>OX422224.1:76062162-86062162 GCA_949130495.1 Sambucus nigra | reverse complement strand
TTTATTCCCCTTGGATGGTTTGATATTCATTATTATTATTCGTGTTCACAAAAAATGGTTTCATATATTAAATCATAATAATAGGACTTAATCTATAAAAAAAATTAAATGTTTTGACACTGAGCTTAATTATTTATGAGGTGATTAATAAAGAAAAATTGTTTTCGACAGTGATGCTAAGAATGAACAAACTGGACACTTTGATTTAATTTAATAAATAACTGATCACCCGATATTTAATTAGGCGGGGTGTCACAGAACATGTGATGCATAGACCCGTAGATGTACGTATAACAAGAGGAAGATTACTGTAAATATAGGGTAAAAGAGAAATGGATCGCCCTAAGCTATCGTGGGAGGAAATTATTAGGAGAGATCTTAAGGAATTAAACTTGAATAATAGTATTGAATATAATAGATTAGAATGTAACAAGATAATCCATGTGTCCAACCCCATATAAGGGGATTAAGGCAAGGATGATGGTGATGATAATATTATTATCATTAACCTTTTAGTGCGTAGCTTAACATTAAATAATGTCATCGATGATCATCTTTTGCTATCCCGCATTTCTCTTGTATATGTATAAAAGATAAAGATCTCATTAATATTAGGTACCTTTTCCAACTTTAGGGGCATTATAGTCACTTCAGGAACTTGTGGCTTTTTATAGACAAAACCTCTTCTAGGGATTTAAATAAAGTGAATATGTTGTTTATAACCTCTTCTAAAGCACTACGTATAACCTCTAGCGTGCAACAAATAAATTTATTTCTTATTGAATATATTTTGTCCAAACGGGACAATGATTTTAACACGGTCATTTGCAAATAGTCCACATAGTTGCATCTAGCATTTTAATAATTATATTCATTTGATGTTGAAATATCCTTTTTAACTTTATTTTTCCATTAAATTATACATGGGATTAGATGAGATAGTAATGGAAGTATTCTGTGATGGTTCTCGTTATTTTCTAGAAGAGAGCATTCTTCATAAAAAAATTGAACTCCAAATACGTTTTTTCCTCCTCCTAATAGCGGGAAGAGTATCCCATTATTTCAATATCATACTCATGTATTCTAATGCACGTAAAAATGAAGCGAATTTCTATAGGAATTGTTTCCAAATAAATCATCGCATATGAATGAGAGGGTACCACATAACAACACTGTATAGGCTCTACTGGAGCCTTGAATAACTTTAGCATGCTTAACTATGGTTGAAACCTTAGTTATAATACATAAGGAGTTTAAAAAAATTCTATGTTTTTATAATATTATGAGTTGCTCATTGCCCACCAACCAAATATGATTTTATAATGATAATTCACAATTGTTAATCCTAAGACTAAAGTGTTTAAAGCATGACAAAATATATAGAGGTTTAACAATACAATAATTGATTTTACGATCAAGCTAATTGTTGAACAAAATTAAACAAATGTAATTATTTTTTTAACATATCTCTTATAAAATAATTTTGAGATATCTAAAAGATGGGGTGGGTAAAAAAAGCTTCAAACTTATCTGTAACAATGGATATTAGAATGTTTAATAATTTTAAAATAGTTTTCTATTTTAAGATTAAACTCATTACGTTTATGAAAAGTAACTCAAAGAAATATATGTCTAAAAAATCATGCATTTTGATGGCTTCAGATTATCACGAATTATATATTAGAATATAATCATTATGCTTCAATCACCAAAATCGTAACTATACAATATGAAAACTATATGTAAAACTAGAGAATGACAAATAGGTCAATTAAAGTTAAAACTTCATGTTCTTAACTAATAAATAAATATTTCATATTCTTGATCATATGTTAGAGACTTCAGCCTTAGAACTAAGAAACATTAAATTTCAAATACATTACTAATGAATACAATTTTAGCTTCTTCTACAACTTTGGTCTTGACCTAATGTCGATCCATTTTTTACAAAATTGTTTAATAACTAAAATAATTGTGACTAATATTATGTCCAAAAAGTAATGAGAATTTCATGTTCTCCCTTTAAGCACCAACTTTATTGACATAATGATTGGAACTTTAGTATATACATATATGATGATTTAGAACTTCAGGTTCCTAAGAGAGTAATTTAGAACTTTAGGTTCTATTGATTGAATCACGTCCATAAACAAATCAAGTATTAGAGTTTTCCATGTCCTATTTTATTTTTTATATATATGAATATTCGAGTTCATATATATTGTAAAGTTTAAAATTTAGGACTTCGAGTCTTAAACTAAAGTAATTAACAAAGATTCCTATGCGAATGATGTGAAATTTAGAACTTTCACTTCAATAATTATAAATAATAAAGAAAAATAAAACCTGTAAAATATATGTAAGAACTTGAAATTTTTGTAATTTAGTTGGAAGCACTTCGATTTCTACACAAGTAGAACTTTTTAAAAAATTTAGATCTTTATTTTTTTAAACACTCTACATAGTCCATAGACTCCAATTTATAGTAAATGATTGAAATGTGAAAAGGCTTAAAATTAAATATCATTAAAAGGTGTAATTTAAAACTAAAATAAAGTGAAAGGTCAATAAACAACAAATTTAATGATCAAACCATTACTGTGATAGTTAAAAGGACCTTTAACCATTAAAAGAGTAATTGAAAAGATACCTCACTTAATATAGTAAATGAAAGGGCAAGAAGTTGAAAAGTCGTATTTCAATATCGATTTTAAACTAATTCCAAAAAATATATATTTGGATCTACGGGTCCAAATTATATACGATTATTTTTGAGATTTTGAATGTCCATATCAAAACTTAAGAGCTTTATTTAGATTATATTTTTGTCAGAATGGTAAGTCCAAATATGTTTAAATAATTTGAGAATTTCAGTCCTCATTTTTTGAATTGTAATTAGGAAAAATATATTGCAACTAATAATGTATAGAACTTCTGGTAGTAGTGGTAAATGGGCAGCTATGGACGGGTCAAAAATTGATATGGATAAATTTGGGCGGGCAAAAGCAGGTCGGACATAACAATTTGGGCGGGTTTGGTCGGGTTAAATCCGGGTGGGGTTGGGTCAAACCCGGATCGGGTCGGGTTGACCCGCTTTTTTTTTTTTAAAAAACAATTATTATACCATACACAAAAAAATATGGTATAATAATTTTGAAAAAAAAATATGCAAGTAAAAACTTGAATAAAAAAATCTTTTAACTCTTTAGTAATTTGAGTTTTATTTTTGTGATGGTACAAAACCATTTTGACCCGCTAATGACCCGCCAACAAACCATCTTATTGGATCGTTCAAACCATTTTGACACACAAACACAATTAATGGGATCCAAACACATTATTTTGGGTGGATTATGGGCGGTTTCATCCTCAAGAGCCCATATTGCCGGCCCTAACTTCTGGTCCTAATAATGATTATGAATCTTCACATCAGAAATTAATGATTGTTTGAGACTTTTGACTTGTAACCTTTCAATTAAGCAATCAAAACTTCAAGTTTTATTATGATATATTTTCTTTAAGATTTTGGGTCTAAATAATTCAAGAGATTCAGATCCCAAATTTGAATAATTATTACGGAACTTCATGTCCTAATTGTAAATAATTAGTGGAACATTGGGTCTCAACATTAAATATTTAGAGACTTTCAAGCCCTTTCCAATTATATCTCAACTTCAAGTTTTACAAGGGTTAAAAATATTTGAAACTTCGGGTCTAAAATATAAATGATCATTATGGAACTTTTAATGTCCTTGACCATATTATTGAAATAATCAAAATTTCAAGTTTGATTAGAAAATCCCATTTTTTATTGTACAAATAATCAAAACTTTAGGTTTTGTTTTAAAGTAAATTTTATTAGAACTTTCGGTCCAAAATTTAATTATTAATTTAGAACTTTAATTCTCAATTCTGAATGATTTGGGAACTTCAAGTCCTAAATTAAAATATATAAAAGGGAATTTTCGGCGCCAAATTCAAATCACTATTTTGTAAATGTCAAAATGCAAAATACAAATAGCGATTAGGAACTTCAAGACCTAAAATTATTTTTACGGCAAGTTATACACACGTATAAGGGGCCTATAGTAATTCTCTAAGTTTAGTAGTGAAATTTTAAATACGTAAACAATATGAGTTAGTTTTTAAAAAAGTCCAGAAAATGAGATCTATCTATTTAAAATAAAACTTATAAGAACAAATTAAAATTACAATACAATTTTAAAGGCAATGTCATGCATTATAATATAACTTGTTGCTTAATAAAGTTCAAATGTTGTTTTAAAAAAATGATCAAATATAGTTCATGTTTGAAATCAAAGATATAACCTTGTAAAAAAAATCCTTAAAAATATACAGAAGTACTTTTTAAAGGTATATAACAAAAAAAATGTCACATGCTTGGTTTCTGGGTGGAATGTGAAAAGGTATTATTTGAACATTAACAACTACTTTATGGGTTTTGTTTGGTTTATGTGGGGATATTAAGCCATAAAGCTGCTACAATACTTTTACAATTGGAATCAAAATCTAATTCAATTAGTTGACAAGAATTTTTTATTTTGCAAGTGATTGATATTGATATTTAGACATGGGACGAGAATAATTCATTGTAACACCCCATTTTTTAAAAAGTTTTAAATTACATGTGTACATGTAATTTAATTAAATTGAAAAATGAAGTGACTTAAATAAATATTAATTAGTGACTAAAAGGATTATTATTTATTTCTAATTATATTTACTTGTATGAGAACTAAATGAAAACATGTTAAATTATGTTACGACGTAAGTGAGTAAGAGCGACGGGTTTAAGAGCATCTCATTCGGGACACGAGAATAGAGTTGTATCATGCATGAGATGAAAATTAATGTTATGTAATTCGGATGGTGATTTTGAGTGTGCCAATGGTCCGAAATGGGTCCAAATAGTCAGAAATAAGTACCCAGGGTTTATAATTGGGTTTCAGGGGATTTTTAAGCCAAACAGTAGTCATAAAAGGGTATTCAGGTCATTTTGCATATAAGGGCTGACATAGTTTTGGGATTTCGAGTGTCTATATTTCTATCTAGGTAAGGTTTATGGAAGGGGAAGATATCCAACCATTTCAGAGATTGGGGTTTTGAGAGAAGATGGAAAGGAGAAGAAGAAAATGGAGAAAAATGATTAAAAAAAGGGATCCGAGTTGGAGATCAAGTTCATATGGGTTCAAGATCATTGTCTCTAATTCATCTAGGTTCAAGATCTTTATCAAGAGGGGAACTCAATGAGAGAATTTCAAAATATCATTAGTCTCAAGGTAAGTATTTAACTTGTTTTTATATTTTTTGTAGTTTCAAATATTCCTATAAAAATTGGTGTAGGAAGAACACAATTTTTTAGTTGGGAGAACCAAGTAAAAAGGGTTTTTGATTAAAGAAATTATTGAATAGGAATGTTATAATGATAATATAATAGATCTGACATGATTAGAATGAAAAATAGAAGTTGTTGATTGATTTAAGAGATAAAAGATTGAATCTTGCATTAGGGTTTTAAACCATATATGAATCTTGATGTAAATTGGGTGATCTCATGAATTAGATGTTATTCAGGATGAATAGGATGTAAAAACTTGATAATTAATAAGTGGGAGTTATTCGATAATAATATTTGGGTTTTAATTGAAGGTTGCAACTCCTAAGGTTTAACGAGAAAGGGAAAATCTCGTCTGAAGTTTGCTATGGCAGCCCAGCAAATCGAATCGGTTCACTAGGGGAGAACTAGTTCTCTCATCGTACCAGTTCGATCCATCAAGTCAACCTATTTAGTATGGTTGGCTAGTCTCCCTTGCTTTTTGTTATTTTTTGTGGACTATTTAGGGTTCGACATGGTTCATGGATTTCGAGAGATGGAATATGACTTCTAGAAATATAGAGGGAAGATAGAAAGTACCTCAGGTTAATCGATGATGAGGTTTGGGTAATTATTTTATGGTATAGTAGGGTGATCATACTTGGATGATAATTGTGAAATTGGGAATTGGATTTTGATAAGGATTAGGCTAAGGGCTTAAGTAGAATAACATGTTGGTCAGAAAAATGAAGTTAGAGAATTAATCATAAGTAAGTTAATACTTGACAAAAATTAGGAAGTTGGGGTAGAATCGGGATTGGTGGGCTAGTTCTACGAGAGACATTATACACGTTAGCCGATTTTATATATATACGTACTGAGTGAAACAATGTATCTATATATATATATATATATATATATATATATATATATATATATATATATATATATATATATATATATATATACCGTCGGGCTCTCCAAAATACCTCCTAGAAATATACCAATCAACATACCCATTTATAAATAGTAAGTAAATATTTTTTTAACCAAACTCGGTATATGTGATCTACATAGTGAGGATAACATCCACAAAAATAATCATAAAAAAATTGAGCCCGAAAATGGGTGAAATAAAAAGTGGGCATATATGAGGATTTTATGGCTGTTCGAATATTTCCCATCATCTCATCCACCTATGGATTGATTTCTTTGATGACTTTGTTAGATGATCTCCTTATTATGTATATCATATATACCGAGTTTGGTTAAAAAAATGCAATTTTTTTACCATTTAAAAAAATATTATGTTACTAGGTGTGTTAAGCGAGGTATGTTAGAGAGCGTGATTGTATGTGTGTGTATATCTCTCTCTCTACATATATATATATATATATATATATATATATATATATATATATATATATATATATATATATATATATATATATATATATATATATATATATATATATAGGCATAGGCATAAGCATAGGTTCAAGTGAGGTCCTTAAATGAGGTCCGTATGTGAAGTCCATAATAAGACAAAGTAAGACCTTTAGTAATATTCTATTTTAGACCCCAGTACCTTTAGATAACAATTTGCATTTTAAGATTTAAGACTTTAGAAATAAAAAACCCATCGAATTCCGACCAAAACCCTCATTCGGGTATTAGAGTCATAAGACGCTCCTTTTAGACTCACAGTAAATAGACTTTAATGCCCTTGGGATTTATCCATCGCATTTACCAAGATATTTTTGGAAGCAACCCAGACTATTAACCTATACCCATAACTGAGTTAGACTCAGAAGGTTGTTTAACCACACACATAGACGGTTGTTCACACATTGAACATATCCCAGCCAAACACGCAGACAGTAGACAAGTTACTTCTAATGTTATTAATAGCACAATAGACAAAAATAAGTGTATACTCCTTATATTAAGGCATTTAATAAAAGACACTCAAACCTTAGAATCAGAGATCGAAAATATATCTAAAGGATTACTAGGAATAGATAATAAAATCCCAATAGACCTTGTCCAAGTTTTAAAAGAAATAAATAATAAGACTAATTATATAGAAGTCCTTAACAAAGACATTTTAGAAATTAAAAATTTAATTAAAAATCAATACAGTGAGTTAATTAAACTTACTAGAGAACGAGCTAAGATTATCCCTAGATTAGATAGTTATCTTCCTAATGGAGATAGTTAGATCAGACTGAAATGAGGTACCAAGAGTCCTCTCCATTCAAACTTTATCAGAATTTTATCAAAGAATTTTAGAAAAGATAAATGATGATAGATTTTATTATAAGATAAATGAAAATGAGATTGACAACGCGGCTAAAGCAACTAGACTTATATTAGAAAGATTGAATTTAATTTCTACATCCATAACCGCTACCAAAGACTATAATGGTAGATTTGTTAAAGACTTACATTTACATTTGAAAGCTAAGACAGAACGGTTAACCACCTTCTACACAGACTTTGTTAAATTCCAACAAAATTTAGCAAATTACCTTAATAATATGGAAAGCCATAACCTATCCAAAATGGATATTATTATTAATGAACTTAGACTAGACATGGCCCACATAGAAGAAAAATATGGAGAAATTATAAATGGAATTAAGGACGTATATAATAAACCTTCCCAAGCCAAAATAGACTCTCCTTTTATTCTAACTCGCTTAGATAAAATAGAAAAATTGGTAGAATCCATAGAAGTTAGAACTATGCAACAACAAGAAAAAGATAATGAAATAAAAGACAATATTACTAATGTTGATAAAACCATCGTTAATTTTCTAGCTAGACATAGTGAGGAAAATTCTGAGAAGACTAGAAAAGAGAACAAGAATTTTAAAGAAGAAATCCTTAACCAGATAAAAAGACAAAAGGATTATTCGGACTTCTTAGAAAGAATTGAAAAAAGGCTTGAACAAAAATAGGTAACCACCTGTAAATTTAGAGAATACCCTCCTATTGAAACTAGAGAAAATAATACCATAGGTAGACGAGTCATAAATGATGGATTCGATAAAACTAGTAAGATAGCCAGCTCTATCCCAAATATTGGACAGAGTAATCATATGCTCCAAAGACTTACGGACTCATCCTCCAATGTTTAAACATGGTGGAAAGAAAGAAATTTCACCAATCCTCTCCAATGGAAGGAATGGGGTGAAGTTGACTGGGAGATTGTTGAAGATTCCATTCATAATGGACAACTTCCAGCCGTTAGATATATAGACTTGTTTAAAGAAGGTTCAACTCCTAAGACTCCCAATTTTAACATGACCTACCATTGTAGAAATCATGTGTTAGACAAACCCTATACTGAGATCCAAATGTTTGACTCAGAATGGCTTAGATCTAAAGGAACTGATAGGAAGTTCCAATTCCTAACCTTTGGACTCTTTCAAGAAAGAATCCAAGGAATACATAGACCTCAGAATAATATTAACATATTATGTTTTTTAGTAGACAAAAGATAGAAAGATTTTGAGAAAAGACTTATTGGGATAGCCTAATTAGAAATGTCAGACAATATAGGATACTTTAATGTCATTCTGACATTTACAGTAACCGTAGACACAGCAAAACATTTTAAGTTAATCTCATATGCTAGTGGCTATAAAGAGTATATAATCCCAGACGCTAATATAAATATAGAATTCCAAAGCTATGTGAAGTTCTCCCAATTTCCTTATGAAGGAATGCAATCGGGAATTCCTAGTGGTAGACTTAATGAAGAAATCTTAGTTAGAACCATTGTTTCAGACTATAATCATACTTACAGTATTAGGAATACTGGACCGATAAAAGAAAAGGCTAAGACCCTCTGGTAATTGCCATAATTTCAAGAAACTAATACTATACAAACTAAACCTTTGTTTTTTAATCAAGACGACATCACTAGAAATATTACCATCCATTTTGGTCCTCCTAAGATTGTCAATAAGAATATCTAGACCGAAGTAATTAGATTTAGGAATATGGGAAAAGTCGTAATCAATAATCCTTCAGAAGGAGAATGTAGTAGTAACACTAGTGCTAGTTTACTAAAACAAGCCCCGATAATTAGACCTAGAAGATTATTTGAACAAAAAGATTTAATTAAAGAAAAATCTAGGATCCAAAACTTTGGACATGAACCCTCAGAATTAGATATGAAGACATTCAAAGATAACCTTAAGAAAAGTCATTCGGTTAAATTCAAGAAAGAGAAAGATTTAATATGATAGCTCAAGACCATATATTAAAATTAAAAGAATATAAGAATACTAAGGAACTTCTTAGAAACTTAAGACTAATAGAAGAAGGAGAATAAAGATTAATGCCATCTACATAAGTAGAACCTAGTAGATAGGAGATATGAAGTAGTAGTAGGCTAGAAGATGCTCCTAGACTTTTTAGTAAACCAATAGGAATAAATATTCCTATATACTCAAGTACTGTAGTTAAGACTAAACCTGATTATATAAAAGACTTTCCAACTAGTGACAAGAGTTTCATACCTGTCAAGACTATGGCTAGCCAAGCCATAAATCCAGTAGGAATATACCTTAACTTAGTAAATGTTCAATATAGGAAGAAAGACTTAGATGAATGGCGTAATCATATGAACATGGGTTTTGCATCGAATGAACAATGGAATGCAAGTTCATGTAAATAATACGTTGAGCAATCCATTTGAGGTATTGCAAAAGACTACTTATATAGTTTAAGAAAAGCTACAGATGAAGACTCCTTAGCAAAGGTTGAGAAGATGAAGGAAAACTTAGAAGAAAGATCAATTGAAGAATATATTCAATTATTCACTTTAGAATTCATTGGAGCTCGACATCTAGCTCAGATCAATGAACAAGACCTAGCAAAAACTAAGTTAGCCCTCCTTAGGATTTGCAAATTAGATAAGATAAACGAATATAGCAATAATTATGAGCAGCTATGTTACCAAATTAAAGAATTTGGAGAGACCTTAAAAGAAGAATACTTTAGAAAGATACCTGCCATAGAACAAATCTTAATTAATGAATATAAGAATTGGCCAGGAGTAGCTCGAGTTAAGAACATCTCCCTTGCTGAAAGAATAAATTTTTCCAAACACTATATCATATCTAAGAGACGTGATATAACACAAGGAAACTTGATAGAAGAGATTTTCAAAAAGATCCCTCCAATCAAAGATGAAAGAGACATCTCTCCAATCCAATGGGGATGTGGAAGTGAATCTTAGAAATTCAAAAAGAAAGTAGAATGGAAACATAGGAAGTTTAAGACTAGACCTTTAGGATTTCCAAAGAAGTAATTTAGACAATCTACTACCTTTAGAGAAAAGAATCCTAAGACTAAGAAAAATAGATTTAATCAAAGATGATATTTTAAGAAAAATACTAGTAAGTATAAGAAGGTTCCTAATTATAGTAAGGAGAAAGACGTAGCTGAATCTAAGACTGCCACTAAAGATAGTTGGACTTGCGGAAAAGAAGGACACTTTGCTAAAGACTGCCCTAATAAGAAAGATAAAGAAAGTATTAAGATTATTAATACAATATTGGACTATGCAGATCAAGAAGAGTTAGATATCCTATATTCTACAGAAATATCAGACGTAGAAGATGATGACAATACTAATATCTATAGTGCATATACAGAAAGTGATTCGGAAGATTATAGTGATACTGATGAGTACAAAGACTCTCAGGACACTCTAGACTTATATATGATGCAGACTCATCAAGACGATTTAGATGATGAATATATAGACTTTGAAGAAGCTTGGTATAAATGTATATTAAGTCCATTCTTAAAGAAAAGATGTACAGTTAGTAATCTTAAGTTACTAACCTACATACCTAGATGCTACTTTGATGAAAGACATTATTGCACATTTGAAATGAAATGTTTCAAAAAAATACTTTACATGCGTAGAATGCTTTGAGACTATACAAACAGAATTATTTATGGTTTGTATTGTTTGTCAATTACACTACCATGAAGACTATTAGAGAACTAGATTTAGAGAAATTTGTACCAGCCAGTATGATGCACAAATAGACTTAGATATTAGAACATATTATCAAGACATTGATAGAAATATAGCCAAAAGATTACAATAAAATGAAGACTTCAAAGGAAAGGGAATTTCCTATGATTTAGAAGAATACCATTCTGATAATAGTTCAGAAGACCAAATACCCTTAGATTTTATAGATAAACCTTAGAAAGGAATATCTATTTTAGAAACGAACAATTTAGGAATTTCTACTAAACCACATGCTTGTTTTGTCGAATTATTTTTTCAACATAAAGACTATCCTAAAAGACTTTCAACTTTTATAGATAAATGGTGCTCTCAGAGCATTTGCAAGGCTAATGCCTTCCCAGAAGACTATTTTTTAGAAAGTACTCAAGAAATATATGGTAAAGTGGCTAATGGAGACCCATTTACCTTATATTTACAGACTATTCCTACTTATTTTAAATTAGGAAATCACACCAACAAAACTTTTAATCATCGATTTTGGATAATGTATCCTCATCCTACTTTCACAGAAAACATTATTTTAGGACAAGACTTTATTAGTAAATATCATCCTTATACTCAGTATAATGATAAGATATTAATTAGTGATCAAGAGGAATTTAATATTAAAGCCCCTCTCATAGATCATAAGACTGCCTTTGACTTAATGTAGGTCAAACCCAAATATAGACCCATTAAACATCAGAGTTCTTCAGCTGAGCATGGTGGACCTAGACCTACAACCCAACAAGAAGCCTTATAAATTACTATACCCTTACAAAAAGAATGTAAGTGTCCAGACCAAAAGTGTTATAACCAAATAGTGCTTATACAACAAGACATTTTAGATCAAGCCCAGCATACCTTATTACAGGTTCAAGCTATATCCAAACAGAAGAAAATGGATATAGAAGTAGAAAAGGAAAAGATTAGGCAACTACCTGAGCCTACTTTAGGAGAAAATGCCATCGCTAAATTGGATAAAGACCAAAGCTATTGTGAAGTTATCCATATTAATCCAGACGCCACTATTAATGGTGGAACCTATAAGAAAGGATACTCTCAAGAAGATAGGGAAGAATTCAATAAAGACATAGACGAAATGATTAAGTTAGGCATTATTAGAGAAAGTAAAAATAGACATAATAGCCTAGCCTTCTATGTTCAAAATGAATTTGAACATAAAATAGGAAAAAGACACGTGGTTATAGATTATAGACAATTAAATAAGAATTATGAATTTGATTCTTACAAGATACCAGAGAAGAATAATTTAATCAATTTGGTTGAAGATAGAATTATATTCAGTAAGTTTGATTGCAAATCAGGCTTCTGGCAAATTAAGATGCATCCAGACAGTATTACTTGGACAGCCTTTAGTGTGCCCCAAGGAAACTACGAATGGCTAGTAATGCCATTTGGATACTTGAATGCTCCTCAAGTTTTCCAAAGAAGAATGGATAATATATTTAGACCTTATTTATAATTTGGTCTTGTTTATATTGATGATATTCTTGTAGCCAGTAAGACTGAGATAGAGCATGTAGATCATCTTAAAATGATTATCTTAGAATTAGACAAACATGGTATTGTCATTTCTAAAAGGAAAATACAATTATTTCAGACTGAAATAGACTTTGTGGGAATGCACATTAATAAATGGAAATTATCCTTGGCAGAACACATAACAAAAAAGATTCTTGAGTTACCAGACTAACTCAAAGATAGAAAACAATTACAATCATTTTTAGATTTGCTTAATTGTGTTGCAAACGTTATTAAAGACCTTGCTTCAAAAAGACAAAGCTTAACGACCAAATTAAAAGGAACAGATAAAAGTAATCCCTTTTATTGGACTAAAGATGATTTTTAAGTAATAAGACAAATTAAAGATGCAGTCAAGAATATTCCTTTACTTGAACTGCCTAATGCAGAAGACCAGTTTATAGTAGAAATAGATGCCTCTGATAAATAATGGGGAGCAGTATACTTTGCCATTGATCATCAAACAAAAAAGAAGAAACTTTGTAGACATGGTTCTGGAACCTTTACAGACCCAGAAATAAGATACACTGCCCATGAAAAAGAAGTTTTAGCCATAGTAAGGGCAATAGAAAAATATATGCTCTTTCTTAGACCTAAACATTCTATTGTTTATACTGACTCTTCTTATTCAGTGAAATTTAGAGACTTAGACTTGTCCAAATCAAGGACTAATAGACTAATTAGATGTAAACAATTACTTAATGGTTATGACTTCTCTGTTATACATATTAATGGAAGTAAAAATACCATTCCATACATTACATCAAGAGAACCAATATTTGCTAACACTAATATAATTTCATGTTTTATGTTGCAAACAGAAGACGTAGAAGATATGAGTTCCTATGAAATGAATAGACTGAATAGGGAGGACATTACAGACTATCTTAGATGCGTAAGACCAAATGCTGGTGCAATGCAAAGACAGACTCATATTCAAGACTCTCAAGAAAGATCAATCCTAGAGAACTTTGATGATATCTTGGTTCCTCTAGAAAAATCTAGACTAGAGATTATTGCTCAAAATAGACTCATTGGGAAGATGTACTTTCCCCAATATAGACCCGATCAAAGACACCCAGATTTGATCAAATTCAGACAAGAATTTTCAGAAGACGAAAATACTCTTATAGACGCCATATGGTGGAATGTGAAGAATAGACTATGGATCGAGTTCGAATAAAATTTGGTAGCTATTGACAGATTCCTGAGAACTCAGAGACTTGAAGTTACCCAACTTAGTGGTACTGCTGTGCCTAGACCTCAGATTCAGACTTATGCTCAGACTCTTGGAGAATCCTCCAAAACTAGACCTACTCATTTCGGTTATCATAAAAAGACTTTTAAGACTAAGATTGTTATACCATTTGGTCATAATAATCTCCCATTAACAGAAGACTTTGAAAAAGAAGCTAATAACATTATTGATCATTTTAATATGTTATTATAAGAAATAAATGGAGATGCCTTAATGATTAAGGGATTCTTCAATGATGTTCCAAAAATATATCTTTTTGGAAAATAAAAAATGGCTCATATAACTCTTGCAGACCACGGGCTCATTGGACTCATCCAGATAAAAGATATTGAAGACTCTATTGCTCTTGGAAAAATGGTCCATGAGTATATTAAAAAAGTAGAAGACTCCCTTCCTTTATTTTCTAGAATCTACCAGATTGGTCCAAGTTCCTGTAGAGGAATGAGAGTTGAAGGATTTAAACTTATTAGATTTTCCAGTTATATATTCGAAGACGTTGAGATTTTATCAAAAGACGAGATTAAAGAATTAATCATTGATAAGTCCAAGCTCCAGATAGCCCAAGCTATGGAGACCAAAGAAATCATGGAGTTATTGACAAGAGAAGACAGGTGGTACACTGCCTACCATAAAGAAGACCTAATAATCCAAGCTGATGAGCCATTCAATGGAAGGCTCAAGAAAGAATCCAAAGAAATGGTAGAGATAGATTTGCTAGCTAGCATTAGAATTGTGCGCCTCATTGATGAATTTTTCAAACATGCCCTACCAAACCAAGACAAGGAAGAAGAGGATGCGAATGAGACAAAGACGGGCCCCTCATTAGCAGAAGAATTATTAAAGAAAGAAGATGCCCTGCACTAGACCGATGATTTATTGCAAGAAGATAAGAAGACTCCATTATTTAGGATGATGATACGCTTGCATAATAAAGCAACTCAGACCTGCCCCATACGGGCCCAATCAAAAATATAAAGGAAGACGGTGGAAGACGTTAGGTGAAACATAATTACAAAATGCCAAGATTTATTTTAAAAGCAAAAAGGTAAAGACTCGAAAGATTCCAAGGCTGCAGACTTTTTAATAATTATGCTTTCAACTGGATCTCTTTTGATAGATGATTTCTAGTTACTTTGTAGTGCCATTGATCTATAACAGGGAGCGTCCATTTGAGTTTTAGATAGGAGTTGTAGGAGTGATCAGTTGTTGTAGTGACAGAGTGATCATTTGTTATACTTCCAATGTTAAAGTGCATGCTTATAGAGAGTAATATGTATAGGAGTGAGTAAACCTCTCATATTTAGGGGAGAGTTGTATTTACTTATGCTATGCAATAAAAGTATTTTCTTTTCCAGAAATCTCTTATGTTGAGTTGTTATTATTTTCCAAATTGTCTCCAACTTTTTATTCATAGAGGACTATTGTGTGGAACCTATGGTGTAGCACACAAGGTGTTATACTGGTGAACTGCCGTCAGGTGCCGATTAGCCATGAGCCGTTAGCCCGGTGGGCGTTAGGCGTGAAGGCATACATGTAGGAAACGGTTCAAGCACCAAAGTAGTGGATTGAGGTGAGACATATATAGAGAGAGTTGTAGGAGGCCGAGACCAGAGAAGAATAGTACCAAGGCTGAAGAGACAAAAGGAATAAGGTAAAGATATTGCAGGCGAGAAGGAAGGTATAACTCAAACCAAACCCTTAAGTATTTTACATATTATTGTTCTAAAAAGAATCTTATATGAGCTTACAAATCACCAAAGACTTTTTAGAATTTATTAATCAAACAAGTTTAGACTTAACTAGAGAAATTCAAGACTAGACTCTTACAAACACTAAAGATAAAGAACTAATAGAATCGGCTTTAGTATACGCAGGTGGTACTTTTAAACATATAGACCAGATCATTGAGTGGTTAGGAAGAGAATTACCTAGCATAGAAATAATTAGAACAGGCATCCGTGATCTCTTTAGACAAAAATTATGAACTGAAGATTTTGCAAAAGAACCATCAGGACCTAAAAAATATCAAGAATACACTAGGATACTTGAACACGGCATAGACATATTAAAATTTATTAGACGAAAAAGATTAACTTAAATAAAGGCTATTTTAATTAGAACCGGAGGAATCCGCCCTCTCATTAAAAACGTAGAAACAGCTGCCCCTAGAACATACCGTAGATTTTTGTCATCATATGGTGATAATGATTTAGACGAATTTATAGATAACGATATAATTAATATTATTAATCTAATATATAAAGAAACGAGACTGATAAACCCACGATATCGTATAAGGTATTTAAGACTAGAATATTTTCCATCAAAACCTCTTCCAAATTCTAGACTTCCTGAAGAAACTATTTATATAGATAATCCCCGCTATTCAGAACTCCAGTACGATAGCAACGGAAGAAGCTTAAGAAGTAGCAGTAGCCTTCAAAATTTTATAATTAGACTTCCAGATTAATTAAGTTTTAAAACAAGCTTAAAAGACTTTAGAAATCATTAGGGTAGAAAATTCTACTCCCTAAAACTTTATAAAAAGATGAAAACATATAAAAACAAAAGTGGTCCCTACGTAAGTTTTGGACTGTAGCTTGTCTGCATACTTAGTCCGTAAACTAGGTCTGCACTGGATCCACTCTCTCTCTCTCTCTCTCTCTCTATATATATATATATATATATATATATATATATATATGCGTGTGTGTGTTTGTGTGTGTTTGTGTGACTGATTTCTATATGAACATACCTACTCCATTTATGTTGTTATTTGAGGTTGTGCGTAGTGGGTGGTCCACCCTGGCATTGATCAACAGGTGTTGGGTCATTTTCCCAAGTCATAGGACCGTTGCATGACCACCTTAGGTGTGTTTCAAGTCCGATTAGGGTAATGTGGTATGGTTATGACCCACACATATATGTCTATGACTGCCTGTAATATGGGTGTATGATTTGGAATCGATGGTGAAATTCGAATCCGACGGCCCAGGAGTGGTATGTGACGTACCTGAAGCCTGATAGTATACTAGGGAATACATCTGGGAGGATAACTTGGGGATGCTATGTATATATGTGTATAAGAGAGTGTTACATGTATATGTATACTCAATGAACATGTGAACATTAAATTGTAACTAGTGTATAATTATGTTGATTATATAATGGCATGAGTATAATTGAGAAATACAATGTTATAACTTATGTGATAGCTATGGGATAAGAAAAGTAAAATTCAAGTAGCACATTTGGGATAGAGGTTTAAAATATTGGAGTATGTTAAGAAGGGATAGACTATTTAGGTGGGGTAGCATAACTAGATAATTAAAATCCATGCATTAGGTATGCAATATAAATGAGGGGTAAGGATAATCTCATGTGAGTGTGAAACCAGATGAATATGATTAATTATTGTTTCATATTCATTTATGCATTTAAGTACCTTAAAATGTTTTTAAATATTTTGGGCGCTAACTCATATAAAAAATATTTACAAAACCTTTTAGGTTCTCAGTCACATGGACACTAGGCTTAGGTTGTCATTCCAGTTAGATAATGCTTCAGTAGCTATGGATGCATGCAATTTTTCTTACACACATCTTTAGATTATATCTAGTTAGTATGATTGTTCCAATATTTCTTTTGGGCATATCTCCCACAGTTGGACACCAATTATTATCAAACTTTGTTATATTATTTCATTTATTGGTTGGATGATTGTACTTTATATTTATCGAGAGTTATTTGGTTATTTATTTAATTATGCTATTTGTACTCATTATGTTCTATTATTATGAATTTTTATCTTATATTGTATAATGGTTAAACAAAGCATGTTAATAAGCTTTAAAATTTGGCACCGGACTTAAGAGGTTATTAGTAATTTATGAGTTTCGATGGTGATGCTAAGAATAAACCATAATAACATTCCTATTTTATTTTAGTATAGGATTGTCCACCCATTATTATAATAGGCAAGGTGTCACAAAATGATTTCCGAGCATCAGGTTCTAGTGTCCTTAGTATTTATGCGACTTCATTACGTTTCCAGCGTAGTGTCCTTTGATATAAAGCCTTATGATTAGGATTGTTTCATTCATATTTGTTCATTTACATTCTTTCTGTTATCTAGTTATATATTTTACATGTGATCTTATAAAAATTAGTTTTGGTTTTAGATGCTAAATAGAAGCGGATGACCAGCTCAGGTCACTAGGATGGCCACATAAAGATATGAATGGCGAGCCATAGGTCATGCAGGGAACAATGACAGTGCCTGAGGTTCCCACCTTAGCTGCAAGGGTGGTTAATTACTCGATGACTTCCATGGTGTAGCAGTTACATAAGCCCATCCCCATCATCTAGTGACAGCAGTCGTTTAGGCCCACCTAGTACCATCGGTGTGGGAAAGAGTTAGATAGGCCTTTCAAAAAGGCCACCCGCCAGAGTTTTAGGGAGCATGGATGTTGTTGATGACATCCAATGGAAGAAGGACATCAAGTTCCATCTACGTATGGTTTAGTGTAATGGCATTCAAAAGTACATTTTAGCCATTTTAAGCTTGTAGGAGCATCGTTGCAGTGGCGGGAGTCAGTCACCACATCCTATGAGAGAGATACCATTATTATCGAGGATTTTTTGGTGCAATTTGACTAGAAGTTCTTTCCATCTACCATTTAGACACATCTGTATAGGAAATTTTTAGACTTATCACGGGAGTGCGGGACAATGGTCGAATATGAGGGGGAAATCATCTGGTTGGCAAACTTCATAATAGACGAGGTTAATACGGATGAGAAAAACATATTGAAGTTCACTGATGGACTCACTTGGAGGATTCGACAGCATTTACTAGGTAATCCATCATTAAAGTCTTATTCTGATAAGTCAATTCCACCCTTCTACATTGCCATTATCACCATTTCCATCTGGAGGGAGCGAAGAAAGTTGGGGAGTCTAGCTAACGGGGTGGGATCAGAGGTAACAGTGCTACTGGGGCACCACAGTATTAGTAGGGAGGATAGAATGAGCGGGATACTTAGTCAGGGGATCCAGATAAGAGATTTCGATCAGGAGGATTTTGACAAGATGATAGTGAATTCAAGCAGAGCCATCAGGGCCAGCAATGTGTTCCTCAAGGCCATGGGAACAATTGAGGTTTCTATCAGGACTAAGGCCACCAGGGACAGAGACCAGGGCAACCCCGACAAGGCTAGAAGGTAAAGAGAGAGGGAAATTTCATGGATAGATGCTTTATATGTTGAGAGAAGGGTCATATGCAACAAACTTGTCCTTAGTGTCCCAAATGACAGCAATAGGTTGCCCAATAGGGACCACATGGGCCATTGTTGCCTGCAGTACCATGAGTTCCACCGGTCTCACTCTAAACGGATAGTTACGGTATGTGTAAGTGTATAATGTCTATAATGCTATGGTTCTATTGGCACCGCCAGCTATGGAGGGTATGTTTCATATCCATGAGCATATGAGTCGGGTTTTATTTGACACGGGGACATCACATTCATTTACTTCTACTAGATTTGAATGAGTGTCCGAGTTATTAGATACAACTGATAGTATTATTATGTGTGTTAATGCATCATTAGGTAGAGGGTTTTTTATCCATTCTATTTGTAGAGGAGTGGGTATAAATGTAAGGAGACTATTCTTGGCCGTTGATTTACTTATATTAGAAATTATAGGATATGATATCATTCTTAGTATCGATTGGTTGGTAGGTTATAGAGAGATGGTGGACTATTTTAGTAGTACTATCGCGTTCTTCATTCCAAGAGATTTTTTTTATGGCAATACGTTTTCCTTAGGGAATGTCAAGCATGCACCTTTATTATACTAAGGAGAAGACCTTGCAGGGAGTTTCCATCTCGTTAGATTTTATCCTAGTGGTGAGGGAGTTTACGGATATTTTCTAGGAGATATCAGGTAAAATACTGAGATGAGAGATTGATTTTATTATTGATCTAGTGTCAGGGACTAAGCCGATAACACGTGTTCCTTATCGCATGGCTCTAGTGAAGATACGAGAGTTAAGGGATCAGATTTAGCAGCTCATGGGGCATTTCTTTATTCATCGGAGTACATAATCATTGGGTTCTCCCGTATTATTTGTGAAGAAGAAGGATGGATCGCTTAGATTATGTATTAACTACAGAGAGTTGAACAAAGTCACCATTCGGACAAATACACATTGCCTAGTATTAATGTCATGTTCGACCAATTGAGAGGATCAGCCTCTTTCCCGAAGATTGAATTGAGGTTGGGGTACCATCATCTGCATATCAGGGATCTTGATATACCTAAGGCCTCATTCCTAATGAGGTATACGTTGTATGATTTCAGGGTTATTCCATTTGGGCTAACTATGCACCATCTGTATTCAAGGAACTTATAAATAGGGTGTTTAGAGATTTCCTAAACCAATTTGTTATTGCCTTCATAGACTACATTTTGGTATATTCTTAGCCATAGGGAAAGCATGCAGAGCACTTGCATATGGTTTTCAATACTTTATAGGACCATCAGTTTTATGCCAAGTTCGAGAAAGGAAAATTTTAGTTACTAGAGGTGCAGTTCTTGGGTCACATTGTGTTACACATGGTATTTAAATGGACCCTAGTAAGATAGTGATGGTGAGGAAGTGAGGACAACCCATGACAGTGATGGAGGTTCATAGCTTTTTGGGTTTGTCTTGTTACTAATGTCACTTTATAAAGAAGTTTTTGAAGATTGCGGGCTCGCTGACAACCTGAATTGCAAAGGGGTGCTCTTTGTTTAGGATAATCAGTGGCATTTAGCCTTTGATGAGCTAAAGGATAAATATTCATGTAAAAATACTTATAGGAATAACACAATTTTTGGGTTGGGAGAAGCATGTAAAATGGGGTTTTGATTACAAAACTCATCGAAGAGGAATCTTGTAATGATAATATAATAGATATGATATGATTAGCATGAAAAAAATGAGTTCTTGGTTGATTTAAGAGATCAAAGATTGAATCTTGAACTAGTGTTTTAAACTATGTATGAATCTTAATGTAAATTAGGTGATCTCATGAATTCGATGTTATTTGGGATGAATTGTATTTAGAAACTTGGAAATTTATGTTTGGGATTGGTTCGGTAATCATATTTAGGGTTTACATGACGGTTAGAAATCCTAAAGTTGAAGGGGGAAGGGAAAATCCCATCTTAAGTTCATCATCGAAGCCCAGCATATCGAACCACTTCACTAGGTCAAGCGAATTGATTTGCTCACCGAACTGATTCGGTCCAGCCGGCAAATCGATTCAGTTTGGTTAGCTATTTTCTCTTGCGTTTTGTTGTTTTTCATGGATCATTTAGGGTTCGACATGGTTTATGCATCTCAGGAGATGAAATTTCACTTCAGGAAATATTGAGGTAATGTAGGAAGTAACTTAGGCTAACCGGGGATGAGTTCCCGATAATGAACTTTGGGTATAATAGTGTAATTATACTCGGGTAATAATTGTGAAATCGAGAATTGAATTCCAAGAAGGATTATGCTAAGGGCTTAGGTAGCCAAAAAAATTAAGTTAGAGAATTAATCTTATGTAAGTGAATACTTGAAACAAATCGGGAAGTCGAGATAGACTCGAAAATGGTGAGCTAGTACTACGAGATACATTATGCACGTTAGGCTATATATATATATATATATATATATATATATATATATATATATATATATATATATATATATATATAGATAGATAGATAGATAAATAGATAGATAGAGAGAGAGAGAGAGAGAGAGAGGCAGACTCTTGTGCACACTAGGTTTGCACAGTGATGGCCCACACCAATTTTTTTTAGAGCATTAAAAAAAAAATTGAGTTGATTTTTTTTACGTGATATTTAAACATTTCAATGGACCCATGTAAAAAAACTTAGCTCAAAAAAACTTTTTTTACTATTTTTAAAAAATTGGTCAAACTTTCGCAGCTTTTAAAGTACTTAAAAGTAGCAAAAGTTTGACCGATTTTTTAAAAATAGTAAAAAAAGTTTTTTTTAGTTGATTGTTTTTACATGGATCGGTTGAAATGTTTAAATATGACACAAACAAAATCAACTCAAAAATATTTTTTTTACTATTTTAAAAAAATAATGTACAAACTTAGTGTGCACTTGAGTCTGGATCTCTCTCTCTCTCTCTCTCTATATATATATATATATATATATATATATAGGGCAATGGTGTTTTACTATTCACCATCTTATCTTATCTTATCTAAGTAATCAAATGGTCTATATTTTGCCACCAAAGCTAAAAATCAAGGGTGGAGATTAAAAGAACCCTCTTTTTCTCTTTTATCCCTCAATTATTTCATTTCCCCCTCTTTTTTTCACTTTTCTTCATCCCAAAATTCAAAACTGAGGATAAAATATTAAAATACACATGGTTTCTCTCTTAATCGAACGATTACTCCTCTCCCTCTCAAGTCATAACTACTCTCTCTCTCTCTCTCTCTCTCTCTCTCTCTCTATGCCCGTTCTCTCTCTCAAATCAGCAAGTAGCCTTCGTCGCCGCACTCCACAAAAACCCTACCCACTCCAACCTATGCCACAGCCTCACTCCACACAATTTTTCACCCACACTCACTCACAACACACCCTAACTATAACATTCTCCCATAAACAAAACCCTCCTCATCCACCGCTGCCGTCGTCATCAGCTTACGTTGCCACTGTCAGCAGCTGCAGGTATGAAAATAGTTTTCCTCACTATTGGCTTTGTAGTTTAGGGCTTCTCCCCAACTCACGAACTCCTCCACTCATGAACTCCATTGAGATTTCATAGTGATAATACCCATTACCACTAACACAGCTTATCTAACCTTTTTGGGTTCGATTTTTTTTATATATATTTTTGAAAACACGGATGTTTACATTTTGCAGATCTGATCTCTTTTGGATCGATGAGATTTATTTGTGTTTACATACATGGTCGAGGTATTTTCTTTTCTTTCTCCCTCACACACACGCCTAGATTTGAAAATATTTAGGGCTTCAATGAATCTTTACCCTTTCGGTAGTTTTGTTTTCATAAACGTAGGATTTAAAATTTAGGGCTTTGTAATTTAAGTTATGTGTATATATTTTGTTCATTTTGTTCATGTCTATTTATGTTTATGTTTATATTTGGGAATCTAATTATTTTTTGTGCTTATATTTGGGAATCTAATTCTTTTCAGATCAAGACCTGATTATCTAGATTTATATTTTGAGGTTTTTGTCTCGAATATTTTATTTTTTGTGATCTTGACGCTATTTGGGCTTTGGGTTTGAGTTTTTAGGTTTTTGGTTTAGGGTGATTTGCTTTACTGCCATGTTGGTGCATTCATAATTTTTGTTTTCTATTATTCATCACTGCCACATTTTTTGTCAATCTATTAATTGCCTTTTAAAATAACAAGCCGCGGTGTATAAAATTTATTTGTTAAGGTTGCGAGCCATTCTCCACTTTTCTTTACTTTTCTATAGTTTTTTTTTAAAGATTTGTTTCATTTTTATTCAATTGTTATATATACGTGTTTATTTTTAGTTGATGCTGGCTTAGTGTTTGTTTGTCCAGACTCTCTCTCTTCCTCTCACTCACAACCACACATACCAAGTCACCTGTGTTATTCGTGTGGGTGCTGATCCTTTTAAAGATCTCAATTTAAGTTCATGCATCCCTATTTTTAAAGTTATGTGTGGGCCTTTATGGGTTTTGTTGCTTTGAATTTTTTTTATTTATTTATTTTTGTAATCGGTTTTCTTAGATCTCTTACATTCCCACACTTTCCTATACGACAGTCTTTTGAAATAGGGGTTTGTGTTTGAGTCTGTAAATAAGTAGATTAATGGATGTGATATTTAACTATATTCATTTTTTCATTTGATATTTAAAGTTTTCAGAGTTGTTTTGTTGGATGTGAAGAAATCAACTCTTTGTGGATATATGATTATGGCAGTGTGTTGGTTCATTTGGAATGAGTGTAATAGAACAAGTTTTGTGTGTTCTTGAAATAACTTGCGGGTTCTTGAGATATCTTGAACCCTGTTGCTAGTCAATTTTCAAAACTTAGCATTATCTTGAGCATATTGAACCCTCTTAATTATAAATGTTTTCACAACCAACATGTTTGGATGCAATTATACATTAATAGTGTGAAAGGTATTTTCTTAGTTCACAAACGTATGTTTTCTCCTCATACCAAAGGAGTATTTTATAGGAACTCAGTTCCAACTTGACATATATCCTTTTTTTGTAGTTTCTTCCCTTACATAGCTAGACATCTTGAAGTTGGATTCCCGATGCTCTGTTTTCACTAGGTCTTCTCATCTTGCGTTTTTTAGTTTGAGATTTGATTTCAATGTTCACATTTGTTTAAATTTTAGGTTTAAATCGTCTCACAAATTCACTATAGCTATATTCTTTTTTGCAGTATTTTTTAAAGAATGGGAAGAAAGCACCCAGATATGTGCATATGTCATTTGGCTCTATCCCTCACGCGGATCCGTCTCCTATCAAGAGCGTTATTATTCAAAACAGATGACGACTTATATGTGGCAGGCGATATAAGCGTGGGGAGTCTTTTAGTGTGTGCGTAGTGTGTATGTATGGGACTCGAGCTAAGATCTGAGAACGGTTTGCTATCTGTAGGTATGGACAAACCCTTGGACTGGTACATTTAGTATATCATTCTCTGGAGGTGATGTTAGGGCATTCTCTCTCGCCCTTTGATTTCTTTCATTGGAGGTGTTGTTGGTAGTTTATCTGAGTTTTGTCCTGATCGTTTTTTCTTGTGGCAGTTAGGAAGAAAATAGTTGTGGATATCACGGTGATGATGGAATTCTTTATCGTGGACCTAGAAAGAAAGAAGCATTTATCCCAACTTATACAATCGGTGATACAATTGGTGGTGGTATTAACTATGATTCACATAAGTTTTTCTTCACATAAGGTAGTTATTCAAATGGTACAATTTTGCAACTCCCATGATCTATGGGTGCATTATAATTTTTGAATTATATATTAATGGAAAAAAGTCTTTTCTTAGGTGGCATGAAATCACTTCAACCATTTTCAGAGGTAAACCCAAAACCTCAAATTACCAATTCGTTGCTGATAAAGTAAGGGCTAAGCTTGAGGGTTGCCAAGTCAATAATCTTTTTGTTGTTAACCTGACTTGCTCTACGGTTTTATGCTCTACAAATGGCCTATGGGTCTTCTTAAGAAGGTTCGAGCTTGGATAATGAACTCTATGTGGCTTGGAAGCACCCACCAACACCTTCCTTCATAGAGGGTTTACAACCTATATGATCTCCTAAATCTGATTTTGGTTCTGCTAATCTCAAACAAACCTATATATCATCCTTGATAATCATTTGCTACATGGATTAGATAGTTTCCCATCTCATTTTCTACTTTAGATAATTGTGAAGAACATTTGTTCTCAGGTTGCCAGGACGGTTTGATTATTAGTTTAGATAATGTATACTCAAGAGGTATTCCATCGCTATACATTGTGCGTGCTTTTGATTATTATTTTTGTTGGCATGACGGTTTGATTATTAGTTTCGTTGGCAGGATGTTTTTGTTGGCAGTAATTTTCATTTTGGATTCAATTTTATTTTTTGACATTTATATTGTTTATGCAATTTATACACGGAATTTGATTTTTGTTTTGTTTGGGTATGAAATCATTTTTCGATTTGTGGTTCTGAAACTGAAACAGGGGTTTTATTCTTTTCATTTTATATATATTTATTTAATGTTGTGATGTTTAAAGGTTTAACAGACTACAGCTTTGTATTTAAAAGTGTTAGGCTATTTCTTTTTATGTTTGGTTGTTAATTTTGGGATAAAAGTTGCCACCCCTCCACAATAATTTGGGAGAAGCAGCTGTTGTACCAAGTCCAATGAGGTAGCTGGAAGTTATAGTAAGGTTGAGAAAATCACTTGTGAAGATGAAACTGTCACATGTTGCAAATGATAAATATGTTATCGAAGCTATTAGGCTCTTCAACAATGTTACAATGGATGCAACAAGGTCCAAGATAAATCAACACATGAAACTGTCACTTTTCCTTCTTTTTTTTAATCTTTTTTTGGCATTAGAATAGGTGAGGAGGGGTTTCTTGCATCACTATCCTGTTTGTAGCATTTTAAGAACATACATTACAAAATTGTTTAACAGGTGTTGAGAATCTCTTCTGAAAGAATCCTCCCTTGGTGGGGGTGGTCCGGAATTCACCCTCAATGCTGCCCCCTCAAGTTCGTAGCCATTGAATTATTGAGAAGTTGCTTCTACTTCGTCAGCCGATGACATTGTCACAAAACCAAATCCTCGTCTTCTTCCGGTAAGGTTCTTTCAAATAACATGAAATCATATGTTGGTTTAGTTTGTTCGAAAAGTATTTCACTTGATATATTTCTTATGTCTATGGTTAAATGTTTCCCTAAGTTACAACTTTGAACTTAAGTTCTTTCATAATTTAGAGTTCATAAGTTGCTTTTTTGGTGCAACAGGTCAGCCGCATCCACAAGGTAGGTCAATGGCACCTATAATTTTTGCGTAAGTCAAATATTAATAGGTAGTTTTGGTTCGGAGTATCATTTCAGAGTATTTCTTCCTATAATCAAATAGAGGGGAAGTTAGAAGGGGTTGTTTCATTCTGTTGTTTATTTTTTTATGTATTGTGATAAAACCATATCCGAAAAACTTTGTGAAATTGGAAGAGTAATAAAGAAGCCCTCCAGTAACAGAGGGTTTTCTTACCTTTTTTCGAGGTAAGAAAATTGAAATAAAATATTTGTTTTTCTCTAACTTTGTTAACTTTCTGCACTCAATTTGCTAAATACAAATGCAATCAATTTTTTGTATATAGTAAAATATTTGTTTTATACCTAACTATCTATACTTTGCTCCATCTTGAAATTTTTGGTTCAGTGCATGTATGCAATTGCATATCCCTATCTTTCATTATTCTTGCTCGGAATCTGAAATTTTTCTCCATTTTGAAATGCATAAAATTTCATTATCAGTGGATAAATAGAGTATCACCTGGACTTTTCTAATTTTTTATCTATTTTTCAATTTGAATCCCCTTATTTCACAGTATATAGAATAGGTTGCGTGTTTATACTATATATTTTAACTATATGTCGCATTTCATCCAACTGTGATCATGATTATTATGTATGTCAATAGTTTAGAAATTGATAACTTACTGATAACAACTTTTGTTTAACAGATGGTATCATATGCACTAAAGGAAGAGTAGTTGCAGTAGTAATGAAGTCAAGGGATGGTCTTCAAGGTTTGACTTTTTTCTACTTTTTTCGTTTTCATAAAATTATTTATATTTCGTTAAATGCGTTTTCTAGAGTCTGTATACACTTGTTCCCCCGATATTTGATTCTTTTTAGTATATTTGGCCTCAAAATCAGATTCAAAAGCATTTTATTACTTTTATTAAGGTTCTAAATATTCTACTTATGAGATTTCAAAGATGAGCACAACGTTTAACCATAGCATAACTATTATGTCATTTTACTTCTTTGGAATATTTATTGGGTTTAATTAACTATTATGTCATTTATTGAAATTATTTATTTGTTTTCCTAATAATTTTTCCAGATAATTGAAAAACATTTTGTTAGTGCTCCTGTATTACAATTAAGGCTCGATTAATGTTTGTTCATAAGAAAGCAATCTCCATACCTGCGGCCCAGCTGGTGTGAAAGTTTGATATGTACAACTAACATACATTTCGGCATGACCTTTTATTCAACTGTTAGGAATTAATAGTAATGAGGATTTTTAAATTCATAAGGTGAACTGGGAGCAGACTTGGTTGTTACTGCCTACCCGAGGGGCTACTAATGGGAGATATGTTTGTTTCTTTTTTTTTTTAATTTTGTGTTGGGTTTGTTGCCTCATTAAGTTAGGTATGTTTGATATTCTCTATTCATATGTTTAATGCATTATGTTAGGTTGATGTTGTTCTATTTTTTAGTTCCCTATGTAACTAAAAAGAAAGAAAAAAGTCCAATCCCTCATGTAAGTATGGCGTCAACTACTCAGAACTAGAACTGGATTTTTTAGTTTAGTTACGACTTTGGTTGGGAATAAAATTCATATGTTCGATATTCTGAATACGTTGGAATTTGATGTTTCAAGTGACTTGATTAGTTTATCACGGTGGATTAATAACATAATATATGGTAACTAAAAATGTAACAGCCACGCCAAATTTTTAATTTCAGTTTCTCATGCTTTTGTAGATCAAAATCACATCCGAGAGTGCTCTAAAACAATTGAGTTAGTGATCAAAGGGATAGTCTGCAATGCAAAAGGCATTGGGAATAAATCAACAAGAAGGCGGCTGAAAAGGTTAGTAAAATTTCATAATATTTCATTTTTAGCCATTTTAGAACCTACGATTGGTTTTGAAAATATGAAAATAACTTTGGGGTTTGCTGGCTGCATTAATACTATCTAATAAGGTATGGTATTTTTGGAGGGATGGAATTGATTGCATACTGTCTCAAACTGAAATCAAATCTATCTCTTTTAACATTGAACACCCTTTGAACTATTGTAAGATAACTCTTACAATAGTTTATGCTAGGTGCACTTAGATAATAATTGGAGATTTCAATGTGGCAATGAAGAGAAAATTGGGGGTAGCCTTATAAATTTAAATGACACTACTGAATTCATTAATAGGTTTTAGAACTTTTTTAGTTTATATTACTTTTGTATTTGGCACGAAGTTGAAACATACTTTAGTTTGACACATTAAGTTTACATTTCTGCACCATTTATGTTTTGCATTTGTCACAAATGATGTCTCTATTGTGGATTATTAGGAGTTTTTATAGGCAAATGGCGTGAGCTTTCTCTGATATCTGTAAGTGATGTAATAGGATGAACGAGATTCTAAGGTTGATATTCGAAGGGCCTCCGACTTCGTATTTAGTGGACTATAGACATAAATCATCTTTAAATGTTATTTTATATTTATTATCTTTTTTCATGTGATTTTTGCACTCGCTAGATCTGGTTCCATAGTTTTTGTCATTAATAATTGGTTCTACTTTGATTTTATCCAGGGAACAACCATGGATGAGATACACTCTCACTTAACAGGTATGTCCACATCATTGTTCAATTTGGTTATTTACTTGTTAACTGTGTTTAACTGTTAAGATGATGTGGTTTGGTTTGGTTTGGTTATTGAATTCATTATTTGGTTTGGATCGGTTATTAAATCTGCATTTGTGTTTATTGTTAACTATTTGAGTCAAACTAGTTTTATTTAACTATTTGATTCTTTGGTGTGTACAAACTATAAGTTTATGAATCAATGGGAGGGTGATGCATGCTCACAACTTAATGCCTCACTGACTATCTTTCACATTACTCAGACAACAATGGATCTGAGAGACGACATTTTTGGAATTAATATTGCGGCGCCAGTAATGAGGGCTTTATTTCTCACCCAAAGCCAATATAGGTAGTAGATTGAGGTTGCATTTCCTGTCAGTTGCACATTTGGGGCTTTATTTATTTTTTTATTCTTTTGCTTTTTAGTTTTTCCTACTGTTATATTGATACTATTTTTTTTGCGAATGGAGTTCATTATAGGAAAGTTCATTACTATCAGTTCTAATTTGTCTACACAATTTTTCTGTTTTTCATTCTTATTGTTTCTCTAAGCTTGCTCTACAACCTTAATTTGTATTTTGCAATCTCAATATTCATTTATTTAATTTTCAGATCTTAATTTGTATTTGCTAATCTTTACAGCATTTCCAGATTACCTCATTGCATCTTTCGGAAGACTATGTCAGTAAATTTTGATGGAAATGGTACTGAGCATAAAACTAACACCACACAATCAAAACACTATGCAACGGAGCAGCGTTTGGAGGTGCAAGATTAATGACAGATTTCAGATGTTAAGAGGGATCATTCTTCACATTAACAACGAGCCCGTGGATTGATTGGTCTAAAGCCTACTAGGGTAAGTTCATTTGGTTTCATATTGTTACTTGACTTTTGGTATTGTACCATAAGGCTTATATGGATTTATTGGCTATTTCATTCCAGGTTGCAAAAATCCTCAAGGCTCGCCATCATGGCTGCGTGATTACCGAGTCGTGGAAGTCCTTAATGTGCTATCCACTAGCAATTGTGGAACTGTGGAACTTGAAGTTTGTAAAAGTGGCCGAGGAAAGGAGTTTGAGAATCATTGTTTCACCAGTATTGGGTTTACTTTCTATTTATTCTCCCCATCACTCGGGGTGTTTTACAAATTGTAATTTTCTACAGCCTTCCATTGTCTTCATTTCATTATAATCATATTAACTGAGGTCCTCTATGTTAGATTTCTTAATGAAATCAGTTTTTGGACCTGCAAATGCAGTGGCACCCTTGGTAGCCCCCACCTCTTCCGTACTCAATTGAAGAATAACACTGTTGAAGGCATGTTGCACTTCTCTCTCTTTCCCGATCCCGGACTCCACACGGACACGCCCTGCCGATGTAGCCCTACTGTCGGTCGACGCCTGCTACTACCCTGTCGAGCTTCCCCCCTTCCCTTCTTGCTGCTATTGCCGCCGATGAATTAGATTCAATGGAATTGATTATGTGGTTTATACGAGTTCCGGAATGGACTAAACAAAGGGAATTTTCCCCAAATTTTGTAAATCGTCAACTCTTAGTTGTGTTAGTAATTTGTTACTTGAATTAAGAGCTTGTTTATATGATGTGCAAGTTGGGCTATTAATATTGTGTTGTTAAGAGTATTTTTTATTTTTTAAACAGTGGATATTCCTACATATAGAGGAGGTTATGTCCAAATTTTTTTAATATATACATGATGTTGTAAAATAACTTGAGGACTTAAATTAGTTTTTTATGGATATGATGTTTATGTGAGGTTCAACCAGTACGATTAGTATTGTTGGGGAATGACTTTTTTCCCGTTGTGATTACATGCCTTAAATTTTTTGTCGTTTTGCGATTAAGTATTTTTTTTTTTTGCTATGTCTTCGGGCACGGGTATGTACTAGTATATGTATATTGCATATATTTCGTATATTTATATATATTTCATACAGGGCCGGTCCTAAGATTGGGAGTGCCCTGTCCGAAAATTAAGTTATGGCGCTTCTAAAAAAATATTGTACAAAGATATTAAATATCTAAAACGGGCCCCTAAAATTTAAACTTATTTTTTAGGGGCCCATTTCATTTGTGTGAGATTTTGGGTAGTTGAGTCATTCTTTGTACAAATTATTTTTGGGTAGTTAAAAAAATGTTTCCCTAAAAAATTAAACTTATTTTAAAAATTGATATTTTTAATATACATAAAATATTTTTGAACCCCTAAAATATACATATATAGGGTCGTACTCTAAAATTGGCCCTGTGCCATTGTCCATTTGGCACATGGCCAGGGCCGGCCATGATTTCATAAATTTATATATTTCATACATTTATGTAATTTATATAATTCATATATTTTAATATATATTTATATTTCGTAAATTTGGGATATTTCATATATTAAATATATTTCTTATATTTATATATTTCGTACATTTAATATATTCGGTATACTCATATATTACATATGATTAATATATTTCATATATTTCGTATATTTTTTAAAAATAATTCATTTATTTCGTATATATAATATATATTATATTTATATATATATATACTGAATATGTATTATTTAAAGAATACACACGCACACACATATTATATATATACTGAATATATATTATTTACAGAATATACACCTATATATGGAATATATATTTAGATATATATAGAATATAATATTTTGTATACATGTACATATATATTCTATATATATGTATATATTCTGTAAATAATATATATTTAGAATATAATATAAAAATATAAAAATTATTATTAGTATACATACTAAATATATATTATTTATTATTGTACATACTAAATATATATTATTTTATATTATATTTTCATAGATTTCATACATTTAATAGATTTTGTACATTCAATAATTATTATTGTACACACTAAATATATATTATTTATTATTATTATTATTATTATCATTATTATTATACATACTAAATATATATTATTATATATTATATATTATATTTTCATAGATTTTGTTCATTTAGTAGATTTTCTACATTTAATAATATAAAAATTATTATTATTACTACATACTTAATATATATTATTATATAGATTTAATAATACAAAAATTATTATGAATATATATAAAAAATATATGAATATGTATTATATTATTTCCGAAATATATATATATATATATATATATATATATATATATATATATATATATATATATATATATATATATATATATATATATATATATACCGCAAATAATATAATATATATTCATATATTAGTTACCAAAAATACATGAATATATACTATATTATTTGCAGAATATGTTTTTTTCATATATTTTGCATATTTTTTTTCCAGAAATTAAAATATATTCCGCAAATAATATATATTATATTATTTACGGAAAATATATATTCCGTAAATAATATAATATAAATTTAATAATATATGTTTAGTATATATATATTCCGTAAACAAATTTTCCACATTTATATCTATTTTTCAGCTCTTTTGTTTGATAGAAATTGTGAAAAATTGATGATTTTTCAACTTGTATCAAATAGACACAAGTTGGAAAATATTCATTTGCGTTGAAATTGTTTGCCCTAGAATCAAATATCCTGGAATCATTTGCATTTTCCCATTTTTCTATCAAACGGACCCTTAGTATCTTTTATCTATGTGTTCTTTGATTTGGTGGAGTACATCAGACATTATTAATAAGAAACACGTGCAAATCATGCATTTTTAAATAAGTTTATGTATATTATAATAATTAATTTAAATTTATTTATATTTATTAATATTAAGACAAAGGTGTCACTTACCGTCCAAACTAGGGCTGTGCTTTTTTTTGAACTTTTCAATTTTTTCGATTTCCTATCCGATTTTTTCCGAATATGGATGGAAGTTTAGTTTGCTGATTTCCGCTTTCCGATTTTTTTGAAAAAAACCGGATCGAAAATCGGAAATAATTCTCAATTTCCGATTTCTCGACTTTTCCGATCCGATTTTTTCGAAACTCTGCCGATCTGATTTTTTCCGAATTTTTCTGAATTATTTATGATTTTTTCAGAATTATGTTTCGATTTTCAATTTTTTTAAAGTTTCTCGTATCCCACATCGGTTGGGAAAGGGAGAGGGCTCCAAAATATGCTCTATAAAAGGAGATTATCCTCCTAACTTCTACAGAAATGAAAAAATGGGTCAAATCCTCATATATTTACATGTTGGGTTAAGTCATTTTCTTTGTTTATTTAAAAGGAGAATTTCGAGTAATCGAAAATCCATAGTTTATTTTTTTAAAATTTTGGAATTTCTAAAATTTCTGGATTTTTAATATATTTTGTTAATTTCCGATCTTTTCCAATTTTTGCCGATTTTTCGATTTTTCCGAATTAGAATTTTTCGAAAAAATTGGATCGAAAATCAGAATAGTTGTTTTATTTCCAAAAAAGTCGGATTTTTTTTCCGAAGAGGCATTTTCCGATCCGATCCAACCGAAACATAGCCCTAGTCTAAACTATTTAGATGATCACAAAATCCTCTACATAGGAGACTCATCATCTCCCTCCTTAATTTCAAGCTCTCCTTCTTCTATGCCTAAACTTTCTACACATCTTCTATTTATTTTAATCAAAATTATTCTTGGTTAAAATAAAAATAATTATTGTTTCACATATTCAACCATACTTCATCCCCTCACAACTATGTTTCTTTTTATATATATAAGAAAAATCTGTGTACGCGCACGCGCGCGCGCGCGTGCGTGCGTGCGTGTGCTCCTTAATAATATAAATATGAGCATGACACATAATACACGAAACTAAAATGCAATACAAAACGGAAGTTTATATTTTATCGAATATGAATGCAATCTAAATAAAAGCAACACTACACTAAATTAATTTTGTTTTAACTAATAAATATATGATCCAAATAAAAATAACATGAATTAAACCTACAGGACATAAATAAAAACTACGTGAGACAAGATTAATTTAGTGTTATCTGAAATGAATACAACCGAAATAAAAGCTACACGACACAAATTGTTTTATTTATTTGTCAATAATATTTTATATAATATATATATATATATATATATATATATATATATATATATATATATATATATATATATATATATATATATATATATATATGTGTGTGTGTGTGTGTATTTGTGCGTGTGTGTGTGTATACGTGCGCGCATTAATGTTAACAATAATATACTTTAATACATATAATTACGAACACAACCTAATTAAAACACAGTGAAAAACGAAACGAAAATTTGCATTTTTATCCGATACGAACATGATCCAAATGAAAGCGACACTACAAAAAATTATTGATTTCATTAAATACGAACACGACACGGAATATAAATTTTTAATATATATATTATATGGTACATACCGTTGGGACGGTCCCATTATATAAATGATTTTGAGTTGAATTTTTTTAAGTGGTATTTGAACATTTCGGGGGAGCCATATAAAAAAATACAAGATAAAAAATGTTGTTTGCTATTTTAAAAAAATCAGCCAGACTTTTGCAACTTTTAAAGAACTTTAAAAGCTACAAAAGTTTGACCGTTTTTTAAAATAGAAAAAAATATTATTTAGAGTTGATTTTTTTATATGGGTTTATTGAAATGTTTAAACATCATATAAAAAAATTCAGTCGAAGAATCCTTTTTTTACTATTAAAAAAAATGGTATGTACCGTTTGGTACGCACAAGAGAATCTCACTATGCGTGTGTGTGTGTGTCTGTGTGTGTGTGTATATATAAATATATATATATATATATACACACACACACACACATAGAGAGAGAGAAAGAGAGAGACACACACTTTAACACATAAATATGAACACAACTTAAAGAAAATGTAATACTAAATGATGTTTTATTTTTTATCTAATACGAATACGACCCATCTTAAAACAATTAGTTTTTATAGATATCCGATAATCTTCTCTAGGAAAGAGGTGGGTGTCAGTAGGTAAAGTGTTCAGGAGGATGGAACCTATGGTTCATTGCAAGCTCATTTCTATGGATGTTATAAGTAAGGGTAAGGAGGAGTTGTTTGTGCCCTTGCAGAAGGAGGACAGAGACCATAGTGCGGAAGAGGTTGTCTGCTCTAGAATGAGTGGTGGGTGCAACAGAGACGGTGTGTTAAGTGGGCTGAAATCTATGGATCTTGGGAGGACAAGCAGTGACGTTGAATCCACTAAGTCATCTTGTTGTAAAGCTACAGTGGAAGGTGTGGCGTCTCTGTTGATAGGGGTGGAATCGCTAGAAGAACGGACTGCAACACTGGAGGTAGAATGTCGTTGGGTTAGTGGCGGTGTTGCAGGGGGAATGTTCCAGGAGGTCGAATGCAAGGCGTGCTCGGAGGAAGTAAGTGTGAAAAAGGGGGTCGAAGCTTTGTCTCCTCGCTGTACCAGCGAACATCTCTGCAGCCCGGAGTTTGATGTTGACGTAAGAATTTTAGTGGGTATTATAGCAACGCAACTATCTTCTGATGGTACCGGCGTTCAGATGGAAGAGGGGACAAGCGTGCCCTTGGGTTTGCCTATTATTGGGATCTAGTAGATTGCTCAAGTCACTGATATTTTATTATTGTCAATGGGTAAGGTAGGCGGGGTCAACCAAAGCAGTGATGGTACGGAGGATTTGAATTTTGATGCTAACTTGGATACTTTTTTAGTGTGGGTCCAGCTATACTCTCAAGTGGAAGTAAGGTGGAATTTGAAGTAAAGTCATGTAAGAGGTTTAGAAAAAGTACGCGTGGTAGGGCCGATAGATTAGATGATCGATTTTTAAATCCTAATCGTGGCGACAATTTATCTTTGGGTCATAAGAATTTTTACAGGGGTCATCTTTGTTGGGTTTAAGAAATATTAAATCCATTAATAAATCAGCGAAAAGAAGAAAGAAATGGGCGGGAAGATAGAGAGGCAAGGGCATAGGGGAAACCATTCTTTTGGAAAGTAATTTACAATGAGATTTAAGCGATGAGAGTACAGATGTTGATATGAGACTTATTATCCAGAGTTCGGTTGTGGGAGAGACTAGTGGGGAGAGTGCTCATGGTAAAGAACATTTTTTTGATGATTTTGATAATTCAAAGCTATGGGTTGATATCGGGCAACCCAGAATAGAGGAGGGGGTGGAAGTTTTTGCGGATGAGGGGTGGGAGGAAGACCCAAAATGATAGGTGGAAGATATGGTAGGATTTCGTAAGTTGGTTGGGGTCTCTTTTGCGGGTAAGGAAAGTAAAGCTACTGATTTATTCGAGAGAATAGGTCGGAGGAGTCGAGGAAGAATGGAATAAGGCTTGAAATTTTACGTAGATTTGCTAGAGGGTCATTATCTTGGTGAATTTCAAGTTAATTTTATCGTAAGCAGAGTTGAGTTAGGGGTATGTTGAGGTGTTGGGGGAGGCTGATGTAATCAGTTTATGTTTGAGTGTTGTGGGTTCTACGGGAGTGGGTCATTTGCGGATCTGGCTTGGGCGGGTGGATATTAGGAGTCGTCTTTTGATTAAGGTGTGTGTAGTTTGTACTGTCCATGTTTTTTGGGGTTTTTTTGTTCTGGATTTTCAATTGTATTCTACATGTATACGGGTTCCGCCCCTTAAGCGGTTGAGTTTTATATAACATTTATTTATAAAAAAAAGAAACACGAGATGAAAGATTTTCTTTTTTTACCAAACAAAAACACGATTCAATTAAAATTACACAATCCAACCCAAATAAAAAGCGACATGACAGGAAATTATATATATTTTTTATATAGTGAGGACATGACCCAAATAAAAGCACGGGAGACTTGTTGTGTTAATGTTTTATCATACACCACTCTTTTGTTTTTGTATACACCACCCTTAATTAATGTGTTTTCTTTATCTATGTTTTCGCGGTTTTGATTCTCTTTATTAGTATAACATCCTTGTTTTCTTTTTGGGGAAGTCTATCACACATATTATTAGTATAACTTTCAAATTGTTGACACTGATAGGGATATCCCAATATTATTATCGGGAAGATGGTGAAAATCATTTAATTTTGTTATAATTCACGTGAGAACGCATATTTTTTTATTTTTTCAATAAGTATATGTGTATTACAATAATTAATGTATACATATATACAATTACTAATTTAGATATAATTACACCTATTAATGTATATAAAATTACAAAGATAGAGACATAGAAAATTACAGTTATTATTGTTGATATAATTACAATTTATTACTTGATACAAGGAGCGTTTGATTGCATAATTGCAACCGTATCCATATCAATAAGTGTAGTTATATCGTTTGAACTTTTCGTTAATTAATTCCAAAAATTATGGATTTACAATACCAATAAATTTTTTGCTCAGTGTGATCATATATAAATAGACGTTTAAGAAATTTATTACCTAATACTCATACTTTTACGGGTACATGAAACTAGTGTCTTCTATGCAAATCCAAAATCGTAAACTAATACAAAACTAATAATAATACACATATGATAATGTAATCATAACGAAACTGTTGTTTACGTAAATTTATTGATATTTTAATATTAGATATTATTATTATTATTGTTGTTGTTGTTGTTGTTGTTATACTAATACTAATTTTTGTGTCAATGTAGCAATCATGTATCTGTCAATGGAGAAAATTGTATTCCTCAAATGGAGGGTTACATTTGCGCATTACTTATGAAGCACAACCTCTCCCGAAATTCAGGAGTCAACTTTGACACGAGTTGGGTATGTGAGGTTTCGACTTGTAAACAACACGCGGGGACACATAAAAGAACACGCTATCAGAAGTAAAATAATAAATGAAATCAATTTTAATATCGACAGGTGTTTATGGCTTCCAAAAGGGTATTTGCTTTTCCCAACAATCAAGTGTGCAAGATATGGAAAATTATCAAGTTCACTAAAAATTGCTATAAGGATCTTTGGGGGTGCTATAATGTAATAGATTGAAAGTTGTTAGCTTCCATTGAAATTATTATTGATGACTGAACTTGAATTATCGTAAAATGTATATTATATTTCTCATGTGTGTGGATTGAACAATGGTTTGCATTGAATTATTGTAATTTACTGTTTAACATTGAAAATGGTTTCTATTGAGTTATTATAATATATTGTTTAGAATGTGATGTTTAAAATGCTTTTGATCAAAGTTTACAATGTATTTTTTTGTTACTCAATATTTAACTGTTAATTTACTTTTTATCATATACTATTTCAAATCGTTTATACATTTTTCGGCTGAAACTTGGAGTTTGTGTTCTCTTTTTTTGTATAAGTTAAAAATACTTTTAATCAATGGTCAGATGTAATATCCCCTATTTTCTCAGGTAAAGGTTATTCATGAACTATAGGCTGAAGATAGGACTTTCTTGTCAATTAATACCATCATTAGCACAATTACGAATATAAATAATTTATAATTTAAGGCCCAAGTTTGAAAAGTCACAAACACATTTATAATGAATAAGTATATCCAAACCACCAACAATAATATAAATATCCAACTAAAGCAACATAAATCTCCAACAACATAAAGTAAAAGGTTCGGGCTTATTCCCTTACAAATGTTCAAATAAATAAATAGCTAAAGCTAAGAAGCACCTATGCTAAAGCTGAGACTGCAAGGATGCAATAGCACAATCCAGTTATCGCAGTCTAGGAGCACCCATGGGGGGGATATTTAAATTTGTGTTAGAGCCCGAGGTGTGCAATAATTAACCTGAATAATTTTTATTGGAATAATACAATCAATGCACAATACTTACCCCCCTTCGTCACTCACATGTGTATAACACCTCACCTCTCATCCAAGTGTTAAATTATCAACATACAGTTATTCCAATCTCATCAATGTCAAGTATAAGGGACACATACCTATTATGCATTATAGGGTCAAGAATAATAATTATTGTCCATATCCTTAGACAATTTCATTTATTTCAATAGCATCCGAGTAATTAATAATATATGTTCTTCCATATATTTGACACATAGGTGCATCTACCGTTGGTGTCCGGAGTAATCCCTTATCCTAAGTTGACAACACAAACACAGAGAAATTGGGGCAATTCCTACACTGGACACCTGTACACAACCCATAACCAACGGTGATACAGGAATGGTCAGTGCCAACCCTGCCTCTCATGGATGGAGCCTATCTGTAGTACATATATGGCCTATACATCGTCAAGCCCATCTGTGTCGATGTGTCGTATGAGGCTCGGACACGTGTACCCCCTCACCGATAGGACTGTCCATCAGTATGTCCACACACATATATATATATGTATATATATATAATATTGCATATTATTACTCCATATAATATGTAAAGGTAATTATTGTATAATTTCCATACAAATCCATCCAAAGTACCACCACATTTAATTAATTAATAATTTACCATCTAATCAATTATTGATTCCGTTCCATAGAGAAAATAATTAATTAACCATCCATTTTATTGTAATTATTAATCATTAAAGTATGGGTGTAACATAACTTCAATAATTTATTAACTCACAATAAATTCCTTTACCCCCATTTAGATAATTGTTCCTTATCAAATTTCTCATATTACTAAAATGGCTAACCTTTCAAAGCTTTAAAAATTAGAAGATTCGGACTCAGGCCAAATGGAACAAGGAGGTCAAGGGTCAACCACATCGCTTGAACGACTGGGAGGTTCGTTCGCACGACTTAGTGCGTCGCTCGAACCACCTGTCACGTCGTTTGAGCGACCTTTCATCTTCTTCATCCATCCGTCTCTCTTTTACAGTTCCACTAAATCAAGATTTTCTAAACCCAAAAAGTTATACTAATTTCAGCAATAGTTATGGCAGTGCCTAGAAATTTACTCCAACAGTTATGTAATTAGATCTAATTATTTCATCAATTAATGGTTTATAACTATGAGATATCCTAACAATCTTCCAATGTTATTGAATTTCAGCAGCAATGGCTATTCATTTAGGGATTTACACAAAGATTTCAGTCCATTAATTATCATAGAAGTCCCTACATTAGTTATTTACTTTGTCCCCAAATAGCCATCAAAACTTAAGGAAATCTAACATCAAAAATAAGATTTTCGATACCTAATTTCTGGGACTATTCTTACATATAATTCATTCCTCTACGTGTGTGGATCATCATCAAATCAAACATACTTATACCTAAATCCATGAAATTTAAAAGAAATAATTATATGCATCAAGAAATAAATTGAAACCAAAGATTAAATGAGAAACATATCGCCTTAGAATGGTAGAAGAGATGTCCTTTGATTTTCTTCTTTGGCTTATCCTCTGTTTTCGCCCGTTTTTCCATTTCTTTGGTGTTTTTCCCTATTCCTCGCATAACTGTAACTTTTAGGTTTGTGGAATGATAGTGGGGAGTGGTTTACCCCCACTTAAACTCTAATCAGGTGCTTAATCCCGAGTTGGACCATCAGCCCAACTATTGGACCCCCAAATGGACCCGAACCCATAATCTAATTGGCTCAAAACATTCCCAACCTATATATTATTGACCTAAGACTATTTTTAAAGGTCTAAATCATGTAAACGAGCCCATATTGCACCCAAACTTGTTCCGAAGTATTTATGACAATAATAACTGCTTTTAATTTGTGTCGCATATAAATTTTCTATTCTCTTTTATTATATGCAAATTTCATATTCATGCACATAAAAATGAATCACACAAAAGTATACTAAACCAAAATATTTCGAATAAAAAAATTGATTTCGGTTCAATTTAAAAAATTAATGATTTATTCAAAAAATAATATTTTATTATTTATTTATAACAAAATACGGAGTATTACACAAGATCAATATATGTTTATTGCTGGAATACTAAGGTTAAAGAAGGGTTCAATGGTGTGGAGCATTATGACTCTGAGAGAGAAGCTCCTCCTTCTCTATAATTTCCTATCCCCCTACCAATTACGCTTTTCTCCTCTCGCCATGAAATCAAGTCCTCTTCTTAGTTTGGGCTTTGATCCTAAACCATTTTCAAATAACGATACTCTTCCTTGTATTCAAGTTCAAGATGCTCGTCCTAAAAAACCCTCATTTGCTGATATTCTTCCTATTAAGAAAGATCCTCCCAAATCCCTTATTTCCCTTCCCTAATTGACTGACCTATACATGTGTGGAGATGTCAAGCTCACTAATGAGATTTACAAAGCAGTCATTAAATAATGTAGCTCTACAAGCCTCATTAGCAGACTTATGAACTGTGATAAGTATTCAGCTGTTGGGTTCAAGAAATTTGATGAAACATCAGGAAATAATGGGCCATTTACATTAGACACCAACCACATGCCATTATATATAAAGCGCCTGATTATGTCCAAAAAATTCAAGTTACTGTTAAAAAAAAAATCAACAAGTTGTTGTATGCTGTCCCAAAAAATTTCAATAAGTTGCTATTTGCTGTCCAAAAAATTTCAACAAGTTGCTTTCAAAAAAATTCAATTACTATCCAAATTTGTTTTCAACAAGTTGATATCGTTGTTCGGAAATTCAAGAAACTTCTATAAAAAATTCAAGAAGTTGCTATCAAAAATTTAGAAAGCCAAGGAGTAAAAGATATGAAGAAAAATTATCATGGAAAGCTCAAGTGATTCCACTCTAAATATTCAACAACCTTCAATCCCAATATTTGAAGGTGAAAATTATGATTTTTGATGTATTAAAATGAACACTCTCTTTATATCCCAAGATGTTTAGGATTTAATCGAAAATAGGTATGATGAACACGAATCAACGACAATGTTGTCAACTGCTCAAAAGGACCAATTACAAGTTTCAAGGAAAATGGATGTTAAAGCTCGCCTTCACATTCAACAAGGCCTAGGAAACTCCATTTTTTGAAGAATCATGGGAGCAACCAAGGTCAAGGAAGCATGGGACATTATTCAAGAGGAGTTTCAAGGAAATACACATGTACGAGTTGTTAAACTTCAAGATCTTAGGAGGGAGTTGGAAAACATGAAAATTAAAGAGAATGAAACTCTAAAAGAGTTCTCTTCCAGATTCATAGAATTTCTCAACCAAATTAAGGTGCATAGTGATCAAATAACCGATGGAAGAGCTATAGATAAACTTTTAAATAGCCTACCTCCAAAATTGGATTCACTGGTGGTTGTTATTGATCATACTAAGGATACTTCTAAGATGACGATCCAAGAATTATTGGGGTCCTTAAAGTCATTTGAGCAAAAAATGTTACAACGCTGTGAAAAATGTATTGTGAGCGTGTTTCAATCTAAATTTGGTTTCAAACCCCATAATAGTGAAAGATGCTTTTCAAGTCATGATGGAAGAGAGTTTGAAAGAGTTGGTAGAGAAGGAAGAGGCCGAGGAAGAGGAAGAAGTAGAGGCAGAGGAAGATTCAATAATTTTAGAAATGAAGATTTCTTATGGTGTCAACAATGCGATATATGAAACAAAAGTAGCCATGTGGAGAAAGACTGTTGGTTCAAAGTAAAGCCTCAATGTCGCCATTGAAAAGGCTTTGGTCATTTTCAAAAGGACTATAGATATAAGAACAATCAACAAGAAAGTTGTGCGGAAGAAAAAGAAGGTGAAGTAAATTTATTCTATGCATGTCAAAGTGCCTCTGTGCAAAAGAATGATGTTTAGTTTCTTGATAGTGGTTGTAGGAACCACATCACCGGTGACAGAGACATGTTTATTGACATAGATACAACCATCAACTCTCAAGTGAAAATGGGAAATGGTGCGTTAGTCCATGTAAAGGGAAAAGGAACAATTGGTGTTCAAACCAACAAAGGAGCTAAGTTCATTCACGATGTTTTACTTGTTCCGGACTTAGCACAAAATTTGGTAAGTGTTGCACAACTAGTAGAACATGGATATGTTGTCCACTTTGAAGAAAACATGTGCACTATTTATGATAAAGGATAAGGAAAACAAGTCATGAAGAAGATAAAGATGGAGAAGAACGATATCTTTCCACTAATTTTAAAATATGGTTGAAATTTTTCTTTGACGGCAGAATCTGTTGATGAATCGTGGTTGTGGAACAGAAGACTTGGTCATTTGAATTTTCATCGCCTCAAGTTACTTTGACAAAACAATATGGTTCACGGGCAGCCCACTTGCATTGAAGAAAAGAATGAAGTATGTGAAGGTTGTGCTCTCGGGAAGCATCATAGAAAGCCTTTTCCAAAAGGAGTTGCATGGAGAGCAAATGAAGTACTTGACCTCGTTCGCACTCACGTATGTGGTCCAATGACTACTCCTTCACATGGAGAAAATAAGTACATCATACTCTTTAATGATGATTTCACAAGAATGACATGGGTATTTTTATGAGGCAAAAATCTGATGTTTTTACAATTTCCAAGAAGTTCAAAAGTTTTGTTGAAAAACAAAGTGGGCATTTTATCAAAGTTTTAAGAAGTGACAATGGAAAATAATATACTTCCAATGAATTTGGAAAGTTTTGTGAAGATGAAGGTATAGGAAGACAACTCACTGTTAGTTATACTCCACAACAAAATGGAGTATCAGAAAGGAAAAATCAAACCGTGATGGAGATGGAAAAATCAATGCTTCAAGAAAAGGGACTTCCTAAAGTATTTTAGGCGAAAGCAATATACACAGCGGTATATTTGATAAATCGATGTCCAATAAAAGTGGTATGGAATAAAAATCCCATTGAAGCCTGGACTGGGAGAAAGCCATCAGTGCATCATCTCAAAATCTTTGGTTGCGTATGTTATGCTCAGATTCCTAAAGAGAAGCGGCGGAAGCTAGATGAAACAAGTGAGAAGTGCATATTTATGAGATATGGCTTTCAATACAAGGGCTACAGGCTTTTTAGATTGAAAAGAAACAAAGTGATCATAAGACGTGATGTGCTATTTGACGAAGGTGCTATTTGGAACTGGGAAGAAGGCAAAGTCAAGGAGAAGATAATTCTTGTTGAGGAAGAACAACGAAAATTAACAATTGATAATTAGAGTAATGAAGATTCACGTCAAACATCTCCACGATCAAGATCATCATCACCATCATCAAATAGTTGTCCAAGTTCATCCTCATCATCACCATCCATAACTCCAAAAAAATGAGGAGTTTGAGTGATGTATATGAGAAATGCAACTTTTGTACCATTGAGACAGAAAGTTTCGAAGCAGCCGTAAAAGAAAAAATGTGGACAAAAATGATGGAGGAGGAAATTAATGATATTGAGAAGAACAATACATGGCATCTTGTTGAAAATCCAAAAGACAAAGATATCATTGGGGTGAAGTGAATTTACAGGGTCAAATATCACTATGATGGCACCGTGCAAAGAAATAAAGCAATATTGGTGGCAAAGGGCTACACACAACAACCCGATATCGATTTTCATGAAACATCTGCACCAGTGGCACGTCTTGACACTATAAGAGCCATTATTGCTATGGTAGCTCAAAAAGGTTGGTCATTGTACCAACTTGATGTTAAATCGACATTCCTGAGTGGAAAGTTGGAAGAAGAAATTTATGTTGAACAACCTTTGGGTTTTGTTACCAAAGGAGAAGAAGAAAAGGTGTACGGGTTGCATAAGGCTTGTATGGTCTAAAGCAAGCTCCACGAGAATGTTACAGTAACATTGATGGATATTTCACTGGGAATGGATTCAACAAAAGCAAGAACGAGCCTACCTTGTATGTCAAATGCAAAGGTACATCTGATATTCTTATTGTTGCACTTTAGGTTGATGATTTAATTTTTACTAGAAGTAGTGAAAAGATGGTTGAAAATTTTAAGAAGGAAATGATGAAGAAGTATGCAATGAGTGATACGGGCTTGCTACATTATTTTCTTGGTATTGAAATTTATCAAGAAACAGATGGTGTGCTCATTTGTTAAAAAAAGTATGCTGAAAACACTCTTAAGAAGTTTGGAATGTTTGGGTGCAAACCGACGACAACACCACTGGTTGTAAATGAAAAACTCGTGAAGGAAGATGGAGGAAAAAAAGTTGATGAAACTCTCTATAGAAGTTTGGTTGGAAGTTTGTTATATTTAACATCAACGAGACCAGATATCATGTTTGCATCAAGTCTACTTTCTATATTTATGCATTGTCCTAGTCATTTCCATATTGGGTAAGGAAAAAGAGTGTTAAGATACTAGCAAGGCACACTAAATTATGGAATCAAGTATTATAAACATGTGAATGTGAAGTTAACTGGATTTTATGATAGTGACTGGGGTGGTTGTGTTGATGACATGAAAAGCACCTCGGGTTATGCTTTCTCTCTAGGTTCTGCTATATTTTCATGGGCGTCAAAGAAACAGCAAACCGTGACTCAATCCTCACCTGAAGCGGAGTACATATCCGCATCATTAGCAACTTCTCAAGCTTTTTGGCTACGAAGAATTTTGGAAGATGTGGAAGAAAAGGAAGAAGAAGGCGCATAGTTATTTTGTGACAACAAATTAACAATAGCAATGGCAAAGAATCTAGTCTATCATAATAGTACAAGACACATTTCTATCAAATGTCATTTCATCTAGGAAGAAATTACAAATGGGGATATAAAACACGAATATTGCAAGTCAGAAGATCAAGTTGCAGACATTTTCACCAAAGCTCTGTCACCAGGAAAATTTCAGCAATTAAGGGAACTCTTAGGAATTAAGGAGCGTCACATTAATTGGGAGAATGTTGTTTAATTTGATGTGGGGAACATGCCATGTTTTATGGTTGTCTCCATCTTTTAAGTTCCTTTTGTGGTTGTCCCATTGTTTTAAGTTCCATGTTTTATTGTTGTTTTATCTTTCATTGTTATGTTTTTTATGAACTATATAAGCGTGATGCATGTAAGGGAGAAAAGAAATAAAATCACTTCTAATCAAATAACCTTATATCCGTAAGCTTCAATATATTATCCTCTTTATTTATTTCCTTCTTCTCACCTCAACTTTCATATATTATCAAATTGTACCATGTGTACATAGCCTTTTTCACAAAACATCCAACACCTACTCGTGATATTTATACAACAATAAAAGGGACTGCCATTGTTCGAACTCCTTTGGCAATCTACAGTAAAGGTCACCACCTTTCCAGAGAATGTAATATATGGTGGAGAAAATTGTGAGGAAGAATCAAGAAAAACAAAGTCGAAAACATGTATCAAACAAAGATAAAGTGAAAGGAGAAAAAAATATGTAGAATATTAGCCAATTGTGACACCCCGCCTAATTAAATATCGGGCGATCACTCCTTTATTAAATTAAATCAAGGTAAACAGTAGGTTCATTCTCAGCATCACTGTCGCTAAAAATACATTTTTCCAATTTAACACCCTAAATAATTAAGCTAAGTGTCAAAACCATTTTTATACATACATTCCAAATTTTAATTAACGAAAAATATTTATTTATTTAAAAACAACATTTCTACAATTAAGAATCACACCACGATAAACCAAATAATATAATACATTCGCCAATCGAATGTCAACATATGAAACTAGAATCACAAATCCATACTGAATAAATCCCATGGAACAATACTGGAAATAACTGAAATATAAATGTCCCAACAACCAATGAAATAATGGAAAGGGCGACACATGCCCAATAAATGAGAATGCTAGAAGTGGAGTCAATAAAGGAAGCCGTCTACGCAAGTGACCTGTAACTCCCACCTAAGCTATAGCACGTTCCTCTCAAAGGATCCTAAGCAAGACGCCCCTGTGGCTGGGCACCTGAAATATATACATATATATACAAGAGAGAGAGAAAAAGAAACGGGTCAGAGCCCGAAAGTGTGTTTGATTTAAAATATGTTTAGCAAGTATTTAAATTGATACAGGCCAATGCAACAACATATTAGTGCGTCACTCTCTTGAGAAATACTCACCTCTCTTTCTAATGTGCACGCCTATCGCACTAATCTTCCCAACGGTTTGTTTTATCAATTATCCCACTAGTCTTTCTAAAAGATTTAACATAACTTAGATTACTCGTAAGATTTACAATTCACTATTTCCACTTTAAAAAGATGTTCCAATTTGTAACCAAAGTTCTCTATTTTTAACTTTATAAAAACAATAAAGTTTCCAGTGACATATTATACTTTCTCAAAACAAGTATTTATAATTTGAGCCAACAGCCATGTCCTACTTATCAAATCTCAGTGGGCAGTTTCAAATATCATAATCTCATATATATATATTAACTACTCGTATAATATATATATATAACAGCACCCCGAATAAAACTATGGTGCGTGCATACTTCCACTATCCAAACCCCATACCACTCAAATCAAGGGGAATACAAATTCGGAATCACTCTCGAATTGTATTAACACATATACAAACAATATCGAGGCGAAGTATAGATTCCAAGTCTCTAAGAGGATGGCACATACTCGCATCTCTTAGGACCGTCTGAACTATCAATTCGATAGCCTGTACCAAGGATATCTATCTTCTAGGGTACCAGTCAATATCCCCCATAAAGGTCCCATCGAGATAAGACTGTCCCCGCGCGGTAACCTCAAGGATAGCAAGTAGCGCGGTATGTTTTTCAAATGTATATAATATATGTACACACAATCATATAAATATACCACTTTATCATATTAACATAGGTTCTTCACGTTACCCGTAATTATACCATTTATCCTTAATTTCCCATTTAGAGAAATACGTATAAGGTTTCGTTCCTAACCTTAACTCGAAGGGTTTTCTCACTCATTACCTAACACTCGTGCACTATATCCTCACAAATCTGAAATTCAGTAAGTGTCTTTATTAGGTTCCAATGTAACTCTCTTACGCACCTCACCCTTTAAATTTATAAATTCACCAACCCTAAAGTAAATGTCCCATAAATACCATTCTCGTTGAAGATTAAAGGTCCAAACATTTATTCCTATGCCCTACTGGTCCTCAATGTCTCCCAAATAATTTTATCAAGAATGCACAAGAATTATATCACGACAATTTGAATTCAACTCATTTCAAGAGGGAATTAGGAGTCTTCCAGGAGGGGTCGATCGATCGAAGCTTGGGGCTCGATCGATCGAACCTTCGATCGATCGAAGCTCTAGGCTCGATCGATCGATCAAGCAGGTCTCGGCAAAATTCTGCAGAATGCAGTTACAGGTTTCACTAAACTTCTTCATCCAAAACTATGTTTTTCCATTCCAATCGTCCCAAAAATCCTACTATCATCATTATAACATTATACCAGGTGTTTATAACGTAAAGCATGTGTATAACTATCATTAAACATGGATAATTAACTCAAACTCCCATCTAATCATCAAGAACCCTAGAGTTTTCCTTAATCAAGGTTCTAATCTATTTTTACCAGAAATTCCTTCTAATATATCATCAAAATTTCGTGGGTTATATTCCTCTACATGGCAAGGGTTCCAGAATTTCCATATAATCAAAACTACATGCATTATCCTAATACAACTTTAGTTTTCTTCCATAGTTTCCATCTCTAAACAATCCTAGACTAATATGAAGATTGAATTAATGAAAATACGCAAGTCAAATACTTGCCTGGGATTTTTGGTATGCAGATTCACGGCTGATTTTGGTATGGCTGCGTTCCTTGTCTCGCGATCCACGCGGTGGTGGTGGTGGCGGTGCAATACGGTGGCTTTTTGGCCTTGAATTGCCTTGGAGCTCTCTCCTCTCTTCTCTAATGGCCATCACTTGATTTCTGGATATTCGAACCCTAAAAGGCTAACCTAATGGCTGATATAGGTTGCTGAAATTCGTGGGTTTAATTACCCAATTATGTAAAATGACTAAAATGCCCTCCCGGGGTACTAATTAGGCCTAAAAATGCCCCGAGACCCAAACTACACCCCGGGTACACTTTTCTGACTATCTCGACCCTACCGGACGCGTTGGTGCACTCAAAATGACCATACGAACAACTTATAAAATATTCACTTTTTATTTAACCAAATTAGTCCCGACGTGACACGAGCACGTTCCGCCTTAAATTCCCGAAATCGTCAATTAATTCACTCATGACATTCAATATAACCAATATAATATATTACTTTGCTCATTAGTAATATTCAACCAATTTCCCATAATTACTATCTCTCGTCACGTTAATAATTATAACATAATTAATTTCCGGATTTTTATTAAATAAATCATTCACATTAAATTTAATAAATCCCCAAATTAATATAGCATAAAAATACGGGGTATTACATATTTCCCCCCTAATAACGGGATTTTGTCCCGAAATTCAGAAAATGAGGCATACCTGGTAAAAACAACTCTGGATATCTCTCGCGCATATCTGCCTCACGCTCCCAAGTGGATTCCTCCACATTATGATACTCCCACTGGACTCGCACAAGTGGAACTATTTTTGACCTCAATCTCCTCTCACTATAGTCTAGAATAGCCACTGGTCTCTCCTCATAAGAGCTATCAGACTGTAAGTCTATCTCATATATCGCAATGTGAGTATAAGCCATATCATCCTCAAGAGATCGTCTCAACGACAAGATGTGGAATACATCATGGATGCGATGTAAATGCTCTGGCAATCCCAACCTGTATGCAACCGGTCCAATCCTCTCGATGATGGGAAATGGTCCCACGTACCTTGGAGCCAACTTCACCTTCTTCCCGAACCTCATCACTCCCTTCATAGTAGATACACGCAATAACACTTGATCTCCCACATTAAACTCTCGGAAGCACCGTTTCGCATCGGCGTAGCTCTTCTGCCTGTCCTGGGTTACCCAAATACGAATCCTAATTATCTCAATCCTCGCGGAGGTCTCCTGAATCACTTTTGGTCCTAGCAACTTGTTGTCCCCCACCTCGAGCCAACAAGTTGGAGAACGACAAGGCCTACCATAAAAAGCCTCAAATGGAGCAATACCAATCGTAAACTGATAAGAGTTATTATAAGCAAACTCTACCAGTGGAAGATGTGGCTCCCAACCTCCTCCAAAATTGAGAACACACATGCGTAGCATATCCTCTAACATCTTATTAGTACGCTCTGTCTATCGGTGGTAAGATGAACTCAACCTCAACTCAGTACCCATAGCCTCCTGAAAACTTTCCCAGAAACGTGACACAAAGATCTTGTCTCTATCTGACACAATATTCAGGGGCACCCCGTGTAATCTGACAATCTCTACGATGAACAATTGAGCATACTGACCCGTGGTATAATCTGTCCGCACCGGCAGAAAATGAGCCACCTTGGTCAAACGGCCTACAATCACCCAGATAGAATCGTGGCCCCGCTGAGATGTAGGCAACCCTGTAATGAAATCCATGGAAATACTCTCCCACTTCCACGCGGGTACTTCCAATGGCTGAAGCAATCCTGACGATTTCTGATGGTCCACCTTCACCAGCTGGCAGGTAGAACACTTGGACACGAACTCTGCGATGTCCTTCTTCATCCCACTCCACCAGTATTGTCGCCTCATATCCTGGTACATCTTATCGCCTCCCAGATGTACTGCAAATCAGGACCCATGAGAATGAGTCATCACTGCATGACGTAATTCTGCTCCTTCTGGAACTACCAATCTCCCATTAAACCGTAAACCTCCATCAGAACTAACAGAATAAGACTCAGTACCCTCGACTAGAAGTCGCACAATCTGCTCCTGGCAAAATGGGTATGTGCCTGTATCACCCTCGTAACAATCTCGGGGGTGACTGACATCACGAATATGAAAGAACGTGCCACTGCGTCCTGGTGACCCAACTCCTTCAATTTTTCTTTCCAGGCGTCTGCTACATCGTCTTCCAGTCTATGGCTCAACGCATCAGCAACTACATTGGCCTTCCCCGGATGATACTGTATATCGAACTGGTAGTCTTTAACAAACTCTAACCATCTGCGCTGACGCATATTCAGCTTTCGCTGAGTGAACAGGTACTGCAGTGACTTATGGTCTGTGAACAAACGAAATTTCTCCCCCAATAAATAGTGCCTCAATATCCTCAAAGCAAAGACGACCGCTGCTAACTCCAGGTCGTGGGTGGGGTAATTCTTCTCATGCGGCTTAAGCTTGCGTGAAGCAAAAGCTATAGCCTTCTCCTCCTGTTGAAGTACTCCCCCAAGTCCCCGTAAGGACGCATCGGTGTAAACCAGGTACTCTACACCCGGCTTTGGTAGCGCAAGGACTGGCGCTGAAGTAAGCTTGTCTTTCAGCTCATCGAAAGCCAACTGACAAGTGTCATCCCAAACATATGGTACCCCTTTGCGAGTCAGATTCGTCAATGGACCCGCTATTTTGGAGAATCCCCGAATGAATCTCCTGTAGTAACCGGCTAACCCCAAGTAACTACGCACTTCCGTCAGTGTCGTGGGCTGTCCCCACTCCCTCACCGCTGACACTTTGCTCGGGTCAACTGCAATCCCCTGCTCAGAAACAACATGGCCCAAGAACTGTACCTCTCGCAACCAGAATCCACACTTCTCGTACTTAGCATACAACTTATGCTCTCGTAGAGTCTGAAGAACCTGCCTCAAGTGCTCGGTATGCTCCTACTCGGAGTGTGAATATATCAAGATGTCCTCTATGAAGACGATGACAAACTGATCCAATAACTCTCTGAATACTCGATTCATCAAGTCCATGAAAATGACTGGGGAATTTGTGAGTCCGTACGGCATCACCCTGAACTCATAGGACCCATATCTCGATAAGAAGGCAGTCTTTGAAACATCCTGCTCTCTAATACGTAACTGATGGTACCCCGACCTCCGATCTATCTTCGAAAAGAAAGTTGCGCCCCTCAGTTGGTCGAACAGATCATCAATTCGAGGTAACGGATATTTATTCCGTATCGTGACCTTGTTAAGCTCCCGGTAGTCCACACACAATCTTAGTGAACCATCTATCTTCTTCACAAATAAGACTGGAGCGCCCCAAGGTGAGGTACTCCTACGAATAAAGCCCTGACCTAACAGCTGCTCTATCTGATCTCGTAGTTCTCGCATCTCTGTCGGAGCCATACGGTATGGTACGCGTGCTATAGGTCTCGTATCTGGCAATAAATCTATAACAAAGTCTATCTCACGACTGGGCGGTAGGCCTGGTATCTCCTGAAACACATCGGAATACTCCCTGACAATAGGGATCGAATCTAAGGGAATCACAACCTCCTTAGAGGTATCCTCCTCTATGTAATACAAATGAGCGGTCGAACCTCCCTCTTGGCGAGGCATCGCCACTACAAACATCTCTTGCCCCGGAATGGCAAAAACAATGCTCCAACCGAAGCAATCAATCATGGCTCTATAAGCTGCGAGCCAGTCCATACCAATAATCACATCATGCTTGTGCATGTCTAAGACTAACATGTCTGCAGGTAAAACCAAGCTACCAATCTCTACCCCCACTCCCCGGCATATAAAGAAAATAAGTGACCCACTCCCCAGTGGTGAGTCGACACGCGTCACGGTGCTCTCTGCTGTGGCTAGCAACCCTAAGGACTTTGCAAAATGTGTAGCTATAAAACAATGCGTTGACCCCGTATCAAACAAAACTCGACCCATAGTCCCATGGATAGGAAACATACCCTCAATCGCGGGTGGTGCCTGTGGAGGTGCTGCCTGGTGGACGTTATAGACACGTCCACACTGTAATTGCCCCTGCTGCACTGGAGCTGCTGGAATGGCTGGTAGGGCTAGCACCTGGGCTGGAGCTGGGAGGGCTGGTGGAAAGAGTGGTCTCTGCGGCTCATTACGGGCTCCCTGCTGCTGTGGGGCCCTATCGCCCTCTAGCCAATCCTGGCGCCTATGGCCATGTTTGCTGCACCCAAAGCATCGGACTTTGAAGTTTCCGCCCCTCTGACCCTGATGTCCACGGCCCTGTTGGCCTTTTCCTCCACGCCACTGGCCCTGTTGGCCCTGATGTGTACGTTGTTGGCCTTGCTGGCCCTGCTGCTGTCCCTGTGGTCGGTGTTGGCCCTGCTGATTAGGCTGGCCCTGCCTGAAACCACCGAATCCCTGCTTAGAATCACCTGAACGAAATCACTTAGCAGGGTCCCCCTGATGGGAACTCTGCTCATGCTGACGAGTCTGCCCATGAGTTGGTGCCCCACTGGCACTATTACCCCCAGTCCTACCCTGCTGGTTGGACTCCCCTGCTCTCTTGCTTCCCTGAAGATGGAAGCGGTGATCCTGGCAATGTAGTAACGCTGCATTGAGTACGTCAGTGAAAGTACTCAGGGATAGATTTCCAATAAGGTGCTGACGGATCCTCCAAGCTAACCCGTCGACAAACATCAAAATCTTCTTGCTCTCAGTGGGGGCCTCATCTGGCACAATAGTGAGAAGTCTCGTGAACTCCTCCTCATACTCAGCTACCGTAAGGTTCTCCTGCTTCAGATTTAGTAATTTCTGCCTCATCTCAGTCTGCACTGCGGGTGGAAAATACTTGCGGTCAAACCGTTCCCAGAACAACTGAATAGGGATCGTGTCCCTCTCCTCCAAAGTTGTAGTGGACTCCCACCACTGTAATGCGGCTCCTACCAGCTTAAAGGAAGCCAATAATTTCTTTTACACGTCAGTGCACTCATACATACGGAGATGCCGCTGGATGTCCTTCTTCCATTGGCTAACTGTAACAATATCGGAGCTACCAGAAAACTCAGGGGAATGCGCTTTCTGAAAAGCATCCCGAACCCGCTCCCATACCGATGGAAGCTGTGCTGGTACTGGCGCCACTGCCTGAACCTGGGGTGGAGCCTGCTGAATCACCGCTATTGCGGGATTCACCGCCTGAGCAACAATGGCGGCTACTTCGTTTGCATTCATTGTGCCTGGTGCCTGAGTTGCTGGCTGCTCGTCTTGGGCACGCCTATCTTTCGGAGCACGTCTCGGAGGCATCTGAAACGTGAACAAGTTTATTAGTCTACAGTTATCATCAAATCTCAAATAGCTGAAGACTTTAACGTAAAAGCCGGAATACAACAATCCTAAAAATAGGGCTCTATAGCAATAACGTTAAGCTGAAAGTGAAATAAGCTGTACAGATCCTATGGACACTAGAACCTGATGCTCTGATACCACCTGTGACACCCCGCCTAATTAAATACCGGGCGATCACTCCTTTATTAATTTAAATCAAGGTAAACAGTTGGTTCATTCTCAGCATCACTGTCGCTAAAAATACATTTTTCCAATTTAACACCCTAAATAATTAAGCTAAGTGTCAAAACCATTTTTATACATACATTCCAAATTTTAATTAACGAAAAAGATTTATTTATTTAAAAACAACATTTCTACAATTAAGAATCACACCACGATAAACCAAATAATATAATACATTCGCCAATCGAATGTCAACATATGAAACTAGAATCACAAATCCATACTGAATAAATCCCATTGAACAATACTGGAAATAACTGAAATATAAATGTCCCAACAACAAATGAAATAATGGAAAGGGCGACACATGCCCAATAAATGAGAATGCTAGAAGTGGAGTCAATAAAGGAAGCCGTCTACGCAAGTGACCTGTAACTCCCACCTAAGCTGCAGCACGTTCCTCTCAAAGGATCCTAAGCAAGACGCCCCTATGGCTGGGCACCTGAAATATATACATATATATACAAGAGAGAGAGAAAAAGAAACGGGTCAGAGCCCGAAAGTGTGTTTGATTTAAAATACGTTTAGCAAGTATTTAAATTGATACAGGCCAATGCAACAACATATTAGTTCGTCACTCTCTTGAGAAATACTCACCTCTCTTCTAATGTGCACTCTTATCGCACTAATCTTCCCAACGGTTTGTTTTACCAATTATCGCACTAGTCTTTCTAAAAGATTTAACATATCTTAGATTACTCGTAAGATTTACAATTCACTATTTCCACTTTAAAAAGATGTTCCAATTTGTAACCAAAGTTCTCTATTTTTAACTTTATAAAAACAATAAAGTTTCCAGTGACATATTATACTTTCTCAAAACAAGTATTTATAATTTGAGCCAACAACCATGTCCTACTTATCAAATCTCAGTGGGCAGTTTCAAATATCATAATCTCATATATATATATTAACTACTCGTATAATATATATATATAACAGCACCCCGAATAAAACTATGGTGCGTGCATACTTCCACTATCCAAACCCCATACCACTCAAATCAAGGGGAATACAAATTCGGAATCACTCTCGAATTGTATTAACACATATACAAACAATATCGAGGTGAAGCATAGATTCCAAGTCTCTAAGAGGATGGCACATACTCGCGTCTCTTAGGACCGTCTGAACTATCAATTCGATAGCCTGTACCAAGGATATCTATCTTCTAGGGTACCAGTCAATATCACCCATAAAGGTCCCATCGAGATAAGACTGTCCCCGCGCGGTAACCTCAAGGATAACAAGTAGCGCGGTATGTTTTTAACATGTATATAATATATGTACACACAATCAAATAAATATACCACTTTATCATATTAACATAGGTTCTTCACGTTACCCATAATTATACCATTTATCCTAAATTTCCCATTTAGAGAAATACGTATAAGGTTTCGTTCCTAACCTTAACTCGAAGGGTTTTCTCACTCATTATCTTACACTCGTGGACTATATCCTCACAAATCTGAAACTCAGTAAGTGTCTTTATTAGGTTCCAATGTAACTCTCTTACGCAGCTCACCCTTTAAATTTATAAATTCACCAACCCTAAAGTAAATGTCCCATAAATACCATTCTCATTGAAGATTAAAGGTCCAAACATTTATTCATATGCCCTACTGGGCCTCAATGTCTCCCAAATTATTTTATCAAGAATGCACAAGAATTATATCACGACAATTTGAATTCAACTCATTTAAAGAGGGAAGTAGGAGTCTGCCAGGAGGGGTCAATCGATCGAAGCTTGGGGCTCGATCGATCGAACCTTCAATCGATCGAAGCTCTACGCTCAATCGATCGATCAAGCAGGTCTGGGCAAAATTCTTCAGAATGCAGTTACGGGTTTCACTCAACTTCTTCATCCAAAACTATGTTTTTCCATTCCAATCGTCCCAAAAATCCTACTATCATCATTATAACATTATACCAGGTGTTTATAACGTAAAGCATGTGTATAACTATCATTAAACATGGATAATTAACTCAAAATCCCATCTAATCATCAAGAACCCTAGAGTTTTCCTTAATCAAGGTTCTAATCTGTTTTTACCAGAAATTCCTTCTAATATATCATCAAAATTTCGTGGGTTATATTCCTCTACATGGCAAGGGTTCCAGAATTTCCATATAATCAAAACTACATGCATTATCCTAACACAAATTTAGTTTTCTTCCATAGTTTCCATCTCTAAACAATCCTAGACTAATATGAAGATTTCATTAACGAAAATACGCAAGTCAAATACTTGCCTGGGATTTTTGGCATGCAGATTCACGGCTGATTTTGGTATGGCTGCGTTCCTTGTCTCGCGATCTACGCGGTGGTGGTGGTGGCGGTGCAATCCGGTGGCTTTTTGGCCTTGAATTTCCTTGGAGCTCTCTCCTCTCTTCTCCAATGGCCGTCACTTGATTTTTGGATATTCTAACCCTAAAAGGCTAACCTAATGGCTGATATAGGCTGCTGAAATTCGTGGGTTTAATTACCCAATTATGTGAAATGACTAAAATGCCCTCTCGGGGTACTAATTAGGCCTAAAAATGCCCCGAGACCCAAACTACACCGCCGGGTACACTTTTCTGACTATCTCGACCCTACCGGACGCGTTGGCGCGCTCAAAACGACCATAGGGACAACTTATAAAATATTCACTTTTTATTTAACCAAATTAGTCCCGACGTGACACGAGCACGTTCCGACTTAAATTTACGAAATCGTCATTTAATTCACTCATGACATTCAATATAACCAATATAATATATTACTTTGCTCATTAGTAATATTCAACCAATTTCCCATAATTACTAACTCTCGTCACGTTAATAATTATAACATAATTAATTTCTGGATTTTTATTAGATAAATCATTCACATTAAATTTAGTAAATCCCCAAATGAATATAGCATAAAAATACGGGGTATTACACCAATGAAGTTGCGAAATGGTATTTGTCTTCAAACAACTTCATTATTCCTTAGATTTAGTTGAAAGTACTCAATTTTCAATTGTTCATTATTGTTTAAAAAAAATGAAGTTCTATATTCTGAATTCAGTACAAAAATTTATTTTGGACTACATGTTAGTTTATTCAATATTCACAATTTTTTTTTATGGAGAAAAAGGTTATAGTATTGTCAATATTATTGTAATGGGACTACAGTGCCGAGTTCAAACGAAATAATGATTCACGGAGTGTTTTTAACAAGTTCAATGGAAATGAAGTTCACACTAAGGTTGCATCTTTCTAGGAATGTTGCTATATGCTAAAATATATCAAAATGTGTGAATGTGACAATTACTTATTTATATATATTTTTTCTCTCAACTCATTACAAATGCTAAAGGATTGCATCATTGTAGAAATGACAAATGTGTCAATGGAGAAAATTTTAGGTCACAAATGGAGGCTTACGCATGCCCATTATTTATGAAGCACAAACTCTCCCAAAGTTCACTAGTCAACTTTGATACGAGTTGAGTACGTGACACATTCCGACATATTAACGACACGGGAGGACACATAAAAGGACACTCTGAAACACGTAAAAGAACACGTGAAATTAATTTTAATAGGGAGTGGTGTTTAATGTTTCCCAAAACATTTTAGTTTTTACCAACAATCATGCGTGCAAGATGTGGAAAATTATCAAGTTGACAGAAAGTTTCTATATGGATCTTTAAGTGAGATATAATGTAATTGATTGAAAATTGTTATCCTCCATTTGAATTATTATTAATTACTCAACTTTTTTTGTAAGTGTATATTAAATTGCATATGTAGGTGAAGCCTCCATTGGAATTATTATTAGAAAACACATTATCACTACTGTTTTGGTTAGCCCTATTAATTTGGAAGACTTCGAAGAATTCTCTGCAATAGCTTGCAGCCTACGCTTTAGAGGAAGAGTTGGTAAATGGCACGCACATGCATGCAAACAGAGTCAAGCTACCAAGACTTGCCGATAATACCTATGTTTATGCTAACAACTTTTGTAGTTTGAATTCTTATTTTTCTGTTTAAAACGTGATTGTTCCTTATGTAAAAGCAGCACCTATTTATAGCCTGCTTAACAATCATCAACAACAATCAAGAGTTAAAAATTCATCACTGAGTTTTGAGTATTAAAATTCTACATGGTATCAAAGCAGTAAAGCTCTAGCGAGTAATGACGATTCGAATGGTTCGCAACGGTATACCGAATCTCCGGTGGCAGTAGCCACAATCCAATGCTACTGTCCCCGGGCATAAAAAAAATGCAGGTCGTTGCTTTACCTTCGAAACTACGACATCATCAACACGATAGTTTGTTTTAGTCCAACAACATTTCGGTCATACTACAGTAACATGTGTTCGCGCAAGTATCGCTGGGTACAAAACATTAGCCTATTCATTTACGCAATTCTCCATTCCACAACACAAATAAACTTGAGTCCCAAAAACATCCATTTCATGTACACAACACAAAAATAAAGTTGTTGATATCCATCATCTATCTTGAATAGTTCACAACTATTCAAAATAAATGAGGCTGCCCAGTTGTTTGAAGAATCAGAGATGCAAATTAAGATTTTGGAGACTGTTCTTACAATGAGAGAGGTAAAACTTTTGACGACAAATTGGCTAAGGAACCAGGCAGGTATCTTAAAAATAAATAAATAAAAATGATTTGAAAACAATTTTGATACCCAATTGAGAGAACGTGTTTCAAGAAAAAAAGCTGCAACAAACTCTAATTTGTCAAATCCAGCCAATTTACAATAAGAGTATACATTTTTTTTATCTACATAATACGTGATTGTCTTAGTCAAGATTTTTTAAGAAACCAATTTGGGTATCCACTAAACATTTTTTTTCGCATTTAAAAAAAAAAATCGTTATTTTTGGGAACTTGATCATTTATTGTGTTCACATGTTCGACAAAAATTCAAGAGGTTTCTGAATCCATCGTGATCAAGAACCCCCTTTAAAAAAAATAAATAAATAAATTTGAGCCTCTGAATCCAATGGGATCAAGCTCAATTTGGCCCAAGAGTCCCATTACAGGTGTCGGTCCAGCCAAAATCAATAATTGGGCCCCTGAATCTTTTATGATCAAGCTGATTTTGGCCCAAGAGGCCCATTACAGGTGACGGTCCAGCCAAGACTGAAAATTAAGCCTTTGAATCAATTTTTTTTATCAAGATCATTTTGGCCCGAGAGGCCCATTAGAGGTGTCGGTCCATCCAAAACTGATAATTGAGCCCCTGAATCAATTTTGATCAAGCTAATTATGGTCTATGAGACCTTATATTTTCTCTTTCCAAGGATGACTATCGCGCCTTACGTCTACTGCGGTGGAAATGATATGGGTTATGCTTATTCACAAGGTTTTCGGTGACATTGGAGATCTTCTCACTCGGTTTGATCGAACTCATAACCGAATCTTTATCGACTCAGCAATTTCAGTATTTTTAGTCCATGCTTGGTGTTTGTCTTCCACTCACCCTTCGATTGAGGGGGAATGTTAGAGAACACATTATCACTACTGTTTTGGTTAGCCCTATTAATTAGTAAGACTTGGAAGAATTCTTTGCAACATCTTGCAGCATACGCTTTAGACGAAGAGATGGTAAATGGCACGCACATGCATGCAAACAGAGTCAACAGATGCTACCAAGACTTGCGGATAATAACTATGTTTATGCTAACAGCTTTTGTAGTTTGAATTCTTATTTTTCTATTTAAAACGTGATTGTTCCTTTTGTAAAAGCAACACTATTTATAGCCTGCTTAATAAACATCATCAATAATCAAGAGTTAAAAATTCGTCACTGAGTTTTGAGTATTGAAATTCTACAATTATTATTAATGACTTAACTTGAATTTTTGTAAGTGTACATTAAATTGCATATGTGGGTGAATTGAACAATGGTTTGAATTGAATTATTATAATGTATTGTTTAAGAGTGAAAATGGTTTGCATTGAATTAATGTGACATATTGTTTATAATTTTATGTTTAAAATTCTTTATATAAAAGTTTACAATGTATTATTTTATTACTCAACTATTAATTGTTAATTTAATGTTTATCATATACTGTTTAAAATGGTTTATACATCTTTGGTCTCAAATTAAGCATTAATGTTCTTTTTCGTAGAAATTGAAACATACTACTTTAGGATCCATTTGGTTGGTGTTAAAATATCTTTCATGTCTTAAATTAAAAAGTTGAATGATTAACTCGATGATTTTGTTTTCACCATCTCCGTTTGGATGGACCATGTTTCATTAGATGAAAATTTTAAAATTTTCACCATTTATTATTTGGATAGTCAAATTCAATATGGTGAGAAAAGAAAAGAGTGTATTACCCCCATCCTTCCAATGTATACAAAAAATATTACATTTAACTTTTTAATTTACTGCACATCAGAATAGTCATATGCAATAATAAGTCTAATGCAAAACTTCGTCTGACTTCTGACTCTATTCTACATTTTTACAATTTTTTTTTTTTGATAAGTAAATGAATCAATAAACCAAGCCCGCCTAAGGGGGCGGAAACCCGTATACAGGAAGTATACAAACAAAAAGGCGCGAGGCCGAGCCTCAGAATAGACAACACAGACCCCTAAAACTCCTCCAAAAAGTCGAGGAAGAGAGATAATGACGAATCATTTCCTCCCTTCAACCAAGTAAGAAGAAGATTCAGAAAATAGAACCGAATACGAGAAGGGCTAAGATCAACTCCCTCAAAGCATCTTCTGTTCCTCTCCTGCCAGATGATCCAAAAAATACAATGAGGAACCATCCTCCAGAGCAAACGCGAACCAATCCAACCCCTAGGCCTTCTCCAAGCCGCCATCACCTCGCACACCGTACGAGGCATAACCCAAACCATCTGGCTTAAAGAGAAAAATAAGTCCCAGAGACCCTTAGTGATTTGGCAATGAAGAAGAAGGTGATTGGAAGTCTCCTCCTCCTTCCTACATAACCAACATCTACTGGCCATCCTCCTGCCTCGATCCTGAAGCCCCTCAATAGTCAAGATGGCCTGCCTGGCAGCGGTCCATACAAAGAAGCAAACCTTGGGAGGTGCACGACTCTTCCAAATTACCTTCCACGGAAAAGAAGCACCCCCACGACCCCTCAACACAATATAATAACTCTTAACTGAGAACAGGCCATCCCGAGAGCATGACCACCTCAACCCATCTGTACCCAAAGTCGGAGTCGGGGCCAATCTCAACCAGGAAAAGAACTCCGCCGCCTCCTCCAGCTCCCAATCCCTGGGATCCCTCCTAAACTTCGGATCCCACTCCCCCCGAGCCCCATCTCCCCGCCTATGGTGCACTACTAACCCCTCTTTGTCATCCCCAAGACGATACATCCCTGGGAAAAGATCCTCCAGAGAGCCCCGCGCGCCCCATTTATCCTTCCAGAATCTGATACGGTTCCCGTTCCCAAGCTGGAAGGAAGTAAGCAAAGAAAACCTCCCCCACCCAAGAGCAATAAATCTCCACCAGCCCACCCCATGAGCCAAACGCCCAATAATAGGGCCCCACTCAAACGGATGCACCCCGTGCCTAGCGACCACCACTTTCCTCCATAATCTGCCTCCTTCCCGATGAAAACGCCACAACCACTTCCCCAGCAAAGCCATGTTGAATTGGGCTAAGCGCCTCACCCCAGCCCCACCCTCATTCAGAGGCCTGCACACCTCATCCCAACTCACCAAGCAATAGTGAAAGTGATCATCATTCCCTCTCCACAGAAAATCTCTCATCAGCTTATCGAGCCTACTGCCAACGCTCCTAGGTAACGGAAGAACATACATGAAGTAAGTCGGCAGTCTAGATAAAACGCTTTTGATCAACGTCAACCGACCCCCTTTGGACAGGTAACTATGCTTCCACCCAGCCAACCTCCGTTGCACCCTCTCGAGCACCGGATCCCAAATCGAAGAAGACTTAAACTTAGCCCCTAAGGGGAGGCCCAGATAAGTAGATGGGAGAGAACCGACACGACAACCAAGCACACCTGCAAGAAGCCCCAAATCCCCAACCTCTCCCACAGCAATCATCTCACTCTTCCTGACATTGATACGTAACCCCGAAACAGCCTCAAAACACACCATAAGTAACCGCAATGACCTCACCTCCCCCACCGACGCCCCACAAAAAATAATAGTATCATCCGCAAACAGAAGGTGAGACACCTCCACAGAATGGGTAACAGATCTCCCGATAGAAAAACCCGAAATAAGGCCGCCCTCCAACGTCCGACTCATCATCCTAGAAAATGCCTCCATAACCAGGATAAAGAGAAAAGGGGATAAAGAATCACCCTGCCTAAGTCCACGCGAACTCGAAAAGAACCCTTCCGGCACCCCATTAACAAGAACAGAGAAGTTGACAATAGAAAAGCACCTCTTCATCCACCTACACCACCGTTCCCCAAACCCCATCCTCCTAAGCAAATATATGAGGAACTCCCAACTCACATGGTCATACGCCTTCTCAATATCAAGTTTGCAAAGAACACCCGGAACCCCACCTCTAAGCCTTGATTCGATGCACTCATTCGCAATCAGTGCGGCATCCAGAATCTGACGTCCCCCCACGAACGCACTCTGGGCCTCCGAGATGAGAGGATCAATCACATATCTAAGTCTTACCGACAAGACCTTAGAAATGAGCTTATACACGCTGCTAACCAGACTAATAGGCCTGAAATCTCTAACATCCGTAGCCCCCCCTTCTTCGGGACCAAAGTAATGAACGTGGCGTTTAGACTCCTCAGAAAATACCCCCTATCATAGAACTCGATGAAAACCGCCATCACATCCATCTTAACCACCTCCCAACAATGCTGGTAAAAATCCATGGTGAAACCGTCCGGACCAGGCGCCTTATCACCGCACATCGACCTCAAAACCTGGACAACCTCCTCCTCTGTGAACATCCTCTCTAGCCAAATCACCTCATCCCCAGCGAGGCTTGCCACTGGGAGCCCATTCATCGTCGGACGCCAAGACTCCTCCTCGGTGTACAACCTCTCGTAGAACTGACTGATCTTCCTACGAATCTCACTCTCCTCAGTGAACTCCACTCCCCCTACGACCACCTTCTCGATGTGGTTAAAGCGGCGATGGGAATTAGCCGTTTTATGAAAAAACTTAGTGTTGTAGTCTCCTTCCCTAAGCCAAAGAGCTCTAGACTTTTGCCTCCAACTCATCTCCTCCTGAACCAGACGCTTCCCCACCTCCCTTTTCTTCTCGACCCTCGCCACCCTCTCTTCCCCCGAAAGACCATCTACCCCTTCTTTTTCGTCAAAGTAACGGATATCCTCTAAAAGCTGCTCAATCGCACCCCGCACATTACCAAACACGTCTCGGTTCCACCGAATGATATCCCCCTTAAGAAGAAATAATTTAGTCGCAAGTCTGAAGCTCGCATTCCCCTCCACCTCATACCCCTGCCACCACTCCCGAACCCTCCCCACAAAATCCTCCTCTTTTAACCACATATTCTCAAATCTAAACGGGATCCTCCCCCCTATTCTCCCTCCACACTCCAGTAAAATAGGAGAGTGGTCCGAAGTCACTCGAGGCAAGCAAGACTGAGTTGCCCCCGAAAAATGATCCTCCCAGTCATTAGAAAGTAAAAAACGATCCAGCCGAGAAAGAGAAGGCTCGTCCCTATTACTGGACCAGGTGAACACCCCTCCCACCAAAGGGAGATCAATCAGATCCAACTCATCAATGAAGTCCGAGAAATCTCGCATAAACGAGTTGGACCTCCCGCCACCACTTCTCTCAGATGGGAAACGAACGATGTTGTAGTCCCCCCCTGAGCACCACGGAACCCCCCACACATTCCTGACCCCTGTCAATTCCTCCCACAACTCCCAACGAAACGAGTCTTCCACAGGCCCATAAACCCCCGAAAAGCTCCATGAGAACTGATCCTCCACGGACCTGAATAAGCACGAAAGCGACCACCGACCTACTAAAAAATCAATCTTTTCCACCACTCTACTATCCCACATAATAATAATCCCTCCTGAAGCCCCATCGGAATCCAGGCAGCACCACTCAACCCATCTACCTCCCCAAATCGAACGAGCCACCTCCCAATCCACAGACCCCAACTTTGTCTCTTGAAGGCATAAAATGTCCGGCCTCCACTGCGAAATCGCTCCACTAACCACCCTGCGTTTTGCGGGGTCATTCAACCCCCGCACGTTCCAAGAGATAAGACGTAGCTTCATTAAAATCCATTGGTTCCCCCGCTCACCCCCCTCTCTACATCCTGGACTCTTTCCCTCCGCCTCTCCTCTATGTGTTGGAACACCCTCAGTGCCTCCTCCTCATTTCCTACAAAATCGATCCCTAGAAATGTACTAAAGCCTCCTATAACACTGGAAACCCATTCCTCCGCATCTGGATCCGGAGTTTTCTCGCCAATCCTAATCCCGGACGCCTCCCCTTCCCGCTCCACATCCCCTAGCTCCACCCACAGTCTAGGGGACACGTTCCCCAAGTTACTAACAAAATCTCGCCCACTCGACGGATCCCCAGAAGCGCCACCCGACCAATGCGCAAGGGCCCCACCCTCCACGTCACCCACACCCTCCTCGACAATAGTGCAAAGAGTATCCCCCCTCACAAGCAACGAAGCCGGAGACAAAGAGGGACCGAGCCCCTCGATTGAGCAAGGACTCGTGGCCGCCCCCTTACATCCAAAAACACCTCCAGATATGCCCAACGAATCCTTAACAACCGCACCTTTACCCTTAAAAACCCCTCTAGCCTTGCCTCTAATATTGAGGGCTTTAGTTTTATCTTTTTTTCTTCCAAGAACCCCATTTTTCAACACTTTACCGGAATTAAGACATGGTCCGACTAAATTAAAATGAGCGCATTGTTTACTATTCTTATCAGGGAGGGACTCCAAACAATTAGTAGCACGCCTGTTACCGTCATTTAACACATTGAGACCCAAATCATTACCAGCCAACAAAACCTCTTGCCCATTCTTCTTAAAACAAAAGTTGTTTTGCAACGTCAAATCATCCATCTTGTCCTCCCCTGCACCAGCATTAAACCCATGAGGAGGCTGCTCTACAAGACCCACTGTCTTTCCAGACCCATCACCCTCAACAAGACACGCCAACATAGCACTTTCACCCACTGTAGCACACAGGGTCTTGTCCGCCACCCTACTGTTCACCAACCCCATACCTCGTACGCTATGCTGCTCACTCCCCAAGGCTGCACTAGACTGCACACCTAAGCTGTTAACATGCTGAGCGGAGCTACCCGCCCCGTCACCGGAACACACAAAGCTGGAACTGGAGACCTGCCGACCAGAGGTAGCCACACCATCATCGGAACCACCCACGCAGCTCACTTCACAGCCACTCCGAACCCCCATGCACAACTTACCGCCGATACAGGGCGTCACGGACCTGGACAGCGTAGACGGATCCAAATGACGAGCCCCAACCTGAACTTTTCCATAAAGTTTGAGTTTACCAGCCTTAGTGGTGACTTTCGGTAGAGGCGGACAATGGCTCATGGCGTGAGCCATGGTGCTCCTGTGCTTGGGAGATGACACAGAAGCAGGACAAGCACCCATCATCGAGCCCACCACCAAAGCCTCATCACCACCAATAATACCAATCCCAGAACTAGGAGGGGCATGAGTCACCAAAGCAGGACTCGAAGTCCGCCCAAACCGACCTACAACTGCAGCACGAGTTGGAGCCTTCACCCTCAGACAACCCATCTCTTTAGATACACCATTACCTACATAGGAACACGAAGGCAGCACCTCAACGAAGACGGGAAGAACGAAGGCCCAACCACCCGCTTTAATAGTGACCTTCTCCGGGATAGTCATGTTCCCTCTAACCAAAATCCTTGCCCACCTCAGCTCAACCCCTGACTGAGTAGCTTCGTCAATATTGAGAAAGCCTCCACACTGATTACCAACAGCCTGAAATACTTCCAAACCCCATAAGTGAAGAGGGAGGCCCTCAATCCTAATCCAGCGACAATATGGGCGACCACCACTTTTGGGACAGCAACCCAGTGGATGCCACCTATCAAGAAATAGATGATCCCCATGCACAACCCATTGTTTCTTCTTGAGGATTCTATACGCTTCATGTTCAGAGGAAAAAATGAAACAAAACAAAGAGGAGCTAAGATACCTCACTATCACCCCACCAACAGTACTCCAATGTAAGTTGACCCATAACTGCAACTTCTCTAATGAAGGAGGCAATCCTGCAGCACTACCAACTCTCCCCACCAACGCTCTCTTAAAAAATTCGATCGTGGACCTAAAAGATTCATCCACAACTGAGACCACATGCTTCAAATGACGATCTTCATGCACTTCCAATGGTGAGAAAGGCCACGGCTCAAGCTGCGCCGCTTGAAGATACGATTTCACCATGGGAAACTACTTCTTCCAGCTTAAAATCTCGTTAGAACTGTTGAGGGTGACATTTTCGTTAGAACTGTTGAGGGTGACATTTTGGACTAAGCCTTTGGAATTTTCAAATGTCATCAGGATTGGATTTTTTACAATTTAGATCTTAACTGAAATCAAATCAACATTGATGGATCATCTGCTTATGCTTATTATGGAAATCTTGGGCTCCAAAACATAGTAACTTTTTTCTGTCTTAAAAAAATTCTTTAAAAAAATGATTAATGTTCAAAGTATAAACAAACTACATTGTTATTCAAATATTTCCAGACTTGTTGGTGACGAAATATATACATCATACGAAACAGTTAGAGGAGTTCAAATGTGCAGCAACACATGATCACATGATCAGTGGTAGTGGCTATAGACGTGGATATAGAGTTGCACATGAGCTGTGGTAGTGCCTACAAATGTGGAGGTATAGTTAACTTGGTTAATATTCCCCCGCAAGTGGATGGTGAAGGAATTTGAACCATCAACTTGTCACGTAGGAACCGAGACTTGGAGGAGAGAAAATAAAAGATAGTGTTGAGGAGGGTGATAAGTTACTTGAAGTCTCACCTGAGACCTCTGAAGATGTGAATGCAGAATTCCGCTGGGAAGAGCGGGTGGCACGCTGCACTGAGTTTATCTGAAATTGCCTTGGATTTGTGAGAGAAAATGAGCATGCTCTCCATTAGTTTATCTTGTTGGATGCATGTAGCAGCTAATGAGGGAGTTGTTGGGTAGGGGTAGCTGCCATCAACATATTGAAAGGGGTTATGGACATATAAAATTGGCTCCATCTGGTTTTCAGTGAACATAATTTTCGTTGTCCAGTTTGAGAGAGACAAAGTGAGTTGAGTTGTGGAGATTGATAAGTGGTGGGTGGATGAAAATTCAGTGTTTGGATTTGGCGAGAGAGTGGACCCGGAATTTGCCATGTATGTCTATGATTAAAGGCCAATTGTGAAGATAAAAAAGGCGATGAAGTTGAGAATAACTTTGGAGTGAAACTAGAAAAGGGTCTTTTGTTTAGGTAGATTGGTATAAGGATCATTGTACCGAGGTTGAGACCAATCTGCTATATCCTATGTGGTTTAAGTAAAACTCTTAGAGCACCAGTTTGAAAAAAAATGCAAATGCTGGTGAGACAAAGGCTGGGTGGATGATTAGCACAAAGAGAGGTAAGAGGAGTACTAATGTCCTATCCTAAACTGCCTTTTGTTTATAAGATAATGGTTGTAGAATTTGTTTGAGAAAATGGGATTTAGGTAGCGACCCATCTGTTAAATCAGCTGGGGAAGATGAGAGATGAGATGGGCTTTGGGGGTGTTTAGGAGAAGAAAAAGGTGATGGGAGTTGGTGTTTGCAGGAGACCCGCCTGGACTCGGTGCAAGATGAGGAAAAAAAAAGACGGGGGAAGAAATGGGTGTGGCTTGAGATGGATTTTGGACCGGATTGGGTTAGAGTAAATAAACCTCTCCATATACTAAGGAACTGCCCGCCACACAAATAGGATTAAAGCTAAGATTTTGCAGAGGAGATAAGAGAGGGAGAGGTGGTTTGAGGATAAAGTCCCACTGCTCAAAGAGAATAAATATAATTTGGACCCCACAGACAGTAGCAATGAATGGTGGCTAACACTACCGAAAAATGTAATATAAGGATCGGGATTACTCGCGAGCATTTTACCGCTCTGTTACCATATAAAAAAACAACATTGTTATTCACGTATTTCTAGACTTGCTGGTGACAATATATATACAGCTTACGAAACTTAGAGGAGTTCAAATGTGCAGCAACACTTGATCACATGATCAGTGGTAGTGGCTATAGACGTGGATATGGAGTTGCACATGATCTGGGGTAGTGCCTACAAATGTGGAGGTATAGTTGGCTTGGTTAATACAAAGCTGGATAAACCTAGACAAACTTAAACAAATTGGCATATCCGAATAGAAGTGTCACTGATGAATAAGAAAAATATCAGGTAGAGTAACACCAGTGACTTCACATTTCAATGAACATATTTGATTGAAGAAATTTATAACAAAATATCAGGTAGATTTTAACGAACATATTTGATTGAAGAAATTTATAACAAAATATCAGGGAGATCCAAACTAAATCGTTTCATTCACAAATTCTACATCCAAAGATTGAAGAAATTTATAACAAAGATTGAAGAAATTGATCCATTCAGAAATTATAGATCCAAAACAAAATTAAAAATGATTGTTGAAACAACAAAATTAGATAATGGATGTTTAGATTTAAAACAGACTTTCAAAAAGGATGATTCGACCACGAGATGGATGCAGATTGAAAATCGTCCAGGAGAGAGAATAAGGTGTGAAAATATGATAATAATAAATGAAATGAGATCTCCACATGTAAAAATCGTAAGTGAACAAAGCACGTAAATGAGGTCAATTTAGTCTTTTAATTAATTATAATGGTTTCACCAAGTTAATTATTCACTTTACCAATGGTTTAAAAATGTCAAAATTTCACCTCTCTTTTCACCACATTAATTATAATTTACTATGTTAAATGATCAACAATGCCGGGAAAAACCCGGTAGACGCAGAGGAATTATTCAGTCCGCGAATAACGGAAACGAATCCCAATGCGGTGGAGAAAATCCTACAAAATGTGGAAATAGATTCTATGATTACAAATGATCAGGTTGTTACACACAAACAATTTCAAATATTGATATCGGATGCGGAAGACCAGGAGGAAGGTGAGATTCTGCCAAATCTTCAAAACACTTTAAATAGCAAAACCACGTGCCTTAAAAATAAAACCTACACCCCTCCAATATTCCAAATCCCAAAAAATAGATGGAAGCCTTTGTGGAAATGAGAGGAAGACGTACTTTCATTGGAAACAAATTTAGTCCCTAGTTTGAAGGAAGATTTTCAAAATTTCTCAAAGCAACTTACCCAAAAAATTTCTTGCCTTCAAACACTTAAACCTTGCCCACCAAACACTTCTTTTGATAAAACTCTAGACCTTACTCAACCTACTCCTTCTAAACACTACCCAGAAAACAAATCCATTATAGAAATTGTCCTTCCAGTAGCTAAACCACATGAAGATTTTTGCAGAGGAGAAAAATACAAACAGAAGAAAAAAAAGAAGAAGAATGGAGGCAATACTGGATTGTCAAGCATTCAAACAAGAGCTGGGGGTAACTCTTCAAAAACTTCTCTCTAACTTCATCAATCATGATAAATATCCTTTTTTGGAATATTCGCGGAGTTGGAAACCATTCTTCTATAAGAAGACTCAAAAGAACCATCAGGAAGTATGCCATTCTCTTGATAGATTTACAGGCACCAAAGATTGATGATTATTGTTAATATATGGGTCGGGTTTTGTACCCGGATCCATAATCCGCCCACCGTGATATGGATTATCAAATTTAGTGTTGGATAAATCATTATTATAATAATTAAGTATTTATTATAATAGAGGAGTCTTAAATATAACAGATAAGAAGAGTCCAACTAACTCCTTGATTTTTGGAACTCTTATCTGTTATATATAGATATCCTATTTGGTGATTACAAGTAACAACAGAAAATATACGATACATATTTTCGGTATCTCTCTCTCTCTAGAAATCCTCCTACACAAATCATCTCTCTCTCTTGATCCATCATCAACGGATCTTGGATTTGTGAGCGTGACATTCAAAGGGGCAACTCTTGTAGCCAACCCAGATTTTCACGAGACGCGAAGCGTACACGGAGGAAGAACTCGCAGATTCGGTGTCGGCTCGTATCAAACAACGTGCATCGATCATCGGGTTACATTCCGCCTTTGAGGTAATCCGAAAACCCGTATGTGCTATGTGTATATACTGTTTTATTAAATTGGTATCAGAGCTTTTTAATTTGTTTGATCGCCGGATTATTCGTCGGATTATTTTTTTTTTTGTACATAAACTCCATTAATACCAATTTAAATTCGTTTTAAATTGAGCGCGTAATAATCCAAAATTTTTATAAGGTTTTGTTTCTGTGTTGATAAAGAACTCGTACGCGAAATTTCATTAATTTTCGTTGAACGGATTGAGAGAAAATCGAAACCCTAATTTCAATTTGAAGTTGTTCCGAATTTTTTTTTGCCAACTTTGAGGGCAAAAACAGTGGATCAAATGACAATGAAAATCTGTTTTTCTTTTACATAATTGTTCTACGTCGCGAGGGCTTTCCAACCATATATTATTTGTTAATTTTGGATTAAAAATGAGCAAGTTATGACCCTCTGAACATGGCTCCATGAAATCGCGAAATCTGGAAATTTTCTGTTTTAAGAAGACGATGAACAGTATTTTTTTTTTTTTTTTTTTTTTTGTAATTATACTCTCGGTTTTGTACCAAACTGTACCCAAACCAAGTCGTGGGGTGGGGCTGGGCCTGGCGCGTGGGGGCTCGGTTTTTGATGTAGAATCCAAAAATATTTTTTGTGTATTTTTTGCCCACAGTAAATAGTAATTTTTAATTATTTTAATTTTAAATAATTTTTTTGAGGGCCTTTACGATGCGATAAAAATCTGGAAAAAAATATATTTGGATTCAGTAGGCCGAAAGCAATTTTTCCATGTTGTCAAAATATTTTTTACTGCTGTGCAATTATAAAAATGATTTATTGTATTTTTTTGACACTTAAATAATGTCTAAAAATTACCGAAAATTGCAGAAAATTACAGAAATTTTTTTCTAACTTAGTGGATGGAAAATTAATATTTTCTGAGCATTTTGACATTCTGGAAAAATTAATGTATTTTTGGTGGTCCATTTAATTTAGTATTTAATGGATTTTTATGCTTTTATTTAATGATTATTGTCTTGATAACTTGCGTAGTTAACACAATAGTTATGTTTGACCTTGCTCGCTCCCTAAGTTGGTGAGTGTAGCAATAATTGTCCATTTAAAGGCCTAGGTTATGTGTTTTGCATGATTAAATGGACAATTCTGAAAATTAACAGTTGAATGAGCTAGTGTTTGCCTGTTTAATTCCTGTTTTAAGGTTGTTCCTATGTATATGTGCAATCGGACATACCCCGCCGGCTTTCAGTAGATATTATGTATAGGCTTCTTCTCCTTTTATTGATGTATTGGTGAGAATGAGAGGTTTTTTAAGCCACATGTAAGGGGATGATTTCTGAATGCACAACTATACATAGGAATTATCTTAGCACAAGCTCTAAACTGTTAATTAAGGGGACTATGTGGGACCCTGCGCATTTATTGTTGTATGGCGCAAAACTGGTTATCATAATTTGTTTATCTGCCGTGATTTTAAATTATGATGAATGGATGTAAATGATTAATAGATGTGTTCATTAATCGGATAAAATTTGTTTAAAAATCAATTAGAAAATATGCTCTAATTTTACAATATTAGGAGATGACTGCGAGCTTTGCAAACTTTCGATTTTAATATGTAAGAGAAGAAAATATTTTCTAATTGGATTTTAGAACAAATTAAAAAGTTGTGTTTTAATAATAATATTAATGTCAATCTTTTGCGCATTTTTCATGTAGTAATGGCAAGCAATAACGTAATCGCCGCTATGACTAAAGAAGATAAGCTAACTGGTAACAACTACAACATATGGCACCGTAAGATCCAATATCTACTCAATCAGCATGAGTTGCTTGATTGTCTCACCACTGTTATGACTGAACCAGTTGGGAGTAGTACTGCCTCCAGCCGGCGTGAGCATGAGGCTTACCAGGCTTGGGTGAATAAGGATCGTGTTGCCCGCTTTACTACGCTAAGCCACATGCACGATGACCTTATTGGTCATTACGATCACTTCAAGACAGTTAAGGAACTGTGGGATCAGCTTCGATTCGACTTCGGTGGTACGTCCACTACGAGACTTAGGGGTCTTGTTTTGAAGTTCGAAACTTATCGTAAGGATAATAAGCACACGATGACTGAGCATCTTCGAGTGATGTCCACCTTGATTCGTGAGCTTAAGGAAGATGATCACATTCTCTCTGACGAGCAACAGGTTCAGGCTGTTATCCGCTCCCTTCCTGATTCATGGGTGCACATGAAACAAATAATGACTCACAATGACAGTATTAAGAATTTTTCTTACATATCTCGTCATGTTGAGCTTGAGGCGGAGCGCCAAGAGGCGAACCGTGCTGCTGTCCTCGTCGCCCAGAGTGGCAGACGTCAGGGAAATAGGCCCAGGCAAAATGGAAATGAAAAGCAGACTAAGCAGGCTGGGGCAAATGGCCCTAAAGGGAAAAGGATAACAAAAGACAAAAGAGGCAAGCGTGGTGGGAAGAAAGATATTTCCAAAGTCAAGTGCTACAACTGTGGAAATAAGGGTCACTTTGCTCGTGATTGCACTGAGCCAAAGAAGGTATCCTCTTTCCTTTCCTCTTTATTTTCACCTCTCCATATTTGTGTATGTTCTCATGTATTAGTTGCTCATTCTATTCCTATGTGGATTGTAGATACAGGAGCAACAAAACATGTGACAAGGGATAGAGGAGGATTTATAGATTATCGCCGTATTCCAGCCGGTACTCAGAGTGTCTACATGGGAAATGGTGCTCATGAAGATGCTGTAGGAGTCGGTTCGTACGAACTCCACCTTAGCACAGGGACCAAGCTACTTCTTCGTGATGTGCTCTATGTGCCTGGAATAAAGCATAATTTACTTTCAGTTTTAGCTTTATCAGACTATGGTTTTTCTTTCAGTTTTAATAGTAGTGGTTTGAATATTATTTTGGATAATATTATTTGTGGGCATGGATCTTTATGGAATAATTTGTTTAAAATAGATTTATTTGATTCTGTTTCTTCAACTTCATTATCATATATTGCAAATGTTAATGTTGATTCAGTTACTTGGCATGCTAGACTTGGGCATATAGGAAAAGATAGAATGGCCCGATTAGCTAGAGAAGGCCTTTTAGGCCCACTCGCTAAGGTCGACCTACCTATATGTGAGCCTTGTTTGGCAGGAAAAGCCTGTAGAAAGCCTTTTGGTAAGGCTTTACGAGCTAATCAACCTCTAGAACTAGTACACTCAGACATATGTGGACCTATGAGCGTTAAGGCACGTCATGGCGCCTCTTATTTTCTTACGTTTACTGATGACTATACGCGATTTGGACATGTCTACCTGATCGCTCACCGCTATGAAGCTTTGGATTGTTTCAAACGCTATATAGCAGAGGTTGAGAATCAGCAATCGAAGAGGTTAAAAACTTTTCGTACTGACAGAGGACGCGAATACTTATCTGATCAGTTCAAAGAAACGTGTGAAGAAAAGGGGATACGCAGACAGTTAACTATCCCTCACACTCCACAACAAAATGGTGTTGCAGAGAGAAGGAATAGAACTCTTCTAGATATGACTAGATCTATGATGGCGCAGGCCAACCTCCCAATATCCTTCTGGGGGGATGCTCTTTTGACTGCTGCCTACATACTGAATAGAGTGCCTTCTCAGTCAGTTTCCTCCACACCTTATGAACTATGGAGAGGCGAAAGACCCAATTTGGATCACTTGCGCCCTTGGGGTTCGGCAGGCTATGTTCACACAACTTCTCATAAGTTCGGGAAGTTAGGCCCTAGAGCTCGAAAGCATATCTTTATAAGATATTCTGAAAGCTCAAAAGGCTACGTTATGTACGGTGAACACCATGATGGAGGAATGACTGAAATAGAGTCACGTGATGTCGAATTCTTAGAAAAGGATTTCCCTAGCACAAGCAATACAAAAGAGGATCTTGAACTCTATGAGTTAGAGGATACTGAAAACATTTTACCATCTTCAGGCGAGGCTGGGGGATTAGTTCCTCCTCCTGTAATCGCTGAAGATAGTAGTGGTCTTCAGCCTAGTGGGAGCATTCCAGATAGTGTGAGTGCACCACCACTAGATACTCACGATTCTCAGGTTCGCCGTAGTAAGCGAGGAAACATTCCACGTCGTCATTTTGAGATTGAGGGGAATACTTTCCTAAGCATTGCTTTAGATGAGGAAGAGCCAACTTCTTTTGCAGAAGTTCTTTCCTCAAGTGCTAAGGATGAGTGGATGGTTGCTATACAGGAAGAATTGAGCTCCATGGCTAAAAATAAAGTCTGGGAGTTAGTTGACCTTCCACCCGGGCGCAAGACTATTGGGAACAAATGGGTTCTAAAGGTCAAGCACAAAGCGGATGGTTCAATTGACAAGTATAAGGCACGCCTTGTGGCGAAAGGCTATACCCAACGAGAGGGTGTAGACTACGAAGAGACATTCTCCCCAGTGGTGAGGTTTGCCTCTATCCGCCTTATCCTAGCTATTGTCGCGCAAATGAATTTAGAACTATTTCAGATGGATGTTAAGACTACTTTTCTCAATGGAGAACTTGACGAAGAGATCTATATGGAACAACCTGTGGGTTTTGTATCCAAAGGACAAGAGCGCAAAGTCTGCCACCTAAAACGTTCTATATATGGCCTCAAGCAATCGTCAAGACAGTGGTATTTCCGATTTCATCATGCCATTACCTCTGTTGGTTTTGAGATGATTGAAGAAGATCACTGCGTATATCTTAAACGATCCAAGAAAAGTATTCTTATCCTTTCATTGTATGTCGACGACATTTTGTTAGCTGGGAATGACCTGGACTCCATTGTCGCCACTAAAGAGTGGCTGTCCTCTACTTTTGAGATGAAGGACATGGGTGAAGCAAATTATGTGCTGGGGGTTAAGATCGTGAGAGATCGATCTAAGAAGCTTCTCTGTTTGTCTCAGGAGACTTACGTAAAGAAGATTCTGGAAAGGTTTCGCATGCATAACTCTAAACCCATAGACACTCCAATGGAGAAAGGGTGTACATTGAGCCTAGATGATTGGCCAAGAACTGATGAAGAAAAGAATCAAATGTCTAAAGTGCCATATGCACAGGCCATAGGGAGTCTGATGTACGCTATGTTGTGTACGCGTCCAGATATATGCTATGCAGTTGGTATAGTTAGTCGTTATCAGAGTAACCCAGGCCACAAACACTGGCAAGCAGTGAAGAGGATTTTTCGATACCTTCGTGGGACTGCTGATCTCGTCCTATGTTATCATGAAGGGGACTTGAGACTTAGAGGCTACAGCGATGCTGATTGGGCTAGTGACAAAGATGGAAGGAAATCCACTTCGGGATATACGTTCATTCTTGGAGGTGGAGCTGTCACTTGGTGCAGTAAGAAGCAAACGTGTATTGCTCTATCCACAATGGAATCGGAATACGTGGCATGCTCGGCAGCTGTTCAGGAAGCTGTTTGGCTAAGGAGATTCTTTCAAAGGCTAGGCATTTCAGATCATGCAGCTGAGCCTGTGCTTGTCTATTGTGATAGCACGTCAGCTCTAGCTTATGAAAAGGATCCAAAGTATCATGGGAAGTCTAAGCACATTGGCATTCGTTATCATTACATTAGAGACATGGTTGCGCAAGAGGAGGTTGTCTTGAAACATATCTCCACAGGTTGTATGGTGGCTGATCCATTAACAAAGCCCATTGCTCGAGATGTTTTCCTTTCACATGTTAGGAGTATGGGACTACGTAGGATTTGATATGTATGACACCATATTGTTTATTGACATTATTATTATTTATTGGATATAATATTCATTTCTTTTATTTGTTAAATTAAATGAATTGTTATCACTATGTACACATCTTATAGATATGTCACCGGGCTTGAATCGACTCTCTCACACGAGTGATTCACCTTGGCGCTTAGACAGCGAGCAAGATGAGACATTTATGTCTGTGGCGCTTTGAAAGCGAGCTGAGACATTTATATCCTTGGCGCCTGAAAGGCGAGCAGGATATATACGATTATGCAGATTCTGCTATATGTCGCCTTAGTTGAGTACTAAGATGAGACCTTATTTATACTTTTAGGTCGATCATAGAGTATCTCCATAACTCTATGTAGCCTGTTTTTAGCCGAATGTGAGATTTCAGGCAGGCACTATGTGAGTGACTGGGCTGAAACTCAGGTTTGGCGCTAGATAGCGACTAGACTAAGATTCGTATGGCGTCCTTTTATTTCAAAAGTGACATACCCTTTTCAACGGGATGACACCGTAGCATACATTTCATACTGTATGTGCTTTGCCGACCAATAGTGGGAGCGATGAATGAATCCCTGCTTCATTGCTGTGTGAGCCACATGGATTATTATAATCCAACGATATGCCTTTTGTCGACCTGAGACTATGTCATGAAGAGAGGACTTGATGACGCTACTTTAGCGTGTTTACCTAGGACGAGGGTTGATTCCGTCTAAAGGGGCACGACTAGGAAAGCGGTTAAGTCTAATTGAATTGGCATGAGGACTTAGGGAAGACTATTTGATTATACACCATGATAATGTGACTCATAGTCCGGACGGCTTTACTGTGTTTGGTGCACGACTTAGTCATGAGTACATTACATATTTGGGATCTAGCACTGCTTTCTTGAGGGATTAAGAGTGCTAAATTCGGTGTAAATCAAACTGTCTGGGTATATGCGAGATTCCTTCGAGTGATGCGTCTTCGTTAGTTAGATGATGGCTTAACGATTACGCTCCTGAGACTGTACGTTTTCTCGTGAGGTCGCACGTCACATTTTCCTGTATGAGGAGACGAGTGATGACAGAGATCGTTGGAGATTTGTTAGAGAGACCACGCCTTATGTGGGCGAGTGGGAGATGTTAATATATGGGTCGGGTTTTGTACCCGGATCCATAATCCGCCCACTGTGATATGGATTATCCAATTTAGTGTTGGATAAATCATTATTATAATAATTAAGTATTTATTATAATAGAGGAGTCTTAAATATAACAGATAAGAAGAGTCCAACTAACTCCTTGATTTTTGGAACTCTTATCTGTTATATATAGATATCCTATTTGGTGATTACAAGTAACAACAGAAAATATACGATACATATTTTCGGTATCTCTCTCTCTCTAGAAATCCTCCTACACAAATCATCTCTCTCTCTTGATCCATCATCAACGGATCTTGGATTTGTGAGCGTGACATTTAAAGGGGCAACTCTTGTAGCCAACCCAGATTTTCACGAGACGCGAAGCGTACACGGAGGAAGAACTCACAGATTCGGTGTCGGCTCGTATCAAACAACGTGCATCGATCATCGGGTTACATTCCGCCTTTGAGGTAATCCGAAAACCCGTATGTGCTATGTGTATATACTGTTTTATTACAATTATAATCTTTAAGAGGTAGGTCGTAAATTGATGTTTGATGGAGGTATATCTAATTGTAATAGCAAAATTTGTATAATGTGGAATACACTTGTTATTTTACTATCATTAGTGATAAAACACAACTATTAGCTATTTCAATCTACCTGCCTCAATGGGGTGGCAATGCCCCTTTTTCAGCAGTCTACGCTAGGTGTAATAAAGAGGACATAAGAGATTTATGGGATGGTATTAATCATGTTGCTTAATTGAACTTTTGCAAGTGGATTTTGGGAGGTGATTTCAATATAATCTCTTCTCATGATGAAAAGCAAGGTGGTAACCTGGTGAACCAGCAAGCTATATTAGAGTTTAATTCCTCTATGATTCAAGCAGGTCTAAAAGAAGTGGCTTATAACGGAGATAATTTTACATGGTGTAATAATCAAATTGGTGACGCTAGAATTTGGGCCAGATTGGATCAAATCTTGGGAAATTAAAGCTGGTTCAAAAGTAAATTCATGTCCTCCGTGGAACATCTAAACCGAGCTACTTCAGACCATGCCCCCTTGCTTCTCAAGATACGATTTCCTAGTGATGATAGGCCCAAACAATTCAGATTCCAAAATATGTGGACTACCCATCATTCATTTTTATCAGTAGTTACTAGATCTTGGAACAATATTGTGGAAGGTAGACCTATGAAATCTTTTTCAAGCAAACTAAAGTTGGTTAAAAATGCCCTTCAAGCTTGGAATAAAGAAGTTTTCATCAATATATTCATGAGGGTTCAAAAAGCTGAAGAGGAACTCATTATCAAAGAAGCCATGTATGACACCTATCCTACAGAAGAGAATAGAGAAGCTTGGCATAAAGCTACAACCTTCTTTAACAAAGAACTCAAGATAGAGGAAACATTTTGGTAGCAAAAATCGAATTTAAAGTGGGTGCAACATGGTGATCAAAACTCCTCTTATTTTCATTCGTTGTTTAAAAAAATGCAACAACCTAACCATTCACAAAATTAAAAAAGAGGAAGGTGAATGGCTAGAAAAAGAAGCTGATATTGAAAATGAATTCATTGTTCAGTTTTAATCTCTTCTTGGTACTACTTTGTCTTTTTTCAATAATGATTCTATTTTTGAAAGCATCCCAAAGATAATAACTAAGGACATAAATTTTATGCTTTCGTATGTTCCTTCAAAATTAGAAATCAAAAATGCCATTTTCTCACTTGCAAAAAATAGTGCAGCAGGTCCTGATGGGTTTCATGGGTCATTTTTTCAAACTTGTTGGAATATCATAAAAAAGGATTTAATTTTGGCTATCCATTCTTTTTTTCTTGGAGATGAAATTCCAATGTGTTGGACGTCCACTAACATTATTTTCATTCCCAAATCTGATAACCCATCATTTTGCAAAGATTATAGACCCATTAGTCTATGCAATTTTTCAAATAAAATCATTTCAAAAATTCTTACTAACAGAATTGGGAGTGTCCTTCCCAATATTATCTCACCTTCTCAAGCAGGATTTATCAAAGACCGATCAATCTCGGACAACATTTTGATGGCCCAAAATCTCTTATCATCATTCAATAAACAAGTCTGTGGTGGAAACTTAGTGGTGAAGCTTGATATGTCCAAAGCATATGATCGGCTTTCTTGGCAATTTATTCTCAAGATTCTTAGAGCTTTTGATTTTTGTGAAACTTGGATTGACATGATATGGCGGATAATTTAAAACTACTGGTATTCTGTCCCGATTAATGGAAAACCATGTGGATTCTTCAAGTCTAATCGTGGAGTGCATCAAGGAGATCCTTTATCGCCGGGGCTTTTTGTCATTGCTAGTGAAGCTCTTAATCGAGGCATTCAAAATTTGGTTTTGCGAAAAAAATTTAAAGATTTTTCAATCCCAAATGGGTGCTCGCTAATTACCTTTCTATCATTCGCAGATGATATTCTCTTCTTCATAAATAGCCACAAAATATCTCTTATCAATTTCATGAATTTTCTTGCCGATTACGAAACACATTCGGGACAACTAGTCAATAAAAGTAAGAGTTGTTTCATCACACCCGCCAAATGTAGTCGCATAAGAGCTTCTCAGATTAATTTTTTTTTCGGATTTTAGCAGCAAACGCTTCCAATTAAATACTTGGGAGTCTCGTTATTCATTGGTCGAAAATGCAGAAATGTTTTCAACCCCTTAGTCGTGAAAGCAGCTTCAAAAAATTCGAGATGGAGCAGCCGACTTCTATCCCATGTTGATCGATCTGTGCTTATTAAATATGTTGTTCAAACTATGGGGCTGCACACCTTTGCATCCCTCAATCCAACATTGGGTCTCATCTGCGATCTTGACAAGGTTAGTGCAAATTTTTTTTGGGGTCAGCAAGATGATTTAAACAAGCATCACTGGATTTCATGGAAAAATATTTGTTTACCTAAGGGTGAGGGAGGCTTGGACCTTAGAGACATCCTTGATGTATGCAATACTTTCACATGTAAGTTGTGGGTAATTTTTTTGAAAAATAAAACTCTATGGGCTAATTTTATGAACAAGAAATATAAAAAACTAGCATGCAACAATTTTAGAGGTACTACAAACTCGGCTAGTTCCACCTGGAAACGTATGCAATGGATTTGGTCTTTCTCTAACTCAACTGTGTTTGTCGATTCCATTCATTCTTGGGTAGAGAAAGGATTTGTTTTTAAAATTTCTTGGGATCTTATTAGGAAAAGAGACTGCTCCTAATTTTCTTATTCAATGATATGGGATTATCATTTACTACCAAAAGTCTCTATTTTTATGTGACGTTTACTTCATAACGGTCTTCCTCTAGATCAAAATTTGAAAGGCATCGAAATTCCTCTCGTTTCCAAATGCCGCTGCTGCGTTAGAGGATTTGAAGAAAACCGTGAGCACTTATTCAATGCTGATGAGATTGCCTCTCAAGTATGGAAGCATTTTGATGGTTTGATGGGGCTTAAACTTTCACCTCCAAGTATTAGATCAAGACTTGTTTATTAGTGAATTTTTACTAGAGGAAAAAACATTCAATCGATTTTATGTAAGACTATTCCTAGCTTAGTATGCTGGAAAATATGGTGTGCTAGGAATAATTCAGTTTTTTATGGAAAAAAGTTAAATGTTTTGTCCATTATTAGTGAGGCACATGATGACATTAGGCTCATTTTTAAAGCTAAACCTTATAAGGGTCCATTTACTAGATTTTTTAAATTTTTCATAGATGATTTTTCTATAGCTTGTTAGCCGCCAGAGAAGGGCTTTTCTTCTCCAATCTCAATAAATCTCGATTCTGGAAAAAAAAAATGATCAACCAAACACGCATTTTACCTAGGTGAAATTTATTTTAACATGGTGAAATATTTAACAAGAACTGAACGGACCCTTAATCAGTGGTGTCGATCAATATACGTTTACTATTGGAATGTTCGAATTGTTAATAAAGACCAAAAAATGGATGATGCCAAAAAGGAGTAGATTCTTATTTTAGAACGAATGAAGAATTAAAATTTTTAAAAAATTCCTTGCCACAATGGTGATGCCGATAACCGTCACCGAAAATTGATCAGAGGAGTTGATTGTTTTGAGAGTAGGTATCGGGTGGAAATTTTTTATAGTTTATTTTGACATTGTTGATGAGCTTCAACGCGGTTTGTAGTGGCGATAGTTTTTGCTTTCTGTAAATTTTTTTGTATAGTTGCTATATACGTATTTCAATTCCTTAGTAGTTAATTTATAATATATTTATGGGTCCCGGTAACATGTCCCTTAATGGAAAACACTAATGACACCAAAATATTAGAGATATAATTTATACGTAATATATAGAGGCTAAAAATATGTGCCCTTAGATCATGTTTAAACATTTTTTTACATTTATTTAGAAAACAAAAAAAGTTTTAAAAAAGAAAAGGGGTCAAAAGGCGAAAAGTTAATGAAAAGGTTTTGAATTATCTCCCCATGTATGTGTCTCCATGTCCCTATTTTGTGTCCTTTCTTTTAAGTGTGTCTCTCTAGCATTGTGCATTTTTTCAAATGTTTGGTAGACAACACTATCAATTAGTATCTTTTATCTACATTTTCTTGGATTTGGCGGAGTACATTAGAAAATATTAATATGAAACACCTGAAAGACACAAATTTTTTTAAATAAGTTTATGTATATTATAATAATTAATATAAATCTATGTATATTTTTTAATATTAAGACAAAGGTGTCACTTAACATCCAAGCTGTTTAGATGATCACAAAATCCTCTACGCAGCAAACTCATCATCTCCCACCTTAACTTCGAGCCCTCTTTCTTCTATGCCTAAACTTTATACACATCTCCTATTTATTTTAATCCAAATTATTCTTGGTTAAAATAACAATAATTATCGTTTCACATATTCAACCATACTTCATCCCCTCACAACTATGTTTCTTTATTTATATATATATATATATATATATATATATATATATATATATATATATATATGTGTGTGTGTGTGTGTGTGTGTGTGTGTGTGTTAACTGCTACATTAATATGCTTTAATAATATAAATATGAACACGACACATAATACACAAAACTAAAATAGGACACTAAACAAAATTTTATATTTTATCGGATATGAATAGAATTTAAATAAAAGCAACACTACACAAAATTAATCTTATTGTAACTAAACAAAATATGATCTAAATAAAAAGAACACGACATGAAAGCTTTTTTTTACCCAAATTCAAACTATGTTTCGTTATATATATATATATATAATAAGGAGTAAAATAAATTTACTATTCCATAAGTTGATAACTTAATAAGGGGCTAGGATTCATTCTTAAAAAGTGGAATCTAATGGTTGAAATAAAAAGAATCCTTATTTACTCTTTTATCCCTTCATTATTTGATTTCCCTCACTTTTTCATCACTCTAATTAAGTTCCTCTTCATTCAAAAAAATTCAAAAATATGGGCAAGAGAGTAAATTACTTGCCCCTCTCTTTAACAATTCACTTTAGTTCAAATTCGAGGGTATTTTGGTAACATTCCTACAAAGCCACTTTTACCTCTATGTATCTCACTACAGCCAAACCACAAATCCGAATGACAACACTCTCTCCTCTCACCTAACCTCTATTATAACTCTCATCACCCACGTCCCTGTCTATCAGTCAATGTTACTTCTCTCTCTCTCTCTCTCTCTCTCTCTCAAAATCACTTTTTCTTTGAACCCAATTTTAAACCGATCTCTCGCACATCATTCTTTATTATCCCTCGCTCACGTACGATCCATTCTCTCTCTCTGTTCAAACCCATTGAATCTCTTTGAGCTGGTAACATCTTTCTCTCTCTTCCGCCCTTTCTCTGTGTAGTTTTAAATTTGAGGTTTTACCTTCCTCCGTTAGGTTGCAAACCCATATTTCTACGATTGTCATGTGTTTTTTCCATTTGGGTTTCAAAGCCCTCTTAGGTTGCAAACGCATATAACTGTATATCCATATTTTGGGTTTCAAAGCCCTATTTTTATGATTGCAAACCCATATTTCTACGATTGGTATATATAACTGTATATCCATCATTTTTTATCTTCCTCCTCTATTTTTATTATTTCAAAGCTAACATTTTTTTGTTTGCATATTACAGATCTAAGAAGATCTAAGCACATTAATGGTTATATCTTATGGGTACATTAGATATTTGGGTACTGAGATCAGGTATAAACTCTCTCTGTTCGAGATATATATTTTAAGTTTTTTGTTTTCAATTTTGCTGTCGGCATATATCAGGTATGGTCCCTCATTCTTAGTGCTTCAACTCATGTGTCCAACCCAACTTGAGCTGGGTTACTAGACATTCTGGGTCTCAAGTTCTCAACCACAATTATCAAGACACCCCCACCACAATTGTTTAAAGTGTTTAAAAGTTTGATCAAGTGGAATGTTTTTATGGTTATGGGTGTCATGTATACATGTATATATATGGAGAAATTTGCAATCGATGTTTTTCTTTGTACTGAGTCAAGAGAGTGGATTCCATCTGCTTAAGCTACAACAGGTTCTTCTGAGAGAGAGAGAGAGAGAGAGAGAGAGAGAGAGAGAGAGAGAGTTTTTCTAAAATAAAGTGAGGAACGACGGCTGGAGAAATATAGCAGGATGATTGTATTATACTTTGTTACATCTCACATGTTTTTTGTTTTCAAATTTTACATATGTTACATAATGTTAATACTTAAACATACAGGGGTCGTGTTCTGTCTACCATACCATAATTTTGAAAAGAGATAAGGGGAGTTGGGTTTTCACAGTAGATTCCTGTAATATTTTTTAGTATCTTTCTAATAAATAATTATTATACATGGAAATGATATGATTCAATAAATATCTTTCTCCCATTATTTGTCATATACACATTTTTTTTTGTTCATGACATCCGTTTTCTTTTGTAAGTTTTCAACTGATATAAGATTATTTTTATGTGCTTAGATATACCCAAAGTTAAGGATTCTCTTTGGATTTCAGAAAATTGATGTTAGTTTAGTGTGAGTTTCTTGAGTTATTGGTTTAATTTGGTTGGTCTAAATATCTTAATTTATCAAATTTTAGGCAAAGTTACATCATTATTTAACAATTATTTTACTTTTTCCAACTTAAGGTGCTTTAGTTTTAGATTTATTCATTAATTAGTTTTTATGGTTAAAAACAATACTGAATGTTAAAACGACCAAATTCATTATATCTAGGAAAGCTCATTTTGAGTTAACTTTCACAGCATGAGATATTAATATCAATTAGTTAAAGCTAGCTTATAATCACTGTTGAAAGTACTATGTCATGGAGACCCATCACTTTTCAAAGCTACAAGAAACAGAGGTCACAGTCATAGTCCTTAAAACTGGATCAATAGCAGAATGACTCCTTTTTTCAAACCTCTCACCGAATTTAAAATCCATCTCCATAAGCTATTCAATGTAAAATATCGCTGTGGAAACATTCAGATCAGAAGTGTCTGGTTATTGCAAAAGGAATATACATCTCCATATGCCTTTGTTTGATGTATTTTATTTTCTTAACTAATTATTCATATTGTTTGTTTTGGACACTGTTACATGCGTGTTTTATGTCTATTGTTGGATGTTAGAAATCCAAATTTGGCTATTTGCATTTCTACAACCTACTTTTACACTTTAGCTTCATTATATGTCCTCTATTTAATTACTATTAAATTACTATTATGTAGATCCCTGCTCATTTCCAATTCAGTATTCTATTCATTGCATGTTATATGTGTTTTTTGGCATTGCTTCATCATCATCAGTGATAGGAGAAAAAAGGTCATGAGTAGCAGTGGTGTGTACCTGAGAATGTTATTTTCCCTATTGACAGATTTGGCTTCAACATATGCATTGAAATTGAAATTGTTAAACAGAGAACTACAAAGAGAAATTCATTGGAGTTGAATATTTTTGGAATTGAAATAGGCATTGTTATAATTCTATATGTAGCAATGGTGTTGAGTTATCCCCAGTTTGTAGTATTATTTCTTCATAAATGATTTTGAATTTTTTTTAATCATATAGTAAAGCGGGATTCATTTTTTTTACTTAAGGTTTTAAAGTGTTGGTCGTTGTGGCATTTGGTGGTCTTATGTGAGGAGTACTTTGCGATTTTAATTTTTGAGTAAGGTTTTGATTTCTGATTTTTGCACTACATTATGGATTATGGTTTTATATATTCCTCTTGGGATGGAATTAGCTCATCGTAATTTGTAGGTTTTATTCATTTTGTAGCGAATTTTTGGGGTTCTAGATTTGGGTTCCGATGATCCTATCGACTCCTACTAACAACGTTGCTTTGCTACCATGAACGAGTAGAATTAAGTTTTGAGCAAAGTTATTTTGGTGTAGGAGATACACCCATTTCAGTATGTGAAGAATCTTCATTGGCATAGGTTAGTTCTCATTTACATGTTAATGTTTTTGTATCATGCAAGGTTTGCTTCATTTTGTAAAAAAATGTTTGAATGCCCATTAGTTTTAATGCCACTTGTGGTACTCTTACATGTATCCAATGTTGTTTATAATTTCCTTATCTCTTAGATTTGATTAATGATTTACGCTACTAGATAATTGAATATTGTAGCCACCGAGATAGATCTTGGCGGACATGTCGAGGCTGGGGAGCTTAACCGTTGCCAATCTCTTGCATGTATGCTCTTCATTCTTCTCTAATTTCTGGATAATTAGCTATTGATTTTTTTGCCAAAATAAGGAAATCTTTATGTCAACTAACGGTTGGATTAAATCTGTCAATCCTATATGCAGTTTGACAGAGGACATGACTCAAGAAAAATGAAGGATCACCCCTCCCCGAGCAGATCTGGGACGAGAACCCATTTTCACCGCCATGGATCTCGCCGGACTGCTCTGGTTAGTGTTGCCACCAGCAATATGATTGATGTAAGAGATATCTTAATCTAATCAGAAACATCCCGGGCTTTTGTATGGTGTTATTTATAACAGTGTTTGTATGGTGTGTCATTTGTAACTAAATTTACTCTCTATAAAAGATACCGACCCCCACACTCATTCTATATCTTCATTTTCAGATCCATAAAAGTATGTTTATAACTGTGCATTTCCTTATTTTGAATCTAGAGACATGTAAAGTTCTATTGTGTGTGATAACACAGATAATTTATTTGCTATGTTGTATTATGCTTGATCCTATAAAAGTGAAAGATCTATTTTATTCAATATTTTTGAACATCTTGCTTTGTTATTTTCACGTGATGAATCAATTTTAAGCTTGCATTCCTTATTCATACACAGCTTTTGGCTAGATCTCAGGTATTATACATTTACTTAGTGCTATTTTATTTTTATTTTTCATGTACCTCTCTTTATAGCTTATAAATGTATATATTCAACTTAATCATAGTTGCAGACGAGCTATTTGAAGAAATACCATTTAGAAATCAAAGCTTATCATACTTGCTTTTTGGAACATGTTAGGAAAAACTCGCTCAATAGGTTTGTTTCTTGATGTTATGTCTAGCTCTTTTCTATAATTTTCTTTTGTTCTATCTACTTTTTTAATAATGGTAGTATGATCATAGTTAACTTTTGTTGCATTTGTTTGGGGATGTTATTAGTATTTACTTTTTTTTATCTACATGAATATATACTTATTTATAATGTTGACATTTGAAAGTTATGTAAAACTATGGTTCATATATTTTTTTAGCATTACAAAATTTTCACTTTAAATTTTATTATATGTTATAAGATTTATTTTTTAGGTGGGCATACAAAATGTAAAATCTAGATCTTACATGAACCTGAGTGTAAGATTGCAAACATAGTTACATATTAAGAAACATAGTTACATATTAAGTAGGGGTGACAATTCGGGTCAACGGGTCGTGTTTCGAGTCGACACGACACAAAAAGATTTTTTCGGACACGAACGCGACATTACACAAATACGTGTTTTTTTTAGTTGAAACGAACACGACCCCAAAATAAAAAATTAATATGGCATGATACAACACGAATATAAGAATTTCTTAAATTTCACGCCTAAAAAAATGATAACATGACACGACATGACTCATAATTCAGACACGAACACGACATGACACGACTTCGTGTAAAAAAAACAGGACACGAACATGAACACGACATATCGTGTCAATTTAGAGTCAATTTCGTGTCATTTCGTGTCGTTTCTAAAATTCCTATCCCTAACATTAAGAAAGAGAATATCCCTCTTAATTTATGGGGGGGAAAATTTCATTTCATTTTATTTAAAAAAATGTAACACTAAAATACTTATTTATTTAGTAGGTAAGCAAAGTTGTATTAAAGTTCAATGGATAAAAAATAATGGAAGTTTTTTTTCTTTTCCCTAATTAGTAATGGTTAGTGTCATTTTTTTCTCTTCCCCATTTAGTTTTGATTGGTGTATAAGATTAGGTAATTGTTAAATATTACTCCCCCAACACTATAATTACATTCCATATTTGTTGGATATTCATGTTCCTTCTTACATATTGGGTTCGGTTCGGTGAGTGATATTTAAGGTAACGTTCATTCATAGTTTGGACATCATATGTAATTACTTTGAAAACTATGTTCATTTATAGATTACATTTATAGATTAGGTAATTTTATTTTTTTTGGTTGGGGAACGAAATTTTTTCCGTTTTGTACTTACGTACTATTGAAATTTTCGCCATTTTCGTGCCTTTAGGCATGGGCATTCAGCTAATGGTTTTAATCAAAGAAATGATTGCAATCCATTTAAGGGCAATAATCCTATCGCCTCGACTGCACATTATAGGCAACTTGGTATGTCGTATTTGTGATATGTTGGCATGATACGCAATATGCCTTTCGTAACTGATGAATAATGTAGTAATGTTATCGATAGGAATCCTAATACTTTGTTTTGTTGGGGGAACAAATTTTGTTCCGTTTTGCAATTACGTACTTCGAAAATTTAAATAGTTTTACGATTATGTACTTTGAAAATTTTCGCCGTGCCTTCAGGCACGGGCATTGTGGATTTTTTTTCTTACCAGGGTGGATAGTCTCATAAATACAGGATACTTTGTCCAAATTTAATAAATTTTTCACATATATGTTGTAATAAAACTCGACTTGAATTGTTTACACATTTCGATAGTCCTTTAAACGAAGGAGATTGTGGCCATTTTTTTAAAATCACACTTTGTTTTGTTGGGGAATGAATTTTTTACCGTTTTAGAATTATGCACTTTGGAAATTTTATTCGTTTTACGATTATGTACTTTGGAATGTTTCGCCGTGCCTTCAGGCACGGGCATTTCGCTAGTATATATAATAAAGGAGAAGGGTGTATACAAAACCTATATAAACAGATTTTGTATCTAACTATTTGGTCTTTATCAAGTGATGGCCGAGATTAAATTGGAGGGGTTTGAATCCAATGGCTTACAATCTAATAAGGGTTGATCCGTGTAAACTTTGGGACTCACAACTACTTTCTTCACCCATTCCACTCACCACTCCACAAACCCAGCGCCCCTCTCTCTCGGCAACAACTCCCCAAGCCTAGAGCCCGTCTCTCTCTCCTTCTCTTTAATAAAAACAAATTTTTATATTGATATGGACAGAGCACAAGGCTCGAAAAAACACACATCTTTCTCTTTCACGCAACCTTCTCTTTCACATCCGAAACATCACCTAGGAAACCCAAGTTTTGAATACCCTCTCTCTATACACAATCAGAAACGGAACTCAAACAAGGTCACAAACCTCATTTCTGCCTCAAACCCCACTTCGGAAACCCCATTTCGGAAACCCCAGTTTTGAATACTCTCTTTCTTGATTGTTTGTTGTCTTGAGATAAAAGGAACTCAAACAAAATGGTCACCTTCTGAACCAAAATGGTCCAGGTCAGTTCATTTTTTTACTACTTTTTCTGGGTTGTTTGTGCTTTCCCATTTTGTTTATGTTCCTCTACTTTTTTTTGCTCAGATCTTTTGTTCTTAGCGGTGGATATGGAAGAGATGGAAGAGGGGTGGTCGTGGTCGTGAATTTGGTTTGTAATTTGTTTTTGCAAAAAAAGAAAAAAAATCTAAACGAACTCGAGTTTTCTTATACGGGTTTGAGATTTGTTTTTAGTTTCAACCCCAATCTAAACGATCCCAATCTATGCCGTTTTGGTTTCACACGATAATACCCATTTCTCTGTTTTTCTTATCCTTTCGTAACAGTATAGTCAGTGTATTAGTGTATTAGGTTACTATTTTTGAGTTTGTAATCTCAGTTTTTTTGAGTTTGTAATCTCACTATAATACTACTAGATCCAGAGTAAACGACGCCGATCGATCAAATTTAATGATCCAAATTTGTCACCGTTGAACTTGGATCAAACTTTGAATCGTTAATACACGATCAAATTAAATTTTTCCAGATTTGATTGGAAGTTTGTGGTTTTTTTATTGTGTTTCTGACCAGTGATATCTCTCTCTCTCTCAGGTATACATTATCCCCCTCTTTAGGCTCTTTAATTATGTTGACTGACTTCATGAACACGATTGGCTAAGGGGATGGAATCATACTTGCGGTGAAAATCATCTACCAATACTTGGAAACGTTTGAGAAGGAAAAAGCCAGTTATAATACTTGGATTAGTGGATTTTAAAACTCTAAAGGTTCTAAGGATTTTTGTTGATACTCTGTTAGTTATTGAAGCCTATTGTGTCTTGCTTTTATTTTCTGTCTCGCACCATCTTTATTTCCGTTATAGAGCTGTGATGCTTGAATCCTAAATAGTTAAGACTATTTAACCTCAAAAGGTATATAAAAAAAAAGAGTTTTTGGCCTTATTTTTTATTCAATTTGTTTTGGATGAATCGTTAGTTGGGATTTTAGATTTTAGGTTTTGAAATCTCTTATTTTGTTTTGAAATCTCTTATTTAGTTTTGAACTTAATTGTGTTATCATTGTAAGATTTATTCATTTCCGTCTCCATTTTACTACTCTTTCGCAGATAAGAGGTCGTGCAATGTCGCTGAGTTTTAAAAGAAATCCACTGGATGAGATATGTGTGGATTCAAAGTTACAGATCTATTTTTAGGTAGTTAGTAAAGAAACTTCACCATCTATAATTTTTTTTATGAATGTCGTATTTATAGTTGTACCTTTCATTTGCTGCATTTAAAAAAAAATCATTTTTTAACATAACCAATACCATTTGAAATGTTTGGATTCTTGCTATTTTGTAAGGGTTGGACTATTTGTAAGCAAATGACCAGATGTGATTATTAAGATGTTATATTACGTGAATTTCAATTATAGGGTAGGTCATGTTCTATTTCTAATGTGTGACACTGGTGTAAGTCTTAACTGTTAACTGGCCCTCATTCGTTGGTGTTATGTCTCATGTGCCACTATTTTTTTTATTCAAAAATCATGGCTTATCAGTATATATATTTTTTTGTTAGGAATCTTTTTCATAATCATTCACATCCGAATGTGTTACTGATTGGAATTGGTTTATCTGAAAACTTTTGAGAAGGATTATGGCAGATTATTTCCCAAATCCTTTGTTTTCAGATCTATGAAAAGCTAGGTGCATTATTATGTCGACTATGGTCAAGACTCAAAATTTCTGGGTTTTCTACGGTTAATTTTGTATATATCTATTTTCTTACGTTTTTATTCTTTTGACTCCGGTTAGAACTGGGGGTTGTTTGTACATATATGTATTTTTGTATATAGGTGTATATATAGTCTTGATGTATATGTTTTTTATGAAGGGGTGTGGGCGTCTCATTATGCATTGTATGAGTTTGATGTAGTTTTTTTACATGAGCGACAAACATAGTAATAGAGGCGGACAATATCAAAGATTGAGACCGCATGAAAACTATGCAGATGATAACTCTTGATAGTATTGTTGATACTGATAGTGCCTACGGTATGGACTAAAATTTTGAAAACGTTTCTATTAAAATTAATAAGATTTTCCTTTTGGTTTACAAAAGACACTATATTGCCAATTTGTTTGTGACTCATAGTATGGATGTTAAGCTTTTCGAGTGAAGCGACGCGAGTTTACATTACATATCAATAAACCGTGTTATATTTTTAATTTGTTAATCGTGCCTTTAGGAGAGACCTTTGTTTTTTCCTACCCAACTTACACATAATGGTCTACATTTTAGCTTATTAAAGGTCCACACATTATATTATAACATTGCGTCAATTCGTATCATGTTATCGCATGTGTCATATTTTTTCACACCTTATCACCATTACAAAATATTTGCAATATTTTTTCAACCGTGCCATCGGCACGGGTACACCCTAGTATATATATATATACTAGCGGAATGCCCGTGCCTGAAGGCACGATGAAAATTTCCAAAGTGCGTAATCGCGAAACGGTAAAAATTTCAAAAGTATGTAACCACCAAACGACAAAAATTTCCAATAAAGTAACACATATAATTTTGAAAAGTATAAAGTCGTGTATAATAAAAATAATAAATGTTTAATATAATATAAGTGTAGATTTTCAAAGTATTGAGTCACAAAATTTCTTTTATAATACAAATTTGTAAACAATTTTAAAAAATATTGGACAGAATTCCCTTTACTAATAGGATTATCCACAATGTTTAATCCAACAAAACAAAATCCATTTTGGACCTCCTATAAGCAACATAATCGAAATATACTCAATTACATAGAATCAGGGCAAAGTTCAAATAAACCAAAATTTAAAGCACCTAAATCCAAATGTACGTTTTGTATCAAACATCTCATAAATTTTATATCAGACATCACATATAGTAAAATAGTTCATTCACGGACTATAAAATATTGCAAGTAATAAATTCACATTGGTAACGAAGTAAACCACTACTACAATTAAAAGTCTTTGTTGGAACTTGGATCCTAAAACCTTTATCTCTACGCTATCTCTAAAGCTCACTTAGTTTCTTCATTCAACACGATTAGTTTACATCTGAAAAGCTATAGAAGTTGCATCATGTGCCTGCTTAAAATCATAAAAAACAAAAACACGTGCGAGAACATATGCCAAAATACAACTTCAGTAAAAAAATAAATAAAAAGAGAATCGCCAATAATTCATCATGAAAAGAGGGGCTCGCTATGATCCTCATGGCATCCACGTAGCACGAATATAATCTCTTATTTTTTGGCTGTTAAAAGAAGTATTGACGTTTAAAAGATATGTTTCAATACGTTAACATCGTAAAAGTTTTCATTTCAATCAAAACTTCCACACAACCACATGGTGCTCATTTCTAATATTAATGAAAAAAATATACAAAGATTTAATTCTTTCTGAAGCCTACATATATAAGATTAGTTTGGCATTTCATTACATTTTACAGGCTTGCACATAACCCTACACATAAAGTACCAATAATCACCCATAATAAAACATCCAACACAAAGCATTCTCTGCCATATATTATGTTGTTACATTATCACAACTGAGAAGGAAGATAACAATGATAGTTGCTTGATGTAATGTAGAGAATCATTTAGACAGTTTTAAACATGAGCAAATGAAAAAAAAATCACGAATAAAAAGAGAAGAAGTTAAACCGAAAATTATAATCCCTAATTTAAAACCCAGGTCCCAAATATTAAATAAAAATAATATTTAAAAATATAAATTTACCCCAAAAACTAAATCTTAATATCTTAATATCAAAATATCAAGACAGAATAAACTCGTACACCTGTAGAATTTTGAATTCTCACATGGCCATTTTGTCAAACAACAAACTTGCATAGTCCCACTGACGTGTTAACTGCGCTTGTAAAATTAATTCAAAGCATACTCCCCTTAAGTATCTCTGCTGCTATATATGTATATGTAGATATTTATATCAGTGGAATAAGAAACACCCCCAAGGTAGGTTCGGTTAAGGAAGGGGTAAGGAGAACGCAGCCTAACAGGTGTCTTTGATGGGCTTACCATTATCGACAGTGATCCCAAAAATACACCACTACAATTCAGAGCAACAATTGCACTCTCAGTCATTACAAACTCAATGAACGCAATATGAGTCGAGTGCTGAAAGTCTCCAAGTAACCTCAAGCGATGAACCTCTCCATAGATGGATTCAAAAAAGAGTTTGACTTCAAAAAAGAGTTTGACAGGCTAATAATAACTCTTTCACAAAGAGACTAAAACTTTCACAAACACTAAACATAACACAAACATCGTACATGACACTTCGGCTTTCAATTAAATAGATTAAACACTAATCGTTTTCACAAATTTAGCCAACAGTAAGATTGAATTGCAACAATTGGGAATCATACCTCTTCTTGAGGGAGTAAAGTCAGCAGTGTACAGTATCTTAAGAGGCATCAAGCGCCCAATTTGAGAAGGAATTGGTCATGTCAATGTCATGTTATAAAGAGCCCTAGTTTTACGCTCGCCTTTTTTAGAGATCAAAGTTGGTCCAAGTAGCTGGACATAATATTCTATTGACAAATAATAAAAATGCTTGAATACCTCGCAACAGGTTCATGAAAATCCGCCTTCAACGGCAACATCAACATTTTATAAAACCCCATATTTAGAAGCAAGTTATTTTGGATATCAAAATTGCACTCACACGAATGAGGACCAAGTTATTTAATGAAAAGATTCAAATAGATATTTATAAGAAAAATCCATCTAGATTAGTATGAGATGCATACAAATAAAGTGGAAACAATAGTGATCGAATATTATGAGATGCATACAAATAGAGTGTAAACGAAAAAATCCATCTTTATTTAACGTATCATATTGAAGCCAACAAACCAATGTACCTAATTTTCACACGTGCAATCAATAAACTGTCAAAATCAATAGTGAACTTATAAATATGCTATAGTCCAATCAATAGTGAGGATGTAAATTGCTACTGAAATTAGTTCAATAATGGAATAGACCTATTTAAACATAAACATTGCTTGCCTATAACTCCAAAACAGTAGTATATTCATACTTATTTCTAAATTGGATGAGGCATCACAACGTAATGATACTAAATTGGATGAGGCATCACATCATAATGATACCTTTTTTGTAGGCAAAAAAAATCATTCTTCAAGCATGATCTTCGCAGCATCGACTAATACAGATCGTCAATCAGCTGAAACTCGACCAAGAAAATTGTATCCCTCGTTATTAACTATATCCACATCTTCTACAAGTCTTATGCGAAGCCATCTCTTTGTTACAACAGACCGCTGCACTCAAAAAAGGAGTTTGTACTGCCTTGTCAACAACATCGTAATGAAGAGCATCATCATAAGATACCTCTTTGATTCGGACATTACTGAGTCCCCTATGCTTGTTTCACGATGTAATGGAGTTAAGCCAACCATTCTAGCAGCATAATGAAGAGAAATTAGACCACCACTCTTTTCCAAATTAACATCACTGAGTCCCCAAATCTGAAATAAATATTGATTTTGTATATGCTAAGATCTGTAATAAAATAAATTAAATAACATAGAAAGAAATAATATGGTAACATAGAATGAAAACGCTTCCTCATCTTTGTTTGTTGAAGTGAGTTTCAACATCAGTTCCTAAGCTTCATCAATAGTAACATTGACATCATGTAGCGTCATCTTCTTCACCTCAAATGCATCTCCCTTAGATTTATGTCATTATGGAAGCAATCAAAACTCCTCTGTCAACCGAACACACTCCTGAAGACTGTTGGGCGATACAAAGTCAAGGCTTTAATGCATGACTGTCTATTTCTCACTGGATGAGGACATCCTGCAGAAATGAACACAACCTCACCAAAGTATGAAACACTATCTGGAACACAAAGGGGATTAAATCTCACATATTTAACAAAGTAAAAACTGAAATGTAGGAAAAAAATAGATCAACCCTTTTCTTGAATTAACTTGAAATAAAAGGTATGTAAATTAATTAGGGACTTTCAACACATTTGCAATACATTTGCCTACACTGACCTTGAATTTCCAGAACTTCATGTCACGCTGTACACACGAATCACTAAATCTCCTACCCACCAATCTCTTTGTATGAAATACCGTGTTGGTGGGGTTCATCAAAGGAAATAAAATATCATTGGAGCATTTACATTAGGTCGGCGTCCCTAAAACATAAGGCTAACATGTTCGCAAAAGAAAAAATCAATGTAAAAATGACTTTTTTATAGAAATATGATAGTATGATAATATGATGTGTCAGATTATATGATGTCATTCTTTGGAAAATTAATAAAAAAAATATGAATGTGAATGTTTGGATTAGGAGACTGATTTAAAAAGTAAAATAATAAACAGTACTTTCATGTGCAAGATAATAAGTTCAAAAGCCAAAAGTCTCATTTCAGCATCATCCGAAATCATACCAGACAGGAATCAAAAGAATAATTTGAGGCCAAATATATACAAATTGTGGAACTTAAGACATTGAGCAATGTTAATTAGATCTACAAACTGAAATTAGCTATCCATGCAGAGAACATACATTTTGAAACCATTGACCAACCTGTACACAGTACTAAAGGAAGAATGTCTCTAATTAATATCCAAGCGAAAATTGAGATTTTGAAAGGGATTCATTGGATGACACAAAAATTTATAAGTCTGGGCTATCATGTGAGTCTGCCTCACTTCATTACAAGCATAGGAAAGAATGAATTTCCCAGATTCAGTAGGGGCACAGATTATATCATTATCAATTTCTACATTATTCCTTTTTTATACCAGCTATAAGGAACACCGTGGAATGGGGAACTACCTGCTGATGTTTGAGCGAATTCCAACTCCCATCCAAGCTAAAAAAAATTGAAAATTTGGTTATGTTGAAAGATAAATATTTTCTCCTCATTCCAATCGCATCATGCAGAGCAATATGACCTTCCTCGATCTAGTTGCCCCAATAAAAGTTGGCACCTCCTCTGCCAATAAGTAAGAAAATGTTTTTCTCATCCTCCTAGCAAATTTTCAACCACCTTTTTCCTTGTATTGGATCCAATCATCGAAGTTGTTTGGCAAGGATGTTTTAGTCTACAGTACTTAATATTCATAAAATGGGCCCAAAGTTTCATACTGTAGGCATCAACCCAATTTCTTGTACTTATGATTCCCATGCCACCTCCATTTATAGACAAACAAAAGACATCCCATTTGGCGGAAGGACGTTTAGGCCCTCCTTTAGATGATCCCCAAATGAAGTCTGGGATTTTTTTTTCAATCTGATTTATGGACTTTTGGGGTGGGTCCAAAGAAGCAAAAGTGTATAATAAAGGGGAAATTCTAACAAAATGAAGTTATCAAAAACATTAATGAACTAATTTGATTAATGTAAAAAAAAATCTCAAATTAAACTCAACACATGTCCCCTTTGTAACAGACCAGAGGAAATATGTTATCACATATAGCAGAGTAGCCATAATTACATCATAAGGCTGGTAGACATTGTAAAAAGAAAAGAACATATATTAGAATGTTATAACTTATAGATGACTCTGACTTGGTAAAGTAAGAGCATAAAATAACTTATTTAATGGATGAGTAAGGCTCTGAGGTTGTGAGGGCATAAACTGCTTACAAACATGTTTAGTTCAATATGTCTAGAAATTGCTTACAAATATGTTAAGTACAACATGTCCACATAGTCAGCAGGATCACATGGTAAGTCGACGATCATAAACTCGAATACAAACACATAATGAGAGGGCATAAACATATCACTCAATTAGATATAAAGATCTTAACGTAAATTATTCAGATAAATAAACTTCTAAAGTAAAAATTAATGAAGCAATTATATAATCACCAAAACTTATAAGCACGAAAACTCATAAATCACCAAAACTCTCGTAATGAGTTCAATTATATAATCACCAGAACTCAGATAATCACCAAAAATAAGATAATCGCCAGATAATGAATCCCATTATAGAAGCACAAAAACTCATAAATCATAATTAATTATAGCAAGAAAAACATAGCACAAATAATATGAATATATACCAACAAAATTATTTTGGTAATTAAAGATTATAAAACTTGAAGTTTACATACTCACAACGATGAAATAAACTTCTTAAGTCTACAGAGACAATGACATGGGGATTGGTTAGTGAATTTGTTTAGGTTGTATGCATTGGTAACTAAAAATATCTTGTAATCTAGCATTAACCACACCTAACATGCACACATGATATAGCTCACGCACATCACAAAATCATACCAAATTTGAAGGGGAACTAAAGTTTTCAACTATCATAAAATTACAAAATAAGAAATTATATTGTTAGTACAAATACAATTAAACAACAAACACAAAATAAGTGCTTCAAACATGCAAAGCACTGGCATGAGAAACCTTAGAGTAAAGGTTTGTAATAGCTGAGAAAGATTAACAAAGCCTTATATTTGAAATGCAATGCCTAAGACAAATGATAAAGTTATTTAAAACCTTATATTAGGCTCCCTAAGTTAATGAGTTCAAATCTGCAAGAAAAACAAATGCACAATAAAAATGGGAAATAATTACATGGTAATGCATATTTTAGAACAACCAACATACATGAGTTTTTTTCAAATACGAAAATGTGTGGGGTGAATAGACATTGATCCAAACAAAACATTGAACCAAATAGTAGGCTTTTTATCAACCAAATAGTCTGCAAACCAAATGTATAATCAAACTAACACTCGGAGGAAAGAACCAAAGGTCAAATAATATATTTAATAAAATCCCCAAATTACTCTCAAGATTAATGCTTTTCTAATGCTTTTGACGAAAAACCGTAAATATTATGAGAGAGATATACAATCACAGAGAGAGAAGAGACAAGTGAAGTTTTAATTAGGGATCAATTTTTTTCCCGTGATCAAAGCAAACTCACCATTGTGAACAATAATTACATTCTCATCATTAGGAAATAAAATATATAAATCATACAAACTTTAGAAAACATCAAATCCATTCCATATCTTTAGCCTAAATAGATTAAAAGTTATAAAAACAACACAAACCACTTTTCTGGTGGTAGATAGTTGTAAAGGACAAAAGAATACCTTGAGTTGTGGTCATTTTTCATCGTATTGGCATTAGTTAGGGGTCAATTTGGTATAATTATATAACTGTAAATAGAACATTTGTGGTATCATCATAGAAAACTGTATGAGTAAAATTAGAATAAAGAAGAACAATTGATATTATTAGACTCACCAATCCGGTGTATACCATTGAAGCTTGGGTGTGGTTGCCACAACCAATATTGTTACCACGCCTAACATAAACATTGTTCCTTCCTAGTCATCTGAATCTTCAAATTGTAAAATACAACGAAAGTGATTGAAATGTATATATGTACTCGTGTCATGAGGATTATTGCATACTGATTAATGAATAATTAACACAAAAGATCACAAAATATATACTTAAACTATTGAATGCACTAATTAAAGTGCCATCTCATACCTTTTATGCAATACCAAAACAAACAAAATAATGAAGCATATTACACTCAGCATAAATTAAATATATTAGAGAATCAATGTGAAAGTAATAATGGTGAGAAGCGCACTGATTGTCCAAAAGTAATTAAACAAAAACCTACATAGATAAAAAAGATGGATTCCAAACATATAGCATATTATTTTTTTTACAAATAGATGCCAAACATATAATATATCATAGTGGGCTGATGATCACCATAAGGATTTAAACATTTATTTCATGTGATTAGCAGATTCATATTTCTACCTTTAGACTCCGCTTAGTGTACCTTTAACCTAGTGTGTCGATGAATAAACTAGTACTGAAAAACATGTGAGTGAAAAATTCAAGTGAGTATGCATTAACTGAAAATGCAAATAATCTATCGGATTCAAATGCCAGAAGTTATTAAACTCAAATTTCATATTTAAAGGCACAATACAATACCTCTGACTTCTCGAGTTTGAAGAATTATGTGGATCCCTTTCATATATACTATTCTTAGTCAGCCGTCAGCTAGCAACCAGCTTATGGCTTTATTCTTGCACCCGAAAATCGATCAAATTCCTATTCCCAACAGATCAGGAAGAGTTCTCGCTCGACCATGAACCCATGTATTTGTAATGGTCTTGTTAATCCACCTTTCGTAATATATTATCAAAAGTCCACAACATAATTATCCCTTAAACATATCCAACCTAGAATATTACCTTATAATTACCGCATTTGCAAAAGCCTTCTCGCTCGTTCTTCATGGGGGTGAAATTTGTATTGTGCCTATAAAAAAATAGATTTTTTTTTTATTTTAGCAGAGGGATAACAACCCTCAGCTTGAACCAAAACATAAATCAATCCTAAACCAAACAAAAATCCATAAAAAAATTTTGGTAACATAGGCATAGCATCAATCCAAGCTCAGTTAAAAGTGAGATCTATTTTTAAAAGTAAGATATACCTTTAAAAATCCAATTACATGTTGAAGAATATATTTTTAAAAGTGAGATATACCTTTAAAACTCCAATTACATGTTGGAGAATATATTTTTAAAAGTGAGATTAAGATCAAAGCAACAAAAATCCATTATTTAAAGTAGGAAATGTTAATGATGTAAAACATCTGATGACTAAACAGAGATAATAAACCCTAAACAAATCAACAAACATATTCAGAAACCAATATATATATGGTCATACTCATATTTTAAATTTGGGTTTCCAAAAAAATCTAAAAAGCTGAAAATTCAAGTGATATGGAAACAAAAAAATTCACACCCTCCCAAACCAAAATTTCTGAGACCTAAAATAGTTGGTAATAAAAAATTGAGATATCAAACTAAAACCCTTGATTTCAAAAGATAAAATTCTTAAAGTTGATATATGCTGATAAAAGAGGTGGTAGAGGCAAAAGTTAAAGATGTGGCGGGAGACTAAATACCGCACTACTGAAGTTTATGGCAGTTCCTCCAAGACACAACACACTCTTAGGTGATATATAATAATGAATGTACTTGATGTTGGGGGATCGGAAAAATCAAACATAAAAAACACATATTAGAGTTAAAAAAATACGCCTATAATTGAAAAAAATACGCCTATATTGGAGTTAAAACTGATGGTGGAGCTCGTCTGAGTACCTTCGTTGTGAGATAGCCAAGACTTCAGGGCAAAGAAGATGAGAGGATGGAGGAGAGAGAATCTCTTGGGCGGATATGGTATCGAGGCAAGTTTGAATTAAAGTAAGAGAGAGGTGAAAATGTTTGGGCAGGATGTTGATCAGAGTGAATGTGTGGTTGGTGAGAGTGACCAAAATACCCCTGAAAATTACTCACTTTCATCTAAACCATTGGCTTCCCACCTTGGTGGCACAATCCTCACCCCTAATTAGGTTATCATCTTATGGAATAGTGCAAAGCCTTTTACTCTTTATTTTATATATATATATATATATTGGAAAACATCCGTATATTTTAAAATCAAACTGGAGAAAAAGCCTCCCCAGAGTGGCACTTACAATAAAAAAGCTAAAACCTAGGAAATTTAGGGAAAACATAACAACATAAAGTGAAGCTTTACAATACCCATTGGAAATATAAGATTGAAAAATTCTAACATAATGGCATCCAATAGAATCCAATTTGCAAGCACCCCTGACCAATCTAGGTAATTCTGGAAGCATTTTGAAGGCTTTTCCTTCTTGAAGATTAATTCCCACATTTGCCAATTTGTCATCCACCATATTTGATTGTCTATAACAGTGCTTTAAAGAAAATTTCATTTGAGATAACATAATTCTAATATCCTTAATGATGATGCTGAAAATAGCACCACCCTTCAAGGGTGTTCATGAGCTCAATTCTGTGTTAACAATGGTAGTATTAGGGTATATACTCATATGATAGAAGGAGGTGAGGAAAAGTGGATTCACACCGGAATATAAGTGGTTCAGCCAATCTGGCCTACGTCCACTGTGCAAGCGTATGCTGCGTATCACTGTATGAGGGCTCTAACGGCCATAGATACAATCTCTCAAGCTTTCTCCCTCTACTATGTATTTGAACAGAGTTTCAGCTAGGGTTACTAATTTAAGATCCCCCTTGAAGAAGTAGAAGACAAGTATATATAGTATCTGGGGGGGTGTAATGTACCCCCCATGCATGCAATGAGCATGTGTGTGTAGATCTAGCTAATATGGTGAAGACACTTGTCACTATCACATATAGGGAATGATGTTGAAATATTACCCCCATGTGAGTGGAATGAGTTGTTATAACCGATTTGTATACATGTGTTCTTAGCCTCACATATTTGCATAAGAGCTCGGCCATGTCTGGTAACAACCTCAGCCTGGAAGAGTACGAGGTTGGTAAAGTCTGATTGCTGTCCAATCTGAGATTGATCATGATGACCTCGGCTCATGCGGGGCTGAGGTAAAATAAGTGAAGTCACATGGTAGGCCTGGGCCGAGGTTAAGCTGGAACATGCTAGGAACATCGGCTGAGTCCCTACCAAAGTTGGCCTTGATGGAAGTATAACTTCTATAACCTCGGCCTACTCCCACCCGAGGTTGTCATCCCCTAGATGGTCTGATGAATAACTTATTCTCATGGATCATGAAGTCCTCTCTTGACGAGGTTGGTAGTAACATCGGCCATGGCCGACCTTGCTTGGGATGAGACCGTTGGTCATTGATCTCAGTCCCTTCCAATATCGGCCATATCCATGGTCGAGGTTGATGTCTCGAGCCGAGGTGGTACATTTTGGGCATATTAATCACCCCCTAGCCCTTAGTTACCTGTGTGATCAGGTGTCTAAGGGGTATATTTGTCTGAGGTTGAATTTCTTAAAGTGTTAACAATATCTTGACAAGTTTCAGCTGCTGGAGTAGATAACGTGCCTGACAGGTTTGATGATGTTGGCTGTCTTTTGGGCTCCCAAGGGAATGATGGGATTTGGGACACGTGCACTCATACTTAAGGGTTTAAACCCCATTTTTTCTCTTTCTTCCTCATTTCTCTCCTTCTTCGGGCTTGGTCATTTCTGTAACTCTCTCTCTCTAGAAGAGCTCTGATTTGGAGTGCGTTTGGGTGATCATTTCTTGCAATTCCTTCCTTGATTCTCATCACTTTTCTTCAGGTATCCCTTGCCATCCCTTCTTCTTCATTTTTCTTGCCTTTGTTCTTGCTTTTGCATTTTTCCGTGAGCTTCTAGAGGTTTCCGATGAAACTACTGGTTTTTTCGATGAACTGTTCTTAATTGTTCTTCGTCGTTTTTGTTCAAAGTTTAATCGCTAGATGTTTAATTTCATTTGCCAATATTATTAGTAATTTAGGAGAGTTAACAAGTCTAGTATCTGCCTCATATGCTCAGACCCCTCTACCGACTCTTAGAGGAGTTCCCCTCTCTTAGGGAAAAGATCTTAGATAAAATTGGACAAATAGAAAGACCCCAAGAGGAAGCTCGTAGGGCAGAGGCGTTCCCCCTCAGGCCTATTTTTCCACCACCTATGAAGGTCATATACCCTGAACTAATCGAACCAATTAACCAAGAAGAGGTCCCAGCTGAACCCTTTCCAATGTCAGAGTCTGAGTCATCCACCTGAGACCCCATGTCTGTGGACTCCTTCCGAGAGGCCATGGACTTCTCAAATCAATAATATCAGGTCCCTAATCAGGTAGAGGTTTCTAATCGAGCCTCGTCTCACAAAAGTTCAGGCACATCAACCCCTGCCTCAGAGGTTGAAATTATTAGACCAAGTGTGGCTGTCCCACCGATTCTTGAAGCCATTCCTCTATCGGCCGTCATAGGGGATGAGTTCACTCAGAGGTTTCCAAGTAATGTCCCATCGTCTTCTCAGGCCGACGTTGAGCTAGATGATGATGATTATGCTGAGAGTGATATTGACGTCTCAGAGGCGGCCGATATTGAGAGTTCAGTCAGCGAGATCAACCTTCTATCCTTCAGATACCTATATTCCATAAGCCCCTCAATAAAACTTAGGAGACCTCTGAGGGAATAGAGGGCTTATGACGACCGAGATGGTGAGATCTGCCTATATGAGTAGATGTTCAAGTTGGAATTTCGTATGCCCATCCATCCCATCATCAGGTCTATATTGGCATATATCAACTTGGCCTCTTCCCAGTTGTCACCAAATGCTTGGAGGGTGATAATTGGAGTCATTGTCTTATGGAGGGTTATTCATCACTCAGACCTTCTTGTCCAAGTTTTTATAGGATGATATATCCCTTTATCTGCTAGAAATCATCCGAGTTATTATCAATTTTTAGCTCGGAAGATAGAGAAGAAGATGATTCAGATTACCCAAACCTCAAACCATAACTGGAAGCCACATTATTTCTTTGCCTCAGGGCCATGTGAATTTGGTCCATGTGCCCCCTCTTCCTAATTAGAGCTGAGGATACCTATAAGATGGGGAAAGGTTACCATGGCAGCTAGGGATGACCCTGGGCTAAGCCAACAAAATCTTCAGAAGGTCAAAGACCTTCAGGATCAGGGGGATCATGGTCTGCTTGTAAAATTCAAACACCTGATGACCCCCTATTACGTCTCCGAGACTAGTCTAAGGGTAAGTCCTCTGACAGAGCTTGGTGAGTGCTTTTTATTTAAACAAGTTATACCTATGAATTTTTGTATATCTAATTCTCTAACTCAGACTTTTCCATCTTGCAGAGCACCCGAAAGGAATATTTGACGAGTTGTGGGAGATGGCTGCCCCGAGTCTGACAAAGCGCGTAAAGAAAGATGGACCAAATGCTCCTCCTCACCCTCCATCTACCTCAAGGGCTGAGGCCAAAAAGAAGGGGAAGGTTTTAGACCCTGCCCCCGAGGATCATAGACAAAATAAGAAAGGGGGTGATCGTGCCATCCCTATTTCTTCTGAGGATGACTTGATTGCTTATCTGGAGCAATTAAAGATAGGTCAAAGTGTTATTGGCCAAAGTATGAAGGCCTTGGATGCTATCGGCGATGTCATGACCGAGTCTGATAAGCTATTTTGACTATCCCTAGATAATCCTTTGCTGGTTGAATTCTCCCTACATCATACCATCAAAGTAAGACCTTTAACTATAGCTTCTTAATGTGTAACATCGGCATTTGAACTATTTTAGACTTTAGTCTAACATCTTTGCACATGTTCGGCATGGTCTTCTCACCATGCATCACTATGTCAACTGGACCTTGGGGAAGCTTCCTCTGATTGAGAAGGGATAAGAGGCAGAGAAGACTGAGGCCACTCTAAATGCTGAGGTGGAACATCTGAAGGCCGCTCTAAATAAGGTCGAGACCAGTGTCAAGAGGATGTAGAAGGACATGGACAAACAAAGGGAAGATCATAACACTGCCATGAAGGCTCAGGCTAACTCCCTTCAGCATAAAGTCGATATTGCTGTCAAGGCTGCCTTGAAAGATGCGTCCGAGAAGATCTTGGAGGAGTAAAAGGACTCTGATGAGTTTGTCAGCTTCGGCTTTAAATATCTGGAGAGGGGGGTCAACGCAACTGGCAAATGGGCTGCCATGAAGGAGAAGGAATCAGGAAGCCTTACGGCTGTTAACTTTATCGGCCTGGGTTATACCGACACTATGTTTGCTCAGGCCTTGTAGGAGGTTGAAGAAGAGGGAGAGGCTATACCCACCGAGACTGCACCACAAGGAGACACCATGACTGAAGATGTCAGTGCTCAAGACGATGAGGTGGAGGTGGCCACCCTCGGCCAAGAAAATGCAGACATGACCATCAACCCTGAGGCTGCAAATGTTTGAATTCTTGTGAAGCTTTAAGTTACCCTGTAGCTATTGATTAGTTGTAACCTCTGATTAAACATTGTTACCTTCTATCTTTACATTTTGTTACTTAATGTTAACCTCTGAGAAGGGTTTTTATTTCCTCTCGGCTGATTTGTTTATTGAATGCTTTTCTTTGCCATGCAATGTGTTCTGTTCTGAAGTCTTAGCACAATGACGCTTTGTTGAACCAAATTAATGATGTTAATGGTCTATTATCATCCAAGTGTGGTGTCTTACCTCAGACCGTGCCACCATGTTATGATTTTTTGAGGTCATCCAAGTGATGCCTTACCTCAGACCTTTCCTCCACATTATGATGTTTTGAGGTCTGAGGTCATCCAAGTGATGCCTTACCTCAGACCTTGCCACCATATTATTATGTTTTTGAGGTCTGAGGTCATCATTAAGATGTTATCCTCATAAATAATTTCACTTAATTAATGATGTTTTAAGGTCTGAGGTCATCCAAGTGATGCCTTACCTAAGACCTTGCCACCATATTATGATGTTTTTAATGTCTGAGGTCATCAGTAAGATGTTATCCTCATAAATAATTTCACCAAATTAATGATGTTTTGAGGCCTGAGGTCATCCAAGTGATGTCTTACCTCAGACCTTGTCACCACATTATGATGTTTTAAAGGTCTGAGGTCATCACTAAGATGTTATCCTCATACATTCTACCACTAGAGCACAATAAATCGAGAATTTTCATGGAAACTGATCTTCTCATTAATAATCTCTTCATAAAATGGTACATTGAAATTCTTGCAACATCATATGTAATACTTCTTCAGATGATCAACATTCCAGGGATTGGAAAAAGGTTCCCCCTCTAGGTTTTCTAATATATAGGTCCCGGGTACAACCTCTTCGATCACATTGTAGGGACCGTGCCAGTTTGGGTGGAGTTTGTTTGCTTTTTGTAAAGTCTTCTTCAGTACCAAGTCTCCCACGACAATGGGTCTTGATCACCCTTTAATTGTAGAATTTTATTGCTCTCTGTTGGTAAACTGCTTGTCTGATTTTAGCATCTTCTTTTCTCTCTTCAATCAGATCTAGGTCTATCCTTCTCTCCTCCCCATTTTTTTCAGGGTCATAGGTCTGAACCCTATGAGTAGGGAGTCCAACTTCTGTTGGTATAACGACCTCTGAGCCATGTGCTAGCATGAACAAGGTTTCTCCTGTTGGTGTCCTTATCGTTTTCCTGTAGGCCCACAACACAACATACACCTCCTCAATCCATCTTCCCTTAGCTTCCTTAAACCTCTTCTTGATTCCGTCGAGGATTGTTCTGTTTGTGACTTCAGTCTGACCGTTTTCCTGAGGTCTGCCAGGAGAAGAGAAAAATTATTTTATCCCAACTCTTTTGCAATATTTGTCTAAGGAAGAGTTCTTAAACAGGGTTCCATTGTCTGAGATGAGAGTATTTGGGATGCCGTGTCTGCATATGATGTTTCTCAAAATAAATTAGAACGTATTATGTTCTATTATTGCTATCATCGGCTCTGCCTCCACCCACTTTGAGAAGTAGTAAATGGCAACTATTAGAAATCGGTAATTATTTGCAGCTCTTGGCAAGGGTCCTACTAAGTCAATTCCTCGTACTGCAAATGGCTAAGGGGAACTGATTGACGTCCTAGGCTAATGAGGTTGATGGGGAATAGCAGAGAATCTCTGACATTTAACTCACCTCTTCACGTAAGCTATAGCATCTTTGGCCAAGGTGGGCCACTAGTACCCTTGTGTAATAATTCTCTTAGCCAAGGGTCTTCCTCCTATGTGACTGGAGTAAGAACCCTCATGTACCTCCTTTAAGATGCGAGAAACTTTTTGGGATGAACACATCTGAGGAGAGGCAATAAGAATCCCTTCTTATACAGGACGTCTCCTACTATAGAGAATTTTGCACCCCTGTATCTTAATTTCCTCCTTTCTAGATTTGATTTTGGCAGTTCTCCCTCTTTTATATATCTGACAAGGGGGTCCATCCATGAGTCCCCTAGGCTCAAATTGAGGCAAGGGTTACTAACCTCTTCTTCTTTAATGGTCGCCTTCGGCAAGACCTCAACTGGAACTGTTCTTTTGAAATCTGTCTTCGTTGCTGAGGCAAATCTTGATAATGCATCTGTGTGGCAATTGTTTTGCCGAGGTATTTTCTTCATTTTTACCTCTTCGAAACCTTCTAGTGTCGTTCGCACCCTCTTTAGGTATTGGGCCATCCTTTAATCCTTGGCCCCATAATTGCCCAACACTTGATTAACAACCAACCTTGAGTCACTATGAAGTAGGAGTCGTCTTACTCCTAAAGTTTTTGCCAATGCGAGGCCTGCTATCATGGCCTCATATTCTGACTCATTCTTAAATTCCTTGAAGTTAAACCTCAAATCATACTCAATGTTGGTACCATCTGGAGCTAATAGTATTAGCCCTGCACCGCTTCCACTGTCGCTAGAAGACCCGTCAATGAGGAGGTTCCAGATGGCTTTATCTGATGAGAAGCCTCCTTCTGACATGATTCTTTGCTTGAAGAGGTACCTATCTTCCTTATTCTTGGCAATTCTATTTCTGATTCCATTGGGTGCAACCTCTTCAAGGTCCTAGAAGATATTTTTGTTTGACCCTTCAGCAGTCTCTAGATCATTCTCTACCTCGGCCTCTTCCCATGTGAACTCAACAATGAAGTCTGCGAGCGCTTGCCCTTTGATGGCCACCCTAGGTTGATAGGTAAGGTCATACTCCCCCAACTCAATATCCCAGGTCATCAATCTTCTATACTTCTCAGGTTTATGAAGGACCTGTCTTAGTGGGGAATCGGTGAGGACGACCATAGAATGGGCTTAAAAGTAGGTCTTCATCTTCCTTGAAGCATGTATCAGGGCGTAGGATAACTTTTCCATACGAGGATAATTTTGCTCAATTGTAGGGACTTACTGTTGAAGTAAACAAGCCTTTGGATCCCAACATCTTCCCGTATTATGGATGCACTTATAGATGATTCAGAGATCGCCAGATAAACATAAAAAATTTCTCCTACTATGGGTCGAGATAAGAGAAAGGGATATCCGAGGTAGGACTTTAGTTGGTTGAAAGCCTTGTCAAACTCTTCATCCCATTGGAAGGCATTTCTGAGAACCTTAAAGAATGCAAGGCACTTATCCGTCGCTCTGGAAACAAACCTGTTAAGTGCGACCACTCTCCCCGTGAGCCTCTAAACGTCCTTGATACTCCTTGGTGTCTTCATATCGAGAAAATCCTTGATTTTCTCAGGGTTCGCCTCTATTCCTCTTTGATTGACGATGAATCTAAGGAACTTCCCAGCTCCTACCCCAAAAACACACTTCACCGGGTTAAGTTTCATCCTATACAGGTCCATGGTATCGAAGGTCTTTTCCATGTCTGCCACATGAGTGCAGGCCTTTAGGCTCTTCATTATCATATCGTCTACATACACCTTCATAGTCTTGCCTATTTGGTCTTCGAACATCTTATTCACAAGACATTGATACGTTGATCCCACATATTTTAAACCGAAGGGCATAACCTTGTAGCAATATGTCCCTTTGTCGGTAATGAAGGTTGTCTTCTCTGAGTCTTCAGCATCCATGAAGATCTTATTATAGCCTGAATATGCGTCAATGAAGATCATGAGCTCATGCCCTGTAGTAATGTCTGCCATCTGATCTATCCGAGGTAAGAGGTATTTGTCTTTTGGGCAAGACTTGTTCAGGTCAGTAAAATCAACGCACATTCTCCACTTCCTATTGTCGTTGGGCACAATGACTGTGTTTGATAGCCACTCCGGATACATGACTTCCCTAATAAACTTAGCCTCTTCTAATTTTTTATCCTCTTCCTGGATGACGTCATACTTATCCCTGGAGTAAACTCTTCATCTTTATTTGATTGTCCTCGCATCCTTAGTTATGTTGATTTGTGACACATAACCTCAGGGTCGATGTCGGGCATGTTTGAGTGACTCCAATCGAAGATACTCTTCCTCCTCCTTAAGAAGTTTATCAGCTCTTCCTTAATTTCTGCTTTTAAGGTTTTGCCGATCTTGATGGTTTTTTTTGGTTCGTCCTCATTGAGGACGATGGATTCTACCTCTTCCGAAGCCTCTCCCTTCTTCAACATTATTTCATCTCTTGGGTTAAGTGTATCAATGTTATAAGTGTTGGTTGCTCTATTATAGGCCTCTCTCTCTTCGGCCGAGTTGAAGTAGCATTCTCGTGCTATGGTCTGGTCACCTTGCACTTCCCCTAGCCCATAGGGGGTCGAGAATTTTAGCATCTGTGGACCATTGACGGCACAGCCTCGAGCTCCTTAAGGGCTACTCTATCTATGATGAGGTTATAGGCCAAGAAGATGTTTTCGTTCATAACAAAAAAATTGATCTTTCGGGTTAACCTCATAGGCCACTCATCACCCATCCGTACATCCATCTCATACATGCCCAACGGGTGGACCTTTTCACCGCTGAAGCCCATTAACGGGTGATGATATGGTACCAGCCAAGCTCTGTTAAGGCCTAGGCTCTTGAAGCAGGGCCAGAACATCACATCTGCCGAACTTCCCCCATCCACGAGGATTCTCTGTACTTCGCATCCATGTACCCTTGTTGTAATTACCAAAGGGTCATCATGTGGGGCTAAGATGCCTTTGAATTGGAGTCAAGAGAACCAAATTATAAGGGTGTCCATGTCCACTTTCTTTCTCTTCTGCACTTTATCGGAAGGCGTCAGATTTACAACTTCAAGTTTGGCCACTGATTTGACCTCTGCCACATGAGCTTTTCAGTCAGCCACTTCAGAGCCTCCCCCCGTGAGTCGTCCGTAAATGGTGCTAATGCCAAAGGAGATCATACCAACCCTCTTCACTGGGGTTTTGTCATCTTTTGGCGGAAGGTTCGGATCGTCTTCCTCATCTCTGTCCGAGTCACCATCTCTTCTTGCTGGGGTATCATCACGGCATCTGTCGTTTCTGTTCTTTTTGGGGTCATCTCTTACCCTTTTGGGAGCTTTTCCATCAACATATTTCCTCAACTTTCCTAACTTCAACATCTTCTCGATCTCATCCTTCAAGGGGAAGCACTTGTTTGTTATATAGCCATGGTCTTGGTGTAATTCACACCATAAGTTCTGGTTCCTTTTATGTGGAGGAGACTTCAGCTTCTCTGGTAATCTTTGGGATCGATCATTCTTGATCTCATTGAGGATGTGTTCGCATCGTATCATAAGAGGGGTATAATGCCCAATCTTATCATCAGCTGACCTCTTCTTTCCATCTCTCATTCTTTGGGACTTTCCGCTGCTACCGTAGTTCTCATCCTCATACTTGGCGGCCATAGCCTCTTCGGCCAAGTTAAGGTCGAGAAGTGCACCCTGCTCACAAAGGGAAGGGAGACAACCTCGGCTACTCTCATCAATATTTCGGAGAAGGCTTGGCACTTCATCTCATCTGGTACTGAGTATATGTCCACCACTGACTGATACATCTCAATGTCATGTACAGGGTTTATGCTACCATCATACTTGGGAAACACCATGGGCGACTTTAACTTGGCCGGGGTAGGGAAGCCTACTATCTTACCCACGAACGGTGAACCCTTAGAGAAACCTCTTTGCAGTGGATCCCAACTTTTGATGAGGTCTCCTGTCTTATCCTCAAGACGTTGGATGGAGTCATTCCATGGTCTTGCAACGTCGTATTGGCTGAGGTTGTCCCCATCCACCTCCAAGAGGTGGATAGAAGGTTCCCCAGCCACAACACAACGTCTACTGTTGACCTTTTCTTGGTCTTTTCCTCGTCCCTGATGAGGCCGAGGTTGTCTCCCTTCCCTTTGTGAGCAGGGTGCACTTCTCGACCTTGACAACCTTTGTCTTAGGTCATTTACGGGGCCGAGTCTTTCAAAGGCTGACCCTCTGCTCACTCTATCAAAAGCCGATCCTTGTTGTTGGGCTTCTGCGCCTCTTCTGCCCCCACAACCTTGGCTTCGTTGGATAGGGCGAACTGTATTGTTCAAAACCTCATACGGCTCCCAATAATCTTCTGTGATGTCTTCCACCTCTAAATCATCATACCTGTCCTCAGGGAAAGGGTTTCCTTACCTCCCCAGGCACAAGAGCCTAGGGTCAGTAATGTCCCTCCTCCACTAAGGTGTAGGTTGGTAGTTCTGTGGTGCCTGGGGTAGTCCCCTAGCGTCTGGATGAGGCTGAACAGCTTCTGGAGTGATCATTTTCGGTGAGACTCCAGTTGGCCTCATCATATTTTGGCTGAGCTGTGCAAATTGCTCCTGCATTTCTTGTTGTGTTGCAGCCAAAGACCTCAAGGTTGCAGCCACCTCCGCCATTTCAGATTGGGGCGGTGCTTGGGTGGAGCTAGGTCCTCCCGCAATAGGTGGCGGAAGAGGTGGTGGTAATTCCGGTGCCATATGTTAACACTAAAGAGCTTGAGTAGTAGATCAACTTAATACCTTAAAGGACCTCGTTCAATGGTGAAACATCTCCACGCAAGAGGTGAGGCCTGGTTCACCACCAGAGTCTCCAATGAGATTAAGCAAATAAAAAGGAAGAGATAGCTTCTTGTTCCCACAGACGGTGCCAAAATTATGATTCTAGAAACATCACCACCCTTCAAGGGTGTTCGTGAGCTCAATTCAATGTTGACAATGGCAGCATAAGGGTATATACTCTTATGATAGAAGGAGGTGAGGAGAAGTGGATTCACACCGGAATACAAGTGGTTCAGCCAATCTGGTTTACGTCCACTATGCAAGCATGTGATGTGTATCACTATATGAGGGCTCTAACGTCCATAGATACAATCTCTCCAGCTTTCTCCCTCTACTATCTATTTGAACAGAGTTTTAGCTAGGGTTGCTAATTTTGTATCCCCCTTGAAGAAGGAGAGTACAAGTATATATAGTATCTGGGGGGTGTAGTGTACCCCCATGCATGCAATGAGCATGTGTGTGTAGACCTAGCCAATATGGTGAAGACACCTTTCACTGTCATATGTAGAGAATCATGATGAAATATTACCCCCATGTGAGGGGAATCATTTGTTATAACTGATTTGTATACACGTGTTCTTAGCCACACGTATTCGCATAAGTGCTCGGCCATGTCTGGTAACAACCTCGGCCTGGAAGAGTACGAGGTTGGTAAAGTCTGATTGGTATCCAATCGAGATTGATCAGGATGACCTCGGCTCACGTGGGGCCTAGGTAAAATAAGTGAAGTCACATGGTATGCCTGGGCTAAGGTTAAGCTGGAACATGCTAGGAAAATCAGCTTAGTCCCTACCGAAGTTAACCTTGATGGAAGTATAACTTCTGTAACCTCAGTCTACTCCCAGCCGAGGTTGCCATCGCCCTGGATGGTCTGATGAATAACTTATTCTCATGGATCATGAAGTCCTCTCTTGACTAGGTTGGTAGTAACGTCAGCCATGGATGACCTTGCTTGGGATGGGACCACTAGTTATTGATCTCAGTCCCTTCCAACATCGGCCATATCCATGGCTGAGGTTGACGTCTCGAACCAAGGTGGTACATTTAGGGCATATCACTTAATAATCTAAAAGGATTTCCAAGGGGGGTTCCATGAGTTACCTATGATTTTCATCACCATCAAAGGGTCAGATTCAATGAGGACGTTAACAATCTTGAACTGTAAACTCAATTGAATCCCCTTTTGTAGGGCAAGAATCTCCACATCTGAATTTGTTGCAAGATGACCTGGGAAAGCATAGGCAAAAATAACCTCAGACTTCTCATTCCTAACATTACCACCATACCCACTAATACCTAGATTTCCCTTTGAAGCACCATCAATATTAAGCTTATAATAATTCGCAGGATGGGGATCCATTTAACCAAGGAATGGACTCTTAAACACTTCTTAAAAGAAAGGTTAAACATCTCCTTACTTCTGATATCCTGAAGAAGACAGTCATTTGAAAATACCATACCACTACATAAATTTGAAATCATCCTAATAGAGTTTGTAATGATGTTTTGGTCTCTAAATTTGAGGCCCTCAAACAAACAAGAATTTCTGGCTTTCCACATTTTCCAACATATCACAATGGGGATCGATTTGCAAAGGAACCTTTGGTAGTCTTTTTTCCCTGATCTAAACCACTAGCTTAGAATGGAAGTAGACATATGGTTCATATCACATTTAATTACCATATGATTCGAAAAAAATTCCCAAGCCAGTTTTACCTCTGGACATGGAAGGAATAAGTGATTACCTTATTCTGAGTTCTTTAGGCAGGCCTGGCATCGAGAAACCAATCGAATTCTAACCTTTGGAATGTTATCATCTAGGGGTAAAGAGTTATTTAGGATTTTCCACATGTTTATAGAGAGCTTAATAGGTATATGAGGATCCCAAATTCTTTTGTAAGCAAGAGAATTTGGATACCTTCTCTCCATTGCCTTGCAAGCTGAAGAGAAAGAGAATTCTCCCGTGTTAGAAGCCTTCCAGATCCATTTTCCATCCAAGAACTTAATATTATCTAAGGCCACATCTTTATATTTCCTCATGTTTCTCCGGGATTGAGAACCCCCTTGCCGGTGATAAGACCATGACTTATATTTAGCTTGCATAAAAGCAGTCCATAGAGACTCCTCGGCATAGAATTTCCAAATCAATCTAATTCTTGAGGCTTTAGCAAGACATCGGAAATCTTTGAAACCAAGACCCCCTGAATCTTTTGGCTTACACGTCACCTGCCATTTTATCCAATGGTGATTCCAACCATGAGTTTCATTGCCACCCCAAAATAATCTACTGAACATCATATGGATCATGTTTATGATAACTATAAAGGGTGTTGGGATGCAAGTAGGCATGTGGTAATAGAGGAAAGGACATGCTGAATGAGAACGAATTCTCCACCACTGGATAAAAGCTTTCCTTTCTAACCTTTAATTTTTGTCCTAATAGACTGTATAAGAGGGGCATATAAGCATACTTGTTTTTCCCCTTGAAAAGGGAAGAACACGGGTATTTTATAGGTAAGTTTTTAATAGTTAAACCAGTGTAATTACCTATGGTTGACCTCCTTTCAATTGACACATTCTTATCCATAATGATATTAATTTTGTTCATGTTAATTTTTTGGCCAGAGACAGCTGAGTAATTTGCTAAAAAAGTCATCAAGTTAGACAAACTTTTCTTATCACCTCTAGAAAACACAATCACATCATCTCCAAAAGATATATGTGAGATGAGAGGGCAACCACTAGGCAAAAATAATTATTTTATTTTTCCATTCCTCATGAGCATGTCTAAACCTCTACTAAGCACTTCTGCTGCCAGAATAAAAAGGCTCGGGGAAAGGGGATACCCTTGCTTCGAGCCTCTGGAAGATTTGAAAAATCCCTTAGATGATCCATTAATAATGATTGAGAACCAACTATTGGAAATTCACCTCCGGATCATGTCAATCCACCTTTCTCCAAATCCAAATGATCTTGGCAACTTGATTAAAAACATCCAGTGCACTCTATCATATGCTTTTTCCATATCCATTTTCACAATAACATTTCCACCATGAATTTTCCTCCCAATATTGTAAGCCATATATTTTTCTAAGAGAATTTTGTCTTGAATATATCTACCTTTCACAAACCACTTTGATTCGGGGATATTATCTTAGGAAGAAACTGGCTGAGTCTATTGTTTAGGATCTTAGATATGATTTTGTCGGAGAAGTTTCATAAGCTAATAGGACTAAAGTCAAAATAGCTCTTAGGGTGCTTTTTCTTTGCAATGAGCACAATATAGTTACTAGACTATCTTTGAGGATTCTCATGACCTGCAAAAAAACAATTTATAGAAAGAAGAATGTCATCTTTAATTGTCAGACAACAAGATTTATAAAAAACACCATCGAATTCATCTGGATCGGAGGCTGTATCAGAGGTCAGCTCAGATATTGCTAAGAATATTTCATTTTCAGTAGCATCAGCTTCTGAATTTCATTGTGTTCCTCTTCAATCAGTCTTGGGATGTGGTCATTGATGGGAAAATTCTTCACTTGTTGATCTACTTATAGTAGAGATTGATAATAATCTAGAATTGTGGTGGTGATTCCATCCTCATCCTCTATACCATTTCCATTTTCATCTTGGATGTGCTTGATTCCCATTCTTCTGTGTTTATGCTTGACACAAGCATGAAAAAACTTGTATTTGAATCTCCACAAAGCATCCATCTAGCATAAGCTTTTTTCCTCCAATACATCGCCTCGATCTTCAACGACTCAAGAAGTTTAGCTCTGCTCATACATCATTTTTAGTTGTAAAACCTCATCTTCTAAATCTTCAACTCCCTGAAACGCATCTTTGAAATGATCTCTATTCCAAACTCTTAAAATACCTTTAAGTCTATTTAATTTTTCATTGAACACATTCATCCCATAGGCCATGAAAGGAACATTCAAAGAATCACTAACGATTTGTTGAAACTGCTGGTGCGTGGTCCACATGGATTGGAACTTAAAATCTTTAGGTTTTGACTCTCCAAAAGTATCTAGATTCAATATCGGGGCATGATCAAAGCTTATTCTATTCAGATGCTAGATAGGTTTTGACTCCCCTGTGCTTGTTGCACGATGTAATGGAGTTAAGCCAACCATTCTAGCAGCATAATAAAGAGCAATTAGACCACCACTCTTTTCCAAATTAACATCACTGAGTCCCCAAATCTGAAATAAATATTGATTTTGTATATGCTAAGATCTGTAATAAAATAAATTAAATAACATAGAAAGAAATAATATGGTAACATAGAATGAAAAGGCTTCCTCATCTTTGTTTGTTGAAGTGAGTTTCAACATCAGTTCCTAAGCTTCATCAATAGTAACATTCACATCATGTAGCATCATCTTCTTCACCTCAAATGCATCTCCCTTAGATTTATGTCATTATGGAAGCAATCAAAACTCCTCTGTCAACCGAACACACTCCTGAAGACTGTTGGGCGATACAAAGTCAAGGCTTTAATGCATGACTGTCTATTTCTCACTGGATGAGGACATCCTGCAGAAATGAACACAACATCACTAAAGTATGAAACACTATCTGGAACACAAAGGGGACTAAATCTCACATATTTAACAAAGTAAAAACTGAAATGTAGGAAAAAAATAGATCAAGCCTTTTCTGGAATTAACTTGAAATAAAAGGTATGTAAATTAATTAGGGACTTTCAACACATTTGCAATACATTTGCCTACACTGACCTTGAATTGCCAGAACTTCATGTCACGCTGTACACACGAATCACTAAATCTCCTACCCACCAATCTCTTTGTATGAAATACCGTGTTTGTGGGGTTCATCAAAGGAAATAAAATATCATTGGAGCATTTACATTAGGTCAGCGTCCATAAAACATAAGGCTAACATGTTCGCAAAAGAAAAAATAAATGTAAAAATGATTTTTTATAGAAATATGATAATATGATGTGTCAGATTATATGATGGCATTCTTTGGAAAATTAATAAAAAAATATGAATGTGAATGTTTGGATTAGGAGACTGATTTAAAAAGTAAAATAATAAACAGTACTTTCATGTGCAAACTAATAAGTTCAAAAGCCAAAAGTCTCATTTCAGCATCATCCGAAATCATACCAGACAGGAATCAAAAGAATAATTTGAGGCCAAATATATACAAATTATGGAACTTAAGACATTGAGCAATGTTAATTAGATCTACAAACTGAAATTAGGTATCCATGCAGAGAACATACATTTTGAAACCATTGACCAACCTGTACATAGTACTAAAGGAAGAATGTCTCTAATTAATATCCAAGCGAAAATTGAGATTTTAAAAGGGATTCATTGGATGACACAAAAATTTGTAAGTCCAGGCTATCATGTGAGTCTGCCTCACTTCATTACAAGCATAGGAAAGAATGAATTTCCCAGATTCAGTAGGGGCACAAATTATATCATTATCAATTTCTACATTCTTCCTTTTTTATACCAGCTATAAGGAACACCGTGGAATGGGGAACTACATGCTGATGTTTGAGCGAATTCCCACTCCCATCCAAGCTAAAAAAAATTCAAAATTCGGTTATGTTGAAAGATAAATATTTTCTCCTCATTTCAATCGCATCATGCAGAGCAATATGACCTTCCTCGATCCAGTTGCCCCAATAAAAGTTGGCACCTCCTCTGCCAATAAGTAAGAAAATGTTTTTCTCAGCCTCCTAGAAAATTTTCAACCACCTTTTTCCTTGTATTGGATCCAATCATCGAAGTTGTTTGGCACGGATGTTTTAGTGTATAGTACTTAAGATTCATAAAATGTGCCCAAAGTTTCATACTGTAGGCATCAACCCAATCTCTTGTACTTATGATTCCCATGCCACCTCCATTTATAGACAAACAAAAGACATCCCATTTGGCCGAAGGACGTTTAGACACTCCTTTAGATGATCCCCAAATGAAGTCTGGGATTTTTTTTTCAATCTGATTTACGGACTTTTGGGGTGGGTCCAAAGAAGCAAAAGTGTATAATAAAGGGGAAATTCTAACAAAATGAAGTTATCAAAAACATTAATGAACTAATTTGATTAATGTAAAAAAAATCACAAATTAAACTCAACGCGTGTCCCCTTTGTAAAAGACCAGAGGAAATATGTTATCACATATAGCAGAGTAGCCATAATTACATCATAGGGTTGGTAGACATTGTAAAAAGAAAAGAACATATATTAGATTGTTATAACTTATAGATGAATCTGACTTGGTAAAGTAAGAGCATAAAATAACTTATTTAATGGATGAGTAAGGCTCTGAGGTTGTGAGGGCATAAACTGCTTACAAACATGTTTAGTTCAATATGTCTAGAAATTGCTTACAAATATGTTAAGTACAACATGTCCACATAGTCAGCAGGATCACATGGTAAGTCGATGACCGCAAACTCGAATACAAACCCAAAATGAGAGGGCATAAACATATCACTCAATTAGATATAAAGATCTTAACGTACATTATTCAGATAAATAAACTTCTAAAGTAAAAATTAATGAAGCAATTATATAATCACCAAAACTTATAAGCACAAAAACTTATAAATCACCAAAACTCTCGTAATTAGTCCAATTATATAATCACCAGAACTTAGATAATCAGCAAAAATAAGATAATCACCAGATAATGAAGCCCATTATAGAAGCACAAAAACTCATAAATCACAATTAATTATAGCAAGAAAAACAGAGCACAAATAATATGAATGTATACGAACAAAATTATTTTGGTAATTAAAGATTATAAAACTTGAAGTTTACATACTCACAACGATGAAATAAACTTCTTAAGTCTACAGAGACAATGACATGGGGATTGGTTAGTGAATTTGTTTAGGTTGTATGCATTGGTAACTAAAAATATCTTGTAATCTAGCATTAACCACACCTAACATGCACACATGATATAGCTCACGCACATCACAAAATCATACCAAATTTGAAGGGGAACTAAAGTTTTCAACTATCATAAAATTACAAAATAAGAAATTATATTGTTAGTACAAATACAATTAAACAACAAACACAAAATAAGTGCTTCAAACATGCCAGACACTGGCATGAGAAACCTTAGAGTAAAGGTTTGTAATAGCTGAGAAAGATTAACAAAGCCTTATATTTCAAATGCAATGCCTAAGACAAATGATAAAGTTAGTTAAATCCTTATATTAGGCTCCCTAAGTTAATGAGTTCAAATCTGCAAGAAAAACAAATGCACAATAAAAATGGGAAATAATTACATGGTAATGCATATTTTAGAACAACCAACATACATGAGTTACGAAAATGTGTGGGGCGAATAGACATTGATCCAAACACAACATTGAACCAAATAGTAGGCTTTTTATCAACCAAATAGTCTGCAAACCAAATGTATAATCAAACTAACACTCGGAGGAAAGAACCAAAGGTCAAATAATATATTTAATAAAATCCCCAAATTACTCTCAAGATTAATGCTTTTCTAATGCTTTTGACGAAAAACCGTAAATATTATGAGAGAGATATACAATCACAGAGAGAGAAGAGCCAAGTGAAGTTTTAATTAGGGATCAATTTTTTTCCCGTGATCAAAGCAAGCTCACCATTGTGAACAATAATTACATTCTCATCATCAGGAAATAAAATATATAAATCATCCAAACTTTAGAAAACATCAAATCCATTCCATATCTTTAGCCTAAATAGATTAAAAGTTATAAAAACATCACAACCTACTTTTCTGGTGGTAGATAGTTGTAAAGGACAAAAGAATACCTTGAGTTGTGGTCATTTTTCATTGTATTGGCATTAGTTAGGGGTCAATTGGGTATAATTATAGAACTGTAAATAGAACATTTGTGGTATCATCATAGAAAACTGTATGAGTAAAATTAGAATAAAGAAGAACAATTGATATTATTAGACTCACCAATCCGGTGTATACCATTGAAGCTTGGGTGTGGTTGCCACAACCAATATTGTTATCACGCCTAACATAAACATTTTTCCTTCCTAGTCATATGAATCTTCAAATTGTAAAATACAACGAAAGTGATTGAAATGTATATATCTACTCGTGTCATGAGGATTATTGCATACTGATTAATGAATAATTAACACAAAAGATCACAAAATATATACTTAAACTATTGAATGCACTAATTAGAATTCCATCTCATACCTTTTATGCAATACCAAAACAAACAAAATAATGAAGCATATTACACTCAGCATAAATTAAATATATTAGAGAATCAATGTGAAAGTAATAATGGTGAGAAGCGCACTGATTGTCCAAAAGTAATTAAATAAAAACCTACATAGATAAAAAAGATGGATGCCAAACATATAGCATATTATTTTTTTTACAAATAGATGCCAAACATATAATATATCATAGTGGGCTGATGATCACCATAAGGATTTAAACATTTATTTCATGTGATTAGCAGATTCATATTTCTACCTTTATACTCCGCTTAGTGTGCCTTTAACCTAGTGTGTCGATGAATAAACTAGTAATGAAAAACATGTGAGTGAAAAATTCAAGTGAGTATGCATTAACTGAAAATGCAAATAATCTATCGGATTCAAATGCCAGAAGTTATAAAACTCAAATTTCATATTTAAAGGCACAATACAATACCTCTGACTTCTCGAGTTTGAAGAATTATGTGGATCCCTTTCATATATACTATTCTTAGTCAGCCGTCAGCTAGCAACCAGCTTATGGCTTTATTCTTTCACCCGAAAATCGATCAAATTCCTATTCCCAACGGATCAGGAAGAGTTCTCGCTCGACCATGAACCCATGTATTTGTAATGGTCTTGTTAATCCACCTTTCGTAATATATTATCAAAAGTCCACAACATAATTATCCCTTAAACATATCTAACCTAGAATATTACCTTATAATTACCACATTTGCAAAAACCTTCTAGCTCGTTCTTCATCGGGGTGAAATTTGTACTGTGCCTATAAAAAAATAGAATTTTTTTTTTATTTTAGCAGAGGGATAACAACCCTCAGCTTGAACCAAAACATAAATCAATCCTAAACCAAAACAAAAATCCATAAAAAAACTTTTGGTAACATAGGCATAGCATCAATCCAAGCTCAGTTAAAAGTGAGATCTATTTTTAAAAGTAAGATATACCTTTAAAAATCCAATTACATGTTGAAGAATATATTTTTAAAAGTGAGATATACCTTTAAAACTCCAATTACATGTTGGAGAATATATTTTTAAAAGTGAGATTAAGATCAAAGCAACAAAAATCCATTATTTAAAGTAGGAAATGTTAATTATGTAAAACATCTGATGACTAAACAGAGATAATAAACCCTAAACAAATCAACAAACATATTCAGAAACCAATATATATATGGTCATACTCATATTTTAAATTTGGGTTTCCAAAAAAATCTAAAAAGCTGAAAATTCAAGTGATATGGAAACAAAAAAATTCACACCCTCCCAAACCAAAATTTCTGAGACCTAAAATAGTTGGTAATAAAAAATTGAGATATCAAACTAAAACCCTTGATTTCAAAAGTTAAAATTATTAAAGTTGATATATGCTGATAAAAGAGGTGGTAGAGGCAAAAGTTAAAGATGTGGCGGGAGACTCAATACCGCACTACTGAAGTTTATGGCAGTTCCTCCAAGACACAGCACACACTTGGGTGATATATAATAATGAATGTACCTGATGTTGGGGGATCGGAAAAATCAAACATAAAAAACACATATTGGAGTTAAAAAAAATACGCCTATAATTGAAAAAAATACGCCTATATTGGAGTTAAAACTGATGGTGGAGCTCGTCTGAGTACCTTCGTTGTGAGATAGCCAAGACTTCAGGGCAAAGAAGATGAGAGGATGGGGGAGAGAGAATCTCTTGGGAGGATATGGTATCGAGGCAAGTTTGAATTAAAGTAAGAGAGAGGTGAAAATGTTTGGGCAGGATGTTGATCAGAGTGAATGTGTGGTTGGTGAGAGTGACCAAAATACCCCTGAAAATTACTCACTTTCATCTAAACCATTGGCTTCCCACCTTGGTGGCACAATCCTCACCCCTAATTAGGTTATCATCTTATGGAATAGTGCAAAGCCTTTTACTCTTTATTATTTATATATATATATATATATATATATATTGGAAAACATCCGTATATTATAAAATCAAACTGGAGAAAAAGCCTCCCCATAGTGGCACTTACAATTGAAAAGCTAAAACCTAGGAAATTTAGGGAAAACATAACAACATAAAATGAAGCTTTACAATACCCATTGGAAATATAAGATTGAAAAATTCTAACATAATGGCATCCAATAGAATCCAATTTGCAAGCACCCCTGACCAATCTAGGTAATTCTGGAAGCATTTTGAAGGCTTTTCCTTCTTGAAGATTAATTCCCACATTTGCCAATTTGTCATCCACCATATTTGATTGTGTATAACAGTGCTTTAAAGAAAATATCATTTGAGATAACATAATTCTAATATCCTTAATGATGATGCTGAAAATAGCACCACCCTTCAAGGGTGTTCGTGAGCTAAATTCTATGTTAACAATGGCAGTATTAGGGTATATACTCATATGATAGAAGGAGGTGAGGAAAAGTGGATTCACACCAGAATATAAGTGGTTCAGCCAATCTGGCCTACGTCCACTGTGCAAGAGTATGCTGCGTATCACTGTATGAGGGCTCTAACGGCCATAGATATAATCTCTCAAGCTTTCTCCCTCTACTATGTATTTGAAAAGAGTTTCAGCTAGGGTTGCTAATTTAAGATCCCCCTTGAAGAAGGAGAAGACAAGTATATATAGTATCTGGGGGGGTGTAATGTACCCCCCATGCATGCAATGAGCATGTGTGTGTAGATCTAGCTAATATGGTGAAGACACTTGTCACTGTCACATATAGGGAATGATGTTGAAATATTCCCCCCATGTGAGTGGAATGAGTTGTTATAACCGATTTGTATACATGTGTTCTTAGCCTCACATATTTGCATAAGAACTCGACCATGTCTGGTAACAACCTCAGCCTGGAAGAGTACGAGGTTGGTAAAGTCTGATTGCTGTCCAATCTGAAATTGATCATGATGACCTCGGCTCATGCGGGGCTGAGGTAAAATAAGTGAAGTCACATGGTAGGCCTGGGCCGAGGTTAAGCTGGAACATGCTAGGAACATCGGCCGAGTCCCTACCAAAGTTGGCCTTGATGGAAGTATAACTTCTATAACCTCGGCCTACTCCCAGCCGAGGTTGTCATCCCCTAGATGGTCTGATGAATAACTTATTCTCATGGATCATGAAGTCCTCTCTTGACGAGGTTGGTAGTAACATCGGCCATGGCCGACCTTGCTTGGGACGAGACCATTGGTCATTGATCTCAGTCCCTTCCAATATCGGCCATATCCATGGTCGAGGTTGATGTCTCGAGCCAAGGTGGTACATTTTGGGCATATCAATCACCCCCTAGCCCTTAGTTACCTATGTGATCAGGTGTCTAAGGGGTATATTTGTCTGAGGTTGAATTTCTTAAAGTGTTAACAATATCTTGACAAGTGTCAGCTGCTGGAGTAGATAACGAGCCTGACAGGTTTGATGATGTTGGCTGTCTTTTGGGCTCCCAAGGGAATGATGGGATTTGGGACACGTGCACTCATACTTATGGGTTTAAACCCCATTTTTTCTCTTTCTTCCTCATTTATCTCCTTCTTCGGGCTTGGTCATTTCTGTAACTCTCTCTCTCTAGAAGAGCTCTGATTTGGAGTGCGTTTGGGTGATCATTTCTTGCAATTCCTTCCTTGATTCTCATCACTTTTCTTCAGGTATCCCTTGCCATCCGTTCTTCTTCATTTTTCTTGCCTTTGTTCTTGCTTTTGCATTTTTCTGTGAGCTTCTAGAGGTTTTCGATGAAACTACTGGTTTTTCCGATGAACTGTTCTTAATTGTTCTTCGTCGTTTTTGTTCAAAGTTTAATAGCTAGATCTTTAATTTCATTTGCCAATCTTATTTGTAATTTAGGAGAGTTAACAAGTCTAGTATCTGCCTCATATGCTCAGACCCCTCTACCGACTCTTAGAGGAGTTCCCCTCTCTTAGGGAAAAGATCTTAGATAAAATTGGACAAAAAGAAAGAGCCCAAGAGGAAGCTCGTAGGGCAGAGGCGTTCCCCCTCAGGCCTATTTTTCCACCACCTATGAAGGTCATATACCCTGAACTAATCGAACCAATTAACCAAGAAGAGGTCCCAGCTGAATCCTTTCCAATGTCGGAGTCTGAGTCATCCACCTGAGACCCCATGTCTGTGGACTCCTTTCGAGAGGCCATGGACTTCTCAAATCAATAAGATCAGGTCCCTAATCAGGTAGAGGTTTCTAATCGAGCCACGTCTCACAAAAGTTCAGGCACATCAACCCCTGCCTCAGAGGTTGAAATTATTAGACCAAGTGTGGCTGTCCCACCGATTCTTGAAGCCATTCCTCTATCGTCAGTCATAGGGGCTGAGTTCACTCAGAGGTTTCCATGTAATGTCCCATCGTCTGCTCAGGCCGACGTTGAGCTAGATGATGATGATTATGCTGAGAGTGATATTGACGTCTCTGAGGCGGTCGATATTGAGAGTTCAGTCAGCGAGATCAACCTTCTATCCTTTAGATACCTATATTCCATAAGCCCCTCAATAAAACTTAGGAGACCTCTGAGGGAAGAGAGGGCTTATGACGACCGAGATGGTGAGATCTGCCTATATGAGTAGATGTTCAAGTTGGACTTTTGTATGCCCATTCATCCCATCATCAGGTCTATATTGGCCTATATCAACTTGGCCTCTTCCCAGTTATCACCAAATGCTTGGAGGGTGATAATTGGAGTCATTGTCTTATGGAGGGTTATTCATCACTCAGACCTTCTTGTCCAAATTTTTATAGGATGATATATCCCTTTATCTGCTAGAAATCATCCGAGTTATTATCAATTTTTAGCTCAGAAGCTAGAGAAGAAGATGATTCAGATTACCCAAACCTCAAACCATAACTGGAATCCACATTATTTCTTTGCCTCAGGGCCATGGGAATTTGGTCCATGTGCCCCCTCTTCCTAATTAGAGCTGAGGATACCTATAAGATGGGGAAAGGTTACCATGGCTGCTAGGGCTGACCCTGGGCTAAGCCAATAAAATCTTCAGAAGGTCAAAGACCTTCAGGATCAGGGGGATCATGGTCTGCTTGTAAAATTCGAACACCTGATGACCCCCTATTACCTCTCCAAGACTAGTCTAAGGGTAAGTCCTCTGATAGAGCTTGGTGAGTGCTTTTTATTTAAACAAGTTATACCTCTGAAATTTTGTATACCTAATTCTCTAACTCAGACTTTTCCATCTTGCAGAGCACCCAAAAGGAATATTTGACGAGTTGTGGGAGATGGCTGCCCCGAGTATGACAAAGCTCGTAAAGAAGGATGGACCAAATGCTCCTCCTCCTCCTCCATCTACCTCAAGGGCTGAGGATAAAAAGAACGGGAAGGTTTCAGACCCTGCCCCTGAGGATCATAGATAAAAGAAGAAAGGGGGTGATCGTGCCATCCCTATTTCTTCTGAGGATGCCTTGATTGCTTATCTGGAGCAATTAAAGATAGGTCAAAGTGTTATTGGCCAAAGTATGAAGGCCTTGGAGGCTATCGGCGATGTCATGATCGAGTCTGATAAGCGATTTTGCCTATCCCTAGATAATCCTTTGCTGGTTGAATTCTCCCTAAATCATACCATCAAAGTAAGACCTTTAACTATAGCTTCTGAATGTGTAACATCGGCATTTGAACTATTTTTGACTTTAGTCTAACATCTTTGCACATGTTCTGCATGGTCTTCTCACCATGCATCACTATGTCAACTGGACCTTGGGGAAGCTTCCTCTGATTGAGAAGGGATAAGAGGCAGAGAAGACTGAGGCCACTCTAAATGCTGAGGTGGAACATATGAAGGCCGCTCTAAAGAAGGTCGAGACCAGTGTCAAGAGGATGTAGAAGGACATGGACAAGCAAAGGGAAGATCATAACACTGCCATGAAGGCTCAGGCTAACTCCCTTCAGCATAAAGTCGATATTGCTGTCAAGGCTGCCTTGAAAGATGCGTCCGAGAAGATCTTGGAGGAGTAAAAGGCCTCTGACGAGTTTGTCAGCTTCGGCTTTAAATATCTGGAGAGGGGGGTCAACGCAACAGGCAAATAGGTTGCCATGAATGAGAAGGAATCAAGAAGCCTTACGGCTGTTAACTTTATCGGCCTGGGTTATACCGACCCTATGTTTGCTCAGGCCTTGTAGGTGGTTGAAGAAGAGGGAGAGGCTATACCCACCGAGACTGCACCACAAGGAGACACCATGACTGAAGATGTCAGTGCTCAAGACGATGAGGTGGAGGTGGCCACCCTCGGCCAAGAAAATGCAGACATGACCATCAACCCTGAGGCTGTAAACGTTTGAGTTCTTGTGAAGCTTTAAGTTACCCTTTAGCTATTGATTAGTTGTAACCTCTGATTAAACATTGTTACCTTCTATCTTTACATTTTGTAACTTAATGTTAACCTTTGAGAAAGGTTTTTATTTCCTCTCGGCTGATTTGTTTATTGAATGCTTTTCTTTGCCATGCAATGTGTTCTGTTCTGAAGTCTTAGCACAATGACGCTTTGTTGAACCAAATTAATGATGTTAAGGGTCTGTTGTCATCCAAGTGTGGTGTCTAACCTCAGACCGTGCCACCATGTTATGATTTTTTGAGATCATCCAAGTAATGCCTTACCTCAGACCTTTCCACCACATTATGATGTTTTGAGGTCTGAGGTCATCCAAGTGATGCCTTACCTCAGACCTTGCCACCATATTATTATGTTTTTGAGGTCTGAGGTCATCATTAAGATGTTATCCTCATAAATAATTTCACTTAATTAATGATGTTTTAAGGTCTGAGGTCATCCAAGTGATGCCTTACATAAGACCCTGCCACCATATTATGATGTTTTTAATGTCTGAGGTCATCACTAAGATGTTATCCTCATAAATAATTTCACCAAATTAATGATGTTGTGAGGCCTGAGGTCATCCAAGTGATGTCTTACCTCAGACCTTGTCACCACATTATGATGTTTTAAAGGTCTGAGGTCATCACTAAGATGTTATCCTCATACATTCTACCACTAGAGCACAATAAATCGAGAATTTTCATGGAAACTGATCTTCTCATTAATAATCTCTTCATAAAATGGTACATGGAAATTCTTGCAACATCATATGTAATACTTCTTCAGATGATCAGCATTCCAGGGATTGGAAAAAGGTTCCCCCTCTAGGTTTTCTAATATATAGGTCCCGGGTACAACCTCTTCGATCACATTGGAGGGACCGTGCCAGTTTGGGTGGAGTTTGTTTGCTTTCTGTAAAGTCTTCTTTAGTACCAAGTCTCCCACGACAATGGGTCTTGATCACCCTTTAATTGTAGAATTTTATTGCTCTCTGTTGGTAAACTGCTTGTCTGATTTTAGCATCTTCTTTTCTCTCTTCAATCAGATCTAGGTCTATCCTTCTCTCCTCCCCATTTTTGTCAGGGTCATAGGTCTGAACCCTATGAGTAGGGAGTCCAACTTCTGTTGGTATAACGACCTCTGAGCCATGTGCTAGCATGAACATGGTTTCTCCTGTTGGTGTCCTTATCGTTTTCCTGTAGGCCCACAACACAACATACACCTCCTCAATCCATCTTCCCTTAGCTTCCTTAAACCTCTTCTTGATTCCGTCGAGGATTGTTCTGTTTGTGACTTCAGTCTGACCGTTTTCCTGAGGTCTGCCAGGAGAAGAGAAAAATTATTTTATCCCAACTCTTTTGCAATATTTGTCTAAGGAAGAGTTCTTAAACTGGGTTCCATTATCTGAGATGAGAGTATTTGGGAGGCCGTGTCTGCATATGATGTTTTTCAAAATAAATTAGAATGTATTATGTTCTATAATTGCTATCATCGGCTCTGCCTCCACCCACTTTGAGAAGTAGTAAATGGAAACTATTAGAAATCGGTAATTATTTGCAGCTCTTGGCAGGGGTCCTACTAAGTCAATTCCCCATACTGCAAATGGCCAAGGGGAACTGATTGACGTCCTAGACTAATGAGGTTGATGGGGAATAGCGGAGAATCTCTGACATTTATCTCACCTCTTCACGTAAGCTATAGCATCTTTGGCCAAGGTTGGCCACCAGTACCCTTGTGTAATAATTCTCTTAGCCAAGGGTCTTCCTCCTATGTGGCTGGAGTAAGAACCCTCATGTACCTCCTTTAAGACGCGAGAAACTTTTTGGGATTAACACATCTGAGGAGAGGCAATAAGAATCCCTTCTTATACAGGACGTCTCCTACTATAGAGAATTTTGCACCCCTGTATCTTAATTTCCTCCTTTCTAGATTTGATTTTGGCAGTTCTCCCTCTTTTATATATCTGACAAGGGGGTCCATCCATGAGTCCCCTAGGCTCAAATTGAGGCAAGGGTTACTAACCTCTTCTTCTTTAATGTTCGCCTTCGGCAAGACCTCAACTGGAACTGTTCTTTTGAAATATGTCTTCGTTGCTGAGGCAAATCTTGATAATGCATCTGTGTGGCAATTGTTTTGCCGAGGTATTTTCTTCATTTTTACCTCTTCGAAACCTTCTAGTGTCGTTCTCACCCTCTTTAGGTATTCGGCCATCCTTTAATCCTTGGCCCTATAAATGCCCAACACTTGATTAACAACCAACCTTGAGTCACTATGAAGTAGGAGTCGTCTTACTCCTAAAGTTTTTGCCAATGCGAGGCCTGCTATCATGGCCTCATATTCTGACTCATTGTTAAATAACTTGAAGTTAAACCTCAAATCATACTCAATGTTGGTACCATCTAGAGCTAAAAGTATTAGCCCTGCACCGCTTCCACTATCGCTAGAAGACCAGTCAATGAAGAGGTTCCAGATGGATTTATCTGATGAGAAGCCTCCTTCTGACATGATTCCTTGCTTGAAGAGGTACCTATCTTCCTTATTCTTGGCAATTCTATTTCTGATTCCATTGGGTGCAACCTCTTCAAGGTCCTAGAAGACATTTTTGTTTGACCCTTCAGCAGTCTCTAGCTCATTCTCTACCTCGGCCTCTTCCCATGTGAACTAAACAATGAAGTCTGCGAGCTCTTGCCCTTTGATGGCCACCCTAGGTTGATAGGTAAGGTCATACTCCCCCAACTCAATATCCCATGTCATCAATCTTCTATACTTCTCAGGTTTATGAAGGACCTGTCTTAGTGGGGAATCGGTGAGGACGACCATAGAATGGGCTTAAAAGTAGGTCTTCATCTTCCTTGAAGCATGTATCAGGGCGTAGGATAAATTTTCCATACGAGGATAATTTTGCTCAATTGTTGGGACTTACTGTTGAAGTAAACAAGCCTTTGGATCCCAACGTCTTCCCGTATTATGGATGCACTTATAGATGATTCAGAGCTCGCCAGATAAACATAAAAAATTTCTCCTACTATGGGTCGAGATAAGAGAAAGGGATGTCTGAGGTAGGACTTTAGTTGGTTGAAAGCCTTGTCAAACTCTTCATCCCATTGGAAGGCATTTCTGAGAACCTTAAAGAATGCAAGACACTTATCCGTCGCTCTGGAAACAAACCTGTTAAGTGCGACCACTCTCCCCGTGAGCCTCTAAATGTCCTTGATACTCCTTGGTGTCTTCATATCGGGCAAATCCTTGATTTTCTCAGGGTTCTCCTCTATTCCTCTTTGATTGACGATGAATCTAAGGAACTTCCCAGCTCCTACTCTAAAAACACACTTCACCGGGTTAAGTTTCATCCTGTACAGGTCCATGGTATCGAAGGTCTTTTCCAAGTCTGCCACATGAGTGCAGGCCTTTAGGCTCTTCATTATCATATCGTCTACATACACCTCCATAGTCTTGCCTATTTGGTCTTCGAACATCTTATTCACAAGACATTGATACGTTTCCCCCACATTTTTTAAACCGAAGGGCATAACCCTGTAGCAATATGTCCCTTTGTCGGTAATGAAGGTTGTCTTCTCTGAGTTTTCAGCATCCATGAAGATCTTATTGTAGCCTAAATACGCGTCAATGAAGATCATGAGCTCATGCCCTGTAGTAATGTCTACCATCTGATCTATCCGAGGTAAGGGGTATTTGTCTTTTGGGCAAGACTTGTTCAGGTCAGTAAAATCAACGCACATTCTCCACTTCCCATTGTCTTTGGGCACAATAACTGCGTTTGATAGCCACTCCGGATATATGACTTCCCTAATAAACTTAGCCTCTTCTAATTTTTTAACCTCTTCCCGGATGACGTCATACTTATCCCTGGAGTAAACTCTTCATCTTTATTTGATTGTCCTAGCATCCTTAGTTACGTTGATTTGTGACACATAACCTCAGGGTTGATGTCGGGCATGTTTGAGTGACTCCAATCGAAGATACTCTTCCTCCTCCTTAAGAAGTTTATCAGCTCTTCCTTAATTTCTGCTTTTAAGGTTTTGCCGATCTTGATGGTTTTTTTGATTCGTCCTCATTGAGGACGATGGATTCTACCACTTCCGCAGCCTCTCCCTTCTTCAACTTTATTTCATCTCTTGGGTTAAGTGTATCAATGTTATAAGTGTTGGTTGCCCTATTATAGGCCTCTCTCTCTTCGGCCGAGTTGAAGTAGCATTCTCGTGATACGGTCTGGTTACCTTGCACTTCCCCTAGCCCATAGGGGGTCGAGAATTTTAGCATCTGGTGGACCATTGACGGCACAGCCTCGAGCTCCTTAAGGGCTACTCTATCTATGATGAGGTTATAGGCCAAGAAGATGTTTTCGTTCATAACAAAAAAATTGATCTTTCGGGTTAACCTCTTAGGCCACTCATCACCCATCCGTACATCCATCTCATACATGCCCAACGGGTGGACCTTTTCACCGCTGAAGCCCATTAACGGGTGATGATATGGTACCAACCAAGCTCTGTTAAGGCCTAGGCTCTTGAAGTAGGGCCAGAACATCACATCTGCCGAACTTCCCCCATCCACGAGGATTCTCTGCACTTCGCATCCATGTACCCTTGTTGTAATTACCAAAGGGTCATCATGTGGGGCTAAGATGCCTTTGAATTGGAGTCGGGAGAACCCAATTATAATGGTGTCCATGTCCACTTTCTTTCTCTTCTGCACTTTATCGGAAGGCGTCAGATTTACAACTTCAAGTTTGGCCACTGATTTGACCTCTGCCACATGAGCTTTTCAGTCAGCCACTTCAGAGCCTCCCCCCATGAGTCGTCCGTAAATGGTACTAATGCTAAAGGAGATCATACCAACCCTCTTCACTGGGGTTTTGTCATCTTTTGGCGGGAGGTTCGGATCGTCTTCCCCATCTCTATCCGAGTCACCATCTCTTCTTGCTGGGGTATCATCACGGCATCTGTCGTTTCTGTTCTTTTTGGGGTCATCTCTTACCCTTTTGGGAGATTTTCCATCAACATATTTCCTCAAATTTCCTAACTTCAACATCTTCTCGATCTCATCCTTCAAGGGGAAGCACTTGTTTGTTATATAGCCATGGTCTTGGGGTAATTCACACCATAAGTTCTGGTTCCTTTTATGTGGAGGAGACTTCAGCTTCTCTGGTAATCTTAGGGATCGATCATTCTTGATCTCATTGAGGATGTGTTCGCATCGTATCGTAAGAGGGGTATAATGCGCAATCTTATCATCAGCTGACCTCTTCTTTCCATCTATCATTCTTTGGGACTTTCCACTACTACCGTAGTTCTCATCCTCATACTTGGCGGCCATAGCCTCTTCGGCATTCATGATTTTTCTCGCAGCTGCCAATAGTTCTGCCATGGATGTGGGAGGGTCTTCTGAAAGTTTCCACAACAACTTCCCTTTCTAAAGACCTCCTATGTGGGCAGTCATGGCTATATTCTCTTCGTAATCCTCTACCTCAAGTTTTTCTTTGTTGAACCTGGCAATGTAGTCTCTTAGGCTCTTGCTCTTACCTTTCTTGACATACAGCATATGGGTGGTTTTCTTTTGAGGTCTTAGCCCAAAACAGAAGTTGTGAATGAATTGTTCCGCCAAGCCCTTGAAGTTCTCAATCGAATTCTTTGAAAGAAAAGTAAACTAACTGTGTGCTACTCCCATCAATGTTTCGGAGAAGGCTTGGCATTTCATCTCATCTGGTATTGAGTATATGTCCACCGCTGACTGATACATCTCAATGTCATGTACATGGTTGGTGCTACCATTATACTTGGGAAACACCATGGGCGACTTGAACTTGGCCGGGGTAGGGAAGCCAACTATCTTACCCACGAACGGTGAACCCTCAGAGAAACCTCTTTGCAGTGGATCCCAACATTTGATGAGGTCTCCTGTCTTATCCTCAAGACGTTGGATGGAGTCATTCCAGGGTCTTACAACGTCGTACTGGCTGAGGTTGTCCCCATCCACCTCCAAGTGGTGGATAGAAGGTTCCCCAGCCACAACACAACGTTTACTGTTAACCTTTTCTTCGTCTTTTCCTCATATGTGATGAGGCCGAGGTTGTCTCCCTTCCCTTTATGAGCAGGGTGCACTTCTCGACCTTGACAACCTTTGTCTTAGGTCATTTACGGGGCCGAGTCTTTCAAAGGCTGACCCTCTGCTCACTCTATCAAAAGCCGATCCTTGTTGTTGGGCTTCTGCGCCTCTTCTGCCCCCACAACCTTGGCTTCGTTGGATAGGGCGAACTGTATTGTTCAAAACCTCATACGGCTCCCAATAATCTTCTGTGATGTCTTCCACCTCTAAATCATCATACCTGTCCTTAGGGAAAGGGTTTCCTTACCTCCCCAGGCACAAGAGCCTAGGGTCAGTAATGTCCCTCCTCCATTGAGGTGTAGGTTGGTAGTTCTGTGGTGCCTGGGGTAGTCCCCTAGCGTCTGGATGAGGCTGAACAGCTTCTGGAGTGATCATTTTCGGTGAGACTCCAGTTGGCCTCATCATATTTTGGCTGAGCTGTGCAAATTGCTCCTGCATTTCTTGTTGTGTTGCAGCCAAAGACCTCAAGGTTGCAGCCACCTCCGCCATTTCAGATTGGGGCGGTGCTTGGGTGGAGCTAGGTCCTCCCGCAATAGGCGGCGGAAGAGGTGGTGGTAATTCCGGTGCCATATGTTAACACTAAAGAGCTTGAGTAGTAGATCAGCTTAATACCTTAAAGGAACTCGTTCAATGGTGAAACATCTCCACGCAAAGGGTGAGGCCTGGTTCACCACCAGAGTCTCCAATGAGATTAAGCAAATAAAAAGGAAGAGATAGCTTCTTGTTCCCACAGACGGTGCCAAAATTATGATTCTAGAAACATCACCACCCTTCAAGGGTGTTCGTGAGCTCAATTCAATGTTGACAATGGTAGCATAAGGGTATATACTCTTATGATAGAAGGAGGTGAGGAGAAGTGGATTCACACCGGAATACAAGTGGTTCAGCCAATCTGGTTTACGTCCACTATGCAAGCATGTGATGCGTATCACTATATGAGGGCTCTAACGTCCATAGATACAATCTCTCCAGCTTTCTCCCTCTACTATCTATTTGAATAGAGTTTTAGCTAGGGTTGCTAATTTTGGATCCCCCTTGAAGAAGGAGAGTACAAGTATATATAGTATCTGGGGGGTGTAGTGTACCCCCATGCATGCAATGAGCATGTGTGTGTAGACATAGCCAATATGGTGAAGACACCTTTCACTGTCATATGTAGAGAATCATGATGAAATATTACCCCCACGTGAGGGGAATGATTTGTTATAACTGATTTGTATACACGTGTTCTTAGCATCACATATTCGCATAAGTGCTCGGCCATGTCTGGTAACAACCTCGGCCTGGAAGAGTACGAGGTTGGTAAAGTCTGATTGCTATCCAATCGAGATTGATCAGCATGACCTCGGATCACGTGGGGCCGAGGTAAAATAAGTGAAGTCACATGGTATGCCTGGGCTAAGGTTAAGCTGGAACATGCTAGGAAAATCAGCTCAGTCCCTACCGAAGTTAGCCTTGATGGAAGTATAACTTCTGTAACCTAAGTCTACTCCCAACCGAGGTTGCCATCGCCCTGGATGGTCTGATGAATAACTTATTCTCATGGATCATGAAGTCCTCTCTTGACTAGGTTGGTAGTAACGTCAGCCATGGATGACCTTGCTTGGGACGAGACCACTAGTTATTAATCTCAGTCGCTTCCAACATCGGCCATATACATGGCTGAGGTTGACGTCTCGAACCAAGGTGGTACATTTAGGGCATATCACTTAATAATCTAAAAAGATTTCCAAGGGGGGTTCCATGAGTTACCTATGATTTTCATCACCATCAAAGGGTCAGATTCAATGAGGACGTTAACAATCTTGAACTGTAAACACAATTGAATCCCCTTTTGTAAGGCAAGAATCTCCACATCTGAATTTGTTGCAAGATGACCTGGGAAAGCATAGGCAAAAATAACCTCAGACTTCTCATTCCTAACATTACCACCATACCCACTAATACCTAGATTTCCCTTAGAAGCACCATCAATATTAAGCTTGTAATAATTCGCAGGAGGGGGATCCATTTACCCAAGGATTGGACTCTTAAACACTTCTTAAAAGAAAGGTTAAACCTCTCCTTACTTCTGATATCCTGAAGAAGACAGTCATTTGAAAATACCATACCACTACATAAATTTGAAATCATCCTAATAGAGTTTGTAATGATGTTTTGGTCTCTAAATTTGAGGCCCTCAAACAAACAAGAATTTCTGGCTTTCCACATTTTCCAACCTATCACAATGGGGATCGATTTGCAAAGGAACCTTTGGTAGTCTTTTTTCCCTGATCTAAACCACTAGCTCAGAATGGAAGTAGACATATGGTTCATATCACATTTAATTACCATATGATTCGAAAAAAATTCCCAAGCCAGTTTTACCTCTGGACATGGAAGGAATAAGTGATTACCTTATTCTTGGTTCTTTAGGCAGGTCTGGCATCGAGAAAACAATCGAATTGTAACCTTTGGAATGTTATCATCTAGGGGTAAAGAGTTATTTAGTATTTTCCACATGTTTATAGAGAGCTTAGTAGGTATATGAGGATCCCAAATTCTTTTGTAAGCAAGAGAATTTGGATACCTTCTCTCCATTGCCTTGCAAGCTGAAGAGAAAGAGAATTCTCCCGTGTTAGAAGCCTTCCAGATCCATTTTCCATCCAAGAACTCAATATTATCTAAGGCCACATCTTTATATTTCCTCATGTTTCTCCGGGATTGAGAAACCCCTTGCCGGTGATAAGGCCATGACTTATATTTAGCTTGCATAAAAGCAGTCCATAGAGACTCCTCGGCATAGAATTTCCAAATCAATCTAATTCTAGAGGCTTTAGCAAGACATCGGAAATCTTTGAAACCAAGTCCCCCTGAATCTTTTGGCTTACACGTCACCTGCCATTTTATCCAATGGTGATTCCAACCATGAGTTTCATTGCCACCCTAAAATAATCTACTGAACATCATATGGATCATGTTTATGATAACTTTAAAGGATGTTGGATGCAAGTAGGCATGTGGTAATAGAGGAAAGGACATGCTCAATGAGAACGAATTCTCCACCTCTCGATAAAAGCTTTCCTTTCTAACCTTTAATTTTTGGATTAATAGACTCTATAAGAGGGGCATATAAGCAGACCTTGTTTTTCCCCTTGAAAAGGGAAGAACACGGGTATTTTATAGGTAAGTTTTTAATAGTTAAACCAGTGTAATTACCTATGGTTGACCTCCTTTCAATTGACACATTCTTATCCATAATGATATTACTTTTGCTCATGTTAATTTTTTGGCCAGAGACAACTGAGTAATTTGCTAAAAAAGTCATCAAGTTAGACAAACTTTTCTTATCACCTCTAGAAAACACAATCACATCATCTCCAAAAGATATATGTGAGATAAGAGGGCAACCACTAGGCAAAAATAATTATTTTATTTTTCCATTCCTCATGAGCATGTCTAAACCTCTACTAAGCACTTCTGCTGCCAGAATAAAAAGACTTGGGGAAAGGGGATACCCTTTCCTCGAGCCTCTGGAAGATTTGAAAAATCTATTAGATGATCCATTAATAGTGATTGAGAACAAACTATTGGAAATTCACCTCCAGATCATGTAAATCCACCTTTCTCCAAATCCAAATGATCTTGGCAACTTGATTAAAAACATCCAGTGCACTCTATCATATGCTTTTTCCATATCCATTTTCACAATAACATTTCCACCATGAATTTTCCTCCCAATATCGTAAGCCATATATTTTTCTAAGAGAATTTTGTCTTGAATATATCTGCCTTTCACAAACCAATTTGATTCGGGGGTATTATCTTAGGAAGAAACAGGCTGAGTCTATTGTTTAGGATCTTAGATATGATTTTGTCGGAGAAGTTTCATAAGCTAATAGGACTGAAGTCAAAATAGCTCTTAGGGTGCTTTTTCTTTGGAATGAGCACAATATAGTTACTAGACCAGCTTTGAGGAATCTCATGACCTGTAAAAAAACAATTTATAGAAAGAAGAATGTCATCTTTAATTGTCAGACAACAAGATTTATAAAAAACACCATCGAATTCATCTGGATCGGAGGCTGTATCAGAGGTCAACTCAGATATTGCTAAGAAGATTTCATTTTCAGTAGCATCAGCTTCTGAATTTCATTGTGTTCCTCTTCAATCAGTCTTCGGATGTGGTCATTGATGGGAAAATTCTTCACCTGTTGATCTACTTATAGTAGAGATTGATAATAATCTAGAATTGTGGTGGTGATTCCATCCTCATCCTCTATACCATTTCCATTTTCATCTTGGATGTGCTTGATTCCCATTCTTCTATGTTTATGCTTAACACAAGCATGAAAAAACTTGTATTTGAATCTCCACAAAGAAGCCATCTAGCATAAGCTTTTTTCCTCCAATACATCGCCTCGATCTTCAACGACTCAAGAAGTTTAGCTCTGCTCATACATCATTTTTAGTTGTAAAACCTCATCTTCTAGATCTTCAACTCCCTGAAACACATATTTGAAATGATCTCTATTCCAAACTCTTAAAATACCTTTAAGTCTATTTAATTTTTCATTGAACACATTCATCCCATAGGCCATGAAAGGAACATTCCAAGAATCACTAACGATTTTTTGAAACTGCTGGTGAGTGGTCCACATGGATTGGAACTTAAAATCTTTAGGTTTTGACTCGCCAAAAGTATCTAGATTCAATATCGGGGCATGATCAAAGCTTATTCTATTCGGATGCTAGATAGGTTTTGACTCCCCTATGCTTGTTGCACGATGTAATGGAGTTAAGCCAACAATTCTAGCAGCATAATGAAGAGCAATTAGACCACCACTCTTTTCCAAATTAACATCACTAAGTCCCCAAATCTGAAATAAATATTGATTTTGTATATGCTAAGATCTGTAATAAAATAAATTAAATAACATAGAAAGAAATAATATGGTAACATAGAATGAAAACGCTTCCTCATCTTTGTTTGTTAAAGTGAGTTTCAACATCAGTTCCTAAGCTTCATCAATAGTAACATTCACATCATGTAGCGTCATCTTCTTCACCTCAAATGCATCTCCCTTAGATTTATGTCATTATGGAAGCAATCAAAACTCCTCTGTCAACCGAACACACTCCTGAAGACTGTTGGGCGATACAAAGTCAAGGCTTTAATGCATGACTATCTATTTCTCACTGGATGAGGACATCCTGCAGAAATGAACACAACATCACTAAAGTATAAAACACTATCTGGAACACAAAGGGGATTAAATCTCACATATTTAACAAATTAAAAACTGAAATGTAGGAAAAAAATAGATCTAGCCTTTTTTGGAATTAACTTGAAATAAAAGGTATGTAAATTAATTAAGGACTTTCAACACATTTGCAATACATTTGCCTACACTGACCTTGAATTGCCAGAACTTCATGTCACGCTGTACACACGAATCACTAAATCTCCTACCCACCAATCTCTTTGTATGAAATACCGTGTTGGTGGGGTTCACCAAAGGAAATAAAATATCATTGGAGCATTTACATTAGGTCAGCGTCCATAAAACATAAGGCTAACATGTTCGCAAAAGAAAAAATCAATGTAAAAATGATTTTTTATAGAAATATGATAGTATGATAATATGATGTGTCAGATTATATGATGGCATTCTTTGGAAAATTAATAAAAAAAATATGAATGTGAATGTTTGGATTAGGAGACTGATTTAAAAAGTAAAATAATAAACAGTACTTTCATGTGCAAACTAATAAGTTCAAAAGCCAAAAGTCTCATTTCAGCATCATCCGAAATCATACCAGACAGGAATCAAAAGAATAATTTGAGGCCAAATATATACAAATTGTGGAACTTAAGACATTGAGCAATGTTAATTAGATCTACAAACTGAAATTAGGTATCCATCCAGAGAACATACATTTTGAAACCATTGACCAACCAATACATAGTACTAAAGGAAGAATGTCTCTAATTAATATCCAAGCGAAAATTGAGATTTTGAAAGGGATTCATTCGATGACACAAAAATTTATAAGTCCAAGCTATCATGTGAGTCTGCCTCAATTCATTACAAGCATAGGAAAGAATGAATTTCCCAGATTCAGTAGGGGTACAGATTATATCATTATCAATTTCTACATTCTTCCTTTTTTATACCAGCTATAAGGAACACCGTGGAATGGGGAACTACCTGCTGATGTTTGAGCGAATTCCAACTCCCATCCAAGCTAAAAAAATTTCAAAATTTGGTTATGTTGAAAGATAAATATTTTTTCCTCATTTCAATCGCATCATGCAGAGCAATATGACCTTCCTCGATCCAGTTGCCCCAATAAAAGTTGGCACCTCCTCTGCCAATAAGTAAGAAAATGTTTTTCTCAGCCTCCTAGAAAATTTTGAAACACCTTTTTCCTTGTATTGGATCCAATCATCGAAGTTGTTTGGCAAGGATGTTTTAGTCTATAGTACTTAAGATTCATAAAATGGGCCCAAAGTTTCATACTGTAGGCATCAACTCAATCTCTTGTACTTATGATTCCCATGCCACCTCCATTTATAGACAAACAAAAGACATCCCATTTGGCCGAAGGACGTTTAGGCACTCCTTTAGATGATCCCCAAATGAAGTCTGGGATTTTTTTTTTCAATCTGATTTACGGACTTTTGGGTTGGGTCCAAAGAAGCAAAAGTGTATAATAAAGGGGAAATTCTAACAAAATGAAGTTATCAAAAACATTAATGAACTAATTTGATTAATGTAAAAAAAAATCTCAAATTAAACTCAACGCGTGTCCCCTTTGTAAAAGACCAGAGGAAATATGTTATCACATATAGCAGAGTAACCATATTTACATCATAGGGCTGGTAGACATTGTAAAAAGAAAAGAACATATATTAGATTGTTATAACTTATAGATGAATCTGACTTGGTAAAGTAAGAGAATAAAATAACTTATTTAATGGATGAGTAAGGCTCTGAGGTTGTGAGGGCATAAACTGCTTACAAACATGTTTAGTTCAATATGTCTAGAAATTGCTTACAAATATGTTAAGTACAACATGTCCACATAGTCAGCAGGATCACATAGTAAGTCGATGACCGCAAACTCGAATACAAACACAAAATGAGAGGGCATAAACATATCACTCAATTAGATATAAATATCTTAACGTACATTATTCAGATAAATAAACTTCTAAAGTAAAAATTAATGAAGCAATTATATAATCACCAAAACTTATAAGCACAAAAACTCATAAATCACCAAAACTCTCGTAATGAGTCCAATTATATAATCACCAGAACTCAGATAATCACCAAAAATAAGATAATCACCAGATAATGAAGTCCATTATAGAAGCACAAAAAATCATAAATCACAATTAATTATAGCAAGAAAAACAGAGCACAAATAATATGAATATATACGAACAAAATTATTTTGGTAATTAAAGATTATAAAACTTGAAGTTTACATACTCACAACGATGAAATAAACTTCTTAAGTCTACAGAGACAATGACATGGGGATTGGTTAGTGAATTTGTTTAGGTTGTATGCATTGGTAACTAAAAATATCTTGTAATCTAGCATTAACCACACCTAACATGCACACATGATATAGCTCACGCACATCACAAAATCATACCAAATTTGAAGGGGAACTAAAGTTTTCAACTATCATAAAATTACAAAATAAGAAATTATATTGTTAGTACAAATACAATTAAACAACAAACACAAAATAAGTGCTTCAAACATGCCAGACACTGGCATGAGAAACCTTAGAGTAAAGGTTTGTAATAGCTGAGAAAGATTAACAAAGCCTTATGTTTCAAATGCAATGCCTAAGACAAATGATAAAGTTATTTAAATCCTTATATTAGGCTCCCTAAGTTAATGAGTTCAAATCTGCAAGAAAAACAAATGCACAATAAAAATGGGAAATAATTACATGGTAATGCATATTTTAGAACAACCAACATACATGAGTTTTTTTCAAATACGAAAATGTGTGGGGTGAATAGACATTGATCCAAACACAACATTGAACCAAATAGTAGGCTTTTTATCAACCAAATAGTCTGCAAACCAAATGTATAATCAAACTAACACTCGGAGGAAAGAACCAAAGGTCAAATAATATATTTAATAAAATCCCCAAATTACTCTCAAGATTAATGCTTTTCTAATGCTTTTGCCGAAAAACCGTAAATATTATGAGAGAGATATACAATCACAGAGAGAGAAGAGCCAAGTGAAGTTTTAATTAGGGATAAATTTTTTTCCCGTGATCAAAGCAAACTCACCATTGTGAACAATAATTACATTCTCATCATTAGGAAATAAAATATATAAAACATCCAAACTTTAGAAAACATCAAATCCATTCCATATCTTTATCTTAAATAGATTAAAAGTTATAAAAACATCACAAACCACTTTTCTGGTGGTAGATAGTTGTAAAGGACAAAAGAATACCTTGAGTTGTGGTCATTTTTCATCGTATTGGCATTAGTTAGGGGTCAATTTGGTATAATTATAGAACTGTAAATAGAACATTTGTGGTATCATCATAGAAAACTGTATGAGTAAAATTAGAATAAAGAAGAACAATTGATATTATTAGACTCACCAATCCGGTGTATACCATTGAAGCTTGGGTGTGGTTGCCACAACCAATATTGTTATCACGCCTAACATAAACATTGTTCCTTCCTAGTCATCTGAATCTTCAAATTGTAAAATACAACGAAAGTGATTGAAATGTATATATGTACTCGTGTCATAAGGATTATTGCATACTGATTAATGAATAATTAACACAAAAGATCACAAAATATATACTTAAACTATTGAATGCACTAATTAGAATGCCATCTCATACCTTTTATGCAATACCAAAACAAACAAAATAATGATGCATATTACACTCAGCAAAAATTAAATATATTAGAGAATCAATGTGAAAGTAATAATGGTGAGAAGCGCACTGATTGTCCAAAAGTAATTAAATAAAAACCTACATAGATAAAAAAGATGGATGCCAAACATATAGCATATTATTTTTTTTACAAATAGATGCCAAACATATAATATATCATAGTGGGCTGATGATCACCATAAGGATTTAAAAATTTATTTCATGTGATTAGCAGATTCATATTTCTACCTTTATACTCCTCTTAGTGTGCCTTTAACCTAGTGCGTCGATGAATAAACTAGTACTGAAAAACATGTGAGTGAAAAATTCAAGTGAGTATGCATTAACTGAAAATGCAAATAATCTATCGGATTCAAATGCCAGAAGTTATAAACCTCAAATTTCATATTTAAAGGCACAATACAATACCTCTAACTTCTCGATTTTGAAGAATTATGTGGATCCCTTTCATATATACTATTCTTAGTCAGCCGTCATCTAGCAACCAGCTTATGGCTTTATTCTTGCACCCGAAAATCGATCAAATTCCTATTCCCAACGGATCAGGAAGAGTTCTCGCTCGACCATGAACCCATGTATTTGTAATGGTCCTGTTAATCCACCTTTCGTAATATATTATCAAAAGGCCACAACATAATTATCCCTTAAACATATCTAACCTAGAATATTACCTTATAATTACCGCATTTGCAAAAACCTTCTCGCTCGTTCTTCATGGGGGTGAAATTTGAATTGTGCCTATAAAAAAATAGAATTTTTTTTATTTTAGAAGAGGGATAACAACCCTCAACTTGAACCAAAACATAAATCAATCCTAAACCAAACAAAAATCCATAAAAAAACTATTGGTAACATAGGCATAGCATCAATCCAAGCTCAATTAAAAGTGAGATCTATTTTTAAAAGTAAGATATACCTTTAAAAATCCAATTACATGTTGAAGAATATATTTTTAAAAGTGAGATATACCTTTAAAACTCCAATTACATGTTGAAGAATATATTTTTAAAAGTGAGATTAAGATCAAAGCAACAAAAATCCATTATTTAAAGTAGGAAATGTTAATTATGTAAAACATCTGATGACTAAACAGAGATAATAAACCCTAAACAAATCAACAAACATATTCAGAAACCAATATATATATGGTCATACACATATTTTAAATTTGGGTTTCCAAACAAATCTAAAAAGCTGAAAATTCAAGTGATATGGAAACAAAAAAATTCACACCCTCCCAAACCAAAATTTCTGAGACCTAAAATAGTTGGTAATAAAAAATTGAGATATCAAACTAAAACCCTTGATTTCAAAAGTTAAAATTCTTAAAGTTGATATATGCTGATAAAAGAGGTGGTAGAGTCAAAAGTTAAAGATGTGGCGGGAGACTCAATACCGCACTACTGAAGTTTATGGCAGTTCCTCCAAGACACAACACACTCTTGGGTGATATATAATAATGAATGTACCTGATGTTGGGGGATCAGAAAAATCAAACATAAAAAACACATATTGGAGTTAAAAAAAATACCCCTATAATTGAAAAAAATACGCCTATATTGGAGTTAAAACTGATGGTGGAGCTCGTCTGAGTACCTTCGTTGTGAGATAGCCAAGACTTCAGCGCAAAGAAGATGAGAGGATGGAAGAGAGAGAATATCTTGGGAGGATATGGTATCGAGGCAAGTTTGAATTAAAGTAAGAGAGAGGTGAAAATGTTTGGGCAGGATGTTGATCAGAGTGAATGTGTGGTTGGTGAGAGTGACCAAAATACCCCTGAAAATTACTCACTTTCATCTAAACCATTGGCTTCCCACCTTGGTGGCACAATCCTCACCCCTAATTAAGTTATCATCTTATGGAATAGTGCAAAGGCTTTTACTCTTTATTTTATATATATATATATATTGGAAAAAATCCGTATATTATAAAATCAAACTGGAGAAAAAGCCTCCCCAGAGTGGCACTTACAATAGAAAAGCTAAAACCTAGGAAATTTAGGGAAAACATAACAACATAAAATGAAGCTTTACAATACCCATTGGAAATATAAGATTGAAAAATTCTAACATAATGGCATCCAATAGAATCCAATTTGCAAGCACCCCTGACCAATCTAGGTAATTCTGGAAGCATTTTGAAGGCTTTTCCTTCTTAAAGATTAATTCCCACATTTGCCAATTTGTCATCCACCATATTTGATTGTCTATAACAGTGCTTTAAAGAAAATATCATTTGAGATAACATAATTCTAATATCCTTAATGATGATGCTGGAAATAGCACCACCCTTCAAGGGTGTTCGTGAGCTCAATTCAGTGTTAACAATGGCAGCATTAGGGTATATACTCATATGATAGAAGGAGGTGAGGAAAAGTGGATTCACACCGGAATATAAGTGGTTCAGCCAATCTGGCCTACGTCCACTGTGCAAGCGTATGCTGCGTATCACTGTATGAGGGCTCTAACGACCATAGATACAATCTCTCAAGCTTTCTCCCTCTACTATGTATTTGAACAGAGTTTCAGCTGGGGTTGCTAATTTAAGATCCCCCTTGAAGAAGGAGAAGACAAGTATATATAGTATCTGGGGGGTGTAATGTACCCCCCATGCATGCAATGAGCATGTGTGTGTAGATCTAGCTAATATGGTGAAGAAACTTGTCACTGTCACATATAGGGAATGATGATGAAATATTCCCCCCATGTGAGTGGAATGATTTGTTATAACCGATTTGTATAAATGTGTTCTTAGCCTCACATATTTGCACAAGAGCTTGGCCATGTCTGGTAACAACCTCAGCCTGGAAGAGTACGAGGTTGGTAAAGTCTGATTGATGTCCAATCTGAGATTGATCATGATGACCTCGGCTCACGCGGGGCTGAGGTAAAATAAGTGAAGTCACATGGTAGGCCTGGGCCGAGGTTAAGCTGGAACATCGGCTGAGTCCCTACCAAAGTTGGCCTTGATGGAAGTATAACTTCTATAACCTCGGCCTACTCCCAGCCGAGGTTGTCATCCCCTGGATGGTCTGATGAATAACTTATTATCATGGATCATGAAGTCCTCTCTTGACGAGGTTGGTAGTAGAAATCGGCCATGGCCGACCTTGCTTGGGACAAGACCGTTGGTCATTGATCTCAGTCCCTTCCAATATCGGCCATATCCATGGTCGAGGTTGATGTCTCGAGCCGAGGTGGTACATTTTGGGCATATCAATCACCCCCTAGCCCTTAGTTACCTATGTGATCAGGTGTCTAAGGGGTATATCTGTCTGAGGTTGAATTTCTTGAAGTGTTAACAATATCTTGACAAGTGTCAGCTGCTGGAGTAGATAACGTGCCTGACAGGATTGATGATGTTGGCTGCCTTTTGGGATCCCAAGGGAATGATGGGATTTGGGACACGTGCACTCATAATTTAGGGGTTAAACCCCATTTTTTCTCTTTCTTCCTCATTTCTCTCCTTCTCCGCGCTTGGTCATTTATGCAACTCTCTCTCTCTCTAGAAGAGCTCTGATTTAGAGTGCGTTTGGGTGATCATTTCTTGCAATTCCTGCCTTGCTGCTCATCACTTTACTTCAGGTATCCCTTGCCATCCCTTCTTCTTCATTTTTCTTGCCTTTGTTCTTGCTTTTGCATTTTTCTGTGAGCTTCTAGAGGTTTCCGATGAACTGTTCTTAATTGTTCTTCATCGTTTTTGTTCAAAGTTTAATAGCTAGATCTTTAATTTCATTTGCCAATCTTATTTGTAATTTAGGAGTTCCCCTCTCTTAGGGAAAATATCTTAGATAAAATTAGACAAATAGAAAGAGCCCAAGAGGAAGCTCGTAGGGCAGAGGCGTTCCCCCTCAGGCCTATTTTTCCACCACCTATGAAGGTCATATACCCTGAACTAATCGAACCAATTAACCAAGAAGAGGTCCCAGCTGAACCCTTTCCAATATCGGAGTCTGAGTCATCCACCTGAGACCCCATGTCTGTGGACTCCTTCCGAGAGGCCATGGACTTCTCAAATCAACAAGATCAGGTCCCTAATCAGGTAGAGGTTTCTAATCGAGCCTCATCTCACAAAAGTTCAGGCACATCAACCCCTTCCTTAGAGGTTGAAATTATTAGACCAAGTGTGGCTGTCCCACCGATTCTTGAATCCATTCCTCTATCGGCCGTCATAGGGGCTGAGTTCACTAAGTGGTTTCCAAGTAATGTCCCATCGTCTGCTCAGGCTAACGTTGAGCTAGATGATGATGATTATGATGAGAGTGATATTGACGTCTCTGAGGCGACCGATATTGAGAGTTCAGTCAGCGAGATCAACCTTCTATCCTTCAGATACCTATATTCCATAAGCCCCTCAATAAAACTTAGGAGACATCTGAGGGAAGAGAGGACTTATGACGACCGAGATGGTGAGATCTTCCTATATGAGTAGATGTTCAAGTTGGTCTTTCGTCTACCCATCCATCCCATCATCAGGTCTATATTGGCCTATATCAACTTGGCTTCTTCCCAGTTGTCACCAAATGCTTGGAGGGTGATAATTGTAGTCATTGTCTTATGGAGGGTTATTCATCACTCAGACCTTCTTGTCCAAGTTTTTATAGGATGATATATCCCTTTATCTTCTAGAAATCATCCGAGCTATTAACCATTTTTAGCTCGAAAGCTAGAGAAGAAGATGATTCCGATTACCCAAACCTCAAACCATAACTGGAAGCCACATTATTTCTTTACCTCAGGGCCATGGGAATTTGGTCCATGTGCCCCCTCTTACTAATTAGAGATGAGTATACCTATAAGATGGGGAAAGGTTACCATGGCTACTAGGGCTGACCCTGGGCTAAGCCAACAAAATCTTCAGAAGGTCAAAGACCTTCAGGATCAGGGGGATCATGGTCTGCTTGTAAAATTCGAACACCTGATGAACCCCTATTACCTCTTCGAGACTAGTCTAAGGGGAAGTCCTCTGACAAAGCTTGGTGAGTGCTTTTTATTTAAACAAGTTATACCTCAGAATTTTTGTATATCTAATTCTCTAACTCTGACTTTTCCATCTTGCAGAGCACCCAAAAGGAATATTTGACGAGTTGTGGGAGATGGCTGCCCCGAGTCTGACAAAGCTCATAAAGAAAGATGGACCAAATGCTCCTCCTCCCCCTCCATCTACCTCAAGGGCTGAGGCCAAAAAGAAGAGGAAGGTTTCAGACCCTACCCCTGAGGATCATAGACAGAAAAAGAAAGGGGGTGATCGTGCCATCCCTATTTCTTCTGAGGATGCCTTGATTGCTTGTCTGGAGCAATTAAAGATAGGTCAAAGTGTTATTGGCCAAAGTATGAAGGCCTTGGATGCTATCGGCGATGTCATGACCGAGTCTGATAAGCGATTTTTCCTATCCTTGGATAATCCTTTGCTGGTTGAATTCTCCCTACATCATACCATCAAAGTAAGACCTTTAACTATAGCTTCTGAATGTGTAACATTGGCATTTGAACTATTTCAGACTTTAGTCTAACATCTTTGCACATGTTCTGCATGGTCTTCTCACCATGCATCACTATGTCAACTGGACCTTGGGGAAGCTTCCTCTGATTGAGAAGGGATAAGAGGCAGAGAAGACTGAGGCCACTTTAAATGCTGAGGTGGAACATCTGAAGGCCGCTCTAAAGAAGGCTGAGACCAGTGTCAACAGGATGTAGAAGGACATGGACAAGCAAAGGGAAGATCATAACACTGCCATGAAGGGTCAGGCTAACTCCCTTCAGCACAAAGTCGATATTGCTGTCAAGGCTGCCTTGGAAGATGCCTCCGAGAAGATCTTGGAGGAGTAAAAGGCCTCTGACGAGTTTGTCAGCTTCGGCTTTAAATATCTGGAGAGGGGGTCAACGCAACTAGCAAATGGGATGCCATGAAGGAGAAGGAATCAGGAAGCCTTACGGCTGTTAACTTTATCGGCCAAGGTTATACCGACCCTAAGTTTGCTCAGGTCTTACAGGAGGTTGAAGAAGAGGGAGAGGCTATACCCACCGAGACTGCACCATAAGGAGACACCATGCCTGAAGATGTCAGTGCTCAAGACGATGAGGTGGAGGTGGCCACCCTCGGCCAAGAAAATGCAGATATGACTATCAACCCTGAGGCTGCAAATGCTTGAATTCTTGTGAAGATTTAAGTTACCCTGTAGCTCTTGATTAGTTGTAACCTCTGATTAAACATTGTTACCTTCTATCTTTACATTTTGTAACTTAATGTTAACCTCTGAGAAGGGTTTTTATTTCCTCTCGACTGATTTGTTTATTGAATGCTTTTCTTTGCCATGCAATGTGTTCTTTTCTGAAGTCTTGGCACAATGACGCTTTGTTGAACCAAATTAATGATGTTAAGGGTCTGTTGTCATCCAAGTGTGGTGTCTTACCTCAGACCTTGCCACCATGTTATGATTTTTTGAGGTCATCCAAGTGATGCCTTACCTCAGACCTTGCCACCAAATTATGATGTTTTGAGGTCTGAGGTCATCCAAGTGATGCCTTACCTCAGACCTTGCCACCATATTATTATGTTTTTGAGGTCTGAGGTCATCATTAAGATGTTATCCTCATAAATAATTTCACTTAATTAATGATGTTTTAAGGTCTGAGGTCATCCAAGTGATGCCTTACCTAAGACCTTACCACCATATTATGATGTTTTTAATGTCTGAGGTCATCACTAAGATGTTATCCTCATAAATAATTTCACCAAATTAATGATGTTTTGAGGCCTGAGGTCATCCAAGTGATGTATTACCTCAGACCTTGTCACCACATTATGATGTTTTAAAGGTCTGAGGTCATCACTAAGATGTTATCCTAATACATTCTACCACTAGAGCATAATAAATCGAGAATTTTCATGGAAAATGATCTTCTCATTAATAATCTCTTCATAAAATGGTACATGGAAATTCTTGCAACATCATATGTAATACTTCTTCAGATGATTAGCATTCCAGGAATTGGAAAAAGGTTCCCCCTTTAGGTTTTCTAATATATAGGTCCCGGGTACAACCTCTTCGATCACATTATAGGGACCATGCCAGTTTGGGTTGATTTTGTTTGCTTTCTATAAAGTCTTCTTCAGTACCAAGTCTCCCACGATAATGGGTCTTGATCACCCTTTAATTGTAGAATTTTATTATTCTCTACTAGTAAACTGCTTGTCTGATTTTAGCATCTTCTTTTCTCTCTTCAATCAGATCTAGGTCTATCCTTCTCTCCTCCACATTTTTGTCAGGGTCATAGGTCTGAACCCTATGAGTAGGGAGTCCAACTTATGATGGTATAACGGCCTCTGAGCCATGTGCTAGCATGAACAGGGTTTCTCCTGTTGGTGTCCTTATCGTTTTCATGTAGGCCCACAACACAACATACACCTCCTCAATCCATCTTCCCTTAGCTTCCTTAAACCTCTTATTGATTCCTTCGAGGATTGTTCTATTTGTGACTTCAGTCTGACCGTTTTCCTGAGGTCTGCCAGGAGAAGAGAAAAATTATTTTATCCCAACTCTTTTGCAATATTTTTCTAAGGAAGAGTTCTTAAACTGGGTTCCATTATCTGAGATGAGAGTATTTGGGAGGCCGTGTCTGCATATGATGTTTCTCAAAATAAATTGGAACGTATTATGTTCTATAATTGCTATCATCGGCTCTGCCTCCACCAACTTTGAGAAGTAGTAAATGGAAACTATTAGAAATCGGTAATTATTTGCAGCTCTTGGCAGGGGTCCTACTAAGTCAATTCCCCGTACTGCAAATGGCCAAGGGGAAATGATTGACGTCATAGGATAATGAGGTTGATGGGGAATAGCGGAGAATCTCTGACATTTATCTCACCTCTTCACGTAAGCTATAGCATCTTTAGCCAAGGTTGGCCACCAGTACCCTTGTGTAATAATTCTCTTAGCCAATGGTCTTCCTCCTATGTGACTGGAGTAAGAACCCTCATGTACCTCCTTTAAGAAGCGAGAAAATTTTGTGGGATGAACACATCTGAGGAGAGGCAATAAGAATCCCTTCTTATACAGGACGTCTCCTACTATAGAGAATTTTTCATCCTTGTATCTTAATTTCCTCCTTTCTAGATTTGATTTTGGTAGTTCTCCCTCTTTTATATATCTGACGAGGGGGTCCATCCATGAGTCCCCTAGGCTCAAATTGAGGAAAGGGTTACTAACCTCTTCTTCTTTAATGGTCGCCTTCGGCAAGACCTCAACTGGAACTGTTCTTTTGAAATCTGTCTTCGTTGCTGAGGCAAATCTTGATAATGCATCTGTGTGGCTATTGTTTTGCCGAGGTATTTTCTTCATTTTTACCTCTTCGAAACCTTCCAGTGTCGTTCGCACCCTCTTTAGGTATTTGGCCATCCTTTAATCCTTGGCCCCATAAATGCCCAACACTTGATTAACAACCAACCTTGAGTCACTATGAAGTAGGAGTCGTCTTACTCCTAAAGTTTTTGCCAATGCGAGGCCTGCTATCATGGCCTCATATTATTACTCATTGTTAAATTCCTTGAAGTTAAACCTCAAATAATACTCAATGTTGGTACCATCTGGAGCTAAAAGTATTATCCCTGCACCACTTCCACTGTCGCTAGAAGACCCGTCAGTGAAGAGGTTCCAGATAGATTTATCTGATGAGAAGCCTCCTTCTGACATGATTCCTTGCTTGAAGAGGTAACTATATTCCTTATTCTTGGCAATTCTATTTCTGATTCCATTGGGTGCAACCTCTTCAAGGTCCCAGAAGACATTTTGGTTTGACCCTTCAGCAGTCTCTAGATCATTCTCTACCTCGACCTCTTCCCATGTGAACTCAACAATGAAGTCTGCGAGCGCTTGCCCTTTGATGGACACCCTAGGTTGATAGGTAAGGTCATACTCCCCCAACTCAATGGCCCAGGTCATCAATCTTCTAGACTTCTCAGGTTTATGAAGGACCTGTCTTAGTGGGGAATCGGTGAGGACGACCATAGAATGGGCTTAAAAGTAGGTCTTCATCTTCCTTGAAGCATGTATCAGGGCGTAGGATAACTTTTCCATACGAAGATAATTTTGCTCAATTGTAGGGCCTTACTGTTGAAGTAAACAAGCCTTTGGATCCCAACGTCTTCCCGTATTATGGATGCACTTATAGATGATTCAGAGATCGCCAGATAAACATAAAAAATTTCTCCTACTATGGGTCGAGATAAGAGAAAGGGATATCCGAGGTAGGACTTTTGTTGGTTGAAAGACTTGTCAAACTCTTCATCCCATTGGAAGGCATTTCTGAGAACCTTAAAGAATGCAAGGCACTTATCCGTCGCTCTGAAAACAAACCTGTTAAGTGCGACCACTCTCCCCGTGAGCCTCTAAACGTCCTTGATACTCCTTGGTGTCTTCATATCGAGCAAAGCCTTGATTTTCTCAGGGTTCGCCTCTATTCCTCTTTGATTGACGATGAATCTAAGGAACTTCCCATCTCCTACCCCAAAAACACACTTCGCCAGGATAAGTTTCATCCTATACAGGTCCATGGTATCGAAGGTCTTTTCCAAGTCTGCCACATGAGTGCAGGCCTTTAGCCTCTTCATTATCATATCGTCTACATACACCTCCATAGTCTTGCCTATTTGGTCTTCGAACATCTTATTCACAAGACATTGATACGTTTCCCCCGCATTTTTTAAACCGAAGGGCATAACCTTGTAGCAATATGTCCCTTTGTCGGTAATGAAGGTTGTCTTCTCTGAGTCTTCAGCATCCATAAAGATCTTATTGTAGCCTGAATACACGTCAATGAAGATCATGAGCTCATGCCCTGTAGTAATGTCTACCATATGATCTATCCGAGGTAAGGGGTATTTGTCTTTTGGTCAAGACTTGTTCAGGTCAGTAAAATCAACACACATTCTCCACTTGCCATTGTCTTTGGGCACAATGACTGCGTTTGATTGCCACTCCGGATATATGACTTCCCTAATAAACTTAGCCTCTTCTAATTTTTTAACCTCTTCCCGGATGACATCATACTTATCCCTGGAGTAAACTCTTCGTCTTTATTTGATTGGCCTAGCATCCTTAGTTACGTTGATTTGTGACACATAACCTCAGGGTTGATGTCGGGCATGTTTGAGTGACTCCAATTGAAGACATTCATCCTCCTCCTTAAGAAGTTTATCAGCTCTTCCTTAATTTCTTCTTTTAAGGTTTTGCCAATCTTGATGGTTTTTTTTGGTTCGTCCTCATTGAGGACGATGGATTCTACCTCTTCCGCAGCCTCTCCCTTCTTCAACTTTATTTCATCTCTTGGGTTATGTGTATCAATGTTATAAGTGTTGGTTGCCCTATTATAGGCCTCTTTCTCATTGCATCCATGTACCCTTGTTGTAATTACCAAAGGGTCATCATGTGGGGCTAAGATGCCTTTGAATTGGAGTCGGGAGAACCCAATTATAATGGTGTCCATGTCCACTTTCTTTCTCTTCTGCACTTTATCGGAAGGCGTCAGATTTACAACTTCAAGTTTGGCCACTGATTTGACCTTTGCCACATAAGCTTTTCAGTCAGCCACTTCAGAGCCTCCCCCCGTGAGTCGTCTGTAAATGGTGCTAATGCCAAAGGAGATCATACCAACCCTCTTCACTGGGGTTTTGTCATCTTTTGGCGGGAGGTTCGGATCGTCTTCCTCATCTCTGTCCGAGTCACCATCTCTTCTTGCTGGGGTATCATCACGGCATCTGTCGTTTTTGTTCTTTTTGGGGTCATCTGTTACGCTTTTGGGAGCTTTGCCATCAACATATTTCCTCAACTTTCCTAACTTCAACATCTTCTCGATCTCATCCTTCAAGGCGAAGCACTTGTTTGTTATATGTCCATGGTCTTGGTGTAATTCACACCATAAGTTCTGGTTCCTTTTATGTGGAGGAGACTTCAGCTTCTCTGGTAATCTTAGGGATCGATCATTCTTGATCTCATTGAGGATGTGTTCGCATCGTATCGTAAGAGGGGTATAATGCGCAATCTTATCATCAGCTGACCTCTTCTTTCCATATTTCATTCTTTGGGACTTTTCGCTACTACCGTAGTTCTCATCCTCATACTTGGCGGCCATAGCCTCTTCGGCATTCATGATTTTTCTCACAGCTGCCAATAGTTCTGCCATGGATCTGGGAGGGTCTTATGCAAGTTTCCACAACAACTTCCCTTTCTAAAGACCTCCTATGTTGGCAGTCATGGCTATATTCTCTTTGTAATCCTCTACCTCAAGTTTTTCTTTGTTGAACCTGGCGATGTAGTCTCTTAGGCTCTCGTTCTTACCTTTCTTGACATACAACAGATGGGTGGTTTTCTTTTGAGGTCTTAGCCCAAAACAGAAGTTGTGAATGAATTGTTTCGCCAAGCCCTTGAAGTTCTCAATCGAATTCTTTGAAAGAGAAGTAAACTAACTATGTGCTACTCTCATCAATGTTTCGGAGAAGGCTTGGCACTTCATCTCATCTGGTATTGAGTATATGTCCATCGCTGACTGATACATCTCAATGTCATGTACATGGTTGGTGCTACCATCAAACATGGGAAACACCATGGGCGACTTGAACTTGGCCGGGGTAGGGAAGCCTACTATCTTACCCACGAACGGTGAACCCTTAGAGAAACATCTTTGCAGTGGATCCCAACTTTTGATGAGGTCTCCTGTCTAATCCTCAAGATGTTGGATGGAGTCATTCCAGGGTCTTACAACGTCGTACTAGCTGAGGTTGTCCCCATCCACCTCCAAGTGGTGGATAGAAGGTTCCCCAGCCACAACACAACGTTTACTGTTAACCTTTTCTTTTTCTTTTCCTCATCCATGATGAGGCCGAGGATGTCTCCCTTCCCTTTATGAGCAGGGTGCACTTCTCGACCTTGACAACCTTTGTCTTAGGTCATTTACGGGGCCGAGTTTTTCAAAGGCTGACCCTCTGCTCACTCTATCAAAAGCCTATCCTTGTTGTTGGGCTTCTCCGCCTCTTCTGCCACCACAACCTTGGCTTCGTTGGATAGGGTGAACTGTATTGTTCAAAACCTCATACGGCTCCCAATAATCTTCTCTGATGTCTTCCACCTCTAAATCATCATACCTATCCTCAGGGAAATGGTTTCCTTACCTCCCCAGGCACAAGAGCCTAGGGTCAGTAATGTCCATCCTCCACTGAGGTGTAGGTTGGTAGTTCTGTGGTGCCTGGGGTAGTCCCCTAGCGTCTGGATGAGGCTGAACAGCCTCTGGAGTGATCATTTTTGGTGAGACTCCAGGTGGCCTCATCATATTTTGGTTGAGCTGTGCAAATTGCTCCTGCATTTCTTGTTGTGTTGCAGCCAAAGACCTCAAGGTTGCGGCCACCTCCGCCATTTCAGATTGGGGCGGTGCTTGGGTGGAGCTAGGTCCTCCCGCAATAGGCGGCGGAAGAGGTTGTGATAATTCCGGTGCCATATGTTAACACTAAAGATCTTGAGTAGTAGATCAACTTAATACCTTAAAGGACCTCTTTCAGTGGTGAAACATCTCCATGCAAGGGTTGAGGCCTGGTTCACCACCAGAGTCTCCAATGAGATTAAGCAAATAAAAAGGAAGAGATAGCTTCTTGTTCCCACAGACGGTGCTAAAATTATGATTCTAGAAACAGCACCACCCTTCAAGGGTGTTCGTGAGCTCAATTCAATGTTAACAATGTCAGCATAAGGGTATATACTCATATGATAGAAGGAGGTGAGGAGAAGTGGATTCACACCGGAATACAAGTGGTTCAGCCAATCTGGTCTACGTCCACTATGCAAGCATGTGATGTGTATCACTATATGAGGGCTCTAACGTCCATAGATACAATATCTCCAGCTTTCTCCCTCTACTATGTATTTGAACAGAGTTTTAGCTAGGGTTGCTAATTTTGGATCCCCTTAAAGAAGTAGAAGACAAGTATATATAGTATCTGGGGGGTGTAGTGTACCCCCCATGCATGCAATGAGCATGTGTGTGTAGACCTAGCCAATATGGTGAAGACACCTTTCACTGTCACATGTAGATAATCGTGATGAAATATTACCCCCACGTGAGGGGAATGATTTGTTATAACTGATTTGTATACACGTTTTCTTAGCCTCACATATTCGCATAAGTGCTCGGCCGTGTCTGGTAATAACCTAATCCTGGAAGAGTACGAGGCTGGTAAAGTCTGATTGCTATCCAATCCGAGATTGATCAGGATGACCTCGGCTCACGTGGGGCCGAGGTAAAATAAGTGAAGTCACATGGTATGCCTGGGCTAAGGTTAAGCTATAACATGCTAGGAAAATTGGCTCAGTCCCTACCGAAGTTAGCCTTGATGGAAGTATAACTTCTGTAACCTCAACCTACTCCCAGCCGAGGTTGCCATCGCCCCGGATGGTCTGATGAATAACTTATTCTCATGGATCATGAAGTCCTATCTTGACTAGGTTGGTAGTAACGTCAACCATGGATGACCTTGCTTGGGACGAGACCACTAGTTATTGATCTCAGTCCCTTCCAACATCGGCCATATCCATGGCTGAGGTTGACGTCTCGAACCAAGGTGGTACATTTAGGGCATATCACTTAATAATCTAAAAGGATTTCCAAGGGGGGTTCCATGAGTTACCTATGATTTTCATCACCATCAAAGGGTCAGATTAAATGAGGACATTAACAATCTTGAACTGTAAACAAAATTGAATCCCCTTTTGTAAGGCAAGAATCTCCACATCTGAATTTGTTGCAAGATGACCTGGGAAAGCATAGGCAAATATAACCTCAGACTTCTCATTCCTAACATTACCACCATACCCAGTAATACCTAGATTTCCCTTTGAATCACCATCAATATTAAGCTTGTAATAATTCGCAGGAGGGGGATCCATTTAACCAAGGAATGGACTCTTAAACACTTCTTAAAAGAAAGGTTAAACATCTCCTTACTTCTGATATCCTGAAGAAGACAGTCATTTGAAAATACCATACCACTACATAAATTTGAAATCATCTTAATAGAGTTTGTAATGATGTTTTGGTCTCTAAATTTGAGGCCCTCAAACAAACAAGAATTTCTGGCTTTCCAAATTTTCCAACATATCACAATGGGGATCGATTTGCAAAGGAACCTTTGGTAGTGTTTTTTCCCTGATCTAAACCACTATCTCAGAATGGAAGTAGACATATGGTTCATATCACATTTAATTACCATATGATTCAAAAAAAATTCCCAAGTCAGTTTTACCTCTAGACATGGAAGGAATAAGTGATTACCTTATTCTGAGTTCTTAGGCAGGCCTGGCATCGAGAAACCAATCGAATTCTAACCTTTGGAATGTTATCATCTAGGGGTAAAGAGTTATTTAGGATTTTCCACATGTTTATAGAGAGCTTAATAGGTATATGAGGATCCCAAATTCTTTTGTAAGCAAGAGAATTTGGATACCTTCTCTCCATTGCCTTGCAAGCTGAAGAGAAAGAGAATTCTCCCGTGTTAGAAGCCTTCCACATCCATTTTCCATCCAAGAACTCAATATTATCTAAGGCCACATCTTTATATTTCCTCATGTTTCTCCAGGATTGAGAACCCCCTTGCCGGTGATAAGACCATGACTTATATTTAGCTTGCATAAAAGCAGTCCATAGAGACTCCTCGGCATAGAATTTCCAAATCAATCTAATTCTTGAGGCTTTAGCAAGACATCGGAAATCTTTGAAACCAAGACCCCCTGAATCTTTTGGCTTACACGTCACCTGCCATTTTATCCAATGGTGATTCCAACCATGAGTTTCATTGCAACCCCAAAATAATCTACTGAACATCATATGGATCATGTTTATGATAACTTTAAAGGGTGTTGGGATGCAAGTAGGCATGTGGTAATAGAGGAAAGGACATGCTGAATGAGAACGAATTCTCCACCACTGGATAAAATCTTTCCTTTCTAACCTTTAATTTTTGACCTAATAGACTCTATAAGAGGGGCATATAAGCAGACCTTGTTTTTCCCCTTGAAAAGGGAAGAACACGGGTATTTTATAGGTAAGTTTTTTATAGTTAAACCAGTGTAATTACCTATGGTTGACCTCCTTTCAATTGACACATTCTTATCCGTAATGATATTACTTTTGCTCATGTTAATTTTTTGGCCAGAGACAGCTGAGTAATTTGCTAAAAAAGTCATCAAGTTAGACAAACTTTTCTTATCACCTCTAGAAAACACAATCACATCATCTTCAAAAGATATATGTGAGATGAGAGGGCAACCACTAGGCAAAAATAATTTTTTTATTTTTCCATTCCTCATGAGCATGTCTAAACCTCTACTAAGCACTTCTGCTGCCAGAATAAAAAGGCTTGGGGAAAGGGGATACCCTTGCCTCGAGCCTCTGGAAGATTTGAAAAATCCCTTAGATGATCCGTTAATAATGATTGAGAACCAACTATTGGAAATTCACCTCCACATCATGTCAATCCACCTTTCTCCAAATCCAAATGATCTTGGCAACTTGATTAAAAACATCCAGTGCACTCTATCATATGCTTTTTCCATATCCATTTTCACAATAACATTTCCACCATGAATTTTTCTCCCAATATTGTAAGCCATATATTTTTCTAAGAGAATTTTGTCTTGAATATATCTAACTTTCACAAAACCACTTTGATTCGGGGATATTATCTTAGGAAGAAACTGGCTGAGTCTATTGTATAGGATCTTAGAGATGATTTTGTCGGAGAAGTTTCACAAGCTAATAGGACTGAAGTCTAAATAGCTCTTAGGGTGCTTTTTCTTTGGAATGAGCACAATATAGTTACTAGACCAGCTTTGAGGAATCTCATGACCTGCAAAAAAACAATTTATAGAAAGAAGAATGTCATCTTTAATTGTTAAACAACAAGATTTATAAAAAACACCATCGAATTCATCTGGATCAGAGGCTGTATCAGAGGTCAGCTCAGATATTGCTGAAAAGATTTCATTTTCAGTAGCATCAGCTTCTAAATTTCATTGTGTTCCTCTTCAATCAGTCTTGGGATGTGGTCATTGATGGGAAAATTCTTCACTTGTTGATCTACTTATAGTAGAGATTGATAATAATCTAGAATTATGGCCGTGATTCCATCCTCATCCTCTATACCATTTCCAATTTCATCTTGGGTGTTCTTGATTCCCATTCTTCTGTGTTTATGCTTGACACAAGCATGAAAAAACTTGTATTTGAATCTCCACAAAGCAGCCATCTATCATAAGCTTTTGTCCTCCAATACATCTCCTCGATCTTCAATGACTCAAGAAGTTTTGCTCTGCTCATACATCATTTTTAGTTGTAAAACCTCATCTTCTAGATCTTCAACTCCCTAAAACACATCTTTGAAATGATCTCTATTCCAAACTCTTAAAATACCTTTAAGTCTCTTTAATTTTTCTTTGAACACATTCATCCCATAGGCCATGAAAGGAACATTCCAAGAATCACTAACGATTTGTTGAAACTGCTGGTGAGTGGTCCACATGGATTGGAACTTAAAATCTTTAGGTTTTGACTCCCCAAAAGTATCTAGATTCAATATCGGGGCATGATCAAAGCTTATTCTGTTCAGATGCTAGATAAATGAATTTGGAAAAGAATCTTCCAATTTCAAATTATGTAAACATTTGTCAAGTCTAGCCATAATGACTCCTTATTCATCTCTATGATTGATACAAGTGAATTTTGAACCTTTATACCCCATGTCTTTAAGCCCACAATCATAAATCGTTTGATTAAAATCTCCCACATCTTGGTTATCTATAACATTCCCACCTAACTTCTCTGATTGACATGAAACCACATTAAAATCCCCCATAATCAGGTGAGGATATATCTGGTAATCATAAGAGTTACTTTAACTCCTCCCAAATATCTCTTCTGTCCTCCTTTGTGCATTTAGCATACACCACAGTTAGGAATGATTCCAAATTCAGCTGATGGTGATCGACCTTAACAGTTAGCTGTTGGGCTGAATTTGAAACAATACTAACGAACACCTCAAACCTCCAGAGAATCCAAATATTCCCATTCTCATTATAGAAACAATCATCAAAACCCCATTTAATTTTAAACTTCCAATCTTTTTGTCAATCTACCTTTGGCTCCAGGACAACAATGATAAGAATCTTATGCAATTTCAATAATTTCTTTATTCTTCTATTTGAAGACGTTTTTGCAGCACCTTTAATATTTTACACAATTAGGCTTAACATTTAAAACTTTGGGAGGGAAAGTTAGTGTTACCTTTGGCTTTGGATCTAATTACTCTTTTCAACATAGGATAATTGAAGATTAAAGAGTTTTTATTAATCTACACACCTGATTGTTTGGCAGGACAAGTATCCATCTCTTCCTTATTTCCCAACATCATCTTATTAACAATAAACCTACTGAAATCCTTCAACTCTTTAATTAGAGGGACTGAATGCATAGTCTTCTCCCCATCATTGGCATAAATCGAGTTCGCAACATTGTTCTTCTCATACTCTGTCATCAAAATACCTCTAGGAGTTTGGGAGATCTGAACACCATCTAAGGCAATTATATTAAGAGATGAATCTTTAGGACCTAAATTGACCATTAGGCAATTCATCAGACCTGTTCGGTCCCCTTCCTCTCCTTCGTGGTCTGATTCAACCACTTCTTCATCTTCTCTTAACTTATCCTCTTCTTGTTCTTCTTTACAGATCTGTGTTTGATTTTTTGAAAATTTGACTTGACTAATATCAATTTTGTCTTGGCTCTGGTATACTTCCTTTTTTCCTTGTGCTATTGCATATGTTGTGCCATTCTCTTCCATCTTATCCTGTTCTAGGTCTTTTTGATTGGTTTGCAGTTATTGAGATGAGTCCTTTACTGAGAGTGGAACTGGATTGTTATTCTTTTGAATTCTTCCACCAAATTATTTGACATTTCCCTCTTCTTTTCCTTGAGCATTGTTCTCTGCAGTTGTATAGATCGCTGTTACCTTCACCTAATTGTCTCTATGTATTAATTATTTTTTTGGCAAGGATTCTTGTCTTTTCTTTTTCTTCTCCACTTGCAAACACGGGAGGAATATACATGACTCTTCGCTATGACCTTTCTTGGAGCAATTGTTGCAATATTCAGGTTTTGATCCCACCAACACTTCTTACCAAAATCCTGTCGTACCACAACCAATCCAGACCCTATTTGGGACGATTTTTAATAGATCCACTTTGACACAAGCCCTAAGAATGCTAGGTTTGTTCATCTCTACTGTAGAAGCATCCATCTTTAATGGATTTCCAATGAGTTGGGCTATAGATTATAATGAGGATTTGGAGAACAAATGAATCGAAAGATTAAGAAAATATATCCATATTAGGGCTAAGCTGCTTTCCTTGTCAGGTCTAAACTCAGGAGACCATTTAAATAATCCCATGGGAAACTTTCCAACGTACCAAGTATCTCGTATCCATATTCGAGTGTAATCTTCTTCAGAGTTCAACCTTTTCAATATAGGTTTGTGATCTAAAAAACCAATTCTAAAAGCAGTTTTTAGAGAATGTTTGGAACACCTGTCTAATAGAATCCATAGAAGGTCTGCCATGTGAAAACTTACCCACCAAAGAGTGTTTAAAATGCTTCGCTAGAATCTCAATATCATCCTGCGTAAAAAGGACTGTTGGTTCACCTTTGAAAGATGTAGGGGCTATGAGGTTTAGATCATGTTTGATTGAAAATGATTCAGCAACCACTGAAGCAAAGGATTTGCTCCCTGATCAATGGATATCTAGAGGTTTAGGGTCAATGTGTGGAGAGTGAGAAGTGGCAGCCATGCAAACCCTAATTAGGGTTTACAAGAGAGAGAGAGAGAGACAGAGAGACAGAGACTTTAGAAAGTAGGAAAACTCCCGTCAAAGAAATAAATCGATCCCAATATATATATACTAGGGTATGCCCGTGCCTGAAGGCATGCTGAAAATTTCCAAAGTCCATAATCGCGCAACGATGAAAATTTTGAAAGTATGTAATAGCTAAACAACAAACATTTCGAAAGTACGTAATCGTGAAACAACGAAAATTTCCAATAAAGTCACTCATATAATTTTGAAAAGTATAAAGTCGTGTATAATATAAATAAAAAAGTGTTTTATGTAATATAAATGTAGGTTTTCAAAGTATTGAATCGTCTAAATTTAAGTCATAAAATTTCTTTTACAATATAAATGTGTAAATAATATTTTAAAAAAAAGTGGCAACATTTCCTTCACTTATAGAACTATCCACCATGTTTAAGAAATAAAAAAATTAATCCAGCATAACCAATAGTCTATTGCAGACCTCGTATAAGCAACATAATCCAAAAATACTCAGTTACATAGAATCAGGACAAAAAATTATTTTTTCCTAAAAAAAATGGACATGGTCTCCTTTGTTTAATAACCTATTCACCCTTCTTAAGGGATAACAATCAATTCAACAACATTTAAAAAGTCTAAATTCACCTAAAAATTCAAACTCAAAGGACTAGGGACTTAATAAACATCAAATTGTCTTATATCTCCTTTAACTCTATGGAAATGGACTGGTGGCTGAGATCTTCTAAAAACACTATGAAAGTACCTTATAAGTGTGCTCCCGATTTGTAAAAACAAAGCAGTGTTTGAAGGTATGCAACTGAGTCCACAGTGAATCACCTGTAATTTGCTTAAACAAAAGATAGTATAAAATCAGTTTATATAAGAAGTAGTTAATTCTATTGAATCAGATCGGTGTGAACAAAACAGGTAGTAAAGCAAATTAAAATCTCAAATATCACGAACCAATGGAGTATATAATCTATTGATAAAAGGTGATTGATTTTAAAAAACTATATATGTATATACCTATTACGAAGCGATGATTTGAAAAAAATTCTCCGGTGCATTTGATTTCGTGAATATTAGATCGGTTCCAATGTATTTGATGTGAACAAAACAAAAGAATACCTATTCCGGTGTGTAGTTTCTCCTCTCGATCCATATCTGCTCAATAGAAACACGCAATAGACCGGTAATTGAATACCAATAATTAATCATCATCATATAAAGAGTTCGTGTACAAAGAAAACATGTTTGTATCTATTAGTAACTCCTCCACGTGACAATCGGGCATGTTAGGGAATTAAATTATGGTAACAACATGTATAAATTATCCATGCAATTTTAAGATAATAGAAGTATTTTCAAGACACCTAAGGAAGTGATGAAAATAGGACGAAACAAATTGAAATTTTCTAACCCTAATTTCAACACATAGACACATTATGACTATGAGTGCTTTCAAATACTTAAGAGAGAAAGAACTGCATGAGTATGATAGCACAATAACAATTATTTTATTCATGTGCATTGATGTAAATTTTATATTGATGTACATTAGGTCAACATGTGTCTTTTTATATAAAAATGGATGCTAAAAAATACCCCACTAATTAAAAATTCATACTGCAAAAATAAAGTAACCGTAACACAACAGTTAGCAAAATAAACTATAAAGTTATCACGTGTGCAACTACTCATGAAAACATAGCAATGCAAAAAGAATAAAGAACAAATCATGTGTGTTCGGTTATGTGGACAACACATCACATGTGTTCGATTATCATAACACAACAATTAGCACCCGATGCTACTATTATTATGAATGAAAAATACACATGACAAAGTCTATTGTTTCACCAAACATAACAGTAACCAACAAATCTATTTTTAACAAAGATCTGAATGAATGAGCAACGAACATTAACTATTGATCTTTTAGTCATCTACTTGCTAGTCATTTGATCACCTACAACAAAAAAAAACTATTGATCTAATTGATGATGATTGGATTGATACCAAACAGATGTGTATTACAAAAAAAACTATTCATCTTATTGATACTAAACAGATGTGCACTCTAAAAAAAACTATTGCTAGCCGTCTGAATGATTTTTTTGGTATCCAATAAGTAGATCTGTTTAGTATCTAGCAAGTATATCTTTCAGTCATCTGCAAGGAATACATATCTGTTTTTAGCAGATCTGTTTTGAGCAACGACAACAATCTTTGTTAAAAAGAACCTACATCAATCTTAATGTAGTGTACTTGTTCAGTACTTACTCAGTAATGCTATTGATAAAAAAGAGGTAATGCAACATACTTATTTTCTTGCAGGATGAGGCTCTAAGCTTGAACTCTTCTTTAAGGTTGTTGGATTAATCACCAAATATTTCCATGCCAGGTAAATATTGTTGAATTAATCACCAAAAGTGTTATTGCTGCATTAAGATCAAACCACTATATACATATACAAAAATAGAAAGAAACATACTCATACTAAGCAAAGCATTCCCCTGCAGAAGAAGGAAATTCAATAGTTATTTGTTCTTATGTGTGTATGTTGCATTAAGACCCATTTGGTTTAGGGGTTTGCCAATATAGGGCATTGAAGTTGACGATGATTTGAGCATAGGTTTGACTGAGACAGGATATGAATTCATAGGTATGGCTTTATTGTCGGACAAAAAATCAGTGGTTTTGTAATAGTTTTTGAACATTGAGAATGGAATATTTTTTTATCAGATAAAAGAGACACGCGATGATTCGGAGTTAAAATTTTACGTGCCACTTGGGAGGAAATATTTTTAGTTTTCGAATCGGGAGGACTGACCTCAGCATGAATGTTTTTTCCTAATGATTTAATAACAGAGTTTAGGACCTTAGTGAATTGAGATTTAAAATGAATAATACTAAAGTTTAGTTGATTCAAGTATTTTTTTAATAGGTTGTAAAATGAACTACAAATTAAAAATAAAAGTTCATGTACAAAAACTCATAGTTGCCCAATTTAAAAAAGTCTCCTTATAAAGGTGCTTGCTATGGTTCAAATTGACAAAGCAAGGTTTTGTCTATTTCATTAACACATTGGAATCGGATAAAGAATTATTCACTCTTAAACTACTACAAAAGCAAGCATAATACTAACAAAAACATAATAACCATAAGGATGAAGCTAGAGATAAACCGGGTATACATATCTAGGTCTTCCTTGATATGCTGCTACACATTGTTCTCATTGAAGGATGCTGACAAAGCTTCTTTATTGAGTTTCTAAGGAATTACCTGAACACATAAGAGTAACAACCATCTGTCTTAAAAAAAGAATAATAGAAATATCAATATGAAAAATTAAAATGAAAATTATTTAGACAAAAAAATAGACTATTTATTTAATTTAGACACAACAATTATTTATTGATGTCAATGCCGAAAAAACAAATTCGATCATGTCAACAATCTCAAAAAGATGTCGTCGGCCTTTGGAAAAATTGATGGTTCGACTAAGATTCGCTACAAAACATCATTCGCATGACCATATGTATAGTAATCATCTTTGACTGGAGTCCTTTACATAGTCAATAAGTTCTTACCGTGGATCATTTGGAAGCTCTACATATAGTTAGTACGTTTTTTTTTCAACAATAAAATTTATTTATTAAAATCTTAGGACAAATAGCCTCTCCCAGGGCTCTTACATGAGCTAATGAAAATTAAAACATAAAAACTAAACTTTGCGAAATGTAGTGCGAGATAAGAAGCACAACTTGACTAAAGTGGAAAAGATGACCTGAATAAAAAGGATTAGGTCCTATGATTTCTTGAATGCGTTCTCTTGTGGAAGATGTTCCAATTGTCATTTTTTGCAGTAGAATTTACATCATTCGAGATAAGATCGGAATCTCCGCATATGTTGAATCAAGTTTGGGGAGATCCACAATTAAATCAATGCCGCGGTCATTGTAAATTTCAACACTAATAGGATTAACTAGTGATAACTCGTCACTTGTTTTAATATTCTCTAAAGGAGGCATATCTTCATCACTGTTGGATTCTTCATTAGAAGATGAAGTCTCAAATAGATCATTGCGCAAAATAAATTTATCTCCGATTAATACGATGAAATCGTGTTGGATTAAGTATTGAATATAACTTTGCTTTTTTTCTTATTTGCGATGCAAACAGAAGATCCATGATGTTGATTGTTGACAACAGTCCCCATCATTTTACTCCTCATTATCACTTTTGGAATTATTTATAATTATTCCATTTTTTTCCATAAATCCAATCCTACCTAGCGCATGGGAAACAAGAGAATTTTTTTATTTGTTGTTTGCCACATTTTTAGAGTCAAAGGTATATGACATGTCTTTTTTTCTCTTATCATCCGTATCCCCTATAAAATGGGTAGCTTTCTTTGACCGATCTTGTTGTACTATTACACTTTCCACATTCCTAAATTCAAGATGATTTTTCCCAGCCGATATTATGAGGACTTCAGCTTCTGCGCCGCATACTTCTGTTTGAATACATCTGTTTAAATATCTAACGCCCATGATAACCCGGAGCCTTCATCATTCAAACTTTTAGCTGCCAAAGTTGATTTACTATTATTCTGCTCTTTATAATTTGGATCCACATGTTGGAGCTCCAATATAATGCGAGAGTTAACTGCTACATTCAAATCCACCCGGGTATACCCAGATATTATGCTGTGTCCCAAATTTTTTAAAATTTCCTTGTTGTTTATTAGAACCGACTAATTTGGACTGACTTCGGTGGGTACCACCTGCTGAACTGGAGTTTTCAATGCTTCAAGATGCTGGTTATCCAAAGAGTTTTCCAACTCATCACTTTCATGGAATGTTACACCATTTTTTTTCGTGAACCGAATTCTAGCAGTATCATATCTCGTCTGCTCGGACGCTTCAATTCTATCATCACATTGTGACATGACCTTAACCAAAGGACCATCCATTCCAGATAGCTTGTTATTTGGAATAGGTTTTTAACGAGTTTTGTTCATCAATGGTTGGGATTTGGCCATAATTTTTTTAATATTTCTACAATCAACAACTGAATGCCGAACTGTTCTACTATATGAACAAAAACATAGTAGAGAATCATATTCTATATTAACGAAAAAACTTCCATCTCCTCTTTTAACCAAAAGTTTTTCAATAGGAGGATTGTTCATATCCACTTCAACTAAAATTATAGCATAACTTACATAGGACATTTCCAAGGTGTTCTTGTCAATCCTAAGTGGAATTCTAGAACCTCTGGAAATTTGTAACAAAAGGCGAGGATCCCAATATTCTTGACATAATCCCATAATCTGAATCCCAAAATGGCAGTAGATAAAACATAAGAATCCGGGTGAAAATGGGGACCCAATTAGTTAGCTTAAACAATCCTGTTGAAAGTTTAGAACTACGAATAAACCAAACTTTATTCATATCTAAGGGACAAGAAAAACAAAGATTGTAAAAACCTTTACCAATATGTGTATCATTTTCCAACTTCCAAATAGAAGGCAATTGTATTTTTAACTGCTCTTGTTTGCATGGCTTGTCACCTTTGGCAAGAACAAGTCTGCCAATAAGACACGACAATCGACAGTCATTCATGACCTCATGGTATACCTCATCAGGTAGTTTAACCGCTAATGACTCACTACATAGGTAAGGGGTTGTTAACGGAGGGAGAGAGAGGGGAGTTTTAGGGGGTGGTTGACACAGGCCTTTGGTTTTGTTGGCAACAACATCAACACAGGAAGGATTTTCATTTATAATATCATGATGAGTATGATAATGAAGGCTAGGTTTAGAAGTGTCGTAGGAACATGTTTTGGATCCAAATCCAAGGAAGAAGGTGGACTTGTACCCATTACAAGTAAGGAAAAGAGTTAGGATGGGAGAGAGAAAGAAAGAGAGAAATATGAGTTTCTCTTTCCAGAACCCATTTTTTCTTAACCTCACCTGAAGGCATCACTGTCAGTACGTTCTTACCTGCACATTATATATAAATAATTTCTTTCTACTAACAAAATAAATCCACACCTAATATCAAAATAATGTAACTATATATACCTAACACATAGAGAAATAAGCATTCTTCTCATTTTTCACTTCTCATGGGAGCCAAACCTTTGTAAAAAGAAATGCGAAATAAAAAGAAATTTAGTTTGAACCCAATGGACAACTAAATATGAATCATGAAAACACATACATCTCTTAATGTTGTCAACCCCACTCTTTCTATTTAAAACCACCATCTTGTGATCTTTATCCGGGTCAAATAACCTGCAATATTAACATAAACAATGCTTATGTGTTTACAAAAGAAGTTTATGTGTTTAGATTAACATAAACAATACTTATGTGTTTACAAAAGAGGTTTACTGAAGCCATTTGTCAAACACTTAGTGTACAAACTTTTTTTGGTGAAATGTGAATTAATTACCACCAAGGCAAAATCCAAACAAAAATCAATACAATTATAAAATCCCAACATGGCAGCAACGCAAATCATCTTAAACCAAAAGCATACAAACTCAAACCAAAAGCCCAAATAATTCATTTATTTATATGAGATACTTACACAGATACCATGGATGATGTAAGGTTAAAGACAACTTTAGCAGATTATATAATAAAAGCCTTAGCAGACTATATAAAAAAAGCCTTAGCAAACTATACAAAAAAAGCCTTAGCAATCATTCAACAACGTATAGTAACTATAAGCCTAAGAATTACAAAAAGTCGAAATGATCGACATCCCAAAAAATTATCCTCTAATAGTCAATCATGGATTCGCAGGAAACATCCTCGTAATAACTCTACGGAATGTCCACGTATGCATATCGACTTACATCATATGAAGATTGGCACAATTTACAACCACCTATAAGAAATATTAGTAGTTAAGAATAATTTTTAGAAATGAATGAAAATAAAAAACATTTTTAAGACGAAGTACCTTGTTGCAGGAACCACATGTAAGCAATATGCGGGTATTTATCCGCACTTGATTCCTTACCATTAGCTCCCAATTCTAAGAATAATTAAAAAAATGATCAAAAGATGATATAAAGGGGTCAAATGTATGGTTTAGAAGAAAAATAATGCTACTTACTTTATAGGAGGACTTCCGGATACACAATATTTGTTGTCGAAAGTGAACAATCATTGGAAAGAAGGGTAATATGATTTTACACTTGTGCATCGAGATAACGCTACATATACATAGCCATGACTAAAAATCGGCGTGCGCAAGTCAATTCCCACAAACTTTATAGATTGACCCTGTGATTTGTTGATGGTCATTGTATATGCCAGTCGAATTGGGAATTGGCGTCTCGGCATTTTATAGGGATCTCCGTAGATGAAGGAGATAGTGACACTTTGGGAATGAATACTAAATTTTCATGGACATATCATTAGTTAATATTTGAGCATTAATAGCACGCTCCCCACATTTTGTAACAACCAATCGGGTTCCATTGGAAAGACCATCCTTCGGAGCAACATTTCTCAAAAGCATAATCGGAGAACCCACGTTTAACTCTAACCTAAAAGGGGGTAAACCAGAAGGACTGAGAGAATTCAAAAACTCATTTCGGTACTAACTGTGTACGTCTCTACTGGACTCATCATCACAGATTTTATCGGCACCAAAATAAGTTTTTGTATCACCCGGAAAGATATTCAATGCCAAATTATTTATAGTAGTCACATCGTTATCTCGCGCTAAAAGAATAGTTTGTTCGCTGAGGAAGTTTGGTGTAACAGTACCGACCACATTCAATAATGGATACACCTTCGCAATAAAATCATGGACATCATTACACTTTCGTATTGAGAAAGGAAATGATAGAATTTTAAGAGGATTGGACCCAATCTAAAAAAAAAGTTAAATGCATGCACGTTAAATGAAGATTGTTTAAAAATAAAAAAGAGTAAATAGTGGTACCTGATCTAAGAATGTAGATAATTAAATTGTCTGTGGATCCAATGGGTTTAGTCGCATGTTTTGATGGAAGGTTAAAACATGGATGTGCCTCCAAAGCATAGACGACCTTAATGAACCGAAAATAATTTCTTCTCTAACTCCTCTAGGGATAACTGGTAAGATTTGTCAAAAATCACCGCCAAGAACTACTGTAATTCCTCCAAATGGATTCTTAACATCACAAATATATTGCAGTGTCCTATCTACCGCCTCAACACAATACCTAGGTCACATTGGAACATCATCCCAGATTATAAGTTTAGCTGATTTAAATAGCTCTACATATATCGACTCCTTTGTAAATCCATAATTTGAGTTTTCAAGAATGTCCAAAGGTATGCACAATGTTGAATGTGCAGTCCGATCACCAGCTAACAACAAATAAGTAATGACAAACGAAGCGACTGTAATAACTGTATGACCCAAACTACGACAAAAAACTGCAATTGTATTGTACAAAAATTTCTTTCGAGTGGTAGCACCCCCATTCAAAAAATATTTAGTCTCTTTATTCTCGAAAATAGATGATGTTATCATTGATTAAGCTATATGTTGTCCCTCATTAAGTCGATCAACATCTAATTGTGCATCACCTTGTATTGCTAACGATTGTAACTGATGATGTTCTGAGTGTAATCTGTTCCCACCCACAGTCTCCCAATTAAAAGTTAGCAGAGGCATTGAAGGGAAGTCACTTAAACTCTTACCAAACTCTTGTAGCACCTCATTTAGAAGATACAAACCATAATCCTCAATTTGGATGCCAGTTGTATTTGGGATAGAAAATAATGTGCATAACTTATGAATCAGATCATCACATATTTGAATGTAAAATTGATTCCATAATAACTCTGGATGCAAAGAAAAACATTGTGTAAGTATAACACCAAACAAAGGTCGAAGTTGATATCCGGTGCGCATGATGGATGCCTCTTATAAACATTGAGCCCACTCATTATCGTCTTTAATCAATCCCCTAGATATACATGTCGATTTGAAAGTCTCATGTAATACACAGTTCACTGTACGTAAGCACTCGAACGATGTGGGCACTTTAACAACGGTCAAAAGCAATCACAAATAAAACCTTTCTCCAGAATTCGGGCTGACATAGTACATTCACTCAATAGAAAACTCGAATGATTTCTATGCAGTCCAGAGCTGGATTTTAGATCTACAGACATAATTTTTGGGAAACATTTGATAGGTATACTCCCGTGCAGAAGGATTCAATGCGCAAAAAGTAAAAAAAATGATTAACAAGCTCATTTGACCACTGGTTGTTTGAGAAATCGTAGTTAATGAATGTGAAGGATCAAACACAACATGATGCATGCCAGGTAAATGTAAATCTAATCGTGTAACAGGAGGTTTCTCCTTATGCATGTGATTACCATAAATTTTGCCAAGTTGCTTTAGGAGGTCCAATGTACCTTGCATCTAAATATTGTTGGATTTCATCAGCACCTCCCAAAACCATAGTTATGGGATCATGACCCTTATGAACTTATTTATATATTTAATGCATCGTAACCCAGCAAAAACTTCGACATTAATGTGACAATTGAAAAGTCTAGACAAATATGGATTCTAGAGGACAACATCTTTGTTTGATACCTTTTTCCATTGGAAGAATTATATTCCTTACCATCATCACGACAACGATAGATTAGATATCCATTATAATCCCTTATTATGGCTTTCACAAATGCCCGAGGGTATTTCTTCGTGCATATTCCGTTATCCAATCAAGGGGAATTCGAATTATGGGAGCCGCATGGGCCATGTACCATGCAACTCAATATAGTTTGGAAGAGTGTTGGATCATAAGTGGGATCTGGAAACTCAGCATAGAAAAAACTATTTACTTGGGCGCATGTTTTAATCTTGCTTTGATAATCGAGGAAAAGAAAAGCGTGCATGTGGGGAAAACCCCGTTTTTGAAATTCGATTGTAAACACATGGGCCACTTTCTTGCCAAAAATATTTTTATCCTTAATCTACTTCATTAGGAATTTTCTCCTTAGTTCAAAAACACGTGCAACCAAATGTGGACAGTCGAGAGCATTTTGACCTGGTAAAAGTTCCTTATTGATTTCAGGCCATTTAGGATTGGCGGTCATAATGAGAAAAACATCACGGTGTTGATTTTACCGAGTGATGGCCATTGAATCGTGGTAAATCTCAAACATATTTCGTGCACTACTAGTAAAAGAAGATGGAAAAATCATTCGCCAACCAATTTGCAATTATTCAACACCCTCATACATACAATCGCTAACATCTTTGTATAATTCTACCCAAAGTTTGCTTTGATTTAGTCTTAAATAAGTCAAGAGATTCTTTTCCATTCAAGCCCATGCATTTACAATGGACTCTTGCATAAGTTTTCCTCCTCTCAAAATTGTAGAGTACTCAGTGCCATGTTAAAGAAAACTATAACTTTAATAATCCTGTTGAGTTAGTCGATGATCCTGATCAACAATGTTTGCCACATCCCATAGCTTCATGTCGGGATCCTAAACAAGTTAACCATGAGAGTATAAAATAACGTAGTGAAGAAGTAGGTAAGCAGGGTTATATTCATTAACTCGCATCAATTGATCCACCCCTTGAAGGCGAACAATAATGTCTCTCATTGCAGATAAGTTATGAACATCATCGGGTAAAATAACAACAATTTCATCGGTGTAAGGAAAACTATAAATTCTACAATATGCTGCAGAATTGTAATGCAAGTATGCTGGCATGTTCATGCCGGATACAGAGAATTCATTTAATTGTGGATTATTTACAGAGATTGTTCACCTCCAAGAAACCTTGAATTATTTGCAGTACATCGCTTTTTTTAATTGTGGATTCATATGTTCCCTAACACTCGCAGCCACACTAGGATCATAAATGTATATATGGCCATATGAAGCTTCTTCCTCGTGTCCAGGCTCTGGTAATAGGGATCCAATACGATGACGTAGTTCTCCATGAATGGTGAAAGATGATGGACCCTTACCTCTGAGGACCCTATCATCCATTTGAACACAAAGACTTGTAAAGGCATTTAGAGCATTTTACTCTCTAATATGACTCTTGAAATACTTGTATTGAACATCATTACTATCAAACACATGTTTAATTTTCTGTGGGGGTTCAAGCAGATGTGGTAATCGAACTTGTCCCAATCTACAACACTTCCCTAATGAGGGTGAATCTTCGATGAGGTTGATAATCTTTCATCCATCCAATGTAAAGCTAAACAATAACGACAAGGAATCCATGGGCCCAAGAAAATGTCTTTCTAAATGGACATGTGGTTCTTGAGGTTTACTCGTGCTCGCAATATTTCCACGACTTTGTATAGTGGATCTATATATGAAATAAAAAGGTGTGAAAAATAAAATTAAAGAGAGTTCACAACGTAAAAGAATATTATATAATAGATAAAAATAAATAAATTATACTTATGATTATGTGCATTAGATGAATGGAAATTTTGAATTTCTCGATTATTCTCTGTTTCAAGGTGGGGTATAACTTTAATGTATTGGGGACCAATACATTTTGAAGATAATTTGATGTCGGAGAGTGTTCTTGGATGAATCCAACGCACTATTATTCATAATCAATTAGGTCAAAATCTTACAAAGTTTTCGAGGTGACATAGATGGGGGTATATTTGTCTCCGCAACTGGGATTGGTAAACCATTCGTCAAAGGACTAATTCTTTGAAAAGAAATGTGTGAATGATTTGAGGTAATAACTTCTATAAATTGGTTAGTTATGGATGACGGGACTTGATCCACATCATTATCTAACGATAAATGTGAAACCCGTGATCGCTTAGGAGAACCTTCAGTGCACGCCAAATCAGGTGGCCCCATAGAATTGTTAACACGAGGAGTATGACCCCAAATCAGGTGGCCCCACATTAATCAATTAATTGTTTACTTACAATAGGGTAAAATAACACCACCAATAATGTAATAGGGTAATGATAAAAACAAACTACTTCGGGACTAACATTATACTTCCCCATCCATATTGCCTACAAAAGAAATAAAAGCATATAAAAAGAATATTACATAATTCCATAAAGAATATTATATAAAAAGAAATATAAGCATATATAAAAACATAAAAGTTCTTGAGATGTTTTTTACCCTTTTACGTGTGGGAACTTCTTTCTCCATTCCCTTTCCTTTATCACTGGCATTATTGAGTATAGTTTGAGTCTATTAATTTTAAGATTTAAACTATAAATGGGGAGTGAAGAAGTTGTAAATATGATGTTCAAATGATAAAAACATTTAATAGCTAATATTTACCCCAATATCCATAACATTTAGTGGAACATCATCACGTATAACAATACCAATGTTATTTCCATAAGGCTTGAATTTATGAAAAAAGAAAGAAATTTTGAAGAAAGATAAAAAAAATTTAAGTAGATTATAGAGAAATGAAGAACACAAAGTAAAAAAAAAAGAGAAAATAGTAGATATAATCATAGTAAACCTATAATTAGTTTAACATACCACACTTAAAGTTGCACTTTCTTTCCCTTTTCCTTTTCGAATATCCTATATTAAAAGGTTAAATGTAGATAATTTGATAAAGAAATATGTTATATGTATCAGAATACATGAGAATAGAAAAAAGTTCAACCTTAGTGGGTGTCAAGTTCCCTTTTTTCTTCCCATGTCGTATTGAAGGTGTGCAAATGTTAACAGGCTGTAACGTAGATAAGAAAAGAGGATATTGATTAAGAATGGAGATACTTCTTATCATTATTATTAGAAAATAAACATGCATTTTCTTACCACGGAACAAACACTATTTAGATGAGATTCATCGAACACATCAACAGTGATATTATTTTGACGCAACCTTTGAATCTGTAATTAAAAAGGGAATAAGTGGTATTAATATATAAACATATAGGTGAGGAGAAGAAATATTAATGAGAGCAGTTCGGTTGTTACAGCAATCGCTGCATCTTCATTCACCGATAAATAAATAATTAAAATGCAAAAGAAAATTATTAGGAAGTAGGAATTGATATCATTTAAGTGAAAGAGAGTATAATTAAAAGTAATATACGTTGCCAAATACGGTAAAGTTCTCCATATGAACAAAGAAGTCAACAACAAAATGAAAAAATTAAAAGTAGTTATTAAACGTGACTAAAACACAACATGAACTATACTAAATGAAAGCTTTCTTAATGCAATTTCTTATATACCTCGAAACACAATAAAAACGATACGAACACAGATCGACATACACTCTTCACAATAAAAACTACTAATGAATCGTTACACATTCTTCATAATAAAAACTACTAATGAATCGACATACATTCTTCACATAACACCTAAAATCAAATGTAATGAAATCCCACTTTGAATATATATCCCAAAATACAATAAAAACGATACAAACGAATACTAACATTATCAAAACACAATCAAATAATATATGCAATCAAATAAGAAATATAAATAATATACAAATCAACAATATACATTCTTTACATAAGATATTTAACCAAATAAAAAATCCCATTCAAACTCCGAGAAATGCAACCATTGAAACTCTCATAAACTGATAAGAAATCAAAACCGAATGTAACATAAATGTTTATAGAGCTTGCAAACAGAGTGTTTGTTGTCCCGAATGCAACACAAATGAGTACTAACATTTCCAAGAGTAATAAAACCATTAAACATTAGAGGAACATTAGAGTACTGTTAACATTCTGAATATAATCAACCCATTCAAATCCCAGTTTAAAAATTATAAAAATTCTAGAAATGCAACCATTGAAATCAAAACAGAGTATTTGTTGTACACTAAAGAGTGTAAACCCATTGAGACATTCTTAAGAGTGTTTGTTGTAACATTCCGAAGAGTAACATTGATAAACCCATTGTAACATTCTAAAGAGTAAGAAAGTATTATCATTTTTTTTGTGCACTTTCAAAATACTTAGCCGGAGAAAACTATTATCAAACAGAGTAACAAAGTATTACCAAATAGAGTAATAGAGTATTATCAAACAAAGTATTTTCTGTATACTAAATAATGTACACCTGTTGATAAACCCATTGATAAACCTCATTGATAAACCTATTAAAACAGCACAAATCTAAACCTATTGATAAACCCCATTGATAAAACTTTGATAAACATATTAAAATAACAGAAATGTAAACCCATTGATAAACACAAAGGAAATGGAGAGTTGTTTCGATCGAGATAGAGAGAGAGAGATGAGTGTTCTTGGGTAAAGAACAAATGGAGATAGAGGTTGAGTTGTTCTTCCCACGATTGATAGAGAGAGGTTGAGTGTAATCGAGTAGTGGCATAAGTTCCAATGGGTTAATTTTCAATTTAATCCACGAATTTGAATTTTGTGCAAAAGGAGGAAAGGAAATGAAGGGTTAAAAAAAGAGGGGGGACTCAAATATGTAAGGGATAAAAATGGTAAGAAGGTTATTTTAATCTCAACCTTTGGATTGTTGCCTTCGATCTGAACCGTGAAGTGTCTTCCCATCTTATCAATAGTGAAAACACCATTGTAACTTATATATATATATATATGATGAACCTGAGATTCAGCACCACCGGATAAGTGATAATGAGCTCAAATAGTAGTAACCATGGCAGCCATAGAGATGTATAAGTGTATAAGTATGTAGAAGGGGATGAGTATAAGAGGAAATAAGACAATCATGTATAGTGGTTCAGCCAATTTGGCCTACATCCACTGTGAGTGTGTGATCCACTAAGTATGGGCACTAATGGCCTTGGATACAATGCACATAACCCTCTCTCTCTCTACTGTGTGTACAAGCAGAGTCTTAGCTAGGGCTACAGTTAATTGATCGATCGGTCCCCCCTTGTAAGGTTGTAGGTGACAAGTATATATAGGTCTTAGGGGGTGTAGTGTACCCCCCAAGTATGCATGGTGCATGTGAATGATGATCTAGCCAATCCCCTGTTGACACCTGTAGATGCCAAATGATGACATAATATTCCCTCACGTGAGGGTCTGATTTTATTATAACGGTCTCCCACGTGCTATGTGAACCTCACGCGCACTGTTCCACCCGTCTCCCAAACCACGCGCTGTGATGATGTCACCCTCGGCCTATGGGCCGAGGCCGAGGGCAAAGTTCCTTCCGGTAGTGTCTAGCCCAATTCTGGCCTCGTACTGTCAGCCCCTCGTAGGGTCATCTGGAGCTTGGTGAAGGGTCGGCCCCTCTTAGGGTCGTCTGGAGCTTGGTGAAGGGTCCACCCCTCGTAGGGTCGTCTGGAGCTTGGTGAAGGGTCGTCCCCTCGTAGGGTCGTCTGGAGCCTAGTGAAGGGTCGGCCCCTCGTAGGGTCATCCGCTTGGTGGTAATCTTTAGCCAGGCCGAGGATATAAACGGGTATATCAATCACCTCCAGCCCTTAGCCATAGGTGCTATTGATATGGCTGAGGGATAGTGTTATAATTGAGATGCGTGTATGATCAGTTAGGTGAGTGACACCTGGGCAGATACTCATTGTTGTTCCAATTTCCAAGGCATGGCGGCTGCACACTTATCTTGGGGCTTTGTTCCCTAATGATGCCTTCCTCATGGGCCGTGTCCTGCCTTGGTCAATGGGCCCACTCATCACTAAGGTATTTAATGGATTTTTGAATTCTCTCTCTCTTCTTCTTCTTCTTCGCGCCCAAGCTCTCTCTCTCTAGAATTTTACCAGTTTCCATCGCCATTTCTGCAGCCTTCAATCCTTCAAGATTAGCAACGTTCTTGCTTTTTCTTCATCAGGTAATCTTTCTCCCTCAGCGCTCTCATTTACCTTCATTTCTGTTTTCTTTTTAGGCTCGTAGGGCTGCATTTTCTTTGAGTTGTCTCATAGCTTTTTCCGGTGTCTTCTCCGGCAATTGTTCCTTGAATGTTCTTGAGTGTTCTTGAGTGAAAACCATCAATTCCCTTTTTTAATTCAAAAGTCTAATTTGGTCAACTGCAAATTTTTTTGTAGTTAAGTTCCCCAAATTTCTCCAAGTGTAGGGTCTTCCCTTTTAATGCTTAGGAAGCTTTATAGTTTAGCGTCTGAATTCCCATCCTTGAGAGAGAAGCTCTTTGCAGAGATCAGACGAGTAGAGGAAGAGGAAGAGAGGATACGAGGGGCCGACCCTAATTGGGTACGGCCCATCTTTCCCATTCCTCTTGCCATAATAAAACCATTTGAACCGTCTGAGTCTTGTGGGTCGTCCCATCGTCCAGCCGAGTGTCATTCAAGTGAGATGGACGAGAGAGCGTCGTCGCCAACTGGTGCCGGAACTTCTGGTAGGAGAGAGGCATCTGACCTAAGCCCAGGCCGAGAGGCCGAGGGTATGGTCCCCTCCGAGGCTGTCCCTGTGACAACCTCGTCTCCGCATGCCTTTCAGATGAACTTCCCCCAGGGGCCTCTGGAAGATGATGAGCCCGAGGGAGAGGGGAATGAGGACGAGGGCGATGATACAGATGACCAGATTGATACCTCCCATGCCTCGTCCTATATCTCCTCTGTTAGGGATCGCGACCTCTTGATATGGAGGCATGCATATAGAGTGCCTCCTAGTGTAACTGTGAGAGTTCCCTCTAAGTCTGAGAGGGTTTTTTATTGTGAAGAGGGAGAGGTTGCAGTTTATGAACAAATTTTCAAAGTTGGAGTCAGATTCCCTCTGCATTCTGCCATCGTAGATATCCTATCTGCCCTTGGTGTTGCCCCCTGTCAACTTCCTCCCAAATCTTGGAGGACGATCCTGGGCTACATCTCCTTGTGGAAGAATGCCTTCACCGACGAGCCCTCGGCCGACCTATTCTTGGGCTGCTACAACATCACCTCCTCGTGCAAACAGCCTGAACACTATCATTTGGGGATGAGGAGGTCTGAGAAGAAACTCCTCCATGTGGCACAAACTTCTAACCATGATTGGAAAAAGAGATTCTTCTTTATCTCTGGGGAGTGGGAGTCCACCGCCGATGGTTCGAGGGTCCCCAGAAGATGGTCTAACCCTTCCATGAAGGCCAGGTCAGACCCTGGACTTAGTCTGGAGGATAAGGACATCGTTGAATATCTAAGAGGGTGAACTTCCAAAATTTGAAGACCTGATGACCCCCCGGTTCCTCAAAGAAGCTGGTCTGAGGGTCGGCCCTCTGACATAACTATGTGGGTTATACTGAACGTTCTCCATTCTTTACTTATTTTTAAAGTGTTTCCTCTTTATTTCTGCATTTTTCTGACGTGTCGTCCTCTTATCAGGTGGCCCTGCAGGTATATCAGACTATCTTTGGGAAATGACTGCTCCCAGCTTATTGTCAGGCTTGGCAAAGAAGAAAGGAAAAGAGCCTCAGCAGGCTCCGAGGAAGACGAGGGCCACTGGGCTGACAGTGGTGGTGCCGACCGCTGATAGCCATAAAAGAAAGGAGCCTAAGGCCCCTGTTGACCCTCGGCTAGATGCTCGGACGAGGGCTAGGGTCGAAGCCTATGAGGGGACGACCTCTTCATCCAGCATGGGGGCCTTCTGGTCTCAAAACCTGGCCCATCTGAGGGCCGAGCCCTCATCACTCATAGCAAACTTGAGGGCAGCCAAGGCCTCAATGTTCTCTGCACCCTCGGCCTCTGACTACGAGTTCCTGTCCAAAATGCCTCCTACCAAAGTGTACGACTATGGTCTGCACGCCCTTGCACTGGTATTGGTCTTGACCCACTTTTTAAATTTCATTCTTTCAGTAACTGTTTCCTCAGCCTCTTGACATGTGTTTATTTTTCTATGCAGTCCGTCTGTGCCTTCACCTCGGCCACAAAGTGGATGGCTGAAAATCAGGCAAAGTTCTATGAGGCCAAAAGGGCCATTCAGCATGAGGCCGATCTGCAGACACAGCTCAAGACTGCGAGAGCTGAACTCGAGAGTGCTAGGACTGAGCATGCCAGGGTCTTAGATGAGCTGAAGAGGCAGCACGATGCCGACCAGCAGGCCAAGGACTTGCTCATAAAGGAGAAGAATGAGGCTTTACTCAACTTAGGGGCTCAGCACAAGGCCGATCTGGAAGCAGCTGTCAAGAAAGCTGAGGCCGATGCTGTGGAGGCCTACAAACTCTCAGGCAAGTTTCAAGGCTTCGGCCTTGAATATTTGGAGAGAGGAATTAAGACGGCCTGTCGATAGGTCATCTTAAAGTTTGCTGATGCAGTGTCGTCTGTTCGACCTTCTCCTGATGCTGTCCAGCTGGACGATCCCCTCATTGCTGAAGCCTTGGCCCAAGTGGAGTCTCATCATGTCGAAGGCATGGGCACGTCTGAGGGTCAGCCTGTCATACTCTTAGAAGAGCCTCCCATTGATGTCAAGGCCTTGCCCTCTGATCTTGCTCAATAGGGTGGCTGTTTGTAGCCGATACCCTCTTTGTGTAATCAATATTTTTGTACTTTACTTTGCAAGACACTTGATATTTTGTATAACTGGCATTTCATTAATACCATCGTCTTCTTTACTGTCTTCCATATTTGCTTCTTGTATGGTTTGCTGTCTCTTTTAATGCCACTATCCTCTCCCTCGTCTTTCTTGAGGGTGAACAAGGGGTGATCCCCTGCGTTGGCCCTCATTATAGCCGAGGAGTCAAATTACCAAACTAGTTTTTAATAAAGTTTTCCCTCGTCTTTCTTGAGGATAGTGGTGGGGTCATCCCCTCCACTGGCCCTCATTATAGCCGAGGGATCAACTTTCCAAATTAATGTTTTTTTTTTTTTACAAAATCTTCCCTCGTCTTTCTTGAGGACAGTGGTGGGGTCGTCCCCTCCACTGGTCCCCATTATAGCCGAGGGATCAACTTATCAATTTAATGGTTTTAAAGTCTTCCCTCGTCTTTCTTGAGGACAGTGGTGGGGTCGTCCCCTCCACTGGTCCCCATTATAGCCGAGGGATCAACTTACCAATTTAATGGTTTTTAACAAAGTCTTCCCTCGTCTTTTCTGAGGACAGTGATGGGGTCGTCCCCTCCACTGGTCCCCATTATAGCCGAGGGATCAACTTACCAATTTAATGGTTTTTTACAAAGTCTTCCCTCGTCTTTTTTTAGGACCGTGATGGGGTCGTCCCCTCCACTGGTCCCCATTATAGCTGAGGGATCAACTTACCAATTTAATGGTTTTCAAGTCTTCCCTCGTCTTTCTTGAGGACAGTGGTGGGGTCGTCCCCTCCACTGGTCCCCATTATAGCCGAGGGATCAACTTAGCAATTTAATGGTTTTTTACAAAGTCCTTCCTCGTCTTTTTTGAGGACAGTGGTGGGGTCGTCCCCTCCACTGGTCCCCATTATAGCCGAGGGATCAACTTACCAATTTAATGGTTTTTAACAAAGTCTTCCCTCATCTTTCTTGAGGACAGTGGTGGGGTCGTCCCCTCCACTAGTCCCCATTATAGCCGAGGGTGGTTCTCTGTAGATGTTTCCATGAGTGCTAGAACTGACAACCACAGGATGAGGGAAACACTGATATTTCTCATTAATTTTCAAAGTGTTCTGTTAGAGCAACTCTCATTACAATTATGGTCTTTCAAGACCTTACAACACTACTGATATTATTTCTTCAAATGATCTGCATTCCAGGGGTTGGAAAAAGGTTCCCCTTCTAGGTTTTCTAGTCTATAGGTCCCAGGGAAAACTTCATCGATGACCCTATATGGGCCATGCCAATTAGGATGGAGCTTGTTGGGCTTTTGCCAAGTCTTCTTGAGGACCAAGTCCCCCACTGCGATAGGCATCTGTTTGACGCTCTGATTGTAGAATCTTGCGGTCCTCTACTGGTAGGAAGCCTGCCTTATCTCAGCATCCTCCCTCCTTTCCTCAATCAGGTCCAAGTCGAGTCTTCTCTCTTCCGCATTTCCCTGGGGGTCGTACGTTTAGACCCTATGAGTAGGAAACTCAATTTCGGTGGGGATGACGGATTCTGAGCCATAAGCTAGCATGAATGGGGTCTCCCCGGTAGAAGTCCTCACTGTCGTCCTGTATGCCCACAGCACGGCATATAACTCCTCGACCCATCTTCCTTTTGCCTCCTCAAGCCTCTTCTTGATTCCATCTAGGATTGTCCTGTTCGTAACTTCGGTGTGCCCATTGGCCTGAGGTCGGCCTGGGGTGGAGAAAAAATGTTTGATACTTACCCTCTCACAGTATTTCTATAGAGAGGAATTCTTGAACTGAGTCCCGTTATCCGAGATGAGGGTGTTGGGGAGACCATATCTGCATATGATATTTTTCCAGATGAACTGGAAGGTCTTCTGCTCTGTAATTGTCACCATTGGCTCCGCCTCCACCCGTTTTGAAAAATAGTCAATGGCTATGATGAGGAACCGATAGTTATTGATGGCCCTAGGTAAAGGTCATACTAGGTCAATTCCCCACACTGCAAATGGCCATGGGGACGTAATGGAAGTTAGAGGATGATGAGGCTGGTGAGGGATGGTGGCAAATCTTTGGCATTTGTCACACTTTTTTACATATGTCGCTGCGTCTTTCCACAAGGTCGACCACCAGTACCCCTGGGTGATCACCCTCTTCGCTAAGGATCTGCCCCCGATGTGTCTTGAGCATGATCCTTCGTGCACATCTTGCAAAATGGAAGGGACTTTTGAGGGATGCACACACCTAAGTAAGGGGAGCAAAAACCCCTTTTTGTACAAGGTGTCTCCGATGACAGTGAATTTTGCAGCCTTGTACCTCAGTTTCTTGCTTTCTTGCCTTGCTTCTGCCATCTCACCCTCTTTAATGTATCTGATCAGAGGATCCATCCACGAAGCTTCCTGAGCAACATTTAGGCAATTGCCAAGTGTTCCCTCAGCGTCTTCAATAGTTGGCTGAAGCAAAATTTCTACTGGGACCGTCCTCCTAATGTCTGTCCTAGTTGCCAAGGCCAACCTCGTAAGGGCGTCAGCATGGACATTGTCGAGCCTAGGTATCCTCATGAATTTCACTTCTCTGAAGCCTTTCAGCAATCTCCTCACCTTCTCAAGGTACCTAGCCATCCTCTCGTCCTTAGCTTCATAGGCTCCTAGTATCTGATTCACCACTAGCCTCAAATCACTGTGGACCAAAATATGGCTGACACTAAGAGACTTGGCCAAGGAGAGGCCTTCTACCAAGACCTCATATTCAGCCTCGTTGCTGGAGGCTTTGAAGTTGAACCTCAGGGCGTATTCAACGTCTGTGCCATCGGGTGCTGATAGTATCAGTCCAGCTCCACTTCCGTTGTCACAGGAGGACCCGTCAACGAAGAGGCACCACAGAGTCTTTCCTTCTGAAAAATTTCCCTCGGAGAGGGATCCCTGTCTAAAGATGTATCTTCCCTCTTCATTTTCAGTCGCTTTCCTTCTAGCGGTGCTTGTCTCAGCCCCATCTGCGGGTGTGTCTTGTTGTGTATCTGTCTTCCTGAGGGTCTCACCCTCAGCTTCATCATCTTCCCAAGTAAATTCAGCCACGAAGTCTGCCAATGCCTGCCCCTTAATGGTCGTCCTAGGCTGATACACAATGTCAAACTCCCCCATCTCTACAGCCTCGGCCATCAACCTACCTGATTTTTCTGGCTTGTGTAGGACCCGCCTAAGGGGAGAGTCGGTGAGGATGACCATTGTATGGGACTGGAAGTACGGCTTCATCTTCATTGAGGCATGGATCAAGGCGTAGGCTAACTTTTCCATCCTCGGGTATCTTTTCTCTGCCCCCTAGAGTGCCTTGCTGTTAAAATACACAGGCTTCTGTATCCCATCTTCGTCTCTTATAATGGCTGCACTGATGGCCGACTCTGAGACGGCGAGGTACACATAAAGTCGTTCACCCTGCACGGGGCGTGACAACAGCAAGGGAGACCCTAAGTATGACTTTAGGTCCCTGAAAGCCTCATCACACTCTTCACTCCATTCGAAGGCCTTCCCGAGGATCTTAAAGAATGGCAAACACTTGTCTGTGGCCCTAGACACGAACCTGTTCAAGGCAATAACTCTCCCTGTGAGCCTCTGAACGTCTTTAATGCACTTGGGGTCTTCATCTCAACAAGGGCCTTTATCTTTTCAGGATTGGCCTCAATGCCTCTTTGGTTGACAATGAACCCCAGGAACTTCCCTGCCCCGACCTCGAAGACACACTTGGCCGGGTTAAGCTTCATCTGGTATTTGTCCATCGTATTAAAGGTCCTCTCCAGGTTTGCCACATGATCCTCTGCCTTCAGACTCTTAGTCAGCATATCATCTACATAGACCTCCATAGACTTCCCAATTTGGTCTTCAAACATTTTATTTACGAGGCGCTGGTACGTTTCCCCCGCATTTTTGAGGCCAAAGGGCATAACCCTGTAACAGTATGTCCCCTTGTCGGTGATGAAGGTTGTCCTCTCCGAGTCTTCAGGGCTCATGAAGATCTGGTTATACCCTGAATAGGCATCCATGAAGCTCATGAGCTCATGGCCTACAGTAGCATCTACCATCTGGTCGATGCGGGGGAGAGGGAAGCTGTCTTTCGGACAGTGCTTGTTGAGGTCTGTAAAGTCCACACACATTCTCCACTTGCCGTTGGCCTTTGGGACAATGACTGCATTGGACAGCCATTCAGGGTAGATGACCTCTCTGATAAATTTAGCGTCTTCTAACTTCTTAACCTCATCCCTAATGACCTCATACTTTTCTCTAGAGTAAATTCTCCTCTTCTGCTTTACCGGCTTCACTCCCTCTACCACATTGATCTTGTGGCACATGATTTCAGGATCAATCCCTGGCATATCTACATGACTCCATACGAAGATGCTTCGCCTTCTCCTCAGTAGTTTAATGAGGTCTTCCTTGATATTGGGCTTCAGAGACTTGCCGATTTGGACGGTTTTTTCCTGGTCATCCTCATCGAGGATGATGGATTCTACCTCTTCCGCGGCCTCTCCTTTCTTAACTTCGTCTCATCCCTGGGGTCTAGGGTATCAATATTGTAAGTGGTCGTAACCCTCTTGTGTGACTCCTTTTCTTCAGCGGAGTTGTAGTAACATTCTCGCGCTATCGTCTGGTCTCCCTGAACTTCCCCCACCCCGTAAAGGGTAGGAAATTTGATCATCTGGTGGACTGTAGACGGCACAGCTTCAAACCCCTTAAGGGCCACACGCCCCAGTATGATGTTGTAGGCCGAAAACACATGCTCATCCATCACAAAGAAACTGACCTTCTTGGTGAGCCATCTCGTCCATTCGTCCCCCATCCTGACATCAGCCTCATACACTCCAAGGGGATGACCTTTTCCCCACTGAACCCAATCAGTGGATGGTGGTACGGGACGAGTCTAGCACGACTGAGACCTAAGGCTTTGAAGCACGGCCAAAACATCACGTCTGCAGATGATCCCCCATCTACTAGGATCCTCGGCACCTCACACCCGTGCACCCAGGTGGTGATGACGAGAGGGTCATCATGTGGGGCTAAGAGGCCTTTGAAGTCCATTCTTGAAAATCCCACTATCAGTTTCTCCATATCAACCTTCTTCCTCTTTTCTGACTTGACCTCCAGAGAGGTCGAGTGTACCTTCTTCATCACTGCTTTGGCCTCGTCCACATGGACCTTCCTGTCGGCGACCTCAGACCGTCCTCCTACCAGACCCCCGGAGATCATTCCCACTCCGAGTGAGATCATATTAAGCCTCTTGATAGGGCCGTGGTCGTCTCTCGGTGGGAGGTCAGGGTCGTCCTCATCATCAGAAGGGTCATCCCCTCTTTTTTGAGGACCTTCTCTACATGCATCGCCTCACTTCTTTCTGGGGTCGTCCCCTCGGCCCCTCTTGAAGGCACCTTTGTCGATGTACTTTCTGAGCTTCCCTTCCTTCAGCATCTTCTCAATCTCATCTTTCAGAGAAAAGCATTTGTCTTTTACGTGGCTGTGGTCTTAGTGATATTCACACCACAGGTTCTTATTCCTCTTGCCGGGGGCTGCCCTCAGCTTCTCAGGCCACTTCAGGGACCGGTCACTCTTTATGTCATTGAGAATTTGTTCACAGCTGACCGTTAGAGGGGTGTAGCCAGAAAACTTGTCATCCGTAGACCTCTTCTTCCCCTCTTTGCTCTTCTTAGGGTATTTACCCCCACTAGCACCTCCTTTTTCGTCTTCATATTTCGCGGCCATCGCCTCTTCGGCGTTCATCACCTTTTCTGCTGTCGACAGCAACTCAGCTATCGTCCTCGGAGGGTCTTCAGCAAGCTTCCATAACAGCTTCCCCTTTTGGAGTCCTCCAATCAGGGTTGTCATAGCTATGCTCTCCTCATAGTCTTCCACCTCCAGCTTCTCTTTATTGAATCTGGCTATATAGTCCCTCAGACTCTCATTCTTCCCCTGCTTAACATAGAGCAAGTGGGTGGTCTTCTTCTGTGGCCTCACCCCAAAGCAAAAGTTGTGGACGAACCGGTCTGCCAACTACTTAAAGTTTTCAATGGAATTTTTTGGAAGAGACGTGTACCAGACATGTGCAGCCCCTGTCAGGGTACCAGAAAAGGCACGACATCTCATCTCATCTGAGATAGAGTATATGTCTGTTGCTGATTGATACATCTCCATGTGGTGGACAGGGTTGGTGCTCCCGTCATATCTTGGGGTGACCACAGGTGGCTTGAACTTTGATGGCGTAGGGAAGTTGACTATCTTTGCCACAAAGGGTGAGCCTATGGTGTATCCCCTCTGAAGAGGGTATCGTCTCTTCAGTATGTCGCCAATCTTATCCTCCAATCGCTTGATTGAGTCGTTCCAGGGCCTCACAGGGTCGGCTTGGCCGATGTTATCCCCCGCCGCCTCTTTGAGGTGGACGGAGGGTTCTGCTGCGACAGGCCTGTGTCGGCTATTTACTTCCCCTTGGCCGTCATCCCGTCCCTGGGGTCGGCCATCTGCTGCCTCCCTCCTGGATCTCGCAACACTTCTTGACCTGGATAATTTATCCCGCAGGTCATTTACTGGGCCTAGCCTCTCAAAGGCTGACCCCCTGCTCAGGCGATCAAAAGTAGAGCCTCTCGGGCGATCATCAGGGTTTGGTCTCCCGCACTTTCCTCTACTATCCTGGAGAGGTCGTACAGTATTGTTGGAGACCTCATACGGTTCCCAGCATTCTATTGGAGCCTCCTCTCCCTCCAGATCGCCATACCTGTCCTCAGGGCAAGGGTTTCCTTGCCTCCCCAGACATAGACGCCGGGGGTCAGCAACATCCCTACGCCGCTGAGGGCGCGGTAGGTCTTTGCATGGTGTCTGGGGTGGTCCCCTGGCCTCATGCTGTCCTGGAGCTGCTTCTGGAGTAATCATCTCAGGTGAAACCCCTGGTGGTCTCAGTATGTTCTGGCTTAGAGCTGTGAACTGCTCCTGCATCATCCGCTGGCTTGCTGCCAGCGACTTTAGGGCTGCTGCCATATCAGCCATCTCAAACTGAGGCGGCCGCTGACTGGAACTGGGTCTTCCCCCCTCATCCGGCGGGGGAAGTGGTGGTGGTGGCATCTCAGGTGCCATGTGCTTGAGCTGTGAACAGCTGAACTGGGAAAAAGACTGGAGAGCTTGAGAACCTTATGGGTCTCTTTCAATGGTGAAACGTCTCCGCACAGGGGGAGAGCTGGTTCACCACCAGAGTGCCCAGTGAGGTCAAGCTGTACAAAGGAAGAGAGGTCTTCTTGTTCCCACAAACGGCGCCAAACTGATGAACCTGAGATTCAGCACCACCGGATAAGTGATAATGAGCTCAAACAGTAGTAACCATGGCATCCATAGAGATGTATAAGTGTATAAGTATGTAGAAGGGGATGAGTATAAGAGGAAATAAGACAATGATGTATAGTGGTTCAACCAATTTGGCCTACATCCACTGTGAGTGTGTGATCCACTAAGTATGGGCACTAATGGCCTTGGATACAATGCACATAACCCTCTCTCTCTCTCTCTACTGTGTGTACAAGCAGAGTCTTATCTAGGGCTACAGTTAATTGATCGATCGGTCCCCCCTTGTAGGGTTGTAGGTGACAAGTATATATAGGTCTTGGGGGTTGTAGTGTACCCCCCAAGTATGCATGGTGCATGTGAATGATGATCTAGCCAATCCCCTGTTGACACCTGTAGATGCCAAATAATGACATAATATTCCCTCACGTGAGGGTGTGATTTTGTTATAACGGTCTCCCACGTGCTATGTGAACCTCACGCGTACTGTTCCACGCGTCTCCCAAACCACGCGCTGCGATGATGTCACCCTCGGCCTATGGGCCGAGGCCGAGGGAAAAGTTCCTTCCGGCAGTGTCTGGCCCAATTCTGGCCTCGTACTGTCGGCCCCTCGTAGGGTCATCTGGATCTTAGTGAAGGGTCGGCCCCTCGTAGGGTCGTCTGGAGCTTGGTGAAGGGTCGACCCCTCGTAGGGTCGTCTGGAGCTTGGTGAAGGGTCGGCCCCTCGTAGGGTCGTATGGAGCCTGGTGAAGGGTCGGCTCCTCGTAGGGTCGTCCGCTTGGTGGTAATCTTCAGCTAGGCCGAGGATATAAACGGGTATATCAATATATATATATATATATATATATATATATATATGTGTGTGTGTGTGTGTGTGTGTACGTGTGTGTGTTTATGTGTGTGTGTGTGTGTGTTTTGGTCTCTAAATTTGAGGCCCTCAAACAAACAAGAATTTCTGGCTTTCCAAATTTTCCAACATATCACAATGGGGATCGATTTGCAAAGGAACCTTTGGTAGTCTTTTTTCCCTGATCTAAACCACTAGATCAGAATGGAAGTAGACATATGGTTCATATCACATTTAATTACCATATGATTCGAAAAAAATTCCCAAGCCAGTTTTACCTCTGGACATGGAAGGAATAAGTGATTACCTTATTTTGAGTTCTTTAGGCAGGCCTGGCATCGAGAAACAAATCGAATTCTAACCTTTGGAATGTTATCATCTAGGGGTAAAGAGTTATTTAGGATTTTCCACATGTTTATAGAGAGCTTAATAGGTATTTGCGAATCCCAAATTCTTTTGTAAGCAAGAGAATTTGGATACCTTCTCTCCATTGCCTTGCAAGCTGAAGAGAAAGAGAATTCTCCCGTGTTAGAAGCCTTCCAGATCCATTTTCCATCCAAGAACTCAATATTATCTAAGGCCACATCTTTATATTTCCTCATGTTTCTCCAGGATTGAGAACCCCCTTGCCGGTGATAAGACCATGACTTATATTTAGCTTGCATAAAAGCAGTCCATAGAGACTCCTCGGCATAGAATTTCCAAATCAATATAATTCTTGAGGCTTTAGCAAGACATCAGAAATCTTTGAAACCAAGACACCCTGAATCTTTTGTCTTACACATCACCTGCCATTTTATCCAATGGTGATTCCAACCATGAGTTTCATTGCCACCCCAAAATAATCTACTGAACATCATATGGATCATGTTTATGATAACTTTAAAGGGTGTTGGGATGCAAGTAGGCATGTGGTAATAGAGGAAAGGACATGCTGAATGAGAACAAATTCTCCACCACTGGATAAAAGCTTTCCTTTCTAACCTTTAATTTTTGACCTAATAGACTCTATAAGAGGGGCATATAAGCAGACCTTGTTTTTCCCCTTGAAAAGGGAAAAACACGGGTATTTTATAGGTAAGTTTTTTATAGTTAAACCAGTGTAATTACCAATGGTTGACCTCCTTTCAATTGACACATTATTATCCATAATGATATTACTTTTGCTCATGTTAATTTTTTGGCCAGAGACAGCTGAGTAATTTTCTAAAAAAGTCATCAAGTTAGAGAAACTTTTCTTATCACCTCTACAAAACACAATCACATCATCTGCAAAAGATATATGTGAGATGAGAGGGCAACCACTAGGCAAAAATAATTATTTTATTTTTCCATTCCTCATGAGCATGTCTAAACCTCTACTAAGCACTTCTGTTGCCAGAATAAAAAGGCTTGGGGAAAAGGGATACCCTTGCCTCGAGCCTCTGGATGATTTGAAAAATCCCTTAGATGATCCAATAATAATGATTGAGAACCAACTATTGGAAATTCACCTCCAGATCATGTCAATCCAACTTTCTCCAAATCCAAATGATCTTGGCAACTTGATTAAAAACATCCAGTGCACTCTATCATATGCTTTTTCCATATCCATTTTCACAATAACATTTCCACCACGAATTTTCCTCCCAATATTGTAAGCCATATATTTTTCTAAGAGACTTTTGTCTTGAATATATCTACCTTTCACAAAACCACTTTGATTCGGGGATATTATCTTAGGAAGAAACTGGCGGAGGATCTTAGAGATGATTTTGTCGGAGAAGTTTCACAAGCTAATAGGACTGAAGTCTAAATAGCTCTTAGGGTGCTTTTTCTTTGGAATGAGCACAATATAGTTACTAGACCAGCTTTGAGGAATCTCATGACCTGCAAAAAAATAATTTATAGAAAGAAGAATGTCATCTTTAATTGTTAGACAATAAGATTTATAAAAAACACCATCGAATTCATCTGGATCAGAGGCTGTATCAGAGGTCAGCTCAGATATTGCTGAAAAGATTTCATTTTCAGTAGCATCAGCTTCTAAATTTCATTGTGTTCCTCTTCAATCAGTCTTGGGATGTGGTCATTGATGGGAAAATTCTTCACTTGTTGATCTACTTATAGTAGAGATTGATAATAATCTAGAATTGTGGCGGTGATTCCATCCTCATCCTCTATACCATTTCCATTTTCATCTTGGATGTGCTTGATTCCCATTCTTCTGTGTTTATGCTTGACACAAGCATGAAAAAACTTGTATTTGAATCTCCACAAAGCAGCCATCTAGCATAAGTTTTTTTCCTCCAATACATCTCCTCGATCTTCAATGACTCAAGAAGTTTAGCTCTGCTCATACATCATTTTTAGTTGTAAAACCTCATCTTCTAGATCTTCAACTCCCTGAAACACATCTTTGAAATGATCTCTATTCCAAACTCTTAAAATACCTTTAAGTCTCTTTAATTTTGCATTTAACACATTCATCCCATAGGCCATGAAAGGAACATTCCAAGAATCACTAACGATTTGTTGAAACTGCTGGTGAGTGGTCCACATGGATTGGAACTTAAAATCTTTAGGTTTTGACTCCCCAAAAGTATCTAGATTCAATATCGGGGCATGATCAAAGCTTATTCTGTTCAGATGCTAGATAAATGAATTTGGAAAAGAATCTTCCCATTTCAAATTATGTAAACATCTGTCAAGTCTAGCCATAACGACTCCTTATTCATCTCTATGATTGATCCAAGTGAATTTTGAACCTTTATACCCCATGTCTTTAAGCCCACAATCATAAATCGTTTGATTAAAATCTCCCACAGCTTGGTTATCTATAACATTCCCACCTAACTTCTCTGATTGACATGAAACCACATTAAAATCCCCCATAATCAGGTGAGGATATATCTGGTAATCAGAAGAGATAACCTTTAACTCCTCCCAAATATCTCTTCTTTCCTCCTTTGTGCATTTAGCATACACCACAGTTAGGAATGATTCCAAATTCAGCTGATGGTGATCTACCTTAACAGTTAGCTGTTGGGATGAATTCGAAACAATACTAACGAACACCTCAAACCTCCAGAGAATCCAAATATTCCCATTCTCATTATAGAAACAATCATCAAAACCCCAATTAATTTTAAACTTCCAAACTTTTTGGCAATCTACCTTTGGCTCCAGGACAACAATGATAAGAATCTTATGCAATTTCAATAATTTATTTATTCTTCTATTTGAAGACGTTTTTGCAGCACCTCTAATATTTTACACAATTAGGCTTAAAATTTAAAACTTTGGGAGGGAAAGTTAGTGTTACCTTTGACTTTGGATCTAGTTACTCTTTTCAACATAGGATAATTGAAGATTAAAGAGTTTTTATTAATCTGCACACCTGATTGTTTGGCAGGACAAGTATCCATCTCTTCCTTATTTCCCAACTTCATCTTATTAACAATAAACCTACTGAAATCCTTCAACTCTTTAATTAGAGGGACTGAATGCATAGTCTTCTCCCCATCATTGGCATAAATCGAGTTCGCAACATTGTTCTTCTCATACTCTGTCATCAAAATACCTCTAGGAGTTTGGGAGATCTGAACACCATCTAAAGCAATTATATTAGGAGATGAATCTTTAGAACCTAAATTGACCATTAGGCAATGCATCAAACCTGTTCGGTCCCCTTCCTCTCCTTCGTGGTCTGATTCAACCACTTCTTCATCTTCTCTTAACTTATCCTCGTCTTGTTCTTCTTTACAGATCTGTGTTTGATTTTTTGAAAATTTGACTTGACTAATATCAATTTTGTCTTGGCTCTGGTATACTTCCTTTTTTCCTTGTGCTGTTGCATATGTTGTGTCATTCTCTTCCATCTTATCCTGTTCAAGGTCTTTTTGATTGGTTTGCAGTTATTGAGACGAGTCCTTTACTGAGAGTGGAACTTGATTTTTATTTTTTTAAATTCTTCCACTAATTTCTTTGACATTTCCCTCTTCTTTTCCTTGAGCATTGTTCTCTACAGTTGTACAGATCGTTGTTACCTTCACCTAATTGTCTCTATGTATTAATTATTTTTTTGGCCAGGATTGTTGTCTTTTCTTTTTCTTCTCCACTTGCAAACACAGGAGGAATATACATGACTCTTCGCTATGAACTTTCTTGGAGCAATTGTTGCAATATTCAGGTTTTGATCCCACTAACACTTCTTACCAAAATCCTGTCGTACCACAACCAATCCAGACCCTATTTGGGCCGATTTTTAATAGATCCACTTTGACACAAGCCCTAGGAATGCTAGGTTTGTTCATCTCTACTGTAGAAGCATCCATCTTTAATGGATTTCCAATGAGTTGGGCTATAGATTATAATGAGGATTTGGAGAACAAATGAATCGAAAGATTAGGAAAATATATCCATATTGGGGCTAAGCTGCTTTCCTTGTCAGGTCTAAACTCAGGAGACCATTTAAATAATCCCATGGGAAACTTTCCAACGTACCAAGTATCTCGCATCCATATTCAAGTGTAATCTTCTTCAGAGTTCAACCTTATCAATATATGTTTGTGATCTAACAAACCAATTCTAAAAGCAGTTTTTAGAGAATGTTTGGAACAACTGTCTAATAGAATCCATAGAAGGTCTACCATGTGAAAACTTACCCACCAAAGAGTGTTTAAAAGGCTTCGCTAGAATCTCAATATCATCCTGCGTAAAAAGGACTGTTGGTTCACCTTTGAAAGATGTAGGGGCTATGAGGTTTAGATCATGTTTGATTGAAAATGATTCAACAACCACTGAAGCAAAGGATTTGCTCCATGATCAATGGATATCTAGAGGTTTAGGGTCAATGTGTGGAGAGTGAGAAGTGGCAGCCATGCAAACCCTAATTAGGGTTTACAAGAGAGAGAGAGAGAGAGAGACAGAGAGACAGAGACTTTAGAAAGTAGGAAAAGTCCCGTCAAAGAAATAAATTGAGCCCAATATATATATACTAGGGTATGCCCGTGCCTGAAGGCATGCTGAAAATTTCCAAAGTCCATAATCGCGCAACGATGAAAATTTTGAAAGTATGTAATAGCTAAACAACAAACATTTCGAAAGTACGTAATTGTGAAACAACGAAAATTTCCAATAAAGTCACTCATATAATTTTGAAAAGTATAAAGTCGTGTATAATATAAATAAAAAAGTGTTTTATGTAATATAAATGTAGGTTTTCAAAGTATTGAATCGTCTAAATTTAAGTCATAAAATTTCTTTTACAATATAAATGTGTAAATAATATTTTAAAAAAAATGGCACCATTTCCTTCGCTTATAGAACTATCCACCATGTTTAAGAAATAAAAAAATTAATCCAGCATAACCAATAGTCTATTGCAGACCTCGTATAAGCAACATAATCCAAAAATACTCAGTTACATAGAATCAGGACAAAAAATTATTTTTTCCTAAAAAAAATGGACATGGTCTCCTTTGTTTAATGAACTATTCACCCTTCTCAAGGAATAACGATCAATTCAACAACATTTAAAAAGTCTAAATTCACCTAACAAATACTTCATCTTGGCCTTCAAGTCTATGCAAATGGACTGGTGGCTGAGATCTTCTAAAAACACTATAAAGTACCTTATAAGTGTGCTCCCGATTTGTAAAAACAAAGCAGTGTTTGAAGGTAAGCAACTGAGTCCACAGTGAATCACCTGTAATTTTCTTAAACAAAAGATAGTATAAAATCAGTTTATATAAGAAGTAGTTAATTCTATTGAATCAGATCGGTGTGAACAAAACAGGTAGTAAAACAAATTAAAATCTCAAATATCACGAACCAATGGAGTATATAATCTATTGATAAAAGATGATTGATTTTAAAAAACTATATATGTATATACCTATTACGAAGTGATGATTTGAAAAAAATTCTCCGGTGCATTTGATTTCGTGAATATTAGATCGGTTCCAATGTATTTGATGTGAACAAAACAAAAGAATACCTATTCCGGTGCGTAGTATCTCCTCTCAATCCAGATCTGCTCAATAGAAACACGCAATAGACCGGTAATTGAATACCAATAATTAATCATCATCATATAAAGAGTTCGTGTACAAAGAAAACATGTTTGTATCTATTAGTAACTCCTCCAGGTGACAATCGGGCATTTTAGGGAATTAAATTATGGTAACAACATGTATAAATTATCCATGCAATTTTAAGATAATAGAAGTATTTTCAAGACACCTAAGGAAGTGATGAAAATAGGACGAAACAAATTAAAATTTTCTAACTCTAATTTCAACACATAGACACATTATGACTATGAGTGTTTTCAAATACTTAAGAGAGAAAGAACTGCATGAGTATGATAGCACAATAACAATTATTTTATTCATGTGCATTGATGTAAATTTTATATTGATGTACATTAGGTCAACATGTGTCTTTTTATATAAAAATGGATGCTCAAAAATACCCCACTAATTAAAAATTCATACTGCAAAAATAAAGTAACCGTAACACAACAGTTAGCAAAATAAACTATAAAGTTATCACGTGTGCAACTACTCATGAAAACATAGCAAGTGAAAAGAATAAATAACAAAGCATGTGTGTTCGGTTATGTGGACAACACATCACGTGTGTTCGATTATCATAACACAACAATTAGCACCCGATGCTACTATTATTTTGAATGACAAATACACATGAGAAAGTCTATTGTTTCAACAAACATAACAGTAACCAACAAATCTATTATTAACCAAGATCTGAATGAATGAGCAACGAACATTAACTATTGATCTTTCAGTCATCTACTTGCTAGTCATTTGATCACCTACAACAAAAAAAACTATTGATCTAATTGATGATGATTGGATTGATACCAAACAGATGTGTATTACAAAAAAAAACTATTCATCTTATTGATACTAAACAGATGTGCACTCTAAAAAAAACTATTGCTAGCCATCTGAATGATTTTTTTGGTATCCAATAAGTAGGTCTGTTTAGTATCTAGCAAGTATATCTTTCAGTCATCTGCAAGGAATACATATCTGTTTTTAGCAGATCTGTTTTGAGCAACAACAACAATCTTTGTTAAAAAGAACCTACATCAATCTTAATGTAGTGTACTTGTTCAGTACTTACTCAGTAATGCGATTGATAAAAAAGAGGTAATGCAACATACTTATTTTCCTTGCAGGATGAGGCTCTAAGCTTGAACTCTTCTTTAAGGTTGTTGGATTAATCACCAATTATTTCCATGCCAGGTAAATATTGTTGAATTAATCACCAACAGTGTTATTGCTGCATTAAGATCAACCTACTATATACATATACAAAAATAGAAAGAAACAAACTCATACTAAGCAAAGCATTCCCCTGCAGAAGAAGGAAATTCAATAGTTATTTGTTCTTATGTGTGTATGTTGCATTAAGACCAAACCATTTGGTTTAGGGGTTGCCAATATAGGGCATTGAAGTTGACGATGATTTGAGCATAGGTTTGACTGAGACGGGATATGAATTCATAGGTATGGCTTTATTGTCGGACAAAAAATCAGTGGTTTTGTAATAGTTTTTGAACATTGAGAATGGGATATTTTTTTATCAGATAAAAGAGACACGCGATGATTCGGAGTTAAAATTTTACGTGCCACTTGGGAGGAAATATTTTTAGTTTTCGAATCGGGAGGACTGACCTCAGCATGAATGTTTTTTCCTAATGATTTAATAACAGAGTTTAGGACCTTAGTGAATTGAGATTTAAAATGAATAATACTAAAGTTTAGTTGATTCAAGTATTTTTTTAATAGGTTGTAAAATGAACTACAAATTAAAAATAAAAGTTCATGTGCAAAAACTCATAGTTGCCCAATTTAAAAAAGTCTCCTTATAAAGGTGCATGCTATGGTTCAAATTGACAAAGCAAGGTTTTGTCTATTTCATTAACACATTGGAATCAGATAAAGAATTATTTACTCTTAAACTACTACAAAAGCAAGCATAATACTACCAAAAACATAATAGCCATAAGGATGAAGTTAGAGATAAACCGGGTATACATATCTAGGTCTCCCTTGATATGCTGCTTCACATTGCTCTCGTTGAAGGATGCTGACAAAGCTTCTTTATTGAGTTTCTAAGGAATTACCTGAACACATAAGAGTAACAACCATTTGTCTTAAAAAAAGAATAATAGAAATATCAATATGAAAAATTAAAATGAAAATTATTTAGACAAAAAAATAGACTATTTATTTAATTTAGACACACCAATTATTTATTGATGTCAATGCCGAAAAAACAAATTCGATCATGTCAACAATCTCAAAAAGATGTTGTCCGCCTTTGGAAAAATTGATATGTCGACTAAGATTCGCTACAAAACATCATTCGCATGACCATATGTATAGTAATCATCTTTGACTGGAGTCCTGTACATAGTCAATAAGTTCTTACCGTGGATCATTTGGAAGCTCTACATATAGTTAGTACGTTTTTTTTTCAACAATAAAATTTATTTATTAAAATCTTAGGACAAATAGCCTCTCCCAGGGCTCTTACATGAGCTAATGAAAATTAAAACATAAAAACTAAACTTTGCGAAATGTAGTGCGAGACAAGAAGCACAACTTGACTAAAGTGGAAAAGATGACCTGAATAAAAAGGATTAGGTCCTATGATTTCTTGAATGCGTTCGCTTGTGGAAGATGTTCCCATTGTCATTTTTTGCAGTAGAATTTATATCATTCGAGATAAGATCGGAATCCTCCGCATATGTTGAATCAAGTTTGGAGAGATCCACAATTAAATCAATGCCGCGGTCATTGTAAATTTCAACACTAATAAGATTAACTAGTGATAACTCGTCACTTGTTTTAATATTCTCTAAAGGAGTCATATCTTCATCACTGTTGGAGTTTTCAGTAGAAGATGAAATCTCAAATAGATCATTGCGCAAAATATATTTATCTCCGATTAATACGATGGAATCATGTTGGATTAAGTATTGAAGATAACTTTGTTTTTTTCTTATTTGCGATGCAAACAAAAGATCCATGATGTTGATTGTTGACAACAGTCCCCATCATTTGACTCCTCATTATCACTTTTGGAATTATTTATAATTATTCCATTTTTTTCCATAAATCCAATCCTACCTGGCGCATGGGAAACAAGAGATTTTTTTTTATTTGTTGTTTGCCACATTTTTAGAGTCAAAGATATATGACATGTCTTTTTTTCTCTTATCATCCGTATCCCCTATAAAATGGGTAGCTTTCTTTGACCGATCTTGTTGTACTATTACACTTTCCACATTCCTAAATTCAAGATGATTTTTCCCAGCCGATATAATGGGGACTTGGGCTTCTGCGCCGCATACATCTGTTTGCATACATCTGTTTAAATATCTAACGCCCCTGATAACCCGGAGCCTTCATCATTCAAACTTTTAGCTGCCAAAGTTGATTTACTATTATTCTGCTCTTTATAATTTGGATCCACATGTTGGAGCTCCAATATAATGGGAGAGTTAACTGCTACATTCAAATCCACCCGGGTAAACCCAGATATTATGCAGTGTCGCAAATTTTTTAAAATTTCGTTGCTGTTTATTAGAACCGACTGATTTGGACTGACTTCGGTGGGTACCACCTGCTGAACTGGAGTTTTCAAAGCTTCAAGATGCTGGTTATCCAAAGAGTTTTCCAACTCATCACTTTCATGGATTGTTACACCATTTTTTTTTATGAACCGAATTCTAGCAGTATCATATCTCGTCTGCTCGGACGCTTCAATTCTATCATCACTTTGTGACATGACCTTAACTCAAGGACCATCCATTCCAGATAGCTTGTTATTTGGAATAGGTTTTTAACGAGTTTTGTTCATCAATGGTTGGGATCTGGCCATAATTTTTTTAATATTTCTACAATCAGCAACTGAATGCCGAACTGTTCTGCAATATGAACAAAAACATAGTAGAGAATCATATTCTATATTAACGAAAAAACTTCCATCTCCTCTTTTAACCAAAAGTTTGTCAATAGGAGGATTGTTCATATCCACTTCAACTAAAACTATAGCATAACTTACATAGGACATTTCCAAGGTGTTCTTGTCAATCCTAAGTGTAATTCTAGCACCTCTGGAAATTTGTAACAAAAGGCGAGGATCCCAATATTCTTGACATAATCCCATAATCCGAATCCCAAAATGGCAGTAGATAAAACATAAGAATCCGGGTGAAAATGGGGAACCCAATTAGTTAGCTTAAACAATCCTGTTGAATGTTTAGAACTACGAATAAACCAAACTTTATTCATATCTAAGGGACAAGAAAAACAAAGATTGTAAAAACCTTTACCAATATGTGTAAGGGTCCAATCATTTTCCAACTTCAAAATAGAAGGCAATTGTATTTTTAACTGCTCTTATTTGCATGGCTTGTCACCTTTGGCAAGAACAAGTCTGCCAATAAGACACGACAATCGACAGTCATTCATGACCTCGGGGTATACCTCATCAGGTAGTTTAACCGCTAATGACTCACTACATAGGTAAGGGGTTGTTAACGGAGGAAGAGAGAGGGGAGTTTTAGGGAGTGGTTGACACAGGCCTTTGGTTTTGTTGGCAACAACATCAACACAGGAAGGATTTTCATTTATAATATCTTGATGAGTATGATAATGAAGGCTAGGTTTAGAAGTGTCGTAGGAACATGTTTTGGATCCAAATCCAAGGAAGAAGGTGGACTTGTACCCATTACAAGTAAGGAAAAGAGTTAGGATGGGAGAGAGAAAGAAAGAGAGAAATATGAGTTTCTCTTTCTAGAACCCATTTTTTCTTAACCTCACCTGAAGACATCACTGTGAGTACGTTCTTACCTGCACATTATATACAAAGAATTTCTTTCTACTAACAAAATAAATCCACACCTAATATCAAAATAATGTAACTATATATACCTAACACATAGAGAAATAAGCATTCTTCTTATTTTTCACTTCTCATGGCAGCCAAACCTTTGTAAAAAGAAATGCGAAATAGAAAGAAATTTAGTTTGAACCCAATGGACAACTAAATATGAATCATGAAAACACATACATCTCTTAATGTTGTCAACCGCACTCTTTCTGTTTAAAACCTCCATCTTGTGATCTTTATCGGGGTCAAATAACCTGCAATATTAACATAAACAATGCTTATGTGTTTAAAAAAGAAGTTTATGTGTTTAGATTAACATAAACAATAATTATGTGTTTACAAAAGAGGTTTACTGAAGCCATTTGTCAAACACTTAGTGTACAAACTTTTTTTGGTGAAATGTGAATTAATTACCACCAAGGCAAAATCCAAACAAAAATCAATACAATTATAAAATCCCAACATGGCAGCAACGCAAATCATCTTAAACCAAAAGCATACAAACTCAAACCCAAAGCCCAAAAAATTCATTTATTGATATGAGATACTTACACAGATACCTATGGATGATGTAAGGTTAAAGACAACCTTAGCAGATTATATAATAAAAGCCTTAGCAGACTATATAAAAAAAGCCTTAGCAAACTATACAAAAAAAGCCTTAGCAATCATCCAACAACGTATAGTAACTATAAGCCTAAGAATTACAAAAAGTCGAAATGATCGACATCCCAAAAAATTATCCTCTAATAGTCAATCATGGATTCGCAGGAAACATCCTCGTAATAACTCTACGGAATGTCCACGTATGCATATCGACTTACATCATATGAAGATTGGCACAATTTACAACCACCTATAAGAAATATTAGTAGTTAAGAATAATTTTTAGAAATGAATGAAAATAAGAAACATTTTTAAGACGAAGTACCTTGTTGCAGGAACCACATGTAAGCAATATGCGGGTATTTATCCGCACTTGATTCCTTACCATTGGCTCCCAATTCTAAGAATAATTAAAAAAATGATCAAAAGATGATATAAAGGGGTCAAATGTATAGTTTACAAGAAAAATAATGCTACTTACTTTATAGGAGGACTTCCGGATACACAATATTTGTTGTCGAAAGTGAACAATCATTGGAAAGAAGGGTAATACGATTTTACACTTATGCATCGAGATAACGCTACATATACATAGCCATGACTAAAAATCGGCGTGCGCAAGTCAATTCCCACAAACTTTATAGATTGACCCTGTGATTTGTTGATGGTCATTGTATATGCCAGTCGAATTGGGAATTGGCATCTCGGGATTTTTATAGGGATTTCCGTAGATGAAGGAGATAGTGACACTTTGGGAATGAATACTAAATTTTCACACTTACCATTAGTTAATATTTGGGCATTAATAGCATGCTCCCCACATTTTGTAACAACCAATCGGGTGCCATTGGAAAGACCATCCTTCGGAGCAACGTTTCTCAAAAGCATAATCGGAGAACCCACCTTTAACTCTAACTTAAAAGGGGGTAAACCATAAGGACTGAGAGAATTCAAAAACTCATTTTGGTACTGACTGTGTACGTCTCTACTGGACTCATCATCACAGATTTTATCGGTACCAAAATAAGTTTTTGTATCACCCGGAAAGATATTCAATGCCAAATTATTTATAGTAGTCACATCGTTATCTCGCGCTAAAAGAATAGTTTGTTCGCTGAGGAAGTTTGGTGTAACAGTACCGACCACATTCAATAATTGATACACCTTCGCAATAAAATCCTGGACATCATTACACTTTCGTATTGAGAAAGGAAATGATAGAATTTTAAGAGGATTGGACCCAATCTACAAAAAAAGTTAAATGCATGCACGTTAAACGAAGATTGTTAAAAAATAAAAAAGAGTAAATAGTGGTACCTGATCTAAGAATGTAGATAATTAAATTGTCTGAGGATCCAATGGGTTTAGTCGCATGTTTTGATGTAAGGTTAAAACATGGATGTGCCTCCAAAGCATAAACCACCTTAATGAACCGAAAATAATTTCTTCTCTAACTCCTCTAGGGATAACTGGTAAGATTTGTCAAAAATCACCTCCAAGAACTACTGTAATTCCTCCAAATGGATTCTTAACATCACAAATATATTGCAGTGTCCTATCTACCGCCTCAACACAATACCTAGGTCACATTGGAACATCATCCCAGATTATAGGTTTAGCTGATTTAAATAGCTCTACAAATATCGACTACTTTGTAAATCCATAATTTGAGTTTTCAAGAATGTCCAAAGGTATGCACAATGTTGATTGTGCAGCCGATCACCAGCTAACAACAAATAAGTAATGACAGACGAAGCGACTGTAATAACTGTATGATCCAAACTACGACAAAAAGCTGCAATTGTATTGTACAAAAATTTCTTTCTAGTGCTAGCACCTCCATTCAAAAAATATTTAGTCTCTTTATTCTCGAAAACAGATGATGTTATCATTGATTAAGCTATACGTTGTCCCTCATTAAGGCGATCAACATCTAATTGTGCATCACCTTGCATTGTTAACGATTGTAACTGATGATGTTCTGAGAGTAATCTGTTCCCACCCACAGTCTCCCAATTAAAAGTCAGCAGAGGCATTGAAGGGAAGTCACTTGAACTCTTACCAAACTCTTGAAGCACCTCATTTAGAAGATACGAACCATAATCCTCAATTTGGATGCCAACTGTATTTGGGATAGAAAATAATGTGCATAACTTATGAATCAGATCATCACATATTTGAATGGAAAATTGATTCCATAATAACTCTGGATGCAAAGAAAAACATTGTGTAAGTATAACACCAAACAAAGGTCGAAGTTGATATCCGGTGCGCATGATGGATGCCTCTTATAAACATTGAGCCCACTCATTATCGTCTTTAATCAATCCCCTAGATATACATATCGATTTGAAAGTCTCATGTAATACACAGTTCACTGTACGTAAGCACTCGAACGATGTGGGGACTTTAACAACAATCAAAAGCAATCACAAATAAAACCTTTCTCCAGAATTCGGGCTGACATAGTACATTCACCCAATAGCAAACTCGAATGATTTCTATGCAGCCCAGAGCTGGATTTTAGATCTACAGACATAATTTTTGGGAAACATTTGATAGGTATACTCCCGTGCAGAAGGATTCAATGCGCAAAAAGCAAAAAAAATGATTAACAAGCTCATTTGACCACTGGTTGTTTGAGAAATCGTAGTTAATGAATGTGAAGGATCAAACACAACATGATGCATGCTAGGTAAATGTAAATCTAATCGTGTAACAGGCGATTTCTCCTTATGCATGTGACTACCATAAATTTGCCAAGTTGCTTTAGGAGGTCCAATGTACCTTGCATCTAAATATTGTTGAATTTCATCAACACCTCCCAAAACCATAGTTATGCGATCATGACCCTTATATATGAACGTATTTATATATTTAACGCATCATAACCCAGCAAAAACTTCGACATTAATGTGACAATTGAAAAGTCTAGACAAATATGGATTCTAGAGGACAACATCTTTGTTTGATACCTTTTTCCACTGGAAGAATTATATTCCTTACCATCATCACGACAACGATAGATTAGATATCCATTATAATCCCTTATTATGGCTTTCGCAAATGCTCGAGGGTATTTCTTCGTGCATATTCCGTTATCCAATCAAGGGGAATTCGAATTATGGGAGCCGCATGGGCCGTGTACCATGCAACTCAATATTGTTTGGAAGAGTGTTGGATCATAAGTGGGATCTGGAAACTCAGCATAGAAAAAACTATTTACTTGGGCGCATGTTTTAATCTTGCTTTGATAATCTAGGAAAAGAAAAGCGTGCATGTGGGGAAAACCCCGTTTTTGAAATTCGATTGTAAACACATGGGCCACTTTCTTGCGAAAAATATTTTTATCCTTAATCTACTTCATTAGGAATTTTCTCCTTAGTTCAAAAACACGTGCAACCAAATCTGGACAGTCGAGAGCATTTTGACCTGGTAAAAGTTCCTTATTGATTTCAGGCCATTTAGGATTGGCGGTCATTATGAGAAAAACATCACGGTGTTGATTTTACCGAGTGATGGCCATTGAATCGTGGTAAATCTCAAACATATTTCGTGTACTACTAGTAAAAGAAGATGGAAAAATCATTCGCCAACCAATTTGCAATTATTCAACACCCTCAGACATACAATCGCTAACATCTTTGTATAATTCTACCCAAAGTTTTCTTTGATTTAGTCTTAAATAAGTCAAGATATTCTTTTCCATTCAAGCCCATACATTTACAATGGACTCCTGCATAAGTTTTCCTCCTCTCAAAATTGTAGAGTACTCAGTGCCATGTTAAAGAAAATTATAACATTAATAATCCTGTTGAGTTAGTCGATGATCCTGATCAACAATGTTTGCCACATCCCATAGCTTCATGCCGGGATCCTAAACAATTTAACCATGAGAGTATAAAATAACGTAGTGAAGAAGTAGGTAAGCAGGGTGATATTCATTAACTCGCATCAATTGATCCACCCCTTGAAGGCGAACAATAATGTCTCTCATTGCAGATGAGTTATGACCATCATCGGGTAAAATAACAACAATTTCATCGGTGTAAGGAAAACTATAAATTCTACGATATGCTGCAGAATTCTAATGCAAGTATGCTGGCATGTTCATTCCGAATACAGAGAACTCATTTAAAATAGCAAACGCCTGACGATATTTGTGGATAAATAGATTGTTCACCTCCAAGAAACCTTGAATTATTTGCAGTACATCGCTTCATAATTGTGGATTCATAGGTTCCCTAACACTCGCAGCCACACTAGGATCATAAATGTATAACTGGCCATATGAAGCTTCTTCCTCGTGTCCAGGCTCTGGTAATAGGGATCCAATACGATGACGTAGTTCGCCTTGAATGGTGAAAGATGATGGACCCTTACCTCTGAGGACCCTATCATCCATTTGAACACAAAGACTTGTAAAGGCATTTAGAGCATTTTACTCTCTAATATGACTCTTGAAATACTTGTATTGAACATCATTACTATCAAACACATGTTTAATTTTCTGTGGGGGTTCAAGCAGATGTGGTAATCGAACTTGTCCCAATCTACAACACTTCCCTAATAGAAGGTGAATCTTCGATGAGGTTGATAACCTTTCATCCATCCAATGTAAAGCTAAACAATAACGACAAGGAATCCATGGTCCCAAGAAAATGTCTTTCTAAATCGACATATGGTTCTTGAGGTTTACTCGTGCTCGCAATATTTCCACGACTTTGTATAGTGGATCTATATATGAAATAAAAAGGTGTGAAAAATAAAATTAAAGAGAGTTCACAACGTAAAAGAATATTATATAATAGATAAAAATAAATAAATTATACTTATGATTATGTGCATTAGATGAATGGAAATTTTGAATTTCTCGATTATTCTCTGTTTCAAGGTGGGGTATAACTTCCAATGTATTGGGGGCCAATACATTTTGAAGATAATTTGATGTCGGAGACTGTTCTTGGATGAATCCAACGCAATATTATTCATAATCAATTAGGTCAAAATCTTACAAAGTTTTCGAGGTGACATAGAAGGGGGTATATTTGTCTCCGCAACTGGGATTGGTAAACCATTCCTCAAAGGACTAATTCTTTGAAAAGAAATGTGTGAATGATTTGGGGTACTAAATTCTATAAATTGGTTAGTTATGGATGACGGGACTTGATCCACATCATTATCTAACGATAAATGTAAAACCCGTGATCGCTTAGGAGAACCTTCAGTACACGCCAAATCAGGTGGCCACATAGAATTGTTAACAAGAGGAGTATGACCAGAAATAAGATGATGTAACTGAAATGCTCTTTCTCAACCACGTTTTTGTCATTGGGTAAGTTCTCATTTTAAGATGAAGATATATTGTTGTTATCTAATTTCAACAATTATGAGCGATTGTGGTGCAAGGGGGCAGAAATGACAAATGTAGCTTGTGGAGGATTGCATCTTTCTCGTTCTCGTTGTAATCGTTGTGTAAGGGAACTTTTGGAGGCAAAAGTTTTATCAATTTCGTAAAGGAAAAAAAATTAATTGCATTGCGTGATAATGGAAAGGGGTATGCGATCACCGTCTTAATAATATAGTGAAATTCAGTTTTCAAGTATTGGTGTAAACTTTAGAGATTGTATAAAGCTTAATGGTACACATTAATCAATTAATTGTTTACTTACAATAGAGTAAAATAACACCACCAATAATGTAATAGGGTAATGATAAAAACAAACTACTTCTGGACTAACATTATACTTCCCCATCCATATTTCCTACAAAAGAAATAAAAGAATATAAAAAGAATATTACATAATTCCATAAACAATATTATATAAAAAGAAATATAAGCATATATAAAAACATAAAAGTTCTTGAGATGTTTTTTACCCTTTTACGTGTGGGAACTTCTTTCTCCATTCCCTTTCCTTTATCACTGGCATTATTGAGTATAGTTTGAATCTATTAATTGTAAGATTTAAACTATAAATGGGGAGTGAAGAAGTTGTAAATATGATGTTCAAACGATAAAAACATTTAATAGCTAATATTTACCCCAATATGCATAACATTTAGTGGAACATCATCACATATAACAATACCAATGTTATTTCCATAAGGCTTGAATTATGAAAAAAGAAAGAAATTTTGAAGAAAGATAAAAAAAATTTAAGTAGATTATAGAGAAATGAAGAACACAAAGTAAAAAAAATGAGAAAATAGTAGATATAATCATAGTAAACCTATAATTAGTTTAACATACCACACTTAAAGTTGCACTTTCTTTCCCTTTTCCTTTTCGAATATCCTATATTAAAAGGTTAAATGTAGATAATTAGATAAAGAAATATGTTATATGTATCAGAATACATGAGAATAGAAAAAAGTTCAACCTTAGTGGGTGTCAAGTTCCCTTTTTCCTTCCCATGTCGTATTGAAGGTGTGCAAATGTTAACAGGCTGTAACGTAGATAAGAAAAGAGGATATTGATTAAGAATGGACATACTTCTTATCATTATTATTAGAAAATAAACATGCATTTTCTTACCGTGGAACAAACACTATTTAGATGAGATTCATCGAGCACATCAACAGTGATATTATTTTGACACAACCTTTGAATCTGTAATTAAAAAGGGAATAGGTGGTATCAATATATAAACATATAGGTAAGGAGAATAAATATTAAAGAGAGGAGTTCGGTTGTTACATCAATCGCTGCATCTTCATTCACCGATAAATAAATAATTAAAATGCAAAAGAAAATTATTAGGAAGTAGAAATTGATATCATTTAAGTGAAAGAGAGTATAATTAAAAGTAACATACGTTGCCAAATACGGTAAAGTTCTCCATATGAACAAAGAAGTCAACAACAAAATGAAAAAATTAAAAGTAGTTATTAAACGTGACTAAAACACAACATGAACTATACTAAATGAAAGCTTTCTTAATGCAATTTCTTATATACCTCGAAACACAATAAAAACGATACGAACACAGATCGACATACACTCTTCACAATAAAAACTACTAATGAATCGTTACACATTCTTCATAATAAAAACTACTAATGAATCGACATACATTCTTCACATAACACCTAAAATCAAATGTAATGAAATCCCACTTTGAATATATATCCCAAAATACAATAAAAACGATACAAACGAATACTAACATTATCAAAACACAATCAAATAATATATGCAATCAAATAAGAAATATAAATAATATACAAATCAACAATATACATTCTTTACATAAGATATTTAACCAAATAAAAAATCCCATTCAAACTCCGAGAAATGCAACCATTGAAACTCTCATAAACTGATAAGAAATCAAAACCGAATGTAACATAAATGTTTATAGAGCTTGCAAACAGAGTGTTTGTTGTCCCGAATGCAACACAAATGAGTACTAACATTTCCAAGAGTAATAAAACCATTAAACATTAGAGGAACATTAGAGTACTGTTAACATTCTGAATATAATCAACCCATTCAAATCCCAGTTTAAAAATTATAAAAATTCTAGAAATGCAACCATTGAAATCAAAACAGAGTATTTGTTGTACACTAAAGAGTGTAAACCCATTGAGACATTCTTAAGAGTGTTTGTTGTAACATTCCGAAGAGTAACATTGATAAACCCATTGTAACATTCTAAAGAGTAAGAAAGTATTATCATTTTTTTTGTGCACTTTCAAAATACTTAGCCGGAGAAAACTATTATCAAACAGAGTAACAAAGTATTACCAAATAGAGTAATAGAGTATTATCAAACAAAGTATTTTCTGTATACTAAATAATGTACACCTGTTGATAAACCCATTGATAAACCTCATTGATAAACCTATTAAAACAGCACAAATCTAAACCTATTGATAAACCCCATTGATAAAACTTTGATAAACATATTAAAATAACAGAAATGTAAACCCATTGATAAACACAAAGGAAATGGAGAGTTGTTTCGATCGAGATAGAGAGAGAGAGATGAGTGTTCTTGGGTAAAGAACAAATGGAGATAGAGGTTGAGTTGTTCTTCCCACGATTGATAGAGAGAGGTTGAGTGTAATCGAGTAGTGGCATAAGTTCCAATGGGTTAATTTTCAATTTAATCCACGAATTTGAATTTTGTGCAAAAGGAGGAAAGGAAATGAAGGGTTAAAAAAAGAGGGGGGACTAAAATATGTAAGGGATAAAAATGGTAAGAAGGTTATTTTAATCTCAACCTTTGGATCGTTGCCTTGTTGGCTTCGATCTGAACCCTGAAGTGTCTTCCCATATTATCAATTGTGAAAACACCATTGTAACTTATATATATATATATATATATATATATATATATATATATATATATATATATATTTGATGAACCTGAGATTCAGCACCACCGGATAAGTGATAATGAGCTCATACAGTAGTAACCATGGCAGCCATAGAGATGTATAAGTGTATAAGTATGTAGAAGGGGATGAGTATAAGAGGAAATAAGACAATGATGTATAGTGGTTCAACCAATTTGGCCTACATCCACTGTGAGTGTGTGATCCACTAAGTATGGGCACTAATGGCCTTGGATACAATGCACATAACCCTCTCTCTCTCTCTCTACTGTGTGTACAAGCAGAGTCTTAGCTAGGGCTACAGTTAATTGATCAATCGGTCCCCCCTTATAGGGTTGTTGGTGACAAGTATATATAGGTCTTGGGGGGTGTAGTGTACCCCCAAGTATGCATGGTGCATGTGAATGATGATCTAGCCAATCCCCTATTGACACCTGTAGATGCCAAATGATGACATAATATTCCCTCACGTGAGGGTGTGATTTTGTTATAACGGTCTCCCATGTGCTATGTGAACCTCATGCGCACTGTTCCACGCATCTCCCAAATCGCGCGCTGCGATGATGTCACCCTCGGCCTACGGGCCGAGGCCGAGGGAAAAGTTCCTTCGGGCAGTGTCTGGCCCAATTCTGGCCTCGTACTGTCGGCCCCTCGTAGGGTCATCTGGAGCTTGGTGAAGGGTCGGCCCCTCGTAGGGTCTTCTGGAGCTTGGTGAAGGGTCGACCCCTCGTAGGGTCGTCTGGAGCCTGGTGAAGGGTTGGCCCCTCGTAGGGTCATTCGCTTTGTGTAATCTTCAGCCAGGCCGAGGATATAAACGGGTATATTAATCACCCCCCAGCCCTTAGCCATAGGTGCTATTGAGATGGCTGAGGGATAGTGTTGTAATTGAGATGCGTGTATGATCAGTTAGGTGAGTGACACCTGGGCAGATACTCATTGTTGTTCCAGTTTCCAAGGCATGGCGGCTGCACACTTATCTTGGGGATTTGTGCCCTAATGATGCCTTCCTCGTGGGTTGTGTCCTGCCTTGGTCAATGGGCCCACTCATCACTAAGATTTTTAATGGATTTTTGAATTCTCTCTCTCTTCTTCTTCTTCTTCTTCGCGCCCAAGCTCTCTCTCTCTAGCCTTTTACCAGTTTCCATCGCCATTTCTGCAGCCTTCAATCCTTCAAGCTTAGCAATGTTCTTGATTTTTCTTCATCAGGTAATCTTTCTCCCTCAGCGCTCTTATTTACCTTCATTTCTGTTTGCTTTTTAGGCTCGTAGGGCTGCATTTTCTTTGAGTTGTCTCATTGCTTTTTCCAGTGTCTTCTCCGTCAACTGTTCCTTGAATGTTCTTGAGTGTTCTTGAGTGAAAACCATTAATTCCCTTTTTTAATTCAAAAGTCTAATTTGGTCAACTGCAAATTTGTTTGTAGTTAAGTTCCCTAAATTTCTCCAAATGTAGGGTCTTCCCTTTTAATGCTTAGGAAGCTTTATAGTTTAGCGTCTGAATTCCCATCCTTGAGAGAGAAGCTCTTTGCAGAGATCAGACGAGTAGAGGAAGAGGAAGAGAGGAGACGAGGGGCCGACCCTAATTGGGTACGACCCATCTTTCCCATTCCTCTTGCCATAATAAAACCATTTGAACCGTTTGAGTCTTGTGGGTCGTCCCATCGTCCAGCCGAGTGTCATTGAAGTGAGATGGACGAGAGAGCGTCATCGCCAACTGGCGCTGGAACTTCTGGTAGGAGAGAGGCATCTGACCTAAGCCCAGGCCGGGAGGCCGAGGGTATAGTCCCCTCCGAGGCTGTCCCTGTGACAACCTTATCTCCCCATACCTTTCAGATGGACTTCCCCCAGGGGCCTCTGGAAGATGATGAGGCCGAGGGAGAGGGGAATGAGGACGAGGGCGATGATACAGATGACCAGATTGATACCTCCCATGCCTCGTCCTATATCTCCTCTGTTAGGGATCGCGACCTCTTGATATGGAGGCATGCCTATGGAGTGCCTCCCAGCGTAACTATGAGAGTTCCCTCTGAGTCTGAGAGGGTTTTTGATTGTGAAGAGGGAGAGGTTGCAGTTTATGAACAAATGTTCAAAGTTGGAGTCAGATTCCCTCTGCATCCTACCATCGTAGATATCCTGTATGCCCTTGGTGTTGCACCCTCTCAACTTCCTCCCAACTCTTGGAGGACGATCCTGGGCTACATCTCCTTGTGGAAGAATGCCTTCACCGACGAGCCCTCGGTCGACCTATTCTTGGGCTGCTACAACATCACCTCCTTGTCCAAACATCCTGGATACTATCATCTAAGGGCAAGGAGGTCTGAGAAGAAACTCCTCCATTTGGCACAAACTTCCAACCACGATTGGAAAAATAGATTCTTCTTTATCTCTGGGGAGTGGGAGTCCACCGCCGATGGTCCGAGGGTCCCCAGAAGATGGTCTAACCCTTCCATGAAGGCCAGGTCAGACCCTGGACTTAGTCTGGAGGAGAAGGACATCGTTGAATATCTAAGAGGAAGAGTGAGAGAGGGTGAACTTCCAAAATTTGAAGACCTGATGACCCCCCGGTTCCTCAAAGAAGCTGGTTTGAGGGTCGTCCTTCTGACAGAACTATGTGAGTTATACTGAACGTTCTCCATTCTTTACTTATTTTTAAAATGTTTCCTCTTTATCTCTGCATTTTTCTGACGTGTCTTCCTCTTATCAGGTCGCCCTATAGGTATATCAGACTATCTTTGGGAAATGACTGCTCCCAGCTTATTGTCAGGCTTGGCAAAGAAGAAAGGAAATGAGCCTCAGCAGGCTCCGAGGAAGACGAGGTCCGTTGGGCCGACAGTGGTGGAGCCGACCACTGATAGCCATAAAAGAAAGGAGCCTGAGGCCCCTGTTGACCCTCGGCCAGATGCTCGGACGAGGGCCAGGGTCGAAGCCTCTGAGGGGACGACCTCTTCATCCAGCATGGGGGCCTTTTGGTCTCAAAACCTGGCCCATCTGAGGGCCGAGCCCTCATCGCTCATAGAAAACTTGAGGGCAGCCAAGGCCTCAATGTTCTCTGCACCCTCGTCCTCTCACTACGAGTTCCTATCCAAAATGCCTCCTGCCAAAGTGTACGACTATGGTCTGCACGCCCTTGCACAGGTATTGGTCTTGACCCACTTTTTAAATTTCATTCTTTCAATAACTGTTTCCTTGGCCTCTTGACATGTGTTTCTTTTTCTATGCAGTCCGTCTATGCCTTCACCTCGGCCACAAAGTGGATGGATAAAAATCAGGCAAAGTTCCATGAGGCCGATCTGCAGACAGAGCTCGAGACTGCGAGGGTTGAACTCGAGAGTGCTAGGACTGAGCATGCCAGGGTCTTAGATGAGCTAACGAGGCAGCACGATGTCGACCAGCAGGCCAAGGACTTGCTCATAAAGGAGAAGGATGAGGCTTTACTCAACTTAGGGGATCAGCACAAGGCCGATCTGGAAGAAGTTGTCAAGAAAGCCGAGGCCGATGCTGTGGAGGCCTATAAACTCTCAGACGAGTTTCAAGGCTTCGGCCTTGAATATTTGGAGAGAGGAATTAAGACGGCCTGTCGATGGGTCGTCTTAAAGTTTGCTGATGCAGTGTCATCTGTTCGACCTTCTCCTGAAGCTGTTCAGTTGGAAGATCCCCTCATTGCTGAAGCCTTGGCCCAAGTGGTGTCTCATCATGTCGAAGGCATGGGCACGTCTGAGGGTCAGCCTGTCATACTCCAAGAAGAGCCTCCCATTGAGGTCGAGGCCTTTCCCTCTGATCTTACTCAATAGGGTGGCTGTTTGTAGCCGATACCCTCTTTGTGTAATCAACATTGTTGTACTTTACTTTGCAAAACACTTGATATTTTGTATAATTGGTATTTCATTAATACCATCGTCTTCTTTACTGTCTTCCATATTTGCTTCTTGTATGGTTTGCTGTCGTTGTTAATGCCACTATCCTCTCCCTCGTCTTTCTTGAGGGTGAACAAGGGGTGATCCCCTGCATTGACCCTCATTATAGCCGAGGAGTCAAATTACCAAAATGGTTTTTAATAAAGTTTTCCCTCGTCTTTCTTGAGGACAATGGTGGAGTCGTCCCCTCCACTGGCCCTCATTATAGCCGAGGGATCAACTTTCCAAATCTATGTTTTTTTTTTTACAAAGTTTTCCCTCGTCTTTCTTGAGGACAGTGGTGGGGTCGTCCCCTCCACTGGTCCCCATTATAGCCGAGGGATCAACTTATCAATTTAATGGTTTTAAAGTCTTTCCTGGTCTTTCTTCAGGACAGTGGTGGGGTCGTCCCCTCTACTGGTCCCCATTATAGCCGAGGGATCAACTTACCAATTTAATGGTTTTTAACAAAGTCTTCCCTCGTCTTTTTTGAGGACAGTGATGGGGTCGTCCCCTCTACTGGTCCCCATTATAGCCGAGTGATCAACTTACCAATTTAATGGTTTTTTACAAAGTCTTCCCTCGTCTTTTTTGAGGACAGTGATGGGGTCGTCCCCTCCACTGGTCCCCATTATAGCCGAGGGATCAACATACCAATTTAATGGTTTTCAAGTCTTCCCTCGTCTTTCTTGAGGACAGTGGTGGGGTCGTCCCCTCCACTGGTCCCCATTATAGTCGAGGGATCAACTTACCAATTTAATGGTTTTTTACAAAGTCTTCCCTCGTCTTTTTTTAGGACAGTGGTGGGGTTGTCCGCTCCACTGGTCCCCATTATAGCCGAGGGATCAACTTATCAATTTAATGGTTTTAAAGTCTTCCCTCGTCTTTCTTGAGGACAGTGGTGGGGTCGTCCCCTCCACTGGCTCCCATTATAGCCGAGGGATCAACTTACCAATTTAATGGTTTTTAACAAAGTCTTCCCTCGTCTTTTTTTAGGACAGTGATGGGGTCGTCCCCTCCACTGGTCCCCATTATAGTCGAGGGATCAACTTTCCAATTTAATGGCTTTTTTACAAAGTCTTCCCTCGTCTTTTTTGAGGACAGTGATGGGGTCGTCCCCTCCACTGGTCCCCATTATAGCCGAGGGATCAACTTACCAATTTAATGGTTTTCAAGTATTCCCTCATCTTTCTCGAGGACAGTGGTGGGGTCGTCCCCTCCACTGGTCCCCATTATAGCCGAGGGATCAACTTAGCAATTTAATGGTTTTTTACAAAGTCTTCCCTCATCTTTTTTGAGGACAGTGGTGGGGTCGTCCCCTCCACTGGTCCCCATTATAGCCAAGGGATCAACTTACCAATTTAGTGGTTTTTAATAAAGTCTTCCCTCGTCTTTCTTGAGGACAGTGGTGGGGTCGTCCCCTCCACTGGTCCCCATTATAGCCGAGGGTGGTTCTCTGTAGATGTTTCCATGCGTGCTAGAACTGACAACCACAGGATGAGGGAAACACTGATATTTCTCATTAATTTTCAAAGTGCTCTATTGGAGAAACTCTCATTACAATTATGGTCTTTCAAGACCTTACAACACTACTGATAGTATTTATTCAAATGATTTCCATTCCAGGGGTTGGAAAAAGGTTCCCCTTCTAGGTTTTCTAGTCTATAGTTCCCAGGGACAACTTCATCGATGACCCTATATGGGTCATGCCAATTAGGATGGAGCTTGTTGGGCTTTTGCCAAGTCTGCTTGAGGACCAAGTCCCCCACTACGGTAGGCCTCTGTTTCACCCTCTAATTGTAGAATCTTGCGGTCCTCTGCTGGTAGGAAGCATGCCTTATCTCAGCGTCCTCCCTCTTTTCCTCAATCAGGTCCAAGTCGAGTCTTCTCTCTTCCTCATTTCCCTGGGGGTCATACGTTTGGACCCTATGAGTAGGAAACTCAATTTCGGTGGGGATGACGGCTTCTGAGCCATAAGCTAGCATGAATGGGGTCTCCCCGGTAGAAGTCCTCACTGTCGTCCTGTATGCCCACAGCACGGCATATAACTCCTCGACCCATCTTCCTTTTGCCTCCTCAAGACTCTTCTTGATTCCATCTAAGATTGTCCTGTTCGTAACTTCGGTTTGCCCATTGGCCTGAGGTCTGCCTGGGGTGGAGAAAAATTTCTTGATACTTACCCTCTCACAGTATTTCTGTAGAGAGGCATTCTTGAACTGAGTCCCGTTATCCGAGATGAGGGTGTTGGGGAGACCATATCTGCATATGATATTTTTTCCAGATGAACTGGAAGGTCTTCTGCTCTGTAATTGTCACCATTGCCTCCGCCTCCACCCATTTTGAAAAATAGTCAATGGCTACGATGAGGAACCAATAGTTATTGATGGCCCTAGGTAAGGGTCCTACTAGGTCAATTCCCCACACTACAAATGGCCATGGGGACGTAATGGAAGTAAGAGACTGATGAGGCTGGTGAGGGATGGTGGCAAATCTTTGGAATTTGTCACACTTTTTTACATATGCCGATGCTTCTTTCCCCAAGGTCGGCCACCAATACCCCTGGGTGATCACCCTCTTCGCTAAGGATATGCCCCCAATGTGGATTGAGCACGATCCTTCATGCACATATTGCAAAATGGAAGGGACTTTCGAGGGCTTCACACACCTAAGTAAGGGGAGCAAAAACCCCTTTTTGTACAAGGTGTCTCCGATGACAGTGAATTTTGAAGCCCTGTGCCTCAGTTTCTTCCTTTCTTGCCTTGCTTCCGGCATCTCACCCTCTTTAATGTATCTGATCAGAGGATCCATCCACGAAGCTTCCTGAGCAACATTTAGGCAATTGCAAAGTGTTCCCTCGGCGTCTTCAATAGTTGGCTGAAGTAAAATTTCTATTGGGACCGTCCTCCTAATGTCTGTCCTAGTTGCCGAGGCCAACCTCGCAAGGGCGTCACCATGGCCATTGCCGAGCCTAGGTATCCTCTTGAATTTCACTTCTCTGAAGCCTTTCAGCAATGTCCTCACCTTCTTAAGGTACCTACCCATCCTCTCGTCCTTAGCTTCATAGGCTCCTAGTATCTGATTCACCACTAGCCTCGAATCACTGTGGACCAAAATATGGCCGACACTAAGAGACTTGGCCAAGGAGAGGCCTGCTACCAAGGCCTCATATTCAGCCTCGTTGTTGGAGGCTTTGAAGTTGAACCTCAGGGCGTATTCAATGTCTGTGCCATCGGGTGCTAATAGTATCAGTCCTGCTCCACTTCCGTTATCACAAGAGGACCCATCAACGAAGAGGCTCCACAGAGTCTTTCCTTCTGAAAAATTTCCCTCAGAGAGGGATCCCTGTCTAAAGATGTATCTTACCTCTTCGTTTTCAGTCGCTTTCCTTCTAGCGATGCTTGTCTCAGCCCCATCTATGGGTGTGTCCTGTTGTGTATCTGTCTTCCCGAGGGTCTCACCCTCGACTTCATCATCTTCCCAAGTAAATTCAGCCACAAAGTCTGCCAATGCCTGCCCCTTAATGGCCGTCCTAGGCTGATACACAATGTCAAACTCCCCCATCTCTATAGCCCCGGCCATCAACCTACCTGATTTTTTTGGCTTGTGTAGGACCTGCCTAAGGGGAGAGTCGGTGAGGATGACCATTGTATGGGACTGGAAGTACGTCTTCATCTTCCTTGAGGCATGGATCAAGGCGTAGGCTAACTTTTCCATCCTCGGGTATCTTTGCTCTACCCCCTGGAGTGCCTTGCTATTAAAATACATAGGCTTCTATATCCCATCTTCGTCTCTCACAATGGCTGCACTGATGGCCGACTCTGAGACGGCGAGGTACACATAAAGTCGTTCACCCTGCACGGGTCGTGACAGCAGCAAGGGAGACCCTAAGTATGACTTTAGGTCCCTGAAAGCCTCATCACACTCTTCAGTCCATTCGAAGGCCTTCCCGAGGATCTGAAAGAATGGTAAACACTTGTCTGTGGCCCTAGACACGAACCTGTTCAAGGCAGCAACTCTCCATGTGAGTCTCTGAACGTCTTTAATGGACTTGGGGGTCTTCATCTCAACAAGGGACTTTATCTTTTCAGTATTGGACTCGATGCCTCTTTGGTTGACAATGAACCCCAGGAACATCCCTGCCCCGACCCCGAAGACACACTTGGTCGGGTTAAGCTTCATTTGGTATTTGTCCATCGTATTAAAGGTCCTCTCCAGGTCTGCCACATGATCCTCTGCCTTCAGACTCTTAGTCATCATATCATCTACATAGACATCCATAGACTTCCCAATTTGGTCTTCAAACATTTTATTTACGAGGCGCTGGTATGTTGCCCCCACATTTTTGAGGCCAAAGGGCATGACCCTATAACAGTATGTCCCCTTGTCGGTGATGAAGGCTGTCCTCTCCGAGTCTTCAGGGCTCATGAAGATCTGGTTATACCCTGAATAGGCATCCATGAAGCTCATGAGCTCATGGCCTACGGTAGCGTCTACCATCTGGTCGATGCGGGGGAGAGGGAAGTTGTCTTTCGGACAGTTCTTGTTGAGGTCTGTAAAGTCCACACACATTCTCCAATTGCCGTTGGCCTTTGGGATAATGACTGCATTGGACAGCCATTCAGGGTAGATGACCTCTCTGATAAATTCAGCGTCTCCTAACTTCTTGACCTCGTCCCTAATGACCTCATACTTTTCTCTAGAGTAAATTCTCCTCTTCTGCTTTACCGGCTTCACTCCCTCTACCACATTGAGCTTGTGGCACATGATTTCAGGATCAATCCTTGGCATATCTACATGACTCCATGCGAAGACGCTTCGCCTTCTTCTCAGTAATTTAATGAGGTCTTCCTTGATATTGGGCTTCAAAGACTTACCGATTTGGACGGTTTTTTCCTGGTCATCCTCATCGAGGATGATGGATTCTACCTCTTCCATGGCCTCTCCTTTCTTTAGCTTTGTCTCATCCCTGGGGTCTAGGGTATTAATATTGTTAGTGGTCGTAACCCTCTTGTGTGCCTCCTTTTCTTCAGCGGAGTTGTATTAACATTCTCGTGCTGTCGTCTGGTCTCCCTTAACTTCCCCCACCCCATAAGGGGTAGGAAATTTGATCATCTGGTGGACCGTAGACGCCACAGCTTCAAACCCCTTGAGGGTCACACACCCCAGTATGATGTTGTAGGCCGAAAACACATGCTCATCCATCACAAAGAAACTGACCTTCTTGGTGACTCATCTCGGCCATTCGTCCCCCATCCTGACATCAGCCTCATACACTCTAAGGGGATGAAACTTTTCCCCACTGAACCTAATCAGTGGACGGTGGTACGGGACGAGTCTAGCATGACTGAGACCTAAGGCTTTAAAGCACGGCCAAAACATCACGTCTGCAGATGAGCCCCATCTACTAGGATCCTCGACACCTCACACCCGTGCACCCTGGTGGTGATGACGAGAGGGTCATCATGTGGGGCTAAGAAGCCTTTGAAGTCCATTCTTGAAAATCCCACTATCAGTGTCTCCATATCAACCTTCTTCCTCTTTTCGGACTTGACCTCCAGAGAGGTCGAGTGTACCGTCTTCGTCACTGCTTTGGCCTCGTCCACATGGGCCTTCCTGTCGATGACCTCAGACCCTCCTCCTGCCAGACCGCCGGAGATCATTCCCACTCCGAGTGAGATCATATTAAGCCTCTTAACAGGGCCGTGGTCGTCTCTCGACGGGAGGTCAGGGTCGTCCTCATCATCAGAAGGGTCATCCCCTCTTTTTTGAGGACCTTCTCGACATGCATCGCCTCGCTTCTTTCTGGGGTTGTCCCCTCTGCCCCTCTTGAAGGCACCTTTGTCGATGTACTTTCTGAGCTTCCCTTCCTTCAGCATCTTCTCAATCTCATCTTTCAGAGCAAAGCATTTGTCTGCTACGTGGCCGTGGTCTTGGTGAAATTCACACCACAGGTTCTTATTCCTCTTACCGGGGGCTGCCCTCAGCTTCTCAGGCCACTTCAGGGACCGGTCACTCTTTATCTCATTGAGAATTTGTTCACAGCTGACCGTTAGAGGGGTGTAGCCAGCAAACTTGTCATCCGTAGACCTCTTCTTCCCCTCTTTGCTCTTCTTAGGGTATTTACCCCCACTAGAACCTCCTTTTTCGTCTTCATATTTAGCAGCCATCGCCTCTTCGGCGTTCATCACCTTTCTTGCTGTCGACAACAGCTCAGCCATCGTCCTCAGAGGGTCTTCAGAAAGCTTCCATAACAACTTCCCCTTTTGGAGTCCTCCAATCAGGGCTGTCATAGCTATGCTCTCCTCATAGTCTTCCACCTCCAGCTTCTCTTTATTGAATCTGTCTATGTAGTCCCTCAGACTCTCATTCTTCCCCTGATTAACATAGAGCAAGTGGGTGGTCTTCTTCTGTGGCCTCACCCCAAAGAAAAAGTTATGGATGAACCGGTCTGCCAACTGCTTAAAGTTTTCAATGGAATTTTTTGGAAGAGACGTGTACCAGACATGTGCATCCCCTGTCAGGGTACCAGAAAAGGCACGACACCTCATCTCATCTGAGATAGAGTATATGTCTGCTGTTGATTGATACATCTCCACGTGGTGGACAGGGTTGGTGCTCCCGTCATATCTTGGGGTGACCACAGGTGGCTTGAACTTTGATGGCGTGGGAAAGTTGACTACCTTTGCCACAAAGGGTGAGCCTATGGTGTATCCCCTCTGAAGAGGGTCTCGGCTCTTCAGTATGTCGCCAATATTATCCTCCAATCGCTGGATTGAGTCATTCCAGGGCCTCACAGGGTCGTCTTGGCCGATGTTATCCCCCGCCGCCTCTTTGAGGTGGACGGAGGGTTCTGCTGCGGTAGGCCTGTGTCGGCAATTTACTTCCCTTTGGCCGTCATCCCGTCCCTGGGGTCGGCCATCTGCTGCCTCCCTCCTAGATCTCACAGCACTTCTTGACCTGGACAATTTATCCCGCAGGTCATTTACTGGGACTAGCCTCTCAAAGGCTGACCCCCTGCTCAGGTGATCAAAAGTAGAGCCTCTCGTGCAATCATCAGGGTTTGGTCTCCCGTACTTTCCTCTACTATCTTGGAGAGGTCGTAAAGTATTGTTGGAGACCTCATACGGTTCCCAGCATTCTATTGGAGCCTCCTCTCCCTCCAGATCGCCATACTTGTCCTCAGGGCAAGGGTTTCCTTACCTTCCCAGGCGTAGACGCCGGGGGTCAGCAACATCCCTACGCCGCTGAGGGGGCGGTAGGTCTTTGCGTCGTGCCTGGGGGGGGGGGGGGGGTCCCCTGTCCTCATGCTGTCCTGGAGCTGCTGCCGGGGTAATCATCTCAGGTGAAACCCCTGGTGTTTTCAGTATGTTCTGGCTTAGAGCTGTAAACTGCTCCTTTATCATCCGCTGGCTTGCTGCCATCGACTTTAGGGCTGCTGCCATATCATCCTTCTCAGACTGAGGCGGCGGCTGACTGGAACTGGGTCTTCCCCCCTCATCCGGCGGGGGAAGTGGTGGTGGTGGCATCTCAGGTGCCATGTTCTTGAGCTGTGAACAACTGAACTGGAAAAAAGACTAGAGAGCTTGAGAACCTTAATGGGTCTCTTTCAATGGTGAAACGTCTCCGCACAGGGGGAGAGCTGGTTCACCACGAGAGTGCCCAGTGAGGTCAAGCTGTACGAAGGAAGATAGGTCTTCTCATTCCCACAGATGGCGCGAAACTAATGAACCTGAGATTCAGCACCACCGGATAAGTGATAATGAGCTCAAACAGTAGTAACCATGGCAGCCATAGAGATGTATAAGTGTATAAGTATGTAGAAGGGGATGAGTATAAGAGGAAATAAGACAATGATGTATAGTGGTTCAACCAATTTGGCCTACATCGACTGTGAGTGTGTGATCCACTAAGTATGGGCACTAATGGCCTTGGATACAATGCACATAACCCTCTCTCTACTGTGTGTACAAGCAGAGTCTTAGCTAGGGCTACAGTTAATTGATCGATCGGCCCCCCCTTGTAGGGTTGTAGGTGACAAGTATATATAGGTCTTGGGGGGTGTAGTGTACCCACCAAGTATGCATGGTGCATGTGAATGATGATCTAGCCAATCCCCTGTTGACACCTATAGATGCCAAATGATGAGATAATATTCCCTCACGTGAGGGTGTGATTTTGTTATAACGGTCTCCCACGTGATATGTGAACCTCACGCGCACTGTTCCACGCGTCTCCCAAACCACGCGCTGCGATGATGTCACCCTAGGCCTATGGGCCGAGGCCGAGGGAAAAGTTCCTTCCGGCAGTGTCTGGCCCAATTCTGGCCTCGTACTGTCGGCCCCTCGTAGGGTCGTCTGGAGCTTGGTGAAGGGTCTACCCCTCGTAGGGTCGTCTAGAGCTTGGTGAAGGTTCGACCCCTCGTAGGGTCTTCTGGAGCTTGGTGAAGAGTTATTTAGGATTTTCCACATGTTTATAGAAAGCTTAATAGGTATATGAGGATCCAAAATTCTTTTGTAAGCAAGAGAATTTGGATACCTTCTCTCAATTGCCTTGAAAGCTGAAGAGAAAGAGAATTCTCCCGTGTTAGAAGCCTTCCAGATCCATTTTCCATCCAAGAACTCAATATTATCTAAGGCCACATCTTTATATTTCCTCATGTTTCTCCCGGATTGAGAACCCCCTTGCCGGTGATAAGACCATGACTTATATTTAGCTTGCATAAAAGCAATCCATAGAGACTCCTCGGCATATAATTTCCAAATCAATCTAATTCTTGACGCTTTAGCAAGACATCAGAAATCTTTGAAACCAAGACCCAATGAATCTTTTGGATTACACGTCACCTGCAATTTTATCCAATGGTGATTCCAACCTTGAGTTTCATTGCCACCCCAAAATAATCTACTGAACATCATATGGATCATGTTTATGATAACTTTAAAGGGTGTTGGGATGCAAGTAGGCATGTGGTAATAGAGGAAAGGACATGCTGAATGAGAACGAATTCTCCACCACTGGATAAAAGCTTTCCTTTCTAACCTTTAATTTTCGACCTAATAGACTCTATAAGAGGGGCATATAAGCAGACCTTGTTTTTCCCCTTGAAAAGGGAAGAACACGGGTATTTTATAGGTAAGTTTTTTATAGTTAAACAAGTGTAATTACCTATGGTTGGCCTCTTTTCAATTGACACATTCTTATCCATAATGATATTACTTTTACTCATGTTAATTTTTTGGCCAGAGACAGCTGAGTAATTTGCTAAAAAAGTCATCAAGTTAGACAAACTTTTCTTATCACCTCTAGAAAACACAATCACATCATCTGCAAAAGTTATATGTGAGATGAGAGGGCAACCACTAGGAAAAAATAATTATTTTATTTTTCCATTCCTCATGAGCATGTCTAAACCTCTACTAAGCACTTCTGCTGCCAGAATAAAAAGGCTTGGGGAAAGGGGATACCCTTACCTCGAGCCTCTGGAAGATTTGAAAAATCCCTTAGATGATCCATTAATAATGATTGAGGACCAACTATTGGAAATTCACCTACAGATCATGTCAATCCACCTTTCTCCAAATCCAAATGATCTTGGCAACTTGATTAAAAACATCCAGTGCACTCTATCATATGCTCTTTCCATATCCATTTTCACAATAACAATTCCACCATGAATTTTCCTCCCAATATTGTAAGCCATATATTTTTCTAAGAGAATTTTTTCTTGAATATATCTACCTTTCACAAAACCACTTTGATTCGGGGATATTATCTTAGGAAGAAACTGGCTGAGTCTATTGTTTAGGATCTTAGAGATGGCTTGTCGGAGAAGTTTCACAAGCTAATAGGACTGAAGTCTAAATAGCTCTTAGGGTGCTTTTTCTTTGGAATGAACACAATATAGTTACTAGACCAGCATTGAGGAATCTCATGACCTGCAAAAAAACTATTTATAGAAAGAAGAATGTCATCTTTAATTGTTAGACAACAAGATTTATAAAAAACACCATCGAATTCATCTAGATCAGAGGCTGTATCAGAGGTCGGTCAGCTCAGATATTGCTAAGAAGATTTCATTTTCAGTAGCATCAGCTTCTAAATTTCATTGTGTTCCTCTTCAATCAGTCTTGGGATGTGGTCATTGATGGGAAAATTCTTCACTTGTTGATCTACTTATGGTAGAGATTGATAATAATCTAGAATTGTGGCGGTGATGCCATCCTCATCCTCTATACCATTTCCATTTTCATCTTGAATGTGCTTGATTCCCATTCTTCTGTGTTTATGCTTGACACAAGCATGAAAAAACTTGTATTTGAATCTCCACAAAGCAGCCATCTAGCATAAGCTTTTTTCCTCCAATACATCTCCTCGATCTTCAACGACTCAAGAAGTTTAGCTCTGCTCATACATCATTTTTAGTTGTAAAACCTCATCTTCTAGATCTTCAACTCCCTGAAACACATCTTTGAAATGATCTCTATTCCAAACTCTTAAAATACCTTTAAGTCTATTTAATTTTGCATTGAACACATTCATCCCATAGGCCATGAAAGGAACATTCCAAGAATCACTAACGATTTGTTGAAACTGCTGGTGAGTGGTCCACATGGATTGGAACTTAAAATCTTTAGGTTTTGACTCCCCAAAAGTATCTAGATTCAATATTGGGGCATGATCAAAGCTTATTCTGTTCAGATGCTAGATAGGTTTTGACTCCCCTATGCTTGTTGCACGATGTAATGGAGTTAAGCCAACCATTCTAGCAGCATAATGAAGAGCAATTAGACCACCACTCTTTTCCAAATTAACATCACTGAGTCCCCAAATCTGAAATAAATATTGATTTTGTATATGCTAAGATCTGTAATAAAATAAATTAAATAACATAGAAAGAAATAATATGGTAACATAGAATGAAAACGCTTCCTCATCTTTGTTTGTTGAAGTGAGTTTCAACATCAGTTCCTAAGCTTCATCAATAGTAACATTGACATCATGTAGCGTCATCTTCTTCACCTCAAATGCATCTCCCTTAGATTTATGTCATTATGGAAGAAATCAAACCTCCTCTGTCAACCGAACACACTCCTGAAAACTGTTGGGCGATACAAAGTCAAGGCTTTAATGCATGACTATCTATTTCTCACTGGATGAGGACATCCTGCAGAAATGAACACAATCTCACCAAAGTATGAAACACTATCTGGAACACAAAGGGGATTAAATCTCACATATTTAACAAAGTAAAAACTGAAATGTAGGAAAAAAATAGATCAACCCGTTTCTTGAATTAACTTCAAATAAAAGGTATGTAAATTAATTAGGGACTTTCAACACATTTGCAATACATTTGCCTACACTGACCTTGAATTGCCAGAACTTCATGTCACGATGTACACACGAATCACTAAATCTCCTACCCACCAATCTCTTTGTAAAAAAGGTATTATGGATAAAAAAGTATGCAGTTAATAAATCTAGAGCCAATCTTTTTTCTCTCAGAGTCACTTTGATAGCTTTAATGTTCCCATTGCTGTAAGATACCTAGAAAATAATTTTGGGAATCCATATGTGACATATATTGAACATAGATTTGTTTCATTTAGTGGATGAAATTTTATTAATTATATGAGCTATTCTAACATTTGAGGCCATTTTTTAATTCTAAAAGTGTGTGGTTGGGATTGACTTTGTATGTTGTTACTGATTATATGTTAATATTGTGCTTAAGATTGACAATATGTGCTACTACAGATTAAGTTAACTGATTATATCCTTCTACTGATGATTACTAATGTGGAATTATTTTTAGATCTGAAACATACCAAGTTATTTTCTTACTAAGAAATCTCACGAACATGTATTTTAACACCGATATATAAAAACTCACAAATAGGTATATTCTTTCCAAGAAATTTGTTCATTTTGTTCACGAACATAAATGAGAGTTATGGCATTCTCATTTTGATTTCACTTTTTGTCTCCCAAATGCATTGTAGTTATATTCAGTTTTTTGTAGTAACTTTGAATGAATGGGAAGAAATCATGCATTATAACAAATAAAAAACCAAATTCTTCACTACATATTTAGTTGTATAGCTGCATTTATGACCGGGAAAACAACCAAATTTGTTAAGTCAAACGTTCATCACAACATCTGCAGTTTTTAATTCACATAAAACGTATTCATTTCTATATATCCCCTCTCAAATCATCCTCTCAAACATATGGTTTACTGTTTGGGGGAGGGGTTCAAACAGTGTTCAATGGTACCATCCTTGATGTAGATTGGGCAATGAAAATCTTCCCACTTCTTAATTGAAACCGTCCCTCCCATTTTGTGATTTTTGAGTTTGTCTAGAGATGGATTTTTTCATATATATGTCACTGTGGTTCTCAATTAGGTATATCTTTATTATGGACTTATGATTGTATATATGTCGGCCCTCCGATTGAAGAATAGTTGATGTATGTAAAAGTACCATTTAATCGTACTACATGTTTTGCGAATGACTTGATTCTATTTTTTTATGCAGGTCCAAAATGGAAACATATTGTAATTGTCATATATGTGAATGTGAAAGTAATGAATGGTAAGTTTCAGGTTATATTTTGAAGTCCTAATTTTTAGTAATACTATAACTTATCTAACCATTTTTACTTTATTGTTGCTCTATCTCACATGACTCATACTCATCCCTATATGTTTACACTAATTCAAGATCACTTGATTCATTTCACCCTTAAATGATTTCACTCTTAAATCATTTCACTCTTAAATCAATTTAAGGTTTCTATAGAGCAAGAGGCTACAATATTACTGGGGAATTAGGGATGGGTATTAATGCAGCAGAATAATTACATTGAAGAGGAAGACGCTTACAGAAGGGCACTGTTGATAGCTCCAGACGATAATAAGATGTGCAATTTGGGCATCATTTTTCTGATGAAATAAGGCAAAATTGGGAAGGCAAAAGAGACCCTCCAACAAGTTAAGCTCGCGGTAGCAGATGGTCCCAAAAGGATTGATTCTTAGCTCAAGGCCTATGAACGTTCCAAAAAAATGTTGCGTAACCTAGAATCTGATTCGGTGAACAAAGGTAGAGAAGATAGTGTGGAACGAAGCAATCTTTTTGGGCTCTTCAACAGTTTATAAAGAAAACCCCACATTCTCCACAACAAATACAACAACAAAAAAAAAAGACGAACTAAAATTCGCAGATGAAAATTGAAATTCAAACGTTGGACCAAACGCAGGTTTTATTTAAGGGCAGAGAGGTGTAAAACCAGTAGTCCCCCATAGGAATTCACTAAATGTTGTGGCACCACCATTTTATGCTACGAAATTGGTCATGGAACTGATTGGTAGCCAATTATCGGAGCGGCTGCAGAGATCACGATCTTTAAACGGTGTTAATTGAACAGTAGATCTAATAAAGGAGACAGAAAATTAAGACCCAAAGGGTCTCTGATAATACGCACATATTGTGTATTTCATCCGTCGAACCTACGCATTTTAGCCCCCTGGGGTGCCTTAATCTCTATATTTAAGCCCGTTAACCAGATAACCCCGGTTTATATTTTTAACATGCTATATGAAGTATAATTGGGCTTTTGTAGGTATTTAGTTACTAAGAATGGAGTTCGGACGCATTCCGCTCAATTTCCATATGCAATCGCACGTTCAAGGGCAATCGGGTCACTTCACAGCTTGGGTACCTGGCCCGACATCTACATGGAAGTTGTATCCCACCTCGCTAGCTTCGCGTGACCATGAATGGTGCACAATTTCAAGTCCGTATGACGAAGTTACGGCGATTCGAGCGGAGAAGAATTACATGCCAAAACAGGGGAAATTACAGTCTACCATGCTTGATCGATCGATCGAGCCTGGGGGTCGATCAAACTACACCTTCTTTATTTTTACACGATTTTAACAGTCGATCGATCGACCACAGGGGTCGATCGATCGATCCCCTATTTTTTACAGATATTTTCGTTTGTTTTCTTTCTACTTTTCTTTTATTCCAACTTACTACTTAAGCCAATTTTTGTTGTAATAAGAGATATTGTGATATATTATGATTTAGATACTTTTAGAACACATTTTAGGTTGAGATTTGGTTTGGAGAGCTCATTTTCTCTTCTTCTTGGATTGCAAACCAACGGGTTTTGTAAGAGTGAACTATTCATTTCCATCTCCTTTAATATAACTTTGTTCTTCATCTTTCCTTGCTTTGTAATTTAGTTTCCATGCTCTATAGTAAGTTTACTTGCTTTATTCTTTCTTTCCTATTTTAATTAACATAATTTAGTTTAATTCATGTATCGCCCCTAGATAAATAGGGTCGGGATTTCATTTCCGTCATTTTCGGGTCCCGAGCTCCGAAAATTAGGATTTGTGCAAAACTGCGTTTAATTGAACTCGCGCGAATTAAATTCGGATTATTATGCATTTAACTTTCAATGTCATGCATCGTTAGTGTTTATAGCGATAATCCGAGTTTAATACGCGTGCGACCAATTTTCGGTTAAGTGTTTATTCTCGCAACTTTGTCTGAAATTCCTTATTGTGTGAAGTTTATGTTTAATTGATAATGCTCGATTAAATTGCTTTTGTGCCGAAATCTTGATTAGTAGTTGTTTCGATCCGTAAGGTTGTATGATATCCCAACCCTCGCTTTACTTTGATTTAGACTTAACTTATTCTTTTCTTTTAATTACAACCAATCATCACCTTTTTGCACTTTTATTCTTGAATTAATAATCTATTATGATATATCGAACATTCTCTGTGGATTCGATATCTGACATACCGCTGTACTCACCAGTTGAGTGTAGTCGTAATTTAGGTTTTTTTATAGTTCAGGTGAGCCGAATATAAAACGATTGGCGCATAGGTGACTCTCGCACCGCGGCGAAACCTCGTCTATCAAATGGCACCGTTGTTGGGGACTGTTTTGTTATAGATTATAATTGACTTATTAGTTCGTAGTATTCTTTCATTTTTATTTGTATTCTTTCATTCAACCTTTTTTGCAGGACTTCTACATTTGAGCACCTAGAAACGCTTGAATTATCCCACCGCACATTGCTTTGTGGAAGTCCTCCTCTCGGGCCTTTATTGGGGTAAGCATGTCTTATTCTAACTTTTCTTGTAATCCTATTGATAATTATCAAAATTCTTGTAAAACTTTGACTTTTGGTCAATACTTGCAATCCCAAAAAGTTGCAACATCTAAAATGACATTGGGTGAGTATTATGAAAGTCAAAGTTTGGATTACAACAATTTTGTGCATGATCATTCTGATTTTGGGTCGCAAGATCCTTATGCTAAGAATTTTGAAACCAATTGTAATCATTTTCAAAATTCTTATGTTAATGATTTTGAATGTAGTCCCGAGAACAATTTCCAAACTTCCCATTTTCAAGAATTAGCTCCTCGCCCTATGAATTTAGGTGAGGGATTGCAAATGCTTGAAAATGAGAGGATTGAAGAACGTTATCGGGAAGAAAATCGTTGTTGGGAACATGAGTTGGATTTACTATTTGAATCCGACGACGACTTTTCTTCGGAGACTGCCGAAGTTGAGGACTGCTTTGAACCAAATGAGGACTTCGTTCCTACTTTAGAACAAATCATCCTTGACTTGACCCATGGTATAGTAAAGAATGAAAATGAGGATGAAAAGGGCATGGTATCAATTTTCAATGAAATCGTTTCTTCTTTGATTTTCAAAGAAGAAAGTTTCATTGTAAACGATCCTATTTCTTCCGAAATTCAATTTTCAAGCGATGATCACTCGTCGCCTGAGATTGAATTTCTTTCATCCCCATCTTTACTCTATACTGTCGAACCAATTCAAGTACCCGATGAATCGATACCGAACTTTAAAACGTTTAACCCTTTCACCAACGAGGAGTACTCGCTCGAGCCGCTTTCCATAACGGCATTTTCACCTTCATGTGCGCCGCCTCCCATTCCAACTTTAAAATACTTGGGAGTTGATTCATTTTTTCTCGGCCCGCATGTGTATTTATTGCCCGTCCTATCCAAATCCCCCATCCTCCCTCCCAAAGTTTTAATTGGGGATGGTTCACTTTTACCGCCTTACACATGCCTTTCGTCATTTGAATGGAATTCCTATTTTTCGGGAGGCATGCATGTTCGGGAGGGTCTACCGTTGATTCGCCAAATTCAAATTGTGTTTTTCATGGACCCTAAAAAATTTCAACTTTTAGTATATAGTTAATTACGCGTCCTATGTGTAGGTTGTATATACTAACTTCTTCATTTTTATTTTTCTTAATATTAGCCTACTGTAATTAGTTAATCTCTTTTTATTTCTTTTTGTATGCTTGGTTTTAACTCTTTTGTAGGATCAACGCACTTGAATTTGCGGAGACTATGCGCCCCGACACACATTGTGACAACCCGCTACGCGAAATAAAGGGTGGCCAGCCCTATACCCCGATGAAATAGGAAACATGGATAGATATCATTCTCAGCATCACAGTAAACATACAAAGTATACAGAATAATCACACCATATTCCAGAAAACGGATTATCAAAATTTTTAGTTTTGAAATTTAAAGAAAACATTCTCAACAACCCATAATAGAAAAAGTGTGGAAACTCCCACAAGCATATATACATCAACAATAATAAGGAACTGACCGAATGAAGCATCGGTCAATAAAATTTATATAGTACACAATAGGTCTCAGGTGTTACATAATACATCCATTACACAAATTACAACAGTCTGGGCAACAAGCCCGAATACATTCCGATCATAACTAGAGAGCAATGATGGAGGCGTCTACACAAAATATCCTGTGAAACCCGCAAAATGTCACGGCTCCTCGAAATACATAGGGATGGGAAGGTCATTACGGGCGACCTTGCGGCGGAACACCTGAACGGATAGTATGTACATGTACAATAGGAAAGAAGAACCGGTCAGAGGCCGGTTTGATATTATCACTAGATAAATGACATGCATGACAATAATGTACAGGTAAGCATGGATGATATTCAAGCAGGGTAACGTCATATCAAGAACTAAGACAGATAAATTATTATTCAAAATGAAGTCCAATTATACAAGAATTAAATGTACTTATAAGCCTTTTTGATCTTTCATCATTTTCAATTCCATCTTCTTTAAATTCCTTATCAGGAATGCATTTATTTCCATGTGCTCTTTATGGCACTATTTTCAATAGCATGCTCTCTGTGGCATATCCTTTGCTCTTTATGGCATTTATATTCCATCGAGTCCAACTCGATAATAGAATAGTTACAAATATAAATATAACGATTATAAGATCGCTCGTCCGGGTTTCCCCACTGTGCGCGTCCCTAAATAACCATCATCTTCCAGGGCCTAACATAAGACAACCTGGGATCCTATCGCAAACGTCGGGAAGCGGCCATATGCCTGAGGGGTAGTCAAGATCACACCCAGAATCTCCTACCCATCGCAGTATAATATAAAACAAGCACTCATATGGCCTAGGACTATATCCACCCTGCATTAACTAGCCGGGGGGCTTCACCTCACGCACGGACTTCCCTTAAGATGGTATTTAGAGAGGTGTGTAACATCCATTTTATTTATTCCCATTACATGATTTTGTAAATTATCATTTAAGTTATTCATGTTACATCTTACCAAATGCATTATGATTATAGAATTCACATCATCCTAATAACCTCGAAGAATATTTAACTCCCATGTTATTTCTCCCAAATGTCCCTTTTTGGACTTTATCCCAAACCATCAATCAAGACCTAGTGCAAATTGACTCCTAAAGTCTCTAAAATTGACTATGAGATTTTCTAGCTTCATATAAAACGATACGAGAAAGTAAGGCCTGAACCTTACTTTAAATTCTCCCTTAAAAGAACCCTAGATGAACCCTTTCGAGTCTAGGGAGTCGACCCAACTCAACTAATACTCTAAAATCCTATGTTTACTTCATTCAAGAAGGCCCCTACTCACTAATCCTAAAGAAAAGGGTTTAAAATTTAAAAAGAGGAATTTGAAAAAGTGCAGGGTATCCCAATCGATTCGGGTCCTAGCCGAATCGATTCGGCCAGAAGATATGGAATTATGCATAACTGTGGAATCGATTCGCCAAGAAGACCGAATCGATTCGGTCAGCAAAGTTGAGTTTCTGCATAAATGCCGAATTGATTTGGACCAAGCCGAATCGGTTCGGTTCACTTAGAACTGAACACTGGACCTATGCGAATCGATTCGCCCAGAGGGCCGAATAGATTCGGGCCTGCGATTTTGCCAAGAATGGCTATGGAGTCTTGGACTCCAATCTCTATCCCAACTCAAATCTTCTCAAACTAAACTCATTTATCAGCACCAATAGATCATCAACTCTACTAATGACCATTACAAACCTCATCAATCAACCCAATCATCTTTGAATGAATCAAAACCCACAAATTCATATAGAAAACCCTCAAATAGCTAAACCATAAACAATACATCATTATCACAACAAATCACTTATCTTAAACCACAAATAGCAAGTAGAAACTTTCCTTGATTCAGAAATTTCAGGTCTTCTTGGTATAGAAGCAATAATATCTCTCAATCTTCAACCTCTTTCTCTTCCTCTCTCTAGTTCTCTTTAGGCTTAGAAGTGAAATTAGGGCATTTAGAAGACTTAGTGAGACTAAGTCGTGGCTTAAGAAAAAAGTCCCACTTAATTAACCAATATTGCGATAAAATAATACGCAAATGCATATTTAAGGCATAAGCAGTCAAAAATGCCCCAAAACCTCAAAATACAATATGGTACATTATTTGACTATCTCGAACGTTTCGGATTCAACTACAACCTCCAAATTATTATTTGGACATTTTATAATTCAATTTAAGTTTCGGTCTCATTATTTAAACCAAATATCATTTTAATTCAAATGATATAATAAAACATAACATGGCAATCTTCACCCATAGCTACAATGCATGTGCAAACTCATAGTGAATATTAACTTTCTTCATGAAATTAGTACTCAATTCATAATCCAACATTTATATCTAATCACCATACTTAGTAATTAATATAAAATACGTTCTCATAAGCGAGGGTTATTACATACTTCCCCCCTTATGAGGGAATTTTGTCCCCAATATTCAAGCGTACTTTATGGGAGAGATGTGGATACTTTTCCCGCATTTCATTCTCACGCTCCCACGTTGATTCTTTGGCGTTATGGTGACTCCATTGAACCTGCACCAAAGGCAAAACACGAGATCTTAATCTACGCTCCCCATACTCTAATATTGCAACCGGTTGTTCTTCATATGAAACATCGGGTTGCAAATCAACATCCTCGAAAGGAATGTGCCATAGCGCACCTTCACACCTTCTATATTTCTTTAGGGAGGAAACATGGAACACATCATGAATTTGTTGCAATGGTTCCGGTAAGGCGAGTTGATATGCCACGGGACCCACCTTCGCAATAACTGGAAATGGTCCAACAAAGCGTGGCGCCAGTTTCCCCTTTTTACCGAAACGCTTTATTCCTTTCATGGGCGACACCCTAACCAAAAATTAGTCCCTAACCTCCAGTTCCATGTGTTGACGACCCGCATCGGCATAGCTCTTTTGACGATCTTGGGCTATTCGAATGCAATTTCGAATCAACTCAATCTTTGAGGAAGTATCTTGGATCATTTCAGGCCCAAGGAATTTATTATCACCCACCTCCAACCAACAAGCGGGTGATCTACACGACCTTCCATACAAAGCCTCGTAAGGTTCCATTCCAATTGTAAATTGGTAAGAGTTGTTATAGGCAAACTCAACCAATGGGAGATATTGCTCCCAACCACCTTTGAAGTCTAGCATACACATGCGAAGCATATCCTCCAACATTTGATTTACCCTTTCAGTTTGGCCGTCTGTTTGAGGATGGAATGATGTGCTTAACCTCAATTCGGTCCCCATCGCTTCTTGGAAACTCCTCCAAAAGTAGGAAACAAAAATTTTGTCTCTATCGGAGACTATATTCAAGGGCACCCCATGGAGTCTCACCACCTCCTAGATGAATAAGCGAGCATACCGAGCGGTGTCAAAATCTGTCCGCACAGGTAGGAAATGTGCCGACTTTGTCAATCGGTCGACAATTACCCAAATAGAATCACACCCTCTTTGGGATCTCGGCAAGACCGTGATAAAATCCATCGATATACTTTCCCATTTCCACACGGGGATCTCTAACGGTTTCAACAAACCGGTCGGTTTTTGATGATCAATCTTGACCAGTTGACAAGTAGCGCATTGGGACACAAATTCCGCAATATCCCTCTTCATACCCGACCACCAGTACTGACGGCGCATATCCTGATACATTTTATCCCCACCAGGATGAACCGTAAATCTAGACCCATGAGATTCATCCATCACTGCCCGCCTCAAATCTCCTTCCTCTAGAACTATGAGTCTTCCATGGAAGCGCAACCCACCCTCGGAACCAATCGAGTAGGACTCTGCTCCCTCGGATAGAAATCGGCGAATATGGTCTTGACACTCCTTATCCTTTCCTTGAGCTTCTACCACCCTTGCCACAATGGTAGGAGTAACAGTCATTATCAACATGAATGCTCTCCCCATCACATCCTTCTGACTGAGTTCCTTCCATTTAGCTTTCCAAACCTCAGCTAATTCTCCATTAGGCTTCCTACTCAAGGCGCCTGCTACCACGTTGGCCTTACTCGGATGATAGTGAATATCAAATTGGTAATCTTTCACGAACTCTAACCCTCGGCGCTGTCTCATATTCAAGTCCCTCTTTGAAAACAAATATTGCAGCGATTTGTGGTCCGTGAAAAGACTAAACTTCTCTCCCAAGAGATAATGCCTCCATATCTTTAAGGCAAAAACAATTGCGGCTAGTTCTAGATCATGAACCGGATAGTTTCTTTCATGGGGCTTCAACTTACGGGAAGCATAAGCGATAGCCCGTCTCTCTTGTTGAAGTACACCTCCCAATCCTTGAAGAGATGCATCAGTGAAGACTAGATATTCCAATCCTAGTTTTGGCAAAGCAAGGACCGGAGCCGATGTCAATCTATCTTTAAGTTCATCAAATGAAGCTTGGCAAGAATCATCCCAAATAAAGCTCACCCCCTTCCGGGTTAATTTGGTCAAAGGGATAATAATCTTAGAAAAACCCTTGATGAACCGTCGGTAATAACCTGTCAACCCCAGAAAGCTAAGAACTTCGGTAGGTGTCATGGGTTGACCCCACTCTCTCACCGCAATCACTTTGCTAGGGTCCACAGATACACCCTGAGATGACACCACATGACCCAGAAATTGAACTTGCTTCAACCAAAACCCACACTTCTCGAACTTGGCATACAGTTGGTGGTCTCGTAGTCTCTGTAGGACCAACCTCAAATGCATAGCATGATCAGACTCCATTCGAGAATAGACTAAAATGTCATCGATGAACACAATAAGAAATTGGTCCAGGAAATCCCGAAAGACCCTATTCATGAGATCCATATATACAGCCAGGGCATTGGTTAGTCCAAAGGGCATGACCAAAAATTCATAGGATCCGTACCTCGTAAGAAAAGCAATTTTGGACACGTCCTCCTCTCGTATCCTCAATTGATAATACCCCATCCTCAAATCGATTTTTGAGAAGTACATCGCTCCTCGAAGTTGATCAAACAAGTCATCGATACGAGGTAAGGGATATTTATTTCGAATGGTGACCTTATTCAATTCTCTATAGTCCACACATAACCGGAGAGAACCATATCTTTTCTTAACGAACAACACTGGAGCACCCCATGGCGATGTACTACGCCTAATAAACCCCTGCTCCAACAAATTTTGAATCTGATCTCTCAACTCCCTCATCTCCACATGAGCCATTCGATAGGAGCTTTAGCAATCGGTCGAGTTCCCGGCATTAAATCAATTACAAACTATATTTCCCGACTTGGAGGTAATACCGGTATCTCTCGAAAAACATCTTCAAAATCTCTAACAATTGGGAGAGAATTTAGGGGAATCAAAACATCCTTAGATGCATCTTCCGCAATACAATATAAATAAGCACTCGTACTCCCTTACATGCAAGGGATAACAACCAAGAACATTTCTTGTCCCGGAACTGCAAAAACTATGCTTTTCCCATAACAATTTACTATCGCGCGGTATTTCACTAGCCAATCCATCCCTAATATTACATCGTACCCGACCATATCAAGGATGAGCAAGTCGGCCTCAAAACAAAAGTTACCAAGATCAATCCCTACGTTTTTACCAATAAAGAAAATCAAGGAACCATCGACCATAGAGGATTTAACGCTAGTGAAAGTACTTTCGGCAAATTTAATCAAACCCGTGGTCTGGGAAAAACTTCTAGAAATAAAGGAGTGTGTGGCACCCGTATCAAATAGTACTCGACCCATATGCCCGTGAATGAAAAACTTACCCTCGATTGTTGGCGGTGCCGGAGGAGCTGGAGGAAGCATAGCCTCCTGAATATGGTAAATCCGCCCATACTACAACTGCCCCTGCTGAGGAGGAGAGATCTGATTAGGCACCTGGGGCGGAAACTATACATACGGCTGTTGTGGGGCCCTAGGAAGATGCCCTCCAACCAACTGAGGACACGCTCTTTTATAATGACCCAACTCCCCACACTGAAAGAATTTATTAGACGCATTCTCCTGATTCCTACCTTGATTGTTTTGAAATTGTCCTGCACCTCGGCCCTGCTGGCCCCTACCTCTATTTCCACCTCTACCTCCCTGTTGTTGTTAACCGCCTTGACCCGGCCTGTTATTATTGTTGTTGCCACCAGCATTAAACCCACCGAAATGTTGATGCTTGGACAAATCCCCTTGATGAGGATCCCTCTCTTTCTGCTTGTTCCCCGAGGATTGAGACAAAGAAGATGTTCCCCCTCCGCTCCCATTTCCTCCAGGCCTCTCCACTTGCCCCATTGCTGTAGCCTTCTTATTGTTTTGCACAAATAATCTATGCTCTTGACACTGAAGTAAAGCAGCATTCATCACATCCTCAAAGGTTACCAAGGATAGATTTCTGAGCAAATGTTGTTTTATTCGCCAATGCAACCCTCCTACAAATTTGGAGATCCTCTTCGATTCCCGAGTCACTTCATCCGGTATAAAACTTGCTAATCGGGTAAATTCCTCTTCGTACTCGGCTACCGATCTTTCCCCTTGTACTAAATCTTGAAGTTTCCTCTTCATCTCCCTTTGAACTGCGGGAGGGAAATACTTTCCATCAAACAGAGTCCAAAAATCGGTGATTGACATTGTATTCCTCTGTTCGGGCGTCGTCATTGAATCCCACCAGTGTAAGGCCGACCCGACAAGCTTAAAGGTAATGAGGATTTTCTTTTTCTCCTCACTACACTCCACCATCCTAAGATGGCGCTGCATATCCTTCTTCCACTGGTTTGCCTTTATAACGTCAGAACCTCCCTCAAATTACGGGGGATGACCCTTTAGGAAAGATTCTCTTACCCGTTCCCACTGAGAAGGTCTCGTAGGAACTAGTACTTCTTGTCCTCTCGCTTGAGCTTGTGGCATTTGTCGTTCCACTGCAGTCATCGATGCATTGACAGCTTGGGCCACGATATTTGCCACATCAGCGACACTAATATTCCCCGATGGCGGCGGTGGAGGACCAACCTCATCCTCAACTCTATTGCGTCTAGCGGGACGTCCTCTCTTTGGCGGCATCTGAGATAGAGAAGAAATAGAGTTATAATATAATATAAAACAATCTATCTAGCAGACGATCGCATACATAAGCAACAAGAAAGTCCTAACATTAGGCTCTATATCAAAGAACGCTACGGTAGAACGTGACAAGTCCGAATAGATCCTAAAGACTCTAGAACCTGATGCTCTGATACCATCTGTGACAACCCGCTACCCGAAATATAGGGTGTCCAGCCCTATACCCCGATGAAATAGGAAACATGGATAGATATCATTCTCAGCATCACAGTAAACATACAAAGTATACAGAATAACCACACCATATTCCAGAAAACGGGTTATCAAAATTTTTAGTTTTGAAATTTTAAGAAAACATTCTCAACAACCCATAATAGAAAAAGTGTGGAAACTCCCACAAGCATATATACATCAACAATAATAAGGAACTAACCGAATGAAGCATCGGTCAATAAAATTTATATAGTACACAGTAGGTCTCAGGTGTTACATAATACATCCATTACACAAATTACAACAGTCTGGGCAACAAGCCTGAATACATTCCGAGCATAACTAGAGAGCAATGATGGAGGCGTCTACACAAAATATCCCGTGAAACCCGCAAAATGTCACGGCTCCTCCAAAGACATAGGGGTGGGAAGGTCATTACGGGCGACCTTACGGCGGAACACCTGAACGGATAGTATGTACATGTACAACAGGAAAGAAGAACCGGTCAGAGGCCGGTTTGATATTATCACTAGATAAATGACATGCATGACAATAATGTACAGGTAAGCATGGATGATATTCTAGCAGGGTAACATCATATAAAGAACTAACACAGATAAATGAATAATCAAAATGAAGTCCAATTATACAAGAATTAAAAGTACTCATAAGCCTTTTTCATCTTTCATCATTTTCAATTCCATCTTCTTTAAATTCCTTATCAGGAATGCATTTATTTCCATGTGCTCTTTATGGCACTATTTTCAATAGCATGCTCTTTGTGGCATATCCTTTGCTCTTTATGGAATTTATGTTCCATCGAGTCCAACTCGATAATAGAATAGTTATAAATATAAATATAACGATTCTAAGACTGCTCGTCCGGGTTTCTCCACTGTGCGCGTCCCTAAATAACCGTCATCTTCCAAGGCCTAACATAAGACAACCTGGGATCCTATCGCAAACGTCGGGAAGCGGCCATATGTCTGCGGGGTAGTCAAGACCACGCCCAGAATCTCCTACCCATCGCAGAAAAATATAAAACAAGCGCTCATATGGCCTAGGACTATATCCACCCTTCATTAACTAGCCGGGGGGCTTCACCTCACGCACGGACTTACATTAAGATGGTATTTAGAGAGGTGTGTAACATCCATTTTATTTATTCCCATTACATGATTTTGAAATTATCATTTAAGTTATTCATTTTACATCTTACCAAATGCAATATGATTATAGAATTCACATCATCCTAATAACCTCGAAGAATATTTAACTCCCAAGTTATTTCTTCCAAATGTCCCTTTTTGGACTTTATCCCAAACCATCAATCAAGACCTAGTGCAAATTGACTCCTAAAGCCTCTAAAATTGACTACGAGATTTTCTAGCTTCATATACAACGATACGAGAAAGTAAGGCCTGAACCTTACTTTAAATTCTCCCTTAAAAGAACCCTAGATGAACCCTTTCGAGTCTAGGGAGTTGACCCAACTCAACTAATACTCTAAAATCCTATGTTTACTTCATTCAAGAAGGCCCCTACTCACTAAACCTAAAGAAAAGGGTTTAAAATTTAAAAAGAGAAATTTGAAAAAGTGCAGGGTATCCGAATCGATTCGGGTCCTAGCCGAATCGATTCGGCCAGAAGATATGGCATTCTGCATAACTGCCGAATCGATTCGGCAAGAAGGCCGAATCGATTCGGTCAGCAAAGTTGAGTTTCTGCATAAATGCCGAATCGATTCGGACCAAGCCGAATCAGTTCGGTTCACTTAGACCTGAACACTGGACCTAAGCGAATCGATTCGCCCAGAGGGACGAATCGATTCGGGCCTGCGATTTTGCCAAGAATGGCTATGGATTCGTAGACTCCAATCTCTATCCCGACTGAAATATTCTCAAACTAAACTCATTTATCAACACCAATAGATCATCAACTCTACTAATGACCATTACAAACCTCATCAATCAACCCAATCATCTTTGAATGAATCAAAACCCACAATTTCATATAGAAAACCCTCAAATAGCTAAACCATAAACAATACATCATTATCATAACAAATCACTTATCTTAAACCACAAATAGCAAGTAGAAACTTTCCTTGATTCAAAAATTGCAGGTTTTCTTGGTATAGAAGCAAGAATCTCTCTCAATCTTCAACCTCTTTCTCTTCCTCTCTCTAGTTCTCTCTAGGCTTAGAAGTGAAATTACGGCAATTAGAAGACTTAGTGAGACTAAGTCGTGGCTTAAGAAAAAAGTCCCACTTAATTAACCAATAGTGCTATAAAATAATACGCAAATGCATATTTAAGGCATAAGCAGTCAAAAATGCCCCAAAACCTCAAAATACAATATGGTACATTATTTGACTATCTCGATAGTTCCGGATTCAACTACAGCCTCCAAATTATTATTTGGACATTTTATAATTCAATTTAAGTTCCGGTCTTATTATTAAGCCAAATATCATTTTAATTCAAATGATATAATAAAACATAACATGGCAATCTTCACCCATAGCTACAATGCATGTGCAAACTCATAGTGAATATTAACTGTCTTCATGAAATTAGTACTCAATTCATAATCCAACATTTATATCTAATCACCATACTTAGTAATTAATATAAAATACGTTCTCATAAGCGAGGGTTATTACACACATTTGTTAAGAAAACGATAAAAAAAGTCCCAAATTTTTTTTCCTTTATTTTTCACAATCTCATTCTCACGCATTTGAATTTGTTTTTCTTTTGTAGTTTCTTTTATTATTTATTTTGTCGTGACCATGCGTGTGTGTTGCCTGTGTGCATATTTTCCATTTTTTTCGTTAGCAAATGCCTATGTATGTGTATATTTAGCCTAATTTTATTTTTATTTTAATATTTTTATTTAATATATATATATATATATATATATATATATATATATATATATATAATATTTAAACCCCCAATATTCCCCATAATTGCCAAATCCCCCCCCCCCCATTTTAGAACAGGAAGGAGTGTGCTTTGCCCTGCTTGCTCGATCGATCGATGACCCTGGATCGATCGATCGATCGAGCAGTATTAGGCCGAAGCTTCTTTTCTTTTTTCCCCTTTTCCTTATTCTCTCCTCTTCTATTACACTGTTTCGTTCCCTAGAATCTCCCCAACACATTTCTTCATTTCTCATCCATTTTCTACACTACAAAGGTATAATCCTTCCTACTTTGGCTTGTATTTGTTGATTTGAACAGTTTTCAATCCTCCCTTAGTTTGATGCAAACCACACTATCTTGCTAGAGAAACCTTGAATCTTCAAAGTTGCCTATATTATCAAACGAATCCGTGCACTACAACAAAATGCTAATTTTGTGAGTGCCTTTTTGTGACTGCTAATGGGGGTGACAAACTTATCACTCACGGAAGCTGTCACAAAATCATTTGTAACTCCCATTAGGGGAGATAAAATGAATGGGTAATAAAAATTTGAGTCAATTACTTTGTCATTGCTAATGAGAGTCACAAATGTTACCATATAATTAATTTGTGACTCCTATAAGCAGTCACAAATTTAAAATTGTTACAAGAAGTCACAAATTTATTAGTAGGCCTAAGTTATGACTCTTATGAGCAGTCACAAAATTATAACTGCTATGAAGAGTCACAAATTTTGGTCTAATACTATTTTTTTATAACTGCTATCGACAGTCATAAATTTGTGACCGCTCTCAACAGTCACAAATTTTAGTCTAATACTAAATTTATGACTGCTATCGATAGTCATAAATTTGTTACCGCTCTCAGTAGTCACAAATTTTAGTCTAATACTAAATTTGTGACTGCTATTGGCATTCACAAATTTTTAACTGCTCCCGACAGTCATAAATTTTGGCCTAATACTTAATTTGTAACTGCTATTGGCGGTCATAAAATTTTCGACCTTAACTTTAATTTTCCTTTTCTCTCTCCTCTGTCTCTTTTCCCACTCCCTCCCCTTTCTCTTTCATTTCGCTGGAACCATTTCAATCTCCCCTGAACCTCAATCTCTCTTCATTGGTAAACCCTAAATGCTATTCTTCATTTCCGTTTCGATAAGCCCAAAATTTTCTTATATGAAAAACGATTTTGTTAATATTTATAAGCCTCAAATACGATTATACAATGATTTTGCAAGAACATTACGTTTAGATTCAAGCAGCTTGAACCACTGCTAATAAGGAAACATTTTTTTTATACTTTTTTATATGCTTTATGTTATTTTGACAAGTGATATGTGAAAGGGTTATAACTTTAGTTGGATTTTTCGAGTACAGTGACACTAGTTGTATGCTCTATTTGTTTTTACACTTTTTTTAAAATGTTTGTATGATGAATGGTTCTATTAATGGTGTTCAGATTCAGATTCAGTTTACAGTTTTCTTTGCACAATTTTATGTTTGAATGTTTTTTTATTAGTTGGTTTTATACCTCAATGGGTCTTACCTGTTTGTAAGGGATGTTTTAATAAGCTCGAATGAAGGAGTTTGTATTATCATTCCTGAATTTGTTTGATGTTGTTAGGGCTTTTTTGCAAAGCACAATATACAAGATTTTGGATAATATGTTAGGGAATTTTTGTGCCCTCTGTATATAAACTTATTTGTGCTTATGTGTCTTTTGGTAGATAAAAGTTACTTGAAATTCACCAGTTGTGCTTTAAGTCTTAGATTCGAACCAGGTTTATATTTCTATGTAATTTTGTATTGTGTTAGCTAAATTCGAACTAGGTTGATATTAACGTGCTACGAGTATGTTTGAGAACGTGGGTCCAGTATTGAATATTCAAGTAGGTAGATTCGAAATGAGGCGTAATTTTCATATGACCCTCAAGTAAATAAATGACTAAGAATACATTATGTAAGGATGTCGAAAAATCATAGATGTTTTGGCACTTGCTGTGTCTTTACCTTAAGTGATCCGAAGTAAATTATTTTGAACAATTTGTGAAAGTGAACAATTAGTATTGTTGGGAAATATTTTATTATTTTGTAATCATTTTTTTAATGTATGTTTCTATGAACGTACTCTGATTTGAATGTATGTTGCTCTGACAGCATGTCATAAGGATTAATATGTTACAATCAGTAGTCTTAAACACTACACCAATAGTTAGACTTATTAGTAGGCTTAAACAATGTTGTTTTGATTTTGTTGGATCAATATCCTGAGTTGTTCAATTAATGAGTTTATCAATCAGTTAGGTACATACTGTTTAATGAGTTTCTCAATCAGTTAGCCTTAATTGTCTCATGGATAGCAAATACACGACGCTAGGTTTGGTGATTTTCGATTATGGATATGTTGGTGTTTGTTCCAGTTTGTCTTTATCAGTTGGCTATTAATTTGTGTTGCCATGAAACTGGTCTCATCGGTTTAGTTATAATGTGGAATTGAATATGATTTTAGATGATTAAATTGGTAATTTTCAGCTTAACATAATCAAGATAACAATCTTGTTAATTTATATCCTATATTGATTGATTTCCCCATGATCTCGAGTTGAATTTGTTAGAGAGTGATTATAACTTCTTTTATATGGTAAATCATTTAAAAAGCATGTAAATCCTAAGTTAATGTAAGAAGTTGATAAAACTAGGGTTCTTCCATTTAAATTGAATTTCCCCTTTAAATCTTCTTAGAAACTTGTGATATTGTTGTTAGAATTCAGTTCCAATCATTGATATGAAGTGGTTTTAGATGTTTATTAAGGTATTGGGTTAATCATTTCAAGTCATTCATGTAATTTTATAAAGATAAAATGGGTGATGGAGATGATGAATCCTGTAACAAGGGAAATGTCAATTTTCAGGAAGGGTCTATCGATCGACCAAAATTTTTGATCAATCGATGGTCTCAGGTTCTGTGCTATTTAGGATTTTATTGGATTGGTTGAATTATTCGGTTTGGGGGATTAAGGCTAGGATGGATTGTCCCTTAGGTTTATTATACTTGTAGCTTAGAGTGAATTCTAATGTTCTAAGGTTTTGGAAATTTGTGTTTGGGTTAAATGGGTATTTTGACCTTGGTTGGTTTGAAGGGGTTAATTTGAGTGTAAAGCGTTGATTTGCAAATCCGAGAGTTGAAAGGGTTATTAATTGGAATTTTTGGAGCTTAGAGAATTTGACTTTTCGATTGGGATTATTAGGGTCATTATAATGAACTAGTGGGTCGCTTACCCTTTGGGGGAAAATAGAAATTAGTCAAAACCCTAAAGTGGGGGTAATTGGTATATTAAATGTTATTATATAAGTTAGGCGTGGGATGGTATCTAGATGTATAGCCTTAGTATATTGGGCTACTATTATATAACATTGAATATAGTTATTCTACGTATTTCTAGTATAAGTTGTTTGTGAGACTATAACTAAATTTTGGAGATATTTGGGAAGTAGGGATAGTAACATATAGAATCAGATAGGGGCAACATGTGTATTATCTTTTAATAGTTAGGATTATTATGTATGACCCGGTAATGATGGGTTTATATATGCTTATGTTGATTTAACCCATTACGGAGAGTTGAAAATGTGAACCGATAGAATTGGTTCGGTATGTATATATGTTTATTTGATTCAACCCATTAGTGAGGGTTATAATTAATTAAATGTTTTATGTACAATGCATACCACATTGGGGAGTGTACAACATCAAGTGATTGAGATGGTCTTTACCTTGCTCATTTTACCCCGAACAGTACTGCCTATCTACTCATGTCCCAAAAGGGGAATACATGGGGTTTTTTATCGTATAGTCTTTGGATATGCGACCGATGTTCATCGTATAAGCTTTGTTATGGTAGTCTATGTAGTTTATGAGAAAGCGTAGTGATTTTCTTGCATTGGTGCTTTGAGGTTATTGGGTGGGACTACCTATAACTATGCCTAGTATGCGTGAGTGATCCTCGAAGGCAATAAGGATATGCCTTACTTATTTGCAGGCGTGTGAGTAACCCATTTACTTGTACATGTCAAGGAATGTTTCTTTATGTGGAAGTTAGGCGTTGAGATTGTCTTTATCCTACCCTGTATGATTATGCATTATGGTACGAGAGATAGTTGTACCGGCTTTTGTGTTATACTATTGATTTACGGAACTTATACTAGAGATGCATTCTTAAATTGTGTGACTTGGGATTCTTGTACAAATTTTTATGACTCGTGATTCTTGTATCTTATATACTAGGTATGTACATTATGTAGCATGGGTTAGCCCTGAATGGATAGAATTAAGATATATGATTGAAGCCTACGAGTGGCACCTGGGTTATTTGGTGATACATACCGTTGGTTTGAGATAACCATACAACATATAATTTATAATGAAAAAGATTAACCTAATTAGGAGAAAGTAAAGAATAAAGGATTAAAAGGTAAAACTTCAATCAAATGGACTACATATTGTTACGAGGATTGATTCTCATATTATTTTAGGTATTTGGGCTAGGTAACTTGTAACATGTAACTTAAAATCCACTACGGGTCGAGAGAAATGTGCATAGTTATAATGTGGCCCAAATTTATTTATAATATTATTCTTCATAAACTTGTTGTTTATGTTGTTGTTATATATGTGTTTTCCCAAGTATTCGATCGTAGTTCCTACTATAGACCGAGTTGATCATTGGAGGAGGAACTGTAGCGCCATTATGTCCTTCATTCCTAGGATGTAGTAGTTAAGCGATTTCACTCATTAATTTCTTGAATTATTTTATATTATATTTGGTTTGTATGTTTAAACAGTTTATCCCGAGTCAACTTTTGTACATATGATATTTTTGTTCAGAGTTTGATAGTTATATTGGCATTGATTAGTATCAGAGTTGGTTTATTTTTTTTTGGTATTGCATTATATCACTTTATTACTTGTTCAGATTTAGTTACTTCGTTATGCGAAGAATGTTACCAAATGTTTTTTATCCTCATGATTTTTGTATTAGACCTGATCAATCTATTTAAAACTTTATGGCGTGTCACAATAGTACGCCTCTGCGTGAGCCTCACAAAGTCATGCGCTGCAAAAGCAAGTTCAAAATATAAGAAATAATATTAGAATAGTCAAATCTACCCAAAAGTGGAAATCACTAAACAAAAAGAAAAGACTGCACCTAATTTACTTTTCGAGTAAATAACTCTCTGGGAATGCCAAGATCATTCACTCCCCACCCATTTACACGAGGTGAACACTTTCCATATTCCCTCCAAAAAAGGTATAAAAGAAGGACACATCATCTCATCTACATCCCCACTCTCCCCTACTGGGGGGAACAAAAGTTGTGGACACCTTAAATTTTGACAATACTTCATCTCTAATGGTTAGGGAAGCCAAACTCCATAACATATGGCCTCATAGAACACTTAGGATCAACTCCTGAAATTCCTCTGCCATCACCCTAGAAAAACACATAAATATTCTGTGATTTCTAAACCATTTGGTGTTCATTTCGTGCCCGTTTCTAGATTGGTCTGCCAACCTACAAAACATTTGGTCTCTCGAAACACTTAGGATGGACTATTGAAAATCCTTGGTCAACACATGAGGACTAAATATAATTCTCTAGAAATTTATGAACAATTATATGTCCCTCATATTCCCAATTTCTATATGTGTTGCTAACTTTCACCACATTCGATCTCTTATAACACTTCAGACAAACTCCAACAAATCCTTGGGCAACATTGAGGAACATACATAAATATCATTTGACATCTGAATTATTAGGTGTTCATTCCACGCTCAGTTTCGATATGTGAAACCAACCTGTGCAAAATATCATCTATGAAAACACTTAAGACGAACTCCTAAAAATCCATAAGCAACACCCGAGGAACACAGATAAATATCTTAAGATTTTCAAATTGTCATGTGTTCATTATGTACCAAATTGTCATGTGTTCATTGCGCGTGACTAACCTAGGCAACATTCAGTCTCCTAGAACATCTATGACGAACTTCTAAAATTTCTTTGGTAACATACAATGAAAACAGATGAATCTCCTAGGATTTATGAATATCCACTTGTTCATACAACACCTATTTTTGGTATGTGTAACCAAAATGTGCAATATCTGGTATCTTGTAGGATGAACTCCTAAATTCCTCGGGCAACACCCAGGGAAGACCCATAAGTCTCTTAAGGTTTTTCAATTGTCAGGTGTTCATTCTGCACCCAATTTCAGACCGTGCATGACTATCTTGTGCAACATATGATCTCATGTAATAGTCGAGATAAACTCATAAAAATCCTTACACAGCACCTAGGGACCACCTATAAATCGCCCATCAATTTGGTAGAACTTTGACAATGGTCAGTACCTGAATATGACACATGCGTCTAAGCTACCCACTAATTAGTCTCTCAAATAGGCTAAGGTATCCCCCTAAAAGTACACGGACAATAGTTTGGAATCACCCCAAAATACCACAATATCTCCAAAGTGTCTGGTAAAATTACCATACACTTCATTTCTACACGCACGTACAACCCCAAAATCTGCCAGATGCTCCGTCTCACATAAAACATATTAGAAAATCCCATATTTTGACATTGGGTCACACATAAAAAAAACCCAAAGTGTGGGAAAAGTGAAAAATAATTAATCAATTGGTTAAACATAAAAACACGTGTCTATTTTTTCAACTGCTCACCAAAATATCGCAATCAACCAATCATTAAATGTCACCATCATCCAATTGGTTGATTACTTGTTTAACTAGCCGATTAAAAAATGAACCCAAATTTTCCTTTAAAAGAAGAACCTGCCCATTGCAAAAAATGTCCCAAAACCCCACATTGACTAGGTTTCTAATAAAAAAGTCCCAAAACCCAACATTCATTAAGTTTTATTAAAATCCTTCTTCCCAAGTCATGTCCTGAGCATCTCAAGAAAATTTTTGACTTTCTGAGAAAGCAACTTCCGAAGATTGAGAAAATATTATTTCTCTACAAATAATTGGCCATCTAAAGACCACCGTTTGAACCTCTTCCCAATTGTACGACCACTCCCATTCCTCGATGTTTTTCCCACATCAAAGTTTTATTCCCTCTTTAAGGGTAAACACTTATTGAAACTCATAACTTAAACTATTAAAAATGTCAGGACTAAATAATACTTTATATTGGCTTAACTCTATACCCTGACACCACCAACAGGCCGGGTGTATATTTTACAATGTTTAAGAATTTATAATCCTAGTACTCATCCATCATTTACCATTTTCAACAAATTACTATGTTTATATACTAAAATAACTTATAAAGACAAGTAAAGGAAATATGATTTCAAAACATACTTTTCCATACATTTCAACTTATTTTCATGGAAGATCTTGTGTATAGTATTATCCCAAGCTCTTTGATACGCTCAGAGTCAAATCTTAGAATGACTTGCACCTCTTCTCTAAACAAACATTTACCAACCCAAATACAGATGTAAGAAACACTATCTTTTCTTGAAGTACTTACCAAAACTTCATTTGATTATGTCTTTTCAAATGTACGAACATAACAGGAATGTTGCTTAAATAGATAAAGTCTAAAATTCTAAAACCTTGTAACTTTCACGCTCGGTCTCTTAGAATTCCCCCTCGTATGAACTACATAGGCTTTGACCAAGCATACTGATGGGTACATAGGTAAAATTTTGAGACCCACTCATGAGCACAAATCCCTTGAGATATATCATATATATATATATATATATATATATCCCCATATTACGTTACGACGAAGTATTACACCCAACATGTCCCAATGTCTCCCTGCCACACACTTTTGTGCACCCCTAGGTAAACAATATCTCGTTGAGAGTGTATATCTATGCAGTGATCCCCAACTCATTGAGATAGCCACTTGAAAAGGAAGTAACATAGGAGTAATTACTAAATAAGAAATATCTCATAAATTAAGAAAGATCATAAGTTGTCTTTAAAAAGAAGGTCTTGTGTCTTACGAAACTCCAACATGTTGTTCAAAATTACATCATTTCGAGGTTGCCCCTGTGGATATCCATAGTCCCCAAATGAAACTCCTATTGTGGTCATGCAATCAATTGATCCTTGGGTACCTCCAAACAACCCAAACCTATATAGGAAACATTATATGTTGCCCGACATAGTTTTGTCTCATCCAAGATTAGTGTAATTTGTTTCTTCTACATTAGGACAACCCATAACTCCCCATTCGAATCCCATAACCACCCTCCTATAAAAAATGAATCTAACAATGCGATTCAAAATGCGATCGAAATAGGAAATCACCCATAGAATTTGAGGAGGAGGATAGTTGTCATTGTCAGCGTGCCATCCGATACGCCAAACAAGGTGTCTTATGGAACCCTCTTATGTGATTTAACACCATCTAGACTTAATGGATTATATGCATAATAAAGGTCACTCTTGTACTCTAATTAAAACCCTATTATCTACTTTTACTTTCAGTCATGCAAGAGGGGAAAATGTAAATTCTACTCAAACTGAAACAAGGAACTTACGGGGTACTTTTACACATGGTTCCAATGTTTTCGATGCATTATGGAAACATCTTAACTCTTCTCAGTTTCATGATGGAGAGACACCTCTCCAAAGTTATTGGATGTCCCAAAGTCACCTCGGAGGTTGCCTAGCCATTCCCATTAGGTTTAGGCTTAAGTAGATCATAGTGTACAACCCTAACCTCCTTCTCCCATGACTCTGTTATCATCCGACGTGCCTATCTTACGAAAGGATGCCAAACAAACCTATTCCTAAACCATGTCTCCTCTACGAATTTATAGTCCACTTAATGGATCGACCAAAACAACGTGAGTCTCATATGACATTCATCGGTCCCTAAGACATGTCGTACGATAATATCATCACTTGTGCTCATTGTAAACCGCAATTTTTCCTCTTCAATTATCCATTTCCCTCACTTGGATTGATGACATATCCTCTTATGAGCAAAATTAACTTCATCTCCTTTATCCCAGATGCGGGTATAATGTAAAAGTTCTTCTCAAGTTGAACACAAGTTAAACCCTTATATTTATCCAATATTAACCACAATAGTTTGACAAAGGAATATACATTTATCTGACACGAACCACGTCATATGGCATGTAGTCAGGATTGTTAGAGGTAGGACCATCACGTCTTAGTGGCATTTAATGTGATGATCAAATATTATTTTCAAAGATTTCCATTATAGTGTTATAATGGCAACAAATGGTTGTACCAAATCGATAATTTTATGGTCGTACAACATAGAGGTAAAAGGAGTCACAAGTCTTTCCTAGTAACCCTCTCCCCTATAAATAGAGGCCCTTGGCTCTCATTATTAGGGGAGAATACCTTGCCATCACTTTCTTGTTTCTTCCACACTCTAAAAAGATCATCAAACTTTTATATAATCAATTAACAAAACTTGAATCTATTTCTTCACAACCTCAAAGTTTAAAGAACACTTTGTTTGGTAAACCTCTTTGACTCTCTTATAAGAGAAACCCCTTCCCAAGTACTAAAAACTTCATACAAACAAAAAATAGATATGAAAGTGATGTCCGATTGAAATGACAATCAAACCTTCCTGGACCAACATAAATACCTTATATAGGTAGTTAATTCCTATTAGTACACCCTTTATTCCTTTTGAGTGATTATAAAATGATACACCTATACTTAAGTATGGTTACACCACTTATCACACAATTTTTTATGCACATCACATCTTCATATTAGACATTTAAGATTCTCCCAGGGCACCCTACACCTACCGACCTTGACATAACTCCAAGTAAACTTGGTAAGGAGTCCTATAGGATAACACAAAAATAGGGTTATAATGCGTAATATCCATTTTAGTATTTTTTTTACCAAAATAACCCTTTTTCAAAACCAACTTACCATATTTCATAGAAATAATGTCATCTCCTATTTTCTGATCAACAAAACAAGGCTACGCACTCCCTAAAAGGACATTGCTCGATACCACAAGTCCATATCGTACAACATGAGATTTTTCCTAAAAGTTAGTGAATTTGTATATACTTCACAAGTATGTAGGAACACTACAAGTAAGTATACAAACATAAGACCACATGCTCTCAATAAAAATTCGAATTTTTTATGTTCGCTTGAAGAAAATGCCTTTTGACACTCGACAATGAACATTTATTTGGCATTAAGGGTCTCTTCCATAAGAATTTTTTCCTAGGTTAACATCACTCTTTTACCCCTATAAATCATTATTAGCAGGCATATGAGAAACACTCTTTGGAAGAGTAAGACTATCGCATTTCATAAAAATATAAGACAATTATCTTTTATATGAGTTACATGACCATCCTCAATTATGCTTAAAAGGACAACACCTAAAAGCATAAGCCCATGTCGTACGACATAAGATTATTTCTAAATGAAAGTATGCACCTAGAGACTATTAGAAATATATTTAAATTGTTTACACCATATTTTACGGGGTTCATCTCGTGATATTTTTTAACACATGACCAAATAACGGCGGAAATTAGTGGCGATAATATGATGGTTATTGGAGGAATTATTTGTGGAAGTAGTGGGTAGTCAAAATTGGTTATTATTTTAATTCAAATTATGGGTTATTTGGAGGCATGTATGAGTGGTTATTGTAGACAATTAATTCGAATTCAGACCATAGGTTACTGGGAGCAAAAATTCAAATCGTAAGTTACTTGCAGTTGAAAATGTAAATAATTCCGATAGTGGTTCCAAAAAAATATTTAATCTTCCAATTATAATATCCAAACATGCAAGACCAGTTTTAATCAGATTTTATCTTTTTATGCTAATCATGCATCTTTGGTGATTAAATAGATAAATCAAACAAGCAAATATGACAAGGCCAAGTTTTAGGAAAAAACCTAAGGGAAAATCCTTTATTCACTTATAAATTTACAAGAGAGTCAACTTAAAAACTACTCGATATCCGCCACAACAATAAAGATCTATTCGTCAAAAATATATAATGAATAACAATGATATTCTAAAGAATCACAGGACCATAGTCCTCTGAATCAGCCTCAACCTTTGTCTTCAGCAGTGAATCCCTATGGGTATCACAAGTCAGCAATGGAGATCTTCTCAACAAAAGCTGTATGCAAGGATACAAATTTTTTTAAGATGTTAACTAATTCACAAGAACAATATTCAAGGATGATTTATTGGGAATTAAACAAATGTTTTTCAACACAAAAAGTGAAGAACTTTTGTATCAGATATGCTGATACATTTTCGCAAAAGTCTGAAACGTCTTAAACATGAAAAAGGTAATTATAAGATAACCAAAAAGTGTGAGGTGACGAAGGTCATTAGAACGACTTATGCATAGCGTTTGAATGATAGAGAGATGTCATTTGAACGACAAAAGTAATGACCTAAAAAAAAGTAAACCAGTAGCATGTCGTTTGTTCCAAAATCGATTCATACTTTAAACGAGGATCTAACGACTTGTGGATATCGTTTTAACGACATATGGATGTCATTTTCAAGACATATGGATATCGTTTGAACGACCTAAACGAAATCTTTTATTTTTTTAAAAACTTCACCAACAAGTACTTAGAAAACATATTTTTGAAAATAAAAAGTTCCTGTTCAGTTTTTTATAAAAATAAACATCTCAAAATATAATTATGTAAATTAATTCAAACTCTAAATTTTTTAATACCTCATCAGGATGTCGAGAAGTCTTCAAACTTGGAGATGCTTAGGTTAGGTTTTTATTCTCGGTACATAACGATTTGTAATAGGAAATGCCAAACTAGCCTAAAGTTATGCTATGAACAATGTTAGAAAAAATGTTCTCATAAATCTTCCCCTCTAGTTATTCGGCTACAAATAAACAAAATGACTGAACACCAAATTAAAAAAAAAATATCCTATGACATATAACAAAAATCCTAACACCCTTCCTAACCCTTGAACAGAATGACATAAGTCTTTTTGTCTTCAAACATCATCTTGCCTTTCAGACTTTGTAAGGACACAAATTTCCAATTGAGTCCATATATAGTTTTGGCTCAATTCCGGACAAAAACATTTATTCATAGGTTAGTGATTTATTGTAATATTCTCAAGCCTATGAAGTGTGTGTTGAATACGTAGCGGCAAAGAATATAAAGCTTCATCAAAATGCCGGTTTACGTGCCTCGTTTCTACGTCATCAACTAAGGTTCCATGCTCCCAAGGTATGAATGTAATTATATTTATATAGGAGCTTGGAACAATTTGTATTGGGTTTAGGTTTAATAAAAACTGCATTTTATTTTCAGAAAGAATCAATTAGAACTTTAAAATAAGTATATAAAAGTTTCAGGGCCAAAATTGAATTTTACAAACATTCTGGTCGTTCGTTAGAAATGTCGTTCGAACGAGTTTTTCGTTCGAACTAGGTTTCGTTCGAACGAGTTTTTCGTTCGAACGAGTTTGCCAACGACCCTAAACTGGCCAGTCGTTCGATATGTCGTTCGAACGAGTTTTTCGTTCTAACGAGGTATCTAACGAGATTCTAACGAGCCCAGGCTGGTCGCTCGTTAGAAGCCTCGTTCGAACGAGAGTCAAGTTCGTTCGAACGAGACGCCAGGGCGGGAACAGTTTTGAGCAGTTTTTTGCAGTTTTCTCCCACATTCCCCACATGGTTTTTAACCAACTTTTTCAAGACTTAATATGTGCGAGAATCACATTTTTCCAATCAAATTTTCCAATTCATTTCCATCTCTAAAGGAGAGTTTGAGAGAATATTTATCTTAGGGAAAATGCTCATGTTTTGAGTGTTATTTTAAAGAGAAAAATCATACACACTCTAGTTTTATACCCAATAGTTGTTTATCCAAGTTTCTATATTCATATCAATTGCTTGGATTTTTGGCACCGATTTCTCTACACCATTCAAAGAGAGTTTTGGTTTGTCATGTGTGGTTGACGGTGTGCCTAATTTCCCGATCGGTGGGAGTCCGAGACCACGGTGGAGCTCCGTTGGTTATCCGCTAATTGGAGGTCGATACAAGAAGAAGCATCACGGCTTAAGAGGGTTCGAGTTTAGGAACTAAGTCTTTTGTCTTGTATTTTGTAATACCGTTTTTAGTGGATTTGAGGCTAGGGCCGTCCCGAGGTTTTTTTCCCGTTAGTGGGTTTTTCCTCGTACATCGCGGTGTAGTGTGATATTGTTTATTTTATCTTGCACAATAATTTAGAATCCATGTTTAGGATTAATTCAAGATAAAATTGGGTTTAATTCTTTCACTCACTTTAAATGGGACTTTAATTTAATATTGGGTAAAATTGTGTAATTCAAGTCACTTGCATTAATTTGGTTTGGCCTAACTTTATTTAAATGAATAATCATGACTTAGGAAAATTCTAGGACTTGAATTAGGTTTTAATTTTTTTTGAGAAATTAAAACTTGTTGTTGTTGTTTTGAAAGTAGAACCATCACCTGTTTTACAACGCTTCCGCATCGATTTACATAAAAGGAAATTAAATAATTTTTAATCGAGATATAATTATTTAAATCACCGAGGATTCCACTTCTTCAAATTGGTATCAGAGCCAAAGTGATAAATTATTTCGTTAACGATCGTTTAAATAATCTTTGGCTAAAATGGATTTTTCCCCATTTTCAAAATTTCCTATTTTTGATGGTTCAAACTACGCGTATTGGAAAGCGCGAATGAGATCGGCACTAAAATCTATCGACGAGAGAGTTTGGATGTCTGTTGTTAATGGGTATTCCCCACCAACTTACTTAGTTGAAAATGAACGTGTTATCAAACCCACCGATAGATGGACTGAAAATGAGTTTAAACTTGCTAATTTTAATTCCCGTGGCTTAAATGCCTTGTTTAGCGCTGTCACACCGGATGAATTCCGACGTATTATGACGTGTGAAACCGCTAAAGAAGCATGGGATATTTTACAATTAACTCATGAAGGAACTAGTGTCGTTAAAGCTTCAAAACTCCAAAACCTCACCACTCAATTTGAAACTATCAAAATGGATGAATTAGAAACTTTTGATAAATTTTATGCTCGACTTTCTGATATTGTTAATTCATCTTTTAACTTGGGAGAGAAAATACCTGACGACCATGTTGTAAAGAAAATTTTAAGGTCCCTACCCGATAGATTTATTCCAAAGGTGACCATTTTAAATTCTTTACCCACTTTAGCCTCTACGAAATTAGAAGAGCTTGTAGGTGATTTACAAACCTATGAACTGGATATGTTTCCCTCTAAAAATGAAAAGAAAATCGAAAAGGGTGTTGCTTTAAAAGCCCGAAAAGATTTTAAACAAGTAGTAGAGAGCGAGAGTGATAGTGACTCGGAAGATATGGCTTTATTTGCTCGTAAATTTAGAAAATTTCTTAAATTCAACAAAGATAAATTTAAAAATGATTTTAAGAAATTTGAATCTTCTAAACATGATAAAAGCGAGAAGATTTCTAAAGCCGATAAGATCCCTAAACCAAGTAATGAAAATATCGATAGGGACGAGTCTAATGAATGTTTTGGTTGTGAAGGTTATGGCCATAGAGCTTATGAGTGCCCCATTAAACTAATGAAAGAGGGTAAACGACCCACTGCATATAATGCAACCCTTAGTGATAGAGATAAGGAAGAAAATCCCGATTCCCCCACTAAGAAAAATTTTGTGGCTTTTATGGCTAGTCATGTGAGTGATAATGAGAACTCATCAATTGATGACACGATAGCACATGCCACTTCCAAGGTCATTGTTCATGATTCCCTTGTTTTTAATGATAGTGAGAGTGAAGAAGAAAGAGAGAGTGAAAATGAAGAAGAGGTTGATGTGAGTGAACTTCAAAATGCTTTTCATGAATTATATAAAGAATCTATTAATTTGAAAAGAACTAATTTGAAGTTAGAAGCTTGTTTAAGAAAGAGTGTCAAGGTCGTTGATGATAGTGCCTTAATAGAAGACCTTAGGACACATGTGAGGACTCTTCAAGAGAAGCTTGATTATATAGAAGGCGAAAGAGATAGCCTTAGGGGTTTAATGGAATCCTTGAAAAAGGAGCTTCTTGCTTTTGAAGAGCGGAATTTTTTACTAGAATCTAACATTTTAGAATTGGAAAATAAATTAAAAGATTCTAGTAATGTCAAATTTGATTTGGAATGTCGTTCCGAAAAACTTGATAAAATGTTAGCAACGGTCCAAGTTAAAAATGACACTTTTGGTTTAGGCTTCAATACTTGTAATGAATTTAATCCTAAAGTCAAAACCAACATTTTAGGAGAATCTACCAGGAATACCTTTAATGATCACTCCTTAAGTAAATCTTTTCGACATATTCTCACTTGTACACATTGTGGTCGAAAAGGTCATCTTAGGAAAATTTGTTTTGATCATAAATGAATTCCTAGAAAATCCCATTGTAAAGTAACCACGGTAGATAATGTTCCTACACCCCAAGATTGTCATTCTTCATTAATTTGGGTTAGGAAATCCGACTTGGTTGCCTTATAAAATAGGGATTTTGATTCTCATTTACTTTCACATGCTTCCTCTCTTGCTAAATCTAAAGGATAAATGTGTTAGTGTTTGCATGCTTTAGTGTTTGTACTTCATGCCATATTCATATGCTAAATGTATGCTTGTTTAGTCATTTTCTAGTCATTGCCTTATTTCATATCACATGCTAGAAATTATGCCTTGTTTATCTTTTTGTATTATTTTTTTTGTGTTTGATTTAACTGCAAAATATAAAATGATTTTTGTTTATCATTTGTGTTTTATTTATTTCATTTATGTTTAATGAAAAATACAAATGATTTTTGTTTAGTCTTTTGAGTATATATCTTTCTTTTTGATAAAAAATGTTAAAAACTCAAAAAGATTTTGTTTGGTGTGTATTTTTGTTTGACACACTTTATGTGGCATATACTTGTGTTTGAATCCCATCATTTACGCTCCCACGTGGCTAGAACTTTTGGTTTAGATTTTCAATCCTTATTACGTTCTTTACCATATTTTATGGAGTAGTTGGATTTTGTATTGTTTAAATGGATTCTATTTCTATATGCCTCTTTTCACACATGCACGAGCTCTTTTGAAATCTTAATGTCACATGTTATATTTGAGCTTTTTGAGGTGTTCTCCTATCAATCTAGTCATCTACATATCATTGACTTAGGTGGACTAGTGCATGTCAAAATCCGTTGCATGTGAGATTTGTGTGAAAAATGAAAACATGATAAATTAATATATGCACGGGGAAGGGATCCGAAAGGATTAATTAAATCCTTTGCGATAGTAAGCCACCGTTGATTGGATCTAAAAGAAATACATGATCCAAAGGCCTAAAAACAGAATATTTGGCATTAAACAGAAAGCAATTGCCAAGGCCTATGTTTGTTTGATATATTCATTCAAAAACAAAAGAATATATATGCTCATTGAGGGAGAATTGGATGGTATATCAACGGTTTGCACAATGTCCGTTTATCCTAGTTGTCTTTAATGTCATGACTCTATTTGGTTTATAGAATCATCATCATGCTAGGCTTGTATGCATTGTGTATGTTTGTTCATTGAGTTCAATCTTTATATTGTCACATGAGGTTATATTTAACTGTGATGAAGTTTGCAATCAAATGAAAACTTCGTGAACGTTTCTTAAGTGTTTGGGTCTAAATTTAATTGTTTCTAGTTCACACACCTACACTTCCGTTTCCATATGACACTTTTTTGCCATACGAGTGTGCAAACTTATTGTATTTTGTGTCATGTGTGTGTTTATATCTATATATATATATATGCAAGTGCTCTATTGGTATATTCTTGGTATCTATCTATATGATATTTGTCTTTGCCCTACTTTTATTACCCATATGCTTTCATGTCTTATCACTTTAAGCTTTCACATGCTATTTATTAGTTCTTTATCCTTTGCCTATTCCCGAACAAAAAGGGGGAGAATGATGATAGGGGGAGAAATGGTATCTAATCCTATTATTATCGTATCTTAGTTTGGGGGAGATTTATCTTAGGGGGAGACGTCTTTCTAAGTAGGTTATGTGTTTAAAGGGAGAATTAATTTAGGGGGTGTAATTAATTAATTGCATTTAATATTTTGATATTCCCTATGCATTTGATGAGTTAGCTTAAGTGTGCAGGAATTATTCTAAAGCGGCATCTTTCTATGGCAAAGCGTTTGATCCTTGGGTTGAGTCAAGTTTGGGCGGGTTATGGTTTGAGTCTAGTGAGCTTGACGACCCTTTAGGATTTTTGTTTTGGTTTTTGTCCCGGAATAGCCAAAGGGGGAGATTTGTAAGGACACAAATTTCCAATTGAGTCCATATATAGTTTTGGCTCAATTGCGGACAAAAACATTTATTCATAGGTTAGTGATTTATTGTAATATTCTCAAGCCTATGAAGTGTGTGTTGAAGATGTAGCGGCAAAGAATATAAAGCTTCATCAAAATGCCGGTTTGCATGCCTCGTTTCTACGTCATCAACTAAGGTTCCATGCTCCCAAGGTATGAATGTAATTATATTTATATAGGAGATTGGAACAATTTGTATTGGGTGTTAGGTGTAATAAAAACTGCATTTTATTTTCAGAAAGAATCAATTAGAACTTTAAAATAATTATATAAAAGTTTCAGGGCCAAAATCGAATTTTACAAACTTTCTGGTCGTTCGTTAGAAATGTCGTTCGAAGAGTTTTTTTGTTCGAACCAGGTTTCGTTCGAACCAGGTTTCGTTCGAACGAGTGTTTCGTTCGAACCAGGTTTCGTTCGAATGAGTTTGCCAACGACCCTAAACTGGCCAGTCATTCGATATGTCATTCGAACGAGTTTTTCATTCTAACGAGGTATCTAACGAGATTCTAACGAGCCCAGGCTGGTCGCTCGTTAGAAGCCTCGTTCGAACGAGACGCCAGGGTGGGAACAATTTTGAGTAGTTTTTTGCAGTTTTCTCCCACTTTCCCCACTTGGTTTTTAACCAACTTTTTCAAGAATTAATATGTGCGGGAATCACATTTTTCCAATCAACTTTTCCAATTCATTTCCATCTCTAAAGGAGAGTTTGAGAGCAGATTTATCTTAGGGTAAATGTTCATGTTTTGAGTGTTATTTTTAAAGAGAAAAATCATACACACTATAGTTTTACACCCAATAGTTGTTTATCCAAGTTTCTATATTCATATCAATTGCTCAGAGTTTTGGCACCGGTTTCTCTACACCATTCAAAGAGAGTTTTGGTTTGTCTTGTGTGGTTGACGGTGTGCCTAATTGCCCGATCGGTGGGAGTCCGAGACCACGGTGGAGCTCCGTTGGTTATCCGTTAATTGGAGGTCGATACAAGAAGAAGCATCACGGCTTGAGAGGGTTCGAGTTTAGGAACTAAGTCTTTTGTCTTGTATTTTGTAATACCGTTTTTAGTGGATTTGAGGCTAGGGCCGTCCCGAGGTTTTTTTCCCGTTAGTGGGTTTTTCCTCGTACATCGCGGTGTAGTGTGATATTGTTTATTTTATCTTGCACAATAATTTAGAATCCATGTTTAAGATTAATTCAGGATAAAATTGGGTTTAATTCTTTCACTCACTTTAAATGGGACTTTGATTTAATATTGGGTAAAATTGTGTAATTCAAGTCACTTGCATTAATTTGGTTCGGCCTAACTTTGTTTAAATGAATAATCATGAGTTAGGCAAATTCAAGGACTTGAATTATGTTTTAATTTGTTTTGAGAAATTAAAACTTGTTGTTGTTGTTGTTTTGAAAGTTGAACCATCACCTGTTTTACAACGCTTCCGCATCGATTTACATAAAAGGAAATTAAATAATTTTTAATCGAGATATAATTATTTAAATCACCGGGGATTCCACTTCTTCAGACTTTGCCTTCATATATGTGTCTTGAATTCATCTTTAAGTACCTACACACATGTGACAAGAAATATATACCCTCATGACGCATCGAGTTTAAAACAAGGAAAATTTCATAAATAAATAAACTTTCCTCCATACTTCAAACGCATCAAAACTCCATTTTAATATTCTCTTTCCCTTTGTTTTTATCGAAATAGACAAATAGACAAAAAGCAAGAACATAAACATGAAATACGAAGCATCACGAAAAAGATAAAATATCATTCCAAAAGATATAAAGCATGCTCATGTAATTATCATCTCAAAGGCAAACAAACACCAACTATTTTTGAAAATTTTCAATATTTTCAAAAAAAATGAATTTCACAAATACAAAACAATACCATATATAATCTATGCAAAATACAACAAAGAAAATTCGGCATATATATATATATATATAACCGACCACAAAAACATGACAGAAAACTCATAAGCTTTACACACTAGCATTATATCGATGTGTTCAAACGTGTGGGATGGAATGAATGGGTGTGAATAAGAAACAACTGAATTATAACCCAAACACTCAAATACGTTCAAGAAGTTCTAATTGAATGCAAAACTTTATCAAACTAAGCGTTAGCCCCAAGTGACAAATAAAGTGAACTCCAACAAACAAAACACATAAAATGCACATTAGCCTAGAATATTGACGATTCTACAAACCAATAGCGTCATGATAAAATAAGCATAACTAGGTGTCATTGTGAAAACCCTTTGATCTTCGACCAAACACCCTCAAAAGATAAACAAATCTCTTATTTTCTATTCTTTTATTTTTTTTGAAGTGATTTCTTTTGAAAGATCAAGTAAACTAAACTATTTTGGCCCCTTTTGTAATTTCTCCCCCAGACATATTAATCAATTTATATATAGATTTTATAAGAGGAGGAACTAATCCTAGTTAAATACATTTGTGGGTAACAAGATGGGATTATATAAAGAACTATTGGATCATGGTCTTATATATGAATTACATTCACTACACCAAATATGCACTATTGTCACGGTCATTGACCTTGACAAGTTGGACTTGTCAAGGACAATGATCGTAACAATTCGGGGCGAGACAACTCTTTTTATCACGGACGTGTCACGGTCATAAACGGTGACAAGCTCGTAAGAATTACCATGGTCCTAGACCGGGACACGTTTAGTCACGGTTAATAATCGTGACAAATTCTTGTTCCCTTTCAAAAACATTATCACGGGCTTTGACCGTGACAAGTTCATGACAACTTTTTTCACAGGCATGAATTCTTGGCAGAATTGAAAATACATTTGCTGGACAGTATGGCCACTGCCATTGCCCAGCAGTATATTTGTAGCTGTTATATCAACGTTGTACCTATTCAAATATCATATATCCAAATAAACTAGAGATAACGCAAATATACATTCAAAATAGAAACTATTTAAGAAGAAATAACATCACCATTAATAATCTCAAATCTACAAACTATTTAGCGGGAAAAGAGATTTTTTACCGTGATGCTCCGGGACACCTCCTTGTCCTTCCCTTCTCGTCCGAAGAGACACATAAATATCGAGCATATGTGTCCTAACCTTAGGGCCACTCCCTGTCCCCTGAAATAAAATAAAGTAAAATTATTATCCTCCCCGAAAATATAGAAAAATATAAATCGAAATTGAAATCGAAATTGAAATTGACATATAAATATAAATACATTACCTCTAGTGTCACCCAAACATCTAACTTGAGCTCATATGGAACCTCCTTCCAAATAATGTACCACGGGCAATCGTGTCAAATATAATTCCCTTCATATCTGAACACTAAGAAATGCCATAATCCTATAGAGTTATGCGCTGCAAATTCCTTCCAACCGTTGTGTAGCCAAAAATCAACAGTTGAAGTTGTTAATTCCACCTTCCAATGGTCTCTCATGTTTGCTAGAGGTTCCAAGTGGCTTGGGTATGGAAAGTGGAATTGACAACTTCAACTGGTGATGTTTGGCTACATAACGGTTGGGAGGAATTTGCAGAGCATAACTCTATAGGATTATGGCATTTCTTATTGTTCGGATAGACGAAGAGATTCAGTCTCCTCTCCATAAATAGGACACCCCAAATAACTATGTACTAATCACTTATTAAAGGTAAGAAGCGTATATTCATGGACTAGTATAAACAAAACTTAGATGTAGTTGGAATATTTATGTATTAATCTCCTCTCCACACACGCACACTACACAAGAGCGAAAATGTTAAAGTGCAAATCAATTAAAAGTATTAAAAATGGATGGTTCGGTACAAATTGAAATATTTATTTCAAATTGAAAAATTGTTTCAAATTCGGGTTATCATAAAAAATGGGTTGATATTTGGTAGGAGCAGCCAAGTCATCCACACTACTATTTAGACACCACTGAGCATGTTGGACAATTGACCACAACTCGTTGTTGATATACTCTGAAAAAAACACTTGTTTAACCTTTTGAAATGCACAAACAAATGACTCATCGCTCATGTAGTCGTTGCTCTTTAACTTGGACAAGTCAACCATGATGAAATTGTTGACAGGATCAACTTTACAAGCATTTTTATCCTCAACTCTTACCCAGTCACAGTAAAATACAACCTCTTTGAAGCTTATATAATCCAATTCAAATATATTTTGGATTACACCGTAGTAAGTCATTCCAGCTTCAACGAGGTTTTATCTTTTGTGCTCGCTTGAAAGATAGTAAGAGACTTGTATGAAATTCTCGAGTTCTGTACATTTGTACTTTCCTCGTACACTTTAGCGCCAAAAAATGTAACCGTTCAATCGATACTTTTTGTACACTTGTACCACGAACAAAGGTCCAGTGGCTAGACGAGCAAGCCTTGATATCGCATCACCCGTCTTTAGGAGATGAGAATATAGATAAATTCATTATATTAGTGGTAAAATTTGAGTGTAATGTAACGTTATATAACGACTATTTTCATTACAATTACCTCCTGTGTCAACCACAACCTAAATTCATTGTCTGATTGTACCATTGTTTTTCATCTTTTATTGTTCTCACAAGCTTCATATTTTCTGGATATTACAAAATTAACCGTGTATAAAATAATATAAATAATGTTAAACATTATAATAATCGAAACATACTTTTTTCCATTCTTTGACATCTTCATGTGTGTCAAATAGATAACGAGCTACTTGTTCATGTTGCAAACTCGTCAATTTCACTCATTTTCCCATCACATGACCACCATCATCGACGAATTCATCAGTGTCATCAACGCTGGTCGAGTCAGGCATATATTCCTGAGTATATATTGATGACTCCACGGTGATGTATTCCTTTGCAATTGATCCTGCAATGTATCGCGTATTCTTGACGTAATCTTTAAAAACTTTCATCAATCTTTCAAACAGATACATCCACCGATATCTAACTGGACCACAAAGAAGTGCCTCGTCACTTTGGTGTACCAACAAGTGAACACTTATGTCAAAGAATGCTGGGAGAAAGTAATTCTCCAATACACAAATCGCTTCGATCACAGCCAATTTTGCTACCACTATGTGTTCTCGATTCACTACCTTCTCATATAAGAGGGAGAAGGTAATACTATGTTTCATAATAGCCCTACGCAAATCCTTGTGCTTGGAGAAACGGTGCTTAAACAATAGAGGAACCAATTGCATGATCACATGCCAATCGTGGGACTTACACTTATGTAAACCATCAGTAGCATAATTCACAATCCTTTGAAAGTTGGACGAAAAAGAAGATGGTCCCTTTAAGTTATATATTGTGTCTAGAAGTACCTTCATTTCCCCACTCGTCACAATAAACTCACCAGGGGGAATTATTGTCCTTACCCTACTATCTTCTTTCAACTATAGTTGTGGCTTAAGTTTTAACGATTTAAGGTTTTTTCGTTCATTTTCTCCATCCTTCGAATGACTCCCCCCAAGGCAAGTACCCACAATATGTTAAGCGAAGTTCTTATCTGCATGCATCACATCCAATACATAGCGCACCGGGTTATTCTTCCAATAAGGAAAGTCAAATAAAATTAACTTCCGAGACCATGCCTTTCTTATCTTAGTTTAATTCCCAGTTGGAGTCTTCTTATGCTTGACGTTCTTAAATTTGGGATTCTTACCTGGCATATTAGGGACACATTCAGAAGATTTACTTTCAATTTCTAAAACCGAAAGTTGTCTCGGCGGTAGCTTATGTTCAACTCCGCCCAATTAAAAATTGGAACCTTTCTCAGATCTGAAACTATAAGCTGGGGGTAAAAACCTCCTGTGGCGATGGTATACATTTTTTAAGCTAGAGGACAGACGAAGAGATTCAGTCTCCTCTCCATAAATAGGACACCCCGAATAAGCATGTACTACACAACCGGATAATGTCCCATATGATGGAAAATCATGAATTGCCCACATCAACATAGCTTTCAGCGTAAACTCTTCTTTTCTAAAAGAGTCAAATGATTGCACACCCTCTTCCCACAACTCATTTAATTCTTCTACCAAAGGAGCCAAGTATATGTCAATGTCATCACTTGGTGCCTTTGGCCCAGGTATTAATAAAGCTATCATCGAAAATTCAGGTCTCCTACACTGTGAAGGGGGGGGGGGGGGAGGTTGAGTGGGGTTAGGATCACTGGCCATACACTTTGATTGGTGCTTAGATTTCCAAATGGATTGAAACCATCTATTGATATAGCCAAATAAATTTTGCGTTGTTCTCGAGAAAAATTGGGATACTCAAAATTAATCCTCTGACAGGCAGTAGAATTAATAGAATGACGCATGATATTACCCCCTACTTTTACCCTAGCATGCCAAGTCATTTCCTCTATATTCCATGGTACTATGAAAATCGCTTTAATCTAGGGCCAACGGGAAAATATTTCAATACTTTTTGAGGCACTTTTGAGCTTGTGCCTTCCTTACTAGTAGATTGGACATATCTAGGTTCATCGCTTACCGGACAATGATCGAGATTTTCATACTCCTTTCGGTATAATATGCAGTCATACACACAAGCATGAATCAATTTATACTTTATTCCCAAACCTTTCAAACTGTTCTTCATAACAGGATAGCTATTTGAATGTGTATTCATCTTGGGTAATAAGCCCTTCACCCATTTCAGAATTCTCATCAGGCTATTGCTAGACAAATCATACTACGTCTTCAAACTGTGCAAACCAGCCATGGCATGTAAAGTTGTTTGATCTTTCTCACAGCCAGAGTATAACGGTTAGGTCGCCTTAAATTTTAAACTTTTGTAGTCATCGTCAAGTTTTATCGTGTTATCTTCATGAGCATTTAAATCGTTTACATCATCAGTAACCTCATTCTCCTCTGCTTCATAAACTCCGTAGGCATCATCAAATAAATCCTCTAACATATTATGATCTACTTCATCCCCTTCTACATCTATTCTACTTGTTGAAGGTTGTTGTGAATGTTGGTCGGGGACAAAAGGAACTTTTAATTCACCGTGAAAACTCCAAAATCGATAACTATCTTGCATACCCGATCTTAACAAATGTAGTTCAACTATTTTCCACTCAAACACCTTACCATTCTTACACCTAGAACGGCTTTATAGTATGTTTTCTTGAATTATCCCATCATTTAATTATCCCATCGTTTAATTATCCTATTAAAGGGTGAGTGGTCCTATCCCATTCAAGATCGTATTTTTCTGTAATATACTTAAAAACTCATGCATATTGTTACGATTTGAAAAAAATTCGACAGCATATCCCCGTAGTTCTCTAAGTACACGACGTAGATTGGCATGTGTGAGTGTTATTTCAATTGATTAATTGAAATAACAGTCACACCTGTCAATCTAATATGTACCCAGAGAACATTAAGATACGACTACAAAACTTCCTCCAAAAGTAATAACTTTAAGCCACTAAGAATATTATACAGAAATTATACAGTCTCAAACTGTCCAAACGGGACAATTCGAGAGATATCATTACAAGAGTAATGACTCTCGAACGGGTCTAGGGGCTATTGAATGCGTATGCATAAGAACTAGAAGGCTTGTATCTATGCGCAGTATATTTAATTTCAAGTATTATTCATTTAATTATCATACTATATATATATATATATATATATATATATATATTGTTCGATATACAAATTAATTTTTAAAAAAGGTTGAAAAATCCCACCCCCATTTTGACAATAATCCAGTGGTCATGCCACTTTTAAAACAAACCAACCAAACATTTACTAAACAAAATAATCCAACAACAATGTCAACAACAAATGTGTATCTTGTACTCCTTCTAATTCATCTACTCAATTAATTCATTTCATCAGTTAAAATAACAATTAACGTATACAATTATTAATTTACTAATTTACACTGAGGGGCAATCATACTTTCATATGAAATGGGCACTAATTATTAATTTACTTTCATCTAAAACTGTCTCATTTATTAATTATATTTTAGTGGATGTAATTATAGAATCTATGGATGGATTCAAGTTAATCTTACTATGTGAATGTTTTTATCTACAATGAGTTAACCTTGAAACAATATATATTATCTCATAGAATCATCAAAACACGATATTAAGATAATTACAATGGTACCTTGCCTTACCCCACCCTGTAATACCCCGTATTTTCATGTTATATTAATTTGGTGATTTATTAAATTTAATGTGAGTTAATTATTTAATAAAAATCCGGAAATTAATTATGTTATAATTATTAACGTGACGAGAGTTAGTAATTATATGAAATTTGTTGAATATTACTAATGAGAAAAGTAATATATTATATTTATCATGTGGAATGTCACGAGCGAATAAAATTACAATTTCAGAAATTTAAGTCGGGACGTGCTCGTGTCGCGTCGGGACTAAATTTTGATAAATAAAAGTGAATATTTTATAAGTTGTCCGTATGGTCATTTTGAGCGCACCAACACGTCCGAAAGGGTCGAGATAGTCAGAAAAGTGTACCCGGGGGTTTAGTTTGGGTCTATCGATCGATCGATCGATCGACCCCTTCTGGCAAACTCCTATTTCCCTTTTTAAATGAGTTAAATTCAATTTATCATGAAATAATTTTTGGACATCCTTAATAAAATGTTTTGGGAGATAGGGAAGACCAGTAGGACATATGAATAAATTTTGGGGACTTTTAATGTGAAACGAGGATTGTATTTTGGGATAATTACTTAAGGGTCGATGAATTTATGTATTAAAAGGAGAGGTGCGTAAGAGAGTTACGTTGGAACATAAAGAGAATACTTACTGAATTTTTATACTTGGGAGGTTAGAGCCCACGAGTGTCACATAATAAATGGGAAACCCTTCGAGTTAAGGTTAGAGACGAACCCTTATACGAAATACTTAATGTGAAAATTGAGGATAACTATTGTAATTATGGGTGATGACAGAAACCTATATTGATATAATAACAAATGGTATATTTATATGGTTGTGTATGCATATATTATATACATGTGAAAATCATGCCCGCGCTACTTGCTATCCTTGAGGTTAGCGCGCTGGGACGATCTTATCCTGTGTTGCCTTATGGGGGATATTGATTCGTACCCTAGGAGATTGATATCCTTGGTACAGGCTATCGAATCGATAGTTCAGACGGTCCTAAGAGACATGAGGGTATGTACTGACCTCTTAGAGACTTGGAATCTATGCTTCGCCTCAATGTTGTTTTGTATATGTTGATACAGTTCGAGAGTGATTACCAACTTGTATTACCCTTAGGGTGAGCGATATGGGGATCGGATAGAAGAGTATGCCCGCACCATAGTTTTATTCGGGGTGCTGTTTTAATATATATATTGTACGAGTAGTTAATATATATATGAAATTTTGAAATTTGAAACTGCCTACTGTGATTTGATAAATAGGATGCGATTGATGGCTCAAATGGTAAATACTTGTTTGAGATAGTATACTATGACACAGGAAAAACTTTAGTGATTAATAATGTTATAATGAGAACCTTGATTACAAATTAAAGTCTTACACTATAAACAATTATATTGTTCGGCCTTGAAATCTTACGAGTAACCTAAGATAAGTTAAATCATAGAGAGAGATTTGTTTGATATATATAATAGATAATCCGTTGGGAAGGGTAGTACGATAGGCATGCACATTATAAGAGAGGTGAGAATTTTCTCAAGAGAGTGTCGTACTAATATGTTGTTGCATTGGTCTGTATCAATTTAAATACTTGCTAAATGAATTTTAAATCATACACACTATCGGGTTCTGACCTGTTTCTTTTTCTCTCTCTTTTGTATATATATGTTTATATTACAGGTGCCCAGCCACATGGGCGTCTTGCTTAGGATCCATTGGGAGAAACGTGCTGCAGCTTAGGTGGGAGTTGCAGGCCACTTGCCTAGACGACTTCATTTATTGATTCCACTTCTATCATTCTCATTTATTGGGCAAGTGTCGCCCTTTCCACTGTTTATCTATTTTATTGGGACATTTGTATTTGTCATTTATAGTACTCTTACTATGGGATTTATTCAGTATGATTGTTTTACTTTAAATTTTACTTGTTGGGATGAGATTGACGAATGTTATATATTAATTGGATTATGTTGCGGAATTAATGTCGTGTGATTCTTACTTATTGAATGTTGTTAATAAATAAATATTTTTTTTCTTTAAAAAAATTTGGAAAGTAATGTTTAAAAAAATGGTTTCGACACTTAGCTTAATTAATTAGGGAGTTAAATTGGAAAATTTATTTTTTGACAGTGATGCTAAGAATGAACCAATTGTTCACCTTGATTTAATTTAATAAAGAAGTGATCTCCCGGTATTTAATTAGGCGGGGTGTCACACACCCCCCACCAACCACATATATACACACACACACAACAGACCCCTGCCCCACCCTGCCCCTATACCCACTCCCACCTCCACCCAGCACATACACACACACAACAACCCCTACCCTGCCCCACCCCCACACACGCACATACACGCACAAACATATAAATAAATGGAAGAGAGAGAGAGAAATTAACCTGAAAGGAGAGAGAGAGAGAGCATCATAGAGAGAGAGAGAGAGTTGGAAAAAGGAGGGAATGGCGGGGGTGAAGAAGAGGTAAGGCTTTTTGTTACAGAAGTTGTCACGGTCATGTCAAGGTCCTTGACCATGACAATTATTTAAAGAATTGTCACGATCATTGACTGTGACAAGTCCATGACAAGTAAATTTCTCATAGACTTGTCACGGTCGTGTCAAGGTCAATGACCGTGACACCAAATGCATGTTTTTTGTCACGGTCAATGACCTTGACAAGGGTGGTCGGATGAAAGGTGAAAATTTTGTCATTTTGGTGTAGTGGTTTATGAGGAGTAAATAAATTATATTGATTTCTTCTCGGAACTTAGGAGATGTTAGGGGAAAAATCGTAATGCTTGAGAGTTGGTCATTCCAACGACCATGGAGGTTGCTCGATCGAGCAGGAAACCTCATTTCAACAACGTGAGAGTCACTCGAATAACGCATGAGAGAAGTCAGGTTTGCATGTGTTTATTAAGTTGTCAACTTACCAACGAATGAATCATGTGTGCTGTTGACTTGTAGGCATTTCAGCACCAAATATGGAACATTTTGGAAGAAGGGACCTTTCCTTTTAAGCCATAAGTGATGGTGATTTAATTATGTGAGAGGAAGGACAGTGGGTAGTCATATTTGCCTTATTTCTTCCACAGACTTAAGATCCCACTTTCCCTCTAACTAAAAGTTCCCATTGGGAAGATTACCCTTCTGGCAGATAGTTAACGCATCACCCCACGACCACGCAACAATTAGAAGTTCCATTAAAGGAGATCCAACCATCCTTTATCGAAATATTGAAACCCTAAGAAGTTTTGTCTAGTGTGGAAGGCAATGTGCTTGATGACTCCCTATGAGAATGAGCTATAGGGAAGGATGATTTAAAATAAGTGTTCAAAACATAGAAAATATCATAATATAGTTATTGCACATTTTTATGGAAAAAAATTATGAGAAAGTGGTATTTTGTGTAAAAATAAATGATGGACAGTTTTATAGAATAAAAATGTAAGGAAATATTTTTTTGGTGTATTTTTAGTATAAATAATAATGGACATTTTCATAGAATAAAAATAGTAGAAAATCATTTTTTCTGTAAAAAGAAATAATGGACATTTAATGGAATAAAAATATGAGAAAATGGTATTTTCTGTAAAAAGAAATAATGGATATTTTAATCAAATAAAAATGTTAGAAAATATTACATTGGTGAATTTCTAGCTAAAAGAAATAATGGACATTTTTATGGAATAAAAACGTGAGAAATCGTTATTTTGTGTAAAAAATAATGGATATTTTTATAGAATAAATACGTAAAATAATATTATTTTAGTGTATTTCTAGCAATAAGAAATAATGGACAATTTTACGAAATAAAAAAATGGAATGATGTTAATGTTGTCAAAATATTTACGAAATAAATACTTTTTTAAGTTTCTTGCAAAATGGAGAGTTTATGGATCAATGGACATTACCGAGTTTAAAGAAATTGATAAAATGTCTTCTTTACTTGAAATGCATATTTAATCCAATTGGTATGATTTTAGTATTTAAAGTTTTCTCTCTACGCATACAAACTTGTAGTAGTTTGATAATTAATATGTGGTAAAGTTTAAAGAAAGTCTTGTTAGGTTTAAGCATGCAATAAGATAAACGGAAATTTGGGAGCTAAAAAACTATAAGGGGTGTTATTTGTGTGTCAAAGGTGTTAAAGTGACATGTGTGAAAGTTGGACAAGAGTGTGATATTAAACAAGTGTTAAAATGGCTAAAGTATTTTAAATGTTAAGTTGGAGACATAAAAACCATTTTGAGATATAACCTTTGTTAAGGAACTAAATGGAGAGTTTGGCAAATAAAGGGGAAATTGATAATTTACTGAAAGTGGAACATTTTTATAAAAATAAAATATTTAAAGAATGTCTTTACACTAATATGTGTCAAAATGAATTAAGTCATAAAGCGTGATTGAATTTTGTATAAATCATGTGTGTGTGGATAAGGGACTTAAAAAAGAAAAGAAACAATTTTTCAAGTTTTAAGTGGAAAAATGGACGGTTAGATTCAGATTTTTACTTTGGCGGGGTAAAAGTCTGGAAATGGAAGAATGTAGACATGTGTAAAATTTTAAACACATTAGTAAGGACTCGGATGAATTTGGGAATATGCAAAAAGGGCTCGGAGGCCTTGAGTGAAAAGACGTTAATCACTAGACAGAGCATAAGGTGCACATAGCCATCAGTGTGGAGCCCATGTAAGTATGCAGTAAAGGTAAATTTCGAGAAAGGATAAAAGAAATAAGGAACATGTCGGGAAATGGGTTGCGTGGTAAAATGTGTTAATACAACCTAACTTGAATGAATAAATTAAATTTTCTGGTAAAGGTGAAATGGACAGGTAAATATGTAAATCGATTAATGTCCGTAAGTTGAGGTAAAAAGGATAAAGTAAAGTGGGCAAATGGGTGGTTAAGTAACCTAAGTTATTAAAACTATAATTTGCATAAGTATGTATTGAAAGGTTTACAAATGATAAATAGGTATTTTCTAAAATGGTTTGTGTGTGTGTTGAAATGGTACTTTTCAATGAAAATACTAAGGTATAAGAAAGTGAATATAAATTGGTAATTTCGGTAAAGGAATGGTTTAAAATAAATCTATGAATAAGGAAAGTCTTTACAAGGTTAAGCTAATTTAATCTGGATAAGTAAAGTTTTCGGAAGTACAACGGTTAAGGCATTGAATATGTATTTTTCAAAGGTATATCTGTATATACGTAGATACATATATTTTGTTACATGTATGTGATTGTAGCGGGAAAGTGTTTGTTTCTATACATCTTGTATTTTCCTAGAGGGCATAGACTCGCACTATCGCTTTGTTACGGCAAGTTGGGTGCGGGTTCGTATTTTAAGGGAATTTTATAAGTAAATATACTTTATTTATATCATGTTAGTAGCTCTTTTTACTTGGACTCGGGGTGCTCCCCATGGGTTCCACGTGTAGTTTATCTTGGAACTGGACTAGCATGTTAAACAAGTGAAACGTTAATTTAAAATAAAGCTGGACTTGAAACATTGTACAACTATATTGAATGTATGCCACTTGGCACTAATTAACTTGTTGTGCTAACCTCTTTGACTTTACCGTCGAGGACACGAACTATAACCGTCACCAAACAAGCATGACATGCCCAAACAAACACCGATGTCGTCTAATACTGACCGTACCATATCACACTCGAAAGGAACCTTGAACACAGAGATTTGATACCATTTGTAATGCCCCAACCCAGATTTATAGGTTACCCATGATCCAACAAGTTTCGAATCGATCGTTAGGTGTGAAGTGCAATGGAACATCCCATATAATGTTACTAATCCAGATTTATCTTATTTACATTTCACTTATTAACATTTGATTCCAGTTTCAAGATAAAATCCGTGATGGACACATTAAGAGCACCATGAGTTCCAAGTAAATAGAGCTACAAACGTAAACATAAATAAAATATACTTACCTGTCAAATGCCCTTAAATTTTTTAACTGCTCCTAACCTTTCATAAATAAAGTGGGGATGTGAGCTAATGCATAGTGGGATTTATATGAACAGTATAGAAATGAATGACATAAAGGAATACTAACACGCTACAACCACATGCATGGAAAAATATGCATACATTAACATATGTATACCTTTGGAAAATACACATGCTAATGCATTAACCGTTTTACTTTTCAAAAATCTTACTTATCCGAATTAATTTACCTTAATCTAGTAAACACTTCCTTTATTCATACTTAGCATTTTCATCTTGTTTAACATACCCGTTTTGACACTTGAAACCACTACACTTGGTTTGATCGAAACCCATTACTTTACCGGAATTTAATCGCTTTCACTTATTTCCATACACTTCGATATTTTCACTGAAAATTGCCATTTGAACACATGCATTTGTTGTGATAGAAAATACTTATTTTCATTTGAAAACATTTTCCATACATACTTATGCCAATTATGGGTTTAACAACTTGGTTTCTTCATTACCCACTTACCCGCTTAGTTTATCCTTTTCCCTTATCATACAGACATTAATAGATTTACGCATTTACTTGTTCGTTTCACTTTTACGAGAACATTTAATATATTCATTCAAGTTAGGTTGTATTAACACATTTCACCACATAACCCATTTTTTGATATGTTCCATATTTCCTTTATCCTTTCTCGAAATCTTCCAATACCGCATACTTACACGGGCTCCACACCCACGACTATGCGCACCATATGCTCTGTCCATTGATTTTGGGCTTTTCACCCAATGGATCTAGGCCCTTATTGCTTATTCCCAGTTGCATTCGAGTCCGTATTAATGTGTTTAACACCTTACACATGTTCACACTGTTCCATCTTCTTACTTTTACCCGATCGAACCCAAAACCTGGACTTAACCTTCCATTTTTCCATTTACACTTGGAAAATTATTTCTTTCCTCTTTATGTCCCTTATCCACACGAACGTGATTTATACTAAAATTGTTCATGCTTTAGGACTTAACTTATTTTCAAACACATTAGTGTAAATACATTCGTCAATATTTTTACTCCATAAAAATGTTCCACTTTAAGTAAGTTACCAATTTACCATTTTGTTCACAAACTTGCAATTTAGTTCCTTAACAAGTGTTATTTCTCAAAAATGATTATCATGTTTACAACTTAATATTTAAAACACTTATTCATTTCAACACTTGTTTAATACCACACTTTTGCCAAATTTCACATTTGTTACTTTAACATCCTTAAAACATAAAATTGCACCCTTACACAATACTACTTTTTATTTCTTAGAAATTAAAATTTCTTCTATTTAGAATTAGTAATCTCACAGTATACCTTATTCAATATTTTGTTCCACAAAATATCCAGTTTTATTCCAAGGTTCTTCATTATTAGTCTTACTAGAAAACATACTCAACAATATTATCAACATTTTTGTTCCATAACATTCTCATTATTTCCCTTTCACTTGAATTATACTTGATAATATTTCTCACATTTTTATTCCATAAAAATGTTTATTATTCCTTTCTACTAAGAGTACACACAAATTCTATCTCCTAATATTGTATTTCATAAAAATGTCCATTATATTTCTTTACTAAAAATAAACACAAATACCATTTTTTTACATTTGTATTCCATAAAAATGTCCATAAATAGTTTTTTGAATTTTATAACACTTCTGAAACTCATTTAAACCTACCTTTAAATTCTCTTTTTCCTTAAAACATCAAGGGTGTACTTAATAAACTCATAAATTCATTATAACCATTTTCTTACACACTCCTACACTCAAATAGTGGAAAATAGTAATTTGAACTTTCATCTAATTCAAAACCCACTTTAAAACCTTCGTTTGGGACCCATATGTTCATGAAATCATAGAAATAAACCAAAAAACTCCATCGATGTAAACTATCATAAATCCTACGTATTTTAAGCATAATATTTATAAATAATAAATCTTATATTTATACATAATATTAACCTTAAACAAATGTTAGTAAAATCCACCTCAAAGAGCACTAGAAATGGTGGAAATAGTGAAGGAGATGGAGGATCACCCAAATCCATTGGTGGCCTCAATGGGGTCTCTAAAATCCCACCAATGTTTGTCTATATGAATCCATTCTCCATCCTCATGGAAACTTTGATCAATATAGAATGAACCCTCGTCCAATACCCATCAAAGTCAAAGAACATTCTCTTTGTCAACCCCATAATCTATTTATGGTTTACTAAGGTGACATGAGGTGTTTAGAGGTTTACTAGAGGTGGTTTATATGGTGTGTAGGTGGTTTGATGTGGGTTGCATATGATCCTAAGAGTTCTGGCCAAAAACACCTATGTGGAAGCTATAAACTAGAGAGGGAGAGAGAGATAGACAGAGAGAAAGAGAGAGAGAGAGAGAGAGAGAGAGAGAGAGACTAGAAGTCTAATGGATAATGGGTGTGAAATGTTCACCACTTACAGTTCTCGTATAACTAAGGTACAAGCCCTTTGGGGCTTTAAATGGAAGGATTCTAACCCTCCCATGCTACTATATTAGGTGTTAAGCTCCCCCACGATTGATAGCTAAAAATATCAAAGTCTAAAAATTGGACAACAACACATTTTTATCTCCCGTCCAGGCCACATGCTAGGCGCGGTCGACCGGCCCTGGTGGGAAAAAAGTATCTTTTTTTAAATCCAGCCCCATGATAATTTTTAATACCTTTTTAGTTCCCCAAAAACTTGGTCAATTTATTTTTCTCGTCCCCAAAGGATTATATAAAAATCGCGCAACATTATGACTTATATGTTGCGTATCGACAATATTAAATCTTATACTTATTCACATCCGTAACTCATTTCTTCCTCTAATAATTCATGTCGTACTCTACCAATATATAAAGTACAATCATTTGAACCTAAATGTCCCTCCATGCAGACCATGCGAAGTGAAAATTTTTTTTTGGTCACTATGTACAATGAGTCACTTTTTGCATAATTTTGGCTCAATACTCCTGCACCTATTTTTTCAAAATATTTCTCTGAACAAAATACCTAATTATAATTAAAATGTTTATTTCTAGGGAGGAATTTTACAAGAAGATCCAGGAGCCCTTGGGTGAAAAATTCAAAATCACTGGCGAGAGCGTATGGTGCACATAGCCATCGGTATAGAGCCCGGGTAAGTATGTGGTAAAGGTAAATTTCGAGAAAGGATAAAAGGAATAAGAAACATTTTGTTGAAATGGGTTTTGTGGTAAGATGTGTTAATACAACCTAACATGAATAAATAAATTAAATGTTCCGGTAAAGGTGAAATGGACAAGTAAATATGTAAATCTATTAATGTCCATAAGTTTAGGTAAAAAGGCTAAAGTAATGTGGGCAAATGGGTGGTTAAGTAACCCAAGTTGTTAAACTCATAATTTTCATAAGTATGTATTGAAATGTTTATAAATGATAAACAAGTATTTTCTAACACAGTGTGTGCGTGTGTTAAAATTGTACGTTTTAATGAAAATACTAAGGTATAAGTAAGTGAATATAAAGGGGTGATTTCGATAAAGGACTATTTTGGAATAAATCTATGAATAAGGAAAGTCTTTGCAAGATTAATGTAATTTAATATGGATCTGTAAAGTTTTTGGAAGTAAAATGGTTAATGCATTGAATATGTATTTTTCAAAGGTATATCTATATATATGTAGATACATATATATTTTTGCATGCTTGTTATTGTAGCGGGTGATTGTTCATTTTTGTACTGCTTGTATTTTCCCACAGGTTATTGACTCACACATTCTCTTCGTTATGGCAGGTTGGGTGCGGGTTCGTATTTTGAGGAAGTTTTATAGGTAAGTGTACTTTATTTATTTCACATTAGTAGTTCTGTTTACTTGGACTCGGGTTGCTCCCCATGGGTCTTACACGTAATTTATCTTGAAACTCAACTTGCATGATAAACACGTGAAACATTAATTTGAAATAAAATTGTATTAGCAATATTGCCTTGGTTATTTCATTGCACATCAGACAGACCTAATGACTCAATACAAACTGGGTTGACCACGAGTAACCCATAAATCCGAGTTGGAGTCTTATAAATGGTATCAGAGCTCAAGGTTCAAAGGTCCTTCTAGAGTGACAAGGTGAGGTTGGTAGTGGATCTTTCGACGTCGATGTTGGTTTGGGACAGTTACGCTAGTTTAGTGATAGGTGTAGTTCGTGTCCTCGACGGTGAATTCAGAAAGGTTAGCACGACTAGTGAATTAACGCCAAGTGGCATACGTTCTGGGTAGTTGTATAAATCGCTATTGCATTTCTGATTTAGTATGTATATAATTTATGGGTGTCCATGTAATCCAGTAAGTGGGGACCCCGAGGTTAATAGTGCGAGGTGTTTTGTGTTTCCTCCTTTGTTGACATAGAGTCTTTTGAGATATTAATCGAATGAAACGTTGCCATTTGACAAGTGGAAACAAATTGGGGATAATCAGCTGTAGGGATTGACTTTTATGGTGTCATAATTAAGTTAAGAGAAATCGTGGTTTTAAATTATATGTAGCCTTAGGGTTACACATATGAGAGGTCAATATCGATGTGATAATTAGGTAATTTTTATCATTAGGGTAATATCGTGATTGATGATTAGGCCAATGAGCATGTAAAATTATGTAGGCCAACGCTAGAGGATGAATCAGTCTTAGTTAATAGGTTTTTATCATTATGGGTGAATGACTAAGTGGTTGTTGGTTATTGAATATAAGTACAAGTGTTAGCTATGTGGTGAGAAAGTATTAATTCCTTTAGTTGCAGACTCGAGTTGAGTATACCTCAATTCATGTGCCTTTACTATTTTATGGATTTAGATAACCTTGATGATTGAGGTAACCTATGACTGAACCTTTAAAATTGTTTACTTAGTGTTAAGTAAATGAGTTGTAATGTTCTAGAATAGGACCTCTTGCTGTGTTGTTAGGGTGGGCCTCCTCTTGGGTAATACCTGAAGTCCCGTGTCATACCAAAAACCTGAATGGTATTAATTTAAGAAATTGATGATCATAGTTTGGCATTGAGAGATAGGATCCTTTGTAATGTTAGTAAGCATGGGCCTTAGTGTTCGTAGGTAATGCTCGATGTCCTGTTCCCTACCAAAATAGATATAGTTGAGTCAATTAGTAGATTAGCATGTAGTATGAGGTCTGCACAGCAAGGCAATTCAGCCATAGTGGTTAAACACCCAATGGGAATCAAATGATGTGGTCTAGTGAATTTAACTATAGGTTGGCATTATGGGTATGCATGTGAGTTGCATTAAATTCCCTTTGGAAATAGGTACTAAGGTGGTTGATGAAACGAACCTTGGGCTAGTAATTTGGATAGGCGTGTGAAATTCGTATTGATAATTACTTGGAGGTGTACATTAAGGTTTAGCTAGAGAGATGTTAACGCGAGTAGTAGTCATTCCCTATTAATAGTGGATTTGAGGTTGTGTACCGTGCGTCACAACGATAATAGTATCTCTCTTCGAAACCTTGGGATTTATTGTTGCATTGAGGTTATGTAGTGATGTCCAATTCATAGTGAAACTCAGGTCGTGTAGCATAGGTCATGGTATGACTGGTGGTTCCTTGTAATAGATGTGTAAGCTGTTAGAGAAACATTTGAGTTTGAAGTCATCGCCATAAGGCATTGGGAATCATTACTGTAATAAAGTTTACATAAATGGTGGTTGACCAGATTGTAGTACGATTATATCATGCCGATTATGGCAGTATCTTGGAGTTAGTGATACGGATTTTGATTTTAGGCATGTTTCATGATATGGCCTTCGAAGATAATTTCGAAAATAAATTGGTCAATACTAGGTGGTTCACCTGTGAGACGTAGAATAGGATGAGGTTTGTTATGGATTTAATAAATAGCACTCATGATGAACTGTTAGACTATATTGTAGCACCTAGGTGTGCTATATATATGGGTAGTAGTGACTCTGTTGAGGGAAGTCAGTAGGCATGAGTGATGCTTGAAAGATGAGACCTTATTAGAATTATTATTAATTGGGATCATGTAGGCTGTGCGAAGGGTGATAACAATGGTTCATGAGTTAAATGTTTGAAACTATATACGAATTGGGTTGCACTTGATGAGAGTGATCTGAAAAATTGAGGGTTAGCTACCGCGTGTTAAAATTCGGAGGCCTAGCTCTGATAGGTCGGTGACTAATGATAAGTTTCGATAGGATTAACTTCAACTTGATTTAGGATAATTGTGCTTACAAGTGATGGATAGGGAGCATCAGTTCTAAGGAGGGAAGACGAACGTTTTATCTTCGGAAATTTGTTTTGTATTCCGTTTGTCCAATATGGGTGGATGATTCTCAAGTAAAATTTGTCATGGTTAACAGGCCAAGCCGTGGCATGACTAAAGTTCTTAGTAGGTATCAAATTGGAAACGTTAGCGCACGTTGTGGGTTTGTACTTCATGTGGTTCATTTCATTCTCAAGAGTAGATTGTTTTCCCCTAGCATAGAAGTTGCCTGATGCATATAATTATTATATCCTCTTTAATTACGATAATGGGAAGTTGTTCATGAGTTCTGATTCGGGTGGCACTGCGATAACTTAGTAAGCGATGCGTGTTAGGCCTGTTGTGTCTAATGTGTCATAGTATATGAGTGTGCTCTCCTTTGGATGCACCCTTATTCCACCATGTCTCTGTGTGAGCGTTGTCTCGCGTTCTTGCATTTTAGTTTGTACATTTTACTTGGTCGACTTAGGTTAACATGTTGTTAGTTAGATGGTGTAATTAGTTACGACTCGATCGTATGTTCTAAAGTTTTGACTTGATAGTATCATGAATATTGTAACCTATTAAAAACGTTAAACAGTAATGTCACACTTGGTTCAGAATTCTGGGAATCAGTGAGATGATCTCTTGTGTATGATCATCGTTGTGCTACTCAAGGTGACCTTAGGTTAGCAAAGGGACCTTGAGGAGATATCATCCAGGTAAAACTATGTGATGAGGTGATTGTCTTAGAAATCGTTGATATGTGTAACGAGAAGCGTTAAGGTTGTATTAACCTAGGTTTGGCAATATCCAATACTGTTTGCGGAAACTCAGGTTGTAAATCATAACATGAGAATGATACATGTTAATAAATTCACTATTGATGTTGCGATATTTGAGGTTTTCTTTGGATAGACATGTTAGGCAGGCTTGAGGACTAGCAACGATGGTTGATGAAATTGAAGTCCTTAGGCTTATACCATAATATTAAGAAATACCGTAGGATTTCAAATTGATCATAGGTAACTGGATTATAGATTTTTATGAACCATGAATTTCGAGGAAGAAATTCCCTAAGGAGGGAAGTTTGTAATATCCCGCCCCAACAAATTAATCAATTTATATATAGAATTTATATGTGGAGGAATTAATCCTAATTAGATAAATTTGTGGGTAATAATGTGGGATTATATAAAGAATAGTTGGATCAATGTTTTATATATGAATTACACTTAGGAGGTGTAAATAAATTATATTGATTCCTTCTCGAAACTTAGATGCTATTAGGGGTAAAACTGTAAAGCTTGAGAGTTGGTCGTTCAAACGACCACGGAGGTTTCTTGAATGACATGAGAGTCACTCGAATGATGCATGACGAAAGTCCAGTCTACGTCTGTTTATTTAGCTGTCAACATACCAATGGATTGATCCTATGTGTTGTGGACTTGTAGGATTTTCAGCATCAGATATGGAAACTATTTGAAAGTAGGGACCTCTCTTGTTAAGAAATAATGTCCGGTGATTTAATTATAAGAGAGGAAGAACCATGTGTATCCATATATGCCTTACTTCTTCCACAAACTTAAGATCCCACTTTACCTCTAACTGAAAGTTCCCATGGGAGAGAATACCCTTTCGACAGATAAATGATGCATCACCCCATGGCCATGCCCCACTTAGAAGTTCCATTAAAGAATCTCTAACCACCCTTTATCGACATATTGAAACCCTAAAAATATTTGTCTAGTGTGGAAGATGATGTGCTTGATGAGTTAATGGGTATTTGAGGATGAAGAAGACATTCATAGGAGATTTACTGGGAGCATTCTTAGATTGATAATGGATACAAGCGTAGGAGTAATTTTAGAGACCACCTCGAGGCCACCTTTGGAGGTGAGGGTCCTTCATCTTCATCACTATTACCACCATTGTTAATGCTCATTAAGGTAGGAGAAACTAAGCTTGATATAAGTTCTGCAGACACCCCATTCTAGTATCTCCCCTAAACTCTCCTTAGATCCCTAGCACCTCCCTTCATCACTACAAACCTAAGTCATACCCCGAGTAGTGACCACAGGCCATCGGGCACCCCCAAGCTCCGTTTGACCAAAAAGTCAAACTCTTCAGCTCAACTGAGACTAAATGAATCTTCAAAGGGAACTTAATCCCTTTTCCAACGATCCACCCCATTCACGATTCTGACTTAGCGTGCAAACAAATGACCCTTTTTCCTCGAAACTTGATCAAGAGGTCACCAGAAGCTCCTGAGCTCCATTTGACCAAAGTCAACTCTTTAGCTCGACTGAGACTGAATGAATCTTCAAAGATCAATGAAAATCCTTTCGAACGGTTCATACAGCACGGACTAACGATCCCTTTGTCTCCAAAAGGTCATCAAATGCTTTCGGGCCCCGATTGAACAAAGTCAACTTCCCAAACTCAATCAAGCCCTTTGGATTGTCTAAGTACATCTCCTAACCTTTTCAACAATAGGCCCTATGCGTGATTCTGACTTACCATGCAGATGAACTATCCGTTTGCATCCGATAATTCCTCATCCAAAGGATCGACGAGCGCTCCCATGACACATTTGACCTAAAGTCAACTCCTGGACCTGGGATTAGTCCAAAATACTTTCGAAGATTTCTGAATTACCTTTCCAACGGTTGACTCCTTGCGTGATTCGGATCAACGGTTTGCGCTCTACGACTATTTTTCTGGAGGAACCTGAAAGAGACTGCCAAACGGAAAGTTCCAAATTTTGCTTATCGACAGTGTGCCTAAAAACACCTGCCAAATGGCAGGACCAGGACTATGCCGATTATCAATGATCTAGTCCTATAAAAAGGAGGGCCTCACCTCATTGCAAGAGGGGCCCAAGAGCTGAAATCCATCACTCTCATCGAATTCTGAAAACTTCTCTCGAAGCCAGCGTGTTTTCCACATCCAAATGCCTTTTCAACCCTCACTTTTCATCGTCTTTTTCATCAAACTTGGTGAATTAACTAACCTTCATCATCATCTAAGTACAAGGTATGTTCTCCAACATCTAAGATCAAGCCCAAGATCTTCAAGAAGGTCCAACTTTCTCAATTTTCTCTTAAAATTCTCCTAAATTCGCATTAACTTATTTAATTACTTAGCAATTTTATTCTCTCTTACATATCCTATTATACTTTTTATTTAGTATTATTGCACATCTATTATCTTCAAGTAAATAAAACCCAAAAAAATAAGAAAAATAGGTTTGCTCATAAATTCCAAACTGGAATTCTCACACTTTTCTCACACTTTTCTCACAAATAAAACACTTTTTTACACACACACATCTAAGAGAAGTCCCCGTTTGGATTTATGGGATAAATCCTACCCCTCATTTTTCATGCGAACTACATGGACTTTGATGCCTCTATAGGCTACATAGGCATCTCGGGGTAAAACCCAAGACTCGAGTTCTATTCCCACTTTTCTCTGATTTTCTATTTCTTTAATATTCTTCCAACTCAATTGTCTTAAATTATATATATTTACATATACATATATTTGTTCTTAGTGGCGTATTATTGCTCATGCGTTGTTGTTCCATTATAACGATCAAGTCAAGGATAATCGTGTAAATCCTATTTTCTAATATTACTTTTAGGAACATTCCTACGGATGACTCACTTTTATCTCTTCCATGACACAAGTCGATGATTCCTATCTCCATTACATATATACATGCACACATATCATGAGGAAATAAACGAAAATAGCAACAACACATGAGAGACCGTAAGGGCGGAATGGGTGCATAACACCTTCCCACTTCGTAACTTAGCCTCCGAGCCCTTTTCGAATGTTTTTTGGTTTTGTATGTATCAGTACGTCTTTGGATGCTGCCCTTCGGGATGGCTCCCCTTTTTTTCTTTTGTCTGTTTTGAGTAAAATAGAATGGCGACTCCATATCTCTACATTTTTCACATCATCACCAACGCCGGCTGAAGCGCTACCGAGAGGGATGCGTAGGACCAAGATCCTTTCGAGATAGAAATACCCTCTTCTTCATCTCACTCGCCCCGAGGATCAGGGGTGTCCACAGTGGCAACTCTATTGGGGGCAATTTTTCGGGCTAGACTCTATTTATATGGGTGTTATATTTCCTTATATTTTCCCCTATTTTTCTTGATCCGCTTTTCCATGTATACCCCATGCTTATGCTTATTCTCCATGTACACTTCACACCACGTGGACCAAGGATCACATATGTCCACATGTTGCACGCATCACCCATCCGTACATGGGATACCATTGCTACTTGTACTTTGCTCCCTGTTTGGCATGATTAAGCCAGATACTCTCATCATAAGATACTAATAAGAGAGTCATGCATGATTCACATGACATCACCAAAGGGCATTTTTATCTACCAAATTTTTTCCACTAACTGGAGGGTCACTTCGTGATGGTAACTAGTCCAACAGGGCGCAGTTAGCCTAAGCGATACGACTCTCACCTTCCATTGGCCAAGTACCTTCGACATATATCGAACGATTCCCCTATATCATATTACTTGACTGAAGTCATGACGGGAGGTACATCTCATGGAATACATTCATGTATTCCGAGTATATCGAATTCTCTCTCACAAGTATCTTCCCCACGAGGTATACATTGAGGCAATTCACGTACACTCAGGTATATCAAATGGATTATCCACACGTACCGATTGCACTCAAAAGCACGACGTATATCATGGGAGTCAGTCCAAATCTTCCCAATTCACCTAACCAACTGCATACCCATATATAGGTGTCAATCCTATGACACACATGTTAGATTGCCAGTTTTGACCCGAAACTCTGCCGAAATTCTGGGTCAGCTTGCCGCCCAAATTTTTGTGCATTTTTAAAATGGGACCCTGCCCGTGATCCGGGTTACAAGTCCATCCATAGCTTTGTACATGTTACAAACCCAACTTTTCCAGGCTCGGGTCCCAGACAGCATTTCATTTTGCATTTATGTGAATTTAATACAAGAGAGAACATAAAAATTATAATAATCATGCAGAGACCCGTCTCCCAAAATATTTTTCCTTTCTTTATTAAAAATTAAAAATAAATTTCTCCTTTCCTTATCAAAAATCGAAAAAAACATTTCTCCTTTCAATCTCCAAAAGAAAAAAAATGTCCAAAATATTTTCATCCTTTTTTGTCAAAAATAAATCCTATTTTATGCCTTCTCAGGTCGATCGCACGCCCTTGGCTTGGCTCCTTATTGGCTTTAGTCTTCAGTCAAATCACCCCATAGTTCCCTCCATTCCCCTACTACTTCTTTCGAGTATGTTATCCATCCACTTTCCATGGAGAACATAGATTTAGTACGAGTTGTGCAACCAAATCTGACATCAGTCTTAGCTTAGCTCGTGTCCATGATTGACAACCTCCAGAATGAGGTATGAAAGATGCAACTAAACCAGGCTCCTATTCCTCAAGAGCCCGAGGCCCTATTCCCTAGTGTTATGGGTCCACTCGAGCCTATCTGGGTTCTTGAAGAGTATCAACACGCTCCACATGCCCCACTTGTTAATGGGCCATCGCCTGCCCAGCTTCCTATGTCGAACCTTTCCCAGCATGGGGCTTACTTGGCTATGATCGTTGATACAAAAGTGTAAGAGTTGAAAAAGGTCAAAAAAGATCTCAAGATGACAACTAAGAAGTTCGAACAAGTCAGAATCCCTGGAAATTACATGGACTACACCCACATGCCTCCTTATTCTAAGGCGAGGTTACCAGAGATGTTCAAGATGCCAAATATCGAGAAATTCGGTGGAAGTGGACCCCCGATTATTCATTTTCGCAGTTATCACCGTTCTATAACTCTCCTAGGGGCTTCTGAAGAAGCGATGGCCCAATTATTTCAGAAAACTTTGAAGGATAGATCCCTTCGATGGTTTTTGTCTCTCGAGGAGTCCAGAATCCAAAGCTGGGAGGATGTAGCCCGAGAATTCATGTTGTAGTACAAATATAACGAAGATCTTGAGGTCACCCACCATGATTTAGAGCTGCTCAAATGGAACTCTGGGGAATCAGTCAGTAACTTCAAAACCCGATGGAGGGAAAAAGCATCCTCCATGACCAATCGGCCATTCGAGGAAGAACAAGTCAACATAGTGAAGATGAACTTCTTACCCCATGTCCAAACAACAATGGGAGGAAAATACTATCCCCACTTCTGAGCTCTCAGAGAAGTGGGAGTAGAAATCGAGGAGGGTCTTTATAAAACAGAAGTTGGGCCAAAGAAAATGTCCGGACAATTCACCCCCAGAAAATAAGATAACCCTGTCGTGTTACCGTCTCAACCATCAACAACATCTCTCAACCAACCACCCCATGGGCACCGAAAAGCTGCCATGTCCAAGTATGAAAGGAATACACCGAGATCTATATCCCCCTCTCCAAAGTTTATTAGGACCTATTAAGTCGGAACCTTATTAAACCCTTGGATCCCCGTCCAATGCCAAATCCACTCCTAAGAAACTTTAAGGAAGATGCCCATTGTGCCTTTCATCAAACTGATGGCCATACCACTGACCAATGCTTTTACCTTTGAAACAGAATCCAAGGTCTAATTGACCGGGGTACCATTGCCCCATAAGCCAATCCTAAGCCAAACACTACCCACAATCCACTCCCAAACCATGCTAATTCCATCTTCCTTGAAGAGAACCCAAAATTTGATCCCTCAACTCAAATCAGACCCATACACTCTCCCAAACCTCTTTAAGCTTGCCCATATTTCATCCTACACCCGGTTAGCCTCACTGATCGGGCACTATCACTCCTCACCAGAGCATGCAATGCTATTCGTACCCATTTTGAAAATGGAAATATAGAATAATGAGAAGTGTTAAACCAACTCCTAGAGTTCGGGTTAAAATTTTCCTCACATATGATCATTGATTTCTATAGTTTCAGTACGCTATTATTGGAAGCATGAAAATGGGCTCGACCGTCAGACATTTGGGTTGTACCAACCGATGAAGTCAACCCAGATGACGTTGTCCTGATCATAGCATAATTATTCAGGAAAATGAATAATATTTGTAGTATGACCGAGTTACTTGATACTCTAAAGCTACAAGGGCCCTGGTCCCTTCACCCTTACATATCCCCGTAGAATGGGAGGACCTGTACGAAGAAGCCACTGAAGTTGTGGAATGCATTGACTTTACATGGAAAGACTAAATCGTTGCCACTGGATGGGGGGAAGAATTTAAAGATTCAAATGAAGAGAAAGCTTCTAATAAAACTGGCATGGTAGCCGACATGTGTGGAATGATATCATTTAAAGAACTCCTCAGAGAAATAAACAAAGTGGTAGAATAACCCGAGGTTGACGAGGAGACAGGGTTCATGTTCTTCCCTTATTTAGTAAATCACATGACCAGATCAAAGAGGCATTACCAGATCCTAAGCTCACTACCAGCCAATGACAAAGGGATGGTCGTTGAAAACCTTCCAATGCCATAAATTACCCTTGAGGAAAGAAAGATCCTCAATCAATAGAAGAAAACTCAAGATAACATCACTCTATGGGGGATTTCTTCCCAGCTACATAGAAATAATTTGATCAAGTTTCTCACTGGATCCACAGTTCCTCGTTCTACCACACCAGAAGAGGCGATAAATTTAGTTGGATCCTTAACCTCGACCCGAAAGCTATCCTTTTCCAAAGAAGAAATCACCTAAATTGGGCCAAACCAGAATCATGCACTCAATATCTCCGTTGAATTTATGGGTGAAATCGTACCACTCTCGCTTGTTAAAAATGGATCCTCTTAAAATGTATGCCAATTAAGAACCTTCAAATGCTTAGGACTGAACGAAAGTGACCTCGCTCCAACCTCTACTCTTGTACGTGTCTATAGTAATACCTGTCGGGAGGTGATGGGATCCATAAAACTTGTAATGGGGGTTGGCCTTATAAACCCTGTCGTTGAATTCCAAGTTATTGGCATCCCATCTTGTTTCAACATGTTGCTTAGACGACATTGGCTCTAGAGTATCAAGCGTACGTCTTCCTCGCTTCATAAAAAATTAGAGTTCTTCACCGACGGACGAGTCATCACCATTTTCGATGATGACGACAATGCCGAGGGTGAAAGCACTAGCAGTCCAATCCTTGAGATACAATACGTGTTAAATGATATGTTCCTACTAGTATTACGAGTTGAACCACTTTTACTCCCGACAGGGGATGATTTCAAGGATAGGGTTTGTCCGGAATACGACCCTCATGGCAATGTCAATGTGATTTAGTTGTTCAAAAATATGTAATTCATGCCCCTACTGGGCCTAGGGAAAAGACAACAAGGGATACTTGAGCCCATTTAACTGAAGAAAGCTTTCCCTCCTTATGGTTTGGGGTATCAACCATTAGAACAAGATCTCAGAATGATCTTCTAGTCTCGACCAAAGAGAAGAATATACTGCATCTAGACTATACTAGGTGACTCCTTAAATGGACAATTCATTAAAGAGCACGAGGACTTTGCCTTTTGTGGCTTCCTAGAACCATGGTATGATCATACAGACAAGAAGATGAAGCCTAGAATGGAGATATATTTCCAGGACAGCTGCCGATGTGCCGATAGTTCCCAACACCATCTACAACCGCTCATTAGAGACACCGAAGATTATGAGGGAAGTGACTCAAAAGATTCCTTCAACTTACAAACACTGGGGTTGACACTCTGCATGGTCCATTAAAGCACTACATCACTGGATCCATCCCACCTGATTAATGTTACTTATACACCTCTCCTCAACTGGCATGTTGTGCCAGTTCTACCTATTGAAATCCCACCTATCCCTAATGTTTACTCCATTTCTTCTTTTGTTATCCATCCTTGCTCAAATGTAATCGGGACCTCCTTTGGTGAGGTTCTCAGGGCTATTTTTCCTATGAATGAAATAAATGAAGATTTTGAGTATCTTGTTGTGCCTTATTGTAATTGTTTAGATTCTAATCAAACTTTTGATGATGATGATTTTTGAAATGAACAATTCTTAACTGATCTAAATAAGGTTAATAACAAACAACAAAACTGCGTTCAAGTTAATGAAGAATAAATTGTTATTAGTAACCTCGGTTCTAGTAGCCAAACACGCGAGATTAAGATAGGGGCTACCCTCAACGAGCATGAGCGCGCACAACTCGAAGAATTATTAAAGGAATTCGTGGATGTCTTCTCATGGTCCTACGACGATATGCACGACATTGATCCTGAAATTTCTCAACATGAGATCCCCATTCTTCCAGATTACAAGACGGTTAAATAAAAGTTGAGAAACCTCCACACCGAATGGTCTCTCAAGGTCAAAGAAGAGGTGGTCAAATAGTTAAACGTGGTCTTCATTCACGTTACTGAATATCCCACATGTCTAGCCAACATAGTGCATGTGCCGAAATCGGGAGTTAATGTTTGGATGTGTATAGACTATCGGGACTTTAACAAATCCTCTCCAAAGGATGATTATTTCGTTACCCAATATCGTATTGATCGAGGACAACACATCCAGTCATGCTCTCAAGTCATTCATCGATGGATTTGTCAGATACAATAAAATCAAAATTCACCCAGATCACCAAGAAAAAATTGCGTTCTTCACCCCATGAGTAACTTTTTGTTACACTATTATGCCATTTGGTTTCAAGAATGCTGGGGCTACCTACAAGAGGGTTGCCACAACCATCCTTCATGGTTTGATTCAGAAAGAAGTTAAGGTCTATCTGGATGATATGATTATGAAATACAAAACTAGAGAAGGTCATGTTCCCTCTCTCCAAAATTTCTTCAAACAATTGTGAAAATATTAGTTGAGGATCAATCCATAAAAATGTGTCTTCGGCATTACAATGGGAAAACTCTTGGAATTCATGGTCAGTGGGAAGAGGATAAAAGAAGATCCTTCTAAGATAAAATCAAAACTTGAGATGCCACATCCCCGAATGGGGAAACAAGTCCGTGGTTTCCTTAGAAAACTATAATATATCAGCCGGTTCATCAGCCAACCAACCTCCATGTTCGAACCCATTTTCAAAATCCTCCGAAAGAATTCAACCAAGGTTTGGAAGGATGGTTGTGGAAACTCCATCAAGTTAGATTTATCTTGCACCAATAACATGACTGAATATGTGGCATGTACAATAGGCCTCAAATTTTCTTTCAAGAAAGGTATCCAATGCCTAGATGTCTACGGGGATTCTACTCTTATCATAGGTTAAGTGCTCAGAAAATAGAGAGTCAAGGACGAGAAACTCCAACCCTTACATGCCCACTTAGGAGAACTAGCCTCCCAATTACAAGATATCACCTTCCATTACCTACCTCGAGCAAAGAATAACCTAGTCGATGACCTTGCTACCTTTGCCTCCATGGTCGACATGCTCGAAGGAATAACAATGGACCCCTTCTTGGTATAAAAGCAAGATAAGCCAACCTACTTATACCACATTGACCTCATCACCAAAGAAGATCCCAAAATAGACAATTATTGGTACTATGATATATGGAACCCCCTCAAGCATGGTAGGTATCCCGAGGGTTCCAATAACAAAGACCGAGAAAACTTACGAACACTAGTTGCCCAGTACATCATCTGTAATAAAGCACTGTTCAAGAGAAACTTCGATAGAACCCATCTACACTACATCGCACGGGCTAACATTAAAGAGATAATACAGAAAATCCATAGCAGGGAATGTGGGCCCCACATGAATGGTCACATGCTTGCCAAGAAGACCATCCGACAAGGTTACTACTGGACTACCATGATCTAGGATTGCACCACCTATGTCCGTAAATGCATTAAATGCCAACAGTTTTCCAACCTTCAACACCTATCTCCGTGAGAATTATACAACACGACTTCTCCTTGGCCATTCTCCACCTGGGGTATCGACATCATAGGGAAGGCTACCCCAAAGGATTCCAACGTGCATGAGTTCTTCCTAGTTTCCATTTATTAATCACCAAATCGGTTGAAGCCGATTCATACACAGTTTTGAATGCTAAGAAAGTGGCAAAATTCATCAAGAAGAACATCATCTATCGATATGGGGTCCCGTATGAGCTAGTGTCGGATAACGGGTTGAACTTCGAGGTAGAAGTCACTTAAGTGGTCAATGACTATCGGATTTAGAGACACAAATTTTGTCCCAACCGACCTCAAACCAATGGTACAGTCGATATCGCCAAGAAAAACCTCAAATCCACCATCAGTAAGATGATCGAAAGCTGTCGAGATTGGGCCTAATGAATCACATACGTCGTCTGGGGCTATCGAACCTCAAATCCGAATCGCTACTGGGGGTACCCCTTACTCTCTAGTCTACAAGATGGAAACAGTCCTACTCGTGGAGATGGAAATAGCCTCGTTGCGTGTTATGCTTAAAAGCAAGGTCAATGAAGAAGATTGGTACCAAAGCCATCATGACAAGTTGACCCCTTACGAATGCCTTAGCGATCAGTATAGATAATTGAAAATACAAAATTCATCAAAAGGCACAGTTAGATGATTAAAAACTTATTTATTTCACTAATAAGAAATTACGGTACAAATACATAAGAAAAGGAATAGATAACTCCTTTCCCCCTACCTTCTTATAAAGCCAAATAAAATCCCAAAATTAATTCCCCATTAAAAAACACACTCTCCAAGACTCCTACCCACATCTACCAGAGGAGCCCGCTCCGTCATCATCTACATCCTGGGGTCCCCAAGCTTCCCTTGTCTGGCTAAAGTGTCGCAGACGCTCCATGGACCGATAAGCTCAAACCAGCTTCCAAAAAACCCCAGAACCTCCCTCCATGGTATCAGATAAGAAAAATTACATTTGTCCAGTATCCACTACCAACATCTTGCTGACTAATCTTCTCCAAAACCACTTCATATAATCCTCAGGGATGTGTCAAACTCTCTCAACAAACTGAGAATGATGGGTTGACGGATGAAGAATCTCCCATAAAGTGACAAGCTGCATGTGAAGACGCTCTGTCAGATCTTCTACAGAAAAGAAATCTAGTGTCCAAGGTGGCACGACCTACTCCCATCTAAACTGGCACAAAATCCTCCAAGGGAAATAAAAAGAGGTTTGTCTAACACCAACCGACCAAACATAAGGGTATTCCCACAGGTCCAAAATAGGTAGCACCTGTCCCCACCAAGGTACTAACCAGTACAGATTTAAAGGCCCTTGCTCCATAAACCAATTTTCTCAGCTCTTAATATCCAGGCCAACGCTAATGAAATGGAGCAAAAAGAAGATGGGTACAACCAAAAAAGGGTATTCCAGAGGAGTCACCAGGCAGAGTCTTTCAGACAACCACATGAACAGCATCACAGGGCTACCCCTTAGAAAGTTAGAATGACCATCTCATGAGGCATCCTGTCCATTAAAAGTCTTCGCCAATATCACTGCCGTAGGATTACGACTATATGATATTCATGAAGTAATGGTTGTATGTTATGGATCCACCAACAGTTCCCCAGTCCCTAGCAGTAATTTCGAAACCAAATCCTGAACGACGGAGCTGGCATATACAACATCACTAACCTCCCATAAATACAAGGACTACAACAATTCCGCAAGGGAGATCATTCCTCCAGCCACCAGTGGTCAGGCTGTCGAGGGAAAAATATGAAGAAACCCGACTAAAAAATCCCTGGGAGAATAAGAAAACTCAGGTAGAGTCACAAAAACACTGGGATTTATCCCAACATGCTAGAAAATTCTAGGTAGGTAGAAGAAATATCATCCAACCCAAAGCGAAAGACATGGTCCTCGGGATACCAAAACTCGACAGTCGACATCAGCATGTTGCACTAAAAGGGTCGGTTGTGCCACAAAGTGACTCGTTGTATATGGAAAGCATCATAATTAACATTATAAGAGAACATTGCTTCAAAAGGCTTCGAGGTAGTTAGAAAAGTCAATGCTACCACGGAGGCCCATCTTGCAGGACTAAGAGATAATAAGCAAGTAAGAATGTGGAAATGGAAGAAAGTGAAAGTGTGAGGAGGAAAGACCCATCCACACCCGGTTTTTACACTTGAAAACCCCCAAGCGAAGACATAACCCCTGTAGAAATCAGAGGGAACTCTGCCCCATGAAGTACCAAAGGCTAAAGAGGGTACCAATTAAAGCCTTGATTTATTAGACTAGACTGACCTACCGATAGGCAGGATAAGGGGCATGCCGATCGGCAACCCCTATTTATAGAAACTTCCATTTTTCCTCTTTTGTCCAAATCAGAAAACTGAATAAAAATAAATTTGTATTCTCAACAAAATATCAAAACCCCTTTCCATCTTTATGTAATTTCTCATTGTGAATCAAACATTCTTTCAAAAATTCCAAAAAAAATTTCTTTTTACGATCTCAGCAGCAAAGTAAAGCGTATGTACATGCATGCATTCATTCATCATTAATAAAAGATAATAAAAAACTCCATTGAATGACATAGATATTTTTTTGTATTACATCAATTATGTAGGAAATAATGAAAAAATAAAAAACAATGGGACTCAGCCTAAACCCACATTCTCTCTCTTTCTCTCTCTCTCTCTCTCTCTCTCTCTCTCTCTCTCTCTCTCTCTCTCTCTCACCTAACCTTCAAGAGCTTCCTTCCTTGTTTGGGTAGCGATAGCGATTGTGGTCTGGTAGCTGTAGCAAGAAGGAACAGGAACTGCATCCCAAATATGGGCAGTCGCCGAAGATATCCAATCTCCAATGTCCCTCAGCCAAGTGATGAACACCCAGACTTGCTGCAAGAAAAGGCAGAATCAATATCAAGTAGAAAATAAACCAAAGAGAAGTGAAAAGGAAAGGAACCAAAAAGGTATACCAAAGGACGAAGAACCTCCTCTATCATACCCAACTCTTTCGGATCTATCGCAGGAGGATGATGCAACATAGGCACCATCCCTCCATCAGCCCGCCAATTATTGTATGAATTGGTATTCAACCGTACAAAGGGGACCTCCGAAGTAGCCACCGTCGTAGACATCGACGGACCACTATCACAATGGGAGGACCCTACTGTCCGACTCGAACCCTCAGGAGTGAAGGGAAGTTCATCATATATGCTAGGCGCCATCAGCCAACTCGTCAGGAAGTCCATAGAATCATACAACATAGCCGTATCAGTATACAACAAATAGAACTCGCCAATCATCGCCGTAATCCTCCGATCCTCTGGCAATAGCCGCTCCCGCCTCATAGACATGGGGTCCTTACAGGTGGGAACCCCACCTCCTCCTGAGCAATTTATCAAACAACCCTCTCCCCAATATACCAAGAGTGGCCAAACTCATGCGCCAACAAATGCCTCATCTACGCATTCACCCGAGTCACCATGTGTCCTGAACAACTATCCCCCAAGGATAAAAGGTCACCTAAAACATCCCCAGTAGATATAAGTTGATACAAAATCAGAGCATAAAAAGACCAAAACTTCGGAATAAAAATTCTAACCCTATCACTAGTTACGCCATTCAAGACATGACACACCGCCTCTGGAGAAAGATACTTCCTCGAGTGCCAAATGCCCTTCCTCCACCGATACAACTGCCAGAAGTCCCTAATAGTCTCATACTTCAGAGAAATTAGTTGGTTATTAAAGCTAATCACCTCATAGAACCACGTATACCAAAAATGAGAATCCACAATAAAAAAATATTACAATAAGAGAAATGCAAATGCATGAAAGTAAAATGCACGAATTAAAGTATACCTCAAGAAGATACGTGACTCCAGTAAAACTCTGTCGGCAGCACCGGCTAAAAGCATCCAAAGAAAAATAAAGCGTCACCAAAGTAAGGCTTACACAATAATAGAGAGGGATGCTTGAAAACATCCTCGGGTATGGTAAAAACCATAAGTGGATGATGTCGTCACTTGACACTACCAAAAATCCCCATAACACCAATAAGATAAAAAATCGTTCCATCTGCCTCACTTGAAGCTTGTCCTCCATATGAACCACCCTACTCAGTAAACACCCTTCAATAAAGACAAACGTATGGAGTCCCCAGATACTATCCTTCCCACATCCCCGAGTGTCACCTGCACCACCTCCGGCCTCACCCATAAGGAACGATCCAATTCTATCTGCTCTCTGTCACAATCCATACCTAGTAGCTATTTCATGTATATGGGAGTCACAGTCATCTCCCCAAAGGTAAAATGGAAAGTATGTGTAGTGTTCCACCACCGCTCCCTTAGAGCGCATAAGACCGCCATCGAACGAGGCGCCTCATCCAACACAGATGCCAACCTCCAAACACCTACTGATGATACCACCCAATGCACCATAGGTGGAAGATGCTCCCAGACATCCTTAAGCCCCGTCATCCCATGGACACATAGAGTAGACAAAAAGACATCAGACTATGAAAAGAAAAACCATGTCAAAATCTAATAAAAAAGGAAATCAACAAAAGAGAATGCTAAAAGTCATTTTACTTTCATAACCACCAAGTTTCACCACCCTTGAAGCATGATGATGGGATAGATCCCACAATAAAGTCCGCTCATCCGCAAACGGTTCAAATGCATCAGAGGAGTTCTCACTCCCCAAACCAAGAGGTGCCCTGACCCTCTACTCCACATTTTCCCAATCGTCAATAGCCAACCACTACCTATGTACCACAATTCTCATAAAAGAGGTCATTTTTTAGATTAGGAAATGATAGAATGATTCGCAGAAGAAAATCACAGAAAGTGAGAAGGCAAGAAGCTGTGAAAAATGAGGGGAGCCCTCCCCTTTTTATAGGAAGCCAAGGGTCATGTTGATCGGCACTTCCCCCCTAACTACCAATCAGTACAAACCTTTTACCTTCTCGAGGCAGCCCAAATGTCTATGCCACTGTCTAATGTCACCCTCCACACCATACCGATCGGCACCCCCCTTAAATTACCATACAGAAACTCCCAAAAAATAATCGAAATCCTAAAAAAATTCATAAAAATCATGGAGAGGATTTAGGACATTTTCACCAAGAAAATTTTTCACTCCCTCAAGCGGAACCCCTATCTCCCCAGTGGAAATTTCAAAAGACAATTGAATCTCCTCTCGGCAACGTCCTCGGAGGACCAATAAAGCACCCCAAACTGCAGGATCATCTCCAAAGGTCTTAAATTTCCCTGAGCAATATGTCCAAACCCTGGACCACCTAATCATTTTCCCGATGTAATTTATATAATTTGATTGGCTATTCCTCTGCAAAGTCTCCAAACGATACGAGGACTTCCCAAGCAATCGGCTCCCCAGCTCAAATCAAAATCATGAGGAAATTTCCCCGGCAAAGTTCCCTAAGAACATCTCAACTTAAGCCCCCAGAATTGGCTTTGACGCGTAGAATGGGTCATCTCAACTTAAATCCTCAAAATTGGCTTCAATCCGTTGAATTGCTCATTTTAACTTAAGCCCTTAAAATTGGCTTCGACCCGCAGAATTAGTCATCTCAATTTAAGCACTCGAAATTGGATTTGACCTGTAGAATTCGTCATCTCAACTTAAACCCTGAGAATTGGCTTCGACCTATAGAATTGGTCATCTCAACTTAATCCTTCAGAATTGGCTTCGGCCCACATAATTGGTCATCTCAATTTAAGACCTCGAAATTGGATTCGACCCGCAGAATTGGTCATCTCAATTTAATCGCTCATAATTGGCTTCAACCCGTAGAATTTGTCATTTCAACTTAAGTCCTCATAATTGACTTCGACCCACAGAATTGGTCATCTCAACTTAAGCCATTAGAATTGGCTTCCAACCGTAGAATTAGTCATCTCAATTTAAGCCCTCGGAATTGGATTCGACCCGCATAATTGGTCATCTCAACTAAATCCATCACAATTGGCTTTGACCCATAGAATTAATTGCTCATCTCAACTTAACCCCTCAGAATTGGCTTCGTCCCACAAAGCCCGTCATCCTCATCCTTAGGTCCTCATAATTGGCCTCGACCCTCTGAATCAGTCATGCTCTTTCAAAGGCATCATGCGGTGTCTATTCGACGGCTATCACTTGTTCCAAACTCACCCTTCTAGGGGCTCCATAGACACCCCATTCGATCACCCCCTAAACTCTCCTTAGGTCCCTATCACCTCCTTCATCACTACAAACCTAAGTCATACCCCGAGTACTGACCTAGAGGCCGTCGGGCACCCCCAGGCTCCATTCGACCAAAAGTTCCAACTCTTCAGCTCAATTAAGACTAAATGAATCTTCAAAGCGAATTGAATCTCGTTTTTAACAATCTGCCCCGTGCGCGATTTGGACTTAGGGTCCGGACAAATGCCCCATTTTCCCCTGAAACTTGATCAGGAGGTCACTGGACCCTCCCTGGATTTATTTGACCAAAGTCAACTCTTCAGCTCGACTAAGTCTGAATGCATCTTCAAAGGGTATTAAAACTCCTTTCCAACATTTCGACCCACGCACGATTTTGACTTATAGTATGAAGAAATGATATATTTTTCTCTAAAAGGTCATCAAATGCTTTTGGGCACTGGTTGACCAAATTCAACTTCCTAAACTGAGTCAAACCCTTTGGAATGTCAAAGTATATCTCCTAACCTTTCCAATGATTCACCCCGTGCACGATTCTAATATACCATCCGGAAGAACGATCTATTTGCGTCTGATAATTCCTCGTCCAAAGGACCTACAAGCTCTTCTAAGACACATTTTACCCAAAGTCAATACCCAGACCCGAGAGAAGTCCAAAATACTTTCGAATTTATATGAATTACCTTTCCAACGGTTCACCCCGTGTATGATTTCGATCAATGGTTTGCGCTCAACAACCATTTTTTCGAAGGAACCGAAAAGCGACTGCCAAATGACATTTTCCAAACCTTGCCTATCGACAGTGTGCCTAACAATACCTGTTGATTGGCAGGATGAGGAGTATGCCAATCGAAAATGGCCCAGGACTATAAAAAGGAGTGCCTAACCCCATTGAAAGTGGGACCCAAGATCTGAAATCTATCATTCTCAACGAATTCAGAAAACCTCTCTCGAAGCCAGCGCGATTTGCACGTCCAAATCCCTTTTCAACCATCACTTTTCATAATATTTTTTATCAAACTTGGTTAATTAACTTCCCTTCATCATCACCCAAATACAAGGGCTGCTCTCCAACATCTACGATCAAGCCCAAGATCTTCAAGAAGGTCCAACTTTCTCAATTCACTCTTTAAAATCTCCTAAATTCGCATTACATTATTTAATTACTTAGCACTTCCATTCTCTCTCACATATCCTAATATACTTTTTATTTAGTATTATTGCACATCTCCAATTTTCATGTAAATAAAACCCAAAAAACAATAAAAAGAGGGTTTGCTTATAAACTCCAAAGGGGAATTCTCACACTTTTCCCATAAATAAAACACTTTTTTACACACACACACATATAAGAGAAGTCTCCGGTTGGATTTATGGGATAAAACCCACACCTCGTTTTGCATGAGAACTACGTGGACTTGGATACCTCTATAGGCTACGTAGGCATCTCGGGATAAAACTCGAGACTCGAGTCTTATTCCTACTTTTCTCTCATTTTCTATTTTTCTATATACTTTATACTCAATTCTCTTAGATTCTATATATATACATATACATATATTTGCTCTCAGTGGCGTATTATTGCACAGGCATTATCATTCCATTATAACGATCAACGCAAGGATAATCGTGTAAATACTATTTTTCTATATACTTTTAGGAACATTCCTATGGATGACTCTCTTTATCTCTTCCATGATACAAGTTGATGATTCCTATCTCCATTAAATATAAGCATGCACACATATCATGGGGAAATAAAGGAAAATGACAACAACTCATGAGAGACTGCAGGGGCGGAATGGGTGCCTAACACCTTCCCATTTCGTAACTTAGCCTCCAGACCCTTTTAAAATCATTTATTGTTTCGTAAGTATCAGTATGTGTTTGGATGCCATCCTTCGGGAGGACTCACTTTTTTTTTCTTTTGTCTGTTCTGACTAAAATAGGTTGGCGACTCCATTTCTCTACATTTTTCATCTCATCACCTACGTCGATCGAAGCGCTCCCGAGAGGGATGCATGGGACTAAGATCCTCTCGACATAGAAGATACCCTATTCTCCATCTCTCCCACCGCGAGGATCAGGGATGGTCTCAAGTTCCAAGTGTAGTATAAGTTCAGCATGTTATTTATATATATTACACTAATTATATATATGAAGTAGATGTTTGTTGCATCCTTTTTGATTAGTAGCCATCTTTGTGTCCCCGTGAGAATGAGCTAAAGGAAATGATGATTTAAAATAAGGCTTCAAAACCAAGAAAATTTCAAAATATAATTATTACACTTTTTATGGAATAAAAATATGAGAAAATGGTATTTTGTGTAAAAATAAATAATGGACACTTTTAGGGAATAAAAAAGTGAGAAAATTGTATTTTGTGTAAAAAGAAATGATGGACATTTTTATGGAATAAAAATGTGTGAAAAAGGTATTTTGTGTAAAATGAAATAATGGACATTTTTATTGAATAAAAATATAAGAAAATATTATTTTTGTGTATTTCTAGCAAAAAGAAATAATGGATATTTTTATGGAATAAAAATGTGAGAAAATGGTATTTTGTGTAAAAAAAATACGGGACATTTTTATAGAATAAAAATGTAAGAAAATGTTATTATGGTGTATTTATAGAAAAAAGAAATAATGGATATTTTTATGAAATAAAAATGTGGAATGTTGTTGATGTTGTCAAAATATTTGTGAAATAAATACTTTTTTAAGTTTCTTGAAAAATGGAGACTATATGGATAAATGGACATTGTCGAGTTTAAGGACGTTGATAAAATGTCTTCATTACTTAAAATGCATATTTAATCCACTTTGTAGGATTTTAGTATTTAAATTCTGATTTCTACGCATACAAACATGTAGTAGTTTGATAATTAATATGTGGGCAAGTTTAAAGAATGTCTTGTTGGGTTTAAGCATACAATAAGATAAACGGAAATTTGGGAGTTAACAAAATGTAAGGGGTGTTATTTATGTGTCAAAGATGTTAAAGTGACAAGAGTGAAAGTATGGCAAAAGTGTGATATTAAACAAGTGTTAAAATGGCTAAAGTGTTTTAAATGTTAAGTTGGAGACTTAAAACCCACATTGAGAAATAACATTTGTTAAGGAACTAAATGGCGAGTTTGGCAAATAAAGGGAAAATTGGTAATTTAATTTAAAGCGGAACCGTTTATGGAATAAAGATGTTAAAGAATGTCTTTACACTAATATGTCTGAAATTTCATTAACTTGGAACCTTGTTTATTTTCTATAAGCCCCTTATTCACAAACACATGATTTACTAATTTCATTCACTCTTAAGAGTGAATGAATTTAGTAAATCATGTGTTTGTGAATAAGGGGCTTATAGAAAAGAAACGAGGTTCCAAGTGTTAAATTGAAAAACAGATGGTTAGGTTCGAGTTTTGGTTTTGGAGGGGTAAAAGTATGGAAATGGAATAATGTGGATAGTCATTAATAAGGACTCAAATGTAACCGAAAATAACCAAGAAGTGTAACATCCTAACCCAAATTTATGGGTTACCTGTGAGTCAAATCGGGCCGACATGGGCATTAGGTGTGAAGTGCAATGGAACATCATATAGAATGTTTTAATCCAGTTTTTTTAATTATGTTTCACTTATTAGCATGCGATTCCATTTTTAAGATAAACTATGTGAGGGACCCATATGCAGCACCCCGAGGTCCAAGTAAACAGAGATACTAACGTAAACATAAATAAAATATACCTACCTGTAAACACCCTCAAATTTTGGAACCGCTCCCAACCTGTCGTAAACAAAGTGGGGATGCGAATTTATGCCAAGTGGGATTTATATGAACAGTATAAAAACCAACGAAAGAAAGAAATACTCACACGCTAAAATCACATGCATACAAAATTATGTTTACAGATTCCTACATATACCTTTGGAAAATACACATGCCAATGCATTAACCGTTTTACTTTCGAAAAACCTAACGTTTCCGGATTAAATAACCCTGATGTAGTAAAGACTTTTTTTATTCATACTTAGCATTTTCATCTTGTTTAACATACCCGGTTTGACACTTGAAACCATTACGCTTGGTTTGATTAGAACCCATTCCTTTACCGAAATTTAACCCCTTTCACTTATTTCAATACACCTTGGCATTTTCATTCAAAATCACCATTTCAATAAACGTGTTTGCTGTGATATAAAAAAATTATTATTTTTTATTCAAAAACCATTTTCCATACATACTTATGACAATTATGGGTTTAACAACTTGGTTTCTTAATTACCCCATTTACTCGCATACTTTATATTTTTGCATTATCTTATCAACATTAAAAGATTTATGCATTTATTTATCCATTTCACTTTTACCGTGAAAATTATTACAGTTGTTCAAGTTAGGTTGTGTGAACACATTTCACCACACAACCCATGTATTGATAGGTTCCATATTTCCTCTATTCTTTCCCAGAATCTTCCAATACTGCATACTTACACGGGCTCCACACCGACGGCTCTGTGCACCATATGCTCTAGCAAGTGATTTAAGACTTTTCACCCAAGGTCCCCGGGACCTTCTTACTTATTCCCTATTTCTTATGAGTCATTTTTAATGTGTTCAACAACTTACACATGTTCACACTATTCCATCTTCTTACTTTTACCCGACCGAAGCCTAAACCTCGACATAACTGTCCGTTTTTCCAATAACACTTGGAAAATTGTTTTTTTCCTTTTAAGTCCCTTATCCACACACATGTGATTTATACTAAAATAGTTCATGATTCAGGATTTAACTTATTTTCACATTTGTAGTGTAAATCCAATCGTTAACATTTTTATTCCATAAAAATGTTCCACTTTAAGTAAATTACCAGTTTACCCTTATGTTTACACAACATGCAATTTAGTTCCTTAACAAGTGTTATTTCTCCAAAATGATTATTAAGTTTCCAACTTAATATTTAAAACACATAGCATTTCAAAACTTTTTTAATACCACATTTTTGCCAACTTTCACTTTTGTTACTTTAACAACCTTAACACATAAAATTGCACCTTACACAAGACTACTTTTTATATCTTATAAATTACCATTTCTTTTATTTAGAATTAGTAGTCTCATACTCTACCTTATTCAATATTTTGTTCCACAAAATATCCATTTTTATTCCAAGGTTGTTCGTTGTTAGTCTTACTAGAAAACGCACTAAACAATATTATCAACATTTTTGTTCCATAAAATTCCTATTATTTCCCTTTCACTAGAATTATACTAAGATAACATTTCTCACATTTTTACTCTATAAAAATGTTTTTTATTCCTTTCACTAAGAATACACACAAATGCTATTTCTTTATATTTTTTATTTCATAAAAATGCCCATTATATTCTTTTAGTAGAAATACACACAAATACCCTTTTCTTACATTTTTATTCCATAAAAACCGTGAATAGTATTCTAAATTTTATAACACTTCTAATACTCATTTAAACCTACCTTTAAATGCCCATTTTCCTTAAAACATCAAGGGTGTATTTAATAAAGTCATAAATACATTATTACCATTTTCCTACATACTCTTACACTCAAATGGTGAAAAATAGTATTTTGAATTTTTCTCTAATTCAAAACCCACTTTAAAACATTCATTTGAGACCCATTTGTTCATGAAATCATATAAATCAACCAATAAACTCCATGGATGCAAACTATAATAAATCCTACATATTATATTCCTAGTATATGCAAATAATAAATCTGAAATTTATACATAACATTAACCTTAAACAAAGGTTAGTAAACCCCACCTCAAAGAGCTCTAGAAATGGTGGAAATGGTGAATGAGATTGAGGACCATCCACCTCCAAAGGTGACCTCAATGGGGTCTTTAAAATCCCACCAATGCTAGTCTATATAAACCCATTTATCATCCTCATGGAAGATCTCATCAATCTACAATGAACCCTCTTCCAATTCTCATTAAAGTATTCAAAGAACACTGTCTTCTTCAACCCCATAATCTATTTATGGTTTACTACGGTGAAGTGAGTTGTTTAGAAAATTACTAGAGGTGGTTTACATGGTGTGTATGTGGTTTAATGTGGGTGACTTATGCTCCCAAAAGTGCTGGCCAAAAACACTTACATGGAAGCTTTAAACTAGAGAGAGAGAGAGAGAGAGAGAGAGGGAGAGAGAGAGAGAGAGAGAGAGAGAGAGAGAGTAAAAATCTGATGGAAAATGGGTGTGAAATATTCCCCCATTACGGTTCTCTTATAACTAAGCTACAAGCCCTTTGTGGATTTAAATGGAAGGATTCTAACCCTCCCATATTACTATATCAGGTATTAATCAACCCCACGAATGATAGATCAAAATATCAAAGGCTAAAAATTGGGCAACAACTCATTTTTATCTCCCATCTAGGCCAACTGCTAGGTGTGGTCGATCGTGGCCAGGGGCCTGGTTGACTGGCTCTGCTGGTAATAAGTATCTTTTTTTAAATAAAAAAACACAAAAAAAAAATTTAAACATTTTTAGTACCCCAAAAACTTGGTCAATTTATTTTTGTCGTCCCCAAGGGTTTCTCTAAAAATCATGGAACTTTATGACTTACATGTTGCGTACCGATAACATGAAACCTTATACTTATTCGAATTCGTAACTCATTTGTTTCTCCATTAATTGATGTCGTACTCTACCAACATATAAAGTATAATAATTTGGACCTAAATGTCCCTCCATGCGGACCATGCAATGTGATATTTTCTTTTTAGTCACTATGTGCGACGCGTCACTTTTTTTCATAATTTTGGCACAACACTCATGCACCTATTTTTCCCAAATATTTCTCCGAAAAAAATACCTAATTATAATTAAAATATTTATTTCTAGGGCGAGTTATTACAATAAGTGTGACAACCCGGATATAATTATGATAAATTATATTTAAATCATGCTTATCTTATGTGATATGAATAATGTGTTATTAGTATATCTAATGTTAAGTGATTATTTTTATTATAATCCTACTTTCATAAATCATGAAAGGTCGAATTATTTAAAATACAAAATTTTATTATTTTCAGTAGAAATGTTCCTATTAAAGACTAGTTTTGACCCTTATAACATTACAATTGGCTTGAGGTAGAAATTAGATAGTTGTAGACATGTAAGTTAGAGTTGTAACACAATAAATGGTGCATCAAATGGAGGACTGAGTAAAGAGTTATACGGAATTTACGAACAAGTGGAAAATATGTCCATTCCCTTTAAGTGGTAAATTGTCTTTTAGTAAACCAAATGGATTAATTTGATTGGATATAAAGGAATCATGCCTTTTCCGACTTAAACTTCTCACTTTAACTTATTTCTTCAGAAAATATAACCCTAGGTTCAGTTTTGAGAGATTTAAACTTAAGGAAAGAGAAAGTAGAAGTTAAGGAAGAAAGGTTACAAGGAAAAGCTAGGAAAAATTCCAACAAAGTCCTTCAGGTATTTCCAAGGTAAAATTATGTGTTAATATTGTTGTAATCTTGAATTATACTTATTTCAAATTATATAAATCGTAAATTATTGATTAAAATTCCATTATTCTCTGTGATAACATGTATTGGTTCATATGTGAGATAAATGGTGTTTATATGTCATATTGCTTTGTATTGAAACCCCTTGTATTCAAATATGCATATCTCTTTGTGTGATTACTGGAATTGAGAAATTCCAATTGGATATGAAAGTATACTCATATATTCATATCATAACCGAGAATTATAGTTTAAATCCTTTTGGTTCGGCCTTGGTGATGATTTCAAGTTGGTATATATTTGTTGTTTGTATATTTTATTTCGGTATACCCTGAGTTTCGTCAATATTTTGAGATAGAAAATGAAGTCCGAAAATTATGAAACTTTAATTATGTACTATTAATTATGTGTACTAAAAAGTGATTGAAAATTATAGAAAGTTATGCTGCATAAAAATTATAAAAATTCTTGGAAGTTGAAGGAACAATAGAGGAGCTTGTAGGGCAGATTTCCTGTGTCGTAAAGAGATGGTCATAACTGTCTCAAGAAGCTTAAAAAAATATACCGTCACTTGTACTAGAAAGTATAATCATATACGTTTTCATATTGATAAGGTTGTACCCATGTATTTGTACAATTTAGGAATATTGGTTGGTTGAGTATAGTGGGAAATAATCTGAGGCCATATTGGATACCCCGTGAAAGAATATTGTTATCTCCTCTTTCCAAAGGATATTTTCATTACATGTTTCATGTGTATATACACTGAGAAGTATACATTATAATTACGTAGTTGACAACCCAAGGTGAGTCTACTCATTGGAATGATGTATTTGTATACTGTTACGAATATGATCATAATGTTATGAATATAAAATTACTCATTTCAGCTTACCAAAATGGGAGGTTACTCCTCGACCCGGAATGGGGGAGATTTTCCTATTAATGACAAGGGGTTACTCCCCGACCAGGAATGGGGGAGAACTATCTATTTAGACATAATATGTGAATCATGATTCGGAAAAGTTGGTCATTCATTTTGAATGAGCAGGATAAGTTAATACATAATTATATGGATATGATTTATTGCATTTAAATTCATGAAGTAGTATAGTAGTGATACATTCACTAGGCTATTTTGCTCGCAGTTCCTATGTTCACATTTTTCTGGTAACGCGATGTCACTACCAAATCTAGGAAGTCGGGCTGGGTTAGCCAGGAATGGGAGAACCAAATATTTTTCTTAAACGTAAATGATGTAATTAAGTTAAATTATCCTTCCATCAAGTTTGTATAAGTATGCCTACTCTGATGTTATAAAAAGGTTTTCAATTATATGGATTTATAATGATGACTTTGGAATTAGAATTCGTGTTTATGGGTTGGTTTAATTAATCATGGTTTGACTCACTTTGACTTTCAAACTTAATTCTAAGTAACTAGGTTGGGGTGTGTCAGCTTTTGGTATCAGAGCCTAGGTTTTAGAGGTTCTGGAGTGAGAAGAGTCTAGATTTGGCAGTGAATGTTAGAAATATATATTATTTGATACTAACAATTATGTTAGGAACGATATGTATATCTTCATGTTGTTATATCTTTGATTCATTTCACATATAAGAAAATGAAATTAGGGAATGTAAATGTTAGAACCGAAGATGAGGCATCAAATATTCCAGGAGAGGAGGAGGTAGAGGACATGCTAGTGGTTCCAGGGCTCCGGGAAGAATATTTTCTATGACTTTACAGGATGCTCAGGATACTCCAGAGGTGGTGACAGGTACATTTTCTATCATGAACAAACATGGTTACGTACTTATTGATCCGGGTTCTACTCATTCATTTGTAGCACTGTCATTTACCATGCATTTGGGTAGACCATGTTCTTATCTAGATTGTGGTTTATATATTTCTACACCTATGGGGGATGTGATGTTAGTGGAGCTTGTGTATAAAAATTGTGTTTTATATGTGGGGGAGATGGAGTTAACCATTGATTTAATTTCACTAGATATTCGAGATTTTGATATTATCTTGGGCATGGACTGGTTATCTTCCTACCATGTATCAATTGACTATTTTCGTAAGGAGGATACATTTAATATGCCGGAGGAGGAAGAATTCAAATTTACTGGGGAAAGAAATGTGGTTTCGAACTGTCTTATTTCTGCCCTTCGGGCAAGGAAATTGTTAAATATGAGTTGTCAAGGCTTTTTAGCATATATTGTGGATACAAACAGGGAATTGCAAAAATTAGAAGATCCCAATCATTAAGGATTTTATAGATGTGTTCCCAGATGAATTACCAGGATTGCCACCTAGCAGAGAGGTAGAGTTTACTATCGATTTAGTGCTTGGTACAGCTCCAGTCTCTATTTCTCCATATAGAATGGCACATGTGGAACTAAAGGAGTTAAACGTTCAACTGCAAAATTTGATAGATAGAGGTTTTATTCGACCCACTGTATCACCTTGGGGCGCTCCAGTATTATTTGCGAAGAAGAAAGATGGCACCAGGCGACTTTGTAATGATTATCGACAGTTGAACAAGGTGACTATTCAAAATAAATATCCATTTCCTCGTATTGATGATTCGTTTGATCAATTATAGGGTGCTAAAGTGTTTTCCAAAAATTGATTTAAGATCGGGTTATCATCAATTAGGGGTGAGAGATTGTGACATTTTTAAGACAACTTTTCATTCTTGCTATGGTTATTATGAATTTTTGGTAATGCCATTTGGGTTAACAAATGCTCCTGCGATGTTTATGGATTCAATGAATCGAGTATTTCATCCTTTCATTGATTCATTTGTGATTGTATTCATAGACGATGTGTTGATTTACTCACGTAACATGGAGGAACATGAGAAACATTTTAGATTTGTATTGCAGATTTTGAGAGAGAAGAAATTATTTTCTAAATTCCGCAAGTGTGAGTTTTGGTTGAATGAAATTGTGTTTTTAGGGAAAGCTGTCTCGAAAAATGGGATATATGTTGATCCCAAGAAGGTGGAAGCAATTGTTGAATGGGAAAGTCCTAAGAATGTGACAGAAATTAGGAGTTTCCTAGGATTGGCAGGTTACTATCGCAGATTCATTAAGGGATATTCAGCAATAGCATTACCATTGACAAAGTTGACTCGTAAAGAAGTGAAGTTTGTATGGGATGAAAATGCGAGAGGAGTTTTAAAGAATTAAAGAAACGGCTAGTTTCAGCCCCTATACTTACTATTCCATGTGGGAATGTGTCTTTTTTGATCTATACATACGCTTCATTTCAGGGGTTACAATGTGTTCTTATATAGAATGGGAAGGTAATAGCATATTCTTTCAGAAAATTAAAGACGCATTAACGAAACTACCCTACACACGATTTGGACCTAGCAGCCATTATTTTTGCTTTAAAGTTGTGGAGACATTACTTGTATGGAGAAACTTGTGAGATATTTACAGATCATCAAAGTTTGAAATACTTGTTTACACATAAAGAATTGAATTTGAGATAGAGGCATTGATAGAGCTGATTAAAGACTACGATTGTACCATCCATCATCATCCGGGGAAGGCCAATGTAGTAGCAGATGCTCTGAGTTGAAAATCATCAGGGATTCTTAGTTGCTTACAATGTGCATGTGTTGTAAATATTCTTTACTTGGCATCGATGGGTATTGAATTGAAGTTTTCAAAAAGGTGAGGATTATTAGCACATGTCACAGTAAGACCTTTATTGGCCGAACGCATACGAAATATGCAGACAAATGATCCATTCCTTAATAAGAAGAAACAAGAAGTTCAGGATGGTAAAGAGAGTGAGTTTGAGATTTAGAATGATGAATCGTTGCCTTATTAAAATAGAATTTGTCTACTAAATGATGCATCCTTAAAGAAGGATATATTAGAAGAGGAACATAGTTCTATTTACTTTATGCATCCGAGGGGTACCAAAATGTACAGATATTTGAAGGAGAATTATTGGTGTAACAATATGAAACGTGAGATTGTAGAATTTGTAGCTAAATGTTTAGTATGCCAGCAAGTGAAGGGGAGCATCAAAAGTCGGTAGGATTATTGCAGTCATTGCCTATTCAAAAATGGAAGTGGGAACATATAACGATGGACTTTAGTGTAGGATTACCATGATCTCAAAAGGGGCATGATTTTATTTGGGTGATTATAGATCGATTGACAAAGTCAGCTCATTTTCTTCCAGTTAAGATGACCTACACAGTTGACAAATATACAAGTATGTATGTTGATGAGATTATCCGTTTACATGGAGCACCAGTGTCAATAGTATCAGATAAAGATCCAACTTTCACTTCTAAGTTTTGTCCTCATTTACAGAATTCATGGGCACAAGTTTGAAGTTCAGTACTTCATTTCATCCACAAACCAATGGGCAATCAGAAAGAACGATTCAAATATTAGAAGACATGTTATGAGCCTGTGTATTTGACTTCAAGGGTAGTTGGGATGATCATTTTCCATTGATGGAATTTGCATATAATAATAGTTATCAGTCCACCATTGGTATGGCTCCTTATGAAGCTTTATATGGGAGGAGATGTAGAATGACATTATGTTTGGATGAAGTGGGTGGAAGGAAAGTTTTGGGTCCTGAATTGATAGATATGACAATAGAAAATATCAAAATGATTCGGGAACGGATAAAGATAGCGGAAAGCAGGAAAATTTTTTATGCAGATAAGAGGAAGCATCCATTGGAATTTCAAAAGGGGGATTTTGTATTACTACGTATTTCACCATGGAAAGGCATCATGAGATTTGGGAAAAAGGGGAAACTAAGTCCAAGATACATTGGACCATATGATGTGTTTGAAAGAATTGGGAACCTAGCATATAGATTATTATTACCTCCAGATTTGTCTCGTTTACAGGATGTTTTTCATGTATCACTGCTTCGTAAGTATTTAGCAGATCCATCTCATCAACTGAAAACCCAACATATTGAACTGAAAGAAAAGTTATCGTACATCGAGGAACCAGTGGAAATTCTTGATCGTAAGGAGAAAGTATTGAGAAATAATGTTATTCACTTAGTTAAAGTTATGTGGATGAGCCATGGAGTTAAAGAAGCAACTTGGGAAATGGAGGATAGCATGAGGAAACAGTATCCCCATTTGTTTGGTAAGTGACCTTTATATTAAATTTCGAGGACAACATTTTCTAAGGGTGGAAGTTGTGACAACCCGGATGTAATTATGATAAATTAAATTTTAATCATGCTTATCTTATGTGATATGAATAGTGTGTTATTAGTATATCTAATGTTAAGTGATTATGTTTATTATAATCCTACTTTCATAAATCATGAAAGGTCGAATTATTTACAAACACAAAATTTTGTTATTTTTGGTAGAAATGTTCCTATTAGAGACTAGTTTTGACCCTTATAACATTACAACTGGCTTGAGGTAAAAACTAGATATTGTATACATGTGAGGTAGAGTTGTAACACAATAAATGGTGCATCAAACGGATGAGCGAGTAAAGAGTTATACCTAATTTACGAACAAGGGGCAAATATGTCCATTTCCTTTAAGTGGTAAATTGTCTTTTAGTAAACCAAATGGATTAATTTGATTGGATGTAAAGGAGGCATGACTTTTCCAACTTAAACTTCTCCCTTTAACTTATTTCTTCATCAAATATAACCCTAGGTTCAGTTTTGAAAGATTTAAACTTAAGGAAAGAGAAAGTAGAAGTTAAGGAAGAAAGGTTACAAGGAAATTCTAGGAAAAATTCCAACAAAGTCCTTCAGGTATTTCCAAGGTAAAATTAAGTGTTAATATTGTTGTAATCTTGTATTATACTTATTAAAAAGTATATAAATCGTAAATTATTGATTCAAATTCCATTATTCTTTATGATAACATGTATTGGTTCATATGTGAGATAAGTGGTGTTTATATGTCATATTGCTTTGTATTAAAACCCCTTGTATTCAAATCTGTATATATCTTTGTGTGATTACTGGAATTGAGAAATTTCATTTTGATATGAACGTATAATAAGATATTCATATCATATCCGAGAATTAGAATTTAAATCCTTTTGGTTCGGCCTTGGTGATGATTTCAAGTTGGTATATAGTTGTTGTTTGTATATTTCGTTGCGGTAAGCCCTGAGTTTGGTCAATCTTTTGAGATAGAAAATGAAGTCCAAAACTTCTGAAACTTTAATTCTGTACTATTAATTATGTTTACTGAAAAGTGGTTGAAAATCATAGAAAGTTATGGTGCAAAAAAATTACAGAAATTCTTGGAAGTTGAAGGAACAATAGAGGATCTTGTAGGGCCGATTTCTTGTGTTGTAAAGAGTTTATCATAACATGATCTAGGAAGCATAAAAAATTATACCATCACTTGTAATGCAAAGTATATTCATTTATGTTTTCATATTGATAAGGTTGGACCCATGTATTTATACAATTTAGCAATATAGTATGGTTGAGTATAGATGGCAATAATCTGACGCCATACTGGATACCCCGTGAAAGAATATTGTTATCTCCTCTTTCCAAAGGGTATTTTGATTAAATATTTCATGTGTACATACATTGACAAGTATACTTTCATGTTTACTTGGTTTTATTATAATTTCCTTATGAAGTATTTCCTACGGTTCAATGTTCACAACTTTATCAACGTGTATACCATTGTCTTGTCTTTACTCATGTTTTATGGAATGTGACTTAAGTGGAATTATATTGTTGGTGTATAGTCATGAAAAATTACATAACTATGTTAGGATAATACTTATAATTGAGATTCAGTACTGATTTAGTTGGATTGACAGGTCTAAGGGCTAATCAATCCAGTTCATCTCCTCCCGAAGGAAACATGAATACGTAGTTAACAACCCAAGGTGAGTGTACTCACTGGAATTATGTATTTGTTTATTGTTACAAATATGATCATAATGTTATGAATATAAAATTGTTCATTTCGTTTTATCGAAATGGGAGGTTACTCCTCGACCCGGAATGGGGGAGATTTGTCTATTAATGACAAGGGGTTACTCCTCGACCAGGAATGGGGGAGAACTGTCTATTTAGACAGGATATGTGAATCATGATTCGAAAAAATTGTCATTTATTATGAATGAGACGGATAAGTAAATACGTAATTATATGGACATGACTTATTGCATTCAAATTCATGCAGTAGTATAGTAGTGATACATTGACTACGCTATTTTGCTCGCGATTCCTATGTTCACATTTTTTAGGTAATGCGATGTCACTGCCAAATCTAGGAAGTCGGGTTGTGTTAGCGAGGAATGGGAGAAACAAAGAATTTGTTTAAATTTAAATGATGTAATTAAGTTAAATTATCCTTCCATCAAGTTTGTATAAGTATGACTACTCTGATGTTGTAAAAAGGTTTCCAGTTATATGGATATACAATGATGACTTTGAAATTAAAACTCGTGTTTATGGGTTGGTTTAATTAATCATGGTTTCACTCACTTTGACTTTCAAACTTAATTATAAGTAACTAGGTTGTGGTGTGTCAATAAGATCTCGGAGCCCTTGGGTGAAAAGTCCTAAGTCACTGGCCAGAGCATATGGTTCGGATAGTTATTGGTGTGGAGTCCGTGTAAGTATGCAATAAAGGTAAATTCTAAGAAAGGAGAAAGTAATAAGGAACATGTCTGGAAACGGGTTGTGTGGTAAAATGTGTAAATACAACCTAACCTCAATGAGTTAATTAAATGTTTAGGTAAAGGTGAAATGGACAAGTAAATACATAAATCTGTTAATGTCCATAAGTTAAGGTAGAAAGGCTAAAGTAAAGTAGGAAAATGGGTGGTTAAGTAACCTAAGTTGTTAAACCCATAATTTGCATAAATATGTATTGAAAGGTTTACAAATGACAAACAAGTATTTTTTAACACTGTTTGTACGTGTGTTGAAATGGTACTTTTCAATAAAAATAGTAAGGCATAAGTACGTGGTTTGGTAAAGAAATGGTTTGGAATAAATCTATGAATAAGAAAAGTCCTTAGAATATTAAGGTAATTTAATCTCTATGAGTAGAGTTTTCGAAAGGGGTTAATTCATTGAATATGTATTTTGAAAAGGTATATCTATATTTATGTAGATACATATATATTTCCGCATGCATGTGATTGTAGTGGGTGAGTGTTCGTTTCTGTACTGTTTGTATTTTTGCACTAGGCATTGGCTCACACCCTCGCTTTGTTAGAAGAGGTTGGTAAGTGTACTTTATTTATTTTACGTTAGTGGCTCTGTTTACATGGACTCAGGGTGCTCCCCATGGGTCCCACACATAATTTATCTTGAAACTGGACTCGCATGAAAAACAAGTGAAGCGTTAATTTAAAATAAAACGGGACTAACAATATTATCTAGGTTATTTCATTGCAACTCACACTAAACGAATTGTTTCGGACCGATTTGACCACGGGTAAACCATAAGTCCGGGTCAGGACATTTCACCATTTGGCATATATGTTCTTTTTTTGCCTTAACTTTTTCTTGGGGTCTTGTAAATCGGTGCCTTTCAAGGCGACTCAACCTGTCTCTCGTAACCCTTTTCCGTGTACCCTCATATTTTTTTCAATAATAAATAAACTCTCACGGGAAATAGTTCTTTCACGCACAAATCCCCCATCATCAAATAAACATGAAGATGACACGATTGATAGGAGAACATCTCACATGGCTCAAGTATACTTGTGAAGTTAAACGTTCAAAAATCTTGTACATGTGTGTGCGTAGGCATATACAAAGTCGAATCCATAACGAAAATCAAGTTCGAAACAACTCCATAAACATGGTTAACTATACTATAAGCATATAAAATCTAACCCAATGTCCTAGGAACATGAAAATAATGGAATGAATTTGATTTAAACACACTAATATGCGACACAATACATTTAAAACCAAAATGCACAAAAAACGAAAAACTTTTTGTATATTTAAAAAAAAAATTAGAATAAAATCTATTTGTATTTTTCAAATCTGACTTAATAAAGAAAAATATAATACATAAAGGTACACATGCCATGCCAATAGCAAACATGTATCATAAAACAGAACTAGCGTATGACAAACAAAATCATGTAAGAAATCATCCATAAGATATAGTAAGTGTGGAATCATGTGAAAGCATGTGAGAATCAACCAATTTAACATTTAGCGTCTCCAAAAAAGATTTCCTAACCCAAACAGGTGTACACCTAACTCAAGGGGTTATGAAAACCAACGAGACTAAATTTAAACTTCTTAGGACCTCTTCTAAGATCAAAATAAAAACGCCTAAGGTGACCTTTCCTACCACAATGTGAACATGTGTAAATGGGAGGAATGTTACCTTTGGGTTGACCTTTTCTAATGCCCTTAGTTTTGGTTGACCCTCTAAAATAAACATTGATATTGGATTTTTCAAGAGAAGCATTAGAATAAGACGAGTCAATACCATTACTACAAACACTACTATAGTGTACAAAATTATTTTTTAACTTCAAAACATTAGACTCAAGAAAAGCATTAAACTCTTTCAATTTTATGGACTCCTTATTCATATTTTCAATTACACCTAGAAGGTTATGACGCTCCCCCTCAATGAAAGAAAACTTATCCCTAAGATTCTTCGCACGTGCCTTAAAAGCATTAACTGAAATTTTTTCCTTAATGGCACAAACGCAAGCCCTATAATTTTTCAAGTCTTTTCTATCTCCAAAATAAGGACTGTAACATCACTCTCCTTCCTTGACAATTTTAAATCTATAAAATTATGGTCCAAGGCAATAAACTTCTCATGAAAAAAAACTTTTTGATTTTGAACCTTTTGCCAATATTTAATAACATTTTCAAAATGATTTTAAAGAAATTCAATTCTTTTAGAAAATGTCAAACTCAAACGATTTAAGTCGCGAAACTCAAAGAATCCATCGAGAGATAAACAAACAAGAAAGATGAAAAACAACCACCCAAAAAGCAGGTAAATAAGAACAAATACAATAACTTAGTGTAACCCGCTCTGATATCGATTTCACAACGCAAATAATTGCGAGGGTGGTTCCAAACAAATATTTACTCTTTCGATTTTAATATCCAAACTTGCAACATCAGTTTTAATCATATTTTATCTTTTAATCCATGGTAATAAAACAGTTAAATCAAACAAACAAATACGACAAGGTGGAGTTTCAGGAAAAAAAACCTTTATTCACTTAGAAGTTTACAAGAGAGTCGACTTACTAACTACTTGATATCCACCATAAGAATAAAGCGTTATTCTTTGAAAATATCTAATGAACAACTATGGTCCTTGTAAGAATCACATGACCGCAGTCCTCCAAATCATCCTCAACCTTCGTCTTCAGTAGTGAATCCCCGCAGGTATCACAAGTCAGTAATGGAAATCCTCCCCACCAAAGGTCTATGCAAGGATACAAAATTTTCTAGGATTCTAAAATAGTTCGCAAAAACAATATTCAAGGATGGTTTATTGTGAAATACACAACTGTTTTCAACACAAAAAGTGACGAACTTTTGTATCAGATATGCTAATACGTTTTTGAAAAAGCCTCAAACATTTTAAACACGAAACAGGTATTTATAAGTTAACAAAAAACTTTGAGGCGGCAAAGGTTGTTAGTACGAATTATGCATGTCGTTTGAATGACCAAAGTAAAGACCTACAAAAAACAATCCAGTAGCATGTCGTTTGATCCAAAATCGATCCATACTTCAAACGAGGATCTAAGGACTTGTGTATGTCATTTGAACAACATATGGATGTCGTTTGAATGACACAAATGAAAACTTTCATTTCTTTAAAAACTCTTCCTACGAGCATCTCAGAAAACATATTTTTGAAAACAAAAAGTTCTGGTTCATTTTTAATAAAAATAAACATCCTAAAATATAATTATGTAAATTAATTCAAACACTAAATTATTTAATACCTCATTGAGATGTCGGGAAGTCTTCAAACTTGGAGATTCTTGAGTTCGATTCGTGTTCTCGATGCATGACAATTTGTAATGGGATACGGTAAACTAACCTAACGTTATGCTATGAACAATATTAAAATAATTATTCTTGAAAGAAAAGAATCATGTAATACCCCGTACTTTTAGCTATATTTATTTTTGGGATTAATTAATTAAATGCGTATTAATTGGAAATTAATCCGGGTTATAAATACTAATGAGATGCGTATTGGTATTTGATTATGTGCATATATGATTATATATGTACTTGGTATTATAAAATTTGTCGTGGGATTTATATACGGCATTTTAGAAATTTTGTTGAGACGCGTGGGACAGCCGCGTCACGGTATAATATTTTGATAATAAAAGTGAATTTAAAATCTATAATCCGTATGGTCGTTTTGAGTGCGCCATCGCGTCCGGAAGGGTCGAGATAGTCAGAAAACACTAGCCGGGGGTATAGTTTGGGTCCCGGGGTATTTTTAGGCCATACCGGCAACTTAAAGGGTATTTTAGTAATTTCACGTTTTGAGGAATTAAAAGTGACGAAAATTTGGTTAATTAAATCTGATGTGGATAAGACCCACTAAGCCCATAACCAACCCTTATTAACCTAGAAAGCTACGTAGGTTATCATTTAGTCTTCCAACTCTCCCAAAGGAAACCCTAGCCACCATAGCCACCTTTGGAAGAAGAAAGCTTAGAGAGGAAGGAAAAGAGGAGGAATTCTGCAGAAAATCTACAGAAAGAGCTTACAAATCCAACACCAAATCCAGAGACAATCAAGGCAAGTGATTTATTCCATTTAAATTTCGGAGAATGCTTCTTCCATGTTAGATTATTCAAAAACTTTATGTGTTCTTGAAAGATAATGAAAAACCCATAAGTTTGGAGTTATTAGTTTAAATTTTGGGATATAGGTTGCATGTAGAATGTTACTGGAAGATTATATTAAGAGAATTACTAACTGTTGTTATACCAAAAACGGATTTAAGATGAAGTTTATGAATGTTCTTGAGATAAATTAGAAAACTAGGTTTTTGATGAAGATTGATCCATATGTAGCCTTTAGTTGTTGAAATATTGATTTGTGGACGTTAGTAATATTGTAGGATGGTTATATGACATTACTATAACGTTATAATAGAGAATCATGCTTTAAAAATAAGTTTTGGGATGTTTTCATATCTGCAAATCGAAGGAGTCCGTAACCATACCTGTGTAATCGATCGATCGACATTCATTAGTCGCTCGATCGATCGAAGGTCAAGGTCGATCGATCGACCTTCCCAGAATAAGTAAAATTTTTCCTTAATCTGATTTTAATGGTGGTAACCCTCGGAGAATATGTTTGGAGAACTTATGAATACCCTCACCCTTAAGGAAGACCAGTAGGTGTGATTATTATAGTGGACTTTAATTAGAATGCAATTCGAGGAATTATTCTAGATTATTGTAATTCGTTAGTGAGGTAACATTTGGGTTAATAGTGTAAAATGGTGTAATTTGATGAAATAAGGTTTGGAGCAGATGTAAAGACCTTAGGGATAAAAATGTTATATTTGGGAATAATCGGAACCTAATAATCTATTATAGATAGGTTTTAAGGATAAGGGACTACGGCGTGAGACGTGTCGGCAATTTAACTTTATATTAACGAGGGACTTGAAAAATATAAGTTTGGAAATGGTATAATGATGTAGAGTATTACAATTATACTACGGTGATTACTAAGATGCGTGTATACTTAGTATGGATATAGTATTTGTGTATATGACATACCTACCATACTTGCTATCACGGGAGGTTTGCGTTCGCTTAGGACCCTCTAATCCTTGTGTGCCTACGGGGGGGATTTAGACTGGTACCTTGATGAACATAGGTCATTGAAAGACTTATTGTGATATTAATAAGTCCGCTGATCGTGGGAGCGTGGGTATGTGCGTGACCCATGTGATGGTGACTGTGTTCGCCTCCATTATTTGTGATGTTGTTATCTGTGAACTATTCCTGAGAGATTCGGAATATGTAATCCTTATGTACGTGATGTACCGGGATGGATAGCAGAGTATGTGCGCACCGCAGCTTAGTTCTCGGGGTGCTTGTATTATATATTTATGATGTGAATAATATACGCTTGTTTAATGGGAACTTTCATGTTAATGTAGTGAATATATATCACGGTATGATTTTGAGAATCATAATGGGTTCGCTAGTAGTATATATATGGCATATTGTACACTTGAGTTTACCTTAAACCCCTACTTACTTACGAGCGTTATATGTTAATAGAACCAAGTAGTAACGGTAGGTCCTATGATAGTCTAGCTAGTTATGATGTCACTTAGCTTGTTGGTTATGTCGTTATAGATGGGTACTTACGTTAGGAGTGCACAGATAGACGAGAGGTGAGAATATAATGTGAGTGTACGTCCTAACATGTACTTTGCATTTAATGTTTTAAATGTTTTAAAGCACTTGCAGGTTTTTAATATAACTCCACATTCGGGCTCTGACCCGTTTGCTTTTCAAATCTATTTTTCTTGTAAAACCATTTTTAGGTGCCCAGCCACAAGGACACCAAGCATAGGATACTCATTCAGGTGACGAGCTGTAGCTGCTTGTGGAAGCTACAGGGATTTGCATATAGACGCTTCTATCTTTTGGATTCCAGAGTCACTATCTATCAGTTGTACGGCATGTTGGCCATTTATACTTAGAGCATCTTTTACATTTCAGTTTTCAGACTTTAGCATGTTTTATTTCAGTTCAGTTTATTTATTTCAGTTTTGGGATTGTAGTGAGGGGTTTCCTCCAGACTTTATTTCAGTTCAGTTTATTTATTTCAGTTTTGGGATTGTCGTGATGGTTATTCATTTTACTTCAGCATGGTGAATGGTGTTATTTATTTCTTCATTACTTTTGTTGCATGTTAATCAGACTTAAATTAAAATTTGGCAACTTGCTTTTTAAATACTAGGTGGTTAGTAATAATAAAATGTTTTCGACAGTGATGCTATTAACTGAGCCAACTTGGCATTTTGAATTAATTTTATAAAGGAGTAGCTACCCGGTATTTAATTAGTCGGGGTGTCACAAATCAGTTACTGAACACAACTATAAATTCAACCCTTATGAAGACAAAAGGAGGACTCCCTCAATTGGAAACTACATCTACTCGTTTTACCTCTTTTTTCATTTCATTTCCTATTCATATATTTTCTTTTCATTTATTTATAATTTTTCTCTTCATTGAAGTAGTTTGTAAGGTAGATTTACAGTAATTCTCTTTACATTTTATGAAAAGTTCCTTTGCCTTTATATTTAAATTGTTTTTACATTTCCTAGTGTAACTTGCTTTACTTTTCTTAGAGTAATATTTTTCATTTACTTTGTTTATTTTAATTTACTGCGTTATTCAGTTCAAGCTTTCCTTTATATTTACTTTCGCACATTACATTTGCTTCTTTAGATTATAGTTAAGTAAACTTATTTAACATTCACAGTAAAGTCCTCCCTAAGGGAAGCACAAGTCTCCTTAATTTAAGTATCGAACGGCACATAATTACCTAATTATGAAAAGGCTAAGATAATCAATTGGTTGCAAAGACCACAATTTTGCCCGGAATGCTCGCACGGATCCAAAACACAAAAACCAAGCAAACTAACAAACATAAACACTATAAACTAGTGTCCAAATACCATAGTTACAACGTTCCTCTTTTGCAAACTACTTCTACAAATCAGAAATGTGTAGTTAAAGCTCGTCCTAACTACATTGACCTTGATTACTTCCCCTCGGATACCTAAGCACTAAGAGTATTCAACCTCTGAAGCAGAAGTCAAAACATGCCCAACATATACATGTTGTGATATCACACTTTTTTTTTCCATCTTTGACACATTCACACATATATCAAATACACACATACACTTTGTTATCTTTATTATATTCCCACTTATGTCAAACACCCACCCACACACACACACACACACCCACACAAACTTTACTATTTTTTCCATATTCACACTTATATTAAACAAATGCTCACATTTTGTTATCTTTACCAAATTCCAACTTATGTCAAACACATACATACACTCTGCAATCTTTGATCGGGTCGTGAACTTGGAGCTAGTTGTAGACCATTTTATGTGTTATGGAGGACTATTTGTATACCAAGGGTATACTGGGTGAAATCATCTTATTTTTAGGATTTTTCTACTACCATGAACGAATAATGTCGTGGTTCATGCCCAAGTGTTGGACATTGCTCTTTAGCTTGCGAGGAATACTTCACCTGTCGTGGTTCATGCCCAAATGTGTCTACTAAAGCGCTTCTAGATAGTGGTCCCTTCCATGCGGTTTGATGCCATGCCGTGAGGATTTTCCGTCGGAGACTAACACCTCATGAGCATTTGACTATGTCTAACTGAGCCCGCTGGTTTGATGAGTAGGGGATCAACTTTATCCGCTATGTGGTACTTTGGTGTGAGAGTACTTTTCAATCCTTCCATTTATCTGTATAAGTACATCTAGTTGTTGTTGTTTCATCATGTGTTATCCAACTCAGTTGTTGAAGTAATAAGCTATGATGTAGTGGTCTACTAACACGTGGGATCTATTGGGTCGATTTATCCAATTGATGCACCATTTTATGGGACCTTGGATGGAAGAGTGGGTTGGAGTTGTGAATAAATCTTTGGCAATGCGATTGATGTTGGTACTGGCAGTTCCAGTAGAGAAGCAATATTCATTATGGGTGTGGGAGGGTACTGAGAAACTCCGATTAGGCACTCATTATCATCATTAGTCAGTTGAGAATTACGTGTTTATGTAGGGCATTCTTTGCCGCTATCATAAATATGAGACCCGATAGATGATGAACCTCAACGATGATGATTTTGTGATTAGCGGTTGAGCTGAAGTTGTGCTAGAGGGTTCTTCCCTAAGACCGTGTCTTTGTTGTTGTGTTATTTTTATCATTTTTAAGAACAAAATATGACTCGAGTTTTTCTTGAGTGTCTACCTCATTTTTTTATGACAATATTTGATTTCTTATGCCGATAACTTGTCAATTATCGTAGTTATTTACTTAAAAATGTAAATTTTGCCTACTAAAAATGTTTATAATAGAGGGCCATATGTGGGAGATAGTGACCAAGCAAAGAAATGTGGTTGTTTGTTGTGATCGGGCCTATAGTGGTATCTCGAGTTGCCTACGTATCTATATGATTATAAAGCAGTGCGATTCATTTTTTGAAAGATTTTGGAATATAATTATGGATAATCAGATAAAAGCATCCTCTCGATCTGAATAGGTGGCCCGACTTGAAAAAAAATTCTATCATTCAACATTAAACACTAATTAGTGAACTTACCTTTTAACACTGAATGTTAAATGCTAATTTTTATATTTAAACATTAATAGCAAAAAAAAATTACAAAATATAATCTTTTAATGTTAAAAGGACCCGAAATACTACATTTAATTATTTTAAAACAAACACCCTTGTAATAAATTCTAAAACAAAATTATTGAAAAATTCACAATATTAAAAAATTCATTGTTAAATAGGGGAATTTATAAAACTACACAATTGAAATTTGGAGAATCCTAACCACTAGCAAAAAAACCAATGTATTGTATATGTATATCTTCGAGATCAGTCCATGCAACTGCGTGCATTTTTAGTGCATAATATTTGTGTGTGCGTTAAATGATGTAATACCTCATGATTTTTAATTTGTAAATCTAAATAATGAAATTTAATTTTGGAGAATAATTAAGAGGATTTATGATTTAAGAGTTCAATTATGCAAACTAAGTTTGAGTTATATTGATTTTGTGAATTTTATACTAATTAATGGGGTAAAATGGACTTTCTTTTGATTAGGATACATTATGGGAATTCGGTAAAAAACTTAGGGGTGAGGAGGTCTTTTCAGCTTGTCTTAGGGATCAAGTTTGAGTTTGAGAGAGTTTATTGTAATACCCCGTACTTTTGACTATATTTATTTTTTGGATTAATTAATTAAATGCGTATTAATTGGAAATTAATTCGGGTTATAAATACTAATGTGATGCAAGTTGGTATTTGATTATGTGCATATCTGATTATATATGAATTCAGAATTATGAAAGTTGTCGTGAGATTTATATACGACATTTTATAAATTTTATTGAGACGTGTGGGACCGCCGCGTCACGGTATAATATTTTGATAATAAAAGTCAATTTAAAGTCTATAATTTGTATGGTCATTTTGAGTGCGCCAACGCGTCCGGAAGGGTCGAGATAGTCAGAAAACACTAGCCGGGGGTATAGTTTGGGTCCCGGGGTATTTTTAGGCCATACCGGCAACTTAAAGGGTATTTTGGTAATTTTACATTTTGAGGAATTAAAAGTGACGAAAATTAGAGATGTAAATCTGATGTGGATTAAACCCATTAATCCCATTAACCAAACCATATTAACCTAGAAGGCTACGTAGGTTATCATTTAGGTTTTCTAAATTTCCCAAATCAAACCCTAGCCGCCTTAAGCCACCATTGGAGAAGGAGCTTGGAAGAGAGGAAATTCTGCAGAAAAGTTCTACCAAACCTACACCAAACTCAGAGTCAATCAAGGTAAGTGGTTTAATTATGTTTAATTTCAGCAAATGTTCTCTCCATGTTAGAAAAATTCAGATTTATGGTTTGTTCTTGATGAAATATGAAAACCCATGTATTTTAGAACATTGAACTTGAAAATCTTAAGGAGAACTGCATGTAGAATGATAGGTAGATAATTATTCTCATGATATTTGTGATTTGAAGAGATTAAAATGGACTTATATTGGGTTAATTATTGATTCAAAAGTTAGGGCTCATGTTCTTGAAATAATTGGGAAAAAGTGTAGAAATTTATATTTTTGATTGATGTTAATGAGATTAAATCCTTGAAAATATGTTAGGAGATGACTTGAATATGTTTAGGATGAATTAGAGATCCTAGGGCATTGTTGGGATGAACATTGGAAGAGATTAGAAGCGATAAAGATGGTGAAAAGCGTATTTGGAAAAATCTGGGCCGAAACTGGTCAGTCGTTAGAAGCAGTCCCCAGGTCGTTCGAACGAACTCGTTCGAACGAGCTTCTAACGAGTTGCCCAGTCGCTGCTAAGGAGGATGGATTTCGTTCGATATCTCGTTCAAACGAGATATCGTTAGAAGGTACAGTTCGTTCGAACGAACTGGGATCTCGTTCGAACAGCCTCGTTCGAACGAGACTTCTAACGAGTTGGCAGAGGAATCTCGTTCGAACAGTCTCGTTCGAACGAGACTTCTAACGAGTTGACAGTTTGGTCCTTTTTGGACTGTTTTGATTTTTGGATTTCCGTAAACTTATTCGAGGATATAGATATCATTCCGTAGATGTAGTAATGATAGAATTGGGACATTTGGGTATTTATGAGAAGGAATTTACATACGAGAGTGTATTACATGGACAGTTTGGGTTGAGACGCGAGTGTCTACTACGATGTGAGATAATTATGGCGCGTATGATTACAAATCGGAATAGTACAAATTGTGATAAATATAGTTAGTATGAGAATATGTACTACGATTAAAATACGGTATTACTAAGACGTGTGTTTACTTAGTATTGGCATATGATTGTGTGTATGACATACCTACCATACTTGCTATCACGGGAGGTTGCGTTCGCTTATGACCCTCTAATCCTTGTGTGCCTACAGGGGGGATATAGACTTGTACCTCGATGAACATAGGTCATAGAAAGACTTATTGGGATATTAATAAGTCCGCTGATCGTGGGAGCGTAGGTATGTGCGTAACCCACGTGATGGTGACTGTGTTCGCCTCCATTATTTGTGATGTTGTTATCGGTGAACTATTCCTGAGAGATTCAGAATATGTAATCCATATGTATGTGATGTACCGGGATGGATAGCAGAGTATATGTGCACCACTTCTTAGTTCTCGGGGTGCTTTTATTGTATATTTACGATGTGATTAATATACATTTAATTAATGAGAATCCTCATGTTAATGTTGTAAATATATTATGGTATTGTTTCGAGAAATATAACGAGTTAACTGATAGTTATATATATTGCATAATGAACATCTGAGTTTACGTTAAACCCCTAATTAATTACGAGCGTTACAATGTGAATGGAATCGAGTAAAATGGGTAGGACCTTTAGCAGTCTAGCTAGTTATGTTGTCACTTAGCTAGTGATATGGGTCGTTATAGATGGGTACTTACGTTAGGAGTGCACAGTTAGACGAGAGGTGAGAATATCATGTGAGTGCACGTCCTAACATGTACTTTGCATTTAATGTTTTAAATGTTTTTAAAGCACTTGCAGGTTTTTAAAATATAACTCCACATTCGGGCTCTGACCCGTTTGCTTTTCAAATCTTTTCTTTGTAAAACCATTTTAGGTGCCCTTCCACAAGGACACCAAGCATAGGATACTCATTCAAGTGACGAGCTGTAGCTGCTTGTGGAAGCTACAGGGACTTTGCTTATAGACGCTTCCATCTTTTGGATTCCAGAGTCACTATCTATCAGTTGTAGGGCATGTTGCCCATTTCTATTAGACATCTTTTACATTTCAGTTTTCAGACTTTAGCATGTAATGTTTCAGTTTATTTATTTCAGTTATGGGATTGTAGTGAGGAGTTTTCCTCCAGACTTTATTTACTCCATTGTGATGGTTAATCGTTTTACTTCAGTATGGTGAATGGTGTTACTTATTTCTTCTTTACACTTGTTGCATGTTAATCAGACTTAAATTAAAATTTGGAAACTTACTTTTTAAATACTAGGTGGTTAGTAATCTTTAAAATGTTTTCGACAGTGATGCTATTAACTGAGCCAACTTGGCATTTTGAATTAATTTAATAAAGGAGTAGCTACCCGGTATTTAATTAGTCGGGGTGTCACAGGTGGTATCAGAGCATCAGGTTCTAGTGTCCCTTAGGATCTGTACGGCTATTATGTTTCCGCTACGTTTCTTTGATATAGAGCCCTATATTTTAGGACTGTTGTACTCTTTTGTGTATGTTTCGTTCTTCAGCTATTTTAAGTTTATAGACAGCGAACTTATAAACTTTGTTCTTATTTCAGATGCCTCCACTACGTGCACGACGAGTTCCCAGGGATGCAACGCCTGAACCCCAGCCCGCTCCAGTTCAGGGTATGATGAACGCCGCTGAGGTTGTAGCTATAGTAGCTCAAGCGGTAAATGCCGCCATTGCCGTTGTTCAGCAGGCACCACCTCAGGCGCCGGTTGCCGCGCCAGTACAGGTTAATGCATTCCCGTCTACTTGGGAGCGTGTACGTGACGCTTTTCAGAAAGCGCATCCGCCAGAGTTTGTAGGAAGCTCAGATGTAGTAGTCTCAATCCAGTGGAGGAAGGATATGCAGAGGCACTTGAGGATGCATGAGTGCACTGATGTTCAGAAGAAGGTGTTAGCTACTTTCAAGCTAGTTGGATCTGCATTGCAGTGGTGGGAGTCTATTACCATGGCGGAGGAGAGGGATACCCTCACGATTCAGGAGTTCTGGGTGCGGTTCGACCGCAAGTATTTTCCGTCCGCAGTACATACAGAGATGAGGAGGAAGCTGATGAGTCTGAGGAAGGAAGGCAAGAGAGTGTCCGAGTTCACTAATCTGTTGAACATCGTTCCAGACGAGATACCAATAGAGACGAAGAAGATTGAGAAGTTCACCGACGGGTTGAATTGGAGAATCCGTCACCATCTGCTAGGGAACCTATCGTTGGCCACGTATTCTGATGTGGTTAATGCTGCATTGTTACACTGCCAGGACCACCTTTTCCATATGGCTGAGGGTAAGAGGTCGGGAGAGTCTAGCTATCAGGGCAGGACTGGATGACATGGTGCCAGCGGGGCACAATCGGGTCAGGGGCAGAGGCAGAATGAGCAGGGCTCCCAGCAGGGGGATAACAAGAGGTTCCGGTCAGGGAACTACAGATAGGGACAGGGAGGTTTCCGTCAGGGCCATCAGGGTCCAAACGGCCATCAGGGCCAACAGGGGCAGAATGGGCAGCAGTTTCATCAGGGCCAGCAGGGCCAAGGGAGGAACGGTAACGGCCACCAGGGCCGGGGACAGCAGGGACAGAGGGGAGGGAACTTCCTAGGGAAGTTCTTTGTTTGTGGCAAGACTGGCCATAAACGACAGGATTGTCCTGGTAGGGGCAGGGCCCCACAGCAGCAGCAGCAGGGTACTCGACAGGAGCCACAGAGGCCTATGTTTACCGCCGCTCTTCCTGCACCGCCACAGATGGCAGCATTGCCACCCATTCCAACAGTCCCAGTTCAGCAGGGGCAGCTACAGTATGGACGTGTCTACAACGTCCACCAGGCTGCAGTTCCACAGGCACCGCCCGCGATCGAGGGTACGTTTCCTTTCCATGGCACTATGGGTCGGGTGTTATTTGATACGGGTGCTACACACTGTTTTATAGCTACACACTTCGTGAAAGCTTTAGGATTGTTAGCTACGGCAGAGAGCACAGTGACGTGTGTCGACTCACCATTGGGGAGTGGGTCACTTATTTTCTTTATATGCCGGGGAGTGGGGGTAGAGATTGGTGGTTTGGTATTGCCTGCAGACATGTTAGTGTTAAACATGCATGTTCACGATGTGATGATCGGTATGGATTGGCTCGTAGCATATAGGGCCATGATTGATTGCTTCAGCGGGAGCATTGTTTTTGCCATTCCGGGGCAAGAGATGTTTATAGTGGCGATGCCTCGCCCAGAGGGAGGATCGACCGCTCATCTATATTACATTGAGGAGGATACCTCTAAGGAGGTTGTGATTCCTTTAGATTCGATCCCGGTTGTCAGGGAGTATTCGGATGTCTTTCAGGAGATACCAGGCTTACCACCCAGTCGAGAGATAGACTTCGTCATAGATTTGCTACCGGGTACGAGACCTATAGCACGCGCACCGTACCGTATGGCTCCAGCTGAGATGCGAGAGTTACGGGATCCGATAGAGCAGCTGTTAGGCCAGGGCTTTATTCGTAGGAGTACCTCACCTTGGGGCGCTCCAATTTTGTTTGTGAAGAAGAGGGACGGTTCACTGAGATTGTGTGTGGACTACCGAGAGTTGAATAAGGTCACGTTACGAAATAAGTATCCGTTGCTTCGAATCGATGACTTATTCGACCAGTTGAGAGGAGCTTCGTTCTTCTCGAAGATTGATTTGAGATCGGGATACCATCAGTTACGTATCCGGGAGGAGGATGTCTCGAAGACTGCGTTCTTGTCGAGATATGGTTCTTACGAGTTTCGGGTTATGCCTTTCGGCTTGACCAACGCTCCAGCAGTGTTTATGGACTTGATGAACAGAGTTTTCAGGGATTTCCTAGATCAGTTTGTCATTGTCTTCATTGATGACATTCTGGTTTACTCTCAAACAGAGGAGGAGCACGCCGAGCATTTGAGGTAGGTTTTGCAGACACTTCGTCAGAACGAGTTGTATGCAAAATATGAGAAGTGCGGGTTTTGGCTGAAGGAAGTCCAGTTCTTGGGTCACATTATTTCCGACCGGGGAATATCTGTTGATCCAGGGAAAGTATCGGCGGTGAGGGAGTGGGGACAGCCCACGACACCAACTGAGATTCGTAGTTTCTTGGGTTTAGCAGGATACTACAGGAGGTTTATTCGGGGTTTCTCGGAGATAGCAGGTCCTTTGACACATATGACTCGTAAGGGTGTGCCATACATCTGGAGTGATGCCTGTCAGTTGGCATTCGATGAATTGAAGGACAAGTTGACCTCAGCACTTGTGTTAGCATTGCCGAGACCGGGAGTTAAGTATTTGGTTTACACCGATGCGTCTTTGCAAGGACTTGGAGGTGTATTGCAGCAGGAGAGACATGCCATAGCTTATGCTTCCCGTAAGCTTAAGTCTCATGAGAAGAACTACCCCACGCATGATTTGGAGTTGGCAGCAGTGGTATTTGCCTTACGGATTTGGAGGCACTATCTTTTAGGGGAGAAGTTCCAACTGTTCACGGACCACAAGTCTCTACAGTACCTGTTTACACAGAAAGAGTTGAATATGCGGCAACATAGGTGGCTTGAGTTTGTGAAAGACTACCAGTTCGACATCCAGTACCACCCGGGTAAGGCTAACGTGGTAGCAGACGCGTTGAGCCGTAGGCCAGCAGATGAGGTGGAAGAGGTGTGGAAGGCTAAGTGGAAGGAATTGGGGCACCAGGATGCTGTGGCCCGATCTTTCATGTCTGTGATGACCGTTACACCGCAGATTGTCACGAAGGTAGTACGAGCATAGGCTAATGACTCGTTCTGTCAGGAGCAGATAGTTCGATTACTAGCAGAGGGAGCCGAGTCCTATACCGTCAGCTCAGACGGGGGATTACTCTTCAATGGGAGATTGGTAGTTCCGGAAGGGGATGAATTGCGACACGAGGTGATGGCAGAGTCGCACGGCTCACGGTTCGCGGTACATCCTGTAGGGGACAAAATGTACCAAGACATGAGATGCCAGTATTGGTGGAGCGGTATGAAGAGAGATATCACTGAGTTTGTTTCGAAATGCGCCACTTGTCATCTTGTAAAAGTGGATCATGAGAGACCGGTAGGATTGCTACAACCGTTGGAGGTTCCGGTGTGGATGTGGGAGAGCATATCCATGGATTTTATCACGGGGTTGCCTACGTCGCAGAGGGGTCACGACTCCGTTATGGTAATTGTGGACAGGTTGTCCAAGGTCGCTCACTTGTTACCCGTAAGGACTGACTACACTACAGGACAGTATGCCCAGCTCTTCATTTCAGAGATTGTGAAACTTCACGGTGTACCCCTAAATATAGTGTCTGACATAGACAAGATATTTGTTTCGAGGTTTTGGGAGAGTTTCCAGGAGGCCATGGGCACGGAATTACGGTTGAGTATGGCGTATGATCCGCAGACTGATGGGCAGACTGAGAGCACAAATCAGATGTTGGAGGACATGCTACGCATGTGCATTATTGACTTCGGGGGTGGATGGGAGGAGTATCATCCACTGGTGGAGTTTGCTTACAACAACTCCTATCAGTTCACTATTGGCATGGCACCGTTTGACGCATTGTACGGTAGGCCTTGTCGTTCCCCAGCATGTTGGTTAGAGGTGGGGGACAACAAACTTCTTGGGCCGGAAGTGATTCAGTATACTTCGGCAAGGATTGAGTTGATTCGGAGTCGCATTCGAGTAGCTCAAGACAGACAGAAAAGTTATGCTGATGCGAGAGTTCCAAGTGGGGGACCAGGTTTTGCTCAGGGTATCTCCGATGAAGGGGATTATGCGATTCGGGAAGAAGGGGAAGTTGGCACCGAGGTATGTGGGGCCGTTTCCTATTATTGAGCGGATCGGACCGGTTGCGTATAGACTTGGACTAACGGAGCACTTGCATCGGATTCACGACGTGTTCCATATTTCCTCGCTGAGGAAATACCTTAGAGATAATCTGGCTCACTCTCACATTGCTGTGGAGGACATCGATCTCCAGCCGGATAGCTCTTACGAGGAGGGGCCGATTGCTATTTTGGACCGAAGCGAGAGGAAACTGCGGTCAAAGATAGTCCCGTTAGTGCGTGTTCAGTGGCGACATCACAATGTCGAGGAGTCCACATGGGAGCGCGAGGATGAGATGCGCGAGCGTTATCCAGAGCTATTTTTAGCAGGTACTTTCTAGTTTCGAATTTCGGGACGAAATTCAGTTATTAGGGGGGAAGAATGTAATACCCCGTACTTTTGACTATATTTATTTTTGGGATTAATTAATTAAATGCGTATTAATTGGAAATTAATCCGGGTTATAAATACTAATGTGATGCGAGTTGGTATTTGATTATGTGCATATATGATTATATAAGAATTCGGAATTATGAAAGTTGTCGTGAGATTTATATACGACATTTTATAAATTTTATTGAGACGCGTGGGACCACCGCGTCACGATATAATATTTTGATAATAAAAGTGAATTTAAAATCTATAATCCGTATGGTCGTTTTGAGTGCGCCAACGCGTCCGTAAGGGTCGAGATAGTCAGAAAACACTAGCCGGAGGTATAGTTTGGGTCCCGGGGTATTTTTAGGCCATACCGGCAACTTAAAGGTTATTTTGGTAATTTTACATTTTGAGGAATTAAAAGTGACGAAAATTAGAGATGTAAATCTGATGTGGATTAAACCCATTAAGCCCATTAACCAAACCATATTAACCTAGAAGGCTACATAGGCTATCATTTAGGTTTTCTAAATTTCCCAAATCAAACCCTAGCCACCTTAAGCCACCATTGGAGACGGAGCTTGGAAGAGAGGAAATTCTGCAGAAAAGTTCTACCAAACCTACACCAAACTCAGAGACAATCAAGGCAAGTGGTTTAATTATGTTTAATTTCAGCAAATGTTCTCTCCATGTTAGAAAAATTCGGATTTATGGTTTGTTCTTGATGAAATATGAAAACCTATGTATTTTAGAACATAGAACTTGATAATCTTAAGGAGAACTGCATGTAGAATGATAGGTAGATAATTATTCTCATGATATTTGTGATTTGAAGAGATTAAAACGGACTTATATTGGGTTAATTATTGATTCAAAAGTTAGGGCTCATGTTCTTGAAATAATTGGGAAAAAGTGTATAAATTTATATTTTTGATTGATGTTAATGAGATTAAATCCTTGAAAATATGTTAGGAGATGACTTGAATATGTTTAGGATGAATTAGAGACCCTAGGGCATTGTTGGGATGAACTTTGGAAGAGATTATAAGTGATAAAGATGGTGAAAAACGTATTTGGAAAAATCTTGGCCGAAACTGGTCAGTCGTTAGAAGCAGTCCCCAGGTCGTTCGAACGAACTCGTTCGAACGAGCTTCTAACGAGTTGACCAGTCGCTGCTAAGGAGGATGGATTTCGTTCGATATCTCGTTCAAACGAGATATCGTTAGAAGGTACAGTTCGTTCGAACGAACTGGGATCTCGTTCGAACAACCTCGTTCGAACGAGACTTCTAACGAGTTGGCAGAGGAATCTCGTTCGAACAGTCTTGTTCGAACGAGACTTCTAACGAGTTGACAGTTTGGTCCTTTTTGGACTGTTTTGATTTTTGGAGTTCCGTAAACTTATTCGAGGATATAGATATCATTCCGTAGATGTAGTAATGATAGAATTGGGACATTTGGGTATTTATGAGAAGGAATTTACATACGAGAGTGTATTACATGGACAGTTTGGGTTGAGACGCGAGAGTCTACTATGACGTGAGATAATTTTGGCGCGTATGATTACAAACCGGAATAGTACAAATTGTGATAAATATAGTTAGTATGAGAATATGTACTACGATTAAAATACGGTATTACTAAAACGTGTGTTTACTTAGTATTGGTATATGATTGTGTGTATGACATACCTACCATACTTGCTATCACGGGAGGTTGCGTTCGCTTAGGACCCTTTAATCCTTGTGTTCCTACGGGGGGGATATAGACTGGTACCTCGATGAACATAGGTCATAGAAAGACTTATTGGGATATTAATAAGTCCGCTGATCGTGGGAGCGTAGGTATGTGCGTAACCCACATGATGGTGACTGTGTTCGCCTCCATTATTTGTGATGTTGTTATCGGTGAACTATTCCTGAGAGATTCGAAATATGTAATCCTTATGTACGTGATGTACTGGGATGGATAGCAGAGTATGTGTGCACCACAGCTTAGTTCTCGGGGTGCTTTTATTGTATATTTACGATGTGATTAATATACATTTAATTAATGAGAATCCTCATGTTAATGTTGTAAATATATTACGGTATTATTTCGAGAAATATAACGAGTTAACTGATAGTTATATATATTGCATAATGAACATCTGAGTTTACGTTAAACCCCTAATTAATTACGAGCGTTACAATGTGAATGGAATCGAGTAAAATGGGTAGGACCTTTAGCATTCTAGCTAGTTATGTTGTCAGTTAGCTAGTGATATGGGTCGTTATAGATGGGTACTTACGTTAGGAGTGCACAGTTAGATGAGAGGTGAGAATATCATGTGAGTGCACGTCCTAACATGTACTTTGAATTTAATGTTTTAAATGTTTTTAAAGCACTTGCAGGTTTTTAAAATATAACTCCACATTCAGGCTCTGACCCGTTTGCTTTTCAAATATTTTCTTTGTAAAACCATTTTAGGTGCCCATCCACAAGGACACCAAGCATAGGATACTCATTCAAGTGACGAGCTGTAGCTGCTTGTGGAAGCTATAGGGACTTTGCTTATAGACGCTTCCATCTTTTGGATTCCAGAGTCACTATCTATCAGTTGTCGGGCATGTTGCCCATTTCTATTAGACATCTTTTACATTTCAGTTTTCAAACTTTAGCATGTAATGTTTTAGTTTATTTATTTCAGTTATGGGATTGTAGTGAGGAGTTTTCCTCCAGACTTTATTTACTCCATTGTGATGGTTATTCGTTTTACTTCAGTATGGTGAATGGTGTTACTTATTTCTTCTTTACACTTGTTGCATGTTAATCAGACTTAAATTAAAATTTGGCAACTTACTTTTTAAATACAAGGTGGTTAGTAATCTTTAAAATGTTTTCGACAGTGATGCTATTAACTGAGCCAACTTGGCATTTTGAATTAATTTAATAAAGGAGTAGCTACCCGATATTTAATTAGTCAAAGTGTCACATTTATCTTGCGTATATAATGGTTTATGGTTTTAAATTACAAGCAAGTAAAAAAGAAGGAGAAATAAGAGGATAATCGGAGGAGACCCGTGATTAGAAACTGCAAAGAAGGTGTTGCGCGACCGCGACTGTGTGGATCGCACTACAACCATAGCCTAATCATGAGACATTCTGCCCTGGGTCTTTCTATTTATATATATGCATGAGATTATTTTTATTTGACATATTCCTCTAAAAAACCTACAACATTCTCTAAACTTCACCCTTAACATTATAAACCCTAATACTCCATTAAAAAAAATACTTTTAAAGCTTCGATTTGAGGCTCTTACAATGAGATGTTATTGATACGCTTAGAGTATGATTGCTAGATCTTGAAGAGACTAACATGGATTTCAAGTCAGATTTCAAGAATTAATTAAGGCATGAATATTATAATTTTCCTTTTAAGTGCCTTGTGAATTAGATGTTTCCTACACCATGTTTGATACTCGATTAAATCGATTAGAAACTTAATTAGGGGATAGTAAACCTAATTACTTTGTGTTATTATGATATGCTATTGAAATGGGTGAAACCCTCATATCATGATATAATTTCAAGAATATATTATGTAGATTAGATTATGATTGTGAACAATTGCGAGTTTTATACATTAGGGAGTCAATAAATACTTATCATGTTATATCTACTTTGGAAAAGTTGGAATATGAGTTGTGAATATAACTTGTTCCTTTGAACATGCATTTTATTATTGGAAACTTCACATGAACCCCATTAGTAATTCATAAAAATAACATTTTATCGACTTATAAATGAGAAAATCGAAATTTGGATATTCGAATGGAAATTTGGTAATAATAAACTTAATCCATAAAAGAGGACGAGGTTTGAGAAATAAGTTACTACTAGTAGTTAGTAAAAATTATGTCATTAGCTACATGTTGTTGATTATGGGACTTAAATTGTTGGTTATTTATTACTGTTGGCGATGCGATTTGGGATTGTTAGAGGTTATACTTTTGATGATTTGTATTGGAGGTTTGGTATTGTTGAATTTTATTCCTTGAGGCTATTTATCTTATTATTTCTCGCATTTTATATTGTTGAAAAAGTTTTAAATCGTCTCATATTTTGTCACATGCTAATAATGATATTTCAATTTTAATGACCGGCGTATCTTGGCATAAGGACTTTAATAACCTCGATCGTAAAATATGTGGGTTGTTATGGTTGGTATCAAAGCATGGTCGTAGGTCTCAAGGGTTATATGTCTATGTTATTTTTTCGCTTAGTTGTTCTTGGATGCATTATGATGATTTGTACTCTCTTTAGGTTTTAGGCCTGATTGTATTTTGTTCTTAGCCTTTCAAATGGAGGACAATAGGAAGATAAGAGATAGGAAAGTCCCGTGGGCTAACGCGACCATGGGTCCCATAGGTCAGGCGAGGTTAGGAGCCGAGGAGTTTATGGAAAAGTTTCGTAATAAATATTTCCCATATACTATTAGGTTTTATAAAAAGAGGGATTTTTTCACTCTGGAGCTCGGTTCATGTAGTGTGACCGAGTATGAGTAAGAGTTTACTAATCTATTTATGTTTACACCAAATCCGGTGAATAGTGAGGAGGAGAAGAATAGTTGTTGTATTCATAGGTTTACTTGGTCGACTAAAAATGTTGTGATGGGGAACCTAACTTACACCACATATTCTCAGGTGGTGTATGTCGCTTTGATGTTATGCTAGGAGCGTGTGAACTATCTGAAGATTTTAGGAAAGAGAGCAAAATCGAGTGGCATGAGGTGAGAAAGAGAGCGACACTTAATGTTTTGGTAGAGCATAAGAGTCATAAGTACTCACATGGACACCATTGGAAGGAGCTTTGAGTGGGCTATGATCAATAATGGATGATAGGGCCATAGAGTTTGCTTAAGGTTAGGGTCGGGGACCGCAACAAAGAAAATGAGTATCGGTTAAGCAGCTATAACATTTAGAGGAAAAAGCAGGGTCACTTCTACTAAAGCATACACTTTAATAGTAAGTTTACAACCTAATTGCAAACCTAGAGGGGTGAATAGATTTTTAGCCAAATTAAAACTAATTTGATTAACTCAACAAATAAAAACCTAGATTCAAGACATTATCTAAATCAATTGTTAGATATTGGTCAATTATGTAATTACAAACGTAGACCAATGCCATCGAACAAGTCAAGCATCCAAAAAATAAGTTTATGAGGAAAAAACCCACGGAGGGATGAAAAAATCCTGGTACAAAGGGTTGTAAACGGATATTCCAAAATCCACTTCTGTCTGATACCCGAATTTGAATTTACGGATATTTATCCGAAAAAATGGAAACGGATACGAAAATGGATACACTATAAAAATAATCGAGAAAACAGATATAGATAGTACTAGTATCCGACATAATTAGTTTGTATCCAACGCAGAGAATCCGTTTTATAAGATATCCATTTTACGGGATATCTGTATCCATCTAACATTAGATTATAATATCACTTATATAATATTTTAGGTGTAAAATAATACTTAAAATAAAAGTTAAGGGCATAAGTTTAATTATGAAAAGTTTAAAATGTAACATAATTAACTAAATACAAGGTGGTTTACCCCCATTTTCCAAAAACACAACATGCTTAAACCCTTTCTCCCTCCTGTCCCGCCAATCACTGCCTCCCTCATATGTCTCACCAATCGCTTCCCCTATCTAACAAGTATTGTTTTTTTGGTTGGATATACATCTGGTATACTTCCTAATCTTTAAAGAGGAATGGATCACTAGTTAGGTAAACATACTCATAAGAGTGCTCATACTCACAAAGAAAAAGGGTTAACAAATTTATGTTTTATAACTCTTCTCTCATTTGTAAATGTCATTTTAGTGACAAACGGTTCGGTTGCACAAATATCTATTGTTGCAATATCTAATTCAACCCCTAATAATTCTCCATCTGGGTTGAGAAGAAGCGTTTGTCTACTTTCGAAACAATCTTCTAATCTTTTGGGACATGAGTTTTGTTCTCCATTATTCACACCTTCTATTCTAATATAATGCCATTCTGTCATAGTAAAGTCTTGTCTTCAGCACAATTTTTTATAAACATACAAGCCATGTCCTTCATATCCTCTTTTATTAGTTCATGGGCATATTTCAAGCCCTCATAATTTTCATATATCTAGCCATTCAACAGGTATTCCTCACTTATTTAGAAATTCATTAAGATAAAAAAATGTTTTCCATCATTAAAATGATAAAAAAAAAAATAAATAGTCCCTAAAATATATGTATAAAAATAAACAGTCCCAAAAAATGCTTTCCATCATTCTTTATGTACCGAGACGTTGCAAACTTTTTTTTATGGAGCGATGTTTTTTTTGGAAAAATTAATCTTTATTGTTATTTCAATTGTTAGTGTGTATCATGGCGCCGCTTTTTGTTTATGGATGTTGAAAACTTGACTATGTATCTTGGCACCACTTTTTGTTATATTGCAAAACTATTTGCACTTGGTTCAAATCATTTATTTGTTAGAGTATTTTCATTATAAGTTGATTTTATTATTGTATGCACTTCGTATTCAACCAATCAACAATTTTTTTTGGAACTTGATAGTCATGCTGGTTTAAGGAAACAATGTGGACACACAAATGATTTATGAGTATGGATATTAATGTTTAGTACTTCATTTATCATTAATTTTCATACAGTTTATGTTTTATCTTTTTTTATAGTTATTTTTTGCAATGGATAAATAATGTAAATGGATACGAATTTTATCCGAATATGAGGTATTCAAGTGGATAGGGATATGGATAGTTATCTTAACTATCTGGGTGGATACATATACGAATATGGATAGTGCATCCAGATAGCGGATACGGATATAGAAAACATTGTATCCGATCGGTATCCGTCCGTTTACCACAGTACATTTTATTATCTCATTCAATTTGAAAATACTTTTTAAACAACGTAAGAAGATACCTCTCTCTTGTTTACCCAATAAAAAGTTATCTATATTTGGCCGCTGAAAATTTACCCCATTTGAACAAGTGATTCACTCGAAGATCGATTAAGCGAACATGGAAGTCACATTCTCCATCCTGGCATCGTACCACGAATCAATTCTCCAATAGCTAATCCAACTCTTTTTAGATATGGAGTTTATATCTTAGAAATAATCATATGTAAATCTCTAACTAATCAGATTTCTAATACAATAGTCATTCAATTGTTCCTCATAAAGATAAATCTAAAAACAAATCTCGATTCTACTCATTTTGAATAAAGCTAGTGAATATTGTAAAAGAGAAGGAAGGGGGGTGCTCTCAAACTCGAAAATGCCCCATGAGTGTATGAAAATGAGTCGAGGTAAGTGTGTTAAAAAATTGGAGTGAAACATGATCTATTTATAGATTTGTCCTAAGATCTGATTGCGTCGTGCGCATGGGTAATATTAGAACCATGCACACTATTTTTGTTAGAAACAATATCATGTAAAAAATGTAATTTCATGCGCACAGTCCAAAAGCCAAACCGTTCGCATGAAAATCCGTATAAAGATTTATCACGAATAAAACATGTTATTCGTGCGCACGAGGCAAATTTTCAACCATGCGTATGCTTTAGACATAACCTTAATAGGCCTAAAACCATGAAGTCATGCCCAGAATTATGAATTCCTATCATGAGAGCAAATAAGGTCAAAAAGATGTTATATAAAAAATCACCTTTAAAATATAGACCTTTCCCTTTATTAAAAGACACCACACTTCTAAAAAATACAATAATTACTTGTTCCATTCTGAAAAAGATTTCGCAAGGTAAAAACATGTGAGTGTGTGCATAGCAATAGATAAACAAACAAGTCAACCATAAAAGGATACACTTCACTTTGACCAGTAATGAAAGACTTTGGTGTAAAGATTGTGTGAATGATATTCAAGTTTCGATGTTCATGGATTCTAATGAAGAATGCTCTGTCAACGTATGAAATCAAGAATTTTGACTCAAATTGTGCAATACTCAATTGCTTTGACACGGAACTAATACAACTATTCTATAAAGATAAATGTTTACATTTTCAATATTTGGCTATTTCGTGTCAAAACTCCCCAAACCTAAAAAATACTAAATTACGACTAGCATGGATAACTTTCAAAATGAAGAGTTTGTTTGGTTCAGAGTAAAATATTTTTCATCGCGGTGAAAACTAAACTGGTGAAATGTGTTTTCACTTATATAAACTTAAATTTTGTTCAGTAGTTTTGATCAAACTTGCATAATTAGAAAGTGTGCACTAATTCACAATTTCAAACTGAAAAGCACTAATGGTCTATTGTGGAAGGATCAAAACATAAAAAACAAATTCTATTTTTTCAAAACTAAATTAAATTAAATTTTAAACAGATTAATCCAATTAAAACTTGCACCAATTTTATCGATTGTTATGTTAAATAGTTAACCAATTTTATCTTACCCTAAAACATGCATCTAGGTGATAACATGAAAAAATAAAATAGTCATCCACAACACCTGATATATGAGGAAAAACTAATTGTGAAAAACCTCGGACGACCCAGCTATGCAAATTCACTATGTCGAGAATTACAAAATGATACGACAAAAGACTTACATAATGAACTCAAATCCGTCAAGCCTCGATGCGTCTTCATTCGTTTGACCTTCTGCACAATAACATGTACCTATGCACTTCCATAATGTGTGAGTCCACACACTCCTCGGTATCCACCGATCCAGGCTCTAAAATCGTCAACAAAATGAACATGTAGTCCACTGTTTCAAACTACCACACACACATAAAGTCCACCATATGTATATAAGAAAATGATGCACAAAGTCCACCATATGAAACTATTCTTAATCAAGATGATGAGAAACACAAACTTGGAACAAAAATCAGAGATCTTAAGTCATATAAATATTAAATCTTGGATCTTAGGTGTTTAGGTGTAAATAAGAGTTTGGAGGCTTTTGGATTTGTATAGGAAGTAAGGGTGCTCAAAAAACTGATTGGACCGGCAGACTGAATCGAACCGAACCACCCTATTTTTATCAATTTTATCACCGGTCTGGTCTAGGTTTATTTTATGCGTTAAATAACCTATTTGGACTGACCCGGACTGGTTGTTCATATTAATATTTATTTTAATTATATTTTTACATAAAAAATAACTTAAATAAACAAGGCAATGTACGATTGTCATTTAAAAATATAACTTCTAGGACTTTCCCTAGGAGAATTATTATTATCCTCTCTCATCTTTCTCTCATTTCATCTCCCATTTTTCTCTCTTCTCTCTCTCTCTCTCTCTCTCTCTCTCTCCGCCATTTGCTCTCCGATAGGTTCATCTCATCTGTCGCTTCCGCTATCATTTCCTCTTCGACCATTTCCTCTCCGCCGTCTTCGTTTCATCTCATTAAACTTTTGCCATTTATTTGTTGTTGTTTCTATTTTGTCACGCCGATGGCAGTGGCTATTGACAGGTACCAAAAAAATAATAAGAGCCAAATATTGTTTTGGTTTGAACCATATGTTATTAGAAAGTTCTCTTTTATCACACCCTACTAGAATCAAATGTTGGTTTGGTTTGAACAATATATTTTGTATAAAATATGTTAGGTATCAAATATATCATGAAAAAAATTCGGCCCTAGGGGAATCAAATGTTGGTTTGGTTTGAACCATATGTTATTAACAAGTTATCTTTTATCACGCCCTAGTAGAATCAAATGTTGGCTTGGTTTGAACCATATATTATGTATAAAATATATTATGTAAAAAATCTGGCCCTAGTGGAATCAAATGTCCGGCCCTAGTAAAACCATATTTTTTTGTATAAAATATGTTATGTGTGATAATCTGAGAGGGGAATCAATTGATTTTAAGCCATATGTTTTGTATATAATACTTGTACCACTTGTTTAAATTTAATGTGATTAAGAATTACAAGTTAGACCAAACTGACCATATAAAAAATCGAACTGACTAGGGTCGGGTGACCGATACAATCGGTCCGTCTTGGTCCATTTTTTCGAGGATCGGTTTAATCGGCCCGATCCTTAAAAATCCTATAACCGGACTACTAACACCGCTGATAGGAAATCCATTTTTGTCAAAAATCTCAGTAAAAAGAGTTTCTAGCACGTCTGTTTGTAGAAAATGGGATTTTTGAGGCGGCGCAATCTCATTGAAATGAAATCAGTAGGTGTGTTCTAACGAAGAACAAAATCTTTGTCGAATGACATTATGTATCTCGTTTGAAAAAACTTTAAACGAACTTCGAACGATATTTCACTATAAAAAAGGAAAATATTGTTCGATCGTCGCTTGAACCTCGTTCAATAGATTTAAAGAAACTCATTTGAACGAGTATGGGAAACTCGTTCGAATGAATTTCAACAAAAATGTTTTTGTCTTTAAAATTATTTTTATGAAAAATAGCCTCAAACATTTATAAAAACAACATCCAATGAATTTAAACATTTGTTGATTTAAACACGTATTTAAAATTAAACATTTGTTTATTTAAGGTTTTGAGTAACTGCACACCCGATAATTATACAATTCTAACCAAAAACACTGAACACCATTAAACTCTTAATAGGTAAAAACATATTTCACTATTTTACTTTTGACCATAATGAAAAACATACTTTCTTGAGTTACCCTACTATTTGATACTAGATTGAGGGGGCTAAGTGCAAAGTAAAAAGTTTTTTTTCATATAAGTTCCATCTCCTAATATTTATTATACTCCCATCCCACGTGTTTTTAGAATTGTAGTAAGTTTCATAACCATCCTAAACCGCCCATAACTACTATGTAATCGCCCCTCATTTTTTCTGTGGATAATAACATTAATAACTAAGGCCTCGTTTGGTTCTCCCAAAATTGTAAATTGGTTCGTTAATAAATTAATCCATTAACAAATTGATCCATTAATTGTGTTTGGTTTCATTAATGAATTGATTCATTAATTGTTCCATTTTAGTTCATGTGGAAAATATGAAATCAGATCATTTTCACAAAAAATGTGAAATGCATCCATTTGAGATAGGAGTCACATAAAGTCATTGATCCTCCCTCTCCCTCCCCCTCCTCTTAATTTGTTTTTATTTATTTTTATCTCCTTAAACCTTAACCTTAATTTCAGATTACCAAACGTTGCATCAAATTGGATTTAAACTCCTAATTCATGAATTCACAATGAATCAATTTACATAATCAAATAATTTGCGCCACCAAACATAACCTACAAAAATATAGAAATGATTACAAATAAATCTTAAAAAAGTGAAAATAAAATGAGTATAAAGCCTCTTTTTACTCAATTCTAGAAACTGCCTAATCACCAAGTTCAAAAATTCACCTTTGCGCTCACACGCACAGATCTTCGATTTTTTCTCTTCGAAATAAAAGAAATGGAAGAGAGTGATTGTAGCAACGATCTAATAAATTTTTCATCAGAAAATGATAGTCTCATAATCTTAAATCATCTCAAATCTTAGGGGTTGTTTCTCATTTAATTTTTGTTATCCACTGGTTTGAAATACGTTTGTATGAAATTGATCTAAAGTGTGTTTATTCAGCCCTAGTTTTGTTCGTTTTGATGCTACATTATTCTGCGTTTATGTAAAATTATTTTAAGATGTGCTTATTAGACATATTTTTTTACGCCCCTATCAAATTGAATTCAAAAGTTTTTAATTTAAGTGTCTATCAATTGAACTAAATTGTGCTTATTTAGACCTAGTTCTGCTACGTTTGCATCAAATTTCGAATTAAACTAAATACTGCTTATTTAGACCTTGTTCTGCTACGTTCGTGTTAAATTGAACTAAAATGTGTTTAATTTAAGTGTGTATCAAATTGAACTAAAATGTGCTTATGTTGACCTAGTTTTGTCACGCTTGTATCAAATTTCAAATTGAACTAAAATGTGCTTATTTAGACCTAGTTGTATTAAATCGAACTAAAATGTGCTTATTTAGACCTAGTTTTGTTACGTTAATATCAATTTGAACTAAAATATGTTTAATTTAAGTGTGTATCAAATTGAACTAAAATATTCTTATTTAGACTTAGTTTTGTTATGTTTGTATTAAATTGTTCTAAACTGCGCATATTTAGGCCAATTTTTGTTTGCTTGAGTTCTAAACTGCGCATATTTAGGCCATATTTAGAGACAAAAACTCTCTTTTCTATTTTTAAAATTGAAGTCTACCTCAAATGAGTCTTCCAATTGGGTATATAAAGTGGAGGAGTAGTTGAGGCTCCAAACTAGGGCAATAATTACAAAAATGCCATTATTACTCCTTACCTCTAAATAATAAAGTAAAAGAAAGAAAAATAAAAATAATAAAATAAAATAAAATACAAAAGAAAATAAAAGTGTCAAATAATTCCCTAAAAATGGCTCATTTCCATTACTCTACTCGGCTTCGAAAAAGTTCATCCTCGAGCATAGGAGATACACATAAGAAAGCAAGACACCCTTTAAATAGTTCCTCAGATGAAAGAAGAGACGTACTCGAAAATGCCCTTTATACTGGCTTGCAAGAAGTCCATGGAGAGTAGGAACACAACCCAAACATTGCCGACTAATAAAATCTCAGCTAGATATTCCTATGATGAGCCCCTTCAATGATATGCTGCGTAGAATTTCCTCCGAGCGCATATCAAATGTCACCAAAAATTGATCCACATACCCACCACCAAACACATAACCTCCAATATACAAATCAACCCCAAGAGAGATAACCTCCAATCCAACCTCATTAAAATTATCATCCCCTCTCAAGATTGAAAAAAAATATCGAAAATCAAATTTTTTCGGCTCGCGAAAGTGTACGCGAGTCACCCATCCATCCACATCAAAAATGTCAAAAAACTCCCCAATACACAACTCATCTTCGCCATTTTGTCCTTTCTTGTAGCCAGCTTGGGAGGGGATTTTTGTTGTTGATTTGACCTGATTGGAGGATTGATGGAGGAAGAATGATTTGGGGAAGCAGCCAATCTTAGAATAGCACCCAACAATCTTAAATTGAGCATTGGGGGTGAATCGAGGCGGATACGTAATATTTTTTATGTTTGGGGTTGGAAAAATGGGTGGTGAGGCATGGGGATTGATTCGAACTGTGCGCGGGAGGACCTCCAGGTAAGATAGAGGACTCAAAAGGCCGAAATGGGGCGGGGTAGGATGGTGATGCAATGGGTTTATGATTCCTGGGTTCGGGTAGGACATGGGGCTGAGTCATTTGCGGTCTGGGTTAAATGAGGTGGGGGTTAAAGGTTAGGATTAGGTCGACACGGGTCGGAAAAAGGTGATGGATGGGGATTGACCATTGTTAGTTGGGGTTTGAGGGGTTAAAGGGTGTTTTTCGGCCACAGTAGGAGGAGGGAAAGGTGTTCACGAAGGAGGTGGAAGGTCTGGGGGTTGGTCATGGGGTTGGAGAGAAGCAGGGGGAAGGATAGTTGATAAGCACCCAAAACTGTACAATTTATACTCCAAATAGACGTACTTTAGTTGCTAATTCTCAGCAATTTCGGTCTTGTGTGCTTAAATGTTTATCTTGTAGGTCAAACGTCCGTTTGCGGTGTCAAAAGCCAAATATCGAGGCAAATGCGCATTTTATGGAGCTAAATACCCAATCCCCTAACACTAGCCTACCCTAAACCTAGCCTAAACCTATCCCGAAACCCGTGTGTGTTAGTTTGATCCCCTTTTATTATTTTTTAGATTTTCATTTTGAGTCATTTTTATTTTTAGGATTTATTTTAGATTTATTTAATATTTTCTAAGTTTTATTTTATTTTATTAGTATAATTTTATTTTATTAGTTTTTAGTTTTATTTTTATCAGGATTAGTTTTTAGGAGTTTATTTTTAGTTTATTATATTTCATATTTTTAGGACTTTAATTTTCATTTTCATTTGGATTTTAAATTTTATTTCCTTTGTTTCATTTTAATTTTTATATAAGTTTAGCATTTTATTTTTTTAGTTTTAGTTTTAATATTTTTATTATTTTTAGTTAGATTTATTTTTATTAATTTTAATTGAGTCTCTACTTTTATGGGTCAAAATTAAACACATTTCAAAACCTAACACCCAATTACGACACAAACACCCTAAAACCTACACAACTACCATACACACAAACACCACTTATCCCAAACCCTCACCCTCACCAAACTTTCCTACACCCTCATACACTCTATCTACCCCCACTTCACCCCCACTCAACCAACACCTACTTTCTCACTCCTCTTCCATTAACCAAATACCCACCACAAACCCAAACCTTCTCTCTCTTCTCCCATCACCATCCACATCCCCACCTGTAGACCACATCACCCGAGACCCGACCATCGGAGCTAGCCAAAATCGTCGGCAATGAATCCGGCGTCACCCCTGCTCCTGCCACCTCCGGTCGTAGACCCCCTAGGCCGCGACCCTCTCCTCTAACTTCCGGGCGCTAACCCTTGCGCCGACTGCCCTCAAGCCCGCCGTTGTCGACCGAGGACCCCTTTCGGCCAGCCAGCTGCCCAGCTACTTTCCACACCTACCCCGAATCTGTCGGTACCAACCATCTCCCTCCGGTCGCAAGCCCCTCTCCGGCAACGAAATCCACTTTCACCCATTTCCCATTTCCAACCATTCAAATACCCATCCATTCCACCCAAACCCATTTTTCAAACCAAAAACCATTTTCTTCTCAAAACCAAAATCTTGTCATCCGAAGCCAACAAAATACACATGTGCCACTTAAAGCCCCTTCTCCTATTTTACCCAATATACCCTTAAACCCACATAAAACCCATTTCTCCCCTTCTCAGGCCCAGCACCTTCCTAAAACAACAAGCCAAAACCAATTGCCACCTAACCCTCTTTTACCCAAATATCCCCAACTACTTAACTTTAAGTCATTTCCAAAAATACCCATAAATCATATCAGATTTTTATCCCCCAACTCCTTCACCCATATACCTTCCTTACCTCACACATTTTCCATGCACATGTGCACTTCCATTATCCAATTTACCCCCATGTGCACACTCCCCATGCTTTTGCATCTTAATTCTTCCAACTATACCCCATGCTCTATGTGCCTACTATAAATGAAGATGAAGACCCCATTTAGAGAAAGCTTTTAGATTGGAAAATTCTAGAGAGTGAATTGTAGAGAAAAATACCATTTGTAAATAGTTTTATTTTATTTATTTTATTTTTTTAGATAGTGAGGAGAAAATAAATTGTTGTGAGGATTAAATTGAGTGAGATTCTTGATGTAATTTTGTTTGAATCATTCAAATTAAGGGATGTGAATTTCAACTCATGGATTGAAGATCAATTAAGCATCAAGAGATTGGGGTTTGATTGTTCTTTTCTGATATCATTTATTTTATGCCTATTGAATATTTCTTTATTATGTTTAATACCATGTTAGGCTAAATTCCCTTTCAAGGGGTGGGGTAAAACCCTTATTTGATGTTATTTTATTTTAATTAGTTTAATTACTTGAAAAGTCCCTTTGAATGTTAATTTTGATCCTCACCCTTAAATTTACGCCTCGAGAGAGGGTAAATGAGTTTCGACAGAAAATCAAAATTCTAATTATAATACCCATTTTACATTCGAACTAGAGATAGGGGTTTCTTAATTACGGTATTATAACTTGAATTTCAACTCTAAATTTATTTTATAAGATCTACATAAATTCTAATTGATCGATCCTAGCGGGTGATTAATTAAAAGAAGTGTAGATCTATTTTTCTAGAGTTGTGGGGGTGTTAAACTTAATTTTCTAAAATTTTACTATTAAAATTACACTTGCAAAGTGAGTTGGTTTGTAAATTTGATATTAATTTGGGAGAATTCAAATAATTAAATTAATTAATTAGAATAGCTAAAATTTGTGGTGTAATTCCACACCTTGATTGTTCTCATAATTATTTACCTCACTTTATCTCTTATTTTAGTGTTAGACTTTATTTTTCATTTTAGTCATTTTCTAGTTAGTTATTATCATATTACATTTAGTTTAGTTTAGTTTAAACCTCACCTCACCCTATTGTTTTAATATTTGAAAAAGCTAAAAAAAAAGTAGAAAAGTGAAAAAGCACAAAAAGAAAATAAAAAGTGAATTACAATTGAATTTGTTTCATTTACTTTATAACCTTGAAAGTGGATTGACACCCTTACTTACCTATACACTTGAGATTATTATATTTTGTAGGTATTCAGGGTTTGGACTAACTTGGCATTCAACAACGACTTACAAAAAGCATCGTTATCAATAGTCGTAGCGGATTATAGGTTGGCCTAGTTTTTCTGACGGTTAGAAAGGTCTGGGTGGGTTTGGATGGGGCTAGAGGGTGGCTAGGGGCAGGGATTTGGTGGATGGAAGGGATGTGACGGTGAAACTAGTGTTTCCAGCACTGGCAACTAGGGATTGGGTGTTTTTTTTTTTTTTTTTTTTTGGGGGAGGGGGGGGGGTATGGTGGTTAGGGGGAACGTCGGAGGTGGTGGTTGATCGGTGGGAGTTAGGGTTTAACGAGGGTAGAAGTTAATGGTTGAGATCTCTAGGGTGATTGTTTTTAATCGCAGTTGCATAAATCGTGTCGTGCATCGCGCAAGCAATTTGAGCATTTCAATTTTATAATTAAAAATACAAATAAATAACTTTAAAAAAACATTCCAAATTAAATACTACATCACTTCAAATATTATCATCGGTTCTTGAAGTAGTACAATACTACATAATTCTACTACCTAATTCTAGAACTCACCAACACATCATCTCGTATAAAGTAAACAAATTCGTACAACCAACACATAAAATCCTAACAATAAATCAACAAACAAATGATAAGTCAAAAGTAGTTTGCTTTATCCAAGATAATATCACTATCATCTTCGTCAATAGTATTTATGTTGGGGAAGTGTCCACTATCTATGTTAACTAGAAAAAAATGCAACAAAGAAAACAACCTTTAAAATAGTTGGTTTGAAAAAGATGTTTTACATTTTGTTTAAAAATCAAATGAATATCTTTTTTTGACATGGTTTACAAAAGTTGGTTTGAAAAAACAAAAAAAAAAAATCAGCTTTTTAAAAAAAAACAAAAAGTTGAATGATTGTTTTCTAAAAAAGAAAAAAAGAAAAAAAGAAAAAAAGAAGTAGATAACTCGAGATAGGATATTCTTGAGGTGGAATGGGTTTTTTCAGTCGGGATGTGTTTCTTTGAGTGAGAGGTGGTTTTTTTATGTTGGGGGTGTTTTTTTTTATGTCGTGGGTGGGTTTTTCTAAGGAGCATAAGTGCATTTTGTTGTTTTGAGTATGATGAGAGGTGGGTATGTGTTTTAATGAGTTGGCTTCTCATTTTTTACAAGTTAAAAAAATGAAGAAAATTTCAAAACTACGTAGTCTTGATGATTTTCTTTTAAGTAAGCTTGGAACACAAATAGTGTTCGAATCACACGCAATAACGCAAATATCGCACGCTATCTGTGCATTGCACAAATCTAAAAGAGCAACATCGCGTTTTTGCCCAAAAAAGTGCAATCGCGCACTACGTCATGCACAATCGCGCGCTTTTTAAAACATTGGGTTAGGGTTTTGAAAATGGGTATACATTTGTTGTTGTGATTGTATCCACTCTCTCATTCGTCTTTGAATATCTTCCATTATTTGTTCAGATCTTCTTGGAGCCATTGAAGAGTAGTGTATGACTCAATAAAACAAAAACACTGATACACCAAATACCAATGTTGGATCGACACTCGCTTTGATACCAATTTGGCATAGATCACCTGCGAAAAGTCTCCTAAAATTATCTAAACGCCTCTTTAAAGAGAGAAGAACTTTTTTTTTTTCAAAATTCAAGTCTACCTCAAATGAGACTTACAATTTGGTATTGAAAAGGGAGCAGTAGCTTAGGCTCCAAGATAAGGCACTGATTTGAAAAATTCCATTACTAATACTTACCTCTATATAATAAAGCAAAACAAAGAAAAATACAAACAATCAAAGAAAAGAAAATAAATATGACGAATAATTCCCTACAAATGGCCTATTTCCATCAATACACTTATATGAAATTGAAGTAAAATGTACCTATTTAGACCTATTTTTGTTACATTTGTATGACATTAAACTAAAATGTGCATATTTAGACCTAGTTTTGTTTGTCTTTTGTCAATTTTAAACTCAAATGTGCTTATCCGGACCAATTTATGTTTGTTTCGTACCAAATTGAACTCAAATGTGCTAATTTAAACCTACTTTTGTTTGTTTTGTGTCAAATTGAACTCAAATGAACTTATTTAGACCTAGTTTTGCTTGTTTTCGTGCTACTTAATACGCTATATGTAATTTATAAAATTGAACTCAAATGTGCGTATCTAGTTTTAGGCCTACTTTTGTTACCAAATTAAATTAAAATGTGCATATTTAGTTTTAGGCATATTTTTTTCGTTTTGTATCAAATTGAACTCAAATGTTTTTAGTTAAACCTAGTTTTGTTCATTTTGTATCAAATAGAACTCGAAGCTTATTTAGACCTAGTTTTGTTCGTTTTCATGATACTTTATCAAATTGAACTCATATCGGCTTATTTTGTTCTAGACCTAGTTTTGGCGCTACTTTACCAAATTGAAATAAAAAGTTCTTATTTAGACCTAGTTGCAAAAACCCTCACTCTTGAAAAATTTATTTTATATTAATTTACTCTGTAATAATTATATAAAAGAATGGATGAAGGAGTAAATATTAATTAAATGAGTTAAAAGATAATATTTACTAGATTGTTGCATATCTACTGCTATGGGTAGGTAAATATCATCCTGTTACGTTTTATAGTGTCGTGTGTTTTAAACGACATTTATGGTTTAAATGGAGTTGGAACTTGAAATGATTTATAAATTATCGAATGCCTATTTAGAGGGCGTAGTTAGTCACGAAATAGTCGAGATAGTCGAAATGAGTGCCATATTGTATTTTTGGGTTCCGGGCACTTTTAACTGGTTATAACTTAAATATGTAGTCATGAGTCATTTTAATGGTATATTTACATTTAGGGATGGAAATTAATGAGAGCGGCACGTATAAGTCTTCTAAACCTCTTTTATTTCTCCCAATACACCTTCCAAAACCTAAAGAAAGAGAGAGAGAAAGAGAAGTGTGGTGAAAAGAGAGAAAATGAAGAAAATTGAGGATTTGGGCTTTGGAATTGTTGCTACCGGATCTAAATTCGAGACTACAACCCTAAGGAAAGTTTTTACTTGCAAGCATATGATTTCTTGTGGATAAATTGCAATGGTAGTTGTGTATTTGGAAGATTTGGGCAAATGTTAGGTTTTGATATATATTGATGTTTAATCATTAGATCTTGTTGTATATATGATTTAAATTGGTTATGTTGGTTTGTGGAGGTGTAGAAATGTTGTAGACATCTTATATGTTGGGGATAATGTAAGAGAGGTACGAATAAGAAGTTTAGGCTTTGAGGTTTATCTTTGTAGAAGAAGAGGGATTCTTAGGTCTACAAAGCGCGGTTGACCGCGGTCCCATGACCGGTCGACCGGGCCTTCGGGGGAGAGCGTACTGATTTCCCACATAAGTATAAATTTTAAGCATGGTCGACCACGATCTCCTGATCGGGTGACCGGCCCCTCCGATTTCAGCTTTCTGCATTTCTTCTTAGGAAAAATCCTTGAGATGCGGTCGACCGCGTTCTCCTGACTTGTCAACCGGTCCCCTATTTTTCACTCTTAAATCCCAAATTTCTTTTACCTCCTTTATTTTAAGATAGGGACTTAGGAACCTTATTGAAAGAAGTAAAACTCGAGTATTAGAGTCTAGCTAGGGTGTATCTAGAAACCTAAGATAGAATAAGAGTTGGGGTTTAAGTTAGGGAAAATGGCTAGGTAATTTAGAGAGAGATAAATGATTCTCTTATAGAATGCAATAGATTAAACCAAGGAAGGATTAAAATGACTTCGTGTGGATTTCTAGGATTGGAGAGAATAACACCATTTCCTAAGGGGTTGTAGAAGGTATGTTATTCAAGGATATTTTTATTGAGAGTAATTATACATTGAGACTTAATAAAGATATACAACGCTTATAGCTTAGGATGAAATGTGAGGTACATTTTAAAATAAGACTTAAAATTGTAAATGATAATTTACTTAAACACACCTCTCTAAATGCTATCATAAGGGAAGTATGCGCATGAGGTGAAGTCCCCTGGCAAGTGAATGCAGGGCGAATATAGTCCTCGGCAATAGGAGCGGTTATTATATATCGTGTCTTTATTGTTCGAAGTGAGGTAATTTCGGGTGTGGTTATGACTCACTGTCGAAGGTATATGGACACTCCCCGACGTTGCGTTGTAGGATGCCTAGGTTGTCTTGTTTGATAGGCCCTGGAAGATGATAGCTATTTAGGACCGCGTCTAGTGGGAAAACTCGAAAAGACGGTCTTACAATCGTTATATATAATTGAATATAACTATTCATATTCAAGTGGGACTTGATTTATGATAAAGTTCTCTAAGAAAAAAAAGGGCTTTGAATACGTGTCCTAAGGAGTTACAAAATGATAAAATGGAACAACGTAAATGATGGAGATCCTTTGTTAATCATATTTATTCATATTCTCTTGTATAATTGAGTTAAATTTATGGTCATCTTAATTGTTTTAGTTTATGTTTTAGATTCAGTATATAGATTCTTGTCATTATTAATGGTGATTAATCGTTCATGACTATCTTGCACTTTATTCATCTGGTGATCATATAAAACCGGGCCCTGACCCTGAACAATTTTTAAATTCCTTTAAAAATATATTTCCTTTTTATGAAATAGATGCGGAAGTGATGGGATGATGGTTCACAACTTTAAAAAAAATACCAAATTTTAATTTACACCAAAATTAAAATCAAACCAAAGTGAAATTAACTTATAACACACACACTTCAAATTTCACTTAAACTAATTTAATTAATCCAAGTCCTAGAAATTTACCTCAGTCATATTTATCAATGTTTCCAAATTACGCCAAACCAGTTTTAACAAAGGACTTGAATTAAATAGCAATTACCAAAATTTAATTATGCACTAAATTATATTAAGTGTGACAATTAAAACCAATTTTATCTTTAATTATCCTAAGCATGAGTTCTAAGTCATTATGCACGATAAAATAAATCAATCACACTACGCCGCGATGTACGAGGAAAAACCCACAACGGGAAACAACCTCGGACGGCCCTAGCCTCAAATCCACTAAGTACGGAATTACATTTACAAGACAGATGACTTAGTTCCTCAACTCGAACCCTCTCAAGCCTTGATGCATCTTCTTGTAACCACCTCTTCCTAGTGGATAACCACGGAGCTCCACCGTGATCTTGGACTCACCAATCGGACAATAGGTGCACCATCAACCACACGTGGTGTCTTTTACCACATGAGAAAGCCGCAGCTAAAAAATCCTTCTTCTTTGAGGGATTAAGAAGAAAACCCAAACTTCTCTTCAAACTAATGCAGAGATAAACCCGGTGCCAAACTCCAACCAAGATATATATAGATATGAATTTGGATAAACCTAAGTATGGGTGTAAAACTAAAGTGTATATTGATTTTTCCTTGAAAATTTACACTTTAAAACAATGAACTTTTCCCTAAAACAATTTTTCTCTCAAACACTCTCTATAGGTTGGTAGGATATGAAAAGTTAAGTTAAAAAAAGTTATTTCTGCACATAGATATTTAGCAAAAAGATAGTGGGGTAAAACAAGTGGGAAAGTGGGTAAAACTGCTCCAAAACTGCCAAAAAAAACTGTTCTCTCCATATCTCGTTCGAACGACATTTTTGTTTGAAGGAATCTTTTAACGAAGTTCCAGTATGAACTCGTTAGAAGCTCGTTAGAAATATCGTTAGAATGACCATCTCCTTTGAACGACATTTCGAACGAAGTTCCAGTATGCCATAATGGGAAGTCATTGGCAATCTCGTTCGAGCGACTTGTTGTTCGAACGACAATCTCGTTCGAACGACACTTCGAACGAACTCACAGAATGTTCAAAAATTATTTTTAAACCCAAAAACTTTATATACTTTATATATATAAGTTTTAATAGAAAAACATCTAAAAACAAAACCTAACACTCAATTTAAACTTCTTCCAAGCTCCTATATATATATATGCAATGCATTTATACCTTTGGAGCATGGAACCACTATTGATGACGTAGAAACGAGGCACTTAAACTAGGTATTTTGATGAATCTTTATACACTTGGACGCTACATATTCAACAAACATGTCATAGGCTTGGAGGATGATCAATATACTCTAACCTATGACACAAACGTTTTTGTCCGGAATTGAGCCAAAACTACAAAGGACTCAATTGCAAATTTGCGTCCTTATAGACTCGTTCGTATTTCTTATTTTGCATGAATCTTTTATTTTCTTAGGTGCTCCACCACAAGGATGACCATATTGATTTCCCTATGCCTGTGTCTGGGAGCTGTAACACCTTGCAGAAGTTACGGGAGATTTCGATATAGATGCCTCTTTTTGTGTATTCTACTTATGATTGGGTTGTCTATTCGGGCGTATGGCCCAAGCTTTTGTAATTGTTTAGTGCAATGTATCACGTAACTTAATTGACTTGGTGTATATGAGTTGTAAGAGTCTATTAACCAACAACTTATTCGGTTATTTTGATCTATAATTATTGCTTAAGTAAAATAAGTTTTTTAGGTATCCACTTTCTTTTAAATTGATTGGTTCAAATGTTTCTTTTAAATTACAAATATTATTTTTGAGAATCCGTTTTCTAAAATATTGGGTGGTTATCTCGTACACTTATTATATTATTGTGATGCTAAGAATGGACCATCTATGGTTCCTACCATTATTGGAGTATCGGGATGGCCACCTATTTTTTTGGTAAGCTGGGTTGTCAGAGATGGTATCGGAGCATCAGGTTCTAGAGTCTTTAGGATCTATGTGGACTTGTCAAGTTCTACCGTAGCGTTCTTTGATATAGATCCGTAATGTTAGGACTTCTTTGTTTGCCTATAATTGTGATCTTCTGCAAGATAGATTGTTTTCAATAGTATTCTAATTCGATTGTTTCTTCATCTCAGATGCCGCCTAAGAGAGGTCTCCCCTCTAGAAGAAACATAGTCGTAGAAGAGGATGTTGGTCCTCCACCGCCACAACAAGGAACTATTAATTCTGTTGAGGTAACAAATATTGTGTCTCAAGGGGTCAAAGCTTCTATGACTGCTGTGGTTCAATAATTTCCACCATCCTAACAACTATGGGCTCAGGAAGTACAAGCTCCTACGGGACCTTCTCCATGGGAAAGGGTGAGAAAATCCTTTTTAAAGGGCCATCCTCCAGAATTTCAAATAGGATCTGATGTTATAGTTGCTAATCAATGGAAAAAGGATATGCAACACCATTTATGCATGGTGAAGTGTAGTGAGGAAAGGAAACAAATCCTTGCTACTTTTAAACACGTTAGAGATGCATTACATTGGTGGGAATTGATTACTACCCCAGAGCAAAGAGATAATATGACTATCGATGATTTTTAGGTTTTGTTTGATCGAAAATATATTCCTCCCGCAGTTCAAAGGGAGATGAGAAGAAAACTTCAAGATGTAGTTCAAGGTGAGCGTTCGATTACGGAGTACGAGGAAAAATTCACTCGTTTAGCTACTTTTGTGCCGGACGAGGTGACTCTGGAGGAGAGGAAAATATCAAAGTTCATGGGAGGTTTACACTAGAGGATACGACAACATTTGTTGGGCAATCCAACTTCACAGACTTTTGGGGATGTAATGAACGCGACGTTACTCCATTTTCAAGAACATCGGTTGTATATCCAAAGTGGTAAGAAGGCTTCAATTGTGGGACAAGCCGGTAAACCTGGAGGCAATGGGATAGGAGGAGGAGCATTACCCTCGTCCTAATCTTCGGGAAATAAATAAAAAGAAAGGGACTCCCAGCAAGGGGACTTGTCAAAAAGGCAGCGTTTTGGTGGGTTTAATATTAGTGGTAGTAATACTAGACATGGTCAAGGTACCCTGCAATAGAAACAAGCTGGTTGGGGGTGGTAATGGGCGTAGAGGCCATCCAGGCTAAGGCTTCGGGCAGTTTAGGAATAACCGGGGCCAAAATCAGGAGAATATGGAGGGTCAATGCTTTCAATGTGGAGAGTTGGGTCATTTCAAGAAGGCGTGTCCACAGTTGATTGGGGGACAACTTCCTAGGATTTCACAGCATCCATAAGCCCAGTTACCACCACAAGTGCCTAGCCCAGTTGTCCCTCCAAAATAGGGAAAACTATAGTATGTGCATGTTTATCACATACAGGATGCTATGCTTCCTCTGGCCCCGCCAGCTACTGAGGGTAAGTTTCCCATTCATGGGCACATGGGTCGTGTATTATTTCATACGGGTGCGATACACTCGTTTATTTCTAGAAATTTTTCTCAGTCTACGGAGCTAATTATGTCTGCAGAGAGTACTTTCACGAGTGTTGAATCTTCCATGCGAGATGGGTCCCTTATTTTCTTTATTTGTAAACAGGTAGAAATAAATCTTGGTAACTTATGCTTTGAGGATGATTTACTCATCCTTGATAGGGTCAGGTATGATGTAATTTTGGGTATGGATTGGCTAGTAAAGTATCGTATGATAGTAAATTGCAATGGGAAAAGTATAGTTTTTGCCATTCCGGGGCAAGAGATCACTACACCAAAACAGCCGATTTGTTAGTGTTTTAAACACTTACAAATGGCATTTGTAAGTGTTTAAAACACTTACAAATAGGTGCATTGCAAAAAAACTATAAGTGTTCATAACTGTTGCAAATATCATTTGCAAGTGTTCATTGGGAACACATATCCGTGTCAAACAACCATTACAAAAAAAATTGTAAGTGTTCTGAACACTTACATATTAAAATTTTGCAAGTGTTTAAAACACTTGCAAAATTTTTGTTTGCAAATGTTCAGAACCCTTGCAAAATTCAACAAAATTTTTGTTGGCAAGTGTTCAGAACACTTGCAAAATTCAACAACCTTTTTTAATTTACAACGGTTATAAACACTTGCAATAGAGAATATATATATTTTGTTTGTGACGGTTCAGAGCACTTACTAATATTAATATGTAAGTAAATAATGTTCATTTTGTAAGTGTTATGAACACTTACATAAATTAAAATATTAAAAAAATAAAAAAATTCCACAACATACCACCAACCTCACATATAACAAACAATAAAAATAGGTAAAAACATAACAATTATATCCAAACACTTTCATACAATACTTCATGACATGTTCGACATAAACAAACACTCATCAAGAAAGCAAGCAAGAGCACCAAAGGTATATGTTGAGTATTCTCCTTAACAAACTTCATACATCTAGTTATTGTATCCAAATAGACACGTACCACAACCCTATTAGTACAACAGGGAAATCGTGTCGATAAGAGAATTGTCACTAGTTACCTTAAGAGGCCACTATCAGTACAAATCGAGAATTTCCATTTGTAACAAAAAAAGTCTTATACCTCAAATATATTAAAAATATGGACCTCAAATATCCTGATAGTATGTTGGCTTGTGGTAATTGTCCAAAAATATTTATATCAAATATCATTAGCATTAATTTTATTTAATTATCTCAACGTCACAAAGCATAAAAATTAAAAATAAATGATATACCTAATGCCATTCAACCCAAATCACATTTCAAGTGACCAATATTTAGACCACCTGTGATTAAAAAACAAATTATAATTGAATTTTTATAGAAAATAAAATAATAAAAAAAACTCCAAAAATTCAAATAGAGTAATGTATCCCCATTGCTACCTCCTATAATTTTTCCAGTCATTTGAATTGGAATATATTCATGTTCATAACATATTCAACTATACAAAACCAACCATCAACATTAGTTTCCCGACGATATTGAATGTGCAAAGATTTAAAAATTCCATGATGTTGTCTGCATATTCCTATACTTCAAGAGTCAAAACGGAACAAATATACCAACAATCTTCCTAAAAATAGCGTAATTTCGAAAGAAAAACCATCACCTCTTGTATGGAAAAAGTTTAAGACTCTATTGAAGCCGAACCTGATTCAACGGATCTAAACAAATCAGATCAAATCATCAATGCTTGAGGTGTTGTTGCTTACGATGATTTTGAACTGAAGGGTTGATCGGGTTCGTGGTCATTTTGGACTGAAGGGCTACCTCCAAAGATTTTGGACGGGGTCAGAGTCAGATCTGGAACAAAAGGTTGGTTAGAGTTGGTGTTATATGTACTACATCCCTCTACTGCGCACCTGGAAAATAGAGTGAGAAAAAAAATAATTGAGACGACAACAAATCGATAAACTGAGATGATATGATAAATAGATAGATCGTACATAGGAGTTAGGAGAAGAACTATAAAATTTTGTATATCTACAGAAAAAAGATGAAAAAGTAGAATATCATGTCAAAATAAATAGATAGATCTTCCCAAAAGGAAATTACCACTTCCTAATTCAATCTAAGCTTTTATAGTGTTGTCATCTTCTTCATATAAAGTTAAAAGTTCCATCAGTCCTTCAGTTCACGTATGTGTGTGTGTGTGTGTGTATGTGTGTGTTATACCTGATGTCTTCAGGAAAGAGAACAATATCACCTTCCTTAATAGCAGCAGGGATGGTGTTTCCAGATTTATCATGGATACCTGGTCCCACCGCCACCACTTTCCCGGGGTTGACCTTAACTTGAAAATGAAACATATGTTGACAATCACCACAAAGGAACAAATGTAAGCCTTTAAATAAGAAAATTACACTTACAACACATTTGAAGAAATGTTACTAACCTTCACTTTTGAAGAAATGTTAGAAACCAAAAAAATAAGCACAACATTTGAAACCCAGTTGATACATAAGAAAGTGTCAGAAGTGTAGCATCTTCAACAACTTCATAGTAACCCATATTAGAATCTTAATGCCACACCAAGTATGTCTGCAATACTAATATACTAGGTATTAATTTAAGAATACCTTCATTGCATCATTGTGTACTAATATATCAGGTATTAATTCAAATAAGGAAAATAAATCAGTGAATGAACAACTCAATTTATAGAATAGATTCAAGCTTCCCGTGAATACCAAAGTACATAACTAACAAACAAATTTTAAGCACATACACACACACAATGAAATAATTTCACATTTTAAGAACATGCCACCATTAACATCCCTCCACAATGCCAATCGTGTCTATGGCATTTAATAAAATAGTATATACAAAGAATGTTTGATAAACATACATGGATAGGGAGAAAGTTAACATACATATTTAGACTATTACCAAATATTAGATTATTATAGTCAATGAAATATTGATTTGTCTTACCACGTATTTATTTGGTTTTGGATCACCTCCTAGAATTAATAAAAGCACGAAGTGTATACTTATAACATAAATTTATTGTAATTGTTCATAATGTTGTTGAATTTATAGGTAATGTAAACAATACGATAACAATAGGAAGCCATAAATTTCTTTCATTAAGGTAAATACAGAGAATTTGCATTACAATACAAAAAGTCATGTCTCTGAATATCATCATATAGAATTTTAATAGACAACTGAATAGGGGAATTGGAAATCCATCTAACATTACAATTAAGAACTAACATGAATAAATATGAGAAAAATACCCAACAGATTACTTAAGAAGTTCTCATACTTTTTCATGACAGTAGACATTTTTCTAGTCCAAAATAATTTTTCTTCTCATTTATTTATGCTACTGTTATTAGAGTCGAAAACAAAGGGCCTATGCTACAACAATCGGATCTTCGAAACAGTGAGAGAGAAATATATAAGAACTATGCAACAACAACCGGATCTTCGACACAACAACCGAATCTGCGATAAACATAAACTGGATGAACTTCCTTATGATAGTGTTGTATTTTAATTTCTTCATTGCTGATAAGGTATAATAAATATGCAACGTATTTGCAAAATGAATTTCAACTTCCTTATCAATCAAGTGTCGTATATATCTAGTAAAAAGTTCTTTGAAATAAATTTATGTTAATGTTGTCGACTACACATAAAAACAGATGTCAAAACTTACCTACTTTTTGAAGTGTCGTCGAAATTTCCATATGAAATGCATACAAATAGGATGTGTGAAATGGATTGATAATTCAAATTCTAATTGTATCATTCGCATTAAATTTGAACTGAACTGTAGAAATTGTGATTCGACATATATGGAACTCTTGGCATTGCCAACACTCTTATTGGTTGGGTGCCACTAAAATTTTCCTGAGACTGAATTGATGAAAAATATTGGCCCGATGGTTTAATTTTTGTTTGACTTTCAGTCGAGGACCGGATTTTTTGGGCAAAATGACTCATAATTTGGATGGAGAAAGGCTAATTTGAGTCCAAGTTAGCCAATTTGATTTTAGTTTCTAGGGGTTGACACTTTAGACATGATTGTACAAATAGGTGATATAATTCTACTACAAATGACATGAACCAACTATAATGATGAAAAAAACACTGAAACACAATATGGACCGATATAACACAAATCGAACTCTACAATAATAAATAGGTTGGGTATGAGTGGTGTTAATTTAAGCACTAAAATAATATACAGCTCATTTTAGAGTGTGCACAGATACTCTGAAGCATCACAAATTAGTCAACAAGAATACATGCACTGAATAAATAGCATTCTCAAGTATTTGAATATATAAGGGGTAGAAAAATACCTCCCAGTCTGTACAAATTGGGCGAACGCACTTTAAATTTCCACATTGGGCTGCATATACTGCTATTTCATATTTCCCACTCTCTTGTGACGCAATTTTCTTCAAATATATCTTGAAGAAAAGAAATCCATTAATTTCATAGAAATAGAACCACCCAATGTGCATTATATTCTTAAAATAAGATTATCAGACAGGACATCTTCAGGCAGCATGCATATATTTATCAAAATATGACAAACTATGAACTAGGTGTATACGACTATTTTTTGAACTTGAAAGAAAAGCATGCAAAATCTTCTAAATAGAAAAACCAGAGCCAAATCGTAGTTACCTTAATAAGGATGTACCGTGAGATAATTTACCCACAATGGCATATTTATAATGATTGGAAAGGATGTCCACTTGTGTTTGGTTGAATGAAATGGCTGGTTCTCCACGTTGATTTTGTAAGTATTGTATTTCTGGTTCTTTGTGTTTGTGATGAAATATGGGGAAATGTAGCCCCTGTCCAGCTTCATTCCCTCCACAACTTCCAATTCATTGTACAATGTCTACCCATCGTACATGAGTTTATATAGAGTCAGAACCACACATCTCAAGTTTAACACTTCAATCAATAAAGCATACCAAAACATAAATAGTCCTTTCATGAAACAATATTTAATATAAAATTTTGAAATTAAGTACTTTAACTAAATTGCCATTTATTTAAGCTTCAATTATGACATTTGGAGAGTGCCCCACCTCACCAAATGAATAACATTGTCCCTTGATGGTATGGTACAGACGAGGGCCCTGCTGCCCCTGCCCCTATGACATGTCCTGGTGCCTCTGACGTTGGAACTATTGGCCCTACCCTCTCTGGCCCTTTTGGTTGTACTGTCCCTGGACCGAGTGGCCTTATCCCGAGCATAATACACATAAAAAACAAGATAATATCCATACAATGACCAAAAACTAACCAAATATCTAAATATAGCCAATCAAGTTACTCACATGATAAAACTAGAATTACAATTAAAAATTTTCATTCAATAAACCATGTTAGGAATTATGTTTTATGCTATAGTTAATTAAAGTCTTCAATAGGTTTAAGAAACTTGAAGAATTTGTATGATATGAAAATAGTTATATCCCTTAAAATTTGAGTACAAGTTCTGTATAGCATGTACTAATCTGAATTGACTCATGAACCTCAGAAACAACCCCACCATTCCTTGAGGCATTTAGAGCTTCATGGCATTAACCAATTCATCAAGCAACAGTTGTGCTGACTTGAGATATTTAGAGCTAGAAATCATGCAAATAAGGCCCGATGCCTCATAGACTGATTGCACTTCTTTAGGGCTTATTGAGCATTAACGGTTAATTGTATTCCTCACATTCTCACCCAAATTAATAGACAAGTATTCATCATTTCTTAATCCTTTACTTAGAGAATCCGTATCCCCTGGAAATTTAATAGTCTTGTATTGTATATTAATCTTCAATTTAACGCATATTATGAAAGAAATTACATTGATAAACTATAAATTATGAATCTAAGAAATTACCTATTAATGCGAGCCATAATGTTTTCCGAAGACATGATCACCACTGGTATGTTTCTCAATGATGATGACGTCTGCTGAATAATAAACAAAGCCGTTAGAAAGTTAACAATCAGAATCAGTAATGATCAATACATATCAGCAGCCAATTTATAAAATACCTTTTCAAGTAGTTGTTTTAATAATGACGATTGTCTGAATTTTTGTAGATATAGGAATAACTATATGAAGTAATTTCCATATAGACGTGTAAATTGTCATTGGAAAGATTCTCCACCATTTCAGATTCTATCTCAAAGAAGATGGTCTATAGTTTCTATAATTTTCATAACCGATCTCAAATGGGAAATCACTAGTGGTTGATAGCAACCATATAATCTTATCTTGATCCATAAGAACATCTGAATTGTCATGAATGGAGGATATTCTCTTCATAGTATGAGATCCATTGCCCCTACTCTCACTTCTAGAATATTTATTTTGCATAATGGTAGCCCACAGTCCATTGCCAAATTTAAAATTCCAGTGAATCTTCATACTACTTGTTTTAATAATATACTCAATATTTTTACAATTGAGACCCCCTTCATTATAGGGATAACAAGCCTATTCCAATTTAATCCAATGAAATAGTTTATCTTTGGTACAAACCCCAAAAATAACTTACTGAAAATATTGTGAATCCTCTTGACAATAGTTTTTGGAGGATTTAATAAAAACAGTAAATAAATAGGCATCGAGGACAGAACATGTATGATCAGAGTGACCATACCACCTTGAGAAATAAGTTTAGAAGACCAACCATTCAGTTTGTTTCTAATCTTATTAAAAATATCTAAGAAATGAATGATCTTTCTTCTACCTTTATAGCTAAAGGATAGCCCAGATATTTCAGAGGACGTTTCATACTGTTCAGACATGTGTGGGAAGCTATGGTTTTCTTTATGGTTTAGCTTATGTTGTCATCTACATAGAAAACCTTTTTGGTTTATTAATCAGATGACTAGAAACTGCATAATAATCACCAAGAAGTTTGAAAAGATATTTGATACTTCTTTATTTCCATTTATGAAAATAATGATGTCATCTGCAAACCGCAAATGAGAAATGAGCTTACTGCCTTGTGGATGAGTGAAAGGATTAGCTTACTGCCTAGGGATTTAATACAAATTGTAGAAATCACACTTGTATAAAAAAGGGAACTACGTCTTTTATTAGTCAATTAGTCTATCTTAACGTTTCTCGTTTAATAATGAAGTTTGATACAAATTCCAAGCCAACAAAAATTAACCAAATACATACCCAAACATTCATTTAAAATAACTACTTGCTAATTTGAATACTGAAGGGTAGAAAAGTACCTTTACAAGACAAAATTTTGAGAAATCGTTCAACAACCTTTTGATCAATGAGACTGTCATCAACATTAAGAAAGGACCAACTAACCCAATATCACATTAGCACCAATATGCTTCAGCATTTCTAACTGAACTTTTGGGGTAAAGAGCAATAATGAATGAATGATCACTCTAACCGCATAAAAAGGCAACAGGTAAAGTATATAAGAAGTCCCATAACTGAACTAATTTAGGATATTTAACGAGAACAAACTGTAAAATATCTAGTTGGTGCACGCATAAAGTTATCACACAGATTACAGATATGCGTGTCATGAGAGACATAAAAAAGGAACAAACCTCTTCCCTCCTCCTTTATTCGAGCTTAGGACCGGCAATCTAAAGGAAGTATTTGGATTGGCGGAGTTAAAAAAGGTTATACCATATAGCAAAAAGCAACTCAAGTAATTCAAAAATGCAAAACATAACGAATATAATAAAGTCCATAGAAAATACTAGCATAATAAAGTCTGTAGCATAACAAAGTCTAGCATAAGAAAGTCCGCAGCATAATAAAGTCCATAGAAAATACTAGCATAATAAAGTCCATAGCATACTCGATACAAGAATGACTTTAATAAGTCGCTAAAAAAAATTAAAAGCAAAAAATCATTGGGATCCAACAATACGCGTGACTAAACTCTTCGGCCACATGACCCAACTTCCACTACCAATATCTCCAAGAAGCTCAGCACCACCTTGTGTTCCCAAATAAAGAGAAGCATTTTCCTCAATCACTTTTTCCACTAACAATAGCAGCTCTTTCTTGTAATTCACTCTATGATTGTGCACTACGTCTCGAGGGCTAGCATCTATCCTTCCCTTGCCAATAATGTTACCATTCAACCCGAGCACATCACATGAGACACCATCTTCTAGTGAGCAGGATTTTACATTAAATGATGCAACTGTCCCATTACTTGTACTTTCTCCAATAGCTGGGGAGGAATGGGACTTCCCCAACACCATACCTATCATTCTCTCTATATTGCTTAGTTTATTATACATGCCTTTGATCTCAGATTCCAATGTATCAAGACGGCCTTTTCTTTGGTTCCCATTAGCCTTTTCGACTGCAAGAAAAGATAAAGATGGAGCTGAAGCCTCGATGGATGATAGCAAAACTACGGAACCCATACCACGAGTGCGCCCTCGCTTGTCAATACCAAATACTTCAGACATGTCATCATTTCTCAATGATTGTGTCTCGTTGGTGTTATCACTACAACTTTCTTCTAGTTCTTTTTTCTTCGCGAGCACCTTGCCCTGTGAAATGCCAAACATATAGAATTGTCAAGACTAATCATTTGAATGTATAATGTTTTCATGTAACAATCATCATTCACTATTTATAGAAAATCACCATTATCGGAGCAATGCTCTCTTTTACTGACCCATCTTTACATGTGTGGCTAGCTATCCAGATATCAACACACACTGGTTTTTTATGCAATTTCTTTGTCTACAAATAAAAAACATAACATATATTATCTTCAAGGTAATAATAATCAAACAAAGCCATAAAACATAGTCATACGTACCATTTTGTACTCGACATGGGCATTCCAATCACACCCACTTGTGTGAGTGGCCCCAATCTTTCCCCTATTATCTTTCCCCGCTTTCCTCTTTTTTTAGCCTCTTTCGTATTCTCATGCTCCAGGAACTCTTTCCACAGTTCTGGATTAACACCTGGAGGTACATTGTCCAATCTTTCGGCATCCATTGAATACTTATCGTAATAGCTCTTCCGTAACATGGATTTATATGTTTTAAGTAGGCCGTACATACTTTTGTAGCAACTAATCTTGTAAATATCGAGGAGTCCATATGTTCTCTAACAAGGCAATTGATATTTTTAAATTATAAGAAATGTGTAAAGTTATACAAAATCAAATATAATAAGCAAATTAAGTATACAAAAGAAGTTTCACTTTCATCTCTTTCCAAACATCTTCTTTGTATATTTATGGAACCTTACGCCAATCCGTATATGATATTGGGACCTGTGGCTGGACCACTTTACCAAGTCGAGACATAAATCGGCCTTTCTCGCTACCTATTACCTGATTATGTTGATTGATCTCAACCGCAATTAAGGTGTCTATAGATGATCCATCTGGACTATCGTCGGGGTTGGAGACACTAACTACATTTTACATTACTGAAATTCAAATAGTGTTAGATATGCCATGCATAAATATTCTAAATTAATAATATGTCTAAATGAATTATTCACATATTATGTCAAAAATTACTAAAAATATATAATATGTACAACGCATAATCTGTCTAAATTAACTAAGAATTGGTCAATTCGTCGCATGTTACAATATAAGTGAAGCATTAAAGTAGTACATAAACATAATAGATCACAAGAAACAAAATATTGAAGCGATGTCTAAAATTATTTTACAACGTAAGTGAAGCATTAAAGTAAATAAAATTAGGTAAAAATTATAAAAATGAGCTTTAGCTTTAACTAGAAATCCTAAAGCAGATTCTTACAATTGAGATTATCCTCAAGAATAGACTGATACATTGTAAGAACCTCAAGTTTGTCAACACTTGTTGTTAATCTCTGTGGTGCATGAAAAATGATAGACCAACCATTGTCTTCAAAACCCTTTGAGTAAAATACTTGAGATGCTTCAGATGCAAGAATGAATAGCTCATCGTCGATTCTATCCTTACTCTTCAACTTACTTAAGTTTACCATCATTAAGTTCGATTCAGGATCAACTTCGAAACCATTAACTTTGTCCTCAAATCTCACCCAGTCACAGTAAAACACAACTGTTTTGAAAGATGTATAATCCAACTCAAATATTCCAAGAATAATGCCAAAGTATGTTGTCTCCGCTTCCTTATAATTCATATATTTTCTGCTTGACATGAACATCGTAATAGCCCTCATTGACACGTCACTATTTTGGATTGCTCGTGACTCATCATACTCACATGTGCAAAATTCAAACCCATTCACCTGATACCTCTTATATGATTGTACATCATATAATGTCCCATTTGCTAACCGCCGAAGTGTGGTATCAATCAATCTCACTTTTAATAACTCCAAAAAACATTTCATAAGAGGATTATATATATATATATATATATATATATATATATATATATATATATATATATATATATATATATATATAGAGAGAGAGAGAGAGAGAGAGAGACATGAATAAATGTAAAATTTTATTATGTAGTCGAATTAAAAGCGAACCTCCTTAATCAACCATGGGATAAAACCCTCGGTCTTTTCCTTCAATGTAGTCACTCTTTAGTTATGCCCAAATGTGGATTCCCAATAAAGATCATATTTCCTACACCAATTTAATACCTACACTTAGGCATCCTACTTCCTGCACCAATCTACATAAGCATTATTTTTCCATTAAAAAATCTCAAATCATATTGATATACTTACTTCTGCCATTCCTCTACTTCATTTGGTTGGTGTAACACCCACTTACATGCTTGTGCAATTTGTAATGGAGTTAACTTCACATTCTCCCCTTGTACTAAAGGACCCTCGCCTACGCATTCATCATCTTTATCTTCATCAAGAAAATCTTCTCGTGTATGTTTGTGATTTCCTTCACTAGGGTTTGGCATGTACGCCATGCAATATAAGGTCGATTCTTCTACGATATATTCCTCTGCAATGCTCCCTTCAACATACCTCTTATTATTAGCATACTTATTGTAATCTTTCATCAACCTACGCATAAAATATATATTGATTACAAAAAAAATGTTTGTCGAAATAAAAAGGTTAAGCAAATCAGTTACTATTTAATTAGCTCTCATAAGGATACATTCACCTATATCTTACCGGCCCACAAATCAACACTTCCTCTGCTAAGTGTATAACGTGGTGGACAGTAATAACAAAAAATCCAAGCGAAAAATATTTCTCCAAAACACACATAGCATCAAATAATGCATTCCTTTCCGACTCCAAAACATCCCTCTTGATTACTTTGGAACATAACACATTGAAAAATAATCTTAACCGTTCAATTGGTAGTCGCAAGTCCTTGTGTTTTGGATAAACATTTTTAAGCAGCAACGGCAACAAATATTGCATAATTACTTGATAGTCATGTGATTTGAGCCCCTTCAATCCAAGTGGTTGTAAACTCACATAATTACTCAAGTTATAAGAAAAAACTCTTGGAAATTTTAGCTCCTTTAAAGTACGAAAAAACAATTCTTTTTCTTTTTTGTTTATAGTGAATGCAGCCTTTGGTTTCACAATTTTTCCTGAACTTTCGTCTGTTTCCATCCACATCTCCTTCTTGATCCCCATGGTCTTCATATCTTTACGGGCATTTTTGTTTTCTTTCGTTTTGTCTTTAACATCTAGAATGGTTGACAAAAGATGATCGGTGACGTTCTTCTCAATGTGCATAACATCTAGATTATGATGAACACTATTCTCTTTCTAATAGGGCAAATAAAATAAAATAGACCTTCGATACCATGGACTGGTAACATCACTAACCACATTCTTATCCCCTTTACATTTTCTTTTTATTTAGAAAATCTGTTTACCAATTATCATTTTGATGCATTTCACCTTCTTCTCAACATCCGAACCAGATAACCTTCGTGGAGCTTTATGATGTTCAACCTTGTTGTTGAAATTACGTTTGTCCTCCCTGAACTTATGATCACGAGGAAGTAATCTTCTATGACCACGATAACAAATTTTTCCACTACTCATAGGTCGTTTAGATTCAACTTCTTCCGCACAAACTGGGCACCCATTATAACCATGAACCGTGCAACCCGATAAAGTTCCATATACAGGAAAATCATGGATAACCCCCAACATTGCTCTCAAAGAAAAAATAGTTTTTGTATATGAGTCGTATGCCATTACACCTTGAAACCATAATTCCTTTAACTCATCTATCAAGGGGGCCAGGTAAATGTCAATGTCTTTGCTCGGAGCATTTGGCTCAGATATTAAAATTGACATCGTTGAAAACTCCCTTTACATGCATAAAGATGGTCCCATTTTAAGAGGAGTAACAATGATAGGCCAACAACTGTAACTAGAGATGAGATTGTCGTATGGATTAAAACCATCAGTGGCTATACTAAGACGAAAATTATGTTTTTCAACCTTAAATTCTGGCCACATCACATCAGCAGATTTCCATATAGATGAATCAATACGATGACGAATGATATTTGTTCTACACTGCGTCCTAGCGTGCTAAGTCATCTCATTTGAAATCCATGGTATGGTGAATAATCTGTTCAACCTTGGAATCAGGGGGAAATGTCTGTCTTTAGAGGTACTTTACCCTCCCCAGTTATTCCAAACCTATACTTTGGCAGGTTACATACTTGACATTTTACCTTCATTGAATGTTCTTTTCTATATAAAATACAATCATTTTTGCATGCATGAATTATATTATAATCCATACAAACTTCTTTGATTATCTTCTTCATGGCTGGATACTTGGATGGTACTGTATTTCCTTTTGGAAAAAACTCTTTAAACACCCCCAAAATTTCCGTAACACTATTATCTGACAAACCATATCTTGTCTTAACATTATTCAATTTGACAAGAAAATATAGTGTCGTATGTTTCTCAGGACTTGACGGGTACAACAGTTCACTGTCCTTGCCACGTATCTTTTTGTATTTTAACTCATCATTAGTCTCGTCACGATTGTCCCCCCCCCCCCCCCCCCCCTATTCTAACATGCTCACTTGATAAATGATCTACCTCACAATTAAACATTTCAAATGCATCGTAAACAAGCTCTTCCATTCTTGGATTGTCTAGGACAAGGTCATTACATTCAACACTTTCAGTGGGTTCTTTTTCTTTTCTTTTAACAACTTCCTTTTCACCATGAAAACGCCAAAACGTTTAAGACTTGGATATACCATAACAAAGCAACTGAAAATGGACATCTTTAAGCTCCGACAACTTTCCATTTTCACATTTTATGCATGGACATGAAAATAAGGGTTTTCCACCACAATTATTCTTCACAAAATCAATGAATGTAGAAACCCCATTAATGTATTTTACACTTCCTCTTTCAGGTTCCTTCATCCACTCTTTACTAACTTTCGATGACATTCTGTATGTTGAGATACGTTAGTAAAAAATTAATATATACTATTTAATATCTAAGGGTTAGGCAACATGATCTTAAAATCTCATATAATTGAATCTCAACCAAATGAAGTATAAATTAAATATTTTTATGGTTGAAACCAGAAATAATCTTCTCTATATTCGAAAGATAATGGAAACACACCCAACCTGAAACCCAAACACGTCAACCCCAACTCAACATTACTTCTTGGTTCGAAAAAAGAAAAGAAAACGAAATTTTAGTTTCGAGGAGTACTTACAGGGAGTTTGTATCACCATGTACATATTGAAGGTTTACCTTGTCAATGACTCTGACTCTCCAAATTTTTTTAATAATTTTTTTTTTAAATGTGGTTGACAGACCCAAATCTCTTTACAATTATTCAAAACCCAGATGTGGCAGACCCAAATCATTAATTTAACTGCTAATCCCCGCTTGAGGTGAAAATCACAAATTAGACATACGCACTATTATTCCAAACCATTAATCGTGTATGAATAATACGCACCAAATATTTAACATACAGTTATCAAATTAGACATACGCACCAAATAGAATAATACGCACCAAATATTTAATCGTGTATGAATAATACTCACCAAATAAAATAAACGCACGAAATATATAACATAATAAGACATATGCACCAAATGAAACACTAAATAATATCTTTAATAGAATAATACGCACCAAATATTTAACATAATAAGAAATACGCACCAAATAAAACCCTAAATCATATCTTTAACAGAATAATACGCACAAAATAAAACCCCTAATCGTATCTTTAACCCTAATCCGTTGAAAGATGATCGCATGAAAATATTTAACAGAACAATCTTGATCGCATCTTTAACCCTAAGCGAAGGCTGTGGTGGTTGATTTGTTAAAACGTTTGAAATACATAATAGAATAAATACATTATGTATTTATGAAATTTTTTTATCTTCCAATTTAACAGAATAAATATTGAATGTATTTGTGAAAATACATTCAATATTTAACAATATTGATCATGAAAATACATAACGATAGTTTTCCCAAACAACCTCACTGACAAAATTTTCCCAAACAGCCTCATTGACAAATAATCAAAACTCGTTACCAAAAACTCTCGATAGTTTGATGAAAAAATTACCAAAAACTCTCGATAGTTTTATGAAAAAGTTCCAATCAGTAATTACCTCCGAAAACGTTAAAATGGAGAAATCAAGAAAAGAGAGATCTCACCTTCGAAGGTTTGGTTTGGAGAATATCGCACGAAGGTTTGGAGACCGGATTTCGAACGAAAATGCAGGAGTGAAGTTTTAGAGGCAGAAATTTCATTTCGGAGTAATTTTTTTTTGTATGCAACCCTTGTAGGATATCCCACGATCCCACCTATAAATTAAGTAACTATCATAAATTTTACAATGATTTCGAACACTTACAAAGTTTATAAGTGTTCAAAACCGTTGTAAATTATGTAAGTGTTTTAAACACTTACAAAATAAATAATCAATTAGTTGCTAAATTGTCATTATGGTGTAGTGGATGTTTTTAGTGGCTATGCCTCATTCAGAAGGAGGTTCAAGCACTTACGTGTACTGTATCGCGGAGGAGACTTCTAGGGATGTAGTCGTTTCCTTAGATTCAATTCCAGTTGTTAGGTAATTCGAGGACATTTTTTGAGAAATAACGGATTTACCTCCAAGTAGGGAGATTAAGTTCATAATTAACTTAGCGTTGGGAACGCGATCGATTGCGAGAGCTTCATATCATATGGCTCCTGTTGAGATGAGGGAGTTAAGAGATCAGATTCAGCAGTTGTTAGAACAAGGGTTCATTAGGCATAATACATCGCCGTGGGGCCCTACAGTGTTATTTGTAAATAAGAGAGACGGATCTCTCCGATTAAGTGTAGACTACCGAGAGTTGAATAAAGTTACTATCAAGAACAAATAACCATTACATCGGATTGATGATTTGTTGGATCAACTTAGGGTAGCGTCGTACTTCTCTAAAATAAATATGAGAACGGGGTATCATCAGTTGAGAATACGGGAGCAAGACGTGTCCAAAACTGCGTTCCTAACTAGATATGGTTCCTACGAATTTTGAGTTATGCCTTTCGGGCTAACCAATGCCCCCATCGTGTTTATGGACCTGATGAATAGGGTGTTCCGGGATTTCCTCGACCAGTTTGTTATAGTATTCATTGATGACATCCTATTGTATTTTAAAACAAAAGTTGATCATGCTACTCATTTACGATTGCTCCTGCAGACGTTGAAGGATCATCAATTTTATGCCAAATTCGAGAAGTACAATTTTTGGTTGCAGGAAGTATAGTTTCTGGGTCACATTGTTACTCCCAAGGGAATTTCGGTAGACCCAAGTAAAGTTGTTGTGGTACAAGAATGGGGTCAGACCGCGACGCCTACTGAGATTCATAGTTTTTTTGGTTTGACTGGTTATTACCGTAGATTTATCAAGGGTTTTTCAAAAATTGCTAGCCCTTTGATAAACTTAACCCGAAAAAGGGTGAGGTTTGTTTGGGATGATTCTTGTCAGCTGTATTTTGAAGAGCTAAAAGATAGAATAACTTTTTCTCCAGTACTTACTTTACCAAGGCTGGGGTTAGAATATACAGTCTTTACGGACGCATCTCTGTAAGGGTTGTGAGGTGTGTTACAGCAAGAACAGTGGGTTGTTGCTTATGCTTCTCGTAAGCTAAAGCCTTATGAGAAGAATTATCCGGTTCATGATTTGGAACTTATGACCATGGTTTTTGCCTTGAAGATTTGGAGATATTACCTCCTGGGGGAGAAGTTTAGTCTTTTCACGGACCACAAATCGTTGCAATATCTATTTCCAAAGAAGGATTTGAATATGCGACAGCGTCGATGGTTAGAGTTCGTGAAGGAATACCAATTTGATATACATTATCACCTAGGTAAGGCTAATGTAGTGGCGGATGCATTGAGCAGGAAACCCGAGGTGGAGTTAGCCTTGTATGGAAGGCTAAATGGACGGAGCTTAGCCAAGTGGACGCAATTTCTAGGGCATTTATGTCGGTATTGACCATTACGCCTACTATAGTGGGAAGGGTTATGGATGCTCATGGAAGGGATAAAAGTTATCAAGACCGTATATGCCAATTGTTTACCGAGGGATCAAAATCCTACTCTATATGTACGGAGGCTGGGTTACGTTTCCACGGGAGACTTGTTGTTTTGAACAAATGGGACTTAAGGCATGCCTAATGATGGAATGTCATGGGTCCAAATTTGGAATACATCCTAGTAATGACAAAATGTACCAAGACATGTGCTGTCAATATTAGTAGGTAGGCATGAAGCAGGATATTTATGAGTTCGTTTCCCAATGTACTACTTGTCAATTGGTTAAGATAGATCATCAGTGACCGACGAGTTTGTTACAACCCTAGGAAATTCTGGTATGGAAATGGGAAAGCATCTCTATGGATTTCATCACGGGATTCCCAACATCACAAAACAGCCATGATTCCATTTGGGTTATTGTTGATCGCTTAACCAAGTCGGCACATTTCTTACCGGTTCGTACCGACTACAATACTGCTCGTTATGCTCGGTTGTTCAATGAGGAGATCGTTAGACTTCACGGGGTGACCATTAATATTGTCTCCGATCGAGATAAAATTTGTGTTTCCCATTTTTGGCGAAGTTTCCAAGAAGCTATGGGAATCGAATTGAAGTTGAGCACTTCTTATCATCCTCAAACATATGGGTAGACAGAAAGAGTCAACCAAATTTTGGAGAACATGCTCCGAATGTGTGTGCTTGATTTTAAAGATTATTGGAAACAATATCTCCCTTTGGTCGAATTTTCTTATAATAATTCGTAAAATTCACCATCGGGATGGAACCCTATGAAACCCTGTATGTCCGACCTTGTAGATCACCCACTAGTTGGTTGGAGGTGGGGGATAATAAATTTCTTGGACCTGACATGATCCAAGACACTTCTGTGAAGATTGAAGTCAGTCGAAATCGCATTCGAATAGCTCAAGATCGTCAAAAGAGTTATGTCGATGCGAATAGAAGGAATGTGAAGCTAGAGGTTGGAGATCAAGTTTTGGTGCGAGTATCGCCATTGAAAGGTATTATGCGATTTGGGAAGAAAGGAAAGCTTGTGTCGCGCTACGTTGGACCTTTTCCCAGTATTGCTAAAGTAGGCCTTGTAGCGTATCAACTTGCTTTGCCTAAACACTTAAAACAAATTCATGATGTGTTCCATGTTTCATCCTTGAAAAAGTACAAGATGTGTGAAGGAGCTCACTGACATATTCCTCTAGATGATATCGAATTGCAGCCAGATATTTCATACGAGGAACAACCAGTTGCAATTTTAGATCATAGGGAACGTAAACTACGATCTAGAGTGGTACCATTGGTTCGAGTCCAATGGAGCCATCACAATCCCGAGGAATCAATGTGGGAGCGTGAGGATGATATGCGAGAAAAGTATCCACATCTCTTTTTGCTAGGTACGCCTGAATTTTGAGGGCAAAATTCCCTCGTAAGGGGGGGAGTATGTAATAACCCTCACTCTTGAGAATGTTATTTTATATTAATTTATTGTGTAAAGTAATTATATAAAAGAATGGATGAAGGAGTAATATTTACTAGATTTTTGTATATTTACTGCTATGTGTAGGTAAATATCATCATGTTACATTTTATAGTGTCTTGTGTTTTAAACGACATTTATGGTTTAAATGGAGCTGAACTTGAAATGATTTATAAATTATTTAATGCTGATTTAGAGGGCGTAGTTAGTCCCGAAATAGTCGAGATAGTTAAAATAAGTGCCTTATTGTATTTTTGGGTTCCGGGCACTTTTAACGGGTTTTAACTAAAATATGTAGTTACGAGTCATTTTAATGGTATATTTACATTTAGAGATGGTAAATATATGAGAGATGCACGTATAATTCTTCCAACCTTCTTTTATTTGTCCCAATACACCTTCCAAGCCCTAGAGAAAGATAGAGAGAGAGAGAGAGAGAGAAAGAGAAGTGTGAAGAAAAGAGAGAAAAGGAAGAAAATTAAAGATTTGGGCTTTGGAATTGTTGCTATAGGAAGGAAATTCGAGACGACAACCCTAAGGAAACTTTTTACTTGCAAACATATGATTTCTTGTGGATAAATTGCAATGGTAGTTGTGTATTTGGAAGATTTGGGCAAATGTTAGGTTTTGATATATATTGATGTTTAATCATTAGATCTTGTTGTATAAATGATTTAAATTTGTTATGTTGGTTTGTGGAGGTGTATAAATGTTGTAGACATGTTATAGGTTGGTGATAATGTTTATCCTTTGGGGTTTAGCTTTATAGAAGAAGATGGATTCTGAGGTCTACTAAGCGCAGTCGACCACGGTCCCAAGATCGATTGACCGGGCCTTCGGGGGAGATCCTACTTCTTTCCCACATAAGTATAAATTTTGAGTGCGGTCGATCGCAGTCTCCTTATCGGTCGACCGTCCCCTTCGAATTTTGCTTTCTGCATTTCTTCTTAAGCAAAATCCTTGAGACGCGGTCGACCGTGGTCTCCTAACCGGTCGACCGGTCCCCTATTTTTCACTCTTAAATCCCAAATTTCTTTTAGCTCCTCTCTCTTAAGATAGGGACTTAGGAACCTTCTTGAATGAAGTAAAACTAGATTATTAGAGTCTAGCTAGGGTGTATCTAGAAACCTAAGATAGAATGAGAGTTAGGGTTTAAGTTGGGGAAAATGGCTACGTAATTTTACAGAGAGATAAATGATTCTCTTATAGAATGTTATAGATTAGACCTAGGAAGGATTAAAATGACTTGGTATTGATTTCTAGGATTGGAGGGAATAACACCACTTCCTAAAGGGTTGTAGAAGGTATGTTATTCAAGGATATTTTTATTAAGAGTAATTATACGTTGAGACTTAATAAAGATATTCAACGCTTATGGCTCCGGATGAAATGTGAGGTACCTTTTAAAATGAGACTTAAAATTGTAAATGATAATTTACATAAACACACCTCTCTAAATGCTATCATAAGGGAAGTACGCGCGTGAGGTGAAGTCCCCTAGTTAGTGAATGTAGGGAGAATATAGTCCTCGGCCATAGGACCGGTTATTATGTATTCTGTATTTATTATTAAAAGTGAGGTAATTACGGGTGTGGTTATGACTAACTGTCGAAGGTATATGGCCACTTCGCCACGTTGCGTTGTAGGATGCCCAGGTTGTCTTGTTTGATAGGCCCTGGAAGATGATAGCTATTTAGGGGCGTGTCGAGTGGGGAAACGCGAAAGGGTCTTAGAATCGTTATATATAATTGAATAAAACTTTTCTTATTCAAGTGGGACTTGATTTATGATAAAGTGCCCTAAGAAAAAAAGGGCTTTGAATACGTTTCCTAATGAGTTATGAAACAATAAAATGGAACAGTGTAAATGATGTTGATCCTTAGTTAATCATATTTATTCACATTATCTTGTATAGTTGAGTTAAATTTTTGGTCATCCTAATTGTTTTAGTTTATGTCTTAGATTCAGTATATAGATTCTTGCCATTATTAATGGTGATTAATCGCTCATGACTATCTTGCACTTTATTCACCTGGTGATCATATAAAATCGGCCACTAACCCGTTCGTATTTCTTTTTTTTCAAGAATCTTTTATTCGCTTAAGTGTTCCACCGCAAGGAAGCCCGTATTGATTTCCATGTTCCTGTGTTTGGGAGTTGTAACACCTTGCGGAAGTTACGGGAGATTTTGACATAGACGCCTCCATTTTTTTATTCTAATTATGATCGTGTTGTCTATTCGGGCGTGTGGACCAAGTTTTTGTAATTCTTTAATGCAATGTGTCACGTAACTTAATTAACTTGTTGTATATGAGTTGTAAGATTATGTTAACCGACAACTTATTCGATTATTTTGATGTATAATTGTTTCTTAAGTAATATAAGACTTTTCGGTATCCACTTTCTTTTAAATTGATTGGTTCAAATGTTTCTTGATAAGCGGGTTGTCACACTAGTTTTGTGTGCTTTGTATAGAATTGAACTGAATTGTGCTTAGTTAGACCTAGTTTTACATTTGTCTCAAATTGAACTGAAATGTGTTTTTTGAAACATAGTTTTGTTACGTTTGTGTGAAATTGAACTAAACTGTGTTTATTTAGGCACAGTTTTGTTTGTTTTGGAGCTACTTTATTTAATTAAGTTTGTATGAATTGAAGTAAAATGTGTTATCCCAATTCATTCAAAATAAGTTTTTATGGAATAGAACTAAAATGTGCTTATTAATACCTAGTTTCTTTATATCATGCTACTTTATCATTTTTTCGCTATCATCTTATTTGTATCAAATTAAAATAAGATGTTATGCCAATATAGACCGAGTTTTGTTCATTTTGTGCTAATTTATCAAATTGAACTCAAATGTGCTTATTTAGTTTTCGACCAAATTTTGTTTGTTTTGGTGCTGCTTTATCAGCTTGATCTGAGATGTGTTTATTTAGTTTTAGGCCTAGTTTTGTTTGTTTAGGTTGGGATGCGTGGTTTTCGGGTGGGTTAATCTAGGATTTGGGTCGAGTTGTAGGTGGATTATGGAAGCATAATTGGTGGCTCCCAAGGGGTTGGGAAGTCGTCTGCGGTAGTTATAAATGGGTTTGTTGGAGATGGGAAGGGTTGAGGGGAGTCGGGGTTGGGTCTGGGGGCTGGTGTGACTTCGAAGGAACGGTGGTAATAGGGGCAACTAGGTAGGGGTAGTAGGGACTAGGGTTTGGAGGGTTTGGGTTTTCAATTGGTTAGCTAGGGTTTTTCATCTTCAAAAATTATTGCATTAGGGTTTCAAAATTTTCTTGTCATTTTCTTGCCAACTCTTCAATTTTATATCTCAAATCTTGATTAATCCTTGTTGTCGTTTGGATATTCTTGGAGCCATTAAGAGTAGCGTATGATTTGGTAAAAAAATAATGCCAATATACCAACACCAATGTGGAGCGACACCAACTTTGATACCAATTTGACGTAAACTAAATGTCAAAAGGCTCCTAAAAATTATCTAAACACCACTTTAGAGAGAGAAACCCTTTTTTTATTTCAAAATTCAAGTCTGCCTCAAATGAGGCTTACAAGTGGGTATTTATAGGGAAGGAGTAGCTTATGCTCCAACCTAAGGCATTAATTACAAAAATGCCATTACTACTCCATAACTCTAAATAACGAAGCAAAAGAAAGAAAAGTACAATAAAAATATAAGAAAGAAAATGACCAATAAAGCTCTAAAAACAACCCATTTCCATTAGTTTTGGTGCCACTTTATAAAATTGAACTAAAATATGCTTCTTTAGGTTGACTTTGTTTTTTCATCTGAATCTGAAGTTTGAATTTAAAATTCGAAGACTGAATCTGAAGTTTGAAATCTAAATCTGAAAAATATGTTTGTTTTTATGTCTGAATGGTTGTATTTAGACTAATTCAGACTTCAGCCTCTTAATCATTTAAAAAAATAAACATTCTTTGGTACCTTATAAATCTGAATGATTTAGATTGAGACTTAAGACGTAAAAACAAACAACACCTTAGACTTAGTTTTATTGGTTTTGGTACAACTTTATCAAATTGAACTCATATGTGCTTATTTATTTTTAGACATAGTTTCGTTCGTTTTGATGCAACTTTACCAAATTGAATTAAAATGTGCTTATTTAGACCTAGTTTTTTCGTTCTGCATCAAATACAACTAAATGTGCTTATTTAAACCTAATTTTGTTTGTATTGTGTCCGATTGAGCACAAATCTAGTTTTGTTACGTTTAAATAAAATCGATCTAGAATGTGCTTATTTGGAACTAGTTTTTTTATCACACGTTTGTACCAAATTGAACTAAAATCACCTTATTTAGAACCAGTTTTGTTATGTTTATATACAATTAAACTTACATGTGCTTATTTAGACATAGTCTTGTTCATTTGGGTGCTACTTTGTTTATTATATATTTGTATTAAATTAAACTGATATGTTTTTATTTTGCCTTTAATTTTTATGTCTATTGATTTATATACAAAGTTTTTTTGAAATTGAACTAAATGAGTTTATTTAGCTCTAATTTTATTCGTTTTGGTGTTACTTTATTTATTATGCAAATTTTGTATGGAATTGAATTAAAATGTGTTTATTTAGACCTAGTTTTGGTTGTTATTTTTGGTGCTAATTTATTTTTTATTTGAAGTTTGTATCAAATTGAAATAAAATGTGCTTCTTTGGACCTAGTTTTGTATCATATTGAACTCAAATGTGCTTATTTAGACCTTGTTTTGATCGTTTTTATCAAATTGAACTCAAATACGCTTATTTAGACTTGGTTTTGTTCATTTTTGTGCTACTTAATATGTAATACGCTTGTATTAAATTTAACTAAAATGTTCTTATTCAAGCCTGGTTTTGTTTGTTTTGCTGATTCTTTATAAAGTTGAACTAAAATGTGCTTTATTTAGAGCTAATATGAATCTGATTTGTATTACATTGATCTCAAATGTGCTAATTTAGCTCTAGTGTTACTTGTTTGGCGCTACTTTATAACTTATCAATGTTATTTGTGTCGAATTGAACTCAAATGTATTTATTTAGACCCTAGCTTTGTTCATTTTTGAGCTACTTTTTCATTATTCCCCAATGAATAATTTTATATTAAATTGAACTCAAGTGTGATCATTTTGTCCTAGTTTTGTTATATTGTTCATTAGGTTCTAATTTGTTTATTATACAATGTTTGTATCAAATTGAACTAAAATCTTCTTACTTAGGCCTAGTTTTGTTCGGTTTGGTCCTATTTAATTAATTAAACAAAGTTTGTGTGAAAATGAACCAATATGTGCTTACTTATCCCTAATTTTATTCTTTTGGTGCTAAGTTATCATTTTATGTTCATATGAATCTTTTTTGTATCAAATCTAACATATTTATGGTTATGTATCCCTAGTTTTAATCATTTTCATGCTACAATAGCATTTTTTCTCGTACGAATCATAGTTGTATCAAATCAAACTTAAAATGTGCTTATTTAGCTTGATAATGTCGTGCTACTTTATAGATTTTTTCCCACTGAATCTTATTTAAATCAAATTGAAATAAAATGTAGTTATTTAGACCTTATTTTGTTCATTTTGGTGTTACTTTATTTATTATACAAAGTTTGTATGAAATTGAATTAAAATGTGCCTACTTATCTTAGTCTGGTTCGTTTTGGTGCTACTTTATAAAATTGAACTAGAATTTGGTAATTTGGCCATAGTTTTGTTCGTTTGGGGTTACTTTATCACATATATAACTTATAAGTATCGAATTCCTCTCAAATGTACTTATTATCCCTAGCTTTGTTTGTTTTTCGTGCTACCGTTTCATTTTATTTCCTATGAATCCATTTTTTTATTAAATTGAACTCAACTGTGCTTATTTAGTCTTAGTTATGTTTGCTTTTGTTCTAATTTATATTAGATGTTTGTATGGAATTGAACTAAAATGTGCTTATTTAAACCTAGTTTTGTTACGTTTGTATCATATTGAACTAAACTGTGTTTATATGGACATAGTTTTGTTACGTTTGTATCAAATTGAACTAAAATGTGTGTATATATACCAATGTTTTCAAAAGGGCGCGATTGCGCACTATGTGAAATTGAGATTTTTGGTGAAAAACATGAAATAAACCATTTAGATTTGCGAAAGACGCAAATAAATTGCACGATTGATGACATGTCACGTGATTTGGATGCGATTGCACACTGTTTGCGATATCGACGCTATTCGGGCGCTATTCGGGTTGAAGGTTTATTAACCGTTTAGTTTTTTTTTTGTTAGTGGGGGTTGAGGGTTGGGTTTAAGTTCTTTGACTTTTCAAAAGTAAGTTGTTTTTGGTAGAATAAACGGGGAAATGAAAGAATTATACTTATTTTACCCTAAAATGAAGTTTATTCTGCCTCTTCCCAATTGAACCCTCTTCGTAAACATGAAAGCCTAGCCAGTTCGCAAGGAAACGTCAAGTCCCCCCTATAGGAGCACAAAAACGAACTCTGTTAAGGAACCTGGTAGCTAAATCGACTTCAATGGAATTACACTCATTTTAAATTAAAGTCGCATAAGGGTTCAGTTCAGGGATTGCGGCATTCGGGCAAGTCAGCAAGGGTTCGATTTTGATATTTGAGCCGCGATTTAGGGATCAAAATTATGGGTTTTTTAGAGGGATTAAGGGAAAGTGAAGGTGATTTTAAGTTCAAAATGTTTTCATACTAATCATATAATGATTTTATTATGTTAAAATGTAACTTTAAAAAAAAATCATTTTACAAAATTCAACTTAGAGTGTTATTTATTTTAAAAATTTCAGTTTATAATGTTCATTTTTTTAATAATTTCACTTTAAAACGTAGTTTATTATATATTACGGCCTTATGAGCTATGAATTTATTTGAAATCACGTCGTAATACTTTATTTGGAGCAATTTTTTGAACTTATTTATTTATCTATATTTACTCTATGTTTTTCTAATTAAGAAACTAAAGTGCGTGAATAGTTTGCCTGATGCGCGACGCGAGCCTGAAAAAAAATGTGACACCTTGCGAGATCATGATTTAAAACATTGGTTAGGAGAGTAATCACACATGTTAGATATAGATTTTGGTTACTCTAACTGTAAATTCTTCTTATACACATGGAGTCGTGTTTAACTTCTTTCAGAGGAGGATGCTAATTTTCAGAAACTCTTTAAATTGGTTGTGAGCTGAATTATTATTATTCCAGATATAATCTGACAGGTGGCTGGGATGCAAGCATCAAAGGTAAATGCCTCATAGGGCTGTGTCTAAACCCGCATCATCCTCCAAATAATATTTTTTGAGTTCTTCAGCTGCAACCCATACTGAATTAACTAGGTCCTTAAAATCTCCTCTAACTTCTGCAAAAGAAAGATTGATTCCAAGACTACCGATCCACCATCCTCTGGTTCAACGATTGCATTAAGGAATATAATGCCATATAAAAAATTTGGAATATCAACTCGCTTGAGTTCTTCTAGAATCTTTTCAAGCAAATCATCGGCTAGCATTGCATTGTACTTCTATCTTGGTTGCTGAAGAACCCACATAAGATGTTCTGGAGGATGATTCAGGATTAGCCACAACCATACACACTTCAGTTCAATATAACAACCAATTGAAAAAGTTCATCGAATAAATAAAATAATCTGCATAAAGAAATGTCTTATTTACCACCATAGTTGTCAAATTGCAAATCGTATCGCGAATAGCTTAACCCCCGAATCGGGAATCGTGAATCGAATTGGAACCAAATGATAAAAATGTAGTAAAACACCCATAAATTTGATTTAACACAATATAATTGGTAATTAATCATAATATAACAAAAAACTAATCATATCACGTGATAATATACCAAAATATATCACAAAATTAACCATAACACGTGTTCTCATTCATTTTAAGCTTACAAATGTAAAAAATAAAAATATATCAAAAAACAACCTACATATTAATTTAAAACAATATTGATTTAGAACATCCTACATCTTAATTTAGAACAATAAAATAAATACTAAGAGTTATTGATAATAATAAAACTGTAAAACAAATACTTCCAAAAAATTTAAACAGCCTACCTACTAAGATTAACAATATTAATTTAAAACAACCTACAAAATTACAACGATATTAATTGAAAACACTAAACCACATTAATTTAAAACATTAAAAAAATAGTAAGATTAACTATAAAACAATATTAATTTAAAACAACAAAACAAATATACCTTCAGAGATTTTATAACAAATAAAGAGATTTTATAACAAAAAAAGGTAAAAGATAGAAGACACTCAGCTAAGAGAATTGACAAGAAAAGTCAACTGATAATAACCCAGCCAGGAGAACATGTTTTTCTTTAAAACTTAGTTTCTTAACGATATCCTTTGTTGTTTTCTTCTTTTTTATTTGTTTGACTAAAACACATGTATGGTTAAAAAAGTGAATCGGGCTTGAATCTTGAATCGGATCCGAATCGTAAGATTCAAATCATGAATCATCGATTCACTTCGATTTTTTAACTCTATACGATTCTCAACTCGATTCAAATCATTTTATGTCAGAATCGTACGATTCGAACCGCGAATGGTACGATTCGAATCGTGAATGGTACGATTTGACAAATATTTTTACCATTGCGACTTTTTGCATTGTTATTTTTGTCTTTGATGTAGTTGGAGCCCATAGATGTTGGGGAAGTGGAGTAGAGTTTTGATGACGTAAAATTACAGAAGCATACATAAGCACACACACACTCACACTCACACTCACACGAAAATAATAATCAAATAACAATCCTCATCTCATAGTTTTTTATAGGAATCCATTTTATTTTCCTTTTATTTTCATTGTATTTTCTCTTTTTGTCCTTTTTCTTCCTTAAGTAGTTTCCAAGCATGATTGGGACTAATTAGGCATTATTTTATTTTTAGTTGGGTATTTTAGTCATTTTAGCTAATTACTTGATTATCAAGTAATCCCTCTCATATAAATACCTAGTGTAGTCTCATTTGTATAGATTCTTCAATTTTTGAATATAAGACATATTTTGAGTGTCTCTCTTAAAGTTAGGGTTTGTTTGTTTTGTTTAGCCATTGAGGTGTAGTTTACATCAAATTGGTATCAGAGAGGGTGCCGCTCCAAACATTGATGTTCGTTTTTTAGTTTGTATCGTTGTGTGTAGTGTATAAAAAAATCGTACGCTACTTTCTCGATGGTTCTAAAGAAATTCAAACCTCAAGTTGAAGTGATTGAAGAATTGAAAGATCAAATGGATCGAAGAAAAGAAGAATTTACAGAATTTCAAGAAGATAACAAATCCAAATGCAAATCCAATTTGAAACCATAATGCAACTATTTTCTATGTTGCAAAATCAAAACCCCAACCCTAGTCTTCAAACCCATAATGAAAATTAAAGATTGATGTTGTCAATATCAAGAAGAAAAAATCTGGCCCAATTCGAAATTTATGGCAGTGGAGAACAACCAATTAAGCCATAAGGATGTTTAGTCCATCAAATGCAGCAAAAAGGCAATGCAAATAAAAACTAAACCAGATGAACCTAAAAACCCCGCCGGCAGAACGGGTGAACACACATCGATCTAGTGTTGTAAGACAGTTACTGGCCTGCTCATAGCCTCGTGCAACTTTCGACTTAAGCAGATAGCTTCTGGACTTCCAAGCAGTAGTTGTTTGGCAATGTTGAACATAATTTGACCCATGTCGGTCAACCGGACACACCACCTACTGCTGTAGGCTTCCAGAAATCATCAAATTTCAAAACATTAGCCGCTACCCAGGGCACTACCACCCGCATTGTCATTTTAGCAGCTATCAACAAATCAGTGGGCCCAGGCGATTTCCAAACCACCATCCGCGATCAAATCAACCCTGAATTTCCATCAAATTAGCCCCGAACTGTAGTCATCACGTCCAAAAATAAAAATCAATCGAAGAACCAACCCCGACCAATTCAAGAACCACCAAAAATTAAAGAAAATTTACCAAACATTAGCAATTTCAGTGAAAAAAAACAATATTGATTTTCTAGGGTTTTCCAACCATGTCCAATATCATGCAATCCCTTATCATATACTTCACATACCAAGCCCTGAACCTATTTCTGGCCCACACATCCTTCGGAAAAATTTCAACCTCCTCGACCCATCTTATACCCCTGGTGTGCTTTTCAGTATTCCAAATCACCGATCATCCCCTCCAATGTCACACCATGTATCGTCCCACTATAACTTTTCATATCCCATTTCAAATCCTCTTCGTCTTCTGACACGAGGGACACCCACCATAGCATCTTGGATTGTATTCCCCCACCCGATGGCCTTAATTTTTTCCCTTTACGAGATTGTCAGTGCTACTATTGTGGGGAACATGGACAAATGATTGTTACATGTACCCATCACCCAGGAGGCTCCCCTGTACCTCCCATAGGGCCACATGATCATCCTCATTACCCACCACCTGTCCAGGTACCACCGATACCTGCTGATCATCTTACACTCGTGTCAAGTGATGTGATGGATCTATGCACTCATCAGGATGGAGAATCTCTTTAATTAGCACCTTAGATTGTTTCTCGGAGTCTCGATGGGGATATCCACATAGATATTCCTATGTTCGATGGTAGATTATTCCCGGATGATATGACAGATTTGCTCGCCTCTATGAGATAGTTTTTTTATTACAAGCGGGTCCAAGGCCACTCATGTGTTTTTCTAGCTCCCAACAAATTTCAGGGTTTTTCCCGAGTTTGGTGGAATGACCTTTCCTATTTTAGGATAGCTGTAGGACTCCCACCTATTAAGGAATGGCTTGATCTCAAGGCCACTCTTCATGCCTCCTTTATACCCCCGACATACGAGCAGGGCCTTTTTACCCGCATTCAAACTCTCCACCAGGATACATCTTTAGTAGTGGAGTATACAGAGCAGTTCCATCTGCTCTTCACTAGAGCTTTCCTACCGAGAGTGACGATCAACAGATCAACCGCTATATTATGGGACTCCAGCGACATATTCAGTGTGACCTTGGATTGAGAGAGATACCGACCTTCCTGAAGGCTGTAGAGTATGCTACAAAGGTCGAGGCCTATCATGCAACCCTAGCAGCTCCTCCAGCATCCCGACGTCCATCTTCCTTGAGTTCTTTTCCCTCCCAATTTTTAGTGTTTTAATTGCAGCACCGTGGGACATCGAGCTTCATATTTCACTCTCCCACATCGTCAGACCCTGCAAGCGATGGATCAGTCACCAGAGTATCTCGATGAGACCAAAAATCCTCCTGGCCATGCACTGATTACAGTTTTAGAGGGTGACTCTGTTGGCCTCCCCCGTTGAGTTCATGGATGAACCCTTTTTGAGGGGAGGGGTGTGATGGGAATTCATTTTATTTTCATTGTATTTTTCTATTTTTAGTTCTTTTTAGGTATTTTTCTTCCTTAATTAGTTTACGAGCATGTTTGGGACTAATTAAGCATTCTTTTATTTTTACTAAGGTATTTTAGTCATTTTAGTTAATTACTTGATTAGCAAGTAATTCCTCTCATATAAATAACTAGTGTAGTCTCATTTGTATTGATTCTTCAATTCTTGAACATAAGACATCTTTTGAGCCTCTCTCTGAAAGTTAGGGTTTCTCTGTCTCTTATAGCCATTGACGTGTAATTTACGTTAGTTTCAATAATAATTCTCATCAATAATTATTCAAAGTAAACTTTGTACAAGAGGATGCCAATAGCCTTATTTAAAGGCTACCAAATTTTAGTCCCAAATATTTCAAATAATTAATAAGTAATTACTTAATTTATTTAGGAGATATATTCCATAATAAAAGATCATTCCTAAACTAGGTCTGATTACTAATAATTATTGTAATAAATATGTACTTAAATAAAAGTAAAAGATTACAATTAATTTCCCCACCAAAATCTGGAAATTCCTTGGGCGCCACACGTTATCTATGTACGTTACTCCAATTATTCTAGAAGACTTATTAAAAAAATATAGATGTCATTAGCTGAAAGCAAATTCAATAGTCAAAATGAGTTCCTATGACATTAACATGATCATTTATGTTGTGTACCTTATTATAATGACAAAAGGCTACTTGAATAAAATAAATCAAAGCACGGTGTGATATTATTAAGTTAAACAAGCCTATGCTTCAATACACGCTCTCAGTTGTTGATTTCTGCTTTGGCTTCGGCCAGGAAAAATGATACAATTTTAGAGGATAGAAAAGTTGTTATTTACATATATAACTCGACAACTCAGAAAATTGGCAATCTTTTTTCCATTTTGGTATTAAACTTTGCAAGCCAAATCTTGAGTTGATCTGATTTCACTAATATATAAGTACATGTAATAGTTTAAAGACAGTTTGGAGTCCTAGATTTGCATTCCCAACTTGCAAAATGGAAATATAGCCTATTTGCAAGAATCCTTATTTGGGCTAACGATGAACACGTGAAACAAAGTTTAAAGAAATTGTTAAACTAAAAAAATATAGAGTGTAATCGTTACATTTATCGACATGGTAAAACGGTGTTTTTATGTATGAAGCACGGACACTCTCACAGAAGCCACGAGTCAGTCCGACATGCAGCACGCTCTGACACCTTCCCGACACGTTGTCGACACGCTGGGACTCATTACTGATACACTAGAGAACGTAAAATGACACATTGGGGCACATAAAATGACACGTTCATTTATTTATTTATTTTCTTATGTGATGGTTATTCTGCTTTATTTATGATTTTTAATGTTAAGTGTGTTTGAATTTTTTTTTGTATGGTCCATTTTCTTAATTTCATGTTAAAAATGTTCTAATAACGTATTTTATGAGAAAAATATATATTATTTTTTAATATATATATATATATATATATATATATATATATATATATTATACGTATCCTAGTGTGTCATATCCTAGTTCTTGAAAAAATCACGTATCGCGTGTCGTGTTGAGTCCGTGCTTCATAGGTCTATGTTGAGCATCAGCATCCGAAAGCATTTAATTAAGATCGATAAACTCACTTGGGTACTTAATTAAACATTTGGCGTATAGAAAATGAGTACGAAATTCAATCATTACTTTTTCCCTCAAGACAACATATCCAACTGATCAAAGAAATATGAATCGGGTGACGTTGCCAAATATGAAAGCTCGTACAAATAGGGTAACAACACGAGAGGTAACAAAGCTCAATGATTTCACTAAATTGAATGTCCATACTGATCAAGTCATTAATCAAAGCAATAAAAATGATATTATGCTTCATTGTATCTTTACCTTTCTTCATCTCAACTTTGAAGACTTCTATTTAAGGATAAGCTTATTGACAAAGATTTCCCAAAATATATTTTTTTCTAGCTTGTCCCACATGACTCTTTTTTAGTTTTCTTATATTAAATGATTCAACACGTCATCTTTGATATGCATTTGAATATAAGAGTTCGTCTTTCATCGTTGTCAAGCCACTCGACATCAGTTATATTTAACTGTAGTCTCTTTACCTAGAACAATGAAATTTGCAATTTCAATACAACCTTTGTTACTAAGGCTGCAACTTTGTGTAGATACCGCATTATTCGATCCTCTCTAATTAATCCTAAAGTCAATCACATATTTTTAGGAAGAGACTTAGTACAACTCTGTCAACCCGAGTATAATTAAGAACCTTCCCAACTCATCTAAAATGTCCTCCAAGAATGTTTATGTGATACAGGGAACATCCTTGACTACACCACAAGTCGCATATCTTTTAGTGTTCATGTGGCTCAATTCCAATACCGCTTACTTAGACTCTGCATCAATCCGAGGACTGTATATAAATTCTTGATTTTAAACGTGAAAATAACACGTGGTCTTGAAGTGATCTAGTCAAACCCTGAACTAAGAGCATGTATCCTTGAAGTAACCTAGTCAAGCCCTGAACTAAACTTACACAGTGGTGGAGCCTAACAATTCTATTAGGACCTACTTTGTCTTTTGGCCATTTATAAATGGTAAAAGGGTCATTTTAACACCTACCCGTCCCTATAATTGAAGATCTCCGGAGAGGTCGAATAGCACGGAGGTTTTAAGGGATATTCCTGAGAGAACAAGATGAGAAAGGGGAAGAGGAGAGAAATATTCCCCAGCTTCGACCTGTTTTGATTTGAATGTGATGTCCCACCCTCAATGCAACAGAGCATTTGCCACTTTTGAACCTGACGTCGTGATTCTTTAAATCACTCTACTTGTACTATTCTACTCCTGAGATCTCGACACTCGCCAATTTTTATTCGTTTCTCCTAGACCTGACATCCTGATAGTTGATACATCTGACGCAGTACTTACTTTCTCCATTTCTCTTGTGCAGTATTTACTTTGCTATTTTCCCTGGATCCAATGTAATAATTTCACAATTTCCTCCCAACATAGCTATTATTTTATCAAAATATGTACGCCACTTGAATTCCGAGATCTTCGCAAATTTGGTCACCTAAATTGATGGAAGTACACATTCTTCTCCGTGGACATTACAGGTAACCCAAATGCCACTTTCCACATTCGCACCTTTATTTATCTTTTTTGTTTAGGTCGCTTGAACTGGAATTTTTATTATAGATGCCTATTCAGATAAAAGAAGGTGGACTTCAATTCCTACTACACCTATTATGATACAAGATTTTACTACTTTTTTCATAATGTTAATGTGATAGTACACAAGGAATATGGATGCCATTTTCTTAAACACATACAACCTTTTTGGGAAATGAAATACTTGTTAAAAGAAGTATTTGTTATATAAATACCTGGAATGTTGTAGGAGTCTCTCCTCTTCAACTCTTGAACTACATGGACTTTGATACTGCTAAATAAGCAGATACAAAGATGTTGTGTGCCCCTTCCGTGACTAATGTCCGACAATATAAATACATATATTGTTTTTCCTATATATTCATAACATTTTCCATATCTACATTATTGTATGTCTATTCCATCCCCAATTTATATACCAATTTTGTTTTCAATATTAGGAATCCTACATGGGCTATATAAATCAAAGCAAGTTTTAAATCATGAAATATGAGACCCAGGTGATAGTGTGTGGGCGTTTTGTTTCATTACTACTTATTAGAGTTTTATTTAGCATTAAGGGTATTTTAATATTTTCCCTTCTCCTATTATTATTAGGTGGTTGTAGTAGGTTATATATATTCTCTCTTCTTCCTTTTATTGTAAGACATTCTAGTGTATGGTAATATGAAACCCTAGCCCCTCTTTTTCTCTCTTTCCATTTGATTGTAGATCTTTGATATATTATCATGGTATCAGAGCAGGATCAAAGCTTAATCTCATCAACACAGTCCGCAGATCAAACTTTTTTGGAGGTACTCTTTCTGAGGTACTTTTTCTGTTCGCTCAACTGTTCTGAAGGTAATTATGGTCGTTTTCCTCCTGTTTGTTCGATTAATTATTTAGTTCGTTCGATTTGGTTCCGTTTGTGTACTGTTTGATTGTTTATTTTTGCAATGGCTGGTGAAAGAGATGATTCACTGCAATCAATTAGTGTCAGATTAGATGGAAATTTTTTTACGTATTGGAGTTATGTTATGAAGAATTTTTTGAAAGGGAAGAAGCCTTGGGGTTACATTAATGGCGATTTGAGTAAGCCTAACGATAAGACGAACATTGAAAAATATGCAGAGTTGTTGGATGTTTGGGAGGCAAACAACTCGAAAATCATCACTTGGATCAATAACTCCATTGCACCTTCTATAGGTATGCAGTTGGCTAAGTATGATTATGCAAAGGATGATTGGGATCCTTTGGGAAGATTGTATACCCAATCTAATTTCGCAAAAAAGTACCAGTTAGAGTGCGATATTCGAGCTCTTGAGCAAAAAAATTTGAGTATTCAGGAGTTCTATTCTGTTATGACGGATCTATGGGATCATTTGGCTCTCACAGAATCGGCGGAATTGCGCGCCTTTGCACCATATGTTTCCAATAGGGAGGAACAACGTCTGGTTCAGTTTCTGATGGCATTGCTTGATGATTTTGAGGGTCTTCGTGGGTCGATTCTTTATCGTAGCCCACTTCCAACTGTTGATTCTGTTGTTCATGAGTTGTTAGCCGAGGAGATTCGTCTCAAGACTCAGTCAGGGAAGGTAATTTCTTTGGACCCTAATCCCTCTATTTTCGTAGCCTCCTCTCGGCCTCTTTTCGGTAATCAGAACAAGCCTTATTCGATAGTTGCAAGTGATGAATTTAGCTACTATAAGGAGAAGGGAAAATACTAAAACACTGGTACTAAGATTGTTGATACCCCTTTGGATCTAAATGTTCATTTTTCCCGGTATGATGGTGTTCTTTTGCCTGACCCCACCTTATATCGCACTATTGTGGGCAGCTTGGTTTATCTCACTATTACTCATCCAGATATAGCTCATGATGTCCATGTTGTTAGTCAGTTTGTTACTGCTCCTACTACAGTTCATTGGGCAGTTGTTCATCGTATATTGCGATACTTGAGAGGAACTCGATTTCAGAGTCTTTTACTTCCTTCATCTTCTTCTTTGGAGTTGCGTGCATACTCTGATGCTGATTGGGACGGTGATCCTGCAGATCATAAATCAGTTACTGGATTTTGTGTGTTTGTGGGTGATTCTCTTGTTTCTTGGAAGAGCAAAAAGCAAGTTGTTGTTTCTGTGTCTTCCACGAAAGCCGAGTACCGTGCTATGGCTTCTGCCCCTCGCGAAGTTGTTTGGCTACGTCTGTCTCTCTTTCTCAGCCCACTCCTATGTACTGTGATAATAAGAGTGCTATTCAGATTGCTTACAATTTAGTTTTTCATGAGAGGACTAAGCACATTGAGATTGATTGTCATATTACTCGTCATTATCTTACGCATGGAGCCATCACTTTGCCTTTTATTTCTTCTTCCGCACAGATAGCTGATTTGTTTACGAAGTCTCATCCAGTTCAGCGTTTTCATTTTTTGGTTGGCAAACTCTCAATGCTTCTTGCTGCAACATCGTGAGTTTGAGGGGGGGTATTAGAGTTTTATTTAGTATTGAGGGTATTTTAGTATTTTCCCTTCTCCTATTATTATTAGGTGGTTGTAGTAGGTTATATATATTCTCTCTTCTTCATTTTATTGTAAGACATTCTAGTGTATGGCAATATGAAACCCTAGCCCCTCTTTTTCTCTCTTTCCATTTGATTGTAGATCTTTGATATATTATCACTACTTGCATATATTATTCTTTCCTTTTTTGCCATGGCATGCATTATACAATTTTACATGCTCACATTCCTATTCTTTATGTACGTATATACTTTTTGCTCTATGCCCATTGAAGGAAAACTAGTTATGCACATCGTAGATACATTAGTAGATGGAAAAAAATAAATGATTAACGTGATCCCTTACAAATAATAACAATTTCTATAGCTCTCTTTTCTTATTTATATTTTTATGAGAAAATACAGTTAGTAATCACTGAAATCATGAACATAATAATAGACTTTTCTCAAGATACCCCCAATTTCACACCATAATATATGCGTTGTAGAACATGGTCTTGGCTGCTCCTTGATGTGAAATACTTGTTGCACACATAAGCTCTCGTTGCCCAATAATCTTGGGTTTATTGAACCGTTCTCCACGCATTCAGATCATCCTTTGGGATGTGAAATATATGATTTCAAGATGTGAATTTTTTCACGTACTTTAATTAAATCGAGTTTGCTCAGAAACTCACATGTATGGTCTCCATGAGATATATAGGGACACGATTCATTTACATATGATTATATAAATTTCATCTTGCCATACTGTAAATCTGTGGTCTGTTGGGGCTAAGAGGTATATCGCGAGACCATACCTAGGAGGGGGCCTTAAACCTTGAGAAGCCCATCTGTATATCATCATCATCATCAGACACACACATAAACACACACATGAGTGTGCGCTCACACAAACACACACATGTATAGTTAAAAAGGATACTCCCGAGTAATTAATATCTGTAAACTAGTGCACTGGGGCTAGCCTGTTGTAAAGAACTATAGTTAGCCTAATGCGAAGGTTTTCTCCATACATTTAAGGAAAAAATCCTTTCGTTGAACTATGAATTTCTCACTAGAATAACCAAGTTATGCACTTGCCAAACTCTGTGATGTATATGAAACTATGTAAGATACTGGTATCTAATCTGAGCCCAAGTGGACCTCAAGTTCGCGTAAACCGAGTACTTGGACATAGATTAGGACACATCATGAACATAACCAAAATTTCTAGACTGACTCAAACAAAAGGATTTTCATCAACTGAATTGGTTTAAATCTTGTTAGACCCACTCTGTAGGGAAGTCTCGAGATGAGGCTCTCATTGGGGAACCTTGTAGGAGGACTTGTCATTAGCCTTTATTATCGATAACAGTAATCATCACTGGCTAAACCTTCCACCAATTTTACCAAATTAATAATTGTTCTCACTTAGCACCGACAAACGTGCGGGTTGGGACAGTTATGGTCGGGCCTAATATGGGACTAGGTAAAATGTGGGTCGGGCTGAATGTCGGCCAAAATTGTTTATGGGTCGGGTTTGGGACTGGGTGGAAATTTTTTTTTCTTTATTTGTCTAATATATTTTTTTCAAGTTATTATCCACATCCGAACTTTCTATCTCCGATAAGAGAAGGTAAATGTTGTCGGCTTTTAGCTCCTGCTCTGATGATAGATTCGTTAAGAGATGCCAGCTTCGATGATAAAAGCTATTAATGTGTTCAGAGAGATGAAGTAAAAAAATGTTTTCTTAACACTGTCCAATGATAAACATTGTGGGTGCATCACATAGTATTATTCTCTAACTTTTTAGAAGTTAGATGATAAATGATGATAATAGTGAACTTGTGATCTATAATAGGTTTAGAAGTATGAAAATAGTTGCTCTCTTTATAGGTTATGTGATATATGAGGTTTTCGTTTGGCACCGTGTTTTTTATATTGGGTTGTAACTTGAATTTTTATTTGGGCGATCAAATCTAAAATATGGTCCCCAAATTAATTTATTCTTATAAAATATGGGCCGTATATTTTAGTGTTTGGACTTATATGGGTATTTTTGTTAAATGGGTTATATATTGCCACTTTTATTCTCACCTTTAAAAAACATTATAGTGTGAACATTCTATCACAAGAAATGGGTAAGAGTTATTCCCCCCACCCATTAGAATTGTATCGTTGACTACAACCAAATGGATTGGATATAATCTAATGCCACTCCAGCTATTGTACAACATCCATTGAGTAAACCGTATCAGGGAAGATATAGGATCCTTTTGAAGTTATCGCCTGTTAAACAGATTCAAGATGCTTGTTACAGAGATGTTTTCCAGATTTAAAACTCACCGTTAATACCAAATCCATGCAATCCTTGAGCGCCTCCAATGGACTTGTGGTGGAGATGTTTTGCTTGACCTTTAAATATGGAGATCATAATCTATGAAGCACAGACATGTAATACGTGTTTCGACAAGCGACACAGGACACGTGATTGATCCAAAAACTAGGATACTACATAATATGATACATATAATACATAATATATATTTAAATATATATTAATGAAATAAAATAGATTTTCTCCATAAAATACATTATTAGAGTACTCTTAACATGAAATTAATCAAATGGATCATACAAAACAAAATTCAAACACACTTTGACCTTAAGAATCATAAATAAGAACAATCACCATCATTTAAGTCAAAGATGACTCGTTGCTTTCGAGAGAGTTTGTGCTTCATAGATGTCTGACACATTATTGGACACGACATGTTGGCTTTCGGGAGAGTGTCCATGCTTCATAGATCCTAATTGATTCCTCTCCTTGAGTGAAGGTCGTGCATCTTCCTCTAATTTTGCATAGAAAGGAATTCATAGTCCAGTTAATTTACAACAATGATCTCAACTCACCCACATAGACCTTGAGTTGTCCAAGAAAGAGCATGGGGAATATTTAATGTCTTTCCTAGCCCATTAGTGATTATTGGCAACTAGATGGCTTGGATACCAAGCTGAGGAATAACAAGTAAGATCGTTAAGGATAACTTGCTACTTGTGTCCTGCGTAGACCTGGCAATTGGGCAGTTATAAAATGGATTGGGTCGGTTTTGGGCAAGTCAGACATAGGTTAATTTTATTTGCGGGTCGGATTTGGATCAGATTTGTAGCGGGTAGTTTTGGACCAAACTATTTTTCCCTTTGTTATACTTCTCTCCCTACTTCCTTTGGCCATTGAATTTCCCTTTTGTCACCAGTATGTGAATAAAGATAGACACACAATGAATGCTTCAGATGTCTGTGAGTGAGAGAGATAGTGGAGAGAAAGTAATGCTTCTGCAGCGATTAGATTTTAGGGAAAGAAAATAATGGATTCCTTATAACTCGCAAACTAATACGCTGATGACGACCAGCCAGAATGAACTGTGTAACCTATTTTTGAACCGTAAAAGTAAACATGGGTCTAGTTATTTGTTTTATGGGTGGTTTGGTCCTTCTGCCAGGCATAGTACTACGTTTTCATGAAACTATAACATATCCCTTCACTCGGAGCCTTTTCAGATGTGGGGGTATGATCGAGAACAAATATCTCAACTGGTCCATCAAGATAGAATCATAGCCCAAGAGATAACTCAATCATTTTATTGCCCAAAAAACTGAGATATAACTAGTAGTGTCTATAAACGCCACCCCCTCTCTTGTAGAAGTTTCTAAAGAGCTTACCATTATAAGGCTTGGAAATGGGGGTCTTCAATGTTCTTTAAGCTAAGAATAACCGAAGCTTTGTGGTGTCATTTACCTCTATCCAAGATTTTGAATCCAAGAACTACCTAAGCCATGTGGAGCTATGACCCCCCTAACTATGCTTAAGACATTTTATGGGAATTTGGGTGCGAAAGTGTAAAAGAAGAAGGTATCTACACCACAACTTGAAACATGGAAGATGGTTTCATATTTCTCTACCTAGATCATAATCTCAAAATGTCAAAAGTGTTACAATTGAAAGCCATTGGGCTATTTATACTAAAGATACAAAAGGGTAAAAAAAAATAACAAGATTAAAGAATTTTAAAAAGGATGCCCATCCCTATGCTCCTGCATCACTCTCCCCCCTTGAGAAGACTCCATATACTCCCTATATTGGTGATAGAAATTGGGGTCGATGTGCTTGAAGGTGGCTTCCGCGATCCAAGAATCTTCTACCTCCAGACGGCCAACCCAACGAACTAAATAATGTGTATAATCACCTGAAGAAGAAGACACAAACTTAGAGGCGAGAATATCCTCAATGCGATCTATACGAGAACGAATCGGGTGACATGTGGTCGAAGGAATGGGAATCGATGGAGCGTTAATTACTCAAAATGGAGAAAGGTATGACACATTAAACCTATGATGCATACGAAACTCATCAGGGAGATCGACCACATAAGCATTCATTCCATGAGCTCTAACAATCAAAAAAGGGCCAAAACGATGCATAATAAGTTTGGTACCCTTCCCCTATCGACCAGTGGATCGATTGATGGAGTTGTTGAAGGAGAATTCAGCCTCTGCGATCACTATGTCCGACCTATGAGGATGCTCTGAATATACACACCGTAATTGGCCACCCACACTACGGTTGACCACCTCAGTCTGGCCATCCATCTGGGGATGAAAAGTTGTTAAAAATTGTAACTCTTTCAGCAAAAGCCCCCAAAGTGTATGCCAGAAGTGCCCTGTAACTCGCACGTCTCTGTCTGAAGTGATGTGACGAGGGATTTCTCGAAAATATAAAGAAGCAACATGAGACGCCTCTGTAGTGCGCAAGAGATGAAGTGGGACATTTTGGGGAACCTATTAACCACAATAAGAATGGAATCATGACCTTGAGATCTACGGGTAAGTCCTACTATAAAATCCATTGACACATCCTTCCTTGGGTGCTCTGGAATTGGCAATGGAGTGTATAGTCTCGCATTAGTGTGGTGGCCCTTGGCCGCCTGAAAAGTGTAGCAATGCTTAATGAAATCATTGGTATCTCTCCTCATCGTCGGCTAGTAAAATCGGTCCCTTAGCATCGCGTCAGTACGCACATATCCCAGATGACCAGCTAAACTGCGTCCATGGACCTAAAAAATGATCTTCTCCTGTAGGAATGAAAATGGAATGCATAGGGCCATACATTGGTGGAGGAACCCATCCTATAATAGATACTCGCCCAATGCTTCATTCCCATGTTGGCAAGCTGTGAAAATGGGTCCAAACTCTACATCAATCGAGTAAAGCTCATGGATCTCATAGAACCAAATACCTGACTCTTAAAAGTTATCAACGTATGTGCTCTCCTGCTAAGAGCGTCTGCTACTTGGTTCTCCTTCCCATATTTATACTGCAACTGAAAAGTGTAGCGCTAGAGGTATGCGGTCCACTTGATGTACCGATCACTAACATGTTGTTTGACTGTATAAGAAATGGAGGGTCCCATGATTTGATTTGATGAAAAACTCCTTATCAAGGATATAGGGTGACCAAAACTTTACTACTTTGACCACGACATAAAACTCAAGGTCGTAAGTCGAATAATGGAGTGCGACACCTCTGAATTTCTAACTAAAAAAGGCAATTGTCTTCCCATTCTGGCTCAAAACAGCACCTCCCTGTCTTGAACGCATCACAAGATAACTCAAATAATTGATTAAAATAGGGTAAGTCTAGGATAAGAGCCGTCATCATCAAGTGTTTAAAGGAAGGATCCAGCTTTGGTGACCTTCTGAACTTGGTACTCGAGGAAGTACTCATCAAATCTTTAATAGGATCCATAACAATATTGAACCCGATATTAAAGTTCATATAAAACCCGCCAATCCCTGAAAGTTTCACACCTAAGAGACCGACGAGGGTGGGGGACAATCCCTTACCACCTAAACTTTGGCATCATCCACACTGATGTTGTCGCCTGAGACCACATATCCTAGAAACGTCACTGATAGTACCATAAAAGTGCACTTCTTCAACGTAAGGAAGAAGCTCTCAGCTTGTAGGACCTCCAATACTTGATCCATGTGGTCTAAGTGCTCCTCCTCTCATCGACTGTAGATCAAAATATCATCGAAATAAATAAGCACAAATTTGCTCGTGAAAGAGCGCAAAATCTGTGTCATCACTCGCATAAAGGTTGAAGGAGCATTGGAGAGGCAAAAAGGCATCATCGTCCACTCATATAGCCCATCCTTCGTCTTGAAGTCAGTCTTCCATTCACACCCCATTTCATATTGATTTGGTGGTATCCGCTTTTCAAATATAACTTTGAAAAAACCCTTGCACTGTTGCGCATTCCCCAACTTCTATCCTTCTTTGGCGTTAATAGGGAGGGCACCGTATAAGAAGACATACTCTCTCGAATATAGCCTTGTCACATACCTTAGTGACTTGTCTCTATAACTCTGCGTGCTCCATGGGGGACATGCAGTAGTGGGGAAGATTGGGGAGTTGTGTATTCCTCATGTGAAACTATCAAGGCAGATGGTCGAGACATTGGGAATGGTCGCATAGGACGGAGGAGAAAGTTATTCCCCACATGCACAAATGAATAGGTATTGGCTCGACCATCATGCATGTTACGGTGATCAAATTGCCACGGCCAACCTAAGAGAAGGTGGCACACTCTCATATCCACCATAGTATGTAGAACTTCATCAAGATAGTCTCAATGGAAAAACTCACTCTACACTGTCGATTAGAAGTTAAAGTGGATTCATTTCCCAACCATCCAATACGATACAGAGTAAATGGGGACTCAGTGGGAATATTTAGTTTATCAACCATCTCTTGTGCTACCAAATTATCACTAGCCCATCCATAAATAATCAACGTACACAACCTCTCCTTTGATATGCACTGAGTAAAAAATGTGCTCGATCGAACCAGGTGTCTTCACTATGTAGGGATGTTTGTGGATTTACGGGCGTGGTTACCATTATGGTGTGCATATATACGGTGAAAACTCCAATGCGTTTCGCTTGTTTATGGCAAAATTTCTCTCATCGCCGATAAATAGATTGGGTGAAGGATGGCAGTACATGAGGTGGGATAGGAAGAATTCCTAGGGATGGACATCCTTTGTAGGTGGGATAGGAAGAATTCCTAGGGATGTTCATTTTATTCTTTTGTGTTGGTTTTAGGGTTCATAGGGTTATGATATGAAATTGAGGTTGAACCAATTTTTTTTGGAAGCCGAGAGGGGTTTCTGGGTATACTCGAAGGTGAACAACGGTTAGTTGGGCTGATTCAGAGGTTTGGGGGGGGGGGGGAGGGCTGATGGGTTACTGGTAATTGGTCCGGTTTGTTTTTTTACCATTTCAGTTGATGGTTTTAGGGTTTTGACTGAGTTTGGCCTTAGTCGGCAGTCACTAAGGTTGTCCGACCTAGGTTTCTTTAGGTTGGGTCGGGTCGATTGGTTTGATGATAGATTTAGGGCTGCTTTAGCATTGAACATGTCCAGTTTGGGTGAATAAGGGTTAGGGTTCTTGCATTTTTGAGTTCTAGGATTAGGGTTTCAGAGCAAGTGTGGGGTTGTTTCTTGAATCTTGTGGATGAGTCCAATTCGAATCCCAATCTTAAATCATCATGATTAATCCAATAACAAATCTCGTTTTGATACCAATTTGATGTGAATTTGGGTGCGGAAGCATAAAAGAAGAAGTTATCTGTAGAACAACTTGAAAACAAGGAAGAGGGTTTCTTATTTCTCTCTCTAGCTCTTAATCTTAAAATTTCAAAAGTGTCACAAATGAAAGCCCTCAGGCTATTTACACAAAAGATACAAAGGGGTAAAAAAAAGAACCAGATAAAAGAATTTTGAAAAGGATGCCCATGTCCCTATGCTCTTACATCATTACGGCTGAAAAAACATTTTAAGTATCATTACACTTTGGGTTATGAGAATGAACAATATAGGCAGCTAAAGAACTTTATTTAGAGCCTTCTAGATTAAGGGAAGGTTTCACTTTCCTCGTCCTCCTTACCCAATGTTATGAAAAACCGTCTACATAACCATAGAAGTGGTCTGATGTCAATCTTACCTGACAAAGAAGACTCTGATCTATCCTAGTTCAACACAAACATCAGTGATTCCAGTTCCCAATATTCATCCCCTTTACTTTTTCTGTCAAATAATATGAAATACGTTTTTGTCAAATTGAACTTCAAAGTGTCTAGTTAGCCCTATATGATGTGGTTTATGTTTTGGTGTTGTTTTATTGTTTTCTTTCCATTCAAGTCTTAGAACTCATCAATTTTTACATTATTTGGAAAAAATACTAATAATTATTTATAATTTACTTATACAACCGTGTTTCATGGGTAAATCCATTAATGAACCAAACCCGTTAAGACTAAACCAAAAATCACTTCGTGTTAACGGGTAGTGTAAAGAATTGCCACCTCTATTTATTAGGTAGAAAATATGGTTGTGCATTTTTGTGAATCCTCAAGTTCCGGGTTATATGTTCTCTTTAGCTCTTACCAGAACATGGAATGCTATTTTTCTTGACCAATAATGTCTTAGCTCTTATGTAATAGACTTTTTAAGATCACACAGTTGATGTGCTTCAGGTGTGATGATTGTAGATTGTGTTTAGGCTATTGTATCCTAATAAATCTAACGTTGTTTCTCATGTAAACGGATTTCAGAAACACAATATTAGGCCAGAAGTTTTGAGTTTTTGGGAGATAAGGATGCTGGCAAAGTAGTGGACAAGGTCCACACCAGTGGGTTTAATGAGAAATCACATCAATTGATTGAAACGGCAGAACCAGAACAAACAAGAAAAAATATCAAGTGTAACTTGCGCAAAAGTTTTGCCTGGGATAGCGCCTTCTTCGCAAGTTCTGGTACACTTCAAAAATTGGAACCTCATATACACACAAACATATATATATATATATATATATATATATATATATATATATATGTGTGTGTGTGTGTGTGTGTGTGTGTGTGTGTGTGTGTGTGTGTGTGCAATTAGGGCGTGTTTAATACAGAATATAAATTTTCTCTGATTATTGTAGTCGTGTATATATATGAAAAATTATGGTTTATTTATAATACACGAATAAAATTTTTCCTTGGAAAAAATTTCTTTTCGGTGGAAGTAAGAAAATAAAAGTTGAAAATGCAGATTTTAATTCTTTATTGAGTTGTACATTCTAGGGGGTAGAAATTTTTTCCAAGGAAAAATTGTTCTCCGTGGAAAAAATGTTGCCAATCAACAAACACTTAATTGCTATAAGAGATTTACTTTACAACAATATACTGAGTAATACTTAATTTTCATTAAAACCTGAAAGATGGCAGATCTTGCTTGTCAGAATATGGTTAGTTTGAGTTAATTGGAGGGAAGCTGTTCATTTTCACGACCTTTGATTGTTTAATTTTTCATTTGAAACCAAAACCTGCTCCAAAGATGACAACTATTGGCATGCAAAGATCTGGGAAAACGATGAAGCAAGGTTCTTCTGGTCCACAATCCCCACAAGCATGTAGCTGTTAAGTGCATTGCAAAATTGTTATGATTTTTTTGTACTACACTTTAATTTATGAAAATAAGAAACTATGAAGAGTTCAGGCATTAAAATACAATAATAATTTTTTTTGTTAACTTTTTTGTCCAATCAATAATGTATCACCTTGTCTCCACCGAGACCAAAACTAAAATATGAGTTAAAAATTGGATTCCTGAGATGAAACCAAGTAATTAATATTTTTACATTTCGTCTTAATTTTTCCATCACTTTGTTTTTTAGTAGGGTTGGGCTTCTAATTGTGCTTTTCAATTTCTAGAGTTATAGACATAGCACGTATATATGTGTTAATGTCCTATGAATCGGTTTTGACTTTTGATTTACTTTTGTGATGTGAAAGGCATCGTAATAATAAAAATGCACAATTTAGGCTTCACCTTTCAACCCTCATTATATCAATAACATGAGTACAATAGGAGGCCAAAAGCCTTATTTATTATAGAACCTAAACATGGGGAACAGATATCCTAGTCAAACTAGGAAACTAAAAGATAACCTAATTAAAATAGGTAACTAATACTTAATAATTATCTCTAATAATAATATTAATATAATAAGTTAAATAATAACTAATGAACATTAAAATACTAAAAATAAAATAAATATGTAAAATAAAAGGCCCCACGTGGGGTTATCACACATGCACATCACTGTCCCCTTCTACGAATGCTCTTTCCAAGTGTTATAGACTTCAACGTTGAAGATTCCAAACAAGTAGTCCCTACCTTCTTTAAAAAGCTTTACCAAAAACTGTAGGGGAGATTTGGAAAAGTCCATGCCAAATGCATAAATATTTTGAATATTGCAAACCAATTTTTTTCCTTTCATTGGGGATGAAAAATATTTTTTCAGAAACTTTGGGGCTCAAATAATTCATTTTTCAACATGTTAAAGATTGGGGACTGTAAAAAATTTTCACAACAAAAAAATTAAAATTTTGAACTATTAAACTCCAACCCAAGTGGTTTGTCATTTGAAATTGGGCCAAGGTCAAATAGAGACCACATTGGTAACCTGTAGTCTTCAAAAGCCTTGTAACCAAACCTTCCATTTAAAAAACCCTTAACATTTGAACAATTGGAAACCCTAGCCTCCTCTCTTCTCAACCCTTCTGCCTTGACACTTTGTGAACCCATAAAAAATCTTCCGGATCTCGTTTCAGCCCGGAGAATATGGTCGAAAGTGGGTGACCACATTGAAATACAAGGCTGATTGTTCGGAGGCCTTGCAACAATACTCGCGACTATATTTCTAGTTCCTACTTTGTATGTAGATTACTGGACGCTTCCATTAGGGCTATTTGGGGTCGCCGTTGGTTGGGACACCTTCGCTAGATGTCGGATAGGTTGTTAACCTTAAATATTTGACCGAATGTGAACTTTTTGGAGAAGGAATAAGGTTGAATGATCTTATCGGCGCCGGACTGGGAGTATCGTAGGCCAGGGTTTGCCCACGGCTCCAACAGAGACTTTTGACCTTAGGTTCGGCCAAAAAGTGATCTGGAGGGGTCTGGATTGGGATAAAAATGGTGGGATGTTGGGGGTTGTTCGGTGGCAGAAAATTTGGATTTTGGAAGACGTGGGTTGCGATTGGGGTTACTTTTGGGGGACCACCCACCGAAGGTGAGGGGGTTAGTGGCGGTGATGAATGAGGGTGGAACAGTTGTCATGTTGTCTAGTAGGAGATGAACTGGAGGATCCATTGACGATGATGAATTATTTGAGAATCGAGTAGCAAATTACCATTTGGGCAAGAACAATATGTAATACCCCGTATTTTTATGGCTTTTAATTATGAGATTTATTAAATTAATCTGGGATAATTAATTGGAAATTAATCTAGATTTAAATGTTAGCGAGACGAGAGTTAGTATTTGGTTATTATAGTGTTGCTGAATATTACTGAGTGATTCTGGTAATATGTGATTATTGAATTTATTAAAATTGTCATGAGTTAAATATATGGCAGTTTCGGTAATTATGTTAGGACACGCATGTCAGTCGTGCCAGGACCCAATTTAATGGATTTAAAAGTATTTTATTTTTATGTCATCCGTATGACCATTTTGAGTATGCCAACGTGTTCGAAAGGGTGGAGATAGTTAGAAAACACTCGCTGAGGGTTTAGTTTGGGTTCGAGGGCATTTTTAGGCATAACCGACAACTCGGGAGGGTATTTTAGTCATTCCTATTTTTGGGTGAATAGTGACCCACAAATTTTAAATAGTTATTATCATCCAACACTTGATTCCATTAGGGCTTCACAACCAAAAATCATAAACGGCCCTTAGAGTGGAGGTGAAGGGAGTTTTCAAAGGAGAACCACCAATTAGAGGCTTTTTGCACCACCGTCACTACCACCGGATAGATCGGAAAGCAAGGATCATCTCCACAACGTCTAATTCATCGGATCAAAATCTTCACTACCAGGAAAGTGATTTAACTTGCAATAATTTAGCGCATATATCATTCATGTTAGGTTAGAATTGAAGAATAAGCTTAAGTAATGAAAATTGAATGGATTTGAAGAATTTATATTATAATCTGGGTAGGTCTTGCATGTAGTTTAATATTGGAGATAATAGAAGCCACAAAATTATGATTTATTGGTAGAGAATTATGATATTGTATCGAATTATATAGTGTTCTTGAAGAAATAGGATAAGTAGGGTTTTTATATGAAAATTAGGTAAATTGATCCAAGAATTTGATGTTCCATTTCGATTTGATGATTCTAAAATGTGGGAAATTATGCAAACATGTTGGTATGATTATAAGTATACTTGGTTGGGAGTTTATGATATTTTAATGAAGAATTAGAGGAGTAAAAATAGGAAAACCCGTAACTGTTTAAGTTATTTTGTACAAATATCTTCTTGATTGATCGATCGACTCAAGAATGTAGATCGACTGACGATCGATCTATCGACCCCGTTTCTTCGATCGATCGACCACTCCTGATTTTGGGAAATTGTTTTCCTCTAAGGTTTAATGAAATTCCAAAACTGATTTTGATTCTTAGGGTGATTAATATAATATTAAAGGACTTAAATAAGGTCAGTAGGGTCTTAGTTATTGTCAGAACATGTTATAACTTATGGAATCGAGGGTTATAATTACGAACGGTTATCGAGTGAGGATGATTTGAGATCTTTCAATTTTGTGACTGAAAGTGTAATGAAATATAATTTAAGGGATTGTATATCTTTGTTGAGATAACCTTAGGAACAAATGGGCGACCTACTATTCACTTGGGATAGGTATAGGTATCGAATCCGTATAACGAGACTTATCGCATTAAATAAATATTACATAGGATATCCTTGACGTAAATATTGTGGGTAAGACTTAATATATAGGGGAGGAGTATACATATACTGAAATTGTATATATATATTTGTTGTGTTAATGCCTAGTGTATGGATTTCTTACATATATGACATACCTACCACACTTGCTATCGCGAGAGGTTTGTTTTCAGAAAAGGGCAATCTTATCTTTGTGTGCCTTTAGGGGGATTTAGATTGGTACCTTAAGGACATATGATTGTGAATGACTAATTTTTTAGTTGATAAGCCAGCTGACCATGGGAGCGTAGGTATGTACGTGACCCATGGATATCTGAACTATGTTCGCCTACAATATGTGTGATTTATATTTAGACGGTTCCTGAGTGATTAGGAACATGTGATTATTCCATACGTGATGTACATGGATTTGATAGAAGAGTGTGCGTACACCGCATCTTAGCCTAGGGGTGATATATATGTATTTATGTAGTGAGAGTGAAATACTTATGTACTTGTGACTGGTTCATTGTTGCTTAGTAGATGTGAATAACAAAGATATTTACATGACCTAAGAATGAGAATTTAATTAACAGTTGAGAATAACTAAGATATTTGAACGGCCTAAGATTGAGAATTTGATTGACAGTTGAGATAGGTAATTAAATGAATTCGAATATGGGTTATGAATACAACTTGTTTGGATATTAATAGTAGACATCCTATGGTAGAATGCAGAAGCAGAAGTGGTATAAAATAGTTAGATAGTGGCATAACTAGTATGGGTTAAGGGCATACGTTAGGCGTGCAAATTAGTTGAGAGGTAAGAAACTCGTGTGAGAGTACGCAACCAAAGTGTTTATAATATATGTTGTTTAATTGTAATTTAAACACTAGCTAAAATTTTAAATTGTTTTCACCTCGGGCTCTGACCCATTTTCCTCCAAATCTATTTTTGTTTTGTAAAAACATTTTAGGTGCCCAGCCACAGGGACGCCAAGCATAGGAGTTCCATTTTGATGACGAGTATTAGCTACTGTGCAAGCTACATGATCTTGGTATTAGACGCCTCCATATTTATCCTTGGTTACTTTAGAGTCATTTGTATCAGTTAGGGAATGTCACCCATTCTTATTTAGAGGTTGTAGTTACAGACTTTCATTATTTCAGTTATTGATTTATTTATTCAAACTCTTGTATTGGGACTTTATTTACTCTAGCATTTTTTATTATTGGAGTGTTTACTCCAGACTTAGTTGATTTCATTTCGTTGGTTATTCATATGAGATTCTTTATGTGATTGATGGTTAATGATTAAATTCTTGGTGATTTGTTAACTTAATTAATAAAATATGACATCTCTCTTTTTAAATTTTAGGTGGCTAGTAATTAATTAAATGTTTTTCGACAGTGATGCTAAGACTGAACCAACTTGATATTATGTATTAATTTAATAAAGGAGTAGCTACCCGGTATTTAATTAGTCGGGGTGTTACATGTGGTATCAGAGCATCGGGTTCTAGTGTCCTTTAGGATCTGTGCGGCTTATTATGCTTCCAACGTAGATTTCTTTGATATAGATCCCTATGTTTAGGATTGTTGATTTCTTTGGTGAAATTCCATTCTCATGCTATCATGTATATGATAGTGAATCATATTTGCATTCGGTGTATTCGTGTGCCGAAAAATGCAGTATGTTAGGCGAAGACAATTGGGCGGACAACATGAGGCAAAAATCATTTGAGGTGATTTGATTTATTAAATAAATATGACCATAGTTGAGGTCACCCATATTGTGGCACGGAAGGCCAAGACGGTATAGACGGCTAAGGCGCAACTTAAGACTTCCAAGTACCACTATAGTAGACAGTGGGGTCAAATTAGACTCACACAGCAAGGTTGGATTGGGAGAGAATAAGACGAAACATTGAAAAGAACTAGGAGTGGAAATACTAGAAATGCGGAGATGGCGTTTACTAGCCAACTAATGTAAAATATCCAAAGCCTTGGACATATGACGAGGTATGGCTAATCAGGAGTGAAAATTTGGGGTAAATTTTTATTGGCTCGTAAGAGTGGAGTTTCATTGGTGGGAGGCAACCACCACACTTGGAATGTTTTTTCAAGAGAAGGCGCATAAGTATGGTGTGATCATAAGTTACTTCATTAGATGTTCATAGTGTGACGCGAACGTTGTTCTGAACACACACAAGAGGGTCTGACAGAGGTCACTTTGTGAGAAGAAATTTAATTAATTAGCGAACCTTACACCGGGTGAAGTATGTGAAATGGAGAAGAGAATGTTAAAAGAAAATTTTACATAAAAGAAGAATTGTTAGCACTTCTGGGGAATTCTGCTTGGACGGTCAATGTAGATGGAAATTATGGTGCGTTTTGTTAATATGGAGGTAAAAACTTCCTTGTGAGGGGAGCTACAAGAATCGAAGAATTTAGATTGAGTAAGACTGGGGGAAATGGTGTTGAAGAAGCACCACAAGGGGGAGACCTATCAGGGAACCCATTTAAATGATTCAGATAGCTGAATTGTTACCGAGCGATGTTGATTTCAGTAAGAGTTGTTTAAGCCAGTAGTGTGTTCCTTAGGGTCATCAAAGCTAAGGAAACAACGGAGGTAGTCATCAAAGTCAAGACTGCCAACGTCCGAAAGAAGGACCACCTTAACATGGTCAGTGTGACCGGAGATAAGTTGTGTATGTGTAGAGGTATTTTGCGGGGAGTGAAACCTGTGCGTTATAAATGTTTCCCGAAGAAAGTATGAGGATAAGTGTCTGGTTCCTAGCAAGGGCAATAGTTATGGAATTTTTTAGTTTAGTATGGATAGGTGTGTTAAGTCCAGAAACCATTTGAGCAGCAAGGGCGATTGGTGAGCTAGAAGTACGAGTTATATCCTCAGATGATGATGCATGTTGTATGTGTTAGGAACGAGTTACTACACTTTTTATATTGCTATATTCGCATGAGAGTCAAGTTTAGTGAGTGTCTCGGCAATGATACTATTTATGTGAATATTTCTCCCTGGTATAATGGGGTTACCACTAGTGTTATTCGTTGAGGATGAATGAGTATATTGATAGCGGTGTATACTTTATTGAAATTCCTCATGTTAGTGTTGTGTTATATGAGTCTGATATTATCCAAATTATGGTTTTATAATATGCTTACACCGATAGTGTGCGGATTTATCTGTAAGAGGGTCAGGTTCGCGATTATATATATATATATATATATATATATATATATATAAAATAAGGGGTAGAATTGTGGCACTATTCCATAACTTGATAAGCTAAGTAGTGGTTGGGATTAAAACACCAATGCAAGAAATGGAGGAGTGAGATTGTTTTATTTCATTTTACTCTTTTACCCCTTCATTTTTTATTTCCCCATCTTTTTTCCTCACTCCAAATTTATTTCTATCTCTTACTTTAATTTAAAATAAGGGCTAAATTGGTAACTTACCAAAAAATCCGGAAACATTCACCAAAAAATCCCCTCATTCCATTCCTCTCACTCACCCCATTAGCTCCATGATCCTCTCCATAACACAAACCCATTCAGCTCCATTTTCCCTCACCTATAGACTCTACCACTTTACCCCTCCACTCTACCGCCTCACGCTCCCACACTCAACTAGTTGGTGCTACCGCCCTGAACCCATTACTGCCATCCTTAATCCGTTGATGTCTCGGCCCTCAAGGTATGTAATTTTCCCTTTTCTCTCTCTTACACCAGGCTATTTTCTCCCCCTCTTACACACGCTTATCCACACCCTCACACACATTTTTTTTCTAGATCTGATTCGGTTTCATTTGGGTTCATTTGTGGGTTTAGGGCTGATGATTTGAAACCTAGGTATGATCTCTCTCAAATTTAATCTTTATATTTTTTTTACTTATCTAATAGTTCATTTACATTTTTGTAGTTCTAATAGTTCATTTACACTTTTCTAATAGTTCATTTACACTTTTCTATTAGTTCATTTATAAAATTAATTTTTATTTTTTTTCCTTCCCACTACATGTAATAACATTTTAGTTTGGTATTTCTTAATAACATTTATGAGTATTATTGTAATTTTTGAATTTTAAGGTTACCAATATTTTTGGTGTTACGGGTATATGGATTTTAGGGTTTACGTTGAATTTTATGGTGTTATGTTCTTCTGACCATAAGTTGAATTGAGTTATGCTTTTAATTTTCTTTTCTTAAATTCCATTTTTGTAGAATATGACCTTTGCACAGGTACATGTTTTATCTACAATTTCATTTTGCAAATATTCTTTAGATAGTTTTTTCTTTTATCTCCATGGTGTAATTCACCAGTATCAAGCCTTTTTCCCCATATTTCACTGCCGTTCATGGAAAATATATATTGTAAAAGAGCTGAGTGTCTGGCACAAAATTGATAAATGTACATTTTTTCAATATGCTGCCATGATCTGCTATTATGCAAAATGGGGCTACAAGCATTGTGGGATAGGGTAGAGGTTTAAAATTTGAGGCATCCATAGCATTAATATTATAAGGGACAAGGTTCAATTCCACCGCTGCCTTAATTCGTCTCCATATCCAAATCAGGTAAACCTTCTCTCTCTATCTTTGATTGAGATTTTGTGGGTTTTTTTGTTCGAATTAAAGTTTTATAAACACTAATCTGCTTTTGGGAATCATGGCGTTTCAAATTTTCATTTTTTGGTTTTCTTGGTTTTGATTTGAGATTACATTAAACACATTTCAACAGTTGGTTGGAATGTGGCTTACATTACACATTATAGATGCATATTTGGTTGGGGGTCATGTTTTTTGACAACTTTATTTTTACGTTTTTTCCACATCCAATTATATATATTTTTTCTTAGAGATCCAAAGTAGGTAAAGTTTTATAAACCTGATTGATATGGAGATTGTGTGATTTTTTTTTTTAAATTAAAGTTTTATAAATCCTAATCTTTAGTTGGGGCTTTGACCATATAGATGGGGTTTCGAAATTAGATTTTTGGGTTTTCTTGAAATTTACCGTTCTAAAATAACTAATCCAATTAGGCACCTGTAAATTTCTTTTTTCAACTGCATTTTATATAATCAACATGACATAAAAGGATTCTCTTCTATTTGGGGGTTCCAATTGATTCACGTATATGTGTATTTATAATTAGTTCAATTGATTCATGCAACTATTATTTGGGGGTTTGAATTGATTCATGTAATTTCTTAATTAGTTCACTCTCACTTTTTGATGTATGTGTAGGTATTTTTAATGTTATGTTTGACTTCATTGGGCCTTTATTATGCAAAGGTATCTATATAATTGTGTACTAGGGAATTTTTATTTTTCTGATACTTATATGTGAATAATGGCAAATAATTTGTTTTGCATCTCCAACACCATTGTAGATCATGAAAGGTAAACTCTATTTATGTCCCCGTATGTTTTTGGAGTTTCATGTTTCCATTAACAAAAGTTAGTTTATACTCTCAACTACATTTATGATATTTCTAACTTATTTTTAGGTATGCCATTATTAACAACCTCTTAGTTTAGAATTGTCTACTATTATCTTCTCCAACACCATATATCTTCTTCGATCCACAAGTCGAATGAATATTAATTAGAGATACTATGTTTTCATTAGGCACGCATTGATCATTTATAGTCTCCACTGCATTTATGATCTTTCTAACATATTCTAAGGTATGTCTTTATTAACAACCTCTTGGTTAAGCACTGTCTTCTATTCTCCTCTCCAAACACCTTTAAATCGATTTACTAAATTTTAATTAGGCACGTGTATTAGACTTCTGAATACTTATGCTAATTTTTAAATTAATTCAATTTTCATTAGGCACGTGTATTAGGCACAAAACTACCGACTAATACGACATTCTTCTATCTCAAATAACATCCAAAATCACGTTGTAACTAAGGATCGATTATGTTATACCGCATTCGCATTCTTTGCCATCTATTTATATGCATTTTTGGCCTTACCGACATACACGTGACTCTTCTGTTTCATACTTCTTTCGAATTCGCATTTGAACTGAATCTCAATTTTATTATAGTGCCTTCACGTACTTTGTCCATCCTAAACTATCCATGCAATTACACCTCTTTTTGATTGCATGCCACTGTGCCCATCTATTTAATAGGTAATCTTATTTCATTCTTTTGTTCATCATTATATTCTTCCCAAACACATACCCCATACGCCTTAAGTCGATAACCCTTATAAGGTTACATATGTTCTTGGGAACTACTTGAGTTACATAAGCTTAAGTTACATGGCGTCATTCAAAGTTTTTTTCAATTTACTAAACTTCATCTTAAATTAGTTCAATGCAACTCAAGGCTAAGATTTGTATCCAATGATCCAATTATATACAGACTTGATTTAAGTTGTATGTGTAAGCAGATTTAAGTAGTATGTGTAAGCGTACACTGGATATTGGATATTTAAGTTCTATTAATTAGATTTTTATCCAATGATCCAATAATTGATGATTAAGATTATGTATTAATTTTGATTGTTCATGTTTGGTTGCTCCTTTATTGGTTGCTGATGGTGATTAATAAGTTATGATTAATAACATGTGACAAGAATGGGGAATAATTCTAATATTTTCTTCATATGTTTGGTTTCTTATGATTAATAACCAGTGAAAAGAATGGGGTTGTTTGATTTTGACATTTGAAATGCGGATTTTAAGATGAAGTGATTTCAAATTGTTAGTTCCTAAGAACTTTTGGGTAACTTCTTCAATGTGTTCACATGTTGCTATTTGCTAAAATTGTTCAATATTTTCAACTTCTGTGTGGCTGAAATCAGAAAATGGTAAGTTGCGTCAGGCAGGATTTTAAGAAACAGATCTAAGTTGGGGTGTAGTTTAATGTGTTTGACAAAAATAAGAAAGGTCTGAGTGGAGAAATTTGGATTTTAATACCTGGGTCAGGCAAATTAAAAAAGGTGGGCTGAAATTATTTCCAAAGTGGCTCATAAACCTCATTTTTTTATATAATCACCTTTATCTCAGATTTTTCCCCTTTTGGTTTTGCAGTTAAGTGTGCGACTATATCTTCATCCTCATCTTTGAGCTCGACGTCTATACCTGGTGTGTCTTTGCAGTTTACGTACTCGAACGCCTCCTACTTTCCAATGCCCTTCCACCTTCAACAATCCCATCCCGACATTGCCCCCAATTCATTTTCATTTTCTTCTTTATCAATTGCATCTATAATTTCATGGTGTGGTTTTATGATCAAGCTCAACAGTTATTTCAAAGGGATGCATAGAGAATTACACCTGAAGTTTTGGAAAGGGTAAAAGTTGCACTTGTAAGCAGTCAAATAAAGCATAAAGTAGAGACCAAAAAGAAAGCCCTAAGGTACGAGAACTGTGTAACACCCCGCTTGAAATAATAACGGGTGGCCAGCCCTATACTACATTAAATCAGGAGTTTCAGATGGCTCAGTCTCAGAACCAACAGTCGATACAAATATAATATAGACTAACTACCCGATATCATATAAGTGAGATGTTAAAATTTAATAAAATATGCAACAGACAACAAACAACACTATAAAACTGCTAATAAAGGAAAGAAAAATGCATACGAGAACTAAGATAAATGAAATGCTGGAATAAAATGAAATAAATAAATACAACTGAAAACACCACAAGGAAGTAAACCCGAATAAGCTATCGGGTCATAGCCAATACAATAACTGAAATGAAATAAATATACATATCTATAAATATCCCTTGGGTATAAACCCGATATACAATATGAATCCTACCAATATTTTTAAAGAAGTAGGAAGCGACTACAAGCTAAGTCCCGCAACAATCCGCATCAATTACGACTCCCAAGACTCTCGATAGAATGTCATCCGACCGGTAATAGTACATATATATACATGCAGGAGAGAAAAGTAAACGGGTCGGAGCCCGAGTTGTGAAAAATATTTAGCAAGTGTGTTAACCATGCATAATAAATATCAGTGTGCTTATTTCATAATTAAAGTGGAATCGCACTCTCGTGAAACCCCAACACACCTGTCATCTAACGTTGCGCACCTATTCACGTCCTGAAATTTTAGTTAAATTACCCCACCTATAAGGAAAACCTAACTACACATGGGCATAGCATATACCCCCAATACCTGGTTTCCTAGCATACCCCAGAATCCAACCCTTTCGAATCATACTTGATTATTTTCAAACATATATGCCATACTAGGCTTAATGGATTCTGGTTTATAATTAATTCAATTATAATTCTTAATACGTTAACCATATACATTTGAGTTTAATCAAATGATTTAATTAATAAATAACATGCATACAAATTATTATTGACAAAACTTCTCTCCAATCTCAACACTACACTACGTTTCGTGCGTGGGGTGTCACGCAAAGCGAAATCCAAACAAGGAACCACCCCGTTACACTACTCCTTGACAATGTCGATCCTAGATATCCATTATGCCATACATACAATATTATATTGCTACAAGGACTAAATTTAAATTACAATATAAAAACAACATAAAATCTCCAATAATAGCCTTGGGATAATGTAACCAAAATATTCCTTAAATAAGATACATCAACCCCCATCAATTTAGTCCACCATAATCATCCAAGATGTACTCCACAACGATTCCATATCCTTCCATTTATAGGATATATATATATATATATATATATATATATATATATAAGCATTTTATTCTAACCATCTATATTTACAATTATCCATTTCCATAGCCAAGTGTACGTACCACATATGATGTACAATGGCCATCCACATAATATACCCAGCTATATATATCGCCGATAAAACTGCATCATGCTATCATCTTCCCAGTGCTCGACTCACGTAGCAATACTGGGGACCACCATGGTGGGACTAAACGACACCCATCTCGTGGTAAACTCACACACACGATGACCCGGGAAGCGGTCATAGCTCCAAACCGGCAATGAGACGAAACATACCCACCACGCCTCATCCCAAAAATATAAATCACATAATAACACACGGGACGACTATGACCTGGGGAATATCCACACCCTGCTCCTCGAGCCAGGATGTTCACCCTCTGCGCGGAAACATCCCAATGATAGCATGAGCGGGGTATGCTTAACCACGTAAGTATATATATCATTCACATGCACAGTATATATACATCCATATGATCCCATCATATGATCAAACCCTAAACCATCATATACGGTTTAGATATTCATACCACGTATATCCGCAACATAAATGTATCCATAGAGTCATATCTTAATAGATATATATACATCCACGTATCCATATGTATATATATTTATATATATAACTATATCTCTTTCGTATGTATGATATATATATATATATATATATATATATATATATATACACTCGGCTATAAGTATACATAATCCTCAATATACAAGTTGTCACCACAAACTCATTTAATTTACCTCGATATGTGAATACAACCCCTCACTTGAAGCATATTCATCCACTTTTCCTATGATGAATAGTCTCCCAAAATCATATGTGTATATACATATATATTCAACATTAGGGTTATCACCCAAAATTTTGTGTAGGAAACCATCACTACACATACCATCTATATCCGAGAGCACATTAGAGATTCTAGTAATAATTTCGACTACCGTTATACACATAACTAATAGTCTATAAGCCTCATGTTCAGTCTTACCTTCGTCAAATAAGACCATATGTTAGGGAAAATACCCAATGTAAATCACACCCTGATAAACAACTTCTACCCCCAACTAGATTTACACACTCTACTCTAGTTGGTAATATGATCCCATCGCCCTCGATTTCGACTACGGTTCAATCACTTTTGTGAATCCCCTAGTATAAGATCTCTCGAATTTATTTCTTAATGTTTATCATTACTAAGGGTATGCGACCACTCTCTAATTGGGCCCCAAATTGTATCTTAATAAAATCCTATCTTTATAAGGATTCGACATAAATGTTGGCCTAGAATTTCACAACATACCCTCGTAATTCTCTATATAAGAGTTCTTAGCCTCCAATCACATCTATACTAACTTTTGATCCATAAGTAGGATTCTCAATCCCAATGGGATTTCCCCACAATCTCTACACACAACTCCAAATACATAAATGGATATATTTTTCCCAAATTGTCCCAAGAAGTCCCCATAATCATAATATGTGAGAAACCCCTTATGTGTCTCCAAACATACCTCTTACATCATAAGAGAAGGCCCCAAACCAATAAACCCAACCAAAAAGGGTTTGAAATCAACATAGAGAAAAATTCCTCAAAGTTCCCGGTTTCTGAATTTATTCGGCCCTATTCCGAATCGATTCGGCCAAGCAAATCAATTCGGCCTCCAAGGTGAATCGATTCGAGTCCAAAGACCTGGGCTTCTATCACAGGCCAAATCGATTCGGCTTGGGTCCAAATCGATTCGGTGAATGCAGACCTGCCAATTTGCCAAAACCGAATCGATTCGCTTAGGGGGCGAATCGATTCGGGTCGGCAGATTTTGTAGGGTTCCTCTTCTCCAATGAACCCATGAATTTTAAACCCAAAAATTTCTATTCTAACCCCCAAACCTTCATCAAATCATAATTATAAGCCCATAAATCAGCCCAAATTTAATCCCAACCATTTCTACACCATTAAACCCATATTTAAACATTCGTTTCAAGATTAAACCCAAAAATTTAGGTTTTGATATTTATACCAAAAAATCCATTTCTTTAACCCACAAATTATGAAATCAAATACACAAATGACTTATTTAGCAAGATTAAACACTTGCCTCAGATTTTTAGAGGTTAGATCATCCTCGATGTCGCGGTTGGGCCAGAAATCTCCAAGCTTTCCTTTCTCTCTCTCTTCCTTTCTTCTTCTTTTCTCGATTATCTTCTCTTTTCTTTCTTTTTTTCTCTAAATGAGAAGGCTTGTCCAGTAAGCCTATTAAGCCTTTAAAACATAAGTCCCAATTTTAAATGTTAATACACACTTTAAATGACTTGTTTACTCCAATTCTAGTCAAATTGACTTAAAAATATTCCGGAGTCGAAATAAAACCCAATGACAGTCATTTTGACTATCTCGACCCTTCCGGGATTGATGGTACCCTCAAAATCATCATTCGGAGTACTTTGAAATTTCCTCTATTTTTGGACTTCAATTCCCCAAATATTAAAATTCTCCAATTCAATTAAATTTTATTTTCCCAAAAATTTTATTTCTCAGTCTCCAAAGTCAAGGGTTGTCACATACTTCCCCCCTTACAAAAATTTCGCCCGCGAAATTTAAGATATGCCTAGGTCCTCAATCTCATCGAGTCCTTACATCAACCCTCAGGATCACTATACCGATCCATTTTAGTTCTCACGTCTAACCATATAGATTTTAAAACAAACTACTACCCAGGGCGCCCATACAACTCGTACCCGAGTTTCCACTCATAAAATTATAATTAAGCTCCATTAGCCTCAAATCGTAACATAACTATCACCAATATAATCTATAATAACATATTAATTATATAATTGTTTGAAAATTCCCAATGGTTGAACTCTCCTCAATTCCTGACACTAGCCACCTTCGTGCGAGAGAGGTCTCGCAAGAAAAATCCAAATAAGGAGCCCTCCCAATACACTACTGTGTAGCTAGGTCGGGGATTGAGATTAGGTGAACCAATGTTAAGGTTTTATAAAAGATTTTCATATTTTTAGATATTGCCCGCAGGCCTCTGTAATAATATAATATAAATCAATTCCGCGTCTTTCGACACGCCAAACAAACACGTTATGTTTAGGACACAAGGTCTCAACAAATACAATACTCTAACCAATACCTAGTTCTCAAAACTAGCATAACTATGAGAAAAATCCTCGCTCAAAATAAATCCCTTGGACTCTAAACCTCTCAGTCATACATATCCCTTGCATTGAATCAAAGAATTTTCCACAAGGTAAGTCCTCCTCTTAATGGAATACTACAATTACATACCCTAACATATCCATAAGACAAATGACCTTATAGTCACTACTTAACACACCTCGACATTACGCACTTTCGGAATTCAATATTACAACTCCTGACTACCTTTTTATGAGATGGTCTATTTCTCAAAAGATGCCATATAAGGGCCGTACTTACTCACTCCTTCTTCGTGTAGCAGCTACTACTCATCACACCTTACGCATGACATTCCCGACATCGCATAAAGCGCGACTTAAACCCAAAGAAAGGTATTCTACCTCATACTTCCACAATCCAATTGCTTTACTTCATCCTTGGACCCTTATTTAAAGTCCTCTACTCTTCTAGGACAATCATTATTCCTAAGCCTATTTCTCCACAAGAGAATTATATTCCTCAAAATCCTTCCTAACCATTTTTAAGGACAAAACGCGATTGGAACTACCGAAAACTCCCTCAGTCCTACTCAACGAACCTGAGTCTCCAATTTCTTACACCCTTCTTAAATAAAGACGATACCCCTAACAATAGGACAATGCCACCTACCTTCCATAGGTAGAAGTCAACATCACCAGGCTTCCTAACAAGGTTAACTAGTTTCCCAGTCTAAACCTCCCAAGGACTCCACTATACACCTCTCCTCAGACTTTCCTTAATAAGACCAAGATTCGCACTTCGAGTAAATCTCCCTTTCTTACTCAACCATTGATAGATCACCTTGAACCATTGCTAGAGATCTCCTCAATATCTTCGCCAGAATCGGGGAAAAATAAATACCCCTAATCAAAGCATACCAAAGATATGCTATGGGTATTGTCTCTCTAATCTTATCCTTTCCTAGACGACATAATCTAGGCGACGTCTGAAATGGAAGCAACTGTTATCAGAACGTCAAAAAAGTGAATACACTTCACAGAAAAAGATAAGCCCAGTGAACACAACAGTCCTAATAGTAGGGCCTTATATCAAGAACGTTCATGGAAGAACGCAGAAAACCCGCACAGATCCTAAAGACTCTAGAACCTGATGCTCTAATGCCATCTGTAACACCCCGCTTAAAATAATAACGGGTGGCCAATCCTATAATACATTAAATTAGGAGTTTCAGATGGCTCAGTCTCAACGCCAACTGTCGATGCAAATATAATATAGACTAACTACCCGATATCATATAAGTGAGATGTTAAAATTTAATAAAACATGCAACAGACAAGAAATAACACTATAAAACTGCTAATAAAGGAAAGGAAAATGCATACAAGAACGAAGATAAATGAAATGCTGGAATAACATGAAATAAATAACTACAACTGAAAACACCACAAGGAAGTAAACCCGAATAAGCTATCGGGTCATAGCCAATACAATAACTGAAATGAAATAAATATACATATCTATAAATATCCCTTGGGTATAAACTCGATATACAATATGAATCCTACCTAGATTTTTAAAGAATTAGGAAGCGACTACAAGCTAAGTCCCGCAGCAGTCCGCATCTATCACGGCTCCCAAGACTCTGGATAGAAGGTTATCTGACATCCATGCGGTAGAATACCTATAATCGTATATATATATATATATATATATATATATATACATGCAGGAGAGAAAAGTAAATGGGTCATAGCCCGAGCTGTGAAAAATATTTAGCAAGTATGTTAACCGTGCATAATAAATATCGGTGCTCTTATTTCATAATTAAAGTGGAATCACACTCTTGTGAAACCCCAACTCACCTCTCATCTAACGGTGCGCACATATTCGTGTCCTGAAATTTTAGTTAAATTACCCCACCTATAAGGACAACCTAACTACACATGGGAATAGCCTATACCCCCAATACCTGGCTTCCTAGCATACCCCAGAATCCAACCCTTTCTAATCATACTTGATTATTTTCAAACATATATGCCATACTAGGCTTAATGGATTCCGGTTTATAATTTTTTCAATTAGAATTCTTAATATGTTAACCATATACATTTGAGTTTAATTAAATGATTTAATTAATAAATAACATGCATACAAATTATTATTGACAAACCTTTTGACCAATCTCAATACTGCACTACGTTTCGTGTGTGGGGTGTCTCGCAAAGCCAAATCCAAACAAGGAACCACCCTGTTACACTATTCCTTGACAATGTCGATCCTAGATATCCATTATGCCATACATATAATACTATATTGCTACAACCACTGAATTTAAATTACAATATAAAAACAACTTGAAATCTCCAATAATATCCTTGGGATGACGTAACCGAAATATTCCTTAAATACGATACATCAACCCCCATCAATTTAGTACACCATAATCATCCAAGATGTACTCCGTAATGATTCCATATCCTTCCATCTATAGGATATGTAAGTATATATATATATAGGAATTTTATTCTAACCATCTATATATACAATCATCCATTCCCATAGCCAAGTGTACATACCACATATGACGTACAATGGCCATCCACATAATATACCCGGCTATATATATCGTCGATAAAACTGCATCATGCTATCATCTTCTCAGTGCCCGACTCACGTAGAAATACTGGGAACCACCATGGTGGGACTAAACGACACTCATCTCGTGGTAAGCTCACACACAGGACGTCCCGGGAGGCGGACATAGCTCCTAACCGGCAATGAGACGAAACATACCCACCATGTCTCATCCTAAAAATATAAATCACATAATAACACACGGGACGACTATGACCTGGGGAATATACACACCCTGATCCTCGAGCCAGGATGCTCAACCTTTGCGCGGAAACTTCCCAATGATAGCATGAGCGGGGTATGCTTAACCGCATAAGTATATATATCATTCACATGCACAATATGTATACATCCATATGATCCCATCATATGATCAAACCCTAAACCATCATATAGGGTTTTGATATTCATACCATGTATATCCATAACATAAATATATCTATAAAGTCATATATATATATATATATATATATATATATATATATATATATATATATATATATATATCGTTCATATGTATAAGATATATATATACACTCGGCTATAAGTATACATAATCCTCAATATACAAGCCGTCACCAGAAACTCATTTAATTTACCTCGATATGTGAATACAATCCCTTACTTAAAGAATATTCATTCACTTTTCCTATGATGAATAGTCTCCCCAAATCATATGTATATATATACATATATATTCAACATTAGGGTTACCACCCAAAATTTTGTGTAGGAAACCATCACTAGTAATAATTTTGACTACCGGTATAAACATAACTAATAGTCTATAAGCCTCAAGTTCAGTCTTACCTTCATCAAATAATCCCATATATATGGGAAAATACCTAATGTAAATCACAACCTGATAAACAACATCTACCCCCAACTAGATCTGCACACTCAACTCTAGTTCGTAATATGATCCCATCGCTCTCGATTTCGACAACGGTTCAATCACTTTTGTGAATCCCCTAGTCTAAGATCTCTCGAATTTATTTCTTAATGTTTATCATTACTAAGGGCATACGACCACTCACTTTCATTGGAACCCAAATTGTATCTTAATAAAATCATATCTTTATAAGGATTCGACATAAATGTTGGCCTAGAATTTCACAACATACCCTCGCAATTCTCTCTCTAAGAGTTCTTAGCCTCCCATCACATCTATACTTACTTTTGATCCATAAGTAAGATTCTCAATCCCAATGGGATTTCCCCACAATCTCTACACACAGCTCCAAATACATAAATGGATATATTTTTCCCAAATTGTCCCAAGAAGTCCCCATAATCACAATATGTGAGAAACCCCTTATGTTCTCCAAACATATCTGTTACATCATAAGAGAAGGCTCCAAATCAATAAACCCAACCAAAAAGGGTTTGAAATCACCATAGAGAAAAAATCCTCAAAGTGCCCTGTTTCCGAATCGATTCGGCACTATTCCGAATCGATTAGGCGTAGCAAATCGATTCGGCCTCCAAGATGAATTGATTCGGGTCCAAAGACATGGGCTTTTGTCTCAGGCCAAATCGATTCGGCTTGGGTCCGAATCAATTCGGTCAATGCAGACCTGCCAATTTGCCTAAACTGAAACGATTCCCTTTGGGGGCGAATTGATTCGGGTCTACAGATTTTGAAGGGTTCTTCTTCTCCAATGAACCCATGAATTTTAAACCCCAAAATTTATATTCTAACCCCTAAACCTTCATCAGATCATAATTCTAAGCCCATAAATCAACCCAAAGTTGATCCCAACCATTTCTACACCATTAAACCCATATTTAAATATTGATTTCAAGATTAAACCCAAGAATCTAGGTTTTTATATTTATACCCAAAATCCATTTCTTTAACCCACAAATTATGAAATCAAATACACAGATGACTTATTTAGAAAGATTAAACACTTGCCTCAGATTTGTAGAGGTTGGATCATCCTCGATGTCGCGGTTGGGCCGAAATCTCCAAGCTTTCCTTCCTCTCTCTTCCTTTCTTCTTCTTTTCTCTTTTCTCTTATCTTTTCTTTCTCTTTTTATCTAAATGAGAAGGCTTGTCCCATAAGCCTCTTAAGCCTTCAAAACATAAGTCCCAATTTTAAATGTTAATACACACTTTAAATGACTCGTTTACTCCAATTCGAATCAAACTGACTTAAAAATGTTCCGGAGCCGAAATAAAACCTCATGACAGTCATTTTGACTATCTCGACCCTTTCGGGATTGATGGTACCCTCAAAATCATCATCCAAAGTACTTTGAAATGTCCTCTATTATTGGACTTCAATTCCCCAAATATTAAAATTCTGCAATTTAATTAAATTTTATTTTCCCAAAATTTTATTTCTCTCTCCAAAGTCAAGTGTTGATACAAACTGGCAGGTGCGAGAACTGATTCGGACCCAAATATTGGAGGTTACTACCTCTATTTTGTAGAGGGGAGAAAGGGGATGAGGTGGAAAAGGGTGTACTGATCGAATCGTGGGGGAAACAAAAGTAAGTTACAAGTTCACCAAGAATGTTCTGTGAAACGAAAAAATTCAATTAGCATCGAGAGTCGATTCTATTTCTTTCCTAAAATTAGAAGTCATAATGCAGTGGCTCATTGAAAGTTGGACATAAAGAATGCAGAAATCATGTGTTGTTTTATTATTTTTATTCATATCTTCTGCATATATGCATACTGCATATATGAAGCTGCATGTATGCATATGCATATATTCATCTGTATATATACATATGGCATATATGCGTATTGCATATATGCAGCTGCATATATATAATGCATATATGCAGTATGTATATATGCAGTATTGTGGAGATCTTCCAGAGTCAATTTCAACGAAGAAAATCTATATACCTTTTGCAAATGAATTCAATTTCAAACAGTTTACTAATTATATACTAGACCAATATGGTATGATCGATTAACTGTATAGATTTAAACTTAAATGTATACCCGTTTAAATTTATTCACAATCGATTGAGCCTTTGTATAATTTTTTATTTTGTTTCAGGTATTCTTACGCCAATTTAGTTTATGTGTGTCAGTATGTTTACCACTAATCAAGGATTCGATCTTTAGCCAAGGACCAATTATATGATAGTTATGTACTACCAAGGAAGTTGAGGGCCATGCTTCAGTTATTAGAACTGATTGAAGATGAACTGAAGAAAAAGAGTACATTCTCAACACGTTTAGCTATGATGACAATGCCCAAGCCATTGCATTTCTTCATTAATTGTTTTTCTTAATGCTTTTTAGTTACTGGTGTCTTTGTTCTTAATATTTGCATCACTCATTTCAAACAATTCAAATCCAACATTCCCCCAGATTGCTCACTCCGTGGTTAATATTTACCGCATGTAAGTCTGTATCTCGGGTCAAAGTTTATATAATTGTTTGTGTGTGTGTGTGAAGGAAAAGATCTAGATATATGGTAGTGATGATTGTATTCATTGGTTGTTATGATTAATTGTAACAAAACACCCCCTTTCTTAGTTATTTTTACATGGGTAGCCTAAAACATTGGGACTAATTATTGGTTGTTCCATTTTCAAACAATTTTTATCAATGTTGTTATAATGGAATAAAAAAAATTTACACTGTAGAATTTGTTGTAGAATTCGTAGAGAATTAGTTTTAAAATGAGCAAATCCATTGTTATATACTAATTCTCTACAAACCAGTTTAGTTAAGTTATATTAGTATACAAACCAGTTGATCCAGTTATATAAAAACCAGTTACATACTAATAATAAAATTCAACTGGTTCAACGAAGTTATATTAGTATACAAACCAGTTATCCATTGAACTAGTTATGTGGATCACAAAACAGTTATATTAGTATACAAACAAGTGGTTCAACGGAGTACATACTAGTTATATTAGTATACAAACCAGTTATATAGTCTCTACTGGTTCAACTGATAATTCTACAAACCAGTTCAGTTCTATACAAACCAGTTATATACTAATAATAGTTCAGTTCAATTATACAGTTCAGTTCTAAAGTGGTTCAACGCAGAATTCTTTACAAACCACTATACAAACCAGTTCAGTTCTAGAGTGGTTCAACGGAGTAGTTCCTGTTCAGTATTCATGTTCTCTGTCAAACTCTTCAATTTATTTTTTAGAATATTGTTCAACATAAGAAGAAGACTCTTCATATAGTTACTGGAGGGCATATTTCGAGCTTAAAGATCTCGAAAAAGAAATTCCAAAAGAGGATGTAGAGAAGCAGATACTTTAGCCAGGGGAGTAAAATCCCTGATAGGATTCTTACACGGGATATCAGTAATTGACCAAGCCAAAAAAGAAGAAAATGTATTGGCCAATGCATTGAAAATAGAGAAAACAGAGGAGAGAAAATTTTCAGTGTTGAATGGTTTCCCCAAGACGAGGGAAGAGATGGATGAAGATGAGTAACTCGTAATTCCATATTCACCTTTCACTAGGCAGCTCAAAAATTAAGGGAGGTTCCCTTCTTCGTTCTCTCCCATACCTGAGCACGAGATAGATTGATAGATGATCCAGTTATTTAGTTTAATTATTTTAGTTGTCAGCGAATAGTATTGTTAATGGTGCTTAGTGAAATGGTAGATGGTGGCCTACCGTTAACAATTGATTGTTTGTTCTTATTGGGTTCCAATATAATTTATCAAGTTTAACTAATTACTTTTGACTTATCTTTCTATATGTTATTACCCGTTTACCACTTATAAGTAGTTAAATTTGACCAATAGACCAAATGAATTAGAACTCTTCACCAAAGATTTTTGTAACCGTACCGGACTCAATCCTCCAAAGGTATAATCTCTCTCCATCTCTATAGTTGGGTTTTGATTCGTAATTTTTATTCTTAAGATTTTTTGTAATGTAGTTCGGAAGGTACTCACCATCCCTTATTTATGTAGTGCTGCATTTTTGGGTCAAACATATAGGTGTTTAAACAGTTGAAATGAAGTTTAGTTATGGACTATTGATGCGTCTTCTACTACATTTAAATTTTATGTTTAATTAGGGGCTTCAATTACTGATTTTGGTTTTGCAAGATATCCATCTTCTATTCACTATCTCAATTACACACCATCTCTAATTTTTGTTTCAGGCTTGGTGTCGTAAAGGTTAATAGGTCCGACCATCATTTTCTTCCAAAACATTGCAAACCCCTAATTAAGCGTGTATAGTAAGCATTTGGTTTGTTAGGAGATCAGATATAGTATGTATGACATGTTTGTTTCTTTGAAGCCCAACTCTTATGTGGTTTGATTCTGCCTTTTCAATATTTACTTATTCAACCTTTATTCTTCTAAGGAGTCTAGAACCTTCCATGTGTTTGACAAAATACCACGTGTTCAACCTTTATATACTGGTGACGGATATGGCAGTGGTTTTGCAGCAGCGACTGCAGCTGCTGCTGGTGTAGTTTGTCTCGACGCTTGAGAAGCGGTGGTTAGCATTGGATTGTTATAACATTTCAACTGAGACTTGTTTAATTAACAGGTATATATTTAAACTATTATAGCATTAGATTGTTATAACATTGTTTATACTACTACGCGTCCCACTGATATTAGGACTCCGTATGAGAAGATGGTTGATAATTGCGCCAATAATAGGCTTCAACTATATTGTTTGAAAATGCTTAATTTTGTTTTCCTTGATTTGATTGTATTTTTTCTTTTGATTTGTAGGTGCTCAGTATTGCAAGAAACGACCACGTACCATGAAGATGACGATTTTTGGCACCATTACTACACTTATTTTAGTATTAGGTGCAAATAATATCAGTAATTGATTTGCATTTGGGATTAAATTATTTCTTTCTTTTACTCCATATTGGGTTAAACAACATTAATTGGTCGATTGTTCCTTTGTTTATTTGGATAGGTCTTACATCGATTTATATCATGCGAATATATGTGGGCCAATTAGTTTTTTCATGTCTTTCAGTTTAATTAAACTATTATTGAGGCTGAGTCGATCGCCTTTTTGTCTATGTCATGCTGGAGTAGTTAAGTCTTTTCTCAAATTCTTTATGTCACGTTGAATTTTTTTTTATTTCTTAAATAGGGTGGATAGTTCTATAAATGAAGGAAATTCTTCCCAATTTTCTAAAATTATAGTATTGTAAAAAAAAAATTTCGACTTAAATATACTTCAGATAATTTTCTTTGTGCCTTCGGATAGTGGTTCAACGGATAATTTCAATGTAAGCAATGGTCAAATGTAATTAAATAACCTAAAAAATTTAAGAAGCTAAAACCATATTTCGTTTGTATTATAATTCTGACGTGAATAAGGTTCATAATTATTCTTTTCGGATCCATTATAACTATGGTTCAGTTATATTCTATAAAACATCAAGGATTCAAGAAAGGCCAAATTGGCTATGGTTTAGTTCATGTGGAGAAGTAATTGAAACATACATCCACTACTATGCTATGTTGGATAATGTTAATTATATAGTGGTATATGATATGCTTTGATTGAATCTAAATTTCATCTGTTATTTAATTTTATAGAGAAAGTACTTGGTTAATTGGTTCATGTTTGGCTCATCATAAAGAGATTACGGCCATTTTTTTGTTGGGGAATGATTTTTTTGCGGTTCTGCAATTATGTGCTTTGAAATTTTTTGTCATTTTACGAACGTACTTTGGAAATTTTTGTCGTGGCTTCAGGCACGGGCATTCCGCTAGTGTGTGTGTATATATATATATATATATTATTGAGACTTTGAAAAGTATAATGGTCTTGGATATTCGTTCCTGCTATGTGTACGACCTTTATTTATATGATTCAGAGTGTATTTGGTTTACTGTTCACTAGAAAGATTTAGCTGTTTATTATAATTAACGCTCTATATGTTGTAATAAGAAGAGTGCATTGTTATATTAGAGACATGGGAGTTAATGCTCATAGTTGTATGTCTTGGGATGGGATTTTTGGAACCCCAATTATATTTGCATGATGTTTATGGAAGGTGATTTCCATGAATATTAAGAGACAGTGTCTCTCCGAAGGAATTCCTTGTTTAAGTGTAATTGCGGAAGGAGATGTAACTTAATTGTCAAGAAATGAGAATATACGGGTACATGTTATGGTCCTAGGGCCTAACAGATTTCGATGACTAAAAATGCTAGGAAGTAGTGTATCGGGGGTTCCTTGTTTGGAATTCGCTTTGCGAGACATCCCACGCATGAAACTTATCATAAGGCTGGTAGTAAGGAGATGTTTGGCCATTCTTCCATGATTTGGGTACCTCGATCGTTATAGAAGTATGTAGTTAGAACTGGAAGTTAAAAGGGTAAATTATGATATAAGGCCAGTAGTGCCAGTGGTGTGGTGAGGAAGAACTAAAAGTTTTGGTTTTTATTACGGCGGGTTGAAGAATGCAATGAGGTTTAGGAGAATTTAGGATTTCAAATTCTGGGGTGACTGAGAATGACCAAGTGGTATAACCACGTTACAAATGCAGGCAAAATAAAGAGTTTGGAATACGTATGAAGCGTATATGATGTTTAAACCCGTGTGCATGGGTTATAAGGGGTGTAGACAACCTTGTTTGCTAATGTGATAATCGCCGAAAGAAGTGACATAGATGGGTTAAATTTTTACTTGTGAGATTAATATGACCAAATAGAAGTGGTAGAGTTTATTAAACGTCGTACGAAGGACGACAATCTATTGATTCTTGTGCAATCAGAGTAGGACATCCAAATTTGGTGAAAAGTAAGTGGGAAGCAATTTAAAAAGGGAGTATTTCTTAAGAAGGAAAATATTAATCTATTATGGATGATTTGGAACGGAGTTCCACTCAATCGAATTTTGAGGGTGGCTTACGCATAAATAGAGTGATGATGTCAATAAGGGATAAAAAAATTACAAAAGCGTGCATCGTGGCGAAAAGTGCAGGGGTCGAAACTTTTCGTATACGCCAAGAAAAGAAGAGGGTTATTAAGTATCACTTAATGGGAAAGATTATTTGTGAAAGTCGGCATTGAAAGGGGTATAGTAAGTAGTAGATCGATTGGGCTAAGATGATCAACCAAGTAATTTTATGTCAAACTGACGATTCCAGTGAAGGAAGAGTCAAGTTGGTAAATTTCCTTGAGGGGTTTCTAATTTATAGATAAGTAACGAGTTCCTTCGAATATGTGGGACAGGTTGTCCAGAAAGAGAGAAATTTGTTATATTCTTGGGGGATTTACACTATTAGATAGTGAACACGCTGGTACGTGGTCCTACGCAGCATTATTCAAAACTAAGATGAGATACCCAAAATCCACCTTCAATGTGGGGTATCAGGAAGTGGTGGAGAAAAAGTTTCATTCTGATTAGTTTGTATCACATATGGCTCGAGGAGTAAGCGCAAGGTGATTGACGACTAGTGGAACTGTATGAAAGCAATTTTGGATTCATTGCGATCATTTCATTTCCAAAACGGGTATATCTATTAAGTGAGGTATATTGTGGTAATGGGGAGAAGATATTACCTAATGGTAGAGTTGGGTGAAAGCACCCATATCTATTCATAGTGGACAAGGTGCTAAGTGAGGTTTTTTGTGGATAAACCTTATCATTCTTTCTTTGGATGTTTAGAGGTGAGTGGATTATCAGAGTTTTGGATCAGTTAGGAGTTAGAGTCCGATGACTAAAATGGGATTACCACCAACAGTCGTGAGTGGCTTTCCCTGTTGTAAAATGTCACAAAGCCAGGAACAGTGATTCAAAGAATGGACAAGAGTAGTCAGATGTCCTATGGTTTCTCCTAGGACGGAAGTTTTGAGTTTACATAAACGCGGGAGTTGATACAAAGTGAGGTGTAGACTCACAATAATATTGAGATAATGAGACCAATAATGTATATGCTATTCTTATTCGAGTGTTTTTTAGAAAGAGCACAATGTGAGGTGCATTTATTGAGGTATAACCTTATAACAGATAAAGTGTCAAGAGTATTCAACAAGCTTGTTGTGAAGCGATGGCTGTAATGATTGAACCTTTCTTTGAAGCGATGGAGGATACCAAATTTTTCCAGGTATGCCTATTTTCTGAATTCGGGGATGAAATTAAGTTATTAGGGGGGAAGTCTGTAATACCCCGTATTTTTATGGCTTTTAATTATGAGATTTATTAAATTAATTTGGGATAATTAATTGGAAATGAATCCTAATTTAAATGTTAGCGAAAAGAGAGTTAGTATTTGGTTATTATAATGTTGTTGAATATTACTGAGTGATTCTGGTAATATGTGATTATTGAATTTAATAAAATTGTCGTGAGTTGAAAATACGGTAGTTTCGATAATTATGTTGGGACGCGCATGTTAGTCGTGTCAAGACCCAATTTAATGGTTTTAAAAGTATTTTATTTTTATGTCATTGTGACACCCCGACTAATTAAATATCGGGTAGCTACTCCTTTATTAAATTAATACAAAATGCCAAGTTGGTTCAATTAACAGCATCACTGTCGAAAACATTTTAATGATTACTAACCACCTAGTATTTAAAAAGTAAGATGTCAAATTTTTAAATAAAGTATGGTTAACACACAGTAAAAGTATAATGAAAGAATAACAACCATTCACCATAACGAAGCAATAGAATAACCAACGAAATAATAATAAGCCAGAGGAAAACTCCACACAACAATCCCACAACTGGATAAGTAAAACAGTGTATCCTGAATTAATTACATGCCAAAAGTCTGAAAAATCCGAAATAGTAAATGTCTCTAATAGAAATGGGCGACATGCCCTACAACTGATGAAAACTACATATAGAGTCAAGACAAATGAAGCATCTACAAGAAAAGTCCTGTAACTTCCACAAACAGCTACAGCTCGTCACCTGAATGAGGATCCTAAGAATGGTGTCCTTGTGGCTGGGCACCTAAAATGGTTGTTACAAAAATAGATTTGAAAGCAAACGGGTCAGAGCCCGAAAGTGGAGAGTATTTTAAAATAGCAAGTGCTTTAATAACATTAAAACAATGAATGCAAAATACATGTTAGGACGTGCACTCACATGAAATACTCACCTCTCAACTAAATGTGCACTCCTACTGTATAACACACATCTAAGTAATATTCATGTCTAACTAAACCGTCATAAGTCTACCTTCTACTCGATTTCCCATTGTGCATTCTAACGTCATCAATTTAATAGAGGCTTTACTTAAATTCAGGTTTTCAAATATTAGCCATACAATACAATACAAGTTATCACTTTATATATTCTCAAGGTGTTCTCGTATTTATACACACGATACCACATGAAAGATCTCATTAATTAAGTGTATATTATTCACGATATAAATATAAAATACAAGCACCCCAAGACTAAGCTGCGGTGCACACATACTTTGCTATCAATCCCGGTACATCACGTACATAAGGATCACGCATTCCGAATCTCTCAGGAATCGTTCTCAGATAACAACAATCACAAACAATGGAGGCGAACACAGTCACATCACATGGGTCACGCACATACCTACGCTCCCACGATCAGCAGACTTATTAACATCCCAATAACTCATTCTCTGACCTATGTTCTCGAGGTACCAATCTAAATCCGGGCAACACAAGGATTAGAAGGCCCGAAGCGAATGTAAACCTCCCGTGATAGCAAGTATGGTAGGTATGTCATACACGTAAAATTATATACATATACTAAGAATGAACACATCTTAGTAATCACCATAATTTAGTTGTGGTACAATTCTCATTCTCATACCGACTTATAATGTTACACAATATACATTTCCCCGGTTAATATAATTATTTAAGTTGTCAATAATTCTCGCATCGTAACTCACGTCCTATTTCCACAATTTCCATCCAATTCGAATCACACTTCTATGTTTTACTCCTCAATATATCCCAAATGTCCCAACTATATCAATTTATCATCAAGGTAATGTTATCTCTACAATTAAACAAGGTTATGGGAATTGCGAAATCAAAACGGGCCAAAAAGCCTAAACTGTCAGCTCGTTAGAAGTCTCGTTCGAACGAGGCGGTTCGAACGAGAGTTCGTTCGAACGAAGTGGGCCTTCTAATGAGATCTCGTTCGAACGAATATCCCCCTCGTTAGAAGTTAAAGGTCAACTCGTTAGAAGCTCGTTCGAACGACCTGGGCTGGTCTTCTAATGAGAGGCCAGTTTCGAGCCCAGATTTTCCCCTTTTCGTTTTTCCAATTTTCTTCACATCCAATCCCACATAAAAATCGTCCCAGCATTATTTTAAGGTTTATAATCCATACTAAACATTCGTAGGTCATAATTAATCATTTATATAGGGACAAATCTTCCTAAACATCATCAAATCATCAAATCCCCTCAACTTTCCCCAAATCCCATGAACATGAACCCTAAAATTTTAAAGTCATCAATGGGCATAACTAAATCCGTTTTTATTATAAACGAGATGTATTTCCATCAGATTAGTCCTCCTAACACAATTCTACATGCAATCCTTTCATCAAAATATAATTTCTTATTCCAAATCAATGGGTTTTTATCAAACTTCCAAGAACAATACAAATTTTATCAATTTCCTACGCATGAAAGAAACATTCTTTGCAAATAATGAAATTAAACCACTTGCCTCTAATCCTTCTCTGAATTTGGTGTTGGATTGATGAAGGTTGATTTGTTCTCTCTCTCTCTCTGCAGAATTTTCCTTTCTTTCTCTCTCTACCAGCTTTTCTCTAAGGATGTTAATAGTGGTTAAGGTGCCCTAGGAAGCTCTTTCAAAACTCATCCCAATAACCCCGTAGCCCATTAAGTCATAAAGTGTAGTTAGTGGGTTTAGTGGTTAAAGTCCAAATCAGATTTTTAATTCCTAATTTTCGTGGGTTTTAATTCCCAAAATTCCAAAATTACCAAACAACCCTTTTACGTTGCCGGTATGGCCTAAAAATACCCCGGGACTCAAACTAAACCCCCGGCTAGTGTTTTTTGACTATTTAGACCCTTCCGAACGCGTTGGCGCACTCAAAATGACCATACGGTTTATAGAAATAAAATTCACATTTTAATTATGATGTCACATCTCATCCTGGTAGAAATAAAATATGAGATGCGCGACATCATAAGGTTTATGGTAGAAATAAATTCACGCATCTCATCCTCTGGATAACGTTGGAATTAATGAAATTAAATTTGAATTATGGAATTAATTAATTCCATAAATAAGGTTTATGGTAGAAACCTTATGATGTCGCGCATCCAGAGTTATTCACATCTCGTTAGTATGATGTCGCGAGGATGATGTCACGCAATACCAACTCGGGATAATGTTCGCGCATCTCATCCTCGCACTCCCATGTGGACTCCTCGACATTATGATGTCGCCACTGAACACGCACTAATGGAACTATCTTTGACCGCAGTTTTCGCTCACTTCGGTCCAAAATAGCAATCGGCCCCTCCTCATAGGAGCTATCAGGCTGGAGATCGATGTCCTCCAAAGCAATGCGAGAATGAGCCAAATCGTCTCTAAGATATTTCCTTAGCGAGGAAATATGAAACACATCGTGAATCCGATGAAAATGCTCCGATAACCGAAGTATATACGCAACCGGTCCAATCCGCTCAATAATAAGAAATGGTCCCACATATCTCGGTGCCAACTTCCTTTCTTCTCGAAATGCATAATCCCCTTCATAGGAGATACTCTGAGCAAAACCTGGTCCCCCACTTCAAATTCCCTAAAGGACCTCTTCGCATCAGCATAGCTTTTCTGCCTGTCCTGAGCTACCCGAATGCGACTCCGGATCAATTCTATCCTCACCGAAGTATCCTGAATTACTTCCGGCCCTAGTAGTTTGTTGTCCCCCACCTCTAACCAACAAGATGGGGAATGACAAGGTCTACCATACAATGCCTCAAATGGATCCATGCCAATGGTGAACTGGTAGGAGCTGTTGTAAGCAAACTCTACCAGTGGAAGATACTGCTCCCATCCACCCCCGAAATCAATGATGCACATACGCAACATGTCCTCCAACAACTGTTTTGTACGCTCGGTTTGCCCATCGGTCTGGGGGTGATACGCCATACTCAACCGTAATTCCGTGCCCATGGCATCCTGAGAACTTTCCCAAAATCGTGAAACAAATATCTTGTCTTTGTCAGACACGATATTTAGGGGCACACCGTGAAGTCTCACTATCTCTGCAAAAAAGAGCTGGGCATACTGTCCCGTAGTGTAGTCGGTCCTTACGGGTAGAAAATGAGTGACTTTGTTCAACCTGTCCACAATTACCCAAATGGAGTCGTGACCCCTCTGTGACGTAGGCACCCGCGTGATAAAATCCATGGATATGCTCTCCCACATCCCCATCGGGACCTCTAATGGTTGTAGAAGTCATGTCGGTCTCTGATGATCCACTTTTACCAGCTGACAAGTGGCAAATTTAGAAACAAACACGGCAATATCTCTCTTCATCCCGCTCCACCAATACTGTCGTCTCATGTCTTGGTACATTTTGTCCCCACTAGGATGTACCGCGAATCATGAGCCGTGCGACTCTGCCATCACCTCATGTCGCAATTCCTCCCCTTTCGGAACTACCAATCTCCCATTAAAGCGTAATCCCCCGTCTGAGCTAACGGTATAGGAATCGGCTCCCTCTGAACGTAATCGAACTATCTGCTCCTGGAAGAACGAGTCATTTGCCTGTGCCCTTACTACCTTCGTTACAATCTGCGGTGTAACGGTCATAAGAGACATGAATGATCGGGCCACTGCATCCTGGTGTACCAACTCCTTCCACTTGGCCTTCCACACCCCTGCCACCTCATCTACTGGCCTACGGCTCAACGCGTCTGCTACCACGTTAGCCCAGATTTTCCCCTTTTCGTTTTTCCAATTTTCTTCACATCCAATCCCACATAAAAATCGTCCCAACATTATTTTAAGGTTTATAATCCATACTAAACATTCGTAGGTCATAATTAAACATTTATATAGGGCCAAATCTTCTTAAACATCATCAAATCATCAAATCCCCTCAACTTTCCCCAAATCCCATGAACATGAACCCTAAAATTTTAGAGTCGTCAATGGGCATAAATAAATCCGTTTTTATTATAAACGAGATGTATTTCCATCAGATTAGTCCTCCTAACACAATTCTACATGCAATCCTTTCATCAAAATATAATTTCCAATTCCAAATCAATGGGTTTTGATCAAACTCCCAAGAACAATACAAATTTTATCAATTTCCTACGCATGGAAGAAACATTCTTTGCAAATAATAAAATTAAACCACTTGCCTCTGATCTTTCTCTGAATTTGGTGTTGGATTGATGAGGTTTGATTTGTGCTCTCTCTCTCTCTCTGCAGAATTTTCCTTTCTTTCTCTCTCTACCAGCTTTTCTCTAAGGATGTTAATGGTGGTTAAGGTGCCCTAGGAAGCTCTTTCAAAACTCATCCCAATAACCCTCGTAGCCCATTAAGTCATAAAGTGTAGTTAGTGGGTTTAGTGGGTAAAGTCCAAATCAGATTATTAATTCCTAATTTTCGTGGGTTTTATTTCCCAAAATTCAAAAATTACCAAACTACCCTTTTACGTTGCCGGTATGGCCTAAAAATGCCCTTGGACTCAAACTAAACCCTCGGCTAGTGTTTTCTGACTATTTCGACCCTTCCGAACGCATTGGCGCACTCAAAATGACCATATGGTTTATAGAAATAAAATTCACTTTTTAATTAACAATATTATATTTCTGACGCGACTGTCACACGCGTCCCAACAATATTTCCAAATTGCCGTATTTCCATCTCACGAAAAATTCAATAATTTTCAATATCCAAATATCGTCATATATACCCAATATAATCAAATACCAATTCACATCTCGTTAGTATTTCATCCGGATTAATTCTTAATTAATTTAATTTAATTCCATAAATAAGGTTTATGGGCGACATCATAAGGTTTATTTCGACCATAAATAACTCTGGATAACGTTCGCGCATTTCATCCTTGCGCTCCCATGTGGAGTCCTCAACATTATGATGTTGCCACTGAACACGCACTAACGGAACTATCTTTGACCGCAGTTTCCGCTCACTTCGATCCAAAATAACAATTGGCCCATCCTCATAGGAGCTATCAGGCTGGAGGTCGATGTCGTCCAAAGCAATGAGAGAATGAGCCAAATCGCCTCTAAGATATTTCCTTAGTGAGGAAATATGAAACACATCATGAATCCGATGCAAATGCTCTGGTAACCCAAGTCTATACGTAACCGGTCCAATCCGCTCAATAATAGGAAATGGTCCCACATATCTCGGTGCCAACTTCCCTTTCTTCCCGAAACGCATAATCCCCTTCATAGGAGATACTCTGAGCAAAACCTGTTCCACCACTTCAAATTCCATGAAGGACCTCTTCGCATCAGCATAGCTCTTCTGCCTGTCCTGAGCTACCCGAATGCGACTCCGGATCAATTCTATCCTCGCCGAAGTATCCTGAATTACTTCCGCCCCAAGTAGCTTGTTGTCTCCCACCTCTAACCAACATGCTGGGGAACGACAAGGTCTACCGTACAACACCTCAAATGGAGCCATGCCAATGGTGAACTAGTAGGAGTTGTTGTAAGCAAACTCTACCAGTGGAAGATACTGCTCCCATCCACCCCCGAAATCAATGATGCACATACGCAACATGTCCTCCAACATCTGGTTTGTACGCTCGGTTTGCCCATCGGTCTGCGGGTGATACGCCATACTCAACCGTAATTTCGTGCCCATGGCCTATTGAAAACTTTCCCAAAATCGTGAAACAAATATCTTGTCTCTGTCAGACACGATATTTAGGGGCACACCGTGAAGTCTCACTATCTCTGTAATAAAGAGCTGGGCATACTGTCCCGTAGTGTAGTCGGTCCTTACGAGTAGAAAATGAGCGACTTTGGTCAAGCTGTCCACAATTTTCCAAATGGAGTCGTGACCCCTCTGTGACGTAGGCAACCGCATGATAAAATCCATGGATATGCTCTCCCACATCCACATCGGGACCTCCAATGGTTGTAGAAGTCCTGTCGGTCTCTGATCATCCACTTTTACCAGCTGACAAGTGGCACATTTAGAAACAAACACGACAATATCTCTCTTCATCCCGCTCCACCAATACTGTCGTCTCATGTCTTGGTACATTTTGTCCTCACCGGGATGTACCGCGAATCGTGAGCCGTGCGACTCTGCCATCACCTCATGTTGCAATTCCTCCCCTTCCGGAACTACCAATCTCCCATTGAAGCGTAATGCCCCATCTGAGCTAATGGTATAGGACTCGGCTCCCTCTGCTCGTAATCGAACTATCTGCTTCTGACAGAACGAGTCATTTGCCTGTGCCCTTACTACCTTCGTGACAATCTGCGGTGTAACGGTCATCACAGACATGAATGATCGGTCCACTTCATCCTGGTGTCCCAACTCCTTCCACTTGGCCTTCCACACCCCTGCCACCTCATCTACTGGCCTACGGCTCAACGCGTCTGCTACCACGTTAGCCCAGATTTTCCCCTTTTCGTATTTCCAATTTTCTTCACATCCAATCCCACATAAAAATCATCCCAACATTAGTTTAAGGTTTATAATCCATACTAAACATTGGTAGGTCATAATTAAACATTTATATAGGGCCAAATCTTCCTAAACATCATCAAATCCCCTCAACTTTCCCCAAATCCCATGAACATGAACCCTAAAATTTTAAAGTCATCAATGGGCATAACTAAATCTGTTTTTATTATAAACGAGATGTATTTCCATCAGATTAGTCCTCCTAACACAATTTTACATGGAATCCTTTCATCAAAATATAATTTCTAATTCCAAATCAATGGGTTTTTATCAAACTCCCAAGAACAATAAATTTTTTATCAATTTCCTATGCATGGAAGAAACATTCTTTGCAAATAATGAAATTTAACCACTTGCCTCTAATCTTTCTCTGAATTTGGTGTTGGATTGATGAAGGTTGATTTGTTCTCTCTCTCTCTCTGTAGAATTTTCCTTTCTTTCTCTCTCTACTAGCTTTTCTCTAAGGATGTTAATGGTGGTTAAGGTGCCCTACGAAGCTCTTTCAAAACACATCCCAATAACCCCCGTAGCCCATTAAGTCATAAAGTGTAGTTAGTGGGTTTAGTGGGTAAAGTCCAAATCAGATTTTTAATTCCTAATTTTCGTGGGTTTTAATTCCCAAAATTCCAAAATTACCAAACTACCCTTTTACGTTGCCGGTATGGCCTAAAAATGCCCCGGGACTCAAACTAAACCCCCGGCTAGTGTTTTCTGACTATTTCGACCCTTTCGAACGCGTTGGCGCACACAAAATGACCATACGGTTTTATAGAAATAAAATTCACTTTTTAATTAATAATATTATATTTCTGACGCGACTCTCACACGCGTCCCAACAATATTTCCAAATTGTCGTATTTCTATCTCACGACAAATTCAATAATTTTCAATATCCAAATATCGTCACATATACCCAATATAATCAAATACCAATTCACTTCTTGTTAGTATTTCATCCGTATTAATTCTCAATTAATTCACATTTAATTTAATTTAATTCCATAAATAAGGTTTATGGGCGACATCATAAGGTTTATTTCTACCATAAATAACTCTGGATAACGTTCGCGCATCTCATCCTCTCACTCCCATGTGGACTCCTTGACATTATGATGTTGCCACTGAACACGCACTAACGAAACTATCTTTGACCGCAGTTTCCGCTCACTTAGGTCCAAAATAGCAATCGGCCCCTCCTCATAGGAGCTATCAGGCTGGAGATCGATGTCCTCCAAAGCAATGTGAGAATGATCCAAATCATCTCTATGATATTTCCTTAGCGAGGAAATATGAAACACATCGTGAATCCGATGCAAATGCTCCGGTAACCCAAGTCTATACGCAACCGGTCCAATCCGCTCAATAATAGGAAATGGTCCCACATATCTCGGTGCCAACTTCCCTTTCTTCCCAAAATGCATAATCCCCTTCGTAGGAGATACTCTGAGCAAAACCTGGTCCCCCACTTCAAATTCCCTGAAGGACCTCTTCGCATCAACATAGCTCTTTTGCCTATCATGAGCTACCGAATACGACTCCGGATCAATTCTATCCTCGCCGAAGTATCCTGAATTACTTCCGGCCTTAGTAGTTTGTTGTCCCCCACCTCTAACCAACATGCTGGGGAATGACAACGTCTACCGTACAATGCCTCAAATGGAGCCATGCCAATGGTGAACTGGTAGGAGTTGTTGTAAGCAAACTCTACCAGTGGAAGATACTGCTCCCATCCGCCCCCGAAATCAATGATGCACATACGTAACATGTCCTCCAACATCTGGTTTGTATGCTCGGTTTTCCCATCGGTCGGCGGGTGATATGCCATACTCAACCGTAATTCCGTGCCCATGGTCTCCTGAAAACTTTCCCAAAATCGTGAAACAAATATCTTGTCTCTGTCAGACACGATATTTAGGGGCACACCGTGAAGTCTCACTATCTCTGCAATAAAGAGCTGGGCATACTGTCCCGTAGTGTAGTCGGTCCTTACGGGTAGAAAATGAGCGACTTTGGTCAACCTGTCCACAATTACCCAAATGGAGTCGTGACCCCTCTGTGACGTAGGAAACCTCGTGATAAAATCCATGAATATGCTCTCCCACATCCAAATCGGTACCTCCAATGGTTGTAGAAGTCCTGTCGGTCTCTGATGATCCACTTTTACCAGTTGACAAGTGGCATATTTAGAAACAAACACGGCAATATCTCTCTTCATCCCGCTCCACCAATACTGTCATCTCATGTCTTGGTACATTTTGTCCCCACCGAGATGTACCACGAATCCTGAGCCGTGCGACTCTGCCATCACCTCATGTCGCAATTCCTCCCCTTCCGGAACTACAAATCTCCCATTGAAGCATAATCCCCCGTCTGAGCTAACGGTATAGGAATCGGCTTCCTCTACTCGTAATCGAACTATCTGCTCCTGACAGAACGAGTCATTTGCCTGTGCCCTTACTACCTTCATGACAATCTGCGGTGTAACGGTCATCACAGACATGAATGATCGGGCCACTACATCCTGGTGTCCTAACTCCTTCCACTTGGCCTTCCACACCCCTGCCACCTCATCTATTGGCCTACGGCTCAATGCATATGCTACCACGTTAGCCTTCCCCGGGTGATATTGGATATCAAACTGACAGTCCTTCACAAACTCAAGCCACCTTCGCTACCGCATAATCAACTCCTTCTGCATGAATAGGTACTGTAGGGACTTGTGGTCTGTGAACAATCGAAACTTCTCCCCCAAAAGATAATGTCTCCAAATCCGCAGGGCAAATACCACCGCCGCTAACTCCAAGTCATGAGTGGGGTAATTCTTCTCGTGAGGCTTAAGCTTATGGGAAGCATAAGCTATGGCCTGACTCTCCTACTGTAATACACCTCCAAGTCCTTGTAAGGACGCATCGGTGTAAACTAGATACCCAACTCCCGGTCTCGGTAATGCTAACACAGGTGATGAGGTCAATTTTTCCTTCAACTCATCAAATGCCAACTGACAGGCATCATTCCAGATTAATGGCACACCTTTACGGGTCAGATGTGTCAAGGGACCTGCTATCCTGGAGAAACCCCGAATAAACCTCCTGTAGTATCCTGCTAGGCCCAAGAAACTTCGGATCTCAGTCGGTGTCGTGGGCTGTCCCCACTCCCTCACCGCGGATACCTGCCCAGGATCAACAGATATCCCCCGATCGGAAATAATGTGTCCCAAAAACTGGACCTCCTTCAGCCAAAACCTGCACTTCTCATACATTGCATACAACTCGTTCTGACGTAGCATCTGCAAAACCTGCCTCAAATGCTCGGCGTGATCCTCCTCTGTTTGGGAGTAAACCAGAATATCATCAATGAAGACAATGACAACTGATCAAGGAACTCTCTGAACACCCTATTCATCAAGTCCATAAACACTGCTGGAGCGTTGGTCAAGCCAAAAGGCATAACTCGAAACTCGTAAGAACCATATCTCGTTAAGAACGCGGTCTTCGTGACATCCTCTTCCCTGATACGCAACTGATGGTATCACGATCGCAAATCAATCTTCGAGAAGAAAGAAGCTCCTCTCAACTGGTCGAATAGGTCATCGATTCAAGGAAACGGATACTTATTCCATATCGTGACCTTGTTCAACTCCCGGTAGTCCATACACAATCTCAGTGAACCATCTCTCTTCTTTACAAACAAAATTGGAGCGCCCCAAGCTGAGGTACTCCTGCGAATAAAGCCCTGACCCAACAGCTGCTCTATCTGATCTCGTAGCTCTCGCATCTCTACCGGAGCCATACGGTACGGTGCGCATGCTATAGGTCTCATATCTGGTAATAAGTCTATGACAAAGTCTATCTCTCGACTGGGGGGTAGGCCTGGTATCTCCTGAAACACATCGGAATACTCCCTGACAACTGGGATCGAATCTAAAGGAATCACAACCTCCTTAGAGGTATCCTCCTCTATGTAATACAAATGAGCGGTCGAGCCTCCCTCTGGGCGAGGCATCGCCACTACAAACATCTCTTGCCCCGGAATGGAAAAAATAATGCTCCCACCGAACCAATCAATCATGGCCCTATAAGCTGCGAGCCAATCCATACCGATAATCACATCGTGCTCATGCATATCTAATACCAACATGTCTGTAGGTAATACCAAACTACCAATCTCTACCCCCACTCCACGACATATAAAGAAAATAAGTGACCCACTCCCCAATGGTGAGTCTACACACGTCACTGTGCTCTCTGCTGTGGCTAACAACCCTAAGGCTTTCGCGAAATGTGTAGCTATAAAACAATGCGTTGCCCCGTATCAAACAAAACCCAACCCATAGTACCATGGATAGGAAACATACCCTCAATCGCGGGTGGTGCCTGTGGAGCTTCTGTCTGGTGGATGTTATAGACACCTCCATACTGTAACTTCACCTGCTGCACTGGAGCCGCTGGAATGGCTGGTAGGGCTGGCACCTGGGCTGGAGCTGGGAGGGCAGGTGGAAAAAAGGCCTCTGTGGCTCATGCCGAGCACCCTGCTGCTGTTGCGGGGCCCTGCCCCTATCAGGACAGTCCTGGCGTTTATGGCCAGTCTTGCCACAAACGTAACACTTCCCCGGGAAGTTCCCCCCTCTCTGTCCTTGCTGCGCCCGGCCCGGGTGGCCATTACCGTTCCTCCCCGGGCCCTGTTGGCCCTGCTGAAACTGTTGTTGGCCATTCTGAACCTGCTGTCCCTGATGGACGTTCGTACCCTGATGGCCCTACCGAAAACCTCCCTGTCCGTGCCTGAAATTTCCCGATCTGAACCTCTTGTGATCCCCCTGCTGGGAACCTTGGTGACCCTGTCTCTTCCCCTGAACAGATTGTGCCCCATTGGCACCATGTGCTCCAGTCCTGCCCTGATGGCTGGACTCTCCCGATCTCTTACCCTCAGCCATGTGAAAGCGGTGATCTTGACAGTGTAACAGTGCAGCGTTAACCACATTAGAGTAAGTGGCCAACAATACGTTCCCCAACAAATGCTGACGGATCCTCCAAGTCAACCCGTCTGTAAATTTCTTCATCTTCTTTTCTGTTGTCGGTATCTCATCCGGAACAATATTCAACAGATTTGTGAATTTGGCCTCATACTCGGCCACAGTCTTACCATCCTGCCTAAGGTTCATCAACTTCCTCCTCATTTCCGTGTGAACAGCTGACGAAAAGTACTTGCGGTCGAACCGCACCCAAAACTCCTGGATCGTGAGAGTATCTCTCTCCTCCACGCTGGTAATAGACTCCCACCACTGTAGTGCAGACCCTACTAGCTTAAAGGTAGATAGTTTCTGCTTCAGGACATCGGTGCATTCATACATCCTCAAGTGTCGCTGAATGTCTTTCCACCACTGACGCGAAACCACAACATCGGAGCTACCTGCGAACTCTGGTGGGTGTGCTTTCTGAAAAGCATCACGTACACGTTCCCAAGAAGAAGGGAATGCATGTGCCTGAACTGGCGCGGCTACTGGCGCCTGAGGTGGTGCCTGCTGAACTAAGGCTAGTGCGGCATTTACCGCCTGGGCCACAATGGTTGTAACCTCGGCGGCATTCATCGTTCCCTGAACTGGTGCGGGCTGTGGTTCTGGCGTTGCATCCCTGGGAACCCGTTGTGCATGTCGTGGAGGCATCTGAAACAAGAGTAAAGTCTTTAAGTTCACAGTTATAAACTTAAAATAGCTGAATAACGTCGCATATAAAAAAGAATACAACAGTCCTAAAATATAGGGCTCTACATCAAAGAAAGCTCAGCGAAAACATAATAAGCAGTACAGATCCTAAAGGACACTAGAACCTGATTCTCTGATACCACCTGTGACACCCTGACTAATTAAATACCGGGTAGCTACTCCTTAATTAAATTAATACAAAATGCCAAGTAGGTTCAGTTAACAGCATCACTGTCGAAAACATTTTAATGGTTACTAACCACCTAGTATTTAAAAAGTAAGATGTCAAATTTTTAAATAAAGTCTGGTTAACTCACAGTAAAAGGATAATGAAATAATAACAACCATTCACCATAACGAAGCAATAGAATAACCAACGAAATAATAATAGGCCAGAGGAAAATTCCTCACAACAATCCCAAAACTGGATAAGTAAAACAGTGTATCCTGAATTAATTACATGCCAAAAGTCTGAAAAATCCGAAATAGGAAATTCTTCTAATAGAAATGGGCGACATGCCCTACAACTGATGAAAACTACATATAGAGTCAAGACAAATGAAGCGTCTACAAGCAAAGTCCTGTAACTTCCACAAACAACTACAACTCGTCACCTAAATGAGGATCCTAAGCATGGTGTCCTTGTGCCTGGACACCTAAAATGGTTGTTACAAAAATAGATTTGAAAGCAAACGGGTCAGAGCCCGAAAGTGGAGAGTATTTTAAAATAGCAAGTGCTTTAATAACATTAAAACAATGAATGCAAAATACATGTTAGGACGTGCACTCACATGAAATACTCACCTCTCAACTAAATGTGCACTCCTACCGTATAGCACCCATCTAAGTAATATTCATGTCTAACTAAATCGTCATAAGTCTACCTTCTACTCGATTTCCCATTGTACATTCTAACGTCATCAATTTAATAGAGGCTTTACTTAAATTCGAGTTCTCAAATAATAGCCATACAATACAATACAAGTTATCACTTTATATATTCTCAAGGCGTTTCCGTATTTATACACACGATACCAGATGAAAGATCTCATTAATTAGGTGTATATTATTCACGATATAAATACACAATACAAGCACCGCGAGACTAAGCTACGGTGCACACATTCTCTGCTATCAAATACCAATTCACATCTCGTTAGTATTTTATCTGGATTAATTCTCAATTAATTCACATTTAATTTAATTAATCCCATAAATAAATATCATAAAAATATGGGGTATTATAGTCATTCGTATGAGCATTTTGAGTATGGCAATGTGTCCGAAAGGGTCGAAATAGTCAAAAAAACTCGTCGGGGGTCTAGTTTGGGTCCCAGGGCATTTTTAGGCATAACCGGCAACCCGGGAGGGTATTTTACTTATTTCTATTTTTGGGTGAATAGCGACCCATGAATTTTAGATAGTTATTATTATCCAACACTTGAGTCCATTAGGGTTTCACAACCAAAAATCGTAGACGGCCCTTAGAGTGGAGGAGAAGTGAGTTTTCAAAGTAGAACCACCAATTAGAGGATTTTTGCACCACCGTCACTACCAATGGATAGATAGGAAAGCAAGGATCATCCCCATTCCGTCTAATTCAAAGGATCAGAATATTAATTACCATGCAAGTGATTTAACTTACAATAATTTAGAGCATGTATCATTCGTGTTAGGTTAGAATTGAAGAATACTTAAATAATGAAAATTGAATGGATTTGAAGAATTTAAATCATAATCTGGGTAGGTCTTGCTTGTAGTTTAATATTGGATATAATAGAAGCCACGAAATTATGATTTATGGGTAGAGAATTATAATATTGTATTGAATTATATTGTGTTCTTGAAGACATAGGAGAACTAGGGTTTTTATATGAAAATTAGGTAAATTAATCCAAGAATTTGATGTTCCATTTCGATTTGATGATTCTAAAACATGGGAAATTATGCAAACATGTTGGTATGATTATTAGTATACTTGGTTGGGAGTTTAGGACATTATAATGAAGAATTAGAGTTGTAAAAATAGGAAAACTCGTAACTACTTAAGCAATTCTGGACAAATACCTGCTTGATCGGTCGATCAATTCAAGAATCTCGATCGATCGATCGAGCCCTTTTCTTTGATCGATCGACCACTCCTGATTTTTGCAAATTGTTTTCCTTTAAAGTTTAATGAAAATACCAAAGCACATGTTGATTCTTATAGTGATTAATATAATATTGTGGGACGTATGGGATCAAGCGTTATAATTACGAACGATTACCAAGTGAGGAAGATGTGAGATCTTTCGATTTTGTGACTTAAAGTGGAATGAAAGATAATTTAAGGGATTATATATATTTGCTGAGATAACCTTAGGAACAAATGGGAGACCTAGTATTCACTTGGGATAGGTATTGGTACCGAATCCGTATGACGAGACTTATCGCGTTAAATAAATATTACCTAGGATATATTGAACATAAATTTTGTGGGTAACACTTAATATATAGGGGAGGATTACACCTATATTGAAATTATATATACATACTGGTTGTGTTAATGCCTAGTGTATGGATTTCTTACATGTATGACATACCTACCATACTTGCTATCACGGGAGGTTAGTTTTCAGAAAAGGGGCATCTTATCTTTGTGTTCCGTCGGGGGGATTTAGATTGGTACCATAAGTACATATGACTGTGAATGACTTATTTGTGAGTTGATAAGTCAGCTGACCATGGGAGCGTAGGTATGTCTGTGACCCATGGGTATGTGAACTATGTTTGCCTCTAATATGTGTGATTTTTATTTTGACGGTTCTTGAGTGATTTGGAACACGTGATCCTTGCGTACATGATGCACATGGATTTGATAGCAGATGATGCGTTCATCGCAGCTTAGCCTAGGGGTGCCATATAGGTATTTATGTAGTGAGAGTGAAATACTTATGTACTTGTGACTGGTTTGTTGTTGCTTAGTAGATGTTAATAACTAAGAAATTTGAATGGCTTGAGATTGAGAATTTAATTAACACTTGAGAATAAGAAACATATCTGAATGGCCTAAGATTGAGAATTTAATTTACACTTGAGATAATTAATTAAACGAATGCGAATATGGGTTATGAATACAAATTGTTTGCGTATTAATAGTAGACATCCTATGGTATAATGAGGAAGTAGAAGTGGTAAAAACTAGTTAGATAGTGGCATAACTAGGATGGGTTAAGGGTATACGTTAGGCGTTCACATTAGTTGAGAGGTAAGAAACTCATGTGAGAGTACGCAACTAACGTGTTTATAATATGTGTTGTTTAATTATAATTTAAATACATTCTAAAATTTAAAACTGTTTTCACGTTGGGCTCTGACCCGTTTTCCTCCAAATCTATTTTTGTTTTGTAAAAACATTTTAGGTTCCCATCCACAAGGACGCCAAGCATAGTGGTTCCATTTTGATGACGAGTTGTAGCTGTTGTGGAAGCTACAGGATCTTGGTATTAGACTCCTTCATATTTATCCTTAGTTCCTTCAGAGTCATTTATATCAGGTAGGCGTGTCTCCCATTCTTATTTAGAGGTTGTAGTTACAGACTTTCATTATTTTGGTTATTAGTTTACTTATTCAGACTTTTGTTTTTGGACTTTATTTACTCTGGCATTTTTTATTATTGGAGTGTTTACTCCAAACTCAGTTCATTTCATTTCATTGGTTATTAATATGAGATTGTTTATGAGATTGATGGTTAACGATTAAATTATTGGTCATTTGTTAACTTAATTAATAAAATTTGACATCTCTCTTTTTAAATATTAGGTGGCTAGTAATTAATTAATTGTTTTACGACAGTGATGCTAAGACTGAACGAACTTGATATCCTATATTAATTTAATAAAGACGTAGCTCCCCAGTATTTTATTAGTCGGGGTCACAATACTGCACTTGTGGTGTCTGGTTGTGGAGCATTTGTCATCGTCGAGTACATGTTGTACAATAGGTTTCTCCGAGATCTTGCCGTAGCCCCTGACCTCGATATACACACACACGATTTATACATACACTTTTGTGGAAAATTAGGAGTGAATATGACTCTGATACCAGTTCGATGTGAAATGAAATTGATTAATAAAAATGCCCAATTTAGGCTTCACCTTTCAACCCTCAATTTAATTAATCACATCTATAATTTGAGTACAATGGGAGGCCAAGGTTTTTATGTATAATAAAACCTAGACTTGGGGAACAAGCCTTTTAATTAAATTAGGAAATTAAAAGGTAACCTAATTAAAATAGGGAACTAATACTTAATAATTATCACTTATAATAATATAAATAATTATTTAAATAATAACCAATTAACACTGAAATACCAAAAATAAAATAAACATGTACTGAAAAATAAATGCACCCACATGGGGGTTATTCCACGTGCACGTCATTTTGCCAGACTACATTTATACTATTTAGTTTATGACGCCTGTTGCAAAAATGGGAGACTCAGTGCCATCACTTTCTTGATTACCAAAGGTAATCAACATGGTTAACCCCCTCCCTGCAGCAACAACAAAGAGGTCATCTATGGGCACAAGCGGTGTAAAAATCGAAATTGGCATTGCAAAGATTACCCTGGGTAGATATGATTTATCTTTATTCATATATATATATATATATATATATATATATATATATATATATATATATATAAATATGGGATTTGACTTTGGAAATTCATTAATTTGATTTGTTAGACTTTTGTACATCTGTTGATATTTTTTCCCTAGACTCTGATACCTTTTACATCATTGATGTTTCTTTTAGTGGGGAAAATTAATTTTATAGTGACGAAAATGTACCAACATCTAAACAATGCTAACAAACACACCGAAGTCTAATAATTCAAATTAGTGAAGTACCAAGTAATTTTTTTTATACACATAATAAGGCAGGCTCTGAAACGGACCAAACTAAATCGACCATTTTTATTAAAAACACTATAAAATGAATTATTCAATTAAACTTGGTGGAATTGATCTTATTAATGAGGTCATGTACAAAAATGTAATCCAAAAGTGGGTGAGATGATTAAAGGAATTTTTAATAGCTGAAAATGCACTTATTTATTAATTTTGCATTACAGCCACTTCCCTGTTGAAACTTTTGATGAGATGTTTTGCAGATTGTCTCACTATGAAGATCATCTCCAACAAGTTTGGTTAAAAATTACTTTTTATTATTTTAATAATATTATTCTTTTTAGAATTTGTCCGTGTATATATATACAGTCTCAATTTGGATGAAACTGAACTATTGTTATTCGAACTGAATATGACAGGTAACAATAAAGGAACTCAAGCATCAAAGGTAACTGTCCTTACTGGTGCTCGTAGAGCTATGCCTAAGACAATCATTCCCTCCAAACCATATTCTATGATTTCTTCAACTACCACCAAAACTTCAAGAAGGTCTTTAAAACCTTCCATCACTAGTTCAAGAAGAAAGATTGATCCCAAAACTGTTAATCCACCTACCTCTTCTTTAATTCCCAAGGCCTCGCCAAAGATTGCAATTAGGAATAAAACCCCATCAGAGCTATCTGATATATCGACTAACTTAATGTCTTTTAATTTTTCTTCCACAATATCCCCGGCTAGTAATATTAGTGAATGATCCTTGGAATCAACATCATCAACCTCTACCGTAAACTAAAAAGTGTCAGCCGAGGGCTAGCCTGGATACAAATTCTTCTACCCGATCCTTAGATAGGAATGCTCCCCCTTCTTTGGGTTTGAATATCCACTTTAATGATCAACTTTTTCGTGGGAATAAAAATCAGGCAAGAGCGGGAATATATTGTCAAAATATAAAGAAAGCTTCAACTCAAGTTGATGCATTTCCACAAACACCGTCGGTGAAACCCTCTGGACTTAACATGCCATCACCTAAGATTGGGTTCTTTGATGGGGTTACTTTTTCTTCTCCTTCAATTGCTTGTTCATGTTTTAAAGTTTGATCGGCAATAATTTCCATTCAAAATACAAAGGTTCCATGTTTTCCAACTTTGGGTTGGTTTGATCACCCTAAACTGTCTTTGTACTTCTTTTTTAGTTTTACCTAAAGTACAACCTGGTTATCCACATTTTGGACATTTTCCATGATATTTTTTAAGAAATGTATTCCACTCAATTCATTTAACCACACAATTTAATTCCACGCAGCAAGTGGTACAGATTGCAAACTCACCCCCACTCTTTCACATTATTGTTTAGTGAAAAAATGCAAAAAAATCTCTACCCCATGAACTATGAAATTTTTACAAGCAACTCAATGTAATACCCCGTAGTTTTTGTGATATTTATTTATGGGATTAATTAAATTAAATGCGTATTAATTGGAAATTAATCCGGATTAAAATACTAGCGAGATGAGAGTTGGTATTTGATTATAATGTGCATATATGATTATATATGAATATTGAAGTATGAAATTTGTCGTGAGATTGAAATACGGCAATTTGGAAATTTTATTGAGACGCATGTGACAGTCGCGTCAGGAAAATATTTATTTTAATTAAAAAGTGAATTTTAGTTCTATTAACCGTATGGTCGTTTTGAGTGCGCCAACGCGTCCGGAAGGGTAGAAATAGTAAAAAAACACTAGCTGGAGGTTTAGTTTGGGTCCCGGGGCATTTTTAGGCCATACCGGCAACGTATAAGGGTAGTTTGGTAATTTTGGATTTTTGGGAATTAAAACCTACGAAAATTGGGAATTAAAAAGATGACTTGGTAATTCCCCACTAAAGCCACTGACCACATCTTAAGACTTATTGGACTACGGGGAATATTAGAGTTGTTTCAAAAATTCCTAAGGCAAACCCTAGCCACCTTTAGCACTTTGGAGAAGAAGGCTTGTAGAGAGAGAGAGAAGGATTCTGCAGAGAGAGAGAGTATACTCCATCAAATCGACATCAAAAATCAGATATTCAAATAAGGCAAGTGGTTTAATTTCAATTAATTGCAGAGAATGCTTCTTCCATGCATAGAAATTTGTTATAATCGTATTTGTTTGGGAGTTAGATGAGAAACCCATTAAATTTGGAACTAGAATCTTGCATATTGATGAGGAATTGCATGTAGAATTATATGTAGGAAATTATTCTGATGTTAATAATATCTTGGATGAAAAAAAACCGTATTTTATTAGGCTCATTAATGATTTATAAATGTTAGGGTTCATGTTCATATAATTTGGGGATAAATAAGGGGATTTGAAGATTTGATGATGTTTAAAATGAGTTGGCCCTATATAAACATTTGATTATGACCTATGAATGTTTAGTACGAATTAGGAACTTTAAAATGATGTTGGGACGATTTTTATGTGGGATTAGGAGTGAAGAAAATTGGAAAAACGAAAAAAGGGAAATCTGGGCTCGAATCTGGCCACTCGTTAGAAGACCTACCCAGGTCGTTCGAACGAGCTCGTTCGAACGAGCTTCTAACGAGTTGACCTTTGACTTCTAACTAGAGTGAAGTTCGTTCGATGATTTCGTTCGAACGAGACTTCGTTAGAAAGCCCACTTCATTCGAACGAACTCTCGTTGGAACAGACTCGTTCAAACGAGACTTCGAGCGAGTTGACAGCTTTGGCTTTTTAGCCTGTTTCGATCCCGAGTGCCCCAAAACCTTGTGTATATGTAGAGATAACCTTCCCTTGATGATTAATTGATATATTTGGGATGTTTGGGATATAATGAGGAGTCAAACCTAGAAGTGTAGTTTGAACCTAAGGGAAAATGTGAAGTAGGACGTGACTGTCGATTACGATGCGAGAATTATTGACGGCCTAATTTATTATATTAATCGAGAACATATAAATTGTGTAGTATTATATGTCGGTACGAAAATGAGAAGTGTACCACCAATATATTATGGTGATTACTAAGATGTGTGAATACTTAGTATATGTATTGATTTTATGTGTATGACATACCTACCATACTTGCTATCACGGGAGGTCTACGTTCGCTTAGGGCCTTCTAATCCTTGTGTTTCCCGGATTTAGATTGGTTACCTCGATGAACATAGGTCAGGGAAGGGCTTATTGGGATATTAATAAGTCTGCTGATCGTGGGAGCACAGGTATGTGCGTGACCCATGTGATGTGACTGTGTTCGCCTCCATTATTTGTGATGTTGTTATCTGAACAATTCCTGAGAGATTCGGAATGCGTGATCCTTATGTACGTGATGTACCGGGATGGATATCAGAGTTTGTGTGCACCGCAGCTAGTCTCGGAGTGCTTGTATTGTATATTTATGACGTGAATAATATACTTTTAATTAATGGGAACTTTCATGTTAATATTGTGAATATATTATGGTATTGTTTTGAGAAAACATAACGGGTTACTTGATAGTGAATTGTATTACTAATTGAGAATCTGAGTTTAAGTAAAACCCTCTATTTAATTGATAACGCTAGAATACATTATGGGGATCGAGTAGTAAGGGGTAGAACTTATTACGCTTTGGTTGATATATAGGTCATTTAGATGGGTAAGGTACGTTAGGAGTGCACATGTAGTCGAGAGGTGAGAATTTCATGTGAGTGCACGTCCTAACATGTATTTTGCATTTAATGTTTTAATGTTATTAAAACACTTATTGTTTTTAAAATGATTTCCACTTTCGGGCTCTGACCCATTTTCTTTCAAGTCTATTTTTGTAAAAAACCATTTTAGGTGCCCAGCCACAAGGACACCATGCTTAGGATCCTCATTCAGGTGACGAGCTATAGCTGTTTGTGGAAGTTACAGGACTTTACTTGTAAACGCTTCATCTATCTTGACTCTATATTCATCACTTATCAGTTGTAGGGCATGTCGCCCATTTCTTTTAGAGACTTTTCATTTATTTCAGTTATTCAGACTTCGGAGCATGTAATTAATTCAGGATTCAGACTTGCCATTTTATTTTCAGTTGTGGGATTGTTGTGAGGAGTTTTTCCTCCGGACTTATTATTGTTTGTTGATTATTTCATTACTTCGTTATGGTGAATGGATTATGTTATTCTTCCATTATTCTTTTATTTCATGTTAATCAGACTTAGATTAAAATTTGTCAACTTACTTTTTAAATACTAGGTGGTTAGTAATTATAAAAATGTTTTCGACAGTGATGCTATTAACTGAACCAACTTGGCATTTTGTATTGATTTAATAAAGGAGTAGCTACCCGATATTTAATTAGTCGGGGTGTCACACTCAACTCAACTCCCTAAACAATTTTTAATGTAAAAAACTACCTTGAAATATGTATTTCTTTGCAAAACCTTTTTCTGGGAGACTTGTTAGAGACATCTTTCAGCACATATTAATTTCATTAAAATAGCTCAGATGGGGTTTCTGGCAAAAACAACATAATTCATTTTTTCCCGTTATTGTTTATAACTAACAATTTTTGGCACTACTGTAATTTTACTTATGTGGAACTGTCTCGTAGGCAAAATCACTCCTTTGTACCCTAAATGGAGCCATTCAATCTCAGTCCCGCCTATCAATTGGTTTGACCAAATTTGGAGTTGGGCTTTCTAGACCAATTGGAAACTCAAACAAGGTAAAAGTTGGAAAACTCCCACCTGCAATAACAACAACAACAACTGGGAACATATAGCCTGATACTAAAAAATATGCTTCCCCTAATCCATTTTGATAACCGTGAACCCCTTCGATAAAAGTTGAGAAAAATACACGTGGAGAAAATAACGAAAACCTCGATATCTTAGGGGATATTTGTGATTCAAATTTGTATCATAGTTTTGAATATAAAAAACCATCTCAGGAAGTGAACTGGAAAAGTAATTTAATTGGCTTGATCAATGTGAAGAAAAATGGTCATTTTGGAGATCAAGTTGATGGGATGGCTAGAAATGTGGGAGTGGTGGATTCTCAAGTGGAAAATGAGAAATGATAACTTAGTTGCTCGGATTGTGTTGGTTCTAAGACAGGTTTTCAAGAACAATTCATTGAAAACCAAAAGCAGGAATCTTCAAGTGATACGTTCACATTTAGCACAAGGCCCCCTTTTGTTGTGAAAAATTCATATGAGGGCTTTAAGTTTTCAATAGAATCAAGCATTAAGGTAGTAGAGAAGGCCTCCACCTTGGCGCCTTCTGAGATTGGTCAGAAAGAGAATAGTTGATGAAGGTTTGTTATTCATCATATTATTCATTTTTGGAGGTACGTGTGTTTTGCAAAATACCATTTGAGTCATTTGATCTTACCATAAAAATGGTACTTTCTATACATTACTAATTTTTATTGTCAGACTTGAATGCATATTAATCAGTTTATTAGATTTAGTACATTTTTCTTTGTTAAATGTGAAAATTTGACCACTAGAAGAGATATCTAGTGACATTTAGCGGTGGAGAATGTACTAAAGTCTTTATTAAAAAAATGATTCATTTGTAATTAAGTCTAAAAACAAAAATTATTAATGTATTAAAGTAAAAACAAAACAAAAAAAATAGAAGGGCAATTATAAGGACCTCCCCTCTTGTTAGGCATAATTATTGACATCTAGCATCTTCTATAAGTATCACACGTGTCTCGTCGTCTTTTACACATTGCACTCGCCACCCTTTGCCTTTATGATTTTAATACTTACTACACATGTGGTAAACTAATGCTATGGGGGTAGCAGGTGTCAAAATAAACCAAAGGGGAGGTGAGTGTGATATTTCAAACAAAATAGGATGTCGACGTTTTACCGAATTATATTTTTTTTAATTGCCGCATGATACCTTCGTTCGAGGTGAGCCTGAGGTAACCACGTCAGTTATGTTACAATAGAATTTTATTTAGAACTCTTTTTACTTGCAAACATCTACACTTCAGTTAGATATTTTGTTTTAGGAATTGTTTTTACCCCTGTAAATAATACAGTATCCGATATTACCCTAATTTTCATAGTTGTTTGTCTTTTCCACGTTGGGGGTAAGTATACGATTATTGAAAATTGATAAAGAAATATTATAAGATAGCCCCTCAAAATGGGTTAGATAATATAAACAGGGGAATATCAAATTTCAAGTTATCAATAGGGAGTAAGTAAAAAAACGAATTTTTATCTCATATGAATTATTTTCTCTGAATTTCAGCATCACATAAGGAAAACAAATATTTTTTCCAACTAAAAATTCTACTCTTTTTCGATGGAGGCATGCAGGTGCTCTGATGCCCAAAGAAGGAATGTTTTTGGATTACAAATCTTTCTAGGCAAAATTACTGGAGATGGAAGTTTTTGGTGGAATTTGGTCGTGTTCACTGGTGGATGATTCTTGAGAGTTAAATTTAAACAAGAATTGTAATAGAAAAAACATAACCTTCTAAGTAGTCAAATTGTTGTGTGAAGCATAGCATGAAACCATTCACGGTTTTCATTAGAAAACAACTTAAAACCTACATATAAGTAGGTGCAGAACATAGTATCAAGCTTATTTTTATATATTCTAGTTATACATACCTATATATATATGTATATATAGTAGGCCTATTCCTGGAAACAATTCCCATAGCAGGTTCTAGGATAAAGCACGCATATACATCTGGTGGCGCATTCAAAGGGGTTGTCTAGGCTAAAGGTACTGGCACAACGAGTACGTGTGCTAGCGATGTTGAGGTTCAGGATCATTTGCATGCATGCCATTTTGAGACTGCTAGCATTTAATTAAGCCATGGAAGGTGAAATTCTATCCATAAACACGGTGAGCACGAGTATCGTCATAACAACCTTCTTGATATTCATCTCTCTCTCTCTCTTTCTCTCTCTCTCCCCCTCCCTTCCTCTCTCGTGTGTGTGCGCGCGCACGCATGTGTGTGCGTGTGTGTGCGTGTGTGTGACTGTGTGTGTGTGTGTGTTGTGCATGTTTCTCCCCACAAAATCCTATTTATAGAGAAGAATCTAACAGGGGGAATCATAAACATTATAATAAACTACACTGGTGTCCGATAAACCTTGAGTAGTGTAACATTTTGGCCTTGATTTTTTTTGTAACATATAATCCCCTAAAGTTTGTTATGTTTGCAGCGGTGACCTTTCAATCATAATTTTCTATAAATTTAATGAAAATAGTCAATGTGAGTAATATATCAATGTATAAATTTCATTTATCATCAAATGCTAAAATATTACACTCAAAATAACCTCCAAATCAAACCTGAAAGAACCAAAAGACATGGATAAAACATGCTATTACTATGGAAATAATGGGTTTGTGTATGGTTTGAATTTATTTTTGTATGGTGGCCATAAAAGGCATTTTTAGCTACAAATTTCATTATATTTAACAAGAACTTTTACGAAAGGGTTCTTGATCAGAAAATAACACATTTTAGGAAAAAAAAGTGAGAGGGATAAAATGTTTCACTGGCCAAAGTTTAGGGGCCATCAATGAAATTACTCTAAACTTTCTTAAAATAAGTCTAAAATAGTAAAACTTGTAGCATATTCTTTCTTTTTTTTGGCAATCAGTCTTTTCTTTAAAATAGCTAGTGTATTTTCAAAATTGTTTTTGGGTATAGCTATTAGAACTCCATACAATTCTTTTAACACTCCAAAAATTTACACAATTACTGTATTACCCTTAAAATCCACAATGACCCATTTTCTTTCGTCAAAACAAACGATCATCATTTTGGCACAAAAATAGTCATCTTACTACATTGTCAAACAACTCAACGCTTTGGCACAAAAACTGTCAACATTGTTGTTTTTACAACTTAAAACTCTATATTATATATTAACAACTAAAATCCACAAAAACTACAAACAACTATTACATTATATATTGGCACACATATTTGACAACCAAACAAGATTTACAAAAACAAATTCATCAACATTCATCAACAAGATTTACAAAAACAAATTCATCAGAAAAAGATTGATATAACTTTTGGTTAATGTAATTGACTTGGGATGTGAAAAATACATATGACTCAAATGACCATCTTTATCGCACTTCATGTCAAATGACAATATTTTTTTGATTTTTTAATTATAGCAACATATCCCTAAATTAGCGCCACATTACGAATACTATCGAGGAGTTCTTCTCGGTTTGAAAATTTATCAATGGCCAAATACATTCTTTTTTTAGATTCAATAATATCAACATCAACTGTTATTTTTTTCTGTGTTAAAAATGATATGCATTGAAAAATATTAAATTAAAATTAAAATGTGAAAAATAATAACTTTTTTTTTAGTCTCGTGAAGTTTCCTCAATACCCAACACAATCTCCAACAAGTTTACTAGTTGATAGCACAAACAAACCAACATAATGAAATAACTAATTCTAAAATACATCTTTCAATGTTTCTGGTTTTGTATTTAATATTAAATATTTAATAACCAACATCTACATAATTAAATATATATTGAAAGAAAACTCACATGAGGTATTGGAGCTGAAATGGTAATTGTTGGAAATGCCTTCAATGTCATTTGTGCTTGTGATGAATTATTTCATTCAACTCAAGTAATTGTGTAGGAGTTAGGGTTGACATTTCTCCCCAATCTACACTTTCTTCTTCTAATATTATCATTTGTACATGGAAGATGAATGTATTTTTAGGATATTTTCGATTTATGAAAAAGGTAAAATGAAAATAGGGCATGACGAGTAGAGCTCTCTCTCTTGAAATGGTGAACCGACCTTGAAATGTTGAATAGGTGAAGAAGTGAAATGGAGCTAAATATTTATGTTGGGGAAAAGGGTGTATTTGTCATTTATCAATGATTTGGAGAGTTTTAAGAAATATTGGAGTGTTTATAGACGTACCCTTGTATTTTTTTTTGCTTCAAGTTCAACTGTAGGTTTGATTTAGAATATACTTACATAAAAATAACAAAAATTGATTTTTTTTTATAATGTCATGTTCTTCTTTATTTTAGGTTACAACTTATAAATGAAATGAGAGAACTTGGTTAGGTTGTTCAAGTAGTTTGGTATGAAAATCTTAACATGCTTAATTAAATATTCAAGTTTGACTCGATTAATTCATGAGTAAAGTTCAATCGATCATATCAGCTTAAGCTCTCTCATATTTGTTGTTTTATCTTTTTTTACTTTATTTTATTTATTTTTATTTATTTTGTTCATTGGTACAATGCTACAATTAGACGTAACCCCATGCGATTCAAAAAAATTAGACTTACCCCACTGCATATGCATCATTCAGTTTGCATCTTATGCATATGGTATAGAACATTATTCGAGGGGGTAAAGTAAAAAAAAAACAAAATCTTATTTCTAATATACAATTTATTTATGATTATTGGTAATTGCAGTTAAAGCTGAGCAGCTTTACAAATATGTTGAAACTTACTTTATTAATTTTACAAATTGATCTCGATCAGGCCTTTAACCATTAAACGCTAGTCAAACTCGAGTAGTTTGGTTAGTTTTCCACTCTTTTAACATGTATATAATTGACCACCACCTAGTTAAATAGTTTCTCATCTTATTTTAAGGACCTACATCCTCTCTCCATTTCTTTTTTAATGTACATAAATAAAAGCGATAATTTTTAACACGATAATCCACTTATATCAATAACCCAATAGAACTCGAAGATGACACAATTAGTTTGTATTAGATTTTTGAGTATTAAAAAGTAGCACATGTTTTTTATAAGAGGTTGAATCGATCATCATAAGAATAATTAGGCCGAAAGTTAGGATACATTCTCGAAAAATTAAACTTCCATCGAAGAGAAGCAAATGAAAGGCTTTCATAAAAAAAGTTAAGGTTTTCCTTCACCCGGGCTTTGGTCGTCGGCTCCCCATCATCAGGTCACCAACTTCCTTGACCTTCCAACACTGGGAGGCGTCAGCCCGCATACGTGGACTTACGATTTTGTGGAGACATTTATTTTTGGTAAACAGTCGCTCAGGCCTGGTCACTGCTACCCCTGAATATGACACGAATAATCCGAATTGTCTGTGTACATCTACATATTAATTGTTGTGTTTAGTTTTAGAATACGTATGTGAAATCCATCCACATGCATGTATCATAAAAGTGTTGATATGTTATTCTTGTCACCACTAGTAGTTTTCATGCAAGTATATTCTTAGGGGAATTATTCTTTGTTATAGTAGGGGTGATAAACTAACAATTCTTCATTACATGTTGTGTCAATTAAAAGGAAGAACATATAATGTACATATTAATATTTCAAGTATGTTCTACGTTTAGTGTATGTGGGTCTCTTAGTATATGAGTTTAATTTTGTAACTCTAATTTGACAAAATGTTACATATTTCAAGTTGAAAAAAAGATCATAATTGGCATATTCCTAGTGTCCCTTAAGGGTCGTACTTTTAAAAAAAAACTTCATTCTTTTTATACAATATAAATACAATAAATAAAATTTCACCACATCTAGCTATGTTTTAAATTTTCAAATTATGTAAAAAGTTATTTTTACTTTAAAGAATGGCCTTTATTTGTGGGCTCTCAAAGGTTCATTATATCTAAAGGTCTCTTTAAGAGAAATAGTTGGTAAAATATCATAATCATCATCACTAGGTGTTGGTACAATTTAGATATTGTGATTAAAATTCACATCAAAGAGTTTTATGGCGAAATCGATAAATAAAATCATTATTTAATTTTAGTGTACTACTCAAAATTAAATTAGTACCTCGTATAAATATCACAAATATGAACCGCATGCATTGAATCCAAATAAATACTCCACAATAGGAATGAACAATATTACCTCAATCATTTATTTAATATGTCGTAGACAATTCTTGAGTTGAGTCGTGGGCTAGGTTGCTCTCTTTAAGACATGTTACGGCTCTACCCTCTTTGTGTAGGTAGTCTACAGTCACGTCTTCCCCAGGATAAAACAAGCAGATAATCAACTTTTTTTTTTCAAACCAAGCTCTTATAATCTCTCTTCCAGTTTTTGGCTGAATGAAAAAGAGATAAGTGGGTTGATGGTGGTTAAACAAGTGGGGTAGTGGGTTGATGGTGGGTAAACAAGTGGGTTTATGGTAGTGGGGATACAGTTTGACAATTGTTGCCCACGTGTAGTTTTAAAATACAAAATTGATAACAATCCCCCACTTGGATTTTGAAAACACATTCATCGATAAAAATCCCCTATTTGTAAATTTTGAAAAAATATTGAGCAATAATAATTAATAGAATTGTGCATGAGCAAAGGTGTCTTTCGACTTGAATATTTATATAGTAAAGATGATTCAGATTATACTAGAGTAACTCGTAGTTTTGAAATCTATTTCTGACATCATCCCACACACAACCCTACTTTGATGTAGTCCTCAAGCCATCACGTTATGGTCATGTGCTCCTATCCTAGTATGTGAACGCTCTAAGGAATTTGCCCAAAATTACCATAAGAAGTGGCCATATGTCCACATCCACATAGGTGAGTCTATTAAGGATACTCTTGTACCTAGGCACCCCACTCAAAATAGAGCTATATATCATCATTAAGAGTTATAATTAACTCAACCTTAAGTCGCTTCAGGATATCATGCTCTATGGGGATGGACTTGGAGTAAAACCCCGTAAATAATAATTAACATGATTCAAACCATCTTAATGTGAATTCTTATTAACCTTTGAACCTATTTATTGGGATCTGTAGTCTATAGGTTTGGTTACCACCACAAATGATTCAATATGAACGGGCTTTAGCCTGATCCCTTTCTAGGTGTTAAGCACCTTCTCCAACACTAGTCCTTTCGTCAAAGGATAAGTCAGGTTATATTATCATCAGTCCAAACATAACCCACACACACAACTCATTAGTTTTAAATTCTAAAACTACGTTGTGATTACGACATATTGTCATTCTTGTCGTTATGTTAACGGTTCTAAAATTTTACAATAGCCATGGTTCTATTGTTGTGGATAAAATGACTGGTATCAATCTTTACCCTAAATTTTATCTTATAATAGGTATTTCAACCTTTCATTTCTTCATTAGACATGGTATCACAATATACTCCATCATTAATTGTGCCAATAATTAATATTTCTTGGAGTTTCAAAAAAATAACATCATAATATGTGTTAGACACATATCTATGATTCATTCAAAATTAATTCTAGGTTGGTTGTTTATATCAAAACACATAACCTTTCACAATATATGAAGAATGCACTTCTTCTTTTTTTAATTATCAACCTTCATAGCACTCCCACAAAAAATAATTTCAAATTTAATGTATTTAGTAGCTCAATTGAGACTACTTAAGACATTAGCTTATTCATCTTTTCTTATCACTATATATAGTGTTCTTATACTTGCATCATGTGGAGTACAAGAAGGTTCATAATAAGAGTATATCTAATAAATAGATATTCATGTATTTCAATATACTCAATCATTTAAATAATCCAAATGGCCTTGTAATATTAACAAGTAATATTCATGTTTCATTGACACTCTTTATGCCAACACTTTGACTTAGCACGAATTTGGTTTTCTAGGTAGCAAAATATTATAACCAAATATTAGCTAATCATTCTTGCATAATAAATAAGACTCCATTCCTATTTCAACATGCTTACTGATAAACACGATTCATATTATTCTCAATTCATTATGATTTGATGATTTATCAAAATATCATGCCATTTATTGGTGCCTTTTATATTAATTTTCCAACTTCGAGTTGGTCCATGTGAGTTGCCTTACTGTAACAACCCGCCTACTAAAATAATAGGTGTCCAGCCCAATACTATAATAATCACATGAATCATAGATGGTCCATCCTCAGCATCACTGTCGATTAAAATAATAGTACGAGATAACCATCAATCATTTTAGAAAATGGACCGTCAAATTTAAAAATTTGAATGTAAAACAAAAACACTTAGACAATTCAATTTGCAAAAATGGTGGATATCAATAATCAACGGATAAAAGAAAGACAAGATAAAAAATTATAACTGAATAAGTTGTCGGTTAACAGACCAATACAATTAGTTACACCTTGTATTACAATTTAAATATCACAGTATAATAAATGAATACAAATCATGGGCAACACGCCCGAATAACTACTGAATGTAACTAGAGTACAATGCAAAGAAGTGTCTACAACAAATATCCTACAACATCCACGATATGCTATAGCTCCGTGAAAACTGGAATGGAAAGTCAATACGGATGTCCTCGCGGTAGAGCACCTGAACGGGCAAAGAGTTTCATGCAAAATAAGGAAATATATATCGGTCAGGGCCCGATTTGAGATGATTACCATGTTACTAAAATGCATGACAGTTAAGTGCGTAATTCCCTCACAATTAACATAATATTTCTCACCTCTCATTTCTAAATGCACAACCTAGCGCAATATAATGATGATGCTCAATGATTATATATGAAAGGGGAGAACTCATCTACAACTACTCAAGGAGACATAAATAAACCCATTCACCATCTAAAGGCACAATTCCTAATTTTCTTTAGGAAATGCATATATGGCAATTCATTTTATCAAATGTTACCAAATAAATATCATTTCAAAACTTTTTTTCCAGTTTTATTTCCTTTCTTCCATCCAGGAAAATACATATTGTGACACCCCGACTAATTAAATACCGGGTAGCTACTCCTTTATAAAATTAATTCAAAATGCCAAGTTGGCTCAGTTAATAGCATCACTGTCGAAAACATTTTATTATTACTAACCACCTAGTATTTAATAAGCAAGTTGCCAAATTTTAATTAAATCTGATTAACATGCAACAAGAGTAATGAATAACTAAATAACACCATTCACCATACTGAAGTAAAATGAATAACCATCACAATATATAAATAAACTCTGGAGGAAAAACTCCTCAATACAAATCCCACAACTGATAAGTAAACTGAAATAAATAACTAAAACTGAATACTGAGCAATACATGCTAGAGTCTGAAAACTGAAATGTAAAAATGTCTAATAGAATTGGGCAACATGCCCTACAACTGATAGATGCTGAGACTGGAATCCAAATGAGAGACGCGTCTACATGCAAATCCCTGTAGCTTCCACAAACAGCTACAGCTCGTCACCTGAATGAGAATCCTATGCTTGGTGTCCTTGTGGCTGGGCACCTAAAATGGTTTTACAAGAAAATATATTTGAAAGCAAATGGGTCAGAGCCCGAAAGTGGAAAATCATTTTTAAAAAAACTTGCAAGTGCTTTAAAACCATTTAAAACATTAAATGCAAAGTACATGTTAGGACGTGCACTCACATTAAATTCTCACCTCTCGACTAACTGTGCATTCCTAACGTAAGTACCCATCTATAACGACCCATATTACTAGCTAACTGACAACATAACTAGCTAAACTGCCAAAGGTTCTACCCATATTACTCGGTTCCATTTATCATAACAACGCTCGTAATTAAATAGAGGTTTAACGTAAGCTCAGTTACTAAATATGCCATAGATATAACTATCAGCTAACTCATTATATATCTCGAAACAATACCGTAATATTTTTACAGCATTAACATGAGGATTTTCGTTAATTTAAAGTATATTATTCACATCATAAATATACGATACAAGCACCCCGCAATCTAAGCTGTAGTGCACACATACTCTGCTATCCATCCCGGTACATCACGTACATAAGGATTACATATTCCGAATCTCTCAGGAATAGTTTACTGATAACAACATCACAAATAATGGAGGCGAACACAGTCACCATCACATGGGTCACGCACATACCTACGCTCCCATGGTCAGCGGACTTATTAATATCACAATAAGTCTTTCTATGACCTATGTTCATCAAGGTACCAGTCTAAATCCCCCCCCGTAGGCACACAAGGATTAGAGGGTCCTAAGCGAACGCAAACCTCCCCCGTGATAGCAAGTATGGTAGGTATGTTATACACATAAACTATATACTAAGCATTCACACATCTTAGATATTACCATATTAATAAGGTATTTTCTACATCATTATACCATTATTCCAAACCTATATATTTCAAGTTATCCGATAATATATAATTTAAATAGTCGACACGTCTCACGTCGTAATTCCTTAAACTAAAAACCTATCTCAAATAGACTATTAAGTCTCCCATAATTCTCACATATGGCATCTTTATACCTAAGGTCTTTGTTTCTGCCCCAAACCTTATTTCATCAACTTATTCCAATTGGTACTATTAACCCAATTATTATCTCACATAACGAATTTCATTTATTTAGAATAATTCCTCGAATTGCATTCTAATTAAAGTCCACTATAATAATCACACCTACTGGTCTTCCTTAAGGGTGAGGGTATTCATAAGTTCTCCAAACGTATTCTCCGAGGGTTTCCACCATTAAAATCAAATTAAGGAAAATTTTACTCATTCTGGGAAGGTCGATCGATCGGCCTATGAATATCGATCGATCGATCTAGTCGATCGATCGACTGATGAATGTCGATCGATCGATCGAACAGGTATGGCTACGGACTGCTTCGTTCTGCAGATTTGAAAACGTCCCAAAACTTATTTCTAGCGTATGATTCTCAAACATAACGTTATAGTAATGTCATATAACCATCCTACAATATTACTAACGTCCATAAATCAATATTTCAACAACTATAGGCTACATATGGATCAATCTTCATCAAAAACCTAGTTTTTCTGATTTTTCTCAAGAACAGTCATGAACCTCATCTTAGATCCGTTTTTGGTATTACAAAAGGCAGTAATTCACATAATATGATCATCCAGTAACATTCTACATGCAACCTATATCCCAAAATTCAAACTAATAACTCCAATCTTATGGTTTTTCATTATCTTCCAAGAACATACAAAGTTTTTGAATAATCTAACATGGAAGAATCATTCTCTGAAATTTAAATGGAATAAATCACTTGCCTTGGTTTGATTTCGGATTTGGTGTTGATTTGGTGAAGAATCTCTGCAGAATTCCCCTCTCTCTCTCCTTCTCCAAGCTTTCTTCTCCAAAAGATGGCTATGGTGGCTAGGGTTTTCTTTGGGAGAGTTGGAAGACTAAATGATAACCTACGTAGCTTATGGGGTTAATAAAGGGTTGGTTGGGTCAATCCTTATCAGATTACAACTCTCAATTTTCGTCACTTTTAATTACCCAAAAATACCAAATTACTAAAATACCCTTTAAGTTACCGGTATGGCCTAAAAATACCCCGGGACCCAAACTATACCCCCGGCTAGTGTTTTCTGACTATCTCGACCCTTCCGGACGCGTTGACGCACTCAAAACGACCATACGGATTATAGATTTTAAATTCACTTTTATTAATCAAAATAATATACCGTGACGCGGCGGTCCCACGCGTCTCAACAAAATTTCTAAAATGCCGTATATAAATCTCACGATAAATTTTATAGTACTAGATACATATATAATGATATATGCACATAATCAAATACCAATTCGCATCATATTAGTATTTATAACCCGGATTAATTTCCAATTAATACGCAATTAATTAATTAATCCCAAAAATAATTATAGCCAAAAGTACGGGGTATTACATACTCCCCCCCTAATAACTGAATTTCGTCCCGAAATTCGAAACTAGAAAGTACCTGCTAAAAATAGCTCTGGATAACGTTCGCGCATCTCATCCTCGCGCTCCCATGTGGACTCCTCGACATTGTGATGTCGCCACTGAACACGCACTAACGGGACTATCTTTGACCGCAGTTTCCTCTCGCTTCGGTCCAAAATAGCAATTGGCCCCTCCTCGTAGGAGCTATCCGGCTGGAGGTCGATGTCCTCCACAGCAATGTGAGAATGAGCCAAATTATCTCTAAGGTATTTCCTCAGTGAGGAAATATGGAACACGTCGTGAATCCGATGCAAGTGCTCCGGTAGCCCCAGTCTATACGCAACCGGTCCGATCCGCTCAATAATAGGAAACGGCCCCACATACCTCGGTGCCAACTTCCCCTTCTTCCCGAATCGCATAATCCCCTTCATCGGAGAAACCCTGAGCAAAACCTGGTCCCCTACTTGGAACTCCCTGAAAAATCTCTTCGCATCAGCATAACTCTTCTGCCTGTCTTGAGCTACCCGAATGCGACTCCGAATCAACTCAATCCTTGCCGAAGTATCCTGGATAACTTCTGGCCCAAGTAATTTGTTGTCCCCCACCTCCAACCAACATGCTGGGGAACGACAAGGCCTGCCGTACAATGCCTCAAACGGAGCCATGCCAATCGTGAACTGATAGGAGTTGTTGTAAGCAAACTCCACCAGTGGAAGGTACTGCTCCCATCCACCTCCGTAGTCAATAATGCACATGCGTAGCATGTCCTCCAACATCTGGTTGGTGCGCTCTGTCTGCCCATCGGTCTGCGGGTGATAAGCCGTACTCAACCACAATTCCGTGCCCATGGCCTCCTGGAAACTCTCCCAAAACCTCGAAACAAATATCTTGTCTCTGTCAGACACGATATTCAGGGGCACACCGTGAAGTCTCACAATCTCTGAAATAATAAGCTGGGCATACTGTCCCGTAGTGTAGTCAGTCCTTACGGGTAAGAAGTGAGCGACCTTGGACAACCTGTCCACAATTACCCAAACGGAGTCGTGACCCCTCTGGGACGTAGGCAACCCCGTGACAAAATCCATGGATATGCTCTCCCACATCCACACCGGAACCTCCAACGGTTGTAGCAATCCTGTCGGTTTCTGATGATCCACTTTTACAAGATGAGAAGTGGCGCATTTTGAGACAAACTCAGCGATATCTTTCTTCATACCGCTCCACCAATATTGCCGTCTCATGTCTTGGTACATTTTGTCCCCTTCGGGATGTACCGCGAACCGTGAGCCGTGCGACTCAGCCATAACATCGTGCCGCAATTCTTCCTCTTCCGGAACTACCAACCTCCCATTGAAGCGCAATCCTCCGTTTGAGCGAAGGGTATAGGACTCGGCTCCCTCTGCAAGTAATCGAACTATCTGCTCCTGACCGAACGAGTCATTTGCCTGTGCCCGTACAACCTTCGTGACAATCTGCGGTGTAACGGTCATTACAGACATGAAAGATCGGGCCACTGCATCCTGGTGTCCCAATTCCTTCCACTTTGCCTTCCACACCTCTGCCACCTCATCTGCTGGCCTACGGCTCAACGCGTCTGCTACCACGTTAGCCTTACCTGGGTGGTACTGGATGTCGAACTGGTAGTCCTTCACAAATTCAAGCCACCTACGCTGCCGCATATTCAATTCTTTCTGCGTGAACAGATACTGTAGGGACTTGTGGTCTGTGAACAGCTGAAACTTCTCTCCCAAAAGATAGTGCCTCCAAATCCATAAGGCGAATACCACTGCTGCCAACTCCAAATCATGCGTGGGGTAATTCTTCTCATGAGGCTTAAGCTTACGGGAAGCATAAGCTATGGCCTGTCTCTCCTGCTGAAAAACACCTCCAAGCCCTTGCAAAGACGCATCGGTGTAAACCAAATACTCAACTCCCGGTCTCGGCAATGCTAACACAGGTGCTGAGGTCAATTTGTCCTTAATTCATCGAATGCCAACTGACAGGCATCACTCCAGATATATGGAACACCCTTACGAGTAAGATGTGTCAAAGGACCTGCTATCTCCGAGAAACCCCGAATAAACCTCCTGTAGTATCCTGCTAAGCCCAAGAAACTACGAATCTCTGTTGGTGTCGTGGGATATCCCCACTCCCTCACCGCTGACACCTTCCCTGGATCAACTGATATTCCCTGGTCGGAAATAATGTGACCCAAGAACTGGACCTCCTTCAGCCAAAACCCGCACTTCTCATATTTTGCATACAGCTCGTTCTGACGAAGTGTCTGCAAAACCTGCCTCAAATGCTCGGCGTGCTCCTTCTGTGTCTGAGAGTAGACCAGAATGTCATCAATGAAGACAATGACAAACTGATCGAGGAAATCTCTGAACACCCTGTTCATCAAGTCCATAAACATTGCTGGAGCGTTGGTTAAGCCGAAAGGCATAACCCGAAACTCGTAAGAACCATATCTCGATAAGAACGCAGTCTTCGAGACATCCTCCTCCCTGATACGCAACTGATGGTATCCTGACCTCAAGTCAATCTTCGAGAAGAAAGAAGCTCCTATCAACTGGTCGAATAAGTCATCGATTCGAGGCAACGGATACTTATTCCGTATCGTGACCTTATTCAACTCTCTGTAGTCCACGCACAATCTCAGTGAACCATCCCTCTTATTCACAAACAAAACTAGAGCGCCCCAAGGTGAGGTACTCCTGTGAATAAAGCCCTGCCCTAACAGCTGCTCTATCTGATCCCGTAACTCTCGCATCTCAGCTGGAGCCATACGGTACGGTGCACGTGCTATAGGTCTCGTACCCGGTAGCAAATCAATAACGAAGTCTATTTCTCGACTGGGTGGTAAGCCTGGTATCTCCTGAAACACATCTGAATACTCCCTGACAACCGGGATCGAATCTAAAGGAATCACAACCTCCTTAGAGGTATCCTCCTCAATGTAATATAAATGAGCGGTCGAGCCTCCCTCTGGGCGAGGCATCGCCACAACAAACATCTCTTGCCCCGGAATGGAAAAAACAATGCTCCCACCAAAGCAATCAATCATGGCTCTATGATCAGCGAGCCAGTCCATACCGATGATAACATCGTGAACATGCATATCTAGTACCAACATGTCCGCAGGTAATACCAAACCACCAATCTCTACCCCCACTCCCCGACATATAAAGAATATAAGTGACCCATTCCCCAAAGGTGAGTCGACACACGTAACTGTGCTCTCCGCGGTGGCTAATAATCCTAACGCCTTTGCGAAGTGTGTAGCTATAAAACAATGTGTAGCACCCGTATCAAATAACACCCGACCCATAGTGCCATGGATAGGAAACGTACCCTCAATCGCAGGCGGTGCCTGTGGAACTGCAGCCTGGTGGACATTGTAGACACGTCCATACTGTAGCTGCCCCTGCTGAACTGGGACTGCTGGAATAATCTGAGCTGGAGCTAGGAGGGCTGGTGGAAAGAGTGGCCTCTGTGGTTCCTGTCGAGCACCCTGCTGCTGCTGCTGTGGGGCCCGGCCCTTATCAGGACACTCCTGACGTTTGTGGCCAATCTTACCACAAATGAAACATTTCCCTGGGAAGTTCCCTCCCCTCTGCCCTTGCTGTCCCCGGCCCTGGTGGCCGTTACCATTCCTCCCTTGGCCCTGCTGGCCCTGCTGAAACTGCTGCCCATTCTATCCCTGCTGGCCCTGATGGCCGTTTGGACCCTGATGGCCCTGACGGAAACCTCCATGTCCCTGCCTGTAGTTCCCTGACCGGAACCTCTTATTGTCCCCCTGCTGGGTACCCTGCTCAGTCTGTCTCTGCCCCTGACCGGTCTGTGCCCCGCTGGCACCATGTCCTCCAGTCCTGCTCTGATGGCTAGACTCTCCTGACCGCTTGCCCTCGGCCATATGAAAACGGTGGTCCTGGCAGTGCAATAGTGCAGCGTTAACCACATCAGAATACGTGGCCAACGATAAGTTCCCTAGCAGATGCTGACGGATCCTCCAATTCAACCCATCAGTGAACTTCTCTATCTTCTTCTTCTCTGTTGGAATCTCGTCTGGAATGATATTCAACAGGTTAGTGAACTCGGCCTCATACTCGGCCACTGTCTTGGTCTCCTGCTTCAAACTCATCAGCTTCCTCCTCATCTCTGTATGAACTGCAGACGGAAAGTATTTGCGGTCGAACCACACCCAGAACTCCTAAATCGTGAGGGTATCCCTCTCCTCCGCGGTGGTAATGGACTCCCACCACTGCAGCGCAGATCCAACTAGCTTGAAAGTAGCTAGCACCTGCTTCTGAATGTCTGTGCACTCATGCATCCTCAAATGCCTCTGCATGTCCTTCCTCCATTGGCTCGAGACTACCACATCTGAGCTTCCTGCAAACTCTGGCGGATGCGCTTTCTGAAAAGCATCGCGTACACGTTCCCAAGCAGACGGGAATGCATTAACCTGTGCTGGCACGGCAACCTGCGCCGGTGGTGGTGCCTGCTGAATAATGGCAATCGCGGCATTTACCGCTTGAGCTACTATAGCTGCAACCTCAGTGGCGTTCAACATGCCCTGAACTGGAGCGGGCTAGGGTTCGGGCATTGCATTCCTGGGAACTCGTCGTGCACGTCGTGGAGGCATCTGAAATAAGAACAAAGTTTATAAGTTCACGGTTTATAAACTTAAAATAGCTGAAGATCGAAGTATACACAAAAAGAGTACAACACTCCTAAAATATAGGGCTCTATATCAAAGAAAACGTAGCGGAAACATAATAGCCGTACAGATCCTAAAGGACACTAGAACCTGATGCTCTGATACCACCTGTGACACCCCGACTAATTAAATACCGGGTAGCTACTCCTTTATAAAATTAATTCAAAATGCCAAGTTGGCTCCGTTAATAGCATCACTGTCGAAAACATTTTATTATTACTAACCACCTAGTATTTAATAAGCAAGTTGCCAAATTTTAATTAAATCTGATTAACATGCAACAAGAGTAATGAATAACTAAATAACACCATTCACCATACTGAAGTAAAATGAATAACCATCACAATATATAAATAAACTCTAGAGGAAAAACTCCTCAATACAAATCCCACAACTGATAAGAAAACTGAAATAAATAACTAAAACTGAATACTGAGCAATACATGCTAGAGTCTGAAAACTGAAATGTAAAAATGTCTAATAGAATTGGGCAACATGCCCTACAACTGATAGATGCTGAGACTGGAATCCAAATGAGAGACGCGTCTACATGCAAATCCCTGTAGCTTCCACAAACAGCTACAGCTCGTCACCTGAATGAGAATCCTATGCTTGGTGTCCTTGTGGCTGGGCACCTAAAATGGTTTTACAAGAAAATATATTTGAAAGAAAATGGGTCAGAGCCCGAAAGTGGAAAATCATTTTTAAAAAAACCTGCAAGTGATTTAAAACCATTTAAAACATTAAATGCAAAGTACATGTTAGGACGTGCACTCACATTAAATTCTCACCTCTCGACTAACTGTGCATTCCTAACGTAAGTACCCATCTATAACGACCCATATTACTAGCTAACTGACAACATAACTAGCTAAACTGCCAAAGGTTCTACCCATATTACTCGGTTCCATTTATCATAACAACGCTCGTAATTAAATAGAGGTTTAACGTAAGCTCAGTTACTAAATATGCCATAGATATAACTATCAGCTAACTCATTATATATCTCGAAACAATACCGTAATATTTTTACAGCATTAACATGAGGATTTTCGTTAATTTAAAGTATATTATTCACATCATAAATATACGATACAAGCACCCCGCAATCTAAGCTGTAGTGCACACATACTCTGCTATCCATCCCGGTACATCACGTACATAAGGATTACATATTCCGAATCTCTCAGGAATAGTTTACTGATAACAACATCACAAATAATGGAGGCGAACACAGTCACCATCACATGGGTCACGCACATACCTACGCTCCCATGGTCAGCGGACTTATTAATATCACAATAAGTCTTTTTATGACCTATGTTCATCAAGGTACCAGTCTAAATCCCCCCCCGTAGGCACACAAGGATTAGAGGGTCCTAAGCGAACGCAAACCTCCCCCATGATAGCAAGTATGGTAGGTATGTTATACACATAAACTATATACTAAGCATTCACACATCTTAGATATTACCATATTAATAAGGTATTTTCTACATCATTATACCATTATTCCAAACCTATATATTTCAAGTTATCCGATAATATATAATTTAAATAGTCGACACGTCTCACGTCGTAATTCCTTAAACTTAAAACCTATCTCAAATAGACTATTAAGTCTCCCATAATTCTCACATATGACATCTTTATACCTAAGGTCTTTGTTTCTGCCCCAAACCTTATTTCATCAACTTATTCCAATTGGTACTATTAACCCAATTATTATCTCACATAACGAATTTCATTTATTTAGAATAATTCCTCGAATTGCATTCTAATTAAAGTCCACTATAATAATCACACCTACTGGTCTTCCTTAAGGGTGAGGGTATTCATAAGTTCTCCAAACGTATTCTCCGAGGGTTTCCACCATTAAAATCAAATTAAGGAAAATTTTACTCATTCTGAGAAGGTCGATCGATCGGCCTATGAATATCGATCGATCGATCTAGTCGATCGATCGACTGATGAATGTCGATCGATCGATCGAACAGGTATGGCTACGGACTGCTTCGTTCTGCAGATTTGAAAACATCCCAAAACTTATTTCTAGCGTATGATTCTCAAACATAACGTTGTAGTAATGTCATATAACCATCCTACAATATTACTAACGTCCATAAATCAATATTTCAACAACTATAGGCTACATATGGATCAATCTTCATCAAAAACCTAGTTTTTCTGATTTTTCTCAAGAACAGTCATGAACCTCATCTTAGATCCGTTTTTGGTATTACAAAAGGCAGTAATTCACATAATATGATCATCCAGTAACATTCTACATGCAACCTATATCCCAAAATTCAAACTAATAACTCCAATCTTATGGTTTTTCATTATCTTCCAAGAACATACAAAGTTTTTGAATAATCAAACATGGAAGAATCATTCTCTGAAATTTAAATGGAATAAATCACTTGCCTTGGTTTGATTTCGGATTTGGTGTTGATTTGGTGAAGAATCTCTGCAGAATTCCTCTCTCTCTCCTTCTCCAAGCTTTCTTCTCCAAAAGATGGCTATGGTGGCTAGGGTTTTCTTTGGGAGAGTTGGAAGACTAAATGATAACCTACGTAGCTTATGGGGTTAATAAAGGGTTGGTTGGGTCAATCCTTATCAGATTACAACTCTCAATTTTCGTCACTTTTAATTACCCAAAAATACCAAATTACTAAAATACCCTTTAAGTTACCGGTATGGCCTAAAAATACCCCGGGACCCAAACTATACCCCCGGCTAGTGTTTTCTGACTATCTCGACCCTTCCGGACGCGTTGACGTACTCAAAATGACCATACGGATTATATATTTCAAATTCACTTTTATTAATCAAAATAATATACCGTGACGCGACGGTCCCACGCGTCTCAACAAAATTTCTAAAATGCCGTATATAAATCTCACGACAAATTTTATAGTACCAGATACATATATAATCATATATGCACATAATCAAATACCAATTCGCATCATATTAGTATTTATAACCCGGATTAATTTCCAATTAATACGCAATTAATTAATTAATCCCAAAAATAATTATAGCCAAAAGTACGGGGTATTACACATATTTAAAAGAAAGTTTTATTAACATCAAAATGCTTTTCTTTCATTTCATATCTTCCATTTTCCTTCTTCCATCCGGAAAATGTATTTAAATCCCCATTTCCCTTCTTCCATCCGGGAAATGTAAGTAAAGCCATTTTATTATCATAAAATGCTTTAACATCAATAATGTCCCACATTATTATCCATAGTTATATATCTGTTAATATAACATTCTTCAAGACTGCCCGTCCGGGTTTCCCCACTATGCGCGCCCCTAAATGGCTGTCATCTTCCAGGGCCTATCACCAAGACAACCTGGGATCCTATCAAAACGTCGGGAAGCAGCCATATGCCTGCGGAAGAGTCATAACCACACCCAAAATTACCTCACCAGCGCAGAAAACAAGCAACAAACGCTCATATGGCCTAGGTATATATCCACCCTGCATTCACTCGCCAAAGGGCTTCACCACACGCGCGCAACTTCCCTTATGCTAGCGATTTATAGAGATGTGTAATCATACATTTATACTTATGAAAATCATTTTTCCATTTTGAAATCATTCACTTTTACATTCTATAAAATCATTCATTTTTACTTATTCCTTTAGTACCACATTTTAAAATATGCCTTTCTTAATCTTAGTGTCATATTTTATTTATGACCTAAGACCAGAAGTGCCATTATCCTCAAACTAGACTCCAAGAGGTCAACGGAATATCCTAAGTCATCAAAGTGAGTCTCCCCAAATGATTGTCTCCAAAAAGTCTCAACATTAACATTATATCTCCTACAAAGATTTAAGTTAACTTCCTATATCATTTTGATATTAACCTAGACAAACTAGCCCCCGGGATAAGCCCAATTGTCCCCACTTAACCTAGGACAGTAGTCTACCCAAAAAAACACTCTAGGACTCCCCATTACTTCCTAAAGGTAGGTTCCTAAACCTCGAATCAAAAGAAAAGGGATAAAAAAAAACTAGGAAAAATCTCACAAAAACAGGGCATCCAAATCGATTCGCCCTAGGGCCGAATCGATTTTGCGAATGATTCGCCCAAAAGCGAATCGATTCGATGAGTAAAATTGACATTCTACCTCAGCCGAATCGATTCAGCCCCAAACCGAATCGATTCGGTTTCCCAAGACATGTGTCCTTCCCCTTATCCGAATCGATTTTCCCTAACGCCGAATCGATTCGGCCCTACGGATTTGCCGAATTTGGGCTACGGGTTATATTAACCCTAAATTCCCAAAACCATAAAAGTCTTGATTTCTTCCAACATCGACAACAATTATTTCTACCCAATCATCCCTACACATCATCTAACTAATGTATTTCCCTCAATTCATATTGAACTACAAGATTAAGGGTTTAACCATCAAAATCAACAAAAACCCATTTATGGTTTAAATCTCCAAAAACATAACTATACATGCAATTTATCGCATTAAATCAATATCCAGTAAGTAATAAACTTGCCTCGAGGTTGTAGTCTCGGATTCTCCTCTGGTAGCAACGGATTCTTGCCCAAATCTTCCATTTCTCTCACTTTTCTCCATTTCTCCCACCTCTGTCTTCTCTCTCTTTCTCTCTTTTTCTCTCTTTGGCTTATAACTTAAGAATGAAGAAAATAAGAGGGGTGGGAGACTTATACGGTTTGTAAAACATTAATTCCCCTCTTTTAAGTGGTAATACACCATTAAAATGACTCGTAACCACATAATTAAGTCATAATTCGTCAAAAGTGCCCAAAACTCAAAAATACAACTTGACACCTATTTTGACGATCTCGACTATTCTAAAAACAGCCGCACCCCCTATTTTGGCATTCGTAATATCGTGAACTATTTTTTTATGTTCCAAATTCATTTTATTTAATTAATTATAATCCAAATTAAATATGAGTCATAACCGTCGTTTTACATATAGCAACGCAATAAACCACAATATAATGCTATTTACTTTGCCATAACGGGAAATAAGCAAAACATAGTAAATATTATCCCTTAATATTACGGGAAATAATATTTACCCCAACTTCACTATTTTATAAAATTAGCCCATCAGGTAAAATAATATAAAATAGTCGCCCAAAAGTCTGGGTTGTTACACTTACGTAGGTCAACATTCAGAAAACAATATTATATGTATTTAATTTTTAACTCAACATCATATATAATATCAGTGGCATTCAAATTAAATGAAGCTTCTTCATTTTCATGAGAATAATTCAACTTGCAACATGTATAAGTAAGTTATATTGATGAGTTTCCGCTATTAAACATAGATTATATTCATAAATGACAATTGTCTCAATATTCCTTCAAAGGATGTGTATACACTTCACTATCTTAAAATTATAAGATAAGTCAATTATAAACTAATTTCTAGTTCATTCCAAGTAATTCAATCAATCATTTATGACATGACATCTCTAAGGATTTTTGAATCCTTTTCAATAACATAAACAATATTTTTTTGAAGTCTACTAAAAAAAAGGTTATCTTGAAAACCAAAGTTTTATTTTATATTAAATGCTCATGAATTATAGTTGAGAGGTACTCGATTGAGTTTCCCCACTATTCTCTAGATATCGCATTGAGAAGCTGCATGTAATGTGCCCCCACTATATCTTCAATTCATAAAATGCAATCTAAACTCATCGTGTTTCATCATGAAATAAGAATTAATCTTATTTCTTAAAAGGATACACACTCAATGTCTTCTTGTATAGATGAATAAAAAAATACATGCCCATTCGTTCTAGTCATGAATTCAGATTTTCAGGTGTCCGAAAGTCATATATAGATTATACAATCTATTATAATATACAATTTTTCATATAATATTTTTCACAACGTATAAAATAATACTTCGTATTAGAGTTTAATCCTCTATTTCAAATCATTCAACTAGAATATCTTTACCAAAGTAAAGATTGCATTTTCACCAAACTTAAATATGATAAAATCCTCACATTGTTATCATTTCGACATATGATTTATATTTAATCAATATAAAGTTTGATATATGAGATCTTTAATCATATTATTAGATTCCTATATGTCTATATCCAGACATAGATCGAACAACTTATTAAAAGCGTAACATGTTTGATTTCATATGCAAATACATAAGGTAAAATAGATGTCTTAGAGTTTTATACTCTATCCAACACAAAGCATATGGTAAAAATAATTTTACCAAAGTAAATTATTTCAACACACGTATTAATCACACGAATGGATTCCAACATAGTAGAATCAAATTTTATTGTATACCTTTTCCAACTCATATTATTGAATAATACAAAGAATTATTCATATAAAATTCTAGCGGTTGCGCTTCAAACTCAAATGTTGTATAAGTCCTTATACAATTTCTATGAAATTCATCATCTATAATTTTGAGTCCAAATTTTTCTATGTAGTTCATAAATACTTTAATAAGAAATTTATAAAGGTTTCAATATATTTTGCATCCGTTGCGAACACTACATAATACATTTATCCAAGAAAATGTTGTCAAAAATATTTGTTCAAACGGAAACACTTCAAGTTTGAATCTCCACCCTCAAACCGCTTATTAAAATTTTATGAATTTTTTCAGAATTCATCATTTATGATCCTATTCTTATCCAAAATTGGAATCACTTAAAAATATTAAGTACAAGTTAAGATAAACTTATTTTACTACAAGTTGTCCAAAAAATTCAGCATTTCGCATAAGAATTGCAAAAATAATAATAAACGATATACAACACTTTTAAGAAATTCCAAAGCCAAACATTCATAATATAATCATACTACATACATGCCAAAATTCATGAAATTTAAGTCTATATACCATCAAACTACTAAGATGATATTCCAAAAAAAATTAATAACAAAAATTTCACATTTATTTTTCATCATCGATCACTTTAGTGTGATTGAAAAATACCAACAACATATTCATATAAAACTTCAAAAAATATTTGAATAATTTTTTTTATAGTAAACATAGCGCATCGCAAGGAGCAAATGTTTATTATTTACCCTTCGAATCCATATAACGAATGTTCATTTGTTTTCATATAACAAATTTTCATTTATTTCGAAATATCAAATTTTTATTTGATTCCAGATAACAAATTTTTATTTTTTATCAAATATAAAATTTTAATTTGATTCCACATAACAAACTTTAATTTGTTTTCTTAACCACAAGTGGCTCAAAATGAATTGTCTAAAAAAAGTATACAATTGTATTTCCAACAATAACATCCTATGTGAAATAATAATTCAAATTCGTAACTAAAAAATAGGATTGTCCTATTTAAAAGTTTTTCATGAAGTGGTTTATTTTTATTGTTCAAATTCTAATTTCTCACGAAATTATTGATCCATTCCGAATTACCAAAAATATTGATATTTATTTTTCTACTTCACAAAATATAATATTTTGGAAGTTCGAGGGCTAAAAGGTCATTTCTTGAGGTAAAAAGTCAAATTATAATTTCTAAACATAGAAACTTTGTTGTCCTTTTTATTCCATTTTAGGCATAAAAAAATATCATATAAGCCAATAAAATTAATTTTTCAGCCTCCATGGTAGATATAAAACATCTTAAAATTGTTGGTTCAATTTAGATATCGTGATTAAAATTCATATCAAAGGGTTTTATGGAGAAATCGAAAAATAAAATCATTATTTAATTTTAGTCTACTACGCAAACTTAAATTATTACCTCATATAAATATAAAAAATATGAACCACATGCATTGAATCCAAATAAATACGGCACAATAAAAATAAACAATATTACCTCAATTGTTTAGAAAATCTGTCATAGACAATTCTTGGGTTGAGTTGCAGACTAGGTCACTCTCTTTAAGACGTTTCACGGCTCTACCCTATTTGTGCAGGTAGTCTATAATCACGTCGTCCCCAGGATAGAACAAGCCCAGAATCACCACTCTTTTTTTCAAACAAAGCTCTTAAAATCCCTCTTCCAGTTTTTGGCCGAATGAAGAAGATATGAGTGGGTTGATGGTGGGTAAACAAGTGGGGTTATGGTAGTGGGGATATAGGGTGACAATTATTGCACACGTGTAGTTTTAAAATACAAAATTGATAACAATAGGCATACCACCCCTTGAACAATTTCTTCATAATACTCTCTCTCTCTCTCTCTCTCTCTCTCTCTGTATATATATATATATAAACAAATGAAAAAGTTGTTCGTTTATGGATAAATATGTAACTTTGGTAAGAGTATTATTTTATAGGAGTTTTACAATATAAGTCATATTAAGTTTCTATTAGATATGTTTCATTAATGTAAAGGCAATCTAAAGTTGAGGCAAAAGTGTAGGAGTTTTTTTTTTCTTTAACAATAATTATATTTGTGTAATTCATATCTCAGTTCTTTCATAAAATTTGTGGAATTAAAGATTACATGACGGTTATATAAAATAAATCTCCAGATTCAAAATGAGAATTCATAAAAAAAAACTCAAACATTAAAATTCTACATTGCTTTATAATGCACACAAGAAAACCCGATTCTGTTTCTTAAATACTGAAAATTATTTTCTTTTTTCCTACATGTAATTGGAGAATCTGGTTGCTTTTTAATTATGCAATCTTTCGTTTTGGAATCTAAACTATTGGGATAGCATCAAGACATGTTGAAAATATCTTTCGTTGTTTACTTGAATAACGTGTGGATAACTTTTATACGTAATGAAGAGCATATATGCATCCTTTTGTTCTATATGCTATATTATTAAGAATGATATGAATTAATTATCACACTAAAACCTTTTTTATTGGAGTGTTAAGTATATTGTGTATCAAATATTTATTTATATAGAAAAATATAGAGTTCAATATATAGTGCCTAAGTGGGTGTAACCCTTTCAAACACATAAAAATCTTTGAATTAAGACTGCACATTGGATTAGGCCGAAGTGCTTATGTTAGGGGTGCTATTGATGGTTAGTTATGGGTCTAGGTCTTAAAGTGTCACGTTCCGGCCTTATCTTATTAGGTTGTAGTTCAATTATCTCACCACACACGCATTTAATAATATTCGAGTTAATTTAGGGCAAATTAACCCTACCCATTGTTGGAAATAGTAATTGCAAAATAAACGAAATAACCCAAATTCGAAATAGATAAAATTGGACGAACTTATCGATCGAGCTTTGTGTTTGACACAAAGTCTGAAAGGTGAAATTGCTCACTGATATTTGTAGTTATCATCCTCGTGAACATACACCTCCTAGGATTCAATGATCGGATTTAAACACCATCTCTGTGTTAAATCTTCGAACTCTCAGGATACTCCACCACTCCCAAAAAAGTGACGAACATAAATCTATTTTCCGAAAATAGCAAAAGCATTTTTGCAGAGAAAGTGATTTTCAGAATATAGCAAAAGTACTTTTGTAGATAACGTGAGAGAGATTTTCAATGCGTTTTTGACTCTGTAGCATTTTCTTATATAAGAGAAATGGTAAAAAAAACGTGGGTAGAGGTTTTAGCCAACTAACCCACTAATATCTCCACTAACAGCTATAGTGGAAGAAATAGCCAAAGACTTAAAAACGGTTTAATATTAAAACGATTTTGAAAAGATTTAATGCACATTAGAAATCTCCCTAGAATTTGAACCCATGACCTCATGCACACACACCCACTAACTTACCACTTGGCCACTCCCACTAACATATTTACTTCATTCAAAATAAATATATATAGTAATAAAAGACCCAAAAATCCCCCACATGAATGAAATAAATAAATAAGTAAAATAAAACGATGCTTTGGAGTATCATAAGGAGTGACGTATAAGGAAAAGGTGTCATTCGACTTGAACCTTTGCTTTGTGTTGATCTATTGAGTTTACCGGTTGATAGTGAACAAATGTCTTGAACTATTTCACCTTTGTTGTAAACTGAAGTCAATAGAACACACACGTGACTCCCAAAAATCATCATCGAGTTCCCACAGTTGTGCTCGTTTCGACCTTGATCATGCCCAGGTTTCTTGGGTGCTCTAGAGAATCAGCCTTAATTCTCATAGGACGCGGCCCCACTACCACACTCATATAGGTGCTTCTATTAAGAGTTTATTGTATCTCACACCCCACTGAATAACAGCTATAGAAAGCATTAAGAGATTAACTCTCATCCTCCATCGATACAGAGGTGCTACATCATAGGAATGGGTTTTAAGTAAAACTTAAATTTGTACCCCCACAAATCACTCGTATAACTTTGTTATCCCATTGAACCCAGATCTTGGGATCTCCTGTCATATGGGTTGGGTTTCCATTATAGGTGATTTAGATATTAATAAGCTCTAGGACCATTCCCCTCGATGTTTGATAAACTAGCTATCTAGCTAGACCTTTTATCAATAGATCTACTAGGTTTTCCTTTTACTTGACATCGTCAACTTCTATAACTCCATATTTCAATCATTGTCTCACAGTGTTGTGTCTCCTCCTGATATGTCTAGACTTTCCGTTGTAGGAGTTATTATGTGCTCTTACGATCGCTGCTTGACTGTCACAGTGAACGAACAAGGCTGGAATTGGTTTAGGCTGGAAATAAATATCTAATATGAAGTTCCTTAACCATGCAGCCTCCTCGCTTGCTTTATCCAACGCTATGAACTCTGACTCCATAGTGGATCTATCTATGCATGTTTGCTTGGTACATTTCCAAGATATAGCGCCTCCTGCCAAGGCAAAAACATAGCCACTCGTAGACTTACATTCATCATTATCAGAAATCCAATTAGCATCACAAAAGACTTCAATTATAGCAGGATATCTAATATAATGAATACCATAATTTATTGTGTATTTTAGATATCTCATAACTCTAATCAAAGCATCCCAATGTTCATTATTAGGATTAAAAGTGTATCTGCTAAGTCTACACACAGCATATGCAATATCAGGTCTAGTGCAGTTCATAAGATACATTAGACTACCAATAACTCTAGAATATTCTAGTGATGATACACCAGGACCCGAATGTTTCCTTAAGTGACAACTAGGGTCATAAGGTGTTTTAGTAGGAATACAATTAAATTGTTCAAATTTTCTAAGAACTTTCTCTAGATAATGAGATTGGGTTAAAACAATTCCTTCAGAATTTTTAATGATTTTAATTCCAGGTATAACATCAGCAACACCCAAATCTTTCATATCAAATTCCTTATTAAGGAAACTTTTAGTTTTATTAACTACATCCATATCAGTTCCAAAAATAAGCATATCATCCACATATAAACAAATAATCACACAAGAATTATCCATGAATTTGCTATAAATACATTTATCCGTTTCATTAATGTTAAAACCATTAGATATTAGTACTTAAGTAAATTTTTCATTCCATTGTTTAGGAGATTGTATTAGTCCATATAAAGATATTTTAAGTATACACACTTTTTGATCTAGGCCTTGGACTACAAACCCCTCGGGTTGATCCATATAAATTTCTTCTTCAAGATCTCCATTCAAAAAATTCATTTTAACATCCATTTGATGAATTATCAGATTATGTAATGAAGCAATAGAAATTAATATCCTAATAGATGTAATTATAGTACCAGGAGAGTAAGTATCAAAGAAATCAATTCCTTCCTTTTGCCTATAGCCTTTAGCTACCAATCTTACCTTAAATTTATCAGTAGAACCATCAGCTTTTAATTTCTTTTTAAAAATCCATTTGCATCCAATAGTTTTACATCCTTTAGGCAAGTCAACTAACTCCCACGTGTTGTTAGAAATATTAGAATCATATTCACTATTAATGGCTTCTTTCCAAAAAATAGAATCGGGTGAGGGCATTGCCTCACTAAAAGTGACGGGGTCATTCTCCATTAAGTACGTTAAAAATTCAGGACCAAAAGAAGTAGCTATCCTAGGTTTTTTACTTTTCCTAATTTCAATTTCTTCTAAATTTGGAGATTCATTTCTAACACTAGGACCCACTGGAACAGAACTACTAGTTCCCTCAGTTCTCACTTTAAAAGGAAATTTGTCCTCATAAAATTCAGCATCTCTGGACTCAAAAATAGTGTTTTTATCCATATATTGATTTTCATAATCAATTACCAGAAACCTATAAGCATTACTGTTTTTAGCATAACCTATAAAAACACAATAAACAGTCTTTGGGCCAAGTTTAGTTCTCTTAGGTACTAGTATTGAAACCTTAGCAAGACACCCCCACACTTTAAGGTGTTTATAAGGAGGTTTTCTATTTTTCCACATTTCATAAGGAGTTTTATCATTTTTCTTAAAAGGTATTTTATTAAGAATATAAGAAGGAGTAAGAAGTGCCTCACCCCACATATTATAAGGTAATCCTGAAGTGCTTAACATAGAATTTACCATATCCTTAAGAGTTCTATTTTTTTCTTTCAGCTACACCATTAGATTGGGGTGAATAAGGAGTAGTAACTTTATGAATTATTCCACTTTCTTTACAATATTTATCAATATCGCCGGTGTATTCTCTTCCCTTATTGGATCTTAATGCTTTACTGGATTTCTCCAATTATTTTTCAACTTCTAATTTATAATAAATAAATTTTGTGAAACTCTCATCTTTACTCATAAGGATATAAATATAACAATAACGAGAGTAGTCATCAATAAAAGTAACAAAATATTTATTTCCACCACGTGTCACATAACCTTTTAAATCACAAAGATCAGAATGTATTAAACTTAAAAGAGTTGAACTTCTTTCGACACTTGGAAAAGGTTTTTTAGCATATTTTGATTCAAAACATATTTCACATTTAGAGTTGGTAGAAATATCAGATTTTGGTATGTTTTCCAAAAACATTAATTTTTTAATGGATGCCTTATTTACATGACCAAGTCTAAAATGCCACATATCACAAGAGTCAATCAAATAAGCAGAAGAATTAGATGTTTTAATATTATCAGCCACAGTTACATTTAGTTTGAAAAGACCCTCATAAACATAACATTTCCCCACAAAAGCACCTCCCTTAGTCAAAACTACCTTATCACTCTCTAGAATAATTTTAAAACCCTTCTTAACTAAGACAAAATCGGACACCAGACTCTTCCTAACCTCAGGGACATACAAAACATCTTTCAATGTGAGAACATTTCCCGAAGTAAATTTTAAAACTACGGTTTCCTTGCCCTCAACCTTAAACGAAGAGGAATTTACCATGTAAAGACGTTCATCCCCACCCACAACAGTGAAGGTAGTGAAGGAACCTCTCGTACCACAAATATGTTTTGTGGCGCCAGAATCAAGACAACAGTCTATCATGTAACTCACAATGTTTGCCTTGGTCACAACACCAGAAAAGTTACCCTCCTCGGTTACATTTGCTTGAGGCTTCACATCCTGACTCTTCCTAAACTTGCAATCTTTAGCATAATGAGCTGGTTTTCCACATACATTGCATTGACCTGCATGTTTAGATTTAAACTGAGGTTTAAAATTTATATTCTTATCGTTAGGTTTGAATCTATGGTTGGACCTCGAATTCTGGTTTGGTTTATGGTGCCCATGTTTCTGGTTTGAATGGTTAGGCTTAAACTGGTTATGCTTTTGGTTTCCATTTAATTTTCCCTCTACCAAATTAGCCTTAGAACTGAATTCAGAATTTTTCTCCCTAAGTTCTGCATTCCTATTATCTTCCTCAATTCTTAAACGAACTATCAAATCTTCTAGTGACGTCTCTTTTTTCTTATATTTTAGACCGTTTTTGTAATCTTTCTAAGAAGGTGGCAGTTTTTCAATTATAGCACACACCTGAAATCCCTCAGATATATTATAACCCTGGGCCAGAATTTCATGAATAATAATTTGTAGTTCTTCCAGTTGCGACACAACAAATTTATCATCTTCAATTTTAAAATCCAAAAATTTTCCAACCACAAATTTTTTAGGCCCCTCATCTTCAGTTGCATATTTTTTATCTAGTAAGTTCCATGATTCTTTAGCAGTAGGAAATAGCCAATAAACATCATACAATTCAAGACAGAGACAGTTCAGTATATAATTCCTACGCATATAATCCCTTTGTTTCCAAACAACCATTTCTTCAGGTGTAGAAGGTCTATCAGATGCAATAACGTCAACGACCTTAAGAGTTGTTAGGTAAAATTGCAGTTTCATTTGCCATGTCTTAAAATTCATTCCATCAAACAGTTCAAGTTTTTCAGAGTATTCTGCATTAGGATTTTCCATAGCAGGTTGTAGAATAACAACAAAATTTCACCTTTAGATTGTTGGAAATAGTAATTGCAGAATAAACGAAATAACCCAAATTTGAAATAGATAAAATTAGAAGGACTTATCGATCCAGGTTTGTGTTTAACACATAGTCCTAAAGGTGAAATTACTCGCTGATATTTCTAGCTGTCAGCCTCGTGAACATACACCTCCCAGGATTCAACAATCAGATTTAGACACCAGCTCTGTGTTAAATCTTCGAACTCTCAGGATACTCCAACACTCCCAAAAAAGCGACAAACATAAATGTATTTTCAGAAAATAGCAAAAGAATTTTTGCACAGAAAGTGATATTCAAAATATAGCACAAGAACGTGAGAGAGATTTTCAATGCGTTTTTTACTCTGTAGCCCTTTCTTATATAAGAGAAATGGTAAAAAAGGTGTGTAGAGGTTTTAGCCATCTAATCCACTAATATCTCCACTAACAGCTATAGTGAAAGAAACAGTCAAAGACTTAAAAATGGTTTAAAATTAAAATGATTTTGAAAATATTTAATGCACATTAGAAATTCCCAAGATCCCAAGGCCCAAGGCCCAATCTTTGACCCTTAATAATTATTGTGCTCCCTAGGATTTGAACCCATGACCACATGCACACACACCCACTAACTTACCCCTTGGCCACTCCCATTAACTTGTATACTTCATTCAAAATAAATATATATAGTAATAATATACTTAACACCCATGAACTATTATAGGCTTCATCCACAATCCAGCAGATAATACATAATCCAATTATCAGACACAATAATATAAATATCGGTGGGATGCATATTTTAATAATGATTGCGTGTATGGTCCCCTTCAGGTGTGATATGACCCTTGCGGGATAAGATGAGTTTTTATTGCAAGGATGAATGAGGAGAGTAATTTTTGTAACATTGTTATCATGGCCCGCACGCAAACTAACTGGTGTATTATTTTCTCCTTACCCGATAAGTGTTGGTATACGACCCACATATTTAACATCTTGTGTGGGGAGATAAGGTTCACCCCTTGAGATTTGGTAAGATCATATGTATGATTATGTGTCCTGAGTTTGTTATGTTTTATTATATTATTGAAAAAAACCCACTTTGAGGGTTAGTGCCCCCATACCCCTTAGCTGATAAACACACTTTCGTAAATATCCGAATGTAATGGTTGTTAATCACGTTTTAGTGTTACCAAAGTTGGACCGGACACCACGAGGTATAATACCAAAAAAAAGTAAATATCCAAATGTAGTAATTGTTAATCAATTGATAAAATGGTGAGTGGAGAGTACACTCCCAGTGGGCATCTTGTATCAAGTAGCATAATTTACAGACATCCCCCCTTAAATTGGGGCATGTGAAATCCAAAGCCCAAAGTGTGCTCTAAACTATTAATAGAGTATCTCCCACGGACTTCGACAATGTACGGAACCACGTATACCCCATGACTTATCTTATGTGTCTGTGTGTGTGGATACAATTTATTTATTAAGTATTACCATTTTGATTTATGTAAAATTTATTTCTAATCACATGTGAGTTTGTGTAATTATAACTAGTGACATATGTGGGAACCAAGTACTTTTCGGCCCCATTCACCAATTATCAATCTCAAATACCATCTCATGGACAACACTCAAAGGATTAACCCGGTTTACTTGATATCCAAGAGAATTGATATATCTCACCCCAACCTCGACGGATCAAACTTACTCTTCACTCCCCACGTAATAGGAGCACTCCTAGATCCCACCACAAAAGGATTGATCTGATGAAGGTGGATGATCGATGCTTATGAGGAGTGCCTTCATGAACATGAGAGTGTTTCCCGATAGCGACATGAAGATAATGATTGTCTCCAATGTTTATTTGAGAGAATGGGGTGTCAGATTCGATCGAGAAACGCAGACATCCGGAGGTTAATACTTATACCCCTCAGTTGAAAACAATTCTCTGCCGAAGAAGGAGTACATAATACTTTAGTGAACAACCGTCACATGGTAGTATCTATAAAAGATCGCCAAGAAATGAAAGTACGCACAAAAGAGAATATGATTATTTATCCGTAAGGAGTTGGAAGGATGGGTAACCTGGGCCAACGCCCATACTACTAGAGAGCTAGTTCGGCAAGCTCTAGTGAACCATATTAAATCACCTTTTGCCTGAGACTTTGAGGAGGTGATGCTTCAAAGGAGTTTACTGCACAAAGATACAAGTTATATAATGGGGAAAATGACCACGTTCATCAGTATGGCAATGAGAATTTGTTTATAGTACATGTGGATCAATTCATTAAGGGTGTGTTCAAAATTTTTGAAATTTGAACTTAATGCCACATTACATTAGATATTAATTTCTTGTCATTCAATTGGGATTAATGGATTTTATTATAGGGTCAATTGATGTATAGCCTCCAACATAACTACATATTCTGTAAAAAAAACATATTTTTTTCATTTAACCCATTTAATCCTTCAAACACCCACCCCCACCCCCACCCACCCATTGTCAGAGCTCCGACATCCCCTGCCAGAGCCCTAACGACTCCCACTGGAGCTCCGTCAGCCTTTGTCGGAGCTCTGGCAAGGGCTGCCGAAGCCCTAACAATGGGGTAAGTGGACGGGGTGTAGAGGGTGAGAAGAGGGGGATGGGTGAATGGGTTTGTGTGTGTCCTTGTTTTGAGTGTTTTAGATGGTGAGAGACTTTTTGGAATAAAATAAAAAGCTTGAACTAAACGTTTATTAAAAAGATATCTGAGGGACTATTCGTCGATTGACCCTTAACTATATGTATTTATACTTTATCTAGGGTTAATTAAACTTTTCCCCTGAACTTACCCCTTTTTTCACTTTTCCATCCAAACTTTCATTTTTAACATTTAACCCCTGAACTTCATAAACAACTACAAATGACCGTTAATTTTAAGATGGAAAACTGGGTCATGTGGATGGTATGTGACCTTTTAAAATGGTATTTAACCATCGAACCATTGTATTTAACTTTCCATATTTCTTTAACTTTCCCCTCCCCTCTTGTGGCAACCATGGTTGCCTCACCCCCACCCCTTGGTTGCTACCCACCTACCCCCCTCCACCACTCCTCGCCCTCATCTCTCTCTTCCTCTACCATCTATATTGTCACACACACACACACACACACACACACTCACGCAAAAGTTAAGCATAAAATGGTTACTGAAGTTAGGATTTGATTCTTTTTGGATGTGTTTAATGAGAATATAAATGAGTATTCAAGTTAGGGCCGACTTTTTTTGAAAATGGTGAAATCGGTATTATGGATGGGAAATGAGTGATGTTGGAAGGGAATGCCATTTTTTTTTTGGGGGGGGAGGGGGGGAGGTGTTGAAGTCAATTATTTTTAAATATTCTTTTTGTTGAATTTTTTATGCTACATACTATTATTTTTTTGCAAATTAATTTTTTTCTTTTGGAAAACAGTTTTTTTGGGGATTTTTTATACGAGAGTCAATCAGGTTTTTATGCTCTAATTCAATTTCTTTTTGTTGGAAATAATTTTTTTTCTCTAGAAAAGTTTTTTTGTTTGAAATCAATCTTTCTTGCTGGAAATATTTTTCTTGCTATAATCATTTTCTCAACGAAAATAGTTTTTTTCTATGGTAATTATTTTTTTTAATGGAAATCAAATTTTTTATTTGCTACAAATAATCTTTTCACAAGGATACAATTTTTTCCTGCTTGAACTCATTTTTTGTTACAAATAAATTCCTTATGTTTTTATCTGAAAAGCAATTTGATTATGTCGGAAATCATTTTTCCTAGAATTTTTTTTTTTGCTTGGAAATAGTTTTCTCCAAATGTCTTTTCATTTTTTTTACATTTTTTTGTAAATCTTTTAGAATCTTTTTCCAATGTTGTTCATACCTTTTTAAGCTTTTCTATAAAATTTTAAATATTTTTTCTATTACTTTTGAATTTCATTGAAAAAATGTTATTTTGAGATTTCTAAAATATTTTTTTGTAATTTATATTTATTTACATGATTTTTGGTTTTTAAAAATAGTTTCTCTAATTTCCAAAAATTATTTATTTTTCTGTAATTCTAAGGCTTTTATGTCATTTTTAATGATTTATTTTATAAATTTTGATTTGTTAAAACTTTTATATTGTATTGGACAAAAATACTCGTATGTGAATGTCACATGATACACTACTCCGTTAAAAAATCAACAGTGTTAACGGTAGGGGTACTTGTTGCCATTTAGGAAGTTCACGGGTGTTGATGTCCCAAATTTGCGCCGGTCCAATTTTATAATCACAGATAAAAATAAAAAACACGTAAACAAATCAAGCATGATAACCAAATTTTTTAACATGGTTCACCTAGAGAATAAGTCTATGTCCATGGTCATAGTATTATAGTTGAGGGTGGTTACAATAGCTTAAAATATTCTTGCTAATGCTTTTTGAATCGTCCCCTTGAGGTAAGGGGTATCGTCTATTTATAATGGTTAGGAACCAAGGGATGGAATGCCTTTATATATTCAAGCATTTACACCTATGTAAAATTAAAGAGACTATTGATATTCGTAGGCACATATAGAATGGTTGTTGATATCCCGTATGAATAATCTTTCCTAATCTTGATGGTTCGCATTCTTGATGTTGGTTGGCCTATTGTCCGACAAGGTATCTCTGGAGCCGACTAAGTGTATAAGGAGACTTGAAGTAGCGAAGTATGAGGACATGTATCCTTTTCTTATTGCTCCACGTGGATAAAAAATTTTAACACACAACAAAAGCCTACAATGCTCCATCTTCGATCTTTTTCTGAAAGGATGGAGGAATTGCTCTAAAAAATTGCTCGGCATCCCAATATAATGATGGTCGACAACTGAATTTCATGACTTCTAAATTTTTCACCTGTATATAGTTAGTGGAATTTTGTAAATAATTTAAAAAATAGCGATCCACCAAAGGGTACGTTAGTCTTTCTACGCTTTTCAGAATTGTGCAACCCCCAAGAGTTCAATCGTTGGTTTAGTTAATCATTTCTTTTCAACTATCGAGGAAAATCTATAAAAGGGGGAAGCCTTTCCACCCATTTATTTTCATCAGAAACCTTCGTACTTAAGCAGTTGATGTGCTTCACGTGTGATGATTATAGATTGTGTTTAGCTCCTTGTATCCTAATAAGTCTAACGTTCATTCTCATGTAAATGGATATCAAAAACTCTGAATGAGGCCAGAAGTTTTGAGTTTTTGGGAGATATAGATGCTGGCAAAGTAGTGGACAAGGCCCACACCTGTGGGTCTAATGAGAAATCACCTCAATTGATTGAAACGGAAGAACCAGAACAAACAAGAAAAAATAGCAAGAGTAACATGCGCAAAAGTCTATCCTGCCATAGCGCCTTCTTCACAAGTTTTGGTACACTTCAAAAATTGGAACCTCATATATATATATAGAGGCAGGATCCTGTGCACACTAAGTTTGCACATTAAGTTTTTAAAGTAGTTGTAATACCCCGTATTTCTGAATATTCCAAATAATTCTATTTAATTAGATTGGAGAATTAAATGAGAAAATTTCGGCTTAATTTAAATTACGTAAGAGTAGTAATTTAAAGAGTTTCATTTAAAAATTGTAATTATGGAATATAAATCGAGAGATAGATACCAGTATATACTGCCTCAGTTTATTTACTTAGTGCGAGTGGTAAATAGTAACTTAACACGTGTAGACCGTGTTGGGGTGAGAACGAGTAATATTTTTTAAGTGACTCAAATGATAATTTAGAGGTCACCGATGAGTCCGGAAGGGTCAAATTAGTCAAAATAGTATACCCAGGGGTACTAGTTGAGTCCCGGGGTAATTTTGGACTAAATCGAGACCGTTCGGGGGCATTTTGGTCTTTTAACATAAGAGGGTATGGAGACCTACGGAATTTAGAGTTTTATATCAGCCGTATGATAGAGGAATTAGGGTTAGAACACCCATGGCAACACCAATACCATTAGAGAGAAGAGAAGCACAACTTTCTAAGGCAAAAGGAAGAATTGGGAAGGATTCAAAGGGATTTTTACTATCAACTTATTGGAGAAGAAGGATTGAAGGATGAAGATCATCAATCATCAACAACAACCACGAAATCAGACCCTACTGATCATAAGGCAAGTTGTTTATTGCAAAAATTATAAAGTTATAATACACATGTGTAGGGTTTTTGAATAGTGTTGTTTAAACCATTATTTTGATTGGAGAAAGATGATATTTATACATGTTAGGATAGGAATCGCATGTAGAATGATTTACCTTATGTAGATGATTAAGATTCAGATTAGACTTGATGATTTTCGAATTAAAAATCTGGATTTTGAATGAAAATATGGGAAGAACACCATAACTAGGCTTTCAAGGAATTCTGGGTTTTAATTCATTATTTCTTTAAAGTAATTGGAGTTTTGATGTATTTAACACGTTAGAAACTGTCCTAGTATATGTGGAATATGTTAGGATCATTGGGTAAAAGTTTGGTGGAATATAATGGACTTTAAATATTTGTTAATGGAGGAAAAATCTTAACGAAGAAGAAGACTGCGTCTGTCCCTGTTCGATCGATCGATCGATCTCGAACTATCGATCGATCGACTATGTCGATCGATCGAACCCAGCCGTCGATCAATCGACGCAAGCTATTTCCCAAAAATTTTGTGTTAAATCCTTCGTTGAGTTCCAGAATGAATAACTATTCTAGGATTTACATTATACTTATATGGGAGTAAGAGTAAGACCAGTACGTATATTGTTGAGGTCCAATAAGGCCATTGGGTGTAGGGCTTGGATTACGGACCGAGGAGAATAATCCGATTTAGTAGAGTATCGGGGACTTCGAAAATTGAGTTACGGGGTGAAGTAAATTCAATTTAAGTAATAGACCAGTAGGGTAAGCAATAACTACTGAAATTATATTAAGGGGTAACTAGGACCCTCAGAGTTGTGTGAATACTCAAATAAATACGATTAATGAGATAAATCATAAAGCGAATATTGTACGGTTAATAAATGAGATTAAAATATTACATACGTATTTGATTAATAGGTCGGGCGTGTACCTACTGAATTATGTGATCTTTTAGGTAGAGAGATTATACCTAAATTAATTATGTTTGGGTCGATGAGACATTCCGAACTAACATAAACTTATTATATGTTTTGGGTCGATGAGAAAGGCCGAACCAAACTTTGAACTGGTGTCGTGATGAGAGAGTCCCGAACCGGAATGTGTGTATATATATATTTTTAAAATAGTTGGGGTCGATGGATAATTCCGAACCAACTCTCACTTGGGGTCGATGAATCATTCCGAACCAAGAGTCCTTTACGTGTATAAAATGGGCAAAATAGTAATGGCTGATACTTAGTATATATTGTGTGTGAAATATATATAGTTGATTATATTCTACTTCCATGTATTAGTAGATTGATATATATTACGTATTTAAGGATACATACTGAATTGGTAAGTTAAGTAGTGAAACTTAATTACGAAATGCACCTTTAGATAAAGAAAATCTATTTAGTAATTCAAGTAGCGAAACTTAATTACATAAGTGGGAAAGTTAACAATTGTGAGAATTGTAATAATTTTAGTAGTGAAACTAAATGAGAAGTATTGAAAAATAACATAGATCAAATGTTACTTGAGAATTATTTAACATACGCGAGATGTTAGTGAAACGGTTGTACTGTATGGGCGGTACTGGAACTTGGGTGCAGATAAGTTCAGTTGACTACTTTGGTTTTAGTTAGCTTGAAAAGTATGGCTAGATAAACTAAGGGTAGAATGTTAGGTGTGCACAAAAGATTAGGGGTGAGTTAACTCAAGAGAGTGTACGAGAACCTAACATGTGTAATCAATAATTGCATTTTATATTGTGATAAACGCTTGCTAAATATTTTCAAAATGTTTTGAGTACTAACTCTTGCTATAAAATATTTTCAAAACCTTTTAGGTGTCCAGCCACAGGGATGCCATGTATGATGATTCCATTCCAGGGACTTGGAGCTGTAGCACAGTGGATGCTTACAGGATTTTGACTAGTCGATATCTCGCATTCAGATCTAGTACAGGATCTCACACTATTATATGTATGGACTTATTGTCCGGTATTAGTCTCAGATGGTAGAATCCGGCTTGTGGTTATTCTATTGTTGTTTGGGATTTTTAGTCGATGGTTTATTCAGTAATACTTTTGTTCTGTTGTACTTTTTCTTTGTTGTTTGAATTATAGTACATGATTATTTGTACTCCGTTCCGCATGGTTGATTTATCTGTTTTAAGAAAGATAAAATTTGGCATCGGTCTAATTTTACTTAGGGGATTAGTAATTAAAAAGTTTTCGACAGTGATGCTAAGAATGAACCATTTGAGAAACCTATTTTAATTTAATGAAAGCCTGATCACCCGATGTTTAATAAGGCGGGGTGTCATAAATGGTATCAGAGCATCAGGTTCTAGTGTCCATAGGATCTGTACAGCTTACTACATTTTCAGTATATCGTTTGATTGATATAGAGACCTATCTTAGGATTGTTGTACTCCTCTTCGTACGTAGTTTACGTTCTCCTGCTATCTAGTAAATGTAGTGTTATATATACGAGTTCGATTGGGCATGATACGTCAAACATGGTGGTAGAACCAGCATTGGCGTTGGAAGGACTAAAGGAGGGAGGAGTTCAGCATGAAGCCTGGAGTGTTCAAATATGGTAATCATAGGAGAGATGACCGTCGTTGAGGTCACTCCTACTGTGTAATGGAAGTAGATGCCACAAGGGTTGTTGAGGAATTGTAGGCATTTTCCAATTATCACGACAACAAAGAGGGATGCTAATCTAGACCGCCCAATGCAGTGATAGTGGGAGTAGGTCTGAAGAAATTTTAATGAGAACGAGCCGTAAAAATGTGATAAAACGGAGACTGTGCATTTTAACCAATGGAAGTAATATGTCCAGAGGTTTTGGCATTAAGGATGGAGTAGAAATACTCGGAAGTGAAAAATTTGAGTGAATTTTGGAGGCAACGTGGCAGGGATACCAGTCACTACATTCGGGCCGAGGGTCCATATATATAAATAGAAGAACTTTACGTATAGTTTAACCGCAAAGTTCTCCAATGATGATTCAGAAGCGTAGTGAATGGGAATATCTGAACCCCTCACATGAAAGCCTGGTAGAGGCCAATCATGAGAGAGAAATTTATTCTTTGGAGTGAACTTGTACCAATGAGATAGGTATAAGGGAAAAAGAGCCCTTGAGAGAATGGACTCTCGAGCTATGATTTGCAATTTTGGTAAAACTCTTCTTGGACGACTTATGTTTATGAAGACAATATGGTACTTCCGACAAAGTAGAGGTAAATGCTCCTAGGGGGGAAGTTAAGAGAGTTTAAAGATTTAGTCAAAGAGTAAGACTGAATGTTATGGGGCTGGTGCAAGCCATAAGTGGAAACCCACTAGAGGATTTAATGATTAGATCCTAAGTCGGGGACTGTTAAGACCCATAGTACGTTCCTCTTGGTCAGCAGAACTAAGGGAACCAAGATGATAGTACTCAGAATCGAGGCTACCAAGTCTGAGAGGAGGGATACCCCAAACCGATCAGTGTGGCCTGGAGTAAGGGGATTTTTGTAAAGATGTCTAGTATGGTTGGTAGAGCCACACGTTTTATTTTAGTTTGAAGTTATTTGAAGAAATAATAACACCAATAAGTTTTGCATTCCGGAGAGGACAAGCGTGTTATGTCCGGAAACTATCTGAACCACCAGAGCGATGAATAAGGAAGTATAGGGGTTTTAACCTCGAGTGAATGGGATATATGACGATTCCTCACCTGAACAAGGGTCGAGTTGTCATTATTCACCAATATGTGAAAGACTTCGGAGATTATGAACATCTCATAGTAATTGATTTCGGCGTGTGGGAACCTAAATGATGTGAGTCAAGGTATGTAGTATGACCGCTGTGCGGAGAGATCGAGCTCGCCGTTGTTGTTAGTGCTAAAGACTTAGTGATAGTATAAGCGCGGTGCCACCTGACTCCTTTAGAAATATTGGAGTATGGTTGCACATATTGTCGAGAAATCGAATTTGAGCATATCAACTATGTGTTGCTCCGATAATGCTCAGTAAGAATACATGGGGAGAAGTCCCTTGTTTAAGTTCGGGTGCAAAAGGGAATATGACTGAATTTTTAAGCACGTCAGGAGAAGAGACTTTGATAGATGCTAGGGCATCAGTGAAGCCGGTAGTGTTATGTAGGAACAACGAAAGGCTTACATCCCCACGAAGGGATAAGTGGGACTTTATGGATAAGGATTTGATTTTTGGTCTATAGGGTATTGAGAATACCCACAAGATTGTAGTCACGTCGTGTAGACTAGGCTAGAGTTGAAGAAAAGCGTGTTACAGGTGCGACATTTGCAATGTTTTTGCAAATGTACCCGGAGAAAAGGGTGTATGGGCGCCCTAACCAATTGGATTCCTTAGACATCCGAGATAGAGGGATGCGGAGAATTATTTTGTACGCTGGTGGGGAAATTAGGAGACAAGTCGTATCGATGAAATGGGTTGAACATCATGGGAGATAGACGATGATCCAAGATTATATGTGCTGAGAGATCCCGCACACCCTATGGGATGAAAGTCGGTGGGAAACCGTTCAAAGGTTATCTCTTGATATGGGAGACCTAACTGTAGTGAAGAAGTAGCGCAAGGTGCTACTTGACTGAGTGTTGTGAGAGACTTACGTGTTACTAAAATGTTGATTCTTATAAAGTAACCAACCCAAAAAGTGCGCCAATTGCGAAGGGTGCAGGGATTGTAAAGTTTAATAAACCCGGAGAGAAAGGGGAAATAGAGTACCACTTGAGGAAAGATGACGTAAGTGGGAAGCGATGTTGAGGAGAGACATAGTGAGATTGTCTCCAGATACACCTCTAGTTAATAGACAAGATAGACTCAAAATGAACAACCGGAATGTGGTAGTGAACCCACATTTCCAATGATGGAATGAGGAGACAGACTTATAAATTATTGATGGGGTGCGAACATCATAATTAAGCCAACATTTCGTTGGGGGTAGCGAAATGGGGTGACCGGGATGGATTAGTATGTAGTTGAAAAGGGAGAGTGCACGGTGCCGCTCAACATGATTGTGAATCAGGATGAAATCCTAAAATTCCACCCTGTGAGAGATGGTCAGGAAGGAATAGAGATAAAGTTTTATTTTGAGTACGTTGTGTTACCTACGACTCAATGTTAGTGAGAAAGAATGATGATACGCCCTTATGATAGTGGAATTTTGGAGAATCCCACTAATCAGTTCATAGGTTGAATGTATGCCTATAAGAGCATATTTATAGGTAGAGTGAGTACCTATATGGACTGTACATGAGGATTAGGTTCGTGGGTACCGATTATGAACAATACATGTACTTTGAGCGTGGTTCGAGGAGACATTTCGAACTTATAGTCCTTAACGCGTGATATGAGGACATTATATTGGAGTGTGACATTTTAGGGTATCTGATATGTGAAATATATGGTTCACAAATTGTATACTCATGTGCGATGAGATATATATATATATATTGGTGCTCAGGATGTGATCCCGAGACAAGTAATTAATAACTATTGGTGATCGAGGTGGAATTCCGAGCCAATAACCCCAAAAGTGTTATTAAAGGGGGGTGATTATAAGATTAGTGTCGATAGTAGATGTTATGTGTACGATATATATACCTATTGATTTTTCCTACTTATGTGCGAAAGTAAGTGTGCTTAATCTCTATATTGGGGTCGATGATGTTCTGGACCAATACATGAGGGATCGATTTGGGGTCGATGGTTTTCCAAACCAAATCGATTATAAATATTGGTATCGACGGAAGGTCTGAACCAACATGTGCATTACATTTACCTTGGGGTCGATGGATTCCCGGACCAATGTAAATGATAGGATTATTGGGGCCGATGATTTTTTCCGGACCAATTTTCCTTAGATTATATATTGTATATGAAATATATACCTTAAAATATTCTACTTATGAGTGATAGTAGACACTTAGATGTTATATAGAGATATACATCAAATGGGTAAATTTAGTAGGGAGAAACTTAATTTCAATAATTAACGTTGGATTGGGATAATCTATGAGAAATTAAGTAGTGAGACTTAAGTATGTTATATGCGGCATGGGTAACGTGCGATAAGAATTTATAATGCAGCAAGTCGTGTACTTGGGGCGACTGTTAGGATGTTATGATTTGGTATTGGGTGTTAGAGGATGCAATTATATTTAAGGTCCTTAGCCTTAATACCAGCCTTATCCTAATTTCGAGGAAGAAATTCCTTTGCAAGGGGGGAAGTATGTAGTACCCCGTATTTCTGAATGTTCCAAATAAATCTATTTAATTAGATTGGAGAATTAAATGAGAAAATTTCGGCTTAATTTAAATTACGTAAGAGTAGTAATTTAAAGAGTTTTATTTAAAAATTGTAATTATGGAATATAAATCGAGAGATAGATACCGGTATATATTGCCTCAGTTTATTTACTTAGTGCGAGTGGTAAATAGTTACTTAACACGTGTAGACCGTGTTGGGGTGAGAATTAGTAATATTTTTTTATGTGATTCAAATGATAATTTAGAGGTCACCGATGAGTCCGGAAGGGTCAAATTAGTCAAAATAGTATACCCGGGAGTACTAGTTGAGTCCCGGGGTAATTTTGGACTATACCGAGACCGTTCGGGGGCATTTTGGTCTTTTAACATAAGAGGGTATGGAGACCTACGAAATTTAGAGTTTTATATCAGCCGTATGATAGAGGAATTAGGGTTAGAACACCCATGGCAACACCAATAACATTAGAGAGAAGAGAAGCACAACTTTCTAAGGCAAAAGGAAGAGTTGGGAAGGATTCAAAGGGATTTTAACTATCAACATGTTGGAGAAGAAGGATTAAAGGATGAAGATCATCAATCATCAACAACAACCATGAAATCAGACCCTACTGATCAAAAGGCAAGTTGTTTATTGCAAAAATTATAAAGTTATAATACCCATGTGTTGGGTTTTTGAATAGTGTTGTTTAAACCATTATTTTGATTGGAGAAAGATGATATTTATACATGTTGGGATAGGAATCGCATGTAGAATGATTTACCTTATGTAGAGGATTAAGATTCAGATTAGACTTGATGATTTTCGGATTAAAAAACTGGATTTTGAATGAAAATATGGGAAGAACACCATAACTAGGCTTTCAAGGAATTCTGGGTTTTAATTCATTATTTCTTTAAAGTAATTGGAGTTTTGATGTATTTGACACGTTAGAAACGGTCCTAGTATAGGTGGAAATATGTTAGGATCATTGGGTAAAATTTTGGTGGACTATAATGGAGTTTAAAGATTTGTTAATGGAGGAAAAATGTTAACGAAGATGAAGACTGCGTTTGTCCCTGTTCGATCGATCGATCGATCTTGAACTATCGATCGAACCCAGTCGTCAATCGATCGACGCAAGCTGTTTCCCGAAAATTTTGTGTTAAATCCTTCGTTGAGTTCGGGAATGAATAAGTATTCTAGGATTTACATTATACTTATATGGGAGTAAGAGTATGACCAATAGGTATATTGTTGAGGTCCAATAAGGCCTTTGGGTGTAGGGCTTGGATTACGGACCGAGGAGAATAATCCGATTTAGTAGAGTATCGAGGACTTCGGAAATTGAGTTACGGGGCGAAGTAAATTCAATTTAAGTAATAGACCAGTAGGGTAAGCAATAACTACTGAAATTATATTAAGGGGTAACTAGGACCCTTAGAGTTGTGTGAACACTCAAATAAATACGATTAATGAGATAAATCGTAAAGCGAATATTGTACGGTTAATATATGAGATTAAAATATTACGTACGTATATGATTAATAGGTCGGGCCTGTACCTACTGAGTTATGTGATCTTTTAGGTAGAGAGATTATACCTAAATTAATTATGTTAGGGTCGATGAGACATTCCGAGCTAACATAAAGTTATTATATGTTTGGGGTCGATGAGAAAGGCCGAACCAAACTTTGAACTGGTGTCGCGATGAGAGAGTCCCGAACCGGAATCTGTGTATATATATATTTTTTAAATAGTTGGGGTCGATGAATAATTCCGAACCAACTCTCACTTGGGGTCGATGAATCATTCCGAACCAAGAGTCCTTTAGGTGTATAAAAAGGGCAAAATAGTAATGGCTGATACTTAGTATATATTGTGTGTGAAATATATATAGTTGATGATATTCTACTTCCATGTATTAGTAGATTGATATATATTACGTATTTAAAGATACATACTGAATTGGTAAGTTAAGTAGTGAAACTTAATTACGAAATGCACCTTTAGATAGAGAAAATCTATTTAGTAATTCAATTAGCGAAACTTAATTACATAAGTCTGAAAGTTAACAATTGTGAGAATTGTAATAATTTTAGTAGTGAAACTAAATGATAAGTATTGAAAAATAACATAGATGAAATGTTACTTGAGAATTATTTAACATACGCGAGATGTTAGTGAAACGGTTGTACTGTATGGGCGGTACTGGAACTTGGGTGCAGATAAGTTCAGTTGACTACTTTGGTTTTAGTTAGCTTGAGAAGTATGGCTAGATAAACTAAGGGTAGAACGTTAGGTGTGCACAAAAGATGAGGGGTGAGTTAACTCAAGAGAGTGTATGAGAACCTAACATGTGTAATCAATAACCGCATTTTATATTGTGATAAACGCTTGCTAAATATTTTGAAAATGTTTTGAGTACTAACTCTTGCTATAAAATATTTTCAAAACCTTTTAGGTGTCCAGCCACAGGGATGCCATGTATGATGATTCCATTCCAGGGACTCGGAGCTGTAGCACAGTGGATGCTTACAGGATTTTGACTAGTCGATATCTCTCATTCAAATCTAGTACAGGATCTCACACTGTTCTATGTATGGACTTATTGTCCGGTATTAGTCTCAGATGGTAGAATCCGGCTTGTGGTTATTCTATTGTTGTTTGGGGTTTTTAGCCGATGGTTTATTCGGTAATACTTTTGTTCTATTGTACTTTTACTTTTTTGTTTGAATTATAGTACATGATTATTTGTACTCCGTTCTGCATGGTTGATTTATCTGTTTTAAGAAAGATAAAATTTGGCACCGGTCTAATTTTACTTAGGGGATTAGTAATTAAAAAGTTTTCGACAGTGATGCTAAGAATGAACCATTTGAGAAACCTGTTTTCATTTAATGAAGGCCTGATCACCCGATGTTTAATTAGGCGGGGTGTCATAGTAGTAAAAAAAATATTTTTGAGTGCTCGCGCACACCAATTTTTTTATGTGGTATTTTAACATTTCAACGGACTCACATAAAATAAATTAGCTCAAAAAAACTTTTTTTACTATTTTTTAAAAATCGGTCAAACTTTTGCAGTTTTTAAAGGGCTTAAAAGCATAGAAAGTTTGACCGATTTTTTAAAACTAGAAAAAAAAAGTTTTTTGTGCTGATTTTTTTTATATGGGTTCCTTAAAATGTTTAAATATCACACAAAAAAAATCAACTCAAAAATATTTTTTTTACTACTTTAAAAAGGTAATGTGCAAACTTAGTGTGCATAGGAGACTGTCTCTCTCTCTCTCTCTCTCTCTCTCTATATATATATATATATATATATATGTGTGTGTGTGTGTGTGTGTGTGTGTGTGTGTGTGTGTGTAGAGTGAGATAGAGATATTTTATTGGTAGATGATCAATTGGTAATTTTCTGTTACAAATTTCTTGGCATACACTGGTGTTCTAGACCCTGAGGAGTTTTCAAGCATGATTGAAGGAGATGGGAAGGCTAAAAGACACGTGTAACCTGGAATTAAAGAGGATGTATGCTAATCTACTGACTCAATTTCTATAATGACAGGTCATAACTTGACACTCGAAACTATTGAGGCTGAGTTATTTGAAAACATTAGAGCTTCCATTCAGAAATCCAGTAAAGCATTCAATATTGGAAATTTAAGTAGCAAGTCAGCATTTGGAGAGACAATTACCCAAGCTATACCCAGTAAGTTCACTTGTTCTTTACAATAAGAAATACAGAAAAAATTACCACTATTTTCATTTTCTGCCCCAGTCCGGCACACTACTAACATACTGTGACACCCCACCTAATTCAATCCTGAGTGATCAGTCCTAAATAAAAAAAAACAGGTTTCTCAGTTGGTTCATTCTTAGCATCACTGTCGAAAACTTTTTAATTACTAACCACCTAAGTCAAATTAGACTAGTTCTAAATTAGACTAGTTCCAAGCTATACCCAGTAAGTTCACTTGTTCTTTACAATAAGAAATACAGAAAAAATTACCACTATTTTCATTTTCTGCCCCAGTCCGGCACACTACTAACATACTGTGACACCCCACCTAATTCAATCCTGAGTGATCAGTCCTAAATAAAAAAAAACAGGTTTCTCAGTTGGTTCATTCTTAGCATCACTGTCGAAAACTTTTTAATTACTAACCACCTAAGTCAAATTAGACTAGTTCTAAATTTTAACTTCCATTAACATACAACAATATGCGGAACAATGTATAAATCAAATACCAACACAAGAGTCTGAATATATCAACTAAGATAAAACAATGTCTTGTCGAATAAACCATCGACCAAAACCCCACAAATATCAAAACTCCAAAATAATAAAGTACTGAGGGACAACATGCCCATACTGAAAAATTAAATCCTACACTAGATTAGAATAGATAAAAGAAGCATCTAATCAATGACCTGCAGCATCCACCTATGTTGCAGCTCCGAAATCCCTGGAATGAAGTCACGCTTGGCGTCCCTGTGGCTGGGCCCCTAAAAGGTTTTGAAAATATTTTCCATTGTAAGAGTTAGTACTCAAAACGTTTTGAAAATATTTTAGCTATCATTTATCGCAATATAAAAATCGATTATTAATTACACATGTTCACGTACACCCTTTCTTGAGTTCTCCTCACCTCTCACTTATAGTGCACGCCTAACATTCTACACTTAGTCTACCTAGCTATACTACCCAGGCCAATTAGACTAAAGTATCTGACTGAACTTATCTACATGTCTAAGTTCCCGTGCCGCCCATACAGTACTTGATTTTTATTAACACTTCAAATATGTTGATTAATTCCCGTGTAACATTCCACATATGTTTTCTTCTTATTTTGAAAGTTAAGTCTAACCACTTGATCTTATTCATTAGATGTTCACTATCTAATATTATATCTTCATAATTAAATTTTCTCCACTTAATTTAGTTTATATATGTATACAAGTCATATAACTATCTACTATCTCATCCTAGTAGATTAATCATATAGTATATATTTCACACGCAATATAGACTATAAGGATTATTGGTCTGGTTTAATCATCTTTTAGATGTATGCACGTCATCTAATTATCAACTATTTCACTCAAGTAGATTATTAATGTAGTATATCTTTCACACACAATATATATTATGAGTATTGGCCCGGTCTATCCTGTACTCCAATTTTCCTAACGTATCTAATTATCTACTATTTCACTCTAGTGGATTATTTATATAGTATATATTTCACATACAATATATACTTAAGGAGTATTGGCCCGTTCTAATCCTCGACTCCAATTCTTCTATCATTTACATGGGTCCGTTCTAATCCTCGAGCCCAATGTTAAAGGTTGTAGAAAAATATTGGTCCAGTCAAATCCTCGACCCTAATATTATATAGTTACCGTAGGTATTCACAAAACCTAATAATTCTCATTAGTACGTAGTACATTTTCTCTCTAATACTCCCCATACGTTTTATTTTACATTTTATCTAGTTATCGCATTATCTCGAGTATTCACCCAACTATAAGGGACCTAGTTAACACCTTATAATTTATGTAGCTAAGCCTAACTTACTCTACAGGTTCAAGTATTTATTTCATGGATTTTCGAAAATTCTCTATCAATCCCTCAAATTAATACCCAAATTTCGTTCGTGTCCAATTCCTTCCACCAGAACTAAACTAACCCTCCACCATAATCCTACTGTAATATATTAGTCTCTCAATATTACTTAATTAACGCCCTTGAAAATCTCGCGATCACGATTTAGGGATATAAGGCAAATAAGGAAAAATTTAATTTTTTTTTGGGAAGCCGAATCGATTCGCAAGGGTCGAATCGATTCGATTTTGTACCATTTTCATCTTCTTCAACTCGCAAATTCGATTTTTACCATTTAACCACCATAACTCTCATGGTACTCAACCAAACTTAAAATCGATTATTCCAAACCACTTCTACATGCATTAGGACATATTCTAAACTAATTCTTTCTATCCTCTAAACCCCTAAGTTTTCATATTCATCCATGTTTGTTCATCAATACCCAAATTAAATTCGTGAAATACAACCCATATCTTCCAATAACAATACCTCTACAGAATTCAAATCATTCTACATGCAATTTTCCTACTAAACATGCATTTAATTAAGGTTTCTTCTCAATAATACATCAATATTATCATATGATTGAAACACCAATTACATGGGTATTATAACTTCAATTGATTGCAATAAACACTTGCCTTATTCACTGTAGGGTCGGATTTCGTGATGAAGATGATGATTTGATGTGCTTCTTTTGAAATATCCACTCCTTTGATGCTTAGGGTCCAGGAACACCTTTCAAACCTTGAACAATTCTCCTTAAGCTTTTGGGAATGGTTCTTCTCTTCTCTCTAATGGCCTCTCTAAGATTTTTAGGTTTCTAACCATAGCCTCACTTCTTAAGCTCATATATAACACTTATAATTTCGTAGGTCTCTCACCATCTATTTTTAAAATTTCTAAAATACCCACGTAAGGTGCCGGATTGGTCCAAAATTTCTTAAGCTCGTATACAATTATGACTAATTCGATCCATTCAGAATCATTCATGACCTCTAACTTATCATACGAGTAACTTAAACTATATTTATCATTTCTCACCTCAAGATAGTCTACACGCGACTCCCAGTGAGATAATAACAAATATGTTCATATCACTCGCTATGACGTATATCAAATTAACTATAATTATTACTATTCACACTTAGTAAATTTGAATCGTAATATTAATCAGTGTCTATCTCTTGATTAATATTTAATAACTACAATTATTATTTAATCGCTTAATAATCATAATTATTATTAAATGACATTAAATTACTTTGTTCGTGTAATTTAAACATTAAATCGTATTACTCCACTAACATAATTTAATTTAAATCTTATTTTCTTTTTTAATTAATCAATTAATTAAATTTAAAATACGCAGAAATACATGGTATTATAGATACTTTTAAATTTTATTGGAAAATGTACAATTAGGGCATGTTTGATATAAAATATAAATTTTCTCTGATTATTGTAGTCATGTATATATATGAAAAATAATGGGTTTATTTATGCTAAACCAATAAAAATTTGCCTTGGAAAATATTTCTTTTGGGTGAAAATATGAAAATAAAAGTTGAAAAAGGAAAATTTTAATGCTTTATTGAGTTGTTCTTTCTAGGGGGGTAGAAGTTTTTTCCAACGAAAATTTGTTCTCCATGGAAAAAATGTTTCCAATAAAGACACACTTAATTGCTATAAGCGATTTACTTTACCTCAATATACTGTGTAATGCTTCGTTTTCCTTAAAGCCTCAAAGATGTCGGATCTTGCTTGTCAGAATAAGGTTAGTTTGAGTTAATTGGAGGGAAGATATTAATTTTCACGGCCTTTGATTATTTATGGGTTAAATTTCTCTGTCAATTTTTCAGCTGAAGCCAAAACTTGCTCCGAAGATGACAACTATTGGCATGGAAAGATCTGGGAAAAAGATGATCCACGATCCACACAGGCATGTAGTGGTTAAGTGCATTGCAAAATTATTATGCTTTTTTTATATTACACTTTAATTTGTGCAAATAAGAAACTATTAAAAATTCAGGCATTAAAATACCTTAGTAATTTTTCTTTGTCAATTTTTTTATCCTCTTAATAATGTATCATCTTGTCTCCATGGAGACCAAAACCAAAACATGGGCACAAAACTCCACTACTGAATTGAAACAAAGTAACTTGATATTTTTACATTTCATCTTGATTTTTGCATCACTTTTTTTGTGCGTAGGGGTGGTGTTATAATTGTTCTTTTTAATGTCTTGAGTTATACACAGAGCACATATAGCTGTCTTAATATCCTATGAACAATTTTGACTTTTGATTTACTTTGGTAATGTGAAATGCATAGGAATAATAAAAATGCATAATTTGGGCTTCACCACTCAACCCTCAATTTAATTCATCATATCAATAATTTGAGTACAATGGGAAGCCAAATGCCTTATTGATAATAAAACCTAAACCTAGGGAGCAAGTCTCGGAATCAAGAAAGGAAACTAAAAGATTACCTAATTAAAATAGGTAACCTCTACTTAATAATTATCTCTAATAATAATATTAATAGTTATTTTAATAATAACTAATTACCACTAAAAATAAAATAAATGTGTTTAAAAATAAATGCTTCCACGTGAGGTTATCCCACGTGCACACATAGTTGTTAAAAGCGCACCTAGGCGCACTAAGGCGTAGGCAGGGCCTCCCGCCTGGAGTTGTGGTAGACGAGGCGTGTTTAGTAAGGTGCGTTCCTGTGGCCCTTAGGCGCGAGAATCACTCAGGCACGAGGCGTTAGCGTAGGCGCCAATTTTCCTTTTTTTACTCACGTGTCCTTAAAAACATAGAAAACAAATCGGGGGCCTAATTTTTACATAACCTAGTCCTTATTTTACAAAACCCAAAATGAGAAAAATTAAAAGTGTATCTCAAACAACACAAAAAATACTATTATACACCAAAAAAAAGCTTCGGCACTTCTCCCCTGAAGCAACCTCCTCTCCACTCTAGCTCTTGTTTCTCTCCACAGCGGTTGTTCTCTTCTTCTCTGCAACCTCTGGCAACTCGGGTATTTATCTTTTTATGCCTTTTTTCTTTGTTTGGCCTAGTTCTGAACTCGGACTTATATTTTTTTTCTTTTTTCTGTCCATGTCTTCTCCAAATGTATTTTTTCTCGCTTTTTTTTGTATTTTTTCCTTTTCCCGACAATTTTTTCTTTCTTTCTTCCCTACTATACCCGTTGGAGTATAACAAATACTTGTTATACCTTTTTCCCTTCCCTGCTATACCAGTAAAATAGAAAAAATATCACCTGAAATATTATAAAAAGAAAGAAAAAATAATGTCATTTTTTTAATATTTTTATTGTTTCAATTTAATGACTCTTTTGCAATTTAAATACAACACCATTTAATTACAGTTTTGCAATTTATTTAGTGTTTCAATTTAATTACTATTTTGAAAATATTGTTTATTGTTTTGCATATTTGTTTACCGTTTTTAGATTTTTTAGTTTCATTCACATATTTAATTTCTATTTTTATATTTTTTTATTTCCATTTAATTATTATTTTTTATTTTAATTACATATTGATGTCACAATATTATTATAACGTCAATATATAATTTTAAAAATGAATAAAAAAATGGACTTCTTTTTTTCAAAAAGTGCGCCTAGCTTCAATCAGCCGTGCGCCTTGCCTTCCGCCTGGGCTCAGAGACAGATTTGTGCCTGGATGGCCGTAAACAACAATGCGCAAGTCATTCTTCCTTTCTTCGAAAAGGTCATCGTTAGCATTAAAGCCTTTAACGTTGAAGATGTCAAATAGGTAGTGTCCTCCCCTTCTTTGAAAATATTTAACATAAACTATAGGGGAGATTTGAAAAAGCCTTTGCCAAATCCATAAATATTTTTAATATTTCAGACTGTTTTTTCCTGAGGGGTGAAAATTAATTTTTTTAGAAATTTTGGGTGCCAAGTAATATATCTTTCAACATGTTCAAAGTTAGGGATTGTCCAAATTTTTTCACAACAAAAAGTCAAATTTTGTCCTATTGAACTCCAACGCAAGTGGTTGTCATTTAAAATTGGGCCAAAGTTGAATTGAGACGACATGGGCAACCCATAGTCCTCAAAAGCTGTATAACCCAACCTTTAATTGAAAAAAACCTTAAAACTTGACCAATTAAAGACCCTAGCTTCCTCTATTCTCAACCCTGCTTCCATGACACTTTGTGGATCGATGGGAGCTCTGTCGAAGCTCGTTTCGAGCCGATGAATATGGCCAAAAGTGGGTGAACACGTCAGAATACAAGGCCGATGGTCGGGAGGCCTTGCCAAAATACTCTCGACCAAATTTTGAATCTCTACTTTGCACGCAAACGTGTGGACGCTTCCATTAGTGTCGTTTGTATTCATCATTTGATGGGCTCCTCGCAAGGTGTCGGAGAGGCTGTTAACCTGCCAGATCTGACCGGATGGGTGCTATTTGGAGAAGGAATATGGTCGGATGGGGAGTTTCGAAGGCTGGGGTCTGCTCACGGCTCTGGCAAAGTCTTTTGGCTTTGGTTTTGGCCAGAAAGTGATCGGGAAGGGGATGGATTGAGGCGAAAAGGGTGGGGTTCTGGGTTTGATCGGTGGTGGCAAATTTGGCTTTTTGGGGATGAGGTTGTGGATGGGGCTGCTTTTGGGGGACAACCCACCAGAGGCGAGGGGATTAGTGGTGGTGATGAATGACGAAGAATCTTTGAGACGGTTGGCATGCTATCTAGTAGAAGGCCGTCTTGAGGGTCCATTGAAGATGATGAACTCCTTGAGAATCGAGAAGCAAAGGATCATTCAAGGAAGAACGATACTCCACTTGTGGTGGCTGGTTGTGCAGCATTTTTTTTCCTCGAGTACATGTCATATAATAGGTTTCTCCGACACTCCGAGCTCTTGCTATAGCTATTGACCTCGATCCACACACACACACACTTAATTGGAAAATCAAGAGTGAACCTGACTCTTATACCATTTTGATGTGAAGCGCATCGAAATAATAAAAATTCACAATTTAGGCTTCACCTCTCAACCCTCTATTTAATTAATCATATCAATAATCTGAGTATAATGGGAGGCCAAGAGACTTATTTATAATAAAACCTAGACTTGGGGAGCAAGTTTCGTAATCAAACTAGGAAACTAAAGGATAACCTAATTAAAATAGGTAACCAATACTTAATAATTATCTCTAATACTATTTTAAATTATAACTAATTAACACTAAATACTAAAAATAAATAAATATGTACAGGAGAATAAATGCCCCCATAAGCAGTTATCCCATGTGCATGTTATTTTGCCTATCCGTTGCGAAAATTGGAGACTCAGTGCCATCACATTCTCGGATACCAAAGGTAATCAACTTGGCTAAACCACTTCCTGCATTAGCCACAAAGAGGGCATTTATGGGCACAAGCCGTGTTAAAATCGAAAATGACATTGCAAAGATTGCCCTAGGAAAATATTGTTTATCTTTATTCATATACGTATGGGATTTTTTTTACTTTGGTAATTCATTAATTTCATTTGTTAGACTTTTGTACATATGTTGATATATATTTCCTCGACTTTGGTACTTTTTACTCAGGCACATTAATTATATAGTGATGGAAAAGTACCAACATCTAAAAAATGCTAACAAACCCACAAAAGTCTAATAATTGAAATTAGTGGAGTACCAAGTAATTTTTTTTATATACATAATAGAGCATTGTCTAAAACGTACCAAACTAAATCTACCAAAAAATGAATTATTCAATTAAACTTGGTGGAATTAATCTTCATAATGAGATCAAGTACAAAAATTCAATCCGAAAGTTAGGGGTGTTCAAAAAAATGATTGTACCGGCGGACCGAACTGGACCGAACCGAACCGCAGTATTTTTATCGAGTTTTTTATCACCGGTCCGGTCTAGTTTTTTTTTCAGACAGGTCTAGTCGATTCGGTTCTCGGTCCGCCACATTAAATAACCTGTTTGGACTGACCCGAACCGGTTGTTTATATTAATATCTATTTTAACTATATTTTTATATATATTAATATGAACACAAGAGGGAGGGTACGATCGTCAAGAAGAAAAAACCCTTATCTCTTTTACTGCCCTAAACTTATCTATCTGTTCCTTATTTTCTTCATTTCTTACAATTGTCATTTTTCTCTCCTCTCTTTACGGTTACGCCATTGTTCTCCTCTCCCCTCATCGCAGGCTCGCAGCTTCAATGTCATCCCCTCATCGCAGCTTCCATCTCATCCCCTCATCTCAACTGGAACCCCCTGCTACCATCTCCTCCCCACTGCCTCTCCGCTACCATATCCGCAGCTGGTACGATTCTCGATCGTAGCTGGTATGCTTCTCAATTGCCTCTGCCATCATCCACCTCTTGTGTACGCATATTGATCAGCGCTGCCATCTCCTCCCCTCATCGCAGCTGGTACGCTTCTCCACTGCTTGTGTATGAATCCCCTCTCCACTGCTTGTGGGACTATTTAATTTATTTATTTTATTCTTCTGGTTCTTAAGAATATATTGTTATGGTTATATATATATTATAGATAATAGTTTGGACAAGTTTTATGCAAAAAAATGGACAGGTTTTATGCTAAAAAAAGGACGCTAATTAAAGGTGATTTTTATTTTTATAATGATTAATTTAATAAGATTAGGACCGACAAGTTAGACCAAACCGATCCTATAAAATACCGGACCGACCAGGGTCGGGTGACCGATACAATCGGTCCGGTCTTGGTCCATTTTTTTAGGACCGATTTAATCGGTTCGGTCCTCAAAAATCCTAAAAACCGGACTGGACCGGACCGCGAACACCCCTACCGAAAGTGGGTGAGATGATTATCAAAAGTTTTTATGGCTGAAAATCCACTTATTTATTAATTTTGCCTTACATCCACCTCCAACTTGAAAGTTTTAATGAAATGTTTTACATATAATCTCACTATGAAGATCATCTCCACTCATTTTGGCTAAAAATTATTTTTCTTGTATTTTCATAATTTGGTCCTTTCTAGCGGCTGGCCGCACATATATATATATAGGGAAAGGATCAAGTGAGGTCCCAGTTTGGGGACCCTAAATGAGGACCATTTTTTTAAAATAGTAAAAAAAATATTTTTGGGTTGCTTTTTTGTTTATGATTTTTAAACATTTCAATAGGGCCATAAAAAAATAATCACCTCAAAATGATTTTTTTTGCTATTTTAAAAAAATCAGTCAAACTTTGTAAGTTTTTAAGTTGTTTTTAAGTTATTAAAAACGAACAAAGTTTGACTGATTATTTTAAAATAGTAAAAAAAATCGTTTTGAGTTGATTTTTTTATATGGTCCTACTGAAATGTTTAAAAACTATATAAAAAAAATCGGTTACAGAGCCTCTAACGGCGACTGGCTCTTTCGGCGGCCTTTCCAGCATCCTTACTTGACGTACCACCTGTTGTACCTGGGGTTTTGAAAAATAGGGTATGAGCGAAATGCCCAGTAGGGTTGGAATACTAAGCAATAATTTTCATAAAAAAATACTATACATATACAATGCATTTTAGTAATTTCAAAAATCATCATTGTCCCATATTCAATAATTATCATTAATGATTATTTTCGTTAACATTTAACTATGCTAACAATATTCAAGAAGCCTTCATTATTTTCAACTAATATCATGCGTCTATACTAACAAGATTTCTTAACTTAGTCATAAATTCACCTATATGCAATGCCCTGGGCTACATGCCCACTCACTCATAGCATTTTAATATTCTATGTCAGGAACTTAATCATATTCCACTAATGTCATCCACATAATAATTAATGAATTCTTATTGATTCATTAGTTCAAGTTCTGTGAATTTTTCTCATTCATTACTTAACAATGTTTTTGGGATTTTGCCAACAAAAACTCACGGACTTTTTGGCCTCACACCATCGGTCTCCGCCGCCATATACTACTGCAGTTTGTTTGGGCTCTTTCACCACTAGGGACGTCATTCCCTCCTTAATTATGTTCTCTTGGCGTCATCTGAATATCATATATTTCATGTGTTTATGATTATTCTCAATGTTCACATTCAACTTCTTCGTTTTTTTTATTAAACCCATTATTAGTCCTTGCAACCTACGAGCCGAGGAGGCATTCTAGTGTCAATGCGGAACACTAAAATATGCTAAGTCACCATTACTATACTTTGATTTACCAAAATACTATCTTACACTTTTATTATCTAAAAAGATTTTCTTTGTATTTTTAAAGTATTTTTCAGGTAGAAACACCATTTAAGTGACTTTTCCTCATATTTACCAAATCTACCACTAAACCATTTTTAACAAAAAATCACATTTTTATGTGGATTTTATGCAAAAATCACATTTTTAAGTGGATTTAATGTACTACATGTTTCCACCAACATTTAAACCATTATTAGTGATGTACAACCCATTTTAGCACACTTTTACATATAAAGCCATTTACATAATTATAAGCCTTATTTACATATTCAAGAGGCTTAAACAAATATTTCAACATATTAGATTTTGGGGCTGTTTTTATGAGGTCACCAATCACATATTTAAACTACTGTATTTCAAAATTAGTCATCTTAATGTCAAGATTAACGCTTACTACATACACTATTTCATGAAAATAGGTCTTCTTCCATAGAAAACCCAACAATGCATTAAGTAGTCATTTTCTTGTAGTATTCCATTTTTTATGTTTATTTCATAAGGTTATTACATTTATAGCATGATTTCAACATATATATTAATCTGAAAATTAATCTAACATCATCCTCTCCCTTTATCATTTTTCTCAAAATGGGTTTTTCATAGCATTTGAAAATAAAGGCGAAGAGCTAAAAAGTCACATTTTTTTCATCATCATGTTCATATTGGCATTTGAAATAAAAGAGTTTAAGAGTGAGGAAAACCCTACTTGAATTAAGGAGAGTGAGTGTAGATGTGAAGAAGATGGAGTGGAGCTCTCAAAAGCTCTACCAATAACTCCAACCAAAACTCACTTTGAGCTCCAAAAGCTCTAAGAAATTTTCCCACAAGTTGTCCCAACCTTGAGGTTAGCTTTAATGGTGTTTGGAGACCCTTAGAGTGGTGTTTGGATTGTGGTAAAAGGGGTGGGAGATGGAGCTACAAAAATATGGGTGCTTAGTCTTGCTAGAACTTGTGGAAGTTTTGGGAGAAAATGGTGCCTAATTACCCCCATAATTTCGTCTCCTTCTCACTCTATTTTAAAAGACATTTTAAGGGACCCTCAACTCTAGAACCATAGCCTCAAAAGTTGCATTTCCCAAACCGCGTATCACTCCTCCTAATGTCTGATTTTTGGAGTTGAAAGAGACTACTTAACCACCCAAAACCAAGGTTAAAGTGTTGTCCAGCGTCACTTTCTCTCTCTAATTTTTCTTTAATTTTTTTTTATTTTTTAACTTTTAACCTAAAGGACTCATTCCTTGTATTTTTTAGATTGAAAATCATATTCAAACTAATTTTTTGGCCTCCCGAAATGTCCAATACAAGGCGCGCAGAAACGGGACCTCTGCGCAAAGTATTTTTCTTCGATTTTTCTTTCCATAATAATATTCCTTATAATTTTTGTGAGTCAAAAAACATATTCACAATATTTTTTTGACCTTCCGAGGCATCCTAAACAATACGTGCAAGAAACGGGACCTTCGCACAAAATATATTTTTTTTCTATTTTTCTTCATTTGGTAATATTCCGTATATTTTTGTGAGTCAAAAAACATATTCACGATATTTTTTTGACCTTCCGAGGCATCCTTAACAATACGCGCAAGAAACGGGACCTCCGCGCAAAACATATTTTTTTTCGATTTTTCTTCGCGTGGTAATATTCCTTATATTTTTGTGAGTCAAAATATATGGTCAGAATATTTTCTTTGACCTTCTGAGGCATCCTAAACAATACGCGTAAAACTACACTTTCACTATGTCGCGCGTCGTAAGACAATTAGTAAACAAGTTCGCGTAGCGTTCGTTGCTTGTCCGAATCGCGTGAAACTTAACTAATGTACTTAAAATAATTATACGAACAAAAATCGTAACTCATGCGGGAACATGCAACGTAAAAAATTCATTAACGGGTGTCACTAAATAAAGGATAATCATGCAAGTATAATTTACATGTGCGGGTATTACATTATCCCCTCCTTAGGAGATTTTGTCCCCGAAATTCATCCTAAGTCACTCGAAAAGCTATGGATGTTTCGCTCGCATCTCGGCTTCTCGCTCCCAAGTGGCACCTTCGTCTCCCTGTGACGCCCATAGGATCTTCCCCAACGGAATGAATTTGTTGCGCAGAACCCGGTTCTCTCGATCCAATATGGATATAGGTCGAGTCGAGAATGTTGTATCCTCTTCTAAGTCGATGCTCTGCCAGTTTATCACATAGCGACGATCATGAAGATACATCTTCAGCATAGAGACGTGAAAGACATTGTGAACATGAACTAACTGTTGAGGTAGGGCTAAACGGTATGAGACATCCTCGACCCTTTCCAAAATTTCGAAGGGTCCAATATACCAAGGATAAAGCTTGCCCTTCTGACTAAATCTCTGACTACCAGTCCTAGCCCTGACCGTCAATAACACTTTATCACCCACTCCAAATTCTAACGGTATACGTCGATTGTGAGCATAATTCTTCTGTCTAACCTGAACCGTCACTAGCGTCTCTCATATCAACTGAACCTTGTCGGTTATCTCCCTGATCATATATGATTTTATAATATGCTTCTCACCCACCTCTGCCCAACATACTGGAGAACGACATGGTCTCCCATAAAGGGCCTTGAAGGGGCCATCTCAATACTGGCTTGGTAACTGTTCTTGTACGAAAACTCAGCGAGAGGCAAGTTTTCATCCCAACTACCCTGAAAGTTAAGCGAACATGACGGCAAGAAGTCCTTCAGAATCTGTATCGTACTATCTAATTGTCCATCTATTTCTGGATGGTATGCCATACTCAAATTTAAATCGGTACCCAGCTCCTGCTGAACCTTCCTACAGAATCGCAAAATAAAATGAGGATCTCTATCAGAGACAATGGACAGGAGTACACCGTGGAGTCTGACAATCTCCCGTATGTACATCCTAGCCACCTTTGCTATGTTGTCTGTGATCCTGATCGACAAGAAGTGTGCAAACTTTGTGAGGTGATCCACCACCACCCAAACTTCTTCGTGACCCCGTTCAGATTGAGGTAACGATGTGATAAAGTACATGGTGATGTTCTCCTACTTCCATTCGGCTATTGGGAGTGGCAATAAAAACTCGGCTGGCTTTTTGTGCTCGGCCTTCACCTGCTGGCACGTATAGCACTTAGCCACAAAAATCGCTACATCTCACTTCATTCTAGACCACCAGAAATATCTACATAATTCCTCATACATCTTAGTCGCACCGAAATGTATGCTTAAGCGAGACTGATGGAATTCTGCAAGGATCTCTGCTTGAAGCTCTTCAATAACTGGGATAATTAATCTGCCATTGTGCCGGACAACTCCATCCCGATCAACCGTGGGAATATCAAATTCCTCACCATTCTGAATGTGGTTTTGAAAATGCATAATTTCCTCAACACAGAGTTACGCATCAGGAACCTTCTGGTGAACCACTTGCTTATCCATCATACCCCATAAATAGGCTCTTTAGTTGTTCCGCCGAATAAGAAGCTCACATCTCTGAAGCTCCCCATACATCTTCCTACGATAGCACCTCATTGCCACTACGGCAGGAGCCCACTTCCTACTAAGAGCATCAGCAATCACATTGGCCTTCCCAGGATGATACTCTATTGTGAAACCATAATCCTCTAAAAGCTTGATCCACCTCCATTGTCGAAGGTTGAGATTTCGCTGAGTGACGATGTACCTCAGGCTCTTGTGATGGATGAATACCTCAAACCTTTCACCATACAAGTAATACTACCAGATCTTCAAGGAAAACACAACTGCAGCCAACTCTAAATCGTGGGTGGTGTAGTTCCTCTCATGAATCTTAAGCTGACGGGATGCATAAGCAACCACCTGGACCTCCTGCATGAGTACTTCCCCAAGGTCTAATCCGAAAGCATCACAGTATACGATATAACCCTTTCCCTATTCAGGAAGAATGAGTATGGGTGTCGAAGTAAGCCTTACCTTTAACTCCTGAAATGCGAACTCACACTCATCTGACCACTCAACAAGGACACCCTTTTGCGTTAATCGTGTGAGAGGTGATGCCATTATAGAAAAATCCTAAAAAAATCTTCGCTAGTAGCTGGCCAAACCAAGGAAACTCCGAATATCCGTGACTTCCTTCGGTCTATCCCATTCGAGAATGGATTCAACCTTGGACAAACCGACGGAAATGCCGGCGCCAGATACCACATGGCCAAGAAACTTGACCTCATCCATCCAAAATTCACACTTGCTGAATTTTGCATACAACTTGTTCACCATAAGCACCTGAAGTGTCGAACGCAAGTGCTCCTCGTGGTCAATATCAGAAGATGAATAGACTAGGATATCGTCAACAAATACGACCACAAACCGATCCAAATACGGTTGATAGATACGATTCAAGAGATCCATGAATGCGGCTGGGGCATTAGTCATACCAAAAGGCGTGGCTAAGAACTCATAATGTTCGTACCGTGTACGAAATTTGGTCTTAGGAATATCTTCCTCCTTCACCCTCAACTGGTGATAACCTGAACTTATATCAATATTGGAGAACCTCCCTGCTCCCCAAAGCTGATCAAACAAGTCGTCAATCCGCGGTATCGAATGGTTGTTCTTCACCATCACCCGATTCAATTGTCGGTAATTGATACAAAGTCGAAGAGAGTTATCCTTCTTCTTGGCAAAAAGGATTAGTGCTCCCCTTGGGGACACACTGGGGCATATAAATCCTTTTCTCATCAAATCATCCAACTGAGTTTTCAACTCTAGTAACTCTGCTTGTGTAATACCTCGTATTTTTATGACTTTTAATTTTGGGATTTATTAAATTTAATTAGAGATATTAATTTAATATTAATCCGAAAAATCATTTAAATACTTACTAGCTTTTAAAGAGTTAGTAATTATTGGAATTTTGTCGTAAGTTACTTTATGAGTAAAGTAAGTGGTGTATTTAAATTTAGTAAAATTATCAGGAGAATTTAAATTGATAATTTTGGAAATTTATCGGGACGCGCTTGTGTCGTGTCGGGATTAAATTCGGACTATTAAAAGTGAATAAATTATAAGTCACATGTATGCTCATTTTTAGTGCGTCATTGAGTCCGGAAAGGTCAAGATAGTCAAAATAATGTACCCTGGGGTTTAGTTAGGGTCTCGGGGCATTTTTAGGCTTAATTAACATCCCGGGAGGGCGTTTTAGACATTTTACATTTTTGGGTATGAAAACCCACAAAATTTGTAAGATTATATCAGATGATGGGAGTCATCTTCTAGGGTTAGAACATCCATAAACTAAAGACGACCATTGGAGAGGAAGAGGAGAAGCTTTCCAAGGATTCTAGGCCAAGAACTCCACCGTTTGCACCACCGTCGCCTCCAAACTCTAGATCGCGCAACGCGGATCAAAACCACACCAGTCTCTCCACATGTCTGAACCAAGAATTCCCTGGCATGTATCTATATTTCTCTATTTCAGTTAATGCTTCAATAATATTAGCCTAGGATTGTTTAGGACTAGTTTCTGTGAAAGAAAAACCTATTTGGAGACTTGAATTGCAGGATATATGGGTAATAGATGTATTCTGGAAATCAAACTCACATGTAGAGATTAAACCACAAAAATTACAGTAAACTAGGAGTATGAAATCGGGTAAAAGAATGGGAAAAAACTAAACAAAGAAAATATTAGGGTTCTTGATATTTTTATGGATTATTCCCCATTTAATTCAATATTCATGATGAAAATTCGCATGCCTCACGTTGAATACCCTTTATTTGTGAATATAACACTGGTAGTATAAATTGTTTGGAGTTTGGACGTCAAATATATTGTTTTGGAAGATTTTGGAAGAGGAAATCCGTAACTGGAAATTCTGCAGATTTGTCGTACCTGCTTGATCGATCGATCGAACCAGGAGTATTGATCGATCGACGCATCGATCGATCGAGCACCTTCCATCGATCGATCAACCCCTCCAGGAAATCTCAAATTTCTTTTTTAAATAGTTGGTCCCAACGTTAATTAATGAAAATTCTTGGACATTATTGTTGGAATATTTTGGGAGGTAAAGAAGACCAGTACACTACACCAAAATGACAAAATTGTCACCTTTCAGCCGGCCACCCTTGTCAAGGTCATTGACCGTGACAAAAAAACATGCTTTTTATGTCACGGTCATTACCCTTGGCACGATCGTGACAAAGAATTGTCACGGTCAATGATCTTGACACGACCGTGACAATGTTTCCAAAAACCCTTTCCCCCTTCTTTTTTCCCTCCCGCCGTTCCCTCCCTCTCTCTCTCTCTCTCTCTCTCTCAACACTGCTCTCTCTCTCTCTCTCTCTCTCTACTTTCAGGTTTAATTCTCTCTCTCTCTCTCTTCCATTTATATATATGTTTGTGTGTATATATATGTGTGTGTATGTGTGTATATATGTGCGTGTGTGTGTTCGTGTGTGGGGTGTGGGGCAGGGTGGGGGTAGGGTGGGGGCAGGGTGGGGGGTAGGGTGGGGGGCAGGGTGGGGGTAGGGGGTTAAAAATGTAATATTATTCTGATACAACATTAATTTGTGTATGAGTTTCATAATTATAAATAATATCCAAAAATATTGGATAACAATTTATTTTCATTCAAAATAAATAAGTAATTTTCTACAAATTTCATAAAAAAATGAAGGTCGGCTTAATATGTGATTTAAGTGTGAAATAATCACTATATACTTATACTAATGGAGAAAAAAATCATATATGGCGTTTTTTGTTGACTTTATATGGTGAAATAATCACAAGACTTTATATCCATCAAATAAAAGCATGAAAACTAAAAAAACTACAATAAGGGTTAAAATGGCATCCGAAGTTGCTAAAAGCATGAAAAATAAAATATTTTTTAAGATTTGTGGTGAATAACTATAGTTAAAAAAAGTATTACTTTAGTCATTAAATTACTTTTTGAATTCGGGCGATGCGCATAAATTTGTAGTAATTGTCTTATAATAAAGATCATTTAGTCTATGTTGTTGAAAAATTTGATCAAATTGGCGAGCCCTTCATATTTTAAAAATGTTGTTTTTATTCCTATTTAACTTTTCTTTCTATACACCCCTAATTATATTTAAAGTTTAAATAGGAGTTATAGAAAGAAAAGTGGGGTTTAAATAAAAACACTTTTTTTTAAATTTTAGGTTCTGGTCCATAATCTTACTTTGTCACAATTAATTTGTATGCCTCAAAGTTATTTTATCACTCTTAGTTTATATTTGTGATAAAACTTTATTAAAGATTTTTATGGGAACTTGTTATACTAGAACATAGATGAACACTAAGTGATGAAAATAGTCCTTAAAATTGAAAATTAAATAAAGTTTATAAAAGTAAAGATGTTGGTAATACATCAAAGATAAATTAATAAGGACTAAATAACAAAACGTGTTCAAGTGTATAACAAAAAAGAAAATGTGGTATTTAGATTGGGTAAAATTCTTAACGTAATGTTAAGGGACTAAAAGACCCAAGACAACTGGTCAGTAAGTCACGGACCGAAAAATTTATGACGGGTGATGAAAGCCCGTAAACATGTTGGGTTGGGGGTGGAGGTGGGGGTGGTGTGGGGGTGGGGTATGATTTATAAAAAGCACAAAACAATAGTAGAAATTCAATACCTGAAATTAACATTGAGATTATTTTAAATAGACAGTCACTACTGTGTGTGTGTTTAAATTGAAAGAAGATATGAGAATTTTATTAAAGATTTTTATGCGAACTTGTTATACTAGAACATAGATGAACACTAAGCGATGAAAATAGTCCTTAAAATTGAAAATTAAATAAATTTTATAAAAGTAAAGATGCGGGTAATACATAAAAGATAAATTAATAAGGATTAAATAACAAAATGTGTTCAAGGGTATAACAAGAAAGAAAATGTGGTATTTAGATTGGGTAATTTTTTTAAAGTAATGTTAAGGGCCTAAAAGACCCAAGACAACTGGCCAGTAAGTCACGGACCGAAAAATTTATGATGGGTGATGAAAGCCCGTAAACATGTTGGGGTGGGGGTGGGGGTGGGGGTGGTGTGTGTGTGTGTGTGTGTGTGTGTGCAGGTGTGTGAGTGTGTGTGTGGCGGGGGCAGGGGGTGGGGGGATGTGGTGTGTGTGTGGTGGGGCAATCTTAAGAATTGTAATTTTAACTGTATTGTGCCCAGTTCATATGAAAGTAGGATTGCCCCTCATTGTAAATTTGTAAATTAATAACTGTATACTTTAGTAATTGCCCATTTCATATTGTATATCGAACCATATATATATATATAGTATGATAATTAAATGAAACATACATGAAATTCACAATATATATGTATACACCTACATGTGTTTAGAAAGTCTTAAATGTAATTCTCACTTTATTAATGCCAAACCCGACTCTCTTATAAGATATGCATATTGTGATAATATTATATCTGTACTAATAACATTTTTTACAGCAAATGTCTCCTTTAGATATTAGGGTGAATATAATGATGCTGTTTATGATGATGTCGTCTGGGGTCGGTGGTAGTGGAGGCGACGAGGTCTCTTCTACCCCTAGGCTCCCCAAATATGGGAAATATGGGATTACTGTCGAGAACAAATCGGAGATATTAGCGAGATACCTCGTTCTGCTAAAAACGGTCATCGGCCCGGGGTTTATGAGTTGGAAGGAGGTGCCATATGAGCTCAAGTTAGTCGTTTGGGAAGCACTACAGGTAATATATTTATATTTATATTTATATGAATATTTCAATTTCAATTTCAATTTCAATTTCAATTTCAATTTCAATTTCCATTTCGATTTCATATTTATATTTATATTTATTTGCAACTAACATTGTATTTGTTGGACAAGAGAAATTCAACTTGGATCCAAATCTACGCGATCCCGTCTTGGAGCAGATTAGGGAGCAACTCAAGTCGTAGAAAATAATATGCGGGCACTGTACTTTGGGAAAACACAAGTGTCGATTATCCAATGGCGTGAATCCATCCCCCCCTCCCCAAGGAGCCGATCTCATTGGCACAATGACAGAAGTTCATTGATAATGAGATCGAGGATCGACAATTGGCATCTCGCCAATCGGGCAAAAAAGACGGACGTGCACTACTCCGGCCGGACCTCTTACGCCGAGGTGGAGCATATGGTGCAGGTAAGATTTAATTTTACTATAACTACAGAAATATATTATTCTTCATTATTTTACTTTGCGGGGCCGATACTAATTTTACTTTACTTTATTTTATTTCAGGGGGTAGGGAGTGGGCCAGGGGGTAAGCCACATAGGCTCGATACTTATGTGGCTCTTCGGACGAAGAAGGGGAAGGACAAGGAGGTGTCCCCGAGCGTCGCGGCCACGATTGTAAGTAATCCGACAATTTAATTTTTGTTAATTACTTTATAATTTTTTAGTTTACTTATTTTGCTAATCATGTGTTTTTTGTCATTTCAGACAAAGCTTAAGGAAGTGCATGAGTCGCAGTCTGATGCCGACAAGGCATCTTTATCCACAGATTCACTCAGCCAAGTGCTTAGCTCTGATCGCAAGGGGAGGACAAGGGGGGTGAGCTCGCGGGTGGCCAAATCTAGGATCATCGGATTGGAGACGAGCGACACGGGGTTGGCTCGAACGGTGGATTCACACGACGCGAAGTTGTCCCGTTTGGAGGCGACGGTCCAAGATATGTATGCATTCATGAAGCGTACGTTGGGAGGAGACCGTAAAGGGAAAGGGAAAGGGTAGGAGAAGGCGGTGGAGGAGGAGGTGCGGGAGGAAGAGGTGCAGGATGACGAGGATGTGGACCTCGCTGCTTCATCACCGACACGTTCGTACTTCGATGATCCACTTCCCTATTTGGCGCCCTTCAACAGACCAATGTCGACACTTGGTTGGCCGAGCGTGTTCATATTGGATGTATTTGATGGCCAGCGGATAGGGCGGGGGTTGAGGGACCCGAATATCGTCCAGGGTGGAATAGTTCATGGACGTGCGCTTTAAGAGATGGAGTCCAGGGTGCTCGTCACGCATGTCATACCCGGGAAGGAAAACTCCCTATTGTGGTTGCGCGAATAATGCGGCACGGCGTATATTAGTGGGTCCTTCAATTCATATGTCGTGTGGCCTACTAACCTCCTCAGTTTTAACAATACACCAGACATGTAGTGACATTGTTTTAAGTTTGAATTGAATTGTTTTAAGTTTGAATTGAATTGTTTTAAGTTGTTACATTTGAATTATATCGTGATGCATATTGTCTCTATTTGAATATATATTTGCATTATCTTTAGTTTGTTTGGATATATGATGTTTGGAACAGGTACAAATATAATGTTGGGCAGTGGCAGTGGCCATACTGCCCAGCAGATGTTTTTTTAAATTCTGACCAGAATTGTCATTGTCATTGACCCTAACACGTCCGTGACAAAAAGTTGTCATGGACGTGTCATGGTCAATGACCGTGACAATTTTTTTAAAAAGGGTCACGGCTTTGTCACGGTTTATAACCGTGACAAACGTGTCACGGTCATTGACCGCGACATGACCGTGACACGATCGTGACAAAATAAGTTGTCTCGCCTCGAAATGTCACGGTCATTGACCTTGACAAGTTGGATTTGTCAAGGTCAATGACGTTGACAATTCGGCAGATTTGGTTTTGTAATATTCCTTATATTTTTGGGAGTCAAAATATATGGTAAGAATATTTTCTTTGACCTTCCGAGACATCCTAAACAATACGCATAAAACTAGACTTTCACTATGTCGCGCGTTGTAAGACAATTAGTAAACAAGTTCGTGTGGCGTTCGTTGCTTGTCCGAATCGCGTGAAACTTAACTAATGTACTTAAAATAATTATACGAACATAAATCGTAACTCATGCGGGAACATGCAACGTAAAAATTTCATTAACGGGTGTCACTAAATAAAGGATAATCATGCAAGTATAATTTAAATGTGAGGGTATTACATTATCCCCTCCTTAGGAGATTTCGTCCCCAAAATTCATCCTAAGTCCCTCGAAAATCTATGGATGTTTCACTCGAATCTCGGCTTCTCGATCCCAAGTGGCACCTTTGTCCCCCCTGTGACTCCCATAGGATCTTCACCAATGAAATGACTTTGTTGCGTAGAACCCGGTTCTCTCGGTCCAATATGGATATAGGTGGAGTCGAGAATGTTGTATCCTCTTCTAACTCGATGCTCTGCTAGTTTATCACATGGTGAGGATCATGAAGATACTTCTTCAGCATAGAGACGTGAAAGACATTGTGAACATGAACTAACAGTGGAGGTAGGGCTAATCGGTATGAAACATCCTAGACCCTTTCCAAAATTTCTACGGATCCAATATACCAAGTATAATGCTTGCCCTTCTGACTAAATCTCTGACTACCAGTCCTAGCCATGACCTTCAATAACACTTTATCACCCACTCCGAATTCTAATGGTATACGTCGATTGTGAGCATAATTCTTCTGTCTAACCTGAGCCATCACTAGCCTCTCTCATATCAACTGAACCTTGTTGGTCATCTCCCTGATCATATATGAGTTTGTAAGATGCTTCTCACCCACCTCTGCCCAACATACTGGAGAACGACACGGTCTCCCATAAAGGACCTCGAAGGGGACCATCTCAATACTCGCTTGGTAACTATTCTTGTATGAAAACTCAGCTAGAGGCAAGTTTTCATCCCAACTACCCTGAAAGTCAAGCACACATGCCGATAACAAGTCCTTCAGAATCTGTATCGTACTCTCTAATTTCCGTCTGTTTCTGGATGGTATGCCGTACTCAAATTCAAATCGGTACCCAGCTTCTGCTGAACCTTCCTCCAGAACCGCAAAACAAAATGAGGATCTCTATCAGAGACAATGGACTAGAGTACACCGTGGAGTCTGAAAATATCCTGTATGTACATCCTAGCCAACTTTGCTATGCTTTCCGTGATCCTGATCGACAAGAAGTGTGCAAACTATGTGAGGCGATCCACCACGAACCAAGCTGCATCGTGACCCCGTTCAGATTGAGGTAACGCTGTGACAAAGTCCATGGTAATGTTCTCCTACTTCAATTCGGATATTGGGAGTGGCTATAACAACTTGATTGGCTTCTTGTGCTCGGCCTTCACCTGCTGGCACATATAGCACTTAGCCACAAAAATCGCTACATCTCACTTCATTCTAGACCACCAAAAATATCTACATAAGTCCTCATACATTTTAGTCGCACCGAAATGTATGCTTAAGCGAGACTGATGGAATTCTGCAAGGATCTATGCTTGAAGCTCTTCAATAACTGGGACAATTAATCTTCCATTATACCGGACACCTCCATCCCGATCAATCGTAAGAGTATCAAATTCCTCACCATTCTGAATGCGTTTTCGAAAATGAATAATCTCCTCAACATAGAGTTACGCATCAAAAACCTTCTGGTGAACCACTCACTTATCCATCATACCCCATAAATAGGCTCTGTCATTGTTCCGCTGAATAAGAAGCTCACATCTCTGAAGCTCCCCATACATCTTCCTATGATAGAACCTCATTGCCACTAAGGCAGGAGCCGACTTCCTACTAAGAGCATCAGCCACCACATTGGCCTTCCCAGGATGATACTCTAATGTGAAAGCATAATCCTCTAAAAGCTTGATCCACCTCCATTGTCGAAGGTTGAGATCTCACTCAGTGAAGATGTACCTCAGGCTCTTGTGATCGATGAATAACTCAAACCTTTCACCATACAAGTAATACTACCAGATCTTCAAGGATAACACAACTGCAGCCAACTCTAAATCGTGGGTGGGGTAGTTGCTCTCACGAATCTTAAGCTAACGGGACGCATAAGCAACCATCTGGACCTCCTGCATGAGTACTTCCCCAAGGTCTTATCCGAAAGAATCACAGTATATGATATAACCCTTTCCCCATTCAGGAAGAATGAGGATGGGTGTCGAGGTAAGCCTTACCTTTAAATCCTGAAATGCGGACTCACACTCATGTGACCACTCAACAAGGACACCCTTTTGCGTTAATCGCGTGAGAGGTGATGCCATTCTAGAAAAATCCTAAAAAAATCTTCTCTAGTAGCCGACCAAACAAAGGAAACTCCGAATATCCGTGACTGCCTTCGGTCTATCCCATTCGAGAATAGATTCAACCTTGGACAAACCGACAAAAATGCCAGCGCCAGATACCACATGGCCAAGAAACTTGACCTCATCCATCCAAAATTCATACTTGCTGAATTTTGCATACAACTTGTTCTCCCTAAGCACCAGAAGTGTAGAACGGAAGTGCTCCTCGTGGTCAATATCAGAAGATGAATACACTAGGATATCGTCAACAAATACGACAACAAACCGATCCAAATACGGGGGATATATACGATTCATGAGATCCATGAATGCGGCTGGGGCATTAGTCAAACCAAAAGGCATGACTACGAACTCATAATGTCCGTACCATGTACGAAATTTGGTCTTAGGAATATCTTCCTCCTTCACCCTCAACTGGTGATAACCTAACCTAAGATCAATCTTGGAGAACATCCCTGCTCCCCAAAGCTGATCAAACAAGTCGTCAATCCGCGGTATCGAATGCTTGTTCTTCACCGTCACCCGATTCAATTGTCGGTAATTGATACAAAGCCGAAGAGAATTATCCTTCTTCTTGGCAAAAAGGACTAGTGCTCCCTTTGGGGACACACTGGGGCGTATGAAGCCTTTGCTCATCAAATCATCCAACTGAGTTTTCAACTCTAGTAACTCTGCTGGTGTAATACCCCGTATTTTTATGACTTTTAATTTTGGGGATTTATTAAATTTAATTAGAGATATTAATTTAATATTAATCCAAAAAATCATTTAAATACTTACTAGCGTGAAAAGAGTTAGTAATTATTGGAATTTTGTTGTAAGTTACTTTATGAGTAAAGTAAGTGGTGTCTTTAAATTTAGTAAAATTATAAGGAGAATTTAAATTGATAATTTTGGATATTTATCGGGACGCACTTGTGTTATGTCGGGATTAAATTTGGACTATCAAAAGTGAATAAATTATAAGTCACCCATATGGTCATTTTTAGTGCGTCATTGAGTCCGGAAGGGTCGATATAGTCAAAATAATGTACCCAGGGGTTTAGTTTGAGTCTAGGGGCATTTTTAGGCCAAATTAACATCGCGGGAGGGCGTTTTGGACGTTTTACATTTTTGGGCATGAAAACCCACAAAATTTGTAAGATTATATCAGATGATGGGAGACATTTTCTAGGGTTAGAACATCCATAAAGTAAAGACGACCATTGGAGAGGAAGGGGAGAAGCTTTCCAAGGATTCTAGGCCAAGAACTCCACCGTTTGCACCGCCGTCGCCGCCAAACTCTAGATCGCGCAACGAGGATCAAAACCACACCAGTCACTCCGCAAGTATGAACCAAGAACTCCCTGGAAAGTATCTATATTGCTCTATTTCAGTTAATGCTTCAATAATATTAGCCTAGGATTGTTTAGGACTAGTTTTTGTGAAAGAAAAACCTATTTGGAGACTTGAATTGCAGGACATATGGGTAATAGATGTATTCTGGAAATCAAAATCACATGTAGAGATTAAACCACAAAAATTACTGTAAATTAGGAGTATGAAATCTAGTAAAAGAATGGGAAAAAACTAAACAAAGAAAATATTAGGGTTCTTGATATTTTTATGGATTATCTCCCATTTAATTCGTTATTCATGAGGAAAATTCGCATGCCTCACGTAAAATACCCTTTATTTGAGAATATAACACTGGTAGTATAAATTGTTTGGAGTTTGGAAGTCAAATATATTGTTTTGGAAGATTTTGGAAGAGGAAATCCGTAACTGGAAATTCTGCAGATTTGCCATACCTGCTTGATCAATTGATCGAAACAGGAGTATTGATCGATCGACGCATCGATCGATCGAGCACCTTCCATCGATCGATCAACCCCTCCGGGAAAACTCAAATTTCTTTTTTAAATAGTTGGTCCCAACGTAAATTAATGGAAATTCTTGGACATTATTGTTAGAATATTTTTGGAGGTAAAGAAGACGAGTAGGACTTTATAAAAATGGAACCCTTAATGTACGACGAGATTTAATTCTTAACAAAGGCATTCTACACTTAAGAAACAATGGGAATGTGTGTTTAAAGGGTGAGACTCATAAGGAAATTACGTTGTAAAATAAATGAGTACCTACTGAAATTACACTTGGGGAGATAGGAATTCACGAATGTTACGTAGTAAGTTGGAATAATCCCATAAATAAGAATAAAAGAGACAAACCGTTATACGGGATAATCTATTAATGTGAAATGAGAATAATTGTCATAAGTATGGGTTGTGGGTGTACCTAAATTTGAAATGGGAATAGTAGTATACATATATTACTATGTTTGGGTATACTATATACGTGTAAAAATCATGCCCGCGCTACTTGCTATCCCTGAGGTTACCGCGCTGGGACAGTCTTATCTCGATGGGATCTTTATGGGGGATATCGACACGTACCCTAGAACATTGGAATCCTTGGTACAGGTTATCGAATCGATAGTCAGACGGTCCTAAGAGACGTGAGGGTATGTGCTGACCTCTTAGTGACATGGATGTATGCTTTGCCTCAATTTGTATGTGTTTTGTGCTAATACAATTCGAGAGTGATTCCAAACTAGTATTTCCCCTTAGTACGAGTGATATGGGGACTGGATAGTAGAGTATACCCACACCATAAATTTATGTGGGGTGTCGTAGAATATATATATAAATATATATTATATGAGTATTTGATATATATATTTAAACTTGGAATTTGGGAACTATCTACTTTGACTATGGTAAGTAAGAAATAAATAATTATTTCAACTTGGGATTAAGTGTTTGAAAAGTATGATTACGTTACTGGGAAACTTTATAATCAAATGAGGGTTATGTGAGAACTTCGCTTTTAAATAAAATTAAGTTTCTCAGCATTAGAAATTGTCGGCATGAAATCTTATGAGTAATTTAAGATAAGATAAACTGTTTGGAGTATTAGTGCGATTGGTGTGCACATTAGAAGAGAGGTGAGAATTTCTCTAGGGAGTGCCTCACTAATATGATTGTTGAATTAGCCGGTAAGCATTTTAAATAATTGATAAACTGAATTCTAAATTGTTTTACGATCGGGATCAGAACCGTTTCCTATTTTCTCTTCTCTCTTGTATATATATGTATATATTACATGTGCCCAGCCACAGGGGCATCTTGCATAGGGTCTTTTGGAGGGAACGTGTTGCAGCTTAGGTAGGAGTTGCATGCCTCTTGTTTAGAAAACCTCATTATTGATTCCACTTCTCGTTCTATTTTATCCAGTTGGGAATGTGTAGCCCTTTTCCCATTATTCAGTTATTTTTATCAGAGATTGTTATTTGTTTAGTTCCTGTATTTACATTTTGGAATGGTTATTGTTAGGATGTTTTTCCTTTAAGTTTTAATGTTGGACTTATTTAGTTGAATGTTTAAATTGCTTAGATTATATTTTCCAGTCAGATTGTTGTGTGATTTTTAAACCATGGATTATGTAAGTTTTTTTTTAATATTGGCTTTAAATTAAATTTGGAAATTGAAATTTAAAAATGGTTTTGTCACTTAGCTTAATTATTTAGGGTGTTTAATTGGAAAAAGTTATTTTTACGACAGTGATGCTAAGAATGAACCAACCGTTCACCTTGGTTATAATTTAATAAAGGGCTGATCACCCGATATTTAATTAGGCGGGGTGTCACAACAGGTGCCATCCAATGAGGAGGAATGGAGATAGGTGTCACACTGTGATGGACGTCAATGGCAAAATCAATCTCTCAACTCAAAGGCAATCCTGGGAGATCCTCAGGAAATACATAGGGAAACTCCCAAACAACGGGTTAGTCTGCAACCATACGATCTGGTTCTTCTTGGGACATGATGCTACTCAACCACCCGAAGAAATGCTTCTGCTCTTGAGTAGTGGAAAACTTGCAAGGACAATTTATATGTTGCTCACTATTGAAACGATAACCAGATCCATTGGCAAGAGACATCGAAACACTATGCCGATGGCACTCGATAGTGGCTCAAAAGGTGGACAGCCAATCCATACCAAGAATCACCTCGAATCCATCCATATCCATCACAATAAAATCATACTCCAGAATATAATCCCCTACCACGACAATGCAATTTTGATAGACTCTAGTAAGAAAGATACCACCACCCACGGGTAGTCCCACGAATATCGGCGGATGAAGCTCTTCGACATCAAGACCCAAATAGAAATCTAAAGAACTATATATAAAGGAATGTGATGCACCAGAATCAAATAATGCTCTAACCCATGTACTGAATAATAAGATCACACCTTCCATCACTAATGGACTGTGGACAGTCACTAATTGCTATGTGAGGGCATAAGCTCTCCCCTGGCTGAATCTATTACCCTGACCACTGGGCATAGTCTGTCCGTGGTTCCCCTGTCCCTGAATAGGGTGCGGGTTGTTGGCACCGTTCCTAGCCTGTTGCTGATGGCCAGAAAAGGACTATTGTTGATGTTTTGGTTGGTACTGAGTGAGGCCCATATAGCTCGAGTTTCGCCCAAATGTGTAACTAGTTGCTGAGCTGAGCTGAGCTGACCAACCCGCTGCTCTCTAGTTGTAAACTCTGGACAGTTACTCCTAAAATGATTGGGCAACCCAAAAATGAAGAAAGTCTTAGGGGTAGGTAATACCGGGCTCTGATCATTGCTACACTGACTTGGTGCGGTGATACTCATAGAATCCTTGAGCTTGGCAAGAAAACCTTGTGTCCCACCCTTGAACCTCTTTCTATTATCACTGCTAGACCCACCGCCCTCCCTGTTCTGTGTCCCACCAGATTCCTTCTTCTTGTCTCGGATAGTTCGAGAATCCTCTAGATCGAGCTCAGGTCACATGGCCTTATTTACAGCCTCCCCAAATCTCAAATGATCAAAACCAACAACCACCCTACGAATATGGTGATTCAACCCCTTCACAGATAATCGGGTTAGTTATGCCTCATCAGTCTTAACCGCTTTCACATGCTTCGGCAACCTCTTAAAGAGAACTAGGCACTCATTCACATACATCTTCCCCTGGATCAATGAAGAAAACTCATCCTTCTTGGAATCTTTATACGCCTGAGGGAAGTACCGGTCTAGGAACACTATCTGAAAACCATCCCAATCAAGAGGTTCCGTCAAACTGGCCATATGTGTGGACCACCAACTCTGAGCCTGCTCGGTTATATAGAAAGTAGCAAGCTTAACTCTATGCCCTGCTGACGCATCTAGGATGTCAATAATACGAGAAACCTCATCGAGCCACTCTTCAAACGCATCGGGCCTTCTCATGCCGTTGAACATTGGCATGTTCAACCACTTGAACTCCTTGAGAATTGAGGTCGCTGCAGTGCTTTTGATTGTACCGCTTTAGTCACCCCTTTGTTGTTGGGAGATAGTCTCAGCTAACTAGCGAACTGCCTGCTCCATTCTCTGCAGCTCACTGTTACCACTAGCAGCGATCTTGCGAGTAGGGGCCATCCTATAAGATATGATAGTTTAGTACGACAATTAGGTAAGTGAGAACGAAAGGGACTAAAATAAGAATCACTCCTACGCTCATGAGGATCGTAAGGATCTGATACGAAGTTACAATTCCCCGATCCAGATTAGAGTTATCGTTGGAATAACTCGGTATCTGAACCAAGGTGTTAAGGGGGAGGGGGATAAAACATTTTATTAATTTAGAAAATAGTTGCCACATTATACTTCAACAAAACCTTTAATTTATTTTATTATGAAAAGGTGAGGCCCATATATTGCAAGTTGATATTCATTTAATAATTTAACAAGTAAACCATTAACAAGATTTAATCCATAAATAGAGCACAAATCCCTGTATTATTACAATTTCCAAATAGTTCTAGTTCAAATCATATTCTCTTAACAAAACATAAGGGATTGCAATTCAAAATAAGTCTATGGATTAAAATCGGTTACAGAGCCTCTAACGACGACTAGCACTTTTTGCGGCCTTTCCAACGTCCTTACCTAACGTACCACCTGTTGTACATGGGGTTTTGGAAAATAGGGTATGAGCGAAATGCCTAGTAGGGTGGGAATACTGAGCAATAAGTTTCATAAGAAAATAATATACATATGCAATGCATTTTAGTAATTCTGAAACCATCATTGTCCCATATTCATTAATTATCATTAATGATTATTCTCGTTAACATTTAACTATGCTAATAATATTCAAGAAGCCTTCATTATATTCAACTAAGTTATCATGTGTCTATACTAACAAGATTTTTTTAACTTAGTCATAAATGCACCTATATGCAATGCCCTGGGCTACATGCCTGCTCACTCGTAGCATTTTAATATTCCATGCCAGGAACTTAATCATATTCCACTTATGTCATCCACATAATAATTAATGAATTCTTATTCATTCATTAGTTCAAGTTCTGTGAATTTTTCTCATTCCTTACTTAACATTGTTTTTGGGATTTTTTCAACAAACACTCACGGACTTTATGGCATCACACTACCGGTCTCTGTGGCCATACACTACTGCAGTTTGTTTGGGGTCTTTCACCACTAGGGACGTCATTCCCTCCTTAATTATTTTCTCTCACCGACATCCAAATATCATATATTTCACGCGTTTATCATTATTATCAATGTTCTCATTCAACTTATTCATTTTTTTATTAAACTCGTTATTAGTCCTTTCATCCTACGAGCCGAGGAGGCATTCTAGTGTCAATGACAAACACTAAAATATACTAACTCACCATTACTATACTTTGATTTACCAAAATTCTATCTTACACTTTTATTATGTAATGAGCATTTCCTTAGCATTTTTTCACTATTTTTCATGTAAAAACACTATTTAAGTGACTTTTCCTTCTATTTACCAAATCTGCCACTAAGGCATTTTAAGTGGATTTTATGCAAAAAATCATTCTTTAATGTACTACATGTTTCCACCAACATTTAAACCTTTATTAGTGATGTACAACCCATTTTAGCACACTTTTACGTATAAAGCAATTTACATAATTATAAGCCTTATTTAACATATTCAAGAGGCTTAAACTAATATTTCAACATATTAGATTTTGGGGCTATTTTTATGAGATCACCAATAACATATTTAAACTACTATATTTCAACATTAGTCATCTTAATGTCAAGATTAACACAAACTACATACACTATTTCGTGAAAATGGGTCTTCTTCCATAGAAAACCCAGCAATGCATTAACTAGTCATTTTCTTGTAGTATTCCATTTTCTATGTTTATTTCATAAGGTTATTACATTTATAGCATGATTTCAACATATATAATAATCTAAAAATTAATCTAACGTCATCCTCTCCATTTAACATTTTTCACAAAATGGATTTTTCATAGCATATGAAAATAAAGGAGAAGAGCTAAGAAGTCACATTTTTTTCATCATCTTGTTCATTATCATTTGAAATAAAAGTGTTTAAGAGTGATAAAAACCCTACTTGAACGAAGGAGAGTGAGTGTAGATGTGAAGAAGATGAAGTGGAGCTCTCAAAAGTTCCACCAAAAACTCCAACCAAAACTCCCTTTGAGCTTTAAAAGCTCTAAGAAATTTCCCCACAAATTGTCCCAACCTTGAGGTTAGCTTTAATGTTGTTTGGAGACCCTTAGATTGGTGTTTGGGTGGTGGTAAAAGAAGTCGGAGATGGATCTACGAAAATATCGGTGCTTAGTCTTGCTAGAACATGAGGGATTTTTTGGAGAAAATGTTGCCTAATTACCCCCATAATTTCCTCTCCCTCTCTCTCTCTTTTAAAAGACATTTTAAGGGACCCTCAACTATAGACCCATAGCCTCAAAATCGGCATTTCCAAAACCGCGTATCACTCCTCCCAAAGTCTAATTTTTGGAGTTGAAAGAGACTACTTAACCACCCAAAACCAAGGTTAAAGTGATGTCCAGCGTCAATTTCTCTCTCTCTCTCTGTTTTTTTTTTAAACTTTTAACCCAAGGGTCTTATTCCTTGTATTTTTTTGAGTGAAAAATCATATTCAAACTAATTTTTTGGCCTCGCGAAATGTCCTATACAAGGCGCGCAGAAATGGGACCTCTGCGCAAAGTATTTTTTTTCGATTTTTCTTACCATAATAATATTCCTTATATTATTGTGAGTCAAAAAAAATATTCACAATATTTTTTTGACCTTATGAGGCATCCTAAACAATATGCGCAAGAAACGGGACCTCCGCGCAAAACATATTTTTTTCGATTTCTCTTCGCGTGGTAATATTCCTTATATTTTTATGAATCAAAAAACATATTCACAATATTTTTTTGACCTTCCAAGGCATCCTAAACAATACGCGTAAGAAACGGGACCTCCGCGCAACACATATTTTTTTTTCGATTTTTCTTCGCGTGGTAATATTCCTTATATTTTTGTGAGTCAAAATATATGGTCAAAATATTTTTTTGACCTTCCGAGGCATCCTAAACAATACACACATAACTAGACTTTCATTGTGTCGCGCGTCGTAAGACAATTAGAACACAAGTTTGCGTAGCGTTTGTTTCTTGTCCGAATCACGTGAAACTTTACCAAAGTACTTAAAATAATTATACGAACATAAATCATAACTCATGCGGGAACATGCAACATAAAAAATTCATTAATGGGGCGTCGCTAAATAAAGGATAATCATGCAAGCATAATTTAAAGGTGCGAGTATTACATATCAGCTCAGTTAATGTCATGTAATCTTCTTGAAGCATATCCCCTGCTAGTTCAATTAGTGAATGTTTATTAGAACCATCGTCTTCAGCCTGTACCGTAAACCAAAAGTGTCAGTTGAGGGCTAGTCAGGATACAAATTCTTCTACACGATCGTTAGATAGCAGCGCTCCTCTTGCTTTGGGTTTAAATGTCCACATTAATGATCAACTTTCTTGTGGAAAAAAAAATTAGGCAAGAGGGGGAATACCTAGTCAAAATATAAAGAAATCTTCAGCTCAAGTTGATGCATTTCAGCAAACACCATCGATGAAACCCTCTAGGCTATGAATGACATCACCGAAGATTGGGTTCTTCGATAGGGTTAGTTTTGCTTGTCCTTAAATTGCTTTTTCATGTTGATCGATAATAGTTTATGGGGTATCAAAAAATATCTAAATAAAGAAGTTATGAAGAATAATCACAAGCAGATATGAAAGAATCTAAAGAAACAAGACAACTATGTACATGGTTCGGCAATTTTTCTACGTCCACAGAGAGGTCCACTGTTTTGTTAAGTATCTCTCAAAAATTTTAGGTTACGTGCCCCTTGTCCCGGGCTAGGGAATACAATTTACAGATCTTCAATTTTTGTTGTATCGGTGACTTGTGGTTGGTTCTCAAGAGATCTGTAATTACCCCATTTTCTTATGCCAATATATAATTGTCTTCTTTCAATTTCGTCACACTTACTGTCTAATAATGATATATTATTACATACATGATATTTCGAGTTTTTAATATGACAAAGCCCGTTTTTAAATTTGAAGAATCAACGATAAAATGGGTCAAAATGAGATTTTATGGCACATCTTAAGCTAAGTGATAAGTTTTGGGTAGAAAATATAATTTTATAAAACTTTAGGGACTTGGTTTTAATAAAGAAAGTTTTAGGGACCAAAATGAAAAATAAAAAGGGGCCTATTGTAAATAAAATATTTTTAGGTACCTAAAAGAAATATTGAAAATATATGGTGTAAAATTACTAAAATACCTTTCAGGTGTATAATGACCCTTATACCCTTAATAACATTCCACCTCGTGCTTTCCACCTCGTGCTTTCTTTTGAACATATCCACTGCACACGTGTCACCTCTATAGGAAAGGGTAAAACTCATGTAAATCCTATAGAAAAAAAGCAAAACACGTGTCGCCGTTTGGTAAACCAAGACTGCAAGGTTGATCCGTTGCACGACACGTGAACGACGACCCACCAAAGTGGAACCTTATCACCCAGACACGTGTCAACACCTAAATATCTTTGGAAAACTATAAATAGGGCCTTTTGGGATCATTTGAAACTCACACCAATTCCTTGAGAATTATAGAAAGAAATAGTGAGAGAAAGTGTGAGAAAGTTTAAGAAGAAGTTCTTAGGGATATTCATCTTAAGGTAATCTTAATGTTATAATGCATCTTTATAGTTTTAATTTATTGTTTTATAGCTTTACTTAGTAGTTATGCTGCTTAAACACAATAAAGAATTCACTAATCAAAACTTAAAATTTAGAACAAATCCAAGTTGATTTTATAAACTCGTTTGAAATTACACGCTTTTAAAAATGATTCTTTTTAAAGAAATTGCTCGTTATTATAGAATCCCATTTAAGTAATTCCAAAGTCATGCCCGGTGAAGTTCTGTTTAGATGAGATGGTATTTAAGTGGTGCCCTTGTGACCCTCCATCTCTACTTGGAACCGATTGATGAGGAAAGACTAAGGATTAAATTCTTCAATTACGATCAAGGAGTTTCAAAAGTTAACAAATGGGAATTCAGTAATCCTTTAAAAGAGGAAGTTATTATTAAAGTATAGTATGAACTGGACCTTAGAATGTGTACTTAAATCTTTATCAGATTAACGTGTGATCGAAGACTCAATACCAGTAAATTTGACATCCATTTTGGGTGAGTACTCTGACATTCCTTGTGTATTTTGATTATATGATATTATGCAAACTATATATGTTTTATGAACTACTTTTATTCTCAAAATTCATGTGATACGGATGATTGATTCATTTATGATATGTTTATATTTGTCCATAAAAACATACCGATTTAAAATGATCATTGAAAAGGATACTGAATATTAAAAATCTGATTCGGCCTAAGGGACCTCTTTATTGACTGACCTTCCCAGATGGGTTATCGCTGGTGTGCCCTAAATAAGGCGTTGTGACGAACATGTTAGATTGACCCTCAACTACCGGGGTATAATACGGTATTAGAGTGTACTTGTCCATCAAAATGATATGATTGAAATAAAAAGATATCACATTTGATTTGTTGCATTCGTCTTATTCTCAGCTATCCAATTGTGATATATATACTTTCATTTCAAAATATATATCTATTTACTGCAAGTTCATATCTATATATGTATATGCCTTCTCTTTTGACTTGAATATGTATGTATTTTCTGAAAACCCTAGAATGTCTGGAGATTGAAGCCCATTCGGCTTTAGATGAAGTTGTACAAGTAAACATTTTTCAGGAAACGTTTAGGCTCACGGACGGAACGAAAATGGACTATTTTGAAGATCTAGCCTTTAGAGATAATTTTTTAAAATGTTTATTTAGAGCATATCTGGCTCTCTTGTAATAAGGTTCAAATTTTCTCTTAATTTGTAACTCGTTGTTACTTTTAATATATATGAAGTTTCATTTATAAAGCTCTGATGACGTAATTCCTTTACTTTCAGTATTTTACGATTCATAACCATGTGATAATATTTTTGTTGCATTTATTTAAGGAAACAATTAAATCGGAATATTTATTTCCTGGTGAAATGTCAAGACCCTCGCTCCCTAATACTATTATGGGTCGGGGTCGTGACAGAGATGGTATCAGAGCATAGGTTATGAACCCATAGACTACTGAACATAAGTTTCGAACGTTATCAATTTTAAGTCTCCATACATAGGTTATAGGATTAAATATCCGACTTATGTGATAACCCTCCATATTTCTTATAGTCTACATATAATTGTTTATATATCATTGTTCTTCTAAATTGCAATCTTGGGCCAGTATGATACATCTTACGTTTGGCCATGACTGTAGAAAATGACCAAGGAAAGATCAACTCCGTGGACTAGTGGTTCGAGTATAGAAGGACTGGAAGGTGCATACAAGGAAATTAAAAATCTAGCAAGAATTGTGGAGCATCAGGTGAATAATGGAGCAGTAAGGAATCTTGAACTAAGTATTTGTACTATTGAACAGTTCAAGAAGTTGAATTCTCCATATTTTAAAAGGACTCCTAACCCCACTGAAGCAGAAAATTAGCTGATGCAAATGGAAAAAATGTTCGATGTTCTTAAGTGTACAAATGAACAACGGGTTTTATTTGGAACATTCATGTTAGAAGGTGAAGCCGAACATTGGTGCAGAATGACTAAGAGAATGCATGGGGAAAGGAATAATCCCATAGGTTGGAATGACTTCTTAGTGATCTTCTACGAGAAATACTTTCCCAAAATTGTGCAAGACCAAAAAGCAACTGACTTCATGGGTTCAGTTCAATAAAATATGACAGTTAGTCAATATGAGGCAAAGTTTACAGAGTTTTCCCGTTTTGCACCTCATGTTGTGATAACCGATGTTTTAAGATCCCAGAAGTTTGAACGTGGGTTAAGGTTGAATATTCGTAGCCGAGTTTCGATCCTAAAGTTGACATCATATAATGATGTGGTGGCTATGGCAACAATAGCTGAGAAGGATAGTGAAGAATATAATCAGGTTAGAGAGGGGAAGAGGAAGTTTGGAGAACAAAGAGGATGGAACCCCAATAACAAACCCTTTAGGACTGTACCTAATATAGGACAACCTTTAGTAAACAAACCCTCTAATGTTGATAAATGTCAACGTTGTGATAATATTCATAGAGGGCGTCCGTGTTACCTGGAGACAGGGAGTTGCTTTGGGTGTGGCCAAAAGGGGCATAAAATGCGAGATTGTCCTAACAAAAGGAAGGCGGCAACAAAGACTTCTAATGACAATAAGGATCAGGGCATACAAGGTAGAGTCTTTAATCTTTCCGATGCAAAGGCTTCTAATGCAGTAGTGTCAGGTACACTTTCTATATGTGCAGAACCTTTTCAAGTTTTAAATGATCCTGGTTCTACCCATTCATTTGTGTCTGTGCGTTTTATTAATCTCTTTCCTAATATTCCTGAATCCTTGAATCATATCATACATGTTTCTACTCCTTCGGGTGAGTTATTGACGGGAACATTAGTATATAAGTCTTGCCCTATAAATGTCAGTAGTCATAAACTATTCACTGATTTGATAGTTTTAGACAGAAGAGATTTTGAAGTCATTTTGGGGTTGGATTGGTTAGCATCATATCATGCTGGTGTGGATTGTCTTGAGAAGAGGGTTATTTTCTAAATTCATAACCAACCAGAATTTAGTTTTGAAGGAACTAGCATCTTATCTCCCATGCGTATTATCTCTGCAATGCAAGCTTGTAGTTTTCTCAAGAAGGGATGTCAAGTATTCCTTGGCAGTGTTATTGATTTGCAAGCAAAAGAGCCTAGTTTAGAAGATATCCCTATAGCTAGGCTTTTTCTAGATGTTTTTCCAGATGATTTGCCCAGTCTACCTCCTAGTAGCGAAGTAGAATTTGCCATTGACCTTATTCCTGGAACCACACCAATCTCAAAACCACCTTATCGCATGGCACCTTTAGAATTAAGGGAATTAAAAGTTTAATTACAAGATGTGTTAGACAAGGGTTTTATTAGACCTAGTATATCCCCTTGGGGTGCTCCAGTGTTATTTGTTAAAAAGAAGGATGGAACGATGAGGTTATGTATAGATTATCGTGAACTAAATAAGGTGACCATTAAGAATAAATACCCCTTACCTCGTATAGATGATTTGTTTGACCAACTTCAAGGTGGGAAAGTATTTTCAAAGATTGGCCTTAGGTCAGGCTACCACCAATTGAAGATTAAGGAAGAGGATATTTCGAAATCAGCTTTTTGTACTAGATATGGTCACTATGAATTTGTTGTGATGCCATTTGGATTAACTAATGCACCAACCACTTTTATGGATATGATGAATAGAGTGTTTAGGAAATATCTGGATCGGTGTGTGGTTGTTTTCATTGATGATATCCTTATTTATTCCAAAGGTATTGAAGAACACGAGAAGAATTTGGAGACAGTATTACAAATCCTTAGGAAAGAGAAATTATATGTGAGATTAAAGAAGTGTGAATTTTTGTTGCCTAGTGTTTCTTTTCTAGGACATGTCATATCCAAAGAGGGAGTGTCGGTTGATCCTCAAAAGATCGAGGCTATACTAGATTGGCCAAGACCAACTAATATAACGGAGACTCGTAGTTTCCTAGGATTAGCAGGTTATTATCGAAGATTTGTTGAAGGATTTTATAGTATTGCCAAATCTCTGTCTAGGTTAACACAAAAGATGGTGATATATGAATGGTATGAGGAAGTTGAGAATAGTTTTTGAAAACTTAAGTACCGATTAGTAATTGCCCCAATTCTGACTATTCCTTCTGGTACAGGAGGATTTGCGATTTATAGTGATGCTTCTAAAAATGGTTTGGGATGTGTGCTAATGAAAAATAGAAAAGTAGTAGCTTATGCCTTGAGATAGTTAAAACCCCATGAGCAAAATTATCCAACCCATGACTTAGAATTAGCGGCGATAATTTTTGCTCTTAAGATTTGGAGACATTATTTGTATGGTGAGATTTGTGAGATTTATACCAATCATAAGAGTTTGAAATATATCTTTACTCAGAAGGAATTGAACATGAGACAAAGGAGGTGGTTAGAATTGATAAAGGATTATGATCTAAATATTCACTATCACCCGGGGAAAGCTAATGTAGTTGCCGACACGTTGAGTAGAAAGTTTATACCAAATTTAGCATGTCTTATTACTAGCCAGGAAGCTCTATTGAAAGATTTGAGAAGTATGGAAATAGATGTATGTAATTATGGCGAAGGAGGAATAATCGTAAATTTACAAATACAACCCACGTTGATGGAAGGAATTAAAGTTGCATAAGTAAATGACCCATAACTGAAGAAGATTAAAGAAGAGGTTATTGAAGGAAAGAGAGTTGAATTTGCAATACGAGATGATATATTAAGGTTTGGAAATAGAGACTGTATACCTGGTGATGTCCAACTAAAGAGGCAGATTTTGGAGGAAGGTCATTACTCGAGATTCACAGTTCATCCAGAAAATAACAAGATGTACAGAGATCTCCAAGAAGTGTTTTGGTGGAATAACATGAAAATGGAGATAGCAGAGTTTGTATCTCAGTGTTTCATCTGTCAATAAGTAACAGTTGAACATCAGAAACCATCAGGATTATTACAACCTTTACCAATCCCTGAGTGGAAATGGGAACATATTACAATGGATTTTGTGAGAGGGCTACCATGGAGTTCCAATGGTAATGATTCCATTTGGGTAATTATTGATAGGTTAACTAAATCTGCTCATTTTCTTGCCATTAAGATTACCCATTCCTTAGAAAATCTAGCTAAATTGTATATACGGGAAATTATTTAGCTTCATGGAACCCCAATTTCAATTATTTTTTATCGTGACCCTAGATTCGTGTCTCGCTTTTGTAAAAGCCTACACGTAGCCATGGGAACAAAACTGAATTTCAGCACTGCTTTTCATCCTCAAACAGATGGAAAATCTGAAAGAACCATCCAAACCTTAGAGGATATGCTTAGGTCATATGTACTTGAGTTGAAGGGGAATTGGGACGATCATTTACCGTCAGTGGAATTTGCATATAATAATAGCTATCAAGCAAGTATTCAAAGGCCTCCGTATGAGGCACTCTATGGTAGAAGGTGTCGTTCTCCTGCATGTTGGGTAGAAGTTGGGGAAAGAAAATTGTTGGGACCAGAATTGATTCAGGTCACAACAGAGAAATTGAAATTGATAAAAGACCGACATCAAATCACTCAAAGCCGTCAAAAGAGTTATGTTGACTGTCCACGCCTACCGTTAGAATTCCAAAGAGGAGACTATGTTTTCTTACGAGTATCACAGACAAAGGGAGTAATCCAATTTGGGAAGAAAGGAAAGTTAAGTCCAAGATACATAGGGCCTTTTGAAATCATTGAAAGGGTAGGTGTTGTTGCGTATAGAATAGCCTTACCCCCCTGAACTCTCGAGTGTTCATAATGTGTTTTATGTTTCAATGGTGAAGAAATACATCCCTGATCCAGCATATATCTTAAGTCACGAGCCTCTTCAAGTTAGAGAAGATTTGACATACATTGAGCATCCAGTGGAAATCTTGGACCGTAAAGATCAAATATTACGAACCAAGGTTATTCCACTAGTCAAAGTGTTATGGAAGAATCATTCGGTTAAAGAAGCAACATGGAAGAGGGAAGATGAAATAAAAGAGAGACATCCATACCTTTTTGGAAATTAATGTAAGTAAAGTTTGGGGACCAAACTTTTTACAAGGAGGGTAGGATGTAATGACCCCATTTTCTTATGCCAATATATAATTGTCTTCTTTCAATTTCGTCACACTTACTATCTAATAATGATATATTATTACATATATGATATTTCGATTTTTAAATATGACAAAGCCCGTTTTTAAATTTGAAGAATCAACGGTAAAATGGGTCAAACTGAGATTTTATGGCACATCTTAAGCTAAGTGATAAGTTTTGGGGTAGAAAATGTAATTTCATAAATCATTAGGGACTTGGTTTTAATAAAGAATGTTTTAGGGACCAAAATGAAAAATAAAAAGGGGCCTATTGAAAATAAAAAAAATTTAGGGACCTAAACGAAATATTGAAAATATATGGTGTAAAATTACTAAATTACCCTCCAGGTGTAAAATGACCCTTATACCCATAATAACATTCCACCTCGTGCTTTCCACCTCGTGCTTTCATTTGAACATATCCATTGCACACGTGTCACCTCTATAGGAAAGGTTAAAAATCATGTAAATCCTCTAGAAAAAAAAAAAGCAAAACACGTGTCACCGTTTGGTAAACCTAGACTGCAAGACCGATCCATTACACGACATGTGAACGATGACCCACCAAAGTGGAACCTTATCACCCAGACACGTGTCAACACCTAAATATATTTGGAAAACTATAAATAGGGTCTTTGGGGATCCTTTGAAACTCACAACAATTCCTTGAGAATTATAGAAACAAATAGTGAGAGAAAGTGTGAGAAAGTTTAAGAAGAAGTTCTTAGGGATATTCATCTTAAGGTAATCTTAATGTTATATTGCATCTTTATAGTTTTAATTTATTATTTTATAGGTTTACTTAGTAGTTATACTGGTAAAATACAATAAAGAATTCACTAATCAAAACTTAAAATTTAGAACAAATCCAAGTTGATTTTATAAACTCGTTTGAAATTATACGCTTTTAAAAATGATTCTTTTTAAAGAAATTGCTCGTTATTATAGAATCCCATTTGAGTAATTCTAAAGTCAGGCCCGGTGAAGTTCAATCTAGATGAGATGGTATTTAAGTGGTGCCCTTATGACCCTCCATCTCTACATGAGATGGTATTTAAGTGGTGCCCCGGTGACCCTCCATCTCTACTTGGAACCGACTGATGAGGAAAGACTATGAATTGAATTCTTTAATTACGATCAAGGAGTTTTAAAAGTTAACAAATGGGAATTCAGTAATCCTTTAAAAGAGGAAGTTATTATTAAAGTATAGTATAAAATGGACCTTAGAACGTGTACTTAAATCTTTATCAGATTAACGTGTGATCGAAGACTCAATACCAGTAAATTTGACATCCATTTTGGGTGAGTACTCTGACATTCCTTGTGTATTTTGATTATATGATTTTATGAAAACTATATATGTTTTATGAACTGCTTTTATTCTCAAAATTCATGTGATACCGATGATTGATTCATTTGTGATATGTTTATATTTGTCCAAATAAAAATACCGATTTAAAATGATTATTGAAATGGATATTGAATATTGAACATCTTATTTGGCCTAAGGGACCTCTTTACTGACTGACCTTCCCAGCTGGGTTATCGCTGGTGTGGCCTAAATAAGGCGTTGTGACGAACATGTCCGATTGATACTCAACTATCGGGGTATAATACGGTAGAAGAATACGGTATTGGAGTGTACTTGGCCATCAAAATGATATGATTGAAATAGAAAAATATCACATTTGATTTGTTGCATTCGTCTTATTCTGAGGTATCCAATTGTGATATATATACTTTCATTTCAAAATATATATCTATTTACTGTAAGTTCCTATCCATATATGTATATGCCTTCTCTTTTGACTTGAATAGGTATCTATTTACTGAAAACCCGGGAATGACTGGAGATTGAACCTCATTCGGCTTTTAGCTGATGTTATATAAATAAACATTTTTCTGGAAACGTTTAAGCTCACGGACGGAACGAAAATGGACTATTTTGAAGATTTCTCTTTTAGAACTCTTTTTGTAAAATGTTTATTTAGAGCTTGTTTGGCTCTCTTGTAATAAGGTTTAAATTTTCTCTCAAGTTGTAACTCGTTGTAACTTTTAATATATATGAAGTTTCCTATAGAAAGCTCTGATGACGTAATTCCTTTATTTTCAGTATTTTACGATTCATAACCATGTGATAATATTTCTGTTGCATTTATTTAAGGAAATAATTAAATTGGAATATTTGTTGCCTGGTGGCATGTCAAGACCCTCGTTCCCTAATACTATTTTGGGTCGGGGTCGTGATAAGATCAGACATGAATCCCTTGAATATCTCGTTGAGATTATGGGGATTGACTTGGGCTTATTTCGAGAATAATAAAATCTTATACATATTCTTGCTCTATGATTTGGGCCGCTCAGTTTTGCATTCCTCTTTGGCATGGTCGGCTACTTTGATGGGCTGAGAATAAATGAGTCCCCACAATTTCCCCTAAAATCTTTGGGTCGCTGGTTGGGCCAACATATTTTAATTAAATCAGTACTCCACACAAAGTTCTATACTTTATTCATGAGGACAACAGGGGTACGTTCGTCTTTTGTAAGGATTTAAAGCACCAAATCTTCCTCGATAAGTGTGGGCTATCATTTGATGTTTTGAACTTACATGTTAAGCAAGATCTCGACCATCAACTGATCGTTCTTTCTTGAACTTTGCTCTATAGGCTTCTCTTCTCGCAAATTGTTGTTGAAAAAGTTGGTGTCTTTTCCTTCTTTCACAGTTCTCTATCAAAGCTACTATATATTCTGTAAGTTTGTAACTCTTACTTATTCTATTTATTTTTTCTCCTATGTGTATTATGTAGCTAGGGTTTCTTATTTTCTTTTTATTTGGTCATGGCATCTCCAGACGGCAAATCTGTGAAAGAGTTTAGGCATACATACAATATTCTCGAATGGGTTGCAATTGACTTTGCTCCCCTTCCTCATAACGCGCGTAAAGTGAATGGGGGGTACTGTATTCATAACCTTTTGATAACCCAGGGGGTTTAACTTTTCCTTCGAATGAGTTATTTATTAGCTTTCTTTGATATTTTGCTATTGTTCCTGCCCAATGTGCCCTAAAATGTCTGGAAGATTGTCAATGGTGTTCATAGGATATATGCTCTCTATGGGACACATCTTTGTCTTCCTGAGGTATACTTTTTCTATGAGTTCTCGAAGACCAAGGAGGGTCGGCTATATCTGAAAGCCAGGTAGCTTGATCAAGCCTTGGTTGTAAATCTTTCGGATTCCCACAAAGATTATTGGGAAAATGGCTTCATTATAAAGAACTAGCAGCATCCTCTATTGTTGGAGAATGAGAGGCCACTTCATATTACCATTCTTGATTATGGAGAGGCTGAGATAGGTCGCTTCTTATTTCTTCTTCAGGTTTCTCACTCTTTATGGTTTTCTTTTTTCATATTTGCATGGGTCATGTTTTCTCATCCTTTGTTGTTGCAGCTCGCTCTAAGAACTAGGAGTCCGACGTGAGTGAAATCAATGCCGAGGAACTTATTAAGACATGGAGCATAAATGAGAGGTTAGCAGACAATCAACATCTAAGGTAGGTAACCTTTATTTTAGAGTATAAGAATATTAGCAGCAGTTCCATTGCTCGGCCCATCGATCAAATCCCTGTCTTGAAGGTACTGGAGGTTAGCTCATCTGAATCAGTCCTTGTTACAGAAGAAAGTTCTTCAGAAGAGGAGATAAATGGTGAAGAAGAGTAAGGGGAGAAGGAAGAAGAAGAACAAGAAGAAGAAGAATAAGAAGAAGAAGAAGAAGAACAAGAAGAAGAAGAAGAAAAGATGGTACCTATGTTAAAGAGGAGCAAGTTAAAACTTTCGGATGATGAAAGTGATCATATTGTGCTCTCTAATCGGATTCTAGCCATAAAGTCTTCTCTAGAGGGGTCCAGTGTGTCTGACAGGGGGAGAGTTCAAGAGAGAGAGAAGGAGAAGGAGAAAGATATGAGATAAAAATAGAGAAAGAAGGTAGAGAATAAGAGACAAGAGGAGGAGAAGATAGAGAAGGATAAGGCAGAGGTTAAGGAGAAGTTAGTCCTGTAATCTGTTGTTTATCTAGCCCCATCTTGAGGGGTCTAGTGTGGGAGATTTTCCCTCTATTTCCCTTGACTTACTGAAGAAGTCAATGCTCCCTGCTGATCTCGAGCATTCATAGAAGCTGGGGGGGTCCTCAACTCGCCCTTAAGACTGCTCAAGAGATGGCTCTAGTAAGTTTTTATTATTCGTATCTCGTTTATGTTTTGAATTCTCATTTCTCTATCTCATCTGTAATTTTCTCTTTTCTATTCTGAATCCTCATCTGCAGATGTTGTTCGATTTCACCACCCTTCTAGATAACCATGTTGGTAGCTTTAGGAGGGAGGTAGAACTAAAGGGGTCCTTAGATGCTCAGATGATTTCTTTCACAAATGCTCGCGAGCTATGCGAGGATGAGAAAATTGATATTTCCAAGGCTATAGATGCCTTGGAGTCTTCTTTGAGGGTTGTGGTCACTGAGAAGACGAAGTTTGTGGGGTCTAATAAAGAGCTGGTAAAAAAGGTGACCAAGTTAGAGGGGGTGAGCTCCCCTAGGCCTAAGACGATAGCTACCGAGAGGGTTTTAAGAAGGCCTAGTAGGATGCTCAGCGTTAAATGTCCTATTCTTATAAAGTCTCCTTCAAGAAGGAGTGGAATCAGGCCCTGAAGTCTGTTGGGGCTCTCACTGACTCTGAACATTTTAGACTTTTCTCCCCAGGTCCGGATCCTTTTGAAAAGGAAGACGGTGGTGACCAAGATGGTGATAGTGAATAGATTTCCCTTACTGGGAATACTGGTTCCGCACAAGAGCCGAAGGTTATTGGTAAGGGAAAGGATGTTGTTTTGGAGGATCGGGTGAAGGAATAGGATTTCTTGTAGACTAGGCAATTTATCTTTCCTTGTACAACTTTTGGTCGTTTACTGGTCTGAAACCTTATCTTGTAACCCTTATGTATTGGTCGCTGACCTTTTTTTTAAGTAATATTGAATATTTCATCTTACTCCTTGCGTTTGTCTGTTTGAGTTTATGTAGATTCTTATTCCCGGTTTGATGTTCGTTGTTTGTAGTATGCTGATTTAGATTACTACATTCCTCTCGATTCTCAGCTGGGAAGAATTCTTGGACTGGGCATTAGTTTGTAAGGTCGCAAGATTTTTATCAAAATTTACAAGTCATTGAGAATAAGAACCGAGCAATATAAAAGCCAGACTTAAGTGGTTGCCAGTCTCAATGATGAGCTATAAGAGATGGAAGAAATAGGGGCCTCCGTTCAAAAGGAGGATTATGCCCTAAAGGCCCAATTTCTAGAAAGGGCAGAGGACGATCAAGTTGGAGAGGTCCTACAGTTTGAGAATGATTCCCTGTGAGGTAGTTAGTTTCAAGTCCTTTATAAAGGTGCAACAGGAGAACACCAAGAAGTTAAGACTTTGGGGGATGGTTATAATCCTGGTTGGGCAGATGCCCCAGTGAAACTAAAGAAGGCTGAAAGCATTGCATTTACTTGAGGGTGGATGAGTTCTCTCAAGGAAGCGAAGACCCCAAAGGAATCCAAGCTTTGGTACAAGTACCAGATTGAATGTCCAGCTTATAACTATAGTCCTTTTTTGAAGGACAATAATTGGATCCCAGTTAATGTCATTCCCCCACACCTCATGGACCAAGACTTTGACAAATATATTGAAGAACTAGCCTCGCATCCTAATGATGGCCGGAGAGAAGTAGTGACAGAGTACCTCACTCGGTGACCTAGTTCTTCTTAGATTCTTGTACTTTTTCTTATTTTGGGTGTTGTAACCTGGTACTTATGATAAAGAAATTCCTTTATGTTTTGAGTGTTATGCTGACTAAATTTTTAAAATTCATTTTGGGTCTTTTGTGACAGACTAAATGGTGTTCAAGTGTTGGCATCCTTCCTCGAAAATTTTCCCAGTCCAATATGCGTGAGTAGTATCATTCCATTCATTTTACCTTTTAGGTCGTGTCGTCACACTTACTTAAGCCTAAGTGAGATGACGGAGAGAATGTACCTGATTATTGGGCAATCCACCCGAGCATGTTTTTGATGACCAAAAAAAGTTGGCGACCAACATGAGTTGGGTTTTTTGCAAATGGAACCCCATTAGGGATTTTTGTGTTGTCGGAGCAACTCAGGAGGCTTCTCGGTGTTCTTTCACTATGCCCTGGGGTAAATTTGAAGTGTTTTTAAATTGCTAACCCTAAGATATGCATGAAGGAGATATTATTATAAAAGGTTTAAATTTTCAAGATACAACCAATAATGAGTTAAATAGACAATCCTGAAAATTTAAGAATGGATGGGCCAAACATGGCCTTATTCATGGCAAATTATCTTTATTTAAGCAATATAAATGTGAAAATTTTGATAAAAAGATAAATAAACTGATAAACTTGATATCTAGAAGTAGAAATTCTTGAGATTGGCTGCATTCCATGCTCTATGTATCTCTCTGCCCTCCAGCGCTTCCAGATGATATTCTCTTTGAAGGTTATCCCTGATTACATTGAATGGTCCTTCCCAGTTTTGTGCCGTCAGATGGTTTTATAGCACTGTCGAGGACTTTTCTCAAGACATAGTCTCCTATTGAAAACTTCCTCGGGTTAACCCTTTTGTTATGTTTTTTGGCTAGTTGGTGTTAGTAGAAGGACAGATTAATTAATGATATCTCCCGTCGTTCATCTACGAGGTCAAGTTATGTGCGTAAAGCTTCATCATTAAGGCGTTAGTTGACCAGTGTGATTTTGATCATAACTGGACCTGCTTCCAAGGGGATGATAGCCTACATTCCATTGGCGTGAGCGAATGGTGTTTCCCCTCTGGATCTCCTAGGCATTGCGTTATAAGTCCACAGGACGTGGCAGAGTTCGTCCACCCAGGCACCCTTGGCTTTTTCCAATCGTTTTTTCATCCCATCGATCGTTGATTGTTGGAAGCCTCTACTTGCCCATTTCTCTGGGGATATGCTACATAACTAAAGTGGTGATTGATGTCGTGCTTGTCGTAGAGGTCTGGGAATAATCTATTTTCAAACTGTGAATGGTTATCAGTGATGATAGCCCTTAGTATCTCGAAGCGTGTTATGATGCTTCTATTTGTGAACTTGTTCATGTCAGGGTCTCGAATATTTGTGAGGGGTTCTTCCTCACCCCACTTAGTGAAATAATCTATGGCGACTAGCAGATAGTTTCGATTTCCAGAAGCAGTAGGTAGTGGTCCCACGATATTTAGTCCCCACTGCACAAAAGGACATGTGCTACTGATAGATTCAGACTGCTAGCAGGTTGGTGAATCATTGGAGAGTGATTTTGGCACTTTTCACATTTGCAAACATAAAATCCAGCAACCTTTTGCATATATGGCCACTAATATCCTTCCTTGATTGCTCAGAAGGCTAATGATTTTCCTCATGCATGACTCCCGCAAATGCCTTCATGGAGTTCTTCAAAAACTTCTTTGATGTCTTATGGGTGAACGCACTGGAGGTAGGGACTTGTAAATGACTTTTTGTATAGTTTTCCCTTAGTCGATAAGTGAAAGCGAGCAACTTTGAGTCTTATATGTTGTGCCGATATATTATCATCTAGCAATATGTCATTCTGTAGATACTTAATGATGGGGTTAATCCAGCTGGGCGCCCTTACTATGTGGAGTAGTTTCTAGCCTATGACTGGTTGGTTGGTGCTTGGATGTACGAGGAATTCTATATGAATTATTCTCTTTAAGTCAGAGTCAACGGTAAATCATAGAATTTCTAGGGTGTCGGCGTGACTATTCTACCCCTGAGGAACTCTTAAATATTTACTTTGTCAAAATTTGCCATAAGTTCCTTCACAAAATTGAGATAACCTGCCATTCTTTCATTCTCTATGATGAAGTCTTTGCTTATCTGATTGGATACGAGCTTTGTGTCTCCATATACTTGGAGGCATTTTCCCCTAGCAGTTGTGCTTTACGTAAGTCGATGATCATTGCTTCGTACTCTGCTTAGTTGTTAGAGGCTTCAAATCCTAGCCTGATTCCCTTCTGGAGCATGGTATTTTTTAGACTTATTAATACGATACTTGTTCCTACCCCCATAGAGTTGAAGGCTCCATCGACATAAAGGGTCTAGTCGAAAGATCTTATTTTGTCTTCTTCAGATGGATCAACTTCCAATTTTTCGATGGGCTAGTCTCCTGTGAATATTGTGATGAAATTAGCAAGCACTTGTCCCTTAATTATTGTTTTTCGTTGAAAGTGGATGTCAAACCGTCCGAGCTCGACCGACCGTATTGACAGCCGGCCGGAGAGATCGACTTTCCTTAGAACAACTTTGAGGGTATGTGAGGTGATTACGGTGATGGAGTGCGCCTTAAAGTCGTGCTTCATCTTCCTCGACGCTACCACCAGTGCATAGGTGAGCTTCTCTAATAGCAGATAGCACTGCTCAGCATTGAGAATCATTTTACTTGCATAGTAAACTGAGTGTTGTCCCCCTTCCTTCTCGCATATTAGGGAAGAGCTTACAGTGTGATCTAATATGTCAAGGTAGAGGTACAGGGGGACGCTTTCACTTGGAATGACCATCAGAGGTGGCTTGCTGAGGTAGGACTTGAGTTCTTCCAGGGCCTTGGAGCACTCATCGTTCAATATCTGACCTTCAACTTTCCTTAATAGCTAGAAGAATGGTAGGTAATGTTTCGAGGACTTAGAGATGAATCGATTTAGGGCGGAGAGCATGCCAGTGAGTTTTTTAACATCCCTTATCATTTGAGGAGGTTGTACCTGTCTGATCGCTTCTATCTGATCAGGGTTTACTTTGATCCCTCTCTTACTAACTAGGTATGTTAGGAACTTACCTGACTAGACACCGAATGAGCACTTGCTTGCATTAAGTCTCATCCGGTACTTCTCGAGGATTTTAAAAGTTCCTGCTAAGTCTGAGAGGTGGTTGCCTTTAATTTTACTCTTGATGAACATGTCGTCGATGTATAATTCAATGGTTTTTCCCATTTGTCTATGAACATTTTGGTGACCAACTGCTGATAAGTTGCTCCTACATTTTTTAGGTTGGAAGGCATGACTTTATAGCAATATAAACTGATGGGGGTTATGAAGGAAGTGTTATCTTGGTCTGGTTGATACAACGGGATCTATTGTTATTAGGGATAAGCATCTAGAATGCTCATCCTTTCATGTTTCGATGTAGCTTTCACTAGCTGGTCTATCTTTGGGATGGGGAATCTGTCTTCGGGACTTGCTCTATTGAGATCTGTAAATTCAGCACAAACTCTCAAAGGTTCGTTGCTTTTCGTTACTATGACTGGGTTGGATAGCCATTTGAAAAATTGAACTTCCTGAATGGAGACTGCATCTAGTAATTTCTCGACCTATATCTCTACTGCCTTAGCCTTTTCTCGGGCTCTTCGGTGAGTTTTATGAGTGATTGGTCTAAATACTTGGTCGATGTGTAGCTGATGGCATAAAATTGCGGAATCTTTCCCAGTAAGTTTGTATGACTCCCACGTGAAGACATCCAAATTTCTTCGAAGGAACAATGTTAACTCTTTCATTTCTTATTCAGTGAGGGATGCACCAATTAGAAATCTTCTTTCTAGCTTATTTGTCTCAACTACAACTTCTTCCACGTCTTCGAAGACCTAGTATGTGGGGTGGATCCTGGTCTCCTCCACCCCTGGTCATCCATTTTGTAATTGTTATTTGGAAGGAAATACCCCTTCCTGGGTTTCTTTCTAGTGTTTTTTCTCGTCCTTCTTCTTTTCTTTCTTGGGGCGGATGGCTGCAATGAAGTATTTTTTAGCTATGTCCTGGAAGCCACGAATCTTGACCACCCTCCGATCTGTGATACACTTGAGTTTTTGATGATATGAGGACGGAACGACCTTGATGGTGTGGAGACAACCCTTGCCAAGTATGGCGTGAAAGGTATATTCAATATCTACCACTAGGAATTCGATCATCTTCGAGATGTTTCCATCCCTAACTGGTAAAACTATCTTTCCCAAGGGCATAGTTATCTTTCCTGCAAATCTGACCAACGGGATAGTCGCTTCCTTGAGATCAGCGATATATAACTTCAGTTTGTGAAAAAGCTCGAGTTACATCACTTCGAAAGGGCTTCCTTGTTTGACGAGCAACTTCTCAGTGTCCCAATTAGCTATCCTGAGTGTGATAAACAGTTTATCATGATGTGGGGTTATCACCCCAACTAAATCATCCTCGATGAATAATATGTGCTTACTCTAATCCATGTCTTCTAGGCGTCGACTTTTCCCGGCTTGAGTCTTGGCAGGATCTATTTGAAAATCTTGCATAACGACAGTAAGCTTTTTGATTTCCATTCGAGATGTATTACCATGTACTTGCTTGGGATTAGATGCTCCATGAATTACTGCAAACTCGTGGCCTTCTTCTTCCTCGAGGACATTGTCTGGTCTCGGGTTGCCATCAACTGCAACCTTATTTACCTTATTGGCTGTAAATTCATTGAGGTGACCAGCCTTGGCCAACTCTTCGAGATAAGATTTGAAGGCATTTTAGTGCTCGGTCCTGTGACCTCCCTCTTTATAGAATGCGCACCTTACCACGTTGTTACTCTTTACTAATTCCCGTCCCATCTTTCTAGGCTATTTAACAAATGGATATTCACTGATCTTGGAGAGGATTTTATATATTGGTTCCTTACAGACAGTGTTAACGACCAGATTCATCTCCCTTCGGACCAGACTCTTGATCTCCTCATTTTATCGATCCAGACTCCTGTAGCGTTGATCTAGTTTCACTCATCCTGATCGTCCATCCTCTGACCTGTTCCATATGGGTATTCCTTTGTCACGCATTGGGTCATTCCTCGACTGTGAGAATCACTCACCTCAGGTCTAGGAGACCTATTGCGGCACTACCTTGTATTCCTATGGAGATCTCTCTCCATTCTTTCCATCCTCCTTTTCAGACAAGAGCATGTGGCTTCTTATTGATCACGAAGCATAGATTCATAAGTGTCTACTACTCTCAAAATCTACGTGGACATGGGTGGCCCTTAGTTTTCTTTAAAAGGTTGTCGATCTTGACGGAGCCTTGAATTTGGTTGGCGAATCTTGAACCTTACCCTAGGTGGGACAGGTTCCACCTAAAGGTCACCAGCTTGAGGGGTGTTGCTAGTGTGGTGAGACATCGCAAGCTTTTAGTTAGTGAATGTTTTATGTCGGAATAAAAATCTTTCCCCCAAATGGCATCAATTGTGGTACAAAAAATATCACAAAAAAGAAGTTACGAAGAACAATCATAAGAAAATATGAAAGAATGCAAACTCGCAACATAGCTATGTACGTGGTTTGATAATTTGCCTACGTCCACGGAAAGGTCTTCTTGTTTATTACATATCTCTCAAAAAGTTTTTGTTACATTCCCCTTGCCCCGGGCCATGTAATTCAATTTATATATCTTCAATTTTTATTATATCCATGACTTATGGTTAGTTCTGAGGAGATAAGTCATGAATCCCTTGAATATCTCGTGGAGATAATGGGGATTGACTTGGCCTTATTCCGAGAATAACATATTCTTGTACACGTTCTTACTCTATGATTTGGGCCACTCAGTTGCGCATCCTTCTTGGTCCTAGTCAGTTACTTTCATGGGCTCAGAATAAATGTACCCCACAGTTTCCATGGAAAACATTAAGATTCCATGTTTCCCAACTTTGGGCGGGTTTGATGACCCTAAACATTCTTTGTACTTCTTTTTTAGTTTTACCTAATGTACGAACAGATTATCCATATTTTGGACATTTTCCATGATATTTTTTTAAGAAATTTATTCCACTCAATTCAGTTAACCACACATTTCAATTTCGCTCATCAAGTGGTACAGATTGCAAACTCACACCAATCTTTCGCATTATTGTTTAGTGAAAAAGTGCAAAATAATGTCTACCCCATGAACTATGCAATTTTTCCAAGCAACTCAACTCAACTCCCTGAACTATTTTTAATGTATAAAACTACCTCGAAATATGTATTTATTTGTTAAACCTTTTTCTGGGGACTTATTAGAAACATCTTTTAGCGCATATTTATTTCATTATAATAGCTCAGAGGGGGTTTTTGGCAAAAACAACATAATTAATTTTTTTTCACTTTATTGTATATAATTAAAAAAATTTGGGACTAATGCAATTTTACATATGTGGAACTGTCTCGCCTGAAAAATGAGTCCTTCGTATCCTAAATGGAGGTATGCAATCTCAATCTTTCCGATCAATTGATTTTCCAAAATGTGGAGTTCGAATTTCTAGCCCAATTGGAAACTCAAACAAGGCAAAAGTTGGAAAGCTCCCACCTGCAATAACAACACTAGCAATTGGAACATAAATCCTGATACTAAAAAATATGTTTCCCCTAAACCATTTCGAGAACCATCATCCCCTTCAATAAACGTTGAGAAAAAACTGTTGGAGAAAATAACGAAAACCTAGATATCATAGGGATATTTGTGATTCGAATTCATATAATTGTGTGGAATTTAAAAATTCATCTCATGGAGTGAACTGGAAAAGTATTTAATTGGCTCAATCAATGTGAAGGAAGATTGTCATTTTGGAGATCAAGTTGATGGGTTGGGTAAACATATGGGAATGGTGTATTCTCTAGTGGAAAATGAGAAATGTGAACTTAGTTTCTCGGATTGTGGTGGTTTTAAGATAAATTTTCAAGATCAATTCGTTGAAAACCAAAAGGAGGAATCTTCAAGTGATACGTTCACATTTATAATCACGCCCCCTTTTCCTGTCAAAAATTATTATGAGGGTTTTCAGTTTTCAATAGAATCAAACATTGAGGCCGTATAAAAGACCGCCACTACAACTGCCACCTGGCCACCTTCTGAGATTGGTCGGAAATAGAATAGTTGAACACGGTTTGTTATTCATCGTATTATTCATTTTTAGAGTTACATATGTTTTGCAAATACCATTCAAGTCATTTGATCTGACCATAAAAAAATGTTTTTTTTTTGGGCGAAAATAGATTACCAATTTTTTATTTTAGCCTTGAATGCAAACTAATCAGATTATTAGATTTAGTACATTTTTCTTCGCTCAATGTGACTTTCTCCACTAAAAGAGATATCTAGTGACATTTAGCGACGAAAAATATACTAAATTTTAATAAAATGATTCATTTGTAATTAAATATAAAAACAAAAATTAGTACTGTATTAAATTAAAAAAAATAGTAAAGCAATTATAAGGACCTCCCCTCTTATTAGGCATAATTATAAACATCTTTGGTTTTCTATAAGTATCACACATGACTGGTCTTGTTTTGCACATTCCACTCACCCCCCTTGCTTTATGATTTTGCACGTACTACCCCTGTGGTAAACTAATTCTACGGGGGCAGCAGATGTCAAAATAAACAAAAGCGGAGGTGAGTGTAACATTTCAAACAAAAAAGGATGTCAGAGTATTATTTGAAATGAGGACAGGTATGTGTTTTGCCCAATTACAATTTTTTTTAAGGGTAATGATACTCTTACCGGTACTTAGTACCGGTTTAGTACCAAATGCGCTTTAATTGATTGTACATTGGTAGGACCCACAGCATTTCCCGACGGGACCCACACCATAGTACAAACAAATAAAGCACAATCGGTACTAACCTGGTGCTAACACCCGGTGTATATAACATTTTCCTTTTTTTAAATTGTTGGCATGATACCTTCTTGGAGCATGAGCCTCAGGTGCCCACGTCGGTTATGTTACAATATAATTTTATTTAAAGCTCTTTCTATTTGCAAACACGTGCACTTCAAATAGATGTTTGATTTTAGTTTTTTTTACCCCTGCAATTAATACAATATCCCAGATTACCCTAATATTCATAATTGTTTGGCTTTTCCACGTTGGGTGTAAGTCTAACAATTACCGAAGATGCATAAAGAAATATTATAAGATACCCCCTCAAAATGGGTTAGAAAATGTAATTAGGGGAATCTCAAATTTCAAATTATCAATAGGGATTAAGTAAAAAACTAGAATTCTTATCTCATATGAAAGGAAAAAATATATATACTTTTGCTAACTAAAATTTCTATTCCTTATTGATGGCGGCATGTTGGTGCTCTGGTACCCAAAGAAGGAATGTTTTCGGATTACAAATCTTTCTTGGCAGATGATAGGAGATAGAGGCTTTCGGTTTAATTTGGTTGTGTTCACTGGTGGAATTTTCTTGAGAGTTAAAATTAAACATGCATTACAATAGAAAAAACACAACCTTCGGAGTAGTCAAATTGTTGTGTGAAGCATACAATGAAACCATTCATAGTTTTTGTTAGAAAAGTACTTAAAACCTACATATAAGGCGGTGCAGAACATGGGATCAAGCTTACAGATAAGGCGGTGCAGAACATGGGATCAAGCTTATTTTCGTATATATATATATATATATATATATATATATATATATAGGGATAGGTTCTCTAGTGGACCAAAAGAATGGACTTTTAATGGACCTTAACAAAAAAACACATAATAACACATTAATTTTAATTCCTCTAGTGTAATTGGTGTGCGCCAGCGGCACCAAACACGAGTGTCGATCGACCCCCCATCCCACCAACCGGCCCCCTTCCAGCCACCCCACCCCCACCCCACCCCCATGGAAGCACTGTTGTCATAAGGGCTGCTATGGTGATGGTGGTGGTTTTTGGGGCGAGGCGGGGAGGGTGGTGATGGTGGGACAGGGGTAGTGGGGTCTCGAGTGCCGCTGGCGCAGACCAATTACACTATAGGAAATAAAGTTAATGTGTTATTATGTGTCTTTTGCTAATGTCCATTAAAAAGCCTATTCTTTTGATACACTAGAGAACCTATCCCTATATATATATATATAATACAGTACAAAATTTATATATATCATAAGTTTAGTTGATGACATCACCAACATTATGACATGAAAAATGGGGGAGGAAAATTCACTCAATTCGAACGTATTCTGTTTCTCACTTCTCCACAACACAAGATTTTTTCAAAATTAAAATTTTAAATTTTGAACAAAAAGGTGTTTTCAATTATCCTACTATCGACCTAGAGTGGCTAAAAAGCCCTACAACGACTGTGTTCCGTATTTGGTTTTTGTCGTTGAGATTAAATTGAAGGGTTTTAATCCAATGGCATACAATCTACCCAGGATCGATCCGTGGAAACTTTGGGACTCACATGCTAGATGTAATACCCCGTATTTTTATGTTATATATTAATTTGGGGATTTATTTAAATTTAATGTGAGTTAATTATTTATTATAAATCCGAAAATTAATTATGTTATAATTATTAACGTGATGAGAGTTAGTAATTATGGGAAAATTTGTTGAATATTACTAATGAGCAAAGTAATATATTAGTGGTTATATTAAATGTCACGAGTGAATAAAATGACAATTTTAGAAATTTGAGTCGGGACGAGCCCGTGTCGCGTCGGGACTAAATATTGATAAATAAAAGTGAATATTTTATAAGTTGTTCGTATGGTCGTTTTGAGTTCGCCAACGCGTCTGGAAGGGTCGAGATAGTCAGAAAAGTGTACCCGGGGGTTTAGTTTGGGTCTCGAGGCATTTTTAGGCCTAATTAGTAACCCGGGAGGGCATTTTGGACATTTCACATTTTTGGGTAATTAAACCAACGAAATTTTAAGGGTTATATCAGATGTCTAAGGTTCCCTTCTAGGGTTAGAACAACCAAAGACAAGTGACGGCCATAGGAGAGGAAAGGAAAGGAGAGAGCTCCCAAGGCAATCCTAGGCTCAAAATCCACCCGTTTGCACCGCCACCACCACCAACGGGTAGATCACATCACGGGGAACGCAACCATACCAAAATCATCCGCAAACCAGAACGTCAGAAATCCCAGACAAGTGTTTATCTTTCTTATTTTAGTGATGCATAATTCATATTAGTTTAGGAATGATTAGGATGAGATGTATGGAAGAAAAACCCAATTTGAGATAGGAAATTTCATGTAGTGGTGATTTAAATGATATTCTGGAAACCCTTTGTCATGTAGAGGATTAAACCACGAAATTATGATGTTTTATGAGAAGGAAATTCTGGAAAAGATTTGTTAGAACCATGTTTAAGAGATTTCTAGGGTTCTTGATATTTATATGAATTTTGGGTTGTTAATCCATGTTTAGTGATAGAAATTTACATGCTTTATGTAGGAAATACATAATATGATGATATAATCTTAGGAGTATAAATTCAGGGACAATTGGGAATAAAAAATATGGAATTGGTTGAGGTTATAAGATGAAACCCGTAACTGCAAAACTCCAAAATTCGCATACCTGCTTGATCGATCGATCGAGCCAAGAGCTTCGATCGATCGAAGGTTCGATCGATCGAGCCCCAGACCTCGATCGATCGACCCCTCCTGGCAGACTCATTTTTCCTTTCTTAAATTAGTTGAAATTTACTTTAATGAGAAATAATTCATGAACACCCTGATAAGTATGTTTTGGGAGATAAAGAAGATCAGTAGGGTATATGAATAATTTTGGGACTTTTAATGAAAGACGAGAGTTGTAATTTTGGGATATTGCATATAAGAAACGATGAAACTACGTATTTAAGTGAGAGATTACGTAAAATAATTATGATAGAGAATAGATGAATACCTACTGAATTTTTATAATTTAGAGGATAGAGCCCATGAATGTTATGTGGTAAGTTGGAATAATACCTCAAATTAAGGTTAGAGACGAACCGTTATAGGTGATAACTAATAATGAAATATGAGGATAAATGTCGTAACTATGGGGTTTAAGTTGAACCCAAAATTGATATGGTAATATTAGTATAGTTATATGATTGTGTATACATATACTATCAATGTGTGAAAATCATGCCCGCGCTACTTGCTATCCCTGAGGTTACCGCGCTGAGACAGTCTTATCTCGATGGGACCTTTATGGGGTATATTGACTTGTACCCTAGAAGATAGATATCCTTGGTACAGGTTATCGAATCGATAGTTCAGACGGTCCTAAGAGACGTGGGGGCATGTGCTATCCTCTTACAGACTTGGAATCTATGCTTCGCCTCAATATTATTTGTGTACGTGCTAATACAGTTCGAGAGTGATTCCGAACTTGTATTTCCCTTAGTGCGAGAGATATGGGGTTGGATAGCAGAGTATGCAGGCACCATAATTTTTATGTGGAGTGCTGTTAGACTATATATATATATATATATTATACGAGTATTTAATATATATATATATATATATATATACGAAATTCTAAATTTTGGAACTGTTTACTGTGCTATGGAAAGTAAGAAATGAATTTTGACTATAAATCGGAAATACTTGTTTGAAAATTTATAATATGACACTGGAAAACTTTATTAATTAATAAAGTTAAAAGGATAGCTTTGTTACTAAATGAAATTATCTTTTTAAACCATGATGCGGTTCAGCTTAAATTTTGCGAATAACCTAAGATAAGTTAAATCACTGGGGGAGATTAGTACGATATATGATAAGATAAACTGTCGGGAAGGTTAGTACGATAGGTGTGCACATTAGAAGAGAGGTGAGAATTTCTCAAGAGAGTGTCGCACTAATATGTTGTTGCATTGGCCTGTAATCAATTTAAATAGTTGCTAAATGAATTTTTAAATCATATACACTATCGGGCTCTGACCCGTTTCTCTTTCTCTTTCTCTTTCGTATATATATGTATATATTACAGGTGCCCAGCCACATGGGCATCTCGCTTAGGATCCCTTGGAAGAAACGTGTTGCAGCTTAGGTGGGAGTTGCATGCCGCTTGCTTAGACGACTTCATTTACTTGATTCCACTTCTAGCATTCTCAGTTATTGGGGAATGTGTCGCCCTTTCCATTATTCAGATGTTTTATTTGGACATTGTGATTTAGTATTTTAGTCTTGATACTTTGGGATTCATTATGGTCTGGATGTTTTACATTAAATTTTAATGATTGGGATTCAATTGTTGAATGTTTAAATTATTTGGATTATTTGTTCCAGGATTATTGTGGTATGTTTTTATATTCAATTGTTGTTAATAATTAAATATTGTTTTCAAAATAAAATTTGGAAAGTAATGTTTAAAAAAAATGGTTTTGACACTTAGCTTAATTAATTAGGGTGTTTAAATTGGAAAAGTTATTTTTACGACAGTGATGCTAAGAACGAACCAACTGTTCACCATGATTTTAATTTAATAAAGGAGTGATTGCCCGTTATTTAATTAGGCGGGGTGTCACACTAGAGTACAATCATCTTATGTACTTTCTACACCCACACCTCAAACCCAGAGCCCCTCTGTTTCGGTAACAACCCCCCAAGCCCATAGAGCCTCTCTCTCACCGTAAAGACTTATCCTTTTTAACATTTTTTTCTATTTTTGAGTATATATTTTATGTTCACCATAAACACTTATTTTACTAGCTTAGTCCATTTCTCTCTCTCTCAAGAAATATATGTGTGTATTTTTTTATATTATAAGAGATCTGCTTTAGTAAGGGTACAAACCTTTCAGGTATATTTGTATGGTACGAACGGTTCCGATGGTTTTTTATATGGTCCTGATGGTTTTTTTTATGGTTCAGACTGTTCAAACCGTTCAGGTAGATTTGTAGAATGTGCGTGGTGATTCAAAAATCCGAATCTATCTCTAAAGGCAGTGATAGTTTGGTTCTATTGTGATTGCGAATCGATCTTATATCCTCTTTGGTGGTTATTATTTTTCACCATTTGTCACCATTTATGTTGTGTACAAATTGGAGTTCAGATTATACCTTTGAGTTTGGGGACTTTTTCATTTTTTTAAGATCTTATATCTGCTTTGGTGTTTTTTTTTTTTTTTGCAGAAAAAGATGATATGTAATGAGCACTGGATTTTGAGAATCGATCTTATGTCCCGGATGGAGGGTCTGGCCCATTTTTCCCAAGCAGGTATGCCCCATGAAACACCTTTCATCAAAACTTTCGTCCCACGTTGATAGTGATTTGTAAAGATCACTTTGAAGTGAAGGTCTTTAATTTTGTGTTGTAAGAGATAAGTTTTTTTTTGTTGGTTTCAAGTATCTCTTAAACATTATTTGTTAGAAATGTGCCCTAACCACAAATCAAGTTTCTCACGTGTTTTTTTTTATTTCAAGTCAAGTATCTCTTAAAAACCTGATTTTTTTATTTGACTTTGTGTTTATTTTCATTTTGAGGTATTAATTTCTCACTCTCTCTATCTATATGTGTGTGTTTTGCAGGTAGTGTCTCAGGTTTGGTGTTGTGAGGTTTCTTCCCCTGTTATTCTTCCATCTTAGGTGACTCTGTGTTTGTATATTTCTACCAAAGAATCTCACATATATACTCAGAAGTTTTTTGTTGTCTCCCTCTTTTTTTTTTTGCAAAACACACACACACATATACATCATCAATGGCTTTTGTATGTGGTGTTTTTTATCGGATGGATGAAGTGGCAGAGGGTCATTATGACAAAAACTCGGAGATGAGTGGTGAACAATTGATGGATATGGTGGCGTATTCTGGTGGTTGTGACAAAATGAAGTGGTGAGAGGTGTGGTATTTGTGTGGACTGTGATAGTGTAGTAATTTGGTGGCATATTATCGGGTCGATAAGCGAAGAAAAAATGGTTGTTGGTGGTGTTGCAAAGGTGTAATATCAACTGATTACGGTTATGAATGTTTTTTTAATTGTAATTTACAAATATTAATAACTAAGAAACATATCATATCTTATTGGGTCTTATTGGGTCCTGATATTTGTCCAGCAAAAGATTTCGGATGGATTGATTTGAAGCGTTAGAAATTTTGAAATTTTACTTTGGAAATTTTTATGGGTTATGAATTGACCACCTAAAATTTTATGTGACTAATAAGAAACGAATGGGACGAAACATATAAGAACATAACAGATGGACATTTGTGGAACATGGCACCCTAATTAGATTTCAGCTCTTAAAAATGATTTGGCTTAAAATCAAAGTTTTTATATAGATGATGGGATAAAGAACACAAACTGGTAATTTAAAAAAAAGAATTATGTGGCACCTTATGTTAGGCGGATTGGACAATAGCTGGTGTGATAAGACTACACAAAATTTGAAGATATTACAGCTTTGCGCGCAGATCTAGGTGAAGTTTAAAAGTAGATATATTGAACAGGTGTTCTTATATTTTAATAATCAAGTTTTACATTGTAGAAAAAAATAAATTTGATTTTATAATAAATAAAAGTACTTAAAATAATAAAAATATTTTACACATTTCGGTGTACAATAATTAAAAGTATTTGGACATGTGGATTCTAACTAATGTGTGTGCATATATATGTATAATGGGCCTAAAAGTATAGTATTAATAAATAAATATTATTGTTTATTTAAAATTTCACTTTATTAGTGAAATTTGTTTTTACATTTTCAAACTAATACAATTTTGTCATTTATATTTAAGACATTTCTTTACTAAAATTTGACTTATTCTTTTTAATATGAATAGTTTGTTTATATTTATTACAAATTCATTTTAAGACAAGAAGTCTTGATTTGTACCTAAAATCCAACACCACACGCACAACACGGAGTGATAATATTCAACAATAAAATATTAAATTTTCAGCATTAACATTAGTTATAATTTAAGCATTAATAATTAAATTTCAAGCACTAACATTGGTTATAATATATTCATTAACACGAAATGACGACATGTTCGATTAGAAATTATTGACACGAACATGACATTTTGGTGTAGGATTAGTAAAGAAAATGAAAGTAAATTCGGTTCGGGGTTTATTCAGTTGGAAAGTGTATTGTTAATGAAAATTATGTTTTCATTTATATTTCTAAGAAATTGTTATTGGTTTTGTTTTATAAAATGTAAAAATTATTTTATTGTATCTTTCTCGATTTTAATACTTTTGTAGTTTGGGTAACTAAGTAGCTTAAGTAAGGTGTTAAATTTTAAGGCTTTCTTAAAGTGACATTAATCTAATTGTGTAGTATTTATACCACATGTTCCATCGGGTGTTCTTAGAACTTTCACAATATTTTTCATGTTTGAAGTATAAACCCTCAAAATTTGTGTTCCAACTGTAAATTAATTTTTTGTAATTTGTACTAAACCAGTAATTGGTATACCTAGCTTCCAATATAAATTATTAATATTCGACACATTAACTTATAATTTTGTCTCAGTTCGTATAATGTTATCACAATGTCAGTAAAAATTTCAAAAATTGGTCCATTAAAATTTGAAATGTTAGAATATAAAAATACTAACCGTAAATCTAAACTCGATGTTCTTAAGACACAAATGCTCCATATTAAAATTGTGACCATGCCTCAAGCATTGAATCAATATGCTAACCGTGACATAAATGCGAGTATTTATATTACTCGGGAGAATCTCCCCTTGCCATCCCGATTAAAATACATATTTATATTTACAATATTGGCGATACGTCTAAAATACAAAATATCATGGGAACAAGTTTATTACAATTTAGGTTTAATCTAATATGTTGGGGAACACATTTTTTTTCGTTTTTTAAATTACGTAGTTTGGAAATTGTTGTCGTTTTGTGATTACATACTTTGGAAAATTATCATCGTTCCTTCAGGCAAGGGCATACCGTAGTATGTATATATATATCTATATAATAAAGTAGCAAAGATATGTATGTCATAAGCTTACTTGATTATGTCATCAAAATGAATTTTTCTTGAAGTACCTCTTTTGCCCTCAATTCTTTGATTTCCCCCTCTATTTTTTACTTAACAAATTCACAAGGTAATTCAAAATTGGGGTTACTTTTGTCAAAATCACTCCCTAAAATTTGTTTTCACCCTTCTCACACAAACTTCTCATTCGTCGCTTCTCTCCCGTTCTCTCATCAGTAACTCCCCAAAAAACCCTACCTCAAACATCAAGCCTCTCTCTACCTCTCTCCAATCCACCACCTCCCCCCCTCCTCACCGTTGTTTTTGGAAACATACGCACCCCTACTTTCTTCGATTCTATATCTAACAAATCTAACAGGTACTCTATTACACACACTCAGCCTTTCTTCGATCAAAATGGGTATTGTTATTGTATACTCTATTAGGGTTTCCAATGCATGCCAACACATTGTTTCATTGTTGTTATTGTAACACTTTTTTTATTAGGGCTTGGGGTTATTATGAGAAAATATGAATAAATTCTGATGGATAATGACTTCAGCTGCTGCTGGGGTATAAGAGAATTTGTTACCAGCTAGCTATGGGAGGGCTAAGTTTTTTTAAACCAGATTTTAAGTCTGTGATCCGAAGGTAATTTAACATCAAATCCTATATAAATACAATTGACATTCAAAGATTTTTTGGACCTTAATTGTTCTCAAATCATCTCCAATAATTATATAGATTTGTGAAAATTTGAGGTGTAAAGTAAGTTTCCCTCTTCCAATTTATTTGTTCATCACTTTATATATGACGTACGTTGACATTCAATATAGTTTAGCTTACTGTGTTTCCATGCTGTTGAAATTGCCCAATCCATCTTTTATGTACACTGGCCTCCAAATGAGATATTTCATGCACTTTGTTTTCTAACTTTTAGTTATTTGTTTGCTGCTTTTTGTTGCAGATCAGTTGGCTCAGAAAAAGGGAATCAATAGCGGCATGTGAAGTTGGGAAATTATTCGGCCCATATTGATTACCATTTCTTCAAGATATTATAGTTTCTTGGTAAATTGAATTCTATCAAGGAGTCAGTGTTTTAAAAAGAACGAGTGAAAACTAATGATTGCCACCATCAAGTTTAATGTATTCATGCGATTCAATATATTTTAGTTTATGTTTGTCTTCCTTCCTGATGTGAATTTTTAGTTCGAGTCAGCATTAATGTAGAATGACTTTGAATTTTCAGTCTTTCTACCCGTCGTGATTTTTTTAGTTTTAGTTTTAGTTTTGAGTCAGCATTAATGTATAATGACATTGAGTTTTTTTATGACATATAGTCTTCCATGAATATGTTTTCGTGAGGTTTACTCACTTTTCTCGATTTCTTGGTGGATACATGGTGCACTTCAAGGACTTGCAAATTGGCACACGATTGTGGTTACAAGGTTTGGTCATGAGGCATACATACTTTGAAGAAGGGGTACTTTGACAGATGCCTCCATACAACTGTTGGATAATTTGGGACACGGAGAGGCATATGCCACAAAATGGATAGGTGCCTCATGACGTGCTGGAAAAATTAGGTGGGAGACAAAATGGGGTTGTGGGGGACAACACGGACAGGCAAGGGACACAGTAAGGACATGCGTTGTACACAACATAACTTACTTTACTGGCCCTTATTACTTTGTGTATCACGTGTCTCCATTTACATTTATTCATTTAGTTCCACACAAGGGACATAGATTAAGTAGAATTCCATATGTATTTAAATGAATTTTACATTAATGGAATTTGGTCCATTAACTTTTATTGGGGTTATTATTGTTCTACTAATTTTTATACCTTAAACAGGTGGATAATCATATAAATAAAGAAAACTCTATCCATTATTTTTTAAATTTAAATTATTTGTATTGATATTAAATCGGGTTGATCATTATTTTGTTGTGATTATGTTAGCTTTTTCGAATATCATCATGCCTTCAGGCACGGGCATACCCTAATATATATATATATATATATATATATCAAAGCTACAATACCCATAGCAGGTCCCAGGATAAAGCATGCATATACATTCGGTGGCGCATTCAAAGGGGTTATCGAGGCAAAAGGTACCGGCGCAACGAGTACGGGTACTACCAATGTTGAGTTCAAGACAATTTGCATGCCTACCATTTTGAGACTGTTAGTGTTCAATTTGCATGCATAACAACCTTCTTGATATTCATCTCTCTCTCTCTCTCTCTCTCTCTCTCTCTCTCTATATATATATATATATATATATATATATATATATATCTAACTCTCCCATGTGTGTGTGTTGTGCATATTACTCCCCCAAAAATCATATTTATTGAGAAGGGTCTAATAAGGTAAATCATAAACTTTTACAAAAAATTACATAAGTGGCCCATAAGCTTTGAGGAGTGAAACTTTTTTGCCTTAATTTTTTTTGTAACATATAATTCCCTATAGTTTGTTATGTTTGCAACACTGGCCCTTTTGTCATTGTTTCCTATAAATTTCATTTATTACCCAATGCTTAAACATTATGCTCAAAATTACCCCCAAATCAAACCCAAAAGAACAAAAAAAACATGGATAAAATATGTTATCACTATGGAAATAATGGGTTTGTGTATGGTTTGGAGTTATTTTGGTATGGTGATCATAAAATACATTTATGAATACAAACTCCATTATATTTAATAATGAAGTTTACGATAGGGAGCAAAATAATGTTGTTTAGGGTCTAAAATTTACATTGTATGTTTAGGGGCCATCAATGTAATTTACTCTAAACTTTAATAAACAAAGGTTATAATCATAAAACTTGTTGCATATTCTTTCTTCTCTTTTTGGTATGAATTTAAAAAACATAGCTATTTCATTTAGAAGATACTTACATGAAAATAACAAGAAATGATTATTTCTTGGGGAACTCAACGCATTAAAATGATTAAAATATATTTGATACCGAACTACTTCATTTTTCTTAAAAAAAACTATCAAATTTTAAAAGTACACTTCAAATTTAAAAATTCAAAATTTATAAAATTTATATATTTGGAATATACTTGTTAAGATCTATCAAACAACACCTATATTTGATATTTGTTTACGATAAAATTGAAACCTATAAATTTACTGTTCTTATAAGGCCTCCATTTTTTCTTGTGAAAAACTTCTTTTTTTAGGTGAAAAATATTTTTCCCTAGTTCCGATAATGGTGGTGCTAGCGCAGAGTAAAAAATGTGTGTGTGTGTGTGTGTGTGTGTGAGAGAGAGAGAGAGAGAGAGGATGTCTAGCACCCTCTTGTGAGCTTACTGGCGAACTGTTTCGATGAGTCTCTAGTGGGGATGGGGGTGAGACTACTAGAGAGAGAGAGACAGAGAAATAAGTTATGTGTTTATTTTTAGACAGAGTAAGTGATTTTAAAATGGGTCTATGTGATGGGTACATTTGTCTGTATATATGTGCTTTATCATGAAAAATGACTTCGTACATTAAAAAATGTTATTTTATAAAGTCTTGACCCAATAAATGGAATTAGCGCTTCATAATGCCTTATTTCTTTTTTGAATGTCATGTTTTTCTATATCCAGGGTTACAACTTAGAAATGAGGTGAGACAGCATGGCTAGGTTGTTCAAGTAGTTTGGATCACAAAACCTTACAAGAATAACATATCAAGACATGTCGATCAACACATGTTATTGAAAATTACGCATGAGGCAACATGAACAACCTTACAAGTAGGTTGGAACACGCATGAGCCAACACCATGCATGAGCCAACATGCATATCTTGATAGAGCCAACATGCATATCTTGATAGACATGAATAACATATCAACAAATGTTATTGAAATTCTCTTTAGTTATCTACTTGAGTAACGTGTGGATCATCTTTATCCGTATCCTTTTGTTCTATATGATATATTATTAAGAAAGATAAGAATTAGAAATTATCACACACGAACCTTTTCTATTTGAGTGTTAAGTATATTGTGTATCAAATATTTATTTATGCAGAAAAATATAGAGTTCAATAGAGAGGGCGTAAGTGGGTGCAATCTTTTAAATATCACTAGGTCGAAGTGGTTAGGTTAGGGGTAATATCGATGACTAGGTAAGGGTCTAGGTCTAAAAGTGTCATGTCCGGGACTTCTCTTATTAGGACGCGGTTCAATTATCTCACCACACATGCATTTAACAATATTCGAATTAATTTAGGGAAAATTTAACCTTGCAATGACCTATTATAAGCCTCGTTCACAATCCACCAGATAATACATAATCCATTTATTAGACACAAAACGATAAATATCGGGGATATGCATATTTTTGTAATGATTGCTAGTATGGTCCCCTTTAGGTATGATATGACCCTTGAGGTAATGGATGAATTGTGATTGCAAGGATGAATGAGGATGGTAATTTTTGTTACATTGTTATCATGCTCCACACGCAAACTAATTGGAGTATTATATTCTCCTTACTCGAGAAGCAACCCACTTATTTCACGTCTCGTATGGGGAGATAGGGTTCACCCCTATGAATTTTGTAAGATCATATGTATGATTATGTCTCCTGAGTTTGTTAGGTTTTCTTATTATATTGAACTAAACCCACTTTGAGTGTTAGTGCCCCCATGCCCTTTCGCTAATAAATAAACTTTTCAAAACATCCAAATGTAGTGGTTGTTAATCAATCGATAAATGGTAAGTGTAGAGTACACTCCAAGTGGGTATCTTGTATCAAGTAGCATAATTTACAAACACCCCCGTTAAATTGGGGCATGTGAAATCCAAAGGCTAGAATGTGCTCTAAAATATCAATAGAGGATCCTCCATGGATGCTGATATTATGCAGAACCACATATACCCCATTTCTCATCTTATGAGTGTGTATGTGTGGATACGTTTATTTTATTAAGTGTTACCATTTTGGTTTGTGTGATTGATTATTCATCACATATGATATTATGCAATTAAAACTGGTGTCATCTGTGGGAACCAAAAACTTTTCAATATAATTAGCCAATTATAGATCTTAAATACCATCTTATGGACAACATTAAAAGGATTATAATGGTTTATATGATATTAAAGATAATAGATATGTCTCACACCCGCCTTGGATTATCATCGATCTAATGAAGAATATGGAAATTTTGATCCTAGTTAGGTTTTCAGGGTGATAAATGCTTATGAAGAGTGACTTCACAAACATGAGAGAGTTTCTTGACAACGACATGATAATAATGAGCATCTCCAACATTTACTTGAGAGAATGAGATGTGAGATCCGATCGGAGAAACGCAGAGATCAGGAGGTCGACACTTCTACCGCTCAGGTGAAAAAGACTCTCAGTCGAGGAAAGAGGACACAATGATTTAGCGAACGACCATCACATGGTAGTAGCCATGATAGATCACCAAAACATCAATACACAAAAATAGGTGGTTGGTCACGAATTCGAGTTGTGGACAGGCCCACGGGTCACGGATCCAATCCGTGACATAAAAAGGCATGGCCAAAACCCCTGGTCACGGACCATATCCTAGACCAAAGGGAGTAGTGATGGACCATGGCATGTGGAAGTATAAGGTAAGATGGTCACGAACAAGGGTCATGACCAGGAAGTTACGGACTAAATCCGTGACCTGTCCGTGCCCAACCTTTTAACATGGTTAGGAACTAAATTCATGACCCAGGCGTGACCAACCCTTCAACATGATCACAGACCATGGCATTTAAAAATACCGCAACATGGTCACAGAACATAGCCATTACCCACTATTAAAGATGCTTCACTTTGGTCATGGACCAAATCCGCGACCAAAGATTTATCATGAAAAAAATATAAAACATTGTCATGGTTCAAGTATGTGACCAAATTTAAATGATAAAATATGGGTTGTTTGGGGTCCTATTCTCAAACCGAGAGTCTTGTGACTATGCGATCAATTTCTACGACTTATATTGATCACGTGTGAGGTGTTTATTTCCCTTTCGATACTGTCTTGGGGCAATTCGGGGTGTTGGAGCATCCGCGACACATTTTCATGCCTAAGTGTGCCTATTTTCAAATTCGGTTCCTATTCTAAACCAGGAGTCCCGTGACTAAGAAGTCGATTGCTATGAGTTAAGATGGTCGCGTGCGAGGTGTTCGTGTCCCATACTGGGCCGTTCAGGTCCTGCTAGGAGTTTTGGCGCACTATCGGCACATTTTTAAAGTCTAGGTATGCCAATTTTGAAACATTTAAAAGATTATGCATATCAATTATATAAAAAAGATAATTAAAGTAAAGAATTATTGTACTTGCGATCCAATAAGGCCATTAAATACAACCTTCTGAATTTGTTATTGGACCAAATTGATCCCGAAACCCCCCACATATTCATGTAGATATACATTTGCTGATTGGTTTCATTGATACAATGCTCATAAAATTAAGATAAAATTGACGTCCCACATGGGATAAAAATCAACATTACTAATATCCTCACCAATATAGAGTTTCCAAATTTGATGGGTATCACTAATATTGATTTTTGTCCCATGTGGGATGCTAAATTACCTTCATTTTATGAATATTGTATCAATGAGAATGATCAACAAATGTACATGTACATGGATACATGGAAATTGAGTTGAGTCAATTTGGTCTAATCATAAACTCAAGAGTCTCTATTCTCAAACTGAGCATCACATGAAAGGTGTTTGTGCCCCTAAACATTAATGAATCAAGTTAAACAATCATAAATCAAAATAAACATTCAAACATCAATCCAGACATACATAAATCATATTAAACATTCATAAATTAAACTAAACATCCATACATCAAACTAATCATTCATATAGTCAAAGTAAAGAACTAATATAGTGTCAATATCACAATAGGATACAAATAAGACTGACAAGGATAAAATAATATTTTGATACTCAATGTTCCTCTAAATCAATTAAAGGATCCTTTAAATTAGGGTTGTAATTAAGATCTAACTAGAACTCTTCTGGAGCTTTTAATGCGTCTTCTTCAGTAGTCATACCCTTTGGTGCATGGAAAACAATAAATCAATTTCCATCGTTTATGCACTTCGACTAGAATACCTTTTTACGTTCTGAAAGGTACAAATAAAAGTCTCATCAACTATTTGATCTTTACTCTTCATCTTTGCTAAATTTACCCTAATAAGTTTGGAGTCACGATCAACTTTGCAAACATTTGTAGTATCCTCCATCTTCACCCAATAACAATAGAATACGTTTTTATGAAATCTAACTAATCGAATTCTAGGATTTTTTGTATTAACCCATACTAGGTTTGCACCATATCTCTTGGATTTTTATCTCTTTTGCTAGAGACACACGTAGTCAAGGCAGAAATTGAAATTTCACTATTTTGTGTCAAAATCTTTTCCTCATATGGATATGCAATGAAATCAAAACCGTTGGGGAGGAATTTTTTAAACTCTTTCACACAAATATTATGACCTTTTGCTAGGCGTTCAAGCCTTGAAGAGACATCACATCTTTTTAAAAGATGCATTTATTATTGACTTTGTATTAGGGAATGTTTTCACCACACATGAATAAATAACCGTACACATAAAAGATGTGACAATTTGTGCAATTTGATACCCATGCCCAAAAATAAGTTATCGTGCAATTTGTCCTTTGATTTTGGACAATTTCGTTCTCATACTTCCTACGAATAAATTGCAGAGGTTAGATTATAATATATAAAAAATATATAATCAAAGAAGAAGAATTCAATATATACTTAATCTTGATAGTCTTTGACTTCATCTTGTGACTCAAAGACACAATGAGATTCTTGCTCATATTGTATATTTGTGAGTTTCACCTCTTTAGGGTTCCCAAAAGGCAATTCATCCTCACAATCGTCAGGTTCCTCGATCACTCGTTCGCCACGAGGATTGACCCCCTCAATTCTTATTCTTGCATATGTTCCTGAGTGTATAGTTATGATTCCACAATGACGTATTCTTCAGCAATTGTCCCTCAAATATATCATGCATTCTTTAGGTAATCTTTAAAGGTTTTCATCAAGATCTCAAAAGGATACATCCAGTGATACCTAATGGGACCACATAATGAATTCTTATCGTATAAATGCACACGCAGGTGGATGCTAATATTGAAGAACGACAAAGTAAGGTATTTTTCAAATACATAATCCGCCTCAACTAAAGTTGATTTCATAGCTCTAATGTTCCTTATGTTTGCCACTTTTGCACAAAGTAGGTTAAAAACAAAAACTGATTTTCATAGTTTCCCAACATATGTCTTTGGGTTCAGATTTGAAATGCTGAAATAGAAAACGGATTAATTGGATGATTATGTGTCATTCGTGACACTTGCATTGTTCCAAGTAATTTTTTTAGTAGCTTCCTATCCTACGTAAATTACCATAATAACCAGTTCGAGTCTTCATATTGAACAACATGTCTAGGAGGATATTCTTCTCAGTAGTAGTCAAAGTGAAAGCAGCTCGGGGGATAGAAATTATTTCTATTATAGGATTATTTTTTAACCACAATTTATTCTTTATTTTCATATCCTATATATCGCAGAGGGGCGACACTCCATCTTTTGAATGATATCCACCCAGACTTGTTCCTATCAGATGTTCTGCAACATTCTTCTCTATGTGCATAACATCAATTACATGTCTCACACGATTATTTTTTCAATATGACAAGTAAACAATATTGATTATGTAGACCATGGCATTGCTTCACTAGGGTCATTCGGATCCTCCCTAGATTTATGATTTAAGTTTACAAATAGAGAGTGTTTCACTATGTACTTATTTCCCATAGTCGTAGCCCTCGTCTTCTCCTCAATCTGCTGATCATAAATTGAAGAAGATTACGTCCTGCACTCGTGACCGATAGGCAAAAGGTTAAACTTATCATTCATCAAAGGGTGATTGGTCGAAAAAAATCGACAATGAACAGTATAAATCATCTTACCACTATAATATAGACAATTGTCTTTAGTTTCCTCCCCATATATGGGACATCCATAATAACCATGAACATTACAACCAAAGAAAGTCCCATAAGCAGGAAGGTCGTGGATCGCCCACATCACCATTGATATAAGTGTGAAGTCTTCACCTTTATGAGACTCAAATGCCATTATGACTTTATCCCCCAATTATTTAAGTTCTTTGATTAACGGGGCTAAGAATATATAAATATCATTACTGGGACCCTTCAGCCCGAGTATTAATAAAGATAATAATGTTGACTCATTTATCATGCACAGTGTCGGAGGGAAAATTGAAGGCGCTATGAGAACTGACCTATAACTCTAATTAGTACTTAAATTAACGAAAGGGTTAAACCCATCGGTTGAGATTGCAAGACGGATGTTGCATGGTTCCTTTATAAATTCAGAGTGTCGTGCACTTCAAATTTTCCAAATGACTGAATCAATCAGATGATGCATCAAATTCCCAACCACCTTGCCTTGAGCGTGCCATGTCATGGCCTTCGCTATCCACAATATAGTAAAAAACCATTTTAATCATAGCCCATGTGGGAAATACTTCAAAACATTTTGTGGGACTTGCAAGCACTCTTAATATTTTGCAGCCATATCATTTCCATTCTCACAAGCCACATGTCTAGGCTCACTATATACCTGACACACATATTTTTCTTCGTGCTCATTTCATTACAATATTCAATCATACTTGAATGCATGAATATATTTGTACTTTAAACCCAAACCCTTTAAGCTCTTCTTCATGGTAATATAATCGTCTAGTAACGTGTTCTCTTTTGGGAGAATTTCCTTAACCCACTTAAGATTTTCGGTTACGCTTTTGTTAGACAATCCAAATTGACTCTTCATACTATGCAAACCAATCATTGCATATAATATTGAGTTGTCTTCATCGAAATCTTTATACAAGGTTCTAGCCACATGGTCTTTCAACTGTATATATTCCCGATATCTTGGAAATTTAGCATCAAACTATTCATATGCTTTGTTATAATGCGCATTATCTGTATCCATAGGTTAGTTGCTTTGAAGGCAGTGGACTTTGTAATAATCATAAACTGGGTTTGTCAAGAGACGATGAATTGGCGAATCATGTACCACTTCCACTCGTTGGGGTTTCGTTACGTTATCGAGTACTAGCCATTCTTCTAGAACATAAGGTATATTTTTTTCACGATGATATGTCCATATTTTATAGTCTTGACAAATTCCCCATTTTATTAAATTCAACTCAACACAAACATAAAATATTATCACTTTTAAGATTCTAATAAGCGTATTTAGCAAATTATTGGATGCCCTTCACATGATTATTTGTTATTCGGTTAGTCTCCCACTTCCACTCTTTGTAATGTGGGAAATTGATTTAATAATCTTTGAATTTTAGTCATGTGTTAATAGGCTAAAACAAATGTCATGTTCAATATACGAAATTAAAAAAATTACGAAAATGTCACAACTGAAAATCAAATTAAACAAAATTTCCAAGTGATATTATTACAATAGAAACAAAAAAATATTACTATAACTTAAACAAAAAAATATTATTACAACTAAAACAAAAATATTGTTAGAACTAGACAAACAGAAAAATTGGCCAAGTGGTAAAAGAGTTTTCATAATGGCTCAATTTATTCCCTTCCCCACTATCAACATGCACATGTACCCCATCTCAACCTTTGTATATTTCATATACCATCACCTGAGCCTCACCCTTTTGCAAAGGTCAGTTATGTACTTTACTTCCAACAACTATGGTGATGAGTTTTCACACGCTAACAATCCTACTATTGGCCACTTCCTTGAAATATAATTGCTCGCCATAGTTACCGTGAGTGGTGGAAAATGATCCAAGACATGTGGCATGCGAACGAACTGGGAAGGGGAGTGTTTAAGGAGGCGGTATTTTTTATGGGAATGTTGAAGGAGGAGACATTTATGATGGAAATATTGAAGGATGCATCATTTGTGAAGGTAAACTTATAGAAGGAGGAAAGGGGAAACCTTGAGAAGAAGAGTAAGGGAAATCTTGAGGAGGAATTGGGGGCCAAAATCCTTGAGAAAAAAGACAAATAAGTTTTCCAGTTGCACTCTTCAAGGCTCCCATGTTAGTTTAAATCTCCTGGGAATCCCCATTTGTACCAGACTCATGTTCCTTTTGGGTCAAGAAATAACTCTTAACCGAAGAAAACTCTTCCACGAGAGGTTGAAGCACCGTATATCTTTGGCTCATTTGAGTCTACACCATATAGGAGCTTGTTTAGTTCGAAAATAGTGACAAAATTGTATCATATCCCTAGTCTACCAAAGAGCTTTAGACGATACATACTAATTCCTCCAATAGTCTCAAAAGGTATAACACTCACACTTCACCTAGGACTTCATTTTCATATTACATTTTTCTTAATTTAGGTGTGTGTGAATTAATTTCCATTAAAATTATTTTCTACAATTTTTGGGATATTTTAAATAATTTTTAGAATTTTAAAACATTTGTAAACTTTTAAAATTAGGATTTAAAAATGTTGTGGCATGATTTATATGTAGGATCCGAAAATGGTAGACAATTATGTGGGGGAAAATAGGATCTTTTTAGAAGTCTACAACTCACGTATGAGAGACGATGTTAGCCTTAAACGAGTTGGCCAGTGGACGATTGGATGTGTGTTTGTTGCCTCTCATAACTCTTAGATTGAAACATGTCCCTTGGATCATTAGTTATCAACGGTCTGCATGTATTTAGATCAATCCAAGTGCCATCGCTTAGCAGTAATCAGATCATGATTAAGTATGGTCATCTCTCGGCCCTTAGAATGGCATTTTGAATAATTCGAAGGAATCTTAAACGTGGATCTGACTCAAGCCTTCCAGATCCTTCCTTGAGTAGTATAAATAGATGCCTAGTGGGGCCTGTTTGAGATCTTCGGATCAGTTGAGAGTTGAGAGCAAAAAAGGAGAAGAGAGAAGAGGGAGAAAGAAAGAGAAAATAAGACAGAGCAATAGAAACCCAAATTCAAACTCCGGCAAAATTTCCACCAAAAAATACCTCTGAGTTTAAGTCACTTTGTACTTTGGAAGATCAACCCTCTCTAGTTTTTAATCTCTTCTCCAACCAAGTCACGGAGTCTTGATTTCATTTTCTTTCATACAAAGTTGAGATCTAAGACATTTTTATTTCTTTTTTCAAGAAATCTTTATTTATTGGTTTTTCTTACTCTCTTATGTAGTTTTCAAAACTAGAACCAACAAATCCATTTTTGATTTCATTTTCTGAGAATAACCAGACTTACATCTATTTAAGATCTTAATTGGGGATTTACACTTTCATATATTTCATAATTTGTGAAATAACTATGTATATCGAATAAAGAAATTATTTGGGATCTTGCCTCGTTTGAATAATAATATTCCCTCTCAATTTGTGAATGAAAATTAAGATCAAAAGTCTAATATTTTCATCAAACTAAGTTCATAAATTCTTACTGCATATTAGAACGATTTCTATAGTTTGTTAATCATACTATCTTTATAAGAGTACGTGTGTGTTTCAAGCATGTGATTAGGCACTTCACCACTTACACTTATCACACTACAACACCAAAAAGGTGTTAGTACAGAGATTCTTGACTTTAAATTCGACGTAAAGCTAAAGGGAGAAGCGTTTACAAAGCTGGGAGAACAAACTCAACATCAGAACGTTCATAGGAGTCAGAATAATCGAAAGGAGTTTGTAAAAATTTTGGACATAGATTAGGTTTGATTGTGTGCTTGGTTGTTTATATTGTTTGTAAACCGTTACTCTATTTTAGTGGATTTTGCTTTTGAGGTATAGAGACCTTCGTGGATGTTTCCCCACTTGGGTGGGGTTTTACCACGTTAAAATCTTGTGTTCTTGAATGTTTAATCTTCCCCTCATAACCTTCTTGAGACTGTGCTGACTTAGTGTAATACCCAGTACTTTTATGGATACTTAAATTACATAAATGGAGTTGATTTGGTAATTTCAAGAATTACTGTGAGTAATTATTTTTGGATCTTACAAGTGTTAGATGTTTATCTACGTGTGTTATATTTACTTTTGGGATTAAGTAAAAGAGTTGGAGTATTTTAACTATATGTCACAGTTTGGTAAAGTGACAAAGGATAATGTTTGACGTGGAATACCCGCATCGAAATGTGTTGGTTTTCCTTAGTGAATTACATTTAAGTGACTCGGATGGAGATTTCGAGTGTGCGGTTGATTTTGGAATGGCCGAGATAGTAAGAATAGAGTATCCAGGGGTGGCAGTTAGGTTCGAGGGATTTTTGGATTAATAGGGACTCATAATTGAGTAAACGAGTCATTTTTTTATTTATAAGGGATAAATCCTTATTTCTTCCTATATAAGGCACAGTAGAGTGGGATAAGAAAGATAATAGAGAAAGAAGAAAGTAAGAGAGAAAAGAGGACAGAAAATGAGATTTTGGCCAAACTCAACGGGATTCGACTAATGGTCGTCGAATTTTATCGACGAGACAAGTGTTTACTTGCTTTATTCAATTGAGTGTGTATATCTCATGTTATAGTTGGTAAAATATAAGATTTTGGGTTAGAACCCTTAAAATAAATTTGGTAAATTTGAGTTTAAGTTTACAAAATGATGTATTGTAAACTCTTAATGATTTCTTGTGTTGAATCCATGATAATGGAGTGTAGAAATGATTAGAAATGGGAAAAATGATAAAAGTAGGGCTTTAATGGTTTTAGGGCTTAAATCTAAGGGAAATCATTTAATACCATAAATAAATTGAGGTGTTTAGTATATCATAGTTGGTAGATGATTATTTTGATGGCGGATGACGTTGGGCTGATTTTTAGGAGTGGTTTTGGTGAAGAAATTGGGAGAAAAGCCGAAACAGCCATAGATATCTCGTGTTGAAGTTTTGCAGGACTGGATTGGTCCGCCCTCCTAGGACCGGATTGGTCCGATTTTTGCTAATTTTTAGAAAATGGAAGTTGCAGACATTTTCGATACGGTCACTTGGACGCCGACTGCGTATTTTGTTGATTTTTTTGGATTTGATATGAGTTTAATACTACACGGTGTTTGAGAACGAAATAAATTATGGAGATAAGTATTAGGGGTTCCCAAATATAATGTGAGGACTTCTAAATTATTATTTGAGTGAGGTGTATACCTTGGGTTCTTTGAAAGTAAAAGCCATGACTTATTAATTTAGGGGTGTTCGGGTTGAGAAACACTCGGGGTAGTATTTCGACGGGCGATTACATAAATATTATGCACGTAGATTATATACTTTCCTTTGGCGTAGGGTTGGAACAACCAGATTATATATTTTCTCTAGTGTGATCCAGGGAGGTCGCACGATGAGGGTGAATCCCCTGGCTTGAGGAGCAGGGAGAGTATATCCCCCGGTCATATCGTCCCTTGTTCGAGTGCATTGTGGGTACTCAACTTGCAGAGGAAACATGACCGTCTATACCATTGTGTATAATTTTACCATGACCATAAGTGAGTCTGGCTTGGTACCGTGGTTAAGTGAGTAAAGTCTAATTTGTATCGGCACTATGAGACTGCATCCGCGAGTTACATCTCGGTAGGATGGTTATTATACTTGTGTCTATAGTATATTTCTTGTATATGAAGAAAAGAAATCATATAATTTAGACTTCCGTAAAGAGTAAGATGAATAAGGCATTATTCTCATTCTGGGAGATTCTTATCCTGATTTAAATTATGATTCATATATTAAAATGAGAATTATATATATATGATATTTTATATAATAAAGTGAAAGTCTTAGAATATGAACGGTGTGTATATACATATCCACATGAGTTTTTATATATGCGTTTTGTGCTGAGGGCGTAATGAATCTCGACGATCAACATTGCTAGGTAGTAGTGTATCGGGGGGTTCCTTCTTTGGATTTCGCTTCCCGAAACACCCCACACATGAATATAGAGCAATGTCAGGAATGGGGAGAAGTTTAGCCCTTAGTACTTTGGTTTAGAGGATTAGTGATCGTGGTTTAGTTAGGCAGGGTAGCTTAACTAGGTTATTTAAAAGATATGCGATAGGAGTGCACTATTAGAAGAGGGGTGAGGGGTATCTCATGGGAGTGAGATACCAATTTAATTATGAGTTAAAATCATATTTTAAAATTCTGAATTTTTGGACTTGGAAAATATTTTCAAACTCGGGCTCTGACCCGTTTCTCAATTTTCTCATGTCTTGCTATATATTACTTATATATAGGTGTCCAAACACAGCGACGCCTGGATGATGATCTTTCGAGTCAGACGTTATTGCAGCAGTTGTGGATGCATGCAAGTTTATTTTTAGACGCTTCTATTCTTGTGATCTAGATTGGAAGCATTGTAGTAACACTTTGGTCGAAAGCCCAATTGTATTCATTTATACTTTTACCTCCTTTTAGTGTAGCATTCAATTTGGTTGTATTATATTAAGTCGAGTGTTCGGTTATTTTATTTCATTTCAGAATAAACTGTGTGAATGTTTTATTTGAATGATTTGATAAAAAAGATTAGTTAAATAAAATTTTGATATCGGCCTAATAGGTTATTATTAATTACATTTGTTTTCGACAGTGATGTTAAGAATGAACCATATGAGACTCCTCCTTTAATTTGTACAAGATTGATCGCCCGGTAATTTATTAGTCGGGGTGTCACACTTTGTTCTTAAATTTGTTTTGTTTTTCAAAGTTCGTTTCACATATACCGTAATTAACTCGTTCATATAATCATTTAAGCACATCTTGTGTTCGTGATTTGTTTTGACTAAATAGTTTCTTAAACAAACTATTTGGAGCCATCTAAATTGTTTAATCTTGAATAAAATGACTTAAGTGGTGGTTTTTCAATTGGTATCAGAGCATTGGTTTCAGAAATTATTTTAGATCTGGAGTTTCAGAAATTGTTTTCTCAAAACAAACTACGGACGAGAAATTTAAGAGATTAGGTAACCTGTCCAGGCCCCCTTTCTTTGATGGAACAAACTTCCCTTATTGGAAAGTGAGGATGGTGTGACACCCCGCCTAATTAAATCTTGAGTGATCACTCCAAAATTAAATTAAAACAGGTTTCTCAGCTGGTTCATTCTTAGCATCACTGTTGAAATTTTTTTAATTACTAATCACCTAAGTAAAATTGAACCGGTGCTAAATTTTAAATTTCATTTACCCGATAAAATACCCCATGCATAAAAAGATAATTAAACTTTCACAATATGGTATAATTGAAACCATCTGACAATATATAATGAATAAAGTCTTGCAGAATCAACAATCAGCTAAATATCCAAAAATGAATACATGAAATCATGACAATGGAAAACAAGTCCCATCTGAGAGTACTAAGAGGAGATCGTACACTAGATCTAAATAAATGAATCGTATATGCAAAATCCTATAAGCCTCCACAACACTGCAGCTATGGGCCCTTGGACTGGATCCTCAAGTCTGGCATCCCTGTGGATGGACAACTAAAAGGTTTTGAAAAGATTTTGATAGCAAGAGTTAGTACTCAAAGAGTTTTGAAAATATTTAGCAAGAATTTATCACAATAAAATAAGCTATTGATCACACATGTTAAGATTTCGTGCACTCTCTTGAATTTCCTCACTCCTCATCTATAGTGCACGCCTAAGGATCTTATCCTTAGCCAACTTAGTTGTACTACCCAAGCTAACTAGACTAATATTCACGACTAAACTAATATTCTCAACTAAGTTCTCATACCGCCCATACAGTATGCTAATAGTAAACATATCTCATATGTTTTATTCTTAGATAACTTTTCACATCTTGTTACCTTTTACTTTTACAATTAAGTCTCACTACTTAATTTATTCGTAAGATAATCACTATCTATTGTTTATTCGTTCTAAATAAGTCTCCCCACTTAATTTATTTGTAGATGTATGCACATCATCTAATTTTCTACTATCCCATATAACTAGATTATTTATACAATATACATTTAACACACAATATAAACGTAGAAAATAATTCTTCACTACTATGTCCTTATAACAAACATTGAGGACCCTTGGTTCGAAATAGTCCATAGACACCAAGTAAAATGATTGGTTCGCAATACAGTATACATTTCACACATAATATATTCTTAAAAAATCATTCTTCACTATTATGTCCTTATAACACACATTGAGGACCCTTGGTTCGGAATTGTCCATCGACACCAAGTAAAAGGGTTGGATCGGAATATCACCTCGAGCCCAAATTTATTTCATGTATTGGTTTGAAAAATCACCTCGACCCCACTAATGAAATTTTTATATATATATTTTTTGGTTCAGAACTCTTTCATCCAGACCTCAATTTACTATTTCCATTATTAGTTCGGAATCCTACTTCGACCCTAATATAGGCAATTACATTTTAGGATTTCTCTACATCTAAGTATGTATATAATTTAGTAGGTATACACACAACCTAATAATCCTTCTCGTATGTAATATTTTTATCTCGGATATTCACGATACTTTTTAGATTACATTATTTTCACACACTAGTTCAGAATTGTACCTCGACCGTAGTATAATCAAATGAACTCTAGGTATTCACTCCACCTAAGTCTTGATATATTTTGTTAGGCTTACACACCACTAAAAATCATGCATGTACGTAATATATTTCTATTATATATTTACCGTAGTTATTAGATTTTGACTTATCACACGGTGGCATTTATTTGAGTATTCACACAAATCTAAGAGCCTTAGTTACCCATCCATTTATTTCAGTGGTTAAGATATCTCTAACCTACTGGTATACTCCTTGGATTGACGTTTAGTCTCTTCATAACTCGAATCCCAAATTCACAGTGCACTACTCGATCGGTTTATCCTCGTCGGTTCATCTTTCCAAATCTTGGACTCAATAATTATAACAAACCAACATTATACACCTACTAATGCTACATAAGTCCCTACATTCGTATAATATCATCACTAGGGTTCCCTTCTAACATTGTCAATCGATTAGAACTAAACCAACAATAGAACCCAAATTAAGCCTCGGTGTTCATAGGTTGATTAACTCTGTCGATCCATCGACATTCAAGGGTTGATCGATCGATAAAGTAATGACCGACCCAGATTCGTCTTCTTCTTTCCGTATTCGTCCATTAACACACTTGAAACTCGCATGGTAATTCACCAAATTCACAACCAATCATCCTAGACTATTTCTACACGCATAGGGATGATTTCTAAGGTTCCTAACATCTCAAATCTTTGCATAAATCAGTCAACAATGGATTGAAAACATTTATCATCAAAACCCTAGTCTTGTGTTCTTCCCACATATTTAACCACAAACCCGAATTTAATCCCGTAAAAACAATCATAATAACATCTGATTTCAAGGCGTCTACATATATAATCACAACTACATGCAATTCCTACCTAACATGTAATTTATTCAATTCTTTTTCTCCAAGAATAATCATCAAATTAAACTATTCATACAACCTACACATGGGTATTATAACAATTTAATTTTTGCAAATAACCACTATCCTTAGCTAGTATGATCTGATTTCGTGATTGATACAGAGAAGGATAGTTTTTCTTCTCCAATCTTGACTCCCCAATTGCTTGTGTTGCAAAAGCCACTTTGAATTTTCCACAAATCTTTTCTTAGGCTTTGGGAATGACTTCTCTTTTCTGTTTAATGGCTTCTATTATGTTATGAGGTTTCTAATCCTAGACAGACTTTTAATTAGCTGATATAACACTCCCAAAATTCGTAGGTCTTCTCACCACCATATGTCAAACGAATAAAACTCCCCCGAATTGTCCCGATTTAGCCCAAAAATGCCCCGAGACTCAACTAGTACCCCCTAGTATACCATTTTGACTATTTCGACCCTTACGAACTCAGTCGTGACCTCTAAATTACCATTTAAGTAACTTAAAATATATTTCTCATTTCATAACTCAAAATAGTCTACACGCGACTCCTGGTGAGATAATAACATATACACCCATATCACTCGCTATGATGTATATCAAATTAACTATCAATAATTACTATCCACACTTAGTAAATTGGATCATAACATTAATCAGTGTCTATCTCTGGATTACTATTTAATAACCACAATTATTATTTAATCACTTAATAATCATAATTATTACTAAATCACATTAAATTACTCCACTCGCGTAATTTAAATTAAAGTGTATTTGCCTATTTAATTACTCACTTGATTAAATTCTAAATACGCAGAAATACAGGGTATTACATACTTTCCCCCTTGGAAATGAATTTCATCCACAATATTAGGACATACCGGTATGAAACATAGGATCTATAACATCACTACATCCTCTAGTACCCCCCCCCCCATTCAAGTCATAATAACATAAGGGTCACAACACTATACACCTGCTAGTGGTGCCCACCTATCAAAAGGCTTAATCATTGTAGCCTCAGTTTATCGACATGCTTTTTTCAATTCACTACGTACTAACATACTCCATCTGCTTTGTGATCTCAATACTGACTCTATCATCTCCATACTAAGAAAAGGTAGCACATCCCTAAGTTTGTGGGTTACGACATACAAAATCATCCCACAATAGTTTGTGGTACACTCCATTTTTTTAACAACGGACTCCATGTCCCGATCATTCCAAAAATATGGTTATCCCCTCGTTTGTAATCAACTGGAGGGTGAGCGACAAATATTTTCACACAAAACCTCAAAAGTACTTTGTGCATGATGAACATGTACGAGTTATTACACATAACTCTATCAATGGTAATTTCACCCTTCAATTACTCAGCAAGTCACCAAATGGACTATTAGCATTAACCCTCATAATAAACCAGATATGGTCTAACAATTGGCTATAGGTGATACAATAGGCCCAAAACAAACTTCATCCCATCACTTCCTAATAATCCCTATCAGAGGTGGGGTTTTAGGATCTCCACCTGATTCACAATAATATTGGGCGACACCTTGCACCGGTGCAATCCTTCCTCTTAAGGAAAGAAAATATTTCCTCATCTCGGTCAATTCATTTCACACACGTGAAGAAATTCTTGACATTGTCAGGACTTGGTAGCCCACCAATGAAATTTTATAGTCTGGCTACCCATTCCATCATTGGGAAATGCAGACTTGTTACCAAGTTTTTGGTTTGTCCTCTCAAGTCAACCTTTTCACCATCCCTGAGTGATGTACCTGGAGACAAACTTATAATATCTCACCCAACATCAATTGCCACTTATAATATGTAATACCCCGTATTTTTATGCTATATTTAATTTGGGGATTTATTAAATTTAATGTGATGATTTATTATTTAATAAAAATCCGGAAATTAATTATGTTATAATTATTAACGTGACTAGAGTTAGTAATTATGGGAAACTTGTTGAATATTACTAATGAGCATAGTAATATATTATATTGGTTATATTGAATGTCATAAGTGAATTAAATGACTATTTCGAAAATTTAAGTCGGGACGTGCCCGTGCCACGTCGGGACTAATTATGTTAATTAAAAAGTGAATATTTTCTAAGTTGTCCGTATGGTCGTTTTGAGTGCGCCAACGCGTCCGGAAAGGTCGAGATAGTCAGAAAGTGTACCCGGGGGTTTAGTTTGGGTCTCGGGATATTTTTAGGCTTAATTAGTGACCCGGGAGGGGATTTTGGTCATTTTACAAAATAGGGTAACTAAACCCACGAATTTCAGCCATCCTTAGCAGCCATTTAAGTTAGCCTTTTAGGGTTAGAACATTCAGAACCCTAGAACGGCCATTAGAGAAGAGAGGAGAGATCTCTCAAGGTGATTCAAGGCCCAAAACACCACCGATTGCACCGCCGTCACCACCAACGCGTAGATCGCGAGGAGGTGAACGCAACCACACCAATATAAGCAGGAAACCAGACCTCTGAAATCCCAGGCAATTGTTTAACTTGCGTATTTTCGTTGGTGCAATATTCATATTAGTTAGGAATGATTAGGAGTATAATCTATGGAAGAAAACCCCACTTTTTGATAGGAATTTGCATGTAGAAAAGATTAAAACCATATTCGGGAAGTCTTATATGATGTAGATGATTAACCCACGAATTTTGATGATTATGTAGAAGGAAATTCTGGAGAAAAACTGATTAGAATAGAAGTTAAGAAAACTTAGGGTTCTTGATGATTAGATGAGATTTTAGGTTGTTTAATCATGTTTAATGATGGTTATACGCATGCTTAACGTTAGAAACATCTGGTAATATGTTATTATGTTTGTGGTATAAGTTTTGGGACGATTAAGGTTGGAAAATATGAATTTGAATGAAGAATTTTGGTGAAACCCGCAACTGCAATTCTGCAGAATTTCCGCAGACCTGCTTGATCGATCGATCGACCCTAGAGCGTCGATCGATCGAAGGATCGATCGATCGAGCCCCAGCCGTCGATCGATCGACCCTTCCTGGCAGCCTTTTATTTCCCCATGTTTAATTATTTGAATTAAATTATCATGGAATAATCCTTGGGCATATTAAATAAAATGTTTTGGGATATAGGAGAGACCAGTAGGACATATGATTAAGTGTTGAGAACTTTATTATGAAATGATTATTGTATTTTAGGGATAATTAATTAAGGAATGACGAACTACGTATTTCAAGTGAAGGATTATGACGAATACCTACGATAGTGAATAGATGTCTACCTACTGAATTTGTTACTTGGATGGATAGAACCCATGAGTGTTCCATAACTAGTGAGAAAACCCTTCGAGTTAAGGTTAGAGACGAAACCTTATGCGTAATACTAATAATGTGAAATTAAGGATAAATGTTGTAATTATGGATAACGAGAGTGACCTATATTAATATGATGAAAGTAGTATATTTATATGATTGTGTGTGCATATATTATATACATGTGAAAAACGTACCCGCGCTACTTGCTATCCCTGAGGTTACCGCGCTGGGACGGTCTTATCCTGTGTTGCCTTATGGGGGATATTGATTCGTACCCTAGAAGATAGGAATCCTAGGTACAGGCTATCGAATCGGTAGTCACGGTCCTAAGAGACGCGAGGGTATGTGCTGACCTCTTGGACTTGGAAACTATACTTCGCCTCAATATTGTTTGTATTTGTATTGATACAGTTCGAGAGTGATTCCGAACTTGTATTTCCCTTAGTACGATTGATACGGGGATTGGATAGCAGAGTATGCCCGCCCCATAATTTTTATGTGGGGTGCCATTAGAATATATATATTACGCGAGTATTTTATATATATGAAACTCTGAAACTTGGAACTACCTTCTGTGATTTGGTAAGTAAGTCATGTTTGATGAATCAGATTGGAAATACTTGTTTTATGAGAGTATAATATGACACTGGGAAACCTTATAAATTAATGAAGCTAAAACGAGAGTTGTGCTACACTTTGAAAGTACCCTTTTCACACGTGACATTGTTCGTTTTTAAAACCTATGAGTATGTTAAGATAAACTAAATTATTGGGAAGGTTAGTATGATAATATGTTAAGTTAAACCATTTGGGGGAAGGTTAGTACGATAGGCGTTCACACTAGAAGAGAGGTGAGAATTTCTCAAGAGAGTGTCGAACTAATATGTTATTGCATTGGTCTGTATCAATTTAAATACTTGCTAAACTAATTTTAAATCATACACACTTTCGGGCTCTGACCCGTTTTATCTCTCCCTCTCCCCCTTGTATATATATATATATGTATGTATTTCAGGTGTCCAGCCACAGGGGCGTCTTGCTTAGGATCTTTTGGAAGGAACGCGCTGCAGCTTAGGTGGGAGTTGAAGGTCTTTTGATTAGACGACTTCGTTCATTCAGATCCACTCCTAGCATTTTCATTCTGATTGGCATGTGTAGCCCTTTCCATTATTTCTTTATGTTGGGACATTGTTATTTCAGTTATTTCCTAGTTCGTTATTTTGGGATTTTGTTCAGGACGGATGTATTACTTTATTTTCTCATGTTGACATTCGTTGATGAATGTTTTATATATTGGATTCTTTCGTTCCAGTTTATTGTGGTGTGAATCTTATTCATTGAGCTTTGTTAATAAGTTAAATAAATCTTTTCTTTAAATAAAATTTGGAAGTTAATATTCAAAATTGGTTTTGACACTTAGCTTAATTATTTAGGGTGTTAATTGGAAAGTTTCTTTTTACGACAGTGATGCTAAGAATGAACCAAACTGTTCACCTTGATTTAATTTAATAAAGGAGTGATCGCCCAGTATTTAATTAGGCGGGGTGTCACAGGTGGTATCAGAGCATCAGGTTCTAGTGTCCTTAGGATCTATACGACTTATTTCGCTTTCAGCTTAACATCTTTGATATAGAGCCCTAATACTAGGAATGTTGTGTTCACCTCTATACTTTAGGAATTCGTGCTTCTGCGATTTGTTTATTTGAATGATGAACTCATCCAAATTTACTTAAATTTTCAGATGGATCGTCGAGAAGAACTAGCTAATGCCGTTCAGGGAGTCAACGAGCAAAATCGACTTACATCTCAGATATCTCCAGAGAGCGTATCAACCGCCGAGTTTACTGGTATTGTGGCACAGGCAGTTACCACTGCAGTCTTACAGTATCAAGAACGCAGGACACAGATTTTGACGGGCAAAAGATCTAGAGAGTATAGTCAGTCTGTCATGACTGGAAATAACAAGTGCGTAAAGATGCAAAGATCACAACCACAACCGCTTCAAGAACGTGAAAACCACAAAGGTAAAAAATTGTGTAAGGAAACCCGAAAGCGTCAGGGTCAACAAAATCAGGGGCAAGGTGAAGCCATGAAGAGGTGTTTCAAATGTTGTATGGATGGTCATGAACGTCGAACTTGTTCGGATCAGTCGGGGAAGGAACTTCAACCCAACCAGGGAGGACTTTCAGGACTCTGCTATAAATGTATACAGCCGGGTCACAAGTGGAGGGATTGTCCTCACTTTGACATAGCTCTTCCGCAAATTTTCCATCAAGGTCAGCGAGATCAGGGAAAAAGCGAGACTAGTCAACAATGTAGTGAAGTGAAGCAGTTTCGAGGGAGGTGCTTCCAATGTGGCAGACATGGCCATAGACGTCAGGATTGCTCAGAGAAGGATAGGGCCCCACGGCCGGAAGGTGCTAGTAATGAACCTCAGAAGCCAGCTCCACCACCCTTTCCAACAACCTCAGTTCAGCAGAAACAGTTAAAATATGGACGTGTCCATAACGTCCACCAGGCAGTAGCTCCACAGGCACCACCCGCGATTGAGGGTATGTTTTCTATACATGAAACTATGGATCAAGTTTTGTTTGATATTGAGGCAATGTACTACTTTTTAGTTACTCATTTTGCGAATACCTTAGGGTTATTAGTCACAGCTGAGAGCACAGTGACGTGTGTAGACTCACCATTGGGGAGTGGGTCACTTATTTTGTTTACATGCCGGGGAGTGGGGATAGAGATCGGTAGTCTAGTATTACCTGCGTACATGTTAGTTTTAGACATGCATGAGCACGATGTTATTATTGGTATGGATTGGCTCGCAGCTTATAGAACCATGATTGATTGCTTCAGTGGGAGCATTGTTTTTGCCATTCCGGGGCAAGAGATGTTTGTAGTGGCGATGCCTCGCCCAGAGGGAGGTTCGACCGCTCATTTATATTACATTGAGGAGGATACCTCTAAGGAGGTTGTGATTCCTTTGGATTCGATCCCAGTTGTTAGGGAGTATTCCGATGTGTTTCAGGAGATACCAGGCCTACCGCCCAGTCGTGAGATAGACTTCGTTATAGATTTAGTGCCGGATGCGAGACCTATAGCACGCGCACCGTACCGTATGGCTCTGGCAGAGATGCGAGAGCTATGAGATCAGATTGAGCAGCTATTAGGTCAGGGCTTCATTCGTAGGAGTACCTCACCTTGGGGCGCTCCAGTCTTATTTGTAAAGAAGATAGATGGTTCACTGAGATTGTGCGTGGACTACCGGGAGTTGAATAAGGTCACGATACCGAATAAATATACGTTGCCTCGAATCGATGATCTGTTCGACCAGCTGAGGGGAGCAACTTTCTTTTCGAAGATAGATCTGAGGTCGGGGTACCATCAGTTACGGATTAGAGAGCAGGTTGTTTCAAAGACTGCCTTCTTGTCGAGATATGGGTCCTATGAGTTCAGGGTGATGGCGTTCGGACTCACAAATGCCCCATCCGTTTTCATGGACTTGATGAACCGAGTACAGAGAGTTCTTGGATCAGTTCGTCATCGTCATCATAGATGATATTCTGATATATTCACACTCCGAGGAGGAGCATGCCGAACACTTGAGGCAGGTTCTTCAGACTCTATGAGAGAATCAGTTGTATGCTAAGTACGAGAAGTGTTGATTCTGGTTGCGAGAGGTACAAATCTTGGGCCATATTGTTTCTGAGCAAGGGATAGCAGTTGACCCGAGCAAACTATCAGCGGTGAGGGAGTGGGGGCAACCCACGACACCGACAGAAGTGCGTAGTTTCTTGGGGTTAGCCGGATACTACAGGAGGTTCATTCGGGGATTCTCCAAAATAGCGGGTCCGTTGACGAATCTGACTCGCAAAGGAGTACCATATATCTGGGATGACGCTTGTCAGTTGGCTTTCGACGAGCTGAAGGACAAGCTTACTTCGGCACCAGTCCTTGCTTTACCGAAGCCGGGTGTAGAGTACCTGGTTTACACAGATGCGTCCTTACGAGGACTTGGGGGAGTACTTCAGCAGGAGGATAAGGATATAGCTTTTGCTTCCCGCAAGCTTAAGCCACATGAGAAGAATTACCCCACCCACGACCTGGAGTTAGCTGCGGTCGTCTTTGCATTGAGAATTTGGAGGCACTATTTATTGGGCGAGAAATTCCGTTTGTTCACAGACCATAAGTCCCTACAGTACCTGTTCACTCAGCGAGAGCTGAATATGCGTCAGCGCAGATGGTTAGAGTTTGTGAAAGATTACCAGTTCGACATACAGTACCATCCGGGAAGGCCAACGTAGTTGCTGATGCGTTGAGCCGTAGACCGGTAGACGATGTAGCCGACGTTTGGAAAGAAAAGTGGAAAGAGTTGGGTCACCAAGACACAGTAGCCCGTTCGTTCATATCCGTCATGTCAGTCACACCCGAGATTGTTACAAGGGTGATACAGGCACAGACCACAGACCCGTTTTGTCAGGAGCAGATTGTACGACTTCTAGCCGAGGGTGCTGAGTCCTATTCTGTTAGTTCAGATGGAGGGTTGCGGTTTAATGGGAGATTAGTGGTCCCAGAAGGAGTGGAATTAAGTCATGAAGTGATGACTCATTCTCATGGGTCCCGATTTGCAGTACATCCGGGAGGCGATAAGATGTACCAGGACATGAAACGACAATACTGGTGGAGTGGGATGAAGAGGGACATCGCTGAATTTGTGTCCAAGTGTTCTACTTGCCAGCTGGTGAAGGTGGACCATCAGAAACCATCGGGATTACTTCAGCCGTTGGAAATACCCGCGTGGAAGTGGGCAAGTATTTCCATGGATTTCATTACCGGGTTGCCTACATCACAGCGGGGCCACGATTCTATCTGGGTGATTGTAGACCGTTTGACCAAGGTGGCTCATTTTCTGCCAGTGAGGACAGATTATACCACGGGTCAGTATGCCCAGTTGTTCATCGCTGAGATTGTCAGATTTCACGGGGTGCCCCTGAATATTGTGTCAGATAGAGACAAGATTTTTGTGTCACGTTTCTGGGAAAGCTTTCAAGAGGCTATGGGTACAGAATTGAGACTGAGTTCAGCCTACCACCCACAGACAGATGGACAGACAGAACGTACTAATCAGATGTTGGAAGATATGCTACGCATGTGTGTTCTCAATTTCGGAGGGGGTTGGGAACCACACCTTCCACTGGTAGAGTTTGCTTATAATAACTCCTATCAGTTTACGATTGGCATGGCTCCATTTGAGACTTTGTACGGCAGGCCTTGTCGTTCTCCAACTCGTTGGCTCGAGGTGGGAGACAACAAGTTATTAGGACCAGAAGTGATTCAACAGACCTCCACGAAAATTGAGATAATCAGGAGTCGTATTCGGGTAGCCCAAGACAGGCAGAAGAGCTACGCCGATGCGAAACGGTTCTTCCGGGAGTTTAATGTGGGAGATCAAGTGTTGTGGCGTGTATCTCCTATGAAAGGAGTGATGAGGTTCGGGAAGAAGGGTAAGTTGGCTCCGAGGTACGTAGGACCATTTCCTATCATCGAGAGAATTGGGCCAGTAGCATACAGGTTGGGATTGCCAGAACATTTACATCGCATCCACGATGTATTCCACATCTCGTCGTTGAGACGATATCTTCGGGATGATATGGCCCATACTCACATTGTGATAGACGAGATCATCATAATGTGGAGGAATCCACTTGGGAGCGTGAGGCAGATATGCGCGAGAGATATCCAGATTTGTTTTTACCAGGTATGCCCTATTTTCTGAATTTCGAGACGAAATTCCGTTATTAGGGGGGAAGTATGTAATACCCCGTATTTTTATGCTATATTTAATTTGGGGATTTATTAAATTTAATGTGATGATTTATTATTTAATAAAAATCCAGAAATTAATTATGTTATAATTATTAACGTGACTAGAGTTAGTAATTATGGGAAACTTGTTGAATATTACTAATGAGCATAGTAATATATTATATTGGTTATATTGAATGTCATAAGTGAATTAAATGACTATTTCAGAAATTTAAGTCGGGACGTGCCCGTGCCACGTCGGGACTAATTATGTTAATTAAAAAGTGAATATTTTCTAAGTTGTCCGTATGGTCGTTTTGAGTGCGCCAACGCGTCCGGAAAGGTCGAGATAGTCAGAAAGTGTACCCGGGGGTTTAGTTTGGGTCTCGGGATGTTTTTAGGCTTAATTAGTGACCCGGGAGGGCATTTTGGTCATTTTACAAAATAGGGTAACTAAACCCACGAATTTTAGCCATCCTTAGCAGCCATTTAAGTCAGCCTTTTAGGGTTAGAACATTCAGAACCCTAGAACGGCCATTGGAGAAGAGAGGAGAGAGCTCTCAAGGTGATTCAAGGCCCAAAACACCACCGATTGCACCGCCGTCACCACCAACGCGTAGATCGCGAGGAGGTGAACGCAACCACACCAATATAAGCAGGAAACCAGACCTCTGAAATCCCAGGCAATTGTTTAACTTGCGTATTTTCGTTGGTGCAATATTCATATTAGTTAGGAATGATTAGGAGTATAATCTATGGAAGAAAACCCCACTTTTTGATAGGAATTTGCATGTAGAAAAGATTAAAACCATATTCTGGAAGTCTTATATGATGTAGATGATTAACCCACGAATTTTGATGATTATGTAGAAGGAAATTCTGGAGAAAAATTGATTAGAATAGAAGTTAAGAAAACTTAGGGTTCTTGATGATTAGATGAGATTTTAGGTTGTTTAATCATGTTTAATGATGGTTATACGCATGCTTAACGTTAGAAACATCTGGTAATATGTTATTATGTTTGTGGTATAAGTTTTGGGACGATTAGGGTTGGAAAATATGAATTTGAATGAATAATTTTGGTGAAACCCGCAACTGCAATTCTGCAGAATTTCCGCAGACCTGCTTGATCGATCGATCGACCCTAGAGCGTCGATCGATCGAAGGATCGATCGATCGAGCCCCAGACATCGATCGATCGACCCTTCCTGGCAGCCTCTTATTTCCCCATGTTTAATTAGTTGAATTAAATTATCATGGAATAATCCTTGGGCATATTAAATAAAATGTTTTGGGATATAGGAGAGACCAGTAGGAAATATGATTAAGTGTTGAGAACTTTATTATGAAATGATTATTGTATTTTAGGGATAATTAATTAAGGAATGACGAACTACGTATTTCAAGTGAAGGATTATGACGAATACCTACGATAGTGAATAGATGTCTACCTACTGAATTTGTTACTTGGATGGATAGAACCCATGAGTGTTCCATAACTAGTGAGAAAACCCTTCGAGTTAAGGTTAGAGACAAAACCTTATGCGTAATACTAATAATGTGAAATTAAGGATAAATGTTGTAATTATGGATAACGAGAGTGACCTATATTAATATGATGAAAGTAGTATATTTATATGATTGTGTGTGCATATATTATATACATGTGAAAAACGTACCCGCGCTACTTGCTATCCCTGAGGTTACCGCGCTGGGACGGTCTTATCCTGTGTTGCCTTATGGGGGATATTGATTCGTACCCTAGAAGATAGGAATCCTAGGTACAGGCTATCGAATCGGTAGTCACGGTCCTAAGAGACGCGAGGGTATGTGCTGACTTCTTGGACTTGGAAACTATACTTCGCCTCAATATTGTTTGTATTTGTATTGATACAGTTCGAGAGTGATTCCGAACTTGTATTTCCCTTAGTACGATTGATACGGGGATTGGATAGCAGAGTATGCCCGCACCATAATTTTTATGTGGGGTGCCATTAGAATATATATATTACGCGAGTATTTTATATATATGAAACTCTGAAACTTGGAACTACCTTCTGTGATTTGGTAAGTAAGTCATGTTTGATGAATCAGATTGGAAATACTTGTTTTATGAGAGTATAATATGACACTGGGAAACCTTATAAATTAATGAAGCTAAAACGAGAGTTGTGCTACACTTTGAAAGTACCCTTTTCACACGTGACATTGTTCGTTTTTAAAACCTATGAGTAAGTTAAGATAAACTCAATTATTGGGAAGGTTAGTATGATAATATGTTAAGTTAAACCATTTGGGGGAAGGTTAGTACGATAGGCGTTCACACTAGAAGAGAGGTGAGAATTTCTCAAGAGAGTGTCGAACTAATATGTTATTGCATTGGCCTGTATCAATTTAAATACTTGCTAAAATAATTTTAAATCATACACACTTTCGGGCTCTGACCCGTTTTATCTCTCCCTCTCCCCCTTGTATATATATATATGTATGTATTTCAGGTGCCCAGCCACAGGGGCGTCTTGCTTAGGATCTTTTGGAAGGAACGTGCTGCAGCTTAGGTGGGAGTTGAAGGTCTTTTGATTAGACGACTTCGTTCATTCAGATCCACTCCTAGCATTTTCATTCAGATGGGCATGTGTAGCCCTTTCCATTATTTCTTTATGTTGGGACATTGTTATTTCAGTTATTTCCTAGTTCGTTATTTTGGGATTTTGTTCAGGACGGATGTATTACTTTATTTTCTCATGTTGACATTCGTTGATGAATGTTTTATATATTGGATTCTTTCGTTCCAGTTTATTGTGGTGTGGATCTTATTCATTGAGCTTTGTTAATAAGTTAAATAAATCTTTTCTTTAAATAAAATTTGGAAGTTAATATTCAAAATTGGTTTTGACACTTAGCTTAATTATTTAGGGTGTTAATTGGAAAGTTTCTTTTTACGACAGTGATGCTAAGAATGAACCAAACTGTTCACCTTGATTTAATTTAATAAAGGAGTGATCGCCCGGTATTTAATTAGGCGGGGTGTCACATAATATCTCACCATAAGTCGTACTTTATACACCCCTTCTTTCCCCGTAGCATACTAACATTTTAGTAATGCGTAAGTCACTTATCAACATTCATTAGAGTAAGGCTTTGCTCTACTTTCTCACAATAATTCGGTATCTTCTTTGTCAAGTGATATCATTTAAATGGCTTTCCACAACCTTTCAACCCATCTCGGGTGTGCTAACTCTCGTTGCATATATATACTTGAATTATCGTCTTTCTCATACGGCGTTGGATCCATCATACCATTCAAACTTCGTTGATAATTTCCCCTCATGCATATTCTCATGCATAATTTCCATGCCCTTCTATCTCGGACAACTTTTGAAAATCCAACTAATCAGGGCACCCATACACCCTATAACCCGTACGTACTTGAAAAAATATCGCAAACATCCCACATATAACACACTTTTCTCAAAATTGGCCTCGCATTCTCGGCTTGGTTATAGCACTTGGGTATTCTCAATCACCCATAATTTGTAATTTAATTCTCCTTGAGATTGTTCCATCAGTCAACTCACGGTAAGAAAAATTTCAGGGATCTTTCGAGGTACTACCAGCTCCACTTGCCTTATACCGTATTATAGCTCTCTGCTCATAGAATTTTCTCTATGTGACTAACGGTTATTAATTCAAACTTATGTCCTAGAAACCATCAACATCTCTATACTCTCGACATTTATCAAGGTTCATGCATGTCTCATCCCGAGGTGAACCCTAAAAAAGGAACTTCCTCTTAATGCAGCATAACTAGCATTGTTGGGTATCGAGTTCTATAAGCCTCAAACGCACAATCGGGACACTCAAATGGTATCCCCGACATGTAAATACATATATCACTCCTACATCTCCAAAGGAGTTATATATTATTGATCCCGCACTATCACTAGTCAATAATGTTAAATGTCATCATAAGAACCTCAATATCTTCGCTTGACAATACGTCGTTTATACTCTGAATCAAATTAGTAAATTCCCTATGCATCGGGATTTACTATAATGCGACATCTATACATTTTAAACTCTCGCTAACTAGTCCATACCTAGGATAATATCATACTCCTGTAATACCTCACTAGAACGAGTAATATATATGTACAGTAACACCCTTTAGTCTACACCCTCTCCCATGTGGATGAAACCAAATATAACTTCGCTACAACATGCGAATCTCGCAACCAAATCTCATTTAAAACAAAATATCGTGACTCGCTCGTGTAACACCAAATTTACCACTTTCGTCTAAGGATAAAACTCATACTTCTGCCTTACTCATCACCTGGCCATTCAAATGATTCCCAGACATCACAAGCTTTTTCAAACTGATCCAATAACTATTTTAATCATTGTCCCTACCATGCAGCATGTTGTAGCTCCTTTTCTCACTTCGGGTGGAGTCAAGTCATGTGGTCCTGCTCTCTACAAAATATCTCCTAATAGAATCCTTCTATCTCTGTCCACACTAGTCGTATTAAAGTTGTCCTTCTCTCGGACCTTGGAATCCTCTTCTCAGATGATTACCCTTGTTGTTCCCTTCGCTCTGATGTCCCTAAGGAACACACTGCTAGTCTTACTAGTCCTAACTGAATCCATCGTCACTCCACATGAATCCAGTCATATGAATCATTTAAAGGAGTTCCCCATTGGGTCTCTCCCTGCGGTGTCTCGCTAGTACCATTACATTAAATCTTACTCCTGGACTGAATTATACAACATTTTTAACTCCCTTTTCATGGAAGCATTAATATTATCTTGTCAAAGTATGACATTGTCACCATTTACATTAATCGTTCAAGCACAATTGTTCCCTTAAATGCTGACGATGACTACTTGTGAGCCCATTATTCCACAAAGGACTCCTTTCTCCATTTTACCTACCTCATTTGGTATAAAGTTTGCTAAACAATATAAATTCATTTCCACAGTTGGCCTCTGTTCGACCCTTATGTGATAAGTTCATAAACTCCACACGCATCACTTTCTGAACAGGAGAAATAAAGGAACTTGCAATCAAACCATACTGAGGATTCCTCCAAGGCATAATATTCCTCCTTACAAATGTGGTGACTCTTCCCCCCCTCCCCCCCCTTGTTACTATGTCTCTCCCCTAAACTAAATTTTTTTTCACAAATATTAACTTATGGGTATTTCTACACCCTATCATATGCCACTGTATATGGATGTTCTCTTTCCATTTGGATAACACATACAATATCTGTATTTACATAAATTTCAATGGTTAGTCCTTTCCAAAGATACCTCTGGCTCTCTCCCGAGTTCTTCAATTCGTTCGATATATACATCCTTATATGGGGTGACTAACTCCCATCACTACAGTGTTGCTCCTATGAGTAATATACTTTGGATATCTTCCATGCATTTGTCTATCACCCATCATCTGTATCCCATTTTCTTATAGGTGACCCTTTTGAAAGAGTTCTCCATCTACTCTCTCTCGCTACTTACAACTCTGGGGAAATTTGAAATTGTATCCCCGTTCTCTACAATGGTGTTTGGGACACTACCATCCCCGAGTGATTAACCGACCCATTGTCTACTCAAATAGTATATATGGTGATCTCCCACTCAATTCCAATTTCATGAATACTTCATGACGCATAGCAAGCCCCTCCATCTCGCAGCCCTTCAAACGCCTTCACTAGTTTTCCTAAAGAGTTCAATGTATAATGTACAATCGAACTCGTATATGAATCGTATAATCTTCTTAATAGCAGTAGAGCATAAACCGCGTACGTAAAGGAATGCAACAATCCTAAGATAGGGCTCTATATCAATCAAATGATATGGTGTAAATGTAGTAAGTCGTACAAATTCTATGGACACTCGAACCTAATGCTCTGATACAATCTGTGACACCCCGTCTAATAAAATCTCAGGTGATTATCCCTAAAATAAATTAAAGTAGTTTTCTTAGCTGGTTGATTCTTAGCATCATTGTCGAATTTTTTTTAATTACTATTCATCGAAGCAAAATTAGACCAGTGCCAAATTTTAATTTCATTAACCCGATAAAATATCCCATATATAAAAAGATAATTAAACATTCACAATATGCTATAATTGAAACCATCTCACAATATATAATGAATAAAGTCTTGCCAAGTCAACAATCAGCTAAAAATACAAAACGGCTAAATAAACAAACATAATCCAAAACTAAATATCTAAAATCATGACAATGGACAACATGTCTCAATTAAGAGTACTAAGAGGAGAACGTACACTAGATCAGAATAAATGAATCGTCTATGCAAAATATTTTAAGCCTCCACAACGTTGCTTCTATGGGCCCCTAGATTGGATCCTCAAGTTTGGCGTCCCTCTGGCTGGACACCTAAAAGGTTTTGAAAATATTTTCATAGCAAGAGTTAGTACTAAAAACGTTTTTAAAATATTTAGCAAGTAGTTATCACAATAAAATAAGTTATTGATTACACATGTTAAGATTTCGTGCACTCTCTTGAGTTGCCTCACCCCTCATCTATAATGCACGGATAACAATCTTATCCTTAGCCAACCTAGTTGTACTACCTAAGCTAACTAGACTAATATTCACAACTGAACTTATCTGCTCAATTAAGTTCCCATACCACCCATACAGCATGCTAATATTAAGAATATCTCATTTGTTTTGTACTTAGATAACTTTTCACATCTTGTTACCTTTTACTTTTACAGTTAAGTCGCATTACTAAATTTATTATTAAGATAATCGCTATCTATCGTTTATTCCTTCTAATTAATTTTCTCCATTGAATTTACTTGTAGATGTATGCACGTCATCTAATTTTCTACTATCCCATAAAAGTATATTATTTATACAGTATCCATTTCACACACAATACATACTTATAAAATCATTCTTCACTATTATGTCCTTATAACTCACATTGAGGACCCTTGGTTCGGAATAGTCCGTCGACACCAAGTAAAAGGATTAGTTCGGAACAAAATATACATTTCACACATAATATATACTTATAAAATCATTCTTCACTATTATGTCCTTATAATATACATTGAGGACCCTTGGTTCAGAATAGTCCATCAACACCAACTAAAAGGGTTGGTTCAGAATATCACCATGACCCCAACTTTATTTCATGTATCGGTTCGTAAAATCACCTCCACCACACTAATGAAATTTTTATATTTTTTTTTTGTTCGAAACTCTTTCATCATGACCCCAATTTAATATTTCCATATATTAGTTCAAAATCCTTCCTTGACCCCAATATAGGAAATATATTTTAGGTATTCTCTCCACCTAAGTATTTATATCATTCAGTAGGTATTCACATAACCTAATAATCCTGCTCACACGCAATATTATTCTCTCGGATATTCCCCGTACTATTTAGATTACATTATTTTCACATACTAGTTCAGAATTCTACCTCGACCCATGTATAATCAAATGTACTTTAGGTATTCACTCCACCTAAAATCATGCGTGTACGTAATATATTTCTCTCATATATTTACCGTACTTATTAGATTATGATTTATCTCACGATGGCATTTATTTGAGTATTCACACAACTCTAAAGGACTAGTTACCCCTTCATTTATTTCAGTAGTTAAGCTATATCTAACCTACTCGTATACTCCTTGGATTGACGTTTACTCTCTTCATAACTAAAATACAAAATTCCAAATGCACTACTCGATCGGTTTATCCTCGTCCGTCCATCTCTCCAAATCTTGCACTCAATGATTATAACGCACCCCGAATATACACCTACTAGTGCTCCATAAGTCCCTACATATGTTTCATATCATCACTAAGGTTCCCCTCAAGCATCGACAATCGATTAGAACTCAACAAACAAAAGAACCCAAATTTAGCTTGGGTCGATCGATCAACAAGTGAGAGACCCAGATTCGTCTTCTTCATTGTGTATTCCTCCATTTCCACACTTCAAACTCGCATGGTAATTAACAAAATTCACAACCAATCAACCTCGACTATTTCTACACGTATAGGGATGATTTCTAACATTCCTAACATATCAAATATTTGCATAAATCAATCAAGAAAGGATTAAAAACTTTTATCATCAAAACCCTAGTCTTGTGTTCTTCCCACATATTTAACAACAAACCCATATTTAAATCCGTAAAAACAATCATAATAACATCTGATTTCAATTATTCTACAGCTATAATCACAACTACATTCAATTCCTACCGAACATGTAATTTATTTTATTCTTTTTCTCTAAGAATAATCATTTGTAACAACCCGCGTAATTTTGGGCTATTTTAATTCATTTCTGGAAAATGGAGGAAAAATAAAGTTTTTGATAAAATTATTTTTATTGCTCAAATATGTTGGTTATTTTTTTTTAAAGGCGAGATTTTCAAATGGTTTTGAAAACGGAGTTAAAACGGATTTCGTGAACAACAAGTAATTTTCAAGAGTTCTTTTGACTTCCAACTCTTCATTTCTTTGCCTTATTTAAAGGAGTCTTTTGGATTCCAACTCTTCATTTTTTTGCATTATAAAAGGAAGTCATGGGCAAGATTTTTAACCTACTTTTGGTACAAATTTTGGCAGCAAATATATTTTATATTCCTCTTCTTTTTATACACACATTGGCCCTTGAGATATGTGAGTTCCAACCTTAGATTAGAGGTGTTCTTGGGGCTATTTTGTTGGAGGTTCTTGGAGGAGCTTTTGTATATATTTTTTGTTGATCTTGAGGATGTATCATTGGTTTCTCATCATGGTTTGAGGTATGGGATTTTACACAATATGTTCCTTAAATCTCGCGAGTGTCATTCTCTTTGAATTCTTGTTAATTGAACTCATATTTGAATTGATAAATTCATTGAAAATCTGGAAAATAATTGTTGAAATTATTTTGATTCATGTGGTATCAATATATGGTTGATAAGCACGTTGTCAAGAGATTTTAATATAGCACGGATGTTGGGCACCCGCCAAAATTCCTGTTTCCCGGGCTATGGCTTGATAAAGCATATACATATGTGGTGAGGCCTGGTGACCCGATTAAAGTGTTGTTGAGAAATTAAAATGATGAAATGCTATTGAGATTTTCTTTTTGATTTGAATATTCGTACTTGATTTTTATATTTTATTCATCGCTAACATATATTTGTTGAGCATCTTTCCTGTCGTATTGTGTACTTCTCCATATTTTCTTTTAGTGGCAGGTTAGCGAGGATTTTGGGGCACTATGGAGATTGATTTAACGTAGATTATTTTGGGAAGAATATTTTTGGAAGATTTGTATTATTTATTTTGTTGTATAGAGCATTGAAGATTTGTATTTTATTTTCGAGTTAGATGTTGTATTTACTCGAGAGACTTGTTGTATTTGAAGAATTGATATTAGTGGATTTATATTATTGTGGGTTTATTGTGACAACATGCACTCCGAAATAAGGGGTGGCCAGCCCGATACTCCGACATATACGGTAATCATGGACGGAAATCATTCTCAGCACCACAAATATAGTAAGAGTAACCGAGAAAACCACCCAATAATTCAAAAAACGGGTTGTCAAAACAATTTATGTGATTTAAAAATTAAGTTAAGAAAAACAATTTAAACAACCCATTTTAGAACAATAGTGTAATTCAAAGAAACATAATTAACATACGACTAAAACCACTATATACAAAGAGAAGAACCGAATATGCTGTCGGTTCACATCTACACAAAGGTAATCACAACAGTTAGATGTTATGATTTACATTCATTAAGCAATTACAAAAATTGGGCCACCCGCCCGAGTGACAGACCCGGTCATAACTAGATATCAAAAGAATGATGGCGTCTAACAAAACATCTTGTAATATCCGCAATTTCATACAGCTCCTTAAAAATAAAAGAGTAGGAATATCAACACGGGCGTCGTTGCGAAGGAGCAGCTGGGCGGATACAATAACAAGCACAACATAGAGGAAAAAGAACGGGTCAGGACCCGGTTTATATATAGTTCCCAGATGAACAAAAATCATGTTAGATATGAATATCAAAACATGGGTATAGAAATCAACACTCTAACAACCTAAGCATGGATCATAAGAAACAAGTGAAAATGACATGATTAAAAGAGACTATGCATGAAGATTAAATTATGCAAAATTAAATTAAAACTAAATTAAAAGCTTGTATTCACCAAAATCGACTTTAATCCAGTTTCAGTTCCTTAACAGGAATATGCTAACATTATCTTCTTATTTCATTCCAATTCCCATTCCTTAGCAGGAATGTAATTGTCATAATAACATTTAGTGGAATTATACAACCCTCAAGTCCCACTTGAGTTTTAGAAAAGCAATATTCTTATGCATCTAACGATTCTAAGACCGCCCCTCCGACTTTCCCCATTGGGCGCGCCCCGAAATTACTATCATCTTCCAGCGGGCCATCAAACAAGGCAGCCTGGGTACCTAACGCACGTCGGGAAGTGGCCATATGCCTGCGAGTGAGTCATAACCACACCCGAAATTACTTCACTAGCGCATAAAATATATATAATAAACCCGAATATGGCCGAGGACTATAGTCTCCCTGCATTCACTAGTCAAGGAACATCAACTCATGTGCGAGCTTCCCTTATGATAGCATTTAGAGAGGTGTGTTTAAGTAAATTAGCATTTACTATAAAAACCATACTTTTAATTTTCATTTACATTTACATGTTTCATTTGTTTGAAACCGTTATCATAGGATAGTTAATTACTCATCCTAGGTTATGCCTCGAATAAATCTCCAAGGGATCATATTCACTTCCCAAACATAAGGTTTTATATATCTCAATATAAGCCCCTAAAGTCTCCAAGTATGGGCCTACAATTCCCATCCATATATATATAGGATGGACCAAGAAAAGTGATGCCTTAACATCACTTAGGACAACCGTTCCCCCTAACTTAACCCCAAGGGAACCCATTCAACACTAGGGTGACAACCAACTCAACTAGGACTCTAAAAGCTGAGGTTTACTTCATTCAAGAAGAGTCCTAAGTTCCTAGAGGAAGAAAAGGATTAAAAATAAAAGAGGGAATTGGTTGAGAAAACAGGGGACCGGTCGATCGATCCCATGACCGCGGTCGACCGGGCCCTTATTTTCGTGCCTTTGAAAGAAAGAAGTGTGCCCTCCTTCAAAGGCCTGGTCGACCGGTCTGAGATACGCGGTCGACCGGCCATTGCAGACCTAGACCCATTTCTCCTAATATCTTCTAAACCCAAAATCAATAACCAACCAAAATCATCCAACTACATTTAATGATACCAAAAGATCATAAATTCTCCCAACAACATTTTTCTACCTCAATCAACAATCTATCTCTACCAAAGATGTTGATACCCATAAATCCAAGCAAAAACCACAATTACACTACATCAAAACTATACATATCTACCCATACTAATTATTCATCTTAAACCATATAATAGCAAGTAGAAAACTTGCCTTGGGGCTTCAATAACAGGCTTGGTTGAGGAAGAATGCAAGATCAAACCACAAATCTTCAAGATTTCTCTCTTTTTCTCCAATCTTCCACTCTCACTCTAGGACTAGAACACTTAGGGCAAATAAGAGGAATGAAAGACTTGGGGAAAGACTTAAAACGTGGATTAAGATTAAAAGTCTCCAACCTTTAAGTAAAAGTACCGCAAGAGTTAAGTTCTAATACGCAATATGCCAAAACCACTCAAAAGTGCCCAAAATCTCAAAATACAATATGGCACACATTTTGACTGTCTCGCACCTCCCAGAACTAACTAGACCCTCAAAATTATCATTTGGAGATTTTATAAGCCATTTTAAGTTCCGGTTCCATTTTAATTCAAATTTCCATATTAATTCTTCATGACAAAATAGAACACCATATGGTAACAACTACTTACACACATGGTATCATGCAACTTATTAGTAAATATTAACTTATCTCATCAAATTAATACTTACCCACATGCAACATTTTATATAGGAAACAATTCAACATAGTAAATAAATATAAAATGGGCTCCCAAAAGCGAGGGTTGTTACATACTCCCCCCCTTATGAGGGAATTTTGCCCCCAAAATTCAAGCGTACCTTGGATAAAAAGATGCGGATACTTTTCCCGTATATCATCCTCACGCTCCCAAGTAGATTCATCGACACTGTGATGACTCCATTGTACTCTAACCAAGGGCACCACACGAGATCTCAATCTACGTTCCCCATGCTCCAAAATGGCCACGGGTTGCTCTTCATAAGAAATATCGAGTTGTAACTCTATATCCTCGAAAGGGATGTGCCAAAGGGCACCATCACACCTCTTATACTTCTTCAAAGAGGAGATGTGGAAAACAATGTGAATCTGTTGCAATGGTTCCAGTAGGGCAATTTGATACGCCACGGGGCCTACTTTAGCAAGTATGGGAAAAGGCCCAACAAAATGTGGTGCAAGCTTCCCCTTCTTTCCGAAACGCTTAACGCCTGTCATTGGCGACACCCGTACCAACACTTGGTCTCCAACTTCTAACTCCACATGCCTTCTCCCCGCATCGTCATAGATCTTTTATCTGTCTTGGGCTATCCGAATACGATCTCGAATAAGCTCGATCTTTAAAGAAGTATCCCGAATCATTTCAGGTCCGAGAAACTTGTTATCTCCCACTTCTAACCAACACGTGGGGGATCTACAAGGCCTACCATACAAGGCTTCATAGGGCGCCATCCCAATAGTGAACTGGTATGAGTTATTATAAGCAAATTCAACCAAAGGGAGATATTGTTCCCAACTACCCTTAAAATCAAGCATGCACATACGAAGCATATCTTCCAACATTTGGTTAACCCTTTTGGTTTGTCCATCTATTTGAGGATGATAAGAAGTACTTAATTTCAATTCGGTTCCCATGGCCTCTTGGAAACTTTGCCAAAAGTGGGAAACAAAGATCTTGTCTCTGTCGAGAACAATATTCAAGGGCACCCCATGCAATCTAACAATCTCTTCAACGAACAATTGAGCGTAACGAGCGGTATTATAATCAGTACGGACCGGAAGGAAATGCGCCGACTTTGTCAAGCGATCCACGATAACCCAAATAGAATCGTGACCCTTTTGTGACATTGGCAAACCGGTGATAAAATCCATTGAAATGCTCTCCCATTTCCAAGCAGGAATTTCCAACGGTTGCAACAAACCTGCCGGTAGCTGATAATCAACCTTAACTAACTGACAAGTAGTGCATCAAGATACAAACTCCAAAATATCTCATTTCATACCTGGCCACCAATATTGATGGCTCATATCTTGATACATTTTATCGTTTCCCGGATGTACCAAAAATTTAGAGCCGTGAGATTCCGCCATCACAGCCTGTCGCAAATCTCCATCCTCCGGAACAATAAGCCTTCCATGAAAGTGCAATCCACCCTCAGAACATACCAAGTAGGACTCCGCTCCCCCATTCAATAACTGGTGAATGTGGTCTTGACATTATTTATCTCTACCTGGGGCTTCCACAAGCCTTGCCACAATCGTCGGAGTAACGGTCATCACGGACATAAACGCCCTAGCAATCGCATCCTCATGACTGAGTTCCTTCCATTTAGCTTTCCACACAACAGCTAATTCTCCCTCGGGTTTCCTACTCAGGGCATCTGCCACTACGTTCGCCTTGCCCGGATGATAACAAATATCAAATTGGTAATCCTTCATAAACTCCAACCATCTTCGCTGCCGTATATTCAAATCTTTCTGAGAAAATAAATATTACAACGACTTATGGTCCGTGAAAAGACTAAACTTCTCCCCGAGAAGATAGTGCCTCCAAATCTTTAAGGCAAAGACAATGGAGGATAATTCCAAGTCATGCACCGGGTAATGTTTTTCATGAGGCTTGAGTTTTCTAGATGCATATGTAATAGCTTGTCGTTCCTGCTGAAGCACACCTCCCAAACCCTGTAGAGATGCATCGGTGAAGCTAAATATTCCAACCCTAGCTTGGGTAAAGCGAGGACTAGAGCCGAAGTCAATCTATCTTTAAGCTCATCGAACGCAGCTTGATAGGCGTCATCCCAAAGAAATCTAACCCCTTTCCGGGTCAAATTTATCAAAGGACTAGCAATCTTAGAAAATCCCTTGATAAATCGACGGTAATAACCTGCCAAACCCAGAAAACTGCGTATCTCGGTAGGCGTCGTGGGCTGACCTCACTCCCTCACCGCAACAACTTTACTTGGGTCCACCGATATACATTGAGAGGAAATAACGTGATCCAAAAATTGCACTTCCCGCAACCAAAAACCACACTTCTCAAACTTAGCGTACAATTGGTGATCCCTCAACCTTTGCAGGGCCAACCCCAAATGAGTAGCATGGTCATCTTCCGTTTGAGAATACACAAGGATGTCATCAATAAACACAATGACAAATTGGTCCAGGATGTCCCGAAATACTCTATTCATAAAATCCATGAATACCGCCGCGGCATTGGTTAGCCCAAAAGGCATAACCAATAACTCATAAGACCCGTACCTCATCAGAAAAGAAGTTTTGGATACATCTTGCTCCCGTATCCTCAACTGGTTATACCCCGTTCTCAAATCTATCTTAGAGAAGTAGGTCGCTCCCCTGAGCTGATCAAACAAATCATCTATGCGAGGCAAAGGGTATTTATTCCGGATGGTGACCTTATTCAACTCTCTACAGTCAACACACAACCGGAGAGAACCATCTCTTTTCTTCACGAATAACACAGGAGCACCCCACGGCGATGTGCTACGCCTGATAAACCCCTGTTCCAACAACTGCTGAATCTGATCTCTTAGCTCCCTCATTTCCATAGAAGCCATACGATAAGGAGTTTTCGCAATCGGTCGAGTTCCCAGTGCTAATTCTATCACAAATTCAATCTCACAACTAGGAGGCAAACCCGGTATCTCTCGAAAAACGTCCTCAAAATCTCGATTGTAATACCCCATACTTTTGGCTATATTTATTTTTGGGATTAATAAATTAAATGTGAATTGATTGGGAATTAATTCGGGTAAAATACTAGCGAGTTGTGAGTTGGTATTTGACTATATTGAGTATATATGATGTTATATGAATATTGAATTATGAAATTTGTCGTGAGATTGATATACGGCAATTTGGTCATTTTATTGGGACGCGTGTGACAGTCGCGTCAGAATATAATTATTTTAATTATAAAAGTGAATTTAAATTATATTAACCGTATGGTCGTTTTGACTGCACCAACACGTCCGGAAGGGTCGAGATAGTCAGAAAACACTAGCCGGGGGTGTAGTTTGGGTCCCGTGGTATTTTTAGGCCATACATGCAATATAAAGGGTATTTTGGTAATTTCGTATTTTTAGGAATTAAAAATGACGAAAATTAGGAGTCTTAATCTGATGTGAGTTTGACCCACTAAGCCACTAACCAACCCATGTTAACCCAATAGGTTACGTAGATTATTAGAATTAGGTTTCTATTACTTTCCATAAGAAAACCCTAGCCACCATAGCCATTGGAGAACAAGCTTGGAGAAAGAGAGAGAGAGGGAATTCTGCAGAAAGAGAGAGGAAATCAACATCAAATTCAGAGACACTCAAGGCAAGTGGTTTATTATCGTTTAATTTCATAGAATGCTCTTTCCATGTGTAGGAATTTAATAAAATTGATTTGTTCTTGGTGAAACATGAAAACCCATATATTTTGGAGTTTAGAACTTGAAATCTTGAGGAGAATTGCATGTAGAATGGTAGGTAGATGATTATACCGATGATATTAGTTATTGGATGAAATTAAAACGGATTTAAATTGAGTTAATTCATGATTTAAAATTTTAGGGTTTATGTTCTTGTAAAAATTGGGGGAAAGTGATGTGATTTAATGATTTAATGATGATTGGGATGAATTAACTCCTCAAAATAGGTTAGTTTGTGACCTAGGTACGTTTAGGGATGATTAGAGACCTTAAACAATTGTTGGTTTGATATGTAGATGAGTTTTGAAGAGGTAAAAATGGTGAAAAACGAAACTAAGGAAATCTGGGCTCGAAACTGGTCGTTCGTTAGAAGACCTCCCCAGGTCGTTCGAACGAGCTTCTAACGAGTTGACCAGTCGCTTCTAACGAGAGGAAATTTAGTTCAATACCTTCGTTCGAACGAGATGTCGTTAGAAGGTGCAGTTCGTTCGAACGAACTCAATCTCGTTCGAACAGCCTCGTTCGAACGAGACTTCGAACGAGTTGACAGTTTAGGCCTTTTTGGCCTGTTTTGATTTTGGGAGTCCCGTAAACTTGTTCGAGGATAGAGATAACATTTCTTTGATGGTGTATTAGTATACTTGGGACAATTGGGTTATAATGAGGAGTAAATTACATAAGTGTGGATCAAATCAAATAGACATTTGAGTTGAGACGTGAGTGTTTACCACGACGTGAGAATAAACTATGGCGCGTATAAATATGGGCAGGGATTATATAACTTGTATATATATTAAGTTGGTACGAGAATGTCATAAGTACTACAACTAAAATACGGGATTACTAAGATGTGTGCTTACTTAGTATTGGTATATGATTTGTGTGTTTGACATACCTACCATACTTGCTATCACGGGAGGTTTGCGTTCGCTTAGGGACCTCTAATCCTTGTGTTTCCCGGATTTAGACTAGTTACGTCGATGAACATAGGTCAGAGAAAGACTTATTGGGATGTTAATAAGTCCGTTGATCGTGGGAGCGTAGGTATGTACGTGACCCATGTGATGTGACTGTGTTCGCCTCCATTATTTGTGAGGTTGTTATTTGTGAACTATTCCTGAGAGATTCGGAATATGTGATCCTTATGTACGTGAAATCATTCTCAACACCACAAATATAGTAAGAGTAACCGAGAAAACCACCCAATAATTCAGAAAATGGGTTGTCAAAACAATTTATGTGATTTAAAAGTTAAGTTAAGAAAAACAATTTAAACAACCCATTTTAGAACAATAGTGGAATTCAAAGAAACATAATTAACATACGACTGAAACCACTATATACAAAGAGAAGAACCGAATATGCTGTCGGTTCACATCTACACAAAGGTAATCACAACAGTTAGATGTTATGCTTTACATTCATTAAGAAGTTACAAAAATTGGGCCACCCGCCCGAGTGACAGACCCGATCATAACTAGATATCAAAAGATTGATGGCGTCTAACAAAACATCCTGTAATATCCGCAATTTCATATTTCTCCTTAAAAATAAAAGAGTAGGAATATCAACACGGGCGTCCTTGCGGAGGAGCACCTGGGCGGATACAATAACAAGCACAACATAGAGGAAAAAGAACGGGTCAGGACCCGGTTTATATATATGTCCCAGATGAACAAAAAGCATGCTAGATATGAATAGCAAAACATGGGTATAGAAATCAACACTCTAACAACCTAAGCATCGATCATAAGAAACAAGTGAAAATGACATGATTAAAAGAGACTATGCATGAAGATGAAATTATGCAAAATTAAATTAAAACTAAATTAAAAGCTTGTATTCACCAAATTCAACTTTAATCCAGTTTCAGTTCTTTAACAGGAATATGCTAACATTATCTTCTTATTTCATTCCAATTCCCATTCCTTAGCAGGAATGTATTTGTCATAATAACATTTAGTGGAATTATACAACCCTCAAGTCCCACTTGAGTTTTAGAAAAGCTATATTCTTATGCATATAACGATTCTAAGACCACCCCTCCGAGTTTCCCCACTGGGCGCGCCCCTAAATTACTATCATCTTCCAGGGGACCATCAAACAAAGTTGCCTGGGTACCTAACGCACGTCGGGAAGTGGCCATATGCCTGCGAGTGAGTCATAACCACACCCGGAATTACGTCACTAGCGCAGAAAATACATCTAATAAACCCGCATATGGCCTAGGACTATAGTCCCCCTGCATTCACTAGTCAAGGAACATCACCTCATGCGCGAGCTTCCCTTATGATAGCATTTAGAGAGGTGTGTTTAAGTAATTTAGCATTTACTATAAAAACCATACTTTTCATTTTCATTTACATTTACATGTTTCATTTGTTTGAAACCGTTATCATAGGATAGTTCATTACTCATCCTAGGTTATGCCCCGAATAAATCTCAAAGGGATCATATTCACTTCCCAAACATAAGGTTTTACATATCTCAATATAAGCCCCTAAAGTTTCCAAGTATGGTCCTACAATTCCCATCCATATATATATAGGATGGACCAAGAAAAGTGATGCCTTAACATCACTTAGGACAACCCTTCCCCCTAACTAAACCCCAAGTGAACCCATTCAACACTAGGGTGACAACCAACTCAACTAGGACTCTAAAAGCCAAGGTATACTTCATTCAAGAAGAGTCCTAAGTTCCTAGAGGAAGAAAAGGGTTAAAAATAAAAGAGGGAAATTGGTAGAGAAAACAGGGGACCGGTCGACCGATTCCAAGACCGCGGTCGACCGCGTCTCAAAGTTTGGCTTTTGAAAGAAAGCAAAATGTTCATTTCGGATGGACCGGTCGACCTGTGGTAGAACCGCGGTCGACCGCGCCCTTATTTTCGTGCCTTTGAAAGAAAGCAGTGTGCCCTCCTCCGAACGCCCGGCCGACCGGTCTGAGATTCGCGGTCGACCGGCCATTGCAGACCTAGAACCATTTCTCCTAATATCTTCTAAACCCAAAATCAATAACCAACCAAAATCATCCAACTACATTTAATGATACCAAAAGATTATAAATGCTCCCAACAACATTTGTCTACCTCAATCAACAATCTATCTCTACCAAAGATGTTGATACCCATAAATCCAACCAAAAACCACAATTATACTACATCAAAACTATACATATCTACCCATACTAATTATTCATCTTAAACCATATAATAGCAAGTAGAAAACTTGCCTTGGGGCTTCAATAACAGGCTTGGTTGAGGAAGAATGCAATATCAAACCACAAATCTTCAAGATTTCTCTCTTTTTCTCCAATCTTCCACTTTCACTCTCTCTCACTCTCGGGCTAGAACACTTAGGGCAAATAAGAGGAAATTAAAGACTTGGGGAAAGACTTAAAACGTGGCTTAAGATTAAAAGTCTCCAACCTTTAAGTAAAAATACCGCAATAGTTAAGTTCTAATACGCAATATGCCAAAACCAGTCAAAAGTGCCCAAAATCCCAAAATACAATATGGCACACATTTTGACTGTCTCGCACCTCCCGGAACTAACTACACCCTCCAAATTATCATTTGGAGATTTTATAAGCCATTTTAAGTTCCGGTTCCATTTTAATTCAAATTTCCATATTAATTCTTCATGACAAAATAGAACACCACATGGTAACAACTACTTACACACATGGTATCATGCAACTTATTAGTAAATATTATCTTATCTCATCAAATTAATACTACCCACATGCAGCATTTTATATAGGCAACTACTCAACATAGTAAATAAATATAAAATGGGCTCCCAAAAGCAAGGGTTGTTACATTTATTTAGATGCTCTATACCTTGTTATTTGTGGATTTGGATTTTTTTTATCGCATTAGCGCTCCGTTCGCTCTCCCCGGGCGGGCGGGGTGTTACATCATCAAATTAAATTATTTATACAACCTGCGCATGGGTATTATAACTCAATTTAATTTTTTCAAATAACCACTTGCATTGGCTTGTATGGTCTGATTTCGTGATTGATGTAGAGGAGGATTGTTTTTCTTCTCCAACCTTCACTCCCCAATTGCTTGTGTTGAAAGAGTCATTTTGAATTTTCAACAAATAACTTCTTTGGCTTTAGGAATGACTTCTATTTTCTCTTTAATTTTTTTTTTTTGTGTGTTATGAGGTTTTTAACCCTAGCCACACTTTTAATCAGCTAATATAACACTCCCATATGTCAAAAGACTTAAACACCCGTAAACGGTCCCGATGTAGCCCAAAAATGCCCTGAGACTCAACTAGTACCCTCGGGTATACCATTTTTACTATTTTGACCCTTACGGACTCATCCCTGACCTCTAAATTACCATTTGAGTTACTGAAAATATGTTTCTCATTTCTCACCTCAAAATAGTCTATACACGACTCTGGATGAGATAAATACAAATACCCCCATTTTACTTACTATGACGTATATCAAATTAACTATAAATATTTATTATTCACACTTATTAAATTGGATCATAATATTAATCAGTGTCTATCTCTCGTTTAAAATTTAATAACCACAATTATTATTTAATCACTTAATAATCATGATTATTACCAAATCACATTAAATTACTCCACTTGTGTAATTTAAATTAAATCGTATTTTCCTGTTTAATTACTTACTTAATTAAATTATAAATACGCTGAAATACGAGGTATTATAGATGGTTTCTTTCATTCATGGTATGTTGGGAGATGATGCCTGAAGTGCTATTGAAAATGGTTACTCTTTACCGACTAAACCAGCAACAGGTGGGACTACTGAGAAGATTAGGAAACTTCTAATAGAATACACTAAAGAAGAGAAACAAGCCTTTCTTGGTATTAACAAAGGAAAAATGCTATATTCATGTCCATAAAGGAACACGAATTTTAGAGAATATCATCTTGCACAACTTGTAACGAAGCTTGGGATACTCTTGTGACTGCACATGAAGGAGACACACGTGTTAAAGTTTCTCAAACCCAAATGCTAATTCTGTAGTACAACACTATAGTTATGAGTGAGACTTTGACATTTGATTATTTCTACATTAGGTTGAAATACATTGTGAACAAATTGCATGCTAATGGTATAACTTATGATAGAAAATAAATTGCCTCTAAAATTCTAAGGTCACTTCTTCCTAAATTTGACAACAAGAGCTATGAAATTGAAAAGATGTATGATCAAAACCTTACCCCTAAATGCCTGAGTAGCAAGTTAAGAATCGTGGAAATGAAATTAGAATTTAAGAAGCAATTAACACGATCCATAAGAGACAGTTCACCTCTAATGATGTCATTACCTTTAAGTTGACCAAACCTAAATGTCAATTTCTTTTAATTGACTAAGACTCTTATGAGGAATGTAATTTATAAAGTTTTGATAGTAATATTGCCTTAATGTCTAAACAAATCAAGAAAATTGTGAAATTTAGAAATAAAATGGCTACTAGACAAGGAAAACCTACATATCCTAACCACTTTCATAATAGGCCTCATGAGAAATGATTTGACAAACACCATACTGAGTATAATAACAAACCTAGTAGAGACCTTAAGAACACGGAATGCTACATATATGGGAAGTTAGGACACATAGCCAGTGACTATAGGGTCGATTTGAATAAAAACAAGAACACTAGGGCTAATCTGTGCAAGACTTAGGATGACTCAAGTGAATTAGAATTTGATGAACCTGAGTCATTCAATGTGTTTGACCCACGTATGTCACTCTTTGCCCAAATCATATACACTGATTATAAGGAACCTGATCATGATATGATGACTGATATTATCCCTACTGGTTTGTCTACTTTATTGCTTGAGAAGGTTGATAATGTTTCAAACGTTATGTGTGAGTCAAAGGGAACATACTATTGTTCATGTTAATGGGAGTGTGAGTCCTAAATTGAAAACGCTAGGGGACACTACACACTGCACACTGCACACCTAGTGACTCCGACAATGAGGACTTCCTAACCATTCACACACTATACTTAAAAACTCTCAAGAAAATCCCTAAACTTGAAAAAATTGTCAAAGACCTTACAAAGAATATAGAAACCCTAAGCCATATAGTCAAACAAAATGCTGAAGAGTACACTTCCCACTTTCTAATTCATGATAATAAGACCAAAACTTTTGAACAAAGGTTGAGAGAGTTGTCTGAGTTGAATGAAATTTTGGAAAATAAATACAAAGAGACGTTGCTAGAATTGGAACAAACAAAAGAAAAGACATCAACAATCTTCAAAATGTTTGCTATATTTGAAAATAATCCTAAATGTTTTGAAGACTGTCGGTGAAAGTAAGACAAATTCTGATGATAGAACTGGAATAGGTTTTTGCCCCAACAATACCAAGAAAACTAAAACTTTTGAACCTATCAAGTTTGTTTTTGGTGGCAAAAGAACTGTTGAAACTTTTCTAGACTTTCATGCCTTAAAAAATGATATTGATTCACAACAACAAAAGTTAGACATTGGTGAATCAAGTAACTTTAAGCATAATGTTGAACATAAGGCTAAATAGGTATGTCCTCCCATTAGAAAAGGAGATTCGCCATTTCATCCTGTGCAACCTGGGAATAAGAATAGAATTCATATCCTAGACAAATCATTGTCTACCAATATTCCTAATGTTAAGCTAGCTACAAGCCATCTTTACTGCTCTTATTGTGATGTCTTTGGACATTTCGTTGATGGTTGCTTTTCCAAACATCCGTATGAACCAATATATCACTCACCTGTTTAGCATAACTTCAACTATTCTAGGATAAGCAGAAACAATTATGTCCTACCTAGACATACAGATAAGAATTATAATTATCGTAATAGGAGGAAAAGATCAAATGCTAAAAGATTAGCAATAAGAAGGAATCCTAGATTCTTTACTAAACCAAATGCTCAAACCATTTATCAAACTCAAAAACATGCGCAAAAAGATTTTGGAGAAAAAGTTGAATCTCATAAGTTTTATCAAATAATACCTAATATGTTCAAATTGAAAAGTAGAGAAATATGGGTTAGAAAAAATGAGTTGTTACCCCAATGAAATTCAACATTGTGACTAGTCCTTTGAAAGTTGAACACACAGCATTTGGTTGGTATTTAGACTCAGGATGTTCAAAACATATGACCAGGGATGATACCAAAATTTCAAATAAAACTAACTTCTCCGAAGGAAAAGTCTTATTTGGAGATGGTGTACATCCCGGATCATAGGTAAAGGAACACTCCATGAAGAAGGATTTCCTATTCTTGAGGATGTTCTTTTGGTAAAGGGTATTAAAGAAAATTTATTAAGTATATCGCAATTCTGTGACTCCAATCATAATGTCACATTTTCAAAGAACAATTAAAAATTTTAAATGAGAATGGTGACTTCATTATTACAGGACTTCGTACTCCAGATAACTGTTATGCAGTCAATCCAAGTATAGAGGTTTGTAACATTACCAGAATGGATGACAAGGACATATGGCATAATATATTGGGTCCCATTAATTAGGATAGCCTTAGTAAATTTTTTTCTCAATATATAGTTAGAGATTTTCATAAGATCAAACCAATTTCAAACATTATATGTGGTCCCGGTCTAGAAGGAAATATTGTTAGGGCTCCCCACAAGAAAGTTAAAGAATTTATATCCACTAAACCTCTAGAACTCTCGTACTGTTAGTCTTTCTGGAAATAGTTGTAATGGTCGATGATTTCACTCGATTTACCTGGGTTCCCTTTATAAAACATAAATCATAAACATTTTGTAAGTTTTTGAACTATTATTTCGCATTGAAAATGAAAAGGCCTCCCAAGTAGATAGAATTCATAGTGATAGAGAAGGAGAATTTACAGATTTTGGTGTCATAGAATACTGTGAATATCATGGTTACAAACATGAATTTAGTACCCTAAGACACCATAAAAAAATGGAGTAGCTGAGCGTAAAAATTGCACCCTTCAGGAAAGGGCATGGGTGATGATTCTTGCTAAGAACTTACCTAAATATTTCTGGGTAAAATCCATTCGTACAGCTTGCCATGTTATCAATCGTGTAACCAAAGAAAAACACGAAATAGACATTCTATGAACTTTGGTATGGGAATAAACCTAACTTAAAATTCCTTAGAACCTTTTATAGTACTTGTTATGTATGTAAGGATGGAGAACACTTGTCCAAATTCGAAACTAGACGAGATAAAGCTATTTTCTTAGGATATTCTCCAAATAGTACAACATACCGTGTCTACAATCTTCGTACCAAAACCTTAATGGAATCCAATAATGTGGTTATAAGTGACATTAATGTCCAGAGTAAGATAAGATGACGAACTATTGGGGATGAATCCGAAAACTCTTTAACTTATGATTCACTAGAAATAGTTGATCCTTTGCCAACCGAGATCCCTGAAGTGACTAATCGCGTTTCTCAAGATCACCGTTTTGATAGTATAGTTGGTAAACCTATTGAGCCAGTTTATACAAGATCCTAACTATATACTCTTGCTCATTATGTGTGCTTTGTTTCTCTTATAGAACCAAATATTGTTAATGAATCAATGAATCACCCATTGTGGATAAGTTCTATACATGATGAATTTCTTCAATTTATCATTCATGACATATGGTATCTTGTACCCCAGATAGAAAGTATGAGGGTTATTAGCAAACGTTGGATTTTTAAAAATAAAACAAATGAATTTAGGATGATTATTCATAATAAGGGTAGATTAGTTGCCCAGGGCTACTCTCAGATTGAAGGAATAGATTTTGAGGAGACTTTTCCACCAGTCATTCGCCTTGAGTCTGTTTGCTTACTCTTCGTAATAGCTTGTTGTTTACACTTCACATTTTATCATAATGATGTTAAATATTCCTTCCCTAATGGTATTCTAACTAAAAAGAGTTACGTAGAATAACCCAAAGGGTTCAATGACCCTCATCATCCAAATCATGTCTATCGTCTTAAGAAAGAAGTTTGTGGGTTAAAATAATCCCCTAGAGCTTGGTATGAATGTCTATCCACCTTCCTTCTAAACAACGGATTTAAACGTGAAGGGAATGACCAAACTCTTTTTGTCAAACATTTTAACAAACATATTATGATAGCCCAAGTATATGTAGACGATATCATTTTTGGATCCACTTCCCCTACTGATGTCAAAACATTTTTTTATATTTAGCATAAAGAATTTCAAATGTCACTTATGGGGGAGTTACAATTCTTGTTAGGTCTTCAAGTTAAACAAAATTCAGATGGTTTATATATATATATATATATCTAAATATGCTTTAGAGATTATAAAAATGTTCAGCCAACAAAGTGCCAAAGATGCTAGGACCCATGAATACTTCTATTAAACTCTCTAAAGATGAAAATGGGAATTCCATTGACTCAACGTGATACCAAAGTATGATAGGAAGTCTTCTATACCTTACCGCCTCCTGACCTGCAATTATGTATGTTGTTTGTGCTTGTGCCCGATATCAAAAGAACCCTAAAGTGAGTCATTCACTTTGCGTTAGAAGAATCATAAAATATGTTAAAGGCTCTCTCAACTTAGGAATTTTGTACACAAATGACCCATCTAGTATGATAATTGGTTAAACCTATGCTGATTGGGCAGGGTGTTCTGATGATAGTAAAAGTACATCAGGAGCATGTTATTACATAGGTAAAAATTTGGTAGGGTGGAACAGTAAGAAACAAAATTTCACTTCCTTATTTACAGCCGAATAAAAATATATAGCCACAGGCAACTGTTGTGCTCAATTAATTTGGCTAAAACAAATGTTATGAGATAAATTACATCTCTATTGTGATAATCAAAGCACGATCAATATTTCCAAAAATCTTATTCAACACTCTCGTACTAAACATATTAAATTATGACATCATTTTATATGCGAGTTAGTAGAATCAAAGGAATTGGAGATTAATTACCTGCCAACTAAATTGCAATGAATTAATCTATTAACTAAACCCTTGGACAATATACAATTTGAATCTTTTACGAAAATCGATTTGTATGGTTATGGCAGAATGTTAATGTATATTTCTCTTATTTATGTTTATACCCTTTGTCCGTTTGAGATAAATTGGTGAGAAACTTTGAGTCCACTTGGTCACTATTTTGATTACTTCAACTAAAATTCTTGATCTTGGTTATCTTATTATCAAGACATCATTACCTCGATTTTTTTGGATATTGTTAGGGCATTACTTTGTATCTAGTTGAGTAATGTAATTTTCTTTTTTAGGATATAGGGTAGATATAATTTTGTTAGAAATTGGATTTTTCTTATTTTTTTGTATCCCTATGAGTCATAGATGACTGAAAGGAGATTTTGTACCATATTTACAAAGGGGGATATTGAAGCACCCTAGATTTTTGACTCAACGAGTCTAAATTATATAAGAGCTTGTCTAGTTTTGAAATAGTGACAAAATTGAGTCATATCCTTAGTCTACCGAAGGTCTTCAGACACTACATAACAATTCCTCCAATAGTCACAAAAGGTAGAACACTATAACTTCCCCTAGGATTGCATTTTCGTATTGCATTCTTCTTAATATAGGTGTGTGTGATTTAATTCCCATTAAAATTATTTTCTATAATTTTTGGGATATTTTAAATAATTTTTAGAATTTTTAAAACATTTTTAAACATTTAAATTTGGGATTTAAAAATGTTATGGGTTGATTTATAATTTTCCCCAGATTCATAAAACCATGCTTGGGTAGAATTCGAAACTGACAAAGAATTCTATGGGGGAAAATCAGATTTTTTAGAAGTCTAAAATTCGTGTCTGAGAGGTGATCTTAGCCTTACACGTGTTGGCCAGTGGACGATTATATGACTGTTAGTTGCCTCTAACAACCCTTAAACTTAATCATGTTTCTTGGATAATTAGTTATCAATGGTCTGCATTTATTTGGATTAATCATAGTGCGATCACTGAGGACCAATCAGAGCACGGTTAAATACACTCATCCCTCAGCCCTTAAATTGCCATTGTGTATTGTTCGAAGCAATCTAAACCGTAGATTTGACTCAACCCTTCCTGATCCTTCTGAGTAGTATAAATTTATGCCTGGTGGGGGATGTTTGAGATGTTTCACTAAGTTGATAGTTGAGAGCAAACAAAAAAAGAGAAGAGAGATAAGAGAGAGAAAGAAAGAGAAAAGAAGAGAGAAATAGAAAACTCCAACCAAATTTCCATGAAAAAATACCTTTAAGTTTGAGTGAGTTCCTACTTGGGAAGATCAACCCTCTTTAGTTCTTAATATCTTGTCCAACCAATTCACGAAGTCTTGATTTCATTTTCTTTCATAGAACTCAGTTTGGACTCTTTTTTCAAGAAATATTTTTTTCTTTGTTGTTTTTACTCTCTTATGTTGTTTTCAAAACCAAAACCAACAAATACATTTATAATTTCAATTTCTGGGAATAACCTGACTTAAATTTAGTTAAGATCTTTATTGGGGATTTACACTTTCATTTATTTCTTAATTTGTGAAATAAGTGTGTATATCGAATAAAGAAAGTTTTTAGGATCTTGCCACTTTTGAATAGCAAGATTCCATTTTGATTTGTGGATAAAAATAAAGATCCAAACTCTGAAAAATTCTTACTGCATATTAGAACGATTTATGTAATTTATTAATCATACTGTTTATTTAAGTGTGGGTGTGTTGCATGCATAAGATTTTTCACTTCACCACTTTAGAGTCGACGTAAAGATAAAAGGAGAAGTGGTTGCAAAGTAGGGAGAACAACCTCAACATGAGAACCTTCATAAGAGTTAGAATAATCTAAAGGAGTTGGTAAACATTCGGGACTTAGATTAGGTTTTCTTGTGTGCTTTGTTTGTTATATAGTTTGTAAACTATTACTCTATTTTAGTGGATTTTTCATTTGAGGTGTAGAGACCTCCCCAGATGTTTCCCTATTTGGGTGGGGTTTTACCACGTTAAAATCTTGTGTGCTTGCATGTTTAATCTTCCTCTCATCACCTTCTTGAGACTGTGCTGACTTAGTTCTTAAATTTGTTTTGTTTTTTAAAATTGGTTTCACCTACACCGTAAATAACTCGTTCATATAATCTTTTAAACACATCTTGTGTTAGTGGTTTATTTTGACTAAAGAGTTTCTTCAACAAACTCTTCGAAGCCATTCAACGTATTCATCTCGAATTAAACGACATAAGTGGGGTTTTTAGAGGTGCAATGTGTTTTAACTATTTTTGGCATACGTGATCTGGCAACTTTCGTCCTCCCCTTTTTGACCTTTCCAAAGGTTGGGTCCAAGGCATCATTTTTTATGTCATCATAAGGGATCGAATTTAACTGATTGCTAATGGCCTCTATTGATTCTAGAGTCTTGCCAAGTACAACAGGATTTTTGCTCGTCGGGCATGCACATACAAGTTGGCCCGATTTGGTTATTTACGATCTTCTAGACCTTCCTTTGTCCCACTCGACCATTCATTCTTCAAATCTTCATCAAATTTGGAGCCTAGCCCGTGGCCCTTAATTTTCTTTTCCTATTTTTTTCTCCCTCTGGACCATCTTCATGTCCTTCGCTTCATTCTCCAAAAAATCATTCCACTTCTTAATCGACACTTCAACATTCAGTGGCACTCTATCTTTTAGAGGAATAATGTCCGAGCTTGATGCCCCCTTTGGGAAATTTTTTTGTCGAAGGTTTCTCTTGTATGTTCTTAACTATTCAACAGCCCTGGAAAAAACTTTATCCTTTGAAAGGTTGGGAAATGAAAATTTCTTTCATAGTTAATCGTAGATGTCATCTTTGATGGCTTGATCAACAAGGTTCCTATTGTCCACTCCCTAGACTCCCACCTTCATTTTCCCTAGCGATAAACACGGGTCTTTAAATCTCAGTAGGTCATTTTTATCACCTGTGGGTTTTTTCTCGAGAATGGAGAATCCAATGTGGTTTTTTCATTTGATGCAAAAGTGTGAGGGGCACTGTGCATGTAAATGTGTGTACGACACGGTGTGATATCAATTTATGAGTTTGCAAATTTTCTAATGAATTAAAATTATTTAATTAGATTCGATCTTCAAACAAACCAAGATTCCAATTTTATTAAACCGTGAACATTCATCTTTGTGATTTCATAAATAAAGCAATAAAGCATGCAATCACAGATTCAGAAGAAATCCCTGCATGGAAGGACCTTTTATTTCAATAATTCTTGCAAATCTCAACTTACAACACACTAGAGAAATCTACAATGAATTTATGTATAAACGCACATAGACCGTAACCTAGAATGGGCAATTACACTCTCGAGAATCACAATGAACCGCAATTCCCCCTTCAACAGTGAACACAGTCCAAGTATCCCCAAGTCAGCTATAGGAATGGCACTTCACAAGAATAAACTTCAACAAGAAGTTTTTATGTTCCAAATATAATTCACAAAATTAATTGGGAGGAGTTTGTGTGACTCAAAAAGGATTTTCGCCCTAAAAATTAAAGATTTATTTGTAGGTGATCTGCTATTTGCGTAAATGAAAAGTATTAAATGATAAGCTTCATAAAACATATATTTATAGGCTAACAAAAAGTTTAGGCAACGCATCTCATTCGAACGACTTCCCTATGTCGTTTGAACGACATCAAGATGTCTTTCGAACGACCTATTAAAAAAACAATCCAGTATGCGATCATTCGAGGCACACAAAGAACGACCCTTTGTGAGACCTAAGAAATGACAATTATGTCATTAGATCAGGTCATTTGAACTACAACCTTATGCTATTTGAAAGACATTAAGATGTCGTTTGAACGACTGGAGCGAAAAATGTTTATTTTTGCAAGTCCGCCCACAGGTCTTTCAGAAATAATTTTAACTTAAAAAAAAACTCTCATTTTGATTTAAAATATTTTAGAAAATTACCCCGATAATTAGTAAAAAATTTAAGTAACTTAAAAGATATTATAGACCAAAGTATACCTCACCTTGCGCATATATTGAAGATCCTTGATATTTGAATCCATCTTCTTGAGTGTGTGAACGTGAACTTCCTTGACGGTTGTAGCGGGATATGACATACACAATGTAAACTCAGAATGATGAAAAATATTTCCTTACAAATCCCCCTTATGTCTGTGTCGAAATAAAATAAAAATAATTCGAATTATCAATAAATGCCATATACAAATCTAATACCCTCCCATGAACCGAAAAGTGGAAAGATACTAAATGTGCAAGTCTTCAACGTTCTACTTCAAAATCTTCAACTTTAAAATCTTCAAATATCTTTGCTTTTCTTGCTCTTCTTTTTGTGTGCTTTCCCAATTATCATCAAAGTCCAATGTCCAACATACAATAAGCAAAGCAAATAGCTTTGTGACGTATCAGGCTTGAAATGAGATAATCATACATGAAATATAAAATTATATAAAGTCTCCCCCATAATTCGTTCTCCCCCTTTTTATTTGTCTGAAATAGAAAAGGAAAAGAATAAAACATAATAAAATGGAGTGTCACAATAAGAAAAGCAAACATATATCAATTAAGTTCATGCAAGGATATACTTAAAAGGCTTCCTCAAACTCTTTTTGATTTTCAAATATTTTTTAATAAAAAATAATTTACAGAAATAACATACACCATGAATAACATTAAGATACCCAAATTGATGAAACGAAATGAATGGGTGTGAACAAATTCGGTAGGTAAATTAACTCAATCAATCATGACATGTGTGCACGATGAATATGGATACACAAAACGAATTGATTGAAAATCATCCTTAGGTGTAAAAGTGTTGAATTTAAATGACATCGACTCAATATAATCAACAAATCAAAGTCTAAAATGATTTCCACACCAATAATATCTAAAACTATGTAATGCTTTTTCAAGACTTTGTCAGGACATGCAAACCTGTTGATTTCCAACCAAACTCCATCATAAATAATAATACAATTTATTTTTTTAACGAGGTTCTAAATTCTCATTTTAAGAGATTCCCTATTGGCCCCTTTTTTGGCATATGTTTCTTTTTACTTCCTTAATTTTTTCTCAGGCACTTTTCAAACAGTGGATTTCATGACGAGCTCATTCGCCTCTCATAACCCTTTCCCGTGTACACTCAACATTTTTTTTCAATTTTCAAAAAATCCTCATGGGAAACGGTTCTAACATGCACTACTTTTGTTGTAAAGTTATATCGCATTTGGTTGGTTTTAAAGACATAGTTGAGATGAAAACACTTCGACCAACATGTGATAGACAAGTACAATAATTAAACAAATTCTTGCACATATGCATTAAAGGAAATCAAGAGTCAAACATGTAGGAAGTAACAACCGATCACATCTTGATGAGTCCTCAAATTATAAAGCAAAAAATGAAATGATGATTCGTATCAAAACATTATCAAAAAGTCACATGGATAATGGAATGAATTTGTGATTTTGTGATCCTAAATATCCATTAATAAATCATGTCAAAAGAAATATAAAAATCTTTTTGGGTTTTTCCAAAAATGTTATCAAACTAAAATCGTTTTGGCTTTTCAATTTTTCCTAAAAAAAATAGAATGTCCTTTTGTATTTTTTTTTTAAAAAATTCAAAAAACAAAAATCTTTTCGGATTTTTCAAAAAATATATCAAAATGGAAAAAATAAATAGAATGGTGGAACACACTAGAAATAGGCATAAAATATCATCATGACTAGCATCCTATGATATCAAATAATTCTAAACCTCAATCGTTAGGTCCGGAGGAGTTTTCCAAAAGTGATGACATCCTATTAAAAGTATCCATCAAATCATGTCAAATGTTGACTAAATACTCAACTTTCTCTCGAAAGTTCTCAAAATAACTCATGTGATTTACTAGAGCTTCCAAAGTATCATGTATGGGAGTGCGTGTGGAAAGATGTGTTGTAGCATAACTAGGTAAATACATATGAGACACACTATCCAACTTAAAGAAAACTTCCATAAGGTGTCCTCTCCTTTTTAAATGGGAGAAAACATAAACCGACCTAGTAATACCTCTCTCAAAACGTCTAGGACGCACTCTCCCATAGGGAAACAGACATCTTGGTGGGTTAGGTTGAGAGACATAAGGATCTATAACAAAATCAGGAACTGCCTCGGGTGTAATATGGGAAGTGGATGCACAGTCATAACCTATTCCTAGTCTCTTAAAATTATCCAAAGTGAGACTAAGGAACATTTTTTCAACCTTCCTATATGTGTCCTCTATAGTGACCTTGACCTCCTGAGCATGTTCGTGATTTCTCCCAAGTTGGGACACACGGGCTTCAAGTTTACTCTTTTTCTGACCTACGACGATCAACTTCTCACATAAAGAAACCTTTACCTTCTCGAGTTGACTCTCCGACCTCTCAAACACCCTCGACACTTATCTCTCTCTCTCTCTCTCCAAATCTGACTCCTTAAGACCCAAACCATTATTCAACTTTTCTTCTTCAAGTCTCAGTGTATAAATATCTAAACGCCTTTTGGAGATCACTTTCATCCCCGCTTTCAATCTCACTCTCACACTCACTATCCCCTCAATGGATCGAAACATCAACGAAACTCTCACGTATACAAGTGTCATTATCATTTTGGGACAAAATAGATGTGCTTATGTGACTATCCATGAAAGCAGCGCACATTCCATGTGATAATTCCCCCCCCCCCCCCCCCGAATCAATCAACTCGATGTCACTATCGCTAAGAGTGGTCGTGTGAACAATCTTCTTGCCATTTCTCTTTAGCACAGTGGGACACTCAAATTCTTTGTTCCTTTTTCCTTTGCATTGTAAACATCTCACCTGTTCTTCTTTATCATCGCTCCCCTTGGACTCATATATATTTGTTTTATCAAAAATATTTTATTCGAATAATTTTCTTTGGATAATTTGAGAATTTTTTTAAAAATGTTCGCAAATAAGGCTATATCATCGAAATCAACCTCTACCTCAAAATCAAACTCACAAAATTTCTATTTTTTTATTTTTCCTACCTTCAATCTTTAAAGATATAACTTGATCCTTAGGCTTAATGGTTTGGGGAAAAATGTCAATTTCATAAGTTTGGAGGACATCTACGAGTTCCTCTAACAAAATTTAATCCAACATCCCTAATGAACTTAAAATAGTGACCTTAAGAATAAATCGTTTTGGTAATGAACTCAAAATATTTTTCACAACTCTAAAAAATTAAAACTCGGGTTAACTATATTCAATAACATAGCATAAAATTCATCAAAATACTCGGAATCTAACATGGTGATGGTCTCAAACGAAGTGGTCAAATATTGTAATTTTGACGCCTAAACTTTATTAGAAGTCTTATGTGTCATGATAAGTCGGAACTCGTCATGGGTGACGGCTCCGAAAGTAGCTTTAAGGCCCTAGGAGTTATAGCTAAATCACTTAAATTCATCCTCAATCCAGTCAGACATGGGTTTGGGATTAATCATATTATTCACGGAGACCATGGGAGGAGTCCATACTGTTTAACATATAAGCCAAACCCTTTGGCTATAGCTTTTAAACACGATCTCGTGCGGGCTTTCGGATAGGCATAGTTTGCGACATCAATAACGGGCATCCGATTATACAAGTTATCCATCGAAAAAATTACACTTTTTCAAAAATCAATTTTTCATAGCCGAATGATATCGTAATTATTTTTTGTGGAAAAAGGATTACTCAATAACTTGAACCTTCTTTTATACCAATTTTTCAATTTGAGAACTCCAAAGGTATCAGATGGAAAAACTTTTTCAAAAATAATTAGGATCACTCAATAACTTGGATCAACCTGGTGTGATACCAATTTGTAAATGAGTGCGCGACGCTGTGTGATATCAATTTATGAGTTTGCAATTTTTCTAATGAATTAAACTTATTTAATTAGAGTCAATCTTAAATCAAACTAAGATTCCAATAAAGCATCTACGTGATTTAAAAAATAAGGCAATAAAGCATCTACGTGATTTAATAAATTAGGCAATAAAGCATGCAATCACATATTCAGGAAAACTGCCCATAGGGAAAAACCTTTTAGTTCAATAATGTTTCTAAATCGCAACTTACAATAAATTAGAGATATCTGTAATGAATTTCCGCAGAAACCCAAATAGACCTTAGTCTAAAAGCTGAAATGACTCCATCGAGAATCAAATTGAATCGCAGTTCCTCCTTCAGTAGTGAATACCCTCGTGTATCCCCAAGTAAGCAGTAGAGGTGGCACTCCATAAGAATAAACTTCGATAAGAAGTATTTGGATTCCAGAGATGATTGACAAAAGTAATTGGGAAGAGTTTGTTTGAATCAAAAAGGTTTTTTGCCCTAAAAAGTGAATACTTATATGCAGCTGATCTACTATTTGCGTAAATGTAAATTCTTAAATGATAAGCTTCATGAAACATGTATTTATAAGCTAACAAAAAAGTTAAGTCATCGCATCTTGTTAGAACAACTTCCTTATGTCGTTTTAACGACAACAAGATGTCATTTCAACGACTTATTAAAAAAACAATTCAGTACGTGGTCATTTGATTCACACAAGGAGCGACCCTTCGTGCGACCTAAGAAACAACATGTGATGTCGTTTGATCAGGTCGTTTGAACAACAACCTTATGTCGTTTAACCAACATTATGATGTCATTTGAACGACTGGAGAGAAAACGTTTATTTTTAAAGTCTACCTACAAGTCTTTCAGAAAACATTCTAACTTAGAAAAACACGTCATTTTGATTTAAAACAGTTTAGAAAAAAATCCCAATACTTTGTAAAATATCCTAGTAACTCAAAACAAATTCTAGACCAAAGTATACCTCATGTTGTGCATATGTAGGAGATGCGTTATATTTAAATTTGTCTTCTTGAGTGCGTGAACGTAAACTTTCTTAATGGTTGTAATGGGATGCAACATACACAATCTAAAATCGGAACGATGAAAAATATGTCCTTACAGGGCGTTTGGGCAATGGGGTTGTTTGCCCACTTGTCTTGGAGTCGTACTTAGAGTAGTGTATTAAACTAATGGTGGAGTTGTGGATTTCTCAGCAATTGGTGATGAGAATTTTAGGATGCTCATTAGGGTATCACCTTGTCACTTAGTACATTTTGTCCATTACCGCCCGACATTATCTACAAAAATAAAAATTAAAAAGCGACTAAGTAATTATAATATTATGAAATTATAACTAACTAATAAAGTTTATGACTATAACTATAACTATAGATACATATATATACCTATAAGAGTAAGACTCTAAAATATGTTCAATATGTCTCATCTCCATCCATTCGGTATTACTTTTTAAAAATCTATGGATTTTTGCACGTGGCCAACTAGGACGAAACAAATCTATGATTGATGCATAGATATCCGTGACATGAATTCATAATACCATCTTCTTCAACTTATTGTCAACATTCCATTTAGCGTGCATATGTCGCGAGGCAACACAGCCTATGTAAATGCTCTCTGTGTCGGGTTAACTTTTTTTTGCCTTCTTTAATAGTGTAAACAAGGTCAGCCCTACATTAGGATTATGTATGCCAAATAAATTATCTATGGCATCATCCCTTCTTTCTGGTAGGCAAAATAGAATACGATCGAACAAGTACTCTTGCTGGAGATCAACTCCACGATTTGTATGGTAGTTAAGTTGTTCGATCTTCTTATTACTATAACTATAAATATGAGTACCTTCTAAATGGAACACATTAATAAAATTTCTATATGTACGGTCCAATTTTAACCTTGCGTACTCTTGTTTCCAGTGATTATCACCATGTCTCATTTTTCCTTAGAAAAATACACAAGGGCGTGAATATGAGTCATCCAAATAAGGGCTCTAATTAATCAATAACTATTTATTCTTTTTCTACTGATTTAATTTAAGTTTATCTTATTTTAACTTATGAGGTATAAGGCTATATTAGTTTGATTTAGATTTTGATTCATCATTACCCTTCTCTTAACCCTATGCGTGTTGGATCTCACATAGGTGAAATCCAAACAAGAACCTACCGTAAGTGTTATGACATATTTTGTTAGGGTAGTGTTTGAAAGTATATGTGTATTATCAATTCAAGCAATCCAACATCACTATCAAACAACCAAACCAATAACCAATAATCATTCCTTACTCATTTTATCATCTACATGATAAAACACATACTAATAATCACAATATCTCACTAAAGTATGGTCGTTTTTCATTAATTAGGGTTTATGGCAAATTTTCCACTAATTAGGTTTTAAGAATTAAAATTTTTAAATAGAGTTTGAGAATTTAAAATTAGGGTTTAAGAATTAAATATTAGAGTTTAAGAATTAAAAATATTAAATAAAGTTTACGTATTGAAATTTTGGGTTTAAGAATTGAAAATTATGATTTCAATTTTAATTAGGATGAAATTAAACACGAATAAATATATCCCTGATAATTAGGGTTCTAATTTTAATTAGAGTTAAAATAAACACACATACATACACACACACACACACATACACATAGAGTATACACACACACATACACATGGTATATATATACACACACAAATACACACACACACACACACACACACACACACATATATATATACAATAAGATCAAAAGATGATGTCATCTATATGAATTTTTCTTGCAGTACCTCTTTTGCCCTTTAAAATTTTGGATTCCCCCTTTTTTGATATCCCTAAATTGTTTCCTCCTTTCTCTTTAAAATTCAAAAACAAGGGTAAAATAGGATTTGACCCATTCTCCCACTTTACTCCCCCGTTTCCCCCTACCCGTCTTCTTTTTCTCCCTCACTTTACTCTTCGCAAGGAACAGCATGCGTGAACCTCAATGACAAACCCCACCTTAATCTCTTTCCCTCATTCTATTCTTCTTCCTCAGCCATCCCTCCCCTCATTATCTCCCACCCCCCTCATCCGTCTGCCACCCTCTTCCACACATCCACCTACCACCCTTAATTTTTATGGTGCAATTTGTTACACTCTACATGTAATATCTATTTATTTATCCATTCCCCTTTCATGTTTTCCCCCCTCTTATCACACTATGATATATTTTGGGATCTATGTTTTGTTTGTGGTTTGATGTTTACTGTTGTTTGATTAATTAATTTTTTTATTTGTTAGTTTCTTGACAATATGATTGCATGTTTGTTTGCCATAAGCTAGGGTGTTGACAAACTCAAAAGTGAGACCAAGGCTCAGAAAAACACTAAGAAAATGGAAACATGTTCCTTAGATGATGAGTCTGATATGTCTGAATAAGAGGTATAATGGTTTTCTTTTGAAAAATCAATGGTTTTCTTTCCCTTTTTGAATTTTTTTTTTAAGCCTAACAATTTATTCTATTGATTATTTATTTAGTTACAAGTTGTATGTTGTGTGCTTGATAAAATGACCAAGTAAAGTTTTTAGGAACTTTCATTTATATTTTGGATCTCACAACTAATTTGAGTCTACAATTTGCAGATCTAACCATCGTTAGGTTCAATTTGTGGCTATAACAATTTTTTGTTTGTTTTCCATCTATCCATTAATATGTTTATGTGTTACATTTAATAATTTAGGGTTCGTTTGGCAATCAAATTCCACATAATTGAAATTAAATGGGCCCTTACTCTTTTTTCCACATCTATACTCTATCCCATCTCTCACACTTTGGGGTATATTCTATTTGAGTTTACCAACTAACTTTTAGTTATTTTTCTTTCTTTATTTTTATAGTGAAATATGTTCTATGAAATTTGACAACTGAGCAAGTTTTTCTAATAATTTTAATAATGGTTTTTTTTCAATATTACATCCATTTATTTTATGTGTTACTATTTAGATGTAAAAATTATTTAAGTAAATTTATTTGTTTTAATGCATTTTCTTCTTAGTTTTTGAATTTTACAAGTATTATACATAAAACTGGCAGGAATAATCAAAATGATTATTATGGTCACCATTTGCTTTTTATTGGATCTAAATTTTTTATTGACCATGAATATTTATACACATGGATATGTGGTATGTAAGTTCGAGAAGTTAGATAGTTAATGTGCTCTACATGATCTTGCAACATACAATTGCTCATCAAGCTTCCTAGTGAGTTTGTTCCAATTCAAGTATATGGAGTTCATGTCGATTCAATGCTTCTAAGCATGATAATAAGTTTGTTCCAATTTCAGTATATGATAATATGTTGTCGGAGATTATGTAGAGTTTGATACAATTTGCTATATATCTGAATGTAATGACATGTTGAAATAATACTATTAATCTAACTGTTCATATTTTGATTATGTGTAGCAATAGGGCAGTCAACATTCGTGAAAACATGGGCGCTGGCTTGCAAGGTAATAAAACCCATTGTTAAATATCAACTCCTTAACCATGTAATGTTCAGCTACTTGGTGCAAATATATATGTTTACTACTGTATTTTTTTATTACTCTTATCCTACTGATTTATATAGTACTTTGTTCAGTATTGTTGTGGCTTATCATAGCGAGACCAAACTTTTGGGGAAGATGCTTTATTGTTTCCGTCTCCGGTGTAATGGTGGAACTCAATAGTGTTGGGTAATTCCTTTGGAGTGAGACAAGCTTATACTTTTCTCATTTTGTATGAAAAATGTGGGGATACATTTTCTTTTTCTTGGGACATTTATTCTCTATGGGTGTTTTAGAGTGAATTTATTTATTTTCATTGGTAGAGGAGCAATACGGGGTTGCAAATTCTTTATTAGGAACTCTATAATTATGTGAATTCTTTATTATGGTAATTTAGGTTTTGATTGGTGCTTAACTCAATTAAATATTCCACATAATTTTTAAGCACTTGAAAGTAGCTATTATTTGGGCAAGCCACCATAGATTAATGTTAAAGGCTCAGAGGTTGAATTGCAATAAACACTTTTATTTTTAAAAATAATTAATTTCCTTATTAAATTAATTAGTTAGTTGTTTTGTTGGATCACTAACTCATTTTTCATTATTTTAATTGTTTCAATTACAATGACTCTATTGACATTGAAAGTTGTCATGGAATCTATAATTATTCGATAAAAATGAAAATATTGTGACATTGGATCCTGAATTGTCTCTTGCTCACTGTGTCTCAATGGAAAAGGAGAGGACAAGACAATAGGTAGTAGCTAAAAAGGATGTATAGGAAGCCTTGAAGCAGGATAAAGAAGGGGAACAACAATCCATGTCAGAAGGTGCAATTATGACTGAAGTTGCTGGGGCTGCATTTTCTAAAGTTAAAAATAAGAAAAATGATCTAATGGATTTCGAGAATGCCATGCTACAGTAGGCCCTTGCAATGTCAATGGATGACCCTGCTGCGACCAATGCTATGAAAGACACAGATATGTCAAAGGCAACTGCAACTTGTCAAGACTTTGCACTTGCTCTTCAATTCACTTTTCAAGAAAGTATAAAGGGTGAATCAATACCATGCCTCTCGCTTTTGTTTCTTTTTACTTGTTTTGTTATGTTCATCTTTTGCTTGGTGTATCTGTGTCGTTAGTATAAAATATAATTTTGTCAATATTTATAGAGCACAATAGTATTTTTTTCATAGTCTAAAAACCATGTCCCCTAACAGTTATGGATGGTTGATTGATTTAGAGACCTAATTATTGTAGATGGTTATGATATTACATAGTCTAAAAACCATTTAGGAGTTCAAACCCATTGCAAAGTTGAATTGATTTTTTGGTTTTATTTTACACGTATTTCGATTCAGTGACAAATAATTGTTCTTCACTGCTTTAAATATGCATACCATCGGTGCTGGTTGGTAGGAGGGATATTGTGTACCCATGAAGCAAAATGTGTTGGAAAGCCACCGGTCAATGTTGCTTTCTTTGTCTAGACAACAACAAGGAGCGATTTCGTACAGTTTGAAGAGAGGTAGGCACATGATCAATATATGTTGGATCTATAAGTTGGATTGAGCAGACAGAGCATGACATGCTTTTACATTGTAGAGGTATTGGGGGCTTATGGGATGTGATATTTGTAACACCCCAACTAATTAAATACCGGGTAGCTACTCCTTTATTAAATTAATACAAAATGCCAAGTTGGTTCAGTTTATAACATCACTATCGAAAACATTTTAATAATTACTAACCACCTAGTATTTAAAAAGTGAGTTGCCAATTTTAATTTAATTCGATAAACATACAATAAATGAATTATGAAATTATAACATAACCACCACAACATAGCCAAAATATAATAACCATCAACTAATAATAAGTCCGGAGGAATACTCCTCACAACAATCCAAATACTGAAATAAATAAATGTCAAGTCTGCATCACTAAATTAAATACAACCCAAAGTCTGAAATAACTGAAATGTAAGATGTCTCTAAAGGAATGGGGCGACATGCGCAACAAAATAAGAAAATCTGATAATGGAATCAAGATCGAAGATGGAGGCGTCTACTGTCAAGGTCCTGTAACTTCCACAAGAGATAGAACACGTCACCTCAATAGAACTCCTATGCATGGTGTCCTTGTGGATAGGCACCTAAAAGGTTTTACAAAAAAATAGATTTGAAAGAAAATGGGTCAGAGCTTGATTGTGAAAATAGTTTAAAGTTTTGCAAGTGTTTAATATGATTAAACAGTGAATATAAAGTACATGATAGGGCGTGCACTCACATGAGTTCCTCACCTCTCAACTAATTGTGCACTCCTATCGTAACCATACCCATTATAGTTGTTCCCATATCTAACTAGTCCGATACCAAATTTCAACATTTTTATACGATATCCAATTCAATTTCCAACAACTTTTATTTAACAGAGTGTTATAACTTGCTACACAGTTTTCCCATGTTAGTACTACTAATTACTAGAGATCTTCCATTTTCACTTTAAAAACCGCCGCTCTTATTTATCCTCACATTTATACATGACTATTCATTTCAATTAATAGTATATTATTCTCATCATATATTTACAATACTAGCACCCCGAGACTAAGCTGCAGTGATCACATACTCTTCTATCAAATCCCAGTACATCGCGTACATGAGGACCACGTATTTCGAATCTCTCAGGAAACGTTTCATTAACAAAAATCACAAACAATGGAGGCGAACATAGTTCACATCACATGGGTAACGCACATACCTACGCTCCCATGATCAGCAGACTTATTTACTTCTCAATAAGCCCTCCTCTGACCTATGTCCTCGAGGTACCAATCAAGATCCCACCCTTAGGCACACAAAGATTAGATGGCCCTAAACGAACGCCAACCTCCCATGATAGCAACTACAGTAGGTATGTTATACACTGATAACTGCATATACTAAGCATTCACACATCTTAGATATTACAATATTTCATTATTGGTATACTTCACGTTCTTATACCAACACTTAGTGCTATACAAATCACAAGTCCCCAGTTTATATGTATTTAAGTTATCAATTATTCTAACTTCGTGATTAGTTACTAGCTTCCCAATCCACAAATGTCATCCAGTTTGATACACTATTCTATGTTTTACACCTCAAGTTACCCCAATCTCCCAACAATACCCACTAGTTAATAAGGGAAGGTTATCTCACCAATTTAATAAGTTACGGGATACTAGAAATGAATTCGGGCCAAAGAGGCCATTCTATCAACTCGTTAGAATTCTCATTCGAATGAGGTCGTTCGAACGAAAGTCTTAGAATGAACTACCAACTCATTAGAAGTGATACTGTCATCTCATTAGAAGGTCGTTCGAACGGTAGGTCTTCTAACAAGATGGCAGTTTCAGCCCAGAAATTCCCAAGTCTGTTTTTCTCAGTTCTTCTCTCCTCTAAATCCACCTAAAGACCATCCAATTTATGTTCCAACATTTTTAAACCATTTGTAATCATCCTAGATCATCTGTTAATATATTTTAGGGGTCAAATCTTACAAAACATCAAGGAATTAATATAAATCTCCAAATATTTCCCCAAAACCTAGGAACAAGAACTCAGAATTTTCTTTTGCACAATTACTCATCATAAATCCATTTTTAAATCATCATATATAAATCTTCGAATATTAAATTAGTCCATCATCATTCTACATGCGAATCCTAACCCAAATTCAAAGTTTCTCCAACAATTTCATGGGTTTTCTTCAAAATGTTCAATATAAGATAATTCCTACACTTAACATGGAAGACATATTCAATGCACTAAAAATATCAAATCACTTGCCTTAGATTGTTCTTCAGAGTTTATGTTGGTGAATGAAGTTTGATTCTCTCCTTTCTCTACAGATTTTCTCCCAAGGTTGAAGATGGCTTGGTTTTGGCTCTTGTAACTTTTCTCCAAGTTCTATCAAAACACCCGTAGCCCACTCTCTAAACTTTTGCTGGTAATGTCCTTAGTTGACCTTTTTAAAATTATAAATATGAACTCTAATTTTCGTTGGTTTTAGTTCCCTTTTTTTTAAAATTACCAAAATACCCTTTTAAGTTGCCGGTATGGCCCAAAAATGCCCCGGGACCCAAACTAAACCCCCGGCTAGTGTTTTCGGACTATTTCGACCCTTCCGGACTCGTTGGCGCACTCAAAATGACCATTCGGTTGATAAAAATAGGATTCACTTTTTAATTCAAATAATTACATTCCGGACGGAATTGACACGCGTGTCCCAGCTAATTTTCCCAAATTTTGGTATTTCAGTCTCGCGACAATTCTAATATTTTCAATATTCATATATTTCCATGTATACACATCATAATCAAATACCAACTCACATCTCGTTTGTATTTATATCCGGATTAATTCTCAATTGATTCACATTTAATTTAATTAATCCCTTAAATAAATATCAATAAAATTATGGGGTATTACATACTTCCCCCCTAATAAAAGAATTTCATCCCGAAATTCGGAACTAAAAAGTATATGGTAAAAATAACTCTGGATAACGTTCTCTCTCCCATGTGGACTCGCCGGCATTATGATACCTCCACTGAACACGTACCAACCGTACTATCTTTGACCGCAGTTTTCGCTCGCTTCGGTCCAAAATAGCAATCGGCCCCTCCTCGTAGGAACTATCGGGCTGGAGATCGATGTCCTCCAAAGAAATTTGAGTATCTGCCAAATCCTACCTAAGATATTTCCTTAGCGGGAAATATGGAACATATCATGAATCCTATGCAAGTGCTCCGGTAACCCAAGTCTATACGCAACAGGCCCAATTCGCTCGATGATAGGAAATGGCCCCACAAATCTCGGTGCCAGTTTTCCCTTCTTCCCAAAATGCATAATACCCTTCATAGGAGATACCCTGAGTAAAACCTGGTCCCGCACTTTGAATTCTCTAAAGAACCTCTTGGCTTCTGCCGGTCCTGAGCTACCCGAATGTGATTTCGTATCATATCTATCCTTGCCGAAGTATCCTGAATCACTTCCGGCCCAAGGAGTTTGTTGTCCCCCACTTTTAACCAACATGCTGGGGAATGACAAGGTCTACCATACAACGCCTCAAATGAAGCCATGCCCATGGTGAACTGGTAGGAGTTATTATAAGCACATTCCACCAGTGGAAGGTACTGCTCCCATCCACCCCAAAGTCAACGATGCACATACGCAACATGTCCTCCAACATCTGATTTGTACGCTCGGTCTTCCCATCGATCTGTGGGTGATAAGCTATACTCATTCGCAATTCAATGTCCATGGCCTCCTAGAAACTCTCCCAAAATCGTGAAACAAATATCTTGTCTCGGTCAGACACGATATATAGAGGCACACCGTGAAGTCTCACTATTTCTGAAATGAAAATCTGGGCATATTGTCCCATAGTGTAGTCTGTCCTTGTGGGATGAAAATGAGTGACTTTGGTCAAACGGTCCATAATTACGCAAATGGAGTCATGACCCCTCTATGACGTAGGTAGCCCCGTGATAAAGTCCATGGACATGCTCTCCCATATCCACGTCGGAACCTCTAATGGCTGTAGAAGTCCTGCCAGTCTCTGATGATCCACCTTTACCAGCTGACAAGTGGCACATTTAGAAAGAAACACGATAATATCTCTCTTCGTCTCGATCCACCAATACTGACATCTCATGTCTTGGTACATTTTATCCCCACCAGGGTGTACCGTGAGCCGTGAGACTTTGCCATCACCTCGTGCCGTAAGTCTTCTCATTTCGGAATGACCAGTCTCCCATTGAAGCGTAATTCCCCGTCTGAGCTAATGGTATAAGACTCGTCTCCTTCTGTTAGTAATCGAACTATCTGCTCCAGATAGAACGAGTCATTTTCCTGGGCCTTTACCACACTCGTAACAATCTGAGGTGTAATAGTCATCACTGACATGAACGATTGGGCCACTGCATCCTGGTCTCCCAACTCCTTCCACTTTGCATTACACACCTCGGCCAGTTCATCTACTGGCCTATGACTCAACGCGTCTACTACCACGTTAGCCTTCCCTGAGTGATATTGGATATCAAACTGATAGTCCTTCACAAACTCAAGCCACCGTCATTGATGCATATTCAACTCCTTCTGCGTGAAGAGGTACGGTGGAGACTTGTGGTCCATGAACAACCGAAACTTCTCCCCCAGGAGATAATATCTCCAAATCCGAAGGGCAAATACAACTTCCGCTAACTCCAAGTCATGGGTGGGGTAATTTTTCTCGTGGGGCTTAAGCTTACGTGATGCATAAGCTATGGCATGACTCTCCTATTGTAGTACACCTCCAAGTCATTGTAAGGACGCATCGGTGTAGACTAGATACTCAACTCCAGGTCTCGGCAATGCTAACACAGGTGCTGAGGTCAGCTTGTCCTTCAACTCATCGAATGCCAACTGACAGGCATCGCTCCAGATGAATGGCATACCCTTGCGAGTCAGATGTGTCAAAGGGCCCGTTATCTTTGAGAAGCCCCAAATAAACCTCATGTAGTATCCTGTTAGGCCCAAGAAACTATAGATGTCGGTGTCGTGGGCGATCCTCACTCCCTCACCGCGGATACCTTCACCGGATCAATAGATATCCCCTAGTCTGAAAATGATATGCCCCAAAAACTTAACCTCCTTCAGCCAAAACCCACACTTCTCATACTTTGCATATAGCTCGTTCTGACGTAGCATCTGCAAAACTTGCCTAAAATGCTCGGCGTTCTCCTCTTCTGTCTGGGAGTAAACCACAATATCATCAATAAAGAAAATAATGAACTGGTCTAGGAACTCTCTGAACACCCTATTCATCATGTCCATAAACACGGATGGAGCATTGGTCAAGCCAAAAGGCATAACCCGAAACTCGTAGGAACCATATCTCGTTAAGAAAGCAGTCTTCGAGACGTCCTGCTCCCTGATACGCAAATGATAGTATCCCGATCGCAAATCAATCTTTGAGAAGAAGCAGCCTCCTCTCAACTGGTCAAATAATTCACCGAGTCGGGGCAACGGATACTTATTCCTTATCGTGACTTTATTTAACTCCCGCTAATCTACACACAACCTCAACGATCAATCCCTCTTCTTTACGAACAACACAGGGGAACCCCACGGCGAAGTTTTCCTCTGGATAAACCCCTGACCCAACAACTGCTCTATCTGATCCCGCAGCTCTCTCATCTCTATTGGAGCCATACGATAAGGTGCGCAGCCGATAGGCTAAGTGCTCGGCATCAAATCAATCAAAAAATCTCTCTCTCTACTCGGAGGTAGTCCAGGTATATCCTGAAATACATCAGTAAACTCCCTAACAACTGGAATCACATCAAGTGGTATCACCACTTCCTTAGAGGTCTCCTCCTCTATATAGTACAAGTGATTGGACGATCCTCCCTCAGGGCGAGGAATCACCACAAAAATATCTCCTACCCGGGAATGGCAAAGATGATACTCCTACTAAATAATCAATCAGGGCTCGGTACGCAACTAGCCAATCCATACCAATAATTGCATCATACTCAGTCATCTCTAACACAAACATATCAGCGAGAAAAGTAAACCTTTCGATCTCTATACCCACACCTCTACAAATAAGGGACATCACGGAACCCCTACTCAACGGTGAATCTACACAAGTAACCGTGATCTCGGCGGTGTCTAATAACCTAATAGTGCATGCAAACCTCATGGCAATGAAACAATGTGTGTCCCCCATGTCAAATAAAATATTCCCCATAGTCCCCTGAATAGAGAACATACCCTCAATGGCCGGTGGATCCTGTGGGGCTGCAACATGCTGGAGATGATACACTCTCCCACACTGAAGATGTCCCTGCTGAACTGGGACCGCTAGAATGGGTGGTAATGTTGCCATCTGTGCTGGTGCTGGGAGGGCGGCGGGAAACATAGGCCTCTGTGGCTCGTGTCGAGCACCCTGCTGATGCTGCTGTGGGGCCCTGCCCCTATCAGGACAATCCTGTCATTTGTGGCCAATCTTGCCATAAGTGAAGCACTTCCTTCGGAAATTTCCCCCTCGCTGTCCCTACTGCCCACTGCCCTGATGGCCGTTACCATTTTTCCCCTAGTCGTGATGGCCCTGCTGAAACTGCTGATGCTGGCCCTGCTAACCCTAATGGCCATTACAAAAACCTCTCTGTCCTTTTTGAATCTCCTAGATCTGAACCTCTTAGAATCCCCGTGATGGGAACCCTGATCTCGCTTCCTGTGCTGAACCTGAGTAGATTATTCCTCGCTAGCACCATTACCCCTTGTCCTGCCCTGATGGATGGACTCTCCTAATCTCTTGCTCTCAGTCATGTGAAAGCGGTGATCCTGGTAGTGAACTAGTGCCGCATTAACCACATCAGAGTAAGTGGCCAACGATAGATTACCCAACAAGTGCTGACGAATCCTCCAAGTCAATCCATCCATAAACTTATAAATCTTCTTCTCCTCAGTCGGAAACTCATCCGGAACAATGTTCAAGAGATTGGTAAAATCAGCCTCATACTTGGCTACGGTCCTCCCCTCCTGCTTGAGGTTCATCAATTTCCTCCTCATTTAAGTGTGAACAGTTGACGGAAAATATTTGGGGTCGAATCATAACCAGAACTCTTGAATAGAAAGGGTGTCCCTCTCCTCTGCGGTGGTAATGGACTCCCACCACTGCAATGCAATTCCTACTAGCTTGAAAGTAGACAGTATCTGCTTCTGAACATCTGTGCACTCGTACATCCTTAAGTTCCTCTGAATGTCTTTTCTCCACTGACTGGATACCACAACATCGGAGCTACCTGTAAACTCCGGAGGGTGTGCTTTCTGAAAGCATCACGAACGCATTCCCAAGCAGACGGGAAATGCATGAACCTGAACTGGCATGACTACCGGTGCCTGAGGTGCTGCCTGTTGTACAACGGCTAAGGTGACATTTAACGCTTGGGCTATAATAGCTGCAACCTCTACTGCATTCATAGTGCCCTGGACTGGTGCAGGCTGTGGCTCTGGCTGTGCATCCCTAGGAACTCACTGCGCAATCTGAAATAAGTAAAGTCTTATAAGTTCGCAATTATTATCCTAAAATAGCTGAAGAGCGAAGCATACACAAAAGAATACAACAGTCCTAAAGTATAGGTCTCTATATCAAAGAAAGCTCAACGGAAACATAATAAGTCGTACAGATCATAAGGACACTAGAACCTGATGCTCTGATACCACCTGTAAAACCTGGACTAATTAAATACTGGGTAGCTACCCCTTTATTAAATTAATACAAAATGCGAAGTTGGTTCAGTTCATAGCATCACTGTCGAAAACATTTTAATAATTACTAACCGCCTAGTATTTAAAAAGTGATTTGCCAATTTTAATTTAATTAGATAAACATATAATAAATGAATTATGAAATGTTAACATAACCACCACAACATAGCCAAAATATAATAACCATCAACTAATAATAAGTCTGGAGGAATAATCCTCACAACAATTCAAATACTAAAATAAAAAAATGCCAAGTCTGCATCACTAAATTAATTACAACCCAAAGTCTGAAATTACTTAAATGTAAGATGTCTTTAAACGAATGAGGCGATATGCCCAACAAAATAAGAAAATCTGATAATGGAATCAAGATCGAAGATGGAGGCGTCTACTGTCAAGGTCCTGTAACGTCCACAGCAGCTACAACACGTCACCTGAATAGAACTCCTATGCATGGTGTCCTTGTGGCTGGGCACCTAAAAGGTTTTACAAAAAAAATAGATTTGAAAGAAAACGGATCAGAGCCCGATTGTGAAAATAGTTTAAAAATTTTCAAGTGTTTAATATCATTAAATAGTGAATATAAAATACATGACAGTGCGTGCACTCACATGAGTTCCTCACCTCTCAACTAATTGTGCACTCCTATCTTACCCGTACCCATTCTAGTTGTTCCCATATCTAACTAGTCCGATACCAAATTCCAACATTTTTATACGATATCCAATTCAATTTCCAACAACTTTTATTTAACAGAGTGTTATAACTTGCTACACAATTTTCCCATGTTAGTACTACTAATTACAAGATATCTTCCATTTTCACTTTACAAACTGTTGCTGTTATTTATCCTCACATTTATACATGACAATTCATTTCAATTAATAGTATATTATTCTGATCATATATATACAATACTAGCACCCCGAGACTAAGCTGCGGTGCTCACATACTCTGCTATCAAATCCCGGTACATCATGTACATGAGGACCACGTATTTCGAATCTCTCAGGAAACGTTTCATTTACAAAAATCACAAACAATGGAGGAGAACATAGTTCACATCACATGGGTCACGCACATAACTACGCTCCCATGATCAGCAGACTTATTTACTTCTCAATAAGACCTTCTCTGACCTATATCCTCGAGGCACCAATCTAGATCCCCCCCCCCCCCCCCCCCCGTAGGCACATAAAGATTAGATGGCCCTAAACGAACGCCAACCTCCCATGATAACAACTACGGTAGGTATGTTATACACAGATAACTGCATATACTAAGCATTCACACATCTTAGATATTACAATATTTCATTAGTGGTATACTTCTCATTCTTATACCAACACTTAGTGCTATACAAATCACAAGTCCCCGATTTATATGTATTTAAGTTATCAATTATTCTTACTTTGTGATTAGTTACTAGCTTCCCAATCCACAAATGTCATTCGGTTTGACACACTATTATATGTTTTACTCCTAAAGGTACCCCAATCTCCCAACTATACCCACTAGTTAATAAGGGAAAGGTTATCTCACCATTTAAATAAGTCTATGGGATACTAGAAATGAATTCAGGCCAAAGAGGCCATTCTGTCAACTCGTTATAAATATCGTTCGAACGAGGTCATTCGAACGAGTGTCATTCGAATGAAAGTCTTTGAACAAACTACCAACTCGTTAGAAGTGATAATGTCATCTCGTTAGAAGTTCGTTCGAACGACTTGGCCAGGTATTCTAATGAGATGGCAGTTTCAGCCTAGAAATTCCCAAGTCCGTTTTTCTCAATTCTTCTCTCCTCTAAATCCACCTAAAGACAATCCAATTTATGTTCCAACATTTTTAAACCATTTCTAATCATCCTAGATCATCTCTTAACATATTTTAGGGGTTAAATCTTACAAATCATCAAGTAATTAATATAAATCTCCAAATATTTCCCCAAACCCAAGGAACAAGAACTCGTAATTTTCTTATGCACAATTACTCCTCATAAATCCATTTTTAAATCATCATATATAACTCTTCAAATATTAAATTAGTCCATCATCATTCCAATCCTAACCCAAATTCAAAGTTTCTCTAACAATTTCATGGGTTTTCTTCAAAATTTTCAATATAAGATAATTCCTACACTAAATATGGAAAACATATTCAATGCACTAAAAATATCAAATAGCTTTCCTTAGATTGTTCTTCAGAATTGATGTTGGTTGATGAAGGTTGATTATCTCCTTTCTCTACAGATTTTCTCCTAAGGTTGAAGATGGTTTGGTTTTGGCTCTTGTAACTTTTCTCCAACTTCTCTAAAAACTCCCGTAGCCCACTCTCTAAACTTTTGCAAGTAATGTCCTTAGTGGACCCTTTTAAAATTATAAATATAAACTCTAACTTTCCTGGGTTTTAATTCCATAATTTTTAAAATTACGAAAATACCCTTTTAAGTTGCCGGTATGGCCAAAAAATGCTCCGGGACCCAAACTAAACCCCCGTCTAGTGTTTTCTGACTATTTCGACCCTTCGGGACTAGTTGGCGCACTCAAAATGACCATTCGGTGGATAAAAATAGGATTCACTTTTTAATTCAAATAATTACATTCCTGACGCGACTGACACACGCGTCCCAACTAAATTTCTCAAATTTTCGTATTTCAGTCTCGCGACAATTATAATATTTTCAATATTCATAGATTGCCATATATACACGTGATAATCAAATACCAACTCACATCTCATTAGTATTTATATCCGGATTAATTCTCAATTAATTCACATTTAATTTAATTAATCTCTTAAATAAATATCAATAAAATTACGGGGTATTACAATATTCTCTCTTTGGTATTGTATTCGGTTATGCCGAGTACATAGATGATGGTTTTGGTGTCATAGAAGATTGGGGTGGTAGCTTAAATCTTTTTGTTTTTATGCATTTTGATCTTTGTTTTTTAATTTAATTTGTTTTAAATGTTATGGTGCTGAAATAATCAAACTGATCAAAGGGGACACAAGTGTCTCCTTTAACATTTTCGATGTATGCACATATATTCTATTGATTTTAAAGGTTCAAAATTCATACATTGGTTTGCGGATAGACTCGACATATTCTTTATTTGATTTATCTCAGTACTTCACTAAAATTTATAATTTCTTAAATTTTTATTTGAAAAGTATTTGTTAATCTATTATTGTCGTATTGTTTATAATACTTATAAACTTAGTCACCGTCGCCTCCTTTTCGTAGTTACCTCTATCTAACACACACTCCTACAAGTTCAAAATCCAAAAATTGGGAGTTTGGGTGTGTGTGAATATGTGCTCACTTCACACTCACATTTACAATTTCATATTTTGGTAAATTTCCTCTATCACTGACTCATATTTGTATTGGAACATTTATGATTTTTAATTCGTTTTTATATTTTTTTCAGGTACTAATGGGAGTTTTTAACTTGTTTTATGGGTTCAACCAATCTAAGGTATACTCCTTGCTCTATTTTCTCGATTTATTTTGTCGGGTCTGTCTTAATGCGTGTTCACTTTGTAGTTTTGGTATTTTTTTAAAATATAAGTGATATTGCCTTTACCAATAGAAAATGGTGAAGATATGTATAGTTTTCTCGATTTCATAGTTTGTTCACTCATATCCAAAAATTAACATGTTTTTTTCTTGGATATATTGATTTCAAGCACTTCGTTGGATATGTTGATTTCTTGGGTTTTTCAATTAATTGTTGCAAATATCTGATTTCAGAATAATTGAATGGTAGTTGTGAGTATTATAGTTTTCATTTGATCGGGGTAATATAATTGTATATGAGTCATTTGTAACATATTTAGGTTGGTTGTATATGAATCATTGTTACCTTTCATTTGAGTGTGGTAATATAGTTTACAGTAAGTATTATGCTAAAAGTTTCACTTAAATTCTTCATGTTTGAATGAGTACAAATCCTACTCTTCTGTAAAATCAACTAATGCTTTTTATTAGGCATTTTTCAATTTTTTTGTTGTTTAACTTTCAAATGGGAAACTTATTTGAGATATAAGAATTAGCAAGGGCTAAGTATAGTTGTCAATGTTGTTTTGTTATTTCCCACCATACTTACTTTGAGCTATCAGTGTTACTCTAATAGAATTTAAGCAGAATAGTGACACTATTCAGTATTAAAGGATAAGACAATTAGAGGCCTCGATTGTCATTTATTGTTTTTTTTACTATAATAATCTTATTAGTGATTTTTATTGCGACTCGGTTTATGTGTGGTATTGAATTTTTTATTGGGTTGGTTTAAATTTATATTCGAGTAATCTCATATGTCATACCATGATGAATGGTCTACTTTTGAGTTCTCAACTTATTTGTCTGGAGTGACACATGCTCTACTCAACTCCTTGCTTCGTATTCCAATTGTTGCAGATGTTCAGGCTAATAAAAGAGAGGCAGGGTAGGCACTGAACTCGATAATATATATGATGGAAATGAGAGGTTTCAATGTACAGAGCTTCATGCCATGTGCGAAAGAAATGGATAAAGTCATCTCAGAACTAGCAAGGGTGATTGTTGGTGAAAAAACTCTTATTGCAGAATGTGGTGATTTTTTGTTTAAGACTTGCACATCATAGGTGGAAGAATGCAGTTTAAGAGGACATATAATGCAAGTATATTGTAGCAATAACTATCAAATGCGAAAGGCATGAAGGATTTTTGTTTTTAAAATACAAAAGTCAAGCAAGTGCCTACAATGACAGGATTGGGTTGATGTATATTGTGCCAATTACTGACCTATTTTTTGATTATTTTTTTCTCAATCAGTTGAGTATAATGTTCATTTCAAAGTTTTTAGGATATTTCTGTCTCCAAAGAAATTTTAGCGTAATGTTCATTTCAAAATTTGTGATTTGTATTCATATTGTCGTTGTACTATTGTTCTTGTTGCAGTTCTACATGGTTTGGTCCAAAAACATTAGTTTAGTTCCTTTTATAAAGTAGATGGACACAATCGACACCCTTTCCTAATGATTAATTGATACAAACTTTTACATAATTTTTTACTCCAATATAGATATAGTTTCATACTTAAGTGTTTTCTCTATCTTTCACTTTTGGGCTTATCAAGTTTTGTACATTAAGCGAACACTTCTCTGTGACAGTACATGAATATAAATAACTTCAAATGCGCATATCAACTTATCTTGAGTTAGTTCGTATTATGCCGTGATTTAAAGTTATTGTTAATTTTTTGTTATTGTAATTCAATTGATTTTTTGGTCTTTGGTTTAGTCATTTCACTATGTTTAATTTTTCGTTATGTTTTTAGTTCAACCCAAAACATAATATTTCTAAACAAAACAATCAAGATAGAACTGTGTGTTTAAATATAAAAGGGATGGTGTATGATTACTAATTATATTTAAACCATACATGGGGAATACGTTCTTTCACAAACATGACTATAATTGTGGTCATGTCCACATGTATTTATACTACACATGTATGGCAAGCAATTCAGCGGGGTTGCCCTGTTCAGACTACAAACGCGAGCGTGCGTATCTCACACAATACATATGCTTAATAGATACATTTTTCTCTTTCTCTAACTACTTATTTCTCTTTTATGATTGATTGGTATTTTTGTTTTTAAATATGGTGTACTGTCTCACAAACAAATGATATTTTTCCCAGTTTGGTTAAACTAATAGGTTCGTACCATATTTATTTAAAAAATTGTTTAGTTATTACGAAATAAATACAACGTATGGTCCTATCAATATCGTAGACTTTCAAAAATTAGTGTCATGCCTTCAGGCACAAGCATACCCTATATATATATATATATATAGAGAGAGAGAGAAGGACAGAGAGAGTCTTCTTGAAAATAGTTGAAAGAGTTTGAGAGTGTATAAATGTAACACCCCACTATTTTTGGGACTGAGAAAAAAAAATTTGGGAAAAATAAAATTTATTTAAATCGAAGAATTTTGGAATTTGGAATTTGAAGCCATAAAATTTAGGACATTTTAATGTATTCTGAATGATAATTCTGAGTGCGCCATTGGTTCCGGACTGGTCGAGATAATCAAAATGACTGTCATTGGGTTTTATTTTGATTTCGGATTATTCTTAAGTATGTTTGAATCGAATTGGATTAAACGATTCATTTAAAGTGTGTATTAACATTTAAAACTGGGACTTATGTTGTAAGGGATATAGGAGGCTTACTGATCGTGCCTTCTCATTTAAAGACAAAAAAAGAGAAAGGAAGAAAGAAAGAAGAAGAAATGAAGAGAAAGAGGAAGAAAAGCTTGGAGATTCCGGCCCAAAGGCGACATCGAGGACGATCCAGCGTCTATAAAATCCAGGCAATTGTTTAATCTTGCAAAATATTACATTTGTGTATTTCACTTCATAATTGTGGATAAGAAAAATTGGAGTTTTGGGTATATTTTTCAAAACCTATGTTTTTGGTTTCAATCTTGGAATTGAAGTTTACAATTGAATTTAAGGGATAAAAATTGATGAGACTTGATATAGGATGAATTTCGATGTTTGAAAACATGTTGGGGTTAAAGATTAAGGGCTGGAAGAGGTATAAATTGAATTTTGGATAATTTGGGTTTAGGAGAATTCAACCATTTTCGTGGCTTGCTGAAGAAGCCAAATTGATTCTCCCCTTGTGAATCGATTCGCTAGTTTGCAGAAGCCTCGGGTCCTTAGGGACGAATCGATTCGTTGGGACCAAATCGATTCGCTATTGGGGCCGAATCGATTCGGAGGGGCCGAATCGAATCGAAAATAGGGTAGTTTTTGCTATATTTTTCAATAATGATTTCTAACCCTTTTTTATTGGGTTTATCGATGTGGGTCCTACTTTTATGATGTAAGAGTTATGTTTTGGAGAGTTATAAAGGGTTTCTCACATATTATGATTTTAGGGACTTCTTTAAATCGATTAAGGAAGGTATATATTTATATCTATGCAATGGAGTGTGTGTGTGGGTATGGAGATTGTGGGAAACCTCATTGGGGATGGAAATCCAATTTATAGATCAAAAGTGAGTCTAGATATGATGTGAAGTTAAGATATCTTATATAGAGATTTGCGAGGGTATGAGGGAAAATTATAGGCCGATATTAATGTCGAATCCTTATAGCGATAAGATTCTATTAAGTTATAATTGGGGGATAACGCGAGAGAGAGTGGTCACGTATACTTACAACTTTTTAAACGAAGGAACAAATTGTAATAAAATAGGATTAAGGGTTGATTAGAGAAATTGAACGGTAGGCGAAATTGGGGACGATTGGAAGGTGCTATTGACTAGAATAAGTCTAGTGTAAATCTAGTCAGGATAGTTTATACATATAATTATGTGGGAGTAACAATTGAGATTCCAATACTTGAAATGAATTTGAGATAAGCTTGAGGTTCGTAGACTATTAGTTATGTGCATACCAATAGTCGACATTAGTAAATGAGATATTGAGGTACTTTCGAATATCGGCGCGATAGGTAGTGATTGTTACCTACACTAAAATTTGGGTGATAACATATATATATATATATATATATATATATATATATATATATATATATATATATATATATATATATATGTTGGAAGACTATTCATCACAGGAAAAATGGATGAATATTCTTCAAGTGAGGGATCCTATTCACATATCGAGGTAAATTAAATGTGTTGGGACGAGGGCTAGTATGTTGAGGATTATGTATACTTATAGCAGAGTTTATGAATCTTATACATACGGACGAGAGAAAGTGTGTATATTTATTTGGATATGTGTATATATATATATAATTGTATAGATATGGATATATGTGTATACTTATCTTGTAAAATATCTAAACCGTATGTGATGGTTTAATTATATGATGCGATCATATGGATGTATATATATTGTGCATATGAATGATATACATACTTATATGATTAAGCATACCCCGCACAAGCTATAATTGGGAAGTTTTCGCGATGAGGGTGAGCATGCTGGCTCGAGGAGCAGAGTGTGGATACTCCCGAGGTCATAGTCGTTCATTGTGTTATTATGTGATTTACATTTTTTTGGGATGAGACGTGGTGGGTATGTTTCATCTCATTACCGGTTAGGAACTATGACCACTTCCTGGACGTTGTGTGTGTGAGTTTATCATGAGATGGGTGTCGTTTATCCTCACCAGGTGGTCCCCAGTATGATACATGGGTTGGGCACTGGGAAGATGATTGCATGGTGCAGTATATTGGCGATATATATAGCCGGTTATTTTATGTCAATGGCCATTGTACATCATATGTGGTATGTACACTTGGCTATGGGAATGAATGATTGTATTTATATATATTTTTAGAATAAATGTATATATATTTAGATATCCAATAGCAGAAAGGATATAAAAGTTCTATGGTGTACATCTTGGGTGATTATGGTGTACTAGATTGTTGGGGGTTGATGTATCGCATTTAAGGAATATTTCGGTTACATCATCCCAAGGATATTATTGGAGATTTTTAGGTTCTTCTTAGACAGTAATCTAAATTGTAGTAGTAGTAGTATTTGTGTGTATGACATAATAGATCCCCACGATCGACATTGTCAAGGAGTAGTGTATTGGGGGGGGGGGGGGGTTTCTTATTTGGATTTCTCTTTGCGAGACGACCCACGCACGAAACGTAGTGCAATGTTGAGGGTGGAGAGAAGTTTTGTCCTTATTAATTTGTATACATGTTATTTAGAGATTAAATCATATGATTAAAACCGAATGTAAATGGGTAAAGTATTAAGAATTATAATTGATTAAATTATAAACCAGAATCAATTAAGCTTAATATGGCATTCATGTGTAGAAATAATTAAGTATAATTGGAATGGGAAAGATTCTTGGGTTATGTTAAGAAGGCAGGTCTTGTGGGTATAGGTCGTGCCTATGGTAAGTTAAGTTGTACTTATGGGTGGGGTGACTTAACTAAGATTTCAAGACTCGAGTAGGTGCGCACTTTTAGATGAGAGGTGAGTTGGGGGTTTCACGATTGTGCGACTCCACTTTAATTATGAAATAATGCATTTATATTTATTATGCACGGTTAACACACTTTCTAAGAATTTTTACACCTCGGGCTCTGACCCGTTTATATTTCTCTTTTGCTATATATATTTGTATGTATGTACTATTACATGTGTCCTACCGTATGGATGCCAGATGCTTCCATCCAGAGTCTTGGGAGCCGTAACCGGTGCAGACTGTTGTGGGATTTCAATTTTAGTCGCTTCCTATCTCTTTATACATCTAGATAGGATTCATCGTGTACATCGGGAATATACTTAAGAGTTATTTATAACTGTTTAGATTTTCCCTTACGGTTGTTGTACTGTCAGTGACCCGACAACTTATTCTGGTATATTCATTTGTATATACTCATTTCATTTTATAATAGCACTTCATTTATCATGTACTCGTGTATGTTTTACCTTTGTTAGTAGTTCTATAGTGTTGGTTTGTGGTTTTTGGTATGTTTTATTATATTTTAACATCTCGCTTATATGATTTCGGATAGTTAGTCTTATATTACTTAGTACTGCCAGTTGATGTTGAGAATGAGCCATCTGATATTCCTTATTTAAGGTAGTATAGGGATGGCCACCCGTTATTATTTTAAGCGGGTTGTTACAATAAATAAAGAGCTTGATCACAACTTTGGGCCGAGACCAACATCCTCGACCCTCTTTTTTTCCATGTCATCATCTGTGACCATCCCATTATAATAGGACTGACCATCGAATTAAACGGTGATTGTGTGACCAATTCAAAATGATCACAACCCAAAGTCATGACACCATTGGAGGGAATTTTGGCTATGGTCATGGATGTGGTCACCACCATAATCTATGACAAAAGTTGGAGGAAAATTTGGCCCAATTTTTTTGCCATGATGCCTTGGTCACGGATTATGGTCGTAACCCACCATGGTCACGGATCATGGACATAACCAGCTCTAGTTTGTATCACGAAATTGTATGCTCAAAAAACTAGTCAGGAACAGAGATCGGGACAGGGCTATCATGATTATCTTCCAATTTTTGTGTAGTGGATGAATGTTGGGACAAATTAAATTATACATGAATCTTTATTAGTAAGGAGTTAGAACAATGGGTATCCTGGGAAGGAGCCTTTACTACCAGAGAGCTAGCTCTATGAGCTTTAGTGAACAATATTAAATCACCCTTTGCCTCAGCCTTAGAGGAGATTGATCCTTTAAAGAGTTTACTACACAATGATAGAAGATATATGATGGGAAAAAGGACCACATTCGTCAGTATCGCTAAGCTATGGCTTTGTGGAATAAAAATGCGGCTTCGCGTACTGGTTATTCCCCCTAACTTGGGGGACATTTCTCGCAAGTGGTTTAGGAAACTTCTTATCGACTTAACAAATTATTTTGAGTAACTATAGGAAACATTTATAATTAGATTCATTATGATTAGCTCTAATTTAAAAAATATGGGCAATCTGCTCATGCAAAAAACAGTTCAAAAGAAACACCCAAAATAATTTTTTTATGGTTTTAAGATGTTCACAAAAAGGTGTCAAATTATTTTGCGTATGTCACCTTAGCACCCATCATAATCGTCTGACCTAAGTATTAAATAATGTACTAGTCTTTGACTATGGAGGGAAATATCACTATTGGGAACCTCATGTCCAATAATGAAAAATATGCTAAGGTAGAGTACATTGTTTTAGGATGTGACCTCAGACCTTTAACATCATTAATTTAGTGAAATTTATGAGGAGAATCATCATAATTTGGTGACCTCAGACCTTTAACATCATTAATTTGGTGATAATTCATGAGGTGAAACATCATAATTTAGTGGCCTCGGACCAATAACATCATTATCTTTTTTTGATAATTTATGAGGTGAAACATCATAATTTGGTGGCCTCGGACCTATAACATCATTAATTTGGTGATAATTTATGAGGTGAAACATATTAATTTAGTGGCCTCAGACCTATAACATCATTAATTTGGTGGTAATTTAGGAGGTGAAACATTATAATTTGGTGATAATTTATGAGGTGAAACATAAAAAATTTGGTGACCTCAGACCTTTAACATCATTAATTTGGTGATAATTCAGGAGGTGAAAAATCATAGTATGGTGACCTCATACCTTAAACATCATTAATTTGGTAAAATATGAGGTGAAAAATCATTATTTGGTGACCTAAGACTTTTAACATCATTAAGTTGGTGATAATTCATGAGGTGGAACATCATAATTTGGTGACCTCAGACCTTTAACATCAATACTTTGGTGATAATTTATGAGGTGGAACATCATAATTTGGTGACCTCGGACCTAAAACATCGTTAATTTGATGATAATTTGTGAGGTGAAACATCATAATTTGGTGACCTCATACCTTAAACATCATTAGTTTAGTGAAATTTATGAGGGTAAGCATCATAGTATGGTGGCCTCAGACCTCAAACACCATTTAAGAGGTAAGACATTCAAGCATAACGTTGAAAGAAGCAATATAATCTGAAGAAGATGGGATTAATGATTATCAATAGGCAAAAATCAAGAGAGTAACAAATCAGATATACTAAGATGCCATCAGAGACAAAAGCTAAGAGGTACAAATAAGAAAGGAAACAAAAAATACAACTTAAAAGCTTCACAAAGAAAAGGTCTAAGTATCTGCAGTTGTAGTAGTGTCTTCGTGGCTGACGTTCGTCACTTGAGCCCCATCAAACTGAGGATTATCATCTTTGGTCTCTGTGACCTCTAGGGGAGCAATCCCAACAGGAGTAGCATCGGCCTCCTCAACCTCTTGCAAAGCATGAGAAATTTGGGGGTGACCAAATCCAACACCCGTAAAGTCTGAGGTAGTCAGACTCCCTGACTCTTTATCCTTGGTGGATGCACATTTTCCAGTTGCTTTGATACCTCTTTCAAGGTACTCAAAGCAAAAACTGAAAAATTCATCATAGACCTTATAGTCTTTAATGATCTTCTCTGCAGTACCCTCTAAAGCAGCCTTGATTGCAATAACCACCTTAGCCTAAAGGGAATCATCTTTACCCTTCATAGCTATATTGTGGTCCTTCCTGAGCTTGGTCATTTCCTTGTCTCTTTGCTTGACAATATCCTTTAGCTTGTCAACCTCCTTGAGCTCTACTTTTAGACATTCAACCTCTCCATTCAAAGAGGCTTGGACCTTCTCAACTTGATGACCCAACCCTATGAGGGTCATCTTCTTCAGGGTCCAATCAACAAAACGATGCCTGGACAAGATACCCTACAGTGGAAGGTTAGACGAATGATCATGAGTTATAACTTATAAAACAGTTGAGGTTACACTTGAAAAGATCAAATGAGCATAAACTAGTACCTGAATTGATCCGTGGAGGGTGAACTCGGCCACCAGCGGGATGTCCAAAGAGCGTAGGAAATGATTATCCTCTTTCTTAATCATTGCGTCGATAACATTAACAACCTTCAGACTGTGGCTAATGAGACTATCACAGATCTTCAGCTGAGCAAGACGAGCAGCCAGGGCATCATTTGAAGAGATAGGAATAGCAAAATTTCATTTTTGAGTTTTTCCCAACCTCTGATGCTCTGAATCCGTTATGGTCTTCCTCTTTTTAGTAACATCATCCTTGGATGTTATGACACTTTTTTCGGTGGTGGGAGGGGGTACATTTTTCCCACCCCTCCTCTCCATCAGTTTCATAAGACCAGGATCAAGCATTTCCTAAAGGTGTTTTGATATACATGTCGGGTGCTGTACAAAAGATAAGTCTCTGAGTTAGTCAGTCAGAGATATAAATTCTAAGAGGTACAACTTGGAAGAAAAAAAATTAAGACTTATGAAGCTCTCCTAAATGACCACCCCCCAAACATGTCTGAAAGAGGTAATAGACGGTCATTAGATGTCCATATTTTATAAGACGACCCTCGCTATGTCCAGGGTTGGATTTAGCAGCAAAGGAGACCTTCCCCCATCTTAGATGGGTCCTTAGAATCGACGTTCCAGAAGCCTCATTTGGACCAAATTCCCACGGCTTGAAAGTAAATAAATACCGGGGTTTCCAGTTATGGTTTGAAGTTAGGGTAACCAATAGCATTTTCTTCTCTGATTTCCTTGCTAATAAGTGGTAATAGTTAGGGTGATTTTTGGCATAGGAAAGACTATAACAACCAGTGAAAACTCGAACTGGAAGATCTAAATGATGGACAACCCTTTAAAGGACCATTGCCCCAATCATAACCCTCCAAGCTTTAGGGGATAATTGTGAAGGGGATAGATTTATGTGGGATAATATGGATCTAATGGAAGGGTGGATAGGAAGACAGAAACCCAACTTGAACATCTTCTTATAGATGCAAATATCTCAATATCGTCCATCAAAGGCCCTCTCACTTCTCAAAGGTTTCCTAAGGGTGATGGAAGTGTTTATCGAATAGAGGTTCCTAAAAGCTAGAAGGTCGTACTCACTTACGGAGCTCTCAATATCGGCCACCTCAAATGTATCAATATAACTCTCATGACCATCATCATCATCCCCAGTAACATCGTCCTGGGCATGTGGAGGGATACTGCCAGGAAACCTCTGAGCAAATTCAGCCCCGATAGCGGCCGATAGAGGAATGACATCAATGATGGGAGGAATGTCCACACTTGGACCTATGATTTCAACATATGAAGACCTATGTGAGGTACTAGAACCCTGGTTAGACGAGGCACGTCTAGAAACCTTGGCCTCCTCAGAGACCTCACCCTTCCAGAGAGAGTAATCCATAGCCTCTTGAAAGAGTCTACAGATTTGGGGTCTGAGGAGGATGACTGAGACTCAGACAATAGTGTTGGGTCCACTGGAACCTCTATAGGCTCAGCAGGCTCGGCTAGCTCAGGGTAGATAACCTTCAGAGGTGGAGGAAAGATAGAACTGAGAGTAAGGGACTCAGCCCTACGAGCTTCTTCTTGGTCTAGCTCTATTTGCCTAATTTTTTCAAAGGACTTCTCACAAAGAGACGGGAACTCATCTATGAGTTGGTATAGGGGTCTAAGAATAAGTGAGACGACACTATACTTGGACTCAAAACCACAAACATGCAAACAACTTAATTCAATCTAAACTAAGGATCAAATTAGGAATGTCAAAAGTTTTCAAATGAAGAATATCAAGAACACTCAAGAACCAGGTCATCAGAAAATGTGACCAGAGGTTTACTGGAGACCTAAAGAAGGGATTTTTTGGCCAAAGTAACCTCATAGCTACCTACAAATGCTCCTAAACCACTCAGACACTGTTATCCTAGCCATACAACCACTAATACTGGTGGAAACCCTCACCAAAAAACACAAACTCTAGTAAAAAAACTCAGAATTGTTGTTGAAATGCCTAGAAATTTAAAAGGGGTTGAAAATGGTACCTGTTTAGTCGCTAGTGAAGGACAAGGATGATATAAATTGAAGGAACCTTCAAAGTTAGTCAGTAATGGATGTTTGAAAGAAGTTGCATCTGCAGAGAAAGCTAAGATGAGAAAAATTAGGGATAAAAGAGAACGAGGAGAGAGAATAGGGTTTTTAAACCCACCTAATGATGGTGCGTGAGTCCCAATGCCCCATCATTTCCCTAGGGAACCCAAACAACAGGTCAGAATCACCTCACCTTGGGGAATACATTTCACTTCAGTAAGTGACATGTGTCAAGAAAATATTGGCACCCAAAGGGACTTATCCTCGGCCTAATACACATACCCCTCCATCATATATTTACATAGAAGACTAAGGGCTAAGGGGTGATTTATATGACCAAAAAGAACCCTCATCCTTAGAGACACTAACCTCGGCTTGTCTCACAATCGAGTTGACAAGAAGATCATAACTACCGTCAAAAGGATCGTATTCTGCACAATCATCTCTCTACCGCCAACCTCGGCTCTGCAGCAAACGACGGTCAATTGAGCCTCATGGGCTCAGGCAACTACTAACCCAAACATCGACTGTAGATGATGTTACAACTATCTCATACCTAACCTCAGCTATCCCTCCTGGCTGAGGTCATAACGATTAAAGACAACAAAGTGACTACATCTGACTCCACCAACCTCGTACTCATCCAGCCTGAGGTTACATCAGTCAAGCACTCAAGGTTGAGCATTTACAAGCACGTATAAGGTTTATAACACATGAAAAATCAGTTATAACTGAATTATTCCCCTCACGTGAGGGACTATTGAGGTCATCATTATCTATTTTGGATTAGCCAGGTGTCATCCTTATACTGGCTAGATCCTCATGCACATGTACATTGCATGCTTGGGTGGTACATTACACCCCCAAGCACTATATAAGGAGGTCATCCTCAACCTTGTAAAGGGATCCTAAATTTGAACCCTAGATAAAACTATGTTTGCATACACATTAGAGAGAGAAAGCTTGAGAGATTATATCTATGGACGTTAGTGCATTCATCTAGTGTAATTCACACACACAGTGGACGTAGGCCATCTTAGGATGAACCACTTACGTATTGGTGTCTTTCCTCTTCTCCTCAACTCCATCTACTATATATTCACTCTTGTACTGCCGTTGTTATCACTAGTTTGAGCTTAACAAACACCTTATCTGATGGTTCTGTTTACAGCCCCATCACTGAAGTATAGATTTTTTTCGCAAGGCTTTTTTCCTCATATTCTTCTTTTGTTTGTTTGGTTTAATTTTTCAATTGGATATAATTTATTTGGAATCTATTTTGAACACACACATAATTATTAATCACGATGAAATTTGTTTAAAAAATTAGTTATTTGTGTGTGTAACCTAAGATATAAAGATTACATAGTCAACTCAAGTTTTAATTTGGGTGAATAACTCTAGAGACGCGCGTTGTGAAAAAGATGTTGAGACCCTCCCCCAATCCTTTTTTATCCCTAAAATTACGATGCCTAATTCTTTGGTAACTTTAGATATGATTCAGTTCGAATAACTTGTAGCAGACCTTAAAACTTATGAATTCGATATACTTCCCAAAAATAAAAAGAAAAAAGAAATAAGGATTTTTTTGAAAGCCCAGTCCAGAAACAAAATGGAAAAGATTTTAACACTAACTCTGAGTTTGATTTTAAGCTTAGTGATCTTGGCTTGTTTGGTTTAAATAATTTCTCAAATTTAACGGAGAAATTCTTCCAAAGAAAACAAAGGATTTGAGAAAAATTAAATTGGAAATGAGGACAAAAACAATTGTGAGAAAGATGAGGTAAGATTTTATGAGTGCGAGGTCAAGGGTCATAAAGTCCACGAGTGTTCCACTAGGCTAAAGAGATAAGAAAAAGACAAAATTGCATATAAACCCACTCTCAGCAGTAGTGACGTTGAGTTGGTGGATTTCGAGGATGAATAACTACATGAACCTAATTTTAGTGCAATCGTGGACAGTCACATTAGTACTTGTACTTTGTCCCATGTCGATGACGACAATTATAAATGTGATAGCCCCAATAATTTGTCGAACCATTATGGAGAGAGTGAGTATACTAGCGAGATTTTGTGTGAGGGAGAAAGTGGTCTTCTCATAGATTTCCTTCACCAAGTCATTGTCAATAATTATCTCTTATACATTGGTGTTAAAGGGACCACATATCAAACTTTACAAAGAGTATTTAAGAACCAAAAATGAAAATAGAAGTTTGACTCTTAGGGTGTTTGATTTAGAGAAGGTGGGGATTGTTGGTGAGTCAACTCGTGAAGGTGTAATTTTTATGAGAGATCTATTTGACAAAAATTACGGATAGTTTTATGAGAGAACTTCAATATTCACATGAGATTCGTGATAAATTGAAATCCCATGTATCCCAACATGATAAAGATCTTGAACGTTCCAAGGAGGTCACGGTCACTTTAGAGGACACATATAAAAAGGTTGGAAATAAGTTTCTTGGTCCTCCATTAGATTTTAATGTGAACCAAGGAACAAGTTATTACGGTGCATCAACATCCAATGTCGCACCCGAGACGATTTCTGAGTTTGTGATGGATCTATATGAACCTTTTCCTAACCCACCTAGGAGATCGAACCCAACAAGGAGAGTGAATCCTACGCATTTTGATCAAGGTAGGCCCAAGCCCGTTTATGTTTGTTAACATCATAAACAAGGGGTTGACCTTATGGAGTTTTGTTTTAAGCTTGGAAGAGTTTCACGCCATTCGTATTCACCGATATGTTCCCACACAATTTCACATGCGTGTTGCGACATGCACTCCAACACGTGGTCCTACTCATGTTCCCACCCACGATCATAAGGATTTTGAGAGTTTTCATGAGAAAGTAGAATTTTTTGTCAAAACTTTGCAATGTTTGATTGAGGAATTTCAAAGGATGCCTATTCTTTTTTTGAGATCCTATTGGCCTAATGATTGAGGTTATTATGACACCCCACCTATTTTAACAATCGGTGATGAGTCCTCCATTAAAACACATAGGAACCTCATATGGTTCATTCTAAGCATCTCTGTAAAAAACTTTTAGTTTACTAACCACCTATGTTAATTTAAGTGTGTGTGAAATTTTATCTTTAACTAAAAACAACAATCGAAAATAAAATAATAACCAAACCATCCAAACAGAAATACTACTTTGAATCCATCACAAGATAAATAACTCAATAAATAATACAGAATAAACCATCGGTTAACAATGCAAAACTATAACTATGACTCTATGAAATAAAATTGAATCCACTGATAGTTGAACTGCATCCTATTCTAGGAATTAAATGACTATAGCGTTTAATCTAAATCCTTCTAGCATCCACAACTTCTACATCTACGAATCTCTGGAACAGATCATTAGGCTTAGTATCCCTGTGACTGGACACCTAAAAGGTTTTTTAAATATTTTGAAAGTTGGGTCAGAGCCCAAAACATTTGAAAATATTTAGAAAGTATTTATCAGAATTTAAAATCAATCATTGATTACACATGTTGGTTCAGTGTACACTCCCTTAAGTTCCTCACCTCTCCACTAATGTGCACGCCTAATGTCTCCTACCTAGCTATAATATCCAACCCATCTAGGTGTCTTCAATAACTATTTATCCACTTACAAATTTATCTATCTCGTACCCCCCATACAGTATGTTGCATTATCCCAATCTCTACTCATTAGGTCCTTAGTTAAATATCTCTTTGACTTCTACCATTCCTCCCATACATTACGCTATCATCATGTTAATAATTAACACGTCTCGTATGTTATTATTAACTATATTTAACAACTTACTTATGTCTATTAAACCATTTCATTAAGTTGATCTACTTAAATTATCTTTTAGATATACGATATCTAACATAAGACAAGGAAGATTACCTCGTAATTAAATAACTATTAGATATATACTATCTATCATTCATAAATTACAAACAAGTATGATAATCACACTTGTATAAATAAATATCACACATATCATATACACAACTATAGCTTCTCCGGAATGGCCACTCCTGATGGGGCATACTTTGTTATCATGTCCATGTGCCTCTCGTACCAAATTAATGACAAATGGTTCATCATGTCTCCTCAAACCCAAAATAAATCAATATGCAATGGAGGCGAACATGGTTCTAGGCCTTTGGGATAGGCACATACCTAAGGTACCCAAATGACATGCCAACCACACTAATACACACATAGTAATCCTCTCTAAGTTCCATGTTCTCGGGCACAAATCTAGAACTTGCTAGAATCGTCAAGGTGGGATCGACCTCTGCACGGAAACCTTCGAATAACAGGCAACGTAGGTATGTTCACACATATAATAAATCTCATAATAGGCACATACATAACCTAGCAATGCGTCACATATAGGCATGCACACAACCTATAAATATAATCCATATAACTATACAGACAACCTATAGATATCATTTGTATAATTATACACTCCACCTATAATATATTCTGTATAGGTATACACTCAACCTACAATTATCATTCGTTCGTAGTATATATATATCTGGCATACTTACCGTACTTGCCAATTTATGATTATAACTCTCTATTTTGTTTTCCCAAGTCTTTTCCTTTACCCTAAAGGTCCCTAGTTACCATTTATGTTATTCAAATAGGTACTACACTCATACTCTACTGGTCTAAGTTATAGATTTACCCTAACTACCCATGATTCGATTTTATTCTCCCAAATTTAACTACATTACCAATTATGTTAAAATTACCCTTAGCCTTAATTCTTTTCATTTAGGACTAAGCCACAATCCTAACATTATCCTACCGGTAACCAAAATATCTCTCATTATATTTTAAGGATGCCCCAAAAGTTCACCTGATATTTATTCGCAAGGTCTAGGCTTAAAAGGGGAAAATTTCACATTTTCTGTGAAATCGAATTGATTTTCTAGGAGGCCGAACTAATTCGCTTGCCGAATCGATTCGTCTCGGGGACGATTCGATTAGCAACTACGCAAATCATCTTCTTCCTCTATACACAAGTGATTTTTTACGATTTTTAATCAACCAATGCTTGATGTAATCACCTCAAACTCCATTATAATTCGTTCCCACGTTATAGAAGGGTATATACATCAATTCTAACGAATCTTCATCATCAAAATATCATTAAATCCTAATTTTCAAGATTTATTTAGGGTGCTTCTACCCAAAACCCTAGTTCAATTTCTTCATGCATAACCAACATTTTCCCTATATTTATTTCATCAAAATTTGCACATATAAATCTAATTTCGTCATCTACATATATAGAATCATTCTACATGCATTCCTATCCCCATTAGTGAGTCTTAATCACTTTAAATCTCAAGACATAAGGTAATATCAAGAAATTATATTTCCTACACTGCATGGGTATCATAACCAAATCAAAACATGTAAATAAACACTTGACTTTGGTCCAACAGATCTGATTTCGCATGATGCTAATGGATTTGTTTGTCTTCCCTTCCAATCCACAATCCAAGGTTGATGAAGCTCTAAATACAAGGTTTAAGGCTTAAAAACCACTACTCATAAAATGCAATTTGGCACACCCTGATATTAAAAATCTGGCACAGTTTAAATCTGTGCCAAATTCTAGTAGGATTTAATGACAACTTGGCACACTTTAAAACGGTGCCAAAATCTGGCATTGTTTAAAAGTGTTCCAAAATTGAGAACACTTAACTAAAATATAAATACCCTAGAAAATAGAAGAGGTATTCTTTCCCTCATAATAAAAATCCCAAAGCGTTTTCACCTCTATTCCATATGTTCTCTCAACCTTCAAATCACTCATAATCGACCTCACTCCCACTCATACTCTCTCCTTACTTTGTATTTCACCATCAACTTCTTATTACTGGTATTCTTCTTCACATATCTTAGGTAATCTCAAACCAACCAACCTTACAACCTCTTTCACTTATTAGAATCTCCAAATTTGGCCTTTGAGTTGATATATTCCCAAGCATTAGACCTATATTGCGGCAATGGTCGCTTTTATTCTCCCCACTGGGTAACTTAAAATACCCATAATCTATATTTATATATATTTCTATATTTAAGAGTATATTATATTTCTTTTGGTATGTATTTGTTAGTGTGGGATGATTTTGGTTTGAGTCATAAATCAGGGTTTTGCAGGAATTCGGAGAGGGTTTCTTCTGAAAAGCCTCCAAAGTAAGTTCACTTTTGTTGTTCATTGATTTTAGTATTGAATATATAGGTTATTTTAGCTGGTCAACAAGGGGGATAAAATCATTTACGATGGATGAGTTCTTCTCATGGGAATTTTGGTTGAGGGTTAGTGAGCCGTTTTTTTTTCTTTTTATGTTTTTATCTTATTGAATAATACATATGTAGTTTACATTATCGCATACATGTAGGAATATGTCTCACTATATCCCCATATACCATTGATTTTTTTTTACATAACTTAGCAATTTATTTCATGTAATTTCATTTTTAGTTTCGGTTTCGGCATCTATTTGCTCAATTTAATAATTGGTATTTTGGTCCCCGCTTGTTGACCCAAAGATTGATCCGACAGATGACCCTCTCTTCCCTACATAAGGTTCTAATTAATTCAGGACTTTCATTCCCTGCCTCCCCAAGTTTAAGTTTTGGTACTCCGTATTGAAAGCTTTCTATGTTGCATTTTTATGACCTTTTTCTCCATGTTTGACATGCCTGTCTTTTGGCCTATATTGCTCTATTATTAGATTGTTCTTACCCTAATATTAGATATATCTATCATGTATAATATTAATATGTAATCAAGATAACATGGTATACTTATATTTGTAACGACTCTATTAACTATATGTTTTTAGTTCAAAGATTTATATATGATGAGGCGCCTTTTATTCTCCGAGTATTTTAGTTTTCACATGAAAGATCAATGTGAAGTGATTATTAAATCCAATGGTTTCTTTAATGTATTATTAAATGGATAATAAGTTATTAAGGGGTCAAAGGTGTGAGTTACTCTTTTTCTACATCGGTTTAGTGGAGCCCCTTATAATTCCACACTCTTAAATATTAAAAAAAATCACATTAGAATCCCTGATATTATCTTATTTATGAAATTTCTACTTTTAAAGATGTTGTCACTAGACACAATGAAAGTACCTCACTATATACATTTTGATTCTCCTTACTATGTAAACGATGTTGTTTCAGTGTGAGTTGTCCATGTTTGTTAACATTTTTTACTTTTCACACCCGAAAAACTTATTTAAGGGAAATCACCATTCAAGTTAGAAAGGACGAGGAAAGTAGGGCCTTCAATTGGGCATTTGAGAAATGGAAGAAGGAAGTGGTTGTTAAAGGTTCTATTTTGAAATCTATCCATTTCCTGAGAAAACTCATTGCTATAACATGTCACATAGGTCATTTATACGCACTCCATACCCAATTAATAGTCTTAGTTTCAAAGTAAAACATTTTGAGGGAAAAAAATTATTTACAATTGTTCCTTATATACGAATTCCTTTGGAATGAAACACAGCCGTTGGATTATTTTTCTTATGTAGGTATTGTTGGGATGGGTAACTTTAGTTTTTCACCTAATTCTACATACTCCCACCGTCCCAAATAAGGACTCCATGTCTTTATTTTGTATAAATTAAGGATGCTCTCAATCAATGGCCTAGATTAACTCTTGTTCACCATCATGGAACTTGGTTCATTGATTATGTCCAAAAAGGAAAGGGGACCCTTAATTTGGGATAACTCGGAAAGGAATTACTGACCCTTAATTTGGGACATTGGGAGAACTATTTTTCAAAACATGACTCTTAATTTTGGATGGACCAAAATAGAATAGGACTCTTAATATAGGGACAAAAGGAATAATACTTTTTGTTATGATCATTGGAAATATATGTATGTTCAATTGTTTTATGTTATCAGTTGTTGCAGTTTTATAACTAGGTTTGACTTTATCATGTTAATTGTTTTTTAGTGCAAGTTTTGTACTTGTTGTATCTACGAAGTTTGGTTGTAAAGACGACGAATCACATAACTTTTAAATCAAGCGAGGATTTTATCTCATATTAAATGTGCATCAAAATTGTTCTCAACTGCATCAATGGCTCATTTTTTTCTACCTCTATGACTAGCATCTAAACAGAAGAGATAATAAAGACATAAATTATGAATTTATAAAGTTAGCTATTACTGGAAAATGGATCTTATTTGTGGTTTATTCCTCTTTTCAGAATCAGATTTACCTAATGGATTATTGGCATCTAAATGCAAGTTTGATGATAAAATAGAAACATCTTCTGCAAAGATGCATTCCATTATTATGGGAAACTATTACATCAGCAAAATATGTTACAACATTATGTGAAGACAGGTAATATCACAAAGTAGTAATATTACTACCTTACAATCTTTCCATTGATATCCACTTTTGAGTCCCCCCCCCCCCCCCTCCTCAATATAAGAAGATCACATGCCTCTCTTATACTGAATGGTTTGGAAAAGGCTTGTGTACCCTGTTAAGCTTCTATATTGTCCTGAATCTAAAAGCATAGTACTGCAAAACATTATGGATTTTCATGGAGGATCAATGACATGCAAGTTGTGATTGTTTTAGGAACCTATTACGCGTCATCGAGAACCGTGCAAATTTGGTTGGACGTGTAGTAGTTGATGTTGGTGCTGGAAGTGGCATTTTGTCTTTATTTGCTGCTAAGATTACTTAGTTATCGACATAGTTTATTTAATTCGCATTTTATATTCAGAATGAAGCAGATAAAAAAAAATATTTTTTGGCGTTCTTTTGGAATGATGAACTCCTTCCTCCTCTCTCTCTTCCCCCTCTCTCCCTCTCTCTCTCTATCTCACTCACACACACACACACACACGCAAACTCACACTCACATAGTAGGCTAGAGAAAAACATGTTTATTCTATGGAGGAATCTGAAATTGCAAATTATGCTCACAAACTTATTGTTGGGAACCCATTGCTTGGTTAAAGAATTACGGTGAGTGTCCTTGTTTTTTTACAAGTCATGATATTTGCCTACTCCTTATTTCGAATTTAGGGCCACTATGCCATCTAAACTATAGGTTATGAAGGGCAAAGTTGAAGAATTTGAGTTGCCTGAAAAAGATGATATTTTGATTTCTGTGCCAACGGGTAAGCTTGTTGTTCATACTTGTTTTTCTCATTCCGGTTGATACATTTTCTATTATATCTAACATGCGTGTTGAATTTTAACAATCGTAAAAAAGTGTTACGGTGAGTGAATCTTTATTTTAATAAGAAAGGGAAGCACCTTTTAATATAGAGCTAGACCACCTTTGAGATGAGTGAATACATTTTCTATTTAGGGTCAATGACACACGTTTTTAATTTATTTTTCAAACAGGATTGTAAAACGGGGTTACACATAGAGCTAGATAAATTTCAATGAGAAATTCATTTGGAATATCATTGTCCCTCCCTCCCCCCTTCTCTCTAATGCATTTATTTTATGACCTTTCATAGAGTTTTAAATCATGAGTATACTTCATCAATGAAGTCATTGCGCAGAGTAAGATAAGAGTGACTGATGACTGATATTGTTTGATCTATCTGCGTTGTGGCTCATTTATTTACATATTTCGAGGAATTCATCACAATATTTAAAATGATTCCATTTATTGAAAATATCATCGAAAGTTGAACTTCTGATGTCCATCGCTTTAATCAAAGGTTAATTTCATGTACAGAGTTTTTTTTTAAAATCCTTTAAATTTTAAATCGGAAATGATCCCAAAGGGACTATTAATAAATGATCCCAAATGAACTTTTATTTTTTGAAATTCCACAATAGTTTGATACTAATTAAAAGCATCACAAATTTTCTTAAAAGGCTCTGAAATATAATGATAATTTTAGGCACTTGTAAATATATAGAACAATACATAGAGCTTTTAGATCTATTCACCTCCTGACCAGACATAATTCCATACCTTTCCAACACTAATTTTACTTGTTTAATGACCCCAATGGAACCGGAAGAGAAAATTATCAATTCATCTGTAAAGGTTAAATGTTAAACCAATAGGAACCTTAGGGGAGTTTTTAAGGATCCAAAAGTAGGACATGTGTTCATGTTGTTTAGATTTTAGGACTATCAACTAATAATGAACTGACTTGCTTGACAATATGTACATACTTTTCTGTAGCTGAATGTCACAGTGTTATGATATTTATCATTACATATAGACAACCTAAATATGCCACCTCTCTAGTAATTAATGGCAGAACAAGTGAGTGAATTTTCTCCCTTATATTTTTTATTTTTGTATATAAAAATATTTTTTTCCTTTTAGTGATTAGTTATGCTTCATGAAATGATGACTAGTTTACCTAACTCTTGACCATCTAAGGCCGTATATCTATGAGCTAACATGAATTATTGGGAACGATGAAGTTGTGGTATGTTTTTTTCTAATTTCATATTTCTGACAGAAGTACAACCTATTTATTGTGAAGGAACCCAATTTAGAAGTGGTAGATCTCGTGTCTGTTTTGATATGTTGCAAAAAGAGGTTTCAGAACTAGGGTTAATAACACTCTCATAGTGCGTGGGTTCTCTTTCCTTTTCTATCATCACCATTGGTTCATTTATGGATCCTTGAATTTCTTCTCAGCTATGGTACTTACCCATAAACTTCTTATATTACTTATTGTATAGAGTAAATAAGTCATGATCATAGTTGTCAAATTATGAATCTAATCATGAATCGGAAACCTTATGAATAGAATCATAAGAATTGCTTTAAATGTAAAATTTGTAGGAAATGATATATAAATTCAAAGAGATCACATAAATAACATGACGATAATTTGAAAATATTTATACTTTGACTTAAAAACAAGCCTTTAAAAGAGTGAAAACCTAAATCAACACTTAAACGGTCCCGTAAGAGGCATGGAAACCTCACACGTGACTAATGTAACTAGTAAGAACCGACATTGTAGTCACGGGTCTCCTTCTTTTAGAATATTGCACTGATTTGAAAACTTCTAGATTAAGCTTACAAATAAGTCGATAAATGGGTGAAAACACAAACTGACCCCCAAATAACCCCGTAAGAGGCATAAACACCTCGCCCGAGACTAATAATACTTTATAGGAATCGACTGTGTAGTCACATGTCTCCCAATTTGAGAATATGATAATAATTTGAAAATATCTAGATTAGGCTTAAAAACGTGTCATTAGAGGGTGAAAACCCAAAATAATGCCCAAACGGACCCATAAGAGGCACTAACACCTCGTACGAGACGAATGTAACTCCTAGGAACTGATCACATAGTCGTGGGACTTCCAGTTTCAGAATATGATGATCAGTTGAAAATATCTAGATTAATCTAAAAAACAAATCGTTAAAAGGGTGAAAACCCAAACTAGTCCTGAACGACCCCATAAGAGGCATCAACTCCTCGTATGGGACCAATGTAACTCATAGGAACTGACCACGTAGTCACTAGTCTCCCAGTTTGATAATATGATGATAATTTAAAAATATCTAGATTAGACATAAAAAAAGTCGTTAAAGGGTGAAAGCCCAAACTAGTCCCCAAATGGCCCTGTAAGAGGTATAAAAATGTCGTTAGGGATCAATGTAACTTATAGGAACTAATTGTGCAGTCACAGGTCTCCCGGTTTGAGAAATGATGATAATTTGAAAATATTTATATTTGTTGAAAAACTTGTCGTTTGAGGGTGAAAACGTAAAACAGTCCTCAAACAGCCTCGTAAGAGGCACTAATACCTCGTATGGAACTAATATAACTCGTAAGAGCTGACCACGTAGTCCCAAAACTTTTAGTTTGAGAATATAACAATAATTCATATAATAAATTAGAATCGAAAAGGAGAATCCATGTGGCTGAGCCCATATGATGGGATTAAGACAAGGATGATGATGGTGATGATGGTGATATGCAATTTTTTAGTTTGAATAATATTTTTTGTGTATAACTCCTACCTTCTACTATCACACTGCCAACTAATGTTTTAGCTCCCATCACTAGGCAATTCTTTCGTAAGTGCCCTGTTTCATGAAAATGGAAACATAAAGGTGTCGTTTCAGCTACTGTACACTCTCAAGACATATACCCTTTACCACCACATCTATAACCAAACATGGCCCTCCGTCCAAACACAAATGCGTTTTATGACTGAATCATTCCATTCCTTCCACATCGAGCTTGAAATCTTCCAGGTGAAGTTATACTATTTTTAAATCCTTGACCTTTAGGTACTCCTCATGCTACAATTTGAGTTGAGGTTCCCATTTCCCATCCATATGATTTTGTACCATCGTGTGTAGCTTTCTTCGAATGTTCATCTTGCATTTATTTCATTGACTTCTCTGCCACCATAGATCTATCCAACAGGTCCACGTAATCTCTAATCTTCATATTAGCAACCATGGTTTTTATATATACATTCAAATCAGGTGCAAATCTATCCTCATCAAATCAGGTGCAAATCTAGATAAAGATATAAACAAAGTTTCATACTCTGCCACTGTTTGGTTCCCCTATTTCAACATGATAAATTCTTCATATTTTTCCTTTCTATAAAGACTTGGGAAATATTTTTCAAAGGGCACACTAACAAACTTTTCCCATGTCATTTGTGGAGGATTCACTAGCACCATTCCCCTAATTTTAGTAAGTAGCCTTTATGTAGAATCCCACCATAATTTTGCATCATCCTCTAACATAAAGATTGCTAGCAAAACCTTTTGTTCATCTCACAGTTCCATCACCTTGAATGTTGTTTCCATCTTTCTAATCAACCCCTCTGGCACTAACGGATCAGTAATACCAGTAAATTCTAAATTCATGAACCTCTCATGCAATTTATCCCTATCTCTACCATGTTCTCCACCTCTCGCTTGTTCCACTAGTTGTGCCACAACACATAATATTAATCCCACATCATTAAAAGGTTGTTCTTGAACCTCTGGTTCATCCACTTCAATATGTCCATGTCCTTGTTGACTATTAGGTACATAGGATGCCTCACCCTCTCCTATATCATGTGGCTTGTGTGGATCCATCACTCACTACAAAATAAATAACTTGAACAGAATACAATAGCACCAGTTTAACATTAATATTGTTAGTCAAAACCCTAGCACATAACAAATTCACTTTCTATCATCCATTGTCAATCTAAACCCTCACACCTTGTCCAGAAACTACTAACCATGCTCTGATACCAAGTTATCGCGTTCCAACTTAATTAACTTAAGATTATCATATTAACATAGAAATAAATTGTCTTAAACAAGGTTGTACTCTAAATGTCTCGGTAAATAGCCCCATATTTTATTTCCTTTGTTCTTTAAAAGCATATTTGGATGAAACATTGACTACCTTAACATGTAATTTATAAGTACTAAAAACTTTACATAGAAAAGTTTTTTCTTTTAATAATTACCTTAACATGTATTTTATAAGTACTAAAAAACTTTACATACAAAAGTTTTATTTTCTAATGCTATAACCCAACATGAATTGTGTAGCTCTTGCAAGCCTGGACCCGCCACAGTCCAATTAACCCACAACATTTAATGGGGACCACAACATTCCACAATTAGGCCCAGTACAACAAACCTTTAATTTGGATTAACAGGACCATCACATCCCATAGTACCCACCACATTCCTTAACATTAGATAAAGGATGGTCCAAAGTCCATAACATTAGATAACCTCGCTTAACATATTTAATCACATGCATATGTTTCATAATTACCACATCACTCCATAAGCATTTTAACCCATATATTCAACTACACATTTCCATATGAAAATATAAGCATTTATATTTCATAGGGCAGGTCACTCACCTTGAAGTAGGTACTAAGATTAATTCCAAAACTACTTCCTTGGTATGGTAGTATTAGTTGTTTCCCCACCTAACAAGTCACCGTCATTAGTATTTGAAAACACCAATTAACATTAAATCCAGTAATACATCACATCATTTGGTCAATTAGAAATAAATAAAGAGGAAATAAATACATTACTTCATATGTCTATAAAACCCTATTCTGGTTTCAAACACAATTTACAGAATTGAATTAACAATTCTGTAAACAAAGTTACGCCCGTTTCTTTACTATATAGCAAAACTGCCCTATAGGCTCCTCTATCATTTAGGCAACTTCTAGGAATTTTCATAATTCTTATACAATATAAATTTCCATGATATTTCGTCCAATATCAATAAACATACTGAATGACAAAAAATTGAAGTTTCATAATTTTTAGGGTTCATTTGCTATGTCGAACAAAACATCAAACACCTAGTATGCATACTTACTCCTTTGTGGAAGATTTTATACTAGAACTTCAAACTATCACCAAGGATTCATTTCTTGGTAGCTTTACATAATTTTCGAATATATTACACATATATGGGTCTATTTTTATCTCCAATAAGAAGTATTAAATTTTAATGAGTATTCCATTATGTATGCCATTTTTAACACGACTAGATTGGAATAGTACATTAAAGCATAACTTAACATTTTTAAGCATACATAACCCCCACCTCGGTTATCAATCATAGAAACATATACTAAACATGTTTTAGTATATAAACACATCATATACTTGAATTTACTATATCAAAAATCTTCACGAGAAAGGAATTCAAATCTGGGACTTTAAAGTTAAAATTTACAATCCTAGCACAAGTCCTCAGGTATGTTCTTTAGCCACCCCTAGTTTAACACAATTTGGAAAAATGTGTATCAATTAAATCTTTATCGGAATTAGAAACAAAAACATATCAAGTGTAGATCTCATCCATGTGACCAACTTTAACAAATAAGTAATTACCTTACGAGGATTCCTCGATTTATTGAAATTTTCCTAAGGAATTTCTTACTTAACTTCTCTTTTTCTCTCTCCGTATGAAAAATATTTTTCATGGATGAGTTGGATAAATAAGGGTGTTTTATTAATATGTTTAATTCGGCCAAACCATCCTAACCCCCTCTAACCAATTAAAATATAGCACATGGTGTGCATATAAGACGAAATATCACTTAAGGGAGGAACAAATTTCGCCCTTGTTGCGTGCGTTCGGTACAACTTCTTGTTCGGGCCTTTGTTTAACAAACTGTTTCTAACGTTACAACCCTAATTCATAAATCTATAACTTTATTATTTTGTGTTTTCCCAAAATCATAAAATTAGTACGCCCAATTTGGGCTCGAACAAAAGAGTAATAATTTACTAAAAATTTCATAACTTTCAAATTTGGAGACCAAACATCGCCACTTTTACACCAACACTCTAGTTTATTTTTATAAACATATTGATGCATTTAGATGCATATTATCGTGATTCATTTAACCAAATAACTAATCATATGATCTAAGAATGTTATCCCCGATCATAAGCTTGATTAGCATCTAATGTAAGTAACACATATATCACATGAGTATGCGTCCCCTAAACATGACATATTTAACACCCATCACCAACTTATAACTCATAAGGTATAGTTAAACATGGAGTTAACATTCCTAATAAGGTTTTAGGGCCCTATAAGAAAGGACAACAGGTGTAGCAATTGGGGTTAAGACTACAAGTCCTAAAGATGAACACACGACATGGAAAGTGGGGCCAGAGACAAAGGGAATGGTACAAAAAGGTGTCTTATGTGTTATAGTAGGGCAATTGGTGTTGAACTCAACGGCAAGGAGAAAGTAAGACCACTCAGATTGGAAGATGGATGGGAACAGTGCCAATGGGGCACAATAACAGTCGCGGGTGTAAGACCTTCGATAGGGAAATATTACTAAGATATTTAAGTCTGAAGGTTACCAACCTAAGAGTGGTGAGATCAGGTAGGACCAGAAGGGTCCATAACAGAGGCAGTAGCATTCGGCTCCTCAAGGCCATAGGGGCTAAGGGAATAGAAGCAAGAGAGTTTCTTGGAGAGTTGTTACAGTTGTGGAGAGATGTACGACAGAATGAAGGATTTGAAAAAAGTGAGGCAGGGGAAACAATAGGAAGAGACCTAGATATACTACTATTGCAGTAAATTATGGGTTAGTTCCGGGACAAGAGTTATGTCATGAACCCGTTGACCAGGAATGGTAGATGGATAATGGAGATAAATTTTTTGTCTTAATCTTACGAATATAGGATTATTCCGGGTGACATGGGTACGTCACAATATATGGTTGTTTAACACATAAATTCGCGAGTGAGTCGGATTTAATGGCTGCATGGGTAATGACAACCTTAAGTGGTATATATATTTACCATTGGGTCGCGGAAATCTTTGGTGTTTTCTACGGGGGAGCAGATGTTTGTATTGTGTTATTAGTTTTACTACTTTTAAGAGTTATGAAAGTAGAAGTTAAAGTAATCATTTGTAATGACTAAATATTGAGGGTTTGAGAGGTAATAGATTGTGTAATAAGATTTCATGCTCATTATTCCAGGGTGAGGTATATTATTTTGTGAGGTATATCCTGAAAGAGATTTAGGCCTGCTATATATGTTGCTGTATCATAGAATTCGCTGAGTATGTCGTGTTATTATATTTAATATCGATGAGTCGGGACATTTAGCGATGCGATTCAGGTATGCTTGTTTATTGTCGAGCAGAGAGATTTAGTTCGTTATTGATGAAGCCTCAATAATGGTAAGAACGTCGTGTTTTATATCTTCTTAAGTGAAATGACAGTGGAGGAGTAAACATCTTATGTCAGGAGACGTGGATTAGGGGTACTGATTATGTGATGAGGGCCAACGAATCTCAACGACGGACAGCGTTAGTTAGTAGTGTATCGGGGGTGGTTCCTTAGACGGATTTCACATTGCGAGACACACCACGCATGAAACTTAGGGAACATCGGGAGTCGGGAAATGTGTGACCTCTAGAACACGGGTTTAGCACCTTAGTTATATTACATACATGTAGTTATAACTGAGAGATGATAGTTACATTATGATTTAAGACCAGTAGAGCCATACTATGTTGATGTGAAAATAATTAAGTTGAAGTTAGTAGGATGGCTGAGTGTAACCCTATTGTATAGTCATTCTTAGTAAACAAGGCTTAATCCAAAACCCTGTATATTATGTTCAGTTGACTTGTGCCGAAATGCACGAAACATAGTGTGTATGGGCGCCCTAAATAGTTGAGATTTTTGGTCTCATTCACAAGTATAAGATGGGGAATAGTATAAAATAAATGTAGAGGCATGAGTAAATTAGAGACAGAACTAGAATTAGGCAAATAGAATATAGTTTCAATACGAGCAAGTCGTGTCATTTGAACCAAAGGGTGAGCGAAAAGGAGGGATTCTAGCATTGAAAAGTACAAGGAATGTACATTTTAAAATTTTAGGGATAATTAGGAACTACTCATTGCAGAAGAATAACATGGCAAGAGTTACATCATAACCAACTGTAGATGTAAAAGTCTTACATTAATGGTCGGGTATGATTGCAGATATCTCCAATGAATGGAATACATGTTTAAAAAGGGAGAATTTGGCACCGAGGGAGGATGGGACCTTTTCCAGAATAATGAATGGTATAGTCATTTGAATATCGACCCAATCATGTTGGGATATTCTTAGAAGAAGGGAAGCTAGTTTCGATGTCGCTAAGGTGAAACGGTAAGAGATAAGAGGGAGTGATTTAGAGTAAGTGATAAGGGTGGATTGATCTCTAGTCTCAATGGTAGGGTATAGACAGTCATACTAAGAAGTACCACTAGTGTAGGGGTACCGGGAATGGAATAATGTTTCAAATTTTAGAAGGACGTGTATATCCTGGGAGAAGGTATTTGAGTATGTTAGTACTGAGTTTATCCTAATTTCGAGGCTGAAATTTATTTCTAAGGGGGGAAGTATCTGACACCGTATAATTTCCAATGATTTTTATATGGGGATTAATTAAATTAAAATGGGAAAATAATCCGAATTAAAATAAATATTAATTAGCGTGATAAGGGTTTTTATTTATGTCTAAGAAGAATATTGAGTATTACTTAGTGAATGTGTAATAAATTAGTAAGAACGGATTATGATGCCCGTGAATGAGAAATATGACAACTTCGGTAAATTTATCGGGATGCGCGTGTGAGTCGTGTCGGGGCTTAAATAGTATGAAATAAATGTGAATTATTTATGGGTCATACAAATGGTCATTTTGAGTACGCCAATTTGTCTGAAAGGGTCGAAACAGTTAGAAAAGTGTACTTAAGGGTTTGGATTGGGTCGCGGGGCATTTTTAGGCCAAATCGGCACCCCGGGAGGGCATTTTGGTGTTTTGACTTTTTAGAGTAAATAGACCTACGAATTTATAAGCCCTATATTAGCAGGATAGATGTGAGGGTTAGAAAGATAGAAAACAACAAGGTGCTATTAGAGATGAAGGAGAAAACATACTTGGAGTTTAAGAGATAAGTTCATTATACCAAAAGCAGCAATCGGGCACAGTTTAAAATTGTGGCAGATCAAATCGGGCATGGTTTTGAACTGTTCCAGAATGAGGTGTTCCAAAATAACCATTTTTTTGCATGGTTTTAAAGTATGCCAGATTTCGCCAAACAGGAACATTTCTGGCACACTATAAAACTGTACCAAAATTTGACATTTTTGTCACACTTTTGGTAAACTTTATAATTGTGTGTCAAATTGAGCACATTTTCGTACACTTTTAGCACTATTCAAAATCGTACCAAAATTTGATACAGTTTTGGCACGGTTTTCAATTGTGAACAAAATTTTATCAAAAAAAAATAATTATTTGAAAATAAGAAAATTTAAAAATTGCGAATCTCGTACATTGTAAATAAACTAACGTGCATACAAACTTCAAAATATTACAAGTCTTAATAGTTCACATACCCAAATAAAATTGGGGAGAGTGTTACCTATTTTTTAAACATTTTAAAAACTGCTAATATAAAACCAACGTAATGTAAAGCCTGATAGCAATAAAATTATAAAAGTCTGTACGACCATAAAAGTCAACAATAAAACTACAAAAACCTGCACGACCATATCACAAAAAAATAGAATCCTAAATATTAACTCAGTACTAACATGAATCAATAAAACTATAAATCGAGGAATCAATAAAACTAAAAGCCTTTCACATTTTTAAGGTAATTATGCTTATTCTAACTTACTGAAAAATAAGTTGGCTTAAATTACCCCATTTATGTTTGACCGAATCATGTTTTTATTCATCCCTTGCTAACCCCACCTAACTCCTAGATTTGGTAGTGATATCACAATACTTGAAAAACATAAACATAGGAACCACGAGCAAAATAGCTCAGTAAATTCATCATTACAACACTATTGCATAAAATTAATTGCAATAAATCATATCCCCGTGATGATATATGCATACTTATCGAGTCCATTCATAAAAATTATCAATTATCTACTTATCAGGTTCATTTATAAAGAATTACCAATTATATACATATCCATCTCATTCATAAAAATGATCAATTATATACTTATCCGGCTCATTCATAAAGAATGGCCAATTATATACTTATCCGGCTCATTCATAAAGAATGACCAACTTACCCGAATTATGATTCACATATCCTGTGTGCAATAGACAATTCTCCCCTCATTCCTGGTCGAGTTGTAACCCCTTGTCTCTAATACACAAATCTCCCCCATTCCTGGTCGAGGAGTAACCCCTCGTCTTTAATAGACAAATATCCCCCATTCTGTGTCAGGGAGTAACCTCCCATTTCGGTAAACCAAAATGATCAAATGCATACTCAATAATATTCTGATCATATCCGTAACCATCTATAATACCTCTTACCAGTGAGTAATATTCAGATCTTATCCATAAATATGCGTAATACATCTTAAACATGAGTGATATTAAAATCGTATCTATAACCATGTGTAATACAACTTACCCATGAGTGATATTCAGATCATCTCCATAGCTATGTATAATACATCTTTTTATAGTGAGTACACTCACCTTGGCCACTTCGTGTGTTTTTACCCTGCCTTTGTCAGGAAATTGTTCAACCGGTTCTTCTTTCCTTTCACATAAAAAGTCTTAAAATATTAGTATCGTCATAAGGATATTAACAATCCTAAGAATAACTTAACCTTAACCATACTCATAAGCATCATATCATCCCATTCTAATCATTTATCATAAATGAAGTCTCATCCAATTTCATGTTAAAATATTTAACATATACAATCCATCGCCCAAACATACTTTAATTTCTTCTTTGTAATCTGATTCGTATCATATTAGGTTCCCAATATAAAAGACAACACATCATTTCAAGTTTCCTAGAGCAAGATTTGTCCATTTCTTTATTACAAATCAAATCTGCCCTATAGACTCTTTAATCGTTCAGTCAAATTCGAAGAATTTCCATAATTTTTTTGCATAATAACATGCTTTGATATTTTACCCAAAATCCATAAACATATGGAACAATACAAAATTAAATTTTTATAATTTTTAAAGTTCATTTTCTATGTCAAGCAAAACATCGAACACCTGGTGTGCATACTTATACCTTTGGGGAAGATTTGATATATGAACTTAAAACTATCACCAAAGATTCATTTCTTGGTATTTTTTCATAATATTCGGATATGTTATACATATATGAGTCTATTCTCAAATCCAATAGGAATTATTCAATTCCAATAATTATACAAAAGGTTATAGGAGTTTGAATACACATGGTTTCCAATTGAATCAATATGCTTGATTTACATGTTCAGCCTTGCTTAAACCCGCATATATCCATACGTATACCTCAAAACATGGAAGTTTAGTAAACAAATGATTATTTATAGCATTTTTAATCAATAATTTGAACAATATACAATATTTACAGGTAGAATAACTTTAGGGATGTTTTCGTAATTTTCTATGGATCTTTCTCCCATTTTTCCTCGCTTTTCTCTTCTTAAACTTCCCATTTATCTCTCTTCAGTACAAACTATATAATGAATGAGTTTGGCTGAAGAATAAGGTTGTTTCAAGTTGCTCAATTAGGCCAAGATTTTCCCCCCTTCCAACCAATTAAATTCATCCATTTATTATACATATAAGACAAAATACCACTTAACGTATGGACAGATTTGCCCCCGCTTCGTAATTCTAGCATAACTTCTTGATCGAACATCTGTTTTACACACTGTATGTTGTTTTACAAACTTAACTCATATGTGCACAACTATCTAGTTTTCACCTCAGGTCAATTATTATATTATAGTGGCCAAAACTAGTCCCGAACTCGAACATTCCTACTGAAGACTTCACAAATTTTTGTTTGTGACTAATTCAATATTTCATAAGTTATGAAGTTAGTATTAGACTAAACACAATAAGTTAACATTATATATTCTAATAACACATTATCCCCATCACATATGGTAAGCATGATTTAAACATGGTTTATCATAATCATATCCAAGTTGTCACAACCTCCCCGCTTAGAAAATTTCGTCCCCGAAATTTAAGAGGAATTTCACTTAACAACCAATTGGGAATACCATTTCCTCATTCCAAAAAAATCTTCTCTCATATCATCTTCATTGTATTTATCACTTACACGTAAGATTAATCATCTAACGATTTCTTATAAATGGAAGTCAACTCCCAACTCATATATTACTTCATACCCTTATTCCCATGGTCCATCCTTATTATCGTTTAATATTTAAAATAATAAATATTCTATTACAAGACTAACTTCTTATATTTCCTTTCTTGAACTCCCATTAAATATTTTAATTCATAAATATCATATCACAAGACTAGCTTATTATATGACATCTTCTTATCCTCCATTCAACATCAAATACATGTGTTTGACCCTAACTACTATCCATAACATTTTTTATGTTTAAGAGTATGTTAAATCTCATCCTTAAAATTTCTTAATTTAAATATATCCTCACTACTATTCATATATCGAAACTGAACAATCATTCACTCAATCTTTATTCTTAACCGAGATTTCATATTCACCTTCCTGTATATTATGCAGTCATGCACTATAAACTCAATCTAACTTCTCACTATATTACCTTTTCAGTATCAATTGATTGTTCTTTAACTAAACATGCAATGACCTTAATAAGTCATCTATCCAACACAATAACTTCACAATCATAATTTTACCTCAATCCTTATTAACATTATAGTCTTATGAAACATTATTAATACACTCACCTTACCTGTTTGGTAACATGGATGTTAAATATAACATCACCACTGAAAACTTTAACCACACATACCAACCCCATAATACTTATCTTAACTATTATATGTCGTGTTTCTTTCAAAAAACTTGAATCAATAACACGACATATATTTTTAAGGTAAAAGCCTTTCACATTTTTAAGGTAATTATGCTTATTCTAACTTACTGAAAAATAAGTTGGCTTAAATTACCCCATTTATGTTTGACAAAATCATGTTTTTATGCATCCCTTGCTAACCCCACCAAACTCCTAGATTTGGTAGTGATATCACAATACCTGAAAAACATAAACATAAGAACCAGGAGCAAAATAGCTCAGCAAATGCATCACTACAACACTATCATAAAATTAAATGCAATAAATCATATCCCCGTGATGATATATGCATACTTATCCAGTCCATTCATAAAGATGATCAATTATCTACTTATCCGGATCATTCATTAAGAATTACAAATTATATACTTATCCAACTCATTCATAAAAATGATCAATTATATACTTATCCGACTCATTCATAATGAATAACCAATTATATACTTATCCAGCTCATTCATAAAGAATGACCAACTTATCCGAATCATGATTCACATATCCTGTCTGCAATAGACAATTCTCCCCTATTCCTGGTTGAGGAGTAACCCCTTGCCTTTAATAAAAAAATCTCCCCCATTCTAGTTCGGGAAGTAACCTCCCATTTCGATAAACTGAAATGAACAAATGCATAATCAATAATATGTTGATCATATCCGTAACCATGTATAATACCTCTTACTAGTGAGTGATATTCAGGTCTTATCCATAACTATGCGTAATACATCTTACCCATGAGTGATATTCAATCGTATCCATAACCATGTGTAATACAACTTACCTATCAGTGATATTCAGATAATCTCCATAGCTATGTATAATACATCTTTTTACAGTGAGTACACTCACCTTGGCCACTTCGTGTGTTTTTCCCCTGCCTTTGTCGAGCACTTGTTCAACCGATTCTTATTTACTTTCACATATAAAATCTTAAAATATTTGTATCGTCATAACTATATTAACAATCCAAAGAATAAATTGACCTTCACCATAATCATAAGCATCATATCATCCCATTCTAATCATTTATCATAAATGAAGTCTCATCAAATTTCATGTTAAAATATTGAACATATCCAATCCATAGCCCAAACATACTTTAATTTCTTCTTGGTAATCTCATTCTTATCATATTAGGTTCCCAATATAAAAGTAAAAAAATCATTTCAAGTTTCCTAGAGCAAGATTTGTCCATTTCTTTATTACAAATAAAATCTGCCCTATAGACTCTTTTATCGTTCAGTCAAATTCGAATAATTTTCATAATTTTTTTGCGTCATAACTTCCTTTGATATTTGACCAAACATCCATAAACATATGGAACAATACAAAATTAAAGTTTCATAATTTTTAAAGTTCATTTGCTATGTCAAGCAAAACATCGAACACCTGGTGTGCATATTTACACCTTTGGTGCAGATTTTATATATGAACTTCAAACTATCATCAAAGCTTAATTTCTAGGTATTTTCATAAAATATTCGGATATGTTATACATATATGAGTCTATTCTCATATACAATTGGTATTATTCAATTCAAATAAATATAAAAAAAGTTATAGGACTTTGAATACACATGGTTTACAATTGAATCAATATACATGATTTAAACGTTCAACCTTGCTTAAACCCGCATCTATCCGTACGTATACCTCAAAACATAGAAATTTAGTAAATAAAGGATTATTTATATCATTTTTAATCAATAATTCTAACAATATACAAGATATATAGGTAGAATTACCATAGGGATCTTTTCGTAATTTCTTATGGATTTTTCTCCCATTTTTCCTCGCTTTTCTCTTCTTAAGCTTCCCATTTCTCTCTGTTCAGGAAAAGGTATATAATGGATGAGTTTGGATGAAGAAGAAGGTTATTTCAAGGGGATTAAGTCGTCCAAGATTTTCCCCCCTTTCCAACCAATGAAATCCATCCATTTGTTATACATATAAGACATAATACCACTTAACGAATGGACAGATTTGCCCTGCTTCGTAATTCCAGCATAACTTCTTGATCGAACCCCTGTTTTACACACCATTTGTTGTGTTACAAACTTAACTCAAATATTTACAACTATATAGTTTTCACCTCAAGTCAGTTATTATATTATAGTGGCCAAAACTAGTCCCGAACTCGAACATTCCTACCGAAGACTTTACAAATTTGTGTTTGTGACTAATTCAATATTTCATAAGTTATGAAGGTAGTATTAGAATAAACACAATAACTTAACATTATATATTCTAATAACAAATTATCCCCATCCCATACGGTAAGCATGATTTAAACATGGTTTATTATAATCATATACGGGTCGTCACATTACGACTAAGGGCCAAGGTCAATTCTGACCTAACAGAGGTGATGACCGAGGGTAGAGGTCAATTTTGACCAAAAAGTTATAACGATCAAGGGCCGAGGTCAATTTTGACCTAAAAGAGGTGATGATCGAGGGTCGAGGTCAATTCTGATCAAACAGAGGTGACGACCGAGGGCCAACGTCAATTCTGACCTAAAAGAGGTTATGACCCAGGGCCGAGGTCACTTCTTACCAAAAAGAGGTGATGACCTAGGTTTGACGTCTATTCTGGACTAACAGAGGTGACGACCCAGGGCTAAGGTCAATTTTGACCTAGAAGAGGTGATAATCGAGGGTCGAGGTCAATTCTAACCTAACATAGGTGATGACCTAGGGCCGAGGTCAATTCTGACCTAGAAGAGGTGACGATCGAGGATCGAGGTCTATAATAACCTGAGAGAGGTGATGACTCGGTACTGAGGTCAATTCTGACCTAAAAGAGGTGACTATCGAGGGTCGAGCTCAATTTTAGCCTAATAGACGTGAGGACCCGGTGTTGAGGTCAATTCTGACCTAAAAGAGGTGATGACCGACGGTCGAGGTCAATTCTGACCTACAAAGGTGACGACCCGGGGCCGAGGTCAATTCTAACCAAAAAGAAGTGACAATCGAGGGTTGAGGTCAATTCTGTCCTAAAAGAGATTAACCAATAATGGATATAAGTGAGAGACTCTCTTGGGAATAATCTAAAAGACTCCATTGGGGGTAAGGATTTAGATTCCACTGGGGATGAAGGAATGATCTATGGATTTTTTTTTTATTTTGCGATGTCCTTTGGAGACCTTGTTGGGGACAATTATTTTCTGGAATTTCGCTGAGGATGTAGGGAGATGTTTTTCTTAGTGAAAATTGATTTGGCAATTTTATGGATTTTTCGGGAATTTTTTAGATTTTCAAGTATTTTTTGGGGACTTTTTGTAGAAAATTTTAAAAGGGGTGTCGATTGGCATAGATGGAGGGTGTGAAATGGCAGTGGCACGGTCTTTTAGGCTACCTAAAGTAGGTGGAGGGTTAGTGCCAATCGGTTGGTGGCCGGGAGATGCCGATCGACATGACCCTTAACCTCCTATAAAAAGGGGACGGGTTCTCCTCATTCTACACATCTTTTTTACTTCCTTTCTTCTTCTATAAACTTCTGAAAATCATTCTAGCATCTGAAATGGCTAATTTCTCAAGTCGCGTGACCCATATGGCATGGCTCAAAACCGATAATTGGGTAGGGTTGGAGTGGAGGGCTAGGATGCCCCTCGCGTTAGGCAGCGATGACTCTTTTGACCCATTTGAGCTGGTAGTTGATTATCGGACTCTTATGCATAAGCCCTCGTGTCATCGTTCTTCGTGGGTGGTGAACCCTGGTGGGTATGTAAGTATTGCATAACCCTTAGCATTCTATCTTTTCGTCTTGACGAGATTGCTTTAGTTTTTGAATTTGATAAGGGTTTTCTTTGACAGTCTGACGTCTCCATATCAATTTTTCGGGTCTGCGGTATGGCAGGGCTTAGGGATGTTTGGGAGCACTTCCTGTTGTGATAAGTTGGATGGTGTCATTTGTTGGCTTTGGGGGGCTGGCGTCTATATTTTTTGGACGCCCCGCTCCAATGTTGTCTTATTTTCTTTAGGAGAGAGGTGGTGGGACACTTCCCACACCTTCCATTTCATCTGTAGGGAGATGACGGTGACTCCCATTGATGTTCAGCTTCTGCTGGGGCTGGACTCTAAGGGTTCCTAGATTGAGGTTGAGAAGACGTTGAGGGTGACGCCAGAGGCGGTGGCGGCATCTTTGGGTAATGTGGAGCGGTTGGTTTCCAAGGACTCTCTTTGTTTATCTCTTCTAATAGAGTTGTTGTTGAGGAGGAGGATTGATGAGAGTGGTGGGATGAAGTTGCGTCAGATGGCCTGCTTGTTTATTATCTTGGTGCTGGGCGGTTTTTTGGTGGTGACATCGTCCACTTATGGTTTTTCTCGTTTTCATGGATATTTTCGAACATCCGTTCCTATGATTGGGGGAGCCTGTCTTTGGAGACCCTTTATTACTCTTTGGATGCATTCATCCGGTGTTGTCGGCAGACTTTTGCTGGAGCCACGTATCTTCTAGAGGTATCCTTTATTTTAGCATTTTCCTTTATGCATCCTCATTTTCCATTCATGCGCTTCTTTTTTATTTCTTGAATGTTGATCATTGTCCTTTGCAGACATGGTTCTATCAGTTGATTGGGTTGAACGCCCATTTAATTTATTTAAAGGATGACTCCGTTGGTTACTTTGGTCTAATGTACCAGTGCTTGAGGTCCAATCGGCAGTCTAAGAAAACTCTTTCTCTTGATACGGTGTGTCAGGTCTTGAATATCTTAACGAGGAGGCAGGTAAGCATTCTTTTATCTTCAGACTGTCTTTCCTTTTGATGTCCTTTTATCGATACTGATCTTTTTTCTTTTCCTGGGGATTTGCAGGTGACCGATTACCCTATGGGATGGCCATTTAACACATCGGTTGACTAGGGGACATGCGTAGATACGGCGTCTGCTAGCGCATGCGTTTGGATACTCTTAGTATCTCGGGGAGAGGGTAGTCCGATAGATCAGGGAAGATGATCTTGTGGTGTCACCAGTGAGGCCACAATGTTTATGAGGCGCGTGCAGGAGATGTGTGAGGATGCCCGGATGGCTGTGATGATGGGTTAGTCATATTCTTTGTACACAGACATAGCAGTTATTTCGACTATATGGACTTTATCTTGAGCCGGATGATGCCACCAAGTATATATGATGTCATAAATCTCCCTCGAGCGGGCTTGAGTCAGTAGGTGGGTCCTCTCATAGCGCTAGTTGTGCAACCACGCCAGCATCGTCCCAACGCAATGGACCCGAAGGAGTTGGTCCTGAGAGAGAAGGTCCTTCGACCGGAGGAATACTTTTTGTTCCTTTGTCTTTCGATTTCCTAATTTTTCCAATTGCCTCAGACTGACTGATTTATTCTTTTCCATTTTTCTTTATAGTGCATTAGTGTCTCCACCACTTGGCTGAGGGACACTCGGCACTTGATATCTTCGGTGACTTCTCACATCCAAGATTCTATTCCAATTCCTTCTTTATTGGTACCGTCTACCTCGTCCAAGGAAGGGTCTGGTTCTGGAAGTGATGGCACATCGTCTCGCCACAGAGGGAAGAGGGTGTGAAGCGGGGCAGGAGGATCTTAAAGAGAGTAAGAAGACCGAGAAAGAGGGAGATAAAGAAACAAATAGAGTATTTGGTTACGGCTAAGTTCCATTATATTTCTATATATTTTGCTTATCCTGCAAAATATCCATGAAACATAGAACAATATATGCAAACAAAACGAGCAGTTTTTGTTAATTTCTTTGTGTTTAGTGATTAATGTGCATGCTCATTTTACATTACTGCTAAGATCGTAAAAAGAATTTGAAAATTGAGAAGGATTTTATTTAAAAATAGGATAGGTAAAAGCATAAGTATAAATAAATTCGGAATTTCCTTATGATAAATACCAATTTTTTGTTTTTTTTATTTTGACAAAAAAGGAAAAACTTGCGTTCCTAAAAATATGGAGTTGCCGATCGGTAAGCCCCTTATCCTGCCTATCGGCATGTTAGTCTAGTCTAATCAATCTAAGTCTTTGATTGGTACTCTCTTCATCCTTTCGGTACTTTGTTGGGTAGGTTTCTCCTCCAATTTTTGCAAGATTTTGTTTCTTGTTGGGATTTTCCAAATATAAAAAGGGGTAAAGGTGGATCTTTTCTTCACACTTTCATAATCCTTCTTTTGCATTCATCTTCCTTGCTTTGTGATATGACTCTCCCTAGTAGTGTTGAGTGTCCAAACTACCTCGAGACTTTGGAGGCGATGTGATCATATAATGTTGACTATGATGCTTTCATTATGCAGAGAGTTTCTTTGTGGCACAATCGACCCATAGAATAGAACATGTTGATGGCGGCAATTGAATTTTGGTATATAGAGGATCGTCTCTTTCGCTTCACGTAGGATGAGATTTGTCATTCTTATGAGGAATTTTCTTCCATATTAGGGATAAATCCCAGCATTCCTGCGGCTTTGCCTGAGTTTTCCTATTGTCCCAGGGAATTGTTGCATGAACTTCTTAATATCTCGCCTTCGATGGCCAGGTCATTAGTTACGAGAGGCATGATTTCTCTTTCGGTGGTTTTACAATTCGTGCATTCACAGGACGTAGGTGATGTTGGATATGTTGTGTTCGTCATCTTAGGCCCTGTTTCAAATGTTCCGTAGGTGACTGGGAGACGCTGGTGGACCACCAATTGGCTGCTATCATTTCTTGGATGTTATACCGTCGTAATCCTATGGTGGTGATTCTAGCAAAGAACTTAAATGGCGTAGATGCCTGGTGGGAGGGTTATTCTGAGTTCCTAAGAGGGAGACTTGTGATGTTGTTTATTTGGTTGTCTGAGAGATTCCACATGGTGGTACCACTTGAGTATCCCTTGCCAGCAGTTCCAAACTTCTTCTCACGCTACTTCATTAGCATAGGCCTAGACATTGAGATTTGGGAGAATTGGTTCATAAAGCATAGGGCTATAGGCTTGCGCTGTTTTGTTCCATGGTGGGAGGAGCTATTGCCGATTATGGAGCTCGGGTAATATCAATACATTCGACCATTTGGCCTCAGGTAGACCTCTTTATACTTTCCCTTGTAGCTTTTGACCAATATGGTTAGGAGCAAATCGTGCCACCGCGGACAATGGATTTCATTCCTGTGCAGGACCTGATGGAGTGTCTGCGCATGCGGCCAAGATTTTATGGGAGAATTGTCGTCCTTTGACCCGTCTTTCCCAATTTTTTGGGTGAGTCTATCATATCTCAAAGGACTACATCAAATGGCTGTGGAGAAGAGTGGTTGCCAATATACTTGTTGTGGAGACTGGGGAAAGGTGGTTTTCCTTTTTTGATACCATGGAGGTAGGTATTGTGGTCTTTCCGAGGCTAGTCCAGGCTTATCGCTTAATAGAGCATCATCGGCATTCCCTCCAGTCAACATAGGATTGGGGACCCCAGGATGTGGGAGATGGAGGTAGTTCTTCTAGCACCTATGGGTAGAGTTTGTGAAGTTTTTGAATGGTGTTTGGTTGTGGTTGTGGTTGTTTTGGTTATATTGTGTGGGTTATTTAGAAGTAGCGGGGGTTATTTTTATTTTATTTTAGGAAAGTTAGTGTTGGATGACGAGGTAAGTCATTTGATTCCTCATGCCGGTGTAATCGTACTGGAATTTCAAATAATGAAATAAATAAGTTTTTGATCATACAGTTGTGCCTCTTGATGACTTTTGCATTTGAATTATCTATACCAATCGCTAAGGCATACATAATCCTTTTGTTCACCTATATGTTAAAATAAATTGTCGCTCTAGGGGATAATAAAAAAATAGCATTTTAAGAAAAACAAGGGGGCATGCTCATGTAAGGAATGAGCTTCCTACATACCTCTGAGGGTTTTGAAGATCTTTTGAAAATATTTTTAGAGGATCAGGACCACGTAGTTCTGAGTAGGGGAAATGGATAGATTTTGTTTTATAATAGAAAGGAAATGAGAACAATCGTAGCGGGTTGAGACTTCGGACTAGGGGTAAAATTTCTTGAGACGATCCAGGTTAACTGGACGCACCATATCTTCTCCATCAAGGTCGGTGACCATAGCGGTGTTGCCTGATAGTATTTTCTTCACGATGTATGGGCTATTCCAATTGATCTTGAATTTTCCTCTAGGGTCCCAGATGGTCTCTACTATTTCTTTAAGGGCTAAATCCCATTCTCGAACACCGCAGTTCTTGAATTTCTTATTGAATGATCACCATATAAGGTAATGGAACCTTTGTATATGATATAGAGCATTTAGTCTCCTTTCATCCAAGAGGGACAACTCGTGAAGACGACTTTGGTGCCCATCTTCATCGCTGACCTTACTTTCAAGCATGACGCGTAGTGAATGGATCTTTAGATCTACGAGCAGTATTTCTTCCATGATGTAGACTAGTGACTAAGGGGTGTCCCCAGTAGAAGTTCAAACTCCAGTGCGGTAGCCCCAGAGGGCGTAAGGGATCCTATCCGCCAAATCTCGATAATGCTCGATTATCTTACTGATGATGGCTTTGAGGTTCTTATTGGCTGCTTTGATTGATTTATTAGTTTGGGGTCGGTATGGAGAAGGTTAGCTCGAAATTTAACCTGTTGTCTGACACCAGCTCATGCGGAACCCCATATCGAAAGATGAAGTTTTTCTTAATGAACTTGGCCATTTTCTTAGCATTCAAAACAGTGTATGACTCAACTTTGACACTTTTAGTTAAGTTTTCAATGGAGACTAGGATGAATTCATGCTCTTTGGATGCTTTTGGTCTAACTTTCCCTATGATGTAAATTCCCCATGTGGAAAATGGCCAGGGAGAGGTCATGTTGTAGCGTTCTCGTAGAGGAAAGTGTTATAGGTTGGAGAACTACTATCATTTGAGTTAGCTTCGGATGCAGGCTGTGCAATCCTGAACCATGGTAGTCCAGTAGTAACTATATCAAATGATCTTTTTTTCCGAGCATATGGCTGCTCATATGGGGTCCGCATTTCTCGCTGTGCATTTTCTGCATCATTTCTTCAATATCAACCCATGTGATGCAGTTAAATGGGTATTATTGAAGTTTATCTTAAACAGTGCTTTAGCACAGATAATGTACTTAGCAACCAGTCTGGGGAGAGTTTCCCGGTGTTTCTCATCAGATCCTTAGAGGTACCTACCATGTTTGAGGAGGCATTAAATATCGTAGTACTGGCATTCAGCGATCTCGGGATGTTCCTTCGTTCTGAGTTTGATATGGTAGTAGTGGGTTGGTTTGTCTTACTTCTGGACAAGGAAAGGGACCATGGCTATTCCCTCAATCATGGAGGCTAAGGTATCAAGGGCATCGACTAGGTTATTCTTCACTCGGGGCAGATAATGGAAGGTGATTTCTTGGAATTAGGAAGATAGCTCTTCAAGGTGGGCATGAAAGGGTAAGAGTTTGTCATCTTTGACTTTCCATTTCAGAAGTACTTGACCGGTGATAAGGGTTAAATCACTGTAGACATCGAGGTATATAATTCCTTTCTTGCGGGTAACATTGAGTCCTACTGTGAATGCCTCGTATTCAGTCATGTTATTAGTATAAGGTAAATCCAATTTGATGGTAATGGGGGTGTGAGAGTTATCAGGGGTAATCATGAGGATCCTAATGCCATACCCTTTTCTTATTGGTAGCGCCATCAAGGAACATTTTCCATTGAAGCTATTCTTGGGAGGTACAAAGGATATTCTCATCAGGGCACTCGGAAATCTAGACATCGACCTCTTCCATAGGATAATTTGTAAGGTAGTCAGAGAAAGCTCTTCTTTTCATGGCTTTTTGTGTGACATATGTAATATCAAATTCAGCTAGAAGCATTAACCAACGGGACATTTGACTAGATAGGGTAGGCTTCTAGAGTAGGTACTTGATTGGATCCATTCAAGATACAAGTTTGATAAGGAAGGCGAGCATGTAGTGCCATAACTTTTGGGTAAACTAGACAAGAGAAACACATGCTTCTTCCAAGGTGGTGTAGTTAACTTCATAACCGTTCAACTTTCAACTTGTATAGTAGATGGATCTCTCGTTACGGGTTTGTTCAAGGTATTAACCTAGCAAAGCCCCAGCTGTAGTATCAGTCATAGTTAGGTATAGGAGTAAGGGAATATCAGGTTGCGACGGCATGCACACCGGAGGTTGGGTTAGGTATTGCTTAATTAGGTTGAAGGTTTCTTGGAAAGTTTCATTCCAAACATCGGTTGAATCCTTTTGAACGAGTTTGAATATGAATTCACAGGTGGAAGTTAATTGGTTAATGAATTGACTGATGTACAGTAATTTCCCAAGGAATCCCCATACTTCCTTCTCCATTCAGGGTGGTGGCATCTCATGTATGGCTTTTAGATTGGAAGGATATCCTTCTATCCCTTTTTCACTAACCATGTAGCCCAAGAGTTTCCCTTTGGTAACACTGAAGACACATTTTTATAGGTTGAGATGCATCTGGTACTGTTATAGTCGTTCGAAGAACATTCAAAAACTGGGAACATGGCCTTCCTTAGTTTTCGACTTAATAATCATGTCATCCAATTAGACCTCGACTTCCTTGTGTATCAAATCATGCAAAATGCTTGTGCAAACCCTCTGGTAGGTAGGCCCTGCATTTTTTTTTACCAAATGGAATGACAGTGTAGAAAAAGGTTCCCCAAGGGGTGATGAATGCAGTTTTCTCTTGATGGTCAGGGTGCATCTTGATCTGGTTATATCCAGTAAACTCATCAACGAATGACATGAGATCTTAACTAGTTGTATTGTCCACGATCATGTCAATGTTAGGTGGTGGGTAATCATCCTTAGGAAAGGCCTTATTCATGTCTCAGTAATCGACACACATGAGAACCTTCCCTCCTAATTTCGACACGGGTATGATATTGTCTAGCTACGTGGGATATTCGATCACACAAATGAAGCCCACATTCAACTACTTGACAACTTCTTTTTTAATTTTGAGTGACCATTCGGTAGAGACCTTTTATAGCTTCTATTTGACTGATTTGAATTGCAGTAGAGTTGGAATCTCTTGTTGTGCTATCTCAGGGTCGATATAGGGCATATTGTCATAGAACCATGTGAAGACATCCACGAATTCTTTTAGTAGTTCTTCTAGTTGTGCACGCTTATTCTCATTAAGGGTGGAGACTATCCTAATCTCGTGCATTTGGTTACTTGAACGAAGATTAATAACAACAGTTTCATATTCGTTAACTTAAACATTGTTATGTTGTTTATTATTAACCTTTTTTAGATTAGTTAAGAATTATTCATTTTCAAAATCATCATCATCAAGAGTTTGACTAGATTCAATACAATTAATGTAATGCACAATAAGATACTCAAAATCTTCGTTTATTTCAATGATAGGAAAAATGGCATTGAGAACCTCATCGAAGGAGGTATCAATTACATCAAAGTAATGAGAAACAACTAAGGGAGGGTAAAGTGGATAGCTGTCAGTGTTAAGTTGAATAACAACATGTGGCATAGGTGCATCATGCCATTTGAGGTAAGATTCATCAACATCTTTGACTAGGTTGGATGGCTCAGACGATGTAGCCCCTGTGTGGATCATGCATAGTGTCATCCCTAGTGTTTGTACATTGAAATAATTCTCGGAGTCACTATCCTCGAAATCCCCAATATCAGCTATGGTATTTTCAGTGAGTGGTTGTACACGGTGTTGGGAACTCTTAGCCCATGGGTAACTATCTTGCAAGAAAATCTCCATTCCTGGTTTCATTCTCTTATCTATGTGATCATACCAAGGTTTAGGGAAGCCACACAAGGGGAAATCTCCACCCTCCCTGATGAACCTTCCATTTAGGTAATTTCCCTGGACAGTTCTGGTGCATTTTATCCTCCTTTTTAGTCGAGGTTGAAGAATCATTCCAAGTTCTTCTTCTGACGGCTGATTGCCCAAACCACATGGAGGAAAGGCCTTTTTCAACACAATGGGTTCAGTTATCCCTTACTGTCTTTACCCTAGCCCCAATCCGAGCATGAAATAAACATTTGGGTTACATTGACATTTCCCTGGGGGTCGTACTTCGGACAAACCCTATCTTTGAAGTCATCCCCTGCTGGGAGTAGAAGTGGTTTAACTTAGAATCTTGATAGTAACATATCATTCACCCGGTGTTGTATCTCAAGTACCAGATTACTAGTTCTTGCATTCTCGGTGTTGTCATTGTCTCCCAAGATGATGAGAACTTGTCTGTTGGCGAAGAACTTTAATTTTTATGGAAGGAAGAAGACACCCATTTGATGTTGTGGAGCCACGATCGTCCAAGCAGTAGATTAAAATAGTCTGGGATGTCAATGACTAAGAATTCCATAATGGGGTTTATAGGTCCATCCGCTATTTTAAGCTTGATAGATCCCATTAATTCTTGGCGGGTGTTGTCATAGGCATGTACGACAGCAGAGGTTGGAGCCAGGCACTCACTTTGAATCCCAAACAATTCAAAGTTCTCAATGGGAAAACACTTAGAGCTGATATGTTTTCCACGAGAGAAAGGGAGGAGGTTTTCCCTTGATTTCAATGGAGATATTAAGAGTATGATTATGGTTGCGACCAGTTTTGGGGATTTCTTCTTAATACAAGGAGAGCATTCGAGTAGAAGTCAGGGATCCAACTCGGTTTATCGCTTATTCTGGCATAGTTGAGGGAGGACAATGGGTCATGTGAGTAGCTTGGTTAGGGCATTGCGGTGTAGCTAGGAAGGCATGAAAAGTTCCCATAAATTGATATTGGCTTGGGTTTCTTCAGTTAATCAAGGACCTTACTTTCTTCAAGAGTCATTTCTGGCATAAGGAGGTTCTCAGCACCTTTTCCTTTATTGCTTGCTAGTGGTTGTAGGCATGATATTTGGTAATGTCCTCCTGACCAGGTCATGTGTTTCACAAAAGAGGGGGAAAATAGAAATCTTGTTTCTTCATTAATATTGGGTTTATCTCTCCTAGCAACTCCTCAAATGATATCATCCCACATATGTTGGCTATCAGATTAGTCTTTTCTGAATCTTGCTCTATATCTAAATATTCAAAATTGCCACCCCATCCGGTGGCAACGATATTATCTTTCCATGCAAAGTCAATGCACTCCATAACTTGTACGACCTCTTCGTATATTTCTTCCCATTCGGTAGGGAGACGCATGACCAAAGGGAGCAGGGACCCTTGTAATTTCAAAGCATCGAGTAGCTCGGATACACTACAAAAATCACTAGTCTATCGAAAAAAATCTTCCATGATATGGACCATGTCATCTAGACTAACTTCATATGTTGGCACTACCCAGTTGTCTTGACTCTCGGGCCCATTTTCTAGCTTTTAAGAATAACCCACTGAATCTCTGACAGTCGATGGTCATTCAGGAGGTCAATTTCAACCCAAACTCTTGGAGTTGGTTCAACACTTTTGATAATTCCATATCTTTACCTCCAAAACGAGCACGGATAATGATGCATGCTCTGGTAAGGAGGTATAATTCTTGATCGACAAAGTTGGTAGGGTGTAAGAGGAAATATGGGTATGAGTGGTGATTTACTTAGGATGATTTGCATGGATGGGTCAAATTCTGAGTCTTCTTTTAAGAAGATGGAATTTGCATGATTCAGGAGTGGATTATGGGTAGTGTTTGGTTTGGGATTGGTTGGTGGGGCAATAACACCTTGGTCAATGAGGACTTGGATCATGTTTCATAGATGGAAATATTGGTCGGTGGTATGGCCAGCAGTTTGATAAAAGTCACAATGGGCATCAGGTTTGAAGTTTTTCAGAAGTGTTTTTGGTAATGGATGAGGATCCAAATGTTTTTTCAGGTTTCGGCTCCAGAGGGCCTAGTAGACTTTGGAGAGAGGAGCGTGAAGCTCGATATTTTCCTTTCGAACTGGGTTTGGGAACTTTTTAGTGCTCATGAAGTGGGAGGCTGAGAGATGTTGTTGATGGTGGAAACCGTGGCCCTAGCAAGTTTTTCAAACTTTATAGAAGAGAATTGTCCATAAGTTTTCTTGGGATCAACTACTATCTTGGAAATACCTTCTTCAATCTCCACTCCGTCTCCTCAGAGTGCTCAAAAGTGAGGGTAATGTTGTCCTCCCATTGTTTCTAGGACATGAGGATGGAAGCTCTTATTTGCAAGGCTAACTTGCTCTTCTTCGAAAGGTCGATTAGTCATGGTAAATGATTTTTCTATCCATATTGCTATGAAGTTGCTGACTGATTCTCTAGAAATCTGTCTAAGTATCTCTATGTCATGGAGGGTATCTTCTATCTCTTCATTGTACTTGTACTGCGACATGAACTCTCGGGCAACATCTTCCCCACTACGGATTCTGGACTCCTCAAGGGATAAGAACCAACGGAGAGTGCTATCTTTCACAGTTTGTTGGAACATCTGGGCCATTATTTATTTCTAAGACCCTTAGAGGGCCATGGCTTGGTGATATCTACGATGATGAACAATTGGGGTCCATTGCCTCCTAATTTCTCGATATTGGGAATCTTGAATTTTTTTGGTAACAGGGCTTTAGGATAGGGAGACATGTGGGTGTAGTCCATGTACTCCCTAAAGAGTTTGAATTGATCAAACTTCTTGGTCAACATCTTTAGGTCTTCCTTGACCTTCGTCAATTCTTCCTCTTTCGGGTCAATAGTCATGGGTAGGTTAGCCCATAGCTAGGTAAGGTTTGGCATAGGACGTTGGCCTGGTGACTACCTATTAGCAGGAGGAGCACGTGGAGCATGATGGTATTCCTGGGGAACAAAAATAGGCTCGGGTACAGGCGGTCCCATGGCATGGGAGAAAATGACCTCACGATCTTCGGGGATAGGGATCCAGTTTTGTTACATCTCATGGACCTCGATTTGAAGGTTTTCTATTTGACAGTGAGCTGAGATAGAACTGTCAATAAATCTGGTTGTACATTCGGAACTTGATTTGTGTTCTCCTTGGAAATCGGGTGAATCTCAGACTCAAAAGAAGTAAGCAGACTGACAGAACTTCGGAGCAATTTGACTGAAGACCAAAGTCAATAGGGAGCTAGGCCAAGGGTATGTGATCGACCTGAGAAGGAGAAAATTTTGGGATTTTATTTTCAAAAAAGAAAAAGAGAAATTTGTTATTTTTAGAAAAGGAGGAAAATATTTTTGTCATTCTTGGAAACATGAGGACAAAAATGTTTTTTTTCTTATTTTTAAGAATATAAAATGTTTTTGGTACTTTTGATAAAAGAGGAAAAATGTTATTTTTAGATACCTTTTGAAAAAAGAAGGAAGAAAAAGACGAGAGACAGGTCTCAGCATGATTATTATTTTTATTATGTTCTCATTTGTATTAAGTTTTCCTGAATGCAAAAAAAATGCGGGAAAGGACCCGAGCCTGAAAAAGTTGGGTATGCAACATATGTAAAAACTATGGTTAGACTTGTTACCAAACTCACGAGTAGGGTCCCATTTTAAAAATTACATGAAAATTCAAGCGGCATGCCGACCCGTTATTTCGGTAGAGTTTAGGGTAGAAACCGTCAATTAAATATGTGTGTCATAAGCTTGACCCCAATATGTGGTTATGTAGTTTTTGGGTTAATTAGATGGTGTTCCCTCCTTTGGCATGACTTCTATGATATACTTCTTGATTTTGAGGGCAATCGGTACATGTGGACAAGCCATTTGATATACCTGAGTATACATGGATTGTTTCACTATCAGTACACCAAATCCTGCAAATGGTTACGCCCAATCGGTCACGGCCCAAGTCCGCGACCAGCTGTTCCGGACTTGGTCCGTGACCCACTCAATATTTGGCGTGACCATATTTTTATCACACTAAATTATCGATGCTCTAGAAGTGGTCACGTCCCAAGTCCGTGACCACAGTGGTCGCAGACTTGGGTCGTGACCATCTTAGCGCTAAACTCGTGCCAAAATTCCCTACAAGCTTGGTCGCGAATTGGTAACGGCCCAAGTTCCTGACCCTTGGCATGAAGAAAAAGAGATTACACACATTGAGGGTCACGGCTTAGGGCCGTGACCATTTTTGGGTGTAGGTCACGGCTATGGGTCGTGACCATCCCTCATTCAAGAACTAGGGTTGATGTAGAAGGGTCGTGCATCATAGATTGAGGGTCACGACTATGGACAGTGACCATTTCTTGGTACGGGTCAGGGCTATGGGCCATGACCATACCTCAGTCAAGCATGGAAAAGGATCTCGTATGGTGGGTCACGGCTCTAGGCCATGACCAGGTCTGGAGAACCCAACTCTACCTTACGTTAGGTTTAAGGGTCGCCCGTATGGGGTCACGGCTCTTGGCCGTGACTAGTTCCGGGTCTTAAAAAAAAGTTCCGTCGCTGCTTTCTTATTTCATTTATTTAATTTGGAGTTGGAGTTGGAGTTGGCCGCTGCAATGGTTAAACGATTTTGGCGATTTTGAGTTGGATTTTGGTTATTTTGCATTTCGATTAACCCTAGTATGTATTGATTCATTTTGATTTCATTTGGATTTCGTGATTTCTATCTAAAGCCCTAATTTCTGTGTATGTATGTGTAGATTTACATTTGTATGTGTGTGTATGTATAGATTTATGTTTATGTGTGTGTTTGTGTGTGTGTGTGTGCGTATAGATTTATCTGTATATGTATGTTTATGTAAATAAACCCTATATTATGTGTGTGTATGTATAGATTGTATGTGTGTGTATGTATATATTTATGTCAAAAAAATATATTAGGGTTTAGAAAACCCTAAATAGTATGTGTGTGTGTGTGTATATTATGTCAATAAACCCTAGATTGTATGTGTGTGTTTGTATAGATTATGCCAATAAACCAAGATTGTATGTGTGTGTATTTTTTTGACAAAATATAAATAAATGCATTTTTAATGAGTAAAAAAATTTACATCCACCTTGTCGTGATTTTATTGGGGGAAATATGCGTGCCATCATATTATATTAGGTGTTATATGCATGTCGTGATTTTTTGCACTTCAATATGTGTGTAAGTACTACAATATGTGAGTAAGTACTTCAATATGTGTTAGAAACAATTACGGCGAGTTGTTGTTGGGATTTCACATATACTTTTAAAATCCCATAACTTTCAAACCCAAACCTTAATAGTAGGACTCGTATTCATACCCTCGTATACTTTTCTCATGAAAAATGAGTCACGGTGTTAATTACTGTCAACATGAGTGGGAGAGGTTGCAATTAGACTGCACACATAACTCTTTTATTAGCGTGTGTCATATAGAGGGTACTCCTATTTATAGGTACGGAAATAAAATGATCGAACAATTTAACTACCTTGTAAATCGTGGATTTGATATCCAACAAGATTACATGTTCAATCGTATTCTATTTTCTCTACCAGAAAACTGGGATGACGTTATACAAAACTTATTTCACACACATAATCCCGACATAGCCCTGACCTTGGTTACGTTTTTGGAGAAAGAAAAAAAAATTCACCCATTATGTGTAGAACTTTGTACAAAGAGGATTGACATAGACTGTGATGTCTCACGCGACATGCATGTAAAATTGAATCTTGCCAACAAGTTGAGAAATAGGGAATTCCGAGTTCATGTCACGAATATCTACACATCAATCATAGATACCCTTCCTCCTAGTTGGCCACATGAAAAAATTCATAAGTTCTTAAAAACTAATACCGAATGGATGAAGATCAGACACATTGAACTTATTCTAAAGTCTTACTTTGAAAAGGTATCTATCTATCAATATATGTATAATCTAAGCTTGATTAATTACTTATAATTTCATATTACTATAAGTATTTATTTACTTATATTTTTAAATTTTGTAGATAATGTCGAGAGGAAATGAAACTCGTAGGAACTGACCGTGCAGCCCCGGGACTCCCGATTTGAGAATACGACGGTAATTTGTATAATTCTAGACTTAGGATTAAAAACATGGCGTTAGTGGGTGAAAAACCAAAATAACCCTCGAACGGCCCCATGGGTGGCACCAACAGCTCCCACGGGACCAATGTAACTCGTAGAAACTGACCGCGCAGCTGCGGGACTCCCGGTTTGAAAATACGACAATAATTTGCATATTTTTAGAATTAGGTAAAACATGGCGTTACTGGGAGAAAACCCGAAAAAACCCCCGAACGGCCCCGTGGGTGGCACCAACACCTCCCATGGGACCAACGTAAGTGGTAAGAACTGACCGCGCAGCTTCGGGATTCCCAGTTTGAGAATATTACGATAATTCCAATATATATATACTTAGAAAAAATATGGCGTTAGTGGGAGAAAACCCGAAACATCCCCCAAACTGCCACGTGGATGGCACCAACACCTCCCACGGGACCCATGTAACTCGTCGAAATTGACCGCGCAGCCTCGAGACTCCCGGTTTGAGAATACAATGATAATTTGCATAATTTTAGACTTATGCTTAAAAACATTACGTTAATGGGTGAAAACCCAAAACAGCCCCCGAACGGCCCCATGGGTGGAACCAACACCTCCCAAGGGACCAATGTAACTCGTAGGAATTGACCGCATAGCCACGCGACTCTTTAATTGAGAATACGATGATAATTTGCATATTTCTAGACTTAGGCTTAAAAACATGGCGTTAGTGGGTGAAAACTCTAAACAGCCTCTGAACGGCCCCGTGTGAAGAACCAACAGCTCCCATGGGACCAATGTAACTCGTAGGAACTAATCGCGCAGCCCCGGGACTCCTAGTTTGAGAACACAACGATACTTTGCATATTTTTAGACTTAGGCAAAACATGACATTAGTGAAAGAAAACTCGAAATAGCCCCCGAACGTCCCCGTGGTGGCAACAACACCTCCGACGGGACAAATGTAACTCGTAGGAATTGATCGCGCAGCCCCGGGACTCCGGGTTTGAGAATACTACAGTAATTTGCATAATTTTAGACTTAGGCTTAAAAACATGGCGTTAGTGGGCAAAAACCCGCAACAATACCCGAAAGGCCCCGTGGGTGGAACCAACACCTCCCACGAGATCAATGTAACTCGTAGGAATCGGCGGCGCAGCCGCGGGACTCCGGGTTTGAGAATACGACGATAATTTTCATACTTCTAGACTTAGGCTTAAAAATATGGAGTTAGTGGGGGAAAACCCGAAACAACCACTAAATATCCCCGTGGGTGGCACCAACACTTCCCACAGGACCAACGTAACTCTTAGGAACTGACCGCACTATCGCGGGGCTCCCTGTTTGAAAATACGACGATAATTTCCATATTTATAGACCTAGATAAAACATGGCGTTAGTGGGGAAAACCCCAAAATAGCCCCCAAATGACCCCGTGCATGGCACCAACGCCTCCCACGGGACCAATGTAACTCGTAGGAACTGGTCGCGCAGCCCAAGGACTCCCAATTTGAGAATACGAACATAATTTTCACAATTCTAGACTTAGCCTTAAAAACATGCCGTTAGTGGGTGAAAACCCAAAACAGCCCCCGAACTGCCCCGTGGGTGGGGCCAACACCTCCCACAGGACCAATGTAACTTGTAGGAAATGACCGCGCAGCCCTGGGACTCCCGATTTGGGAATATTACGGTAATTTGCACAATTCTAGACTTAGGCTTAAAAACATGGCCTTAGTGGGTGAAAACCCGAAATAACCCCCGAACGGCCCCGTTGGTGGCACCAACACCTCCCACATGACCAATATAACGCGTAAGAATTGAGCGCGCAGCCCCAAGATTCTCGGTTTAAGAATACTATGGTAATTTGCATAATTCTAGACTTAGGATTAAAAATATGGCATTAGTGGGTGAAAACCCAAAATAGCCCCCCGAACGGCCCCGAGGGTGGTACCAACACCTCCCACGGGACCAATGTAACTTGTAGGAACTGATTGCACAGCCCCAGGACTCCCGGTTTTAGAATACTGTGGTAAATTGCATAATTCTAGACTTAGGCTCAAAAACATGGCGATATTGTGGCAAAACTCGAAACAGCCGTCGAACGGCCCTGTGGGAGGCTCCAACACCTCCCACGGTACAAATGTAACTCGTAGGAACTGGCCTCGCAGCCCCACGACTCCTGGTTCGAGAATACTACGATAATTTATATAATTCTAGACTTAGGATTAAAAACATGGCGTTAGTGGGTGAAAACCCGAAACAGACCCCGAACGGCCCCGTGGGTAGAACCAACACCTCCTATGGGACCGACGTAACTCGTAGGAACTGACCGCGTAGCCCTGAGACTCAGGGTTTGAGAGTACTACAGTAATTTGTATAATTATATACTGAGGACTAAAAACATGTCTTTCGTAGATGAAAACCTGAAACAACCCCCGAACGTCCTCGTGGGTGACACCAACACCTCCAACGGACCAATGTAACTTGTAGGAACTGACCGTGCAGCCACGGTACTCTCGATTAGAGAATTCGACGATAATTTAAATATTTATAGAATTAGGCAAAACATGGTTTTAGTGGGAGAAAACCAGAAACATCCCCCGAACGGCCCCGTGGATGGTACCAACACCTCCCACATGACCAATGTAACTCGTAGGACCTGACCAGACAGCCCCAGGACTCCTTGTTTGAGAATACGATGATAATTTTCATAATTTAAGACTTAGGTTTAGAAACATGGCGTTAATGGGGGAAAACCCAAAATAGCCCCCGAGCGGCCCCACAGATGGAACCAACACCTCCCACGGGACCAATGTAACTCGTAAAAACTGACCGCACAGCCGCGGGACTCCCGATTTGAGAATATGACGATAATTTACATATTTCTAGACTTAGGCTTAAAAACATGGCGTTAGTGGATGAAAACCCGAAACAGCCCCCGAACGGCCTCGTGGGAGGCACCAACGGCTCCCATGGGACGAATGTAACTCGTAGGAACTGATCGCGCAGCCCCGGGACTCCCAGTTTGAGAACACAACGATACTTTGCATATTTTTAGACTTAGATAAAACATGACATTAGTGAGGGAAAACTCTAAATAGCCCCCCGAACGTCCCCGTGGTGGCAACAACACCTCCCACGGGACAAATGTAACTCGTAGGAACTGATCGCGCAGCCCCGAGACTCCCGGTTTGAGAATACTACAGTAATTTGCATAATTTTAGACTTAGGCTTAAAAACATGGCGTTAGTGTGCGAAAACCCGCAACAATCCCCGAAAGGCCCCGTGGGTGGAACCAACACCTCCCACGAGATCAATGTAACTCATAGGGATCGGCGGCGCACCTGCGGGACTCCTGGTTTGTGAATACGATGATAATTTTCATACTTCTAGACTTAGGCTTAAAAATATGGTGTTAGTGGGGGAAAACCCGAAACAACCCCTAAACATCCCCGTGGGTGGCACCAACACTTCCCACGGGACCAACGTAACTCTTAGGAACTGGCCGCACAATCGCGGGGCTCCCGGTTTGATAATACGACAATAATTTGCATATTTATAGACTTAGGAAAAACATGGTGTTAGTGGGGGAAAACCCGAAACAGCCCCCGAACAAACCCCTGAGTGGCACCAACACCTCCTAGGGGACCAATGTAACTCGTAGGAACTGATCGCGCAGCCTTGGGACTCCCGGTTTGAGAATACTACGGTAATTTTCATAGTTCTGGACTTGGGCTTAAAAACATGGCCCTAGTGGGTGAAAACGCGAAACAGTCCCCGAACGGCCCCGTGGGTGGCACGAACACCCCCCACGGGACCAATGTAACTCGTAGGAACTTACCGCGCAGCACCGGGACTCTCAATTTAAGAATACTATGGTAATTTGCATAATTCTAGACGTAGGCTTAAAAATATGGCAGTAGTGGGCGAACGCTCGAAACAGCCCCCGAACGGCCCCGAGGGTGGTACCAACACCTCCCACGGAACTAATGTAACTCGTAGGGACTGACCGCGAAGCCTCGGTATTCCCGATTTGAGAATACTATGGTAATTTTCATAATTCTAGACTTAGGCTTAAAACATGGCATTATTCAGGGAAAAATCGAAACAAACCCCGAACGGCCCTGTGGGTGGCACCAACACCTCCCACGGGACAAATTTAACTCGAAGGAACTGGGCGCGCTGCCCCGGGACTCCCAGTTTGAGAATACTATGGTAATTTACCTAATTCTAGACTTAGGCTGAAAAACATGGTGTTAATGGGTGAAAACCCAAAATAGCCCCCGAACAACCTCATGAATTGAACCAACACCTCCCTCGCGACCAATGTAAATCGTAGGAATCGATTGCGTAGACCTGGGATTCCTGGTTTGAGAATACGATGGTAATTTGTGTAATTCCACAATTAGGCTTAAAAACATTGCGTTAGTGGGTAAAAGCCCGAAATAGCCCCCGAACGGCACCGTGGATGGCAACAACACCTCCCACGGGACCAATGTAACTCGTAGGAACAGACCGCGCAGCCCCGATACTCCCGATTTTAGAATACTATGGTAATTTGCATAATGCTAGACTTAGGCTTAAAAACATGGTGTTAGTGGGTGAAAACTCAAAACAACCCCCGAATGGCCCCGTGGGTGGTACAAACACCTCCCACGGGAGCAATATAACTCGTAGGAACTGACTGTGTAGCCCCGGGTCTCCCGGTTTGAGAATGCGAGGGTAATTTTCATAATTTGAGACTTAGGCTAAAAAACATGGCGTTAGTGGGTGAAAACCCAAAACCGCCCCCGAACGGCCCCGTGTGTGACACCAGCTCCTCCTACGGGACCAACGTAACTCGTAGGAACTAACCGCACAGCCGTGGGACTCTCGGTTTGATAATACGACTAAAATTTACATATTTGTAGACTTAGGCTTAAAAACATGGCGTTAGTCGGTGAAAACTCGAAACAACCCCCGAACGGCCTCGTGGGAGGCACCAACAGCTCCCACGTGACAAATGTAATTCGTAAGAACTAATTGCGCATCCTCGGGACTCCCAGTTTGAGATTACGATGATAATTTGCATCTTCGTAGACTTAGGCAAAACGTTGCATTATTGAGGGAAAACCTGAAACAGCCCCCGAATGGCCCCGTGGGTGGCACCAATACCTCCCACGGGACCAATATAACTGGTAGGCAATGATCGTGTATCCCCATGATTCTTGTATTGAGAATACGACGGAAATTTGCATAATTCTAGAATTGGGCTTAAAAACATGTCGTTAGTGGGTCAAAACCTAAAACAGTCCCCGAACGGCCCCGTGGATGGCACCAACACCTCCCACGGGACCACTGTAAATTGTAGGAACTGACCGCGCAACCCCGAGACTCCCTATTTGTGAATACTTTGGTAATTTTCATAATTCTAGACTTATGCTTAAAAACATGGCGTTAGTGGGTGAAAACTTGAAACAGCCCCCGAACGGCCCCGTGGGTGATACCAACACCTCCCACAGGACCAATGTAACTCGTAGGAATAGACCGCACATCCTCGGGACTCTCGGCCTCACAATACCACAGTAATTTGCATAATTCTAGACTTAGGCATAAAAATATGGCATTAGTGGGTGAAAACCCAAAATCGCCTCCGAACGACCCTATGGGTGGCATGAACACCTTCCACGGGACCAACGTAACTCGTAGGAACTCACCGAGCAGCCGTGGGACTTTAGGTTTGACAATACGATGATAAAATGTATATTTCTAGACATAGGCAAAATATGGTGTTAGTGGGTGAAAACCCGAAACAGCCCCCAAACGGCCCCAAGGGTGGTACAAACACCGCCCACAGGACCAATCTAACTCGTAGGAACTGATCACGTAGCCACGAGACTCCCAGCTTGAGAATACTATGGTAATTTGTATAATTCTCAACTTAGGCTTAAAAACATGGCGTTAGTGGGTGAAAACTTGAAATAGCCCCTAAACGACCCCGGGGGTTGCACCAACACCTCCCACGGACCAATGCAACTCGTAGGAATTGACCGCGTAGCCCTGGGATTCCTGGTTTGGGAATACGATGGTAATTTGTATAATTCTACAATTAGGCTTAAAAACATAACGTTAGTGAGTAAAAAGTCGAAACAGCACCGAACGGCCCCGTGGATGGCACCAACACCTCCCAGGGGACCAATGTAACTCGTCGAAACTGACCGTGAAGCCCCGAGACTCCCGGTTTTTGAATACTATGGTAATTTGCATAATTTTAGGCTTAGGGTTAAAAACATGGCGTTAGTGCGTGAAAACCCGAAACAGCCCCCGAACGGCCCCGTGGGTGGTACCAACAGCTCCCATTGGATCAATGTAACTCGTAGGAACTGATCGCGCAACCCCGGGACTCTCGGTTTGAGAATATGATGGTAATTTGCATAATTCTTAACTTAGGCATAAAAACATGTCGTTAGTGGGTGATAACCCGAAAACGCCCCCTAATGACCCCGTGGGTGGAACCAACACCTCCCACAAGTGCAACATAACGTGTAGGAACTGACCACACAGTCGTGAGACTCTCAGTTTGAGAATACGATGATAATTGACATATTTCTAAACATAGGCAAAACCTGGCGTTAGTGTGGGAAACCTGAAATACCGCCCTAACGTCCCCGTGGGTGGCACCAACACCTCCCACGGGACCAATGTAACTCGTAGGAACTCTCCTCGCAGCCCCGGGACTCTCGATTTGAGAATATGATGATAATTTGCATATTTCTAGACTTATGCTTAAGAACATGGCGTTAGTGGGTGAAAACCCAAAACAACTCCCGAATGGCCCCGTGGGTGGTACCAACACCTCCCACAGGTGCAACATAACTCGTAGGAACTGACCGAACAGCTGTGGGACTCTCAGTTTGAGTATACGATGATAATAGTCATATTTATAAATGTAGGCAAAACATGGCGTTAGTGGGGGAAACCCGAACGGCCCTGTGGGTGGCACCAACACCTCCCACGGGACCAATATAACTCGTAGGAACTGGTCGCGCAGCCCCGGGACTCCCGATTTGAGAATACAACGATAATTTGCATATTTTTAGACTTAGGCTTAAAAACATGGCATTAGTGGGTGAAAACCCGAAACAACCCTCGAACGACCCCGTGGGTGGTTCCAACAACTCCCATGAGACCAATGTAACTCGTAGGAACTGACCGCGCAGCCCCGGGTCTCCTGGTTTCAGAATACGATGGTAATTTGCATAATTCAAGAGTTAGGCTTAAACACATAGCCTTAGTGGGTGAAAACCCGAAATAGCCCCCGAACAGCCCCGTGGGTCGCACCAACACCTCCCGCGGGACCAACGTAACTCGTAAGAACTGATCATGCATCCCCATGATTCATGGTTTGAGAATACGACAATAATTTGTATAATTATAGAATTAGGTTTACAAATATGGCGTTAGTGGGTTAAAACCTGAAACAGCCAGAGAACGGCCCCGTGGATGGCACCAACACCTCCCACGGGACCAATGTAACTTATATGAACTGACAACGCTGCCCTGAGACTCCCAATTTGTGAATACTATGGTAATTTTCATAATTCTACACTTAGGCTTCAAAATATGGCATTAGTGGGTGAAAACTCGAAACAGCCCCCGAACGGCCCCATGGGTGGTACCAACACCTCCCACGGGACCAATGTAACTCGCAGGAACTTACTGTGCAGCCCCGGGACTACTGGTTTGAGTATATGACGGTAATTTGAATAATTATAGACTTAGGCTTAAAAACATGGCGTTAGTGGGTGAAAACCCGAAACCGCCCCCGAATGGCCCTATGGGTGGCACCAACACCTCCCACGGGACCAACGTAACCCGTTGGAACTCACCGAGCGGCCGCGTTACTCCAGGTTTGAGAATACGATGATAATTTGCATATTTTTAAACTTAGGCAAAATATGGTATTTGTTGGTGAAAACTCAAAATAGCCCCCGAACGGCCCCAAGGGTAGTACCAATACCTCCCACAGGACCAATGTAACTCGTAGGAACTGATCGCGTAGCCTCGAAACTCCCTATTTGAGAATACTATGGTAATTTTCATAATTCTCGACTTAGGCTTAAAAACATGGCATTAGTGGGTGAAAACTCGAAACAACCCTCGAACGGCCCTGTGGGTGGCACCAACACCTCCCACGAACCAATGTAACTCGTAGGAACTGACCGCGAAGCCCTGGGATTCCTGGTTTGAGAATATGATGGTAATTTGCATAATTCTACAATTAGGCTTAAAAACATTGCATTAGTTGGTAAAAACCCGAAATAGTCCCCGAAGGGCCCGGTGGATGGAACCAACACCTCCCACAGGACCAATGTAACTCGTAGGAACTCACCGTGGAGCCCCGAGACTCCCGATTTGTGAATACTATGGTAATTTGCATAATTTTATACTTAGGCTTAAAAACATGGCGTTAGTGGATGAAAACCCGAAACATCCCCCGAACGGCCCTATGGGTGGTACCAACACCTCCCACGTGACCAATGTAACACATAGGAACTAACCGTGCAGCCTCAGGACTCTCGGTTTGAGAATACGATGGTAATTCGCATAATTCTTTACTTGGACTTAAAAACATGTTGTTAGTGTGTGAAAACTCAAAACAGTCCCCGAATGGCCCCGTGGGTGGCACCAACACCTCCCACCGGACCAATGTAACTCGTACGAACTGGCCGCGCAGCCCCGGGACTCCCGGTTTGAGAATACAATAATAATTTACATAATTCTGGAGTTATGCTTAAAAACATCGCGTTAGGGGGTGAAAACTCAAAACAGCCCCCGAACAGCCCCGTGGGTGGTACTATGACCTCCCTGGGACCAATGCAACTCGTAAAAACTGACCGGGCAGCCCTGGGACTCCCGATTTGAGAATACGATGATAATTTGAAAAATTCTAGATTTAGGCTTAAAAACATGGCGTTAGTCAGAGAAAACCCGAAACAGCCGCCAAACGGCCCCATGGGTGGCACCAACACCTCCCATGGGACCAACGTAACTCGTAGGAACTGGCTGCCCATCCCTATGACTCCTGGTTTGAGAATACAATGATAATTTGCATAATTCTAGACATAGAAAAATAAGGCGTTAGTGGGGGAAAACCCGAATGACCCCCTGGATGGCACCAACACCACCCACGGGACTAATGTAATGCATAGGAACTGATCGCGCAGGCCCGGGACTCCCATTTTGAGAATACGATGGTAATTTGTATAATTCTACACTTAGGCCTAAAAACATGGTGTTAGTGGGTGAAAACCCGAAACAGACCCCTAACGGCCCCGTGGGTGGCACCAACACCTCCCACGGGACCAATATAACTCGTAGGAAATGATCGTGTAGCCCCATGATTCTTGGATTGAGAGTACAATGGAAATTTTCATAATTCTAGAATTGGGCTTAAAAACATGTCGTTAGTGGGAAAAAACCTGAAACAGTCCCTGAACGGCCCCGTGGATGGCACCAACACCTCCCACGGGACCACTGTAAATTGTACGAACTGACCGCGCAACCCCGAGACTCCCTATTTGTGAATACTTTGGTAATTTTCATAATTCTAGACTTAGGCATAAAAACATGGCGTTAGTGGGTGAAAACTCAAAATATCCCCCGGACCACCCCGTGGGTGGCACCAACACCTCTCGCGGGACGAATGTCACTCATAGGAACTAATCGCGCAGCCGCAGGATTCCCGAATTAAGAATACTACAATAATTTGCATAATTCTAGACTTAGGATTAAAAACATAGCGTTAGTGGGTCAAAACCCGACACAGACCCCGAACGGCCCCGTGGGTGATACAACACCTCCCACGGGACCAATGTAACTCGTAGGAACTGATCTCTCAGGGTTGAGACTCCCAGTTCGAGAATACGATGGTAATTTGCTTAATTCTATACTTAGGCTTAAAAACATGGCGTTAGTGAGGGAAACTGGAAAGAGCCCCTAAACGGCCCTGTGGGTGGCACCAACACCTCTCACGGGACCAACGTTACTCCTAGGAACTGGTCACGCAACCCTGGGACTCCCGGTATGAGCATAAGATAATAACTTGCATAATTCTCGACTTAGGCTTAAAAACATGGCGTTAGTGGGTGGAAACCCGAAACAGCCCCCGAACGGCCCCGTGGGTGGAACCAACACCTCCTACGGGACCAACGTAACACTTAAGAACTGATCAAGTAGCCATCGTACTCCAGGTTTGAGAATACGATGATAATTTGCTTTTTTTAGACAATCAAAAAATATGGCGTTAGTGGAGAAAAACCCGAAACAGCCCCCGAACGGCCCCGTGGGTGGCACCAATACCTCCCACGGGACTAATGTAACTCGTAGGAACTGGCCGCGCGGACTCGGGACTCCCCATTTGAGAATACAAATATAATTTTCATAATTCTATACTTAGTCTTAAAAACATGATGTTAGTGGGTGAAAACCTGAAACATCCCCCAAACGGCCCCGTGGGTGGCACTAACACCTCCCACGGGGCCAATGTAACTCGTAGGAACTAATCGCGTAACCCTGGGACTCCAGGTTTGAGAATACATTAGTAATCTATTTAATTCTAGACTTAGTCTAAAAAATATGGCGTTAGTAGGTGAAAACCCGAAACAGCCCTCAAACGGCCCCGTGGCGTGTACGAACTCCTCCCCATGGACCAATGTAACTCGTAGAAAATAACAGCACAGCCCCGAGACTCCCGATTTGAGAATACTACGGTAATTTGTATAATTCTTGACTTAGGATTTAAAACATGGCGTTAGTGGGTGAAAACCCGAAACATCCCCAGAATGACCCCGTGGATTGCACCAACACCTCCCACGGGAACAATCTAATGCGTAGGAACTGACTGCGCAGCCCCAAGTTGCCCAGTTTGAGAATACAACAGTAATTCGCATAATTCTAGACTTAGGCTTAAAATGTGGTGTTAGTGGGTGAAAACCCGAAACAGCCGCCAAACGGCCCCATGGGTGGAACCAATACCTTCCACAGGACCAATGTAATTCGTAGGAACTGGACGCGCAGCCGCGGGACTCACAGTTTGAGAATACGATGATAATTTGTAAATTTCTAGACTTAGGCTTATAAACTTGGCGTTAGTGGGTGAAAAGCGGAAACAGCCCGGTACGGCCCCTTGGGTGGAACCAACACCGTCCACGAGACCAACGAAACTCGTAGGAACTCACAGTGCAGCCGCAGGACTCCCAGTTTGAGAATACCACGATAATTTGCATATTTCTAGACATAGGCAAAACATGGCATTAGTGAGGAAAAACCCAAAGCAGCCCCCGAACGGCCCCACGGGAGGCACCACCTCCCACGGGACCAATGTAACTCGTAGGAACTGGTTGTGCAGCCTCGGGACTCCGGGTTTGAGAATACAACAATAATTTACATAATTCTGGAGTTACGCTTAAAAACATAGCGTTAGGGGGTGAAAACCCGAAACAGCCCCCGAACGGCCCCGTGGGTGGTCCCAACACCTCCTTGGGTCCAATGCAACTCGTAGGAACTGATCGGGCAGCCTTGGGACTCCCGATTTGAGAATACGATGTTAATTTGCATAATACTATATTTAGGCTTAAAAACATGGCGTTAGTGGGTGAAAACCCGAAACAGCCCTAGAACTGCCCCGTGCGTGGTACCAACACCACTCACTGGACCAATATAACTGGTAGAAACTAATCACGCAGCCCCAAGACTCTTAATTTGAGAATACTACGATAATTTGCATAAATCTAGACTTAAGCATATAAGCATGGCTTCAGTGGTTGAAAACTCAAAACAGCCCATGAACGGCCCTGTGGGTGGTACCAACACCTCCCATGTGACAAATGTAACTCATAGGAACTGATCGCGCAGCCCCGAGTCTCCCAGTTTGAGAATACAGCGATAATTTGCCTAATCATAGACTTAGTTTAAAAAGGTGGTGTTAGTGGGTGAAAACCCGAAACGACCCCCGAACGACCCCTTGGATGGAACCAATACCTCCCACGGGACCAACGTAACTCGTAGGAACTTACCGGGCAGCCGCGAGACTCTAGATTTGAGAATACGACAATAATTTGCATATTACTATACTCAGATAAACATGGCGTTAGTGAGGGAAAACTCGAAACAACCCTCGAACGGCACCGTGGGTGGCACCAACACCTCCCACGGGACCAATGTAACTCGTAGCAACTGGCCGCATAGCCTCGGGACTCCCAGTTTGAGAATACGACAATAATTTGAATAATTCTAGAATTGGGATAAAAAATGGCGTTATTGGGTGAAAACCCGAAACAGCCCCCGAACGACCCCGTGGGTGGAACAAATACCTCCCACGGGACCAATGTAACTCTAAGGAACGGGACGTGCAGCCGCGGGACTCTCGGTTTGGGAGTATGACTATAATTTGCATATTTCTAAACTTAAGATTAAAAACATTGCATTAGTGGGTGAAAACCCAGAACAGCCCCCGAACGGCCCCGTGGCTGGACCCAACACCTTCCTCGGGACCAACGTAACTCGTAGGAACTGACCATGCAGCCGCAGGAGTCTCGGTTTGAGAATACGATGGTAATTTGCATATTTTTCGACTTAGGAAAAACATGGCTTTAGTGAGGGAAAACCCGAAAAAAAAAACCCGAACAGCCTTGCGGGTGGCACCAACACCTCCGACGGGTCCAATGTAACTCGTAGGAACTGGTCGTGCAGCCTCGGGACTCCCGTTTTAAGAATACTATGATAATCTACATAATTTTGGAGTTAGGATTAAAAATATGGCGTTAGTGGGTGAAGACCAGAAATAACCACCGAACGGCCCCGTGGGTGGTACCAGCACCTCCCATGGGACCAATGCAACTCTTAGGAACTAACTGCGCAGCCCCGAGTGTCCCGGTTTGAGAATACAACGGTAATTTGCATAATTCAAGACTTAGGCTTAAAAACATGACGTTAGTGGGGGAAAACCCGAAACAACCCCCGAACGGCCCCGTGGATGGCCCCAACACCTCCCACGGGACCAACGTAACTCGTAGGAACTAACCGCACAGCCGCGGGACTCCCGATTTGAGGATACGATGATAATTTTCTTATTTCTACACTTGGGCTTGAAAACATGGCGTTAGTGGGTGAAAACTCGAAACAGCCCCCGAACAGCCCCGTGGGTGGTACCCACACCTTCCACGGGACCATTGTAACTCGTGGGAACGGATGCAGCTGCAGGACTCCCGGTTTGAGAAAACGATGATACTTTGCATATTTTAGACTTAGGAAAAACATGGCGTTAGTGAGGGAAAACCCGAAAAAAAACCCGAACAACCTTGCGGGTGGCACCAACACCTCCGACGGGTCCAATGTAACTCGTAGGAACTGGTCGTGCAGCCTCGGGACTCCTGTTTTAAGAATACTATGATAATTTACATAATTTTGGAGTTAGGATTAAAAATATGGCGTTAGTGGGTGAAGACCAGAAATAACCCCCGAACGGCCCCGTGGGTGGTACCAGCACCTCCCATGGGACCAATGCAACTCTTAGGAACTAACTGCGCAGCCCCGAGTCTCCCGGTTTGAGAATACAACGGTAATTTGCATAATTCAAGACTTAGGCTTAAAAACATGACGTTAGTGGGGGAAAACCCGAAACAACCCCCGAACGGCCTCGTGGATGGCCCCAACACCTCCCACGGGACCAACGTAATTCGTAGGAACTGACCGCACAGCCGCGGGACTCCCGATTTGAGGATACGACGATAATTTTCTTATTTCTACACTTGAGCTTGAAAACATGGCGTTAGTGGGTGAAAACTCAAAACAGCCCCCGAACAACCCCGTGGGTGGTACCCACAGCTTCCACGGGACCATTGTAACTCGTGGGAACGGATGCAGCTGCAGGACTCTCGGTTTGAGAAAACGATGATACTTTGCATATTTTAGACTTAGGAAAAACATGGCGTTAGTGAGGGAATACCCGAAAAAAAATCCGAACAGCTTTGCGGGTGGCACCAACACCTCCGACGGGTCCAATGTAACTCGTAGGAACTGGTCGTGCAGCCTCGGGACTCCCGTTTTGAGAATACTATGATACTTTACATAATTCTAGAGTCAGGCTTAAAAACATGGCGTTAGTGGGTGAAAACACGAAACAGCCCCCGAACGGCCCCGTGGGTGGTACCCACACCTTTCACGGGATCAATGCAACTCGTAGGAAGTGACCGCGTAGCCCCGGGACTCCCGGTTTGAGAATACGACGGTAATTTGCATAATTCTGGACTTAGGCTTAAAAGCATGGAGTTAGTGAGGGAAAACTCGAAACAGCCCCCGAACGGCCCTGTAGGTGGCACCAACACCTCCCACGGGACCACCGTAACACGTAGGAACTGGCTGCGTAGACCCGAGACTCCCAGTTGGACAATACAATGATAATTTAAATATTTCTAGACTAAGGAAAAACATGGCGTTAGTAGGGGAAAACCTGAAATAGCCCCCGAATGGCCCCGTGAATGGGACCAACACCTCCCACAGGACCAGTGTAACTCGTTCGAACTGGCCGCGCAATTGTCGGACTCCCGGTTTGAGAATACGATAATAATTTTAATATTTCTAGACGTAGGCTTAAATACATGGCATTAGTGGATAAAAACCCGAAACATCCCCTGAATGGCCCCGTGGGTGGCACCAACAGCTCCCATGAGACCAATGTAATTCCTAGGAACTGGTCGCCCACCCTCGGGACTCCCGGTTTGAGAATACGATGATAATTTACATAATTCTAGACTTAGGCTTAAAACATGGCGTTAGTGGGTGAAAACCCGTACGGCCCCGTGGGTGGCACCAACCCCTCCCATGGGACCAAATGTAACTCGTTGGAACTGATTCCGCAGCCCCGGGACTCCTAATTTGAGAATACTATGCTAATTTCCATAATTCTACACTTAGGCTCAAAATATGGCGTTACTGGGTGAAAGCCCAAGACAGCCCCGTGGGGGGTACCAACACCTCCCACGAGTCCAATGTAACTCGTACGAACTGGCTGCGCAGTTGTCAGACTCCAGGTTTGAGAATACGATGATAATTTTCATATTTCTAGACGTCGACGTAAAAACATGGCATTAGTGGGTGAAAACCCGAAACAACCTCCGAATGGCCCCGTGGGTGGCACCAACACCTCCCACGGGACCAATGTAACTTGTAGTAACTCGTCGCGCAGTTCTCGAACTCTCGGTTTGAGAATACGATGACAATTTTCATATTTCTAGACGTAGACTTAAAAACGTGGCATTAGTGGATGAAAACCCGAAACAACTCCAAAAATGGCTCCCTGGGTGGCACCAACACCTCCCAGAGGACCATTGTAACTCGCCGAAACTGGCCGCACAGCCCCGGGACTCCCGGTTTGAGAATACGATGATAATTTAAATAATTCTAGACCTATGCCAAACATGGTGTTAGTGGTGGAAAACCTGAAATAGCCCCCAAATGGCCTCGTGGGTGGCACCAACACCTCCCACGGGACCAACGTAACTCATAGGAACTGGTCGCGCCGCCTTAGGGCTCCTGGTTTGAGAATACGATGATACTTTACATAATTCTAGAGTTAGTCTTAAAAACATGGAGTTAGTGGCTGAAAACACGAAACAGCCCCCGAACGGCCCCGTGGGTGCTACCCACACTTTTCACGGGATTAATGCAACTCGTAGGAACTGACCGCGTAGCCCCGGGACTCCCGGTTTGAGAATACCATGGTAATTTGCATAATTGTAGACTTAGGCTTAAAGGCATGGCGTTAGTGAGGGAAAACTCGAAACAGTCCCCGAACGGCCCTGTGGGTGGCACCAACACCTCCCACGGGATTAATGTTACACGTAGGAACTGATCGCACCCGGTTTGGGAATACTATGGTAATTTGTATAATTCTAGACTTAGGCTTAAAAATATGGCGTTAGTGGGTGAAAACCCGAAACAGCCCCTGAACGGCCCCGTGGGTGGTACCAACACCTCCCACGGGATCAGTGTAACTCGTAGGAACTGGCCGCGCAGTTGTAGGACTCCCGGTTTGAGAATACGACAATAATTTTAATATTTCTAGACGTAGTCTTAAAAACATGGTATTAGTGGATAAAAACCAGAAACAGCCCTCGAAGGGCCCCGTGGGTGGCACCAACACCTCCCACGAGACCAATGTAATTCCTAGGAACTGGTCACCCAGCTTCGGGACTCCCGGTTTGAGAATACGATGATAATTTACATAATTCTAAACTTAGGCTTAAAACATGGCGTTAGTGGGTGAAAACCCGTACGGCCCCGTGGGTGGCACCAAGACCTCCCATGGGACCAAATGAAACTCGTTGGAACTGATTCCGCGGCCCCGGGACTCCTGATTTGAGAATACTATGCTAATTTCCATAATTCTACACTTAGGCTCAAAATATGGCGTTATTGGGTGAAAGCCCAAAACATCCCCGAATGGCCCTGTGGGGGGTACCAACACCTCCCACGAGACCAATGTAACTCGTACGAACTGGCCGCGCAGTTGTCAAACTCCAGGTTTGCTAATACGATGATAATTTTCATATTTCTAGACGTCGACGTAAAAACATGGCATTAGTGGGTGAAAACCCGAAACAGCCCCTGAACTGCCCCGTGGGTGGCACCAACACCTCCCACGGGACAAATAGCACTCGTAGGAACTAACCGCCCAGTCTCGGGACTTCCGATTTGAGAATACGACTGTAATTTTCTTAATTCTGGACTTAGGCTTAAAAACATGGCGTTAGGGGGTTAAAACCCGAAACAGCCACTTAGTGACACCAACACCTCCCACGAGACCAATGTAACTCATCAGAATTGATCGCGCATCTGCGGGACTCCACGTTTAAGAATAGGATGATAATTTTAATATTTCTATACTTAGGCAAAACATGGCATTAGTGGAAGAAAACCCGAAATAGCCCCCGAACGGCCCCGTGGATGGCCCCAACACCTCCCACGGGTCCAACGAAACTCGTAGGAACTGACCGCACAGCCGCGGGACTACCGGTTTGAGATTACGATCATAATTTTCATATTTCTAGGCTTAGTCTGAATTACATGGCGTTAGTGGGTGAAAACCCGAAACAACCCCCGAATCGCCCCGTTGGTGGTACCAACACCTTTCACGGGACCATTGTAACTCCTTGGGACTGATGCAGCTGCAGGACTCCCGTTTTGAGAAGACGTCGATAATTTGCAAATTTTTAGACTTAGGCAAAACATGGCGTTAGTGAGGGAAAACCCAAAACAACCCCTGAACGGCCCCATGGGTGGCACCAACACCTCCCACGGCACCAATGTAACTCATAGGAACTGGTCGCGCAGCCTCGAGACTCCTTGTTTTAGAATACGATGATAATTTACATAATTCTTGAGTTAGGGTTAAAAACATGGCGTCGGTGAGTGAAAACCCGAAACAGCCCTCTAACGGCCCCGTGGGTGGTACTAACACCTCCCACGGGACCAATGAACTAGTAGGAACTGATCGCCTAGCCCCGGGACTCCCAGTTTGAGAATACAACTGTAATTTCCATAATTCTAGACTTAGGCTTAAAAACATGGCGTTAGTGGGAGAAAACTCGAAACGGGCCCCGAACGGCCCTGTGGGTGGCACCAACACCTCCCACGGGACAAACGTAACACGTAGGAACTGGTTGTGCATCCCCGGGACTCCCGGTTTGAGAATACAGCGATAATTTAAATAATTTTAGACTTAGGCCAAACATAGCATTAGTGGGTGAAAACCTGAAATAGCCCCTGAATGGCCCCGTGGCTGGCACCAACACCTCCCACAGGACCAATGTAACTAGCGGCAACTGGTCGCGCAGTTGCGGGACTATCGGTTTGATAATACGATGATAATTTTAATATTTTCAGACGTAGGCTTAAAAATAGGCCATTAGTGGGTAAAAACCCAAAATAACCCCCGAGCGGCCCCGTTGGTCGCACCAACACCTCCCAATTCGAGAATATGATGAAATTTTATATTTCTAGACTTAGGCTTAAAAACATTGCGTTAGTGGATGAATACCCGAACTGACCGCACAGCCGCGGGACTCCCGGTTTGAGAATATGACGATAATTTTCATATACTTTAAACTTAGGCAAAACATGGCGTTAGTGAGGGAAAATTCGAAACAACCCCCGAACGGCACTGTGGGTGGCACCAACACCTCCCACGAGGAACTGGCCGCACAGCCTCGGCACTCCAGGTTTGAGAATACGATAATAATTCACATAATTCTAGACTTAGGCTTAAAAACATGGTGTTAGTGGGTGAAAACTCGAAACAGCCCCCGAACGGCCCTGTGGGTGGCACCAATACCTCCCATGGGACCAATGTAACTCGTAGGAAATGACCGCGTAGCCCCGGGACTCCTGATTTGAGAATACTATGATAATTTCCATAATTCTAGACTTAGGCTTATGAATATGGTGTTACTGGGTGAAAACCCGAAACAGCCCCCGAACGGACCCGTGGGCGGAACCAACACCTCCCACACGACAAATGTAACTCGTATACTTCTGATTTGAGAATATGACGGTAATTTGTATAATTCTAAACTTTGGCTTAAAAACATGGCGTTAGTGGGTGAAAACCCAAAACAGCCCCAAACGGCCCCTTAGGTCGCAACAACACCTCCCACGGGACCAATGTAACTCTTAGGAATTGATGGCGCAACCGCGGGACTCCAAGTTTAGGAATACGATGATAATTTGCAAATTTCTAGATTTAGGAAAAATAAGGAGTTAGTGGGGGAAAACAGAAATAGCTATCTAACGGCCCCGTGGATGGCCCCAACACCTCCCACGGGACCAATGTAACTCGTAGGAATTGATCGCGCGATCCCGAGACTACCGGTTTGAGAATACTAGGGTAATTTGCATAATTCTAGACTTAGGCTTAAAAACATGGCGTTAGTGGGAGAGAATTCGAAACAGCCCCTGAATGGCCCCGTGGGTGGTACTAACATCTCCCACAGGACCAATGTAACTCATACGAACTGATCGCGCTGCCACGGCTCTCCCAGTTTGAGAATACGACGGTAATTTGTATAATTATAGACTTAGGCTTAAAACGTAGCATTTATGGGTGAAAACCCAAAACAGTCCCCGAACAACCCCGTGGATGGTACCAACACCTCCCACGGGACCAATGTTACTCGTAGGAACAGAGCGCGTAGCCCCGAGACTCCCGGTTTCAGAATACAATGGTAATTTGCATAATTCTAGACTTAGGCTTAAAAACATGGCGTTAGTTGGTGAAAATATCAAACAGCCCCCGAACGGCCCCGTGGGTGGTATCATCCCCTCCCACGGGACCATTGTAACTCGTAGGAACTGATCGCACAGCCCCGGATCACCTGGTTTGAGATTACGATGGTAATTTTCATAATTATAAACTAAGGCTAAAAAATGTGGCATTAGTGGGTGAAAACCCGAGACAGCCCCCGAATGGCCACGTGGGGGGAACCAACACCTCCCACGGAACTAATGTAAATCGTAAGAACTGGCCGTGGGACTCTCGATTTTAGAATACGACGATAATTTCCATATTTCTAGACTTAGGCATAAGAACATGGCTTTAGCGGGTGAAAACCTGAAACAGCCCCCGAACGCCCCCGTGAGTGGCACCAACACCTCCTATACGATCAATGTTACTCAGAGAAACTGACCACGCAGCCGCGGGACTCCCGTTTTGAGAATACGACGATAATTTTCATATTTCAAGCGTTAGGCAAAACATGGCGTTAGTGAGGGAAAACCCGAAGCAGCCCCCGAACGGCCCCGTGGGTGGTACCAACACCTCCCATGCGACCAATGTAACTTCTAGGAACTGGTCGCCCAGCCTCGGGACTCTCGATTTGAGAATACGATGATAATTAGTATAATTCTAGACTTAGGCTTAAAAACGTGCTGTTAGTGGGTAAAAACCTGAAACAGCCCCCGAACGGCCTCGTGGGTGCCACCAATACCTCCCACGGGACCAATGTAACTCGTAAGAAATGACTGTGCAGCCCCCAGACTCTCGGTTTGAGAATACTATGATAATTTGCATAACTCTAGACTTAGGCTTAAAAACATGGCGTTAGTGGGTGAAAACTCCAAACAGACCCCGAACGGCCCCGTAGGTTGAACCAACACCTCCCACGAGACCAATGTAACTCACAGGAAGTACCCGCATAGCCCTGGGACTCCCGGTTTGAGAATACGGTGATAATTTACATAATTCAAGACATAGGATTAAAAATATGGCACTAGTGGGTGAAAAACTGAAACATCCCCCAAAAGGCCCCGTGGGTGGCACCAACACCTCCCACGGGATCAATGTAACTCGTAGGAATCGACAGAGCAGCCGCGGGACCCTCGATTTGAGAATACAATGATAATTTGCATATTTCTAGACTTAGGCAAAACATGGCGTTAGTGGGGGAAAACCCAAAACATCCCCCGAACGGCCCTGTGGGTGGCACCAACACCTCCCACGGGACCAATGTAACTCATAAGAACTGGTCGCGCAGCCCCGGGACTACCGCTTTGAAAATACGAAGATAATTTGCATATTTCTAGAATTAGGCTTAAAAACATGGCATTATTGGGTGAAAACCCGAAACAGCCCCGTGGGTTGTGCCAGCACCTTCCACAGGACCAATGTAACTCGTAAGAACTTAATGCGTAGCCCCGGGTCTCCCGATTTGAGAATACGATGGTAATTTTCTTAATTCTACACATAGGCTTAAAAACATGGCGTTAATGGGTGAAAACCCGAAATAGCCCCTGAGCGACCTCGTGGGTGGCACCAACACCTCCCACGGGACCAACGTAACTTGTAGGAACTTACCGCGCAGCCACGGGACTCCCGGTTTGAGAATATGATGATAATTAGCATATTTCTAGACGTAGGTAAAACACGGCGTTAGTGGGGGAAAACTCGTAACCACACCCAAATATCCCCGTGGGTGGAACCAACACATCCCATGGGACCAATGTAACTCGTAGGAACTGGTCGCGCGGCCCCGGGACTCTTGATTTGAGAATACAACGATAATTTGTATAATTCTAGACTTAGGATTAAAAAGATGGTGTTAGTGGGTGAAAACCCAAAACAGTGCCCGAACGACCTCGTGAGTGCAACTAACACCTCCCTTGGGACCAATCTAACTCGTAGGAACGGAGCGCGCAGCCGCAGGACTCTGGGTTTGAGAATATGATGATAATTTGCATATTTTTAGACTTAGGCTTAAAAACATGGCATTAGTGGATGAAAACTCGAAACAGCCCGGGTCTCCCAATTTGACAGTACGACGGTAATTTGCATAATTTTAGGATTAGGCTTAAAAATGTGGCGTTAGTGGGTGAAAACCTGAAACAACCCCGAACGGCCCAGTGGGTGGCACCAACACCTCCCGTGGGACCAACGTAACTCGAAAGAACTTACCGCGCAGCCACGGGACTCCCGATTTGAAAATACGATGATAATTTACATATTTCTCTACTTAGGCAAAACATGGTGTTAGTAACGGAAAACTCGAAACAACCACCAAACGGCCCCATGGGTGGCACCAACACCTCCCACAGGACCAATGTAACTCATAGGAACTGGCCGCGCAACCCCGGGACTCCCAGTTTGAGAATATGACGATAATTTGTTTAATTCTAGACTTAGGCTTTGAAACATGGCGTTAGTGGGTGAAAACCCAAAACATTCTCCAAACGGCACCGTGGATGGAACCAACCCTGCCATGAAATCAATGTAACTCGTAGGAACTCGTCGCGCTGCCGCGTGGCTCCCAGTTGGAGAATACGACGATAATTTTCGTAATTCTAGACTTAGGCTTAAAAACATGTCGTTAGTTGGTGAAAATCCAAAACAACCCCCGAACGGCCCCGTGGGTGGTAACAACAAATCCCCCGGGACTAATGTAACTCGTAGGAACTGACCGCGCAGCCCCGGGTAACCCGGTTTGAGAATACGACGGTAACTTTCATAATTCTAGAATTAGACTAAAAATGTGTCATTTGTGGGTGAAAACTCGAGACAGCCCCCGAACGGACCCGTGGGTGGAACCAACACCTCCCACGGGACCAACGTAAATCGTAGGAACTAGCCGCATAGCCGCGGGACTCCTAGTTTGACAATGCGACGATAATTTTCATATTTCTAGACTTAGGCTTAAAAACATGGCGTTAGTGGGAGAATACTTGAAACAGTCCCGGAATGGCCCCGTAGGTGGCACCAACACCTCCCATAGGACCAATGTAACTCATAGGAACAGGCCGCGCAGCCCCAGGACTCCCAATTTGAGAATACGATGATAATTTTTATTATTCTAGACTTAGGCTTTAAAACATGGCGTTAGTGGGTGAAAACCCAAAACAACCCCCAAACGGCCCCGTGGGTGGAACCAACACCTCCCACGAAATCAATGCAACTCGTAGGAACTGATCGCGTAGCCGCGTGACTCCCGGTTTCAGAATATGACGATAATTTGCATAATTCTAGACTTAGGCTTAAAAACATGGCGTTAGTTGGTAAAAATATGAAACAGCCCCCGAACGGCCCCGTGGGTGGTAACAACACCTCTCTTGGGACCAATGTAACTCGTAGGAACTGACTGCGCAGCCCCGGGTCACCCGGGTTGAGAATACGACGGTAATTTTCATAATTCTACACTTAGGCTAAAAAATATGGCGTTAGTGGTGAAAACCCGAGACAGCCCCCGAACGGCCCCATGGGTGGAACCAACACCTCCCACGGGACCAATGTAAATCGTAGGAACTGGCCGCGTAGCGATGGGACACCCAGTTTTATAATACGACGATAATTTTCATATTTCTAGACTTGGGTTTAAAAACACGGCGTTAGTGGGTGAAAACTCGAAAAAGCCCCTGAACACCCTCGTAGGTGGCAACAACACCTCCCATGGGACCAATGTAACGCGCAGGAACTGACCACGCTGCCGCGGGACTCCCGATTTGAGAATACGATGATAATTTGCATATTTTAAGACTTAAGCAAAACATGGCGTTAGTGAGGGAAAACCCGAAATAGCCCCCAACGGCCCCGTGGGTGGTACCAACAACTCCCACGGGACCAATGTAACTCGTAGGAACTAGTCGCCCAGCCTCTGGACTCTCGATTTGAGAATACGATGATAATTAGTATAATTCCAGACTTAAGCTTAAAAACATGGCGTTAGTGGGTGAAAACCTGAAACATCCCCCGAACGGCCCCGTGGGTGGCACCAACACCTCCCACGGGTCCAATGTAACTCGTAGTAACTGACCGCGCAGCCACGGGACTACCGATATGAGAAAACTACGATAATTTGAATAATTCTAGACTTAGGTTTAAAAATATGGCGTCAATGAGGGAAAACTGGAAACAACCCTCAAACGGCTTTGTGGTTGGTACTAACCCCTCCCACGGGACCAATGTAACTCGTAGGAACTGACCGTGCAGCCACGAGACTCCCAGTCTGAGAATACTATAGTAATTTGCATAACTCTAGACTTAGGCTTAAAAACATGGCGTTGGTGGGTGAAAACTTGAAACAGCCCCCGAATGGCCCCATAAGTTGAGCCAACACCTCCCACAAGACCAATGTTACTCGCAGGAACTAACCGCATAGCCCCGGGACTCCCGGATTCAAAAAACGATGATAATTTCCATAATTCTAGACATAGGATTAAAAACATGGATTTAGTGGGTGAATACTCGAAACATCTCCCAAACGACCCCGTGGGTGGCCCCAACACCTCCCACGGAATCAAGGTAACTTGTAGGAACTGATCGTGCATCCGCGGGACTCTCGGTTTGAAAATACAATGATAATTTGCCTATTTCTAGACTTAGGCAAAATATGGCGTTAGTGGGGGAAAACCCGAACCATCCCCCGAACGGCCCCGCGGGTGGCACCAATACCTCCCACGAGACCAATGTAACTCGTAAGAATTGATCGCGCAGCCCCGGGACTCCCGATTTGAGAATACGAAGATAATTTGCATATTTCTGGACTTAGGCTTAAAAAAATGGCATTAGTGGGTGAAAACCCAAAACAGCCCCCGAACGGCCCCGTGGGTGGTGCCAACACCTTCCACGGGACCAATGTAACTCGTAGGAACTTACCGCGCAGCCGCAGGACTCCCAGTTTGAGAATATGAAGATAATTCTCATATTTCTAGATGTAGGCAAAACATGGCGTTAGTGGAGGAAAACTTTTAACAGCACCCGAACGGCCCCGTGGGTGGCAGCAACACCTTCCACGGGACCAATGTAACTCATAGGAATTGGTCGCTCTCTCCCGGGACTCTCAATTTGAGAATACAACAATAATTTTCATAATTCTAGACTTAGTCTTAAAAACATGGCGTTAGTGGGTGAAAATCCGAAAAAGCCCCCGAACGAGCTCGTGGGTGGAACCAACACCTACCTTGGGACCAATGTAACTCGTAGGAACTGTTCGCGCAGCCGCGGGACAACTTGTTTGAGAATAAGATGATAATTTGGATAATTCTAGACTTAGGCTATAAAGCATGGCGTTAGTGGGTGAAAACCCGAAATAGTCCCCGAACGGCCCCGTGAGTGGTGCCAACACCTTCCACAGGACCAATGTAACTCGTAGGAACTTATCGCGCAGCCGTGGGACTCCCGGTTTGAGAATATGAAGATAATTTGAATATTTCTAGACGTAGCCAAAACACGGCATTAGTGGGGGAAATCTCGTAAGAACACCAGAATGTCCCCATGGGTGGCACGAAGACCTCCCACGGGACCAATGCAACTCGTAGGAACTGGGTGCGCTGCCTCGGGACTCTTGATTTGATAATATAGTGATAATTTGCCAAACTCTAGACTTAGGCTTAAAAACATGGCGTTAGTGGATGAAAACCCGAAACAGCGCCCGAACGACCTCGTGGGTGGAACTAACACCTCCCTTGGGACCAATGTAACTCGAAGGAACGGGGCGAAAAGCTGCGGGACTCTGGATTTTAGAATATGACGATAATTTGTATATTTCTAGACTTAGGCCTAAAAACATGGCGTTAGTGGATGAAAACTCGAAACAGCCCCCAAATGGCCCTGTGGGTGGCACCAATACGTCCCACGGGACCAATGTAAGTCGTAGGGACTGACCGTGAAGCCCCGAGTCTCCCGATTTGACAATACGACGGTAATTTGTATAATTTTAGACTTAGGCTTAAAAATGTGGCATTAGTGGGTGACAACCCGTAACAGCCCCGAACGGCCCTGTGGGTGGCACCAACACCTCCCACGGGACAACCATAACTCATAAGAACTTACCACGCAGCCGCGGTACTCCCAGTTTGAGAATACAATGATAATTTGCATATTTCTAAATGTAGGCAAAACATGGCGTTAGTGGGGGAAAACTCGTAACAGCACCCGAACGGCCCCGTGGGTGGCAGCAACACCTTCCACGGGACCAATGTAACTCATAGGAACTGGTCGCGCTGCCCCGGGACTCTCAATTTGAGAATACAACAATAATTTTCATAATTCTAGACTTAGTCTTAAAAACATGGCGTTAGTGGGTGAAAATCCGAAAAAGCCCCCGAACGAGCTCGTGGGTGCAACCAACACCTACCTTGGGACCAATGTAACTCGTAGGAACTGTTCGCGTAGCCGCGGGACTCCGGGTTTGAGAATAAGATGATAATTTGCATAATTCTAGACTTAGGCTATAAAGCATGGCGTTAGTGGGTGAAAACCTTAAATAGCTCCCGAACGGCCCCGTGGGTGGAACCAACACCACCCACGGGACCAATGTAACACGTAGGAACTGACCGTGCAGCCTCGGGACTCCCGATTTGGGAATACTATTGTAATTTGCATAATTCTAGACTTAGGCTTAAAAATATGGCGTTAGTGAAGGAAAACTCGAACTTCCCCGAACGGCCCAGTGGGTGGTACCAACCCCTCCCATTGGACCAATGTAACTCGTAGGAACTAACCGCACAGCCCTGAGACTCCCGGTTTGAGAATACTACGGTAATTTATATAATTCTAGACTTACACTTAAAAGCATGGTTTTAGTGGGTGAAAACCCAGAACGGTGCCGTAGGTTGAACCAACACCTCCCACGGGACAAATGTAACTCGTAGGAACTAACCGCGGAGCCCCGGGACTCCAGGTTTGAGAATAATATGATAATTTACATAATTTTAGACTTAGGTATAAAAACATGGCAGTAGTGGGTGAATACTCGAAACAGCACCCAAATCGGGAGTCCCGCGGGACAACTTGTTTGAGAATACGATGATAATTTGGATATTTCTAGACGTAGGAAAAACATGGCTTTAGTGGGGGAAGACTCGTAACAGCCCCCGAACGGCCCCGTGGGTAGCACCAAAACCTCCCACGGTACCAATGTAACTCACAGGAACTGGTCGCGCAACCCCGGGACTCTTGATTTGAGAATACAATGATAATTTGCCTAATTCTAGACTTAGGCTTAAAAACATGGCGTTACTGAGTGAAAACTCGAAATAGCCCCCCAACGACCCCGTGGGTCGAACCAACACCTCCATTGGAACCAATGTAACTCGTAGGAACTGGGCGCGCAGCCGCGGGACTCCAGGTTTGAGAATATGAAGCTAATTTGCATATTTCTTGACTTAGTGTTAAAAACATGGCGTTAGTGGGGGAAAACCCAAAATATCCCCCGAACGGCCCTGTGGGTGGCACGAAAACCTCCCACGGCACCAATGTATGTCGTACGAACTTACCGCGCCGCGGTACTCCCTGTTTAAAAATACGACGGTAATTTGCATAATTTTAGACCTAGGCTTAAAAATGTTGTGTTAGAGGGTGAAAACCAGAAATAGCCCCGAATGGCCCTGTGCGTGGCACCAACACCTCTCACGGGACCAATGTAACTCGTATGGAGTTATCGCGTCGCATCGGGACTCCCGGTTGGAGAATATGATGATAATTTGCATATTTTTAGAATTGAAACTGCCCCCGAACGTCCCCGTGGGTGGCACCAACACCTCCTACGGGACCAATGTAACTCGTAGGAAGTAATCATGCAGCCAAGGGACTCCCGGTTTGAGAATTGGACAATAATTTGCATAATTCTAAACTAAGGATTAAAAAACATGGCGTTAGTGGGTGAAACCCGAAACAGCCCCCGAACGGCTCCGTGGGTGGAACCAACTCCTCCCACGGGACCAATGTAACTCATAGGAATTGGTCGTGCAGCCGCGGGACTCCCCATTTGAGAGTACGAAGATAGTTTGCATATTTCTAGACTTAGGCAAAACATGGCGTTAGTGAAGAAAAACTCGAAACAGACCTCGAACGGCCCCATGGGTGGCACCAACACCTCCCACGGGTCCAATGTAACTCGTAAGAACTGGTCGCGCAGCCCCGGGACTCCCGATTTCAGAATACGACGATAGTTTTCGTAATTATAGATTTAGGCTTTAAAACATGGCTTTAGTGGGTGAAAACTCGAAATAGCCCCCGAACGGCCCCGTGGGTGGAACAAATACCTCCCACGGGACCAATGTAACTCGTAGGAACTGATCGTTCAGCCTCGGGACTCCCAATTTGAGAATACTATGGTAATTTTCATAATTCTAGTCTTATGCTTAAAAATATGTCATAGTGAGGGAAAACTCAAAATATCCCCCGAATGGCCCAGTGGGTGGTACTAACCCCTCCCACGAGACCAATGTAACTCGTAGGAAGAGACCGCGCAGCCCCGAGACTCCTGGTTTGATAATACTACGGTAATTGGTATAATTCTAGACCTAGGCTTAAAAACAATGCGTTAGTGGGAGAAAACTCAGAACGGTGCCGTAGGTTGGACCAACACCTCCCACGGGACCAATGTAAATCGTAGGAACTAACTGCGCAGTCTCGGGACTCCCGATTTGAGAATACAACGATAATTTACATAATTTCCGACCTAGGCTTATAAACATGGCGGCAGTAGGTGAATACATGTAAGAGCCCCCAAATGGCCCCGTGGGTGGAACCAACACCTCACACGGGATCAATGTAACTCGTAGGAACGGACCACGCAGCCGCGGGACTCCCGATTTGAGAATACAACGATAATTTGCATATTTCTAGACTTTGGTAAAACATGGCGTTAGTGGGTGAAAACCCGAAACAGCCACCAAACGGCCACATGGGTGGCACCAACACCTCCCACGGGACCAACGTAATTCGTAGGAACTTACCGCGTAGCCGCGAGACTCCTGGTTTAAGAATATGACAATAATTTGCATATTTATAGACGTAGCTAAAACATGGCTTTAGTGGGGGGAAACTCGTAACAGCCCCTGAATGGCCCCGTGGGTAACACTAACACCTCCCACGGGACCAATGTAACTCATAGGAACTGGTCGTGCAACCCCGGGACTCTTCATTTGAGAATACAACGATAATTTGCATAATTTTATACTTCGGCTTAAAAATATGGCGTTAATGAGTGAAAACTCGAAACAACCACCCAAAGACCCCATGGGGGGAACCAACACCTCCCTTGGGACCAATGTAACTCGTAGGAACTAGGGGCGCAACCGCGGGACTCCGGGTTTGAGAATATGACGATAATTTGCATATTTCTAGACATAGGCCTAAAAACATGGCGTTAGTGGGGGAAAACACGAAACATCCCCCGAACGACCCTGTGGGTGGCACCAACACTTCCCACGGCACGAATGTAACTCGTAGGAACTGGTCACGCAGCCCCGGGACTCCCTATTTTAGAATACAAAGAGAATTTGCATATTTCTAGACTTAGGCTTAAAAACATTGGATTATTGGGTGAAAACCCGAAATAGCCCCCGAACGGCCCCGTGGGTGGTGAAAACTCCTTCCACGGGACCAATGTAACTCGTAGGCACTTACTGCACAGCCCGGGTCTCCCAATTTGAGAATACGATGTTAATTTGCATAATTCAATACTTAGGCTTAAAAATATTGCGTTAGTGGATGAAAACCCGAAACAGCCCCCGAACGGTCCCGTGGGTGGCACCAACACCTCCCACTGGACCAACATAACTCGTAGGAACTTATCGCGCAGTCGCGGGACTCCCGATTTGCGAATACGACAATAATTTGCATATTTCTAGACATAGCAAAAACATGGCTTAGTGGGGGAAAACTCGTAACAGGACCCGAACGGCCCCGTGGGTGGCAGTAACACCTTCCACAGGACCAATGTAACTCGTAGGAATTGGTCGCGCTGCCCCGGGAATCTTAATTTGAGAATACAAAAACAATTTTACTAATTCTAGACTTAGGCTTAAAAACATGGCGTTAGTGGGTGAAAACCCAAAAAAGCCCTCGAACGAGCTCGTGGGTGGAACCAACACCTCCCTTGGGACCAATGTAACTCGTAGGAACTGGTCCCGCTGCCGCGGGACTCCGGGTTTGAGAATATGATGATAATTTGCATAATTCTAGACTTAGGCTTTAAAACAAGGAGTTAGTGGCTGAAAACCCAAAACAGCCTTCGAAAGGCCCCGTGGGTGCAACAAACACCTCCCATGGGACCAACGTAACTCATAGGAACTGACCGTGCAGCCTCGGGACTCCCGATTTGAGAATACTATTATAATTTGCATAATTCTTCACTTAGGCTTAAAAATATGGCGTTAGTGAGGGAAAACTCAAAACAGCCCTCGAACGGCCCAGTGGTGGTTCCAACCCCTCCCATGTGACCAATGTAACTCGTTAGAACTGACCGCGCAGCCCCGAGACTCCTGGTTTGAGAATACTATGATAATTTGTATAATTCTAGAATTTGGCTTAAAAGCATGGTGTTAGTGGGTGAAAACCCAGAACGGTGTCGTAGGTTGAACCAACACCTCCCACGGGACCAATGTAACTCGTAGGAACTCACCGCGCAGCCTCGGGTCTCCCGGTTTGACAATATGACGATAATTTGCATAGATTTAGACTTAGGCTTAAAAATGGCGCGTTAGTGGATGAAAACCCAAAACAGCCCCGAACGGCCCTGTGGGTGGCACCAACTCCTCCCACAGGACCAACGCAACTCGTACGAACTTACCGCGCAGCCGCGAGACTCCCGGTTTGACAATACGATGGTAATTTGCGTAATTTTAGACCTAGGCTTAACAATGTGACGTTAGAGGGTGAAAAGACGAAATAGCCCCGAATGGCCTTGTAGGTGGCACCAACACCTCCCATGGGACAAATGTAACTAGTACGAACTTACCGCGCAGCAGCGGGACTCTCAGTTTGAGAATACGATGATAATTTGCATATTTCTAGACTTTGGCAAAACATGGCGTTAGTGAGGGAAAACTCATAACAACCCTCGAACGGCCCCGTGGCTGGAACCAACACCTCCCACGAGACCAATGTAACTCATAGGAACTGGGTGCATAGCCCCGGGACTCCCGGTTTGAGAATACGACGATAATTAGTATAATTCTAGACTTAGGCTTTAAAACATGGCGTTAGTGAGTGAAAACACAAAACAGTCCCCAAAAAGCCCCGTGAGTGGAACCAGCACCTCCCACGAGACCATTGTAACTCGTAGGAATTGGTCGCGCAGTCGCGGGACTCCTGGTTTTAGAATACGAAGATAATTTGCATATTTCTATACTTAAGCAAAACGTGGCGTTAGTGAGGGAAAACTCAAAACAGACCTCGAACGGCCCCGTGGGTGGCACCAACACCTTCCACGGGACCAATGTAACTTGTAGGAACTGGTCGCGCAGCCCCTGGACTCCCAGTTTTAGAATACGATGATAATTTGCATAATTCTAGACTTAGGCTTTAAAACATGGCGTTAGTGGATGAAAACCCGAAACAGCCCCCGAATATCCCTGTGGGTGGGACCAACAACTCCCACGGGACCAATGTAACTCGTAGGAACTAACCGTACAGCCTCGGGACTCCCGATTTGAGAATACTATGGCAATTTGCATAATTCTAGACTTAAGCTTAAAAATATGATGTTAGTGAGGGAAAATTCGAAACAGTCCCCGAACGGCCCAGTGGGTGTTACCAACACCTCCCACGGGACAAATGTAACTCGTAGGAAGTAATCGTGCAGCCAAGGGACTCCCGGTTTGAGAATACAATAATAATTTACATAATTCTAGACTTAGGCTTAAAAACATGGTGTTAGTGGGTGAAAACCCGAAACAGCCCCTGAACGGCCCCGTGGGTGGCACCAACTCCTCCCACGGGACCAACGTAACTCGTATGAACTTATTGCGCAGCTGCGGGACTACTTGTTTAAGAATACGATGATAATTTGTATACTTCTAGACGTAGGTAAAACATGGCTTTTGTGGGGGATAACTCGTAACATCCCCCGAATGGCCCCGTGGGTAGACCAACACCTCCCACGGTACCAATGTAACTCATAGGAACTGGTCGCGCAACCCCGGGACTCTTGATTTAAGAATACGATGATAATTTTCCTAATTGTAGACTTAGGCTTAAAAACATGGCGTTAGTGAGTGAAAACTCGAAACAGCCGCCCAACGACCCCGTGGGTGGAACCAACACCTCCCATGTGAGCAATGTAAGTCGTTAGAACTGACTGCGCAGCCCCGAGACTCCCGATTTGAGAATACTATGATAATTTGTATAATTCTAGACTTTGGTTTAAACACATTGTGTTAGTGGGTGAAAACCCAGAACGGTGTCGTAGGTTGAACTAACACCTCCCACGGGACCAACGCAACTCGTACGAACTTAACGCACAGCCGCGGGACTCCCGGTTTGACAATACGATGGTAATTTGCATTATTTTAAACCTAGGCTTAACAATGTGACGTTAGACGGTGAAAACCTGAAACAGCCACGAATGGCCTTGTATGTGGCACCAACACCTACCACGGGACCAATGTAACTAGTACGAACTTACCCCGCAGTAACGGGACTCCCGGTTTGAGAATACGATGATAATTTCATATTTCTAGAATTTGGTAAAACATGGCGTTAGTGAGGGAAAACTCGAAACAGCCCCCGAACGGCCCCGTGAGTGGCACCAACACCTCCCACGGGACCAATGTAACTTATAGGAATGGGGCGCGTAGCCCCGGGACTCCCGGTTTGAGAATACGACGATAATTAGAATAATTCTAGACTTAGGCTTTAAAACAAGGCGTTAGTGGGTGAAAACACAAAACATCCCCCAAACGGCCCCGTGGGTGGAACCAACACCTCCCACGGGACCACTGTAACTCGTAAGAACTGGTCGCGCAACCCCGGGACTCTTGATTTAAGAATACAATGATAATTTTCCTAATTCTAGACTTAGGCTGAAAAATATGGCGTTAGTGAGTGAAAACTCGAAACAACCGCCCAACGACCCCATGGGTGGAACCAACACCTCCCATGTGAGTAATGTAACTCGTTAGAACTGACTGCGTAGCCCCGAGACTCCCGGTTTGAGAATACTATGATAATTTGTATAATTCTAGACTTTGGCTTAAACAAATTGTGTTAGTGGGTGAAAACCCAGAACGGTGCCGTAGGTTGAACTAACACCTCCCACGGGACCAATGTAACTTGTAGGAACTCACCGCGCAGCTTCGGGTCTCCCGGTTTGACAATACGACGCTAATTTGCATAGATTTAGACTTAGTCTCAAAAATGGCGCGTTAGTGGGTGAAAATCCAAAACAGCCCCGAACGGCCCTGTGGGTGGCACCAACACCTCCCACGGGACCAACGCAACTCGTACGAACTTACCCCGCAGCTGCGGGACTCCCGGTTAGACAATACGATGGTAATTTGAATAATTTTAGACCTAGGCTTAACAATGTGACGTTAGACGGTAAAAACCCGAAACAACCCCGAATGGCCTTGTATGTGGCACCAACACCTACCACGGGACCAATGTAACTAGTACGAACTTACCCCGCAGTATCGGGACTCCCGGTTTGAGAATACGACGATAATTTGCATATTTCTAGAATTTGGTAAAACATGGCGTTATTGAGGGAAAACTCGAAACAGCCCCCGAACGGCCCCGTGGGTGGTACCAACACCTCCCACAGGACCAATGTAACTTATAGGAATGGGGCGCGTAGCCCCGGGACTCCCGGTTTGAGAATACGACGATAATTAGAATAATTCTAGACTTAGGCTTTAAAACAAGGCGTTAGTGGGTGAAAACACAAAACATCCCACAAACGGCCCCGTGGGTGGAACCAACACCTCCCACGGGACCACTGTAACTCGTAGGAACTGGTCGCGCAGTCGCGGGACTCTTGGTTTGAGAATACGAAGATAATTTGCATATTTCTAGACTTAGGCCAAACGTGGCATTAGTGAGGGAAAAGTCAAAACAGACCTCGAACGGCCCCGTGGGTGGCACCAACACCTGCCACGGGACCATTGTAACTCGTAGGAACTGGTCGCGCAGCCCCTGGACTCCCGGTTTTTGAATACGATGATAATTTGCATAATTCTAGACTTAGTCTTTAAAACATGGCGTTAGTGGATGAAAACCCGAAACAGCCCCCGAATGTCCCTTTGGGTGGGACAAACACCTCCCACGGGACCAATGTAACTCGTAGGAACTAACCGTATAGCCTCGAGACTCCCGATTTGAGAATACTATGGCAATTTACATAATTCTAGACTTAGGCTTAAAAATATGATGTTAGTGAGGGAAAACTCGAAACAGCCCTCGAACGGCCCAGTGGGTGTTACCAACACCTCCCACAGGACCAATGTAACTCGCAGGAAGTAATCGTGCAGCCACGGGACTCCCGATTTGAGAATACGACAATAATTTACTTAATTCTAGACTTAGGCTTAAAAACATGGTGTTAGTGGGTGAAAACCCGAAACAGCCCTTGAACGGCCCAGTGGGTGGCACCAACACCTCCCACGGGACTAACGTAACTCGTATGAACTTATTGCGCAGCCGCGGGACTACTTGTTTGAGAATATGATGATAATTTGCATATTTCTAGACATTGGTAAAACAAGGCTTTAGTGGGGGAAAACTCGTAACAGCCCCCGAACGTCCCCGTGGGTAGACCAACACCTCCCACGGTACCAATGTAACTCATAGGAACTGTTCGCGCAACCCCGGGACTCTTGATTTGAGAATACAATGATAATTTGCCTAATTCTAGACTTAGGCTTAAAAACATGGCGTTAGTGAGTGAAAACTCAAAACAGCCCCCCAACGACCCCGTGGGTGGAACCAACACCTCCCTTGGGACCAATGTAACTCGTAGGAACTGGACGCGCAGCCGCGGGACTCCGGGTTTGGGAATATGAGGCTAATTTTCATATTTCTTGACTTAGTCTTAAAAACATGGCGTTAGTGGGGGAAAAACATGAAACATCCCCCGAACGGCCCTGTGGGTGGCACCAACACCTCCCACGACACCAATGTAAGTCATACGAACTCATCGCGCAGCCGCAGCACTCCCTATTTGACAATACGTCGGTAATTTGCATAATTTTAGACCTACGCTTAAAAATGTGGCGTTAGAGGGTGAAAACCCAAAATATCCCCGAATGACCTTGTGGGTGGCAACAACACCTCCCACGTGACCAATGTAACTCGTACGAACTTATCGTGCAGCAGCGGGACTCCCAATTTGAGAATACGAGGATAATTTGCATATTTCTAGACTTAGGCAAAACATGGCATTAGTGGGGAAAAACCAGAAACATCCCTCAAACGGCCCCGTGGGTGGTACCAACACCTCCCACGGGACCAATGTAACTCGTAGGAACTAGTCGCGCATCCCCGGGACTCCCAATTTTAGAATACGATGGTAAATTGCATAATTATAGACTTAGGCTTAAAAACATGGCATTAGTGGGTGAAAACCCGAAACAGCCCCCAAACAGCCCCGTCGGTTGAACTAACACCGTCCACGAGACCAACGTAACTCGTAGGAACTTATTGTGCAGCCGCAGGACTACTTGTTTGAGAATACGATGATAATCTTCATATTTCTAGACGTAGGTAAAACATGGCTTTAGTGGGGGAAAACTCATAACAGCCCCCGAACGGCCCCGTGGGTAGCACTAACACCTCCCACGGGACCAATGTAACTCATAGGAACTGGTCGCTCAACCCCGGGTCTTCGGGTTTGAGAATATGACGATAATTTGCATATTTCTAGACTTAGGCCTAAAAACATGGCGTTAGTGGGGGAAACCCGAAACATCCCCCAAACGACCCTATGGGTGGCACACACCTCCCACGGCACTAATGTAACTCGTAGGAACTGGTCACGCAGCCCCGGGACTCCCTATTTTAGAATACAAAGAGAATTTGCATATTTCTAGACTTAGGCTTAAAAACATGGGATTATTGGGTGAAAACCCGAAATAGCCCCCGAACGGACCCGTGGGTGGTGCAAACTCCTTCCATGGGACCAATGTAACTCGTAGGCACTTACTGCACAGCCCGGGTCTCCCAATTTGAGAATACGATGGTAATTTGCGTAATTCAATACTTAGGCTTAAAAATATTGCGTTAGTGGATGAAAACCCGAAATAGCCCCCGAACGGTCCCGTGGCTGGCACCAACACCTCCCACTGGACCAATGTAACTCGTAGGAACTTATCGCGCAGTCGCGAGACTCCCAATTTGAGAATACGACGATAATTTTCATATTTCTAGACATAGCGAAAACATGGCTTAGTGGGGGAGAACTCGTAACAGCACCCGAACGGCCCCGTGGGTGGCACCAACACCTTCCACGGGACCAATGTAACTCGTAGGAATTGGTCGCGCTGCCCCGGGACTCTTAATTTGAGAATACAACAATAATTTTCATAATTCTAGACTTAGGCTTAAAAACATGGCGTTAGTGGGTGAAAACCCAAAAAAGCCCTCGAACGAGCTCGTGGGTGGAACCAACACCTCCCTTGGGACCAATGTAACTCGTAGGAACTGGTCGCGCAGCCGCGGGACTCCGGGTTTGAGAATATGATGATAATTTGCATAATTCTAGACTTAGGCTTTAAAACAAGAAGTTAGTGGGTGAAAACTCAAAACAGCATTCGAAAGGCCCCGTGGGTGCAACAAACACCACCCACGGGACCAACGTAACTCATAGGAACTGACCGTGCAGCCTCGGGACTCCCGATTTGAGAATACTATTATAATTTGCATAATTCTACACTTAGGCTTAAAAATATGGCGTTAGTGAGGGAAAACTCAAAACAGCCCTCGAACGGCCCAGTGGTGGTTCCAACCCCTCCCATGTGACTAATGTAACTCGTTAGAACTGATCGGGCAGCCCCGAGACTCCCGGTTTGAGAATACTACGGTAATTTGTATAATTCTAGAATTTGGCTTAAAAGCATGGCGTTAGTGGGTGAAAACCCAGAACGGTGTCGTAGGTTGAACCAACACCTCCCACGGGACCAATGTAACTCGTAGGAACTCACCGCGCAACCTCGGGTCTCCCGGTTTGACAATATGATGATAATTTGCATAGATTTAGACTTAGGCTTTAAAATGGCGCGTTAGTGGGTGAAAACCCAAAACAACCACGAACGGCCCTGTGGGTGGCACCAACTCCTCCCACGGGACCAACGCAACTCGTACGAACTTACCGCGCAGCCGCGGGACTCCCGGTTTGACAATACGATGGTAATTTGCATAATTTTAAACCTAGGCTTAACAATGTGACGTTAGACGGTGAAAACCCGAAATAGCCCCGAATGGCCTTGTATGTGGCACCAACACCTACCACGGGACCAATGTAACTAGTACAAACTTACCCCGCAGTATCGGGACTCCCGGTTTGAGAATACGACGATAATTTGCATATTTCTAGAATTTGATAAAACATGGCGTTAGTGAGGGAAAACTCGAAAAAGCCCCCGAACGGCCCCGTGGGTGGCACCAACACCTCCCACGGGACCAATGTAACTTATAGGAACGGGGCGCGTAGCCCCGGGACTCCCGGTTTGAGAATACGACGATAATTAGAATAATTCTAGACTTAGGCTTTAAAACAAGGCGTTAGTGGGTGAAAACACAAAACAGCCCCCAAACGGCCCCGTGGGTGGAACCAACACCTCCCACGGGACCACTATAACTCGTAGGAACTGGTCGCGCAGTCGTGGGACTCCTGGTTTGAGAATACGAAGATAATTTGCATATTTCTAGACTTAGGCAAAATGTGGCGTTAGTGAGGAAAAACTCGAAACAGACCTCGAACGGCCCCGTGGGTGGCACCAACACCTGCCACGGGACCAATGTAACTCGTAGGAACTGGTCGCACAGTCCCTGGACTCCCGGTTTTTGAATACGATGATAATTTGCATAATTCTAGACTTAGGCTTTAAAACATGGCGTTAGTGGATGAAAACCCGAAACAGCCCCCGAATGTCCCTTTGGGTGGGACCAACACCTCCCACGGGACCAATGTAACTCATAGGAACTAACCGTACAGCCTCGAGACTCCCGCTTTGATAATACTATGGCAATTTGCATAATTCTAGACTTAGGCTTAAAAATATGATGTTAGTGAGGGAAAACTCGAAACAGCCCTCGAACGGCCTAGTGGGTGTTACCAACACCTCCCACGGGACCAATGTAACTCGTAGGAAGCAATCGTGCAGACAAGGGACTCCCAATTTGAGAATACGACAATAATTTACTTAATTCTAGACTTAAGCTTAAAAACATGGTGTTAGTAGGTGAAAACCCGAAACAGCCCCTGAACGGCCCAGTGGGTGGCACCAACACCTCCCACGGGACCAACGTAACTCGTATGAACTTATTGCGCAGCCGTGGGACTACTTGTTTGAGAATACGATGATAACTTGCATATTTCTAGACGTAGGTAAAACAAGGATTTTGTGGGGAAAAACTCGTAACAGCCCCCGAACGGCCCCGTGTGTAGACCAACACCTCCCACGGTACCAATGTAACTCATAGGAACTGTTCGCGCAACCCCGGGACTCTTGATTTGAGAATACAATGATAATTTGACTAATTCTAGACTTAGGCTTAAAAACATGGCGTTAGTGAGTGAAAACTTGAAACAGCCCCCCAACGACCCCGTGGGTGGAACCAACACCTCCCTTGGGACCAATGTAACTCGTAGGAACTGGACGCGCAGCCGCGGGACTCCGGGTTTGAGAATATGAGGCTAATTTGCATATTTCTTGACTTAGTCTTAAAAACATGGAGTTAGTGGGGGAAAAACCTGAAACATCCCCCGAACCGCCCTCTGGGTGGCACCAACACCTCCCACGGCACCAATGTAAGTCATACGAGCTTATCGCGCAGCCGCAGCACTCCCTATTTGACAATACGTCGGTAATTTGCAAAATTTTAAACCTAGGCTTAAAAATTTGGCGTTAGAGGGTGAAAACCCAAAATATCCCCGAATGACCTTGTGGGTGGCACCAACACCTCCCACGTGACCAATGTAACTCGTACGAACTTATCTTGCAGCAGCGGGACTCCCAGTTTTAGAATACGAGGATAATTTGCATATTTCTAGACTTAGGCAAAACATGGCATTAGTGGGGAAAAACCAGAAACATCCCTCAAACGGCCCCATGGGTGGTACCAACACCTCCCACGGGACCAATGTAACTCGTAGGAACTAGTCGCGCAGCCCCGGGACTCCCGATTTCATAATACGATGGTAAATTGAATAATTATAGACTTAGTCTTAAAAAATGGCATTAGTGGGTGAAAACCCGAAACTGCCCCCGAACAACCCCGTCGGTTGAACTAACACCGTCCACGAGACCAACATAACTCGTAGGAACTTATTGCGCATCCGCATGACTACTTTTTTGAGAATACGATGATAATCGGCATATTTCTAGATGTAGGTAAAACATGGCTTTAGTGGGGGAAAACTCGTAACAGCCCCCGAACGGCCCCGTGGGTAGCACTAACACCTCCCACGGGACCAACGTAACTCATAGGAACTGGTCGCTCAACCCCGGGACTCTGGATTTGAGAATACATTGACAATTTGCATAATTCTAGACTTAGGCTTAAAAACATGGCGTTAGTGAGTGAAAACTCAAAACAGCCCCCCAACGACCCCGTGGGTGGAACCAACACCTCCCTTGGGACCAATGTAACTCGTAGGAATTGGGCGCGCAGCCGCGGGACTCCAGGTTTGAGAATATGATGATAATTTTCATATTCTAGACTTAGGCTTAAAAACATGGCTTTAGTGGAGGGAAAACCCAAAAAATACCCCGAATGGCCCTGTGGATGGCACCAACACCACCCACGGCACCAATGTAACTCGTAGGAACTGATCGGGTAACCCCGGGACTCCCGATTTGAGAATACGAATATAATTTACATATTTCTAGACTTAGGCTTAAAAACATGGCATTAGTGGGTGAAAACCCGAAATAGCCCCCGAACGGCCCCGTGGGTGGTACCAACACCTTCCACGGGACCAATGTAACTCGTAGGAACTTACTGCATAGCCCCGGGTCCCTCAATTTGATAATACGACTATATTTTTCATAATTCTATACTTAGGCTTAAAAATATGGCGTTAGTGGGTGAAAACCCTCAACAGTCCCCGAACGGCCCCGTGGGTGGCACCAACCCCACCCACTGGATCAACGTAACACGTAGGAACTTACAGCGCAGTCGCGGGACTCTCGGTTTGAGAATACAATGATAATTTGCATATTTCAAGACATAGGCAAAACATGTCATTAGTGGGGGAAAACTCGTAACAGCACCCGAACGGCCCTGTGGGTGGCACCAATACCTCCCACGGGACCAATGTAACTCGTAGGAACTGGCCGCGCTGACCCGGGACTCTTGATTTAAGAATACAATAATAATTTGTATAATTTTAGACTTAGGCTTAAAAACATGGCGTTAGTTGGTGAAAATCCGAAACAGCCCCCAAACGACCTCATGGGTGGAACTAACCTCCCTTGGGACCAATGTAACTCTTAGGAACTGGGCGCGCAACCGCGGGACTCTGGGTTTGAGAATATGATGAGAATTTGCATATTTATAGACATAGGCTTCAAAATATGGCGTTAGTGGATGAAAACTCAAAACAGCCCCCGAATGGCCCCGTGGATAGCACCAACACCTCCCACGGGCCCAACGTAACTCGTAGGAGATGATTACCCAGCCCTGGGTCTCCCGGATTGACAATACGATGGTAATTTGCATAATTTTAGACTTAGGCTTCAAAACGTGGCGTTAGTGGGTGAAAACTCGAAGCAACCACCAAACGGCCCTATGGGTGGCACTAACACATCCCACAGCACCATCGTAACTAGTAGCAACATACCGCGCAGCCACGGGACACCAGGTTTGAGAATACGATGATAATTTGCATATATCTAGACTTAGGAAAAACATGGCGTTAGTGACGGAAAGCTCGAAACGGAACCCAAACGGCCCCGTGGGTGGCACAAACACCTTCCACGGGACCAATGTAACTCGTAGGAACTGATTGCACAGCCTCGGGACTCCCGATTCGAGTATACAACGGTAAATTAGACTTAGGCTTAAAAACATGGCGTTAGTGGGTGAAAACTCAAAACACCCCCGAACGGCCCTGTGGGTGGCACCAACACCTCCCACGGGACCAATGTAACTCGTAGGAACTGGTGGCGCAGCCGCGGGACTCTCGGTTTGAGAATACGATGATAATTTGCGTATTTTTAGCCTTAGGGTTAAAAACATGATGTTAGTAGGTGAAAACCCAAAACATCCCCAGAACGGCTCCGTGGGTGGCCCCAACACCTCCCACGGGACCAATGTAACTCATGGAAACTAACTGTGCAACCTAGGTACTCCCGATTTGAGAATAATATGGTAATTTGCATAATTCTAGACTTAAGCTTAAAAATATGGCGTTAGTGGGGGAAAATTCGAAACAGCCCCCGAACGGCCCTTTGGGTGGTACCAACCCCTCCCACGGTGCCAATGTAACTCGTAAGAACTGACCGTGTAGCCCCGAGATTCCTGGTTTGAGAATACAATGATAATTTACATAATTCTACATGTAGGCGTAAAAACATGGTGTTAGTGGGTGAAAACCCGAAACAGCCCCTGAACGTCCTCGTGGGTGGCACCAACACCTCCCACGGGACCAACGTAACTCGTAGGAACTTATTGCACAGCCGTGGGACTACTTGTTTGAGAATACGATGATAATTTGCATATTTCTAGATGAAGGTAAAACATGGCTTTAGTGGGGGAAGACTCGTAACAGCTACCGAACGGCCCCGTGGGTAGAACCAACACCTCCCACGGTACCAATTTAACTCATAGGAACTGGTCGCGCAACCCCGGGACTCTTTATTTGAGAATAAAATGATAATTTGCCTAATTCTAGACTTAGGCTTAAAAACATGGCGTTAGTGAGTGAAAACTCGAAACAGTCCCCCAACGACCCTATGGGTCGAACCAACACCTCCATTGGGACCAATGTAACTCGTAGGAACTGGGCGCGCAGCCGCGGGACTCCGGGTTCGAGAATATGAGGCTAATTTGCATATTTCTTGACTTGGTCTTAAAAACATGGTGTTAGTGAGGGAAAACCCGAAACATCCCCCGAACGGCCCTGTGGGTGGCACCAAAACCTCCCACGGCACCAATGTAAGTCGTACAAACTTACCGCGCTGCCGCGGAACTCCCTGTTTGACAATACAACGGTAATTTGCATAGTTTTAGACCTAGGCTTAAAAATGTTGTGTGAGAGGTTGAAAACCTGAAATAGCCCCGAATGGCCCTGTGGGTGGCACCAACACCTCCCACGGGACCAATGTAACTCGTACGAACTTATCGCGTCGTCGCGGAACTCCCGATTTTAGAATATGATGATAATTTCCATATTTTTAGACTTTGTCAAAACATAGCGTTAGTGTGAGAAAACTTGAAATAGCCCCCGAACGGCCCCGTGGGTGGCACCAACACCTCCCACGGGACCAATGTAACTCATAGGAACTGGGCGCGTTGCCTCGGGACTCCCGATTTGAGAATACGATGATAATTTGAATAATTCTAGACTTAGGCAAAACATGGCGTTAGTGGGGTAAACCCGAAACATCCCCCAAACGGCCCCGTGGGTGGCACCAACACCTCCCACGGGACCAATGTAACTCGTAAGAACTGGTCGCGCAGCCCCGGGACTCCCTATTTGAGAATACGACGGTAAATTGCATAATTATAGACTTAATCTTAAAAACATGGCGTTAGTGGGTCAAAACCCGAAACAGCCACCGAACGGGCCCGTGGGTGGCACCAAAACCTCCCACGGGACCAATGTAACTCGTAGGAACTTACTGCGCAGCCGCAGGACTACTTGTTTGAGAATATAATGATAATCTGCATATTTCTAGACGTAGTTAAAATAAGGCTTTAATGGGGGAAAACTCGTAACAGTCCCCGAACGGCCCCGTGGGTAGAACCAAAACCTCCCACAAGACCAATGTAACTCATAGGAACTGGTCGCGCAACCCCGGGACTCTTGTTTTGGGAATACAATTACAATTTGCATAATTCTAGACTTAAGCTTAAAAACATGGCGTTAGTGAGTGAAAACTCGAAACAGCCGCCCAACGACCCCGTGGGTGGAACCAACACCTCCCTTGGGACCAATGTAACTCGTAGGAACTGGGCGCACTGCCGCGGGACTCCAGGTTTGAGAATATGATGATAATTTTCATATTTCTTGACTTACTCTTAAAAATATGGCGTTAGTGGGGGGAAAACCCGAAACATCCCCCGAACGGCTCTGTGGATGGCACCAACACCTCCTGCGACAACAATGTAACTCGTACAGACTGACTGCCCAACCCCGGGTCTCCCTATTTGAGAATACGAAGATAATTTGCATATTCCTAGACTTAACCTTAAAAACATGGCATTAGTGGGTGAAAACCCAAAACAGCCCAGAACGGCCCTGCGGGTGGCACCAACACCTCCCACGGGACCAACGTAACTCGTAAGAACCTACCACGCTGCTACGGTGCTCCCAGTTTGAGAATACGATGATAATTTTCATATTTCTATACGTAGGCAAAACATGGCGTTAGTGGGGGAAAACTCGTAACAGCACCCGAACAGCCCCGTGGGTGGCAACAACACTGTCCACGGGTCCAATGTAACTCGTAGGGACTGGCCGCACTGACCTGGGACTCTTGATTTGAGAATACAACAATAATTTGTATAATTATAGACTTAGGCTTAAAAAGATGGCGTTAGTCGGTGAAAACCCGAAACAGCCCCCAAACGACCTCACGGGTGGAAGTAACACCTCCCTTGGGACAAATGTAACTCGTAGGAACTGGGCGCGCAACTGCGGGACTCTAGGTTTGAGAATATGATGAGAATTTACATATTTCTATACATAGGCTTCAAAACATGGCGTTAGTGGATGAAAACTCGAAACAGCCCCTGAATGGCCCCGTGGATGGCACCAACACCTCCCACGGGACAAACGTAACTCGTAGGAGCTGATTACCCAGCCCTGGGTCTCTCGGTTTGACAATACGATGGAAATTTGCATAATTTTAGACTTAGGATTTAAAACGTGGCGTTAGTGGGTGAAAACTCGAAGCAACCCCCAAACGGCCCTGTGGGTGGCACCAACACCTCCCACGGGACCATCGTAACTCGTAGGAACATACCGCGTAGTCGTGGGACTTTCGGTTTGAGAATACGATGATAATTTTCATATATCTAGACTTTGGAAAAACATGGCGTTAATGAGGGAAAGCTCAAAACGGCTCCCCAAACGGCCCCGTGGGTGTCACCAACACCTCCCACGGGATCAATGTAACTTATAGGAACTGACCGCGCAGCTGTGGGACTCCCAATTTGAGAATACAACAGTAATTTGCACATTTTTAGACTTAGGCAAAACATGGTGTTAGTGGGGGAAAACCCGAAACATTCCCCAAACAGCTCCGTGGGTGGTACCAACACCTCCCACGGGACCAACGTAACTCGTAGGAACTGGTCGTGTAGCCCGGGACTCCCGATTTGAGTATACAATGATAAAATGCATAATTCTAGACTTAGGCTTAAAAACATGGCGTTAGTTGGTGAAAACTCAAAACAGCCCCCGAACGGCCCTGTGGCTGGTACCAACACCTCCCACGGGACAGTGTAACTCGTAGGAACTGGTGGCGCATCCGCGGGACTCCCGGTTTGAGAATACGATAATAATTTGCATATTTTAAGACTTAGGTTTAAAAACATGACGTTACTAGGTGAAAATCCAAAACATCCCCCGAACGGCCCCGTGGGTGGCCCCAACTCCTCCCACGGGACCAATGTAACTTATAGGAACTGATGGTGCAGCCTCGGGTCTCCCGATTTGACAATAATATGGTAATTTGCATAATTCTGAGCTTAGGCTTAAAAATATGGTGTTAGTGTGGGAAAACTCAAAATATCCCCCGAACGACCCTTTGGGTGGTACCAACCCCTCCCACGGGACCAATGTAACTCGTAAGAACTGACCGCGCAGCCTCGAGACTCCCGATTTGAAAATACAACAGTAATTTGCATAATTCTAGACTTAGGCATAAAAACATGGTATTAGTGGGTGAAAACCCAAAACAGCCCCTGAACGGCACCGTAGGTTGAACCAACACCTCGCACGGGATCAATGTAACTCGTAGGAACTAATCGCGCATCCCCAGGACTCTCGGTTTGAGAATACGATGAACTTAAGCTTAAAAACATGGCATGGCTTTAGTGGGTGAATACCCGAAACAGCCCTCAAACTACCACGTGGGTGACACCAACACCTCCCACGGGATCAATGTAACTCGTAGGAACTGACCGCGCAGCCACGGGACTCCCGATTTGAGAATACGACAAAAAATTGCATATTTCTAGACTTAGGTAAAACATGGCGTTAGTGGGAGAAAACCCAAAACATCCCCCAAACGGCCCCGTGGGTGGTACTAATACCTCCCACGGACTCAATGTAACTTGTAGGAACTGACCACACAGCCGCGGGACTCCCGATTTGAGAATACGACAGTAATTTAAACATTTCTAGACTTAGGCAAAACATGGTGTTAGTGGGGGAAACCTGAAACATCCCCCAAACGGCCCCGTGGGTGGTACCAACACCTCCCACGGGACCAACGTAACTCGTAGGAACTGGTCGCGCAGCCCCGGGACTCCCGATTTGAGTATACGATGACAAATTGCATAATTCTATACTTAGGCTTAAAAACATGGCGTTACTGGGTGAAAACTCGAAACAGCCCCCGAACGGCCCGGTGGGTGGTATCAACACCTCCCGCGGAACCAATGTAACTCGTAGGAACTGGTCGCGCAGCCCCAGAACTCTCGATTTGAGAATACGAACATAATTTGCATATTTCTAAACTTAAAGAAAACATAGCGTTAGTGAGGGAAAACTCGAAACAAACCTCAAACGGCCCCGTGGGTTGCACCAACACCTCCCACGGGACCAATGTAACTCCTAGGAACTGGACGCACAACCCCGGTCGGGACTCTCGGTTTTAGAATATGATGATAATTTGCATAATTCTATACTTAGGCTTTAATACATGGATTCTGTGGGTGAAAACTCGAAACAGCCCCCGAACGGCCACGTGGGTGGAACAACCACCTCCCGCAGGACCAATGTAACTCGTAAGAACTGGTGGCATAGCCGCGGGACTCCCAATTTTAGAATACAATGATAATTTACATATTTCTAGACTTAGGGTTAAAAACATGGGGTTAGTAGGTGAAAACCCAAAACATCCCCCGAACGGCCCCATGGGTGTCCCCAACACCTCCCACGGGACCAATGTAACTCGTAGGAATTCACCGTGCAACCTCGGGACTCTCGATTTGAGAATAATATGGTAATTTGCATACTTCTAGACGTAGGCTTAAAGATATGGCGTTAGTGAGGGAAAACTCAAAATAGCCCCCGAACGGCCCTATGGGTGGTACCAACCCCTCCCATGGGAACAATTTAACTCGTAGGAACTGATCGCACCGCCTCGAGACTCTCGGTTTGAGAATACTATGGTAATTTGTATAATTCTAGACTTAGGCATAAAAACTTGGTGTTAATTGGTGAAAACCCGAAACAGCCCCCAAACGGCGTCGTAGGTCAAACCAACACCTCGCACGCGATCAATGTAACTTGTAAGAACTAATCGCGCAGCCCCGGGACTCCCGTTTTGAGAATACGATGATAATTTACATAATTCTAGACTTAAGTTAAAAACATGGCATGGATTTAGTGGTTGAATACCCGAAACATCCCTCAAACAACACCTCCCACGGGATGAATGTAACTCGTAGGAGTTGACCGCGCAGCCGTGAGACTCCCAGTTTGAGAATACGATGATAATTTTCATATTTCTTGACTTAGGCAAAACATGGCGTTAGTGGGGGAAACCTGAAACATCCCCCCAAACGGCCCCGGGGGTGGCACCAACACCTCCCATGGAACCAACGTAACTCGTAGGAACTGGTCGCGCAACCCCGAGACTCCCGATTTGAGTATATGACGGTAAATTGCATAATTCTAAACTTAGGCTTAAAAACATGGCGTTAGTGGGAGAAAACTCGAAACAGCCTCCGAACGGCCCCCTGGGTGGCACCAACACCTCCCACGGTACCAACGTAACTCGTAGGAACTTAGCGCGCAACCGCGGGACTCCTGGTTTGAGAATACGACGATAATTTTCATATTTCTAGACGTGTGTAAAACATGGCATTAGTGGGGGAAAACTCGGAACAGCCCCCGAACGGGCATGTGGTAGCACCAACACCTCCCACGGGACCAATGTAACTCATAGGAACTGGTCGCGCTGCCCCGGGACTATCGATTTGAGAATACAATGATAATTTGTATAATTCTAGACTTAGGCTTAAAAACATGACGTTAATGAGTGAAAACTCAAAATAGCCGCCCAACGACCCCGTCAGTGGAACCAACACCTCCCATGGGAACAATGTAACTCGTAGGAACTAGTCGCGGAGCCGCGGGACTCCGAGTTTGAGAATACGATGATAATTTGTATTTTTCAAGACTTTGGCATAAAAACATGGCGTTAGTGGGTGAAAACCCTAATGGCCCCATGGGTGGAACCAAACCTCCCACGGGACAAATTTAACTCGTAAAAACTGACTGCGTAGCCTCGTGTCTCCCGGTTTGAGAATACGATAATAATTTGCATAATTCTAGACTTAGGCTTAAAAACAGGGCGTTAGAGGATGAAAACCAAAAACAGCCCTCGAACGGCCCCGTGGGTGGCACCAACACCTCCTAGGGGACCAACGTAACTCGTAGGAACTGACCGCGCAGCCCTGGGTCTCCCGATTTGAGAATACGGTGGTAATTTGCATAATTTTACACTTAGGCTTAAAAACGTGACATTAGTGGGGGAAAACCCAAAATAGCCCCCGAACGGCCCCGTGGTTGGCACCAATACCTCCCACAGGACCAATGTAACTCGTAGGAACTTACCGCGCAGTTCAGGGACTCCCAATTTGACAATACGACAATAATTTTCATATTACTAGACTTAGGCAAAACATGGCATCGGTGAGGGAAAACTCAAAACAACCCCTGAACGGCCCCGTGGGTGGCACCAACATCTCCCATGAGACCAATGTAACTCGTAGAAACTGGCCGCGCAGCCTCGGGACACCCGATTTGAGAATACGATGATAATTTTCATAACTTTAGACTTAGGCTTTAACACATGGCGTTATTGGGTGAAAATCCGAAACTACCCCCGAACAGCCTCGTGGGTTGAACCAACACCTCCCACGGGACCAATGTAACTCATAGGAACTGGTCACGTAGTCGAGGGTCTACAGGTTTGTGAATACAATGATAATTTGCATATTTCTAGACTTAGGCAAAACATTGCGTTAGTGAGGGAAAACTCAAAATATCCTCCAAACTGCCCCATGGGTGGCACCAACACCTCCCACGGGACCAATGTAACTCATAGGAACTGGCCGCGCGACCCCGGGACTCCCGATTTGAGAATACAATGCTAACTTGCATAATTCTAGACTTAGGCATTAAAACATGGCGTTAGAGGGTGAAAACCCGAAACGACCCCCTGAACGGCCCCGTGGGTGGTGCCAACAAATTCCACGAAACCAATGTAACTCGTAGGAACTTACTGCGCTGCCGTGGGACTCCCAGTTTGTGAATACAACAGTAATTTGCATATTTCTAGACATAGGCTTAAAAACATGGCGTTAGTGGGTGAAAACTCAAAATAGCCCCCGAATGGCCACGTGGGTGGCACCAACACCTCTCACGGGACCAACGTAACTCGTAGGAACTGACCGCGCAGCCGTGGGACTCCATGTTTGAGAATATGTCAATAATTTTCATATTTCTAAACTTAGGCAAAACATGGCGTTAGTGAATGAAAACCAAAAACAGCCCCCGAACGGCCCCGTGAGTGGCACCAAAACCTCCCATAGGACCAATGTAACTCGTAGGAACTGGTCGCGCTGCCCCGAGACTCCTGATTTTATAATTCGATGATAATTTCTTTAATTTTAGATTTAGGATTAAGAACATGGCGTTAGTGGGTGAAAACCTGAAACAGCCCCTTGGGTGGCACCAACACCTCCCACGAGACCAACGTAACTCAGAGGAACTTACCGCCCAGCCGTGGGACTCCTGGTTTAAGAATACAATGATAATTTGCATATTTCTAGACGTAGACAAAATATGGGGTTAATGGGAGAAAACCATAACATCCCCCAAACGGCCTCGTGAGTGGCACCAACACCTCCCACGGGACCAACGTAACTCGTAGTAACTGACCGCGCAACCCCGAGTCTCCCGATTTGAGATTACGATGGTAATTTGTATAATTTGAGACTTAGGCTTAAAAACGTGGCGTTAGTGGGTGAAAACCCTAAAGAGCTCTCAAACGGCCCCCTGGCTGGCACCAACACCTCCCACAGGACCAACGTAACTCGTAGGAACTTACCGGGCAGCCGTGGGACTCCCGGTTTGAGAATATGACGATAATTTGCATACTTGTAGTCATTGACAAAACATGGCGTTAGTGAGGGAAAACTTAAAACGGCCCTCGTACGTCCCCGTGGGTGGCACCAATACCTCCCACGAGACCAATGTTACTCGTAGGAAGTGGCCGCGCATCCTCGGGACTCCCAGTTTGAGAATACGATGATAAGTTGCATAATTCTAGACTTAGGCTTTAAAACATTGCGTTAGTGGGTGAAAACCCGAAACAGCCCCCGAACGGCCCTGTGCGTGGTACAAACACCTCCCACGGGACTAATATAACTTGTAGGAACTGGTCGCGTAGCCCCGAGACTCTAGGTTTGAAAATACGACGAAAATTGGCATATTACTAGACTTAGGCAAAACATTGCGTTAGTGAGGGAAAACTCAAAATATCCCTCGAACCGCTCCGTGGGTGGCACCAACACCTCCCACGGGACCAATGTAACTCGTAGGAACTGGCGGCGCAGCCCCGGGAATCCCGGTTTGAGAATACGACGATAATTTTTATAATTCTAGACTTAGTCTTTAAAACATGGCGTTAGTGGGTGAAAACCTGAAACATCCCCCGAACGGCCCCGTGGGTGGAAACAACACCTCCCACGAGACCAATTCAACTCGTAGGAACTAGTCGCGCAGCCGCGGGACTCCGGATTTGACAATACGATGGTAATTTGCATATTTCTAGACAAAGGCTTAAAAACATGGTGTCAGTGGGTGAAAACCCGAAACATCCCCCGAACGTCCCCGTGGGTGGCACCAACACCTCCCACGGGACCACTGTAACTTTGAGGAACTGACCGCGCAGGCGCGGGACTCCCGGTTTAAGAATACAATGATATTTTGCATATTTCTAAACTTAGGCAAAACATGGCGTTAGTGAGGGAAAACTGAAAACAGCCCCCAAACGGCCACGTGGGTGGCACCAACACCTCCCACGGGACCAATGTAACTTGTAGGAACTGGTTGCGCATCCACGGGACTCCCAGTTTGAGAATACGACGATAATTTGCATAATTCTAGACTTAGGCCTAAAAACATGGAGTTAGTGAGTAAAAATCCAAAACATCCCCCGAACAGCCCCGTGGGTGGCACCAACACCTCCCACGAGACCAACGTTACTCGTAGGAACTTACCGCGCATCTACGGGACTTTTAGTTTGAGAATACGACAAAAAAATTCATATTTCTAGACGTAGGCAAAACGTGGCGTTAGTGAGTGAAAACTCGTAACAGCCCCCAAACAACCCCGTGTGTGGCGCCAACACCTCCCACGGGACTAATGTAACTCGTAGGAACTGGTCGCGCAGCCCAGGGACTCTCAATTTGATAATACAATGATAATTTAGGTAATTCTAGACTTAGGCTTAAAAACATGGCATTAGTGGGTGAAAACGCAAAACGGCCTCCCAACGACCCCGTGGGTGGAACCAACACCTCCATTGGGACCAATGTAACTCGTAGTAACTGGCCGCGCAGCCGCGGAACTTCGGGTTTGAGAATACGATGATAATATGTATATTTCTTGACTTAGGCATAAAAACATGGCGTTAGTTGATGAAAACCCAAAATAGCCCCCAAACGACCCCGTGGGTGGGACCCACACCTCCCACGTGACCAACGTAACTCGTAGGAACTGGACGCGCAGCCTCGAGACTCCCGATTTTAGAATACGACGATAATTTGAATAATTCTAGACATAGGCTTTAAAACATGGCGTTAGTGGGTGAAAACCCGAAATAGCCCCCGAACGGCTCCGTGACTGGAACCAACACCTCCCACGGGACCAATGTATCTTGTAGCAACTGGTCGCGCAGCCGTGGGACTCCCGGTTTGAGAATACAACGATAATATTCTTATTTCTAGACTTAGGCAAAATATGTCGTTACTGAGGTAAAACTCGAAACAGCCCCCGAACGGCCTTGTGGGGGACACCAACACCTCCCACGGGACCAACGTAACTCGTAGGAACTGGCTGCGCCCCCGGGACTACCAGTTTGAGAATAAGACGATAATTTTCATAATTCTTGATTTTGGCTTTAAAACATGGCGTTAGTGGGTGAAAACCAGAATTAGCCCCCGAACGGCCCCGCGGGTGGAACCAACACATCCCACGGGACCAATGTAATTCGTAGGAACTGGTCGCGCAGCCACGGGACTCTCGGTTTGAGAACACGACGATAATTTGCATATTTAGACTTAGGCTTAAAAGCATGGCGTTAGTGGTTGAAAACTCGAAATAGCCCCCCGAACGGCCCCGTAAGGGGCACCAACACCTCCCACGGTACCAATGTAATTAGTAGGAACTGACCGCGTAGCCACAGGACTCCCGGTTTGAGAATACAATGATTATTTGCATATTTCTAAACTTACGCAAAACAAGGCGTTAGTGAGGGAAAACACGAAACAGCCCCCGAACGGCCCCGTGGCTGGCACCAACACCTCCCACGTGACCAATGTAACTCGTAGGAACTGGTCACACAGCCACGGGACTCCCGGTTTGAGAATATGACGATAATTTGCATGATTATAGACTTAGGCTTAAAAACATGGCGTTAGTGGGTGAAAATCCAAAACCGCCCCCGAACGGCCCCGTGGGTGGCACCAACACCTACCACGGGATTAATGTAACACGTAGCAACTGATCGCACGGTCTCGGGATTCCCGGTTTGGGAATACTATGGTAATTTGTATAATTCTATACTTACGCTTAAAAATATGGCGTTAGTGGGTGAAAACCCAAAACAGCCCATGAACGGCCCCGTGGGTGGTACCAACACCTCCCACGGGACCAGTGTAACTCGTAGGAACTGACCGCGCAGCCCCAAGACTCCCAGTTTGAGAATACTATGGTAATTTTTGTAATTCTAGACTTAGTCCTAAAAACATGGTGTTAGTGGGTGAAAACCAGAAATTGCCCCAAAACGACCCCGTGTGTGGTACCAATACCTCCCAGGGGACCAATGTTGCTCGTAAGAACTGATCGCGCAGCCTCGGGACGCCCGGTTTTAGAATACAATTATAATGTGTATAATTCTAGACTTAGGCTTTAGAACATGGTGTTAGTGGGTGAAAACTCGAAACAACCCCCGAATGGCCCCGTGGGTGGCACCAACACCTCCCACGGGACCAATGTTACTCGTAGCAATTGACCGTGCAGCCGAAGGACTCCCGATTTGACAATACGATGATAATTTGCATATTTCTAGACTTAGGCAAAACATGGTGTTAGTGGGGGAAACCCGAAACATCCCCTGAACGGCCTCGGTGATGGCACCAACAACTCCCACAGGACCAATGTAACTCGTAGGAACTGACCGCGCAGCCCCGAGACTGCTGGTTTGAGAATACTATGGTAATTTGCATAATTCTAAACTTAGGATTAAAAACTTGGCGTTATGGGGTGAAAATCCGAAAGAGCCCCCGAACGGCCCCGTGGGTGGTACCAACACCTCCCACGGGACCAATGTAACTCGTAGGAACTGACCGCATAGACCCGGATCTCTCAATTTGATAATACAACGATAATTTATATTATTCTAGACTTAGGCTTTAAAATGTGGCGTTAGTGGGTGAAAACCCGAAAGATCCCCCGAACAGCCTCGTGGGTGGCACCAACACCACCCACGGGACCAACGTAACTTGTAGGACCGTACCGCTAAGCCGCGGGACTCCTAGTTTGAGCATACGACGATTATTTTCATATTTCTGGACTGAGGCAAAACATGGCATTAGTCAGGGAAAACTCGAAAAAGCCCCCGAACGGCCCCGTGGGTAGCACCAACACCTCCCACGGGACCAATGTAACTCGTAGGAACTGGTCGTGTAGCCCCGGGACTCTCGATTAGATAATACAATGAAAATTTGCATAATTCTAGACTTAGGTTTTAAAACATGGCGTTAGTGGGTGAAAACCCGAAACAGCCCCCCAACTACCCCGTGGGTGGAACCAACACCTCCCTTGGGACCAATGTAACCCGTAGTCACTGGCCGCGCAGCCGCAGGACCCGGGTTAGAGAATATAATGATAATTTGTATATTTCTAGACTTAGGCTTAAAAACATGGCGTTAGTGGATGAAAACCTGAAATAGCCCCCCAACGGCCCCGTGGGTGGCACCAACACCTCCCATAGGACCAACGTAACTCCTAGGAACTGATCGCACAGCCCCGGGTCTCCCGATTTGAGAATATGATGGTAACTTGGATAATTTTAGACTTAGGCTTAAAAACATGGCGTTAGTGGGTGAAAACTCGAAACAGACTTCGAACGGCCCCGTGGGTGGCACCAACACCTCCCGTGGGACCAACGTAACTCGTAGGAACTTATCGCGCAGTTGCGGGACTCCCGCTTAGAGAATACGATGATAATTTGCATATTTCTAGACTTAGGCAAAACATGGCGTTAGTTAGGGAAAACTCAAAATAACCCCCAAACGGCCCGTGGGTAGCACCAACACCTCTGACGGACCAATGTAACTCGTAGGAACTGGCCACGTAGGCCCGGGACTCCCGATTTGAGAAGACAACGATAATTTCAATAATTCTAAACATAGGCTTTTAAACGTGGCGTTAGTGGGTTAAAACCCAAAAATGCCCCCGAACGGCCCCGTGGGTGGAACCAATACCTCCCACGGGACCAAAGTAACTCGTAGGAACTGTTCAACTAGCCGTGGGACTCCCGGTTTGAGAATTCGAAGATAATTTTCTTACTTCTAGACTTAGACAAAACAAGGCGTTACTGAGGGAAAACTCGAAACAGCCCCCGAACGGCCCCGTAGGGAACACCAACACCTCCCACGGGACCAATGTAACTCGTAGGAACTGGTCGCACCGCCCCGGGACTAGCGGTTTGAGAATATGATGATAATTTGCATAATTCTAGACTTAGGCTTAAAAACATGGCGTTAGTAGGTGAAAACCCGAAACAACCCCCGAACGGTCCCGTGGGTGGAACTAACACCTCCCACGGGACCAATGTAACTCGTAGGAACTGGTCGCGCAGCTGCGGGACTCCCGATTTGAGAATACGACGATAATTTGCATATTTCTAGACTTAGGCTTAAAAACATGGCGTTAGTGGGTGAAAACCCGAAACTGGCCCCAACGGCACCATGGGTGGGACCAACACCTCCCACGGGACCAAAGTAACTCGTAAGAACTGACCGCGCAGCCACAGGACTCCCGATTTGATAATACGATGATAATTTGCATAATTCTAAACCTAGGCTTAAAAACTTGGCGTTAGTGCGTGAAAATCCCAAACATCCTCCGAACGGACCCGTGGGTGGTACCAACACCTCCCACGGGACCAATGTAACTCGTAGGAACTCACCGCGCAGCCCCGGGTCTCTCGATTTGAGAATACGATGATAAGTTGCATAATTCTAGACTTAGGCTTTAAAACGTGGTGTTAGTGGGTGAAAACCCTAAACATCCCCCAAACGGCCTCGTGGGTGGCACCAACACCTCCCACGGGACCAACGTAACTCGTAAGAACTTATCGCGCAGCCGCGGAACTCTCGGTGTAATAACCCTTACTTTTGGATAATTGATTTTATATAAATTGTGCGACATGGGGTGATTATATAAAATAATGGAAGTTAGAGTAAATTTTTATTTTGAGTAATTTTGAGAGATTATAATTACTGAGTTTTGCATATTTACCATTGAGAGAAGGTGAATAGCATCATGTTATGTTTTATTGTGTCGTTGTGCTTTAAGTGATTGTTATGGCATATATTTTAATGGGATCATTATTAATGAATTAAAGGATGTTGGAACATGGAATAATTTATCTTACTCCGGATGCCAATTCAGAGAGCGCGGTTAGTCTTGAAACCTTTGAGACAGTCAAAATAACTGCCATATATTATTTCTGAGTTCCGGGCACTTTTTACAGATTATGTCTTAATTATGTAGTTACGAGTAAGTTTAATGGTGTATTAACAAGTTAAGATGGTAATTATTGCTTATGGCCCGATTAAGTGTTCAATTTCCTTTTATTTCTCATTTGTGTGTTTCTTAAACCTGGGAGAGAGAGAGAGAGAGAGAGAAATTGGGGGAAAAGAAGAGAAAGAACAGAGAGTTGGAGATTTGAAGCTGAAATCGTTGTTACGAGAATAGAATCAGAGACTACAAACTTGAGGCAAGTTTCTTACTTGCTTGTGTATGATTTAATGTGAATAATTTGTGTGATTGTTGTGTAAATTGGAAATTTGGAGAAAATAGTAGGTTTTGTTAGATTTTGATGTTTTAACCTTGGATCTTGTTGTTGATGTGCTTTAAGTGATCATAAGGGTTTATTTTTGACACACCCCAACCCAGTTACTTATAATTAAGTCTGAAAGTCAAAGTGAGTCAAACCATAATTATTCTAACCAAACCATAAACACGAGTTTTAATTTCAGAGTCATCATTGTAAATTCATACAACTGAAAGACTTTTCACAACATCAGAGTAGTCATTTCCATAAAAACTTTCTTGAAGTATAAGTTAACTTAATTACATCATTTACATTTACACAAAATCATTGTTTCTTCCATTCCGAGCTAACCCAACCCGACCTCCTAGATTTGGCAGTGACATCGCGTTACCTGAAAAATGTTAACATAGGAACCGTGAGCAAAATAGCCCCGTGAATGCATCACTACTATACTACTGCTTGAATTTAAATGCAATAAATATTGTCCATATAATTATGTCTTAACTTATCTGGCTCATTCATAGTGAATGACCAACTTTTTCGAATCATGATTCCCATATCCTGTTTAAATAGACAATTCTCCCCCATTCCTGGTCGAGGAGTAACCCCTTGTCATTAATAGACAAATCTACCCCATTCTGGGTCGAGAAGTAACCTCCCATTTCGGTAAACTGAAATGAACAATTTCATATTCATTTAATTATGATCATATCAACAACACGATACAAATATTTCTTTCCAGTGAGTACACTCCCCTTGGGTTGTCAACTATGTATTTATGTTTCCTTCGGGTGGAGCTGAACTAGGTTGATTAGACCTTACACCTGTCCATCCAACTAAATCAGTACTGAATCTCAATCATAAGTATTATTCTAACATAATTATGTAACTTTCCATGAATATACAGCAATAATATAATTCCACTTCAGTCCCATTCCATGAAACATGAGTAAAGACAAAACAATGGTACACATGTTGATAAAGTTATGAACATTAAACTATAGGAAATACCTCATAAGGAATTTATAACCAAAGACAAGTAAACATGAAATTATACTTCTCAATGTATATACACATGAAACATGAACTCAAAGTACCCTTTGTAAGGACGAAATACAAACATTCATTCAAGGGGTATCTAGTATGGGCTGAGATTATTGTCCTACATACTTAACCATCCTATATTCCTAAATTATATAAATACAGGGGTCCAACCTTATCAATATGAAAACATATATGAATATACTATCCAATACAAGTGACGGTGTAATTGTTCAAGCTTCCTAGGGCAAGTTATGACCATTTCTCTACAACACAAGAAATCTGCCCTACAAGCTCCTCTATTGTTCCTTCGAATTCCCAGACTTTTCATAATTTTTCTACGGTATAACTTTCCATTATTTTCAACCCATTTTCACTACACATACTTACTAGCGTATAATTAAAGTTTCATAATTTTTTGACTTCATTTGCTATCTTAAAAGCTCGACTAAACTTAGGGCATACCGAAATCAAGTATACAAACAGCAACCATGTACCAACTTGAAATCATCATTACGGACTAACCACAAGGAGATTAATTCTCATTTTCGGATATGATATTAATATATGAGTCTAATTTCATATCCAATTATAATTTCTCAGTTACAGTAAGCACACAAAGAGATATGCAAGTTTGAATGCAAGGGGTTTTAATACAAAGCAATTTTAAGGGTTTCTACATTCAACTTAACATAAACTTGCATCTAACCATACATACATATAAAAGGCTGAAAATTTCGTAAAACTATGATTATTTATATCATATAAATTAGTAATATAAGATAAATGACAAGATTTGCAATTAGGATTACCTTCGGGACTTTTACGTAATTTCCACGGATTTTTCTACACCTTTTCTCCTCACTTTTCCTTCCTAAACTCCCTAATTCTCTTTCCTCAAGGTGAAACCTTTTCATGGCTGATTTTTGTCTGAATGATAAAGCTATTTCAAGGGTATAAGGTCGGCCAAGGCTGCCTCCCAAGCCAACCAATCAAATTAAACCATTTGGTTTAATAAAAGACAAATTACCACTTAAAGGGAATGGACAGCTTTGCCCTTTGTTCATAAATTCGGTATAACTCTTTACTTGGGCATCCATTTGATGATCCGTTTGTTGTGTTACAACCCTAACTCACATGTATAAATTTATCTAGTTTTCACCTCAAGTCATTTATAATGTTATAAAGGTCAAAACTAGTCTCTAACAGGAACATTTCTACCGAAAATAATAAAATTTTGTGTTTGTAAATAATTCGACCTTTCATGATTTATAAAAGTAGGATGATAATAAACATAATCACTTAACATCAGACATACTAATAGGACATTATTCATATCACAAAATATAATCATTATTTAATTATAATTTATCATACTTATATACGGGTTCTCACAACTTCCCCCCTAAAAAATTTTGTCCCCGAAATTTAATATGAAGTTCACTTACCAAACAAATGGGGATATTATTTCTTCATGCTATCCTTTGTTTCCCAAGTTGAATATTTAACTCCATGGCTCATCCACATAACTTTAACTAAGTGAATAACTTTATTCCTCAATACCTTCTCCTTACGATCAATAATTTCCAATGGTTCCTCAATGTAACACAAGTCTTCCTTCAGTTCAATTGGTTGAGTTTTCAACTGATGAAATGGATCCGCCAAATACTTATGAAGCATCGATACGTGAAACACATCATGCAAACGGGATAAATCTGGACTTAATGCTAATCTATAAGCCAGGAGTCCAATTCTTTCCAACACCTCATATGGTCCAATGTATCTTGGACTTAGTTTCCCCTTTTTCCCAAATCTCATAACGCCTTTCCACGGTGAAATACGCAGGAATACAAAATCTCCCTTCTAAAATTCCAATGGATACTTCCTCGTATCTGCATAAAATTTATGCCTACTTTGTGCTATCTTTATCCGTTCTAGAATAATTTTGATATTTTCAGTCGTCACATCTATTAATTCAGGACCCAATATTTCACTTTCACCCACTTCATCCCAACAGAAAGGCGTTCTACATCTCCTCCCATATAAAGCTTCATAATGAGACATACCAATAATCGATTGATAACTGATATACCCAAGTATGACCTCGGCCTAGAGAAGCACACCTCGGCCGAGACGAGAGCCGAGACAATGGCCGACCAACCGGTGCGGGGGGGGGGGGGGCACGATATCATACCTCGGCCATGGCCATCTCGGCCCAGGCCGACGCTGCCACATGCACCACCCCGGGTACGCCTCGTATCACAGATGTCAACATCAACCCTAGTCAATAGTAGGCCAAGATAACAAGAAGCTCAACACACCTTCAACATGAACCCTACCTCGTAGGAGGCCGAGGTTACCAGGGACCGCTTATCATCAGCACGCCATTGAAATCGTCCCAGGCCGACATAGGTGTATACCTCGGCTGACATAAAGCCGAGACAGCACATGACACATCACGAATTGATCGGACGACCTACCCTTATAGCTCGGCCTCTCCTAGGCCGAGGCCATTCACCAGCATGGCTGCCAAAGTATCCGTGAACATTTGGATAAGGACACCTGGGCCAAGATCAGTTACAACAAGATTATTCCCCACATGTGGGGGGAATATTTCATCATCATTACTTACATGTGGACCTGACAGCTGGCACACCCTCATTGGTGAGGAAACTACACACATGCACATTACATGCATAGGGGGTACATTACAGCCCCTAGGCATTATATAAAGGGATCATCCCCTACCTTGAAAAAGGATCCAGATATTGAAACCCTAGCTGAAATTCTGTCTAAGTTTACACTGTAGAGGGAGAAAGAGCTTGAGAGGTTGTATCCATGGCCATTAGTGCCTTCTTTCAGTGATATTATTCACACACACTCACAGTGGACGTAGGCCGGTTTGGCTGAACCACTTATATTCCTGTATTCATTCCTCTTCTCCTCACCTCATTCTTGCCTTATTCATACAACTGTGCTGCCATTGTTATACTTGTATCGAGCTTGCAAACACCTCACATGGAGGTGCTGGTTTTCAGCATCATCAATAACTATTATTATATGAAAATTCCATCAATGGCAAATGATCATCCCAACTACCTTTGAGGTCAAATACACAGTCTCGTAACATGTCTTCTAATATTTAAATCGTCTTTTCTAATTGCCCATCAGTTTGTTGATGAAACGCAGTGCTGAACTTCAAACTTGTGCCCATGGCATTCTGGAGACGAGGCCAAAACTTAGAAGTGAATGATGGATCTCTATCTGATTCAATTGACATTGGTGCCCCATGTAAACGGATAATCTCATCAACATACGTCCGTGCATACTTGTCAATAGTGTAGGTGGTCTTAACTGGCAAAAAATGAGTTGACTTCGTCAATCGGTCTACAATCACCCAAATGGAATCATGCCCCTTTGGTGACCAGGGTAATCCTGTAACAAAGTCCATCATTATATGCTCCCACTTCCATTTCGGAATAGGCAAAGACTACAATAATCCTGTCGGCTTCTGATGCTCTTCTTTCACTTGCTGCCATACTAAACATTTATCTACGAACTCTGCAGTCTCATGTTTCATATTGTTCCACCAGTAATATGCTTTCAAATCTCTGTACATTTTGGTACCTCCTAGATGCATAGAGTAAATAGAACTATGTTCCTCTTCTAATATATCTTTATTTAAGGGTGGATCATTCGGTACACAAATCCTATTTTTATAACACAACGATTCATCATTCTTAATTTCAAAGTCACTCTCTTTACCATCCAGGACATCTTGTTTCTTCTTCTTAAGGAATGGATGGCTGGTCTGCAAATTTCGTATGCGTTCGGCCAATAAAGGTCTCACTGTGACATGTTCTAATAATCCTCTGCTTTTTGAAAACTTCAATTCAATCCCCATCGATGCCAAGTCAATAATATTTCCAATACGGGCACACTGTATGCAACCAAGATCCTTGATGATTTTTTACTCAAATCATCTACTACTACATTGGCCTTCCCAGGATGATGATGAATGGTACAGTCATAGTCTTTAATCAGCTCAATCCAACGCCTTTGTCTCAAATTCAGTTCTTTCTGTGTAAACAAGTATTTTAAACTTTGATGATCCGTAAATATCTCACCAGTTTCTCCATACAAGTAATGTCACCACAACTTTAAAGAAAAAATAATGGCCGCTAGCTCCAAATCTTGTGTATGGTAGTTTCGTTCGTGCGTCTTTAATTGTCTGGAAGCATATGTTATTACCTTCCCATTCTGCATAAGAACGCATCCTAAACCCTAAAGTGAAGCGTCTGTATAGATCATAAAAGACTCACTCCCACATGGAATAGTAAGTATAGGGGCTGAAACCAACCGATTCTTTAATTCTTTAAAACTCCTCTCGGATTCTTCATCCCATACAAACTTCACTTCTTTACGAGTCAACTTTGTCAATGGTAATGCCAAACTTAGGAAACTCCTAATTTCTGTCACATTCTTAGGACTTTCCCATTCAACAATTGCTTCCACCTTCTTTGGATCAACATATATCCCATTTCCTGAGACAACGTGCCCTAAAAACACAATTTTATTCAACCAAAACTCACACTTGCTAAGTTTAGCAAATAATTTCTTCTCTTTCAAATTCTGCAATACAAGTCTCAAATGTTTCTCATGTTCCTCCATTCTACACGAATAAATCAACACATCGTCTATGAATACAATCACGAATGAATCAATGAAAGGGTGGAATACCCGGTTCAACAAATCCATAAAAACTGCTGGAGCATTAGTTAATCCAAATGGCATCACCAAAAAATCATAGTGAACATATCGAGTCCGAAAAGCTATTTTAGAAATATCACTATCCTTCACTTTCAGTTGGTGGTAACCCGATCTCAAATCAATCTTCGAAAATACAATGGCCCCCTGTAATTGGTCAAACAAGTCATCGATACGAGGTAGAGGGTACTTGTTTCTAATGGTCACCTTATTCAATTGCCAATAATTAATACATAATCGCATTGTCCCATCTTTCTTTTTCACAAATAACACCGAGTCTCCCCATGGTGAAACACTAGGGAGAATGAAACCTTTGCTTATCAGATCTTGTAATTGCACTTTTCATTCCTTCAACTCCGTTGGTGCCATTCTATATGGAGTAAGAGAAATTCGACCAGTACCGGAAATTAATTCAATAGAAAACTCTACTTCCCTATCAAGTGGCAATCCTGGCAATTCCTCCGGGAAGACATCAGAAAACTCTCTAACCACTGGTATATCTTGAATTTTAATTTTCTCTTTACTAGTATCAACAACATAAGCCAAATACCATGTACAACCTTTACTCAATAACTTTCTTCTCTTAATTGTTGAGATAAGAAAATTAGGGACAACATTCCTTTCTCCTGTAAACTTGAACTCAGGTTCACCAGGCAAATGAAATGTAACTTCTTTGCAAAAACAATCAATGGAAGCATGATACGATGATAACCAATCCATCCCCAATATAATATCAAAATCTCGAATGGCCAATGGTATCAAATCAACATAGAAATCTCGCTCACCCATTCATAAGACACAATCTTTACAAACATGCTCCACTAGAATTACACATGCCATTGGGGTAGAAATATATAAGGCATAATTGAGAAATGAACATGGTCTACCCAAGTATGAAATAATATGCAATGCTATGAATGAATGCATCTATCCAGGATCAATGAGTGCATATAGATCTTTATTTGCAACAGAAGGTTTACCTATAACCACTTCTGGTGTAGCATGGGCATCTTACAATGTCATCGCAAAGACTCTTCCTCCTGCGTTCGATCCACTTGCTTTTCCTGTATCCCTTTCCCTGGTTGAATTCCCTCGAGATGATCCTTTATGAGGCCCCACACTTCTAACTGAAACTGATCTAGATAGCATAGGATAATTCTTTCTCAGATGGCCCTTCTGATGACAGTTAAAACATTCTATACTCAGTAACTTTGGGCAATTTCTTTTTAAATGGCCCGATGTACCACAAAAGAAATAAACATTCGAATCTACCGAAAATAATAAAATTTTGTGTTTGTAAATAATTCGACCTTTCATGATTTATGAAAGTATGGTTATAATAAACATAATCACTTAATATTAGACATACTAATAGCACATTATTCATATCACATAATATAAGCATGATTTAATTATACTTTATCACAGTTATATACGGGTTGTCACAATTTTGGGTGTATAATTGTTGTGGTTATGTTGTGGGGTGATGAGAGTAACGAAATTGAAAGAATAAAGGGTGTAGGTTTCAGATTTTTCTTTGAAGAATAAGTAAATTTCAAGGACCTGATAGGCACTGTCCCAGGACCGGTCGACCGGTCATGTGAGAACGAGCTTACTGCTTTCTTTGTTAGGCAAAACTTGAGAGGGAGGTCAACCGCGGTCCCCTGAACTATTTTTCCCACTCATTTTCCTTATTTTCCTCTAGCTTCTTTATTTTAAGATAGGTACTTAGGAACCTTCTTGAATGAAGTAAAACTAGAGTATTAAAGTTTAGTAGAAAAATATCTAATAACCTAAGCTAGAAATGAGAGTGGGGATTTAGATGGTAACTAAATTAGTAATTAAATTAGACGTAGATAAATGATTCTTTTATGAAATGAGTTAGTTTAGGTCAAAAAGGGAAATAGATTGATTTAAAGTGGGCCTCTATAATTGTGTTATAGTGATATCATACTTTATGGGTTGAGGAATGAATGTTAATTCATGAAGAGTGGTATGGGATATGATTAAACATTGAGGTTTATAATGATGATATTAAATGCTAATGGCTCCAGTTAAAAAGAAATGCATACTTCAAATTGGCATATATATATATATATATATAAACATAAATGATTTTGAGAATGTAAAACGTGAATGCTTTAAATGAGAATAACTTGTAAATGATAATTTGCATATACACACCTCTCTAAATCTCTATCATATGGGAAGTTACGCGCATGAGGTGAAGTCCCCTGGCTAGTGAATGTAGGGTGAATATAGTCCTCGGACATAGGATCGGTTATTATTGTGTGATTATTATTCGAAGTGAGGTAATTTCGGGTGTGGTTATGACTCACTGTCGAAGGTATATGGTCGCTTCCCGACGTTGCATTGTTGGATGCCCAGGTTATCTTGATAGATAGGCACTGGAAGACGATAGCCATTTAGGGGCACGTCTAGTGGGGAAACTCGGAAGGATGGTCTTGGAATCGTTATTTATGTGATTATAACTATTATAAATAAAGTGAAGCATATAATGATGATAAAGCATTTGGTGAGATAAACTGCTTTAACTATGTTCCTAGAGAGAAAAAGGAACTGTTAAGTTAAATGTTGTATAACTGATTTGGTGAAGCATTTTGTGAAGTAAACTGCTTTAAATATGTTTCCTAAAGATAAAAAGGAATTGTGAATTTTAATTTTATAAAACTGAAATGAAATCTCATTAAGTGACATTCATATATTTCTTCCATGCGTATATGAACATTTAGTAGTGTCATTGATATTGCGTTAAGTTATGCTTTTGGATTGAGAAGTGAGAATTCCTATTTTTATTTGTGAGAGTGAGATAAGTTTATAATGATGATGATATAGAATTCATAATTGTCATGCATTTTGTTTACATGGTGATCATATCAAATCGGGACATGACCCGTCTATATCTCTTTGTTTTGCATGAATTCTATATTTGCTCAGGTGCTCCACTGTAAGGATGCCCGTATTGACTTCTCCATCACAGTTATCCTGGAGCTATAACACTTTGCGGATGTTATTTGATTTTTGGAAATAGACGCCTCCATCTCTTTTTGGTACTCTAGCTAGGATCAGTTTATGTATTCGGGTGTGTTTCCACAGTTTTGTACTTGTCTAATATAATGTGATATTTAATTTTATACTCGGTGTAACCTGTTTATATTTGGTCTATTAACCGACAGCTTATTCGGTTATTACATTGTACTTTATTTTTATGCCATTATTCATTTGTTTTGATATCCACCATCCTTTCAAACTGGATCATCTAAATAATTTTCTTTAAACTTATAATTTTAAATTTTGACACTCCATTTCCTAAAATAATTGGTGGTAATTTTGTATTATTATTTTAACGACAGTGATGGTAAGAATTGACCATCCATGATTCATGTGATTACTGGATTATCGGGCCGCCAACCTTTTATTTTAATAAGCGGGTTGTCACCGGTTTGAGAATACGACGATAATTGGCTTATTTCTAGACTTAGGCAAAACATGGCGTTAGTGAGGGAAAACTCGGAATAGCCTCTGAACGGCCCCGTGGGTGGCCCAAACACCTTCCACGGGACCATTATAACTCGTAGGAACTGGTCGTGCAGCCCCGAGACTCCCGGTTTTAGAATAAGATGATAATTTGCATATTTCTAGACTTAGGCTTAAAAACATGGCGTTAGTGGGTGAAAACCAGAAACAACCCCTGAACGGCCCCGTGGGTGGCACAAGCACCTCCCACGAGACCAACGTAACTCGTAGGATGTGACCGCGTAGCCGCGGGACTCCCGGTTTGAGAATACGACGATAATTTGCATATTTTTAGACTTAGTCTTAAAAACATGGCATTAGTGGGTGAAAACTGGAAACAACCCCCGAACGGCCCCGTGGGTGGTACCAACACCTGCCACGGAACAATGTAGCTTGTAAAAACTGACCGTGCAGCCCGGACTCCCGGTTTGAGAATACGATGATAATTTGTATAATTCTAGACTTGTGCTTAAAAACATGGCATTAGTGGGTGAAAACCCAAAACAGGCCCCGAATGGCCCCGTGGGTGGCACCAACACCTCCCAAGGGACCAATGTTACTCGTAGCAACTTACCACGCTGCCGCGGGACTCCCGATTTGAGAATACGATGATAATTTCCATATTTCTAGACTTAGGCAAAACATGACGTTAGTGGGGGGAAAACCCGAAACATCCCCCCAACGGCCTCGGGGATGGCACCAACACCTCCCACAGGACCAATGAAACTCGTAGGAACTGACCACGCAGTCCCGAGACTCCTGGTTTGAGAATACTACGGTAATTTGCATAATTCTAAACAAAGGATTAAAAACTTGGCGTTAGTGGGTGAAAATCCCAAACAGCCCCCGAACGGCCTCGTGGGTGGTACCAACACCTCCCACGGGACCAATATAACTCATAGGGAACTGACCGCGCAACCCCGGGTCTCTAGATTTGATAATACAATGATAATTTGCATAATTCTAGACTTAGGCATTAAAATGTGGCGTTAGTGGGTGAAAACCGGAAACAGCCCCCGAACGGCCCCGTGGGTGGCTCCAACACCTCCCACGGGACCAACGTAACTCGTAAGAACTTACCGCGCAGCCGTGGGACTCCCGGTGTAATAACCCTTACTTTTGGATATCTTATTTTATATAAATTGTGGCTCGTGGGGTGATTATATAAAATAATGGAAGTTAGAGTAATTTTTTATTTTTAGTAATTTTGAGAGATTATAATTACAGAGTTTTGCATATTTACTATTGAGAGAAGGTGAATAGCATCATGTCCTATTTTATTGTGTCGTTGTGCTTTAAGCGATGGTTATGGCATATATTTTAATGGGATCATTATTAATGAATTAAACTGATGTTGGAACATGGAATAATTTATGTTACTCCAAATGCAAATTCACAGGGCGCGGTTAGTCTTGAAACATTTGAGAGAGTCAAAATTACTGCCATATTTTATTTCTGAGTTCTGGGAACTTTTTACAGATTATGGCTTAATTATGTAGTTATGAGTCATTTTAATGGTGTATTAACAAGTTAAGATGAGAATTATTGCTCATGGCCCGATTAAGTCTTCAATTTCCTTTTATTTCTCTTTTGTGTGTTTCTTAAACCTGAGAGAGAGAGAGAGAGAGAGAGAGAGAGAGAGAGAGAGAGAGAGAGAGAGAGAGAGAGAAATTGGGGGAAAAGAAAAGAAAGAAGAGAGATTTGGAGATTTGGAGCTGAAATTGTTATTACGAGAAGAGAATCCGAGACTACAAACTTGAGGCAAGTTTCTTACTTGCTAGTGTATGATTTAATGTGAATAATTTGTGTGATTGTAGTGTAAATTGGAAATTTGGAGAAAATAGTAGGTTTTGTAAGATTTTTATGTTTTAACCTTGGATCTTGTTGTTGATGTGATTTAAGTGATCATAAGGGTTTATTTTGGGTGTATATTTGTTGTGGTTATGTTGTGGGGTGATGAGAGTAAAGAAATTGTAAGAATAAAGGGTGCAGGTTTCAGATTTGGCTTTGAAGAAAAAGGAATTTTTGAGGACCTGATAGGTGCAGTCCCAGGACCGGTCGACCGGTCATGTCAAAACGAGCTTACTGTTTTCTTTGTTAGGCAAAACCTGAGAGGGCGGTCGACCGCGGTCCCCTGACCGGTCGATCGGTACCCTATTTTTCCCCCTCATTTTCCTCTAGCTTCTTTATTTTAAGATAGGGACTTAGGAACCTTCTGGAATGAAGTAAAACAAGAGTATCAGAGTTTAGTAGAAAGTTATCTAATAACCTAAGCTAAAAATAAGAGTTGGGATTTAGATGGGAATTAAATTAGTAATTAAATTAGACGTAGATAAATGATTCTTTTATAAAATGAGTTAATTTAGGTCAAAAAGGGAAATATATGGATTTAAAGTGGGCCGCTGTAATTACGTTTTAGTGATATCATACTTTATGGGTTTAGGAATGAATGTTAATTCATGGAGAGTGGTAGGGCATATGATTAAACATTGAGATTTATAATGATGATATTAAACGCTAATGGCTCCGGATAAAAAGAAATGCATACTTTAGATTGGATTATATATATAAGCATAAATGATTTTGAGAATGTAAAAAGTGAATGTTTTAAATGAGAATAACTTGTAAATGATAATTTGAATAAACACACCTCTCTAAATCGCTATCATATGGGAAGTTATGCGCATGAGGTGAAGTCCCCTGGCTAGTGAATGCAGGGTGAATATAATCCTCGGACATAGGACCAGTTATTATTGTGTGATTATTATCCGAGGAGAGGTAATTCCGGATGTGGTTATCACTCACTGTCGAAGGTATATGGCCGCTTCCCGACGTTGCATTGTAGGATGCCCAGGTTATCTTGTGCGATAGGCTCTGGAAGATGCTAGCCATTTTGGGACAAGTCCAGTGGGGAAACTCGGAACGACGGTCGTAGAATCGTTATTTATGTGATTGTAACTATTCCAAATAAACTGAAGCTTGTAATGATGATAAAGAATTTTGTGAGATAAACTTCTTTAATTATGTTCCTAGAGAAGGAACTATTAAGTTAAATGCTGTAAAACAGATATTGTGAAGCATTTTAGGAAATAAACTGCTTCAAATATGTTTCCTAAGGATAAAAAGCAATTGTGAATTTAAATTTTGTAAAACTGAAGTGAAATCTTATTAAGTGACAGTCAGATAATTCTTCCATGCGTATATGAACATTTAGTAGTGTCATTAATATTGCATTAAGTTATGCTTTTAGATTGAGAGGTGAGCATTACGATTTTTATTTGTGAGAGCGAGATAAGTTTGTGATGATGATGATATAGAATTCATAACTGTCATGCATTTTGTTTACATGGTGATCATATCAAACCGGGCCCTGACCCGTCTATATCTCTTTGTTTTGCATGAATTCTATATTCGTTCAGGTGCTCCACTGCAAGGACGCCCGTATTGACCTCTCCATCACAGTTGTCCTGGAGCTATAACACTTTACGGATGTTATGGGAATTTTGGATAAAGACGCCTCCATCTCTTTATGGTACTCTAGCTAGGATCCGTTTATGTATTCGGGTGTGTTTCCACAATTTTGTACTTGTCTAATATAATGTGATATTTAATTTTTATACTCGGTGTAACCTGTTTGTATTTGGTCTATTAACCGGCAGCTTATTCGGTCAATACATTGTACTTTATTTTTATGCCATGGGCCATTTGTTTTGATATCCACCACCCTTTCAAACTGGATCGTCTAAATAATTTTCTTTAAACTTATAATTTTAAATTTTGACACTCCGTTTCTTAAAATAAGTGGCGGTTATTTCGTATTATTATTTTAACGACAGCGATGCTAAGAATGGACCATCTATGATTCCTGTGATTATTAGATTATCGGGCTGCCCAGCTCTTATTTTAATAATCAGGTTGTCACCGGTTTGAGAATACGACGATAAATTGATTATTTCTAGACTTAGGCAAAACATGGCATTAGTGAGGGAAAACTCGAAACAACCCCCGAATGGCCCCGTGGGTGGCACAAACACCTCCCACGGGACCATTGTAACTCGTAGGAACTAGTCGCGCAGCCCCGAGACTCTCGGTTTGAGAATACGGTGTTAATTTGCATATTTCTAGACTTAGTCTTAAAAACATGGCGTTAACGGGTGAAAACCAAAAATGGCCTCCGAACGGCCCCGTGGGTGGCACAAACACCTCCCACGAGACCAACGTAACTCGTAGGAACTGACCTCGCAGCCGCGGGACTCCCGGTTTGAGAATACGATGATAATTTGCATATTTCTAGACTTAGTCTTAAAAACATGGTGTTAGTGGGTGAAAATCGGAAACTGTCCCCGAACGGCCCCGTGGGTGGTACCAACACCTCCCACGGGACCAATGTATCTCGAAAGTACTGACCGCACAGCCCCGGGACTCTCGATTTGAGAATACGATTATAATTTGTATTGTAAGGACATTTTTGTCCATTATCAATTTATATGTCGTACGCCGTTACACTGTTGAAGAAACTCAAGATCGCATCTACAACAACGGATCCGGATAGCAAAGTGTCTTCAACATCATAGCCTCTGCGAGAATGAACTTTGTAAAATTTTGTTTTTACCTTCCTAAAAGTTCATATTTAGTATTGGGAAATTTTTTATAAAATGTTTTTTATAAAAATAAGAACCGCCCATCAAACGGACCGATCCGCTTGCTGCAGATCCAGTATACCCCGGACCGCAAGCGAACCGATGAAGGACAAAATAAAAGAACTGATCCGCTTGACCGGACCAATCCGCCTCAGAACCGGACCGGTCCGACTGGGATAAATTCGGCCAGATTCGCTTGAGATTTTTTAGGCTAAAATTTTTCCTATTTAAAGCCAACTTCGGGGAGTTGTTTTTTTAAGACTTTTAAAGACGATTTTCTGAGTCCTAAATACTCTAAGTCTTCACCTTTTTGATGTGCAAAACATCTTTTTAATTCACACAAAAAATCCCATTTACTTTTGTGAATCTTTTGGAACCCTAGAACACAAACTTTGTTGTTGTTCATCTTTGTGGAGAGATCTTTGCAACCGAGGGCTGCGCGTCATTGCTGAGGGAGTCTCTACAAAGTTTTATGGCTGCGTGTCATTAGGGAGAGCTGCGGTTCTTTCTTCGTTGTTTGGGGCTGCGAGTCCTTGGAGGGTGTTGCGTGTATTCTCTTGCTGAGTTCAAGACTGCGTGTCTTTATGGGTTGGCTGTGCGTTGATCCATTGCAGATTTCTCTATGTAATTGTAAGTTGCGGCTTGTATATTCATAGTGAAATAAAGGTTTTACCCGAAAGAGGTTTTTTCCCGAAATCTGTGTCTCAGCATATTTTTTGTGTCACATGCTTTATTTATGGTTTGACACACACACGCAATTTAGATGCATGATTAGGGGCTGAAATTAAATAAGTGTGCTATATTAGAAAGTTGTGAAGTTAATCAATTATCACATAGTCTTGCCTTTTCAAATTGGTATCAGAGCGGGTTGCGCTAATTTATTGCGTATTCCTATTTTCCGCAAAATCGTGTGATATTGATTTTTTTTAAAATCAGTTTTGTGAAAAATCGCAATTTTTCCTATGGAGCACTTATATAATCAGATGCCTATTTTTTACGGGTCTAATTATTCCTACTGGAAAGATCGTATGAAATCGATTTTAAAATCTATTGACGAGCGTGTTTGGTTGCTTTGCAAAAATGGTTGGACTCCTCCCACGGTCACTGTTAATAACATCACCACTTTAAAACCCGTGTCAGCTTGGACTGAAGATGATTATAAATTGTCCAATTTTAATTCCCGTGGTCTGAGTGCTATTTTTGGAGTTGTCTCTCCTGATGAGTTTCGTCGAATTATGACGTGCACCACGTCTAAAGAGGCTTGGGATGTTTTAAAATTGACACATGAAGGTACGAACGCGGTTAAAGAGTCAAAATTACAAAATTTGGCCACCCAATTTGAGACTATCACCATGTCTGAGTCCGAATGCTTTGATGATTTTTATGCACGATTGTCGGACATTGTTAACACATGTTTTAATTTGGGTGAAGTGATTGATAACACGCGTGTCGTTAAAAAGATTTTGAGATCTCTCCCAAAACGCTTTATTCCTAAAGTCACTGTTTTGAACTCTTTGGGAAATTTGAAATCACTTAAGTTGGAAGAACTTGTAGGAGATCTTCAAACCTATGAGATTGACATGTTTCCCAAAACCATTAAGGCTAAGGATAAAGGCATTGCTTTAAAGACTCATTTTAAGAAAAAGAAAGAAATAGTTTGTGAGTCCGATTCTGAGGGAGATTTTGATTTTAATGATATGGCCTTGTTTGCAAAAAATTTTAAAAAATTTCTCAACATGAACAAAAATAATTCTTCCAATAAAAAGAAATTTTTTGAGAAAAATAAAAAGAAAGGAAAGGCCAAATAAAGTGGTGAGAGGGAAAAAGAAAATAAATACGATGAGGAGTGTGAGGAAGATTTTGTGAATGTCACTTGTTTTGAATGTGGGGGTAAGGGACATAAGTCGTTTGAGTGTCCTACGTGGCTTAGAAAGAAAGGAAAGAGAGTAGCTATGCCCGCCACACTTAGTGATAGTAGTGAAGGTGAGGGTGATGAGACTAGTAGTGAGAAGTTTATAGCTTTCTCTAGTCGTGTGAGAACACCCACCTTGTCCCACAATAGTGCACACGAAAGTGATAGTGATGGTTTGATCGCTTCAAGTGAGGGAGAAAGTGAGAGTGAAAGTGGAGATGAAAGTGAGCTCCAAAAAGCTTTTAGAGAGTCGTACACCGAGACCTTGAAAACAAAAAGGTATAATAGGGATTTAGGTCGTCGGGTTTTAGATTTGGAGAAAGAGAAGGAGGTTTTGAGAAAGGAGCAGTGTGATTTGGCCGACACGTTGTCTAGTCTGACGACACGTGTATCCCAACTCGAGAGTTATCTCGAACGTGCCAGGGTAGTCAAAGTCAAGTTTGAGAACGCACCTAAGAAGGTTGAAAATGTGGTTCTTAAGGGTAAAGGTGAGAAGTTAGGAATAAGTCATGACGGTGCTTCTTCTTCCCAATTAGCACCCGAGCCGGTTCCCACTTTAGTGATAGTTTCACATGTGTCTCACCCTAACCCACCTAGGCGTCCCATTCCTTTTAGGAAAGTGCGTCCTTGAGTTTTTGAGAGAGGTGTTCCTAGGCCTATTTATGTTTGCTCACATTGCAAAAGGAGAGGACACCTTAGGGAATTTTGCTTTAAGTTGGGGTATGTGTCACGTTTTGCTTCTACACGTGTTTCTGGCACACATGCACCCACACATGATACTTTACATGCTCCCGGAGACTACATGAGAGAGTTTGCACATTTAGGAGAGCAAGTTAAGTTTTTAGTCAAAACTTCACAAGAACTGATGGAGGTTTTTCATAAGTTTTCACCACCTTTGGAAAACCCCTCCGCACCTAATGATTGAGGTTTGACTTGTTTACTAGCATAGGGTGGTTTTCATGATGTCATTGTTTGCCTATTGCTAGTATGTATCATTTTTGTATATATTTTTGTTTTGAAAAATACAAAAAGATTTTATTTTGATAAAATTTTTGAAAAATCCAAAAAGATTTTTGTATTTTGTTTGCACCGTTTATGGATGAACACTTAGGATGACCATGTCACAACATCATTCCATTATTTATGTGACTATTTGATAGTGTTTTGAGACAATAGGTCAATTAATTCATGTGCTTTATAATGTTTGGAGTCATTAAGATGTAATTAAGTGTTACTTCCTACATGTTTGACTCATGTTTCCTTTATTGCACACATGCACGGATTTGTTTGATTATCGTGCTTGTCTTATCACTTGTTGGTTGGGTGTTTTCACTTCAATCCTGTCCTTAAAACGAACCAAGCGCGATAAATTTTGATAGGAAATTGTGCATATAAAAACCGTTTTGTGAGTTTGTGTGCTTTGTTTGATAACGGGGAGGGGTTGCGAAAGGTAATTATCTATCCTTTGCGCAAAAGCCATCGTTAAAAGGACCTAAAAATTGAGGTTTTTTATTATCCGAGGTTAAAAGAGCCCGAAAAAATTTAAAGGCAATAAAAAGAAATTCATGTCAATTATGGGCCATTTAGGTTTTTGCACCAATTCTCCAAAGTTTGAGAATTTAGTTTATACACCTCTAAAAGAATATATATATATGAGGGAGTTTGGTTGGAGAATTAAAACGGATTTTCACGTCCTTGAAATGCTTGAAAATTCGCTACATAGTTTTGGACGTTATTGGTGTGGAAATCATTTTGACTTTGATTTGTTGATTTGCATAAGATGATGTCATTTAAATTCAACAAATGTTTTTTACACCTAAGGATCCTTTTGATGTTCATTCGTTAGGGGTACACATATGCATCGTGCACATATGATTGATTGAGTTGATTTACCTATGAAATGTGTTCACACCCATTCATTCCATTTCCATGACTTGGTTGTTTGAGTCTAAATCCATGGTGTGATTTTTGTATCATATTTCTTCATATTGGTATCCTATCTTTGTATGAAAAATTTGAAAAATAAAAAATAGTTTGTGCATTTATTTATGAGCCTCTCCTTGCAAGAGCACGTTTACCATATTATTTGATGCCCTATTTTTTTTTTGGACCGTGACACCCCGATTTTGCCTATTTGATTCATTATTCTCATTTGTCTATTTGGGGACATCATAAAAAGGGGGAGAAGTAATTATCATATTATGGGGGAGTTTGAATTTTGGGGGAGTTTTTGAGATATAACTTATGTTTTTATCATATATTGGTATCCATGTTTATCTCATTTCAAACTCTATATGTCACGTGGTATTTTCTTTGTCTCATGTGTGTAGGTATAAAGATTGAAGATCAATATGTTGCACACCCTGATGAGAAAAGCTTTGAGATTTGATGATTGTTGAAGATTGAAGAACAAACGATGAAGATTTATACCTTTGTATCTTTCCATCTTTAGGGTTCATGGGAGGGTAGATTTGTATAGGTCATTAGTTGATAATTAGGATATTTTTTATGTATGTACCGGCATAGACATAGGGGGAGATTTGTAAGGACATTTTTGTCCATTATCAATTTATATGTCGTACGCCGTTACACCGTTGAAGAAACTCAAGATCGCATCTATAACAACGGATCCGAATAGCAAAGTGTCTTCAACATCATAGCCTCTGCGAGAATAAACTTGGTAAAATTTTGTTTTTACGTTCCTAAAAGTTCATATTTAGTATTGGGAAATTTTTATAAAATGTTTTTTATAAAAATAAGGCTTTTAAAAGTTTTTTTAACAACCGGACCGATCCGCCCCTCAGCCGGACCGATCCGCCACCGGACCAATCCGCCACTGGACCAATCCGCCCCTTGATGAGGGGCAAAATAAAAGAACCGATCCGCTTGACCGGACCGATCCGCCTCAAAACCGGACCGGTCCGACTGGGATAAATTCGGCCAGATTCGCTTGAGATTTTTTAGGCTAAAAGTTTTCCTATTTAAAGCCAACTTCGGGGAGTTGTTTTTTTAAGAATTTTAACGACGATTTTCTGAGTCCTAAATACTCTAAGTCTTCACCTTTTTGATGTGCAAAACATCTTTTTGATTCACACAAAAAATCCCATTTACTTTTGTGAATCTTTTGGAACCCTAGAACACAAACTTTGTTGTTGTTCATCTTTGTGGAGAGATCTTTGCAACCGAGGGTTGCGCGTCATTGCTGAGGGAGTCTCTACAAAGTTTTATGGCTGCGTGTCATTAGGGAGAGCTGCGGTTCTTTCTTCGTTGTTTGGGGCTGCGAGTCCTTGGAGGGTGTTGCGTGTATTCTCTTGCTGAGTTCAAGACTGCGTGTCTTTGTGGGTTGGCTGTGCGTTGATCCATTGCAGATTTCTCTATGTAATTGTAAGTTGCGGCTTGTATATTCATAGTGAAATAAAGGTTTTACCCGAAAGGGGTTTTTTCCTGAAATCTGTGTCTCAGCATATTTTTTGTGTCACATGCTTTATTTATGGTTTGACACACACACGCACTTTAGATGCATGATTAGTGGGTGAAAACTCGAACAGCGCCCGAACGACCCCGTTAGTGGTACCAACACCTCCCACGGGACCAATGTAACTCATAGGAACTGACCGCGAGGCCCCGAGACTCCCGATTTGAGAATACAGTGGTAATTTGCATAATTCTAGACTTAGGCTTTAAAACATTACGTTAGTGGATGAAAACCCAAAACAACCCTTGAACGGCCCCGTGGGTGGCACCAACACCTCCCACGGGATCAATATAACTCTTAAGAAGTGATCGCGCTGTCACGGAACTCTTGGTTTGAGAATACGACGATAATTTGCATATTTCTAGACTTAGGGAAAACATGGCATTAGTGGTGGAAAACCCGAAATAGCCCCCGAACGGCCCCGTGGGTGGTACAACACCTTCCACGGGACCAATGTAACTCGTAAAAACTTATCGCGCAGCCCCGGGTCTCTCGGTTTAAGAATACGATGGTAATTTGCATAATTCTGGACTTAGGCTTAAAAACATGCCGTTAGGGTGTGAAAACCCGAAAAAAAAAAACGAACGGCCCCGTGCGTGGCACCAACACCTCCCACGGGACAAACATAATCATAGCAACTTACCGGGCAGCCAGAGCACTCCCGGTTTGAGAATATGATGATAATTTTCATATTTTTAGACTTAGGCAAAACATGGCTTTAGCGGGGGAAAACTCGAAACAGCCCCCGAATGGCCCTATGGGTGGCACCAACACATCCCGCGGGACCAATGTAACTCGTAGGAACTGGCTGCGCAACCCCGGGACTCCCAGCTTAAGAATACGATGATAACTTGCATAATTCTAAACTTAGGCATAAAAACATGGCGTTAGTGGGTGAAAACCCGAAATAGCCCCCGAACGACCCCGTCGGTGGAACAAACACCTCCCAATTGACCAATGTAACTCGTAGGAACTAGCCGCGCTTCCACGGGAGTCCAGATTTTAGAATAAGACGATAATTTGCATATTTGTAGACTGAAGCTTAAAAACATGGCGTTAGTGGATGGAAACTCGAAACAGCCCCCGATCGGCCCCGTGGGTGGCACCAACACCTCCCACGGATCAAAGTAACTCGTAGGAACTGACCGCGCTGCCGCGGGACTCCCGATTTGATAATACAATGATAATTTGCATATTTCTAGACTTAGAGAAAACATGGCGTTAGTGAGGTAAAACCCGAAACAGCACCCGAACGGCCCCGTGGCTGGCACCAACACCTGCCACGAGACCAATGTAACTCGTAGAAATAGGTCGCGCAGCCGCGGGACTCTCGGTTTGAGAATAAGACGATAATTTGCATGATTCTAGACTTAGGCTTAAAAACATGGCGTTAGGGGGTGAAAACCGGAAACATCCCTCGAACGGCCCCGTGGGTGGCACCTTCACCTCCCACGGGACCAATGTAACCGTACGAACTGATCGCGCAGCCCCGAGACTTCTAAATTGAGAATACTATGGTAATTTGTATAATTCCAGACTTAGGCTTAAAAATATGGCGTTACTGGGTGAAAACCCGAAATAGCCCCCGAACGGCCTCGGGGGTGGTACCAACACCTCCCACGGGACGAATGTAACTCGTAGGAACTCACCGCGCAACCCCAAGACTCTCGGTTTGAGAATACTATGGTAATTTTCATAATTCTAGACTTTGGCTTCAAATCATGGCATTTGTGGGTAAAAACCCGAAATAGGCCTTGAACGGTCTCGTGGGTGGTACCAACACCGCCCACGGGACCAATGTAACTCGTAGAAATTGACCGCTTAGCCCCAGGACTCCCGGTTTGACAATACGATGGTATTTTTCATAATTCTAGACTTAGGATTAAAAACATGGCGTTAGTTGGTGAAAACCCAAAACCGCCCTCGAACGGCCCCGTGGGTGGCACCAATACCTCCCACGAGACCAACGTAACTCGTAAGAACTGACCATGTAGCCTGGGACTCTCGGTTTAAGAGTACGACAATAGTTTGCATACTTCTAGACTTAGTAAAAACATGGTGTTAGTGGTGGAAAACTCAAAATAGCCCCGAATGGCCTCGTGGGTGGCTCCAACACCTTCCACGGGACCAATGTAACTCGTAGGAACTGTCCGTGCAGCCCCGGGACTCCCGATTCGAGAATACGATGATAATTTGCATATTTCTAGGCATAGGCTTAAAAATGTGGCGTTAGTTGGTAAAAAGCAAAATAGCCCCCGAACAGCCCCGTGGGTAATACCAACACCTTCCACTGGACCAATGTAACTCGTAGGAACTTACCGCGCAGCCTGGGTCTCCCGGTTTGAGAATACGACAGTAATTTGAATAATTCTACACTTACGCTTAAAAACATGGCGTTAGTGGGTGAAAACCCGAAACTTCCCCCGAACGGCCCCGTGGGTGGCACCAACACCTCCCACGGGATCAACGTAACTTGTAGGAATTGACCGCGCAGAACCGGGTCTTCCGGTTTATTTTCATAATTTTAGACTTAGGCATAAAAATATGGCGTTAGTGGGGGAAAACCCGAAACAGCCCCCGAACGGCCTCGTGGGTGGCACCAACACCTCCCACGGGACCAATGTAACTCGTAGGATTTGACCGCGCAACCCCGGGACTTGCGGTTAGAGAATACTACGATAATTTGCAAAATTCTAGACTTAGGCTTAAAAACATGGCGTTAGTGGGTTAAAACCTGAAACAGCCCCTGAATGACCCCGTGGGTGGAACCAACACCTCCTACGGGTCCAATTAACTCGTAGGAACTGGTCGCGTAGCCCCGGGACTCTCTCTTTATGAATACGAAGGTAATCTTTATAATTCTAGACTTAGGCTTAAAAACATGGCGTTAGTGGGTGAAAACCCAAAACAGCCCCCGATATTCTAACTCATATATGCAATATTTCTGCTTGATTAAATTTTTTGTAAAACTACTTGGTTACTGATATTTTTTTTCGTATCATATCATTTGTAGGATTTTTGAACGTGGAACAAATGAAGGAAGCAATGGTTTACAACATGAAGATTGTTTAGATGTTGTGGACATTCAGGATTATGTTTTTTATATGTTACAGCTTGTAATACCCCGTATTTTTATGCTATATTAATTGGGGGATTTATTAAATTTAATGTGAATTAATTATTTAATAAAAATCTGGAAATTAATTATGTTATAATTATTAACGTGATGAGAGTTATTAATTATGGGAAATTTGTTGAATATTACTAATGAGCAAAGTAATATATATTATCAGTTATATTAAATGTCACGAATGAATAAAATGACAATTTTGGAAATTTGAGTCGGGACGCGCCCGTGTCGCGTCGAGACTAAATATTGATGAATAAAATTAATTATATTATAAGTCCCTCGTATGGTCGTTTTGAGTGCGCCAATGCGTCCGGAAGGGTCGAGATAGTCATAAAAGTGTATCCGGGGATTTAGTTTAGGCTTAATTAGTACCCCGGGAGGGCATTTTGGACATTTTACATTTTTGGGTAATTAAACCCACGAAAATTCAAGGGATATATCAGATGTATAAGGTGGTCTTCTATGGTTAGAATAACCAAAGACAAGTGACGGCCATTGGAGAGGGAAGGAGAGACTTTTCCCAACAAACCAAGGCCAACGATTCACCCGGTTGCACCGCCACCACCACCAACGCATAGATTGCGCGACGGGAAACGCAACCACATCAAAATCGTCAATAAACTAGAACGTCGAAAATCCCAGGAAAGTGTTTATCTTGCTTATTAAGTTGATGCATCACTCATGCTAGTCTAGGAATGATTAGGATGAGTTTTATGGAAGAAAAACCCCAAATTTGAGATAGGTAATTGCATGTAGTGATGATTTAAATGATATTCTGGAAACCCTTTCACATGTAGAGGATTAAACCACGAAATTTCGATGTTTAGAAGAAGAAAATTCTAGAAAAAGGATTGATTTGAACCATGTTTAAGGGATTCTAGGGTTCTTGAGTTTTTCATGAATTTTGGCTTGTTAATCCATGATTATTAATGGAAATTTGCATGCTTTACGTAAAAGATGTATGGAATGGAATTATATAATTGGTAGTATAAATTTTTGGACATTTGGGTATGGAAAGTCAGGATTTGGATGAAGTTTTGTGAGAAAACCTATAACTGCTAACTGCAGAATTCGCCATACCTGCTTGATCGATTGATCGAGCCATGAGCCTCGATCGATCGAAAGTTCGATCGATCGAGCTCCAGACCTCGATCGATCGACCCCTCTTGGTAGACTCATATTTTCCCCTTTTAAAATTAGTTGAATTCCATTTAATGAGAAATAATCCTTGGACACCCTTATTAAAATGTTTTGGGAGATAAAGATGACGAGTAGGATTCATTAATGAATAAGAGACCTTTAATGTAAGGCGGAATCCATATTTTTGGAGTGTTTATACCTAAGGAACGATGGAATTTTGTATTAAAGGGAGAGATTACGTAAAAATGGTTACGATGAAAAATAGATGAATACCTACTGAATTTTTATACTTGGGAGGATAGAGTCTATGAGTGTTATGTGGTAAGTTGGAATAATACCTCGAATTAAAGTTAAAGAAGAACCGTTATACGTGATAACTAATAATGAGATATGAGGATAAATGTCGTAACTAAGGGATTTGATATGTACCTAAAATTGATATGGTAATATTAGTATAGTTATATGGTTGTGTATTCATATACTATCTATGTGTGAAAATCGTGCCCGCGCTACTTGCTATCCCTGAGGTTACCGCGCTGGGACAGTCTTATCTCGATGGGACCTTTATGGGGGATATTTACTTGTACCCTAGAAGATAGATATCCTTGGTACAGGCTATCGAATCGATAGTTCAGACGGTCCAAAGAGACGTGGGGGCATGTCCTATCCTCTTAGAGACTTGGAATCTATGCTTCGCCTCAATATTGTTTGTGTATGTGTTAATACAGTTCGAGAGTGATTCTAAACTTGTATTTCCCTTAGTGCGAGAGATACGGGGATTGGATAGCAGAGTATGCACGCACCATAATTTTTATGTGGGGTGCTGTTAGAATATATCTATTATACGAGTATTTAATATATATATATATATATATATATATATATATATATATATGAAATTCTGAAATTTGGAACTGTTTACTATGTTATGGCAAGTGAGAAATGAATTTTGACTTTAAATCGAAAATACTTGTTTGAAAAGTATAATATGACACTGGAAAACTTTATTAATTAATAAAGTTAAAATGAAAGCTTTGTTACTAAATGAAATCATCCTTCTAAACCATGATGTTGTTCAGTTTTAAATCTTGCGAGTAACCTAAGATAAGTTAAATCATTGGGGAAGATTAGTGCGATATAGGATAAGATAAACCGTTGGGAAGGTTAGTGCGATAGGTGTGCACATTAGAAGAGAGGTGAGAATTTTTCAAGAGAGTGTCGCACTAATATGTTGTTGCGTTGGCCTGTAAACAATTTAAATACTTGCTAAACGAATTTTAAATCTTATACACTATCGGGCTCTGACCCGTTTCTATTTTCTTTCTCTCTTGTGTATATATGTATATATTATAGGTGCCCAGCCACAGGGGCGTCTTGCTTAGGATCTCTTGGAAGGAACGTGCTGCAGCTTAGGTGGGAGTTACAGGCCTCTTGCTTAGACGACTTCATTTACTTGATTCCTCTCCTAGTACCTTCATTTAGTGGGGCATGTGTCGCCCTTTGCATTATTTAGTTGTTTTATTTGGACATTGTGATTCAGTTATTATAGTATTGATACTTTGGGATTTATTATTGTCTGGATGTTTCACTTTAAATTTTAATGTTGGGATTCAATTGTCGAATGTTTAAATTATTTGGATTATATGTTCCTGGATTATTGTGGTGTGATTCGTTATATATTAAATTGTTGTAAATAATTAAATCATTGTTTTCAAAAAAAAAATTTGTAAAGTTATGTTTAAAAATGTTTTTGACACTTAGCTTAATTAATTAGGGTGTTTAAATTTGGAAAAGTTATTTTTACGACAGTGATGCTAAGAATGAACCAACTGTTCACCTTCATTTTAATTTAATAAAGGAGTGATCTCCCGGTATTTAATTAGGCGGGGTGTCACAGGTGGTATCAGAGCATCAGGTTCTAGTGTCCTTAGGATCTGTACGGCTTATTTCGCTTTAAGCTTAACATTTTTGCTACAGAGCCGTATTTTAGGATTGTTGTACTCTTGCTTTTACGTTTACGTCTTCAGCTATTTAAGATTTAATAATAACTGTAGACTACTGAATTTCTTCACATTTCAGATGCCTCCGAGACGTGCACCAAAGGATAGGCGTGCCCAGGACGAGCACCCAGCAGCTCCGGCACAGGGTACTATGAATGCTAATGAGGTAGTCGCCATTGTTGCTCAGGCGGTGAATGTCGCGCTAGCAGTGGTTCAGCAGGCTCCACCCCAGATTCAGGCAGTGGAGCCAGTACTTGCACAGCTTCCATCTACATGGGAGCGGGTTAGGGATGCTTTTCAGAAGGCGCATCCCCCTGAGTTCTCTAGTAGTTCAGATATCATCACAGTCAGCCAATGGAAGAAAGACATCCAGCGGCATCTTCGTATGTATGAGTGCACCGACGTGCAGAAATAGTTGTTGGCTTCCTTTAAGCTGGTGGGAGCCGCTTTGCAATCGTGGGAGACCACCACCACCATGGAGGAGAGGGACACGATCCCGATTCAGTCATTTTGGGAGCGGTTTGACCGTAAGTACTTTCCACCCGCCGTGCAGACTGAGATGAGGCAGAAACTACTGAATTTGAAGCAGGAGAATTCTACCATTGCTGAGTATGAGGAGGAGTCCATGAGACTTCTCACCATAGTGCCAGATAAGGCACCCACTGAGGGCAAGAAGATAATGCTGTTTGTGGACGGGTTAGCTTAGAGGATCCGTCAGCACCATATAGGGAATTTGTCTCTGAGTACTTTCACTGATGTACTCAATGCTACGTTACAACATTGCCAGGATCACCGCTTCCATCTGCAGGGAAGCAAGAGAGTAGGGCCAGCCTAATCACCAGGGCCAACACCGACAGCAACAGGGTCAGAAGCAGGGCCAACAGCGTGCTCATCAAGGCCAACAGGGCCAGTAGTGGGGACGTAACGGCCAACAGGGCCGCGGTCAGCAGGGTCAGAGGGGAGGTAACTTCAAAGGCTGATGTTTTGGGTGTGGTAAGCATGGTCATAGGTGCCAGGATTGTCCGAAGGGAGGTAAGGACCCACAGCAGCAGGGTGCCCGTAATGAGCCACAGAGGCCACTTTTTCCAGCTGCCCTCCCAGCTCCAGCCCAGGTACCAGCCCTACCATCCATTCCAGCAGCTCCAATGTAGCAGGGGCTGTTACAGTATGGACGTGTCTATAACGTCCACCAGGAAGCATCTCCACAGGCACCATCCGCGATTGAGGGTATGTTTCCTATCCATGGTACTATGGGTCAAGTTTTGTTTGATACTGGGGCGGCGCACTGTTTTATAGCTACGCATTTTGCAAAAGCCTTAGGGTTGTTAGCCACAGTAGAGAGCACTACGACGTGTGTAGACTCACCACTGGGGAGCGGTTCGCTTATTTTCTTTATATTCCGGGGAGTGGGAGTAGAGATTGGTAGCTTGGTATTACCTGCAGACATGTTAGTCTTAGATATGCATGAGCATGACTTTATTATCGGTATGGATTGGCTCACTACCTACAGGGCCATGATAGATTGTTTTAGTGGGACTATTGTCTTTACCATTCCAGGGCAAGAGATGTTTGTAGTGGAGATGCCTCGCCCAGAGGGAGGCTCGATCGCTCATTTGTATTACATAGGGGAGGATACCTCTAAGGAGGTTGTGATTCCCTTAGACTCGATCCCAGTTGTTCGTGAGTATTCTGATGTCTTTTAGGAGATACCAGGCCTACCTCCCAGTCGAGAGATATACTTTGTCATAGATTTATTATCGGATACTAGATCGATAGCACACACTCCATACTGTATGGCTCCGGCAGAGATGCGAGAGTTACGAGATCAGATAGAGCAGCTGTTAGGTCAGGGCTTCATTTGCAAGAGTACCTCACCTTGGGGAGCTCCACTCTTGTTTGTGAAGAAGAGATATGGTTCACTGAGGTTGTGTGTGGACTATCGGGAGTTGAACAAGGTCACGATATGGAATAAGTATCCGTTGCCTCGAATCGATGATCTGTTCGACCAGCTAAGGGGAGCAACTTTCTTTTCAAAGATAGATCTGAGGTTGGGGTATCATCAGCTACGTATTAGGGAGCAGTATGTTTCAAAGACTGCTTTCTTGATGAGATATGGGTCCTATGAGTTCAGGGTGATGCCATTTGGCCTCACAAATTCTCCAGCCGTGTTCATGGACTTAATGAACCGAGTGTTCAGAGAGTTCTTGGATTAGTTTGTCATCGTCTTCATAGATGACATTTTGATATATTCACACTCCGAGGGGGAGCATGCCGAGCACTTGAGATAGGTTCTTCAGACTCTACGAGAGCATCAGTTGTATGCTAAGTACGAGAAGTGCGGATTCTGGTTACGAGAAGTACAGTTCTTGGGACATGTTGTTTCTGAACAGGGGATAGCAGTTGACCCGAGTAAAGTGTTAGCGGTGAGGGAGTGGGGACAGCCCACGACACCGACGGAAGTGCATAGTTTCTTGGGTTAGCCGGTTACTATAGGAGATTCATTCGGGGATTCTCCAAAATAATGGGTCCACTGACGAATCTAACTCGCAAAGGGTACCATATGTTTGGGATGATGTTTGTCAATTGGCTTTCGACGAGCTAAAAGACAAGCTTACTTCAGCGTCAGTCCTTTCTTTACTGAAGCCGGGTGTGGAGTACCTGGTTTACACCGATGCCTCTTTATGGGGACTTGGGGGAGTACTTCAGCAGAAGGAGAATGCTATAGCTTTTGCCTCCCGTAAGCTTAAGCCGCATGAGAAGAATTACCCCACCCACAACCTGGAGTTAGCAGCGGTCGTTTTTGCATTGAGGATATGGAGGCACTATTTATTGGGGGATAAATTCTGCTTGTACACAGACCACAAGTCACTTGAGTACCTATTCACTCAGCGAGAGCTGAATATGCGTCAGCGCAGATGGTTAGAGTTTGTCAAGGACTATCATTTCGATATACAGTACCATTCGGGGAAGGCCAACGTAGTTGCTGATGCGTTGAGTCGTATATCGGTAGACGAGGTAACGGACGTCTGGAAAGCAAAGTGGAAGGAGCTGGGTCACCAGGACGCAGTAGCCCGCTCCTTCATATTTGTTATGACACTGACACCCGAGATTGTTACGAGGGTGATACAGGCACAGACCACAGACCCGTTTTGCCAGGAGCAGATTGTACGACTTTTGGCCGAGGGTGCTGAGTCATATTCAGTTAGTTCTGATGGGGGTTTGAGGTTTAATGGGAGATTGGTGGTTCCAAAAGGAACAAAATTACGTCATGTAGTGATGACCCAATCTCACGGGTCTCGATTTGTGGTACATCCTGGAGGAGATAAGATGAACCAGGCTATGAGGTGATAATACTGGTGGAGTGGGATGAAGAAGGACATTGCTGAGTTCATGTCCAAGTGTTCTACCTGCCAGCTGGTAAAGGTGGACCATCAGAAACTGTCAGGGTTACTTCAGCCATTGGAAGTACCCGCGTGGAAGTGGGAAAGTATTTCCATGGATTTTATTACGAGGTTGCCTACATCACAGCGGGGCCATGACTCTATCTGGGTGATTGTAGACCGTTTGACCAAGGTGGCTCATTTTCTTCCGGTGCGGATAGACTATACCACAGGTCAGTATGCTCAGTTGTTCATTGCTGAGATTTTAAGATTATATGGGGTGCCTCTGAATATTGTGCCAGATAGAGACAAGATTTTCGTATCACGTTTCTGGGAGAGCTTTCAGGAGGCTATGGGTACTGAGTTGAGGTTGAGTTCATCTTATCACCCACAGACAGAGCGTACTAATCAGATGTTGGAGGATATGCTACGCATGTGTGTTCTTGATTTTGGAGGAGGTTGGGACCCACACCTTCCACTGGTAGAGTTTGCTTATAATAACTCTTATCAGTTCACGATTGGCATGGCTCCATTTGAGGCTTTGTATCGAAGGCCTTGTCGTTCCCCAACTTATTGGCTCGAGGTGGGGGATAACAAGTTTTTAGGACCATAGGTGATTCAGGAAACCTCCGCGAAGATTGAGATGATCAGGAGTCGCATTCGAGTAGCCCAGGACAGCCAGAAGAGCTCCGTCGATGCGAAACGATTCTTCTGGGAGTTTAATGTGGGGGACCAAGTGTTACTGCGTGTATCTCCTATGAAAGGAGTGATGAAATTCGGGAAGAAAGGAAATTGGCCCCGAGGTACGTGGGACCATTTCCCATCATCGAGAGGATTGGGCCGATAGCATACAGATTGGGACTGCCAGAGCATTTGCATCACATTCACGATGTATTCCACATCTCGTCGTTGAGACGATATCTTCGGGATGATATGGACCATACTCACATCGCGATAGATGAGATAGACTTACAGCCTGACAGCTCTTACGAGGAGAGACCAGTGGCTATCCTAAACTAAAGTGAGAGGAGATTGAGGTCGAAGATATTTCCACTTGTACAGGTCCAGTGGGAGCATCATAATGTGGAGGAATCCACTTGGGAGCGCGAGACAGATATGCGTGAGAGATATCCAGAATTATTCCTACCAGGTACGCCTTATTTTCGATTTTCGTGACGAAATTCCGTTATTAGGGAGGAAGTATGTAATACCCCGTATTTTTAAGCTATATTAATTTGGGGATTTATTAAATTTATTGTGAATTAATTATTTAATAAAAAACCAAAAATTAATTATGTTATAATTATTAACGTGATGAGAGTTAGTAATTATGGGAAATTTGTTGAATATTACTAATGAGCAAAGTAATATATATTATTGGTTATATTAAATGTCACGAATGAATAAAATGACAATTTTGGAAATTTGAGTCAGGACGCGCTCGTGTCGCGTCGGGACTAAATATTGATGAATAAAAGTAATTATATTATAAGTCGCTCATATAGTTGTTTTGAGTGCGCCAACGCGTCCGGAAGGGTTGAGATAGTCATAAAAGTGTATCCGGGGGTTTAGTTTGGGTCTCGGGGCGTTTTTATGCTTAATTAGTACCCCGGGCGGGCATTTTGGACATTTTATATTTTTGGGTAATTAAATCCACGAAAATTCAAGGGATATATCAGATGTATAAGGTGGTCTTCTATGGTTAGAATAACCAAAGACAAGTGACGGCCATTGGAGAGGGAAGGAGAGACTTTTCCCAACAAACCAAGGCCAACGATTCACCCGGTTGCACCGCCACCACCACCAACGCATAGATTGCGCGACGGGAAACGCAACCACATCAAAATCGTCAATAAACCAGAACGTCGAAAATCCCAGGAAAGTGTTTATCTTGCTTATTAAGTTGATGCATCACTCATGCTAGTCTAGGAATGATTAGGATGAGTTTTATGGAAGAAAAACCCCAAATTTGAGATAGGTAATTGCATGTAGTGATGATTTAAATGATATTCTGGAAACCCCTTCACATGTAGAGGATTAAACCATGAAATATTGATGTTTAGAAGAAGAAAATTCTGGAAAAAGGATTGATTTGAACCATGTTTAAGGAATTCTAGGGTTCTTGAGTTTTTCATGAATTTTGGCTTGTTAATCCATGATTATTAATGGAAATTTGCATGCTTTACGTAAAAGATGTTTGGAATGGAATTATATAATTGGTAGTATAAATTTCTGGACGTTTGGGTATGGAAAGTTAGGATTTGGATGAAGTTTTATGAGAAAACCTGTAACAGGTAACTGCAGAATTCGTCATACCTGCTTGATCGATCGATCGAGACAAGAGCTTCGATAGATCGAAGGTTCGATCGATCGAGCCCCAGACCTCGGTCGATCGACCCCTCCTGGCAGACTCATATTTTCCCCTTTTAAAATTAGTTGAATTCCATTTAATGAGAAATAATCCTTGAACACCCTTATTAAAATGTTATGGGAGATAAAGATGACTAGTAGTATTCATTAATGAATAAGAGACCTTTAATGTAAGGCGAAATCCATATTTTTGGAGTGTTTATACCTAAGGAACGATGGAATTTTGTATTAAAGGGAGAGATTGCGAAAAAATGGTTACGATGGAAAATAGATGAATACCTACTGAATTTTTATACTTGGGAGGATAGAGTCTATTAGTGTTACGTGGTAAGTTGGAATAATACCTCAAATTAAAGTTAAAGAAGAACCGTTATATGTGATAACTAATAATGAGATATGAGGATAAATCTCGTAACTAAGGGATTTGAGATGTACCTAAAATTGATATGGTAATATTAGTATAGTTATATGGTTGTGTATGCATATACTATCTATGAGTGAAAATCGTTCCTGCACTACTTGTTATCCCTGAGGTTACCGCGCTGGGACAGTGTTATCTCGATGGGAGTTTTATGGGGAATTTTCACTTGTACCCGAGAAGATAGATATCCTTGGTATAGGCTATCGAATCGATAGTTCAGACGGTCCGAAGAGACGTGGGGGCATGTGCTATCCTCTTAGAGACTTGGAATCTATGCTTCGCCTCAATATTGTTTGTGTATGTGTTAATACAGTTCGAGAGTGATTCCGAACTTGTAATTCTCTTAGTGCGAGAGATACGGGGATTGGATAGCAGAGTATGCACGCACCATAATTTTTATGTGGGGTGCTTATAGAATATATATATATTATACGAGTATTTAATATATATATATATATATATATATATATGAAATTCTGAAATTTCGAACAGTTTACTGTGTTATGGAAAGTGAGAAATGAATTTTGACTTTAAATCGAAAATACTTGTTTGAAAAGTATAATATGACACTGGAAAACTTTATTAATTAATAAAGTTAAAATGAGAGCTTTGTTACTAAATGAAATTATCCTTCTAAACCATGATGTTGTTCAGTTTTAAATCTTGCGAGTAACCTAAGATAAGTTAAATCATTGAGGAAGATTAATGCGATATAAGATAAGATAAATCGTTGGGAAGGTTAGTGCGATAGGTGTGCACATTAGAAGAGAGGTGAGAATTTCTCAAGAGAGTGTCGCACTAATATGTTGTTGCATTGGCCTGTAAACAATTTAAATACTTGCTAAACGAATTTTAAATCATATACCCTATCGGGCTCTGACCCGTTTCTATTTTCTTTCTCTCTTGTGTATATATGTATATATTACAGGTGCCCAGCCACAGGGGCGTCTTCCTTAGGATCCCTTGGAAGGAACGTGCTGCATCTTAGGTGGGAGTTGCAGGCCTCTTGCTTAGACGAATTCATTTACTTGATTCCTCTCCTAGTACCTTCATTTAGTGGAGCATGTGTCCCCCTTTCCATTATTTAGTTATTTTATTTGGACATTGTGATTCAGTTATTGTAGTATTGATACTTTGGGATTTATTATTGCATGGATGTTTCACTTTAAATTTTAATGTTGGGATTCAATTGTCGAATGTTTAAATTATTTGGATTATATGTTACCGGATTATTGTGGTGTGATTCGTTATATATTAAATTGTTGTAAATAATTAAATCTTTGTTTTCAAAAAAATTAAATAAATAAATAAAATTTGGAAAGTAATGTTTAAAAATGTTTTTGACACTTAGATTAATTTATTAGGGTGTTTAAATTTGGAAAAGTTATTTTTACGACAGTGATGCTAAGAATGAACCAACTCTTCACCTTGATTTTAATTTAATAAATGAGTGATCGCCCGGTATTTAATTAGGCGGGGTGTCACATAGCTGTGCTGGATTTTGTTGTTTAGTTTTATGGCCATGCGGGCTTTTATAATTTGATTGTTGAATTTTATGGCCGTGCGGGCTTTATAATATGCAATTTCTACATTTATAGGGTTTGGAATGTCAGGAAAATAGAGGAAACTCTGCCCAATTATTTTTTAGTCTGTGAATTTTTAAGACATGTAATATTTTTAAGTTTGTATATATATTTTTTATTAACAACGTTCTCGATTCGCAATTTGTATTTTGTTATATTTTTTTGCTAATAATAAATATTTGTAACACCTCGTACAGGTCCAACGTTACACGTAGCAACCGACGATGCACTCACAGGACCCCCAATTTGAGTATTTGACAAAAAATATACATTTTGTTTGAAATTATAGTTAAATATGGTCATGGACTTTGTCCGTGACCATTTTTATTTTTTCCGTCGTGCATAAAAATATTCGCTGCCAAAGTCCGCGACAATTTTTTTCCTTTTTTTCGCCATGGTTGTGGGTCACGGACATGGGCCGCGACCATATTTTTTTATTTTTCTGGTCACGGTTGTTGGTCGCGGACTTTGGTTGCGACCAATTTGTCACGGTTGTGGGTCACGGATAAGGGCCGCGACCATTTTTTTTAATTTTTTTGGTCACGACTGTTGGTCGCGAACTTTGATCGCTACCAATTTCTCATGGTTGTTGGTCACGAACAAGGGCCGCGACCCATCATGACATGGGTCATAGCCTAAGTCCACGACCATCTGTCGTGACCTTTTGGGTCATGACCATTTGTTGGTCACAAACATGGGCCGCGACCCACGAAAATTGGTCACGCCTGAAATAGTCACGGCCCAAGTCCGCGACCCACAGTTTTGGTCAGAGATTTTGGCCGTGACCAATCCCCAGTTTTGGTGTAGTGTATATACCTCATTGGGATGGTACGTATGAGAGAGAATTTGATATTCTCGATGTACGTGAAGGAGTTCCCTATAATATACCTCCCATCATGACTTCGGTCAAGCGGTATGATACAGGGGAACCATTTGATATACATTGAAGGTAATCGGCCAATGTAAGGTGAGAGTCATATCACTTAGGATAACTATGACCTTCTGGACCAGCACCCATCACGAAGTGACTCCCCAGTTACGGGACGAAATTTGGTCAATATCAATGCTCTTTGGTGATGTTGTGTGTATCATGCATGATTTTTTAATTAGTATCTTATGGAGAGAGTATATTTATTAATCGTGCTAACCAGGGAACAAAGTATAAGTACAAATAGAAAAGCTATACTAAGCATGGATAAGTGATGTGTGAGCATTGTGTAGTTATCTACAAGTGAGTGATGAATGTAAGTGAGCATGGATATATACAAGTGAAAGTATGTGTTAGTGACACCTAAGCATGAATTTCTAAGTGGTGTGTGGATATTCGTGATCCTAGGTGCACGTGGTGTGAAGTGTACACGAAATATTTCTATAAGTGTGTGAATAAGCATGAAGTACATATATACATGGAATAACATGGGGAACATGAAAATAGGGGTATATACAAGAAAACGCCCGTGCAAACAAAGTCTAGCCCTCTAAAAGAATTATCCCCAGCAGAGTCGCCACTATGGCCATCCCGGGGCATGCGAGTCGGGGGAGGATCCCTCGAAAAAGGACTGTGCCGCGGTCTCGCATTCCTCCTTGGAAAAGGTTCTTCGGTCGTCGTCAGTGTGGGGTAAATGTAAATTGATGGAGTCATCAGCCTAGTTTCCATAAAACAGGCAAAAGAAAATATTGCCACTTCGAGAGAGCAGCATCAATGACAAACGGATGCATACGAAACCAATAGATCAAAGGTTCGGGGGCTAAGTTATGAAATGGGAAGGTGCCAGGCAGCCATCCCTCCCTTTCGGTCTCTCATGGGCCAATGTTATTATTTTCCTTTATATCCCCATAAAGTGTGTGTGCATGTTTATAACATGGAGATCGAAATGGTTCAACTCATACCATGGACAAGGTAGAGTGAGGCCATCCATAGAAATACTCTCAAAATAATCTATATAGAAAATATGATTTGTGCGTTTATCGCAATATTAATCGTTATTAGGATATGGGAATATGGGTTCGATGAAATACAAATAAATATGGTGTTTGTATATGTAGAAGTTATGATAAATACGAAAATGGGAAATTTTGAGAAGTTTGGAAAATTGGACTCGAGTATCGGATTTTAATCCGAGACGCCTACGTAGCCTATGAAGGCATCAAGGTCCACGTAGTTTGGAAGTAGCATAGGGGTGGGGTTTATCCCATAGATTCGAACGGAATTTTATATGTGTATATGTGAAAATATGTTTTTGATTTTAGAAAAAGTGTGATGGACAATTTCATTCAGAATTTACGGGTATAGCCCTCTTTTATTTGTTTTTGGGTTATTTATAGAAAATCAAGTATATGAATATACTAATAAAAGTGTATATGTTAAAGTGTATGAACTAAAGTAAGAATTAGATTATAAATCTAATGTAATTTATGCACAAACAAGGAATTTAAAGAGAGGGAGAAAGAATTGGACCTTTTTTAATCTTAATCTTTAGATTTGGATAAACTCCCTTGAGTATGGATGAATGTTGATGTGAGAGAAGGATGTTTTGATAAATTGGGTATGAAAAGGATGGAACTTGAGGCCTGAATGGAACTACACATGTGGAACTTCGCTGATGTTACTGAGATCACTGATGAAGATGGATTTCTTGTGTTCTTGCTTGATGATCTGAGAGTGAGGTCATGGCCTCTATTTATCGGTACAAGGTGGGTGTCGATCGGCCTACCCCAGGGTATGCCTATCGGCAGGTGCCCTTGACATTGTGCTTATAGGCTGGGTTCAGGACCTGCCAATTGGTAGTCTCGTGCAGACTTTTCTGGAAAAATGACCATAGCGTACAAGCCATTGATCCGAATCGTGCATGGGGGATACCATTAGAAAGTACTTGAGATAACTTCAAAAGTCCTTTGGATCACTTTTGGGTCTGTGAGTTGATTTTGGGTCAAATATGGCTCGGAAGCGCACGTCGATCTATGGGACGGGAGATCATTGGATAGAAACGAATCGTTCGCACGCATGGTAAGTCAGAATCGTCCACGGGTTGGACCGTTGGAAAGGTTAGGAGATGTACTTAGACATTCTAAAGAGTTTTTATCTATTCAGATGGTTGACCTTGGTCAATCGAGGCCCAAAAGTGCCCGTTCGCCTCTCGGAGTAAAACGGATCGTTCGTCCGTATCGTAGGTTAGACTCGCGCACAGGTAGGATCGTTAGAAAGGGTATTCAGTTACCATCTTAGATTCATTCAGTCTCATTTGAAATGAATAGCTAACATTCATCAAACGGAATATGGGAGCGTCTCGTGGCCTCCGGATCGATTTTTAAGGGAAAACTAAACGTTCGTTCGAATGGTTAGGCTATTTTACGCACGGGATGTACCGTTGGAAAGGGGTTTCAGTGACCTTCAAAGATTCAAAGAGATTTTGCTCTGACGGTGAAGTTGACCAGAGTCAAATGGTGCCCGGGAGTGCCTAATGTCCTCTAGATCGGTACTTGGAGTGCGACCTAGGGTTTATAGTGAAATGGGGAGGTGCTAGTGACCTAAAGGGAGACCTAGGGGGTCCTAGAATCTGGTGTCTACAATAATGATGAGTCATGTCTAGTACAAGCAAGAGAGGGTCAACTAGAGTCGAGAAAACTTCCAAGGAATAGATATCATTTGAAAGTTGACGCCGATTAGGCCAGACCATCGGAGTAAAAGGCGAGCAAGAAAATGGGCCTTGGAAGGGATGTATATAGAAACTAAAGGACAGTTTGGGGGGAAATTCAATATCTTAGAACCCCTTTCATAGAGGTTTTATGAAAGTATCATCATTCACTTGATCAATTATAGGTTATCTGACTCTTGTAAAGTTCAATCCACCGACTATTAACCCAATGTGTGATGGTAAAACCTATTCAATACTGCATGTGGAGTAGTATCAAGCTGTTGCGAACATATAGTCGATTCCAGACAAAATACATTGCCGAGAATTATCCAGTTCGATCATATGGTAAGCAAAAATCTGGTATAATAGTTTTCCACGTGGATAGATCTCTAACTTCCAATAGCTGGCCGACATCTTTGTCAGCAATTTATATTTTGGGGCCAATCCCAATAAAAGAGTGGTCAACTTACTCCATGTCTAACAAAATGCTAATGAAACTACTTGTGAGTTTATCACGCATTCCAAAAGTTAGAAACCTGAAGCAGTAGATTATGATGAAAGGACTGTAAAAATGCACTAAGGAGTAGGTTATTACATCAAAAACTATGTTGGGAATGGGATAAAGAACCACCCATAACAATGAAGGAAATCATAGTTAATGAATGAAAAATTATGAATGTTAATGAGGCTATGGCAGCCAAGGTGTCAAGTCACACGAAGGCTAGCATTAGTAATAATACCAAAAAGATGGAACAGTAAGATAAAAAGGCGAAAATCCAAAAAGCTACAATAAGTACACCTCATTGACGGTGGGCATTCATCACATACTCAAGGAGGTCCTCGAGGAAAATACTTTAGATGGACTTTAAAGCTAAAAGCACCAGAAACTAAAGAGATAAAAGTAAGTATTGTGACTTCTTCAAGTATCATGACCAAAATATGGACATCTGCATAGCCCTAAGGAAAGAAATTAAGAGATTGATCAAGTGAGGAAAATCGTCAAGGTGCGTCAACAAAGGTGGAAGAATTGATCATGGTGACGAGCGAAATGCCAGGAGACGATCATAATTCCCTTAAAGGAAAGATGACAAGAAGAAAAAATGAAGAGATAATTATTCAGAGGATGACTAATACATGCCAAAAAGACCCAAGTAGCCTGTACACGAGGTTAAAGTGATATCTTTTGGATGTCATTTTATATCAAGAGGAGATGTTGGTGGGAGAAACAAACTCACATAAAGGAAGGCCTACCTTTATTAGGTAGAGGCATGCACTCATATTAGTCGAATGAATCTAACTGGAAACATAGATAACTGCCCAAATAAGGTAAATAAAAATATCCTAATTGTTAGTTTTTATAAGGATGATTTGTTTAGTGTCCTCTACCCGCCCGATGATCGTCTCATTGTCACTATGCTGGTGTACAAGAGCAAGGCAGCGAGGATCCTTATTGATAATTGCAGATCCACAGACGTTAATTTTTACAACTGCTTCAGGGGCTTAAGGTTGAGGGAAAACAAGTTGGATCCCTAACATAGGCCCCCTGATTGGTTTCTACAGAAAAAAGGTGTACCCTCTAGGCACAGTCGAATTGGAAGTAGTGGTCATTACCTCTCCCACATGACAAACATAAAAGATATTTTTCTTCATCCTAGATAAGAATGTTCATTCGACATATACCATCATATTCAATAGAGTGGGGATAAATAAGTTCTAGGACATCCTTTCCATGGTGTACCGATGTCTGATATCCCCCACTCATTATGGATTCAGAGTCGGCATAGAGAACCAAGTAGATACTATAGAGTGCTATTAGAACTCAGCCGACCACGAAGAGCATAAGATATTAATGACTACCTACAAGATTGATCAATAGATCGGCGAGATGAGGAAAAATTGGTCAAAAGGTTGGTGGTTGAATAAATTGAATCGATTATTTTGGACAACGTGCATCCGAGAAAGACCGTTCAGATTGACTTGTCATGGGAGTCCTACCTAAAGGAAGATTTATTAAGTTTCCTTAGACAAAAAAAATGTTTTTGTCTAGTGCCACAAAGACATGTTAGGGATTGATAAGAATTTTATCTGTCACGAGTTGAGCATTGACAAAGGTGCTAAAACTAGTCAAATAGAAACGACGGGTCTTCGACCTAGAAAAGAACATGGCCATGCTTGAAAAAGGGTAAAAATTACAGAATCCAAATTTTATAGAGGACATCAAATATCTCGAATGGATCTCCAATGTGGTAATAGTCAGGAAGAAAGATAAAAAGTGGTGAATGTGTGTTAATTTCACCAACTTAAACAAAGCGTATCTGAAAGATCACTACCCATTACCCAAGATTTACCAGTTTGTTGATGCCACCTCAGAGCATGAACTGCTCAGTTTTATGGATGATTACTCATGATACAATCAAATCAATACTAAACTGGAAGATTGGGAAAAAAACTTCTATCATCACCAATAGAGGTACTTACTGCTACAATGTTATGACTTTTGGGCTAAAAAATGCCGCAGTAAAATATGAAAGATTGGTAAATAAAGCATTCGAAGAGTAGATCGGAGAGAACGTGGAGGGGTACGTTGATGATATGCTCACAAAGAGAAAAAAGGATGCTTAACATTTTAAAGATTTGCAGCAGACTTTAAACTCGATGGAAAAACACCAGATGAAGCTCAACCGACAAAGTGTGTCTTCGAAGCAAAATATGGGATGTTCCTTAGTTTCATAGTTAATTAAAGAGGGATTAAGGGCAGCCGTGACAAGATCAATGTAGTGATATATATGCAGTCCCCGATGAATTAGAAATATGTTCAAAAACTAACAGGACATGTGGCGGTGTTAAATAAAACGACGAGTGGGAAACTACATTCCTGTAGTTGAATTATATTTGGGAAATGCATCATTATAGATTTATCTATACTAATTGAAGAGGATAATTCGAAGAGGAGATCCCTATTTTGTAAATGTTTGTGGGCGGATCATCATGCATCAGCGTAAGCGGAGTGGGTTTAATAATTACTATGCCAGATGATATCGATTTGTAATACCCCCTGAGATTCTAAAATGAGGTGTTCAATAATGAGGAAAAATATTAAGCACACATAGCAGGGTTTGGGCTAGCCTCGGGATGGTCAGGATCCCAAGGGAAAAAAATGACCGAGTGGATGCGTTTGCTCGATTAGAACCAATAACTAGAAAATAACTATAGAGAATAGTTACAGTGGAGATTCTCACACATCAAAGAATTAATAAGGAGACAGTTAATGTCATGAATCTAGTCATGGAACCATCCTGTACAAGCATACATAGAAACTGGTGGCTACCCAAAAAAACCTAAGGAATTAAGAAGACTTCGGTACAAAGCTAGGAGATACATCCTAAGAGGAATTTTGTTCTGAAGGGGTTTCATTATTTCATTCCTCTAATGTGTTCATCCAGTTGAAGTAAAAGACCTGATTAAAGAGGTATATGAAGGGTGTTACGGAGCACACTCTGCAAGCAGGTCATTAGTGATACAGGTGGCTATGTAAGGCTACTATTAGCCCACTATAAAAGTGGACTGCAGTGATTATGCTAAAAATGTGATAAGTTCCAGAAACATGCTGCCATCCACTAAACTCCAGGCTCACTAGTCATGTCGATCACCTCCCCTTGGACATTTGCAATATGGGGAATATATCTAATCGTCCCCATACCAAAAACTAGGGGCAAGTTCAAATATTTAGTGGTCGCAGTAGAATATTTCACTAAACGAGTGGAGGCAGATCCCCTAGTTCAGATGTCATGCGACAAAGTCTTCCAATTCATGTAGAAGAGCATTTTTTATCAATACGAGATGCCATACGCCTTCATCACTGACCACGATATGCAAATCGATAACCAAGAGTACAAAGATTATTACATACGCTCCAAGATCTAGAAATTATACTCTGCATCGGGTCATTCATAGTGTAACAAACATATAGATGTGACCAATAAAACATTATTTAACGGGATAAGAAAAAGGTTGAGCGATGAAAATGGGAACTTGATAAATGAGTTGCAGTGTGTCCTCTGGGCTTATAGAACACTACCATGGATAGAGACAGTTGAAACCCCTTATATGTTGGCTTTCTAAATGGAGGCAGTAGTCCTAATAGAAATTGGTTTACCCAGTCATCGTGTCCTTAATTTTAACTCACCGCGAAGTTATTTTATGAGGAGACTGGATCTAAACCTGGAAAAGGATGATATGGAGCACGCATCGCTTAGAGTCGTGGCATAACAAAAATAAACTGCACAGTTTTATAAGATAAGGGTGAGGTCGAGCTTTTGATGTATAGATTGGATTTAGATTAGGTAAAAGGAAGGGGACTATGTCCTGAAAAAGGTCATTCAAATGGGTAACAAACTAGAGCCCAACTATCATAGTCAATATATAATATCCACTGTCATCAGTCCTGGAACCCACAGGATTGAGACCTTAGAAGGGGCACAATTCAATAATTCGTGGAAAGTCGAGCATCTGAGGAAGTACCATCAATAATGAAATGTAAAGTATTTTCCTAGCATGTAATTTCCTTTAGTGATAAATAAAAAGTTTTACTTAGGTCCGGGAATGTTTTTACTTCTTTTTTTCTTTATTTTGTGGGTGTGAGCTATGTACATATCATCATATCATCAATATGATTTACCAAGTACTTTATGTATGGATTCGTTTATAGACACATCACGAATAATAAGTTCAACTCCATGTAGGATCTTATCTTAGGACAGATTGCGAATAAGAAGTCTTACCATGTATGGAAAATCTTGTGCAGTCTTACAGAAGACCAGATCTGACCATAACTGACTAATGGAAGGACAGGTCCTAATAAATTTGGTCGACTCCTGTAAATAATGTTGAGACATTGTCAGGATGGAAAAATTCATCCATACGACCTATAAGCTAACACCAGCATTTGTAAACCCTAAGTCAAGAAAACTCAACTTCATCCAAAACTTGTAGCTAGTGCGACCGATCAAGTTGAGGTAAAGATAATATGGGAAACATGAGGAGTGCGAGTGTAAGTCCATAATACTATAACTAACTAAGTTGAAGACATACAAACACATTTACATATGAGAATTACTTTGAATATATTGTGATTTAGTCAAACCCATATAAATATTTTCAAAAACATCATAATCATGCAAAGAATGTAGCAACTATGATAAAATATTATTCACTACAATAAAATAGGAGCACAAATATGTTCCTCATAAATTACCAAAATGTTTATGAAAAAAACATTAGAAAACCCATGATAAAAGCTTCATAACATACACGAGCAGGGAGGTTTATGCCTAGGAATCATGACTAGATTCATCATTAATCATTTAAATATCCCCAGTGAAGGAAGGAGGGTAATTAGATAGTCCTATTGTCTTAACAAAAATCTCAGCCTGCTCATCGACAGGAAGAGTTTCTTTAGTAACTATGGTCTGGTGAGCATAGCAGCAAGCTCATCAACGATCACCAGTTGCACAGCGAACATGTACTGGCTTCATCGTCATCACCTTCCCACTTGATCACGATGGTGGATATGTAAGGGTAATGTGTCATCCTACTCTTATTGAGCTCTTCATAACCATAAAGAAAAAAACCCACACAATTGGCATTCTAATCAGTCGAAGATTTATACTTGACATGCTAACCTCCTCAGCACTGGCTGGAGCATCATTGGCGTGAACAAGTTCCTTGCTCACCCAGGTAAAAGTTTGGTTTGATGTATCCAGCACCTAGTTGGAGGCATTCATATCCTCATTTGACTTTTTAAGGGCCTCCTTAAGGCTTTTGAACTTGACAACATCAGTGGTGGCCTTGTTCTTTAGTTTTTTAATCTCTTCTTCTACATTGTTGATGGAGATCATCTTATTAACCAAATGATCATCCCTCTCTTTGAGTTCATCGTAGACCTTATCTAGATCATCATTGGAATGGTTTAACTCCACCTTTAGCCAGTTTTTCTCACAAGTAAGCTCCTAATAAGCATAATTGTTGGTCACCACATTTCCTCTTTGAATAGTGGAGGCTACAATATTCCTAGTAAAAGAATAGAATAATTACCAAGTGGTAAAACTAGTGAAAACAAGTTAAAATAGCATTAAAAAAATTCACCACAAACACACGATGTTGAATTACCTTCCACAAGGAGTCAGGGTCAAAATCCCTCAAAATCTCAATGTCCTTGATATGGCCATGGTACCCAAGAAGAAATACGGTGCTCCTTACCCTTAAGTCAGCTCCTTACAAGAAATACGGTGGTTAGGATCCTTGACCACGCACATGAAAGGTTGATTCTATTTCAACGATTAACTCCTCAACCTTACCTTAATAAGGGGACGATCCCTGGCCACGCATAAGAAAACAACATGTCTTTTCCAGGCATGGTTGCTAGTTTGAACCACCTGGACCATCCTCAAATAGGATTTCTTGGGAGCAAAGTAGTAATACCTAGGGGATTTATCAATGTCCTTTAAACCATAGACATACAAAAATATGTCCCCGGTGAGGTTAAAGATAATGTTTTCTTTCCAAAAAATCACCGTCCCCAAAATGGCCTAGTAATCATCGGTAGGGAGTTAGGTAAGTGCTACCCCATATCCCATTTGGATGGATATAATAACGGGGGTGCAAAGGTAGTGAAGCCTAACTTGGAGTACCGACATAGGGAAGAAGAACTCGTCAGATTTATGAAGATAAAAAACTCTCTCATTGCAGTCCGACAGCTTGCTCGCAATGCTAATAGGAATTCGATGTCTCTCTCAGAGCATTTAGCTCATACTTTAGAATGTCACACCCATACCATCTGGCATCAATGGTAGAGGGATCATAGGTGTTTTTTTAATCAGCAAAACAGTTCTCTTCACCAGACGACACCTCATCAAGAATGGGGGATCATTCGCCATGACTGTCCCACCCGAGCCATCCAAATAAATGATAGACATATCATAAACGATGTTAGCAAAAGGGCCAATACCAACTTGGTGGTAAAATCGATCGGGTATTTCAGATCCCACAAACTAAGGACCATCCAATTCCACGCCTATTGGAAGGATACTGAATCACTAGAAGAGCCCAGAACATGGGTTTAACTGAGATGTTCGGGCTCGTCTTCGGGTCAAACAACCTGGATGAGTGTTGGTAAGATCCTAGAGGTAATGCCAGATAAGTTGGATCTAACTCACTTAGAAAGCGTAAACAAAGCCTTTATAACCCCAAAGACGATAGAGCGCAATGCGAACCAACTTAAACGCAACCAAAGATGGTTAAAACTCCACAACAATGTTTAAATCCACCACTAATGACAAAAAAAATCGAGTGAATAATAGGAATCGAAGCCCTAGAGGAAAAAGCAACGTACCTGAGCCCCTAATATGAGTCGAAGACAACAGAAAATGATGGGAAATTCTTGAGGTAAGAAAATTTTGGTCAAATAAGCTCGCAACAGATGAACCTCTTTGTGGTTTCAGGGGGAAATGGTTAGCGCTGAACACAAAGTATGCAAAAGTACAGGTTTTGAAGATGGAGGTTTTTTCTTTTTTCTCCCTCTCTCTTTAAAGCTCCAGCATTTGAAAAATAAGTAAGAAGTTTGGAACGATTCAATTTTTTAGGCATTATACCTTTTTTCTACAAACATGTCATTAAGGACTTATGATCTCTCGCGTTGAAAAGGAAACAAGCGCAGTTTTAACAGAACCCACACATTTCCACAGATGTGTGTAATGAATACTCCAAGCACCAGTTCAAGTCACATGCCGTGTGTATCTGGTCAGTGCGCGTTGGGAAGAATCAAAGACGGCTAGATCTCTTAAAGCCAAACTATAGTGCTAATTAACATTTCATCCATTCATTTCACCCAGCCAAACTATAGTTTGAATATTCACCACTCCGATTCACCTATTATAAAATCCTTTCATAAATGGAGTCTTAGGGATTTTATTATACTCTAAATATATAAATCTTATTATCCACTCGGGATATGAGATATGTCTCCATTTGGGTCCACAAACCTGCTCAGCTCGGAATAATGTGGTCAGCTTAGGTGTAAATATGCTTAGCTCTGCTGAATAATAGACCATCTAATCATTGATAGGGTCTTGGTTAAAAGTGTTTATTGATCCTGTTAACTCTAACCTTGCTCCAATTATGGAACGTGATGGAATATAACAGTCATGTTATCCCCCTACATGCGTGAAGAGATTAAATATTATTTTAATTTTATCGTGATGTAACAATGTCATCATTATCTGGATTTTGGAATGTACATGGTGTAACTGCCTTACCTATAAAGGTACACCACCTGTCCCACTACGCACCATGTATTTAATAACTACCTATAAATAGCAATCAATCCAACGGTATAAGCGATCAATAAATATGCTACCTAACCGCCATATGAAAAACCCTAAAGAGAATTGAGAGAACTCGTAATCCATCTTTTCATTGCTATTGTCCATTGAGACACATACAATCTGCATTGCACTCGTGGATGTAGGCACCGCACTGTGATGAACAACGTTAATTTTTTATTTCCTTCTTTATCTCTCATCCCACTTTATTCTTCCGAAATTGGCAAGTTAGTAATGATAATTTATTTATCTATTATTATTTATTACCAATATTTACTAGGTAAGACTCACAAATCCATACACTAGTTTAAGATGATAATAATAAATATTACTATTATTCTGATAGAATATATTTACAATCGGGCTCAACAAGTCTATAAATGAACTAATAAAAGAGTTTATATTGAAAACAAACTAATGACAGTCAAAGAGACCATTTGTGTAATTGTGAAGTTAACTCATGATTGTGCGGTATTATAACAATACAATGGCATGGACAATAAAATTACAAATCGGTCTTTTGAAACAATGTTTACAATATCATTTTATAACAAACCACAATGTTAGCTTCATAAAAATCATACTATTATCAATAACCATATTATAATATTATTTTATTTAAATTGAATAACTAATTTTATCGTTTAAAATTGATATACTGATTTGGTCTTAGTGAGAGCATACAATTATAAATGATCATAGATAAAGAGATGTAAATCAATAGAATACTTGTTTAAGACTCGCTATAAAGAGAGGTTAAAGAAAGGGAATGAATCTAGATTTATCTAGTTCAGCCTAATGTGGTGTCTAATAAGAGTATGTAAGCTCAACTAGTTGTCCTTTTTAGATTACTTCCCACCTACTTAAATATGGGCGTGAGAGTATGTTTATTTACTATTCTATCTAGTCCACTAGAATGTGTTAGGGGTTTTCTCTTTAAAGACTAAACACGTACCCATTTTACATGATAGTTGAGGAATAATCGTAAAGTTTAGTATGTTCACACATGGTGGAACGAATATTTGTTGGTTTTTAGCAGGTGGGTATACTGCTGACATTATCCCATTGCCTGACTTATGAATGTGATGAAGCTATTTGATCAAAGTTAACCTAAATTCCAGATGATGAAGTTAAATGTGTTGTCTTGGATACTAAGGCCGAACATAATACCCAGATCGACCCCACTAGTATTGAGACGAACTCATTCTAGTAAATAATGACTCCAAATGTCCTTTTCTTATTGGTTTAGGAATCGTAACATATTAATGGTGTAAGAGCTAAATTAAGGATTTGTTCTATTTAGTTTATCGCAACTATGTAGTCATCATAATTATTATTTCATTTTATTACAATACTTACAGTTATTCTAAACAAATCATTTTGTTACTTTAAACAAATCATTCCAAGATGTCAATTTAGCAAAAATCATATCGCCATTTCTTAAAGTCATTTTACCATTTTTCGTTCTTATAATATTCTTTATGAAAAGTGGACAATTTCATAAAAGCATGAACCATGAATGCAATATATATATATATATATATATATATATATATATATATATATATATATATATATATATATATATATATATATATATATATATATATATATCAAGGATAGAAAAAAGGTCGAATAAAAACATTTTGTATTTTTTGTTAATAAAAACATATTAATATAAAAACCATTGTTACAGAGAAATAAATTTGGTTGTGGATTTCCTTGCAAACATTGGAGCGTCCCTTCATTCTAAGAAAGTTTATAAAGAATTCTTAGAGCTTCCTAGAATGGTGAGAGGAGCTTGTAAGTTAAACTCAATGAGATGTAGCTATATTAGATATGTTATTAAGTATTCATAGATTCCTTTATTGTAATGGATCTAAGATAAAGCCCAAAACTTAATTTTAGTCTTCATTATTTGGTCATTAGCTCCCCAAGGAATTTTATTTTTGTTCATTGAGCTTTTAAATGCCACCTAGGAGAGGCTAGTTCTCTTATTATTTATAATATGTGTGGGGATTATGTCCCTCTTCTAAAAAAAGTTTTTTTTTGTTAATAAAAACATTATAAGAAAAAGAAAAATGAAAGAAATAGTTTGATATTTTTTTTAAAAGCTCGAAATTAAATGAGAACAGACGAAGCGAATTTTATTTATTCTCTTATTATAACTAATTCAAAATAAAATCATTCTTTTTTCTTAGGTTTTTAATCTTTAGATAATATTATATCTTCTACCAAGTACATTTGACCCTTTTAACGTTCGATTGATAAAGTTTATGAGTAATTTTAGTTGAACCGGGAGTATGATCGCGTTGTGATCACGTTGCTAACAAAGGGTATTCCTAGGATCAGCCTGCGTGCACTTCAAGACTAATACTATCCGGCATAACATTGTTCCGTCGGAGTTTCCAACAAAAACAACATCGTTTACCACCTTTATATTATATACTTGACAATAAAATTGGGTTATTACCTCGTATTTACCTTAGCAACCCACATATACACAATATGGGCTGGTAATGCTCTTACCTTTCGTTTAGTACTCAAGGAGTAAAACTACATTAACAGAGAACCCCTCAATCTGGGAACTCCTTGTAAGTCTGTTATGTCTACTATTTAATAAATACAAAAGTACAGAATTATGAATTATAATCTAATTACAGAAATAAAACGAAATTACAGAAAATAAAAACTTACTTGAATTTGCAGAAACAATAATGGAAATAGAAAAAATAATCCGAGTCCTGTGAATTTTCACAGTATTCTCAAGACAATTTATTTCCTCCGATGTGCTCCGAGGTTGATGAATATTGTCTCCCAAGATAGAACAGATTTTCCAATTAATTATGTAGCACGACAATAATTAATTACGACGAACTCAAATTCTGTGGCTTTTACTCAACAACAATGCAACAGATGTGAAAAGAGTTATGCAGAAAAAACAATTTTCTGGAACAGATATGACAGCATTTTTTAGGAGGGAATTTTTCATTAGTTTAAGAACGGAGGGAGGCATTTGTATTTATAGCAAAGTAAGTGACTGTTGGCAATAACTGACAAAAACAGTTAAACGAAATTAACTGTTGGCAATAACTGCCAACAGTTTATTAATTAATTAATAATTAAATCCCATAAAGTTAAATTAATTCGGCCCAATAATGTAGGAGATAAGCCGAAGCCGAGTCGGCCGGCCGGACGGACGTGCGCGTGTGGACCTTTGACCGAAAGTCAACCCGTGCATAGCTTAGGTCATCTACCCTTCAAAGAGTTGGGATACCCCAAGGCATCCAAGCCTTAGTCCATCATTTGGGTTTTATTAACTCATCATTTCCCCACTACTCTTACAATGTGGGACAAGAGTTAAAACATACCCAATACATTAACTTTCATTGCTTTGTGAGTCACTTTGGGGACATATTTATCATTCATAACTTAATAAAATTGGACATGTGAATATATTACGTTAATCTCCTTGTGGAGGAGAACGCGTTCGTATATTGTCCCACCTAAATTTGAGCCCAAAGTTGCTCAAAATTCTGTCCAAAAAATTTTGGATAGCTTTTTCTAAGTCCAATTTCCAACAAAGTCTTCATTCATTAGATATAATAGTTGTTGTAGAGGGGACTGAAGCTCTACATTGCATTCATCTTTGTTTTCTCCTTCCTCCGTCAGCCAATTTGTGCATTTGTTTCCTTCTCTCAATAAATGAACAATTTATGCCTTTGTTTGCATAATCAAGTCTATCCAGTCCTTAATAAGATTGGCATATGGGTGATAAGTTATATCAGTTTAGTTAACGAGGCACACCGCCGGAAGGGAATCTGATTCCACATGCACATTCTTCCATCCTCGTTCCCTTATCATATTTAGTCCCTTATATAATCTATAAAGCTCGGCTTTAACACATCAATATGGACCTCTCAATTTCCCATAGAAGGCCACCTTCCACCCTCCTTGATCATCTCGTTCCAATCCTCCAAAGGCTCCAATTTAAATCATTTCATTCTAACTACAATCAGTGTTCGCTTTAATCTCATTCGTAGGTAAAAACACCCATGAAATTAGTGACATAATATCAATAATTAATTGATTATCATTTCCCGTGAAAGCTAGTTTGATATCATTGCGATCCAAATTGGAAATCAAGTGAGGTAGAGTCTATTTTCCTTAAAAAACAAGTAAATTATTACCATTCTAAACACGAGAAATAAATATCACATACCGTTTGTTTGCATTCTAGTCATTATTTTTCTTACGCCAAATATTATTTATAACCCACTCATGGAAAGTAAGATACATACTTTGGTGCCACTCATCGAAACTGGTAAAAGATTAAACCAAACCTTACGTACGTCACAATCCGCATTGGCAGTGATACATCTCACCAACGTATGCGCACTAGATAGAAGTTTTCCAAGCAACACAAGCGAAATGAAGTATTTTAATTTTTGAGGAATTTTAAGAAGCCAAATTTTATTCCTAAATTCATTAAAGGGGGTGTTGAGACCGGTGTCAACAAGGGAAATATGACCCAATTTAATGTAAAATTTACTGTTAGTGGAAGGATTTCAAGTTGGTCTATCATCATGAGTGTTACCACGCAATAAAAGGGTACTTAATATTTCATTCGTAACACACGTGTCAAAGAGGTTATTAATAACACTCATATTCCACATCCCTAATATAGTAATGAGATAGTTGACAAATTATTGTCCTTCAATATTAATCTTGTTTGGTGGGGTGATTTTATTCCCTCTACACCACCCATCCTTAAACGTACCGGTGAATTTTCTACGAGACTCGTCTCCCCTTCATGACAAATTGCTATCAAGTTTATCAATTGTGTGGCAAACACTCTTGGGGAACATGGTAGTTTGCATGCAATAATGGGTGATGGTCACGCCACTAGAAAAACTAAGGGCATGTTTGGTTCGCAATTGTAATTTTGTTATATATGTTTAAATACAATTGTGATACAAATTTGTGCTTGTGAACTTGATTTTAAGCAGTGAATTATAATTTTTCTGTGTTATAATAAAGTTTTTCAGAAAACAGGTTGATGGTATTTTATAACTTCTGTTTTTTATTTTTAAACTCGGAATTATTCATTCTTAATATTTAATGCATTTATACCTTAATATATAATATACATACATAATACACTAATATGTGTGTAATTCTTATAAATAAAATATATATATGTACATGTACACAAAATTACGTATGAAATAATATAAAGTTAAATATTATTATTATTGTTATTATATATATATATATATATATATAGTACATATTTTTTTTAAATTATATACATACATGAATTGAAAATTATATACATATATGAATTGATAATATTTTTTAATACATATGTACTATAAATATATATAGGAAAAGGATCAAGTGTGGTCCCAGTTTGAGATTCCTAAATGAGGTCAATTTTTTAAAACAGTAAAAAAAAAAATTGGACTGTTTTTTTTTATATAGTTTTTGAACATTTCAGTAGGGCCATGAAAAAATAATCAACTCAAAATGTTTTGCTATTTTAAAAAAATCGGTCAAACTCTGTCAATTTTTAATTTGTTTTCAAGTTGTTAAAAACTAACAAAATTTGATCGATTTTTTTAAAATATTAAAAAAATCATTTTGAGTTGATTTTTTTTATATGATCCTACTGTAATGTTTGAAAACCATAAAAAAAATCAACCTGAAAAATATTTTTTTTACTAATTTAAAAAAATGGATCTCATTGAGGCACCTTAAATTGATGGACCTCATGAGATCCGCTCTCTCTATATATATATATGTTAACACATAAAAATCAACCCAAAAATAATTGTTTTTACTATTTTAAAAAAATGGACCTCATTCAGGGACCTCAAACTGATGGACCTCATGAGATCCGCTCTCTCTCTATATATATATTAACACAAACATAAACTTTCATCCATATATGATACATGAAAGTATGCATATATACATACATGTATTCATACATACATGCATCATAAATTATATACATATACATATGTAGTTATGTATGCATGCATATATGTATATATTCATGTATCATGTACGTATGAAAATTTTATGTAAGTTTATATATATATATATATATATATACACACACATAAATGTATAATATAAATATACATGTCTACCAATATTTGTTAAATTTTCAAAAACCTGTGTTTAAAAACAAGTTTATCAAATGCACACCAAATATTATAAACACAAAAATTGTATTTAAAAACAACGTTTGAATCCAGTTTTTTGAATACAAAACGAAACGGGCCCTAAAGTCTAAAAGGCTTTTCTCGTTATAATCGGTCCTAAGTTGAACAAAACGAAACAAGTCATTACTGTTATCATCCCACGACCACGAGTTTACGAGACCCTCATCAAAATCAGGTTTCTCAAACCAAGTCGCAAAAAGTCTGAACAAATCAGGTGTGATTTGCCACTCTCATATAACAAATAAGGAAAAAAAATTGATGTCTCTATCTTGGATTGTGGTTGGTCAATACCGCTGACGCGAACCCACATCACTGATGAAAATGGATCCGCGATAGCGGTATTGACCAATCACAATCCAAGACATTAAAAAATTTGATATTTCGAAGACATCAAACTTTTTTCTAACAAATACTCTGGTGTGAGTTGCCACTCTCAAGTATAACTATATCAAGTTGTACTCCATATACAAGTCGTACTCTCAAACCAAGTCACAAGAAGTGTAAAAGGCCTAGTAGAGTAAATTATTTACCGTCACTAGTGTGAATTAGCATGGGACAGTGGTCAGAAGCACGTTGTCCACCACAGCATTTCCAGGACAACAATTTATGATTCGAGGTTCTACATGAACCGCATGTAAAACTGCCCAGAGACCACATTTTTGTCTTTTTTGTCATTTTTTTTTAAGTTTTCTATTCTTTTTTTAACCGTTTTCTCGATATAAAACAAAGTCTTATTAATATAAAAAATAATTTTTTATTAAATTTAAACAGCTTTATTTAAAATTAAAAGAAAATATTTTTTTCATAAATTAAAAAAATTATGTTTACTAATAAAAAAACGCTATAAAATAATTTTTTTAATTAAAAACAACATTTAAAAAAATACTTTTTAAATTCTAATAAAAAACTGTTTAAAAAAATATGGCGATTAATTAGTTTAAATCAGGAACCCATATGTGACTGGTAAATCTGTGTTTGGTATCAAATATAAATATGGTATTCTCCTGGATGGTGATATGGGAGGTTCGATTTTGATCCCATTTATTCCCACATTCTCATGATTTGCATGTTATATATTAATTGAATTGATTAGTTATATAGTTTTTTGTGTGGTAGCAACATTAACTAGTTGTATGGGTTGGACTTTTATAAGAACTCTATTCTGAAACATCTCCCTATTACTATTGTAATACCAAGGTAACAGAAAATTTTAGCCAAAATAAGCAGCAAATTCACTTCTTTGGACTAGAGCATTTTGAGTTAGTCCAGTTATTCGCACCTAATGTTTATATCACTTTCGAATGTGCAATTATAAAAATAAGTATACTTAGTATAGTTTGTTCTTAACACATGTATTAAGACATGTTTTCTTCATCTCTTTTGTTGTGTTTATTCTTAAGGTCGTGTTCTTATAATTCTTTATATCCTCAAAGTTTATTACTGTCATAAATACGAATTTGGATAGTTCTGAATTTTTGGACTAGGGTAGTGCTTTAAGCTTTATATTATTTTATAGGTGCAATTCGGGTCACTACAAACCAATGTTACCTCGTACGTGGGAATATGTTACTACATCTGTATCTTTAGAAAAAGAAGGTAAATGACCATTTACTCTCTTACTTTATTGTTAATTTTTAGTGCAAGTAACACGTTACTCACTCCTGTATAATTGTTCTAACAGTAGTTTCCATTATTTTTTCTTCTTCTTGGGGTGGGGTGAGGTGGATAAATTGATTATATGATTTGTATTAGGAATAAAATCTATGGAAAATAAGGTGGCGGAATCTTCTTGACTACTTTTTTCTTCTTTATTTTTTAACCATCCTCTTTGGGTCGGCCACAAACATTTTATTGTGGTCATGTGGAGACTATCTTGGATATTATTAGTTATGATATTTGTTGTTGTTTTATTGTCAACTAATTAATAGGAGTATATATATTTGGTTGAATGGTCCACATGATTCGTTTTGAGCAATGGGGGAGGAGAAGGTAAAAATAATGCTTAGAAAACCAAAGTGCACTCTTGGTTTGAGGTTTGTGTTTTATGGGAATCTAAATTTGTAATTTGAGATGGAAAATATTTACACTAGGAAGGAATCATCATTTTGTCATTTAAGCTCTTAACCTGAATTATGAGACTTCATATGTGAATTACCAATTTGGGATACCTGAAATCGATAAAAACTCGAACAAAACAAGTAATAATCTTCTTGTGTTTCGCAAGGCTGCTCTTTAATTAGATTTAAAATTTCAAAATTGTTTCATTTCCTCCCGTTGAATTATATTTCATCAATGTTTTCATATAGACTATGCTTCTCATCTAACATTATGATTTATTATTAGTTCCAATTAATTGTTAGAATGCCATTAAATCGATATCAAGTTCGACGTCGTTCTCCTAAAAATCTAACGGAGGTTTTTCCAGGCATAAAGTTATGTTGAAATGAAATGAATCCTATGAATTTTACTCCATTTCTATTAAACGAATCCACTATAAAAATGGGTATACAATGGTAAGTGGACATATTGTATTAGATGATTATGTGTTTACTTAATATGAACTAAGGGAAAAGTAAAACATCATCACTTCTATGATGATCCTACAGAGATCTAGATTCAACTTAGGATCCAAAATTTATCGATATTTTGCAGCGATTTGGCATTACATTAAAGACAACGGCGAATGGTTTTACTCCCCCGAATGGTGGGGAAATGGATCCGATGGTCAAACTATTTTACGCTCAACATCCAACAAACGACATGGAGTTGTCTTCGGCTTAACTTATCTTTCTTCCAGACTAAATATAGTTAAAGGGACCAGAGCAGAGAAATGACTTCAGCATGATGGATATTTCAGGGTTCTTGGTTATCAATGGAGAACTATTCGTTCTTGGTCATGTGTTCTACATGAAGTAGGTACGTTGTGTTGCTATTCCATATTTGAAAAGTATGGTCTCTGCTGGTTAGGCTACCATATCATCTTTAATTATAATCTTAAGCATGCTTTACTCGGGAAAAACTATGAATATGTAACAACATGCCTAATTAAATACCGGGTGATCAGTCCTTTATTTAATTAAATCAGAATATCCAGTTGGTTCATTCTCAGCATCGCTATCGAAAAAATTTGTCTTTATTAATCATCTAATAGTTAATTGAGCTAAGTGTCAAAAAAATTCCATTTTTAATTTAATTAAAACCATTCCACGACAGGAAATAAAAATACGCAACAACACAACATAACTGAATCAACTACAACAAGAATAAGTGTGACTGGAATAACTCTCTAGTTAAATTATAACATTTACACTAAATAAAACTGATATCCACAATGCTTACAAAAATAATTACAGCCTGTAGAATCCTGGGCGACATGCCCGAAAAGAAGTAGACGCTACAAATGAATGAATCAACAGAAAGGAAGCGTCTAAACAAAATCCGCATCTCTGCTAGTAGCTATAATCCATTGGAACATCCATAATCTATACTAGGAATCCCTACTAATGGAGACCTGATGTATAAGATATAGTAGAGAAGAGAATATGCTAGGAAACGGGTTAGAGCCCGTGTGTAAAATATTTTGTTAAAATAGCAAGTGCATTAACCAGTCCAATTAAGCATTTATTATATACATGTTAGTTTCTCGAGTTCTCTCATGAGGATTCTCACCTCTCATCTAGAGTGCACACCTTTCATATCTTATTATCTTCCTAGTTAAAGTTCCCTCCTAACTAATTTCCACAACATAATTCTAACCCATATCATAAACCCGTATGTCCCGTACCATACGTAATATAATTATTCATATTCATTTCTCTTTAATATGGACTAGTCTTGTTACAACTTTGGAATGAAGTGTTCACTTACTTAATTCAATAAAGATTCCATTATTTACTTCAATCTACAATATTACACAGTTCTTTAAATCACAGTTTATATTTTTAATCTACATTATCACGTAGAAGATTGCATCTCTATATCTACAATTTCATAGAGTAGATTACATCACAATATATATATACACTAATACGGTACCTCCCCAGTTACAGCTGCACTCCATGCATAGTCAGCTATCATGTCTTGATAATGTCACTATATAGAGGACTGTTGATTCGGCATCTCTCACGAATCATATCATAACACAAATACAATGGAGGCGACCATACTCCCCAGAAAAATGGGTTACGAACATACCTATGCTCCCATCCAACTGCTGAAACTATCAAATACACCGATAGCACGTGTCCAAGGTCCTATGCTCAGGGTACGAATCTAAAATCCCTCCCAATTGGGCGCACAAGGATAAGCCCATTCACAACGCGAAACCTCCACCCCGATAGCAAGCATCGTAGGTATGTCATACATACAAATAATAATATAGGTATTCATCACACCTATATAAATATAACATCCATAAGGCATTCACCCAACCATATGATAATTCCCATACGCAGTATTTTTATCTATCAAATCCTACGTTTTAAATATTATGACTTTACTCCTTAATTTATTATTCCCGAGCCTATCTCATTACTCGAAGATTAAATAAGTTTTACTTGATATATATTCAGTAAGAAACTTACTTATACCCTACTGGTCCATGTCATTATTTTCCCCGAATACTTTTGAATTAATCTCGTCTTTAATTAGAATTATATTCGGTAAAACCTATTCTCTCAAAACCATATATTCCTTGACTTAGGATTATTATCACATATGGAATTAAGATTTTCCCGATTATTCAAATGATCCCCACCCTACTGGTCCTATCCTTAATCTTCATATAAACAAATTACAACCCAAAACGTCAATCTATCAATCGTAATTCGTTCGATTAATTAACATAATTCTCTCTAATTTAAATCCCAAACATAACAATATTAATCTAGGTCTTACTTATGTCCTACTGCCCTTCCCTAAGTCCCATTATGTTCAAATAATAATCACTAACAATTTCTAAATGTTTTGGGATTAAATCAAGAATTGAAAAGGAACAAGTTCATCATTTATGGGGAGGTCGATCGATCGATCACCTAGTTATCAACCCAAATTCTATAACTTTTGTTCTATGGGTTTCACAACTTTTGATCATTCAAATCTCTATTTTAATGTCCCAAATTTCTTATAATACATACCACATGATATAGAAACATTTTTAAATGATTCCTACTGTTCTAAACAACCTAGAATCATCAAAAGATTGAATTAAAGTGTATATATTTCATATTTTCCAGAAAAACTAAAATATATGATTTCTCAAGATTAATCATATAACTTTATGAATTTCTCCCACATGTGATGTTTATTTTATGAATTAATGTCTACCAACAACATGAGATTCATCCTACATATTTCTTTTTTCCAAAAATGAACTAACATCTAACAAGTTTATCTCTAAAACATGGAATTTCTCATAATTTCCAGAAAACTCATATTTTATTATTTCTCCAAGAACATCATATAAACTAAGATTTTCTTCATCAATAACTTCCAAATATCGTGAGCTAAATTCTATACTCAAAAGAAAATTAATCTTACATCATTCGCCTTTCAAAGATTCAATTAACATCACCATAATTCATCTTTGATTATACATATTTTCATACTTTCCTAAACAACCTAACATGGACAATATACATGCTAAATTTGTAATAATTAATCACTTGCATTTAGATTGTAGGTATGATCCGTTGGGGATGATATTCTACTAGTGGTCCTCTCTTTTTCCGGCCAACTTCCGACAGTGCTGGTGGTGACTCTTGGTGGTGCAGGGTGGATGTCCTTTGGTTTTCCTAGAAAAGTCTCTTATTCTCACATAGAAAGCCCCTCAATCTTCGCTAAACCTTTTCCTCTTATTTTTGGTGAATGAATCTAAGATCTCTAATCTCATTACTTATAAAATAAATTCGTATATCTGAAGTTACTATTCACCTCCCTTGTAAAATGATCGAAATACCCTTCTGGGGTGTCCTTTCGGTTCTAAAGTGCTCTGAGACCCAAATCAAACACCCAAGTAGCGTTTTTCAACTATTTGAACCCTTTCGGACGCGTTGGTGCAATCAAAATGACCATTCAAATAATATAGAAATAATTTAGTTTTATTTCATTAAATTAATTCCGACACGACTCAAATGCGCGTCCCGACATTAACTACCATAATTATCGTACATATAATTTGTGACAATTTTATAAAGTCATAAGCAATTGTAAAGTCATAATCATATATATGGAATTGTTCATTTATGGAATTGTTCATTTTATGGAATTGTTACCATTTGGAGGTGCAGCTAGAGTTATTCATTTTATGGAATTGTTCAGTTAGACTTTCCTTTCCAGTCATATTTAATTATGAGACTTCATTTGAGTTTTATTGGGCCATTCAATTCCGAAGTTGTTAGAGATTTTCAGTTGGATTATTTAATCAATTTGGTATTCATATATTATTTAATCATTATTGGAGATTGGATTTATTCGGAGTTAGCATGTGATGGATATTTTATTCCTTAGTTGTTTATTATTACTTGGAATTTATTCAATTATCTTATCTTATGGATGATTTAATTGTGTCTCATATCTATCTCATGCTAAGAATGGTATTTATTTAGTTCATTCCCAACTTAGTTCAGCGGCGGTGGCTGACCACCCCGTCTGTCGGATTTTGCGGGGTGTGAGAGATGGTATCAGAGCATGGTATTAGGTCTCATAGGTTGTGAGTCCGTTTAGCTTCCGCATTATCGATTTTTGATTCTTTTTTATTAATTAGTACTCCTTAAGGTATAGGGTCTAGCATACGTGTTAGATGTGTTTCTTGGATATATATAATTTTTTACTAAGGACGTAGTAAGCATTGAGTTTAGGATTTGTAAGCTTGATGTGATGTTCCTTATAATTGATTGTGGAGACGATAATTATTTTGGAGATTTTAGTACATATGTTAGGTATCGTATGTATCGATTTTTAATGTTGAGATTTAATTTGAGGACATTAGCATTTTGATGACTTTCGAATATAGGATCGAGTGGGGGATTTGTGAGAGCGTGTGGTACGTCGTTATTTTCGTAGTTTATATATATATATATATATATATATATATATATATATATATATATATATATATTTTGTTGTGCATGGGATAGGTGCGCATAGGATTAGGTGTTTGGGCTCCCAATTATGGCATTCTACGGATAGGCATATGGGTGCCTTAATTTCTGTAAGAACATAATTCTTATCATATTCATTTGTTTTAAATTGGCTTAATTCCGGACAAAATAAATTAAGTCTAGGATAGTTAATTATGGAGTTTATTTAAAGCCTACGACAAAGTTCAAGTCCAAGAATGTGCAATCAAAGCTTTCAAGAAGATTACAAGTCAAGATGTGTTGCATATGTTTTAGATCACTCAGGTATGAATACTTGTGAATAGTTGGGTAATTTTTATATTGAATAAATGCTGGGTGATTTAAATGCTTGGGAATTAAATATTTTTATGTTTTAAAAATATTTATGAGTTGCAAACAGTTTAAAGAAAATTCGAGGATTAAATTAAAAAGAAAAATATTATTTTATACTATAGTTCGCTCGAACGAGATAATGAATCATTCAAACGACATTCCCATGTCGCGCGAATGAGATCTACTCTCGCTCAAATGACTTGCTACCTCGATTTTCGTATTTTCATTTTCTTGGACTCTGTGTAGCTCAGTTATAAATATAAACGTATCAGCAAACATTTCAGTAGGTAGAACAATTTACAAAAACTCATTCCCATTCAAGTTTTTCATCTTTCGGTGTTTATTCAAGATGGTATTACTCAATTCCAAAGTTAGTGATCTTGAACGCGTTTACCGGAAGACTATTCGTTCATTGACTATACCGTGTTGCACATTGTGGGGAGAACTTTACAACCGAAGAGCTGTGTGATATTGTAGAAGTAGACCTTACGAAGTAACTTGTGGAGAAGTCGTTTCTACTTCATTGCTGAACATCTGGAGTACCTGCGAGAGATTCCAGTCGACGACATGGGAACAAACACTTGCGGGTATTCCGTATGTTACTAGATATCATTGCGATCCGTGTAAGTTTTGTCTTGCAAATTATAGTGAAATAAAAAGGTTTTTCCCCTTTCGATATTTTTCCTGAAATTTTTTATTTTACCTCATGCTTTATTCATGGAATGAATTTAATCACTTAGATGCATGTTTAGGGTTTAAGAAGTTAAAATTGGGTTTAACTAAAAATTCGAACAAATTTGGTTTTATCTAAAGTACACTTTAAAGGGCCTTTTCAGATTGGTATCAGAGCTTGTTGAACTATCTTATTGTGTTTGTGATCCCTAGTCTTTAGGTATGCCTTTTTATGGTTTTCATGATTTTCGAATTCAATTGTTTGTGTAATACCAGCATTTTTTATTACATACTTGTATTGCCACCTATTTATATGTCAACGTGCCATTAAAAATAATAATATACAATTGCATGATCACATGGGAAATTATTTGTGTTTATATGATTTATGTAAGCACTCTGGTAAAGTTTTACACAATTTGGACAAAATATATGTATAAATAAATAAATAAATCCTTTTTTCGTCAAAAAAATGAAAGTGCTTAGAAAAATCTGAAATCTAGCTGTCAAATGTAAACTTTAATTTTGAACAACTTTCTCTTCTTCGTCATCCTCAAAACATATGTTTTAGACCCTGTTTTAGATGGATTTATGTCTAAAAAAAATAAATATATATATATATATTTTAATTGGTGGTTGACTCTTTTATTGGGTGGATGGCTGATTTAGTGGCTGTGTGGATGATTTAGCGGATGGGTGGCTCATTCAGTGGTTGGTTGGATCATTTAGTGGATGTGTGGCTCATTTAGTGGGTGGGTGGACCATTTAGTGGGTGGGTGGGTGGCTTTTGTAGTTTGCAACTTGGAGAAAATATATTTCACTTATATTTTCAAGCCAAGGAGACTTAAATAAGTCAAGATATTGAATAGGGAAGCTTAAATTTGATATAAATAAGGGTGGGGGGATTCATGAAGCTAGTAAACCAAAAAAAATATAAACTCCTCCATCTTCTTCATCTCTCTTATATCCTCAAGGGCAAAAATACTTCTAAATTTTGTGTCTCACCCTTATACACATATTATATCACCTCAAACTCCATTAAATAAGCTTAAAACTCCATTAAAACATCACACAAGGGGTGGGGCAACTTGGTGTGGTTTGAAAACTTGATTTTGGGAGCATAGGAGTGGAGTTTAGGAGCATTCTAGGAAGACTTGAAGTTTTCTTCTCCAAAGTTATCTCTTATTCATAAATCAAGTAGGGTTTCTCTCTTCCTAAATTATATTTTCAAAAAGCTTAAAACAACCATGTTGATGAAAGATGATTTATTGTAGAAAATTGCTAGTTCTTGTATCTTCAATTATACAAACCCGTGCTTTTTATGTGTTAAAATGAACTAGCTTTGTTGATTAAATTTCATAATATCATGCTTGTATAAATGAATGATTAAAACATGAAAGTTTTTAAAGAAAAATGTTATAACCATATACAACTTGAATATGAATGTGTAGGATGCATATGCATAGATTTCTTAGGTAGAAATCCCCGTTCATGTGAATATACTAGAATAATTTTTAGCAATGATAAATGATATGTTTTGAAATTAAATAGATATATTTCATCATGTTTTGAAAGAATGATAAATTTCAGCCCCTATTTTGATGATGTGAAAAAGTGATGATAATGACTTAAAATGGTGTAGAAACTCATTTAAAACCTTATATTTGAACCCTACATTAAAATGAAAATTTTAATAATTAAGTTTAGGATTAAATGAGTATAATATTATAGAAAAACAATAAGGTCTTATAAATATATGTTTTTTCCATGAAAACGCATTTAAAGGATGCATTTTTGTGAAAAAATGGCATAATGGCAATTTTGGTAATTATGTGAGAAACTAGTGGAAGATAATGTTTCTTTACTTTAAATGCTAGTAAAATCATTTTGAAGGTACTAAAAATGTGTTAATGCATTAATGAATAAATAAGGTAAATGATGATTGAATGTTAGTGTTCAAAGTACAATGTTATTATTAGTTGGCCTCCTCGGCTATTTTAAAAGTAAGGCAAATAATGAAGCCGAAAGATTAATGCGAGTACTTGGGATAATGAGAATATTTGGAAGAATCTGAATATATGAAAAAATAATGATATTCAGATGTTGCCGGAAAGAATAATTAAGGAGGGCATGACGTCCCTAGTGGTGAAAGACCCCAAACAACCTAACTAGCGTAATATATGTGTACTCGATACCGACGGTGAAAGGCCGTGAAATCGTGGATGTTGTCAAACCCCAAAGTATTAAAAGTAAAATTCATAAATGATTGGTAAAATGAATGGATTAATGAAATTGAATAAATGGATCTTATTAAATGACAACATAGTTGGATTAATAAGTTATGTCCCTGACACGAGACATGAAAAATACATAAGTGTGAGTTGGGCGTATAGCCTGAGTGCATTCCATGTAGTTTTATTAACATTTAATGAATTGGAAATTATTTTACAAAGTACCGAAAGATATTGTATATTTATAGTATTTTGATTATCAAATTATTGCTTAGTATTTCCCACCCCGCTGGGCATTCGCTCACCCCTTACTTTTCCCCACCCCAGGTACTTCAGTTGGTGGCACTCAAAAGGATCTCGGTAAGAATGCGGAGGGTGTTACTCGAAGTTAGACGCTCTGTTGACCGTTTCATAATATGTTTAAGATGAATATTTGTAGCACTTTAATTAATATTTTGGAACTTTATTAAGGGATTTGGACTATTGTGTTGTCTTACTCAGTGAACTTCATTTCGATAAATTAAGTGTGGTATTACATGGTTTTTCGTGGACAAATTCATCAGTTGAATTTACTAGTCATGTCAAACGTTTGTTTTTATTTAAAATTTGACAAATGAATATCATGTCTTTAAATCAATTAAATAAATATTTTTCTTAAATAGTAAAGTAAAATTTCCCCCCCTCCCCCTTTAACACCCCAATTGGGATTTGGGTTATCCCAACGGTAATCTAAATTCGGGTCAGGGAGTTACAACTTGGTATCAGAGCATTAGGATCCACGTGTGCGACATAGTGATAACATGTCTTCCTTGTTTATGATTCCTCGAATAAGCTAGTATATTAAATTACATGTCCTTATAGGATGGCAACTAGACGTAACAAAGCTGCTTCTGGGAATAACGAGCTTCAACGCATGGAAAGGGCCGTGCGCTAGTTAGCTGACACCTCTCGCAACAAGAGAGAGGTAATCGTAGCGGGACTGTGGAAAGTACTGCTCTGGCTTTTATGCTGGATGATTTTCGACGATTGAACCCTTCAACTTTTAGTGGTACCAAAGGAGTTGATGCTGCAGAAGAGTGGTCTGATTAGGTCGAGCGGATTATGGACGTTCTTGATGTGCCGACTGGGAACAAAGTCAAGATTGCTACTTTCAAATTGATTGAGCAGGCCCAACGGTGGTGGGCCACGCACATGGAAAGTTTGACTGAACCCTTGGATTGGGATGGGTTCAAAGTTATTTTTCTTAATCGATATTTTCCTAAGGCCTACCAGGATGCTAAAAAAGATGAATTTGCCCAACTTATCCAGGGTAAATTATCTGTCATTAACTATTTAGTACGCTTCAAGAGTTTGTCAAAGCATGTGAAGGCTATGAAGACTGATGAGGATGAAAAGACTAGACTGTTCATTAAGGGATTGAACCCCCACATTCGTAAATTGGTGGTGGGGTTTGATCAGTTGAGCTTTAGTGGGGCGGTGAACAAAGCTATTAGGATCGAAATTAAGGTAGAAGATTCCCATACTATTCGGGACAAAACAAAGGAGTTCAGTGGTGCTCCAAGGAGGGATACTAGTGGGTCCCAAGCTGGTGGAAACAAGAGGTTCAATGGTGGACCGAGGGGTATTGTTGCCCAACTGAAGGCAACATTCAGTGCCGATTCCCCAAGGCAGTGTAAAAATGATCAAGGTTTCACACATCTCCCAAAGTCTTGTTAACTTTGTGGATACCTCGGTCATTTCAAGTGGGATTGCCCCCAAAACAGTGGTCAATAGGTTAGCCTATAGGGCAACAATTTTATATTTGGAAGGAACTCGAGCTTTTCGTGTCCTAATCAGTAGCACCAGCAGTTCTCCTCTGGAAAGTATCAACAGAACAAACAAGGCTTTGAAAATCCTCGTCAGGCATACAAGAATCATGGGCAAACTCAGGTGCCGAGTGGTCAAACTTGTAAGTTTAGCCAGGGTCGTGCATATGCGATTTCTCAGCTGCCAGTACACACTCATAACTCAACAGTTATGGAAGGTATGATTTTGCTAGTTAGTACTTGGGTGAAAGCCTTATTTGATTCAGGATCATCTCATTCATTTATATCTAATTCATTAGCTTTTTGTTTGGGATTAGAGCTAGTTGAGTTTAGCCCACCCATATTTGTGGGATTACCCATAGGTGGCGGTGTCGTCCTTAGCAAAGTTTGTCATAATTGTGTAATCATAGTTGGAGACTATATTCTGGAGTATGATCTTATATTAATGGATATGGATGGCTTTGAAGTTATCCTCGGTATGGATTGGTTGTCCAGTTTCGATGCCACTATTGAGTGCCATCGGCACAGTGTGTCAGTATCTCTCCCAGATGGGTCTTGTTATCTCTTTGACAGTGAGCATAGCATAAATTATCCTTATAAATTCTCTTCTACCCGAGATCAGAGACATTTCTTTGGATGGTTAAGCAGTATTGTGGCGCAAGAAGAGCCTGTACGTGCAATTGCAGATTATCATATCGTGCGAGATTTTCTCGATGTATTTCCGAAGGAACTTCCCGGATTACCCCCGAGTAGAGAGATTGATTTTGCGATTGATATTCATCAGGGTTTTTCACCTATTTCCATCCCTCCTCATCGGATGGCCCCAGCGGAGTTATAAGAATTAAAACTTAAGTTGGATGATCTCACTAGAAAGGGTTTTATACGCCCTAGTGTGTCCCCTTGGGGAGAACCAGTCCTTTTTACAAAAAAAAAGGACAACACTCTCAAACTCTAGATTGATTATCGGCAACTGAATAGGGTGACGGTGAAAAATAAATATCCTATGCCTAGAATCGATGATTTATTTGATCAGTTAGAGGGAGTGATAAGGTTCTCCAAGATTGATCTGCGATATGGGTATCACCAATTACGAGTTAGGGAAGAAGATATCCCTAAGACATATTTTTGAATGATGTACGGACATTACGAGTTTTTGGTCATGCCTTTCAGCTGGACAAATGCCCATGCTGCATTCATGGACCTCATGAATCGTATTTACCGACCATACATGGACCGATTTGTGGTGGTCTTCATTGATGATATTCTTATATATTCATCCTTTAATGTTGATCACGAGGAGTATTTGCGTGCTACACTTCAGGTACTTAGGGAGAATCAATTATATGCAAAGTTTAGCAAATGTGAATTCTAGGTGGATGAGGTAAAATTTCTTGGCCATGTAGTGTCTCGTGCAGGCATTTCTATTGATTCATCCAAGGTTGAAGCCGTCCTCGGTTGGTCAAGACCGAAGACAGTCGCAGAGATTCGGAGTTTTCTTGGCTTGGCTGGGTACTACAGGAGATTCGTTCAGGATTTCTCTCAAGTTGCATCTCCCCTTAATCGATTGATGTAAAAAAATGTTCATTTTGTGTGGTCAGATGAGTGTGAAGCTGCCTTCCAAGAGTTAAAGTTTAGGCTTACCTCAGCACCTATTCTTATTCTTCCCGAGCATGAAAAAAGGGTATACAGTGTACTGTGATGCCTCCAGATCTGGTCTTGGTGTAGTTCTTATGCAGGTGGGTCGGGTGATCTCTTATGCATCTCGACAACTTAAGACGCATGAGAGGAACTACCCCACTCATGATCTTGAATTAGACACAGTGGTGTTTGCTTTGAAGATTTGGCGGTATTACCTATATGGCGAACGATTTGAGGTATTCAAGGATCATAAGAGTCTTCGGTACATCTTCACTCAGCGAGATCTTAACCTTCGGAAACGAAGTTGGATCAAGATTCTTGAAGACTATGAATTTACGTTGGAGTACTATCCGGGAAAGGGCAATGTTATGGCTGATGCCTTAAGCAGGAAGTCCGATCCTACCTTAGCAGTGATGAAATGCTATCGTGGAAAGATATATGCCGAACTTCAGCGTTATGACTTGCATGTTCAGCAGAATAACGATAGGTCCTAATTATGGGGTCTAATGGTTAGGACAGTCGTTCATCATAAGGTCTTGGATACTCAATTATGTGATGATGAGATCATGATTTTTCGAAACCACATTCAACGCGGTGAGGAATTTGATAGTCTTACAGTTGATCAGGATGGTGGTGTTCGATATAAGGGTAGGTTGATTGTCCCAGCAATTGAGGAGCTTTCAAGCTGAGATTCTGATAGAATTTCACCATTCTCGATTCAGTATACATCCGGGAGCTACTAAGATGTATAGGGACCTTTGTAGAGATTTTTGGTGGTCAGGGATGAAATGAGATATGTCTTTGTTTGTGGTAAGGTGTTACACATGCCAGCGGGTGAAGGCCGAACATAAGAAGCTAGCTGGATTGTTGCAACCACTTCTAATTGCCGAGTGGAAGTGGGAGCATATCATTATGGATTTTGTTACTGCTTTGCCTCGATCTGAGTGAGGGCATGAGGCGGTTTGAGTTATAGTAGATCGTCTCACTAAGTTAGCACATTTTCTGCCGATTAGAGTCACAGATAGCAAGCAAAATTGGCTAGAATTTTATATTCGGGAGATTATTCGACTACATGGTGTTCCACTCACTACTGATTCAGACAGGAATCCTCGATTTGTCTCTCGGTTTTGGAGGAAGGTTCAGGAGGAATTAGATGCTAATATGAATTTGAGTACGTCTTATCACCCCGAGGCTGATGGTCAGTCTGAGCGTACTATTCCGATTTTGGAGGATTTACTACAAGCGTGTGCTTTAGACTTTAGGGGTAGTTGGGATGAGAACTTGCCTCTTGCAGAATTCTCTTAGAATAACAGTTATCAGTCAAGCATCGAGATGGCCCCCTTTGAGTCACTATATGGAAGACCGTGTCGTTCCCTAGTATGTTGGGCAGAGGTTGGCGAGAAGCATCTCGCGAGTTCCGATATGATTAGGGAGATGACTGAGAAGGTTGAGTTGATTAGACGTAGACTTGTTATGACCCAGATTAGGCAAAAGAATTATGCTGATAATCGTCGTATACCTCTAGAGTTCCGAGTAGGCGACCATGTGTTATTGAAAGTTAGGGCCCAAACCGATATCAAGAGGTTTGGCCAGAAGGGCAAGCTCGCCCCTCGATATATAGGCCCCATTGGGATCTTGGAGAGGGTTGGAGAAATCTCTTACCATTTGGCATTGCCTCCTCCATTGACTCATGTTCACAATGTGTTTCACTTTTCTATGTTGAAAAAGTATCTACACGATCCTAGTCATGTGATCAACTGGAAAAATATCGAGTTTCAAGAAGATACTACGTTTCTGACGCGACCTTTATCTATTTTGGATCATGAGGATAGGGTACTGCGCAACAAGGTTATCCCTTTGGTGAAAGTCCTTTGGGAATCATAGGGTGTTGAAGGCGCTACTTGGGAGAGAGAAGTCGAGATGAGGGAGAAATACTCACTGTTGTTTGAGTGACTTCGGATTTATTTCGGGGACGAAATTTTCTAAGGAGGGGAGAATGTAATACCCGCATTTTTTATTACATACTTGTATTTCGACCTATTTATATGTCAATGTGCCATTAACAAAACAATATACAATTGCTTGATCACATGGGAATTTCTTTGTTTTTATATGGTTTATGTAAGCACCTTGGTAAAGTTTTACACAATTTGGACAAAATATATGTATAAATAAATAAATAAATCCTTTTTTCGTCAAAAAAATGAAATTGCTCAGAAAAATCTGAAATTTAGCCAAAAAATGTAAAATTTAATTTTGAATAACTTTACCTTCCTCATCATCCTCAAAAAATATGTTTTACACCCTATTTTAGACAGATTTATGTCCAAAATAAAAATATATATATATATTTTAATTGGTGGTTGGCTCATTTATTGGGTGGTTGACTCTTTTATTGGGTGGATGGCTGATTTAGTGGTTGTGTGGATGATTTAGAGGATGGGTGGCTCATTTAGTGGATGTGTGGCTCATTTAGTGGGTGGGTGGATCATTTAGTGGATGTGTGGCTCATTTAGTGGGTGGGTGGCCCATTTAGTGGGTGGGCGGCTTTTGTAGTTTGTAACTTGGAGAAAATATATTTCACTTATATTTTCAAGCCTAGGAGACTTAAAGAAGTCAAGATATTGAATAGGGAAGATTAAATTTGATATAAATAAGGGTGGGGGATTCATGAAGCTATTAAACCAAAAAAATATATAAACTCCTCCTTCTTCTTCATCTCTCTTATATCCTCAAGGGCAAAAATACTTCTAAATTTCTTAGCTCACCCTTATAAACATATTCTATCACCTCAAACTCCATTAAATAAGCTCAAAACTCCATTAAAACATCACACAAGGGGTGGGGCAACTTGGTGTGGCTTGAAAGTTTGATTTTGGGAGCACAGGAGTGGAGTTTTGGAGCATTCTAGGAGGACTTGAAGTTTTCTTCTCCAAAGTCATCTCTTCTTCATAAATCAAGTAGGGTTTTTCTCTTCCTAAATTATATTTTCAAAAAGCTTAAAACAACCATGTTGATGAAAGATGATTTATTGTAGAAAATTGCTAGTTCTTGTATTTTCTATTATACAAACCCATATTTTTTATGTGTTAAAATGAACTAGCTTTGTTGATTAAATTTCATAATATCATGCTTGTATAAATGAATGATTAGAAAATGAAAATTGTTAAAGAAAAATGTTATAACCATATACTACTTGAAAATGAATGTGTAGGATGCATATGCATGGATTTCTTAGGTAGAAATCCCCGTTCATGTGAATATACTTGAAATTTTTTTAGTAATGATAAATGATATGTTTTGAAATTAAATAGATATATGTCTTCATGTTTTGAAAGAATGATCAATTTCAGCCCCTATTTTGATGATGTTAAAAAGTGATGACAATGACTTAAAATGGTGTAGAAACTCATTAAAAACCTTATATTTGAACCCTACATTAAAATAAAAATTTTAATAATTAAGTTTAGGATTAAATGAGTAAAATATTATAGAAAAACAGTAAGTTCTTATAAATATATGTTTTTTCCTTGAAAACCCATTTAAAGGATGCATTTTTGTTAAAAAAATGGCATAGTGGCAATTTTGGTAATTATGTGAGAAACTAGGGGATGATAATGTTTCTTTACTTTAAATGCTAGTAAAATCATTTTGAAGGTACTAAAAATGTGTTAATGCATTAATGAATAAATAAGGTAAATGATGATTGAATGCTAGTGTTCAAAGTACGATGTTATTATTAGTTGGCCTCCTCGGCTATTTTAAAAGTAAGGCAAATAATGAAGTAAAGAAGTAACACCGAAAGATTAATGCGAGTACTTGGGATAATGAGAATATTTGGAAGAATGTGAATATATGAAAAGATAATGATATTCAGATGTTGCCGGAAAGAATAATTAAGGAGGGCATGACGTCCCTAGTGTTGAAAGACCCCAAACAACCTGGCCAGTGTAACATATGTGTGCTCGATACCGACGGTGAAAGGCCATGAAATCGTGGATGTTGTCAAACCTTAAAGTATTAAAAGTAAAATTCATAAATGATTGGGAAATTGAATGGATTAATGAAATTGAATAAATGGATCTTATTAAATGACAACATAGTTGGATTAATAAGTTAAGTCCCTGGCACGAGACATGAAAAATATTTAAGTGTGTGTTGGGCGTATAGCCCGAGTGCATTGCATGTAGTTGTATTAACATTTAATGAATTGGAAATTATTTTACAAAATACCAAAAGATATTGTATATGTATAGTATTTTGATTATCAAATTATTGCTTAGTATTTCCCACCTTGTTCGGCATTAGATCACCCCTTACTTTTCCCCACCCCCGGTACTTCAGCTGGTGACACTGAAAAGGATCTCGGTAAGAATGCGGAGGGTGTTACTCGACGTTAGACGCTGTGATGACCGTTTCAATATATGTTTAAGATTAATATTTGTGGCACTTTAATTAATATTTTGGAACTTTATTAAGGGATTTTGACTATTGTGTTGTCTTACTCAGTGAACTTTATTTCGATAAATTAAGTGTGGTATTACATGATTTTTCGTGGACAAATTCATCAATTGAATTTACTAGTCATGTCAAACGTTTATTTTATATTTAAATTTTGAAAAATGAATATCATGTCTTTAAATCAATTAAATAAATATTTTTCTTAAATTGTAAAGTAAACTTTTCCCCCCTCCCCCCTTAACACCCCAATTGGGATTTGGGTTATCCCAATTGTAATCTAAATTCGGGTCACGATATTACTATTTGAATCATCTAATTGGAAATCTCACATGAAAACTTCTCTTAAAAAATTGATTAATAAGGGTGATTGTGAAAAGTGTCTTTGCTGCGAAGGTTTTGGTCACATGATAGATGAGTGTCCCACTAAACTTAGGGAGAATTTGAATAAATCGATAAATATTGTTTCTACCCTTAGTGATAGTGATCCAGATGAAGAAATCTTTTACGCTAGTAAACATGAACTTCCCACCTTTGTGGCTTGTCACGTAAGTGATACATACTTACCTTTGCATGATTCTTCCGCACCCACAGATGTTGATACTCCTGAGAGTGAGGGTGAGGTGAGTGAGGATGAAAGCGAAGATGAGGGAGATTTGCAAACTGCTTTCAAATATTTGTATAAAGAAACATTAAAAGCAAAGAAAGCAAACTTGAAATTAGGAGCTATGTTGAAAGAACGTGCCAAAGAAATAAATAATTCCAATGCTTTAATTGAGGATCTTAGGGCATGTGAAAAGAAATTATGTGAGAATCTAGAATATGTTTAGGGTGAGAGAGATAGTCCTCGAGGGTTGATGGAGACTATGAAAAAGGAACTTCTTGAGTTTGAAAACTCTACGCATTTACTTGAGTCAAGGATAGGTGAGCTTGATGAGAGATTGAGAGATTCGAGTAATGTTAAGTGTTATTTGGAGGCGAGGTATGAAAAGTTGGAAAAAATCTTAGGCACTGTCAAAATCAAAGATAATAGGCAAGGCATTGGCTTCGATAATCATGTCGCACCCTTCTCCCAAAGCCAAAACTGTGCAAACTAGAGATCCTCTCAGGAACTTTAGGAGAGATCCACCTAGGAACGTGAGGCATAATCGGCCTATAGGACACGCTCCTCACCGTATCTACACTTGCACTCATTGTGGTAGGAGAGGTCATCTTAGACGGTTTTGCTATGATCTTAAGAACGCTCCCAGAAAGCCTAAAGCAATTTTGGTTCCCAATGCCTCTACTCGTCGGTTCACACCTACTTGGGTTAGGAAGTTGGATTTAGAAGCGTTAGGTATAAATCTTGGTGATTATCGCATCATTGCTCGTGGTTTGCCTCATCTTTCTTCTTTCGATTGAGGTTGTTCATTGGTTTGTCATACACTAGTATTTACATCTTGCGTTATATTTGTCTAGTGTTATGGCACGCTTCTAGTTTTTGTTATTTATTTGAGTCTTTTTGAAAAATACAAAAAGATTTTTCTTTTTATAAAAAGATTTTTGATTTTTGAGTCGTGAAGTTACATGATTAATATGGGATATTGGTGTGCTTGTTTTCCCCCTTTTATTTCATTATTCATGTGTCTAGGACTTTTGGTCATTATTAGTGATGCCTAAAATGATCTTAACCTTTGTACTATGGGGTTGTTTCGAAATTGATATGCATTTTGACACGACTTTGCTTATATGCCATCCTTGAACGCTTGCACGATTTTATATGAATTTTTGACTTCTCTTGCATATTTGAGTTTGGTGAGATGTTCTTATCTCAATTTTGTCATCTATGCGTAAGTAAATTTAAGGAGGATGTGTGCTTGTAAGAACTATTTTCCGTGAGAATAGTTATTGAAAATATGATGAGTGTTCACAGCAAAGGGCTGTAAGAGTATAAAAGTGACTTGTGATAAAAGCCACCGTTTAAAAGAGCACAAAAGAAAATCAAGGCAATAAAAATTCATATGCCAATAATTGGGGCCAATAGGACTTTCTCTAAGTTGATATTGATAGATGTGTCTAAATATCTTGATAAATTCATATATATGAGGGAGTTTAGTTGGAAATTAATTTAAACGGGTTTGCACCACCAATCCTATATTGAAACATCGTATCATGATGCTATTGTTTGTAGAGTTGTCAACAATTCGAACTTGTATGCATGTGGATTAAATTTAGTTTATCAAACTCACACTTATTTTGTCACACATGGCTTTGATGAAGTTTGATGATTCCTTGCTATCAATTAGAACTCTTTGATCGATTCGACGTATTGAAATGATGACACATTTGTTGTAGTTCACTCCCAATTAGTCCACTTTCATAATTGAGCACATTAGTACCATGTTAACATGTAATGTGTCAGGTCAGAGGGCGATTGACAGAGGAAGTGTGACACTTTAATAAAGAGTGATAACTATAATAAAAGTTGGTTAATTTAATTAAATTAACATCGTGGATCTTGGGGATTTAAAATTATATTGGTGTGCTTTTATAAATGGGGATTTTTGCAGGTAGTTAGTGATTTATATTTATCGAGTTTAATTATCCCGTTTAATTTAAAATATACCATTATGATATATATATATATATATATATATATATATATATATATATATATATATATATATATATTGATGATAATGCTACTGTCTGGACTCAAGGATCCTATTTGGGGGGAGTAGTGTGTATTCTTGCTCGGGGCTTTGTCTCTGACCCATGCTTTGACTAACTTTTTTCAGGATTAGTATTTGGAGTGGCAACATAATATTCTTGGAGGTTACCATTTGGAGGTGCAGCTGGAGTTATTCATTTTATGGAATTGTTCAGTTAGACTTTCCTTTCCAGTGATTTAATTATGAGACTTCATTTGAGTTTTATTAGGCCATTCAGTTCCAAAGTTGTTAGAGGTTTTCAGTTGGATTACTGAATCAATTTGGTATTCAGATATTATGTAATCATTATTGGAGATTGGATTTATTCGGAGTTCTCATGTCATGGATCTTTTATCGCGTAGTTGTTTATTATTTGTTGGAATTGATTCTATTATCTAATCTTATTAATGATTTATTTATGTCTCGTATTTGTCTCATGCTAAGAATGGTATTTATTTAGTTCACGCCCAACTTAGTTTGGCGGCGGTGGCTGGTCACCCCGACTGTCGGATTTTCCGAGGTGTGACAGATGGTATCAAAGTATGGTGTTAGGTCTCGCAGTTTGTGAGTCCGTTTGAAAAAATTGTGAGAAAATCCAAAAAGAGTTTTGTATTTTGTTTTACACCTTTTATGGATAGACACTTAGGATGACCGAGTCATAACATCATTCCATTTTTCATATAACTATTTGATAGTGTTTTGAGACAATATATCACGTCATCTTTGTGCTTTATATTGTTTGGAGTCATTAAGATGTAATTAAGTGTTACTTCCTGCATGTTTGACTCATGATTTACTTTACTGCACATGTGCACATATTTGTTTGATTATTGTGCTTGTCTTATCACATATTGGTTGGGTGTTTTCAATTAAATCGTGTCTTTAAAAATGAACCAAGCGCGATAAAACTTGATAAGAAAGTTGTGCATGTAAGAACCGTTTGTGAATTTGTGTGCTTTATTTTAAAATGGGGAAGGGCTACGAAAGGTTCACATTTTGCCATTGTGAATACTAAGCCACCGTTATATCGGACCTATTTTAATTATTCGAGGTCCCAAGAGGTTAAAAGAGCCCAATTTTTTTTTAAGTCAATAAAAAGAAATTCATCCCAAACATGGGCCATTAAGTTTCACCATCAATTCTCCAATGTTTGAGAATTTAGACCACCTCTAAACAAAATTTAAATCTGAGGGATTTTTGGTTGGAGAATTTAAATGACTTTGCACTTCCTTGAAAGTCCTGAAAAAGCATTAAATAGTTTTAGACGTTATTGGTGTGGAAATCACTTATAGCTTTGATTTGTTGATTTGATTGAGTCAATTTCTTATAATTCGATCTTTTTACCCCTAAGGAAGATGTTGAGTTCATTCGTTAGGAGTATCCTATATTCATCGTGCACATATGTTATGTTTGTATGCATTTATTTTCCCATCGAATTTTATCACACCCCTACATTTCTTCTATCACCGACTTGGTTGTTTTTGTATTTGTTTGTGGTCGGATCATTTGTTGTATACTTAGTGTAAATTTTTTTGAAAAGTTCATTACCTTGTGACATTCTTCATTTTCATTTATTTGTGCTTCTCTTATCTGTCTATTTGGGGACATCATAAAAAGGGGGAGAATGAATTGTGGGGGAGAATTGTTTGGTTGGTTTATCAATGATTTTCTCAAGTTTAATTGATGATTCATTTATTTTTATCATTATATTTAAAATTATTGCGTATCACGGGTATTTGCTTAATCTCATGTGTGTTGGTACAAAATTGATAATTATTGGATTGCACACCCTGATGAGAAAATCTGCTTTGAGAGTTTCTGAAAAGTTGAAGCATTGAAGATGTTGAAGTTTTATTGTCGACATGTCATTGACTATTCTCAGTTTGAAGGTTTAATGGGGATATTATCTTATATGTTATTTTATTTATGGAGATCGCATAATTTGAATTTTTTATGTATGTACCGGTATAGAGATAGGGGGAGATTTGTAAGGACATAATTTTATAAATGTCCGTGGTAGAATCTAGGAATTTTCTATTTATCCTAGATCACAGTATGTATGTTGGATACCGTTACATTCGGCACGTCAACACGATCATCCACGATATCCTTGATTTGAATCCATGCATCCACTATCTTCACACGTGCATCATGCTTCATGGGACGTGCTGCTCAACTATTCCCACTACTCCACTTCGCATTTTTGGTAAAATAGTTTATTGGAGTTATTTATATTTGCTTAAATATTTAGTAATTTTTTAGAAAATATTTTTCGATGTCTGATTTGTTTTTAACAAAAAGTAGAAATTTTTCTAAGTGTAGAAGCGGACTTGCCTCGGTCGACGACCTCGCGAGAGCTCGTTCAAACGACAACGCTATGTCGTTCGAACGGCATGAGCATGTCGCGCGATCTCGTTCGAGCAGCGCCGTCGCCTCGATTTTTGTTTAACATATGTATGCTTTTATCACATTTTTCCAAGTCCTTTTCGCACACGATTTTTGCGTTCTTTTCATACCTTCTTTATATACATAATTATTCCCATATATGTATGTGAATCTTTTAACCTTCAAGAGGAATGTTTGTACTCATCTGGGGTAACTTGTGGAGAAGTCTCCTCTTCTACATTACTGCCCTTCTGGAGTTCTTACGAGAGATTCCAGCCGACGACATCGGAACTGACACCTGAGGGTATTTCGTATGTCACCCTATTTCAGTATAGTCCGTGTAAACCCTTCTTTACAAATTATGGTGAAATAAAAAGGTTTTGCCCTTCGGGGATTTTTCCTGAAATTGTTTGTTTTTATCCTGCATGCTTTATTTTATTGGATAAATCATCTAGATGCATGTTTTAGGGTTTAACTAAAATTTGGGAATAATTAAAATTGAATTTTTGAGAAGTCGCAAGATTTCCGCTGTAGTGATTCTTCAAATTGGTATCACATCTTATTTAAGTGATCACCACTTTTACAAATTGGTATCAGATCTTTAGCTCACGTTTTACCATTTACAAATTGGTATCAAAGCAGTTTACACTATTTTGTTGTATATTCCTATTTTTCGCAAAAGTGTATTATTTTGTTTTTTTTAAAAATCAATTTTGCTAAAAATTGTAACTTTTCTTATGGAGCTCTTATAAAATCGGATACCTATCTTTGATGGTAACAATTACACCTATTGGAAAGCTCGCATGAAATCAAGTTTAAAAGCCATTGACGAGCGTGTTTCCTTGCTTTACGAAAATGGATGGAATCCTCCCACTGTCACTGATGAAAATATCACTTCTTTAAAACCTATGTCAGATTGGACTGTGAACGATTTTAAAATGTCGAATTTTAATTCCCATGGACTGACTGCAATTTCTGGAACTCTCACTTTTGATGAGTTTTGCCAAATTATGACATGTACCACGTCTAAAGAGGCTTGGGATGTGTAACAACCCAGGTTTTTGAGCGGCTATTTTATATTTTTTTGCCCGATGGGCTAATTTTATAAAATAGGGGAAGTTGAAGTAAATATTATTTCTCAGGAGATTTAGGGGTAATATTTACTATGTTTTGTCTGTTTTCCGTTATGAGAAGGTAAATAGTAATATATTGTGATATATTGCATCGTTGTATGTAAAACAACGGTTATGACCTATACTTTAAGTTGGGTAAAATTAATGAAATAAAATAAAAATTGGAACATAAAATTTGTTCATATTTACGAATGCCAAAATTGGGAGTTCGGTTGTTTTAAGATAGCCGAGATAGTCGAAATAAGTGTCCAGTTGTATTTTGGAGTTTCAGGCACTTTTAACGCGTTATGACTTAATTAAGTAGATACGAGTCATTTTAATGATGTATTAGCAATTAAAAGAGGGCATTTGTGTTTTAAGACCCATTTAAGTTCCCCCACCCCTTTTTCTTTCTTCATTTATGAGAAAAGCCAAAGGAGAGAGAGAGAGAGAGAGAGAAGAGAGAGAGAGAGAGAGAGAGAGAGAAGAGAGAAGAGAGAGTTGGGAGAAATGGAGAGAAAAGAGAGAGATTGGAAGATTGAGGCCGAAAATCGTTGCTACCGGAAGAGGATCCGAGACAACGAACCTCGAGGCAAGTTTCTTACTAGCTAGATGTTGATTTAATGTGATAATTTGCATGTATAGTTAGGTTTTTGGTGATTTAAACCCTAAATGGGTATTTATTGATTTAGGGGATTAAAGCCTTAAATCTTAGTTTTAACTTGATTTGAGGATTATATATTGGTTATTAATGGTGTAGAAACAATTTGGGAGAATTAGTTGTTGTTGATGTTGGCTAAAATGGAAGATTTGAGATTTTGGGGTTTGAGGGTTCAAACAACCCGTAGCCCAACTTGGGTTTTTTATCGATTCGGATAAGGGATAGCTTACAGGTCTGGGCAAACCGAATCGGTTCGATTTGGGACCGAATAGATTTGGAAATTACAGGAAGTCAGGTTTGCTCACCGAATCGATTCGGCCTTTTAGGAGAATCGATTCGCAAGGGGCTAATCGATTCAGCCCTAGGGGCGAATCATTTCGGGTCCACTATTTTTGTGAGATTTTTCCTAGTTTAAATTTTTATCCCTTTTCTTTTAGGCCCAAGGTTTAGGGACCTTCCCTTGGGAAGTAATGGGGAGTCCTAGGTGGTGATTTTGGGTAGACTAATGTCCTAGGATTAAACGGGATGATTAGGATTACCCCGAGGGCTAGTTTGAGTAGGTTAATTTCCGTATGATATAGGAGATTAACCGAAAGATAAATTGGAGATAAAAATGTGTCTGTTGAGACATTTGGGTGATACTCCTTGAGGGAGACTCACTTTAATGGTTCATGTAATTATATGAACTTTTGGTGACTAGTTTGAAGTTTATGGCACTTCGGGTCTTAGGTCATTAATAAAATATGATACTAAGAATAAGAAAGACATATGCTAATATGTAGTACTAAATGAATAAGTGCAAATGATTTTGAGAATTGTAAAAGTGGATGTTTTCAAAATGGAAAAATAAATGTTTTCATAAATGATAATTTATGATTACACACCTCCCTAAATCGCTATCATAAGGAAAGTTGCGCGAGTGTGGTGAAGCCCCTTGAATAATGAATGCAGGGTGGATATAGTCCCTAGGCCATATGGCGTTTATTATACTGCACTGGTTAGGAGATTCTGGGTGTGGTCTTGACTTTCCCGTAGGCATATGGCCACTTCCCGACGTTTGTTAGGTTTCCAGGTTTTCTTGTTTGATGGGCCTGGAAGATGATAGCCATTTAGGGGTGCGTCCAGTGGGGAAACCTGGAGGGGCGGTCTTAGATTTTATTAAAGCATATGATAATAAAATGGCTTTATTTACATTTCCCGAATGGAATAAGGGAAATGGGATATATGGTTTGGCTTCGGATACATTTCTCGGATGGAATAAGGGCGATGGAAGCATATGGTATACAAAAGTATTTTTATGATAATTAAAATGACTGTTGGTTACACTTCCTGGATGGAAGAAGGGAAGTGGGATTTTATGAAAAAGGATAAAGCATTTTTATGTTAATAAAACTTGCTTTAAAAATGTATTTTTCCTGGATGGAAGAAAGGAAATAAAATTGGTAAAGAAATTGTTGAAATGAGATTAATTGGTAAACATTTGATAAAATGTTTTGCCCTTTATAGATATTCCTAATGAAAGAAATACGAATTACGCTTGTATATGGTTTCCCATTTATGTATATAGTAATTCTGTGTTGAGGGTCTAATTGGATCTCGACGATCGACCTTGCCTGAGTAGTAGTGTATCGGGGGGGTTCCTTGTTTGGATTTCGCTTTGCGATACACCCCACGCATGAATAGGGCATAGTGTTGATACTGGGGATAAGTTTAGCCCTTAGTACTATGTTAAAGGAAATTAAATTAGATGAGTATTTATGTCAATATTGTACTTAGGGTCTAATGGATCTCAATGATCTACCTTGCCTAGTAGTAGTGTATCGGGGGGGTTCCTTGTTTGAATTTCACTTTGCGAGACACCCCACGCAAGAATAAGGGCATAGTGTTGTGACTGGGGAGAAGTTAGCCTTTAGTACTTGGATTAAGTAGGACAGGGTCTAATGTATCTCGACGATAAACCTTGCATTAGTAGTGTATCGGGGGGGGGGGGGGGGGGTTCCTTATTTGGATTTTGCTTTGCGAGACACCCCACGCACGAATAAGGGCATAGTGTTGAGACTGGAGAGAAGTTAGCCTTCTGTTCTTTGTTTAACTAGAGCATTCATTGATATTGCGCTAGGTTGCTTTTAACAAATATATTTCATAATTGCGAGATATTTACGCACTTAACTGTCATGCATTTTGTCATATGGGAATCATATCAAACCGGGCCCTGACCCGTATCTATATTTCTTTGCTTTGCATATGCTCCTTGTCGTACAGGTGCTCTACCGCATGGACACCCGTCTTTACATTTCCATTCCGGTTGTTATGGAGCTACGACATATTGCGGATGTCGTAGGGCATTGTTTAGACGCTTCTTTCTATTGTACTCTAGTTATCTTCAGTTGTTTATTCGGGCATGTTTGCCCAAGAATTGCACTCATTTATTATATTGCAATATTTAATATGTAATATTCGGTGTAACTAATTGTATTGGTCTGTTCACCGACAGCTTATTCGGTGATTATTTATGATATTGTCGTTCTTTATTTATAGATTTTTGATATCCACCGTTTTTGCAAATGGGATTGTCTAAGTGTTTTTCTTTTACTTTCAAAATTTTAAATTTGATGGTCAATTTTTTAAAATTATTGGTTTATCTCGTACTATTATTTTAATCGTCAGTGATGTTGAGAATTGACCATCTATGATTCTTGTGATTATTAGAGTATTGGGCTGGCCACCTGTTATTTTAGTAGGCTGGTTGTCACAAATGGTATCAGAGCATCAGGTGCTGGAGTCCTTAGGAATCTATGCGGATGTATTACGCTTTCAGCGTTACTTCTGATTTGATATAGAGCCCTAAGATTAAGATCATTGATGTCTCTTGTGAGATTTAGTTCTCCTGCTATAATAAGAGGACCCCGAAAATATTTTGCGCGATCCTGTGCGACTAGTAAGTCGTCAGATGATGGGCATCAAGGGAGGTTGTCGTGAAGGCATCGCGAGACAGGATTTCTAAGATTTGTAAGCTGTAGTCAAGGATGTGGGCCGCTTTAGAGGTCGCTCCCTTTTGTAGCATTTTCTTATATTGCTACTGTGACTACTAAGTACATTATAGTTGATTTTCCATGTGCCGCTGTCAGTAGAGAGTGGTACTAAGCTTGGGATTCCAAGCAATGTCAATCTAAAGATTGAGAAGTCCTTGATGAGGACCACATGTTGAAGCTCGGTTAGGTTGGAGATAGTGTAATCCCATTCGATGGAAGTATTAGGCCCTGGAGTTTTAGATTAGAGAGGGGTATAGAAGTGCCCAGGTGCGAAGATTAGAGGAAAATCTTTCAGCATTGGAGTAAGGTTGAAGTGGAGGAATTGGTAGTCTCCATAGTAGGGTGGTGCATGAAGTTTTTCCCAAAGAGAGAGAGCCCTTTGATAGAAGGATAGGCTCACGAGTAAGTGTTGTTAACACTTCAGGAGAAGTAGAATCCACGAGGCCCCATTGGTGGATATCCACCTGGGTGAGGATCATTGAACCAAGGCGGAGGAGGCCAGTAGAATGTTTTATTTGCTGAAGAAGTTAAGGGAACCACGCGAGTAATCGCTAGAATAGCTATAAGATGGAGTAGTTTTGTATTAACTCTAGATTCGAGTGTGTATGTCGGGTTTGTGGTAGTATCGATATTCTTATAGTGAATATATATATATGACTCCCGTGGTAGGGAGGGTCTATATTTTTCCATTCACTTGTTATGGGGCGAGTGATGGTATGGGTGGTATGTGCTACTTGTATTATATGTAATATACGAGTAGAGATATTTCTAGTTAGTTGGGGCAATAGCAAGCAAATAGATTGCAAGGCTGTCCTATTTCTAGTTCTAGAGAAGAACTAGTTGTTCTATAATATCTCTCCTAGATATAGGATTGAGACTTTATAGGGGTGGTTTACAATATGTAGGTAGTTTTCATTTTTATTTGTCTTGCTTCAATTATTTTGCTTGATTATTTGCTTTGCTTGTGTATGATATTGCCTTCTCTCCACGACCAACAAGTTAAGGGGATTGTGTCGGAGGGGTTCCTTGTTTGGATTTCTCTTTGCGAGACACTCCGCGCATGAACCTTAACGGCGTTAGAAGTGGAGAGGTGTTGCATTTTACTTTCTTCCTTTATTTTCTTTCTTTCTATTGGTTGAGATGATGGGTTGGAAAGGTTTAGCCGAGAATCACATAAATGAGTGATGAGAGGGCTAAGTTGATGTGCGAGATATGAGCACTGTGATAGTTTTCCCTCTGATCGATGTGGGGGAAGACTAAGATATGAAAGTCGAATAGAGACTTATGATTATGCCTTAATGAGAAGGCCATTTAAAAAGATAAATACGTGTATATCGGGATAAAGTGTTTGTGACATCTTACAGGAAGTAAATGCCTCAGTTGATTAATATGGTAAAACATAATAGTAGAAGTGAATTAGTAGAATTACGAGTTAGGACTTTAGCGGTCCCGATCATGTGTCTTTGACCGTTACTTCTCGATGACCGACGCTGCGAGGTAGTAGTGTAACGGGAGGGTTCCTTTTTTGGATTTCGCCTCGGAGAGACCTACCATGCATGAAACCGAGCGAATGTCGGGAGTTGGGAAAGGTCCTGGACACAAGGGATCTAGTTAGGATTATACTTATACGACTAGACTAGGATAGATAGATCGACTTCAGGCTTTTTAGGACGAAAGGCCCTTGAGGCATGCGATATTTGTTTTAGGAAGGTGGTAGGTAGTTGACCACAATAGGTTTGTGGGTTAACTCTAAGCGAGATTAGGTCCCTAGAACAAAGATGTATAGGATCTCGAGTGATTCGGAATGTTAGGCCATAGAAGGTGGGGCCTTTCTTAGATAGCGCATTACGCCGGTAACCTATTTTCGGAGGAGTTGAAGTATGAGCTGACTTTTACTCCTGCACACGTGTTGTTATGATCGAGAGTGGATTCGATGAACGAGTCTTTGCCAGGAATGGGAACTATTAACACGGGAGCATGGACCCATTGTTTATGCGTCTCACAGACTTAACCTTCGTGAGAAGTGTTATCCCCCGCTTGACTTTGAGTTCATAGCGGTAGTATTTGCCTTAAATAATGAAGGCACTACTTCCTGGGTAGGAATTTGGTCTTTTCATGAGCAAGAAGTTAGAGTTCATGAAGGACTATCAACTGGATATTCCCTTTCGCTAAGGGAATGCGAATAGGAGTAAGTAGTGTTGGGGTGAGTGATTATAAGTTAGCGTAGTCATCCCCTAGTAAGGGCGTAATGTATTTCGGGAAGTAAGGCAATTTGTGCCGAGATATGTAGGTATCTCCTTTCGTAGTAGAACGGTAGGATCGATAGTTCATAAGGAACAATTTAGTACTACGTTAGAACATGATGTTGTGGACTAAGATCAGATAGAGATAACCTTGTTCCGAGTCCTATGTGGACGTCACACTTCCGAGGGGTTTGCTTGAATGATAGAACGATAGTTTAGTATAGTATACCTTTATATGGTTATACGTTGTGCCAGAATTTTGAGGGTAAAATTCCCTTCTAAGGGGGGAGTATGTAACAACCCAGGTTTTTGAGCAGCTATTTTATATTATTTTTCCCAATGGTCTAATTATATAAAATAGGGGAAGTTGGAGTAAATATTATTTTCCGTGAGATTTAGGGATAATATTTACTATGTTTTGTCTATATACCGTTATGAGAAGGTAAATAGCATTATATTATGATATATTGCGTTGTTATATGTAAAACGATGGTTATGACCTATACTTTAAGTTGGGTAAAATTAATGAAATAAAATAAAAATTGGAACATAAAATTTGTTCATATTTTCCCGAATGCCAAAATGGGGGGTGCTGTTGTTTTTTAGAATAGCCGAGATAATCGAAATAAGTGCCAAGTTGTATTTTGGAGTTTCGGGCACTTTTAATGCGTTATGACTCAATTAAGTAGATACGAGTCATTTTAATCGGTATTAGCAATTAAAAGAGGGCATTTGTGTTTTAAGACCCGTTTAAGTTCCCCCACCCCTTTTTCTTTCTTCATTTGTGAGAAAAGCCAAAGGAGAGAGAGAGAAGAGAGAGTTGTGAGAAATGGATAGAAAAGATAGAAAATGAAAGACTGAGGTCAGAAATCGTTGCTACCGGAAAAGGATCAGAGACTACGAACCTCGAGGCAAGTTTCTTACTTGCTAGATGTTGATTTAATGCGATAATTTGCATGTATAGTTAGGTTTTTGGTGATTTAAACCCTAAATGGGTATTTATTGATTTTTGTGATTAAAGCCATAAATCTTAGTTTTAACTTGATTTGAGGATTATATATTGGTTATTAATGGTGTAGAAACAATTTGGGAGAATTAGTTATTGTTGATGTTGGCTAAAATGGAAGATTTAAGATTTTGGGGTTTTAGGGTTCAAACAACCCGTAGCCAAACTTGGGATTTTTGCAGGACCGAATCGATTCGGCCCTAAGGGCGAATCGATTCGGATAAGGGATAGCTTACAGGTCTGGGAAAACCGAATCGGCTCGGTTTGGAACCGAATCGATTCGGTAATTACAGAAAGTTAGGTTTGCTCGACGAATCGATTCGGCCTTTTAGGAGAATCGATTCGCAAGGGGAGAATCGATTCGGCCCTAGGGGAGAATCGATTCGGGTCCCCTATTTTTGTGAGATTTTTCCTAGTTTAAATTTTTAACCCTTTTCTTTTAGGTCCAAGGTTTAGAGACCTTCCCTTGGGAAGTAATGGGGATTCCAAGGGGGTGGTTTTGGGTAGACTATTGTCCTAGGATTAAACAGGATGATTAGGATTACCCCGAGGGCTAGTTTGTGTAGGTTAATGTCCATATGATATAAGAGATTAACCAAAAGATAAATTGGAGATAAAATGTGTTTGTTGAGACATTTGGGAGATAGTCCTTGAGGGAGACTCACTTTGATGGTTCATGTAATTGTATGAACTTTTGGAGACTAGTTTGAAGTTTATGGAGCTTCGGGTCTTAGGTCATTAATAAAATATAACACTAAGAATAAGAAAGACATATGCTAATATGTAGTACTAAATGAATAAGTAAAATGATTTTGAGAATTGTAAAAATGGATGTTTTCAAAATGGAAAAAGTAAATGTTTTCATAAATGATAATATATGATTACACACCTCCATAAATCGCTATCATAAGGGAAGTTGCGCGAGCGTGGTGAAGCCCCCTGACTAATGAATGCAGGGTGGATATAGTCCCTAAGCCATATGTCGTTTATTATACTGCACTGGTTAGGAGATTCTGGGTGTGGTCTTGACTTTCTCGCAGGCATATGGCCGCTTCCTGGCGTTTGTTAGGTTTCCAGGTTGTCTTGTTTGATGGGCCCTGGAAGATAATAGCCATTTAGGGGTGCGTCCAGTGGGGAAACCCGGAGGGGCAGTCTTAGATTTTATTAAAGCATTTTATGATAATAAAATGGCTTTAATTAAATTTCCCGGATGGAAGAAGGGAAATGGGATATATGGTTTGGCTTCGGATACATTTCCCGGATGGAAGAAGGGAGATGGAAGCATATGGTATACAAAAGTATTTTTATGATAATAAAAATGACTTTTGGTTACACTTCCTGGATGGAAGAAGGGAAGCGGGATTTTATGAAAAAGGATAAAACATTTTTATGTTAATAAAACTTACTTTAAAAATGTATTTTTCCTGGATGGAAGAAAGGAAATAAAATTGGTAAAGAAATTGTTGAAATGAGATTAATTGGTAAACATTAGATAAAATGTTGTACCCTTTATATATATTCCTAATAAACAAAATAGGAATTACGCTTGTAGATGGTTTCCCATTTATGTATATAGAAATTATGTGCTGAGGGTCTAATTGGATCTCGACGATCGACCTTGCCTAAGTAGTAGTGTATTGGGGGGGTCCTTGTTTGGATTTCTCTTTGGAGACACCCCACACACGAATAGGGCATAGTGTGGAGACTGGGGAGAAGTTTAGCCCTTAGCATTATGTTAAAGGAAATTAAATTAGATGAGTATATATGTCAATATTGTACTTAGGGTCTAATGGATCTCGATGATCGACCTTGCCTAGTAGTAGTGTATCGGGGGGGTTCCTTATTTGGATTTCTCTTTGCGAGACGCCACACGCAAGAATAAGGGCATAGTGTTGTGACTAGGGAGAAGTTATCCCTGAGTACTTGGATTAATTAGGACAGGGTCTAATGTATCCCGACGATCAACCTTCCTTAGTAGTAGTGTATCAGGGGGGTTCCTTGTTGAGATTTCGCTTTGCGAGACACCCCACTCATGAATAAGGGCATAGTGTTTAGACTGAAGAGAAGTTATCCTTTTGTTCTTTGTTTAACTTGAGCATTCATTGATATTGTGCTAGGTTTCTTTTAGATTTGAGAGGTGAGAAATATATTGTTAATCGCGAGAGATTTACGCATTTAACTGTCATGCATTTTGTCACATGGGAATCATATGAAACCGGGCCCTGACCCGTATCTATATTTCTTTGCTTTGCATATGCTCCTTGCCGTACAGGTGCTCTACCGCATGGACACCCGTATTTACATTTCCATTCCGGTTGTTATGGAGCTAAGACATATTGCGGATGTCGTAGGGCATTATTTAGTCGCTTCTTTCTATTGTACTCTAGTTATCTTCAGTTGTTTATTCGGGCGTGTTTGCCCAAGCGTTGCACTCATTTATTATATTGTAATATTTAATGTGTAATATTCAGTGTAACTAATTGTATTGGTCTGTTCACCAACAGCTTATTCGTTGATTATTTATGATTTTCTCGTTCTTTATTTAACAATTTTTTATATCCACCGTTTTTGCAAATGGGATTGTCTAAGTGTTTTTCTTTTAATTTCAAAATTTTAAATTTGACGGTCCATTTTCTAAAATGATTGGTGGTTATCTCGTACTATTATTTTAATCGTCAGTGATGTTGAGAATGGATCATCTATGATTCCTGTGATTAATAGAGTATTGGGCTGGCCACCTATTATTTTAGTAGGCGGGTTGTCACAGGATGTTTGGAAATTGACACATGAGGGTACGAACGCGGTTAAAGAATCAAAATTATAAAATTTGGCCACCCAATTTGAGACTATCACCATGTCTAAGTCTGAATGCTTTGATGATTTTTATGCACATTTGTCGGATATTGTCAACACTAGTTTTAATTTGGGTGAGGTGATTTGTATCGCACGTGTCGTCAAAGAGATTTTGAGATCTCTCCCAAAACGGTTTATTCCTAAAGTCACTGTTTTGAACTCTTTGGGAAATTTGAAATCACTTAAGTCGGAAGTAATTGTAGGAGATCTTCAAACCTATGAGGTTGATATGTTTCACCAAACCATTAAGGCTAAGGATACATGTGTTTCTTTAAAGACTCATTTTAAGAAAAAGAAAGAAAAATTTGTGAGTCCGATTAAGAGAGAGATTTTTATTTTGATTATATGGCCTTGATTGCGAAAATTTTTAAAAAATTTCTCAACATGAACAAAAATAATTCTTCCAATAAGTGATTTTTTAAGAAAAATAAAATGGCCAAAGAAAACGGTGAGAAAGAGAAGAAGAGAGAAAAAGAAACGGAGAGTGAGGAAAATTTAGAAAGTTTGACGTGTTTTGAGTGTGAGGGAAAAGAGCCTAAGTCATTTGAGTGTCCCACCTATCTTAGGAGAAAGGGGAAGAAAGTATCCATGCCTGCCACACTTAGTGATAGTGAGGGAAATGAGGAAGATGAGTCTGGAGATGGTTTAGCATATGGGATGGTTGTCGCTTTTTCTAGTCGTGTGAGCACACCCACTTTGTCTCACGAGAGTGCACACGAGAGCGATGGTAGTGATTTGTGTGCTTCGAGTTAGGAAGAAAGTGAGGACGGGAGTGGAGATGAAAGTGAGCACGAAAAAGATTTTAGAGATTTGTACGCTGAGACCTTGAAAACGAAAAAAATACAAAAGGGATTTAGGTCATCGAGTTTTGGATTTGGAGAGAGAGAAGGATATTTTGAGACGGGAAAGGTGTGATTTGATCAACACAGTGTTTAGATCGATGACACGTGTATCCCAACTCGAGAGTGATCTCGAACTTTCCAGGGAGGTCCAAGTCCCTTTAGAGAATGCATCTAAGAAGGTTGGAAAGATTGTTCTCAATCCTATTTTTGTTAGTGGTGAGAGTTTAGGAATAATTCATGATGGTGATTCCACTTCCCAAAAAGTACCTGAGCCAGTTCCCACTTTAGTGTTAGATTCACGTAAGTCTCACCCTAACCTAGCAAGGCGTCCCATTCCTATTAGAAGAGCGCATCCTAGAATATTTGAGAGAGGTGTTCCTAGGCCTATATATGTTTGTTCCCATTGTAAAAGGAGATGTCACCTTACGGAATTTTGTTTTAAGTTGGGTTATGTGTCACGTTTTTCTTTTACACGTGTTTCTGCCACACATGCACCCACACATGATACTTTACATTCTTCTGGAGACTACTTGAGAGAGTTTGCACATTTAGGTGAGTTCGTTAAGTTTTTTGTCAAAACTTCAAAAAATTCGATGGAGGTTTTTCATAAGTTGGCACCACCGTTGGAAAACCCCTCCGCACCTAACGATTGAGGTTTGACTTGTTTACTAGCATAGGATGTTTTTCAGGATGACATTATTTGCCTATAGCTAGTATGTATCCTGTTTTTAACTTTTCTATTTTTTTTTGGAAAATATAAAAAGATTTTATTTTAAGAAATTTTGAGAAAATCCAAAAAGAAATTTGTATTTTGTTTTACACCTTTTATGGATAGACATTTAGGATGACCGAGTCACAACATAATTCCATTCTTCATGTGACTATTTGATAGTGTTTTGAGATAATATATCATGTCATCTTTGTGCTTTATAATGTTTAGAGTCATTAAGATGTAATTAAGTGTTACTTCCTACATGTTTGATTCATGATTTCCTTTATTGCACACGTGCACGAATTTGTTTGATTATTGTGCTAGTCTTATCACATGTTGGTTGGGTGTTTTCACTTTAATCCTGTCTTTAAAAACGAACCAAGCGCGATGACACATGATAAGAAAGTTGTGCATCTAAGAACCGTTTGTGAGTTTGTGAGTTTGTGAGCTTTATTTGAAAATGAGAAATGGATGCGAATGGTTCACATTTGGCCTTTGAGAATACTAATCCACCGTTATATCGGACCTAAAAAATTGAGGTATTTTAATTATCCGAGGTCCAAAGAGGTTGAAAGAGCCTGGAAAAATTTTAAGGCAATAAAAAAGAAATTCATGCCAAACATGGGCCATTAGGTTTCACCATCAATACTCCAATGTTTGAGAATTTAGATCACCTCTAAACAAAATATAAATCTAAGGGAGTTTGGTTCGATAATTTAAATGGGTTTGCACTTCCTTGAATGTCCTAAAAAAATAGTTTTGGATGTTATTGGTGTGGAAATCACTTTGAGCTTTGATTTGCTAATTTGATTGTGTCAATTTCTTATAATTCAATCTTTTTACACCTAAGGAAGATGCTGAGTTTATTCGTTAGGAGTATCCGATATTCATTGTGCACATATGTTATGTTTGTATGCATATATTTTCCTATCGAATTTTATCACATTCTTACATTTTCGCTATCACCGACTTGGTTGTTTTTGCGTTTGTTCGTGGTGTGATTCTTTGTTGTATACTTTGTGTGAAATTTTTTGAAAAGTTCATTACCTTGTGACATTATCCATTTGCATTTATTTGTGCTTCTCATATCTGTTTATTTGGGGACATCATAAAAAGGGGGAGAATGAATTGTGGGGGAGAATTGTTTGGTTGGTTGGTTGATTTATCAATGATTTGCTTAAGCTTAATTGATAATTTCTTTATGCTTATCATTATATTTCAAACTACTGCGTGTCACGGGTATTTGCTTTATCTCATGTGTGTGGGTACAAAATTAATAATTATTGGATTGCACACCATGATGAGAAAATCTTGCTCTGAGAGTTTCTGAAAAGTTGAAGCTTTGATGATGTTGAAGTTTGATTGTCGACATGTCATTTAGTATTCTCAGTTTGAAGGTTTAATGGGGATATTATCTTATATGTCATTTTATTTATGGAGATCGCATAATTCGAATTTTTTATGTATGTACCGGCATAGACATAGAGGGAGATTTATAAGGACATAATTTTATTAATGTCCGGGGTAGAATCTAGAAATTTTCTATTTGTCCTAGATCACGGTCTGTATGTCTGATACCGCTACATTCGGCACGTCAATACGATCATCCACGACGGCTTTGATCCGAATTCATGCATCCATCATCTTCACACGTGCATCATGCTTCATGCAACGTGCTGCTCAACTATTCCCACTACTCCACTTTGCATTATTGGTAAAATGATTTATTTGAGTTGTTTATATTTGCATAAATATTTGGGAATTTTTAAGAAAATATTTTTCCAAGTTTGATTTGTTTTTTAAAAAGAGCAAAAAAAATTCTAAGTGTAGAAGCGGACTTGCCTCGGTTGACGTGCTCACGAGATCTTGTTCAAATGACATCTCTCTATCATTCGAACGAAATGAGCATGTTGCGTGATCTTGTTTGAGCGACGCCGTCGCCTCCATTTTTGTATAAATATCTGTAAGCTTTCTGCATGTTTTTCCAAGTCTTTTTCACACTCGATTTCTGCATTTCATGTTTTAGGTTTCATACCTTCTTTATACACATAATCATTCCCATATATGTATGTGAATCTTTACACCTTCAAGAGAATCATTTGTACTCATCTGGAGTAACTTGTCGAGAATCCTTCTCTTTTTCATTACTGCCCTTATGGAGTTCTTGCTGGAGATTCTAGCCGACGACATCGGAACCAACACCTGAGGGTATTTCGTATGTCACCCTATTTCAGTATAATCCGTGTAAATTGTTCGTTACATATTATAGTCAAATAAAAAAGTTTTGCCCTTCGGGGATTTTTCCTGAAATTGTTTGTTTTATCCTGCATGCTTTATTTTATTGGATAAATCATCTAGATGCGTGTTTTAGGGTTTAACTAAAATTTGGGAATAAATAAAATTAGATTTTTGAGAAGTCGCAATATTTCCGCTGTAGTGATTCTTCAAATTGGTATGAGAGCTTATTTAAGTGATCACCACTTTTACAAATTGGTATCAGAGCTTTTGCTCACGTTTTACCTTTTACAAATTTGTATGACAGCAGTTTGCACTATTTTATTGTGTATTCATATTTTCTGCAAAAGTGTGTGATATTGTTTTTTTTTAAAATAAATTTTGTGAAAAATTGCAACTTTTCCCATGGAGCACTTTTCCCATAGAAAAATAAAAAGGCCAAAGAAAATGGTGAGAAAGAGAAGAATAGAAAAAAAGAAACGGAGAGTGAGGGAAATTTAGAAAGTTTGTCGTGTTTTGAGTGTGAGGGCAAAGATCATAGGTCATTTGAGTGTCCCACCTATCTTAGGAGAAAGGGGAAGATAGTAGCCATGCCTTCCACACTTAGTGATAGTGAGGGAAATGAGGAAGATGAGTCTGGAGATGGTTTAGCATATGGGATGGTTGTCGCTTTTTCTAGTCGTGTGAGCACATCCACTTTGTCTCACAAGAGTGCACACGAGAGAGATGGTAGTGATTTGTGTTCTTCGAGTTAGGAAGAAAGCGAGGAGGAGAATGGAGATGAAAGTGAGCTCCAAAAAGCTTTTAGAGAATTGTACGCCGAGACCTTGAAAACGAGAAAATACAATAGGGATTTGGGTCGTGGAGTTTTGGATTTGGAGGAAGAGAAGGATATTTTGAGACGGGAAAAGTGTGATTTGATCAACACAGTGTCTAGACCGACGACACGTGTATCCCAACTTGAGAGTGATCTCGAACTTTCTCGGGAGGTCAAAGTCACTTTAGAGAACGCATCTAAGATTGTTGGAAAGATGGTTCTTAATCCTATTTTGGGTTGTGGTGAGAGTTTAGAAATAAGTCATGATGGTGCTTCTACTTTCCAAGTAGTACCCGAGCCAGTTCCCACTTTAGTGTTAGATTCACGTGAGTTTCACCCTAACCCACCTAGGCGTCCCATTCCTATTAGAGGAGCGCATCCTAGAATTTTTGAGAGAGGTGTTACTAGGCCTATATATGTTTGTTCCCATTGCAAGTGGAGATGTTACCTTAGGGAATTTTGTTTTAAGTTGGGTTATGTGTCACGTTTTCCTTCTACACGTGTTTCTGCCACACATGCACCCACACATGATACTTTACATGCTCCTGGAGACTATATGAGAGAGTTTTCACATTTAGGTGAGTTCGTTAAGTTTTTGGTCAAAACTTCACAAAATTTGATGTAGGTTTCTCATAAGTTGGCACCACCTTTGGAAAACCCCTCCGCACCTAACGATTGAGGTTTGACTTGTTTACTAGCATAGAATATTTTTCATGATGACATTATTTGCCTATATCTAGTATATATCCTGTTTGTGTGTTTTTTATTTTTTTTGAAAAATACAAAAAAGATTTTATTTTGAGAAATTTTGAGAAAATCCAAAAAGAGTTTTGTATTTTGTTTTACACCTTTTATGGATACACACTTACGATGACCGAGTCACAACATCATTCCATTTTTCATGTGACTATTTAATAGTGTTTTGAGACAATATATCACGTCATCTTTGTGCTTTATAGTGTTTGGAGTCATTAAGATGTAATTAAGTGTTACTTCCTACATGTTTGACTCGTGATTTCCTTTATTACACATGTGTATGGATTTGTTTTATTATTGTGCTTGTCTTATCACATGTTGGTTGGGTGTTTTCACTTTAATCCTATCTTTAAAAATGAACCAAGCGCGATGAAAGTTGATAAGAAAGTTGTGCATGTAATAACCATTTGTGAGTTTGTGTGCTTTATTTCAAAACGGGAAAGGGATGCGAATGGTTTACATTTGGCCTTTGACAAAACTAATCCACCGTTATATCGAACCTAAAAAATTGAGGTATTTTCATTATCCGAGGTCTAAAGAGGTTGAAAGAGCCTGAAAAAATTTGAAGGCAATAAAAAGAAATTCATGCCAAACCTTGGCCAGTAGGTTTCACCATCAATTCGCCATTGTTTGAGAATTTAGATCACCTCTAAGTAAAATATAAATCTAAGGGAGTTTGGTTCGAGAATTTAAATGGGTTTGCACTTACTTGAAAGTCCTAAAAAAACATTAAATAGTTTTTGACGTTATTGGTGTGGAAATCACTTTGAGCTTTGATTTGCTGATTTGATTGAGTCAATTTATTATAATTCCATCTTTTTACACCTATGGAAGATGCTGAGCTTATTCGTTAGGAGTATCTGATATTCATCGTGCACATTTGTTATGTTTGTATGCATATATTTTTCTATCGAATTTGATCACACCCCTACATTTCCGCTATCACCGACTTGGTTGTTTTTGTGTTTATTCATGGTGTGATTCTTTATTGCATACTTTGTGTGAAATTTTTCGAAAAGTTCATTACGTAGTGACATTCTCCATTTGCATTTATTTGTGCTTCTCATATATGTTTATTTGGGGACATTATAAAAAGGGGGAGAATGAATTATGGGGGAGAATTGTTTGGTTGGTTGGTTGATTTATCAATGATTTGCTTAAGCTTAATTGATAATTTCTTTATTCTTATCATTATATTTCAAACTGTTATTTGTGACGGATATTTACTTTATCTCATGTGTGTAGGTACAAAATTGATGATTATTGGATTGCAGACCCTGATAAGAAAAGCCACCTTTGAGAGTTTCTTAAAAGTTGAAACTTTGAAGATGTTGAAGTTTTATTGTCGACATGTCATTTCTTATTCTCAGTTTGATGGTTTAATAGGGATATTATCTTACATGTCATTTTATTTATGGAGATCGCATAATTCGAATTTTTTATATATGTAACGTCATAGACATAGGGGGAGATTTATAAGGACATGATTTTTTAAATGTCCGGTGTAGAATCTAGAAATTTTCTATTTTGCCTGGATCACAGTCTGTGTGTCTCATACCGCTACATTCAGCACGTCAACACGATCATCCACGACGGCTTTGATCCAAATCCATGCATCCATCATCTTCACACGTGCATTATGCTTCATGCGACGTGTAACTCAACTATTCCCACTACAACTTCGCATTATTGGTAAAATGATTTATTGGAGTTGTTTATTTTTGCATAAATATTTGGGCATTTTTAAGAAAATATTTTCCAAAGTCTGATTTGTTTTTAAAAAAAAAGCAAAAAAAATTATAAGTGTAAAGCGGACTTGCCTCGGTTGACGACCTCACGAGATCTCATTCAAACGACATCTCTTTGTCGTTCGAATGACATTAGCATGTCGCGTGATCTAGTTTGAGCGATGACGTCGCCTCAATTTTTGTATAAATATCTGTATGCTTTCTGCACGTTTTTCCAAGTCTTTTTCACATACGATTTCGGCGTTTCATGTTCTTAGGTTTCATACCTTCTTTATACACATAATCATTCCCATATATGTATGTGAATCTTTACACCTTCAAGATAATCATTTGTACTCATTTGGAGTAACTTGTGGAGAAGCCTTCTCTTCTTCATTACTGCCCTTCTGGAGTTCTTGCTGGAGATTCTAGCCGACGATATCGGAATCGACACCTGAGGGTATTTCGTATGTCACCCTATTTCAGTATAATCTGTGTAAACCGTTCTTTACAAATTATAGTGAAATAAAAATGTTTTGCCCTTCGGGAATTTTTCCTGAAATTATCTGTTTTGTCCTACATGTTTATTTTATTGGATAAATCATCTAGACGCATGTTTTAGGGTTTAGCTAAAATTTGGAAATATTTAAAATTGGGTTTTTAAGAAGTAGCAATATTTCCGCTGTAGCGATTCTTCAAATTGGTATCAGAGCTTATTTAAGCGATCACCACTTTTACAAATTGGTATCAAAGCTTTAGCTAACCTTTTGCCATTTACATAGCCCTATTATTTTATATGCTTAATCTCAAGATTAGGTTAAACTGCTAATATAAAATGACCCGAATACCCATAAGTGAGTCCCGACTTGTCTAAGAAACCGCTAAAATCCAATTACTACACCCATTAATCCAACTTAAAATTTTGTGTACTCGGGCCTAATAAAGGGGTGCGGTGGTCCGTATGAACTGCGATGGGTTAATTGGACTGTGGCGAGTCCAGGCTTGCGAGAGTCTGACAATTCCTATTGGGTTATAACATTAGAACAATTATTATTCAAATTGGTTATATGTGTGGAGTGCGTGTATATGGTCATTCACTAAGCCTTTATAACTTACACTCCGATAATGTTTTTTTTCAGGTATACTTATCGCTTGGAGTTCACTGTCAAGTTAGGACCTTAAAATCGGGGAGTGGCAGATATTTAATATGGGTTGAATATCAAGAAGGTTTTTGTAAATGTTAAACAAAGGAATATCATTTATGTAAAGTTGTGTAATGATTGTAAGCTACATGTAAAGTTAGTTTTGTTTTCATATAAACATTCCTTTGAATTGAAGAAAAAAAACTTGTGGTATTTTTCATGAGAGATTTAATGTAAAGTATTGTTTAAGGGAATTTATCTCCTAATAAAAGGATGATTTTAACTTAATTAAGTCGGGGCGCGACATGAATAGTGTGATTTATAATTTTCACACCAAATTAAATAAGATATGACTCGAATAGCGCAAGCAAAACTATGAATTAATCTTGTCATGTCTTTACAAAATAATCGTGTCCATAGGGGTCGTGTTTTTTTTTACTGAAACATGCTAAACCAATCCGGTAAGAAATGTATGTAGGTGTAGGACGAGTAAAATTATGAAATAATTGTGTCATTATGGGTCGTGTTTTTTGCTCACAGTAATGAAAATAATGTAAATTGACACGATACGATTATACACAAATAATTTAAAATGACATGAGAAGATTAATTCATAATTTTACTTGTGTTATTCGTGTCATATAGTATTTAATGTAGTCTTAAAAATATAAATCATGTTATTCATGTCGTGTCGTTTATTAGAGTCTAAAATAAAAAGTAATAATGTATTAAAGTCAAAACATTTTTTTTAACAAAAAAATGTAGTTTTTTTTAAAAAGTAATGTTTTATAAAAAATTGTAAGAAACAAAGTTGATATTTTCTAGGGTCACTCTATAATATTTTCTAGAGAGAAAGTGCCTATAATTTAGCCAATAATTTCTAGGGTCACCGCCAGACGACACATGTCTGGTCCGCACAAGAGCATATATATATATATATATATATATATATATATATATATATATATATATATATATATATATATATAGAGAGAGAGAGAGAGAGAGAGAGAGAGAGACAGAGACAGAGAGAGAGAGAGACAGACTCCTTTGCACATTAAGTTTGCACATAATATTTTTTTGAATAGTAAAAAATATATTTTTGCGCTAATTTTGGTTATGTGATATTCAAACATTTCAAATGACTCGTACAAAAAAAATGGGTCAAACTTTCACTGTTTTTAAGTACTTTAAAAGGTACAAAAGTTTGATCGATTTTTTAAAAATAGCAAAAAAAAAATTTAGTTGTGACTTCAAACCCCGCAAAACTATTTTCTGAATTCAGTATATGAAGATAGTTAGGGGGTCTATAAATCACAAATACGTGAAGCTTCATCCAAAATCTTAATTTTATAACCCTAAATCTCACCTAATTGCCCTTGCTTTTTTCCTTTCTCTTACGGTTAGTCTACAAATCTTTGTACTAATCTAAAATGATATTTAAGCTTTGAAGCCCTCATTGCACCTACACGCCTGCCAACATTAAGTACTAATGTTGTGGTTCAAAAGAATAGCAAGATGCAAGATGCAAGACACATACAATTTTTTTTTGTAAAATATTTTTCCTATAACGAGGTGTCCGGGTCAGCTTACGTGCACCTCAATTAATTCCCGTTCGTGGCTTCCGCTGAACAAGCATTATTTTGAGGGAACCAAATTCAATCCACCCCCAAACAGTGTCCCAGTAATAATTTTATACCACTGGACCAAGACACTTGATTAAAGAGTAATGCTACGGAATTCAATTTTCAAAGAAAATTGGAATTTCTAATTGCTTTCCACATGTGGAAGGATACAGAGGATATGGTGGAGACAAACGACAAACCCAATCCGGAAAGATCACTAAGGATTTCAATAAAAGAATTGGACCACTAATGGTTGCTTTCCACATAATAATGGTGAAGTTGTGGTGCCGGATAATGATATGGGTCCATTATGAGTTAACTCCGATTACAAATAATTGCAAATTGGTTTCGTAGTATAAAATTGTCACTGGAACAGTATTGATGGTGAATTGAGTTTGATTCGCAGTTCAAATTCTCATACTGTCAAAATAATGCTTGGTCAGCGAGCGCCACGAATTCCGAATGAAAATTAGTCAAAGTGCGTGTAAGCTGGTTCGTACATTTCATGATTGTCACAAAAAAAATAAAATATAATTATAAATTTATGATGCTATTAAAACATCCCATGTACACAGTTAACTTTTGAAGTTAAAATAAAAATATTAGGCTCGGTTTTGATACACCACGACAGATATAGTAAATAATGGCAATTGAATATTTTATTTATTATTTTTTGTTTGTTAATATGTATTAAAAATCTATTATTTCGTTAAAAACGATCTTGTTTAATATTTTTATGTTTTCGTTAATTCAGTTTTTTTTTTAATTAAAAACTGTTCTCTATTACAACAGTTTGTTTTTTAAATTATTTTTCATTAAAAACTGTTTTTCGGCAAAAACGGTTTTTTATTGGTAAGTTTGTTTTTTTGTGAAACTGTTTTTTCCCAGTCAAAATTGTTTCACTTTTGAGCTAAAACTATGTTAAAACTCGATTTTTTCAAAATGTTTTTTGCTAAACTATTTTTTGGTGAAAACGATTACAGTTTTTTTTTGTTCTGAAAACTTTTTTAAAATCGTTTCTATTGTTAAAACTATTATTTTAAGAATATTATTTTGTTATTAGTTGCTTTACTATTAATTTAAGAAATTTTTTTTCATTGCAAGTCATTTTTGTTTTGTTAAAAATGGTTTTATACGAACTTTTTTTAATAATTATTTTTTCGTTAAATTTTTTTACTTTTTTTGTTAATTTTTTTTATGTATCACTTTGTTTACATTACCCATTTTTGCCATTAATTTGTCAACCGTAACAAATCAGTCCTCTCACAATGAGGACCAGAATCAGTCCACAACAGCTACTACATCCAAGTAACTAACGTCAACAACAACTCCTACTTTTAAGGAACCGAACTACAACAGCTAACCTTTTGAAATTCAAATTAGTGTTATCTCCTAACTGTATATATACACCAGCACCGCTGTTCATTGTGTCTCCATCCGAAACTCGGATTCTAAATCTCCATCTTCATCTTCACAGGCTGCATCAAGGTGATGACTCTACCACCACTTTTCTTCAAAAGGCCAAGGCCATTTCTGACGAACTCAGTGCCGCTGGACATCCCCTCTCTCAAGCAGAATTCAACATACATATCTTTAAAGGTCTGCGTTCTGAATTTAAAGATCTCATTACCACTCTCACAGCGCGCTCTACACCTGTCACATTCTCCGAACTGCATGCCCTACTCTTAAGCCATGAATTTATTAACACTGATCAACTTTCTTCCCTTACTATTACACCTTCCATCACCACACCTACCGCTCACAATACTACTATATCTCCAAACCCAACTCATTCACCTAACTATCAATATGGACAACAATACTTCAACTCATCTCGTGGTCGCTCCAATCGTGGACGTGGCCGAGGAAGGGGACGTTCTAATTTTTGACCTCCCTATCAATCCAGATGTCAAATTTGCAATGCATACTACCACACTGCTATGTCCTGCTCACATCGCTTCCATAACTCCCAACCTCCACCCACTGCTCACTTCACTCACCATCCGAATTTTCAACCTGGCATCCTACCCACTCCACGCTCACCCATAACTGCTTGGCTCCCGGATACCGTTGCCACCCATCATGTTACCCCTGACCTCACCCACCTTCACCATCCATATGAATATCATGGCCCAAACACTCTCCACGTTGGTAACGGTAAGGGACTTCCTATTTCCCATATTGGTAACTCCTTTATTTCTACTCCCTCTTCTAATCTCCTCTTAAATAACATTCTTCATGTTCCAACTATTTCTACATCTCTACTTTCTGTTCAAAAATTTACTCGAGATAATAATGTTTATTTTGAATTTTACCCCTCTTTCTGCGTTGTGAAAGATTGTCGCACCCAGAAACCTCTACTTCACGGAACGAGTAAAAATGGTCTCTACACACTCTCTCCCACAGCAATGTCTTCTTCTCCACAAGTTCATCATACCGAGAGAGTTTCATCAACTTGTTGGCATAACCGACTCGGTCATCCTCACACTCAAGTTCTTAATCAACATAAACTTCCTTTTAATAAATCTAGTCAGAATAATCTTTGTGTAGCATGTCAAATGGGAAAGTCATGTAGGCAACCTTTGCCAAGTCGTATTAAGTCGTCTTCATCTATATTAAATTTAGTTTTCAGTGATGTTTGGGGCCCTTCTCCTACTATGTCCACCAATGGTCATAAATATTTTGTCATCTTCGTTGATCATTTTTCAAACTTTATTTGGTTTTATCCTCTAATACAAAAATCCAATGTGTATTCAACTTTTATTATTTTTCAAAAATTTGTTGAACGCCAATTTAATACCAAAATAAACAATGTGCAAACAGATTGGGGTGGTGAATTTCGCAAACTAGATTCTTTTTTTAAAAATTGTGGAATTCATCACCGTTATTCTTGTCCTCACACACACGAACAAGTTGGCTTCATTGAACGTCGCCACCGACACATTGTTGAAACCGGTCTTACCCTAATGGCCCACGCCTCTATACCTCAAAAATATTGGCATTATGCTTTCGAAAGTGCCGTTTTCTTAATCAATTATATGCCCACACGCACACTCTCTAATAAATCTCCCTTTCAAGTCCTTTATTCAAAACCTCCTGATTACTCATTTCTTAAAACTTTTGGTTGTTTATGTTTTCCATATCTTCGCCCATATAACAATCATAAAATGGACTATCGATCTTATCCATGTATCTTTCTTGGTTATAGTTCGAACCAACATGGTTATCGATGCCTTCACCCACAAACTGGACGCCTTTATTTTGCTCGTCATGTTCGATTTGATGAACATAAATTTCCTTTTGCCCATATCGCTCCTACACTAATCCCACCCACTAATACTATCCACACTCCTCCATGGGGAGGCATTCCTACTACACATATATTCCTACCACAACATCCCATTACCTCACCCCTCCTTCCTTATTGCCTACTGCCCAAACACCATCTGTACCACTCATTCCAGACCCTACACCTGCTATCACGCAACCTCTTCTGCAGCCAGCTACTGCTCCGTCCCACCTTGTTCAACCACCAGCTACAAGCCGACAATCACAACGCACCTCAACCCCACCCATGACCACTACCCACTGCCCTCCTAACTCTTTTCCGGCTATCACAACATACTCCAATCCTGCGGGCATTAACTTAGAAATTGATCTTAGCCATTTACCCACCAAAACACATCCCATGCAACTTCGTTCACAATCTAAAAATTCACACCCACCTCACGGTCACTTAACTACACTCCAACTCAATGAACCTACATGCTTCACAACTTCCAACAAAGATCCCAATTGGCGTAAAGCTATGACAACTGAAATCAATGCACTTTTACACAATCACACTTGGTCTCTTGTTCCTCCTTCCCCACAAATGAATATCATTGGATGTAAATGGGTTTATCGCATCGAAAGAAAATCCGATGGATCCCTTGAACGCTATAAAGCTCGCTTAGTTTCCAAGGGATTTCATCTGGAATATGGTCTTGATTTTCATGAAACTTTTAGTCCCGTGATAAAGGCTACTACTCTTCGAACCATCCTATCTATTTCTGTAAAAAATAACTGGAATATATCCCAACTCGATGTCAATAATGCTTTTCTCCACGGCTTTCTTAATGAGGATGTCTACATGGAACAACCTCCTGGCTTTAAAGACTCCACCTATCCCAATTTCTTTTGTAAATTAAATCGCTCACTCTATGGTCTCAAACAAGCGCCTCGAGCCTGGTTTCATCGTCTCACTCAATATCTTCTCACCGAACAATTTGCTGGCTCCAAAACAGACACTTCTTTATTTATTTATAAACATGGAAATAACATAATGTTTCTTCTCATCTATGTAGATGACATAATATTAACTGGGAATAATTCTACACTCATTAAATCTCTTATTACATCTCTTAGCAAAGAATTTTCCCTCAAAAATCTTGGCTCTCTTCATTATTTTCTTGGCATTGAAGTCACGGCTACCTCCACTGGTATTCATCTCTCCCAAGAACGATATATTAAAGACCTTCTCACTAGGCATGGAATGTCCAATTCCAAACCTCTAACCACTCCTCTCTACACCACACTTTCCCTATCCAAACATGATGGTACTCTATTATACGATCCTACCTCTTATAGACAAATTGTTGGCCCTCTTCAATATGCTACTCTCACATGTCCCGACATTACCTTTGCTGTCAACAAAGCTTGCCAATTCATGCAACAACCTACGGACACTCATTGAACCCTAGTTAAACAGATACTCCGGTACCTTAAAGCTACATCATCTCATGGGCTTCACCTCACTAAATCCTCATATCTTGAACTTCAAGCTTTTACCGACTCTGATTGGGCAGGTTGTGTTGATGATAAAAAATCAACGGGTGGTTATGCAATCTACTTGGGCTCCAACCTCATCTCATGGCAATCTAAGAAACATAAAACTGTGACCCGCTCTTCTACCGAGGCTAAGTACAAGTCCCTTGCTGATGCTACCGCTGAACTCACATGGCTTAAATCACTTCTTACTGAAATTGGTTATACACCTCATACACCTCCCATTCTTTGGTGTGATAGTATTGGCGCTACATATTTATCCGCAAATCCGGTATTTCATGCTCGCACAAAACATGTTGAGATTGACTTTCATTTTGTTCGGGATCAAGTTGCAAAGCATCAATTACATGTTCAATTCATATCCACTCATGACCAAATAGCAGATATTTTTACAAAGGCCCTATCCTCACTGCAGTTCCAGTTTCTTCGTGACAAGCTCATGGTCGTTCCAAAACCACCATCAGCTTGCGGGGGAGTGTCAACCGTAACAAATCAGTCCTCTCACAATGAGGACCAGAACCAGTCCACAACAGCTCCAACATCCAAGTAACTAACGTCAACAACAACTCCTATTTCTAAGGAACTGAACTACAACAGCTAACCTTTTGAAATTCAAATTAATGTTATCTCCTAACTGTATATATACACCAGCACCGCTGGTCATCTTCTGTGGAGAAATACTGTAACAGTTTACAACATTTCCTTAAGTTTATTATAATTGTTACAAACATCTTACTTTTCTAACTCAAAAAATTAATGTTATTAAAAAACCCTGATTCGAACATTATAGAATTTGCCATGGATATTGTCATTCCATGAAAAAATTTACCATTCAGGGCATTTGTCCACTTTTGAATCAAACGGACCCTTATTGTAAATAATAATTATTTTAAAAACATTAAATTTTTTCAAAAGGAATTTTTTTCAAGATTGTTTTTTAGAAAAAAAAAAGAACGTTAAAAACTATATTTCAAAAAATGGGTTGTTTTTAATACATAAAGCGATTTATTAAATAAATATTTTAATTGTTTTTAACTATTTAAACTATTTCATAGTTATCAATAACCCCAAATATAATTTTTAACCCTAAATTCTATTAAAGTGAACAGTCAAAATGGATGGAATGGTCAAACTGACACCATGTATATACTTTAGGGGCTTATTGGAAAGAAAAAACACTTCAAGGGCTTAATAAAAATAATTTATATACTTTAAGGGCCACCGAAACAATTCACTATTTCCAGTTTGCTGGATTGCAGAGTTATTCAAAGGGCTCGGGCGTAGATATATTCAAGTGGTGTTGGTGGAGGTGTAATTGTGTTACAAGGGATAACTGGGTTGAGTTAAATATGCATCAACAACCCTCTATTAGATTGCAATGAAAATTTACATTTAACAACCTCATGCAGACAGCATTGTTCTTAATTGGAAAGATGCATCACGTCACGAAAATTGTAATTGGGCAAACATTGGGGATGTGTCGCATATTCCTCTTGAAATTTTATTTTATTTTATTTTAGGGGGTTTTGGGAAAAGGTACTCATAATGTTCAAAGTGTATAAAAATAGGACACTCCATATAATTTTATAAATTTAGTCCTTATACTAAAAACACCATGAAAAATGGTAAAAATGGGTGCCGCTGGCGCGGACCAAAAAAATAAATGCATTTGTACCACAGGGACTAGATTTATAAACTTGAAAAGCATTGTCATAAATATCCAAATATAGAAAGAACAATGACCTTTTCCTTAATTCTCTATTTATTTTATTTTTTCAAATAATTTATTAAATTACAGGGGATGCGATACACGTCTTTCCTCTCTCTCTCTCCCTCCCTCTTTCTTTTATTTGTTGACTCAAGATTGACTTGTTTCATTTTTTTAGTAACTTTAACTCGATATAAGATTGTTTATTTTTTTTAATAGGCACTGTAGTTATTTTTTTAGAAGTTGATTTCTTAAACTTTACTGGTTTATAATCTGTGTTTTGAAGAAATGTTTGTTTATTTTTCGAAAGTTGTGTGTAATCCATGGAAACAAACATCCATGTTCGTAATTCCTAACTATTTTTTTGTTCAATAGTTTACCCTTGTGTCTCACAGTGCCATTTTAGTAAAATACTTACTTTTTTTTTTAATTTGACCAGATGACATTAAAATATCAAAAGAAATGACAGTGTCATCTCAAAAGTATATTATAGAGTGACCGTAAAAGTAAAGTCAACAAAATATTATCCAACCTTAAATTATCCCAAAATATTATATTATCCAACACGAGTAAAATTATGAAATAATTGTGTCATTATGGGTCGTATTTTTTGCTCACAGTAATGAAAATAATTTAAATTGACACGATACGATTATACCCAAATAATTTAAAATGACATGAGAAGATTAATTCATAATTTTACTTGTGTTATTCGTGTCATATAGTATTTAATGTAGTCTTAAAAATATAAATCATGTTATTCGTGTTGTGTCGTTTATTAGAGTCTAAAATAAAAAATAATAATGTATTAAAGTCAAAACATTTTTTTAACCAAAAAATATATTTTTTTTTTTAAAGTTATGTTTTATAAAAAATTGTAAGAAACAAAATTAAAAAAAATATTTAGTTTATATTAAAAGTTGTCCAATTTTTATTAAAAAAATGGTGTCTGTTTTTTTGTTTAGTATAATTAACTTCAATTTTTTTTTTTATGTATAAAACAACGTCCATTTTTTCTTCCATTTTTTAAACAAATAACGCAATAGTTTTTTATTTTTTTATAATTATCATCCATTTTAATTAAAAAAATAATTTTTTTTATTAATTGCATTATTATTTTGAAATAAAAAACATTAGGATTATTATAGATTCAAAATGAAAACGAACTTTAAAAAAGGGTAAAGTTGAATGAAAACAGATATGAGAATTGTGTTTGTTATATTATGATACGTACGTCAACCAACTCATTTGTTTTCACCATTTTAAACTGTTCTAGCTTTAAGAAAGTAGATTTGACGGTTTTAGCCTAGATTTGATAAGGTTTATGTTTGACAGAATCCTCTATAAATACTACATGGTGGAGAGCTTGGGATGTAACAAACAAAAACACTCACATTATAAGAGAAAATTGGGATTTCTAATTGCTTTCCACATGTGGAAGGATACAGAGGATATGGTGGAGACAAACGACAAACCCAATCCGGAAAGATCAGTAAGGATTTGAGTAAAAGAATTGGACCTCTAATGGTTGCTTTCCACTTAATAATGGTGAAGTTGTGGGGCCGGATAATGATATGGGTCCATTATGAGTTAACTCCAATTACAAATAATTGCAAATTTGTTTCGTGGTATAAAATTGTCACTGAAACAGTATTGATGGTAAATTGAGTTTGATTCGCAGTTCAAATTTTGTTACTGTCAAAATAATGCTTGATCAGCGAATACCACGAATTCCAAATGAAAATTAATCGAAGTACGTGTAAGCTGGTTCGAACATTTCATGATTGTCACAAAAAAAAATATATATAATTATAAATTGGATGATGATGCTATTAAAACATCCCATGTACACAGTTAACTTTTGAAGTTAAAATAAAAATATTAGGCTCGGTTTTGATACACCACGACAAATATAGTAAATAGTGGCAATTGAATATTTTATTTATTATTTTGTGTTTGATAATATGTATTAAAAATCTATTATTTCGTTAAAAACTGTCTTGTTTAATATTTTTATGTTTTCGTTAATTCACTTTTTTTTTAATTAAAAACTGTTCTCAATTACAACAGTTTGTTTTTTAAATTATGTTTTATTAAAAACTGTTTTTCGGCAAAAACTGTTTTTAATTGTTAAGTTTGTTATTTTGTCAAACTGTTTTTTCCCGGTCAAAATTGTTTCGCTTTTGAGCTAAAACTATGTTGAAACTCGATTTTTTCAAAATGTTTTTTGCTAAAACTATTTTTTGGTGAAAACGATTACAGTTTTTTATTTGTTCTGAAAACTTTTTAAAAATCGTTTCTATTGTTAAAACTATTATTTTAAGAATATTATTTTGTTATTAGTTGTTTTACTATTATTTTAAGATTTTTTTTTTCATTCAAGTCATTTTTGTTTTGTTAAAATTGGTTTTATACGAACTTTTTTTAATAATTATTTTTTCGTTAAATTTTTTTACCTTTTTTTGTTAATTTTTTTTTATGTATCACTTTGTTTACATTACCCATTTTTGCCATTAATTGTTACAAACCTCTTACTTTTCTAACTCAAAAAATTAATGTTATTAAAAAACCCTGATTCGAACATTTTAGAATTTGCCATGGATATTGTCATTCCATTAAAAAATTTACCATTCAGGGCATTTGTCCACTTTTAAATCAAACGGACCCTTATTGTAAATAATAATTATTTAAAAAAAAAATTCAAATGGAATTTTTTTCAAGATTGTTTTTTAGAAAAAAGAACGTTAAAAACTATATTTCAAAAAATGGGTTGTTTTTAATACATAAAGCGATTTATTAAATAAATATTTTAATTGTTTTTAACTATTTAAACTATTTCATAGTTATCAATAACCCCAAATATAATTTTTAACCCTAAATTCTATTAAAGTTAACAGTCAAAATGGATGGAATGGTCAAACTGACACCATGTATATACTTTAGGAGCTTATTGGAAAGAAAAAACACTTCAAGGGCTTAATTAAAATGATTTATATACTTTAAGGGCCACCGAAACAATTCACTATTTCCAGTTTGCTGGATTGCAGAGTTATTCAAAGGGCTCGGGCGTAGATATATTCAAGTTCTGTTGGTGGAGGTGTAATTGTGTTACAAGGGATACCTGGGTTGAGCTAAATATGCATCAACAACTGTCTATTAGATTGCAATGAAAATTTATATTTAACAACCTCATGCAGAAAGCATTGTTCTTAATTGGAAAGATGCATCACGTCACGAAAATTGTAATGGGCAACATTGGGGATGTGTCGCACATTCTTCTTGAAATTTTATTTTATTTTATTTTTTCAAATAATTTATTAAATTACAGGGGATGTGATGCACGTCTTTCCCCTCTCTCTCTCTCTCTCTCTCTCTCTCTCTCTCTCTTTTATTTGTTGAATCAAGATTGACTTGTTTTCATTTTTTTAGTAACTTTAACTCGATATAAGATTGTTTATTTTTTTTAATAGGCACTGTAGTTATTTTTTTAGAAGTTGATTTCTTAAACTTCACTGGTTTATAATATGTGTTTTGAAGAAATGTTTGTTTATTTTTCGAAAGTTGTGTGTAATCCATGGAAACAAACATCCATGTTCGTAATTCCTAACTATTTTTTTGTTCAATAGTTTACCCTTGTGTCTCACAGTGCCATTTTCGTAATATACTTAGTTTTTTTTTTAATTTGACCAAATGACATTAGAAGATCAAAAGAAATGACAGTGTCATCTCAAAAGTATATTATAGAGTGACCGTAAAAGTAAAGTCAACAAAATATTATCCAACCTTAAATTATCCCAAAATATTATATTATCCAACACGAGTAAAATTATGAAATAATTGTGTCATTATGGGTCGTGTTTTTTTGCTCACAGTAATGAAAATAATTTAAATTGACACGATACGATTATACACAAATAATTTAAAATGATATGAGAAGATTAATTCATAATTTTACTTGTCTTATTCGTGTCATATAGTATTTAATGTAGTCTTAAAAATATAAATCATGTTATTCGTGTCGTGTCGTTTATTCGAGTCTAAAATAAAAAATAATAATGTATTAAAGTCAAAACATTTTTTTTAACCAAAAAATGTAGTTTTTTTTAAAAGTTATGTTTTATAAAAAATTGTAAGAAACAAAGTTTAAAAAAAAAATATTTAGTTTATATTAAACGTTTTGCCCAAATTTTATTAAAAAAATGGTGTCTGTTTTTTTGTTTAGTATAATTAACGTCAATTTTTTTTTTATAAAACAACGTCCATTTTTTCTACCATTTTTTAAAAAAATAACGCAATAGTTTTTTTTTTAATTATCATGCATTTTAATTAATTTTTTTTAATTAATTGTATTATTATTTTGAAATAAAAAACAGCCTTTTATGATTATTATATATTCAAAATGAAAACGAACTTTAAAAAAGAAGGTCTGATATTTTTTAATAAAAAACGTTGAATGAAAACAGATGTGAGAATTGTGTTTGTTATATTATGATAAGTAGGTAACCAACTGATTAGCCATTTTAAACTGTTGTAGCTTTAAGAAAGTAGATTTGACGGTTTTAGCCTTGGTTTGATAAGGTTTATGTTTGACAGAATCCTCTATAAATACTACATACTACATGGTGGAGAGCCATTGGGATACAACAAACACTCATATTATAAGAGAAAGACATGGAAATGAAGAAGGTTGTTTTGATGACATTGTTGCTAGCTATGGTGTTTATGGCTACCACTGTCACCTCCACTGCCGATTCGGTTGTGAACAATAAGAAGATGTTGGACTCCGACATGCTCCTCAACGTTTATAGTTCCCTCGGTCAATGCTGGGGTAAAGGTTGTGCTCCTTGGAGCCCCTGCCAATCCGGTTGTACTTGCCTCGGAGTTGGTGGTCAGTTGGGTGCTTGTACTGGTCCGATAGATTTAGTGAGCAATAAAATTATCACCCCCATTGCCGATTCGGTTGTTAACAATCGTAAAATTATCACCCCCACTGACAGTACGGTTGTTGACAATAAGAAGATGTTGGATTCCAACATGCTCCTCAACATTTATAGTTCCCTTGGTCAATGCTGGGGTAAAGGTTGTGCTCCTTGGAGCCCCTGCCAATCCGGTTGTACTTGCGTCGGAGTTGGTGGTCAGTTGGGTGCTTGTACGGGTCCCCTAGATTTAGTGAGCAATAAAATTATCACCCCCACTGCCAACGTTGCTACTTTCTAATCCGACTAGTGTTCCTGGGATGGGACATAATAGACACAACATGTATGTGTCTGTCCCTGTATGTTTTACTTATGCGTATTCTGTGTACGTTCGTAAGAAATAAGCTGAGTCCAGTGTGGAACGTGCATCTCCATCTATCTATGTTATGTTATTGATTAATGGAAATTATGCATATGTTTATCTTATATAACAATGTATTAAGTATGTGTGATATTTGAGTTGAATCGGACCGGATCAGCCGATATGAGTGATAAGATCCTAATTCATTTCATTGAAATAATAATATTAATAGGATCCCTCTATTCCCACTCCACCAAACACTTCCCTATCTCCATTTTCATGTTCAAAGACCAAAATACCCATAAATTCATTAATTCTTTTTCATTCATTCAAAAAATCCACATTTATACCCAAAACTTATATCAACTTTCTTATCCCACCTAAAACAAACATTTTATTTGTTTATTAACAAAGATTTATTTATATTAAAAATTATGTTGATTATAAAAAAATGAGTAAAAGACCTCTATGACCCTTGAACTATTCAAGTTTGATCAATTTAGTCCCTAAACTAATAATTTGGCTAATTTAGTCCCTAAACTATATATGTTTGGCCAATTTAGTCCCTAAACTACTAATTGACCAATTTAGTCCCTAAACTATACAAGTTTTGCCAATTTAGTCTTTGAAATTTGCTCAATTTAATTTAAGTAAGACAAAAACTGTTTTTTAAATAGGAAAAAAACGGTTTTTTTTTTTTAAATTTAAAAACAGTTTTTTTTAAATAGGAAAAAATAACTGTTTTATTCCTATTTAAAAAAAAAACAGTTTTTTATCCTATTTAAAAATTGTTTGAAAAATGTTTTTAACTGTTTAAAAAAACTATTTTTTATTTCATTTAGAGTAAACAGTTTTGTATCCTATTTAAAAAAAAAACATTTTTTTTTCAAATTTAAAAATTGTTTTTTTTAAGTAGGCAAAAAACTGTTTTTTATTTTATTTAGAAAACTGTTTTTTTCATATTTAGAAAAAAAAATGTTTTTCTATCATATTTGAAAAACTGTTTTTTATTAAACTTAATAAAAAAAACCGTTTTTATCCTATTTAAAAAACAGTTTTTTCCTATTTAAATTAAATTGGGCAAATTTCAAGGACTAAATTGGCTAAACTTGTATAGTTTATGGACTAAATTGTCTAATTATTAGTTTAGGGACTAAATTGACCAAACTTGTACAGTTTAGGGACTAAATTAGCCAAATTATTAGTTTATAGACTAAATTGGTCAAACTTGTACAGTTCAGGGACCATAAAAGTTTTTTACTCATTTTTTTAAAATCAACATAATTTTTAATATAAATAAATCTTTGTTAATAAATAAATAAAATGTTTGTTTTAGGTGGGATAAGAAAGTTGATATAAGTTTTGGGTATAAATGTGAATTTTGAATGAATGAAAAAGAGTTAATGAATTTAAGGGTATTTTGGTCTTGTAACATGAAAATGGAGTGGGAATAGAGGGATCCTATTAATATCTATCCATTTAAAAAGCCAATATAATATGACGGTTTAGCGAATCTCTCTTGTGTGGCAACAAGAAAAGAAAAAGTAGTCAAATTTTTCCATGATTTTTTCTTGTCAAATGAAAAAAAAAATCATTAATTTTTTCTTGTCAAATTTTTCATTTCATCAAATGAAAAAAAAAATCATTCAAATCCTTTAATTTTTTAAACAGGATAGTTTGATAACATTAATTTTTCAGGTGGCAAAAGTGAGAAATTTTATAGAACTAATAGGAAAAGTGACGAGTGTAAATATAATATATTTAAAACAATATTTTTAACCAAAAAAATAATTCTTATCATAAAACAGTTCTTAAAAAATAGTTTCAAAAAAATCAATATTAACGAAAAAATAACTTATAACGGGAAAAAAATCATAAATTTTTTAACGATAAAAACAGTTTATAAGGCGAAAAAACACAGTTTTTCAAGAAAAATAATTTGTAATAATATTTTTTAAGAAAATACTTTTCCAAAATAGTTATTAACAAATAAATAACAGCTTTGTCAAAAATAAATCAGTTTTTAACGAGAAAAAAATTAAAAATAAAAAACAATTTTAACAGAAATAAAATAGTTTTTAGCGAAAAACAATGTTTAAAAATAATGTTTTAACACAAAAATATTTTCTTACCCCAAAGTGAAACAATTTTAATGATTTTTTAGTGCAAACAAATTTTAGCAATAATATATAGTTTTAACAAAAACAAAAAATTTATTAAAGAAAAAAGTTTTTTGAATTTAAAAAAAAAATACTTTTAACACACAAGAAAGCAATTTTTAGCTATAAAAAAAATTGTAACGAAAAATAAAAAATATTTTTTATCAAAAAAAAAGTATTAATCAAGAAAAGCAAGTTTAAAAAAAATCTATGGGATGGAAATTTTGTGTGAAACCTATATAGGTCAACAAATTTTGCCTACATATTTGTGAAAATGATGGCAAAACATTTATGTGCAAAATTTTTTATGGAAAATAAAGTATATCAAACCCATAAAATGGTGGGTAAAACATTCATTTGGACAATTTGCCATGGCAATGTGGTCTATTAAATAAATCATAATGGTTTTGGGGGTTTTGCATACTAAGATTTGTATTTGTGGACTATGAGTAAGTCTTTTTGCCAATTCGACACAACTCGCGACTTCAAGGCCTACATGAAATTGGTCTTGGATTCAAGCTCGTAAAGGGCTGTACCAACAAATCGATGCTCGATTCGTAATTTTCGCATATTCCGTAAGAACTGATTACTTATATTATGTGCATGTGTTATATTCTCGTAGGTTTATCTCTACATTAGTATCAGAGCTACTTTGCATGTTGTTTCGCCATTTGATTGCATATTCATTATTTTCTAACAATTCATTTATGACCCCCAAAATTCATATATTTTCAAAGTCCTCAGAAAATGAGTGAGATATAAGCTATTAAACTTGTCTCCTCAAAATCACAAAATCTAAAAATTCTGGGTTTATGGTTAAAAAATATTGTTTTCCGAGTAATTTTGCATGCTATTTTGAAGGCATTGTGGTCAATAAGAATTTGATTTCATTTTACATAAATGTTCTACGTCACAAGGGTTTTAAAACAATATATACTACGCAATTTTTGCACTAGTATTGACGTAGATGTGATCTCTCGAACAACAAGACCTCTTAAAATCGCAAATTTGGGATTTCTTGTTGAAAAGACAATGAACATAATTTTTTTCCACTTTGTTTCCTCAAATAAAACTTTGACCATTTTTTATGAAAAAGCAACATCCTAGTATGTTATTTGATACAATTCATAACATGGTATACTTTTTATAAATATCGATCTCCAATTATTGAGAAGTTTTGGCCTTTTAGGCATTGTTTTTTGAATGCCCAGAAAATATGGTAAAATATGCAATTTTATTTTTTCCACTTCGTGAATGAAAAATGCGCATAAAATTTTAAATTGTTGCACGGTTTATGCTTGGTTTGTTTAAACCAGCGTATACTATTATCGTGTTTGGTTCGCCCCGTTAGAAGGTGAGTGACAAATTCATCCATTTGAAGTACTAGGTAATGTGTTTGCATGCTTAAACTGAAGATTATATTAACAATTTACTAAGAGCTTGTGATTGCTTGTTAATTTTTGTTTAATGTTGTCCTTATGTAAATGTGGAATCAAGGCATCCTCATTTGCCTTATTTGTAGATGAAATGTCTAAGATTTATTTTTTATTTCTGAATTAATAGTTGTGAGGAGAGAGTTTTATTTATTTGAAAGACGTTGCGTAAAGGGATCCATTTTCTTGATTGGACAAGAACAGACCTACGTGGAGCCCCTACGCACTTAATATTGTGTAATGAAAATATTATTTCATTATCACATAGAAGATGTAATTAGTCTACACTTATGATAAATTGTGGTACAAAAATTTGTTTTAGAACCATTCCTATAAAAAAAATGCATATTTGTTTGAAAATAAATTAGAAAATATATTCCAAATTTTTGCATTATTGGGAGATGATTGTGAGTCTGGCGGACTTTCAATCTAAATATACCATAAAAAGACAATAATTTTTAATCATATTTTAAAAACAATAAAGAAGTGTAAAATAGTATTAATGTCTATTTTTTACGGGAAATTTTTAAAAATAAAAAATGGCTTGCAACAAGAAAAAATGTTTTCGATGTAGTCACTAACGAGGAAAATCTAACATGACACAACTATAAAATATGGCAAACCAAGGTACAAATTGTCTTGGATCTTAATGAGTTGATTGATCACCTCTCTAACACGATGATTGAACCTTCTCTAGGCAGCACTACCACCAGCCGATGTGATCATGAGGTTTATCAGGCTTGGGTGAATAACTACTCGCCATGCCACTTTAGTGTGCTATGTTTCTTGCATGGTGATTGTGAATGCGCGGTGTGATACTGATTAAACCAAATACGCAAATTTTAATTTTAAACTTATTTAATTGGAGTCAATTTTCAAACCAAATTAAATCATCCCTTATACATGGAACTACGTGTGTGTGTGTCAAACCATCACAAAAAAAAAATTGCTAATTCACAGATTTCAGGAAAAAAACCTTTCGGGTAAAATCTTTATTTCGCTATAAACACTTCAATCTCAATTTACAATGAATATAACAAAATCTACAATAAGTTTACCTCGACAAACCTACATAGACATTCAGTCTAGAATCAACAACGGAACAATCGCAGCAGTCCGGATCAGCCCAGGAACACCCTCGAGTACTCTATATCGACACGCAGTCGTAGTCAGCCTAGTACTTCCCTCAAGCAGCAAGTAAATCAGTACTAGATATCCCTCTCCACAAAGATGAACAATAACAAAGATTGTATCTTGGGTTCCAAAATAATTCACATAAAGATTGGGATTGTTGTGAATTGAAAACAAGGGACTAAACACCCTAAAAGTGAGAAGACAAAGGGTTCTACCAATGCAGTTTCGTGTGTTGTAAAAATCTCAGGTCTTCTTCCGAAAATCAAAGTTGGACACACCAATTTATAGAAAACATAAGGCGGCGTGTCGCTCGAACGAAATAAGCCTGTCGCTCGAACAAGGTGACATGTCTCTTGAGAAACTTCGCGCGACATGCAGATGTCGCTAGTACGACCTACCTCTGTCGCTCGAACGAGATAAATAAAAATAATTTTTTTCTTGAACGTCAAACAGTCCGCCTCAACACTTAGAAAAATTATTTTGACGAAAAACTCCACTCCAACACTTAGAATTTTTTTAGAAACATTATACCAATACTCTAAGTGGACCGTTAAGGTACTAAAACACAATCTTGTCAAAATTTATCTCGTGGAGGCTTCTTTGATGAAGAACTTTGATATTCGGATCAGTCTCGACGCCTATATAACATTGAACATTTTTTTCGACGGTTTGTAGCGGTATACGACATACTCTAATGTATACGGACTATGTAAAATATGTCCTTATAAATCTCCCCATATGTCTATGCCGGTACAAAATAAAAACATCTGAATTATCAAATCAAAATGCCTATAAAAATCTAATACCCTCCCATGAACCCCAAAGTTAAAGGTACTCAAAATGCAAGTCTTCAAACTTTTCTTCAAAAATCTTCATCTTCCAAATCTTCAAATCGCTAAGCTTTTCTCATCACGGTGTGCAACATGAGACAAAGCAAATACCTTCGTTACATATCGAGTTGATATGAGATAAAAATAAATCAAAACATAATGATTAAATCTCAAATCTCTCCCATAATATAAAATTCCCCCATAATTCATTCTCCCCCTTTTTATTTGTCTGAAATAGACATGGAAATGAATAAACAAAATAAACAAGGAGTGTCATGATAAATATGCATAGCAAATATGGATCAAACTACTCTCATGTAAAGGACATACTCAAAAGCATCCCACAAACTATTTTTGATTTTTCCATTTTTCATACATAAATGTAAAAATAATTTTACACAAATCACACACCATGAATTTACACTAAGATAACCAAATTGTGGATACTGTATGGATGGGTGTGAACAAATTCAATTGGCAAATAAACTCATTCACTCATATGTGCACGATGCATAAGTGTACTCCTAACGAAGGAACGTCAAAATCATCCTTAGGTGTAAAAACGTTGAATTTAAATGACATCGTCTTAAATCAAATCGACACAGCAAAGTTTAAATGATTTTCATACCAATAACGTCCAAAACTATGTAATGTCGTTTCGAGAACTTCTCAAAGGACGTGGAAACCCATTGATTTATAGCCAACCAAACTCCGTCATAAATAATATTCATTTTATTTTTCTAATGAGGTTATAAATTCTACACTTAGAGAAAACTTATTGGCCCCTTTTTGACATATATTTCTTTATATTGCCATAATATTTTCTCTGACCTCTTTTCAAACGGTGACTTTCATGACGTGATTATTATTCACTCGCAGTCCTTTCTCGTGTCACTCATCATTTTTTCATCCTAAAACAATTTCCTCACGGGAACCAGTTCTTACATGCACTACTTTTATTATCCTCATATTATTGCACTTGGTTCGTTTTAAAGACAGAATTGAAATGAAAACACTCGACTAATATGTGATAAGACAAGAACAATAATCAAACACATCCATATAAGTGTGCATTAAAGGAAATCATGAGTCAAACATGTAGGTAGTAACAATTAATTACATTTTAATGACTCCAAGTATTATAAAACACATGGATGACATGACATATTGACTAAAAAATACTATCAAATTGTCACATGGATATGGAATGAAATTATGACTTGGTCATCCTAAATGTCCATTCATAAACGGTGCAAACAAAATACAAAACTCTTTTTGTCTTTTTCCAAAAAAATTATCAAAATAAAATCTTTTCGTATTTTTCAAAAAAATTCAAAAATAAAAATTTAATACAAAAAGTACACGAGTCATCACACTAGCAAAGATATATCATAAAGCACAACTAGTGTATGACAAACAGAGCATGCAAGCAACTATCCATAAGAAATAGCAAAGGATGCATCATGTGCAAGGATGTGAGAATCAATCAGTTTACCATCTAGCTCCTCTAAGAATGATTTCCTAACCCAAATAGATGTGAAACGTCTAATAAGGGTTTTGGAAACCACGGGAACTCTAGACTTCAACTTCCTAGGAATTTTTAAAGATCAAAACCAAAACGCCTAAGGTGACCTTTCCTACCACAATGTGAACATGTGTAAACGGGTCTAACAACACCTATGGGTTGACCTTTTCTAACGTCTTTGGGATTAATTGACCCTCTAAAACAAATAATGGTCTTGGATTTAACACTCGAAACATATGAACAATGCGAGCCACTACCATTACTACTAACACTACTCGAGTATGTCAAATTAATTTTTAACTCCAAATTTTTTTTACTCAAGCAGAGAATTAGACTCTTCTAATTTTAGGGACTCCTTCTCTAAATTTTCAATTATTCCAAGAAGGTTATCACGTTCTCCCTTAAAATACGTAGAATTATCCATAAGAGTCTCTTCACGTGCCACAAACTCATCAATTAAAATATTTTTATCATCTTTGGCACAAACACAATCCCTGAAATTTTTAAGTGCTCCAATTCTTTTTTTAAAATAGGACTCTGTCATCGCTCTTCTTTTTCGACAATTTTAAAGCATTAAAGTCATGGTCCAATTAAATAAATTTTTCACGAAAAAAATCCCTTTGATTTTGAACTGTTTGCAAAAAGATTCGAAGCAGATTTAAAATGAGAATTTTCTTTTTTCAGCAAATCAATTCTTTTCGCAAACTTTAAATTCAAACTATTTAAATCATTAAAACTTTGATTTGTGCCATTGAGGGTAGGCATCCGATTACATAAGTGCTATATTGAAAAATTGCGATTTCACACAAAACAGATTTTTCGAAAAAATCAATAGCACACAAATTTTACGAAAATAAAATCTAATGCAATAACTTAGCGTAACCCGCTCTGATACCAATTTGTTAATGCGCGGTGTGATACTGATTAAACCAAATTAGCGAATTCCAATTTTAAACTTATTTAGTTGGATTCAATTTTCAAACCAAATCAAATCAACCATTAAACATGAAACTACGTGTATGTGTGGGTGTGTGTGTGTGTCAAACCATCACAAAACTTTTTTCCTACGTGTTATTTCACAGATTAAATCAGCCCTTAAACATGCAACTATTTAAATTATCAAAACTTTTTTTCTAAGTGTTATTTCACAGATTTTAGGAAAAAAACCCTTTCGGGTAAAACCTTTATTTCACTATAAACACTTCAATCGCAATTTATAATGAATATAATGAAATCTGCAATAAGTTTACCTCAGCAAACCTATATAGACACGCAGTCTATAATCAACAATAGAACAACCGTAGCAGTCCACACGAACACGCAGTCCGGATCAGCCCAGGAACACCCTCGAGTACTCCCAATTGACATACAGTCGTAGATAGCCCAGTACCTCCCTCAAGCGACACCTAAATCAGCAGTAAAGATCCCTCTCCAGAAAGATGAACAATAACAAAGATTGTATCTTGGGTTCCAAAACAATAAAAACTGGGATTGTTGTGAATTGAAAATAAGGGATTAAGCACCCAAAAAGTTTGAAGATAAAGGGTTCTGCCAAAACAGTTTCGTGTATTGTAAAAATCTCAGGTCTTATGCCGAAACTCAAAGTTGGATAAACCAATTTATAAAAAACGTAAGGCGGCGCTTCACTCGAACAAAATAAGCATGTCGCTCGAACGAGGTGACACGTCGCTTGAGCGACTTCACGCGACATGCGGATGTCATTTGAACGACTTACATCTGTCACTCGAACGAGATAAATAAAAATATTTTTTTCTTAAACGTCATACAGTCCGCCTCAACACTTAAAAAAAATATTTTGACGAAAAACTCTGCTCCAACATTTAGAAATTTTTTTAGAAAAATTATCCCAATACTCTAAGTGGACCATTTAGGTACTAAAACACAACCATATCAAAATTAATCTCGCGGAGCCTTCTTTGGTGAAGAACTTTGATATTTAGATCAGTCTCGAGGCGCATATGAGCTTGAATATTTTCTTCGACGATTTGTAGCGGTATACGACATACTCTAATGTATACGGACATATGTAAAATATGTCCGTATAAATCTCCCTCATGTCTATGCCGGTACAAAATAAAAATATCTGAATTATCAAATCAAAATGCCTATAAAAATCTAATTTGTTTTATGGTTACAGTAGATTGGTGTCTTCTGTACGGATTACAAGCCATTTGTTGTTTCCTACAATTTTATATCAATAAATCCAATTCAAATTCCCCAAGTCCTTATTTAAACACTCCGTGTTTATTCGCGAATTCAGGGAAATGAAATAAAATCCATAAAGTAGCTGCGCGACCGAAGAAAATCCTCCTTGTAAGCTAGTTAGGATGGGCGATATGTAATGAATTTTGATGAGCCATGATAAATTTCAAAAGCCAATGGATGAGACTGTGAAGCAACTGACACAGATAATCCAAGATGGATAAAGTAGGTGTGGGGAAGACCCTGTCACCTCGGCCAGAAGAGAACCCTCTTGTAGGAGGGATGGAATTTTACCTCATGCCCCTAAGTAAGATGATGAGTAATCTTTCTCCGAGGACAGTACCATTTTATTGGAGAGACTAAGTAGGGTCCGTCATTAGGAGAACAGAATGTTGAGTCAAATCTTGTACACGCGTGAAAGGGTCATCAAAAGTTGATTAGACGTCCAAGGAAGATAACTCATCAGAAAGACAATGTCGATTAGGCAAGACTGTCACAATTAAAGTCAAACAAGAAAACCAGCCCAGGTAGGGATCTATGGAACAACTGAATGAAAGTTTGGGGTGAATTTTCAGATCTAAGAACCCCTTTCATAGAGGTTCATGAAAGGGTCACCGTTAACTCTGTCCAATGTGGGTTATCCGACTCCTGCAAAGTTCAATACACCGATTATTACCCAATGTATGATGGAAAAATTGATCCAATACTGCACGTGTAACTGTATCAAGCTATCCTTTACATATAGTCGATTGATGATAAAATGCGTTACCGAGCATTTTCCATTAGGATCACAGGGTAAGCACAAATCTAGTATAACAATTTGTCGTGCGGATAGATCTTAAACTTCCAACAGCTGACTACCCTCTTTGTGAGTAATTTCTATTTTGATGCCAATCCCGGTAAGAGAGTAGCCAACCTACTCAATGTCCGTCAGAATGTCGAGGAAACTATTCGTGAGTTTATCACTCATTCCAAAAGAGAGAAACTTGAAGTAGTAGATTGTGACGAAAGAACTTCAATAATTGCACTAGTGAGTGGGTTACTACATAGGAATCTATATTGGGTATTATCTAAAGAACGACCAAAAAAAATGACAAAACTCCTAGTTAAGGAAGTTATGGCAGCCTATTTGTCAAGTAACGCGACGAGTATAGTCAACAATAATGATAAAAGGAAGGAACAAAAAGATAAGAAGAACGACAAGCTAAAAAAGTACAATGAGTACACGTCATTGACAGTGGGCGTTCATCACACACTCGAGGAGATTTGTAGGGACAAAGACTCGAGATGGCATTGGAAGCTGAAAGCTCTACCAATCCGAGAAGATAAAATTAAGTATTTTGGGTTCTTCAAGGATTGCGATAACATCACGGACAACTGCATAACCCTAAAGAATGGAATTGAGAGATTTATTAGGCGAGGAAAACTGTCAAAGTACGTGGAAAGAGGTGGCATAACTGATCATGGAGATAAGCGAAAAGCTAGGAGACGATCAGAATCCCCTTGGAGTAAACAAGATGCATAGAAAAAAAGAGGAAATGATGATTTAGGGGAGGAACTAGACTTACCGAAGGGACTCACGGAGCTCCTCCACAAGGTTAAAATGGTCTCTTTTGGGTGTCATTTTATTGCAGGATCAGATAATGGTGGGGGAGATGAACTCACATTAAGGAAGGCCAACCTCAATAAGGGAAAGTCCTGTGCTCATATCAGGAAGGTAAAACTAGCAGCTAGCGTGGATAATCACCCAAAGATGGTAAATAAAGATAACCTAATTGTTGGATTTTTTAAGGATGATTTGTCTGGTGTCGATCCTCTGGTTGTCACTATGTTGCCTCAGGGGCTTGGGACTTGGGGAAAGCAAGATGGAACCCTGCCATAGGCCCCTAGTTGGTTTCTCTAAATAAAAGGTGTAATGTCTTGGCATGGTCGAACTGGAAGTAGTTGCCAACACTGTAACACCCCGTATTTTTGGATAATTATGAATTTTATTATTTCGGGCATTTTAAATTACACATGTGCGGTAATGTAATTAAAGTGAAATATTACGGATTTTTATAAATATAAATTGGGTGAGATTAAGATTAATATTAATGTAGTAAATTTACTAAGTGTGTAGTAAATAACATGTGATAATTATTATACGTCGTAGTGAGTAATAACGACGAAATTATATTATATCTCAACCGGGAGACGTGTGTAGGCTATGTTAAGGTTGAGATTGGAAATTTATGTAGAGTGACTCGAATGATGATTTTGATGTTACGGTTGATTTCGAATGGGTCGTAATAGGCGGAATAGTATACCCGTACGTATTGATTGGGTCCCGGGGTGATTTTAGACAAATATGGTACCACGTAAGGGCATTTTGGTCATTTAGGAATCTAGGGTAGATGGAACTCCGAATTTTAGATGGTTATATTGACCCCTTTGAGTTAGAGTCTAGGGTTACGACACTTGGTAGAGAGGAGAGGCCTTAGAAGAGGAAGAAGAGAAGAACCCTAGGCTATTCCACACCTTTTTCCTATCACTACATTGGCGGAATTGAGATCGGAGCAAGGGGAGAACAATGTCATCATCTAAGAACAAAAAATAGACATGCTATTACAAGGCAAGTGTTTATCGTGCATATTTTAAGCATGTTATAATACCCATGATAATGTTGGGTTGTAATTGCATGATTTGGGTTAATTCTTGGGATTTATAGGAGTGTGATTAATAATTTTGGGTAGGATTCATGTTGGAATTAATCCATCTACCTTGATAATACAAAATATAAGGTTAAGGATGATGACATTAAAGAAATCTGGGTATCTTGATGAATATGCATGAAGAACATCAAAAGCTAGGTTTTTATGATTTATAGAGATTTAATCTGCTTATGGGTAGATTTATTAAGGATTTGATGTCTTATTTACGTTAGATATTATTCCTATACATATGTTTTACATTTGGGTATGTTGGATGGGAGTTTGGAAAGGTTTCATGGAGGTTTGAGGTGTTAATCATGGAGAAAAACGAAGTCGGGATGAAGCTATCGAACCCAGGATCGATCGACCAACTAGTTTTTGTTGATCAAGCGACCAAAGCTGAAATGGGGCTCTTTTGTTTATTTACATAGTTTTCCTTGATGGCGATTGGGTTAAAACTTTAGTGATGTTGTATTAACTATATAAAGACTTAGAGGAGACCAATAGACATATAATTAAAGTCCGACTTAGTCTTAATGAGGGAAAAATTGGGATTTGGACCGACAAGAGTAAAATGATTGTGTTACGTATCAAGAATTTAGAAATAGGGTTACCAGAAGAGTGAACCATAACCTAAGATCAATACCAGCAGGATAGGGATGTGTTACTACTGAAATTATTTAAGGGATAACTAGGACCCTTCGGGTAGTGAGTGATACTCGAAAAGTACGATTATAATATTAAGGGTGAATCGTTAGTACGTTGAGTATTCAAGAGATATAAATACTACATACTCGATATGTTATGGGTTGGTGTATACCTATACTGGAGATATATATACAGGTTGTGCGAATACCTATTATGTGCTTTCTTATATTTTTGGGAACATACCTATGCTTCCTGCTCTCGTAAGAGGTTCCGCACAGTGGGTGATCCCACATTGTCAATTCCAACGAGGTCTGGATATGTGCCCGAGAACATAGAACTTTAGGTGGATCACTATTTGAATGTAAAATAGTTTTATTGGTATGTCATTTGGGTACATTAGGTATATGCATAGCCCAAAGTCTTAGAACTATGTTCGCATCCATTATGTGTTATTTGATTTATGGATCGAGGTGCCATTCTGAACCGCTAGTCCTTAATTTGGAATGAGAGGTAGATGAAATTGATAGCAGAGTATGCATGCATCACAATGGTCATTCCGAGGATGTCGTAATTGTATATATAGATAGTGTTATACATATATACAAGTGTGAATTATTCTACTTTTGTTTGACGGTCGAAAAGATAGATAGTGTATATCTAAAAGTAAATTAAGTAAGAGAAACTTAATTAATAGTTCAATAAAAATGTTTGTTTAAATTTAATTATTGGTCCTACGATAGTGTATCGTATGGGCAGTACGGGTGAGCTAAACTTGTTATGGTTAGTTGGATACTTGTGTCTAGCTAGGCTGGGTAGCATAACTAGGTGGTTTAAATAGGAGACGTTAGGTGTGCACTATAGTTGAGAGGTGAGGAACTCAAGGGAGTGTACGTGAAACTAATGTGTGTATTCAATAATAACTTTTAACTGCAATTATAATACTTTTTAAATGTTTTTCAAAGATTTTGGCCTCTAACCCATATTAAATCTGGTTTTCCAAAAACTTTTAGGTTTCCAGCCACAGGGATGCCAGACTCGATGATTCTTTCCAGGGAGGAGTAGCAGAAGAAATTTTGGAGGCATGCATGACTTGAGTATACGCTTCAATTATTTGATTCCTAGGTTAGGATTCATGATCAATTATTTTGGTTGGGCATATTTTCAATTCAGTTTAGACATTTTTTTTCAGATTTATTTATCAGACTCTATATTTAGATTCACTTTCATTCCAGTAGACTTATGATTGAATGTTGGTTTTGGAGCCGATAGTTTATTCGACATTTATAATTTATCTATTTAACTTGCAATGTTTCAGACTTATATTATTATGTGGATGGAGGATATTATTTATTTACGCATGTTTCTATGAGTTCACGAAAAAATAAAATTTGACACAAGCTTAATTTAACATAAGTGGTTAGTAAATGTAATAAGTTCGACAGTGATACTAAGAATGAACCAAATGAGATTCATGTTTATTTTGGTAAAGGACTGACCACTTGTCATTAAAATAGGCGGGGTGTCACAGGCACTAGGACAACATGTCGAACATAAATGATATGTTTCTTAACCCTAGACAAGAATGTTCATTCGGCATTGTAGTACCCCGTGTTTTCGAAAAAAAAATATTATGACGCAAATTAATTTAATAATTTTGGATTAAATTTGGGATTAAATAAAATTGAAATGATTTAAATTTAAATGAGTAAACATTTATGGTTACGTGTCGTCTAAAAATAATAACCAATTGGGCAAGATACGAAACTTTTGTTGAAAATGGTTGTTAATTGGAATTTATGTGATTAGCGTGAACGTTATTTTATTTTTCCTTTAAGTCTTGGACCGACGGATCTCAATAACTGACTAAGCCGTGAAGTTATATATCAGGGGGGTTCATTGTTTGATTTTCGCTTGCAAGACGTCCCATGCATGAAATTGGCTATTGACAAGAGTTGAGGGAAGTTGGATACTAAGAAGTACTTTTTTTTACGTTTTACATATGTGGAGGTATACTTTGCTCCATCGATACACTTGGTATTTATGGTTCAAATTGAATGTATAAGTATTATCCATATTTGATGTCCGTACGTGTGTTTGAATGCAATGTGAAATGTATGGACGCCCCAACAACATTGTGATAGGCATAGATGGGTCTTTTTCTTTTATCTCATGGAATATGAGTAAGGACTAACTAGGTGTAAAAATTACGATGATGGTTTGAATTAAAATGAGACTTCATGCTGCAGTGATTGTTCGTGAGCATGTGGCATTGTGTTCACTCTTGAGGATTTTGAATTTTATATAGCTAATTATAGTAAAAAAAGTCTTTAAAAGATTTGATATGAATACAACACATGCACAAAGTACACCCATGGTTGTCAAGTCTTTAGATGTAAAGATAGATCAATATCGTCCTAAAAAGGATGATGACGAAATATTGGGTCGAGGCATACGATATTTAAGTGCAATTGATACATTATTATACTTGGAACAATGAACTAGACCGGACATTTCATTCTCTTTCAACTTGCTTTCTAAATATAGTTCTAAAACAACAAAAAAGTATTAGATCGGTATGAAGCATATCCTAAGATATCTGCGAGGAACCACTTACATGAGCTTATATTATTCTAATTATTTTAATAGTTATGAGTCAGTAGGTTATACCAGTTTTTGATATTTCTTTTATCCTTATAAGTCTCGATCTTAAACAAGATATGTATTTCTTATGAATATTGTTATTTCTTGGTGTTTTACTAAACAAACTACAATAGATACTTCTTCTATCCACTCAAAAATTTTAGCACTTTGGAAAGCTAGTCGTGAATGTGTATAAGTAAGATCTTTAATTCAGCATGTTCGTACTTCTTTTCAATCATCTCTATAACAACCCCCATTTTCTCACGTAAAGGCTGGCCAGGCACGATACGTCGAAGATGAGGCTTGTTTCTCAATTAATACCATTCTCAACATCAACATAATATAAAAGATATAATAAAGGCCTATAATTTAGTTTGAATCAACATCTGAATAATACATAAGTCCAATCCAACATTAAGAGTGAGATAAGTCTGAATATAAATGTAAACAACCCACACTAACACAAAATATATGAATCTCGGGCTTATGCCCATACAATAATCTCAAATAAAAATAAGTACTGATGCTGAAAAGCACCTGATCTAGAATCAACTGATCTGAAATGCCTGAGGAGAAAAATTAGAATGCAAGGTTTCCAAGTCAATAGTCCCGCTATCCCCGTCTATGAGCACCTGGGGGGAGAAAACATTCGAATTTAGGTCAGAACCCTAGATGTGCAAGAATTAACTTATTCAATTTTAAATTGCAATAAAAATAGTCGATTCAAAGTATATATCTCCCATCGTCACTCACATGAGATTAACATCTCACCCCACATCTAAGTGTGATATTACCCACATCCCAACAAGCACTACACCAAATCCTGCGAATGGTCACGCCCAGTGGGTCACGGCCCAAGTCCGTGACCAGCTGGTCGCGGACTTGGGCCGTGACCCACTCAATATTTGGCGTGACCATATTTATTATCACACTAAATTATCGATGCTCTCGAAGTGGTCACGGCCCAAATCCGTGACCACGGTGGTCGCGGACTTGGGCCGTGACCAGGTCGTGACCATCTTGGCGCCAAACTCGCGCCAAAATTCCCTCCAAGCTTGGTCGCGGATGGGTCACGGCCCAAGTCCGTGACCCATGGCATGATGAAGAAGAGAGTACACACATTGAGGGTCACGGCTTAGGGCCGTGACCATTTCTGGGTGTGGGTCACGGCTATGGGCCGTGACCATCCCTCATTCAAGCACTAGGGTTGATAAAAAAAGGTCGCGCATCACAGATTGAGGGTCACGGCTATGGGCCGTGACCATTTCTTGTTATGGGTCACGGCTATAGACCGTGACCAATAGGCGGTATACCTCCCACTTGCTTCATTAATGGGTCGCGGTGGATGGGTCACGGCTCTAAGCCGTGACTAGTGTTAAACCTAAAACAATACAACTCGTCTCAAATTTTCAATTACCCCGCTCATCTTGTTCCCCAAACTGTGAAAAAGACAGAGCCAACGTCGAAAATGGCACTCACCTCCTTCAACGATCGTCGAAAATGGCACTCACCTCCTTCAACGATCGTGAAAGTGGTTCCGATAGGGAGGTTTGGAATCGTCATCACAGCACACTCCCGCAACCGCTGGCGGTAGCGGCAACGGTTTGATGAGCAACGACACCTCACCAATGGACTCAACAACAACAACAAGTACAGACGATCCAAAGCAAAACCTAGATCAAGTCATCGACTCTATTCAAAAAACACTCGGAACTCTCCACCAACTCTATCTCACCGTCTCTTCCTTCAACGCCGCCTCCCAACTCCCCCTCCTCCAACGCCTGTAAAAACCCTAACTCACTATTCTTTACATTTTTATCTTATTTCATGTTTATGTATATTTCCAATATTCGCAGAAACACGCTTGTTATGGAGCTTGACAATATGTCCAAATTGTCTGACAAATGTAACATTCAGATCCCCATGGAAGTTCTCAAGTAAGTGATACTTCTCTTTATTCATCCCTCCTTCGGTTTTTGATCAATGAATATTATTATGTTTTTTAGTTTAATTGATGATGGGAAGAATCCGGATGAGTTTACCAAAGATGTATTGAACGATTGTATTGCCAAAAATCAGATCACTAAAGGCAGAACTGATGCCTTCAAGGTTAGCCTTTCCACTCTCAATTTTAAGATCTTGATGCCAATGTGTTTTAAACAACAGGTGTTTCACAATTCAAGTATCATCTGAACGAGTGTGTGTTGTTGACAATTCATTTTATTAAATCAAAATAACAATACATATATATGTTTAGGGGTTTATGTGAGAAAAAGCATTGATTTCATTTTTGATTCGTCCCAAATTAATAGTCACTTTCCTTTTGTATTGACCAAATTAATAGTCGCATTGATTAGTTGAAACCGTCGGGGGGTTTGGAATCGGCCTTTCCGGGTGAGAGGCGGTGGGCGATAAAGGTTGGACGGAGGTTGGGGTGGTCGCAGGGGGTTGAAGGAAGTGGGCTGGCAGCGCCGATTTAGTCTGAGCTTGGGATTTGGTCTGGCAGCGCCGATTCAGGTGATGGCTTTGTTTTTTTTGCTTAGTTCATCTATTTCTATGGGAGATAACAAGGGAAGATGTTAGCGACTACAACAGGGGAATTTCAAATCGGGGAAGATCTCCACTTTTAAGTTATTTTTCTCTTTTTCTTTTTCTTGAATCTATTTTTAGTTTCAATATTTATGTATTTTAAATTTTTACATAGAGGTGTAAGATTTTTTTTAATGTTTTTTCCCTTTTTCTAGGTCGGTTAGAGCTTCAATGGTTCTTCTTTCTTCCATATTCGAAAGAGGAGAACTCGGTTTAGATTTATTAAAGTGGGAGACTGACTAGCCACTCTCGCTTTGCTGATATGACTTGGGTTTAATCGGGTATTGTTCGAGACTTATTTATTCGTGAAAGTATAACTATAAGTTTTTTAAAGCAAGTAAACGAGTTTTATTTTTATTTTTTATGTACTACATGAGTATTTAGGCTTTCGGTAGTTATATATTCTCATCTTTTATATCTGATTTTGTCCCACTTTGTAGGTTATCAATTTGACTATGTATTTGATTGGACTATATTGAAGTATCCTCAGATTGGTGCCAGTTCTAGAGGACGAGTCGGTGTTTGTATAATTTTCTTTCGTGTTTTTTTCTTCTTCCAAGGATGTTACTTATTTAATGCTTTTGTTTTCAAAATCCAAATGGAAATGCAGGTTTAAATGCAAGACCATCTGCGAAAAGGACCTTAGGTACTCTCTCTCTAAGCATATTCAGATTTGTCCGCGAAATGTCATGTCTTTATATAATTATTCTTCTAATTATTCGATTTAGTGTTGTGAGTCTAATTTGAACTTTGCGGAATGGCTATGTTCCTAATTCAACCAAAATTGTAGTTTTACTGGAATGGCTTTTTTGGATTCCGTTAGATTTTTTTTAATAAAGCTAACTATGCTTCTGGGGAATATATTGTATATTTTGTTGAGACTCATTTTAATATCAGTGTGCTATAGCTCCAATTTATATTTCTAAAAAATATTGTGTTATGCATGCTAGACGGCCAGTAAAAAACATTCCCATGTATGCTCCAGCACAGTTCTACATTGACAATGTGTTGTTTCGGATCAAGGAGAAGAACATTCCCTATTGCTATTGTTGCAGGTTAGATCTGCTATGTTTTACTTTAACAAAAGTAGTTATATAATTGATATGCATTATCTATTAAATCTTTTAGATGATAGAAGGAGTACGGGATAATTATTGGTTTTGTTTGGTTTGGCTGTTGGATAATTATTGGTTGTTGCTTGTTGTTGGATAGTATGTTAGAAGGAGCATGGGATAATTAGAAGGAGTACGGGATAATTATTAGATAATATGTTGAAAATATTTTAGACTCCCGGTTTGGGAATACGACGATAATTTGAAAATGTGTAGACTTAAGCTTAAAAGCATGGCGTTAGAGGGAAGAAACCCGAAACATCCACCAAACGGTCCCGTTAGAGGCATCAACACCTTGCACGGAACCAATGTAACTCGTACGAATAGGCCACACAATCACGGGACTCCCGATTTTAGAATCAGAGGATAATTTTGCATATATCATAACTTAGGGTTAAAAACATGGCGTTAGAGGGCAAGAACTCGAAACAGCCCCCGAACGGCCCCGTGGGTTGCACCAACACCTCCCACGGGACCAACGTAACTCGTAGGAACTGACCCTGCAGCCGCGGGTCTCCCGGTTTGAGGGTACGACGGTAATTTGCTTATTTCCACACTTAGGCTTAAAAACATGGCGTTAGAGGGTGAGAACTCGAAACAGCCGCCGAACGGCCCTGTGGGTGGCACCAACACCTCCCACGGGACCAACGTAACTCGTAGGAAGTGACCCCGCAGCCGCGGGTCTCCCGGTTTGAGGGTACGACGGTAATTTTCTTATTTCCACACTTAGGCTTAAAAACATGGCGTTAGAGGGTGAGAACTCGAAACAGCCCCCGAACGGCCCCGTGGGTGGCACCAACACCTCCCACGGGACCAACGTAACTCGTAGGAACTGACCCCGCAGCGGCGGGTCTCCCGGTTTGAGGGTACGACGGTAATTTTCTTATTTCCACACTTAGGCTTAAAAACATGGCGTTAGAGGGTGAGAACTCGAAACAGCCCCCGAACGGCCCCGTGGGTGGCACCAACACCTCCCACGGGACCAACGTAACTCGTAGGAACTGACCCCGCAGCCGCGGGTCTCCCGGTTTGAGGGTACGACGGTAATTTGCCTATTTGTAGAGTTAGGCTTAAAAACATGGCGTTTGAGGGTGAGAACTCGAAACAGCCCCCGAACGGCCCCGTGGGTGGCACCAACACCTCCCACGGGACCAACGTAACTCGTAGGAACTGACCCCGCAGCCGCGGGTCTCCCGGTTTGAGGGTACGACGGTAATTTGCTTATTTCCACACTTAGGCTTAAAAACATGGCGTTAGAGGGTGAGAACTCGAAATAGCCCCCGAACGGCCCCGTGGTTGGCACCAACACCTCCCACGGGACCAACGTAACTCGTAGGAACTGACCCTGCAGCCGCGGGTCTCCCGGTTTGAGGGTACGACGGTAATTTGCTTATTTGTAGACTTAGGCTTAAAAACATGGCGTTTGAGAGTGAGAACTCGAAACAGCCCCCGAACGGCCCCGTGGGTGGCACCAACACCTCCCACGGGACCAACGTAACTCGTAGGAACTGACCCCGCAGCCGCGGGTCTCCCGGTTTGAGGGTACGACGGTAATTTGCTTATTTTCACACTTAGGCTTAAAAACATGGCGTTAGAGGGTGAGAATTCGAAACAGCCCCCGAACGGCCCCGTGGGTGGCACCAACACCTCCCACGGGACCAACGTAACTCGTAGGAACTGACCCCGCAGCCGCGGGTGTCCCGGTTTGAGAGTACGACGGTAATTTGCTTATTTCTACACTTAGGCTTAACATGGCGTTAGAGGGTGAAAACTTGAAACAGCCCCCGAACGGCCCCGTGGGTGGTACCAACACCTCCCACGGGACCAACGTAACTCGTGGGAATGGACCCCGCAGCCGCGGGTCTCCCGGTTTGAGAGTATGACGATAATTTGCTTATTTCCACACTTGGGCTTAAAAACATAGCGTTAGAGGGTGAGAACTCGAAACAGCCCCCGAACGGCCCCGTGGGTGGCACCAACACCTCCCACGGGACCAATGTAACTCGTAGGAACTGACCCCGCAGCCGCGGGTGTCCCGGTTTGAGAGTACGACGGTAACTTGCTTATTTCTACACTTAGGCTTAACATGGCGTTAGAGGGTGAAAACTCGAAACAGCCCCCGAACGGCCCCGTGGGTGGCACCAACACCTCCCACGGGACCAACGTAACTCGTGGGAACGGACCCCGCAGCCGCGGGTCTCCCGGTTTGAGAGTACGACTGTAATTTGCTTATTTCCACACTTAGGCTTAAAAACATGGCGTTAGAGGGTGAGAACTCGAAACAGCCCCCGAAAGGCCCCGTGGGTGGCACCAACACCTCCCACGGGACCAACGTAATTCGTAGGAATTGACCCCGCAGCCGCGGGTCTCCCGGTTTGAGGGTACGACGGTAATTTGCATATTTGTAGAGTTAGGCTTAAAAACATGGCGTTTGAGGGTGAGAACTCGAAACAGCTCCCGAACGGCCCCGTGGGTGGCACCAACACCTCCCACGGGACCAACGTAACTCGTAGGAACTGACCCCGCAGCCGCGGGTCTCCCAGTTTGAGGGTACGACGGTAATTTGCTTATTTCCACACTTAGGCTTAAAAACATGGCGTTAGAGGGTGAGAACTCGAAACAGCCCCCGAACGGCCCCGTGGGTGGCTCCAACACTTCCCACGGGACCACCGTAACTCGTAGGAACTGACCCCGCAGCCGCGGGTGTCCCGGTTTGAGAGTACGACGGTAATTTGCTTATTTCTACACTTAGGATTAAAAAATGGCGTTATAGGGTGAAAACTCAAAACAGCCCCCGAACGGCCCCGTGGGTGGCACCAACACCTCCCACGGGACCAACGTAACTCGTGGGAACGGACCCCGCAGCCGCGGGTGTCCCGGTTTGAGAGTACGACGGTAATTTGCTTATTTCCACACTTAGGCTTAAAAACATGGCGTTAGAGGGTGAGAACTCGAAACAGCCCCCGAACGGCCCCGTGGATGGCACCAACACCTCCCACGGGACCAACGTAACTCGTAGGAACTGACCCCGCAGCCGCGGGTGTCCCGGTTTGAGAGTACTACGGTAATTTGCTTATTTTCACACTTAGGCTTAAAAACATGGCGTTAGAGGGTGAGAACTCGAAACAGCCTCCGAACGGCCCCGTGGGTGGCACCAACAGCTCCCACGGGAACAACGTAACTCGTGGGAACAGACCCCGCAGCTGCGGTTGTCCCGGTTTGAGAGTACGACGATAATTTGCTTATTTCTACACTTAGGCTTAAAAACATGGCGTTAGAGGGTGAGAACCCGAAACAGCCCCCGAACGGCCCCGTGGATGGCACCAACACCTCCCACGGGACCAACGTAACTCGTAGAAACTGACCCCGCAGCCGCGGGTCTCCCGGTTTGAGAGTACGATGGCAATTTGCCTATTTCTACACTTAGGGTTAACATGGCGTTAGAGGGTGAAAACTCGAAACAGCCCCCGAACGGCCGAACGGCCCCGTGAGTGGTACCAACACCTCCCACGGGACAAACGTAACTCGTAGGAACTGACCCCGCAGCCGCGGGTGTCCCGGTTTGAGAGTACGACGGTAATATGCTTATTTCTACACTTAGGCTTAAAAACAAGGCGATAGAGGGTGATAACTCGAAACAGCCCCCGAACGGCCCCGTGGATGGCACCAACACCTCCCACGGGACCAACGTAACTCGTAGGAATGGACCCCGCAGCCGCGGGTGTCCCGGTTTGAGAGTACGACGGTAATTTGCTTATTTCCACACTTAGGCTTAAAAACATGGCGTTAGAGGGTGAGAACTCGAAACAGCCCCCGAACGGCCCCGTGGATGGCACCAACACCTCCCACGGGACCAACATAACTCGTAGGAACTGACCCCGCAGCCGCGGGTGTCCCGGTTTGAGAGTACGACGGCAATTTGCTTATTTCCACACTTAGGCTTAAAAACATGGCGTTAGAGGGTGAGAACTCGAAACAGCCCCCGAACGGTCCCGTGGGTGGCACCAACACCTCCCACGGGACCAACGTAACTCGTAGGAACTGACCCCGCAGCCGCGGGTGTCCCGGTTTGAGAGTACGACGGTAATTTGCTTATTTCTACACTTAGGCTTAAAAACATGGCGTTAGAGGGTGAGAACTCGAAACAGCCCCCGAACGGCCCCGTGGGTGGCACCAACACCTCCCACGGGACCAACGTAACTCGTGGGAATGGACCCCGCAGCCGCGGGTGTCCCGGTTTGAGAGTACGACGGTAATTTGCTTATTTCCACACTTAGGCTTAAAAACATGGCGTTAGAGGGTGAGAACTCGAAACAGCCCCCGAACGGCCCCGTGGGTGGCACCAACACCTCCCACGGGACCAACGTAACTCGTAGCAACTGACCCCGCAGCCGCGGGTCTCCCGGTTTGAGGGTACGACGGTAATTTTCTTATTTCCACACTTAGGCTTAAAAACATGGCGTTAGAGGGTGAGAACTCGAAACAGCCCCCGAACGGCCCCGTGGGTGGCACCAACACCTCCCACGGGACCAACGTAACTCGTAGGAACTGACCCCGCAGCGGCGGGTCTCCCAGTTTGAGGGTACGACGGTAATTTTCTTATTTCCACACTTAGGCTTAAAAACATGGCGTTAGAGGGTGAGAACTCGAAACAGCCCCCGAACGGCCCCGTGGGTGGCACCAACACCTCCCACGGGACCAACGTAACTCGTAGGAACTGACCCCGCAGCCGCGGGTCTCCCGGTTTGAGGGTACGACGGTAATTTGCTTATTTCCACACTTAGGCTTAAAAACATGGCGTTAGAGGGTGAGAACTCGAAATAGCCCCCGAACGGCCCCGTGGTTGGCACCAACACCTCCCACGGGACCAACGTAACTCGTAGGAACTGACCCTGCAGCCGCGGGTCTCCCGGTTTGAGGGTACGACGGTAATTTGCTTATTTGTAGACTTAGGCTTAAAAACATGGCGTTTGAGAGTGAGAACTCGAAACAGCCCCCGAACGGCCCCGTGGGTGGCACCAACACCTCCCACGGGACCAACGTAACTTGTAGGAACTGACCCCGCAGCCGCGGGTCTCCCGGTTTGAGGGTACGACGGTAATTTGCTTATTTTCACACTTAGGCTTAAAAACATGGCGTTAGAGGGTGAGAACTCGAAACAGCCCCCGAACGGCCCCGTGGGTGGCACCAACACCTCCCACGGGACCAACGTAACTCGTAGGAACTGACCCCGCAGCCGCGGGTGTCCCGGTTTGAGAGTACGACGGTAATTTGCTTATTTCTACACTTAGGCTTAACATGGCGTTAGAGGGTGAAAACTCGAAACAGCCCCCGAACGGCCCCGTGGGTGGTACCAACACCTCCCACGGGACCAACGTAACTCGTGGGAATGGACCCCGCAGCCGCGGGTCTCCCGGTTTGAGAGTATGACGATAATTTGCTTATTTCCACACTTGGGCTTAAAAACATAGCGTTAGAGGGTGAGAACTCGAAACAGCCCCCGAACGGCCCCGTGGGTGGCACCAACACCTCCCACGGGACCAATGTAACTCGTAGGAACTGACCCCGCAGCCGCGGGTGTCCCGGTTTGAGAGTACGACGGTAACTTGCTTATTTCTACACTTAGGCTTAACATGGCGTTAGAGGGTGAAAACTCGAAACAGCCCCCGAACGGCCCCGTGGGTGGCACCAACACCTCCCACGGGACCAACGTAACTCGTGGGAACGGACCCCGCAGCCGCGGGTCTCCCGGTTTGAGAGTACGACTGTAATTTGCTTATTTCCACACTTAGGCTTAAAAACATGGCGTTAGAGGGTGAGAACTCGAAACAGCCCCCGAACGGCCCCGTGGGTGGCACCAACACCTCCCACGGGACCAACGTAACTCGTAGGAATTGACCCCGCAGCCGCGGGTCTCCCGGTTTGAGGGTACGACGGTAATTTGCATATTTGTAGAGTTAGGCTTAAAAACATGGCGTTTGAGGGTGAGAACTCGAAACAGCTCCCGAACGGCCCCGTGGGTGGCACCAACACCTCCCACGGGACCAACGTAACTCGTAGGAACTGACCCCGCAGCCGCGGGTCTCCCAGTTTGAGGGTACGACGGTAATTTGCTTATTTCCACACTTAGGCTTAAAAACATGGCGTTAGAGGGTGAGAACTCGAAACAGCCCCCGAACGGCCCCGTGGGTGGCTCCAACACTTCCCACGGGACCACCGTAACTCGTAGGAACTGACCCCGCAGCCGCGGGTGTCCCGGTTTGAGAGTACGACGGTAATTTGCTTATTTCTACACTTAGGATTAAAAAATGGCGTTATAGGGTGAAAACTCAAAACAGCCCCCGAACGGCCCCGTGGGTGGCACCAACACCTCCCACGGGACCAACGTAACTCGTGGGAACGGACCCCGCAGCCGCGGGTGTCCCGGTTTGAGAGTACGACGGTAATTTGCTTATTTCCACACTTAGGCTTAAAAACATGGCGTTAGAGGGTGAGAACTCGAAACAGCCCCCGAACGGCCCCGTGGATGGCACCAACACCTCCCACGGGACCAACGTAACTCGTAGGAACTGACCCCGCAGCAGCGGGTGTCCCGGTTTGAGAGTACTACGGTAATTTGCTTATTTTCACACTTAGGCTTAAAAACATGGCGTTAGAGGGTGAGAACTCGAAACAGCCTCCGAACGGCCCCGTGGGTGGCACCAACACCTCCCACGGGAACAACGTAACTCGTGGGAACAGACCCCGCAGCTGCGGTTGTCCCGGTTTGAGAGTACGACGATAATTTGCTTATTTCTACACTTAGGCTTAAAAACATGGCGTTAGAGGGTGAGAACCCGAAACAGCCCCCGAACGGCCCCGTGGATGGCACCAACACCTCCCACGGGACCAACGTAACTCGTAGCAACTGACCCCGCAGCCGCGGGTCTCCCGGTTTGAGAGTACGATGGCAATTTGCCTATTTCTACACTTAGGGTTAACATGGCGTTAGAGGGTGAAAACTCGAAACAACCCCCGAACGGCCGAACGGCCCCGTGAGTGGTACCAACACCTCCCACGGGACAAACGTAACTCGTAGGAACTGACCCCGCAGCCGCGGGTGTCCCGGTTTGAGAGTACGACGGTAATATGCTTATTTCTACACTTAGGCTTAAAAACAAGGCGATAGAGGGTGAGAACTCGAAATAGCCCCCGAACGGCCCCGTGGTTGGCACCAACACCTCCCACGGGACCAACGTAACTCGTAGGAACTGACCCTGCAGCCGCGGGTCTCCCGGTTTGAGGGTACGACGGTAATTTGCTTATTTGTAGACTTAGGCTTAAAAACATGGCGTTTGAGAGTGAGAACTCGAAACAGCCCCCGAACGGCCCCGTGGGTGGCACCAACACCTCCCACGGGACCAACGTAACTCGTAGGAACTGACCCCGCAGCCGCGGGTCTCCCGGTTTGAGGGTACGACGGTAATTTGCTTATTTTCACACTTAGGCTTAAAAACATGGCGTTAGAGGGTGAGAACTCGAAACAGCCCCCGAACGGCCCCGTGGGTGGCACCAACACCTCCCACGGGACCAACGTAACTCGTAGGAACTGACCCCGCAGCCGCGGGTGTCCCGGTTTAAGAGTACGACGGTAATTTGCTTATTTCTACACTTAGGCTTAACATGGCGTTAGAGGGTGAAAACTCGAAACAGCCCCCGAACGGCCCCGTGGGTGGTACCAACACCTCCCACGGGACCAACGTAACTCGTGGGAATGGACCCCGCAGCCGCGGGTCTCCCGGTTTGAGAGTATGACGATAATTTGCTTATTTCCACACTTGGGCTTAAAAACATAGCGTTAGAGGGTGAGAACTCGAAACAGCCCCCGAACGGCCCCGTGGGTGGCACCAACACCTCCCACGGGACCAATGTAACTCGTAGGAACTGACCCCGCAGCCGCGGGTGTCCCGGTTTGAGAGTACGACGGTAACTTGCTTATTTCTACACTTAGGCTTAACATGGCGTTAGAGGGTGAAAACTCGAAACAGCCCCCGAACGGCCCCGTGGGTGGCACCAACACCTCCCACGGGACCAACGTAACTCGTGGGAACGGACCCCGCAGCCGCGGGTCTCCCGGTTTGAGAGTACGACTGTAATTTGCTTATTTCCACACTTAGGCTTAAAAACATGGCGTTAGAGGGTGAGAACTCGAAACAGCCACCGAACGGCCCCGTGGGTGGCACCAACACCTCCCACGGGACCAACGTAATTCGTAGGAATTGACCCCGCAGCCGCGGGTCTCCCGGTTTGAGGGTACGACGGTAATTTGCATATTTGTAGAGTTAGGCTTAAAAACATGGCGTTTGAGGGTGAGAACTCGAAACAGCTCCCGAACGGCCCCGTGGGTGGCACCAACACCTCCCACGGGACCAACGTAACTCGTAGGAACTGACCCCGCAGCCGCGGGTCTCCCAGTTTGAGGGTACGACGGTAATTTGCTTATTTCCACACTTAGGCTTAAAAACATGGCGTTAGAGGGTGAGAACTCGAAACAGCCCCCGAACGGCCCCGTGGGTGGCTCCAACACTTCCCACGGGACCACCGTAACTCGTAGGAACTGACCCCGCAGCCGCGGGTGTCCCGGTTTGAGAGTACGACGGTAATTTGCTTATTTCTACACTTAGGATTAAAAAATGGCGTTATAGGGTGAAAACTCAAAACAGCCCCCGAACGGCCCCGTGGGTGGCACCAACACCTCCCACGGGACCAACGTAACTCGTGGGAACGGACCCCGCAGCCGCGGGTGTCCCGGTTTGTGAGTACGACGGTAATTTGCTTATTTCCACACTTAGGCTTAAAAACATGGCGTTAGAGGGTGAGAACTCGAAACAGCCCCCGAACGGCCCCGTGGATGGCACCAACACCTCCCACGGGACCAACGTAAATCGTAGGAACTGACCCCGCAGCCGCGGGTGTCCCGGTTTGAGAGTACTACGGTAATTTGCTTATTTTCACACTTAGGCTTAAAAACATGGCGTTAGAGGGTGAGAACTCGAAACAGCCTCCGAACGGCCCCGTGGGTGGCACCAACACCTCCCACGGGAACAACGTAACTCGTGGGAACAGACCCCGCAGCTGCGGTTGTCCCGGTTTGAGAGTACGACGATAATTTGCTTATTTCTACACTTAGGCTTAAAAACATGGCGTTAGAGGGTGAGAACCCGAAACAGCCCCCGAACGGCCCCGTGGATGGCACCAACACCTCCCACGGGACCAACGTAACTCGTAGCAACTGACCCCGCAGCCGCGGGTCTCCCGGTTTGAGAGTACGATGGCAATTTGCCTATTTCTACACTTAGGGTTAACATGGCGTTAGAGGGTGAAAACTCGAAACAGCCCCCGAACGGCCGAACGGCCCCGTGAGTGGTACCAACACCTCCCACGGGACAAACGTAACTCGTAGGAACTGACCCCGCAGCCGCGGGTCTCCCGGTTTGAGGGTACGACGGTAATTTGCTTATTTGTAGACTTAGGCTTAAAAACATGGCGTTTGAGAGTGAGAACTCGAAACAACCCCCGAACGGCCCCGTGGGTGGCACCAACACCTCCCACGGGACCAACATAACTCGTAGGAACTGACCCCGCAGCCGCGGGTGTCCCGGTTTGAGAGTACGACGGCAATTTGCTTATTTCCACACTTAGGCTTAAAAACATGGCGTTAGAGGGTGAGAACTCGAAACAGCCCCCGAACGGTCCCGTGGGTGGCACCAACACCTCCCACGGGACCAACGTAACTCGTAGGAACTGACCCCGCAGCCGCGGGTGTCCCGGTTTGAGAGTACGACGGTAATTTGCTAATTTCTACACTTAGGCTTAAAAACATGGCGTTAGAGGGTGAGAACTCGAAACAGCCCCCGAACGGCCCCGTGGGTGGCACCAACACCTCCCACGGGACCAACGTAACTCGTGGGAATGGACCCCGCAGCCGCGGGTGTCCCAGTTTGAGAGTACGACGGTAATTTGCTTATTTCCACACTTAGGCTTAAAAACATGGCGTTAGAGGGTGAGAACTCGAAACAGCCCCCGAACGGCCCCGTGGGTGGCACCAACACCTCCCACGGGACCAACGTAACTCGTAGGAACTGACCCCGCAGCGGCGGGTCTCCCGGTTTGAGGGAACGACGGTAATTTTCTTATTTCCACACTTAGGCTTAAAAACATGGCGTTAGAGGGTGAGAACTCGAAACAGCCCCCGAACGGCCCCGTGGGTGGCACCAACACCTCCCACGGGACCAACGTAACTCGTAGGAACTGACCCCGCAGCGGAGGGTCTCCCGGTTTGAGGGTACGACGGTAATTTTCTTATTTCCACACTTAGGCTTAAAAACATGGCGTTAGAGGGTGAGAACTCGAAACAGCCCCCGAACGGCCCCGTGGGTGGCACCAACACCTCCCACGGGACCAACGTAACTCGTAGGAACTGACCCCGCAGCCGCGGGTCTCCCGGTTTGAGGGTACGACGGTAATTTGCTTATTTCCACACTTAGGCTTAAAAACATGGCGTTAGAGGGTGAGAACTCGAAATAGCCCCCGAACGGCCCCGTGGTTGGCACCAACACCTCCCACGGGACCAACGTAACTCGTAGGAACTGACCCTGCAGCCGCGGGTCTCCCGGTTTGAGGGTACGACGGTAATTTGCTTATTTGTAGACTTAGGCTTAAAAACATGGCGTTTGAGAGTGAGAACTCGAAACAGCCCCCGAACGGCCCCGTGGGTGGCACCAACACCTCCCACGGGACCAACGTAACTTGTAGGAACTGACCCCGCAGCCGCGGGTCTCCCGGTTTGAGGGTACGACGGTAATTTGCTTATTTTCACACTTAGGCTTAAAAACATGGCGTTAGAGGGTGAGAACTCGAAACAGCCCCCGAACGGCCCCGTGGGTGGCACCAACACCTCCCACGGGACCAACGTAACTCGTAGGAACTGACCCCGCAGCCGCGGGTGTCCCGGTTTGAGAGTACGACGGTAATTTGCTTATTTCTACACTTAGGCTTAACATGGCGTTAGAGGGTGAAAACTCGAAACAGCCCCCGAACGGCCCCGTGGGTGGTACCAACACCTCCCACGGGACCAACGTAACTCGTGGGAATGGACCCCGCAGCCGCGGGTCTCCCGGTTTGAGAGTATGACGATAATTTGCTTATTTCCACACTTGGGCTTAAAAACATAGCGTTAGAGGGTGAGAACTCGAAACAGCCCCCGAACGGCCCCGTGGGTGGCACCAACACCTCCCACGGGACCAATGTAACTCGTAGGAACTGACCCCGCAGCCGCGGGTGTCCCGGTTTGAGAGTACGACGGTAACTTGCTTATTTCTACACTTAGGCTTAACATGGCATTAGAGGGTGAAAACTCGAAACAGCCCCCGAACGGCCCCGTGGGTGGCACCAACACCTCCCACGGGACCAACGTAACTCGTGGGAACGGACCCCGCAGCCGCGGGTCTCCCGGTTTGAGAGTACGACTGTAATTTGCTTATTTCCACACTTAGGCTTAAAAACATGGCGTTAGAGGGTGAGAACTCGAAACAGCCCCCGAACGGCCCCGTGGGTGGCACCAACACCTCCCACGGGACCAACGTAACTCGTAGGAATTGACCCCGCAGCCGCGGGTCTCCCGGTTTGAGGGTACGACGGTAATTTGCATATTTGTAGAGTTAGGCTTAAAAACATGGCGTTTGAGGGTGAGAACTCGAAACAGCTCCCGAACGGCCCCGTGGGTGGCACCAACACCTCCCACGGGACCAACGTAACTCGTAGGAACTGACCCCGCAGCCGCGGGTCTCCCAGTTTGAGGGTACGACGGTAATTTGCTTATTTCCACACTTAGGCTTAAAAACATGGCGTTAGAGGGTGAGAACTCGAAACAGCCCCCGAACGGCCCCGTGGGTGGCTCCAACACTTCCCACGGGACCACCGTAACTCGTAGGAACTGACCCCGCAGCCGCGGGTGTCCCGGTTTGAGAGTACGACGGTAATTTGCTTATTTCTACACTTAGGATTAAAAAATGGCGTTATAGGGTGAAAACTCAAAACAGCCCCCGAACGGCCCCGTGGGTGGCACCAACACCTCCCACGGGACCAACGTAACTCGTGGGAACGGACCCCGCAGCCGCGGGTGTCCCGGTTTGAGAGTACGACGGTAATTTGCTTATTTCCACACTTAGGCTTAAAAACATGGCGTTAGAGGGTGAGAACTCGAAACAGCCCCCGAACGGCCCCGTGGATGGCACCAACACCTCCCACGGGACCAACGTAACTCGTAGGAACTGACCCCGCAGCCGCGGGTGTCCCGGTTTGAGAGTACTACGGTAATTTGCTTATTTTCACACTTAGGCTTAAAAACATGGCGTTAGAGGGTGAGAACTCGAAACAGCCTCCGAACGGCCCCGTGGGTGGCACCAACACCTCCCACGGGAACAACGTAACTCGTGGGAACAGACCCCGCAGCTGCGGTTGTCCCGGTTTGAGAGTACGACGATAATTTGCTTATTTCTACACTTAGGCTTAAAAACATGGCGTTAGAGGGTGAGAACCCGAAACAGCCCCCGAACGGCCCCGTGGATGGCACCAACACCTCCCACGGGACCAACGTAACTCGTAGCAACTGACCCCGCAGCCGCGGGTCTCCCGGTTTGAGAGTACGATGGCAATTTGCCTATTTCTACACTTAGGGTTAACATGGCGTTAGAGGGTGAAAACTCGAAACAGCCCCCGAACGGCCGAACGGCCCCGTGAGTGGTACCAACACCTCCCACGGGACAAACGTAACTCGTAGGAACTGACCCCGCAGCCGCGGGTGTCCCGGTTTGAGAGTACGACGGTAATATGCTTATTTCTACACTTAGGCTTAAAAACAAGGCGATAGAGGGTGATAACTCGAAACAGCCCCCGAACGGCCCCGTGGATGGCACCAACACCTCCCACGGGACCAACGTAACTCGTAGGAATGGACCCCGCAGCCGCGGGTGTCCCGGTTTGAGAGTACGACGGTAATTTGCTTATTTCCACACTTAGGCTTAAAAACATGGCGTTAGAGGGTGAGAACTCGAAACAGCCCCCGAACGGCCCCGTGGATGGCACCAACACCTCCCACGGGACCAACATAACTCGTAGGAACTGACCCCGCAGCCGCGGGTGTCCCGGTTTGAGAGTACGACGGCAATTTGCTTATTTCCACACTTAGGCTTAAAAACATGGCGTTAGAGGGTGAGAACTCGAAACAGCCCCCGAACGGTCCCGTGGGTGGCACCAACACCTCCCACGGGACCAACGTAACTCGTAGGAACTGACCCCGCAGCCGCGGGTGTCCCGGTTTGAGAGTACGACGGTAATTTGCTTATTTCTACACTTAGGCTTAAAAACATGGCGTTAGAGGGTGAGAACTCGAAACAGCCCCCGAACGGCCCCGTGGGTGGCACCAACACCTCCCACGGGACCAACGTAACTCGTGGGAATGGACCCCGCAGCTGCGGTTGTCCCGGTTTGAGAGTACGACGATAATTTGCTTATTTTCACACTTAGGCTTAAAAACATGGCGTTAGAGGGTGAGAACCCGAAACACCCCTTGAAAGGCCCCGTGGATGGCACCAACACCTCCCACGGGACCAACGTAACTCGTAGGAACTGACCCCGCAGCCGCGGGTGTCCCGGTTTAAGAGTACGACGGCAATTTGCTTATTTCTACACTTAGGGTTAACATGGCGTTAGAGGGTGAAAACTCGAAACAGCCCCCGAATGGCCCCGTGGGTGGTACCAACACCTCCCACGGGACCAACGTAACTCGTGGGAACGGGACCAACGTAACTCATGGGAACTGACCCCGCAGCCGCGGGTGTCCCGGTTTGAGAGTAAGACGGTAATTTGCTTATTTCTACACTTAGGCTTAAAAACATGGCGTTAGAGGGTGAAAACTCGAAACAGCCCCCGAACGGCCCCGTGGGTGGCACCAACACCTCCCACGGGACCAACGTAACTCGTAGGAACGGACCCCGCTGCCACGGGTCTCCCGGTTTGAGAGTACGACAGTAATTTGCTTATTTCTACACTTAGGCTTAAAAACATGGCGTTAGAGGGTGAGAACCCGAAACAGCCCCCGAACGGCCCCGTGGGTGGCACCAACACCTCCCACGGGACCAACGTAACTCGTGGGAATGGACCCCGCAGCCGCGGGTGTCCCGGTTTGAGAGTACGACGGTAATTTGCTTATTTCCACGCTTAGGCTTAAAAACATGGCGTTAGAGGGTGAGAACTCGAAACAGCCCCCGAACGGCCCCGTGGGTGGCACCAACACCTCCCACAGGACCAACGTAACTCGTAGAAACTGACCCCGCAGCCGCGGGTCTCCCGGTTTGAGAGTACGACGGCAATTTGCTTATTTCTACACTTAGGGTTAACATGGCGTTAGAGGGTGAAAACTCGAAACAGCCCCCGAACGGCCGAACGGCCCCGTGAGTGGTACCAACACCTCCCACGGGACCAACGTAACTCATAGGAACTGACCCCGCAGCCGCGGGTGTCCCGGTTTGAGAGTACGACGGTAATATGCTTATTTCTACACTTAGGCTTAAAAACAAGGCGATAGAGGGTGATAACTCGAAACAGCCCCCGAACGGCCCCGTGGATGGCACCAACACCTCCCACGGGACCAACGTAACTCGTAGGAATGGACCCCGCAGCCGCGGGTGTCCCGGTTTGAGAGTACGACGGTAATATGCTTATTTCTACACTTAGGCTTAAAAACATGGCGATAGAGGGTGATAACTCGAAACAGCCCCCGAACGGCCCCGTGGGTGGCACCAACACCTCCCACGGGACCAACGTAACTCGTCGGAACGGACCCCGCAGCCGCGGGTGTCCCGGTTTGAGAGTACGACGGTAATTTGCTTATTTCCACACTTAGGCTTAAAAACATGGCGTTAGAGGGTGAGAACTCGAAACAGCCCCTGAACGGCCCCGTGGATGGCACCAACACCTCCCACGGGACCAACGTAACTCGTAGGAACTGACCTCGCAGCCGCGGGTGTCCCGGTTTGAGAGTACGACGGCAATTTGCTTATTTCCACACTTAGGCTTAAAAACATGGCGTTAGAGGGTGAGAACTCGAAACAGCCCCCGAACGGCCCCGTGGGTGGCACCAACACCTCCCACGGGACCAACGTAACTCGTAGGAACTGACCCCGCAGCCGCGGGTGTCCCGGTTTGAGAGTACGACGGTAATTTGCTTATTTCTACACTTAGGCTTAGCATGGCGTTAGAGGGTGAAAACTCGAAACAGCCCCCGAACGGCCCCGTGGGTGGCACCAACACCTCCCACGGGACCAACGTAACTCGTGGGAACAGACCCCGCAGCTGCGGTTGTCCCGGTTTGAGAGTACGACGATAATTTGCTTATTTTCACACTTAGGCTTAAAAACATGGCGTTAGAGGGTGAGAACCTGAAACAGCCCTCGAACGGCCCCGTGGATGGCACAAACACCTCCCACGGGACCAACGTAACTCGTAGGAACTAACCCCGCTGCCGCGGGTGTCCCGGTTTAAGAGTACGACGGCAATTTGCTTATTTCTACACTTAGGGTTAACATGGCGTTAGAGGGTGAAAACTCGAAACAGCCCCCGAACGGCCCCGTGTGTGGTACCAACACCTCCCACGGGACCAACGTAACTCGTGGGAACGGGACCAACGTAACTCGTGGGAACTGACCCCGCAGCCGCGGGTGTCCCGGTTAGAGAGTACGACGGTAATTTGCTTATTTCTACACTTAGGCTTAAAAACATGGCGGTAGAGGGTGAAAACTCGAAACAGCCCCCGAACGGCCCCGTGGGTGGCACCAACACCTCCCACGGGACCAACGTAACTCGTAGGAACGGACCCCGCAGCCGCGGGTCTCCCGGTTTGAGAGTACGACGGTAATTTGCTTATTTCTACACTTAGGCTTAAAAACATGGCGTTAGAGGGTGAGAACCCGAAACAGCCCACGAACGGCCCCGTGGGTGGCACCAACACCTCCCACGGGACCAACGTAACTCGTGGGAATGGACCCCGCAGCCGCGGGTGTCCCGGTTTGAGAGTACGACGGTAATTTGCTTATTTCCACACTTAGGCTTAAAAACATGGCGTTAGAGGGTGAGAACTCGAAACAGCCCCCGAACGGCCCCGTGGGTGGCACCAACACCTCCCACGGGACCAACGTAACTCGTAGGAACTGACCCCGCAGTCGCGGGTCTCCCGGTTTGAGAGTACGGCAGTAATTTTCTTATTTCCACACTTAATTTTTATATTTCTACTTGGTTACTGATAATTTTAACTCATATATGCAATTTTTCAGTTTGATTAATTTTTTTGTAAAACTACTTGGTTACTGATACTTTTATTTTTTGTATCCTATCATTTGTAGGATTTTTGCACCTGAATCAAATGAAGGAGGCAGTGGTTTACAACATCATGATTATTTATATGTTGTGGACATTCAGGATAATGTTTTTTATGTGTTATAGCCGTGCAGGCTTTTATTGTTTAGTTTTATGTCCGTGCGGGCTTTTATAATTTGATTGTTGAATTTTATAGCCGTGCGGGCTTTATAATAAGCAGGTTTTTCATTTACAGGTTTTGGAATGTCAAGAAAATAGAGGAAACTCTGCCCAATTTTTTTTTGGTCTGTGAATTATTAAGACGTGTAATATTTTTAAGTTTGTATATATATATTTGTTTATTAACAACATTCTCAATTCGCAATTTGTGATTTTTTTTTATTGTTTTGCCTATAATAAATATTTGTAACACCTCGTAGCAACCGATGATGCACTCACAGGAACCCCAATTTTAGGATTGGGCAAAAAAAAATACATTTTTTTTAAATTACAGATAAATATGGTCATGGACTTTGTCCATGACCATTTTTATTTTTTTTTGTCGCGCTTAAAAATGGTCGCGGTCAAAGTCCGCGACCGTTTTTTTTATTTTTTGTCACGGTAATGGGTCGCGGACTAGGGCCGCGACCAATTTTTTTTTAATTTTTTTTGTCACACACATGGGTCACGGCCAAAGTCCGCGACCAATTTGTCACGGTCGTGGGTCATGGACAAGGACAGTGACCAATTTTTTTTTGTCACGCACATGGGTCGCGGACTTTGGCCGCGACCAATTTGTCACGGTTGTGGGTCATGGACAAGGGCCGCGACCAATTTTTTTAATTTTTTTTTGTCACGCACATGGGTCGCGGACTTTGGCCGCGACCAATTTGTCACGGTTATGGGTCACGGATTAGAGCCGCGACCCATCACGGCATGGGTCACGGCCTAAGTCCGCGACCATCTGCCGTGACCATTTTTTGGTCACGGACTTGGGCCGCGACCCACGAAAATGGTCACGCCCGAAATGGTCACGGCCCAAGTCCGCGACCCACAGGTTTGGTCAAGGATTTTGGCCGTGACCAATCGCCAGTTTTGGTGTAGTGAAGTCCCGAAATAATATATGTGAAAACCGTGTCAATTTAATAAACAATGGAATTAGCTATAATCAATTGCTACAACGAAGCCGACTATATTTAATTACCCAATTACAAGGTATCCCAGTCTTATATATCTCATAAAAAATGGCATAAGCATCTATTATGCACAATATAGTAAGGGTCTATGATTTATGCCTACATTTTTTGAAAATTTAATTGATTTCAATTAAGTAATTTATATATAAATACGTGAATGGGTACTTAGTACCTAGTTATACGTCATATAACCATTTATTTCATATAATCACATCAATTGTTACCACTAAATTTCCATATTTCATATGAGAATTTAAGAACTTTAATCCCAATTTTCTCTTACAACAACCTAAACATTTTTTATAAAAAGATATTGCGGAGACAGGATTTGAACTGGAATTTAAAGTCACAATTTGTAGAAAATAACATGTCCAAATCTCCTCTACATGTAATTTCGAGATTCACCAAAATTACTCCAAGAATCCTAAGGCTTATATTATCAAAATTAAAGAATCAATTCCTAGATTTCTGGGTTAACGCCCTATGTTCTAATTAATCCTCCACATGAATGAGATTAATTCCTAACAATTAATCATCAAAGTCTAATCTAAAACCCAAAAATCACATGGCATAATTTCAATGCATCAAGAAGTAAATTGAAATTTAAATTTAGCAACCTTTAATTTGTAGTGGAGAAGTCCCCCTGAATTCCTTTAAATCTCTTGCCTCTTCTCTCTTTTGGTTCTTCTCATTTTCTCTCTTGATGTGTTTGTTTTGGTTTTTTAATCAGTAGTGGGGAGTTATTACTCTTGTCCTTAAACATATAATAACCCCAAATCACGAGTTGGGTTAAAATTACAAAATTTGGGCCCCCAAATGGACCCGAACCCATAACCAAAATAGCCCGAAAGTCTCCCAACATATGTACCTATACTCCGGGACCCTTTTTAACGGTTTAAACATTTAAACCATCCTGTTTACTCCACGAAATACGTCTCAATTATTTTTATCCCAACATTCTGTTTTTATAATTGTACAACACTCCATTTATGAAATTCCTACTACATATGCAATTACGATAAACCTTAACATAGCACAAATCCATCACACATAATTACAACGTAACAATAATTTATTTATTTTAAATTAATAATTTAAATTCACCGATTTAATCTTTAAGGATAAATTTCCAATTGAGTCAATTTGTAAGTGTTGGCTTAATTCCGAACAAAACTATTTGAATCGTAGGACAGAAGTTTGTGTCCTTTAAGCCTATGAAATTTGAGTTGAAGACGTAATGGCCAAGCCTAAATTGAAGATATCATAATTGGCGATTTCCATGCCATGTTTAAACGACATCAACCTTTTAATATTTTCAAGGTCTCTAAAGGTATGAATACATATGATATATTGAGACTTGGGAATTTATTTGTTTTTTTGGAGGGTGGGGGTAAAATTATCTTTTAGGGGTATTTTAGTCCATTTGTCCCTAAAATGGAGGAAACTCGACTTTTGGATTTAGTTGCAACAAATTAATAATTGAGGGGTGAGTTTATCGGCTATTGTATTTGAAGGGGTGACCCATAAAATTGAGATAGTTGAAGGGGGATAGGTGCAATTTTTTCTTAATTTAATAGAATTTGATATATTTTCGTTTTAACCTTTGGGACGTGAGGAATGTCTATTTTTTACTTAAAATAATGGGGTTTAAGTACATGACTTGGGAAGAGTTTTGGACCATTTGGAATGTTATTTGGGTTCATTATGTTGGGGATTAAGTGAGGCCCAAGCCCAATTTCATGGGAAGCTTAGTTTTTAGGTTGGTAATATCTAAAACATATTGAAGCATTATAAAAACCCTGGAAGGCTAAGGAGGGAAAAAACACTCAATGGGAAGAAGATTTGGGGATTTGAGGCTTAAATTCATACATTTGATCGTAGAAAAATCATAAGTAATTTAAAAAAAATAAAAAAAATACAAAACTAGCGACCACGCATTCGTATTGAAATTTCCTAGATTCATGGCCAAAAATATCGTTTGATAGGTTGTTCGAACGACTTTAGGCATATCGTTCAAACGAGTTTGGAATGTCGTTCGAACGACCTTTCAAACGAGAAGAAATTATTTTCTTCTAAATTCTCGTTCGAATGACCATGGAATGTCGTTCGAACGAGAATGCAGTTTCGAGCATTTTTTGTCGATTTGTTTTGTAAAACATCCCACTAACCCACTTCTTTCTCACTTGAGTTTAATAGTTCGGGAATACATTTTGTTAAGTGACTTTTTCCATATTTTCCAAGTGTTTTTTGGAGCCAAAACTTTTTCCATCTTCCAAATGAGATAAACACTTTGAAAAAGTCACCTTTGTGTTTGTTAATTAATTAAAATGAATTAATTTCTAGAACAAAACCAAGATTTTTACACCCAATTGTTTCATGATCCAAGTTCCTTTGTATCATATGTTTTGAGATCATCATTTTGGCACCGGGTTTTCATTCTCTACCCCAAAAGGAGATAGTTTCCTACGGAGAATTTTATGTTTTTGATTTGAAATGTGAATACAGAGAAATTCTTCGTGTGTAGTTGACGGTAGTTGTACCTCATTGGTGGATTTCGAGATGAAGTGGATTCCGGAGTTGCCGACTAAGCGGAGGTGGAAGAACAAAGAAGCATCAAGGTTTGAGAGGGAGTCAAGTTGAGGAAGTAAGTCTTTTGTCGTGTCTTTTGTAAATCCATACCTAGTGGACTTGTTGGCTGGGCCATCCGGGATTTTTCTTGTTGTGGGGTTTCCTTGTTCATCGCGGACTTGTAGTTGTGTGTTTATTATATCTTGCAAAATCAAGTAAATGCTTTCTTAGGGTTAAAAAGATAAAATTTGTTTAAATCACAACCATAGTTTAAATTTGGGTAATTTTAGTTTAATTGAAGTCAACTAATTTAATTTGAAAATATTCATGCTAGGTTTTTTGGCATAGTTAGAACTTGAATTAATTTTTTTAAAGTAGAAATTTAAATATTTGTTTAGGTTAATTGAATTTTCATTTTGAAAAAATTAAAATTTAGGGATTTTAATTGTTAATCTTTAAAGAATTTTAAAATTTGGAATATTGTGTGAACCATGACATTTGAGAAATATAAAATTTGGTATTTTCCAGGAACCTTCGATTCTAACAATGGGTATCAGAGCATATATTATAATTTATAGCCATTTCAAAGTTCTCAAGTCTTTAGACGTAAAGATAGATCAATATCGTCCTAAAAATGACGATGACGAAATATTGGGTCGAGACGTATGTTATTTAAGTGTAATTGGTGCATTATCATACTTGGCACAATGCACTAGAACGGACATTTCATTCTTTGTCAACTTTCTTTCTAAATATTGTTCTAAAAAAACAAAAAAGTATTTGATCGGTACGAAGCATATCCTAGGATATCTGCAAGGAACCACTAACATGAGCTTATATATTATTCTAATTATTTTAATAGTTATGAGTCTGTAGGTTATGAAGGTTTTTGATATCTCTTTGATCCTTATAAGTTTCGATCATAACAAGATATATATTTCTTTTGAATATTGTTATTTCTTGGTGTTTTACTAAACAAACTACAATAGCTACTTCTTCTAACCACTCTAAAATTTTAGGATTTGGAAAACTAGTCGTGAATGTGTATAAGTAAGATCTTTAATTCAGCATGTTTGTAGTTCTTTTCAAGTGTCTCTATAGCAACCCCCATTTTCTCACGTAAAGGCTGGCCAAGCACGATACGCCGAAGATGAGGCTTGTTTCTCAACTAATATCATTCTCAGCATCAACATAATATAAATGATATATTAAAGGCCCATAATTTAGTTTGAATCAACATCTCAATAGTACATAAGTCCAATCCAACAACAAGAGTACGATAAGTCTCAATATAAATGTAAACAACCCACACCAACATAAAATAAATGAATCTCGGCCTTATGCCCATACAATAATCTCAAATAAAAATAAGTACTGAAGCTGAAAAGAACCTGATCTAGAATTAACTGATCTGAAATGCCTAAGGAGCAAAATGACAATGCAAGGCTGCCAAGTTAGCAGTCCCACTATCCCTATCTATGAGCACCTGAGGGGAGAAAACATTTAAATTTGGGTCAAAGCCCTAGATGTTCAAGAATTAACTTATTCAATTTTAAATTGCATTAAATACAGTCGATACAAAGTAAATATCTCCCATCGTCACTCACGTGAGATTAAAATCTCACCCCTCATCAAAGTTTGATATTACCCGCATCCTAACAAGTCCCGACATAATATATGTGACAACCGTGTCAATTTAATAACAATGGAATTAGCTATAATCAATTGCTAGAACGAAGCCGACTATATTTAATTACCCAATTACAACGTATCCCAATCTTATATATCTCATAAAAATGGTATAAGCATCTATTATGCACAACATAGTAAGGGTCTGTGATTTATGTCTACATTCTTAGACAATTTAATTGATCAAATTTAATTCGGGTACTTTATATATATATATATATATATATATTCTTTCATATATGCGACACGTAAAGGAATCTACCAGTGGTGTCTCGTTCATGCTTCATCAGCCAGTCTAAAGGAATATCTTATCCAAAGAGGACATCACAAAACACACATAAGTGAGGTGGTCCCTACGCAGTACACTATTTCACGGACCATACCCAATAATGATAAAGGATCCCAGCATCAACACCTACCTATCGTAGATGGCACTGCTACGTTGTAACTAATTGACCTACACAACGCATAGCTCACCGCTGTCGACGTGTGCTACGGTCCCGAATACGGGAAACCTCAAGACGATAGGACCGTCCCCGAGCATTGATACATCCATACAGATACGCATAAGTACATATTATTATTCCCATATAATATGTATTGGTAACTACTCTACAATTAGTTAAATGTGTCACATGATATCCATAATTGTTCATCAATTAATAATTGACCATATAGTTAATTATAAATTATGTTTCCTTTACCAATTTATTTAACCATATTGTTAAATATAATATCCTCATTGACATATACACCACATCTATATGTTTAATAAATTCCCCGTTGGCCTAAACACCGTCCTACCAACTCGTTCGGACTTCTAAAAATATTCCTGAAATAACCATGGCCCCTGCTCACTCAACCACAGGGCCGAATCAATTCGGTTCTTGGCCGAATCGATTCGCTGCCAAACCGAATCGATTTGCTCCAAGGCCAAATCGATTTGGAATATGGTAGTTCCCAGATCTTCTTATTTTCTTAGATATGAACTTTCTTGTTTCTTCTTCAAGATTTATTTCAAATGTGATTTCATTTGTATAAACATGTGAATGGGTACTTAGTACCTAGCTATACATCATATAACCATTTATTCCATATAATCACACCAATTGTTACCACTAAATTTCCATATTTCATATAATAATTTGAGATCTTTAATCCCACATTTCTCCTACAATAACCTAAACATTTTTCTTAAAAAGATATTACGGAGACATGATTTGAACTGGAATTTAAAGTCACAATTTGCAGAAAATAACATGTCCAAATCTCCTCTACATGTAATTTCGAGATTCACCAAAATTACTCCAAGAATCCTAAGGCTTGTATTATCAAAATTAAAGAATCAATTCCTAGATTTCTGGGTTAACGCCCTATGTTCTAATTAATCCTCCATATGAATGAGATTAATTCGTAACAATTAATCATCAAAGTCTAATCTAAAACCCAAAAATAACATGGCATAATTTCAATGCATCAAGAAGTAAATTGAAATTTAAATTGAGCAAGAAAGTTCTTGCCTTAATATGTAGTGGAAAAAGTCCCCTTGAATTCCCTTTAAATCTCTTGCCTCTTATCCCTTTTGGTTCTTCTCATTTTCTCTCTTTAGGTGTTTGTTTAGGTTTTTTAATCAGTAGTGGGGAGTTATTACTCTTGCACTTAAACATATATTAACCCCAAATCACGAGTTGGGTTAAAATTACAAAATTTAGGCCCCCAAAGGACCCAAACCCATAACCAAACTAGCTCGAAAGTCTCCCAATATATAGGCCCTGGACCATTTTTAACCGTTTAAACATTTAAAGCAACCCGTGTACTCCCCGAAATACGTCCCAATTATTTTTATCCCAATATTATATTTTTATAATTATTCCACACTCCATTTATGAATTTACTACTACACATGCAATTACTATAAATCTTAACATAGCACAAATCCTTCACACATAATTACAACATGACAATAATTTATTTTTTGGGAATTAATAATTTAAATTCTCCTATTTAATCTGTAAGGACAATTTCCAATTGAGTCAATTTGTAAGTGTTGGCTTAATTCCGAACAAAACTATTTGAATCGTAGGATAGAAGTTTGTGTCCTTCAAGCCTATGACATTTGAGTTGAAGACGTAGCGGCCAAGCCTAAATTAAAGATATCATCATTCCCGATTGTCGTGTCATGTTTAAACGTCATCAACTTTTTAATATTTTCATGGTCTCTAAAGGTATGAATACATATGATATATTGAGACTTGGGAATTTATTATTGGGAGTTAGAATTTTTGTCAATTGTTTTTTGAATTCATTCCATCTAAAGATTTTGTTCTTGGACACCTTTTCATAGAAAAATCATAACTAATTTAAAAAAATCAAAAAAATACGAAACTGGCGACCACGCGTTCGTATTGAAATTTCCTAGATTCATGGCCAAAAATGTCGTTTGATAGGTCGTTCGAACGAATTTAGGCATCTCGTTAAAATGAGTTTGAAATGTCGTTCGAACGACCTTTCAAACGAGATGAATTTTTTCTCTTCTAAATTCTCGTTCGTATGACCATGGAATGTGGTTCGAATGAGAATGCAGTTTCGAGAAATTTTTGTCGGTTTGTTTATAAAGCATCCCACTACCCCACTTCTTTCTCACTTGAGTTTAATAGTTCGGGAATACATTCAAACCCAAAAAAGGGCATGCGAAAACCCAGAATTTTGTGTTTACATCTTACAGATTCAGTCACAACAAAGTTACTAGAAATACCAGATTTTAACGATTCAAAAGCTCCAAATTCCATCCTGGTTCATTTCACAATAAGGAGCATTTATTAGGAAATCAAGATCAAAATTTAATTCCATTAATTAACAATTTTATTCTACACATTGATTAGTCAAATACCCCTAAATAACTATTAAACCTTAAGGAATCTTCCATGTATTTTCGAATTTAGGATACCTAAATCTCTGGAACAATTTATGCATAAATTGTAATCCTCTACATGTATTGTTCATCATCAAATCCATCAATTTAAATGTAATTCCCAAAAATCTCAAAACATGATTCAACTTCTAATCTAAGCGGGGAGTTAACATTTATATAAGAATAACACAAATTGAATAAATATGTCAAGAGAATCCCTGCCTGAAATTCTATAGAGAAACCTCTGTTCGTCCTCCTAGGGTTTTCTTTCTCCTCTTTTTGGTATTTCTCCTTCTCTCTCCCGTAACTGTTGTTTTAGGTTTTCTCTAATGATAGCGGGGGAGTGGTTTACTCTCACTTAGACACTTAATAAATGGCTAATCCCGAGTGGGACTTTAGGACCCAACTTTGGACCCCCAAATTTTCCCAAATACATAATTTAATTAGCCCGACAACTACCCAACTCAGATATATATAACCCAGGATCATTCCTAAGGGTATAAAATGCCCGAACGAGCCAGTAATACCTCTCGAAGTGTGTCCCGGACATTTTTATCCAAAAATATATTTTTATTATAACGTGACACATGTAAATACTTTTTATTTAAAATAAATTCCATTTTTGATTGATTCCAAATCGTTAAAGTTTAACTCAAAAGTTTAAAATAATAATGAGTCTAATTACTCAAAATCTTAGATTTACTAATTTCACCGATTTAATTTAACGGACCGATTGGCTATGGCGAGGGGAATGTGTGTAGTGTATAACAACGGAAGTACTGCAACCAAACAAATAAAATGAGATGAAGATTTAAGTGGGAGTTCCACAAAGTTATGTTTATAATGATGGAAATTAAATAATTGGAATAACTCAAATTAAGTTAAATGATTGAATAATTGGACTTAGATGTGGAGATGTCATGAATGAGTATTTCTAGCATAGGTTGTTTATTTCCCCACATCGTTATTAATTATTCCGTTTAATTTAAAATATTATATTGTGATATTTATTATGTATAATGCTATTATCTGGATTCACGAACCCTAATTGCAGGGAGTAGCTGGTAATCATGCTCGGGGCTCTGACCCTGTGCGTTGACTAACATTTTCAGTTATTATTGTTGGAGTAGTTGCATAGGAGTTTTTAGAGATATATCTTGGAGGTGCAGCTAGAGTTTATTTATTTTATGATTATTAGTTAGTTTATTTTCTATTCCTTCACTTTATTATGACACCTAGTTTATGGAATGAGTAGGCCTTTCGATTCCACAGTTGTTTATAGTTTTTATTCGGATATTTCAATATGAATTTAGTTTCTTGGAGATTTTATTTAATTAAGATACCCAAAATATTAGGGACGGAGTTCTGATATACATTTAATAGGGAACATGTACTCATGTGGAACTCTAATACTTAATATTTTGTACGTGACTTTAGGGGCTCTGACATTGTACGTGACTTTATAACATTCAACTCGCCTATATGTACATTACTTTATATCTCAAAAAGTTTTAAAGAAGTTATATATGTATATATATATAATAAATGTTTTTGAACCATATTAGTCTTTCCAATAACCTTTTCTTTTTGAGCCATAATTAATAAGCTAAAATTTATGTTGAAAATTACTTCGGCTTTTCTTTTTGAATCGTAATTATTATTCTTAAATTTATGTGTGAAATTACTTCGGCTATTATGATTTAGTAATCACATTAATCTCTATTTTCAGTGAAGTGATACCCATTATTTTTAATAATTATTATAGTTTAATTTAAAGCAAAGAATTTTAAATATTGCAGTAAAAAAAGATATGGAATTTTATTTTTTCTATATCAAAAAGTAAATACATCCAATTAAAACAAGGCACTACATGACACGTAATATATGTTCTTTTATCGAATAGGAATACAATCTAAATAAAAATGGCAAGTCATGCTATAAAATTTTATTTTTCCTACCAAGCGCGGATACAATAAATATAATACACGACACGACTTGAAATCATATTTTTTCTACCTAACACGAATACATCCACTATGAAAATGACACAACCCAAAATCTCATTTTTATTACTACACACACACATGACCAAATATTTTACTTAAGCTTATCATTTTCTTCCTAGATTTGAAACTAAAGCTTATCATTGTGATCGTGTTAGGTTAAAAATATATTTCGTGTTTGTAAAATCACTTTGAAGAACAACATAATATTAATCAATAATACATTAATTTGATTAAATTTTCATATACAAATATTCTTAATAAAAGGACCTTGTATCTTCATGATTATCACATATAAGCATTATGCGAAACATAAAAGCTGTGAAAATAACATACCTCCATAATTGTCACAATTAAAAATATTAACGTAGCAGTTAACCTTAACGATGTCTGATCGGCCCGAATTTCGGAACGTGGCTTCATCTTGTATATAGAAAGAACATGCTCCAATTCCAACGCATTCCAACGGTTCGATCTCTCAGTATGGCCAAAACGTTATTTGGAAATTTACTCTCCTTGAGAATTTAGATTTCTCTCCCTTTCCTATAAATTCTTTATATTGTCATTTTAGTGTGCCTGAATGATGGAAATCAGTCACTTATTTATAGGCAGGGACATGACCTAAATCTCCAACAGTCACTTAATATCAACCGTCCATCAAGATAGATGCCCAAGTCCTTTTGACTCTTGGTATTTGGAGTACTCTTTCATTAACCAAAGTGACTCTTAGAATTAATATAATTATGGAGCACATAATGGAGAATTATACAAAATAATTCTAATAGTCTCCCACTTGATCCATAATTACCATAAAGCGCGCAATAATCCTTGAGTCATCCTTAAATGGTTTTCCATAAACACCTTCATCAAATAAATCATTAATGCGAGCCATGGCGCTCACACACTAATTCAGGAGCATGGTCGCTTCCATGTACCACAACATTAACAACTCATACAATAAGGTGTATAAATAGGGTTATTCCATAATGGTCAAATAATGTCTTTGTAAAAGACTATTTGTGTCACATTCTTTCATTCACATGCATGTGTACAATAAAGACAAAAATAAATAATTCTGAAACACTGTATGATATCATATGGTAGTGTGAAAATAAGCACTAAAAAATCCACCATATCAAGATTCTATTGAATATATTTAAAGACTCGTATCTTAATCATGCTTCGTTAATGTCTTTCACGATAGCCCAATCATGTGGATTTTCTATATTGACACTTGTACAAATGTGTTAATTGACACTTGTTTGGGAATTTCTTCTTTAAAAGTTATTTACATTTTTTTAAAAGGTAATTACATTTTAAAAGGTATTTACATTTAATGTGATTAGTTCTTCATATAATACCTAATGCATATTAATAAAGAAGATTGCAACGACAGTATCATAATATTTTAGCAACTTGGCAATAGTGTCGACAAATCCAAGTCCCAAAATTTAAATTATATTTCCATAATCAATAAGTTGTAGCATCAAAGCATGCTACAGATTTAGATTTCCATAATAGTCAATGGATTGTGTTTCACACTTTCATTATATTGGTCTTTAACCAAAATAAACATAAGTAGATAAGAGTGAACTTCATACTTTCCACAAAACCGGTAAATCTAAGTTGTAATAATTGTTCGCCCAAAAATGAACAGTCAACTTTAATGTGAGCATATAATATTTTAGTATCTCATAACTTCATCCATTACATATTGAAAATTTATATAACATTGTGTTTCTCTACTTTACAATAAATTGAATATATAAACTTACTCCCACGGATCATAAGTTGTATAAATTGAATATACAATGATTAGAAAATATAATGGTATTACTTTTAAAAATATCATAGGTGGGAAACTTAATTAAGTTTATACAATCATTTCTGTATAACATGTGTAATATATCATAAGAATAATAGTTTTCACATACACTAAATGTAACTCTCATCATAATGATTTACTCATCTCATAAGAATTGTACGTCCTTAAAAAATGACGTCCTTGGAAAAGGTGAGAAGGTTCATTTATAACCCTTTTCTCATGACACATAAAATGTTAGACTAAAAATTCTTTATGACCTCTTCATACTCAACTTAAATGTAATTCAATGAGATCTCGTAGTCCAGTTACTTCTTTTGTGAAAACAAAACCAAATATTTATTTATCCTTATGCCAAATTCATATTCATGTAGATACACCACATAATCACTTAGAATAGTAGACTCCGTTTAAGATCTTCGTAATACTATTCCTTATGATTTTATCTACATTTGTCTCATAGTGACAATACAATAATTTAGTGGTCGATCATTTATTTATTCTTTGTTGTTTAAGCAATCCAACAACTAAAAGAATAAATATTGAAGAATGTTATCGATAATGGGATAAACACCCTACCTTCCTTTATAATCACATTTCATGATTTTCAACTCCCACTAATTTCACCATTCAGAAGGAATCTGATTTTCTATAATGCAATAAGTACATGTTAGTGACGATTATATGATCTATGTAGGTCTACTTTAAGGGAATTCTCAAAATCTTCCACTTGGACCACATAAGTCATCCTTGTATTAGATATTGTAATACCTTAAGTGCATAACTCGATGATCAATATTTATTAGAGATATTGCAAAAGTCTTCTCCATAAAATTACCAAAAGAAGTCTAGATTTAATTGTGGACAAGATTAAGGAGTTTCATCAAAAAATACTGTGATTATGATGCAGGAGCAAAACAATCTTTAAAAGGAATATATTCAAAACTTTATTTTATACAAAACATCAGAGTAATACCATAACCTTTGAGAAGGACTAAAAGATGCCTTTAAAAAAAATATCCCTCATAATCAAGTCCAGACAAATATTTTTCAAGAAAATTGGAAGCATTGAGGGTTTATGAAAAGACAAATGACTTGATTCCCCAAAAATGAATGAAAAGAAATCTTATCTGCAATTCTAGTTTGTTTTGAAAACAATCCTTGCATCAAAAGATACTTTATGTAACACAATAGGTTTAACTGGCAAACTCTACGAAGATAAAACTCATTTCAAATCATAAAAGATATATATTATCTCTGTCATTATTAGTCCGAGTGTGCAACAGGTAAACAAACTTAATTTCTTTTATTACTTCAAATTTTATATGAAGTGTTCCATACAATATTGATCATCATTAGTGGGCTTAAAAAAATCCAACATAATAATCGAGAGAAACAAAACTATATCATAACATGTGAAAGATATGAGATAAATTGCTCACTACATTAATGCTTTGATTTGACAACACATATGTTAATATCTCTCTAGTACCTAATGTGCATTTTATTTTTCTCATTAGTTACCATTGATTAGATGCTTGTAGATACTGGAGTATTAAATATACATGATATATACTTGAATAATGCATATGTTATATAGAATTCATTCAAACAGTCAAAATCAACTCCCTGTAAGAAACAATCTTGTTTGATAATTAAGCTCAATATACTCCACAACTATAAGCATCACAGGTTACTAGTGTTGTCATCTTTACGGTTAATATTCATGCTCATTATAGTTGGGTCACTATGGTGATTACCAAACAGTTCATAATATGAATTTCATATTAAGTAAAGACTTACATACACAAGGCAATGATTTTTTCAATTATGTTCATTAAATATCGCATGCGTAATGAACTAAATTATTCATGTTCGGGTTTCATACATTTAATTGGTGATATCATAATGAAAGAAACAATGACATCTACATTTGATGATCATTATTGCCTTCCCAAAATATATAGCACCACTTAATTTGTTGCTCAATAATTGTAATTGGACCTGTAGGCTACCGAATCACAATAATTGAATAAACAATAATATGTGTGCAACATCAGAAATCTTAGCATTCAATATCATACATGAACCAGTAGGTAACCAAAATATGCATGATATGAACGCATTAGTCCAATATTTATTTGTTATGGAATGGAGTACTTTAACGAACACCAATCCTTACATTAAATAAATATTAGAGATAAACATACATGTATAAAATACCCGTAATACATGAATAAATTATATTATTTTTGTCTATTTCTTAATTTGAAATTCATAAAAAACTAGACATAATGTGAAAATCAAATAGACAAGGAGTTTTCATGAGATATTATACGAACAATAGTAAATGAAAAATATGAATCATTTACTTTCACTTCATCACTTACGTATGAGTAACAAATCATAAATATTGACTCAAATCATTCATGGTCACATTAATGCACGAAATGGTTATAACATTAAGTTGATGGTGTATGATATTTAATTCAACTTAATGGGAGTACTAGCATTAGAATAAATAATAATTATAATATTCAACTACATGAATCGTTGGCCTGTGTTTGGCACGAGACTCATTCAAACACGAATATCATAATATTCAATAGTATGAAACATTGACCTGTGTTTGGCACAAGACTCATCAAAATATGAATATTAACAATAACATAAAATTCAATAATATGAATCGTTGGCCTGTGTTTGGCACGAGACTCATCAAAATATGAATATTAATAATAACATAATATTCAATAATTTGAATCATTGGCCTGTGTTTGGCACGAGACTCATCAAAACAGGAATATTAATAATAACATAATATTCAATATTATGAATCATTGGCATGTGTTTTGCATGAGACTCATAAAATTAAAACAAAAATTAATATTCAATGGTATGAATCATTGGCATGTGTTTTGCACGAGAATCATAGAAATATGAATAAAAAATTATAATATATTTAATATTCAATGTTATGAATCATTGGCATGTGTTTTACACGATACACATAAAAATATGAATATTAAATTTTAATATACTTAATATTCAATGTTATGAATCATTGCCATGTGTTTTGCACGAGATTCATAAAAATATGAATATTAAATTCTAATATACTTAATATGAAATGTTATTAATCATTGGCACGTGTTTTGCACGAGACTCATAAAAATATGAATATTAACTATAACATAATATTCAATAATATGAATCATTGGCATGTGTTTGGCACGAGATTCATCAAAATATGAATATTAACAATAACACAAGTCTAATATCCGACCGTATGAAATATATTTGACTCGTGTTTGGCATTTAAATGCACGTAAAATATGAATATTAGTCTCAAAAATATATTCATACGTTCAATATTCATGAAATGATCATAACATGTGTTTGGTTTCTAATCCAACACAAACATACATTCATGAATAAATAAAACCACTCCCATAGTGAAAACACACGCATACTATATGAAAAAATCGTAACTTTTGCCCCCCCAAAAAATAGTTAACACTATGGGATGTAGATAATTACTACAAAATCATACAATAAATTTTGGAATTCAAAAATCAATTTTTTGGAACGAGATATTATCGTAAACATTATTTATGTAAAATTAATGCCCTCAAAAATATTATACTCAAAACTTAATGTATAATTAAGGGTCCAAATATAAATGGATACACATTAATAGAATATCTATATTTACAATTATAGATTAAGACACTTTAATATCTTCCCCCATCCAAAATCATATATATATTATTGTTGAAACATCAATTCGGACATTTGAGCCACCAAAAATAGATTATGCACAATAATCTAATTTACCGAAATATTATTGTCAAACCCATAATCATACATCCAATTTTCAAATTTTTATATTGAACCTTTTGATCAATACAAATAATACATAACATGAATATTAGACAAACTATGAATAAAGAAAACAACCCCCATGATGGAAAAATACATAATATTTGGAAAAATCATAATTTTTGCCAAAAATAGAAAATTTGAGTTAGCACCCCAGGGATGTAGAAAATTACTCAAGGATCACTCTACAATTTTCGGAATCACAAAGTCAAATTTTAAACGAGAGTTATAAGCGTTGACATTATTACAAAAAATGGCAAAAACACATTTTTAAAGGTCCAAACGATGTTACAACGCAAAACTGGGGGGTGCCCATTATAAACAATGGGTTTTGTTTATTTTGATGTTTCCAATCGACCATAGGAGTTTCAAAAAATTCCGATCAAATTTTGACCTTTCACATTCCGACTAGTGGGTATAGGCGACAAAAAAAAGTCATAAAAGAAATCTCAGGCATGCACAAAAATTCATTTAATATAGACTCTATTATGGTCAAACACCAATAAAGGAAAATCAAGAGATCTAAAACTTTAGCTTTGATACCACATGTAAAATCATTTTTAAGAACAACTTAATACTAATCAATAATACATTAATTTGATTAAATTTTCATATACAAATATTCTTAATAAAAGGACATTGGATCTTCATGATTATCACATATAAGCATTATGCGGAACATAAAAGGTCTTAAAATAACATACCTCCATAATTGTCACAATTAAAAATATTGACGGATCAGTCAACCTTAACGATGTCTGATTGGTCTACATTTCGGAACGCAACTTCATCTTGTATATAGCAAGAACATACTCTAATTCCAACGCACTCCAACGGTGAGTTCTCTCAGTATGGCCAAAAAGGTATTTAAAAATTTACTCTCCTCGAGAATTTAAATTTCTTTCCCTTTCCTATAAATTCATTATATTGTCATTTTAGAGTGCCTAAATGATGGAAATCAGTCACTTATTTATATGCAGGGACAGGACCTAAATCTCCAGCGGTCACTTAATATCAATCGTCCATCAAGGTAGATGCCCAAGAATCCTTTTGACTCTTGGTATTTGGAGTACCCTTTTAGTAACCAAAGTGACTCTTAGAATTAATATAATTATGGAGCACATCATGAAAAATTATACAAAAGGATGTGCAATTTCATTGGGTCGTGTTCGCATTTGATAAAAAAAATTAGGTCTTGTCGCTTTTACTTGGTTCGTATGCGTGTCAAGTAAGAAAAAATCGTGTCGTTTAATGTTTTAATTTGGTGATGTTCTTATTTTGTTAAAAAAAGAATTTGTATTTATTAATTTTAATACATATATATATATATATATATATATATATATATATATATATATATAGAGAGAGAGAGAGAGAGAGAGAGAGATCCAAAATATTATCAGCTTAAAAATTTTGTTTACAGTTTTTTTCATACTGTTGGAGAAAGATGGAGTGGGTTTCCTTTTTTTTGGAGACTAGTTTTGTATATAATAGTTTTTTGGAGTGCGAGGAGGTTTGAGAGGAGCGGGGATACCTATACCCTAATAATAATTACACAAAAAATATTCAACTTGAATGATAATATTGCATATAATAGATACCATGGGAGGAAATTATTAGGAGAAATCTTAAGGTATTAAATTTGAATGATAATATTTCTTATAAAAGATTAGATTGAAAAATGAGCATCCATATTAACGACACCCATGTGATGGTATTAAGACAATGATGATGATTATATTTGTGTTTGGGTAAAAAAAGATTGCATGTCGTATTGTTTTTATTTGGATTATATTCTTATTAGTTAAAATAAAATAAATTCTCTACAGTGCCGCTTTTATTTCGATTCTATTCATAGTTGATAGAAAATAAAGTTAAATTTTGTATTGTGTTCTAATTTCGTGTACTTTGTGTCATATTCATATTTATATTATTAAAGAATATCAATTTAATAATTAATATATATTAATTTGAATATATATATATATATACACACACACACACATAAAGTAACGTAGTTATGAGAGAAGAAAGTATGGTTGAATATGTGAAATAATTAATGTTAATATTTTGGGCATGTTTGGTTTGCAACTATAATTCTGTTTTATGTGTTTAAATACAATTCTGATAAAAATCTTCGTTTGGTAACCTGTTTTTAAATACAGAATTATAATATTTTTGTGTTATAATCAAGTTTTTCAGAAAACAGGTTTTGGGTGTTTTATAACGTCTGTTTTTTATTTTTCAACTCAGAATTATTCATTCTTAATATTTTAAAGTAATTATACCTTAATATATAATATACATACATAATACATTAATGTGTGTAATTCTTATAAATAAAAAATATATATGTACATATACACAAAATTATGTATGGAATAATATAAAGTTAAATAATATTATCAATAGATACATTATACTTATATATAGTTTTATACATGTATTATTAATGTATGGAATAATATAAAACATACATATAGTACATATGTATTAAAAAATATTATCAATTCATGTATGTATATAATTTTATAGTGAATTGTACATGCGACATCATTATATATAATAGAGAGAGAGAGAGAGAGTTAAACTCCCCAACCTACCTCATTAAATATACCTAAAATTTCATGATATTAAATGTACATGTATATAATTTATGATATATGTATGTATGTATATATGTATACATTCATGTATTATGTATGAAAGTTTTATATATATATATATATATATATATATATATATATATATATATATATATATATATATATATATAGTTAAACTCCACAACATACCTCATTAAATATACCTAAAAATACTTGATATTAAATGTACACATATATAATTTATGATGATAATGTATGTATGTATGTATGTATGCATGCATGTATGTATGTATGTATACATTAATTTATCATGTATGTATGAAAGTTTTATGTATGTTTATATATACATACATATATTTTATACACACACACACACACACACACACACACACATGTGTATGATATAAATAAACGTATTTGTCAATTTTCAAAAAAATGTATTTAAAAACAAGTTTACCAAACGCACACCAATAATTTAAACACAAAAAACTGAATTTTAAAACTGCATTTAAAAACAGTGTTTGAATCGAATTTTCTGAAAAGAGAACCAAACGGGCCCTAAGTAATTATAGTTTTGATTAAAATAGGAGATGTGTAGAAAGTTTAGGCAAAGAAGGAAGAGGGCATAAAGGTAAGGGGGTAGGTTTTGTCGTCATTTAAAAAGTTTGGACGGAAATAGCGACACCTTTGCTTTAATATTGATAATTATATAAATAAATTTATAATCTATATAACTATATAAAAACTATAGACCCAAATCATGGGAGGATAACACGTGGCATTGACATAAATGTACATCTCTCCTCCTCAAATCATTTCTCCTCTCCTCTCTTCCACCGTTTACATTTCCAAGATAGATTTTCAAGACTCATTTATTTTCCTCCTACCGAAATCCAACATCATCTTTCTCTACACTCTAATACAATGAATTTAGTCCGTCTAACCGGCTTCCTATTCAATGTACTCCATTTTTAATTTTCCAAGAACAATATCTTTCTTTTCCTCTTTCTCTTCTCTCTCCCCTTTAATATATGAACCATCCGTTAAAGGTTTAGCCAAAGAAAAAAAAACACAAACTAAAACAATTCATAATTTGTTGGTGGTGAAAGTAACTTTTTACCTGTGAGCGCAAAGCATTCATGGCGGAACACTACAGGTACCTATGATTTTGTTTTTATTTTTTATCATTTTCATTATTTCAGTCATTTTTACAATCAGATTTTATAATTTTAATAGCAATATATAATTTGTAAAGGAGTTGATTTTTCAAATCATCTCTTACGACTTAGAGTCATTTGATTTTTTGTGTCGATTTTATTTTTTAAGTTGAGATAGTCATAGATGAAGCTCCCAAAATAAGGTATGTTACCTTTTTCATTTTAATTAGTAGAATGTATAAAAAAATACTATAGCAAAAGAATATATTTTACATAAATTCAGCCACGCTGCGTAGCTTTCGTGCTAGTAATTAATATAATATAAAAGTATTTAGTGAAAGTTTAAAAAAAATACGTGTCTTCACGTGGGCTATTCTAATAATGTCTGAACAAAACACAGAGACAAAGAGACATTAATTGAACCTATCTTTCACCATCGCATTAATGACAAAATCTGAAATGATCCCATACTTGAATGTCTACTTGCTCAACAACTAGCATTTAAAATAAGAATATTTACACAAACAGCATTCAACTCGCATACGTGGCTTAATAGGCTTTATATCTCAAAAGGTTAAAAGAAGTTAAATATGTATATATGTGTCATGCCAATTAAGTTAACTTTTCTAAGCATACATAAAAAATTTGATACATTTTTTTTGATAAACTAACATATCATGTTTGTATTGACTCGTATTTAGAATCTACGTAAGTGAGATTCATGTGAAATCCGAATACGAATCAATATAAATGTGACACATCAGTGTGTCTAAAAAATGTGTTCAATTTTGTGTGTATGTATACAACCACTATTTTCTTAGTAATGACGTTAATTTTTATCTTCTCTGAAGATATCCCCACTAGTTTTAGTAATTATAATAGTTTAACGTGCATGCTAGAATTTTAAACATGGTAATAAAAAATGTGATTTTTTTTATTAAAAAATTAATACACCTAATTAAGACGCGATATGACTTGACAACTAATATAAAAAAAAATTATCGAACACGAACACAATCTAAATAAAAATGGCATGTCATGCTATAAAATTATTTTTTTCCTAGCAAGCACGAATACATTAAGTATAAAACGCGACAATACGTGAAATCTTACTTTTTGTAACTTAACCCGAATACATCCAAAATAAAAATGATATGCTATGAAATCCACTTTTTTTACCAAGCACGAACACGGTCAAATTTAAAAATAAACACCTGACCAATTTTTTTAATTACGTAACACAAATACGACTAAATTGAAAGCGACATAACGTCTCAAGTCGTGTTGCATTTTAATTGTGTCTTGTTTGTTAAAAAAAATTGTCGTGTCGCGTCTTAAAGAGCTAATGTCGTATTTAGATCACGTTGATGGCATCGTATCTCTCTCTCTCTCTCTCTCTCTCTCTCTATATATATATATATATATATATATATACAATGTATAAAATAATAAATAAAATATGTCATGTCGTGTTGCTTTTTTTGTATCGTGTTCGTAGTAGATAACTGATATGCCCCAAGTGTAACCTCGGCCTAGAGACACCGACCCCGGTCGAGATGATGGCCGAGACATTGATCGACCCTAGATGAGCCATGGGTCCACGATATCATCCCTCGGCTAGACCAGGGTCGGCCCAGGCCGACACTACCACCTACATTTCCAATGGACACTACGCGCATCGCAGGCATCAACAGCATTCTCATATACCTGGGTATGGCAACCTCGGTCGAGGGTAGGCCGAGGTGACAGGGAGCCTTGGTAACCTTCAACATGGAACCAGTCCAACCTCGACTTGGGCTGAGGTCACAAGAAGCCTTAGTAATCGTCAGCATGGCATTAGTCCAACCTTGGCTGGGGCCGACCCCGGCATAATGTCTCGGCTGAGATCAGGCCGAGACTCCCTATGACACATCTCAGATTGAACGAACATCAAGCCCTCACAGCTCGAACTCTCTCAGGCCGAGGTCATCCACCAATATGGCAGCCGAGCATCTGTTGACATTTGGATAAGGACACCTGGGCACAAATCAGTTGTAACATGATTATTCTCCACATGTGGGGAGGATATTTCATCATCATTCCTTACATGTGACAGTGACAGGTGGCTTCCCCCTATTGGTGAGGTTACCACAACACATGCTCATTACATGCATGGGAGGTACATTACACCCCCTAGATACTATATATAGGAATCATCCCCTACCTTGCAAAAGGATCCAAGATATTCAACCCTAGCTGAAGCTTTTGTCTAGATACACAGTAGAGAGATAAAGCTTTAGAGGTTGTATCCATGGCCATTAGTGCCTTTATACAGTGATATTACTCACACACACTCACAGTGGACGTAGGCTAAATTGGCTGAACCACTTATATTCCGGTGTTGATTCTTCTTATCCTCATCTCATTCTCTTATCTCTTTATATAACTGTGCTGCCATTGTTATTCTTATATTGAGCTTGAAAACACCTTGTATGGTGGTGCTAATTCTAGCATCATCATTTTGGCGCCGTCTGTGGGAAGCGAGAAGCTATCTCTTCCTCTTCTTCAGCTTAATCTCGTCGCAGACTCTGGTGGTGAACCAGGAACCACCCCATGCGTGGAGCTGTTTCACCATTGAAAGAGGTCCTTTAAGGTATTAAGATCACTTGCTGCTCAAGATCTTTTTTATTAACAAATGGCACCAGAATTACCACCGCCTCTTTCGCCGCCCGGAGGTGGAGGGCCTAGCTCCAATCAGGCGCCCCCTCAGTCCGAAATGGTGGAGGTAGCAGCGGCCTTGAAATCTTTGGTTGCAACACAACAAGACATGAAGGAGTAATTTTCTCAGCTCAGTCAAACTATGATGAGGCCACATGGAGTCTCACCGGACATGATCACTCCGGCGGCGGTTCAGCCTTATCCTGACACCAGGGGACCACCCCAGGCGCCAATAAAGGACCAGCCTGCACCCTAGCGGAGAAGGGACGTTGCTGACCCTAGGCGCTTGCGCCAGGGGAGGCAGGGAAACCCTTTCCCAGAGGACATGTATGATGACCTAGAAGCTGAAGAAGCCCCAGAAAACTGCTGGGAGCCGTATGAGGTGTCAAATGACACTATACGGCCTCTTAGGCAGAGTCAAGGATGTTGTAACAACCCTCGCTTTTGGGAGCCCATTTTGTATTTATTTATTATGTTGAGTAGTTGCATATATACAATGCTGCACATGGGTAAGTATTAATTTGATGAAATAAGTTAATGATTACAATTAAGTTGCATGTTACCAAGTGTGTAAGTAGTTGTTACCATGTGGTGTTCTATTTTGTCATGAAAATTAATATGGCAATTTGAATTAAAATGGAACCGGAACTTAATTTGGCTTATAAAATCTCCAGATGATAATTTGGAGGGTGTAGTTAGTTTCGGGAGGTGCGAGACAGTCGAAATGTGTGCCATATTGTATTTTGGGATTTTGGGCACTTTTGACTGGTTTTGGCATATTGCGTATTAGAACTTAACTATTGCGGTATTTTTACTTAAGGGTTGGAGACTTTTAATCTTAAGCCACGTCTAGTCTTTCCCCAAGTCTTTCATTTCCTCTTATTTGCCCTAAGTGTTCTAGCCCTAGAGTGAGAGAGAGTGAGAGTGGAAGATTGGAGAAAGAGAAAAATCTTGAGGATTGGTGGTTTGATCTTGCTTTCTTCTTCAACCAAGCCTGAAATTGAAGCCCCAAGGCAAGTTTTCTACTTGCTATTGTATGGTTTAAAATGAATAATTAGTATAGGTAGATATGCATAGTTTTGATGTTGTTTAATTGTGGTTGTTGGTTGGATTTATGGGTATCAACATCTTTGGTAGAGATAGATGGTTGATTGAGGTAGAAAATGTTGTTGGGAGCATTTGTGATCTTTTGGTATCATTAAATGTAGCTGGATGATTTTGGTTAGTTAGTGATTTTGGGGTTTAGAAGATATTAGGAGAAAGGGGTCTAGGTCTGCAATGGCCGGTCGACCGCGTATCTCAGACCGGTCGACCGGGCCTTCGGAGGAGGGCACACTGCTTTCTTTCAAAGGCAGGAAATGAGGTCGCGGTCGACCGCGGTTCTACCACAGGTCGACCGGTCCATCCGAAATGAACTTTATGCTTTCTTTCAAAAGCTAAATTTTGAGACGCGGTCGACCGCGGTCTTGGGATCGGTCGACCGGTCCCCTGTTTTCTCAACCCATTTCCTACTTTTGTTTTTAATCTTTTCTTTCCCCTAGGAACTTAGGACTCTTCTTGAATGAAGTAAACCTTGGCTTTTAGAGTCCTAGTTGAGTTGGTTGTCACCCTAGTGTGAATGGGTTCACTTGGGGTTAAGTTGGGGGGGGGGGGGGGGGAAGGGTTGTCCTAAGTGATGTTAAGGCATCACTTTTCTTTGTGCATCCTAATAAACAATGGATGGGAATTGTAGGCCCATACTTGGAGACTTTAGGGGCTTAAATTGAGTTATATGAAACCTCATGTTTGGGAAGTGAATATGATCCCTTGGAGATTTATTCGAGGCATAACCTAGGATGAGTAACGAACTATCCTAAGATAACGGTTTCATGCAAATGAAACATGTAAATGTAAGGAAAATGAAAAAAATATGGTTTTTATAGTAAATGCTAATTTACTTAAACACACCTCTCTAAATGCTATCATAAGGGAAGCTCGCGCATGAGGTGATGTTCCTTGACTAGTGAATGCAGGGATACTATAGTCCTCGGCCATATGCGGGTTTATTATATGTATTTTTCTGCGCTAGTGAAGTAATTCCGGGTGTGGTTATGACTCACTCGCAGGCATATGGCCACTTCCCGACGTGCGTTAGGTACCCAGGCTGCCTTGTTTGACGGGCCCCTGGAAGATGATAGTCATTTAGTGGCGCGCCCAGTGGGGAAACTCGGAGGGGCGGTCTTAGAATCGTTATATGCATAAGAATATAGCTTTTCTAAATCTCAAGTGGGACTTGAGGGTTGTATAATTCCACTCAATGTTTATGACAATTACCTTCTTGCTAAGGAATGGGAATTGGAACGAAATAAGAAAATAATGTTAGTATATTCCGGTTAGGAACTGAAACTGGAGTAAAGTGGAATTCGAGGAATACAAACTCTTAATTTAGTTTTAATTTAATCTTACATAATTTCATCTTCTTGCATAGTCTCATTTAATTATGTCATTATCACTTGTTTCTTATGTTCCATGCTTAGGTCGTTAGAATGTTAATTTCTACACCCATGTGTTGCTATTCATATCTAGCATGCTTTTTGTTCATTTGGTAACTATATATAAACCGGGTCCTGACCCATTCTTTTCCTCTATGTCGTACTTGTTATTGTATCCGCCCAGGTGCTCCTCCGTAAGGACGCCCGTGTTGATATTCCTACTCTTTTGCTTTTAAGGAACTGTATGAAATTGCGGATATTACAGGATGTTTTGTTAGACGCCGTCATTCTTTTGATATCTAGTTATGATCGGGTCTGTCACTCGGGCGAGTGGCCCAATCTTGAAATTGTATAATGAATGTAAAGTATAACATCTAACTGTTGTGATTACTTTTGTGTAGCTGTGAACCGACAGCATATTCGGTTCTTATCTTTGTATATTGGGGTTTTAGATGTATATTAATCATGTTTCTTTGATTTCCACTTTTGTTCTAAAATGGGTTGTCTAAATTATTTTTCTTAACTTAACTGCATAAGTTATTTTTAATTGCATAAGTTATTTTGGCAACCTGTTCTCTGAACTATTGGGTGGTTTTCTCGGTTACTCTTACTATATTTGTGGTGCTGAGAATGATTTCCGTCCATGATTACCGTATATGTCGGAGTATCGGGCTGGCCACCCCTTATTTCGGAGTGCGGGTTATCACAGATGGTATCAGAGCACTGGGTTCTAGAGTACTAGGATCTATATGGACTTGTCACGATCTACCGTAGCGTTCTTTGATATAGAGCCTAATGATAAGATTGCTTTGCTGCTATTATTGCCATATTCTGTGAAATAGATTGTTGTGAATTATATTCTAACACTATTGTCCCTCCATCGCAGATGCCGCCTAAGAGAGGTCGCCCTGCGAGACGCAATAGAGTCGTAGAAGAGGATGTTGGCCCTCCACCGCCCCAAGGAACTTTTAATGCTGCGGACGTAGCCAATATTGTGGCTCATGCAGTTAATGCCGCCATGACCGCAGTAACTCAACAGATGCCAACAGCTCAACAACGGGCACAGGATGCTCAAGCACCTACGGGACCCTCTCCGTGGGAAAGAGTAAGGGAGTCCTTTTTAAAGGGCCATCCCCCAGAGTTTGACGGAGGTTCTGATGTTGTTCGAGCAAATAAATGGAAAAAGGATATGCAACGCCATTTGCGAATGGTGGATTGTAGTGAGGAAAAGAAGCAGGTCCTTGCTACTTTCAAGTTGGTTGGGGCAGCGTTACATTGGTGGGAGTCGATGACTACGCCAGAACAGAGGGATACTATGTCCATTACTGATTTCTGGGTCTTGTACGACCGAAAATATTTTCCTCCCGCGATTCAGAGGGAGATGAGGAGGAAACTTCAAGATCTAGTTCAGGAAGAACGATCGGTTGCCGAATATGAGGAGGAGTTTACCCGGCTAGATAGTTTTGTGCCGGAAGAGGTAACCCCGGAGGAAAGGAAAGTCTCGAAATTCATGGGAGGTCTAAACTGGAGAATCCGGCAGCATTTGCTGGGTAATCCATCTTTACAAACTTTTGGTGAAGTGATGAATGCTGCATTGCTTCATTGTCAGGAGCATCGGCTGTTTATTCAGAATAGCAAGAAAGCTTCAGGAGTTGGGCTAGTAGGGAAGCCCGGGGTGAGTGGTAATGGAGGAGGAGGTTTTCCTTCGTCCCAACCAGCGGGTAATAAGCAACGAGAAAGGGATCCCCAGCAAGGGGATGGGTCGAAAAGGCAACGCTCTGGCGGGTTTAATGTTAGTGGGAATGCTAACAGGCAAGGTCAGGGTGTCGTACCACAGCAAGCGGGTCGAGGTGGCCAGGGAGGTAGGGGCCAACCGGGACAAGGTTTTGGTCAGTTCAGAAATAACAGAGGTCGAGGTCAGGAGAATATGGTGGGGAAATGTTTCCAATGTGGAGAAGCTGGTCACTTTAAGAGAGATTGTCCTCAGGTGATTGGGGGACAACCTCCACGAGTTCCTCAGCAGCCTTATGTGCAGTTCCCTCCACAAGCACCGAATCCAGTTGTCCCTCTGCAGCAGGGTCGACTACAGTATGGGAGAGTCTACCACATTCAGGATGCTATGCTTCCTCCTACTCAGCCAGCGCCGCCAGCTATAGAGGGTAAGTTCCTTATTCAGGGACACATGGGTCGTGTTCTGTTTGATACGGGTGCGACGTATTCTTTTATTTCCAGAAGTTTTGCTCAGTCCACAAAGTTGATAAAATCTGCGGAAAGTACCTTTTCTAGTGTGGAGTCCTCTATGGGTGACGGTTCCCTTATTTTCTTTGTTTGTAAACATATAGGAATCACACTTGGTAATTTGTGTTTTGAGGCCGACTTACTCGTCCTAGACATGGTCGGGTATGATATTATTTTGGGCATGGATTGGCTTGTTAAGTATCACGCTATAGTAAATTGCTACGGGAAGAGTATAGTCTTCGCCGTTCCGGGACAAGTTATGTTCCTGGTGGTTATGCCTCGTTTGGAGGGAGATTCTGGTACTTATTTATATTGCATTTCGGATGAGAATTCTCGGGATGTATTTGTTCCCTTAGATTCTATTCCTGTTGTTCGAGATTTTGAGGATGTTTTCCGAGAGATACCGGGTCTGCCTCCTAGTAGAGAGATTGAGTTTGTTATTGACTTAACGTCGGGAACGCGACCGATTGCACGAACTCCTTATCGTATGGCTCCTGTGGAAATGAGGGAGCTAAGAGATCAGATTCAGCAGTTGTTGGAGCAGGGGTTTATCAGGCGTAGCACATCGTCGTGGGGTGCTCCAGTGTTATTCGTGAAGAAAATAGATGGTTCTCTTCGGTTGTGTGTTGACTATAGAGAGTTGAATAAGGTCACCATCCGGAACAAATACCCTTTGCCTCTCATAGACGATTTGTTCGATCAACTCAGGGGATCGACCTACTTCTCTAAGATAGATTTGAGAACGGGGTATCACCAGTTGAGGATACGGGAGCAAGATGTATCCAAAACTGCTTTTCTGACGAGGTACGCGTCTTATGAGTTTTTGGTTATGCCTTTTGGGCTAACCAATGCCCCTGCAGTATTCATGGATCTTATGTATAGAGTATTTCGGGACTTCCTGGACCAGTTTGTCATTGTGTTTATTAATGACATTCTTGTGTAGTCTCAAACGGAAGATGACCATACTACTCATTTAGGGTTGGTCCTGCAAAGGTTGAGGGATCACCAATTGTACGCTAAGTTTGAGAAGTGTGGTTTTTGGTTGCGGGAAGTGCAATTTTTGGGTCACGTCGTGACATCACGAGGGATATTGGTGGACCCAAGTAAAGTTGTTGCGGTGAAGGAGTGGGGTCAGCCCACGACGCCTACCGAGATACGCAGTTTTCTGGGTTTGGCGGGCTATTACCGCCGATTTATTAAAGGATTTTCTAAGATTGCTAGTACTTTGATAAATTTAACCCGGAAAGGGGTTAGATTTGTGTGGGATGACGCCTGTCAAGCTGCGTTCGATGAGCTTAAAGATAGATTGACTTCGGCTCCAGTCCTCGCTTTACCCAAGCCAGGGTTGGAATATTTAGTCTTCACCGATGCATCTCTACAAGGCTTGGGAGGTGTGCTTCAGCAGGAGCGACAAGCTATTGCATATGCTTCTAGAAAACTCAAGCCTCATGAAAGAAATTATCCGGTGCATGATTTGGAATTAGCCGCCGTTATCTTTGCCTTAAAGATTTGGAGGCACTATCTTCCAGGGGAGAAGTTTAGTCTTTTCATGGACCATAAGTCGTTGCAATATTTATTTTCTCAGAAAGATCTGAATATGCGACAGCGAAGATGGTTGGAGTTCGTGAAAGATTACCAATTTGATATTCATTATCATCCGGGCAAGGCGAACGTAGTGGCAGATGCCCTGAGTAGGAGACCCGAGGGTGAATTAGCTGATGTGTGGAAAGCTAAATGGAAAGAACTCAATCATGAGGATGCGGTTACTAGGGCATTTATGTCCGTGGTGACCGTTACTCCGACGATTGTGGCAAGGGTGGTGGAAGCCCAAGGCAGAGATAAAGAATTTCAAGACCACATTCGCCAGTTATTGACTGGGGGAGCGGAGTCCTACTCGGTAAGTTCTGAAGGGGGATTGCGCTTTCATGGAAGGCTTATTGTTCCGGAGGATGGAGATTTGCGACGGGCTGTGATGGCGGAATCTCACGGCTCTAAATTTTTGGTACATCCGGGAATTGATAAAATGTATCAAGATATGCGCCGTCAATATTGGTGGCCGGGTATGAAACGAGACATTTCGGAGTTTGTATCTTGATGCACTACTTGTCAATTAGTTAAAGTTGATCGTCAGCTACTGGCAGGTCTGTTGCAACCGTTGGAAATTCTTGTTAGGAAATGGGAGAGCATTTCAATGGATTTTATAACCGGTTTGCCAACATCACAAAAGGGTCACGATTCTATTTGGGTTATCGTGGATCGCTTGACAAAGTCGGCGCACTTCCTTCCCGTCCGTACTGATTATAATACCGCTCGTTACGCTCGATTGTTCATTGAAGAGATTGTTAGATTGCATGGGGTGCCCTTGAATATTGTTTCCGACAGAGATAAGATCTTTGTTTCCCACTTTTGGCAAAGCTTCCAAGAGGCCATGGGAACCGAGTTGAATTTAAGTACTTCTTATCATCCTCAAACTGATGGCCAGACCGAAAGGGTTAACCAAATGTTGGAGGATATGCTCCGTATGTGCATGCTTGATTTCAAGGGTAGTTGGGAACAATATCTCCCTTTGGTTGAATTTTGCTTATAATAATTCATACCAGTTCACTATTGGGATGGCGCCCTATGAAGCCTTGTATGGTAGGCCTTGTAGATCCCCCACGTGTTTGTTAGAAGTGGGAGATAACAAGTTTCTTGGACCTGAAATGATTCGGGATACTTCTTCAAAGATCAAGCTTATTCGAGATCGTATTCGGATAGCCCAAGATAGACAGAAGAGCTATGCCGATGCGGGGAGAAGGCATGTGGTGTTAGAAGTTGGAGACCAAGTATTGGTGCGGGTGTCGCCTATGAAAGGCGTTAAGCGTTTCGGAAAGAAGGGGAAGCTTACACCACGTTACGTTGGGCCTTTTCCTGTACTTGCTAAAGTAGGCCCCATGGCGTATCAAATTGCCCTACCGGAACCTTTGCAACAGATTCACAATGTTTTCCACATATCCTCTTTGAAGAAGTATAAGAGGTGTGATGGTGCCCTTTGGCACATTCTTTCGAGGATATAGAGTTACAACCCGATAATTCTTATGAAGAGCAACCCGTGGCCATTTTGAAGCATGGGGAACGTAGATTGAGATCTCGTGTGGTGCCCTTGGTTAGAGTACAATGGAGTCATCACAGTGTCGATGAATCTACTTGGGAGCGTGAGGATGATATGCGGGAAAAGTATCCGCATCTTTTTATCCAAGGTACGCTTGAATTTTGGGGGCAAAATTCCCTCATAAGGGGGGAGTATGTAACAACCCTCGCTTTTGGGAGCCCATTTTGTATTTATTTATTATGTTGAGTAGTTGCATATATACAATGCTGCACGTGGGTAAATATTAATTTGATGAAATAAGTTAATAATTACAATTAAGTTGCATGTTACCATGTGTGTAAGTAGTTGTTACCATGTGGTGTTCTATTTTGTCATGAAAATTAATATGGAAATTTGAATTAAAATGGAACCGGAACTTAATTTGGCTTATAAAATCTCCAGATGATAATTTGGAGGGTGTAGTTAGTTCCGGGAGGTGCGAGACAGTCGAAATGTGTGCCATATTGTATTTTGGGATTTTGGGCACTTTTGACTGGTTTTGGCATATTGCGTATTAGAACTTAACTATTGCGGTATTTTTACTTAAGGGTTGGAGACTTTTAATCTTAAGCCACGTCTAGTCTTTCCCCAAGTCTTTCATTTCCTCTTATTTGCCCTAAGTGTTCTAGCCCTAGAGTGAGAGAGAGTGAGAGTGGAAGATTGGAGAAAGAGAAAAATCTTGAGGATTGGTGGTTTGATCTTGCTTTCTTCTTCAACCAAGCCTGAAATTGAAGCCCCAAGGCAAGTTTTCTACTTGCTATTGTATGGTTTAAAATGAATAATTAGTATGGGTAGATATGCATAGTTTTGATGTTGTTTAATTGTGGTTGTTGGTTGGATTTATGGGTATCAACATCTTTGGTAGAGATAGATGGTTGATTGAGGTAGAAAATGTTGTTGGGAGCATTTGTGATCTTTTGGTATCATTAAATGTAGCTGGATGATTTTGGTTAGTTAGTGATTTTGGGGTTTAGAAGATATTAGGAGAAAGGGGTCTAGGTCTGCAATGGCAAGTCGACCGCGTATCTCAGACCGGTCGACCGGCCCTTCGGAGGAGGGCACACTGCTTTCTTTCAAAGGCAGGAAATGAGGTCGCGGTCGACCGCGGTTCTACCACAGGTCGACCGGTCCATCCAAAATGAACTTTCTGCTTTCTTTCAAAAGCAAAATTTTGAGACGCGGTCGACCGCGGTCTTGGGATCGGTCGACCGGTCCCCTGTTTTCTCAACCCATTTCCTACTTTTGTTTTTAATCATTTCTTTCCCCTAGGAACTTAGGACTCTTCTTGAATGAAGTAAACCTTGGCTTTTAGAGTCCTAGTTGAGTTGGTTGTCACCCTAGTGTGAATGGGTTCACTTGGGGTTAAGTTGGGGGGAGGGGGGGGTAAGGGTTGTCCTAAGTGATGTTAAGGCATCACTTTTCTTTGTGCATCCTAATAAACAATGGATGGGAATTGTAGGCCCATACTTGGAGACTTTAGGGGCTTAAATTGAGTTATATGAAACCTCATGTTTGGGAAGTGAATATGATCCCTTGGAGATTTATTCGAGGCATAACCTAGGATGAGTAACGAACTATCCTAAGATAACGGTTTCAAGAAAATGAAACATGTAAATGTAAGGAAAATGAAAAAAATATGGTTTTGATAGTAAATGCTAATTTACTTAAACACACATCTCTAAATGCTATCATAAGGGAAGCTCGCGCATGAGGTGACGTTCCTTGACTAGTGAATGCAGGGATACTATAGTCCTCGGCCATATGCGGGTTTATTATATGTATTTTTTTGCGCTAGTGAAGTAATTTCGGGTGTGGTTATGACTCACTCGCAGGCATATGGCCACTTCCCGACGTGCGTTAGGTACCCAGGCTGCCTTGTTTGACGGGCCCCTGGAAGATGATAGTCATTTAGGGGCGCGCCCAGTGGGGAAACTCGGAGGGGCGGTCTTAGAATCGTTATATGCATAAGAATATAGCTTTTCTAAATCTCAAGTGGGACTTGAGGGTTGTATAATTCCACTCAATGTTTATGACAATTACCTTCTTGCTAAGGAATGGGAATTGGAACGAAATAAGAAAATAATGTTAGTATATTCCGGTTAGGAACTGAAACTGGAGTAAAGTGGAATTCGAGGAATACAAACTCTTAATTTAGTTTTAATTTAATCTTACATAATTTCATCTTCTTGCATAGTCTCATTTAATTATGTCATTTTCACTTGTTTCTTATGTTCCATGCTTAGGTCGTTAGAATGTTGATTTCTACACCCATGTGTTGCTATTCATATCTAGCATGCTTTTTGTTCATTTGGGAACTATATATAAACCGGGTCCTGACCCGTTCTTTTCCTCTATGTCGTACTTGTTATTGTATCCGCCCAGGTGCTCCTCCGCAAGGACGCCCGTGTTGATATTCCTACTCTTTTGCTTTTAAGGAGCTGTATGAAATTGCGGATATTACTGGATGTTTTGTTAGACGCCGTCATTCTTTTGATATCTAGTTATGATCGGGTCTGTCACTTGGGCGAGTGGCCCAATCTTGTAATTGTATAATGAATGTAAAGTATAACATCTAATTGTTGTGATTACTTTTGTGAAGCTGTGAACCGACAGCATATTCGGTTCTTATCTTTGTATATTGGGGTTTTAGATGTATATTAATCATGTTTCTTTGATTTCCACTTTTGTTCTAAAATGGGTTGTCTAAATTATTTTTCTTAACTTAACTTTTAATTGCATAAGTTGTTTTGGCAACCTGTTCTCTGAACTATTGGGTGGTTTTCTCGGTTACTCTTACTATATTTGTGGTGCTGAGAATGATTTTCGTCCATGATTACCGTATATGTCGGAGTATCGGGCTGGCCACCCCTTATTTCGAAGTGCGGGTTGTCACAGATGTGTCGGCCGAAGAAGAGAAGAGGCCCAACAAAGAGGGTCGGCCTTTAACAGGTTGAGCAGAGGGTCGGCCTTCGAGAGGTTGGGCCCGATGAATGACCTAAGGCACAAGCTATCAAGGTCGAAGAGAAAGCAGTCTCTCAGATAGGGGGTAGGCAAGGTCGGCCAGACCAAGGCTGACCCTGTGGAGGAAGAGCCGGGGAACAGGAAGAGGTCAACAGTCAACGTGTTGTGGCTGGGGAACCCTCTGTCCATCGTAGGGAGGTGGCAGGGGATAACCTCGGCCAAGTTGATGACAGAAGACCCTGGAATGATTCTATCCAATGCCTTGAGGAGAAGATAGGAGACATCATTAAAAGCAGTGACCGATTACAAAGGGGTTACTCAGAGGGCTCCCCTTTTGTGGCTAGGATAGTGGGGTTCCCAACCCCAGCCAAGTTCAAACCTCCTACAGTGACTCCTAAGTATGATGGCAGCACTGACCCTGTGCACCATATCGAGATGTATTAGTCGGCGGCAAACATTTACTCGATACCCGATGAGATGAAGTGTAGGGCCTTCTCAGGGACCTTGACAGGGGAAGCTCATAGTTGGTTAACCTCCCTTCCAAAGAACTCAATTGAGAACTTCAAGGGCTTGGCTAAGCGGTTCATCCATAACTTCTGCTTTGGGGTAAGACCTCAAAATAAAACTACCCACCTGTTGTATGTCATACAGGCCAAGGGTGAGAGCCTAAGAGACTACATAGCAAGATTCAACAAAGAGAAATTGGAGGTGGAAGATTATGAAGAGAGCATAACCATGACCGCCCTTATAGGAGGCCTCCAGAAGGGGAAGCTGTTGTGGAAATTGGCGGAAGATCCCCTAGGTCCATGGCGGAGCTGCTGTCAACCGCAGGGAAAGTGATGAATGCGGAAGAGGCCATGGACGCCAAGTATGAGGAGGAGAACCGCGGTAGCACAGGAAAGTCCCAAGCCAATCAAGCAGAGACGAAGAGTTTACTCCAGGGAGAAGTACGACGTCATCCGGGAAGAGGTAAAAAAGTTGAAAGAGGTTGAGTTCATAAGAGAGGTTACCTACCCGGAGTGGCTCTCAAATGCAATCATCGTGCCTAAGGCCAATGGGAAGTGACGAATGTGTGTAGATTTCACTGACCTAAAAAGGTCTTTCCCAAAAGACGGCTATCCCTTACCTAGGATAAACCAGATGGTGGACGCAACAGCAGGGCATGAGCTTCATGGACGCTTATTCAGGTTATAACCAAATCTCCATGGATGCTGAAGACTCTGAGAAGACAGCCTTCATTACTGACAAAGGGACGTACTTCTACAAGGTGATGCCCTTCGATTTGAAAAATGCAGGGGAAACGTATCAACGTCTTGTCTATAAGATGTTCGATAAGCAAATAGGTAAGACCATGGAAGTGTATGTGGATGATATGCTAACGAAGAGCCTGAAAGCATGTACTCACGTAGCGGACCTTGAGAAGACCTTCGATGTCATGGACTCGTACAGAATGAAGCTCAACCCAGTGAAGTGTGTCTTCGGGGTAGGAGCTGGGAAGTTCCTGAGGTTCATCGTTAATCAGAGGGGGATTGAAGCAAACCCTGAGAAAATTAAGGCGTTACTCGACATGAAGACTCCTAGGAGTACCAAGGATGTCCAGAGACTCACGGGAAGAGTGGCTGCCCTTAACAGGTTTGTTTCTAGGGCGACGGACAAGTGTCTTCCATTCTTTAAAGTTCTAAGGAAGGCCTTCCAGTGGGACGAAGAGTGTGAAAAAGCCTTCAACCAACTCAAGTCCTACTTGGGGTCTCCCTTATTGCTGTCTCGGCCCATCACGGGGGAAAGGTTATTTGTGTATCTGGCAGTCTCTGAATCAGCCATCAGCGCGGCCATCATACGGGAAGAGGATGGGGTCCAGAGGCCTGTGTACTTCAACAGTAAGGCCCTTCAAGGGTTTGAACAAAATTATCCTCGAATGAAGAAGTTAGATTATACCCTAATACATGCCTCAAGGAAAATGAAGCCTTACTTCCAACCTCACTCCATGGTAGTCCTCACTGACTCCCCACTAAGACAGGTTCTGCACAAGCCTGAGAAGTCTAGAAGATTGATGACCTGGGCCATCTAACTAGGAGAATATGATCTTACCTACCAGCCTAGGACAGCCATCAAGGGGCAAGCACTCGCAGACTTCGTCGCAGAGTTCACCTGGGAAGAGGCCGATAGAAGTTTGGAAGAGCCCGAGACAGAGAAAGGCTTAGATGACGACGAAAAGACGAACCGTAGTGTCTTCCGAGATTCGGAAGAGACTGCACCAAACGTCTTCCGAGGCCGAGAAGAGGTCGTCCCAGGCAAAACCCGGAGTAGAGTAGAAGAGAACGAAGAGGATCGATACCTCTTCAAGAAGGGGGTTATGAGAGAAGGGGTATTCTCATCAGATGCAGACGTATGGAGCCTCTTCGTTGATGGCTCTTCCTGTGACAGTGGAAGCGGCGCGGGGCTAATACTTTCGGTTCCAGATGGCGCCAACAAAGAATATGACGAAAGTTTGGAAATATGTACTTGTTCAACAACCATCTCCCAACATTTAAAATAATAATAATAATTACACAAACAACATTCAATTTGAAAAATAATATTGTATATACTAAATATCGTGAGAGAAAATTATTAGGAAATATTTTAAGACATTAAATTTTAATGATACTACTCTTTATAATATATTAGAATGAAAAATGAGCGTCCATATGACCGATCTCATTCGATGAGATTAAGACGAGAATGATAATGGTATTTGTGTTGGGATAAAAAAAAGTTTTCATGTCGTGTTTTTTTTATTTAGATTATATTCATATTATTTAAAATAAAATAAGTTTCATACAGTGTCGCTTTTATTTTGATTCTATTCATATTTGATAGAAAATAAAGTTTCATTTCCTATTGTGTTTTAATTTCCTGTATTTTGTGTCATATTTACATTTATATTATTAAAGAATATTAATTTAATTATTAATACATATTAATTTGAATATATATATCTACATAAAGTAATGTAGTCGTGAGGGAAGAAAGCATGGTTAAATATGTGAAATAATTAATATTACTACTATAAGGAATTATAGTTTTTTTGGATCATTTAATATTTATTTATTGTTAGAAAAATACGTATTTTCACGTGTTGAACAAATTAGAAAGACAAAGACAATAATTGACAGTGGTGTGCTAAAAGTTTCACGTGGACCTATCTTTCACCCTTGCATTAATAAGAAAATCTGACATCATCCCATACTTTAATGTATACTTGTTCAACAGCATCTCCTAGCATTTAAAACAAGCATAATGTCTCGTATTGTATTTTAATTGTATCGTATTTAATAACAGTAATAAGATTTTGTAATTTGTTGCATCTTAACGAGTTATAAACGTATTTAGATCGCGTTCATGATGTATATTAACAAAATAATAATTAATTTTGAAAAAATAATAATAACATTATAGGGTTTGCCACATTAATGATTGGTTATTGAGTCAAACCGCAATAGTCTTTACTTTTGGAGTTTAGGTCCCCATTTTGAATGGTTTTATCAGTTGACCGTTAAGGAGTTTATTTTCATGGCCAAACATTCTGATAAAAAGTAAAATTTTGTTTTGTTTTATATCATGTTTTAATTAGGTTGTGGTCGTATATATATGTATTAATGTATATATATTTATTTGGGTAGTGTTCGTACTAGATAAAATTAAATAAAAATTTGATTCATGTCTTTTTTATTTAGGTCGTGTAGCTTTAAATCGATCATATATGTGTTTGGGAAAAAAAACATTCATGTCGTTTTGTTTTAATTTGAATTATTTTCTTATTAGACAAAATAAAATAATTTCGTGTAGTCTCGTTTTGATTTGGATTGTATTCATATTTGATAGGAAATAAAATTTCACTTCGTATTGCATTTTAATTTCGTGTACTTTGCCTCACTTTTATATTTATATTATTAAAGCATTTTAATTTAATTGTTAATAAATATTAATTTGAATGTATATATATAGATAAATTAACATAGTTGTGAGGGGAGGAAGTATGGTTGAATATGTTAAATAGTTATTATCAGGGGCGGATCCAGGGGGGTGCCAAGAGGGGCGGAGGCCCCCCCTGAGATAAAAAAAAAAAAATTTAGGTATGTAAAATGTGTAATTTTTTTTTTAGGGGTGTAATTTTTAAGGGACGCCCCTCCTGAGATCTTATCTACACTGTTTTTTAATCAAAAATTTGTATAATACTTGTATTAACCAAAAAAAAATTTGCCTCGGGGGCTCCCGCCCCCGAACCCCCGGCACCACTCGAGACTTTCGCCCCTCCTAACCAAAAATCCTGGATCCGCCACTGGTTATTATTATTATTATTATTATTATTTTAACTAAGTATAGTCTTATAATAAGAGATGTGTCGAAAGTTTAGGCAAAGAAGGAAGAGGGGCCGACGTTTAGGAACCAGATGATGAGTTTGCTACGTAAAAGATTTTGTGATGATTTAAAAAGTTTGGACGAGAATAACAACACCTTTGCATTGATATTAATAAATATATATAGATTTATATTAATAGGTTATTATATATAGGTCATATTAGATATTTTGTTTCTCATTCTAGTCACACCATGTTTTCCCCGGACATATAGGTCCTACTCTTAATTTTTTGATACTTTTTCTCACAATTATACCCTTTTAAAACTAATCATCCGTAACTTCCTTGGAGAAGTTACACAAGCGGTTGATTTTTTTTTAATTCTCAGATAATCATAACTTTTGATTGACAAATTCGTTTTTCGCAAAATTACAATTTTTGAAATCTTCTCGTTGAGATCTATCAAACAAGGCCCATGAAACCTATAAAATTTCAATGAAAAAAAACTACACATACAGTAATACTGTATGCACTAGAAAATGATATAGTCTTATATCTATGACAATTTCACAATCAGTGATATTTTTTTTGTTAATATTACACAGACAATAAAATTTTCTGGTTAAATAAATGGGTCTAATAATATATATATATATATATATATATTGAGGAATATACACATATTTTTAGTTTGACCCATTTAGTCGCTCAAACACCCTTTTATCTAATATTCTCTTATTTTTAAAGGTCCGCGCCAGCGGCACCCAATGCCACCCCTACACACCCCAAACGGGGAGATCCGATGGATCCAAACCTCATTTATCAATTATTCGCTTCTTTTTAAAGGTCTGCGCCAGCGACAACTCATGCCAGCTTTACCCACCACAATCGAAAAATGAAATCTATAAACTTATATATATAAATATATATATATATATATATATTGAAAAACAACAACTATTTTTAGTTTAACCCATTTAGTCTCTCAAACACCCATTTATCCAATACTCTTATTTTTAAATGTCCGCGCCAGCGACAACCCATGTAAGCTCTACCCACCACAAATCGAAAAATGAAATAGTTTTATATCTGTGACATTCTCACAAATTCTTGTGAAAATGTCACATTTTCGTATGAACACATTAAACTTTACTGTATGCACCAAAAAATGAAAATATTTTTATATCTGTGATATTTTCACAAACAATGACATTTACTGTGTTGAAATAGTTTTATATATGTGTCATTTTCACAAACACTAACATTTGTTGTGTTAATATTATATAAAAACAAATATAATGTGTTGGTCAATTAATGTATATATATATATAAAGTTAGAGAAAGATCCAAAATATTATCAGCTTAAAAATTTTGTTTACAGTTTTATTTCGTAGTGTTGGAGAAAGATGGAGAGGGTTTCCTTTTTTTTAGAAGACTAGTTTTGTATATAATAGTTTTTTGGAGTGCCAGGAGGTTTGAGAGGAGCGGGGATACCTATACCTAATAATAATTACACAAAAAATATTCAACTCGAATGATAATATTGCATATAATAGATATATTGTGAGGAAATTATTAGGAGAGATCTTAAGGTGTTAAATTTGAATGTTAATATTGCTTATAACAGATTAAATTGGAAAATGAGCATCCATGTGGATAATCCCGTGTGATGGGATTAAGACAATGGTGATGATGATATTTGTGTTTGGATAAAAAAAGATTTCATGTCTTATTGTTTTTATTTGGATTATATTCTTATTAGTTAAAATAAAATAAATTCTCTACAATGTCATTTTTATTTTGATTCTATTCATATTTGATAGAAAATAAAGTTAAATTTTGTATTGTGTTCTAATTTCGTGTACTTTGTATCATATTCATATTTATATTATTAAAGAAATCAATTTAATTCTAATATATATTAATTTGAATATATATATATACATAAAGTAACGTAATTCTGAGGGAAGAAAGTATGGTTGAATATGTGAAATAACTAATATTATTATTTTAAGTAATTATAGTTTTGATTAAAATAGGATATGTGTAGAAAGTTTAGGCAAAGAAGGAAGAGGGCATAAAGTTAATGGAGGAGGTTTTGTCATCATTTAAAAAGTTTGGACGGAAATAGCGACACCTTTGCTTTAATATTTATAAATATATAAATAAATTTATAATAATCAATATAATATAAAGTATTTAATAAAAGTAAAAAAAATACGTGTCTTCACGCGTTCCATTCTATAAATAATAATGTCTGAACAAAATACAGAGACAAAGACATTAATTCAGAGTAGTCTGCTAAAAGTTTCACGTGGACCAACCTATTACCATTGCATTAATGACAAAATCAGAAATGATCCCATACTTGAATGTCTACTTGCTCAACAGCTAGCATGTCCAATCAACTTTTCTTTTTGACCCATGATTATTATGCTAAAATTTTTTGGTAGGAAAATTGTCTCTGTACACGCAAAATCGAACGCATTTTTTTAGATACATTAATATGTTGATGATTCGTCTATGCATTCCACGTCAATGAGAATTTTATGAAATTTAAACGCGAATCAATATAAATGCGACACGTTAATATATTTTAAAAATAAATTAAATTTTGTCTATTAATGTAGAATCACTCTTTTCTTAGTAATGACGTTAATCTTTATGTTCCCTAAAGATATCCCTATTAGTTTTAATAATTATAATAGTTTAACTAACCGACTAGAATTTTAAATATGATAATAAAATAATATAATTTTTTTTTATTAAAAAAATAATACACCCAATTAAAACGTGATATGACATGACATGACACGTAATATACTTTTTTTTTATTGAACACGAAGACAATCTATATAAAAATGGCATGTCATGCTATAAAGTTAATTTTTTCCAAGCAAACACGAATACAATAAGTATAAAACGTGACAATATGTGAACTCTTTCTTTTTTTTAACTTAACTCGAATACATCCAAAATAAAAATGATACGATATGAAATCTTACTTATTTTACCAAGCACGAACACGACCAAATTAAAAAATAAACACCTGATCAATTTTTTTAATTACGTAACACAAATACGGCCAAATAGAAAGTGACATAACGTCTCATGTCATGTTGCATTTTAATTGTGTCTTGTTTTTAAAAAAGAATTGTCGTGTCACGTCTTAAGGAGCTAATGTCGTATTTAGATCGCGTTGATGTCGTTGTGTGTGTGTATATATATATATATATATATATATATATATATAATGTATACGATAATAAATTAAATATTTCATGTCGTGTTGCTTTTTTTAATCGTGCTCGTAGTAGATAACATTAAATAAAATTTCGAGTCATGTATTTTTTATCTTGACCGTGTAGTTTTAATTCGATCATATTTGTGTTTGGGTAAAAAAAAGCTTTCACATCGTGTTGTTTTTATTTGGATTATAATCTTATTAGTTAAAATAATATAAATTTTATGTCGTCTCGCTTTTATTTGGATTGTAATCACATTTGATCGAAAATAAACTTCATTTCATATTGCATTTTATTTTTTTGAATTTTGTGACATTTTTATATTTATATTGTCGAATCATAATAATGTAATTGTTAATAAATATTAATTTGAATATATATAGTTTTGAATTTAGGCAAAGAAGGAAGAGGGGTTGAAGTTAAGCAAGGGGATGATGAGTCTGCTATGTAAAAGATTTTGTGATCATTTAAAAAAGCTTGGACGGGAATAGTGACACCTTTGCCTTTATGTTGATAAATATAAATAGATTAATATTAATTATTTTAATATACATTTATTTATTGAAAGTTACAAAAATATATGTCTTCACATGTTTCATATTATAATATATGGAAAATGATAACATGTGTCTTAGGGCACATGTTTTTCACCTCAAAATAGTAAGTATTAAATCTTAACATGAGTAATTATTTCCTATTAAATGTTTGTCATAACTCCATCCATATTATTTTTGAATTTTAATGTGTGCCATTAGCTCACATGTTATCAGGATCCTAAATATAAATAAATTTATATTAGTTATTATAATATACATTGAGAGTGGCCCCATCTTTCACATGGACCTATCTTTCCACATTGAATTTCTGATACAATCTTTCCACATTACATTGAGAGTGGACCAATACTTCAATGTGCACATGTTCAACTGCCATCTCTGGGATGTATGGTTGAAGAGTAATGCTATGTACCCGAAATAAATCCTCCAAACCTTTCTCAAAATGACTTGGTTTTTGTGTCATATCGGAACTCGCACCACATTACAATACTAAATTGGCAGGTGAGAGAATTGCGTGACATCCACATCAGATTTGAAAGAAATTTGGAAGAGTTATTTTATACTCATATCATTATTCATGGTTGAATATTTGGTGAAATAGTTATTGTTATTATTTTAATTAAGTATAGTTATTATTAAATAAGAGATGTGTCGAAACTTTAGGCAAAGAATATGATGAAAATTTAGAAATATGTACTTGTTCAACAGCCATCTCCCAACATTTCAAATAATAATAATAATAATAATAATAATAATAATAATAATAATAATAATAATAATAATAATAATAATAATAATAATAATAATAATAATAATAATAACAATAGCATATTAACCCTCAGGGTCAAGAGAATTGGGCCCAAGAAGTTACAACCCGAAAGTGGTGGGTTTAGGCAGGACTAGTGGAGTCCTCAGTAACAATATCATATTAACCCTGAGGGTCATTGGGGCCCAGGATGAAATAGGGGGCCAGTAAGGCCATAATTGAGGCCTCGAGATTTAGGCCAATGTTTCAATGATGGGTGTGTAAGCCACGAAACATAATAATTTTCCCCACAATGAGGAGGGGGCAACTATTGGATGAAATCCTAGAGGTATAACGAGTGCAAGTGATTATGGGTTGTTTTGGCCGTGAGAAGTGCACGTAAAGACTAGACGATTAGGAGAGATTGATGAAGATTTGTTTCATCCTTGTGAGTAAAGGATTTAACTACGTGACAGGAGTGTGTAACAACTTATATATGAACGATTAACACTAAAATTCACATGCGAGTCGAGTTTAGTGGGTACATTAGTTTTGGACGGTCCGATTATAAATGTATTGATCATGGGTGACAGGATTGTTTTTAGATGCCACCCACGAGTAAGCCCGGTGGGCACTAAAGGCATATTTTTTTCATAATTTTTACTACTACATTGAGTTAGTAAGGTAGAGATTATTATGGAAATGTGTAGTGATAATTAACGAATGTTTGAAAGATAGTAGATTAAGAGATAGACTATCGCGTTGGGTACTCCGGGGAAGTATTATTAATTTGGTAAGGTGCCACCTGAAATAGGGTTGGACCTATATATATGTATATATAAATATATGAAAATTTCATGATATCGTAGACTTCCGTGAGTACGTTGTCTCGCTAGATGTGATCCCAGTGCGTAGGGATTTATTTACGGAGGTGACTCAGGAGGCATTGTGTTCTTTATCAAGCAGCGAGATATAGCTTGTTACATATAGCGCCAAAACTCGGGATAGTGATAGTGCCATGTTTAATGATATTTTTACGAACATAAGAAGACTTTTATGTCAAAATACAGAGATTGTGAGAAGTTACACATTGTGGATTAGGGGCCTTACGGTTCTCGACGACCGACAATGTTAGGTAGTAATGTATCGAGGGTGTTCCTTATTTGGATTTCGCTTTGCGAGACATCCCACGCATGAAACTAACAAACATCGGGAGTTAGAGAGAAGTTTGGATGATAGTACATGGGATTCGTACCTTAGTAATTGTACATATATGAGAGTATAATTGAGAGTGGATAATTCCACTATGATGTGAGAATATATTTCATTGATACAATAATGCGCAAGACATGGGGTGTATGAGAGCCCTAGGTAATTGTATCTTGATTTATGTTATCGTTCGGGACGTATGGGATAAGGTAAATAAAGATAGAAGTGGAGATATCAGGACTTGATTGAACGCTCACGAGAATGGTATTGTATTAGGTAGTAGATTGTGATTGTCACGTGAATTCAACAACATTTATCCCGGGGAGTCGATGTTTATTTTGTAAGATTTGTTAGAGGCTTACGCTTCATGAGAAATCGATTATTAGAGCGGGGGAAGGAATTGTGACACGCGTTGAGGTAAACTCACATGGATCACGATTAGAGGTACATTTGAGAGAATATAAAATATTGCATGTTATAAATGACAGTGGTGATGGGAATTATTTCCATTATGACACCGATTAGGACAAGACCTTTGTCGTTCGATTTTGGAAAAGTGTTCACTAAGCTTTGGATACGGAGTTATGATTGAGTACGATATATCCTTCACAGACGAATGGGCAGAATAAGCGGACTAGTCAAATGTCAAAAAAAAAATTATATGTGTACCCTTTAATCTAAGGGGAGGATGATAGAAGTCCTTTCCACATGTGGAGTTTGTGCACAATAACTCACATAAGTTCACTTTTGGGCTTGTCTCCAATTGAGGTATGGCACGGTAAGCCTTGTTGTCCTCTTTCTTGTTAAAGATAGGTGACCAGGTATTATTGCGAAGATCAGAGATGAGTTGGTACTTAGTATATCATGTGTATAAAATATATACTGCGCAAATAACCTACTAATGAGTGCATTATTTTGCATGAATTATGTCCAAATCTAGGTCTTGTTAGGCCCTTTGTATCATAACTAATGAGCTCTTAGAGTCATTTTTACAAAATAAAAGAAAAATACAAGTTTGAATAAAATTCGAGTTAAAAATGCAATTTTTGTAATCTCAGGGGGTGAAACCGTAATTTCAGAAACTTTATGTCGTAAAAATAATTTTTAATCTTTATGTAGGCAAAATAAAGCTCTCCCTGATATTTGGTTGAATTCAGAGTTAAAACAGAAAAGTTTCGAATTTCGGGGTCTAAAAAGCAAATAAGGGTAAATTGGTAATTTCCTAAACTTTTGGGGGCTGAATTTGAATCAATATAAGTTATTTTATATTTTTACAGGTAGCTCTGAAATTTGGTGAAGATATGAAGATTATGGGAAGAATTGAAAGAAGAAAAGAATGCTGGGGCCAAAAGCATAAAAGAGGAACTTCGGAAATTGGATTGGGTTATATATTATTGAAGCAGATATATTAGTAGAGAAGGCTCTTAGCTTGGTGGTTTTGTGCATGTTTTAAAGACAACAGGTCAGGGGTTCAATTCTCCCCTCTCACACTAATTCTTTAGTAAAAGGCATGCCCAGTCATCGCCCACATCAGCAGTCCAGTCAGTGCTATTTGGCAGTGAATGCACACGTCATCATGCCAGTCCACGTAACAGTCCTGTCAGCAGCCACATCACCAATTTTTCCCAATCATCTGTCATGTCATCGATCCAAGAAGCTAAAGTGATCGGCTTTTGATGGAATCAAATCTTTAAAGACAAAGATCAATTTCACATCCCAGCAAAAGAGAAGATTTCGTCAAAATTGGTTAATGAATTTTAAAATTCATTTTTTACCAATTTAAAAAGGAGTCCCATTCCATCCAAATACCTCACTCTAAGCCTATAAATAAGACATTTTGGCTCATTATTTAGAGAGAGTTGTAGAGAGAACTTTAGAGATAGTTTTTGGTTCTTTATTTTGAGAGTATATTTTTATTGAGGGCTAATAATTATTTTGTGGGAGGAATTCTGTCAAGAATATTTGTGACACACCATTTGTAAGTTTGTTTATTTAATGAAAATTAACATTCATTCTTGCAAATTTATTTTGTCTACAATTATGCTCGCTTAATTTCCTTACTAGGTCTAGGTGACATTTATCATGTGCGATTAATATTGTGTGTGATTTAAATTCATTTTTGTTCTCGACATGTGCTAATAGAAGAAGGCTAGATGGTGAGTATCTATAATAAAGTTTAAGTAATGAAACTTAAAGGATACGACTTGGGGAAGAACTTACTTGACAGGGTAACTTGGAGTTTAAAACGAACATAGGGGGTGTTCATTATTAAGGGAATTCAATAGTGTACTATATGGGTGGCACGGAGTACTTTACTTAGGAGTGCAACGATGCGATGCACAACTTATATATAATGCCGTTTGTACCTGGTATACTTTTTCGAATTTCGAGACGAAATTCCGTTGTAAGAGGGGAAATATATAACCCCCCGTATTTTTTATGATATTAAATAATTAGGTGATTTATTACTATTGTTGGATTAATTAAATTAAAATGTGAGAAATTAATTGTTAATAAATCCGTATTAAAAATAAATATTAACTAGCGTGCCAAGGGTAAATACTTACTGATGAGAATTATTGAATATTACCATGTGAATACGTAATATGGAATTATGAAATTTGATAAATTATCAAGAGTGAGAAATACGATAGTTTAGTATATTGAGTCATGACGCGCGTATGAGTCGTTTCGGGACTGATTTAATGGATTAAAGAAGTAAATTATTTTTAAGTAACTCGTATGGTCATTTCGAGTGCGCCGTTGAGTCCGGGAGGGTAGGGATAGTTAGAAAACTCTACTCGGGTATTTTATTTGGACTCCGGGATATTTTTAGGACTAATCAGCACCCCGTAGGGGTATTTTTATCCTTTGGATCTTTGGGGAATTAATATGGACAAAGATTAGGAAATTAAATATGGGTGTACGTGGGTTAGAGGGGAAGTTACCAGTTCTAAACCTTCGAGGGAAATAGAGAGAACCACAGAGGAAGAAGGAGAGAGATCCATAGGAGGTCTTGGAGCAAAACTCAAGGATTCAAACCACAAATTCCACCAAAGTGTAGATCGTGAGAAGAGGAACGCACCCATACCAACATCACCAGCGGATCAGACCTTCGAAATTAAGGCAAGTGTTTAATCCTTGTAACATTGTAGCAATAATCATGTTCATGTTAGTGTAGTTGTATAATACCCATTTATGGTTCATAAATTTTGATGAAATTAGAGAATTAAGAACATCAATTTAAATCTGGTATTTAATTAGGTTGAATCCCTCATGTATGTAGGTTAGAGATCACAAATTGATGATTAATGATGATGGACGAATCTGATTTTATGTTCTTGTATAGAAATTTGAAGAACTAGGGTTTATCGTGTTAATTTGAGAATTTTTAGAAATTATCAAAATTTATGCATGATTAAATGATTCTATCCCTACATGTTAACATAATGTTTAGAAGTGATTGCTAGGAGTTTGGGAGTAATCTGTAGAGGTTTTGAGTTGGAAAAGGGTTAAAAAACGCAACAGGTATTAGAGTGGGACGAGGATATCTCGCTCGGACGAGATTATACATGGTTCGGACGAGATGGGTGATCGTTCAAACGACCTACTGACTCATTCAAACGAGGTCAACTCTGGTTCGGATGACAGATCCCAGAAAACCCAGAATTGCTTATTTTTACCCAAATCGTGTTACACAGTTATTTTGAGTGAGGAAAACTTCCATTAAATGATCTTAGCATATTGCAGAATTTTTGGGAAGTATTCGCAGCGTAATACCTTAAGTAGTTGGAATGGTAATTTAACCTTGGAGATTACGAGAGAGATGGTAATCGAAAAAATTATATTATACGTATCCACTATAGAATAATGCATATGAAGTATATAATCTGGTTGGGTTAATACCTAGTAACTCTAATAGGATGGGTGAATGCCTATTATATGATTATTATTGTGTGTATAGCATACCTACGCTTCTTGCTATCGGGAGGAGGTTTTCGCGTAGTGGACAATCTTAACCTGGGTGACCCACTGGCGGGATATTTGACTTGTATCCAGAGTATATTAACTTGGATACGTGCTATCTGATATATAGGATAGTTTCGACGGTTGAATGGGAGCGTAGGTATGTGCGTGACCCATTTGACTGTGGAGTATACTCGCCTCCAATATTTGTGACTTAAACTTATGGTTCGTGAAAATCTGAACTAGTATTCCTCCATGCAGTGAGTGATGCACCGGGATACGATAGCAGAGTATGCATTGCACCAAGGGGTCCTAACCCAGGGGTGCATGATTATTATATATATGTATATGGATGATGTGACTATATGTATATATATTTATTAGTATGTATTGTGCCAAGCGGTCTTAAACTAGGGGCACAAATTAGTATATATATGTATAAGGATGATATGACTATAAATATATGTACTTGTGGGAAATTATACTAAAGGAAACTAGTAGTCATGGTAATAATGGATAAATGAAATAATCTCAGTGAGGAAGATAAATCACTTGAACGGTAAATATGAAAGGTAGTGATCTGGGAAATACTACTTTAATAATGTATTGTATGGGCGATATGGGTATACAATTGGTAAACGTAGATAGCGTTATGAGGACTTCAAACTAGTTAGACTGGGTAGCATGGATAGTGGGGGTTAGAAGATGCATTTAGTGTGCACAATATAAAAGAGATGTGAGAATCTCATGTGAGAGTACGATATCTAACATGCACATAATACTTGTTTTAATGCAGTTTTAAATACTTGCTAAAACAAATATTTTTACAACTCGGGCCCTGACCCGTCTCTTGCATCCCTCCTCTCTTTATATATATATATATATGAATTATATCAGGTGCTAAGCCACAGGGACACCGGATTTAGACACTTGGACTATTTGGCGAGCTGCAACTGTTGTGGAAGCTGTAGGTTTTCGAGATTAGACGCATCTATCTTTTTATTCAGTTTCTAGTTCAGACATTTCAGTTAGGGCATGTGTTTCCCGTTTCCAGTTTAGTTATTTCAGAGAGATTGTACTCTTTTCTTATTAGTTTTTCTTCTTCTGTTGGATTGAGTACTATTACGCTTTATTGGTTTGAGAATTTGAACTGGAACGTTTTATCCATTCTTATTTATTTCGGTAGTTGATTCATGTCCGGTATTTATTCTCTTCATGTGGAATGTGAATGACTTGTATCTTAAAGCATGTAAATTTATTAATGGATTAATTGGGTATAAATAAAAATGGAAATTATTTTGACACTAGCTTAATTATTTATTAGGTGATTAATAAGATTAAATGTTTTCGATAGTGATGCTAAGAATGAAACCATCGAACATTCTGTTTTAATTTTAATAAAGGACTGATCACTCGATATTTAAATGGGCGGGGTGTCACAATAATGTCTCATTTCGTGTTGCATTTTAATTGTGTCGTGTTTGGTAAAAATAATAAGATTTTGTGTCTTGTCGCGTCTTAACGAGTTAATGACGTATTTAGACCGCGTTCATGTTGTATATTAATAAAAATAATAATTAATTTTGAAAAAATAATAATAACACTGTAGGTTTTGCCACGTTAATTATTGGTTATTGAGTCAAACCTCAATAGTCTTTACTTCTGTGGTTTAGGTCCCCATTTTGAATGGTTTTATCAGTTGATCGTTAAGTAGCTTATTTTCATGGCTAAACTTTCTGATAAAAAGTAAATTTTCTTTTGTTTTGTATTATGTTTTAATTAGTTTGTGTTCCTATATATATATGTATTAAAGTATATATATATTTATTTGGGGGGGTGCTCGTACTAGATAAAATTAAATAAAATTTCGATTCGTGTCCTTTTTATTTAGGTTGTGTAGTTTTAAATCGATCATATATGTGTTTGGAAAGAAAAAGCTTTCATGTCGTGTTGTTTTTATTTGAATTATATTCTTATTAGACAAAATAAAATAATTTCGTGTAGTTTTCTTTTGATTTGGATTGTATTCATATTTGATAGAAAATAAAATTTCACTTCCTATTGCATTTTTATTTCATTTACTTTGCCTCATTTTTATATTTATTTTGTTAAAGCGTATTAATTTAATTGTTAATATATATTAATTTGAATGTATATATATAGATAAATTAACATAGCTGTGATGGGAGGAAGTATGGTTGAATATGTAAAATAGTTGTTATTATTATTATTTTAAGTAAGTATAGTCTTAAAATATGAGATGTGTCGAAAGTTTAGGCAAAGAAGGAAGAGGGGCCGATGTTAAGGAACCAAATGATGAGTTTTCTACATAAAAGATTTTATGATGATTTAAAAAGTTTGGACATGAATAGTAGCACCTTTGCATTGATATTAATAAATATAAATAGATTTATATTAGGAGGTTATTATATATAGGTCATATTAGAAATTTGTTTACTCATTCTAGTCCCACCATATTTTCCCCCTACATATAGGTCCTACTCCTAATTTTTTAGAACTTTTTCTCACAATTATACCTTTTTAAAACTAACCGTCCGTAACTTCCTTGGGCAAGTTACATAAGTGGTTGAACTTTTTTTTAATTCTCAAATTATCATAACTTTTGATTGACAAATTAGATTTTGCAAAATTACTATTTTTGAAATCTCCTCATTGAGATCTATTAAACAAGATCCATGAAGCCTATAAAATTTCAATGAAAAATAAATATATACATACAGTAAACTTTACTGTATGCACTGGAAAATGAAATAGTCTTCGATCTATGACATTTTCATAAAGAGTGACATTTTTTATGTTAATATTACATAGACAGTAAAATTTACTAGTTAAATAAATGGGTCAAATAGTATATATATATATTTTTTTTGAAAAAAAGACACCTATTTTTAGTTTAACTCATTTCGTCGCTCAAACACCCATTTATCCAATATTTTCTTATTTTTAAAGGTCCGCGCCAGCGGCATCAAATGCCACCCCTACTCACCCCAAACCAGAGATCCGGTGAATCCAAACCCCATTTATCCAATATTCGCTTCTTTTTAAAAGTTCACGTCTATGGCAACCCATGCCAGCTCTACCCACCACAAAACGAAAAATGAAATTTATTAACTCATATATGTATATATATATATTGAAAAAAAAGACACCTATTTTTAGTTTTCCCCATTTAGTCGCTCAAACACCCATTTATCCAATATTCTCTTATTTTTAATGGTCCGCTTCAGCGGCAACCCATGTCAGCACTACCCACCCCAAACCGAAAAATGAAATAGTTTTATATATGTGAATTTTCACAAATTCTTGGCAAAATATCAAATTTTCTTATGAACACATTAAACTTTACTTTATGCACTAGAAAATGAAATAGTCTTATATCTGTGACATTTTCAATATCCAATATTCTGTTATTTTTTAAGGCCCGCGTCAGCGGCACCAAATGCCACCACTACTCACCCCAAATCGGAGCTTTGGTGGATCCAAACCTCCTTTATCCAATTTTCTTTTATTTTTAAAGATCCGCGCCAATGGCACCCATGCCACCCCTACCCACTCCAAATCGGAGCTCTGATTAAGGTCGTTGGATCTCCGACAATGGGGGTGGGTGGTGGTGGGGATTGGGTACCGCTAGCACGGACCTTTAAAAATAAGAGAATATCGGAAAAAATTGGTTTTGATGAACCGGAGCTCCCATTTGGGGTGAGTAGGGGTGGCATGGGAAGCCGCTAGCGCGGACATTAAAAAATAAGAGAATATTGAATAAATGAGTGTTTAAGCGACTAAATGGATTAAACTAGAAATATGTGTCTTTTTTATAATATATATATAGACACACATTAATTGACCAACATAATAAATTTTCATGTCTCTATAATATCAACACAATAAATGTTGTTGTTTCTAAAAAAGGCACATATATAAAAGTATTTCAACACAGTAAATATTACTGTTTGTAAAAATGTCACTGATCTAAGACTATTTTATTTTCTAGTGCATACAATAAAGTTCAATGTGTTCACAAGAAAATGTGATATTTTCACAAGAATTTGGGAACATATCATAGATATAAAACTATTTCATTTTTCGGTTTGTGGTGGGTAGAGCTCGCATGACTTGCCCCTGGCGCGGACCTATAAAAATAAGAGAATATTGGATAAATGGGGTTTGGATCCACCGGATCTTCGGTTTGGGGTGAGTAGGGGTGGAATTGGGTGCCACTGGCGCGAACCTTTAAAAATAAGAGAATATTGGATAAATGGGTGTTCGAGAGACTAAATGGGTTAAACTGAAAATATATGTCTTTTCTTTAATATATATATATATATATATATATATATATATATATATATATATATATATATATATATATATATATATATATATATATATATATATATATATATGCGAGCTTATAGATTATTTGACCCATTTATTTAACTAGTGTTTTTCCCACGCTTTTTTATGCATATTTTAAATAATTAGCGAAATATTGTTTTGGAATAAATAATTAATTTTGGGAATCTTAATCTAACGAAATAAATTTTTTTGTCGAAAATGATAAGAGGAAACTTGTCACTTAGTATACGTATGTGTATTATTCATTTCATGCATAGTTATGTTATTTGCATTCAATAAAAAACGAAAATTGTATAAATTATGTGCGACAAATTAAAAGTAATTATTTTGGCATAAATATTTCGAAGAATGTTTTGAGACTTATATGAACTCATTCAAGTGGTTTGAACCTTTAAAAATTGTCTTGGATCAATAACATAAGGGTTGGGGAAGTTTTGGGTTAATTAGATAAGTTATTCGGGGTCATTTAGGGGTCCAAAAGTTGGCCCCATAACTCAACTAGGGATTAACACTTAAGTAGTGGTTTAGTAGGGGTAAACTACTCCCCCATTATCACAAAAATAAAACCTAAGATAGCTGACACGGGAGAAAGAAAAGAGAAACACCCACAGAAGAGAAACGGGAAGAACAAAGAGGGATTAAAGGCTTTCAAGGGTTCTCCTTTACAACAATTAAAGGCAAGAATTTTCTTGCATAAACTACGTTTCTAATTTATTTCTCAGTGCATATTGTTATCCCCTTTTTGATTTCTAGAAATTTGGGGTTTATTATATTTGATTTGATGATTAGATTTCCCCTAAGTTTGATAATTATTGGGGAATGATTGGTAAACAACTGTAGATACAATTTTTGATCATCTAGGGCTGAATTATAAGTGTAAATTTCCCCCAAATAAATGCCTTTCTTATGGAACAAACACTGTTGGATGTTAGAGACTTTAATTCTTAATCACATGAGTATATATTGATTATGATTGGACCTGCTGTTGGAAACTGGGCATAAAAATGTCAGAACCGTATTGATGTTAAATGAATTAAGAAGAGTGGTAAATCTGGGAACCTAGAAACGGCGTTGTTCAAACGACGTGGAAGGTCGTTCAAGCGACAATCTGTGTCGCTCGAACGAGCTTCGACTGTTCGAGCGATGGGGACTTTTTCTCTCTCCTTTACCCTTCTGATGTAACCTTGTTCCTTTAACCTTTACTTACGAGTTCGGCTATCTCACATACAGTGGACAATTAATGAATTAATTAACTTAGGTAATTAATATGGGAACTTTATTTACCATATTTGGTGGACTAATTTTTGGAAAAAGGAGAATATGAATTTATAGGTTAATTAATTTATAAAATAGAATTACACCCATGCTGGAATTTATGATAATTACCTTTAATTAGTACTTGAGGAATTGTTTTTGAACTGAAGCTAATAATTAATGGAATTATAAATTATTAATAAATGAGAAAATATTGTGAATTATTTAATGAGGAATATTGTGGGTAATTGCAAGGGAAATACCCATGCATATTATAGAGATAAATAATACGTACTAGTATGTATTTATGTTGACATACCATATTCGTGGACTGTCCTATCGGTTCGGGGGTTCGCGCATTCGGGTCACGTACCACATGCCAGCACTGGTGGGCTTGACAATGTGTAGGCTATATAGGTACTACGTGGAGGCTCCACCCACTAGAGGTAGGGTTAGCGCTGACCGTTCCTGCATCACCGCTGGATATGAGCCGTATACAGGTGTCCTACGTATGGACCACCCCCAACGCATGTGTGTTGTATTGTTCGCTTAGGAATAAGAGAATTTTACCGGACTTGTCGATAGAGCACGAATAAACACAAACGCTAGATGCCTTGTGTGTCAAAATATATAAGGACATATATTATAAAATGACTGGACATGAATGGAATAATTTGAATTGTCTAAGAAAAATAGAAAATATTAATATGTGAAATCTTATACTGCAGAATAGATGATTTTGTTCTTTTAGAAGAATTATGAGACTATATTAATAAACCGTGGGAAAAACTTAACGTAGAAATTATATTCAAATGACGTATTACTGTTATCCCCAAATAGTACATTGAGGTATTTTTACCATTCATTAATTGGGAATTTCTGGGGTGCGAATGATATTTCTTTTAGATGAGGGGCGAGGTGTCATACGCATGCGAGTGTGGGAAAGGGGGTAATAATTATTGTGCATCGACAGTATAATTATATTCATATTTTATTCAAGTTTATTCTTGCACACCTCAGGGTCTAACCCAAATTTAAATGTTTTCTCCCCCAGGTGCTCCTAGACAAGGATAGTTTGATTGTGCTATAGTAGTCCCGCGATCTCACTTACTCTCCAGATTCAGATTCGGTTTTCTACTAGCATAGGTGCTGCTCAGACTCAGTTATGTATTATTTTGAATATTTGTAAGGGCATAAGCCCGATACCCTTTTATTTTATGGGATTTATTACATTAGTTGGATTCCTCATTAATATTATGGTGGTGTGAATTGTTGGATTATTGTGTATGTGTTCTTCAATTATAAATGCTGAAGTTGTGAAAAATAATTCACTTATATTTACTATGGTGCTGAAAATGGTATTAATTTACGAATTTACAATGAGGGGCAATCATATATTAATTTACTAAAAAAATTAATAATCAATCCCCCACCCCTACACACACGCACATACACGCACATTACACACACATATACACACACGTGCACGTACACCCACACACGCAACCCCCCACCCCTACCCCACCATCCACCCACCCATCTCATCCCTGCCCTCTACCCTCCCCCCCCCCCCCCCACACCCTGCCCCACCCTACCGGACCCCCTACCCCACCACACACACACACACACATATACATACACACACACACACACATATATATATAAATGGAAGAGAGAGAGAGACCCCACACCCATCCCTGCCCTCCCCCCCCCCCTCCACCCTACCCCACCCCTTCCCCCACCACCACACCCACACACGCGCACACACCACACACACATAAACAACCCCCCCATCCCTTCCCCCTCCACCCCCCATCCCAACCCCACCCCCACCCACCACACACACACACGCACACACACATACACACACACATATATATAAATGGAAGAGAGAGAGAGAGAGAAATAGAGGGAAGAGTCAGTAGGGGAAAAAAAAGAAAGAAATAGGGTTTTTTTGCTGGGAAATTTATCACGGTCATGTCAAGGTCCTTGACCGTGACAATTATTTTAATAATTGTCACGATTATTGACCGTGACAAGTCCTTGACAACTGTTATTGTCACGGACTTGTCACGGTCAATGATCGTGATAATTCTTTATCACGGTCTTGTCACGGCGGTCTTGTCACGGTCAATGACCGTGATACAAAACGCGTGCTTTTTGTCACGGTCAATGACCGTGACAAGGGTGGTCGGCTGAAAGGTGACATTTTGGCCATTTTGGTGTAGTGATATTTCATTCGTAACAATCGTGTCAAAGAGGTTATTAATAACACTTATATTCCACGCCCCTAATATGGTAATGAGAGAGTTGACAAATTGTTTTCTTTCAATAATAATCTTGTTCGGTGGGGTGATTTTATTCCCTCTACACTACCCATCCTTAAACCTCTTGGTGAATTTTCTACGAGACTCGTATCCCCTTCATAACAAATTGCTATCAAGTTTATCAATTGTGTGGCCAACACTCTCGGGGAACATGGTAGTTTATCAATTTAAAGTAGTGAATTATAATTTTTCTATTTTATAATAATGTTTTTCATAAAACAGGTTGATGGTGTTTTATAATTTCTTTTTTTTTTTATTTTTAAACTCGGAATTATTCATTCTTAATATTTAATCCATTTATACCCTAATATATAATATACATACATAATACACTAATATGTGTGTAATTCTTATAAATAAAATATATATATGTACATGTACACAAAATTACGTATGAAATAATATAAAGTTAAATAATAATAATAATATTATTATTATTATTATATATATAGTACATATTTTTTTTTAAATTATTTACATACATGAATTGAAAATTATATACATACATGAATTGATGAATTGAAAATTTTATACATACATGAATTGATAATATCTTTTAATACATATGTACTATAAATATATATAGGGAAAGGATCAAGTGTGGTCTTAGTTTGAGCTCCATAAATGAGGTCAATTTTTTTAAAACAGTAAAAAAAAAATTGGACTCGTTTTTTTTATGGTTTTTGAACATTTCAATAGGGCCATAAAAAATATTCAACTCAAAATGTTTTGCTATTTTAAAAAAATCGGTCAAACTCTGTCAAATTTTAATTTGTTTTCAAGTTGTTAAAAACTCACAAAATTTGATTGATTTTTTTAAAATATTAAAAAAAATTATTCTGAGTTGATTTTTTTTATATAACCCTACTGAAATGTTTAAAAACCATAAAAAAAATCAATACAAAAAATATTTTTTTACAAATTTAAAAAAGTGGACCTCATTCAGGCACCTCAAATTTATGGATCTCATGAGATCCGTTCACTCTATATATATGTTAACACATAAAAATCAACCCAAAAATATTTTTTTACAATTTTAAAAAAATGGACCTCAAACTGATGGGCCTCATGAGATCCGCTATATATATATATAATAACACATACATACACTTTCATCCATATATAATACATGATTGTATGCATATATACATACATGCATGCATACTGCATGTATGTATGCATGCATGTATGTATATATTTATGTGTCATGTACGCATGAAGATTTTATGTATGTTTATATACACACACACACATATATGTATAATATAAATATATATTTTTGCCAAATTTGTCAAATTTTCAAAAACCGGTATTTAAAAACAACTTTATCAAATGCACACCAAGAATTATAAACACAAAAACTGTATTTGAAAACAGTGTTTGAATCTTATGAATAGAGAACGAAACGGGTCCTAAAGTCTAAAAGGCTTTTCTCGTTATAATCGGTTCTAAGTAGAACAAAACGAAACAAGTCATAATTGTCATCATCCCATGACCACGATTTTACGAGACCCTCATCAAAATCAGGTTTCTCAAACCATGTGGCAAAAAGTCTGAACAAATTAGGTGTGATTTGCCACTCTCATATAGCAAATAAGGAAATAAAATTAATGTCTCTGTCTTGGATTGTTGTTGGTCAATACCGCTGAAGCGAACTCAAATCATTGTTAAAAATGAATTCACGATAGCAATATTGACCAATCACAATCTATATCATTAAAAAAATTAATATTTCAAAGACATCAAACTTTTTTCTAACAAATAATCCGGTGTCAATTGCCACTCTCAAGTATAAGTGTATCAAGTAGATGTACTCTCAAACCAAGTCACAAGAAGTGTAAAAGGCCTAGTAGAGTAAATTGTTTACCGTCAACAGTGTGAAAACGTTGTCCGCCACAACAATCTCCACGCAGTAATTTATGACTTGTGGGGGAAAAAAAGAACGAAATAGGGTTTTTTTGCTAGGAAATTTATCACGGTCATGTCAAGGTCCTTGACCGTGACAAGTCCTTGACAACTGTTATTGTCACGGACTTGTTACGGTCATTGACCGTGATAATTCTTTATCACGGTCTTGTCACGGCGGTCTTGTCACGGTCAATGACCGTGATACAAAACGCGTGCTTTTTGTCACGATCAATGACCGTGACAAGGGTGGCCGCTGAAAGGTGACATTTTGGCCATTTTGGTGTAGTGATATTTCATTCGTAACACTCGTGTCAAAGAGGTTATTAATAACACTTATATTCCACGCCCCTAATATGGTAATGAGAGAGTTGACAAATTGTTGTCTTTCAATAATAATCTTGTTCGGTGGGGTGATTTTATTCCCTCTACACTACCCATCCTTAAACCTCTTGGTGAATTTTCTATGAGACTCGTATCCCCTTCATAACAAATTGCTATCAAGTTTATCAATTGTGTGGCCCACACTCTCGGGGAACGTGGTAGTTTATCAATTTAAAGTAGTGAATTATAATTTTTCTATTTTATAATAATGTTTTTCAGAAAACAGGTTGTTGGTGTTTTATAATTTCTTTTTTTTTATTTTTAAACTCGGAATTATTCATTAGTAATATTTAATCCATTTATACCTTAATATATAATATACATACATAATACACTAATATGTGTGTAATTCTTATAAATAAAATATATATATGTACATGTACACAAAATTACGTATGAAATAATATAAAGTTAAATAATTATAATAATAATAATAATAATATTATTATTATTATTATTATATATATAGTACATATTTTTTTTAAAATTATTTACATACATGAATTGAAAATTATATTCATACATGAATTGATGAATTGAAAATTATATACATATATGAATTGATAATATCTTTTAATACATATGTACTATAAATATATATAGGGAAAGGATCAAGTGTGGTCTCAGTTTGAGCTCCATAAATGAGGTCAATTTTTTTAAAACAGTAAAAAAAAACAAATTGGACTCGTTTTTTTTTATGGTTTTTGAACATTTCAATAGGGCCATAAAAAATATTCAACTCAAAATGTTTTGCTATTTTAAAAAAATCGGTCAAACTCTGTCAAATTTTAATTTGTTTTCAAGTTGTTAAAAACTGACAAAATTTGATTGATTTTTTTAAAATATTAAAAAAAATTATTCTGAGTTGATTTTTTTTATATAACCCTACTGAAATGTTTAAAAACCATAAAAAAAATCAATACAAAAAATATTTTTTTACAAATTTAAAAAAGTGGACCTCATTCAGGCACCTCAAATTGATGGATCTCATGAGATCCGTTCACTCTATATATATGTTAACACATAAAAATCAACCCAAAAATATTTTTTTACAATTTTAAAAAAATGGACCTCAATCAGGGACCTCAAACTGATGGGCCTCATGAGATCCGCTATATATATATATATATATATATATATATATATATATATATAATAACACATACATACACTTTCATCCATATATAATACATGATTGTATGCATATATACATACATGCATGCATACTGCATGTATGTATGCATGCATGTATGTATATATGTATATATTTATGTGTCATGTACGCATGAAGATTTTATGTATGTTTATATACACACACACATATATGTATAATATAAATATATATTTTTGCCAAATTTGTCAAATTTTCAAAAACCGGTATTTAAAAACAACTTTATCAAATGCACACCAAGAATTATAAACACAAAAACTGTATTTGAAAACAGTGTTTGAATCTTATGAATAGAGAACGAAACGGGTCCTAAAGTCTAAAAGGCTTTTCTCGTTATAATCGGTTCTAAGTAGAACAAAACGAAACAAGTCATAATTGTCATCATCCCATGACCACGATTTTACGAGACCCTCATCAAAATCAGGTTTCTCAAACCATGTGGCAAAAAGTCTGAACAAATTAGGTGTGATTTGCCACTCTCATATAGCAAATAAGGAAATAAAATTAATGTCTCTGTCTTGGATTGTTGTTGGTCAATACCGCTGAAGCGAACTCAAATCATTGTTAAAAATGAATTCACGATAGCAATATTGACCAATCACAATCTATATCATTAAAAAAATTAATATTTCAAAGACATCAAACTTTTTTCTAACAAATAATCCGGTGTCAATTGCCACTCTCAAGTATAAGTGTATCAAGTAGATGTACTCTCAAACCAAGTCACAAGAAGTGTAAAAGGCCTAGTAGAGTAAACTGTTTACCGTCAACAGTGTGAATTAGCATGGGACAGTGGTCAGAAGCACGTTGTCCGCCACAACAATCTCCACGCAGTAATTTATGACTTGTGGGGGAAAAAAAGAACGAAATAGGGTTTTTTTGCTAGGAAATTTATCACGGTCATGTCAAGGTCCTTGACCGTGACAAGTCCTTGACAACTGTTATTGTCACGGACTTGTTACGGTCATTGACCGTGATAATTCTTTATCACGGTCTTGTCACGGCGGTCTTGTCACGGTCAATGACCGTGATACAAAACGCGTGCTTTTTGTCACGATCAATGACCGTGACAAGGGTGGCCGCTGAAAGGTGACATTTTGGCCATTTTGGTGTAGTGATATTTCATTCGTAACACTCGTGTCAAAGAGGTTATTAATAACACTTATATTCCACGCCCCTAATATGGTAATGAGAGAGTTGACAAATTGTTGTCTTTCAATAATAATCTTGTTCGGTGGGGTGATTTTATTCCCTCTACACTACCCATCCTTAAACCTCTTGGTGAATTTTCTATGAGACTCGTATCCCCTTCATAACAAATTGCTATCAAGTTTATCAATTGTGTGGCCAACACTCTCGGGGAACATGGTAGTTTATCAATTTAAAGTAGTGAATTATAATTTTTCTATTTTATAATAATGTTTTTCAGAAAACAGGTTGTTGGTGTTTTATAATTTCTTTTTTTTTATTTTTAAACTCGGAATTATTCATTAGTAATATTTAATCCATTTATACCTTAATATATAATATACATACATAATACACTAATATGTGTGTAATTCTTATAAATAAAATATATATATGTACATGTACACAAAATTACGTATGAAATAATATAAAGTTAAATAATTATAATAATAATAATAATAATATTATTATTATTATTATTATTATATATATAGTACATATTTTTTTTAAAATTATTTACATACATGAATTGAAAATTATATTCATACATGAATTGATGAATTGAAAATTATATACATATATGAATTGATAATATCTTTTAATACATATGTACTATAAATATATATAGGGAAAGGATCAAGTGTGGTCTCAGTTTGAGCTCCATAAATGAGGTCAATTTTTTTAAAACAGTAAAAAAAAAACAAATTGGACTCGTTTTTTTTATGGTTTTTGAACATTTCAATAGGGCCATAAAAAATATTCAACTCAAAATGTTTTGCTATTTTAAAAAAATCGGTCAAACTCTGTCAAATTTTAATTTGTTTTCAAGTTGTTAAAAACTGACAAAATTTGATCGATTTTTTTAAAATATTAAAAAAAATCATTTTGAGTTGATTTTTTTTATATAACCCTACTGAAATGTTTAAAAACCATAAAAAATATCAATCCAAAAAATAATTTTTTTAATAATTTAAAAAAATGGACCTCATTCAGGTACCTCAAACTGATGAATCTCATGAGATCCATTCACTCTATATATATGTTAGCACACAAAAATCAACCCAAAAATATTTTTTTACAATTTTAAAAAAATGGACCTCAATCAGGGACCTCAAACTGATGGGCCTCATGAGATCCGCTATATATATATATATATATATATATATATATATATATATATATATATTAAAACATACCTAAACTTTCAACCATATATAATACATGATTGTATGCATATATACATACATGCATGCATACTGCATGTATGTATGCATGCATGTATGTATATATGTATATATTTATGTGTCATGTACGCATGAAGATTTTATGTATGTTTATATACACACACACATATATGTATAATATAAATATATATTTTTGCCAAATTTGTCAAATTTTCAAAAACCGGTATTTAAAAACAAGTTTGTCAAATGCACACCAAGAATTATAAACAAAAAAACTGTATTTGAAAACAATGTTTGAATCTTATGAATAGAGAACGAAACGAGGCCTAAAGTCTAAAAGGCTTTTCTCATTATAATCGGTCCTAAGTTGAACAAAACGAAACCAGTCATAATTGTCATCATCCCATTACCACGATTTTACGAGACCCTCATCAAAATCAGGTTTCTCAAACCAAGTGGCAAAAAGTCTTAACAATTTAGGTGTGATTTGCCACTCTCATATAGCAAATAAGGAAGTAAAATTAATGTCTCTGTCCTGGATTGTGGTTGGTCAATACCGCTGAAGCGAACTGTGACAACCGGCCTACTAAAATAATAGGTGGCCAGCCCAATACTCCAATAATCACAGGAATCATAGATGGTCCATTCTTAGCATCACTGTCGATTAACATAATAGTATGAGATAACCACCCATCATTTTAGAAAACGGATTGTCATATACAAAAAAAAATTTGAAGGTAAAAGAGAAACACTTAGATAATCCCATTAGTAAAAACGGTGGGTATCAAAAATCGATGAATAAAGTATGATAATACAATAAATAATCACCGAATAAGCTGTCGGTGCACAGACCAAAACAAATGATATGTTAAGTATTACAATTAATATTTACAATATTATAAATGAGTGCAAAACCTTGGGCAAACATGCCCGAATAAAAGTACTGAACATAGCTAGAGTACAATAGAGAGGAGCGTCTGCTACAAGTATCCTACAACATCCGCAATATGCTGTAGCTCCATGACAACTAGAAAGAAATATGTAAATACGGGTGTCCATGCGGAGGAGCACCTGTAACGGCAAAGAATATGCAGAAACAAGGAGATATAGAAACCGGTCAGGGACGGGTTTGATATGATTACCATGTGACTAAAATGCATGACAGTTAAGTGCGTAAATCTCTCGCAGATAACAATAATATTCCTCACCTCTCAATCTAGCAGCAACCTAGCGCAATATAAATGATGCTCAGGTTATAGAAAGAACAGAAGGCTAACCTCTCCCCAGTCTCAACACTATGCCCTATTCGTGCGTGGGGTGTCTCGCAAAGCGAAATCCAAACAAGGAACCCCCCGATACACTACTACTTAGGCAAGGTTGATCGTCGAGATACATTAGACCCTGTCCTAAATAATTTAAGTACTAAAGGTTAACTTCTCCCCAGTCTCAACACTATGCCCCATTCGTGCGTGGGGTGTCTCGCAAAGCGAAATCCAAACAAGGAACCCCCCCGATACACTACTACTTAGGCAAGGTTGATCGTCGAGATCCATTAGACCCTAAGCACGAAATAATAAATAAATACATGTGTGTGCATAAGTGTGGGAGGTCACATCTTATAGCTAAACAAAGAAAATATAAAAGTAAAACCCCTCCATCATCTATTGGCACAATTCCTAATTCTATCTTTAGGAATATACATATAAATGGTACAACACTTTATCAAATGTTTACCAAATTACTTTCATCATACACTAATTCATTTCATGAATTTGTTCCTTCTTTGGAAATATAATCATACTTTTCATGCTCTAATGGCATTTATCACAATTGTTCGCTTTATAAAAATATCTTCCTTATCAGGAATATGATCATCATCATAGGCTCTTTATGGCCTTACATCGTGCTCTTTATGGCACTTTCATCATGCTCTATATGGAATTTTACTGTGCTCTTTATGGCACCCATCAAACATCAAGTCCAACTTGATTTAGAATAGTTATATTCATACATATATATATAACGATTCTAAGACCGCCCGTCCGGGTTTCCCCACTGTGCGCGCCCCTAAATGGCTATCATCTTCCAGGGCCTCCAAGACAACCTGGGATCCTATCGAAACATCGGGAAGCGGCCATGAGCCTGCGTGGTAGCCAAGACCACACCCGAAATCTCCCTACCCCCGCAGAAAATATACAACCATAAGCGCTCCCATGGCCTAGGGACTATATCCACCCTGCATCATTAGCCAGGGGGCTTCACCACAACGCGCGCGACTTCCCTTATGATAGCGATTTAGAGAGGTGTGTATCCATAAATTATCATTTATGAAAAACATTACTTTTCCATTTTTGAAAACTCATATTTTATATTTCCAAAAAATCATCCATTTAGCCATTAAGCACCAGCTTTAGAAGGTGCATACTACTCTTATTAAGTCATATATTTTATTAATGACCTAAGACCCTAAGTGCCTCTAACCTAAAAATAGCCTTAAATAGTTTATATAATTCATAAACCCTCAAAGTGAGTCTCCATAATGGAGTGTCTCTCAAAGCTCAACCTAAATATTTAACTTCCAAATTTCATTTCTAGGTTAATCTCCTAAATCATTCGGATATCAACCTACGCCACTTAGCCCTCGGTAAGACTAAATATCCCATTATCATCTTAGGGCATTAGTCTACCCAAAACCACCCTCTAGGACTCTTAATTACTTCCTAAAGGAAGGTTCCTAAACCTTGGACCTAAAAGAAAAAGGGCTAACATCAAAATAAGAAAATCTCACAAAAACAGGGGAACCGAATCGATTCGCCCCTTGGGCCGAATCGATTCGCCCTTGCGAATCGATTCGCTAAACAGCCGAATCGATTCGGTGAGCAAAAACTGACCTTCTGCAATTGCCGAATCGATTCGCTTTAAATCCGAATCGATTCGGTCTGCAAGACCTGTAACCCTCTCCTTATCCGAATCGATTCGCCCTTGGGACCGAATCGATTCAGTCCTGAGATTTTGCCAAGTTTGGGCGACGGGTTACATAAACCCTAAAATCCCAAAACCTCCATTCTTTGCTTTTACCCAACATCAACAACATCTAATTCTACCAAATCATTCCTACACCACTTACAACTAATAATTTATCCCCAAATCAAATTAAAACTAAGATTTAAGGGTTTAATCATCAAAATCAACAAATACCCATTTATGGGTTAAACCTCCCAAAACTTAACTACACATGCAATTTATCACACTAAATCAATATCTAGCAAGTAAGAAACTTGCCTCGAGGTTCGTAGTCTCTGAACACCTCCGGTAGCGACGGATTCCGGCCCAAATCCTCCATTTCTCTCTTTCTCTCTACTTTCTCCCAACTCTCTCTCTCTCTCTCTCTCTCTCTCTCTCCTTTGGTTTCTAACACAAATGAAGAAAGAAAAAGGGGTGGGGGACTTATACGGGTCTGAAAACATGAATCCCCACTTTTAATTGTTAATACACCACTAAAATGACTCGTAACCACTTAATTGAGTCATAACCCCTTAAAATGCCTAAATCTCAAAAATTACAACTGGGCACTTATTTCGACTATCACGACTATTCTAAAAACAACTGGACCCCCTATTTGGCATTCCGGAAAGTGTGAACTATTTTTACGTTCAAATTCCATTTTTAATTCAGTAATTATACCCGATTTAAATATAGGTCATAACCGTCGTTTTACATATTACGACGCAAAATACACAATATAACACTATTTACCTTCTCATAACGGTAAATAGTCAGAACATAGTAAGTATTATCCCTAAGTCTCACGGGAGATAATATTTACTCCAACATTCCCTATTTTATAAAATTAGCCCATTAGGCAAAATAGTATAAAATAGTCGCTTGAAAACCTGGGTTGTTACATACTCCCCCCCTTAAAGGGGAATTTTGCCCTCAAAATTCAGGCGTAACCCATAACCATATAAAGGGTATACTATAATAAAAACCGTGCTATCATACTAGCAAACCCCTGAATAGAGATGTCCCCATAGGACTCAGACTAAGGTCATCGCTATCGATCTCAGAAACCATCGATCCTACCCTTCTACTACGGGAGGAGATACCCAGACAAGCTTGGCACTAATTGCCTTACTTTCCGAAACACGTCACACCCTTACTAGGGAATAACTACACTATCTTACAATCGCTAACCCCAACACTACTAACTTTTATTCGCGTTGGTGTACCCCTCAGAGGTCTACTTGCTCACTGAGCCCAAACTAAAGGAAGGTTACCGGACCACTTCCGGTCCCAGGAATATACTATTCGCTGCTTCCATTCCAACGAGTAGACAAGGCATATTGCCATCTACACTAGGCTATACACGGCCTAACGTTTATCAAAGACGATCCTAACTATTGCAAGGAAATTCGATCCCTAGAATTTCTACTCCGATCTCACCTTTAAATCAGATCCACCCTTCCACTTACGGGTGGTAGGATACGCCCCATATCCCAACGGTTCCCATTCTTCCCGGAGACTTTACCTATACCTTGACACCAATGCCTCGTCTCGGTGAAGCTCACTCCACTTGGCATTCTATGCCACGAATAAACTCTAAGACGGTATCTAGTCGGCGCCTATACTACTCCCATCCGCATTGCCTTAGCGAAAGGAAACATCCTAACGAGCTCAAAATCCCATACTTCTCGTCTAGGGACCAAATCCTACTTAGAGTTAACCCACAACTTATTGTGGTCAACTCCCAACCATCTCCCTAAACTAACGCCGCATGCCCTAAGGGCCTAGCGTCCCAAGAATCCTAAGGTCAATCTATCTATCCTAACCTAGTCGTATAAGTATAATACTAAATATCCCTAGTGTCCAAGACCTTTCCCGACTCCCGACATTAGCTCGGTTTCATGCGTGGGACGTCTCGCCGAAGCGAAATCCAAACAAGGAACCCTCTCGTTACACTACTACCTCGCATTGTCAGTCGTCGAGAAGTAACGGTCGAAGACACATGATCGGGATCGACGGAATCCTAATTCGAAACTCTACTACTACATATAAATGTCTACGTCCTACCATAACCATCGACTGAGGCCTTTACTTTCAGTAAGATGCCACCAATACTCTACCCCAAGAGACACATATCTCTTAAACAAATGGCCTTCTGATTAAGGCATAACCATAAGTCCCTATCGGACTTCTATAATCTTAGTCTTCCCCCACGTTAGTCAGAGGAAAACTATCATAATGTTCATATATCGCACATGAACTAAGCCCTTAATCACTCATATACGTGATTCTTGGCTAAACTTTCCAACCCAACACTTAACCAACAGAAAAAGAAAGGAAAGAAAAAAAAAAGAGCAGAAAAGAAAATGCACATCTCTCCACTCCCAACGTCGTTAAGGTTCATGTGTGGAGCGTCTCGCCGAAGCGAAATCCAAATAAGGAACCCCTCCACACAGTCACCTTAACTAGCCAGTCATGGAGATAAGGCAATAGCATACACAAGCAAAGCAAACAAGCAAGCAAAGAGAATAAAATAAATAATAAAAATAAAGAAAACTATCTATGCACCGTAAACCACCTCTATAAAGTCTCAACCTGTATCCAGGAGAGATATTATAGAACAACTAGTCCTCCTCCTAGAACTAGAACTAGGATAGCCTCGCGATATATTCGCTTGCTATCACCCCAACCAATCTAAGGATATTTCTACTCGTATAATATATAATACAAGTAGCACGTACCCCACATATCACCACTCGCCCCATAACGAGTGTGAAGGAAAAGACAGAACTCCCTTATCATGGAAGTCACATAGATATGCTTACCATATATAAAAAATTTGTACCGATACAATCACAAGCTCGATATACACACCCGAATCTAGGGTTATCACCATACTACTCCATCTCACCTAAGGAATGCACCATTTTCACCCTTGTTGGAAATTCCACCAACATACTAGCCAACCTCCTTGGCTACTACCAATGGTTCCAAGACACGACATTCTAGTCTTACCCGAACCAAACTACTTCCATCAATGACTCAATTAGGAGTCTTATTCTTGCCGGTTATCCTCAATCAACAAGATCAGAACGCATACTTCCCTTGACTTCTTCAGCAAGGAGAACATCCTACCAGCCTCCCCGACCTTAGCTCCACGAGCCTTCCCCAGGTGGATGTCCACCAGTGGGGTCTCATGAACACTAATTCTCCAAAAGTGTTTCCAACACTTACTTATGAGCCTAGCATTTCCACTGAGAGGCTCTCTCTATGGGCAAAAACATTCTGCCCCTCCATATCGAGGCGACTATTATAACCGCCACTTCAACCTTACTCCTAAGGGTGAAAGGTTTTCCTCAAACCCTCACACCTGGGCACTCCTATACCCCCCTCTAGGCCAAAACTCTCGGGCCTTACGTTCTCACCGAACGAGGTTACACTTCCTCTAACCAACCGAACTTCAACTTGTGGTCCTAACAAAGAACCTCTCAACTCCGAATTGACATTGCTCGGAGTCCCAAGCAAAGTACCACTCTCTACCGGCAGCGAAACGTGGGAAAACTATTTTCACCGCACTTAGTAGTCACGGCTGCATTATAAAATAATGCTACAAAGGGGGAGACCTCCAAAGCGGTCCTTATTCCCGACCACAGCCTACAATTTATAGTAATCCCATCCCACGACGCCTTCACAACGGCCTTCCTCAACGCCCTTCACCTAACGACTTACAAGTCTCACACGAACGCGTAGAAGATCTTCGGGGTTCTTGTACCATAGCAGGAGAATGAAATCTCACCAGAGAATTCAACGACCTTATTCCTAAGGCTCTACATCAAACAGAGAGAAACGCAGAAGACGTAAAACATCCGCACAGATTCCTAAGGACTCTAGAACCTAATGCTCTGATACCATCTGTGACAACCCGCCTACTAAAATAATAGGTGGCCAGCCCAATACTCCAATAATCACAGGAATCATAGATGGTCCATTCTTAGCATCACTGTCGATTAACATAATAGTACGAGATAACCACCCATCATTTTAGAAAACGGATTGTCATATACAAAAAAAAATTTGAAGGTAAAAGAGAAACACTTAGACAATCCCATTAGTAAAAACGGTGGGTATCAAAAATCGATGAATAAAGTATGATAATACAATAAATAATCACCAAATAAGCTGTCGGTGCACAGACCAAAACAAATGATATGTTAAGTATTACAATTAATATTTACAATATTATAAATGAGTGCAAAACCTTGGGCAAACATGCCCGAATAAAAGTACTGAACATAGCTAGAGTACAATAGAGAGGAGCGTCTACTACAAGTATCCTACAACATCCGCAATATGCTGTAGCTCCATGACAACTGGAAAGAAATATGTAAATACGGGTGTCCATGCGGAGGAGCACCTGTAACGGCAAAGAATATGCAGAAACAAGGAGATATAGAAACCGGTCAGGGCCGGGTTTGATATGATTACCATGTGACTAAAATGCATGACAATTAAGTGCGTAAATCTCTCGCAGATAACAATAATATTCCTCACCTCTCAATCTAGCAGCAACCTAGCGCAATATAAATGATGCTCAGGTTATAGAAAGAACAGAAGGCTAACTTCTCCCCAGTCTCAACACTATGCCCTATTCGTGCGTGGGGTGTCTCGCAAAGCGAAATCCAAACAAGGAACCCCCCCGATACACTACTACTTAGGCAAGGTTGATCGTCGAGATACATTAGACCCTGTCCTAAATAATTTTTAGTACTAAAGGTTAACTTCTCCCCAGTCTCAACACTATGCCCCATTCGTGCGTGGGGTGTCTCGCAAAGCGAAATCCAAACAAGGAACCCCCCCGATACACTACTACTTAGGCAAGGTTGATCGTCGAGATCCATTAGACCCTAAGCACGAAATAATAAATAAATACATGTGTGTGCATAAGTGTGGGAGGTCACATCTTATAGCTAAACAAAGAAAATATAAAAGTAAAACCCCTCCATCATCTATTGGCACAATTCCTAATTCTATCTTTAGGAATATACATATAAATGGTACAACACTTTATCAAATGTTTACCAAATTACTTTCATCATACACTAATTCATTTCATGAATTTGTTCCTTCTTAGGAAATATAATCATACTTTTCATGCTCTAATGGCATTTATCACAATTGTTCGCTTTATAAAAATATCTTCCTTATCAGGAATATGATCATCATCATAGGCTCTTTATGGCCTTACATCGTGCTCTTTATGGCACTTTCATCATGCTCTATATGGCATTTTACTGTGCTCTTTATGGCACCCATCAAACATCAAGTCCAACTTGATTTAGAATAGTTATATTCATACATATATATATAACGATTCTAAGACCGCCCGTCCGGGTTTCCCCACTGTGCGCGCCCCTAAATGGCTATCATCTTCCAGGGCCTCCAAGACAACCTGGGATCCTATCGAAACGTCGGGAAGCGGCCATGAGCCTGCGTGGTAGCCAAGACCACACTCGAAATCTCCCTACCCCCGCAGAAAATATACAACCATAAGCGCTCCCATGGCCTAGGGACTATATCCACCCTGCATCATTAGCCAGGGGGCTTCACCACAACGCGCGCGACTTCCCTTATGATAGCGATTTAGAGAGGTGTGTATCCATAAATTATCATTTATGAAAAACATTACTTTTTCCATTTTTGAAAACTCATATTTTATATTTCCAAAAAATCATCCATTTAGCCATTAAGCACCAGCTTTAGAAGGTGCATACTACTCTTATTAAGTCATATATTTTATTAATGACCTAAGACCCAAAGTGCCTCTAACCTCAAAATAGCCTTAAATAGTTTATATAATTCATAAACCCTCAAAGTGAGTCTCCATAATGGAGTGTCTCTCAAAGCTCAACCTAAATATTTAACTTCCAAATTTCATTTCTAGGTTAATCTCCTAAATCATTCGGATATCAACCTACGCCACTTAGCCCTCGGTAAGCCTAAATATCCCATTATCATCTTAGGGCATTAGTCTACCCAAAACCACCCTCTAGGACTCTTAATTACTTCCCAAAGGAAGGTTCCTAAACCTTGGACCTAAAAGAAAAAGGGCTAAAATCAAAATAAGAAAATCTCACAAAAACAGGGGAACCAAATCGATTCGCCCCTTGGGCCGAATCGATTCGCCCTTGCGAATCGTTTCTCTAAACAGCCGAATCGATTTAGTGAGCAAAAACTGACCTTCTGCAATTGCCGAATCGATTCGCTTTAAATCCGAATTGATTCGGTCTGCAAGACCTGTAACCCTCTCCTTATCCGAATCGATTCGCCCTTGGGACCGAATCGATTCGGTCCTGAGATTTTGCCCAGTTTGGGCGACGGGTTACATAAACCCTAAAATCCCAAAACCTCCATTCTTTGCTTTTACCCAACATCAACAACATCTAATTCTACCAAATCATTCCTACACCACTTACAACTAATAATTTATCCCCAAATCAAATTAAAACTAAGATTTAAGGGTTTAATCATCAAAATCAACAAATACCCATTTATGGGTTAAACCTCCCAAAACTTAACTACACATGCAATTTATCACACTAAATCAATATCTAGCAAGTAAGAAACTTGCCTCGAGGTTCGTAGTCTCTGAACACCTCCAGTAGCGACGGATTCCGGCCCAAATCCTCCATTTCTCTCTTTCTCTCTACTTTCTCCCAACTCTCTCTCTCTCTCTCTCTCTCTCTCCTTTGGTTTCTAACACAAATGAAGAAAGAAAAAGGGGTGGGGGACTTATACGGGTCTCAAAACATGAATCTCCACTTTTAATTGTTAATACACCACTAAAATGACTCGTAACCACTTAATTGAGTCATAACCCCTTAAAATGCCTAAATCTCAAAAATTACAACTGGGCACTTATTTCGACTATCACGCCTATTCTAAAAACAACCGCACCCCCTATTTGGCATTCGGGAAAGTGTGAACTATTTTTACGTTCAAATTCCATTTTTAATTCATTAATTATACCCGATTTAAATATAGGTCATAACCGTCGTTTTACATATTACGACGCAAAATACACAATATAACACTATTTACCTTCTCATAACGGTAAATAGTCAGAACATAGTAAGTATTATCCCTAAGTCTCACGGGAGATAATATTTACTCCAACATTCCCTATTTTATAAAATTAGCCCATTAGGCAAAATAGTATAAAATAGTCGCTTGAAAACCTGGGTTGTTACACGAACTCAAATCATTGTTAAAAATGAATTCACGACAGCAATATTGACCAATCACAATCTATATCATTAAAAAAATTAATATTTCAAAGACATCAAACTTTTTTCTAACAAATAATCCGGTGTTAGTTGCCACTCTCAAGTATAAGTGTATCAAGTAGCTGTACTCTCAAACCAAGTCACAAGAAGTGTAAAAGGCCTAGTAGAGTAAACTGTTTACCGTCAAAAGTGTGAATTAGCATGGGACAGTGGTCAGAAGTATGTTGTCCACCACAGCAATCCCAACGCAGTAATTTATGACTTGTGGGGGAAAAAAAGAACGAAATAGTTTTTTTTTGCAAGGAAATTTATCACGATCATGTCAAGGTCCTTGACCGTGACAATTATTTTAATAATTGTCACGATTATTGACCGTGACAAGTCCTTGACAACTGTTATTGTCACGGACTTGTCACGGTCAATGACCGTGATAATTCTTTATCACGGTCTTGTCACGTCGGTCTTGTCACGGTCAAAGACCGTGATACAAAACGCGTGCTTTTTGTCACGGTCAAAGACCGTGACAAGGGTGGCCGGTTGAAAGGTGACATTTTGGCCATTTTGGTGTTGTGATATTTCATTCGTAACACTCGTGTCAAAGAGGTTATTAATAACACTTATATTCCACGCCCCTAATATGGTAATGAGAGAGTTGACAAATTGTTGTCTTTCAATAATAATGTTGTTCGGTGGGGTGATTTAATTCCCTCTACACTACCCATCCTTAAACCTCTTGGTGAATTTTCTACGAGACTAGTATCCCCTTCATAACAAATTGCTATCAAGTTTATCAATTGTGTGGCCAACACTCTCGAGGAACATGGTAGTTTATCAATTTAAAGTAGTGATTTATAATTTTTCTATTTTATAATAATGTTTTTCAGAAAACAGGTTGATGGTGTTTTATAATTTCTTTTTTTTATTTTTAAACTCGGAATTATTCATTCTTAATATTTAATCCATTTATACCTTAATATATAATATACATACATAATACACTAATATGTGTGTAATTCTTATAAATAAAATATATATATGTACATGTACACAAAATTACGTATGAAATAATATAAAGTTAAATAATAATAATAATAATAATAATAATAATAATATTATTATTATTATTATTATATATATAGTAAATATTTTTTTTTAAATTATTTACATATATGAATTGAAAATTATATATATACATGAATTGATGAATTGAAAATTATATACATACATGAATTGATAATATTTTTTAATACATATGTACTATAAATATATATAGGGAAAGGATCAAGTGTGGTCTCAGTTTGAGCTCCATAAATGAGGTCAATTTTTTTAAAACAGTAAAAAAAAAAAAATTGGACTCGTTTTTTTTATGGTTTTTGAACATTTCAATAGGGCCATAAAAAATATTTAACTCAAAATGTTTTGCTATTTTAAAAAAATCGGTCAAACTCTGTCAAATTTTAATTTGTTTTCAAGTTGTTAAAAACTGACAAACTTTGATCGATTTTTTTAAAATATTAAAAAAAATCATTTTGAGTTGATTTTTTTTATATAACCCTACTGAAATGTTTAAAAACCTTTAAAAAAATCAATCCAAAAAATATTTTTTTTACCAATTTAAAAAAATGGACCTCGTTCAGGCACCTCAAACTGATGGATGTCATGAGATCCGTTCTCTCTATATATATGTTAACACTTAAAAATCAATCCAAAATTATTTTTTTACAATTTTAAAAAAATGGACCTCAATCAGGGACCTCAAACTGATGGACCTCATGAGATCCGCTAAATATATATATATATATATATATATATATATATATATATATATATATATATATATATATATATATTAACACATACATAAACTTTCATCCATATATAATACATGATTGTATGCATATATACATACATGCATGCATACTGCATGTATGTATGCATGCATGTATGTATATATGTATATATTTATGTGTCTTGTACGCATGAAGATTTTATGTATGTTTATATACACACACACATATATGTATAATATAAATATATATTTTTGCCAAATTTGTCAAATTTTCAAAAACCGGTATTTAAAAACAACTTTATCAAATGCACACCAAGAATTATAAGCACAAAAACTGTATTTGAAAACAATGGTTGAATCTTATGAATATAGAACGAAACGGGTCCTAAAGTCTAAAAGGCTTTTCTCGTTATAATCGGTCCTAAGTTGAACAAAACGAAACAAGTCATAATTGTCATCATCCCATGACCACGATTTTACGAGACCCTCATTAAAATCAGTTTGCTCAAACCAAGTCGCAAAAAGGCTGAACAAATTAGGTTTGATTTGCCACTCTCATATAGCAAATAAGGAAATCAAATTAATGTCTCTGTCTTGGATTGTGGTTGGTCAATACCGCTGAAGCGAACTCAAATCACTGTTAAAAATGAATTCACGACAGCAATATTGACCAATCACAATCTATATCATTAAAAAAATTAATATTTCAAAGACATCAAACTTTTTTCTAACAAATAATCCGGTGTCAGTTGCCACTCTCAAGTATAAGTGTATTAAGTAGATGTACTCTCAAACCAAGTCACAAGAAGTGTAAAAGGCCTAGTAGAGTAAACTGTTTACCGTCAACAGTGTGAATTAGCATGGGACAGTGGTCAGAAGCACGTTGTCCACCACAACAATCTCAACGCAGTAATTTATGACTTGTGGGGGAAAAAAAGAACGAAATAGGGTTTTTTTGCTGGGAAATTTATCACGGTCATGTCAAGGTCCTTGACCGTGACAATTATTTTAATAATTGTCACGATTATTGACCGTGACAAGTCCTTGACAACTGTTATTGTCACGGACTTGTTACGGTCAAAGACCGTGATAATTCTTTATCACGGTCTTGTCACGGCGGTCTTGTCACGGTCAATGACCGTGATACAAAACGCGTGCTTTTTGTCACGGTCAATGACCGTGACAAGGGTGGTCGGCTGAAAGGTGACATTTTTGCCATTTTGGTGTTGTGATATTTCATTCGTAACACTCGTGTCAAAGAGGTTATTAATAACACTTATATTCCACGCCCCAAATATGGTAATGAGAGAGTTGACAAATTGTTGTCTTTCAATAATAATCTTGTTCGGTGGGGTGATTTTATTCCCTCTACACTACCCATCCTTAAACCTCTTGGTGAATTTTCTACGAGACTCGTATCCCCTTCATAACAATGTAATAACCCTCGCTTATGAGACCGTATTTTATAGTAATTACTTAGTATAGTAATTGGAACCAAGTGTTGGGCTATGATTTGAATGATGAATTCAATATAGAAAAGTTGATATTTATTCTGAGGTTGCATACATATCATAATTATGGGAAAATATTGCTATGTCATGCTTATTAATATCATCTGTATATAAAATGATATTTGGCTTAATTATGAGACCGGAACCTAAATTGGATTTTAAATTGTCCAAATGATAATTTGGAGGTTGCAGTTGATTCCGGAACGTGCGAAATAGTCAAATAATGTACCATATTGTATTTTATAGTTTTGGGCATTTTTGACTGGTTGTGCTTTGATTATGCTATCGCGTATCATTTTATCGCACTTTTGGTTAATTAAGTGGGCATTTGGTCTTAAGTCACGATTTATGCCTACTAAGTCTTCTATTTCCCCAAAATCCCTTCCTAAACCTAAGAGAAAAAAGAGAAAGTAGGGAGAAAGCTTTGGAGATTGAGAGAGATTGCTACTACACCAAAGGAATCTACACATTTGCTGAATCAAGGCAAGTTTTTACTTGCTAAATTGTGTCTTGAGATAGATGACTTGTTATGTTAATGGTGTATTGATTTTAGTTTAGAGAACTTAGGGTTTTCTTATGTATTTTGGATTTTGATTCACTCTAAGTTGATTCATGGGGTTTGAAGATGATCAATAGCATCTTTGATGTTCTTATAGTGATGATATATGAGTTTGGTTGGAAGAAATTGGAGCTTGGGTAGAAAATGGAGTCCAAGACTCCATAGCCATTTCTTGGCAAAATCGCAGGCCTGAATCGATTCGGCCCCCTGGGCGAATCGATTCGGTTAAATTCCAGTGCCCAGGTCTTGTTGACCGAATCGATTCGGAATTGGTCCGAATCGATTCGGCAGTTATGCAGAAACCCAGATTTTCAGACCGAATCGATTCGGCCCTCTGAGCGAATCGATTCGGCTATTATGTAGAATCTCAAATTTTCTGGCCGAATCGATTCGGCCAAGGGGCCGAATCGATTCGGTAGCCCTGCACTTTTTGAAATTTTTCTTTTTCATTTTTAACCCCTTTTATTTAGGACTAATGATTAGGGACCTTCTTAAATGAAGTAAACATAGGGTTTAGAGTTCTAGTTGAGTTGGGTCGACATCCTAGACTCGAAACGGTTCATCTAGGATTCATTCAAGGGGGGAATTTAAAGGGATGCTTAGGCGTTTCTTTAGTCTTGAAGTTTATAAGGATCTAGAATGTATCAAGGTCAATTTTGGAGACTTTAGAATTCAACTTGAGTTACATTTTGACTTGATGGTTTATATTAAAGCCTAAAAGAGGCCTTGGGGATAACTTTGGAGTCTAAATTCCTTATCGAGGATGTTATGTCGGTACGTATCATGTGTAGTCCCGATTTAACTTATACATTTATTTAAAATGGGAAATTGTTAAGGTAAATGATAATTTACTAATCATGTAATGGAAATTAATAAAATGAATGTTACACACCTCTCTAAATACCATCTTAAGGGAAGTCCGCTCGATAGGTGAAGCCCCCTGGCTAATGAATGCAGGGTGGATATAGTCCTAGGCCATGGGAGCGTTTATGGTTGTATGTTTTTCTGCGGGGGTAGGGAGATTTCGGGTGTGGTCTTGGCTACCACGCAGGCTCATGGCCGCTTCCCGACGCTTTCGATAGGATCCCAGGTTGTCTTATGTTAGGCCCTGGAAGATGATGGTTATTTAGGGACGCGCTCAGTGGGGAAACCCGGACGGGCGGTCTTAGAATCGTTATATTTATAATTATGACTATTCTAATTATCGAGTTGGACTCGATGGAACATTAATGCCAAAAAGAGCAAAATTATGCCGCAAAGAGCATGTCATTGAGATTAGTGCCATATAGAGCACATGATGTCAATTATATTCCTGATAAGGAATGGAAAATGAATATTTGAATTGAAATATGATTAAAGATGATAAAGGCTTATAAGCACTTTTAATTCTGTTTTATTGTGAATCTCACTCTATGTAGTACTTCACTAGTTTCAGTTCCTTATAAGCTGTTAACATGCTAGACTATCATCCATGCTTAATTGTGCATCATTATCATACTTTTCATTTATCTATTGATCACATATACCCGGCCCTGACCGGTTTTCTTTTTCTTGTTGTATATGTATATCTATATTATCCGTTCAGGTGTTCCGCCGCACGGTCGCCCGTAATGACCTTTTCCTTCCACATGTTTTTGAGGAGCCGTGACATTGTGCGGGTTTCACGGGATTTTGAGTAGACGTCTCTGTTTATGTTTCTAGTTATGTTCGGTTCATTCGGGCATGTTGCCCAAACTGTTGTAAATGTATAATGAATTTATTATGTAACACTTGATGCTATATGTATGTTGTATGGATGGTATTGACCGAAGTTTTATTCGGTCCTTTGTATCTTTCGGGATTTCTTATATTGCGCTTGTGGGGGGTTTCCACCCTCTATTTCTATTATGGGTTGTTGAAAATGTTTTTCTTTTTTTTTTAATCAAAGTTTTTTTGATAACCCGTTTTCCGGAATATAGAGTGGTTATTCCTTATACCTTGTATATTGTTGTGATGCTGAGGATGATATTATCCATGATTTCCTATTTAATCGGGGTATAGGGCTGGCCACCCTTTATTTCGGATAGCGGGTTGTCACAGATGGTATCAGAGCATCAGGTTCTAGAGTCTTTAGGATCTATGCGGACTTGTCACGTTCTACCGTAGCGTTCTTTGATATAGAACTTAATGTTAGGGCTGCTTTGCTGCCTATATATGCGATCTCCTGCTAAATAGATTGTCCTATATTATGTTCTAACTCTATCTCGTCTCTATCTCAGATGCCGCCGAAGAGAGGACGTCCCGCTAGACGTGATAGGGTCGTTGAGGATGAGTTTGGTCCTCCACCGCAGCAGGGGAGTATCAGTGCCGCTGAAGTGGCAAATATTGTGGCCCAAGCTGTCAACGCCGCGATGACTGCCGTGGCCCAACAAATGCCACAAGCCCAAGTTAGGGGACGTGAAGCACAAGTTCCCACGGGACCTTCTCAGTGGGAACGGGTGAGAGAATCTTTCCTTAAGGGACATCCCCCGAAGTTTGAGGGAGGTTCAGATGTTATCAAGGCGAACCAGTGGAAGAGAGATATGCAGCACCATCTTAGGATGGTGGAATGTAGTGAGGAGAAGAAGCAGATTCTCGTTACTTTCAAGATGGTAGGACCGGCCTTACATTGGTGGGAGTCAATGACGACACTCGAGCAAAGGGATACTATGTCCATTGCAAATTTTTGGGCTTTGTTTGATGGTAAGTATTTCCCTCCAGCAGTTCAGAGGGAAATACAGAGGAAGCTGCAGGATTTGGTTCAAGGGGAGAGGTCAGTTGCTGAGTATGAAGAAGAGTTTACCCGGTTAGCCAGTTTTATACCGGATGAGGTAACTCCAGAGTCGAAGAGGATCTCTAAGTTTGTGGGAGGTTTGAACTGGCGAATAAAGCAACATTTGCTGGGAAATCCATCTCTAGTGACTTTTGGTGATGTGATGAATACCGCTTTGCTTCATTGTCAGGAGCACAGATTGTTTCTGCTAAACAGGAAGAAGGTTGTTACTGTGGGACAATCGGGGAGGCAGGGAGGTGTTGGGAACGGAGGGGGAACATCTTCTTCGTCCCAATCCTCGGGGAACAAGCAGGTTGAGAGGGATCCTCAGCAGGGGGATTCGTCCAAACGTCAACGGTTCGGTGGGTTTAATGCTGGTGGCAATAATAATAACAGGCAAGGACAAGGCGGTCAGCAGCCTCAGGGAAGTCGAGGTGGAAATGGTGGTAGGGGCCAACAGGGCCGAGGTGCGGGTCAACTCCGAAATAACCACGGTAGGAATCAGGATATTACGGCAATCAAATGTTTTCAGTGTGGGGAGCTGGGCCACTACAAAAGGGCGTGTCCTCAGTTGGTTGGATGGCATCTTCCTCGGGCCCCACAGCAGCCGTATGTGCAGTTTCCGCCTCAATCGCCTAATCCGGTTGCTCCTCCTCAACAGGGGAAATTGCAGTACGGAAGGGTTTACCATCTTTAGGAGGCTTTGCTTCCTCCAGCTCCTCCGGCACCACCGGCGATCGAGGGTAAGTTTCTCATTCAGGGGCACATGGGTCGCATTCTATTTGATACGGGTGCTACACACTCCTTTATTTCTAGAAGTTTTGCTCAGACTACAGGTTTGATAAAATCTGCTGAAAGTACTTTCACTAGCGTCGAATCCTCTATGGGCGATGGCTCATTGATTTTCTTCGTATGTAAAAACGTAGAAATTAATCTTGGTGACTTGTGTTTTGATGCCGATTTGCTCGTTCTTGATATGGTCGGGTACGATGTAATATTGGGTATGGATTGGCTAGTGAAGTACCGCGCTATAGTGAATTGCTTCGGGAAGAGTATAGTTTTTGCGGTTCCTGGACAAGAGATGTTCCTGGTAGTTATGCCTTGTGTGGAAGGGAGCACGAGTGCTTATTTATATTGTATTGCGGAAGATGCATCTAGAGATGTCATTGTCCCCCTAGATTCTCTTCCCATCGTTCGGGACTTTGAAGATATTTTTCGGGAGATACCCGGATTACCTCCAAGTCGGGAAATAGAGTTTTTGATTGACTTAATGCCGGGAACTAGGCCGATCGCAAAAGCTCCTTATCGAATGGCTCCTGTGGAGATGAGGGAGCTGAGGGATCAGATTCAGAAACTACTGGAGCAGGGTTTTATTAGGCGTAGTACCTCGCCGTGGGGAGCTCCGGTATTGTTTGTGAAGAAGAGAGACGGTTCTCTCCGGTTATGCGTGGACTACAGAGAGTTGAATAAAGTCACCATCCGGAATAAATACCATTTGCCTCACATTGACGACTTGTTTGATCAACTTAGGGGAGCTTCATATTTCTCCAAGATCGACTTGCGGACAGGGTATCACCAATTGAGGATACGGGAGCAAGATGTGTCCAAGACGGCCTTTCTGACCCGTTACGGATCTTATGAGTTCTTGGTTATGCCCTTCGGGCTAACCAATGCCCCTGGAGTGTTTATGGACCTTATGAATAGGGTATTCCGGGATTTCCTTGACCAGTTTGTCATCGTATTCATTGATGACATCCTAGTCTATTCTCAGACAGAGTCGGATCACGCTGCTCACTTGCGGTTGGTCCTGCAGAGATTGAGAGATCATCAATTGTATGCAAAGTTTGAGAAGTGTGGCTTCTGGCTGAAGGAAGTTCAATTTTTGGGGCATGTGGTGTCATCCCAAGGCGTGTCTGTGGATCCGAGTAAGGTGGTCGCAGTGAAGGAGTGGGGTCAGCCCACGACGCCCACTGAAGTTCATAGTTTTCTGGGCTTGGCGGGTTATTACCGCCGATTCATTAATGGCTTTTCTAAGGTTGCTAGCCCGTTGACGAATTTGACCCAGAAAGGAGTAAGATTTGTTTGGGACAGTTCATGTCAAGCGGCTTTCGATGAGCTCAAGGATAGACTGACTTCTGCTCCAGTCCTGGCATTGCCAAAGCCGGGATTGGAATATCTCATCTTTACCGATGCATCTCTTTTGGGGTTAGGAGGTGTTCTTCAACAAGAGAGGCAACCCATTGCATACGCTACTCGTAAGTTGAAGACTCATGAGAGGAACTATCCAGTGCATGATTTGGAGTTCGCCGCCGTTGTATTTGCCTTGAAGATATGGAGGCATTACCTCTTGGGGGAAAAGTTTAGTCTTTTCACCGACCACAAATCGCTGCAGTACTTATTCTCCCAAAAGGATTTGAACATGCGCCAGCGCCGTTGGTTGGAGTTTGTGAAAGACTACCAATTTGATATTCATTATCACCCCGGGAAGGCGAATGTGGTAGCAGATGCCTTGAGTAGAAAGCCTGATGGAAACTTAGCTGAAGTGTGGAAAGCTAAGTGGAAAGAACTCAGCCTGGAGGATGCCGGAGCGAGAGCATTCCTTTCAGTGATGACGGTTACTCCCACGATTATAGCAAAGATTGTGGAGACTCAGAAGAGAGATAAGGTTTGTCAAGACCATACACGCCAGTTGTTGTCTGAGGGAGCGGAGTCGTACTCGATAGGCTCTGAGGGTGGACTACGCTTCCATGGAAGACTTGTAGTTCCCGATGATGGGGATTTGAGACGTGCAGTTATGGCAGAATCCCACGGGTCGAAGTTCACGGTACATCCCGGCGGGGACAAGATGTACCAAGATATGCGTCGTTTGTACTGGTGGGCGGGCATGAAGAGGGATATCTCAGAGTTTGTGTCTCAATGCACTACTTGTCAGTTGGTTAAGATTGATCACCAGCGACCGACAGGTTTGTTACAACCGCTTGAGATTCCCGTATGGAAATGGGAGAGCATTTCGATGGACTTTGTTACGGGCTTGCCTAGATCGCAAAAGGGTCATGACTCAATTTGGGTGATTGTCGACCGTTTGACTAAGTCGGCACACTTCTTGCCTGTGCGCACCGATTATGATACCGCTCGTTATGCCCAGTTGTTCATTGAGGAGATCGTCAGACTCCACGGGGTACCTTTGAATATTATCTCCGACCGAGATAAAATATTTGTGTCCCACTTTTGGCAGAGTTTCCAGGGAGCTATGGGGACTGAATTGAAGCTAAGCTCTTCCTATCATCCTCAAACAGACGGTCAGACCGAAAGGGTAAACCAGATGATGGAGGATATGCTTCGTATGTGCATACTTGACTTTAAAGGTAGTTGGGAACAATATCTTTCATTGGTTGAGTTTGCTTACAACAACTCATACCAATTTACCATTGGTATGGCACCTTATGAAGCTCTGTATGGCAGGCCTTGTGGGTTGCCCGCTTGTTGGTTAGAAGTGGGTGATAATAAGCTTCTTGGACCTGAGATGATCCAAGATACTTCTTCGAAGATCAAGCTTATTCGAAATCGCATACGGGTAGCCCAAGATCGCCAAAAGAGTTATGCCGATGCGGGTAGGAGACATATGGAATTAGAGGTTGGAGACCAAGTGTTGGTGCGGGTGTCCCCGATGAAGGGCATTAAGCGTTTTGGGAAGAAAGGAAAGCTTGCACCTCGCTTTGTTGGACCTTTCCCGGTAATCGCAAAGGTTGGTCCCGTAGAATACCAACTTGCCTTGCCGGAACCTTTACAACAAATCCATGATGTATTTCATGTCTCCTCCTTGAAAAAGTACAGAAGGTGTGAAGGTGCCCTTTGGCACATTCCTTTCGAAGATATCGATTTGCAGCCCGATGTTTCTTATGAAGAACAACCGGTTGCTATCCTTGAGTTTGGGGAGCGAAAGTTAAGATCTCGGGTGGTGCCTCTAGTGAGAGTCCATTGGAGTCATCATCATGCAAGCGAATCGACTTGGGAACGCGAGGACGAGATGCGGGAGAAATATCCACATCTTTTCTCATGAGGTACGCCTGAATTTTGGGGGCAAAATTCCCTCATAAGGGGGGGAGTATGTAATAACCCTCGCTTATGAGACCGCATTTTATAGTAATTACTTAGTATAGTAATTGGAACCAAGTGTTGGGCTATGATTTGAATGATGAATTCAATATAGAAAAGTTGATATTTATTATGAGGTTGCATACATATCATAATTATGGGAAAATATTGCTATGTCATGCTTATTAATATCATCTGTATATAAAATGATATTTGGCTTAATTATGAGACCGGAACCTAAATTGGATTTTAAAATGTCCAAATGATAATTTGGAGGTTGCAGTTGATTCCGGAACGTGCGAAATAGTCAAATAATGTACCATATTGTATTTTATAGTTTTGGACATTTTTGACTGGTTGTGCTTTAATTATGGTATCGCGTACCATTTTATCGCACTTTTGGTTAATTAAGTGGGCATTTGGTCTTAAGTCACGATTTATGCCTACTAAGTCTTCTATTTCCCCAAAATCCCTTCCTAAACCTAAGAGAGAAAAGAGAAAGTAGAGAGAAAGCTTTGGAGATTGAGAGAGATTGCTACTACACCAAAGGAATCTACACATTTGCTGAATCAAGGCAAGTTTTTACTTGCTAAATTGTGTCTTGAGATAGATGACTTGTTATGTTAATGGTGTATTGATTTTAGTTTAGAGAACTTAGGGTTTTCTTATGTATTTTGGGCTTTGATTCACTCTAAGTTGATTCATGGGGTTTGAAGATGATCAATAGCATCTTTGATGTTCTTATAGTGATGATATATGAGTTTGGTTGGAAGAAATTGGAGTTTGGGTAGAAAATGGAGTCCAAGACTCCATAGCCATTTCTTGGCAAAATCGCAGGCCCGAATCGATTCGGCCCCCTGGGCGAATCGATTCGGTTAAGTTCCAGTGCCCAGGTCTTGTTAACCGAATCGATTCGGAATTGGTCCGAATCGATTCGGCAGTTATGCAGAAACCCTGATTTTCAGACCGAATCGATTCGGCCCTCTGAGCGAATCGATTCGGCTATTATGCAGAATCTCAAATTTTCTGGCCGAATCGATTCGGCCAAGGGGGCGAATCGATTCGGTAGCCCTGCACTTTTTGAAATTTTTCTTTTTCATTTTTAACCCCTTTTATTTAGGACTAATGATTAGGGACCTTCTTAAATGAAGTAAACATAGGGTTTAGAGTTCTAGTTGAGTTGGGTCGACATCCTAGACTCGAAAGGGTTCATCTAGGATTCATTCAAGGGGGGAATTTAAAGGGATGCTTAGGCGTTTCTTTAGTCTTGAAGTTTATAAGGATCTAGAATGTATTAAGGTCAATTTTGGAGACTTTAGAATTCAACTTGAGTTACATTTTGACTTGATGGTTTATATTAAAGCCTAAAAGAGGCCTTGGGGATAACTTTGGAGTCTAAATTCCTTATCGAGGATGTTATGTCGGTACGTATCATGTGTCGTCCCGATTTAACTTATACATTTATTTAAAATGGGAAATCGTTAAGGTAAATCATAATTTACTAATCATGTAATGGAAATTAATAAAATGAATGTTACACACCTCTCTAAATACCATCTTAAGGGAAGTCCGCTCGATAGGTGAAGCCCCCTGGCTAATGAATGCAGGGTGGATATAGTCCTAGGCCATGGGAGCGTTTATGGTTGTATGTTTTTCTGCGGGGGTAGGGAGATTTCGGGTGTGGTCTTGGCTACCACGCAGGCTCATGGCCGCTTCCCGACGCTTTCGATAGGATCCTAGGTTGTCTTATGTTAGGCCCTGGAAGATGATGGTTATTTAGGGACGCGCTCAGTGGGGAAACCCGGACGGGCGGTCTTAGAATCGTTATATTTATAATTATGACTATTCTAATTATCGAGTTGGACTCGATGGAACATTAGTGCCATAAAGAGCAAAATTATGCCGCAAAGAGCATGTCATTGAGATTAGTGCCATATAGAGCACATGATGTCAATTATATTCCTGATAAGGAATGGAAAATGAATATTTGAATTGAAATATGATTAAAGATGATAAAGGCTTATAAGCACTTTTAATTCTGTTTTATTGTGAATCTCACTCTATGTAGTACTTCACTAGTTTCAGTTCCTTATAAGCTGTTAACATGCTAGACTATCATCCATGCTTAATTGTGCATCATTATCATACTTGTCATTTATCTATTGATCACATATACCCGGCCCTGACCGGTTTTCCTTTTCTTGTTGTATATGTATATCTATATTATCCGTTCAGGTGTTCCGCCGCACGGTCGCCCGTAATGACCTTTTCCTTCCACATGTTTTTGAGGAGCCGTGACATTGTGCGGGTTTCACGGGATTTTGAGTAGACGTCTCTGTTTATGTTTCTAGTTATGTTCGGTTCATTCGGGCATGTTGCCCAAACTGTTGTAAATGTATAATGAATTTATTATGTAACACTTGATGCTATATGTATGTTGTATGGATGGTATTGACCGAAGTTTTATTCGGTCCTTTGTATCTTTCGGGATTTCTTATATTGCGCTTGTGGGGGGTTTCCACCCTCTATTTCTATTATGGGTTGTTGAAAATGTTTTTCTTTTTTTTTAATCAAAGTTTTTTTGATAACCCGTTTTCCGGAATATAGAGTGGTTATTCCTTATACCTTGTATATTGTTGTGATGCTGAGGATGATATTATCCATGATTTCCTATTTAATCGGGGTATAGGGCTGGCCACCCTTTATTTCGGATAGCGGGTTGTCACAAACAAATTGCTATCAAGTTTATCAATTGTGTGGCCAACACTCTCGGGGAACATGGTAGTTTATCAATTTAAAGTAGTGAATTATAATTTTCCTATTTTATAATAATGTTTTTCAGAAAACAGGTTGATGGTGTTTTATAATTTCTTTTTTTTATTTGTAAACTCGGAATTATTCATTCTTAATATTTAAAAAATTTATACCTTAATATATAATATACATACATAATACACTAATATGTGTGTAATTCGTATAAATAAAATATATATATGTACATGTACACAAAATTACGTATGAAATAATATAAAGTTAAATAATAATAATAATAATATTATTATTATTATTATTATTATTATTATATATATAGTACATATTTTTTTTTAAATTATTTACATACATGAATTGAAAATTATATACATACATGAATTGATGAATTGAAAATTATATACATACATGAATTGATAATATTTTGTAATACATATGTACTATAAATATATATATAGGGAAAGGATAGAGTGTGGTCTCAGTTTGAGCACCATAAATAAGGTCAATTTTTTTAAAACAGTAAAAAAAAAAATTGGACTCGTTTTTTTTATGGTTTTTGAACATTTCAATAGGGCCATAAAAAATATTCAACTCAAAATGTTTTGCTATTTTAAAAAAATCCGTCAAACTCTGTCAAATTTTAATTCGTTTTCAAGTTGTTAAAAACTGACAAAAGTTGATCGATTTTTTTAAAATATTAAAAAAAATCATTTTGAGTTGATTTTTTTTATATTACCCTACTGAAATGTTTAAAAATCATAAAAAAATCAATCCAATTTTTTTTCTTTTACTAATTTAAAAAAATGGACCTCATTCAGGCACCTCAAACAGATCGATCTCATGAGATCCGTTCTCTCTATATATATGTTAACACATAAAAATCAACCCAAAAATATTTTTTTACAATTTTAAAAAAATGGACCTGAATCAGGGACCTCAAACTGATGGACCTCATGAGATCAGCTATATATATATATATATATATATATATATATATATATATATATATATATATATATATATATTAACACATACATAAACTTTCATTCATATATAATACATGATTGTATGCATATATACATACATGCATGCATACTGCATGTATGTATGCATGCATGTATGTATATATGTATATATTTATGTGTCATGTACGCATGAAGATTTTATGTATATTTATATACAAACACACATATATGTATAATATAAATATATATTTCTCCCAAATTTGTCAAATTTACAAAAACCGGTATTTAAAAACAAGTTTATCAAATGCACACCAAGAATTATAAGCACAAAAACTGTATTTGAAAACAATGTTTGAATCTTATGAATACAGAAGGAAACGGGTCCTAAAGTCTAAAAGGCTTTTCTCGTTATAATCGGTCCTAAGTTGAACAAAACGAAACAAGTCATAATTGTCATCATCCCATGACCACGATTTTACGAGACCCTCATCAAAATAAGGTTGCTCAAACCAAGTCGCAAAAAGTCTGAACAAATTAGGTGTCATTTGCCACTCTCATATAGCAAATAAGGAAATAAAATTAATGTCTCTGTCTTGGATTGTGGTTGGTCAATACCGCTGAAGCGAACTCAAATCACTGTTAAAAATGAATTCACGACAGCAATATTGACCAATCACAATCTATATCATTAAAAAAATTAATATTTCAAAGACAACAAACTTTTTTCTAACAAATAATCCGGTGTCAGTTGCCACTCTCAAGTATAAGTGTATTAAGTAGATGTACTCTCAAACCAAGTCACAAGAAGTGTAAAAGGCCTAGTAGAGTAAACTGTTTACCGTCAACAGTGTGAATTAGCATGGGACAGTGGTCAGAAGCACGTTGTCCACCACAACAATCTCAACGCAGTAATTTATGACTTGTGGGGAAAAAAAGAACGAAATAGGGTTTTTTTGCTGGGAAATTTATCACGGTCTTGTCAAGGTCCTTGACCGTGACAATTATTTTAATAATTGTCACGATTATTGATCGTGACAAGTCCTTGACAACTGTTATTGTCACGGACTTGTTACGGTCAATGGCCGTGATAATTCTTTATCACGGTCTTGTCACGGCGGTCTTGTCACGGTCAATGACCGTGATACAAAACGCGTGCTTTTTGTCATGATCAATGACCGTGACAAGGGTGGCCGGCTGAAAGGTGACATTTTGGCCATTTTAGTGTAGTGATATTTCATTCGTAACACTCGTGTCAAAGATGTTATTAATATCACTTATATTACACGCCCCTAATATGGTAATGAGAGAGTTGACAAATTGTTGTTTTTCAATAATAATCTTGTTCGGTGGGGTGATTTTATTCCCTCTACACTACCCATCCTTAAACCACTTGGTGAATTTTCTATGAGACTCGTATCCCCTTCATAACAAATTGCTATCAAGTTTATCAATTGTGTGGCCAACACTCTCGGGGAACATGGTAGTTTATCAATTTAAAGTAGTGAATTATAATTTATCTATTTTATAATAATGTTTTTCAGAAAAAAGGTTGATGGTGTTTTATAATTTCTTTTTTTTATTTTTAAACTCGGAATTATTCATTCTTAATATTTAATCCATTTATACCTTAATATATAATATACATACATAATACACTAATATGTGTGTAATTCTTATAAATAAAATATATATATGTAAATGTACACAAAATTACGTATGAAATAATATAAAGTTAAATAATAATAATAATAATAATAATAATAATAATAATAATAATAATAATATTATTATTATTATTATTATATAAACAGTACATATTTTTTTAAAATGATTTAAATACATGAATTGAAAATTATATACATACATGAATTGATGAATTGAAAATTATATACATACATGAATTGATAATATTTTTTAATACATATGTACTATAAATATATATAGGAAAAGGATCAAGTGTGGTCTCAGTTTGAGCTCCATAAATGAGGTCAATTTTTTTATAATAGTAAAAAAAAAATTGGACTCGTTTTTTTTATGGTTTTTGAACATTTCAGTAGGGCCATAAAAAATATTCAACTCAAAATGTTTAGCTATTTTAAAAAAATTGGTCAAACTCTGTCAAATTTTAATTTGTTTTCAAGTTGTTAAAAACTGACAAAATTTGATTGATTTTTTTAAAATATTAAAAAAAATCATTTTGAGTTGATTTTTTTTATATAACCCTACTGAAATGTTTAAAAACCATAAAAGAATCAATCCAAAAAATATTTTTTTTACTAATTTAAAAAAATGGACCTCATTCAGGCACCTCAAACTGATGGATCTGATGAGATCCGTTCTCTCTAAATATATGTTAACACATAAAAATAAACCCAAAAATATTTTTTTACAATTCTAAAAAAATGGTCCTCAAACTTATGGACCTCATGAGATCCGCTATATATATATATATATATATATATATATATATATATATATATATATATATATATATATATATATATATATGTATATATATATAATAACACATACATAAACTTTCATCCATATATAATACATGATTGTATGCATATATACATACATGCATGGATACTGCATGTATGTATGCATGCATGTATTTATATATGTATATATTTATGTGTCATGTACGCATGAAGATTTTTTGTATTTTTATATACACACACACATATATGTATAATATAAATATATATTTTTGACAAATTTGTCAAATTTTCAAAAACCGGTATTTAAAAACAAGTTTATTAAATGCACACCAAGAATTATAAACACAAAAACTGTATTTGAAAACAATGTTTGAATCTTATGAATAGAGAACGAAACGGGTCCTAAAGTCTAAAAGGCTTTTCTCGTTATAATCGGTCCTAAGTTGAACAAAATGAAACTAGTCATAATTGTCATCATCCCATGACCACGATTTTAGGAGACCCTCATCAAAATCAGGTTTCTCAAACCAAGTCGCAAAAAGTCTGAACAAATTAGGTGTGATTTGCCACTCTCATATAGCAAATAAGGATATAAAATTAATGTCTCTGTCTTGGATTTTGGTTGGTTAATACCGCTGAAGCGAACTCAAATCACTGTTAAAAATGAATTCACGACAGGAATATTGACCAATCACAATCTATATCATTAAAAAAATTAATATTTCAAAGACATCAAACTTTTTTCTAAGAAATAATCCGGTGTCAGTTGCCACTCTCAAGTATAAGTGTATCAAGTAGCTGTACTCTCAAACCAAGTCACAAGAAGTGTAAAAGGCCTAGTAGAGTGAACTGTTTACCGCCAACAGTGTGAATTAGCATGGGATAATGGTCAGAAGCACGTTGTCCACCACAGCAATCCCAACGCAGTAATTTATGACATGTGGGGAAAAAAAAATGAAAGAGGGTTTTTTTGCTGGGAAATTTATCACGGTCATGTCAAGGTCCTTGACCGTGACAATTATTTTAATAATTGTCACGATTATTGATCGTGACAAGTCCTTGACAACTGTTATTGTCACGGACTTGTTACGGTCAATGGCCGTGATAATTCTTTATCACGGTCTTGTCACGGCGGTCTTGTCACGGTCAATGACCGTGATACAAAACGCGTGCTTTTTGTCACGATCAATGACCGTGACAAGGGTGGTCGGCTGAAAGGTGACATTTTGGCCATTTTGGTGTAGTGATATTTCATTCGTAACACTCGTGTCAAAGAGGTTATTAATAACACTTATATTCCACGCCCCTAATATGGTAATGAGAGAGTTGACAAATTGTTGTCTTTCAATAATAATCTTGTTCGGTCTTGTGATTTTATTCCCTCTACACTACCCATCCTTAAACCTCTTGGTGAATTTTCTACGAGACTCGTATCCCCTTCATAACAAATTGCTATCAAGTTTATCAATTGTGTGGCCAACACTCTAGGGGAACATGGTAGTTTATCAATTTAAAGTCGTGAATTATAATTTTTCTATTTTATAATAATGTTTTTCAGAAAACAGGTTGATGGTGTTTTATAATTTCATTTTTTTATTTTTAAACTCGGAATTATTCATTCTTAATATTTAATCGATTTATACCTTAATATATAATATACATACATAAAACACTAATATGTGTTTAATTCATATAAATAAAATATATATATGTACATGTACACAAAATTACGTATGAAATAATATAAAGTTAAATAATAATAATAATAATAATAATAATAATAATAATAATAATAATAATAATAATAATAAAATTAATAATATTATTATATATATAGTACATATTTTTTTTTAATTATTTACATACAAGAATTGATGAATTGAAAATTATATACATACATGAATTGATGAATTGAAAATTATATACATACATGAATTGATAATATTTTTTAATACATATATACTATAAATATATATAGGGAAAGGATCAAGTGTGGTCTTAGTTTGAGCTCCATAAATGAGGTCAATTTTTTTAAAACAGTAAAAAAAAAAATTGGACTCGTTTTTTTTATGGTTTTTGAACATTTCAATTGAGCCATAAAAAATATTCAACTCAAAATGTTTTGCTATTTTAAAAAAATCGGTCAAACTCTGTCAAATTTTAATTTGTTTTCAAGTTGTTAAAAACTGACAAAATTTGATTGATTTTTTTAAAATATTAAAAACAATCATTTTGAGTTGATTTTATTTATATAACCCTACTGAAATGTTTAAAAACCATAAAAAAATCAATCCAAAAAATATTTTTTTTACTAATTTAAAAAAATGGACCTCATTCAGGCACCTCAAACTGATGGATCTCATGAGATCCTTTCTCTAAATATATGTTAACACATAAAAATAAACCCAAAAATATTTTTTTACAATTCTAAAAAAATGGACCTCAAACTTATGGACCTCATGAGATCCGCTATATATATATATATATAATAACACATACATAAACTTTCATCCATATATAATACATGATTGTATGCATATATACATACATGCATGCATACTGCATGTATGTATGCATGCATGTATTTATATATGTATATATTTATGTGTCATGTACGCATGAAGATTTTATGTATTTTTATATACACACACACATATATGTATAATATAAATATATATTTTTGCCAAATTTGTCAAATTTTCAAAAACCGGTTTTTAAAAACAAGTTTATCAAATGCACACCAAGAATTATAAAAACAAAAACTGTATTTGAAAACAATGTTTGAATCTTATGAATAGAGAACGAAACGGGTTCTAAAGTCTAAAAGGCTTTTCTCGTTATAATCGGTCCTAAGTTGAACAAAATGAAACAAGTCATAATTGTCATCATCCCATGACCACGATTTTAGGAGACCCTCATCAAAATCAGGTTTCTCAAACCAAGTCGCAAAAAGTCTGAACAAATTAGGTGTGATTTGCCACTCTCATATAGCAAATAAGGAAATAAAATTAATGTCTCTGTCTTGGATTGTGGTTGGTTAATACCGCTGAAGCGAACTCAAATCACTGTTAAAAATGAATTCACGACAGCAATATTGACCAATCACAATCTATATCATTAAAAAAATTAATATTTCAAAGACATCAAACTTTTTTCTAAGAAATAATTCGGTGTCAGTTGCCACTCTCAAGTATAAGTGTATCAAGTAGTTGTACTCTCAAACCAAGTCACAAGAAGTGTAAAAGGCCTAGTAGAGTGAACTGTTTACCGCCAACACTGTGAATTAGCATGGGATAATGGTCAGAAGCACGTTGTCCACCCCAGCAATTCCAACGCAGTAATTTATGACTTGTGGGGAAAAAAAAAAGAAATAGGGTTTTTTGCTGGGAAATTTATCACGGTCATGTCAAGGTCCTTGACCGTGACAATTATTTTAATAATTGTCACGATTATTGATCGTGACAAGTCCTTGACAACTGTTATTGTCACGGACTTGTTACGGTCAATGGCCGTGATAATTCTTTATCACGGTCTTGTCACGGCGGTCTTGTCACGGTCAATGACCGTGATACAAAACGCGTGCTTTTTGTCACGATCAATGACCGTGACAAGGGTGGCCGGCTGAAAGGTGACATTTTGGCCATTTTGGTGTAGTGATATTTCATTCGTAACACTCGTGTCAAAGAGGTTATTAATAACACTTATATTCCACGTCCCTAATATGGTAATGAGAGAGTTGACAAATTGTTGTCTTTCAATAATAATCTTGTTCGGTCTTGTGATTTTATTCCCTCTACACTACCCATCCTTAAACCACTTGGTGAATTTTCTACGAGACTCGTATCCCCTTCATAACAAATTGCTATCAAGTTTATAAATTGTGTGGCCAACACTCTAGGGGAACATGGTAGTTTATCAATTTAAAGTCGTGAATTATAATTTTTCTATTTTATAATAATGTTTTTCAGAAAACAGGTTGATGGTGTTTTATAATTTCACTTTTTTATTTTTAAACTCGGAATTATTCATTCTTAATATTTAATCGATTTATACCTTAATATATAATATACATACATAAAACACTAATATGTGTTTAATTCATATAAAAAAAATATATATATGTACATGTACACAAAATTACGTATGAAATAATATAAAGTTAAATAATAATAATAATAATAATAATAATAATAATAAAATTAATAATATTATTATATATATAGTACATATTTTTTTTTAATTATTTACATACATGAATTGATGAATTGAAAATTATATACATACATGAATTGATGAATTGAAAATTATATACATACATGAATGGATAATATTTTTTAATACATATGTACTATAATTATATATAGGGAAAGGATCAAGTGTGGTCTTAGTTTGAGCTCCATAAATGAGGTCAACTTTTTTAAAACAGTAAAAAAAAAAAATTGGACTCGTTTTTTTTATGGTTTTTGAACATTTCAATTGAGCCATAAAAAATATTCAACTCAAAATGTTTTGCTATTTTAAAAAAATCGGTCAAACTCTGTCAAATTTTAATTTGTTTTCAAGTTGTTAAAAACTGACAAAATTTGATCGATTTTTTTAAAATATTAAAAAAAATCATTTTGAGTTGATTTTTTTTATATAACCCTACTGAAATGTTAAAAAACCATAAAAAAATCAATCCAAAAAATATTTTTTTTAATAATTTAAAAAAATGTACCTCATTCAGGCACCTCAAACTGATGGATCTCATGAGATCCGTTCTCTCTATATATATGTTCACACTTAAAAATCAATCCAAAATTATTTTTTTACAAATTTAAAAAAATGGACCTCAATCAGGGACCTCAAACTGATGGACCTCATGAGATCCGCTAAATATATATATATATATATATATAAATATATATATATATATATATATATATATATATATATATTAACACATACATAAGTTTTCGTCCATATATAATACATGATTGTATGCATATATACATACATGCATGCATACTGCATGTATGTATGCATGCATGTATTTATATATGTATATATTTATGTGTCATGTACGCATGAAGATTTTATGTATGTTTATCTACACACACACATATATGTATAATATAAATATATATTTTTGCCAAATTTGTCAAATTTTCAAAAACCGGTATTTAAAAACAAGTTTATCAAATGCACACCAAGAATTATAAACACAAAAACTGTATTTGAAAACAATGTTTGAATCTTATGAATACAGAACGAAAGCGGTCCTAAAGTCTAAAAGGCTTTTCTCGTTAGAATCGGTCCTAAGTTGAACAAAACGAAACAAGTCATAATTGTCATCATCCCATGACCACAATTTTACGAGACCCTCATCAAAATCAGGTTTCTCAAAACAAGTCGCGAAAAGTCTGAACAAATTAGGTGTGATTTGCCACTCTCATATAGCAAATAAGGAAATAAAATTAATGTCTCTGTCTTTGATTGTGGTTGGTCAATACCGCTGAAGCGAACTCAAATCACTGTTAAAAATGAATTCACGACAGCAATATTAACCAATCACAACCTATATCATTAAAAAAAATTATATTTCAAAGACATCAAACTTTTTTCTAACAAATAATCCGGTGTCAGTTGCCACTCTCAAGTATAAGTGTATCAAGTAGCTGTAATCTCAAACCAAGTCACAAGAAGTGTAAAAGGCCTAGTAAAGTAAACTGTTTACCGTCAACAATGTGAATTAGCATGGGACAGTGGTCAGAAGCACGTTGTCCACCACAGCAATCCCGACGCAGTAATTTATGACTTGTGGGGGAAAAAAAGAACGAAGTAGGGTTTTTTTGCTGGGAAATTTATCACGGTCATGTCAAGGTCCTTGACCGTGACAATTATTTTAATAATTGTCACGATTATTGACCGTGACAAGTCCTTGACAACTGTTATTGTCACGGACTTGTCACGGTCAATAACCGTGATAATTATTTATCACGGTCTTGTCACGGTCAATGACCGTGATACAAAACGCGTGCTTTTTGTCACGGTCAATGACTGTGACAAGGGTGGCCGGCTGAAAAGTGACATTTTGGCCATTTTGGTGTTGTGATATTTCATTCGTAACACTCGTGTCAAAGAGGTTATTAATAACACTTATATTCCACGCCCCTAATATGGTAATGAGAGAGTTGACAAATTGTTGTCTTTCAATAATAATCTTGTTCGGTGGGGTGATTTTATTCCCTCTACACTACCCATCCTTAAACCTCTTGGTGAATTTTCTACGAGACTCGTATCCCCTTCATAACAAATTGCTATCAAGTTTATCAATTGTGTGGCCAACACTCTCGGGGAACATGGTAGTTTATCAATTTAAAGTAGTGAATTATAATTTTTCTATTTTATAATAATGTTTTTCAGAAAACAGGTTGATGGTGTTTTATAATTTCACTTTTTTATTTTTAAACTCGGAATTATTCATTCTTAATATTTAATCGATTTATACCTTAATATATAATATACATACATAAAACACTAATATGTGTTTAATTGATATAAATAAAATATATATATGTACATGTACACAAAATTACGTATGAAATAATATAAAGTTAAATAATAATAATAATAATAATAATAATAATAAAATTAATAATATTATTATATATATAGTACATATTTTTTTTTAATTATTTACATACATGAATTGATGAATTGAAAATTATATACATACATGAATTGATGAATTGAAAATTATATACATACATGAATTGATAATATTTTTTAATACATATGTACTATAAATATATATAGGGAAAGGATCAAGTGTGGTCTTAGTTTGAGCTCCATAAATGAGGTCAATTTTTTTAAAACAGTAAAAAAAAAATTGGACTCGTTTTTTTTATGGTTTTTGAACATTTCAATTGAGCCATAAAAAATATTCAACTCAAAGTGTTTTGCTATTTTAAAAAAATCGGTCAAACTCTGTCAAATTTTAATTTGTTTTCAAGTTGTTAAAAACTGACAAAATTTGATCGATTTTTTTAAAATATTAAAAAAAATCATTTTGAGTTGATTTTTTTTATATAACCCTACTGAAATGTTAAAAAACCATAAAAAAATCAATCCAAAAAATATTTTTTTTAATAATTTAAAAAAATGTACCTCATTCAGGCACCTCAAACTGATGGATCTCATGAGATCCGTTCTCTCTTTATATATGTTAACACTTAAAAATCAATCCAAAATTATTTTTTTACAATTTTAAAAAAATGGACCTCAATCAGGGACCTCAAACGGATGGACCTCATGAGATCCGCTAAATATATATATATATATATATATATATATATATATATATATATATATATATATATTAACACATACATAAGTTTTCGTCCATATATAATACATGATTGTATGCATATATACATACATGCATGCATACTGCATGTATGTATGCATGCATGTATTTATATATGTATATATTTATGTGTCATGTACGCATGAAGATTTTATGTATGTTTATATACACACACACATATATGTATAATATAAATATATATTTTTGCCAAATTTGTCAAATTTTCAAAAACCGGTATTTAAAAACAAGTTTATCAAATGCACACCAAGAATTATAAACACAAAAACTGTATTTGAAATCAATGTTTGAATCTTATGAATAGAGAACGAAACGGGTCCTAAAGTCTAAAAGGCTTTTCTCGTTAGAATCGGTCCTAAGTTGAACAAAACGAAACAAGTCATAATTGTCATCATCCCATGACCACAATTTTACGAGACCCTCATCAAAATCAGGTTTCTCAAAACAAGTCGCGAAAAGTCTGAACAAATTAGGTGTGATTTGCCACTCTCATATAGCAAATAAGGAAATAAAATTAATGTCTCTGTCTTTGATTGTGGTTGGTCAATACCGCTGAAGCGAACTCAAATCACTGTTAAAAATGAATTCACGACAGCAATATTGACCAATCACAACCTATATCATTAAAAAAATTAATATTTCAAAGACATCAAACTTTTTTCTAACAAATAATCCGGTGTCAGTTGCCACTCTCAAGTATAAGTGTATCAAGTAGCTGTAATCTCAAACCAAGTCACAAGAAGTGTAAAAGGCCTAGTAAAGTAAACTGTTTACCGTCAACAATGTGAATTAGCATGGGACAGTGGTCAGAAGCACGTTGTCCACCACAGCAATCCCGACGCAGTAATTTATGACTTGTGGGGGAAAAAAAGAACGAAATAGGGTTTTTTTGCTGGGAAATTTATCACGGTCATGTCAAGGTCCTTGGCCGTGACAATTATTTTAATAATTGTCACGATTATTGACCGTGACAAGTCCTTGACAACTGTTATTGTCACGGACTTGTCACGGTCAATAACCGTGATAATTATTTATCTCGGTCTTGTCACGGTCAATGACCGTGATACAAAACGCGTGCTTTTTGTCACGGTCAATGACTGTGACAAGGGTGGCCGGCTGAAAGGTGACATTTTGGCCATTTTGGTGTTGTGATATTTCATTCGTAACACTCGTGTCAAAGAGGTTATTAATAACACTTATATTCCACGCCCCTAATATGGTAATGAGAGAGTTGACAAATTGTTGTCTTTCAATAATAATCTTGTTCGGTGGGGTGATTTTATTCCCTCTACACTACCCATCCTTAAACCTCTTGGTGAATTTTCTACGAGACTCGTATCCCCTTCATAACAAATTGCTATCAAGTTTATCAATTGTGTGGCCAACACTCTCGGGGAACATGGTAGTTTATCAATTTAAAGTAGTGAATTATAATTTTTCTATTTTATAATAATGTTATTCAGAAAAAAAGGTTGATGGTGTTTTATAATTTCTTTTTTTTATTTTTAAACTCGGAATTATTCATTCTTAATATTTAATCCATTTATACCTTAATATATAATATACATACATAATACACTAATATTTGTGTAATTCTTATAAATAAAATATATATATGTAAATGTACACAAAATTACGTATGAAATAATTTAAAGTTAAATAATAATAATAATAATAATAATAATAATAATAATAATAATAATAACAATAATATTATTATTATTATTATTATATATACAGTACGTATTTTTTTAAAATTATTTACATACATGAATTGAAAATTATATACATACATGAATTGATAATATTTTTTATTACATATGTACTATAAATATATATAGGGAAAGGATCAAGTGTGGTCTCAGTTTGAGCTCCATAAATGAGGTCAATTTTTTTATAACAGTAAAAAAAAAATTGGACTCGTTTTTTTTATGGTTTTTGAACATTTCATTAGGGCCATAAAAAATATTCAACTCAAAATGTTTTGCTATTTTAAAAAAATCGGTCAAACTCTGTCAAATTTTAATTTGTTTTCAAGTTGTTAAAAACTGACAAAATTTGATTGATTTTTTAAAATATTAAAAAAAATCATTTTGAGTTGATTTTTTTTATATAACCCTACTGAAATGTTTAAAAACCATAAAAAAATCAATCCAAAAAATATTTTTTTTACTAATTTAAAAAATTGGACCTCATTCAGGCACCTCAAACTGATGGATCTCATGAGATCCGTTCTCTCTAAATATATGTTAACACATAAAAATCAACCCAAAAATATTTTTTTACAATTCTAAAAAAATGGACTTCAAACTTATGGACCTCATGAGATCCGCTATATATATATATATATATATATATATATATATATATAATAACACATACATAAACTTTCATCCATATATAATACATGATTGTATGCATATATACATACATGCATGCATACTGCATGTATGTATGCATGCATGTATTTATATATGTATATATTTATGTGTCATGTACGCATGAAGATTTTATGTATGTTTATATACACACACACATATATGTATAATATAAAAATATATTTTTGCCAAATTTGTCAAATTTTCAAAAACCGGTATTTAAAAACAAGTTTATCAAATGCACACCAAGAATTATAAACACAAAAACTGTATTTGAAATCAATGTTTGAATCTTATGAATAGAGAACGAAACGGGTCCTAAAGTCTAAAAGGATTTTCTCGTTATAATCGGTCCTAAGTTGAACAAAATGAAACAAGTCATAATTGTCATCATCCCATGACCACGATTTTACGAGACCCTCATCAAAATGAGGTTTCTCAAACCAAGTCGCAAAAAGTCTGAACAAATTAGGTGTGATTTGCCACTCTCATATAGCAAATAAGGAAATAAAATTAATGTCTCTGTCTTGATTGTGGTTGGTCAATACCGCTGAAGCGAACTCAAATCACTGTTAAAAATGAATTCACGACAGCAATATTGACCAATCACAATCTATATCATTAAAAAAATTAATATTTCAAAGACATCAATCTTTTTTCTAAGAAATAATTCGGTGTCAGTTGCCACTCTCAAGTATAAGTGTATCAAGTAGATGTACTCTCAAACCAAGTCACAAGAAGTGTAAAAGGCCTAGTAGAGTGAACTGTTTACCGCCAACAGTGTGAATTATCATGGGACAATGGTCAGAAGCACGTTGTCCACCACAGCAATCCCAACGCAGTAATTTATGACTTGTGGGGGAAAAAAATGAAATAGGGTTTTTTTGCTGGGAAATTTATCACGGTCATGTCAAGGTCCTTGACCGTGACAATTATTTTAATAATTGTCACGATTATTGACCGTGACAAGTCCTTGACAACTATTATTGCCACGGACTTGTCTCGGTCAATGGCTATCACGGTCTTGTCACGGCGGTCTTGTCACGGTCAATGACCGTGATACAAAACGCGTGCTTTTTGTCACGATCAATGACCGTGACAAGGGTGGCCGGCTGAAAGGTGACATTTTGGCCATTTTGGTGTTGTGATATTTCATTCGTAACACTCATGTCAAAGAGGTTATTAATAACACTTATATTCCATGCCCCTAATATGGTAATGAGAGAGTTGACAAATTGTTGTCTTTCTAGAATAATCTTATTCGGTCTGGTGATTTTATTCCCTCTACACTACCCATCCTTAAACCTCTTGGTGAATTTTCTACGAGACTCGTATCCCCTTCATAACAAATTGCTATCAAGTTTATCAATTGTGTGGCCAACACTCTAGGGGAACATGGTAGTTTATCAAATTAATGTAGTGAATTATAATTTTTCTATTTTATAATAATGTTTTTCAGAAAACAGGTTGATGGTGTTTTATAATTTCATTTTTTTATTTTAAACTCGGAATTATTCATTCTTAATATTTAATCGATTTATACCTTAATATATAATATACATACATAAAACACTAATATGTGTTTAATTCTTATAAATAAAATATATATATATATATGTACATGTACACAAAATTACGTATGAAATAATATAAAGTTAAATAATAATAATAATAATAATAATAATAATAATAATAATAATAATAAAATTAATAATATTATTATATATATAGTACATATTTTTTTTAATTATTTACATACATGCATTGATGAATTGAAAATTATATACATACATGAATTGATGAATTGAAAATTATATACATACATGAATTGATAATATTTTTTAATACATATGTACTATAAATATATATAGGGAAAGGATCAAGTGTGGTCTTAGTTTGAGCTCCATAAATGAGGTCAATTTTTTTAAAACAGTAAAAAAAAAAATTGGACTCGTTTTTTTTATGGTTTTTGAACATTTCAATTGAGCCATAAAAAATATTCAACTCAAAATGTTTTGCTATTTTAAAAAAATCGGTCAAACTCTGTCAAATTTTAATTTGTTTTCAAGTTGTTAAAAACTGACAAAATTTGATCGATTTTTTAAAAATATTAAAAAAAATCATTTTGAGTTGATTTTTTTTATATAACCCTACTGAAATGTTTAAAAACCATAAAAAAATCAATCCAAAAAATATTTTTTTTAATAATTTAAAAAAATGGACCTCATTCAGGCACCTCAAACTGATGGATCTCATGAGATCCGTTCTCTCTATATATATGTTAACACTTAAAAATCAATCCAAAAATATTTTTTTACAATTTTAAAAAAATGGACCTCAATCAGGGACCTCAAACTGATGGACCTCATGAGATCCGCTAAATATAAATATATATATATATATATATATATATATATATATATTTATATATTAACACATACATAAACTTTCATCCATATATAATACATGATTGTATGCATATATACATACATGCATGCATACTGCATGTATGTATGCATGCATGTATTTATATATGTATATATTTATGTGTCATGTACGCATGAAGATTTTATGTATGTTTATCTACACACACACACATATATGTATAATATAAATATATATTTTTGCCAAATTTGTCAAATTTTCAAAAACCGGTATTTAAAAACAAGTTTATCAAATGCACACCAAGAATTATAAACACAAAAACTGTATTTGAAAACAATGTTTGAATCTTATGAATACAGAACGAAACGGGTCCTAAAGTCTAAAAGGCTTTTCTCGTTAGAATCGGTCCTAAGTTGAACAAAACGAAACAAGTCATAATTGTCATCATCCCATGACCACAATTTTACGAGACCCTCATAAAAATCAGGTTTCTCAAAATAAGTCGCGAAAAGTCTGAACAAATTAGGTGTGATTTGCCACTCTCATATAGCAAATAAGGAAATAAAATTAATGTCTCTGTCTTTGATTGTGGTTGGTCAATACCGCTGAAGCGAACTCAAATCACTGTTAAAAATGAATTCACGACAGCAATATTGACCAATCACAACCTATATCATTAAAAAAATTAATATTTCAAAGACATCAAACTTTTTTCTAACAAATAATCCGGTGTCAGTTGCCACTCTCAAGTATAAGTGTATCAAGTAGTTGTACTCTCAAACCAAGTCACAAGAAGTGTAAAAGGCTTAGTAGAGTAAACAATTTACCGTCAACAGTGTGAATTAGCATGGGACAGTGGTCAGAAGCACGTTGTCCACCACAGCAATCCCAACGCAGTAATTTATGACTTGTGGGGGAAAAAAAGAACGAAATTGGGTTTTTTTGCTGGGAAATTTATCACAGTCATGTCAAGGTCCTTGACCGTGACAATTATTTTAATAATTGTCACGATTATTGACCGTGACAAGTCCTTGACAACTGTTATTGTCACGGACTTGTCACGGTCAATGACCGTGATAATTATTTACCACGGTCTTGTCACGGTCAATGACCGTGATACAAAACGCGTGCTTTTTGTCACGGTCAATGACTGTGACAAGGGTGGCCGGCTGAAAGGTGACATTTTGGCCATTTTGGTGTTGTGATATTTCATTCGTAACACTCGTGTCAAAGTGGTTATTAATAACACTTATATTCCACGCCCCTAATATGGTAATGAGTGAGTTGACAAATTGTTGTCTTTCAATAATAATCTTGTTCGGTGGGGTGATTTTATTCCCTCTACACTACCCATCATTAAACCTCTTGGTGAATTTTCTACGAGACTCGTATCCCCTTCATAACAAATTGCTATCAAGTTTATCAATTGTGTGGCCAACACTCTCGGGGAACATGGTAGTTTATCAATTTAAAGTAGTGAATTATAATTTTTCTATTTTATAATAATGTTTTTCAGAAAACAGGTTGATGGTGTTTTATAATTTCTTTTTTTATTTTTAAACTCGGAATTATTCATTCTCAATATTTAATCCATTTATACCTTAATATATAATATACATACATAATACACTAATATGTGTGTAATTCTTATAAAGAAAATATATATATGTACATGTACACAAAATTACGTATGAAATAATATAAAGTTAAATAATCATAATAATAATAAAATTAATAATATTATTATATATATAGTACATATTTTTTTTTTAATTATTTACATACATGAATTGAAAATTATATACATACATGAATTGATGAATTGAAAATTATATACATACATGAATTGTTAATATTTTTTAATACATATGTACTATAAATATATATAGGGAAAGGATCAAGTGTGGTCTTAGTTTGAGCTCGATAAATGAGGTCAGTTTTTTTAAGACAGTAAAAAAAAAAATGGACTCGTTTTTTTTATGGTTTTTGAACATTTCAATTGGGCCATAAAAAATATTCAACTCAAAATGTTTTGCTATTTTAAAAAAATCGGTCAAACTCTCTCAAATTTTAATTTGTTTTCAAGTTGTTAAAACCTGACAAAATTTGATCAATTTTTTTAAAATTTTAAAAAAATTGTTTTAAGTTGATTTTTTTTATATAACCCTACTGAAATGTTTAACAACCATAAAAAATCAATCCAAAAAATATTTTTTTTACTAATTTAAAAAAATGGACCTCATTCAGGCACCTCAAACTGATGGATCTCATGAGATCCGTTCTCTCTATATATATGTTAACACTTAAAAATCAACCCAAAAATATTTTTTTTACAATTTAAAAAAAATGGATCTCAATCAGGGACCTCAAACTGATGGACCTCATGAGATCCGCTATATATATATATATATATATATATATTAACACATACATAAACTTTCATCCATATATAATACATGATTGTATGCATATATACATACATGCATGCATACTGCATGTATGTATGCATGCATGTATTTATTTATGTATATATTTATGTGTCATGTACGCATGAAGATTTTATGTATGTTTATATACACACACACATATATGTATAATATAAATATATATTTTTGCCAAATTTGTCGAATTTTCAAAAACCGGTATTTAAAATCAAGTTTATCAAAGGCACACCAAGAATTATAAACACAAAAACTGTATTTGAAAACAATGTTTGAATCTTAGGAATACAGAACGAAACGGGTCCTAAAGTCTAAAAGGCTTTTCACGTTATAATCAGTCCTAAGTTGAAAAAAACGAAACAAGTCATAATTGTCATCATCCCATGACCACAATTTTACGAGACCCTCATCAAAATCAGGTTTCTCAAACCAAGTCGCGAAAAGTCTGAACAAATTAGGTGTGATTTGCCACTCTCATATAGAAAATAAGGAAATAAAATTAATGTCTCTGTCTTGGATTGTGGTTGGTCAATACCGCTGATGGAACTCAAATCACAGTTAAAAATGAATTCACGACAGCAATATTGACCAATCACAACCTATATCATTAAAAAAATTAATATTTCAAAGACATAAAACTTTTTTCTAACAAATAATCCGGTGTCAGTTGCCACTCTCAAGTATAAGTGTATCAAGTAGTTGTACTCTCAAACCAAGTCACAAGAAGTGTAAAAGGCTTAGTAGAGTAAACTATTTACCGTCAACAGTGTGAATTAGCATGGGACAGTGGTCAGAAGCACGTTGTCCACCACAGCAATCCCAACGCAGTAATTTATGACTTGTGGGGGAAAAAAAGAACGAAATAGGGTTTTTTTGCTGGGAAATTTATCACAGTTATGTCAAGGTCCTTGACCGTGACAATTATTTTAATAATTGTCACGATTATTGACCGTGATAAGTCATTGACAACTGTTATTGTCACGGACTTGTCACGGTCAATGACCGTGATAATTATTTATCACGGTATTGTCACGGTCAATGACCGTGATACAAAACGCGTGCTTTTTGTCACGGTCAATGACCGTGACAAGGGTGGCCGGCTGAAAGATGACATTTTGGCCATTTTGGTGTAGTGATATTTCATTCGTAACACTCGTGTCAAAGTGGTTATTAATAACACTTATATTCCACGCCCCTAATATGGTAATGAGAGAGTTGACAAATTGTTGTCTTTCAATAATAATCTTGTTCGGTGGGGTGATTTTATTCCCTCTACACTACCCATCCTTAAACCTCTTGGTGAATTTTCAACGCGACTCGTATCCCCTTCATAACAAATTGCTATCTAGTTTATCAATTGTGTGGCCAACACTCTCGGGGAACATGGTAGTTTATCAATTTAAAGTAGTGAATTATAATTTTTCTATTTTATAATAATGTTTTTCAGAAAACAGGTTGATGGTGTTTTATAATTTCTTTTTTTATTTTTAAACTCGGAATTATTCATTCTTAATATTTAATCCATTTATACCTTAATATATAATATACATACATAATACACTAATATGTGTGTAATTCTTATAAATATAATATATATATGTACATGTACACAAAATTACGTATGAAATAATATAAAGTTAAATAATAATAATAATAAAAAAATTTAATAATATTATTATATATATAGTACATATTTTTTTTAAAATTATTTACATACATGAATTGAAAATTATATACATACATGAATTGATGAATTGAAAATTATATACATACATGAATTGATAATATTTTTTAATACATATGTACTATAAATATATGTAGGGAAAGGATCAAGTGTGGTCTCAGTTTGAGCTCGATAAATGAGGTCAGTTTTTTTAAAACAGTAAAAAAAAAATTGGACTCTTTTTTTTATGGTTTTTGAACATTTCAATAGGGCCATAAAAAATATTCACTCAAAATGTTGAGTTATTTTAAAAAAATCGGTCAAACTCTGTCAAATTTTAATTTGTTTTCAAGGTGTGAAAAACTGACAAAATTTGATTGATTTTTTTAAAATATTAAAAAAAATCATTTTGAGTTGATTTTTTTTATATAACCCTACTGAAATGTTTAAAAACCAAAACAAAAAAAAAAATCGATCCAAAAAATATTTTTTTTACTAATTTAAAAAAATGGACCTCATTCAGGCACCTCAAACTGATGGATCTCATGAGATCCGTTCTCTCTATATATATGTTAACACTTAAAAATAAATCCAAAAATATTTTTTTACAATTTTAAAAAAATGGACCTCAATCAGGGACCTCAAACTGATGGACCCCATGAGATCCGCTATATATATATATATATATATATATATATATATATATATATATATATATATATATATATATATATATATATATTAACACATACATAAACTTTCATCCATGTATAATACATGGTTGTATGCATATATACATACATGCTTGCATATTGCATGTATGTATGCATGCATGTATGTATATATGTATATATTTATGTGTCATGTACGCATGAAGATTTTATGTATGTTTATATACACACAGACATATATGTATAATATAAATATATATTTTTGCCAAATTTGTCAAATTTTCAAAAACCGGTATTTAAAAACAAGTTTATCGAATGCACACCAAGAATTATAAACACAAAAACTGTATTTGAAAACAATGTTTGAATCTTATGAATACAGAACGAAACGGGTCCTAAAGTCTAAAAGGCTTTTCTCGTTATAATCGGTCCTAAGTTGAACAAAACGAAACAAGTCATAATTGTCATCATCCCATGACCACGATTTTACGAGACCCTCATCAAAATTAGGTTTCTCAAACCATGTCGCAAAAAGTCTGAACAAATTAGGTGTGATTTGCCACTCTCATATAGCAAATAAGGAAATAAAATTAATGTCTCTGTCTTGGATTGTGGTTGGTCAATACCGCTAAAGCGAACTCAAATCACTGTTAAAAATGAATTCACGACAACAATATTGACCAATCACAATCTATATCATTAAAAAAATTAATATTTCAAAGACATCAAACTTTTTTCTAAGAAATAATCCGGTGTCAGTTGCCACTCTCAAGTATAAGTGTATCAAGTAGCTGTACTCTCAAACCAAGTCACAAGAAGTGTAAAAGGCCTAGTAGAGTAAACTGTTTACCGTCAACAGTGTGAATTAGCATGGGACAGTGGTCAGAAGCACGTTGTCCACCACAACATTCCCAACGCCGTAATTTGTGACTTGTGGGTCTACATGAACCGCATGTAGAATTGCCCGCATTTTTGTCTTCTTATCTTTTTTGCCATTTTTTTAAAAAGTTTTCTATTCTTTTTTAAAAAATAATTAAAGGACATGGGATTGAGATATAAAAGCACGATTTAATGATGTGGAGGTGTCACATCATCCTACACATCATTAAGACCTAATTTACTCTTTCTTTAATTATACAATACTCATTTATTTCAAAACATCTTTTATTTATTTGTTTTATGTGTATAAATTTATTTATTTTTTAAAAATATAACTTTCAAGTTAAAAGAAAAACTGTCCAATAATTATATGTGTTAAAATACATCATTGTATTAATTTTTTTATTTAATGCAAACCAATTAAAAAATTACACAGTTCGATTATCAATCTTTTATTTTTTAATTAACACGATCACGACCAAAATAAAACGCGACGTGACATGGAGTCGATTTTTTTTCATACCGCTAGCGCGAATCATTTTTTACTATTTTAAAAATAATCTTTCTACTATTTTGAAAAAATGGTCCGCGCCAGCGACATGAAAAAATACGACTCCATACCACGTCGCGTTTCATTTGGATCGTGATCGTGTAAGTTAAAAAATAAAATATTATAATCGCATTATGTAATTTTTTAATTGGATTGTGTTAAGTAAATAAATGATAAATTATCGAAAAATCCCTCAAACATTTTTTAATACACATTTAGTCCTATCGTTTTTATTTTGTTCCAAAGTCCTTCAAACACTCATTTGACCAATATTCTCTTATTTTTAAAGAGCCGCTCCAGCGGCACACATTGAATGTTTTTATGTGATGACTAACTTTTTGAAGAAAAATAAAAAGGCTTGGACTAAACGTGTATTAAAAAATATTTAAGGGATTATTTCGTATATGATTCAAAAAATTAACATAATGATGTATTTTATATATAGCGTGTATTTATGTTTTTTAACTGGACTACTATTTTTTTAACTTGAAAATTATATTTGGAGGGAAAAAGATGAATTTATGGAGTGACAAAATAAATAAGTATTTTTTTTTTGTTGTTAGTATACGCCTAATAAGAAAATGGGTATTATAGGATTAAAAGATATGTTGATGGTGTATTAATGATGTGGCAAAGCGACATCATTAAGTTTGGAATTTATGTCCATAAAGTGGGTCGCGGTAGTCATGCTCTTCTTTTTTTTAACCGTTTTCTAGATATAAAACAAAGTCCTATTAATGTAAAAAATAGTTTTTTATTAAATTTAAATAGCTTTTTATTAAAATTAAAAAAAAATACATAAATTAAAAAAACTATGTTTAATAATAAAAAATGCTATAAAACAATTTTTTTAATTAAAAACAACATTACAAAAAATATTTTTTAAATTCTAATAAAAAAACTGTGTAAAAAAAATATGGCGATTAATTAGTGTCACTGGCGCGGATTCAAATTCAGCAAATGATTTGGCGCCGAGAATGTAGGTCCAGGCCAAAAAAAAACATCACGATTAATTAGCGCCGTTGGCGCGGCCCACCTTCCCGAACCCAAATAATTTGTTGAATGTGGCTCCGCACCAGCGAAACTAATTAATCGCTATATTTTTTCAATTAAAAATATCACGATTAATTAGTGCCGCTGGCGCGGACCCACATTCGGCAAATGATGTGGGTCTGCGTCAGCGCCACTAATTAATAACAATATTTTTTATTGAAAAAATATCGCGATTAATTAGTGCCGCTGGCGCCGCTCCACATTCAACAAATGAAGTGGATCCGCGTCAGTGTCACTTATTAATCGCGATATTTTTTATTGAAAGAATATCGCGACTAATTAGCGCCGCTGACACGTAACCACATTCAACAAATGAAGTGGGTCCGGGAATGTGGGTCCGTACTAACGGCACAAATCCATCGCGATATCATGTTAATAATTATAATATTTTTTTTTACTTCTAATAAAAAATTGTTTACTTTAAAAAAAAAAACTGTTTTATTATACTAATAGGAAAATAGTTTTCATTTTTATATTAATTCTTACAAACAAGATTTAAAAAAAGAAATAAAAAAAAAAAGAAAAGAAAAAGAGATCGCTGGACGGGTTTAAAAGGAAATGTTAGTTGGAACAATGAATGAGGAGAGATACCATGAAAAGAAGAAATCACGTGATTGGACAGTATCAATTTTTGATGTCATTGAACACAACAAAAAAAAAAAATCATAAAGGTTAAAAGGGTATTTTTCAATAATTAGATGTTTTGCCACAAAAATTATCTACAAATTATTTTCTAATGTACAATACTTTCTATGCTTGAAATTGTCACAAATGTTGGCTAATTTTTTTTTTGCTATTTGTGTGATAAAATTTTTCCAAACAAATTTTTCACTTCTTAAAATTTTTATTTTTATTTTTTTTGCACTAAGACACTTTAAAAACTGTTTTATAAACTTTTAAAAAATAGTTTTAAATAAAAAAACTGTTTTATAAACTGTTTTAAAAAAAGAGTTGTTTAAAGAAATATTTTAAATGTTTAAAAACAGTTTAAAAAACTGTTTTAAATAAAAAATGTTTTATAGAACTGTTTTATAAAAAAAACGGTTTTAAAAATGTTAAAAACACTGTTTTGAAAGGTCTAAAAACTGTTTTGAATAATTAAAAAACTGTTTCGAATATTGTAAAAATTGTTTTATAGAAATGTTGTTAAAAATGTTTTAAAATTGTTTTAATAATGTATTCTGAAAACCGTTTCATAAAAACTGTTTTATAAAAATGTTTTTAAAAAATGTATGAAAAAATATTTAAATAAACTAATTAAATTGACTTTAATTTCGCTTACTTGATTGTTTGATAACTTCATGTGAGAAAACTAAATAAAATATGACAAATTTTAACCGTGAAAATTTTTATCATCCCCACTTTTGAATCAAATGGGTCATAATATTTCTTTTAAACACGGATTTAAAACTAGTAAAGTTTAAAATCCAAAATTTTTAAAAAATGATTAAAGCTTATTAAAACAATTTTATCTTATGTTAACGTTGTGAAAAAAATGAAAACAAATCAGTTTTGCTTTGTAAAAAAGGAAAAAAGAAAAAGTGGAAGACATGTGTATCACATGTAATAAAAAATATAGTGATATTGAGTTTTGGGTTTTGTGGTTATTGTTGCCCCCAACGAAAACACCCGAGTTATATTCACAAAGAAATGAAGGATTTTTATGGATGCTATTCGATTCAACCAGCTGGCAGTAGTTGACAAGTCGTCCATGATTTGATTGTTGCCTCATTATTGGCACGTTTGATATTGTAGTTGAGACTGACAACTCACGAGAAAAGCTATATGTCCCTTGCACCGCCCAACGGCCGGATATAGCTTTTTTTTTCTTTTTTTTTTCTAGATTCACAAAGAAATGAAGGATTTTGTGGTCCATGATTTGATTGTAGTTGAGACCTCATAAATGCGAAAGTTTATATGAACCGCATTTTAAACGGGTGCGGCTATCTGCACTCCTTGCAAGTCTCGTGACACTCCAATTCTCTCGATAAAGTTATAAAATGATATAATTACCCTTTTATCATTCAATTACAAATTCTTCCCATAAGGATAGCATTGTCCTCTAATCACAATGGGTAAGAATACAACAACTTTGGTTTCCTACTTTAAATGTGTATTTGCCACGTCATTAACATACACACTTTTTTTTTTGCTTTGTCAAATATAAATTATTTTTTTAAAACATAATTTTCATATTAAAAAAAAAAGTAGTCTAATATAAAATAGGGACATATATCAAATACTCCCTCAAACATTTTTTAATACCCATTTAGTCCAAGCTTTTTTATTTTGCCTCAAAAAGTCCTTTGCCACATATTTTGGAGAGGGAGTGCCGCTGGCGCGGACCTCTAAAAATAAGAGGATATTGAGTGCTTGAGGGACTAAATGGGTTAAACTAAAAATATGTGTCCTTTTTAAAATATATATATTTATAGTAAGGACTATTTAATAATTGACCCTATAAAATATATGTTAAAATTATGTGTTGAAATACAACAAGATAAGACACGAAATACAAAAATTGTTTTTTTAACGCGAACCTTTAAACAGTTTTAAGAAATACAAAAATTGTCTTAAATGTTGTAAAATGAAAACAAAAAAGTTTCAAAATTAGGGGTGCCGATGGCACGGCCTTTAAAAATAAGAGAATAATTTTTTTGCTATACATACCGCTGGCGCGGACAATCTATACGTACCGTTGGCGCCGACCATTTTTTCTAATACGTTGGTCCGCATCAGCGGTATGTATAGGTGGTCAGAGAACTTATACAAATCACTGGTGCGACCCATTTTTTTTTCAAATAGCAAAAAATAGTAAAATATTTTTTTTTATTATTTAAAAAAAAATGGTCAGCGTCAGTGGTATGTATAGATTGTCGAACGCCTATACGTACCGCTAACGCGGACATTTTTTAAAATAGCGAAAAAAATATTTTTTAGTTAAGTTTTTTTGTGTGGTATTTAAACATTTGAGGAGATCCATAAAAATTTATTTTACTATTTTTTACTAATAATCCGTGTCAATTGTATGTATAGGTGCTCTTCCATAATTTGTTTTTTAGGAAACAAATTTTTTTATACATATAGAAAATGCTACCTATATTTTTTTTGTTCTCAAATGGGTTTATGAGTTTGTGGCTAATGAGGACTGATGAAGCTGATGACATGACAGTGCCATATCATTAAGTTTGGATTTTAAGTTCCAAATGTGAGTCGCTCTAATATTTTCCAATCACAAATATTTTTTCTCTTTTAATTTTATATTTGAAAAATAAAATAAAAACCCCCAAAATTGATTTATGGATATTCTAAAATTCATGATTTCTTTAGTAAAAAAATGTTAGAATTATATAATTACATATTTCAAAATTATGAAGTAAACTCTCAACTTGGCAAATGCAACACTAAATATATTTTTTTAAATCCACTAAATATTTAATGTTTAAAAAAACACAATATATTTTAAAAATTATTAAATAACAAAAGGATGTGCCGTATGCACGATTATAACGATGCAAATATACAAATACATTATCTAAATTCACATACATTCCTTCTCTTATTGTTTTTATAGAAACATCTCTCGTAATGAATATGACCCGTATGAAAGTGACATGGCATGACGCAAAATCTCTTTTTTTTTTTACCAAACACGAGCACGGACCACTTGTTAGGTTGCGTTTTAAGTAGGTCGTGTTCACATTTGGTAAAAAATAAGATTTCGTGTTGTGCCATATCGCTTTTATAGGGGTCGTGTTTCGTTTTATGTAAAAATAAGATTTTGAGGTATGTTATGTCATTTTTATTTTGGTCGGGAAAGGTTTGAATCATGCTCCTTCTCATATACTTTGCATTACAAATGGTTACTATATGAGATACTGCTGGCAGATAGTAATAAAAGGATCATTAAATTCACTCGGTCCCCATATTGTTCAAATAAAAGTATTTTGTATATTTTGTTAAATACAGTGTTGTCTATCTCTTAAAAAAAATTATATTCATCTTAAGCTTTCATTTTTTGAACATAGTTACGGCACAGTAAAATGATCAGTTTATCCCTTTCCTTTGAATGGTTAATCTTAAATGATACTTTCACAACATATTTTTATAAAAAAAATCCACTCTATAGTAGATTTAACAAAGTTTCATTTTAATTTTTGGGGCAAAAAGCTACATGTCTAATTTTGCTAGTGTTAAATCCACAAATGTTCAACAAATATATTATCCATCCATTCCTAATAAATAGCCTCAATAGATTATTTTCAAATTTGGATTCAATGTTTAAATCCTGCTAAAATTGATCAATGATTTATAAAAAAAAATAAGCGGCGTGGACAACTAATCGAAACATCGATATATGTTTATGGCACGATACACTTCAAAATAAAAATGACAAATATATGTTATTTTTTTAACCAAACATGAACCCGACCAGAATAAAAATGATACGACACGCTTCAAAATCTTATTTTTACATAAAACGAAACACGACCTCTATAAAAGCGATATGGCACAACACGAAATCTTATTTTTTACCAAATGTGAACACGACCTACTTAAAACGCAACCCGACAAGTGGTCCGTGCTCGTGTTTGGTAAAAAAAAAAAAAGAGATTTTGCGTCATGCCATGTCACTTTCATACGGGTCATATTCATTGCGAGAGATGTTTCTATAAAAACAATAAGAGAAGGAATGTAGTGTGAATTTAGATAATGTATTTGTATATTTGTATCGTTATAACCGTGCATACGCCGCATCCTTTTGTTATTTAATATTTTTTAAAATATCTTGTGTTTTTTTAAACAAAAAATATTTAGTGAATTTAAAAAAAAAAAATTAGTGTTGCATTTGCCAAGTTGAGGGTTTACTTCATAATTTTGAAATATGTAATTATATAATTCTAACATTTTTAACTAAAGAAATCATGAATTTTAGAATATCCATAAATCAATTAAGGGTTATAATTTTTTTTTCCCAAATATAAAATTAAAAGAGAGAACATATTTGTGATTAGAGGACAACGCTATCTTTCTTAGTGTATAATGAATTATATAGATGGAGGGAATTTGGAATAGAATGATAAAGGGTAACTATATCATTTTATAACTTTATGGAGAGAATTGGACTGTCACAAGACTTTCAAGGAGTGCGAATAGCCGCACCCTTCCAATATTTACATATATGTTAAAGAGATGCATGATCCCTCATAAATTTATATATCCGTTAGTACAATTATATTAATATTTTTTTTAACTACATTTTTTATTAGTAAACAAAATTTGCAATTAACAAAAAAAGAAATCTGATTCAATATTTATATATCCAACACATGCATACCATAAACCTCATTAATTTATGTATCTGTTAGTAAAATTATTTTAATATTTTTTAACTACATTTTTTATTTGCAAACAAGTATTGCAATTAACAAAACAAAAAAAACCTCTCATCCAATGCATGAAAATGTAAAATAATTAACATACACCACAAAATCACAAAATTGCAACAATGGTTATGATTAACATACACCACAAAATACTTTAACGTGAAAAAAAATTTTACACGTTAAAAAACTGTTTTTTTTTTATATATAAATTCTTTTATATATATTTTTTTTGGAAAAATACTTTCATATTACAAAATATTATTGTAAATGAAAACATTTAAATACGGTTTTTAAGAAACGAAAATATTTTTTTTGGTTCAACGGCAAAAAAAAAACGGAAAAAATGAAAAAAGTATTTTCTATGAATAATAACGGTGTTAAATTTTTTAAATAATTTATATAAAGTAGTTCTATATAAACTGTTTATATAAAAAAAAATTATAAAACAGTTTTACATAAAATAGTTTTATGTAAACAATTTAATAAAACAGTTTTTTATAAAATACGTTAATATAAAAAGAAACACTTTATAAACTGTTTTTATATATAAGCATTTTTTTAATTATAAATTCTATTATATATTAACTGTTTTTTATGTATCTAAACGTTAGAGATTAACTCGGGAGTTTTCGTTGGGGCAACAATAACCACAAAACAAACCCAAAACTCAATGTCACTATACATTTGATTACATGTGATACACACGTTTTAGACTTTTTCTGTTTTTCCTTTTTTTACAAAGAAAAACCGATTTGTTTTCATTTTTTTCAGAACTTTAACATCAGATAAAATTGTTTTAATGAACTTTAATCATTTTTAAAAAATTTGGATTTTAAACTTTACTAGTTTTAATTCCGTGTTTAAAATAAATATTAGGATCCGTTTGATTCAAAAGTGGGGATGACAGAAAAATTCACGCTTAAAATTTATCAAAATTTACCTACTTTTTTCATATAAAATTATCAAATAATTAATTAGGCGAAATTAAAATCAATCACAACGAATTAGGGGCAAATATCATATTTACATAAAAATTATACAAGTTTTTGTACAATCTTTGAAAGTTGTGTGTTATCCGAGGCAACAAACATCAACCTTTCCAATTGCTATATATTTTCGGCTCTTATTTTTTCAAATGTAATAAATGGGTAGAACACAACAGATAGGACATTGGTCGTTTCAAAATTGTATAATTGAGTAAATAAGATAGTAGTTGAGTTGTCACTCTCGACAATAATTATATCCTGCCAAAACTTGCTTGGAGACCATTTATTAGCTAGTTGGACTGAAAGGACAGCCATTTATTAGCAACAATCACTCCACATTTTCAAAGTCCTTCTCTGCTAACACAATTTTGTGATACAAAAGAACATACAATTGACGTGTTTCATCGTCATTTTGTTTGTGTCTGTGCTCCATTAGACTACATCCCTAATGAGACTCGAACATGAGGAGATGTACGGTTATTAATGGTCGGGTTTGGATTTGGATTCGGATTCGATTAAACGGGTAGGGTCCGGATCTTATACAAGATCCGGACTCGAAGACCCGATCCGAATTGTATATTATTATTTTATATATATATACACACACACTATAAATTTATATATATACACTATAAATTTATATATACTTATAAATATATCTTATCAATATAAAAAATATATATATTTATGTATATAATAAATATAAGTAATATATGTTTTATTTATACCAATAATATGCTATAATACATTACAAAATATTTTAATTTAAGATTAAAAGAATAAAGGGGTTAAAATAAAATAAATATAAAATAAATGTATATATTTGGCGAGAACCGGACCCGAGACTCGAAGACCGAATGGATCCGGCCGGGTCTGGATCCAATATTGTAGACCCGATGAAGATTCGGACCCCAACTCGAACCCGAACCCGATAAAGACCCGATTACACGGATCTGGATCTCTCTAAACTCGACCCGTCTCCGATCCGTTGACAGTCCTAAGGGAATGAGCGTGTGATATATTAATTGTGTCACAAAATTATGTCACCCTGTTATTATTGATTTTCAAAACATTTTTTTTCGTTAGACAACAATAGCCACAAATAAATGAGATAAAGATTGTTTGATTGCACGTCATACACGTGTCTTCCATTATTTCCTTTCTTAAAAAATAAAAAATCAAAAAATCAAAACTGATTTTTTTCATTTTTCTCACAACCTTAACATGGGATAAGATTGTTTTAAATTTTAAAAATTTCAATTCTTAAGCTTTCTTAGTTTTGAATCCGTTTTTAGAAGAAATACGATTTAAATATGATTTTGAGAGACAGTTTTTAAATTTGGGTTTTCCATTTATAAAAATTAGTGTGCGTTTGGTAACATGTTTTTAAATTAAATTTTCTAAAAAATTGATAAATATGTGTGTGTGTGTGTGTGTGTGTGTGTGTGTGTGTGTGTGAATATATAGGAAGACCCACTTTTGGACCCAATTTTGAAAAAATGTGCATTAAAAGTTTCTACCCATTTTTGTCTTATGTATGAGCTTCAAAATTGGGTCTCCGTATCATCACTCATATATATATACGAGAATTCTTACGTACTTACACCTTATTGTTGTGGATCCCGTTAGGGCATCAAAATGTGCATTAAAAGTTTGTACCCATTTTTATTTTATGTGTGAGTTTCAAAATTGGGTCCCAAAAGTGGGTCTCCCTATCATCACTCATATATATATATATATATATATATATATATATATATATATATATATATATATATATATATATATATATATATACGAAAATTCTCACGTACGTCATGTGCTATACATCATCCATACATCACACCTAGTTGTTGGCCTAGAAAACTATTTTTTTATCAAATTTTATATTTTCCCCTTAAAATTAACCTTTTGACAAATCCATATTCAAAAAATTAGGCCAAAATACATTGTATATCTAATTTTAAAAAATTCACAAAAAACTGTTCAAAATACCTTACTTATAAGGGTACGCACTAGCTGATTTTTGTGATTTTTTAAAAATAACTAAAAAAAGTATTTTGATCTAATTTTTTGAATATGAGTTTATTGGAAGGTAAATTTCAAAAGAAAAATAAAAAATTTGGAAAAAATATTTTTTAGGGCCTAGAATTATATACGTACATAAAACTTTCAGACATACATGATGCATAAATGTATACATATACATATATGTATAAATCAATAAATATGCCATGTGTATTTAATGTGATATGTTTGAGAGTTTGACTATATATTCTATGGATTTTAAACATTTCATGGTACCCCTAAAAGATTAACTCAAAATAATTGTTTTAGTATTTAAAAAAAATGTATGAGTTAAAAATTGTTAAAGATTGACCCATTTTTCTTAAATACCAAAAAAAGCATTTTGAGCTAATTTTTTGGGTACTTTAAAAAATGTGTCAGTTTTTAAGCAACATACAAAATGTCAAATATTTACCCTTTTTTTAAATATAAAAAAACATCATTTTGAATTGATTTTTTGTAAGGACAAATTTTCACATAGTGTCATTTGTATGTATTTGACATTATTCCGAACAAAAACCACTTTGAGTCATAGGGTAATTTTTACTTGTCACGATTCCATTAAGACTATGACGTTGTGATGAAGATGTAGCGGCCAAGCTTCAGAGAAAGATCATGTCATAGTTTTGGTGCACGCTTCACGTCTTCACATTGAATTTCTGAGATTTTCTCAGGTACGAATGCATAATAGTTTATGGACTCTGGGTAAAATTTTCTAAGGATGTTAATTTATTTAAATTAGATTTTAAAATAATTTTTCTGAGTTATTTCGTGTTTAGAATCGTTTGAAACATTCCCATATGTTTGCATCGTTCAAACGACTATAACATTCATTCAAATAACATTGGCTTGTCGTTCTAACGACATGGCTTTCTCGTTCTAAACATATGCCTAGTTCATTCTAACGACATGTTGCCTTCGTTCGAACGACTTGCCGCCTCAAAAAATATGTTTTAATATTTAAGGCGCCATTCAGTCAGAAAAAGGAGGGTAGAACAGAATTGAAAAGAGATACGATTTCTACAAGTTTGTTTTCAAGTTTTCCCAAGATAAAAACATCCTTCCTTGTTTACAAGATCCGAGTTTTCATAACCATATGTCATAGAGATCTTGTGTTTGCACCTATGTTATTCTTCTATCTATTGAAGAACCTGATTTTGTGCGATGGACTCCGTGCATGCTGTTTTGCGGTGAAGAAGCGGTGGACTCCGTATTCCAAATCGTAGACAGTTGTTGAGACTGTATCGGTGGATACAAAGACATACGTGGACTCGTGTGTTGTGGGCACTAGCGTGGGTGGAGTCCTGCATTGCTTCTGTGGAGGAGCAATCGAAGAAAAGAAGAGGAGCGAAGGCTCGTGGAGTCAATTTGTTGAGTAAGACTAAATTATTTCTTTGTAATTTTTGTATCATAGTGGATTGTCTGACCTGCGCTGTCCGAGATTTTTTTCGCTTTGTGATTTTCTCGTACACCGGCATTGTGAATATTATTTACTTTATCTGCTTAATCCATCTAGACGCACGTTTGGGATAAAAATATATAAAATTGGGTTAATTGAATTGGTGCAAGATAAAATTGTGAATTTTTTTATAAAGATTTTTTTGCCTAAAGCACACACGTAGGGGAGTTCACAAATTGGTATCAGAGCATAACACTAAATTATTGTGTTTTCATCCCGTGTTTTTTAGTATGAATTTGGAGGGTTTGATTGTCTTTGAACTCCTATTTTTTATGGAACTAATTATGCTTATTGGAAAATGCGAATGAAAATTCCATAGATGAGCATGTTTGGTTAACAGTTGAAAAGGGGTAGTCTCCATTAGTCATGAGAGAGGGAGAAGTCATTAGTTTAAAACCTGATGAGTCGTGGACCGATGCTGAGAATAGGTTATCTCAATTTAATGCTAAAGGTTTAAATGTAATTTCCTCGTCTGTCACACCGGAACAGTATAGTTGTATTAGGATGTGTGAGACATCGAAAGAGTCTTGGGATGTCCTTGCACTTACTCATGAGGGAACTAGCATTGTTAGGGTGCTAAACTCCAAAATCTCACCACCCAATTTGAAATGATTAAAATGTTAAAAAGTGAGTCGTTTGATGAGTTCTACACTAGGTTATCCCATATTGTCAACTCGTCGTTTAACTTAGAACAGAAAATACCGACCACCCAGTCAAAAAGAAAATCTTAAGGTCGTTGCCTAAAAGATTTGATATAAAGGTAACCGTTTTAAATTATTTGTATACTCTTTATTCCACTAAGGTTTAAGAGCTTGTTTGTGACTTACAAATTTATCAAATCGACATGTTTACCTCCAAGGAAGTGCCAAAGAAACAAAATGGCATTACCTTGAAAGTCCGTAAGGAGGTGACTTTAGTTTTGGAAGATAACTCGGACACCGATTCCAGAAATGAAGCCTTGTTGGCAAAAAAGTTTAAGAAATTTCTCAAATTCCAAAACCAATCGAAAGGGTAATAACCCCGTGTATTTTTGGAATAAAATAAAATTTAATAAGGATTAAATTAATTCTGTGAAATTAGTGAATTCGGGTTGTGAGTAATTAGACTCAGTATTATTTATAAATTTTAGAATTTGGACTTTAATAATTTGAGAATAAATCAAAAGGGATTTATAATTTTTATAAAAAGTGTTAGGGTTTGTCACGGCACAATTATATAAACTTTTGAATAAAAATATTTGGGACGCACTTTGAAAGGTATTGCGGGCTCGTTTGTGTATTTTAGACCCTTAGAAATGGTCCCGAAATATATATATATATATGTTAGGTAGTTATCGGGCTAATTAGATTTTGTATTTGAGCTCATTTGGGAGTCCAAAGTTGGGGCCTAAATCCCAACTCGAGAATTGAGAAAAATATAAGATTAGAAGGAATATAAATAACTCCCCGCTCCTAATCAAAACTGTAATACCCCATACTTTTTTGGATAATTAAATTACACGAGTGAGTGTAATTTATTAATTTGAGACTTTGAAGTGAAAGAGAATTTGAAGAGTAGGTTAAATATTAGTTGGCGAGTGATGGATTAATATTGATAGGTGTTATATTTACTTACGGCAATAAGTAAATGAGTTTGATTATTTTTATCACGTCGCAGTTGCACAAAGCGACAGGTAATAATATTTTATTCGAAAAACACGTGCGGAGTTGTATTGAATTTAAAAGGTTAAATTTTTTATAAGTGACTCGGATGGGGATTTCGAGTGAACGGTTGGTCTCAGATGTGCCGAAATTGTCGAAATAGAGTACACGGGGGTAATGTTTGGGTTCTGGAATTTTTTAGACTAGTTGGGACTCGCATTTTAATATACGAGTCAATTTTGGGTTTAATAAGAGGATAAGCCTTATTTTCTCTCTTATAAGCTACGAGAGAAAGAAAGAAAGTAGAAAATAAAGAAAAGAAGAACAAAGAGAGAAGAAAGGAGAACTCTGGCCAAGCTCCGGCGGATCTCGACACGAGGTCATCGAATTTATCTATTGAGGCAAGTGTTTAACTTTCTTTAACTATTTATGTGTATTTATAGTTCATATTATAGTTTGTTTAAATTATATGATTTTGGGTTGGGATTCATGTATAAAAAATGGAGTTTTTTGAAATGATTTCATATAAATTGGTGTGATAATAACTCCATATGAAATTTGAGTTTAAATCCATGTTAATGGTGTAATCTTTTGTGAAAAATTGGAGGATTTGAATGATATTTAGGTTTAATTGATATAGGGTTGAATTCTCAATTGAAAGTATGAATCCCGTGAATTTAATTGATTTGTTGGGTAGATTTTAGTGTGTATATGAGTATATCAATGGTTGATGATGTTAGAGACCATAAATCTTGGGTGGGATTAGTGTTAGAGTGATATTTGGAGAAGAAAAAGGAGAACTCGGAATAAGTATCTTACGAAATTGATTCGGGTCCGAACCGGTTCGTTTAATAGGCCACCGGATGGGTTCATTTTTTAGCACCAGACCGGTTCATTTATTTGGCCATCGATTCAGTTCGATTGTTTGAGAACCGAATCGGTTCGTTTAAGGGGTCATCGGTTTGATTCGCTTATACCTCAATTTGTGAAATTTTCTTGGACTTAAAAGATTGGAGAAGAATTTCTTTTGGAGATAAATATTAGGGTATCCTAAATAGAGTGAGAGGACCTCTAAGTGATGAAATGAGTGATATATAAATCTCGGGTTAGTGGAGTATAAAAAACGGGTTATGAATTTTAGGAGTGTTTGGGATTAACGACACGGGAGAAATTATTTCGAGGGGGATATATATATATATATATATATATATATATATATATATATATATATATATATATATGCGTGTAGAATATATATGCCGACTATATATGAGTAAATCCGAATGTGCGAGTATGATGAAATCGGAATCGACACTTGAGGGTATTTCGTATGTCACCCTATTTCAGTATAATCCGTGTAAATCGTTCTTTACAAATTATAGTGAAATAAAAAGATTTTTCCCTTAGGGGATTTTTTCTGAAATTGTTTGTTTTATCCTATATGCTTTATTTTATTGGATAAATCACCTAGATGCATGTTTTAGGGTTTAACTAAAATTTAGAAATAATTAAAATTGGATTTTTGAGAAGTCGCAATATTTTCGCAGTAGCGATTCTTAAAATTGGTATGAAAGCTTATTTAAGCGATCACCACTTTTACAAATTGGTATCACAGCTTTAGCTCACGTTTTATCGTTTACAAACTGGTATCAAAGCAGGTTGCACTATTTTATTGTGTATTCCATTTTTTTTGCAAAAGTGTGCGATATTGTTTTTTTTTTAAATCAATTTTGTGAAAAATCGCCACTTTTCCTATGGAGCACTTATATAATCGGATGCCTATCTTTGATGGGAACAATTACACCTATTGGAAAGCTCGTATGAAATCTAGTTCAAAAGCCATTGACGAGCGTGTTTGGTTGCTTTTCGAAAATTAATGGAATCCTCCCACTGTCATCGTTGAAAATATCACTTATTTAAAACTTGTGTCAGATTGGACTGAGAACGATTTTAAAATGTCGAATTTTAAGTCCCGTGGACTGAGTGCTATTTCTGGATCTACCACTCCTGATGAGTTTCGTCGAATTATGATGTGTACGACGTCTAAAGAAGCTTGGGATGTTTTGAAATTGACACATGCGGGTACGAACGCGGTTAAAGAATAAAAATTACAAAATTTGGCCACCCAATTTGAGACTATCACTATGTCTGAGTCTGAATGCTTTGATGATTTTTATGAATGTTTGTTGGACATTGTCAACACTAGTTTAAATTTGGCTGAGGTGATTGATAACACGCGTGTCGTTAAAAAGATTTTGAGATCTCTCCAAAAATGATTTATTCCTAAAGTCACTGTTTTGAACTCTTTGGGAAATTTGAAATCACTTAAGTAGGAAGAACTTGTTGGATATCTTCAAACCTATGAGATTGACATGTTTCCCCAAACCATTAAGGCTAAGGATAAAGGCGTTGCTTTAAAAACTCATTTTAAGAAAAAGAAAGAAAACGTTTGTGAGCCCGATTCTGAGGGAGATTTTGATTTTGATGGTATGGCCTTGATTGCGAAATTTTTTAAAAAATCTCTCAACATGAACAAAAATAATTCTTCCAATAAGAGATTTTTTTGAGAAAAATAAAAAGGCCAAATAAAATGGTGAGAAAGAGAAGGAGAGAGAAAGAAACGAAGAGTGAGGGAAATTTAGAAAGTTTGATGAGTTTTGAGTGTGAGGGCAAAGGGCATAAGTCATTTGAGTGTCCCACCTATCTTAGGAGAAAGCGGAAGAAAGTAGCCATGCCTGCCACACTTAGTGATAGTGAGGGAAATGAGAAAGACGAGTCTGGAGATGGTTTAGCACATGGGAGGGTTGTTTCATTTTCTTGTCGTCTGAGCACACCCACTTTGTCTCACGAGAGTGACACGAGAGCGATGGTAGTGATTTGTGTTCTTCGAGTGAGGAAGAAAGCGAGAAGGAAAGGGGAGATGAAAGTGAGCTCCAAAAAGCTTTTAGATATTTGTACGCCAAGCCCTTGAAAACGAAAATATACAATAGGGATTTAGGTCGTCAGGTTTTGGATTTGGAGAGAGAATGATGTTTTGAGACGGGAAAAGTGTGATTTGATCAACACGATGTCTAGACGGACGACACGTGTATCCCAACTCGAGAGTGATCTCGAACGTGCCCGAGAGGTCAAAGTCCTTTAGAGAACGCATCTAAGAAGGATGGAAAGATGGTTCTCAATCCTATTTTGTGTAATGGTGAGAGTTTAGGATTAAGTCATGACGGTGCTTTTACTTCCCAAGTTGTACCCGAACCAGTTCCCACTTTAGTGTTAGATTCACGTGAGTCTCACCCTAACCCACCTAGGCGTCCCATTCCTATTAGAAGAGAGCATCCTAGAATTTTGAGAGAGGTGTTCCTAGGCCTATATATGTTTGTTCCCATTGCAAGAGGATTTGTCACCTTAGTAAATTTTGTTTTAAGTTGGGTTATGTGTCATGTTTTTCTTCTACACGTGTTTTTACCACACATGCACCCACACATGATACTTTAAATGCTCCTGGAGACTACATGAGAGATTTTGTACATTTAGGTGAGCAAGTTAAGTTTTTGTCAAAACTTCAAAATATTTGATGGAGATTTTTCATAAGTTGGTGCCACCTTTGGAAAACCCCTCCGCACCTAACGATTGAGGTTTGACTTGTTTACTAGCATAGGATGTTTTTCATGATGACATTACTTGCCTATTGCTAGTATGTATCATGTTTGTATGTTTTCTATTTTTTTTAAACATTTTGAAAAATACAAAAAGATTTGATTTTGATAAAATTTTGAGAAAATCCAAAAAGATTTTTGTATTTTGTTTTACTCCTTTTATGGATAGACACTTAGGATGAGCGAGTCACAACATCATTCCATTTTTCATGTGACTATTTGATATTTTTTGAGACAATATATCACGTCATCTTTGTGCTTTATAATATTTGGAGTCATTAAGATGTAATTAAGTGTTACTTTCTACATGTTTGACTCATGATTTCCTTTATTGCACACGTGCGCGGATTTGTTGATTATTGTGCTTGGCTTATCACATGTTGGCTGGGTGTTTTCACTTCAATCCTGTCTTTAAAAACGAACCAATCGCGATAAAACTTAATAAGAAAGTTGTGCATATAAGAACCGTTTGTAAGTTTGTGTGTTTTATTTGAAAACGGGAAAGGGTTGCGACAGGTTCACATTTGGCCTTTGCGAATACGAAGCCACCGTTATATCGGACCTAAAAAATTAAGGTATTTTAATTATCCGAGGTCCAAAGAGGTTAAAAGAGCCTGAAAAAATTTTATGGAAGTAAAAAGAAATTCATCCCAAACATGGGCCATTACGTTTCATCATCAATTCTCCAATGTTTGAGAATTTAAATCACCTCTAAACAAAATATAAATCTAAGGGAGTTTGGTTGGAGTATTTAAATTGGTTTGCAATTCCTTGAAAGTCCTGAAAAGTTGAAGCTTTGAAGATGTTGAACTTTGATTGTCGACATGTCATTTAGTATTCTCAGTTTGAAGGTTTAATGGGGATATTATCTTATATGTCATTTTATTTATGGAGATCGCATAATTCGAATTTTTTATGTATGTACCGGCATAAACAGAGGGGGAGATTTATAAGGACATAATTTTATAAATGTTCTGGGTAGAATCTAGGAATTTTCTATTTGTCCTAGATCACAGTATGTATGTCTGATACTGCTACATTCGGCACGTCAACACGATCATCAACGACGGCCTTGATCCGAATCCATGCATCCACCATCTTCACACGTGCATCATGCTTCATGCAACGTGTTGCCAACTATTCCCACTACTCCACTTTGCATTATTGGTAAAATGATTTACCGGAGTTGTTTATATTTGCATAAATATTCGGGAAGTTTTTAGAAAATATTTTTCGAAGTCTGATTTGTTTTTAACAAAAAGCAGAAATTTTTGTAAGTGTAGAAGTAAACTTGCCTCGGTCGACGAGCTCGCAAGATCTCGTTCAAACGATATCGCTTTGTCATTCGAACGACATGAGCATATCGCGCGATCTCGTTCGAGCGATGCCATCGCCTCGATTTTCGTATAAATATCTGTATGCTTTCTGCACATTTTTCCAAATCTTTTTCCCACACGATTTTTGCGTTTCATGTTTTAAGGTTTCCTACCTTCTATATACACATAATCATTCCCATATATGTATGTGAATATTTAAACCTTCAAGAGGATCGTCTGTACTCATCTGTAATAACTTGTGGAGAAGCCGTCTCTTCTTCATTACTGACCTTTTGGAGTTCTTGCGGGGGATTCCACGCCCCTAATATGGTAATGAGAGAGTTGACAAATTGTTGTCTTTCAATAATAATCTTGTTCGGTGGGGTGATTTTATTCCCTCTACACTACCCATCCTTAAACCTCTTGGTGAATTTTCTACGAGACTCGTATCCCCTTCATAACAATGTAATAACCCTCGCTTATGAGACCGTATTTTATAGTAATTACTTAGTATAGTAATTGGAACCAAGTGTTGGGCTATGATTTGAATGATGAATTCAATATAGAAAAGTTGATATTTATTCTGAGGTTGCATACATATCATAATTATGGGAAAATATTGCTATGTCATGCTTATTAATATCATCTGTATATAAAATGATATTTGGCTTAATTATGAGACCGGAACCTAAATTGGATTTTAAAATGTCCAAATGATAATTTGGAGGTTGCAGTTGATTCCGGAACGTGCGAAATAGTCAAATAATGTACCATATTGTATTTTATAGTTTTGGGCATTTTTGACTGGTTGTGCTTTGATTATGCTATCGCGTATCATTTTATCGCACTTTTGGTTAATTAAGTGGGCATTTGGTCTTAAGTCACGATTTATGCCTACTAAGTCTTCTATTTCCCCAAAATCCCTTCCTAAACCTAAGAGAGAAAAGAGAAAGTAGGGAGAAAGCTTTGGAGATTGAGAGAGATTGCTACTACACCAAAGGAATCTACACATTTGCTGAATCAAGGCAAGTTTTTACTTGCTAAATTATGTCTTGAGATAGATGACTTGTTATGTTAATGGTGTATTGATTTTAGTTTAGAGAACTTAGGGTTTTCTTATGTATTTTGGATTTTGATTCACTCTAAGTTGATTCATGGGGTTTGAAGATGATCAATAGCATCTTTGATGTTCTTATAGTGATGATATATGAGTTTGGTTGGAAGAAATTGGAGCTTGGGTAGAAAATGGAGTCCAAGACTCCATAGCCATTTCTTGGCAAAATCGCAGGCCCGAATCGATTCGGCCCCCTGGGCGAATCGATTCGGTTAAGTTCCAGTGCCCAGGTCTTGTTGACCGAATCGATTCGGAATTGGTCTGAATCGATTCGGCAGTTATGCAGAAACCCTGATTTTCAGACCGAATCGATTCGGCCCTCTGAGCGAATCGATTCGGCTATTATGCAGAATCTCAAATTTTCTGGCCGAATCGATTCGGCCAAGGGGGCGAATCGATTCGGTAGCCCTGCACTTTTTGAAATTTTTCTTTTTCATTTTTAACCCCTTTTATTTAGGACTAATGATTAGGGACCTTCTTAAATGAAGTAAACATAGGGTTTAGAGTTCTAGTTGAGTTGGGTCGACATCCTAGACTCGAAAGGGTTCATCTAGGATTCATTCAAGGGGGGAATTTAAAGGGATGCTTAGGCGTTTCTTTAGTCTTGAAGTTTATAAGGATCTAGAATGTATCAAGGTCAATTTTGGAGACTTTAGAATTCAACTTGAGTTACATTTTGACTTGATGGTTTATATTAAAGCCTAAAAGAGGCCTTGGGGATAACTTTGGAGTCTAAATTCCTTATCGAGGATGTTATGTCGGTACGTATCATGTGTAGTCCCGATTTAACTTATACATTTATTTAAAATGGGAAATTGTTAAGGTAAATGATAATTTACTAATCATGTAATGGAAATTAATAAAATGAATGTTACACACCTCTCTAAATACCATCTTAAGGGAAGTCCGCTCGATAGGTGAAGCCCCCTGGCTAATGAATGCAGGGTGGATATAGTCCTAGGCCATGGGAGCGTTTATGGTTGTATGTTTTTCTGCGGGGGTAGGGAGATTTCGGGTGTGGTCTTGGCTACCACGCAGGCTCATGGCCGCTTCCCGACGCTTTCGATAGGATCCCAGGTTGTCTTATGTTAGTCCCTGGAAGATGATGGTTATTTAGGGACGCGCTCAGTGGGGAAACCCGGACGGGCGGTCTTAGAATCGTTATATTTATAATTATGACTATTCTAATTATCGAGTTGGACTCGATGGAACATTAATGCCATAAAGAGCAAAATTATGCCGCAAAGAGCATGTCATTGAGATTAGTGCCATATAGAGCACATGATGTCAATTATATTCCTGATAAGGAATGGAAAATGAATATTTGAATTGAAATATGATTAAAGATGATAAAGGCTTATAAGCACTTTTAATTCTGTTTTATTGTGAATCTCACTCTATGTAGTACTTCACTAGTTTCAGTTCCTTATAAGCTGTTAACATGCTAGACTATCATCCATGCTTAATTGTGCATCATTATCATACTTTTCATTTATCTATTGATCACATATACCCGGCCCTGACCGGTTTTCCTTTTCTTGTTGTATATGTATATCTATATTATCCGTTCAGGTGTTCCGCCGCACGGTCGCCCGTAATGACCTTTTCCTTCCACATGTTTTTGAGGAGCCGTGACATTGTGCGGGTTTCACGGGATTTTGAGTAGACGTCTCTGTTTATGTTTCTAGTTATGTTCGGTTCATTCGGGCATGTTGCCCAAACTGTTGTAAATGTATAATGAATTTATTATGTAACACTTGATGCTATATGTATGTTGTATGGATGGTATTGACCGAAGTTTTATTCGGTCCTTTGTATCTTTCGGGATTTCTTATATTGCGCTTGTGGGGGGTTTCCACCCTCTATTTCTATTATGGGTTGTTGAAAATGTTTTTCTTTTTTTTTTAATCAAAGTTTTTTTGATAACCCGTTTTCCGGAATATAGAGTGGTTATTCCTTATACCTTGTATATTGTTGTGATGCTGAGGATGATATTATCCATGATTTCCTATTTAATCGGGGTATAGGGCTGGCCACCCTTTATTTCGGATAGCGGGTTGTCACAGATGGTATCAGAGCATCAGGTTCTAGAGTCTTTAGGATCTATGCGGACTTGTCACGTTCTACCGTAGCGTTCTTTGATATAGAACTTAATGTTAGGGCTGCTTTGCTGCCTATATATGCGATCTCCTGCTAAATAGATTGTCCTATATTATGTTCTAACTCTATCTCGTCTCTATCTCAGATGCCGCCGAAGAGAGAACGTCCCGCTAGACGTGATAGGGTCGTTGAGGATGAGTTTGGTCCTCCACCGCAGCAGGGGAGTATCAGTGCCGCTGAAGTGGCAAATATTGTGGCCCAAGCTGTCAACGCCGCGATGACTGCCGTGGCCCAACAAATGCCACAAGCCCAAGTTAGGGGACGTGAAGCACAAGTTCCCACGGGACCTTCTCAGTGGGAACGGGTGAGAGAATCTTTCCTTAAGGGACATCCCCCGAAGTTTGAGGGAGGTTCAGATGTTATCAAGGCGAACCAGTGGAAGAGAGATATGCAGCACCATCTTAGGATGGTGGAATGTAGTGAGGAGAAGAAGCAGATTCTCGTTACTTTCAAGCTGGTAGGACCGGCCTTACATTGGTGGGAGTCAATGACGACACTCGAGCAAAGGGATACTATGTCCATTGCAAATTTTTGGGCTTTGTTTGATGGTAAGTATTTCCCTCCAGCAGTTCAAAGGGAAATACAGAGGAAGCTGCAGGATTTGGTTCAAGGGGAGAGGTCAGTTGCTGAGTATGAAGAAGAGTTTACCCGGTTAACCAGTTTTATACCGGATGAGGTAACTCCAGAGTCGAAGAGGATCTCTAAGTTTGTGGGAGGTTTGAACTGGCGAATAAAGCAACATTTGCTGGGAAATCCATCTCTAGTGACTTTTGGTGATGTGATGAATACCGCTTTGCTTCATTGTCAGGAGCACAGATTGTTTCTGCTAAACAGGAAGAAGGTTGTTACTGTGGGACAATCGGGGAGGCAGGGAGGTGTTGGGAACGGAGGGGGAACATCTTCTTCGTCCCAATCCTCGGGGAACAAGCAGGTTGAGAGGGATCCTCAGCAGGGGGATTCGTCCAAACGTCAACGGTTCGGTGGGTTTAATGCTGGTGGCAATAATAATAACAGGCAAGGACAAGGCGGTCAGCAGCCTCAGGGAAGTCGAGGTGGAAATGGTGGTAGGGGCCAACAGGGCCGAGGTGCGGGTCAACTCCGAAATAACCACGGTAGGAATCAGGATATTACGGCAATCAAATGTTTTCAGTGTGGGGAGCTGGGTCACTACAAAAGGGCGTGTCCTCAGTTGGTTGGAGGGCATCTTCCTCGGGCCCCACAGCAGCCGTATGTGCAGTTTCCGCCTCAAGCGCCTAATCCGGTTGCTCCTCCTCAACAGGGGCAATTGCAGTACGGAAGGGTTTACCATCTTTAGGAGGCTTTGCTTCCTCCAGCTCCTCCGGCACCACCTGCGATCGAGGGTAAGTTTCTCATTCAGGGGCACATGGGTCGCATTCTATTTGATACGGGTGCTACACACTCCTTTATTTCTAGAAGTTTTGCTCAGACTACAGGTTTGATAAAATCTGCTGAAAGTACTTTCACTAGCGTCGAATCCTCTATGGGCGATGGCTCATTGATTTTCTTCGTATGTAAAAACGTAGAAATTAATCTTGGTGACTTGTGTTTTGATGCCGATTTGCTCGTTCTTGATATGGTCGGGTACGATGTAATATTGGGTATGGATTGGCTAGTGAAGTACCGCGCTATAGTGAATTGCTTCGGGAAGAGTATAGTTTTTGCGGTTCCTGGACAAGAGATGTTCCTGGTAGTTATGCCTTGTGTGGAAGGGAGCACGAGTGCTTATTTATATTGTATTGCGGAAGATGCATCTAGAGATGTCATTGTCCCCCTAGATTCTCTTCCCATCGTTCGGGACTTTGAAGATATTTTTTGGGAGATACCCGGATTACCTCCAAGTCGAGAAATAGAGTTTTTGATTGACTTAATGCCGGGAACTAGGCCGATCGCAAAAGCTCCTTATCGAATGGCTCCTGTGGAGATGAGGGAGCTGAGGGATCAGATTCAGAAACTACTGGAGCAGGGTTTTATTAGGCGTAGTACCTCGCCGTGGGGAGCTCCGGTATTGTTTGTGAAGAAGAGAGACGGTTCTCTCCGGTTATGCGTGGACTATAGAGAGTTGAATAAAGTCACCATCCGGAATAAATACCATTTGCCTCGCATTGACGACTTGTTTGATCAACTTAGGGGAGCTTCATATTTCTCCAAGATCGACTTGCGGACAGGGTATCACCAATTGAGGATACGGGAGCAAGATGTGTCCAAGACGGCCTTTCTGACCCGTTACGGATCTTATGAGTTCTTGGTTATGCCCTTCGGGCTAACCAATGCCCCTGCAGTGTTTATGGACCTTATGAATAGGGTATTCCGGGATTTCCTTGACCAGTTTGTCATCGTATTCATTGATGACATCCTAGTCTATTCTCAGACAGAGTCGGATCACGCTGCTCACTTGCGGTTGGTCCTGCAGAGATTGAGAGATCATCAATTGTATGCAAAGTTTGAGAAGTGTGGCTTCTGGCTGAAGGAAGTTCAATTTTTGGGGCATGTGGTGTCATCCCAAGGCGTGTCTGTGGATCCGAGTAAGGTGGTCGCAGTGAAGGAGTGGGGTCAGCCCACGACGCCCACTGAAGTTCATAGTTTTCTGGGCTTGGCGGGTTATTACCGCCGATTCATTAATGGCTTTTCTAAGGTTGCTAGCCCGTTGACGAATTTGACCCAGAAAGGAGTAAGATTTGTTTGGGACAGTTCATGTCAAGCGGCTTTCGATGAGCTCAAGGATAGACTGACTTCTGCTCCAGTCCTGGCATTGCCAAAGCCGGGATTGGAATATCTCATCTTTACCGATGCATCTCTTTTGGGGTTAGGAGGTGTTCTTCAACAAGAGAGGCAACCCACTGCATACGCTACTCGTAAGTTGAAGCCTCATGAGAGGAACTATCCAGTGCATGATTTGGAGTTCGCCGCCGTTGTATTTGCCTTGAAGATATGGAGGCATTACCTCTTGGGGGAAAAGTTTAGTCTTTTCACCGACCACAAATCGCTGCAGTACTTATTCTCCCAAAAGGATTTGAACATGCGCCAGCGCCGTTGGTTGGAGTTTGTGAAAGACTACCAATTTGATATTCATTATCACCCCGGGAAGGCGAATGTGGTAGCAGATGCCTTGAGTAGAAAGCCTGATGGAAACTTAGCTGAAGTGTGGAAAGCTAAGTGGAAAGAACTCAGCCTGGAGGATGCCGGAGCGAGAGCATTCCTTTCAGTGATGACGGTTACTCCCACGATTATAGCAAAGATTGTGGAGACTCAGAAGAGAGATAAGGTTTGTCAAGACCATACACGCCAGTTGTTGTCTGAGGGAGCGGAGTCGTACTCGATAGGCTCTGAGGGTGGACTACGCTTCCATGGAAGACTTGTAGTTCCCGATGATGGGGATTTGAGACGTGCAGTTATGGCAGAATCCCACGGGTCGAAGTTCACGGTACATCCCGGCGGGGACAAGATGTACCAAGATATGCGTCGTTTGTACTGGTGGGCGGGCATGAAGAGGGATATCTCAGAGTTTGTGTCTCAATGCACTACTTGTCAGTTGGTTAAGATTGATCACCAGCGACCGACAGGTTTGTTACAACCGCTTGAGATTCCCGTATGGAAATGGGAGAGCATTTCGATGGACTTTGTTACGGGCTTGCCTAGATCGCAAAAGGGTCATGACTCAATTTGGGTGATTGTCGACCGTTTGACTAAGTCGGCACACTTCTTGCCTGTGCGCACCGATTATGATACCGCTCGTTATGCCCAGTTGTTCATTGAGGAGATCGTCAGACTCCACGGGGTACCTTTGAATATTATCTCCGACCGAGATAAAATATTTGTGTCCCACTTTTGGCAGAGTTTCCAGGGAGCTATGGGGACTGAATTGAAGCTAAGCTCTTCCTATCATCCTCAAACAGACGGTCAGACCGAAAGGGTAAACCAGATGATGGAGGATATGCTTCGTATGTGCATACTTGACTTTAAAGGTAGTTGGGAACAATATCTTTCATTGGTTGAGTTTGCTTACAACAACTCATACCAATTTACCATTGGTATGGCACCTTATGAAGCTCTGTATGGCAGGCCTTGTGGGTTGCCCGCTTGTTGGTTAGAAGTGGGTGATAATAAGTTTCTTGGACCTGAGATGATCCAAGATACTTCTTCGAAGATCAAGCTTATTCGAAATCGCATACGGGTAGCCCAAGATCGCCAAAAGAGTTATGCCGATGCGGGTAGGAGACATATGGAATTAGAGGTTGGAGACCAAGTGTTGGTGCGGGTGTCCCCGATGAAGGGCATTAAGCGTTTTGGGAAGAAAGGAAAGCTTGCACCTCGCTTTGTTGGACCTTTCCCGGTAATCGCAAAGGTTGGTCCCGTAGAATACCAACTTGCCTTGCCGGAACCTTTACAACAAATCCATGATGTATTTCATGTCTCCTCCTTGAAAAAGTACAGAAGGTGTGAAGGTGCCCTTTGGCACATTCCTTTCGAAGATATCGATTTGCAGCCCGATGTTTCTTATGAAGAACAACCGGTTGCTATCCTTGAGTTTGGGGAGCGAAAGTTAAGATCTCGGGTGGTGCCTCTAGTGAGAGTCCATTGGAGTCATCATCATGCAAGCGAATCGACTTGGGAACGCGAGGACGAGATGCGGGAGAAATATCCACATCTTTTCTCATGAGGTACGCCTGAATTTTGGGGGCAAAATTCCCTCATAAGGGGGGGAGTATGTAATAACCCTCGCTTATGAGACCGCATTTTATAGTAATTACTTAGTATAGTAATTGGAACCAAGTGTTGGGCTATGATTTGAATGATGAATTCAATATAGAAAAGTTGATATTTATTATGAGGTTGCATACATATCATAATTATGGGAAAATATTGCTATGTCATGCTTATTAATATCATCTGTATATAAAATGATATTTGGCTTAATTATGAGACCGGAACCTAAATTGGATTTTAAAATGTCCAAATGATAATTTGGAGGTTGCAGTTGATTCCGGAACGTGCGAAATAGTCAAATAATGTACCATATTGTATTTTATAGTTTTGGACATTTTTGACTGGTTGTGCTTTAATTATGGTATCGCGTACCATTTTATCGCACTTTTGGTTAATTAAGTGGGCATTTGGTCTTAAGTCACGATTTATGCCTACTAAGTCTTCTATTTCCCCAAAATCCCTTCCTAAACCTAAGAGAGAAAAGAGAAAGTAGAGAGAAAGCTTTGGAGATTGAGAGAGATTGCTACTACACCAAAGGAATCTACACATTTGCTGAATCAAGGCAAGTTTTTACTTGCTAAATTGTGTCTTGAGATAGATGACTTGTTATGTTAATGGTGTATTGATTTTAGTTTAGAGAACTTAGGGTTTTCTTATGTATTTTGGGCTTTGATTCACTCTAAGTTGATTCATGGGGTTTGAAGATGATCAATAGCATCTTTGATGTTCTTATAGTGATGATATATGAGTTTGGTTGGAAGAAATTGGAGTTTGGGTAGAAAATGGAGTCCAAGACTCCATAGCCATTTCTTGGCAAAATCGCAGGCCCGAATCGATTCGGCCCCCTGGGCGAATCGATTCGGTTAAGTTCCAGTGCCCAGGTCTTGTTAACCGAATCGATTCGGAATTGGTCCGAATCGATTCGGCAGTTATGCAGAAACCCTGATTTTCAGACCGAATCGATTCGGCCCTCTGAGCGAATCGATTCGGCTATTATGCAGAATCTCAAATTTTCTGGCCGAATCGATTCGGCCAAGGGGGCGAATCGATTCGGTAGCCCTGCACTTTTTGAAATTTTTCTTTTTCATTTTTAACCCCTTTTATTTAGGACTAATGATTAGGGACCTTCTTAAATGAAGTAAACATAGGGTTTAGAGTTCTAGTTGAGTTGGGTCGACATCCTAGACTCGAAAGGGTTCATCTAGGATTCATTCAAGGGGGGAATTTAAAGGGATGCTTAGGCGTTTCTTTAGTCTTGAAGTTTATAAGGATCTAGAATGTATTAAGGTCAATTTTGGAGACTTTAGAATTCAACTTGAGTTACATTTTGACTTGATGGTTTATATTAAAGCCTAAAAGAGGCCTTGGGGATAACTTTGGAGTCTAAATTCCTTATCGAGGATGTTATGTCGGTACGTATCATGTGTCGTCCCGATTTAACTTATACATTTATTTAAAATGGGAAATTGTTAAGGTAAATCATAATTTACTAATCATGTAATGGAAATTAATAAAATGAATGTTACACACCTCTCTAAATACCATCTTAAGGGAAGTCCGCTCGATAGGTGAAGCCCCCTGGCTAATGAATGCAGGGTGGATATAGTCCTAGGCCATGGAAGCGTTTATGGTTGTATGTTTTTCTGCGGGGGTAGGGAGATTTCGGGTGTGGTCTTGGCTACCACGCAGGCTCATGGCCGCTTCCCGACGCTTTCGATAGGATCCCAGGTTGTCTTATGTTAGGCCCTGGAAGATGATGGTTATTTAGGGACGCGCTCAGTGGGGAAACCCGGACGGGCGGTCTTAGAATCGTTATATTTATAATTATGACTATTCTAATTATCGAGTTGGACTCGATGGAACATTAATGCCATAAAGAGCAAAATTATGCCGCAAAGAGCATGTCATTGAGATTAGTGCCATATAGAGCACATGATGTCAATTATATTCCTGATAAGGAATGGAAAATGAATATTTGAATTGAAATATGATTAAAGATGATAAAGGCTTATAAGCACTTTTAATTCTGTTTTATTGTGAATCTCACTCTATGTAGTACTTCACTAGTTTCAGTTCCTTATAAGCTGTTAACATGCTAGACTATCATCCATGCTTAATTGTGCATCATTATCATACTTGTCATTTATCTATTGATCACATATACCCGGCCCTGACCGGTTTTCCTTTTCTTGTTGTATATGTATATCTATATTATCCGTTCAGGTGTTCCGCCGCACGGTCGCCCGTAATGACCTTTTCCTTCAACATGTTTTTGAGGAGCCGTGACATTGTGCGGGTTTCACGGGATTTTGAGTAGACGTCTCTGTTTATGTTTCTAGTTATGTTCGGTTCATTCGGGCATGTTGCCCAAACTGTTGTAAATGTATAATGAATTTATTATGTAACACTTGATGCTATATGTATGTTGTATGGATGGTATTGACCGAAGTTTTATTCGGTCCTTTGTATCTTTCGGGATTTCTTATATTGCGCTTGTGGCGGGTTTCCACCCTCTATTTCTATTATGGGTTGTTGAAAATGTTTTTCTTTTTTTTTAATCAAAGTTTTTTTGATAACCCGTTTTCCGGAATATAGAGTGGTTATTCCTTATACCTTGTATATTGTTGTGATGCTGAGGATGATATTATCCATGATTTCCTATTTAATCGGGGTATAGGGCTGGCCACCCTTTATTTCGGATAGCGGGTTGTCACAAACAAATTGCTATCAAGTTTATCAATTGTGTGGCCAACACTCTCGGGGAACATGGTAGTTTATCAGTTTAAAGTAGTGAATTATAATTTTCCTATTTTATAATAATGTTTTTCAGAAAACAGGTTGATGGTGTTTTATAATTTCTTTTTTTTATTTGTAAACTCGGAATTATTCATTCTTAATATTTAAAAAATTTATACCTTAATATATAATATACATACATAATACACTAATATGTGTGTAATTCGTATAAATAAAATATATATATGTACATGTACACAAAATTACGTATGAAATAATATAAAGTTAAATAATAATAATAATAATATTATTATTATTATTATTATTATTATATATATAGTACATATTTTTTTTTAAATTATTTACATACATGAATTGAAAATTATATACATACATGAATTGATGAATTGAAAATTATATACATACATGAATTGATAATATTTTGTAATACATATGTACTATAAATATATATATAGGGAAAGGATCAAGTGTGGTCTCAGTTTGAGCTCCATAAATAAGGTCAATTTTTTTAAAACAGTAAAAAAAAAAATTGGACTCATTTTTTTTATGGTTTTTGAACATTTCAATAGGGCCATAAAAAATATTCAACTCAAAATGTTTTGCTATTTTAAAAAAATCCGTCAAACTCTGTCAAATTTTAATTCGTTTTCAAGTTGTTAAAAACTGACAAAAGTTGATCGATTTTTTTAAAATATTAAAAAAAATCATTTTGAGTTGATTTTTTTTATATTACCCTACTGAAATGTTTAAAAATCATAAAAAAATCAATCCAATTTTTTTTCTTTTACTAATTTAAAAAAATGGACCTCATTCAGGCACCTCAAACAGATCGATCTCATGAGATCCGTTCTCTCTATATATATGTTAACACATAAAAATCAACCCAAAAATATTTTTTTACAATTTTAAAAAAATGGACCTGAATCAGGGACCTCAAACTGATGGACCTCATGAGATCAGCTATATATATATATATATATATATATATATATATTAACACATACATAAACTTTCATTCATATATAATACATGATTGTATGCATATATACATACATGCATGCATACTGCATGTATGTATGCATGCATGTATGTATATATGTATATATTTATGTGTCATGTACGCATGAAGATTTTATGTATATTTATATACAAACACACATATATGTATAATATAAATATATATTTCTCCCAAATTTGTCAAATTTACAAAAACCGGTATTTAAAAACAAGTTTATCAAATGCACACCAAGAATTATAAGCACAAAAACTGTATTTGAAAACAATGTTTGAATCTTATGAATACAGAAGGAAACGGGTCCTAAAGTCTAAAAGGCTTTTCTCGTTATAATCGGTCCTAAGTTGAACAAAACGAAACAAGTCATAATTGTCATCATCCCATGACCACGATTTTACGAGACCCTCATCAAAATAAGGTTGCTCAAACCAAGTCGCAAAAAGTCTGAACAAATTAGGTGTCATTTGCCACTCTCATATAGCAAATAAGGAAATAAAATTAATGTCTCTGTCTTGGATTGTGGTTGGTCAATACCGCTGAAGCGAACTCAAATCACTGTTTAAAATGAATTCACGACAGCAATATTGACCAATCACAATCTATATCATTAAAAAAATTAATATTTCAAAGACAACAAACTTTTTTCTAACAAATAATCCGGTGTCAGTTGCCACTCTCAAGTATAAGTGTATTAAGTAGATGTACTCTCAAACCAAGTCACAAGAAGTGTAAAAGGCCTAGTAGAGTAAACTGTTTACCGTCAACAGTGTGAATTAGCATGGGACAGTGGTCAGAAGCACGTTGTCCACCACAACAATCTCAACGCAGTAATTTATGACTTGTGGGGAAAAAAAGAACGAAATAGGGTTTTTTTGCTGGGAAATTTATCACGGTCTTGTCAAGGTCCTTGACCGTGACAATTATTTTAATAATTGTCACGATTATTGATCGTGACAAGTCCTTGACAACTGTTATTGTCACGGACTTGTTACGGTCAATGGCCGTGATAATTCTTTATCACGGTCTTGTCACGGCGGTCTTGTCACGGTCAATGACCGTGATACAAAACGCGTGCTTTTTGTCATGATCAATGACCGTGACAAGGGTGGCCGGCTGAAAGGTGACATTTTGGCCATTTTAGTGTAGTGATATTTCATTCGTAACACTCGTGTAAAAGATGTTATTAATATCACTTATATTACACGCCCCTAATATGGTAATGAGAGAGTTGACAAATTGTTGTTTTTCAATAATAATCTTGTTCGGTGGGGTGATTTTATTCCCTCTACACTACCCATCCTTAAACCACTTGGTGAATTTTCTATGAGACTCGTATCCCCTTCATAACAAATTGCTATCAAGTTTATCAATTGTCTGGCCAACACTCTCGGGGAACATGGTAGTTTATCAATTTAAAGTAGTGAATTATAATTTTTCTATTTTATAATAATGTTTTTCAGAAAAAAGGTTGATGGTGTTTTATAATTTATTTTTTTTATTTTTAAACTCGGAATTATTCATTCTTAATATTTAATCCATTTATACCTTAATATATAATATACATACATAATACACTAATATGTGTGTAATTCTTATAAATAAAATATATATATGTAAATGTACACAAAATTACGTATGAAATAATATAAAGTTAAATAATAATAATAATAATAATAATAATAATAATAATAATAATAATAATATTATTATTATTATTATTATATAAACAGTACATATTTTTTTAAAATTATTTAAATACATGAATTGAAAATTATATACATACATGAATTGATGAATTGAAAATTATATACATACATGAATTGATAATATTTTTTAATACATATGTACTATAAATATATATAGGAAAAGGATCAAGTGTGGTCTCAGTTTGAGCTCCATAAATGAGGTCAATTTTTTTATAATAGTAAAAAAAAAATTGGACTCGTTTTTTTTATGGTTTTTGAACATTTCAGTAGGGCCATAAAAAATATTCAACTCAAAATGTTTAGCTATTTTAAAAAAATCGGTCAAACTCTGTCAAATTTTAATTTGTTTTCAAGTTGTTAAAAACTGACAAAATTTGATTGATTTTTTTAAAATATTAAAAAAAATCATTTTGAGTTGATTTTTTTTATATAACCCTACTGAAATGTTTAAAAACCATAAAAGAATCAATCCAAAAAATATTTTTTTTACTAATTTAAAAAAATGGACCTCATTCAGGCACCTCAAACTGATGGATCTTATGAGATCCGTTCTCTCTAAATATATGTTAACACATAAAAATAAACCCAAAAATATTTTTTTACAATTCTAAAAAAATGGTCCTCAAACTTATGGACCTCATGAGATCCGCTATATATATATATATATATATATATATATATATATATATATATATATATATATATATATATATATATATATATATATATATATATATATATATATGTATATATATATATATATATATATGTATATATATATGTATATATATATAATAACACATACATAAACTTTCATCCATATATAATACATGATTGTATGCATATATACATACATGCATGGATACTGCATGTATGTATGCATGCATGTATTTATATATGTATATATTTATGTGTCATGTACGCATGAATATTTTTTGTATTTTTATATACACACACACATATATGTATAATATAAATATATATTTTTGACAAATTTGTCAAATTTTCAAAAACCGGTATTTAAAAACAAGTTTATCAAATGCACACCAAGAATTATAAACACAAAAACTGTATTTGAAAACAATGTTTGAATCTTATGAATAGAGAACGAAACGGGTCCTAAAGTCTAAAAGGCTTTTCTCGTTATAATCGGTCCTAAGTTGAACAAAATGAAACTAGTCATAATTGTCATCATCCCATGACCACGATTTTAGGAGACCCTCATCAAAATCAGGTTTCTCAAACCAAGTCGCAAAAAGTCTGAACAAATTAGGTGTGATTTGCCACTCTCATATAGCAAATAAGGAAATAAAATTAATGTCTCTGTCTTGGATTTTGGTTGGTTAATACCGCTGAAGCGAACTCAAATCACTGTTAAAAATGAATTCACGACAGGAATATTGACCAATCACAATCTATATCATTAAAAAAATTAATATTTCAAAGACATCAAACTTTTTTCTAAGAAATAATCCGGTGTCAGTTGCCACTCTCAAGTATAAGTGTATCAAGTAGCTGTACTCTCAAACCAAGTCACAAGAAGTGTAAAAGGCCTAGTAGAGTGAACTGTTTACCGCCAACAGTGTGAATTAGCATGGGATAATGGTCAGAAGCACGTTGTCCACCACAGCAATCCCAACGCAGTAATTTATGACATGTGGGGAAAAAAAAATGAAAGAGGGTTTTTTTGCTGGGAAATTTATCACGGTCATGTCAAGGTCCTTGACCGTGACAATTATTTTAATAATTGTCACGATTATTGATCGTGACAAGTCCTTGACAACTGTTATTGTCACGGACTTGTTACGGTCAATGGCCGTGATAATTCTTTATCACGGTCTTGTCACGGCGGTCTTGTCACGGTCAATGACCGTGATACAAAACGCGTGCTTTTTGTCACGATCAATGACCGTGACAAGGGTGGCCGGCTGAAAGGTGACATTTTGGCCATTTTGGTGTAGTGATATTTCATTCGTAACACTCGTGTCAAAGAGGTTATTAATAACACTTATATTCCACGCCCCTAATATGGTAATGAGAGAGTTGACAAATTGTTGTCTTTCAATAATAATCTTGTTCGGTCTTGTGATTTTATTCCCTCTACACTACCCATCCTTAAACCTCTTGGTGAATTTTCTACGAGACTCGTATCCCCTTCATAACAAATTGCTATCAAGTTTATCAATTGTGTGGCCAACACTCTAGGGGAACATGGTAGTTTATCAATTTAAAGTCGTGAATTATAATTTTTCTATTTTATAATAATGTTTTTCAGAAAACAGGTTGATGGTGTTTTATAATTTCATTTTTTTATTTTTAAACTCGGAATTATTCATTCTTAATATTTAATCGATTTATACCTTAATATATAATATACATACATAAAACACTAATATGTGTTTAATTCATATAAATAAAATATATATATGTACATGTACACAAAATTACGTATGAAATAATATAAAGTTAAATAATAATAATAATAATAATAATAATAATAATAATAATAAAATTAATAATATTATTATATATATAGTACATATTTTTTTTTAATTATTTACATACAAGAATTGATGAATTGAAAATTATATACATACATGAATTGATGAATTGAAAATTATATACATACATGAATTGATAATATTTTTTAATACATATATACTATAAATATATATAGGGAAAGGATCAAGTGTGGTCTTAGTTTGAGCTCCATAAATGAGGTAAATTTTTTTAAAACAGTAAAAAAAAAAATTGGACTCGTTTTTTTTATGGTTTTTGAACATTTCAATTGAGCCATAAAAAATATTCAACTCAAAATGTTTTGCTATTTTAAAAAAATCGGTCAAACTCTGTCAAATTTTAATTTGTTTTCAAGTTGTTAAAAACTGACAAAATTTGATTGATTTTTTTAAAATATTAAAAACAATCATTTTGAGTTGATTTTATTTATATAACCCTACTGAAATGTTTAAAAACCATAAAAAACTCAATCCAAAAAATATTTTTTTTACTAATTTAAAAAAATGGACCTCATTCAGGCACCTCAAACTGATGGATCTCATGAGATCCGTTCTCTCTAAATATATGTTAACACATAAAAATAAACCCAAAAATATTTTTTTACAATTTTAAAAAAATGGACCTCAAACTTATGGACCTCATGAGATCCGCTATATATATATATATATATATATATATATATATATATATATATATAATAACACATACATAAACTTTCATCCATATATAATACATGATTGTATGCATATATACATACATGCATGCATACTGCATGTATGTATGCATGCATGTATTTATATATGTATATATTTATGTGTCATGTACGCATGAAGATTTTATGTATTTTTATATACACACACACATATATGTATAATATAAATATATATTTTTGCCAAATTTTCAAAAACCGGTTTTTAAAAACAAGTTTATCAAATGCACACCAAGAATTATAAACACAAAAACTGTATTTGAAAACAATGTTTGAATCTTATGAATAGAGAACGAAACGGGTTCAAAAGTCTAAAAGGCTTTTCTCGTTATAATCGGTCCTAAGTTGAACAAAATGAAACAAGTCATAATTGTCATCATCCCATGACCACGATTTTAGGAGACCCTCATCAAAATCAGGTTTCTCAAACCAAGTCGCAAAAAGTCTGAACAAATTAGGTGTGATTTGCCACTCTCATATAGCAAATAAGGAAATAAAATTAATGTCTCTGTCTTGGATTGTGGTTGGTTAATACCGCTGAAGCGAACTCAAATCACTGTTAAAAATGAATTCACGACAGCAATATTGACCAATCACAATCTATATCATTAAAAAAATTAATATTTCAAAGATATCAAACTTTTTTCTAAGAAATAATCCGGTGTCAGTTGCCACTCTCAAGTATAAGTGTATCAAGTAGTTGTACTCTCAAACCAAGTCACAAGAAGTGTAAAAGGCCTAGTAGAGTGAACTGTTTACCGCCAACACTGTGAATTAGCATGGGATAATGGTCAGAAGCACGTTGTCCACCACAGCAATCCCAACGCAGTAATTTATGACTTGTGGGGAAAAAAAGAACGAAATAGGGTTTTTTTGCTGGGAAATTTATCACGGTCATGTCAAGGTCCTTGACCGTGACAATTATTTTAATAATTGTCACGATTATTGATCGTGACAAGTCCTTGACAACTGTTATTGTCACGGACTTGTTACGGTCAATGGCCGTGATAATTCTTTATCACGGTCTTGTCACGGCGGTCTTGTCACGGTCAATGACCGTGATACAAAACGCGTGCTTTTTGTCACGATCAATGACCGTGACAAGGGTGGCCGGCTGAAAGGTGACATTTTGGCCATTTTGGTGTAGTGATATTTCATTCGTAACACTCGTGTCAAAGAGGTTATTAATAACACTTATATTCCACGCCCCTAATATGGTAATGAGAGAGTTGACAAATTGTTGTCTTTCAATAATAATCTTGTTCGGTCTTGTGATTTTATTCCCTCTACACTACCCATCCTTAAACCACTTGGTGAATTTTCTACGAGACTCGTATCCCCTTCATAACAAATTGCTATCAAGTTTATCAATTGTGTGGCCAACACTCTAGGGGAACATGGTAGTTTATCAATTTAAAGTCGTGAATTATAATTTTTCTATTTTATAATAATGTTTTTCAGAAAACAGGTTGATGGTGTTTTATAATTTCACTTTTTTATTTTTAAACTCGGAATTATTCATTCTTAATATTTAATCGATTTATACCTTAATATATAATATACATACATAAAACACTAATATGTGTTTAATTCATATAAAAAAAATATATATATGTACATGTACACAAAATTACGTATGAAATAATATAAAGTTAAATAATAATAATAATAATAATAATAATAATAATAATAATAATAATAAAATTAATAATATTATTATATATATAGTACATATTTTTTTTTAATTATTTACATACATGAATTGATGAATTGAAAATTATATACATACATGAATTGATGAATTGAAAATTATATACATACATGAATGGATAATATTTTTTAATACATATGTACTATAAATATATATAGGGAAAGGATCAAGTGTGGTCTTAGTTTGAGCTCCATAAATGAGGTCAATTTTTTTAAAACAGTAAAAAAAAAATTGGACTCGTTTTTTTTATGGTTTTTGAACATTTCAATTGAGCCATAAAAAATATTCAACTCAAAATGTTTTGCTATTTTAAAAAAATCGGCCAAACTCTGTCAAATTTTAATTTGTTTTCAAGTTGTTAAAAACTGACAAAATTTGATCGATTTTTTTAAAATATTAAAAAAAATCATTTTGAGTTGATTTTTTTTATATAACCCTACTGAAATGTTAAAAAACCATAAAAAAATCAATCCAAAAAATATTTTTTTTAATAATTTAAAAAAATGTACCTCATTCAGGTACCTCAAACTGATGGATCTCATGAGATCCGTTCTCTCTATATATATGTTCACACTTAAAAATCAATCCAAAATTATTTTTTTACAATTTTAAAAAAATGGACCTCAATCAGGGACCTCAAACTGATGGACCTCATGAGATCCGCTAAATATATATATATATATATATAAATATATATATATATATATATATATATATATATATATATATATTAACACATACATAAGTTTTCGTCCATATATAATACATGATTGTATGCATATATACATACATGCATGCATACTGCATGTATGTATGCATGCATGTATTTATATATGTATATATTTATGTGTCATGTACGCATGAAGATTTTATGTATGTTTATCTACACACACACATATATGTATAATATAAATATATATTTTTGCCAAATTTGTCAAATTTTCAAAAACCGGTATTTAAAAACAAGTTTATCAAATGCACACCAAGAATTATAAACACAAAAACTGTATTTGAAAACAATGTTTGAATCTTATGAATACAGAACGAAAGCGGTCCTAAAGTCTAAAAGGCTTTTCTCGTTAGAATCGGTCCCAAGTTGAACAAAACGAAACAAGTCATAATTGTCATCATCCCATGACCACAATTTTACGAGACCCTCATCAAAATCAGGTTTCTCAAAACAAGTCGCGAAAAGTCTGAACAAATTAGGTGTGATTTGCCACTCTCATATAGCAAATAAGGAAATAAAATTAATGTCTCTGTCTTTGATTGTGGTTGGTCAATACCGCTGAAGCGAACTCAAATCACTGTTAAAAATGAATTCACGACAGCAATATTGACCAATCACAACCTATATCATTAAAAAAAATTATATTTCAAAGACATCAAACTTTTTTCTAACAAATAATCCGGTGTCAGTTGCCACTCTCAAGTATAAGTGTATCAAGTAGCTGTAATCTCAAACCAAGTCACAAGAAGTGTAAAAGGCCTAGTAAAGTAAACTGTTTACCGTCAACAATGTGAATTAGCATGGGACAGTGGTCAGAAGCACGTTGTCCACCACAGCAATCCCGACGCAGTAATTTATGACTTGTGGGGGAAAAAAAGAACGAAGTAGGGTTTTTTTGCTGGGAAATTTATCACGGTCATGTCAAGGTCCTTGACCGTGACAATTATTTTAATAATTGTCACGATTATTGACCGTGACAAGTCCTTGACAACTGTTATTGTCACGGACTTGTCACGGTCAATAACCGTGATAATTATTTATCACGGTCTTGTCACGGTTAATGACCGTGATACAAAACGCGTGCTTTTTGTCACGGTCAATGACTGTGACAAGGGTGGCCGGCTGAAAAGTGACATTTTGGCCATTTTGGTGTTGTGATATTTCATTCGTAACACTCGTGTCAAAGAGGTTATTAATAACACTTATATTCCACGCCCCTAATATGGTAATGAGAGAGTTGACAAATTGTTGTCTTTCAATAATAATCTTGTTCGGTGGGGTGATTTTATTCCCTCTACACTACCCATCCTTAAACCTCTTGGTGAATTTTCTACGAGACTCGTATCCCCTTCATAACAAATTGCTATCAAGTTTATCAATTGTGTGGCCAACACTCTCGGGGAACATGGTAGTTTATCAATTTAAAGTAGTGAATTATAATTTTTCTATTTTATAATAATGTTTTTCAGAAAACAGGTTGATGGTGTTTTATAATTTCACTTTTTTATTTTTAAACTCGGAATTATTCATTCTTAATATTTAATCGATTTATACCTTAATATATAATATACATACATAAAACACTAATATGTGTTTAATTGATATAAATAAAATATATATATGTACATGTACACAAAATTACGTATGAAATAATATAAAGTTAAATAATAATAATAATAATAATAATAATAATAATAAAATTAATAATATTATTATATATATAGTACATATTTTTTTTTAATTATTTACATACATGAATTGATGAATTGAAAATTATATACATACATGAATTGATGAATTGAAAATTATATATATACATGAATTGATAATATTTTTTAATACATATGTACTATAAATATATATAGGGAAAGGATCAAGTGTGGTCTTAGTTTGAGCTCCATAAATGAGGTCAATTTTTTTAAAACAGTAAAAAAAAAATTGGACTCGTTTTTTTTATGGTTTTTGAACATTTCAATTGAGCCATAAAAAATATTCAACTCAAAATGTTTTGCTATTTTAAAAAAATCGGTCAAACTCTGTCAAATTTTAATTTGTTTTCAAGTTGTTAAAAACTGACAAAATTTGATCGATTTTTTTAAAATATTAAAAAAAATCATTTTGAGTTGATTTTTTTTATATAACCCTACTGAAATGTTAAAAAACCATAAAAAAATCAATCCAAAAAATATTTTTTTTAATAATTTAAAAAAATGTACCTCATTCAGGCACCTCAAACTGATGGATCTCATGAGATCCGTTCTCTCTATATATATGTTAACACTTAAAAATCAATCCAAAATTATTTTTTTTACAATTTTAAAAAAATGGACCTCAATCAGGGACCTCAAACTGATGGACCTCATGAGATCCGCTAAATATATATATATATATATATATATATATATATATATATATATATATATATATATATATATATATATATATATATATATATATATATATATATATATATTAACACATACATAAGTTTTCGTCCATATATAATACATGATTGTATGCATATATACATACATGCATGCATACTGCATGTATGTATGCATGCATGTATTTATATATGTATATATTTATGTGTCATGTACGCATGAAGATTTTATGTATGTTTATCTACACACACACATATATGTATAATATAAATATATATTTTTGCCAAATTTGTCAAATTTTCAAAAACCGGTATTTAAAAACAAGTTTATCAAATGCACACCAAGAATTATAAACACAAAAACTGTATTTGAAAACAATGTTTGAATCTTATGAATACAGAACGAAAGGGGTCCTAAAGTCTAAAAGGCTTTTCTCGTTAGAATCGGTCCTAAGTTGAACAAAACGAAACAAGTCATAATTGTCATCATCCCATGACCACAATTTTACGAGACCCTCATCAAAATCAGGTTTCTCAAAACAAGTCGCGAAAAGTCTGAACAAATTAGGTGTGATTTTCCACTCTCATATAGCAAATAAGGAAATAAAATTAATGTCTCTGTCTTTGATTGTGGTTGGTCAATACCGCTGAAGCGAACTCAAATCACTGCTAAAAATGAATTCACGACAGCAATATTGACCAATCACAACCTATATCATTAAAAAAATTAATATTTCAAAGACATCAAACTTTTTTCTAACAAATAATCCGGTGTCAGTTGCCACTCTCAAGTATAAGTGTATCAAGTAGCTGTAATCTCAAACCAAGTCACAAGAAGTGTAAAAGGCCTAGTAAAGTAAACTGTTTACCGTCAACAATGTTAATTAGCATGGGACAGTGGTCAGAAGCACGTTGTCCACCACAGCAATCCCGACGCAGTAATTTATGACTTGTGGGGGAAAAAAAGAACGAAATAGGGTTTTTTTGCTGGGAAATTTATCACGGTCATGTCAAGGTCCTTGACCGTGACAATTATTTTAATAATTGTCACGATTATTGACCGTGACAAGTCCTTCACAACTGTTATTGTCACGGACTTGTCACGGTCAATAACCGTGATAATTATTTATCACGGTCTTGTCACGGTCAATGACCGTGATACAAAACGCGTGCTTTTTGTCACGGTCAATGACTGTGACAAGGGTGGCCGGCTGAAAGGTGACATTTTGGCCATTTTGGTGTTGTGATATTTCATTCGTAACACTCGTGTCAAAGAGGTTATTAATAACACTTATATTCCACGCCCCTAATATGGTAATGAGAGAGTTGACAAATTGTTGTCTTTCAATAATAATCTTGTTCGGTGGGGTGATTTTATTCCCTCTACACTACCCATCCTTAAACCTCTTGGTGAATTTTCTACGAGACTCGTATCCCCTTCATAACAAATTGCTATCAAGTTTATCAATTGTGTGGCCAACACTCTCGGGGAACATGGTAGTTTATCAATTTAAAGTAGTGAATTATAATTTTTCTATTTTATAATAATGTTATTCAGAAAAAAAGGTTGATGGTGTTTTATAATTTCTTTTTTTTATTTTTAAACTCGGAATTATTCATTCTTAATATTTAATCCATTTATACCTTAATATATAATATACATACATAATACACTAATATTTGTGTAATTCTTATAAATAAAATATATATATGTAAATGTACACAAAATTACGTATGAAATAATTTAAAGTTAAATAATAATAATAATAATAATAATAATAATAATAATAATAATAATAATAATAATAATAATAATAACAATAATATTATTATTATTATTATTATATATACAGTACGTATTTTTTTAAAATTATTTACATACATGAATTGAAAATTATATACATACATGAATTGATAATATTTTTTATTACATATGTACTATAAATATATATAGGGAAAGGATCAACTGTGGTCTCAGTTTGAGCTCCATAAATGAGGTCAATTTTTTTATAACAGTAAAAAAAAAATTGGACTCGTTTTTTTTATGGTTTTTGAACATTTCATTAGGGCCATAAAAAATATTCAACTCAAAATGTTTTGCTATTTTAAAAAAATCGGTCAAACTCTGTCAAATTTTAATTTGTTTTCAAGTTGTTAAAAACTGACAAAATTTGATTGATTTTTTAAAATATTAAAAAAAATCATTTTGAGTTGATTTTTTTTATATAACCCTACTGAAATGTTTAAAAACCATAAAAAAATAAATCCAAAAAATATTTTTTTTACTAATTTAAAAAATTGGACCTCATTCAGGCACCTCAAACTGATGGATCTCATGAGATCCGTTCTCTCTAAATATATGTTAACACATAAAAATCAACCCAAAAATATTTTTTTACAATTCTAAAAAAATGGACCTCAAACTTATGGACCTCATGAGATCCGCTATATATATATATATATATATATATATATATATATATATATATATATATATATATATATATATATATATATATATATATATAATAACACATACATAAACTTTCATCCATATATAATACATGATTGTATGCATATATACATACATGCATGCATACTGCATGTATGTATGCATGCATGTATTTATATATGTATATATTTATGTGTCATGTACGCATGAAGATTTTATGTATGTTTATATACACACACACATATATGTATAATATAAAAATATATTTTTGCCAAATTTGTCAAATTTTCAAAAACCGGTATTTAAAAACAAGTTTATCAAATGCACACAAGGAATTATAAACACAAAAACTGTATTTGAAAACAATGTTTGAATCTTATGAATAGAGAACGAAACGGGTCCTAAAGTCTAAAAGGATTTTCTCGTTATAATCGGTCCTAAGTTGAACAAAATGAAACAAGTCATAATTGTCATCATCCCATGACCACGATTTTACGAGACCCTCATCAAAATGAGGTTTCTCAAACCAAGTCGCAAAAAGTCTGAACAAATTAGGTGTGATTTGCCACTCTCATATAGCAAATAAGGAAATAAAATTAATGTCTCTGTCTTGATTGTGGTTGGTCAATACCGCTGAAGCGAACTCAAATCACTGTTAAAAATGAATTCACGACAGCAATATTGACCAATCACAATCTATATCATTAAAAAAATTAATATTTCAAAGACATCAATCTTTTTTCTAAGAAATAATTCGGTGTCAGTTGCCACTCTCAAGTATAAGTGTATCAAGTAGATGTACTCTCAAACCAAGTCACAAGAAGTGTGAAAGGCCTAGTAGAGTGAACTGTTTACCGCCAACAGTGTGAATTATCATGGGACAATGGTCAGAAGCACGTTGTCCACCACAGCAATCCCAACGCAGTAATTTATGACTTGTGGGGGAAAAAAATGAAATAGGGTTTTTTTGCTGGGAAATTTATCACGGTCATGTCAAGGTCCTTGACCGTGACAATTATTTTAATAATTGTCACGATTATTGACCGTGACAAGTCCTTGACAACTATTATTGCCACGGACTTGTCTCGGTCAATGGCTATCACGGTCTTGTCACGGCGGTCTTGTCACGGTCAATGACCGTGATACAAAACGCGTGCTTTTTGTCACGATCAATGACCGTGACAAGGGTGGCCGGCTGAAAGGTGACATTTTGGCCATTTTGGTGTTGTGATATTTCATTCGTAACACTCGTGTCAAAGAGGTTATTAATAACACTTATATTCCATGCCCCTAATATGGTAATGAGAGAGTTGACAAATTGTTGTCTTTCAAGAATAATCTTGTTCGGTCTGGTGATTTTATTCCCTCTACACTACCCATCCTTAAACCTCTTGGTGAATTTTCTACGAGACTCGTATCCCCTTCATAACAAATTGCTATCAAGTTTATCAATTGTGTGGCCAACACTCTAGGGGAACATGGTAGTTTATCAAATTAATGTAGTGAATTATAATTTTTCTATTTTATAATAATGTTTTTCAGAAAACAGGTTGATGGTGTTTTATAATTTCATTTTTTTATTTTAAACTCGGAATTATTCATTCTTAATATTTAATCGATTTATACCTTAATATATAATATACATACATAAAACACTAATATGTGTTTAATTCTTATAAATAAAATATATATATATGTACATGTACACAAAATTACGTATGAAATAATATAAAGTTAAATAATAATAATAATAATAATAATAATAATAATAATAATAATAATAATAAAATTAATAATATTATTATATATATAGTACATATTTTTTTTAATTATTTACATACATGAATTGATGAATTGAAAATTATATACATACATGAATTGATGAATTGAAAATTATATACATACATGAATTGATAATATTTTTTAATACATATGTACTATAAATATATATAGGGAAAGGATCAAGTGTGGTCTTAGTTTGAGCTCCATAAATGAGGTCAATTTTTTTAAAACAGTAAAAAAAAAAATTGGACTCGTTTTTTTTATGGTTTTTGAACATTTCAATTGAGCCATAAAAAATATTCAACTCAAAATGTTTTGCTATTTTAAAAAAATCGGTCAAACTCTGTCAAATTTTAATTTGTTTTCAAGTTGTTAAAAACTGACAAAATTTGATCGATTTTTTAAAAATATTAAAAAAAATCATTTTCAGTTGATTTTTTTTATATAACCCTACTGAAATGTTTAAAAACCATAAAAAAATCAATCCAAAAAATATTTTTTTTAATAATTTAAAAAAATGGACCTCATTCAGGCACCTCAAACTGATGGATCTCATGAGATCCGTTCTCTTTATATATATGTTAACACTTAAAAATCAATCCAAAAATATTTTTTTACAATTTTAAAAAAATGGACCTCAATCAGGGACCTCAAACTGATGGACCTCATGAGATCCGCTAAATATATATATATATATATATATATATTAACACATACATAAACTTTCATCCATATATAATACATGATTGTATGCATATATACATACATGCATGCATACTGCATGTATGTATGCATGCATGTATTTATATATGTATATATTTATGTGTCATGTACGCATGAAGATTTTATGTATGTTTATCTACACACACACACATATATGTATAATATAAATATATATTTTTGCCAAATTTGTCAAATTTTCAAAAACCGGTATTTAAAAATAAGTTTATCAAATGCACACCAAGAATTATAAACACAAAAACTGTATTTGAAAACAATGTTTGAATCTTATGAATACAGAACGAAACGGGTCCTAAAGTCTAAAAGGCTTTTCTCGTTAGAATCGGTCCTAAGTTGAACAAAACGAAACAAGTCATAATTGTCATCATCCCATGACCACAATTTTACGAGACCCTCATAAAAATCAGGTTTCTCAAAATAAGTCGCGAAAAGTCTGAACAAATTAGGTGTGATTTGCCACTCTCATATAGCAAATAAGGAAATAAAATTAATGTCTCTGTCTTTGATTGTGGTTGGTCAATACCGCTGAAGCGAACTCAAATCACTGTTAAAAATGAATTCACGACAGCAATATTGACCAATCACAACCTATATCATTAAAAAAATTAATATTTCAAAGACATCAAACTTTTTTCTAACAAATAATCCGGTGTCAGTTGCCACTCTCAAGTATAAGTGTATCAAGTAGTTGTACTCTCAAACCAAGTCACAAGAAGTGTAAAAGGCTTAGTAGAGTAAACAATTTACCGTCAACAGTGTGAATTAGCATGGGACAGTGGTCAGAAGCACGTTGTCCACCACAGCAATCCCAACGCAGTAATTTATGACTTGTGGGGGAAAAAAAGAACGAAATTGGGTTTTTTTGCTGGGAAATTTATCACAGTCATGTCAAGGTCCTTGACCGTGACAATTATTTTAATAATTGTCACGATTATTGACCGTGACAAGTCCTTGACAACTGTTATTGTCACGGACTTGTCACGGTCAATGACCGTGATAATTATTTACCACGGTCTTGTCACGGTCAATGACCGTGATACAAAACGCGTGCTTTTTGTCACGGTCAATGACTGTGACAAGGGTGGCCGGCTGAAAGGTGACATTTTGGCCATTTTGGTGTTGTGATATTTCATTCGTAACACTCGTGTCAAAGTGGTTATTAATAACACTTATATTCCACGCCCCTAATATGGTAATGAGTGAGTTGACAAATTGTTGTCTTTCAATAATAATCTTGTTCGGTGGGGTGATTTTATTCCCTCTACACTACCCATCCTTAAACCTCTTGGTGAATTTTCTACGAGACTCGTATCCCCTTCATAACAAATTGCTATCAAGTTTATCAATTGTGTGGCCAACACTCTCGGGGAACATGGTAGTTTATCAATTTAAAGTAGTGAATTATAATTTTTCTATTTTATAATAATGTTTTTCAGAAAACAGGTTGATGGTGTTTTATAATTTCTTTTTTTATTTTTAAACTCGGAATTATTCATTCTCAATATTTAATCCATTTATACCTTAATATATAATATACATACATAATACACTAATATGTGTGTAATTCTTATAAAGAAAATATATATATGTACATGTACACAAAATTACGTATGAAATAATATAAAGTTAAATAGTCATAATAATAATAAAATTAATAATATTATTATATATATAGTACATATTTTTTTTTAAATTATTTACATACATGAATTGAAAATTATATACATACATGAATTGATGAATTGAAAATTATATACATACATGAATTGTTAATATTTTTTAATACATATGTACTATAAATATATATAGGGAAAGGATCAAGTGTGGTCTTAGTTTGAGCTCGATAAATAAGGTCAGTTTTTTTAAGACAGTAAAAAAAAAAAAATGGACTCGTTTTTTTTATGGTTTTTGAACATTTCAATTGGGCCATAAAAAATATTCAACTCAAAATGTTTTGCTATTTTAAAAAAATCGGTCAAACTCTCTCAAATTTTAATTTGTTTTCAAGTTGTTAAAACCTGACAAAATTTGATCAATTTTTTTAAAATTTTAAAAAAATTGTTTTAAGTTGATTTTTTTTATATAACCCTACTGAAATGTTTAACAACCATAAAAAATCAATCCAAAAAATATTTTTTTTACTAATTTAAAAAAATGGACCTCATTCAGGCACCTCAAACTGATGGATCTCATGAGATCCGTTCTCTCTATATATATGTTAACACTTAAAAATCAACCCAAAAATATTTTTTTTACAATTTAAAAAAAATGGATCTCAATCAGGGACCTCAAACTGATGGACCTCATGAGATCCGCTATATATATATATATATATATATATATATATATATATATATATATATATATATATATATATATATATTAACACATACATAAACTTTCATCCATATATAATACATGATTGTATGCATATATACATACTGCATGTATGTATGCATGCATGTATTTATTTATGTATATATTTATGTGTCATGTACGCATGAAGATTTTATGTATGTTTATATACACACACACATATATGTATAATATAAATATATATTTTTGCCAAATTTGTCGAATTTTCAAAAACCGGTATTTAAAATCAAGTTTATCAAAGGCACACCAAGAATTATAAACACAAAAACTGTATTTGAAAACAATGTTTGAATCTTAGGAATACAGAACGAAACGGGTCCTAAAGTCTAAAAGGCTTTTCACGTTATAATCGGTCCTAAGTTGAAAAAAACGAAACAAGTCATAATTGTCATCATCCCATGACCACAATTTTACGAGACCCTCATCAAAATCAGGTTTCTCAAACCAAGTCGCGAAAAGTCTGAACAAATTAGGTGTGATTTGCCACTCTCATATAGAAAATAAGGAAATAAAATTAATGTCTCTGTCTTGGATTGTGGTTGGTCAATACCGCTGATGGAACTCAAATCACAGTTAAAAATGAATTCACGACAGCAATATTGACCAATCACAACCTATATCATTAAAAAAATTAATATTTCAAAGACATAAAACTTTTTTCTAACAAATAATCCGGTGTCAGTTGCCACTCTCAAGTATAAGTGTATCAAGTAGTTGTACTCTCAAACCAAGTCACAAGAAGTGTAAAAGGCTTAGTAGAGTAAACAATTTACCGTCAACAGTGTGAATTAGCATGGGACAGTGGTCAGAAGCACGTTGTCCACCACAGCAATCCCAACGCAGTAATTTATGACTTGTGGGGGGAAAAAAGAACGAAATAGGGTTTTTTTGCTGGGAAATTTATCACAGTTATGTCAAGGTCCTTGACCGTGACAATTATTTTAATAATTGTCACGATTATTGACCGTGACAAGTCCTTGACAACTGTTATTGTCACGGACTTGTCACGGTCAATGACCGTGATAATTATTTATCACGGTATTGTCACGGTCAATGACCGTGATACAAAACGCGTGCTTTTTGTCACGGTCAATGACCGTGACAAGGGTGGCCGGCTGAAAGATGACATTTTGGCCATTTTGGTGTAGTGATATTTCATTCGTAACACTCGTGTCAAAGAGGTTATTAATAACACTTATATTCCACGCCCCTAATATGGTAATGAGAGAGTTGACAAATTGTTGTCTTTCAATAATAATCTTGTTCGGTGGGGTGATTTTATTCCCTCTACACTACCCATCCTTAAACCTCTTGGTGAATTTTCAACGCGACTCGTATCCCCTTCTTAACAAATTGCTATCTAGTTTATCAATTGTGTGGCCAACACTCTCGGGGAACATGGTAGTTTATCAATTTAAAGTAGTGAATTATAATTTTTCTATTTTATAATAATGTTTTTCAGAAAACAGGTTGATGGTGTTTTATAATTTCTTTTTTTATTTTTAAACTCGGAATTATTCATTCTTAATATTTAATCCATTTATACCTTAATATATAATATACATACATAATACACTAATATGTGTGTAATTCTTATAAATATAATATATATATGTACATGTACACAAAATTACGTATGAAATAATATAAAGTTAAATAATAATAATAATAAAAAAATTAATAATATTATTATATATATAGTACATATTTTTTTTTAAATTATTTACATACATGAATTGAAAATTATATACATACATGAATTGATGAATTGAAAATTATATACATACATGAATTGATAATATTTTTTAATACATATGTACTATAAATATATGTAGGGAAAGGATCAAGTGTGGTCTCAGTTTGAGCTCGATAAATGAGGTCAGTTTTTTTAAAACAGTAAAAAAAAAATTGGACTCTTTTTTTTTATGGTTTTTGAACATTTCAATAGGGCCATAAAAAATATTCAACTCAAAATGTTGAGTTATTTTAAAAAAATCGGTCAAACTCTGTCAAATTTTAATTTGTTTTCAAGGTGTTAAAAACTGACAAAATTTGATTGATTTTTTTAAAATATTAAAAAAAATCATTTTGAGTTGATTTTTTTTATATAACCCTACTGAAATGTTTAAAAACCAAAAAAAAAAAATCGATCCAAAAAATATTTTTTTTACTAATTTAAAAAAATGGACCTCATTCAGGCACCTCAAACTGATGGATCTCATGAGATCCGTTCTCTCTATATATATGTTAACACTTAAAAATCAATCCAAAAATATTTTTTTACAATTTTAAAAAAATGGACCTCAATCAGGGACCTCAAACTGATGGACCCCATGAGATCCGCTATATATATATATATATATATATATATATATATATATATATATATATATATATATATATATATATATATATATATATATATATATTAACACATACATAAACTTTCATCCATGTATAATACATGGTTGTATGCATATATACATACATGCTTGCATATTGCATGTATGTATGCATGCATGTATGTATATATGTATATATTTATGTGTCATGTACGCATGAAGATTTTATGTATGTTTATATACACACAGACATATATGTATAATATAAATATATATTTTTGCCAAATTTGTCAAATTTTCAAAAATCGGTATTTAAAAACAAGTTTATCAAATGCACACCAAGAATTATAAACACAAAAACTGTATTTGAAAACAATGTTTGAATCTTATGAATACAGAACGACACGGGTCCTAAAGTCTAAAAGGCTTTTCTCGTTATAATCGGTCCTAAGTTGAACAAAACGAAACAAGTCATAATTGTCATCATCCCATGACCACGATTTTACGAGACCCTCATCAAAATTAGGTTTCTCAAACCATGTCGCAAAAAGTCTGAACAAATTAGGTGTGATTTGCCACTCTCATATAGCAAATAAGGAAATAAAATTAATGTCTCTGTCTTGGATTGTGGTTGGTCAATACCGCTGAAGCGAACTCAAATCACTGTTAAAAATGAATTCACGACAACAATATTGACCAATCACAATCTATATCATTAAAAAAATTAATATTTCAAAGACATCAAACTTTTTTCTAAGAAATAATCCGGTGTCAGTTGCCACTCTCAAGTATAAGTGTATCAAGTAGCTGTACTCTCAAACCAAGTCACAAGAAGTGTAAAAGGCCTAGTAGAGTAAACTGTTTACCGTCAACAGTGTGAATTAGCATGGGACAGTGGTCAGAAGCACGTTGTCCACCACAACATTCCCAACGCCGTAATTTGTGACTTGTGGGTCTACATGAACCGCATGTAGAATTGCCCGCATTTTTGTCTTCTTATCTTTTTTGCCATTTTTTTAAAAAGTTTTCTATTCTTTTTTAAAAAATAATTAAAGGACATGGGATTGAGATATAAAAGCACGATTTAATGATGTGGAGGTGTCACATCATCCTACACATCATTAAGACCTAATTTACTCTTTCTTTAATTATACAATACTCATTTATTTCAAAACATCTTTTATTTATTTGTTTTATGTGTATAAATTTATTTATTTTTTAAAAATATAACTTTCAAGTTAAAAGAAAAACTGTCCAATAATTATATGTGTTAAAATACATCATTGTATTAATTTTTTTATTTAATGCAAACCAATTAAAAAATTACACAGTTCGATTATCAATCTTTTATTTTTTAATTAACACGATCACGACCAAAATAAAACGCGACGTGACATGGAGTCGATTTTTTTTCATACCGCTAGCGCGAATCATTTTTTACTATTTTAAAAATAATCTTTCTACTATTTTGAAAAAATGGTCAGCGCCAGCGACATGAAAAAATACGACTCCATACCACGTCGCATTTCATTTGGATCGTGATCGTGTAAGTTAAAAAATAAAATATTATAATCGCATTATGTAATTTTTTAATTGGATTGTGTTAAGTAAATAAATGATAAATTATCGAAAAATCCCTCAAACATTTTTTAATACACATTTAGTCCTATCGTTTTTATTTTGTTCCAAAGTCCTTCAAACACTCATTTGACCAATATTCTCTTATTTTTAAAGAGCCGCTACAGCGGCACACATTGAATGTTTTTATGTGATGACTAACTTTTTGAAGAAAAATAAAAAGGCTTGGACTAAACGTGTATTAAAAAATATTTAAGGGATTATTTCGTATATGATTCAAAAAATTAACATAATGATGTATTTTATATATAGCGTGTATTTATGTTTTTTAACTGGACTACTATTTTTTTAACTTGAAAATTATATTTGGAGGGAAAAAGATGAATTTATGGAGTGACAAAATAAATAAGTATTTTTTTTTTGTTGTTAGTATACGCCTAATAAGAAAATGGGTATTATAGGATTAAAAGATATGTTGATGGTGTATTAATGATGTGGCAAAGCGACATCATTAAGTTTGGAATTTATGTCCAAAAAGTGGGTCGCGGTAGTCATGCTCTTCTTTTTTTTAACCGTTTTCTAGATATAAAACAAAGTCCTATTAATGTAAAAAATAGTTTTTTATTAAATTTAAATAGCTTTTTATTAAAATTAAAAAAAAATACATAAATTAAAAAAACTATGTTTAATAATAAAAAATGCTATAAAACAATTTTTTTAATTAAAAACAACATTACAAAAAATATTTTTTAAATTCTAATAAAAAAACTGTGTAAAAAAAATATGGCGATTAATTAGTGTCACTGGCGCGGATTCAAATTCAGCAAATGATTTGGCGCCGAGAATGTAGGTCCAGGCCAAAAAAAAATATCACGATTAATTAGCGCCGTTGGCGCGGCCCACCTTCCCGAACCCAAATAATTTGTTGAATGTGGCTCCGCACCAGCGAAACTAATTAATCGCTATATTTTTTCAATTAAAAATATCACGATTAATTAGTGCCGCTGGCGCGGACCCACATTCGGCAAATGATGTGGGTCTGCGTCAGCGCCACTAATTAATAACAATATTTTTTATTGAAAAAATATCGCGATTAATTAGTGCCGCTGGCGCCGCTCCACATTCAACAAATGAAGTGGATCCGCGTCAGTGTCACTTATTAATCGCGATATTTTTTATTGAAAGAATATCGCGACTAATTAGCGCCGCTGACACGTAACCACATTCAACAAATGAAGTGGGTCCGGGAATGTGGGTCCGTACTAACGGCACAAATCCATCGCGATATCATGTTAATAATTATAATATTTTTTTTTACTTCTAATAAAAAATTGTTTACTTTAAAAAAAAAAACTGTTTTATTATACTAATAGGAAAATAGTTTTCATTTTTATATTAATTCTTACAAACAAGATTTAAAAAAAGAAATAAAAAAAAAAAGAAAAGAAAAAGAGATCGCTGGACGGGTTTAAAAGGAAATGTTAGTTGGAACAATGAATGAGGAGAGATACCATGAAAAGTAGAAATCACGTGATTGGACAGTATCAATTTTTGATGTCATTGAACACAACAAAAAAAAAAAATCATAAAGGTTAAAAGGGTATTTTTCAGTAATTAGATGTTTTGCCACAAAAATTATCTACAAATTATTTTCTAATGTACAATACTTTCTATGCTTGAAATTGTCACAAATGTTGGCTAATTTTTTTTTTGCTATTTGTGTGATAAAATTTTTCCAAACAAATTTGTCACTTCTTAAAATTTTTATTTTTATTTTTTTTGCACTAAGACACTTTAAAAACTGTTTTATAAACTTTTAAAAAATAGTTTTAAATAAAAAAACTGTTTTATAAACTGTTTTAAAAAAAGAGTTGTTTAAAGAAATATTTTAAATGTTTAAAAACAGTTTAAAAAACTGTTTTAAATAAAAAATGTTTTATAGAACTGTTTTATAAAAAAAACGGTTTTAAAAATGTTAAAAACACTGTTTTGAAAGGTCTAAAAACTGTTTTGAATAATTAAAAAACTGTTTCGAATATTGTAAAAATTGTTTTATAGAAATGTTGTTAAAAATGTTTTAAAATTGTTTTAATAATGTATTCTGAAAACCGTTTCATAAAAACTGTTTTATAAAAATGTTTTTAAAAAATGTATGAAAAAATATTTAAATAAACTAATTAAATTGACTTTAATTTCGCTTACTTGATTGTTTGATAACTTCATGTGAGAAAACTAAATAAAATATGACAAATTTTAACCGTGAAAATTTTTATCATCCCCACTTTTGAATCAAATGGGTCATAATATTTCTTTTAAACACGGATTTAAAACTAGTAAAGTTTAAAATCCAAAATTTTTAAAAAATGATTAAAGCTTATTAAAACAATTTTATCTTATGTTAACGTTGTGAAAAAAATGAAAACAAATCAGTTTTGCTTTGTAAAAAAGGAAAAAAGAAAAAGTGGAAGACATGTGTATCACATGTAATAAAAAATATAGTGATATTGAGTTTTGGGTTTGTGGTTATTGTTGCCCCCAACGAAAACACCCGAGTTATATTCACAAAGAAATGAAGGATTTTTATGGATGCTATTCGATTCAACCAGCTGGCAGTAGTTGACAAGTCGTCCATGATTTGATTGTTGCCTCATTATTGGCACGTTTGATATTGTAGTTGAGACTGACAACTCACGAGAAAAGCTATATGTCCCTTGCACCGCCCAACGGCCGGATATAGCTTTTTTTTTCTTTTTTTTTTCTAGATTCACAAAGAAATGAAGGATTTTGTGGTCCATGATTTGATTGTAGTTGAGACCTCATAAATGCGAAAGTTTATATGAACCGCATTTTAAACGGGTGCGGCTATCTGCACTCCTTGCAAGTCTCGTGACACTCCAATTCTCTCGATAAAGTTATAAAATGATATAATTACCCTTTTATCATTCAATTACAAATTCTTCCCATAAGGATAGCATTGTCCTCTAATCACAATGGGTAAGAATACAACAACTTTGGTTTCCTACTTTAAATGTGTATTTGCCACGTCATTAACATACACACTTTTTTTTTTGCTTTGTCAAATATAAATTATTTTTTTAAAACATAATTTTCATATTAAAAAAAAAAGTAGTCTAATATAAAATAGGGACATATATCAAATACTCCCTCAAACATTTTTTAATACCCATTTAGTCCAAGCTTTTTTATTTTGCCTCAAAAAGTCCTTTGCCACATATTTTGGAGAGGGAGTGCCGCTGGCGCGGACCTCTAAAAATAAGAGGATATTGAGTGCTTGAGGGACTAAATGGGTTAAACTAAAAATATGTGTCCTTTTTAAAATATATATATTTATAGTAAGGACTATTTAATAATTGACCCTATAAAATATATGTTAAAATTATGTGTTGAAATACAACAAGATAAGACACGAAATACAAAAATTGTTTTTTTAACGCGAACCTTTAAACAGTTTTAAGAAATACAAAAATTGTCTTAAATGTTGTAAAATGAAAACAAAAAAGTTTCAAAATTAGGGGTGCCGATGGCACGGCCTTTAAAAATAAGAGAATAATTTTTTTGCTATACATACCGCTGGCGCGGACAATCTATACGTACCGTTGGCGCCGACCATTTTTTCTAATACGTTGGTCCGCATCAGCGGTATGTATAGGTGGTCAGAGAACTTATACAAATCACTGGTGCGACCCATTTTTTTTTCAAATAGCAAAAAATAGTAAAATATTTTTTTTTATTATTTAAAAAAAAATGGTCAGCGTCAGTGGTATGTATAGATTGTCGAACGCCTATACGTACCGCTAACGCGGACATTTTTTAAAATAGCGAAAAAAATACTTTTTAGTTAAGTTTTTTTGTGTGGTATTTAAACATTTGAGGAGATCCATAAAAATTTATTTTACTATTTTTTACTAATAATCCGTGTCAATTGTATGTATAGGTGCTCTTCCATAATTTGTTTTTTAGGAAACAAATTTTTTTATACATATAGAAAATGCTACCTATATTTTTTTTGTTCTCAAATGGGTTTATGAGTTTGTGGCTAATGAGGACTGATGAAGCTGATGACATGACAGTGCCATATCATTAAGTTTGGATTTTAAGTTCCAAATGTGAGTCGCTCTAATATTTTCCAATCACAAATATTTTTTCTCTTTTAATTTTATATTTGAAAAATAAAATAAAAACCCCCAAAATTGATTTATGGATATTCTAAAATTCATGATTTCTTTAGTAAAAAAATGTTAGAATTATATAATTACATATTTCAAAATTATGAAGTAAACTCTCAACTTGGCAAATGCAACACTAAATATATTTTTTTAAATCCACTAAATATTTAATGTTTAAAAAAACACAATATATTTTAAAAATTATTAAATAACAAAAGGATGTGCCGTATGCACGATTATAACGATGCAAATATACAAATACATTATCTAAATTCACATACATTCCTTCTCTTATTGTTTTTATAGAAACATCTCTCGTAATGAATATGACCCGTATGAAAGTGACATGGCATGACGCAAAATCTCTTTTTTTTTTTACCAAACACGAGCACGGACCACTTGTTAGGTTGCGTTTTAAGTAGGTCGTGTTCACATTTGGTAAAAAATAAGATTTCGTGTTGTGCCATATCGCTTTTATAGGGGTCGTGTTTCGTTTTATGTAAAAATAAGATTTTGAGGTATGTTATGTCATTTTTATTTTGGTCGGGAAAGGTTTGAATCATGCTCCTTCTCATATACTTTGCATTACAAATGGTTACTATATGAGATACTGCTGGCAGATAGTAATAAAAGGATCATTAAATTCACTCGGTCCCCATATTGTTCAAATAAAAGTATTTTGTATATTTTGTTAAATACAGTGTTGTCTATCTCTTAAAAAAAATTATATTCATCTTAAGCTTTCATTTTTTGAACATAGTTACGGCACAGTAAAATGATCAGTTTATCCCTTTCCTTTGAATGGTTAATCTTAAATGATATTTCACAACATATTTTTATAAAAAAAATCCACTCTATAGTAGATTTAACAAAGTTTCATTTTAATTTTTGGGGCAAAAAGCTACATGTCTAATTTTGCTAGTGTTAAATCCACAAATGTTCAACAAATATATTATCCATCCATTCCTAATAAATAGCCTCAATAGATTATTTTCAAATTTGGATTCAATGTTTAAATCCTGCTAAAATTGATCAATAATTTATAAAAAAAAATAAGCGGCGTGGACAACTAATCGAAACATCAATATATGTTTATGGCACGATACACTTCAAAATAAAAATGACAAATATATGTTATTTTTTTAACCAAACATGAACCCGACCAGAATAAAAATGATACGACACGCTTCAAAATCTTATTTTTACATAAAACGAAACACGACCTCTATAAAAGCGATATGGCACAACACGAAATCTTATTTTTTACCAAATGTGAACACGACCTACTTAAAACGCAACCCGACAAGTGGTCCGTGCTCGTGTTTGGTAAAAAAAAAAAAGAGATTTTGCGTCATGCCATGTCACTTTCATACGGGTCATATTCATTGCGAGAGATGTTTCTATAAAAACAATAAGAGAAGGAATGTAGTGTGAATTTAGATAATGTATTTGTATATTTGTATCGTTATAACCGTGCATACGCCGCATCCTTTTGTTATTTAATATTTTTTAAAATATCTTGTGTTTTTTTAAACAAAAAATATTTAGTGAATTTTAAAAAAAAAAATTAGTGTTGCATTTGCCAAGTTGAGGGTTTACTTCATAATTTTGAAATATGTAATTATATAATTCTAACATTTTTAACTAAAGAAATCATGAATTTTAGAATATCCATAAATCAATTAAGGGTTATAATTTTTTTTTCCCAAATATAAAATTAAAAGAGAGAACATATTTGTGATTAGAGGACAACGCTATCTTTCTTAGTGTATAATGAATCATATAGATGGAGGGAATTTGGAATAGAATGATAAAGGGTAACTATATCATTTTATAACTTTATGGAGAGAATTGGACTGTCACAAGACTTTCAAGGAGTGCGAATAGCCGCACCCTTCCAATATTTACATATATGTTAAAGAGATGCATGATCCCTCATAAATTTATATATCCGTTAGTACAATTATATTAATATTTTTTTTAACTACATTTTTTATTAGTAAACAAAATTTGCAATTAACAAAAAAAGAAATCTGATTCAATATTTATATATCCAACACATGCATACCATAAACCTCATTAATTTATGTATCTGTTAGTAAAATTATTTTAAAATTTTTTAACTACATTTTTTATTTGCAAACAAGTATTGCAATTAACAAAACAAAAAAAACCTCTCATCCAATGCATGAAAATGTAAAATAATTAACATACACCACAAAATCACAAAATTGCAACAATGGTTATGATTAACATACACCACAAAATACTTTAACGTGAAAAAAAATTTTACACGTTAAAAAACTGTTTTTTTTTTATATATAAATTCTTTTATATATATTTTTTTTGGAAAAATACTTTCATATTACAAAATATTATTGTAAATGAAAACATTTAAATACGGTTTTTAAGAAACGAAAATATTTTTTTTGGTTCAACGGCAAAAAAAAAACGGAAAAAATGAAAAAAGTATTTTCTATGAATAATAATGGTGTTAAATTTTTTAAATAATTTATATAAAGTAGTTCTATATAAACTGTTTATATAAAAAAAAATTATAAAACAGTTTTACATAAAATAGTTTTATGTAAACAATTTAATAAAACAGTTTTTTATAAAATACGTTAATATAAAAAGAAACACTTTATAAACTGTTTTTATATATAAGCATTTTTTTAATTATAAATTCTATTATATATTAACTGTTTTTTATGTATCTAAACGTTAGAGATTAACTCGGGAGTTTTCGTTGGGGCAACAATAACCACAAAACAAACCCAAAACTCAATGTCACTATACATTTGATTACATGTGATACACACGTTTTAGACTTTTTCTGTTTTTCCTTTTTTTACAAAGAAAAACCGATTTGTTTTCATTTTTTTCAGAACTTTAACATCAGATAAAATTGTTTTAATGAACTTTAATCATTTTTAAAAAATTTGGATTTTAAACTTTACTAGTTTTAATTCCGTGTTTAAAATAAATATTAGGATCCGTTTGATTCAAAAGTGGGGATGACAGAAAAATTCACGCTTAAAATTTATCAAAATTTACCTACTTTTTTCATATAAAATTATCAAATAATTAATTAGGCGAAATTAAAATCAATCACAACGAATTAGGGGCAAATATCATATTTACATAAAAATTATACAAGTTTTTGTACAATCTTTGAAAGTTGTGTGTTATCCGAGGCAACAAACATCACCCTTTCCAATTGCTATATATTTTCGGCTCTTATTTTTTCAAATGTAATAAATGGGTAGAACACAACAGATAGGACATTGGTCGTTTCAAAATTGTATAATTGAGTAAATAAGATAGTAGTTGAGTTGTCACTCTCGACAATAATTATATCCTGCCAAAACTTGCTTGGAGACCATTTATTAGCTAGTTGGACTGAAAGGACAGCCATTTATTAGCAACAATCACTCCACATTTTCAAAGTCCTTCTCTGCTAACACAATTTTGTGATACAAAAGAACATACAATTGACGTGTTTCATCGTCATTTTGTTTGTGTCTGTGCTCCATTAGACTACATCCCTAATGAGACTCGAACATGAGGAGATGTACGGTTATTAATGGTCGGGTTTGGATTTGGATTCGGATTCGATTAAACGGGTAGGGTCCGGATCTTATACAAGATCCGGACTCGAAGACCCGATCCGAATTGTATATTATTATTTTATATATATATACACACACACTATAAATTTATATATATACACTATAAATTTATATATACTTATAAATATATCTTATCAATATAAAAAATATATATATTTATGTATATAATAAATATAAGTAATATATGTTTTATTTATACCAATAATATGCTATAATACATTACAAAATATTTTAATTTAAGATTAAAAGAATAAAGGGGTTAAAATAAAATAAATATAAAATAAATGTATATATTTGGCGAGAACCGGACCCGAGACTCGAAGACCGAATGGATCCGGCCGGGTCTGGATCCAATATTGTAGACCCGATGAAGATTCGGACCCCAACTCGAACCCGAACCCGATAAAGACCCGATTACACGGATCTGGATCTCTCTAAACTCGACCCGTCTCCGATCCGTTGACAGTCCTAAGGGAATGAGCGTGTGATATATTAATTGTGTCACAAAATTATGTCACCCTGTTATTATTGATTTTCAAAACATTTTTTTTCGTTAGACAACAATAGCCACAAATAAATGAGATAAAGATTGTTTGATTGCACGTCATACACGTGTCTTCCATTATTTCCTTTCTTAAAAAATAAAAAATCAAAAAATCAAAACTGATTTTTTTCATTTTTCTCACAACCTTAACATGGGATAAGATTGTTTTAAATTTTAAAAATTTCAATTCTTAAGCTTTCTTAGTTTTGAATCCGTTTTTAGAAGAAATACGATTTAAATATGATTTTGAGAGACAGTTTTTAAATTTGGGTTTTCCATTTATAAAAATTAGTGTGCGTTTGGTAACATGTTTTTAAATTAAATTTTCTAAAAAATTGATAAATATGTGTGTGTGTGTGTGTGTGTGTGTGTGAATATATAGGAAGACCCACTTTTGGACCCAATTTTGAAAAAATGTGCATTAAAAGTTTCTACCCATTTTTGTCTTATGTATGAGCTTCAAAATTGGGTCTCCGTATCATCACTCATATATATATACGAGAATTCTTACGTACTTACACCTTATTGTTGTGGATCCCGTTAGGGCATCAAAATGTGCATTAAAAGTTTGTACCCATTTTTATCTTATGTGTGAGTTTCAAAATTGGGTCCCAAAAGTGGGTCTCCCTATCATCACTCATATATATATATACGAAAATTCTCACGTACGTCATGTGATATACATCATCCATACATCACACCTAGTTGTTGGCCTAGAAAACTATTTTTTTATCAAATTTTATATTTTCCCCTTAAAATTAACCTTTTGACAAATCCATATTCAAAAAATTAGGCCAAAATACATTGTATATCTAATTTTAAAAAATTCACAAAAAACTGTTCAAAATACCTTACTTATAAGGGTACGCACTAGCTGATTTTTGTGACTTTTTAAAAATAACTAAAAAAAGTATTTTGATCTAATTTTTTGAATATGAGTTTATTGGAAGGTAAATTTCAAAAGAAAAATAAAAAATTTGGAAAAAATATTTTTTAGGGCCTAGAATTATATACGTACATAAAACTTTCAGACATACATGATGCATAAATGTATACATATACATATATGTATAAATCAATAAATATGCCATGTGTATTTAATGTGATATGTTTGAGAGTTTGAGTATATATTCTATGGATTTTAAACATTTCATGGTACCCCTAAAAGATTAACTCAAAATAATTGTTTTAGTATTTAAAAAAAATGTATGAGTTAAAAATTGTTAAAGATTGACCCATTTTTCTTAAATACCAAAAAAAGCATTTTGAGCTAATTTTTTGGGTACTTTAAAAAATGTGTCAGTTTTTAAGCAACATACAAAATGTCAAATATTTACCCTTTTTTTAAATATAAAAAAACATCATTTTGAATTGATTTTTTGTAAGGACAAATTTTCACATAGTGTCATTTGTATGTATTTGACATTATTCCGAACAAAAACCACTTTGAGTCATAGGGTAATTTTTACTTGTCACGATTCCATTAAGACTATGACGTTGTGATGAAGATGTAGCGGCCAAGCTTCAGAGAAAGATCATGTCATAGTTTTGGTGCACGCTTCACGTCTTCACATTGAATTTCTGAGATTTTCTCAGGTACGAATGCATAATAGTTTATGGAGTCTGGGTAAAATTTTCTAAGGATGTTAATTTATTTAAATCAGATTTTAAAATAATTTTTCTGAGTTATTTCGTGTTTAGAATCGTTTGAAACATTCCCATATGTTTGCATCGTTCAAACGACTATAACATTCATTCAAATAACATTGGCTTGTCGTTCTAACGACATGGCTTTCTCGTTCTAAACAGATGCCTAGTTCATTCTAACGACATGTTGCCTTCGTTCGAACGACTTGCCGCCTCAAAAAATATGTTTTAATATTTATGGCGCCATTCAGTCAGAAAAAGGAGGGTAGAACAGAATTGAAAAGAGATACGATTTCTACAAGTTTGTTTTCAAGTTTTCCCAAGATAAAAACATCCTTCCTTGTTTACAAGATCCGAGTTTTCATAACCATATGTCATAGAGATCTTGTGTTTGCACCTATGTTATTCTTCTATCTATTGAAGAACCTGATTTTGTGCGATGGACTCCGTGCATGCTGTTTTGCGGTGAAGAAGCGGTGGACTCCGTATTCCAAATCGTAGACAGTTGTTGAGACTGTATCGGTGGATACAAAGACATACGTGGACTCGTGTGTTGTGGGCACTAGCGTGGGTGGAGTCCTGCATTGCTTCTGTGGAGGAGCAATCGAAGAAAAGAAGAGGAGCGAAGGCTCGTGGAGTCAATTTGTTGAGTAAGACTAAATTATTTCTTTGTAATTTTTGTATCATAGTGGATTGTCTGACCTGCGCTGTCCGAGATTTTTTTCGCTTTGTGATTTTCTCGTACACCGGCATTGTGAATATTATTTACTTTATCTGCTTAATCCATCTAGACGCACGTTTGGGATAAAAATATATAAAATTGGGTTAATTGAATTGGTGCAAGATAAAATTGTGAATTTTTTTATAAAGATTTTTTTGCCTAAAGCACACACGTAGGGGAGTTCACAAATTGGTATCAGAGCATAACACTAAATTATTGTGTTTTCATCCCGTGTTTTTTAGTATGAATTTGGAGGGTTTGATTGTCTTTGAACTCCTATTTTTTATGGAACTAATGATGCTTATTGGAAAATGCGAATGAAAATTCCATAGATGAGCATGTTTGGTTAACAGTTGAAAAGGGGTAGTCTCCATTAGTCATGAGAGAGGGAGAAGTCATTAGTTTAAAACCTGATGAGTCGTGGACCGATGCTGAGAATAGGTTATCTCAATTTAATGCTAAAGGTTTAAATGTAATTTCCTCGTCTGTCACACCGGAACAGTATAGTTGTATTAGGATGTGTGAGACATCGAAAGAGTCTTGGGATGTCCTTGCACTTACTCATGAGGGAACTAGCATTGTTAGGGTGCTAAACTCCAAAATCTCACCACCCAATTTGAAATGATTAAAATGTTAAAAAGTGAGTCGTTTGATGAGTTCTACACTAGGTTATCCCATATTGTCAACTCGTCGTTTAACTTAGAACAGAAAATACCGACCACCCAGTCAAAAAGAAAATCTTAAGGTCGTTGCCTAAAAGATTTGATATAAAGGTAACCGTTTTAAATTATTTGTATACTCTTTATTCCACTAAGGTTTAAGAGCTTGTTTGTGACTTACAAATTTATCAAATCGACATGTTTACCTCCAAGGAAGTGCCAAAGAAACAAAATGGCATTACCTTGAAAGTCCGTAAGGAGGTGACTTTAGTTTTGGAAGATAACTCGGACACCGATTCCAGAAATGAAGCCTTGTTGGCAAAAAAGTTTAAGAAATTTCTCAAATTCCAAAACCAATCGAAAGGGTAATAACCCCGTGTATTTTTGGAATAAAATAAAATTTAATAAGGATTAAATTAATTCTGTGAAATTAGTGAATTCGGGTTGTGAGTAATTAGACTCAGTATTATTTATAAATTTTAGAATTTGGACTTTAATAATTTGAGAATAAATCAAAAGGGATTTATAATTTTTATAAAAAGTGTTAGGGTTTGTCACGGCACAATTATATAAACTTTTGAATAAAAATATTTGGGACGCACTTTGAAAGGTATTGCGGGCTCGTTTGTGTATTTTAGACCCTTAGAAATGGTCCCGAAATATATATATATATATATATATATGTTAGGTAGTTATCGGGCTAATTAGATTTTGTATTTGAGCTCATTTGGGAGTCCAAAGTTGGGGCCTAAATCCCAACTCGAGAATTGAGAAAAATATAAGATTAGAAGGAATATAAATAACTCCCCGCTCCTAATCAAAACTGTAATACCCCATACTTTTTTGGATAATTAAATTACACGAGTGAGTGTAATTTATTAATTTGAGACTTTGAAGTGAAAGAGAATTTGAAGAGTAGGTTAAATATTAGTTGGCGAGTGATGGATTAATATTGATAGGTGTTATATTTACTTACGGCAATAAGTAAATGAGTTTGATTATTTTTATCACGTCGCAGTTGCACAAAGCGACAGGTAATAATATTTTATTCGAAAAACACGTGCGGAGTTGTATTGAATTTAAAAGGTTAAATTTTTTATAAGTGACTCGGATGGGGATTTCGAGTGAACGGTTGGTCTCAGATGTGCCGAAATTGTCGAAATAGAGTACACGGGGGTAATGTTTGGGTTCTGGAATTTTTTAGACTAGTTGGGACTCGCATTTTAATATACGAGTCAATTTTGGGTTTAATAAGAGGATAAGCCTTATTTTCTCTCTTATAAGCTACGAGAGAAAGAAAGAAAGTAGAAAATAAAGAAAAGAAGAACAAAGAGAGAAGAAAGGAGAACTCTGGCCAAGCTCCGGCGGATCTCGACACGAGGTCATCGAATTTATCTATTGAGGCAAGTGTTTAACTTTCTTTAACTATTTATGTGTATTTATAGTTCATATTATAGTTTGTTTAAATTATATGATTTTGGGTTGGGATTCATGTATAAAAAATGGAGTTTTTTGAAATGATTTCATATAAATTGGTGTGATAATAACTCCATATGAAATTTGAGTTTAAATCCATGTTAATGGTGTAATCTTTTGTGAAAAATTGGAGGATTTGAATGATATTTAGGTTTAATTGATATAGGGTTGAATTCTCAATTGAAAGTATGAATCCCGTGAATTTAATTGATTTGTTGGGTAGATTTTAGTGTGTATATGAGTATATCAATGGTTGATGATGTTAGAGACCATAAATCTTGGGTGGGATTAGTGTTAGAGTGATATTTGGAGAAGAAAAAGGAGAACTCGGAATAAGTATCTTACGAAATTGATTCGGGTCCGAACCGGTTCGTTTAATAGGCCACCGGATGGGTTCATTTTTTAGCACCAGACCGGTTCATTTATTTGGCCATCGATTCAGTTCGATTGTTTGAGAACCGAATCGGTTCGTTTAAGGGGTCATCGGTTTGATTCGCTTATACCTCAATTTGTGAAATTTTCTTGGACTTAAAAGATTGGAGAATAATTTCTTTTGGAGATAAATATTAGGGTATCCTAAATAGAGTGAGAGGACCTCTAAGTGATGAAATGAGTGATATATAAATCTCGGGTTAGTGGAGTATAAAAAACGGGTTATGAATTTTAGGAGTGTTTGGGATTAACGACACGGGAGAAATTATTTCGAGGGGGATATATATATATATATATATATATATATATATATATATATATATATATATATATATATATATATATATATATATATATATGCCGACTATATATGAGTAAATCCGAATGTGCGAGTATGATGAAATCGGAATCGACACTTGAGGGTATTTCGTATGTCACCCTATTTCAGTATAATCCGAGTAAATCGTTCTTTACAAATTATAGTGAAATAAAAAGATTTTTCCCTTAGGGGATTTTTTCTGAAATTGTTTGTTTTATCCTATATGCTTTATTTTATTGGATAAATCACCTAGATGCATGTTTTAGGGTTTAACTAAAATTTAGAAATAATTAAAATTGGATTTTTGAGAAGTCGCAATATTTTCGCAGTAGCGATTCTTAAAATTGGTATGAAAGCTTATTTAAGCGATCACCACTTTTACAAATTGGTATCACAGCTTTAGCTCACGTTTTATCGTTTACAAACTGGTATCAAAGCAGGTTGCACTATTTTATTGTGTATTCCAATTTTTTGCAAAAGTGTGCGATATTGTTTTTTTTTAAAATCAATTTTGTGAAAAATCGCCACTTTTCCTATGGAGCACTTATATAATCGGATGCCTATCTTTGATGGGAACAATTACACCTATTGGAAAGCTCGTATGAAATCTAGTTCAAAAGCCATTGACGAGCGTGTTTGGTTGCTTTTCGAAAATTAATGGAATCCTCCCACTGTCATCGTTGAAAATATCACTTATTTAAAACTTGTGTCAGATTGGACTGAGAACGATTTTAAAATGTCGAATTTTAAGTCCCGTGGACTGAGTGCTATTTCTGGATCTACCACTCCTGATGAGTTTCGTCGAATTATGATGTGTACGACGTCTAAAGAAGCTTGGGATGTTTTGAAATTGACACATGCGGGTACGAACACGGTTAAAGAATAAAAATTACAAAATTTGGCCACCCAATTTGAGACTATCACTATGTCTGAGTCTGAATGCTTTGATGATTTTTATGAATGTTTGTTGGACATTGTCAACACTAGTTTAAATTTGGCTGAGGTGATTGATAACACGCGTGTCGTTAAAAAGATTTTGAGATCTCTCCAAAAATGATTTATTCCTAAAGTCACTGTTTTGAACTCTTTGGGAAATTTGAAATCACTTAAGTAGGAAGAACTTGTTGGATATCTTCAAACCTATGAGATTGACATGTTTCCCCAAACCATTAAGGCTAAGGATAAAGGCGTTGCTTTAAAAACTCATTTTAAGAAAAAGAAAGAAAACGTTTGTGAGCCCGATTTTGAGGGAGATTTTGATTTTGATGGTATGGCCTTGATTGCGAAATTTTTTAAAAAATCTCTCAACATGAACAAAAATAATTCTTCCAATAAGAGATTTTTTTGAGAAAAATAAAAAGGCCAAATAAAATGGTGAGAAAGAGAAGGAGAGAGAAAGAAACGAAGAGTGAGGGAAATTTAGAAAGTTTGATGAGTTTTGAGTGTGAGGGCAAAGGGCATAAGTCATTTGAGTGTCCCACCTATCTTAGGAGAAAGCGGAAGAAAGTAGCCATGCCTGCCACACTTAGTGATAGTGAGGGAAATGAGAAAGACGAGTCTAGAGATGGTTTAGCACATGGGAGGGTTGTTTCATTTTCTTGTCGTCTGAGCACACCCAATTTGTCTCACGAGAGTGACACGAGAGCGATGGTAGTGATTTGTGTTCTTCGAGTGAGGAAGAAAGCGAGAAGGAAAGGGGAGATGAAAGTGAGCTCCAAAAAGCTTTTAGATATTTGTACGCCAAGCCCTTGAAAACGAAAATATACAATAGGGATTTAGGTCGTCAGGTTTTGGATTTGGAGAGAGAATGATGTTTTGAGACGGGAAAAGTGTGATTTGATCAACACGATGTCTAGACGGACGACACGTGTATCCCAACTCGAGAGTGATCTCGAACGTGCCCGAGAGGTCAAAGTCCCTTAGAGAACGCATCTAAGAAGGATGGAAAGATGGTTCTCAATCCTATTTTGTGTAATGGTGAGAGTTTAGGATTAAGTCATGACGGTGCTTTTACTTCCCAAGTTGTACCCGAACCAGTTCCCACTTTAGTGTTAGATTCACGTGAGTCTCACCCTAACCCACCTAGGCATCCCATTCCTATTAGAAGAGAGCCTCCTAGAATTTTGAGAGAGGTGTTCCTAGGCCTATATATGTTTGTTCCCATTGCAAGAGGATTTGTCACCTTAGTAAATTTTGTTTTAAGTTGGGTTATGTGTCATGTTTTTCTTCTACACGTGTTTTTACCACACATGCACCCACACATGATACTTTAAATGCTCCTGGAGACTACATGAGAGATTTTGTACATTTAGGTGAGCAAGTTAAGTTTTTGTCAAAACTTCAAAATATTTGATGGAGATTTTTCATAAGTTGGTGCCACCTTTGGAAAACCCCTCCGCACCTAACGATTGAGGTTTGACTTGTTTACTAGCATAGGATGTTTTTCATGATGACATTACTTGCCTATTGCTAGTATGTATCATGTTTGTATGTTTTCTATTTTTTTTAAACATTTTGAAAAATACAAAAAGATTTGATTTTGATAAAATTTTGAGAAAATCCAAAAAGATTTTTGTATTTTGTTTTACTCCTTTTATGGATAGACACTTAGGATGAGCGAGTCACAACATCATTCCATTTTTCATGTGACTATTTGATATTTTTTGAGACAATATATCACGTCATCTTTGTGCTTTATAATATTTGGAGTCATTAAGATGTAATTAAGTGTTACTTTCTACATGTTTGACTCATGATTTCCTTTATTGCACACGTGCGCGGATTTGTTGATTATTGTGCTTGGCTTATCACATGTTGGCTGGGTGTTTTCACTTCAATCCTGTCTTTAAAAACGAACCAATCGTGATAAAACTTAATAAGAAAGTTGTGCATATAAGAACCGTTTGTAAGTTTGTGTGTTTTATTTGAAAACGGGAAAGGGTTGCGACAGGTTCACATTTGGCCTTTGCGAATACGAAGCCACCGTTATATCGGACCTAAAAAATTAAGGTATTTTAATTATCCGAGGTCCAAAGAGGTTAAAAGAGCCTGAAAAAATTTTATGGAAGTAAAAAGAAATTCATCCCAAACATGGGCCATTACGTTTCATCATCAATTCTCCAATGTTTGAGAATTTAAATCACCTCTAAACAAAATATAAATCTAAGGGAGTTTGGTTGGAGTATTTAAATTGGTTTGCGATTCCTTGAAAGTCCTGAAAAGTTGAAGCTTTGAAGATGTTGAACTTTGATTGTCGACATGTCATTTAGTATTCTCAGTTTGAAGGTTTAATGGGGATATTATCTTATATGTCATTTTATTTATGGAGATCGCATAATTCGAATTTTTTATGTATGTACCGGCATAAACAGAGGGGGAGATTTATAAGGACATAATTTTATAAATGTTCAGGGTAGAATCTAGGAATTTTCTATTTGTCCTAGATCACAGTATGTATGTCTGATACTGCTACATTCGGCACGTCAACACGATCATCAACGACGGCCTTGATCCGAATCCATGCATCCACCATCTTCACACGTGCATCATGCTTCATGCAACGTGTTGCCAACTATTCCCACTACTCCACTTTGCATTATTGGTAAAATGATTTACCGGAGTTGTTTATATTTGCATAAATATTCGGGAAGTTTTTAGAAAATATTTTTCGAAGTCTGATTTGTTTTTAACAAAAAGCAGAAATTTTTGTAAGTGTAGAAGTAAACTTGCCTCGGTCGACGAGCTCGCAAGATCTCGTTCAAACGATATCGCTTTGTCGTTCGAACGACATGAGCATATCGCGCGATCTCGTTCGAGCGATGCCATCGCCTCGATTTTCGTATAAATATCTGTATGCTTTCTGCACATTTTTCCAAATCTTTTTCCCACACGATTTTTGCGTTTCATGTTTTAAGGTTTCCTACCTTCTATATACACATAATCATTCCCATATATGTATGTGAATATTTAAACCTTCAAGAGGATCGTCTGTACTCATCTGTAATAACTTGTGGAGAAGCCGTCTCTTCTTCATTACTGACCTTTTGGAGTTCTTGCGGGGGATTCGAGCCGATGACATCGAAACCGACACCTGAGGGTATTTCGTATGTCACCGTATTTCAGTATAATCCGTGTAAACCGTTCTTTACAAATTATAGTGAAATAAAAAGGTTTTGCCCTTCGGAGATTTTTCCTGAAATTGTTTGTTGTATCCTGCATACTTTATTTTTTTGGATAAATCATCTAGATGCATGTTTTAGGGTTTAACTAAAATTTGGGAATAATTCAAATTGAATTTTTGAGAAGTCGTAATATTTCCGCTGTAGCGATTCTTCAAATTGGTATCAGAGCTTACTTAAGCGATCACCACTTTTAAAAATTGTGATCAGAGCATTAGCTCACGTTTTACCGCTTACATAACCCTATTATTTTATTCGCTTAATCCCAAAATTAGGTTAAAATGCTAATATAAAATGACCCGAATACCCATAAGTGAGTCTCGACTTGTCTAAAAAGCTCCTAAAATCCAATTACTACACCCGTTAATCCAACTTAAAAGTTTGTGTACTCGGGCCTAATAAAGGGACGCGGTGGTCCACATGAACTGCGGTGGATTTATTAGACTGTGGCGAGTCCAGGCTTGCGAGAGTCTGACAATTCCCATTGGGTTATAACATTAGAAAAATTATTATTCAAAGTGGTTATATGTGTGGAGTGCGTGTATATGGTCATTCACTAAGCCTTTATAACTTAGAGTCCGATAATGTTTTTTTTCAGGTATACTTATCGCTTGGAGTTCACTGTCAAGTTAGGCCCTTAAAACCGGGGAGTGGCAGGTATTTAATATGGGTATAATATCAAGAAGGTTTTTGTAAATGTTAAACAAAGGAATATCATTTATGTAATGTTGTGTAATGATTGTAAGTTACATGTAAAGTTAGTTTTGTTTTCATCTAAACTTTCCTTTGAATTGAAAAAAAAATCTTGTGGTATTTTTCATGAGAGATTTAATGTAAAGTATTATTTAAGGGAATTTATCTCCTAATAAAAGGATGATTTTAACTTAATTAAGTCGGGGCGCGGCATGAATAGTGTGATTTATAATTTTCACACCACATTAAATAAGATATGACTCGAATAGCGCAAGCAAAACTATGAATTAATCTGGTCATGTCTTTAAAAAATAATCGTGTCATTAGGGGTCGTATTTTTTTTTACTGAAACATGTTAAACCAATCTGGTAAGAAATGTATGTAAGTGTAGCACGGGTAAAATTATGAAATAATTGTGTCATTATGGGTCGTGTTTTTTGCTCACAGTAATGCAAATAGTTTAAATTGGCACGATACGATTATACACAAATAATTTAAAATGACATGAGAAGATTAATTCATAGTTTTAATTGTGTTATTCGTGTCATATAGTATTTAATGTAGTCATAAAAATATAAATCATGTTATTCGTGTCGTGTCGTTTATTAGAGTCTAAAATAAAAAATAATAATGTATTAAAGTCAAAACAATTTTTTTAACAAAAAATGTAGTTTTTTCTAAAAGTTATGTTTTATAAAAAAATTGTAAGAAACAAAGTTAAAAAAAAATATTTAGTTTATATTAAAAGTTTTGTCCAATTTTTATTAAAAAAATAAAAAATGGTGTCTATTTTTTTGTTTAGTATAATTAACGTTAATTTTTTTTGATAAAAGAACGTCCATTTTTTCTACCATCTTTTAAACAAATAACGCAATAGTTTTTTTTTTTTATAATTATGATCCATTTTAATTAAAAAAATATTTTTTTATTAATTGCATTATTATTTTGAAATAAAAAACAGCCTTTTATGATTATTATATATTCAAAATGAAAACGAACTTTAAAAAAGAAGGTCTGATATTTTATACTAAAAAAGGGCAACGTTGAATGAAAACAGATGTGAGAATTGTGTTTGTTATATTATGATAAGTAGGTCTAGGCCTGTCAATGGGTCGGGTCCCGACCCGGAGTCGATCCGGACCCGATCCGTATAATAGGAACTGAGCATATTTTTTGGGACCCGAATACCCGAAGACCCGTTTATTAAACGGGTAGTGACTGGATCTTATACAAGACCCGGCCCGAAGACCCGACCCGAATTCTATATTATTATTTAAATCTCTCTCTCTCTCTCTCTCTCTCTATATATATATATATATATATATATATATATGTATATATATATATATATATATGTATATATATATATATATATATATATATATATATATACACTATAAATTAATATATATTTATAAATATATCTTATCAATATAACATGTAAGTATTATATATAAAAATATATATTTATGAATATAATAAATATAAGTAATATATGTTTTATTTATACTAATAATATACTATAATACATTACAAAATATTTTAATTTAAGATTAAAAAAATAAAGAGGTTAAAATAAAATAAATGTTAATATTTGGCTAGACCCGGACCCGAACCCGAGACCCGAAGATCCGAACGGATCCGGGTCTGGATCCAATTTTGTAGACCATTTGAAGATCCAGACCCGGACCCGAACCCGAACCTGATGAAGACCCGATTACACGGATCTGAATCTCCCCAAACCCGACCCGTTGACAACCCTAAGTAGGTCAACCATGTAGTATTTGTTTTCACCATTTTAAACTGTTCTAGCTTTAAGAAAGTGGATTTGACGGTTTTAGCCTTGGTTTGATAAGGTTTATGTTTGACAGAATCCTCTATAAATACTACATGGTGGAGAGCCATTGGGATATAACAAACACTCATATTATGAGAGAGAGAGATGGAAATGAAGAAGGTTGTTTATTTTTCGAAAGTTGTGTCTAATCCATGGAAACAAACATCCATGTTCGTAATTCCTAACTATTTTTTTGTTCAATAGTTTACCCTTGTGTCTCACAGTGCCATTTTAGTAAATTACTTACTTTTTTTTTTTTAATTTGACCAATTGACATTAGAATATCAAAAGAAATGACAGTGTCATCTCAAAAGTATAATATAGAGTGACCGTAAAAGTAAAGTCAACAAAATATTATCCAACCTTAAATTATCCCAAAATATTATATTATCCAACACGAGTAAAATTATGAAATAATTGTGTCATTATGGGTCGTGTTTTTTGTTCACAGTAATGAAAATAATTTAAATTGACACGATACGATTATACACAAATAATTTAAAATGACATGAGAAGATTAATTCATAATTTTACTTGTGTTATTCGTGTCATATAGTATTTAATGTAATCTTAAAAATATAAATCATGTTATTCGTGTCGTGTCGTTTATTAGAGTCTAAAATAAAAAATAATAATGTATTCAAGTCAAAACATTTTTTTTAACAAAAAAATGTAGTTTTGTTTTTTAAAGTTATGTTTAATAAAAAATTGTAAGAAACAAAATTAAAAAAAAATATTTAGTTTATATTAAAAGTTGTCCAATTTTTATTAAAAAAATGGTGTCTGTTTTTTTGTTTAGTATAATTAACGTCAATTTTTTTTTGATAAAACAACGTCCATTTTTTCTTACATTTTTTAAACAAATAACGCAATAGTTTTTTATTTTTTTTATAATTATCATCCATTTTAATTAAAAAAATAAATTTTTTATTAATTGCATTATTATTTTGAAATAAAAAACAGACTTTTATGATTATTATAGATTCAAAATGAAAACGAACTTTAAAAAAGGGTAACGTTGAATGAAAACAGATGTGAGAATTGTGTTTGTTATATTATGATAAGTACGTCAACCAACTCATTTGTTTTCACCATTTTAAACTGTTCTAGCTTTAAGAAAGTAGATTTGACGGTTTTAGCCTTGATTTGATAAGGTAACAAAAACACTCATATTATAAGAGAAAATTGGGATTTCTAATTGCTTTCCACATGTGGAAGGATACAGAGGATATGGTGGAGACAAACGACAAACCCAATCCGGAAAGATCACTAAGGATTTCAATAAAAGAATTGGACCACTAATGGTTGCTTTCCACATAATAATGGCGAAGTTGTGGTGCCGGATAATGATATGGGTCCATTATGAGTTAACTCCGATTACAAATAATTGCAAATTGGTTTCGTAGTATTAAATTGTCACTGGAACGGTATTAAATGGTGAATTGAGTTTGATTCCCAGTTTAAATTTTGATACTGTCAAAATAATGCTTGATCAGCGAACGCCACGAATTCCGAATGAAAATTAGTCGAAATACGTGTAAGCGAATTCGAACATTTCATGATTGTCACAAAAAAAAAAATATATAATTATAAATTGGATGATGATGCTATTAAAACATCCCATGTTCACAGTTAACTTTTGAAGTTAAAATAAAAATATTAGGCTCGGTTTTGATACACCACGACAAATATAGTAAATAGTGGCAATTGAATATTTTATTTATTATTTTGTGTTTGATAATATGAATTAAAAATCTATTATTTCGTTAAAAACTGTCTTGCTTAATATTTTTATGTTTTCGTTAACTCAGTTTTTTTTTAATTAAAAACTGTTCTCTATTACAACAGTTTGTTCTTTAAATTATTTTTTATTAAAAACAGTTTTTCGGAAAAAAACTGTTTTTAATTGTTACGTTGGTTTTTTTGTCAAACTGTTTTTTCCCGGTCAAAATTGTTTCACTTTTGAGTTAAAACTATGTTGAAACTCGATTTTTTCAAAATGTTTTTTGCTAAAACTATTTTTTGGTTAAAACGATTACAGTTTTTTTTTTGTTCTGAAAACTTTTTTTAAAACGTTTCTATTGTAAAAACTATTATTTTAAGAATATTATTTTTTTTTTCATTCAAATCATTTTTGTTTTGTTAAAATTGGTTTTATACGAACTTTTTTTAATAATTATTTTTTTGTTAAATTTTTTTACCTTTTTTTGTTAATTTTTTTTATGTATCACTCTGTTTACATTACCCATTTTTGCCATTAATTGTTACAAACATCTTACTTTTCTAACTCAAAAAATTAATGTTATTAAAAAACCCCGATTCGAACATTTTAGAATTTGCCATGGATATTGTCATTCCATGAAAAAATTGACCATTCAGGGCATTTGTCCACTTTTGAATCAAACGGACCCTTATTGTAAATAATAATTATTTTAAAAACATTAAATTTTTTCAAAAGGAATTTTTTCAAGATTGTTTTTTAGAAAAAAGAACGTTAAAAACTATATTTCAAAAAATGTGTTGTTTTTAATACATAAGGCGATTTATTAAATAAATATTTTAATTGTTTTTAACTATTTAAACTATTTCATAGTTATCAATAACCCCAAATATAATTTTTAACCCTAAATTCTATTAAAGTTAACAGTCAAAATGGATGGAATGGTCAAACTGACACCATGTATATACTTTAGGGGCTTATTGGAAAGAAAAAACACTTCAAGGGCTTAATAAAAATAATTTATATACTTTAAGGGCCACCGAAACAATTCACTATTTCCAGTTTGCTGGATTGCAGAGTTATTCCAAGGGCTCGGGCGTAGATATATTCAAGTTCTGTTGGTGGAGGTGTTATTGTGTTACAAGGGATAGCCGGGTTGAGCTAAATATGCATCAACAACCGTCTATTAGATTCCAATGAAGAAGGTTGTTTATTTTTCGAAAGTTGTGTCTAATCCATGGAAACAAACATCCATGTTCGTAATTCCTAACTATTTTTTTGTTCAATAGTTTACCCTTGTGTCTCACAGTGCCATTTTAGTAATAAACTTACTTTTTTTTTTTTAATTTGACCAAATGACATTAGAAGATCAAAAGAAATGACAGTGTCATCTCAAAAGTATATTATAGAGTGACCGTAAAAGTAAAGTCAACAAAATATTATCCAACCTTAAATTATCCCAAAATATTATATTATCCAACACGAGTAAAATTATGAAATAATTGTTTCATTATGGGTCGTGTTTTTTTGCTCACAGTAATGAAAATAATTTAAATTGACACGATACGATTATACACAAATAATTTAAAATGACATGAGAAGATTAATTCATAATTTTACTTGTGTTATTCGTGTCATATAGTATTTAATGTAGTCTTAAAAATATAAATCATGTTATTCGTGTCGTGTCGTTTATTCGAGTCTAAAATAAAAAATAATAATGTATTAAAGTCAAAACATTTTTTTTAACCAAAAAATGTAGTTTTTTTTAAAAGTTATGTTTTATAAAAAATTGTAAGAAACAAAGTTTAAAAAAAAAATATTTAGTTTATATTAAAAGTTTTGTCCAATTTTTATTAAAAAAATGGTGTCTGTTTTTTTGTTTAGTATAATTAACGTCAATTTTTTTTTTATAAAACAACGTCCATTTTTTCTACCATTTTTTAAAAAAATAACGCAATAGTTTTTTTTTTAATTATCATGCATTTTAATTAATTTTTTTTAATTAATTGTATTATTATTTTGAAATAAAAAACAGCCTTTTATGATTATTATATATTCAAAATGAAAACGAACTTTAAAAAAGAAGGTCTGATATTTTTTAATAAAAAACGTTGAATGAAAACAGATGTGAGAATTGTGTTTGTTATATTATGATAAGTAGGTAACCAACTGATTAGCCATTTTAAACTGTTGTAGCTTTAAGAAAGTAGATTTGACGGTTTTAGCCTTGGTTTGATAAGGTTTATGTTTGACAGAATCCTCTATAAATACTACATACTACATGGTGGAGAGCCATTGGGATACAACAAACACTCATATTATAAGAGAAAGACATGGAAATGAAGAAGGTTGTTTTGATGACATTGTTGCTAGCTATGGTGTTTATGGCTACCACTGTCACCTCCACTGCCGATTCGGTTGTGAACAATAAGAAGATGTTGGACTCCGACATGCTCCTCAACGTTTATAGTTCCCTCGGTCAATGCTGGGGTAAAGGTTGTGCTCCTTGGAGCCCCTGCCAATCCGGTTGTACTTGCCTCGGAGTTGGTGGTCAGTTGGGTGCTTGTACTGGTCCGATAGATTTAGTGAGCAATAAAATTATCACCCCCATTGCCGATTCGGTTGTTAACAATCGTAAAATTATCACCCCCACTGACAGTACGGTTGTTGACAATAAGAAGATGTTGGATTCCAACATGCTCCTCAACATTTATAGTTCCCTTGGTCAATGCTGGGGTAAAGGTTGTGCTCCTTGGAGCCCCTGCCAATCCGGTTGTACTTGCGTCGGAGTTGGTGGTCAGTTGGGTGCTTGTACGGGTCCCCTAGATTTAGTGAGCAATAAAATTATCACCCCCACTGCCAACGTTGCTACTTTCTAATCCGACTAGTGTTCCTGGGATGGGACATAATAGACACAACATGTATGTGTCTGTCCCTGTATGTTTTACTTATGCGTATTCTGTGTACGTTCGTAAAAAATAAGCTGAGTCCAGTGTGGAACGTGCATCTCCATCTATCTATGTAATGTTATTGATTAATGGAAATTATGCATATGTTTATTTTATATAACAATGTATTAAGTATGAGTGATATTTGAGTTGAATCGGACCGGATCAGCCCATATGAGTGATAAGATCCTAATTCATTTCATTGAAATAATAATATTAATAGGATCCCTCTATTCCCACTCCACCAAACACTTCCCTATCTCCATTTTCATGTTCAAAGACCAAATTACCCTTAAATTCATTAATTCTTTTTCATTCATTCAAAATTCACATTTATACCCAAAACTTATATCAACTTTCTTATCCCACCTAAAACAAACATTTTATTTGTTTATTAATAAAGATTTATTTATATTAAAAATTATGTTGATTATAAAAAAATGAGTAAAAGACCTCTATGACCCTTGAACTATTCAAGTTTGATCAATTTAGTTCCTAAACTAATAATTTGGCTAATTTAGTCCCTAAACTATATATGTTTGGCCAATTTAGTCCCTAAACTAATAATTGACCAATTTAGTCCCTAAACTATACAAGTTTTGCCAATTTAGTCCTTCAAATTTGCTCAATTTAATTTAAGTAAGACAAAAACTGTTTTTTTAAATAGGAAAAAAACAGTTTTTTTTTTTTTAAATTTAAAAACTGTTTTTTTTAAATAGGAAAAAATAACTGTTTTATTCCTATTGTAAAAAAAACTGTTTTTTATCCTATTTAAAAATTGTTTGAAAAATGTTTTTAACTGTTTAAAAAAACTATTTTTTATTTCATTTAGAGTAAACAGTTTTGTATCCTATTTAAAAAAAAAAACATTTTTTTTTCAAATTAATTTTTTTTTTTTAAATAGGCAAAAAACTGTTTTTTATTTTATTTAGAAAACTGTTTTTTTCATATTTAGAAAAAAAAAACTGTTTTTCTATCATATTTCAAAAACAGTTTTTTATTAAACTTAATAAAAAAACTGTTTTTATCCTATTTAAAAAAAAGTTTTTATCCTATTTAAATTAAATTGGGCAAATTTCAAGGACTAAATTGGCTAAACTTGTATAGTTTATGGACTAAATTGGCCAATTATTAGTTTAGGGACTAAATTGGCCAAACTTGTACAGTTTAGGGACTAAATTAGCCAAATTATTAGTTTATAGACTAAATTGGTCAAACTTGTACAGTTCAGGGACCATAAAAGTTTTTTACTCATTTTTTTATAATCAACATAATTTTTAATATAAATAAATATTTGTTAATAAATAAATAAAATGTTTGTTTTAGGTGGGATAAGAAAGTTGATATAAGTTTTGGGTATAAATGTGAATTTTGAATGAATGAAAAAGAGTTAATGAATTTAAGGGTATTTTGGTCTTTGAACATGAAAATGGAGTGGGAATAGAGGGATCCTATTAATATCTATCCATTTAAAAAGCCAATATAATATGACGGTTTAGCGAATCTCTCTTGTGTGGCAACAAGAAAAGAAAAAGTAGTCAAATTTTTCCATGATTTTTTCTTGTCAAATGAAAAAAAAAAATCATTAATTTTTTCTTGTCAAATTTTTCATTTCATCAAATGAAAAAAAAATCATTCAAATCCTTTAATTTTTTAAACAGGATAGTTTGATAACATTAATTTTTCAGGTGGCAAAAGTGAGAAATTTTATAGAACTAATAGGAAAAGTGACGAGCGTAAATATAATATATTTAAAAAAATATTTTTAACCAAAAAAAAAATTCTTATCATAAAACAGTTCTTAAAAAATAGTTTCAAAAAAATCAATTTTAACGAAAAAATAACTTATAACGGGAAAAAAATCATAAATTTTTTAAAGATAAAAACAGTTTATAAGGCGAAAAAACACAGTTTTTCAAGAAAAATAATTTGTAATAATATTTTTTAAGAAAATACTTTTCAAAAATAGTTATTAACAAATAAATAACAGCTTTGTCAAAAATAAATCAGTTTTTAACGAGAAAAAAATTAAAAATAAAAAACAATTTTAACAGAAATAAAATAGTTTTTAGCGAAAAACAATGTTTAAAAATAATGTTTTAACACAAAAATATTTTCTTACCCCAAAGTGAAACAATTTTAATGATTTTTTAGTGGAAACAAATTTTAGCAATAATAAATAGTTTTGACAAAAACAAAAAATTTATTAAAGAAAAAAAGTTTTTTGAATTTAAAAAAAAAATACTTTTAACACACAAGAAAGCAATTTTTAGCCATAAAAAAAATTGTAACGAAAAATAAAAAATATTTTTTATCAAAAAAAAAGTATTAATCAAGAAAAGCAAGTTTAAAAAAAATCTATGGGATGGAAATTTTGTGTGAAATATAGGTCAATAAATTTTGCCAACATATTTGTGAAAATGATGGCAAAACATGTATGTGCAAATTTTTTTATGGAAAATAAAGTATATCAACCCCATAAAATGGTGGGTAAAACATTCATTTGGACAATTTGCCATGGCAATGTGGTCTATTAAATAAATCATAATGGTTTTGGGGGGTTTGCATACTAAGATTTGTATTTGTGGACTATGAGTAAGTCTTTTTGCCAATTCGAAACAACTCACGACTTCAAGGCCTACATGAAATTGGTCTTGGATTCAAGCTCGTAAAGGGCTGTACCAACAAATCGATGCTCGATTCGTAATTTTCGCATATTCAGTAAGAACTGATTACTTATATTATGTGCATGTGTTATATTCTCGTAGGTTTATCTCTACATTAGTATCAGAGCTACTTAGCTTGTTGTTTCGCCATTTGATTGCATATTCATTATTTTCTAACAATTCATTTATGACCCCCAAAATTTATATATTTTCAAATTCCTCAGAAAATGAGTGAGATATAAGCTATTAAACTTGTCTCCTCAAAATCACAAAATCTAAAAATTCTGGGTTTATGGTTAAAAAATATTATTTTCCGAGTAATTTTGCATGCTATTTTGAAGGCATTGTGGTCAATAAAAATTTGATTTCATTTTACATAAATGTTCTACGTCACAAGGGTTTTAAAACAATATATACTACGCAATTTTTGCACTAGTATTGACGTAGATGTGATCTCTCGAACAACAAGACCTCTTAAAATTGCAAATTTGGGATTTCTTGTTGAAAAGACAATGAACATTATTTTTTTCCACTTTGTTTTCTCAAATAAAACTTTGACCAATTTTTATGAAAAAGCAACATCCTAGTATGTTATTTGATACAATTCATAACATGGTATAATTTTTATAAATATCGATCTCCAATTATTGAGAAGTTTTGGCCTTTTAGGCATTGTTTTTTGAATGCCCAGAAAATATGGTAAAATATACAATTTTATTTTTTCCACTTCGTGAGTGAAAAATGCGCATAAAATTTTAAATTGTTGCACGGTTTATGCTTGGTTTGTTTAAACCAGCGTATACTATTATCGTGTTTGGTTCGCCCCCTTAGAAGGTGAGTGACAAATTCATCCATTTGAAGTACTAGGTAATGTGTTTGCATGCTTAAACTGAAGATTATATTAACAATTTACTAAGAGCTTGTGTTTGCTTGTTAATTTTTGTTTAATGTTGTCCTTATGTAAATGTGGAATCAAGGCATCCCCATTTGCCTTATTTGTAGATGAAATGTCTAAGATTTTTTTTTTTTTTTTTGAATTAATAGTTGTGAGGAGAGAGTTTTATTTATTTGAAAGACGTTGCGTAAGGGGATCCATTTTCTTGATTGGACAAGAACAGACCTACGTGGAGCCCCTACGCACTTAATATTGTATAATGCAAATATTATTTCATTATCACATAGAAGATGTAATTAGTCTACACTTATGATAAATTGTGGTACAAAAATTTGTTTTAGAACCATTCCTATAAAAAATGCATATTTGTTTGAAAATAAATTAGAAAATATATTCCAAATTTTTGCATTATTGTGAGATGATTGTGAGTCTGGCGGACTTTCAATCTAAATATGCCATAAAAAGACAATAATTTTTAATCATATTTTCAAAACAATAAAGAAGTGTAAAATAGTATTAATGTCTATTTTTACGGGAAATTTTTAAAAATAAAAAATGGCTTGCAACAAGAAAAAATGTTTTCGCTGTAGTCACTAACGAGGAACACTACAACAAAAAACATCATTTATGTCAGTTTAAAAAGTGACGTTATGTCAGACAAATGTAAACTGTTATAAATGATATTTATTTATGTCAATTTGACTTTAAAGGTATATTTTTATTTCAATTTAAGTAAAATTGAGATTAAAAAAAAAAATCATTTATCTCATTTTTATATATAAATGGCATAAATATAATGTTACTAATTTTAGCCTTCAAGTTAAAACTGAGTTAAATGAAAAAAGGAGCGGGTTTTTTTTCACACTCCCGTTCCAAAATTTGTTCCTCAAAATTATTTGGCGGGTTTCGATTAGAACTCTCATTCTACACGTCTCTTTCTCGGTCGCACGTCTCTCTCTCTCACACATCTCTCTCTCTCGGTCGCAGGCCTCTCTCTCGGCCGCACCTCCTGCACCGGCCAGGCTCCATCACGTAGGTATAAATATCTCTCGATTTACTTGCTTCAATTTTTGTATATGTGTTTGTGTGTATGCGATTTATGTATATGCTATTTGTTCTTGATTTTATGTATGCGATTTGTGTATGTGTGTTTGTGTGTTCTTGATTTGTTTATACAGGATTTGTTTTTATTTGTTTATACGGGATTTGTTCTTGATTTGTGTGTGAAATTTGTGCAGGGGCATCCCCATTAAGTCCCGAGTGTGTGCGGGAGCACCCACATAATTTTTGGGATTGTTTTTATATATATAGTGTTCTTTTGAAATTATATGGGCCTTGGTGTAATTTTCCGAAATAAAATGCAGCTGAAAAATGCAGTTAGATAACTCAGGAGTGACCTCTGTAATTAATTTAAAATCTTTTAGAAAAACCCACTTAGTTATACAGCTCCTTGCGATATTTGGGCTCTTCTCATTTTAAAGAGCAAAAACCCTAACATTTAAAAACCCAATTTAGCAGCCTATGTTCACACCACACCACTGCTAAATTATGTGTTTCTTTTTGTGGTTTATCAAATACAAATTTCAAGTTTTGATGTCTTGATTAGTTATTTGGCTCTGTCTTTAATGGAAGTGGCAGTAATTTGAATGGTTGTTGTCATGTCGTAGTTTGATTAGATTTGTAAAACAAAAATTTACATTCGAAAATTATCCTTTAAAATAATTTATGTTAAAAATTTCCTTTACATCCCTTAGTTTGATTAGATTTGTTGGTGATTAGGTGAACATTCTTATTTTTGTTTGGGTATTGTTAAAATTAGTGGGGCGTTGTTAATATTAATTGGTTATTATTTTGCATTTCCAAATTTAGTTGGATGTTGTTATTTAGGGTTTGAAGTTGATTTCGTATTGTTCATTTAAATTAAGTATTATTATTTGGTACCAATTTTTTTTTATTTGGAGTTGTTGATGTTATGTATTATGATAGTATAATGGAAATTTATACCAAATACAACCCTTAGAATTTCATTGAGATCAAATGAGAAAAAAATGTTTATGTTGATCTTGTATTTTTGGCACTTAATGCATGATATTTAACAATCATGTGGGTTTCATACATAGTTGTAATCACCCGAACACTGATAATCCGAAAGTACATTTTTTTAGCATTGTTGTCATGTTTAAGGAGAGAGGAGTTAACTAATCACCTATGTTTAATATGTATGTTAATATTTTATTGATAATCGTGTACCAGTTAACTTTTACCCCCTTGATTACTGATGATAATCATATCATCCATTAAAGGAGCTCTGTTTTGTAGTATCTTCAAAAATTACATCGCTATATCTATTTCTGTATGATGTTTTTGGGCAACTGACAAAGAAAATTGTGTAGAGTATATTAAAGTTGTTGGTTAAGCCGTATTCTCAGTTTTAGAAAGCACAATTCCATATATTTGTGGGCACGGAATTGCTATTGCAATGAAGTGAATGGTACCATATATTGAAATTCTAAGTAAGGTAATTCACATTGGGGAACCGGTAATTTCTACGAATGATGAAGTGAGAGAGCACTGAAAATAGCAATGATTTATAACTCATTAACACTAACTGATCAATATTATAAATTCGCAATATTTTTATTATTATGTTGTCCCTTGTAAGAATTTCAGAGCCCTTGTTTACTTTTATAGATGTTAAAAGATGCTCAATACCTAATTCCAATAAAATATAACACATCTTATTAAAATCCAGTTATGGTTCTTGTACATGAAATTTTGAACCCCAATTACACTGTCATTCGACACTTGCTCACTATTGTTTTTACGTAGCAACGCGTATACAAACATTTAGATAAAAGATGTATTGGAAAAAGGAATAATGTACAAAAGCCTATTGATGACAAGGTGATAATAACCATGTAGAAAGTTAAAATAAGATTCAAACATCATGTTTTTATAGTATCCCCATTAAACTCAGATATTCATTGGATACCAGAAGATTTCCATTACTCCATGAATGTGTTCATGACTCACAATTATATTGCCGACCCATTTATTGAATGTTTAACATGTGGCATTTCTTGTGTACAAGTATTAGTTATTTACAAACACTTCGATATCTCTTAATAAGATATAACAAGGGTTGCTTTAATCAATTTGCTTTCATTCATGTTTGAGTAAAACATTCTCAGTTTTCTCAAGAAAATATTGATGATATATTTAAAAACTTGAAATTTATGATAGATTCATAAAAGTGGGTTCTTTTCATTATATTTATTTGTTCATTATATAGTGTATTGCCATATAGAATTAGTTTTACATTTGAATTTATCACTTTGATGTGTTTGTTTCTTTCTTATTTTTCTTGTATGTATATCTTCTCATTGGCAGCCTTAATAGAGCAATGATCCTTGATGAACTATTGTAATAATTCACTTGGACGTGTAATAGGTAATAACTCATCTAAGTCTATTTTGAATACTTTCTTGACAGTTATTTAGCATAGTAACCAAGAACTCTTGCCCTTAGAGGACACTTTTGAACACAGTCCCTGGGAAGAAATGACCACGACTCAAACCTTCATCGCTTTTTATTTCTCGTTGATTCACTTCAACAACCCATTGGTAGGATCGGCAGTATCATATTATAGGTGTTTAGGTATAATAATTTCAGGTGACTCACTACAGTTGTGTTCTTGTCCGTATGAATAGAAGGAAATTTTTTGTACCATAGGGTGCGTTAAGATATGTTTAAGTTTGGTTTTGAAACTTCAGGTGACGCGCTATAGTTTTGAAGATTGGTTTTTGTATATATATCATATACTCGCTAATGCCTCACTTGTGTGCTTTCATTAATTTTGCACATTGCTTCATATTTTCTTGTCCCATGCTTATACTATGTGCTTTCATTATATTATAGGTATATAATCGCTAATGGTTGTTGCTTGTATGTATAATATGTGTAACATCATAGTATAATTTAGATAATAATTTTGTGAATTTAAGTTCTTCAATGATTGGAATTGGTTTGGGTTGTATAGTGTTTGTGTGTTGTGTTAGTGTTCTTGAGTTGGTTATTTATAATTGATTAAGTCTTATGACTGTTAGGTGTTGGTGTATTTGGTAGTTGTTGTGATAGTTTTAGAGGGATATTATGTTTTCTACGATAGTTTCTAATGGTGTGAATGTATTATGTTGTATGATATTACGTTATGTTTAAGAATTACATATCTTTTATTGCTTATATCTCACTCGTGGTGGTTTACATACTTAGGCCAAAATGGACAGGTCTTGGATGAGTAAGGATAAATTATCAAAAAAATACATAGAAGGTGTTGATAATTATCTTGGGGTTGATCAAAATGCCTCCATGGATGAGAACTTCATACGATGCCCTTGTAATAAATGTGAGAATAAATTAAAAATGGGTGTTAAAGAAATCAGACAGCATTTGTATAGTTCGGGTATCGATCCGAATTATATTGTATGGAAATGGGACAGAGAGGAGGATCATCATAAAACAATGTCGGATGTTAATATGGGTGATCCTGTCTGGGACGATCATAATATGGATACCATGGAGGATGTTGAAGAGTTGATTGTGATGGTGGAGGATATAAAAGAAGACTTCATAGGAAATGCATAAATTTTTTAGAAGTTGCTTGTAGATGCGGAGAAGCCATTGTATGAAAGATGTAAAAATTATACCAAGTTATCCGCTATCGTCAAGCTATTCAATCTTAAAGCGAAGAGTGGGACGCCCGATAAATGCTTTTCAAATATGTTGTCAATCATTGCCGACATGATTTTAGATGATAATGTATTGCCTTCATCCAATAATGAGGCAAAACGTTTCTTATTGGTATTTGGAATGGACTTTCAGAAGATACACGCATGTCCTAATGACTGTACACTCTATAGAGAAGAGTATAAAGAAGCTGTTGAATGCCCCACTTGTGGAACATCTAGGTTTAAACAGAAGAAGAATTTGAAAGAACAAAAAAGGGATGAGGGGAAAATAGGTGTTCCCACGAAAGTGTTATGGTACTTTTCACCCATTCTGAGATTTAAAAGGTGGTTTCAATCTGCAGATTGCTAAGTCTCTGACATGGCATGCAGATGGTAGAATTGTTGATGGTTTGTTGCGTCACCCAGCTGACTCACCAACTTGGAAATTAGTTGATGAAAAGTGGCCTAATTTTGCAGCAGAACCAAGAAATCTTCGGTTAGCACTATCAGCGAACGGAATTAATCCTTATAGTTTCCTTAGTAATAGGTACAGTTGTTGGCCGGTTATGTTAAACACGTATAACTTTGAACCAGAATTTTGTATGAAGAGAAATTTTACAATGTTGACTATGTTGATATCGGGTCCAAAACAACCGGGAAAAAATATTGATGTTTATTTGGATCTGTTAATAGAAGATCTTAATACCTTATGGCATGAAGTAGTTAAAGCATATGACGTTTTTCGACATGAATCTTTTACTTTACGGGCAATATTGTTGTGGACAATTAATGATTTCCCAGCATATGGATATTTGTTTGGAAGTGTTGTTCAGGGCTAAAATGCTTGTCCAATATGTAGTGAAAAAATATATTCCACCAGATTACAACACTGTGGCAAGTGCGTTTATATGGGACATTGGAGATACCTTCCACAAAATCATCTATTTCGAAGCCAGAAAAAGGCCTTTTTAATGGTGAGAAAGAGTTCCAAGCCTCCCCTGAACCTTTAAGCGGTGAACAAATATAGATAAAAGTTGGGAGACTTACGGTTACATGGGGAAAGAAGGTAAAAAAAGCAAGGGCGGTTAATTTGAAGAAATCATCAAAGCGTAAGATATCGAGGAGGGTAGTTAATGGGGTTGAAAAAGGCGGTCCTAGTTCCCTGGTTGACATGGGCTTAGTGGGTGTTGGTTAAAACTGGTTTTCATTGTGGTTGAACCAGGTTGGATTTGAGAGGGTCGGGTGGTTAACGAGTATGGGGTAGGTGGTGATGGTTCGGGTTAGTTAAGTTGGGTCAGATGTTGGGTACAATCGTTATATTTTAGATATTTTTGTTAATCATCATGAGTTATTTAATTGTATTAGTACTCTAGTTAAGAGCCAAGATATAAAGTCCTCCCCTTGTAATTTTTCATTCACTGATTAATAAAAACTCGTTTGCTTTGTACATTCCTTGTATTAATTGTCAAATCCTTTTTACCTATTTTCATTAAAATGGTATAAGATATAAGTTAGCTCTTAGTGTGTGTGTGTGGTATTGAACACTAAGTGAGGCCATGGAAAAAACACGAGTTGTGTCCGAGATGGAGAAAAAGTATGATCAAGTCATCGAGAAGTTGGATCTCCACAAGCAACAAGTCTCGTTGATCATGGAGATCCTTTTAAGGGTCGAAGTCCGTGGCTCCAACCCCACGGGCTTCTAACAAAAGTCATCACATGTCACCATTACCACCACCCCAACTGCCTGTCATAAATCGCAGCAGCCCTGTTCCCCAATCGTGGTCGCCACCTCATTTGTACCTTAGGAAGGAAACTCTATTGTTCTTCTTGACCCAACCAACTATTTGGACTTCCTTTTTGTAGTCATCTTTAGTGGTAATAGGATTGTTGATTTGTTTATGCTCTTGTAAGAGATCTTCCTTTTTCTTTTTTGATTTTTCTAGTCTTACATCCAAACTTTTTAAGAAAATTATTAACTCCTCTAAATTGGGAGTTTCTTCTATTGTTTTTCTTTAACTATCCAAGTGTGATAGGCAGTCATAAAAGATTTCCTTCCCTTTATTGGCAATTCAGTAACTTCATGGGGCAAATCTAGAATTTCTATAATTTTGGTGTCCTCATACTCAATATCTAATGTATTTATTTTGTCTATATGTTCTTAAAAAATATATTTAGGAATACCATTGTTTCCCTCTAAGCTATTGTGATTGTGATTTAGCACAGACCCTGAGATAGTTTCATTCTTGGTAGTGGCTTGAGTATCCATTTGAAAAATTCTTGGGCTGTGTTCTTGATGAATTGTTTTATTTCTCAGTATTTACTTGGTTTCCCATAATGGTGACCACACCTTCCTAGTGATTTGTGACTATCAAGATCTTCATTGTGTGGTTGATCCCTCTACACTAGTTGCCAATTTGCAGGATAGTTTGTAGGCTGTTCTAATTTCTTCGTGGTTGAGTTTTCTTGAGTTAAGATTTTATTGTGGAGAAGACATTTTTCTTCTTTATAACCTAGTTTATATAAGTTTACACAATAGGATGGGATATTTTCGTATTCTATTGCTTGTCAAAAACCATATTCTTCACAGCCAAGTCATACCCAGTCAGGTCTCTGTGCTAATAAGTCCAATTCCACGCATACCCTAGCTATACTTGGCCTATTCATTGAGACTGTTGATTCATCAAGTTTAAGAGGTTTGCCAACCACCCGGGCTATCGAATATAGGGATTCTTTTGCAAATAAGCGAATTGGTACGCTTGGGTGATTAACCTCCCTTTAATAAATCCTGACTGTTGCAGGGAAATCAACATAGGGAGGTATTTTAAAATTCTTTCATTTTAGACCCTTGAGAAGATTTTATTAAATAAGTTTTGCATACTTATTGGTCTAAATTCTGAAAAGTAGATGTATTTTCATTCTTAGGAATTAGACCCAATAAAGTTATAGTAGTGACTTCGGGAAGAATCATACAAGAAAAGAATCCCAGAACTGCTTGATATATGTCCTCTTGAATCAAATCCCAAAATAATTGGTAGAAAAAACCATCAAAGCCATTTATCCCTGGGCTACTAGTAGCACTTAGACTTTTAACAGCATTGGCAACTTCATCTCTATCTGGCAATTTAGTAAGGAATTCATTCATCTCATCTGTGACTTGCTGAGGAACTTTGTTTAGGAATTGATCTTCATTCTGAATATAGACCTCTTCAATAGTCTTAAATTGTTGTTGAACGTACTCAATAGCTTCAGATTGGATATCTTCTTTAGTGACAGCCCAAGAACCATCCATTTTTCATATCTTTTGAATATTCAATTTCCTTTGTCTGCTCTTTGCAACCCTATGAAAAAAAGATTTTGTATCTCCATCTTTTGCCTAAGTATCCTTGGCCTTTTGTGACCATATCTCTGCCTCATCTCTCAGGTTGTGCATATATATAGATGAGCATAGTTGGACTTTCACCCTTAATTCCTCGGATGAATCATTCTCATACTGACATTCAGCCAATAACAAATTGTCTCACGCCTGTCTAGCTTCCTGCATTATATCACCATACTTTTGTTTTCTCCATACACTAAGCCTCTTCATTAATTCCTTCAATTTACTAGATATCGGCACAATGGGAATAGGACATTAAACTTCATTCCGTACCAGTTTTAATATATGCTTGCATTTATCTTCCTCTGCCGAGAATTTGTAGAATCTAAATATCTTATGCCCTCTAAATACATCATCTGAACCGAATATTAATAGAGGAGCGTGATCAGACATAAGCATACTCAAGTGTTGAACCTTCCATTGGATTCTTGAGTCATTAAAACCCTGATTAGCATGAATTCTATCCAATCTACACCATATACTCTGATCAGGACTTCTTTTGTTATGGCAGGTCAACCTTGATCTAGAAAATTCAATAGCAATTAGCCCACTACCTTCTATAAATTCTATAAATTCATACATGGATCCCATATTAACTTCATTCCCCCTTGCTTTCTCATTTACATCAGAGACAATATTGAAATCGCCTTCTATGCACCATGGGTTAGATGTGCATTGATTAGAGAATTGACTCCATAGATTTATTCTAAGATACCTCCAGCAACTGTCACATATAAATGAGCATTGAATCCCTTCATCTATACCTAGGAGTTTGACACTAAGAGTTTCTATATATATTTAATTGGGTGTGAAATTTAGTAGTGACATTTTCGTGTTTTACTTGGGTCATTTTTGTTAGATATAAAAATTGTATTATGTCGTGTCCATATCCATAAAAACCTTTATCGGGTGCGAAGCAAGTAGAACCTCTCTGATGAATCCCATAAAATGTCAATGCCCTTTACCATTGCGGCCAGAGTACCCTTTGCCATATATATATATATATATCCTACTTATATATATACATGTATATATCCTGCTTATATATATACCTGCTTATATACCTATATATACTGTATATAGGTATATAAGCATGTATATCTATACAGGTATATATCCTGCTTATATATATACCTGCTTATATACCTTATATACTGTATATAGGTATATAAGCATGTATATATATACAGGCTGCAAGTATATATATATAAGTAGGTATATATATACAGGCTGCAAGGTATATATATATACACACATACCTTACACATGCTTACACCTGCTTATATATATATATATATATATATATATATATATATATATATATATAGAGAGAGAGAGAGAGAGAGAGAGAGGCAGGCTCCTGTGCACACTAAGTTTGCACACTAAGTTTGCACATTACCTTTTTAAAGTAGTAAAAAAAATATTTTTGAGTTGATTTTTTTTGTGTGATATTTAAACATTTCAAGGAACCCATATAAAAAAAATCAGCTCAAAAAAACTTTTTTTGCTAGTTTTAAAAAATCGGTCAAACTTTCTATGCTTTTAAGCCCTTTAAAAATTGCGAAAGTTTGACCGATTTTTTAAAAATAGCAAAAAAAGTTTTTTTGAGCTAGTTTTTTTTATGTGAGTCCGTTGAAATGTTAAAATATTACATAAAAAAATTGGTGTGCGCCAGCACTCAAAAATATTTTTTTTAGTACTTTAAAAATTTAATGTACAAACTTAGTGTGCAAACTTAGTGTGCACAGGAGCCTACCTCTCTATATATATATATATATATATATATATATATATATATATATATATAAGATTTTGTGCTAAATCATTATCCTTGTATCTCACTTTAACTAACAAGACCTTTAGATTGGGAAAACACATGGAAGTTGGAGGGAAGTCAAGAACCAAATCCGAACATAGTTTCAAGACCACTAAGGAATTGCAAGAAAGCAAAATTTGAGGAAATTCATAAGCATCCCACTATATATACTTGCTTATTCATATTCATTGATGGTCACTATAGATTTATATATGTTTACCTTACGCATCACAAGTTTGAAGCCTTTGATTACGCATAAGGTAGAATGGTAGGTCAATAAAACTCAAAAAGATTACATTCACATGTTCAAGCATGGAATTGTAGCTCAGTTGCCAATTAAGGCTATCGTGAACCTTCTTCTAGTTGAGCCATTTGTTACTTGAACACATGAGCCCCCCAATTTTTTTATGATAAATTATCTTTATCTTTGTTCATTGAATTCTAAGTTACCAATTCACAACTTATGTTTGAATTTGGAATTTGGTACATTGATTTTGAACATACTTCTCTAAATATGAGACGTACTAGGAAGAAATGTGATATTCCTAAATTGAAAAGGAAGGAGTGTATTATTTTTTTTCCAGCACTTCCAAATTCTGAAAGCTAGTAACTGAATACAGAACCTAACAAGACCTTAGTTAAAAAAATCTCAGCTCCTCCACACGAGATGTAATGAATTTCTAAAGACATATCTTTCTTTCTCCTTTTTAAAATTGTCAATTTTTATAGCCCAAAAGTGACAAGCGTGTTTTTAAAGTCATTGTTCTTTCTCACGTGTTCTGTGTTGCAATAAATACTGTCCCATGCTTATACTATGTGCTTTCATTAATTACTTCATTATATTATAGGTATATAATCGCTAATGGTTGTTGTTGTCATGTATAATATGTATAACAATTGTTGTTATACATATTATATATAACATTATAGTATAATATGTATAATAATTTTGTGAATTGAAGTTCTTCAATGTTTAAAATTGGTTTTGGTTGTATAGTGTTTGGGTGGTGTGTTAGTGTTCTTGAGTTGGTTAGTTATGGTTGATTGAGTCTTATTACTATTAGGTGTTGGCGTCTTTGGTATTTTTTGTGATAGTTTTAGGGGGATATTATACTTTCTACGATATTTTCTAATGGTGTGAATATATTATGTTGTATAATATTGCATTATTTTTAACAATTACATATCTTTTATTGCTTATATCTCACTCGTGGTGGTTTACATACTCAGGCCAGAATGGACAGGTCTTGGATGAGCAAGGACAGATTATCAAAAGAATACATAAAAGGTGTTGATAATTTTCTTAGGGTTGCTCAAAACGCCTCCTTGGATGAGAACTTCATACGATGCCCTTGTAATCAATGTGAAAATAGATTAAAAATGGGTGTTAAAGAAATCAGACAACATTTGTATAGTTCGGGTATCGATCCGAATTATACTGTATGGAAATGGCACGGAGAGGAGGATTATCGTGAAACATTGCCGGATGTTAATATGGGTGATCCTATCTGTGACGATCTTAATATGGATACCATGGAGGATGTTGAAGAGTTGATTGACATGGTGGAGGCTATAAAAGAAGACTTCACAAGAAATGCAGAAATTTTTCAGAAGTTGCTTTTAGATGCGGAGAAGCCATTGTATGAAAGATGTAAAAAGTATACAAAAGTATACAAAGCTATACATTGGTGTGACTGATTTTCAATGAAATAACTCTCATTGAGCCCATGAGTTGTTATGAACTATTAGTTTTGTTGTTGGAGTATTTTATATTTTTTAATAGGGTGGATAGTCCTATAAAGAGAGGAAATTCTGCCCAAAATTATTATAGTTTTTTCACTTGTTTGTGTTGTATAAAAAATATTTTAGACTTGTACTCTTTATTATTTGTTCACTAGTAATGTTTTGTGTTGACTAGTGCCCAACGCAAGGAAATGGTACTCTTTATTGCGGATATTTTTGTTGAAGTTCATGAAGTACTTCATGGAGGATCCTTCCATACCTTTTGAAATAAAGGTATGTTACCAATGTTCTCTTTTTGTCCTATTATATAAAATATTGTTTAGTTATTAACTATTATATACCGTAATAATAAATTTAATTCTATCTTCAATTTTTTAGATGAGAAGATTGTCCAATAAAGTGACCTACACGTTGAATGAGCTAAATGAAGTTCAAATGGAGTTCATTGAGTTCATTACGGATTATATATATTAGGTATTTCCGAGTAATTATATTTCATTACGTTGTAATGACAATGTGTTGAGATGACTGTGTTTTGATGAAAACTATGTTGATTATATTTGATTGCAGGGTTACTCATTCTGGGTTGGATAGCGCCGAGAACAAATTTGATCGAGTATTACGTTCGACAACGTCCTAGCTTGAGTATTATTTTGGATTGTGATTCTTATGATGTAATTCGCAATGCTAGTTTTTGGATATTGTGATGTATCATCACTATTTTTAGGATATTATCACATAGATATGTAGACGTTAGTTAGTTTTTGGATAGGTAGTTTTTGGATATGATGTAGCTTAACATCAATTTGATTCTAAATATCTTGATGTATATAAGTTAGTGATATTTATGACCTTGGTTGTTATCTATTTGCAATGGTTGATTTAACATCAAATAATAGTTGTCTATTGATGGATTAATGATTTTTTTTATAATTATTTACATTAACATTTATGTCAGTTTTGAAAAAACTCTCATAAAATTTTTAAAACTGACATAAATGTGATTTTATTTATGTCAGTTTTTTATGAAAAAGTGATTAAAAACATGTTGAATGTCGTAGTTTTTATGTGTGTTCTTAAAAATTGAGATAAATGTGAACTTATTTATGTCAGTTTTATGAACATTTATGTCAGGGCTTTATATGTTAGTTTTGAAAATTTTTAAAACTGACATAAATGGTCATTTATGTCAGTCAAAAACTGACATAAATTACCATTTTTCTTGTAGTGGAAAATCTATCATGACACAACTATAAAATATGGCAAACCAAGGTACAAATTGTCTTGGATCATAATGAGTTGATTGATCACCTCTTTAACACGATGATTGAACCTTCTCTAGGTAGAACTACCACCAGCCGATGTGATCATGAGGTTTATCAGGCTTGGGTGAATAAATACTCGCCATGCCACTTTAGTGTGCTATGTTTCTTGCATGGTGATTGTGAATGCGCGGTGTGATACTGATTAAACCAAACTCGCAAATTTTAATTTTAAACTTATTTAATTGGATTCAATTTTCAAACCAAATTAAATCATCCCTTAAACATGGAACTACGTGTGTGTGTGTCAAACCATCACAAAAAAAAATTGCTAATTCACAGATTTCAGGAAAAAACCTTTCGAGTAAAATCTTTATTTCGCTATAAACACTTCAATCTCAATTTACAATGAATATAACGAAATCTACAATAAGTTTACCTCGACAAACCTACATAGACATGCATTCTAAAATCAACAACGGAACAATCGCAGCAGTCCGGATCAGCCCAGGAACACCCTCGAGTACTCTATATCGACACGCAGTCGTAGTCAGCCTAGTACTTCCCTCAAGCAGCAAGTAAATCAGTACTAGAGATCCCTCTCCACAAAGATGAACAATAAGAAAGATTGTATCTTGGGTTCCAAAATAATTCACATAAAGATTGGGATTGTTGTGAATTGAAAACAAGGGACTAAACACCCTAAAAGTGAGAAGACAAAGGGTTCTACCAATGCAGTTTCGTGTATTGTAAAAATCTTAGGTCTTCTTTCGAAAATCAAAGTTGGACACACCAATTTATAGAAAATATAAGGCGGCGTGTCGCTCGAACGAAATAATCATGTCGCTCGAACAAGGTGACATGCCTCTTGAGAAACTTCGCGCGACATGCAGATGTCGCTTGTACGACCTACCTCTGTCGCTCGAATGAGATAAATAAAAATATTTTTTTTCTTGAACGTCAAACAGTCCGCCTCGACACTTAGAAAAATTATTTTGACGAAAAACTCCGCTCCAACACTTAGATTTTTTTAGAAACATTATCCCAATACTCTAAGTGGACCGTTAAGGTACTAAAACACAATCTTGTCAAAATTAATCTCATGGAGGCTTCTTTGATGAAGAACTTTGATATTCGGATCAGTCTCAAGGCGTATATAAGATTGAACATTTTTTTGACGGTTTGTAGCGGTATACGACATACTCTAATGTATACGGACTATGTAAAATATGTCCTTATAAATCTCCCCATATGTATATGCCGGTACAAAATAAAAACATTTGAATTATCAAATCAAAATGCCTATAAAAATTTAATACCCTCCCATGAACCCCAAAGTTAAAGGTACTCAAAATGCAAGTCTTCAAACTTTTCTTCAAAAATCTTCATCTTCAAAATCTTCAAATTGCTAAGCTTTTCTCACCACGGTGTGCAACATGAGACAAAGCAAATACCTTCGTTACATATCGAGTTGATATGAGATAAAAATAAATCAAAACATAATGATTAAATCTCAAATCTCCCCCATAATATAAAATTCCCCCATAATTCATTCTCCCCCTTTTTATTTGTCTGAAATAGACATGGAAATGAATAAACAAAATAAACAAGGAGTGTCATGATAAATATGCATAGCAAATATGGATCAAACTACACTCATGTAAAGGACATACTCAAAAGCATCCCACAAACTATTTTTGATTTTTCCATTTTTCATACAAAAATGTAAAAATAATTTTACACAAATCACACACCATGAATTTACACTAAGATAACCAAATTGTGGATACTGTATGGATGGGTGTGAACAAATTCAATTGGCAAATAAACTCAATCACTCATATGTGCACGATGCATATGTGTACTCCTAACGAAGGAACGTCAAAATCATCCTTAGGTGTAAAAACGTTGAATTTAAATGACATCGTCTTAAATCAAATCGACACATCAAAGTTTAAATGATTTTCACACCAATAACGTCCAAAACTATGTAATGTCGTTTCGAGAACTTCTCAAAGGACTTGGAAACCCATTGATTTATAGCCAACCAAACTCCGTCATAAATAATATTCATTTTATTTTTGTAATGAGGTTATAAATTCTACACTTAGAGAAAACTTATTGGCCCCTTTTTGACATATATTTATTTATATTGCCATAATATTTTCTCTGACCTCTTTTCAAACGGTGACTTTCATGACGTGATTATTATTCACTCGCAGTCCTTTCTCGTGTCACTCATCATTTTTTCATCCTAAAACAATTTCCTCATGGGAACCAGTTCTTACATGCACTACTTTTATTATCCTCATATTATTGCACTTGGTTCGTTTTAAAGACAGAATTGAAATGAAAACACTCGACTAATATGTGATAAGACAAGAACAATAATCAAACACATCCATATAAGTGTGCATTAAAGGAAATCATGAGTCAAACATGTAGGCAGTAACAATTAATTACATTTTAATGACTCCAAATATTATAAAACACATGGATGACATGACATATTGACTAAAAAATACTATCAAATTGTCACATGGATATGGAATGAAATTATGACTTGGTCATCCTAAATGTCCATTCATAAACGGTGCAAACGCAATACAAAACTCTTTTTGTCTTTTTCCAAAAAAATTATCAAAATAAAATCTTTTCGTATTTTTCAAAAAAATTCAAAAATAAAAATTTAATACAAAAAGTACACGAGTCGTCACACTAGCAAAGATATATCATAAAGCACAACTAGTGTATGACAAACAAAGCATGCAAGCAACTATCCATAAGAAATAGCAAAGGATGCATCATGTGCAAGGATGTGAGAATCAATTAGTTTACCATCTAGCTCCTCTAAGAATGATTTCCTAACCCAAATAGATGTGAAACGTCTAATAAGGGTTTTGGAAACCACGGGAACTCTACACTTCAACTTCCTAGGACTTTTTTAAAGATCGAAACCAAAACGCCTAAGGTGACCTTTCCTACCACAATGTGAACATGTGTAAACGGGTCTAACAACACCTATGGGTTGACCTTTTCTAACGTCTTTGGGATTAATTGACCCTCTAAAACAAATAATGGTATTGGATTTAACACTCGAAACATATGAACAATGCGAGCCACTACCATTACTACTAACACTACTCGAGTATGCCAAATTAATTTTTAACTCCAAATTTTTTTTACTCAAGCAGAGAATTAGACTCTTCCAATTTTAGGGACTCCTTCTCTAAATTTTCAATTATTCCAAGAAGGTTATCACTTTATCCCTTAAAATACGTAGACTTATCCATAAGAGTCTCTTCACGTGCCACAAACTCATCAATTAAAATATTTTTATCATCTTTGGCACAAACACAATCCCTGAAATTTTTAAGTGCTCCAATTCTTTTTTTAAAATAGGACTCTGTCATCGCACTTATTTTTCGACAATTTTAAAGCATTAAAGTCATGGTCCAATTAAATAAATTTTTCACGAAAAAAATCCCTTTGATTTTGAACCGTTTGCAAAAATATTCGAAGCGGATTTAAAATGAGAATTTTCTTTTTTCAGCAAATCAATTCTTTTCGCAAACTTTAAATTCAAACTATTTAAATCATCAAAACTTTGATTCGTGCCATTGAGGGTAGGCATCCGATTACATAAGTGCTACATTGAAAAATTGCGATTTCACACAAAACAGATTTTTCAAAAAAATCAATAGCACACAAATTTTACGAAAATAAAATCTAATGCAATAACTTAGAGTAACCCGCTCTGATACCAATTTGTTAATGCGCGGTGTGATACTGATTAAACCAAATTAGCGAATTCCAATTTTAAACTTATTTAGTTGGATTCAATTTTCAAACCAAATCAAATCAACCATTAAACATGCAACTACGTGTATGTGTGTGTGTGTCAAACCATCAAAAAACTTTTTTCCTACGTGTTATTTCACAGATTAAATCAGCCCTTAAACATTCAACTATTTAAATCATCAAAACTTTTTTTCTAAGTGTTATTTCATAGATTTTAGGAAAAAACCCCTTTCGGGTAAAACCTTTATTTCACTATAAACACTTCAATCGCAATTTACAATGAATATAATGAAATCTGCAATAAGTTTACCTCAGCAAACCTATATAGACACGCAGTCTATAATCAACAATAGAACAACCGCAGCAGTCCACACGAACACGCAGTCCGGATCAGCCCAGGAACACCCTTGAGTACTCCCAATTGACACACAGTCGTAGTCAGCCCAGTACCTCCCTCAAGCGACACCTAAATCAGCAGTAAAGATCCCTCTCCAGAAAGATGAACAATAACAAAGATTGTATCTTGGGTTCCAAAACAATTCACATAAAAACTGGGATTGTTGTGAATTGAAAACAAGGGATTAAACACCCTAAAAGTGAGAAGATAAAGGGTTCTGCCAAAACAATTTCGTGTATTGTAAAAATCTCAGGTCTTATGCTGAAACTCAAAGTTGGATAAACCAATTTATAAAAAACGTAAGGCGGCGCTTCGCTCGAACAAAATAAGCATGTCGCTCGAACGAGGTGACATGTCGCTTGAGCGACTTCACGCGACATGCGGATGTCATTTGAACGACTTACATCTGTCACTCGAACGAGATAAATAAAAATATTTTTTTCTTAAACGTCATACAGTCCGCCTCAACACTTAAAAAAAATATTTTGACTAAAAACTCTGCTCCAACATTTTAAAAAAATTTTAGAAAAATTATCCCAATATTCTAAGTGGACCATTAAGGTACTAAAACACAACCATATCAAAATTAATCTCGCGGAGCCTTCTTTGGTGAAGAACTTTGATATTTAGATCAGTCTCGAGGCGCATATGAGCTTGAACATTTTCTTCGACGGTTTGTAGCGGTATACGACATACTCTAATGTATACGGACATATGTAAAATATGTCCGTATAAATCTCCCTCATGTCTATGCCGGTACAAAATAAAAATATCTGAATTATCAAATCAAAATGCCTATAAAAATATAATTTGTTTTATGGTTACAGCAGATTGGTGTTTTCTGTACGGATTACAAGCCATTTGTTGTTTCCTACAATTTTATATCAATAAATCCAATTCAAATTCCCCTAGTCCTTATTTAAACACTCCGCGTTTATTCGCGAATTCAGGGAAATGGAATAAAATCCATAAAGTAGCTGCGCGACCGAAGAAAATCCTCCTTGTAAGCTAGTTAGGATGGGAGATATGTAAGGAATTTTGATGAGCCATGATAAATTCCAAAAGCCAATGGATGAGACTGTGAAGCAACTGACACAGATAATCCAAGATGGATAAAGTAGGTGTGGGGAAGACCCTGTCACCTCGGCCAGAAGAGAACCCTCTTGCAGGAGGGATGGAATTTTACCTCATGCCCCTAAGTAAGATGATGAGTAGTCTTTCTCCGAGCAAAGTACCATTTTATTGGAGAGACTAAGTAGGGTCCGTCATCAGGAGAACATAATGTTGAGTCAAATCTTGTACACGCGTGAGAGGGTCAGCAAAAGTTGATTAGACATCCAAGGAAGATAACTCATCTGAAAGACAATGTTGATTAGGCAAGACTGTCACAATTAAAGTCAAACAAGAAAACCAGCCCAGGTAGGGATCTATGGAACAACTGAATGAAAGTTTGGGGTGAATTTTCAGATCTAAGAACCCCTTTCATAGAGGTTCATGAAAGGGTCACCGTTAACTCTGTCCAATGTGGGTTATCCGACTCCTGCAAAGTTCAATACACCGATTATTACCCAATGTATTATGGAAAAATTGATCCAATACTGCACGTGTAACTGTATCAAGCTATCCTTGACATATAGTCGATTGATGATAAAATGCGTTACCGAGCATTTTCCATTAGGATCACAGGGTAAGCACAAATCTAGTATAACAATTTGTCGTGCGGATAGATCTTAAACTTCCAACAGCTGACTGCCCTCTTTGTGAGTAATTTCTATTTTAATGCCAATCCCGGTAAGAGAGTAGCCAACCTACTCAATGTCCGTCAGAATGTCGAGGAAACTATTCATGAGTTTATCACTCATTCCAAAAGAGAGAAACTTGAAGTAGTAGATTGTGACGAAAGAACTGCAATAATTGCACTGGTGAGTGGGTTACTACATAGGAATCTATATTGGGTATTATCTAAAGAACGACCAATAAAAATGACAAAACTCCTAGTTAAGGAAGTTATGGCAGCCTATTTGTCAAGTAACGTGACGAGTATAGTCAACAATAATGATAAAAGGAAGGAACAAAAAGATAAGAAGAACGACAAGCTAAAAAAGTACAATGAGTACACGTCATTGACAGTGGGCGTTCATCACATACTCGAGGAGATTTGTAGGGACAAAGACTTGAGATGGCATGGGAAGCTGAAAGCTCTACCAATCCGAGAAGATAAAATTAAGTATTTTGGGTTCTCCAAGGATTGCGATAACATCACGGACAACTGCATAACCCTAAAGAATGGAATTGAGAGATTGATTAGGCGAGGAAAACTGTCAAAGTACGTGGAAAGAGGTGGCATAACTGATCATGGAGATAAGCGAAAAGCTAGGAGACGATCAGAATCCCCTTGGAGTAAACAAGATGCATAGAGAAAAAGAGGAAATGACGATTTAGGGGAGGAACTAGACTTACCGAAGAGACTCACAAAGCTCCTCCACAAGGTTAAAATGGTCTCTTTTGGGTGTCATTTTATTGCAGGATCAGATAATGGTGGGGGAGACGAACTCACATTAAGGAAGGCCAACCTCAATGAGGGAAAGGCATGTGCTCATATCAGGAAGGTAAAACTAACAGCTAGCGTGGATAATCACCCAAAGAAGGTAAATAAAGATAACCTAATTATTGGATTTTTTAATGATGATTTGTTTGGTGTCGATCCTCTGGTTGTCACTATGTTGCCTCAGGGGCTTGGGACCTGGGGAAAGCAAGATGGAACCCTGCCATAGGCCCCTAGTTGGTTTCTATAAATAAAAGGTGTAATGTCTTGGCATGGTCGAACTGGAAGTAGTGGCCAACACTGTAACACCCCGTATTTTTGGATAATTATGAATTTAATTATTTCGGGCATTTTAAATTACACATGTGCAGTAATGTAATTAAAGTGAAATATTACGTATTTTTATAAATATAAATTGGGTGAGATTAAGATTAATATTAATATTAATGTAGTAAATTTACTAAGTGTGTAGTAAATAACATGTGATAATTATTATACGTCGTAGTGAGTAATAACGACGAAATTATGTTATATCTCAACCGGGAGACGTGTGTAGGCTATGTTAAGGTTGAGATTGGAAATTTATGTAGAGTGACTCGAATGATGATTTTGATGTTACGGTTGATTTCGAATGGGTCGTAATAGGCGGAATAGTATACCCGTACGTATTGATTGGGTCCCGGGGTGATTTTAGACAAACATGGTACCACGTAAGGGCATTTTGGTCATTTAGGAATCTAGGGTAGATGGAACTCCGAATTTTAGATGGTTATATTGACCCCTTTGAGTTAGAGTCTAGGGTTACGACACTTGGTAGAGAGGAGAGGCCTTAGAAGAGGAAGAAGAGAAGAACCCTAGGCTATTCCACACCTTTTTCCTATCACTACATTGGCGGAATTGAGATCGGAGCAAGGGGAGAACAATGTCATCATCTAAGAACAAAAAATAGACATGCTATTACAAGGCAAGTGTTTATTGTGCATATTTTAAGCATGTTATAATACCCATGATAATGTTGGGTTGTAATTGCATGATTTGGGTTAATTCTTGGGATTTATAGGAGTGTGATTGATAATTTTGGGTAGGATTCATGTTGGAATTAATCCATCTACCTTGATAATACAAAATATAAGGTTAAGGATGATGACATTAAAGAAATCTGGGTATCTTGATGAATATGCATGAAGAACATCAAAAGCTAGGGTTTTATGATTTATAGAGATTTAATCTGCTTATGGGTAGATTTATTAAGGATTTGATGTCTTATTTACGTTAGATATTATTCCTATACATATGTTTGACATTTGGGTATGTTGGATGGGAGTTTGGAAAGGTTTCATGGAGGTTTGAGGTGTTAATCATGGAGAAAAATGAAGTCGGGATGAAGCTATCGAACCCAGGATCGATCGACCAACTAGTTTTTGTTGATCAAGCGAACAAAGCTGAAATGGGGCTCTTTTGTTTATTTACATAGTTTTCCTTACTGGCGATTGGGTGGAAACTTTAGTGATGTTTTATTAACTATATAAAGACTTAGAGGAGACCAATAGACATATAATTAAAGTCCGACTTAGTCTTAATGAGGGAAAAATTGGGATTTGGACCGACAAGAGTAAAATGATTGTGTTACGTATCAAGAATTTAGAAATAGGGTTACCAGAAGAGTGAACCATAACCTAAGATCAATACCAGCAGGATAGGGATGTGTTACTACTGAAATTATTTAAGGGATAACTAGGACCCTTTGGGTAGTGAGTGATACTCGAAAAGTACGATTATAATATTAAGGGTGAATCGTTAGTACGTTGTGTATTCGAGAGATATAAATACTACATACTCGATATGTTATGGGTTGGTGTATACCTATACTGGAGATATCTATACAGGTTGTGCGAATACCTATTATGTGCTTTCTTATATTTTTCGGAACATACCTACGCTTCCTGCTCTCGTAAGAGGTTCCGCACAGTGGGTGATCCCACATTGGCAATTCCAACGAGGTATGGATATGTGCCCGAGAACATAGAACTTTGGGTGGATCACTATTTGAATGTAAAATAGTTGTATTGGTATGTCATTTGGGTACATTAGGTATATGCGTAGCCCAAAGTCTTAGAACTATGTTCGCATCCATTATGTGTTATTTGATTTATGGATCGAGGTGCCATTCTGAACCGATAGTCCTTAATTTGGAATGAGAGGTACATGAAATTGATAACAGAGTATGCATGCATCACAATGGTCATTCCGGGGATGTCGTGATTGTATATATAGATAGTGTGATACATATATACAAGTGTGAATTATTCTACTTTTGTTTGACGGTCGAAAAGATAGATAGTGTATATCTAAAAGTAAATTAAGTAAGAGAAACTTAATTAATAGTTCAATAAAAATGTTCGTTTAATATTAATTATTGGTCCTACGATAGTGTATCGTATGGGCAGTACGGGTGAGCTAAACTTGTTATGGTTAGTTGGATACTTTTGTCTAGCTAGGCTGGGTAGCATAACTAGGTGGGTTAAATAGGAGACGTTAGGTGTGCACTATAGTTGAGAGGTGAGGAACTCAAGGGAGTGTACGTGAAACTAATGTGTGTATTCAATAACAACTTTTAACTGCAATTATAATACTTGTTAAATGTTTTTCAAAGATTTTGGCCTCTAACCCATATTAAATCTGGTTTTCCAAAAACTTTTAGGTTTCCAGCCACAGGGATGCCAGACTCGATGATTCTTTCCAGGGAGGAGTAGCAGAAGAAATTGTGGAGGCATGCATGACTTGAGTATACGCTTCAATTATTTCATTCCTAGGTTAGGATTCATGATCAATTATTTTGGTTGGGCATATTTTCAATTCAGTTTAGACATTTTTTTCAGATTTATTTATCAGACTCTATATTTAGATTGACTTTCATTCCAGTAGACTTATGATTCGGATGTTGGTTTTGGAGCCGATAGTTTATTCGACATTTATAATTTATCTATTTAACTTGCAATGTTTCAGACTTATATTATTATGTGGATGGAGGATATTATTTATTTACGCATGTTTCTATGAGTTCACGAAAAAATAAAATTTGACACAAGCTTAATTTAACATAAGTGGTTAGTAAATGTAATAAGTTCGACAGTGATACTAAGAATGAACCAAATGAGATTCATGTTTATTTTGGTAAAGGACTGACCACCTGTCATTAAAATAGGCGGGGTGTCACAGGCACTAGGACAACCTGTCGAACATAAATGATATGTTTCTTAATCCTAGACAAGAATGTTAATTCGGCATTGTAGTACCCCGTGTTTTCGAAAAAAAAAATATTATGACGCAAATTAATTTAATAATTTTGGATTAAATTTGGGATCAAATAAAATTGAAATAATTTAAATTTAAATGTGTAAACATTTATGGTTACGTGTCGTCTAAAAATAATAACTCAATTGGGCAAGATACGGAACTTTTGTTGAAAATGGTTGTTAATTGGAATTTATGTGATTAGCGTGAACGTTATTTTATTTTTCCTTTAAGTCTTGGACCGACGGATCTCAATAACTGAATAAGCCGTGAAGTTATATATCAGGGGGGGTTCATTGTTTGATTTCCGCTTGCAAGACGTCCCACGCATGAAATTGGCTATTGACAAGAGTTGAGGGAAGTTAGATACTAAGAAGTACTTTTTTTACGTTTTACATATGTGGAGGTATACTTTGCTCCATCGATACACTTGGTATTTATGGTTCAAATTGAATGTATAAGTATTATCCATATTTGACGTTCGTACGTGTGTTTGAATGCAATGTGAAATGTATGGACGCCCCAACAACATTGTGATAGGCATAGATGGGTCTTTTTCTTTTATCTCATGGAATATGAGTAAGGACTAACTAGGTGTAAAAATTACGATGATGGTTTGAATTAAAATGAGACTTCATGCTGCAGTGATTGTTCATGAGCATGTGGCATTGTGTTCACTCTTGAGGATTTTGAATTTTATATAGCTAATTATAGTAAAAAAAGTCTTTAAAAGATTTGATATGAATACAACACATGCACAAAGTACACCCATGGTTATCAAGTCTTTCGACGTAAAGATAGATCAATATCGTCCTAAAAAAGATGATGACGAAATATTGGGTCGAGGCATACGATATTTAAGTGCAGTTGATGCATTATTATACTTGGAACAATGAACTACACCGGACATTTCATTCTCTTTCAACTTGCTTTCTAAATATAGTTCTAAAACAACAAAAAAGTATTAGATCGTTATGAAGCATATCCTAAGATATCTGCGAGGAACCACTTACATGAGCTTATATTATTCTAATTATTTTAATAGTTATGAGTCAGTAGGTTATACCAGTTTTTGATATTTCTTTTATCCTTATAAGTCTCGATCTTAAACAAGATATGTATTTCTTATGAATATTGTTATTTCTTGGTGTTTTACTAAACAAACTACAATAGATACTTCTTCTATCCACTCAAAAATTTTAGCACTTTGGAAAGCTAGTCGTGAATGTGTATAAGTAAGATCTCTAATTCAGCATGTTCGTACTTCTTTTCAATCATCTCTATAACAACCCCAATGTTTTCACGTAAAGGCTGGCCAGGCACGATACGTCGAAGATGAGGCTTGTTTCTCAATTAATACCATTCTCAGCATCAACATAATATAAAAGATATAATAAAGGCCTGTAATTTAGTTTGAATCAACATCTGAATAATACATAAGTCCAATCCAACATTAAGAGTGAGATAAGTCTGAATATAAATGTAAACAACCCACACTAACACAAAATATACGAATCTCGGGCTTATGCCCATACAATAATCTCAAATAAAAATAAGTATTGATGATGAAAACAACCTGATCTAGAATCAACTGATTTGAAATGCCTGAGGAGCAAAATGAGAATGCAAGGTTTCCAAGTCAATAGTCCCGCTATCCCCGTCTATGAGCACCTGGGGTGAGAAAACATTCGAATTTAGGTCAGAACCCTAGATGTGCAAGAATTAACTTATTCAATTTTAAATTGCAATAAAAACAGTCGATTCAAAGTATATATCTCCCATCGTCACTCACATGAGATTAACATCTCACCCCACATCTAAGTGTGATATTACCCACATCCCAACAAGTCCCGAAATAATATATGTGAAAACCGTGTCAATTTAATAAACAATGGAATTAGCTATAATCAATTGCTACAACGAAGCCGACTATATTTAATTACCCAATTACAAGGTATCCCAGTCTTATATATCTCATAAAAAATGGCATAAGCATCTATTATGCACAATATAGTAAGGGTATGTGATTTATGTCTACATTTTTTGACAATTTAATTGATTTCATTTAAGTAATTTATATATATACGTGAATGGGTACTTAGTACCTAGTTATACGTCATATAACCATTTATTCCATATAATCACATCAATTGTTACCACTAAATTTCCATATTTCATATGAGAATTTAAGAACTTTAATCCCAATTTTCTCTTACAACAACCTAAACATTTTTTATAAAAAGATATTGCGGAGACAGGATTTGAACTGGAATTTAAAGTCACAATTTGTAGAAAATAACATGTCCAAATCTCCACTACATGTAATTTCGAGATTCACCAAATTTACTCCAAGAATCCTAAGGCTTATATTATCAAAATTAAAGAATCAATTCCTAGATTTCTGGGTTAACGCCCTATGTTCTAATTAATCCTCTACATGAATGAGATTAATTCCTAACAATTAATCATCAAAGTCTAATCTAAAACCCAAAAATCACATGGCATAATTTCAATGCATCAAGAAGTAAATTGAAATTTAAATTTAGCAACCTTTGATATGTAGTGGAAGAAGTCCCCTTGAATTCCTTTAAATCTCTTGCCTCTTCTCTCTTTTGGTTCTTCTCATTTTCTCTCTTGATGTGTTTGTTTTGGTTTTTTAATCAGTAGTGGGGAGTTATTACTCTTGTCCTTAAACATATAATAACCCCAAATCACGAGTTGGGTTAAAATTACAAAATTTGGGCCCCCAAATGGACCCGAACCCATAACCAAAATAGCCCGAAAGTCTCCCAACATATGTACCTATACCCCGGGACCCTTTTTAACGGTTTAAACATTTAAACCATCCCGTTTACTCCACGAAATACGTCTCAATTATTTTTATCCCAACATTCTGTTTTTATAATTGTGCCACACTCCATTTATGAATTTCCTACTACATATGCAATTACTATAAACCTTAACATATCACAAATCCATCACACATAATTACAACATAACAATAATTTATTTATTTTAAATTAATAATTTAAATTCACCGATTTAATCTTTAAGGATAAATTTCCAATTGAGTCAATTTGTAAGTGTTGGCTTAATTCCGAACAAAACTATTTGAATCGTAGGACAGAAGTTTGCGTCCTTTAAGCCTATGAAATTTGAGTTGAAGACGCAGAGGCCAAGCCTAAATTGAAGTTATCATCATTGGCGATTTCCATGCCATGTTTAAACGACATCAACCTTTTAATATTTTCAAGGTCTCTAAAGGTATGAATACATATGATATATTGAGACTTGGGAATTTATTTGTTTTTTTGGAGGGTGGGGGTAAAATTAGCTTTTAGGGGTATTTTAGTCCATTTGTCCCTAAAATGGAGGAAACTCGACTTTTGGATTTAGTTGCAACAAATTAATAATTGAGGGGTGAGTTTATCGGCTATTGTATTTGAAGGGGTGACCCATAAAATTGAGATAGTTGAAGGGGGCTAGGTGCAATTTTTTCTTAATTTAATAGAATTTGATATATTTTCTTTTTAACCTTTAGGACGTGAGGAATGTCTATTTTTTACTTAAAATAATGGGGTTTAAGTACATGACTTGGGAAGAGTTTTGGACCATTTGGAATGTTATTTGGGTTCATTATGTTGGGGCTTAAGTGAGGCCCAAGCCCAATTTCATGGGAAACTTAGTTTTTAGATTAGTAATATCTAAAACATATTGAAGCATTAGAAAAACCCTGGAAGGCTAAGAAGGGAAAAAACACTCAATGGGAAGAAGATTTGGGGATTTGAGGCTTAAATTCATACATTTGATCGTAGAAAAATCATAACAAATTTAAAAAAAATCAAAAAAATACAAAACTGGCGACCACGCATTCGTATTGAAATTTCCTAGATTCATGGCCAAAAATATCGTTTGATAGGTCGTTCGAACGACTTTAGGCATATCGTTCAAACGAGTTTGGAATGTCGTTCGAACGACCTTTCAAACGAGATGAAATTATTTTCTTCTAAATTCTCGTTCGAATGACCATGGAATGTCGTTCGAACGAGAATGTAGTTTCGAGTAGTTTTTGTCGATTTGTTTTGTAAAACATCCCACTAACCCACTTCTTTCTCACTTGAGTTTAATAGTTCGGGAATACATTTTGTTAAGTGACTTTTTCCATATTTTCCAAGAGTTTTTTGGAGCCAAAACTTTTTCCATCTTCCAAATGAGATAAACACTTTGAAAAAGTCACCTTTGTGTTTGTTAATTAAAATGAATTAATTTCTAGAACAAAACCAAGATTTTTACACCCAATTGTTTCATGATCCAAGTTTCTTTATATCATATGTTTTGAGATCATCATTTTGGCACCGGGTTTTCATTCTCTACCCCAAAAGGAGATAGTTTCCTACGGAGAATTTTATGTTTTTGATTTGAGGTGTGAATACAGAGAAATTCTTCGTGTATAGTTGACGGTAGTTGTACCTCATTGGTGGATTTCGAGATGAAGTGGATTTCGGAGTTGCCGACTAGGCGGAGGTGGAAGAACAAAGAAGCATCAAGGTTTGAGAGGGAGTCAAGTTGAGGAAGTAAGTCTTTTGTCGTGTCTTTTGTAAATCCATACCTAGTGGACTTGTTGGTTGGGCCGTCCGGGATTTTTCTTGTTGTGGGGTTTCCTTGTTCATCGCGGACTTGTAGTTGTGTGTTTATTATATCTTGCAAAATCAAGTAGATGCTTTCTTAGGGTTAAAAAGATAAAATTTGTTTAAATCACAACCATAGTTTAAATTTGGGTAATTTTAGTTTAATTGAAGTCAACTAATTTAATTTGAAAATATTCATGCTTAGTTTGTTTGGCATACTTAGAACTTGAATTAATTTTTTTAAAGTAGAAATTTAAATATTTGTTTAGGTTAATTTAATTTTCATTTTGAAAAAATTAAAATTTAGGGATTTTAATTGTTAATCTTTAAAGAATTTTAAAATTTGGAATATTGTGTGAACCATGACATTTGAGAAATATAAAATTTGGTATTTTCCAGGAACCTTCGATTCTAACAATGGGTATCAGAGCATATATTATAATTTATAGCCATTTCAAAGTTCTCATGTCTTTAGACGTAAAGATAGATCAATAACGTCCTAAAAATGACGATGACGAAATATTGGGTCGAGACGTATGTTATTTAAGTGTAATTGGTGCATTATCATACTTGGCACAATGCACTAGAACGGACATTATATTCTTTGTCAACTTTCTTTCTAAATATTGTTCTAAAAAAAAAAGTCTTTGATCGGTACGAAGCATATCCTAAGATATCTGCAAGGAACCACTAACATGAGCTTATATTATTCTAATTATTTTAATAGTTATGAGTCAGTAGGTTATGAAGGTTTTTGATATCTCTTTGATCCTTATAAGTTTCGATCATAACAAGATATATATTTCTTTTGAATATTGTTATTTCTTGGTGTTTTACTAAACAAACTACAGTAGCTACTTCTTCTAACCACTCTAAAATTTTAGGACTTTGGAAAGCTAGTCGTGAATGTGTATAAGTAAGATCTTTAATTCAGCATGTTTGTAGTTCTTTTCAATTGTCTCTATAGCAACCCCCATTTTCTCACGTAAAGGCTGGCCAAGCACGATACGCCGAAGATGAGGCTTGTTTCTCAACTAATATCATTCTCAGCATCAACATAATATAAGACCCATAATTTAGTTTGAATCAACATCTCAATAATACATAAGTCCAATCCAACAACAAGAGTACGATAAGTCTCAATATAAATGTAAACAACCCACACCAACATAAAATAAATGAATCTCCGGCTTATGCCCATGAAATAATCTCAAATAAAAATAAGTACTGAAGCTAAAAAGAACCTGATCTAGAATCAACTGATCTGAAATGCCTATGGAGCAAAATGACAATGCAAGGCTGCCAAGTTAGGAGTCCCACTATCCCTATCTATGAGCACATGGGGGGAGAAAACATTTAAATTTGGGTCAAAGCCCTAGATGTGCAAGAATTAACTTATTCAATTTTAAATTGCATTAAATACAGTCGATACAAAGTAAATATCTCCCATCGTCACTCACGTGAGATTAAAATCTCACCCCTCATCAAAGTTTGATATTACCCGCATCCTAACAAGTCCCGACATAATATATGTGACAACCGTGTCAATTTAATAACAATGGAATTAGCTATAATCAATTGCTAGAACGAAGCCGACTATATTTAATTACCCAATTACAACGTATCCCAATCTTATATATCTCATAAAAAATAGTATAAGCATCTATTATGCACAACATAGTAAGGGTCTGTGATTTATGTCTACATTCTTAGACAATTTAATTGATCAAATTTAATTCGGGTACTTTATATATATATATATATATATTCTTTCATATATGCGACACGTAAAGGAATCTACCAGTGGTGTCTCGTTCGTGCTTCATCAGCCAGTCTAAAGGAATATCTTATCCAAAGAGGACATCACAAAACACACATAAGTGAGGTGGTCCCTATGCAGTACACTATTTCATGAACCATACCCAATAATGATAAAGGATCCCAGCATCAACACCTACCTATCGTAGATGGCGCTGCTACGTTGTAACTAAATGACCTACACAACGCATAGCTCACCTCTGTCGACGTGTGCTACGGTCCCGAATGCAGGAAACCTCAAGACGATAGGACCGTCCCCGAGCATTGGTACATTCATACAGATACACATAAGTACATATTATTATTCCCATATAATATGTATTGGTAACTACTCTACAATTAGTTAAATGTGTCACATGATATCCATAATTTTTCATCAATTAATAATTGACCATATAGTTAATTATAAATTATGTTTCCTTTACCAATTTATTTAACCATATTGTTAAATATAATATCCTCATTGACATATACACCACATTTATATGTTTAATAAATTCCCCGTTAGCCTAAACACCGTCCTACCAACTCGTTCGGACTTCTAAAAATATTCCTGAAATAACCATGGCCTCTGCTCACTCAACCCCAGGGCCGAATCGATTCGCTGCCAAACCGAATCGATTCGCTCCAAGGCCAAATCGATTTGGAATATGGTAGTTCCCAGATCTTCTTATTTTCTTAGATACGAACTTTCTTGTTTCTTCTTCAAGATTCATTTCAAATGTGGTTTCATTTGTATAAACACGTGAATGGGTACTTAGTACCTAGTTATACATCATATAACCATTTATTCCATATAATCACACCAATTGTTACCACTAAATTTCCATATTTCATATAAGAATTTGAGATCTTTAATCCCACATTTCTCCTACAATAACCTAAACATTTTTCTTAAAAAGATATTACGCAGACATGATTTAAACTGGAATTTAAAGTCACAATTTGCAGAAAATAACATGTCCAAATCTCCTCTACATGTAATTTCGAGATTCACCAAAATTACTCCAAGAATCCTAAGGCTTGTATTATCAAAATTAAAGAATCAATTCCTAGATTTCTGGGTTAACGCCCTATGTTCTAATTAATCCTCCACATGAATGAGATTAATTAGTAACAATTAATCATCAAAGTCTAATCTAAAATCCAAAAATAACATGGCATAATTTCAATGCATCAAGAAGTAAATTGAAATTTAAATTGAGCAAGAAAGTTCTTGGCTTAATATGTAGTGGAAAAAGTCCCCTTGAATTCCCTTTAAATCGCTTGCCTCTTATCCCTTTTGGTTCTTCTCATTTTCTCTCTTTAGGTGTTTGTTTAGGTTTTTTAATCAGTAGTGGGGAGTTATTACTCTTGCACTTAAACATATATTAACCCCAAATCACGAGCTGGGTTAAAATTACAAAATTTAGGCCCCCAAAGGACCCGAACCCATAACCAAACTAGCTCGAAAGTCTCCCAATATATAGGCCCGGGACCATTTTTAACCGTTTAAACATTTAAAGCAATCCGTGTACTCCCCGAAATACGTCCCAATTATTTTTATCCCAATATTATATTTTTATAATTATTCCACACTCCATTTATGAATTTACTACTACACATGCAATTACTATAAATCTTAACATAGCACAAATCCTTCACACATAATTACAACATGACAATAATTTATTTTTTGGGAATTAATAATTTAAATTCTCCTATTTAATCTGTAAGGACAATTTCCAATTGAGTCAATGTGTAAGTGTTGGCTTAATTCCGAACAAAACTATTTGAATCGTAGGATAGAAGTTTGTTTCCTTCAAGCCTATGCCATTTGAGTTGAAGACGTAGCGGCCAAGCCTAAATTAAAGATATCATCATTCCCGATTGTCGTGTCATGTTTAAACGGCATCAACTTTTTAATATTTTCATGGTCTCTAAAGGTATGAATACATATGATATATTGAGACTTGGGAATTTATTATTGGGAGTTAGAGTTTTTGTCAATTGTTTTTTGAATTCATTCCATCTAAAGATTTTGTTCTTGGACACATTTTCATAGAAAAATCATAACTAATTTAAAAAAATCAAAAAAATACAAAACTGGCGACCACGCGTTCGTATTGAAATTTCCTAGATTCATGGCCAAAAATGTCATTTGATAGGTCGTTCAAACGAATTTAGGCATCTCGTTAAAATGAGTTTGAAATGTCATTCGAACGGCCTTCCAAACGAGATGAATTTTTTCTCTTCTAAATTCTCGTTCGTATGACCATGGAATGTCGTTCGAATGAGAATGCAGTTTCGAGCAATTTTTGTCGGTTTGTTTATAAAACATCCCACTACCCCACTTCTTTCTCACTTGAGTTTAATAGTTCGGGAATACATTCAAACCCAAAAAAGGGCATGCGAAAACCCAGAATTTTGTGTTTACATCTTACAGATTCAATCACAACAAAGTTACTAGAAATACCAGATTTTAACGATTCAAAAGCTCCAAATTCCATCCTGGTTCATTTCACAATAAGGAGCATTTAGTAGGAAATCAAGATCAAAATTTAATTCCATTAATTAACAATTTTATTCTACACATTGATTAGTCAAATACCCCTAAATAACTATTAAACCTTAAGGAATCTTCCATGTATTTTCGAATTTACGATACCTAAATATCTGGAACAATTTCTGCATAAATTGTAATCCTCTACATGTATTGTTCATCATCAAATCCACCAATTTAAATGTAATTCCCAAAAATCTCAAAACATGATTCAACTTCTAATCTAAGCGTGGAGTTAACATTTATATAAGAATAACACAAATTGAATAAATATGTCAAGAGAATCCTTGCCTGAAATTCTATAGAGAAACCCCTGTTCGTCCTCCTAGGGTTTTCTTTCTCCTCTTTTTGGTATTTCTCCTTCTCTCTCCTGTAACTGTTGTTTTAGGTTTTTTCTAATGATAGCGGGGGAGTGGTTTACTCTTACTTAGACACTTAATAAATGGCTAATCCCGAGTGGGACTTTAGGACCCAACTTTGGACCCCCAAATTTTCCCAAATACATAATTTAATTAGCCCGACAACTACCCAACTCAGATATATATAACCCAGGATCATTCCTAAGGGTATAAAATGCCCGAACGAGCCAGTAATACCTCTCGAAGTGTGTCCCGAACATTTTTATCCAAAAATATATTTTTATTATAACGTGACACATGTAGATACTTTTTATTTAAAATAAATTCCATTTTTGATTGATTCCAAATCGTTAAAGTTTAACTCAAAAGTTTAAAATAATAATGAGTCTAATTACTCAAAATCTTAGATTTACTAATTTCACCGAATTAATTTAACGGACCGATTGGCTATGGCGAGGGGAATGTGTGTAGTGTATAACAACGGAAGTACTGCAACCAAACAAATAAAATGAGATGAAGATTTAAGTGGGAGTTCCACAAAGTTATGTTTATAATGATGGAAATTAAATAATTGGAATAACTCAAATTAAGTTAAATGATTGAATAATTGGACTTAGATGTGGAGATGGCATGAATGAGTATTTCTAGCATAGGTTGTTTATTTCCCCGCATCGTTATTAATTATTCCGTTTAATTTAAAATATTATATTGTGATATTTATTATGTATAATGCTATTATCTGGATTCACGAACCCTAATTGGAGGGAGTAGTTGGCAATCATGCTCGGGACTCTGACCCTGTGCGTTGACTAACATTTTCAGTTATTATTGTTGGAGTAGTTGCATAGGAGTTTTTAGAGATATATCTTGGAGGTGCAGCTGGAGTTTATTTATTTTATGATTATTAGTTAGTTTATTTTCTATTCCTTCACTTTATTATGACACCTAGTTTATGGAATGAGTAGGCCTTTCGATTCCACAGTTGTTTATAGTTTTTATTCGGATATTTCAATATGAATTTAGTTTCTTGGAGATTTTATTTAATTAAGATACCCAAAATATTGGGGACGGGGTTCTGATATACATTTAATAGGGAACATATACTCATGTGGAACTCTAATACTTAATATTTTGTACGTGACTTTAGGGGCTCTGACCTTGTACGTGACTTTATAACATTCAACTCGCCTATATGTACGTTACTTTATATCTCAGAAAGTTTTAAAGAAGTTATATATGTATATATATATATAATAAATGTTTTTGAACCATATTAGTCTTGCCAATAACCTTTTCTTTTTGAGCCATAATTAATAAGCTAAAATTTATGTTTAAAATTACTTCGGCTTTTCTTTTTGAATCGTAATTATTATTCTTAAATTTATGTGTGAAATTACTTCGGCTATTATGATTTAGTAATCACATTAATCTCTATTTTCAGTGAAGTGATACCCATTATTTTTAATAATTATTATAGTTTAATTTAAAGCAAAGAATTTTAAATATTGCAGTAAAAAAAGATATGGAATTTTATTTTTTCTATATCAAAAAGTCAATACATCCAATTAAAACAAGGCACTACATGACACGTAATATATGTTCTTTTATCTAATAGGAATACAATCTAAATAAAAATGGCAAGTCATGCTATAAAATTTTATTTTTCCTACCAAGCGCGGATACAATAAATATAATACACGACACGACTTGAAATCATATTTTTTCTACCTAACACGAATACATCCACTATGAAAATGACACAACCCAAAATCTCATTTTTATTACTACACACACACATGACCAAATATTTTACTTAAGCTTATCATTTTCTTCCTAGATTTGAAACTAAAGCTTATCATTGTGATCGTGTTAGGTTAAAATATATTTCATGTTTGTAAAATCATTTTGAAGAACAACATAATATTAATCAATAATAAATTAATTTGATTAAATTTTCATATACAAATATTCTTAATAAAAGGACCTTGTATCTTCATGATTATCACATATAAGCATTATGCGAAACAAAAAGCTGTTAAAATAACATACCTCCATAATTGTCACAATTAAAAATATTAACGTAGCAGTTAACCTTAATGATGTCTGATCGGCCCAAATTTCGGAACGTGGCTTCATCTTGTATGTAGCAAGAACATACTTCAATTCCAACGCATTCCAACGGTCCGATCTCTCAGTATGGCCAAAAAGTTATTTGGAAATTTACTCTCCTTGAGAATTTAGATTTCTCTCCCTTTCCTATAAATTCATTATGTTGTCATTTTAGATTGCCTGAATGATGGAAATCAGTCACTTATTTATAGGCAGGGACATGACCTAAATCTCCAACAGTCACTTAATATCAACCGTCCATCAAGATAGATGCCCAAGAGTCCTTTTGACTCTTGGTATTTGGAGTAATCTTTCATTAACCAAAGTGACTCTTAGAATTAATATAATTATGGAGCACATAATGGAGAATTATACAAAATAATTCTAATAGTCTCCCACTTGATCCATAATTACCATAAAGCGCGCAATAATCCTTGAGCATCCTTAAATGGTTTTCCATAAACACCTTCATCAAATAAATCATTAATGCGAGTCATGGCGCTCACACACTAATTCAGGAGCATGATCGCTTCCATGTACCACAACATTAACAACTCATACAATAAGGTGTATAAATAGGGTTATTCCATAATGGTCAAATAATGTCTTTGTAAAAGACTATTTGTGTCACATTCTTTCATTCACATGCATGTGTACAATAAAGACAAAAATAAATAATTCTGAAACACTGTATGATATCATATGGTAGTGTCAAAATAAGCACTAAAAAATCCACCATATCAAGATTCTATTGGATATATTTAAAGACTCGTATCTTAAGCATGCTTCGTTAATGTCTTTCACGATAGCCCAATCATGTGGATTTTCTATATTGACACTTGTACAAATGTGTTAATTGACACTTGTTTGGGAATTTCTTCTTTAAAAGTTATTTACATTTTTTTAAAAGGTATTTACATTTAATGTGATTAGTTCTTCATATAATACCTAATGTATCTTAATAAAGAAGATGGCAACGACAGTATCATAATATTTTGGCAACTTGGCAATAGTGTCGACAAATCCAAGTCCCAAAATTTAAATTATATTTCCATAATCAATAAGTTGTAGCATCAAAGCATGCTACAGATTTAAATTTCCATAATAGTCAATGGATTGTGTTGCACTCTTTCATTATATTGGTCTTTAAACCAAAATAAACATAAGTAGATAAGAGTGAACTTCATACTTTCCACAAAATCGGTAAATCTAAGTTGTAATAACTGTTCGCCCAAAAATGAACAGTAAACTTTAATGTGAGCATATAATATTTTAGTATCTCATAACTTCATCCATTACATATTGAAAATTTATATAACATTGTGTTTCTCTACTTTACAATAAATTGAATATATAAACTTACTCCCACGGATCATAAGTTGTATAAATTGAATATACAATGATTAGAAAATATAATGGTATTACTTCTAAAAATATCATAGGTGGGAAACTTAATTAAGTTTATACAATCATTTCTATATAACATGTGTAAAATATCATAAGAATAATAGTTTTCACATACACTAAATGTAACTCTCATCATAATGATTTACTCATCTCATAAGAATTGTACGTCCTTAAAAAAAATGATGTCCTTGGAAAAGGTGAGAAGGTTCATTTATAACCCTTTTCTCATGACACATAAAATGTTTGACTAAAAATTCTTTATGACCTCTTCATACTCAACTTAAATGTAATTCAATGAGATCTCGTAGTCCAGTTACTTCTTTTGTGAAAACAAAACCAAATATTTATTTATCCTTATGCCAAATTCATTCATGTAGATACACCACATAATCACTTAGAATAGTAGACTCCGTTTAAGATCTTCGTAATACTATTCTTTATGATTTTATCTACATTTGTCTCATAGTGACAATACAATAATTTAGTGGTCGATCATTTATTTATTCTTTGTTGTTTAAGCAATCCAACAACTAAAAGAATAAATATTGAAGAATGTTATCGGTAATGGGATAAACACCATACCTTCCTTTATAATCACATTTCATGATTTCCAACTCCCACTAATTTCACCATTCAGAATGAATTTGATTTTCTATAATGCAATAAGTACATGTTAATGACGATTATATGATCTATGTAGGTCTACTTTAAGGGAATTCTCAAAATCTTCCACTTGGACCACATAAGTCATCCTTGTATTAGTTATTGTAATACCTTAAGTGCATAACTCGATGATCAATATTTATTAGAGATATTGCAAAAATCTTGTCCATAAAATTACCAAAAGAAGTCTAGATTTAATTTGGGACAAGATTAAGGAGTTTCATCAAAAAATACTGTGATTATGATGCAGGAGCAAAACAATCTTTAAAAGGAATATATTCAAAACTTTATTTTATACAAAACATGAGAGGAATACCATAACCTTTGAGAAGGACTAAAAGATGCCTTTAAAAAAAATATCCCTCATAATCAAGTCCAGATTAATATTTTTCAAGAAAATTGGAAGCATTGAGGGTTTATGAAAAGACAAATGACTTGATTCCCCAAAAATGAAAGAAAAGAAATCTTATTTGCATTTCTAGTTTGTTTTGAAAACAATCCTTGCATCAAAAGATACTTTATGTAACACAATAAGTTTAACTGGCAAACTTTACGAAGATAAAACTCATTTCAAATCATAAAAGATATATATTATCTCTGTCATTATTAGTCCGAGTGTGTAACAGGTAAACAAACTTAATTTCTTTTATTACTTCAAATTTTATATGAAGTGTTCCATACAATATTGATCATCATTAGTGGGCTTAAAAAAATCCAACATAATAATCGAGAGAAACAAAACTATATCATAACATGTGAAAGATATGAGATAAATTGCTCACTACATTAATGCTTTGATTTGACAACACATATGTTAATATCTCTCTAGTACCTAATGTGCATTTTATTTTTCTCATTAGTTACCATTGATTAGATGCTTGTAGATACTGGAGTATTAGATATACACGATATATACTTGAATAATGCATATGTTATATAGAATTTATTCAAACAGTCAAAATCAACTCCCTGTAAGAAACAATCTTGTTTGATAATTAAGCTCAATATACTCCACAACTATAAGCATCACAGGTTACTAGTGTTGTCATCTTTACGGTTAATATTCATGCTCATTATAGTTGGGTCACTATGGTGATTACCAAACAGTTCATAATATGAATTTTATATTAAGTAAAAACTTACATACACAAGGCAATGATTTTTTCAATTATGTTCATTAAATATCGCATGCGTAATGAACTAAATTATTCATGTTTGGGTTTCATACATTTAATTGGTGATATCATAATGAAAGAAACAATGACATCTACATTTGATGATCATTATTGCCTTCCCAAAATATATAGCACCACTTAATTTGTTGCTCAATAATTGTAATTGGACCTGTAGGCTACCGAATCACAATAATTGAATAAACAATAATATGTGTGCAACATCAGAAATCTTAGCATTCAATATCATACATGAACCAGTAGGTAACCAAAATATGCATGATATGAACGCATTAGTCCAATATTTATTTGTTTTGGAATGGAGTACTTTAACGAACACCAATCCTTACATTACATAAATATTAGAGATAAACATACATGTATAAAATACCCGTAATACATGAATAAATTATATTATTTTTGTCTATTTCTTAATTTGAAATTCATAAAAAACTAGACATAATGTGAAAATCAAATAGACAGGGAGTTTTCATGAGATATTATACGAACAATAGTAAATGAAAAATATGAATCATTTACTTTCACTTCATCACTTATGTATGAGTAACAAATCATAAATATTGACTCAAATCATTCATGGTCACATTAATGCACGATATGGTTATAACATTAAGTTGATGGTATATGATATTTAATTCAACTTAATAGGAGTACTAGCATTAGAATAAATAATAATTCAAATATTCAACTACATGAATCGTTGGCTTGTGTTTGGCACGAGACTCATTCAAACACGAATATCATAATATTCAACAGTATGAAACATTGACCTGTGTTTGGCACGAGACTCATCAAAATATGAATATTAACAATAACATAAAATTCAATAATATGAATCGTTGGCCTGTGTTTGGCACGAGACTCATCAAAATATGAATATTAATAATAACATAATATTCAATAATATGAATCATTGGCCTGTGTTTGGCACGAGACTCATCAAAACAGTAATATTAATAATAACATAATATTCAATATTATGAATCATTGGCATGTGTTTTGCATGAGACACATAAAATTAAAACAAAAATTAATATTCAATGTTATGAATCATTGGAATGTGTTTTGCACGAGAATCATAGAAATATGAATAAAAAATTATAATATATTTAATATTCAATGTTATGAATCATTGGCATGTGTTTTGCACGAGACTCATAAAAATATGAATATTAAATTTTAATATAGTTAATATTCAATGTTATGAATCATTGCCATGTGTTTTGCACGAGATTCATAAAAATATGAATATTAAATTCTAATATACTTAATATGAAATGTTATTAATCATTGGCACGTGTTTTGCATGAGACTCATAAAAATATGAATATTAACTATAACATAATATTCAATAATATGAATCATTGGCATGTGTTTGGCACGAGATTCATCAAAATATGAATATTAACAATAACACAAGTCTAATATCCGACCGTATGAAATATATTTGACTCGTGTTTGGCATTTAAATGCACGTAAAATATGAATGTTAGTCTCAAAAATATATTCATACGTTCAATATTCATGAAATGATCATAACATGTGTTTGGTTTCTAATCCAACACAAACATACATTCATGAATAAATAAATAAAACCACTCCCATAGTGAAAACACACGCATACTATATGACAAAATCGTAACTTTTACCCCCCCAAAAAATAGTTAACACTGTGGGATGTAGATAATTACTAAAAAATCATAAAATAAATTTTGGAATTCAAAAATCAATTTTCTGGAACGAGATATTATCGTAAACATTATTTATGTAAATTAATGCCCTCAAAAATATTATACTCAAAACTTAATGTATAATTAAGGGTCCAAATATAAATGGATACACATTAATAGAATATCTATATTTACAATTATAGATTAAGACACTTTAATATCTTCCCCCATCCAAAATCATATAAATATTATTGTTGAAACATCAATTCGGACATTTGAGCCACCAAAAATAGATTATGCACAATAATCTAATTTACCGAAATATTATTGTCAAACCCATAATCATACATCCAATATTCAAATTTTTATATTGAACCTTTTGATCAATACAAATAATACATAACATGAATATTAGACAAACTATGAATAAAGAAAACAACCCCCATGATGGAAAAATACATAATATTTGGAAAAATCATAATTTTTGCAAAAAATAGAAAATTTGAGTTAGCACCCCAGGGATTGTGACACCCCGCCTAATTAAACATCGGGTGATCAGGCCTTTATTAAATTAAAACAGGTTTCTCAAATGGTTCATTCTTAGCATCACTGTCGAAAACTTTTTAATTTCTAATCCCCTAGTGTAAAATTAGACCGGTGCCATGTGGAACAAAGTACAAATAATCATGTACTATAATTCAAACAACAAAGTAAAATTACAACAGAACAAAAGTAATTTCCGAATAAACCATCGGCTAAAAATCCCAAACAACAATAGAATAACCACTAGTCTGAAACTAACATCTGAGACTAATATCGGACCACAAGTCCATACATAGATAGTGTGAGATCCTGTACTAGATATGAATGAGAAATATCGTCTAATCAAAATCCTGTAAGCATCCACTGTGCTACAGCTTCGAGTCTCTGGAATGGAATCATCATACATGGCGTCCCTGTGGCTGGACACCTAAAAGGTTTTGAAAATATTTTATAGCAAGAGTTAGTACTCAAAACATTTTGAAAATATTTAGCAAGCGTTTATCACAATATAAAAATGCAGTTATTGATTACACATGTTAGGTTCTCGTACACTCTCTTGAGTTTACTCACCCCTCATCTCTTGTGCACACCTAACGTTCTACACTTAGCCTACCTAGCCATATCTTCCAAGCTATCTAGGACTAAGTAATCATCTGAACTTATCTATACTTAAGTTCCATTACCGCCCATACAGTACAACCGTTTCACTAACATCTCGCGTATGTTAATTAATTCTCAGGTAACATTTCATCTATGTTATTTTTCAATACTTCTCATTTAGTTTCACTACTAAAATTACTACAATTCTCACAATTGTTGACTTCCCACTTGTGTAATTAAGTTTCACTACTTGAATTACTAAATAGATTTTCTCTATCTAAAGGTGCATTTCGTAATTAAGTTTCACTACTTAACTTACCAGTTCAGTATGTATCTTTAAATACTTAATATATATCAATCTACTAATACACAGAAGTAGAATATCATCAAGTATATATTTCACACACAATATATATACTAAGTATCAGTCATTACTATTTTGCCCTTTTTATACATGTAAAGGACTCTTGGTTCGGAATGATTCATCGACCCCAAGGTAAGAATTGGTTCGGAATGATACATCGACCCCAATTATTTATATACACAAATAAAGATCTCTTGGTTCGGAATGATTCATCGACCCCAAGTGAGAATTGATTCGGAATTATCCATCGACCCCAATTATTTTCAAAATATATATATATACACATATTCTGGTTCGGGACTCTTCCATCGCGACACCAGTTCAAGGTTTGGTTCGGCATTTCTCATCGACCCCAAACATATAATAACTTTATGTTAGTTCGGAATGTCTCATCGACCCTAACATAATTAATTTAGGTATCAATCTTTTGACCTAAAAGATCACATAATTCAGTAGGTACACGCCCGACCTATTAATTATATACGTACGTAATATTTAAATCTCATATATTTGCCGTACAACATTCGCTTTACGATTTATCTCATTAATCGCATTTATTTGAGTATTCACATAACTCTAAGGGTCCTAGTTACCCCTTACATATAATTTCAGTAGTTACCCTTATTAACCTACTGACTCAATAAATTTAAGCTCGCTCACACTTTTTCAAAATCATATTCTTATCATCTCGAATTAGAATACGTCACAATCAAGCCTATGAATCTCCACTTTAATTCTCTCACAAAATTAAGGTCCAACACTCAATCATAGACCTACTTCCATATCATTATTATAGAAATATATTTCATCAAGGTCCCAAACACTTCCCCGATAAAAATTTTAGGCATTTGAGTCTTAAAAAGAAAGATCTCACATTTTCTCGCAGCCTAAACGAATCATAAATTCTCTGGCAGATTAAACACCCTATAGTAAAATTTCGATTTCTCCCTCTACAGAACTCCGATTGACCTGATTCCAAGTTCATTGGATAGCTAAGAGAAATACCTTTCCAGTAATGTATGGTTAACACTCTAGTTCGAAGAAAAATTCAAATCGCACACGTTTAAAGTCACGTCAAAATTTTGGCAGATTACTATGTTGACAGATCAAACACCCTGTAGTAAAATATCGATTACTCCCTCTACAGAACTCCGATTGACCTGATTCCAAGTTTATTGGATAGCTAAGAGAAATACCTTTCCAGGAATGTATGGTTCACACTCTAATTCGAAGTACAAATCAAATAGAATACGTTTAAAGTTGTGTCAAAAATTCTGGCAGATTGACATCTTGTGTTCCTCAATTAAACCCTAAGTCATTCAAGATTCATGTTCTTTAACCAAGAACTCATAAAGATTATATGTTAATCATCAAACATATTCAAATTTTGTTTCATCTTTACTTAGGGATTCATTCTACATGCAATCCTACCCAAATATATGATCAATTCATACATTTAGTTCAAAGTTTTTTAATAGAATCAACCAATTCTTAAAATTTCCTACACATGGGTATTATAACTTGAATTTGATTTGTAATAAACACTTGCCTTGACAGAGGGAAATCTGATTTTGTGGAGTTGATGATGGGTTGATGTTCTTTTCCCTCCATCCTTCTTCCATGGATGATTTGGGTGCAAGATTCAAGTCCAATTCTTCAAGAATCCCTTCTTAAGCTTTGGAATTGGTTTTCTCCTTCTCTCTAATGGTATTGGTGTTTACATGGGTTTTCTAACCCTAACCCCTCTTTCATACGGCTGATAAAAAGGCTCTCAAATTCGTAGGTCTTCATACCCTCTTATTTTAAAAGACCAAAACGCCCCCGAATAGTCTCGGTTTAGCCCAAAATTATCCCGAGACTCAACTAGTACCCCTGGGTATACTATTTTGACTAATTTGACCCTTTCGAACTCATCTGTGACCTCTAAATTATCATTTGAGTCACTTAAAAATATTACTCGTTCTCACCCCAACACGGTCTACACGCGTTAAGTAACTATTTACCACTCGCACTAAGTAAATATAATGAGAAATATAAATCGGTATCTATCTCTCGATTAATATTCCAAAATTACAATTTTAATAAATCTAATTAAATTACTCCTCTTACGTAATTTAAATTAAGCAGTATTTTCTCATTTAATTCTCTAATTTAATTAAATAGAATATTCAGAAATACGGGGTATTTCATACTTCCCCCCTTACAAAGGAATTTCGTCCTCGAAATTAGGATAAGGCTGGTATTAAAATTAACGGTCGCCCCAAGTACATGCCTTGCTTCATTATAAACTCTTATCACATGTTACCCATGACGCGTATATCATAATTAAGTCTCACTACTTAATTTCTCCATAGGTCTTTCTCAATCTAACGTTAACTCTTGAAATTAAGTTCCTCCCTACTTAATTTACTCTTTTGATGTGTATCTCTATATATAACATCTATGTGTCTACTATAACTCAGAAGTAGGATATTATAAGGTATATATTTCATACACAATATATACTATAAGGGAAATTGGTCCGGCAAAATCATTGGCCCCAATAATCCTATCATTTACATTGGTCCGGAAATCCCTCGACCCCAAGGTAAATGTAATGTATATGTTGGTTTAGACCTTCCGTCGATACCAAATTAATCATCGATTTGGTTCGGAAAATCATCGACCCCAAATCGATCCTTTATGTATTGGTCCGGAACATCATCGACCCCAATACATAATTTAAGCACACTTATCATCGCACATAAGTAGAAAAAAATCAATAGGTATATATCTTACACATAACATATACTATAAACACTTATTTTATAATCACCCCCCTTTTGTAACACTTTTGGGGTTATTGGCTCGGAACCCCACCTCGATCACCAATGGTGATTAATATATTGTCTCATAATCACATCTCGTGCACCAATCTATGTATGTATATCTCATCGCACATGAGTAGACAATTTGTGATCCATATATTACACATTTCATATACCCTAAAATGTTATACTCCAATAGAATGTCCTCATATCACGCGTTAAGGACTAAAAGTTCGAAATGTCTCCTCGAACCACCACTCAAAGTACACATAGGTTCATAATAGGTACCCAAGAACCTAACCCTTATGTACAGTCTATATAGGCACTCATACTACCTATAAATATGCTCATAAAGGTATACATGCAACCTATGATTCGATCAGTGGTTTCCTCCAAAATTCCACTATCATAAGGGCGTATTATTCTGCCTCTCAATCATTGAGTCATAGGCGACACAACATACTCAAAATAAAACTTTATCTCTATTCCCCCCTGACCATCTCTTACAGGGTGGGACTTTAGGATTTCATCCAGATTCACAACCACGTAGAACGGCACCGTGCACTCTTCCTTTTCAACTTACATACTAATCCATCCCGGTCAACCCATTATGCTATCCCAACGAAATGTTGGTTTAGTTATGATGTTCACAGCCCATCAAAAAATATCTAAGTCTGTCTCCTCATTCCATCATTGGAAACGTAGGTTCACTACCAAATTTCCGATTGCTCATTTTGTGCCCATCTTTCTCTATCAACTAGTGGTGCATCTGGAGAAAATCTCACTATGTCTCTTCCTCAATACCTCTTCCCACTTACGTCATCTTTCCTCAAGTGGTACTCTATTCCCCTTTCACTCCGGGTATATTATACTTTACAATCCGTGCACTTTTCGTAATTGGCGCACTTTAAGGGTTGATTACCTTATAAGAATCAACATTTTAGTAACGTGTAAGTCACTCTCAACACTCAGTTAAGTATAACCTTGCGTCACTTCTTCGCAACAGTTAGGCCTCCCATATCAAGAGATAACTTTTGAATGGCTTCCCACCGATTTTTATACCATAGGGTGTGCTAGTTCTCTCAGCACAAAAATCTTGGATTACCGTCTATCTTCCATGACGTTCAATCCATTTCATCAACACGACTAGCCAAAACTTCCTCCATCGGCGTACTTAACAAATAATTTTCTCTGCATCCCTCTACCTCAGATGGCTAAGGAATCCAATTGGCTAGGGCGCCCATACACCCTTTTGTCCGTGCATATTTGCAAAAACATTGCAAACGTCGCACTTGTAACATGCTTTTCCTCAACTCTCGCCTTGTCTTCACGCGCGTAACTACAATCTTGTGGGTATTCACAATCCCCTATAGAACAATAATCAAATTCTTTCCCACAAAGTCCCACTTATCCTTTCGTGGAGAGATAAGATTTTCAGTATTTTCCCACAACACTTCCGGCTCTACCGATGCCCTAGCATCTAACGTCTCTTCTCTTGACGTGCATAAAAATTTAGTCATATCCCCTTTCCCGATCGGACTTAAACAAGGGACTTCTCCCAATGCATTTCTACTGAGTCTTATCGGTACAACACATAGTCGAGATATTCAAATTTTATCCCCTGACAATATGTACGACCGTAGCCCAACATCTCTAAAGGAGCCAAGTGGAACTGTGCTTATAATATCACTAAGTCCTTAGCTCTTGTTACAACAACGAGTTCGATCTCTCCCCCCAGCGATCATACGATATACATTGATTCACATCATTAAGGTTCCTACACACCGGAATCAATCACTATGAGACATACATAATCTCTGGAGTCTCCCACATATTAATGAAAATGACAGTTCGACCCTCTTTTCGGTGAGGCATCGTCACATACCCCATTCACTCGAGGCTAAAACTCATATATTATTTACCCATCGTCATATACCCCATTCCCTTGCCCAGAGGACAGGTATGATGACCTAGAAGCTGAAGAAGCCCCAGAAGACTGCTGGGAGCCGTATGAGGTGTCAAATGACACTATACGGCCTCTTAGCCAGAGTCAAGGATGTGTCGGCCGAAGAAGAGAAGAGGCCCAACAAAGAGGGTCGGCCTTTGACAGGTTGAGCAGAGGGTCGGCCTTCGAGAAGCTGGGCCCGGTGAATGAACTAAGGCACAGGCTATCAAGGTCGAGGAGCGCAACAGGCTCTCAGAGAGGGGGTAGGCAAGGTCGGCCAGACCAAGGCCGACCCTGTGGAGGAAGAGCCAGGGAACAGGAAGAGGTCAACAGTCAACGTGTTGTGGCTGGGGAACCCTCTGTCCATCGTAGGGAGGTGGCAGGGGATAACCTCGGCCAAGTTGATGACAGAAGACCCTGGAATGATTCTATCCAACGCCTTGAGGAGAAGATAGGAGACCTCATTAAAAGCAGTGACCCATTACAAAGGGGTTACTCAGAGGGCTCCCCTTTTGTGGCTAGGATAGTGGGGTTCCCAACCCCAGCCAAGTTCAAACCTCCTACAGTGACTCCCAAGTATGATGGCAGCACTAACCCTGTGCACCATATCGAGATGTATCAGTCGGCGGCAGACATTTACTCGATACCCGATGAGATGAAGTGTAGGGCCTTCTCAAGGACCTTGACAGGGGAAGCTCATAGTTGGTTCACCTCCCTTCCAAAGAACTCAATTGAGAACTTCAAGGGCTTGGCTGAGCGGTTCATCCACAACTTCTGCTTTGGGGTAAGACCTCAAAAGAAAACTACCCACCTGCTGTATGTCAAACAGGCCAAGGGTGAGAGCCTAAGAGACTACATAGCAAGATTCAACAAAGAGAAATTAGAGGTGGAAGATTATGAAGAGAGCATAGCCATGATCGCCCTTATAGGAGGCCTCCAGAAGGGGAAGCTGTTGTGGAAATTGGCGGAAGACCCCCTAGGTCCATGGCGGAGCTGCTGTCAACCGCAGGGAAAGTGATGAATGTGGAAGAGGCCATGGCCGCCAAGTATGAGGAGGAGAACCGCGGTAGCACAGGAAAGTCCCAAGCCAATCAAGTAGAGACGAAGAGTTTACTCCAGGGAGAAGTACGACGTCATCCGGGAAAAGGTAAAAAAGTTGGAAGAGGCTGAGTTCATAAGAGAGGTTACCTACCCGGAGTGGCTCTCAAATGCAGTCATCGTGCCTAAGGCCAATGGGAAGTGGCAAATGTGTGTAGATTTCACTGACCTAAACAGGTCTTGCCCAAAAGACGGCTATCCCTTACCTAGGATAGACCAGATGGTGGACGCAACAGCAGGGCATGAGCTCATGAGCTTCATGGACGCTTATTCAGGTTATAACCAAATCTCCATGGATGCTGAAGACTCTGAGAAGACATCCTTCATTACTGACAAAGGGATGTACTGCTACAAGATGATGCCCTTCGGTTTGAAAAATGCGGGGGCAACGTATCAACGTCTTGTCAATAAGATATTCGAGGAGCAAATAGGTAAGACCATGGAAGTGTATGTGGATGATATGCTAACGAAGAGCCTGAAAGCATGTACTCACGTAGCGGACCTTGAGAAGACCTTCTATGTCATGGACTCGTACAGAATGAAGCTCAACCCAGCGAAGTGTGTCTTCGGGGTAGGAGATGGGAAGTTCCTGGGGTTTATCGTTAATCAGAGGGGGATTGAAGCAAACCCTGAGAAAATTAAGGCGTTACTCGACATGAAGACTCCTACGAGTACCAAGGATGTCCAGAGACTCACGGGAAGATTGGCTGCCCTTAACAGGCTTGTTTCTAGGGCGACGAACAAGTGTCTTCCATTCTTTAAAGTTCTAAGGAAGGCCTTCCAGTGGGACGAAGAGTGTGAAAAAGCCTTCAACCAACTCAAGTCCTACTTGGGGTCTCTCTCATTGCTGTCTCGGCCCATCACGGGGGAAAGGTTGTTTGTGTATCTGGAAGTCTCTGAATCTTCCATCAGCACGTCCATCATACGGGAAGAGGATGGGGTCCAGAGGCCTGTGTACTTCAACAGTAAGGCCCTTCAAGGGTCTGAACAAAATTATCCTCGAATGGAGAAGTTGGCTTATGCCCTAATACATGCCTCAAGGAAAATGAAGCCTTACTTCCAAGCTCACTCCATGGTAGTCCTCACTGACTCCCCACTAAGACAGGTTCTGCACAAGCCTGAGAAGTCCGGAAGATTGATGACCTGGGCCATCGAACTAAGAGAATATGATCTTACCTACCAGTCTAGGACAACCATCAAGGGGCAGGCACTCGCAGACTTCGTCGTAGAGTTCACCTGGGAAGAGGCCGAGACAGAGAAAGGCTTAGATGACAACGAAAAGACGAACCGTAGTGTCTTCCGAGATTCGGAAGAGACTGCACCAAACATCTTCCGAGGCCGAGAAGAGGTCATCCCAGGTAAAACCCGGAGCAGAGTAGAAGAGAACGAAGAGGATCGATACCTCTTCAAGAAGGGGGTTATGAGAGAAGGGGTCTCATCAGATGCAGACGTATGGAGCCTCTTCGTTGATGGCTCTTCCTGTGACAGTGGAAGCGGCGCGGGGCTAATACTTTCAGTTCCAGATGGCGCCAACATTGAATACGCCTTGAGATTCAACTTCCAGGCCTCAAACAACGAGTCCGAGTATGAGGCCATGATAGCAGGTCTCTTATTTGCAACAACTCTTCGAGTAAAGCGACTCCTACTCCATAGAGACTCAAGGTTGGTTGTCAACCAAGTGTTGGGGGTATACGAGGCCAAAGACGAAAGGATGGCCAAGTACTTAAAGAAGGTAAGAGGGTTGTTAGAGTATTTTGAAGAAGCAAAGATGAAGAGAGTGCCTCGACTGAGCAACAATCACGCTGATGCATTGGCAAGGCTGGCCTCGGCAATGAAAATAGATTTGGGAAGGACCATTCCAATCGAGGTCTTAGGAAAAGCAAGCATCGAGGAGGATGAGGTATGTAGACCTTGTCACAATGTGAACCTAGGAGACTCATGGATCGACCCGCTCATCAGATACCTAAGAGACGGAGAGCTGCCTGAGTCCAAGATGGAAAGGAGAAAGTTGAGATACAGGGCTGCCAAGTTCTCAATAGTAGGAGACGTCTTGTACAAAAAGGGGTTTCTATTACCTCTCCTCAGATGTGTGCATCCCATGGAAGTACCCCAGGTCTTACAGGAGGTTCATGAGGGTTCTTGCTCTAGCCACATAGGGTGGAGGCCCTTAGCCAAGAGGATCATCACTCAGGGATATTTGTGGCCTACCTTATCTAAGGACGCTGCAGACTAAGTGAAGAGGTGTGACAAATGTCAAAGGTTCGCCACTATCCCTCATCAACCCCATCGGCCTATGACGTCAATCTCTTCTCCATGGCCATTTGCGGTGTGGGGAATTGACTTAGTGGGACCTTTGCCAAGAGCTGTCAACAACTATAGATTCTTGATAGTTGCCATTGACTACTTTTCAAAGTGGGTGGAGGCAGAACCAATGATAACAATTATAGAGAAGAAGACCTTCCAGTTCATTTGGAAGAACATCATATGCAGATATGGCCTCCCAAACACTCTCATCTAGGATAATGGGACCCAGTTTAAGAACTCCTCCTTAGAAAAGTATTGCCTAAGAGTGGGGATTAAATAGTTATTCTCATCTCATGGCCGACCTCAGGCAAATGGCCAGACCGAGGTCACTAACAGAACTATCTTGGACGGAATCAAGAAGAGGTTAGAAGATGCGAGGGGGAGATGGACTGAAGAGGTCTACGCTGTGTTATGGGCCTACAGAACCACGGCAAGGACACCAACAGGAGAAACCCCATTCATGCTAGCACATGGCTCAGAGGCCGTCATACCAACGGAAGTAGGACTACCAACTCATCGGATTCAGACCTATGACCCTGACAGCAATGGGGAAAAGAGGAGGCTAGACCTGGATCTTATCGAAGAAATAAGGGAAGACGCAGAGGTCAGAAAAGCAGCCTACCAGCAGAGGGCAGCGAAATTATACAACCAGAGGGTGAAGTCAAGACCCATTACAGTGGGAGACCTAGTGCTAAAGAAGACCCTACAGAAGGCAAACAAGCTACACCCAAACTGGCATGGCCCCTACAAAGTAACGAAAGAGGTTGTGCCTCGCACTTACAGGCTAAAAAACCTCGAAGGAGAACCTTTCACTAACCCGTGGAATGCTGACCACCTAAAGAGATATTTCATATGATGTTGCATAGAATTTTATGTAAATGTACCATCTTATTGAGAAGAGGTTATTAATAAAGATCAGTTTCCACGACAGCTCTTGCTTCATTTTTAGATCAGAGATATATTATGGGGATAACATCCTAGGTGATGACCTCAGACCCTCATAACATCACTCGGTGGTGAAGAGGTCTGAGCTCAGACACCTTAGCAGAAGACCTCATACCCTTAACATCATTAATTTGGTGAATTATGAGGATAACGTCTTAGGTGATGACCTCAGACCTTCATAACATCACTCGATGGTAAAGAGGTCTGAGCTCAGACACCTTAGCAGATGACCTCAGACTCTTAACATCATTAATTTGGTGAATTATGAGGATAACGTCTTAAGTGATGGCCTCAGACCTTCATAACATCACTCGGTGGTGAAGAGGTCTGAGCTCAGACACCTTAGCAGATGACCTCAGACTCTTAACATCATTAATTTGGTGAATTATGAGGATAACCTCTTAGGTGATGACCTCAGACCTTCATAACATCACTCGGTGGTGAAGAGGTCTGAGCTCAGACACCTTAGCAGATGACCTCAGACTCTTAACATCATTAATTTGGTGAATTATGAGGATAACGTCTTAGGTGATGGCCTCAGACCTTCATAACATCACTCGGTGGTGAAGAGGTCTGAGCTCAGACACCTTAGCTAAATGAACTCAGACTAACATCATTAATTTGATAAAAATTATTATGGGGCTAACGTCTTAGGTGATGGACTCAGACCTTCATAACATCACTCGGTGGTGAAGAGGTCTGAGCTCAGACACCTTAGCAGATGACCTCAGACTATTAACATCATTAATTTGGTGAATTATGAGGATAACGTCTTAGGTGATGGCCTCAGACCTTCATAACATCACTCGGTGGTGAAGAGGTCTGAGCTCAGACACCTTAGCTAAATGACCTCAGAGTAACATCATTAATTTGATGAAAATTATTATGGGGCTAACGTCTTAAGTGATGGCCTCAGACCTTCATAACATCACTCGGTGGTGAAGGGGTCTGAGCTCAGACACCCTAGAAGATGACCTCAGACTCTTAACATCATTAATTTGGTGAATTATGAGGATAACATCTTAGGTGATGACCTCAGACCTTCATAACATCACTCGGTGGTGAAGAAGTCTGAGCTCAGACACCTTAGCAAATGATCTCAGACTCTTAACATCATTAATTTGGTGAGCTATGAGGATAACATCTTAGGTGATGACCTCAGACCTTCATAACATCACTCAGTGGTGAAGAGGTCTGAGCTCAGACACCTTAGTTAGATGACCTCAGACTCTTAACATCATTAATTTGGTGAATTATGAGGATAACATCTTAGGTGATGACCTCAGACCTTCATAACATCACTCGGTGGTGAAGAGGTCTGAGCTCAGACACCTTAGGTAGATGACCTCAGACTCTTAACATCATTAATTTGATGAAAATTATTATGGGGCTAACGTCTTAGGTGATGGTCTCAGACACCTTAGTTAGATGACCTCAGAGCCTAATTACAATCCAGAATTATTGACTGAGTATAAACAAGAACAATGCAACAAAATAATAAAAGAGATTGACATTCAGTAAAGCGAGGAGATCATATAGCATTCAGAGGTTGAAATACCAAGAAGTAACAAAATTTTCCTTGAATACAAATTTACAAGTTACAAGCTACAAGCTACGAGTTACAAGCTAAAAAGACTAAAGGTTTGGGGGGGGGGGGGACATCAACAGTCTCGGCTGGGTTGGCTTGATCAGCATTAGTAACCTCGGCCACGTCATCAGCATGGTCTGTCCCTCCGAGCTCGGTCCCTCCCAGAGTTGCAGTCTCGGCTGGAGCAGCAGCCTCGTCCTCCACCTCTTGAAGCGCCTGAGCAAATTGCGGGTCAGTAAAGCCGAGACCCACAAAGTCAGAGGCCTTTAGAGTGCCTACCTCCTTCTCTCTGACTTCAGCCCATTTGGTAGTGGCCTTGATACCTCTTTCAAGATATTCAAAGCCAAAACCCATGAACTCGTCTGAGCCTTTGTAGTCATAAATTATTTTGGTTGAGGCATCTACAAGGGCAGCCTTCACAGCCGAGCTGACCTTCTGCTGCAGCACGTCATCTTTGGCCTTCAGGGATTTAGCCTGATCTTTGACGAGCAGAGAGATGTATTTTTCCAACCCCTTGACCTTATTTTCAGAGTTCTGCAGCTCTGACTTCAGACGGTCCACCTCGGCATTCAGGGAACTCTCAACCTTCTCGGCCTCTTGCCCCTTCTGGATAAGGGGCAATTTCCTCAATACCCAGTTCGAAAGTTGATACATGGCTCGAAAGTTGCCTCAAGGTCGGCCTCTGATCCTCAGTGGCATGGGCTTCTGGGGCCCTCTTCTTGGAAGCCTGAGATTTGGATGTTGAGGGAGCTGGGGGAGGAGCGTTCAGACCAACCTTTTTGGCAAGCCTCGCCAAGCTCGGAGAAGCCATCTCCCACAGTTTGTCTGGGATGCCTCGTGGTCGCTCTACAAAAGTTAAAAGATATGGGTCAGAGATCAGATATAAATAAGTTCAGAGGTTAAACTTAAAAAGAAGAATCCTTACCAAAGTTAACAAGGGGACTTCCACCCAGGCTCATCCCCGAGAGATACTGGGGGGTCAGTAAATGTTCGAACTTAACAAACAGACCATGTATCCCTTGGTCTTGCAAGGCCTTCACCTTCTGCATATTCTGAAGACTTAGGCCAGGATCGGCCCTGGCAGACATGGTGACCTTGCCCCATTTGAGGGGTATCCTCGGCTCAAGTGTGGAAGAGGGGACACATGGGCCAAATTCCCATGGTCCTGAGGCGAAAAAATAACTGGGCTTCCAGTTATGATTTGAGGTCTGAGTCACCTGGAGCATTTTCTTCTCAGACCTCCGAGCCATAAAATGATAGTAGCTCGGATGGTTTTTGGCCGAGGTTGGGACATAACAACCAACGAAGACCTGAATTGGGAGGTCAGAGTGGTGGACTTCCCTCCATAGAATAATGGCCCCTATGATGACTCTCCAGGCATTGGAAGATAGCTGTGAGGGGGCCAAGTTGATGTAAGAGAGAATGGATTTGATGATGGGATGAATGGGTAGGCGAAACCCTAGCTTAAACGTCTGCTCGTACAAGCAGATTTCTCCATCTCAGCCGTGATAGGCCCTCTCTTCCCTCAGAGGTCTCCTTAATTTGATGGAAGGACTGATGGAGTACAAATATCTGAAGCATAGAAGATCCACTTCAGTTACCGTGCTCTCGAACTCGGCCGCCTCAGAGATGTCGACTTCACTTTCAGCATCGTCATCATCATCAAGCTCAACGTCGGCCGGAGCAGATGTAGATGGGTTATTAGCGAATCTCTGAGCGAACTCTGCCTCTGTGGAAGCCGACAGAGGGATGGCGTCAAAAATGGGTGGCACAGCCACACTCGGCTCAACAACTTCAACCTCTGAAGAAGAGGCTGAGGTGCTTGAGCCATCATGGGAAGAAGCTCGGCTGGATACCTCGGCCTGATCAGGGACCTGACCAGGCCGAGGTGTGAAATCCATGGCTTCCTGAAAAGAGTCCACAGACATGGGGTCTGAGGTGGAAGACTCAGACTCAGACATCGGTAACGGGTTAGCAGAGACCTCTGTCTGATAGAAGTTCTCAGGGGGATCAGGATATACCACCTTGAGAGGCGGGGGAAAGATAGGTCTAATAGGAAACTCTTGTGACCTACGAGCTTCCTCCTGAGCTCTCTCTATTTGCCTAATCTTTTCTAGGGTCTTCTCTCTAAGAGAGGGGAAATCCTCAAGAAGCTGGTATAAAGGTCTGAGCATCAGAGGACGACCCTAAACTTGGGAAAAACTCCTAAAACTACAAACACGATTGACTTGTAAAATAAAGGAGTTTAAAGATGAGTCGAGTCGAGTCAAGTCGAGTCTTTTTTATTATGACCGTGCAGTTTTAATTCAATCATATTTGTGTTTGGGTAAAAAAAAAGCTTTCATGTCGTGTTGTTTTTATTAGGATTATATTCTTATTAGTTAAAATAAAATAAATTTTATGTAATGTCGCTTTTATTTGGATTGTATTCATATTTGATCGAAAATAAAACTTCATTTCATATTGCATTTTAATTTTTGTATTTTGTTTCTTTTTTATATTTATATTGTCGAAGCATAATAATGTAATTGCCAATAAATATTAATTTGAATATATATATATATATATATATATATATATATATATATATATATATATATATATATATATATATATATAGGGTGACGCTATTCCCACTCCATGAAAATACTTAGGCACTCCAAAATTTTGTAAATGATAACAAAGTCCTTTCACATGATACATCACAACATCATCTTTATCCCTCTCAAAAGTTCTACACGTCTTAAATTTTAATTAAAATTGTTCTTGGTTAAAAGATAAAAATAATTGTTTCATTAATACATTATAATACATCTAAATGCGAACACGACCTAATTAAAACGCAACACAACGCGATACGAAATATTATTTTTTTATCTAGTAGAACACGACTTGAAATATTTTTTTTACCAAACATTAACATGATCTAATTAAAATATCACACAATCCAAATAAAATACGATATGCAATCTTATTATTTTACCTATTACAAATACGATCCAAATAAAAATGACACGAGACGGAATCTTTTTTTTTACCAAACACAAACACGATCCAATCAAAACACGACACAACTTAAATAAAATACCGCATGCAATCTACAAACCACATTTTCCCATAGAATCCCTAACCGATGTGTTTGTTTTTTACGTAAATAAAATTATATGAACAATTTTAAATTTATGTAAATAATCGATAATATATAAATAATTTGTATACATCAATAAACATAACTATTCATAAAAAACAGTCATAAACAGATGTTAGTGTTGATGCAAAAAACTAGACGACCTAATTAATTGATCAGAAATAAATAAGTAGAATCAGACAAGACACGAGAAGTTTTTTAAGTGGTTCGGCCTTAGATAACAGCCTACGTCCACTATTATGTAATTGCCCTTAGCGTTTGCCTCAGAATGATTCCATCCCTTGCAATGGGAAGATTGCAATGTATTTATACCCATAGGGTATGTGAACAGTCGTCATGTGAAAGGATGGAATGACTTTATAACTTAGTACATGTGTGCACTGAGATATTAGGTGTGTGACTGCTGGCGATTTAACTGTTGGCGCTTAGCTGTCAGAGTTGGTTGGTATTCCTGGAGAAGTAAGTCGGGCCTCCAAATAAGTCGGGGCTTAAGGGTAAGTCGGGAGTTTCCTTTCAATCAGTAAGTCGGGCCTCAGAGTATGTCGGGTGCTTTCAGTTGACTATGTGCCACATGTTGATTTGTAATTGGTCCATGTAAGACTACAAAATATGGCATCAACAGAAGACCCCAATGTTTTATACTTATAGTTTTTGCAAAAGTATGGAATATTAATGATGTAGTTTCTTGGGCAATGACTATTGGGAAACTGACCTCCAATACTTGGCAATATTTTGTTCCACAGATTAAACATTTTGGCGCGAGTGGAAATTTTGCAAATATCTCGATTTTGAACTGTTTCTTCCGGGGCACTCAAGTCTTTTTCTTTCGAAACCGTCGGAGCGTCAACGGTCGGACGTTATAATCATTTCTTTCATAATTATCGAGGTTACATATAGAGAGGCGGTAAAGCCCTTGATTGTCTTCTACGCTTCAAACCTTTTCAAAATTTTCAGAGCTCTTGCCTTCTTGCCTTCGTGTCTCTTGCTTTTGTTCGATCGTTTCTTCTTCACCAGTTATTGATGAATCCTTAAGACTCTGTAAAAACTCTTTCTTTTACTCTTTCTTTGCTTCATCATGGTTTACGTGGTATCGTTTGTAGATGAATTTAGGGCTGATGGGATATCCCTAATTGGGTAGATTTAGAGATTCCTGATGTATTAGGTAATCCATTTGATTTAGCCGAAGGTCACTGGATTCCTTCAATCTTCATTGTTGAATGTAGTTTTACTTTTCCCACAAATCTTCTTCTTTTGGAATTTTGTCAACACTTTGATGTCGTTCCTATTAGGATAACTTCCAATACTTGGAGAGTTGTAAATGGGGTGTATAAGTTGAACCAGAAATATAACCTTCATCTCGATATTCTTGAAATAATGCTTTGTTATAAATGGTCTACAGGAGATAATATATATTATTTAAAAACTAGAGCAGTAAATAGGGCATTAGTTGTAAATATCCCTGATTCCAATATGGATTATTTTGATTATGACTTCGTTATTAAGAATTGGCAACATGCTCCATTGGCTAAAGGAGTTGTATATGATGGACCCAGATGCCCTTGGCCGTGGAATAGGTGCATGTTATGTCTTTCTCTCCTTTTCATGTGTAGTTGTTTTATTGATTTGTTTTGAGTTTCTCTTGGTTGGCTTGCAATTGATAAGAAGAGAAAGTGTCCTAGTAAGAAGGACGTGAACTTGGGAGAATTGAGCATTGTTTGGAAAATTCATCAACAAATTGGCGAGGAGCATAGTAGATCGGCGTCATATTTGTTGAGCTATAAGCCCAGCGTTACTTCATTCATCGTCCGACCAACTACTACTGCTACTGTTGTTGTGCAAAGTTCCTCGTCATCATGTACCAAATCAGAGTCTTCTCAGTCAAATCTTCCTTTGTCTGCTAGGATGGTTAAGAGAAAAGTTTTGAACATCATGGACGATGCTCCTGTGGGAAAATCTACTGTCCCGAGCAACAAAAATGACTCTTCTAAGAGTCAAGCTCTCAAGAGAATAAAGAAAGGACTTCCCTCTCATTGTGCTGGGGGAACTTCATCAATCCCCGATCAACAAAAGTTGGTTCATTTAACTGTACTGCCTCCTTGTCCTATTCTAATTTTGTCTTCCAATAGTTATGCCACGATTGACCTTGCCTCTTCTAGGAAGGTTTTGGAAAGTGACATCCTGAAGAGAGCTCATAGCTCTGCTACCCAACTGTCGAGGACTCACCTTACTGCTCGGGTGGCTCAAAATCTGGCCCAAGTAAATTACTTGTCTCATGTACTTATTCTCCTTTTCTCATATAGCTAGTATTTGTACTGAGTTCTCTGTGTTACAGGTTTTGGTTGATTTTAACCAACTGTATAAAATAGATGATGTTATTCGATCGTCTTCTTCTACCAATGTGGATGAAGCTTTCACCCAACTTTAAAAATCTCTCCTGTAATCACAGCAAGCCTTTGATAAGGAACGTCTTGCTTAGAAGGCTACTGAAGGTGATGCTCGAGAGAAAATTGAGAGTGCTAAAGTGACCAATGTTGGGCTGCAATCGAGCTTGAATGCATCCAATCAACTTCTGGCGAAGGCGAAGTTAAAGAGGAAATAAACTCGGGAGAATGCCTTCAACCGAGGTTGGGACAAGGCATTTGCTGCTGCTTCTCAACAAATCAGCTATGTTGGTCGGAAGAAGTTCCAGGATGGCTAGATTGCTGCTTTGTCTGAATTGGGAACAGAAGAAACTTCGAAGCTATTCCTCAGACATGATCCAAGATCTCCTCCTAATACCAAGCAAGAAATATAAGACGAAGATTCTGAATATTCCTTGAGTGCTATTGTTGTTGATCAACTTCCATCTGAGCAAGTTGTAACCTCTGTTGATCCCGAGAAAGTAGCTCAGGATGGGGTCAAGGTGTAGCTTCTAGGCAGTGAATTTTTGTAGTGCATGTAACACATTTATAATTAATGAAATACTATCCCCTTTACTTGCACTGCTTGTTTTCTTTTTCTGTTTGTTGAACTTTGGACTTGTTATTGGAAATTCGTCTAACAGATGGACAAATCTGCTTCCATAATTCTTAAAGAGCTTAAGGAATGTACATCTATCCCATCCCAACAAGCATATATAACACGTCTTCTTCGCCGAGCAGCTGATGCTGCTACTTTTGAAGCCCGAGAAGCAAGAGAAATTGCAAAGTTTCTTGAGGATGAAAACAATGCTTTGAAGAATAATATGGAGTCCTTGATCTTGAGGATGAAAACAATGCTTCTGACTACAGATGTTGCTGATGAAGGAATCTCGTTTCTTAAAAAAGAAAACGCTCAACTTAGATCTAAAATTAAAGAACTCGAGACGAGCAAAACCTCTACTTCTTCCCGATCAAGATCCAAATTATCATTTCTTCTCTCCCGGCTTCAGGCTAAGGATGTTGCTCTTGCTACTTTATCAAATCAATTGGAAAAATTATCCTCTAATATTCAAAGTAAGAATGATTTGTTGAAGAGTCAAAAGATAAAGATCGACAAGTTACTGTTCTAGTTCCATAAACAACCTCAGGAGGTGTGGAACGATGGCTACAACATGGCCATTGTAGAGATGGATGAACAATTAACGCAAAAGTCCAAGGAAGGCTATAAAGAAGGCTGGTTGAATGCTTCGGCAGTCCTGAAGCATGATCAAAAGTCTCCACTGTGGTATTGGGTTGATCCAAGTTTTCTGGATGTTGATAAATGTGCATTCGAACTGGATAAAAGTTGGATTCTTGTGTCTGCCATTCCCCCTACTTTGATTGCTACGTATCTCGAGAATTATGAGCTGGAAGAGGAACTTGAGATTACTCGCCCTCCACATATGCTAGGTATGCCGAGAATTAATAGCATTAGGATGATTGAGGACTTTAACTTCATCAACAATCCATACTTCTTGGATGAACCCCCAATTGGAATGGGTCTTTTGTCTAAGTCGGAGGGAAAATGTCTAATAGAATAGGATCTTTGTATTTTATTTCCTGTATTTTGTTAGTTGCACAATTATGTAATCATTTAAAATCATGAATAAATGAATGTTGTACCAACTTTTGTTACTCGGTAATCTCCTTGTGGATTAAATGTGTTGTTCTTCGTTCCTAGGTTCTATTGATACCCTTAGGATTACCTAAGAATCGTACCAATTACCTATGTATCACCATGGTTCGTTATACTAATGTACCAAAATTGAAGTATTGCATTAGATACCATGGTTTTCAGGCGTGAGTAGATCATTTGTCTAACTTTTAGCCAGGTTAGGTAAAGAATATCTTCACCCGATCATATAACCAAGTATTTAGGACTTTTGCCTTAATGGTTATATGGACTTGCAAATTGCGGAACAACTCTAAGTTAATCTGTTGCAAATTGGCAAATTGCAAAAAAACTTTTAGTTCCGTTGCAAGAATCATCAACTATATTGCTTCATAAATTGCTGAAGAGTAAGATGAAAATTGCTGACCAACAATTGGTTAGTCGGTTACAGTTGTGAAAGTAAATTTTGGAATCAATTAATAATTACGTGGTGCATAGCACTAGTATTCCCATAAAAATTCAACAAAATGAAGATAATGAAAGTTTTATAGATATTCAAAATTTAAGCAACTACATCACTGATAGTATTTTCTCAGATTTTTTGCATTCCATGGATTCTTAAACTCTTCCCCTTCTAATGTTTCAAGTCTGTAGGTTCTAGGACGAATGACTGCTGAGATACGGTATGGTCTATGCCAATTAGCATCCAAATTTTTACTCTTCTGAATTACTTTCTTTAACATATAATATCCTTCTTTCAAGTTGCTTGGTTTCACCCTTTTGTTGTAAAAATGACTGGTTCTCTGGTGATAAGCTGCATTTCTCAAGGCAACATCTTCTCGAACTTCCTCGGTCATGTCCAGATCCAATCTTCTCATTAAATCATTCATAGGGCTATCAAAATTGAGGACCCTATGAGTAGGCAATCCTAACTCGACAGGGATCACCGCTTCAGTACCAAATGCAAGCATGTATGGTGTTTCTCCAGTACCTGTTCGGGGAGTTATTTGGTACGCCCATAAGACAGAGTGCAATTCGTTGATCCAATTTACTTTTGCAGCACCCAATCTTTTCTTCAGTCCATTTAAGATCGTCATGTTCGTTACCTCTATTTGCCCGTTGTATTGGGGATGTCCGGGAGCAGCATGTAACTTTTTAATGATGGATTGAGCACCATATTCAGCGAATTAATCATTGTCAAATTACGTTCCATGATCAGTAATAAATGCATGAGGCAATCCATATCTTCAAATAATGGTCTTCCAAATGAACTGATAGACTTTTTCATAGGACATATCAAGCAAAGGCTCGACTTCCACCCATTTAGTAAAATAGTCCACAGCAACAACTAAATATTTGAATCTTCCTCGGGTAGTTGGTAATGGCCCGACTAAGTCAATTCCTCACATTGCAAACGGCCAAGGCGAAGTAATGGGTGTCAACAGTGCTTGGGGATTCTTTCGAATGTTAGAAAACTTCTGGCATTTGTCACACTTTTTTGCAAAATCAGTACAATCTGCTTTCATAGTCGACCAATAATATCCCTGTGTTACAATTCTTCGTATCAATGTTCTCCCCGCTACATGTGCTCCACAGGATCCTTTATGTACCTCTTCCACTAGGTCTTTTACCTCCAAAGGACGTACACATCGTAGGAGATTCACCGACCAACCTCCCTTGTACAAAACTCCATGCAGCAAAACATATCGAGCAGCCTTATATCTCAGTTTTCGTGCCATGACTTGAGCAATAGTTAACGTCCCCTCTTCAATATATGCCCTGACTGGATCCATCCAGGAGGGGCCTAAATCCACAGCAAGAAATTTCACCATTATGTCATCATCAATGCTCCCACTAGCTAACAGTTACAGTGGAATCATTCATTATAACTCGGTGCGCATTGCTGAGGCCAACCGAGCTAATGCATCTGCATGTGCATTCTCTTCTCTTGGGATTCGCACTACTTGGACTGCTCGTAACCCTCTGATAATATCTTTCGCCTTAGCTAAATATTGAATCATTAAGCCTCATTTGGCAGCATAAATATTAAGAAGTTGGTTCATGACCAACTGTGAATCACTGTATACCACTATTTGCTCGGCATCCAGCTATTTTTCAAGTGTAAACCCACAATCAAGGCTGCATATTCAGCCTCATTATTAGAGGCTTGAAATTGGATTCGCAAAGCATATTCTATGTCAATATTATCGGTGGAAATAAGAATAATATCTGCTCCAGAGTTTGTCCCACAAGATGAGCCATCTACACACAAACTCCATATCGGAATGGCATCATCAAAAGCTTGATCAGCTAAATTTCCGAAATAGGAAATGGTGGTAGCTGACTTGGCTGTCTCCTCTGTGTTCTTTCCATCTCCGTGTTGCTCTGGTATACCATCACCAGATTTTTCAAATGCTACATGTTGCTCGGTAGCAGCCCCCAGTTGCTTGGGACTATCTGGATAGGTAAACTCAGCTATAAAATCTACCACTGCTTGGCCTTTGAGCGAGGTTCTGGTCTCTTAGACTATATCGTATTCTCCAAGCTCCATTGCGCCCAATATATCAATCATCCAGATTTTTCAGGCTTATGTAAAGCTTGCCTAAGTGGTAAATCAGTGTATACCACAATAGTATGAGCTTGAAAATATGGCTTCTTTATTCTACTTGCTTCGATGAGAGCTAATGCTAACTTCTCCAGCCTTGGGTATCTGATTTTAGCTCCTCGGAAAGCCTTACTGGTGTAGTAGACGGGCTTTTGGACACCATTCTCCAATCTAATCGACGCCGAGCTAATCGCTGACTCTGAGACTGCCAAATACAAGTATAGCTTTTCCCCAAACATTGGTCGAGAAAGTAGTGGTGGTGTCCCCAAATACTGCTTTAACTCCTGAAACTCCTTCTCACATTTGCCATTCCATTCGAAGGTTTTCCTAAGCACCTTGAAGAATGGTAAGCATTTGTCAGTTGCTCGAGAGATGAATTTATTAAGAGATGTAACTCTCCCAGTCAATCTCTGTACTTCCTTCTTGCTAGTCGGGGATGGCATTTCTATCAGCGCCTTGATTTTGTCTGGATTAGCCTCTATTCCCCTTTGATTCACTATATACCTGAGGAACATGCCTTGCCGAACTCCAAATGTGCACTTTGTCGGGTTGAGTTTCATCTGATGCTTCTACAACTAGTTGAGCGTTTGGGTGAGGTCAACAATATGGTCAGCAACCTTTTTTCTCTTGGTGAGCATATCATCAACATAGACCTCCATATTTTTACCGATTTGTTTCTCGAATACCTTGTTCACCAGCCTTTGGTACGTAGCACCTGCATTTTTCAAACCAAAAGGCATGATATTATAACAGTAAGTTCCTCGAGGCGTGATGAAAGAAATACTGTTTTTATCCTCTGAATTCATTTTGATTTGGTTGTACCCTGAATAAGCATCCATAAAGCTGAGCAACTCGTGTCCAGACGTGCCATCTACTAGTTGGTCAATTCTCGGTAAAGGAAAATGATCCTTTGGGCAGGCTTTGTTCAGATCAGTGAAGTGAACACACATCCTCCACTTGTTGTTCTTCTACTTGACCATCACCACATTTGCTAACCAGTCTGGATACTTGACATTTTCAATAAAAGTTATTTTTTGCAATTTCTCCACTTCCTCCTGGATTGCTTGATTCTTCTCGGGGCTGAACACTTGTCACCTCTGCTTGACTGGCTTCATGGTTTTATCAACATTTAATTCATGGCATAATATGTTTGGATCTATGCCAAGCATATCTTCGTGACTCCATGCAAAAATATGCTTCCTTTGTCGCAGAAAAGCAATTAACTGCTGCTTGAGAATAAGATCCAATGAGGTGCCGATTTAGGTTGTCCTCTATGGTCTGTCCTTGTCAAGTACAATGCTTTCTATCTCTTCCATTACTTCCCCTTTTACCAGATCATATTCATCTCTGGGATCAAGGGTTTCAACTTCATCATCCCCAAATGTATCCACTTGGTAAGTTGTGGTTTTCTTCTTTATTTCCTCCAGATTTTCCTTAGCGGAAGAGTAGTAGCATTCCTGAGCTACTTTTTGATCGCCTTTCACCACTCCCACACCGAATTTGGTTGGGAATTTGAGGTATTGATGTACAGTAGAAGGAACAGCTTCGTATTTCTTTAATCCTACTCTACCCATTATCACATTGTAGGCTGAAATAACAGTTTTGTCCATGACAAAATATCTCACTTTCTCTGTTCTGCATAATGGCCAGGTCCCGATCAACACATCTAATTTGATGATTCCCAGAGGGTACACTTTCTCCCCTGAGAAACCAATAAGAGGTCTGTGATACGATTCCAATTGGCTGAGTTTTAAACCCCAACTGTCAAAACATGGGTAAAACATAATATCTACCGCACTGCCATTATCAGCCAGCACTCTTGATATAATAACTTTTTTCTATTCTTATTTTGATCACCAAGGGATCATCATGTGGGTATAACACACCAGAAAGATCATTTTTGGAAAAGCCTATGATGAGCTTGTCCTTGTTCACCTTTCTCGGCCTATCCTCCTCGGCAAGATTTATTCGTTGTATATAAGAACAAGCTTGAGCCTCATTGAGGTAAGCTTTTCTTTTGGTCAAATGATCCCCTCCACCTGCGTCACCATCGCTTATCACATTACAGTCAAATGAACCGAAGCTTAAAGTAAATACCTCCCTCTCAGGTTTCTTAGGCCTCTTCGGGAGATCAGGATCATCCTCGGGGTCGCTGTCATGGTTTCTCTTTCTCTCATATCGTGGCTTGCTAGGGGACTTTGATCTTTGCCGACCTTATCATATTGGCCTATCTCCATTCTGTTGGTCCACAAATCGATTGAGCTTTCCTCGGTGAATTAATGCTTCAATCTCATTTTGCAAAGTAATACACCTACTGGTTGTGTGCCCATGATCCTTGTGGAACTCACAATACTTGGTCTTGCTTCGCCTATCAGCAGGTGTTCTCAACTTCTCTGGCCAACTTAGATCGTCGTTGTGCTTAATTTCTTTCAAGACATGATGGATATCTACCTTCAACGGAGTATAGTTTGTGAATTTTCTCAGGTTATCTAACCATTCCAACCTCTCTTTTTCTCGGTCATCCTTGCGTCCTTTGTTCTTCCCATTAGTACTTTGGGAATCATTTTTCTCCAACTTGTTTTCAGCTTTAGCGTCTACCTTAGTATCTGCGCCCTTCTTTGCTGCCATGGCTTCCTCGACATTTATTTTCTTCACCACTTTAGCCATCGGTTCAGTCATTGTCTTTGGGGGATCTTTGGCCATGGTATAGTAAAGCTTGTCGGGGAGCAGGCCACTAATCAGAGCGGTTATTGATGTTTTCTCCTCATAATCAATTACCTCTAGCTTCTCATTATTGAAACGAGTGATATAATCTCTGGTCGATTCTCCCACCTTCTGCCTAACACTTAACAAATGAGGTACCCTCTTTACTGGTTTTGCTCCGAAGCAAAAATTACCAATAAAGAGTTCAGCCAACTATTGGAAGCTGGCATTCTATCCCCGAGGAAGTCCATTATAACAAATTTGAGCTAATCCAGTTATAGTTCCTGAAAATGCGCGACATCTCATTTCATTAGGAATATCATAAATGTCTGCAGTTACTTGGTATTGTTCTATATGAAGAACTGGATCTGTTTTACCATCATATTTTGGTGTGACCACCGGAGCTTTGAACTTGCTCGGGGTGGGGAACTCCACTATTGCTTGTATAAAAGGTGATCCTTTGACAAAAGTTATTTGCAAATGATTATTAGATTTAGCCATCTCTCCCAATCTATCTTCCAACCTATGTATGGATCCCTTCCAAGCATCATTATTGCCTAAATTCGCCTGAGCAACCGATCGGACATAATTTGCATCTTGAGAATTTCTTTTAGAACGAGGAACTTGTATGTTATTAGGTCTAGATTGGGAAGAACCTTCCCTTAGATCAATTGGTCGTCGAGAATTACCCGACGCAATCCTTTGGGAATTATTATTCCTTCTGGGGCCCAATCTTTCGAAGGAAGATTCCCTGCTAAGTCTTTGTAAGGCACTTTGTCATTCTGGGACCAAAGATTGACCTTTATTGGAATAAGACGTTCTGATCGATGAAGTTTTGCTAGGGCGATTAGATGAATCCCTTTGCGTAGATGACTGATCCATAGTCCTGAATGGAGGAGGTGGCATACCTCCTTGGGCTGACGGAGTAGGGGTGTGTTCTTGAAACGCTAAGGCTAATTGCCTCATTGTTTCTTGCATCCGCTTTGGACCTCTTGCTAGATTGGTCAGAATCCCTGTTAAAGCTGCATTATTTGGAGGAGCAGGAGGATTGGGTGGAACACCATCGTTCATATGACTGCTTTCAGCATGGTCAGCCATATGAATGATTGTATGAAAACGCTTTGATCAAGTCGTTCCCATAGACAGCGCCATTTTGTTGATGCAAAAAACTAGATGACCTATTTAATTGATCACAGATAAATAAGTAGAATCAAACAAGGCATAAGAAGTTTTTAAAGTGGTTCGGCCTTAGATAACAGTCCACGTCCACTATTATGTTATCGCCCTTAGGGTTTGCCTCATAATGATTCCGTCCCTTGCAATGGGGAGATTACAATGTATTTATACCCCTAGGGTATGTGAACAGTCGTCATGTGAAAGGATGGAATGCCTTTATAACTTAGACATTTACATCTGTACACTGAGATATTAGGTGTGTGACTGCTGGCGATCTGACTACTGCCGATTGGCTGTCAGAGTTGGTTGGTATTCCTGGAGAAGTAAGTCGGGCCTCCAAATAAGCCGAGGCTTAAGAGTAAGTTGGGAGTTTCCTTTCAATCAGTAAGTCGGGGCTCAGAGTATGTCGGGTGCTTTCAGTTGACTATGTGCCACATGTTGATCTGTAATTGGTCCACATAAGACTACAAAATATGGCATCAACAGTTAGGTTTGTCCACTTTAGACTATCAAACAACCTAATGAGTCAAAAATTAATATCAATCCAATGAGTCAAAAAGTAAAATAATTATTTCCAAAATAAATAAAAACTTGACTAACATAAAATATATTTGACTAAAATAAATAGATTTTACCAAAAAAGTAAATTAATACATTTTTTGAAACCAGTTTTCAAAAAATTTATTAATTTAAAAACCGTTTTAAAAATTGCTTTAAAACTGTTTTCAAAAACAGTTTTCAAAAAATGTATTAATTTAAAAACAGTTTTTAAAAACAATTTTTAAAGCAGTTTTAAAAAAATGTACTAATTTACTGTTTTGGTAAAATCTATTTATTTTAGTCAAATATATTTTTTTGTTAGTCAAATTTTTATTTATTTTTGAAATAATTATTTTACTTTTTGACTCATTAAGTTGTTTGATAGTCCAAAGTGGACAAACCTAACATTTGCCTACGACTGTTTTTTATGAATAGTTATGTTTATTAATGTATATAAATTATTTATAGATTATAGATTATTTGTGTAAATTTAAAATTGTTTATATAATTTTATTTACGAAAAAACATACACGACAGTTAGGGATTCTATGGGAAAATGTGGTTGGTATATTGCATATGGTATTTTATTTAAGTTGTGCCATGTTTTAATTGGATCATGTTTGGGTTTGGTAAAAAAAAATATTTCGTGTCTTGTCGTTTTTATTTGGATCGTATTCGTATTAGCTAAAATAATAAGATTGCATATCATGTTTTATTTGGATTGTGTCATATTTTAATTAGATCATGTTAGTGTTTGGTAAAAAAAAATATTTCGAGTCGTGTTATTTTTATTTGGTTCGTGTTCGTACAAGATAAAACAATAATATTTCGTATCGTGTTGCGTTGCGTTTTAATTAGGTCGTATGTGTATTTAGATGTATTAAAGTATATTAATGAAATAATTATTTTTATCTTTTAACCAAGAACAATTTTTATTAAAATCCAAGACGTGTAGAGCTTTTCAGAAGGTGAAAGATGATGTTGTGATGTATCATGTGAAAGGACTTTGTTGTCATTTACAAAATTTAGGAAAAAAATGGAGTGCCTAAGTATTTTTATGAAGTGAGAATAGCGTCACCCTATATATATATATATATATATATATAGTTTTGAATTTAGGCAAAGAAGGAAGAGGGGTTGAAGTTAAGCAAGGGGACGATGAGTGTGCTATGTAAAAGATTTTGTGATCATTTAGGAAAGCTTGGACGGGAATAGTGACTCCTTTGCCTTTATGTTGATAATTATAAATAGACTTATATTAATTATTGTAATAAACATTTATTTATTAAAAGTTGCAAAATATATGTCTTCACGTGTTTCATATTATAATATAAGGAAAATGATAACTTGTGTCATAGGGCACATGTTTTGGAGCTCAAAATAGTAAGTATTAAATTTTCACATGAGTATATGTTCCCTATTAGATGTTTGTCAGAACTCTATCCCTAATTTTTTTTTTTGTATCTTAATGTGTGGTCTTAGCACACATGTTATGAGGACCCTTAATATAAATAAATTTATATTAATTATTATAATATACAATGAGAGTGGACCCATCTTTCACATGGACCTATCTTTCCACATTGTATATTTGACACAATCTGATATGATCCCATACTTCAATGTGCACATGTTCGACAACCATCTCCAAGATGTATGATTGAAGATTAATGGTACATATCCAAAATAAATCCTTTAAATCTTTTCCAAAATGACTTGGTTTTTGTCTCTCGGCGGGACTCACACCACATTGTAATACTTAATAGGTAGGTGGGAGAATAATGTGTCGTCCACATCAGATTTGAAAGAGATATGAGGAAGTTATTTTGTACTCATATCATTATTCATGGTTGAATATTTGGTGAAATAGTTATTGTTATTATTTTATTTAAGTATAGTTATTATTTTAAAATAAGAGATGTGAAAGTTCAGGCAAAGAATATGACGAAAGTTTGGAAATATGTACTTATTCAACAACCATCTCCCAACATTTAAAATAATAATAATAATAATTACACAAACAACATTCAATTTGAATAATAATATTGTATATAATAAATATCGTGAGAGAAAATTATTAGAAAATATTTTAAGACATTAAATTTTAATGATACTACTCTTTATAATAGATTAGAATGAAAAATGAGCGTCCATATGACCGATCTCATTCGATGAGATTAAGACGAGAATGATAATGGTATTTGTGTTGGGATAAAAAAAAGTTTTCATGTCGTGTTTTTTTATTTAGATTATATTCATATTATTTAAAATAAAATAAGTTTCATACAGTGTCGCTTTTATTTTGATTCTATTCATATTTGATAGAAAATAAAGTTTCATTTCCTATTGTGTTTTAATTTCGTGTATTTTGTGTCATATTTACATTTATATTATTAAAGAATATTAATTTAATTGTTAATACATATTAATTTGAATATATATATCTACATAAAGTAATGTAGTCGTGAGGGAAGAAAGCATGGTTAAATATGTGAAATAATTAATATTACTACTACAAGGAATTATAGTTTTTTTGGATCATTTAATATTTATTGAATGTTAGAAAAATACGTATTTTCACGTGTTGAACAAATTAGAAAGACAAAGACAATAATTGAGAGTGGTGTGCTAAAAGTTTCACGTGGACCTATCTTTCACCATTGCATTAATAAGAAAATCTGACATCATCCCATACTTTAATGTATACTTGTTCAACAGCATCTCCTAGCATTTAAAACAAGCATAATGTCTCGTATTGTATTTTAATTGTATCGTATTTAATAACAGTAATAAGATTTTGTATTTTTTTGCATCTTAATGAGTTATAAACGTTTTAGATCGCGTTCATGATATATATTAATAAAATAATAATTAATTTTGAAAAAATAATAATAACATTATAGGGTTTGTCACATTAATGATTGGTTATTGAGTCAAACCGCAATAGTCTTTACTTTTGGAGTTCAGGTCCCCATTTTGAATGGTTTTATCAGTTGACCGTTAAGTAGTTTATTTTCATGGCCAAACATTCTGATAAAAAGTAAAATTTTGTTTTGTTTTATATTATGTTTTAATTAGGTTGTGGTCGTATATATATGTATCAATGTATATATATTTATTTGGGTAGTGTTCGTACTAGATAAAATTAAATAAAAACTTGATTCATGTCTTTTTTATTTAGGTCGTGTAGCTTTAAATCGATCATATATGTGTTTGGGAAAAAAAACATTCATGTCGTTTTGTTTTAATTTGAATTATATTCTTATTAGACAAAATAAAATAATTTCGTGTAGTCTCGTTTTGATTTGGATTGTATTCATATTTGATAGGAAATAAAATTTCACTTCGTATTGCATTTTAATTTCGTGTACTTTGCCTCATTTTTATATTTATATTATTAAAGCATTTTAATTTAATTGTTAATAAATATTAATTTGAATGTATATATATATAGATAAATTAACATAGTTGTGAGGGGAGGAAGTATGGTTGAATATGTTAAATAGTTATTATTATTATTATTTTAACTAAGTATAGTCTTATAATAAGAGATGTGTCGAAAGTTTAGGCAAAGAAGGAAGAGGGGCTGACGTTTAGGAACCAGATGATGAGTTTGCTACGTAAAAGATTTTGTGATGATTTAAAAAGTTTGGACGAGAATAACAACACCTTTGCATTGATATTAATAAATATATATAGATTTATATTAAGAGGTTATTATATATAGGTCATATTATATATTTTTTTTCTCATTCTAGTCACACCATGTTTTCCCCCGACATATAGGTCCTACTCTTAATTTTTTGATACTTTTTCTCACAATTATACCCTTTTAAAACTAATCATCCGTAACTTCCTTGGAGAAGTTACACAAGCGGTTGATTTTTTTTTTAATTCTCAGATGATCATAACTTTTGATTGACAAATTCGTTTTTCGCAAAATTACAATTTTTGAAATCTTCTCGTTGAGATCTATCAAACAAGACCCATGAAACCTATAAAATTTCAATGGAAAAAAATTACACATACAGTAATACTGTATGCACTAGAAAATGATATAGTCTTATATCTATGATAATTTCACAATCAGTGATATTTTTTGTGTTAATATTACACAGACAGTAAAATTTACTGGTTAAATAAATGGGTCCAATAATATATATATATATATATATATATATATATATATATATATATATATATATATATATATATATATATATATATATATATATATTGAGGAATATACACATATTTTTAGTTTGACCCATTTAGTCGCTCAAACACCCTTTTATCTAATATTCTCTTATTTTTAAAGGTCCGCGCCAGCGGCACCCAATGCCACCCCTACTCACCCCAAACGGGAGATCCGATGGATCCAAACCTCATTTATCAATTATTCGCTTCTTTTTAAAGGTCTGCGCCAGCGACAACTCATGCTAGCTTTACCCACCACAATCGAAAAATGAAATCTATAAACTTATATATATAAATATATATATATATATTGAAAAACAACAACTATTTTTAGTTTAACCCATTTAGTCTCTCAAACACCCATTTATCCAATATTCTCTTATTTTTAAATGTCCGCGCCAGTGACAACCCATGTAAGCTCTACCCACCACAAACCGAAAAATGAAATAGTTTTATATCGGTGACATTATCACAAATTCTTGTGAAAATGTCACATTTTCGTATGGACACATTAAACTTTACTGTATGCACCAAAAAATGAAAATATTTTTATATCTGTAATATTTTCACAAACAGTGACATTTACTGTGTTGAAATAATTTTATATATGTGTCATTTTCACAAACACTAACATTTGTTCTGTTGATATTATATAAAAATAAATATAATGTGTTGGTCAATTAATATATATATATATATATATATATATATATATAAAGTTAGAGAAAGATCCAAAATATTATCAGCTTAAAAATTTTGTTTACAGGTTTTTTCGTAGTGTTGGAGAAAGATGGAGAGGGTTTCCTTTTTTTAGAAGACTAGTTTTGTATATAATAGTTTTTTGGAGTGCCAGGAGGTTTGAGAGGAGCGGGGATACCTATACCCTAATAATAATTACACAAAAAATATTCAACTCGAATGATAATATTGCATATAATAGATATATTGGGAGGAAATTATTAAGAGAGATCTTAAGGTGTTAAATTTGAATGTTAATATTGCTTATAATATATTAAATTGGAAAATGAGCATCCATGTGGATAATCCCATGTGATGGGATTAAGACAATGGTGATGATGATATTTGTGTTTGGATAAAAAAAGATTTCATGCCTTATTGTTTTTATTTGGATTATATTCTTATTAGTTAAAATAAAATAAATTTTCTACAGTGTCATTTTTATTTTGATTCTATTCATATTTGATAGAAAATAAAGTTAAATTTCGTATTGTGTTCTAATTTCGTGTACTTTGTATCATATTCATATTTATATTATTAAAGAATATCAATTTAATTCTAATATATATTAATTTGAATATATATATATATATACATAAAGTAACGTAATTCTGAGGGAAGAAAGTATGGTTGAATACGTGAAATTAATATTATTATTTTAAGTAATTATAGTTTTGATTAAAATAGGAGATGTGTAGAAAGTTTAGGCAAAGAAAGAAGAGGGCATAAAGTTAATGGAGGAGGTTTTGTCATCATTTAAAAAGTTTGGACGGAAATAGCGACACCTTTGCTTTAATATTTATAAATATATAAATAAATTTATAATAATTAATATAATATAAAGTATTTAATAAAAGTAAAAAAAATACGTGTCTTCACGCGTTCCATTCTAATAATGTCTGAACAAAATACAGAGACAAAGACATTAATTCAGAGTAGTCTGCTAAAAGTTTCACATGGACCAACCTTTTACCATTGCATTAATGACAAAATCTGAAATGATCCCATACTTGAATGTCTACCTGCTCAACAGCTAGCATGTCCAATCCACTTTTCCTTTTGACCCATGATTATTATGCTAAAATTTTTTGGTAGGAAAATTATCTCTGTACACGCAAAATCGAACGCATATTTTTTAGATACATTAATATGTTGATGATTCGTCTATGCATTCCACGCCAATGAGAATTTTGTGAAATTTAAATACGAATCAATATGAATGCGACACGTTAATATATTTAAAAATATATTAAATTTTGTCTGTTAATGTAGAATCACTCTTTTCTTAGTAATGACGTTAATCTTTATGTTCCCTAAAGATATCCCTATTAGTTTTAATAATTATAATAGTTTAACTAACCGACTAGAATTTTAAATATGACAATAAAATAATATAATTTTTTTTATTAAAAAAATAATACACCCAATTAAAACGCGATATGACATGACACGTAATATAAATTTTTTTTATTGAACACGAAGACAATCTATATAAAAATGGAATGTCATGCTATAAAATTAATTTTTTCCTAGCAAACACGAATACAATAAGTATAAAACGTGACAATATGTGAACTCTTACTTTTTTTTAACTTAACTCGAATACATCCAAAATAAAAATGATACGATATGAAATCTTACTTATTTTACCAAGCACGAACACGACCAAATTAAAAAATAAACACCTGATCAATTTTTTTAATTACGTAACACAAATACGGCCAAATAGAAAGTGACATAACGTCTCATGTCGTGTTGCATTTTAATTGTGTCTTGTTTTTAAAAAAGAATTGTCGTGTCACGTCTTAAGGAGCTAATGTTGTATTTAGATCGCGTTGATGTCGTTGTGTGTGTGTATATATATATATATATATATATATATATATATATATATATATATATATATAATGTATACGATAATAAATTAAATATTTCATGTCGTGTTGCTTTTTTTAATCGTGCTCGTAGTAGATAACATTAAATAAAATTTCGAGTCGTGTATTTTTTATCTTGACCGTGTAGTTTTAATTCGATCATATTTGTGTTTGGGTAAAAAAAAGCTTTCACATCGTGTTGTTTTTATTTGGATTATAATCTTATTAGTTAAAATAAAATAAATTTTATGTCGTCTCGCTTTTATTTGGATTGTAATCACATTTGATCGAAAATAAACTTCATTTCATATTGCATTTTATTTTTTTGAATTTTGTGACATTTTTATATTTATATTGTCGAATCATAATAATGTAATTGTTAATAAATATTAATTTGAATATATATAGTTTTGAATTTAGGCAAAGAAGGAAGAGGGGTTGAACTTAAGCAAGGGGATGATGAGTCTGCTATGTAAAAGATTTTGTGATCATTTAAAAAAGCTTGGACGGGAATAGTGACACCTTTGCCTTTATGTCGATAAATATAAATAGATTAATATTAATTATTTTAATATACATTTATTTATTAAAAGTTACAAAAATATATGTCTTCACGTGTTTCATATTATAATATATGGAAAATGATAACATGTGTCTTAGGGCACATGTTTTGCAGCTCAAAATAGTAAGTATTAAATCTTAACATGAGTATTTATTCCCTATTAAATGTTTGTCATAACTCTATCCATATTATTTTTGAATTTTAATGTGTGCCATTAGCTCACATGTTATCAGGATCCTAAATATAAATAAATTTATATTAATTATTATATACATTGAGAGTGGCCCCATCTTTCACATGGACCTATCTTTCCACATTGAATTTCTGATACAATCTTTCCACATTACATTGAGAGTGGACCCATACTTCAATGTGCACATGTTCAACTGCCATCTCTGGGATGTATGGTTGAAGAGTAATGCTATGTACCCGAAATAAATCCTCCAAACCTTTCTCAAAATGACTTGGTTTTTGTGTCATATCGGAACTCGCACCACATTACAATACTAAATTGGCAGGTGAGAGAATTGCGTGACATCCACATCAGATTTGAAAGAAATTTGGGAGAGTTATTTTATACTCATATCATTATTCATGGTTGAATATTTGGTGAAATAGTTATTGTTATTATTTTAATTAAGTATAGTTATTATTAAATAAGAGATGTGTCGAAACTTTAGGCAAAGAATATGATGAAAGTTTAGAAATATGTACTTGTTCAATAGCCATTTCCCAACATTTCAAATAATAATAATAATAATAATAATAATAATAATAATAATAATAATAATAATAATAATAATAATAATAATAATAATAATAGTAATAATAACAATAGCATATTAACCCTCAGGGTCAAGAGAATTGGGCCCTAGAAGTTACAACCCGAAAGTGGTGGGTTTAGGCAGGACTAGTGGAGTCCTCAGTAACAATATCATATTAACCCTGAGGGTCATTGGGGCCCAGGATGAAATAGGGGGCCAGTAAGGCCATAATTGAGGCCTCGAGATTTAGGCCAATGTTTCAATGATGGGTGTGTAAGCCACGAAACATAATAATTTTCCCCACAACGAGGAGGGGGCAACTATTGGATGAAATCCTAGAGGTATAACGAGTGCAAGTGATTATGGGTTGTTTTGGCCGTGAGAAGTGCAAGTAAAGACTAGACGATTAGGAGAGATTGATGAAGATTTGTTTCATCCTTGTGAGTAAAGGATTTAACTACGTGATAAGAGTGTGTAACAACTTATATATGAACGATTAACACTAAAATTCACATGCGAGTCGAGTTTAGTGGGTACATTAGTTTTGGACGGTTCGATTATAAATGTATTGATCATGGGTGACAGGATTTTTTTTAGATGCCACCCATGAGTAAGCCCGGTGGGCATTAAAGGCATATTTTTTTCATAATTTTTACTACTACATTGAGTTAGTAAGGTAGAGATTATTATGGAAATGTGTAGTGATAATTAACGAATGTTTGAATGATAGTAGATTAAGAGATAGACTATCGCGTTGGGTACTCCGGGGAAGTATTATTAATTTGGTAAGGTGCCACCTGAAATAGGGTTGGACATATATATATGTATATATAAATATATGAAAATTTCATGATATCGTAGACTTCCGTGAGTATGTTGTCTCGCTAGATGTGATCCCAGTGCGTAGGAATTTATTTACGGAGGTGACTCAGGAGGCATTGTGTTCTTTATCAAGCAGCGAGATATAGCTTGTTACATATAGCGCCAAAACTCGGGATAGTGATAGTGCCATGTTTAATGATATTTTTACGAACATAAGAAGAATTTTATGTCAAAATACAGAGATTGTGAGAAGTTACACATTGTGGATTAGGGGCCTTACGGTTCTCGACGACCGACAATGTTAGGTAGTAATGTATCGAGGGTGTTCCTTGTTTGGATTTCGCTTTGCGAGACATCCCATGCATGAAACTAACAAACATCGGGAGTTAGAGAGAAGTTTGGATGATAGTACATGGGATTCGTACCTTAGTAATTTTACATATATGCGAGTATAATTGAGAGTGGATAATTCCACTATGATGTGAGAATATATTTCATTGATACAATAATGCGCAAGACATGGGGTGTATGATAGCCCTAGGTAATTGTATCTTGATTTATGTTATCGTTCGGGACGTATGGGATAAGGTAAATAAAGATAGAAGTGGAGATATCAGGACTTGATTGTACGCTCACGAGAATGGTATTGTATTAGGTAGTAGATTGTGATTGTCACGTGAATTCGACAACATTTATCCCGGGGAGTCGATGTTTATTTCGTAAGATTTGTTAGAGGCTTACGCTTCATGAGAAATCGATTATTAGAGCGGGGGAAGGACTTGTGACACGCGTTGAGGTAAAGTCACATGGATCACGATTAAAGGTACATTTGAGAGAATATAAAATATTGCATGTTATAAATGACAGTGGTGATGGGAATTAACGAAGAGAAATATGGCTAAATTCGTTTTGCAATGGGTCACCTGTCCGTTGGAAAAGGGTGGACTATCCAAAACTAGTTGGGATTTCTTCAACCGTTAGGGATTCTTAAGTAGTAATATGAGACTATTTCCGAGATTTTATCACGAAGGGGGTTATGATCCTATATGGGTGATAATGGATCGGTTGACCAAAGTAGCTCACGTTATACCAGTTAAGACTAGTCATACTATGGGACAGTATGCGCAAACCTTTATAATCGAGATAGTGAAGTTGTGTGGGGTGTCACTTGATATCGTGTCCGATTAGGACAAGATACGAAGTTATGATTGAGTACGATCTATCCTTCGCAGACGAATGGGCAGAATAAGCGGACTAGTCAAATGTCAAAAAAAAAATTATATGTGTACCCTTGAATCTAAGGGGAGGATGAGAGAAGTCCTTTCCACATGTGGAGTTTGTGCACAATAACTCACATAAGTTCACTTTTGGGCTTGTCGCCAATTGAGGTATGGCACGATAAGCCTTGTTGTCCTCTTTCTTGTTTAAGATAGGTGACCAGGTATTATTGCGAAGATCAGAGATGAGTTGGTACTTAGTATATCATGTGTATAAAATATATACTGCGCAAATAACCTACTGATGAGTGCATTATTTTGCATGAATTATGTCCAAATCTAGGTCTTGTTAGGCCCTTTGTATCATAACTAATGAGCTCTTAGAGTCATTTTTACAAAATAAAAGAAAAATACAAGTTTGAATAAAATTCGAGTTAAAAATGCAATTTTTGTAATCTCAGGGGGTGAAACCGTAATTTCAGAAACTTTATGGTCGTAAAAATAATTATTAATCTTTATGTAGGAAAAATAAAGCGCTCCCTGATATTTGGTTGAATTCAGAGTTAAAACAGAAAAGTTTCGAATTTCGGGGTCTAAAAAGCAAATAAGGGTAAATTGGTAATTTTCTAAACTTTTCGGGGCTGAATTTGAATCAATATAAGTTATTTTATATTTTTACAGGTAGCTCTGAAATTTGGTGAAGATATGAAGATTATGGGAAGAATTAAAAGAAGAAAAGAATGCTGGGGCCAAAAGCATAAAAGAGGAACTTCGGAAATTGTATTGGGTTATATATTATTGAAGCAGATATATTAGTAGAGAAGGCTCTTAGCTTGGTGGTTTTGTGCATGTTTTAAAGACAACAGGCCAGGGGTTCAATTCTCCCCTCTCACACTAATTCTTTAGTAAAAGGCATGCCCAGTCATCGCCCACATCAGCAGTCCAGTCAGTGCTATTTGGCAGTGAATGCACACGTCATCATGCCAGTCCACGTAACAGTCCTGTCAGCAGCCACATCACCAATTTTTCCCAATCAGCTACCATGTCATCGATCCAAGAAGCTAAAGTGATCGTATTTTGATGGAATCAAATCTTTAAAGACAAAGATCAATTTCACATCCCAGCAAAAGAGAAGATTTCGTCAAAATTGGTTAATGAATTTTAAAATTCATTTTTTACCAATTTAAAAAGGAGTCCCATTCCATCCAAATACCTCACTCTAAGCCTATAAATAAGACATTTTGGCTCATTATTTAGAGAGAGTTGTAGAGAGAATTTTAGAGATAGTTTTTGGTTCCTTATTTTGAGAGTATATTTTTATTGAGGGCTAATAATTATTTTGTGGGAGGAATTCTGTCAAGAATATTTGTGACACACCATTTGTAAGTTTGTTTATTTAATGAAAATTAACATTCATTCTTGCAAATTTATTTTGTCTACAATTATGCTCGCTTAATTTCCTTACTAGGACTAGGTGACATTTATCATGTGTGATTAATATTGTGTGTGATTTAAATTCATTTTTGTTCTCGACATGTGCTAAAGGCTCTAAAAAAAATTCGGTATTCATTTAAAACGACACGAGAGTGTGTTTTAAACCTTCGGTTTTGTTTGAAAAAAAAATTATATTTTTATTTTTAAGTGTGAGTACTTTTTGATGGATTATACTTTTATTAAATTAATTGATAGTCCATGCTTAAAGGCTATACTTTAAAATTTTAAAAAAAACTTCTTAAGGGAATAGGGATTTTAGCCGTCTAAAGTCAGAGACGTTAAATTTTATTTTGGACTTAGAACGTGTTATTTTTTTGAATTAAATACGACGAGAGTCGGTTTCATTTGAGTTATAAAATCGAGAATGACGAATTTAAATTATTGAACAGTGCTAGTTTAACGTGATAAATGGATCCAACGTCCTAATTTTCACTCTCCCTTGGTTGTATCTCTCGTAGTTCTACTTTTATTTTTGGTTTGTGTTGCTTTGTTTAATAGTACATCTCATCTCTAAACCCCTTTAATCTAGTTGGAAAGTCACAATAATTTTTAATGAAAAAAATTGATAAATCCTCGTGGGTTCGACCCGTACTGACACTCGCTATTCTATAATAGCCCGTGCACTTGCGCTATCTTATAAATTTACAAATAAGTTTTTGGCGCCGTTGTCGTGGATTTATTCATTTTTTTATAAAAAAGTTGGGGCTTTCGGACTAGTTTTTTTTTTTTACATTTCGCAATTTTCTTAGGCAAAATTAAAAAAAAAAAGTAGAAAATTCTGAAAAAAAATCAGCAACACTATTTCTATTTTCTAGAAAAAAACAAAAAAAAAATCATATTTAAGTTTTTTTTAGAAAATATCACTTTTAGCACTAGTTTATCTCAATATACATAAAAATTGAAAAAACTTGAAAAAAAATTCTGGAAATTTCCAGATTTGTTTTTTCAGTAGGTAGGCCATAAAAAAAACTTTTAAAAAAATAAATAAATAAAAATTCAATTTTTTTTTTATTCCCAGTAGTAAATCTGTTTTTTTTCTCGAGTATTAAAAAAAATATTGTTTCATAGGTGTGCTTTGTTTTTTTTTGTGTGATAAATACACTATTAGTACGCGTGTCGTGTTTATTTTTTTTTTGTGTCACACTTTACGTTTGGTGTAGTGTGTTTTGTGTTTATTTTAGTAGCACATTAAAAAAAGAGAATAAAAAGGGGGCCAAAGGGAAGAAAAATTCGGAAAAGTGTGCGACTGTGCGCGAACGACGAAAAAAATTGTGCAATCTTGCCCCGAGCACAAGAAACTCTCGGGTCGACTAAAACGTAGGCGACGGTTCCCTCCGATCGATGTCAACTAAAACTTCGACCCGGCGTAAACAAGTGATTGTAAAAAGTCCACGCCGGGGGTACGTTTTTGTGTGCTCATATGTGGTTTAATTTCGCCCACGTTGCATAAATTGACTTAAGGGCAAAAACACGTGTGAAAGATAAGGTGGGGATATCATCATCCTTCCTTGGCCCGAAAATCACTAATTAACCAAGCATTTGCATATCACGGGTCATCATATTTAATTTAAAATCAAGTAGACATTGGCCTTAGGATATCACATAGCTCAAAGGAAACCTCTTAACGAGGTTAGAATTAAAAGCTTCTCCAACGTGAACTTGTCAAATCGATCTCGTTTCACCTTGTCTAGGATTGGGGTTTTTTAATGTGTCTTCGTACCTACCACCTACCTGGAGGAAAACGTGGAATTTGAGGCGATAACCATAGTTGGTCGTATTTTAATTCTCCCTTGTCAAAGAGTAGGAGCTGTCTAATTAGGGAGATTAATTCGGAGACCCCAGTTGTCGTCGATTAATCTCGGGAAAACTAGATTTTAAAACTGGAATTCCCCTCACCTAAATTAGATAATTCAATTTGCTTTGTGTTAGCTAGGAATTACGTGGTTTAAGTCAACTATTATTTTTTAATTTTTTCTTCACATAAAAAAAATAAAAATAAAAAAATAAAAATAAAAAAGAGAAAATTTCGAGTGAGCTCAGTGTATGTGAAGTTGGTTTTGAGATCATACCGATCGTTTGTCAAGTGTGGAGTCTAGCATTCCCGATACTTACGTAGGTCGATTTTCAATTTTCACCAAAATGGGAGACGAGTTAGCGCCACGTGCCCTTAAAGATTACCTTTACCCGACTAGGTCTAGTCAACCTTCGTGCATACGTCTACCCGATCACACGGCGAATAATTTTCTATTCCATCATGGAACAACCCAAATGTTGCCCGTGTTTCGAGGTACCAACAAAGAGGATCCCTACCTTCATATTCGGGAATTCGAGGAGATATGTGGGACCATTAAGTATCAACAACTCACCGATGAGATTGTCAAACTTAAATTGTTCCCATTCTCATTGAAAGACAAAGCCAAGAGTTGGTTTAACTCGTTAACACACAAATCCATCACCACTTAGAACCAAATGAGTGTCGCCTTCTTGCAAAAATTCTTTCCCAACCAAAAGACGGCGTCGATTTGTCATGCCATCAACACATTTAGCCAAAAGGAGAGAGAAGCCTTATGGATGTATTTGGAGAGATTGAAGGACTTGCTACGGCAATGTCCACACCATGGGATTGAGAAGGGACGCCAAGTCCAAATTTTGTATGAGGGGTTTGATTGTAATACTCGAACTATGCTCGAGTCACTATGTAATAGTTATTTTACCGAGAAAAGTGAGGTTGACGCGTGGATATTCCTGGAAGCCGTAGCAAAAAAGTCGCAACGATGGGCACCCAATAGAGAATCTAGGTCCACTACGTCCCAAAAGGGTTTTGCTCACCAAGTCGAACAAAGTTATGATTTAAATGCCAAAGTGGCCGCATTGGCCCGACATTTAGAAGCTTTAGAGACGATCAAAGAGTGTAATCGAGTCTCACCTGCGGTCGTACAACATGTAGGTTCCCCTATGTGTTTACTTTGAGATGCATTCGACCACTTAGTCGAAAATTGTCCCGCTCTTCTGACACACAAGGCATGTACCGAGAAAGCCACATCCCTTTACCAAAATTGGCCAAAGTATGACCCATACTCAAATGAGTACAATCCGGGGTGGTGAGACCACCCCAATTTTTTGTGGTCCAAGGGTCAATACCAAGACAGTGGAGGTCGATCTTCTGGTAAACCAACTTTGGGTTTTCAAAAGCATGCCCCCAAACCATCGTATCCTTCTTCCCAAAAGATCCATACTTTAGAGGATAATATGAATTTGCTTGCTCAAAGTACCCTCCAATTCCAACAAGCCACTCAAAATGTCCTCCAATCCACCCAATAGAGCTTGCATGCAAACACTCAATCCATAGCCAAACTCGAGGTTCAAGTGAGTCAATTAGCAAACGCGTTGAGTGAGAGAAACAAGGGAACAGTCCCGAGTCAACCTGAGCCCAATCCTAAAGGTAACTTACCTAAAGATCAATATTTTGTGCAAGATAACATCGGTTCATCACAAACCCAAGAGGATGTCAAAGCAATCATCATAAAATCCACATGTGGATCCAACTTCCTCTCCACCCTTATCTTCCGAGCCACCTGTAGAGACCTATGTTCCAAAAGCTCCATTTCCCCAGCGATTGGTGCCCCAAAAGAAAAAGGCGCAAGTTGATAAGATGTTGGAAGTATTCAAGCAAGTACAAATAAATATCCCATTGCTTGACGCTATAAAACAAGTTCCACCCTACGCCAAATTTCTAAAGGACCTTTGTACCTTCAAGAGAAACACCAACGTGCCCAAGAAAGATTTTCTCGCCGAGCAAGCTAGCTCGATCATTTCCTATAGAACTCCTGTCAAGTACAAGGATCCGGAGACATTGACGATCTCTATTAAGATAGGGGAAAATCACTTTGAGAGAGCTCTATTAGACTTAGGAGCTAGCGTGAACCTTCTACCGTACTCCATGTACGAGAAACTAGGTTTGGGGGAGTTAAAGCCCACTAAGATGACCTTGTCCTTAGCCGATCGATCCATTAAGGTGCCTAGAGGTGTTGTGGAAGATGTATTGATTAAAGTGGGTGAGTTTATTTTTCCGGTAGAGTTTGTGGTCTTAGACACATAACACGTACTAAAATCATCCGCACAAATCCTGATCATCCTCGGTCGACCCTTTTTGTCCACCTTCGACGCTATCATTCGATGCCGTAGTGGGCAACTAAACCTGTCGTTTGGGAACATGACCATGGATTTGAATGTTTTTAATTTAGAGAGGTCATCGTCTGATGAGGGAGATAATTAAGTTAAGTACGTTCAAGAAGTGAACGATGTCACTACCCACGGGATAGTGACACACCCGATCTACATGCTTGGCCACCTGATCTGTGTCTAGTTATGAGTCTTGAAGAATTTGAAACAAAATTTGGTCCTGTTGATGAGGAGCTTACTGTTGACGTCCAATCTTTATTGGACTTTTTTTTGTCATTTAGATGAGAGAGACTGGGCTGATAGGATGTATCAATTCCTTCTCTATGAACGAAAACCCTAGCCTTTTATGAGTATGCTGGTGCATGAGATTTCAACTACAAGTGACGAGATTGAGAAAATCATTCGAGCATTTTCACCTGGTGACTCATGTTTTGTCATACCGCGTTATCCTTTTCCACCACATCCACCGGTGTCATTTGAATATTTGGATGGGATTGAGGAAATGAGTAGAGTATTGTCCGATTTAGAGCCCGATTTATTCATTCTCGAGTTTGAGGGAAACCTAGGCGTACCATGTCATTCAAAATTTTATTATGATAGTCTCTTCGAGACTGACCATCTATGTTATAATGTGACTGCACATCTCAATAATTTTACTCACCACATTCATTATGTGCCTTCATGTGTATACTTTGTCGATTGGGTTGACTCTCAATTGTTCAGACTTTTGATTTATAAAGCAATGCATGTGAGGTTGGTGGGAAGTTGGTAACACAAGAGGAAATTCACGGGTAATATCGTCCTTTTACTCTGTACTTTATTTACTTTGTCCATATTTTTAGTTTGAGCAAACATTGAGGACAATGTACAATTTAGGTTTGGGGTAAGGATGGTATTTTTGAAAATAAAAAAAAAAGAAAAAAAATCATAAAAATTTCAAAAAAAAACAAAACAAAATAAAAAGATTTTCAATATAATTGAGTTTTGAAACGATTTCTTAATATAGAATTAATTTATGGATCTCTCAACTTACGAATTTTTTTACACATTAGCCGTATAATATGATCGAAAATGGATATTAAGGCGAAAGTTAATATGCTTAACAAATAAATGTGGAGATTTTAACCAGGTAAGATTTTTGTGCCATTCATCGTTTCTGAGAGATTTAAATCAATTTGAGTTAAAATAACTCAAACTTTCCTTCAGTGATAAATTCGTTGATGATCTTAACTTCATTATTTTGTTCGATTATTGGAAATAAAAAATAAAAATGTGAATCTTAAGCACTAGAAGTCTTAGTAAGTCTTCTTGAGATACAAATTAACTTAATGAGACTTGAGAAATGAGAATAGGCCATCATTTGAAAACCCACTATCATACCCAACTCCAACTGGGAGTTTAAAGCCCATAAAAAGAGCCATACCCATTTTCTGGGAATACTGGGGTAAAATTATGGTAGGAAAAAGCCCAAAAGAAAAGGAGGTTGCAAGAATAATGTGTGAAAAGAAAAGAAAAAAAAGGAGGAAGAAAGAAAAAAAAGCGATGAAAAAAAATGTGAGTTGAAAAGAAAAAGGAAAGAGAGAAGAAAAATGAAGGTGAGAAAAAAGTGCCAAAAATTCAAAATACCGAAAAGCCTCTATATTCTCAAAAGTTTTGAACTCCACATGCCAACCAAAGGAAGTCCTAATCGATCTCAAGTGAAATTAATTTTAGTGTGGAGAGAAGATGAATAGGATCTATGGTGTGATTCAATGTTTTCAATAAGTAATCGATTTTCCATTCGTGAGATCATATTCATCCATTTAACAAAAATCCGTTTTTGATCATATATATGTGAAATTTGTTCATTTAAACTTACTGTTTTATTCACATGTACCGAGAGAAAATAACCCATTTTTGGGTGTTCGACTGTGAGCGCATCCCGTGAGATTTTGAAATCAAAACGAAGTTTCGAATAAGAAATGTAACGATCAAATCTTTTGAAATGGACGGTTATATTGGCTATGCACACACACACGATAAGTTGAGATTGAAAAGTGAAGTTCTGCTATATTTATGAAGTTTGCATTCAAGCTTGGTTATATTATTTTTGAGTCTTTTGTATTGAGTCAAGTTTTTGAATTTTGTGGGTATATTCACTGCAAACCCTCACGAGACAAAACTCGTCCACTAGGGTAACCTAGAGGTTTAACGGCTTGTTGCACATGCTAAGCGCAATCGTGATTCCTACGAAAGTGAGTTAGATTTTAAACTTTTAGCTTTGCTCGAGGACTAGCAAAGTTTAGGTTTGGGGGTATTTGATGAATGCATTATTTTGCATGAATTATGTCCAAATCTAGGCCTTGTTAGGCCCTTTGTATCATAAATAATGAGCTCTTTGAGTCATTTTTATAAAATAAAAGAAAAATACAAGTTTCAATAAAATTCGAGTTAAATATGCAATTTTTGTAATCTCAGGGGGTGTTAAAAATAAATTTTTAATCTTTATCTAGGCAAAATAAAGCTCTTCCTGATATTTGGTTGAATTCAGAGTTAAAACGGAAAAGTTTCGAATTTCGGGGTCTAAAATGCAAATAAAGGTAAATTGGTAATTTCCTATACTTTCTGGGGCTGAATTTGAATTAATATAAGTTATTTTATATTTTTACACGTACCTCTGAAATTTGGTGAAGATATGAAGATTATGGGAAGAATTGAAAGAAGAAAAGAACGTTGGGGCCAAAAGCATAAAAGAGGAACTTTGGAAATTGGATTGGGTTATATATTATTGAAGCAGATATATTAATAGAGAAGGCTCTTAGCCTGGTTGTTTTGTGCGTGTTTTAAAGGCAACCGGTCAGGGGTTCAATTCTCCCCCTACACTATTTTTTTAGTAAAAGGCATGCCCAGTCATCACCCACATCAACAGTCCAGTCAGCTCCATTTGGCAGTGAATGCACACCTCATTAGGTCAGTCCACATCATCCGATTACTCAGCAACCACAGCACAGTTCAGGCATGTCATCAGCCACATCACAACCTTATCAACAACCACGTCACCAATATTGCCCAATCAGCTGCCATGTCATCGATCCAAGAAGCTAAAGTGATCAACTTTTGATGGAATCAAATCTTTAAAGATAAAGATCAATTTCACATCCCAGCAAAAGAGAAGATTTCATCAAAATTGGTTAATCAATTTTAAAATTCATTTTTACCAATTTAAGAAGGAGTCCCATTCCATCCAAATACCTCACCCCTAAGCCTATAAATAAGTCACTTTGGCTCATTATTTTACAGAGAGTTGTAGAGAGAGCTTTAGAGATAGTTTTTAGTTCCTTATTATGAGAGTATATTTTTATTGAGGGCTAATAATTATTTTGTAGGAGGAATTCTGTCAAGAATATTTATGACACACCATTTGTAAGTTTGTTTATTTAATGAAAAATAGCATTCATTCTTGCAAATTTATTATGTCTACAATTATGCTCGCTTAATTTTCTTACTAGGACTAGGTGAAATTTATCATGTGTGATTAATATTGTGTGTGATTTAAATTCATTTTTGTTCCCGATATGTGCTAAAGGTTCTAAAAAAATTCGGTATTCATTTAAAACGACACGAGAGTGTATTTTAAACCTTCGGTTTTGTTTGGAAAAAAAATTGTATTTTTATTTTTAAGTGTGAGTGCTTTTTGATGGATTATACTTTTATTAAATTAATTGATACTCCATACTTAAAGACTATACTTTCAATTTAAAAATGAACTTTTTAAGGGAATAGGGATTTTAGCTGTCTAAAGTCAGAGACGTTAAATTTTATTTTGGACTTATAACATGTTATTTTTCGAAATTAAATACGAAGAGAGTCGGTTTGATTTGAGTTATTAAATCAGGAATGACGAATTTAAATTATTGCACAGTGTTAGTTTAACGTGATAAATGGATCCAACGTCCTAGTTTTCACGCTCCCTTGATTATATCTCTCGTAGTCCTACTTTTATTTTTGGTTTGTGTTGCTTTGTTTAATAGCACATCTCATCTGTAAACCACTTTAATCTAGTTGGAAAGTCACAATAATTTTTAACGAAAAAAATTGATAAATGCTCGTGGGTTCGACCCGTACTTACACTCGCTATTCTATAATAGCCCGTGCACTTGTGGTATTTTATAAATTGACAAACACCTACTTGTGTGCGATCGTCGCGAGATGAGATCGAATGTATCTAATGAATGATCAATCTACTAAGGTTCTAATAGTAGAAGGCTAGATATTGAGTATCTATAATTAAGTTTAAGTAATGAAACTTAAACAATACGGCTTGGGGAAGAACCTACTTGACAAGGTAACTTGGAGTTTAAAACGAACATAGGGGGGTGTTCATTATTAAGGGTATTCAATAGCGTACTATATGGGTGGCACGGAGTACTTTACTTAGGAGTGCAACGATGCGATGCGCAACTTATATATAACGCCGTTTGTACCTGGTATACTTTTCCGAATTTCGAGACGAAATTCCATTGTAAGGGGGGAAGTATGTAACCCCCCGTATTTTTTATGATATTAAATAATTAGGTAATTTATTACTATTGTTGGATTAATTAAATTAAAATGTGAGAAATTAATTGTTAATAAATCCGGATAAAAAATAAATATTAACTAACGTGCCAAGGGTAAATACTTACTGATGAGAATTATTGAATATTACTGTGTGAATACGTAATATGTAATTATGAAATTTGATAAATTATCAAGAGTGAGAAATACGACAGTTTAGTATATTGAGTCATGACGCGCATGTGAGTCATTTCGGGATTGATTTAATGGATTAAAGAAGTAAATTATTTTTAAGTAACTTGTATGGTCATTTAGAGTGCACCGTTGAGTCCGAGTGGGTCGGGATAGTTCGAAAACTCTACCCGAGTATTTTATTTGGACTCCGAGATATTTTTAGGCCTAACCGGCACCCACTAGGGGTATTTTTTCCTTTGGATTTTTGGGGAATTACTATGGACAAAAATTAGGAAATTAAACATGGGTGTACGTGGGTTAGAGGGGGAGTTATCAGTTCTAAACCTTCGAGGGAAATAGAGAGAACCACAGAGGAAGAAGGAGAGAGAGCCATAGGAGGTCTTGGAGCAAAACTCAAGGATTCACACCACAAATTCCACTAAAGTGTAGATCATGAGAAGAGGAACGTACCCATACCAACATCACCAGCGGATTAGACCTTTGAAATTAAGGCAAGTGTTTAATCCTTGTAACATTGTAGAAATAATCATGTTCATGTTAGTGTAGCTGTATAATATCCATTTATGGTTCATAAATTTTGATGAAATTGGAGAATTAAGAACATCAATTAAAATCTGGTATTTAATTAGGTTGAATCCCTCATGTATGTAGGTTAGAGATCACAAATTGATGATTAATGATGATGGATGAATCTGATTTTTATGTTCTTGTATAGAAATTTGAATAACTAGGGTTTATTGTGTTCATTTGAGATTTTTCAGAAATTATCAAAATTTATGCATGATTAAATGATTCTAGGTTGTTAGAAATCATCCCTACATGTTAACATAATGTTTGGAAGTGATTGCTGGGAGTTTGGGAGTAATCTGTAGAGGTTTTGAGTGTGAAAAGTGTTAAAAAACGCAACACGTATTAGAGTGGAGACGAGGATATCTCGCTCGAACGAGATTATACATGGTTCGGACGAGATGGGTGATCATTCAAATGACCTACTGACTCATTCAAACGAGGTCAACTCTGGTTCGAACGACAGATCCCAGAAAACCCATAATTCCTTATTTTTACCCAAATCATGTTACACAGTTATTTTGAGTGAGGAAAACTTCCATTAAATGATCTTAGCATATTGCAGAATTTTTGGGAAGTATTCGTAGCGTAATACGTTAAGTAGTTGGAATGGTAATTTAACCTTGGAGATTACGAGAGAGATGGTAATCGAAAAAATTATATTGTACGTATCCACTATAGAATAATGTGTATGAAGTATATAATCTGGTTGGGTTAATAGCTAGTAACTCTAATAGGATGGGTGAATGCCTATTATATGATTATTATTGTGTGTATAACATACCTACGCTGCTTGCTATCGGGAGGAGGTTTTCGCGTAGTGGACAATCTTATCCTGGGTGACCCACTGGGGGGATATTTGACTTGTACCCAGAGTATATTAACTTGGATACGTGCTATCTGATATGTAGGATAGTTTTGACGGTTGAATGGGAGCGGAGGTATGTGCGTGACCCATTTGACTGTGGAGTATACTTGCCTCCAATATTTGTGATTTGAACTTATGGTTCGTGAGAATCTGAACTAGTAGTCCTCCATGCAGTGAGCGATGCACCGGGATACGATAGCAGAGTATGCATTACACCAAGGGGTCCTAACCCAGGGGTGCAGGATTATTATATATATGTATATGGATGATGTGACTATATGTATATATATTTATTAGTATGTATTGTGCCAAGTGGTCTTAAATTAAGTGCACAAATTAGTATATATATGTATAAGGATCATATGACTATATATATATATGTACTTGTGGGAAATTATACTAAATGAAACTAGTAGTCATGGTAATAATGGATAAATGAAATAATCTCATTGAGGAAGATAAATCACTTGAACGGTAAATATGAAAGGTAGTGATCTGGAAAAAACTACTTTAGTAATGTATTGTATGGGCGATACGGGTATACAATTGGTAAACGTAGATAGCATTATGAGGACTTCGAACTAGTTAGACTGGGTAGCATGGCTAGTGGGGGTTAAAAGATGCGTTAAGTGTGCACAATATAGCAGAGATGTGAGAATCTCATGTGAGAGTACGATATCTAACATGCACATAATACTTGCTAAAACAAATATTTTTACAACTCGGGCTCTGACCCGTCTCTTGCATCTCTCCTATCTTTTTCTATATATATATATGAATTATATCAGGTGCTAAGCCACAGGGACACCGGATTTAGACACTTGGACTATTTGGCGAGCTGCAGCTGTTGTGGAAGCTATAGGTTTTCGAGATTAGACGCATCTATCTTTTTATTCAGTTTCTAGTTCAGACATTTCAGTTAGGGCATTTGTTGGCCGTTTCCAGTTTAGTTATTTAAGAGAGATTGTACTCTTTTCTTATTTGTTTTTCTTCTTCTGTTGGATTGAGTATTATTACGCTTTATTGGTTTGAGAATTTGAACTGGAACGTTTTATCCATTCTTATTTATTTCAGTATTTGATTCATGTCCAGTATTTATTCTCTTCATGTGGAATGTGAATGACTTGTATCTTAAAGCATGGAAATTTATTAATGGATTAATTGGGTATAAATAAAAATGGAAATTATTTTGACACTAGCTTAATTATTTATTAGGTGATTAATAAGATTAAATGTTTTCGATAGTGATGCTAAGAATGAAACCATCGAACATTCTGTTTTAAATTTAATAAAGCTCTGATCACTCGATATTTTAGTGGGCGGGGTGTCACAATAATGTATCATGTCGTGTTGCATTTTAATTGTGTCGTGTTTGGTAAAAATAATAAGATTTTGTGTCTTGTCACATCTTAACGAGTTAATGACGTATTTAGATCGCGTTCATGTTGTATATTAACAAAAATAATAATTAATTTTGAAGAAATAATAATAACACTATAGGGGTTGCCACGTTAATTATTGGTTATTGAGTCAAACCTCAATAGTTTTTACTTCTGGGGTTTAGGTCCCCATTTTGAATGGTTTTATCAGTTGACCGTTAAGTGGCTTATTTTCATGGCTAAACTTTCTGATAAAAAGTAAAATTTCGTTTTGTTTTGTATTATGTTTTAATTAGGTTGTGTGCCTATATATATATATATATATTAAAGTATATATATATATTTATTTGGGGAGTGCTCGTACTAGATAAAATTAAATAAAATTTCGATTCGTGTCTTTTTTATTTAGGTCGTGTAGTTTTAAATCGATCATATATGTGTTTGGAAAGAAAAAGCTTTCATGTCGTGTTGTTTTTATTTGAATTATATTCTTATTAGACAAAATAAAATAATTTCATGTAGTCCCGTTTTGATTTGGATTGTATTCATATTTGATAGAAACTAAAATTTCACTTCGTATTGCATTTTTATTTCGTGTACTTTTCCTCATTTTTATATTTATTTTATTAAAGAATATTAATTTAATTGTTAATATATATTAATTTGAATGTATTTATCAAGATAAATTAACATAGCTGTGATGGGAGGAAGTATGGTTGAATATGTAAAATAGTTATTATTATCATTATTATTATTATTATTATTATTATTATTATTATTATTATTATTATTATTATTATTATTATTATTTTAACTAAGTATAGTCTTCAAATATGAAATGTGTTGAAAGTTTAGGCAAAGAAGGAAGAGGGGCCGAGGTTAAGGAACCAAATGATGAGTTTGCTACGTAAAAGATTTTATGATGATTTAAAAAGTTCGGACGGGAATAGTAGCACCTTTGCATTGATATTAATAATTATAAATAGATTTATATTAAGAGGTTATTATATATAGGTCATATTAGAAATCTGTTTACTCATTCTAGTCCCACCATATTTCCCCCCTACATATAGGTCATACTCCTAATTTTTTGGAACTTTTTCTCACAATTATACCTTTTTAAAACTAACCATCCGTAACTTCCTTGGGGAGGTTACATAAGTGGTTGAACTTTTTTTTAATTCTCAAATTATCATAACTTTTGATTGACAAATTAGTTTTTTGCAAAATTACTATTTTTGAAATCTCCTCATTGAGATCTATTAAACAAGATCCATGGAGCCTATAAAATTTCAATGAAAAACAAATATATACATAAAGTAAACTTTATTGTATGTACTGGAAAATGAAATAGTCTTCGATCTATGACATTTTCATAAACAATGACTTTTTTTATGTTAATATTACATAGACAGTAAAATTTACTAGTTAAATAAATGGGTCAAATATTTTATATATATTTTTTTTGAAAAAAAGACACCTATTTTTAGTTTAACTCATTTAGTATCTCAAACACTCATTTATCCAATATTTCTTATTTTTAAAGGTCCGCGCCAGCGGCATCTATTGCCACCCCTACTCACCCCAAATCGGAGATCCGGTGAATCCAAACCCCATTTATCCAATATTCGCTTCTTTTTAAAAGTCTGCACCTATGGCAACCCATGACAGCTGTACCCACCACAAACCGAAAAATGAAATTTATTAACTCATATATGTATATATATATTGAAAAAAAGACACCTATTTTTAGTTTTACCCATTTAGTCGCTCAAACACCCATTTATCCAATATTCTCTGATTTTTAATGGTCCGCGCCAGCGGCAACCCATGTCAGCACTACCCACCACAAACCGGAAAATGAAATAGTTTTATATATGTGACATTCTCACAAATTCTTGTCAAAATATCATATTTTCTTATGAACACATTAAACTTTACTGTATGCACCAGAAAATGAAATACTCTTATATTTGTGACATTTTCAATATCCAATATTCTGTTATTTTTGAAGGCCCGCGTCAGCGGTACCCAATGCCACCACTACTCACCCTAAATCGGAGCTTTGGTGGATCCAAACCTCATTTATCCAATTTTCTTTTATTTTTAAAGATCCACGCCAACGGAACCCATGCCACCCCTACCCACTCCAAACCGGAGCTCTGATTAAGGTCGTTGGTGCTCCTACAATGGGGGTCGGTGGTGGTGGGGATTGGGTGCCGCTAGCGCGGACCTTTAAAAATAAGAGAATATAGGAAAAAATTGGTTTTGATGCATCAGAGCTCCCATTTGGGGTGAGTAGGGGTGGCATGCGAAGCCGCTAGCGCGGACATTAAAAAATAAGAGAATATTGGATAAATGAGTGTTTAAGCGACTAAATGGGTTAAACTAGAAATATGTGTCTTTTTTACAATATATATATATATATATATATATATATATATATATATATATACACACACACATTAATTGACTAACACAATAAATTTCCCTGTCTCTATAATATCAACACAATAAATGTTGTTGTTTCTAAAAAAGGCACAGATATAAAAGTATTTCAACACAGTAAATGTTACTGTTTGTGAAAATGTCACTGATATAAGATTATTTTATTTTCTGGCGCATACTATAAAGTTCACTGTGTTCACAAGAAAATGTGATATTTTCACAAGAATTTGTGAAAAAACCACATATATAAAACTATTTCATTTTTCGGTTTGTGGTGGGTAGAGCTCGCATGACTTGCCACTGGCGTGGACCTATAAAAATAAGAGAATATTGGATAAATGGGGTTTGGATCCACCGGATCTGTGGTTTGGGGTGAGTAGGGGTGGAATTGGGTGCCATTGGAGCGAACCTTTAAAAATAAGATAATATTGGATAAATGGGTGTTTGAGCAACTAAATGGGTTAAACTGAAAATATATGTCTTCTCTTTAATATATATATATATATATATATATATATATATATATATATATATATATATATATATATATATATATATATATATATATATATATATATATGCGATCTTATAGATTATTTGACCCATTTATTTAACTAGTGTAATACCCCGCTTTTTATGCATATTTTAAATAATTAGCGAAATATGGTTTTGGAATAAATAATTAATTTTGGGAATCTTAATCTAACGAAATAAATTTTTTTGCCGAAAATGATAAGAGGAAACTTGTCACTTAGTATACGTATGTGTATTACTCATTTTATGCATAGTTATGTTATTTGCATTCAATAAAAAAAGAAAACTGTATAAATTATGTGCGACACAAATTAAAAGTAATTATTTTGGCATAAATATTTCGGAGAACGTTTGGAGAATTATATGAACTCATTCAAATGGTTTGAACCTTTAAAAATTGTCTTGGATCAATAACATAAGGGTTGGAGAAGTTTTGGGCTAATTAGATAAGTTATTCGGGCTCATTTGGGGGTCCAAAAGTTGGCCCCATAACTCAACTAGGGATTAACACTTAATTAGTGGTTTAGTGGGGGTAAACCACTCCCCCATTATCACAAAAATAAAACCTAAGATAGAAGACACGGGAGAAAGAAAAGAGAAACACCCACAGAAGAGAAACGGGAAGAACAAGGAGGGATTAAAGGCCCCTTTACAACATTTAAAGGCAAGAATTTTCTTGGATAAACTACGTTTCTAATTTATTTCTCAATGCACATTGTTATCCCCTTTTTGATTTCTGGAAATTTGAGGTTTATTATATTTGATTTGATGATTAGATTTCCCCTAAGTTTGATAATTATTGGGGAATGATTGGTAAACAACTGTAGATACAATTTTTGATCATATAGGGGATGAATTATAAGTGTAAATTTTCCCCAAATAAATGCCTTTCTTATGGAATAAACATTGTTGGATGTTAGAGACTTTAATTCTTAATCACATGAGTATATATTGATTATGATTGGACCTGCTGTTGGAATCTGGGCATAAAAGTGTCAGAACCGTATTGCTGTTAAATGAATTAAGAAGATTGGTAAATCTGGGATCCCAGAAACGGCGTCGTTCAAACGACATGGCAGGTCGTTCAAGCGACAATCCGTGTCGCTCGAACGAGACCTCCGACAGTTCGAGCGACGGGGAATTTTTCTCTCTCCACCACCCTTCTGCTGTAACCTTGTTCCTTGAACCTTTACTTAACAATTCGACTATCTCATGTACAGTGGACAATTAATGAATTAATTAACTTAGGTAATTAATCTGGGAACTTTATTTACTAAATTTGGTGGACTAATTTTGGGAAAAAGGAGAATATGAATTTATGGGTTAATTAATTTATAAAATAGAATTACACCCATGCCGGAATTTAAGATAATTACCTTTAATTAGTAGTTGAGGAATTATTTTTGAACTGAAGTTAATAATTTATGGAATTATAAATTATTAATAAATGAGAAAATATTGTGAATTATTTAATGAGGAATATTGTGGGTAATTGCAAGGGAATTACCCATGCATATTATAGAGATAGATAATACGTACTAGTATGTATTTATGTAGACATACCATATTCGTGGACTGTCCTATCGGCTCGGGGGTTTGCGCATTCGGGCCGCGTACCACATGTCAGCACTGGTGGGCTTGACGATGTGTAGGCTATATAGGTACTTCATGGAGGCTCCACCCACTAGAGGTAGGGTTAGCGCTGACCGTTCCTGCATCACCGCTGGATATGGGCCGTATACAGGTGTCCTACGTAGGGACCACCCCCAACGCATGTGTGTTGTATTGTCCGATTAGGAATAAGAGAATTCCTCCGGACTTGCCGATAGAGCACGAATAAACACAAACGCTAGATGCCTTGTGTGTCAAAATATATAAGGACATATATTATTAAATGAGTGGACATGAATGGAATAATTTGAATTGTCTAAGAAAAATAGACAATATTAATATGTGAAATCTTATACTGCATAATAGATGATTTTGTTCTTTTAGAAGAGTTATGAGACTAGATTAATAAACCCTGGGAAATACTTAACGTAGATATTATATTCAAATGATGTATTACTGTTATCCCCAAATATTACATTGAGGTATTGTTACCATTCATTAATTGGGAATTTCTGGGGTGCCAATGATATTTCATTTAGATGAGGGGCGAGGTATGGGAAAGGCGGGAATAATTATTGTGCATCGATTGTATAATTATATTCATATTTTATTCAAGTTAATTCTTGCACACCTCGGGGTCTGACCCAAATTTAAATGTTTTCTCCCCCTGGTGCTGTTAGATAAGGATAGTTGGATTGTGCTATAGTAGTCCCGCGATCTCACTTACTCTCCAGATTCAGATTCGGTTTTCTACTAGCATAGGTGCTACTCAGACTCAGTTATGTATTATTTGGAATTTTTGTAAGGGCATAAGCCCGATACCCTTTTATTTTAAGGGATTTATTATATTAGTTGGATTCCTCATTAATATTATGGTGGTGTGGATTATTGGATTATTGTGTATGTGTTCTTCAATTATAAATGCTGAAGTTGTGAAAAATAATTCACTTATATTTACTATAGTGCTGAAAATGATATTAATTGACAAGCAAGCCCTATCTTCGGCGTATCGTGCCTGACCAACCTTTACGTGAGAAAATAGAGGTTTTTGCAACTAGTAAATTTTATTGTTTGTGTAATATTAACACAAAAAATGTCCGAGATATAAAACTATTTCATTTTCTACTGCATACAGTAATGTTTACTGTATGTGTAATTTTTTTTCTTTGAAATTTTATAGGCTTCATGGATCTTGTTTGATAGATCTCGACGAGGAGATTTAAAAAATAGTAATTGTGCGAAAATGGCTGTGTCACAAGAAAATGTGACATTTTCACAAAAATTTGAGAAAATATCACAGATATAAAACTATTTCATTTTTCGATTTGTGGTATGTAGAGCTCGCATGGGTTGTCGCTAGCGCAGACCTATAAAAATAAGAGAATATTGGATAAATGGGGTTTGGATCCACCGGATCTCCGGTTTCGATTGAGTAGGGGTGGAAATGGGTGTCACTGGCGTGAACCATTAAAAATAAGAGAATATTGGATAAATTGGTGTTTGAGCGACTAAATGGGTTAAACTGAAAATAGGTGTCCTTTTTTCAATATATATATATATACGAGCTTATAGATTATTTGACCCATTTATTTAACTAGTAAATTTTACTGTCTGTGTAATATCAATATAAAAAATGTCATAGATATAAAACTATTTCATTTTCTAGTGCATACAGTAAAGTTTACTTTATGTGTAATTTATTTTCTTTGAAATTTTATAGGCTTCATGGATCATGTTTGATAGATCTCGGTGAGGAGATTTCAAAAATAGTAATTTTGCGAAAAATGGATTTGTTAATAAAAAGTTAAGATCATTTGAAAATTAAAAATAACATAAAAAAAGTTCAACCACTTATGAAATTTCCCCATTGAAGTTACGGATGGTTGGTTTTAAAAGGGTATAATTGTGAAAAAAAGTTCCAAAAAATTAGGAGTAGGACCTATATGTAGGGAAAAACATGGTGGGACTAGAAAGAGTAAAGAAATGTCTAATAGGACCTATATGCGAAGCCCCTTATATTAATTATTATAATATACATAAATTATTAAAAGTTAACAAATACCCGTTTTCACTTGTTCCATGCTGATAATATATATTAATTATTAATTATATAATATACGTAATAATTTATGTATATTACTAATTATAATAATATGCATAAATTATTAAAAGCAGTTCTACATGAACCGCCTGGTGACCGCCTAGAGACCGCATTTTTCATTATTTTTAGTTTCTTATTCTTTTGTTTTTAACAATTGATATAAAAACAGGTTTTTATATTAAAAAAATAGTTTTCCTATTAATATAAAAAAAAAGTTTATTATCAAAATTAAACAACTTTTTTTTTATTAAAATTAAACAATTCTTTTTATTAAAATTAAAATCAAATATTTTTTATAAATAAAAAAACTATGTTTACTAATAAAAAAAGCTATAAAACAGATTTTTTAACTAAAAACAACATTTAAAAAAATATTTTCTTAATTTTAATAATAAAAATATCATGTTTAATTTGATTTCTTAGATTCGCGATTGATTAGTGTCGCTGACGCGGATCGACATTCAACAAATGATATAGGGCCGCGCGAGCAACACTAATCAATTGCGATATTCGCGATTGACATGATATCGTGATTGATTAGTATCGGTGGTGCGGGCCCACATTTAACAAATGATGTGGTCCGAAAATGTGGGCCACGCGAGGGACACTAATTAATCTCGATATTTTATTGACATGATATCGCGATTAATTAGTACCGCTGGCGCGAACCCACATTCCCTGATCCACATCATTTGTTGAATGCGGGTTCGTGCCAGCGGCGCTAATCAATCTCGAATCTAAGACAACAAATTAAACAGTTTTTTTATTAAAATTAAAATTAAAAAAGTAATTTTTTTCATAAATAAAAAAAACTATGTTTACTAGTATGTCGCTAGAGCGGACCCACATTAAACAAATGATGTGGGTACGGGAATGTGGGTCCGCGCTAGCGGCACTAATCAATAGCGATATCATGTCAGTAAACATAATTTGTTTTATTTATGATTTTTTTTTAATAAAAAGTGTTACTTTAAAAGAAACGGTTTTTTATAGCAATATGATTGTTATTTTTATATAAAAGACTATTTTTATATTAATTGTTAAAAATAAAAGAATAAGAAACATAAAAAAATAGGGGGGGGGGGGGGGGAATTCGATTGCTAGGCGGGATAATTGGCGATTCATCAAAAGTTTCCCAATTATTAATTGAGAGTCGACCTATCTTTCACCATTGCATTAATGAAAAAATCTGACATGATTCCATACATCAATGTGTACTTGTTCAATAGAAATCTCCTAGCATTTAAAATAAGGATAATTACACAAATACCATTCAACTCACAAAGTTAAAAGAAGTTAAATATTTATGTATATATGTCTTGCCAACCAACTTTTCTTTTTTACCCATGATTATCATGCTAAAATTTATGTTTAAAATTACTTCGGCTTTCCTTTTTTATTAACCACATTAATCTCTATTTTCAGTAAAGAGATCCCATTAGTTTTAGTAATTATAATAGAGGTCTTGAAAACATGTGTCCATAAGGCACGTTTTAACATTTTTCTTATAAGTAAAACAAGATATGAAATTTTATTTTTTTCTTTATAAAAAAATCAACACACTTAATTAAAATGCGACACGATATGGCACGTAATATAAATTTGTTTATCGAACATGAACACATTCTAAATAAAGTGGCATGTCATGCTATAAAATTTTATTTCTCCTACCAAATGTGTAAACAATACGCATAAAACGCGACAAGATATGAAATCTTATTTTTTACCTAACACGATCACATCCAAACTAAAATTGAAATGACATGAAACTTATTTTTATTACCAAACACGATCACGGAAAAATTAAAACATGACAAAAAATCAATTTTTTTAATTACGTAACATAAATACGACCAAACTAAAAGCGACATAAACTCTCATGTCGTATTGCATTTTAATTTTGTTGTGTTTGGTAAAAAAAAAATACTTGTGTCGTGTCGCGTCTTAGAGAATTAATGTTGTATTTAGATTGTGTTCATGCCGTATATTAATCAAGTTAATAATTATTTTTGAAAAATATTTAATAACCCCCATTTTCTCACGTAAAGGCTAGCCAGGCTCAATACATCGAAGATGGGGCTTATCAACAATTTATACGATTCTCAGCACTGAAGGAATAAAAATTTCTTTTTTAATTGTATGAAAATCCACAATGAATAAAAACATATGAATAAAACTGATTTAATACATAAACAATAGAACAGAATCATCATACAACGTCCATAAATATAAAGCTAAGTACAACTGATATAAATAAGCACTTGGGCTTATGCCCCTACAATCACATTATGAAATAAAATGACCAAATGCTGAAATACAACCTATACTAGAATCAATGGAGAGAAATCCACTACGTCCAATGCAACTGCAAGTCTGATCCATAGTCAGTCCTGCTATCACTGTCATTAAGAATATTTGGGGGAAAACATTTATAATTTGGGTCAGAGCCTGAGAGTTGCAAGGATTCTTTACCATGAAATATACAATTTGTTACTAACTAATACTTCATGTCTCCAATTTGATGCTCACATTTAACAAGTACCTCACCTCTTATCCAGAAGCAGTCGTATCCTCAATAAAAATGCCAGTTGTAACTTCCACTATTTAATCAGCCATGTAAAGAATAAGTCATTCAGTTATTCATTAACTAAAAGTGGGTGCTCGTGTTTGACACCATAATTCCCGAATAGATTTCACAATATTGATTTCACGATTTACATAAACTAGGTGCTAATCTTACATCATAATATCCCATAACCCTTGTCAATATCTTCTCACCATTTAATGATTTAATGCATATTCCTCGGCGTCTACCCCGCATTCTCTTAGATTGCCAAATGTAATAACCCCCATTTCCCCACGTAAAGGCTGGCCAGACATGATACGCCGAAGATGGGGCTTATCAACAATTTATACCATTCTCAGCACTGCAGGAATGAAGATTTCTTTATTTTATATTAAAATCCACAATGGGTAAAAACATCTAAATAAAATTTCTTTCACATGGATAATAAATGTTGTATCATCATACAATGTCCATAATGTAAAGTTAAGTACAAATATTATAAAAAAACACTTGGGCTTATGCCCGTACAAATCCGAGTATGAAATAAAATGACAAAAATACTGAAGTATAACCTATACTAGAGTCAATGGAGCGAGATCCACTACATCCAATGCAACTGTAAGCCTGATCCATCGTCAGTCCTGCTATCCATGCCATTTGGAATACTTGGGGGGGGGGGGGGGGGGACATTAATAATTTGGGTCAGAGCCCGAGGTGTGCAATGATTCTTCACTAGTAAATATGCAATTTATTACTAACTTATACTTCACGTCTCCCTATCGACGCTCACATGAAATGAGTACATCACCTCTTATCTACAAGCGGTCCTACTCGTATCCTCAATCAGATGACAATTGTAACTTCTATTATTTAATCATTCATGTAAAGAATAATCCATTCACCTATACAATAACTAGAAGTGGGTACTCATGTCTGACACCCCAGTCCCCGAATAGACTTCATAATATAAATTTCTCAATTTACATAAACTAAGTGCATATTCTAACGTCATCATTTTCTGTAACCCTTGACTATTTCTTCATATCATTTAGTTATAAAATTCATATTCCTTGTCGTCTATCTCGTTAGACTATAAGTTTCATTATCTTAGATTACCAAATTATTATTATCATTAATAATTGGCAACACCATTTCTCATTCTCTTTAATGTTTTTCTACTTTCATAGACTACCTAATTATTATACTTTTTAATAATTTTCCGCCACTTTATTCATTAGGACTCATATTCATCCATAATTATCTACACGATTTTATTAGTCCAACTTTATTATCATTAAGCATTGTCTACATCTTTAGACAAAAAGGGGCTCATTCCCATATAAAGTACACCGAAATGTGCAAAAGAATATATATATACATATATATATATATATATATATATATATATATATATATATATATATATATATATATATATATATATATATATATATGAGACACACAAAAGCATCTGCCGTTGGTGTCTCATTTGTACTCTATCGGTAATTTCGGAGGAAACCCTTATCCTACACGAACATCACAAAACACACACAAGTTGGGGGCAGTCCCTATGCAGGACACCTGTACACGGCCCATACCCAGCGGTGATACAGGAACAGTCAGCGTCAACACCTACCTCTCGTGGGTGGAGCCTCCACGTAGTACCTATGTGGCCTACACATCTTCAAGCCCACCTGTGCCGACATGTGGTATGCGGCTCGAACGCGCGAACCCCCGAGCCGATAGGACGGTCCACTGGTATGTCCACACAAGTACATATAAATACATATTATCACCCAATATGTATAAGAAGTTACTCTATAACTACTTTAATCCAAGGAAATCTCAATCCATATAAATTACAGCCTTCTTGGCTTAATTATAACATTTTAGTCAATTATTCCATAGCTCATTTTAAGCCGTTGTCTTACGACTACTTCCCGTTTAAATATTAAGTGTCACAAAATACGTTTTGGACTTAAATCACATTTGATTCATAATTTATCACTCTTTAAATACATATGCATAGTTATTCCCAAACTAACCTTTTCAAAACATTATAGGTATAGCTATTCCCAAACTAACCTTACCAACGCGATTATAGGTATAGTTATTAGCGCTTGACTCAAACTTTAATCATTCTAGATTGTTAATTATTATTCGCTTCTTGATACCTTTTCAATAAGGTTTATATGTACATATATAAGGAGCCAATTAACAAGAAAAGGGTTATATGTACATATATAAGAAATCCTCTAATATGGTTAACTAGTATCACCCCAACTACAATACCCAGATTCATTCATTCGGTCCGTATTTAAATCCTTCAGAATTTATTAAACAAAATTCCACAATTAGGTCTGACACCCATTTATAAATTCAATATTTGATAATTCGGTATATATATAATAAATTAAACCAGCTACCCCGAGCCTAACTTCCGTAGCACTAACCCTTAATACTTGAGTCAATTTCCCCGACTCTAGATTTAATTAATTACACATTAATTAATTTATTAGAATGGTGTCACTAAACAAGAAAGCCCAGACTCACTCCCTTGGTCCGTATCCTAACTCAAATTAACGTAAATAAGTTGACACACTTATAAATTTCCCATCTCTCACCTCCTAGGTATAAGAATCCCTTATAATTAATTATTAATTATATTCCATGAACTAATTACTTAACCATATAGTTAATTAAAATTATTATCAATTGAATCTAACATATCATTACTATTATAATTATCCCTCTTTTAAATTCTTTCTTTTGATCCAAATCTCGGTATACCAATTCAAATTCAGTAACTCAATCCATTCCTGTAATCAAAACCAAACCAATCCCGGGCCCAAGAAAGAAAAGAACGAAAATTCAAAACGGTCAGCATGTCGCTCGAACGATAGGGCGCTCGTTTGCATGACATAGCAGTTCGCTCGAATGACATGCGACATCGTTTGAGCGACCCCTTGTCTTCTTTCTTACGCCACACCCCAATCTGTTCATCCCAGTGTACATTCCAACCCAGAAACAGCCATGCGAAAACCCATAATTTTGTGTTTACATCTTACAGATTCAATCCAAACGAAGTTACTATAAATACCAGATTTTAACGATTCAAAATCTTCAAATTCCAATCAGTTTCATTTCAATATAAGGAACATTTAATAGGAAATCTACCTCCAAATTTAATTCCATTAATTAACAATTTCATTCTACACATTGATTAGTCAAATACCCCCAAATAACTATCAAACCTCAAGCAGTCTTCCATCAATTTTTAGATTTACGATACCTAAATCTCTAGAACAATTTTTGCTTAAATTTTAATCCTCTACATGTATTGTTCATCATCAAATCCATCAATTTAAATCTAATTCCCAGATGTCTCAAAACATGATTCAACGTTAAATCTAAGCACGAAGTTAACATTTATATAAGAATAACACAAATTGAATAAATATGGGAATATAATCCTTGCCTGAGATTGTGTAAAGAATCCTCTGTTCCTCCTCCTGGGGTTTTCCTTATCCTCTTTTTGGTATTTCTCCTTTCCTCTCCCGTAACTTTTGTTTTAGATTTTTTCTAATGATAGTGGGGGAATGATTTACCCCCACTTAAACACTTAATAAATGGCTAATCCCAAGTTGGACTTTAGGCCCCAACTTTGGACCCCAAAATGAGCCCAAATACATAATTTAATTAGCCCGACAACTACCCAACTCAGATATATATACCCCAGGACCATTCCTATGGGTCTAAAATGCCCGAACGAGCACGTAATACCTCTCGAAGTGTGTCCCGAATAATTTTATCCAAAAATGTATTTTTATTGTAACGTGACACATGTAAATACTTTTTATTTAAAATAAAATCCATTTTTAATTTATTCCAAATTGTTAAAGTTTAACTCTAAAGTTAAAAATAATAATGAGCCTAATTACTCAAAATCCCAAATTAAGTAATTTCGCCGAATTAATTTAATCCTTATTAAATTTTATTTTATTCTAAAAATATACGGGGTATTACATTCTCCCCCCCTTTATAACTGAATTCAGTCCCCGGAATTCAAGGTAGCATAAAGTCATATTTTATTTTGCACTGTTAAATTATGTTTATACCTAATGAGTCCATACTTATATCCTATGAGATAAATGAAAAGGCTCATCTATGCCTATCATAACATCACTGAGGTGCCCATATATTTCACATTATGTGCATGCACACACGTACCATTAACAAATATGAATGACACATATACATCTAATATGTACCATTAATACCAAGCATATTCACATACGCACAGAAAAAAATAACCATCCTAGTATCCTACTACCATCAACTCCCTACCTTTGCCAATTTCATTCCTGGGACATCTTGCAAGAGAAATCCAAGCAAGGAACCCTCCCGATACACTACTACATGGCTTAGTCCGTTATCTAGGTCCATCGGCCTAAGGCAAAGGGAAATAAAAAAAAAACATTTATGCTAATCATATAAATTTCAACATTTGCTATTTTTCAAATCAACCACTTATCCCGTTATAAGAGTTATACAAAACTCCTATTGAGTCAACCGACCATACCATACTCGATATATCAATTACCACAATCTAAGTAGGACATTCTTTGCCCGTATTTACTCTATAAAGCACTTAGTCATTTTTATGTCTCCAAAGGCATACCCATGCTAGTCAGGTCTACCATTACCACTTCAATGACAACGTCACTATAAAAACATTAAACACGATCATATACAATCTCAATAATCGCAGCGATCACTAGCCTTACTTATACTTATTTTCTTATACTCTCTAAGGCAATACTTTCCCAAATTATACCATCACGTTATCTCGCAAACGATTTACCCCCTCATAAAAGACCCTTGATCCCACCTGAGCATCGCCCGATTTATTCCATAAATTTGAGTTTATTCACATGTATTTACCTCCTTGAGTTATTTAAAATTTCTAGATCGCACTCACATGTTGCTTCCCAAAGCATACTCAAATTTCTAAAGGTCCTTGTACGATTTAAGTTCCCATCGAAATTTATCGTTTCAAAACTAGGCTCACCCATAAAATCAATCACAATAATCCTCACAGCTACGGTGAACACCAATTTCTAACCAATCTTGTCTTTCAGACATGACCACAACTCATAGCGGTCCACATATAACTAACATATTCCAAGTAACTAAAATTCCATTATGAAGAAAATATCATACTCCGACATAGTTAACAAATAGACATAAAATAAGCATAAGCCTCCCAGTATATATGTCTATGTGTTCACGCACCAACAGAACAATGTTCCTTCTCACCCACGATGGGTCAATATAAAGCACTCTCCTAAATAAAAAGTCCATCCTTTCCAAGGTATTAACAAAACCCAAGCGAGCACTAAGCCCCAATATTAAATGAAACATATCCCACATACTCCAAAGTAGGAAAAACACCTCAGTTACCGTCAATACTATCACTAGTCTCTTTTTCCGCAGATAATTTCATCTATAATTCGAGGCCCAAATCTCACTGTAGGTCATAGTTTACACGAACTAACCTCTGCTGATGCATTAGGGTACATTACCATATCCTTAAATTTTCTAAATGTCATCCTTTAATTTACTAGGCACCATATTGTCCAACTTCTCTCAATTGTAGCAAGTGACCCACACGAAGGTCTCTATGTCTCTCTCTCCAAAACTAACCCTTTGCCCGAACGGGTAGTAACCAATTGTAAATAATACACAGATTACTAATCATAGGGCTCTACATCAAAGGACGCAATATAATAAGTGCCAAGCTCAAACAAATATCCTAAGAACACTAGAACCATGCTCTGATACCAACTGTATCAAACCCCATTTTCCCATGTAAATGCTGGTCAATAATGATACGCCGAAGATGGGGCTTATCAACAATTTATATCATTATCAGCACTGAAGGAATGAAAATTTCTTTATTTTATATTAAAAGACACAATGTGTAAAAACATATGACTAAAATTTCTTTCACATGGATAATAAAAGTTGTATCATCATACAATGTTCATAATGTAAAGCTAGGTACAACTACTATAAATAAACACTTGGGCTTATGAAAATACGAATCCCAATATGAAATAAAATGACAAAGAGACTGAAGTACAAACTATAATAGAGTCAATGGAGCGAGATCCATTACATTCAATGCAACTGCAATCCTGATCCATCGTCAGTGCTAGTATCCATGCCATTTAGAATACATGGGGGGGGGGGGGATTTTTTTTTATAATTTGGGTCAAATCCCGAGGTGTTCTAGGATTATTCACTAGTAAATATGTAATTTATTACTAACTTATACTTCCCGTCTCCCCATCGACGCTCACATGAAATGATAACCTCACCTCTTATCCAGAAGAAGTACTACGCATATCCTCGATCAAATGACAATTGTAACTTCCATGATTTAATTAGTCATGTAAAGAGTAATCCATTCGTCTATGCAATAACTAGAAGTGGGTACTCATGTATGACACCCCAATCCCCGAATAGACTTCATTATATAAATTTCTCAATTTGCATAAACTAAAAGCATATTTTTATGTCATCATTTTCTGTAAGCCTTGTCTATTTCTTCAGATCATTTAATGATTAAATTCATATTCCTTGTCGTCTATCATTGTAGACTATATGTTTCATTCTGGTAGATTACCAAATTATTATTCTCATTAATAATTGGCTACACCATTTCTCATTCTCTTTAATGTATGTCTACTTTCTTAGACTACCCAATTATTATTCTTATTAAGAATTGTCAGCCACTTTAATCATCAGGACTCATCTTCATCCTTAATTATCCAACATCATTTTATTAGTCCAACTTTATTATCATTAACTATTGTTTACATCATTAGACTAAAAGTGGAACATTCCCATATAAGATACACCGAAATATGTACACGAATAATTATATATATGTCCATATATATATATGTATATATGCGACACACAAAAGCATCTACCATTGGTGTCTCGTTCGTGCTCTATCGACAAGTCCGAAGAAATTCCTTATCCTAAAAGGACATCACAAAACACACAAAAGTTAGGGGAGGTCCCTACGCAGGACACCTGCACACGGCTCATAACCAGCGCTAATAAGGAACGGTCGGCGCCAACACCTACCTCTCATGGGTGGAACCTCCATGTAGTACCTATACGACCTACACATCGTCAAGCCCACCTGTGCCGAAGGGTGGTACGCGGACCGAACGTGCGAACCCCAAAGCCAATAGGATGGTCCACTAGTATGTCCACACAAATACATATAAATACATATTATCACCTAATATGTATATGTAGTTACTCTATAACTACTTTAATCCAAAGAAATTTTAATCCATATAAATTACAGCCTTCTTGGCTTAATTATAACATTTTAGTCAATTATTTTGTATCTCATTTTAAGCCGTTGTCTTACGACTACTTCCCATTTAAATATTAAGTCTCACAAAAATCTTTTTTGGACTTAAATCACATTTTCTTCATAATTTATTACTCTTTAAATACATTGGCATAGTCATTCCCAAACTAACCTTTCCAAAATATTATAGGTATTGTTATTCCCAAACTAACCTTACCAACGCGATTATAGGTATAGTTATTCGCAAACTAACCTTGCCCATACTTTTAATAATTTTAGCATGTTGTCCTCTTGACTCAAACTTTAATCATTCCGGATTATTAATTATTATTCGCTTCTTGATACCTTTTCAATAAGGTTTATATGTACATATATAAGGAGTCAACTAACGAGAAAAGTGTTATATATACATATATAAGAAATCCTCTAATATGGTTAAGTAGTATCACCCCAACTACAATACCCAGATTCACTCATTCGGTCCGTATCTAAATTCTTCAAAATTTATTGCACAAAATTCCACTATTATGTGAGACACCCATTTATAATTTTGATATTTGCTAATTCATTATATATATAATAAATTAAAACGGCTACCTCGAGCCTAACTGTTGTAGCACTAGACCTTACTACCTGAGTCAGTTTTCCCGACTCTAGATTTAATTAATTACACATTACTTAATTTATTAGAATGGTGTCACTCAACAAAAAAGCCCAGACTCACTCCCTTGGTCTGTATCCTAACTCAAATTCAGGTAAATAAGTTGACGCACTTATAAATTTCCCATCTCTCACCTCCTAGGTATAAGCATCCATTTCTAATAAATTATTAATTCTATTCCATGAACTAATTACTTAACGAGGTAATTAATTAAAATTATTGTCAATTGAATGTGACATATCATTACTCTTATAACTATTCGTCTTTTAAATTCCTTCTTTTGATCCAAATCTCGGTATAGCAATTCTAATTCAGAAACTCAATCAATTCCTTTAATAAAAACTCAACCAATGCCAGGCCCAAGAATGAAAAGAACAAAAAGTCAAAATGGTCAGAACGTCGCTCGAACGACATGGGCACTCATCATGCGACATCATTTGAGTGACCCCTTATCTTCTTCCTTACGCCACTTCCCAATCTATTCATCCCAGTGTACATTCCAACACAGAAACAGCCACGCGAAAACCCCAAATTTTGTGTTTACATCTTACAGATTCAATCCCAACAAAGTCACTATAAATATCGACTTTTAACGATTCAAAATCTCCAAATTCCAACCAGGTTCATTTCACAATAGGAGCATTTATTAAGAAATCCACATCCAAATTTAAGTCCATTAATTAACAATTTCATTCTACACATTGATTAGAAAATACCCCCAAATAACTATCAAATCTTAAGGAATCTTCCATACAATTTCAGATTTACGATACCTAAATCTCTCGAATAATTTATGCATAAATTTCAATCCTCTACATGTGTTGTTCAATATAATTACTTTTTGGTAATTCTTCTTCCCTCTCCCATAACCGTTGTTTTAGGTTTTCTCTAATGACAGTGGGGGAGTGGTTTACCCCCACTTAAACACTTAATAAATGGCTAATCCCGAGTTGGACTTTAGGCCCCAACTTTGGACCCCCAAATGAGTCCAAATACATAATTTAATTAGTTCGAAAACTACCCAACTTAGATATATATACCTCGGGACCATTCCTGAGGGTCTAAAATGCCCAAACGTGCCCGTAATACCTCTCAAAGTGTGTCCCGAATATTTTTATCCAAAAGTATATTTTTATTGTAACGTGACACATGTAAATATTTTTTATTTAAAATAAAATCCCTTTTTGATTTATTACAAATTGTTAAAGACCAACTCTAGAGTTCATAAATAATAATGATTCTAATTACTCAAAATCCCAGATTAACTAATATCATTGAATTAAATTAATCATTATTAAATATTATTTTTTTCTTAAAATATACGGGGTATTACACAAAATTATTATTTTCATTAATAATTGTCTACCCCATTATTCATTAGGACTCATCTTTGCCCTTAATTATTCACATCATTTTATTAATCAGACTTTATTACCATTAAGCATTGTCTACATCTTTAGACTAAGAGAGCACATTCCCATATAAGGTACACCATAATGTGTGTGTGTGTGTGTGTGTGTATATATATATATATATATATATATATATATATATATATATATATATATATATATATATATATATATATATTTACGACACACAAAGGCATCTATCGTTGGTGTCTCGTTCGTGCTCTATCGGCAAGTCCGGAGGAATCCGTTATCCTAAGCGGACATCACAAAACACACACAAGTTGGGGGCGGTCCCTACACAGGATACCTGTTCAAGTCCCATACCTAGCGGTGAAATAGGAAGGGACAACGTCAACACCTACCTCCTCATAGGTGGCGCCTCCATGGAGTACCAATATGACATACACAATCACCAAGTCCACCTGTGCTGGCGTGTGGTACCCGGTCCGAACGCACGAACCCCCAAGCTGATAGGATAGTCCACAAACATTAGTATGTCCACACAAAACAATATGATACATATTATCATCCAATATGTATAAGAAGTTTCTCTATAACTACTTTAACCCAAGGAAATCTGCATACATATAAAATATAGCCTTCCTGGCTTAACTATAACATTTTAGTCAATTATTCCGTAATAATTTTAAGTCGTTATCCTACGACTACTTCCCAATTATATATTAAGTCTCATACAGTAATTTTTGAAATTAAATCACACTGCTTCATCATTGATTTCCTTTAAAATATATAGGTACAATTATTCCCAAACTAACCGTATCGATAAAATCATAGGTATAGTTAGTCCCAAACTAACCCTGTCAATACAATTATAGAGATAGTTACTCCCAAACTGCCCTTACCAGCTCTAATTATAGGTATAGTTATTCCCAACTAACCTTACCAACATAATTACTGATTTTATCTTATTGTCCTCTTGACTTAGACTTAGTCACTCTCAATTATCCTTAGTTACTCATTTCTTCTTACATTTTCAATAAAGATTATATGTACACATATAAGGAGTCAAGTACGGTGAATAAGGGTTATATGTACATATATAAGGAATCCGCCAATGTGATAAGTAGTCTCACCCAACCTACTATCACAACCGACGTTAATCTTTTAGACTTAGCCCCCAGGCTTAGGATACACTCCCATTTAACGTTGTTATACGGTAATCATCTGACGAAATTTAATTATTAATTTTTAACCTCATACATTCGACTTATCTAAAATAACTGTTCCTTTTTATTTTAATTCACCTTAAATTAATCATAATATTATTACCTTATCTCTTAGGGCCTTATCATCTACGTACCCCTACTGAAATTACCCAAATCAACTAGGTATATCTCTGTCATCGAACGCACGTATTTCATATGGCTTTATTCAAGAATTTTGTGCAAATCATCTTATTCGTGTAGATAAGTTGCACGCTAAGTCATTACGCATGCACCTCTATATTACGATGAAACCATTCCGATTAAATACGTATTTAGGTCCCCAATAAAACTCCTCATATGTTTTTAACAACCACTGTCCCTCACTTGGATGAATGCCCAAAGCGTAAATCATCAAGACAAGAAAAAATGGATTCCTGGGCAAAATCGAATCGATTCTCCAATCAGCCAAATCAATTCGTTAAGCAGCCGAATCAATTCGCTCGACGAGCGAATCAATTCGGACCTTGGAAGAATCCCAGATCTGCTACGAAACTCCATTACGGAATTTTTATCCTCAAATTCTCCTTTATTAATTTTCATTTTTATGATCCAAAAACTTAAAGGAATATATGTCTATGGACTCTAAAACGTCAAGGGATCATTATACACAAGATTTAGATCCAAATCCAACCCTAGACTAGCATCAAATTATCAAGAATTTGTCAAGAACTTATGAACATAATATTTCCAGATTTCTTCTTGTATTACACCATAAATTTCCAGATTTGTGGAAAGATTCCCACAGAATGTTTTCCAAAAAAATTTCTCAATTTAAATCACCTGGATACAAATTCATTACGAACGATTATGGATCTACTCATGGATCAAGTGAAAATCACAAAATTCTACACTAATATAAAGATCTCAAATTTTGTAGTCTCAAAACATGATTTGACCTTAAACCTAAAGCATCGACTTAATATTAATATTCGAATAGCACAAATTGAATGAGAGTGGCAAGAGAATCCTTGCCTGAGATTGTGTAAAGAAGTCTCTTTCCTCCTCTTAGGGTGTTCTTTCTCCTCCTCTTGGGTGGCTACGTCTAGGGTTCCTAGATATGTCTTACAAATGAGTGGGTTGTATCTAATTAAATAAGGTTGGTCTTCAATTCGCAAGTTGGGCTTTAGGCCCCAACTTTGGAACCCCAAATGGGCCCAAATACGTAATCTAATTAACCTGAAAACTATCCAACTCATATATATATATATATATATATATATATATATATATATATATATATATACTCTGGGACCATTCCTAAGGATTGAAAATTCCCAAACGATCCCATAATACCTCTCAAAGTGTGTCTCGAATATTTTTATCCAAAAATATATTTCAGTTGTGACGTGTCACACGCAAATACTTTTTACTCAAAATAAAATCCCTTTTTATTTATTGCAAATCATTAAAGTCCAAATTCCAAAACTTAAAAAATAATAAGGTGTCTAATTACTCACAACCTTGATTAATTAATTTCACCGAATTAAATTAATCGTTATTAGATTTTATTTTACTCCAAAAATACGGGGTATTACATTCCCCCCCCTTATAACGGAATTCTATCCTCAGAATTCAAAGTAGTATAAATTCACATTTCATTTTCCACCATTAAATTATGTTTATACACAATTAGTTCATAGTCATGTCCCATGAGATAAATGAAAAGGCATATCTATGCCTATCTTAACGAACCGGGGAACCCATATATTTCACATTACATACATGCACACACGTACCATTAATAAATATTAATGACACATATACATCAAATCTCTACCATTCACACTGAGCATAACCATACATCAAGTATACCACCACATATGTATATGTAACAAGAAAACAACCACCTTAGTATCCAATTTCCTTTAACTCCTGACTTTAGCTAATTTCGTGCGTGGGACGTCTCGCAAGAGAAATCCAAATAAGGAATACTCCCGATACATTACTACACAACGTAGTCAGTTATTGAAATCCATCGGCCCAAGACAAAAAGGGAAAATAAAAATAACCATTTATGCTAATGATGTAAGTTTCAATATTTTTTATTACCCAAATCAACCACTTATCTTTTATAAGAGTTATACCAAACTCCTTTAGAGTTACTCGACCCTACCGTTCCAAACACTTAAATCACCACGACCTAGGTAGCACATTCTCTGTCCGTATTAATTCTATAATGCACTTAGCCATTTCTAAGTCTCCAAAGGCATACCCATTCTAATCAGGTCTACCATCACCACTTCAGTAACAACTTCGCGATTCAAACATTAAACATGATCATATAAAATCTCAATAATCGAAGCAGTCATTAGCCTTACTTCTACTTCATTGCCTATACTCGCTAAGGCAATACTTTCCCAAATCATACCATCACGTTTATCTCGTAATACTTTCCCCCACATAAAGGACCCTTTCTCTACCTTGAGCATAACCTTATTTATCCCATAATTTTGAGTTTATTCACACGCATCTACCTCCTTGAGTTATCAAAATTCTGTACCACACTCACATGTTGCTTCCCTAAGAATACTCAAATTTCTAAAGGTCCTCGTACGACTTAAGTTCCCATCGAAATTCATTGTTTCAAAACTAGGCTCACCCATAAAAATTTTCCCACAATTATCCTCACGACTACGGTGAACACTAATTTCTAAACAATCTTGTCTTTTAGACATGACCATAACTTATAGAAATCCCCATGAAATTAACATATTTCAAGTAACTCTAAATCCATTCCCAGGAAAATATTATACTCCGACATAGCTAATATATCGGCCCAAATTAAACATAAGCCTCCCAATATACATTTTTATGTATACATGCACCAACGAAGACAATATTCCTTCTCACCCACGACGGTTCAATGTAAAACACTCTCCCAAGTACAAAGCCTATCCTTTCCAATGTATCATCAAAATCCAAATGAACACTAAGTCCCAATATTAAAAAAAACATTGCCCACATATTCCCAAGTACGGAAAAACTCCTTATTTACCACTGATGCTATCAATAGTCTCTTTTTTCGCAAATAATTTTATTTATAATCCGGTGCCCATCTCGCTATGGGTCATGGTCTAAACGATCTAACATCCGCTTGCGTTCTACCGCAAATTATCGTATCCTCAATTTTCTCTAAATGTCTTCCATTAAATTACATGGCACCAAATTGCCCGAACTCCTTGAAATTCTAATATGTGACCCACCCGAAGTCTCTATGGCTCTCTCTCCAAAATTAACCCTTTACCGAAACTGGTAGTAACCATCCGTAAAGAATACAGTGATTCCTAGACATAGGTCTCTACATCGAAGGACGTAATGCAAAATGTGACAAACTCAAACACAGATCCTAAGAAAACTATAACCGTGCTCTGATACGAACTGTAACAGCTCCCACTTTCTCACGTAATGGTTGGTCAGGCTTAATACGACGAAAGTGGGGCTTATCAACAATTTATACCATTCTCAACACCGAAGGAATACAAAATTATTTTTTAACTGTATCAAAATATACAATGAATAAAAAAATCTGAATGAAACTGATTTAATACATAAATAATAGAACTGAATCATCATACAACATCCATAAATGTAAAGCTAAGTACAACTGATATAAATAAGCACTCCGACTTACGCCCATACAAATACAATTATGAAATAAAATGACCAAATGCTGAAATACAACCTATACTTGAATCAATGGAGCGGAATCCACTACGTCCAATCCAACTGCAAGTCTAATCCATCGTCAGTCCTGTTATACCTGTCATTAAGAATACCAGGGGAAAAGACTTATAATTTGGTTCAGAGCCCTAGGGTTGCAAGGATTCTTCACTAATAAATATGAAATTTGTTGGTAACTCATACTTCACGTCTCCCTATCGAAGCTCACATGTAACGAGTACCTCCCCTTTTATCTAGATGCAGTCCTACTCGTATCCTCAATAAAAATGCCAATTATAACTTCCAATATTTAATCAGCCATGTAAAGAATAAGCCATTCAGTTATGCATTAACTAAAAGTGGGTGCTCGTGTGTGACACCCCAATCCCCGAATAGATTTCTCAATATTGATTTCACGATTTACATAAACTAGGTAAATATTCTTACGTCATAATATCCCGTATCCCTTGTCAATCTATTCTTACCATTAAATTATTTAATGCATATTCCTTGTCATCTACCCCGTTAGACAATAAGTTTCATTCTCTTAGATTACCAAATTATCATTCTCATTAATAATTGTCTACCCTATTATTCATTAGGAATCATCTTTATCCTTAATTATCCACATCATTTTATTAATCCAACTTTATTATCACTAAGCGTTGTCTTCATCTTTAGACTAAGAGAGCACATTCCCATATAAGGTGCACCACAATGTGTGTATATATATATATATATATATATATATGTGTGTGTGTGTGTGTGTGTGTATGCGACACACAAAGGCATTTACCGTTGATGTCTCGTTCGTGCTTTGTCAGCAAGTCCAGATGAATATCCTATCTTAAGAGGACATCATAAAACACACACAAGTTGGGGGCAGTCCCTACGCAGGATACCTGCTCACAACCCATACCCTGCGACACAGGCTGGTTCAACGTCAACACCTACCTCCTTGTAGGTGGCGCCTCCATGTAGTACCTATATGACCTACATAATCGCCAAGCCCACCTGTGTCGGCATGTGGTACCCGGTCCGAACGCACAAACCCCTAAGACGATAGGACAATCCATGAATATTGGTATGTCCACACAAAGTAATATGATACATATTATCATCCAATATGTATAAGTAGTTACTATATAACTACTTTAACCCAATGAAATCTCAACCCATATAAAATATAGCCTTATTGGCTTAATTATAACATTTTAGTCAATTATTCCATACTCAATTTATGTTGTTATCGTATGACTACTTCCTGATTAAATATTAAGTCTCATACAATTCTTTTTGGACTTAAATCACATTTTCTTCATCATTTATTTCCATTAAAATATATAGGTACAATTAATCCCTAACTAACCTTATTGATAAAATCATAGGTATAGTTACTCTCAAACTAACCGTGTCAATACAATTATAGATATAGTTACTCCCAAACTACCTTTACCTGCTCGAATTATAGGTATAGTTATTCCCAACTAACCTTACCATATTTTACACCAATGATGATCCCAACACCTATTAATCAGGAGATCTCCTTAATTGCAACATTATGTGTATGGTTAAGAGTACTTGATTTTTACGTAATACGTCAATTAAACTTCTTTTTTCCTAACATTTCTTTACAATTAATATTTGTCGCACAATATATGTTTATTGGTGAATTAGTCTTAATTTTTTAGGTGGTTTCAACAAGCCCAAAAAATGTCTGTGCATCGCGCGGGGATTAAATTTAGTTTGTTATAATAAAAGAATAAATGTTCTCATTTAATTTCATGTTTTTAAAAAAAAGTATCAAACCGTTTTTTTTATTCAACCTTTTTTTAACTTTATATATATATATATATATATATATATATATATATATATATATATATCCCATTCATAGTTCTTGCATTTGTGAAATTGTCCATTCTTCATAAAGAATATTATAACAACATAAAAAGATAAATTAACTCTAAGAAAATGCAGTATGATTTTTGCTAAATTGACACCTTTAAATGATTTGTTTAAAGTAATTAAATGATTTGTTTAGAATAATTGTATGTATTGTGTTAAAAAAAATTATAATTATAATGACTACCAAATTGCGATAAAATAATTAAAACAAATCTTTAAGTTAGTTATGACACCATTAATATGGTGTGATTCCTAAATAAAAATGATAAGGACACCACTGATTGACTCATTATCAACCCGAATGAGTTCGGATCAGGTAACAATGAGATCGACTCAGATAGTAGCAGGTCTGGTCTAGGCATTCTGGTTAGCCTTAGTATCGAAGGTAACACATTTAACTTCGTCATTTGGAATTTAGGTTAACTTTGTCAAATAGCTTCGTCAAAGGTATGAGTCAGTCAGTGGGATGATATCAGCAGTATACCCACTGGTAGAAACTAACAAATATTCCTTCCCACCTTGTGTGCACATGCTAAACTTTATGATTATTCCCCCACTATCATGTAAAGTGGGTACGTGTTTAATATATAAAGACAAGACCCCTGACACACTCTAGTGGACTAGATAGAATAGTACATGAACAAATACTCTCACGCCCATATTTAAGGTGGGGGTAAGTAAGCTAGAAAGGACATTCTTCTATATCAATTATACACTTTTACTTGTGGATGTAGGCACCACCGTAGGCCGAACTACGTAAATCTATATTCATTCCATTTCTTCCATCTCTCTTCACAACGAGTCTTAAACAAGTATTCTGTTGATTTAAATATCTTTTATCTATGATCATTTATACTTGTATACTCTTAGTAAGACCAAATCAGTATACTAGTCTTAGACGATAACATTAGCTATTCAATTTATATAAAATAACATTATAACACGGTTACTGATAATACTATGATTTTTGTCAAGCTAACATTATGGTTTGTTATAAAATGACAATGTAAATATTATGTCAAAAGACCGCTTTGTAATTCTAATGTCTATGCTATTATGTATTATAGTACCGCAAAATCACGAGTTAACTTCACAATTACACAAAAGGTCTCTTTGGTTTGTTGAGTCCTGTTTTAAATAAATTTTATCCGAACAATAGTTATATTTATTATTATCATCTAAAACTGGTGTATCTATTTGTGAGTCTTAGCTAGTAAATATTGGTAATTAATAATAATAGATAAAGAAATTATCATTACAAACTCAATTATTTGTGGATGAATAGAGACAGATGAGTGATAAAGAAGAAAACAAGAGATTAACGTCGTTTGTCTTAATGCGGTGCCTACATCCACAGGTGCAGTGAAGATTATATGTATCTCAATGGACAATAGCAATGAAAAGATTGATTACCAATTCTCTTTAGGGTTTTGCATCTGAACATTAGGTAGAATATTTCTCGATCCCTTATAATGTTGGATTTATTGTTATTTATATGTAGTTATTAGAGAGAGATATTGTGGTAGGACAGGTAGAATACCTTTACAGGTTAGCTAGTTACATCATGTACATTCCAAAATCTAGATAATGATGAATTATCATGGATTGATAAATTTGGAATATTCATTAATCTCTTTACGTGGGAAGGTAGGATAACATGAATGCTTGTATTCCATCACATGCCATAATTGGAGTAAGGTTAGAGCTAATGGGATCAATAAACACTGGAAACCAACACCTTGTTTATGATGAGACAGTCCATTATTCATCGCAGCTGAGTACATTTACTTTTAAGTCGGCCACATTATCCTGAGCTGAGAAGGTTCATGGACCCAAATGGAGACACATGTCATCTCTTGAGGAGCTAATAAGTTTTTTTTATATTTAGCGTATAACAAAATCCCCCAAAACTTCATTCATGATAGGCATTTACAGTAGGTTATACGGAGTAGTGAATCTTCAGAGTATTTAAAAGGTTAAATGAATGGATGAAATGTTAATTAGCAAGATAGTTCGAATTCAAGGTCTGGTCATCTTTGAATGAACTGTCCCTTGGAGTAATGATTATGTGTGTTTGGGGTAGTACGCACTGTAACACCCCGCCTAATTAAATACCGGGTGACCAGTCCCATACCAAATTAAAACAGAATATACAGTTGGCTAATTCTTAGTGTTGATACCAAATTTAGTCTGCTGACGTGGATTAATTATGAAGAGACACGTGTCAATCTACATGGCACCTACAAGCATTTTTTAACAACACCTTGACTTCGAGGAATTCAACCTCCCCGACCAACTCAGACACTCCGAGAAACAAGTGTTCTCCGAGGAACATTACTACACCAAGCAACTCATAAGTACCGAGCTACTCAAGCGGTCCAAGCAGCTTAGGCGGTCCGAGCTGCACCTCGTACAGGGCATTAATATCAGGATAACCAACAGATTAATTACGCATTGAATGCGCATTATTCTCATATAGATGTACATGCCTATTGGACAACGGTGTATTACCCTTTCACATGTACAACCTCAGGGCTATAAATACATTGTATCATCCTCATTGTAAGGGGACTCGGAATTTCTCGGTTAAACCTGTAATCGAGAATTCCCAAACAGTCAGCAATAACAAAAAACAGTGGATATAGGCCATTCTTAAAAGGCTGAACCACTTTAAAACTCTGTTGTCTTATTCATTTTTATCTGTGATTGAATAATTAGAGATAGTCTAATTTTTTACATCAACAAATTGGCGCCGTCTGTGGAAAGCGACTGTAATTATCGTTTTTCACCCAAAATAATTCATCACCAATGGCTGACAATCCTGAATCCAGCAATTGAAATGCTGGAAACCCCTCCAAATCCATCTGCTCAACCAAACGTCCAAGATCTGGTCGAAATAATGACAAATATGGCCCAGGGCCAGACAACCATGCAAGAAACTATGCGATAGCTCATTCAAACTATCTAGGGTGGAGTATCGACCCATTCAGGACAAAGGAGTGTTCAAAGAAACACCTGTTTACTTTCTTTACGTACTAGGCATACCGATTCATATCGCACTGAGAGATCTGATGATTTTTCTTATCAACCAGGTAGAACTTCGTCAGTACGAGCCACAGATACTGAATAAAATGTCACTCTCTCTCCAGAAAGGACTACTGCATTGGAGAGATTAAGTAAAGCATATCCTTTTGATCGTTTGGGCCCAAGGAGGAATAGAAGTCCTCCTAAAGCTGTGTCGAGGAGCTTTCGACAACCATCCGATCTAAGGGAAGGTTCTGCCCAATCACGACCAACTTCTCGTCATGAAATATCCCAAGAAGAGAATTCAACATGATCAGTTGCTCGAACCAACAAGCCCAAGGAGGGAAATGATGCTTGGAAAGACTCTATTCAGAGGTTGGAGGATAGATTAGGGGAAATGGCTAAGGCCAAAAATCCTCTACAATGAACTTTTGTCCAAGGGACACCTTTTGTCTAGGCAATTATGGATTTTCCCACACCATCAAAGTTCAAAGCACCTACTGTGACTCCTAAATATGAAGGAAAAACTGACCCTGTCCTTCATATAGAACAATACCAAGCTGCTGCCGACATCTATGCTATTCCAGATGAGATGAGATGCAGGGAATTTTCAGGAACTCTTATCGAATCTGCTCAAATATGGTATAATAATCTTCCTCGGGGTAAGATTTCAACTTTCTTTCAATTGGCCGAGCTATTCATTAGAAATTTTTACTTCGGAGCAAAACCAGTCAAAAGAGTATCACACTTGTTAAGTGTTAGACAAAAAGCGGGTGAGAGCACCAGGGACTATATAACTCGTTTTAATAACGAGAAGCTCGAAGTTATTGATTATGAAGAAAAGACATCGATTACTGCTTTGATGAGTGGGCTGCTCCCCAACAAGTTGTACTACACTTTGGCCAAAGATCCACCTAGAACCATGTCAGAACTGATGGCAAAAGCGGCCAAGATCATGAATGACGAGGAGGCTATGGCTGCGAAGAAGAATATGAATACCAAAGAGACCAAGGTGGAGGCCGATAAGGCTAAGAAGAAAGAGCATAAGAACAATGGTGGTGACAAGAAATAAAAAACAAAGCCATCATGGGAGGTATTGAAGAAATTTGAAAATTATACTCCTCTGAAGGTAGACATCAACCACGTTCTAGAAGAAATCAAGAACAACGAGGAGCTAAACTGGCCAAAGAAAATGAAGTCAGAACCTGACAAGAGGAATAAGGCCAAATATTGCGAATTCCACAAAGACCATGGCCACACGACCAAAAATTATATAGCTCTTCAGAATGAGATCGAAGCACTCATCAGACGAGGAAAGCTGGAAAAGTATGTTGATCATAAAAATGAAAGAAGAAGCAGAGACCGAGAAAGACAGAGGTCTAGATCTCCTCGTCGAGCAGAGGAGAACAAGAAAAGAGACCATGAAGATGATCCAGAAGACGACCCCAATCTCCCCAAAAGACTAAGGCAGCCAGAATGTGAGGTATTTTCAATATGTTTTGGATCATTTGATTATAATGTTATTACAGGTGGAGATGTAGGAAGTGGAGACCTTACTGCAGAAAGAAAAGGTTACCTCAATGAGGCTCAAGCTTGTTCATATATTCAACGAATAAACTTGGCTGAAGATGATTGCCCGAGGAAGGTCAACAAAGAAAAACTAGTCATCGGTTTCTCAAAGGACGACCTCGCAGGTGTACTGTATCCTCATGATGACCCACTAGTGATCAAAATGAGGATGAAGGAAGTGATGATCTCGAGAGTACTGGTTGATAATGGTAGATCGGTGGATATTATGTTTTACTCATGCTTCGACAGCTTAAATCTAAAGTTATCTCAGTTGGAGCCTTATCATAGGCCCCTCCTCGGTTTTTCTGGCGAGAAAGTTTTTCCACTTGGGACAATCAAGTTGGATATGTTCATCGGTACATGGCCTACTTGTCGAACAGAGAAAGTACGTTTCTTCATGATGGATAAGAATGTCCAGTCAGCTTACAATATCATCATGGGAAGGGTAGGTTTGAAGAAATTCGAAGCCGTATCATCTACTGTGCATTAATGTCTAAAATTTCCAACTAATTTTGGAGTAGGAGTTGTGAAGGGTGACCAAAAAGTAGCTCGGGAATGCTACTATTTATCTGCCGAGTAGGAAGAACTGGAGGAATCTAGGAAAAATACTACTACCTATTAAGTGGATGAAGGTGCAGAGATTGAAACATTAGATCCTAGAGATGAGTCGCAGCTCGTGAAAGGTCAGGTGGTAGAAGCTACTAAAAATATCGTTCTGGATGACGAGCACCCGGAACGAACAACTCAAATAGGTTCGTCGCTAGATGCCTCACTAAAGTAGGAATTAGTACTTTTCCTAAAAAGCAAAAAACAAACTTTTGCATGGAGTCACGAGGACATGCCAGGGATAGACCCAAATTTCTTATGTCACGAGCTCAATGTGAATAAGGAGATCAAGACAGTGAAGCAAAGAAGAAGAGTATTCAGCCCCGAGAAGAACCAAGCTATACAGGAGGAGGTCGAGAAGCTCCAGAAAGCTTGCTTTATTGAAGATGTTAAATATCCAGATTGGTTAGCAAATGTGGTGATGGTGAAAATGAAGAACAACAAATGGAGGATGTGTGTAGACTTCATTGACCTCAACAAAGCATGACCAAAGGATCATTTTCCCTTGCCCCGAATTGATCAATTAGTGGATGCTACCTCGGGACACGAGCTGCTGAGCTTCATGGATGCTTATTCTGGTTACAACCAAATTAAAATGAAACCTGAAGACATGGAGAGTACCTCTTTCATTACCCCTATGGGAACTTATTGTTATAATGTTATGACTTTTGGTTTGAAAAATGCAGGTGCAACATATCAGCGGCTGATGAACAAAGTGTTTGCAGAACAAATCAGTTGTAATATGTAAGTTTATGTTGATGATATGCTGACGAAGAGCAAGAAAGTCACCTACCATCTAACTGATCTAAGCCAAACCTTTAATCAATTAGATAAATATCAAATGAAGTTGAACCCGACCAAGTGCATATTCGGAGTACGAGAAGGCATGTTTCTCGTGTATATTGTCAATTAATGAGGCATTAAAGCAAATCCTGAAAAGATCAAGGATCTATTAGGACTACAATCTCCAAGGATGAAGAAAGAAGTACAGAGTCTTACAGGGCGAGTAGCAGCACTTAACAGATTTGTATCGCGAGAAACTGATAGATGCCTCCCATTCTTCAAAATGCTCCGAAAGACTTTCAAATGGAATGATGAATGCGAAAAGGCTTTTTAAGAATTGAAAAAAATACTTGGGAGCACCTCCACTGTTGTCCAGGCCAGTGATGGTAGAAAGATTGTACTTATATATGGCAGTGTCAGAGAACGTAGTTAGTTCGACATTGATAAGAATAGAAGATGGAGTGCAAAAACCGATCTATTACACTAGCAAGGCCTTCTGAGGAGCAGAGATCAGATATCCAAGACTGGAAAAGTTGGCATTAACATTGATCGAGGCAAGTAGGAGAATGAGGCCGTACTTCCAAGCTCATACCATAGTTGTGTATACTGATATGCCATTGAGACAGGCTCTTCATAAACTAGAAAAATCGGGGAGATTGATGTACTGGGAAATAGAACTTGGTGAATATGACATAGTTTATGAACCCAGATCGTCGCTTAAAGGGCAAGCAGTAGCAGATTTTATAGCAGAGTTCACCTATCTTGATACCCCTGAGGAGTAAAAGCTGGACACCGACTAACCTTTGGATGTTACAGGATCATCAAACCCAACCCCAGACCAACTTAAGTTGGTAAAAGGGTAAGAGAAGATGGTCGACGAGCAGCGAGAAGTGGTAGAAATGGAGCAACAAATATTCCATCAAAGAACTTTGTTCAATAAAAAGTTTGAGGACGAGATACCTATATGGAATCTATACGTGGATAGCTCATCATGCACTTCAGGTAGTGGAGCTGGGATTGTATTGAAAAGTCCAGACGAGGTCGATATAGAATATGCTTTACGCTTTCAATTTCAAGCTTCTAATAATGAGGCCGAATATGAAGCGATGATTGTAGGCCTTAGTCTGGCAAAAACCATGAAGGCAGAGAAGGTAATCGTATGTAGTGACTCGCAATTGATTATAAACCAAATGCTTGGTGTATATGTAATAAAGGGAGAGTTGATGATTAAGTACCATGCAAAGGTAATGGAATTGGTATCAGAATTTGTTGCTGTTCAGCTGGTTAGAATACCAAGAATGGAGAATGCAAGAGTAGGTGCCTTAGCTCGATTAGCATCAGCTACTCGTACCGAGCTACGAAGAACAATCCTAATTGAAGTTTTAGCTGGTCGAAGAATAGATGAAGATCTGACGATGAACTTTATTACCCTTGATTTAGGGCCATCTTGGATGGATCCCATCAGGGCATATATTGAGGAAGGGGAATTACCGATCGACAAACTTGCAGCCAAGAAATTAAAGTTTAAGGCTGGTCGTTATGTACTGACTAATGGTATTCTATACCTTATCGCAGGTTTGCAAAGATGTGTGCATCCCTCTGAGGTGAAAGACTTGATTGAAGAGGTCCATGAAGGGTCCTGTGGAGCCCATGTAGCTGGTCGGACACTTTTGTAAAAAATGATGACGCAAGGATATTACTGGCCAACTATGAGGGATGATTGTATAGCCTATGCCAAGAAATGTGACAAATGTCAATGCTTCTCCTCTATCCGAAGAACTCCCCAAGCATTATTAGCACCCATTACTTCCCCTTGGACATTTGTCATGTGGGGAATAGACTTGGTCGGGCCACTTCCAACGACTAGGGGGAGATTTAAATATCTCGTGGTCGCGGTGGATTACTTTACTAAATGGGTGGAAGCTGAGCCTCTCATCGATATGACTTATGACAAGGTGTATCAATTTATATGGAAGAATATCATTTGAAGATATGGTCTTCCTCATGCCTTCATTACAGACCATGGAACTCAATTTGATAACGAGGAGTTCGCTGCCTATTGTCATCAGTCAAATATCTTGAATACCCACTCGGCACCAGCCATCCCCAAATCAATGGACAAACTGAGGTGACAAATAGAACGCTGCTAAATGGTTTGAAGAAAAGACTGAATGACGCGAAAGCAAACTGGATCAACGAGCTACATTCTATACTGTGGGCTTATCGTACTACTCTCCGAGCAGTAACAAGAGAATCTCCATACATGCTAGCGTTTGGAAGTGAAGCTGTTATACCTGCAGAGTTGGGACTCCCATCACACAGAGTACTGAATTTTAATTCCCCAGTCAGCGACTTAATGAGAAGGTTAGATTTGGACATGCTCTAGGAAGTTAGAGAAGAAGCAGCAATCAGGAATGCTGCATACCAACAACGAACATCTCTGTTCTACAACAAGAGAGTGAAGAAATATGACCTGAAGGAAGGAGACTATGTGCTAAAGAAAGTGATTCAAAAGCACAACAAACTGGAGGCTAATTGGCATGGGCCTTACCGAGTAACAGAGGTTGTTCGCCCATGGACATATAGGATTGAAACTTTAGAAGCGGAGGAGTTTAAGAATGCATGGAATGTAGAGCATCTGCAAAAATATTATTAGTAATGTAAATCCTCATGTAATGCAGTTTCTTCAGTATGAATAAAATGTGAATGTTCTACCCAATTCTCTCCTTTTGTTGAATTTTTTTTTGCGAAATACTAGTGCTACACACTACTCAGCAAAATCCACCAGCTAAGGTTGGTAGGGAATAAAAAATTTCCTAGAAATACCAACTACGGTTGGTTGGGAATAAAATCCACAAACTCCGGTTGGTCGGGAATAAAAATATTTCCCAGAAATACCAACTACGGTTGGTTGGGAAGAAAATCCGCCAACTCCGGTTGGTCGGGAATAAAAATATTTCCCAGAAATACCAACTATGGTTGGTTGGGAAGAAAATCCACCAACTCCGGTTGGTCAGGAATAAAAATATTTCTCCGAAATACCAACTATAGTTGGTTGGGAAGAAAATCCACCAAGTCCGGTTGGTCGGAAATAAAAATATTTTCCAGAAATACCAACTACGGTTGGTTGGGAAGAAAATCCACCAACTCCGGTTAGTCGAGAATAAAAATATTTCCGAGAAATCATCAACTACGGTTAGTTGGGAAGAAAATCCACCAACTCCGGTTGGTTGGGAATAAAAATATTTCCCAGAAATACCAACTACGGTTGGTTGGGAAGAAAATCCGCTAACTCCGGTTGGTCGAGAATAAAAATATTTCCCAGAAATACCAACTACGGTTGGTTGGGAAGAAAATCCACCAACTCCGGTTGGTCGAGAATAAAAATATTTTCCAGAAATACCAACTACAGTTGGTTGGGAAGAAAATCCACCAACTATGATTGGTCGGGAATACAAATATTTCCCAGAAATACCAACTACGGTTGGTTGGGAAGAAAATCAACCAACTCTGGTTGGTCGGGAATAAAAAATGAATCCCAGAATCATCAACTATAGTTGGATGAAAAAAAATCCATCAGCTAAGGCTGGTCGGGAATATAAAATCCACCAACTAAGGTTGGTCGGGAATAAAAATCTACCGACCTCGATTGGTCGGAAACATTTTTTAAACAAAGTAGAATTATGTAATAAAAATCATCTGATGGATTAGCGTTAAAAAGTGATAAGTCATTAGTGACAAGAATCAAAAGTATACAAAATTTTTGATACATGTAATATTTTAAATAACCACCAACTCTAAGTTGGTCGGGAAACAAAATATCATCAACTTTGGTTGATCGCCAAATGATTATCATCAATTCAGGATAGTCAATAATAAAATCTTCACCAACTCTAGTTGGTCGGCAATTTAAAATATCACAAAATATTGTTATCTTTTTAACAGATATACATGCACATTCATTAGTAAATGTTTTACAAAATATTTACAAGACAATGACAACCAAGATTACAAAGAAAACTAGAATTTTTTAATTAAATTCAGAAAAAAATACATTAAGAATAAAATACATAAGAAATTATTACATCATGAATCCTATTATATTGGTTTCTTCCCCTGTGCCTTTGAAATAGGTTATTCACCAGCAGGAGGATCGTCTAAGGCATAGGGGGAATTTATGAAGTTCAAATCCTTGAGCATCCTGATGTTCATTACTGATGGTCGATCAAGAAGGTGCTCTGGGTGAGATATCTCGAAGTTAGAATGAAGACTATAGTTGCCGAGATACTTCGAAATCAGGCATTGAGGGATGGCACGAGCAGTAATCCAGCTCATGTCGAGTTTGAAAGGTGGCACTGGCAGGTCGAACAACCTAGGATTGTGGTAATCCTACAAATAATGACCTGGTTCCAGTTGCAGCACACCCAAGGCATTCAGCCATCCTTGCTTATACCCCTCGTTGTTCGACTGCTGGATCCGATCGTCAAGATGATATAGGGCCTCATTATAACTAGCCATCCAGAATTCTCTAGGCCGCTTGTGGAACTGGTAGGTTAATCTTTCTAACTGCTCGTGGAGATTCTTTACCAGATTCATTTTATTCTCCAAAGCAGAATTTTGGGCAGCCAGTTTCTCGTCAAAGGCTTGAATCTTCTTAGACATCTCAGCTAATGCCTGATTCTTTTCCATCAATTGAAAGGCTTGGTTCTCCAGGGCCGATTGAGTTCTTTGTTCCTCAACAGAAATCCGAGCAGCTCTTGCTCGTCCCCGAGAAGCTCTTGCTCATCCTCGAGCAGAAGTAGAAGGCCCAATACTCTTCAAGGTTTCTAATTCATCTCTCAGATTGGCATTTTCGACTTCCAGTAAAGAGAACCCCTCTTCGTTCACAAGGACCAATGTGCTCGAGGTAGAGGCTGCAGATTTTAGCTGAGATACCTCTCCTCGCAGGTTATTGTTTTCATGCTCCAGCAATTTAGCTATCTGCCCGTATTCTTCGACCTCGGTCTTCAGAGTTCTCTCTTTCAAGTCATAGGCAGCAGCAACCAGTTTATCATATCCTTTATCAGCACTTAGTTGCTGATACTTATGCTTATATCCCTGGTGCAAGAGGGCTGTAGATTCCTTGTATTATTGTTGAAGCTCCTTGAGAGTGCCCTGGAGGTCTTCAATTATTTCATAATATGCTATATTGTTAGCCACTGCACGGTCGAGCAGGCACTTCAAATACTGGTAGGCTTCAACTGCTCGTTCTGAAGCATTTGGACCGAGTATATCAATGATTTAAGCTTCAGTCATATCTACATGACCAGCCTTGAAATATTCATTACACTGTTTCAGCAATTTTGTATCATGATCTGGTAACAGTTCCATCCTGGCCATAAACTATTAAAAGGAAGAGATAGCAAGAGTTAATGAGAGTGCAAACAGAGCCATAAGAAGAGAATCAACAGTATGAATAATCAAAATTTCCAAATTTTATTACATCATAAAAGAGAAGTACATTTTTCAGAGTTACATTGGACAAAAATAAACAGAGAGAAAAGTCCGAACAATTCTACACCTTCTCCTTATCTCCCAAAACTTTCTCGGGAGGCTGGGACGAGGAGGTAGGTTGCTCGGATGGCACAGAGGGTTGCTCGGTGGGTGCTGGAAGCTGTTCAGTTGAAATAATGGTTGTTTGAAGATGCTCATGGGAAGTCTGGACAACGGGGGCATGAGAAATCTGGTCTCCAATCACCATGGAGAATTCCTCGGAGGCAGCTTCGTCCTCTTCTTCATCCCCAGGAGATGGAGGGGGGCCGGGATATGTCGCTGAAATAATTCTAAATTTTCATCAACATTTGTCTCTCTCAAAGCAGCGAGCCAGCCATCCCTGAAATACTTGAGGCTACCATATTCCATTTGTGAAATCATGGCATCCAAACCCTTATTCCACCCCTTATCCCAACCAGCACTGAAGGATTTCTTAACAGCCTTTCTTCTTTTCTCTCTCTCCGAGGAGGTCCTTTCCCTGAGGAGCTCCTCGACAGCCTTCAATTTACTCTCCATTTCTTCCTTCTGACGACCAACGTCACGAAGTCTACTTATCTCTTCCTCGACAGATTTGAGCTTATTTTCAAACTCTCCAGCATGTTGGAGTTTCCCTTCAAGCTCTGTGTTCTTCTTCTCTAAGTCTTTTATTTTCATCTCCAACCACTTGGAGACTTCAACAGCCTGATCCCTCTCCTGCTCGGTTGAATTGATCTGCATCTCCTAACCAACTTTATCATCGACATACTTCTGACGAAAGTCCTTCAAAGATTGCGTCAGACCTACTAAAGCATCCTCCACACCTGATGAGGAGCTCGAAGCTTTAATAGCTTCATCCTTTTTCAAAATTGTATTGAAACAGGTTACCAACTGGAAAAAGAAAACAACTGTAAGTTAGTGCAAAGATATAAGAGAGAAAAATGAAAGTTTAGGACAATAATACTTACAGAGGCAATATGACGAGCAGCCAAGGTGGTAACCATCTCCCGAGAAAGATTTTCTTTAACATCTTGGATCTCGAGGATGATCCAAGACTTCACCGAGCTCATGGCAGAGCTCGGAGCAATAAAAGTGGGAACACCACGTCCAACAGATTGAGGCTGAGAGGAGGATTCAGTCAATTTATCCGAGGAGCTCTTCTTCAGCTTCCTCGTAGGAGCAGGAACAGTTTCGACCAAGGATGTGGTCTTAGTAAGGGATATGACTATAACCTCTCTTGGGGCGGCAACCTTGCTCGGAGCCACTGGGGGCTTCTCGGCAACCTTCATAGTAGCAGTTGGAGGGGGTGCATCAATTTTTCTTGTCCCTTCTTCTGGGACATCATGCTTGCTTTTCTTTGCCTCTCCAGCAGCAGAGGTAGATTTCTTGAAGAGGGCAGGAGATCTTCTTCTCTTCATTCTATCACTGAGAGGAATGTGTGATTCAGGAGAAGAATCTTCAGGAACTGGTACTGGTTCTATATCACCTATCACTGGACGAGTAGTAAAAGACGAGGTGTAACTCTTGTACTGCAGAAAGTATGAAGCTGATCTGATATGCTCATCGGCAACAGTCTGATGCAAACCCCAGATAAGTTTTCGATGTTTTAAATTAACTTCTGTCTCTTTTGGAGACCTTCTTTTGCTGTCAACTACAAATAAATGAAGATTAAAATATCAGTGACACATTTTATTAAACACAAAGAAAGCATAATGTCAAAAATAAAATAAAGTAAAAACAACCTATCCCATTGCAAAGGGAGGGAATCCGGGACCCTGATACACATCATTTCCAGTTTGTGGAGCATGCTGCCAATTTTTCATAACAACACCATGCTCGAAGTAATCCCTATTGGCATCTGGGAGATTGACCACTAAAGCCCTATTTAAAAACCTAGTTTTCAAATAAAAAGTATTGTCACCAGTAGCCCATCTATAGCAAAACATAATTTCTGGAATTCCTATACGGGTTCCATGAATCTGATTTAACCTATGGACTCTATTAACTGTTCTCCATATATTGGGGGCTACTTTTGAAAGGGTTTGGGGGAAAAGAAAAGCCACATTCGGCCACAAAAAGACTGGGGAACCAATGTCCCTCAGCCAAACGAAAATAATCAAAGGGACCAGAAAGTTCCTCCAGAATAACCCATGGAGGAATAGAAAAATCAGAACGAAATTTATCAAGCGACTCAACAAGGTAAACCATAATGAATAAAGGAAATAAAAGAGAAGGAAGAAGATCTTACAGAAAAAGGATGGATCAGTTGACAACGAACGATGGAAGGAATGAACGCACAAGAGAGAGAAGAAATGGAAAACTCAAAGATACATATTTGAAAAAGTAAAAGACGATAGGATTTTCTGCAACGCTTAAATAACTTACCTTGGGAAGGAGTAAAAATAATGATTACAAAAAAAGACGATTACGCTACCGGCGGCTAAAAGGACAAAAAAGGCGCGGAGACCGAGGCGGTTATAAAAATTCAAAAAGTCCGATTCTACGAATATGAAAGGAAAAATAAATACAAGGAAAATACTCCTAAAATTCAGGATGACCATTTAATACCGCCATATTTCGAGAAGAATGTTCCAAACTCCTCAAACCTCGAACTGTGAAACATTGGGGGCTTCTGTTGATACCAAATTTAGTTTGCTGACGTGGATTAATTATGAAGAGACACGTGTCAATCTACATGGCACCTACACGCATTTTTTAACAACACCTTGACTTCGAGGAACTGAACCTCCCCGACCAACTCAGACTCTCCGAGCAACAAGTGTTCTCCGAGGAACATTACTACACCGAGAAACTCATAAGTACCGAGCTACTCATAAGTATCGAGCAGCTTAGGTGGTCCGAGCTGCAGCTCGTACAGAGCATTAATATCAGGATAACCAACAGATTAATTGCGCATTGAATGCGCATTATTCTCATACAGATGTACACGCCTATTGGAAAACGGTGTATTACCCTTTCACATGTACAGTCTCAGGGCTATAGCAACATTGTATCATCCTCATTATAAGGGGACTCAGAATTTCTTGGTTAAACCTGTAATCGAGAATTCCTAAACAGTTAGCAATAACAAAAAACAGTGGACGTAGGCCATTCTTATAAGGCTGAACCACTTTAAAACTCTGTTGTCTTATTCATTTTTATCTGTGATTGAATAATTAGAGATAGTCTAATTTTTTACGTCAACACTTAGCATCACTGTCGAAAACATTAACTAATCACCTAATACCCAATTAAGCTGGTGTTAAAAACTTTCCAAATTTTAATTCAACAAAATCCATTTTATTAGTTCACGAATAACACTACAAATGTTATTCTAAAACACTAATAACCGAACATATACTCAAAATAATTTGAACGCAATTGAAATAAATATTCCCACATAATAATCCAATACAATAATCCCAACAATAATTAATGTATTAAAATGACACGAATACAAGAGTATTTTGACTTAGATAAAAGAGATACTGAATTCGTTTGGGCGACATGACCTATCTAAAAGAATACTGTGAATCAAATGAAGATAGGCGTCTAAGCAATACTTCATAGTTCAATAGCTTGTCATAATCCACTAAGGTTGGCGCCCCTGCTGCTGGACACCTGATATAGAAGGTAAAATAGAAAAGAGAATATGTAAGGAAACGGGTCAGAGCCTGATGTGAAAATGATTTTGAAAACAACAAGTATTTAACAAGTGCAACAAAGCATTTATTATGTACATGTTAGTATCCCGACTCTCACTTGATATTCTCACCTCTGAGCTAGAGTGCACACTTAACATTTCATATTAACCTCCTAGTTAATGGTTCCTCTTAAAAATTTCCAAAATATGATTCCATCCCATATCATAACCCCGTATGTCCCATACCATACGTCGTATAATCATTCATATAATTTCCCCATTAATATGAATTAAGGTTTTCAAATCTATAAGAATAAATATTCATTAACTTAATTCAATTCTTTTTCTCTATTCACCGTCATCTACAATTATCACACAGTAGGTTGATACAACCACAATATATACATTCATACAGTTCATTATATATAGAAATATATAATACGACACCCCGAGACACAGCTGCGGTGCGTGCATTACTCCGCTATCATGTCCCAGTATCGCTGGTCGCCGAATAGGGGACTAAAGGTTCGGTAAGGATTCCTCGAACCACAACATCAACACAAATACTGGAGGCGAACATAGTTCTCATACCCACGGGTCACTCACATACCTACTTTCCCATAGTCAGCGGACTTATCAACTCCACGATAAGTCTTTCATAGACCTATTTTCTCGAGCGACCAATCAAAAATCCCATGGATTCATCAGGATATGACTGCCCTCACACGCAGACCTCCCGTCGATAGTAGGTAAGCTAGGTATGTCATACATATAAATCACCAATTAATCAAATAGGCATTATCATCTACCTATAGATATAATAACATCAAGGTAACCACACTACCCTAAGATAATTCCCATACGTAGCATTATATCTCTTTAAATCCTACGTATTCACTTCTTTAATTTAATTTAATTATTCCGGAGTCTCACTCATTACTCAAGGTTAAAATAGGTTTTCCTCAATATATTTATTCAGTAAGAAATCACTAATATCCTACTGGTCCATATCATCTTATCTCACGAATTACTACGAATTTAATCTCCCCCTTAATTAGGGTTTTAACCGATAGTTTCTAATCTCTTATAAACACATCCTCTAACACATAGGATTAAACCCTCTTGTAAACTTAAGGATACCCAGGTGGTTTATTAAGTTACCCCTAGTGGACTTATCCTTAATCATCATGCATACAAATTAGAATCCAACACATGAATCTAGTAACCAAAATTTCTTTCAATTTAATTGTCATAATTCTAATCAATTAAATCCCAATCACATTAATTCGATTCTTCTCCAGGGCTTACTGATCTTCCCTAAGTCCCATAATATTCAATTAATAATCACCAAATATTTACAAAAGGTTTGGGATAGGAACAAGCATTAAAAATAAACAACTTCATGAATTTTGGGGAGGTCGATCGATCGAAGGTAGGGGTAGATCGATCGATCGCCCAGATATCAACCCAGTTTTCTGCATTTCTTATACTACGGGTTTCATAACTTTTGATCATTCAAACCTTCATATTAACAACCCAAATTCCTTATAATCCTTACTACATGATATAACAACATATGTGATGATTTCTAATGCTCTAAACATCCTAGAATCATCAAGAGTTTGAATTAGAAGCATATGTTTATCCTCTTTTTCCAGAAAATTATATATATGATATCTTCAAGAACACACCATTGATTCTCAGACTTTCTTCAACAACTTAATGATTATTTCGTGGATTACTATCTACCTACAAAATGAGTTTGGTTCCTACATAGTTCCATTTTCCAGAAATCAATTAACAATTCTATCTTTATCTTCCAAACATACAAAAACCTCATCTTTTATAATAATCCTAACATGGACAATATACAAACTTAAATTGTAATCATCAAATACTTGCCTCTAATGAAGATCTGATCCTTTGGGTTGGTGTATCACTGGTGGTTCTCCCTTTCTACGGTGGTGGTTGATGGTGGTGACCTTTGACTCTTGGTTCTCCTCCTTTCCAAGCAAGCTTCTCTTCTCCTAAGCACCCTTTCACTCTCTCTCTCACAAGATGACCTTTCAATTTTGTGTAGAAGAGATGAATGAACCCACGTGCAACTAATCTCCAAATATTTATAATAAGACAAAATTCGGAATCACTATTCATCCCCCTTGTAAATATGGTCAAAATTCCCTTTTTGGGTGTCTTTTCATTTCCAAATGACCCAAGACTCAAAACCAACATCCAAATAGACTTTTTTGACTATTTCAGCCCTTCCGGACGCAACGACGCACTCAAAATGACTATAAGGTTGATGTAAAAATAAGTTTCCTTTTTAATCTTTCAAATTAGTCCCGACACGTCCCATATCGCGTCCGACTAAAAATTCAAATTATTGAATTAATAACTCACAGCAATATCAATAACCTCACATTCATATATTTCCTAAATATCTTTAAGTAATATTCAGAATCATTCATTTTAATATCCATAATTCGGATAAAACCCCAAATGAATTAATTTATAATAAAATCCAATTAATCCATTAATTTGAAATATAACCCATTTTAAAAGTCATTAAAATTACGGGGTATTACATACTTCCCCCCTTATAATAGAATTTTGTCCCGAAATTCAGAAAGATAAATCATACTGGTAAGGTCAACTCTGAGTATAAATCTCACATCGCAAGTAATCTATGGTGTACCGCCCATACAGTACATTATCAAAAATCCAACTGATGTTACACCAAGTCTCACCATAAATGATATACCTGTTTATATCCTCGGCCTGGCTGAAGATTACATCCAAAATGGACGGCCCTACGAGGGGCCGACCCTTCACCAGGTTCTAGACGACCCTGCGAGGGGCCGACCCTTCATCATGCTCCGGACGACCCTACGAGGGCCCGACCCTTCACCGGGCTCCGGACGACCCTTCCCTGGCTCCAGACGACCCTACGAGGGTACGACAGTACGAGGCCAGAATTAGGCCAGACTCACTACCGGAAGGAACTTTGCCCTCGGCCTCGTCTCATAGGCCGAGGGTGACATCATCACAGCGCGTGGTCTGGGAGACGCGTGGAACAGTGCGCGTGAGGCTCACATGGCACGTGGAAGACCGTTATAACCAAATCACACCCTCACGTGAGGGAATATTATGTCATCATTTGGCATCTACAGGTGTCAACAGGGGATTGGCTAGATCATCATTCACATGCACCATGCATACTTGGGGGGTACACTACACCCCCCAAGACCTACATATACTTGTCACCTACAACCCTACAGGGGATCGATCAATTAACTGTAGCCCTAGCTAAGACTCTGCTTGTACACACACACAGTAGAGAGAAAGAGAGGGTTATGTGCATTGTATCTAAGGCCATTAGTGCCCATACTTAGAGGATAGTACACTCACAGTGGATGTAGGCCAAATTGGCTGAACCACTATACATCATTGGCTTATTTCCTCTTATACTCATCCATTTCTACACACTTATACACTCATACATCTCTATGGCTGCCATGGCTGCTACTGTTTGAGCTCGCTGTCACTTATCCGGTGGTGCTAAATCTTAGCATCATCAGTTTGACACCGTCTGTGGGAATGAGAAGACATCTCTTCCTGTGTACAGCTTAACCTCACTGGACACTCTGGTGGTGAACCAACACTCCCCCTGAGAGACCCACTAAGGTTCCCAAGCTCACCAGTATTTTCTTCAGTTCAATTTTTCATAGCTCAAGCACATGGCACCTGAGATGCCTCCACCACCACTTCCCCCGCCGGATGAGCGGGGAAGACCCAGTTCCAGTCAGCCGCCGCCTCAATCTGAGATGGCTGATGTGGCAGCAACCCTCAAGTCTCTGGCAGGAAGCCAGCGGATGATGTAGGAGCAGTTCACAGCTCTAAGCCAGAACATACTGAGACCACCAGGGGTTTCACCTGAGATGATTACTCCGACAGCAGCTCCAGGACAGCACGAGGCCAGGGGACCACCCCAGGCATCGCGCAAAGACCTGCCACCCCCTCAGCGGCGTAGGGATGTTGCTGACCCCCGGCGTCTATGCCTGGGGAGGCAAGGAAACCCTTGACCTGAGGACAGGTATGACGATCCGGAGGGAGAGGAGGCCCCTATAGAGTGCTGGGAACCCTATGAGGTCTCCAACAATACTGTACGACCTCTCCAGGACAGTAAAGGAAAGTGCGGGAGACCAAACCCTGAGGATCGCCCGAGGGGCTCTGCTTTTGATCGCTTGAGTAGGGGGTCGGCCTTTGAGAGGCTAGGCCCAGTAAATGACCTGCGGGAACAGTTGTCCAGGCCAAGAAGTGCTGTGAGGTCCAGGAGGGAGGCAGCAGATGGCCGACCCCGAGGACAAGATAACGACCAAAGGGAAGTGAACAGCCGACACAGGCCTACTGCAGCAGAACCCTCCGTCCACCTCAGAGAGGCGGTAGGGGATAACATCGGCCAGGCCGACCCTGTGAGGCCCTGGAATGACTCAATCCAGCGGTTAGAGGATAAGATTGGCGACATACTGAAGAGCCGGGACCCTCTTCAGAAGGGATACACGATAGGCTCACCCTTTGTGACAAAGATAGTCAACTTCCCCATGCCATCAAAGTTCAAGTCTCCTGTGGTCACCCCAAGATACGACGGGAGCACCAACCCTGTCCACCACGTGGAGATGTATCAATCAGCAGCAGACATATACTCTATCTCAGATGAGATGAGGTGTCATGCCTTCTCTGGTACCCTGACAGGGGCTGCACATGTCTTGTACACATCTCTTCCAAAAAATTCCATTGAAAACTTCAAGCAGTTGGTAGACCGGTTCATCCACAACTTTTGTTTCGGGGTGAGACCACAGAAGAAGACCACACACCTGCTCTATGTTAAGCAGGGAAAGAATGAGAGTCTGAGAGACTACATATCCAGATTCAATAAAAAGAAGCTCGAGGTGGAAGACTATGAGGAAAGCATAGCTATGACAACCCTGATTGGAGGACTCCAAAAGGGGAAGATGTTATGGAAGCTTGCTGAAGACCCTCCAAGGACGATGGCTGAGATGCTGTCGACACCATGAAAGGTGATGAACGCCGAAGAGGCGATGGCCGTAAAATATGAAGACGAAAATGGAGGTGCTAGTGGGGGTAAATACCCTAAGAAGAACAAGGAGGGGAAGAAGGGGTCCGCGGATGACAAGTTCACTGGTTACACCCCTCTAACGGTCAGCTATGAACAGATCCTCAATGAGATAAAGAGTGACCGGGCCCTGAAGTGGCCTGAGAAGCTGAGAGCAACCCCCGACAAGAGGAATAAGAACCTGTGGTGTGAATTTCACCAAGACCACGGCCACGTAACAGACAAATGCTTTGCTCTGAAAGATGAGATTGAGAAGATGCTGAAGGAAGGGAAGCTCAGAAAGTACGTCGACAAATGTGCCTTCAAGAGGGGCCGAGTGGACGAACCCCGAAAGAAGCGAGGCGATGCATGTAGAGAAGGTCCTCAAAAAAGAGGGGACAACCCTTCTGATGATGAGGACGACCCTGACCTCCCTCCGAGAGACGACTACGGCCCTGTAAAGAGGCTTAATATGATCTCACTCGGAGTGGGAATGATCTCCGGGGGTCTAACAGGAGGAGGGTCTGAGGTCGCCGACAGAAAGGCCCATGTGGACGAGGCCAAAGTAGTGACGAAGACGGTACACTCGACCTCTATGGAGGTAAAGTCAGAAAAGAGGAAGAAGGTTGATATGGACACTCTGATAGTGGGATTTTCAAAAATGGACTTCAAAGGCCTCTTGGCCCCCCATGATGACCCTCTCGTCATCACTACCAGGGTGCACGGGTGTGAGGTGCCGAGGATACTGGTAGATGGAGGTAGCTCTGCAGATGTGATGTTTTAGCCATGCTTCAAAGCCTTAGGTCTCAGTCGTGATAGACTTGTCCCGTACCATCATCCACTGATTGGGTTCAGTGGGGAAAAGGTTCATCCCCTTGGAGTGTATGAGGCTGATGTCAGGATGGGGGACAAATGGCCGAGATGGCTCACCAAGAAGGTCAGTTTCTTTGTGATGGATGAGCATGTGTTTTCGGCCTACAACATCATACTGGGGCATGTGGCCCTCAAGGGGTTTGAAGCTGTGCCATCTACGGTCCACCAGATGATCAAATTTCCTACCCCTTACGGGGTGGGGGAAGTTCAGGGAGACCAGACGACAACGCGAGAATGTTACTACAACTCCGCTGAAGAAAGGGAGGCACACAAGAGGGTTACTACCACTTACAATATTGATACCTTAGACCCCAGGGATGAGACGAAGCTAAAGAAAGAAGAGGCCGTGGAAGAGGTAGAATCCATCATCCTCGATGAGGATGACCAGGAAAAAACCGTCCAAGTCGGCAAGTCTCTAAGGCCTAATATCAAGGGAGACCTCATTAAACTGTTGAGGAGAAGGCGAAGCGTCTTCGCATGGAGTCATGTAGATATGCGAGAGATTGACACTGAAATCATGTGCCACAAGCTCAATGTGGTAGAGGGAGTGAAGCCGGTAAAGCAGAAGAGGAGAATTTACTCTAGAGAAAAGTATGATGTCATTAGGGACGAGGTCAGGAAGTTAGAAGACGCTGAATTTATCGGAGAGGTCATCTACCCTGAATGGATGTCCAATGCAGTCATTGTCCCAAAGGCCAACGACAAGTGGAGAATGTGTGTGGACTTTACAGACCTCAACAAGCACTGTCCCAAAGACAGCTTCCCTCTCCCCCACATTGACCAGATGGTAGACGCTACCGCAGGCCATGAGCTCATGAGCTTCATAAATGCCTATTCAGGGTATAACCAGATCTTCATGAACCCTGAAGACTCGGAGAGGATAGCCTTCATCACCGACAAGGGGACATACTGTTACGGGTCATGCCCTTTGGTCTCAAAAATGCGGGGGCAACGTACCAGCGCCTCGTAAATAAAATGTTTGAAGACCAAATTGGGAAGTTTATGGAGGTCTATGTAGATGACATGATGACTAAGAGTCTGAAGGCAGAGGATCATGTAGCAGACCTGGAGAGGACCTTTAATACGATGGACAAATACCAAATGAAGCTTAACCCGACCAAATGTGTCTTCGGGGTCGAGGCAGGGAAGTTCCTGGGGTTCATTGTCAACCAAAGAGGCATCGAGGCCAATCCTGAAAACATAAAGGCCCTTGTTGAGATGAAGACCCCCAAGTCCATTAAAGACGTTCAGAGACTCACAGGAAGAGTTGCTGCCTTAAACAGGTTCGTGTCTAGGGCCACAGACAAGTGTTTACCATTCTTTAAGATCCTCAAGAAGGCCTTCGAATGGAGTGAAGAGTGTGATGAGGCTTTCAGGGACCTAAAGTCATACTTAGGGTCTCCCTTGATGCTGTCACGACCTGTGCAGGGTGAACGACTTCAGGTGTACCTCGCCGTCTCAGAATCGGCCATCAGTGCAGCCATTATAAGAGACGAAGACGGGATACAGAAGACTGTGTATTTTAACAGCAAGGCACTTCAGGGGGCAGAGCAAAGATACCCGAGGATGGAGAAGTTAGCCTACGCCTAGATCCATGCCTCAAGGAAGATAAAGCCGTATTTCCAGTCCCATACAATGGTCATCCTCACCGACTCTCCTCTTAGGCAGGTCCTGCACAAGCCAAAAAAATCAGGCAGGCTAATGGCCTGGGCTATAGAGCTGGGGGAGTTTGACATAGTGTATCAGCCTAGAACGACCATAAAGGGGTAGGCGCTGGCAGATTTTGTGGCTGAGTTTACTTGGGAAGATGATGAAGCCGAAGGTGAGACCCTTGGGAAGACAGATACACAATAAGACAGACCCACTGACACACCTGCAGATAGGGCTGAGACAAGCACAGCTAGAAGGAAAGCGACTGAAAACGAAGAGGGAAGGTACATCTTTAGATAGGGATCCCTCTCCGAGGGAAATTTTTCAGAGGGAAAGACTCTGTGGAGCCTCTTCGTTGACGGGTCCTCTTGTGACAATGGAAGTGGAGCTGGACTGATACTATCAGCACCCGATGGCACAGACGTTGAATACGCCCTGAGGTTCAACTTCAAAGCCTCCAACAACGAGGCTGAGTATGAGGCATTGGTAGCAGGCCTCTCCTTGGACAAGTCTCTTATAGTCGGCTATATTTTAGTCCATAGTGATTCAAGGCTAGTAGTGAATCAGATACTAGGAGCCTATGAGGCTAAGGATGAGAGGATAGCTAGGTACCTTGAGAAGGTGAGGGCGTTACTGAAAGGATTTAGAGAAGTAAAATTAAAGAGGATACCTAGGCTCGATAATGGCCGGGCTGATGCCCTCGCTAGGTTGGCCTCGGCAACGAGGACAGACATCAGGAGGATGGTCCCAGTAGAAATTTTGCTTCGGCCAACTATCGAAGACGCTGGGGGAACACTTTGCAACTGCCTGAATGTTTCTCAGGAAGCTTCGTGGATGGACCCTCTGATCAAATACATTAAAGAGGGCGAGATGCCAGAAGCAAGGCAAGAAAGGAAGAAGCGGAGGCACATGGCTGCAAAATTCACTGTCATCGGAGACACCTTATACAAAAAGGGGTTTTTGCTCCCCTTACTTAGGTGTGTGCATCCCTCAGAAGTCCCTTCAATTTTGCAAGATGTGCACGAGGGATCGTGCTCAAGCCACATCGGGGGCAGATCCTTAGCGAAGAGGGTGATCACCCAGGGGTACTGGTGGCCGACCTTGGGGAAAGACGCAAAGGAATATGTAAAAAAGTGTGACAAATGTCAAAGATTTGCCACCATCCCTCACCAGCCCTATCAGCCTCTTACTCCCATTACATCCCCATGGCCATTTTCAGTGTGGGGAATTGACCTAGTAGGACCCTTGCCTAGGGCCATCAATAACTATCGGTTCCTCATCGTAGCCATTGACTATTTTTCAAAATGGGTGGAGGCGGAGCCAATGGTGACAATCACAGAGAAGAAGACCTTCCAGTTCATCTGGAAAAACATCATATGTAAATATGGTCTCCCCAACACCCTCATCTCGGATAACGGGACTCAGTTCAAGAATGCCTCTATACAGAAATACTGTGAGCGGGTAAGTATCAAACAATTTTTCTCCACCCCAGGCCGACCTCAGGCCAATGGGCAAACCGAAGTTACGAATAGGACAATCCGATATGGAATCAAGAAGAGGCTTGAGGAGCCAAAAGGTAGATGGGTCGAGGAGTTATATGTCGTGCTGTGGGCATACAGGACGATAGTGAGGACTTCTACCGGGGAGACCCCATTCATGCTAGCTTATGGCTCAGAAGCCTTCATCCCCACCGAAATTGAGTTTCCTACTCATAGGGTCCAAATGTACGACCCCCAGAGAAATGATGAAGAGAGAAGACTCGACTTGGACCTGATTGAGGAAAGGAGGGAGGACGCTGAGATAAGGCAGGCTTCCTACCAGTAGAGGACTGCAAGGTTTTACAATCAGAGGGTGAAATAGAGGCCTATCGCATTAGGACACTTGGTCCTCAAGAATACTTGGAAAAAGCCCAACAAACTCCATCCTAATTGGCACGGCCCCTATAGGGTCATCGATGAAGTCGTCCCTGGGACCTATAAACTAGAAAACCTAGAAGGGGAACCTTTTTCCAACCCCTGGAATGCAGATCATTTGAAGAAATACTATCAGTAGTGTTGTAAGGTCCTGATAGACCATAATTGTAATAAGAGTTGCTCCAACAGAACACTTTGGAAAATTAATGAGAAATATCAATGTTCCCCCTCATCCAGTGGTTATCAATTCTAGTACGCATGAAAAATTCTACAGAGAACCACCCTCGGCTATAATGAGGACCAGTGGAGGGGACGACCCCACCACTGTTCTCAAAAAAGACGAGGGTAGACTTCATTAAAAACCATTTGGTAAGTTGATCCCTCGGCTATAATGAGGACCAGTGGAGGGGACGACCCCACTACTGTTCTAAAAAAAGACGAGGGTAGACTTTGTTAAAAACCATTAATTTGGTAAGTTGAACCCTCGGCTATAATGAGGACCAGTGGAGGGGACGACCCCACTACTGTTCTAAAAAAAAGATGAGGGTAGACTTTGTTAAAAACCATTGATTTGGTAAGTTAAACCCTCGGCTATAATGAGGGCCAGTGGAGGGGACGACCCCACCACTGTCCTCAAGAAAGACGAGGGTAGACTTCATTAAAACCATTAATTTGGTAAGTTGAACCCTCGGCTATAATGAGGACCAGTGGAGGGGACGACCGCACTACTGTTCTAAAAAAAGATGAGGGTAGACTTTGTTAAAAACCATTAATTTGGTAAGTTGAACCCTCGGCTATAACGAGGACCAGTGGAGGGGACGACCCCACTACTGTTCTAAAAAAAAGACGAGGGTAGACTTTGTTAAAAACCATTAATTTGGTAAGTTGAACCCTCGGCTATAATGAGGGCCAGTGGAGGGGACGACCCCACCACTGTCCTCAAGAAAGACGAGGGTAGACTTCATTAAAAACCATTTATTTGGTAAGTTGAACCCTCGGCTATAATAGGGGACAGTGGAGCGGACGACCCCACCACTGTCCTCAAGAAAGACGAGGGTAGACTTCATTAAAACCATTAGTTTGGTAATTTAATCCCTCGGCTATAATGAGGGCCAGTGGAGGGGACGACCCCACCACTGTTCTAAAAAAGACGAGGGAAAACTTGTAAAAACCATTAGTTTGGTAATTTAATCCCTCGGCTATAATGAGGGCCAGTGGAGGGGACGACCCCACCACTGTCCTAAAAAAAGATGAGGGAAAACTTGTAAAAACCATTAGTTTGGTAATTTAATCCCTCGGCTATAATGAGGGCCAGTGAAGGGGATGACCCCACTACTGTCCTCAAATAAGACGAGGGAAAACTTACAAAAACCATTAGCTTGGTAATCTAGTCCCTCAGATATAATGAGGGCCAGTGGAGGGGACGATCCCACCACTGTCCTAAAAAAAGACGAGGGAAAGGTTAGTGACTAACAAAAATAGCAAATCATACAAGAAGCTAATATGGAAGACAGTAAAGGAGACCAGATGGTATTAATGAAAGTGTTATACAAAATATCCAAGTGTTTTACAAAAGAGAGCACAAAAATGATAAATGCATTATGAGGGTATGGGCTACAGACATCCACCCTAAGGGACAATATCGGAGGGCAGAGCCTCAACATCCACCAAAGGGGTCTCTTCAACAACCATAACCGGCTGATCCTCAGATGTGCCGACCCCCTCAACCTGCACTTGTGATTCAACATAAGTCAGAGCCTCGGCAATCATAGGGTCGTCCAGTCTGACTTCTTCAATAGAAGGATGGACCGATGACACGACGTCGCCAAACCTGAGGATGACCCATCGGCAGGCAGTCCTGATTCCTCTCTCCAAATATTCAAGGCCGAAGCCCTGAAACTCGTCAGAAACCTTGTAAGCTTCAACAGTATCGGCCTCGACTTTCATGATGGCTACTTCAAGGTCAGCTTTGTACTTGGCCTCCATGTTGGTAATGGCCTCGTCTTTTTCCTTGAGAAGCAAGTCCTTGGCCTTAATGTCCTCGTCGTGCTGCCTCATCAGTTGGTCCAAGATCCTTGCATGCTCGGTCCTGGTACTCTCTAACTCGGCCCTTGCATTATCAAACTCCGATTGAAGATCTGCCTCATGTTGGATAGCTCTCTTGGCTTCATGGAACTTGGCTTGGTTCTTGGCCATCCATTTTGTCACCGAAGTAAAAGCGCACACAAACTACACAGTAAAAAGAAACACCTGTCAAGAGGTCGAGGAAATAGTTAATGAAAGAATGAAATTTAAGAAGTGGGTCAGGACCAATACCTGTGCAAGGGAGTGAAGACCATAGTCGTACACTTTGGAAGGGGGAATTTTGGATAGGAACTCATAATCAGCTGCCGAGGGTGCAGAGAACATTGAGGCCTTGGCTGCCCTCAAATTTGCAATGAGTGACGAGGGCTCGACCCTCAGGTGTGCCAGGTTTTGAGACCAGAAGGCCCCCATACTGGATGAAAAGGTCATCCCCGTAGAGGCTTCGACCCTGGCCCTCGTCCGAGAATCAGGACGAGGGTCAATAGGGGCCTCAGGTTCCTTCCTTTTATTGCTATCGGTGGTCGGCTCCACCACCGTCGGCCCAGCGGCCCTCGTCTTCCTCGGAGCCTGCTGAGGCTCCTTTCCTTTCTTCTTTGCCAATCCTGATAATAAGCTGGGATCAGTCATTTCCCAAAGATAGTCTGATATACCTTCAGGACGACCTGATAAGAGGACGACACGTTAGAAAAATGCAGATCTAAAGAAAAAACACTTGGAAAAAAGCAAAGAATGGAAAATGTTCAGTATAACTCACATAGTTCAGTCAGAGGGCCGACCCTCAGACCAGCTTCTTTGAGGAATTGAGGGGTCATCAGGTCTTTAAATTTTGGAAGTTCACCCTCTCTCCCTCGTCCTCTCAGGTAATCAATGATGTCCTTCTCCTCCAGACTAAGTCCAGGGTCTGACCTGGCCTTCATGGAGGGGTTAGACCATTTCCTGGGGACCCTCGGACCATCGGCGGTGGGCTCCCACTCCCCAGAGATAAAGAAGAATCTCTTTTTCCAATCATGGTTGGAAGTTTGTGCCACATGGAGGAGTTTCTTCTCAGACCTCCTTGCCCCCAGATGATAATATCCAGGCTGTTTGGACGAGGAGGTGATGTTGTAGCAGCCCAAAAATAGGTCACCCGAGGGCTCGTCGGTGAAGGCATTCTTACACAAGGAGATGTAGCCCAGGATCGTCCTCCAAGAATTGGGAGGAAGTTGAGAGGGGGCAACACCAAGGGCAGAGAGGATATCTACGATGGAAGGATGCAGAGGGAATCTGACTCCAACCTTGAACATTTGTTCATAAACTGCAACCTCTCCCTCTTCACAATAAAAAACCCTCTCAGAATCAGAGGGAACCCTCATAGTTATGCTGGGGGGCACTCCATAGGCATGCCTCCATATCAGGAGGTCACGATCCCTAACAGAGGAGATAAAGGACGAGGCGTGGGAGGTATCAATATCATCATCTGTATCATCTCCCGCATCCTCAACCCCCTCTCCCTCAGTCTTGCCATCTTCCGGATGACCATGGGGAAAGGCCACCTGGAAGTCATGGGGAGACAGGGTTGTTACAGGGACTGCCTCGGAGGGGAACATACCCTCGACCTCTCGACCTGGGCTTATGTCGGATGTCTCTCTCCTGCCAGAAGTTCCAGCACCAGTTGGCGAGGATGCTCTCTCGTCCATCTCACTTGGTTTGGGAGTCTCGACTGGGTGAGATGATGACCCACAAGACTCAGACGGTTCAAATGGTTTTATGGTGGCAAGAGGAATGGGAAAGATGGGTCGTACCCAATTAGGGTCGTCCCCTCGTCTCCTCTCTTCCTCTTCCTCTATTCGTCTGATCTCTGCAAAGAGATTCTCTCTCAAGGATGGGAATTCAGATACTAAGCTATAAAGCCTCCTAAGCATTAAATGGAAGACCCTACACTTGGAGAAATTTGGGGAACTTGACCACAAACAAGTTTGCAATTGATATTTCTATACCATCCTGGTGACAAAGTTTGGAAAAATTATCCTCACTTATTTAAACAAATAAATCCTGAAGTCACAACTAAATACTGTTTCACAATTATGAAAACTTCTACAATCCAACCATCCAGGGCGCCCATACACCCTATCGTACAACTTTCATTATAAAATGGATATGATTACCCGCATAACACTATGATTTATCGCAAAGGTTATAAACTCATATCCTAAAGACCTAACTTACTTTGACTCCCAATGTTTTTTAGTTTCATGTGTGGGGCCTCTCGCAAGCGAAATCCAAATAAGGAACCCCCCGATACAATACTGCCTAAAGTAGTTGATCATCGAAACTCCTCAGGTCTTTAGTCAATAGTATATAACTTCTCTACGGGTATTATCAATTTCAAATAAAAGTCTACTCATCTACTATCTTATAAAAGATAAGATGCTGGTTATTAGTAGTAGATACACTCTCATATACCACAAGTCAATCCACGCCGATAGTCACATCATGTTAGGATATGCCTAAAGTAAGTAATTCCGCGATAAAAATTAGACCCACGTGATGACATGCAAAATATAGGTGTCCCACAACCCCTCGGCGAGTCTACGTAAATAGCAGTGCTATAGGCTAAGTTTAGTAACCCTTATGTCCATATAATATTAATTGATACAAAATCAGTATGTGCCTAATAACTCCTTAGATAGAAAACATACCCTCATTCGCGGGTGGTGGTTGTTGAATATCCTACTATTATAACTTTACTCCGATGAGTCAGGAAAAAATTTACCCTAAATTTTCAGTTCTAGTAAACTACACTCCACTATATGTCCAAGCCTTTGAATATATTGCCTTCGTTGGGTATCACACAATTCTCGCATTTCTAGAACTTCTACTGATGACTCTCCTCAATTTTCCATTTGACCCTCTCCCAAGCGCACCACGTTGGGTGAGTCTAATTTGGCACACTTTCGACTATAGAAGCACTTGGAATTTGTAGGCTGCGTCCTAATCGTCTTTATAGTCCCGACCTCTCGTGCCATAATAAGGGTGACCTCATCTACGGTCATTATGCTCGAACATGCTTCATAACCTCCTACGTCTGCCTCCCGCTACTCGCCCAACGGACCTCATTTTCCATACTTCATTGATCGATCACTTTCTAACGTAAATAAGATTCACTTATATATATGTGATAGCTGGAGAATGAAATATCACCAAGGAAATCAACAATCCTAAACATAGGGGTCTATATCAAAGAACGCTAAGCTGAAAACACACTAAGCTGTACAGATCCTAAAGGACACTAGAACCAGATGCTCTGATACCACCTGTAACATTCCGCCTAATTAAATACTGGGTGGCCAGTCCCATACCAAATTAACACAGAATATACAGTTGGCTCATTCTTAGCATCACTGTCGAAAACATTAACTAATCACCCAATACCCAATTAAGCTGGTGTTAAAAACTTTCCAAATTTTAATTCAACAAAATCCATTTTTTTAGTTTACGAATAACACTACACATATTATTCTAAAACACTAATAACCGTACAGATACTCAAAAGAATTTATATGCAATTGGAATAAACATTCCCACATAATAATCCAATAGAGTAATCCCAACAATAATAAATGTATTAAAATGACACAAATACAAGAGTATTTTGACTCAGATAAAAGAGCTACTAAATTCCTTTGGGCGACATGCCCTATCTAAAAGAATACTATGAATCAAATGAAGATAGGCATCTAAGCAATACTCCATAGTTCCATAGCTCGTCATAAAACACTAAGGTTGGCGTCCCTACTGCTGGACACCTGATATAGAAGGTAAAATAAAAAAGAGAATATGCAAGGAAACGGGTCACATCCCGATGTGAAAATGATTTTGAAAATAGCAAGTATTTAACAAGTGCAATAAAGCATTTATTATGTACATGTTAGTATCTAGACTCTCACTTGATATTCCCACCTCTCAGATAGAGTGCACACTTAACATTTCCTATTAACCTCCTAGTTAACAGTTCCTCTTCACAAATTTCCAAAATATGATTCCATCACATATCATAACCCCGTATGTCCCATACCATACGTCGTATAATCATTCATATACTTTTCCCATTAATATGAATTAAGGTTTTCAAATCTATAAGAATAAATATTCATTAACTTAATTCAGTTCTTTTTCTCAATTCACCGTCATCTATAATTATCACACAGTAGGTTGATACAACCACAATATATACATTCATACAGTTCATTATATATAGACATATATAATACGACACCCCGAGACACAGCTGCGGTGCATGCACTACTCCGCTATCATGTCCCAGTATCACTGGTCGCCGAATAGGGGACCAAAGGTTCGGTAAGGATTCCTTGAACCACAACATCAACACAAATACTGGAGGCGAACATAGTTCTCATACCCATGGGTCACGCACATACCTACGTTCCCATAGTCAGCGGACTTATCAACTCCCCGATAAGTCTTTCATAGACCTATGTTCTCGAGCGACAAATAAAAAATCCCATGAATTCATTAGGATATGACTGCCCTCACGCGCAAACCTCCCGTCGATAGTAGGTAAGCTAGGTATGTCATACATATAAATCATCAATTAGTCAAATAGGCATTATCATCTACCTATAGATATAATAACAACAAGGTAACCACACTACCCTAAGATAATTCCCATACGTAGCATCATATCTCTTTAAATACTACGTATTCACTTCTTTAATTTAATTATTCCGGAGTCTCACTCATTACTCAAGGTTTAAATAGGTTTTCCTCAATATATTTATTCAGTAAGAAATCACTAATATCTTACTGGTCCATATCATCTTATCTCCTGAATTACTACGAATTAAATCTCCCACTTAATTAGGGTTATAATCGATAGTTTCTAATCTCTTAAAAACACATCCTCTAACACATAGGATTAAACCCTCTTGTAAACTTAAGGCTACCCATGTGGTTTATTAAGTTACCCCTAGTGGACCTATCCTTAATAATCATGCATACAAATTAGAATCCAACACATGAATCTAGTAACCGAAATTTCTTTCAATTTAATTATCATAATTCTAATCAATTAAATCCCAATCACATTAATTCGATTCTTCTCTAGGGCTTACTGATCTTCCCTAAGTCCCATAATATTCAATTAATAATCACCAAATATTTACAAAAGGTTTGGGATAGGAACAAGCATTAAAACGAAACAACTTCATGAATTTTGGGGAGGTCGATCGATCGAAGGTAGGGGGTCGATTGATCGATCGCCCATATATCTACCCAGTTTTCTGCATTTCTTATTCTACGGGTTTCATAACTTTTGATCATTCAAACTTTCATATTAACAACCCAAATTCCTTATAATCCTTACTACATGATATAGAAACATATGTGAATTATTTCTAATGCTATAAACATCCTAGAATCATCAAGAGTTTGAATTAAAAGCATATGTTTATCCTCTTTTTCCAGAAAATTATAAATATGATATCTTCAACAACACACAATTGATTCTCAGAATTTCTTCAACAACTTAATGATTATTTCGTGGATTACTATCTACCTACGACACGAGTTTGGTTCCTACATAGTTCCATTTTCCAGAAATCAATTAACAATTCTATCTTTATCTTCCAAACATACAAAAACCTCATCTTTTATAACTATCCTCACATGGACAATATACAAACTTAAATTGTAATCATCAAATACTTGCCTCCAATGAAGATCTGATCCTTTGGGTTGGTGTATCACTGGAGGTTCTCCCTGTCTCCAGTGGTGGTTGATGATGGTGACCTTTGACTCTTGGTTCTCCTCCTTTCCAAGAAAGCTTCTCTTCTCCCAAGCACCCTTTCACTCTCTCTCACAAAATGACCTTTCAATTTTGTGTAGAAGAGATGAATGAACCCACGTACAACTAATCTCCAAATATATATAATAAGACAAAATTCGGAATCACTATTCATCCCCCTTGTAAATATGGTCAAAATTCCCTTTTTGGGTGTCTTTTCATTTCCAAATGACCCGAGACTCAAAACCAACATCCAAATAGACTTTTCTGACTATTTCAGCCCTTCCGGACGCAACGACGCACTCGAAATGACTATAAGGTTGATGTAAAAATTAGTATCCTTTTTAATCTAACAAATTTGTCCCGACACGTCCCATACCGCGTCCGACTAAAAATTCAAATTACTCAATTAATAACTCACAGCAATATCAATAACATCACATTCATATATTACCTAAATATCTTTAAATAATATTCAGAATCATTCATTTTAATATCCACAATTCGGATAAAACCCCAAATGAATTAATTTATAATAAAATCCAATTAATCCATTAATTTAAAATATAACCCATTTGAAAAGCCATTCAAATTACAGGGTATTACACGCACGTGCTGCTCTGACTGCCCCAATTTTCCTTTTCCAGACTTTAATACCCTGAGATTTTTGGGACTAATATTTATTTATTTTGGGATGAATAAATATTAATTCGATTGGAGAATAATTAAATTAGCATTTGAGGTCAAAATTTGAAGACGTTAGAAAGTATTTCATATGGCGAATCTAAGTGTGCCATTGTTTTTGGAAGGGTCGAGAAAGTCGAAATGACTGTACTTGGGGTCTATTTGGGTTCCGAAATGTCTTAGGCTCGTTTGGCTCGAATTAGAGTTACGAAGTCATTTAAAGTGTGTATTATCATTTAAAGTTGTGTATTTGGGGAATTAGGGCTTAAAAGCCTACGGGAGATAGATTTCTCCTTAGAGAGAAAGAGAAAGAAAGAAATAGAAAGGGAAAGACAGAAGGAAGAATAAAGAAGAGAAGAAAGAGAGAGATAGGTGGCCAATCCGTGATTTCGAGGCGGATTCAGACCCTACAAACTCGAGGCAAGTGATTAAACTTGCTAAATAATTCTTGTGCATCTTTTATTTCATGATTTGTGGATTTAAATTATGAATTTTGGGGAAATATTTTAAAACCTAGTTTTTGGGAAAATCTAGTATTTGAGGTGTATATATAGATTTGAGGGTATAAATTGGTTGGGTTGGATAATTTAATGAGTTTTAATGTTATATATGAGTTTGGGTTGTTGTATAAGGGTTAGAAGATGAGTATATATGATTTTTGGGATTTTTTGCTTTTGTGAAAATAGCCATTTTCGTGGCTTCTGATGAGCCGAATCGATTCGGCCCCTTATCGAATGGATTCGAAAAGTTGCAGGTGCCCAGGTCTGAGTGACCGAATCGATTGGGACCCCAGCCGAATCGATTCGGACTGAGAGAGCAGTCCAGGTCTATTGACCCGAATTGATTCGCCGGGCCGAATCAATTCGGATTGGGCCCAAATCGATTCTGAAATAGGGCAATTTCAGGATGTTTTTCTAGGGCGAGTTTCATCCCGTTTCGTTTGCGGTTATCGATTGGGAACCTCTATGTGAGTTATGAGAAATGTGTTTTGGGGATTTTAATGAGATTCCCTTATGAGTTAGTATTGGAGTCTTATTGACTTAATTCGAGAGAACGCCGATTAGAGAGTATAGTTTAGGTAAAGTGGGGAAGCCCACTATCTTTGAGTATTCCTTGCGAATATAATCTTGGATTAATAAGAGAAAGTCAGAATGTGCTTAGAGATAATAGATTTAGAATTAAATCCCAAGTGGGATAACTTTAAGGGTTCCTTGCAAATGGATATAGAGAATATCCTTAACGTAGATCGATTTGGGTGATGTTTTGTATGGATGATAAGTTCCGATTGACGTGCATAAGGATTGAGAGAATATCTTCAACGTTAATAGAATTGAGAGATGATTCGTACAAATAAGAAGTAAAGTGTGAATTTGAAGTGAGAATAGTATAGCGTATACTAAGTGGGGAAGTTATGTGTATTGTTGACAAATAGTATATTAAGAGTATAATATACTAAATAATAATGCTACTTCAATTGTGCCTAAGAGCGTAATAAGAATATGCGTATAGTGTGATACCTATACCTTATGAGATGGTATACTTTTATATGGTGAAGATGTATGTACACCTTATGTGTACGTATACATATACGTGAAGCATACCCCATCTAATGCTATTATGTGTCACCCCGCCTAATTAATCCCGGGTGATCATTCCTAAATCAAGTTAGAACATGTTTCTCAGTTGGTTCATTCTTAGCATCACTGTCGTCTTTTTAATTACTAACCACCTAAGTGATAAAAGTAGACTGGTGTCAATTTTTATCTTCCATTTAATTAAATGAACTTCTCATGCGGAAAATATAAGACAATATAGCAATCACAGCTAACAGAAATAACCATGCCCAAATAATTAACTGACCGAATAAACCATCGGTTCAACAATCCAACAAACGTAAGGACCAGAAATAAATCTCAACAAGTCTAACAAATACTAAATGAACTGTGAGCAACATGCTTGAATAACTAATAATGAGTCTCGACATAATGAATGAAAGAATGAGGCGTCTAGCAAGAGTCCGACAACATCCACATATGCTGCAGCAATGGATCCCTGGAATTGAGTCAAGCCTGGCGTCCCTCTGGCTGGACACCTAAAAGTTTTTATAGCAAGGGTTAGTACTCAAAACATTTGGAAAACATTTAGCAAATGATTAACTTGCAGTAATAAATAAATATGCATGCTCTTCATATTTTAGTTAGTGCCGCACTCTCTCCTGAGGACTTCCTTACCCCTCCTCTAATGTGCACTACTAATGCTTTAATTAAATCACCTAGTTATTTATGTCAAGACTAGATAATTAATAAAGTCTCCTTGTACCCACCCTACTCTAGCCGAGTATACCGTGATTATGATTTTTAAGTTATTAGAAACATCAACTTAACTAATAATTTCCCTTTTAAATTCATATAACTTCTACACGTGTTATGCATATGAAACAACTCATGCTTTGTATTAATTAGTCCGTATATAATTAATTTCCTAATTATATACTTATAGTCATATTGCAGCATTCACAAACATACTGAAATATCTTTAATAACTAATATCCAGCCGAGTAAAATATTCAAAGGATATAAATTCTCTAAAATGCTATCCCACTAGGTATATTCACATAACCTAGTTACCCCAAGTCAGAATTTCACACTAACTTGGTGAACACATATAAATTGGATACGGTCATATTCCTTCCCTGAAAGTGAGATGCCCCTCACCCATATAGTGGACGCTATGACCTTGGAATATACTCACTCTACTCCTCAAGCTAGGGAATTCATCCACTATGCGCAACCTCCCCCTATAGCACTAGAGTATAATAATAATAATATCTATTCACTGATATTAATTTATACACCATATATATACTATCACATCCGTATATATATCTAAATATAAAATTTTCCCGACTACACCGTGTACTAAATTCGTAACACAAGCCTATTCAACTTATTTAGAGTTTATAGTCCAACTCTAGTTATTAATTAATTTTCCCATTAATTAATTAAGTTACTTTTGGTGTCGCCCCCACCATAAATTTGGACTTACTCTCGTAATCCGAAATAACCTCACCCGAGTCTAAATCCCCGACTCCAAATTATTTAGCCTCTACCTAAATAAAATATTACACCTCGGTATATCTCAACCAATATTCCCAGACTTGTCCACTAACTCCGTATTTAATCATGACGTGTCACACAAATTTCAATCTCAAATCCTAATTGATTTTACTCACAATTAATTAGATTTAAACTCATGTATTAATCTCTCAATAATTAATTACATAAAAGATTATAATGTAATTTTTTCCTTTTATATACATAACTGGGCGAAGCTGTCAAAATCTGCCGACCCTCGATCGATGAACCCCAGACCTTCGATCGATCGATCGAGCATGTCTACGTCTTCTTCGCGAAGACAGATTCATCCATGGACAAATTTCTTAGAACCCTAATTTCTTCTACAAGCAATCTCAATCCCTCTTAACACTAATACATGTTAGAAACCTTATTAGGGATCTCCAGAATGTCCACCAACATCATTAACTCATCCATTACCTATTGATTTCTACATTTGGCGAAAAATTCATCTTTAACTCTTAACCCATTTACACCCGAAATTCCTTCATCAAATTCGTTTCTAATTATCCAGATATCATCCTACCAGATATATATCAACTTATAAATATCATATTTTACATGAATTCTTACCCAAATCGTAAATCAGAATATTGTTTTCAAAATCCCAAGTTTATGCCATTAACACCGAAAACGAATTTCAATTAAACACCTCACATAAATATGAATTGAAAAACAGATTCAATACTACAACAAGTTATCCACTTGCCTTAGGTTTCGTAGAGTCCGATTTTTGGAGATGAATTCCAAGGTTGAAGACGACTCTTGTTGGCCCTCTTGTGATCCTCAAATCCACCATTAACTGCTATTAGGGTATCTTATCACACTAAGCCTTTTTCTAATCTCACATCAGCCGTTTCCTTATATCTTCTAATTTAAAAATTAACCTAAATCCCGTTTTTTGACTAATGGGCCAAGCCCAAGTGACCCAAAGGCCCCCGTGTGGGCCCGGCTATGTCTAAAAACGTCCTATGACCCGTATATTACGCCCGGGTACACTTTTCCGACTATCTCAGCCGATCCAGACTCAACTATACACTCAGAATTGGCATCTGAATTAATTTATAAAAATCTTTATCTCACACCCAATTTAGTCTATACCGACTCCCGGCTGAGATAAGTGTATACCCCGTCATTAACACCCGAAAGGACTTAAATAAATTATTACTATTCACTTAGTAGATAAATTCCCCTAAATATCAATCATTTACTCCCCGATTAATATTTAAATATATTTTTCCATAATTAATTCATTTAAAATTACGACACACTAGTAATTTAGAATTACCGAATTAATTAAATTTAAATGCACCAAAAATACGGGGTGTTACATACTCCCCCCTTACAAAGGAATTTCGTCCCTGAAATTAGGTCATACCTATGGTGAATAGCTCAGGATATTGTTCCTGCATATCCTCCTCCTGTTCCCAGGTAGACTCATCAATATTATGATGACCCCACTGTACTCTAACTAGTGGAACAACCTTGGATCATAATTTCCTCTAACTACGGTCCAGAATAGCCATCGGTCTCTCCTCATACGAGATGTCTGGATGCAAATCGATCTCCTCGAGTGGAATGTGCCAAAAGGCTCTCTCACTCCTTCGATATTTCTTCAGCGATGCCACATGGAACACATCATGTATCCACTGAAGATGCTCTGGTAACCCCAGTCTATACGCTATCGGTCCCACCCTCTCGATAATAGGGAAAGATCCTACGTACCTCGGTGATAACTTACCCTTCTTGCCGAACCTCATCACCCCTCTCATAGAGGATACTCAGACTAAAACCTGATCCCCAACTTCTAGCTCCACATGTCTCAGTGAAGCATCAGCATAACTCTTCTGCCTATCCTGAGCTATTCGAATCCTCTCTCGAATCAACTCTATCTTGGTAGACATCTCCTGGATAATCTCCGACCCCAAGAGTTTGTTGTCCCCCACCTCTAACCAACAAGCGGGTGAACGACAAGGTCTCCCATACAGTGCCTCAAACGGTGTCATGCCAATCGTGAATTGGTAAGAGTTATTATACGCAAATTCTACTAAGGGAAGGTATTTCTCCCAACCTCACCCGAAGTCTAAAATTCACAATCTGAGCATATCTTCCAGCATCCGATTAACTCTCTCAGTCTTCCCGTCAATCTGTGGGTGATATGCCGTACTGAAGGGTAACTCCGTGCCCATGGCCTCCTGAAATCTCTGCAAAAAATGGGCGACAAAGATTTTGTCTCGGTCGGATACACTATTTATCAGTACCCCATGCAGCTTAACAATCTCCGCTATGAATAGCTGCGCATAACGCATCGTCTCAAAGTCTGTGCGAACTGGCAGGAAGTAGGCCACCTTGGTCAACCGCTCCACAATGACCCATATGGAGTTGTGACCCCTCTGTGATGCAGGTAAACCTATAATCAAGTCCGTGGAGATGCTCTCCCACTTCTACACGAGAATTTCTAACGGCTGTAACATCCCTGATGGTCTCTGGTGGTCGACTTTCATAAGCTGACATGTGGCACATTTCGAAACAAACTCCGCTATGTCCCGTTTCATTCCTACCCACCAATACTGCCTCCTCATATCCTGGTACATTTTATCCCCGCCGGGATGTACCGCAAATTTTGAACCATGGGACTCTTTCATAACCGCGTGCCTTAACTCCTCATCCTCTGGCATAATTAATCTCCCATTAAGGCGTAGGCCTCCTTCTAAGCTAATTGAGTAACCCTCTGCTCCCTCAGCTATCAACTGGCCCACCTTATCCTGGCAAATCTGATCCTCTGCCTGAGCCTTCACAACCCGCATAATGATCTCAGGTGTGATGAATAATGCTGACATGCAGGCCCTGGCTACATCATCCTCATATCGAAGCTCTGTCCACTTCTCTTTCCATACCTCTGATATATCCACAGTCGATCTTTGGCTCAATGCGTCTGCTACCACATTAGCCTTACCAGGATAATACTGAATATCAAACTGGTAGTCTTTCACGAATTATAGCCACCACCTCTGCCTCATATTCTGATCCTTCTGTGTGAAGAGATACTGAGGTGACTTATGATCCGTGAATAAAGTGAACAACTATTCTAGAAGATAATGGTTCCATATCCTCATGCCAAAAATGACCGCTGCTAACTCCAGGTTATGAGTGGGATAATTCCTCTCGTGGGGCTTTAGCTTTCTATAAGCATAAGCTATAGCCCTTTCCTCCTGCTGGAGCACACCCCCAAGACCCTGTAAGGATGCGTCTGTGTAAACCTGATACTCTAACCCTCCCTTTGGCAATGTAAGTACGGGTGCAGATGTCAACTTGTCCTTTAGATAGTCGAACGTCAATTGACAATGATCATCCCAAGTGAAAGGTACCCCTTTTTGAGTCAGATTCGTCAAAGGGACCACAATCTTTGAGAATCCATTAATGAACCTCTTGTAATAACCGGCCAAACCCAAAAAACTGTGCACCTCAGTCGGTGTCGTGGGCTGTCCCCACTCCCTCACCGCCGACACCTTACTCAGATCCACCGCAATACCCTGGTCTAATACAACGTGACCAAGGAACTGTACTTCTCGTAGCCAAAACCCACACTTCCCGAATTTGGCATAGAGCTGATGATCCCTCAGTATCGGCAGAACCATAAGCAGATGCTCTGCGTGCTCCTCCTCGGTGCGCGAGTAGATTTGGATGTCATCAATGAACATGATGATAAACTGATCTAGATACTCCCTGAAAACCCTATTCACTAGATTTATGAACACTGCTGGTGCATTAGTGAGCCCGAATGGCATCACACTTAGCTCATATGATCCATACCGTGACAAGAAAGCAGTCTTAGGAACATCCTCCTCTCGGATGCGTAGTTGATGATACCCTGACCTCAAGTCGACCTTGGAGAAGTAAGACGCCCCTCTCAATTGGTCAAATAAATCATCAATCTGAGGCAATGGATACTTATTCCGTATCGTTACCTTGTTCAGCTCCCTATAATCCACGCACAAGTGGAGTGAACCATCTCGCTTCTTTATAAACTACACCGGTGCACCCCACGGTGATGTACTCTGTCGAATAAAACCCTGACCCAGGAGTTACTGAATCTGTTCCCTCAATTCACGCATCTCTGAAGGGGCCATACGATAAGGTGCCCGAGCAATCGGCCTCGTCGTCGATGCTAAATCGATAACAAATTTGATTTCTCTACTAGGTGGTAACCGTGGTATCTCCTGGAACACATCCTCAAAGTCCCTCACTACGGGAATGGAGTCCAAAGGAACTACCACCTCCTGTGAGGTTTCCTCCTTGATGTAATACAAGTGAGTGCACGACCCTCCTTCAGGTAGCAACATTGCTATTAGGAACATTTCCTGTCCCGAAATGGAGAACACGATTGTCCTCTCATAATAATCCACAGTTGCCTGGTAACCTGCCAACCAATCCATGCCCAAGATGACATCATACCCCTCCATACCTAACACTAAGAGGTTTGCTGCTAAATTAAGCCTCCCAATTAAAATGTCCACTCACGACAAATCGAGTGAATCAAAGCCCCGCTGCCTACTGGCGACTCTACACACATACGAAGACTACCCGCTGACTCTAACAACCCAGCCCATTTAGCAAAATTAGATTTAATGAATGAATGTGATGCTCCCGTGTAAAAAAGTATGCTACCCTCATGACCATGAATGAAAAATATACCCTCAACCGCTGGAGGTGCCTGCTGTGCTGGAGGATTGCGAACATCCTAGACGTTATACACACGCTCGTAGTGCATCTTCCCCTACTGCTGTGTGGTGGGTGGAGCTGGTGCTGCTGGCAGCATCTTCCCCTTCTGCCCCTGTTGGGCACCCTGCTGATGGCCTTTGCCCCTCTGCGGGCACTCCCTCTTGAAGTGTCCTGGCTGGCCACAGGCAAAATAGCATTTCTGATCATCACCCTGCCGTTGGCCCTGACGTGGCTGGCCCTGCTGGCCTCCCCCGTTATTCCCTTGGCCCTGACGGCCCTGAGGAATCTGTTGCTGCTGATTAAGGACCGACTGCCCCTGCCTGAACCCCTGTCCTCCTGGTCGGAACCCACCATGCTTAAATTTCTTAGCCTGATTCCCCTGTTGAATAATAATCTGCTGCTGAGTACCACTCGTCTCACTACCAGTAACCGCCTAGCCCTGCTGGCTCGGCTCACCTGCTTTTTTATTTCCCTTAGTATGGAAATGATGATCCGGGCAATGTACAAGTGCGGCATTAATGACATCTGTATAAGTCACTAATGCCGGATTTCCAATCAAATGTTACCTGATCCTCTAGACTAAGCCATCCATGAACCTTGACTTCTTTCACTCCTCATCGCTCACCTCATTTGGCACAAATTTCACCAAATGGGTGAACTCTTCCTCATATTCTGCCACTGACCGATCACCCTGTACCAACTCACTAAACTTCTTTCTCATCTCAGCCTCTACCGCTAGGGGGAAGTACTTGCGGTCGAACCACACCCAGAATTCGGATATTGTCATCAAATCCCACTCCTCAGCGGTGGTAACGAACTCCCACCACTGTAAGGTTGCCCCTGACAGACGAAAGGTAGCAAGCATCTGCTTCTGCACCTCCGTACCCTCTAGCATGCGCAGATGGTGCTGAATGTTCTTCTTCCAGTCACAAGCCTCTACGACATTTGTTCTACCTCGGAACTCAGGTGGGTGACCCTTTTGAAAGGTCTCCCTAACTCGCTGCCAAGACAATGGCCCCACTGGATCCTGAACTGCTGGTGCCACTGGAGGCGGTGCCTGGAGCTGTGGAAAATGAGTTGCCATAGCTCGCATCGCTATCTCGACCGCCTGGGCCACTATCACTACCACCTGAGTAGTAGAAATCAACTCGGGTGGGGGTGGTGGTGGCAGTATTTGTGGTTCCTGATGAGCCTCCCTCATCTCATCCCTAGCCTCCGCCCTCTCCGCTCTCTGTCCCTTCGGTGGCATCTGAAATAGATTGAATTGTATAAGTACACAATTTATACAAAAACTAACAGTAGGAATACGGTATCTCACAAGTGGAAAATATAAATCAATACTCCTAATAATAGGGCTCTATAACAACCGAACGCTACGCTGAAACGTAGAAAGACGCACAGATCCTAAGGACACTAGAACCTGATGCTCTGATACCATCTGTGACACCCCGCTTAATTAATCCCGGGAGATCAGTCCTAAATCAAGTTAGAACAGGTTTCTCAGTTGGTTTATTCTTAGCATCACTGTCGTCTTTTTAATTACTAACCACCTAAGTGAGAAAAGTAGACTGGTGTCAATTTTTATCTTCCATTTAATTAAATGAACTTCTCATGCGGAAAATATAAGACAATATAGCAATCACAGCTAACAGAAATAACCATGCACAAATAATTAACTGACCGAATAAACCATCGGTTCAACAATCCAACAAACGTAAGGACCAGAAATAAATCTCAACAAGTCTAACAAATACTAAATGAACTGTGAGCAACATGCTTGAATAACTAATAATGAGTCTCGACATAATGAATGAAAGAATGAGGCATCTAGGAAGAGTCCGACAACATCCACATATGCTGCAGCAATGGATCCCTGGAATTGAGTCAAGCCTGGAGTCCCTATGGCTGGACACCTAAAAGTTTTTTTTTAAAAGTTTTTATAGCAAGGGTTAGTAGCCAAAACATTTGGAAAACATTTAGCAAATGATTAACTTGCAGTAATAAATAAATATGCATGCTCTTCATATTTTAGTTAATGCCGCATTCTCCTGAGGACTTCCTTAACCCTCCTCTAATGTGCACTACTAACGCTTTAATTAAATCACCTAGTTATTTAACTCAAGACTAGATTATTCATAAAGTCTCCTTGTACCCACCCTACTCTAGCCGAGTATACCGTGATTATGATTTTTAAGTTATTAGAAACATCAACTTAATTAATCATTTCCCTTTTTAAATTCATATAACTTCTACACGTGTTATACATATGAAACAACTCATGCTTTGTATTAATTAGTCCGTATATAATTAATTTCTTAATTATATACTTATAGTCATATTGCAGCATTCACAAATATACTGAAATACCTTTAATAACTAATATCCAGCCGAGTAAAATATTCAAAGGATATAAATTCTCTAAAGTGCTATCCCACTAGGTATATTCACATAACCTAGTTACCCCAAGTCAGAATTTCACACTAACTTGGTGAACACATATAAATTGGAGGCAGTCATATTCCTTCCCCGAAAGTGAGATGCCCCTCACCCATATAATGGACGCTATGACCTGGGAATATACTCACCCTACTCCTCAAGCTAGGGAATTCATCCACTATGCGCAACCTCCCCCTATAGCACTAGAGTATAATAATAATAATATCTATTCACTGATATTAATGTACACACCATATATATACTATCACATCCGTATATATATATATAAATATAAAAATGTCCCGTCTACACCGTGTACTAAATCCTTAACACAAGCCTATTCAACTTATTTAGAGTTTATAGTTCAACTCTAGTTATTAATTAATTTTCCCATTAATTAATTAAGTTACTTTTGGTGTCGCCCCCACCATAAATTTGGACTTACTCTCGTAATCCGAAATAACCTCACACGAGTCTAAATCCCCGACTCCAAATTATTTAGCCTCCACCTAAATAAAATATTACACCTCGGTATCTCTCAACCAATATTCCCAGACTTGTCCTCTAACTCCTTATTTAATCATGACGTGTCACACAAATTTCTATCTCAAATGCTAATTAATTTTACTCACAATTAATTAGATTTAAACTCATGTATTAATCTCTCAATATTTAATTACATAAAAGATTATAATATAAATTTTTCCTTTCATATACATAACTGGGCGAAGCTGCCAAAATCTGCCGACCCTCGATCGATGAACTCCAGACCTTCGATCGATCGATCGAGCAGGTCTTCGTCTTCTTCGCGAAGACAGACTCATCCACGGACAAATTTCTTAGAACCCTAATTTCTACTACCAGCAATCTCAATCTCTCTAAACACTAATACATGTTAGAAACCATATTAGGGATCTCCGGAATGTCCACCAACATCATTAATTCGTCCATTACCTATTGATTTCTACATTTGGCGAAAAATTCATCTTTAACTCTTAACCCGTTTACACCCCGAATTCCTTCATCAAATTCGTTTATAATTATCCAGATATCATCCTACCAGATATATATCAACTTACAAATATCATATTTTACATGAATTCTTACCCAAATTCGTTAATCAGAATATTGTTTTCAAAATCCCAAGTTTATGCCATTAACACTGAAAACGAATTTCAATTAAACACCTCACATAACTATGAATTGAAAAACAGATTCAATACTACAACAAGTTATCCACTTGCCTTAGGTTTCGTAGAGTCTGATTTTTGGAGATGAATTCCAAGGTTGAAGATGACTCTTGTTGGCCCTTTTGTAGTCCCCAAATCTACCTTTAACTGCTATAAGGGTTCCTTAACACACTAAGTGTTTTTCAAAACTCACATCAGTCGTTTCCTTATATTTTCTAATTTAAAAATTAACCTAAATCCTGTTTTTTGACTAATGGGCCAAGCCCAAGTGACCCAAATGCCCCCGTGTGGGCCCATCTATGTCTAAAAACGTCCCGTGACCCGTTTACTACCCCCGGGTACAGTTTTTCGACTATCTTGGCCCATCCGAACTCAACTATACACTCAGAATTGGCATCTGAATTAATTTATAAAATCTTTATCTCACACCCAATTTAGTCTATACCGACTCCCGGCTGAGATAAGTGTATACCCTGTCATTAACACCCGAAATGACTTAAATAAATTATTACTATTCACTTAGTAGATAAATTCCCCTAAATATTAATCATTTACTCCCCGATTAATATTTAAATATATTTTTCCATAATTGATTCATTTAAAATTACGACACAACAGTAATTTAGAATTACCGAATTAATTATATTTAAATGCACCAAAAATATGAGGTGTTACTTATCATTGGGAATTTGCGCGATGAGGGTGAGCACCCTGTATCGAGGAGCAAAGTGTGGATATTTTCGAGGTCATAGTGGTCCATGCTTTTATTATGTGATATACATTTTAGGGATGAGACGTGGAGGGTATGTTTCGTCTCATTTCTTGTTAGGAACTATGACCGCTTCTCAGACGTTGTGATTTGGTTTTGACCACGAAGTAGGTATCGTTTAGTCCTACCTGTGGTCCCTAGGATGCTACGTATTTGAGGCACTGGAAGATGATAGCATTGAGAGACCGCATCCTTGAGTTACAACTCATTGGGATGGTTATTATATATACTAATGTGAACAGTATATAAATTGTATATGATTATGTGACATCATATCTTATCTAAAGTAAAGAGATACAGTAAGATTGATTGAATCTCATTCTGGGAGATTAAGTCCGGACCAAATTTGTGATAAATCCATTAGAGTGTAAAAGTAGAGTAAATGATTATATGAGTATTTATATTACTTTGGGTATCGAGGGCATAATGGACCTCAACGACCAACATTGCCAAGGAGTAGTGTAACCGGGGGTTCCTTGTTTGGATTTCGCTTTGCGAGACGTCCCACGCATGAAACGCAGTGCGATATTGGGAGTGAGGAGAAGTTAGTCCTTAGTGCTCATATCATATATAATTATATATATCTTGATAATCGACAGTGCCAAGGAGTAGTGTAACGGGGGGTTCATTGTTTGGTTTTCGCTTTGCGAGACGTCCCACGCATGAAACGCTGTGCACTGTTGAGAGTTGGGAATAATTATCCTTGTGCTAATTGAATTTAGTAATATGGGGTTATATGCGTCATGCATTGAGGGCATCATGAATCTTGATAATCAATACTGCCAAGGAGTAGTGTAACGGGGGGTGGGGGGTGGGGTGGTTTCTTGTTTGGATTTCGCTTTCCGAGACGTCCCATGCACGAAACGCAGTGCAGTATTGAGACTTAAGAGAAGTTTAGTCCTTAGAATTTAGATTATATGAACTCATAAGTTAAAATTAAGAATCCTATAAAATCTAATAAGAGAATATGGTTATGTGTATGTATATTAAGTTAAGTTAAGCTGTGATGTATTATGGAGTTTAATAAGAATGAGGACTTAAGAAAATGTGGATTTGGGCGTAGGTTAGACCAGTTTGTCCCTAGATATAATTGGGTAGTTAATTGGAGATCTTGTGCGTACGTTTAGTGCGCGCTTTAGTTGAGAGGTGAGTTAGATTTTTGGGTGAGTGCGAGTCCACCCTAATCATGTCATAATGCATTTAAAATTATTATGCATTTTAATGCACTTGCTATAAATGTTTTTCACCATCGGGCTCTGACCCGTTTATATCTCTCTCTTTCTATATATATTGTATATTACTTTAGGTGTCCAGCCACGAGGATACCTAGCATGCTTTTCCATCCGTATTCGTGGAGCTGTGGCAGATGCAGACTATCGCGGAACTTTGTTAGCCGATTTCATTCCTTGTGTATCTAAAATAGGATTGAGTTTGTATATCGGGCTTGTACCCAAGTGTTGTAGATGTAGCACTTTTATTATTTCATTACAGTTGTTGTATTTGTCTGTGACCCGACAGTTTATTCGGGTATTTCATTTCGTACATTGTATTGTACTCTTTTACTAGTCTCTTTTATATTATTCGAGCATGTGTGCGTCTCTTATCGTATTTAGAATTGATGTGTTGGTTGGTTGTACATAGTCGGTTTTAAAATGTTTTAAAATAAAAAGTTTTTGACACCCTCTTTTTATAGCAATGGGTAGTTAGTCGTGTTTAGTTTTAGTATCGACACTTGATGCTGAGAATGATCCACATGTGATTCCTGATTATTTTAGTATAGGGCTTGCCACCCATTATTATTTTGAGTGGGTTGTCACAGATGGCATCAGAGCATCAGGTTCTAGTGTCCTTAGTATCTGTGCGGATTTTCTGCGATCTTCCGTAAGCGTTCTTGAAGTAGAGCCCTATAATTAGGAATGTTGTGTTCATACGACCATATTTTCTTATGTGATGAGAAAATTATTGAAAGGCATTCTGATACACTTGTTCTTGTTTCAGATGCCACCGAAGAGAGGTCATCCAGGCAGTGCAGATAAAGTATCCGAAAGTGTGGAATCTTAATTGCCTCAAAGGAATATGATTAGAGATGAAGTTTCCAATATTATGGCATAAGTAGTGACTGCTGCCATTTCTGTAATGGCGCATCAACCTCCCGTTCAAGCATCCCAAGCCCATCTAGGACCGTCTTTGTGGGAAAGAGTACGAGAAGATTTTATGAAGGGGCATCCTCCAGAGTTTTCAGGGGAATTTGATGTGATGGGTGCAAGTCGATAGAAGAATAGTATGTAGAGGTACCTTCGCATGGTTGAGTGTAGCGAGGTACATAAGCAATTTCCAGCCACCTTTATATTGACGGGGGCAGCAGTCCATTGGTGGGAGTCAGTCATGACATCAGAACAGAGAGATGTATTACCCATAGTGGACTTTTGGGAACTGTTTGATCAAAGGTATTTTCCTTGCGTGATTCGGAAGGAGATGAGAAAGAAACTGAGGGATGTGTTTCAAGGAAATCGAACGGTGGCCGAGTATGAAGAGGAATTTACTTGTTTGGCGAATTTAGTGCCTGATGAGGTAAATACGAAAGAGGGGCGTATATCAAAGTTTATGCGAGGTATAGATAGGAGAATTCGACAGAATTTGATAGGGAACCCAGGGTTAGTGACTTTCACCAAGGTAGTGCATGCGACATTATTACAGTGTCATGAATCTCGTCTTCGTTCGCAAGGGGGTAAGAACTTTAGAGATTCGGGTTCATCGAGTAGGTCTGGTGATGAGAATACCGACAATGCTAGTGGGTATAAGTACGATTATCAAGGGTCGCAACATCGTGATGTTCCTCAAGATGGGCAGAGAGGATTTGCGGGTAGATGTTTCTTTTGTAAAGAGATGGGTTATAGGAAGAGACAATGTCCTAAAAGAGGTAAAGGACCCCGATTTGAAGAAATTTTGGAAGTGAAGCCCTTACAGCAGATTCGAGGCCATTTTAGGCCAGGGGACTTTGTGTGGGAACCCATAGATGAAGAGATGAATTCGGACAAGAGATGTATGATGTAAGTTATTTTCCTATGTGAATAGGACTATGTTATGTGAAACTTTGGGAATATCGTATGTGAGATAGTTATAAGAGGGTAGTCCTGTAACCCTATTATGTTTGGAATGAACTGAAAGGGAATATCGAGCAAGTGAAGCTCTTATGTTATTATCTTTTGAGAGAATAGCTTATCTGTAATATGCTATTATAGAACTATAGCTTTGTTGTGAATATGAGAATTGTTGAAATCTGTTTAGTAGTAATAATAAAGCTACTTATTTTATAGTCGTGTTAGACTTATATAATTGTTATATTCCAGTTCTGGAAAAGCCTAATGAATGGCAATATATTTTAATAATGATGTGAAAGATTATTACTGAACTGATTCAGAAATTGAGTGGATTATTGTTGAGCCAGAGATTTTATCTCATAATTGTGTTAACTATGAGAACTATATATTAGTATGAGTATGATAATTTCTACAAACCTTGTGTCTTGGGCATAAGGTGTTTTATTTAAATGTCAAAAGACATAAACTTATAAAATAAAATGTTTTCAAAATAAAACTTTTTATATGCCTTTGGGCACTATCCAAATGATTTATACACAAATATTTTTAAACTCTAGTCCCGATCTAACAAACTCTCAATCCCCGACGTCGCTACATATTATTGTATTGGGAGGGTTCCTTGTTTGGATTTCGCTTGCGAGACCTCCCCCGCATGAAAGTAGCGAATGTCAGGAATTGAGAGGAGTTAAATCCTTGGACCCTTCAAAATTATTATATTAGTTATATATTAGTATAATTTATATATATATTTAGAGTATGGTTTTATTTGAGGCAAGAGAAGCCTAATTATGTTCATACGAGTAAATCTCGAATAAAGGGTGTATGGGCACCCTAGTTGTTATAATTGGTTTTATATAAACTAAAATATGTCATCGTAAGAGTTAGAGGTTTGGGTAGTGTTAGTACTGGTGAGGTAGTAGGATCGAGTTAAGCTTTGGAGTATTAGGCTTAGCTTAATTTCGAGGGTGAAATACTTGTAAATGGGGAAGTCTGTAATACCCTGAGATTTTTGGGACTAATATTTATTTATTTTGGGAAGAATAAATATTAATTCGATTGGAGAATAATTAAATTGGAATTTGAGGTCAAAATTTGAAGACATTAGAAAGTATTTCATATGGCGATTCTGAGTGTGCCATTATTTTCGAAAGGGTCGAGAAAGTCAAAATGACTGTACTTGGGGTCTATTTGGGTTCTGAAATGTTTTTGGCTCGTTTGGCTCGAATTAGAGTTACCGAGTCATTTAAAGTGTGTATTATCATTTAAAGTGGTGTATTTGGGGAATTAGGGCTTAAAAGCCTATGGGAGATAGAAATCTCCTTAGAGAGAGAGAAAGAAAGAAATAGAAAGAGAAAGAGAGAAGGAAGAAGAAAGAAGAGGAGAAAGGGAGAGAGAGGTGGCCAATCCGTGATTTCGAGGAGGATTCAGACCTTAAAAACTCGAGGCAAGTGATTAAACTTGCTAAATAATTCTTGTGCATATTTTATTTCATGATTTGTGGATTTAAATTATGAATTTTAGTGAAATATGTTAAAACTTAGTTTTTGGGAAAATCTAGTATTTGAGGTGTATATATAGATTTGAGGGTATAAATTGGTTGGGTTGGATTATTTAATGAGTTTTAATGTTATATATGAGTTTGGGTTGTTGAATAAGGGTTAGAAGATGAGTATATATGATTTTTGGGATTTTTGGCTTTTGAGAAAGTAGCCATTTTCGTGGCTTCTGATGAGCCGAATCGATTCGGCCCCTTACCGAATCTATTCGAAAAGTTGCAGGTGCCCAGGTCTGACTGACCGAATCGATTCGGACCCTAGCCAAATCGATTCAGATTGAGATAGTAGCCTAGGTCTATTGATCCAAATCGATTCGCCTTGGAGGCCGAATCGATTTGCATGGCCGAATCGATTCGGATTGGGCCTGAATCGATTCGGAAACAGGGCAATTTCGGGATGTTTTTCTACGATGAGTTTCATCCCGTTTCATTTGAGATTATCGATTGGGAACCTCTATGTGAGTTATGAGAAGTGTGTTTTGGTGATTTTAATGAGAATCCCTTATGAGTTAGTATTGGAGTCTTATTGACTTAATTCGAGAGAACGCCGATTGGAGAGTATAGTTTCGATAAAGTGGGGAAGCCCACCATCTTTCAGTATTCCGTGCGAAGATAATCATGGATTAATAAGAGAAAGTCAGAATGTGCTTAGTGATAGTGGATTTAGAATTAAATCCTAATTACGAAAACTTTAAAGGTTCATACGATAGATTGAACCGTATTATGAATCGAGAACGATAAATGATGATTGAGGTGAAAACGAATATAGAGAATATCCTTAACGTAGATCGAATTCGGTGATGTTTTGTCTAGATGATAAGTGCCGATTGATGTGCACAAGGATTGAGAGAATATCTTCAACGTGAATATAATTGAGAGGTGATTCGTACAAATAAGAAGTAAAGTGTGAATTTGAAGTGAGAATAGTATAGCGTATTCTAAAAAACGCGGGGCGTGATCGAGGCGTGGAGGCCAAGCCTTAAGCCTTAGAAGCCTAGGCGGGCCTTGGCGTAAAAAGGCGTGAAAAGGCGTTTAGGTCTTTTTAATATATTTTAGTATTTTTAAACCATAACAAGGCTATTAAAATACTAAAATTGTACATATCATAAAAATATGTCTGAATATTAGCAAATAAAAATACTATTTGATTATTTTGGATGAGATAATGGTCTGGTTTGCAAAAAATCTTTAAAATGAGATATCGTTTCACTAAAGCATTGCTGTTTTTAGAGAAAAAGTATGGCTTAAGGGTTTTATCAAGCATAAGGCGTCAAAATCTTAAGGCGGGGCGTTTCTCTCAAGCCTCAAGCCTAGGCGTGCCTAGGCGGAGCCTAGGCAGGTTTTTTAGAATAGTGGCGTATACTAAGTGGGGAAGTTATGTGTGTTATTGACAAATAGTATATCAAGAGTAAAATATACTAAATAATAATGTTATTTCAATTGCGCATACGAGCGAAATAAGAATATTCATATAGTGTGATACCTATACCTTATGAGATGGTATACTTTCATATGGTGAAGATGTATGTACACCTTATGTGTACGTATACATATATGTGAAGCATACCCCCTCTAATGCTATCATTGGGAAGTTACGCGATGAGGGTGAGCACCCTGGCTCGAGGAGCAAAGTGTGGATATTCCCTAGGTCATAGTCGTCCATGCTTTTATTATGTGATATACATTTTAGGGATGAGACATGGTGGGTATGTTTCATCTCATTGCCTGTTAGGAACTATGACTGCTTCCTAGACGTTGTGATTTGGTTTTGACCACGAAGTAGGTGTCGTTTAGTCCTACCGGTGGCCCCTAGGATGCTACATATTTGAGGCACTGGAAGATGATAGCATTGAGAGACCGCATCCTTGAGTTACAAGTCATTGGGATGGTTATTATACATACTTATGTGAACGGTATATAAATTGTATATGATTATGTGACATCATATCTTATTTCTAAAGTAAAGAGATACAGTAAGATAGATTGAATCTCATTCCGGGAGATTAAGACCGGACCAAATTTGTGATAATGACATTAGAGTGGAAATATAGAGTAAATGATTATATGAGTATTTATATTACTTTGGGTATCGAGGGCATAATGGACCTCAACGACCAACATTGCCAAGGAGTAGTGTAACAGGGGGTTCCTTGTTTGGATTTCGCTTTGCGAGACGTCCCACGCATGAAACGTAGTGCTATGTTGGAAGTGAGGAGAAGTTAGTCCTTAGTTCTCATATCATATATAATTATATATATCTCGATAATCGACAGTGCCATGGAGTAGTGTCGCGGGGGGGGGGGGGGGGGGGGTTCCTTGTTTGGATTTCGTTTTGCAAGACGTCCCACACATCAAATGCCGTGCACTGTTGAGAGTTGGGAATAATTATCCTTGTATTAATTGAATTTAGTAATATGGGGTTATATTCATCATTCATTGAGGGCATAATGAATCTTGATAATCAATACTGCCAAGGAGTAGTGTAACGGGGGGGTGGGGTGGGAGGGGGGGTGGGGGTGGTTTCTTGTTTGGATTTCGCTTTGCGAGACGTCCCATGCACGAAACACAGTGCAGTATTGAGACTTAAGAGAAGTTTAGTCCATAGAATTTAGATGCTATTAACTCATAAGTTAAAATTAAGAATCCTATAAACTCTAATAAGAGAATATGGTTATGTGTATGTATATTAAGTTAAGTTAAGCTGTGACGCATTATGGAGTTTAATAAGAATGAGGAATTTAGAAAATGTGGATTTGGTCGTAGGTTAGACCAGTTTGTCCCTAGAGATAATTAGGTAGTTAATTGGAGATCTTGTGCATACATTTAGTGCGCGCTTTAGTTGAGAGGTGAGTTGGATTTTTTGGTGAGTGCGACTCCACCCAAATCAAGTCATAATGCATTTAAAATTATTATGCATTTTAATGCACTTGCTACAAATGTTTTTCACCATCGGGCTCGGACCCGTTTATATATATATATATATATATATATATATATATATATATTGTATATTACTTTAGGTGTCCAGCCGCTAGGATACCTAGGATGCTATTCCATCCGTATTCGTGGAGCTGTGGCAGATGCGGACCGTCGTATGACTTTGTTAGCCGATTTCATTCGTTGTGTATCTAGATTAGGATTGAGTTTGTATATCGGGAATGTACCCAAGTGTTGTAGATGTAGCACTTTTATTATTTCATTACAATTGTTGTATTTATCTGTGACCCGATAACTTATTCGGGTATTTCATTTCGTACATTGTATTGTACTCTTTTACTTGTCTCTTTTATATTATTCAAGCATGTGTGCGTCTCTTATCGTATTTAGAATTGATGTGTTGGTTGGTTGTGCATATTCGGTTTTAAAATGTTTTAAAATAAAAAGTTTTTGACACCCTCTTTTTGTAGTAATGGGTAGTTAGCCGTGTTTAGTTTTAGTATCGACAGTTGATGCTGAGAACGATCCACATGTGATTCCTTATTATTTTAGTATAGGGCTGGCCACCCGTTATTATTTTGAGCGGGTTGTAACACCGACGTGACATCATATGTCATTAATGAGATGTATGCTGACGAAGAAGGTATAATGACTAAAAAATTGAATCATTCCAAACTTCTTAGTTATTTGCAAATGCTTGAGATTTAGAGAGGGAAAGAGAGAAGAGAAAAAACCTACATCTTCAAAACTCGTACTTCAACAAACTTCTTTTTTTTAAAACGAAAAACAATTTATTAATTTGAAGGAGAAAAAGCCTCTCCTAGGGCACTTACAAGTGTTAAAGCAAAGAAAACTTAAGAAAATTTACGAGAACTAAAATGAGTTATGGGACGCCTGAAATTGTGTTTCAGAGATGATATCTCCTCAGCACTTAAGTACAGAGAGGAGTCACATTTCTTTTTTTATTTGTTCCTTCTACCTAAACATTGTTAGAGTCTTCCATATTACCTAAAACCTCAAAAGAATTTTAAATAAGAGTTTTTAACATACGGTGCCCACATTTTCTGCCAACTGAGTCTTAAGTGAATGCCTGAGGTTTTGAAGAACTAGATAACATTTCAAGATCAAATTTAGGAATTTCCACGAATTAATTAATTTCCTGGTGTTCGTTTTCTCGTAATGAGTCATTTTTGATATTATACGGATTTGAAATATCCTCGAGGGGAGGCATATCTCCATAAGAATCTTAACTATCCAAATTATCCTCGGATAAAATAACTTGAATATTATTATGGTCCATCGATTTTTCTGTCCCAGTTGAAATATTAATTAAACATTCTGAAACATTTTGAATATCTGCTGACTCAATAACCACTTGCTCAAAATTTTTAGGGCCTGCCGATTCTAATGGGTTGACTTGAATATTTTTAGGAATCATCAAACTAGGGCTGACTTGCTTATTATACGTGGGGTTTGCTATTTGAGAATAACCAATGTTTTTTTCCATACTAGCATCATGGCCCACACCATTAGAACATTGATTGTCTTTATTCAAAGTAAGAACATCACACGAATCTATGGGGCCAGTGATCAATGCGTGGTCGTGGCATGAACTGAAGATATCTCTATACTACTATAAAATGCTATACAAGCATTTATGATTCGTCACCAAAGAGGATATCCACGTGAGCAAGATATGAAAGATGCTATCTCATCTTACACGTCATCTAATTTTCACATTTTTATTTTACTTTTGTATTCACTCTTTTATTCTCCTCTTTTCATTTCTTCCTCAGCAAATCAAGAGACAAACCTTTCATCTTCTCCAAATAAGTAAAAAAAAGAGAGAAACCTTTCATCTGTCTCCAAATACATTTGTTTCTTCCACCAACCCTGAAGCTCATATAAAACACCAATGACTTTTCTCACATTCACCATCCGAACAGACTAGCATTATCCAAATCCCAAGTCAAACAATATAAAATCAAAACACTCCCATCTCCAAAATCTGTTCTAGAGATCAACAACAATCCAAATAGATTGAATAAATGAAATTGCGAGTACTGGGTTTGGAATCCCCGTTCTTCCACATCCTACAACACATTCTCAACGCTGCAGACGACGAATCTAACAAAAAAAATGCACATACTCACTCTTACGTACGCGACGCCAGACAAGTACATTGATGGAAAGAAGGGTCAATAAATTCATGAGGAAGTCCGCGTTGCGAGACAATGCTAATAAAGATGCCATCAGCGCTGTTTATCAGGATGAAGTTTTGAACGTCACCGTCGAGAAGCTACGTCCGTCGGAGCACACGAAGCCTAAGACCATCGATGTCAAGATTGGTTGAGAATATAATCTCTGCTTATCGATGATGTCGGTTTAATAAGGGGGTAATTCGGGTATATATAGGGCGTTACATTTTTATTTCCTCTGTCTGTTTGTGTTTTTCTATGCTTTGTTATCATTTGTGTATATGGAGAGAAGATGAAGCATATGAATTTCTTTTTGATAATATTAAATTAATGCTGTGTTTTTATTAAAAAAAAACTTTACCCACCCTTTTTCTCTCTCCTCTAAGAACGTCAACCATCGTGTCCTCTCACTCTCAATTTCATGCATGTTTTCTCTCAATATCTGCACATCACATTTGATAATATATTTCATGTGAATTTCAGATTTATAATTGTTGGTGGCTTCTTATCTTCCCTCATTTCATGTACAAGGTAGATATTATATTTTCATATATGAATTTTATGGCCATAAAAATTTGTTCTCTGTAATTTTTATCTTCCTTAATTCCAATGATAAATATTTACTTTTCCTTAAGCATTTTTTTTGTTTTGACAGTTTGACATGATCTAATAATGAACATTTTCCTTTTTTAAGGTTTTTACATCATGTTATGAATTTTATTTTATTACTGTTTGATAATTTTCAACATGTTTCCATAATTTTTTCTTCCACTTTATGTGATGTTTTGATGGGCAATGTACTATTTCATTCTATTTCAATGATTTATATTATGAATGTTTTTCCATATCACACATTTTAAAGTTTCAAGGTTCTTTAAATACTAAAAAAATTAGCTATTTTATTTTTTGGTGTATTGACGATGATTCAGTTTCGTTTTTTTTTTCTACATCAAGTCCTATGAAAAAATATTTTTAGCCTAATAGGTCCTATTTGTAAACATATAGTGAATATACACTACATTTATTGTGATGGGACCTTTTGGGGAAAACTATTGTGATGGGACCTATTAGGTAATATCTTATGTAAATTATTTTTTTCACAAATCTAATTTGTATTTTTAAAATTTATTTTTCTTTCAAATGTTATCAATTTGTTCATTATTCATAGATTCGAGAATACTAATTTTTTTGAAATCTATAAAATTTTTATGTCCGTATTTATAATTTGTTTGGTCTTTTTATGTATTTAAATAGGGTCTATTCGCGTAGGAAGTTGAATTTTTTTTTAACTCAAATGTAGATCAACTGCCACTGGTAACCCCGCTTGCGCATTGCGCGGTTTTACCTAGTTGAAATTTATAACCAAATCTTAAAGCTCAATAGATATGCAATTCAATTGTTCCATAATTATTGGGGATTTTGACTTTTCTATATCCACGTTAACCTCTTCATTCTTTTCTCCACTTAATTCGGGATAATTTCTCTCCTCCATAATAACAGGCTCCACGTGGTCAGTCTCAGACATTGAGGGCAATCTATAGTAATAGGAGAACAATCTTTACGCATTTTCTGGGAGAATCTCCTGAGATTTGAATTTATCAAATGGGTCTTCATTAACAGAATGCAAAATTTCGTGGGCTGCCCTAGACAAGGGAGTCTGTTGATCTAATTATGTACCAGTGGTTGGCTTTAAGCAATCTGATTCAACTTCTGTGCTTGCAACTTTAGGTGTGATATTCCATTGGACTGGTGCAATATTCAGTTTAGGTGGACCCTCCTCCATAAACTATTTACCAAGCCTCCTATTGTATCTATTAGGATTGTGTGCACTTTTTTTATTACAGGAACTGCACTCACCATCTTTATGTCCCATTTGCATGCATTGTTTACAAAATTTTAGGAGTTTCTCATAGATGATAGATTGTCAAAAGCCTTTTTGCCCACATCCAATCCAAACCCTCTTAGGAAGTATTTTAGACACATCAATCCCCACACAAATGTGAGCTACACTTGGGCTTATTATGGGAGCAGTTGATTCATCAATTTTTAATGGATTGCTTATAAGTTGAGCAATAGAAAAAAGTGCATACTTCTTGTTCGAGTGAAGCGGGAGGAATGGAAGAGAAATCCATACTTGAATGATTGAACAGTCTACATTAGATTTTAAATCTGGAAACCAATTGAAAACTTTCATGGGAGATTTGAATATGTACCATTGCTCTCTGAGCTATAGTCTTATGTAATCCTCTTCGCAACTCAGTTTTATTAAGACATGTGTATCATCCAGCTATTAGAGAAAATGTTTGGAAAGACTTACAGATTGTCTCCATAGATGGTCTACGAAATGAAAACTTGCCCATGAGAACTTCTATGGTTAAGCCAATATTTGAATCTCCTCTTTCCAAAATAAAATAACAGGTTCCCCTTTGTAAGAGGTAGGGGTTATAGAGCAATATCTTTGACATGGGAATAATTAAAAAGAATAGAAGCAACATATTTACAGGCATCTCGGTCAATACCAGGGTATTTAGGATTGAGTACAAGAATAGTAGCCATCGTCTTGTTTCAGTTATTCATAAACTCTTGTTTACTCAGCGCAAACTTCTTCTTCAGCGCCCACCATTTCCCTTGAATCCACTAAGAGGATAATCTACGGTGAGCTTCTCCGGCCAACTTTTGCTTGCTGCTAGAATTTCCCATCAGTTTTTGCTTGTATTCGACTTATATTAGGGGTTTATGTACATCGCTTTTTACTCTACATATTTTCTTCCTGTTCTTCACTAGATTTTATTATCGGTGGTCGTGGATTCAGATGTTCTTATGGTGTTTTAAACATCCTAGGTTGCGATTGAGTTGATTCGCCTTGGGTTCCACCATCTCCGGTTTGTTAGGCTTTTTATGTTTTGGTCTTTCCCATATACATTTTTATTGCATCTGAATAGCCCCAAGCATTTATAAGCCAACTAGAAACTCCATTTCTTTATCTTTGTGAACTACCCTCCCCACGTTCAACGATTATTTCAGATTTTAGCTGAGTTAAAGCCAATGTTTCCTTGTATTACCCTAATGAGGTTCCCAACACTTATACGTGTTGTTCGACCCGAGGACGAGACAAGACATCTATAGGCCCCTTTATTTTTCAAATCAACTTTGCTTAAAGGATGATGAAATAACTTTCCCTTTTTGAAAACCCTTTTTCAAACTTTTATGTGCACCAATTTTGACTTAACCAAATTTTATCTTGATTAATCCTAAACATTCATCTAGTGAATAAAGAAAGTAAAGTAAGGAAAAGACCGCTCACAATGCCGGATGTACGAGGAAACTACTAATTGAAAAAATCTCGGATGGCCCAAGCCTAACAATCTCTATGATGTGGAATTACATGGAACAGACACAAGTCTTACTCAAAGACTCGATACCCATGAGACTTAAAACTCTTATGATCTTAAACCACTCCTCCACGGTGCCCATGCGAATCCTTCCGCGATACCTGTCCACAACATACACCTCCACGAAGGCCTCAGTGTCCACCGATGTAGCTTGGAAATTCTACGATGTCGAACACAAACTCCTTCGTTTCTTCACCGTAAAACCCAATGATGTTCTTCAAAGTTTAGAAAAAACTCCAACAAGGTGCAAACAAGATCACAATAGAATATGATAATGAAATCCCGGATCTTTGAAACTCTACGGATATTTTGTACTTAGAAAACCTTAGAAAACATTGTACAAAAATCGTACTAGTGGTATACTATTTTTCTGGACTGCACACACCCAAAATTATGAAGGAAACAAGCGTTAAATAATTTTCTTGAGGTGGTGCATTATTAAAACGAGTTATACATATCGCTCGAACGATATTGACACATCATTCGAACAATTGGTTATGTCATTTGAGCGATGAACGCGTGTGTTTGGTTTTAACACAACTCTAAACGATGTTTATCTAGGAATGTACGAAGTTTAATCCTTTTAATACTCTTTAAAACCAGTTCTTTAATAAAATAGCATTCTTTGAACAATTTAAAACATTTTTCGAGTCCCATTAAAATTATGCAGTCATACGAGAGTGATCTCGGAATGCAATTAATTGTAGACGAGAAATATGCACCATAAAACTGACATGATAAATCTTTGGAGCTTTTTCGCAACATCTTAAATAAACATCAATACGTCATAGTCTGTGTGGGATCGTGACAATAAAAATCTACCTATGACTCAAACGTATTTTTGTTTTGGGAATAAGTCAAATAATTATACAACGGACTCAATTGGAAATTTTGTTCTTACAAATATCCCCCTTTGACTACTCTGGGATAAAAACAAATGGTGAATTGCCTAAGCCAGACCGTCAAGTCATTTGATGCCTAAATACCATCCCATAAACCCAAAATAAAAAATTACAGGACAAGACTAGTAAATGATGTTCCGACAAGCATGAATTGTTTGACTCTGGTGTAGACTTAAAATCTTCAATATCTTAAGCATACCTACACATATGAAACAGATAAATACACAGTGAAGTATGTAAGAACAAATGATATAAAAAAATATGTAGTATAACATCCAAATCAAATGTTATGTGAGGAAAACATGATACCAATTTGTAAACAATCATCTAAATCAAATATGATACCAATAAGTAAGGAAACAAATGTATCTGCTCATCGAACAAACTCTCCCCCTACATCACATACATCTCTCCCCCTTTCCGTATCGAATAGACAAGAAGTGAAAGGATACCAATAAATTAAATATCTAGCATGAGATAAATCAATAAAGTATATCTAGATAAACATCAACCCTGAAACACCATGTAATAATAATCAACAATATCAAATCCGTAGCTAGCAAACAATAATCAAACAACAAGAATCAACAATCTAATCAGGTGTGACTAAATAAAAAAAACAATGCAGTTATAGATGTAATCAATGAGATTCCGCATATAAATTGTCCAGAAGCAACCCAACAATACCAAAAATATGTCAATATGAACCAGTGTACTGAAGCAGAAGGAAACAACAATTCAAGAGTGGTCGCTCGAACTAGACAGCCTTGTCATTCAAATGACATAGGCTTGTCGCTTGAAGCTTGAGTGAACAATGCTTTCCGCGACATCTATATTTCGCTCGAATGAAGCTTCACTCAAATGACATCTATATACTTTTTCAAGTTCTTTTGAGGTTTCTGTCATTCTTAACATAGAGAAAATCCAATTGGCCATATTTTTGGCATTTGTTTATTTTTATTGCCTTCATTTTCTTTTGGGCTCTTCTAAATGGTGGCTTTCACGATGAGTCAATTTTGCACTCTCGCAGCCCTTTCTAGTGAACACAAATCATTTTGTCAATTTATATCCTCACAGTAAACGGTTATTAGATGCACACCTCCTCCATAAGTATACTTACGCATAAATGACATAATTGAGATAAGAAAATCTCACCAAACTCAAATATACAAGAGAATTCAAAATCCATATAAACTAGTGCATATGTGCAAAGTTGGTACATATGCAAGTCGTGCCAAATTGCACATCAACTTCGAAACAACCCTATAATACAATGGTTAAGAACATTCAATGCATTAATATATATGAACAAATGTCCTAGCGACATGGATAATGAAATGATGAGGGTCCAAGCACACCAATATGCCACATCAATCATGAAACACTCACGATAAAAAAAAAATATTTTTGCGTTTTTCTAAAAATATATTTAACCCAAAAATAAAATCTTTTTGAATTTTTCTCAAAAATATTTAAAACCAAAAATCTTTCCGTAGTTTTCAAATTTTTTATCAAGAACAAAAGACTTTTGTATTTTTCGAATAAGACTCAATAAATAAAAAAAAGATCATACAAAAGATACACATGTCATATCATTAGAAATATATAAATCATGATGCAAAGACTAGTGTATGACAAACATGGCAACAAAAGCATCCATTAATTCTAATATGGGAAGAATCAAGTGCATCCAAATGGGAACCATGAAGTTTTAGTTCTCAAGCCTCTATGTTCGATTTCCTAACCTAAGTAGGTGTTAAAAGACGCATGGGGTGTTTGGGAATCGAAAAGACTTTATTCCTAAAATTCCTAGGAGCATTCCTAAGGTCATAGACAAAACGTCTAAGGTGACCTTTTCTACCGCAATGAGTGCAAGTGTAAACGCAAAGGGAATAATTAGCAAAATACTGACCTCTCCTAATGGTCCTAGTGGGCTCTCTCACACGATTGGTATTGTATTTGCGAATGGGAACAACGTGATCATCGTAGCCTATACCAAACCTATCTATATTGACTTGGACAATGGCTAACATCCTATCGAACTTCTCTGATCTAGCTTCCAATTCAATCTTCACCTTACGCGAGTCTTTAAAGTTCTCCCCTAACTCAAAAATTTTAGACTCAAGCGCACACCTAGACTCCTCAAAATCTATCACTTCCTTTTTCAACACCTCCATCAAATCACGAAGGCTATCTCTATCTTTCTTAACGTACTTTAGATTCTCCCTAATCTTCTTCTGCCGGGCCCTAAGATCCTCAATAAATGTGTCATTATTCTCTATGACATGCTCATTCAACTTGGCTTGCAATTTAGAGTTTGCCTTTTTCACCTTCACCTTTTCAATATACAACTCATTAAAGCCAACTTGTAACTCTTTCACATCAACCTCCTATTCCTCACTCGCTTCATCCTCACTCACATGGGATTCAACGGCCTCGTAAGTGTTATGCACATGAGAATCTTCATGGGAAGATTTCTGATCGTCGCTCAAATGACATGCCATAAATGCAACAAACTTACGCTCAATGGGGGAAGTCTCTACCTCTTTTGATTCATTATCACTTAAGGTGCCATTATATGCTGTCGATTTCTTACCCTCCCTTTTAAGTCTAATGGGACACTCAACTACCTTGTGACCATACCCCTAACACCCAAAACACCTATCCGAATCATCCCTCTTAACTTTCTCACTCTTATCCTTAGGGGTGGAATACACCTTGTTGTTCTTGAATTTCTAAAATATTTTGGTATCTTTCGATTAATTTTGAAATTTAAGAAAAATTTTGAACTTCTGTGCCAACAGGGCGACTTCCTCAAAATCGGATCGAAATCATCCTCCTAAAATTTAGTCTCCTGCTTCCGGGCTTTCAAAGAAATGACCTTTTCTTTCTTTGTCTCTTTCTTGGAGGTAAACATATCGAGTTCATAGGTTTGTAGGTTACCTACAATATCTTCACATTTCATCGAATTAAGCAGACCTAAGGAGTTAAAAATAGTCACTTTTGCATCGAATCTTTTAGGCAACGGCCTTAAGATTTTCTTTATGACTTAGTTGTTGATTGTCTTTTCTCCTATGTTAAATGACGCGTTGTCGATAGTGGACAACCTAGTGTAAAACTAATCAAACGTCTCACTCTCTGACATATTAATCATATGAAACTGTGTAGTAAGGTTTTTAAACATAGATGCCATAACTGTGATCGTGCCCTCATGAGTAAGTGCAAGTGTATCCCAAGCCTCTTTTGAAGATTCACACATTATAATCTTATTATACTCTTCAGGTGTGACATTTGAGGATATAACGTGCAAACCCTTAGAGTTGTAAAGTGCAATTGTATGCTCGACTTCGGTCCATAAATCAACGGGTTTCAAACTAGTGAATTCACCCTCTCATGTAAGTGGTGGTGTCCAACCATTTTCAACCGCTAACCCCACACAATCATCTATGGATTTCAAGTCAATTCTCATTCGCATCTTCCAATATGTACAGTTAGTAACATAAAAAATAGGAGTACGGAAACTATCATAATTTCCAAAATTCATCCTTAATAGCAGAAAGGGACCAACACAATAAAAATATGTTTCTAGCTCAGATACAAATTTGTAGGTCACGTTATTTTTCAAATCAACTTTGTTTTAAGGATGATGAAACAACTTAATCTTTTTAAAAAACCTTTTACAAACTTTTATGTGCCCCAATTTTAACTTAATGCTCACAACGCTAGATGTACGAGGAAACCACTAAGGAAGAAAACCTCGAACGACCCATGCCAGACAGTCACTATGATGTGGAATAACAGGGAACAAACCCAAGTCTTACTCAATGACTGTATCCCCATGAGACTTGATGCTCTTCTAATCTTCAACAAATCCTCCACAATGCACACGTGAATCCTTCCGCGATACCTATCCACACCACATGCCTCTAAGAATTCCTCGATGTCCACCGATGTATCTTGAAAAGTCTACGATGCCGAACACATACTCCTTCGTTTCTTCACTGCAAAACCCAACGATGTTCTTCAAAGTGTAGAACAAACTCCAATAAGGTGAAAATAAGATCACAATAGCATATGATAATGAACACTCGGATCTTTGAAACTCTAAGGATATTTTATACTTAGAAAACCTTGGTAAACATTGTGCAAAAATCGTACTGGTGGTATATTGTTTTCTGGACTGCACACACCCCAAATTTTGAGGGAAACACTTCTTAAATAATTTTCTTGAGGTGGCACATCGTTCGAATAAGATATACTCGTCGCTTAAATGAGATTGGCATATCATCCAAACGATTGGTTACCTAATTTGATTGACTGCACATGTGTGCGATTTTAACCGTAATCTAAATGATGTTTATCTCACAATGGATGAATTTTAATCCTTCTAAAACTATTTAAAACCAGTTCTTTAATAAAATAACATTCTTAAACAATTTAAAACATTTTTCGAGTCGCATTAAAATTATGCATTCATACCGGAGTGATATCGGAATGCAATTAATTGTAGACGAGAAATATTCACCAACAAACCGGCATGTTAAATCTTTAAAGCTTCGTCGCAACGTCCTCAATAAACCTCAATACGTCATGTCTGTGTGGGATCATGATAATAAAAATCTACCTATGACTCAAACGTGTATTTGTTTTGGGAATAATTCAAATAAATATACACCTGACTCGATTGGAAATTTTGTCCTTACAACATCCTAGGTATACCGATGTTGTGGGCTCTTTTAGAGATTCAATATCCCCCGCTATTTGACGTGGAATTTAACAGACTCTAATTTGTGGGATCTACAATAATCAATCTTTTTACCATTAATGTAGTATTGGGCCCTTTTCTAACATCGTTTCTAACATGTGTATCATTTATTTAGACGGATCGACTAGGACAGTAATGTCGGATGAACCCCCAACCTCCCCATTTCCCGAGGAGGTGTCGTCTGGTGAGGATAACTGTTCTGAAGATTCTATAGACTCCTATTATACCCTACCATGGATGTGACGTTCTAGAGGATGATCTAGATGCTCCGAGAGATAAATATTTCATTCCTATTTTTTTTAGAGAGAATAGAAATTTTTATTCAATAAATGGTAGAAAAGCCCTACCTTGGTGGCTTGGACAGAGTTTAAGGATGACTTTAACAATGAACAACATTACAAAATCAATAATTAAATGAATTGAAAGTTTTAATGGATTGAAAACCTAAAAGGTCCATTTTGAAATTACCTCTAACAAAACTTGGCAATTCTAAAATTGAATTAAATGCTTGAAAGTTCTTGAGGATCTCTCCTTGATGAGCTAAATGGATGGCAATTAAATTTTCTTCTTTGAAGAATAATTTGAAAATCTACTTTGACACTGAGAAAGTACCCTTTCATTTGATTGAGGATGCTTAGTAAATACCAAGGAGGAGGATGCGATGAGCCTTGGAGAGTCTCAATGAAGATTTTTGAATCAGATTCAATGATAACATTAAGGAGAGGAATATAATCCTAAAAAGTCAATCCATACAGAAGAGCTTTATATAAAGCCATAGATCTGTCACTATGAAATGAGGAAAAATCATGAATTAGTCTTCCTTTACTATCTCTGATAACGGCCCCACTAGCTGATATATTATAGGTACTTTATTTATAACACTCTATATTGAGTTTAAAGTAGACTTCAGGGGGAGGGTTCCGTTTTACTAGATGGAGAGATTGGGAGTGTTGGGGATGATGCTTAAAATGGAATTTTTGAATTAGAGGATCATTATTGGAACAAGGAGACTTGAATGACCTTGAAGAGCAAGCCGTAGTAATAATATGATAAGACATACAGATAATTTGATTACTGCTCATATTTTTTCATTCATATAAATTAGAATTTCTACTTAACCAATTGCTCCAGATGACCATAGCTGGGGTGATCTCCCACAGGGATGCTAAGAAATCAATCATTTGTTGTCTCATCCACCAAGACATTAGCATTGAGTTAATAGATATAAAGTAAATTTTGAGACCAAACAAGTTTGCAAAGTATTTCCAGACCTCTGTTGTAATTGGAACACTAATGAAAAGATGATTTAGCTCCTCTTCACGGGTCAAACTACATTTACATAGAGAAGTCAATCTAATTCCTAGATTTTGTATAATATTGTCTAGAGGAACAATATTATGAAGACATTTCCATATGAACCAATTAAATTTTTTAGGAACATGAGCTTTAGAGATGAATTTGAATTGGAAAGAAGAAGGATGAGTGTCTCTGATGAAGTTCCAAGAAGACTTTACTGAGAAATTACCAGAAGAAGTTGGATATCAAGAAGTTATTCCTTTAACTTTTGTAATGAGGTTGTTGGAGAAATCTTGGATCTTCAAAATCTGTTGATAAGTAGGAGGAGCATTAGATTTTGAATAGTTTTTGTACTTTTTCTTAAAGAATTCAGTCCATAAGCTGTCTTGGGAGTTAATAATCCACCAATTTTTCATTGAGGCCAGTTTGATGATATATGAAATAGGCTTGTACCCCATATCACCTTCCTCTAATGGATAGAAGAGTTGGTCCCATTTGATCCAATGTTTTCTATCGCCATAATCTGCTAAGGAGCCCCATAGGAAGTCACTGAAGATTTTTTTTGATGAGATTGATGGTCCTCATAGGGGGATTAGCTACTGCAAGAACATGAAGATGAATTGAAGAGATGACTAATTGAATAAGAACTGTTCTACCTGAAAAATAAAGAAACATGGTTTTCCATTCATAAATCATTCCTATTTGCATTGCGACCAACTACCAGGTTGTGATGAGAGAGTTTAGGAACATCGTAACTCTAATGAGCTTTGCCTCCCTTTGTGGGTACTCCAAGTTAGTCTTAGTTACCTTTGAAACCTATCATTAGATCCATCATAAAGGTATATGGTTTGGCACGTAACCAACTTCCTCCCAATGATGACAAGACCATAATGGGGTCGATGATGTTTTGGCAGGAAAACACTACATTTGACCTCACTTGGGACATCTTTTTGTATGTCTATGGATTGAAGGACAATGGCAAAAGGCCATGGGTATTAGTACTTTACTCCCAGGAAACCCCATATGAGGATGGTCTAGGTGGTTCAGACTATCAACCATGCCTTGAAAATCCAGTTTGTTTTCAGGAGGGGGGATTGGGAGTTCAGAGGTCACTAGAAGGAAAAATCTTATAACATTCCTCATGAATGGGTTCGATTGAGTAGAGTTGGTAAATTTTTTCTTTTCATTCAGTTCCTGTTTTCCCTTTGTTTGTATCGTAATGACATGTCATTAAAATGTTTTAGTGGAGAAGTCTCCCTCATTCCCAGCAGTAGTTGTGGACTTGTGGAGGCTTATTGTGTGCCTAACCACCCATAGTTCGAAGACCTTTTCTGCATTTCCAAGTTCATCAAGAAACGGTATCACACTCCCTCGGTTATCCCCCTCCTATAGAGGTCCGAGCTCCATTAATAGAGGAAGCACTTACCGAGGTAAAGCAAAATTTTAATGCCGACCAGGCTGACAAGGTAGGAGTCGAAGCACTTAGTAAAGTTTCTCCCTTATTTTTTTTTTGTCTTATGGACTCGTTTTGATTTAATAATCTTTATGGTCCAGAATAAGCTTCCCATTCCTCATATTTTCTTTTATGAATCCATTATCGGGATGGAACTTTAGAATAATGACCACAAGGCCATGTAGTTTGCTCAGCAAAAAAGGGTAGAGGTCGAGAAGATGAGGGTTGATGCTAAAAAATGGGGTGACATAGAAATGAGGAAAGATGCGTAGTTAATTTCTCTAAGAAAGATGATTAGGATGTTACCTCTTGGGCCACATCCAAGGGTAAAGACCTTACATCTTCTTGTGCAGCTGCTGCAGGGGATAAGAGACCCCTTGAGGGTTCCATCACTCAAAATGCTCTCACGACTGTATGGGGGCCCAATTATCTTTGTTGACTTGTGAATGGTCAAGGCTCATCCCCTCATTACGGTAAGGTTGAGGAGTTTACCTTCGATCCTGACCACTGTATTTCCTCTGAGGAGTTGATTGTGGACCTGGACTCAATCTTTAATCACAAAAACAATGCTACAGATTTACTCGGGTACAATGGTCATAGCAAGCACTTTGAGTTATTTAGATGTCCCTGACTTCTTGTTGAATCTAATTTAGCATCGTCCGTGTATGGTGAGTTTCACTGTTGTTATTTTTTCCAGTTTTCTACAAGTTTTACCGCTTTCTAATTTTTCTCTTCTTTTACTCACACTACTGTGGCCTCAACTATTCAAAGATAAAAAGTGGTGACCAATAATTATGCTTATGAGGAGATTACTGGTGAGAATAAATGGCTAAAAATGATTTGCAACAGTCTCCTAATGATCTAAAGAAGCCATGCGATAAACTCAAAGAGCGGGACGGTTAATTGGTTGAGAAAATGATCTCCCTCAGCATGGAAGAGCAACTGATTCAAATGGAGAAGGACAAGGACGTCACCGATGTTGTCAAGTTCAAAATCCTTAAGGTGTCCTTTAAAAAGGAAAATAAGGATCTAACTAACTCTAATCAGGCACTGGATGCAGTAAACCAGACTTTATCCTAGGTGATATAGGAACTTGTTTATGCCAATGAAGCTCTGCCCAGTGCTGAGGGGGTTGGAATGTCTAAGTATAAATCTTCCACTAATTATAACATCGATTATGTTAGCTTTTTTATTGATGGTTATAAAGATCTCAAGAAGATGGTGATGGCTCAGTACTCTGACATTGCCATCGTTATTAGGAAGTGGGAAGGCGATGATGATGAAGCCACCGCCTTCTCCACTACATAGATGATGGCCATTGATGAACATGCTATAGGGCTGATGAGACCATAGTTCATGAGGCAACTCTTCTTGTTGATGAGCAGACTGAGATTACTACTAATCCAACATGCACCTCAAAATCCCCTCACTTCTTCGTCGCATATATTCGAACGATTGAGAGCGAATCTCGACATGCTCCTGAGGTGTAAACTTCTCCTCTCGTATATTTGGTGAAGCTTTTATCTAATTTTTTGAATATTGTTTCCGTGAACATTTTTGTAATTTATGAAGAACATATGTGTGATCCTATTTGTAATGAATAATCATTTATCATATCTACCCTTTTCTTTGCATGTTTATAATGTTTTTGAAAATATTTACATGCTTTTGACTGGATCACATTATATTGAAAATATTTCTCATAAGTAAATATGATCGTATGTCATACACTTAATTAGTTATAGTCTTATGGAATTACAATGGCACTATGCATGTTTTCCATTGTTGATACCAAATTTAGCCTGCTGACGTGGATTAATTATGTGAAGACACGTGTCGATCTACGAGTACTTTTTACAATCACCTTGACATCGAGAAGATCAACCTCCCCGACTAACTCAGACCCTCCGAGCAAAATATGATCTCCGAGGAACTTTACTGCACCGAGTAACTCACGAGTACCGAGCTACTGAGGCGGTCCGAGCTGCATCTCGTACAGAGCATTAATATGAGGATAACCAACAGATTGACTGCGCATTAAATGCTCATTATTCTCATACAGATTTACACGCCTATTGGACAACGGTGTATTACCTTTTCACATGTACATCCTCAGGGATATAAATACATTGTATCATCCTCATTGGAAGGGGACTCGGAATTTCTTGGTTAAACAGGCAATCGAGAATTCCCAAACAGTCAGCAATAACAAAAATAGTGAATGTAGGTCATTCTTATAAGGCTGAACCACTTTAAAAATTCTTTGTCTTATTTATTTTTATTTGTGATTAAATAATTAGATATAATCTAATTTTTTACATCAATAGATTGGCGCCGTCTATGGGAATACGACTATAATTATCATTTTTCCCCAAAAACAATTCATCACCAATGGTTGACAATCCTGAATCCAGCAATCGAAACGCCAAACCCCCCCAAATCCATCTGCTCCACCAAACGTCCAAGATCTGGCCGGAATAATGACAAATCTGGCCCAGGGCCAGACAGCCATGCAAGAAACAATGCGAAAACTCATACAAACTATCCAGGATGGAGTACCGAACCATTCAGGACAACAAAGTGTTCAAAGAAACACCCATTTACTTTCTTCGCGTACTAGGCATACCGATTCATATCGTACAGAGAGATCCGATGATTTTTCTTATCAACCAGGAAGAACTTCGTCTGTACGAGCCACAGATACTGAACAAAAGGTCACTCTCTCTCCATAAAGGATTAGTGCATTGGAGAGATTAGGTAGAGCATATCCTTTTGATCGTTTGGGCCCAAGGAAGAATAAAAGTCCTCCCAAAGCTGTGTCGAGAAGCTTCCGACAACCATTCGATCTAAGGGAAGGTTCTGCCCAATCACGACCAACTACTCATCATGAAAGATCTCAAGAAGTGAATTCAATATGATCAGTTGCTCGAACAAACAGGCACGAGGATGATGCGTGGAAAGGCTCTATTCAGAGGCTAGAGGATAGACTAGGGGAAATGGCTAAGGCCAAGAATCCTCCCTAAAGAACTTTTGTCCAAGGAACATCTTTTATACGAGCAATTGTGGATTTTCCCACACCGTCGAAGTTCAAAGCACCTGTTGTGACTCCTAAATATGATGGAAAATCTGACACCATCCTTCATATAGAACAATACCAAGCTGCTGCCGACATCTATGCTGTTCCAGATGAGATGAGATGCAGGGCATTTTCAGGAACTCTTACAAGATCTGCTCAAATATGGTATAATAATCTTCCTCGGGGTAAGATTTCTACCTTCTTTCAATTGGCCGAGCTATTTATTGGACATTTCTGCTTCGGAGCAAAACCAATTAAACGAGTAGCACACTTGTTAAGTGTCAGACAAAAAGCAGGTGAGAGCACCAGGGATTATATAACTCCTTTCAATAACAAGAAGCTCGAAGTTATTGATTATGAGGAAAAGACAGCGATTACTGCTCTGATGAGTGGGCTGTTTCCCAATAAGTTGTACTATACTTTGGCCAAAGATCCACCCAGAACCATGTCAGAACTAATGGCAAAAGCGGCCAAGATCATGAATGCCGAGGAGGCTATGGCTGCGAAGAAGAATATGGATACCAAAGAGACCAAGGTGGAGGTTGATAAGGCTAAGAAGAAAGAGCACAAGAACAATGGTGGTGACAAGCAATAAAAAACAAAGACATCAAGGGAGGTATTGAAGAAATTTGAAAATTATACTCCTTTGAAGGTAGACATCAACCACGTTCTAGAAGAAATCAAGAATAACGTGGAGCAAAACTGGCCAGAGAAAATGAAGTCAGACCCTGACAAGAGGAATAAGGCCAAATATTGCGAGTTTCACAAAGATCATGGCCACACGACCAAAAATTGCATAGCTCTTCAGAATGAGATCGAAGCACTCATTAGACGAGGAAAGATGGCAAAATATGTTGATCGTAGAAATGAAAGAAGAAGCAGCGACCGAGCAAGATAGAGGTCTAGATCTCCTCGTCGAGTAGAGGAGAACATGAAAAGAGACCATGAAGATGATCCAGAAGACGACCCCGATCTCCCCAAAAAACTAAGGGAGCCAGAACGTGAGGTATTTTCAATACGTTTTGGATCGTTTGATTGTAATGTTATTATAAGTGGAGATGCAAGAGGTGGAGACCTTAATGAAAAAAAAAATCTTACCTCAATGAAGCTCAAGCTTACTCATACATTCAAAGAATAAATCTAGCTGAGGATGATCGCCCGCGAAAGGTAAACAAGGAAAAACTCGTCATCGGTTTTTCTAAGAATGACCTCGCAGGTGTCTTGTATCCTCATGATTGCCCACTGGTGAACAAAATGAGGATGAAGGAAGTAATGATCTCAAGAGTACTGGTAGATAATGGTATCTCGGCAGATATCATGTTCTACTAATGCTTCGAAAGTTTAAATCTAAAGCTGTCTCAATTGGAGCCTTATCACAGGACCCTCCTCGGATTTGCTGGTGAGAAAGTTTTTCCACTTGGGACGATCAAGTTAGATATGCTCATCGGTACATCGACTGCTTGTCGAACAGAGATATTACGTTTCTTCATGACGGATAAGAATGTCCAGTCGGCTTACAACATAATCATGGGAAGGGTGGGTTTGAAGAAATTCGAAGCCGTACCATCTACTGTGCATCAATGTCTAAAATTTCCAACCAATTTTGGAGTAGGAGTTGTGAAGGGAGACCAAAAAGTAGCTCGGGAATGCTATTATTCATCTGCCGAGCAGGAAGAACTGGAGGAACCTAGGAAGAAGACTACTACCTATAAAGTGAAGGAAGGTGCAGAGATTGAAACATTAGATCCTAGAGATGAGTCACAGCTAGTGAAAGGACAGGTAGTGGAAGCTACTGAAAAAGTCATTCTGGACGACGAGCATCCGGAACGAACAACTCAAATAGGTTCATCGTTGGATGCCTCAATAAAACAGGAATTGATAGTTTTCTTAAGAAGCAGAAAGAAAACTTTTGCTTAGAGTCATGAAGACATGCCAGGAATAGACCCAAATTACCTATATCACGAGCTCAATGTGAATAAGGAGATCAGGCCAGTAAAGAAGAAAAGAAGAGTGTTCAGCCCCGAGAAGAACCAAGCTATACAAGAGGAGGTCGAGAAGCTCCAGAAATCTTGCTTTATTGAAGATGTTAAATATCCAGACTGGTTAGAAAATGTGGTGATGGTGAAGAAGAAGAACAACAAGTGGAGGATGTGTGTAGACTTCATCGACCTCAACAAGGCATGCCCAAAGGATCATTTTCCTCTTCCCCGAATTGATCAATTAGTGGATGCTACCTCGGGACATGAGTTGTTGAGCTTCATGGATGATTATTCTGGTTACAACCAAATTAAAATGAAACCTGAATACATGGAGAGTACCTCTTTCATTACCCCTAGGGGAACTTATTGTTATAATGTTATGCCTTTTGGTTTGAAAAATGCAGGTGCAACATATCAGCGGACGATGAACAAAGTCTTCGATGAACTAATCAATTGAAATATGGAAGTTTATGTTGACGATATGCTGACGAAGAGTAAGAGATCTGCTGACCATCTAATTGACTTAGGCTATACCTTTGATCAACTAGATAAATACCAAATGAAGCACAATCCCACCAAGTGCATATTCGGAGTACGAGAAGGCATGTTTCTCGGGTATATTGTCAACCAACGAGGAATCGAAGCAAACATAGAGAAGATCAAGACTCTATTGGGACTATGATCTCCAACGACGAAGAAAGAAGTGCAGAGTATTATAGGGTGAGTAGCAACGCTTAACAGATTTGTATCACGAGCAACTGATAGATGCCTCCCATTCTTCAAAACGCTCCGAAAGACTTTCGAATGGAATGATGAATGCGAGAAGTCTTTTCAAGAAATGAAGAAATATCTGAGAGCACCTCCACTTTTGTCCAAACCAGTGATGGGAGAAAGATTGTACTTATATTTGGTAGTGTCGGAGAATGCAGTTAGCTCGGCATTGATAAGAATGGAGGATGGAGTTCACAAACCGATCTATTACACTAGCAAGGCCTTCCGAGGAGCATAGATCAGCTATCCAAGGCTGGAAAAATTGGCACTAGCATTGATCGAGGCGAGTAGGAGAATGAGGCCGTACTTCCAAGCTCATACCAAAGTTGTGTATACTGATATGCCATTGAGACAAGCTCTTCATAAACCAGAAAAATCGGGGAGATTGATGTACTGGGTAGTAGAAATTGGTGAATATGACATAGTTTATGAACCCAGATCGTTGGTTAAAGGGCAAGCAGTAGTAGATTTTATAGCAGAGTTCACCTATCCTGATACCCCCGAGGAGCAAAAGCTGGACACCGACCTACCTGTGGATGTTACAGGATCAGCAAACCCAAGCCCAAACCAACTTAAGTTGGTAAAAGGGCAAGAGAAGATGGTCGACGAGCAGCGAGAAGTGGTTGAAATGGAGCAACAAACATCCCATCAAGGAACTTTGTTTAATAAAAAGTTTGAGGATGAGATACCTATATGGAATCTATAGGTGGATGGCTCATCATGCACTTCAGGTAGTGGAGCTGGGATTGTATTGAAAAGTCCAGATGAGGTTGATATAGAATATGCTCTGCGCTTTCAATTTCAAGCTTCAAATAATGAGGCCGAATATAAAGCGATGATTGTAGGCCTTAGTTTGGAAAAAACCATGAAGGCAGAGCAGGTAATCGTATGTAGTGAATCGCAATTAATTATAAACCAAATGCTTGGTGTATATGCAACAAAGGGAGAGTTGATGATTAAGTACCATACAAAGGCAATGGAATTGGTATAGGAATTTATTGCTGTTCAGCTGGTTAGAATACCAAGAATGGAGAATGCAAGAGCAGATGCCTTAGCTCGATTAGCATCTTCTACTCGTACTGAGCTATGAAGAACAATCCCAATTGAAGTTTTAGCTAGTCGGAGCATAGATGAAGATCTGACGATGAACTTTATTACCATTGATTTAGGGCCATCTTGGATGGATCCCATCAGGGCATATATTGAGGAAGAGGAATTACCGATTGACAAACTCGCAGCCAAGAAATTGAAGTCTAAAGCTGCTCGTTATGTACTAACTAATGGTATTCTATACAGACGAGGAATTATAGAAGGTTTGCAAAGATGTGTGCATCCCTCCGAGGTAAGAAACTTGATTGAAGAGGTTCGTGAAGGGTCTTGTGGAGCCCATGTAGCAGGTCAGACACTTTTACAAATAATGATGACCCAAGGATACTACTAGCCGACAATGAAGGCTGATTGTATAGCCTATGCCAAGAAATGTGACAAGTGTCAATGCCACTCCTCTATCCGAAGAACTCCCCAAGCATTATTAGCACCCATTAATTCCTTTTGGCCATTTTCCATGTGGGGAATAGACTTGGTCGGGCCAGTTCCAACGACCAGGGGAAGATTTAAATATCTCTTGGTCGCTGTGGACTACTTTACTAAATGGGTTGAAGCTGAGTCTCTCATCGATATGACGTTCGACAAGGTGTACCAATTTATTTGGAAGAACATCATTTGTCAGTATGGTCTTCTTCATGCCTTCATCACAGACTATGGAACCCAATTCGACAACGAGGAGTTCGCTGCCTATTATCATCAGTCAAATAACTTGAAGACCTACTCGGCACCAGGCCATCCTCAGAGTAATGGGCAAACTGAGGTGACAAACAGAACGCTACTGAATGGTTTGAAGAAAAGACTGGATTAACGAGCTACATTATGTACTATGGGCTTATCATACTACTCCCCGAGCAGCAACGGAAGAATCTCCATACATGCCAGCGTTTGGAAGTGAAGCTGTTATACCAACCGAGTTGGGCCTCCCAACACACAGAGTACTGAATTTCAATTCCCATGTCAGCGACTTAATGAGAAGGTTAGATTTGGACATGCTCGAGGAAGTTAGAGAAGAAGCAACAATCAGGAATGCTGCATACCAACAACGAACAGCTCTATTCTACAACAAAAGGGTGAAGAAATGCGACCTGAAGGAAGGAGACTATGTGCTAGAGAAAGTGATTCAAAAGCACAACAAACTGGAAGCTAATTCGCATGGGACTTACCGAGTAACAGAGGTTGTTCACCCAGGGACTTATAGGAATGAAGCTTTAGAAGGGGAGGAGTTTAAGAATGCATGGAATACAGAGCATCTACGCAAATATTATCAGTAATGTAAATCCTCATGTAATGCAATTTCTTCAGTATGAATAAAATGTGAATGTTCTACCCAATTCTCTCCTTTTGTTGAATTTTTTTTTCGCGGAATACTAGTGCTACACACTACTCAGCAAAATCCACCAACTCCGGTTGGTCTGGAATAAAAATATTTCTCAGAAATACAGACTCCGGTTGGTTGGGAAGAAAATCCACCAACTCCGATTGGTCAGGAATAAAAATATTTCCCCGAAATACAAACTCCGGTTGGTTGGGAAGAAAATCCACCAACTCCGGTTGGTCGGGAAGAAAATCCACCAACTTCGGTCGGCCGAGAATTAAAATATTTCCCAGAATACCAACTCTGGTTGGTTGGGAAGAAAATCCACCAACTCCGGTTGGTCGGGAATACAAATATTTCCCAGAAATACCAACTCCGATTGGTTGGGAGGAAAGTCCACCAACTCCGGTTGGTCGGGAATAAAAATATCATCAACTTTGGTTAATCGCCAAATGATTACCACAAATTCAGGATGGTTGAAAATAAGTTTTCACCAACTTTAGTTGATCAACAAATAACACAATATTGTTATCTTTTTAACAGATATACATTCACATTCATTAGTAAATAAGTGAAATGTTTTACATAATATCTAAAAGACAATGACAATCAAGATTGCAAAGAAAAATAGAAGTTTTTCATTAAATCCAAAACAAAGTACATTAAGAATGAAAATACATAAAAAAATTATTACATCAAGAATCCTATTCTATGGATTTCTTCCCCTCTGCCTTTGAAACAGGTTCTTCACCAGCAGGAGGATCGTCTAAGGCATAGGGGGAATTTATGAAATTAATATCTTTGAGCATCCTGATGTTCATAACTGATGGCCGATCAAGAAGGTGCTCTGGGCGAGAAATCTCAAAGTTGGAGTGAAGACTGTAGTCGCCGAGATACTTTGAAATTAGGCATTGTGGAATGGACCGAGCAGGAATCCAGCTTATATCAAGCTTGAAAGGAGGCACTAGTAGGTCGATCAACCCAGGATTATGGTAATCCCACAAGTAATGACCTTGTTCCAGTTGCAGCACACCCTGGGCATTCAACCACCCTTGCTTATACCCCTAATTGTTCGATTGCTGGATCCGATCGTCAAGATGATAAAGGGCCTCATTATAACCAGCCATCCAGAACTCTCTAGGCTGCTTGTGGAACTGGTAGGTTAATCTTTCTAACTGCTCATGGAGATACTTGATCAGATTCGTTTTATTATCCAAGGCACAATTTTGGGCAGCCAGTTGCTCGTTGAAGGCTTGGATGTTTTTAGACATCTCAGCCAATGCCTGATTCTTTGCCATAAATTGGAAGGCTTGGTTCTCCATAGCCGATTGAGTTCTTTGTTCCTCAATAGTAATCCGAGCAGCTCTTGCTCGTCCCCGAGATGATCTTGCTCATCCCCGAGCAGAAGTAGAAGGCCCAATTCTCTTCAAGGTTTCTAATTTGTCTCTCAAGTTGTCATTTTCAACCTCCAAGAAAGAAAATCCCTCGTCATTCACAGGGACCAAAGCACTCGAGGTAGAGGCTGCAGACTTCAACTGAGATACTTCTCCTCGCAGGTTATTATTTTCCTGTTCCAGCAACTTTGCGATCTTCCTATTCTCTTCGACCTCGGTCTTCAGAGTTCTTTCTTTCATGTTATAAGCAACAACCAGTTTATCATATTCTTTATTAGCACTCAGTTGCTGATACTTATGCTCATATCCCTAGTGCAAGAGGGATGTAGATTCCTTATATTGTTATTAAATCTCCTCGAGAGTACCCTGGAGGTCTTCAATCATTTCATAATAGAATATATTGTTAGCCACTGCACGGTCGAGCAGGCTCTTCAAATACTGGTAGGCCTCAATTGCTCGTTCTGAAGCATCTAAATCGAGTATATCAATGATCTGAGCTTCAGTCATATCTGCATAACCAGCCTTGAAGTATTCATTGCACTATTTCAACAATTTTGTATCATGATCTGCTAACAATTCCATCCTGGCCATAAACTAGTAAAAGGAAGAGATAACAGGAATCAATAAGAGTGCAAACAAAACAAGAAGAGAAGAATCAACAATATGAGCAGTCAAAATGTCAAATTTTATTACATCATAAAAGAAAAGTACATAGTTCAAGATTACATTTGACAAAAATAAACAGAGATAAAAGTCCGAACAACTCTACACCTTCTCCTTATCTCCCAAAACTTTCTCGGGAGGCTGGGACGAGGAGGTAGGTTGCTCGGATGGCCCAGATGGTTGCTCGATGGGTGCTGGAAGCTGCTCGGTTGAAATAATGGTTGTTTGAAGCTGTTCATGGGAAGTCTGGACAACGGGGGCATGAGACATCTGATCTCCCATCATCATGGATGATTCCTTAGAGGCGGCTTCATCCTCTTCTTCTTCCCTAGGAGATGGAGGGGGCCAGGGATGTGTCGTTGAAACAGGTCTGAATTCTCATCAACATTGGCCTATTTCAGAGCAGCGACCCAGCCATCCCTAAAGTATTTAAGGCTGCCATATTCCATTTGTGAAATCATGGCAGCCAAACCTTTATTCCACCCCTTATCCTAGCCAACACTGAAGGATTTCTTAACAACTTTTCTTCTTTTTTCCCTCTCCGAGGAGGTCTTTTCCCTGAGGAGCTCCTCAACAGCCTTCAATTTAGTCTCCATTTCTTCCTTCTGACGACTTGCGTCATGAAGTTTACCCAACTCTTCCTCAACAAACTTGAGTTTATTTTCAAACTCTCTAGCGTATTGGAGCTTCCCTTAAAGCTCTGTGTTCTTCTTCTCCAAATCTTTTATTTTCTTCTCCAGCCCCTTGGAGACTTCAATAGCCTGATCCCTTTCCTGCTCGGTGGAATTGAGCTACTTCTCCCAGGCAGTTTTATCATCAATATACTTCTGACGAGAATCTTTCAGAGATTGCGTCAGACCTACCAAATCTTCCTCTACACCTGACGAGGAGCTCGAAGCTTTAATAGCTTCATCCTTCTTCAAAATTGTATTAAAACAAGTTACCAACTGGAAAAATAAAACAATTGCAAGTCACTGCAAAGACATAACAATGAAAAATGAAAGATCAGGACTATAATACTTATAGAGGCAATATAACGAGCAACCAAGGTAGTAACCATCTCCTGAGAAAGATTTTCTTCAACATCTTGGACCTCGGGGATCATCCAAGACTTCACCGAGCTCATGGCAGAGCTCGGAGCAATAAAAGTGGGAACACCACTTCCAGCATTAAGAGGCTGAGAAATGGATTCAGCCAATTTGTCCGAGGAGCTCTTTTTCAGCTTCCTCGTGGGAGAAGGAACAGTTTCGACCAAGGACGTGGTCTTCGTCGGGGATATGACTATAACCTCCTTTGGAGCAATGACCTTGCTCGGAGCCACTGGGGGCTTCTCCGCAACCTTCTTAGTTACAGCTGGAGGAGGTGCATGGATTATTATTGTCCCTTCTTCTGGGACATCATGTTCACTTTTCTTTGCCTCATCAGCAGTAAAGGTAGATTTTTCGAAGAGGGCAGGAGCTCTTCTTTTCTTCATTCTATCACTGAGAGGAATGTGTGATTCAGGAGAAGAATCTTCCGGAATTGGCATTGGTTCAATATGACTTATCACTGGACGAGCAGTAAATGACGAGGTGTAACTCTTGTATTGCAGCAAATATGAAGATGATCTGATATGCTCGTCGGCAACAGTCTGATGCAAATCCCAGATAAGTTTCAGATGTTTTAAATTAACTTCTGTCTCTTTTAGAGACCTTCTTTTACTGTCAACTGCAAATAAATGAAAATTTAAATATTAGTGACACATTTTATCAAACACAAAGGAAGCATAATTTCAAAAATAAAATAAAATAAAAACCACCTATCCCATTGCCATAGGGAGGGCATCTAGGACCCTGGTACACATCATTTCCAGTTAGTGGAGGGTGTTGCCAATTTTTCATAACAACACCGTGCTCGAAGTAATACCTATTGGCATCTAGGAGCTTGACCACTAGAGCCCTATTTAAAAACCTAGTTTTTAAATAAAAAGTATTATCACCAACAACCCATCTATCAAAAAACATAATTTCTGGAATTTCTATATGGGTTCCATGAATCTGATTTAATCTATGAACTCCATTAACTATTCTCCATGTATTGGGGGATATTTTTGCAGGAACCACGTCAAAATACTGACAGAATTCCAAATACAAGGGGTTTGGAGGAAAAGAAAAACCACATTCGGCCACAAAGAGACTGGGGAACCAATGTCCCTCAGCCAAACGAAAATAATCAGAAGGACCAGTAAGTTCCTCAGTATGACCCATGGAGGAATAGAAAAATCAGAACGAAATTTGTCAAGCGACTCAACAAGGTAAACCATGGTGAATAACGGAAATAAAAGAGAAGGAAGAAGATCTTACAGAAAAAGGATGGATCAGTTGACAATGAACGATCGAAGGGATGAACGCACAAGAGAGAGAAGAAATGGAAAACTCAAAGATACAGATCTGAAAAAGCAAAAGACGATAGGATTGTCTACAACACTTAAATACCTTACCTTGGGAAGGAGTAAAAATAATGATTACAAAAAAAGACGGTTGCGCTACCGGCGACTAAAAGGACAAAAAGGATGCGGAGACCGAGGCGGTTATAAAAATTCAAAAAGTCCGATTCTACGAATCTGGAAGGAAAAATAAATACAAGGAAAACACTCCTAAATTTCAGGATGACCATTTAATCCCGCCATATTTCGAGAAGAATGTTCCACACTCCTCAGACCTCGAACTGTGAAACATTGGGGGCTTCTGTTGATACCAAATTTAGCCTGCTGACGTGGATTAATTATGTGAAGACACGTGTCTGCTGACGTCGATTAATTATCCTGCTGACGTGGATTAATTACGAGTACTTTTTACAATCACCTTGACGTCGAGAAGCTCAACCTCACCGACTAACACAGACCCTCCAATCAACAAATGATCTCCGAGGAACTTTACTGAACTGAGCAACTTATGAGTACCGAGCTACTGAGGCGGTCCGAGCAGCTTAGGCGGTCCGAGCTGCATCTCGGACAGAGCATTAATATCTGGATATCCAATAGATTGACCGCACATTAAATGCTCATTATTCTCATACAGATGTACACGCCTATTGGACAGCGGTGTATTACCTTTTCACATGTACAACCTCAGGGCTATAAATACATTTTATCATCCTCATTGGAAGGAGACTCGGAATTTATTATTTAAAAATGTAATCGAGAATTCCCAAACAGTCAGCAATAACAAAAATAGTGGACGTGGGCCATTCTTATAAGGCTGAACCACTTTAAAAATTCTGTATCTTATTTATTTTTATCTGTGATTAAATAATTAGATATAATCTATTTTTTTACATCAACAACCATGTTAACTTACCAATTGTTCCTGAACTTGGGATGGGCCCACTAACAGTTTAGTCTTATGATCATGTGGGTGTCTTATCGCCAACTTGATCAGCCTTAAAAGCTACTAGTTTTGGATGAAGCTGAGTTGTCATATCTTAGTGTCTACAAATGGCGATAGTCTATAGGCTTGGTGGAAGGATTTCTCCTTACTGACCATGTGTCAGTATTGGTTCACGGAGTCAAAAAAATTTATTAGAACCTATCTTTAGTTGGTTAGTTATGGTAGGATCTTATAATCCATAACATTGCACTGGATTTCCCATATTGGATAAAACTTGTATTTTGCGATCTGTCCTAAGACCAGATCGTACATGAAGTAAAATTTCTTGTTCATGAGTTTTCTATAAACGAAGTCATAATTTAAGGATTGGGTAAATCATATGGATCAAACGATTATATGTACATATCATATACCCACAAAACAAAGAAAAATGGAAGTGACAACATTTTTGGAGCTAAGAAAAACTTTTTATTTATCACTGAAGGAAATTACATGATAGGAAAATACTTTACATTTCATTACTGATAGTACTTCCTCAGATGCTCGGTGTTCCACAAAATTTTGAATTGTTCCCCTTCTAAGGTCTCAATCCTATATGTTTCTCACCTGATGAAGGTTGATATTATATATGGATCGTTCCAGTTGGGCTCCAGTATGTTTACTGTATGATTGGAATTTTTCAAGACATAATCCCCTTTCTTTACCAGATCGAGATCCAATCTCATCATCTGATGCTTAGACTCACCCTTTTGTTATAAAATCATGAAGTTTGTTTTTTTATGCTGTGACTCTAAGCGATGCGTGCTCCCTAACTTTCTCTGCAGATCTAGATTCAATCTCCTCATCATATCATTTCGTGGTGAGTCAAAGTTAAGGATGCGATAATTAGGTAAACTGATTTATGTTAGGACTACTACATCCATTTAGAAAGCCATCATATATCGGGTTTCACCTATCGCTATCTGTGGTATTGCTCTGTTAGTTCAAAGCATACTCCGTAGCTCGTTAATCCAGTTCCCCTTCATAATGTCTATCCTTTTCCTTAACTAATAATATAAAGTTTTATTGGTCACCTCTCTATGTCCATCACACTGTGGATGACTTTTATAGAATGCAGTTTTTGGATCTTGGAGTGCGTGAATAATCTTCATACTCTTAGTTATCGAATGTCTTATCGTGGTCAGTGATGAGGTTGTATGACATCCCGTACTGATAAATAATGTTGTTCCAGATGAATTGGAATACTTTATCGTATGGCCTCTCGACCAAGGGTACAACCTCCACCCATTAAGTGAAAAAATCTTTGAGGACCAGCAAGTATTTTATCCTGCCGCTAGTTTTTGGTATGGGGCATACCAGATCTATTTCCCATATTGAAAATTGCCAAGGGGAGGTGATCTGTATGAGTGGTGAACCCAAAGTTTCATGGATGGTAGCATATTTCTTACACTTATGGTATTTCCTGGTAGAATCAGCGCTATCCACTTTTATAGCGGGCTAATAGCAGCCTTGTGTAGCCACCTATTTCACTAATGTCCTGCCTGCATAGTGTCTTCACAACCCGTTTCACACACATCTTTAATTAAGTCATTTTCTTCGTTCGGATAAACACATTGGTGCAATGAAACAATAAATCCCTTTCAAAACAAAATTCCTCATTCTAGAATTTATCTCGAGGTAATGAAGTTTGTTTGATTTTTTAGCGCCGGTTGGGCCGACGCTAGTTTCTATTTATGCTCATATTGGATCCATTAAGGATGGTACCATTCCTAGATCCATAGCATTAACTATTGCCTCCTCAGTTCTTTGATGTGTGAGAATCGCCATTGGAATAATTTTCCATAGATTTATTCTCATCGCTGGTGCTAATTGAGCAAGCGGGCCTGTTGGTGCATTTTCTTCCCTTGGGATTCTGATCATCCAAACACTCGATAATTTCGATTACCATCACTCGGTCTTGTCCAATTATTGATTCATAAATTCCTCTCTAACATCATGAATTCTTAGTACTCGATTTATCACCAGCTGCGAGTCGTTGTATGCCAATATCTGTTCAGTGCTGAGAGATAAGGCTAGCCCAAGCCCTTCTTTGAGTGATTCATATTTTGCCTCATTGATGGATGCCTCAAATTAGAATCTCAAGGCGTAAATCACATTTATATCATCTGGCATTGTAATTATTAAACCTACTCCACTTCCGGTGATGCAGGACGATCTGTCCACAAATATTTTTCGAATAGGGAGTTCCTCCTCAAATTATTCACTTCAAATAGTATCATTAAATCTTCTCTCCCAAGTTTGGAAATAGTGGTGCATATCCCAAATACCATTTCAACTCCATTAATTCATCTTCTCACACATCATTCCATTAAAAAGTTTTTCATAGCACCTTAAAAATTGGAAGGCATTTCACAGTGGCTATGGAAATGAATATATATATGTATATATCAGTGCTGGGATCTTGTCAAGGTTTTCCCAAGTACTTATTTAGTTAACTATGAAGCCAAATAACATCCCATATTTTACTCCAAAGGAACACTTTATCTGGTTGATCTTCGTCTGGTGTTTCTCCAACTAGTAGAAAGGCATCTACAAGTCTTTGATATAATTGGCAACATTTTTTTACTTCGTGAGCATATCATTAGGATACACATCGATGTTAGTACCGATATGATCTTTCAATACTTTATTTACAATTCTTTGGTATTTTACTCCAACATGTTTTAGCCCAAAAGGCATAACATTATTGCAGTAAGTACCTCCATTGGTGATGATCGATGCTTTTTTCTCGATCTTCTATTTTCATCTTGAACAAATTGTATCCTGAGTAAACGTCCATAAAACTAAGTAATTTGTGATGTGAGGTGGCATGAACAAAAAAGTCTATGCTGGGTAATGACTAGTGATCTTTTGGACACTCTTGGTTTAAATCGACCAAGTCAACATACACTCAGCACTTCTTATTTTTCTTCCAGACAATTACCACGTTGGAGAGTCATTCTGGATATTTGACATCCTCTATGAAATTTTCCTTTTATAATTTTTTCCCTTTGTCCTCCATGACCATGTTCTTTTCCTTGTAAAAGACACATTATTTCAATTTGACATGTTTTGACACCTTTGACTATGCTCAACATGTGATAGATAAAATTCTGGTCAATCCCCTTCATTAAAATGTCACCCTGAACTTTTGATATACGGGTCCACGTACTAATAACCTACGGAAGGAGGGTAAAAGAAGAAAGATAAATCAAAGATCCCATCCCTTTTAGCATTTTCAAGGGGATGCATATTTTTTGTTTCCTTTTTTTATTTTATAGGGGGCCGTCGAAGAAAAAACACACCCGAAGTCTTCATAGCTCCAAACAAACACATTTTTTCAATGTCTAGTGAAACTGATCAAATTATTTTTGAGGTAGGATTCCCGTGACGAGCTGATCTGAATGGTCTTCACCGAATACTCGTTATCTAAAAAATCGATTCAATTTCTTCGACCACTAGCCCTTTGAGCAATTTTTCCTCATCTCACGAATCTATTATCTCAATCTAGTAGGTCATTGTTAATTTATTTTGTTCTTCCTAGTCGGCTGAGGTGTGATAGCATTCTTTGGCCGCTACTTAGTTCCCCATGGCCACACCGACTCCATAATGAGTGGGAAATTTCAGACATTGATTCATCGTGGAAGCAACGACCTCAAAATTCTTTAGCCCCAATCTGCCGAATATGATGTTATATGTCGAATGAACATTCTTACATAAATTATGATGAAAGGATTGAAAAAATGTGTTTGTTGACGCTAGCCTTCGAATGACTTGAGAACTTGGCTTCCACATACTCCTCAACCTTCATAATTTTGCCTGCCTTAGCTAGGAGTTTTGTCATTATTATGGGTGGTTCTTTATCCACAGCCTAATGTAGCTTGCTATGTAGTAACCCACTCATTAGTTAAGTTATTACAGTCCTTTCATCATAATTTACTACTTCATGTTTCCAAGTTTTGGAGAACGTGATAAGCTCACAAGTAGTTTCATCGTCGTTCTTCAAAATATTGAGTTGGTTAACCACTTTCTTACCGAGATTGGCTCCAAAACAAAAATTACTGACAAAGAGGTCATCCAGCTTTTAGAAGTTTAAGATCTTTCCGTGCGGTAAACTATTATACCATATTTGTGCTTACCTTGTTATGCTACTAGAAAATGCTCGGCAACACATTTTATATGGAATCAACTAGATGTGAGTGGTAGCTTGATACTACTACACATGCAGTATTGGATCTATTTCTCCATCGTACATTGGAATAATAACCGGTGGATTGAAATTTGTAGGAGTCAGATAATCCACGATTGAGAGAGTGAATTGTAATACTTTCACAAAACTTCTATGCAAGGAGTTATTAGATCTGTTAATTTCCCCCAAATCGTCCTTAAGTCATTGGATAGATCCCTACCAGTGCTGGTCTTCTAGCTCAGTTTTAATTGTGACAGTCTTGACTAATCGGCCTTGACTTTCAGATGATCTCTCTTCCTTGGAAGTTTTCTCGGCTCTAATCGACCCTCTTGTGTTATACTAGATTTGACTCAGCATTACATTCTCATGGTGACAAACCCTACTCAGCCTCTCGAGTACACTAGGCTTTTCCTCAGAGAAAGACTTCTCATCATCTTACCAAGTTCTTCTGAGAGAAGAGGCAACTACTGGAGATATAATATGTCATCCTATGATCCAGAGTTTTTGGATCTACTCTTGTCATCCCATGAGCCTAAAATCAATCTCCTTAGTTTTTTAGGGTTTGTTCTTTGTAAGCATGTCACCTATCCCTATAGGGGAAGGAGGTAGCATTCTTTCCCTCCTATGAGATGATTCTCTACTGCTTGGGGTGAAAGGGTCTTCCCAGACCTTTTTTATCCATTCTATAGTGTTTACGTTAGTTTCATCGCACAATCCTTTAGTATTTCCTGGAATTTATCTAGGCTAATCAAAATTTGCTAATCAAAATCCTTATATGTCGCCCATCCTAACAGGCGTGTAAGGAGAATTAGCTTCTATCGCGCGACTACTCCCTATATTTTCTTCCATTTTCCATAATATGTGAATAAACTCAAAGCATTTTCAAATGCATTGGGGAAAGTCTAATTGGATCTGTTGATTGGAAATGGTAAGAAACAACAAATGGCTTGTCATTCCCAGAGACTACGCCAATCTACTGTAAAAATTTCCCAAAAGATTCCGTTTTCTCGGACCTTCATCATTTCAAATCCAAAATTAAAAAACGCCACGTTCGCTTCCTTTATAAAAACCCTTACCCACAAAACTTTTAATCATTAATCTTCTTTTTTTTGTTCACATGAATATGGAATTCCCTTTTTAAATTTGGGTTTCTTCAAAAGGAGTCAAGGTTGATTTTTTTTATATCATTTCACTTGTAAGTTTTTTTGTGCTAATGGGGGATGAGAATGGTTTTTAGGGTTTCTGATAAATCCTTTTTTTTGTACAGAGATCTATCTGGAATGTTTTGTTTATTTTTTGTGGTGAATTTAATAAACAATTATGATGTTTTTAATTTTTTGGTATTAATTTTGTTGATTTTTTAATTGTTACATGATTTTGATGGGGTTGAAAAGTGGGGGGTTGAAAATGGGTGAGTTTTTATGTAGGTTCGCCAAAAAAAGATAGGGAGGGGACATACCCATAAAATTGAAACGAAGCTGGTCCCACACTTCCTTGGTTGTGGTGCATCAACAGTTCCCCAGCGACATGATGAGTGTTTCTTCACCCAAGCCTGATAAACCTCATGATCACGTTGGATGGTAGCAGTGCTACTTTCAAAAGGTTCAATCATTGCATTAGTGAGGTGATCAATCAACTCATTATAATCTAGGATAACTTTTATCCTGGTTGGCCATATTTTATTATTGTGTCATGTTAGTTTTTCCTCTTAAGTGATTGCAATGACAACATTGTTGTTGTTGGAAGCCATTTTTTATATTTAAAAAATTGGCACAAAAAATATGCATTAATATTAATTTATACATCTTTTATTGGTTTCAAAATATGATAAAAAAATTATATCTTTTGTAGTAGTTTCACGATGTTTTTCATGTGTTGTCATCAAGGAGATATCTCATTGATGATGTGGTTTACCGTCATATAACGTTAAAGGAGATTGGATTGTAGCTGGACATTTATACTAGGAAAGACTTGTTGCCCTTTTAAACGATAACGAGTGGAACTTCGATCAAAGGTGGTACCGTTAGTTTATGTTTAGTATGGGCATTATAATGTTGATGAGTCGACTTGGGAGCATGAGGATGACATGTAGGAAAAGTATCCAGAGATCTTTGTGCCAAGTATGTCCGAATTTTGTAAATGAAATTCCGTTGTAAGGGGGAAGTTTGTAACACCTCGTATTTTTAAAACATTTTAAATTACACGTTTGCACGTAATTTTAATTAAATCGATAAATAAAGTGAATTAAATTAATATTAATTAACGAATAAAATGATTGATATTTATGTGTATTTATATTTACTTGTGTTATAAGTAAATGAAAACATGATAAATTATATCATGTTGTAAGTGAGGTAAAGCGACGAGTTTACCAGTATCTCATCTGGGACACGCAGATATATTATTGTAGAGCATGGGAGGGAAATCAATGTTAGATAACTCGGATGGAAAGTTTGACTGCGCCAATGGTATCAAATGGGTGGAAATAGTTCGGAATACCCGAGGATTACAATTGGGTTTCAGGGGATTTTTAAGCAAAACAGGAGCCCTAAAAGGGTATTTGGTTCATTTTACATAAGAGGGCTAACTCAATTTTAGGATTTGGGGTGTTTAGTTTTATATTTATGTAAGTTGGATAGAAGGGGATGCTATCCATCCATCCAAGAGGCTAGGGTTTTGAGATAAAGGAGAAAAATAAAGAAAAGAGAGAGAGAGATAGAGAGGGAGAAGAAAAAAGGATCCAGGGTGGAGATCAAGTGCTTCCGGGTTAAAGATCACTGTCAAGATATGAATACAGGAAGTAAATCCAGAAATCCATCTCTTTCAAGGCAATTGTTTAACTTTCTTTACGAGAGTGTGAAAGCAATTAATAGAAAAACTTGTTTAATTAAATTCCAAATTTAGTCCCCAAAACCCTAACTCTTGCAATTAAATGTGATTAACAAATTAAATAAATTCAAGCATGCAAAACAATCACAATATGAGGAAAAATCCCCAAAAGGGACAAAACATTTTATTTCACTATAATTCATAATGACTTATAATTACAGAGAAATACAGCGACACACGAATACCCGCAGGCATCGGTTCGTCATCGACGCCAATAGATCCCTCAAGAACTCGAGGAACTGCAGTGTAGAAGACCTTCTTCCCCACAAAGATTACTCCAAGAATGGGTATGATGAGTGGTAAGGGTTTATAATGATTCACACATATGATTAAGAATGCTTTCATGATTCTCAAGGTGTTTGGGCTTGAAAAAAATATGAAGACTTGATGTATTAGGTCTCTAAAATAGTTCCCCTAAAGTCTTAAACAAATACAAATATACATTTCTAAAAAATCTGAGGCGGTGGAAAATTTTACCAGGTCTGAACCGGTCCAGTTACAGACATCAATTCAGTTTGTCCGAAAAAGGAAACATGATTACACGATGAAGATGATGGAGCACGACACACGTTTTGACTATGATGGGTGCGTGGAACATAGGATTAATTCGGATTGAGGTCTTCATATGTTGATTGTGCTGGGACGAGCCGTTTGCAGAGGTATAATACATATATGCTGTGATCTAGGACTAAAATGAAATACCTAGATACTAATTCAGACATTTATAAATTCATGTCCTTACAAATCTCTCTCTATGTCTATACCGGCACATACATTAAAAATATCTGAATTATTCTACCCAAACCAAAAATAAATGACATACAACTTAATATCTCGATTAAACCCCAAAATAGGAAATACTAAATGACACGTCTTTAAAACAAGCTTCAACTTCTCCAAATATTCAACTCTTCAACTCTTGAATCTTTCTTTGTCATCATTAGGGTGTGCAAAAATAATCCTAAATTTTGTACTTACATATATGAGAGAAAAAACAGATACCCGTGACGCACAATAGTTTGATATAATGATTAGTAAAGAGAAACATATCAATTAAACTCAAGCAAACCACTATAAAATCAAACAAACATCTCCCCCATAATTCATTCTCCCACTTTTTAGGATGTCCCCAAATGGACAAAAATGAAGAACACAAAGCAATCCAAATGGAGAATGTCACAAGGTAATAAACTCTCTTTTTGAAATTTTCAAATTTTTTCTTAGAAAGTATGCAACAAAGAATCACACCATGAAAGAACACTAAAATAACCGAATCATGGAAATGGTATGAATGGGTGTGAACAAATTAAATAGGCAAATAAACTCAACCACGTCATATGTGCATGATGCATAAGTGTACTCCTAACGAATGAACATCAAAGTCATCCTTAGGTGTAAAAATGGTGAATTTAAATGACATCGTCTTAATCAAATCAAAAAATCAAAGCCTAAATAATTTTCATGCCAATAACGTTCCAAACTAATTAATGTCATTTCGAGAATTTTTCAAAGAACGTGCAAACCCATTGATTACATTCCAACCAAGCTCCCTCATTAATAATATTTCTTTTATTTTTCCAATGAGGTCTAAATTCTCAACTTAGAGAAAGCTTATTGTCCCATTTTTGGCATATTTACCTTTTTATTGCCTTTTAATTTTTCCTGGCTCTTTTTAAATGATTGCTTTAACAACGTGATTATTATTCACTCGCAGCCCTTTACCGTGTCACTCATCATTTTTCCATATAAACAAATTCATCACGGGCAACGGTTCTTACATGCACTACTTTTATTATCCATGTATTATTGCACTTGGTTCGTTTTAAGGACAAGATTAAAATTAAAACATTTGACGAATATGTGATAAGGCGATATCAATAATCAATCAAATCTCTGCACGTGTGCAGTGATGGAAATCATGAGTCAAACATGAAGGTAGTATCAAATCAATAACATCCGAATGACTCCAAACATTATAAAGCACAAAAGATGACATGACATATTATCCATAAACACTATCAAATTATCACATGAATATGGAATGAAATTGTGACTCGGTCATCCTAAATGTCCATTCATATATGGTGCAAATAAAATACAAAACTCTTTTTGTCTTTTTAAAAAAATTTATAAAAAGAAAATATTTTTATCTTTTTCAAAAAATTTATAAAAAGAAAATCATTTTAAATTTTTCAATTTTTCAAAAAAAGAAAATATTTTTGTGTTTTTCTAAAACTATGAAAAGGAAAAGAAATACTCACTAATAGTGGTACAAAATATACAATCTAGCAAAGGAATCATATGATGTAGGCATGAAAATCCATCCTATGCTAGACACGGACCAATCCCTCAGTCAACTGTTCAAATTCCTAAAGACTTCCTAAGACTCTCGAATATAAGGGCATCTAAAGGCTTCGTCAAAATATCGGCAAACTGGAGGTCGGTGGGCACAAAAATTAGGGATATGACCTTCTCTTCTACTAACTCATGGATAAAGTCCCCGCGTATCCTAATGTTCTTAGTGCGTAAATACTGGACTGGATTTCGGGATATGTGTATCACGCTCGTGTTATCACATGAAATAGCCATGGTGTCCTATGATATTCCATAATCCTCCAACATCTGCTTCAACCACATAAGTTGCGTGAAAAAACTCTCAGTGTCTATGTACTCTGCATCCGCAGTGGATAAAGAGATGGAGTTTTTCTTCTTTCTCAACCAAGATATAAGAGCAGAACCAAAGAAGAAACACCAATCAGAGGTGATCTTACAATCATCTGCATCCCCAGCCCCATTGACATCCGAATAGGAGGATAAACGGTCATCTGTATCAAAGGAATACCAAATGCAAAATGCGAGAGTCCCACTAACGTATTTGATAATATGTTTAAGAGAATGTAAGTGTGACTCTTTCGACGATGCCTGATATCGTGCACAGACTCCAACCCTAAAGGTGATGTCGGGATGACTGACATCCTAGTAGAGAAGGATACCTATAATATTCCGATATAAGGTTTTCTTTACATCCTTGCCTGAAGTATTCTTGATAATATTTGTTGAGGTACTCATTGGGGTGCGTGCGTGCTTAGGCGATCTAAACCAAATTTCTTCCCAAGGTCTCTAGTCTACTTGGATTGGGAGATGAACATACTTTCCTCTAGATGACAAACCTGGAGACCAAGGAAGAATGTAAGCTCACCAACCATGCTCATCTCAAACTCACTCTTCATCTCCTCCTCAAAGTCATGAGCATGCTGGGAGCATGTGGATCCAAAAACTATGTCGTCCACATATTCCTGGGCAACCAAAATACCACCATCATCTCCCCTGATGAACAACATCATATCAACTCCCCCTCTCTTAAAGCCACGGTCTAAGAGATAGGAATTAAGCCTCTCGTACCAAGCACAAGGTGCTTGCTTCGAAGCGTACAAGGCTTTCCCCAGATAGTAGACGTGTTCAGGGTGCCTAGAGTCTTCAAACCCTTTTAGTTGTTCCACGTAAACTTTCTCCTATAGAATGCCATTCAGAAATGCACTCTTGACATCCATCTAGTATAACTTGAAGCACAGATGGCATGCCATGGCGAGTAGTAAACGAATATACTCAAGCCTCACAGTATGATAAAATGTCTCGTCAAAGTCTACACCCTCTATCAGTGTGTAGCCTTGAGCGGACAACCTAGCCTTATTTCGGACAATAGTACCCATCTCATCAATCTTATTCTTGAAGATCTACTTGGTACCTATCAAATTTTCCTCACTAGGTTGGCGGACTAGTTCCCAGATATCATTCTTTTTGAACTGAAGCAACTAATCTTGCATAGCGGATATCCAGTGTTCATCTCTGAGTGCTTTTTTATGATTCTTGGGCTCGACTTTAGACGTGTAACAAAAATGGCTAACAAAGTTCTCTAGCTGATCATGAGTCTTAACCCCTAGGGTGGGATCACCTAGAATAGAAGTAGGATCACGACTCTTGCGAACCCAAGCAGGTGTGTTCCTAAAGACAGGAAAAGGGTCCACCCTGGGCGTGGGAGGCACAATGGGATCATCAACATGAAGTGTGTCATCCTCACATAAAAGATTAGAATCAATCAATGTCGGTGGTTCGTCATCTTTCACAGTGACGCTGATTGACTCCATAACCTTAGAGATATTTAGGTTAAAAACCTGATATGCTCTACTATTCGATGAATACCCTAACAATATCCCCTCATTTCTTTGGGACTAAAACTTTCCTAATTGCTCTCTATCCCGTAGGATATAGCATTTGATCCGAAAGACATGGAGATATGAAAGGCTGGGCTTCTTTCCAGTCCACAATTCGTAAGGAGTCTTAAGTGTGTGTGGACGAAGGTAAACCCTATTCATCGTATGGCATGCGGTAGACATCGCCTCTCCCCAAAATCTCTTAGCAACCTTACGGCCTAGAAGCATAGATCTATCCATCTCTTGAATTGTCCGATTCTTCGTCTCAAAAATTCCATTTTGTTTAGGAGTCTTCACGGCCAAAAATTCTTGTTTGATCTCTAGGCTATCAAAGTAAAAATGAAATTTAGCTTCCTTAAAATCAGTGTCATTGTCACTCCGTATTCTATTAATGGTGACAGGGTGTTGATTCTACAAGACACAACACTTGGTCATAAGAAACTCCACAGCATCAGATTTCTCTCCCAGAAAACCTATAATTGAGTAACGAGAGAAATCATATACCATCATGTGGATATACCTCTTACCCCCCAAACTCTCAGTATGAGTAGGACCGATAAGATCTAGGTTTATCAACTCAAGCACTCTTGAAGTGGGAATAGAATTCAACTTCTTGTGGGGGTTACGGACTTGCTTTCCCAATTGATAGGGTCCACAAACCACGGAAGCCGACTTTACAAGTGATGTAAAGACACATAATAGGTCATTTTTATCTAATCTCTCTAAATCTCAAAATTTTCACATAACCTAGATGTTGATGCCACAGATCCATAGGAGTGATCGTGACACTATTGCAGACAAATGAGGAGTTGGGCACTATCCCATAGCAATTATCTTCTATCCTAGGCCCTTACAATAGAATTTTACCGTCTGAAGATTTGCCTTCATCGTCCTAATATGCTAGACTTGCTCCCATCTCCAAACGTGATTTTACCTTCCTTAAGATCCTCTAGGTAGGTAAAAAATGAAATGTCACCAGTCATGTGTCTGGAGCACCCACTATCAAAGTGCCACTGGGAGGTGTTATGTGCTTTAAGAGCAACATGAAGAATAAGGGCTTTTGCGTCGTGCTTAGGCACCCAAGTGGAGGTAGCCTTTTGTCTTCCCTTGTTGGTTCTAGTCAGGATTCTAGAAGTGTCCGTAGATGACAAAGAAATCCTTTGGAACTCTTCCATTAAACTCTGAGAAGTGGCAACTAGAAACTCAACCTTCTCTTTAAGACTCGAGAAGTCGCTAGTGGCACTTAGTGGAGAACAAGTACATCGTGTCCAAGCTAAACTATAGCAAAACTACCTAAGGTATCATTTTCTCCTGTAATAGGTGAAAAAATACACAGGCTTTGATTGATGGCCATATAGATTCGTAGAATACTCAGGAATTGGCTTCGATGCCACAAGAGACGTGGAAGAATCATCAAAACCTATTACTTTCCATTCACCAAATCCTAAAGCAGGGGCGAGGAACATCTTTACCATCTTTCCAGATCTATCCTCTATTTTTAGTTTGACCTCCCAGGCTCTCTCAAGGTTATGAGTAAGCTGGGCTACAAGGGATTCAGTTTCTTTCGAGTGTCCATGGAGGTCTGGAGATCAATCGTAAGACTAGCCACTTTCTAGGTCAAGTCCCATTTCTGTTTCTCTAATCATCTCTCTCTTTCTCTAAACTGACTCTCTCTCTCTACGGAAACTTTCTCTCTCTCAACCCAAACAATCTCTCTCTCTCAAGACATCACTAATGGAGGACTTTCTCTCTCTCTCTCTCTCTCTCTCTCTCTCTCTCTCTCTCTCGTTTCTCCTAAATATCTCTCTAAGGCAACAATCTTAAGAGCTAACGCTTTGTTACGCTTTTTAGTTTTAAATGAATCAACATACAAATCAGAGTACTCCCGTCGTAAATCACTTTCTGTCTCACTTGTAGCATCCTCCCCCTCACTCACAACTCTTTCGCTGTCAAGGTGTCCTTGTGAAGTAGCATCCTCATCGTCGTGAGGTGTAGTGGCTTTACTCACATGACTAGCCAAGAATGTTGTGAAGTTACATTCATTCGGTGACTCGTCTCTAGAATCCCCCGACTCGACCTCACTGTCGTCACTAAGGGTGGCATAAAAAACTTCTTTGCCTTTGCCTTGACATTTCAACCTCATTTCACACTCGAACGCCTTATGACCTCTACCGTCACACTCATAACATCTCTCTTCATCTCTTTTAGGCGTGTCCTTTTTATCTTTATCATTTTTTTTTTCAAACTTTTTTTTCTCAAAATTCTTTTTATCTTTGAAGTTGCCATTTTTCTTTAATTTGAGAAATTTCTTGAATTTGTTTGCAAACAAGGACAAATCTTCTAAATAAAAATAGAAATTAGAATCTGATGTTTCTACCTCTTTTCTCCAAGACGACTCACCGCTCTTTCTTGCTGACCCTCACTCTTCCTAGTCTGAACTTTAAGAGCTACTCCTTTATGTTTTTATTTTACCGTGTTAGGAAACATGTCAGTTTCAGACGTCAGTAGGTCTCCTACCAATTCTTCTAATTCCATGCTACTCAAATTTCCTAATGAATTTAGCACAGTGACTTTTGGGATAAAATGCGGGGGCAGTGATCTAAATTTTTTTTTACTACCCTAGGAATAGGAATATGTTCACTAAGGATGAAAGTAGTGTTAACAATATCGGATAAGCATGCATAGAATTCATCAAAACACTCAGACTCAAGCATGGTGATTGTTTCAAATTGTATAGTTAAATTTTTGCAATTTGACTCTTTCACTGCATTTGTGCCTTCATGGGTAAGTTGAAGAACATCCCATGCTTCTTTAGATATGGTACACATCATGATGTGTCGGAACTCGTCGGGTGTGCCGGCTCCAGAAATGGCCCCAAGCCTAAGTGAATTTTATGTGCTCCATTTAAATTCTTCTTCAGTCCACTCTGTCGCAACTTTTAAATTTTTTATATTTTCGACGGTGACAGTGGGAAGAGTCCACCCTCTTTCACATATAACCTATACACATTCGTCAATGGCTTTTAAGTGGGATTTCATGCAGGCTTTCCAATAAGCATACTTTGACCCATTGAAAAATTGGCACTCGATTATACAAGTTTTCCATTGAAATTGCGCTTTTTCAAAAATCAATTTTTAACACAAAATTGATATCCAGGAATTTTTTGCGAAAATGATTACATAGTTTTATTTTGTAATTGGTTTTGATACCAATTTGAGAGTGTGCCAGTAATCAATAGACAAACTAGTTTAATTAAATTCCAATTTTAGTCCCCCAAACCCTAACTCTTGCAATTAAATGTGATTGACAAATTAAATAAACTCAACCATGCAAAACAATCACAATACGAGAAAAAATCCCCCAAAGGGGCAAAACCTTTAATTTCACTATAATTCGTAATGACTTACAAATACAGAGAAATACAGTGACACCCGAATGCCCGCAAGCATCGGTTAGTCGTCGTCGGCAAGAGATCCCTCAAGAGTTCTAATAACAACAGTGTAGAACACCTTCTTCTCCACTAAGATTACTCCAAAATGGGTATGATGAGTTGTAAGGGTTTAGAATGATTCACACATATGATTAAGAATGTTTTTATGATTCTCAAGGCGTTTGGGTTTGAAAGAAATATGAAGACTTGGTGTATTAGGTCTCTAAAAAAGTTCCCCTAAAGTCTTAAACAAATACACCACCGAAAAAGGTATTTATACATTTCTAAAAAATCTGAGGCGGTGGAAAATTTTACCAGGTCCGAATCGGTCCGATCGGAGACATCGATTCAGTTTGTTTATCAGGAAAATGAACCGCTCCGGGTAAAAGGCTATTGGTTCGGTTAGACTTATACAATCAACCTCGGATTGGTTCGGCCCTCGATCCGTCGGTTCGGTTCATCTAAATCATAACGGGCGACCAATCCGGGTAATAATACATCAGTTCGGTTCAAATGGATTTTTTATATTTTTCTTTTTCTTTTCCTGTACGTGGAGAATGATGAACTGGAAAAAGGAAACACGATTACACGATGAAGATGAGGGAGCACGACGCACGCTTTAACTATGATGTGCGCGTGGGACAAATGATTGATTCACATTGAGGCCTTCATATGATGATTGTGCTGGGATGAGACGTTTGTAGTGGTATAGGACATATATATAGTGATCTAGGAGTAAAATGAAATACCTAGATACTAATTCGAACATTTATAAAATCATGTACTTACACTTTAATTTTATTTGTAGTTTAAAATATTCATGCAAAATTGGTGTTGGAAAAACACAATTTTTAGGTTAGGAGAACCATGTAAAATTGGGTTTTGAATAAAGTAATTATTGAGAATGAATCGAATTATGATAATATGATAAATATGATGTTATTAGAATGAAAATGGTAGGTTCTTGATTAATCTATGAAAGAAAAGCTTGAATCTTGAGACTAGGGTTTTAACCATGCATAAATCTTCATATAAATTCATTGATATGATGAATTAGATGTTGTTCGGGTTAAATATTACGTATAAACTTATTGAAGTATGTTTGGGAAAGGATTATTATTCATATTTGGGGTTTACATGAAGGTTAGAACTACTATGGGTGAAAGGTGAGGGAAAAATATTGTCTAAAGTTCATTCTGGCAGCCCAGCAAATCGAACCGATTCATTAGGGGGTAACCGAACCTGTTTGGTCCATCCAACAAACCGATTCAGTTAGATTGCTTGGCCTCCTCTTCCTATTGTTGTTTTTCATGGATTGTTTAGGGATCAACATGGATTATTGGTCTGGGGAATGGAGTTAGGCTTCTGAGCATTCATAGGGATATGTAACAACGATTCTCATACCCTAGGTTTCACAGTAAACTCTGAACATATTCCTAAAAATATTTTAAGAATTTAAAATTACATTATCTAATTTTATTGAACCTTAAGTTAAATTTGTGTCGTATATACTGTATTTTTGTATTTATATATCTTATATGTATTTTGTACATACTTATTTTTATATTATATTTTTATTGGATTTATAATTTTATAGAATTTAAAAATTAATTTTGATATTTTTATATCAACTTTTTGAATTTATTAAAGCTCGTTCTTTTATTTACTGAGACAAAATCAAATAATATTTGTTTCTTAATTTAAATTCACCAAAACAAAAACGTAGCATTTTTATTGATCTCGAATTATTTTTGTTGGTGATCCGTGATTATTTGTATGGACCAATCAATGACGAGGGTGTATCCCACACGATTTCATCAAGCGCGATCTATTTGGCTGTTTCCTCAATTGCAGACATATCAACGGTCCCTCTCTCAAAGCGCTGGTTTTTTACGCATGTGTCCCACTGATTGACTTTTTGTGTAATGCCCATTGTGCCCTTAGATTCCCTTGGTTGATTAATTTTGTGACCTCACTATTTGGTTAATTACGTGATTACCCAAGCCATTGCACCATCTCTATAAATAGAGAATTTAAGTCATTTGTTTGAACATAGATTTTTTTTTTAAATACGTTACTCTAACAAAACTTGTTCTTAATGTCTCTCTAAAATTTTGAATGTCTTGACTATTTTGAGAGATTTGTTCTAAACTATTCATCCTATACTTTTTTCCATATATAATTTTGTGAGGATGGGTGTTTAGTTATTGATGAAATCTGGAGTTTGAGGCTTTTATAGTTTGGGGAGTTGAGACGGTTTGAGCTAACATGGTTAATGATCTTGAATGTTTATGTCATGTCTTTTTGGATACTTTCTAATCTATTTTTACATAAGAAAAAGTTTATGTCTTGTTTTCCTCCATTACTTAGGGTTTGAAATGACTTGACTGTTTTCATAGTTTTTTTAAATCCTAGTTAAGAAATACCAATTCTCTTTTTATATGTTAACTAGTTTTATAGTTATCTCTGTGCTGTTAGATCTTGTTTAAACTTAACCTTGTTATAATAGTCATCTATATACTATATACTTGGTTTGTTTTGTTTGTTTGTGATCTCACACAAACTTTATTTCTCACGGTTGAAAAATCAACTAATAAAGCAAGTCATTTATGTTCTTGTCTTATAGATTGATTTTCCAACCATTTGTGAATTTCAAACTTATTAGACTCGTTGTTTTTGTTGTTACCTCTTCCCTAGAAACTCTATCTTTAAGTGTGAAGTTGTGTTGATCTTGGCTACAATTTTTTTTTATTTTATTTAATAGTTTGCTGAGTTGTTGAGTGCTTGCATTTGAATACTAGGTATATCAGGAGTACTAGTTCATTTGCACGCTATAAACAGTAATTTGTACATAAATTGTTGTTATAGTGGACTTGTGGAGTGCGTGGTCTTGTAAATAAAAGACTCGGGATTTACCGGTATGCTGAGTTCCACTTTAATACATATTGTGTTCATCTCCCTTATCCTCATCTCATTCTGTATATATTTTTATTTGGAAGGGGTTGCAAACCCTCGTAATCCAGTTGTAAGGGGTATCCTAAACCCCCTATTGGAAATACTCTATGCTCCAAGGAAAGTTAGAACATCTACAATAAGACGATTTTTTTAAGGATTCCATCATCTCTAATTAGGATATGAGGAAAATCCAAATGATGAAATTCCAAAAGAAGAGGAGACAGTGGTTGGATCACATCTAAAAAGCCGAGATTACTCTTTTAAACTGATAAAGACATCCTATATCCCCAAAACAATATCAACAACATAGGCAAATCATTCATCACATCATACGACTAGTGCCTTCACTAGGATCACGAAGTAATCAACATTCATAGGCTGGAGCCTAAACAACGTACCACACCTGCTGCTCATATCTAATGTGACACGAGGTAGTATTTTAAGGAAAATGGGGGAAAAAAACCCTAAAGTTTTCAATTTGCGTTGGACCTCATGATATGTCTCATACTGTGACAAACATGAGCAGAGAGGGATAAAAGAGAGAATGGTCCGGAAATAATCACTCTGAAAGTGATAGGTATTGGAAAACATTTGTTGGCTGGAAAATAAGTTAGGATATCTAATGAAGAATAAGAAAACCTTTAAAAGGGGATATATGGAAGGATCGTCAAAGGTCTCATAAATTGTCAGCTATTCCATTCCAACTATATTCAAACCTCTGGTGAGAACATCAAACTATGATGGGAGTTCAAATCTGTAACAACCCGCATAATTTTGGGCTATTTTAATTAATTTCTAGAAAATGGAGGAAAATAAAGTTTTTGATAAATTTATTTTTATTTCTCAAATATGTTGGTTATTATTTTTAAAGGCGAGAATTTCAAACGGTTTCAAAAATGGAGTTAAAACAGATTTTAAAATGTTTTTAACTCTTGGAATTCTAAGTCGGCGAACATTAAGTAATTTTCAAGAGTTAGTTTGAAACTCTTCATTTCTTTGCCTTATTTAAAGGAGTCTTTTGGATTCCAACTCTTCATTTCTTTGCATTATAAAAGGAAGTCGTGGGCAACCCTTTTAACCTACTTTTGGCACAAATTTTGGCAGCAAATATATTTTATATTACTCTTCTTTTTATATATATTTTGGCCCTTGAGATTTATGAGTTCCGAGCTTAGATTAGAGGTGTTCTTGGGGCTATTTTGTTGGAGGTTCTTGGAGGAGCTTTTGTAGATCTTTTGTGTTGATCTTGAGGATGTGATCATTGGTTTCTTATCATAGTTTGAGGTATGGGGTTTTACACAATATGCTCCTTAAATCTCGCGAGTGTCATTCTCTTTGAATTCTTGTTAATTGAACTCATATTTGAATTGATAAATTCATTGAAATATGGAAAATAATTGTTGAAATTATTTTGATTCATGTGGTATCATTATATTGTTGACGAGCACGTTGTCATGATATTTTAATATGGCACGGATGTTGTGAACCTGCCAAAATACCTATTCCCGGCTATGGCTTGATAAAGCATATGCGGATGGGGTGAGGCCTGGTTCCCATTGATGTGTTGTTGAGAAATTATATTGATAAATATTTTGAGATTTGCATTTTGATTTGAATATTCGTACCCGTGTTGTTACATTTTATTCATCGCTAACATATATTTGTTGAGCATATTTCTTATCGTATTGTGTATTTCCCCATATTTTCTTTTAGTGGCAGTTAGGGCGGATTTCGGGACGCTATGAAGATCGATTTTAGCGAGGATTGTTTGAGAAAGATTTGTATTATTTTGATGTATAGAGCTTTGGAGATTTGTATTTTATTTTCGAGTTAGTTGTTGTATATAATTCGAGCGATTTGGTATTTAATTTGAAAAGATTGAGATTTGTAGTTTCTCTTTTGTTGTTGTGGGACTTAGATGCTCTATACCTTGTTATTTGTGGGTTTAGTTATTTTAACGAAGTGGCGCTCCGTTCGCTCTCCCCGGGCGGGCGGGTGTTACAAAATCCTATTAATCACATGGAAATGTACCAATTGGCTATCGATATATACTCAACGATGGATGAAATAAGGTGCTGAATGTTCTTGTTCACTCTCAGTGGTGTAGCACACATATGGTACACAAGTCTGCCTAAGGGAGAGATAAGAAACTTCAAAGAACTTGCAGATCATTATAAAGTTATCATTCGGACTGAAACCATGTAGGATGGTGACTCACCTCCTAAATGTTAGAGACTTCATCTCTCAGTTTAATAGAGAAAAACTTGAAGTTTTGGACTACGACGAGAGGATATCAATGACAAACCTCATAAATGGGCTTTTACCTAGACAACTATATTGGACACTTTCTATTGACAACCCTACCACCAGGAATTAAATTATGGAAGATGTCGGGAAGGCCATGGAAGACAAAGAGGTAATGCTGGGCAAGATGGGTGAGATCAAAGAAGACGAGTGAGGGGAGCCTTCTGAGAGTAAAGACAAAGACAAATGGGGACATAAGTCTTATGACATGTCAAAAAACAGTTCACTAGCTACATGCTCCTCACTACGCAAGTCCATCACATCCTAAATGGAAATAAGGATTAGGAGAAGATCAAATGTCTAGGAAATATTAAGTCCCTACCTAATAAGAGAGACACAAAAAATTACTATGAATTTCATAAAGACTATGGCCATTACATAGATTACTATTATGCTCTCAAGAATGAGATTGAAAAGCTCGTAAAAAAAGGTCGTCTAAATAGATTCATGGATAAAAATAATTGTCCTCAAGAGAAAATGAAGAAACATGGATCTCCAACACAAGACAAAGCAGAAAAAAGGGAGGAAAAGAAACCCAAAGATGGGGAATCATACGATGACTCCAGTGTAGATGTAGACTTGCCTAAAAATCCAAAAGGCACCAAAGGAGACCTACATTTAATTTCATTTTGTAGATACATGAATTCAGGAGGAGTCTCTGGTTGGGGGATCGAGCCAGCTGATAGAAAAATATACATGGGAGAGGATATAATCGACGCTTAACGAATGGATATAAATCATACAACATAAAAGGAAGAAGAAATTCATCCTAGGAAGCTGAATATTGATCGGCTATTCATTAGCTTTTCTTAGATAGAATTCAAAAACATTGTTTACCCACATGATGACCCAATAGTCATATACCTTATGGTTCACCAGTATAATGTCTCCCGAATCCTAGTAGATATAGGAAGTTCAGCAGGTGTAATTTTTAGGACTATTTTAAAGGCCTGAATCTAAATGAGAAACAACTCAACCCCTATCATCAGCCCCACATTAGTTTCAGTGGGGAGAAATTCTTCATGCTCAACATGATAGAATTGGATGTTTACGTGGTAAAATGGCCAACTTGTTTAACGAAGAAAGTAAACTTTTTTTTTGTCATGGATCACAATGTGATATCAGTTTACAATATTATTTTGGGACAAGTTTCCACAAAATAGTTTAAGGTTATTCCCTCTACCGTTCATCAAATTAGTAGGATTTTGTATTGGTATTCTGATAATTTTCCATCAGAATATGTGTTTTTATTTGTACACCATCCTTGTTTTTATACAGTAGTAGTCCTAATTTAAGTATAAAACGAGTTAGTATGCATAACGTATTGTGATCTTGTATATAAATTGGATTAATAGACAATGAATATAACAATTTGTACCCTAAATAGAAAATTTATTTAATAATATTACTCTAGTTGGAAGTCTAATGGCTTAGTCTCTATCTTCTTTTGTGACCATATTCTTTTGGTTCTCTAGACATCAATTATCAAAATGCATCAATTACCTACATGTTTGAGACAAGTACATGCTTAGCCTCAACTCACAATTAGAAATCCTATTTTGAAATAGCAATCCCATTTTTCAATGTGAAATTACATTATAAATTCGCATTGTTAAATTGGTGTCATTTCGCAATGCAAAATAACATTGTCATTTCTAACTGCGAAAGAAGATTATTATTTCTCACTGTGATATCACAAATGAGAAATGTAAATTTTGCATTGAAAAATGTTAGCATAATGTTCATAATTCTAATTTGGGTAATTTATTTTTGGAATACAATTTCAATACTCACATTACTCTACACCTCATCCCTATTTATTAGGTGTCAAACATCCTTTATTGCTACTGATGCATTGTTCCCTCTCAAAATAAGTGCGCTGATATTTTTAAATAATAGTTAGTAACGCAATACACTTACTAAGTGTAATTAAATAATGATATAATGATATGTTTTATACCATATGCCCTTCATTGACAAATCATTTAAAAAAAGCTAATTGTCTTGAATTTTTAAATAATTGCAAATTATATTATCTCATGGAAATGTATGAATACTATTTATGAATGACACATTTTCCTGGTCAACTTTATGTTTCTCATCTTTTGAAGGCTTTTATTTTTTTTTACACTCTTTCTCACTTTGATGTTAACGCTCATTGCGTTTTCCCTCTACTGTAAAGTCAGAGCCATGTTTTTTACACCTTCTCATGGGTCCCCTGATGTATATCCACATCCCTTTGTGGTGCTATACCACCATCGTTGCATTCAGTCTTATTCTCGACTAAATTATTCGATTCCTTTAACTTCCCCCACAAAGAAGCATTATCATCTATATTGACAAAATATGACATTGTCAACCTCTGAATCGATCGTCCATCCGAATTTCCTCCTCGAGTATAATCAATTATTATTACGAGTTGGTCTCCCACTTGGAGTCGTTTCCTCCACTCGTATCTACATCTTTTGACACAAAATTTGCTAACGATTAGGATTCATATCCATAATTGGACTTCTGTCATGCCCTCCCGCGATAAGTTCAGAACCACGTTTGCTTCTCATCCTGAATAGTTCAGGAAGGAACATATAGTCAACACTGTACCTAAGGTTCTCCTATAGGCATAGCATTCCACTTCTAAAATTGGTGGTTGACTCCAACCATTATAACTTCGTCCCGAAATCCAACAAAATTTTCTCTAAATTTTGACTTTCAGTTTGCCACACTCCGTCCTATATCTAAACCTTTGGATACTTTACCTCCTTTGGTAAACACATACAATTTTCGCATTTTTAGAATTCTCACTGACAGTTCTCTACATGTTTTGTAACACGTTGGTTGAGTTTACTGTCGTACCTCATTCGATCATAACAGCACTTGGAAATCATTGCTGCGCCTTAGTCGCCTTTCTAGTCGTGGCTTCTCGTGCCATAATGGAGGTGACCTCAACTACGGTCATCATCCTCGGAAATATTTTATAATCTCAACTAAGCCCTGCCTCTTGATGAACGCTTAACAGTCCTCTTCTGACATCCGTCATCGCTCGGTACACGTAGACATTAGAACGAAATTAGAATTCACTAATGTATACACATTATAGCAGGAGAACGTAATCTCGTCAAAGAAATCAACAATCCTAAAGTTAGGGATCTATATCAAACAAAGCAACGCTGAAAGCATTATAAGCCGTACAGATCCTAAGGACACTAGAACCTGATGCTCTGAAACCACCTGTGACACCCCGCCTAATTAAATACCGGGCGATCACTCCTTTATTAAATTAAAATCAAGGTGAACAGTTGGTTCATTCTTAGCATCACTGTCGTAAAATAACTTTTCCATTTTAAACACCCTAATTAATTAAACTAAGTGTCAAAACGATTTTAAACATTACCTTTCAAATTTTATTTCGAAGCGAAGATTTAATTATTTACAACAATTTAATATACAATGAATCACACCACAATAATCCAGGAACATATAATCCAAATAATTTAAACATTCGACATTTTAATCCCAACATTAAAATTTAAAGTAAAACATCCAAACCACAATAAATCCCAAAGTATCAAGACTACAATAACTGAATCACAATGTCCAAATAAACAACTGAATAATGAAAAGGGCGACACATGCCCACTAAATGAGTATGCTAGGAGTGGAGTCAAATAAATGAAGTCGTTTAAGAAAGTGGCATGCAACTCCCACCTAGTGTATGTGATTTAAAATTCGTTTAGCAAGTATTTAAATTGTTTACAGGCCAATGCAACAACATATTAGTGCGACACTCTCTTGAGAAATTCTCACCTCTCTTCTAATGTGCACGCCTACCGTTCTACCTTCTCAATGGGTTATCTTATCTTATAATGCGCTAATCTTCCCAATGGCATGACTTACCTTAGGTTACTCGTAAGATTTAAAACTGAACAATACAATTGTTTAAAAAAAAGATATTTCATTTATTAGAAAAACTCCCATTTTAGCTTTATTTGACAAATAAGTTCCTCGTTGTCCTATTATACTTTTCAAGCAAGTATTTCCAATTTGAGACATTATATCAGTCTTACTTACCATAACACAATAGGTAGTTCCAAATTTCAGAATTTCACGTATATATATATTAAATACTCGAATATGATATATATACTAACAACACCCCAATAAAACTATAGTGCAGGCACACTCTGCTATCCAATCCCTGTATCACTCACACTAAGGGAAATACAAGTTCGGAATCACTCTCGAAGTGTATTAACACAAACACAAACAATATTGAGGCGAAGCATAGATCCCAAGTCTCTAAGAGGTCAGTACATGCCCTCACGTCTCTTAGGACCGTCTGAACCATCGATTCGATATCCTGTACCAAGGTTATCTATCTTCTAGGGTATGAGTCAATATCCCCCATAAGGCACATCGAGATAAGATCGTCCCAGAGTGGTAACCTCAGGGATAACAAGTAGCGCGGGCATGATTTTTACACGTATATAATATATTCATACACAATCATATAAATATACCACTTTTATCATTTTAATATAGGTTCCTCTCATCACCCATAATTACGACATTTATCCTTATTTTCATCATTAGTTATCACGTATAACGGTTCTTCTTTAACTTTAATTCGAGGCAATTAATCCAACATACTACGTAACTCTCATGGACTCTATCCTCCCAAGTATAAAGATTCTGTAGGTATTCATCTATTTTTCGTAGTAACCATCTTACGTAATCTCTCACTTTAATACGTAGTTTCACCATTTCTTATATGTAATATCCCCAAAATACAACTCTCGTCTTACATTAAAGATCCCAAAATTATTCATATACCCTACTGGTCTTCTTTATCTCCCAAAACATATTTATAAGGGTGTCAAAGAATTATTTCTCATTAAAGTGATTTCAACTAACTTAAAAAGGGGAAATATGAGTCTTCCAGGAGGGGTCGATCGATCGAGGTCTGGGGCTCGATCGATCGAACCTTCGATCGATCGAAGCTCTGGGCTCGATTGATCGATCAAGCAGGTGTGCGATTTCTGCAGTTTTGCAGTTACGAGTTTCATCCTCTAACCTCAATCAATTCCATATTTTTCATTCCCAATCGTCCAAGAATTTTTACTACTAACTTAATATCATCATATTATGTATTTCCTACGTAAAGCATGTAAATTTCCGTCACTAAACATGGATTAACAAGCAAAAATTCATGTAAATCCCAAGAACCCTAGAAATCTCTTTAACATGGTTCTAATCAATCTTTTCCAGAATTTTCTTCTTCTAAAACATCAAAATTTCTTGGTTTAATCCTCTACATGTTAAGGGGTTTCCAGAACAACAACAAATTCATCACTACATGCGATTTCCTCTCTCAAATTTTTAGGTTTTCTTCCATAAAACTCACCCTAATCATTCCTAGACTAACATGAGTGATGCATCAACGAAATAAGCAAGATAAACACTTGCCTGGGATTTTCGGTGTTCTAATTTGCGGATGATTTTGGTGTGGTTGCGTTCCCCGTCGCGCGATCTACGTGTTGGTGGTGACGGCGGTGCAATCAGAGGTGTTCTTGGCCTAGAACTCCTTGGAGAGCTTCTCCTCTTCCTCTCCAATGGCCGTCATTAGTATTTCATTGTTTTAACCCTAAAAGATGACACTATCCATCTAATATATCATTATAAAATTCATGGGTTTAATTACCCATAATTAGGAAATCTCCAAAACGCCCTCCCGGGGTGCTAATTAAGCCTAAAAACGCCCCGAGACCCAAACTAAACCCCCGAGTACACTTTTTTGACTATGTCAACCCTTCCAGTCACTTTGGTGCACTCAAAACGACCATATGAGCAACTTATAATTTATTCACTTTTATAAATCAACATTTAGTCCCAACACGACACAGGCGCGTCCCGAGTTAACTTTCCATAATTTCCATTTTATTAACACGTGACAATATTATAAAAAAATAAATCTCATATATTACTATACTCATCCAGTAATATTCAATAAATGACAGATTTACAATAATTACTAACTCTCGTCACGCTAGTAAATATTTAAAACAACATTCCGGATTAAAATTAAAATTAATTTATCTCAATTAAATTTAATAAATCCCATAATTTAAAAGCTATAATAAAATGCGGGGTATTACATTATGTATATCGTCTTTATACTTTTTAATGAATATATCATACTTTTGAAATTTGACAACACTTAGTACATGTAGAGTCTGCATCTCACCCTTTCCACACGATGATGTTTCCTAGTCATTTTAGGGTATGAGAAGTATGCGGGGGTTACGTAGAAGCAAGAGAATGGTACTTCAAGTCATAGAATATAGGGAAGCTTGTAAGTGAAAAGATACTTACTACAACATCGATACGCTCAACCTAAGGGAATAGAAGAAAATTAAAAAGGATGAGGGAACCAAGCAGGTGGAATTGGTGGTCCTCAATGAAGAGGACCCTAAAAAACATAATATCAACGTTAAATTGATAAAGGTCTTGAAGGAGAGGAACAACACCTCTGCATGGTCACATAAGGGCAAGTTCAGGATAGACCAAAAACCATATGCCATTATCGAGATTTTGACCCTTTGGCTATGGAAGTCAAACAAAAGAGGAGGAAGTTTTCCCCAAATCAATACCAGATCATCCAAGAAGAAGTAAATAATTTACTTCACTAGCTTGAATAAGGCATGCCCAAAATATTATCTTCATTTACCTTATCAACATCATTCATAATATCTAAATCCATACAACAGGTACAACCAAATATTACCGAGATTTGAGCTTCACGGATGCATGCAATGGGTACAACCAAATATATGTAAATGAGGATGATGGTGAGAAAACATCATTCATAATTTCTAAATGCATGTTTTGTTACAAAGTGATTCATTTCGGCCCAAGAATATTGAAGCCACGTACAAGTAATTGGTGAAGAAAAGTTTCGAGGACTAAATATGTCAAACATTGGACACTTATGTTGATAATATGAAAATAAAGAGTCTTAAAGGTCAGGATCATGTGAAAGACCCAAACAAAGCATTTGATACTACAGAGAAGCAACAGATGAAGAAAAATCCATTTAAGTGCATCTTCAAGGTTGAGTTTAGAAAATTCATTGGCTTCATTATGAATCATATAGGAATAAAGGCTAATACAACAAAAATCAAGGCACTGATTGATATTAAGAAGCTAAGAAGATGAAAAGACGACCAGAGACTCACAAGGCGCACAAATGCGTCAGGAATAAATGCGTACTGTGGAGACAATAATTGTGCAACACAAATAAATATGAGAGAAGTAATGACCAAGAAAGAACAAAGAAAATAAAATGCCAATCACACAACAACAGATGTACGTGGTTCAGCAAAGATGTGCCTACGTCCACGGTGGTGCAGTCAGTATTATTTCTCAATATTCTGGAGAATGAGTACAGAGAATACAACTTGTCCTTTTCCCCGGACCTAGGGTTTAATTTATATATGTGTATGTTAGTTAGTGGAGATGATGGGTTCCTCCTTATTAGCCATCTTCCCTATAACTTCCCTCCATGGGATCGTGCTTCCCTATAACTTCCCTTCATGGGGTCGTGGGGAAATCGGATCAATACAAAAGATGAGGGGCCTGAACTTTGGGCCGCTAGGGCTGGGCTACTCGTCCAGGCCTATAATACTAATTTCCGGGTACCCATAATTTCCCCTAAATTTGTTGTGCCATGCATGTGGGCCCAACATATTTAAATGATTAGCTATAATAGCCGTGTTGCAATTCCTCGGGAGCTGTAGAGTCAATTTCTGGTGGCAGCCGCTTCGCTTACTGTGTGATATGATTAGATTTTGAAGGTTTGTTGTAATAAGGCTCATTTCTTTTCGTCGTTTCAGCTTTTCCAGCACTCTTCGATCTTCTGAGAACTCTTGCGCTTCGTGCCTTCTACTTTCGATCTCCATTCTGGTTGCTTCTTCATCATTTGGCCTGATCTTCTGTCTTGTAAGTCTCTCGTTCACTTTGCATTTTCTCTTTGGTTTGTAGATTTTCTTGTATTTTCCAATGGCGAAGATTAGAAATAGGTCAATCTCGAAATTTAGAAAATTCTACAACATTCCTGAGTGGGTGGAGATTGAGTGTTGTGCCTCGCCTCCTAGGAACGTTAGGGATATAGAGGATGCCCACTGGATTCATGATTTGTTGCTTTCCCGGGGGGACTTACTTTTCCCCCTAATGATCTGTTTTTGCATTTTTTTAGCTATTTTAGTATTGTACCTGCACAATGTTCGCCCAATGTATGGAAAATAGTGAACGGCATGCATAGGATAAATCAATTGTATGGCATAAGGTTAGGGCTTGCCGAGGTCTGCTTTTGTTACTCCTTCTCTCGAACTAGTTCAGGTGTCCTGTAACTCAAAGCTAGGAGCCCTGATACGGTATTAGTAGTCAATCTACCTGATTCCCATAAGGACTATTGGCAGGAAGGTTTTCTTGTTAGGAATTTGCAGTTCTCTCCCCAATCTGAAGGGTCAAGGTCTAAAAGATTCACTGTTCCCTTTTATGGGGAAGAATATATAGGTAGATATTTGTACTGTTGCTTCAATCTCTGCTGACTGAAGATTTTTCTAACTCTTTTCTGCATTTTCTTTTACAACGAGGTCAAGGAACGTGGAGCCTGCTCTTAGCGAGGTCCGAAGTTATGAGTTGGTTAAAGGTTGGAACATCAGAGAGCCTTTGGGTGATGGCGAGCATCCCAGATCTGCCTCTTTCTTGTTAGAGTATAAGAACATTGGCTCCAGCTTTATAGCACGACCTGTGGACAGTGTTCCAGAGTCTGCTTCCCTCGAAGAGACTACTGTCGAGGTAATCCAGTTGGACGAAGAGGAGAGGAGCTCTGAAAGTGAGCCTGTCGGTAATCTTGGTGGAGGGAGCTCTGTCGATAGCAGTTCTTCTAATTCTGAGGAGAATTCAGAAACTCAAGGATCGTCGAGCACTTCCAACAGTTCTGGTGAAGAGATGCCTCCCAGGAAGAATTTGATCAGAGATGATGATGATGATGATGACGTCCTCCTTGTACAGAGGTCTAAGAAACTGAAGTCTGCACCTGGGGTCATAGCTGCTGGTTCTTGGGAGGGAGAGGAAAAAGGAGGAGGAGGAGAAGGCGAGAGAGAGGGAGAGGAGGAAAGTGGAGGAGAAGAATAAAGTGGAGGAGAGAAAGAGAAGGGAGAGAGAAAGGTAGGAGGACAGGAGGAAGATGGAATCGAGGACCTAAACAGGTCAAGCCCTGGTCCCAGTATCTGCCTTGCCTGAGGGGGCTTCGGTGGCCACTTCTCCTCAGCTAGCCCCTGCGCTGCTCAAGAGAGCAGTCCTTCCTGCAGATTGCCAGAAGGCATGGGGGTCCGATCAACTGGCTCTGCAAGCTAGCCGGAGGCTTACCTTGGTAAAGTTCTCTTCTAATTTTCAATTTCTTTTAAAAAGTCTTGATGGTTTCTTCTTCTTGATTTCTTCTTTATTCTTTGCAGTTTATGATCGACTTCGCTATGCTCTATCGCTCTCGCGACGAGCTAGTGAGGAGGAATGGTTAGTTGGAACAGCAAAAATATACTCTGGAAGCCAGGGGAACTCAGTTGGAGGCTGACCTGAAGGCTGCTGATGCAGCTCGAGTTTCATCTGACCTGGCCCTTATCAATTCTACTCGCGAGAGAGATGATGCAGTCAGGGAGCTGGGCGAGTTGAGGAAGGCTTATGATCTGGTGTGCACGAGCAAGATGGACCTTGTAGATAAGAACAGGGTTCTGGCCGAGCAACTGGAGGCGGAGAAAGCCCAGGCAGCCACCTTTAAGGGGGACTCATACAACTTCAAGAAAGGTTGGAATAAGGATCTCGTGGCTGCTGGGGTGGACGTTGCATCCCCACTCTTTGACGAGTACGATCCAGGGCCGAGGCCAGTTGTAGATGAGGACCCTACTCCAACTGCTGAAGGCACTTAACCTGTCTCTCAGGCGACTCCTACTGACGCTCCTTTGGTTGAGAGGACAGAGGACACCCCTGCAGAGGGTAATGCCCCTGCTGATACTGATAAGGACAAGGGACCATCCACCTCTGGGCCACCCGAGGTTGCTAATTGATAGGGCTGCTTTGTAATTTTTTCTTTTTCAATCTGATGTAACCTTGTTCCTTATTAATGAAAAGCCTTCATTTTTGTTTATGCTGATCTCGTTCTCTTCTCTTTCTTTTACTTTTAGTAGGATGATGTTGATGACTATATTCCTGCTACCTCCCAACTGGGTAGGACTCTTGGTCCTAATGCAAGCCCTGTTGTTCGCCAGGCCTTTGTTAGACTTTGTAAGTCACTTAGGTCTAGGAATCAGAAATATAAGGAGCAATCCGAGCTGGTGGCTAAGCTGAAGGATAGGCTCCAAGAAATGGAAGAAATCGGTGCTTAAGTAAAAGAAGTAGTTTGTGCACTAAGAGCAAAGTTACTGGAGGCCACCGAGATTAACCAAGTTGGGGAGTTCCTGCAGCAGGAGAACGAAGACCTGAGGCGGGAGGTATCGAAGCTTGAGGAGCATTCACTGAGCACCGTTCCAATAGTCCTGCAAGGCTCTTCTTCGTCGCGAGCTGCTCGGCCTCCCCTCCCTCGTGCTGGCAGGAGTGCCAGGGGTAGGAACAGGGAAGCCGTCGAACATCGGAAGATTAGGGAGCTACGCCACGATGTTCAGTGAGCTTATGTAATTGCTGATGGGCTCCAGAGGGACGTTTCCCAACTACGACATCTATTCAAGAAGGGCCCTCGCCAAGTGTGGTCTGATGGCTACGATCAGGGCTGTCTGGATGCTCCCACGAGACTATCAGAGTTCGAAGAACTTTCTTTCATCAGAGGGTGGTTGAGTGACCTGAGAGAGCTGCAGGTCCTGAGGAACTCGGTGTTATGGTATCGACATGAGATGTCTTCCTCCATTCTGATGCCCAATCCATTTAGGAGGGATGATCGATGGATCCCCATTGATGCTATTCCCCGGCAACTATTGGAGTTGGACGCAAATGAGGTCATGGAAGAGCTAGCCCCCGCTCCTGATGATGGAAGGAGAGCTAAAGTTGCTGATTATCTTGCTCGGAGGCTTCCACCTCCTTGAGATTTTATTATTCTTTTTATTTTTGATAATGTAAATGCTTTGGGCGAGCTTCGCCGACTAAACATGTATTATCATTGTTTGTAAATATAAAGGATTAACGAAAAGTTCGCGTTTTGGGCAATTTTGTCGACTAAACGTGTTCATCCAATCTTTTTATATTTTTGCTGCTTCATAATCCTTTTTATTTTGTCATGCAAGTGTTCCCCCAGTCCAGTATAATGCAATAATACAATTGTTCCATCACTTTACCTTTTAGGTTGTGTCGTCACACTCCCTTAGGCCTAAGTAGGGCAATTGGCGAGGACACACCTGATATTGGATGTCTTCATCCGATCAGGATTTTGTTTTACCAAAGTAGGTTTGATGCCTAAGAATACTCTATAGGGCTTAATATATTTCCAGGGGCAATGCTAAGAGGTCTGTCGTGCTTCATGACGATGACCTGAGGAGGGGTGTTCCTCTGCTATGTCGACCATTATGCCTGTGATTTGGAAGGGATGTGTAATAAAATATAACTGTTACTAATTAGGGAGTGATCCACTTAGAGATTTTCATTTGTGAAATGGGAAATGAACTATCCTTTCACATAACGAATACAATAAAAGATTTAATAATAGAATTCCTAAAAATAGAAATTGTTGAGATTAGTTGCGTTCCATGCTCGTGGTATCTCCCGGCCCTCCATCGTTTCCAAATGTTAGGCACCTTGCAGGTCATCTCTAATTATCTTATAAGGTCCTTCCCAGTTTGGGCCCAGCTTACCGTCTGATGGCTTCACTGTGTTGCCCAGGATCTTTCTTAGAACATAGTCCCCAACTTTGAATCTCCTCGGGTTGACCCTTTTGCTGTAGTGCTTCGCGAGCTGTTGCTGATAGCTCGCTAGTTTCACTAGGGAAAGTTCCCTGCGCTCGTCGGCCAGGTCGAGTTCTGCGAGCAAAGCCTCATCGTTCTGACCTTGTTCCATAAGGTCGGATCTCATTATTGGCAATCCCGCTTTTAGTGGGATGATTGCCTCCATACCATATGTTAGTGAGAATGGCATTTTTCCTGTTGCTCGCCTAGGAGTCATTCTGTATGCCCATAAGATGTGCGGTAGCTCGGTTGCCCATGCGCCTTTGGCTCGCTCTAACTGCTTCTTCAATCCAACGATCACTATTTTGTTGGAAGCTTCAGCTAGTCCGTTGCTTTGAGGGTAGGCCACCGAGCTGAAGTGGTGCCTGATCCTGTGTTCGTTGCAGAAGTCCTGAAAAGGACCACTCTCGAACTGTGTTCCATTGTCAGTGATGATGGTTCAGGGGATTCCGAATCGAGTGATTATATTCCTCCATACGAACCTTATCATGTTAGCATATCAGATGTTCGCCAGTGGTTCTACCTCGATCCACTTGGTAAAGTAGTCAGTTGTAACCAACATGTATTTGAGATTAACGACAGCGGTGGGCAGTGATCCCACGATGTCCATTCCCCATTGGGAGAAAGGCCAGGGGCTGGTAAGGGATTTTAATTCGCTTGCGGGATGGTGGACCATAGGAGCGTGAAGTTGGCATTTCAGGCATTGGTGGACATATACTGCGGAGTCCTTTTGCATGTATGGCCATCAATAGTCTTCCTTCATTACTCGGAAGGCTATAGACCTTCCTCCGGCATGACTTCCACTGATTCCTTCGTGAAGCTCGTGAAACACTGCCTTGACATCGCCTGAGTGGACGCATCTAAGGTAGGGACCGGAGAAAGATCTTTTATACAAGTCGACTCCTGTGGATAAGTGAAAGCGAGCAGCTTTGACCCTTATCTGGTGGGCAGTTCTCTTGTCCTCTGGAATCGTTCCGTCCTTGAAATAGTCCTTCAAGGGATCCATCCAGCTGGGGGCTGATTCCAATTGGAGTACTGGTTCCGCGTTTGGCAGCTCGCAGTTGAGGTAAATGCTTGGGCAACTGAGGAAATCGATAGGGATAACCCTTTTAAGGTTAGAATCAACTGCCGAACTCAGGGCTGCTAACGCATCAACGTGGCTGTTTTTCCCCCTAGGAAACTATTGGATGTTGATCTCTTGAAAGCTCGTCATTAAGTTTTTCACTAAGGAGAGGTAGGCTGCCATTCTTTCATCCTTTGCGTTATAGTCTCCACTTATCTGGTTGGAAACTAGTTGTGAATCGCCGAATACCTGCAAATGTTTTGCTCCCAGATTTTGTGCTTTTTGGAGACTTGCTATTAGGGCTTCGTATTCTGCTTCGTTGTTGGAGGATGCAAATCCCAGCCAGATTCCTTGCTCAAGGATTGTGTTTTTTGGAGTGATGAGAACAATTCCTACCCCTGCCCCCTTTGAGTTGGAGGCTCCATCGATGAATAGTTTCCAGCTTTCCACTGTAGCTTGGTTGTTTTGCTCTGTTGGCTTAGGCTGGTCTGAGGGTTCTTCGCCTGTGAATTCAACTATGAAATCAGCGAGGATTTGACCCTTGATAGCTGTCCTTGGTTGAAATTGGATGTCAAACCGGCCTAGCTCGACTGACCACTTAGACAGTCTGCCTGACAAATCCGCCTTCCTTAGGACAACCTTGAGGGGGTGTGATGTAAGGACGATGATCGTATGAGCTTCGAAGTAATGCTTCAACTTTCTCAAGGCTATTACTAGGGTGAATGCGAGATTTTCCAATGGTAGGTAGCGCTCCTCGGCATCTAATAAGGTTTTGCTCGCGTAATAGACGGAATGTTGGATTCCTGTAACTTCGTACATTAGCGTCGAGCGGACAATATGACTGGATACAGAGAGGTAGAGGTACAAAGAGTCCATTTGCTGTGGTATGACAAGCAGTGGTGGAGTGCTTAGGTAGGACTTGAGCTCGTCCAATGCTCGCGAGCAATCTGGGCTCCACTCTACTATTTTACTGCCCTTTAAGAGTTGGAAGAAAGGCTTTCATCTCTCGGAGGATTTAGAAATGAAACGATTTAGAGCAGCGAGCATCCCGGTGAGCTTCTGTACATCCCGGATTGTGCGAGGAGGTTGCACTCTGCTGATTGCATCAATCTGGTCCGGATTAGCCTCTATGCCTCGCTTGCTGACCAAATACCCAAGAAACTTCCCTGACCGGACACCGAAGGAACACTTGCTCGCATTAAGTTTCATTCGGTACTTCCTGAGGATTTCGAAGGTACTTGATAGGTCTGAGAGGTGATTCTCCTTCTCCTTGCTCTTGACGATCATGTCGTCGATGTAGACCTCCATTGTGTCTCCCATTTGATTCTTGAACATTTTAGTAACTAGCCGCTAATAGGTTGCCCCTGCATTTTTGAGCCCAAAAGGCATGACCTTGTAACAATATAAACCAACTGTCGTGATAAACGCCATTTTGTCCTGATCTAGGGCATACAAGGGAATTTTGTGATACCCTGAGTACGCGTCCAGGAAACTCATTCGTTCGTGAGCTGCGGTGGCGTCTACTAGTTGGTCTATTTTTGGAAGAGGGAAGCTATTGTTGGGGCAGGCTTTGTTGAGGTCAGTGAAGTCTATGAAAACTCTCAACTTTTCGCTGCTTTTCGGAACTACCACAGGGTTGGATAACCATTTGGGGAATTGCACTTCCCGTATGGATCCTGCATCCAACAGTTTTTTGACTTCTTTTTCTATTGCTCTGGCCTTCTCGGGAGTAGTTCGCCATACCTTCTGCGTTATCGTCTTGAATGTGGGATTGACGAACAACTGGTGGCAGACCATATTGGGATTGATTCCTGGCATCTCATAAGGTTCCCAAGCGAAATGATCTATGTTGCTTCTGAGTAAGGTTGACAACTCCTTTTGCTCTTGGTCGGTGAGTGACGCTCCGATCAGGAAGACTCTGCTATTGTCGCCTTCCTAGCCGCCACTTCTACCAGGTCCTCGACGACACGCTTGGAGGGGAGGAGCCTGGTCAATTCTACTCCAGGCCTTCCGTATTTTAATTGCTATTTGGAAGGAATTGCACATTCCTCCACTTTCTCACTGGGTTGATCATCTTTTTTCTCTGGCTTTGGTCGGATGGACGCTATGAAGCACTTCCTTGCCATCGCCAGGTCACAGTGTATCTCCATTACTTCTCGCTCGGTAACATATTTGAGCTTCTGATGGTAGGTCGAGGATACTGCCTTCATCGCATGAAGCCATCCCCTGCCGAGGATGGCCTCATACGGTCAATCAATGTCGACCACCAAAAACTCGATCATCTTGGAAACATTTCCAACGCAAACTGGCAGTACTATTTTTCCCAGGGGCATGGTCATTTTTCTAGCAAAGCCGACCAGAGGGACAGTATCTCCCTTTAGGTCGGCGACAATCCCCCACAAGTTTAAACTAAAAAAAATATATTTGTCAAAAAAATTAACAGGAACTTTTTAGAATATAAAAAAGTAAGACGGACTAGGTGTAAATGTGCTTGGATCCTAGGAACTCAATGTAAATTATTCCTTTTTTTTCGTTATAAACCTTTAATTTGATTGTTAAGAATCAATATTTAAAATATAGCAGTTGAAAAATTCTTATATTATTGTTATTCTTAATTTTAAATACGTAGTGGAATATTAATTGCTATTCAAGGAAATACTTTTTTTATGTTGTCTATAACAATATTCCTCAGCTTTAGTATCCGTTTTCTATAATTTATGGTCTTAACTTTCATATTGTTTATCTATCCATTTATTTGTATGAATGACCCACCACGATCACACGCATCGTGCGGGTTTTTACCTAATACATATTACAATAGGCCCTAAATTTACAAAGCCCCCAAATTAAAATTGGCCGTAGTTTGAAACTTAAACTAACATTATCCATAAACTAAAACCATCATTAGTCATATATATATATTTTCTAGAATACACACACACATACATGTACACACATAATATGCACACACATACATACATACATAATACCCACATGTATTAACATATACATACAAATTACACACATATACACTATACGATATACACACATACATACACAATACACACATAAAAATACACACACGTTTACACATATACCTAGTGAACACACATGTGTACACGCATAAATACAAACACTAACAGAAATAAACTCACATACATAGACACACAGAAAAATATTACCTTTTAGAGAGAGCTTGAGATTGACAAATCGTCGGAGACAGAGAGAGCTAAAATTATCGAAGAGAAGGAAACGAGGATTTAGAAATTTAAGAGGGAAATGAAAAACTCGTCTGGGGAATAAAACATGCCGTGATCCCTTTAAATTTTAACACGTCAACTTGTAAATAATGAACTGGTCACGGCCTAAATCCGTGACTAAATTACCGATATAGTCGCGGTCTAAAGTCGTGACCATCTCAGTGTGGCTTTGGGCTATGGTCATGGTCTAAGGCCGTGACCCCATTCGAGGCCACATTTAGAGGGAAACTTGGTATCATAATGGTAACGGATGGATCACGGCTTAAAATTGTGACCCACTAGAGTCATGAATATTTCTCGTGACAACATTCAAGAAGATCCACGACCACACTGAGTCATGGACTCTGTCACGCCCATTATGGATATGGTCACGGAACCATGACTATTCACAGGATTTGGTGTAGTGCACGCGTGTTTTTAATACACACACCTGACAAATCTTTAATCCCCCACCCATATGCCAAAATCCATAGCAACCCCCAACCCCTGCCCATCCGTTGAACCCGTCGCTACCCCAGTCCGTCTACCCGACTCAAAACCCATGAACCCAACTATTCCAATCTGGCCATTACCCAGCGCCGAGGAACCCTTTAGACAGACCCATAGTAACTTCGGCCGTAAAAACCGAACTATACCTTCAACCCGATTTGAATCCCATATCTCAACCTAAAGAAACAGACACAACAAATGAACCGAGCTCTTATATTCATTTATTGTGACCCAAATTCCGATACCATATCCATACCCCGATACATCCAATCCCATTTTATCCCATATAAATCCCAACCCACCTTCTTCCAATCCACCGGGGAAGTCATTCAACCCTGAAACACCATATAAATTTAGTTACCATTAAAAAACATGTGTGTTCGAAGACAGGGACCTTTTGATGGAAGGTGGGGGTCGCTAAAACGCATGTGTGTGTGTCACAAGCGTTTTTGTTGCCCCTGGAGCAGACCAATTACAACAAGGAACTAGGGGTTATTCTTTAATATCATATTAGGTTCATTAAATTGTGCATTATTTTGGTTCACTTGTGAATCTCTTACATATATATATATATATATATATATATATATTCTTTATGAGTTCATATTGTTATATCCTCGTGTTTCATCCGATATAGACATTTGATCTTCCATAGCGACTTGTGATTCGTCGAACAGTCATATCATATTTTGAATTGTTATTTTCTAGAACAATCCTACGGACAAATTAACTCAGCCCTTTTCCATGACGCGAGTTAAATGATTGCATTCTTCACCTATAGTATGCACATGAGCACACACTTTATGGAGTCTAACAAGAGAAGATTAAAACAAGCCCATGAGAGGTCGAAAGGGAGGGATAGGTGACTAACAAATTCCCATTCCATAACATAGTGCCCAGAATTTTGAACTACTTGGCTTTGCAAGCATGAACATTGTCCTTGATGACGTTCTCTCAGGGATGAATCATTTCTTTTTCTAATTTTGTGCAAAATAGGTTGACGACTCTATTTGTGAGAGGGTAGTTTAGATTAATGGAGGCGTAACCCCTTTTGAGTACACTCTTGATCAACTATGAGATATTTGAACACAACTTAATGAAGATAAACTCAGTTTAAACTCACAAATCTCTCGTGTATAACTCGTAAGATAACAACGAACTCAGAAGTAACTCATTTAGAGGGAGAGAGAAGTAAGCACCCTAGATACACCTTGGCAGGCAACCATACACACCAATAACCCTAAGAGATACCTGTCAAATATTAAAATCTTCATAATAAATGACAATGGTGAGTGAGTAAACTCTCTGGTTTGTAATAATTTTTCACTAGAAATAACTTCTGAACTCCTAAAAAGATCATCCTCTCCTTAGAGGTGGTTGAGGTCCTTAAATAGCCCACTAGCCACCCCCGAGGCAAATTAGTCATTAATGCATCTGAAATACATCCCTCATACTTTATGTCATAACATTAAATACCTCATGCACTAGTCATCCCCACATCACAAACATTAAATCCCAAGACATGCCTTTTTCCCTAACCACTTTGTGTCAGGGGGCTGTTATTACAGAGGTGGCTCAGCAGCTGCCTGACAGCCCAAAATACCATGGTGGTTTACTCAAGTTCATATTTGAAATTGTCTAGATGGCTAGTGACATCACCTATAGTAGATGTGACATTAAATAAAGGGTTGTTTGGTTCTCAACTCAACGCCTGATGGAACCCCAAAGCTACTACACCCGAGTTTCCATGATAAGGGTTGTTAGGTGTTTTACCAGGTGTATCTAAGATGGTCAGGACAATACCTAATGGTGACTCACTTCTCAATCCTCCAAACCAAGTCCCTCCAGAGTTCCAACGGCGAGAACATTCAATAGAATACGAAAGCTCTCCCAGGCCCTGCCAAGCCTGGTCTCTCGTGAGTACTGTTCGACCTCACATTAAAATTCATTATTCTCGTTACATCATTACCATCGTTATAGCTCATAGCCATTATAAACAAAGATACAATATGACTAAATGACACAGTAGGCTAAAATATGAGTTTCCACGCTAAGACGCCATGCAAAGCTACCTCGCCTGAGCTGCCACGGTTGAGTTGCCAAGATTAAGTTACCAGGCTTGAGCTGCCACACTAAGTTACCATAATCCCAAAAACTGTTGTTAAATGCTAGTATTATCCCTAATCTCAGGATTGCCTTCAAGCCCCCTTTATATTTTCCCCTTCGTGGAGTGATTTTGTTGTGGGAACAAGAAATGTCTGCACGTAAACTTCTCAATCTGATGAACCTTCTCTGTGTGAAAATATTCTGGCATATTTTCCTTCATTGCAACCAACTGCGTTTGACGCATCTAGTAAAAAGTAAAATTCTCCCTGATGTACCTGAGTCGAAGCATCTTGGCCTGTGGGTGCTTTGGCGAAGGGACAACGCAACATTTTCCTGTTATTGACCTTCAACCACACTGGCTTTGACTGTTTGAAAATCTCCCGATAGACCTAGCGACCTTCTCAAATACTCATTTTGACTTTGGGGAAGTGAAATTATCCCATTTGTGTTATTATGGAGTATAGTTATAAGTAGAGATTTTGTCGTCAGGACTTCCCCTATCGTTGAGACTTGTGACATTCTCCCTTGTAATGTTTCATTATGTTTTGAAAAAATAGAAATTCTCCCCGATGGAGTCGAGTCCTAGTTAAACAGTTTTTGGACCTATGGCGAGGGAAATCGTAGTTTTTTGAACCATTGGGACATCTTCTTCATTAGGAGTGTAATGGATATGTCTCACAAAAATTCTCGCGCCAAAACTCAAACTTGCTTAAGAAGGTAACTCTTTTGACTCCCCAGGTGTCACTTCATTAATGACGTGGCACTGTCTTTTCAACTGCCAAAACTCTTCTTGATGTGCCACGTGTTTATTTGAAATTATTATAGGCGGCCTTGCACGTGTGGTGGTGGGAAACTCAAAAGGAAAACTCAGAAATTTCAAATGGCTATATTCAGACCCCTAACCATTATTCTCTTACATTGCCTTCATCTTCTTCAAGCATCCATTCGCTTTAGAGAGAGAAAGTATGCCAGAAGTCTATTATTGTTAAGATCTTACCTAACTTCTTCCCTCTCTCATCTTCTATACTGCCACGTGTCGTTGTGCTCCTCTATTCTCGTCCTCAAACCCTTCTTTCTTAAAGCTTTTCTTTTACTTTGTCATTATTTGTCATGGCATCCTCAAGCAACCCTACTGTGTCTTCCACCACTACTCCACCTACTGACTCCACTAATTCCACCGCCCTGGACGCTGCCCACCAAGAACAACTGAGATTTTACCATCGATCTCCTATTTTTGGCAAAAGTGATGATTTTGCAGGACTTTGAAAAAGTTGCATTTTCAACGCTAAGTATGATGACCTAACACTTAGTGATGAAGATGAAAATGTTGCTGACTGGGGCTTTCTTCCTCCAGAGGGAACTCTTCAATTTCCTCTGGAGCGAGGGGACTTCCCGTGGTCTCACATCGACTTCGAAGGGCCTGGGGGTTTCCTTCTCACTTTGCTGCCTGGAACTCCCACATGCAGAGTTCCCATGCTGATTCTCTCGCCAAGATTGGGTTTCAATGGGCTAAGTGGTTTGGTGAGTTCACTCTATCCAAGAATAATGCTGCCCTTCCTATCCTGGTGTCTCGCTGGAATGTTACCACTCATACATTCATTACTGTGTAGGGCGAGTTCACAATAATGTTGGAAGACGTGTGTGAGCTCCTGGGCCTTAAAGCAACATGCCGTGAGCTTTATTCAGATGAGGCCCTTAATGCCCAGGAGACTATTGATCATTTGGAGCTGGACCATATATGCCGAAGGTGCATCTATTCTTCGAACAAAGCCACTTTAACTCCACTTATCAATTATTTCTTCAAGGATTTTACTGAAGGTAGTTCCTCTGGAGATGCCCTTGGCTAAGGTACACCGCTGGAACTTCCTGCCTATATCCTTATCATTCTTTCCCATTTCTTTCTAACGGGGAAACCCAATGATCAGCCCCGAAGGGACCTTATTAACATATCCCTCCATTTGTCCCGGGGTATCAAGCTTCCTCTAGCTGCAATCACCCTGGGATACCTCTACACGTGGCTTGATAGGTCTCTCTTCGACATGGAATGATCTCTCTGTCATTATAACTTGGCCAATTTTACAAATTGTTTGCTCCTGACAAGCTTCCTCTGCGTTCGTTTCCTTGCCGTAGCAGCTAAAGCCAACCGCCCCCCTTCGGGGGAAACAGTTCTACCTCCACGCTCCGTTGTCTATCATAAGCAACAAAGCCAAAAAGAGTTCATCTCTGTTATTTATTGTCCTGAAAATTTTGTAATGAGGCCCTATGGAGAGGATATATTCCTCCACACTTGTAGTTTTTTTTAAGAAGAAGAAAGGGTGGTGCAAACAACTACCGTGGTTATTGAAGACCCCTCATTATCTGTGGTCCTTCTGTTATCACCGAGGTATCTTCCTTCTTACACCGAGTGGGGATATACCAGTGAACACTACAATCCTAACCGATGCTGTTGCCAGTTTAGTTTTGATTAGGGGGCTCCTCACCCAATTTTTCAATCATCAAACCCCAAGGTTTCCTTTAGCGAGGCATGTTTCCTATTTTCTGCAACTGCTGCATGGGGAATAAGTTCTTCAATGGCTGGGTGAGTCACCATTCCTAGCATCACTAGGCAAGGGGACGTGACCCCTCTGTTTGCCACAAAGTCCTGGCCGAAACAACTGGCTGAAATTACTGAGTTCATCGAGGGAGATCCAGTATATCCTCTAGTTCTTTCCTTTTCTGCATTACATATGGGGTTAAAAGGAAACTCCATTATTGGGGTTGATTTCCCTTTGAGTAAAACACCCAAGGTACTTCCCACTAAACTTCCTCCTCACAGCTCAATGGTTCCTACTACCACCACGAAGCCCAAGGCCGTTGCCACTTCTAAATGACCTGCCCCCTCCACCGAAGCTGCAACAGGCGAGGGGACTTCTCAGTCACCTGCTAAGAAGGCTAAGAGGGCCAAAAATGGTATTTCTTCCAAATCAAAATTAAAATCCAAGTCCCAGACCTAGCCCCAAGCTCCCGTGGAGGCTTTCCCCATAGCCCCTGTGCCTCCTACCATGTCTACAGAGATGGACGAGGAGTTGAGGAGGTAAGTTCAGGCTGAGGTAGACCGGATAAACACTGAGGTTCAACAGTGTGGTGTCATTGGTCCTCCTTCGGTTGCCTTTCCCATGATCGTAGTTGATCCAACTGAGCCAACGATAAGGAGGAGGAAAAGTTTGAGAGTTCCTCAAAGTTCTGGTGCAACGGGTACGAGGAGGAAAACCCTAGGTAATAAGTCCCAGAAGAAACAGACGCCCAAGGTACCTCCCTTCCCAGCTCCTTCTATTGCTGCCTCCTCACTACCTTCACCAGTGCTTATACCTTCTCGTTCTCCCTCTGGATCTAAGGTATGAATACATGTTTTATCCTTATTCACTTTTTCTTGAGGCAAGCTGCATGTGCTTATTTCTTGATAACTTTGGTGTAGGGAATTGAAGAAGCAAGGTCCAGTCCTTCCAGTCCCCATGTGATCCATTTCGTGGGGGGACATTATGGTGTCCCTCCTGCCGATACTACTCTTCTTCATTCTGCCATGACAGGTCTCACTTACTCTAGTCGGTTGTCCTCCCAATGAGCTAGAGATGCTGTTGCGGGGGGTGAAACCGTTGAATCTGTGGGAGTCTATTCTCAGCCAGAGGCAACCCCCACAGCTTCTTATGAATTAGTTCCTCCACCCAAGGTTCTTTTACCCTTATTCCAGTTGTAGAAAGTTCTCCCAAGGTAACACATTCTTAATCATCATTAGGTCTGACGGCCTTTCTCTCTTCCACCCCTTTATCAGTATAACATGTTTTAACTTTCATCTTTTGGGATGCCTTCGGTCAAAATGGCAGCGTTTTTAGCTAACGTTCTTCTACCCATTATACTGACAAGACCTCTAGCTATAGTTTCCTTTCGATGTCATAACTGAGGTAAATAACTTCTTAGACATATTTCCCACTTCTTCTGCACTCTCCCATTATCTAACACTTAACTTATTTGTTTGCAGCATTCTCCAATCCTTGCTCCACCTTCTTCTCTTGGTGGTTCTCATGTGTATAGGGACCAGGTCGATGCTTCTACCCATCATGGTGGTTCTTCTGTATCCACCCATGTTGGGGTGTCATTTGGGGGTCCATCATCTTCTCCTAGTAAAACACCCATGTTGGCGTTGGTGCCTTTCATTGGCGAGGGAGGTTCACCAATCGTTAAGACTTCTTCAGCTGATGTTTCTGTTGAGGTTCCTGAGGGGACCACTCTGCTTCCAATGACTTCTACCGTTATGGCCTCCGTTGTGCCTCCCATTCATTCCCTCTCCACTACTGAGGTACTTCGTTAGTTTCTTTGCATTTCTCCACCTTTCTATAATTGGTGACTTAACAATGAAAACACTTGTTAAGATTTTTCCCTAAACTCCATCTATAACGGTGACTTAACAACAAAAATTCTTGTTAAGATTTTTTGTAAACTCTAACTTTGACGGTGACTTAACAATGAAAACGCTTGTTAAGATTTTTTTTTATAAACTCCACCTATAATGGTGACTTAACAACGAAAATGCTTGTTAATATTTTCATAAACTCCACCTATAATAGTGACTTAACAACGAAAATGCTTGTTAAGATTTTCATAAACTCCACCTATAATTGTGACTTAACAACGAAAACACTTGTTAAGATTTTTCATACACTTATTAGTCCTCTATCTCTTCTTAGGTTGCTCGCGAAAATTCTCCACCAGTTATTTTGCCTATTGTCTCACCCCATCGGGAACTTGATGTCTCAGAAGATTCCAGTCACAATGATCATGGTTCCACAACTCGTGCTACTGCTGAGAGCGAATCTGGCTATGAGATCCCTCTGCCTGAATTGGCTCCTCATGCCTTTTGCCTTATGGTCCTTCAATGCTCCTCTCAAATGCTTGTCAGCCATCGCCTCGTGGTGGAGCAACTTGCAAGCCATCATCCTGAACTTTTACTGTGGATTTCCTGCATTCCAACATTTATGTGATGAGCCATAGACTTTAAGGCATGGCTACCGCTGTTGTCGAGATTGCTAATACTCCAACTGCAAATGTTACCAGACCCCTCATTAACCAATTCTTGGTCTATCTAAGGTACTTGGGTCATGATGTCTTCCATTTTGAATGCCTAAGTGCGCACTTAAAAACTCTGAAGAGCCAGCAATTGGATAGCCGGAGGGAGATGCTATAAAAACATCGAGAGGATCAACAGGCTGAGGAAGCTAAGTTGGACGAATTAGAACCTCTTCTTGAAGATGTTGATTAAGAGGTGGCAAACCTCGAAGAAGCTCTGGATTTGGTGAAGCTGAAATAAGAGAAACTCGTCATCGAGCGCACATAAGCGCAAACGAGGTTGGAGGTTTCCATTAATGCCTAACAGTCTTGCCTAGCAGCTTCTTCGGGGATTCCTGGAGATTTTTTCTCTTCTCCAGATCCGTGGTTCCTCCTATGCCAATAATCTTCTGTACGTCTTTTTCTTTTCTAATGTAATTCTTGGGTAGTAGTTCCCAATCTTGTAATACCCAAAAGTTTGCGAATGAATGAAAAAGATGTACATTTTTTTGTTTTTTGTTTTTTTTGCATGTCATTTCTTTGTGCTGTAATAGTCTGCGTATGCTATGAGTTTCTACAATTCTTTCATCTACATTCAATTTACCAATAAAAACTTGTATATTCATATTTATAGTAACATGTAGATACAAAAAAGGTTTAATTGGACTACTCATACATGATAAACTTTCAACCATTTATTATTAATCTTGAATGGATTGTTTTCTTCCATCTTAGAAATTAAACAATAACCTAAATCGTGAGCCTCCTTTACAATAAAGGTTCCCTCCTAATTTGCTACAAACTTTGGTAGAGGGATCCCCTTAATATGCTTCACTGCTAATTTTAAAACAAGGTCTCCCTTTACAAACTTCCTTCATCTCACCAAGTTATCATACGCCCTGGAGAGCTATTTCGTATACATTTGGAAATGCTGCATTGTGTTATCTCTATGCTCATCCAATGCTTCCAACTGTACATGTCTACTCTGAGGGATCATGCTACTTCGTAAGGCATATTAAGCATATGGAACTTTTAACTCTAACGAAAGGATCGCCTCAGCCCCATAAACAAGGGAGAACGGGGTATACCCTGTGCGCTTTCTCTTCGTTGTTCGATAGGCCCACAACACGGCTGGTATCTTGTCATCACATGATCTTTGGAAATCCTCCATCGTCTTTGCCAAAATATTAACCAAAGTTTTGTTATTTGCTTCGGCTTGACCGTTTCCCTTTGGGTATGCCACCGTTGAAGTGTCATGAATGATTGCGTACTTGTCTATGAGCATCGTTACCTCTGAATTGATGAATGGGGTCCCTTTGTCTGAGATAATAACCTTTGGAATCCCAAAACGGCAAATGATGTACTCCCTAATGAAGTTTCTCACCACCCATGTTGTTGCCCTTCTCAGTGGTATCACTTCAGCCCACTTTGTAAAGCACTCCGTTGCCACTAGTATCCAGATCTTACCCCTCGAGGAAGAATTTATTTCCCTTACTAAGTCAAACGCCCAGTGTGAAAAGGATATGGCATTGCCAGGTAGTGCAGGTCCACCGATGGGGCATGGATCGTATTTCCATGAAGTTGGCAAGCTTTGCATTTTCGAACGAACTCAGCTGAGTCCTTTTCCATCGTTGGCTCATAATACCCCAATGTCATCAATTGGTCATACAATTCCCCCCCCATATGAGATGGATAGTGTGCTTATTTGAGGACCTCGAATGCTTCTTTCTTCGTGATGCATCACAATGGCCTGTTGAAGTATCCCCTTTGATAAAGCTTCCCTTCATGGATGTAGAACCTTGGGGCCCTTCTATTTAGTCCCATTGCATCATTTTTATCCATTGGGACAACTCCATCTGTAATGAAGTCAATATAGGGTTGCCTCTAGTTTGGTGGAGCTTCAACGAAATTATAATCAGTTACTTCGAAGAACAACTAACACTTGCCACATTTGTGTTGTAGCTCTGCTGTATCCTGCTTCATTCTAGGACAGAAATATCCCTCTCTGTGAATTCTCCTGTAAAGAGGTATCTCAGTTGTTTCGCAGTGCTCCTTGTGTGTTTTCTTCAACCTCCGCTTTTCTTCTTCTGGGCCGATACATATTGACAATCACCCCCAGCATTTATGAAGTAAATATTCCCCTGGTTTGTAAATTATTGGGCTAGTTCCCTTAGCTCCATCACTCTTTCCCCAGTCTTTAGTTGCTTTCTGATCTCTCCCCTCCAGTAAGCATCCTCCATCGGTAGAATTGTTTATACCACTGAAGGAGCTATTCTTCATTGGATCACAACTCTGGTTGTATCATCCATCATAATCATCTTCTGAGCAATGGTGTCATAAGCATCTGGGTGACGATTCATCATTTGGGGATCTCTCTTGATCTTGGTCCGATGGAACTGGCTGAGAAGCCTCTGAATGATTATTCTGTAAGGTGTCAGGCTCAGATGATTCAATGAATATTCACCATTCACCCGCTGAATCACCAAGTTCATATCACCCTTGATACAGAGTGAACGAATTCCCCTTCGAAGGTCCTCTAGCAACCCCAGTAACAATGCCTCATATTCTTCTTCGTTATTGGAGCAATGGAAATCTCATTTATAAGAAATATAAATTTCTTCTGTCCCTTTTGAGTGAATAACCTCCGCTTCTCCTTTCTTTTCTTCCGAAGATCCATGAAACTGCATCGTCCATTCCTCACTACTCGCATCTAAGTAGTTGTCTTGTAGGTCATCTCCCATAATACTCTCTTTAGGTGGTTCGAACATCCCAGAAGGGAAGATGGCCATGAGGTCTGCGTAAGCCTGGTTCTTGATTGCGCGAGGAACCACACACATCATGTCATATTCGGAGAGGATGAGGAACCACCTAGCTGCCCTACCGATCAATATAGTTCTTTCTAGTAAATAATTAATAGGATCACATCTAGTTACAATATGAATTGTAAAAGACAACAAATAATGTCTAATTTTTTACGCTACAAACACTAAGGCTAAACAATGCCTTTCTAAGCTACTATATCTGACTTCTGGTCCCTATATGATTCTGCTAAGGTAGTAGATTAGTCATTTCTTCCCGTCAAAATCTTGTGCCAGCAATGCTCCAGCGGACCTCATGGTAGACGTGAGATATAGCTACAATGGTACTCATGCCTGTGGGGGAACCATGATATGTGGTGAAACGAGCAGCTTCTTTATCCCATCGAGAGATTCCTGGTGAACCTCCTCCCACTTTAATTTCGTGTTCTTTCGCAACAACTGCATAAATGGATGTTTCATTTCAGCCAATCCAGACGCAAATATCCTAAGGTAGGAGACTTTACCAAGGAAACTCTTCAGCTCCTATGTCGTTCTTGGACATGGCATCTCCAAGATCGCCCGCAGTTTGTCCTGGTCCATCTGTACCCCTTGTTGATCAACCACGAAGCCTAAAAATTTCATACTTGTTACTCCGAAGCCTAAGAACTTCCTGCACCGAGCAAATACCTTCCTCAAATCGCTCAGATGGGACTCCTCCTTCCTCGATTTGATAACCAAATCATCCACATAGAATTCCACAAACTTATGAAAGAAGTCATGGAAAATGTCCATCATTGTTCTTTGATAAGTAGCCCCAGCGCTCTTGAGTCCAAACGTCATCACATTATACCTGAAGTTGCCTAACAGGGTTCTGAACGCCGTTTTCTCTACGTCCGCGGGGTCCATCTTGACCTAGTTATAACCTACATACCCATCCATGAAGTTGTACATCTCATGACTAGCCGTTGCATCTATCAGGCTATCAATGGAGGGTAGAGGACTCGTCTTTAGGGCAAGCCCTATTCAAATCTCTGAACTCCACACAGATCCTTATTTGGTTCTTGTCTTTCTTTCCCACTTGCATAATGCTAGACATCCAAAGTGGGTGTTGTATCGGCTTGATCAACCCTGATGCCAACAAATGTTAAACATCCTCCTTAATCTTTAAGTCCAGCTTAGGCTTGTAAGTCCTCGTTGCCTGGTTCACTGGAATGGCTGAAGGCATCATGTTTAACTTGTGGCAACTGACTTCCTCATCCAGCCTTTCCATTTCTGAGTACTTCCATTTGAAAACATATATAAACTCCCTAATCAACCCTATTAAGGCTTATCATTTCTGCTTACTGGGACCCTTCGAGATGAAGATGGGCCTTGGATCTTCCCCTTCTTTCGTCAGGTTTAAGTGCTCCAACTCTTGAACCTGTGGCTTTGGTTGGTCTGCCATGTAGTCTGGTTCTTCGATGACATATTCCATGAACTCCTGTATATTAGAGTTGTCTATCACCATACATTGCCCTTATTAATCAACCAGAAAACACTCATATATCGGGTCAGTCTCATCCTCAGTTTCTTCGACCGCCTATTTACACCATTATAAGTGATACACCACTTTTCCCTCTTTAGTAACCACTTTCTTGCACTGTCTACTGGTTGTTGCTACCACAGCCTTCCTCTTCTTCTATCTAGAGGCCTCAGTAACTCTTCGCCTTGGAAGCGAGTCAGTACACTTTTTCATTGGACCTCATGCTCCATTGGATCTACTCTAGGCCTCATCCTGTCTTTGAGTTGCTTCAAGATGTTTTGGGGCCGAGGGACTACCCGATGGGCTTCTTCGGCCCTCACTCCTTTACTGCTTGCAATATCCTTATTTTACTCGTTCAAAGGCCCCATCCTCTCCCTGATCGAAGGAACCCATGCTCCATACATTCTTCTTATTAGGATCCGAGCATCCTCCTCCAGCTCTGCATAGAATGCTATATCCATCAAGTGAGCTTCTTCGATAGTGAAAGGCCTCTTCGTAGCTCTGATGCTCACCTCCGTTCCTTTGATATTTTCCTTGGCACATTGGTGATACGTAAAAGGAACTAGTCCTTGGTTGTGCATCCACACCCTTCCTACTAGCAGGTGGTAGGAAGTTGCTCTCTATATCACATGGAATTTAATGTGGGAACTCAGATTTCCCATTATAATCTTAACATTCACGTATCCAATGGATTTGGAAGACTGGTTGTCATATCCCGAAATCACCAAAGGGATGAGGACCAACCTTTCTTCTGGAATATTAGCTGCGTGAAAAGAGTTGATTGGCATGATATTGATAGAGCCTCCCCCGTTCATTAGATCCCTTGCGAAATTAACCTAGTTGATATTGGCAATCACGTATATAGGCTTGTTATGCGGGAGCCTTACAGCCCTATCTGCATCGCTGAAAGTTATCTCGGACAAAAACCACTTTACCAACCTGGACATGGGTCCCCTCCATATCAACGAAGGGACTGCGTTCTTCCTTGCGATATTAAGGATTTCCTGGGTTATCTCCAATCTGGTCTCCTTTGGTATCCCCACCCGATCAAAGAACCAAGTAAACTTCGGGGACCTCGGAACTTCACAGTATTCCATAGCTTGGTTTACCTCTTTGCCTTCAATGATGTATACGTCCTCCACATCTCTATCACTTGCTTCATCATAAGCTAATACTACGTTAGCCATCCCCCTAGTGTAATATTCCAAAGATTCTTCGAATTCCTCCTATTCCGTCGTCATCTCCCTCGCTTCCTTCTCTTCCTCCCTAGCATAGGCCACCACCAGATTGGCCCCATGTGCTGGGAGTGGGTTGTTGTTAAAATTTTGTGGAGGGATTTGCAATGTTCCTACCTTAACATATTTGTCAATGATTCTCCTTAGAGTGTAACAACCCTCCGTTGGATCTTGGATCTTTCGATGTATATGGCAATACTTTGGAACCACCCTAGTTGCGGCATCTGGTTCTCCAACGAGGATGACCTTTGGTTCATACATTGTTCCCCCTTGAACCATCGCGTCGTAATAGCTGACGGCCTCTTTTACCGTGGAAGTCAACAGTGGTGGGTCTTCTCTGTCTCTCCCAAACTTCCTCTTGTTGTCATTCTTAAGTGCTTTGACCCCATCTGTTCCTTCGTTATATCCCACCCGTGGGAGATGAGACCTTCCTACCATGTGTTGTATCGGTTGCCTGAACATCATGGGTACCACCACTGGGTTTGGTCGTACAACCAACGAGATATTCCTCGTTGCTTTTAGAAAAATTATCCTGACACTCTAAGTGGACCGTTATGGTAATAAAACACATACTTACCAAAATTTCTCTTGCAGAGGCTTAAATGTTGAAGAATTTTGATATTTTGATCTGTGTTCTTATATCTTCAAGCTTGAAATTTTTCATCGACAGTTTGTAGAAGTATACGACATACAATAATGTAAACAGGGCTATCAAAAATATGTCCTTACAACTTCAAGCTAGATGCCAATGTCGCTTGAACGACTGGCGTATCTCGCTCGAACGATGTCATCATCATTTTTCTTTTTCCTCTACACTTAGAAAAATTCAACATTCAAAGTTAAACTTTTTAAATCCTTAAACATTATTTGTATAAAAACTCCCAAACATATATGTAAACTTCAAAAAATCCAAAATAATTATTTTACCATAAATGCGAGTGGACTAGTGGTAGTGTTGAATATTGAAGATGCACGTTGCACGTTTGCTCGATGACGATTCACCAAACACGTATAAATATACTCGGAGCATGATAACTTTGAATTCAAGTTGATGTCATCATGTATAAAAGTGTTGACGTTCCGAATGTAGCGGTATCATACATACTAACTGGGATCTAGGACATACAGAAAACTTCCTAGATTATAAACGGACATTTATAAAATTATGTCCTTACAAATTTTCCCCTATTTCTATGCTGCTACATACATAAAAACGATCCGAATTATGGTACCCAAACCCAAAACCAATGACATACAATTTAATATCCCCAGTAAACCCCAAAAATCGAAATACTAAATGATATGTCTTCAAAAAGTCTTCAACACCTTCAAAACTTTATTTGTCATCATCTGGGTGTGAAAAACTAATCCTCAATTTTGTTCCTACACACATGAGACAAGAAGAAATACCCGTGATGCGCAACAACTTGAAAAATAATGGTAGGCAGAAATAAATATCAATTATGCTTAAACAAATCATTATCATTTCAAACATGAAAGTAAAAAACTCTCCCTCATAATTCGTTCTTTCCCCTTTTTATGATGTCCCCAAATAGAAAAATATTGCGAACACTGATCATTGCAAATGAAGAATGTCACAAGGTAAAAAAAATTTCTCTTTTTGAATTTTTCAAAATTTTTCAAAATAAAAAATAAATTTACAACAAAAAATCACACCATGAAAGAACCCGAAAAAACCAAGTCGGTTATAGCAGAAATGTAGGGATGAGAACAAATTTAATAGGAAAATCAATGCATACAAACATAACATATGTGCACGATGAATTTTGGATATTCCTAACGAATGAGCACAATATCGTCCTTCGGATTTAAAAATGGTGGAACTATAAGAAATTGACTCAATCAAATCAATAAATAAAAGCTCAAAGTGATTTCCACACCAATAACGTCCAAAACTAGGTAATGATTTTTCATGACTTTCAAGAACTTGCAAACCCATTTTGTATTCCATCCAAACTCCCATAATAAATAATAATGCTATTTATTATCTTTTGAGGTGATGAAACTAAAATCTGTTGGCCCACTTTTTGGCATATTTTTCTTTTTAATGCCTAATATTTTTTTTCGAATTGTTTTCAACCTCTTTGGACCGTGGATTCAATTTTTGCCACAATTGTTTTCGTCCATTTTAAATGGTAGCTTAATCGCAGAGGATAAATGTGTACCTTTTGTAGCCCTTCCCCGTTTTTCATAATCACATAAAATCACCGCAATGGTTCTTACATGCACTACTATCTTGTCAAGTGTTATCACATTTGGTTTGTTGTATAGACATAATTGAGAGGGAAACAGTCAAGCCAACATGTGATAAACAAGTAAACAATCACTAATCACATCTCAATGATTCCACACAATCAAACAGTCACGTTGAATATCGAATGAAGTGTGACTATGGAAATCTTAAATGTTCATACATAAATTGTGTAAATAAAATACAAAACTCTTTTTGTGTTTTTCAAAAATTTATCATTAATAAAATATTTTTGGATATTTCAATTTAAAAAAAAATATAAATTTTTTTGTATTTAAAAAAAACAAAAAAAAACAATAATTATACAAAAGATACAATCTAGAGATATGAATCATATGATATAAACATGAAAATGCATCCTACTCCAAACATGAGACCACCCCTCAGTCACCTGTGCAAATTCCTAAACTCTTCCAAAGACTTTCGAATCTAAGGGCATCATCAAAATATCGTCTAACTGGTGGTCGGTATAAACAAAACTCAAGGATATGACATTTTCTTCGACCAACTCACGAATAAATTGCTTGCGTATCCTAATCTGCTTTATAAGGAAATGCTTCACTGGATTGCGGGATATGTGTATCGGGCTCGTGTTATGATGGAATAGTCATGCTATCCTGTGATATCCCATAATCCTTTAGTATCTGCTTCATCCACAGAAGTTGCATGCAACAACTCCTAGAGGCTATGTACTCAGCCTCTGCAGTGGATAAATAGATGGACATTTGCTTCTTACTCAACCAAGAGATAGTAGAAGAAGCAAAGAAGAAGCACCCACCATCGGTGCTCCTACATCCATCTGCATTCTTGGCCCAATCAGTATCCGAATAGGCAGATAAATGGTCATCGTCATCAAAGGAATACCAAATGCCAAATTAGACAGTCCCATTAACGTATTTGATAATACGTTTAAGAGTGTTTAAGTGTGAGTCTTTTGGATATACCTGATTTTGTGCACATACTCCAACTCTAAAGGATATGTTAGGATGATAAGCAGTCAAGTAGAGAAGACTACCTATCATACTCCGATATAAGGTTTGCTCTACATTCTTTCCTGAAGTTTCCTTGCTAAGATTTGTTGAGGTAATCATCGGGGTACATGCGTGCTTAGCAGAGTCTAAAACAAATTTCTTCAAAAGGTCTTTAGCATACTTGGATTGAGAGCTGAACATCCCATCCTCTAGCTGATGAACCTAGGGACCAAGGAAGAATGTAAGCTCACCAACAATGCTCATCTCAAAATCACTCTTTATATACTCCTCAAATTTATGAGCACGCTGGGAACACATGGATCCAAAGACTATGTAATCCACATAGACCTGGAAAACAAAAATATCACCATATCCTCTCTTAACAAACAACATATTATCAACTCCCCCTCTCATGAAGCCACGGGCTAAGAGATAGGAAGTAAGCCCCTCGTGCAAAGCAGGAGGAGCTTGCTTCAATCCATACAGGGCTTTTCTTAGAAAATGGACGTGATTTGGGTGTTGAGGGTCTTCAAACCCTTATGGTTGTTCCATGTAAACTTCCTCGTATAAATTTCCATTAAAAAAGGAACTCTTGACATCCATCCATTATAACTTAAAGCGCAAATGACATGCGATGGCAAGTAGTAGGAGGATGATCTCAAACCTCACAACTGGAGAGAATGTCTCATCAAAGTCTACACCCTCACAACAGGAGCGAACAACCTAGATCTATTTCGGATAATGGTTCAATTATCATTCTTCTCACTATATTGGGGGACTAGATCCCAGACATTATTCTTCTTAAACTGAAGAAACTCATCCTGGATAAAAGATATTCAGTGTTCATCCTCGAGTGCTTATTTGACTTTCTTGAGCTCGACTTTAGACATGTAGCAAACAAATCTAAGCATATTCTCTAGTTGACCACAAATCTTAACCCTAAGGTGGGATCTCCTAGAATAGAAGTAGGATCATGACTCTTGCGAACCCATGCAGGTGTGTCCCCTAAGACAGGAGTAGGGACTACTCTAGGTGTGGGAGGCATAATGGGATCATCAGCAGGAAGTGCATAATCCTCACATAAATGGTTAGAATCAACCAATGCGGGAAGTTCATCATCTGGCACAGTGACGTTTATTAACTCCATTAACTTATATCTACTCAGGTTAAAAACTAGATATGCTCTACTAGTTGATGAATACCCTAATAATATCCCCTCGTCTCTTCGAGAGTCAAACATTCCTAATGGGTTTCAATCCTATCGGATGTAGCATTTTCTCCCAAAGATAAGAAAATATGAAAGTTTGGGCTTCTTTCCAGTCCACAATTCGTATGGTGTTCTAAGTGTGTGTGGATGAAGGTAAACCCTATTCACCGTATGGCATGCGGTGAACATCGCCTATGCCCAAAATCTCGTAGAAACTTTACCACTTAGAAGTATATATCTAGCCATCTCCTGAATCGTCCGATTTTTCCTCTCAATAATCCTATTTTGTTGAGTCATTACGGCCAAAAATTCATGTTTGATCCCCAGGCTATCACAGTAAAGACCTATTTTAGCTTTTTTAAACTCAGTGTCATTGTCACTCTGCATTCTATTAATGGTGATGTCGTGTTGATTTTGTAGGGCACAACACATGGTCGTAAGAAATTCCACAGCATCAGATTTCTCTCTCAGAAAACCTATAATCGAGTAAGAAGATAAATCATCTACCATCACAAGGATATACCTCTTACCACCCAAACACTCAGTACGAGTAGGACCCATAAGATCCATGTGCATCAACTCAAGCACGTATGAAGTGGTAATGAAATTCAACTTCCCATGGGAGATACAGACTTTCTTTCCCAACTAGTAGGGTCCATAAACCACGGAAGTCGGCTTTGTTGCAGATAAATAAGGACTTGGACACAATCCTATAAGAATTATCTCCAATGCTCACCCTTTCCAATAGGAGTTTCCCGGCTTGATTATAAACATTGAACTTATTTCAATTAAACTTTAGTGCAAAGTCAGCATCGCACAGTTGGCTAATGCAGAAAAGGTTCATTTTCAAACCCTTGACATACAAAACATTTTCTAGCATAGGAAATCATAGAATCTCTACTGTACCTTGTCCTGCTATGCTAGACTTGGTCCCATATCCAAACGTGACTTTACCTTCCTTATGATCCTCTAGGTAGGTAAAAAATGAAACATCACCAGTCATGTGTATGGAGCACCCAGTATCAAGGTACCAATGAGTGGTATTATGTGCTTTAAGAGAAACATGAACAACAAGGGATTTTATGTCATGTTTAGGCACCGAAGTAGATGTAACCTTTTGTTTTCCCTTCTCATTATTGGTTCAGGTCGGGATTCTGGAAGTATCCGCAGACGACAAAGAAATCCGTTGGAACTCTTCCATTAAACTCTAAGAAGTGGATACTAAAAACTCATCCTCCTCTCAAAGAGTCGATAAGTCACTAGTGGCATGTGGTGGAGAAAAATTACATCACGTCCGACACAAACTATATCAAAACTTCCTATAGTGGCCTTTTCTTTTGCAATTGGTCCAAAGGTACACTGTCTTAGGCCGACCTTGGTGTTTTTTTTCTTAGTCGAACTCTATTTTGGGGCTTTGGGTGATGGCCATATGTATTCTTAGTGAACTGAGGAATTGGTTACGATGTCACGTGAGATGTGGAAGCACCATCAAAACCTATTCCCTGCTTTTCACCAAACCCTAAAGCAGGGGCGAGGAGAATCTTTCCCATCTATCTAGATATGTCCTATACCTTAACTTTGACCTCCCGAGCTCTCTCAAGATCATGAGTGAGTTGAGCTACAAGGGATTCAAGTTTCTTTCGATCGTCCTGGGAGGAATGAAGCTCACTCGTAAGGCTAGCCACATTCTTGGTCAAGTCCCCTTTATCTTTCTCTAAACTACTCTATCTCTCCAAATAATCTCTCTCTCTCTACACTGACTTTCTCTTTCTACACACACCCACTCTCTCTACACAAAAAATTTCTCTCTCTCTCTCTCTCTCTCTCAATATAGTGCTAATGGAGAACTCTCTCTCTCTTGTATCTCCAAAATCCTTTTCTAAGGCAACGATCGTAAGAGATAAGGCTTTGTTAAGCTTTTTAGTTTTAAAAGAATCAACATATAAATCAACGTACGTGCGTAATAAATCAATGTCGCCCTCACTTGCAGCATCCTCTTCCTCACTCACTTCACTTTCACTGTCGAGGTGTCCTTGTGAAGTAGCATCCTCATCGTCGTGAGGTTCAGTATCAGTACTCACATGAATCGCCGTGAATGTGGTGAAGTTACTTTCATGCGACGCCTCCACTCTACAATCCACCGACTCGACCTCACTGTCATCACTAAGGGTGGCATTTAAATCATCTTTGCCTTTGCCTTGACATCTTTGCCTTTGCCTTCACATTTCAACCTAGTTGCATATCCAAAAGCCTTATGACGTCTACCATCACATTCATAACATCTCTCCTCGTGTTTCATAGGCGTGTCCCTTTTTCATTTTTCTTTTCAAATTTATTTTCTCAAAATTCTTTTTATCTTTCAAATTTTCATTATTCTTTAATTAGAGAAATTTCTTGAATTTTTTTGCAAACAAGACCAAATCTTCTAAATCAGAATCAAACTCAAATCTGACGTGTCATCCTATTTTCTCTTATATGACTGAGCTCTTTTTCTTGATGACCCCTCATTCTTTTTATCGTGGGCTTTAAGTGCTACCCCTTTACCTTTTGATTTTATCGTGTTAGGAAACATGTAATTTTCATAAGTCTGGAGGTCTCCTACCAATTATTCTAATTTCAGATTACTCAAATTTTCTAAAGAATTTACCACGGTGACTTTAGGGATAAAACGCTTAGGCAGTGATCTCAGAATCTTTTTAACTACTCCAGCATCATGAATGTGTTCACCTAAATTGAAAATAGTGTTTACGATATCAAATAAGCATGCATAGAATTCATCAAAACACTCAGATTTAAGCATGGTGATTGTCTCAAACCATGTAGTTAAATTTTGCAATTTTGATTCTTTGACTGCATTAGTGCCTTCTTGTGTAAGTTCTAAAACATCCCATGCTTCTTTAGATGTTGTGCACGTAATAATTCGTCGAAACTCCTCATGTTTGATTGCACTAGAAATTCCACTAAGCCCACGTGTGTTATATATGATCCATTTAAATTCATCCTCAGTTCTTTCAGTCACAAGTTTTAAATTTGTTACGTTTTCTATAGTGACAGTGGGCGGAGTCCAGCCTTTTTTACACACAACCCACACACATTCATCAATGGATTTTAAGTGAGATTTCATACGGGCTTTCCAAAATGCATAATTTCACCTGTCAAAAATTGGCACACGGTTATACAGGTTTTCCATTGAAATTCTGCTTTTTCAAAAATCAAATTTTAGAACAAAATTGATAACCAGAAAAATTTTACGAAAAAAATAAGATGGTATAATTGTGTAATTGGCTCTGATTCCAATTTCAGAGCGCGACAACAATTACTAATAAATTTTATTTAATTAAATTCCAATTTTTATCTCAAACACCCTAACTCTTGCAAATAAATGTGAATGACGAACGAAATAAATTTATCCATGCCAAGAAATCACAACGTGAAGAAAAATCTCCTAAAGAGGCAAAAAAATTTATTTCATAATAATTTGTAACACTTAAAATTACAGAGAAATACAGTAACACACGAATACCCGTAGGTGTCATCAGTAAGAGAACCCGCAAGTGCTCCAAGTCGAAAGTGGAGAGAAACCTTCTTCTCCACAAGACTACTCTGGAGTAGTAGAATAATCAGTCTTGGGTTTATAGGGATTCACTTATGTATTCGGGAAGAATTTGTGAATAAAAAAGGGTTAGAAACCTTGAAAAATGAAGTCTATTTTGTGCAACAATTCTGCAAAAACGTGAGTGCCCGAGACTTCAAAAACCGTTAATGATGAACACTGCTATAAATACAGAAATTGAGGTGGCACATCGCTCGAGGTTACCCTTGGGAGTTTTGTTTTAAGCTATGTAGAGTTTCACACGAGTGTTCCTCGGTATGCTCCCACACAAGTTCACAGACATGTTCATGAAAGCACTCCCACATGTCTTCCTACTCATGCTCCTACACACGATCATAGATATTTTGAGAGTTTTCGAGAGCAAGTAGAGTTTTTGGTCAAAATATCACAAAGTTTGATGGAGGAATTTCAAAGGTTGTCTACTCGCTTTAATAGCACCTCTCAAACCAATGATTGAGTTTGGGCACTTTATCTAGTATACGGTTATTATCATGTGCATGTCTTTTGTCCCTATTTCTAGATAGATTTTGATCATATTTTTATGCATATTTGTAGTTATACATGATTATGCTTTTTGATATACTTTGAAAAATACAAAAATATTTTTGATTTTTAAGAAAAAGATTGAAAAATTCCAAAAAGATTTTATTTTGATATTTTTTTTAAAAAGACGAAAAGTTTTTGGTGCTTTAGTTTTTTCACCATATATGGATGTGCAGTTAAGATATTTGGACCACTCCCTCATTCCATCCATCCATGTGAATTTTACATGGTGTTTTGATGCATGTCTTCATTTTGTTAGCCTACCTAATGCGTGGCTAGCATCTTGTTGTTTATTAATTGTTACTTTCTTCATGCTGGACTTTTTATCACCTTTATTTCACACATGCATGGAAATTTTTATCACCTTTATTGAACACTCTACTTAATGGGTACATACAATGTTCTCATCTCAATCATGTTTAATAATAAATTAAATGTACTAAAGAAAAGATGTTGCTTGTAAAAACCATAGCCCATATTTCGTTTCCCAAAAAAATTAATATATGTTAATAAATGAAAAGGAGCTGTGAAAGAGAAAATTCTCTTTTCATCAACATTTACGAAAAGAGCCTAAAATATTAATGTCACACAAAAATAGAAATGCCGAGGCAAATTTTATTTCGTTGATTCTTCGCTACATATGATCATAAGTTATCATAAAAACTGAGAGTGAATTCTTTTATATATAATATTTTGAGGGTGTTACAAAGTATAAAATCAATGGGTTTGCACAACAGTTTGGCGTTAATTATTTCAGAACTATTTAAATTCATTCCTTGTTGCATAAGTGGAATCAATTCATCTTATTCAACATTCTTATACATAAGGTTAAAATTATGTTTTTTCTTCAAAAGTATCTCATTGAGTTAGCGCACCTATGTTATGAATGCATATGTTGAGTTGCCTATGGAAAAAGTTCCCACAAGTACATTTAGCGTTCACAATTCATATGTTTTCGTGTTATTTCATGGCGTGATGGAATTACAACAATATGTATTTTTATATCATTTTTATATTTGAAATTTTTTAAGAATTTAAAGTTTTCCAAAAGGCATACCAACTTTTTGTCCCTTCTTTTTCAATTCTTCTTCCAAATCTCACAGCATGTGCTTAATTGATTATCTTTGTGAAGTTATTTCATTTGGATTTATAGGATGCTTATTATTCACGATTAGTTTTTAACTATTTGCCTATTACGACAAAAAAGTGGGAAAACAAATTGAGGGGGAGTTTATCTTTATTTAAACTCATACCCATCACGGTAGTTCTTTTCTCATATGTTTATCGGTCTCTTTTGTCTTGAACATGATTTCACGAACCACACAAGAACGGGACTTTCAGTTGAAGACTTATACATTTATGCATTTCCGTTTCTTGATTGTTGAGGGCATTAGTTGTATTAGTCTTAGGGGACAATTTGGATGCAGTTTATAATTTCTCTTTTATTTTTATTTGACTTGGGACATTATATCCCACTGCAATTTAATGGTCATTCTCAAGTCTTCGAAGAGAAGAAACATTGGTGACATTTGCAATATTAAAGATTGTTCGTCACAAATTGATCCGAGAATAGTTGTGAAATATTTTGGTACATATTTAGATTGGGTTTATTTTAAAAGATTGTGCATTTAAAAGTTAAAAAGAAAAATTAAAATGATTTGTTAAAACTTTTTGAACAACTCTCTAAATCATTAGGATGAGGTTGATATGTCCTTTGAACGAGTCGTGTAGAGTTGTTAGAACAAGTTTCCCACTTTTGAACAATATATTGAACGAGTCCTTTTTGGTTCCCTATGGAATGTCTTTTAAAGTTTCATTAGAAACTGCTCGAACAAGATTAGTAATATCATTCGATCGAGGGGGAAGTTCGTTCGAACAAGTACGCATGTTTTTTTTGTTTTAAAACAAATGTTTTCTAATTTTTAATCCCTATCTCTTTGCAAAATTCCTTATAAATAGAGATGCGAGATTAGACTTTTCAAAACGTCTTTTTAGAGTTCCTTTTGTGATCAAACTCTAACAATTTTTCATCCAAAGCCCATGGATCTTTAGGGATCACTTTTCCAAATAAGAAAGAACACATCCAAAAGTTCTAAACCCTTGTAGATATTTTCTTTACTTTTGATTGGTGGAGTTAAGGCTCTACGACTTAAGAAAATAGGATTTGTAGATTCATGTGGCTGATCGATTGATACGAAGGAAAGATCTTCTTACTATGGGCAGTGCTGGACTGCATTATTTCTTGTTGAGGATTTGAAGACATCTCCGCATTATACTTAGTGTATCAGTAAGTAGTTTTTAACTCGTATTGTGTCTCTCAAACTCTTTAATAGTGATTAATTAAAGGTTTTGCCTGAAAATGGATTTTTCCTCCAATTTTACTTCTTCTTATTTGGTTTGGAATTTGGATTCAATTTGCTTTCATGTTCACTATAAATTAAATAAAGATAAATTTAGGTAAAAAGTGAATTTGTGTGTTTAGCCTAATATACAAGGGTTTCCATATTGCCCCCGCTTTCTCAAAAAGTTAGGGGATCACCCCCCTAATAGATTTAAAGGATATCATTTATGCCGTCACGATGGCCAAGGAGATGGCTTCCTAGACCAGGGTCGATATGACCAACAGGATCAGGGGGGACATGACCACTAAGCCTACGTTTTGAGATGTCAAGATTGATCCTAGGGCCAGGAACAACTGGGCCATGGTCAGGATCATCCCATCCAAGGAATATGCTACAAGTATGGGGAGTGGGTGCATTCTTTCTGTATTTACCCTAAGGAAAACAAGGTGGGACATCAAGGGCATCACTAGGCTCTTATATCCCCACCACGGTACCGGGCCTTACCACAAACACCATCATCCGTCTTTACCTTTCTTACATGGATGCACACATCTTAAAAATGGACTTCTGTACAACGTCCACCAAAAAGGACAACTAGTGTAGCCTCAGGAGATTAAGGTCTTGTTTATATGTTTATGGTAGTTATTCACGGGTTCTGTTTCATACGACCTCGTCACACTCATTTTCTAATTATACATTTGCATCTACTTCCGTATTACTAGATATTTGTGGATGCAACCTCACATGTGGATACCCCAGTAAGTAGGGGTGCTGCCTTATGCCATATTTGTAGAGATGTGGTAGTAGAGATCAACCAATTTTTTTTTATGATGTCTTTTTATTACTTGATATGTTGAAGTATGGTATCATTCTTGGCATCAATTTTCTTGCTTGGTAACATGCACAAATAGATTATAGTGGGAAGGAGACTACCTTTTTTATTCCTTGATAGGATATGTTCTTAGTTTCTATGCCTAGGATCGAGGGTGGGTCTAGCACACACTTATACTATATTGATGTGACTTCATCTGAGGAGGTCACTATATCATTAAACTCGATACCAATTTTCTAGGAGTTAACATATTTATTTGACGAGGTTCCAAGGTTACTATGAGCGAACGAGTTAGACTTTTGTATATATTTGATGACGGGAAGAAGAACAATCTCAAGGACACCATAATGAATTTATCAATTAGAGATGGAGGAGTTGTGTTGGTGGATCGAATAATTATTTATCGAGGGGTTCATACAGAGGAGTACATCTATATGGGGAGTTAAATAAAGTCACGATATGAATCCATTACTATGTATTAATGATTTATTCGATCAATTAAGGGGAACGTCATGCTTTTTAAGATTTACTTGCAGTCATTATATCACCAATTACATATTCTATAAGAGGAAATTCTGATGATGGAGTTTCTAATGCGATATGGTTCATACGAGTTTTGAGTCATGCCATTTGGACTGACCAATGTGTCACCAGTGTTTATGGATATGATGATTTGGGTATTTAGACAATTTTTGGATCAATTCATCATTGTGTTTATCGGCGAAATTTTTATATACTCGCAGTCGAAAAAGGAATAGGAAAAAAATTACTGTTGGTTTCGTAGACACTAAGGGAACATATGTTACACGCAACGTAATTTAAGTGAGGTTTTTTCAAAAGGAGGTAAAATTAATGGGCCATGTGAATACTAACTTTGGATTTAGGTTATTCCTAGATAAGTTTTAGTAGTTATTGATCGGGTACAACCCACGATGCCTATCGAGGTTCCTAGTTTCTTAGGTTTAGGGGAGTACTATAGGAGGTTCACTTGGGGGTTCTTGATGATTATGGGACAATTGAATCACCTCACTCGTGAGGGGATACCTTTCGTTTGGAGTACAGACTACTAGAGGGATTTTCAGGATCTCAAGGGGAAGGTTACTAATATCGTAATACTTGTGTTACCATAGACTGTCGTGGAGTATTTGGAATTTACCCCACTCATTATTTGGAGTTGACAGCGGTAGTCTTTTCCCTTCATATTTGGAGTTGACAGCGGTAGTCTTTTCCCTTCATATTTGGAGACTCTATCTGTTGAATGGGATATTTATGTTATTTTTCAATCATAAGATTCTCAAGTATTTTTATATGTAGAGGGAGCTGAATATAAGACATAGGCTATGGTTAGAGTTTGTGAAGTACTAGCATTATCAATTAAGTACCACCCGAGAAAAGAGAATGTGGTGGCAGCAGCATTGACTCGACGATCAATCGTTACTTTTCCATCGTTAGGGGCCTAGTAGGTGAGGATTTTCTGATATATGGAGAACATAGTGGAGTGAAACCATGGCGTTAGATTTATCTGGGGTATTTTTGGGGGTAGTGACCATTACACTTGATATTGTGATACGGGTTATAAAGGTAGAGTCTTCAAACTCCTTATGTCGGGAGAAAGTGTACGGTCTGGTGTCAGGAGGAGTCCATTCATTCTCGATCAATTTAGATTACGGGTTGATATTTTGGGTACAATTGGTACTTTCAAAGAATTCTAACTTGAGGATTGAAGTTTTCTCCAAGGAAAAAGTCTCAACGTTCATGGTACATACCAGAGGGGATAAAATGTATTCGGATATGATAATATTGTATTGGTGGACCGGGACAAAAAAAGATATCGTAAAGTTTGTGTCTAAGTGTCCCACCTACAGGCTAGTTAAGGTGGAACCTCTAAGACCGGAGGGGGAGTTACAAGCTTTGTTAATCACCGAGTGTAAGTGGGGGAGAATCTACATTGACTTCATAGAGGGATTGTCGAGCTCCTAGAGATTCCAAAGTTTAATTAGGGTCATTATTTATAGGTTTACAAATGTGATTCATTTTCTTCTATTATGGACCGATTTCATAACCGAGTAGTATGTAAAATTCTTTATCATGGAGATTGTACGAGTTAATGCTGTGTTGCATGACATTGTGTCTGTTCAGGAAAGCACTTTTATATATTGGTTCTAAAGAGGTCTTTGGCAGGCGATGGGATTTTAGTTGAATTTGAGTGCGATGTTTCACCCTTAGTTGGATGGTTAGACTGAGCGAGTGAATCAAATTTTGGAGGATATGATTTGGGCATGTGTGTTAAATATCAAAGGCAATTGAGATTATCATCTACCTCTCGTGGAGTTTTATTATAACAATAGTCATCAATAGACTATTGGTATGGGACCCTATGAGGCAATATATGGGTGATCATATCGTTCGACAAGCTATTGGTTGGAGTTAGGGGATCACACGATATTCAAGCCAGATATTATTTGAGACACCTTAAAAAATGCGAAACTAATCTGAGCACGGATGAAGACAACACAAGGTCAGTAGAATAGTTATGACAACAAGAGATGGACATAATTAGAGTTTTAGTTGGAAAATCATGATCTTCAGCGAGTGTCCCCCATCAAAGGGGTTGTCAGATTTGGGTCTAATGGGAAGTTGGCACCCCCTTATGTAGGTCCCTTTACGATTCTGGACAAGGCAGGACCGATGGAATATTGATTTGCTTTACCCGAACACCTTTAGCGTATACTTGATGTTTTCCATGTATCAATGTTAAAGAAGTTTCCAAGGGCAAGGATGCCTACCAGCACATCAAACTCGATGAGATTGATATGCATCCCAATGCGAGTTATGAGGAGAGACCATGTTTCATACTAGACCGTAAGGAGCAAACTTTGTAATCAGAGGTCATATTGGTAGTCAGATTATACTGGGTACACCATAGCGAGGATGAGTCAACATGGGAGCGAGATTATGGCATCCATGAGAGATATCTAGAGTTTTTTCAGGCAAGTATAAAATTTGAATTTGGAAGAGAAAATCCCATATTTTAGGGGGGAGAATGTAATATCTCATTATTTAAAGGTAATTAAATTAAATATGTTTGTATATATTGTTTTATATTTATTTCATGTGACTGGTAAATTGTATTGGTTTTACAAATAATAATGAAATAAACATTGTTTAACAAATAAAAACAATCATGTTGATGGGATAATTAAGCTGACGTTAGGTTTGTGTAGAGTTTCCGATTACACCTTAAAAACTTAGGTTTTAAGGTCCATAGGGTAGACTCTTTAGAGATGATTTTGGAGCTTAATGGGTCAAGGTTAATAAGGGAACGAACCCTAATTTGTTGGCTAAAAAGAAAAAAGAGGATTATGATTAACTTAGTTAATTCTTAACACTTTATAGATAAAACCCCAATTCTAAAGAGAGGCAATAAAGAAGAAAATACTTGGAGAATTAGAAATTAGAGGCAAGTGGACTTGTAAAAGAATGAATTGGATTAATTGGATTGGAATATAACATATTTATTCAAGGAAAGTGTATTTAGTATTCTTTTATAATAGAGGTTGTGTTATAGTATGATTTTTCATTTGATTATGAACCTAATATTATAATAATCTAAATTAGAAAATTTATATAATAATTACTTAAATTATGTTAATTGGGTAATTAGATTAGAATCCATGTTCTTAGTGTATTATGAAATTTAGATGATTAATCATGGTTTAGAGAAGAATTTGTTTATGGTTATGATATTTCATGTTAAAGGATTGGAGATCCTTTGTTAATCTTATGTATTAGACTAGAATTATATTAAATTATATAAAATAATATGTTAGGTTTTCTTGAGATGACTATTAGGATTTATATCTGAAAATTATTTAATAAAAGCATAAAATCCTTATAAAACTGTTAGTATTTTTATTCGAACAATTATATATCTAAGAAGTGAAGTAGTAGATGTTTAGGGGGATGGAAATTAGAATTTCAAGGAAACAATGGTTAATATTCGTTGGAAGAAGAAGGGTATGGACGAATCTTGTTCGAATGAAAAATAGAAGTCATTCAATCGAACTGCGTATTATCATACAATCAGCATTGAGAACTCGTTCGAACAACATTTGTATTCGTGTTCGAACAAGTAAATCAAAGGATTTTTATCTAAACTTTGAATTCTTATTTAAAATAGGTAATTAAGGTATTAAGTTAGAATTAAGACATGTAACCCTTAATTGTGTATGATTACTTAGTATGTGAAACATATTGGGTGTGTGTACTCGTAAGATACATACTAGAGGGGATACCCTTGTGGGGAGTGAACGATGGAGACGGTTATCCTGATGCGGTGATGAGGGGTTTGGCTTAGTTTTGATTACCCTCCATACTACTTGTTCAAATTCCCATTGTATCTATGTAAGGTTTACAAGCAAATCCTTTTATATAGCTTTGGGTACGGTGTTATATGACGAAAGTGAAGGTCGATGGATTATCACTCGTAGATTCTTGAGTGTTTATAGGTTTGGAACAACCTATTTATTCCAAACACACGCTATCAATCCATGAAGGTCGTAAGTATATGCCTTTATTATGTGCAGGCTTATGATGGGGCCCTTTTATGAGGTATCGGTATGGGACCGCATTTGTATTATGTGCACGTGGAGGTAGAGACTAATTTTCCATGTGACATTATACAGTTATGAGGTATATATGAACAAAAATGAAATTATTACATAAAAGTCTATAACGATGGTTAAGACTTAGTCAAGGGGAACATATGGGCTTGGGTGTAGATGCATGTGATAGTTATGTTTGTCTTGGGTAAGGTTAACTTCATAGTATCTAAAAGATTGAACGAAGGTGTTTCGTTCCTTTGTAACCCAAAATAAATTACACGAGTGTGTAACCCGCGCGATGCGCGGGAAACACATAGTTAATTAATATAAAATATAAGCATGCGTAAACATATAAGCGATAAATGCAAATCAGTATAAATATTATGTGTAGTATGATCAAAAATTACTTTGCCCAACATTTATATAGGCACTCATTTCACAACCATTTTTTTAAAAAATAAATTGCATATGATGAAAAAAAATCTTCAAGAATTTGTTAATCTATATTACATGAATTATTAAGCCATCTTATCGTCTATTAGTCACATTAAAGGACAAAAATAAGTACGGATATAAGCAAAAATACGTGTTAAATTTGGACCAAAGTTAATAAAAAGATATAAAGTGCGAACCAAAAATCCAGTTAAATGTATATCCAGGCCTAAAATAAATTGTGTGTTTGATCCAATTGATATTTCTTAACTAAAATTTAAATTAAAATTGAGATATCATCTAAAATATCAAATCGGGTAAGTTCACATATAAAGCCTCATAATTTTGAAACACAGAAAGTAAATTCCTACACAAAAGCTCAAGTCTTTTATTTGTGAATTTAACAACCTTAGAATCAAGGTGATGTAAATGGAAAAAGCGAATGTACAAAATAACTTAGTATGTAATAATACACTCAATAAAAATCGCAATTAGCATATACATATGTGGACAAATCTAGTCATCATCATCTTAGTCATTTACAATTAGCCTCTTTCATTTTGCAGACACAAGATGGCAAAGAAAGGTCACTTGCAAAACACACCATATATGTAATAGGGAAGATGCAATCGAACTTTAGAATTGATACGTCAAGACAAACAGTCGTAAGGGTTTTAAACACAAACTTTGCTGATGCATTAAACAAACTAAACTCCATATGAATATCTTATAGAAAAGTCTTGTCTGTAAAACCAAAAATGTAGGGGGTCATTGATGTACAATTCATGCTGTGTGAATGGACAAACATGTTAATGTTTCTTAATAGGTGATCACATTATAACAAAAAAAAAATTAGATGATTTTTTGTTTACATTAAGCTAAATATCTGATGACCTATCTTTTCTATGAGTCAGACAGATTAAATGGAATGCAAATAAATGATTACCAGTTGATAGCACAAGCTATAACTAAATTTCTTCTAAAAGTTTTCAGCGGCCTACGTGTAATACCCCGTATTTTTAAGATATTTATTTATGGGATTAATTGAATTTAATGTGTATTAATTGGAAATTAATCCGGATAAAAATACTAGCGAGATGCAAGTTGGTATTTGATTTTAATGAGTATATATGGCTATATATGAATATTGAATTATGAAATTTGTCGTGAGATTGAAATACGGCAATTTGGAAATTTTGTTGGGACACGTGTGACAATCGCGTCAGGAATATAATTATTTTAATTAAAAAGTGAATTTTATTTGTATTAACCATATGGTCGTTTTGAGTGCGCCAACGCGTCCGGAAGGGTTGAAATAGTCAGAAAACACTAGCCGGGGGTTTAGTTTGGGTCCTGGGGCATTTTTAGGCCATATCGGCAACGTAGATGGGTAGTTTGGTAATTTTGGAATTTTGGGAATTAAAACCCACGAAAATTAGAAATTAATATCTAATTTAACCTTTACCCACTAAACCCACTAACTACACTTAATGACTTAATGGGATACGGGGGTTATTGGAATTAGTTTTCAAGAGCTTCCTAGGGCAACCTTAACCACCATTGTCACCTTGGAGAAAGAACTTGTAGAGAAAGAGAGAGAGAGGATAATTCTGCAGAGAGAGAGAACAATTCATCAATTCGAGGGAAGAAAGTTGGAAAAACGAAAAAGGGAAATTCTGGGCTCGAAACTGGCCTCTCGTTAGAAGACGTGCCCAGGTCGTTCGAACGAGCATCTAACGAGTGATAGTTTGACTTCTAACGAGGGGGATGTTCATTTGATGCCTTTCATTCGAACGAGATCGCGTTAGATGCCCAATTCGTTCGAACGAACTCTCGTTCAAACAGCCTCATTCGAACGAGACTTCTAACGAGCTGACAGTTTAGGCTTTTTGGCCTGTTTTGGTTTTGCGTGTCCCGTAACCTTGTTTAATTGTAGAGATAAAATTCCCTTGATGATAAATTGATATAGTTGGGATATTTGGGATATATTGAGGACTAAAACATAGAAGTGTGATTTGAATTGAATTGAAATTGTGGAATAGGACGTGAGTGACTATTACGATGCGAGAATTATTGACTGCATAAATAATTGAATCAACCGGGATCATGTGAATTGCGTAACATTATAAGTCGGTACGAGAATGAGAAGTGTACCACAAATAAATTATGGTGATTACTAAGATGTGTGCATACATAGTATATGTATATGATTTTATGTGTATGACATACCTACCATACTTGCTGTCATGGGAGGTTTGCGTTCGCTTAGGGCCATCTAATCCTCGTGTTGCCCGGATTTAGGTTGTTACCTAGAGAACATAGGTCAGAGAAGGACTTATTGGGATGTTAATAAGTCTGCTGATCGTGGGAGCGTAGGTATGTGCGTGACCCATGTGATGTGATTGTGTTCGCCTCCATTGTTTGTGATTGTTGTTATCTGAGAACGATTCCTGAGAGATTCAGAATGCGTGATCCTAATGTACGTGATGTACTGGGATGGATAGCAGAGTATGTGTGCACCGCATCTTAGTCTCGGGGTGCTTGTATTGAATACTTATGACGTGAATAAAATACACTTAAATTAATGAGAACTTTCATGTTGGTATTGTGAGTATAAATACGACAACGCTTTGAGTAACTATAAAGGGGTAACCTGTAATGAATTGTATTCCTAATAATTGAGAATCTGAGTTTAAGTAACACCATCTACTTAATTGATGACAATAGAATTTATAATGAGAACCGAGTTGAAAGGATAGAACTCATGTAAGTTTAGTTAGATGTAAATATCACTTAGATGGGTGCTATTAGTTAGGAGTGCACAATTAGTTGAGAGGTGAGTATTTCATGCGAGTGCACGTCCTAACATGTATTTTGCATTCATTGTGTTAATGTCATTATAGCACTTGCTATTTTTAAAATACTCTCCACTTTCAGGCTCTGACCCATTTTCTTTCAAATCTGTTTTTGTAAAAACCATTTTAGGTGCCCAACCACAAGGACACCATGCTTAGGAGCCTCATTCAGGTGACGAGCTGTAGCTGTTTGTGGAAGTTACATGACTTTGCTAGTAGACGCTTCATCTATCTTGACTCTATATTCAACTTTCATCAATTGTAGGGCATGTCGCCCATTTCTATTAGAAAGATTTCCTATTTCAGATTTTCAGACTTTTGGCATGTAATTAATTCAGGATACATTGTTTTACTTATTTCAGTTGTGGGATTGTTGTGAGGAGTTTTCCTCCAGACTTATTATTATTTTGTTGGTTATTCTATTGCTTCGTTATGGTGAATGGTTGTTATTCTTTCATTATCCTTTTAGTGTATGTTAACCAGACTTAATTTAAAATTTGACATCTTACTTTTAAATACTAGGTGGTTAGAAATTATAAACATGTTTTCGACAGTGATGCTGTTAACTGAGCCAACTTGGCATTTTGATTTAATTTAATAAAGGAGTAGCTACCCGATATTTAATTAGTCGGGGTGTCACACTACGTATCAGAGCATCAGGTTATAGTGTCCTTTAGGATCTGTACGGCCTATTATGTTTCCGCTGAGCTTTCTTTGATGTAGAGGCCTATATTTTAGGACTGTTGTATTCTTTTGTATATGCAACGTTCTTCAGCTATTTTGAGTTTGTAACTGCGAACTTATAGACTTTATTCTTGTTTTAGATGCCTCCACGATGTGCACAACGGGTTCCCAGAGATGCAACGCCAGAACCAAAACCCGCACCAGTTCAGGGCACGATGAATGCCGCCGAGGTTGCAGCCATTGTGTCCCAGGCGGTAAATGCCGCACTAGCCGTAGTTCAGCAGGCACCACCTCAGGTGCCAGCAGCCGCGCCAGTTCAGGTACATGCATTCCCGTCTTCTTGGGAACGTGTACGTGATGCTTTTCAAAAAGCACACCCACCGGAGTTCGCAGGTAGTTCCGATGTTGTGGTTTCGAGTCAGTGGAGGAAAGACATTCAGCGGCACTTGAGGATGTATGAGTGCACCGATGTCCATAAGCAGATACTAGCTACCTTTAAGCTAGTAGGGTCTGCACTGCAGTGGTGGGAGTCTATTACCACCGTGGAGGGGAGAGATACTCTCACGATCCAGGAGTTTTGGGTGCGGTTCAACCGCAAGTACTTTCCGTCAGCTATTCACACGGAAATGAGGAGGATGTTGATGAATCTTAGGCAGGAAGTTAAGACTGTGGCTGAGTATGAGGACGAATTCACAAATCTGTTGAATATTATTACGGATGAGATACTGACAGAAGAGAAGAAGATACAAAAATTTACAGACGGGTTGACTTGGAGGATCCGTCAGCATTTGTTGGGGAATCTATCGTTGGCCACTTACTCTGATATGGTTCGCGCTGCACTGTTACACTGCCAGGATCACCGCTTTCACATGGCTGAGGGCAAGAGATCGGGAGAGTCCAGCCATCAGGGCAGGACTGGAGGACATGGTGCCAGTGGGGCACAATCTGTTCAGGGGCAGAGACAGGGTGACCAGGGTTCCCAGCAGGGGGATCACAAGAGGTTCAAATTGGGAAATTTCAGGCACGGACAGGGAGGTTTCCGGCAGGGCCATCAGGGTCTGAACGGCCATCAAGGCCAGCGGGGTTAGAATGGCCAACAACAGTTTCAGCAGGGCCAGGGGAGGAACGGTAACGGTCACCAGGGATGGGAGCAGCAGGGACAGAGAGAGGGGAACTTCCCGGGAAAGTGTTACGTTTGTGGCAAGACTGGCCATAAATGCCAGGACTCTCCTTATAGGGGCAGGGCCCCGCAGCAGCAGTAGGGTGCTCGAAAGGAGCCGCAGAGACCTATGTTTCCCGCCGCCCTCCCGGCGCCACCACAGATGGCAGCATTACCACCCATTCCAGCGGTCCCAGTTCAGCAGAGGCAACTTCAGTATGGGAGAGTATATCAGCTTCAGCAGGCCGCAGTCCCACAGGATCCACCAGCCATTGAGGGTATGTTCTCTATTCAGGAGACTATGGGGCGTATTTTGTTTGACACGGGGGCTACACACTGTTTCATTGCTATGAGATTTTCACGCACCATTGGGTTATTAGACACCATCGAGAGTACAGTTACTTGTGTAGATTCGTCGTTGAGTAGGGGTTCCGTGATTTCACCTGTATGTAGAGGCATGGGTATAGAGATCGGGAGGTTTACTTTACCCGCGGATATGTTAGTATTAAAGATGACCGAGTATGATGCCATTATTGGTATGGATTGGCTTGTTGTGTACCGAGCCATGATTGATTGTTTTAGTATATGTATTATCTTTTCCATTCCCAGGCAGGAGATGTTTTTGGTGGCGATGCCTCGTCCTGAGGGAGGATCGTCCACTCACTTTTACTATATAGAGGAGGAGACCTCTAAGGAAGTGGTGATACCACTTGATTCGATTCCGGTTGTTCGACAGTTTGCCGACGTATTACAGGATATACCTGGATTACCTCCGAGTAGAGAGAATGATTTTGTGATCGACTTGACACCGGGCACTCGGCCTATTGCCCGCGCCCCTTACCATATGGCTCCAGCTGAGATGAGAGAGTTACAGGATCAGATTGAGCAGTTGTTGGGTCAGGGGTTTATTCAGAGGAGTACTTCGCCGTGGGGTGCCCCTGTGTTATTCGTAAAGAAGAGGGATGGATCGTTGAGGTTTGTGTGGATTATTGAGAGTTGAATAAGGTCACGATACGGAATAAATATCTGTTGCCCCGAATCGATGACTTATTCGACCAGCTGAGAGGAGCTTCTTTCTTCTCCAAGATTGATTTGCGATCGGGATACCATCAGTTGCGTATCAGGGAAGAGGATGTCTCGAAGACTGCGTTCTTAACGAGATATGGTTCCTACGAGTTTCGGGTTATGCCTTTTGGTTTGACCAATGCTCCAGCCGTGTTTATGGACATGATTAATAGGGTGTTCAGAGAGTTCCTAGATCAGTTCGTCATTGTCTTCATTGATGACATTCTGGTTTACTCCCAGACAGAGGAGGAGCATGCCAAGCATTTGAGGCAAGTTTTGCAGACGCTACGTCAGAACGAACTGTATGCAAAGTATGAGAAGTGCGGGTTTTGGCTGAAGGAGGTTTAGTTTTTGGGGCACATTATTTCCGACCGGGGGATATCTGTTGATCCAGGGAAGGTATCCGCTGTGAGGGAGTGGTGACAGCCCACGACACCAACTGAAATCCATAGTTTCTTGGGACTAGCAGGATACAATAGGAGGTTCATTTGGGGATTTTCGAAGATAGCAGGTCCTTTGACACATCTGACACGTAAAGGTGTGTCGTTCATCTGGAATGATGCTTGTCAGTTGGCATTCGATGAGTTAAAGGACAAGTTAACCTCAGCACCTGTGTTAGCATTGCCGAGACTGGGAGTTGAGTATCTAGTTTACACCGATGCGTCCTTGCAAGGACTTGGAGGTGTATTACAACAGGAGAGTCAAGCCATAGCTTATGCGTCCCGTAAGCTTAAGCCTCACGAGAAGAATTACCCCACCCATGACTTGGAGTTGGCGGCAGTTGTATTTGCCCTTCGGATTTGGAGACATTACCTTTTGGGGGAGAAGTTTCGATTATTCACAGACCACAATTCCCTACAGTACCTATTCGCGCAAAAGGAGTTGAATATGCGGCAGCGAAGGTGGCTTGAGTTTGTGAAGGATTATCAGCTTGATATCCAATATCACCCGGGGAAGGCTAACGTGGTAGCAGACGCGTTGAGCCGTAGGCCAGTAGATGAGGTGATAGGGGTATGGAAGGCTAAGTGGAAGGAGTTGGGACACCAAGATGCAGTGGCCCGATCGTTCATGTCTGTGATGACAGTTACACCGCAGATTGTCATGAAGGTGGTAAGGGCACAGGCAAATGACTCATTCTGTCAGGAGCAGATAGTTTGATTACTAGCAGAGGGAGCCGATTCCTATACCGTTAGCTCAGCCGGGGGATTACGCTTCAATGGGAGATTGGTAGTTCCGGAAGGGGAGGAATTGTGGCACGAGGTGATGGCAGAATCGCACGGCTCACGGTTCACGGTACATCCCGGTGGGGATAAAATGTACCAAGACATGAGACAACAGTATTGGTGGAGCGGGATGAAGAGAGATATTGCCGTGTTTGTTTCTAAATGTACCACTTGTCAGCTAGTAAAAGTGGATCATCAGAGACCGGAAGGACTTCTACAGCCATTGGAGGTCCCGATGTGGATGTGGGAGAGCATATCCATGGACTTTATCACGGGGTTGCCTACGTCACAGAGAGGTCACGACTCCATTTGGGTAATTGTGGACAGGTTGACCAAAGTCGCTAATTTTCTACCCGTAAGGACAGACTACACTACGGGACAATATACGCAGCTCTTTATTGCAGAGATAGTGAGACTTCATGGTGTGCCCCTAAATATCGTGTCTGACCGAGACAAGATATTTGTTTCACGGTTTTGGGAAAGTTTTCAGGCGACCATGGGCACGGAATTGCGGTTGAGTACGGCGTATCACTCGCAGACCGATGGGCAAACCGAGCGTACAAACCAGAAGTTGGAGGACATGTTGCGTATGTGCATCATTGATTTCGGGGGTGGATGGGAACAGTATCTTCCACTGGTAGAGTTTGCTTACAAAAACTCCTACCAGTTCACCATTGGCATGGCTCCATTTGAGGCGTTGTACGGTAGACCTTGTCGTTCCCCATCCTGTTGGTTGGAGGTGGGGGACAACAAATTACTAGGTCCAGAAGTAATTCAGGATACTTCGGCGAGGATATAATTGATACGGAGTCGCATTCGGGTAGCTCAGGATCGGCAAAAGAGCTATGCTAATGCGAAGAGGTTCTTCAGGGAGTTCCAAGTGGGGGACCAGGTTTTACTCAGAGTATCTCCTATGAAGGGGATTATGCGATTTGGGAAGAAGGGGAAGTTGGCACCGAGATACGTGGGGCCATTCCCTATCATCGACCGGATTGGGACTGTTGCATATAGACTTGGGTTACCGGAGCATTTGCATCGGATTCATGATGTGTTTCATATTTCCTCGCAAAGGAAATATCTTAGAGACGATTTGGCTCATTCTCACATTGCTTTGGAGGACATCGATCTCCACCCTGATAGCTCCTACGAGGAGGGGTCGATTGCTATTTTGGATCGAAGTGAGCGGAAACTGCGGTCAAAGATAGTTCCGTTAGTGCGTGTTTAGTGGAGACATCATAATGTCGAGGAGTCCACATGGGAGAGTGAGGATGAGATGCGCTAACGTTATCTAGAGTTGTTCTTACCAGGTACTTTCTAGTTCCGAATTTCGGGACGAAATTTTGTTATTAGGGTGGAACTATGTAATACCCCGTATTTTTATGATATTTATTTATGGGATTAATTGAATTAAATGTGTATTAATTGGAAATTAATCCGGATAAAAATACTAGCGAGATGCAAGTTGGTATTTGATTTTAATGAGTATATATGGCTATATATGAATATTGAATTATGAAATTTGTCGTGAGATTGAAATACGACAATTTGGAAATTTTGTTGGGACGCGTGTGACAGTCGCGTCAGGAATATAATTATTTTAATTAAAAAGCGAATTTTATTTCTATTAACCGTATGTCGTTTTGAGTGCGCCAACGCGTCCGGAATGGTCGAAATAGTCAGAAAACACTAGCCGGGGGTTTAGTTTGGGTCCCGGGGCATTTTTAGGCTATACCGGCAACGTAGAAGGGTAGTTTGGTAATTTTGGAATTTTGGGAATTAAAACCCACGAAAATTAGAAATTAATATCTGATTTAACCTTTACCCACTTAACCCACTAACTACACTTAATGACTTAATGGGATACGGGGGTTATTGGAATTAGTTTTCAAGAGCTTCCTAGGGCAACCTTAACCACCATTGTCACCTTGGAGAAAGAACTTGTAGAGAAAGAGAGAGAGAGGATAATTCTGCAGAGAGAGAGAACAATTCATCAATTCGACATCAAAATCAGAGAAAGACATAAGGCAAGTGGTTTAATTTCGTTAATTGCAAAGAATGCTTCTTCCATGCGTAGGAAATTTATCAAAATTGTATTGTTCTTGGAGAATGATTAAAACCCATTGAATTGGATTTAGAGATTTATAATTTTATGAGGAGATTGCATGTAGAACAATGTTAGGGTGATTATTCAGATAAAAATACATCTTTTATATCTTAAAAACGGATTTAGTTATGTCTATGGATGAATTTAATTTTCTAGGGTTCATGTTCATGGGATTTGGGGAAAACTGAGGGGATTTGATGATTTGATGATGTTTAGGAAGATTTGGCCCTATTTAAATGTTTAATTATGACCTACGAATGTTTAGTGTGTATTAGAAACCTTAAAATGATGTTGGGACGAATTGTATAAGGGATTAGAGGTGAAGAAAGTTGGAAAAACGAAAAAGGGAAATTCTGGGCTCGAAACTGGCCTCTCGTTAGAAGACCTGACCAGGTCGTTCGAACGAGCTTCTAACGAGTGACAGTTTCACTTCTAACGAGGGGGATGTTCGTTCGATGCCTTTCGTTCGAATGAGATCTCGTTAGATGCCCAATTCATTCGAACGAACTCTCGTTCGAACAACCTCGTTCGAACGAGACTTCTAATGAGCTGACAGTTTAGGCTTTTTGGCCTGTTTTGGTTTTGCGTGTCCCGTAACCTTGTTTAATTGTAGAGATAACATTCCCTTGATGATAAATTGATATAGTTGGGATATATCGAGGAGTAAAACATAGAAGTGTGATTTGAATTGAATTGAAATTGTGGAATAGGACGTGAGTGACTATTACGATGCGAGAATTATTGACGGCTTAAATAATTGAATCAACCGGGATCATGTGAATTGCTTAACATTATAAGTCGGTACGATAATGAGAAGTGTACCACAAATAAATTATGGTGATTACTAAGATGTGTGCATACTTAGTATATATATATGATTTCATGTGTATGACATACCTACCATACTTGCTATCACGGGAGGTTTGCGTTCTCTTAGGGCCATCTAATCCTTGTGTTTCCCGGATTTAGGTTGGCACCTCAAGAACATAGGTCAGAGAAGGACTTATCGGGATGTTAATAAGTCTGCTGATCGTGGGAGCATAGGTATGTGCGTGACCCATGTGATGTGACTGTGTTCGCCTCCATTGTTTGTGATTATTGTTATCTGAGAACGATTCCTGAGAGATACGGAATGCGTGATCCTTATGTACGTGATGTACCGGGATGGATAGCAGAGTATGTGTGCATCGCAGCTTAGTCTCAGGGTGGTTGTATTGTATACTTATGACGTGAATAATATACACTTAAATTAATGAGAACTTTCATGTTGGTATTGTGAGTATAAATACGAAAACGCTTTGAGTAACTATAAAGGGGTAACCTGTAATGAATTGTATTGCTAATAATTGAGAATCTGAGTTTAAGTAAGACCATCTACTTAATTGATGACGATAGAATGTATAATGAGAACCGAGTTGAAATGATAGAACTCATGTTAGTTTAGTTAGATGTAAATATCACTTAGGTGGGTGCTATTCGTTAGGAGTGCACAATTAGTTGAGAGGTGAGTATTTCATGCGAGTGCACGTCCTAACATGTATTTTGCATTCATTATTTTAATGTCATTAAAGCACTTGCTATTTTTAAAATACTCTCCACTTTCGGGCTCTGACCCGTTTGCTTTCAAATCTATTTTTGTAAAAACCATTTTAGGTGCCCAGCCACAAGGACACCATGCTTAGGATCCTCATTCAGGTGACGAGCTGTAGCTGTTTGTGGAAGTTACATGACTTTGCTAGTAGAAGCTTCATCTATCTTGACTCTATATTTAGCTTTCATCAGTTGTAGGGCATGTCGCCCATTTCTACTAGAAACATTTCCTATTTCAGATTTTCAGACTTTTGGCATGTAATTAATTCAGGATACATTGTTTTACTTATTTCAGTTGTGGGATTGTTGTGAGGAGTTTTCCTCCGGACTTATTATTATTTTGTTGGTTATTCTATTGCTTCATTATGGTGAATGGTTGTTATTCTTTTATTATACTTTTAGTGTATGTTAACCAGACTTAATTTAAAATTTGACATCTTACTTTTAAATACTAGGTGGTTAGAAATTATAAACATGTTTTCGACAGTGATGTTGTTAACTGAGCCAACTTAGCATTTTGATTTAATTTAATAAAGGAGTAGATACCCGGTATTTAATTAGTCGGGGTGTCACACTACGGAGTCAGTCTGAGCTTACCCACATGTGGTACTTTATAGGGTTTATATACAAAATGTGAAGGGTGAGAGAAGGGGTGTTTTGTGAATGGACAAGGAGAAGAAGAGTCAGTGAAGGAAGAGTCCTATAAGTGAAAAAGACAATAAATTAATAGATGGGAGAGGGAGGGAGTGAGACATGAATAGACGAATCAGAGAGAACGGGTTTTAATGGTAAAATACACAGAGAGAGATAAGATGGGTGACTTTTGCTCTTCTAAAATAAAGAAATCAAAAGGAGGGTTTGCAATGAGATCCATGTGGACAACCGCAAGATGAAATAGAATTAAAGCTTTTTTGAGAATTTTAGAAGATATATAAGATTATTATACTACTTATGAAAATGCCCCTACAATGTTTTCTTTGGCAAAGTTGGTCTGATCAACAAAAAAGGTCCAATTTTTCAAAATTTTAAAGATTGAAACATTAAGGCTCAGAAACCATCAAACACTGTAAACATCATGATACAAGTTATCTCATGGTGAATAAAACAAACTTTGGTGCTTAATTTCAAGATCTTAAATAATATGAATTGTTAGTCTTTGATCCTTAAACGGTAAAGGTGAAACAAAGGGTTTAGAGCTTTGGTAAACAGGTAAGAAATCATTTTTTGCCAAAATTTCCTCAAAATTTTGAGTTGAACAAGCCTTAAATAGAGAAAGAAAGATTTTTGAGGAGGCAAAATCATTTGAAAAAAAATAAGGTCGTTTGAACGAGATTTTCACTTTCGTTCGAACAAAACTAAAAGTCGTTCGAACGACGTTTCTATCTTAGTCAAACAAGCTTGTAACGAGATTCAAACGGGATGACAAAACCTTGACCGAGATTTCTCATTCGATGTTCATTAGTAAGTCATTCCAATGGGATCCTGATGTCATTTGAACGAGAAAGAAACATATTCTAATGAAAACTACATTTTCGTTCAAATGATCATTTTTCTCGTTCTAACGACATCATAATCAAAAAATTATTTTCCTTCAAAAAATATTTTAAAAATAGTTCCAAATATTTTAGGTAAAAAATAAAACGCGGTTAAAAAATTATCCAAGAACTCATATTCAATATGCATTCATACCTATGAAATCCTCGGTAAATGTGAAGACAAACTTAACGCGATAAACATGACTAATATACCCAATATTTGAAGCTTGGAAAATACATCTTCATAAAACAACATCATATGCTTATCGGATCAACAACACAAAGTCTATCCAATGACACAAACGTTTTGTCCGGAATAATGTGAATTACATACAAATTGACTCGATTGGAAATTTTTCCTTACAAATCTCTCCCTTTGGCTATTCCAGGACAAAATAAAAATAAAAATCATATGGAATGTTAAGATCTCTAAAAGTAATTCTCTAGCCCTAAAAAGGAAAAAGTACAGTCGCTCGACAGACACACAAGCTTGAGTAGCTTTGCCTTGCTTGAAAACTTTGTCGCATTGTTATAAATTTGTAATCGGGCACACTTAAACACAACATTCAAATGCAAAGAGAATATAACAAGTATAAATTCGTAAATTAATAAACCTCTAACAATAAATAGCTCAACCTAGGTAAGGCGTCTCCCCACACAATAAAAGATATCCTAATCATGCGAGGAAAGATACCATCTTCCCCCTTTTTGTCCAGGAATAGAGAAAGCAACTTTAAACATCCGGAGAAGGGAATAAATCATGCAATGGTATAAAGTGCAACAAACACACAACATGACAACTCAAGCATAAATAATCCAAACTATGATCAAACAATAGCAATATGGATGCATAAAGATACCAATATAAATACACGATGAAGTATGATACAAATTTTGAAATTCCCAATTTTGAGAAAGGAATTCCAATGCACACAATGAGATATATCAATATGATCATAAAGCATGCCAAATAAAATACAATAATATAGTATATGGCAAACATGGACTAATTCAAAACCACAGGGATTGAAAACACAATACCATACATAATACTTTCAAAATATACAAAATAAAATCTGAAACCTATACATAGGTACAAATAATCACATAACTCGACATAAACACATAGGCTTTAAACACTAGAATTCTATCGATATGTCCAAATATGTGGGATGGAATGAATGGGTTTGAACTAGATAAAAATGAATTATGACCAAAACACTTAAATATGTTCAAGAATTTCTAATTGATTGCAAAACTATATCAAACTAAGATATAGCCTCAAGTGCCAAGATAAAGTGACATTTATGAGTGAACAAGAGCATTACACAGAAGCCTAGAATAATGATGATTCTACATAATAATAATGTCATGAAAAAATAAGCATAAGTAAGATTTGTTGTGCAAACCTGTTGATCTTCAACTAAATACCCTCAAAAGATAAACATACATCATATTTTCTTTTCGTTTCTCAATTCTTTTGAAGTAATTGATTTTGACAGATCAAATAAACGAACCACGGTGGCCTGTTGGCAATTTAATTTTTTTCATTAGGCTCTTACAAATGGTGTCCTTCTCACAAAGGAGATTTTCTCCTTTCGTAGACCTTTCTCATGAATGCTCATATTTTTCAATAGTAATCAAAATGGTTAGTTGGAAATGGTTGTTAAATGCACAAATCCCTCATAGTCACAAGATATGTAAGAGACAAGATTGATCAGAGAACATTCCACAAATCTCAAATTTACATTTGAAGATAACATTCAAGAAGCCCATGCATCTGTGTTCAGAGGTCTATAAAAAGTCAAATCCATAATGAAAATCAAGTTCAAAACAACTCCATGCAAGCTTGATTAAGAACAATCTTAGTATCTACAATCATAACCATATGTCCTAGATACTTGAAAAGTACATAATGAATTGGATTCAAACACACCAATATGCCACACCATATGTGTAAAACTAAAATAAAATAAAATAAAATAAAAAATTCTTTTTAAGTTTTTCTAAAAAAAATTCAAAATAAAATACAATTTTTGAAAACAAACTCTAACTCAAAAGACAAACAAAATATTTTTGTATTTTTTCAATATGACTTAATAAAGGAAGAATCAAAATAAGAAAGATATAAATTTCATAACAATAAGAACAATATATCATGAAGCACAAGCTAGAGTATGACACATAATAAACCATTAGATATTACAAGTGAAGTATCATGGGCAAGCAAACGAGAATCAATAATTCTATTATGTAAAGCTTCCGATTTCCACAGTGAAGCTTAGGGTCTTTGGGAACCACAGTGACTCTATTCTTAGACTACCTAGGGCCGTTTTTATGATCAAAGAAAAAATGCATTACGTGACATTTCCTACCGCAATGCGTACGAGTGCAAAGAAGGCGAGGGGTGTTACCTAAGGGTACACCTTTACTCACGTTCCTAATCAAATATCTCAAACACAAGGTATTGGATTTTATAGAAGAAGCATTATGATCAACAAAGAAAATTCCACACTTGTTATCTTTGATTTGGACGGTGCCTAACATTTGATCCAACTTTTCCTACCTAAACAGCGAATCAAATTTCATCATACTTGAATCTTTTAATCTCTCCTCCAACTTAACTATCCTAGAGTCGAGCAAATGACTAGAATCCTCAAACTCTAAAATATTTTTCTTTATAGCCTCCATCAAACCACAAAGAATATCCATCTCACCCTTAATGTATTCAAACTTCTCTTGAGGAGTCGTCTCACATTCCCTAAGGTCCTAAATCAAAACACTATCATCCTTCAGTACGACATGTTCTTTCAACTTAGCTTCTAACTTCATGTTAGCCTTGTTCAACTTTAAAGTTTCTACATACAACTCACGGAAGACAACTTTGAGTTCACTAACCTCCTCCACTTCTTCATCCTCACTCTTATATCCACTCACTTGGGTTCCATAAACTCTGGCCTTGGAAGTTTTAAGTAAAGAAATATCTTGATGGGAAGATTTATCATCAAAGCTCCCATGACTAGACATGAACACAGTAAAGTTTTTATCAATGGGGGAATTATTTCCATATACAGGATCACTATCACTAAGGGTGGCATTAAATGTTATTGATTTCTTGACCTCCTTCCTTACTTTTGTGGGAAACTCAGCTACCCAATGGCGATAACCGTAATAACCATAACATATCTCATATCTAACCCTCTTAAAAGTTTCATTCTATCTTTTAGGGAAGTGATAGGGCTTTCTGTGCTTATTTTTCTCAAACATTTTTTCGTCTTTAAATTTCTTTTGGAATTTGATAAATTCCTTGAATTTATTTTGCCAACACAAACACATCTTTGAATCGATGTCAGACTCATTAATCGAAACATGTATTTCCTCCTTATGAGCTTTTAAGGCAATTCCCTTTTCTTTTTTCATCACATTCTTGGAGGTAAACATGGAAAGATCATAAGTTTTTGAGTAACCTAGAAGCTCTTCAAGTTTCATAGAGTCAAGAGTACCCAGAGAATTTAAAACGATCCCCTTCGATTTAAATCTATCAGGAAACAACCTTAATATCTTCTTCATTACTTGATTTTCTGGTATCTTCTCTCCCTAGTTAGAATTCTAGTTAACAACGTCGGACATTCTACTATAAAACTCCTCAAAGGTCTCACTCTCCATCATTTAAATCTTTCAAATTAAGTGGTGAGGTTCTGTAGTTTCGAAACCTTAACAACATTATTTGCTTCATGAGTGAGTTAGAGTACGTCCCACACCTCTTTAGATGTCTCACAAGTCATAATATGGTGGAGCTCCTCCGGGGTGATAGAAGAACATAGACCGTTTAAAGAATGAGAATTAAAGTATGCTAAGCTATTATTGGCCTCAGTCCAGGATTCTATGAGTTTATAATTAATTTCCTAACCTTCTCTAGGGATAGGTGAAGACCACACCTTAACCTATGTTTCGCCTTAAGTGTTGACTTCATATGAATTTTCCAGTATGCGTAGTTCGACCCATCAAGTAATGGGGTTCTAATGCCATCAAAACCTCTAAAATCCATTACTAAAGACACGGGACCAAAACAAAAAACTTATTGATCTACCTCTGATATAAATTTTAGAATGACCCTATAGTGTGTGCTTAGGCAAAGATGGCCTGATAAAAAAAAGGGTCCAATTTTTATGTTTTTGAATTTTTAAATACTGAAACTTTAAACAAAATGAACAAAATTAAACTTTGAAAGAATTAAAACCTATTTTTTTGAAGACCCGATTTATCCAATTTTATCTTTTTACCCAAAAGCATGCATCTAGGTTAAAGGTACATAATGTAAATAAATCACACCCAACACTCCAAAGTACAAGGAACATAATGTAAATAAAACCTAAGGAAATTCGAAACTAGGGTTTGATAAATCTCAGAAATAATATATGGGGATAAAGGATTTGTGAATATAAAAGTAGTTTAGAAACACCAAAAGTAAAAAAATTTGGAACAGGTATGCAAAATTTGTTTTTCGCCAAAAGTTCTTCAAAACTTTGAGTCGAACACATCTTAGATACTGAAATCGTGATTTTCAAGGCGGAGAACTCGTTCGAATGAAAACTAAAGTCGTTCGAATGAGATTTGCACTTTCGTTCTAACGAAACTAAAAGTCATTCAGATGAAGTTTTTATCTTAGTTAAACGAGAATTGACGAGAATCAAGCAAGATGAAAAAACTTTGACATATATTTATCATTTGATTTCTTTAGTAAGTTGTCCTATGAAGATACTGATGTTGTGAAAATTGTTCTAACAAAACTGCATTTTCGTTCGAACGATCCTCTTTCTCACTCAAACCAGATCAGAATAAAAAAAAAATTTCTTCAAAAAATATTTTAAAAATAGTTCCAAACGTTTTAAGTAGAAAATAAACACCCTTAAAAAATTATCCAATGACTCATATTCAATATGCATTCATACTTGTGAGATTCTCGGTAAACGTAAAGACAAACTGTCTGCCATAAACACTGTATAATGTATCCAATCCTTGAAGCTTGGACACCAGGTCTTCATCAAATACTATCATAGACTTATGAGACAAAAAACACAAAGTCTATCATATGACTCAAGAGTTTTGTCTAGAATAATGCCAATTGCATACAAATTGGCTCGAATGGAAATTTGTCGTTAGAACTTAGACTTGATGTTAACATCTCCTATAGACATTTTGCACTATATAGACCACTGATACAGTCTCACCCCTGATCCGGTGTGGATTTCATCTTTGTTATGTGCTCATGCTTTATATTCCTTTCATCATTTATATCAATTTTAGATTTTAGTTAGTGACTGTTTATTCCGGATGGGCATGTATTATGAGACAGTGATAGTTTGTGAGGATTCTATGACTTTATATTTGTTTTTGTATTAGAGTTAATTGTAGTTCACCTATTTATGTTTAAGTCATTTATGTGATATCTTAGTTTACTATAGTTATGATTGGAATTATACTAAATTGATTAGACTCTTGTTTCAGGTACACTAGACTGATCAATCTTTCTTAAATTGTATTGTTATTATAGATATGGTTATAAGAACTCACAATTGATCTCAATTGGGAATTAGAATGGAAAAATCTCCTTTTATTTACTTGGGAGTTCTAGTTTCATAGGGGAACAAATAAGGGAATATCTTTAACTCATATATTATAAACCAAAGAGTAAACTAGATGTTTTCGAAGAAATAAGTTGTCTATAGATGGAAGAGTGAAACTTGTCAAATTAGTTGTGTAACATATGTTCCTCCATAGTTTCATGAATTATAAACAACCAATAGCTCTTCGCAAAAGAGTTCAATAAATGTATTAGCAATTTTTCGTGGACTAGATCTACTTTGAAGAGGAAAAATCTACTTGTTTCTTGGAAAATATATGTTCTCCATTAAATGAATAGGCTTTAAATTTAAGAACTCTTATCAGTTTTGCCAAAGTTGTCATCCTCAAGAAGACTTGGGATGCTATTACTCATCACTCTAATTGGTTTTAATTCATCAAAGCTAAATCAAGTCATTTGGAGACAGATAAATGCTAAAATTTAAGTTCCATTTTTTCATAGCTACAAGGATATTATTAGTCTGATTAAAATCAATACATAATGGGAGATTGGAAATGGTTGCTTAGTGAATTTTTGGGGTGATAATTAGTTGGGTAAGCCTATATTTCTGACTGAAGGGATCAATGCTACTGATTTCCAAACTAAAGTGGCTAAGTTTATTAACAATGTAACTTTGAGGATCCCATATTCCTTTTCAACTAATTTTCCTCCCATTTGTAATAGAATTATATAGGTTTATCTTCCATTAATTGATATCCCAAACAAGTTAACTTGGACTAATTCCAAATCTGGTTCTATGAGATTTAAATAATGTTATGATTTTAATAGAATCAAAAGCCCTGTTAATCCCATTTTAAAGCAAGTCTCGCACAAAAACGTTCCTCCTAGAATTTCTCTAACTATGTGGAAACTCATACATAGTAAAGTGGGTACTCAAGACATCCGACAATCTTGAGGTTTTCATTTAAGCTCTAGAGTGAGATTTGCAAAGTTAAAGTTGAATCTATGCATCACATTTTCATTAAGAGATGTTGTTATAAAGACGTTTTGAAATTTTATTTCTAGTATTTTTGATAAGAAGGTGTGGCACAACTCTATATTATCTATGTTCTCTAATTCCCTTCATAGGAAAATCATGTTTAATGAGGTTTGTGACGTACTTATCCTTCACTTTTTCAAAATTAAGTGCAAAATGAAGAAGACCCCTACAATTTTTGAAGTGAGATGGTATCCTCCCCTGAGTGGTTGGATAAAATTGAATACAAATAGTCCTTCTATTAATTAGAGTTCTACTCAAGCTATTGGGGGAGTATTAAAAATGTAGGCACATCATACAACTTTCTATGATGATCTTTTTGCAATGTTTATTGGATTGGAAATCAATTGGAAGTTTAAATGGTTCAACCTTTGGTTAGAGGTAGATTTTTTTATCTATTTTACAATGCATTCAAATCAAAGACCATCAACCTCCTTAAAAATGAAGTATGTTCCAATTAAGTAGATGGTTATTACTTTCACAACTCCCCCATAGTAAAAAACTTTAAGTATATGAAAAGATTGTTGGGATAACACCTCACTTAGCTGATGTTTCATGATGTTAAAATCCAAAGGAGCTCGTGCAAAGTGTGTGTGGAGGCATATTCAAAGTGAATCCATCATGAAAATAAATTTGAACCTACTTCATGTAAACATCATTAAGAACTATCCCAATATTAAAAATAAAAAATAAATGTCCTAGTCCTATATATACGTGGAAGGAATGGGATTTAAACACACCAATATTCCAAATGATATGTGTAAAACTAAAATACATGATCCAAGCACACTGATATGCCACACGATATGTGTAAAACTAAAATGCATAAAAACAAAAAATCTTTTTTAGCTTTTAAACATTTTCCAAAATTATACAAATTTTAAAATAACAACTCAAAAGACAAATAAAATGTTTTTTCATTTTTCTCATTAAGTCCCCCAAAAAAATTAAATCCAAACACAAAAGATCAACATGTCATAACAATAGCAATAAAATATAACATAAACCACAACACTTGTGTATGACAAACATGCAAGCAATCAACCATGAGATATAGCATATAAAGAGTCATATGCAAGCATGCGAGAATTAACTAGTCTAACATTAGTGCCTCTAAAACCGATTTACTAACCTAAATAGATGAATACTTAACCCTTCGGGTTTTGGGAACCATGGCACACTAGACTTCAACTTCCTAAGGTCTTTTCTAAGATCATAGAAAAAATTCCTAATGTAGCCTTTCCTACTGCAGTGTGTGAACGTATAAATTCAATGAGGTATGCGACCTCTGGGTGGACCTTTTCTAACACCCTGGGTTGTGGTTAGCGCTCTAAAACAGACAATAGTCTTGTCTTTGGAAGCGTAAGATTTCCAATTATCGAAACCATTACCATCACTACTTGAGTCTCGTAGATAATATTTTAACTTTAAAGTACTAGACTCAGGAAAAAAATTAGACTCCTCCTTTTTCAAGTTTTAAATCAATCCTAGAAGATTATCTCACTCCCCATTAATGTACGCAAATGTATCCCTAAGTGTCATCTCAGGTTCACTTAAAACATTTATCTTTTTCTCCTCAATGGCACGTTCATCAAACCAAGAAATTTTAAAGTCCTTTAATTCATTCTTTAAAAATTGGACTTTATCCTTACTCTCTTTATTGGACACTTATAAAGGTATAACATCACAATTGATATCCACGAGTTTCTAAGGAAGGATATCTCTTTGAGTTTTAACTGTTAAAAAAATCAATTTTAGCTATAAAATGAAATTTTTTCTTTTTCAAGATTTTTTTTTTTTTACAAACTTAAAATTCACAACCATGGTTATGAATTTCATTAATCTCATCTCAAATATCAAATTTGTCATTATCAATGAACGCACTGAACACCTTATCACTATGATACCCATCAAGAGAAATACATAAAAACCAGAAAGAGAGATATAAACACACAAGTAACCTTAACACAACATTAAAAAATCAATATACACAATAACTTAGTGTACCCACTTTGATACCAATGCCATTAAGAGAATTCACCCTATGGTTTGTAGAGAAACACCACCAATTTTTAATTTTAACAATTTTGATAAAATTTCCACCGAAATGAAACTACAATTGTTGTGTTAAATAGTTTGCCAATTTTACTCTTCACCTAAGCATGGATCTAGGTGAGTATAAGAAAGAATAAAATAATAAACAAACCGGAACACGAAGATGTACAACGAAAACCCACAACGAAAAAAACTTCAGATGATCTAGCAACACTAGTCCACTACGATATAAGAAGTTTACAAGAACAACATAGACTTACTCATGGACTCGACACCTTCAAGCCTTGATGCTCTTCGCTGTTCCTTGTAACCTTCTTCGCAACCACGGTTGGATTCCTTCCAATAGTCACGGAAGGAAGATGCGCTCCCACATCTCATTATCCCACCGATCTTACTTGTCTTGTTACCAGTCTAGCCGCTGAGCAACACAAACATAGTCTTCACCGCTCAAAATTCTCATAGTATGAAGAACAAACCAGTAAGGTGGAACACATAAGAGATCTCAAATAGACATAATGATGAACTATTGTTGGATCTCAAACTTGGGTTTAAACTAGGGTTTTGGAGGCATAAGATATAAATTGGAAAATTATTTTTGCAAAAACCGTCTTTTAAAACTGATGTCAAACATGAGTGTTTTAGAAAACACGATTTTTGAGTTGCATGTTTTTCAAGGCAGTTCATTCCAACAAAAATTATGGTTCCTTCAAACGAAACTAGAATTCTCATTCGAACCAAATTTAGGGTCATTCAAATGAAAATCAATTATTGTTTGAATGTTGATCGAATGAGATTTGAATGATATTTTTCTGTAAACAGTCAATTATCGTTTAAAGTTCATTTGAACCTCGTTTGAACAAGACGTATAAAATCATTTGAATGAAGAAACAACCTCATTAGAATGAAACAAAAATCTCCTTTGAATAACGAAGGAAATTCCTTCAAATGAAATAAACTAAAAAAAAATTACTTTAAAAATCCATTATATCTAAAGGCTTGAAAAAATATGATAAATCTACACCAAAAAAAAATCCAGGGATCAAACACATATAAGTATTCATACCTTCATTGACATCCCTTAGGTGTTGAAGATGAAAACTCGATAGGTAACCCAATATATCCTCAATGACATCTTAACTTTGTCGCATGGTCTTCAATCACACATCATAGGCTTAAAAGACACAAAACTCAAGTCAAAACCTATAACTCAAACAAGTTTTTTCCAAACATGGAATAAAGCAATACATACAAATTGACTGGATTCCGAAAATTTTCTTTAGAAAGCATCATAAGTTGGTTGCTAAGGATATTTCTACTTCTCCTCAATTGATATTTTCATTTTTTTTTCTTTTATGTTTGAGTCTAGCTTTATTTTGGATTTCAACGTTGGGTCATGTCCAACATCCTTACTCTATCTTCATATGCGTACTTATATGATTGTTTTACTATCTTTCATATGGTGAACACATAATGCCGATGGGGTATCCTACCATAACCAACTTCTAGCACTGAGTAAGAGCTAGTGGCACCTAGGGCTAAAAACGGATATTCAAAAATCCACATCCGTCCAATATCCGAATCCTAATTTGTGGATATTTATCCCAAGAAATGGAAACAGATACGAATATGGAAACTTTGTAAAAATATCCGAGATAATGGATACGGATACGGATAGTACTAGTATCTGACACGGATAATCCGTATTCGATGCGGAGTATCCATTTTACTGGATATTCGTATCCGTCAAACATATGTTTAAAATATTACTATTAATATTAGTATTAATAATAAAATAGTATTTAAAAAAACCTTAATCGTTTATTCCCTAAAACAAAACAGACACATACTCTACTCAAAACAAAAACACCATAAAGTTATTATTTTATTGGGTATATTATAAAATGCCAGGTATTATTATTTTATTAGGTATATTATTATGTAGTTACACTAAAGTTACAATACGCCCTATCACACACAACATACACCCACTAAAGAACATATACTCTACACAAAACAAAAAAAAACAAATTTCATTTTATTTCTCGTTCGTACAAAACAAGAGAAAAGAAACCCTCATTTCATTCCAAAAAAATCCTCATTCCTCTACCTCGCCCTCCGCCGCATCAGCCCACCGCTGCTCATCAACCCCGTCATCGCTTCTCATCAACCCCTCCACTACGCATCAACTCCGTCGTTGCGCATCCCCTCCTCCGGCAACATAAAGTTAACAACAACGGGTACATACAAAATAAAAATATAAAATATAAATGTATTTATATATTTTTCACGTGGTTGTTCATTAGTTTCCTTAATTATTAATAAATGTAGGAGAGAAATAAAAAAGTAAAGAGATGGTTTTTATTGTGATGAGAACTGAAATTAACAACATGTATATTATATACAAAATATAAATGTATTCTTATTAAAATAAAAATATCAATATGTTTTGAACACTAAAAGGTCCATGAGGTTATCATTCTCAATAAATTTGATTTACTCTAAAAGGTGCATGTTTATTTCTACTGTTATGGAATGCTACTGTTATTTGTTTCTGGAGGGCTTTAAGGATATATGGTTGTAAAGTATGGATGGATTTAAGCCATATTATCATTATGGAGTGTTACTATTATTATAGAAGTCATAATTGTTGATGTTAGGAGGTAGTAATTTTGTTACATATTTATTTGGATTGAATTTGATTTCATTAGATTGAATAATTTAATAGTTATTTTTTGCGATGGCTATAGAATGTAAACATATACGGATATTGTCCGAATCCGAGGTATTCGAGCGGATACGAATATGAATAGTTATTTTAACTATCCAGATGGATATGGATACAAATATGGATAGTGCATCCAGATAGTGGATACGAATATGGATAGTTCATCCAGATAGTGGATACGGATATGGAAAATATTGTATCCGATCCGTATTCGTCCGTTTACAACCCCTAGTGTCACCCTAATATAAGTCGCACCAACCTCCACCTCTATAGCAGGGATAAATAATCGCTAGAAATCAGGCTAACTTGGCCACTGTTATTGCACGAACAATAGCTGGGATGACGGTAGCCATGCAATAGTAGCCACTGCCTCCACCACTCTGGAGGTACCTCAGCTTACCTATTTTTCTTTATCAGTTTGGTTTAGGGGTAGCACTACCTTCGAGAATTGGTTACCACCAGAGTTCGTGGGATCTATATACCCTATTATTAGGTTGGAGTGGAGGAACGAAATCAAAAGATATTTATGCCAAATGGAGTGTACCAATATTTAGTGCCATACGTTAGCCAATTTTAGACTTGTAGGGGATGAACTACAGTGGGTGGAGTATTTTACCAATATAGAGGACTGAGAACAAATGACCATTTTTAGCTATTCATGGGATTTGAAGGGAAATATTTCCCTCCATCATATTAGGAAGCCTGAAAGGTAAAATTTGATCAACTTGAGTAAGTGGAACGCACACTTGCGAGATATCAAAAATAATTTACTCGGTTGGTACATTTTTCTCCAAGATAAGGGATCAGAGGCAAATGAGAAAAATTAGTTTATAAAAGGCTTATCATGGGGGATGAAAAGGATAGTGGATGTTGCATTATGACATTTTAAGGATTTTAGGGAGTTTGTGAGCAAGAAAAAATCTAACAAGGAGAAGGTGGAAAATGACCAAGAGTTAAAAGCAATAGACTTAGGTAAGTCGTCCAAAGGTAAGGGAGACTCACACTTCCAGTGAGGAAAAATCCAGGGAGAGAAACCACAAATGTGATTTAGATGAGACGATTTCCAATATAAGGGCGACCAGGAAGAGGGACACCCAGACCTGGATTAACGGGGACAAGATAAGAAGGTCCAACTTCTAGGACATAAAGATAGGTACCAAGGCAATGGAAAGATAGGTCGTGGTCAGTATCTTCCGATTAGGAGAGAATGCTACAATTATGGGGAGTAGGGCATTTTTTTCGTTATTACCCAAAGGAAAATCGTGAAGGACTTCAGGGGATGCAACATGCTCTTCCATCTCAATCATAGTATGATACTTTTCAACCATAACCAGTGCATTTGTCTTTGTCTCAGGTGAAATGATGCCCATAACTTCACTGCGAACGTCTATATAACATCAATTTCGTATGAAATATAGTGTAGCCTCGGGCAATTGAGAGTATGTTCTAATTTTATGTTACTTATGCACGTGTTCAATTTGATATAGGTTCCTCACACTCATTATCTAGTTATACATTTTCATCTACATCAATATTGAAAGATATAGTTGAGGATGTGTCTTCACATATGGATAGACTAGTAGGTAGGGGTGTTACTTTTTGCCATAATGCTATAGGTGTAGTAGTAGGGATCAATCAGTTGTGTTTTTCTGTTGACTTTTTATAATTGTATGTGTTGACGTATGATATCATTTTGAGAATGGATTGGATAGATCAGTATCATGCACAAATAGATTATAGAGGGGAACGATTGTGCTTGTTATTCCTGAATAGGATATGTTCTTAGTTGTTATGCCTCGGATCGTGGGAGGGACTAGAACACATTTATATTATATTGATGTAACTTCATTTAAGGACGTCATTGTATCATTATACTCGATACCGATTATCTAGTAGTTTACGAAAGTATTGACGAGGTGTTAGGGTTACCAAATATGAGGAAGGTAGAATTTTGCATAGATTTGAGATCAAGTACTAGGCCCATTACGAGGGAACCATACCAGATCGCTCCATTAGAGATGAAGGAGTTGTGTGAGTAGAACTAGCGGTTATTGAGCCAGGGTTTCATATAAATTAATGTGTTTCAATGGGGAGCTACAATCTTATTTATGAAGCAGAGAGATGGTTCTCATCGATTATATATAGATTATTTAGAGTTGAATAAAGTCATGATATGGAACAAGTAATCATTATCGTGTATCGATGGTTTATTTGAAATTTTAAGGAGAGTGACATTATTTTCCAAGATTAACTGGCACTCCGGGTATCCATAATTATGTATTCGGGAAGAGGACATTCCAAATTCAAATTTTTATGCGATATGGTTCATATGAGTCCCTTGTCATGTTGTTAGGGATCACCAATGGGCTAGGAGTGTTCATGGATATGATAAATCAGGTATTTTGACCATTTCTAGATCAGTTCATAATTTTGTGTATCGATGACATTTTTAAAAACTCGTTGTCGAAAGGGGAATATGTAAAACATTTGCGGTTGGTTTGGCAGACTCTAAGGGGAAATACGTTTTACGCAAAGTTCTATAAGTGTGGGTCTGTCATTTGGAGGTATAGATATTATGACATGTTTTATTTACGGCAATGGTTTAGGTGGATCCTAAAAAGGTTTCTACAGTTGTAGATTGGGGATATACTAAGATTCCTACCAAGGTTTGTATTTTCTTGGGTTTTAAGGGGTACTATATGACCTTCATTCGGGGGTTATCGAAGATTGAGGGACCACTGACTCACCTTACCTATTAGAGGATACCTTTCGTTTATTGTGCCAGTACCTACACTACCACAAACCAACATTGAGTATTTCATATTTATATATGCATCACTTCAGGGATTAGGAGGGGTTATGATGCAGGATGAGAGTCTTATAACTTATACGTACCGAAAGATTAAGCCTCATGAGGGTAAATACCTCACTCATGATTTGGAAGTTGGCGTTGTAGTCTTTGCACTTCAATTTTGGGTACATTATTTGTTGGGTGAGATTTTTAAATTATATTCCAATCATAAAAGTCTCCAGTATTTGTTTACTGAAAAGAAGTTAAATATGATACAAAGGCGATCGTTAGAGTTTTTGAGGGACTACCATTTCTCGATTCAATATCACTCAGAAAAAGAGAATGTGATGGAAAATGCATTAAGTCAACGATCGACAGTTACTTTGGTGGCATTATGGCTGAGATGGTGGACGATTTGTCTAATATATGGATCGCGAAGTGGAGTTCCACTCGGGCGTTAGATTTTTCTGAGGCTTTTTTAGGTATAGTGAATATTACCCCTGATATGGTGACATGGGTGATATAGACAATGTCTTTAGAATCCTTTTGTCGGGAAAAGGTGCTAGGGTTACTGTTAGAACGAGGCCCTTAATTCTCGATTAGTTTGGATGGCAGGTTGAGATTTCAGGGATGATTGGTAGTTTTGGAGAATTCTGACATGAGGAGGGTAATTTGAATCTAGGATCATGGCTCACAATTTACGGTACATATTGGAGGGTATAACATGTATCAGGACATGCGTATAATGTATTAGTTGAACGTGATGAAGAAAGATATCGCACACTTTTATCTAAGTGTCCCACCTGCCAACTAGTAATGGTCGAGGACCAAAAATCATCGGGGGAGTTACAGCCTTTGGACATCCCCGAGTGGAAGTGGTAGAGCATCATCGTGGACATTATAGTGGGATCGTTGATGTCCTAGAGAGGTCAGGATTCGATCCGGGTCATCGTTGATAGGTTGACAAAGGTGGATCATTTCCTTCCAGTACGGACATGTTTTACGACAAATTAATATGCCATATTATTTATAGCAGAGATTATACGATTTAAGGGTGTATCACATAACATTGTGTCCAATAGGGACAACACTTTTATATCTCGATTCTGGGGAGGTTTTTAGGAGGCTATGGGAGTTCAGTTGAATTTGAGTACAACATTTCACCCTCATAAGGATGGTCAGACTAAGTGAGTCAATCGAATTTTGGATGATATACTTCAAACCTGTGTGTTAGATCTCAAAGGTGGTTGTGATCATCATTATCTCCCGTGGAGTTTAGTTACGAATTAGTGTAATATCTCATCACAAATGAATATTCAAGAATTGGGAGGAATATGCTAAGTTGATTTTAATTAGATTAAATAAATTATTTTTAATAATACATGTTATTAAGCTTGAATAATTACAATTAAAAAGGATATATGTATATGAATATGATTGTGACATTCCAGAATTAGCACCATTTCAAACTAGTTAATTATTCATAATAGTTAAATTATCGGAATTATTGAATAATTATGGAGTTTAGTTCCCAATAGTTTTATATATTTTACATAAAATTATTATGGTTGAATGTAATTTTAGTTCTTTAATTTAATATATGTGAGATGTACATTGAAAATTGTTGAAACAATTGTATTTGATATGTTAGTAATAGTATCATTATGTGGGGTGATGTGTGATTATCCATAAGTTCAGGAAAGCGGGTTAGAAGTCTAAATATGTTAACTATGGACTTATATATGGTCTTGTTAAGTGTTCTTACAGGAAGGATAGAAAAAGGGATTATTTGAGAAGAAATAAAAGAAAAAGGAGAGAAAAAGTGAAAAGGTTAGGTTCTACACTAGAAAACAATTGTTAGAAAATCAACATTAAATTCAAAGGTAATTCTTCCTTTATTGAGTTCTGAAGATCATTCTACTAGTTTATATTTTAATTATGAGTTTATTTTGGGCTATTTAATTTTAGTGCCCCTATTAAGTAGTGTATGCTTTATTAGGCTACCTAAGTAAGATTAATATGACACATAAAATAAAAGTTGTGTTACAATATGAGATGTACGGGATAAAGTGATTTTATATTTTTTTTGGATTATTTTTATATGTCACTCGTTAAGGCCCATATTAAGAGAAAAATGATTTTTAATAGGTAACCTATACAATTTGATATATTGATCAAAACTAAAGTTTTTGTAGTCAATTTATGGAGTATGTAGTTTTTGTATCAATTTCATTAATTATTTTTAAAGCATGATTAATGAAAGATTTAGGTTAATTAACGACATATTAACCTCTTGTAAGTATTGATTAGTATTATTTAAGCATTTAGTGTGTTATTATCTAATAATACTTAAATAAAGTGATTGTGATCATTATAGGTGATTATAAATGTGGGAATATATAAACACGTGTTATAGTTTAGTTAAATTAGTAAGTTTATTAAAGTTAATCGTACTTTATAGTATACTCATTGTGTTGGATTATTAGGTTCTGACACACCTTGGTAACTACGACTCAGGCAAACAAGGGAAATAATAAGTAAACACTCATCTGAGGTGAGTCTACTCAGTAATTTGATATATATATATATATATATATGTGTGTGTGTGTGTGTGTGTGTGTGTGTGTGTAGAGAGAGAGAGAGACAAAGGCTCACCTTCATCATGATGTATACATCGCTCTTAGTTCTAGGCCCTAAAAAACTTTTTTCCAAAATTTTTTGTTTTTGTCTTGAAATTAACATTCCAATAAACCCATATTCAAAAAATCAACCAATAAATAAGGTTTACTTGAAGGTTAATTTCATGGGACAAATAAAAACTTTGAAAAAAAAAGTTTTTACGGCCAACAACTTAGTGTGATATATGGTTGATGTATAGAGCATGATGTAGGTGAGAGTTCTCCTATATATATATATATATATATATATATATATATATATGAGATGTTAATAATATTAAATGCTAAATATTATGGGCTATTTTATGATCTAAGAGATGCTAAATTATTAACATAAAAACATGTATATTGTTTACAAGAAATATATATTGAATTATCTATTCATAAAAGATTATGATTGTTTATTTTCATGATTTATATGGGTATCATTTTATATATGATTATCTTGATGTAATGTATATTGTTGAGGTCATATACTTATTATATGTGTAATGTATATAATTCATTAGATTGGAAATAATTAATGTGGTGGTTCTTATTGTTGTTATGGGTATGGATGTGGTTATGATGATGGTTAGGGCAACTATTATAATTTTGGTTACCCCTATGGTTTATTAGTATATTGGTTTTTGTTCTTGCTTGATAAATTGGAAAAGTTGCTAAAACTTGAAAACCAGGGATGTGTGCCTTAAATGTTTAGTCATTGATTGAATATAGATATAAATATAAGTATTTATATTGAGAGCGATGTTTATGGCCTTAAAGGTGCAGAAATGAGTTGATTATTGTGACACCCCACCTTTTAAAATATCGGGTGATCAATCATTTATTAAATTAAATCAGAATATGCAGTTAGTTCATCCTTGGCATCACTATCGAAAACGTTTTATAAAATACTAACCACCTAATATTTTAAAAAAGCAAATGTCAAAATTTTAACTTTTAGTTAACATGCAACCAAATAAATTATTAACTAAACATTCACCATCTAATAAACAGTCTCATAGAGAATAAAATGGCATAAGGAAATAAACAGAGTCTGGAGTCACTACACCAAATCGACCCATTTGTCAAGGACATTGACCTTGACAAATCCACCTTGTCAAGGTCAATGACCGTGACATTTTGAGGCGAGACAACTTTTTTTGTCACGGTCGTGTCACGGTCATTGACCTTGACACAAAACTCGCGTTTTGTGTCACGGTCGTGCCAAGGTCAATGACCGTGACCTGTTTGTCACGGTTTATAACCGTGACAAAGCCGTGACGTTTTTTTAAAAAATCAATTCTGGGCAGGATTTAAAAAAAATCTGTTGGGCAGTATGGCCACTGCCAGTGCCCAGCAGTATATTTGTACCTATTATAGCAACGTTGTACCTGTTCCAAACATCATATATCCAACACAAACTAAAGATAATGCAAATATATATTCATGACAATATAATCCAAATATTCAAAGTAAAAATAATATACATGACGATATAATCCAAATATAATTAAAATGGACAAACTTGAAAATAATGTTACTACATGTCTTGGATAAAACTGAGTGGGTGAGTAGGCCACACGACATAGGAATTGACGCACCCACTAATATACGTCGTGCCGCATTGTTCGCGCAACCACAATAGGGAGTTCTCCTTCCCGGGTATGACATGCGTGACGAGCACCCTGGACTCCATCTCTTGAAGCACACGTCCATGGACTATTCCACCCTCGACGATATTCGGGTCCTTGAACCTCCGCCCTATCCTCTAGCCATCAAATATGTCCAATATGAACATGCTCGGCCAACCAATTGTCGACAATGGTCTGTTGGAGGGAGTCAAATAGGGAAGTGGATCGTCGAAGTACGAACGTGTCGGTGATGAAGCAACGAGGTCCACATCCTCGTCATCCTGCGCCTCGTCCTCCCGCACCTCCTCCTCCACCTCCTTCTACTTCCCTTTCCCTTTCCCTTTACGGTCTCCACCCAACGTACGCTTGATGAATGCGTACATATCTTGGACCGTCGCCTCCAAATGGGAAAACTTCGCGTCGTGTGAATCCACCGTTCGAGCCAAGCCGGTGTCGCTCGTCTCCAATCCGATGATCCTAGATTTGGCCACCCGCGAGCTCACTCCCCTTGTCCTCCCCTTGCGATTAGAGCCAAGCACTTGGCTGAGTGCGTCTGTGGACAAAGATGCCTTGTAGGCATTAGACTGCGACTCATGCACTTCCTTAAGCTTTGCCTGAAATGACAAAAAGCACATGATTAGTAAAATAAGTAAACTAAAAATTTATAATGTAATTAAGAATAATTAAACTGTGGGATTACTTACAATCGTGGCCGCGACGCTCGGGGACACCTCCTTGTCCTTCCCCTTCTTCGTCCGAAGAGCCACATAAGTATCGAGCCTATGTGGCTTACCCCCTGGCCCACTCCTTACCCCCTGAAATAAAATAAAGTAAAGTAAAATTAGTATCGGCCCCGCAAAGTAAAATAATATCCAATAATATATTTCTGTAGTTATAGATAAATTAAATCTTACCTGCATCCTATGCTCCACCTCACGTAAGAGGTCCGGCCGGAGTAGTGCACGTCCATCTTTTTAGCCCGATTTTCCCTCCCCGATTAGCGAGATGCCAATTGTCGATCCTCGATCCCATTGTCAATGAACTTTTGCCATTGTGCCAATGAGATCGTCTCCTTGGGCGGGACGGATCCGCGCCATTGTAAAATGGACTCTCGTGTTTTTCCAAAGGACCGTGTCCACATATTTTTCTTCCACGTCTTATGTTGCTCCCTCAACTGCTCCAAGACGGAATCGTGTAGCTTTGGATCCAAGTTGAATTGTTCCTGTCCAACAAATACAATGTTAGTTGCGAATAAATATAAATATAAATTGAAATATTCATATAAATATTACCTGTAGTGCCTCCCAAATAGCTAACTTGAGCTCATACGGCACCTCCTTCCAACTCATAAACCCCGGGCCGATGACCGTCTTTAGCAGCTGAAGGGATCTCGCTAAAAGCTCCGACTTGTTTTCGACGGTAATCCCAAATTTTCCATATTTGGGGAGCCTAGGGGCGGAGGAGCCCTCGTCGCCTCCGCTACCACCGAACCCAGACGACATCATCATAAACAACATCATCATCTTCGCCCTAACATCTGAAGGAGACATTTTTGCTGTAAAAAAAATGTTATTAGTACAGATAAAAAAAATGTTAATAGTACACATTTCGTTTTACCTAATTGAATTAATAGTACAGATAAAAAAATGTTCCGTCTATATTATAACGTATGTGTAAGTTCCGTCAATATATATATATATATATATATATATATATATATATATAATATAAACCCCGACTATACCGTGTACTCAAAACCCGTAACAATAGCCTATAATTTCCCGAGTCTCTGGGCTTACTCAACCAAATTAATTTTCTCACTTATTAAATTATCAATATCCCGAGTCTATGGTCCGACTCTTAACTTATTTAATTCACACATTAATTAATATAATATTTTCCCCAAGTCTATGGTCGAACTCTAATATAAATACTCTACACATTAATTTATATGATATTTGCCCAAGTCTATGATTCGACTCCAATTTAATTAATTCACACCTTAATTAATTTATTACGTTCCGGAGTCTGCAGTCCGACTCTAACCTAATTAATTAACCCATAAATTAAATTAATACTTTGGTGTCACTTAACCAACATACTCGTACTCACTCATTTGGTCCATACTTAAATGTCATAATTAAATTCCCAAATATTCTCCCATAATGGGTCACGCATTCATCCCTCCCAAATTTCCCAATTATATTTACCTATAATTGCTAAAGGATATGTCTTGTATTTATTTGACTCTAAATAAACAAGTCTCAAAAGAAATTAATTAACTTTCCCCCATAAAAGAAAAAAGGCGAAATGCCAGCATTTCTCGACCATCGATCGATCGATCGATCCAGTCAGCGTCTTCTCCGTTTCAGTCTTTCCACCATTGATGAAACTTCTGAGGTTTCAACCTTAAATCCAACCTCTAATAGAATCTCCCCTGCACATATATATGTTGAACTTTGATCCTATACATCATATGGACCTTATAGTATACGAATTTCTTAACTTATGTCACAAATATCGAAATGGGTTTTTCCATAAATCTCCATTAACTTGTTCTACAATTCCAAATTTCAGATTCAAATTCCACCATTTTATATTCCGGGTTTCTTATTCAAATCAAATATCTATACTCAGAGATATATAATACCCCTAATTCTTACTTTAAATCTCAGTCAAGAGTTCCATTAACAAAAACCCCATTTTGTATTAATTTATCCCCAAAAATGAATTTTAATTTATACATCACTAAAATATGAATTGGATATCACAATTTAAACATTATATAAAGTTAACCACTTGCCTAGAATTATTCGTTGAGTCTGATCCGTTGGTGTTGATGATGAACACTAACTTTTGTCCCATAATTTGACTCCAAAAACTCCCAATTGGCTCTTGATTTGCTTCCTATGTGTCTCTCTCAAACCCTAGGTTTAGAATTGTTAACATCCATTCAATAAGTCCCTCAATTAGGTTAAAAACCCTTAATTCCGTTTTTGGCCATATGGGCCTAATTAAAATGGCCCAAATCACCCCGTGTGGGCCTGGCTATGGCCAAAAATGTCCCGAGACCCAATTTCTACCCCGGGTTCTCTTTTCTGACTATCTCGACCATCCGGACTCAACCGCACACTCAGAATCGTCATTCTAAATACTTTATAACATTCTCTAATTTTTTTGTCCTCAAAATGCAACACACAAGATTTCGAACAATTAACTAAAAATCGCCAATTATAAATAATTCTTCCCACTCAAATAAATTCTCAAAATCATAATTTAAGTTTCTCCAATTTAAATTTTTTTGTAACTCCCAAAAATAATTAAATATTAAATACTCAAAATTACGGGGTGGTACATACTTCCCCCCTTACAAAGGAATTTTGTCGTCGAAATTAAGATGAGCCTAGTGTTCCAAGCTTCGAATATCACTCTCTAGTCATGTGCCTATAATCTCACTATATCTATCTCTCCCTCTTCTAACTATAAGTTACAAAAATATGCATTTTAATTATCCAGGGCGCCCATACACCATGTACTCATGCTTAACCATACAAAAGTTGCCTTAATTATCCCGGGTGTCCATACACCCTATCCCTGCACTTTACCGCACGAAAGTTACCCGACTATGATAGTTGTAACCCGTAATATAACTTTCAACCCGTAGTCATAACACACACACACACACACACACACATATATATATACTGGTCGGGGTACCCAATCCATGTACTAACGACCAAAAATCTCCCCACTTCTAATGCTGCACTAATTTTCATGCGTGGGACGTCTCACAGAGAGAAATCCAAATAAGGAACCCCCCGATACACTACTACCTAACATTGTCGATCGTTGAGATCCGTTAGACCCTCAGTCCATAACACGCACCCCAAAATACTTGTCTCTTAACACAAAAGCACACATGCCTACCCTTATGCTACAAAAGACAACATAAATTATCGCGCCCTACTATCACTAGTCCTTGCGCAAAAATAAACCCCGAACTATCTCTCCCTGCTCGAAAATAAATTTAACCACCCTGATTCACTTCAGTAAACACCCCTACTTACGAGGATAAAATGGGAGAACACAAGACCTCACTTTGTGTCTATAACACTACACAATACAACATATATACACACATATATATAGTCTAGACGGCCTCTCAGGTAATACCTAGTACCAATTATAGGCTGGTGTCGCGAACACCAAAACTTACCCTCACTCTCCACAATAGTTCAAATCCATCGCTATACATCTGATATTTGGGGAAATCACCAACCCTACTCCCATACTTCTCAAAACTACTACCCCTCGCTTAATTCAAACATTCTCTCAGTGTACACCTCGACTCTCCCGTGAATAACACCAAAGAACTCCGCTATCCTATGGAAATTTTATCTAAATACTATGGCTGCTATAACCAATGCACCCATTAAATTCGACTTACCCGCGAACTCTAGTAAAAATAATTCTCATATTGTGACACCCTCACTATCACTCAAAACATACCCCATGCCCATAGGATAGAGATAATTACATCCGTACTCTAGCTGCAATGGCTGATGCTCGAGTTCCGGAGAAGCTTCCCCCTGCCCAAACGCACCCATGACTTGTTCTAGTGGTTGTACATCCACGACCTCGTCCGGTAGTTGACCCATGCCTCGCTTAGGACTATCTCTCTTCGTGTGCCCCGCTTCCCCACAAACGAAATACCTCCTAATAAATTCACCTTTCCACTGATCCCTTCCTTGTTGTCCTTGTCGGACGTCCTAGCCATCATGTCGATAGTCCCCAGCTCTAAATCGTTTGGCCTGATTCCCCTGTCGGAACTCCTGCCCCTGATGTCCCCCTGTCTCTTGCTGGGATACCCCACTGGTATTATTCCCTCCTACTTTATCCGCCTGGCTAGCTTCCACTCCCCTCCTGCTTCCTTTCACGTGGAAGCGATATTCCGGGCAGTGCAGGAGTGTTGCGTTAACGACATATGTATAAGCTACTAATGCGGGATTACCAATCAAATGTTGTCTGATCCTCCAGACTAACCCATCCATAAAGCTTGCTTTCTTTCTCTCTTCGTTGCTTACCTCATTCGGTATAAAATATGCCAAACGAGTGAACTTTTCCTCGTAATCGGCAACTGAACGGTCCCCTTGTGTTACCTCTCTAAATTTCCTCCTCATTTTAGTCTCAACTACTGGCGGAAAATACTTGCGGTCGAACCGCACCCAAAACTCTGCAATAGCTAATGTATCCCTTTCCTCAACTTTGGTGATCAACTTCCACCACTGTAGCGCTGCTCCCACTAACGTAAAAGTGGCTAGCATTTACTTCTGCACTTCGTTGCAATTTTCCATTCGTAGGTCCCGCTGGATATCTATGTTCCACTGACACGCTAGCACCACGTCTAAACCCCCTCAAAACTCTGGTGGATGTCCCTTTTGAAAGACCTCTCGTACTTACCGCCACCCCGACGGCCCCGGGTGGGCCTTAACATCTAGTGCCACTAACACTTGTGGCTGATCTCGTGGATAGTACCTTTCCATAGAGATCATCATTGCCTCAACTGCCTGTGCCACTAATTCATTTACCTATGCTGCCGAAATCATATCTGGTAGTTGATGTGGTAACTCTGGCTCTTGATGAGCCCGTCTAGTCTCATATCTCCCTACTGCCATAGCTGTTCTCTCTCTCTCTCTCATGGGCAGCATCTGAAATAAGAATCGAATTGTATGAGTTCACCCTCAAACATAAAGTAATTAGTAGAAGAACGTAAATACACAAACATATAAGAATACAACAATCCTATAATTGGGCTCTATATCAAAGATTGCTAAGCTAAAATGTGAAAAGCCGCACAGATCCTAAAGACTATAGAACCTGATGCTCTGATACCATCTGTGACACCCCGCTTAATAAAATACCGGGTGATCAATCCTATACCAAATTAAAATAGGAATCTGAGTTGGTTCATCCTTAGCATCACTATCGAAAACTTTTTAAAACTTACTAACCACCTAGTATTCCAAAAGATGGTGCCAAATTATAACTTTTTAATTAAACAAAATAGTACATGCGGAATTAAAAATAATCCATTCACACAATTGAAAAAATAATTAAACAATTTGCGGAATAAACCATCATCCACCAAAGTAAATAGTCCAACAACAATCAACCAACAATAGAATGAATAACTCTGAAAATTGCATCTGAAAAGTCTGGGCGGCATGCCCTAAGTAAACTAAAATTTATAGAATATTACTACTCTAGGAAAGAATGAGAGATACGTCTATCCAAGCTCCTGCTTGCATCCACGTATGCCGCAGCTTCGTATCCATGGAATAGAATGTCAATCCTGGCGTCCCTGTGGCTGGACACCTAAAAGGTTTTGAAAATAGTTTTATAGAAAGGGTTAGAACCCAAAACATTTTGAAAATATTTAGCAAGTGAATTAACTACAGTAATTTAAAAATGCATGAATGCGCTTCATATTTAATTTAGTGTCGCACTCTCTTGTGGACATTCTCACCCCTCCACTAATGTTCACACCTAACGGTTACCTTAATCCCACATAGTTGTACTACCCCGTCCAACTAGTCCTGGTATAACCTCCCATTTCCATACTAATCTAATCCGAGTATCATGATTCATGAGTTATAAGTTATCTCAACAATTAACTTAATTACTTCCTTCTTAAATAATAGCATACAACTGTATCACAAGTTATATAAAGTAAATACATCACACACTGTATTCTTACCCGCATATAATATTTAATACTATTATATACGTACCTTTACTAAAACATCCACACATATATCATATGTATAACCATCCCTCCTAGTATACCCTCACCAGATGTTTCCCTCCAAAATACTATCTCACTAGGTGTGCTCACATAACCTAGTTATCCAAGTTGGGATCACACACCAACCTGTACAAAAAATATAAATCTAGTGGAAGCGATCATATTCCTTCCCTGAAAGTGAGATAAACACCTCACCCATATACCGAACGCTATGACCTGGGGATATACTCACCCTCCTCCTTAAGCTAGGGGATTCACCCACACCGCGCAACCTCCCTTGATAGTACTAGAGTATATAATTGAAGTAAATATCTAATCACTGATATTTAATAGCACACATAATATATACACTATCACCCCACCGTATATATATATATATATATATATATCCTGGCTATACTGTGTACTCAAAACCTGTAACATTAACCTGTAATTTCCTGAGTCTCTTGCCTTTCTCAACCTAAATAATTTTCTCACTTATTAAATTATCATTATCCCGAGTCTATGGCCCCACTCTTAACTTATTTAATTCACACATTAATTAATATAATATTTTCCCCGAGTCTATGGTCCAACTCTAATATAAATACTCTACACAATAATTTATATGATATTTGCCCGAATCTATGATTCGACTCCAATTTAATTAGTTCACACCTTAATTAATTTATTACCTTCCCGACTCTACAGTCCACCTGTAATCTAATTAATTAACCCATCAATTAATTTAATACTATGGTGTCACTTAACCGACATACTCGGACTCACTCACTTGGTCCATATTTAAATCTCAGAATTAAATATCCAAATATTCGCTCATAATGGGTCACGCACTCATCCCTCCCAAATTTCCCAATTATATTTACCTATAATTGCTAGAAGATATGTCTTGTATTTATTTGACGCTAACTATACAAGTGTCAAAAGAAATTAATACTTTCTTTTGATTTGCCAATAATACTTGCCTGGAATTATTCGCAGAGTCTAATCCGTTGGTGTTGATGACGAACACTCACTTTTGACCCTTAATTTGACTCCAAAAACTCCCAATTGGCTTTTGATTTGCTTCCTCTATGTCTCTCTCAAACCCTAGGTTTAGAATAGTTAATTTCCATTCAATAAGTCCCTCAATTAGGTTAAAAACCCTTAATCCAGTTTTGGCCATATGGGCCTAATTAAAATGGCCCAAATCACACCGTGTGGTCCTAGCTATGCCCAAAAATGTCCCGAGACCCAATTGCTACCTCGGGGTACTCTTTTCTGACTATCTCGACCCATCGGGACTAAATTGCTTAAAAAAATTAAAAAGTATAAACTTTTGAAGAGAGCCTTTGGATGTGTTATACATATTTTTTAGGGTAAATGATACATATAACTGTTTAAGAAATTTATATAAAAAAAATTTGAAAGGTTATATAAAGATGTTTGAAAAATCAAATAATTTTTCATAATAATTGAAAATGATGCCTTACACACCAAACCCTTTGTTCTCCCTTGATTTATCCCTAGATATTATCACACAAGCATAGAATGTTGATAATATGTTAATGTAATACATACTATCACTAAGTGTTTCGTGCATGCTTCAAATATGAATATCTATTGTTGTGACACATGCCCATTAGGTTGCACTGACTGTTTAAATATCCTTGACACGTGCTACACGAGAACAACTAATACTTACATTATTGTTATATGACAGATGAATTAATATGATTACACTCTATGATGCCAGTGCCTAGAAATTATTGAAAGTCATCAGTAATATACATTTCTTAAAATAAGATGTACCTCCTGAGAACTAAATGCGAAATCCATATGATAATGCTCACACCTATTTTTCACATTCTCAAAGCTATGTTCTAATGTGTTTACATGATTATCTTGGTAGAATAGACTATGTTTGAGAAATCTCATCGGAGACTCAAAATCACATGCTTGAGAAATTGCATAATTGAATATCTTTCTCATCAAAAGTCATAAATTCTAAGTCACTGGATATACAATCAAGTCATACTTCAAACATGCTAACATAATCTGAATACTTGATTGCATTTTCGTTATTATGAACAATGAGTGGCAATCCAACTCATGAGATAAGGTTGAAAATTCTGCCTTAGGGAATACCGGATTGAATTTTCGTCCATATGATATTTTGGTAGAAATTCTACCCATCAAAAGGAAATCCCGTCTCATATAGAAACATGTTTAAAATGAAAATGCATTCTCGCCTAAGAAACTATGGCAATCCCAACATTGTTGCACAATATTGAGCCTAAATGAATTACATGATTAATTGAATATTGATGGTTATCCCATCACCATAACACAATCCTTATTTATTGAATCGAGATACTATGGCATTCCCATATACATTATATATTTCGATTCTTATGTTATAGTGCTTGTAATGGAAATCCCATTTTACATTGTGAGAATGCATTTATACCTAATCAGATTTGTGTAAGAAGCTTGTTACTTAATATATGACTTATGTCTATCATTGTGAATCTAAAAGGGCATAAATTATATTTTTTTATAATTTTATACACTTATGCTACTAATGATAAATTTTCAAGTGCATTTGTGAATATAGGAATGTTGAGGTTCGATGAGGCAAAATCATATATCAAAAGCGGAGGATTGGATACATATAAACTAAATGAGGGAACTACAAACCCAAGTGAAGTTATTATCGCAATGGTACACCTTCTGCAGAAGGATGATGAAAAATAGAAAATATGTTGAGGTTTGGAACCAAAAATGATTTTTCTATGCTCACATAAACTCTCACACTTACACTCATGTACACAATGAACATACTCACACTAGAAGTTATATTGATAACTTACACCTGAAATTAGAAGGAAATTTCACACACCTAATCTCATCAAAACAGTTAAGGATTTTGAGAAATTTATATCCCATGACTTCCTCAAAATGAAAGCTATGTATAATTCAAATTTTACCCATACACACAATCAAGCCTGTCCACGTATAGAACACACGTCCTTCAAGAATCCTTGTAACCAAGTAAGATAAACAAATAGAAACCCTTTTGTATAGAACCAATCAAGAACCCACACACAAAAGAAAATATTATTGAAAGAAATGAACTCACCAAGATTACCAAAAGGTTAAAATTCGCATCCCTTAATATTAAATAAATGGTTTTACAAAAATCCAATTTTATGAGATAATACAACAAGGATTTTCTAAACTAAAAATGCACTTATTGAAGAAAAAATTAATCAGTCAAACCAATTTAGTTGAAATTAACCTTCACACGCCTTAGCACGTGAATATACTTACTACATTTAATGCACATGAACCTCATTTTTTAAATACCAGTCAAAATCCTTCAAGAATGGTTCATATACATTGACCCTTGCTCCGGTCACCCATTTCATAAGAAAAGGGGATAAAATAATTTTCAAAGAAACCATTGCTTACAATTTCAATAAACATTTTTTGAAGATAAAGTTTGTACCATCCACCATGACCTTAACATAAAAACTCAACATGGCATAGTTGTGAAACTTATGAATCTTCACTACATTACATAATTTATTTATTACCATGGCATACTAACCATCACTATAGCCGATATGCATACATTCCCTATTTTCCATTAAAATAAATAATTTTTTTCTGAAATCCCCACCCTATTCGATAATGACAATGGGGGATAAAAGTGATATGAGAAAAAGAGATGCTTGAACAAAGGGGGAGAAAAATAGTTTCTCAAAAGACAAGTCTCAAACTCGGGAGGATACTTTAAACCATTTTTCTTAAACTATATCAAATGTATTATCATAATAAAAAATGGGGAGATAGTTAAAAAAAATGTATTTCAACTAAAATGTATTTTGCATGATGACAAAACAATTTATATAAGATCATAACTTTAGTATCTTCTCTCTAATGTACTTGAGATAAAAACTAGCACTCAACACCTTATGATATATGTTACATGAATCACATCATCCGTGAAACCATATCAACATGACCAATCAACACAATGAAGATTCCAATCAATACAAGATCAACATACCTACCTCAACTACACACATAAGCATTCCCATCATCACATTACAAATTAAACATACAAAAAAGATTATATCACAAGCATCAATAGAAACTCAAACATACAACCAACAGAAGAATAAAGCTCAACCATTCAAAACTGAAAGCAATATAATCAATAAATCTCCATCTTATCCTATAATATGATATGCCCAATACTTCTACTGAGGCCACGGAACTTACCTATGTAATTCCGCTGCCCGGGGCTCAGCCATGCCATGGCATCCACCTCATTTTAGTACCTTCAGGGGCCATGGCCTTTTTTCTAATTGGATGCGACCACCTTTTTCACTAGCAGTGCATCCCATGTCGCACACTTAGGCACCTTAATATGCCGCTTTCCAGTTGTACACCTCCCAGAAAGATTCCATCTTGGCGTCACTTATCCACATGTCAGATGCTCTATGCCAGCGACATTTCTCTTAAATTATCTACATACAAGTGCTTACCTCATCATTTAGCATGACATTATTGGCAGAAAACCTCTGCCAAGATCTCCACCCACTTTCTCTCTCTTTATCTGAGAGATCACTTAAGCCAGCTCCGATCACCTAAACTACTAAGGTTTACAACACCTCTATAGACTTTCTTTAAAGTCTGCATACCTATAAGCACATAGCCTATATGTACATGCATTTAGCTCTCTATCTCTCTTGTACACCTCTAAAGGCAACCAATTCTTTTACTAATGATAGTAAATAATGATAATGAGGGCACAAAAGTGGGCGTAGGCTCATTTGTATCCAAACCATTCTATATCTTCTATTATGTCTATATTTTCCTCCTTTATTATGCTTATACACTTTATGATGGTTAAAATATCTTTAATGGCATGGTTATTTCTTACTGACCCAACTTTTGACATCATCATTTTAGCACCATCTGTGGGAAACAAGATTAACTACCAAATTTCCTCTTATATGTGGTCCATAATACCTTATTTTATCCATGATGACTTCTGGGTCATTACCTCATGGGTGAGATTTCGACTATTAGACCCATATTATTCATACGAACCCCCTATGGGGATTTTTCTTTCGAGATCTGTCTTTTAAGTCTAACTATTATTGCTCTTTAACATATTCACTTACCCCAGTTAAGTTACCGTACCTATTTTATGCCGAAAAATATTAATAAAAAAGAAAAGGTAGGGGACTAGGGATGCGTCCCTGTTCATATTTCTCTACACTTTTAGTCATCTGATGCAACTTCATTTCCCATATAGTGGGAGTTTTAACACCAAACTTATCCTATTTTGCAAATAAGGACTTTTATGTCTTAGATTAGCTCCCAAAATACCCTTTCGGTCCTCTTCTTGGGGGAAAAATCTTAATTTTGGAAAGAATTTTGGATTAACCCACCTTTTGTACCTTTGTTGGATGCGTCCTGGCATGTTTCCTTCCAATAGGCCGCATCTCCTATGCACCAATTTAACAAATTGTAAAGATATTTTTGTCCGTTATCAATTTGTATGTCATATACTGCTGCACCATCGAAGATGTTCAAGATCACATTCACATCAAGATGGATCCGAATAATCAAGGTTCTTCAACAAATAGCCTCTACAGGATTAACTTTGGTAATGTTACATTTTAGAGTACCTTAATAATGCACTTAAGATATTGGGATAATTTTGACAAAATATTTTCAATGTGTTCGAGTGGAGTTTTAAATATTTTTCATAAAATATATTTTTCGGAGTGTTCGAGGTGGTGCATTTACTGAATGGATAAATGAGAAAATATTTATTTAAAAATCAGATGTCGCTCGAACGACATCGTCTGTCGCTTAAACGACACCGTTTATCACTGAAACGAGACATGATGTCGTGTGATACTTCAATTGACATCGTATCTCGCTCGAATGACACACCATGCTATTATTTAACCTTTGTGTATATGTGAATTGTTTTGGAACCCGAAGAACAGCCGTGCTATTATTTAACCTCTGTGGAGAAGGCATATTTATACCTTGTGGTTTGTGGAGGAAATTCACTGCTGATCAGTGGATACCGAACGTATATCTCTGCATGTGGATGACTTCGACTGCGGGCTGAGGCGTAGCTTTAAAGGTTTGATGAAGACACCGTGCATTATAGTTGTGAGTGATTATCCGGTTGTACGTAAGTCAGTGGTCTTGTAAACTTTTCAAAGTGTTAAAAGGTTTTTACCCGAAAGGGTTTCTTTCCTGAATCTATCGCCGTTGTTTTATGTGCATGAATTGATTAAACACTTAGATGCATGCATAGGGTATGAATAAAATTAAATTTGGTTTGTTCAAATTTAGACACCTAATTAAATAAGTGTGCTGGAATATTGAGACTTAATTTAATTGGTATCACACTGCATTCTCAACTTGGTATCAGAGAGGCTTGCGCTAATTTATTGCATATTCCTATTATTCTTTCCAAAAAATTGTGTGATATTAATTTTGTTTGAAAAATCTGATTTTTTAAAGTTTGTCGCAATGTTTCCAAACTATCACTTATATAATCGGGTCCCCATCTTTCACGGAAATAATTATGCCTATTGGAAAGTTTGCACGAAATCTACTTAAAAAGCCATAGATGAGCGCATTTGGTTTTTGGTTGAAAATAGTTGGACTCCTCCCACCGTGACTGTTGATAATATCACCTCTTTAAAACCTATGTCAGACTGGACTGAGAACGATTATACAATCTCTAACTTTAATTCTTGTGGCTTGAGTGTTATTTCTGGAGCCGTCACTCCCGGCGAGTTCCTCCATATTATGATGTGCACTACGTCTAAAGAGGTCTGGGATGTTTTAAAATTGACACAAGAAGGTACAATCGCTGTTAAAGAGTCAAAATTGCAAAATCTAGCCACCCAATTTGAGAGCATTACTATGTTAAATCTGAGACTTTTGATGAGTTTTACGCACGTTTGTCGGACATTGTCAACACTCGTTTTCATTTGGGTGAGGTAATTGATAAAACGCGGGTTGTGAAAAAGATTTTTAAGTCCCTTCAAAAACTTTTTATTCTGAAAGTCACTGTTTTAAACTCGATGGGAAATTTGAGCACACTTATGTTAGAAGAGTTGGTAGGTTATCTTTAGATTTACGAGTTAGATATGTTTTCCCAAACTGTCAAACCTAAAGGGAAAGGGATAGCACTTAGGTCACAGTCAAGATCTAGTGAGGATGTTTCGAGTAAGAGAGATAGAAAAAAGAAAGTGAGTTTTTGTGAGTCCAAGTCTGAGGACGAGTCTGATTTTAACATGGCCTTACTTGCGAAATTTTTTAAAAAATTTCTCAAAATGTCTAAAGAAAATTCTTCCAATAAAAAGAGATCTTTTGAGAAAAAGAAAAAGAAAGAGGAGGCCAAAGAAAGTGATAATAAGGATGAGATAAGGTTCTTTGAGTGTGAAGGTAGAGGGCTCATAGCTAAAGAGTGTCCTACTAGGATAAGGATATAGGGCAAAGAAACTGCTATGTCAGCCACACTTAGTGATAGTGAGGGAGATGAAGGAAATAAGGGAGATGTGTCCGATATAGGTTTAGCACATGGGATGTGTGTAGCTTTTTTGACTCAGGTGAGCACACCCACTTTGTCCCACGATGATAGTGTTCATGACAGCGACAATGATGACTTGAATGTTTCTAGTGGAGGTGAGAGCGAGTTTGAGAGTGGAGATGAAAGTGAGCTACAAATAGACTTTAGGGATTTGTACACCGAGACCTTTAAAACAAAAAGTATATTAGGGATCTAGGTCGTTGGATTTTAGATTTGGAGAGAGAAAAATCAGATTTTAGGAAGGAAATGTGTGACTTGACCGACTTGGTGTATAGTCTGATGACACGTGTATCCAAACTCGAGAGTGATCTCGAACGTGCTCGGGGAGGTCAAAGTCCCTTTAGAGAATGCATCTAAGAAGGTTGTAAATATGATTCTTAATCCCGTTTGTGGGTAATGGTGAGAATTTAGGAAAAGGTCATGACGTTGTATCCCCTTTTTTTGTTGCACCCGAGCCGGTTTCCACCTTGTTCCTAGGCCAGTGTATATTTTCTCCCATTCCGAAAAGAGAGGACACCTTAGGGAGTTTTGTTTTAAGTTAGGTTATGTGTCGCACACTACTATTCCACTCTATGTTACGACATGGGTTTGCACACATGCACCCACCCATGATACCTTAGTTGTGTGACACCCCGACTAATTAAATACCAGGTAGCTGCTCCTTTATTAAATTAATTCAAAATGCCAAGTTGGTTCAGTTAATAGCATCCCTGTCGAAAACATTTTAATAATTACTAACCACCTAGTATTTAAAAAGTAAGTGCCAAATTTTAATTTAAGTCTGATTAACATGTAGTAAAATAATAATGAAAGAATAACAACCATTCACTATAATGAAGTAATGAATAACCAACAACATAAATATAAATCCAGAGGAAAACTCCTCACAGCAATCCCACAACTAAAAAATAATATGACGAGTCTGAATCCTGAATAATTACATGCCATAAGTCTCAATAACTGAAATAAATGAAATGTCTCTAAAAGAAATGGGTGACATGCCCTACAACTGATAACTGAAGAATATCGAGTCAAGATAGATGAAGCGTCTACAATCAAAGTCCTGTAACTTCCACAAACAGCTACAGCTCGTCACCTGAATGAGAATCCTAAGCATGGTATCCTTGTGGCTGGGCACCTAAAATGGTTTTTACAAAAATAGATTTGAAAACAAATGGGTCAGAGCCCGAAAGTGGAAATCATTTTTAAAAACAGCAAGTGTTTTAATAACATTAAAACATTAAATGCAAAATACATGTTAGGACGTGCACTCACATGGAATTCTCACCTCTCGACTACATGTTCACTCCTAACGTACCGTACCCATCTATAAGGCATCCATATCTAACCAAACTGTAATAAGTTCTACCCCTTACTACTCGATTCCCATATTATATTCTAACGTTATCAATTAAATAGAGGGCTTTACATACACTCGGATTCTCAATTAGTAATATAATTCACAATCCATTAACCCGTTATGTTTTCTCAAAACATTACCATAATTACATTCACAATATTAACATGAAAGTTCCCATTAATTAAGTGTATATTATTCACATCATAAATATACAATACAAGCACCCCGAGACTAAGCTGCGGTGCACACATACTCTGCTATCCATCTCGGTACATCACGTACATAAGGATCACGTATTCCGAATCTCTCAGGAATTGTTCTCAGATAACAACATCCCAAATAATGGAGGCGAACACAGTCACATCACATGGGTCACGCACATACCTGTGCTCCCACGATCAGCAGACTTATTAACATCCCAATAAGTCCTTCTCTGACCTATGTTCATCGAGGTAACCAATCTAAATTCGGACAACACAAGGATTAGAAGGCCCTAAGCGAACGTGAACCTCCCGTGATAGCAAGTATGGTAGGTATGTCATACACATAAAATCAATACATATACTAAGTATTCACACATCTTAGTAATCACCATAATATATTGGTGGTACACTTCTCATTTTCATACCGACATATAATACTAAACAATTTATATGTTCCCGGTTAATATAATACATTAGGCTGTCAATAGTTCTCACAACGTAATAGACACTCACGTCCTACTTCATATTTTTCCCTTAGGTTCCAACTACAGTTCTAGGTTTGACTCCTCATTATATCCCAAACACCCCAAATGTCACAATTAATTATCAAGGGAAGGTTATCTATACGTATACACAAGGTTACGGGACACTCGAGATCAAAACAGGCTAAAAAGCCTAAACTGTCAAGTCGTTCGAAGTCTCGTTCGAACGAGGCTATTCGAACGAGAGTTCGTTCGAACGAACTGGGCCTTCTAACAAGATCTCGTTCGAACGAAAGTCTTCGAATGAACATCCCTCTCGTTTGAACCTAAACTGTCAACTCATTAGAAGCTCGTTCGAACGAGCTCGTTCGAACGACCTGGGTAGGTCTTCTAACGAGTGGCGAGATTCAAGCCCAGAATTTTCTTTACTCATTTTTTCAAATTTCTCTACACCTCTAATCTCCTCTAAACATCGTTCCAACATCAATTTAAGGTTCCTAATTCGTACTAAACATACATAGATCGCATACTAACGTTTTTGTGGGGATTAAATCACTATAAACATCATCCAAATATCAAATCCATACATTTATCCCTAATTTCAAGAACATGAACCCTAAAATTTATAAATCATCAAAGAGTCTAAATAAATCCGTTTTTGTTTCATCCAAAATGTATTTACATCAGATTATTCACCTACATACAGTTCTACATGCAAATCCTCTTCACAATACAAGTTTCTAATTCCAAATTAATGGGTTTTTATCAAACTCCCAAGAACAATAAGATTTTTATAAATTCCTACACATGGAAGAAGCATTCTCTGAAATTAATTGGAATTAAACCACTTGCCTTATTGGAATCTATGATTTGATGATGAATTTCTGAAGGTTGAATTGCCTTCTCTCTCTCTCTCTGCAGAATCCTTTTCTTTCTCTCCATCTCTATAAGTTCTTCTCAAGGTGTTAATGGAGGTGGGGTTGGTTTTGCCAAGTTATAACTTCTCCCGTAGCCCACTTCCTAAATTGGGGTTGGAAATGGCTTAGTGGGTTAATACTACGTCAGATTTTTAACTCTAATTTTCGTGGGTTTTAATTACCCAATTTCCAAAATTACCAAAATGCCCTTATAAGTTACCGGTATGGCCCAATAATGCCCCGGGACCCAAACTTAACCCCCGGCTAGTGTTTTCTGACTATTTCGACCCTTCCGGACGCGTTGGCGCACTCAAAATGACCATACGGTTAATAGAACTAAAATTCACTTTTGTTTTTAATTAAAATAAATATTTTCCTGACGCGACTGTAACACGCGTCTCAATAAAATTTTCCAACTTGTCGTATTTCAATCTCACGAAAAATTTCATGCTTCAATATTCATGTATAATCATATATGCACATTATATTCAAATACCAACTCGCATCTCGCTACTATTTTAATCCGGATTAATTTCCAATTAATACGCATTTAATTTAATTAATCCCATAAATAAATATCACAAAAATACGGGGTATTGCATACTTCCCCCCTAATAACTGAATTTCGTCCCGAAATTCGGAACTAGAAAGTACCTGGTAAGAACAACTCAGGATAACGTTCGCGCATCTCATCCTTGCGCTCCCATGTGGACTCCTCAACATTATAATGTCGCCACTGAACACGCACTAACGGGACTATCTTTGACCACAGTTTCCGCTCACTTCGGTCCAAAATAGCAATCGGCCCCTCCTCGTAGGAGCTATCAGGCTGGAGATCGATGTCCTCCAAAGCAATCTGAGAATGAGCCAAATCGTCTCTAAGATATTTCCTTAGCGAGGAAATATGAAACACATCGTGAATCCGATGCAAATGCTTCGGTAACCCAAGCCTATACGCAACCGGTCCAATCCGCTCAATAATAGGAAATGGTCCCACATATCTCGGTGCCAACTTCCTTTTCTTCCCGAAATGCATAATCCCCTTCATAGGAGATACTCTGAGCAAAACCTGGTCCCCCACTTGGAACTCTCTGAAGAACCTCTTCGCATCAGCATAGCTCTTCTGCCGATCCTGAGCTACCCGAATGCGACCTCTAATCAATTCAATCCTTGTCGAAGTATCCTGAATCACCTCCGGTCCAAGTAGTTTTTTGTCCCCCACCTCCAACCAACATGCTGGGGAACGACAAGGTCTACCGTACAATGCCTCAAATGGAGCCATGCCAATGGTGAACTGGTAGGAGTTGTTGTAAGCAAACTCTACCAGTGGAAGATACTGTTCCCATCTACCCCCGAAATCAATGATGCACATACGTAGCATGTCTTCCAACATCTGGTTCGTACGCTCGGTTTTCCCGTCGGTCTGCGGGTGGTACGCCATGCTCAACCGCAATTCTGTGCCCATGGCCTCCTGAAAACTCTCCCAAAACCGTGAAACAAATATCTTGTCTAGGTCAGACACGATATTTAGGGGCACACCGTGAAGTCTCACTATCTCTGCAATAAAGAGCTGGGCATACTGTCTCGCAGTTTAGTCGGTCCTTACGGGTAGAAAATGAGCGACTTTGGTCAACCTGTCCACAATTACCCAAATGGAGTCGTGACCTCTCTATGACGTAGGCAATCCCGTGATAAAGTCCATGGATATGCTCTCCCACATCCACATCGGGACCTCCAACGGCTGTAGCAGTCCTGCCGTTCTCTGATGATCCACTTTTACTAACTGACAAGTGATGCATTTAGAAACAAACTTGGCAATATCTCTCTTTATCCCGCTCCACTAATACTGACGTCTCTTGTCTTGGTACATTTTGTCTCCACCGGGATATATCGCGAACCGTGAGACGTGCGACTCGGCCATCACCTCATGCCGTAATTCCTCCCCTTTCGAAACTACCAATCTCCCATTGAAGCGTAATCCCCCGTCTGAGCTAACGGTATAGGAGTCAACTCCCTCTGCTAGTAATCGAACTATCAGCTACTGACAGAACGAGTCATCTGCTTGTGCCTTTACCACTCTCGTGACAATCAGTGGTGTAACAGTCATTACTGACATGAAAGATCGGGCCACTGCATCTTGGTGTCCCAACTCCTTCCACTTTGCCTTCCACACCCCTGCCACTCCATCTACTGGCCTACGGCTCAACGCGTCTGCTTCCACGTTAGCCTTTCTCGGGTGGTATTGGATATCGAACTGATAATCCTTCACGAACTCAAGCCACCTCCGTTGCCGCATATTCAACTCCTTCTGCGTGAATAGGTACTGTAGGGACTTGTGGTCTGTGAACAATCGAAACTTTTCCCCCAAAAGGTAATGTCTCCAAATACGAAGGGCAAATACAACTGCCGCCAACTCCAAGTCATGAGTGGGGTAATTCTTCTTATGAGGCTTTAGCTTACGGGATGCATAAGCAATGGGCTGACTCTCCTGCTGCAATACACCTCCAAGTCCTTGCAAGGACGCATCGGTGTAAACTAAATACTCAACACCCGGTCTCGACAATGCTAACACAGGTGCTGAGGTCAACTTATCCTTCAATTCATCGAATGACAACTGACAGGCATCACTCCAGATGAATGGCACACCCTTACGAGTCAGATCTGTCAAAGGACTTGCTATCTTCGAGAATCCCCGAATGAACCTCTTGTATTATCCTTCTAGGCCCAAGAACCTACGAATCTCTGTCGGTGTCGTGGGCTGTCCCCACTCCCTCACCGCGGATACCTTCCCTGGATCAACAGATATTCCCCGATCGGAAATAATATGTCCCAAAAACTGGACCTCCTTCAGCCAAAACTCGCATTTCTCATATTTTGCATACAACTCGTTCTGACGTAGTGTCTGCAAAACTTACCTCAAATGCTCGACGTGCTCCTCCTCTGTATGGGAGTAAACTAAAATATCATCGATGAAGACAATGACAAACTAATCTAGGAAATCCCTGAACACTCTATTCATCAAGTCCATAAACACTGCTGGAGCGTTGGTCAAACCAAAAGGCATAACTCGAAACTCGTAAGATCCATATCTCGAGAAGAACGCAGTCTTCGAGACATCCTCTTCCCTGATACGCAACTGATGGTATCCCGATCTCAAATCAATCTTTGAGAAGAAAGAAGCTCCTCTCAACTGGTCGAATAAGTCATCGATTCGAGGCAGCGGATACTTATTCCGTATCGTGACCTTATTCAACTCTCGGTAGTCCACACACAATCTCAGTGAACCATCCCTCTTCTTCACGAACAACACAGGTGCACCCCATGGTGAAGTACTCCTCCGTATAAACCCCTGACCCAACAACTGCTCAATCTCATCCCGTAACTCCCTCATCTCAGCTGGAGCCATACGGTACGGTGCGCGTGCTATATGTCTCGTATATGGTAATAAGTCTATGACAAAGTCTATCTCTTGACTGGGGGGTAATCTAGGTATATCCTGAAATACATCGGCAAATTCTCTAACAACCGGAATCGAATCAAGTGGTATCACTACCTCCTTAGAGGTCTCCTCCTCTATATAGTACAAATGAGTGGACGATCCTCCCTCGGAACGAGGCATCGCCACCAAAAACATCTCCTGCCCGGGAATGGCAAAGATAATACTCCTACTGAAAAAGTCAATCATGGCTCGGTATGCAACAAGCCAATCCATACCAATAATGGCATCATACTCGGTCATCTCTAATACTAACATATCTGCAGGAAATACCAAACTACCAATCTCTACCCCTACTCCCCGGCATATAAAGAAAATAACTAACCCACTTGTGACACCCCGCCTAATTAAATACCGGGCGATCACTCCTTTATTAAATTAAATCAAGGTTAACAGTTGGTTCATTCTCAACATCACTGTCGATAAAAATAATTTTCCAATTTAACAACCTAAATAATTAAGCTAAGTGTCAAAAACATTTTTCACACAAACATTCCAAATTTTAATTAAAGAAAAAGATTTATTTATTTAAAACAACATTTCTACAATTAAGAATCACACCACAAAAAGCCAAATAACATAATACATTCGTCAATCGAATATCAACATATGAAACTAAAATCACAAATCCATCCTGAATAAATCCCATCATACCGGAAATAACCGAAATATAAACGTCCCAACAACGAATGAAATGATGAAAAGTGGCGACACGTGCCCAATAAATGAGATTACTAGGAGTGGTGTCAATAACGGAAGCCGTCTACTCAAGTGACCTGCAACTCCCACCTAAGATGCAGCTCATTCTTCTCAAGGGATCCTAAGCAAGATGCCCCTGTGGCTGGGCACCTGAAAATATACATATATATACAACAGAGAGAGAGGAAAAGAAACGGGTCAGAGCCCGAAAGTGTGTTTGATTTAAAATACGTTTAGCAAGTATTTAAATTGATACATGCCAATGCAACAACATATTAATGCGTCACTCTCTTGAGAAATACTCACCTCTCTTCTAATGTGCACACCTATCGCACTAATCTTCCCAACGGTTTGTTTTATCAATTATCGCACTAGTCTTTCTAAAAGATTTAACCTATCTTAGATTACTGGTAAGATTTACAATTTACTAATTCCACTTTAGAAAGATGTTCCAATTTGTAACCAAAGTTCTCTATTTTTAACTTTATAAAAACAATAAAGTTTCCAGTGACATATTATGCTTTCTCAAAACAAGTATTTATAATATGAGCCAACAACCATGTCCTACTTATCAAATCTTAGTAGGCAGTTTCAAATATCATAATCTCATATATATATCAACTACTCGTATAATATATATATATATATATATATATATATATATATAACAGCACCCCGAATAAAACTATGGTGCGTGCATACTTCCACTATCCAAACCCTATACCACTAAAATCAAGGGGAATACAAATTCGGAATCACTCTCGAATTGTATTAACACATACACAAACAATATCGAGGCGAAGCATAGATTCCAAGTCTCTAAGAGGATGGCACATACTCGGGTCCCTTAGGACCGTCTGAACTATCGATTCGATAGCCTGTACCAAGGATATCTATCTTCTAGGGTACAAGTCAATATCCCCCATAAAGGTCCCATCGAGATAAGACTGTCCCAGCGCGGTAACCTTAAGGATAGCAAGTAGCGCGATATGTTTTTCACATGCATATAATATATGTACACACAATCATATAAATATACCCCTTTATCATATTGAAATAGGTTCTACTCATCACTCATAATTATACCAATTATCCTTAATTTCACATTTATAGAATTTCGTATAAGGTTTCATTTCTAACCTTAACTCGAAGGGTTTTCTCACTTATCACCTAACACTTGTGGATTATATCCCCACACATCTGAAATTCAGTAAGTGACTTTATTAGATTCCAACGTAACTCTCTTACGCACCTCACCCTTTAAATTCATAAATCTAACAACCTAAAGTAAATATCCCATAAATATCATTCTCATTGAATATTAAAGGTTCCAACATTATTTCATATACCCTACTGGTCCCCTATGTCTCCCAAATCATTTTATTTAGAATGCCCAAAAATTATTTCGCGATAAACCTAATTTAACTAATTAAACAAGGGAAATAGGAGTCTGCCAGGACGGGTCGATCGATGGAAGCTTGGGGGTCGATCGATCGAACCTTCGATCGATCGATCGATGCTCTAGGCTCGATCGATCGATCAAGCAGGTCGGGGCAAAATTCTGCAGAATGCAGTTATGGGATTCATCAAACTTCTTCATCCAAAACTATGTTTTTCCATTCTAATCATCCCAAAAATCCTACTATCATCATCATAACATTATACCAGGTGTTTATAACGTAAAACATGTGTATAACTATCATTAATCATGGATTTTCAACCTAAAATCATTTCCAATAATCAAGAACCCTAGAATTTTCTTAAACAAATTTCTAATGAATCTTTCTCCAATATTTCTTTATTATGATCACCAAATTTCGTGGATTATTACCTCTACATGGCAAGGGTTTCCAGAATTAACATATACATCACTACTACATGGGTTCTCCTATCAAAAATGGGGTTTTCTTCCATAGTTTTTATCACAATTCATTCCTAAACTAACATGAAGATTGCATCAACGAAAATAGCAAGTTTAAACACTTGCCTGGGATTTTGGTATGCAGATTCACGGCTGATTTTGGTATGGCTACGTTCCTTGACTCGTGATCTACGCGGTGGTGTTGGTGGCGGTGCAAACCGGTGGCTTTTTGGCCTTGGATTGCCTTGGAGCTCTCTCCTCTCTTCTCCAATGGCCGTCACTTGATTTGTGAATGTTCTAACCCTAAGAGGCTGACCTAACGGCTGATATAGGTTGGCTGAAATTCGTGGGTTTAATTACCCAATTATGTAAAATGACTAAAATTCCCTCCCGGAGCACCAATTAGGCCAAAAAAGTCCCGAGACCCAAACTAAACCCCCGGGTACACTTTTCTGACTATCTCGACCCTTCCGTACGCGTTGGCGCACTCAAAACGACCATACGAACAACTTATAAAGTATTCACTTTTTATTTAACAAAATTAGTCCTGACGTGACACGGGCACGTCCCGACTTAAATATCCGAAATAGTCATTTAATTTACGCTTGACAACATTATAAAAATAAATATCATATATTACTATACTCATCCAGTAATATGCAACAAATAACAAATTTCCAATAATTACTAACTCTCGTCACGCTAGTAAATATTCAAAGCAACATTCCAGATTAAAATTAAATTAATTTATCTCAATTAAATTTAATAAATCCCATAATTTTAAAAGCTATAAAAATACGGGGTATTACATACTTCCCCCCTAATAACTGAATTTCGTACCGAAATTCAGAAAATAAGGCCTATCCGATAGCCCAATTCTAGATATCCTTTTCCGTACACAAACTAACTACACATGATGACGCTCAATTACTATAGGCCTTTCTTCACAGCAACATTGTTTTACCTTCTCATTAGAGATACTTCACCTTGTGCTCCAAACCGACAACATTCGCATAAGTCATGCTTATACGTTATGCATTTCATTATCTCACTAACATTAGGAGGCCGCACCTCACTACATGACAAATACTCAGATTTATTCATATACAAAACTCCCATTCTGAGGAAATATTACGAACATTTGATCACCCTTGCTCGTCTAAAACAGTCGTGGAATTCTACCATAGTTATCGGATATTTTCTCGACCGATCCAAAAATTCTGATTAACTACTCTCCTCTAAACACACGGAAGGATAATAGTCGAGGTTCTTCCATAACAAAACCTTAATAAGTACCTCATACGCGACAAACAGGTACGAGTGCTTCTACAGAGCATTCTTGAAATCATCGTACCAAGATTCCAAAATCTCCTTCACGTGGGTCCACTAATCGTTAATCACCATGCGCTTATTCCCTGGCTAAGGGTGATACATCCTTCTTGAAACGAAATCTTATCTCCACTGGTTCCTGAAATCCCATATCAAAGGTGGGATTCACAATTCTCATCCTAATTCAGAAATGTATACTGCGCCAGACCATGCCCTGGCGCGATCCTTCCTTTCAAAGGAAGTCTGGGGCATACTAGTTAATATTGTAAGCCAGACCAAAGGAATATCAATCACTTCCTTCTCGACGACTTAATTCACATGTTCGGGATAAACCCTTGATCTTGTTTTGAGGATGGTAACCCATCCAAGAACTTTACCGACTTTACCAACCTCTTCCAATTTCAGGAATTTTTGATAAACACAAAATTATTTGGTTGATTCTCCTCTTTCAACCAAACCTTTCCTATGGGCAGTGCATGTAGATACTACTCACTACGTCTCGCTAAACATCGATTCTTCCTTGAAATGTCTCACATTAAGTGACACGTAATACTCCCCTTCCTTCCTTGTAGTATGTCGAAAGTTCCACCCGTGCTCTTCTCTCCATGAAGCGCACTTCTGGATCTCTTATACTATACGAACATCATTACTCGTTATATGTGTGAGTCTCTCTCACACTTGACTAATAACAACTCCGCTCCGGGTGTGCTTCATAATAATTAAATTCTACTATATTCAAGGAATACCAATTCTTGAATGGCTTCCCACAGTTTTCCAATAAAGTTAGGGCGTGCTATTCTAATTGCACACTTATGTATGGATTATCTCCCCACATGTGACGTTTAATCCACTCTATCACTTCCACTTTGTTATACTAGTCCCACAAACATATATTTCATACGTCTATTACCACGTCCCTTCGACTCAGACTATTTTAACTGTAGTTAACCAAGATGCCCACATTTTTTTTTATAACACTCCGACCGCCCTGGGAGAGCGAACGACGGGCTACTCATCTGTAGGACCAACTAAATTCAACGGAATGGAAGGAATAGGGCATTCACATTCCATGACAATAAAAGAGGAATAATAATCCTCAACCTTTCTCAGATAAGTACAACAATTTTCTCAAATAAGTACAACAACCAAAATAAATCACTAATGCTCTATTCATCAAAATAATTACAGGTCATCTCTTTTGTATGATATAAAGTTCTTTCCAGATGGTCCATGCTAAAAATCATTCCAACTCTTTATTCCCCTTGTGTTCTATACGCGGTTATGACATTTGGGTACTCTCAATCACCCTAAAAATAAAATTCTTGAATTCTCTTTATTAGCGTTCCACCCCTTAACTCGTGGGGTAACTTTCAATGCTTCCTTACCACACAATCCGGATCTAGTGGCTTTAAGACAAATTCAACTTCCATCTTACATACATAATTACTTGATCCCATTTTGACCAGGGTACTGAACTCATGGAATAGTGACCAAACGTCTCCCTATTTCCAACGTTACGTTAAGTTTCATGCGTGGGATGTCTCGCAAAGCAAAATCCAAACAAGGAACCCCCCCGATACACTACTGCCTATCTTTGTCGGTCATCGAAATCCGTTAGGTCCTCCGTCCGTGGTATGTACCCTTTTATTCCGTCTCTTGACAGAAAAGTTACAATTCTCCTGTAATTATGCTTAATAAAGAACGTTTCACTAATTTCACTACCGTGTGGGTTGATGGTAATAGCATTCCATAAACCTCGAATACATACAATCGGAATTCTCGAAATTCCTTTCCCTAATAATAGGGGTATAAAGATTAACTCCCACATCTCTAAAGGTTAAATACAACAATGCACTCTTCCTATCACTAAGTCCGGATTTCTAAATATAATACTGAGTCAAATCTTTTCGCTCAACGGTAAATCCCGATACATACGGAATTATACTAAAAAAGTCTATACATACATTGGCATCGAATATCTCGAGCCCACTATCTCCTCCGAAGTCTCTAGGATAGATAATATAAGTGCGGGTCTAACTTCCTTACAGGTAAGCCTCGCCAAAGCAAACATAAAACATGTTCCACCAATGCAACTACTCCAATAGCCTCTCAATAAATGCCCACTATCATACTACCCATTTTTATAACATTTCAACAAAGATAGAATCATACTCGTGTATCGCATCACTACAACAAGCAATCTCCATAAAGTATAAAACACTGTTAATATACTCACCCATCCTCCGCGGATAGCTCTATAGAAAAAAATCCCGCTACACTAAGGAAAAATATCCACACAATGGTAACATTTCTAATTATATGCATTTAACTCGTCTCACATGCTAATCTAGAAATGATCAAAATATGGTGACTCGCTCGTGTCACATAAACACGCCTCATCCTCTGAGGATACAACATACACTTCTACCTTGAAAATCGTCTTGACTGTGCAAATGGTTTCCGGACGTAACACGTCTACACAAACCAAACAATATTACTTTACTCGTTGCCTTTTACTAGGCACCGTATTCTTGCCCTTATACTTACTTTGGAACATATTATCGTGAGCGATCTCACTCCGCATAAAATACCTCAACACATAATTCACCTATCACCTGTCCTACTAACCAGGTTAGGATTGTTCTTTCCTCGAACATTAGTAGACTCAATTTCTGTTAACCATCCCGGTTGTTCCATAGCCTTCTTAGGCCATAAAGATCAAGTTACTATCTATACTAGTACTTACTGAATTTACCATCACTTGGTAAGAATTTAACTGTCTGAAGCATTTAAATGGTTTTCCTGATGTGTATCCACATCCTTCTGTGGTGCTATACCACCACCGTTGCATTCAGTCTCATTCTCGACTAAATTTTTTTCGATTCCATTAACTTCCTCCACAAAGAAGCGTTATCATCTATTCTGACACAATATGACAATGTCAACCTCTGGATCGTTCGTCCATCAGAATTTCCTCCTCGAGTTTTATCAACTATTATTACAAGTTGGACTTCCACTTGGAGTCGTTTTCCCCACTTGTATCTACATCTTCTAACATAAAATTGGCTAACGGTTAAGATTCAAAAACACTGATGGACCCCAGATACGCCCTCCCTCGAAGAGTTCAGAACCACATTTGCTTCTCATCCGGAACAGTTAAGGAAGGAACATACGGTCAACACTGTACCTCAGGTTCTCCTATAGTCATAGCATTCCACTTCTAAAATTGGTGGTTGTCTCCAACCATTATAATTTCGTCCCGAAAGCCAAGAAATTTTTTCTCTAAATTTTCACTTTCGGTTTGTCACACTCCGTTCTACATTTAAGCCTTTGGATACTTTGTCGCCTTTGGTAAAGACACATACAATTTTTGCGTTTCTAAAATTTCCCATTGATAGTCTTTACACGTTTTTGTAAACCGTTGGGTAAGTTTACCCCCGTACCTCATTTGACTATAACAGCATTTGAAAATCATTGCTGCACCTTAGTCGCCTTTCAAGTTTTGGCTTCTCGTGCCATAATGGGGGTGACCTCGACTACGGTCATCATCCTCGGATATATTTCACTATCTTAACTAAGCACTGCTTCTTGATGTACGCTTAACGGTCCTCTTCTGACATCCGTCATCGCTCGGTATACGCACACATCCGAACGAAATTAGAATACACTAGTGTATACACATTATAGCAGGAGAACGAAATCTCATCAAGGAATCGACAATCCTAAACATAGGGCTCTATAGCAAACAAAGCAACGCTGAAAGCATAATAAGCCGTACAGATCCTAAGGACACTAGAACCTGATGCTCTGATACCACCTGTGACACCCCGCCTAATTAAATACCGGGCGATCACTCCTTTATTAAATTAAATCAAGGTTACAGTTGGTTCATTCTCAGCATCACTGTCGATAAAAATAATTTTCCAATTTGGCACCTTAAATAATTAAGCTAAGTGTCAAAAACATTTTTCACACAAACTTTCCAAAATTTTATTAATGAAAAAGATTTATTTATTAAAAACAACATTTCTACAATTAAGAATCACACCACAAAAAGCCAAATAACATAATACATTCGTCAATCGAATATCAACATATGAAACTAAAATCACAAATCCATCCTGAATAAATCCCATAGAACAATACTGGAAAAAACTGAAATATAAATGTCCCAACAACAAATGAAATGATGAAAAGGGGCGACACGTGCCCAATAAATGAGAGTACTAGGAGTGGAGTCAATAACGGAAGCCTTCTACTCAAGTGACCTGCAACTCCCACCTAAGCTGCAACTCGTTCTTCTCAAGGGATCCTAAGCAAGACGCCCCTGTGGCTGGGCACCTGAAAATATACATATATATACAAGAGAGAGAGAGGAAAAGAAACGGGTCAGAGCTCGAAAGTGTGTTTGATTTAAAATACGTTTAGCAAGTATTTAAATTGATACAGGCCAATGCAACAACATATTAGTGCGTCACTCTCTTGAGAAATACTCACCTCTCTTCTAATGTGCACACCAATCGCACTAATCTTCCCAACGGTTTTTTTTATCAATTATCGCACTAGTATTTCTAAAAGATTTAAACTATCTTAGATTACTCGTAAGATTTACAATTTACTAATTCCACTTTAGAAAGATGTTCCAATTTGTAACCAAAGTTCCCTATTTTTAACTTTATAAAAACAATAAAGTTTCCAGTGACATATTATGCTTTCTCAAAACAAGTATTTATAATATGATCCTACAACCATGTCATACTTATCAAATCTTAGTAGGCAGTTTCAAATATCATAATCTCATATATATATCAACTACTCGTATAATATATATATATAACAGCACCCCGAATAAAACTATGGTGCGTGCATACTTCCACTATCCGAACCCCATACCACTCAAATCAAGGGGAATACAAATTCGGAATCATTCTCGAATTGTATTAACACATACACAAACAATATCGAGGTGAAGCATATATTCCAAGTCTCTAAGAGGATGTCACATACTCGCGTCTCTTTGGACCGTCTGAACTATCGATTCGATAGCCTGTACCAAGGATATCTATCTTCTAGGGTACAAGTCAATATCCCCCATAAAGGTCCCATCGAGATAAGACTGTCCCAGCGCGGTAACCTCAAGGATAGCAAGTAGCGCGGTATGTTTTTCACATGCATATAATATATGTAAACACAATCATATAAATATACCCCTTTATCATATTGAAATAGGTTCTTCTCATCACTCATAATTATACCAATTATCCTTAATTTCAAATTTATAGAATTTCGTATAAGGTTTCATTCCTAACCTTAACTCGAAGGGTTTTCTCACTTATCACCTAACACTCGTGGATTATATCCCCACACATCTGAAATTCAGTAAGTGACTTTATTAGATTCCAACGTAACTCTCTTACGCACCTCACCCTTTAAATTCATAAATCTAACAACCTAAAGTAAATATCCCATAAATATCATTCTCTTTGAATATTAAAGGTTCCAACATTATTTCATATACCCTACTGGTCCCCTATGTCTCCCAAATCATTTTATTTAGAATGACCAGAAATTATTTCGCGATAAACTTAATTTAACTAATTAAACAAGGGAAATAGGAGTCTGCCAGGACGGGTCGATCGATCGAAGCTTGGGGCTCGATCGATCGATGCTCTAGGCTCTATCGATCGATCAAGCAGGTCTGGGCAAAATTCTTCAGAATGCAGTTACGGGATTCATCAAATTTCTTCATCCAAAACTATGTTTTTCCATTCTAATCGTCCCAAAAATCCTACTATCATCATCATAACATTATACCAAGTGTTTATAACGTAAAACATGTGTATAACTATCATTAATCATGGATTTTCAACCTAAAATCATGTCCAACCATCAAGAACCCTAGAATTTTCTAAAACAGATTTCTAATGAATCTTTCTCCAATATTTCTGTATTATGATCACCAAATTTCATGGATTATTACCTCTACATGGCAAGGGTTTCCAGAATTAACATATACATCACTACTACATGGGTTTTCCTATAAAAAATGGGGTTTTCTTCCATAGTTTTTATCACAATTCATTCCTAAACTAACATGAAGAATGCATCAACGAAAATAGCAAGTTTAAACACTTGCCTGGGGTTTTGGTATGCAGATTCACAGCTGATTTTGGTATGGCTGCGTTCCTTGACTCGTGATCTACGCGGTGGTGTTGGTGGCGGTGCAAACCGGTGGCTTTTTCGCCTTGGATTGCCTTGGAGCTCTCTCCTCTCTTCTCCAATGGCTGTCACTTGATTTGTGAATGTTCTAACCCTAAGAGCCTGACCTAACGACTGATATAGGTTGGCTGAAATTCGTGGGTTTAATTACCCACTTATGTAAAATGACTAAAATGCCCTCCTGGGGCACCAATTAGGCCTAAAAACGCCCCGAGACCCAAACTAAACCCCCGGGTACACTTTTCTGAGTATCTCGACCCTTCCGGACGCGTTGGCGCACTCAAAACGACCATACGAACAACTTATAAAGTAGTCACTTTTTATTTAACAAAATTAGTCCTGACGTGACACGGGCACGTCCTGACTTAAATTTCCGAAATAGTCATTTAATTCACTCTTGACAACATTATAAAAATAAATCTCATATATTACTATACTCATCCAGTAATATGCAACAAATAACAAATTTCCAATAATTACTAACTCTCGTCACACTAGTAAATATTCAAAGCAACACTCCGGATTAAAATTAAATTAATTTATCTCAATTAAGTTTAATAAATCCCATAATTTTAAAAGCTATTAAAATACGGGGTATTACACCACTCCCCAATGGTGAGTCTACACACGTCACTGTGCTCTCTGTTGTGGCTAGCAACCCTAAGGCTTTCGCAAAATGTGTAGCTATAAAACAATGTGTTGCCCCCGTATCAAACAAAACCAGACCCATAGTACCATGGATAGGAAACATACCCTCAATCGCGGGTGGTGCCTGCGGAGCTGCTGCCTGGTGGACGTTATAGACACGTCCATACTATAACTATCCATGCTGTACAGGAACTGCTGGAATGGCTAGAAGAGCTGGCACCTGGGCTGGAGCTGGGAGGGCTGGTGGAAAAAGTGGCCTCTGTGGCTCATGTCGAGCACCCTGCTGCTGCTGCGGGGCCCTGCCCCTATCAGGACAGTCCTGGCGTTTATGGCCAGTCTTGCCACAAACGAAACACTTTATCGGAAAGTTCCCCCCTCTCTTACCCCGCTGTCCCCGACCCTGGTGGCCGTTACCATTCCTCCACTGGCCCTGCTGAAACTGCTGTTGACCATTCTGACCCTGCTGGTGCTGGTGGCCGTTCGGTCCCTGATGGCCCTGCCGGAAACCTCCCTATCCGTGCCTGAAATTTCCTGACCTGAACCTCTTGTGATCCCCCTGTTGGGTACCCTGATCACCCTGCCTCTGCCCCTGAACAGATTGTGCCCCACTGGCACCATTTCCTCCAGTCCTGCCCTGATGGCTAGACTCTCTCGATCGCTTACCCTCGGCCATGTGAAAGCGGTGATCCTGGCAATGGATCAATGCAGCGTTAACCACATCCGAATAAGTGGCTAACGAGAGGTTCCCTAACAAGTGCTGACGAATCCTCCATGTCAACCCGTCTATAAATTTATGTATCTTCTTTTCCTCTGTCGGTATCTCATCTGGAAAAATGTTCAGAAGATCAGTGAATTCAGCCTCATACTCGGCCACAGTCTTACCCTCCTGCTTAAGGCTCATCAACTTCCTACTCATCTCTGTGTGAACAGCCGACGGAATGTACTTGCGGTCAAACTGCACCCAAAACTCCTGAATAGTGAGAGTATCTCTCTCCTCCACTGTGGTAATAAATCCGACCATTGCAGTGCAGACCCTACTAGCTTAAAGGTAGCTAGTATCTTCTTATGGACATCTGTGCACTCATACATCCTCAGGTGTCACTGGATGTCCTTCCTCCACTGACTCGAAACTACTACATCGGAGCTACCTGCGGACTCCGGAGGGTGTGCTTTCTGAAAAGCATCACGTACACGTTCCCAAGAAGATGGGAATGCATGAGCCTGAACTGGCGCGACTATCGGCGCCTGAGGTGGTGCCTACTGAACTACAACTAGTGAGGCATTTACTGCCTGGGCCACAGTGGCTGCAACCTCGACGGCATTCATCGTGCCCTGAACTGGTGCGGGTTGTGGTTCTGGCGTTGCATCCCTGGGAACCCGTTGTGCACGTCGTGGAGGCATCTGAAATAAGAATGAAGTTTATAAGTTCACAGTTATAAACTTAAAATAGCTGAAGAACGTAGCATATACAAAAGAATACAATAGTCCTAAAATATAGGGCTCTACATCAAAGAAAGCTCAGCGAAAACATAATAAGTCGTTCAGATCCTAAAGGACACTAGAACCTGATGCTCTGATACCACCCGTGACACCCCGACTAATTAAATACCGGGTAGCTACTACTTTATTAAATTAATTAGAAATGCCAAGTTGGTTCATTTAATAGCATCACTGTCGAAAACATTTTAATAATTACTAACCACCTAGTATTTAAAAAGTAAGTGCCAAATTTTAAGTTAACTCTGATTAACATGCAGTAAAAGAATAATGAAAGAATAACAACCATTCACTATAATGAAGTAATGAATAACCAACAACATAAATATAAATCCGGAGGAAAACTCCTCACAACGATCCCACAACTGAAAAATAACATGACAAGTCTGAATCCTGAATAATTACATGCCCTAAGTCTCAATAACTAAAATAAATGAAATGTCTCTAAAAGAAATGGGCGGCATGCCCTACAACTGATAACTGAAGAATATCGAGTCGAGATAGATGAAGCATCTACAATCAAAGTCCTGTAACTTCCACAAACAACTACAGCTCGTCACCTGAATGAGAATCCTAAGCATGGTGTCCTTGTGGCTGGGCACCTAAAATGGTTTTTACATAAATAGATTTGAAAGCAAATGGGTCAGAGCCCGAAAGTGGAAATCGTTTTTAAAAACAGCAAGTGTTTTAATAACATTAAAACATTAAATGCAAAATAAATGTTAGGACGTGCACTCACATGGAATTCTCACCTCTCGACTACATGTGCACTCCTAACGTACCGTACCCATCTATAAGACATCCAAATCAATTAACCCGTTATGTTTTCTCAAAACATTACCATAATTACATTCACAATATTAACATGAAAGTTCCCATTAATTTATTGTATATTATTCACATCATAAATATACAGTACAAGCACCCCGAGACTAAGCTGCGGTGCACACATACTCTGCTATCCATCTCGGTACATCACGTACATAAGGATCACGTATTCCGAATCTCTCAGGAATCGTTCTCAGATAACAACATCCCAAATAATGCAGGCGAACACAGTCACATCACATGGGTCACGCACATACCTGTGCTCCCACGATCAGCAAACTTATTAACATCCCAATAAGTCCTTCTCTGACCTATGTTCATCGAGGTAACCAATCTAAATCCGGGCAACACAAGGATTAGAAGGCCCTAAGCGAACGTAAACCTCCCGTGATAGCAAGTATGGTAGGTATGTCAATCAAATAAAATCAATACATATACTAAGTATTCACACATCTTAGTAATCACCAAAATATATTGGTGGTACACTTCTCATTTTCATACTGACATATAATACTACACAATTTATATGTTCCCGATTAATATAATACATTAGGCCGTCAATAGTTCTCACAACGTAATAGACACTCACGTCCTACTTCATATTTTTCTCTTAGGTTCCAACTACACTTCTAGGTTTGACTCCTCATTATATCCCAAACATCCCAAATGTCATAATTAATTATCAAGGTAAGGTTATCTCTACGTATACACAAGGTTACGGGACACTCGAGATCAAAACAGGCTAAAAAGCCTAAACTGTCAACTCGTTCGAAGTCTCGTTCGAACGAGGCTATTCGAACGAGAGTTCTTTCGAACGGACTGGGCCTTCTAACGAGATCTTGTTCGAATGAAAGTCTTCGAACGAACATCCCTCTCGTTAGAACCCAAACTGTCAACTCGTTAGAAGCTCGTTCGAACGAGCTCGTTCGAACGACCTGGGTAGGTCTTCTAACGAGTGACCAGATTCAAGCCCATAAATTTCTTTACTCGTTTTTTCAAATTTCTCTACGCCTCTAATCTCCTCTAAACATCATTCCAACATCAAATTAAGGTTCCTAATTCGTACTAAACATACATAGATCACCTACTAACATTTTTGTGGGGATTAAATCACTATAAACATCATCCAAATATCAAATCCATACATTTATCCCCAATTTCAAGAACATGAACCCTAAAATTTATAAATAATCAAAGAGTCTAAATAAATCCGTTTTTATTTCATCCAAAACGTATTAACATCAGATTATTCACCTACATACAATTCTACATGCAAATCCTCATCACAATACAAGTTTCTAATTCCCAATTAATGGGTTTTTATCCAACTCCCAAGAACAATAAGATTTTTATAAATTCCTACACATGGAAGAAGCATTCTCTTAAATTAATTGGAATTAAACCACTTGCCTTATTGGAATCTCTGATTTGATGATGAATTTTTGAAGGTTGAATTGCCTTCTCTCTCTCTCTGCAGAATCCTTCTCTTTCTCTCCCTCTCTACAAGTTCTTCTCAAGGTGTTAATGGAGGTGGGGTTGGTTTTTCCAAGTTATAACTTCTCCTATAGCCCACTTCCTAAATTGGGGTTGGAAATGGCTTAGTGGGTTAATACTAAGTCAGATTTTTAACTCTAATTTTCGTGGGTTTTAATTACCCAATTTCCGAAATTACCAAAATACCCTTATAAGTTACCGGTATGGCCCAATAATGCCCCGGGACCCAAACTTAACCCCCGGCTAGTGTTTTCTGAATATTTCGACCCTTCCGGACGCGGTGACGCACTCAAAATGGCCATACGGTTAATAGAACTAAAATTCACTTTTTTTTAAATTAAAATATATATTTCCCTGACGTGACTGTCACACGCGTCTCAATAAAATTTTCCAACTTTCAATATTTCAATCTCATGACAAATTTCATGCTTCAATATTCATGTATAATCATATATGCACATTGTATTCAAATACCAACTCGCATCTCGCTAGTATTTGAATCCGGATTAATTTCTAATTAATACGCATTTAATTTAATTAATCCCATAAATAAATATCACAAAAATAGGGGGTATTACAAGTTGCACATAATGATAGAGAGTTTGCAAATATTCGAGAGCAAGTAAAGTTTTTAGTCAAAACTTCGCACGATTTACTGGAGGTTTTTCATAAGATGTCACCACCTTTGGAAAACCCCACCGAACCTAAAAGTTGAGGTTTAGACTTTTTGGTAGCATAGAAGGTTTTTCTAAGATGTTATCTTATGCCTATTGCTAGTATGTACCATTTGTTTTGAACTTTGTTAACATTTTTTTATTGCTTTTTCTTTTTTTTCTTCTATTTTAGCATTGTTTTGGTTCTGTCAAGTCCTTCTAGGTATTTTTTTAATGGATATTTTTTCACTAGATGACACTCCATGTTTTTCTGGGATATATGTGAAAATTTGTTTCTCTCATTCAAGGGATAACTCGTCTCGGGCGAAGACCTCTCAAGAGATGGAACGTCATTTGAGGAAAATGGTGTATCATTTTAGAGACCTGGTTGAATTTTACCATTATGTTTGCAGTCTTATGGTTCATATTCTTATATCATTTGGAACTGCTAGGTTGATTCTGAATAGTGTTCGAAAAATCCAAAAAGATTTTCATTTTTTGAAAAAAATTCAAAAAGATTTTAGTTTGATAAAAAATTTTGGAAAATCCAAAACGAGTTTTATTTTTGTTTCCACCATGTATGAATGGACATTTAAGATGACCGAGTCACAACGTCATTCCATATCCATGTGACGATATGACAGTGTTTTGAGACAATATGTTGTGTCATTCATGTGCTTTACAAAGTTTGGAGTCTTTGAGATGATATAATGTTTCTACCTATATGTTTGAATCAGTTTGTCCATTATTGCACATATTTGTTTGACGTTTGTGCTTGTCTATCACATGTTGGTTGAGTGTTTCCATCTCAATTATGTCTATACAATGAACCAAATATGAAAAAAGTTGACAAGAAAGTAGTGCATGTTATAAACCGTTTGTGAGTTTATTTTATTTAAAAACGGGGAAGAGCTACGAAAGGTACACATTTAACGTTTCCGAATAATAAGGCACCATTTAAATGAACCTAAAAAAGTGAGGAATTGAAAATTATCCGGGGTCCAATGTGGTTTAAAAGTGGTCGGAAAAATTGAATGCCGATAAAAAGAAAATTATTCCAAAAATGGGCCATTTAGGTTTTAGTTTCACCACCTCACAAGAAAAACAATCTATTATTTATGAGGGAGTTTGGATGGAATATAAAACGGGTTTGCACGTTCTTGAAAGTCGTGAGAAAGCATTACATAGTTTTGGATATTATTGGTGTGGAAATTAGTTATACTTTGATTTGTTGATATGATTAAGTCGGTGTCATTTAAATTCAACAAATTATGCGCCTAAGGACCATTTTTATGTTCGTTTGTTAGGAGTGCATTTATGCATCGTGCACACATGTCATGAGTGAGTTGATTTTCCTATCTTACTTGTTCACACCCATTCATTTCGTTTCCATGATTTGGTTGTCTTAGTGTAAATTCATGGTGTGTGATTTTTGTGACATCATTTTTGCATTTTTGTCTCAAAAATCAACCTATTTTCTTTATTAGGTTTATTCTTTTCCTTATCTATTTTGGAAAAATAAAAAGGGGGAGAACGAACTATGACTTTATGGGGGGAGTTAAAGTATTGGGGAGATTTGATTATGCTAACATATCTTATGTTTATACCATTTTAAACTCGATACGTCAGAAGTATATGATTTGTCTCATGTGTGTAGGTATATTTGAACATCATTTTTGCACACCCCGATGATGACAAAGAATGTTTGACGTTTGTTGAAGATTGAAAAAGTTTGAATACTTGTCATTTACCTTCTCCGTTTTAGGTTCATGGGAGGGTAGATTTGTGTAGGTCACATTTTTATTTGATAATTCGGATTTTTTATTTTTTACCGGCATAGACATAGGGGGAGATTTGCAAGGGCATTTTTATTCGTTATCAATTTGTATGTCGTATACCGTTACACTGTCGAAAAAATTCAAGATCACATTCACATCAAGACGGATATGAATAATCAAGGTTCTTCAATAAATAGCCTCCTAGGGATTAACTTTGGTAAGGTTACGTTTTAGAGTACCTTAATAAGGCACTTAGGATATTGGGATATTTTTCACAAAATATTTTCTAAGTGTTAGAGCGGAGTTTTAAATATTTTCCATAAAATATATTTTTCAGAGTGCTTGAGGTGGTGCATTTACTGAATGGAAAAATGAGAAAATATTTATTTAAAAATTAGATGTCGCTCGAATGACATCGTTTGCCGCTCGAATGAGATGTGATGTCACGCGATACTTCAAATGATGTAGTATCTCGTTCGAACGACACACCACCATAATGTTTCTATAAAAGGAACATTCCAGCTTCGATTTTCTTAAGAAGTGTGTACGATTTTACATTCTTCAAACACTGCATATCAACAGAATACTTTTGGCGTCTTCATTTAGGGCTTAAAACCCTTTTTGTTTTCAATCCACAAAATCCTGATATCTTTATATGAATTGTTTTGTAACCCGAAGAACAATCGTTCTATTATTCAACCTCTGTGGAGAAGGCATCTCCATGACTTGTGATTTTTGGAGGGAACTCACTATTGATCGATGGATACAGAGCATATATCTCTGCGTGGGGATGACTTCGACTGCGGACTGAGGCGTAGCTTTGGAGTTTTGACAAAGACACCGTGTGTTACACTTGTGGGAGATTATCACGTTCTATGTAAGTCAATGGTTTTGTAAACATTTCAAAGTGTCAAAAGGTTTTTACCCGAAAGGTTTTTTTTTCCTGAATCTGTCGTCGTTGTTTTATGTGCATGAATTTATTGATTTTATTGAACACTTAGATGCATGCATAGGGGCTGAATAACATTGAATTTGGTTTATTCAAATTTAAACACATAATTAAATAAGTGTGTTGGAAAATAGCGAATTAATTTAATTGGTATCACACTGCATTCTCACTAATCTTTACGTTTTTGGCATGTTGTTGTTTTGATGAATAAAGAATTCCTTCATTATTATAACGAAGAAGTCATGATATTCATACAAACCCTTGCAAAAAAATTATGGCATGTGAACCAGGTTAAATTGAAAAAGGCTAGGTCACGCGATTGAGAAATCGATGATTCTACGGACAAACTCCTACATGGTAATTTCCTTGGGGATGTTAAATTGTCCAAGATAGGTTACGGTACATTTTACAAATTTCTTAATTACTTTTCTACCCGCAGGAGAGAGCTCGAAAATTGTTCAACCTAATAAAATCATCTCGGGGCAAAAATTATGTTTTCTCATATCTCTTCTAGTGGATAATTCGTCTCAAAGATAGGCCACAACCGCATCCTTACCAGCTGAAGAGGTTATCACCTCATCCCATATTGCATTGAGACCGTAATAGTCTCTTTTTTTTAGACAGGATGCAGCCTATGACAAAAGGTTGCATCCCTATTTATAGTTGCCCTTAAAAGTTTGCTCTATAAATCATTAATTTTCTCACTGTGGTTCAGTTTCTCTCCGAGCATTTTGTAAAGACTAACAGTCCAAAAGTGATGGAGGGAAGTTCTGGATCAGATTCTCAGCAAACCGAAGATGTAGAACACTTTTTGAGGTGCATCAACCACCTATACGAAGATCAAGCCTCCTTTAAGGGCTAAATTAACCTTTTTGGATATATATTTTTTATGTTATAGTCTGTAGCCTTCACCACAATGCAGAAGTCCACGACCCCATAGGGTAAGGCTATAACGAAGGCAGATAACAAAAGGAAGTGGGTAGAACCGAAAAGAAAAAAGGCCTATAGGGACTTCACACAACTTAACAACAATTTGGAGGATATCCTCAAAATCATAAGGGAGAATAACCTCTTCAGGTGGATAAAGAAGATGGAATCCCCGCTTCATAAAAGAGACAGGAGCCGATGGTGTGAGTTTCATCAAGATCATGACCACACAACCAATGAATGCTTTTATTTAAAGAATAGGATTGAAAGGATCATCGAGTAGGGAATGCTCCATCACTTCAAAGGGTATGCAAACCCTAACTAAGACAGTCGCATGCATATCACTATGCCTTTAAATATTTTTGATTTTATAGTTGTGAAAAAAAAGAAACTTTGAATATAATTATTGACTTTGTGAAAATGCATATATTTCAATTTTGAATTCTCACTCTATGATACTAAAGTCTTTTCGAAAAATTCTTATGTTAACAGGTTTGAAGAGAACCTAACAACTGATCATCCTTAAGATTTAAATGAAGTGGAGAAAGTGACCTCATAAGAAAACGGTGTGATGACCTTAAATGGAATATAATACCAATTTTAGCGTGGTGGCCTTAAATGGTATATGATTCCACTATTAACCTTGGGGGGTCATAATACCCTTTCATAGCCTTGAGGGATCATAATACCCTTTCATAGCAATGGGGGCCTCATAATTCCCCGAACGTCCCAGGGCACTCATGAGTGGATTGAAGGATATCCAACCATGGGTGGCGTGAAAACACCGAACATCCATGGGTGGCTTGAAAATACCCAATAGATAGGAGAGGATTGAAAATACCCCAAAGCAGAAAATCCAAGTGCCGAAAAGTTTAACTCAGTCTGAAAGGAAACAACCTGATAAAAAAATGTGGGTTGGGGATTTAGTGTGTGCAGCAAGGGAATTTAGTTCACAATAACCACTATAATCTATTGACACTGTGACACGCATCAAATAATGAAAATGATAAAGTATTATGTATAATGTCTGTGGCAGGGGCATTCAGCTCCCAAGAACATCAGTTCATTATTACCAAGACAAGCATCCTAAAGAAAGTCGTTCAGTTTAAGAAAAGGCAATTTATAGCTCCGAAGTTTATTATTTCTAAAGTTCACAAAAGGGTGATCTAAGTTGCTATGCTACTTACATTATACACCCTAAATGTAAACAGGGAAAAATATTTCAACAAATATACAAAGCACTCAACATAATAAGTAATGAAACTACAAAATTATATTAAAACAACGTTGTAATACAAATATAAAGGGCCACGGTGGGCTTATATTGTTTCAACAACATACGAGTTTAGAAAATATATATAAAACTCAGGACTATAAAATACAAAGTTCAAAAGAAGAATTATACAAGCCCTCTGCGGTTGCGTCCACTTCTTCATCATCATCTTAACCTTCCATAGAAGTCTCAATATCCTCACTCTCAGCTGCTATAGCCTCCTCACTTTGTTTCCTGGCCAGATCCTCCGCAGCGTGTAGCTCCCCAACGCAGAGAATGTGCTTAGGGTCATTCAACCTCTAGGCATAAATGTTATCTTTGACATCAGGGTAGTTTTTTACCACCATGTACTTCATTTCCTTATAACCATAGATAAATGCCTTTTCTGGAAGATGAAGAAGTTAATAGAGGTCTTCAAGATGGTCACAACATCGTCAGTTGCTTTCTTTAAAGCCACAGCCTGGTCAACACCCATTTTTTGAGTGATGTAAAATAATAATTAAAGAGATTATTTATGTCCTCATCATGGCTTTGGACCATGCTTTGGTGTTTTACTTTGAGTTGCACGAACTTATCTTCAAAGGTCGCGACCTAAATGGCAACCTCTAGAAACTTAGCTTCAGTAACTTTTATGGCATCCGCATCAGACATAAAGTTTTGTTCAACTTTATTCTGGGACATGACCACATCTTACAGTTTTGCATCTGCATCTATTTTATGAGCGTGAGGAGTAGCTTCTATAGAATTTTTACAGTCTTCAAAGGAGTACGACCTGGCATCCTCCAGTTGGGAGTGCTGACCATCCTCAGTGGCCCTATACAATTTGTATAGGCCTTCATATTTGGTCCTTTGGGCCATAGCAACCTTTGCAGCCTTGAAGAATAAAATTCAGAGTATTAGCACAAAAACATATAAATGTCAATGGAAAGGAAATAATTAATGGGGAACTGAACCTTAGAAGGTTGTGAAGTGTGTATTCTTCCAAATCCTTGTGTCCTCATCCACAAAACATTTCAAATTAGATACTTTCTTTAGCCCTCCTTATCTTAGGACTCCGGTGGAAATTATATTCTGGGGAGATTTTTGGTCTGGCTTCCTCAAATGTGGCCGCGGACACCCGTCATTAGCCCTTTCTTCCCTACTTTGAGGTGTGGGAAGGTTGGCATTAACTGTTATAATAGTCCGCGATGGGGACCTAAAAGCAGTGATATTTATAGGGATAAAAGGACAATAATCACTCCACCCAGTGAAGGGAGAGAGACCGATTGGAGCCAGGTTAACCCTAATGTCATCATCAAAGTGTGGAGGGTTTGCAACTATCTTCTCCACTTCTGGTCTAGTGGCCATAGCACTAGCAAGGGCTGCCTCCTTTTCTATTGGAGGAACAATTTCCTTTTTAACATGAGGGGTAACATCCTTGGCTTCCCTCTGCCTTTTCGTGTCCCTCTTTCGCAGAGATTGGTTTAATGACTGGACAGTTTTTTCTAACTCGCTCAGTTAATAAATAAGGAGATCCATGTCAATCTCCATTATGGGTTATCCCTTCGTCGTGGTACCTGAAAAAAGGAGTCAGATTCTAAATTATAATTCTACATAATTTAACGTTACGACCATAGAAAAAATTGAAGTAGGGAATACTTTTTGTAACCTTCATCTGAGCCTAGCGGGAGGTATAATATCAAAGATTGAATAATTATCGCACAGTCATAATCTCTGGAAAATGTTTCCTTTTATCACTAATTAAGACTGCGATATCAATTCTCTCCCTTTGCCTAGAAGAAGGGTTCAGCCCTGCACAAACTGTAAGGAGATTAGAAAAGACTCGAAAACAATGTATATAGGTAGTTAAAGGTCAAAGCAATATTAAGCTTTTACTAAAAACTTAAAGTGGACTTAAACCACGATAATCAAGTATCTTAGTTAGGGGGATGATCCCTTGTCCACGACATTTTGTGCTTCTTTCCCCCCTCACTCTCATGTAGCTGCATTTCCCTGTTTCCTCTAGAGATAGAAGAATTTTCCCTTCCAATTTTTAACACTGTAAGGCCTTGCCCTCATCATCTAATGATCACCACTCCACAGCCCCATGTAGAAATACCATGGATTTTTAACGGAGGTCTCCTTTGGATTATAAAAATGAAAGAACTCCAAGGCCATACTGTCTCTGCTATAATTTCCTTCCAGATAAATAAGGAAGCAAGGATGGCCCTCCAGCCATTGGGGTCAACATGGGTTGGGGAAAATTTCATACCCTTGATATTTTTTTTCACAAGCACCGGGATGGGACGTCGCGGTCCTAGGAGGAAGGCATGGAGTGGGATACAAACTTCATCATTTGGGATATCGAAGCATGAACTTTGCTCCATGAAAGGCAGTGTGCAGACTGTCCCTTTCGGGAACTCACAGGCTTTGGTCGTATGGACCAACCACTCTCTCATGGTTCCAGGATTGTGGAGGTCCAAAGTCTCCCTTATTGTTTCCTTGCTGCAGTCATACATCCTTGACTTAGTGATTCTTGTATCTTTTGCAGTCATAATAAGGGCTGCAACATCCATATTAGATGGGGTTGATTATTCGTTGAACACGTGTCCTCTTCCATGTGAACACCCTCTAATGCCTTATTTGGATCCATACAATCGTAAAAAGACACCGAATCATAAATGACTTGAACAAAATTTGGGTAGTCCTTTAGCTTACAAGGAGCACTAGTCTTCAAAGGTTTTATGTGTAACACCGCTGGAGGTGGAACACCAAAGTTCCTCTTCCAGAAGTCTTATAGATATTCCAAAGTATTCCAATGCATATTACCCCATCAAAGACATATAAAAGTGTACGGGCTCCATAGTTATAGTGTCATAGACAGCTTGATCGAAACATAAGAAAAATAGAAGACTATCTCATTCAGAAGTTGTGGCATCATACAAAGAAAATTTAGAAAAATGAAGAGTTTACAAAAGGTTGAAATCAATGTCGCAGCAATGGGTAAAAGAAGGTAAGGTTGACAGCAGCGGCCATGAAGTTAATGTTGTAGGTTGTAGACAACTATTCAAAACTCAGAACAGGTCGTGGCCAAGGGGATAAACAGGTAAGGGTTCAAATTTTTGTCTTTTAAAAATCAAAGCCCTAAACCGTAGGTTTTTGGCCAAGAACACAATTACAACTCGTTCAAGTTGTTGGAGAAATAGCGACCAAAATTGGTTCTAAACTCAAAATCTAACCTAAAAAAAAGCTACACAACAATACCATCATTTTTTATTCCAAAATGTATCAAAATGTGTGCCAAATAGAAACCCCAATCATATTCCCAACCCTTAGGTTTCTATAGTTAGCAATCAAAATCACATTATCCTAAAAATGAAACCCTGGCTATTAATTTCACATATCGAATCAAACCCAGCGTTTGGGAAAAAATAGAAGAGACAGAAAAAACCATAATGGCCACATGGTTATAGGAAACGGAGCAGAGAGTAATGAAGAAAATTAATGAACATTCATTCAAACAAATGAGAATGAATTTCAATTACAAAGTGAAGAAATAAAAAAATGGAGGAGGATTACCAAACTGGATTGGAAGAAAACCTCATGAAGAAAGGGAAAACCGATCTGAAAATTGCCTCAAAAAGTGCCAAAAAATGCCTAAATTGCCTATTATGAATAATATCAAATGTTGGGTAAAACGTTGGCGCTGGAAGTTGAAGCTTCACAAATGATGGATGCGACATACAACCGCATCCCCAATAAAAGAAAATGATATTGACTTGACTCAACACTATGATATCTCAGCATAAACATTGCTGCAGAACCAACTCACAACCTCTTGGAACTGAGGCCTATAGTCTTATAGATATGCCTAATACTTGTACTAAGGCTGCGAAAGTTACCTATGTAATTTCGTTGTCTGGCGATCAGACAGGTTGTGGCATCCACCTCATTTCAGTACATTACGTGGCTCCAACCTTGTCTCTAACAGGCCGCGGCCACCTATTTCACCAGCAGCGCATACCTCACCATAGACTTAGCTACCTCATCATGCCACTTCCTAGTTCTCAACCTTCTATAAAGATTCCACGTTTGCATAACTTATCCATATGTCACATGCTCTATGAGCATGAGCCTTCTCTTGACTTCTGTAAATAAATGTACTTACCTCCTCATTTAGCATGACATGTTTGACATAAATCTCTTGTAAACTCTACACCCACTTCCTCTCTCTTCATCCAGTAGCTCAATTAGGCCAGTTTCGGTCACCCGAACCACTAAGGTCTGGAGCCTCTCTAAAGCCTTGCTTTATAGGTTGTATCGCGCTCAGCACAGAGCCAATATGTACATGCAATTATCTCTCTATCTATTTTCTACACCTCTTAAGGAAAGAAAGTCTAGTAATAATGCTGGCAAATAATGAAATAGAGGGCACTAAATTGGACGTAGGCACATTTATAGCTAAACCACTCTATATATTTTGTTATGTCTCTTTTTTATTATTTTATTATGCTTGTAGACATTATGATGGATGAAAATAGCTTTGATGGAATGGTAATTTCTTACCAACCCAATTTTTGATGTCATCAATAATATATGATGCTCCATATTATGCAAGATTAACATCTCAAGCCCTCTAGTGACGATTCAAGCATCACAAGAAATGTCAAAATCCCTCATATTCATTACTTTATTTTTACTATACTTTAGTAACCATTGTGAAAAGGTAACATAACTTTTTTCAACATGTATAATCTCAATACCACTCATTTAAACATACCCTAGGCCTACTTAGACCTTACATAAATCATCTAGCATAAATAAACATCATTTTGACCAAAACCATGAGTTTTAGTACTCTAAAACTTCTGTTTTAGTCAACTGAACGTCCTAGAAAAATGATCAACCATGTCATTTTTTTGGAAATCCATCTAATCTTATTAACAATACATCGGAGGAGTTTCAGTCGACCAATAGTTCTCTTTCATTCAACTGAAAGTGCCACATTTTGTGCATTTAGTTAGGAACAATCCTCCAACCTTGCTACCCAAAACCTTAACAATTCCAAAGTATTTACCAATATTCTTAGCAACTTTTGGTTCAATTTTACCCCATCCATACACTATAAATAAAGACTTTCCATTACCATTTTAGCTCACCAAGACCTAACCCAAAGCTTGAGTCATCCGACCTTCCCTAAAATCCCTTTTCATATACGTGAGATTCAAACCTTAATATCCACTGTTCCAAAGCTCCATTAAAGTAAATCTTCAAACTATAAACCCATATCATTCAAGTTACTAAACCCAAACCCATTTAAATCATGTTATTGATAATCCTCGAACTAATGCATTTTTAGTGAGAGAAACCAACCTTACAAGATGGCATTTAGCTAATAAACCCATCACAACCCAAAAACCCACTTGTGTTTCAAAGGCATTTCAACATAAAATATCACTTGAACCAAGTTAGCAGAAAATGAATATGTGCTTAGAGATTAAACCCAAATCTCCTCGGCCATTGTTTTGAACCCATACCCCCCCCCCCCCTCAAATGAGAAAAATACATGGGAACTTATATTTGTTTCCTTTTCTAGAGAAATAAAGTAAAGTTACATCCACCTATTTTTTGTAAAGAAGTTTCTTTCGGAATTGGTTACACATCTTGTACTATTTAATACGGTTGAACTTTATTATATCTTCACGACCGATAGTGTCGTTATTGTGGGTAGTAGAGGCATTTAGAGTCTTTGGGTTATTCCTTGAATACCTCTTGAGCGAGGATTATTTCTTATTGGTTGCAGTGTTTTGAGGTGGATTTCCATGTGGGGTTTTGGTTCCAACATAAGTCAACAGGAGAGAGTGAAATTCTCGATTACCCTCTCTCTTCCCTTCCCTTATTTACATTATTGCTTTATTTTAACATGTATAATAATTAAATTTCATGAATGTGAATGTGATCCAAGACAACAACGGAGATGTCATTTTATTAACAAACAAAGAAAATATTTTCATTATGTTTCAATGTTTATAAAATAATGATGAAAAGAAAGATATAATGTTAATGTGCAAAACAATTAAATAAATGTGATTATCCCAATGTCTAAGCAAGACTCATGCACGTAAGTAAAAAACATACTCGTAATCATCCCTCGACAGTAACCCAAAGGACTTACTGCTACTAATGTATCTAGTAACTGAGTGGAATCCCTTTACACAACTATAACACCTTTCATTCAAGGAACTATCGAAATGGAGGCCCTACTGGCAACCCTGGTGACCTTTCATCTAAAGTAGTTTCTCCTAAAACTTGTCTCGTTGGGATTGCTCTCATTGTTCGTGACCCTACTAGTCATAACTTTCTTGGCTCTGTTGGTCGTAACTAATCATATTGTCTACTTTTAGAAACCCTTAGTGGTTTACTCACCCCCTTAAGTGGTTCCTTCTGTCGGTGTAATCATCCCTCCCCGGGTCGATGTTACCCCTTCTGAAATCATTTGTGCCTACATTGGACTCACTCTTCACAATCTTAAGAAAATCTACCTTGCATATAGTTATGACGGTCCTACTGTTGTAGGAAGGAGACTTCCACCACAAGAGTAAAAGCGATAAATAAAGGTTATCTAATAACACCTGCCAAACCATTCAAGTAAGGTTTATGCCAAATCAAATGACTCATCATTCTGTAACTGATAATGTGAATATCATTCATCCATTTCGTATCAATCTCTTTCATTATAAAAAGAGAAAGATGGTTGAAGTACTCCTCATAATGTCTATCACGTGATCGCACATACTAGGTCTTCGAAATCTACTTCTAATGTTGTTACAGATGGCAAGTGGATTAATTTCCCTCAAACTATACACTAAGAAGTTACTAAAGGTCTTTCTTCCAAAATTCCATTACACCTAATCGAAGTCAGACTCATGCATGGGGCATCTCATAAAGAAAACCCAAATAAGGAACCCTCCTTATACACCTTGTCTTATTCGAATCCTTTATTTGAGACAATGGCGTGAAACCCCCTAAGCAGTCATTGTTATTAAGAGTAAAAATTAGAAATGATATAGATCTAGATTAATCAAATAACACAATGTGAAAAATTTATAGATGCACTCAAGATCCCCAGGAAACTAGATCCTAGAAATATCTAGTGCCAAATGTGATAGCTCGCAAAATTCATAAAATACAAATCAGGCCTATTCCAAAAATCACAGGAATAAAATTTTTTTAGTAACATTATAAGCATGGATGGAAAATAAGACTAAATCTATAAAATAAATAACTGAAACATAATAGAGATGAACCACCTAATCTTTGATACCAAATCCAATCAACAGTAATAGAATCATCACATGGCTACAATTGTGTCATAATTATCCCATAACAAAAGTAATAGAGCTACTGGCTCAATACTACTAAACAGAACTCTGACTCGAAAGATAAATGAATGGGAATAAAAGAGTGAGCACACGGGATCGACACTACATCCTATATCAGTAGCAACTAATGAATGAATAATGCATTATCGTGGTTGAGGTTACACCTGCATCCCATGTACAAAAAATATAATTCAATAATAACGTTAACAACAAGTCTCTGTATGATAAAATTATAATTGAATTTGGGCTACAATATTACAATGCATCATCCTCTCATATTTTCATTATTTTTAAGTTTATCCCCAACCCAAACAACCCTAGATATCTCATGCATCCAAACCCAAGCCCATGTGATCCCATGATTAAGTATTATTCATCTCGACTTAATATAACTAATGGATCCATAATAATTCTACACTAAATAACACAAGTGTATAAGAATATAAATAAATGTAGTTACAAGTGTACTATTGTAAGGATAAATTTCCACATTTAGTCAATTTATACTTTTGGCTATTTCCGTTGGACAAACATTAAGATTGGATTGGGTGTCATATCAAAATCTGCACTGAAGAATTGGAGCTACCGATATTTCATGTCACATCAAAGATTCAATCTGATCGCTCTCATTTTCGAAAGGTATATGACCCATTTTTAACTTATTAGAAAACCCTTTTAATTGGCTTTCTTTTACATTCAAAAAACTCTTTAAACGTTGATTTAATTTTTAAGATCATTCACGGTCGTTAAAATAAGGTTTGACACCTCGTTCGAAAGAGGTCATTCAAACGATACTTTTAATGAGACATGTTTTCCATCAGCTGACTTGTGATTAAATACCCTCGTTAGTTGCATGTTCGAACGAGAATCAAGCAAGTCATTCAAACGATTTCCAATGAGTATATAATGATGTACTTTTTTATTTGAGCCGAAATCTCATTTAAAGGCGTCATTCCTTTCTCGTTGAAACGACATTTAAGGATGACATTCGAATGATCCTTCATCTCGTTTCAATGACCCTAAAAGATTTTCAAAATGACAATTTTCATGTAGTTTTCCCTCATAAACTCCATGCTCCACTACAACCACTTTGTCTAATACATAAGGAAATCGTTAGAAAACCTCTTTTGTGATTTGAGGAATGTCAAAAACACTTTTGTAAACTCTTTAAAGTTTACATGATCTTTGTGGATAATTATCCAAGAGCGTAAAAACATAAATCATCATCCTACTATTAGCATCACTTTGTGTGGTGGACTTTCGTACAGTTAGAGATGGTGAAGTCTCTTTATGGATACCGAGACATATGAGGTGTCGTGCAACATGTTGAAGCGACACGTACAACGGATGTAGGTGTTGAAGACGACATTAGTGGTACTTGTAGGGTCAAGTCTGTAAGTCTTTTATGTGTTCTTGTAAAATCATATTAATAGTGGATTTTGTCTAGGCCTGGTTATCCGAGGAATTTCCCATTTAGGTTTTCCTTGTACATCACACTGTTGTGGTTGTATGCTTTCTATTTACATATAGAATCCTACATGGTCACTTAGGATTTTGTAATCAAGGCTAAAAATTGGACAGTAGCAATCTGTGGGCTTAGTTTTGTTGTAATATGTGTTGTATGTTTGTATCTATGAGCATATTTCATGAATTTTTACCTAAGCCATATAACCAATCAATTTCAATTATCAACAGATATACGGTCCCAACCACATACATCGACATATAAGGGCTCCACCCAAGTCCGCACATAATGAAGGCACACTTTATTTCCTTTGGGGATCTCTTACGTCATGCTGGGTAGAGTTGCAGGTCATCCCACCCCTATAACCCAAAAATCGTAGACCATGGATAATGATTACACCTTCAGGAAAATCATATAACTCCATACCAAAATGAATATGAAAGAGTAACCCCCATTTTATCACCACGGGATAACACGGGTACATAAGCACATTGTGTCCTGGGTAAAAAGACCAAGGTAAACCATATATCATCATTAGGGTACCAGTCAACGTCGTACGCACCTAATAAGGATAACCTCTCTAGTACGTAATACCATGAGAACTCAATACTAGGTATGTATTGAACATAAGATACACAATAAAATATTACCCTCAATCATGGGTTAAAGCGAACAAGCATGAACTAAGTCGTGATACCGGGTAACATGAAATATCAATATTAGATAAGTTTATATACACATTTCCATAATCGATCCAACATAATGCCAACTCTAACTCCTAAGCTCCACAAGTCTATATATAGTGTCACACCTAACTTATATCGGAACCAAACACAATCATTATATCCCATCTCATATAAACCAAACCCGATCTCCCAAGGCTTCATATCTAGGAAATATCACGCACCTATCTTATATAAGAACATCGAATAAACTAACTATCCCATCCTAGGGATTTTGAGATAATCGTAGTCTTCATAAAAGATAAAAAGACTAATAATATATTACACTAACCTATCAAATCCGACCATCTAACCTGATTATGTAAGATTCCAATGGTCCATAAATTAATATATCATACTCTCGCATCAACGAGTTGCATCTCATAATCAATTTAACCCCTACAAATCTAACGAAGTGAAATGAACCAACGATCCAATTACTCAAACCATAGCCTAAAAAATAATAATATACTCTCACCTCTTCAATTATAACCAACATAAAGGTCAAATTAACCTATCCACAAGCCCCAAATTCGAACCAACCAATCAGAACCGAAAGCCCAAACCAAAATCAGCCATCCAGAATTTCAGCCTTCACACTATTGGTTAACTATTCAAAAGAATATTATTAAAAAAATACAAAACTAGCGTACACAGTTTCACAATTCAATTTTGGACAATCATGGGGGTCGATTGATTGAGCCTCATTGTCGATCGATCGATCGATGGAACCTATACAAAAGGCCTTCTTTTTCCTTACGCGTTTTGACCTCAAAAAGCTCCATTAAAGCCCCTCCAAGTTCCAAAATCCTATTCAAACCCAACCTCCTTCATATATAATGGTCCCAACAGCAATCCAAACAAATATCTAATAATTTTACACATGTATACAATTATTAAAAGCTTAATTGAATTTCTAAGTCATGATCCCTGGTGAAATGTGCCACCCCACAACGAGGTTAAAATAGGGAAACTGGTAAACCTATGCCTGGGCTACGAGCATGTTACCATTTGGTACCACACCATAATTTCCTCCTTATAGATGATGTTTATACCTTTTTGATTACTATGATTAACACAATTATTCCACATATAACTATCGAAATGCCAACGAACTTCCTTAGATTCCACATATAACACTCGTCTTTAAAGATTGTAAACATATTATAAGAGCACCTAGATCACCACGAGTGGATTGTGTCTAAGAACATTTTTCATGATAATCTTATGTCGTGTGTGCCCACCCTACTATGGGTGTCGTTGTAAAAATTCCAACCATCTTATACTTTACAATATTTTTAGGTAATATGCTCTTACTTGTGTTGAATGCTAATTATCTCAATCAACATCGACACATTTGAAATGATCGTAACGCTCTAACCACTTCTACCTTCTTTATAATATATTTTTTAGTTTCCACTTTTCGCTCGAGACACATGTAGGTACAACTTATTACTATTGCTGACATTTGATAAAAGTGTGACAGCGTGAACATGATGCAATGTCACTTGTCGTGTTAACTACCCATGGTTGGATACAAATCCTAAAGCGCAAGGGAGACCTTACAATCACCTTTGACTAACAATTATTTAAGTTGTCCAATATGTAGGTCTATAACTTCCAGTTTGGCCAACCACTAGACAAGAATAATCATTCATATCAAACCCTAAATATAATGCCCAAGACACAACTTTCCATTTGGACAAACCATCATGTTATTCAAGAAATTCTAAGTCCAACCTGACTTACAATGCTTAAGACATTTCAAACACTAGCCTACCTAACACTGTTACAAATAACGGTTCTACCAAAATTGCACAAGCCTTATCCCTTATCATATGTCCTTGCCCCAAAACCTCTCAAGATGGCAAAAATCAGAATTTCCTAGTCTCCAGTGAGTCTTTATAACTAAAACTGCCTCACCACAATGACATTGCCTGCAATACTCTCATATGGAATATAAATATAATCAATATCATTCACCGATGATGTGAACGTTTCCCAAATGATACAACTCCTACTACATGAGCCATCTCAATTCTTACAAAAGACTACACTACTCCTTTAAAATACAGATACTAATGGGATTTCGGGGAAATAAAAAGGACGCTACTAATGTTTTTCCTTGACCTCCAAATACTAATTATGTTTTGTATCAAAGGTAGTATGATGTTCTAACATTGGACATGGTGCAAGTCATCTTCATACGATTCAACAATTCCCTTGGGCAGCACCCACCTTTCACATTAATCATCGAACCCCTTTGAAACATTTATTCAACGATGTATAAATCCACCAACATTAACACTTGGTGCGCATTCCCTTACTATACTAGAACTTGTTCATGTTTTGAAATACTTTGAGACATTACCTATGAGGAGACACACCTTTAGTGCTAAAAAACTCTTGGTTTCTCTTATTACCCCTATACAATGATGGGTGCTAACCCAAGGCACCTGGGCTATGGGTATGGAACCACCATGATTTTATTGCACTACTCGGATAACCCATTTTCATGAGTTATCATAAATCTTTTATGGGCCCCTTACTATAGAACTTCACAAGGTGTTGTTCAATCCTCACCAAGGCCTAAATCCCTTTTTTCTACATGATATAACATGCCACCACCTTTTCAAGAACATTAATTTTTTCATACATTCCTAAGGTGAACATTTACCAAACTACCCATCGTTGTACTCAAGGATGTCGATGAGATAGTAAAATGATTGACACTCAACCTGTAATTATTAATTAGGAACCTTTGATGGTGTTGTAACCATAAACTCCAACTCCGTAATTGAATGCCCAAATAAATCGATGTTCCCGTTTGCCTTAATAGGCAAGGCCCCAAAGCCAAACTTTTGATGATCGAAGATTAAACCCCAATATTACGACTAAAAGTAATTCTCATAAAGAATTTAAACCTAAAGCTCACACTACACCAAAAATAGGAAGTTGGCACGGTTTAAAACAGCGCGAGACGCAATCTGGCACGGTTCAAAACCGTGCTAGAATCAGGCGTGCCAGATTTTCTGGCGCGGTTTAAAACTGTTCCAGATTTCCCAAACTGGCACGCTTTTAAACTATGCCAGTTTTTTATCTGTCATGCTTTTGACGTGCTTTTAAACATTGTTAGATGTTAAATCTGGCACTCTTTTGGTAGACGTCAAAACCGTGCCAAATTGTCTGTTTTCTAGCACTCTTTTGGCACGGTTTTAAAGCGTGCCAAAATGTTTAATAAGCGTTCTCATTTTTATACATTGGAACGGTTTTGGCACGGTTTAAAACCGGGCCAGCTTTATCGGTTGATTTAAAAAAATAATAATAGGAAAAATATTTATTATTTGCAAAAAAAATCAAGAAAATTCACAAATTATGAATATCGCACGTTGTTGATAAACTAATGTGCATACAAACTTCAAAAAATTACAAGAGTTAATACCAATATAAAGCCGAACACGACCATAAAAGTCGACAAAAACTTCAAAAAATTACAAGAGTTAATAGTTCCCATATCAAAATTTTTTTTTGCAGAGTTTCCTCTATTTTTTTAGCATTCCAAAACCTTCTAAACATAAAGTATTCCCACATAAAGCCCGCACGGTCATAAATGTCAACAATAAAACTACTACAGCGAGCACGACCATAAAAATAAACCATAAAACTACCGAAGCCTGCTCGGCCATAACACAAAAAATAGACTCCTGAATATTAACGACACTAAATAAACAATCCTCCTGTTGTAAAGCATTGACTTCTTCGTGCGTTCCAAGTGGATAAAAACTAGCGATTGAATGTCATCCTACAAAAAAAAAAGACAGAAAAAAGGATACAATATTAGTAACCAAGTCATTTTTTAAAAAAATGTATTGAAGCAGAAAAATTGCATATACAAGAAGAAAAATTGCATATACGACTACGCGGTCAGTTCCTACAAGTTACATTGGTCCCGTGCGAGGTGTTCGTGCCTCCTACGGGGGTCGTTTGGGGGCAGGTTTGGGTTTTCAGCCTTTAATGGCCTGTTTTCAAGTCAAAGTGTGATTTTTGAAAATTATCATCATACTCTCAAATCGGGAGACCCGGGACTACGCGGTCAGTTCCTACAAGTTACATTGGTCCCGTGCAAGGTGTTCGTGCCTCCTACGGGGTCGTTTGGGGGTTGGTTTGAGTTTTCACCCTTTAACGTCATGTTTTCAAGTCAGTGTGATTTTTGTAAATTATCGTCATTCCCTCAAACCGGGAGTCCCGGGACTACGTGGTCAGTTCCTACAAGTTACATTGGTCCCGTGCGAGGTGTTCGTGCCTCCTACGGGGTCGTTTCGGGGTTGGTTTGGGTTTTCACCCTTTAGGGCCTGTTTTCAAGTCAAAGTGTGATTTTTGCAAATTATCATCACACTCTCAAACCGGGAGACCCGGGATTATGCGGTCAGTTCCTACAAGTTACATTGGTCCCGTACGAGGTGTTCGTGCCTCCTAAGGGGTCGTTTGGGGGATGGTTTGGGTTTTCACCCTTTAACGGCTTATTTTCAAGTCAAAGTGTGTTTTTCGCAAATTGTCCTCATACTCTCAAACCGAGAGACCCGGGACGACGTGGTCAGTTCCTACAAGTTGCATTGGTCCCGTGCGAGGTGTTCGTGCCTCCTACGGGGTCGTTTGGGGGCTGGTTTGGATTTTCACCCTTCAACGACATGTTTTCAAGCCGAAGTGTGGTTTTTTTCAAATTATCGTCATACTCTCAAACTGGGAGACCTGAGACTACGTGGTCAGTTCCTACAAGTTACATTGGTCCCGTGCAAGGTGTTCGTGCCTCCTACGGGGTCGTTTGGGGGCTGGTTTAGGTTTTCACCCTTTAACGACCTGTTTTCAAGTCAAAGTGTGATTTTTGAAAATTATCATCATACTCTCAAATCGGGACTACGCGGTTAGTTTCTACAAGTTACATTGGTCCCGTTCGACGTGCTCGTACCTCCTACGGGATCGTTTGGGGGCTGCTTTGGGTTTTCACCCTTTAACAGCCCGTTTTCAATTCTAAGTGTGATCTTTGCAAATTATCATCATACTCTCAAATTGGGAGACCCGGGACTACGTGGTCAGTTCCTACAAGTTACATTGGTCCCGTACGAGGTGTTCGTGCCTAATATGGGGTCATTTGTGGGCTGGTTTAGATTTTCACCCTTTAACGTCATGTTTTTAAGTCAAAGTCTGATTTTTTTCAAATTATCATCATACTCTCAAACTGGGAGACCTGAGAGTACGTGGTCAGTTTCTACAAGTTACATTGGTACCGTGCCAGGTGTTCGTGCCTCCTACGGGGCTGGTTTGGGTTTTCACCCTTTAACTGCCTGTTTTCAAGTCAACGTGTGATTTTTGAAATTATTATCATACTCTCAAACCGGGAGACCCGGGACTACATGGTCAGTTCCAACAAGTTACATTAGTCCCGTGTGAGGTGTTCGTGCCTCCTACGGGATCGTTTTTGGGATGGTTTGGGTTTTCACCCTTTAACGGCCTGTTTTCAAATCAAAGTGTGTTTTTTGCAAATTATCGTCATACTCTCAAACCGCGAGACCCGGGACAAAGTGGTTAGTTCCTACAAGTTACATTGGTCCCGTGCGAGGTGTCCGTGCATCCTACGGGGTTGTTTGGTGGCTGGTTTGGGTTTTCACCCTTTAACGGCCTGTTTTCAAGTCAAAGTGTGATTTTTGCAAATTATCATCATACTCTCAAGCCGAGAGATCCAAGATTACTCTGTCAGTTTCTACAAGTTACATTGGTCCCGTTCGAGGTGTTCGTGCCTCCTACGGGATCATTTGGGGGATGGTTTGGGTTTTCACCCTTTAACAGCCTGTTTTTAATTCTAAGTGTGATTTTTGCAAATTATCGTCATACTCTCAAACCGGGAGACCCGGGACTATGCGGTTCATTCATACAATTACATTGGTCCCGTGCGAGGTGTTCGTGACTCCTACAGGGTCGTTTGGGGGCATGTTTGTTTTTTCACCCTTTAACGGCCTGTTTTCAAGTAAAAGTGTGATTTATCCAAATTATCGTCAAACTCTCAAACTGGGAGACCTGAGACTCTGCGGCCAGTTCCTACAAGTTACATTGGTCCCGTGCGAGGTGTTCGTGCCTCCTACGGGGTCGTTTGGGGGCTGGTTTGGGTTTTCACCCTTTAACGGCTTGTTTTCAAGTCAAAGTGTGATTGTTGGAAATTATCGTCATACTCTCAAACCGGGAGACCCGGGATTACGCGGTCTATTCCTACTAGTTACATTGGTCCCGTGCGAGGTGTTCGTGCCTCTTACGGGGTCGTTTGGGGGCTGGTTTAGGTTTTCACCCTTTAACGGCCTGTTTTTAAGTCAAAGTGTGATTTTTACAAATTATTGTCATACTCTCAAACTGGGAGACTCGAGACTACTCGGTCAGTTCCTATAAGTTACATTGGTCCCGTACGAGGTGTTCGTGCCTCCTACGGGGTCGTTTGGTGGCTGGTTTGGGTTTTCACCCTTTAACGGCTTATTTTCAAGTCAAAGTGTGATTTTTGCAAATTATCGTCATACTCTCCAACCGGGAGACCCATGATTACGCAGTCTGTTCCTACTAGTTACATTGGTCCCGTGCGAGGTGTTCGTGCCTCCTACGGGTTCGTTTGGGGGTTGCTTTGGGTTTTCACCCTTTAACGGCCTGTTTTCAAGTCAAAGTGTGATTTTTAAAAATTATCGTCATACTCTCAAATCGGGAGACCCGAGACTACGCGGTCAGTTCCTACAAGTTACATTGATCCCGTGCGAGGTGTTCGTGCCTCCTACGGGGTCATTTGGGGGTTGGTTTCGGTTTTCACCCTTTAACGTCCCGTTTTTAAGTCAAAGTGTGATTTTTGCAAATTATTGTCATACTCTCAAACCGTGAGACCCAGGGTTACGTGGTCTGTTCCTACTAGTTACATTGGTCCCGTGCGAGGCGTTCGTGCCTCCAATGGTGTCGTTTGGGTGCTAGTTTGGGTTTTCACCCTTTAACGGCCTGTTTTCGAGTCAAAGTGTGACTATTGGAAATTATCGTCATAATCTCAAATCGGGAGACCCTGGATTACGTGATCAGTTCTACAAGTTACATTGGTCCCGTTCGAGGTGTTTGTGCCTCCCACGAGGTTGTTTGGGGGCTGGTTCGGGTTTTCACCCTTTAACGGCCTGTTTTCAAGTCAAAGTCTGATTTTTACAAATTATCGTCATACTCTCAAATCGAGAGACCCGAGACTATGGGGTCAGTTCCTACAAGTTACATTAGTCCCGTGCGAGGTGTTTGTGCCTCCTACGGGGTCATTTCGGTGCTGGTTTGGGTTTTCACCCTTTAACGACTTGTTTTCAAGTCAACGTGTGATTTTAGTAAATTATCGTCATACTCTCAAACCGGGAGACCCAGGATTACGAGGGTCTATTCCTACTAGAAACATTGGTCCCGTGCGAGGTGTTCGTGCCTCCTACGGGGTCTTTTGGGGGTTGGTTTGGGTTTTCACCCTTTAACGACTTGTTTTTAAGTCAAAGTGTGATTTTTGAAAATTATCGTCATACTCTCAAACCGGGAGACCCAGGATTACGCGGCCTGTTCCTACTAGTTACATTGGTCCCGCGCAAGGTGTTCGTGCCTCCTACGGGGTCGTTTGGGGGCTGGTTTGGGTTTTCACCCTTTAACGGCCTGTTTTCAAGTCAAAGTGTGATTTTTACAAATTATCATCATACTCTCAAATCGGGAGACCCGAGACTACGCGGTCAGTTCCTACAAGTTACATTGATCCCGTGCGAGGTGTTCGTGCCTCCTACGGGGTCGTTTGGGGGTTTGTTTCGGTTTTCACCCTTTAACGTCCTGTTTTTAAGTCAAAGTGTGTTTTTTACAAATTATCAGCATACTCTCAAACTGGGAGACCTGGGACTACGCGGTCAGTTCCTACGAGTTACATTGGTACCGTGCGAGGTGTTCGTGCCTCCTACGGGGTCGTTTGGGGGCTTGTTTGGGTTTTCACCCTTTAACGACCTGTTTTCAAGTCAAAGTTCGATTTTTGTGAATTATTGTCATACTCTCAATCCGAGAGATCAATTACTTATAATTAAGTCTGAAAGTCAAAGTGAGTCAAACCATAATTAATCTAACCAAACCATAAACACGAGTTTTGATTTCAGAGTCATCATTGTAAATCCATATAACTGAAAACCTTTTTACAACAGTACACTAGTCATATTTATACAAACTTTCCTGAATGATAATTTAACTTAATTACATCATTTACATTTACACAAATCATAGTTTCTCCCATTCCTGGCTAACCCAACCTGACCTCCTAGATTTGGCAGTGACATCGCGTTTCCTGAAAAATGTGAACATAGGAATCATGAGCAAAATAGCCCAGTGAATGTATCACTACTAAACTACTGCATGAATTTAAATGCAATAAATCATGTCCATATACTTATGTATTTACTTATTCGGCTCATTCATAATGAATGACCAACTTTTCCAAATCATGATTCACATATCCTGTCTAAATAGACAATTCTCCCCCATTCCTGGTCGAGGAGTAACCCCTTGTCATTAATAGACAAATCTCCCCCATTCCTGGTCGAGGAGTAACCCCTCATTTCGGTAAACCGAAATGAACAATTTTATATTCATAACATTATGATCACATTCGTAACAGTATACAAATACATCATTCCAGTGAGTACACTCACCTTGGTTGACAACTACGTATTCAGGTTTCCTTCTGGTGGAGCTGAACTGGGTTGATTAGGCCTTACACCTGTCAATCCAACTAAATCAGTACTGAAAATCAATCATAAATATTATCCAAACATAATTATGTAACTTTCCATGGCTATACATCAACAATATAATTCCAATTAAGTCACATTCCATAAAACATAGGTAAAGGCAAACAAGGATGTACATATTGATAATGTTACACACATTCAACCGTAGGAAATAACTTGTGAGGAATTTATAACCAAAGTCAAGTAAACATGAAATTATACTCCTCAATGTATATACACATGAAACATGTACTCAAAGTACCCTTTGTAAGGACGAAATACAAACATTCATTCAAGGGGTACTCAGTATGGCCTGAAATTATGGTCTTACATACTTAACCATCCTATATTCCTAAATTTTACAAATACAGGGGTCCAACCTCATCAATATGAAAACACATATGAATATACTATCCAGTACAAGTGACGGTGTAATTTTTCAAGCTTCCTAGGGCAAGTTATGAACATTTCTCTACAACACAAGAAATCTTCCCTACAAGCTCCTCTATTGTTCCTTCAACTTCCAAGAATTTTCATAATTTTTCTCCATCATAACTTTCCATGATTTTCAACCCATTTTCATTAGACATACTGAATCGTACAGAATTAAAATTTCATAATTGTTTGACTTCATTTGCTATCTCAAAAGCTTGACTAAACTCAGGGCATACCAAAATGAAGTATAAAAACAGAAACCATGTACCAACTTGAAATCATCATTACGGCCTAACCACAAGGATATAAATTCTAAATTTCAGATATGATATGAATATATGAGTCTACTTTTATATCCAATTGGAATTTCTCAATTCCAGTAATCACACAAAGAGATATACAAGTTTGAATACAAGGGGTTTCAATACAAAGCAATTTTAAGGGTTTCTACATTCAACTTAACATAAACTTACATCTAACCATACATACATATAAAGGGCTGAAACTTTCATAAACCTATGATGATTTATATCATATAAATCAGTAATATAAGATAAATAACAAGAATTTCAATTAGGATTACCTTCAGGGCTTTTTACGTAATTTCCACGGATTTTTCTACACTTTTTCTCCTCACTTTTCTTCCTAAACTTCTACCTTCTCTTTCCTTAAGCTCAAAACCCTTTCATGGATGATTTTGGCTGAAGGATAAGTATATTTCAAGGTTATAAGGTCGGCCAAGGCTGCCTCCCAAGCCAACCAATCAAATTAAACCATTTGGTTTAATAAAAGACAATTTACCACTTAAAGGGAATTGACCAAATTGCCCCTTGTTCGTAATTTCGGTATAACTCTTCACTCGGGCATCCATTTGATGATCCGTTTGTTGTGTTGCGATCCTAACTCACATGTCTACAACTATGTAGTTTTCACCTCGAGTCATTTATAATGTTATAAAGGTCAAAACTAGTCTTAAACAGGGACATTTCTATCGAAAATAACCAAATCTTGTGTTCGTACATAACTCGACATTTCATGATTTATGACAGTAGGATTAGACTAAACATAATCACTTAACATTAGATATACTAATATCACATTATTCATATCACATAAGATAAGCATGATTTAAATATAATTTATCATAATTATATTCGGGTTGTCACAACCTCCCCCCCTTAGAAAATTTCGTCCCCGAAATTTAATATAAAGGTCACTTACCAAACAAATGGGGATACTGTTTCCTCATGCTGTCCTCCATTTCCCAAGTTGCTTCTTTAACTCCATGGCTCATCCACATAACTTTAACTAAGTGAATAACTTTATTCCTCAACACCTGCTCCTTACGATCAATAATTTCCAATGGTTCCTCGATGTACGACAAGTCTTCCTTCAGTTCAATTGGTTGAGTTTTCAACTGATGAGATGGATCCGCCAAATACTTACGAAGCATTGATACGTGAAACACATCATGCAAACGGGATAAATCTGAAGGTAATGCTAATCTATATGCGAGGTTCCCAATTCTTTCCAACACCTCATATGGTCCAATGTATCTTGGACTTAGTTTCCCCTTTTTCCCAAATCTCATAACGCCTTTCCATGGTGAAATACGTAGGAATACAAAATCTCCCTTCTGAAATTCCAATGGATGCTTCCTCTTATCTGCATAAAATTTTTGCCTGCTTTGCGCTATCTTTATCCGTTCCCGAATCATTTTGATCTTTTCAGTTGTCATATCTATCAATTCAGGACCCAAAATTTTCCTTTCGCCCACTTCATCCCAACACAAAGGCGTTCTACATCTCCTCCCATATAAAGCTTCATAAGGAGCCATACCAATAGTCGACTGATAACTATTATTGTATGAAAATTCCATCAATGGCAAATGATCATCCCAACTACCTTTGAAGTCAAATACACAGGCTCGTAACATGTCTTCTAATATTTGAATCGTCCTTTCTGATTGCCCATCAGTTTGTGGATGAAACGCAGTGCTGAACTTCAAACTTGTGCCCATGGAATTCTGGAGACGAGGCCAAAACTTTGAAGTGAACGTTGGATCTCTATCTGATACAATTGACACCGGTGCCCCATGTAAACGGATAATCTCATCAACGTACATACGTGCATACTTGTCAACAGTGTAGGTGGTCTTAACAGGGAGAAAATGAGCTGACTTCGTCAATCGGTCTACAATCACCCAAATAGAATCATGCCCCTTCGGTGACCGGGGTAATCCTGTAACAAAGTCCATCGTTATATGCTCCCACTTCCACTCCGGAATAGGCAACGACTGCAATAATCCTGCCGGCTTCTGATGCTCCGCTTTCACTTGCTGGCATACTAAACATTTAGCTACGAACTCTGCAATCTCACGTTTCATATTGTTCCACCAGTAATATTCCTTCAAATCTCTGTACATTTTGGTACCTCCTGGATGCATAGAGTAAATAGAACTATGTGCCTCTTCTACTATATCCTTCTTTAAGGGTGGATCATTAGGTACACAAATCCTATTTTTATAACACAACGATTCATCATTCTTAATTTCAAAGTCACTCTCTTTACCATCCAGGACATCTTGTTTCTTCTTCTCAAGGAATGGATCACTGGTCTGCAAATTTCGTATGCGTTCGGCCAATAAAGGTCTCACTGTGACATGTGCTAATAATCCTCCACTTTTTGAAAACTTCAATTCAATCCCCATCGATGCCAAGTCAAGAATATTTCCAACACGGGCACACCGTATGCAACCAAGCATCCCTGATGATTTTCGACTCAAAGCATCTGCTACTACATTGGCCTTCCCAGGATGGTGATGAATGGTACAGTCATAGTCTTTAATCAGCTCTATCCAACGCCTCTGTCTCAAATTCAGTTCCTTTTGTGTAAACAAGTATTTTAAACTTTGATGATCTGTAAATATCTCACAAGTTTCTCCATACAAGTAATGTCGCCATAACTTTAAAGCAAAAACAATGGCTGCTAGCTCCAGATCGTGTGTAGGGTAGTTTCGTTCATGCGTCTTTAATTGTCTGGAAGCATATGCTATTACCTTCCCATTCTGCATAAGAACACATCCTAACCCCTGAAATGAAGCGTCTGTATAGATCACAAAAGACTCATTCCCACATGGAATAGTAAGTATAGGGGCTGAAACCAACCGATTCTTTAATTCTTTAAAACTCCTCTCACATTTTTCATCCCATACAAACTTCACTTCTTTACGAGTCAACTTTGTCAGTGGTAATGCTATTGCTGAAAATCCCTTAATGAATCTGCGATAGTAACCTGCCAATCCTAGGAAACTCCTAATTTCTGTCACATTCTTAGGACTCTCCCATTCAACAATTGCTTCCACCTTCTTTGGATCAACATATATCCCATTTCCCGAGACAACGTGCCCTAAAAACACAATTTCATTCAACCAAAACTCACACTTACTGAATTTAGCAAACAATTTCTTCTCTCTCAAAATCTGCAATACAAGTCTCAAATGCTTCTCATGTTCCTCCATGCTACGCGAGTAAATCAACACATCGTCTATGAATACAATCACAAAGGAATCAATGAAAGGGTGGAATACCCGATTCATCAAATCCATAAAAACTGCCGGAGCATTAGTCAATCCAAAAGGCATCACCAAAAACTCATAGTGCCCATATCGAGTCCGAAAAGCTGTTTTGGAAATATCACTATCTTTCACTTTCAGTTGGTGGTAACCCGATCTCAAATCAATCTTCGAAAATATAGTGCCCCCCTGTAATTGGTCAAACAAATCATCGATACGAGGTAGAGGGTACTTGTTTCTAATGGTCACCTTATTCAATTGCCGATAATCAATACATAATCGCATTGTTCCATCTTTCTTTTTCACAAATAACACGGGTGCTCCCCATGGTGAAACACTAGGCCGAATGAAACCTCTACTTATCAGATCTTGTAATTGCACTTTTAATTCTTTCAACTCCGCTGGTGCCATTCTATATGGAGCAAGAGAAATTGGACCAGTACCTGGAACTAATTCAATAGAAAACTCTACTTCCCTATCGGGTGGCAATCCTGGCAATTCTTCTGGGAAGACATCAGAAAATTCTCTAACCACTGGTATATCTTCAACTTTAAGTGCTTCCTTACTAACATCAACCACATACGCTAAATACCCTGTACAACCCTTACTCAATAACTTTCTGCTCTTTATTGCTGAGATAAGACAATTAGGGACAACATTCCTTTCTCCTATAAATTGGAACTCGGGTTCACCAGGCAAATGAAATGTAACTTCTTTGCGAAAACAATCAATGGAAGCATGGTATGATGATAACCAATCCATCCCCAATATAATATCAAAATCTCGAATGGCCAACGGTATCAAATCAACATAGAAATCTCGCTCACCCATTCGTAAGACACAGTCTTTATAAACATGCTCAACTAGAATTACACTTTCCATTGGGGTAGAAATATATAAGGCACAATTGAGAAATGAACATGGTCTACCCAAATATGAAACAATATCTAATGCCACAAATGAATGCGTAGATCCAGGATCAATGAGTGCATATAAATCTTTGTTCGCAATAGAGAGTTTACCTGTAACCACTTCAGGTGTAGCATGGGCATCTTGCAGCGTCATTGCAAACACTCTTCCTCCTGCCCTCGATCCAGTTGATTGTTCTGTACCTCTCCCCCTGGTGGCACTGCCTGGAGAAGATCCTTTATGAGGCCCTACACTACTGACTGAAACTGTTCTTGCCAACATAGGACAATTCTTTCTCAGATGACCCTTTTGGTGACAGTTGAAACATTCTATACTCAGTAACTTTGGGCAATTTCTCTTTATATGACCTGATGCCCCACAAAAGAAACAAACATTCGAATCTCCTTGTGCTGAAACCCCTGAACCTCTTCCACCACTAGCTTCACCCCTTTGAAAACTACTTCCCATGCCTCTACCATGCTGGAATTTCTGCCCTCCAAACCTTGAATATTCTGTGCCACTACTCTTTTGATAATTTGGATCAAATCTGCTTCTCTTTACACCTCGTTCTCGATTCCCTTTAGCTTCATTCACGTCCCTTTCTACCAACATGGCTTTGTTCACCAAGGCTGAATAATTAACAGTCTCTAAAGCTGACAACCGTGATTTAATAACTAACTCTAGTCCATCGAGAAATCGGCTACACATATCTTCCTCATTCCGGATAAACCTTGAAGCAAAACGAGATAAAGCTGTAAGTTTAGCTTCATATTCTCTAACTGTCATACTCCCCTGATTCAACAGAAAATATTCTTTCTCCTTTTGTTTTTGATACATCGGAGGAAAATACTTATCATACAAAGCTTTGACAAAAGCATTCCATGAGATCACATTCCCACCTTCTGGAGTAATCAACAAATGTTTTGTGGCATCCCACCAATATTTAGCTTCTCCTTTCAGCATATACGTCGCCAAGGTCACTCGTTGATTTTCAGGCATCTTCATTACCCCAAAGATGAGTTCAATTTCTTTTACCCATACTTCTGCCTCTGCTGGATCAACTGCTCCTTCAAATGAGGGTGGGTTCATCTTAATAAATTTCTCATGTGAAGTACTTCTTTCTTCCCGGTGTATCACCTCCTCAGCCCTAGCCAAGGCTTGTGCCTCCAGTTGCCTGGTCTGTTGTTCTTCCACATGAGCCATAAATCTAGCTTGTTGCTCTGCCATTAGAGTCATAGCACGTGCCATTTTTTGCATATCCGTCAGTTGTTCTGGCTCGGGTTCCATATTTATCTGAACAGGTTGCTCAACCTCCGCTTCTGCTGGAATATTTGAAGCCTCATCATCTATTCCCACATTCACATTCCCTCGTTCCATTCTCTTATATCTGTAATGAATCAAAGATATAACAACATGCAGATATACATATATTTCCTAACATAATCGTTAGTATCAAATAACATATATTTCTAACATTCACTGCCAAATCTAGACTCTTCTCACTCCAGAACCTCTAAAACCTAGGCTCTGATACCAAAAGCTGACACACCCCAACCCAATTACTTATAATTAAGTCTGAAAGTCAAAGTGAGTCAAACCATAATTAATCTAACCAAACCATAAACACGAGTTTTGATTTCAGAGTCATCATTGTAAATCCATATAACTGAAAACCTTTTTACAACAGTACACTAGTCATATTTATACAAACTTTCCTGAATGATAATTTAACTTAATTACATCATTTACATTTACACAAATCATAGTTTCTCCCATTCCTGGCTAACCCAACCTGACCTCCTAGATTTGGCAGTGACATCGCGTTTCCTGAAAAATGTGAACATAGGAATCATGAGCAAAATAGCCCAGTGAATGTATCACTACTAAACTACTGCATGAATTTAAATGCAATAAATCATGTCCATATACTTATGTATTTACTTATTCGGCTCATTCATAATGAATGACCAACTTTTCCAAATCATGATTCACATATCCTGTCTAAATAGACAATTCTCCCCCATTCCTGGTCGAGGAGTAACCCCTTGTCATTAATAGACAAATCTCCCCCATTCCTGGTCGAGGAGTAACCCCTCATTTCGGTAAACCGAAATGAACAATTTTATATTCATAACATTATGATCACATTCGTAACAGTATACAAATACATCATTCCAGTGAGTACACTCACCTTGGTTGACAACTACGTATTCAGGTTTCCTTCTGGTGGAGCTGAACTGGGTTGATTAGGCCTTACACCTGTCAATCCAACTAAATCAGTACTGAAAATCAATCATAAATATTATCCAAACATAATTATGTAACTTTCCATGGCTATACATCAACAATATAATTCCAATTAAGTCACATTCCATAAAACATAGGTAAAGGCAAACAAGGATGTACATATTGATAATGTTACACACATTCAACCGTAGGAAATAACTTGTGAGGAATTTATAACCAAAGTCAAGTAAACATGAAATTATACTCCTCAATGTATATACACATGAAACATGTACTCAAAGTACCCTTTGTAAGGACGAAATACAAACATTCATTCAAGGGGTACTCAGTATGGCCTGAAATTATGGTCTTACATACTTAACCATCCTATATTCCTAAATTTTACAAATACAGGGGTCCAACCTCATCAATATGAAAACACATATGAATATACAATCCAGTACAAGTGACGGTGTAATTTTTCAAGCTTCCTAGGGCAAGTTATGAACATTTCTCTACAACACAAGAAATCTTCCCTACAAGCTCCTCTATTGTTCCTTCAACTTCCAAGAATTTTCATAATTTTTCTCCATCATAACTTTCCATGATTTTCAACCCATTTTCATTAGACATACTGAATCGTACAGAATTAAAATTTCATAATTGTTTGACTTCATTTGCTATCTCAAAAGCTTGACTAAACTCAGGGCATACCAAAATGAAGTATAAAAACAGAAACCATGTACCAACTTGAAATCATCATTACGGCCTAACCACAAGGATATAAATTCTAAATTTCAGATATGATATGAATATATGAGTCTACTTTCATATCCAATTGGAATTTCTCAATTACAGTAATCACACAAAGAGATATGCAAGTTTGAATACAAGGGGTTTCAATACAAAGCAATTTTAAGGGTTTCTACATTCAACTTAACATAAACTTACATCTAACCATACATACATATAAAGGGCTGAAACTTTCATAAACCTATGATGATTTATATCATATAAATCAGTAATATAAGATAAATAACAAGAATTTCAATTAGGATTACCTTCAGGGCTTTTTACGTAATTTCCACGGATTTTTCTACACTTTTTCTCCTCACTTTTCTTCCTAAACTTCTACCTTCTCTTTCCTTAAGCTCAAAACCCTTTCATGGATGATTTTGGCTGAAGGATAAGTATATTTCAAGGTTATAAGGTCGGCCAAGGCTGCCTCCCAAGCCAACCAATCAAATTAAACCATTTGGTTTAATAAAAGACAATTTACCACTTAAAGGGAATTGACCAAATTGCCCCTTGTTCGTAATTTCGGTATAACTCTTCACTCGGGCATCCATTTGATGATCCGTTTGTTGTGTTGCGATCCTAACTCACATGTCTACAACTATGTAGTTTTCACCTCGAGTCATTTATAATGTTATAAAGGTCAAAACTAGTCTTAAACAGGGACATTTCTATCGAAAATAACCAAATCTTGTGTTCGTACATAACTCGACATTTCATGATTTATGACAGTAGGATTAGACTAAACATAATCACTTAACATTAGATATACTAATATCACATTATTCATATCACATAAGATAAGCATGATTTAAATATAATTTATCATAATTATATTCGGGTTGTCACACGGGACTATGCGGTCAGTTCCTACAAGTTACATTGGTCCCGTGCGAGGTGTTCGTGCCTCCTACGGGATCGTTTGATGGTTGGTTTGGGTTTTCACCCTTTAACGGCTTATTTTTAAGTCAAAGTGTGATTTTTGCAAATTATCATCATACTCTCTTACCGGGAGACCTGGGACTACGCGGTCAGTTCCTTCAAGTTACATTGGTCCCGTGAGAGGTGATCGTGCCTCCTACGGGGTCTGGTTTTGGTTTTCACACTTTAACGGCATGTTTTCAAGTCAAAGTCTGATTTTTTTCAAATTATTATCATACTCTCAAACTAGGAGACCTGAGACTACGCGGTCAGTTCCTACAAGTTACATTGTTCCCGTGCCAGGTGTTCGTGCCTCCTACGGGGTTGTTTAGGGACTGGTTTGGGTTTTCACCCATTAACGGCCTGTTTTCAAGTCAAAGTGTGATTTTTGAAAATTAGCATCCTACTCTCAAACCGAGAAACCCGGGACTACGCGGTCAGTTCCAACAAGTAACATTGGTCCGTATGAGGTTATCATGCCTCCTACGGGGTCGTTTGGGGGCTGGTTTGGGTTTTCACCCTTTAACGACCTGTTTTCAAGTCAAAGTGTGATTTTTACAAATTATCGTCATACTCTCAAATAGGGAGACCCGGGACTATGCGGTCAGTTCGCAAAAGTTTCATTGGTCCCGTGCGACGTGTTCATGCCTCCTACACGGTCGTTTGGGAGATGGTTTGTTTTTTCACCCTTTAACGACCAATTTTCAAGTCAGAGTGTGATTTTTCCAAATTATCATCAAACTCTCAAATCGGGAGACCCGGGACTATGTGGTCAGTTCCTACAAGTTACATTGGTCCCGTGCGAGGTGTTCGTGCCTTCTACGGGGCTGTTTGCGGGCAGGTTTGGGATTTCACCCTTTAACGGCTTGTTTTCAAGTCAAAGTGTGATTTTTTTAAATTATCATCAAACTCTCAAACCGGGAGATCCAGGATTATGCGGTATGTTCCTACTAGTTACATTGGTCCCGTGCGAGGTGTTCGTGCCTCCTACGGGGTCGTTTGGACGCTGGTTTGGGTTTTCACCCTTTAACGACCTATTTTCAATTCAAAGAGTGATTTTTACAAATTATCCTCATACTCTGAAATCGGGAGACCCAGGACTATGTGGTCAGTTCTTACAAGTTACATTGGTCTCGTGCGAGGTGTTCGTGGCTCCTACGGGGTCGTTTGAGGGCTGGTTTGGGTTTTCACCCTTTAACGGCTTGTTTTCAAGTCAAAGTGTAATTTTTGCAAATTATCATCATACTCTCAAATAGGGAGACTCGGGACTACGCGGTCAGTTCGCAAAAGTTCTACTAGTTCCGTGCGAGGTGTTCGTGCCTCCTACATGGTCGTTTGGGAGATGGTTTATTTTTACACCCTTTAACGACCTGTTTTCAAGTCAAAGTGTGATTTTTCCAAGTTATCACCAAACTCTCAAATCGGGAGACCCGGGACTATGTGGTCAGTTCCTACAAGTTACATTGGTCCCGTGCGAGGTGTTCGTGCCTTCTACGGGGTCGTTTGGGTTTTCACCCTTTAACGGCTTGTTTTCAAGTCAAAGTGTGATTTCTTTAAATTATCATCAAACTCTCAAATCGAGAGACCTGGGATTACGCGGTCAGTTCCTACTAGTTACATGGGTCCCGTGCGAGGTGTTCGTACCTCCTACGGGGTCGTTTGGGTGCTGGTTTGGGGTTTCACCCATTAACGTCCTGTTTTCAAGTCAAAGTGTGATTTTTACAAATTATCGTCATACTCTCAAACCGGGATACCCGAGACTACGCGGTCAGTTCCTACAAGTTACATTGGTCCCGTGCGAGGTGTTCATGCCTCCTACGGGGTCGTTTGGGGGCTTGTTTTGGTTTTCACCCTTTAACGGCCTGCTTTCAAGTCAAAGTGTGATTTTTGCAAATTATCGTCACACTCTCAAATCGAGAGACCCGGGACTATGCGATCAGTTCCAACAAGTTACATTGGTCCCGTGCGAGGTGTTCGTGCCTCCTACGAGGACATTTGGGGGATGGTTTCGGTTTTCTCCCTTTAACGGCTTATTTTCAAGTCAAAGTGTGATTTTTGCAAATTGTCGTCATACTCTCAAACCGGGAGACCCGGGACTACGTGGTCAGTTTCTACAAGTTACATTGGTCCCATGTGAGGTGCTCGTGCCTCCTACGGGGTCGTTTGGGGGCTGGTTTGGGTTTTCACCCTTTAACAGCCTGTTTTCAAGTCAAAGTGTGATTTTTGCAAATTATCATCACACTCTCAAATCGGTTGTCTCGGGACTACGCGGTCAGTTCCTACAAGGTACATTGGTCCCGTGCGAGGTGTTCGTGCCTCCTATGGAGTCGTTTGGGGGATGGTTTGTGTTTTCAACCTTTAACGACCTGTTTTCAAGTCTAAGTGTGATTTTTTCAAATTATCATCATACTCCTAAACTGGGAGACCCGAGACTAAACGGTCAGTTCCTACAAGTTACATTGGTCCCTTGCGAGGTTTCCGTGCCTCCAGCGGGGTCGTTTGGGGGATGGTTTGGGTTTTCACCCTTTAATGGCCTATTTTCAAGTCAAAGTGTGATTTTTTCAAATTATCGTCATACTCTCAAACCAGGAGACCCGGGACCACGCGATTAGTTCCTAAAAGTTACATTGGTCCCGTGCGAGGTGTTCGTGCCTCCTACGGGGTCGTTTGGGTGTAGGTTGGGGTTTTCACCCTTTTACGGCCTGTTTTCAAGTCAAAGTGTCTTTTTTCCAAATTATCGTCAAACTCTCAAACCGAGAGACTCAGGACTATACGGTCAGCTCCTACAAGTTACATTGGTCCCGTGCGAGATGTTCGTGCCTCCTACGGGGTCATTTGGGGGCTGGTTTGGGTTTTCACCCTTTAACGGCTTGTTTTCAAGTGAAAGTGTGATTTTTGCAAATTATCGTCATACTCTCAAAGAGGGAGACCCGGGATCACGCGGTCTGTTCCTACTAGTTACATTGGTCCCGTGCGAGGTGTTCGTGCCTCCTACGGGGTCGTTTGGGGGCTGGTTTGGGTTTTCACCCTTTACCAGCCTGTTTTCAATTTTAGGTGTGATTTTGGCAAATTATTGTCATACTCTCAAACTGGGACACCCGGGACTACGCGATCAGTTCCTACAAGTTACATTGGTCCCGTGCGAGGTGTTCGTGGCTCCTACAGGGTCGTTTGGGGGCTGGTTTGGGTTTTCACCCTTTAATGGCCTGTTTTCAAGTCAAAGTGTGATTTTTGCAAATTATCTTCATACTCTCAAACCAGGAGACTCGGGACTACGCGATTAGTTCCTAAAAGTTACATTGGTCCCGTACGAGGTGTTCGTGCCTCCTACGGAGTCGTTTGGGGGCAGGTTGGGGATTTCACTCTTTAACGGCCTGTTTTCAAGTCAAAGTGTTTTTTTCCAAATTATCATCAAACTCTCAAACAGGGAGACACGTGACTATACGGTCAACTCCTACAAGTTACATTGGTCCCGTGCGAGGTGTTCGTGCCTCCTACGGGGTCATTTGGGGGCTGGTTTGGGTTTTCACCCTTTAACGGCTTGTTTTCAAGTGAAAGTGTGATTTTTGCAAATTATCGTCATACTCTCAAAGAGGGAGACCCGGGATCACGCGGTCTGTTCCTACTAGTTACATTGGTCCCGTGCGAGGTGTTCGTGCCTCCTACGGGGTCATTTGGGGGATGGTTTGGGTTTTCACCCTTTAACTACCTGTTTTCAAGTCAAAGTGTGATTTTTACTAATTATCGTCATACTCTCTAATCGGGAGACCCGGGACTACGTGGTCAGTTCCTACAAGTTAAATTGGTCCCGTGTGAGGTGTCCGTGCCTCCTACGGGTTCGTTTGGGGGCTGGTTTGGGTTTTCACCCTTTACCGGCCTGTTTTCAATTCTAGGTGTGATTTTTGCAAATTATCATCATACTTTCAAACTGGGAGACCCGGGACTACGCGATCAGTTCCTACAAGTTACATTGGTCCCATGCGAGGTGTCCGTGCCTCCTATAGGGTCGTTTGGGGGCTGGTTTCGGTTTTCACCCTTTAACGGCCTGTTTTCAAGTCTAAGTATGATTTTTGCAAATTATCCTCATACTCTCAAACCGGGAGACCCGAGACTACACGGTCAGTTCCTATAAGTTACATTGGTCCCGATCGAGGTGTTCCTGCCTCCTACGGGCTCATTTGGGTGCTGGTTTGGGTTTTCACCCTTTAACGACCTGTTTTCAAGTCAAAGTGTGATTTTTACAAATTATCATCATACTCTCAAATCGGGAGACCCGGGACTACGTTGTCAGTTCCTACAAGTTACATTGGTCCCGTGCGAGGTCTTCGTGCCTCCTACGGGATCATTTGGGGGATGGTTTGGGTTTTCACCCTTTAATGACCTGTTTTCAAGTCTAAGTGTGATTTTTCCAAATTATCGTCATACTCTCAAACCGGGAGACCCGATACTACACAGTCAGTTTCTACAAGTTACATTGGTCCCGTAGGAGGTGTTCGTGCCTCCAACGGGATCGTTTGTGGGATGGTTTGGGTTTTCACCCTTTAACGGCTTGCTTTCAAGTCAAAGTGTGATTTTTGCAAATTATCGTCATACTCTTAAAGTGGGAGACCCGGGATTACGCGGTCTGTTCCTACTAGTTACATTAGTCCCGTGCGAGGTGTTCGTGCCTCCTACGGGGTCGTTTGGGTGCTGGTTTGTGTTTTCACCCTTTAACGACCTCTTTTCAAGTCAAAGTATGATTTTTACAAATTAGCGTCATACTCTCAAATAGGGAGACTCGGGACTATGCGGTCAGTTCGCAAAAGTTCCATTGGTTCCGTGCGAGGTGTTCGTGCCTCCTACATGGTCTATTGGGAGATGGTTTGTTTTTACACCCTTTAACGACCTGTTTTCAAGTCAAAGTGTGATTTTTCCAAATTATCACCAAACTCTCAAATCGGGAGACCCGGGACTATGTGGTCAGTTCCTACAAGTTACATTGGTCCCGTGCGAGGTGTTCGTGCCTTCTACGGGGTCGTTTGTGTTTTCACCCTTTAACGGCTTGTTTTCAAGTCAAAGTGTGATTTCTTTAAATTATCATCAAACTCTCAAACCGAGAGACCTGGGATTACGCGGTCAGTTCCTACTAGTTACATGGGTCCCGTGCGAGGTGTTCGTGCCTCCTACGGGGTCGTTTGGGTGCTGGTTTGGGGTTTCACCCATTAACGTCCTGTTTTCAAGTCAAAGTGTGATTTTTACAAATTATCATCATACTCTCAAATCGGGATACCCGAGACTACGCGGTCAGTTCCTACAAGTTACATTGGTCCCGTACGAGGTGTTCATGCCTCCTACGGGGTCGTTTGGGGGCTGGTTTTGGTTTTCACCCTTTAACGGCTTGCTTAAAGGTCAAAGTGTGATTTTTGCAAATTATCGTCACACTCTCAAACCGGGAGACCCGGGACTATGCGATCAGTTCCAACAAGTTACATTGGTCCCGTGCGAGGTGTTCGTGCCTCCTACGAGGACGTTTGGGGGATGGTTTCGGTTTTCTCCCTTTAACGGCTTATTTTCAAGTCAAAGTGTGATTTTTGCAAATTGTCGTCATACTCTCAAACCGGGAGACCCGGGACTACGCGGTCAGTTTCTACAAGTTACATTGGTCCCATGTGAGGTGCTCGTGCCTCCTACGGGGTCGTTTGGGGGCTGGTTTGGGTTTTCACCCTTTAACAGCCTGTTTTCAAGTCAAAGTGTGATTTTTGCGAATTATCATCATACTCTCAAATCGGTTGTCCCGGGACTACGCGGTCAGTTCCTACAAGGTACATTGGTCCCGTGCGAGGTGTTCGTGCCTCCTATGGAGTCGTTTGGGGGATGGTTTGTGTTTTCAACCTTTAACGACCTGTTTCCAAGTCTAAGTGTGATTTTTTCAAATTATCATCATACTCTCAAACTGGGAGACCCGAGACTAAACGGTCAGTTCCTACAAGTTACATTGGTCCCTTGCGAGGTTTCCGTGCCTCCAGCGGGGTCGTTTGGGGGATGGTTTGGGTTTACACCCTTTAATGGCCTATTTTCAAGTCAAAGTGTGATTTTTTCAAATTATCGTCATACTCTCAAACCAGGAGACCCGGGACTACGCGATTAGTTCCTAAAAGTTACATTGGTCCCGTGCGAGGTGTTCGTGCCTCCAACGGGGTCGTTTAGGGGCAGGTTGGGGATTTCACCCTTTAACGGCCTGTTTTCAAGTCAAAGTGTTTTTTTTTCCAAATTATCATCAAACTCTCAAACAGGGAGACCCGGGACTATACGGTCAGCTCCTACAAGTTACATTGGTCCCATGGGAGGTGTTCGTGCCTCCTACGGGGTCATTTGGGGGCTGGTTTGGGTTTTCACCCTTTAACGGCTTGTTTTCAAGTCAAAGTGTGATTTTTGCAAATTATCGTCATACTCTCAAAGAGGGAGACCCGGGATCACGCGGTCTGTTCCTACTAGTTACATTGGTCCCGTGCGAGGTGTTCGTGCCTCCTACGGGGTCGTTTGGGGGATGGTTTGGGTTTTCACCCTTTAACGGCCTGTTTTCAAGTCAAAGTGTGATTTTTACTAATTATCGTCATACTCTCTAACCGGGAGACCCGGGACTACGTGGTAAGTTCTTACAAGTTAAATTGGTCCCATGCGAGGTGTTCGTGCCTCCTACGGGATCGTTTGGGGGATGGTTTGGGTTTTCATCCTTTACCGGCCTGTTTTCAATTCTAGGTGTGATCTTTGCAAATTATCGTCATACTCTCAAACTGGGAGACCCGGGACTACGCGGTCAGTTCCTACAAGTTACATTGGTCCCATACGAGGTGTTCGTGCCTCCTACGGGGTCGTTTGGGTGCTGGTTTGGGTTTTCACCCTTTAATGGCCTGTGTTTCAAGTCAAAGTGTGATTTTTGCAAATTATCGTCATACTCTCAAACCAGGAGACCCGGGACTACGCGATTACCTCCTAAAAGTTACATTGGTCCCGTGCGAGGTGTTCGTGCCTCCTACGGGGTCGTTTGGGGGTAGGTTGGGGATTTCACCCTTTAACGGCCTGTTTTCAAGACAAAGTGTGTTTTTTCCAAATTATCGTCAAACTCTCAAATCGGGAGACCCGTGACTATACGGTCAACTCCTGTAAGTTACATTGGTCCCGTGCGAGGTGTTCGTGCCTCCTACGGGGTCATTTGGGGGTTGGTTTGGGTTTTCTCCCTTTAACGGCTTGTTTTCAAGTCAAAGTGTGATTTTTGCAAATTATCGTCATACTCTCAAAGCGGGAGACCCGGGATCACGTAGTCTGTTCCTACTATTTACATTGGTCCCGTGCGAGGTGTTCGTGCCTCCTATGGGGTCGTTTGTGGGATGGTTTGGGTTTTCACCCTTTAACGACCTGTTTTCAAGTTAAAGTGTGATTTTTACTAATTATCGTCATACTCTCTAACCGGGAGACCCGGTACTATGTGGTCAGTTCCTACAAGTTAAATTGGTCCCGTGTGAGGTGTCCGTGCCTCCTACGGGTTCGTTTGGGGGTTGGTTTGGGTTTTCACCCTTTACCGTCCTGTATTCAATTCTAGGTGTGATTTTTGCAAATTATCATCATACTCTCAAACTGGGAGACCCGGGACTACGCGATCAGTTCCTACAAGTTACATTGGTCCCGTGCGAGATGTTCGTGCCTCCTATAGGGTCGTTTGGGGGCTGGTTTGGGTTTTCACCCTTTAACGGCCTGTTTTCAAGTCAAAGTGTGTTTTTTCCAAATTATCGTCAAACTCTCAAATCGAGAGACTCGGGACTATACGGTCAGCTCCTACAAGTTACATTGGTCCCGTGCGAGGTGTTCGTGCCTCCTACGGGGTCATTTGGGGGCTGGTTTGGGTTTTCACCCTTTAACGGCTTGTTTTCAAGTCAAAGTGTGATTTTTGCAAATTATTGTCATACTCTCAAACCGGGAGACCCGATACTACACAATCAGTTTCTACAAGTTACATTGGTCCCGTGCGAGGTGTTCGTGCCTCCTACGGGGTTGTTTGGGGGATGGTTTGGGTTTTCACCCTTTAAGGGCCTTTTTTCAAGTCAAAGTGTGATTTTTACTAATTATCGTCATACTCTCTAAACGGGAGACACGGGACTACGTGGTCAGTTCCTACAAGTTAAATTGGTCCCGTGTGAGGTGTTCGTGCCTCCTACGGGATTGTTTGGGGACTGGTTTGGGTTTTCACCCTTTACCGGCCTGTTTTCAATTCTAGGTATGATTTTTGCAAATTATTGTCATACTCTCAGACTGGGACACCCGGGACTACGCGATCAGTTCCTACAAGTTACATTGGTCCCGTGCGAGGTGTTCGTCGCTCCCACAGGGTCGTTTTGGGGCTGGTTTGGGTTTTCACCCTTTAATGGCCTGTTTTCAAGTCAAAGTGTGATTTTTGCAAATTATCATCATACTCTCAAACCAGGAGACCCGGGACTACGCGATTATTTCCTAAAAGTTACATTGGTCCCGTGCGAGGTGTTCGTGCCTCCTACGGGGTCGTTTGGGGGCAGGTTGGGGATTTCACCCTTTAACGGCCTGTTTTCAAGTCAAAGTGTTTTTTTTTCCAAATTATCATCAAACTCTCAAACAGGGAGACCCGGGACTATACGGTCAGCTCCTACAAGTTACATTGGTCCCGTGCGAGGTGTTCGTGACTCCTACGGGGTCATTTGGGGGCTGGTTTGGGTTTTCACACTTTAACGGCTTGTTTTCAAGTCAAAGTGTGATTTTTGCAAATTATCATCATACTCTCAAAGAGGGAGACCCGGGATCACGCGGTCTGTTCCTACTAGTTACAGTGGTCCCGTGCGAGGTGTTCGTGCCTCCTACGGGGTCGTTTGGGGGATGGTTTGGGTTTTCACCCTTTAACGGCCTGTTTTTAAGTCAAAGTGTGATTGTTACTAATTATCGTCATACTCTCTAACCGGGAGACCCGGGACTATGTGGTCAGTTCCTACAAGTTAAATTGGTCCCATACGAGGTGTTCGTGCCTCCTACGGGATCGTTTGGGGGATGGTTTGGGTTTTCACCCTTTACCGGCCTGTTTTCAATTCTAGGTGTGATCTTTGCAAATTATCGTCATACTCTCAAACTGGGAGACCCGGGACTACGCGGTCAGTTCCTACAAGTTACACTGGTCCCGTACGAGGTGTTCGTGCCTCCTACGGGGTCGTTTGGGTGCTGGTTTGGGTTTTCACCCTTTAATGGTCTGTGTTTCAAGTCAAAGTGTGATTTTTGCAAATTATCGTCATACTCTCAAACCAGGAGACCCGGGACTACGCGATTACCTCCTAAAATTTACATTGGTCCCGTGCGAGGTGTTCGTGCCTCCTACGGGGTCGTTTGGGGGCAGGTTGGGGATTTCACCCTTTAACGGCCTGTTTTCAAGACAAAGTGTGTTTTTTCCAAATTATCGTCAAACTCTCAAATCGGGAGACCCGTGACTATACGGTCAACTCCTACAAGTTACATTGGTCCCGTGCGAGGTGTTCGTGCCTCCTACGGGGTCATTTGGGGGTTGGTTTGGGTTTTCTCCCTTTAACGGCTTGTTTTCAAGTCAAAGTGTGATTTTTGCAAATTATCGTCATACTCTCAAAGCGGGAGACCCGGGATCACGTAGTCTGTTCCTACTATTTACATTGGTTCCGTGCGAGGTGTTCGTGCCTCCTATGGGGTCGTTTGTGGGATGGTTTGGGTTTTCACCCTTTAACGACCTGTTTTAAAGTTAAAGTGTGATTTTTACTAATTATCGTCATACTCTCTAACCGGGAGACCCGGTACTATGTGGTCAGTTCCTACAAGTTAAATTGGTCCCGTGTGAGGTGTCCGTGCCTCCTACGGGTTCGTTTGGGGGTTGGTTTGGGTTTTCACCCTTTACCGTCCTGTTTTCAATTCTAGGTGTGATTTTTGAAAATTATCATCATACTCTCAAACTGGGAGATCCGGGACTACGCGATCAGTTCCTACAAGTTACATTGGTCCCGTACGAGGTGTTCGTGCCTCCTATAGGGTCGTTTGGGGGCTGGTTTGGGTTTTCACCCTTTAACGGCCTGTTTTCAAGTCTAAGTGTGATTTTTGCAAATTATCCTCATAGTCTCAAATCGGGAGACCCGAGACTACACGGTCAGTTCCTATAAGTTACATTGGTCCCGATCGAGGTGTTCCTGCCTCCTACGGGGTCATTTGGGTGCTGGTTTGGGTTTTCACCCTTTAACGGCCTGTTTTCAAGTCAAAGTGTGATTTTTACAAATTATCATCATACTCTCAAACCGGGAGACCCGGGACTACGTTGTCAGTTCCTACAAGTTACATTGGTCCCGTGCGAGGTCTTCGTGCCTCCTACGGGATCATTTGGGGGATGGTTTGGGTTTTCACCCTTTAATGACCTGTTTTCAAGTCTAAGTGTGATTTTTCCAAATTATCGTCATACTCTCAAACCGGGAGACCCGATACTACACAGTCAGTTTCTACAAGTTACATTGGTCCCGTAGGAGGTGTTCGTGCCTCCGACGGGATCGTTTGTGGGATGGTTTGGGTTTTCACCCTTTAACGGCCTATTTTCAAGTCAAAGTATGATTTTTGCAAATTAGCATCATACTCTCAAACTGGGAGACCCGGGACTACGCGATCAGTTCCTACAAGTTACATTTGTCCCGTGTGAGGTGTTCGTGCCTCCTACGGGGTCGTTTGGGGGCTGGTTTGGGTTTTCACCCTTTAACGGCCTAATTTCAAGTCAAAGTGTGATTTTTGCAAATTAACATCATACTCTCAAAGCGGGAGACCCGGGACTACGAGGTCAGTTCCTAAAAGTTACATTGGCCCCGTGCGAGGTGTTCGTGGCTCCAACGGGGTCATTTGGGGGCTTGTTTGGGTTTTCACCCTTTAACGGCCTATTTTTATGTTTAATCCAAATGTTTTCAAATTAACAATCGGGAACTAAAATATATCTTAAGCATCAAATAAAGAGGAATATTAAATATGTATTAAGAATGAGGGAGCATGAAAACTCAAATAAATATCACTTTTATCATTCGTTGGTGTCATCAATGGGATGGTGAAAGTAATAGTACCAATACAAAAATCCGTTGTTACCCACATCTCCCAACGTCTCACAAGATCCTTATTTTCCACCCCAAACTGGATATTCAGGCACTTTTACGAGGTCGAGTACGATCTTCACTTCTCTCTTTCCTAACTCATGGAAGTGAACATAAGATATAGGTCCAGGCGGAAATTTCCTACCATAATAGACAACTTGACCAGTTTGAGATAGTATGTTTCATTCCACCATCGAGCTAAAACATGAAACTTGGGATGTGGGTGTAGTAAAAGGACTGGAAGGAGTTGCAGTGTTTGGAGATGGTAAAGCATGAGAATTATGTCCAACACATACGAACTTTCCACTCTCAAAATTCTTTACAAAATCTGAGAGTGTAGACTTCATACCCTCCATTTCTTCTCTGAGGTTATCCATTTGATCGTTCCAACTTTCGTTAGCCGCATTTACCTCTTGAATCATTTCTCGAGCAAATGCAGACGCCAATATAGTTGTTCTAGAAATCGTGGACCCAACGCAATAAACACGTCCTCGCGTGTCTTTCCCAAATACATCAAAAATTAGCCCAGCATCCAAGGTCTCCTCTTGACCACTCGCTTGGTATACATCTAGAAGCATTTTAACCTTATCCTGTACATAAAGACATTAAAGTTATCATTTAAATTACATATTGGGTAAAAGAAGGAAAAAAAACATTAAAGATAAATTACCGCAAATGCTTCATCATGAGGCGCATAATCTCCGCCTTTTACTTTATGAGTTGACAACCACAATTCAGCACGGGTTGGTTCACGTGCATGCTCCTTTTTCCAATTCTCTGTAGCTCGGGCATAACCATAACGACCCGTGTTATGAGTAGTGATTTTTGCACAATTTTGTTTTATCTCTTTATTTTTTCTTTGCAAATCCCTTTAGGCTTGTGCAGCTTCATTGTCACAAAATGCCTCCCAATCCTCAGGTTTAACATTTTTAGGAACATTCTCCCTCCACTTTGCAACATCTTCACCCTTCAAATTTACCCTTATCTTGGCCTTGAACTTCTTCCAAGACTCGTTAGCTTTTTTCATGAACATTCTTTTTTGATTATCTTTCGCAACAGGAAAATCTTTCTACAATATATGAAAGAAACAAAATTTATCATTATGTAATTAAATTTAGTAACAATTACAATTGTAGCCAAAGAGAAAAAATAGTATAACTTGAATATTGTCCAAATTTGATTCTTATATCGCACGTCTACATGTCTCCATGTTATATAAGAAATCGGTATATGCATCCTAGTGAGGTCTCCACATCTAGTAGAGGGTGTAGCTTAATTATCCCCCACCGAAAGGCCATGCTCGTAAAATTTTAATCTCTTTGTGGAAAGTGCATCACCCGCTGTCGAAGACCTCGAAAAGAGATTGGTCCTGGTGTCGCACCACTTGGTGACGGATTTGAAGTATCACCCACCCGAGATATTATTTATCTGACAAGAGATTGTTTGGCACATAAATAATCAGAATAAACAACCGCAAATGAGAATATACTTATTCTGTTTAAAACAGAACATATATATAAAACAAAACATATATATATATATATATATATAAACAGTTATGTATATATATATATATAAACTGTTTATATATACAAACTCTATATATAAACAGATCTGTTTATATAAACAGTTTATATAAACATATCTGCTTATATAAACAGATATATATATACATGTATATATAAACAGATCTGTTTATATAAACTGTTTATATATACCCGTTTATATAAACAGATCTGTTTATATATACAGTTTGTATATACAAACAGTTATGTATATATAAACAGTTATGTATATATATATATATATATATATATATATATATATATATAAACAAATCTGTTTATATATATATATCTGCAATACCCGTACAACTGCGATAAGATTTAAAGACAGTACTAACACTGCCCCAATAACTAAATACCCAAGTTCAGGAGTTATTAAACACATAACAGACATGAAAGTTTCAATAGTTTCAATAGATTAACAATGACTAAATACCCAAGTTCAATAGATTCAATAGATTGACAATAACTAAATACCAAAGTTTAAATAGTAAAAAAGTCATAACAGGTTAGAATATGAATCCATTACATTACATGAATTCGGTGTGTAAAAGTTCCAACATCTTCTCATTTTTCTCGAGAATGGAGTCATACATCGTACGATCAATCTCAATCGCATCTATTTCTTCTGTCAATCTCTTGGGAGAGTGCAGAACAATCGACCACCCCTTGAACTTGGTGTCTTTACAATAAAACACTTGAATTGCTTGAGATGCAATGATAAACGGATTGTCGTGTATTGAATTTTTACTCGTGAGCTTACTAAGGTTGATCATCACCAATTTTGAGGTCGGTTCAACTTTGCAAGCATTCTTATCATCTATGGCCACCCAATCACAATAAAAGACTGTATGTGTAAACCCAATATAATTCAAGTCGAGTATTTGTCTAATAACTCCATAAAAAGTTGTGAGGACCCTCTTCTTATTAAATGCCTTCATAGATACACCACTACTCTGAAAGCTGCGATTCTCTTCATATACATAAGTACAAAAGGTATAGACATTGCATTGGAACTTATCATAGCTAGTAACCCTCTGGAGTGGACCATCGGAATAGGGCAAAATTTCGATATCATTAGATCTTAAGGCCTACAGTGAAATTAATATTTGTTTAATATTTTTATTGAAATAAGATTATGATAAAAAAAACAAGTGCCTAGATAAAAAATACTTGCCTCGTTCCTTAGCCAATGGATGAAATCATCAATTCTATGCATCGATGTAGTCCCAGTTAACCTAAATTTTCTACAAGTAACGAATTTTTACATTAAGAAATTTTCAATTACAATAAAATAATATGAATTAGTAATGGGTTACATGTTTACCTTTTCCACTCATCAACGCCATGGTATTGAAATAGGACCCATCTTCGTACTTGTTCATACTGCACAGTATTTAGGGTCAACTCCTTACCTTTACCCAATGCTTGTTGACACATTGAGTCATCAAACTCATTATCGAGAAAATCCTCAAGGTTCCTCTTAAGAGTTCCTTCACCTCTAATCGACACATATTCCATGGCATACAAAGAAGCTTCATGTAATAAATATGCATTAGCAATGCTCCCTTCGATGTACCTCTTGTTTCGTGACCACCTTTTGTATCTTCCCATTTCTCTTTCAAACAACCACATTGCACGATATCTAGGTGGACCAGTTGTCAATGCTTCATCGGCTAAATGGTTCATGAGGTGGATCATGACCACAAAAAAGGTAGGTGGAATGTAAATTTCGAGGACACAAAGAGCCTCTACTAATGCTTGTTTTTCCATTAAAAGATGTTCCCTGAAAATCACTTTTGAACAAACAACATTAAAAAATATGCTTATCCGTTGTATAGATTTAAACAAAGGCTTATGATCTGGAAATGAATGCATAAGCAACGCAGGAAGCAATCGTTGCATAATGACGTGATAATCATGAGACTTGAGATTGGTTAATCCGGGAAGTTCAAGGTTAACATTATTGCTAAAATTCGATGAAAATCCAATCGGTACCTTCAATGTTTTCAAGGTGAGATAAAAGACTTCTTTCTCTTACTTTCCTAATGCAAAAGGTGCTGATGGCATTCGCGTTTTATTACTACCTTCAACATCTTGCATCCATAATTTTCTATTAAGATTCAACGAGACCTTCAACTCTTCTCGGGATCTAACTGTATCTTTATTTGATGATCCTTTCACTCAGAGAATGGTACCTAAAAGAGTCTCTGTTACGTTTTTTCAACATGCATAATGTCTAAATTATGTCGAATATCGTGATCCTTCCAGTACTCAATGTCAAACAAAATGGATCTCCTCGAAAAACTGTCAGTACCTGTGAGATCCTAGTCGTCACCTTCACTTGGATGATCATCATTATCTACACCATCTTCCAATACTATTGGCTCTTTTTCTTTCCCCTTCCCTTTCACTTTCCCATTCCCCTTCCCCTTCCATTTCCCCTTCCCCTTCCCCTTCCCATTCCCCTTCCCCTTCCCTTTAGCTTTCCCCTTCCCCACTCCCTCTCCCTCTCCCTCTTTTTGGGCACCTTCTCGGGCGATAACAGACACAATTTTCTCAACCTCTACACTTGTTAACTTTCGTGGAGCCATAGAAGACTCTATTTTACCATTAAATGTTTGCTTTGGTGTGTCGTACCTGTAAGGATGCTTTTCGGGAAGGAACATGCGAGATCGTTGATAGCTACATTTCGTTGACTTGCAAAGATATTCAGAAGGTGTGTTTGTAGAGCAAAAATGACACCCATAATAAACTGGAGTTGAACAACCTGCTAACATCCCATAAGCATGAAAATCATGAATACCCCATATCAACATGGATTTTAACTGAAAATGTTCATTTTTATTTGCATGCCAAGCCTCGACACCGAACCATAAGATCTTCAGCTTGTCGACTAAGGGTTGGAGGAAGACATCAATATTACTTGATGGTGACTTTGGCCCAGGAATCAATACATTCAACTTTGAAAACTCACTCCTCATACACATTGATGGGAGAGGGTTGAGATATTTCATAACCACTGGCCAGCAACTATAGTTACGGCCTGTAATACCCCGTATTTTTATGAAATTTATTTATGGGATTAATTGAATTAAATGCGTATTAATTGGAAATTAATCCGGATAAAAATACTAGAGAGATGTGAGTTGGTATTTGATTTTAATGAGTATATATGGCTATATATATGAATATTGAATTATGAAATTTGTCGTGAGATTGAAATACGACAATTTGGAAATTTTGTTGGGACGCGTATGACAGTCGCGTCAGGAATATAATTATTTTAATTAAAAAGTGAATTTTATTTTTACTAGCCGTATGGTCATTTTGAGTGCTCCAACGCGTCCATAAGGGTTGAAATAGTCTGAAAACACTAGCCGGGGGTTTAGTTTGGGTCCCGGAGCATTTTTAGGCCATACCGACAACGTAAAAGGGTAGTTTGGTAATTTTGGAATTTTGGGAATTAAAACCCACGAAAATTAGAAATTAATATTTGTTTTAACCTTTACCCACTAAACCCACTAACTACATTTAATGACTTAATGGGCTACGGGGGTTATCGGAATTAGTTTCAAGAGCTTCCTAGGGCAACCTTAACCACCATTGTCACCTTGGAGAAAAAGAACTTGTAGAGAGAGAGAGAGAGAGGAGAATTCTGTAGAGAGAGAGAACTATTCATCAATTCGACATCAAAATCAGAGAAAGACATAAGGCAAGTGGTTTAATTTCGTTAATTGCAAAGAATGCTTCTTCCATGCGTAGGAAATTTATGAAATTGTATTGTTCTTGGAGAATGATAAAAACCCATTGAATTGGATTTAGAGATTTATAATTTTATGAGGAAATTGCATGTATAACAATGTTAGGGTGATTATTCAGAGAAAAATACATCTTTTATATCATAAAAACGGATTTAGTTATGCCTATGGATGAATTTAATTTTCTAGGGTTCATGTTCATGGGATTTGGGGAAAACTGAGGGGGATTTGATGATTTGATGATGTCTAGGAAGATTTAGCCCTATATAAATGTTTAATTATGACCTACGAATGTTTAGTGTTTATTAGAAACCTTAAAATTCTGTTGGGATGAATTGTATATGGGATTAGAGGTGAAGAAAGTTGGAAAAACGAAAAAGGGAAATTCTGGGCTCAAAACTGGTCTCCTTATTAGAAGACATGCCCAGGTCGTTCGAACGAGCTCGTTCGAACGAGCTTCAAATGAGTGACAGTTTGAATTCTAACGAGGGGGATGCTCATTCGATGCCTTTCGTTCGAACATGATCTCGTTAGATGCCCAGTCCGTTCGAAGGAAATCTCGTTCGAACAACCTCATTCGAACGAGACTTCTAATGAGCTGACAGTTTAGGCTTTTTGGCCTGTTTGGATTTTGCGTGTCCCGTAACCTTGGTTAATTGCAGAGATAAGATTCCCTTGATGATAAATTGATGTAGTTGGGATATTTGGGATATATTGAGGAGTAAAACATAGAAGTGTGATTTGAATTGAATGGAAATTATGGAATAGGACGTGAGTGACTATTAGGATGAGAGAATTATTGACGGCTTAAATAATTGAATTAATCGGGAACATGTGAATTGTGTAACATTATAAGTCGGTACGAGAATGAGAAGTGTACCACAAATAAATTATGGTGATTACTAAGATGTGTGCATACTTAGTATATGTATATGATTTTATGTGTATGACATACCTACCATACTTGCTATCACGGGAGGTTTACGTTTGCTTAGGGCTATCTAATCCTTGTGTTGCCCGGATTTAGATTGGTACCTCGAGAACATAGGTCAGAGAAGGACTTATTGGGATGTTAATTAATCTGCTGATCGTGGGAGCATAGGTATGTGCGTGACCCATGTGATGTGACTGTGTTCGCCTCCATTGTTTATGATTGTTGTTATCTGAGAACAATTCCTGAGAGATTCGAAATGCGTGATCCTTATGTACGTGATGTACCAGGATGGATAGCAGAGTATGTGTGCACCGCAGCTTCGTCTCGGGGTGCTTGTATTGTTTATTTATGACGTGAATAATATGCACTTAAATAATGAGAACTTTCATGTTGGTATTGTGAGTATAATTATGGTAATGTTTTGAGAAAATATAACGGGATAACCGGTAGTGAATTGTATTGCTAATAATTGAAAATCCGAGTTTAAGTAAAGCCCTCTATTTAATTGATAACGCTAGAATGTATAATGGGAATCGAGTAGTAAGGGATAGAACTTATTATGGTTTGGTTAGGTATGTATGTCATTTAGATGGGTACGGTACGTTAAGAGTGCACATTTAGTCGAGAGGTGAGAATTTCATGTGAGTGCACGTCCTAACATGTATTTTGCATTCATTGTTTTAAAGTATTAAAACACTTGCTATTTTTAAAAATACTCTCCACTTTCGGGCTCTAACCCGTTTGCTTTCAAATATATTTTTCTGTAAAAACCTTTTAGGTGCCCGAACACAAGGACACCATGCTTAGGATCCTCATTCAGGTGACGAGCTGTAGCTGTTTGTGGAAGTTACAGGACTTTGCTAGTAGACGCTTCATCTATCTTGACTCTATATTCATCTTTCATCAGTTGTAGGGCATGTCGCCCATTTCTATTAGAAACATTTCCTATTTCATATTTTCACACTTTTGGCATGTAATTAATTCAGGATACATTGTTTTACTTATTTCAGTTGTGGGATTGTTGTGAGGAGTTTTCCTCCGAACTTATTATTATTTTGTTGGTTATTCTATTGTTCGTTATGGTGAATGGTTTTTATTCTTTCATTATCCTTTTACTGTATGTTAATTAGACTAAATTTAAAATTTGACATGTTAGTTTTAAATACTAGGTGGTTAGAAATTATGAACATGTTTTCGACAGTGATGCTATTAACTGAGCCAATTTGGCCTTTTGATTTAATTTAATAAAGGGGTAGCTACCCGATATTTAATTAGTCGGGGTGTCACAGGTCGTATCAGAGCATCAGGTTCTAGTGTCCTTTAGGATCTGTACGGCTTATTATGTTTCCGCTGAGCTTTCTTTCATGTAGAGCCCTATATTTTAGGACTGTTGTATTCTTTTGTATATGCTACGTTCTTCAGCTATTTTGAGTTTATAACTGCGAACTTATAAACTTTATTCTTGTTTCAGATACCTCCATGACATGCACAACGGGTTCCCAGGGATGCAACGCCAGAACCACAGCTCGCAGCAGTTCAGGGCACGATGAATGCCGCCGAGGTTGCAGCCATTGTGACCTAGGCGGTAAATGTCGCACTAGCCGTAGTTCAGAAGGAACCACCTCAGGTGCCAGTAGCAGCGCCAGTTCAGGTACAAGCATTCCCGTCTTCTTGGGAACGTGTTCGAGATGCTTTTCAGAAAGCACACCCACCGGAGTTCGCTGGTAGCTCCGATGTTGTGGTTTCGAGTCAGTGGAGGAAAGACATTCAGCAGCACTTGAGGATGTATGAGTGCACCGATGTCCATAAGCAGATACTAGCTACCTTTTAGGTAGTGTGGTCTGAACTGCAGTGGTGGGAGTCTATTACCACCATGGAGGAGAGAGATACTCTCCCGATACAGGAGTTTTGGGTGCGGTTTGACCGGAAGTATTTTTCGTCAGCTGTTCACACGGAAATGAGGAGGAAGTTGATGAATCTCAGACAGGAGGGTAAGACTGTGGCCGAGTATGAGGCCAAATTCACAAATCTATTGAATATTGTTCCGGATGAGATACCGACAGAAGAGAAGAAGATACAGAAATTTATAGACGGATTAACTTGGAGGATCCGTCAGCATTTGTTGGGGAATCTATCGTTGGCCACTTATTCTGACGTGGTTAATGTTGCACTGTTACACTTCCAGGATCACCGCTTTCACATGGCTGAAGGCAAGAGATCGGGAGAGTCCAGCCATCAGGGCAGGACTAGAGGACATGGTGCCAGTGGGGCACAATATGTTTAGGGTAAGAGACAGGGTGACCAGGGTTCCCAGTAGGGGGATCACAAGAGGTTCAGATCGGGAAATTTCAGGCACGGACAGGAGGTTTTCGACAGGGCCATCAGGGTTCGAACGGCCTTCCGGGCCAGCAGGGTCAGAATGGCCAACAACAGTTTTAACAGGGCCAACAGGGCCAGGGGAGGAACGGTAATGGCCACCAGGGCCGGGGGCAGCAGGGACAGAGAGGGGGAACTTTCCGGGGAAGTGTTACGTTTGTGGCAAGACTGGCCATAAATTCCAGGACTGTCCTGATAGGGGCAGGGCCCCGCAGCAGCAGCAGGGTGCTCGACAGGAGCCGTAGAGACCTATGTTTCTCACCGCCCTCCCGGTACCACCACAGATGGTAGCATTACCACCCATTCCAGCGGTCCCAGTTCAGCAGGAGCAGCTTCAGTATGGGAGAGTCTATCAGCTTCAGCAGGCCGCATCCCCATAGGATCCACCTGCAATTGAGGGTATGTTCTCTATTCAGGGGACTCCGGGGCGCATTTTATTTGACACGGGGGCTACACACTATTTTATTTCTATGAGATTTGCACGCACCATTGGGTTATTAGACACCGCTGTGAGTACGGTTACTTGTGTAGTTTCACCGTTGAGTAGGGGTTCCGTGATTTCACGTGTATGTAGAGGCGTGGGTATAGATATCGGGAGGTTTACTTTACCCGCGGATATGTTAGTATTAGATATGACCGAGTATGATGCCATTATTGGTATGGATTGGCTTGTTGCGTACCGAGCCATGATTGATTGTTTTAGTAGATGTATTATCTTTGCCATTCCCGGGCAGGAGATGTTTTTAGTGGCGATGCCTCGTCCTGAGGGAGGATCGTCCAGTCATTTGTACTATATAGAGGAGGAGACCTCTAAGGAAGTGGTGATACCACTTGATTCGATTTCGGTTGTTCGAGAGTTTGCCCACGTATTTCAGGATATACCTGGATTACCTCCGAGTAGAGAGATAGATTTTGTGATTGACTTGACGCCGGGCACTCGGCCTATTGCCCGCGCACCTTATCGTATGGATCTAGTTGAGATGAGAGAGTTACGGGATGAGATTGAGCAGTTGTTGGGTCAGGGGTTTATTCGGAGGAGTACTTCGCCGTGGGTTGCCCCTGTGTTGTTCGTGAAGAAGAGGGATGGATCGTTGAGGTTATGTGTGGATTATCGGGAGTTGAATAATGTCACGATACGGAATAAGTATCCGTTGCCCCGAATTGATGACTTACTCGACCAGTTGAGGGGAGCTAATTTCTTCTCAAAGATTGATTTGCGATCGGCATACCATCAGTTGCGTATCAGGGAGGAGGACGTCTCGAAGACTACGTTCTTAATGAGATATGGTTCCTACGAGTTTTGGGTTATGCCTTTTAGTTTGACCAATGCTCCAGTCGTGTTCATGGACTTGATGAATAGGGTGTTTAGAGAATTCCTAGATCAGTTCGTCATTATCTTCATTGATGACATTCTGGTTTACTCCCAGACAGAGGAGGAGCACGCTGAGCATTTGAGTCAAGTTTTGCAGAAGCTACGTCAGAACAAGCTGTATGCAAAGTATGAGAAGTGCGGGTTTTTGGGGTATGTTTTTTCCAACCGGGGGATATCTGTTGATCCGGGGAAGGTATCCGTGGTGAGGGAGTGGGGATAGCCCACGACACCGACTGAGATCCGTAGTTTCTTTGGACTAGCAGGATACTGCATGAGGTTCATTCGGGGATTTTCAAAGATAGCAGGTCCTTTAACACATCTGACTCGTAAAGGTGTGTCGTTCATCTGGAGTGATGCCTTCCAGTTGGCATTCAATGAGTTGAAGGACAAGTTGACCTCAGTACCTGTGTTAGCATTGCCGAGATCAGGAGTTGACTATCTAGTTTACACCGATGCATCCTTGCAAGGACTTGGAGGTGTATTACCACAGGAGAGTCAGGCCATAGCTTACACTTCCCGTAATCTTAAGCCTCATGAGAAGAATTACCCCACCCATGACTTGGAGTTGGGGACAGTTGTATTTGCCCTTCGGACTTGGAGACATTACCTTTTGGGGGAGAAGTTTCGATTGTTCACGGACCACAATTCCCTACAGTACCTATTAACTCAAAAGGAGTTAAATATGCGGCAGCGAAGGTGGCTTGAGTTTGTGAAGGATTATCAGTTTGATATCTAATATCACCCGGAGAAGGCTAATGTGGTAGCAGACGCGTTGAGCCGTAGGCCAGTAGATGAGGTGGCAGGGGTGTGGAAGGCTAAGTGGAAGGAGTTGGGACACCAAGATGCAGTGGCACGATCGTTCATGTCTTTGATGACGGTTACACCGCAGATTGTCATGAAGGTGGTAAAGGCACAGACAAATGACTCGTTCTGTTAGGAGTAGATAGTTCGATTACTATCAGAGGGAGCCGAGTCCTATACCGTGAGCTCAGATGGGGGATTACGCTTCAATGGGAGATTGGTAGTTCCGGAATGGGAGGAATTGCGGCACGAGGTGATGGCAGAGTCGCACGGCTCACGGTTCGCGGTACATCTTGGTGGGGACAAAATGTACCAAGACATGAGACGACAGTATTGGTGGAGCGGGATAAAGAGTGATATAGCCGTGTTTGTTTCTAAATGAGCCACTTGTCAGCTAGTAAAAGTGGATCATCAGAGACCGAAAGGACTTCTACAGCCATTAGAGGTCCCAATGTGGATGTGGGAAAGCATATCCATGGACTTTATCACGGGTTACCTACGTCACAGAGGGGTCACGACTCCATTTGGGTAATTGTGGACAGGTTGACCAAAGTCGCTCATTTTCTACCTGTAAGGACAGACTACACTACGGGATAATTTGCCCAGCTCTTTATTGCAGAGATAGTGAGACTTCACGGTGTGCCCCTAAATATCGTGTCTGACCGCGACAAGATATTTGTTTCACGGTTTTGGGAGAGTTTTCAGGAGGCCATGGGCACGGAATTGCGATTTAGTATGGTTTATCACCCGCAGACCGATGGGAAAACCGAGCGTACAAACCATATGTTGGAGGACATGTTGCGTATGTGCATCATTGATTTCGGTGGTGGATGGGTGCAGTATCTTCCACTGGTATAGTTTGCTTACAACAACTCCTACCAGTTCACCATTGGCATGGCTCCATTTGAGGCGTTGTACGGTAGACGTTGTCGTTCCCCAGCATGTTGGTTGGAGGTGGGGGACAACAAACTACTTGGGCCGGAAGTAATTCAGGACACTTCGGCGAGGATAAAATTGATACGGAGTCTCATTCGGGTAGCTCAGGATCGACAGAAGAGCTATGCTGATGCGAAGAGGTTCTTCAGGGAGTTCCAAGTGGGGGACCAGGTTTTACTCAGAGTATCTCCTATGAAGGGGATTATGTGATTTGGGAAGAAAGGGAAATTGGCACCGAGATACGTGGGTCCATTCCCTATCATCGAGCGGATTGGGTCTGTTGCATATAGACTTGGGTTACCAGAGCATTTGCATCGGATTCATGATGTGTTTCATATTTCCTCGCTAAGGAAATATCTTAGAGACGATTTGGTTCATTCTCACATTTCTTTGGAGGACATCGATCTCCAACCTGATAGCTCCTACGAGGAGGGGCCGATTGCTATTTTGGACCGAAGTGAGCGAAAACTGCGGTCAAAGATAGTTTCGTTAGTGCGTGTTCAGTGGCGACATCATAATGTCGAGGAGTCCACATGGGAGCGCGAGGATGAGATGCATGAACGTTATCCAGAGTTCTTCTTACCAGGTACTTTCTACTTCCGAATTTCAGGACGAAATTCTGTTATTAGGGGGGAAGTATGTAATACACCGTATTTTTATGATATTTATTTATGGGATTAATTGAATTAAATCTGTATTAATTGGAAATTAATCCGGATAAAAATACTAGCGAGATGTGAGTTGGTATTTGATTTTAATGAGTATATATGGCTATATATATGAATATTTAATTATGAAATTTGTCGTGAGATTGAAATACGACAATTTAGAAATTTTGTTGGGACCCGTATGACAGTCGCGTCAGGAATATAATTATTTTAATTAAAAAGTGAATTTTATTTTTACTAACCGTATGGTCATTTTGAGTGCTCCAACGCGTCCAGAAGGGTCGAAATAGTCTGAAAACACTAGCCGGGGGTTTAGTTTGGGTCCCGGGGCATTTTTAAGCCATACCGACAACGTAAAAGGATAGTTTGGTAATTTTGGAATTTTGGGAATTAAAACCCACGAAAATTAGAAATTAATATCTGATTTAACCTTTACCCACTAAACCCACTAACTACACTTAATGACTTAATGGGCTACGGGGGTTATTGGAATTAGTTTCAAGAGCTTCCTAGGGCAACCTTAACCACCATTTTCACCTTGGAGAAAAAGAACTTGTAGAGAGAGAGAGAGGAGAATTCTGCAGAGAGAGAGAAAAATGCATCAATTCGACATCAAAATCAGATAAATACATAAGGCAAGTGGTTTAATTTCGTTAATTGCAAAGAATGCTTCTTCCATACGTATGAAAATTTTGAAATTGTATTGTTCTTGGAGAATGATAAAAACCCATTGAATTGGATTTAGAGATTTATAATTTTATGAGGAAATTGCATGTAGAACAATGTTAGGGTGATTATTCAGAGAAATATACATCTTTTATATCATAAAAACGGATTTAGTTATGCCTATGGATGAATTTAATTTTCTGGGGTTCATGTTCATGGGATTTGGGGAAAACTGAGGGGATTTGATGATGTTTAGGAAGATTTAGCCCTATATAAATGTTTAATTATGACATACGAATGTTTAGTGTGTATTAGAAACCTTAAAATGCTGTTGGGACGAATTGTATATGGGATTATAGATGAAGAAAGTTGGAAAAACGAAAAAGGAAAATTCTGGGCTCCAAACTGGCCTCTCGTTAGAAGACCTGCCCAGGTCGTTCGAACAAGCTCATTCGAACGAGCTTCTAACAAGTGATAGTTTGACTTCTAACGAGGGGGATGTTCGTTTGATGCCTTTCGTTCGAACGAGATCTCGTTAGATGCACAGTTCGTTCGAATGAACTCTCGTTCGAACAACCTCGTTCGAACGAGACTTCTAACGAGCTGACAGTTTAGGCTTTTTGGCCTGTTTTGATTTTGCGTGTCCCGTAACCTTGTTTAATTGCAGAGATAAGATTCCCCTGATGATAAATTGTTATAGTTGGGATATATTGAGGAGTAAAACATATAAGTGTGATTTGAATTGAATGGAAATTGTGGAATAGGACGTGAGTGACTATTACGATGCGAGAAGTATTGACGGCTTAAATAATTGAATTAACCGGGAACATGTGAATTGTGTAACATTATAAGTCGGTACGAGAATTAAAAGTGTACCACAAATAAATTATGGTGATTACTAAGATGTGTGCATACTTAGTATATGTATATGATTTTATGTGTATGACATACCTACCATACTTGATATCACGGGAGGTTTACGTTCGCTTAGGGCCATCTAATCCTTGTGTTGCCCGGATTTAGATTGGTACCTCGAGAACATAGGTCAGAAAAGGACTTATTGGGATTTTAATAAGTCTGCTGATCGTGGGAGCGTAGGTATGTGCGTGTCCCATGTGATGTGACTGTGTTCGCCTCCATTGTTTGTGATTGTTGTTATCTGAGAACGATTCCAGCGAGATTCGGAATGCGTGATCCTTAGGTACATGATGTACCGGGATGGATAGCAGAGTATGTGTACACCGCAGCTTCATCTCGGGGTGATTGTATTGTATATTTCTGACGTGAATAATATGTAGTTAAATAATGAGAACTTTCATGTTGGTATTGTGAGTGTAATTATGGTAATGTTTTGAGAAAATATAACCGGATAACCGGTAGTGAATTGTATTGCTAATAATTGAAAATCCGAGTTTAAGTAAAGCCCTCTATTTAATTGATAACGCTAGAATGTATAATGGGAATCGAGTAGTAAGGGGTAGAATTTATTACAGTTTGGTTAGGTATGTATGTCATTTAGATGGTTATGGTACGTTAGGAGTGCACATTTAGTCGAGGGGTGAGAATTTCATGTGAGTGCACGTCCTAACATGTATTTTGCATTCATTTTTTTAATGTATTAAAACACTTGCTATTTTTAAAAATACTCTTCACTTTCGGGCTCTGGCCCATTTGCTTTCAAATCTATTTTTTTGTAAAAACCTTTTAGGTGCCCGACCACAAGGACACCATGCTTAGGATCCTTATTCAGGTGACGAGCTGTAGATGTTTGTATAAGTTACAGGAATTTGCTAGTAGACGCTTCATCTATCTTGACTCTATATTCATCTTTCATCAGTTGTAGGGCATGTCGCCCATTTCTATTAGAAACATTTCCTATTTCATATTTTCACACTTTTGGCATGTAATTAATTCAGGATACATTGTTTTACTTATTTCAGTTGTGGGATTGTTATGAGGAGTTTTCCTCCGGACTTATTATTATTTTGTTGGTTATTCTATTGCTTCATTATGGTGAATGGTTGTTATTCTTTCATTATCCTTTTAATGTATGTTAATTAGACTAAATTTAAAATTTGACATCTTACTTTTAAATACAAGGTGGTTAGAAATTATAAACATGTTTTCGACAGTGATGCTATTAACTGAGCCAATTTGGCATTTTGATTTAATTTAATAAAGGAGTAGCTACCCGGTATTTAATTAGTCGGGGTGTCACACGGCCAAACATGTTATTAGGGTTAAAATCGTCAGTTGCTATTGCAAGTCGAAGATTTCATGGATCCTTCGCAAATTGTCTCCACCTAATGTTTGCATTTACCCACTCTGCTGAATCTCGAGGATGACGCATAAATTCCATACAAGAGCTTGCTTGAGCATGCCAAGCCATTTTCTCGGCCATCCATTTAATTGTATACAACCTCTTTAGCCTAGGGATTAACTGAAAATATCGCATCATCTTCTTAGGAACCTTATGAAACTTCTTTTGGCCCTTAGGATATACAATTTCCTCTCCATCATCTCCTCTTGAAGTATACTTGTATCGCAAAGCACCACATTTTAGACATTTATTACAGTTTTCATGCTCTTTCCAAAATAACATGAAATTGTTAATGCACACGTCATACTTGGCATAGTCCATACCAAGTTCTCTAATTGTGTTCTTCATTTCGGTATAACTAGTTGTCAAGTTGTTCCCTAACTCATTCAACAATCTAATAAATCTACCTGTGGTGCCATCTGACGAACCAGTAGGAGGGTGCACTGGCTCCATTGCGAGTTGATGTAAACGCTCATACTTCTTGCCTTTGCCTGTATATGTGTGAGAATCCTTAGGAACATCAAAAGTTTGGGGGCCTTCATCACCACCTACACAATTAGGTTCACTAGGACACGCTTCAGTCGTGAACATCTCACAAGAATCATTTACAAGGTCATCCAAAGTTGAAATATTAGACACATCACTGTGTTCTCCAACATTAGTCGGAGCAGCGGGTTGTGCTGACCGCTGGACTGGATTAAGAATTGACATCTCCCCATGAAAATTCCATAAGGTGTAATTTATATCCATACCATAGTCCATCAAATGGACAAAGATTTCATCTAAAGTAACATGTCCTTTCCCATTGCGACAACGCCTACACAGATATGAATGTCTATCATCGGGAATAGTGTTACGCACATACTGCAGAAACTCTAACACCCCATCTCTACACGAATCGGTCTCAAAGTTTTTCTCCTTTATACACTCTTTATTGATCATCGATGACATCCTGATATACATGTGGATGCAGAATGTGTTAATAAGATCACATCACATAAAATATCATTTCATAATTTCAACAAGAGGAACTATGGAGAATTACTAAATTACAGGAATCACATATAATACATTCTAACTATCCAAATTGTCCCATATGTATTCAAGGAACTGTGGGCTCTCTCTCCGATAAGAGTAATAGTTTTGAGGAACTGTGGATCCTTTCTGCATCTTGACACAGTGAGTAAACCAGAGAAACCTAAAGCAATATAAGGGTGGACTAAGATCTAACATCCATTCTTACATTTTTTATATTAGACAGAAACAAAACCTCCAAACCTTAGGTTTTTAGTCAAGAACACATAACGATCAATAACTCGTGTTCCTGGACAAAACCAACCTAAATCGCTTTAAAAACTTCATATTTTATCCTAAAAACACAACCAAACATTCTACCTTGCTTCTATAAACCCACACCAATGATAATCAAGCCACATGACCTTATCAAACAATAATTTTTTGGCCCAAGAAATTAAAAAACCGAAGATGTTCTTCACCGTCCAAATACCATATCAAAAGAAACCCAATACCCATAATCAAGATCAATTTTCATGGTTATAAATCAACGATTTGTCATTTCATGGTCACACTATGGTTACGATTTGCATTTACATGTTGATTAATTTAAGTTAACAGGCGAGTGTATTACCAATATAACACATAATCAGCACCAATAAAAACTAAACTAACATCTAAAATTATGACACGATTGACAAAATAATAACCACCAATTTTTCGTTCAATTGGGTATTGTAATCCCAATATACCACATCCCAACCGGTATGTATATATGTATGGTATATACATATATATATATATAGGTACCCCCTGAAATCGAAACTGATATATATATATATATGGTACCCCTGAAATTGAATATGTACGGTACCCCTGAAATTGAAATGGTACCCTGAAATTGAAACTGATATATATATATATATATATATATATATATATATATATTAGGTACCCGAAATCAGAACCCCTGAAATCGAATCAGGTACTAGAAATCGGTACCTGAAATCGCATCAGGTACCAGAAATCGGTACCTGAAATCCAATTGATATATATATATATATATATATATATATATATATATAGAGAGAGAGAGAGAGAGAGATGTAATACCTGACCAAGATGAAGCCAGAAGCATGGGAGCAGGAGCAGCGACTCGGAGCAACGATGGAAACCGATAGCGTGGGGAGGGAGAAACAATGATGAGGAGATGATGGGCACCGGTTGCGTGGGGAGATAATGAGGAGATGATGGGAGTCGGCTGTATGGGGAGGAAGAGAGAGAGAGAGAGATAGTGAGTTAGGTTTAGATTGTCTTGATATTTTGGTCCCCGCTTCAAATTTTGGGGGGTTATTTTTTTAACAAAGCGTACCCATATTTGGCATTGTTTAAAACCGTGCCAAAATTTGGCACTTTTTCAAACCGTGCCAGATTATGATAAAACCATGCCAAAATCTGGCACGATTCTAAATAGTGCCAGAATCTCCTTTCCTAAGCGTGCCAGAATGGCATTTTTGGAGTAGTGTCAGGTACCAAGTTGTAATGCCCCCTACCGAAATTTAAAGGTCCCAAATGGGTCATCCCGTTGAGTGATGTGAAATGACCTACATAATGTGTCAAGTCCATTTCACCGAGTAACCTACCTATTATCACCGAGTCAACATGCAATTTCATTTTATAGGAATGTAAATTAAATAATAAAAACTACAAAACCCATTAGGCAATGCCCTATGGTTCATGTATTTAGAGCTACTAGCGTAAATATTAAGAAACACTTACCCGCAAAACTCTCTGAAAGACGAGATATCAACTAACATGACGTATCAAATGGAATGGGATGAGCCAATACCTAATGGGTTTCCTAACAAAAATGAAACATAGAAAAGAACATACGAAATAACGGATGAAATATCAAGCCTTGACTCGAATGTACATGCAATAACTACAATGTATTAATTAACCATGTTTTATACAAAAAAAATCCTTTAATTCGGGTTAAAATATTTTAACCTTTACATTATGTGCTTTACCATTTTATTACAAAAAAGTTTTGTTAATGCATAGATATACATGATAAATAAGTGGAATAAACATATACCCTTGTTACTCCTTTTGCCATTTATTCGGTTTGTATTGTAAAAATCCACTTCCTCTTTAAACCACCACTTACATCGCATTTTTTAACAAAATCATTTCCACACACGCATTAGGTATAAAAAGATCCATTTACACTTTTATATCAACCCGAGTTTTTAACCATAATAGGTTATTCAAATGCCATAATCACAGTCCCTTATTTTTTTTAATTCCTTTTGCCTTTAACTTTACCAACACATTATGGTGGTTACTCGTTACATTCTTTAGTTTTTTATACCACGGGTTTGCCAATTATCTAACTTACCTAGTTACTCGTACTTCCATTTCATGCCATTTAAACCCGAAATATCATGGTAATATACTATTATTAACCATTTATCTTTTTCAAAATGTACCCATTCCATATCATTCTATTTATTTCCTTTTTATATTTTTCTGTTTGCATTCCCTTTATGTTTACGGGCTTTCATAGTTTGTCATAAATGTCGCAGTCATTGCTTTCCTAGCCAGCGGTTTTGGCTCTAAGATGAAATTGAACCTTAGATATTCGGGACCTCCTTAAATTTTCCTAGTACTCCTTTACAAGAAATCTTTCACTTGACATTAAAGTCATTTCTTTGTGGTCCGGCCGTTGTTTTTATCGCAAATTATTTACTGACATAATTCCATATTTTTTTTTCACATCGTGATTTACATCTAGCCCAAAGGCCATTTATTCCAAGGTAATCATCACCTTGTTATTACCATTACATAATATTACGTACATTAAAAAATTCATTCATTCGATCCTTTTATTTTCGAAAGATACACACTTTGTTAACTCTTTTTAAATTTCGGCACTTATTTCCTAAGTATTACCAACTCAATACCACTTTATAGACTTTATCTTTATTACATCATGAAAAATATACTAATATTCAAGGACCTTAACTGAATTCACACTAATTTAGAATAATTTATGTAAAAAGTGTGACTCGTGTTATCAATTTTTAAACTTTATAATCTCGGGAGAAAAAAATGTAATTTTCATATTTTTAGGAGCTATTTTGAGAATAAGTAACAGTAGAGGATGTTTTATAATTGTTCGATCATATAAGAAATATTTCAAGTTTAACACTTTAAAAACACTTTTTATGCATATTTATACATATTCATGGTGTTTAAACCCATACCCACTAATAAGTGTCACATGTACATAACTATACCATTTTGGATTTTTAACATAAATTTTCTTTGAAAACATTTAGCAATATTTTCCATGAAATCACACAGTTAATATCGTAACTATTCGGTCCAATTTTTTAAATATATAAATAAATTTCTAATGTGAAATAACATAATCCCACATAAAATAATAACACTTTTACTTATCACTTTCACTAAGAAATTAAACTCCAATATTTTGAAATTATTAAAAAAATTATCCAAATCACTTTAGTATCATATTTACAATTATTTCCAGGAAAATATAAATATTATAGCAATGGTATAATGTTTTCTGTAACTTTTATATGCATAAACATACATAAATATATACTCACCTGCAATTGTAAAATATCATAATATTAAATGCCCAAAACCCCAACTCAAATGAGCCAAAGAATTGTGAAAATAAGTAGAGAAGAAGGCAACCTCCCACTTCCCAATTTGGACTTAAAGGGGTTACCATACTCCCATGAAGGCTCCTTGTGAAAATCCCCCTTCTATACTCCATTAAAATACTCAAAAGTCAAGCTTCAAAAATATACCCAAGATTGCCCCTAATGTGTAACCTTATAACACCTCCAAAAATACACTCAGAATACCTCCCATGAAATATGTTTATCACAAAGAAAAATATTCACTCAAGTAATATCATTTAGGGCTGGAGCGCTCCATAAAGTAGAAAATAGAATTAAATGGGTATTATTTTGTTGGTTATTTTAGGGTTTGTAAAAGAGAGTGTTTGTGTTTTTCTCATTTATGATTTTCTAGATGATTTTTTTACCCCACAAAATGATTTATTTTGGATCTTTTAAAGAATTTAGATACATGTTAAATCACGCCTTTTAAGATCCTAACGGTGGAGACTTAATAAAATGAGCTATGCTTTGTTCTCAAATTCAACCTTATGGATCACCATGAGTTACCGTCATGGCGGCACCCAAACCACCCTTCTATAGAGGGTTCCCATGTCGCTATTACGGTTGGGACACACCGCTATAATGGGTCCTAGCACAAGCCTATTTTTTTTGTATTTATTTCTTACTTACAAAGGCTACAAGTTACTCCTTTCTATCTAGTTCGTATTATATGGCCAGTTAACCTTAACTCCTACAGGTGCGTTCCTAATTGATCTTTTTCATTATTTTCATAATATAATATCATCCTAATACGTAAAGATACATGTATAATCCAACTTATTTGTATGCAAAAATTTAATCAACTAAATTCTTTTGTTATGAAGTTACGATTAACACCGAAGAGTACATCCCATAAATGTTTCACTACTTTGCGTTAATAATAATTTAATCTTCCAATGAGTCATTTTCCATTCATTTTGAATTCTTATACCAATAATCATCAATTAATAATTTGTGTCTAGATATCAATATTTTACTAGGGTGTCCAAATAAAATGTCACAATAACCAAATCAACATGTCTTTGCCACATTCTTAACAACATATAAGGTCAATTTATTAACATGCCAACCCTTCATATAACATGTGAACCCACGGATGGATCTTATAATTCATATATAGTCCATACAAACTCATGCATGTGCGTATGTATTATTCTAATCCTTTAATTCAGGGTTGGAGTATTACAAGTCTAAATATGATAAGTTACTTCAAGAGTCTTTTAAACGTTTTAAAGAGAATAAATTATTGCCCTCCAAACTCAATGAATATAAAATGGAGAATAATGTTTTTAATCTTAAGGCACCTATAGTTAATCAACTTAAATTTTATAATGATCACATATGTGATAAGATTAAGTTGTTAATGGAAGTGCCTCTAATTGTTTTTTGTAGTTCAACAAATGTTTAAAAAGAAGAAAATGGAGCTCTTCAAAAACACATCAAAACTCTTGAAAGATAGAATTTATAATTTTTTAATGACCTTGAACTTTTAGAAGATGAAAGGAATCTTGGTGCAATCTTGAAGCTCAAGGACCTATCCGCTTTGAAAAACTTAAATGTCCAGATGTTTCTTTTTTAAATCTTTTAGACTTTGTGGATGATTTAAAAGATAACAACATTATATAAAAACAGTTAAAAATTTTAACAATTTTGATGAAGAAAGAAAATATTTTTTGCATCTCTTGAAAAATTGAAAATGGATCTTCTTTTGTGTGAAGTGTCCAAAATAGTTTTTGAAAAGCAAGTTGAAATTCTTCAAAAGTATTTGATCTTAGCTAAAAATGCGGAAGTAAATCTAGCGGCGAGATCACAAAAAGTTTGGGATATTATTTTCATACAACCTCTAAAAAGTACATGATAAAATAGGGATAAGTTTTGACAAGTTTAATGGTTCGGCTTCAACTAGTGAAATAATTTTTATAAGGGCTTCTTCTCAAAATAAAACAACAAAGAATGAAAAACATCCATTGAAAACTCAAGATAAAAAGGAAAATGTCATAAATAATTTTGAAAAAGAAAGATAAAGTTGGGCATCCCAAGTTTGATAAGAAAAATCATGAACTAAAAAATAGGATACCTAAAAAGAACTTTGTTTGTTCTCATTGTCATATGAAAGGTCACACTAAAGATTTTTGTTAAAATCTGATGAAAGTTCAACATTTTGAAATCCTTCGAGTTACATTGGTTCTATGCGAGCTGTTTGTGCTTCTAACTAGGCCGTTCTGTGGCTTTTTTATGTTTTTAACCTTCACTAACATACTTTTGAAGACTAAGTCTTACAGTTTACGAATTTTGGTCGTGTTCTAAAATTGGGAGTCCTGTGACTATGGGGTCAGTTCTTCCGAGTTACATTAGTCTTCTGCGAGGTGTCAATGCCTCTTATGGGGTCGTTGTGTGGTTGTTATACATTCTCACCCTTTGATGGCATGTTTTTAAGACCATGTCTAACATTTTATGAATTTTGGTCGAGTTATCAAATCGGCAGTCCCGTGGCTATGCGATCGGTTCTTGCGATTTACATTTATCCCATGCGAGGTGTTCATGACACTTCAGGGGTCGTTGTGTGGCGGTTTTATGTTTTCATCCTTTAACGGAATGTTTTTAATCTTATGTGTAACAGTTTATGAATATTGGCCGTTTTCTCAAATCGAGAGTCCCGTGACTACATGATCGGTTCTAGAGAGTAACTTTGGTCCCGTGCAAGTTGTTCGTGCTTTATACGGGCCTTTTTGTGTCTGTTGTATATTTTCACCCTTTGACGCCATGTTTTTAACACTAAGTCTACCAGTTTGTGAATTTTTGTTGTGTTCTCAAATCGGGAGTCCTGTGACAACGCGGTCAGTTCCTGCGGGATACATTAGTCCCGTGCGAGGTTCGTGCGTCTTATGTGGCCGTTTTGTGACTATTTTACGTTCTCACCCGTTGACGGCATATTTTTAATCCCAAGTCTAATAGTTTGCGAATTTTGGTCGTGTTATCAAACTAGAAGTCCCATAACTCCGCGGGTCGGTTCCTGCTAGTTGCATTAGTCCCGTACGAGGTGTTTGTGCCTCTTACAAGACTGTTGTGTGGTCATTTTATGTTTTCACCCTTTGATGATATGTTTTAAAGCCTAAGTCTAATAGTTTGTAAATTTTGCTCATGTTATGAAATCGGGAGACCTGTGATGATGAGGCCGATTCCTGTGAGTTACAGTAGTCCCGTAAAAGGTGTCCGTGCCTCTAATGGGACCGTTAAATGGTTGTTTTATGTTTTCACTCTTTGACGACATGTTTTTAAGCCCAAGTCTAACAGTTTGTGAATTTTGGTTATGTTCTTAAACCGAGTGTCTCGCCACTATTTGGTCGGTTCTTAAGAGTTACATTGGCCTTCTGTGAGGTGTTCGCGCCTATTACGGGGCCGTTATGTGGCTGTTTTATGTTTTCACCCTTTGACGACATGTTTTTAAGCCTAAGGGTAACAGTTTTGCCATTTTTTGTCATTTTATCAAACTGAGAGTCCCGTGACTACGTGGTCACTTGCTACTAGTTACATTTGTTCCGTAAGATGTGTTCGTGCATCTTACGGGGCCGTTTTATGGTTGTTTTATGTTTTCACTCTTTGACATCATGTTTTTAATCCTAAGTCTAACATTTTATGAATTTTGGTTGTGTTCTCAAATCGGGAGTCCTGTGACTATACGATCAGTTCCTACGAGATACATTGGTCCCGTGTGAGGTGCTCGTGCCTCGTATGGGGCCGTTGTGTGACTATTTTATGTTTTCTCCATTTGACAGCATGTTTTCAAGCCTAAGTCAGACAGTTTTCGAATTTAGGTCTTGATCTCAAATCGGGAGTCTCGTGACTACGCGATCAGTTCATGTGAGGTACATTTGTACCGTGCGAGGCATTTTTGCCTATTATGAGGCCGTTGTGTCGACGTTTTATGTTTCACCCTTTGCCGGCATGTTTTAAAGCCTAAGTCTAACAGTTTGTTAATTTTGGTCGTGTTCTAAAACTAGGAGTCCCATGACTACTCGATCGGTTTCTGCGAGTTACTCGTTCGTGCCTCTTATAGGTTCGTCTTGTGGTTGTTTTACATCTCCACCCTTTGATGAAATGTTTTTAATCTTATGTCTAATAGTTTCTGAATTTTGGTCATGTTCTCAAATCGGGAGTCCCGTGATGACGTAGTCGACTCCTGCAGGTCACATTGGATCAAAGAGAGGTGTCCTTGACTCTTACGGGTCCTTTTTATGACTATTTTACATTTTCACTGATGATGTTGGAAATAGTAACACCCTTCAAGGTGTTTGTGAGCTCAATTCAATGTTAACAATGGCAGCATAAAAATAGATACACACATAGTAGAAGAAGGCAAGGAGAAGAGGATTCACACCGGAATATAAGTGGTTCAGCCAATCTGGCCTACGTCCACTGTGCAAGTGTATGATGTGTATCACTGTATGAGGGATATAATGGCCATAGATACAATCTCTTAAGATTTGTTTCTCTACTGTGTATTTGAATAGAGTTTCAACTAGGGTTGCTAAATTTGGATCCCGCACTAAGAAGGAGAAGAAAAGTAGATATAGTACCTGGGGGTGTAGTGTACCCCCCATGCATGCAATGAGCATGTGTGTATTGATCTAACCAATCTGATGAAGACATCCATCACTGTCACATGTAGAGAATGATGGTGAAATATTTCCCCCACGTGTGGGGAATGATTTGTTATAACTGATTTGTGTCCACGTGTCCTTATCCATATGCCAATAAGTGCTCAGCCTTCGTGCTTAGTCATGACCTTGGCCTGGGAGAGTTCGAGGTTGATAAGGTCTAGCTACTCATTCAATCCTAGATGAGACATGAAGGACTTGTCTTAAGTGAAGCCGAGGCAAGGAATACGGGTCGGCCAGGGACGAGGCTAAGCTGGCATGTGCAAGGAATATCGGCTGATTTACTGGTGAAGTCGACCTTAGTTGAGGTATGGCTCCTTGTAACCTCGGCCTATCACCGGCCGAGTTTGTCATTCCCAGGTGATCTGATGAGTAGTTGGCCCCCTAATTCATGTAGTCTCCCCCTAAAGAGCTTGGTAGTGGTGTCGGAAGGGCTGACCCAACTACGTCCGAGGGTGCTGGTCACTGTCCCAAGGCTTTCACAGCGTCGGCCATGTCCTCGGCCGAGGTTAGTGTCTCTGATTCGAGGTGACACTTGGGGCATATCAATCACCCCCCAACCCTTAGTTACGTTTGAGATCAGGTGACTATGGGATCTTTACACCTCCGAGGTCTTTCTTCTATGTGCCAATGTTCATTTGACACTTGTCCATTACAGAAGTGTGGCTTGCCTGGCAAGCGTGTGTTGTTAGCCGTCCTTTGGGGATCCCAATGCAATGATGGGCCTTGGGAAACGTGCCTCTATATTTAAGGGTTTAAACCCCCATTTTCCCTCCATCTTCCTCATTTCTCTTTCCTGGAATGATTTTTTTCAGCAGCATTTTCTTTCTCTAAAAAAGGTTTGGTTCGAAGTATTTGGTGGTGATTCCTCACTTCTTCTTCCTTTTTCCTTACCATTTCATCCTCAGGTATCCTCTTCCATTCCTTTTCCTTCATTTTCCCTATTTTCCCTTTACTTTTGCATTTTTCGGTGAGTTTTAGGGGATTTTCAGCGAGTCCCCATATTTTCAGGCGAACTATTCTTGCTCTAGGTTTAATAGTTTGATCTTTAAATTTCTTTATTCCATTAGCCAATCTTTTTTATTTTTTAGAAGGTCTCCATAAGTGTAGTGTCTTCCTCTTATGCTCAGACCCCTCTACCAACTCCTAGAGGAGTTCCCTTCTCTCAGAGAGAAGACTTTAGATAAATTTAGGCAAATAGAAAGAGCACAGGAGGAGGCTCGTAGGTCACAGGAATTCCCTCTCAGACCTATCTTTCCACCTCCCCTGAAGGTGATATACCCTGAATCATCAGAGCCCACTAACCAAGCCGAGGTTCTTGCTAAACCATCATCGATGTCTGAGTCTGAGTCTTCCACATCAGACCCCATGTCTGTGGATTCTTTCCAAGAGGCCATGGACTTCAGAAATCAATAAGATCAGGCCCCTGATCAAACTGAGGTTTCCAGTCGGGCCACGTCTCACAAGGATTCAAGCACATCGTCCTCTTCCTCAGAAGTTGAGATTGTTGAAACAAGTATGGCTATTCCACCAATACTTGATGCCATTCCCCTGTCGGTCGCCACTGGGGCTGAGTTCGCTCAGAGGTTCCCAAGTAATCCATCAACGTCTGCTCAGGTCAACGTTGAGTTAGACAATGACGATGGTGATGACGTCGAAATTAATGTCGACGTCTCTGAGGTGGACGAGATCGAGAGTACCATTACTAAGGAACACCTTCTTCGCTTCTGATACCTATACTCCATCAACCCCTCCATTAAGCTCAGGAGACCTCTGAGGGAAGAGAGGGCTTACCATAGTCGAGATGGTGAGATCTGATAGTACGAGCAGATATTCAAGTTAGGGTTTCATCTGCCCATCCATCCTATTATTAGGTCCATCCTAGCCTACATTAACTTGGCCCCTACCCAACTATCACCCAATGCCATTAGGGTAATAATTGGGGCCCTCGTCTTATGGAGAGTTTTTCACCACTCAGACCTTCCAGTCCACATCTTTGTAGGTTGTTATGTCCCTTCATCTACCAAAAATTATCCGAGATACTATCATTTTATAGCTTAAAATCCTGAGAAGAAGATGCTCCAGATAACTTAGACTTCCAACCATAACTGGAAGCCTCGATATTTCTTTGCTTCAGGGCCATGGGAATTTGGTCCATGTGCTCCCTCTTCCCTACTAGAGCCGAGGATGCCCCTAAGATGGGGTAAGGTCACAATGTCTACCAAGGCCGACCCTGGTCTGAGCATGCAAAACCTTCAGAAGGTCAAACACCTTCAGGATCAGGGGATGTATGGTCTGCTCGTTAAATTTGAACATTTGATGACACCCCACTACCTTTCTGAGACTGGTTTAGGGGGAAGTCCTCTTACAGAGCTTGGTATGTGTTTTTCTTTCAAGTTATACCTCTGAGTTTATGCATGTTTGATCCTCTAACTCAGACCTTTCAATTTTGTAGACCATCTGAAGGATATCTCAGACGAGCTTTGGGAAACGGCTGCACCGAGTTTAATAAAGCTCGTAAAGAAGGAAAGTCTGAATGCTCCTCCTCTAGCTCCCTTAACCTCGAAGGCTAAGGCCACTAAGAATAGAGGTTCTACCGAACATGCCCCTGAGGATGAGAGGCAGAAGAAAAAAGGTGGGGACTCTTCCATCCCAATATCCTCTGCTGACGCGTTGGCTGCAGATATAGAGCAACTAAAAATCAATGACAGAATCATAGGCCACAATCTGCAGGCACTGGATGCCATCGGCTCTACCATGATCGAGGCCGACAAACGTTTCTGCCGATCAATGGATACACCCCTTCTGGTTGAATTTGGTCTCCACAGGTCCATTCTGGTATGACTTCAGATTTCTTTGTAGTTTCCAAGTGTAACCTCGGATTCGACTTTCAACTCATACACATGGTCATATAATTTGCAGGGCCTGGCCACTATGCATCATCTCTCCAACTGGACTCTGAGGAAGTTACCCCTCATCCAGAAGGGTCAAGAGGCCGAGAAGGTGCAAAGCACTCTGAATGCCAAAATAAACTGCCTGAAGTCTGAGCTTGGTGAGTCTGAGAAGAAGGTGAAGGGGCTGGAGAAAGAGATCTCCAAGATCAATAAGGACCATGATGTCTCTCTGAAGGCAAAGGACGATGTCCTCCAGCAGAAGGTCGACTCTATAGTGAAGGCAGCTCTTGAAGATTCCTCTGAGGGTATACTTGCTGATTATAAAGCCTCAGATGAGTTCATGAGCTTCGGCTTTGAGTACCTTGAAAGAGGTACTAAAGCTAAAATCAAATGGGTGGCTGTCAAGGAGAAACAGGCAGGAAGTTTGAAGGCCTCTGATTTCATAGGTCTCGGCTTTGCTAACCCCCAGCTTTCCCAAGACCTTCAGGAAGTTGAAGAGGAAGTTGATGTGCGTGCAGAGACTGCCACTCTAGACGGTACGGAGATAGGAGAAGCTTACCATAGAGAAGAAATTTCTGAGGTGACCAACGTCATCCAGGAGAATAAATTCGAGGATATCAACACTCTCCCCTCGAATCCTTAGGCTCAATTGTGAAGCTTTCTATACTTTTGGAACCCCTGATCTGGTGTAACCTGTGAAGAACATATATAACTTTTATTTTGAATTTCCACAATTGGAATGACGACCTCCTAGGAGATTTTTACTTTATTTTCTTGTTGAATGCTTATCATGCGTTGTTTTAGCTCTAAAATCTGTGCAATGATGTCTGCTTGAACTAAATTAGTAGCCTTATCTCAGACCTTGTCACCATTTAATGATTTTGTAAGGGTCTGAGGTCATCACCTAAGATGTTACCCTCATAATTAATCTCACCAAATTAATGATGTTATGGGTCTGAGGTCATCCAAGTATGGTGTCTAACCTTAGACCTTGTCACCACTTAATGATGTTGTAAGGGTCTGAGGTCATCACCTAAGATGTTACCCTCATAACTAATCTCACCAAATTAATGATGTTAAAGGTCTGAGGTGATCCAATTATGGTGTCTGACCTAAAACCTTGTCACCACTTAATGATGTTGTAAGGGTCTGAGGTCATCACCTAAGATGTTATCCTCATAATTAGTCTCAGCCAATTAATGATGTTAAGGGTCTGAGGTCATCCAATTATGGTGGCTGAGCTCAGAACTTGTCACCACTTAATGATGTTGTAAAGGTCTGAGGTCATCACCTAAGATGTTACCCTCATAATTAATCTCACCAAATTAATGTTTCAAGGGTCTGAGGTCATCCAATTATGGTGTCAGACCTCAGACCTTGTCACCACTTAATGATGTTGTAAGGGTCTAAGGTCATCACCTAAGATGTTATGAGGAAATTAATGATGTTAAGGGTCTGAGGTCATCCAAGTATGGTGTCTGACCTCAGACCTTGTCACCACTTAATAATGTTGTAAGGGTCTGAAGTCATCACCCAAGATGTTACCCTCATAATTAATCTCACAAAATTAAGGATGTTAAGGGTCTGATGTCATCCAAGTATGGTGTCTGATCTCACACGTTGTCACCACTTAATGATGTTGTAAGGGTCTGAGGTCATCACCTGAAATGTTATCCTCATAATTATTCTCACCAAATTAATTATGTTAAGGGTCTGAGCTCATCGAATTATGGTGTCTAACCTCAAACCTTGTCACCACTTAATGATGTTATAAGGGTCTGAGGTCATCACCTAAGATGTTACCCTCATAATTAATCTCACCAAATTAATGAAGTTAAGGGTTTGAGGTCATCCAATTATGGTTTCTAACCTCAGACCTTGTCACCACTTAATGATGTTGTAAGGTATCAGGTAATTACCTAAGATGTTACCCTCATAATTAATCTCACCAAATTAATAATGTTAAGGGTATGAGGTCATCAAAGTATAGTGTCTGACCTCAGACCTTGTCACCACGTAATGATGTTGTAAGGGTCTGAGGTCATCACCTAAGATGTTACCCTCATAATTAATATCACCAAATTAATGATGTTAAGGGTCTAAGGTCATCCAATTATGGTGTCTGACCTCAGACCTTGTCACCACTTAATGATGTTGTAAGGGTGTGAGGTCATAACCTAAGATGTTACCCTCAGAATTAAACTCACCAAATAAGTGATGTTAAGGGTCTGAGGTCATCCAATTATGGTGTTTGACCTCAGACCTTGTCACCACTTAATGATGTTGTAAGGGTCCAAGGTCATCACCTAAGATGTTATCCTCATAATTAGTCTCACCAAATTAATGATGTTAAGGGTCTGAGGTCATCCAATCATGGTGTCTGACCTCAAACCTTGTCACCACTTAATGATGTTGTAAGGGTCTGAGGTCATCACCTAAGATGTTACCCTCATAATTAATCTCACCAAATTAATGATGTTAAGGGTCTGAGGTCATCCAAGTATGGTGTCTGACCTCAGACCTTGTCTAACAGTTTGTGAATTTTGACAGCATGTTTTCACCCTTTGACAACATATTTTTAAGTCTAAGTCTTACAGTTTGTGAATTCTGGTCGCGCTATCAAACTGGGAGTCTCGTGACTTTGCGGTCAGTTCCTACGAGTTACATTTATTCAATATGAGTTGTTCGTGCCTCTTACATGGGCGTTTTATGGTTGTTTTATATTTGTCACCCTTTGACAGAATGTTTTTAAGCCTAAGTCTAATAGTTTCCAAATTTCGATCGTGTTCTCAAAAGGGAGTCCCGTGACTACACAATTAGTTCGTGCAAGTTACATTGGTCCCATGCAAGGTGTTAATGCCTCTTACGATTCCATTTTGTCGATGTTTTACCTTCTCACCCTAAGATGGAAAGTTTTAAAGCGTAAGTCTTATAGTTTGTGGATTTCGTCCATGTCTCAAATTGGGGGTCCCATGACTCCGCGGTCAGTTCCTACGAGTTACATTGGTCTCGTACGAGGTGTTCGTGCCTATTACATAGACATTGTGTGGATGTTTTATGTTTTCCGCCTCTTACGGCATTGTGGCCATCCCGGGGTGACTCTTTTACCGAGGAGGAAGGGTCCCTCAAGAAAAGAAAAAACTTTAATGCTACGGTCTTGTACGCCTCTTCAAAAGGTGCTTCAGTCGTTGTCGGTGTGGGGGGTAAATGTAATGGGATGGAGTTTCCGTCTATTTTTCACGAAATCGGCAAAAGAAAATATTGCCACTTCGAGAGAGCGGTATCAAGGACAAACTTATGCATGCGAAACCAATAGATCGAAAGTTCGGGGGCTATGTTATGGAATGGGAAAGTGTTAGGCACCCATCCCACCCTTTTAGTCTCTCATGGGCCATTATTATTATTTTCTTTATATCCTCGTGAAGTGCGTGTGCGTGTATATATATGGAGATCGGAATCGTTCAACTCGTACCATGGAAACGGTAGAGTGAGGTCATCCTTAGGAATACTCATAAAACAATCTATATAGAAAATATAATTTGGGCATTTATTGCGATATTGATCGTTATCAGGAAACGACAATATGTGTTGGATGAAATGCAAACAAGCATGGCATATGTATATGTAAAAAGTATGATAAATGAGAAAATGAGAAATTTGAGAAAATAAAAAAATTGGACTCGAGTCATTGATTTTAATCCAAGATGCCTACGTAGCCTAAAAAGGCATCAAAGTCCATGTAGTTTGGATGTAGCATGGGGGTGGGGTTTATCCCATAGATTCGAACGAAATTTTATATGTGTACGTGTAAAAATGTGTTTTTGATTTTGGAAAAAGTGTGATGGATAATTCTGTTCGGAATTTACGGGTGTAACCCTGTTTTATTTATTTTTGGTTTTTTTTTATAGAAAATAAAGTATGTGAAATATACTAATAAAAGGGTAGATGTTAAAGTGTATGAACTAAAGTAAGAACTACATTATGGATATAATATAATGTATGCAAAAACAGGAGATTTGAAGAGAAAGAAAAGGATTTGGAGCTTCTTTGATCTTGGATGAACTCCCTTGAGTGTGGATGAATGATGACGAGAGAGAAGCTTATTTTTCTAAATTGGTTATGAAAACGATGGGAATCTAGGCTTCAATAAAACTTCACATGTGGGACTTCGCTAATGTTGCTGAGATCACTGAAGCTGATGGATTTCTCTGTGTTGTTATTGATTGATCTGGGAGTGAGGTCATGGCCTCTATTTTATAGGGCCAAGGGGGGTACCGATTGGCCTAACCAAGGGAGTGCCTATCGACAGGTGCCCTCGCCACTAGGTCAATAGGCAGGGTTCAGGACCTGCTAATTGGTAGTCTCATTAAGACTTTTTTGGAAAAATGATCATAGAACAGAAACCGTTGATCCTAATCATGAACAACGGATACCATTGAAAAGGTACTTTAAATACCTTCGAAAGTAATTTTGATCGCTCTCGAGTTCGGGAGTTGACTTTGGGTCAAATGTGGCTCGGAAGCGCCCGTCGGTCTATTGGACGTGAGATCATCGGATGAAAATGGATCATTCGTCTGTTTGGTTAGTCTGAATCGTGCACGGGGTAGACCGTTGGAAAGTTTAGGACACGTACTTCGATATTCCAAAGAGTTTTGCTAGGTTCGGAGAGTTAACCTCAGTCAACTGGGGCCCGGAAACTCCCGATGACCTCTCAGAGTAAAACAGAGCGTTCGTCCGTTCCGTAGAAAGGGTATTCATTGCACTTCGGAGATTCATTCAGTCTTATTGAATTTGATGAGTTGACCTTGGTCAAACGAAGCCTAAGAGCACCCAGTGGCCTTAGGATCGATTTTCGGGAGAAAATTGATCATTCATCCGAACGGTTATGCCATTTCGTGCACTGGGCGGACCTTTGTAGAGGGGTTTTAGTTACCTTTGAAGATTCAAAGAGCGTTGAATCTGATGGTAGAGTTGATTGGAGTCAAACGAGGATCGAGAGCACCTGATGGTAACTATATCGGTACTAGGAGTGCGATCTAGGGTCTTTAGTGAAATAGGGAGGTGTTAGGGACCTAAATGGAGAATTAGTGGGGCCTAAAATGTGGTATCTACAGAGCCCCTCCATGGGTGAGCTTGAAACAAGTAATAACCGTCGAATAGAAACCATATGACGGACAAAGGTCAGTTTTACAGACCTATGGGATGAAGATGACCGATTCAGAGGGTCGAGGTCAATTTTGACCTAGAAGATCGGTGATGACCGAGGGTCGAGGTCAATTCTGACCTAAAACAGGTGACGATCGATGGACGAGTGTAACACCCCGTATTTCTATGCATTTGATATTTAATTAATTCGGGAAAATTTTAAATTACTTGTGTGTCGTAATTTAATTGAATTAGTTATGTTAATATGTTTTTAAATATTAATCGAAGAGAAGATGGTTAATACTTACGAAAATGAAATTACTAAGTGAATAGTGATGATTTATTTACGTCATAACCTGTATAAGTGACGTGACATCTATTTATCTCAGCCGCAAGTCGGATATAGACTAAGTTGGGTGTGAGATAGGGACTTTTTATAAATTAATACGGATGTCAATTATGAGTCCACGGTTGAGTCCGGATCGGATGAGAAAATCGAAAAAGTGTACCCGGTGGTGGTAAATGGGTCACGAAATATTATTGGGCATAATCGAGCACTCGGGGGTATTTGGGCATTTTAATTACGCCCGTATGATTAAAAATGGGATTTGGAGATAAAAACCTATGTTTTGGAGTTGTGGGCAGCCATAACTCATTTGGGAGAAGTTTGACATCATAAAGGACAAAGAGGGAGGACTCTTGAGAGACAAAGAGGAAGAACAAGGAAGGTGTTCTTCATCACACAACGATCTGTACACCAAATGATAATCAAACACTGCGAATTTATAAGGCAAGTGGTTAAATTGCTTCAATGTAAATTGGTGATATTCAATTCATATCATAGTAGGTATTATACAAATAATATTTGGATTGGGTTAATACAAATTGGGTTTTGATTTAGGGAAGTTACAAATCAAGTCATTGGGACTGGTTTTGATTCGTAAGTATTTTAGGAGATAATTCTAGGTAAAAAGCTTCACACAAGCTATTAATGGCGATTCTGTCCGCATTGCCCTCTAGAAAATGGAATCCTCTAACTTTCGTTGTATAATACGCTTTTTCCAAAACAACCCCAAAATTCCCCAAAATAGCATTTTTAAAATCTGTCCAGATTGAGTATATTTAAAACCTCAGATTAATAATTGTGCAAACTTTACTGAGTAGAATTTTGAATAATTAATTAGGAATATTGTATTATGGACCAAGGGGGTGTCCAGATATTTTAGTTGAGTGATGCCATGATAATAGATTAATTAATGGGGGATTAATTAATTAAAGCTTATAGCTGGAATAATTTATTATAGGATGATATAATAAATTATTAAATATTATTTAATTAGGAGCGTTCTCTTTATAATGGAATTTTGATGAGTAAGTTCTAAGAGATGGAAATTCGGGCCGGGTGAGCGAGTCCGGGTACAATGTATATTAATTAAATTAGAGTTGGACCATAGACTCGGGGAGATATTAAGTTAATTAATGGGCATATTAATTAATAATCAGAGTTGGACCATAAACTCGAGATACTAAGTATAGGCTAGTGTTACGAACTCAGTACACGGTAAAGCCGGGATATTATATATATATACGGTGTGTGATAGTATATATATATATATATATATATGGTGTGTGCTTATAAATATTAGTGGTTACATATTATTAATGCATATACTCTAGTGCTGTCAAGGGAGGTTGCACGTAGTGGGTGAATCCCCTAGCTTGAGGACTAGGTCAAGTATATCCCCAGGTCATAGCGTCCGTTATAAGGGTGAGGGGCTTATCAGTGAAGGAATATAACCGCCTCCATTATGTTTATATTTTTGGCGAAGTTAGTGAGTGATTTTAACTTGGGGAAACTAGGTTATGCGAGTACAGCTAGTGTGATAGATCTTTAGAGAATGCATCTGATGAGGTATTGCTCAGAAGGATGGTTTGAATGATATTCAACATATGTGTGATTGTGGAATATAGTTCTACCTATATAATCGAGTAGATAATTATATACGGGTAATTAAATACATGAGGAGAATTTGTATTACTTATATAACTAGTGAATGTTATATGGCTTTTAAGAGCGGTTTTATTTATATTCAACATATGAATAACTGTTGAATATAGTTCTACGTATTTAATGGAGTAGATCATTATATACGGGTAATTAAATACATGAAGAGAATTTGTATTACTTATATAACTTGTGAATGTTATATGAATTTTAAGAAATGATTAATTAAGTTATTGCGATAAATAACTTACGAAGTTAAGATTCAAATTACTCGTGTTAGAGTAGAGTTCAAGGAGTTTCATGACAAGGCTAGTTAGATGGGATGGTGTAACTAGCAGGGTTAGGAAGAAAGAATTAGGTGTGCACTTAGCCGATGGGTGAGAAGTATCTCAAGGGAGTGCGACACCAACTTAAATATGAAGAGGATTCATATATTTTAATTGTTGCATTTTAATTCACTTGCAAAATATTTTCAAAAGGACTTTGGGCTCTGACCAATACTTGTAAAAATATTTTCAAAACCTTTTAGGTATCCAACCACAGGGATGCCAAACTTGAAGATCAATTCCAGGGATGCGTAGCTGCAACAGGTGTGGATGTTGCAAGATTTGGACATAGACGCTTCAGTCATTTCATTCCTAAAGTATGATGCAACTTGGTATTTCTTTCAGGCATATTGCCCCAGCTATTTTCATTTCAGTCGTACTTTGTACGGATTACTATTCTTTATTGGATTATATTAGTGGATGATGGTTTTCTTCCGATTGTTTATTTGGCCGGTCTTTTATTGATTTATTCAGTATTGCTTTAGATTCATGGTTTGTGTGAATGGTTCATATTGATATTTATATGATTGTTGTTGTTAAATAAAAAGATTAAAATTTTGACATCAGATTTTGAATACTAGGTGGTTAGTAAGTTTTAAAAAAATTTCGATGGTGATGCTGGGAATGAACCAAATGAGATTCATGTTTTAATTTGATATAGGACTGATCACCCGGTATTTTATTGGGCGGGGTGTCACAGATGGTATCAGAGCATCAGGTTATAGTGTCCTTAGGATCTGTGCATCTTTTCATGTTTCAGCTTAGCGTTATTTGATTTAGAGCCATATTATAGGATTGTTGTAATTCCTCTACGTATGCGAGTTAAGTTCTCCTGCTATCAAGAATAGTGAGGTGATTCATACACGAGTTTGGTTAGGCATTGTATACCGAACATTATTTGGGACAACCAACGAGGGCCATAGGAGAATTGCAGGAGGAGAGGCTCAACGGAAGACATAGGGTTTTTGGAAATGGTTATCGTGATAGGAATCACCATGATTGTTGTTCAGGACAGTGGGGATAGAATAATCACCAGGGAGAGATAGTCTCCCAAAGAACTGTTATAGATAACGGTGGTACAATTTCAGTCTCACCCAGCGTAGTCAGCAAAGGGTGGGAAAAGTTTGGAAGGACCATTTTGGAAGGGTTATCTATAAGGATTCGAGTAGCAGAGTAGCACAATAAGTCAATGGGAGGAAATAACCCAAAGATAATTGTGTAGGGTGGTGTGCGGTGGCATGCAAGACTAACTTTTAAATAAAAATATTGGCCCAGTGGGGCGGTGTTGTAGTGGTAGGAGTTAGTCACCACAACCATGGAGAAATATCATAAATAATAAGAAATTTAGGGTGCGGTTTGACTGCATATCTTCGCGTCATCCGTTTGAACCGTTAGGCAAAGGATATATTAGTACTTACTTCAGAAGGGCCGGATAGTGGCCGGACACAAGGGAAAGTTGAATTATGCAAAAAACTTTGAACCCAACGAGGTGGATGTTGAGGTCAATAAGGGGTCCATGAATTAATAATAGACTCGTGGATAATACACATGCGTGGATGGAAAACTCTGGCTAAGATGACTTGGGCTATAGTCATCAAGGTAGTATGTTTTCGATTTGATATCAACACTTATGTGAGAAGGAAGCAAAGGGAGGTGGAATATCTGACCACAAGGCAAGATCGTATTTAGCAGTTCTAGTGAGGCACCACAAGGGGATACCCAGTAAAGGAACCCATTTACATTATTTAGACCAGTGAAATTCCAACCGAGTGACGGTGGATTCAGTCAGGGTCCTCGAGGCCAACAACAAGTCCCATGGGGCCAGCGTAGCCAAAGGGACAACGGGGGTAGCAATCAGGGTAAAGTCTACCAAGTATGCGAGAAGGACAACCCCCACATGGCCAGTGGGGCCAGAGACTTGGGATTGACACAGGGAAGTGTCTTATATGTGGAAAGTGGGACCATAACAATTAATTATGTCCACAGTGAATCAGGGGATAGGAGTGGGATGCCTAGTAGGGACAATGATTATGAAGTATTGGTTCGATTGGATGAGAATATTATATCCAGGAACCATTTGGGCCACTGGTGTATAGGCGAGTGGAAGTATGAGTTTTATCCTCGGATAGATGGGGCAAAATTTGTGACCCCACACTATATTCGCAAGAGAGACGGGTCTAATGGGTGTATGGTAGTGTTACTCTTATGTATATGTTTATCGCGGGGTAACAGGGCTCTCTTTTGTTTTACCTACAGAGGAGCAGGTGTGAATACTGAGAGGGTACATTTCATAAGGTTAACTCATTTTGAGAAGTGCTCTGGGAGCATGATTTTATCCTGGGTATAGATTGGTTAGCGACGGGTAAGTGATAGTGGGCGGTTACAACAAGACTATCGTGTTCACTATTCTAGGGCAAAATGTGTATTCTTTGCGAGGTTCCACCCGAAAGAAGGTTGGTTTCGCGAAAATATTTTATAAAATAGACTTCATAGGGTAGGGTTGTCTAGTATATTATATCCCATTGCGAAGGGTTTTTTACTGATGTGATTCGGGGCATGGCTGATTAACCATTGAGCAAAGATATTTAGCTCATTAGTGACTTAGCACTGAGAAATTAGTGATAGTGTGAGCGCGGCATTATATAACTCCTTTAGAAACGCGGGAGTAGACAATTAGACCTTTGATTATATGGACAAAGTTTTGGGTGTCCCGGTTATATGCTTGGGTCTACAAAAAATAATGAACGACAATGCTAGTATTTAATGCATTAGGGAAAGTTTTTTTGGGGGGATTTATTTTGAAATGTTATACGCATAAGCCCTAATAAAGATCAGTAGTGGAAAGACATTATACAATGCTAGAACACCAGTTTAAAGAGTGATTTTTGATCGTGTGGAGTTACACTTTGAGGTGAAAGATATTACGGTATAAGGCCAATATAGCCAGGTAGTGCTGCGAAAGAAGCGCTAAGAAAAGTTTTGCACCGCAAGTTAATCGGCGGGGCTACATCGAGAAGATTAAATTGCGATTTGGGGAAATATAGAATTTAATCATATGATATAATGTGATCTGTGGGATAACCTTGAAAGAAAATATTACGTATGTAATGTCTGTGATGTTGTGCAAATATGCATGGGATTTAGAGTGTATGGGCGCCCTGGTTAGTGTGATTTTGGGGTCGTCTTAAATAAAGGGATGTGTGAATGAACATATTGAATGTATGCCTACAGGGCAGTCAGAAAATAAGTGGGAAAGTATAGTGAATTGAAATCCATTTGAAAGTGGAAACAATCCGACTATATGCATATCAAGGTGAACTATCTCCATCGTAAGGAGTGTAAAGACGGTGGCGACGCATGTAAAAAAATGTCTTATGGCGAGAAAGAAGTCACATTTCTGGGGAAAAACGAGTATCATTTAGTTATATGCTTAGAGTGGTCTTACGCATAGACAAGGTGTAGATTCCAATCTGACGAAAAAGTGCACAAGGAATATAGTTCTTGAGCATGGGAGTTAGTGCTGAGTGAGACCTAGTGAATTTGTCTCTGGATAGACCATTTATGAATGGGAAAAAGGTTGATTTGAGGGTATCAACCAAGAAGTTTTTGAAATTTTACAGTTCCAGAGATGGAATTAATGCTTAGGTTGGTAAAAATCGTGGAGGGATCAAGGTTTCCATCGCGTTGTTGAATGGATTGACCTGAACATGAATTGTTGTCTCAGAATGGGTTATACTATCGAGTAGTATGCCCAACTTTACTATTAATGGAAAGGAGTGAAACAGAACAAGGTGTCATTCAATATTATTGGGAATTTGGGTGAGACCTTTCAGTCCCACCTCTGGTAATAAGTGTCAGTAGGTCATAGGAACAGAGTTACATATTGGGTTGAACATGTCGCCCATAAGTTGATGGGTAGACGGGAAGCGAGGACTGTGCATTCTTGATTTTTTGGTAATTCTAGAGTAGTAATTTCCACAGGTAGAGTTACTTATGATCCCTCGTAACAGTTTAGTATCTATGTGACACCTTGGGAAACTTTATGGGAAATGTTTCATTATCCACCTTTGGTTGATAAGAGGTGGGGAAATAACAAGTTGTAGGACCCGAAATGGGTTATAGCCCAGCAGCGGGAATTGAGTAAGTTGTATCCTTTCGCATAGTTCAGGAAGGAGTGGAATTTTCTAACATAGATATAGTGGAGTCGATGGAGTATAGGCTCATCTTTTGGGGTACTATGTTGTCAGGGGACATCGAGTTAAAGATTTGTGACCAGGTATTGGTTCGGGTGTCTCCTATGAAAGGAGTGGTGAAGGTCGAATAGAAAGGGAAGCTAGCATCGAGGTATGTGGGTCCTTTCCCTATCTTTGAGACGGTGGGACCGATAGCTTATCGACTGGGTTTTCCAGAACATCTTCAGTGGATACATGATGTGTCCCACGTGGCATAACTGGACAGATACATGAGGAACGATAGGGCTTTTTGGGCACGTTCCACTCGAGGAGAATGACTTGCAATAAGACACCTCATATGAGGAGATACTAGTAGCTATGAGAGCGCAAGCTGCAGTCTAAGGTAGTACTACTAGTTAGAGTGTAGTGGAGTGGGGTCATCACAGTATTCATTAGTACACGTGGGAGCAGGACTAGGATATGTGAGAGCAGTATCTAGAGTTATTCGCCGCAGTTATGACCAAATTTTGTGGACGAAATTCCTTTGTAAGGGGGAGAGTATGTAACACCCGGTATTTCTATGCATTTAATATTTAATTAATTCGGGAAAATTTTAAATTACTTATGTGTCGTAATTTAATTGAATTAGTTATGTTAATATTTATTTAAATATTAATCGGAGAGAAGATGGTTAATACTTACGGAAATTCAATTACTAGGAGAATAGTAATAATTTATTTACGTCATAATGTGTATAAGTGACGTGGCATTTATTTATCTCAGCCGCAAGTCGGATATAGACTAAGTTGGGTGTGAGATAGGGACTTTTTATAAATTAATTTGGATGTCAATTCTGAGTGCACGGTTGAGTCCGGATTGGCTGAGAAAGTCGAAAAAGTGTACCCGGGGGTGGTAAATGGGTCACGGAATATTTTTGGGCATAATAGATCTCATTCGGGGGTAATTGGGCCATTTTAATTAGGCTCGTAAGATTAAAAATGGGATTTGGAGATAAAAACCTAAGTTTTGGAGTTGTGGACAGTCATAACTTATTTGGGAGAAGTTTGAGAACATAAAGGACAAAGAGGGAGGACTCTTGAGAGCCAAATAGGAAGAACAAGGAAGGTGTTCTTCCTGACACAACGATCTCTACACAAAAGGATAATCAGCCACTACAAATTTATAAGGCAAGTGGTTAAATTGCTTCAATGTCAATTGGTGAGATTCAATTCATATCATAGTAGGTGTTATACAAATGATTTTTGGATTGGGTTCATACAAATTGGGTTTTGCTCCCTTATTATGCTCATCCAACCAAGTGGGACAACCCTCTCAAAACTTCCGTGCGTCCCAACCAAAATGAGGCATCCATATTTGTAACCTTTAACAGGAACAAGGCATCAAAAGTAATGAAAATAATAAAAAAAATAAAACCAAACCAAGTCAGCCCCTCCTCCCAAATGGGAGACATGCGCACAAGGGGAAAAAGTCAGTGCCTCTCTTTCTCTCTCTCAAATAGTTTTAACTAAAAACAATTTACAAAAAGGCCATGTCTCTATCATGCCAATTTTATTTTTTATGATGTTTATTCAATTATATAAAATTTAGAATCCCCATAAAAATATGTTTTTCTATTTAATCAATTTTTGACAAATGATCCTATAATTTAAAAGTCCACCTTTTAATTATTAAAAAAAAAATCTTTTCGACTATTAATTTAAAACGTGATATTTAAGTTTTCAAACTACGGGGTGTTACACAAGTTCATTGATCTTGTACTAGCCTCGAAATCTCACATATTTAAGAAATCAATCTCAAATTTTGAAGATATCATAATACTTATGTGTAGCGAATCATCAATTAAAGTAAAATGACATTGACACTTCTGTTTTTGTGTGTCGTTAATCTTTTAGGATCTTTTTGCAAATGATGACTTTTACATTAAAAAGAAATACTCTATCGTAGCCCCTTTCCATTACTTGACATAAAAACAAACTATTCAGGAAACGAAATTTGGGCAATGGTTCTTACAAGAAGAATGTATGTGTAGCACATTCTGTTCGTTATTAAACACAATTAAGATGAGAACACATTCAACATATGCTAAGATAGTGCAATATTCAAAAAGTCCATGCATGTGTGCAATAAAGGTTATAAAGAGTCGCATGAAGAATGTAGTCATCAATGAACAATGCAATTCTAACCATGCATTATCAACTATACTGAAGAAATGAAACCATGTCTCAAAACATCAAGAAAAAGTCACATGAATGGATGGAATATAAGGTTATTTTGAATATCTTAAATGTAGATCCATTTAAGGTGAAAAATTAAAATACAAAAATCTTTTGGTCTTTTTCAAAAAATTTATCAAAAAAATAAAATCTTTTTGGAATTTTTCAAACATTTTCTTCAAATAAAAACTTTTTTTCAATTTTTCAAAAATAAAATTATATAAATACACGATAAACACCTTATACTAGACGCAAAGTCACAACCTCAATCATTAGTCCCAAAGGAGTTCTCAAAAGGAGAAGCTATCCTCTTAATTCCTTGATCAAACTTTTAGAGTTCTTGACTAAAAACACTACCTGCACTAAAAAATGGTGATGTCCAGGAGCATGTGTAGTAACATGTGTGGGAGCATGTGCGTGAACTCATGTGGGAGCATGTGCTGGGAACTCGTGTGTGAAAAACTCTCCCTTTCTTAAAATCATATTCCCGAATGTGACCTCTTTGTTTGTAATGGGAACACACATGAATGGGATTGGTTCTACATTGTTCAAAACACCTAGGACAAGCTCTCCTTGGTGGGTTAGGATGAAGACTATAGGGATTCTTTGTAAACTTGGGAAATGGTTCGAGTGCAGCATTAGAAGTGGATGCACCATCATAACCCATTCCTTACCTCTCACTAAAACCTAGAAGGGATCGAGAAACATCTTTCCAACCTTCTTAGATGTATCCTCTAAAGTGACCTTGGCCTTCTAGGCATGTTTTAGATCAATCTCGAATTCAAATACACTAGATTTAAGTTTCTAACGAGTCCCCAATTAATCTTCACGATCTCTCATAAGACTAGCCACAATGTTGGTCAAATTGGTCTTCTACCTACCAAAAATAATCCATTGCTCACATAAAGAAACTTTTAACTTCTTGAGTTGACTCATTAATGCCCCACACTCTCTCAAAACTTTCACCTTCTTCTCTAAATCAAACACCCAGAGAGATAAATATTTGTTATGATTTTTAGTTTTTAAAGTCTCGATGTAAAGATTGGTGTAGCCTTTTTGGAGTCCATCTTGTCCCTCACTCAAATTCCCATTCTCACGCTCACTCTCTATAGAATGGTTCGATAAATTTTTGAGTATATCACATTCAGAAAGGTCCTCATCACGTGACAATCCATGATAACGCAAAAATTAGGTTCATGGTGTGATTAATTACTAAACCCCACCGACTCGACGTCCCTATTTCTAAGAGTGGCCTTGGGGGAAACTTTACCTTTCCCTTGTCTCTTTAGTCTAGTGGCACATTCGTAGGATTTGTGACCCTTTCCCTTATACTCATAATATTTCACGTTAATTTCATAAGCATTCTTGCCCTCATTGACATTTTTAAATTTGCTAATTTTTTTGATTTTTTTCGCAAAAAAGGGTAATCATCGACCTTGTTGATACAAAAAATTATCCACCTATGTGGGCCAATCATAAATAGACACTTATCTCCTTACGTGGTATAAATCCTAGTTAATAGTCACCTGATTAACCCCGAAGATAGTTACTCGGGCGGCATGATGACAAACATGAAGAATGCAGAATATCGAAGTAAATGAACAGTCATAACTAGAGGGAAACAACCAATAGTCCTTCCACACGTGGTTTAGACAATCAACCGTCACATTCATTATGTACGAGTATAAATGCTTGACTATATAATGGCATTCCAAACCTTGATTTTTGGGTCACTGTAAATACATTGTATCCCTTTCACAAAAGAAAAGGAGAATGGATTCTTGGATATCCTTCTTGAGAAGAGTACGCTTGCGTTGAAATAGGGAAGTTATTTAATTAAACATAGTTTTTATCAAATAAGTCCTAAACATGCATCTAGGTGTGACTGAATAAGATGATGAAACAAGAAAGAACATTCAAACACATACATGTGAGGAAAAATCCCCCAAAGGGGCAAAACCATTTATTTTCACTATAATTTTGTAACATAAAATTACACGGATTACAATGAAAATACAGTGACACATAATTTCCCACAGGCATCGTATCTATAGTCGGCGGCTAGAACTTTCCCTTTCTAGGAGGACAACAATGAAGAAGAAGGACGATCTTCTCCACATGGGTATGAACAGACACACAATTGTGTTCTTGAGTTGCAAACAGATTCACAAGAGTTTGAAAAGTTGTGTGAATCAAAACATGAGCCTTGGGACTCAAAAAGGTGTAGACTTAGAGTATTTAGGACTCTAAAAATCGTCTATGAAAGTCTGGCCAAACAAATCCCCGAATTTGGTTTATAAAAGAAAGAACTGGGCCGAAAAAATCTCAACACAATCTGCACGATTTTATCTCAGGCGGATCGATTCGTTTTTAAAACAAGTGGATTGATCTGGTCTACCAGAAAACTAATTCCAAGGATAAGATGTTTTAATATTCGAATCCATTGATGTAGATGAAATCCTGAATTTCTTCAACGGTGTAACGGCTTACGACATATAAATTAATAATGGACGAAAAATGTCGTAACACTTCTTAACATGAGTATTAGTTTTTTGTAATAACTCAAATCAATACAATAACAGTGGACACATGCTTTCTTACATATCTGAACCACTTTAAAAAATCTTTTGTCTCTTGTGTGATTATCTCTTTACAATCTTATATTTTATCTATGATTAGAAAATCATATTTAATCCATTTTTTCACATCAATAGATTGGCGTCGTCTATTGGAACGTGTGTCTAATTACCATTATGTATCTTGTACATACTTGTTCAAGGGAAGATGACCGATCTTAAAAATAGTGCAAAAAATGAAGGCAACACAACTGTTCCATATGCTACGCCCACAGTAACCTCCCCGTATCAAATTCATGTCAGTATAGACAGGGGTCAAGAAGGTATGCATGAAACAATGAGATAATTGGATCAATCCTTGCAAGCCAGGTCTCCATACCTTTCTGGGAAGTAAACAGTTCCTTCATCGAGAAGAAAAATGTCAACCTAGTCATAGAAGACATAGATATTCTAGATCTTTGTGTGATGGGCTCCATGATTTAGTTAATCGATCAGATCCACTGAGTTCTATAATGGACATTTTATTTCTCTTGAAAGACTAAGCGTATGGGAAAGATTGAGTATAGCCTCGTGTTTTGACCATTTGGGAGTCCAATAAAATTGAAATCCTCTTAGAGAGTTATCCAAAGCTAATCAACTCCCACCCGACCCCCGTGAAGCCTCAATTAGGTCCAAATCAAATGTTCGATGATTTTTGCACGTCGAAAATATTTCTCAGGAAGAGAGCTCACTGCATACATATGGTCAGAAAAGCCGTGTAGATTCACACAGATCTTATGCAGGAAACCCTTCATGGAAAGGATCAATCCAGTGGTTAGAAGATTAAATGGGAGAAAAGGAAAAGGAAAAGAATCCATTAGAGAGGAATTTCGTATTGGGATCTCCATTCATTTAGGATATTATTTATTTCTCAACTCGATTCAAGTTAAAAACCCCAGTAGTCAACGCTAAATATCATAGTAAAACTGAATTATTTTTACACATTGAGAAGTACTAGGTTGAAGTCGATATCTATTCTATTCCTAATAAGATAAGATGTATATCTTTTTCCATCACCATAACTCGTTTAGCCCAAATATAGTACAATAACTTGCCCCGAGGACATTAGCAACTTGAACCATCTTACTGAACTATTCATCAGTAGCTTCTATTTTGGGGTCAAGACAGTGAAGAGAGTATTCCATCATTCGAGTGTTAGACAACAAGTAGGGGAAACCACTAGAGAATACATCACTTGTTTTAACAACGAGAGAATGAAAGTGGTTGACTATTAGGAGAAAATGACCATCATAGCTTTGATAAATGGATTGCTTCCATAAAAGTTATAATATGCTCTGGAGAAATATCCTCTTAAAACCATAATTGAGCTCATGGCTAAGGTAGGAAACATTATGAGTGACAAGGAAGAAATTGCTGCAAAGAAGAGTACAACCACAAAGCCCGAGAGGAAGGCCTATAAGGAGTAAAAACCGAAGAGGGATGATAAGATCAAAAAGTATGGAACATATACTCCATTAACGGTCAACATCCACCATATCCTATAGGAAATCAAACACAATAAATATTTATGATGGCCCTAGATGTTGAGGGAACCACCTAAGAGGAGGGATAAATCTAAATATTGTGATTTCCATAATGATCATGGTCACACGATCAATAACTTTAGGAATCCCTCATTCACCGAGAAAAGTTAAATAAATTTATGAATCGACGAGAAAGAAGAAAGACAGGAGGAAGGTCTGATTCTCCCTGCAAACCCAGGGTTGATAAGAAGATAAATCCTGAAGATGGTTATAAAGATGATCTTGTTCTGTCGAAGAATCCTAAGAAATAAGAGTGCAAGGTAGTTATGATAAGTTCTGGCTATTTTGACTGTCATGTAATTACAGGTGGCGATGCATGAGGGGGAGATCACACAATATAGAGAAAGGCCTAACTGAATGAAGCACATGCATGTTCTTCTATCCATAGAATTAATCAAAATGAAGCTTATTGACCCAGGAAAGTCAATAAAGACAAACATTTAATTGGCTATTCCAATAATTGCCTCTATAGGGTACTTCATCCCCATGATGATCCATTAGTCATCAAGTTTAGAATCCAAGATGCCATCATCACTTGGGTTTTGATTGCTAATGGGAGATTGATTGATATCATGTTCTACCTTTGCTTTCAGATTTTAGATTAGAAACTCAGTTAGCTACAGCCACACCACAAGCCATTGATAGGTTTCTCAAGCAAAATAGTTTACCCCCTTGGGAATATCAAGCTAGATGTATTGTTCGTCACTTGGCCAGCAAGTCGTACTAAAAAAAATACACTTCTTTGTGATGGATATGAAGATTCAAAATGCTTAAAATAAGATTCTCGATAGGATAGGATTAAAGATGTTTGAAGCCATACCATACACAGTCCATCAGTGTTTGAAGTTCCCCAATAACTTTGGGGTTAGTGTAGTGAAAGGTGATCAAAAGGTGGCTAAAGAGTGATATTACTCCTCGGTCGAGAAATAAGATTTGGTTGATCTAAAGACGAAGACCACCACTTACTAGGTAGACACTTTGGAGCCCAATAACGAGTTAGACATTGAAACTCTGGATCCTCGAGATAAAACAGAGGACTGAATATTGAAGGCACTGAAAGAATAATACTTTATGATGAAAAACTAACGAGCACCACCCTGATCGGATCCACACTAGATCCATTCCTTAGATAAGAATTTATTGCATTCTTGAGACAATGGTGGAATATTTTTTCTTAGAGCCATGAGGATATGCCTGTTATTGGTCCCAACTTCCTCTGTTTTGAGCTCAACATTAATAAGGATGCCAGGCCGATCAAGCAAAGGCATAAGACGTTTAGTCGGGAGAAAAATCAAGCTATAAAGTAAGTGGTGAAGAAATTACGAAAGGTCAAATTCATTGAGGATGTCAAATGTCCAGCATCGTTGGCCAATGTTATGATGTCCAAGAAGAAAAATAATCAGTGGATAATGTGTGTAGATTTTACGGATCTTAATAAAGCCTACCCAACGGACCACTTTTCCCTACCTAGGATCGATCTATTGGTGGATGCAATATCAGGACATGAGATGCTAAGCTTCTTGGATGCTTATTCTAGATATTACCAGATACGAATGAAACTACAAGATAGGAAAAGTACTTATTTCATCACCAGTCGAGGTACCTATTGCTACAATGTAATGCGCTTGGGGATAGAAAACACTAGAGAAATGCACCAGAGGTTGGCCAATAAGGTATTTGAAGAGAAGATTGGCAAAAATATTGAGGCCTGTATATATGATATGTTGACGAAAAGCAAAAAGGCTTCAGATTATGTCATGGACCTTAATCAGGGTTTCGACCAGTTAGAGAAGCATGAGATGTAGCTAAATCTGGCCAAGTGTGTGTTCAGTGTATATGAAGGAATGTTTCATGACTTTATATTAATTCAAAGGGGAATTGAAGCCAATGCATCCTAAATAAAAGATCTGATGGAAATACAATCACCAACTGGCAAGAAGGAGGTGCAAAGGCTTACTAGTAGAGTAGCAACTTTAAAAATCGTAGTTTCTTGAGAAACGAATATGTGTTTACCATTATTCAAGGTGCTTAGAAAGACCTTTGAATGAAATGTAGAATGTAAAGAAGCATTCCAAGAACTGAAGAAGTATCTGCGATCAACTTATTTTGGGGGGAAAATTGTAGTTGTACTTATCTATTTTTGAGTCCGTAGTTAGCTCAGCATTGGTTCGATTGGATAATGGAATACAAAAACCAATTTACTACACCAACAAAGCATTTAGGGGAGCTAAAATTAGGTATCCACGCTTGGAAAAATTGTCCTTAGCACTTATTAAAGCCTCCAAGCGTATGAAGACTTACTTTTAAGCACACACCATAGTTGTGTATACCGATCCACCTCTTTGGAAAGAACTTCACAAACTTCAGAAGTGAGGAAGATTAATGTACTAGGAAGTAGAATTGGGAGAATATTGATAATACGCAAATATTGCGTATTTCATCCGTTAACATATGCGTTATTAGCTCCCTCGGGTATCTTATTCCCTATGTTCATGCTCGTTAATCAGACAACCTAGGATATCTATGTTAACATGCTTTTCAGGGGTTAATTGAGATTTTAAAGGTATTGGGATGCTATGTTTGAAGCTCTGACGCATTTCGGTGAAGTTTTGTACATTGTCGCATGTTCAAGGGAAATTTAATCATTTCACAGCTCAGGCACTAGGCCCAACATCTGCAAGGAAGTTGTATCCCTCCTCACATGCTTTGTGTGGCCTCAAATGATGTGCAATTCCAAGTCTAAACAAAGAAGTTATGGGATTTTTAGCGAAAGGGAACTATAATGAAACCAAAATAGGGGATTCTCAGCTCATACCTACTTGATCGATCGATCGACCAAAATGGTCGATCGATCGATCCCCCTTTATTTGTGAAATCGTGGGAGATAGTGGGCATATTTTCCAACCATCTATCGATTGACCAAAGGTGTCGATCGATCGATCCCCTTTTTTTTGAGATATTTTTTTTTATTATTTTCTTTCTTCTTTTCTTTTCTCCCAACTTACTACATAAGTGATTTTTGTTGTAACAAAAGATATACTTCATTTTTAATTCATTTTAGGTTTAGAAAAGCTTAGGGTTAGGGTTTTGACAGATTTTCTTCATTTCTCTTTGGGATGATAACCATTTGGGGTTTGTAAGTTGTACTTTTCATTTCCTTTACTAATAATATAGTTCTTCTTATTTATTTCTTACTTTGTAGATTAATTTCATGCTTTCTTAATGAGTTTAATTGTTTTTATTTATTGTTTTTTTTGTTTAATTAGTTGTAATTTTGTTTAATCATGTTGTGCCCTTCGATAAATAGGGTCAGGGTCATATTCCGCCATTAACGGACCTCGAGCTCCAAAAATTAGGTTTTGTGCAAAATTGCGTTTAATTGAACCCACGCGTATTAAAGTCAGAATGTTATGCATTTAACTTTATTTGTCATGCAACTTTCGTGTTTATAGGCACAATCCGAATTTAATCAGTGTGCGGCCATTTTTCGATTAAATGTTTATTCACACAACTTTGTCTTAAATTCCTTATTGCGTGAAGTTTATGATTAATTGATAATGCTCGATTAAATCGCTCTCGAGCCAGAACTCTAATTAATAGTTGTTTTGATCCATATGGTTGGATGTTATCCCGATCCTCACTTTACTTTTGTGTAGACTGAAATCATTCGTTTCCTTTATTTACAATCACCCATCACCCATCAACTTTTACACTTTTATTCCTAAAGTAATTAATCGATTAAAATCTGTCAAACACTCCCAGTGGATTCTCTTTACCTGACTTACCGCTATACTTCTATCGCAAGTGCAGTCGTAATTTAGGTTTTTGTATTGAGTAGGCGAAACGACCTCAATGATTAGCGTTCTGACGCAATGATACCTTTCGCGCTCTATCAAAATGGTGTCGTTGCCCTGGACTGTTTTGTTATATATTGTAATTGTCTTATTACTTCGTAGTATTTTTCTTGTGTATTCATATGTTTTGTTTTAACCTTTTTGCAGGATTTTGACATTTAAGCTCCAAGAAATGCTTGAATTTTTTCGGCCGCACATCATCTTCGTCGATTTTGCCACTTGTGCCTTTGTTGGGGAAAGGATGTATTATTCCAATTTTTCTGTTAATCCTAATGATAATTCTTAAAATTCCTATAAACCCATGACTTTTGGTGAATACATACAAGTCCAAAAAATTGCAACATCTAAAATGACATTGGGCGAGTATTACGAAAGTCAAAGTATGGATTACATCAATTCTAGGAATGATCATCTCGATTTTGGGTCGCAAGATCCTTATGAAAAGAATTTTGAAACAAATTGCAATCATTTTCAAAATTCCTATGTTGATGATTTCGATTGTAGTTCTGAGAACAATTTTAAAAATTCTCATTTGCAAGAATCTGCACCTCGCCCTATGACTTTCGGTGAGGGCTTCTGCATGCTTGAGAAAGAGATAATTGAAGACCGTTATCAGGAAGAAAATCATTGATGGGAACATGAGTTGGATTTATTTTTTGAATCCATCAACGACTTTTCTTCCGAGACTTTTGAAGTCGTAGAATGTTTTGAACAAGGTGAGGACATTGTGAGTACATTGGAACAAATCATTCTTGACTTGACCCATGGTATAGTAAAGAATGAAAATGAAGAAGAAATGGGCGTAGTATCCACTTGCAATGAACTCGTTTCTTCTTTGACTCTCAAAGAAGAAAATTTCATTATAAACGATCTTATTTCCTTCGAAATTCAACCTTCAAGCAATGATAACTCATCATCTGAGATTGAATTTCTTTTATCACCGTCTTTATTCTATGTTGTCACACCAATTTTAGTACCCAATGAATCGGTTCAAAACTTTATAGTTCAAAATCTTTTCACCGATACGGAGTACTCGCTCGACTCGCCTTCGGTGAAGGCATCTTTGCCCTCATGCGCACCACCTCCCACTCCAACTTCAAAATCTTTGGGAGATAATTATATTTTCTTGGCCCCATTATGTATTTGTCACCCATCTTATCCAAATCACCCATCCTCCCTCCCAAATTTTTAATTAGGGGTTGGTTCACTTCTATAGCCTTACACATGCCTTATGTTGTTCAAATGGAATGTTTATTTTTCGGGAGGCATGCATGCTTGGGGGGGTCCACTGTTGATCCTTCAAATGAAAATTGTGTTTTGGATGGACCCTCAACTTTTTAGACTTTTAGTATATAGCTAATAAGAAGTCCTATATGTGGGTTGTATATAGTTAACTTTCTAATTTTTATTTCTTCTAAATTCAGCCTAGTGTAATTAGTTAACCTCTTGTTATTTCTCTTTGTATGCTTGGTTCTAACTCTTTTTTAGGTTCAACGGGTTTGAATTTGCAGAAATAGTGCGTCCCGGAATATGTTTGTCAAGAAAAACTAAAAAAGGTTCTAACTCTTTTTATTTTTCTTTGTTTTGCACACACTCATTCTAACACAGTTGCATTTGTTTGTTATTTATATTTTATTTTATTTATCATTTTTATTTTTGAATGTGCGTGTGTGTCGCTAGTTGTATATATTTACCTCTTATTTATTATAGTAGTATATGTGTATATATGTACCTATTTATTTTAATTTTGTTTTAATTTTGTTTTTTAATTTTGTTTTTTTATTTTATTATATTTATATACTCTCTCTCTCTCTCTCTCTCTCTGTATATATATATATATATATATATATATATATATATATATATATATATATATATATATATATATATATATATATATATATATATTATATTTGTACATATCCCCCCTTTATATCCCTTGTTATCATCCCCACCCAAATGCCAAAACGGCATGCAGTGGGCAAATAACTGTGTGATCGATCGATCGATCGACCAGATATAGGTCGAGACTGCCATGTTTTTTTCCCTTCTGTTTCATTTATTTTTTCTCTCCTCTCCTCCTACATTCGAGCCCTAGTTTTTCGTACCCCATTTTCACTCAAATTAACCTCTTTTCTTTACTCAAATCAGGTATAACACTTAATAATTACTTGTTTTCTGTGATTTGTTGGTTTTATGTCATTTTCCTAACATTAATCCATATTTTGACATAGTTTTGAATGATTTGTGCTTGTGTCCCTTTTTTGTGGTGTTCCAACTATTTTGTTGCTTTTTAACGCTATATATCCATTCATGAACACACATTTGTTGTTGCATTCTTGTTGTATTCATGAATGGGGCTATATTGTTGGTTCGTTTGTCACTTTCACACACTCATTTCACATTGCGCACACCAAGTGTTCGCTAGAATGCTCAAACCATTTTTCAACCTTTTTTTAGCGCACACTTGGGTATTTTTCATTCGTTGTCGCATGTCGACACATTTTGCATCAATGTCAACTTTTTTGCTGGATTCACACACTTTAACAAACCTTTTCAACTAGTACACTAACTAACTTTAATTGCGCTTACAATGCTATATTGTCGTGCCTAATTACGATTTTGTAGGTTGAAATGGCCGAGTTAAAGAAATATGATTCTACAAGGAGTGTTCCCACCTGGGGCTTTGAGGGGTTCCATTGTGAACAAGAACGGGATTGGTTCCACGCATATTTTCAACCTGCTAGTAGGTCATTGGCCTACCACTACGCTTGGAACCTGGATGACTTGCCAGAGGTTGCGTGTGTTATTCTGTGCAGGCACAGTTGGGAGCCCTTTCTTGCTACAAATGGGGGCATTAATGAGGAGCTGGTGCGTATGTTTTATGCCACTTTTGTAGTTGTGAAAGGGAGGCCATACACCTATGAGGCCATGCTGCGGGGTGTTCGGATTCAGCTCATGCGCTCGAATTTAGAACGACATATGGGTGTTCAAGATCCACCCTCAGCGATCAGTTAGTTTATCTGATGGGGAGACTTTTGGGCTTATGACGTTGATTGATGCCCTTGCACCGAGGGAAGTGTGGAAGAAAAAGTCTTTCCCTTCGGCAGTAATGGAGGATTTACCATGATTACTACACTAAATCAACATGCATTACTTTATGGTGATGAGAAACCGATCTGATGTGCTTCACAAACACGCGGAATTTTCCTACACACTCATTAATAATTTGGGTGATATCATCTTTCCCAATATCTTTCTGGACAGCATGTACATGGCGTCTAAGGAGGAAGCCTGGAGTTTTTCCCTACCTTTTCTTGCCCTCATCACGAGGATTTTCTTATCGTACGGTGGCCCCGAGTTTGATGCGGATCACAGGCGTGAGCCACTGGGGCATCTTACTAAAGACAACATCTGGAAGATGTTGACTTACGCATGGGGGGAGCCTAGTACAAAGAGGTAAAGCGCATAGGCGACTAGTTAGGATGAGGAGGAGGTTGCGATTAGACATATGGAGAAGGGTGAGGGTTCGCATGTGACACAGACAGATACAAATGCCCTCTTTGAGTCATATCAGGCACTATAGGACCAGCACTGGGAGGAGACCTAACTTAGGTGGGCTACTTGGGATTCCCTCCTAGATCAACAGCAGGCCGAGCTGTAGCAGGATCAGTCCGAGCAAAGGTAGGAGAGAGCACAGTAGCGGCGAGAGTTATGAATGATGCATGCTATGATGCGAGATATATATTTACAGTGGAATGATTCAGATGCGGTGTTCCCTCCTCATTTTCAGGATCCTTTTGATCCTAGCGGTTCCGACCACTCGGCTACTACTGTTGTAGGGTCATTTTTTTCCATTCTGGGACGAATATTATTTTGTACTTTTCCTTTTATTTGTATTTCTTTCTTTTTAACAATTGTTATGTATTAATTTATTTTTGTATCGAACATATGAAACGAAAAATGAGAATTTAGTTTGGAGTTGTTTATTAGATTTTGATGTGTGTGACCTTCCATTTTACATAATTAAAAGTTCACGATCAATTTATCTAGTATTTGCACTTCAGCCCCTCTATATTATTGTGACTTGTAACATGAATTCTTTTAACATAATATATTGGTAAATATTCTTGTGATGATTAATACTAACTCGTTTTTTAGATTCATTTGGACTTGTACTTATAGAGATCGCTCTGAATTTGGGTAATATCATTTTTCCTATCTTCGTGTTGTGTTATTTAATGGACGCATTGGGGATAATGCAACATTTAATTAGGGGGTGTGGGATATTCTATCAATTTCTTTGTTTAATCCTTGAATTTAACTACACTTTGGTTACAAAGAATGTTTTTTGTGAAAAAATAAAAATTTCCAAAAAAAATCTTTCTTTTTTCTCCTTTTTTGGGCATTTTGCCTTTGGTTTTGATGATAAATTTTAATAACTGCCCGATCCAATAGACAACTCAATGATGCATGTTCTCGATTTTAGAATTTATTAGGCTTTAGTCTTCAACGATTGACATTATGAATAATTTCATGAATTAAACTTTATCCCATGAGCACATGCACTTTCCTTATGATATTGATTTGGTTTAAGATTTTTATAACTCGGTAATCTTTTGTTGTATTGTATATTCTTACACCAAGTGAGATTAGGGACTTAACTTAATTTGTGAGTGTATACACTACTCTTTCCATTTTGAAAACATTATAGTCGTTGGTAATCTCACTATTCTTTCATTTGATCGTTGTTTAATTGAGTTCATTCTTGAAATGTATTAGTTGAGCACAATTTTCAAAGTTTGTTTTGACTCGATAATTGCATAAACTTTAGGAAATGATCATATGCCATCTTTGTATATCACTCATATGACCTTGATCTCGTCTTTTATATGTTCCCTAGTCAACCCATTTGAGTCTAAATACTAGCCTTTCATTTCTTTACCCAAAACCCCATAACCAACTCCAAATTGGAGTTATATACCATACATATTACCTTACATGCGTTTGTTTGGAATGTTACTTGGGATTTAATGTTGTTAGTGTATTGTGGTTGCAATTTGAGCATGAAAAGAGTAAGAAAGGAATGGTGGAAGAAGTGAAAAAGAAAAGGAGAAAAGTAGAAAACAAAAGAAAACAAAAGAAAAAAGTGAGAAAAAGAAGAAAAGGAAAAGAAAGATAAATTTGTATATATTGTTTATAGTGATTCAATAATCCTTGTTACTCTCCTATTGATATATTTAATGCTTGTTTGGAAATCATTTTCAAATTTTGAAATTGCCCACTATTTCCCATTATTCCATGTTTTTCATTTTGAACACATTGAATCCATACATTAATCCCTTTCATTTCGTACGCTAGTCTAACCTACATTACAACCCTTTTTAAAGTCCTATGTGATCTTGAGTAGATGTAATTCAAAGGTTTAAATCGTTTCAATAATTTGTGAAAATGAATTTCGCCTCTTTTAGATGTGCGATATCTTTCATTGAGATTATAGTTTCTATTTCCTATATAGCATTCTTCATTTGCGACATGTGCGCGACCTAGTTCCACTTATCATTTACTCATTATGCCCGAATCTCCTGTGTGTTACGTCCCTATTTCAAGTGAATTCATTTGATGAGTGGAATGCCCGTGAGAATTCATATGTGGTTACTTTCATGTTAATTGTCCGGTTTATTTAAGTTTTAGACAAATCGTGTTTTTCATGTGCTCGCTCCCCTCACACTTTTTAGGTTTTAATTCAATGAGGTGCATTCTACAATGCTAATAATTATGGACTTTTCATGTGAATTATTTTTCTATGCTAATATCATGTTGAAATCTTGTTCGTATTGTTGAGTTTGTCGCATGTTGGTTTGGGCATATATTTTGAGGAAACTTTACGATGTTTATGGGTTTCATCCCTGCAAACCCTCACGACACGTCACTCGTCCACTAGGATAACATAGGGGTTTAACAACTTATTGAATACGCAAAATGCAATCGAATTGCCCGCGAAAATTGCCTTTATCTGGTTTTCCCATTTTCTTCTATCTCTTGTCTTTGGTTTACTTATAGTTCTTGTTGCATCTTATTTCCTTACTAGGGACTTGCAACGTGTAAGTTGGGGGGTGTGATAATATGCAAATATTGCAAATTTCATCCGTTAACATACGCGTTATTAGCCGCCTAGGATATCTTATTCCCTATAATTATGCTCATTAACTAGACAACCTCAGATTTCTATGTTAACATGCTTTGCAGGGGTTAATTGAGCTTTTATAAGTATTTGGATGCTATGTTTGAAGTTCGGACGCATTCCCGTGAAATTTTTTACATTTTTGAGCGCTCAAAGGCAATTTAGTCATTTCATAGAGAGGATACCAAGCCCAACATCCCACGAAACTTGTATCCCCCTAGCAAGCTTTGCATGACAGTGAACTGTGCGCGATTCCAAGTCCGAACGAAGAAGTTATGGAATTTTTAGCGAAAGGGAACTCTAATGAAACCAAAATAGCGGATTCTCAGCTTATACCTACGTGATCGATCGATCGACCAAAAGGGTCGATCGATCGATATCTCTTTATTTATGAAATAGTGGGATACAGTGGGCATCTTTCCCAACCATCGATCGATCGACCAAAGTGGTCGATCGATCCCCTGTTTTCTGAGATATTTTCCCTTTTATTTTCTTTCTTCTTTTCTTTTCTCCCAACTTACTACATGAGGTATTTTTTATGTAATAAAAGACATACTTCATTTTAATTCATTTTAGGTTTAGAAAAGCTTAGGGTTAGGGTTTTTAGATATTTTCTTCATTTTCTCTTTGGGATGATAACTATTTAGGGTTTGTAAGTTGAACTTTTCATTTCCATTATAATTAGTATAGTTGTTCTTGTTTATTTCTTACATTGTAGATTAAGTTCATGCTTTGTTAATTAGTTTAATTGTGTTTTTTTTCTTTCTTTCTTAGTTTAATTAGTTGTAATTTAGTTTAATCATGTCATGCCCTTAGATAAATAGGGGTGGGGTCGTGTTTTGCCATTAACGGTCCTCGAGCTCCGAAAATTACGTTTTGTGCAAATTTTCCATTAATTAAACCCGCGCGTATTAAGGTCGGATTGTTATGCGTTCAACTTTATTTGTCACGCAACTTTATTATTTATTGCGACAATCCGAATTTAATCCGCGTGCAACCATTTTCCTGTTAAATGTTTATTCACGCAACTTTGGATTAAATTTATTATTGCGTGTGGTTTATCATTAATTGATAATGCTCGATTAAATGGCTCTTGAGCCGAAATTCTAATTACTAGTTGTTTTTATCTGTATGGTTTGATACTATCCCAATCGTCACATTACTTTTGAGTAGACTTAACTTATTCTTTCCCTTTATTTACAATCACCCTTCACCTTTTACAATTTTCTTCCTGAACTAGTTAACCGATTAAAATCTGTCGAACAATCCCTGTGGATTCTCGATACCCGACTTACCATTATACTTGTATCGCAGGTGCAGTCGTAATTTAGGTTTTTGTATTGAGTAGGTAAAACGAACTCAAATATTAGAGTTCTGACGCGACGCTACCTTTCGCGCTCTATCAATTATGACATTGTGCACTAACCAAGATCATCATTGAAAGGACAAGCTTTGGCGGATTTTATTGCAGAGTTCACTTATGCAGAGGTTACTGACCAATAAAACTTGCCAACCGAGAAGACTTCTTCGAAAGAGAGCTCAACTCAAAAACACCCCAAAGTCGTAGCAGACCAACTTGAATCATACAAAACTCAAGAAATAGCTCAAAAGTATACATAAGAGTGTAAGAATATATTGTGCCATGGAGTTCTATCTATAGAGAGCTTCAGTAGTGGAATCCCACTGTGGAATCTATATGTGGATGGATGTTCATTTGTGACTGGAAGTTGATCAGGTATTATACTCAATACTCTTGACGATATTGATATTGAATATGACCTTAGGTTCCAATTCAAGGAATCAAATATTGAATCAGAGTATGAAAATTTGATATTCGGATGGGAATCGTCCCATTCATTAGGCACCGAGAAGGTAGTGGTTCACACTGATTCACAACTTGATGTTAACCAAGTGATTCATCTATATGGAGTCAAGGGATAAGTGATGACCAGCTACTTGGGCGAGGCCATGGAAGTTATTTCCAAATTTACAGTAGTGCAAATGAACAGGATACCAAGAATATCTAAAGCCCGTGCTGATGCACTTTCTCGGCAAGCTTCAATAATAATAATTGAAATTTGAAGAAGAATTACATTTGAGATCTTGGCGAACAGGAGCGTATACGAGGATTTGATGGTCAGTCTCATTACAGTAGATTTGGGACCTTGCTGGATGGATTCAATCAGGGCTTACATTAAAGATGGGATCCTACCAGTTGATCCTAAAAAAGCAAAAAATCTCTGGTAGAAAGAAACCAGATATATGTAGGACAAAGGAGTTTTATATATAAGGGGATTAACTATCTTCTTATTACGTTATGTTCATCCGTTGGAGGTTGAAGATTTTATTAAAGAGGTGAATGAATGTTCTTGTAGTGATCATTGAGTTGGTGGTTCATTGATCCAAAGAATCAAGACACAATGATACTAGTTTCCAACAATGAGGGAAGACTGTAGGGACTTCGCAAGAAAGTTTGATAAGTGCCCGAGGTTCTCAAAATTTCATAAAGTACCCAATACTTATCTAGCGCGAATCACCTATCCTCGTCCATTCTCTATCTAGGGGATTGATTGAGGCAACCCATTATTGACGACCAAGGGTAGGTTCAAGTACTTGGTAGTTGCTATTGATTATTTCACAAAATGGGTGGAAGCGGAGCCGCTGATAGAGATGCTTTATGAAAAGGTGTATCAGTTCATCTGAAAGAGAATGATATGTAGGTATGGTATTCCCTATGCCATTATTACAGACCATGGAACCCAATTGAACAACGGTGAGTTTGAATCATATTATGTTCAGTCAATGATTCAGAAACTCCCTTCTGCACTAGACCATCCATAAAGCAACAGTCAGATGGAAGTGACAAATAGAACCTGGATCAATGGACTGAAGAATAGTCTTGATACTTCCAAGGGAAATTGTATTGATGAATTACATTATGTTCTTTGGGCTTACAGAACAATGTCGAGGATAGCAACTGGAGAAACACCTTATATGCTTGCATTTGGGATGCAAGGAATGGTACCAGCTAAGATAGGACTACTAACTCATAGGGTGATAACTTTTGATTCTCTAACGGGTGATTTGATGTTAAAGTTGGACTTTGATATGTTAGAGGAAGTCCGAGGAGATGTTTATCTTAGAAATGTTGCATACCAACATATGACTGCTCATTTTTACAACAAAGGGGTCAAGCCGATCAACTTGAAAGAAGGTGAATAAGTCCTTAAGGAGGTCATCCATAAGGGCAAAAATCTTGAAGCCAATTAGAATGGCCGATATCACATTTCAGCAGTCAACCGACTAGGAACCTATCGTATTGAGACACTATAATGGGAAGAATTTAAAAACCCTTAAAATGCCGAGCACCTTGAAAAATATTATCAGTGATTGAGGACAGTGGAATATTGTATTTATTTTTTCTTTATGTTTAGCATAATGATTTTCAAATTCGATAAATATCTTGATTTTAGTTCCTTCATTTTTTTTTATTTTTTTCAGAGTGCGACAATATACATCCCCCCAAAACAACAAAATAAAAAATGTCTCTTAGTCTTCAGCTCTTCCCGATCAACATCACATAATCACATTGAACTTATCTGATGATCAATAGCACATACTTAATCATGTTGAATTTATCAAATTCAAGATGCACCAACAGCATAATGCACAGTCGTAGCTCAGTCCAGTTATTACTTCATGTATTACTTTGTTTGTACGAGTCACGAACAAGAAGTTATTGCTTCATGTATGATTTCATATTAACAAGTCATGAACAAAAAGTCTATAAAACATTATATACAACTCAATTTGTTAAAAACATGTTTTATCCAAATAATTTACTTCATGTATGACTTCGTCTTTGATAACTCAAGACCAAGAAGTATGTAAAACTTCGTACACAACTCAAGCAGTTACAAACAAGTTCTACCCGACTAAGTTAAATGCAAGAAGACATGTTAACATTCATAATCATCGGAATACACACATATTTTCCTCATACACTTGGTTTCAACTGATAACTGATGCTAAACTTCTAAAAATAAAACTATTTGTAGTTACATCTAAGTGCATTGGTAGAATTTATGTTCATACACTCATAGTTTAATAATTCATAGCTCAGCTGATTGATCGATTAAATAATCATAAGTTGACAACATAAAAGTTTGAATTTTTATTCAAATACTAATTGTATTACATTCAAGATAAAATGAATAACAAAATATAGAAAAGCTATTCAGTTGGAAAATTTATTTGGGCATTGGAAGTTGGTCGCACTCTCTCCATACTAGGAAGAGGAGCATCAAGAGTATAAGGGGAGTTGATGAAATTGAAATCCCTCACCATTTACCTGCTACTGCTTCTCGGCGCATTAAATATATGAGGATGATGAACTATCTCATGAACATCATATAGGTCATAGTCTCCCAATTATTTGGTGATTAGGAACTGAGGAATTACAACATAAGAGATCCATGATATGTCCAACTTGAATGAGGGCTTATCAAAATCTAGCAGACAAGGATCATTCCAGTGTTATAGCTCAGTGCTTTGATCATGTTTCAGCAGAGTCAGAAAGTTTGTCCATCCCCACCTATAACCTTCACGATGGCTCTACGTAAGATGATCGTCAACATGGTTGAGGGACTCATTGTATCATTTCATCAACACCTCTATGGGTTGTTTATGAAATTGAAAGGTCAGCCCTTTAACCTGGTGTTAAAATTTCTTCAAAACATCACTCTTCACCTTCAACAGTATAGCTTGGACGACAATGGCTTTATCCTTAGCTTCCAACTTCACAGACAAATAAACAATAACATGATTTTTTCCTTCAACTGGGAAGCTTGGCCAACTAACATTTTACTTATTCTTGCCTCATCTACAGTTAGTCGACGAGTTCTTTGTTTCCTAGAAATTTGCGTAGGTTTGGATTTCTTCAGAGTTTCAAGTTTTTCTAATATCCTCTCATTCTCAACGTCTAAGAAAGAATCACATTCATTAGAACCACTAGTAGATGACTTCTTCCAGATGTCCAACTCATTTATGAGCTTATTATTTTCCTCCTCAAGAAGTTTGGCTATCTCCATGGATTTATCCACTTCTCAGCTCAATGGGAACTCTTTTCTTATGTGCCTAGAGGCATACTTTTCAATATTCTTCTCAAATCCCCATGCTTCACTCAACGCCATGTACATATCTTCATAGTTGGCATGCAATGAAGCTTTGGTCTCATTGTGGTCTTCCTGCAAGTCTTCAATCATCTCATAATAAGGACCATTATTTTCCATTGCCCTGTTCATCAAGCTATAAATATGAGTGTATGATTCTTTAACTTGTTTGGACACATATGGACAAAGTATGTCGACTAAGTCTTCTTTGGATAAAGAAACATATCCATCTTCCAAAATATTTCTACTATGCCTAAGTAGGTCAGATTCAATAGAAACTATGGCTTTTTTCCTAGCATCAAACTGAAAATTGTATATGTAAGTACACAAATCTGATTACTGAGCAAAGATAACACAAAGTATGAGATCATTCAACCAATCAAGAAGGCATAAGTATGAAAAACAAAACACATTCAGCAAAAAGATAAATGTTTTCATCAATGAATCAAAAGGTGTTACATATTACTGGTCCTATTACAGAGCATATGGACAAAAAGAAAAATAAAGGAGTTAAACTTCTCCTTTTCTTGAACATTGGTCCTAGAGGGTTGGTTGGTACAAGGAATAGCCTCATCAATAGGATTTAAAGTAGACCCTGCAAGCTGAATAGAGGATTCCCCAGATCCCTCATCATCATTAAAATCTTCTTCCAAGTTTGGAGGAGAGCCTAGATCATGCCTCAGGAAAAATTTAGAGTCCTCTGAAGAGTCGACCTCCTTGAGGGAATCCTACCAGCCATCCTTAAAGGATTTCTTCCAGACGAACTCAATTTAAGAAGAGGGAGCCATAAATGCCTTATCCCAACATTTGTTGATGTAGTCTTCTTTATTTTTCTTATTCTTGGCCTTCTCTGGAACCATTTTTGAGGTTAGGCTAGCAACTTTCTCCTCGATAGACTTCAAGATAGCTTGATTCTCCACCAATTTATCTTCGTCCATCTTGGTCTTATTTTCAACAGCTGTCAAATTGGTCTCAAGAGTTACCATTTTTCCCTTAGCAATGGTGTCTCTCCCATTAGCCTTGTTTATCTCACCATCCCAATTTCCCTCAGCAGTGGTGTCTCTCCATAGATTTCCTAAGACCCTCAAATGCCTGTTCAACATCTCCTCTCGAAGAATGAATTTGATCATCATTCTCAAACAGTTGATTGAAACTCACCAAAAACTGCACAAAATGCAATATCAAATTACAAGGAGTATTATGAGAAAAATAAGATAGTAAAAGCAAGTAGTGTAAGTGAAAGAGTTACCATAGGCAAGCTTTGGCAAGAATTTTCTACCAACTTTAATCTTGGAAAAGGAGTAAGAGCCACTCTATCAACATAGAGAGTACTATTCCTGATTAATTTCATATACATTCTAGGATTGATGACAACAGAGGATGACCCTACTGTAATACAACCTATAGTGGGGTTAATTGAATTAAATGTGAGAATTTAATTGTTAATTAATCCGGATTTAAAAATAAGTATTAACTAGTCTACCAAGGCTTAATACTTATTGATTTAATATTACTCTTTGATATGTAATATGGAACTATACACTTTGATAAATTGTCGAGAGTGAATAATACGACAGTTTGGTAAATTACGTCTGACGCGCGTGCGAGTCGTGTCTAGACTAATTGATTGGGATAAAAAGAGAAATTGATTTTTGTACCTGGTACGATCATTTTGAGTGTACTGTTGAATCCGGAAGGGTCGAGATAGTGAGAATAGTATACCCGAGTGTTTAGTTTGGGTCCCGTGACAATTTTAGGCCTAACCAGCGCCCTGGGAGGGCTTTATGATAAATTGTAATTTTGGATTTAATTAATGGACGAAAATTGGTAGTTATTTTATCAGCCAAGGATAGTCAACTAGGGTTGAGAGACATATAAAGTGAAGAACATCCACAGAGGGTGTGAGGGAGAACCAATTTCCAAGAGGGAAGTCCCAACTAACACTACCCTGTACAGCCGTGACCACCAACGTGTAGATCGAGAAAAGAGGAATGCATCTATATTATCATCACCATAGGATTCAAACCTTCGACTTAAGGAAAGTGTTTATTACTTGCTTTCATTTAGAAATAATCATATTCATGTTAGAGTAGGTGAGATTGATCATGATTTACATGTTAATTGGGTGAAAATTTAAGGATTAAATGATGATTAAAGGCTGGGTTAATTTGTTGTTAATATTCCTTCATGCATGTAGAGGATTAATTACGAAATTGATTCATATATTGATGAACGAATCTGGGTTGATTAGGTTCTTTAATTGAAATTTTGGAAACTGGGTTTCATCCGAATTAATTCGGAGATTGTACATAATTACAATGATTAATGATGAATTAATGATCCTAAGATGCTAGGAATTATTTATAATATGTTATGTATTGATGGGTATTGATGATGAGCCAGTGGGTGTTGAATCTTAGAAGTTTTTAGGTTCAAAAATGGTACAAAATGCTGAAATTTGTTGAAGAAGACGAAACAGGAGATCTCGCGCGAACGAGATTGGTAGCTCGCTTGAAGTCGTTCGAGCGACATGTGGGAGTCTTTCAAACGACATTGCCATCTAGTTTGAGCGACAGGGTGAATTTCTGTGAATTTTCTTTGAGTCTGAATTTTGAGTTTACCGATTTATTGGAGTGAGAGAAACTGGCGACACTAAACTTAAACAAGCCAAAATTTCAGGAATGTATGTGAGAATAAATACTTTACTTATGTCGGTATAGAGAGAATGTACCCCGAAGATTACGAGAGAGATAGTAATGTAAATATTTATACTATACGAAGTGTTAAGGTTAAAATACGTATGAGAAGTATATATGTAGGCTGTAAAAATACCTATAAATTTTAATAGGATGTGTGTAAGCCTATTATGTGGTATTATTGTTAAGAGCACTAATGGGTGATAACCTGAGGGTGCAAGAATCTTACTATTAGGTGCACTAATGAGTGATAACTCGAGGGTGCGAGGATTATAACATTAAGTGTACTAATGGGTGATAACCCGGGGGTACAAGAGTAATGTTATGAGTGCACTAAGGGGTGTTAATTCGGGGGTGCAATATTATTATGGTTAGGTGCGTGTAATACCCCGTAATTTTATTAATATTTATTTAAGGGATTAATTGAATTAAATGAGAATAAATTGGAAATTAATCCGGGTATAAATACTAACGAGATGTGAGTTGGAATTTGATATTGATGTTAAAATTATTATTTCCGAGTATGTATGGTAATACATGAGTATTGTTGATATATAAATTATCACGAGGTAGCTACACGACAATTTGGAAAATTTAATTGGGACGTGCATGCCAGTCGCGTCAAGAATGTAATTAATTGAATTAAAAAGTGGATTTTATTTTTATCAACCGAATGGTCATTTTGAGTGTGCCAATGTGTCAGGAAGGATCGAAATAGTCCGAAAACACTAGCCGGGGGTTTAGTTTGAGTCCCGGGGCATTTTTAGGCCATACCGGTAACCCAAAAGGGTAGTTTGGTAATTTTAAAAATAGGGGAATTAAAACCCACGAATTTTAGAAGTTATTTTTATATTGGAAAAGAACCCACTAAGCCATTATCATCATTTGGGAAGTTAGAGGGCTACGGGAGTTATAGGGAAAGTCTTGAGAAGTTCCAAAAGGAAGCCCTAGCCACCATCACCATCTTGAGAAGAAATTTGTAGAGAGAGGGAGAAGAATCAACCTCAATCCTTTGACATCAAATCACAACATCTAAGGTAAGTGGTTTAATTACATTAATTTCAAGAGAATTTTTCCTCTGTGCTTAGAATTGGATATTTGTCTTTTATTGGAAGTTTGATGAAAACCCATGAAATTTGAGGTAGAATTCATAATATGATATAGGGATTTCTTGTAGAATGTTATCGGATAAATTTCATATATGAAATGTATCTTTTGATGATGTAAAAAAGGATTTATAAGGAGTAATTGTAGACATAAAAATTTTGGGTTCATGTTTATTGGGTTTGAGACAAGAATTGAGAAGTTTGATGATTTCATGTTAATTTAGGATGAATTGACACCAAATATATGTTAAAGAGTGACCTAAGAGGACTTAGAGTAGTTTAATAACGTTAAAATACTATTGGGGTGTTCTTAGGATGAGTTTAGAGAAGAGAAAAATGGAGAAAAACGAAGTAGAGAATTTCTGGGCTGAAATTGCCATCTCGTTAGAAGACCTGCCCAGGTCGTTCGAACGACCTCGTTTGAATGACCTCGTTCGAACCAGATTCTAATGAGATAATAGTATCCCTTCTAATGAGTTGGTAGTTCGTTCGAAGCCTTTCTTTTGAACGAGACTTCTAACGAGTTGACAGAATTGCTTTTTGGCCTGATTTCATTTCAAACGTTCCGTAGACTTAAAATTGACAGAATTACTTTTTAGCAAGTATAATTGTGAGAATTGGCGATGTTGAGGAGTAGAACTCAGAACCTTTTAATAAAATTGGATGTCATTTATGGAGTAGGGAATGAGTACGTATTTATGACGTGAGAAGGGTTGATAACGTAATTATATACAAATTTGGGAATTATAATCGTCTAACATTAAATGGTGGTATAAGAACAAGAAGTATACCTATATTCATAATACGAGATATCTAAGATGTGTGAATGTTTAGTATATGTGGTTTTATGTGTATAACAAACCTACCATACTTGCTATCATGGGAGCTTTGCGTTCGATTAGGGCCATCTAATCTTTGTGTGCCTACCGGGGGGATTTAGATTGGTACCTCGAGGGCATAGGTCAGAGAAGGACTTATTGAGAAGTTAATAAGTCTGCTGATCATGGGAGCGTAGGTATGAGTATGACCCATGTGATGTGAATTATGTTCACCTCCATTTAGTATGATTGTTGTTATCTGAAAATGATTCCTGTTAGATTTGGAATGCGTGGTTCTTATGTACGTGATGTACCGGGATTTGATAGCAGAGTATGTGTGCACCGCAGCTAAATGTCGGGGTGCTAGTAATGTATATTTATGATGAGAATAATATACTTTTAATTGATATGAACTGCCATGTTTAATTTTGAGTATAATTATAACAACGTTCTGTAAAGATAATTAGACGATCTCTAGTAAATTCGTATTGCTAATAATGGGAAACCGTGAATAAATGTAAAGCTCTCCATATATGTGTAGATGTCGGAATGAAAGCGTGAATCCTATAGTAATGTTAGAATTTATTCTTTGACTAGTTAGATATAAGAATCACTAGAATGGGTATGGGGACATTAGGAGTGCACAAATAGTCGAGAGGTGAGTATTTCATGTGAGAGCACGTCCTAACGTGTATTTTGCATTCATTGTTTTATTATCATTAAAACACTTGCTATATTTTAAACTGTTTTTCCACAATCGGGCTCTGACCCGTTTTCTTTCAAATATATTTTCTTGTAAAAACCTTTTAGGTGTCCAGCCATAAGGACACCGTGCATAGGAGTTCCATTCAGGTGACGTACTGTAGCTGTTGTAGAAGTTAGAGGACCTTGACAGTAGACGCCTCCACTTTCGATCTTGACTCTATTAGTAGATTTCCTCATCAGTTGGGCATGTCGCCCCATTTCTTTTATAAACATTTTACCTATTTAGTTTATTTCAGATCTCGGGTTGTAATTAATTATGATTCCAACTTAGTATTTGTTATTCCTGTATTTGGTTTATTGTGAGGAGTATTCTTACAGATTCATTATTATGGTATGGTTATACTATTGTCATTTCATTGTGGTGGTTATGTTAGCATTTCTTTTCTTCTTGCATGTTAATCGGATTTAATTAAAATTGACAACACACTTTTTTAACTATTATGTGGCTAGTAATTAATGAAATGTTTTCGACAATGATGCTATGAACTGAACCAACTTGGCATTTTGTATTAATTTAGTAAAGGAGTAGCTACCCGATATTTAATTAGTCGGGGTGTCACAGGTGGTATCAGAGCATCAGGTTCTAGTGTCCTTAGGATCTCTACGGCTTGTTATGTTTCTGCTGAGATTTCTTTGATATAGAGCCCAATATTTTAGGACTGTTGTATTGTTGTGAGTATGCTTCGCTCTTCTACTATTTTGAAATAATAACTGTGAAGGTATAAGACTTTACTCTTATTCCAGATGCCTCCATGATGTGCACAGTGAGTTCCTAGGGATGCACAGCCAGAGCCACAGGCAGCACCAGTTCAGGGCACTATGAATGCCGTCGAGGTTGCCGCTATTGTATCCCAAGTGATAAATGTCGCCCTAGACGTTGAATAGCAGACACCACCCGAGGTGCTGATAGTTGTTCCATTTCAGGCTCATGGATTCCCGTCTGCTTGGGAACGCGTCTGTGATGCTTTTCAGAAAGCATACCCTCCGGAGTTTGCAGGTAGCTCCGATGTTGTGGTGTCCAGTCAGTGGAGGAAGGACATTCAGAGGCACTTAAGTATGTACGAGTGCACATATGTTCAAAAATAGATACTGGCTACTTTCAAGCTAGTAGGATCTGCATTGCAGTGGTGGGAGTCCATTACCACCACAGAGGAGAGGGACACCCTTTCTATTTAGGAGTTCTGGGTGCGGTTCGACCACAAATATTTCCCGTCAATTGTTCACACTGAAATGAGGAGGAAATTGATGAACCTCAAGCAGGAGGGGAAGACCGTGGCCAAGTATGAGTCCGAATTTACCAATCTCTTGAATATTTTTGCCGATGAGATTCCGACTAAGGAGAAAAAGATTCAAAAGTTTATGGATGGATTGACTTGGAGGATCCGTCAGCACTTGTTGGGTAATCTCTCGTTGGCCACTTATTCTGATGTGGTTAACACGACACTACTTCACTGGAAGGATCTCCGCTTTCACATGACTGATAGTAAGAGATCAGGATAGTCCAGCCATTAGGGCAGGACAGGGGGAAATAGTGGTAGCGGGGCACAATCTACTCAGGGTCAGCATAGGCAGAGTGATCAGGGTCCCCAATAGGGGGATTCGAATGGATTCAGATCTAGAGGTTTTAGGAGTATTCAGGGAGGTTTTAAACATGGCCATCAGGGTCCGAACGGCCATCAGGGCTAGCAGGGTCGGATTGGTCAGCAGCAGCAGTTTCAGCAGGGCTAGCATGGCTAGGGGAGGAATGGTAATGGCCACCAGGGCCGAGGGCAGCAGGGACAGCGAGGGGGAAACTTCCCATGGAAGTGTTTTGTTTGTGGCAAGACTGGACAAAAATGCCAGGATTGTCCTAACAGGGGCAGGGCCCCACCGCAACAGCAGAAGGGTGCTCGACACGAGCCACAAAGGCCTATGTTTCCCGCTGCCCTCCCAGCACCACCACAGATGGAAGCACTACCACCCATTCCAGTAGTCCCAGTTTAGCAGGGACAACTTTAGTATGGAAGAATCTATCAGCTCCAACATGCCGCAGCCCCACAGGATTCACCAGCCATTGAGGTATGTTCTCTATCCATGGGACTATGGGTTGTATTTTATTTGATACAGGTGCAACACATTATTTCATTTCCATGAGATTTTCACGCACCATTGGGTTGCTAGACACCGCTGAGAGCACGGTTACTTGTGTAGATTCACCATTGAGTAGGGGTTGCATGATTTCGCTTATTTATAGAGGTGTGGGTATAGAGATCGGGAGGTTTACTTTACCCGCTGATATGTTAGTGTTAGAGATGAGTGAGTATGATGCGATTGTTGGTCTAGATTGGCTAGTTGCGTACCGAGCCATGATTGACTATTTTAGCAGGAGTATTATCTTTGCCATTCCTGGGCAGGAGATGTTTTTAGTGGCGATGCCTCGCCCCGAAGGAGGATCGTCCACTCATTTGTACTATATAGAGGAGGAGACCTCTAAAGAAGTGGTGATACCACTCGATGTGATACCCATTGTTAGTGAGTTAGTTGATGTATTTCAGGATATACCTGGACTACCTCCGAGTAGAGAGATAGATTTTATGATTAATTTGACACCGGTCACTTGGCCTATTTCCCTCACACCTTACCGTATGGCTCCTGTAGAGATGAGAGAGTTATGGGATCATATTGAGCAGTTATTGGGTCAAGGGTTTATCCGGAGGAGTACTTTGTTGTGGGGTTCCCCTGTGTTGTTCGTAAAGAATAGGGATGGATCGTTGAGGTTGTGTGTAGATTACCGAGAGTTGAATAAGGTCACAATACGGAATAAGTATCCGTTGCCCCGAATCGATGACTTATCCGACCAACTGAGAGGAGCTTCATTCTTCTCAAAGATTTATTTACGATCGGGATACCATCAGTTGCGTATTAGGGAGAAGGATGTCTCGAAGACTACTTTCTTGAAAAGATATGGTTCCTACGAGATTCGGGTTATGCCTTTTGGCTTAACCAATGCTCTAGTCGTGTTTATGGACTTGATGAATAGGGTGTTTAGAGAATTTCTAGATCAGTTCGTCATTGTCTTTATTGATGACATTATGGTTTACTCCCAGACAGAAGAGGAGCACGTCGAGCATTTGAGATGGGTTTTGCAGACGCTACGTCAAAATGAGCTTTATGCAAAGTATGAGAAGTGTGGGTTTTGGATGAAGGAGGTTCAGTTTTTGGGGCATATAATTTCAGACCGGGGCATATCTGTTGATCCCGGGAAGGTATCCGTTGTGAGGGAGTGGGGAAAACCCATGACACCGACTGAGATTCATAGTTTCTTTGGCTTAGGAGGATACTACAGGAGGTTTATTTGAGGTTTCTCAAAGATAGCGGGTCCTTTGAGACATCTGACTCGTAAGGGTGTGCCATTCATCTGGAGCGATGCCTGTCAGTTGGCATTAGATGACTTGAAGGGCAAGTTGACCTCAGCACCTGTGTTAGCATTATCGAGACCGGGAGTTGAGTATCTAGTCTACACCGATGCATCCTTAAAAGGACTTGGAGGTGTACTGTAGCAGGAGAGTTATGCCCTAGCTTACGCTTCCCGTAAGCTTAAGCCTCATGAGAAGAATTAACCCACCCATGACTTAGAGTTAGAAGAAGTTGTATTTGCCCTTCGAATTTGGAGACATTATCTTTTGGGGGAGAAGTTTTGGTTTTTCACGAACCACAAGTCGCTACAGTACCTGTTTATGCAAAAGGAGTTAAATATGCGTCAAAGACGGTGGCTTGAGTTTGGGAAGGATTATCGGTTTGATATCCGATATCACCCGGGGAAGGATAACGTGGTTGCAGACGCGTTGAGCCGTAGGCAAGTAAATGAGGTGGCCGAGGTGTGGAAAGATAAATGGAGGGAGTTGGGACACCAGGATGCAGTAGCCCGATCGTTCATGTCTGTGATGACTGTTACACCAAAGATTGTTACGAAAGTGCTAAAGGCCCAGGAAAATGACTCGGTCTGTGAGGAACAGATAGTTTGATTACTAGTAGAGGGAGCCGAGTCCTATACTGTTAGCTCAGATGGGGGATTACGCTTCAATGGGAAACTGGTCATTCTGGAAGGGGAAGACTTGCGACACGAGGTGGTGACAGAGTCTCACGGCTCACGGTTCGCGGTACACCCTGGTGGGGATAAAATGTACCAAGATATGAGACGACAATATTGGTGGAGCGGGATGAAGAGGGATATTTCCGTGTTTGTGTCTAAATGCACCACTTGTCAGCTGGTAAAGGTAGATCATCAGAGACTGGCAGGACTTCTACTTCCATTAGAGGTTCCGACGTGGATATGGGAGAGAATATCCATGGACTTTATCACGGGATTACCAATGTCACAGAGGGGTCACGACTCCATTTGGGTAATTGTGGACCGGTTAACCAAAGTTGCTCATTTTCTACCCGTAAGGACAGACTACACTACGGGACATTATGCCTAGATTTTCATTTCGGAAATAGTGAGACTTCACGGTGTGCCTTTAAATACCGTGTCTGACCGAGATAAGATATTTGTTTCACAGTTTTAGGAGAGTTTCCAGGAGGCCATGGGCACTGAATTGCGGTTGAGTACGGCTTATCACCCGCAGACCGATGGGCAGACCGAGCGTTCAAATCAGATGTTGGAGGATATGTTGCGTATGTGCATCATAGACTTTGGGGGTGGATGGGAGCAGTACCTTCTAGTAGTGGAGTTTTCTTATAATAACACCTACCAGTTCACCATTGGCATGGATCCATTTGAGGCGTTGTATGGTAGACCTTGTCGTTCCCCAGCATGTTGGTTAGAAGTGGGGGACAACAAACTCCTTGGGCCGGAAGTGATTCAGGATACTTCGGCAAGGATAGAGATGATACGGAGTCACATTCGGGTAGCTCAGGACCGGCAGAAGAGTTATGCCGATGCCAAGAGGTTCTTCATTGAATTCAAAGTGGTGGACCAAGTTTTACTCAGAGTATCTCCTATGAAGGGTATTATGCATTTTGGGAAGAAGGGAAAACTGGCACCAAGATACGTGGGGCCATTCCGTATCATCGAGCGGATTGGGCCAGTTTCGTATAGACTGGGGTTATCGGAGCACTTGCATAGGATTCATGATGTGTTCCATATTTTCTCGCTAAGGAAATATCTTAGGGATGATTTGGCCCATACTCACATTGCTTTAGAGGACATCGATCTTCAGCCCGATAGTTCCTACGAGGAGGGGACGATTGCTATTTTGGACCACAGCGAGCGGAAACTGAGGTTGAAGATAGTACCGTTAGTACGTGTTCAGTGGCTGCAACATAATGTCGAGGAGTCCACATGGGAGCACAAGGATGAGATGCGCGAACGTTATCCAGAGTTGTTTCTACCAGGTACTCTATAGTACCGTTAGTACGTGTTCAGTGGCGACATCATAATGTCGAGGAGTCCACATGGGAGTGCGAGGATGAGATGCGCGAACGTTATCCCGAGTTCTTTCTACCAGGTGCTCTTTAGTTCCAAATTTCGGGATGAAATTCTGTTATTAGGGGGTAAGTATGTAATACCCCGTAATTTTATTAATATTTATTTAAGGGATTAATTGAAATAAATGAGAATTAATTGGAAATTAATCCGGGTATTAATACAAACGAGATGTGAGTTGGTATTTGATATTGATGTTAAAATTATTATTTTCGAGTATGTATGGTAATACATGAGTATTGTTGATATTTAAATTGCCACGAGGTAGCTATACAACAATTTGGAAAATTTAATTAGGACGTACGTGCCAGTCGCGCCAGGAACGTAATTAATTGAATTAAAAAGTGAATTTTATTTTAATCAACGAAATGGTCATTTTGAGTGCGCCAATGTGTCCGGAAGGATCAAAATAGTCAGAAAGAACTAGCCGGGGGTTTAGTTTGGGTCCCGGGGAATTTTTAGGCCATACCGGCAACCCAAAAGGGTAGTTTGGTAATTTTAAAAATAGGGGAATTAAAACCCCCGAATTTTAGAAGTTATTTTTATATTAGAAAAGAACCCACTAAGCCATTATCATCATTTGGGAAGTTAGAGGACTACGGGAGTTATAGGGAAAGTCTTGAGAAGTTCAAAAAGGAAGCTCTAGCCACCATCACCATCTTGAGAAGAAATTTGTAGAGAGAGGGAGAAGAATCAACCTCAATCCTTCAACATCAAATCAGAACATCTAAGGCAAGTGGTTTAATTACATTAATTTCAAGAGAATGTTTCCTCCATACTTAGAATTGGATATTTGTCTTTTATTGGAAGTTTAATGAAAACCCATGAAATTTGAGGTAGAATTCATAATATGATATAGGGATTGCTTGTAGAATGTTATCGGATGAATTTCATATACGAAATGTATCTTTTGATGATGTAAAAACGGATTTATAAGGAGTAATTGTAGACATAAAAATTTTGGGTTCATGTTTATTGGGTTTGAGACAAGAATTTGAGAAGTTTGATGATTTCATGTTAATTTAGGATGAATTGACACCAAATATATGTTAAAGAGTGACCTAGGAGGACTTAGAGTAGTTTAATAACATTAAAATACTATTGGGATGATCTTAGGATGAGTTTAGAGAAGAGAAAAATGGAGAAAAATGAAGTAGAGAATTTCTGGGCTAAAACAGCCATCTCGTTAGAAGACCTGCCTAGGTCGTTCGAACGTCCTCGTTCGAACGAGCTTCTAATGAGATGACAGTATCTCTTCTAATCAGTTGGTAGTTTGTTCGAAGCCTTTCATTTGTACGAGACTTCTAACGAGTTGACATAATGTCTTTTTGGCCTGATTTCATTTCAAACGTTCCGTAGACTTATTTAATTGGGGTACTAACCCTCCCTTATAGATTAGTGAGTATAATTATGAGAATTGGGGATGTTGAGGAGTAACCACTTAATAAAATTGGATGTCATTTGTGGAGTAGGAAATGATTACCTAATTATTACGTGCGAAGGGTTGATAACGTGAATATACAAATCGGAGACTTATAATCGTATAACATTAAATGAAGGTATAAGAATGAGAAGTATGCCTATATTAATAATACGAGATATCTAATATGTGAGAATGCTTAGTATATATTGTTTTATGTATAACATACCTACCATACTTGCTATCATGGGAGGTTTGCGTTCGATTAGGGCCATCTAATCATTGTGTGCCTACAGCGGGGATTTAGATTGGTGCCTCGACGGCATAGGTATGAGAAGGACTTATTGAGTAGTTAATAAGTCTGCTGATCATGGGAGCATAGGTATGTGCGTGACCCATATGATGTGAACTATGTTCGCCTCCATTCTGTATGATTGTTGTTATCTGAAAACGATTCATGAGATATTCGGAATGTGTGGTCCTTACGTAGTTGATGTACCGGGATTGGATAGCAGAGTATGTGTGCACCGCAGCTAAATCTCGGGGTGCTAGTAATGTATATTTATGATGAGAATAATATACTGTTAATTGATATGAACTGTCATGTTTAATTGTGAGTATAATTATAGAAACGTTCTGTAAAGATAATTGGACGATCTCTAGTAAATTCATATTGCTAATAATGGGAAACCGTGAATAAATGTAAAGCTCTCCATATATATGTAGATGTCGTAATGAAAGCGTGAATTGTATAGTAATGTTAGAATTTATTCTTGGACTAGTTAGATATGAGAATCACTAGAATGGGTACGGGTACGTTAGTAGTGAACAAATAGTCGAGAGGTGATTATTTCATGTGAGAGCACGTCCTAACATGTATTTTGCATTCATTATTTTATTCTCGTTAAAACACTTGCTATATTTTAAACTATTTTTCCACAATCGGGCTCTGACCCGTTTTCTTTCAAATATATTTTCTTATAAAAACCTTTTAGGTGTCCAGCCATAAGGACACCGTGCATAGGAGTTCCATTCAGGTGACGTACTGTAGCTACTGTGGAAGTTAGAGGACCTTGACAGTAGACGCCTCCACTTTCGATCTTGACTCTATTAGTAGATTTCCTCATCAGTTAGGCATGTCGCCCCATTTATTTTAGAAAAAATTTACCTATTTAGTTTATTTCAGATCTCGGGTTGTAATTAATTATGACTCAAACTTAGTATTTGTTATTCTTGTATTTGGTTTGTTGTGAGGAGCATTCTTACAGACTCATTATTATGGTATGGTTATACTATTGTAATTTCATTGTGGTGGTTATGTTAGCATTTCTTATCTTCTTGCATGTTAATCGTATTTAATTAAAATTGACAACTCACTTTTTTAAATATTAGGTGGCTAGTAATTAATGAAATGTTTTCGACAGTGATGCTATGAACTGAACCAACTTGGCATTTTGTATTAATTTAATAAAGGAGTAGCTACCCGGTATTTAATTAGATGAGGTGTCACAGTGCGCTAATGGGTATTAGCCCGGGGGTGCAGTATTAGAATATACATATATATATATATATATATTAAAGGAGGAGCATTTTTTCGGTCACCCCCGACTGATGGTTCAAATTAAATTTAAAGATTTTGATGTTTATCCACTGGTGGATAGGATTTAACATGAAAGGTTTCAAGATGCTGCACATGGGAGAAAATAATGCTTCGTATATCTCAAAAGTTGAGCGCAAGGCTCGGGAAAAAAATGACGATTCTCTGTATACCTCCTAAAGCCCATTTCTAATTTTTGACTCTCTACAAATTGTTGATAACAACACACCATCACATATCTACTCCTCTACCACCAAATGATTAATCCTTTTCTTTTTTTCTCTGTCCCTCTCTCTCTCACCTCAGACATTTGTCTCTCTCTCAAATTCGGGACTACGCATTAGAAGCAAGCAACATATACATATCATAATCATTTTTACATATCAGAACCAGGTTTCTAAGCTGAGTATTGGGCAGAAGCATTTTTACATATCACAACCCAACATATACTACTCTCCTTCATTTTTACATATATACCTGGGTGTATACATTAACTTTCCCAATACTCAGGTTTCATTTTCGGAAGCATATACAACCGAGGTATACAACATATACAATATTATACATATCATATCCTAGACAACATATACAATACTCGCTTTAATGATTTGCGGAACGATTTCTAAACTCTCTTTTGTGATTTGCCTAATATGAAAGTTCAGATCTGTTGAATATTAAGAAAAGGTGTTGGTTATCTTCTTTCCAATCCACCGTTTGAGATTTTTGGGTATTGGGTATGAGTAGTAGACTTATGTTTTTATTTGGGTGTTGTAATGTTTTTATTTGGGTGTTTGGTTATCTTCTTTCAAACCCACCGTTTGTGATTTTTGGGTGTTGGGTATGAATAGTGGACTTATGATTTTTTTGGGTGTTGCAATGTTTTTATTTGGGTGTTATTTTTATTTGTAGACTTATGTTATCTTCTCTCAAACCCATCGTTCAAATTTCAGGTTCATTTCCATAATCTCTAACATTAAGATCCCTACTTTTTGCATGTTCCAGACTGTGTACACAATGTCTGTATGAACTGTCCGAGATCTTGAAGTATGGGTGTGTGCCATCTACTTTGCCGCCTGAAATTTTTGTTTGGGGTATGTAATTTGTTTGTGTTTGTGGGTCATGGAGATGACAACAAAAGAGTTACAAATAATTCACATTTTTAGTTAGTGGTTGTTGTACTGTGTTATATTTTGCAAGGAATATGATTAATATCATATTTCTTTCGACAAATACATGGTGCATAATAATGTAGAAATTTTGAGAAAAATTTTCATTGCAACTCATGTACATGTATTGACACAAAAATGTATGCATTTGTTAGTTGGGCATTTGTTAGTTCGGTATTTTCATTGCAACTCATTTTCGGGCATGTTAATGGGTTTTAGTTGGTCCGCATACGTCATAGTTGTAAATCTTTTTGGTTTCCATTCAAGTCTTTTTAGTTTCCATTCGTGTTATGTCTGGTATAACTTAGGTACAATGGTATTGCATTACCTTTTTTAGTTCTGTTTAATTTAGTCTTGCAATGCTTCCTCATACACGCATATACATTTGTGTTCGTGTATATTTATCATATAATTTTTTTTATTCACTTTATGTCCAGTGGGTTCTTTTTTTTATTCTTTTTTTATTGTGACTGGTACGAGCACACATGTTGTATTTACTGACATTTTGTGTGGCCCAAGTAATGCACACAGTCAAACGTGATATAAGTGAAAAGACTCGGTCCTTATCTTGCAATCCAATTGTACCTTTCTTCTTTTTACCGTGTATGTGATAAAGTGGAGAAAATATTATTATAGTCCCAAAGTTGGTACTTTGATAATAAATGTATGAAGCCATAGTGGATTGAACACTAAGACTGGTAGGCCTACGTCTTAGGCCCAACAATGACACTATGGAACACTTTACTTATTTTACTTTCGGCTCACCTAAAGGTACAAAATTTTGAAAGAAACCGAGTAAACTCACTGCATACTCAAAATAAACAGTACATGCTACTGAAATCTGAATCATGAATTTTTTTTAATACTGCAAACATATAATAAATTGGTAGTACTTTAGAGATTTACGTGATTAACATTATAGAGCATAATTTCGAAGGAAAGTGTTGAACAAAAATCTCTTTTTTTGTTAATCAATCTTTATTACATTAAATTAAAGTGTTAAAACAAGAGTAGTAATATTTTTTCATACAACAGATATATTTATAAGCTTTTTTAATTTAGTTTATATCAATTTTCAAATTATATTTGATTTGAGATAAATATCTACATATATTTACCGTTTGCTGGTAATGTTCGGTCTCTAACAAAATGGGGTTTGTAAATTTATAAGGGTCTTTAGGTAATAGGTGAAAAAACTAATGGATTTGCAACATCTTCGGGCATTTTAGCCGTCGAATAATTAAGTGATTGAAGTGTTATGTAATTAATGTAACTACAAATTGAATATATACCAAAATAGTCATGATCAAAACAATTAAGAGCATCAACTATTAAATCTTAATGATACATCATCGCTAATAGAAATGCATCGGGATAAAATTATAAGGTAAATTTTTTTTATGAGAATAACTTTATCGTCGTGCAAGCGACACGGGAACAAATTTATCACCGTGCCATCGGCACGGGTACACCCTAGTATATATATATATATATATATATATATAGGGAATATGTGACTATATGTATATATACATAAAATTGTGAATCATTCTATTGTGTATGGTTAGTAGAGATGAAAATAATGATATATAAAATAAATCTTAAAGAGTATAATAGATTTATTATGAAAACGAGAAAACATATTAATTAGCTTTTTGACATAGGCTAATTTAAAAGCGTATTGTATATGCAATACGGGTATACTACTAGTGGGTATAGATACTATCAGAATGACTTCAAACTAGTTAGACTGGGTGGTATAACTAGGGGGAAAAATTGGATGTATGTTAGGAGTGCACAATAGATGAGAGGTGAGAAGCTCATGTGAGAGTTTGATAACTAACATGTGTATAAGACTTGTTTTACGAACCATTTTGAAATACTTGCTAAATCATTTTTAAATCTTGGGCCCTGACTCGTTTATTGCATATCTTCTCTCTTTTGCTATATATATATTATACCAGGTGATCACCCTATTTTTAATTGGGTGGGGTATCACAGGTGGTATCAGAGCATCAGGTTCAAGAGTCCTTTAGGATCTGTACGGCTTACTATGTTTTCATCTTTGCGTCCTTTGATATAGAGCCCTATCTTTAGGACTATTGTGATCTTATTTATTCCATTACGTCTTCAACTACTTGAGATTTAGTAATAACTGTGGACTACTAAAAAAAATTCTCATCTCAAATGCCTCCTCAACGTGCACCAAGAGACATACATGCCCAGTCAGAGCAGTCGGTAGTGAAGGCTCATGGGATAATGAATATAGGAGAGGTTGTTGCGATTGTAGCACAAGCGGTAAATGCAGCCTTAGCAATAGTGCGTAGACCCCACCCCAGGTTCAGGTAGTAGCACCAGTTCTAGTGCATTCATTTCTGACTCCATGGGAAAGAGTTAAAGAGTCCTTTCAGAGGGCATTTCCCGCAGAGTTCATGGGCAGTTCGGACGTGGTTATTGCTAGTCAGTGGAAGAAAGACATACAATAACACCTTCATACGTATGAGTGCACTGAGGTTCAGAGGCATGTTTTGTGTACCTTTAAGCTTAGAGGGGTATCCTTACAGTGGTGGCAGTCCACTACTATAACCGAGGAGTGAGATTTGATGTCGATCAGTGATTTTTGGGTGCGGTTCGATCGTAAGTAATTTCCTTCGGCCATCAAGACTGAGATGAGATGAAAACTTTTAGACCTCACCCAAGAAGGGAGAGTTGTTTTCGAATACGAAGAGGAGTTCACGCTATTGGAAAACATGGTACCGGATGGGGTTCCTACTGAGGTGAAGCGCATTTAGATGTTCATGGATGGCTTGACGTTGAGGATACGCCAGCATCTATTGGGTAACCTTTCCCTACACTCATATATAGACGTTCTGAATGCAGCCTTATTGCATTGTCATTACAACCACTTCCACACTAAGGGAAGCAAGCGAGGGGGAGAGTACAACCAGTTGGGAATGATAAGGGGGAAGTGCTAGTGGGGCACCAGTTGAGTAGAGTTAGAGGCGGGGTTCCCAGCAGGGGTAGTCTGCTAAGAGGTTTCGTTCTGTAGGTTTCAGGCATGGTCATGGGGGTTGGAAACAGGGCCACCAGGGACAGCAGCAGGGCAAACATCATGGAGGACGGCATGACAAGCAGGGCCAAGGTAGGGGTGGTAACAGCCCGCAGGGCCGAGGCTATCAGGGACAAAGGGGAGGAAACTTCATCGGGAAATGTTATACTTATGGAAAGACTAGGCATAAGAAATAGGATTACACCGATAGGGACAGAGTTCCTTAGCAGCAGGCAGGAGCCCTAGAGACCCATTTTTCCCGCCGCCCTACCAGCACCAACTCCAATTCCAGCTTTGCCCGTAGCTCCGATGCAGCAGGGGCAGTTGTAGTATGGACGTGTCTGTAACGTCCACCAGGCCACAGTTCCGCAGGCACCACCCACAGTGGAGGGTAAATTTTCTATCCATGGTACTTTGGGTCGTATATTATTTTCCACGGGGGCATCACAGTCCTGTATAGCCACTAGATTTGCACGGTTCACTTGGTTGTTAGGCACGACAGAGAGTAAAGTGACATGTGTAGACTCACCATTAGGTAGTGGGTCGATGATTTTCTTCATATGCCGGGGAGTAAGCATAGAGATTGGCAATTTGATTTTACCAGCTGATATGCTAGTGTTAGATATGTCTTAGTATGATGCCGTTATTGGCATGGATTGGCTAGTCGAGTATAGATCCATGATTGATTGCTTCGATAGGAATATTGTGTTTGCCATTCGGGGCCAAAATATGTTCATAGTGGCGATGCCTCGTTGTGAGGGAGGGTCATCCACCCACTTATTTTATTTAGAGGATGCGACCTCTATTGTAGTGGTTCCACTTGATTCAATTTCGGTCATCTATAAGTTTGCTGATGTATTTCAGGATACACCAGGGTTGCCTATGAGTAGGGAGATCGATTTCATGATAAAATTGACACTGGGCACTCGTCCAATAGCACGTGTGCCTTACCGTATGGCTCCGGCAGAAATGAAGGAGTTACGGGATCAGATATAACATTTATTGGGATAGGCTCTCATCCGTAGGAGTACCTCTCCTTTGGGTAGACTAGTTTTGTTTGTTAAGAAGATGTATGGGTCCTTACAACTTTGTATTAATTATCGAGATCATAACAAAATTGCGATATGAAATAAGTATTTGTTTCCTCGCATTGATGATTTATTTGACTAGTTGAGAGGAGCAGCTAACTTTTTGAAGATAGACTTGAGATCCAGATATCATCTGCTACGCATCAGGGAGAAGGACGTGGCTAAGACTGCTGTATGGGTCGTATGAATTCAGCGCATCTATGGACTTGATGAACAGTGTATTAAGATAATTCTTAGATCAGTTTGTCATTATTTTCATAGATGACATCCTAATTTATTCCCGCACCGACAAGGAGCATGAAGAACACTTACATATGGTTCTACAGACCTTACGAGAGCACGTGTTGCATGCCAAATATGAGAAGTGTGAATTTTGGCAACAGGAGGTACAGTTTTTGGGACACATTATATCAAATAGATGGATATTTGTGGATCCTAGTAAGGTGTCAACGGTGAGGGAGTGGGAACATCCCACGACACCGAGGGAGATGCGGAGTTTTCTGGGATTAGTCGGTTAATACATATGGTTTATTTCGGGATTCTCAAAGATTGCGGGTCTGATGATGAATCTGACTCGTAAGGGTGAGTCGTTTGTTTGGGATGATGCATATCAGTTGTCATTCGATGAGGTGAAGGATAAGCTGACCTCAACACCCGTACTAGCACTTCCCAGGGAAGGGGTGGAGTACCTGGTTTATACTAATGTATCCTTATATGGGATTGGGGGAGTACTCCAGAGAGAGGAGTGTAATACCCCGTAATTTTAAATGACTTTTAAAATGGGTTATATTTTAAATTAATGGATTAATTAGATTTTATTATTAATTAATTCATTCGGGTTTATCCGGACGGTGGATATTAAAATGGATGATTCTGAATATTACTTAAATATATTTAAGTAATATATGAAATGTGATGTCATTGATATGACTGTATGATATAAATTCGGTAATTTATATTTTTAGTCAGACGCGGTATGGGACGTGTCGGGACTAGTTTATTAAATTAAAAAGGAAATTTATTTTTCTATCGATCTAATAGTCATTTCGACTGCGTCGTTGCGTCCGGAAGGTTCGAAATAGTCAGAAAAGTCTATTTGGATGTCAATTTTGAGTCTCGGGTCATTTGGGAATGAATAGACAACCCGAAAGAAAATTTTGGTCATTTTTCTAGGGGGGATGAATAGTGTTACGGATTTGGAACTATTATAAGTGTTTGTAGATTAAGTGAATGGGAGTTATTCATCTCCTCTTCACAAATAAGAGCAACCATCTTCCTAGAGAGAAAATAAGAGTGCTTGGGAAGGGAAAAGTCACTTGGGAAGGTGAAGAACTAAAAACCAAGGTTCACCACCACCAACCACCACCGGAGTTTGACCGGAGAAGGGACAACCAACTGAAATATACTACACCAAAGGATCAGACCTACAAGAAAGGCAAGTGTTTAATAATGGCAAATTCAGTTTGTATATTGTCCATGTTAGAAAAATATGAAAAGAAAAGATTATTATTGTTTTGGAAGAAATAATGGATCATTAAATGGATTTCTGGAAAACTGAAATGATATAGGAATTTAACTCATGTGTTAGGATGTTAATAATCCACGAATTAATCATGAATTTGTTGAAGAAAAGATGGAAACCATTGTTATGTTCTTGAAGAGGTTATGTTAATAAATTTCTGGGATTAAAGATATAAACAAGCTTTTTAATCCAATCCTTTGATGATTCTAGGATGTTTAGAGTATTGGAAATCGTTCATATATGTTGTTATATCATGAAGTAAAGTTTATAAGACATTTGGGATATTTAGATGAAGGTTTAAATGATCAAAAGTTGTTAAACCCGTAGTTGCAGAAAATGCAGAAAATGTAGGCCTGGACCTGAGGGATCGATCGATCGACCCCCACCTTCGATCGATCGACCTCCCCAGTTTAAGTAATGTTGTTTCTTCTTAAATGTTGATTCTTATCCCGAAACTTTTATGGATCTTTGGTGATTATTATTTGAATATTTTGGGACTTAGAAAATATCAGTAAACCCTTGTTAAGATTTGAATTAATTGGATTTAGATTCAAATGATTTTAATGATGAAAATTATATCGAATGAAATTTCGGTTTCTAAATTCGTTTGTTAATCTCCGAATGGTGACGTATGAGGATTTAAGATAGGACCAGTATGGGTGATTTTATATATTATCTGGGTATCCTTAAGTTTACAAGAAGGTTTAATCCTAAGTGAAAGAATATGTGTTTATAAGAGAATTGAAACTATCGGTTTTAACCTTAATTAAAAGGAGAACTAAACTCGTAGTAGTTCGGGAGAAATAATGTTATGGACCAGTAGGATATTAGTAATTTCTTACTGAATATAAGATGAGGAAAAAAACTATTTGAATCTTACGAGATGGGAGCTTAGAATACATTTGGTTGAAAGAGGTTATGAGGTTATCCCGATCGCATAGTTTAAGATTTCGGACCTCCTCGATTGACAAAGTTAAGTAGTAGTGTATTGGAGGGGTTCCTTGTTTGGATTTCGCTTTGCGAGACGTTCCGCGCATGAACCTTAACGACGTCGGTAGTGGAGAGATGTTATAGGATGCGAGGATAATTAATGAAGTATAGATATGATATTTTAAAAGAGATATAATGATACGTATGGAAAATATCTTAGGGTAGTGATAATTACCTTATTGATATTATATTATAGGTATGATAATACCTATTTGATTGATTGATGATTTATGTGTATGACATACCTAGCTTACTTGCTATCGGTGGGAGGTTTACGCGTGAGGGCAGTCATATCCTGATGAATCCATGGGATCTTTGATTTGTCGCTCGAGAACATAGGTCTATGAAAGACTTATCGGGGAGTTGATAAGTCCGCTGACTGTGGGTGCGTAGGTATGTGCGTGACCCATGGATACGAGAACTATGTTCGCCTCCAATTTGTTTGTTGTTGTTTGTGGTTCGTGGAATCTTACCGAACCTGTAGTCCCCTATTCGGCGACCTGCGATGATGGGACATGATAGCAGAGTAATGCATTGCACCACAGCTGTGACTCGGGGTGCTGTATTATATATGAATATATATATAATGGATTAAATGAATGAATAGATATATTGTGGTTAAATCTATCTACGGTGTTAATTGTAGATAACGGTAAATATAGAAAGTTAATGGAATTTAGTTAATAAATGTTTATGCTTAGAGAATTGAAAAGCTTAACTCATGATAATGAGTAACGATTCATATTAATGATTAATGATTCATGCTAATGAGAAACTAAATCATAAAGGAGAAATGTAAATGGATAATAATGTGACGTATGGTATGGGACATACGGGGATTATGATATGGGAATGGAATTATAATATGGAGACTAGAAAAGAGGAACCATTAACTAGGAAGTTAATAGGAAACGTTAAGTGTGCACTCTAGTTGTGAGGTGAGTATTGCAAGTGAGAGTTGGATCTAACATGTACATAATAAATGCTTTATTGCACTTGTTAAATACTTGCTGTTTTAAATATACTCTACACATTCGGGCTCTGACCCGTTTCCTTGCATATTTTCTCTTCTATTGTATCTCTATATCAGGTGTCCAGCAACAGGGACGCCAACCATAGTTGATTGCGACGAGCTATGGAGCTATGGAAGTTTTGCTTAGACGCTTATCATCTTTTTGATTCACAGTATTCTTAGATAGGGCATGTCGCCCAAAGGACTCAGTTATTATTTTCTATCAGAGTTAAATACTATTGTATTTGTGTCCTTTTAATACATTTTGGATTATTGGGATTCTTGTAAAGGAATTATATTATTTGGGAATGTTTATTCCAGTTGCATTTAAATTCGTTTGAGTTATTTATTTAGTGATCTGTGTTATAGAATAAAACGTGTAGTGTTAGTCTTAACTTAAAAATGGTTTTGTTGAAATTTAAATTTGAAAAGTTTTTTTAACATCAGCTTATTTGAGTATTGGGTGAGTTGTAAATGTTTTCGACAGTGATGCTAAGAATGAGCCAACTGTATATTCTGTTTTAATTTGGTATGGGACTGGCCACCCGGTATTTAATTAGGCGGGGTGTTACAGGTGGTATCAGAGCATCAGGTTCTAGTGTCCTTTAGGATCTGTACGGCTTATTGTGTCTTCAGCATAGCGTTCTTTGATGTAGAGCCCTATGGGTAGGATTATTGCTTTTCTATTTACGCTTACGATCTTCAGCTATTTTGTGATATCAAATACTGATAGTGTTCTCTCGTTTCAGATGCCTCCTCGACGTGCACCTCAGCCCGCCCCAGCTCGGGGAATAATGACTGCAGCCGAAGTTGCTGCAATCGTCGCTCAGGCAGTCAATGCTGCCGTGGCTGCTGTTCAACAGGCTCCCGCACCGGCACCGGTTGTGCCACCCGCGCAAGGGCAAGTGTTTCCTACTGCATGGGAACGAGCGAGGGATGCCTTTCAGAAAGCGCACCCACCTGAGTTTCAGGGAGGATCAGATGTTGTGACTGCTAGCCAATGGGAGGGAGATATCCAACGGCACTTGAGAATGATTGCATGTACTGAGGTTCAATGTCAAATACTAGCCACATTCAAGCTAGTAGGGGCAGCTTTGCAATGGTGGGAAGCTACGACCACTATGGAGGAGAGGGACATAATGACTATCCAAGACTTTTGGATATGGATTGATGGGAAGTATTCTCCTTCCGCCATCCAGACAGAGATGAGACGAAAGCTACTTGATTTGAAATAGGGAGAGAAAACTGTGGCGAAATATGAGAAGAGTTTCCGAGGTTAACTAATTTGATACCAGCTGAAGTACTCACTGAGGATAGGAGAGTCCTAATGTTCACTGATGGGTGGAACTATAAAATTCGACAACATTTATTGAGGAATCTTTCATTACGTACGTATGGCAGATGAGGGCCATTGGACGGATAGCGGAGATCGTACTTAGGAGGTTATGAAGTATGTTCGAGTAGGATGACCGTAGTCGAGGTCACCCCTATTACGGAAAAATTGAGGAGAGTCATTAGTAGAAGTTCTTGAAATGCGGGAATTATGTGTGTTACCTAACGAAGGCAATATATTAAAAGGCTTGGGCATATAGTGGAGTGTGGTTAACTAGAACTGAAAATTTGGGGTAAAATTTTTCTTGACTCATCGGAGCAAAGTTATAATATTGGGATTCAACAACCATCACCCGCAAATGAGGGTATGTTTCCTATCTAAGGAAGTTTGAGGCGTATTGATTTTTGTAGTGATTGATATTGTGAGGGCAAAAAGGGTTGTTAAACTTAGCCTATAGCATCGTTATTTACGTAGACTCACTGAGGGGTGTGGGACACCTTTATATTACATGTTATCACGTGGGTTTGATTTGTATCATGGGATTACTTACCTAGGTCATGTCCGAGTGTGGTTCGACTATCGGCGTGCATTGATTTGTGGTATATGAGAACATATGTCTGCATCTTGTCTTATATAAAAGAGTAGATGCGTAGACCCTTATTGAAATCGATATAACCAAATTTTTGTTTTAAAATCGATAAACTTGATATTTTTTAAACCAAAATTTTTATACATTATTGACTAAGGACCTTAGGAGTTTCGATGACCGACTACTTTAGGAAGTAGTGTATCAGGGTGGTTCCTTGTTTGGATTTCGCTTGCGAGACACCCCACGCACGAAACTAATAACCGTTGGGAGTCGAAATAAGTTAGGTCTTTAGTATATGAGTTTATAACCTTTGCGACAAATATAATATTGAAAGCGGTACGAGAGGGTGTATGGGCGCCCTGGATGATTGGATTGTGGTATTTTTCATAATTGGGAAAAAGGTAAGTAATTGAGACTTCGGGATTTATTTGTTCACTACGAGAGGATCATTTTTTTCCTAAAGTTTGTCACGAGGACAATATAGGGAAGATTAGGTAAAGTCTAAATTTGATTCAGTTGAAATTATATGGTGAGGCTTGGCGTATAACATCGATAGGGACTTTGTTAATGTACTGTATGGGCGGTACATCTTGGATTTCTTGCGATGTGAGATTTATATTCGGAGTTGACCTTACCGGTATGACTTATATTCCAGAATTTCGGGACGAAATTCTGTTATAAGGGGGGAAGTATGTAATACCCCGTAATTTTAAATGACTTTTAAAATGGGTTATATTTTAAATTAATGGATTAATTAGATTTTATTATTAATTAATTCATTCGGGTTTATCCGGACGGTGGATATTAAAATGGATGATTCTGAATATTACTTAAATATATTTAAGTAATATATGAAATGTGATGTCATTGATATGACTGTATGATATAAATTCGGTAATTTATATTTTTAGTCAGACGCGGTATGGGACGTGTCGGGACTAGTTTATTAAATTAAAAAGGAAATTTATTTTTCTATCGATCTAATAGTCATTTCGACTGCGTCGTTGCGTCCGGAAGGTTCGAAATAGTGAGAAAAGTCTATTTGGATGTCAATTTTGAGTCTCGGGTCATTTGGGAATGAATAGACAACCCGAAAGGTCATTTTGGTCATTTTTCTAGGGGGGATGAATAGTGTTACGGATTTGGAACTATTATAAGTGTTTGTAGATTAAGTGAATGGGAGTTATTCATCTCCTCTTCACAAATAAGAGCAACCATCTTCCTAGAGAGAAAATAAGAGTGCTTGGGAAGGGAAAAGTCACTTGGGAAGGTGAAGAACTAAAAACCAAGGTTCACCACCACCAACCACCACCGGAGTTTGACCGGAGAAGGGACAACCAACTGAAATATACTACACCAAAGGATCAGACCTACAAGAAAGGCAAGTGTTTAATAATGGCAAATTCAGTTTGTATATTGTCCATGTTAGAAAAATATGAAAAGAGAAGATTATTATTGTTTTGGAAGAAATAATGGATCATTAAATGGATTTCTGGAAAACTGAAATGATATAGGAATTTAACTCATGTGTTAGGATGTTAATAATCCACGAATTAATCATGAATTTGTTGAAGAAAAGATGGAAACCATTGTTATGTTCTTGAAGAGGTTATGTTAATAAATTTCTGGGATTAAAGATATAAACAAGCTTTTTAATCCAATCCTTTGATGATTCTAGGATGTTTAGAGTATTGGAAATCGTTCATATATGTTGTTATATCATGAAGTAAAGTTTATAAGACATTTGGGATATTTAGATGAAGGTTTAAATGATCAAAAGTTGTTAAACCCGTAGTTGCAGAAAATGCAGAAAATGTAGGCCTGGACCTGAGGGATCGATCGATCGACCCCCACCTTCGATCGATCGACCTCCCCAGTTTAAGTAATGTTGTTTCTTCTTAAATGTTGATTCTTATCCCGAAACTTTTATGGATCTTTGGTGATTATTATTTGAATATTTTGGGACTTAGAAAATATCAGTAAACCCTTGTTAAGATTTGAATTAATTGGATTTAGATTCAAATGATTTTAATGATGAAAATTATATCGAATGAAATTTCGGTTTCTAAATTCGTTTGTTAATCTCCGAATGGTGACGTATGAGGATTTAAGATAGGACCAGTATGGGTGATTTTATATATTATCTGGGTATCCTTAAGTTTACAAGAAGGTTTAATCCTAAGTGAAAGAATATGTGTTTATAAGAGAATTGAAACTATCGGTTTTAACCTTAATTAAAAGGAGAACTAAACTCGTAGTAGTTCGGGAGAAATAATGTTATGGACCAGTAGGATATTAGTAATTTCTTACTGAATATAAGATGAGGAAAAAAACTATTTGAATCTTACGAGATGGGAGCTTAGAATACATTTGGTTGAAAGAGGTTATGAGGTTATCCCGATCGCATAGTTTAAGATTTCGGACCTCCTCGATTGACAAAGTTAAGTAGTAGTGTATTGGAGGGGTTCCTTGTTTGGATTTCGCTTTGCGAGACGTTCCGCGCATGAACCTTAACGACGTCGGTAGTGGAGAGATGTTATAGGATGCGAGGATAATTAATGAAGTATAGATATGATATTTTAAAAGAGATATAATGATACGTATGGAAAATATCTTAGGGTAGTGATAATTACCTTATTGATATTATATTATAGGTATGATAATACCTATTTGATTGATTGATGATTTATGTGTATGACATACCTAGCTTACTTGCTATCGGTGGGAGGTTTACGCGTGAGGGCAGTCATATCCTGATGAATCCATGGGATCTTTGATTTGTCGCTCGAGAACATAGGTCTATGAAAGACTTATCGGGGAGTTGATAAGTCCGCTGACTGTGGGTGCGTAGGTATGTGCGTGACCCATGGATACGAGAACTATGTTCGCCTCCAATTTGTTTGTTGTTGTTTGTGGTTCGTGGAATCTTACCGAACCTGTAGTCCCCTATTCGGCGACCTGCGATGATGGGACATGATAGCAGAGTAATGCATTGCACCACAGCTGTGACTCGGGGTGCTGTATTATATATGAATATATATATAATGGATTAAATGAATGAATAGATATATTGTGGTTAAATCTATCTACGGTGTTAATTGTAGATAACGGTAAATATAGAAAGTTAATGGAATTTAGTTAATAAATGTTTATGCTTAGAGAATTGAAAAGCTTAACTCATGATAATGAGTAACGATTCATATTAATGATTAATGATTCATGCTAATGAGAAACTAAATCATAAAGGAGAAATGTAAATGGATAATAATGTGACGTATGGTATGGGACATACGGGGATTATGATATGGGAATGGAATTATAATATGGAGACTAGAAAAGAGGAACCATTAACTAGGAAGTTAATAGGAAACGTTAAGTGTGCACTCTAGTTGTGAGGTGAGTATTGCAAGTGAGAGTTGGATCTAACATGTACATAATAAATGCTTTATTGCACTTGTTAAATACTTGCTGTTTTAAATATACTCTACACATTCGGGCTCTGACCCGTTTCCTTGCATATTTTCTCTTCTATTGTATCTCTATATCAGGTGTCCAGCAACAGGGACGCCAACCATAGTTGATTGCGACGAGCTATGGAGCTATGGAAGTTTTGCTTAGACGCTTATCATCTTTTTGATTCACAGTATTCTTAGATAGGGCATGTCGCCCAAAGGACTCAGTTATTATTTTCTATCAGAGTTAAATACTATTGTATTTGTGTCCTTTTAATACATTTTGGATTATTGGGATTCTTGTAAAGGAATTATATTATTTGGGAATGTTTATTCCAGTTGCATTTAAATTCTTTTGAGTTATTTATTTAGTGATCTGTGTTATAGAATAAAACGTGTAGTGTTAGTCTTAACTTAAAAATGGTTTTGTTGAAATTTAAATTTGAAAAGTTTTTTTAACATCAGCTTATTTGAGTATTGGGTGAGTTGTAAATGTTTTCGACAGTGATGCTAAGAATGAGCCAACTGTATATTCTGTTTTAATTTGGTATGGGACTGGCCACCCGGTATTTAATTAGGCGGGGTGTTACAAGGAGAAGGCTATATCTTTTTCTTCCCGAAATCTTAAGCCTCACGAGAAGAATTACCCCTCCCACGACTTAGAAATGGCAGTAGTCGTCTTTGCACTATGATTTTGGAGGCATTATTTATTGGGGGAACAATTTTTCCTATTTATAGACCACAAGTCACTGCAGTACCAGTTCACGTAGAAAGAGTTGAATATGTGTCAACGCAAGTGACTTGAGTTTTTAAAAAGATTATCAGTTTGAGTTACAATATCACCCGGGGAAAGCTAATGTAGATGCTGATGCACTAAGCCGTAGATCGATAGATGAGAGGGCGGAGGTGTGGAAAGTGAAGTGGAAAGAATTGGGACACCAGAATGCCGTGGCCCAATCATTTATGTCTAAAATGACAGTTATCCCTCAAATTATTACGAGAGTAGTATAGGCACAAGCAGCGGATTCGTTCTGTCAAGATCGGATTAGGTAGATTTTATTTGATGGAGCTGAGTCTTATTTAGTAAGCTCCAAGGGCGGTTTGCACATAAATGGGAGACTTGTGGTTCTAGAGGGGGAGGACCTTCGACATGAAGTGATGACGGAGTCGCATGGGTCACGATTTGCGGTATACCCCGGTGGAGATAAAATGTACCAGGATATGAGATGACAGTATTATTGGAGCGGAATGACGAGAGACATCGCGGAGTTCATCTCCAAGTGTACCACTTGTCAACTAGTGAAAGTGGACAACTAGAGACCGCCAGGTTTACTTCAACCGTTGAATATCCATAAGTGGAAATGGGAAGGAATTTCCATGGATTTTATTACTGGGTTGCCCACATCCCCGAGGGGGCACGATTCTATATGGGTTATTGTGGATCGGTTGATGACAGTAGCCCACTTTTTGGTAGTCAGGACAAACTATATAGCAGGGCAGTATGCCCAGCTATTTATTGCAAAGATAGTGAGGTTACATGGTGTACCCCTTGACTTTTGTGTCTCATTTTTGGGAGAATTTACAGGAGTCTATGGGGACAGAGTTATGATTGAGTACGTCGTATCACCTGCAGACCGATGGGCAGACTGAACTCACTAACCATATTCTTGAGGATATGTTGCGCATGTGTGTCCTTGATTTTGGTGGAGGTTGGGAGCACTACCTTCCACTGGTGGATTTTTCCTATAACAACTCCTATCAGTTTATGATTGGCATGGCCCCGTTCGAAGAATTATATGGTAGAACTAGTCATTCTCCGACTTGTTGGCTAGAGGTAGGGGAGAAAAAAACTACTTAGGCTAGAAGTGATTCAAGACACATCGAACATGATCGAGACGATTCGGGGTCACATACGGGTAGTGCAGGACCGATAGAAAAGCTATGTCGATGCTAAGAGATTCTTCAGAGAGTTCGCCATAGGGGACCAGGTTTTGCTGAGGGTATCCCCTATGAAGGGGGTAATGGGATTTGGGAAAAAAGGGAAATTGGCTCCGAGATATGTAGGACCATTTCCTATTATCGAGAGAATCGGACCAGTGGATTATAGGCTTGGGTTACTGAAACACTTGCATCGTATCCATGATGTGTTCCACATCTTTTCACTGATGTGGTATATATGGGATTAGTTGGCACACACTCACATCGCGATTGAGGAAATTGAGTTACAGCCCGACTGTTCATATGAGTAGAGATCGGTGGCTATCCTAGATTATAGTGACAGGAGGCTGAGGTCAAAGCTAGTTCCACTTGTTCGGGTGAAGTGGCAGCATCACAATGTGGAGGATTCAACTTCGAACATGACGTGGATATGCTTGAGAAATATCCAGTGTTATTCATACCAGGTATGCCTTATTTTATGAATTTCGGGACAAAATTCCATTATTTGGGGGAAAGTATGTAATACTCCATATTTTTTGGGATTTAAATAATTATGAGATTAATTATTATAGTGGGCTTAATTGAATTAAAAAGTGAGAATTTAATTGTTAATTAATCTGGATTTAAAAATAAGTATTAACTAGCGTGCCAAGGGTTAATACTTATTGATTTAATATTACTGTGTGATATGTAATATGGAACTATACACTTTGATAAATTGTCGAGAGTGAATAATACGATAATTTTGTAAATTAAGTATGACGCGCATGTGACTCGTGTCGAGACTAATTGATTGGGATAAAAAGAGAAATTATATTTGGTAACTGGTATGGTCATTTCGAGTGAACCATTTAGTCCAGAAGGGTCGAGATAGTCAAAATAGTATACCCGGGTGTTTAGTTTGGATCCCGGGATAATTTTAGGCCTAACCAGCACCCCGAGAGGGCATTATGGTAAATTGTATTTTTGAGTTTAATTAATGGACGAAAATTGTGGGAGTTATTTTATCAGCCAAGGAAAGTCAATTAGGGTTGAGAGACACAGAAAGTAAAGAACGGACATAAAGGGTGTGAGGGAGAACCAATGTCCAAAAGGGAAGGCCAAATTAACACTACCTTGTACAATTGTGACCACCAACGTGTAGATCGAGAAGAGGGGAACGCGTCTATACCAACATCCCTAAAGGATTCAAACCTTCGACTTAAGGAAAGTGTTTATTAATTTCTTTCTTTTAGAAATAATCGTACTCATGTTAGTGTAGGTTCGATTCAGCATGATTTACATGTTAATTTGGTGAAAACTTGAGTATTAAATGATGGTTAAAGGCTTGGTTAATTAGCTGTTAATATTCCTCCATATATGTAGAGGATTAATTATGAAATTGAATCATATATTCATGAATAAATATGGGCTGATTAGGTTCTTTAATTGAAATTTTGGAAACTAGGTTTCATGCGAATGAATTTGGGGATTGTACATAATTACAACGATTCATGACGAATTAATGATCCTAGGATGTTAGGAATGATTTATAATCTGTTATGTGTTGATGGGTATTGATGATGAGGTGTTGGGTGTTGAATATAAGAGCTTTTTAGGTTAAAAAATGGTAGAAAACGCTGAAATTTGGTGAAGAAGACGAAACAATAGGTCTCGCGCGATGTGCTTCAAACGAGATTGGCATCTCGTGCGAAGTCGCTCGAGCAACATGTGGCAGTTCTTCAAACGACATTGCCATATCGTACGAGTGACAAGGTGAATTTCTAGGAATTTTCTTAGAGTCCAAATTTTGAGTTTACCTATTTATTGGACTGAGAGAAACTGCCAATAGTAAACTTAAACAAGCCAGAATTTTGGGAAAGTATGTGAGAATAAATACTTAACTTATTTCGGTATAAAGAGAATCTACCCTGAAGATTACGAGAGATACAGTAATCTAAATATTTATAATATACGTAGTGTTGAGGTTAAAATATGTATGAGAAGTATATATGTAGGTAGGAGAAATACCTATAAATTTTAAGAGGATGTGTGTATGCCTATTATGTGATATTATTGTTAAGAGCACTAATGGGTGATAGCCCGGGGGTGCAATAATCTTACTATTAGGTGCCCTAATGAGTGATAACTCGGGGGTGCAAGGATTATATCATTAAGCGTACTAGTGGGTGATACCCCGGGGGTACAAGAATAATATTATAAGTGTACAAATGGGTGATAACCCGAGGGTACAAAAGTAATGTTATGAGTGCAGTAATTGGTGGTAACTCGGTGGTGCAGTATTATTATGGTCAGGTGCACTAATGGGTCTTAGCCCGGGGGTGCAATATTAGAAAATATATATATATATATATATATATATATATATATATATATATATATATAGAGAGAGAGAGAGAGAGAGAGAGAGAGAGAGAGAGAGAGAGAGAGAGAGAGAATATGTGACTATATGAACATATACATAAACTTGTGAATCATTCTACTATGTATGGTTAGTAGAGATGAAAATGTTGATATATAAAACAAATCTTAAATAGTATAATAGATTTATTGTGAAAACGAGAAAACAAGTTAATTAGTTATTGGACATAGGCTAATTGGAAAGCGTATTGTATGGGCGATACGGGTATACTACTAGTGGGTATAGATACTAATAGAATGACTTCATACTAGTTGGACTGGGTGGTCTAACTAAGGGAAAAGTATATGTACATTAGGAGTGCAAAATAGATGAGAGGTGAGAAGCTCATGTGAGAGTTCGATAACTAACATGCGTATAATACTTGTTTTAAGAACCATTTTTAAATCCTTGCAAAATCATTTTTAAACCTCGAGCTCTGACCCGTTTATTGCATCTCTTCTCTCTTTTGCTATATATATATTATACCAGGTGCTCATCCGCAAGGGTACAAGAATTAGATATTGGATTATCATACGTGCTACAACTATTGTGGAAGCTGTAGGTCCTTACAGTGGATGCATCTATCCTTTCCATTCTGTTTTCATTTAGAATTACTATTTAGGGCATGTGTCGCCCGCTTCTAGTCTTTTATCAGAGATATTGTATTTAGTTTATTTTATGGTTTGGAGTTTTGAACTGGGAGGTTTTAGCATGTCTTATTTAATTCAGTATTTAATTCTGGTTCAGTACTTATTATATTCCTATGTATAGTGAACGGTTTATAATTTATACTTGGAATGTTTTGGTTAAATGGTTTTGTTAAAAAGGAAAAATTACAATGGCCATTTCCACCTAAATATTCTCGACCAAATCTTTGTTGGCAGAACTTTTCTCAACCTGCTTCTCAGACAGACCTTTCCATAACATCTTGAATTGACGTATAACAGTCTTAACCTCTTTCGTTGTGATAACTTGAGGAACTGTTCATCAACCTTGGATGCTTTCTCTGGCTTCTTAGCGTCATAAGACTTGACAGTCTTCTCGATATCTCTCTTAGCAGTAGGAGTCAATGCTTTAGTCATCAAGTCAAGAATCTTTCTATTTCCCATACCAACAAGTGGAGAAGAAAGAACATCAAAAATGTTTAATGACTCAAAAGAAGATGAAGTCCTAAAATATTTCTCTACTCCTGCAAATTTCTCATCCGAATAAGTAGGAACTGGTTCCTCTTCAGGATTTATGGGTGCCAAAGCAGCATAAATAGCAGGCCGAACGGCAAAGTAAGTAATTGAGCTTCTATACCGTAATAAATACGAGGTAGTTATTGGGTGTTCCTCAACAATCCTTCGATGAATGATCCAAAGGAATTTCAACTCACGGATATTGACGTCCACCTTTATGGAAAACTTCTTCTTGCTCTCAACTGTGCACAATAGGATAAGAAAACACCATGTAATATATTATCGAACATGTTCCAAACAAGAGGAATACAATAATTAAACTCAACAACCTATGTAATGTCCTACTTGGGGGAACCTGGGCCCATCATACACTTATCATCTTTGAAGATGAGCATGTTGTAAATTCTTTCCAATAACCCCATAATCAAAATAGTCTTTGTTGGCGTCAGTCAAATTGACAGCTATGGATTAATTGGCAAAACTAGTCTTCAAATAGTAGAAATTCTCACTGGTAACCCATTTGTAACAAAACATCAGCTCAGATAAGGCATTGTAGTTTTCATGTATCTGGTTAAGCCTATGTATCCCATTAACTACTGTCCAAGTGTAGTGGGTTACTCTAGCAGGGACAGAATCGAAGTACTGCCATAACTCTAGACAAAAGTGATTTGGGGGAAAAGTGAAACCACATTCATCAATGAATAAAGAGGGAATCTAGTGACCGTATGGCAATGATAACACCTCAACAGGAGGTAGTGGCATTTTTAAGTCTACCAAATCAGGAATATTTCTTTCCCACCTAAATTCATCTAAAGAATCCCCACAAAATATGTAAACCATAGAAATAATAAAGAAAAAAAGAAATAAAAAAAAGAGAGGAAAAGAAAGCTTATAGAGAAAATGGTAGCTGGAGCGAAGGTAGGATGCAAAGGAAGGCTCAAAGGTAGAGAACTTAGAGAAAAAGGAGAGTTCAAAAGCTTGGAAAAGTTGTGGTGTGAAAAAATGATGAACTCTCATCTCTTATACCTTACCAGGAAAATCGTGTAAGAAATGATTACTTACATTGATGATTGACATTCTAATGGCTTCACAGTTCTGAGAGCGCATAAATTCCCAAAAACCCTTTAGCAGTTCGCTAATTTTCAAATTAATTACAAAAATGACACTATAGGATCAAGCCAAGAATTTTTTTGCAAGACTTACATATTGGCGTAAGCTGACCAACTTGTCCATAAATTATAATCCATCCTTTTAATAGAAACATCAAGAATGAAGTATTTGGGGCTTGTGTTCATACAAAAAATTATCCACCTATATGGACAAATTAGAAATAGACACTTGTATCCTTACATGGAAACAATCCTTGTAAGTAGTCACCTAATCAACCCTACAGATAGTTACTCAGTAGGCATGCTGACTAAGATGAAGAATGGGCATGATTGAAGTAAATGAACAGTCACCACTAGAGGGAAACAACCAAGAGTTATTCCACACGTGTTCTAGAAAATGAACTATCACATTCATTATGTATGGGTGTAAATGCTTGAATATATAAAAGCATTCCATCCCTTGATCTTCGGGTCACTATAAATACATTGTATCCCTTTCAGAAAAGAAAAGAAGAATGGATTCTAGGATATTATTCTTAACAAGAGTACCTAGTTTTCTGTAATCACTTAAATTAATACAATAACATTGGACGTAGGCTTTCTTACATTGCCGAATCACATTAGAAACTCGTTGTCTCTTGTGTGATTATCTCTTTAAAATCTTATGTTTTATCAATGATTAGAAAATTGGATCTAGTCCATTTTTTTTACATCAACAGACCTTAAATACAAACTCTGAATCAAAGTCAAAAACATTTTCTTTCTTCTTTTTGGACTGAGATTTCAAAGAAATCCCTGTTTCTTTTTCCTTTACATTTTGGAAAATGTTTTAATTTCCTAAGTTTGAAGGTCTCCTGTGAGTTATTCTAACCCAAGAGTATCAAAGATTCCCAGTGAATTAAGGACCGTGACTTTAGGAATAAAACGGGATAGTAGGGATCTCAAAATATTTTTCGCAACTCTTATCTCAGGATTTCTCTCACCCAAATCAAAACTATAATTGATTATATCCGATAAGCATGCATAAAACTCATCAAATGTTTTGGATTCTAGAATGGTGATGGTATCTAATTATGTTGTGAGATTTTGAAGTTTAGAAGCTTTCACGACATTGGTACCCTCGTGGTGCGCATCATGATGATTTAAAATCATGATGAGGCGCATCATGATGAGACAAAATTCATTGGGGGTTACTTCTCCAGAAACTTCACTTAAATTGTGAGAGTGAAAACATTACACGATTTAAAATCATCATCAGTCCAGGCAATATCCGATTTAAGACTCATGACATCCTTATTAGTCACAGTGGGTGGTGTCCACCCTTTTTCACATAAAATTCAATCACGCTCATTAATCGATTTCAAAATCGGCCTCCTTCGAGCTGTATAATTAGAATAATTTGACCCATCAAAAAAATGTAGCCTATTATACAAATTATCCATATATTCCTAAAATAGGATAATGCAATAAATTAGGGTAACGTATTATAATACCAATTTCAGAAACCAAATGGTAGGGGATTATATGGATACACTTATATCTTAGGTTACACACACAAATTTAATTTTTACCCAATTATTATATTGTTTAAAATTAGATGTGCATGCAAGATAATATCCAAACTAAATACGCAAAACCAAATAATCAAATCAAACTAAATAAACAAAAGAAGATTAAAGAAAAATCCCTTTCGAGTGAAACCCATATTTCGTCATTGTAGAAGAGTTTGAGAAACTCGTTGACTTACAGACTAGTTAAAGATCCACTAAGTGTAATGCGCAGGTCTTCTAATGTTCATCAAATATGCTAAAACCCAGCACCATCCACAGGAAGCAACTCTTCCCTTGGTATCCACCGATCGACCTCAGAATACAAAACCCTTCGTTCTTCATCCATAGAGTCGTAACTTCACAAATAATCGTCCGTAGAGTAAACTTTGCTATGGTTTGATGTAGTATATGAAAATTGGGTTTGACAAAACTCAACAAATGATATTTAGGTATGTATGATTTTGAAAAAAAAATTATGAAAAAAAAGGAAGAAATCTTTTGGTGCAATTATTATAATTGGTTTTACCAAAAGAGTTACGTAAAACAGTTCAAAAGAATCCCTTACATAAGAAAAACACTTTTTTTAGGCGGCAAACTCATTCAAATGAAAATGAGACTTTGTTAGAATAAAAACTTATGTTTTTTTTCTAACGAGGTGAATTATCATTCAAACAAACCTCTTAGTTCATTCCAACGAGCTTCCAATAAGAGTGTACATGTTAAAAAGAGCCCTCTTCATTTGAAGTTCGTTCGAAGTCTATTCTAATGAAGACAATCAATCATTCTAACAAAGTTCAACCTCGTTCGAACGAGCACAAGATCTCGTTCTAACGAGATTACAATCTCATTCTAGCAAGAAAAAAATATTTTGAAAAATATTTTTATGAAAAATGTACCATGAGTAAAAAATCATCCCAAAATATATTTGATAAAGAAAATATGAAAACCTCAAATCTATATAACTCCATATTTTGTTCGCGATAAAACCATTGGTTCGATCAAGAACAAGTCTTCAAATATCGTGGAAGCTTATGTAGATGATTTGTTCGGTTTACAACAAGATATGCCAAAATAAGCAAAGCTATGAGCAGTCATAAAATCTTGCTCTTATAGATAGCCCTCACGATCCCCAAACACGAGTTACTGATGACCCTCCTAGTCAACGAGATTTTAATTATCTTAGTTAGGTGAGTGAAACATCTCAGGAACTTGTCTAGTGGCAAAAAACTCAAATTATTGCCATAGATAGCGTCAATTATATGTGATAATTTCCTATAGATAATAGTATATAATGCGAACAATGCAAATGCAGGAAAATAATGAAGAGAGTAATGATATCACACACACAACACAAGATGTACATGTTTCAGTACCGTGAGTACGTCCATGAGGTTGAGGGTTTTATCTTTATTACTTTATAAAATTGGCCAAAAAAGTTATATTATTGCTTGATAATAAAATATCTCATGCCCCACTCAATGGGGAGCGCTTTTACATTTAAATAGTAGGTTAGGAGAGTCCAAAGATCCGTCAATAACTATCCCTAAATGTACGAATCTATCCTTTATCATTTTTTATTATTATAAGTGATTGATTAGAAGGAGCGTTTTATGACTTGGAATCTTCATTACTTATAGGGACACGTGGGCTATAGCGACTGTGTCGATCACCTACGTGTACGAATCTAGATCCTACAAACACTTAGCAATTTTTATTTTTAATTTTTACCCTAACAAATTTTTTTTTTTTTTTTTTTTTGGGGGGGAGGGGGGGGTCTAAGAGTCGGCACAAAATTTTTGATATTTTCAGTCTTAAAAAAATGAAACTTTTAAACTCCCAAGCATTTTATCATTCGTTAGTTATGGTTCTCAAATCTTACGACCCATGGATGAATCTGAGTTCTTACATCGAAAGACTTTCATCCATACTAGATCATGTTATAAAGGTTTATGAGAAATGTTGTTAATTAATTTTCATTACTTTACTAAGTAATCTTGGGGGGCTTACAACCTCAGGAAAAAACAAGCATAGGCCAAAATTTCTTGGTAAAGCAAATAAAAAGAAGTAGTAATAAGGAAAAATTATAATTCTAAAACAAAAACATTGTCGTTAAAGATAAGAGAGTTATAGGTTACATCAAATCCCTACGAAAAAAAAGTACAAGAATTAAAAAATCCTTTCTTAGGCTTTGGTTCCACATCATATTCCTTCACGAGGGCTTCGAATTACTTCACTGGGGGGGGGGGGGGGGGGGGGGGTGGCTCGAAATAATCGAAGGATTTGGGGCTTGATTCTTGGCCTTTTTTTTCCTTGTGCAGTTAATTCTTTCCCTTGATTGATGTTGGTGCAGTTAATTCTTGCTTCGTCAAATGCCTTATTTTCTTCCTATATTCCCTAAGATCAATATGAACACATGTTGAATGATTAAATAAGGTTATATTACAAAACATATGTTCATATAAGGCTAACCACGTCATATCATATAATATAGAATCATGCACATCCAACCAAAACATAATATTATTTAATCAATAATAAAGTAAGGGGAGAGATAGATAGATAGATAGATAGAGAGAGAGAGAGAGAGAGAGAGAGAGAGAGAGAGAGAGAGAGAGAGAGAGAGAGAGAGAGAGAAATCACGAGTTTATTTGGTGATTGAGAAGAATATAAATTTTTAGACACGGTATCTTTAATCTCTATGGAAATATTATGTTTTAAAGTAAAAAAATAGTGAGTACTTCATGTTTGATGTTGAGGCAAAAATTGAAGGTTTATTGGGTGGTGAAGCAAATGGTTTGAAGTTGGTATCACATAGAGAGACAGAGAGAGAGTATCCTAGTTCCTGACACTAATCGACAAGTGGTTCTTCTCGGGCATTCTCCATTCTCGAGATTTGGACCATCTTGATAGTAGAAAATAGAGAAATAACCTCCAAGGATTTGTCCAAAAACATTACCATAAGTTATCCTTCAACTCCATATATATGAAGCATTTGATTGAAAATGAGTTGAGAATAATTATGGGATATCACCTACTCAACACCTAGTGGTAAGGCTAGTTCAAAACACGTGATCAATGTTTTGTACTTGACCTCATTGTTGGAAGCTTGGAACCGAAAACGTAATGTGTATTCCACATCTAGGTCAGAGAGAGAGAGAGAGAGAGAGAGAGAGAGAGATTATCGACGATATGATGTGGAGATGGGTTTTGTAATGGAGGGACAATGGTGTGATGGGGACAGGGCCATGATAGAATAACAACCTCCTTCTAGAGATTATAACCCTACCCCCCACCCCAAAAAAAATGATACAACATATTTTTTTTAAATCACCTCGTTTTGTCCTTTTTTGACATGCTCCCTGTGTAATTGAATGTTTTAAACATTTTTTATGTTAGATGAAAAATATGATACTGTGTCAACTTTACCATCAAGTTCCTCAATGGGGACTGACGGTTGTCTCACACCGCATAAAAATTATTGAAATTATTATAAAAATCAAAAGAGTTGAGTGGCATTACAAAACACCCAAACAATAAGGTTAAATTTTCAATTTGACTAATTTACTCCCATTTCTCATATACTATTTTGACAAAACTAATATTACTATGAAAACAATGTAAGTTATTTCTAGTGATGCTAATAGTCAAATAGAGAATATTGCAAAACACACACACACACACACACACACACACATATATATATGTATATATATATATATATATATATATATATATATATATATATATATATATATATATATATATAAGACTTGTAATCATAGAATTTATTATAAAACACATAAGTGTACATGATTTTGAAAATTTGGGCAAAATATCTTCTATTTATAGGACTATCCCCTATTTAAGAAACCAAAACTAATCAGCTATACAAAGTCCATCCCGAACATTATATAAACCAAATGATTGATTTATGACTATAATAGACTTCAGACATGATTACAGGAAAAAAAATTATTGGGACATTTCTAATGGGGTGGGATGAGGCTCAAAGCTTAACCGGGTCCGAAACTCGGGCTTGTAATTGACACGTTCTCCTCATATTTGTAATAATATGAAAATCAAACAACAAAAAATAAACTTTTTAGTTCATATCCATAATAAATATACAAAAATTAACTTAATGTCTAACCAGTAGTCAAGTTTTGAACACAAACGCATTAAATCGAGAAAGTTAACAAATATCATGTTCAAAATCATGGCCAATTGTATTTGTTTTATGTTTCCGGTGATGTACCAAAACAAAAGAATAAGGAGTACATATTTACTCGAGATTATGAACTAAGAAGAACATGCGAATAGATAAACTAAGAACATGATAATGAGAGAATAAACATCACCTACAAAATATCAACAAAAAAACAAATACACATAATATTGAAGCCAATAAGTCTAAAATAATAAGAATACACAACAACCGCAAGAATACCAAAACAGAGGAGCAATGTCAAACTTACAACATTTAGAGTGAATAATTGCAAAATACAATATCAAAATTAACAAAACAAAGTGTAAACATTCACAGAGTAGTCATATAGGGAAACATTAATAAAATAAGACATTTCCTTGTACCTTTTTTTCACTCAGTTAACATTGGAAATTTCCTTTAAAACTGCATAGTAACAATGCAAAAGTAAAATTCCTTTTCACCTTTTTTATGAGCACGAAGTTCATAGAAAATCTCATTGGAAGTCATGAGATTGTGACTGGCCTTCACTTATAAGACTGAATATCCATCATTTAACTTACAGTACTTGCATCAATAGAAAATTTTGAAGAGTAGCATTAGACTTCCAACTTACATACATAGCAGTTTCCTTAAAGATCTTTGTCATCCAAATAATAGTTTTCCTGGGAGAAACCTTCTCAGGTCCAAAAGGCTTCAACAATACCATGAGCTCATTAAACCGTTCCCATTGCAACAGTTGCACATTGAACTCAAGCGCGAACTTATTACACTACCTTGAGTTTGAAGATGTATGAATTGAGACACCGATTGTCTGGTTTTGATCCGAGCATTCTCTCCCACTAGGTGCAGGCTCTACCACCGTTCCTTTATTTATAGTAATTGGATTTAGTAAGCATCTAAAACAAAAGATACAAACAAATCAGTTACTCAATTTTTTAACATAAAATTATACATTTAAAGAAACAAAGAAAAAAATGCAGTTCCCCAACATTTTACATAGCTCTCCAGCAAATCAACCTTATTTACTCTTGCGTGGAAATTGATCCTTCAATGTCAACACTGAATCCGTGTGAATTCGTACCGTTCATTTACATATGAAATGCAATACATTATAGCTTCTCTGCACAGTAACAATTGATCCCTCTTACTGATCCTCATCAACTTCAAAAATACTGACTTCTATAGATACTTTTTGCTCATTTTGAACTAATAAAGGCAAAATATATTTAGTGTGTTGTTTACATAGTCACAATCCACATCGATATTTTTAATAGGTTGCTTTCAAATTTTCGCAATCGACGTTGACAATTACTAAAGACAAAACCATGTCAATAACATCAAAATCGGTATTATCAATTTCCACACTTGATACTAATACTTTCTAAATTTCAAAGTCTATCTAGTAAATAAGCATAAGCCATTTTGTGAATGAGGAAAATGGGTATAATATCTTTGTAAATAAGGAAAAGCACAACCTATAATCTCGTGGGTTTAAGTTATTTAAATTGTGTGTTTCTCCACATCAAACCAATCGACATAGTATTAAACTACTCACCTCAAAGAATCTTTTGGCGCACCGTCTCACCCTCTCAAATCTTTTCCATAACACCTGATAAGCCTCTTCCATAGAACCCGAGCCTCACTCCGCTCAAAAGGAACAGAAGAGTAAATAAAACTGAAATACAAAAAAATACTTTATTCGCACCAAAAAATTGGCAATTTATAACACAAAAACTAATATGAAAAATCTAATAGGGTCATCAACACTATAGACTAAATTACGATATTAAATCAATATCAATACGAATTGATTATTCCTAACTAAGATCCAAATAAAGATATCTCATGGAAATTTATATTTTACCTACATATACAACCCACCTCTACTTACATATCAAAATGAATGTATAAAACAGAGATATAATATATACAAAACAATTTATAAATTAATAAATACATCCAGAACAACACAAACAATGTGATAGACATGGTGCTTACATGGTACATTATTCAATTGAAGCAATAAAGTCATAAAAGTTCAAAAAAGTTACTAAATTTCTCCGTCGTATATTGAACACTATTAGGTTGTCCACCATTCCTGCCTCCTGATTAACTTAAATGAAATAAATATTAACGAAAATTGAAATAATAATTAAAGTTATACCATTGTGGGATATATATAAATATGCATTTAACCTAAAAGAAAATTCATTTAATTACTCGCGATATTACTCTCCAGATAAATTCCACCCAAGTTCACTCTCCTAATCAACTCAGATACTTCTCTAATGCTCGAAACTATCCGATGAGACTTCTATACCTGACAGGATGATCAGATGAATGCATTTGACTCAAAGAATAGATGATCAGTGGATGTTGATAGTCTAAACTGTTTCAAAATCATTACACATATGTTAAACCAATTGATGATAATAGGGTTGTTATGAACCCATGTAAGGATTATAGACTTTTAGCAAGAGGATATATCAATGCCAGCTTCATCATGATTCACTCACGGATATCATCGAAAGAGTAACCACAAACAATTCCATGTTAAGATGACATAGTCAAGGTGAAATGAAATTCATAAGACACCAAACCTCAAATGAGATCAAGAATAAAGAGAAAAATAAATAAACACCGAACCAGAGATGAAACCATATTAGGCAGGAAAGCCATGTACTTTATATCATAGATTTTAACTCTGTAAAAGAAACCGGAACAGATGATACAAATCATGAGTCATTAGCACCTAGTCATCACAAAGTAAAAAATTGTACGTTGCTTTTGAAAGGTAGTACGTGTCTTTTGAAAACCACTATTGAATAGCCCATATATTGATAAATGAAATGTATTCTTAACATATTAAATGGAAAATAAAATCATAATAGAACTACGTTTGAATAACCTCATTCACCAAGAAGAAAATACTAAGCAAAAAATATTGTATACATGAATAAGTTTGGTGAGTGTTTCTTTAACAAAATTCTAAGTAGATAAGTCAAGAAGGTATGATAAAAATAGATCTCACATTTTAGTTTTAATGTAACCCAATAGAAAATGGTAAAAAAGAACAAAGGGTATACCTAATGTGAACGTGATGTGGTGAATCAGGAGTGAAAGATTTGTAAACCAAAATAAAACACATTATTTAAAAATAACTCCCCCCCTCCCCCCCCCCCCCCCCCCCCCCAAAAAAAAAATCAATGACATAGAGATCAAACTATGAAACACACCCTTGAGTTTGTTGTTGCATGAAAATCAAAGTTAGGCTCTGGTTTTACACTAGAAAATCGAGCCCCTTTTTTATCCAACTTATATATCTTCATCTCCAATCTCCAATCATAACCCCAAAATGTAGAGAATGAAATACTCAACTTATATATTTGAAAAAAACCAACACTTACAAATCTACATGCAACTATTTGGACAAATTAGCAAATATATTAGAAATAAATGAATATAGTAAAAACAACCTTCAGATCTGTTTATCAAAAAAGATAACAATATCCCCAAATCTTAAAACCCCAAATATTTATCATCAACCCCAAATCACAAAATAACCCTTCAAATATGTGTATGCATATTCGAGTGTGTGTGTGTGTGTATGAGAGGGTGAGATAGAGAGAGATTACCTGATCTCAAGCGTTGTAAATAAAGAGAGGGAATACCTATGAAAAACATCACGTCGGATTGAGAAATCGAACGGAGAGAGAGAGAGATGTGAAAGAGAAATCGAGCCACGCGAGAGAGCATAGAGAGTGAAAGAGGCGTGGATTTTGTGGTTTGTGTGATATGAGAGAGTAAGCCATATGTGTGAAATGAGAGAATAAGGTCAATTATCATTTTACCCTTTATTTGAATTTTGAGCAAGAGATGGAAAAGAGGAGGAATTCAAAATGATATAGGGGTAAATTAGGTAGTGCATGAAAAATATATTGTGACACCCCGCCTAATTAAATACCGGGCAATCACTCCTTTATTAAATTAAAATCAAGGTGAACTCTCTGTTCATTCTTAGCATCACTGTCGCAATAATATATTTTCCAATTAAACACCCTAAATAATTAAGCTAAGTGTCAAAACCATTCAAAACCTTATTTCCATTTTATTAAATCCAATTATAAAACCTTAAACCATTAACATTTTCAGAGTCACACATTAAATATAAGAATAAGAATGAACATTCAAGAGTTTAACCATCAATAATAAATCCCAACATTAAAACACTAAAGGAAAACATCCTGACAGTAATAAATCCCGAAATAAAGATACTGACAGTAAAAGAATTACAATCTCTGACAATACCAACTAAATAATAGAAAAGGGCTACACATGCCCCATTGAGTAAAACTTAACTAGAAGTGGAGTCAATAATGAAGTCGTCTAAGTAATGGCCTGCAACTCCCGCGAAACCTACAACACATTTCATTCCAAGAATCATAAGCATGACGCCCCTGTGGCTGGGCACCTGGAGTACATATATATATACACACACAAGAAAGAAGAAATAACAACAAACGGTTAGAGCCCGAATGTAAAAAAGTTTTAAAAATAGTTTAGCATGTATTTAAAATGCTTACCGGCTAATGCAACAGTCATATTAGTATGCGACACTCTCTTGAGAATTCTCACCTCTCATCTAGTGTGCACGTCTACCGTACTAATGAATCCCATATATCTCTCTAACTTATTCTCCATAAATTTTAACACGTGAAATTAAGGTTATGGTATTCACTTTAGAAAAATCTATCTCTTCAAGATTTCTTACGTTATTTAGAATAATTCCGTATTGTTATAATATTTCGAACACTTATAGTGAAGCTGAAGAATTTACACATTACTTAACTAATATTTCGCTCAGTAGAAAGTTCTCATATGGATATACGTATATATATTAGTGCCACATATAATATATATACAAACCGCACCCCACATAAAATCTATGGTGCAAAGTTTCCATAAATAAGTATACATATACCAATCACTCATATAATACATATATACTAACGACACCCCACATAAAAACTATGGTGCTGGCATACTCTGCTATCAAGTCCCTATATAAGACATACTTAGGGAAATGCTATTTCAGAATCACTTTCGAACTGCATTAACACAAACACATACAAATGGAGGCGAAGCATAGCTCCCGGTCCTAAGCGGTCAGCACATACCCACGCGTCTCTTAGGCCCATCTGAACTATCAATCAGATAGCCTGTAGCAGGGAAATACTATGTTTGAGGGTACAAGTCAATATCCCCCATAAAGCCTCATCGAGATAAGACTGTCCCAACGCGAAAACCCCCGTGATAGCAAGTAGCCTGGGTACGATTTTTACATAGAAATAATATATGCACAATCACACCGTCATACATAAATATGTATTCACATCCACTTTATTAAATTAGGTACTCTCACGACCCAAAATTATCATTATCTATTATTACACATTTTACTCAATTATCTCGTGTAACGGACTCATTCCATTTATTCTCGTAATTAAGTTATTCTAAAGCCACTTCTCATCTCTCGAAGTAATATCTTTACCTAAGTACAATTTCAGTAGTCCCTCACTCTCCTTATAATCCAAATTCTTAGACATTTTGATTATTTAATCAACTCACGTATGATATCTTAAGTATGAATATCTCCCCATTTACCCTTTATTTCCCTTCACATTAAAGATCCACTTAACGGGGTCTATCTTGACCATACTGGTCCTTTTTGTATCTCATTAAGTTTTAGCAACTATAATCAAGATTTACTATGCATTAAATCGAATTTAGCTAGCACGAGCAAAAATGTAGCTTTCCAGGAGGGGTCGATCGATCGATGCTCTGGGCTCGATCGATCGATCAAGCAGTTATGGCGAAACTGCAGAAAACCCAGCTACGGGAATCTTACCCCAAACTCACCCAAACCATCATATTACAGTCCCAAGCTCCCAACAATTCATACTACAAGTATTGTATACACATTTAAATAATATCCTACGTAACACATGCGAATTTTCATTATCTATAACAACGTAAAAGGTCAAAATCTTTATAATTCTCAAGAACCCTAATTTTTCTTTCACTTAGTTTCTTCAATTCTTCTTCCAGGTTTTCTATCACTAATACCATGGAAATTCGTGGTTCAACCTCTACATGTGAAATGGATTTCCAGAAATATGATCTCTACCTCTACAACATGAAATTCTTGTCTTCAATTAACGTTTTCTTTCAAGAACACAAATTCTAATCAACCGTGGACTAATATAAAATGATGCATTAACTTTATTAAAGCAAGATAGATACTTTCCTAGAAATTTGATCTCTGATTTGTGGAAGAAAATGGTGTGGTTGTGATCCTTGGCCTAGAACTCCTTAGAAAGCTCCTCCCCTTCCTCTCCAATGGCCGTCATTAGTTTTAGATTGGGTTAATCCTAGAAGACAACACTTTCCATCTGATATAACCCTTGCAAATTCGTGGGTTTAATTACCCATAATTACGAAATGTCCAAAATGCCCTCCAGGGTACTAAATAGGCCTTAAAACACCCCGAGACCAAAACTAACCCCCCGGGTATACTTTTCTGACTCTCTCGACCCTTTCGGACACTGTAACGCACTCAAAATCACCATACGAGCAACTTGTAATTTATTCACTTTTATTAATCAACATTTAGTCCCGACGCGACACGGGCGCGTCCCGACTTAAATTTCCATAATTTCCATTTCATTCATACGTGACAATTTTATAAAATAAATCTCATATATTACTATACTCATCTAGTAACATTCAATAAATAATCATGCTAGTAAATATTTAAAATAACATTCTGGCTTAAAATTATATTAATTTATCTCAATTAAATTTAATAAATCCCATAATTCAAAAGTCATAAAAATACGGGATATTACATACTTCCCCCCTAATAACCGAATTTCGTCTCGAAATTTGGAAAATAAGGCCTACCAGGTAGCACAATTCTGGATATCCCTTTCAGTACGCAACTATCTACATCGTAAGACGCTCAATCACTATAGCCCTTTCCTCACAGCAAGCTTGTTTTACATTCTCATTGGAGACACTTCACATTGCGCTCCAAACCGACAACATTCGCATAGGTCATGCCTATACGTTATAAATTTCCATTATCTCACTATCATTAGGAGGTCGCACCTCACTACATGACAACTACTCCTATTTATTCATGTACAAAACTCCCATTCTGAGAAAACCATACAAACATTTGACCACTCTTATTTGCCTATAACAGTATTGAACTTCACCATAGTTATCGGATATTTTCTCGACCGATAAAAAAAACTTTCTGATTATCTACTCACCTCTAAACATACGGAAGAAGAATAGTCGAGGTTCTTCCATTCCAAAACCTTAATAAGCACCTCGTACGTGACAATCAGGTACGAGTGCTTCTACAGAGCATTCCTGAAATCATCGTACCAATATTTCAAAATCACCTCCACGTGGCTCCACAAATCTTTAATCACCATGCGCCTATTCCCTGGCTAATGGTGATACATCCTACTTGAAACGAAACCTTATCTCCGCTGGTTCCTGAATTCCCATATCAAAGGTGGGATTCACAAATCTCATTCCGATTCTGAAATTAATATTGTGTCGTACCATGTACTGGCGCGATCCTTCCTTTCAAAGGAATTCCGGGGCATATTAGTTGATATTGTAAACCACCCCAAAGGAATATCAATCACTTCCTTCTCGGGAGACTTAAATCACATGTTCGAATGAACCCTTGATTGTGTTTTGAGGATGGCAACCCATCCAAGAACTTTATCGACTTTACCGACCTCTTCCAATTTCAGGAATTGTCGATAAATAGAAAATTCTCTGGTTGATTCTCCTCTTCCAACCGAACCTTACCTATGGGCGGTGCATGTAGGGACTACTCACTACGTCCTGCTAAACATCAATTTTTCCTTGAAATGTCCCACATTAAGTGACACGTAATACTCCCCTTCCTTCCTTGGGGTATGCCAAATGTTCTGACCCGTGCTCTTTACTCCACGATGCGCACTTCTGGATCTTTTATACCATACTAACATCATCACTCTTTGTATGCGTAAGTTTTCTCTCACACTTGGATAATAACAACTCCGCTCCGAGTGGTTATTCATAATAAGTAAATTCTACTCTATTCAAGGAATACCCCTTCTTAAATGGTTTTCCACAGCCTTCCAATCAAATTAGGGTGTGCTATTCTAAATTCACATTTATGTATGGGTTATTGCTCCTCATGTGACATTTAATCCACTGTATCACTTCCCCTTCGTTATGCTAGTCCCACAAATACATATTTCACATGTATATTACCACGTCCCCTAAACTCGGAAGATTCGATTATCAGATAACCAAGATGCTCACATTTTTGCAACACCCCGATAGCCCTGGAGAGAGAACGGCGTGCTATTGATTTGTAGAAATAACTAAATCCAACAAGATATAAGGAATAGGTCATTCAAATTCCATGTCAACAAAAGGGGAACAACAAATTTCAACCTTCTTCAGATTAGTTCAATAATTTTCCCAAATAAGTACATCAACCAAAATAAATCACTAACGCTCTATTCATCAAAATAATTACAGGTCATCTCTTTTGTATAATAAAGTTCTTTCCAGATAATCCATGCTAAAAATCATTCCAACTCTTTATTCATCTTGTGTTCTGAACGCGGTTACGACATTTGGGTACTCTCAATCACCCTAGAAATTGAAATTTTTAAATCCTCTTCATCATCGTGGTTCCACCCCTTAACCTGTGGTGATAAAACGAAGCTTTTAATGATTTCTTACCACACAATCCGGCTCCAGTGGCTTTAAATAAAAATCCAACTTCTAACTTACATATATAATTACTTGATCCCATATCGACCCGGTATCGAAATCATGGAATAGTGACCAAACGTCTCCCTATTTCCAACCTTACACTAAGTTTCATGCGTGGGATGTCTCGCAAAGCGAAATCCAAACAAGGAACCCCCCGATACACTACTACCTAGCATTGTCGGTTATCAAAATCCGTTAGGACCTCCGTCCATAGCATGTACCCCCTTATTCCGTCCCTTGACGGAAAATGTACAATTCCTCCCGTAATTATGCTTAATAAAGAACGTTTCACCAATTTCACTATCGTCCCGTATTGGTTGATGGTAATTGCATTCTATAAACATCGAGTACATACGATTGGAATTCTCTAAATTCTTTTCCCTAATATTAGGGGTATAACTCTTAATTCTTACATCTCTAGAGGATAGATATAACAATGTACTCTTCCTATCACTAAGTCCCGAGTGCTCAACATAATACTGATTCAAATCTTTTTGCTCAACAGTAAACCCGATACATACTGAATTATACAGACAAAGTCTATACATACATTGTCATCGAATATCTCGAGCCCACTATCCCCTCCGAAGTCTCTAGGATAGATAATATAAGTGCGAGTTTGACCTTCTTGCAGGTGAAGTCTCGCCAGAACAAGAACATGTTGCACTAATGCAACCACTCCGATAGCCTTGAAATAAATGCCCACTATCGTACTAACCATTTCTATAACGTTTTAACAAAGATGGTATCATACTCGTATATCGCATCACTACAACGAGTAACCAAATTTGTTTTTTACATAACACTGTTAATATACTCATTCATCCTTCATGGTTAGCACTAAAGAAAAATCCCGCTACACTAGGGAAAAATAATCACATAATGGTACGTTTATAACTATATGCATTAAAATCATCTCACATGAAAATCTAGCAATGAACAAAATATAGTGACTCGCTCGTGTCACATAAACACGCGTCATCCTCTGAGGAGACAACTTATACTTCCGCCTTGACAATCGTCTTGACTGCACAATTGGTTTTCGGACCTAACACGTCTGCCCACACCAAAACAAAACTACTTTAATCGTTGTCCTTTACTAGGCACCGTATTCTTATCCCTTTACTCACTTCAGAACATATTATCGCGAGCGATCTCACTCCCCACAAAAATACTTCAACACACAATCCACTTATTACCTGTCCTACTAACCACGTTAGTATTGTCCTTCTCTCGGACATTACTAGACCCGATTCCAATTGGCTATCCCGGTTATTCCCTTAGCCTTTTAGGCCCTAAAGAACATGTCACTGTCTATAATAGTCCCTACTGAATTTACCATCACTTGGTAAGAATTCAATTATCCGAATCATTTAAATGGGTCCCCTGATGTGTATCCACATCCTTTTTTATGCTGCTACACCACCACCGTTGTATTAAGTCTTATTCTCTACCAACTTCTTTGATTCTTTTAGCTTCCCCCCTCCCCACAAAGAAGCATTATCATCTATATTGACAAAATACGACATTGTCAACCTCTGAATCAGCCATCCATATTAATTTCCTCTTTGAGTGTTATCAACTATTATTACGAGTCGATCTCCCACTTGAAATCATTTCCTCCACTTGTATCTATGTCTCTCGATAAAAAATTCGCTAACGGTTAAGATTCATATTAACAAATGGACCCCTGTCACGCCCTCCTATGATGAGTTCAGGATAACCTTCACTTCTAATCTGGAACAGCCGAGGAAGGAACATACGGTCAACAATGTACCTAAGATTTTTTTTTCTATAGGCATAGCATTCCACTTCTAAAAATTTGTGGTTAACACCCATCATTATAACTTCGTTCTGACAACTAAGAAAAAAAATACTCTAAATTTTTTTACTTTCAGTTAGTCACACTCCGTCCTATATCTAAACCTTTGGATATTTTACCTTCTTTGGTAAACACACACAATTCTCGCATTTCTAGAATTTCCCCAGACAGTTCTCTACCCATTTTGTAACACGTTGGGTAATTTTAATCTCGCACCTCATTCGACTATAGCAGCATTTGAAAATCATGGCTGCGCCCTAGTCGCCTTCCTAGTCTTGGATTCTCATGCCATAATGGAGGTGACCTCGACTACAGTCATCATCCTCGAATATATTTTACCACTTCAACTGAACCCCTGCTTCTTGATGTCCGCTTAACGGTCCTGTTCTGACATCCTTCATTGCTCGACACACGCACACATCCGAACGAAATTAGAACTCACTAATGTGTCCACATTATAGCAGGAGAACGCAATCTCATCAAAGAAATCAATAATCCTAAACATAGGGCTCTATATCAAACAAAGCAACGTTGAAAGCATAATAAGCCGTACAGATCCTAAAGGACACTAGAACCTAATGCTCTGATACCACCTGTGACACCCCGCCTAATTAAATACCGGACGATCACCCCTTTATTAAATTAAAATCAAGGTGAACAGTTGGTTCATTCTAAGCATCACTGTCGCAAAAATAACTTTTCCAATTAAACACCCTAAATAATTAAGCTAAGTGTCAAAACCATTCAAAACCTTTTTTCCATTTTATTAAATCAAATTATAAAGCCTTAAACCATTAACATTTTAAGAGTCACACGTTAAATATAAGAATAAGAATGAACATTCAAGAGTTTAACCATCAATAATAAATCCCAACATTAAACCACTAAAGGAAAACATCCTGACAGTAATAAATCCCAAAATAAAGATACTGAAAGTAAAAGAATTACAAACTCTGACAATACCAACTAAATAATGGAAAAGGCCGACACATCCCCACTGAGTAAAACTGAACTAGAAGTGGAGTCAATAATGAAGTCGTCTAAACAATGGCCTGCAATTCCCACGAAAGCTACAACGTGTTTCATTCCAAGAATCCTAAGCATGACGCCCCTGTGGCTGGGCACCTGTAGTACATATATATACACACAAGAGAGAAGAAATAACAACAAACGGGTCCGAGACCGAATGTAAAACAGTTTTAAAAATAGTTTATCAAGTATTTAAAATTGTTACCAGCTAATGCAATAGTCATATTAGTATGAGCCACTCTCTTGAGAATTCTCACCTCTCATCTAGTGTGCACGTCTACCGTACTAATGAATACCATATATCTCTCTAACTTATTCTCCATAAATTTTAACACATGAAATTAAGGTTATATTATTCACCTTAGAAAAATCTATCTCTTCAAGATTTCTTACGTTATTTAGAATAATTCCGTATTGTTATAACGTTTCGAACACTTATAGTGAAGCTGAAGAATTTATACATTACTTAACTAATATTACGCTCTGTAGAAATTTCTCGTATGGATATACGTATATATATTAGTGCCACATATAATATATATACAAACAGCACCCCACATAAAATCTATGGTGCAAAGTTTCCATAAATAATATATATATACCAATCACTCATATAATACATATATACTAACGGCACCCTACATAAAAACTATGGTGCTGGCATACTCTGCTACCAAGTCCCTGTATCACACATACTTAGGTAAATGCTAGTTCAGAATCACTCTCATCGAGATAAGACTGTCCCAACGCGGAAACCCCCGTGATAGCAAGTAGCTCGGGTACGATTTTTACACAGAAATAATATATGCACAATCACACCGTCATATATAAATATGTATTCACATCCACTTTATTAAATTAGGTACTCCCACGACCCATAATAATCATTATCCGTTATTAAAAATTTTACTCAATTATCTCATGTAACGGACTCATTGCTTTTATTCTCGTAATTAGGTTATTCTAATCCCACTTCTCATCTCTCGAAGTAATCTCTTTACCTAAGTACAATTTCAATAGGCCCTCACTCGCCTTCTAATCCAACTTCTTAGACATTTTGATTATTTAATCAACGCATGTATGATTTCATAAGTATGAATATCTCTCCGTTTACCCTTTATTTCCCTTCACATTAAAGTTCCACTTAACGGGGTCTATCGTGACCCTATTGGCCCTTTTTGTATCTCATTAAGCTTTAGCAACTATAATCAAGATTGACTATGCATTAAATCGAATTTAGGTAACACGAGAAAAAAAGTATCTTTCTAGGAAGGGTCGATCGATCGATGAAAGGGGGTCGATCGATCGAACCTTCGATCGATCGATGCTCTGGGCTCGATCGATCGATCAAGCAGTTATGGAGAAACTGCAGAAAACCAAGCTACGTAAATCTTACCCCAAACTCATCCAAACCATCATATTACAGTCCCAAACTCCCAACAATTCATACTACAAGAATTTTATACCCATTTAAATAATATCTTACGGAATACATGCGAATTTTCATCAACTATAACAAGGTAAAAAGTCAAAATCTTTATAATTCTCAAGAACCCTAATTTTTCTTTAACTTAGTTTCTTCCATTCTTCTTCAAGATTTTCTCTCACTAATACCATGGGAATTCGTGGTTCAACCTCTACATGTGAAATGGATTTCTAGAAATATGATCTCTACCTCTACAACATGAAATTCTTGTCTCCAATTAACGTTTTCTTTCAAGAACACTAATTCTAATCAACCGTAGACTAATATAAAATGATGCATTAACTTTATTAAAGCAAGATAGATACTTGACTAGAAATTTGATCTTTGATTTGTGGAAGAAAAAGGTGTGTTTGTGATCCCCTTCGCGCGATCTACGATTTGGCGGTGACGGTAGTGCAACCGAAGGAGTTCTTGGCCTAGAACTCCTTGGAAAGCTCCTCCCCTTCCTCTCCAATGGCCGTCATTAAATTTAAAATGTGTTAACCCTAGAATACAACACTTTCCATCTGATATAACCCTTGCTAATTCGTGGCTTTCATTACCCATATTTACGAAATGTCCAAAATGCCCTCCCGGGTACTAAATAGGCCTAAAAACGCCTCGAGACCCAAACTAACCCCCCGAGTATACTTTTCTGACTATCTCGACTCTTCCGGACACTTTGGTGCACTCAAAACGACCATACGAGCAACATATAATTTATTCACTTTTATTAATCAACATTTAGTGCCGACACGACACGGGCGCGTCCCGACTTAAATTTCCATAATTGCCATTTCATTCATACGTGACAATTTTATAAAATAAATCTCATATATTACTATACTCATCCAGTAAAATTCAACAAATAATCACGCTAGTAAATATTTAAAACAACATTCCAGATTAAAATTAAATTAATTTATCTCAATGAAATTTAATAAATCCCATAATTCAAAAGTCATACAAATACGGGGTATTACATATATCTTATGACATATACAAACTCACTTATGACATAACATGAATAGTGTTGATTTTTAGCCCTTATATATATATATATATAAGACTTGATTTTTATAAAGACAATTTAAGTTACTATAGAACATAAGTAGTGTCAAATTTTGTACATTATCAATAATTTTTTAGAGAAATTAGCATAACATGCCTTAAAACTACTTCATTTTAGGTGCATTTTAGTTATAACCTTGCTGACGAAAGTGTTTCTCTTTCAGTGAAGCACCATATTATTAATTGTGTTTTTAAATAAGATATATAGAGAGAATTTAGATAGATAGATCATATTTCAATTTTAAAGTGTGTACACAACTCAATGGGTATCACACTATTTATAGAATAAGGCGAGGTATCCCAAAAGACATATACAAGGACTATGTGTTGACATCTACACAAAATTACACATTTTCACCACTCCCCCATGGATGTACACCATATCCTCCATTAAATGAATGTTTTCTCATTAAAACCAAATCGAGTAAACATTTTGTGGGAAAAAAATAAAAGTGAAGGAAAAATAATATAACGTTTTTCATTATTGAATCAGTATTAGACATTCTTGATCTTGGATCGTTAAAACCTTTACTAGAAAAATCCAATGGAAAAAACCTAGTTGAAGGAAACGAAGTACAAAGAACATATGTCCCTAAAAGAGCATGATTTTTTATCATTAAATGGTAAGATTCTCCCCCGATTTTCATATCCCAAATTAACTATTAGTTAAGTGAGAGCATTCTACTCCCATGTACAATCTTTTGGAATTTCACTTTTGGAAGTGACTTGGTAAACGAATCAGCTAGGTAAAAGTTTCTAATTACAATTGTTTAACTGAAGCTGAAAAATTCCAACTGAAAAACAAATAGAGTAAAAGGGTTACCGTTCCACATAACTCTGAATATTCTAACAACATTAATTAACTAGTGACTACAACTCTCCAAATACCAACCTGGATCGCCAATACTGCAAGTCATACCACTAAGTACTGTTAACTTGTTTATAAAATAATAGTATCTGGGGGGAAAACATTTTATAATTTGGCTCAATGCCCTAAAGTTGCGAGAATTGACCTTCAGTATCAATAAATAGTGATGTAGTCAATTTTCAATACATGCCCCCATCCTCTCTCACATGCAATGAGTGTCTCATCCCTCACCTCATTACAATACTATGCGGATGTCCTAATCCGAGGCCAACCAAATCTAGAAATATCAATATCTAGATAATTACCCATTATCACGTAACGAACAACTACCATGGAACGTTACCAATGAACTCAATAATATTTCACTCCGAGGACCACACATATATTTTTACTACGTATTCTTAGCCTCATAAACATAATGCTCGACATGTTTAAATATCTTTTAATTAGATGAATTAGTATCCAATTACTATAAGCGATATCTCGCAACTACATACCCTAAATAAAAGAATGTAACTAGCCCACATATAATCGGGAGGGAAATATCTACACATATGACCTCAATCACAAAGACTAACCCCATAATACTACCCCACAAAAATACAATCACATCACATTATTATAACACCCTATATTTTTAATGATTTTTATATTGGGATTAATTGTTTTAAATTGGGAAATTAATAGGATATTAATTAAGATTAAATTAAATATTAATTAGTAAGATAAGGGTTAATTTTTATTTGTATGAATTATATTGAGTATCACTTAGTGAACGAGTAGTAAATTTGTCTTGATTGAGAAATACAACAGTTATGGTAATTTAGTTGGGCCGCATGTGTCAGTCTTTTCGGGACTTAAATGTATGAGATAAAATACTTGAGTGTCCGAAAGGGTCAAAATAGGCAGAAAAGTGTACTGAGGGGTTTGAAATGGGTCCTGAGGCATTTTTAGGAGAAACCGGCACCCCAGAAGGATATTTTGGCCTTTTGACTTTTTTTGAGTTAAGGTTCCAACGAAATTCCTAAGGTTATATTATCATGTGTGTTGAGGGTGTTAGGGTTAGAAGTTATGAAAAGAGAGAGAGGCCATTATAGGAAGAAAGTGAATGATTCCAAGGCTCCCAACACCATTTTTGTAGCACCACTACCACCGAAGTTTAGATCGGAAGGAGAGGAAGACAACTCCACCACTTTTCTGGAAAAATCAAACCTACAAACTCCAAGAAAATGTTTTTCTTGCGAAATTTGAGTGCATATACTATCCATGTTAGTTTAGGATTGAATATTGTTCATAAATAATTGATTTTAGTTTTAAATTGGATATTTAATTCATGTTCTTGGGTAGAAATCATGATAGATATAATTTAGTCATGTATGTATTACGAATCTGATAATTTAGTAACTTGAGAATATGGAGAATTCTGGTTTTGTTGATGTTATTGAATAAAGAAAGGATAATCTATGGTTTTGGGATATAAGTGTAAAATTAATCCGATTTAAATGATTTCCCTTCATGATTTATTGAGTTGGATATGTTTGAAATCGTTTATCTATGTTACTATATGGTTTGGGATATTTAATTTGGAGTTTAGGACTGTGTAATAGAGGTTTGAAGGGTAAAAGAGGTGAAAAACTCAAAATCTAAACGAAGGAGACGAACTGCTACATTTCGAATTGATTAAGACCAAGGGTGAATTGATGTGGCCCAAGGAAGAATCAATTCGATTTGCCAGAATTTTGGAAATTTCTCCTATTTAAGTCTAGAAGTTGTGAATAAATTATGAGGAGACTTTTGGGACATTATTAAACTTTAATGAGGGATTTTGTAATTCAGTAAACAAACAGTAGGGTATAGGTTTCCCCAATTGAGGATAATTAAGGCTAGGAATTATTGAGTATATTTTAATATATAATGAATTCATAAGAATTAGCACAGGTCACAAAGAGCATGAGTGAACCAAGGTCCAGACCAGTAGTAGAGAGATGTTGGGACCACTAAAATAATTAAAGGATAATTGGAACCCTTCGAGTAGTGGAAAAAACACAGGGATATACAATGAGAAGCAAAATGGTAAATTGATAATACATAGGATATTCGAGAGTATGTGTTGCGTACAAGATATATTATAGGTTGCGTGGATACCTATACTGATGATATATATATATATATATATATATATATATATATATATATATATATATATATATATATATGTATATATATATATTGTGTGAATACCTATTGTGTGACTTCTTATGTCTGTGAACGTACCTATGCTACATTCTATCACGGGAGGTTCCTTGACACACCCCAACCCAGTTACTTATAATTAAGTTTGAAAGTCAAAGTGAGTCAAACCATAATTAATCTAACCAAACCATAATCACGAGTTTTGATTTCAGAGTCATCATTGTAAATTCATATAACTGAAAACCTTTTTACAACATCAGAGTAATCATGCCCATAAAAACTTTCTTGAAGGATAAGTTAACTTAATTACATCATCTACATTTACACAAAATCATAGTTTCTCCCATTCCTGGCTAACCCAACCCGACCTCCTAGATTTGGCAGTGACATCGCGTTACCTGAAAAATGTGAACATAGGAACCGTGAGCAAAATAGCCCAGTGAATGCATCACTACTATACTGCTGCATGAATTTAAATGCAATAAATCATGTCCATATACTGATGTATTAACTTATCCGGCTCATTCATAATGAATGACCAACTTTTCCGAATCATGATTCACATATCTTGTCTAAATAGACAATTCTCCCCCATTCCTGGTCGAGGAGTAACCCCTTATCATTAATAGACAAATCTCCCCCATTCCTGGTGGAGGAGTAACCCCTCATTTCGATAAACCGAAATGAACAATTTCATATTCATTTTATTATGATCATACCAACAACACGATACAAATATCTCTTTTCAGTGAGTACACTCACCTTGGTTGACAACTACGTATTCAGGTTTCCTTCTGGTGGAGCTGAACTGGGTTGATTAGGCCTTACACCTGTCAATCCAACTAAATCAGTACTGAACCTCAATCATAAATATTATCCAAACATAATTATGTAACTTTCCATGGCTATACATCAACAATATAATTCCAATTAAGTCACATTCCATAAAACATAGGTAAAGGCAAACAATGATGTACATATTGATAAAGTTACGCACATTCAACCGTAGGAAATACCTTACGAGGAATTTATAACCAAAGTCAAGTAAACATGAAATTATACTCCTCAATGTATATACACATGAAACATGTACTCAAAGTACCCTTTGTAAGGACGAAATACAAACATTTATTCAAGGGGTACCCAGTATGGCCTGAAATTATGGTCTTACATACTTACCCATCCTATATTCCTAAATTGTACAAATACATGGGTCCAAACTCATCAATATGAAAACATATATGAATATACTATCCAGTACGAGTGACGGTGTAATTTTTCAAGCTTCCTCGGGCAAGTTATGACCATTTCTCTACAACACAAGAAATCTGCCCTACAAGGTCCTCTATTGATCCTTCGAATTCACAGAATTTTCATAATTATTATACAGGATAACTTTCCATGATTTTCAACACACCTTCAGTAGACATACTTAATAGTACATAATTAAAGTTTCATAATATTTGGACTTGATTTGCTATCTCAAAATCTTGACCAAACTCAGGGCATACCGAAATCAAGTATACAAACAACAACTATGTACCAACTTGAAATCATCATTACGGCCTAACCACAAGGAGATAAATTCTAATTTTCATATATTATATGAATATATGAGTCTACTTTCATTTCCAATTGTAATTTCTCAATTCCAGTAATCACATAAAGAGATATGCAGATTTGAATACAAGGGGTTTCAACACAAAGCAATTTTAAGGGTTTCTACACTCAACTTAACATAAGCTTGCATCTAACCATACATATTTATAAAGGGCTGAAACTTTCGTAAACTTATGATGATTTATATCATATAAATCATTAATATAATATGAATAACAAGAATTACAATTAGGATTACCTTCAGGGCTTTTTACGTAATTTCTACGGATTTTTCTACACTTTTTCTCCTTACTTTTCTTCCTTAACTTCTACTTTCTCTTTCCCTAAGCTTAAAACCCTTTCATGGATGGTTTTGGATGAAGTATAAGGATATTTCAAGGGTATAAGGTCGGCCAAGGCTTCCTCCCAAGCCAACCAATCAAATTAAACCATTTGGTTTAATAAAAGACAATTTACCACTTAAGGGAATTGACAGATTCGCCCCTTCTCGTAATTTCGACCTAACTTCTTACTCGAACATAAGTTTGATGCAACGTTTGTTTTGTTACAACCCTAACTCACATATATACAACTATGTAGTTTTAACCTCAAGTCAATTGTAATGTTACAAGGGTCAAAACTAGTCTTAAACAGGAACATTTCTATCGAAAATAACCAAATCTTGTGTTCGTACATAACTCGACATTTCATGATTTATGAAAGTAGGATTAGACTAAACATAAGCACTTAATATTAGATATACTAATAATACATTATTCATATCACATAATATAAACATGATTTAAATATAATTTATCAAAATTATATCCGAGTTGTCACAACTTCCCCCCCTTAGAAAATTTCGTCCCCGAAATTTAATATAAAGGTCACTTACCAAACAAATGGGGATATTGTTTCTTCATGCTATCCTCCATTTCCCAAGTTGCTTCTTTAACTCCATGGCTCATCCACATAACTTTAACTAAGTGAATATTTTTATTCCTCAATACCTTCTCCTTACTATCAATAATTTCCAATGGTTCCTCGATGTACGACAAGTCTTCCTTCAGTTCAATTGGTTGAGTTTTCAACTGATGAGATGGATCCGCCAAATACTTACGAAGCATCGATACATGAAAAACATCATGTAAACGGGATAAATCTGGAGGTAATGCTAGTCTATAAGCCTGGGGCCCAATTCTTTCCAACACTTCATATGGTCCAATGTATCTTGGACTTAGTTTCCCCTTTTTGCCAAATCTCATGACGCCTTTCCATGGTGAAATACGCAGGAATACAAAATCTCCCTTCTGAAATTCCAATGGATGCTTCCTCTTATTAGCATAAAATTTCTGCCTTCTTTGCGCTATCTTTATCCGTTCCCGAATCATTTTGATATTTTTAGTTGTTATATCTATCAGTTCAGGACCCAAAATTTTTCCTTTCACCAACTTCATCCCAACACAAAGGTGTTCTACACCTCCTCCCATATAAATCTTCATAAGGAGCCATACCAATAGTCGACTGATAACTATTATTAAACGAGAATTCCATCAATGGAAAATGATCATACTAACTACCTTTGAAGTCAAATACACAGGCTCGTAACATGTCTTCTAATATTTGAATCATCCTTTCTGATTGCCCATCAGTTTGTGGATGAAACGCAGTGATGAACTTCAAACTTGTGCCCATGGAAATCTGGAGACGAGGCCAAAACTTAGAAGTGAATGTTGGATCTCTATCTGATACAATTGACACTGGTGCCCCATGTAAACGAATAATCTCATCAACTTACATACGTGCATACTTGTCAACAGTGTAGGTGGTATTAACTGGGAGAAAATGAGTTGACTTCATCAATCGGTCTACAATCACCCAAATAGAATCATGCTCATTTGGTGACCGGGGTAATCCTGTAACAAATTCCATCGTTATATGCTCCCACTTCCATTCTGGAATAGGCAACGACTGCAATAACCCTGCCGGCTTCTGATGCTCCGCTTTCACTTGCTGGCATACTAAACATTTAGCTACGAACTCTGCAATCTCACATTTCATATTGTTCCACCAGTAATATTCCTTCAAATCTCTGTACATTTTTGTACCTCCTGGATGCATAGAGTAAATAGAACTATGTGCCTCTTCTAATATATCCTTCTTTAAGGGTGGGTCATTCGGTACACAATGATTCATCATTCTTAATCTTAAATTCACTCTCTTTACCATCCAGGACATCTTGTTTCTTCTTCTCGGGCAATGGATCACTGGTCTGTAAATTTCATATGCGTTCGGCCAATAAAGGTCTCATTGTGACATGTGCTAATAATCCTCCACTTTTTGAAAACTTCAATTCAATCCCCATCAATGCCAAGTCAAGAATATTTCCAACACGAGCACACCGTATGCAACCGAGAATCCCTGATGATTTTCGACTCAAAGCATTTGCTACTACATTGGCCTTCCCAGGATGATGATGAATAGTACAGTCATAGTCTTTAATCAGCTCTATCCAACGCCTTTGTCTCAAATTCAGTTGTTTCTGTGTAAACAAGTATTTCAAACTTTGATGATCCGTAAATATCTCAAAAGTTTCTCCATACAAGTAATGTATCCACAACTTTAAAGAAAAAAACAATGGCCGCTAGCTCCAAGTCATGTGTAGGGTAATTTCGTTCATGCGTCTTTAATTGTCTGGTAGCATATGTTATTACCTTCTTATTCTACATAAGAACACATCCTAACCCCTGAAATGAAGCGTCTGTATAGATCACAAAAGACTCATTCCCACATGGAATAGTAAGTATAGGGGCTAAAACCAACCGATTCTTTAATTCTTTATAACTCCTCTCACATTCTTCATCCCATACAAACTTCACTTCTTTACGAGTCAACTTTGTCAGTGGTAATGCTATTGCTGAAAATCCCTTAATGAATCTGCGATAGTAACCTGCCAATCCTAGGAAACTCCTAATTTCTGTCACATTCTTAGGACTCTCCCATTCAACAATTGCTTCCACCTTCTTTGGATCAACACATATCCCATTTCCCGAGACAACGTGCCCTAAAAACACAATTTCATTCAACCAAAACTCACACTTGCTGAATTTAGCAAACAATTTCTTCTCTCTCAAAATCTGCAATACAAGTCTCAAATGTTTCTCATGTTCCTCCATGCTACGTGAGTAAATCAACACATCATCTATGAATACAATCACAAATGAATCAATGAAAGGGTGGAATACCCGATTCATCAAATCCATAAAAACCGCTGGAGCATTAGTTAATCCAAATGGCATCACCAAAAACTCATAGTGCCCATATCGAGTCCGAAAAGCAGTTTTGGAAGCATCACTATCCTTCACTTTCAGTTGGTGGTAACTCGATCTCAAATTAATCTTCGAAAATACAGTGGCCCCCTGTAATTGGTCAAACAAGTCATCGATACGAGGTAGAGGGTACTTGTTTCTAATGGTCACCTTATTCAATTGCCTATAATCAATACATAATCGCATTATTCCATCTTTTTTTTTCCCAAATAACACGGGTGCTCCCCATGGTGAAACACTAGGCCGAATGAAACCTCTACTTATCAGATCTTGTAATTGCACTTTTAATTCTTTCAACTCCGCTGGTGCCATTCTATATGGAGAAAGAGAAATTGGACCAGTACCTGGAATTAATTCAATAGAAAACTCTACTTCCCTATCGGGTCGCAATCCTGGCAATTCCTCTGGGAAGACATCAGAAAACTCTCTAACCACTGGTATATCTTCAACTTTAAGTGCTTCCTTACTAACATCAACCACATACGCTAAATACCCTGTACAACCCTTACTCAATAACTTTCTTCTCTTAATTGATGAGATGAGACAAGTAGGGACAACATTCCTTTCCCCCGTAAATTGGAACTCCGGTTCACCAGGAAGATGAAATGTAACTTCTTTTCGAAAACAATCAATGGAAGCATGATACGATGATAACCAATCCAGCCCCAATATAATATCAAAATCCCGAATAGCCAACGGTATCAAATCAACAAAGAAATCTCGCTCACCCATTCGTAAGACACAATTTTTATAAACATGCTCAACCAGAATCACACTTTCCATTGGGGTAGAAATATATAAGGCACAATTGAGAAATGAACATGGTCTACCCAAATATGAAGCAATATGTAATGCGACAAATGAATGCGTAGATCCAGGATCAATGAGTGCATATAAATCTTTATTTGCAATAGAAAGTTTACCTGTAACCACTTCCGGTGTAGCATGGGCATCTTGTAGCGTCATCGCAAACACTCTTCCTCCTGCCCTCGATCCAGTTGCTTGTTCTGTACCTCTCCCCCTGGTGGCACTGCCTGGATAAGATCCTTTATGAGGACCCACACTACTGACTGAAACTGTTCTTGCCCACATAGGACAATTCTTTCTCAAATGACCCTTTTGGTGACAGTTGAAACATTCTATATTCAGTAACTTTGGGCAATTTCTCTTTATATAACCTGATGACCCACAAAAGAAACAAACATTAGGATCTCCTTGTACTAAAACTTCTGAACCTCTTCCATCACCAGCCTCACCCCTTTGCAAACTACTTCCACCTCTACCCTGTTGGAATTTCTTCCCTTCCAAACCTCGAATATTCTGTACCACTACTCTTTTGATAATTTGGATCAAATCTGCTTCTCTTTACACCTCGTTCTCGATTCCCTCTAGCTTTATTCACGTCCCTTTCTACCAACATGGCTTTGTTTACCAAGGCTGAATAATTAACAGTCTCTAAAGCCGACAACCGTGATTTAATGACTAACTCAAGCCCATCAAGAAATTGACTGCACATATCTTCCTCATTCCGTATAAACCTCGAAGCAAACCGAGATAAAGCTGTAAGTTTAGCTTCGTATTCTCTAACTGTCATACTCCCCTGATTCAACAGGAAATATTCTTTCTCCTTTTGTTTTTGATACATCGGAGGAAAATACTTATCATACAAGGCTTTAACAAAAGTATCCCATGAGATCACATTCCCACCTCCTGGAGTAATCAAGAAATGTTTTGTGGCATCCCACCAGTACTTAGCTTCTCCTCTTAGCATATATGTCGCCAAGGTCACTCGTTGATTGTCCGGCATTCTCATTACCCCAAAAATAATTTCAATCTCTTTAACCCAGACTTCTGCCTCTACTGGATCAACTACTCCTTCAAATGGGGGTGGATTCATTTTAATAAATTTCTCATGTGAAGTACTGCTTTCTTCCCGGTGTATAACCTCTTGATCCCTGGCCAATGCTTGTGCCTCCATTTGCCTGGCATGTTGTGCTTCCATCTGAGCCATAAATCTAGCCTGCTGCTCTGCCATTAAAGTCATAGCACGTGCTAATTTTTGCATGTCTGTCAATTGTTCCGGGTCAGGTTCTACATATCAATGAACAGGTTGTTCAACCTCTGCTTCCGCTGCCATATTTGAAGCCTCGTCTTCTATTCTCTCATTAACATTCCCTCCTTCCATTCTTTTCTATCTGAAATGAATCAAAGATATAACAACATGCATATATAAATATATTTTTCCTACCATAATCGTTAGTATCAAACAAAATATACTTTTAACATTCACTGCCAAATCTAGACTCTTTTCACTCCAGAACCTCAAAAACCTAGGCTCTGATACCAAAAGATGACACACCCCAACCCAGTTACTTATAATTAAGTTTGAAAGTCAAAGTGAGTCAAACCATAATTAATCTAACCAAACCATAATCACGAGTTTTGATTTCAGAGTCATCATTGTAAATTCATATAACTGAAAACCTTTTTACAACATCAGAGTAATCATGCCCATAAAAACTTTCTTGAAGGATAAGTTAACTTAATTACATCATTTACATTTACACAAAATCATAGTTTCTCCCATTCCTGGCTAACCCAACCCGACCTCCTAGATTTGGCAGTGACATCGCGTTACCTGAAAAATGTGAACATAGGAACTGTGAGCAAAATAGCCCAGTGAATGCATCACTACTATACTGCTGCATGAATTTAAATGCAATAAATCATGTCCATATACTGATGTATTAACTTATCCGGCTCATTCATAATGAATGACCAACTTTTCCGAATCATGATTCACATATCTTGTCTAAATAGACAATTCTCCCCCATTCCTGGTCGAGGAGTAACCCCTTATCATTAATAGACAAATCTCCCCCATTCCTGGTGGAGGATTAACCCCTCATTTCGATAAACCGAAATGAACAATTTCATATTAATTTTATTATGATCATACCAACAACACGATACAAATATCTCTTTTCAGTGAGTACACTCACCTTGGTTGACAACTACGTATTCAGGTTTCCTTCTGGTGGAGCTGAACTGGGTTGATTAGGCCTTACACCTGTCAATCCAACTAAATCAGTACTGAACCTCAATCATAAATATTATCCAAACATAATTATGTAACTTTCCATGGCTATACATCAACAATATAATTCCAATTAAGTCACATTCCATAAAACATAGGTAAAGGCAAACAATGATGTACATATTGATAAAGTTACGCACATTCAACCGTAGGAAATACCTTACGAGGAATTTATAACCAAAGTCAAGTAAACATGAAATTATACTCCTCAATGTATATACACATGAAACATGTACTCAAAGTACCCTTTGTAAGGACGAAATACAAACATTTATTCAAGGGGTACCCAGTATGGCCTGAAATTATGGTCTTACATACTTACCCATCCTATATTCCTAAATTGTACAAATACAGGGGTCCAAACTCATCAATATGAAAACATATATGAATATACTATCCAGTACGAGTGACGGTGTAATTTTTTAAGCTTCCTAGGGCATGTTATGACCATTTCTCTACAACACAAGAAATCTGCCCTACAAGCGCCTCTATTGATCCTTCGAATTCCCAGAATTTTCATAATTTTTATACAGTATAACTTTCCATGATTTTCAACAAACTTTCAGTAGACATACTGAATAGTACATAATTAAAGTTTCATAATATTTGGACTTCATTTTCTATCTCAAAATCTTGACCAAATTCAGGGCATACCGAAATCAAGTATACAAACAGCAACTATGTACCAACTTGAAATCATCATTACGGCCTAACCACAAGGAGATAAATTCTAATTTTCAGATATTATATGAATATATGAGTCTAATTTCATTTCCAATTGTAATTTCTCAATTCCAGTAATCACACAAAGAGATATCCAGATTTGAATACAAGGGGTTTCAACACAAAGCAATTTTAAGGGTTTCTACACTCAACTTAACATAAGCTTGCATCTAACCATACATATATATAAAGGGCTGAAACTTTCGTAAACTTATGATGATTTATATCATATAAATCAGTAATATAAGATGAATAACAAGAATTACAATTAGGATTACCTTCATGGCTTTTTACGTAATTTCTACGGATTTTTCTACACTTTTTCTCCTTACTTTTCTTCCTTAACTTCTACTTTCTCTTTCCCTAAGCTTAAAACCCTTTCATGGCTGGTTTTGTCTGAAGTATAAGGATATTTCAAGGGTATAAGGTCGGCCAAGGCTGCCTCCCAATCCAACCAATCAAATTAAACCATTTGGTTTAATAAAAGACAATTTACCACTTAAGGGAATTGACAGATTCGCCCCTTCTCGTAATTTCGACCTAACTTCTTACTCGAACATAAGTTTGATGAAAAGTTTGTTTTGTTACAACCCTAACTCACATATATACAACTATGTAGTTTTAACCTCAAGTCAATTGTAATGTTACAAGGGTCAAAACTAGCCTTAAACCGGAACATTTCTATCGAAAATAACCAAATCTTGTGTTCGTACATAACTCGACATTTCATGAATTATGAAAGTAGGATTAGACTAAACATAAGCACTTAATATTAGATATACTAATAATACATTATTCATATCACATAATATAAACATGATTTAAATATAATTTATCAAAATTATATTCGGGTTGTCACATTCCTCATCCTGGACAGTCTCATCCTGATGACCGCATTGAGGGGGATTTTAGACTTTTTCCTCCAAAACATAGAACTTAGTGTCAAGCACTAATTGTGTGTATCATAATGTGATCGGTCATTTGGGTGTGTTAGGTGTGTGCTTAGCCCAAAGACATGGAACAATGTTCGCCACCAAATTATTTGAATTGTGAATGTATGTTTAGATAATGACTCTGAACCAGATATCCATTACTTAGTACTTGGCATACCAGTACTCAATAGCTGAGTATGCATGCATTGCGGGTCTCCACCCAGGGATTCCGTCTTCACATATATTACAAGTATGGTGTATGTATATATACGTGTGACTATGTGTGCATTAGTAGATAAGAGAGATAGTGATATCTAAAGTAATATAAGACTGTGGAAACTTAATACTTAATTTGTGGTTTTTAATGGCTAAAGGGATTTGGAAATTATCTAACGCATTATATGGTCAATACAGATGAGAAAAATAGGTTACTATGCAGGCAGAGAATTAGTTCAAACTAGTTGGGGGGGGGGGGGTACCGTAACTAGGTTGGTTTAGAAGAATACATTAGGTGTGCATAATAGTTGAGAGGTGAGGATCTCAAGTGAGGGCATGTGAAGTTAACATGTATACAATATCTTCTCTTACAGCATTTTAAATATGTGCAAAATGTTTTTAAATTGTTTTCTTTGGTTTTGACCCGTTTCAAATCCATTATTGTAAAAGCCTTTTAGGTGACCGACGACAGGGACGCCAAGCTTTGGAGTCCATTCTTATTTGACAGGCTGCAACTACTGTGGACATTGTAGGACCTCGGTAGTAGACGCTTCTACTTTTATCAGTTCCTTGTTATCATTTAGTTATCTTAGTCGGGTATGTCGCCCGTCTTTTATTAATGGATATTTCAGAGTTACTGCATTTCCGTTTTTATTTACTGTTGTTAGATTGGGATTTATTTACGGACTATTGTATGAGGATGTTTATTCCCGACACATTTATTATTAAATTGTTTTATCATTTATTATGTTGTTTACTAGAATGGTGAACGTGCCTTAATAGTTTAAATTATTGCATGTTAATAAAAATATTAAAATTTTGACACTGGGCCATTAGGGTTTTAGTAACATAATTATGTTTCAACAGTGATGCTAAGAATGAAACCATTAATGATTCATGATTAATATAAAAATGAACTCATCACCCAGGAATAGAATAGGAGGGGTGTCACAATTATGTATTTTATGTAGCATTGTTTTAGTTAACAATTGTCTACATCATTAGACTACATGAATTTGTTCTAAATTGTTATATATGTGTACATATATATATATATATATATATATATATATATATATATATATATATATATATATATATATATATATACGACACACAAAGGTATCTACCTTTAGTGTCCAGTTCGTTCTCTATCGGTAAGTCTAGAAGAGTCCTTCACCGGTACACCATTGCAAGGACCACACCCCTAATGATGCCACTGGATTCTGACTATCCCAGTTCCTCATTGTAAGTAGTTCCACCTCATAGGAACTAAATAAAAACCTACAAAACACCTAGCCCACATGTCCCGATATGTGCTACAGTCCCGAAGGCATATGTAACCCTAATCGATAGGCTGTCCACGAACACGGGTATCTTCACACAAATAGTAAATACACATCTACAGTACATAATATGTATAGATAATTATCCCTATAATTACCCTCCAGTTGGGTTTCATCAATCTCCAGATAATAACCTTTCCTTAAGAATTAACCATCTAGTTCATTATTAAATTCTCTAAATATGAATAGTGACACAAAACTATTTTTAATTAAATATCCACTCACTTGGATGACCTCCCCGAATGTTTCCTCGATCCTACCCTGGATGAAGCCCTAGAGACGAATCGATTTTCTTTTGGAGATAAATTGATTGGCCTCAGGCCAAATCAATTCGCCATGAAGTCCAAATCGGTTCGATTTAGGAAGTAAGCCCAGATTTGTAAAATTTTAATACATATTTCTTCCCTAAAATTCCATAATCGTTTTTCCTACACTGCGTTAATGAATTCTAAATTTTGTAAACCTAAATTTCATCAATTATGAATTCATGTTAACTAAGAGAATACATCCATAAGGTTTCAAAATTTTTCTAAACATAATCTTGCCTAAAATAAAGTGCATCCCAAAATCATAAACTAAAGATTTTGGTCTTGCACACCCTTTTGTAGAAAAGTGATAACGAATTTAAGAAATCAGAAAAATAAAAAACTGGAGACCACCCATTCGTATCGATAATATCTAAAACTTTATTATCGGAATGGATTTACCCGTAGATCGAATCGGTTCGATTCTACGCAAAAACTAAAAAGGCCTAAGGGCAAATGTGATGCATTTAAAACCTCCATAAATGCCCAAACAAAGCTCCAAAATTGTACCTAAAGGATACCTAACCCAATATAAGTATAGGATCATATGTTTAAATAATTTTACACCATAGTATGTGTCCAAAAACATAAAATCTAAGATTAGAACTTAAAGATTCAAATTTTTAAAAATCACTCATCTTTAAAATAACGTGGGGCTTATTTATCATTAATTTCGTCCCTAAACCTCAAATTAACTTGGGGATAATTCATTATTGTGAAGTTTCATTCTAAAACATCAATTATATTTTCATATCTACGTCATTTAATCCATCAATTTCATGTTTAATCAACAAGGTACAACAACTCTATGCAGGACAGATTCGTATCATTACTAATTAAGCCAACTCATAAATCATCATATTAATTAGTCTTCAATGTATCAAAAAACCCAAAATCATTTTGATAAATCATGATAATAAATCTATAAACAAATTATTAAAGATATTGAAAAGAAATTCCTTACCTTAAAGTGGAGGGTTGAAGAACTCTTTTTGAACTTCCACTTACTTTCTCCTCTACAATCTTTCCCAATTAATCCCAAGTGCTTATGGCTCCCAATGTTTGATTTAGTGGATGGAAATTACCCAAATAATATAGTTTAAACCCATTTTAAAACTCTAATCTTGTATCTCCCCATAAGATCTAATTTCGGGCGCTTAAAAGATCCCAGAATGTTTCCAAAGTACCCAAAATCTGTCTTAAAGGTATACCTAACCCCAAGACGAATTTAAAGCGATAAAATCACATAAACGGACATCTTTATCATCCCAGAGTCCACACTATATAATATTTCTCATAACTCATGGTAATATCACACAACGCTAACAATTTATTCAGTCAATTATTCTATGCATGTAAATTTTCAATTATCATCTAAATTATGCTAATTTATCATTACTAAGCCATACAAGTAATAATTCATTTCATTTATTAATTTTTACTCACTTAATAAATAATAAGTGCAGTCCATGAAAATATGGGATATTACATTGTTCCTCCCTAATAATGGAATTCTGTCCTCAAAATTCACTGAAGCATAACAGCAAAACATAAACTGCACAAATATCATAATCATATGTACATCATTATTCTGTATCCATTTCCCAGTATATAATATAAGAAGGATCATATATCCCTACTAAAGTGTTCTATGATTGGGGAGCCATTACACCCAATACCACGTGCCCACACACACACAAGTGTCACATATGAATGAGACATTTACATCTAAAAATCAACCACACATACCATGCATGGCCAGACAATAAAGGTGTACTAAATTTCCTCACTAACTGTGGCTCAATTCTTCCTAGGACTTTCCCACTTATTGAACTAGTGGTGCAAACATATCTAAGTTCTCTAAACATTACAATCCTTGGCCTCACTAGCCTTAAATCATATAATAGCTCTCCGCTCAATGCATTATATCTTCACACACATAATGTCTAACGTATTTAACCAATATCCAAGATCCCAATGTCTCTCAACTCCCAAAACTTACTAAGCTTCACGCATGAGACGTCTTGTAAGCAGCATCCAAACAAGTAACCCTCTTGATACATAATATCCAAGCTTAGTCGGTTGTCGAGATCCATTGGCCCTAGACAAAACATGAAACAATGCATTAACCACACAAATCTCAACTTGTGATAATTTCAACAAAAGGCTCACCCCTTCCAAGAGTTATACTAAACCCCTTTAAGTCCATCGATCCAATAATTCTAAAGCATAATGATTTTCTTAAACATCTGGAAGGACACCCTCTGCCCATCCTTAAGTCTAATATAGCGATTAATCACTCCAAAACCATTAAAAACCTAACCATGCCAATAAAGGTCTACTATCACCATTCACACTAACAATGTGATCGTGCTACTACCATATGTGACCATACACAACTTCATGTAACTAAGTCCATCAATATCCATAAAGTTCTAAAAATAACCCAAAACGTTTATAATATAAATACTTCTCATAATGCATATCCTTACATACTAAGGTAAATCCATTATTGGTTAATAATCCCACTTATCCATCCAATAAAGTATGGAACCACTAGCACATAATCCATGTAAGTACTCTGAACTGGATAATCATTATATCCCTGATCCAATAAATACGTAAATATTCAACCCAAAATCCTCACATTTTTGCACCTACTCCCGACAAAGTGAAATTTCCCAAATCATGAGAAACCGATGGCTATAATCCCAATGCCCATTGAAATTCCCATCATATGAAATATATAAAACCTCAACCAAACCATCCTTGGTTATACATAGAATCCACCATCGAGCACTTGCTAGACACAAGACTATACACTACATGTAATAGAAATTGAAATTACAATTCATCTTAGGATCTCTCTCTCTCTCTCTCTCTCTCTCTCTCTCTCTCACTCTCTCTCTCACTCTCTCTCACTCTCTATTTCTCTCAACTTTGTATTTCAAAACATCCTCTCCCATTCTCCTCTCATTGTCTCTAATAGAGATACTCTCAATCTTACCTTTGTAATTACAACCCTAAATCGATACACACACTTTCTTTCAGATTCTTGAACTTTACTTGTTCCTAAAACTTATTCATAACTAATGCATCAATAAAATACACACCCATAATGCACAAGCAACTCCATCCTAATAAAATTTTCTAATTGAGTCATCTCAACTCTAACCAATAGAAAAATCAATACTTTCCTCTCTTATTTTTACCCATTCACGTGCACTATAAATTATATCTAACTAGTCTCCAACCCATATCTCATAATCATATGGCGACCCAAATCCTAGGCCTAAAAACTCTCACATTATTATCACCCAAATCATAAACGGTCTAAAAACACAAATGAATCTTGTTCAAATATGAGCATAACACCAATTTGACAATTTAATTGGAATTAATAGACACATAAATCCATCCTTAAAAATTCTCATATTTGCTAAAATGCATCATTACATTTTCCTCTCTCTTAGGTGCAAAAAATCTCATAAGGTCACTCTATTAGCCTAAATTCCCATCAAAATCCTTACGAATATATGCAGAACTCACATCTCTAATAATCTCAATAAAATTAAAATTCCTTAATATCTTCCAAAAATAGATTCATTGTCAAATACATTCCCTAATATGAGCCTGCAAAAGTCTTTAAGGTACAAACTTTACCCCCAAACACGATAATTTCCCCTAATAATTCTGACAACTATGGTGAACACCAACCATTTCACACTTGACCACTAACTCGGAATGGTACTCGTTCTTCTACTTTTCAAATATCCACTACTCCTGAAGACTTACCAATGACCAAACAATAATGAACGATGTCGACACACATGCTCTCACGACACCAGAGTACAAAATCACATAACGGTCTCAAGAAACATCAATGAACTTTTAGTAGAAAATGAAACGTATGTAAGATATCTCTTAAGGACCTTAGAAACTAGAAGCTCTTATACTAACTGTAACAACTCCCGATCTCCATGCGTGGTTGATAAGACTGCACATGAAATAACAGGGATATCAAAATAATTTATATCATTATTAACATCAACATAAACTAAAAAACATATTAAATTAATACCAACACAATTAAGGATTAAATAAAAGATTATAAAAAATATACTAAACTGTGACAACTAAATCAACTATAGAAAAACTTCTTATTACAATTATTTAACGGAATAAAAGACTACAACTGAAGTACCTGTAGCTAAAAATTCCAACAAAAATACAAATAGAGTATAAGGGTAACCCTTCCACGTAACTCTGAATATGTTGACAGCTATAATAAACCAATGACTCCAACTCTACAAATACCAAGCCAGATTGCCACAACTGCAAGTCTAACCGCTTAGTCATGTTAACCTGTTTATATAATAATAGTACCTGGAGGGGGAAAACATTTTTTTAATATGGGTTAGTTCCCTTAAGTTGCAAGATTTAACTTTCAATACCCATTAATAACAATGTAGTCAATTCGCAATATATTCCCCCATCAGATCTCACATGCAATGAGTATCTCAGCTCTCACCTAAGTGCAATACTATGTGCATGTCCCAATCCAAGGCCTACAAATCAAGAAGTCTCTGTCTCTACACAATTGAGCACTATCACGAACAAATACCATGGAACGGTACCAACAAACTAAATAATACTTCACTCTAAGATCCACACATATATTTTTATCACATATAAACATAATGCTCGACCAATTTAAATATCTTTTAATTAAACGAATTATTATCCAATTACCATAAAGGATAGGTCACCACTGCATACCATTATTAATGGAATGTAACTATCCAACATATAATTGGGAGGGAAATATCTACACATATAACCTGAGTGCCAAAGACTAATCCCATAATACTATCACATAGAAATATAATCGCATCACATTATGTATTTTACGTGGGATTATATTAATTAATAAGTGTATACATCATTAGACTATATGAATTTGTTCTTAATTTGTCCATATATATATACGAGCGGAATGCCCGTGCCTGAAGGCACGGCGAAAATTTCGAAAGTACGTAATTACGGTGAAAATTTTCGAAGTACATAATTGCAAAACGGAAAAAAAGAGTAATTTATAACAATTGGCCATAATCTCCTTTATTTACAAACTATTCACCTTGCTTAACAAACAACACATAATCCAACAACATTCAAATAATCTTAAATTCATCAAACAAATTCACATATAATATAAAATATACAATATTCATCAAATAAATTCTCATTGTGTCTCAAAAAACAAAGTGTCAAAGTTTTTAAAAAATTGGACAGAGTCTCCTTTATTTATTGGACTATCCACCCTTCTCAAGGGATAACAATAATTAAAAAAAAACGAATTTGCCTAACAAAAGCTTCAATAAAACAAACATCTTAAAAAAATAAATCTATATCAATGGAAGCTCCATAGAAACTCCGTGGCAGCCCCATAGCATCCTTGTAGTAGCTATTATCATAGAAGCCCTGTATTAGCCCCGTAGCAGCTCCGTAGCAGCCCCATAGAAGTCCCGTAGCAGCCCCATGGAAGTCCTGTAGCATAAAAATTAAGTCCATATTTGATTGGTCTTGGATTAAAGCCGAAAATGAAAAGAAAAAAAATTAGTTTGTTCACAAAAACATTGTACGTTATCTATATACGATGTGGGGTGGGGTGGGGGGGAGATACACATCAATCCGAATTACTAAGAAAATTAAAAATAAGCACCCAACTTAAAAACCTATTTCAAAAAACACATTTGTGTGTGAGTATAATCTGTGTGTGTCATCTTGAAACTACTGGATTTCAATATTCCCAAGCAACCCCGAAATCATCTATATGAAACCTTAAATATTGATAGTGTGACATGGATCAAAAACAATTTGATAACATCATATCACGAATACAAAATGTAAAAATGAAAAATAAAGGAAAACCAATCCAAGTAGGCAATATGTAAACCTCGATCCACTTTCTTTGTTTTAAAAAAAAAGTGTCAAAGTTTTAAAAAAATTGGACAGAGTCTCCTTTGTTTATTGGACTATCCACCCTTCTCAAGGGATAACGACAAATCCAACAATATAGAAAAAAAATCGCAAGTTTTGTCGTAAAGAAATCCATCTTATTCTTTTTACATACCCTAATTGTAAGGCCCTAAAACATGATTAGGAAGGTTAATTACATGATTAATTATAACTTAGGAGGTTTACTACAACCCTTACCTATTCCTAAGTGGAAATGGGAGCATGTTACTACAGATTTTGTTATAGGTTTACCAAAATCATCACGAGGGTTTGATTCTATTTGGGTTGTCATTGATAGGTTGACTAAGTCTGCACATTTTCTTCCTGTTAAAACTACTTACTCCATGGATAGATATGCCAAATTATATGTGGATGAGATTATCAGATTGCATGGTGCACCTATTTCTATTATTTCTGATCGAGATCCTAAGTTCACTTCTCACTTTTGGCCTAGTTTACAACAAGCTTTGGGGACTAAATTAAAATTTAGTACAACTTTTCACCCTCAGACTGATAGGCAGTCAGAAAGAACGATGCAGACACTCGAAGATATGTTACGAATTTGTGTATTGGTGTTCAAGGGGAGTTGGGATGAACACTTGCCACTAATAGAGTTTGCTTATAATAATAGCTATCATTCGAGTATTAATATGGCTCCTTATGAAGCTTTATATGGGAGAAAATGCAGAACTCCAGTGTGTTGGACTAAAGTAGGAGAATGAAAACTTCTTGGGCCAGAAATTGTACACCAGACTACGGAAAAGATCAATGTTATCCATAATCACTTAAAGGTGGCGCAAAGTAGACAGAAAAGTTATGCCGACAACCGAAGGAAAGAATTGAAATTTGAGGAAGGTGATCGAGTATTCCTACGTGTTTCTCCTTGGAGAGGGGTTATGAGATTCGGGAAGAAGGTAAAGTTAAGTCCCAGGTACATTGGCCCTTATGAGATAGTGAAACGAGTTGGAGCTGTAGCTTATAAATTGGCGTTAACACCAAAATTGTCGCGGATACACGATGTTTTTCATATATCCATGTTACGTGAGTATGTGCCCGATCCTTCACATGTGTTTATCCCACAACCGATATAGCTTCAAGATGACTTAACCTATGTGGAGGAACCAATTGCTATTGTAGATTGAAAGGAGAAACTGTTACGTAGTAAAACCATTTCACTAGTTAAAGTGATGTGGAGAAATCGAAATGTGGAGTATGGCACTTGGGAAGGGGAGGATAACATGAAGAAGCAATATCCTCATCTATTTGGTAAGTTTCTTATGTGTTAAATTTCGAGGATAAATTTTTTATAAGAGGGGTAGAATTGTAAGGCCCTAAAACATGATTAGGAAGGTTAATTACATGATTAATTATAACTTAGGAGTTATAAGTTATAGATTAGTTATGTGTGTTAAACATGTTAATTATCATTTTTAGGGGATGCATGCTCATGTGATATATGTGTTGTTTACATTAGGGGTTAATTGAGCTTATGATCGGGGATACCACGTTTAGAACATATGATTAGTTATGTGATTAATGCATCATAAATTATGTTTTTAATGCATGATTATGTTTATAAAAGTAAATAAGGGTGTTGATACAAAATTGGCAATGTTTGGTTGCCAAATGTGAAAGTTTTGAGATTTTCGGTAAATTGCTACTTTCCTGTTCGAAGCCCAAATTAGGCGTATTAGTTTATGATTTTTGGAAAATATAAATTATGAAAGTTGTAGATATATGAATTAATATTATGTAATACCCCGTACTTTTGGCTATATTTATTTTTGGGATTAATTAATTAAATTGCGTATTTATTGGAAATTAATCCGGGTTAATAATAATACTAATGTGATGCGAATTGGTATTTGATTATGCGCATATATGATTATATATGTACTTGGTGTTATAAAATTTGTCGTGGGATTCATATACGGCATTTTAGAAATTTTGTTGAGACGCGTGGGACCGCCGCGTCACGGTATAATATTTTGATATTAAAAGTGAATTTAAAATCTATAATCCGTATGGTCGTTTTGAGTGCGCCAACGCGTCCGGAAGGGTCGAGATAGTCAGAAAACACTAGCCGGGGGTATAGTTTGGGTCCCGGGGTATTTTTAGGCCATCCCGGCACTATAAAGGGTATTTTAGTAATTTGGCATTTTTGGGTAATTAAAAGTGACGAAAATTGAGAGTTGTAATCTGATAAGGATTGACCCTAACCAACCCTTATTAACCCAACAAGCTACGGAGGTTTATTAATTAGGTTTTCATAAGTTCCCTCAAAGCAAACCCTAGCCACCAAAGCCTCTTGGAGAAGAAAGCTTGGAGAAGGAGAGAGAGAGAGGAATTCTGCAGAAATTCTACACCGAATCCACACCAAATTCAGAAATCAAACCAAGGCAAGTGACTTTATTTCATTTAAATTCGAAGAATGTCTTTTCCATGTTAGATATTGAAGAATCTTAATTGTTCTTGAAAGATTAAAAGAAAACCCATGAAATTTGGAGTTATTATTGTATGTTGGGATAGGTTTGCATGTAGAAACATTGTTGGGAGATGTAATTTTGGAGATTTCATATTTAGGTGATGCATAAACGAATTAAAAATCTGGGAATTTATGATGAGAAAAAGTTAGGGTTTATGTTCTTGAAGAAAATTGGGAATTAATGTAGAAATTGTGATTTAATGATGTTTAGATGATATCAAAACCTTTAATGATGTTAGTATAGCCCCTTAACATGTTTGAGGATGATTAGAGAACTCAATATATTGTGGGAACGAATTTTAGAAGAGGTTTGAGGAGTAAAAATGGTGAAAAACGATTTTTGGGAAGTTCTGGGCCGAAACTGGCATCTCGTTAGAAGCAGCCCCCAGGTCGTTCGAACGAGCTTCTAACGAGTTGACCAGTCGTTATTAACGAGTGGGGGTTTTCGTTCGATATCTCGTTCGAACGAGATATCGTTAGAAGGGACAGTTCGTTCGAACGAACTGGGATCTCGTTCGAACAGTCTCGTTCGAACGAGACTTCTAACGACCTGACAATCCAAACTCGTTCGAAGCCTCGTTCGAACGAGACTTCTAACGAGCTAACAGTTTGTTCCTTTTTGGACTGTTTTGACTTTTGGAGTTCCGGGAACTGGTTCAAGGGTAGAGTTAGCATCCCTTTGATTATATAGCGATTGATTTGGGACTTTTGGGTTATCGAGATGAGTAAATCATACACTAGAGTTATATCCAATGAACCGTTTGGGTTGAGACGTGAGTGTCTACTACGATGTGAGGATAAATTATGGCACGTATAATTATGAACCGGAATAAAATAAGTTGTGATAATTATAATTAGTATGAGAGTGCAATATGTACTACGAACATAATACGATATTACTAAGATGTGTGTTTACTTAGTATTGATATATGGATTGTATGTATGACATACCTACCATACTTGCTATCACGGGAGGTTGCGTTCGCTTAGGACCCTCTAATCCTTGTGTGCCTACGGGGGGGATATAGACTGGTACCTTGATGAACATAGGTCATAGAAAGACTTATTGTGATATTAATAAGTCCGCTGACCATGGGAGCGTAGGTATGTGCGTGACCCATGTGATGGTGACTGTGTTCGCCTCCATTATTTGTGATATTGTTATCGGTAAACTATTCCTGAGAGATTCGGAATATGTAATCCTTATGTACGTGATGTACCGGGATGGATAGCAGAGTATGTGTGCACTACAGCTTAGATTGCGGGGTGCTTGTATCGTATATTTATGATGTGAATAATATACATTAAATTTATGGAAATCCTCATGTTAATGTTGTAAAATATTACCGTATTGTTTTGAGAATATAACGAGTTAACTGATAATTATATCAATGGCATATTTAGTAACTGAGTTTACGTTAAACCTCTATTTAATTACGAACGTTGTTATGTTAATTGGAACCGAGTATTATGGGTAGAACTTTTGGTAGTCTAGCTAGTTAAGTTGTCACTCAGTTAGTGGAAAGGGTAGTTATAGATGGGTACTTACGTTAGGAGTGCACAGTTAGTCGAGAGGTGAGAATTTAATGTGAGTGCACGTCCTAACATGTACTTTGCATTTAATGTTTTAAATGTTTTTAAAGCACTTGCAGGTTTTTAAAATGATTTCCACTTTGGGGCTCTGACCCATTTTCTTTCAAATATATTTTCTTGTAAAACCATTTTAGGTGCCCAGCCACAGGGACACCAAGCATAGGATACTCATTCAGGTGACGAGCTGTAGCTGCTTGTGGAAGCTACAGGGATTTGCATGTAGATGCTTCTATCTTTTGGATTCCAGAGTCACCATCTATCCGTTGTAGGGCATGTTGCCCATTTCTATTTAGAGACATCATTTTTACATTTCAGTTTTCAGACTCTAGCATGTATTGCTCAGTATTCAGTTTTAGTTATTTATTTCAGTTTACTTATCAGTTGTGGGATTTGTATTGAGGAGTTTTTCCTCCAGAGTTTATTTACATTCTGTGATGGTTATTCGTTTTACTTCAGTATGGTGAATGGTGTTATTTAGTTATTCATTACTCTTGTTGTATTTTAATCAGATTTAATAAAAATTGGCACTTACTTTTTAAATACTAGGTGGTTAGTAATCTTTAAAATGTTTTCGACAGTGATGCTATTAACTGAGCCAACTTGGCATTTTGAATTAATTTTATAAAGGAGTAGCTACCCGGTGTTTAATTAGTCGGGGTGTCACAGGTGGTATTAGAGCCTCAGGTTCTAGTGTCCTTTAGGATCTGTACGGCTATTATGTTTCCGCTACGTTTTCTTTGATATAGAGCCTTATATTTTAGGACTGTTGTACTCTTTTGTGTATGCTTCGTTCTTCAGCTATATTAAGTTTATAAACTGCGAACTTATAAACTTTGTTCTTATTTCAGATGCCTCCACGACGTGCACGACGAGTTCCCAGGAATGCTACGCCCGAACCACAGCCCGCTCCAGTTCAGGGCATGTTGAACGCCGCTGAGGTTGCTGCTATAGTAGCCCAAGCGGTAAACGCATCGATTGCCGTGATCCAGCAGGCACCGCCTCAGGCGCCGGTTGCCGCGCCAGTACAGGTTAATGCATTCCCGTCTGCTTGGGAGCGTGTACGTGACGCTTTTCAGAAAGCGCATCCGCTAGAGTTTGCTGGAAGCTCAGATGTGGTTATCTCGAGCCAATGGAGGAAGGACATGCAGAGGCATTTGAGGATGCATGAGTGCACAGATGTTCAGAAGCAGGTGCTAGCTACTTTCAAGCTAGTTGGATCTGCACTGCAGTGGTGGGAGTCCATTACCACCGCGGAGGAGAGGGATACCCTCACCATTCAGGAATTCTGGGTGCGGTTCGACCGCAAGTACTTTTCGTCCGCAGTTCATACAGAGATGAGGAGGAAGCTGATGAGTCTGAGGCAGGAGAGCAAGACAGTGGCCGAATATGAGGCCGAGTTCACTAGCCTGTTGAATATCGTACCAGACGAGATTCCAACAGAGAAGAAGAAAATAGAGAAGTTCACTGATGGGTTGAATTGGAGGATCCGTCAGCATCTGCTAGGGAACCTATCGTTGGCCACGTATTCTGATGTGGTTAACGCTGCATTATTACACTGCCAGGACCACCGTTTTCATATGGCCGAGGGCAAACGGTCAGGGGAGTCTAGCCATCAGGGCAGGACTGGAGGACATGGTGCCAGCGGGGCACAGACCGGTCAGGGGCAGAGACAGACTGAGCAGGGTACCCAGCAGGGGGACAATAAGAGGTTCCGGTCAGGGAACTACAGGCAGGGACAGGGAGGTTTCCGTCAGGGCCATCAGGGTCCAAACGGTCAGTAGGGCCAACAGGGGCAGAATGGACAGCAGTTCCATCAGGGCCAGCAGGGCCAAGGGAGGAATGGTAACGGCCACCAGGGCCGGGGACAGCAGGGGCAGAGGGGAGGGAACTTCCCAGGGAAGTGCTTTACTTGTGGAAAGACTGGCCATAAGAAGCAGGATTGTCCTGATAAGGGCAGGTCCCCACAGCAGCAGCAGCAGGGTGTTCGCCAGGAGCCACAGAGACCTATGTTTCCCGCCGCTCTTCCTGCACCGCCACAGATTGCAGCATTGCCACCCATTCCAGCAGTCCCAGCTCAACAGGGGCAGCTACAGTATGGACGTGTCTACAACGTTCACCAGGCTACAGTTCCACAGGCACCGCCCGCGATCGAGGGTACGTTTCCTATCCATGGCACTATGGGTCGGGTGTTATTTGATACGGGTGCTACACATTGTTTTATAGCTACACACTTCGCGAAAGCTTTAGGATTGTTAGCTACGGCAGAGAGCACAGTGACGTGTGTCGACTCACCATTGGGGAGTGGGTCACTTATTTTCTTTATATGCCGGGGAGTGGGGGTAGCGGTTGGTGGTTTGGTATTGCCTGCGGACATGTTAGTGTTAGACATGCATGCTCACGATGTGATCATCGGTATGGATTGGCTCGTATCATATAGAGCCATGATTGATTGCTTCAGCGGGAGCATTATTTTTGCCATTCCGGGGCAGGAGATGTTTATAGTGGCGATGCCTCTCCCAGAGGGAGGATCGACCGCTCATCTGTATTACATAGAGGAGGATACCTCTAAGGAGGTTGTGATTCCTTTGGATTCGATCTCGGTTGTCAGGGAGTATTCAGATGTGTTTCAGGAGATACCAGGCTTACCACCCGGTCGAGAGATAGATTTCGTTATTGATTTGCTACCGGGTACGAGACCTATAGCACGTGCACCGTACCGTATGGCTCCAGCTGAGATGCGAGAGTTATGGGATCAGATAGAGCAACTGTTAGGGCAGGGCTTTATTCGTAGGAGTACCTCACCTTGGGGCGCTCCAGTTTTGTTTGTGAAGAAGAGGAACGGTTCACTCAGGTTGTGTGTGGACTACCGAGAGTTGAATAAAGTCACGATACGGAATAAGTATCCGTTGCCTCGAATCGATGACCTGTTCGACCAGTTGAGGGGAGCTTCCTTCTTCTCGAAGATTGACTTGAGGTCGGGATACCATCAGTTGTGTATCAGGGAGGAGGATGTCTCGAAGACTGCGTTCTTGTCGAGATATGGTTCTTATGAGTTTCGGGTTATGCCTTTCGGCTTGACCAATGCTCCAGCAGTGTTTATGGACTTGATGAACAGGGTGTTCAGAGATTTCCTCGATCAGTTTGTTGTCTTCATTGATGACATTCTGGTCTACTCTCAGACAGAGGAGGAGCACGCCGAGCATTTGAGGCAGGTTTTGCAGACACTTCGTCAGAACGAGCTGTATGCAAAATACGAGAAGTGCGGGTTTTGGTTGAAGGAAGTCCAGTTCTTGGGTCACATTATTTTCGACCAGGGAATATCAGTTGATCCAGGGAAGGTATCAGCGGTGAGGGAGTGGGGACAGCCCACGACACCAACGGAGATTCGTAGTTTCTTGGGTTTAGCAGGATACTACAGGAGGTTTATTCGAGGTTTCTCGGAGATAGCAGGTCCTTTGACACATCTTAATCGTAAGGGTGTGCCATACATCTGGAGTGATGCCTGTCAGTTGGCATTCGATGAATTGAAGGACAAATTGACCTCAGCACCTGTGTTAGCATTGCCGAAACCGGGAGTTGAGTATTTGGTTTACACCGATTCGTCTTTGTAAGGACTGGGAGGTGTTTTGCAGCAGGAGAGACAGGCCATAGCTTATGCTTCCCGTAAGCTTAAGCCTCATGAGAAGAATTACCCCACGCATGATTTGGAGTTGGCAGCGGTAGTATTTGCCTTACGGATTTGGAGGCACTATCTTTTGGGGGAGAAGTTTCAGCTATTCACGGACCACAAGTCACTACAGTATCTGTTCACGCAGAAGGAATTGAATATGCGGCAGCGTAGGTGGCTTGAATTTGTGAAAGACTACCAGTTTGACATCCAGTACCACCCGGGTAAGGCTAACGTGGTAGCAGACGCGTTGAGCCGCAGGCCAGCAGAAGAGGTGGCAGAGGTGTGGAAAGCAAAGTGGAAGGAATTGGGACACCAGGATGCAGTGGCCCGATCTTTCATGTCTGTGATGACCTATACACCGCAGATTGTCACAAAGGTAGTACGAGCACAGGCTAATGACACGTTCTGTCAGGAGAAGATAGTTCGATTGCTAGCTGAGGGAGCTGAATCCTATACCGTTAGCTCAGACGGGGGATTACGCTTCAATGGGAGATTGGTAGTCCCGGAAGGGGAAGAATTGCGGCACGATGTGATGACAGAGTCGCACGGCTCACGGTTCGCGGTACACCCCGGAGGGGACAAAATGTACCAAGACATGAGACGGCAGTATTGGTGGAGCGGTATGAAGAGAGATATCGCTGAGTTTGTCTCGAAATGCGCCACCTGTCAGCTTGTAAAAGTGGATCATCAGAGACCAACAGGATTGCTACAGCCATTGGAGGTTCCGGTGTGGATGTGGGAGAGCATATCCATGGACTTTATCACGGGGTTGCCTACGTCGCAGAGGGGTCACGACTCCGTTTGGGTAATTGTGGACAGATTGTCCAAGGTCGCTCACTTTTTACCCATTAGGACTGATTACACTACGGGTCAGTATGCCCAGCTCTTCATTTCAGAGATTGTGAGACTTCACGGTGTGCCACTGAATATCGTGTCTGACAGAGACAAGATATTTGTTTCGAGGTTTTGGGAGAGTTTCCAGGAGGCCATGGGCACAGAATTGCGGTTGAGTACGGCTTATCATCCGCAGATTGATGGGCAGACAGAGCGCACCAATCAGATGTTGGAAGACATGCTACGCATGTGTATTATTGACTTCGGGGGTGGATGGGAGCAGTACCTTCCACTGGTGGAGTTTGCTTACAACAACTCCTATCAGTTCACGATTGGCATGGCTCCGTTTGAGGCATTGTACGGTAGACCTTGTCGTTCCCCAGCATGTTGGTTAGAAGTGGGGGACAACAAACTACTTGGGCCGGAAGTGATTCAGGATACTTCGGCAAGGATTGAGTTGATTCGGAGTCGCATTCGGGTAGCTCAAGACAGGCAGAAGAGTTACGCTGACGCGAAGAGGTTTTTCAGGGAGTTCCAAGTGGGGGACCAAGTTTTGCTCAGGGTATCTCCGATGAAGGGGATTATGCATTTCGGGAAGAAGGGGAAGTTGGCACCGAGGTATGTGGGGCCGTTTCCTATTATTGAGCGGATCGGACCGGTTGCGTATAGACTCGGGTTACCGGAACATTTGCATCGGATTCACGACGTGTTCCATATTTCCTCGCTGAGGAAATACCTTAGGGATGATTTGGCTCATTCTCACATTGCGGTGGAGGACATCGATCTCCAGCCGGATAGCTCTTATGAGGAAGGGCCAATTGCTATTTTGGACCGAAGCGAGAGGAAACTGCGATCAAAGATAGTCCCGTTAGTGCGTGTTCAGTGGCGACATCACAATGTCGAGGAGTCCACATGGGAGCGCGAGGATAAGATGCGCGAACGTTATCCAGAGCTGTTTTTAGCAGGTACTTTCTAGTTTCGAATTTCGGGATGAAATTCAGTTATTAGGGGGGAAGTATGTAATACCCCGTACTTTTGGCTATATTTATTTTTGGGATTAATTAATTAAATTGGGTATTTATTGGAAATTAATCCGGGTTAATAATAATACTAATGTGATGCGAATTGGTATTTGATTATGTGCATATATGATTATATATGTACTTGGTATTATAAAATTTGTCGTGGGATTCATATACGGCATTTTAGAAATTTTGTTGAGACGCGTGGGACCGCCGCGTCAAGGTATAATATTTTGATATTAAAAGTGAATTTAAAATCTATAATCCATATGGTCGTTTTGAGTGAGCCAACGCGTCCAGAAGGGTCGAGATAGTCAGAAAACACTAGCTGGGGGTATAGTTTGGGTCCCGGGGTATTTTTAGGCCATCCCGACACTATAAAGGGTATTTTAGTAATTTGGCATTTTTGGGTAATTAAAAGTGACGAAAATTGAGAGTTGTAATCTGATAAGGATTGACCCTAACCAACCCTTATTAACCCAACAAGCTACGGAGGTTTATTAATTAGGTTTTCATAAGTTCCCTCAAAGCAAACCCTAGCCACCATAGCCTCTTGGAGAAGAAAGCTTGGAGAAGGAGAGAGAGAAAGGAATTCTGCAGAAATTCTACACCGAATCCACACCAAATTCAGAAATCAAACCAAGGCAAGTGACTTTATTTCATTTAAATTCGAAGAATGTCTTTTCCATGTTAGATATTGAAGAATCTTAATTGTTCTTGAAAGATTAAAAGAAAACCCATGAAATTTGGAGTTATTATTGTATGTTGGGATAGCTTTGCATGTAGAAACATTGTTGGGAGATGTAATTTCGGAGATTTCATATTTAGGTGATGCATAAACGAATTAAAAATCTGGGAATTTATGATGAGAAAAAGTTAGGGTTTATGTTCTTGAAGAAAATTGGGAATTAATGTAGAAATTGTGATTTAATGATGTTTAGATGATATCAAACCCTTTAATGATGTTAGTATAGCCCCTTAACATGTTTGAGGATGATTAGAGAACTCAATATATTGTGGGAACGAATTTTAGAAGAGGTTTGAGGAGTAAAAATGGTGAAAAACGATTTTTGGGAAGTTCTGGGCCGAAACTGGCATCTCGTTAGAAGCAGCCCCCAGGTCGTTCGAACGAGCTCGTTCGAACGAGCTTCTAACGACTTGACCATTCGTTATTAACGAGTGGGGGTTTTCGTTTGATATCTCGTTCGAACAAGATATCGTTAGAAGGGTCAGTTCGTTCGAACGAACTGGGATCTCGTTCGAACAGTCTCATTCGAACGAGACTTCTAACGACCTGACAGTCCAAACTCGTTCGAAGCCTCGTTCGAACGAGACTTCTAACGAGCTAACAGTTTGTTCCTTTTTGGACTGTTTTGACTTTTGGAGTTCCGGGAACTGGTTCAAGGGTAGAGTTAGCATCCCTTTGATTATATAGCGATTGATTTCGGACTTTTGGGTTATCGAGATGAGTAAATCATACACTAGAGTTATATCCAATGAACCGTTTGGGTTGAGACGTGAGTGTCTACTACGATGTGAGGATAAATTATGGCACGTATAATTATGAACCGGAATAAAATAAGTTGTGATAATTATAATTAGTACGAGAGTGCAATATGTACTACGAACATAATACGATATTACTAAGATGTGTGTTTACTTAGTATTGATATATGGATTGTATGTATGACATACCTACCATACTTGCTATCACGGGAGGTTGCGTTCGCTTAGGACCCTCTAATCCTTGTGTGCCTACGGGGGGGATATAGACTGGTACCTTGATGAACATAGGTCATAAAAAGACTTATTGTGATATTAATAAGTCCGCTGACCATGGGAGCGTAGGTATGTGCGTGACCCATGTGATGGTGACTGTGTTCGCCTCCATTATTTGTGATATTGTTATCGGTAAACTATTCCTGAGAGATTCGGAATATGTAATCCTTATGTACCTGATGTACCGGGATGGATAGCAGAGTATGTGTGCACTACAGCTTAGATTGCGGGGTGCTTGTATCGTATATTTATGATGTGAATAATATACATTAAATTTATGGAAATCCTCATGTTAATGTTGTAAAATATTACGGTATTGTTTTGAGAATATAACGAGTTAACTGATAATTATATCAATGGCATATTTAGTAACTGAGTTTACGTTAAACCTCTATTTAATTACGAACGTTGTTATGTTAATTGGAACCGAGTATTATGGGTAGAACTTTTGGTAGTCTAGCTAGTTACGTTGTCACTCAGTTAGTGGAAAGGGTAGTTATAGATGGGTACTTACGTTAGGAGTGCACAGTTAGTCGAGAGGTGAGAATTTAATGTGAGTGCACGTCCTAACATGTACTTTGCATTTAATGTTTTAAATGTTTTTAAAGCACTTGCAGGTTTTTAAAATGATTTCCACTTTCGGGCTCTGACCCATTTGCTTTCAAATATATTTTCTTGTAAAACCATTTTAGGTGCCCAGCCACAGGGACACCAAGCATAGGATACTCATTCAGGTGACGAGCTGTAGCTGCTTGTGGAAGCTACAGGGATTTGCATGTAGACGCTTCTATCTTTTGGATTCCAGAGTCACCATCTATCCGTTGTAGGGCATGTTGCCCATTTCTATTTAGAGACATCATTTTTACATTTCAGTTTTCAGACTCTAGCATGTATTGCTCAGTATTCAGTTTTAGTTATTTATTTCAGTTTACTTATCAGTTGTGGGATTTGTATTGAGGAGTTTTTCCTCCAGAGTTTATTTACATTCTGTGATGGTTATTCGTTTTACTTCAGTATGGTGAATGGTGTTATTTAGTTATTCATTACTCTTGTTGTATGTTAATCAGATTTAATAAAAATTGGCACTTACTTTTTAAATACTAGGTGGTTAGTAATCTTTAAAATGTTTTCGACAGTGATGCTATTAACTGAGCCAACTTGGCATTTTGAATTAATTTTATAAAGGAGTAGCTACCCGGTGTTTAATTAGTCGGGGTGTCACATATTATAACACAACAAACGGTGTGTTAAACGGAGGCTCGTACAAGATGTTATAGCGAAAGTACGAAACAAGGGAATATATGTCCATTCCTTAAGTGACAATTGTCTTATTAGCACACCATGTGCTATTTTTTGATTGGTTAGAGGGGGGGTGATGGTTTGGCCTACTTAAACTTCATAAAACATCCCCTTTGTTCATAAAATGCAGCAATGAACAAGAGTTTTGCCTAAAGAGAGAGAAAGAGAAGAAAGTTAAAGAAGAAATCTTTGAAATTTTTTCTATAAATCAAGGAATCCTCGTAAGGTGGGGAAGCAGCTAATACTACCATACCAAGGAAGTAGTTGGTATTAATCTTAGCACCAAATCCAAGTGAATGATGAATCCACATGAGCCACATGATGGAAGGAGGGTGAGGCATCTTATGTTCCTAATAGTCAGCAAGGACATAGACATATATAAGTGGAGGAACCAGAGGTGCAACAACAACCTATTGATGATGTGGGAAGAATATTACGTGATGTGGCACAACTTATGGAACAAGAAAGAGGTGGAGAACATGGTGGGGATAGGGACAAATTACATGAGAGGTTCATGAAGTTAAATCCGCCAGCATTTACTGGGACTACGGATCCGTTAATGGCAGAGGGGTGGATTAGAATGATGGAAACAATATTCAACGTGATGGAAGTACGAGATGAACAAAAGGTTTTGTTAGCAACCTTTAGATTGGAGAATGATGCAAAGTTATGGTGGGATGCTACAGAGAGGTTACTTACTGTGACAACCCGCGATCCGAGATAAGGGGTGGCCAGCTCGATACTCAACCGTAACAGGAATCATGGACAGATATCATCCTCAGCATAAAAAAAATAAACTGAATATACGGGAAAACCACCCAATATATCAGAAAACGGGTTGCCAAAAATGTGTAAAATTTTAAATAAGCAGTTAAGAAAACTAAATTTAAACAACCCGATCTGATAAACAAGTGTGATTCCACAAGAATATATATATTACCACTAAAACGATAGTAAAAAAATGGACCGAATAAGCTGTCGGTCCACAGCTACAAAGAACACCGTACGACACTATAATATCTTATGTAAGAAATTCATTAATCAAATATCAAAGTTTGGGCCACTCGCCCGAGTTACGACCCGAACTTATCTAGAATAACAAGAATGAAAGCGTCTAATATAAGTCCTGTAATAACCCGCAAAATCTTACAGCTCGTCAAAGGCAAAGGAAGGGGAACACCAAAACGGGAGTCCTTGCGGTGGAGTACCTGAGCAGATACAATCATATATGCAACAAGGAAATTAAACCGGTCAGGGCCGAGTTCTATATGATTACTAGAAGAAAAAAAAGCATGATAGAAATGAACAGTTATGCATAAATAAGGATGATAATATGACAATGACATTTCAACAAATTATGAAATGAAATGCCTACATAAAAGAAAGAAAAGCAAGTAATATAAATTTAAAACCTTTACTCAGTAATCCAATTTCCATATCCTTCTTACATTCCTTAATAGGAATTAAAAGCCATTTGTTTGGTTTGCAATAAGAAGGTATAATTTCCTTTCATTTATTAACTTCCAAGGTTAATTATCTTACCATAACATCTTTCCATTCCTTAATAGGAATATCATTAATATCAAGTGCTCTTTATGGCACATATCTTATTAATCTCATTTCCCATGCTCTTTATGGCACGTATCATGCTCTTTATGGCATATATCCATCAAGTCCCACTTGATGTAGAAAAGATATATTCATATACACATAACGATTCAAAGACCGCCCCTCCGATTTTCCCCACTGGGCGCGCCCCTAAATGACCATCATCTTCCAGGGCCTATCTATACAAAACAACCTGGGATCATAACGCAACGTCGGGAAGCGGCCATATGCCTGTGGGAAAGTCAGGACCACACCCGAAATCCACTAACCAGCGCAGAAAATATACAAAACCCCGCATATGTCCTAGGACTATATCCACCCTGCGTTCACTAGCCAGGGGGCATCACCAGGCCCGCGAACTTCCCGTATGATGTCATTTAGAGAGGTGTGTTTAAGTAAATTAGAATTTACCATATTTTATCTCATTTTCATTTCCATGTTTCCATTATCAATAACCATGTGTTTGGTCCTTTTTATTCGAACCTTGCATAATTAAACAACCGGGATCATTTTATTTGAACCCATCAAAATTTACATAGTTCGGATCCATAATAGAGAAATCTATCATCCTTAAGCCAATTGGGTTCATTTTATGCGACCCTAATTCCCATCTAATACTTTAATTAATATTCCTCAATATACCAGATCCAACAACTCTCCAAATGATTATTATGATCCTATAAATCCTCAAAGTTCATCTAACTTTGATAAGCCCCTAAGTCTCCAAGTTAGGGCATTTAACCCCCATCCACTTATTAGGATGCACAAAGAGAAGTGATGCCTCAACATCACTTAAGACAACCCTTTCCCCCGAACTTAACCCCAGGTGAAACCCATTAAACATTAAGGCACCAACCAACTCCACTAGGACTCTAAAATTCAAGGTTTACTTCATTCAAGAAGGGTCCTAAGTCCCTATGGGAAGAGAAGAGTTTAAAAACAAAATTAGGGAGTTCGGTGAGAAAACAGGGGACCGGTCGACCGGTCCCAAGACCGCGGTCGACCGCGTCTCAAATTTTTGCCTTAGCAGAAAAGAAGAAAGTTCAATTCGGACGAGCCGGTCGACCGGTAGGGGACCCACGGTCAACCGCGCCCTCAATTTCATGCCTTTGAAAGAAAGCAGTGTGCCCTCCTCCGAAGGCCCGGTCGACCGGTCTGGTAACCGCGGTCGACCGACCATAACAGACCTAGCTTCCCTATTTCTTCTTCCAACAACCAAAACCATAACATTTAATGGAACTAATACAGCACAATATGTCTAAGTACCATTATCAACAACATTTATCATCCAAATCAATCTCTATGGGTTAATACCCAAATAATTTAACAAAACCCTAACTAAACTAAATCATAACAATCCACAACAAATCATGCTAATAAATCCACATAAATCACATTATAGCAAGTAAGTTACTTGCCTTGATCTTGCAAATTCAGATTTGATTTGGTGGAGGTAACAATCCAAGCTCCAATCTCCCTTTTCTCCAAAGTTCTATTCTTTCTCCTTTCTCTCTCTCTCTCTCTCTCTCTCTCTCTCTCTCTCTCTCTCTCTCTCTCTCTCTCTCTCTAAGGATCAATTAGAAAAAGAAATGGAAGAAAAGAAATGGGGTTCGGGACTTAAACATGGCTTAAATCTGAAAAGCCCACTTAAGTGTCTAACACGCGATAAAATGGTACGCACTACACATTTAAGCTATAACCAGTCAAAAATGCCCGAAATGCCAAAATACAATATAGCACTTATTTTGACTGTGTCGCACCTACCGGGACTAACTACACCCTCCAATTCTCATTTGGAAATTTTATAACTCATTTTAAGTTTTGGTTTCTCATTAAACCAAAATGTCATTTAATTCTTATGACACAATAAATCACATCATGGATATTTTTACCTACTCATCAGGTAATCATACAACATTTCAATAAATATTAACCTTTTTCATAATAAATTAATATTTACTCAACATCCATCATTTATAATTAATTACTACACCTAGTAAATAAATATAAAATAGGCTATCAAAAGTGAGGGTTGTTACACACTCCCCCCCTTAGGAGGGAATTTCGCCCCCAAAATTCAGGCATACCTCACAAGAAGAAATGCGGATACTTTTCCCGCATGTCATCCTCGCGATCCCATGTCGATTCCTCGACACCGTGGTGACTACCCTGCGACCTTACTAAAGGTACTACCTGAGATTTTAATCGCAGGTCACTATGCTCTGAAATAGCAACCGACTACTCCTCATAAGGAATGGCAAGTTGCATCCCACAAACTTCGAAAGAAATGTGCCAAAAGGCACCATCACATCCCTCGTACTACATTACAGAAGAGATATGGATCGCGTCATGAACTTGCTGCAAATATTCTAGTAGAGCAAGTTATTGGGTTATCGGACCCACCTTAACATTTTATAGGAAAGGTCTAACGTAACGCGGTGCAAGTTTTCCTTCAACTCCAAATGCTTAATGCCATTCATAGGCGATATTCGCACCAACACTTCGTCTATCTACCTCAATCTCCACATGTCTTCTCCCCGCATTGACATAACTCTTTCGCCGATCTTAGTTATACAAATGCGATTCCGAATGAGCTCAATTTTTGAAGAAGTACCTCGGATTTGTCCAGGTCCGAGAGACTTATCATCTCACACCTCTAACCAACAAGTGGGAGATCCCCAAGGCCCACGATACAAGGCTTTGCAAGTCGCCATCCCAATAGTGAATCGATATAAATTATAATAATCGAATTCGACCAATCGAAGATACCGTTCCAGACCATACTTGAAATCAAGCACGCACATAAGGAGTATATGCCCCAACATGGTTTACCCCTTCTGACTGGCCATCTGTGGAAAAATGATAAGAATTACTTAACCATAATTCGATTCCCATGGCTTGGAAATTTTCCAAACATGGGAAATAAACATTCTATTTCAGTCGGAAACTAAAATCAAGGGCACCCCATGCGGTCCAACAACCTTTCCATGCCCGACCACTACTATTAGCGGCGCATATCTTGACACATTTCGTCGTTACCCGGCTGAACCGTAAACTTAGAACCATGTGATTCCACCATATTTGCCTTTCTCAAGTCCTTCTCATCTGGGACACAAATTCTCTTATGGAAACGCACCCCACCCTCAAGGTCTTAAGAGCAGAGTTTTGTTTCCCTAATTAACAACTTGTGTATGTGGTCTTAACCACCACTGTCTCTCCTACGACATCTTGCAATAAAGTGTTGCTCGCACGAAAGACTAAATTCTGCCCAAGAAGTAGCATCTCCCTTCCTATACGACGATCACCCCACTATGAATTTTAATTCAAGCATGGGATAATACTTCCAACAAGTTTAGACTTAAGAGGTGCATAGACAGTATATCTATGCTCCAGACTTATCGCTCCCCATCCTGGCAGAGGCTTGTCCATTGAATCCACCCTCGAGCTTAACTACGTGGGCTCAGAAGTGAAAGTCAATTCACCTATCTCTCTCCGAAAGCTAGGAGCCATCTTAATATTCTAACTACAAGTGGCCTCATCTCCTTAGTTCCAACCAAGAAAACTTCTGGAAATCTCCTACTTCTCGTTACTAGGAAATCAATCCCTTATGGAGCTAACACACAATATGATCGTGGTCAACTCCCGACATCCCTCCTAAACTAAAGTCACATACCAAAGACCTTACATCCAAACAATCCTAAAGTCTACCGACCTATACTGTATCCTATCTAAGTCGTATACGTTTAATACTAAGTATATCCCTAGTGCCCAAGACCTTTCTCAACTCGCGACATTTGCTCGGTTTCGTGCGTGGGACGTCTCGCCAAAGCAAAATCCAAACAAGGAACCCTCCCGTTACACTACTACCTCGCATTGTCGGTCATCAAGATATACAGGTCTAAGACACATGTTCGGGACCAAAAAGATTCTACCTATATACATTACCAATCAAATGACTAAAATTTTACAAATCAAGTATTTACTTTTCATAAATCCTTATATATATATCATTTTAGATAGCCTTCTTATCAAGGCATAACCCGAAGTCTAAATCCAACTTCGCAACCCAGTCTCCCTCGCATCGTTTAGAGGAGAGAACTGTAGACAGTGCTTCTAATTGCACTTCAATAGCCCTTAATCACTCTTCTATGTGATTCTCAGCTAAACATTACAACCAACAAAAAAAAATAAAAGTAAAAAGAAAGTAAAACAAAATAAAATAAAATAAAATAAAATAAAATAAAATAAAATCAACTAAAAGAAGTAAGAACATCATCTCTCCCCTTCCAACGTCGTCGAGGTTCACGCGTGGAGCGTCCCGCAAAACCGAAATCCAAACAAGGAACCCCTCCTATACGCTACTACTTAACTTTGTCGGTCGTGGAGAGAAAGCATATCAATCACATCATACCCGACCATGTCAAGGACGAGTAAATCAGCCTTAAAGCACAAGGTACCATAATAAATCCCTATGTATTTACAAACAAGAAATTGAGCGAACCATCACTCGTAGAAAACTGAACACTAGTAAAAATACTCTCATCAGATTTTATCAAATCTGTGGCCTGAGAATAGCTTATAAAACAAATGAGCGCTTAACACCCGCATCGAATAACACGTAACTCAAGTACCTTCAAAATAAAACTTACCCATAATAGTAGGTAATGCAAACAAAGCTAGAGGGAGTATAACCTCCCGAATTTATCAAACTCTTCCATATAGTAGTTGTCCCTGCTGCATGGGAACAACCGGATCAGGTACCTGAGGTAAGAACTAAACACGCGGCTGTTGCGGAGCCCTAGCAACTGACCCCCAAACAACCGAGGACATTCAATATAGTAGTGACCCATCTCCCCATCTAGGAAGCACCGTCCCTTCATGTCCTATCGAACTCGAACACTTTGGCCCAGATGGTCCTTACCTCCATGACCATCCAGACCCCTAAGTTGTGAAATACCCTTATCATGCCTAATGTTATTGCCACCCGCAATAAACCTTCCAAACGTTGTCTTTTAGATGAAGCCCCTTATCGAGGTCCCCTCTCTCTCTGTTTACTACCCGCAGATTGGGATGAGGGAAATGCTCCTCCTCAAATCACAAGTTCTCCAAGCTTTCATGCTTGCCCACGACTGTAACTTTCTTACTACCCGGTGTATATAACCAACGCTCATGGCAATGGGATGAGGCTACATTCATACCCTCACCAAAAGTTTGTGAGGCTGGATAACCTAGCAATTGTTGCCGGATTCTATAATTTAGACCTCCCATAATCTTTGAGATCTTCCTATCTTCCGGAGTCGCCTCATCCGGGGTAAAACTCACTAACCGGGTAAACTTCTCTACATTTTCCACCACAGGTCTCTCTCCATGCACAACACCTTGGAGCTTCTTTCTCATCTCCCTAAGAACTGCGGGAGGAATGTGCTCACGATCAAACAAAGCCCAGGACTCAGTGATCGTCATTGTGTCTCTCTGCTCTGATGCTGTTATTATTTCCCACCAGTATAACGCAAATCCGACTAAGTTAAAAGTGGCAAGGACTTGTTCCTTTCCTCGCTACATTCTGTCATTCAAAGATGGCGTTGCATGTCCCGTTTCCATTTTGGCTTTAATAACATCCATACCTCCTTCGAATTCCGGGGAATTGCCCTCTAGAAAGGACTCCTAAACCCTTTTCCCATAAAAAGGTCCTATAGGAGCTTGAACATCATGAGTCCCTGGGGGTTACGTGGACCACTGCGGTCCAGGCGGTGATAACCATTTGATCTACAGCGTTTGCTACATCCGTAGCGTTGACGATCCCTTGTGGAGGCGATGGAGAATCCACCCCCACTTCTACAACCCTGTTACGTCTCTCAGAGCGACCTCTCAAGGTGGCGTTCGAGATGAAGAAACAATAGAGTTACAATATTATCTAACCCGCAAAAGATCGCAAACATAAACAACTACACAGTCCTAACCTTATGCTCTATATCAAAGAACGCTACGGTAGAACATGGCGAATCCACATAGATCCTAAAGACTCTAGAACCTGATGCTCTAATACCATATGTGACAATCCGCGATCCGGGATAAGGGGTGGCCAGCCCGATACTCAACCGTAACAGGAATCATGGACAGATATCATCCTCAGCATGAACAAAATAAACTGAATATACGGGAAAACCACCCAATATATAAGAAAATGGGTTGTCAAAAATGTGTAAAATTTTAAATAAGCAGTTAAGAAAACTAAATTTAAACAACCCGATCTGACAAACAAGTGTGATTCCACAAGAATATATATATTACCACTAAAACGATAGTAAACAAAAGGACCGAATAAGCTGTCGGTCCATAGCTACAAAGAACACCGTACGACACTATAATATCTTATTTAAGACATTCATTAATCAAATATCAAAGTTTGGGCCACTCGCCAAAGTTACGGCCCGGACTTATCTAGAATAACAAGAATGAAAGTGTCTAATACAAGTCCTGTAATAACCCGCAAAATCTTACAGCTCGTCAAAGGCAAAGGAAGGGGAACACCAAAATGGGCGTCCTTGCGGTGGAGCACCTGAGCAGATACAATCATATATGCAACAAGGAAAGTAAATCGGTCACGATCGGGTTCTATATGATTACCAGAAGAAATAAAAGCATGATAGAAATGAACGGTTATGCATAAATAAGGATGATAATATGACAATGACATATCAACAAATTATGAAATGAAATGGAAATGAAATGCCTACATAAAAAGAAAGAAAAGCAAGTAATATAAATTTGAAACCTTTACTTAGTAATCCAATTTCCATATCCTTCTTACATTCCTTGATAGGAATTAAAAGCCATTTGTTTGGTTTGCAATAAGAAGGTATAATTTCCTTTCATTTATTAACTTCCAAGGTTAATTATCTTACCATAACATCTTTCCATTCCTTAATAGGAATATAATTCATATCAAGTGCTCTTTATGGCACATATCTTATTAATCTCATTTCCCGTGATCTTCATGGCACGTATCATGCTCTTTATGGCATATATCCATCAAGTCCCACTTGATGCAGAAAAGTTATATTCATATACACATAACGATTCTAAGACCGCCCCTCTGAGTTTCCCCACTGGGCGCGCCCCTAAATGACCATCATCTTCCAGGGCCTATCTATACAAGACAACCTGGGATCATAACGCAACATCGGGAAGCGGCCATATGCCTACGGGAAAGTCAGGACCACACCCGGAATCCCCTAACCAGTGCAGAAAATATACAAAACCCCGCATATGGCCTAGGACTATATCCACCCTGCATTAACTAGCTAGGGGGCATCACCAAGCGCGCGAACTTCCCTTATGATGTCATTTAGAGATGTGTGTTTAAGTAAATTAACATTTACCATACATTATCTCATTTTCATTTCCAAGTTTCCATTATCAATAACCATGTGTTTAGTCCTTTTTATTCGAACCTAGCATAATTAAACAACCGGGTTCATTTTATTTGAACCCATCAAAATTTACATAGTTCGGATCCATAATAGAGAAATCTATCATCCTTAAGCCATTTGGGTTAATTTTATGCGAACCTAATTCCCATCGAATATTTTAATTAATATTCCTCAATATACCAGTCACAACAACTCTCCAAATGATTATTATGATCCTATAAATCCTCAAAGTTCATCTAACTTTGATAAGCCCCTAAGTCTCCAAGTTAGGGCATTTAACACCCATCCACTTATTAGGATGCACAAAGAGAAGTGATGCCTCAACATCACTTAAGACAACCCTTTCCCCCGAACTTAACCCCAAGTGAAACCCATTCAACATTAGGGCACCAACCAACTCCACTAGGACTCTAAAAGTCAAGGTTTACTTCATTCAAGAAGGCCACTAAGTCCCTATGGAAAGAAAATAGTTTAAAAACAAAAGTAGGGAGTTAGGTGAGAAAACAGGGGACCGGTCGACCGGTCCCAAGACCGCGGTCGACCGCCTCTCAAATTTTTGCCTTAGGAGAAAAGCAGAAAGTTCAATTCGGACGAGCCGGTCGACCGGTAGGGGACCCGCGGTCGACCGCGCCCTCAATTTCATGCCTTTGAAAGAAAGCAGTGTGCCCTCCTCTGAAGGCCCCGTCGACCGGTCTGGTAACTACGGTCGACCGGCCATAACAGACCTAGCCTCCCTATTTCTTCTTCCAACAACCAAAACCATAACATTTAATGGAACTAATACACCACAATATGTCTATGTACCATTATCAACAACATTTATCATCCAAATCAATCTCTAAGGGTTAATACCCAAATAATTTAACAAAACCCTAACTAAACTAAATCATAACAATCCACAACAAATCATGCTAATAAATCCGCTTAAATCACATTATAGCAAGTAAGTTACTTGCCTTGATCTTGCAAATTCAGATTTGATTTGGTGGAGGCAACAATCCAAGCTCCAATCTCCCTTTTCTCCAAAGTTCTCTTCTTTCTCCTTTCTCTCTATCTTTCTCTCTCTAGGGCTCAATTAGAAAAAGAAATGGAAGAAAAGAAATGGGGTTGGGGACTTAAACGTGGCTTAAATCTGAAAAGCCCACTTAAGTGGCTAACACGCGATAAAATGGTACGCACTACACATTTAAGCTATAACCAGTCAAAAATGCCCGAAATGCCAAAATACAATATGGCACTTATTTTGACTTTCTCGCACTTACCGGGACTAGCTACACCCTCCAAATTATCATTTGGAAATTTTATAACTCATTTTAAGTTCCGGTTTCTCATTAAACCAAAATGACATTTAATTCTTATGACACAATAAATCACAACATGGATATTTTTACCTACTCATCAGGTAATCATACAACATTTCAGTAAATATTAACCTTTTTCATAATAAATTAATATTTACTGAACATCCATCATTTATAATTAATTACTACACCTAGTAAATAAATATAAAATAGGCTATCAAAAGTGAGGGTTGTTACACTTACTATGATTGGGGGAGTAGTGTGAGCAAATCCTCCACCAATTACATGGGAGAGGTTTGTGAAGGTGCTCTTTGAAAAATATTTCCCAAGGATTTTTGGAAAGAGAAAGAGGGAGAATTTATCACGTTGAAACAGGGGAACCGAACACTGGCAGAGTATGAAGCTTTATTTATATCCTTATCTAGATTTTCACCTGACTTGGTGAGGACGGAAGAAAGTAAATGTGATCGATTTCAAACCGGGCTGAATGTAGAGATAAAAAGCGTGGTTGCTAATATGAAGATCATAGATTATGTGGACTTGGTGGATAGGGCCATGGTGTCAGAAAAGTCAATAAAAGAAATGCAAGTTGAACACTCAAATAAAGTTCGACATGATAGTATAAGATCATATGGATGGGAGGCGGGAACCTCAACTCATAGTTTAGCACGAGGAGTGCCTAAGGGCCAAGAATTTAAAAATAATAGAAATGCATGTGGAAGATTTCAAGCTCGGGGTGGAAGGACTGGGATGAATCGGTCAGAAAATGCATTTGTGATGGGATCGAGGGCCATATTTTGTTATAGATGTGGTGGTCAAGGGCACATGTCTCGAGAGTGTACAATAGCTGAGAAGACACCTTTGTGTTTCCATTGTCATCAACCGGGGCACTAACGAAAGAATTGTCCAGCGATGGGAGCTACAAAATCAGTTGGGAGTGTGACAGTAGGAGGCAGGAGTTCTACACAGAATGTACCCAGGGGAGGTAGAGGAGGTATATCGCAAAGTCAAGGCCAAGGCAGAGTGTTTGCACTGACGCAACAAGATGCACAAGCTATGCCTAAAGTAGTGACAGGTGGGGAAGTAGCTAATACTACCATACCAAGGAAGTAGTTGGTATTAATCTTAGCACCAAATCCAAGGTGAGTTACCTTCCTTATGAAATATAAATGCTTATACTTTCATATGGAAATGTGTAGTTAAACACATGTGTGAAAATGTTTATGGGAGTGATGTTGTATTTATGAAACATATGCATATCATTAAAAATGTTAAGCGATGTTATATAATGATATGGACTAGTGAGTCCTTTATCTAATGTTAAGGACTGTGGTGGGTCCTACGGGACGTGGTGGTCCTGTTAATCCAACTTAAAGGTTTGTGTACTCGAGCCTAATAAAGGGATGTGGTGGTCCCTAATAACTATGGTGGGTTAATTGGACTGTGGCGGGTCCAGGCTTGCGAGAGTTTCACAATTCCTGTTGGGTTATAGCATTAGAACAAAATAAAAATTGTTATTCAAATTGGTTATATGTGTGGTATGTGGTCATTCACTAAGCCTTTATAGCTTACACTCCTATAATGTTTTGTTTCAGGTATGCATATAATTTGGAGTTCACTGCCAAGTTAGGACCTTGAAATAAGGGAGTGACGGATATTTAGTATGGTTTGAATATCATGATTCCTTTTGTGTAATTATTAAACTAAGGATCTTGGTTATGTAAATTTATTTAGTACTTATAAGTTATAAGTAAAGGCAGTTATGTTTTCAGCTACACATACCTTTGGAAAAAAAATCTTATGCTATTTTCCTCAGAGATTTAAATTAAATCATTGTTTAAGGCAATTTATCTCTAATTAAAAAGGATGGGTTTAACTTAATTAATTCAGGGCGCGACAGTAAGCTTTGTTGTAAACTTCTCTGTGACACTTATTCTCCTATGTATGTCTATACATAACCATCACGGTGATCTCTATATGCACCTAATAATTACAAAAAATGAATGAGAATGAAATTGGACATTTTTATTTATCTTTACAAAAACAAAAGAAAACACAAATCCCATGTATTAGGGGGCACTAAAGTAACGACGAAGGTTTTCCATTGTTGGTCGTATTAAAGTGTGTTTCTATAATTACTACGACTTTAGTAAAAAAAATCATTTCATGAAACATAACAGAGCAAATATTTGGCATATGTAGACATGTAGGTTAAAATATGAAGTGAAACTAATTGGGGGAAAAGAAATATTACCTGTGATCCGAATCAATGGAATATAAATGGAATTCGAAATGGCCCTAAATATGACAATTACAACGAAGATCAACTGGATTCCCAACACTAAATAATTGAATAGTCATACACAACAAAATAAATCAATTTAATCAACGGTACATTTTTCTTGTCTAGAAAAGACTAATTAGAACATAGGAAACGATACTAAAACTTACAGAGTTTAGATATTGATTTGAAATTGAAATTCAAATATTTGAGTTGGTTTGAAATGGTATAACAGTTGGTTTGGTATTTCATTTGGTAATAAATTTCATTGACTGTTCAGTTGGGACTTTGGTCACTTAATATAACTATTAGTTTGGTATAACAGTTGGTTTCGTATAACAGTTATATACCAATTGGTATAATTTTTAAGGACTTCATACTATGGTGATCTGTTAATTTGGTACTAAAGTTAAAGTTAATTTGGTACTAAATTTAAAATACAGATATATGCAAAGAATAAATGCATATGTATGCAAGCTTATATATGCATATATGCGCAGATATATGCAAGCATATATGCGCAGATATATGCTTCATATATGTTGCATACGCAAGCATATATGCAGATATATGGTTGCATATATGCAGATATATGCTGCATATATGCAGATATATGCAAGCATGGGATCATTATGGGTGGAAATAAGAACTAAAGTGCCAAATTAAAAGCATAAAATAATAATTAAATCATAATTCGGGGAAAAAATATCCCTTGCATATCTTCAGAATTAGATTCGAATTTTTGGTAGCATAAAAGGGGAAATTATGAGCAAATAAGGATGGGATCATTATGGGTTAACATTTTTTGCAACATTAATTTCCAAATAGTTTCTTTGTGAGCATAATTTGTTTTTTATAACAAATTTATTGACTATTTTTACTTAATGCCATGTCTACTTTAGTAACCGTTGGACCTTTAGGCCTCAACTACCTATTCTCCTAACTTTAGGCCCCAACTTTATATATAATTATTATTTTTTATACTGAGTTGACAATCTTAGGGAAATATGACTTGATCTCTATCATAAAAAATATGACAAAATGAAAATAAAAGAAAACAAATACTATTTAGCGAGAGCATTTCTTTGTTTTAAAAAAACGAAGTGTCAAAGTTTTAAAAAAATTGGGCAGAGTCTCCTTTGTTTATTAGACTATCCACCCTTCTCAAGGGATAACGACAAATCCAACAACATAGAAAAAAACAAATTCGTCTAACAAAAGCTTCAATGTTCCACAATAATTACAACAGTAGAGGTGTTTATTATAACAATAGATACCTCTACAATAAATACAATAATTACAACATGTGGTATTAGTTCAAATAATAGTAACCCATAAGAATATAAACACTAAAAAAGGCCATACCTTAGTATTCAAAAAAGGCCGAGACAAATGTGGAATTGATGAAGCAAGTTGAGCGTGGCAATCGAAGTGTACACCGAGACAAATATTACTGCAGATATACCAAAGGGAAAACAACCTAAAATGAAAATGCAAAAGTATTAAATATGGATATATATGTAAGGTTGATCAAGCTTGGATATGCGCATAAGTAATCATGATAATGGACTTCCTTAAATTTCATAATCCAAATAAAGATTAGACTCGTCTATATTATTGTGAGCACAGGTAAAATAAAGGTGTGTATGATTGTGAGCAAAGGTAAAATAGGAAAATAGAAATGTATCTCAAATTTTCAAAAAATGGGGAATAACATAAAAGTTGGAGTGGGGGGGGGAGGGGGGGGGATTAAGTTATACCTCGGATTTGACAGATTTTCATGAAAGAAAATGAGACTCCAATAAAATATAAACTTCTGTTTGCATTTTGTAAAAGCAAGCCAACGCATCCAAATTCGCTCATATCTTGCATATTTGTGGATAAAAAAAACGCAGATGAGTAAATAAATGGGAAATTTAGTAGACATGTTAGCCGCCATACTGTCATCAAACTACTTACCCACAACAATGCTCTTGAAGATTCGTATCAAACCACGTTCTTAGTGCATTTTGCATACATGGAGAGAAAATCCACCCATAAAACAGGCATTGACAAAATTTAGAAATTTTTAGAATTATTATATAAATTATGCCAAAATTTAAAAAGTTTCTGGAAAAAGAATGTTCCAGTCCCATTCTCCGTTGTGATTCTCTCTGTTGCAATTCAGTAGCTGAGCAATCTTCATATTGTCTATATCAGACATTTTATGATCCAAGGAACCATTTCCCAACCAATCATCACAATTCAGTTTGATATCTCCTCCTCAATTATCCTTCTTTGTGCTTCTCTATCCAAAAATACATACCACTGAATTAGATATAAAGCTCATAATGTACATTTTTCACATAATGTACATTTTTCACAATTGTTTCGTTAGAGACACACTTGTGTGAGTGAGTATGTGTGAAGGGGAAAATGAGATCGTTTCAAATCATTTACGTGCATCAGTCAATGAGATTTAATGATTTAGACCATCATCCGTCCTTATGATGAAATTCAGCTTTATGGTTGCCTTAGAATCTGTAGAAACAACAAATAGGTCCATTTAGAGATAAAACTATAAGTTGTAAAAGGCAGAGCAACATTCATACAGTCAAAGAGAAAAATGAAAAGATTCAAATCACTCAAAAACTTACACTATGTCATTAGTTTCACGACGTGGTTCTTTCTGGAATCATTATCCCCCAAAACACCTTTCATTGGATTGTATCCTGTAAAACAAAAGAAATAGAAGGAAGCCAACAATGTCCTTTTATCTATAAATATGCATATAACTTTTTGTATGAAAACTTTTATACATGTAAGCATACATAGATATCCATACAAATAAATTTTTATTCCCTTAAACATTCAAAGATAACATGGTATCAAATCATATATTTTCTAAAATATTTCCGAAAAAAAATCAATTGATTATTTTGTCAAGCATATGGAATTCAACATGTGAAAAAAAAAATTGAAGAACACTAAATTCCTAAATTATAAAAGAAAAAAGTAGAAACTAACAAAAATTATTCAAAATCAAAAAACACTCACGGTATTGGAAATAAGCTCTGAATAACCCAACCCATACACTATTGAAATAGTAAAAAAACACTCCCAAAATCTTAGTTGATGTAACCTAAATATTTTAAAAAACACAGAAACCCCTAAATAAAAAAAACCTTGAATCATTGACAGATCTGAATGAAATTTTTTTTGCCTCTAATTCTAAATTCAAGAATATCAAAAAATCTCAGTGGGTAACCCAGATTTATAAAAAAATGACACAAAACCACCAAATCAGAAAATTGGTTGAAGAAACACTGATATGTTCTAGATACAAATATTATGAATCCCAACTAAAGTGCACCTATTAGTAGTGTATAATAAGTACACCTAATTAGTAATGAATAAGAAGTACACCTAACAAATATGCAAGACTAAAAAAACCACAAAATTGCACTTGAAACCTAAAATCAGGAGAAAAAACAACTCATAATTAATTCATATAGCATTCAACCCAAACACAAAAACAAACCACCAAATAAAAATTCAACTCAAAATTAATCCAAATTTTTTTTCGATTTTTGCCCAAAGACTCTACCTCCAATATGGAACAAAACTCATAAAATTTTCAAACCAAAAGAACATACAATGATATTTAGATCCGAAAAATAAAAATACAATGAACTAAAAAGTCCCAGAAAATCTAAATCAATACAACAGATTCGTTGATAAAAAAAAACTAAAATGGTTCAAAGTCTTAGATAAAAACCTACAATGAACTAAAAAGTCCCAGAAAATCTCAATCAAAGAAGGAGAGAAGAGGCATACCTGATTAGAAAGAGAGAAGGGGGCGACAGTTCTTAGAGGTTGTAGGGTTAAGGTAGGGGAGTGGCAGCTTCGTAGCTGGTTGCAGTGATGGTAGGAGGGGGCGGCAGCTGTTGAATGTAGCGACGGAGGCGATGGCAGCGTGCTGGTGCGATGTGAGCGTGGTGGGGCAGGGCAGCATGACGCGACGCAAAGACAATAGGAGGAGGGGGTGGGGCGAGGCGGGGCGACGACTGGTTCGTGAGAAGGAGAGAGGGGTAGGGTTTGGAGGGCTGGTTCATGAGAGGGAGAGAGGGGCAGAAAATGAGATGTTGGGGAGGGCAATGGGTTTGGAATGCAAGTTGTCTCATTTTTCCACCTCATAATGGGCATAATCCTACGTGGCACAATCCCACACCATTAGATCGCCCAAAAAAATTTGTTCCCAACCGTAGATTTTTTGGAACAGTAAAACACCCCCTCTCATATATATATATATATATATATATATATATATATATGGCACATGAAGGCATCGACCTTCGGTGTTCAGTTCGTGCTCTATGGGTAAGTTCAGAGGAGTCCCTTATAAAATGAACATAACAAAACACACATAAGAAGGGCACTCCCTACGCAGTACACCATTGCAAGTTTCCATACCCTTGATAATGACAACGGATTTCGGTTTTCCCACTTTCCTCATCCTAAGTGGTTCCGCCACATAGGACAAAAATAATGACCTACACAATGCTTAGCCCACCTGTGCTAATGTGTGCTACGATCCCGAAGATGTACGTAACCCATACAAATAGGTCATCCATAAACATGAGTATCTTCACACAAATAATAAATACATATATGTAGAACATAACATGTGTAGGTTATTATCCCTATAATTACCCTCTAGTTGGGTTTCATCAATCTTCATATAATACCGATGCCTTAAGAATTAACCATCTAGTTAATTATTAAATTATCCAAATAATTAATAGGGACACAAAACTATTTTTAAATAAATATCCAGTCACATGGATGAACTCCCACATACTCGCTTGAGTTTGTAAAATTTCCTGAAGGTTTCCCTGGTCCAACCCTGACCCAATTCTAGGACACAAATTAATTTTTTGTGGCCGAATCGATTCGCCTTAGGCCGAATCAATTCTCCATGAAGGCCGAACTGATTCGATTCATAGAGTAAGCTTCGATTTTCAAAGTTCCAATACGAGTTTCTTACCTAAAATTCCATAATTATTTTCCCTAATCTCCATAATGACAAAAATCAATTTCATTAACTGAGAATTCATATTAACTGAGAGCATACAACCACAAGGTTTTATAATCATTTTAGTTATAATTGTGCCTAAAATAAAGTCCATTCCAAAATCTCCAACTAAATATTTTGGTCTCCCACACCCTTTCGTAGAAAATTCATAATTATATAAACATATCAGGAAAATACGAAATTGGCATCCACACGTTTGTATTGATAAGATATAAATTTCATTACCAGAATTGATTCACTACTAGATCGATTCAATTTGGTTTTGTCTATAAACTAAAACGGCCTAAGGACAAAGGTGAGGCCACTAAAACCTCCATTAATGCCCAAACCAAGATCCATAATAGTCTCCAATCAATACCTTAACCCAATGTAAGTAAAGGAACATGTGTTAAACATTTTTACACCATATTATGGGTCCAAAAGCATCAAATCTAAGATTAATACTCAAAGAGTCAAACTTTGCAACAAACCTTATCTCTAAATTAACTTAGGATTTTTTCATCATCAATTTCATCCCTAAATCTCAAATCAACATCAGGATACTTCATAATAGTGAAGTTTCATTATAACACATCAATTATATTTCATATCTCTACGATTCACTCCATCAATTTCAAGTTGTAATCATCAAGGTACAATAACTCAATACAAGAATTCATATCATTCATAATTAATCCAAATCATATGAATTAGTCCCTAATATAATTAAAGTTCCCAAATCATTATGAGAAAGCATGATTATAAATCAAGAAACAAAATTTTAAAGATACTGTATGATAATTATTGCCTTAAAGTGGAGGGTTGTAGAACTCTTATTGAAATTCCCATTGCTTTATCCTCTCCAGTATTGACCAATTTCTACCAAGTGTTTACGCAGGTCAGGGGTAGATTTAATGGATAGAAAGTAACCAAATGAGGTGGTCGTACACCCTTTTTAATCTCTAATTCCTTATCTCCCAATAAAGCCTAATTTTGGTCCCGTAAAAGAGCATAAAATGCTACCCAGTATAGATTAAAATCTCTCCTAGGGGTATACCTACCTCTAGGACAAATTTAAAGAGATAAAATATAAATGGACATCTTTGTCACCCCAAATTCCATACTGATCAATATTTCCCATAACTCACAATAATATCTCACAGTGCCAATTGTTTATTCACTTAATTATTTTATTCATGTAAATTTTCAATTATCATTTAAATTATGTCAGTTTATTATTGCTAAGCCATATAAGTGATAACTAATTTCATTTATTAATTTATTAATCACTTAATAAGTAATAATTACAGTCCGTGAAAAATACGAGGCATCAAATTAGTGTCATGCTTTGCAAACCAATGGTAATTATTTCTTGCAAAGAGATTTAATACAATAATTATATCCGGTATTGTGTTATATATAATAATATACTAATAACATAACTGTATGGTACTTTTGGACCAAATTTGAAATTGCAATAACAACATGCTAATCTTGTTCTCCTGAATAAAATTTATACCTATCATCCTATTTATGGTGATTTGGATATTATAATATCCAAAGACTAGAGAACATAGGTATACAAAATTACATTCTGAATATATAATAAATTATTTCAGGACCTTTCAATCTATTTAATTTAAGGATCATTGTTTAACCAAAATTATTTTCAATCTGTAGGCTGAGAGAATAACTAATAACTCTAAGATCATTCATTTTTTAATTCCATATTTGGATATTTTGAAATTCAATTGATATATTAAAGCACACATCCTTGTAAGGATAATTTTGTAATGACACATTCGAGTATATGATTCTTTTCATTGTAATTTTATAAACATGGTAACTTAGTAAAAAGCATTTTTTGGTTTGTTCTATAAAATGACGTCTATATTGTTATCTTCCATCCACACACACCGACATTTACATTCAAGAAATATAAGTATTAAGCATTTAAAAATAAAAGATGAATGCCAATATAGTAAGGGAGGAGAGATGGTTTAAACCAACTTTACAAGTTAAGGTTTTGACGTGGTTCGACCTTTCCTAAGTTCACGCTAGAGGAGGAACTTAAAAACCTCACTATCTCCGATTAACTTATGGTGGAACAAAAATCACACAAGTAACAACATCTTCAAAAATCATAAACAACCAGACGATACATTCAGCCTTGCCCAAGCGTTACCCACACAACAGCCCAAGGACTTTAAACACCTTGACGGTACAATGACATTATAGATGAAGAAGATATAATAAAGTTTACCGCAATCAATAAAAACAAGATTCATAAACAAAATATAATGCAAGTCCTTCACTATAACAATGGTAAAATGGGTTTACTTTATTTCTCTAGAAAAGTGAAAAAAATAAATGATTTTGTGTATTTTCTGAAATGGGTATTTGTGTTTAGATCCATATCTAAGGAGATTTATGTTTTAATCTATAAGAAGACATGTTGTCTTTGGGTAACTTGGTTCAAGTGATATTTTGTGTTTAAATTACTTTCAAACACAAGTTGGTTTTGTTTCTTAAGTGAAATTTTATAACATGGGCGACACTTTATCTCTCTAGAAATTCATCATTTCTAGTAATATCATGAACTTGGATTATGTGGGTTTCGGGTGTGTAACTTGTATTAAATTGGGTTTAGTTTCTTTGAGATCATGGGGTTTTGTTTGGAACTTAGATAGAGTGGATTTGAAGTTTGAATTTTATCTTCAATGGAGTTTTGTCTACAATGGAGATTTGTGTTCGAATATCACATAAGTGGAAATGGGTTTGGAAATTTGGTTTTACTTTGTCGAAAGATCAATTAGGAAGAAACGATCTTGGGTTAAGGATTGGTGATTTGAGATAAATGTTTGAGGGTCTAGTTATAGTGTTAGGAGGAAGATAAAGGTTGACATGTTTTATAAAAAGTAATTTTAAGGTCCTGGAACCTTTAGTCAACTAAACGAAAGGTTTACTCCACTGTACCTCTTCTGTTTGCAGCTATGCCTGTTTAGTGAGGTTCCCCAAAATGTTTAGGTGACTAAACATGACTTTTAGTCGACTAAAAAAAGTTTAATCAACAAAACGTACCAGATTTTAGGCAATAGGATGTTGGGTTTAGGTCCATTCATTTGGGATTGTCTAGGGAGCTTTAGGTTGGTTTGAAGTCAACAGGTTTGAGAATATACAAGGTAAATGATGTTACTTTACTTGTGTACAATAGTTACTAAAGTACAATAAGAAACTGGCCAATGATCTCCTTAGCTTTTGAACATTCGTATGGACTATTTCAGTCATGAAGTGTTGCTTTGTGTGATGTTGAGAGCATGCTTGCTTGTGCGTAATCTTTTTTGGTTATGTGATGTTTGAGATGATCATGAACTTTCTCGGCTGTATGGTTTATGTTGAACTACTCTTAAGGCTTCAGAGATGATCTTTGTTAGGGTTTCACAGATGCTTTGAGTCAACATTGTGTAACACCCTACATTTTTAAGCATTTAATATTTAATTAATTTGGCTCAATTTAAATTACAAGTGTCTCGTAGTTTAATTGAAATAATTATTATGTGTGTGTATTTAAATATTATCCGAGAGAGATATTAATTGATATAAAGAAAATAAAATTTACTAAGTGTGTAGTAAATAAACGTGAATGTTATTATGCGTTGTAGAAAACGACGAGAGTTTATTATATCTCAACGAGGAATCGAGTATATATTATATTAAGGTCGAGATGGATACTTTTAGTAAAGTGACTTAGTTGATAATTTTAAGTGAACAGTGAACTCCGGAGGGGTCGAGATAGTCAGAATATAGTACCCAGGGGTTAGTAATTGGGTCTTGGAACATTTTTAGGCATAATCAGGCCCACAGGGGGTTGTTCAGGTCATTTGGGTCGGGCCCATAAACCTAATTTTGGATTTAGCATTTTTTAACCTAATTCAAAAAGGGTTGAAAGATAGTTAATAATATTTTAGCCGTAAGAACTTGAGAGGAGAAAAGAGAGGGAACTGGAGGAGCTTATGGGAGCCAATTTGAAGAGTGATTGAGGTTCTTGTGTCAAATTCATCATCGTCATCAAAGGAATCAGACTCTATGAATCTAATCAGGCAAGTGGTTACCTTTCTTTCAATCTAATTTGCAAAATTTCAGTACATATCATAGTGGGTAGAAACCATAATTCTGTTTTTGGGTGGGTTATCCAATGAAAATGGGTTTTCATGATTTGAATACAAATTTGAAGATTAATCGTGAAATTGATGATGTAATATCATGTAATACTATTAAATTTCTATTTGTATTCAAAATCCAATTAGGAAGGTGATGGGATCAACGGGAGAAAAACCCAAATTCGTGAATTATTGGATTAATGTGAGAATCATTCATGTTAAATTGTGATTTTGATGTTTACTGAGGTTTGAGAACATGTATAAATCATTATTAATATTTTCGTGAGAATGGAACTAAAATTGAAAAGCTTAAAGGTTAACAATAGAGGAAATTCTAATAGAGTGTGCGAAGAAGATGAATTGCTCGCAACGAATCGATTCAAAATATGGCTGAATCGATTAGGCTTCCCAGATTTGTTGAAATTTTCCTAATTATGCTCTAAATTCACGAATAATTGTCAGGAAAATTTTGGTGTTATTTTAAAATATGAGGATGGACATATTTAATTTCAGTACACCATTTAGGGGAGTTATTTTCCCAAATTGAAAGAAACTCAAGGCGAGGACCTGAATGGATATATCATGAAATGGAGAGAATTTCGGATATCGGGATGGGATTTCAGGTAGAGTGAGAAAACCCAAATGGTGGATAAGTATTAGAAAGAAAATTAGAGTTGGGTAGATAGACTCGGATATTATAGGCTAGTGCCAGGTGGGTTAGGGATGAGTTAGTCCGACATAATTAATATAAATTATATATATATATATATATATATATATATATATATGTGTGTGTGTGTGTGTGTGCGAGTGTGTTTATTATAGATATTGGCATGAATGATATTTATAGGAAATACATACCCCTCTAGTGCTATCACAAGAGGTTGCGCGATGTGGGTGAATCTATTGGCTCGTGAAATCATGGTGAGTGTAACCCCCAGGTCATAGCATCCAGTATATTATGTTGTAATTCTTTTAGGGGTGAGACGTCTTGGGTATGATTCTGTATCACACTCGAGGAACTATACCGCATCCACTATGCTTATTATTTATTGCCTGATTCGGTGTGTGTTAAGCGTCTCATGGTATCCAAGTTGGATTGATTATACCTAGGATGATAGAATTTTAGAGAAAACATCCTGTGAGTTATTACTCGGGAGGATGGATATTATATACGACATGTGTGTGAATGTTGTTGTATAATTATACGTACATAATAGTGTGAATATTTATATACGGGTAAAATACATGAAGTGAAATTGTATTATTTATATAACAAGTGAAAACATTATATGAGTTTATTTTACTTTATTAGCAGAGTTACTAGGTGAAATAACTTAATAAACAATTGTAATAGTACTTAGTCTAGAGAAGTGGATAAGGAAGAGTTCATAAGTATGATAGTTAGATGGGGTAGTGGAATTAAGTGGGTTAGTAAGAAAGCGGTAGGTGTGCTCATTAGTTGAGGGCCGCGTATTCTCTCAAGGGAGTGAGACGCTAGATTAAATATGTATCTTAATTACTACAAACTTAATCACTTGCAAATGTTTTTCCAATTCTTTGTGTTCTAACCCTCGCCAAAAGTATTTCAAAAACCTTTTAGGTGTCCAACGACAAGGAGACCAAACTTGATTATCCGTTATGGGGATGCATAACTATAGCGTATGTGGATGCATGCAGGATTGGGACTAGACGCCTCACTTGTTCATCTCTAGATTAGAATTTACTTATATCAATATTTCATATTTGGGCATGTTACCCACGTAAAGGTTATTCAGTTTATTCAGTTGAGACTTATGTTAGGATTTATTTATTATTTGTTGGATTTATTATTTGAATTTTGGTTTTGTAGCTGATGGTTTATTCGAAAAGACACTTATTTATTTATTTATTTACTTATATCCTGTGATGGTTTAGACTCTATTACTCTGTGAATGGTTTATTCTAATTTTCAGTTACTGTTATATGTAAAATTAAATGATTAAATTTGACACAGGATTAATTAACTATTACGTTATTAGTAATTAATGGTTTTCAATAATGATGCTAATATTGAACCAAATCAGAATCCTATTTAATATAATAAAGGACTGATCACCTGGTATTTAATTGGGCGTGGTGTCACATATGGTATCAGAGCATCAATTTCTAGTGTCCATAGGATCTATATGGCTTACTACGATTTTAGCATAGCATTTTATTTATATAGAGCCCTACTAGTAGGAGTGTTGCTTTTATTTGTATGTGTTTGAGATATCATACTTCGGCTATTAAAATTTGTATTGACTGTGGACTCATACAAATCATTTTTAAATTTTAGATGTCGCCTAAGAGAGGTAGGCTCACTAGAGAAGCATCGAGAAATGAGTTGAGAGAATATCCTTATGAGATGAAGGTACAACAATCGTAACCCCCACCGGGGTTAATGACGACTGGACATGTGGACAAGATAGTAGCCCAGGTAGTCAATGAAATCATGAATGCCATGGCCATCAATTCTCCACAGACTCAGCCATAGCCACTAGTGGCACTAGGGGTTCAAGCCAAATCGGGGTCATTGTCTTGGCAGAATGTTAGGGAGGCTTTTAAGAAAGTCAACCATCCAGAGTTTTCAGGGAGCTCGGAGGTCATTATAGCATATTAGTGGAAGAAGGACATGCATCATCACCTACCTATAATTGAGTGAAGCGACACTCAAAAATAGATGCTTTCTACGTTTAGACTTGTGGGAGTTGCACTGCAGTGGTGTGAGTCTATTTGAACCACAGAGGAGAGGGATACGATGTCGATAGCGGAGTTTTGGGAGCGATTCAACCACATATACTTCTCGTCAACTATTCAGATGAAGATGACGAGAAAATTTAATAATGTTACGCTGGGTGACCGATCAATGGATGAATATGAGGAATACTTCACTCGATTGTCTAACTTTAGTCCAGACAAAGTGAACAATAAGAGAAGAAAAAGATTAATTTTATGGATGGGTTGTCCTGGACGATCACGCCATATTTACTTGGAAGCCCAAAATTACAAATATAATCAGAGGTTGTTAATTTTGCACTTTTGCACTACCAAGACCATCACTTAAACTTAAAGGAAAGTAAGAGAGTGGGTGAGATGAGCCAGTCAGGTAGGGCAGGAGGGGTAGTGCCAGTGGGGTACCTCAGTAGCATGTGGTGAGACAACAGGGGAAAGATTATCGACAGGGGGATCAAGACCAGAGTTTTAGAGTTTCAAACAGGGCCAGTAGGGTCCTAACCAGCAGCAGTAGGTTTCCCACGGCCAACAGGATCAAGGAAATAACGGGGGAGACTAATAGGGCAGGGGAAATAGGGTCAGTATTAGGGGAAGCTTTGTCAGGGATAATACGTCAAAAGATAGGGGAATATCAATGGTGTTGTTCGTTTGTGGCCAAACATGGCATATGAAGAGAGAGTGTCGGCCGAGAGCTAGGGGTCAGTAGTAGTGAAAGGACGTAAATTTCCAATTGAGTCCTCGTATTATTTTGACTTAAATCCGTGAACAAAACTTTGTTTATAATATGTCATAGGGAGATTTTTTTTTATTACCATCCCACTTGGTCTTGACGTATTGAAGAAATTGAAGACGCTGCGTTAAATCTTCAAAGAATTAATCATGCCGAAGTTTATTTGGTGTAGGTTTATTCGTCTTCAAGAAAATTTCATTCTGAGGTCACACAGGTATGATTGCACATTGTTAATGAGATTCAAAATTATTTTTATAAAATGATAAGGATGTAATTTTACAAAGAAAATGTTTTAAAATGTTTTTCAAAAGTTTTTGAATTTTCTACATTCCGTTTTATTCTGATATGCTCGAAAAAGTGTTTGACTTAATTGAATCTCTTTTGGAAGAAACGTTTTAAATAAAAAGTCAAACTTACACGTGCGTCGTTCGAACGACAACTAGCTCGTTCGTGCGAGATTGCTAAGTCGCGCGAATGACTGGTCAATCTCGTTCGAGCGGCACATTTTTTGACGAGGTTAGTTTTTCCTATTTAAAGCGTGGTTGCGTTAGAATTTTATAAGTGTGCAATTTGGAAAACAATTTTCAATCCAGTATGAGTTTTGCACATGTTTTTGTGAGGTTCAAAGTTTAAACACAACCTTAGAGTTTGCAAAGATCCCAGTTATCATTACAATATTTTTATGTGATCTTGTTGCACAAAGAAGGTTTGTTCTATACTTTAACATCTAGGTTTTGCGGTGAATAAAAGATAAGGACTTCCTGTTCGACATCGTAGACGTATCAAAGCCATTCAGTGGACACCGAGACATACGTGGATGCGTGTGTAGTGGAAAAGTATCGTCGAAGAAGGACTTACTGAGTGGGCACTATGAGAGGAGTAGTTAATGATCTGAATAGCGCCAAGACCCATGGGGATCGATTCATTGAGTGAGTATTTTGTACGTTTGTTGTAATTCTGTATTCATAGTGATTTTCTGGCTTAGGTTGTCCGAGGTTTTTTCCCATCTTGGGTTTTTCCTCGTACATCCTCAATTGTGAGTATTATTTACTTAACTTTACTTGATTTAATCACTAGATGCATCCTTAGGATTAATATTGATAAAATAGGTTTAAAGTAAAAATTATTTGTTCACAACTTGATTTGGTGCTGATTAAAACTTGGATAATTATTGGTGAAAATTGGTTTGATTTGAAACACAAGCATAAGGGACAGTCTTCAAATTGGTATCAGAGATAGAAAACATAATATATTTGTTTTGTGATCCCGTGTGTTTTCAAAGATGAATTTTGGAAATAACAATTTATTTTGAACTCCGATTTTTGATGGAACTAATTACACCTATTGGAAGATGAGAATGAAAAGTGCATTAAAATATATTGATGATCGTGTGTGGCTAGGAGTTGAGAAAGGTTGGATACCCACTGTCACTATTTTAGGTGACATCACTAATTTAAATCCTTCCGAGTCATGGATCGAAACTGAACATATACATTCACAATATAATTCTAAGGGTTTGCACATTATTTATTCACATGTCACACCGGAAGAGTATAATAGAATTATGACTTGTGAAACTTTGAAAGAAGCTTGGGATATTTTGGCACTCACTCAGGAGGGCACTAGAACGGTTAGGGAATCAAAATATCAAAATCTTACAACACAGTTTGAGACTATTAGGATGTTAGAGAGAGTGACTTTTGATGAGCTTTATGCTAGGTTGTCCAATATTGTCAACTCTTCATTTAACCTAGGTGAGAAAATTCCTAATAACCGTTCCATTGAGAAAATCCTTAGGTCGTTGCCTAGTAGGTTTGATGCGAAAGAGACTATTTCAAACTCCTTGGGTAAGTTAGAGTCGACGAAAGTAGAAGAGATTGTAAGTGACTTACAAACCTATTAAATCGATATGATTACCTTCATGCAAGTGCCTAAGAAAGAAAAGGGTATTGCTTTGAAAACTTGGAAGGATGAAATTAAAGTTTCGAATTTCAACTCAAATTTCAATTTTGAGGATTTTGCTTTCTTGGCAAAGAAATTTAAAAAATTTATTAAGTTTCAAAATCAATCGAAAGATGCCAAGAAATTTGAAAAATCAAAGAACAAAAAAGTAGATTCCACCTCTATGGATATTTTGAAAATCCCAAGAGAGAGGAGTCGGATAAGTGTGTTTGATGTGTGGGGTACGATCACAAATTTAAGGAGTGTCCCACTAGACTTAAGAAAGACGGCAAGAAACCCATTGTATATAGTGCTACCTTAAGTGACAGTGATCTGAAAGAGGGAGATAGTTCTCCCATTGAGCGTAACTTTGCTACGTTTATGGCATGTCATTTGAGCGATAGCATTTCTCGTGTGAGTGACACTTCCGAGGATGTTTTGAGTGAATCCCATGTAAGTGAGGGTGAAGAGAGTGATGAAGAGGAGGTATATGTGAAAGAATTGCAAGTTGCATTTAATGAGTTGTATGCCGAGATGGTGAAGGTGAAAAAGGCAAATGCAAAATTGCAAGCTAAGTTAAATGAGCATGCCATAAAAAATAATGATTGTTTGATTGAGGATCTTAGGGCACGAGAGAAGACTCTTAGGGAGAAATTAGAATACATCGAGGGTGAGAGAGATAATCTTCATGGTTTGATGGAATCTTTGACAAAGGAGGTTTTAGCATTTGAGGAGTCTAGGATTTTGCGTGAGTCTAGCAATAGTGAGTTGGAGAAGAGTTTGGGAGACTCATCTACGATTAATCTTAACTTGGAGGCTAGGTCGGAGTAGTTAGATAAGATCTTAAGAACCGTCCAAATTAAGGGAGATTGGGGAGGTGTAGGTTTTGATGAGAGAATTATTTCCATTACCCCCGCATGTGTGAAAAACACTAGGAATGTTAGAAAAGTTCAACAAGTGGGTAATCATTCGCACCGTCGCTACACTTGCACATTTTGTGGTAGGAAAGGTCACCTTAGGCGTTATTGTTACAACCTTAGACAAGCTCCTAGGAAGTTTAGGAATAAATTTGCCCCGGTTCCCCAAACCCCCATGCGTCATTTTACACCAACTTGGGTTAGGAAATCGGATTTAGTGGCTTTAGGAATAAAACTTCATGATTCTCGTTTGGGTGCACTTAATTCTTACCATGTTAAATCTTAAGGATGATAGTGTTGCCACGTTTGTCATATGCTAGTTTTCTTCATGATATATTCATTGCAAGTATAGTGACATGGTTATCTTGTTGTATTATAGTTTATCATTTGTTTATGTCCTATTGAAAAATACAAAAAGATTATGTTTTTGAGAAAACTTTTGAAAACCCAAAAAAAAAATTCTTTTATTTGAGTCAAATATAATTGAAAAGCCAAAAATATTTTTGGTTTTATTTTTTAGTTTACATGTTTGATGTGGCATATTTGTGTGCTTCCCCCCCCCCCCCCCCATCGTTTCATTTTCCATGTGGCTAGGACATTTGGTCATTATTATCGATGATTAGAATGATGTTAACCATTGTTAAAATGGGGTGTTTTCGAGGTTGATTTGCATTTTGATTCGACTTTGTATATATTCCATCATTGCACACATGCATGAGTTTATATGGATGTTTGACTTCTGTTGCATGTTTGAATTTGGCGAGGCATTGTTATCTCAATCTTGTCATCTATTTGTCGCTATAGTTAAGGATAAGTGTGCATGTTATAACAATTGATCGTGGGGATCTGAATTGGGCTGCGAGATTCACGGGAAAGAGCTGCGAGAGTTCAAAATTGACTCGTCGTGAAAGCCACTGTTTAAAAGAGCCCTAAAGAAAAAACAAAATACTAAGAAGGCCAATAAGATTTTCTCTAAGTTCATATTGCTAGAAACATCAAAAGAACGTGAAACAATATGTATATATGAGAGAGTTTTGCTAGAGAATATTTGAACGGGTTTGCACAACTAATCCTAATGTTTAAAAATTACAATTTGATGCTATTGTTTGTAGAATCGTCAAAATTCTACATTTGTGCGCATGTAGTATGTTTAGTTGATTAAGATCACTCTTTAACTGTCACCTATCGCTATGATAAAGTCTAATGATCTATTTCTATTGATTAGAGATTCGTAATCGTTTCGATGTGTTGGAATTGTGACTCATTTGTTTAGGTTTCATGCTCATAGATTCCATGACCATGTTTGAGCACATCGGTACTATGTTTGCATGTAACTCACGTTGATAGTTTTTTATGCATTTTTTGCATTTTGTACTAAAAGCTTACTGTTTTAGCACTATTTTTCTTCTGTCAACCGCTTCCTGGAATTTTTTTCTTGGAATTTTTTCACTGGGCAAAAATATATGATATTTTTCGGAATGTGGGAAAGTTTGGCTATCATGATAAGTCGTTCAAACGACATCTCATGTGGCGAGAAGACCTCATTTGGGCAACATTACCATGTCGCACGAAGCCTCATTCGAGAGGCGTCCTCATCTTGTTCGAGCGACATCTCTGGCTCATTCGAATGACTGTCTGGGAATTTCCTTCTTTTTTTGTAGTCGACTGGTTCAATTTGTGATATTTTTTTGGTACTACCGGATGCTTTCTGGTCTAACTGGTTTATATGCAGGTTATATTTTCTACAAAATTGCAATTTTACGTATGATTCGTTTATCACACCTGTTTAGAATGTTGATTCTTTGTGTGATTGATTTGTTTAGTAGCTACTGATTTGTCATTGCTTGATCATATTTATCTTGTTGTTTCATGATTATCTAGCTATTTCACATTGGTATAACTCATGATAGATAGTTTTTGATTTATTTATCTTTTCATCAGATTGTATATTCGAGACAAAAGGGGGGAGAGATGTGTGTGATGTAGGTGGGATTTTTTTAGCATGTTTATTGATATCTGGATTAAAATGTTGTTTGATAACATATTTTACAAATTGGTATCATATTGTTGCTCAATTGTTTAAGAACTAATTTTTTCAAGTTTATTCATATTGGTTTCTATTGTAGAATTGATATCATTTGGATATATATTGCTTTCATATGTTCCACCATATTTCACTGGGTATGTTTTATCTATTTGATGATTCAAAGATTCAAGATTTCTAGTCTACATCACATTCAGACAATTCATGCTTATCAGTGCTACATTTACTAGTCCGTGTCCTGTAATTTTTTACTTTGCGCTTATGGGATGGGATTTAGGTGTCATAAGGCTTGGCGACCCGATTTAGACATTTCATTGGTTTAGTTTTGTTCTGAAATTGTCAAAGGGGGAGATTTGTAAGGACATAAATTTTTAATTGAGTCCATGTATTGTTTTGACTTAATTTTATGAACAAAACTGTGTTTGTAATATGTCATAGGGAGATTTTATTTTTATCATGATCCCACTTGGTCTAGACGTATTGAAGACATTGCGGCAAAGCTTCAAAGAATTAATCATGCTTAAGTTTAATTGGTGCAAGTTTATTTATCTTCAATACAATTGTTATGAAATAGAATAAATGTGGTTTGTGATATCGATTTAAAATTACTCGCAAGTTTCCAAGTAAATCATATTTAATTAGAGTCTATTTTTAAACCAAATTAATTCATCCTCTAAACATGCAACTATGTGTGTGCATGTGTCAAACCATAAATAAGATATAGGATGCGACACAAAAAGATACTGACACACAAATACTCAAGAAAGATCTCTGCAGGGCAAAACCTTTTATTTCATTATAATAAGTAAATAGCAACTTACACGGATTACAATGAAATACAGTGACACACGAATACCGACTGACATCGGTCGGTGTCGTCAGCAATTAATTGACATGAAGTGAACCCACATGGACCACAATCCAATCAGAAAAGGAAGAACCATGGCACTCCTCAATGGCACGCAACCATAAAAATTCGTAGAGACTCCCTCGGCAATAACATGCAGCCCTCGATTGCAGAGATCTTGAACAAAAGAAAAGTTGTGTTTTTGGTTTGCAAAAGGATTCACAAAAATATGAGAATGATGTGTGAATCAAAACATGAGTATTTTTGGGACTAAAAAATATGAAGACTTGAGATAATAGCACTCTCAAAAAATGTCTCTCCAAGTCATAAAAAAGAACTCCCTCGAAGTTGGCCTTTATAGGAAAACCAAAAGAGTTTTGAGTCGGTGGGACTTTTGTTTTGTGTGTACCCCAAACCGATTCACCATGTACCCCAAATCGGTTCTTCCCTGAATCGGTTCACTATGCGGTTTGCGGTACCTCGCTGGTTTGGGGTTAAAAAATAGCATTCTTCTATGGAATTTTCTCCATCTTCAAAAGGTCATAACTTTTTCACTATATCTCGGATTGAGGTGTCATTTCTTCAAGTATCTTTGTGGAGTCGAGCTCTTTAAATTTGCAGTTGACCAGACCTCCGGACTATGGCTGTAAAATTACCCAAACTCCCTTGAACATTCCTATCTTTCTTTTCTTTAATTGTTTTGACTTCTCTAGCGTACCACTTGCATAAAATCCATAAAATCATGGAACGTGAAGTCGTTGAGGAAGATGTGGGACACTTGATGGAGATGTTGAATGCTTGATTCCTAGAATTCGGATATAAGACATCATGTCATATTGTGAAGTGACGTGCCAAGTGTAGTGGCGTACGACATACCAAAATGTAACATATCGGACATGAGAAAAATGTCCTTACAAATCCCCCTATGTCTATGCGATTAAAAAATAAAAAATACGAATTATTATCATTCAATTGACCTATACAAATCTACCCTCCCATGAACCCAAAACTAGAAAGTTACCAATTAGAAGTCTTCATCGTTTATTCTTCAAATCTTCAAATTCTCAAATCTTTTCTCATCAGGGTGTGCAACATATGATCATCAATGTAGTACCTACACACATGAGATAAAGAAAATACCACGTGACGGATCGAGTTTAAAATGACATAAACATAGATAAATCAAACTCCCCCATAATAGGATAATTCATTCTCTCCCCTTTTATTATGTCCCCAAATAGACAAAAGAGAAGAATAAAATCAAACAAGAAAAATCGGGGTGTCACGAAAAAAGCATAGCAAATATGAATCAATCAAAGTGCATGCAAAGGAGGATCTAAAAAAACTTCACAGATGTTTTTTTTTATTTTCAAATTTTTCATACAAAAATAAGATACCAAAAATCACTCCATGGATTTAAACTCAAACAACCAAGTCATGGAAACAGAATGAATGGGTGTGAACACATTCGATAGGTAAACAAACTCAATAAATCATATGTGCATGATGGATACATGTACTCCAATAGAATGAACATCAAAAGCATCCTTAGGTGTAAAAAATGTTGAAATTAAATGACATCATCTTATACAAATCAACAATTCAAAGTCAAAGTGATTTCCACACCAATAGCATCCAAAAATATATAGCTCTTTTTCAAGACTTTCAAGGACGTGAAAACCCATTTTAATTCTCCATCCAAACTCCCTCATATATATTTTCTTCTAGAGGGGAATAAACTAAATTCTCAAACTTTGGAGAATTGGTGCAAAAACCTAATTGGCATGAATTTCTTTTTATGGCCATTAAATTTTTTCGGGCTCTTTTAAACAACTTTGAACCCCGGATAATAAAATTCCTTAATTTTTTAGGCCACATTAAATGTCCTCTTAATCATAAAGGATAAATGATAATCTTTCGTAGCCCTTCACCGTTTTCAAATAAAGCACACAAACTCACAAACATGGTTCAAAGGTGCACACTTTTTATTGTCTTGTTTTATCGCGCTTGGTTTGTTTTAAGGACAGGAATGAAGTGAAAACACCCAACCAACATGTGATAAGACAAGCACAAAAATCAGACAAATCCATGCACGTGTGTAATAAAGGAAATCATGAGTCAAACATGTAGGAAGTAACTCTCAATTACATCTTAATGACTCCAAACATTATAAAGAACATAAATGAATTGACCTATTGTCTCAAAACACTATCAAATAGTCACATGAAAAATGGAATGATATTGTGACTCCGTCATCCTAAGTGTCAGTCCATAAATTGTGCAAATAAAATACAAAAAAACTTTTTCGATTTTCTCAAAAATTTTATCAAAAATAATATCTTTTTGTATTTTTCAAAATTTTTCCAAAAAAATAGAACATATAAAAATGATACATACTAGCAATATGTAAATAATGTCATCATGAAAAACATCCTATGCTAGTAAATAAGTCAAACCTCAATCGTTAGGTGCGGAGGGGTTTTCCAATGGTGGTGCCAACTTATGAAAAACCTCCATAAGATTTTGGGAAGTTTTGACTAAACACTTAAATTGCTCACCTAGATTTGTAAACTCTCTCATTTAGTCTCCAGGATCATGTAAAGTATCATGTGTGAGTGCATGTGTAGCAGAAACATGTGTAGTAGAAAAACGTGAAACATAACCCAACTTAAAATAAAATTACCTAAGGTGTCCTCTCCTTTTGGAATGGGAGCAAACATATATAGTCCTAGGAACACCTTTCTCAAAAACTCTTGGACACGCTCCCCTAATAGGAATGGGACGCCTAGTTGGGTTAAGGTGAGACTCACGTGAATCTAACACTAAAGTGGGAACCGGGTCTGGTGCTAATCGGGAAGTAGAAGCACCGTCATGACTTATACCTAACTTCTCACCTTTAGCCTTAAAAACAACATTTTCAACCATCTTAGGTGCATTCTCAAAATTGACTTTGACCTCCCTGTAACGTTCGAGAGCACTCTCGAGTTAGGATACACGTGTCATCTAACTACACAACATGTTGGTCAAATCACACTTCACCTTTGTTAAAACCCCCTTCTCTCTCTCCAAATCTGAAACCCGACAACCTTAATCTCTATTATACTTGTTTATTTTCAAGGTCTCGGTGTATAAATATCTAAACTCTTTTTGGAGCTCACTTTCATCTCCACTTTCACTCTTGCTTTCTCCCTCACTTGAAGCGCTCAAATCATCAGTATCGCTTTCATGTGCACTACTGTGGCACAAGGTGGGTGTGCTCACACGACTCGAAAAAGCTACAAACTTCTCACCACTAGTCTCATCACCCTCACCTTCACTACTATCACTAAGTGTCGTGGTCATGGATACTTTCTTTCCTTTATTTCTAAGCTACGTAGGACACTCAAACGACTTATGCCCCTTGCCCGCCCCGACATTCAAAACAAGTCACCTTCTCAAACTCCTCCTCACACTACTCATCTGAGTCATTCTATTTTTCCCACTCATCGCTTTCTTTCACCTTTGCTTTATTTTTATTTTTCTCAAAAAATCTCTTTTTATTCGAAGAATTTTCTCTAGAAATTGTGAGAAACTTTTTGAAATTTTCCACACGTAAGGCCAAATCATCAAAGTCTCCCTCAGAATCGGACTCACAACTTTTTCTTTATTTTTCTTAAAATGGGTCTTTAAAGCAACGCCATTATCCTTAGCCTTAATGGTTTTAGGAAACATGTCAATCTCATAGGTTTGAAGATCTCCTACAAGTTCTTCCAACTTAAGTGATTTCAAATTTCCCAAAGAGTTCAAAACAGTGACTTTAGGAATAAAACATTTTGGGAGAGATATCAAAATCCTTTTAATGACACGCGTGTTATTAATCATCTCACCTAAATTAAAACAGGTGTTTATAATGTCCGATAAACGTACATAAAAAATCATCAAAGCATTAAGACTCAGACATGGTGTTAGTCTCAAATTGGGTGACCAAATTTTGTAATTTTGATTCTTTAACCGCGTTCGTACCCTCATGTGTCAATTTCAAAACATCCCATGCCTCTTTAGACGTGGTGCACGTCATAATTTGGCAAAACTGATGAGGAGTGACAGCTCGAGAAATAGCACTCAGACCACGGGAATTAAAATTTGACATTTTAAAATCGTTCTCAGTCCAATATAAAACATGTTTTAAAGATGTTATATTTTCAACGGTGACAGTGGGAGGATTCCATCCATTTTCGTAAAGAAACCAAATACGCTCGTCAATGGGTTTTAAACTATATTTAATGCGAGCTTTCTAATAGGCATAATTATTCCCATAAAAAATAGGCACTTTATTAAATGAGCGTTCCATTGAAAAATTGCGATTTTTCACCAACTTGATTTTAAAAAAATTAATATCACACAATTTTGCGAAAAATAGGAATACGCGATAAATTAGCATAACCTGCTCTGACACTAATTTGTAAAATCAAATAAATGTTGTGTGTTATATCGATTTAAAATTATTCGCAAGTTTCCAAGTAAACCTTATTTAATTAGAGTCTATTTTTAAACTAAATTAATTCATACCCTAAACATGCAACTAGGCGTGTGCGTGTGTCAAACCATAAATAAGATGTAGCATGTGACACAAAAATATGCTAACACACAAATACTTAGGAAAAATCCCCGAAGTGCAAAACCTTTTATTTCATTATAATGAGTAAATCACAACTTATACGGATTACAATGAAATACAGTGACACAAAAATACCGACAGGCATCGGTCGGTGGCATCATCAATGAATCTACACGCAACGAACCCACATGGACCATATTCCAATCAGCAAAGGAAGAACTGCAACACTCCTCATTGGCACACAACCATAAAACTTCGTAGAGACTCCCTCAAAAATAACATGCAGTCCTTAGTCGTAGAGATCTCACCACAAAGATTAACAAAAACAAAGTAGTGTTCTTAGGTTGCAAAAGGATTTACAAAAATATGGGAATGATGTGTGAATAGAAACATGAGTTCTTTTGGGACCTAAAAATATGAAGACATGATGTAATAGGACTCTCAAAAAATGTCTATCCAATTCTTAAAAAATAACTCCCCCGAAGTTGTCTTTTATAGGAAAACAAAAACAGTTTTGAGTCGATGGGACATTTGATGTGCGTGTACCCCGAATCGGTTCCCCCCTGAACCAGTTCACTATGTTTTTTGTGGTACCTCGCTAGTTTGGGGTTAAAAAAATATCATTCTTCTATGTAATTTTCTCCATCTTCAAAAGGTCATAACTCCTTCACCGTAGCTCAAATTCAGATGCCATTTTTCCCGTATTTTCGTGGCGTCGAGGTCTTCAAATTTCCAGTTGACCAGACCTATGGCTATAAAATTACCAAAATTCAGTTGAACTTTCCTATCCCGCCTTTCTTTCATTGTTTTGACTTCTTTAGCGTACCACTTGCATAAAATACATAAAATCGTGCAACGTGATTTTGTTGAGGAAGATGTGGGACACTTGACGGAGACATTGAATGCTTGATTCCTAGAATTTGAATTGAAGTCGTCATGTGATATCGTGAAGTGATATGCCAAATGTAGCTGCGTATGACATAAACAAATGTAACATATCAGACTTGAGAAAAATGTCCTTACAAGTGCATTCCGAGATCACAGAGGTATGAATGCATAATTTTAATGAGATTGGAAATAGTTTTTATAAAAAGACAAGGATGTAATTTTATAAGCTCGAAAAAGAGTTTGACTTAATTGGAGCTCTTTTAGAAGAAACATTTTAAAGAAAAAAGTCAAACTTACACATGCGTCGTTCGAATGACAACTGGCTCATTCGAGTCAGATGGCTATGTCGCGTGAACGAATGGTCAATTTCGTTCGAGTTACACGTTTTTTGAGGCATTTAATTTTTCCAATTTAAAGCGTGCTTGCGTTAGAATTAGGTAAGCGTGCAATCTAGAAAACAATTTTCAATCCTGTATGAGTTTTGCGCATGTTTTTCTATGGTTTTAAATTTTAAACACATCCTTAGAGTTTGCAAAGATCTGAGTTATCAGTACTATATGTTTATGTGATCTTGATGAACCAAGAACGTTTGTTCTATACTTGAACATCTGGGTTTTATGGGGAAGAAAAGAGAAGGAATTCTTGTTCGACATCGTAGACATATCAAAGCCATTCGGTGGACACTGAGGCATTCGCGGAAGCGTGTGTTATGGACAAGTATCGTGGAAGAAGGAATTACTGTGTGGTCACTGTGAGAGGAGTGGTAGAAGATCATAAGAGCATTAAGACCCGTGGGGATCGAGTTGTTGAGTGAGTCTTTTATCTATTCGTTATAATTCCATATTCATAGTGATTATCTAGCTTGGGTCGTCTGAGGTTTTTTCCCATCTTGGGTTTTTCCTCGTACATCCTGTGTTGTGAGTATTCTTTACTTTATTTTACTTTCTTTAATCACTAGATGCATGTTTACGATTATTTAAGATAAAATAGTTTTAAAATAAAAATTGGTTTTTCACAACTTAGTTTGGTGGTAATTAAAACTTGGATAATTTTTTGTGAAAATTATTTTGATTTGAAGAACAAGCATAAGGGTAGCAGGGCGCCCAGCAGCGGTAGCAGACGTAAGTGCCTCCAGGAGCACCAGCTCCACCAGCCCCATAACCACAGGGGCAGATGCATTATGGGTGTTTGTATAACGTACAGGATCTACCCATACCATCGGCACCTCAGGCGTCGCCAGTAGTCGAGGGTACATTTCCTATTCGTGGGCATGAGGGTAGGATTCTTTTTTATATGGGGGCATCGCATTCTTTCACTTCCATTAGATTTGCATGAGCATTCGGTATTTTAGAGACAACGAACACTTGCCTTATGTGTGTAGAGTCACCGTTGGGTAATGGGTCATTGACACATTCAATATGTCAAGAGGTATTCATCATTATTTTGAGATTGAGCTTTGCAGTAAACCTTTTTGTGTTAGATATGAAGGGGTTTGATGTTTTCCTGGGAATGGATTGGTTGGTGGGTTGCAGAGTGACGGTATACTGATACGAGAGGACCCTAGTGTTCTCCATTCCTGAGTAGGAGATGTTCTTAGTAGTGATTCCTCTTCCTGAGGAAGGGTCGCACACCTATTTATACTACATTTATGAGGAGACCTCACAGGAGGAATTATTCAATTAGACTCGATTTCGATTGTGAGAGATTTTGAGGATGTATTTCAGGAGATAGCAGGGCCGACACCCAACGGAGAAGTCGAGTTTATTATTAATCTAGCATCAGGTACTAGACCAATTGTCCGAGAACTATATCGCATGGCTCCTTGAGAGATACGGGAGTTGAGGGAGCATATTTTGCAGATCTTAGGGCATGGTTTTCTTCGGCATAGTGCATTATTGTGCAGTGCATCGGTGTTATTCATGTAGAAGTGGGATGGTTCACATCGCTTATGTGTAGACAATAGGGTGATGAATAAGGTCACCATACGGAATAATTATCCATTATCGAGGATCGATGATGTATTTGGCCAGTTAAGAGGAACTGCATACTTTTTCAAGATTGATTTGAGGTCGGGATATCCCCAGTTGCGTGTTCTAGATGAGGACGCTCATAAGACCTCTTTTTCTGTTATAATACGGGTTATACGAGTTTAGGGTGATGCCATTTGGGATCACAAATGCGCCAACAGTGTTCATGGATCTCATGAACAGGGTATTCAGGGAGTTTTTTGACCAGCTCATGATCATATTCATAGACAACATCATGGTTTACTCTCGCACTGAGGAGGAGCACGCAGATCATATACACGTGGTTCTACAGATGCTTGGGGACTACCAGTTATACGATAAATTTAAGCAATGTGGGTTTTGTCTATGGAAGGTACAACTTTTATCCCATATCGTGTTCGATAGGGGCATTACTGTGAATTCAAGTAAGGTATCGAATGTGATGGAGTGGGGAGAACCCATGACACCGATAGAGATTCATAGCTTTCTGGGGTTGGCAGGTTATTATCGTTGTTTCATTTAGGTTTCTTGAAGAGTGTAGGTCCATTGACGAATTTGACTCGCAAGGAGGTACCGTTTGTGTTGAGTGATCAATGTGAGTTAACCTTTGATGAGATGAAGGAAAAATTGACATCGACACCTATACTCACATTGACTAGGGGAGGGGTGGAGTACCGAGTTTACACAAATGCATCCTTATGGGGACTTGGAGTTGTATTGAAGCAGGATGAGAGGGCTATAACTTATGGGAGATCAGTTTACGTTATTCACGAATCACAAATCGCTTCAGTATCTCTTCACCTCGAAGGATTTGAATATGAGAATGATAATGTGGTTGTAGTTTCTGAAAGACAACCGTTTGGCATTCAGTACCATCCTGGTAAGGCTAATGTGGTGGCAGTCGCATTGAGACGATGACCTATGAGGGAGTTATCGAAGGTCTAAAAGGCGAAGTGGGGGGAGATTCGACATGACGATGAGATCACTAGAGCATGCATGTCTATTCTAGCTATCACTCCTGAGATTGTTATGTGGGTAATGAAAGCACAGGAAGAGGATCAATTCTTCTATGACAGGGTACGTCAGTTCTTAGCTAAGGGTGCAGAGTCTTACTCGATCATCTCATAGGGAGGCCTACATTTTAATAGAAGAATTGTCATGCCATAGGATGAAGACTTGAGACATGCAATTATTATCAAGTAGCACGTTTCAAGGTTTATGATACATCTTGAATGGGATAAGATATACCAGGACATGCGAAGAGAGTATTGGTGGGAAGGGATAAATCAAGACATAACAAAGTTTGTCTTGAAGTGTTTTACCTGTTAGTTAGTTAAGGTGGACCACCATAGGCCTTCGGGGATGATACAGCCATTATATATTCTCGTGTAGAAGTGGGAGAGTATTTTGATGGATTTTATTACAGGACTACCGACATCGTAGACGGGTCATAACTCCAGTTCGGTGACCGTGGATCGACTGACCAAGGTAGCCCATTGTTTGCTACTCTGCACAGATTTCAAGATGATACAGTATTTAAAGTTCTTCATTGAGTGGATAGTTAAGCTACAAGGGTATCGGTTAACATTATCTCCGATAGAGATAAAATATTTATCCCTTATTTCTAGAAGATTTTTTAGGAGGCTACGGGCACAGAATTGTGATTGAGTACCACATATCATCCACAGAAAGACGGACGTACAAACTGAGAGGGTTAATCAGATGCTTGTGGACATGTTGAGGATGTGTATACTTGATTTTTGAGGGGATGGTAGAGATACCTTCCATCGATAGAGTATTCATATAATAACTCTTACCAATTCACCACTGGTATGGAACCGTTTGAGGCACTATATGGGAGACCTTGTCGTTCATTCTCTTTCTCATTATAGGTGGGGGACAAGAAGTTATATGGGCCAAAGATGATACAAGAGACTATTGCCAAGATTGAGCTGTTTCGTGGGCGCATTCGAATAGCTCCGAACAGGCAAAAGAGTTACGTAGATATAAACTGGAGACATGTTGAGTTACAGGTTAGCAATCAGGTGTTGGTGTGGGTGTCTCCCATGAAGGGGGTCATGAGGTTCGGTAATAAGGGGAAGCTTGCACCTAGGTATATGGGCCCCTTCCCTACTATTGGGAGCATGGGACCACTAGTATATTTAATGGGTTTACCTGAGAATCTTCAACGGATACATGACATGTTCCATGTGGCCTCACTAAAGAAGTATCGGAGATGCGAGAGAGGTTTTTGGCATGTTCCACTCGAGGAGATTGATTTATAGCCATACGTGTCATATGAGGAGACACCCATGGCTATTCTCAATCGCAGTGAGCATAACCTATAATATAAGGTTGTACTATTAATCAGAGTTAACTGGGGAGACCATAATATTGAAGAGTTGACATGGGACGAAATAAAATTTACTAAGTGTGTAGTAAATAAACGTGATTATTATTATGCGTTGTAGCAAGATAAATGGCGAGATTTTATTATATATCAACTAGGATTCCGGTGTAGATTATATTAAGGTCGAGATGGAGACTTTTATTAAAATCACTCGGATGACGATTCTAGGTGCACGGTTGACTCTGGAGGGGTTGAGATAGTCAGAATAGAGTACACATCGTTAGTAATTGGGGATCGAGATATTTTTAGGCATAACCGGGCCCACATGAGGGTGTTCGGGTCATTTGGAATGGGCACATAAACATAATTTCGTTTTTATCATTATGTAAACTAAATCAAAATGGGTTGAACTATAGTTAATAATATTTTAACCCCAAGAACTTGAGAGGAGAAAAGAGAGAGGTACTCAAGGAGCTTTTGGAAGCTAATTTGAAGAGGGAATGAGGTGCTTGTGTCAAATTCATCCTCTTCAAAGGAATCGGACTCTACGAATCTAATCAGGAAACTGGTTAACTTTTTTTCAATCTAATTTCAGAATTTTAGTTCACATCATAGTGTGTGTAATCCATAAATTCATTTTTGGGTGTGTTATCGTATGAAAATGGGTTTTCATGATTTAGATGCAAATTTAAGGATTAATCATGAAGTTGATGATGGACTATCATGTAGTACTATTAAAATTATATTCATGTTCAAAATCCATGATTAGATGAGTTGATTTAATGATTGGAAAATCGAATGCTGGAAGGTGATGGGATATGGTAGAAAAATCAAAATTCGTGAATTATGGGATTAATGTGAGAATCATTGATGTTAAATGGTGATTTTGATGTTGAGTTATGTTTGAAAACATATATAAATCTTTATTAAGGTTTGGGTGAGAATATAACTAAAATGAAAAAGCTTAAAAAGTTAACAATGGAGGAAATTGTAACAGAGTGTGTGAAGAAGATGAACTGCTCGTGGAGAATCGATTCGGTCCGCAAGAAGAATTGATTCAGCAAGGCGAATCGATTCGGAATAAGGAGGAATCGATTCGGCTACCCATATTTGGGGAAATATTTCTAATTATGCCCGTAATTCACGATTAATTATCGGGATAACTTTGGTGTTATTTTAAAATATGAGGACTGCCATATTTAATTTCAGTAGGCTTTGTTAGGGGAGTTATTTACCCAAATTGAAAGAAATCAAAGGCTAGGACCTTTATGGATATATCCTAGAATGGAGAGAATTTCAGATATCGGGATGGGATTTCGGGTAGAGTGGGGAAACCCAAATGATGGACCAATATTATAGAGAAAATTAAGGTCGGCTTGATAGACTCGGACATTATAGGCTAGTTCCACGAGGGTTAGGCATGGGTTAGCCGGACTTAATTGACTTTAATATTAAATATATATATACTAGCGAATACTTGTGCCTTAAGGCAAGAAAAAAATTTCCAAACTACGTAATTGTGAAACGGAATTTTTTTTAAAGCATGTAATAGCAAAACGACAAAATTTTCCCCCAAAAAAACTTTTATATATCGTTCCCTAATATATATAACTGCATAACTGTTACATGTAACTTTACTCCTTTACACGGTGAAAATATTTTAATGATTTATTACTCATTAATTTTTTTAATTTCGATCATTATAGAGTAGTTAATAATTTTATACACAAAAAGAAAATCACTACATTTATTTCAATACATTTATTCCAAAGACGTATTTTAATAGAACAAAATGATTTAGCCGAAATGTGTAATTTTTTAAATTTATAAATTTAAGCCTCAAATATAGAAACTCGCCACACACCCCAAAACTTAAACTATAAGAGTACTTCTTCAAATCAGTAAAGTCATTCAATATAAATGAGTTTGTTGTTCATTTAATTTGAAAATTATAATAACTAATTTACAAATTGGTATTAAACACAAATCCAACAAAGCTTGGAACAAAATATTTAATTCTTACATAAATGGACCTTCACAAAACATATTCAACAATGTATGCTGGAGGTGCTCCTTTACATTTGCATTCTTAAAATATGGCTAAGAATATCACTATAAAAAAAATTAATGAAAAATTTCCCAAAAATGTCACCTATTTGTTGATATTCCCAAGGGTCTTGGTATTGTTCACCTTAAACTGATTCGTGGCAATATCACTCTTCATATTTATCCCGTGGGTCATCATCGAACAACGACTACAAAACTAAGAGTGCTTCTTGTGACAATAAACCTAGTGAAACCACAACCAAATATCATTTTTTTCAATAATTTAAAAACATAATAGTATATATGCATACCAACAATTTCAAACTGAAATTCTTTGAAAAAATAATTAATGAATTTAAAATTTTAATAAATGCCTAATTGTAGAAAGGAGAGAAAAAGAAGCAAATTAAATATCTGAAATCAATGGATTGGACTCAAAAGATTGAAATGAAAGAAGACCAAGAAATCAAAAAAGCACCAAAAATATGGTCCCAAAAGTGTAAACAAAATCTAAAAAGTAAAATATCTAACAAAACTGAGGAAAAATTTGTAATAAAAAAATGACAGCGGCTAAAATAGAAATAAAGAACCCAAAATAAGTATGAACATATTTGAATTAAGAAGCACTCTTGATATGGATATGTTATCAGAGCCTAAGAGAAGAATTCTTGAACTAAGAACCCAAAATAAATATGGAAGCCAGAATACGAAGTCGAACTATTCTCGATATAAGAGAACTCAGACTTAAATGTAACAATACAAATCTTAATAGAACAAAACAACATAGCAACGATTCGGATCAACAAAAAAATAAATCAAAAAGGTGTAGATCATTTTTTGAGAAACACGATGAAAAAAAAAATTAAATAAAACAGGTTTTTGAAAAAAAAAACTCTGATCAAAACAAAAAAAAACTCAAGTCCTCAACTCTCCGTTCGATTTTGAAATAATCAACCCAAATTATTTTTTTAACCAAACAAATCGAATCTAAACAAAAAAGGATGACCTGTCAATGGGTGTTACCAAATCAGTCAGTCAAGCCTTTGCTAAATTAAGAAATAAATAGCAATAAGAGAGAAAATTGTCGGTTGGTGCCAACACTAACCTCAAAAGCGACCCTTGACTATTCACGATCCCAACTGATTCACAGTTTTGAAATAATATCAGAGAACACATACCATGTCCAAAGGTTTTTTGCTCCATATCTGTAACTAAACACACAAGACATACCAAACCCATATGCATAGAACTCCATAAGTAAAGATTTAAACAAAAAAGTAATAGGGTATCTACAAAACCCAAACCCATACACACCAAGAAGTACCTCAGTTGTGAGATCCATTAAACAAAAATCAAAACACCCACCAGTCTAGATCATATATCAAATATCCATAAAGAGAGAGAGAGTGGGATGGGTTTTTATTTTTGACCGATTTGGTTTGAATCTATTTTGTTTTGGGGATTCTGATTTTTTTGAATCAAGTTGTTGGTTTTGGATTGAATTGTATTCTGATCTTTGGTCATGGTGATGGACAATATCACCTAGTGAGTGATAGAAGGTTTATTAGGGGAAGTCGAGTAGGGCTTGAAGAGAGAGAGAGAGAGAGAGAGAGGCATGGGAAAATAAAGATAAACGGGTGTTTGACAAGAGTGAAATGGGTGAGACATGATTTGGGCGGGATAATTGATTTAGAGAGTCAATCTGAGCAATTGATTTGGTAAGGGGGGATGTGGTCAAATCTCAACCTTTATTGTGCTTAGACATTTTGAGATTTCAAAAACCATATTACCTTCTATATATATATATATATATATATATATATATATATATATATATATATATATATATATATATATATATATATATATATGTGTGTGTGTGTGTGTGTGTGTGTGTGTGTGTGTGTGTGTGTGTGTGTGTTTGTGTGTGTGTGTACGGATAGTGTGATAGTGTATATATATGTTTGGGTTCTTATTATAGATATCGATGTAAATTATATTTATAAGAAAGACATACCCCTCTAATGCTATCATATGAGGTTACGCGATGTGTGTGAATCCCGTGTCTCGTGAAATCAGGGAGAGTGTAACCCCCAGGTCATAGCATCTGGTATATTATGTTGTAATGATTTTTGGGGTAAGACGTCTTGGGTATGATTCGATCTCACACTCGAGAAACTATGAGTGCCTCCACTATGCTTATTATTTATTGCCTGATTTGGTGTGAGTTAAGGGTCTCGTGGTATCCGAGTTGGATGGATTATACATGGGGTGATAACATTTTAAAGAAAATATTTGGTGTTTTATTACTCGGGAGGATGAATATTATATAAAGACGGTGTGTGAATGTTGAAGTATAATTATACGTATATAATAGTGTGATTATTTATATACGGGTAAAATACATGAAGTGAAATTGTATGATTTATATAACAAATGAAAATGTTATATGAGTTTATTTGACTTGATTAGTAGAGTTAATGGGTGAACTAACTTAATAATCAATAGTAATAGTACTCGGACTAGAGAAGTGGATAAGGAAGAGTTCATAACCAGGCTAGTTAGGAAGTAGTGCACAAGTGAGTAATATCTTAAAAGGGTGAGACATTAGCTTAAATATGAAAATAATTCATGCATTTTAATTACTGCAAACTTAATCATTTGCAAATTTTTTTCAAATGTTTTGGATTCTAACCCTTGCAAAAAATATTTTCAAAACCTTTTAGGTGTCTAGCCCCAGGGATGCCATATTTGATTATCTGTTCAAAGGGTGCACATCTGCAGCGTATGTGGGTGCATATAGGATTTGGACTAGATGCCTTAGTTGTTCATCTCTAGATTAAGATATCCATATCTCAAGATTTCAACTTTCGGCATGTTTCCCCCACAATGTTAATTCAATTTATTCAATTCAGACTTATGTTAGGATTTACTTATTCTTTGTTGGATTTGTTATTTGGATTTGGGTTGTGTAGCCAATGGTTTATTCAGAACGACATATACTTATTTGTTTATATCATGTGATGGTTTAGACTCTATTACTGTGTGAATGGTTTATTTTATTTTCTAGTTATTATTGTTTGTAAAATAAAAAGATAAAATTTGACACCAGCTTAATTAATTGTTAGGTGATTACTAATTAACGGTTTTCGAAAATGATGTTAAGAATGAACCAAATGGGAATCCTATTTAATTTAATAAAGAACTTATCACTCGGTATTTAATTGGGCGGGGTGTCACAAATTATAAGGCTTTATGATCTTTATTGACTTGGCTATGAGCTTCATTCTCTTTCTTGGGTAAATTTCATGATGCCATGGATGATGTTTTCCTTTTAAATATCTCATATTGTATTGAGTGCTTGTTTTAATATCATGTATAATAGAGAGAATGTACTGAAGTATGATCTTATATCCATCGTGTTGTCATCATACAAAGTCCTTTTGGTTAAAATAAATATTGTTTCATAATCTACCCCGTTTATAATGACAATACATTTGATATAGTTTTAAAAAATGATTGAAAGTCTCCCACTTTCTATAAGACTTGATTTTTAGAAAAACTGTTTTTTAGTCATTTACTGGTAACATATGTTATTATTATATCATGTTTCTCCCCCTTTTGTCATTATCGAAAAAGGTTGTGGTTTCGAAAAGTATATTTTTTTTATGAAGTAAGATATGGGTATCAAGAATTCTAAGTGTAATTATAGTTAGTACAACATATGCGGGAGTATATAATTCATATACATGAATAGTCGTGACGCACATGTTATGTATTTTTTTCTCCCTTGATTATGTAAAATGGTGCAAAGTTTATCTTTGGAAAAAGGTTTTATTGAAGCCTTATATTTTGGTTGGGGCAATGGCTTCTTTGTAAAACTATTTTCTCCCACCTTCTTATATAATAGGTGCCTGACGTGTAGGTCAGAGTATATGGAACACATTTTAGGGATTTGTTGTGACAAATATCTTAACACAAATGATAATGAAAGACAACCACAATAAAGAAAAGTATAGCAAAGATCGCAATCACACAACACAAAGATGTACGTGGTTCAGCAAATTGCCTATGTCCACAGCGAGGTCTAATGTTATATATTAAGTAACTCTCAAGAGAGGTTTTTTTTCATTCCCTTTTCCCCGGGATAGGGGTATAATATATAATCCATAAGAAGGATAGAGGGGCATTGGTAACTGCCCCACTAACCCACTATCCCTTGAATATATGCTTCGAGATTTTTGGGGAGAGAAGGGTAAACCTATTAATTCTAACTGCTATTACCCACAACATCCATAATTCTAACTGCTAAAATATAAATAAGATACCCACAGTTGGCCCTAAAATTTTAGGGTCATAACTTGGGCTCAAAAATTTTAAACACTGATTTCGGATGCTTCCAGGTAGCACCGTTTTTATTTATAATAAGATTGGGGTGCAAATCATCTCTTTATAGGAGATTTAGGTGAAAAATAATCTTTGGCCTCTTTGCATTTTCATTAGGGGTTTAAACCGAGGTGCTCAAATTGTTTGTCTTGCCATTTTTGTGTTTTCTCTCATTTTCAAACTCTTTCTTACTCTCAAGCTTCCTTTTTCTCTCAAGTTCGTTCTTCATATTCTTCCAAGTTTCCTCTTTGTTCAATCTCCGTCACTTGTTCATGGTTTCCATTGTTGCAAGCTACATTCTTTTTTTCTATAACTTCTCAGGCCTTCATTTTTTATGCATTTCGTCTTGTTGCTTTGATTTTACTATAACTAGGGTTTTTCCCATGACAAGGCTAGACAACAAATCCTTGATAAAATTTAGAAAATGCTACAGTATTCCTAGTTTGGTAGACATATAGTGTGCCCTCGTTCCTCAAAATGTTCATGATGTTGAAGATGGCCATTGGATTCACGTTCTTTTTTTATCCTAATAGCATTTAATTTTTTCTTAAAATTGCCTCTTTTTACATTTTTTTTTCAATATTTTGATATAGTCCCAGACCAATGTTCTCCGAATGTTTGCAAGATCATTAATGGTGTCCATAGGATAAATCTGATGTATGGCACCAAGTTGGGCCTGGTCCAAATTGGTTTATGTTACTCCTTCTCTTGCACCAGCTCTGGTCCTCTTTATTTGAAGGCGAGGAGTCTATATAGGGTATTAGTAGTTAACTTACATAATTCCCATAAAGATTATTGAACTTAGGGTTTTATATCTGGAAACTGGAAGTTCCCTCCTCAGGTAGGAGGTGCGAGGTACATGGGGACTCAGATTCCTACCTATGGAGATGAATATATAGGTTATCCCTCAATCTCTTTATCTTTTCATTACTGTTATAAAGTGTTCATTCTATAATGTTTTCCTTGTTCTTTTTCATCAAAGTTAAAAAATTAGGAGACTTCTCTTCGAGAGATCGTTGCAGTTGAGTTACTTAAGGCTTGGAACATACAAGATTCTATTATAGAAGGTGAGCATCTTATATTTTCTACCTTCTTACTGAAATATAAGAACTATACTTCTAGCTTCGTCGCCCACCCAATTGATTCTATTCCTCGTCTTGATATCTATGAGGAAGAATAGGAAGATGAAGGTACTCCTCAACCTATTGGATTTGATGAATTAGAGGAGAGCAGTTCGTAATCTGGTGCTGCAAGTGGTGGTGAGGTAGGATCTTGCGAGAGAACTTCCATCTCGAAATCAAATTTAGAGATATAGAGTGAAGAAGATATGGTTCCCCAATGGATAAGGAATTTGATTCTTAATGATGATGATGATGGTGATGTTTTACTATCCAACATGCTCATGATTAAAAAAACTAGGTATGGGGATACTGCCAGTTGTTCTCAGATAGCAACTCATGAAAAGGAGCTATAGAGTAAGAAGAAAGAAGAAGAACGGATAGAGAGGGAGGGGAATAAAGAAAAATAGAGAAAAAGAGAGGAGGAGAAAAAGAAGAAGAATAAGGAATAAAAGAGAAGAAAAAGGGAAGAATGTACGAAAAAGGCGTAGGCTTCCCCGGTGCCTGCTGATGCTTTGCCCGAGGGGGCTTCTATGGCTCTCTCCCCCCATCTTGCCCCCATTATGATCGAGAGGGAAATACTGCTGGCAGATCGAGAGTGGTCCTCAAAAATGGGTTCCGATCATGGGATTGTTCTGGTAAGGATACTCTTTCTCTTATATGTTACTTATCCAGTTCTTTTTTCTTGCTTAACGTATACTCTTTTCTTCTTACAGTTTCTCTCTGACTACTCTGTTCTTCGTTGAAACTGCAATGGTCTGGAGAGAAAGAATGTCAAGCTCGAGGGGAGCCTGGATACTGCCAAGAAGGCTCTTAAGACAACTGAGGACTCATTTACTAAAGAGATAGTGGGAGAAGATAAAGATCTGTAGGATCTCCGTAAGGAATATAAGGTGGTTGCTGTTGCCAAGCTCACTATTAATAATAAGAACACAAAGCTTACCGAGAAGGTGGATAGCTTGGAGGAAGAAGTGGCCACGATCATGGAGAATAGCTATAATGAAGGCCTTGAAATGACCTATGAAGATGTCGATAATCAAATTGAATACATCGGTAGGGAAAACTTTAAGAAAGGATGGGATAAATCCTTAATTGCTGCTAGAATCTCTACTAATTCTCCTTTATTTAGCAACCACAATCTTGGCCCCAAACCCGTTGTTGAGGATGCCCCAACTGTGAGCCAACCTATTAGTCCTTCTTTTGATGTTCCTATTATATTTGCTACCGATGCCCCAGCCATTGGGCCAGAGATAAGTGAGGTTACTGCTAGCAGAGTTAAAGATCCAGCTACCACAGAGCAGGTTGCTACTGAATAATAGTTCTTTAAGATTGCTTCGGTATTTTGCCTTTTTTTATTCTTCCTTTTCTATGCTATTCCATGTATCGGTACTTGGCTAATGACTTTTTTAATGAAAGATTTTGGTTGGCCTTTATGATGATGTATCTCCTTTTTGTGCCTTTATATCTTGTAATTTGTCGACCTTGATGATTACATTCTTGCCTCCCCTCGTTTAGGCCAGATCCTTGGTTCCAATGTAAGGGACCAAGTTCGTCGATCTTTTATTAAGATATAAAAATCTCTCAGGTCAAGGAACTAGGAATATTAGTATGAGTCTGAGCTGGTTAACAAGTTGAAAGAGAGACTTGAGGAAATGGAAGAGGTTGAAGCCTCTGTTCAAGAAGAAATGGAAGCTCGAAAGGCCAGACTTCTAGATGCCTCTGAGATCAATCATGTTGGAGAAATCTTATAACATGAGAATGATTCTTTATAGAGGGAAGTCACACGCCTTTGAGAGAATGCACCAAGCATTGCCCCTCGGGTCATACGAGGATCTTGTTCATCAACTAGAACGCTAGTTGGTCCTGATGTCAATGGTACAGCTAGGGAGATTGTCGAGCTGGGCCTGGGGAGAGTTATTATATGTTAACCCTTATAGTGCTTTGAGCAGTGTTGTTGGAGTAAGTTCATCAACTTACTATAACGTATGGTCTTTATTATGTCTTTAAGAATGAAGTCGGAAGCTTAGAGAGGCTTCATATGCTAAAATATATCTGAGAAAATCAATACACATAGAATGCCAAGTCCAATCAAATTTCATTAATTAGAGTCATGAATAGAGAGCAACATTAATTTTGCAAAATAAAAATTTACCTAAATAAAAGTAGAATTTCTTTAGGTTGTACACATTCGAAGATCTTGGTATCTCCCTACCCTCCAGTGTCTCTAAGTGATAGGCTCCTTACAAGTTGTCCCTTACCGCCTTGAACGGTCCGTCCTAGTTCGGTACTAGATTTCCATCTAATGGCTTCACAGTGCTACCAAAGACTTTTTGTAGGACATAGTTCCCAACGTGGAATGTCCTTGGATTTACTTTTTTAACATATTGTTTGTCTAGCTACTGATGGTAGGCTTCCAGTTTCATTAGAGCTAATTCTCGTCGCTCGTTGGCTAAGTCAAGTTTAGCGAGAGAAGCTCCATCATTCTAGCCTTGGTCAATCAATGTGGAACTTATGGTGGGGAGACCAACTTTTAGTGGAATAACTTCCTTCATTTGATATGTGAGTGCAAATGGTGTCTCTCCAATTAATCGCCTCGGGGTGGTGCATAAGGCCCAGTGGATATGGGGTAGTTCATTTACCCATGCTCCTTTGTCTCGTTTTAGGCGCATTTTTAGTCCCTTGATCATTTTTTTCTTTGAAGCTTCATCTTGATCGTTGCTCTAAGGGTATCCCATAAAGATGAACTGATACTTGATTCCATGGTCAGGGAAAAAGCTTTGTAAAAGGCCACTTTCGAATTGGGTTCCTTTGTCAGTGATGATTATCCGACGTATCCCAAAGTGAGTAATAATATTTCTCCATACGAACCTCATTATGTCTGCGTCCCTGATGTTCACCAGTGGTTCTGCCTCTATCCACTTTGTAAAGTAGTCTATGGAAACTAATATATACTTTTAATTTATGACAGTAGTTAGCAAAGGGCCTACTATGTCCATACGTCACTAGGCGAAGGACCATGGGGTGGATACTGACTTAAGGTCACTGGCAGGATGGTGGACCATAGGTGCATGCATTTGGCATTTCTCGTATTTTCATCATATACTCTAGCATCCATCTTCATGCATGGCCACCAGTATCCCTCCCTCATTGCTCGAAAAGCTAGCGACCTTCCTCCTACGTGACATCTAAAAATCCCTTAATGTAGCTCATTTAGGACTTGCACGATGTCCTATCGATGAACACACTAGAGGCACGAATCTGTGAAGGATCATTTATATAGTTTTCTCTCAGGAGATAAGTGAAATCGGGAATCTTTTACTATTATTTTATGGGTAGTATTATTATCACTTGGCAGTATGTCACTTTACAAGTAATCTATTATGGGGTCCATCCAACTAGGAGCTTTCTGTATACAAGGAACATGCTTGAGGTTTGGTGATTTTGTACTTCGATTGATGCTTGGTTGCATAACGAAGTTGATTTGAATTGTTCTCCTTAAGTTGGAGTCAATCGATGATCTTATAGATACCGAGACATCGCCATGGTTGTTTTGTCCCTTGGAAAATTATTAAACATTGAATCGATTAAAGTTTTCCATTAGCCTTTTCATAGTGGCGAGATTGGTTGCCATCATATCGCCTTTTGCAATGAAATTTCCACTTATTTTGTTGGATACCAGTTGCGAGTCGTCGAAAACTTGGAGGTGTCTTTGACCAGGCATCTGTTCCTTTTGCAGACCAGCGATCAGTGCTTCGTACTCTGCTTTGTTGTTGGAGGCTTCAAATCCAAGCCTGATTCCTTGCTCAAGCACTGTGTTTTCATGGGTAACTAGCATGATGCATACTCCTACCCCTGTGTAATTGGAGGCTCAATCAACATATAACTTCCAGATGATTGGCTCTTCTGGGACTTCCCTCAGATGACTGGTCTTGGGCTGATCACAAGGTTGTTCTCCTGTGAATTCAGCGATGAAATTGGCGAGAACCTGCCCTTTGATAGCAGTCCTTTGTTTAAAATGAATATCAATTCTTTTGAGTGATTAGGCATAAATTCTTCCCATTTAGAGACTTTTTTCGCTCTACAAAGTGTAATTCGAGTGGATTTATCTCACATCATTGCTATTAACATTTTCTAATTAGTACGCCGAGTTTCGTGTATTTCCTATCTATTTTGCAGGTATTCAGTGCACACAAGGAAGGATAAAATGAAAATGAAAGTTGAAGACCTTGCGCCTACACGTTCTTAGGAAGGATCAGCATCCTAATTTGAGTTTCGGACCAAAAGTTACAAATCATCAAAAAATACAAGGAGGAAAAGCTCCTGAAAATATGGAATTGAACCCAATGGGTTAAAAAATGAACCGATCCTATCCTAGGAAACTTCAAGTGAAGCACTAAGAGATGGAACCGAATCGAAGAGGAAGAAAAATGAACCGATCCTATACTCGAAGAACTTCCTGTGAAAAATGAAAAAATGGAACCGAACCAAATAGAAGGAAAAACGAACCTAACCAATTCAAGGAAAAACTTCTTTTGAAGATGGAAGTGAACCAAATCACCTTAGTAGGATCAGTTCGGGTATCGAAAATCTGGACTTATCCACTTATAAAATTAGAGTCTTGTACGATTGAAACTCTTAGAAATCATAGAGTATAAATTCAAAAAACCTCCCAAACATTAACGGGGCTTCCAATTCGTTTAGAGAAGCATTGTAATTATTTTAGATAAGAAGAACAATAAGAAAGCCTAGTTTTGATTCCAGTTTTTCAATTCAAGTAATTTTATTCCAATTCTTGCTTTAATTATTGTAGTAGTTATTTCCATAGTAAGTAATTTCATTTTTCTTCATCTTTATTCATTAGTAAAAATGCTTTCATTCGTTCAGACCCTGTTTTCTTCTCGTTTATTATGTCCGACTAAGTTTTCAAGGGTGGGGGTGCATGAACCCCACCCAATGTAATTCATGATAGTTGAAATAGAAATCGAAATTAAAACCCTAGATGAATTTTATAGAAGTTAATACGATACTGCTTTAATTCATCCTTTACTTACATATTGTGCATTCTTAGATCCCTCATATATGTAATACTTGGGAGAAGTAAAGACTGGATTCTAATTCATCGTTTCCTTACATACTGTGCGAGCTACAATCCCTCGTATACTTATTACTTAAGAGCATTAAAAATCGGATTCATTTAAAGATTTAATTCTGAATCTAGTATCCTACGAAGTGAATTACTCAGGTGTGGGGGATTGTAATCCGACCTATCTTTCTCCTTCATATTTAATGCTTTAGTCAATTTGTTCTTAGTTCTTAAGTAGACTAATTGCACATCATTTATTCATAATTTCGTTAGTTCCTCATTTTCATATTTGCATCTAGTTGTATTTATTTCGCAGTCTAAATCACCTTTTTGTTCCTTTTAGACGTCAAAGTTAGGTTTCCTTCGTCTTTCAAATGTCGTAACGAATCAGTTCATCCTATTACCCTGAGGATCGATATCCAACTTATCGGATTATTACTTGAGCGACTGGATTGCACTTGAGCCTAAATAGCAGAAACAGTAGACATATTTGTGGTCGCGTCATCGAGCTCAACCAACCATTTCGATAGTCGTCCTGAGAGGTCTGTTTTCCTTAGTACAACATTGAGGGGGTGTTAAGTAACTAAGAAAATTGAATGGGCCTCAAAATAGTGCTTTTGTTTTCTTGAGGCTACCACTAGTGCAAAGGCGATCCTCTCCAATTGCAAGTACCGCTACTCGGCGTCTAGAAGAGTTTTACTTGCATAATAGACCAAATATTAGCTTCCCTCTTTCTCACAAATCAAGGAAGAACTGACAGCATGATCTGAAACTACAAGGTAGAGATATAAGGGATTGTTTTCCCTAGGTATTATGAGCAAAGGGGCTTGCTGAGGTAGGCCTTAAGCTTTTCTAAGGCCCTCGAATAACCTTTGTCCCATTCCACACTCTTACTCTTCTTCAGCAGCTGGAAGAACGTCTGGTTTAGGGTAGCGAGCATTCTTGTGAGCTTCTGCACATCTCTCATAGTTCGAGGGGATTGTACCCGGTTGATAGCTTCGATTTGGACCGGATTAGCTTCTATATCTCTCTCGCTAACCAAATATCCAAGTAATTTTCCTGACTGGATGCTGAAGGAAATTTTACTTCCGTTAAGCTTTATTCAATATTTTCTAAGGATTTCAAAGGTACTTGCTAGGTCGGAGAGGGGGTCGTCTTTGAGATTTCTCGTGATGAGGCTATCATCGATATATACTTCCATGATGTCTTCTTGTCCTTAAACATTATAGTAACCAACCGCTGATACGTTGCCCCCGTGTTTTTGAGCCCAAAGGGAACAACTTTGTTACAGAATAAACCAACATTGGTGATGAAGGTTGTCTGATCATGATCTTGCCAGTGCAGAGAGCTCTGCTGATATCCAGAATACAACATATGCGGGAGTAGATAATTCATATACATCAATAGTCATGACATACATGTTATGTATTTGTTTTGCCTACATTATGTATAATGGTGCAAAGTTTATCTTTGGAAAAAGGTTTTATTGAAACCTTATATTTCGGTTGAGGCAATGGTTTATTTGTAAAAAAAAATTCTCCCCCTTTCTTAAACAATGGGTGCCTGACATGCAGGTCAGAGTATATGGAACACATTTAAGGGATTTGTGGTGACAAATATGTTAACACAAATAATAATGTAAGACAATTACCGTAAAGAAAAGATTGGCAAAGATAGCAATCACACAACACAAAGATATACGTGGTTCGGCAAATTTCCTATGTCCACGGAGAGGTCTAATGTTATATATTAAGTAAATCTCAAGAGAGGTTTTTCGGCAAGACCTTTTCTCTGGGCCAGGGGAACAATATATACTCCATAAGAAGGAGATCTGGGCGTTGGTAACTGCCCCACTATCCCACTATCCCTTGATTATTTGCTCTGATATTTTTGGGGATAAAAGGGGTAAAACTCTTAATTCTAACCGTTATTACACGAAGCATCCATAATTTAGGACGGACGTCTCTTATTCTTAGCTGGTCTTTGTCCGACTACAATTATGGTCCTAAAAGACAAATAAGGTACCAACAATTGCCCCTAAAATTTTAGGGTCACAACATGGGCTTAAACATTTTGAACATTTATTTTGGTTGCTTTGAGGTAACGCAGTTGTGAATTATAACGAGATTGGGGTGCAAAGCATCTCTTTACAGGGGATTTAGGTGGAAAATATTCTTTGGTCTCTTTGCATTATCATTGGGGTTTAAACCGAGGTTCTCAAATGGGTTATCTTGCCATTTCTTCATTTTCTCTCATTTTCAACTCTTTCTTACTCTCAGTCTTCTTTTTTCTCTCATGTTCGTTCCTCATATTCTTCCAAGTTGCCTCTTTCTTTAATCTCCATCACTTGTTCGTGGTTTCCATCATTGCAAGCTCCATTCTTTTTTTTGTAAGTTCCGAGTCCTCCGTTTTTTGTGCATTTCGTCTCGTTGCTTTGATTTTACTGTAGCTAGGGTTTTTCCCGTGGCAAGGATAGACAACAAATCCTTGACAGAATTCAGGAAATGTTAGAGTATTCCTATTCTGGTAGACATAGAGTGTGCCCTTATTCCTCGAAATGTTCGTGATGTTGAGGATGGCCATTGGATTTATGTTCTCTTACTATCCCAAGGATGTTTAACATTTCCTCAAAATCTCCTTTTTTTTACTTTTTTTTTAATTTTTCAATATAGTCCCAGCCTAATGTTATCAGAATGTTTGCAAGATCTTTAATGGTGTCACTAGGATAAATCTGTTATATGGCACCAAGTTGGGCCTAGTCAAAATTGGTTGCTGTTACTCCTTATCTCGCACCAGCTCTGGTCTTATTTATTTGAACGCGAGGAGTCCATATAGTGTACTAGTATTTAACTTACCTGATTCCCATAAAGATTATTGGACTGAGGGTTTTATAGCTAAGAACTAGCAGTTCCCTCCTCATGAAGGAATTGCGAGGTACATGGGGCCTGAGATTCAAACCTATGGAGATGAAATTATTGTTTGTTTCTTAATATCTTTATCTTTTCTTTAATTTTATAAAGTGTTCCTTATGTAATGTTTTTGTAACACCTCGCACTTCTGGGGATAATAGAATTCAGTAATTTAGTGTGATTTGGGAATTATAGAAATTATCGTGAATAGTAATTTTTGAGGTTTTCGAGGATTTGATGATTTTCGATGGGTGTTATATTTACATTTGGGGTTAAGTAAATAAGTCAGAGTATTTTAACTATACGTCGCAGCTGGGAGAAGAGAAAGAGGATAATATTTTAATTGGAAAACTCGAATTCAAATGTATTGGGTTAAATTAGTGATTTGCGGTCAAGTACCTCAGATGGAGATTTTGATTATCCGGTTTGTCTCAGAATGGCCGAAATAGTCAGAAAAGAGTATCCAGGGGTATCGTTTAGGTTTAAAGAGTTTTTAGGTTAACAGGTACTCGTAATTGAGTAAACAAGTCATGTTTGGGTTTAAATGGATAAACCCATATTCTATCTTATGTAAGACACGAGAGAGTGGGAGAAAGTAAAGAAGAAGAGAGAGAAAAGAAGAAGAGAATAAAGGAAGAGGAGAAAAGAGGAGAGGAAAAGGATTTTCGGGGCAAACTCCGCAGGATTGGACTCGGGTTCGTCGGATGTTATCCTCCAGGCAAGTGTTTACTTGCTTTATTTAATTTAGATCATATATCTCATATCATAATTGGTAATAATAAACCCTAAAGATTTTGGGTTGGATTTTTCGTGGATTAAATGGGTTTTTTGGAAATTTAACATGTAAACCCCAAAAGTTATTAAATTGGAGAAACTTAGAAAATGAAAGAAATTAATGGTTGCTTTTTGGGTTCTAGGATGATTAGAACCTATTTACTTCGTGTGTTATATTTGGGTATAGTTATTTGTTGGTGTAAGTAGATGTATAAAGCTTGGGGATTGTTAATGGCTGAAATGGATCTGTGGAGAAGAAGCAATTTCGGCTGCCCTGTTTGATCGAACGATCGATCCTAGAGGAATTTTGGCAATTTGTGTTGGTTCAATTTATAAGGGATGAATTCCCAAATTAAGGATTTCTAGCCTATTTAAATGAGCAAATATATATACTTAACTAAGGGAGATATATTTATCCAATTGGGAAAGTTTATGGGGGTTAAGAGAGTGTTTTATGTGTGTGACACTAGAAATTATATTTTTGATGAAATAAATAAATTCAGGAATTAGGGAGTTAGGGTTTACCAAAAATAGATTGCGGACCTCTAAATTATTAATTGGACAAAATGTGGTCCTTGGGTTCATGAAAGTGGAATCCACGACCTATTTAAATTAAGGGTGTTTGGTGACAATTATTTCTTGTGATAATTTATGTGGGCATTTAGGCTTATATAATTATGCGCGTAGAAAACATAATTCTATAGATTGTGGTTGAGTATATCCTACGAGACTACTAGGATGAATTTGGGAAGATACTTATTTACTTAGTATAAATTTGTATAGTTGGAGAAATTATATAAATACTTAAGTGTGAATAAGGTACATGTTATTTATCAAGTGAGGGAATACTTTTCAGTTTAGTATCGTAAATGAGCGAATACTCGAATATTAATATTTATGAGAATCTTTGGGATTATTTGTCATCGTTATGTGTGATTTGAAATTATGGCCATTTATATTTATTTGAGGAACAATGTGGAATATATATACTATGTGATTAAATTATTTATATGATATGATACGGAAATGTATATATATATATATATATGTGTGTGTGTGTGTGTGTGTGTGTGTGTGTGTGGATGGTATATATATATGTGTGAAGCATACCCCCTTTAATTCTATCATGGGAAGTTGCGCGATATGGGTGAGGCACCTGACATGAGGAGCAGCAAGCGTATAGTCCCCAGGTCATAGTGTCCATTTTTATATTGTGTGATTTTTATTATTGGTGAGACGTTTTGGGAATGTTTCTTATCAATTTCGGGGAGGAACTATGAACGCTTCCGAGATATTATGATTGTTGACCGCGATGTGGGTGATATTGAGTCCGATCGCTGGTCCCCAAGATGGTTTGTGAGTGATGCCCTGGAAGATGATATCATTGGGTGACTGCATCCTCGAGTTATAGATCATTAGCATGGTTATTATACTGGTGTGTATAGTATATTACTTGTGTATGAGAACAAGATATTATATCTCTATTAGAGTAAAGAGATAAATTGAATATGAAATGAATTCACATTCTGGGAGATTGTATCTGGACTTATATTGTGATTCGTATTACAAATGAGGAGGTTATGCAAATTTATTTATATGAGTATATATATAGGATGAGTATTGAGGGTCTAATGGATCTCGATGATCGACCGTGCCAACTAGTGTATCGGGGGGATCCTTGTTTAGATTTCGCTTCACGAGACACCCCATGCACGAACATGGCCTAGTATTGAGACCAGCGAGAAGTTTAACCCTTAGTGCTCTAGTTTTGGGTTTTTCTTATATGAGTATATATATATGTTGTGTACTGAGGGTCTAATGGATCCTGACGATCGACCTTGCCAAGTAGTAGTGTATCGGGGGGTTCCTTGTTTGGATTTTGCTTTGCGAGACACCCCACGCACGAATATGGCCTAGTGTTGAGACTGGGGAGAAGTGTAGCCCTTAGTACTTGGTTTGCTTAGGATTTCTATAGTTTGGGGTTGATGGATTAGTTAGGCAGCGTAGTGTGACTAGGATGTTTAGAGGGATGCGCTAGGTGTTCATTATTAAATGGGAGATCATGGGTATCTCATGGGAGTGCGATACCAATTTAAATATGAGATAAAATATATTTTTTTTAAATAAAGCATTTATGCACTTCCTAAATATTTTCACAACTCGGGATCTGACCTGTTTATCTACTTTTCCTCTCTTTTGCTATATTTATATATATAGGTGTCCAGACACAGGAACGCCTAGATGATTATCCTTTCGAGTTAGACACTTGCTGCAGCAGTTGTGGATGCATGAAGGTTTATTTTTAGATGCTCCTATTCTTGTGATCTTGATAGGAAGGATTGTAGTAACATTCAAGGTGAAAGCCCAACTTCATTTATTTAGTTTTTCACCGCCTTTTAGTGCGGCATTCATTTTGGTTGTATTATATTTGAACCGAGTGTTCGATTAGTTTATCTCTTTTCAGTTTCATTTATAAACTCAATGAATGTTTTAATTGATTTAAATTGTTTAAAAGATTATTTATATAAAATTATGGTGTCAGCTTGATAGGTTATTAATAATTAATTTGGTTTTCGACAGTGATGCTAAGAATGATCCATATGAGGCTCCTGTTTGAATTTGGTTTTCGGAGTGATCGACCGGTATTTTGTTAGGCGGGGTATCACTGTTTTCCTTCTCCTTTTGCAGCAAAGTCAAAGAATTAGGAGCCTTCTCTTCGAGAGATCATTGCTGCTGAGTTACTCAAGGCTTGGAACATACAAGATTCTATTATAGGAGGCGAGCATCCGATATCTTCTTCCGTCTTAGCAAAATATAAAAACTCTACTTCCAGCTCCATCGCCCACCCAGTTGATTCTATTCCTCATCTTGACATCTCAGAGGAACAGGAGGAAGATGAATGTACTCCTTAACCTATTGGCCTAAACAAAAAGAGGATAGTAGTTCAGAATTTGGTGCTGCTAGTGGTGGTGAGGTAGGATCTGGTGAGAGAACTTCCATCTCAGAATTAGATTCAGAGAGATTGAGTTAAGAAGATATGGCTCCCCCAAGGATACAGAATTTGATTCCTGATGATGATGATGAGGGTGATGTTTTTCTATCCAATAGGCTGATGATTCAGAAAACTAGGTTTGGGGATACTTCCAGTTGTTCTCAGACAATAACTCATGCGAAGGAGATGGAGAGGAAGAAGATAGAAGAAGAGTGGAGATACAGGGAGAGTAATAAAGAAGAATGAATAACAAGAGAGAAGAAGAAAAAGAAGAATAAGTAAGAAGAGAGAAGAAAAATGGAAGACAGGTTGAAGAAGGCGCCGGATTCCCTGATTCCTGGTGATGGTTCGCCCCAGGGGGATTTTATGGCTTTGTCCCCCATGTTTCCCCCATTATGACCATGAGGGCGACACTACCGATTGGACCATGATCAGTCCTCAAAAATGGGTTCTGACTAGTTGTCCGTGAAGGACAATCAGGGGATTATTTTGGTAAGTACACACTTTCTCATCTCTATTACTTATCCAATTATTTTTTCTTCTTGACTTATACTTTTTCCTTCCTATAATTTATGTCTGACTACTCTATTCTTCGCTGAAACTGTGATGGTCTGGCGATGAAGAATGTTGAGCACGAGGGGAGCCTAAATACTACCAAGGAGGATCTTAAGGGTACTAAAGCCTCATTTTCTAAAGAGATAGCGGGAGCGACTAAAAAAGTGCAGGAGATCCGAATGGCATACAAACTGGTTATGGCTCCCAAGCTCGCAGTTACTAATGAAAACATGAAGCTTACAGAGAAGGTGGATAGCTTTGAGGCAGAGGTGGCCATGATCAGGGAGAACAAATATAATGAAGGCTGTGAAGACGTCGAGAAGCAAATCGAATACGTATGGAGGGAAAACATCGAGAAAGGATGGGATAAATCCTTGGTCGCTGCAGGAATCTATGTTGATTCGCCACCGTTTAGCAACCATAATCCTGGCCCCAAACCTGTTGTTGAGGATGCCCCAACTGTGAGCCAACCTATTGGTCCTTCTTTTGATGTTCCTGTTATTTCTGTTATCGATGCCCCAGCCCTTGGGTCAGAGCCAGGTGAGGTTACTACTAGAAGAGGGAAAGAGCCAGCTACCACATAGAAGGTTGTTGTTGAACAATAGATCTTTAGGATTTCTTTTGTATTGTTCTTTTTTTTTATTCTTCCTTTTCTATGCAATTCCATGTATCGGTACGTGGTTGATGCTTTTTTTTAATAAAAGATTTTGGTTTGCATTTATGCTTATCTATCTCATTTTTCTTCCTTTATATCTTTTAATTTGTTGACCTTGATGATTACATTCCTGCCTCCCCTCATTTAGGCCAGATCATTGGTTCCAATGTAAGCGACAAAGTTTGTCGAGATTTCGTTAAGATCTACAAATCTCTTAGGTCAAGGAACCAGGAATATAAGTGTCAGTCTGAGTTGATTGCTAAGTTAAAACATAGACTCGAGGAAATGGAGGAGGTTGGAGCGTCTGTTCAAGAAGAAATGAAAGCTCTGAAAGCCAAACTTCTGGATGCCTCTTAGATCAATCAGGTTGGAGAAATCTTGTGACAGGAGAATGATGCTTTAAAGAGGGAAGTCACACGCCTTGGAGAGAATGCACCAAGCATTGCCCCTCAAGTCATACGAGGCTCATGTTCGTCAACTTGTTCGTGAGCTGGGCCTGATGTCATGGTTCAACTAGGGAGATTCCCGAACTGTAGGGAGATGTTCGCTGGGCATATGTGATAGCCTCTGGGCTTCAAACAGATGTCACCCTACTGAGGAACTTGTTCAACAAACGACCTCGACAGGTGTGGGTAGATGGCTACAACCAGGGATAGACAGATGCTCCCATAAGGTTAAAGGAGGTTGAGGATTTATCCTTCATTAAAGGGTGGCTGAGTGCCCTTAGGGAGTTAAAGGTTCCTTAGAAGTCCGTCCTTTGGTATAAACATGAGATTACTCCTTCATCTTTGGAGGCAAATCGATTTAGAATGGATGATCGGTGGAGCCCAATAGATGAAATTACAAGATAGATACTAGAGACGAGCTCAGGCAACATCGAAGAGGTGCTACTCCCTCACCCAGATGATGGTCAAAGAGCAAAATACCCCTTCGGGGTGTCGTTTTGGGCTAAAATGCCCCAGAATCCAAATAAAACACTAGAGTAGTGTTTTCGGAATATTTACACTTTCGAACACACCAGCGCACTCAAAATGGACATACGAGTTACTTAAAATAACTCATCCGTTTTATCCCAATAAAGTATTACGGACACAACTCACATGTGCATCCCAACTAAGTGTGTTTCAACAATCGTATTTTTCACTCCCGGACAAATCATACATTACTATACTCTCTAAGTAATAATTATCATAATTATTTCCGATAAGTACTAATTCTCGTCACGCTAGTAAATATTACAATCACATTAGAACTAATTATAAATTAAATTTTCTCCATTTAAATCAATTAATCCGAATTCCATAATTAAAATAAAATCACACAAAATCATGGGGTATTACATACTTCCACCCTAATAACAAAATTTTGTCCCGAAATTCAAAAATTAACCAAATAACAATCCCGAAATTTGAAAAAGAACTAAATAGAAGTATACGTGGTAGGAATAACTCTTGATATTTTTCTCGTATGTCATCCTCAGGATCCCATGTAGACACCTTTATATTATGATGCATCCATTGCACTTATACTAACAACACTATCTTTGACCTCATCTTCCTCTCATTATGGTCTAGAATGGCAACTGGGCTCTCCTCGTAGGAACTATTGGGTTGCAAATCAATATCCTTTAAAGAAACATGGGTGTGGGCCAAATCATCCCGATGATATCTCCTCGGTGATGAAAAGTGGAAAACATCATGAATCCTAGGCAAGTGCTCCAGTAAACCAAGTTGATAAGCTACTATCCCAATCCACTAAATAATAGGGAATGGACACACATACCTCGGCGCCAACTTCCTTTTCTTTCCAAACCGTATTACCCCCTTCATAGGAGATACTCGCAGCAACACTTGATCCTAAACATTAAACTCCCTGAAAAATCTTTTGGCATCGATGTAACTCTTATGTTGGTCCTGAGTAACCCGAATGTGACTCTGTATTCACTCAACCTTAGCCGAGGTGTCCTAAACTACCTCCGGCCCAAGTAAATTGTAGTCGCCCACTTCAAGACAACATGTCGTAGAACGACGGGGTCTACCATAAAATGCCTTAAATGGAGCCATGTCAATCTTAAACTAGTAGTGGTTATTATAATCAAACTCAACTAGTGGAAGGTACTGCTCCCAAACCCCTCCAAAATCTTTGACACACATCTGAAACATATCCTCCAACATCTAATTTGTCTGCTTTGTCTACCCATCTATCTGCCCATGATAGGCCAAACTTAATCGTAACTCCGTACCCAAGGCCTGATGGAAACTGTCCCAAAATTTGGATACAAAAATCTTATCCTTGTCGGACACAATATCAAAGGGCACCCCGTGGAGTCTCACTATCTCGGTTATGAAGATTTGAGCATACTGCCGAGTAGTGTAGTCTGTCCGAACTAGAAGAAAGTGATCTACCTTGGTCAATTGATCCACAATCACTCATATAGAATCGTGACCTCTCTGCAATGTCAGTAGCCCTATAATGAAATCCCTGGAAATACTCTCCCATTTCCACATAGGGACCTCCAATGGGGATAGTACTCCTCCTAATCTCTGATGGCCTATCTTCACCAACTGACTAGTGACACACCTCGATACAAACAAAGCGATGTCCTTGTTCATTCCACCCCACCAATATTATCGCCTCATATCCTGATAGATCTTATCCCCTCCAGGACGTACCTCGAATCGTGAACCGTTTGACTCTTCCATCACGGCATGTCATAGTTCCTCCCCTTCTGGGACTACTAGTCTGCTATTAAAGCGTAGGCCCCCATCTGAGCTCACTTAGAATGACTATGCTCCCTTGGCTAGAAGATGGACAATCCAATCCTAACTAAAAATTGGTTTTTAAAGTTTTGTGGGTTAAAATGGAATTTTAGAAACTTATTTTCTTTGCAAATTATTTGGCTGGATAGAATTCAAAAAGTAAGGACCCCACATCATGATGATGTGGTCATTACACTCAGGATAGACAACTTTGACATTGACAAGTTGCTCATCGATCAAGGAAGTTCATCCGAAGTAATGTACCTCGACCTATTCAGGAAGTTGAAGTTGAGCATCGCCAACCTGAAGGAAGCTACTGTTCCTTTAGTCGACTTCGCTGGAAAAATGACCATGCCCCTGGGAAAGATAGTACTGCCAGTACGTGCTGGAAACATCTCCAAGATGAATGAGTTTTTGGTAGTTGACATCGAATAACCATACCAGGCTATCCTCGGCAGGGGATGGCTTCATACGATGAAGGCAGTTTCCTCGACCTACCATTAGAAGCTCAAATATGTAACTGAGCAAGGAGTAATGGAGATCCAGGGCGACCAAGCGATGTCAAGGAGGTGCTTCATAACAGCCATCCGACCAAAGCCAGAGAAGAAGGCCGGCCAACCCAGCAAGAAAGATGAAGAAGGTGAGACACCTTCCAAATAGAAATTAAAGTACGGAAGACCCGGAGTAGAGGAGACCAGGCTCCTCCCCTCCGAGCGCGTCGTCGAGGACCTGGTAGAAGTTATGGCCGAAGATGGTGATAGAAGCAGTGTCTTTTTAATAGGAGCATCTCTCACCAAGGAAGGTTAAAAGGAGTTGACGACCTTGCTGAAGCGTAACGTAGATGTTTTTTCATGGGAACCATACGAGCTGCCTAGAATCGATCCTAATATGGTCTGTCATCAGCTGCACGTTGACCGCACCTTCAAGCCAGTTGCGCAGAAGGCACGGCGAGCTGCACTCGAGAAGGCTAAAGCGATTGAAAAGGAAGTCAAAAAACTATTGTATGCAGGATCCATACGGGAAGTGCGATTCTCCAAGTGGTTGTCCAACCCAGTAGTAGTTCCGAAGAATAATGAAAAGTGGAGAGTTTGCATCGACTTCACTGACCTCAACAAAGCATGCCCTAGGGATAATTTCCCTCTCCCAAAGATAGACGAACTAGTAGACGCCACTGCAGCTCACGGGAGAATGAGTTTCCTGAACACGTACTCGGGATATCACCAGATCCCCTTATATGCCCCAGACCAGGACAAAACAACGTTCATCACGACAGTTGGGTTATATTGTTACAAAGTCATGCCTTTTGGGCTCAAGAATGCTGGGGCAACCTATCAGTGTCTAGTTACTAAAATGTTCAAGGATCAAATGGGAGACACAATGGAGCTCTACATCGATGACATGCTCGTTAAGAGCAAAAATAAAGAAAATCACCTGTCGGACCTGTCAAGTACCTTCGAAACCCTCAGGAAGTGCCGGATGAAACTTAATGTGAGCAAGTGTTCCTTCGGTGTCCAGTCAGGAAAATTTCTTGGGTAATTGGTTAGTAAGAGAGGCATAGAGGCTAATCTAGACCAGATCGATGCAATCAATAGGGTGCAACCTTCTCGCACAATATGGGACGTGCAGAAGCTCATTGGAATGCTCGCCGCTTTAAATCGCTTCATTTCCAAATCCTTCGAGAAGTGCAAGCCTTTCTTTCATCTTCAAAAGGGGATTAAATCGATAGAATTGAGCCAAGATTGCTCGAGATCATTGGACGAGCTCAAATCCTACCTAAGCACTCCACCGTTGCTGTTCATACCACAACAAATGGATTCTTTGTACCTGTACCTCTCCGTATCCAATCACACTATCAGCTCCGCGCTAATATGCGAGGTTGCAGGGATCCAACACCCCATTTATTACACGAGGAAGACCTTGTTAGACGCCGAGCAAAGGTACCTGCCATTGGAGAAGCTCGCCTTTGTCCTAGTAATAGCCTCAAGGAAGCTGAAGCATTAGTTCGAAGCTCATACAATCATCGTCCTTACATCACGCCCCCTTAAGGAGGTCCTAAGGAAAGGGGATTTTTCGGGAAGATTGTCTAAGTGGTCAGTCGAGCTTGGCCGATTTGACATCTACTTTCAACCAAGGACAGCTATCAAGGGTAAGATCCTCACTGATTTCATAGCCGAATTCACGGGCGAAGAACTCTCCGATCAACCTCAACCAACAAAGAAAAAGAAGAACCAAGCAACGGTGGAAACCTGGAAACTATTCATTGATGCAGCCTCAACTCAAAGGGGGCAGGAGTAGGCATTGTTCTCATCACTACAGAAAACACAATCCTTGAGCAAGGAATTAGGGTGAGATTTGTAGACTCCAACAACGAAGCAGAGTACGAAGCCCTAATAGCCAGTCTCCAAAAAGTGCAAACTCTGGGAGCAAAACGTTTACTGGTGTTCAGCGATTCTCAACTAGTCTCCAACCAGATAAGTGGAGATTATAATGCGAAGGATGAAAGAATGGCAGCCTACCTCGTCTTGGTGAGAAAATGAATGACAATCTTTGAAGAGATTAACATCAAGCAGTTTACTATGGGGCAAAACAATCATGCTGATGCCTTAGCAACCCTTAGTTCGACAGTTGATTCTAGCCTTAAAAGGGTCATTCCCATTGATTTCCACATTTGTCTGAGCATTACCCACAACAGCAAGCTGCCAAACGTGGAACAAATACTCTAGGTGGGATCAGCCCCCAGCTGGATGGACCCCTTAAAAGACTATTTAAAGGAGGGTACGCTCCCCGAGGATAAGAAAACTGCCCACCAAATTAGAGTCAAAGTTGCTCTCTTTCACTCATCCACAGGAGGTGACCTGTATAAGAAGTCCTTCTCCGGTCCCTACCTTAGATGCTTCCACCCAGGCGATGTCGAGCAAGTGCTGCACGAGCTTCACGAAGGAATCTACGAAAGTCATGTTGGAGGAAGGTCTCTAGCCTTTCGAGGAATGAAGGAAGGCTATTGGTGGCCATATATGCTAAAGGACTACGCAGTATATGTCCGCAAATGCCTGAAATGCCAACTCCATGCTCCTATAGTCCACCAACCCGCCAGCGACCATAAATCCCTGACCAGCCCATTGCCCTTTGCCCCATGGGGAATGGACATCGTGGGACCACTGCCCACCGAGGTCGGCAATCATAAATACCTGTTGGTTGCAACCAACTACTTCACCAAATGGATCGAGGCAGAACCACAGGCGAACATCCAAGATGCTCATATGATAAGGTTCATATGGAGGAATATAATCACTCGATTAGGAATCCTCAGAACCATCATCACTGATAATGGGACACAATTTGAGAGTGGCCCCTTTTAGGTCTTCTGTAACGAACTCGGGATCATGCACCACTTCAGTTCGGTGGCCTACCCTCACAACAATGGACAAGCAGAAGCTTCCAAAAAAACTGTGATCGATGGATTGAAAAAGAGATTAGAGCGAGCCAAAGGTGCATGGGCAACCGAGTTACCACATATCCTATGGGCATACCGAACTCCTCCTCGGCGAGCAACAGGAGAAACCCCATTTTCACTAACATATGGCATGGAAGCAGTCATCCCACTGGAAGCGGGTTTGCCAATAATAATATCCGACCTTATCGAAGAAGTCCAGAATGATGAAGCATTGCTCGCTGAACTTGACCTCGCCGACGAGCATAGAGAATTTTCCCTGGTGAAGCTTGCAAAATATCAGCATCATCTCGCAAGGCACTACCATAAAAGGGTTAACCAGAGAAGATTCCAAGTTAGGGAATATGTTCTAAGAAAAGTCCTGGGCAACACGGTGAAGTCATCAGATGGCAAGCTAGGCCCACACTGGGAAGGACCCTTTAAAATAACTAAAGACGACCTGCAAGGTGCCTATCATTTGGAAATGATGGAGGGCAGAGAGATACCACGAGCATGGAACGCAACTAATCTCAAGAAATTCTATTTTTAGATTCCCAAGAAATTATATTTTTAGATTCTCAAGGAATTCTATTGTTGAATATTTTTCTTGTATTTGTTATGTGAAAGGACATTTCATTTCCTTTATTACTAATGAAAGTTACTTAATTGATTAGCCCCTGATCAGTAACAGTTGCATTTTATCACACATCTTTTCCAAATCACAGGCACGATGGTCGATATAGCAGGGGAATAACCCTCCTCAGGTCATCATCATGAAACATGAGAGACCTCTTAGCATTTCCCCTTGCAATATATTAAGCCCTACAGAGGATTCTTAGGCAATGTGACCAGATTTTATACTGGCTATCAAACCTACATTGGTTGAGCAAAATCCTGATCGGATGAAGACATCCAATACCAGGTGTGTCCTCGCCAATTGACCTACTTAGGCCTAAGGGAGTGTGACGACAGAACCTAAAAGGTAAAATGTGGCATAATGGTATTTTGGTAATATAATGGACTTGGGGGACACTTGCATGACAAAACAAGAAGGATTATGAAGCAACAAGAATATAAAAAGATTGGATGAACACGTTTAGTCAGCAAAATTGCCCAAAACACGAACTTTTCATTAATCCCTTATATTTACAACAATGATAATACATGTTTAGTCGACGAAGCTCGCCCATAGCATTTACATTATTAAAAGTACAAAAGAATAACAACTTGCCAAATCTCAAGGGTTAGGAAGCCTCCGAGCAAGATAATCAATAATTCTAGCTCTGCATCCGTCGTCTGGAGTAGGGGCTAGCTCTTCCACAACCTCATTTGCATCCAACTCCAATAATTGTCGAGGAATAGCATCGATGGGGATCCATCGATCGTTCCTCCTGAATGGGTTAGGCATCAGAGTGGAGGAAGACATCTCGTGATGATACCATAACACCGAGTTCCTCGGGACCTGAAGCTCTTTCAAGGCACTTAACCACCCTCTGATGAAAGAAAGTTCCTGGAACTCACACAGTCTTATTGGAGAATCTAGCCATCCTTGGTCATAACCGTCAGCCCATGCTTGCTGAGGACCTTTCTTGAATAAGATCCGCAATCGGGTAACGTCCCTCTGAAGCCCGGCAGCAATTACGTATGCTCGTCAGACATCATCGCGGAGCTCTTCCATCTCCTTATCACGTTGTTCTTCTGTTTCCCTGTTCCTGCCTCTAGTGCTCCTACTAGTACATGAAAGGGGAGGACGAATGGAACCTCGTGGCATAGGAGGAGTATATCACGATCGAGAAGATGAAGATCCTCGTAATACTACAGGAGCGGTGCTCAACACATGCTCCCTAAGACGCGAGACCTCTTTCCTTAAAGCTTCATTTTCTTGCTGAAGCATCTCTCCAACCTGGTTGATCTCAAAAGCATCGAGAAGCTTTGTTCTCAACGAATTCACCTCTTCTTTCACTTAAGCACCAACCCCTTCCATCTCCTGGAGCCTGTCCTTCAACTTGTCCACGAGCTCAGATTGATCTTTATACTTTTGATTCCTTAACCTAAGAGATTTGAAAATCTTAACAAAGGCCTGATGAACCTAAGGCCTGGGATTGGGACCAAGAGTCCTGCCCAAATGAGATGTGGTAGGAATATACTCTTCTATATCAGTCAACTACAATACATAAAAGGGCAATGGAGAGAAAAATCAATTAATGCACTATGAAGCCTTTTCATTTCATTGATAAAAGTTAAAGTACATCGAGCAGAAATTGGGAAAATTACAAGCAGAGGTACAAAAATAATCCTAAAAGTAGATTAACTAGCAACCTCAGGCTGCCCAGAGGTGGCTGGATGTTTCCCCTTGTCAGCAGCAGTAGAGGCATCCCCCTCTGCAGGGATTCCCTCAGTTGCCTGGGCATGACAAGCATCGACAGGAATTGTCTGAGAGGCAAGATCAACACTCCCGATGGCTGGGTCAGGGGCTTCTTCGTCCATAGTTGGCTTCGGACCCGGGTCATGCTCGTCGAACAAAGGAGACTCAGTATCAACACCAGTAGCTAAGAGGGCCTTGTTCCAGCCCTTCTTGAAGTTCAGACGACTGATGTAGCCTATCTGAACCTCGGCATCTTCGTAAGCAGCAGTCCATCCGGAGTTGTATGAATCATCCTTGATGGTGTCTACCTGGGAATCTTTCTCCTTTAACTGCTCGGTCAGAACCTTGTTCTCCTCCATGACATCCAGCCTGCTCAAGCAGACTAGCCCATAGGCCTTCCTCAGCTTGTTTAGTTACTTAACCGCCGCATCCCTCTCTTAATTAGAATTTATGAGGGCCAGATCAGAAGAAGCTCGGGCAGTGTCAGCAGTCTTTAAATCAGCCTCCAGCTGAGAACCCTTGACTTCCAGAGCGGACTTCTGCTACTCCAGCTCGCCATTCCTTCTCACCAACTCATCGCGAGAGCGATAGAGCACGGCAAAGTCAGTCACAAACTACAAGAAATAAAGAAGAGATCAAGAAAAAGAAACAACTAAAACTTGTTAAAAATTTGAAAAATGGAGAGGATCTTACCAAAGCTAGCTTCTGGCTAGCTTGTAGGGACAATTGATCAGACTCTAGCGCCCTCTGGCGATCTGCAGGGAGAACTGCCCTCTCGAGAAGCGCAGGAGCCAGTTAAGGAGAAATGGCAACTAAGGCCCCCTCAGGCAAAGCAGACACCGGGACCAAGGCTTGCCCAGCCTTTGTCCTTGACTCCATCTTTCCCCTCTCTTCCTCTTTCTCCTTCTCCATTCTCTTCCTCTCCTCCATCCTCTTCTTTTCCTCCACCTTCTTTCTTTCCTCCTCCTTTTTTCTCTCCCTCTCTCTCACCTGCTCGTCTTCTCTCCTCTTCCTCTCTTGCTCCTGTTTAGAAGACCGAGAGCCAGTAGCTACAGCCCTAGTGCTGGACTTCTACTTCTTTGACCTCTGAGCAAGGAGCACTTAATCATCGTCATCATCATCCCGAATCAAATTCTTCCTTGGAGGCATCTTTTCACTTGAACTGCTGGAAGTACTCAACGATCCTCGAGCTTCAGAATCCTCCTCACAATCAGAGGAATTGCTACTATCAAAGCTCCCTTCACTCAAATTACTCGCAGCTCCTGTAGGCTCACTCTCAGAGCTGCTCTCCTCATTGTCCAACTGGATAGGCTCAGCAGTAGTCTCTTCGGAGGAATCAAACTCTGGCACATTATCCACAAGCCGCGCTATGAAGTTGGAGCCAACTTTGTTATACTTGAGCAAAAAGGAAGCAGACCTGGGATGCTCGACGTCATCCAGAGGCTCCCTAATATTCCATGCTTTTACCAACTCCGAGATACGAACCTCGATGAGAGCAGGTTCCAAATTCTTTGACCTCACTGTGGAAGAAAAAGAAAAGAGGGGTTAGAAAAGTCAAAAAATTAGCAAAGGTTGAAACAATAGTAGAATGTCTACCTAAATATTCCTCCCCGTAAAAAGGAACAGTGAACCTCTCAGACCTTAACCCTTTAAATTGGGGAGAGAACTGCAAATTTCTAACAAGGAAACCTTCTTGCCAGTAGTCCTTATGGGAATTAGGTAGATTTACTACCAATGCCCTGTCAGGGCTCCTAGCTTTAAGGTACAGGACACACGAGCTAGTTCGAGAAAAGGAGTAACAAAAGCAGACCTCAGCAAGTTCTAACCTAGTGCCATTCAATTGATTTATCCTATGCACCCCGTTCACTATTTTCCACACATTGGGCGAGCATTGTGCGGGAACGATATTAAAATAGCAAAAAAATGCAGAAATAAATCATTAGGGGGAAAAGTAAGTCCCCCCTGGGAAAGCAACAAGGCATGGATCCAGTGAGCATCCTCTATATCCCTAACATTCCTAGGAGGGGAGGCATAACAATCCATATCTACCCACTCAGGGATATTGTAGAACTTCCTAAATTCAGAGATTGACCTATTTCCAATCTTCGCTATTGGAAGACTCAAGAAAAGCTACAAACCAACGAGAAAGTACAAAGAAAGGGCACAAGAAACTTACAAAATAGAAGATCGATTTAAGTGATGAAGAAGCACAAGCTCAAACAACTAAGAAGCAATAGGAATGGAGATTAGGAGAAGAAGATACGAAGCATTAGAGCTCTTAGAAGAATACTCGAAAAGCTGAAGCGACGGAAAAAATGTGGCTATTCCAACAAGCCTTCCAAATCTAATCATAGTGCACAGTAAGCGAAGAGGGTGCCACCAAATCAACCTCACAGCTTTCGAGGAATCGCAAATCGACCATAATGGCTGATCATTTAAATCTATTGAGCCCGTAAGCATGGCACAACCAATTTAGGGGCAATTGTGGGTACCCAAAAATTAGAACTATGGGCCTGGACGAGTAGAACAGTCCCAGTGGACCAAAGTCCAGACCCTACATCTTTTATATTGATCCGGTCTCCCCCCACGATCCCGTGAAGGGAAGTTATAGGGGAGATGGAAAACATGGAGGAACCCATCACCTCCACTCACCTACATGTAAATGTATTTATTAAACCCTAGGTCTGGGGCAAAAGAACAAGTTGTATTCTCTGTAACTACTCTCCAGAATATATAGAAATAATACTGACTGCACCACCGTGGACATAGGCACATCTTAGCCGAACCACGTACATATTTTGTTGAGTGATCGACATTTTATTTTCCTTAGAAATTTCTTCTCTTGTATTTATTTGTGTTGCATAATAATTGTCACCACACCCTTGGTAATGATAAATTCAAGGAATAAATCAGAAAGGCGTTAGACTAGGAGATTCACAAGAGTGATTGAACCGTAGTCAAAATTGAATGCGATGGGATCATATTACCAACTAGAGTAGCATGTGTAAATCTAGTCGGGGTGGTTGTTATATATATCGGTGTGTGATTTACAAAGGGTATTTTCCCTAAGTGATGGGACCATGTGATGAATTTAAGATTTAAATTGAGGTTTATAGGCTATTAGTTATGTGCATACCAATAGTAAAAAATTAGTACTAGAGATATTGATGTACTTTTGGGATATAAATGAGATGTGTAGTGATTGTTACCTACACTAAACTTTGGGTGATAACACGAACGTGGAGATATATATATGTTGGAAGACTATTCATATCATGGGAAAAATGGATGAATATGATTCAAGTGAGGGATCGTATTCACATATGGAGGTAAATTAACTGTGTTGGGATGATGGATAGTCTGTTGAGGATTATGTATACTTATAGCCGAGTTTATAAATCTTATACATAGGGACAAGAAAAATTGTGTATATTTATGTGGAAATGTGGATACATATATATATAATTGTATAGATATTTATATGTGTATACTCATGTTGTAAATATCAAAACCGTATGTGATGGTTTAATTATATGATGGGATCATATGGGTGTATATTTACTGTGCATATGAATGATATATATACTTGTGTGGTTAAGCATACCTTGCACATGCTATCATTGGGAAGTTTTCGCGATGAGGGTGAGCGCCCTGGCTCGAGGAGCAGAGTGTGGATATTTCTCAGGTCATAGTCGTCCATTGTGTTATATTGTGATTTACATTTTTGGGATGAGATTTGGTGGGTACGTTTCGTCTCAATGATGGTTAGGAGCTATGACAGCTTCTCGGGACGTTGTGTGCATGAGTTTATCACGAGGATGGGTGTTATTTAGCCCCGCCAGGTGGTCCCCATTATTGCTACGTGAGATGGGCATTGGGAAGATGATAGCATGGTGCAGTTTATCGGCGATATATATATCCGGGTATATTATGCGCATGGCCATTGTACATCATATGTAGTATGAGCACTTGGCTATGGGAATGAATTATTGTATATATATATATTTAGATTATATATATTTATATAAGTTTATTATATCATATAGGTGAAAGGATATGAAAATCCTATGGTGTACATCTTGGATGATTTTGGTGCAGTAGATTGTTGGGGGTTGATGTATCGCATTGAAGGGAAAAATTTTGATTATATCAACCCGAGGATTTAGAGGAGATTTAAGGTTACTCTTAGGTAGTAATCCCAATTTGAGAAGACCTATCCTATATACTTATATGTAGTTGTAGTAGTAAAATTGTGTGTATGACATAATGGACCTCTAGGATCGACATTGTCAAGGAGTAGTGTATTGGGGGGGTTCTTTGTTTGGATTTCACTCTGCGAGACGCCCCACGCACGAAACATAGTGCAATGTCGAGAGGGGAGTGAAGTTTTGTCCTTACTAATTTATGCATGTTAATTTGAGAATAAATTCTTAATTTGAAATAAAATGTTAATCATGTGAAACAACAATAAGATTATAACCGATTTAGTTAATAATCGGAATCAATAAAACCTACTATGGCATATGTGTGTGTGTGTGTGTGTATGTGTGTGTATATATATATATAATTAAGTGTAATTGGAATGGGAAAGATCCTTGGGTTATGTTAGAATGGCAGGTCTTGGGGTATAGGCCGTGGATTTTATAAGTTAGGTTGTCTTTATGGGTGGGGTAACTTAATTAAAATTCAGGACGCGAATAGGTGCGCGCCATTAGATGAGAGGTGAGTTGAGGTCTCACGAGAGTGCGATTCCACTTTAATTATGAAATAAGTGCATTGATAATTATTATGCACGGTTAACACACTTGCTAAACATTTTTACACATCGGGCTCTGACCCGTGTCTATCTCTCTTGCAATATATATATATATATATATATATATATATATATATATATATATATATACACTAGGGTGTACCCATGCTAATGGCATGGTGATAAATTTGTCCCCATGATATTTTGTACCCGTTCCGGTGGAACCCGATAAATTTGTTTCTGTGATATTTTGTAACCGTGTCGGCGGCACGACGGTAAATTTGTTCCGATATATTTTGTGTTTTAAACATGTCGTTAATAGTGCAAATACAAATTTACTGTCGTGCCACCGGCACGGGTACAAAATATCACGGGGACAAATTTATCACCGTGCCATCGGCACAGGTACACCCTAGTTATGTGATTAAAAATTAATGGCATTGCAAGTCGCCATTAATTTTTTTTACACAAATGACGATAAATTTATTCTCGTGATAAATGTGTACCCGTGTCGATCGCACAGTGAAATAAAAAGTCAACTTAAAAATAATTTAACTCTATTGCATTCTACCCCACCTCGCTTTGTCCTGCACATGAGTTATAATATAAGATTAAGGATTCTTGCCTCCACTTTTTCTGTCACATCTTAATTTATTCAAATATCGATTTATAAAGTCTATTTTCTAATATATAATATTAAAATGTTCAACAATTTCCCATTAGTAATGATATATTTGAAATTTTAATTACAGGAAAAAAAGTCTTATTCAATGTCATTCGAATATCAATTTCGTAAAGTCTATTTCGCTTTCAAGATATAATAAAATGTTCAAATCTCTCCACTCATTTTAATGATATATCGCTAATGATAGGTCGCTAATAGAAATGAACCGGGATAAAATAAAATGTGTTATAAAATAGTTTTTAATACAATTTTTTTTCATAAAAAAAATTATAAAACATTTTCTTTATAAAGTGACTTTTTTATAATGAAGTTTTTTTTATTATAGAATATCTTACGATAAATAAATTTTTTTATTAAAGCTAAAATATAAGTGCACACCTCTTAATCTGTAATTTAGTAATTCTACACACAAAATATATATTAGCTTAACTAACCTAAAAAATTATTTAAAATAATAATTATTATCCAAAAACATAGTAGATATACGTTATGTACTATATATGAACTAGTTATCTTTTTATTCTTATTCATGTGTCTTCTTGATTGACATATGCTAACTACTTTTGTCCTTTTATTTAGGAAATCGAACGCTATAGATTTTTGGGTAGTGGATCCCATGTCTGTTGGAATAATTTTTGAATTGTGCTATCCCTTTAAGCCGTACATTGGGTGGAGTGGTTTCTTTACCAGTAAAGTTCTCGAGTCCCACTCCCACTGCTATGTGAAAATTTGTCACTTCCTTACGAATGATCTAGCAAAAAAAAAAAAAATTAAATAACTAATTCAACTCTGCACAATCTTCATTTATCAACAACTTGAAAAACACGAAAAACACGCCATGAGAGAGTTTATTAGCTCCAGCTTCATTTATAATGAGGTTCTTATTCAAGAAAAAAAATAATAAAAATAACTTCCATGAGAGAGTTTAACGTGGGGCCACATCCGATTAATAGCTTCCATGAGCTCAACTTTAGATTACAACATTCAATAACTGCCATCACCTCAACTTTAGACTACAACCACAAATCACAAATCCTGTTTTATGGCACCACATCCGATCACGACAACTCAACTTTTAAATCACCACCGCAAGTCAAATGTTGAACATCTGCAAACAATCTACGAAGAAAACAGAATAAAAAAAAGAACTTGTTGAATAAATGAAAACCAAAAAGAGAAACTGAAAATTACCAAAACAACATTCATATTTTCTAAAAGAAACTAAAAATTAGGAAAACAGAGCAAAATTAGTGGAACACCAAAAACAAAGCAAAATTAGTGGTTTTCATTAGGAAAATTAGGAAAACAGAGCAAAATTAGTGGAACACCAAAATTAGTGGAACTCAAAGATTTTACATAGTGGTAAAAGTTTCATTTAAAAACTGTTCTTACATGGTGGCCTTATATGAATCTCAAAGATTTCGTAAATTTGCGAAGCGGATAACTGAGAATAGTGATAAATGAGTGCTTCTGCTGCAATGAATGGTAGATTAGACAACGCTCCTTCATGGGTATTCAATAAATCCCTGATGCATAAACCAAAGAAACAAACCCATAAGGTTGCGTACCTGTGAGGGTATCCAAACAAACCCATATTTCCTATAATGTTAACAAAGCTATAATATATCTCTAGGAAGAAACACATGACTAAAATGTAGATATCACATCTTCCTTTATCATATCTCCATAATTTATCTTCATATTTCCTATAATGTGAGAAAGTATGGAAACTTTTTGGTTGAATCACAGTTCTTTTAAAGAAATAAGAAAAAACGTTCAAAAAAGAAATAGAAAGTCTAGATGAGCAACCATTTGAAACATTCAACTTTAAATGACAAAAATACATCTACTTAGGAAAATATCAGCTGTCAGGAAAAGAAAAGAACTTCAAGATCTAACCAATAGAAAAAGAATGAAAATAAATTAAAAAAGTTCACTTGTTAAGAAAATATCTCAATAAAAATACTTGAAGATCTTACCCATTATGTAAAAATACCTCGGAGGACTGAAGAGGACTTACTGTTTTTGCCCATATATACATCTTTTAACAATGTTGATTCTCAGCTATAATCAAAACCTCAAAAATAGTTAATGATGAAATTCACATAAAAACATTAATAAAAAATAAAACAGATCTACATCAACAACATTTTTGTGTTTTTTTTATGTTTTCTTAGCCATTTAGAGCTGAATACGTGAAATATTGGAACAGGTCGGTTAACTTCATGGTGGTGAAGATGGGCACCTGAAGCATATAAAAAAACTAACCTTAATCTGTCAATAAATGATCCGGGCGGAGATGGATCACCTAAAGCTCCTTCACCTAACGCTCCTTTAGAGATGGATATGGGGCGGCCATCACGACTCTCTATCAAACCCTTATCCACAAATCCACCATAACGCTCCGACGGAGATGGATTCGACATCGATAGGGCGGTTGTCGCTCACTCATTTTTTGTGGAGAGGGAGAATAAACAATAAATGAGAGAGATAGATAGAGAGAGAGAGAATCGGTACCCAGAGAGAGAATATGAAAGTGGTGTAGAGAGAGAAAAGATGTACTGTTGAGTTTGTTGTCAGGGATAGAGTAATAAATGGGCTTTCAGAGCACATGACTCGAGTAAAACTTTTAATCTGAAAGTCCTTCCATTTAATACTAGCGGTCAGTTGGCAAATACCAAAACATCCAATTTTTAATCTGAGCCGTCAATTGGAGAGACAAAAAAACCTCTTCTCTTTTATTTTATAGATAGATACAAAATTTGTTTATATATGTTTTGTATGATGTGGCAATATGATGTGGAAAAAGGCCATATATATATATATATATATATATTAATACAGGTGTCCTACCGTATGGATGCCGGATGCCCTTCTATCCAGAGTCTTGGGAGCCGTAACAGGTGCAGATTGTTGCAGGATTTAGACTGTAGTCGCTTCTTGTTTGTTTGTAAATCTAGATAGGATTCATTATGTACTCTAGGAATATACTTTAGAGTTATTTATAGATGTTTATATTTCTCCCCATGGATGTTGTACTATCTGTGACCCGACAACTTATTCAGGTATATTCATTTGTATACTCATTTCATTTAATTCCAGTACTTCATTTATCATGTACTCGTGTATGTTTTTCCATTTTTGTTAATAGTTTTATTACATCGGTTTGTTGTTCGTGGTATGTTTTATTTAATTTTAACATCTCACTTATGTGATTTCGTGTAGTTAGTCTTATACGTTGTGGTATTATCAGTGCTGTTGAGACTGAGCCATCTGAGACTCCTGATTTAATGTAGTATTGGGATGGCCACCCGTTATTTTTTTAAGTGGGTTGTTACACAAACCATAGCCCCAAACTTATTCTTGATTTAAACCTTAGATTAGAGGGCTTATTCGGTGTTTTCTCGAGACTGTGCTAGAACGAGATTTGATTATTTTTGGGAGATGAACGTGATGGTGTGTTTAGATTTAGAGGCTTATTATTACATGATGATTCATGTGAAGATTTTAAGGTATGGGGGTTTTACACAATATTCTCCTTAATTTCACGAGTGTTATTCCCCTTGTTTTAATGTGATTATTGAGTTATATTTGAATTGTGAAATTCATTGGAATCTAAAAAATTATTATTGGAATCTAATTTTCATTCATGTGGTGTTGTATTTGTGTTGATCATGTTGTCATGAGATTTTAATATGGCACGGAGTTTAGGCACCCGCCAATATTCCTTTATCCAAATATACTTAAAAATGCATAGGTGCGGGATGGTGGTGAGGCATGGTGACTAGGTTAATGTGTTGTTGATAAATTATATTGATAAAAATGCTATTTATATTCAGATTTGATTTGAATATTCGTACTCGTATTATTACGTTTTATTCATTGCTAATATTTGTCAAGCATCTTTCCTGTTGTGTTGTGTACTTCCCCATATTTTCTTTTAGTGGCAGGTTAGCGTGGATTCTGGGCACTTTGGATTGGAATTGGAGATTGTTTATTTAGCGTAGATTGTTTTGGGCAGATTATTGGAGAATACATACTTGAGAAGATTGTTTAGAGAATTTTATTTCAAGATTGATAGATGTTATATTTCGGGAGATTTTGTTGTATTTATTTGAATAGATATGAGATTAGTGGTTTCTTCTATTATATTGTGGGTTTTGGATGCTCTATACCTTGTTGTTTCTGAATTTGTTTACCTTTTTTATCGAGTAGCGCTCCATTGGCTCTCCCCGAACATGCGGGGTGTTAATGATGGTACCAAATCTTAGGTGTACGACAATCCTCGGGTCATGAGTTTTGGGTCTAGCATGCGGATTAGTCAAATTTTTGGAGATTGAAATGTTTGGTGATAAGTCGTGTTAGGCATCAAGGTTAGAGGTGAGGTAATTAAAGTTGAGTTTTGGAGACGAGATTTATTTTTTAATATTATTAGTGTGGCCTAATTTTTAAATGTGAGGCTTCGTTGAATTTTGAGGGCGAAATTCCTTATTAGTGGGGAAGTATGTAACAACTCGTATTTTAAATGAAAATTTTTACAATAATTTTGGAAATCGAAGAAAAATGAAATTTTGGATTTTATAAATTTTAAAATTTAAAGTGTTTGTTTTTCTATTTGAAAAATAAATTTTCCAACGAAATTGGAATCGGAATTAAAATGGAATTTTAATTGAATTTTTATTATTATATATAAGAGTCCTTAAAACATAAAACTCTCTTAGAGTCCTCAAAACATAAAACTTTCTAGAAAAAAATATATTTACAAATATTGAATGGCCCGATCATGCTGAAATTGTTTGGACAACTTCCTCTCATCTTCAGCTTATTCTCTGTAAAATTTCATCAAATTCCAACTATCCATCGTCTGGAATAAATTTTTTAGTCTTTGTATCTTATTAAAACTCTTTTCTTAATCAAACTCTTAATTCGTTATATATCACCACTAATTCATGGCTTGGCTTTTCAAATCACTTTTTCATAAACTTTTCAACCAAAAGACCTCTCCAAAATTACTCCCTTTCATCAACAAACCATAACCCTAAACTTATTCAAGATTTCAACCTTAGATTAGAAGGCTTATTGATGTTTTCTCGAGTTTGGGCTACAACGAGATTTCATAATTTTCGCGAGAAGAACGTGATGGTGTGTTTAGATTTAGTGGATGATTATTATGTGATGATTTTGAGGTATAGAGTTTTACACAATATTCTCCTTTATCTCGGGAGTGTTATTCCCGTTGTTTTCATGTGATTACTGACTCATATATGAATTGTGAAATTTATTGGAATCTGGAAAATTATTATTGGAATCTAATTTCCATTCATGTGGTATTGTATTTGTGTTGAGAACGTTGTCATGAGATTTTAATATGGCACGGAGGTTGGGCACCCGCCAATATTCCTTTTTATGAATATTCTTAAGAATGCATAGGCACGAGATGGTAGTGAGAACCGGTTAATGTGTTGTTGAGAAATTATATTGATAAAAATGCAATTGAGATTGACATTTGATTTGAATATTCGTATGTGACAAGCCGCCTACAAAAATAGTAAGTGGCCAACCCAATACTTTAATAATAACAGGAATCATAGATGGTTTGTTCTCAGCAACACCGTCGATTAAAATAATAGTACGAGATAACCAACAATCATTTTAGAAAACGGACTGTCAAATTTAAAATTTGCAAGTAAAAGAAAATCACTTAGACAATCCAATTTGCAAAAACGGCGGATACCAAAAATCAATGGATAAAGAAATGACAATATAATAAATAATAACCGAATTAGCAGTCGGTCAAGACACCAGTACAATAGTTACACCGAGTATTACAAATCAAATATTACATCATAATAAATGAGCACAATGCATGGGCAACACGCCCGAATAAGTTTATTGAACATAACTAGAGTACAAAAGATAGAGGCGTCTAAAACAACTATCCTACAATGCCCACAAAATGCTATAGCTCCAAGACAACTGGAATGGAGAGGTCAATACGGGTGTCCTTTCCGTAGAGCACCTGAATGGACAAAGAGTTTCATGCAAAACAAAGAAATATACACGGGTTACGACCCTGTTTGATATGATTACCATGTGATAAAAATGCAAGATAGTTAAGTGCAAAATTCTCTCGCAGTTAACGTAATACTTCTCACCTCTCATTATAAAAGAACAACCTAGCGCAATAACAATGATGATGTTCATTAATCATATAAGTATGGTAGAACTCATCTACAAGAACTCAAGAGGACATAAATAAATCCATTCACAATCTAAAGGCACAGTTCCTATTCTCCTTAGGAAGACATATATGGCAGTTCATTTTATCAAATGTTTACCTATACAATTTCATTTCAAAATCTTCTTTACCAATTTTATTTCCTTTCTTCCATCCAGGAAAAATATATATATAAAATAGGTTTTATTATCATAAAAAATGCTTTTCCGTTTCATAAAATCCCACTCCCCTTCTTCCATCCAGGAAATGTATTTAGCTTCCCATTTCCCTTGTTCCATCCAGGAAATGTATTTAAAGCTATTTTATTATCATAAAATGCTTTAACAACAATAATGTCCCTCATTATTAAAATAGTTATATTACATATCATATAATGTTCTCTAAGACCGCCCGTCCGGTTTTCCCCACTGTTCGCCACCCTAAATGGCTATCATCTTTAAGGGCCTACCACCAAGACAACCTCGGTGCCTACAACGCAAGACGTCGGGAAGCGGCCATATGCTTGCGGAAGAGTCATAACCACACCCATAATTACCTCATCACTCGCGAAAAACATAATAATAATCGCTCATATGGCGTAAGAGTATATTCACCCTACATTCATTAGCCAGGGGACTTCACCTTACGCACACAACTTCCCTTATGATAGCGATTTTGAGAGGGGTGCTTACATAAATTATCGTTTATGAAATCATTTCTTTTTACAATTGAAAACATTCACATTTTACATTCTCAAACCATTTTTTATCAATGAAGAAATACCATTTTTCGAACGTGCATTTCTTATTCTTAAAAGTCATATTTTATTAATGACCTAAGACCCGAAGTGCCAATATCCTCAAACTAGTCTCCAAGAGTCCACAAACAATATCCTAAGTCATCAAAGTGAGTCTCTCTCAATAATAGTTTCGAAAAAATATCCCATTATCGTTTTCACCTTCTATACATTTTAGGTTAACTTCCTACATCACTTACACATTAACCTACATAAACCAACCCTTTGGATAAGCCCAAATATCCCCATGATAGCCTTGGAAATTTGTCTACCCAACACCAACCTCTAATAATCCTCACCACTTCCCAAAGGAAGGTTCCTAAACCTCGAACCTAAAAGACAAGGACTGAAAACTAGACTAGAAAAACATCCTAAAAATGCAGGCATTTCGAATCGATTCTCCCTGGCCAAATCGATTGGGTCTTGAAAGCGAATTGATTCGGGTAGGCCGAATCGATTCGGTTAAGAATACCCTAGAATTATGCATAACCCCGAATCAATTTGAATGGTACGAATAGATTCACCCTATTCAGACCTGTATCCTTCCCCATGGGCGAATCGATTCGCTAGGGGCGCATCGATTCGGCACTACAGAAATCCCAAGTTTGGGCTACGGGTTGTATAAAACCTTAAACCCAAAAACCCTCAAATTCTAGATTTCTTCCAACATCAACAATAATTATTCATACTACATCATTTCTATACTACAACTAACTCATATTTTCTCCTCAAATCAAGTTAAAACAAGGATTTAAAGGCAATATAACAAAAACACCAAAAACCCCTTAATGGTTTAAATCTCCCAAAAACTAACTATACATGAGAATTATCACATTAAATCAATATATAGCAAGTAAGCAACTTGCCTCGAGTTTGTAGTCTTGGATAGTCTTCTGGTAGCAAAGGATTTCGGCTCAAATCTTCCATTTTTCTCTCTTTTCTCCCATTTTTCCCAATTCTCTCTTCTCTCTCTCTCTCTCTTGGCTTATATCACAAAATGAGAAAATAAAAGGGTTGGAAGACCTATAAGGGTCTTAAACATAAATTCCAGTCTTTTAAATGTTGATACACATTAAAATGACTCGTAATTACATAATTGAGTCATAACCGGTCAAAATGCTCGGAACTCAAAAAATACAATTTGGCACATATTTTGACTATCTCGACTATTCTAAAACCAACCGCACTCCCTATTTTGGGATCCGGAGTAAAATTAAGTATTTTTATATTCCAAATTCATTTTAATTTATTAATTATACTCCAACTTACATATAAGTCATAGTCGTCGTTTAAATCACAACGACGAAATAAAAGACAATATGTTACTATTTACCCTCTCATAGCAGTAAATAGGCAAAACATAGTAAATATTATCCCTTAATATCATGTGAAATAATATTTACTCCAACTTCCTACATTTTATATAATTTGCCCATCGGGCAAAATAATATAAAATATTCACTCAAAAGTCTGGTTTGTTACATACTCCCCCCCAGAAGGGAATTTTGCCCTCAAACTTCAGGCGTACCCAATAATCATAAAAAGGGTGTACGATTCTAAATTATCGTACCATCATCCTTAACAAAATCCTTGGTATTGTCGTCCCCAGTGGACTCAGACTAAGGTTATCACTATTCGATCTCAGTCTACATTCTTCGTGCTCTAACATAGCACCTAGTCTTTCCTCATGACCTATCGATCCAACCTTTAATAATAGAAGGAAATGACTACATACACGGCACAATTGTCCCTCTCTCTTGAATCACATTTTACCCTTCTTAGGGAATATGACATTAAACCTAATTCCCTACCTCAAATACTACATAACCTCTATTCGAGTCGGCGTAACCCATGAAAGTATGTGGCTCAATGAGCCCTATTATTAGAGAAATATTCCTGGACCACTCCAATTCCAAGGAACATATTGTTCGCTAGTTCCATCCAACGAGCATGCTAATTTCTCAGCCGGCTACACAAGGCGGTGCCATACCTTAGAAAAATGATCCGAATTATTGTACGGAACTTCAATTTATAAAATTTACTGCTCCCATCCTTCCTTCAGTACAAACACGCCCATTCGAGGTAGGCCTTTCGGCATTCGATTAACTTCTCCATCCATTCATCCAATTTTGGGAGGTAGGATACACCCCATTTTCATCCAGTTCCCATTTCTTTCTGGAAACTTTACCAATACTCTGATACAAAAGTCTAATCTTGGTCCAATACTATTTTGATAGGAACCACATGCATTTTCACAACTTCTTCATAATTAGTTGGGTGTACCCCTTCATAATTAGTCCGCCCATATTGGCCGAAAAAGCAACGATTATGTCAAACAATCCACACTTACACCAGTAGGATCATGACCATTTCCGTGCCGGCATTCAATGAAAACATCCACGAATATAACCTTTCGTCGTTCCCCCACTAGTATCTTCACACTAGTAGGTGAAATGGTCAATCATGGACATGAATACTCTTGCTATAGCATCCTTTCAGTTAAGCTTGTCCCACTTGGCTTTCTATGCCTTCACTAATCTCTCCGACGAGTTTTCTACTTGGCGCCTCAGATACCCCTTTCGCACTTCCTTAGCGAAAGGGATTATCCATTTGATAGTCCTTTACGAACTTTAAACACCAACCCTGTTGTCCCAACAACATGTTACAACAACTTGTTGTTCGTAAAAAAACCAAATTTCCTGCCCAAAAAGTAGTGCCTCTATTTCTTAAAGGCGAATACCACCGGTATGAACTCTTCATCAAGTGTGGGATAATACTTCTCATAGAGTTTAAGTTTTTGAGATGCATAAACATTGGGTCCATGCTCTAGTGTTAATACTTCCCATTCCTAGAAGAGACTTGTTCGTTAAATCCTCTCCCGATCTTAACAACACGAGTTGAGGAGTAAAAGTCGGCTCATACTTTTGACTCCCCGAAAGCTAAGTTACCTACGTAACTTTCTTCCTAAGAGAGGCATAACATTGGACCAACATTACGAATCACTCGAGATCCTATACTTATTATTTCTAGGGACCTAATCCCTCTTAGAGTTAACCCACAAACTACTCGTGGTCAACTCCCTACCACCTTCCTAAAATCACATCACATGCCATAACAGCTTTATGTCCTATAATTTATAAGGTCAATATACATCCTATTCAATTCGTATAAGTATTATACTAATAATATCCTTAGTGACCTAGACCTTTCCCAACATTCAACATTTGCTCGGTTTCATGCGTGGGACGTCTCGCAAAAGTGAAATCCAAACAAGGAACCCTCTCAGTACACTACAACCTCGCATCGTCCGTCATCAAGATATAATGGTCTAAGACACATGATTGGGACCACTAAAATTCTAGCTCGTAACCGTACTAATGCGCTTCTACTTCTAAGTCTTATCATCTCAAATCACTAAAAATTTAACTAATCGGGCATTTACTTTCTATATAATGACATAAATGTTTTATCCCAATATACATACATACATCTTTTCTCTAAATGGCCTTATCATCAAGGCATAACCATAAGTCTCAATCCGACTTTCTTATCCAAGTCTCCCTCGCATCAATCAGAGGAGAGAACTATTTACAGTGCTTCAATTTCACACTTTAATATGCCTTTAATCACTCAATCACGTGATTCTCGTCAAAACCTTCCAACCCAGCATCTTAACAACAAAATAAAATAAAATAAAAGAAGAAAGAATAGCATCTCTCCACTCCCAACTTCGTTAAGGTTCAAGCATGGAGCGTCTCGCAAAAGAAAAATCCAAACAAGGAACCTCTCCGATACATTACTACTTAACTTTGTTGGTCGCGGAGATAAGGCATAACAAACACAAACAACGTAAACAAGAAATCAATCAATCAAAAAAGACAAACAAAACATGTAATAAAGATCTCCTACTTTCCTCAAACCACTTCTATAATGTCTCAACCTGGATCCAGGAGAGATATTATAGAACAATGAGCTCCATTCCAAAACTAGAAATAGGATAACCTCGCAATTTATTCGCTTGCTATCGATCCAACAAAACTAAGAATTTTCCTACTCATATAATATATATAATACGAGTAGCACATAACACACATATACTTATAAAATATCATCACTCGTCTTATAACGAGTGAAGGAAAAATATAAAACTTCCATACTATCAAAGTCATATAGATACACTTTCTATGATAACATCGATACTACCACCAGCTCAATATACACACCCGAATCTAGGGTAATACAATACTACTCCATCTTATCTTAAAGAATGCACCACCCTCAACTAAGGTGGAATTCCCTCCAACATTCTTTCCAATCACCCCGGGCCAATACTAATGGTTCTCAGACACCGTACTCTAGTCTTACCCGAACCAAACTACTTCCATCAATGCCCCAATTAGGCACCCTATTCTTTCCCTTGTTCTCCAATCCACAAGACTTAAAATGTGTGGTACTACATTCCACGTCATAACCGTTTCTTTATCTCTAACTACCTGGCGATTACTCGCGTAGTTCCCTTAGTTTATTTAACAAAAGAGAACAGGCTACCGGCCTCCCCTGTCTTAGTTTAATTAATCTTCCCCAGATGGATTTCCACCGTTGGGCTTTTATTAACACTGCTTCTCCAGAAGTGTTAACAAAACTTATTCATGGGCCTATCATTCCATTGAAGGACTCGTTCTTCCTTGCACCTACCTTATTTTGGTGCGCGATTTCCTTAATCGTACCACTCTCTACTTGCTGCGGTACCTAGAAAACTACATATACTGTACTTAGTAATCACGATAGTAGTATAAGATAATGCTACAAAGGGAGATACCTACAAAGTGTCCCTATCTCAGACTACAACTCACAGTTCTTAGTAATCCCACCTCATGATGCCTTAACAACGTCCTTCCCTGATGCCCTTCCTCAGTCGGCCTACAAATCTCACAGGAACGCGCCAGAAGATTTTTGGGGTTCTTACATTATGGCAGGAGAACGAAATCTCACAAGATAAATCAAAATTTGTAATCCTAAGGCTCTATGTCAAATCAAAGGTAATGGTGAAAGCGTAATACGTCTGTACAAATTCCAAAGGACTCTGGAACTTGATGCTGTGATACCATCTGTGACAACCCACCTACTAAAATAATAGGTGGCCAACCCAATACTCTAATAATCACAGGAATCATAGATGGTCCATTGTCAGCATCACTGTCGATTAAAATAATAGTACGAGATAAACACCAATCATTTCAGAAAACGGACTGTCAAATTTAAAATTTGCAAGTAAAAGAAAAACACTTAGACAATCCATTTTGAAAAAGCGGTGGATACCAAAAATCAACGGATAATGAAATGACAATATAATAAATAATAACCGAATAAGCTGTCGGTTAACAGACCAATACAATAATTACACCGAGTATTACAAATCAAATATTACATAATAATAAATTAGTACAATGCATGGGCAACATGCCCGAATAGGTGTACTGAACATAACTAGAGTACAAAATATAGAGGACTCTAAAACAAATATCCTACAACAATCGCAAAATGCTATATCTCCAAGACAACTAGAATGGAGAGGTCAATACGGGTGTCCTTGCGGTAGAGCCCCGGAACGGATAAAGAGTTGCATGGAAAATAGAGAAATATAGACGGGTTAGGGCCCGGTTTGATATGATTACCATGTGACTAAAATGCATGACAGTTAGGTGAATAATTCTCTTGCAATTAACATAATACTTTTCACCTCTCATTCTAAAAGCACAACCTAGCGCAATATCAATGTGATGCTCAATAATCATATAAGTATGGTACAACTCATCTACAAGAACTCAAGGAGAAATAAATAAATCCATTCACCATCTAAAGGCACAGTTCCTATTCCCATTAGGAAGACATATATGGCAATTCATTTTATCAAATTTTTACCAATACAATTTCATTTCAAAATCTTCTTTACTAATTTTATTCCCTTTCTTCCATATAGGAAATATATATATATAAAGCAAGTTTTATTATCATAAAAAATGCTTTTCCGTTTCATAACATCCCATTTCCCTTCTTCCATCCAGGAAATGTATTTGAAGCCATTTTATTATCATAAAATGCTTTAATAATAATAATGTTCCACATTATTAAAATAGTTATATTTCATATCGTATAACATTATCTACGACCATCCATCCGGGTTTCCCCACTGTACGCGCCCCTAAATGGCTATCATCTTCCAGGGCCTATCACTAAGACAACCTGGGATCCTACAATGCAAGACGTTGGGAAGCGGTCATATGCCTGCGAGAGAGTCATAAACACAACTAGAATTACCTCACCATCACAGAAAAGATAATAATAATCACTCGTATGGCCTAGGAATATATTCACTCTACATTCATTAGCCAGGGGACTTCACCTTACGCACACAAATTCCCCTTATGAAAGAGATTTAAAGAGGTGTGTTTACATAAATTATCATTTATGAAAATCATTTCTTTTTTCCATTTGAAAACATTCACATTTTACATTCTGAAACAATTTATTATCAATGAAGAAATACCATAGTTCGAAGGTGCGTTTCTTATTCTTAAAGTCATAATTTATTAATGACCTAAGACCCGAAGTGCCAATGTCCTCAAATTAGTCTCCAAGAGTCCACAACAATATCCTAAGTCATTAAAGTGAGTCTCCCTCTATAATAGTCTCTGAAAAATCTCACATTATCATTTTAACCTTCTATACATTTTAGGTTAACTTCCTACATCATTCAGTCATTAACCTAGATAAACCAACCCTTGGGATAAGCCCAAATATCCCCATGCTAGCCTAGGACATTTGTCTACCTAACACCAACCTCTAAGACTCCTCATAACTTCTCAAATTGAGGTTCCTAAACAACAAACCTAAAAGAGAAGGACTGAAAACTAAACTGGAAAAACATCCTAAAAATGGAAGCATTATGAATCGATTCTCCCTGGCCGAATCGATTCGGTCTTGAAAGCGAATCGATTTGGATAGGCCGAATCTATTGGGTCAAGAAGACCTTGGAATTCTACATAACCCTGAATCGATTCGGATGGTCTGAATCGATTCACCCTAATCATACTTGTATCCTTCCCCATGGGCAAATCGATTTCCTAGGGGCAAATCGATTTGCTAGGGGCGAATCGATTCGGCCCTGCAAAAATCCCAAGTTCGGGCTACGGGTTGTATAAACCCTAAAACCCCAAAACGCTCAAATTCTTGATTTCTTCCAACATCAACAATAATTATTCATACTACATTGTTTCTATACTACAACTAACTTATATTTATCCTCAAATCAGGTTAAAACAAGGATTTAAGGGTTATATACCAAAAACACCCAAAACGCCTAAATGGTTTAAATTTCCCAAAAACTAACTATACATGAGAATTATCACATTAAATCAATATCTAGCAAGTAAGAAACTTTCCCCGAATTTGTATTCTCGAATTATTGAAAGGCCCGGATTTTAAATGTTCATAATTAAAATCAAATTTATAATTTCCTTTTGTAAAACACGAGATGCGGAAGCGTACAAAGTGATGATGGTTCTACTAAAACAAACAAATACTAAATTCCAAATTTTAATTATCTTAAAATTAAACCTTGTGAAATTAAACAAAACACACAAATATTAATTTCACATAAACCGATTAATTCAATAATCCAAGCCCTAGAATTTGCCTAAGTCATAATTAACAATACTCCAAAGTTATGCCAAACCAATTTTAGTACGAGACTTGAATTAAACAAACTTTACCCAATATTTAATTTACGTCCAAATTAAATTGAGTGTGATAATTTAAACCAAATTTTATCTTGAATTATCCTAAGCATGCGATCTAAATTATTTAAGCATGATAAAATAAATCAATCACACTACGCCGCGATGTACGAGGAAAAACCCAAGACGGGAAACAACCTCGGACGACCCTAGCCACAAATTCACTAGATACGGAATTACAAGTATAAGACAAAAGACTTACAATACACGACTCGATCCATCTCAAGCCCCGATGCTTCTTCTTGTAGAAACCTCTTCCTAGCGAATAACCTTGGAACATCACCGGGGTCTCGAAATCCACCGATAGGACTTTATACGGTCATCGTCACCCGAACAAGAAGCCTTTCTCCAAACGGGTAAAACAAACTTCTCTTAAATTCGGTGTAGAGAAAAAACGGTGCCAAACTCCAAGCAATTGATAAGTATATAAGAACTTGGAATAAACTTCTTTGGGTGTAAACACTAGAGTGATGGATATTTTTCTCTAAAATTCTCACTCAAAACATGAACATTTTCCTCAAATAATTTTTCTCTCAAACTATCTCTAAGAGATGAAAATGGAATGGAAAAGTTAGGTTGGAAAATGTCATTCCTGCGAATGATAAAGTCTGAAAAAATTGGTTAAAAACTTAGTGGGAAAGTGGGTGAAAAAACTGCCAAAAACTGTTCCCGCCGGGCATCTCGTTCGAACGACATTCTCATTCGAACGATTCTTCTAACGACGCTCCAGTATGGACTCGTTAGAACCTCGTTGGAAATCTCGTTAGAACGAATAATCACGTTCGAACAATATTTCGAAGGACGGACCAGTATACCTTAGTGGGAACTCGTTGGCAAACTCGTTCGAACGGCATCTGGTTCAAACGATAAAACTCGTTCGAACGACCTATCAAACGAACTTCCAGAATTTTGGAAAATTCGATTATGGTCCAGAAACTTTATATACTTTATTTTAAAGTTCTAATTAAAACTTTTTTTGAAAATAAAACACAATTTTTTATTAAACCTAACACCTAATAAAACTTGTGCCAAGTTCCTCTATAAATATAATTGCATTCATACCTTGGGAGCATGGAACCATAGTTGATGATGTAGAAACGAGGCACGCAAACCGGCAAATTTGATGAAGCTTTATACTCTTTGCCGCTACGTCTTCAACAAACACTTCATAGGCTTAAGAGTATTACAATTACATACTATCCTATGAATAAATGTTTTTGTCCGGAATTGAGCCAACACTATACATGGACTCAATTGGAAATTTGTGTCATTACAATTATCTTCCGGTAGCAACGGATTCTGGCTCAAATCTTCCATTTTTCTCCCATTTCTCCCAACTCTCTCTTCTCTCTCTCTCTCTTTTGGTTTATAACACAAAAAATGAGAAAATAAAAGGGTTGGAAGACCTATACGGGTCTTAAACATAAATTCCCCTCTTTTAAATGTCGATACACATTAAAATGACCTGTAATTACATAATTCGGTTATAACCGGTCAAAATGCCCGGAACTCCAAAAATATAACTTAGCACTTATTTTGACTATCTCGACTATTCCAAAACAAACCGCACCCCCTATTTTGGCTTCCAGAGTAAAGTGAAGTATTTTTATTTTCCAAATTCAGTTTAATTTATTAATTATACTCCAACTTTCATATAAGTCATAACCATCGTTTAAAGCACAACGACGAAATAAAACACAATATATTGTTATTTACCCTCTCATAGCGGTAAATAAGCAAAACATAGTAAATATTATCCCTTAATATCACGGGAAATAATATTTACTCCAACTTCCTTTATTTTATAGAATTTTACCATTGGGAAAAATAATAAAAAATAGTCGCTCAAAAGTCTGGGTTGTTACATCGTACTCATATTGTTACATTTTACTCACCGCTAATATATGTCAAGCATCTTTCCTATCGTCTTGTGTACTTCCCCGTATTTTCTTTTAGTGGCCGGTTAGCGTGAATTTTGGGTGCATTGGATTGGAATTGGAGATTTTTTATTTTGCGTGGATTGTTTTGGGAAGATTACTAGAGAATACATACTTGAGAAGATTGTATTTATTTTTATTGTACAGAGCATTTTATTTCGAGATAGATAGTTGTTATATTTCGAGATATTTGGTTATTTTTATTTGAAGAGATATGATATTAGTGGTTTCTTTTATTATATTGTAGGTTTTAGATGCTCCATACCTTGTTGTTTGTGGATTTGTTTAGATTTTTATTGAGTAGCGCTCCGTTCGCTCTCCCTTAGACGGGTGGGGTGTTAAAGATGGTATCAGAGCTTAGGTATACGACAATCCTTGGGTCTTGTCTTGTAGGTCTTGCATGCTGGTTAGTCATATTTTTGGAGATTGAAATGTTTGGTGATAAGTCATGATATGCATCGAGGTAATATGTGAGGTAATCAATGTTGATTTTTAGAGACGAGATTTATTTTTGGAGATTATTAGTGTGGCCTGATTTATGAGTGTGAGGCTTCGTTGAATTTTGAGGGCGAAATTCCGTGTTAGTGGGGAAGTATGTAACAACCCCTTTTCTTTTAAATGGGAATTTTTACATTAATTTTGGAAATCATAGAAAAATGAAATTTTGAATTTTTTAAATTTTGTAATTTAAGGTGTTGGTTTTTATATTTGAAAAATAAATTTTCAGATGGAATTAGGATCAGAATTAAAATGGAGTTTTAATTGAATTTTTATTATATAGAAGAGTCCTCAAAACATAAAACCCCTTTGATATGAACCTTAACAAAATTTATTGTTAGGGTTCATATGAAAACATAAGAAATTTATTTTTATTATAGAGCATAAACTGTCTATCTAGAGTCCTATTTCAGAAGAGGAGATTAAGAAAGCTCTTTTTTATATGAACCCTAAAAAAGCCCCTGGTCCTGATTGTTTTAATGATGCTTTCTTTCAAAATAATTGGGATGTTGTGGGTAAAGATATTACTAAAGCTGTGTTGCACTTTTTTAATAAGGGACGAATGCTAAAGGAATGGAATACTACTATCATAAGTTTGATTCCTAAAATTCATAGTCCTAGTATTATGAAGGACTTCAGGCCAATATCTTGCTGCAATGTAACCTATAAAATCATTTCTATGGTGTTAGTGAATAGGTTGGGAAGCAGTATGCCAGAGATTGTTAACAATAGACAGTCAGCTATCATCAAAGGGAGGAATATCACTGATAATGTGCTCCTTATGCAGGAAGTGGTTAGGGGTTATCATAAGAATAATGGAGATCCTAGATGTGCTATTAAAATTGATCTTATAAAGGCTTATGACTCTATCAATTAGGGTTTTATTATTGATGTTCTTGAAGTGATGGATTTTCCTAATATTTTTATCCAATGGATTAAAGAATGCATTACTACTACTAGTTTTGCTATTAGTGTGAATGGAGGGATCAATGGTACTTTCAAAGGTTCAAATGGCTTGAGACAATGAGATCCTCTATCTCCTTATCTCTTTCTCCTTGTGATGGAAGCCTTTTCTTGGATTCTTAATGATGAAACAAATAAAGGTGTCTTTAGGTATCACCCTAACTGTGAAAGGATGATGTTATCTCATGTTATGTTTATTGATGATATTTTCATTATGGCTAATGTTGATATAAATTCTTTGTTAGTTGTGAAAGATGCCTTGGAATTGAAAAATGTTTCAGGCCTGAGTGTTAGTTATCCTAAAAGTGAGATTTTTATCTCGGTATTGCAGAAGAAGAAAAGGTTAGAATGGCAAGTGTTATGGGAATGAATTTGGGAGTTCTTCCTGTTAAATACATTGGTGTTCCCCTTATTTTTACTAGAGTGAAGAATTATGAATGTAAAGTGTTTGTAGAAAATCTTATGTCAAAAGTGAAATCATGAACAAATAGATGGCTTTCTTATGCATGAAGAGTTCAACCTACTATTTCTGTTCTTAGATCCATTCAAGTTTATTGGATTAATATCTTTATTATCCCCAAAATGATTATCAAAGAAATAGACCAAATCATTAGAAGGTTTATATGGTCCTAGGTTGATCTAAAGAAATCAGGTGCTAAAGTTGCTTGGGAGGATATTTGTCATCCTAAGGAAGAAGGAGGTCTATGAATTATGGATTTACTTGATTGGAATAAAACATGTATGATGAGACATTTATGGGACATTGCCAGGAAAAAAGATTCTCTTTGGGTAAAATGTATTCATATTGTTGTTATTAAGCAAGATTCTTTATGGAATGACAAATTAGCAGCTGATGCTTCTTGGACCTGGAGAAAGCTTTGGAAAATGAGAAATCAAACCAAAAAATCTATTAAATATCATGTTGGTAATGGTAGGGAAACTTTCTTTTGGATTGACAATTGGCTTGAAAATGGTCCTTTATTGTATTTTTACGGAGATAGAATTGTTTATGATTCTGCAAGTTTTAAGTTGAGTAGATCTAATGCTTATATTAATAATAGTGAGTGGAATTTTCCTAGACTTCTATCAAATGATTTAAAGGATATGGATAATACTAGAATTGTTCATAATCAGAGTAGTGAAAACTAGGTATCATGGGTTCCAGTAAGGGATGGGAAGTTTAATTGTAAAAATACTTATGATAGTATTAGAGATAACAAAGCAAAAGTTCCCTCGGCTAAAACTATTTGGTTCTAAAAGAGGTTCCCTAAGTGTGCTTTTATCCTATGGATTACTTGTTGTCATAGATTGTGGACAAAGGATAAGCTTCTGAAATGGGGAATCACTCAGGAGGATATTTGTGTGTTCAGGAAGAAAGGTACTGAGACTAGAAATCATATGTTCTTCGAATGGGAAATAACAAATCGTGTTTGGGTTGATGTTCTAATTCTATGTGGGGATAACAAAAATATTATTTGTTTTGAAGACAAAATTAAGAGGCTTAATAGAAATATTCAAGAATTGAAAACCTTGATTCTAAAACTTTGTTTAGCAATCTCAGTTTACACTATCTGGAGAACTAGAAATGAAATCATTTACATTATCCTTCAGCTCCATGGAAATTATATTTTGGATAGAATTGATAAATTTGTTCATGACATCACATACAAATGGGGAAATTTTAAGAGAAATAATGAAAACTAAAAAATTTGCAAAAATTGGGGATTAAATGAAAAGTTTTTATTGAAAGAGGATTATCTGTCAGATGGTGTGATTTAACCTCTCAAGTATGGTTGATTCTGAGGGCTTGTTTGATCTCTCCTTAGTTTTCTCCTTGCATGTGGGTGTTTCCTGTTGAATTGGGTTCATCTCAGACTCAAAGGATGTTGTTGTCTTCTTGTTTGTTGGTCTGTAATCTTGTTGTAGTGGTTTGATCATAGATTCATCTATGTGTGCTTTAACCTCTGAAGTATGGTTATTCTAAGGGTTTGTTTGAACTCTCCTTGGTTATGCTTTTCTTCTTTTTCTTAAGTGTTGTTGAAGAGCTGCATGGCCGCCTGTACAACAGTGGTTCTCTCCCTACATATTGATGAATTTAATGGTTTGTCCTAAACTCGGATTCAAGGTCTGTAGTTGTTGTTAATTCTATTATTTGTCTGGAAATTTGATGGGTTTGATAAAGTTGAAGCCTAATGTTGTAACCTGTGATCAGTGTTTGAGATGGGTTGATGTCTTTGGAGTTTGGGGTCTTCGTTAAGTTTGATGGCTGTGGAGGTTGGTGGTTTTGGTGGTATTTAATAGCTGTGGAGCTGAAGGTTTTTGGTGGCCTTGGGTTTTCCTCTCTTCTCGCGATTGTTGTTTGGTGTATGGGTTTTGAGTTGAGAGTTGCTGGTTTGATTATGTTCCAGTATAGTGCCTTACCCGTGGTTCTTTTCCATTGGTTGGAATGTAGGTGCGTACATGTGTGAAATCTATCTAGACCCTTCTTGTTTTATCCTTTTAGTGGGCTGAGATTGTTGGTTCTGGTTTTTGTTGTGGTCTGGGATGTGATTGTTGGGTTGTAAACCGAGTATAGTTTTTCTTTTTTGAGGCATGTGTGTTTTCTTTGTGGAAATATGTTGCCTTTGATTGGATTTTGGGCATTTTTTTTTTTTGGGGGGGGGGGGGGGGGGGGGGGGGGGGCTTGCCTCTTTTAATTAAATCACATTGCATAAAAACAAATCCCTCTTAGAGTTGTGAAAACATAAAACTCTCTACCAAAAAAAAAAATTTACAAATATTGAACGGCCCGATCGAGCTAACTTTTTTTTGACAGCTTCCTCTCATCTTCGTCTAATTCTCTATAAAATTGCATTAAATTACAACGGTCCGATCATCAGCAATAAAAATTTTAGTGTTTGTATCTCATTAAAACTCTTTTCTTAATCAAACTCTTAATCCTTTTATATATCACCACTAATTCATGCCTTGGATTTTCAAATCACATTTCCAGAAAGTTTTCAACCAAAATACCTCTCCAAAATTACTCCCTTTCATCTAAAAACCATAGCTCCAAACTTATTCAAGATTTCAACCTTAGATTAGAAGTCTTATTTGGTGTTTTCTCGAGTTTGGGCTAAAACAGGATTTGATTATTTTCGCGAGAAGAACATGATGGTGTGTTTAGATTTAGAGGCTGATTATTATGTGATGATTCATGTGATGATTTTGAGGTATGGGGTTTTACACAATATGCTCCTCAATTTGGCGAGTGTTATGGTCTGATTTTGTCATTGATGTAGAGGAGGATTTTTTTTCTTCTCCAACATTCACTCCCCAATTGCTTGTGTTGAAAGAGTCCTTTTGAATTTTCAACAAATAACTTCTTAGGATTTAGGAATGACTTCTCTTTTCTCTTTAATTATTTTTGTGTTATGAGGTTTCTAACCCTAGCCACACTTTTAATCAGCTAATATAACACTCCCAAAATTCGTAGGTCTTCTCACCCCCACATGTCAAAAGACTTACACACCCGTAAACGGTCCCGATGTAGCCCAAAAATTCCCTGAGACTCAACTAGTACCCTCGGGTATACCATTTTGACTATTTCGACCCTTACGGACTTATCCGTGACCTCTAAATTACCAGTTGAGTTACTTAAAATATGTTTCTCATTTCTCACCTCAAAATAGTCTATACACGACTCTAGATGAGATAAATACAAATACCCCCATTTTACTTAGTATGACGTATATCAAATTAACTATAGATATTTATTATTCACACTTATTAAATTGGATCATAATATTAATCAGTGTCTATCTCTCGTTTAAAATTTGATAACCACAATTATTATTTAATCACTTAATAATCATGATTATTACAAAATCATATTAAATTACTCCACTCGTGTAATTTAAATTAAATCGTATTTTCCTGTTTAATTACTTACTTACTTAAATTATAAATACGCAGAAATACGAGGTATTATAGATGGTTTCTTTCATTCAAGGTATGTTGGGAGATGATGCCTGAAGTGCTATTGAAAATGGTTACTCTTTACCGACTAAACCAGCAACAGGTGGAACTACTGAGAAGATTAGGAAACTTCTAATAGAATACACTAAAGAAGAGAAACAAGCCTTTCTCGGTATTAATATAGGAAAAAATGCAATATTCATGTCCATAAAGGAACACAAATTTTAGAGAATACCATCTTGCACAACTTGTAACGAAGCTTGGGATACTCTTGGGACTGCACATGAAGGAGACACACGTGTTAAAGTTGCTCAAACCCAAATGCTAATCCTGTAGTACAACACTCTAGTCATGACTGAGACTGTGACATTTGATTATTTCTACATTAGGTTGAAAGACATTGTGAAAAAATTGCATGCTAATGGTATAACTTATGATAGAAAATAAATTGCCTCTAAAATTCTCAGGTCACTTCTTCCTAAATTTGACAACAAGAGCTATGAAATTGAAAAGATGTATGATCAAAACCTTAGGCCTAAATGCCTCAGTAGCAAGCTACTAATCGTGGAAATGAGATTAGAATTTAAGAGGCAATTAACACAGATCCATATGAGATAGTTCGCCTCTAATGATGTCTTTACCTTTAAGTTGACCAAACCTAAATGTCAATTTCCTTTAATTTGACTAAGACTCTTATGAGGAATTTAATTTATAAAGTTTTGATAGTAATCTTGCCTTAATGACTAACCAATTCAAGGAAATTATGAAATTCAGAAATAAAATGGCTACTAGACAAGGCAAACCTACATATCCCAACCACTTTAATGATAGGCCTCGTGAGAAATGATTTGACAAACACCAAACTGAGTATAATAACAAACCTAGTAGAGACCTTAAGAACACTGAATGCTACATATATGGGAAGTTAGGACACATAGCCAGTGACTATAAGGTCGATTTGAATAAAAATCAGAAGACTAGGGCTAATCTGTGCAAGACTTGGGATGACTCAAGTGAATTAGAATTTGATGAACCTGAGTCATTCAATGTGTTTGACCCACGTATGTCACTCTTTGCCCAAATCATATACACTGATTATAAGGAACCTGATCATGATATGATGAATGATATTATTCCTATTTGTTTGTCTACTTTATTGCTTGAGAGGGTTGATAGTGTTTCAAACGTTATGTGTGAGTCAAAGGGAACATACTATTATTGATGTAAATGGGAGTGTGAGTACTAAATTGAAAACACTAGGGGACACTGCACACTGCACACCTAGTGACTCCGACAATGAGGACTTCCTAAACATTCACACACTATACTTAAAAACTCTTAAGAAAAGCCCTAAACTCGAAAAAATTAACAAAGACCTTACAAAGAATATAGAAACCATAAGCCATATGGTCAAACAAAATGCTGAAGAGTACACTTCCCACTTTCTAATTCATGATAATAAGACCAAAACTTTTGAACAAAGGTTGAGAGAGTTGTCTGAGTCAAATGAAATTTTGGAAAATAAATACAAAGAGACGTTGCAAGAATTGGAACAAACAAAAGAAAAGACATCAACAATCTTCAAAATTTTTGCTATATTTGAAAATAATTCTTAATGTTTTGAAGACTGTGTCGGTAAAAGTAAGACCAATTCTGATGACAGAACTGGAATAGGTTTTTTCCCCAATAATACCAAGCAAACGAAAACTTTTGAACCTATCAAGTTTGTTTCTGGTGGCAAAAGAACTGTTGAAACTTTTCTAGACTTTCATGCCTTAAAAATGATATTGATTCACAACAACAAAAGTTAAATATTGGTGAATCAAGTAACTCTAAGCATAATGTTGAACATAAGGCTAAATAGGTCTGTCCTCCCATTAGAAAAGAAGATTCGTCATTACATCCTGTGCAACCTAGGAATAAGAATAGAATTCATAACCTAGACAAATCATTGTCTACCAATATTCCTAATGTTAAGCTAGCTACAAGCCATCTTTACTACTCTTATTGTGATGTCTTTTGATATTTCGTTGATGGTTGCTTTTCCAAACATCCATATGAACCAATATATCACTCACCTATTTAGCATAACTTCAATTATTCTAGGATAAGCAAAAACAATTATGTCCTACCTAGACATCCAGATAAGAATTCTAATTATTGTAATAGGAGGAAAACATCAAATGCTAAAAGATTACCAATAAGAAGGAATCCTAGATTCTTTACTAAACCAAATGCTCAAACCATTTATCAAACTCAAAAACATGCGCAAAATGATTTTGGAGAAAAAGTTGAATCTCGTAAGTTTTATCAAATAATAGCTAATACGTTCAAATTGAAAAGTAGAGAGATCTGGGTTAAAAAAAATGAGTTGTTACCCCAATGAAATTCAACATTTTGACTAGTCCTTTGAAAGTTGAACACACAGCATCTGGTTAGTATTTAGACTCAGGATGTTCAAAACATATGACCGGGGATGATACCAAACTTTCAAATAGAAATATCTTCTTAGGAGGAAAAGTATTTTTTGGAGATGGTGTACATCCCAGATCATAGGTAAAGGAACACTCCATGAAGAAGGATTTCCTATTCTTGAGGATGTTCTTTTGGTAAAGGGTATTAAAGAATTTTTTTTAAGTATATCGCAATTCTGTGACTCCAATCATACTGTCACCTTTTCAAAGAACAATTGAAAATTTTAAATGAGAATGGTGACTGCATTATTACAGGACTTCATAATCCAGATAACTGTTATACAGTCAATCCAAGTATAGAGGTTTGTAATATTACCAGAATGGATGACAACGACATATGGCATAATATATTGGGTCCCATTAATTACGATAGCCTTAGTAAATTTTTTTCTCAATATATGGTTAGAGATTTTAATAAGATCAAACCAATTTCAAACTTTATATGTGGTCCCAGTCTAGAAGGAAATATTTTTAGGGCTCCCCACAAGAAAGTTAAAGAATTTATATCCACTAAACCTCTAGAACTCTCGTACTGTTAGTCTTTCTGGAAATAGTTACATTATAGTAATGGTCGACGATTTCACTCGATTTACCTGGGTTCCCTTTATAAAACATAAATCATAAACATTTTGTATGTTTTTGGAAAATATTATTTCGCATTGAAAATGAAAAGGCCTCCCAAGTAGATAGAATTCATAGTGATAGAGAAGGAGAATTTACAGATTTTGGTGTCATAGAATACCGTGACTATAATGGTTACAAACATGAATTTAGTACCCTAAGACACCATAAAAAAATGGAGTAGCTGAGCGTAAAAGTTGCACCCTTCAGGAAAGGGCATGGGTGATGATTCTTGCTAAGAACTTACCTAAATATTTCTGGGTAAAATCCATTCGTACAGCTTGTCATGTTATCAATTGTGTATACCAAAGAAAAACACAAAATAGACATTCTATGAACTTTGGTATGGGAATAAACCTAACTTAAAATACCTTAGAACATTTCATAGTACTTGTTATGTATTTAAAGATAGAGAACACTTGTCCAAATTCGAAACTAGACGAGATAAAGCTATTTTCTTAGGATATTCTTCAAATAGTACAACATACCGTGTCTACAATCTTCGTACCAAAACATTAATGGAATCCATTAATGTGGTTATAAGTGACACTAATGTCCAGAGTAAGATAAGACGACCAACTATTTGGGATGAATCCGAAAACTTTTTAACTTATGATTCACTGGAAATAGTTGATCCTTTACCAACCAAGATCCCTGAAGTGCCTAATCGCGTTTCTAAAGATCATCGTTTTGATAGTATAGTTGGTAATCCTATTGAGCCAGTTTATACAAGATCCTAACTATATACTCTTGCTCATTATGTGTTCTTTGTTTCTCTTATAGAACAAAATATTGTTAATGAAGCACTGAATGGCCTATTGTGGATAAGTTCTATACAGGATGAATTTCTTCAATTTATCATTAATGACATATGGTATCTTGTACCCCAGATAGAAAGTATGAGGGTTATTATCAAACGTTGGATTTTTAAAAATAAAACAAATGAATTTATGATGATTATTCATAATTAGGGTATATTAGTTGCCCAAGGCTACTCTCAGATTGAATGAATAGATTTTGAGGAGACTTTTCCACCAGTCATTCGCCTTGAGTTTGTTTGCTTACTCTTCGCAATAGCTTGCTGTTTACACTTCACATTTTATCAAATTGATGTTTAATCTTCCTTCCTTAATGGTATTCTAACTAAAAAGAGTTACGTAGAATAACCCAAAGGGTTCAATGACCCTGATCATCCAAATCATGTCTATCGTCTTAAGAAAGAACTTTATGGGTTAAAATAATCCCCTAGAGCTTGGTATGAACGTCTATCCACCTTCCTTCTAAACAACAAATTTAAACGCGAAGGGAATGACCAAACTCTTTTTGTCAAACATTTTAACAAACATATTACGATAGCCCAAGTATATGTAGACGATATCATTTTTGGATCCACTTATGGGGGAGTTACAATTCTTGTTAGGTCTTCAAGTTAAACAAAATTCATATGGTTTATATATATCTAAATATGCTTTAGAGATTATAAAAATGTTCAGCCAACAAAGTGCCAAAGATGCTAGGACCCATGAATACTTCGGTTAAACTCTCTAAAGATGAAAATGGGAATTCCATTGACTCAACGTGATACCAAAGTATGATAGGAAGTCTTCTATACCTTACCGGCTCCTGAACTGCCATTATGTATGTGGTTTGTGCTTGTGCCCGATATCAAAAGAACCCTAAAGTGAGTCATTTACTTTGTGTTAGAAGAATCATAAAATATGTTAAAGGCTCTCTCAACTTAGGACTTTGGTACACAAATGACCCATCTAGTACGATAATTGGTTAAACCTATGCTGATTGGGAAGGGTGTTCTGATGATAGTAAAAGTACATCAGGAGCATGTTATTACATAGGTAAAAATTTGGTAGGGTGGAATAGTAAGAAACCAAACTGCACTTCCTTATTTACAGCCGAATCAAAATATATAGCCACAGGCAGCTATTGTGCTCAATTAATTTGGCTAAGACAAATGTTATGAGATAAATTACATCTCTATTGTGATAATCCAAGTACGATCAATATTTCCAAAAATCTTATTCAACACTCTCGTACTAAACATATTAAATTATGACATCATTTTATACGCGAGTAAGTACAATCAAAGGAATTGGAGATTAATTACCTGCCAACTAAATTGCAATGAACTGATTTATTAACTAAACCCTTGGACAATATACAATTTGAATCTTTTACGAAAATCGATTTGGATGGTTATGGCAGAATGTTAATGTATATTTCTCTTATTTATGTTTATACCCTTTGTCCGTTTGAGATAAATTGGTGAGAATCTTTGAGTCCACTTGGACACTATTTTGATTACGTCAACTAAAATGCTTGATCTTGGTTATCTTATTATCAAGACATCATTAACTCGATTTGTCAGGATGTTGTTAGGGCATTGCTTTGTATCTAGTTATGTAATGTAATTTCCTTTTTTAGGATATGGGGTAGATATAATTTTGTTAGGAATTGATTTTTTTTTATTTTTTTTGTATCCCTATGAGTCCTAGATGACTGAAAGGAGATTTTGTACCATATTTACAAAGGGGGAGATTGAAGCACCTTAGATTTTTGACTCAACGAGTCTAAATTATATAAGAGCATTGTGACACCCCGCCTAATTAAATACCGGGCGATCACTCCTTTATTAAATTAAATCAAGGTAAACAGTTGGTTCATTCTCAGCATCACTTTCGATAAAAATACGTTTTCCAATTTAACACCCTAAATAATTAAGCTAAGTGCCAAAACCATTTTCATACATGCTTTCCAAATTTTATTTAAAGAAAAACATTTGTTTTATTAACAACGTTTCTACAATTAAGAATGACACCACAATAAACCTGGAACACAAAGTCCAATAATAATAATACATTCGTCAATAGAATGTCCACATATGAAAACTAAAGTCACCGATACAAACTGAATAAAACCCATCGTAACAATACTGGAAAACTGAAATACAAATGTCCCAACAATAATGAAATAATGGAAAGGGCGACACATGCCCAATAAATGAGAATGCTAAAAGTGGAGTCAATAAAGGAAGCCGTCTACGCAAGTAACCTGCAACTCCCACCTAAGCTGCAGCACGTTCCTTTCAAGGGATCCTAACCAAGACGCCCTTGTGGCTGGGCACCTAAAATATATACATATATATACAAGAGAGAGAGTGAAAAAGAAACGGGTCAGAGCCCGAAAGTGTGTTTGATTTAAAAATACGTTTAGCAAGTATTTAAATTGATACAGGCCAATGCAACAACATATTAGAGCGACACTCTCTTCAGAAATTCTCACCTCTCTTCTATTGTGCACACCTATCGTGCTAACCTTCCCAACGGTTTATCTTAACATTTTATCATACTAACCTTCCCAATAAATTAGCGTATCTTAAACTTACTCATAAGATTTCAAAACCGAACAATATTTTTGGTATAAAAAAAATACTACCAATTAGTAGCACTACACTTGTTTTAGCTTTTATTCATTTATAAAGTTTCCCAGTGACATATTATACTTCCACAAAACAAGTACTTACTATATGTGTCATCAACCATGTCCTACTTATCAAATCATAGTAGGCAGTTCTAAATTTCAAAATTTCATATATATATTAACTACTCGTATAATATATATTAATACAGCACCCCAACTAAATTATGGTGCGTGCATACTCTACTATCCAGAACCCCATATCACTCATATTAAGGGGAATACAATCGGAATCACTCTCGAATTGTATTAACATGAATACACAAACAATATTGAGGCGAAGAATAGATTCCAAGCTCTAAGAGGACGACACATGCCTGCGTCTCCTAGGACCGCCTGAACTATCATGTCGATAGCCTATACCAAGGATATCTATCTTCTAGGGTACAAGTCAATATCCCCCATAAAGGTCCCATCGAGATAAGACTTGTCCCAGCGCGGAAACCTCAGCGAAAGCAAGTAGCGTGGGCATGATTTTCACAAGTATATAATATATGTACACACAATCATATAAAGATACCACTTTATCATATTAATATAGGTTCTTCTCGTCACCCATAATTATAGCAAATATCCTAAATTTCACATTTATAGAATTAAGTATAAGGTTTCGTTCCTAACCATAACTCGAAGTGTTTTCTCACTCATTAACTGACACTCGTGGACTATATCCTCACACATCTGAAATTCAGTAAGTGTCTTTATTAGGTTCCAACGTAACTCTCTTATGCACCTCACCCTTTAAATTTATAAATTCACCAACCCTATATTAAATGTCCCATAAATACCATTCTCGTTGAAGATTAAAGGTCGCAACATTTATTCCTATGCCCTACTGGTCCTCAATGTCTCCCAAATCATTTTATCAAGAATGCCCAAGAATTGTATCACGACAATTTGAATTTAACTCATTTAAAGAGGGAATTAGGAGTCTGCCAGGAGGGTTCGATCGATCGAAGCTTGGGGCTCGATCGATCGAACCTTCGATCGATCGAAGCTCTAGGCTCGATCGATCGATCAAGCAGGTCTGGGCAAAATTCTGCAGAATGCAGTTACGGATTTCACTAAACTTCTTCATCCAAAACTATGTTTTTCCATTCCAATTGTCCCAAAAATCCTACTATCATCATTATAACATTATACCAGGTGTTTATAACGTAAAGCATGTGTATAACTATCATTAAACATGGATAATTAACTCAAAATCCCATCTAATCATCAAGAACCCTAGAGTTTTCCTTAATCAAGGTTCTAATCTGTTTTTACTAGAAATTCCTTCTAATATATCATCAAAATTTCGTGGGTTATATTCCTCTACATGGCAAGGGTTCCAGAATTTCCATATAATCCAAACTACATGCATTATCCAAACACAAATTTAGTTTTTCTTCCATAGTTTCCATCTCTAAACAATCCTAGACTAATATGAAGATTGCATTAACGAAAATACGCAAGTCAAATACTTGCCTGGGATTTTTGGTATGCAGATTCACGGCTGATTTTGGTATGGCTGCATTCCTTGTCTCGCGATCTACGCGGTGGTGGTGGTGGCGGTGCAATCCGGTGGCTTTTTGGCCTTGAATTGCCTTGGAGCTCTCTCCTCTCTTCTCCAATGGTCGTCACTTGATTTCTGGATATTCTAACCCTAAAAGTCTAACCTAATGGCTGATATAGGTTGCTGAAATTCGTGGGTTTAATTACCCAATTATGTAAAATGACTAAAATGCCCTCCCGGGGTACTAATTAGGCCTAAAAATGCCCCGAGACCCAAACTACACCCTGGGTACAATTTACTGACTATCTCGACCCTACCGGACGCATTGGCGCACTCAAAACGACCATATGGACAACTTATAAAATATTCACTTTTTATTTAACCAAATTAGGCCCGACATGACACGAGCACGTTCCGACTTAAATTTCCGAAATCGTCATTTAATTCACTCATGACATTCAATATAACCAATATAATATATTACTTTGCTCATTAGTAATATTCAACCAATTTCCCAATATTACTAACTCTCGTCACGTTAATAATTATAACGTAATTAATTTCCGGATTTTTATTAAATAAATCATTCACATTAAATTTAATAAATCCCCAAATTAATATAGCATAAAAATACGGGGTATTACAAGCTTGTCTAGTTTTTAAATAGTGACAAAATTGAGTCATATCCTTAGTGTACCGAAGGTCTTCAGACACTACATAACAATTCCTCCAATAGTCTCAAAATGTAGAACACTATAACTTCACCTAGGATTGCATTTTCGTATTGGATTCTTCTTAATATAGGTGTGTGTGAGTTAATTCCCATTAAAATTATTTTCTACAATTTTTGGGATATTTTAAAAAAAATTTAGAATTTTTAAAACATTTTTAAACATTTAAATTTGGGATTTAAAAATGTTATGGGTTGATTTATAATTTTCCCCAGATTCATAAAACCATGGTTGGGTAGAATCCGAAGCTGACAAAGAATTCAGTGGGGGAAAATTGGATTTTTTAGAAGTCTAAAATTCGTGTCTGAGAGGTGATCGTAGCCTTACACGTGTTGGCCAGTGGATGATTGGATGAGTTTTAGTTGCCTCTAACAACCCTTAGACTTAATCATGTTCCTTGGATAATTAGTTATCAATGGTCTGCATTTATTTGGATTAATCATAGTGAGATCTCTTAAGACCAATCAGAGCACGGTTAAATACGCTCATCCCTCAGCCCTTAGATTGCCATTGTGTATTGTTCGAAGCAATCTAAACCATAGATTTGACTCAACCCTTCCAGATCCTTCTGAGTAGTATAAATTGATGCCTAGTGGGGGACGTTTGAGATGTTTCACTAAGTTGATAGTTGAGAGCAAACAAAAAAAGAGAAGAGAGACGAGAGAGAGAAAGAAAGAGAAAAGAAGAGAGAAATAGAAAACTCCAACCAAATTTCCATGAAAAAATACCTTTGAGTTTGAGTGAGTTCGTACTTGGGAAGATGAACCCTCTTTAGTTCTTAATATCTTGTCCACCCAATTCACGAAGTCTTGATTTCATTTTCTTTCATAGAACTCAGTTTGATTTCTTTTTTCAAGAAATCTTTTTTTCTTGGTTGTATTTACTCTCTTATGTTGTTTTCAAAACTAAAACCAACAAATACATTTATAATTTCAATTTCCGAGAATAACCAGACTTAAATTTAGTTAAGATCTTGATTGGGGATTTACACTTTCATTTATTTCTTAATTTGTGAAATAAGTGTGTATATCGAATAAAGAAAGTTTTTAGGATCTTTCCACTTTTGAATAGCAAGATTCCATTTTGATTTGTGGGTAAAAATAAAGATCCAAACTCTGAAAAATTCTTACTGCATATTAGAACGATTTATGTAATTTGTTAATCATACTGTTTATTTAAGTGTGGGTGTGTTGCATGCATAAGATTTTGCACTTCACCAATTTAGAGTCGACGTAAAGATAAAAGGAGAAGCGGTTACAAAGCAAGGAGAACAACCTCAACATGAGAACCTTCAGAAGAGTTAGAATATTCTAAAGGATTTGGTAAACATTCGGGACATAGATTAGGTTTGCTTGTGTGCTTTGTTTGTTATATAGTTTGTAAACTATTACTCTATTTTAGTGGATTTTTCATTTGAGGTGTAGAGACCTCCCCAAATGTTTCCCTAGTTGGGTGGGGTTTTACCACATTAAAATCTTGTGTGCTTGCATGTTTAATCTTCCTCTCATCACCTTCTTGAGACTTTGCTGACTTAGTTCTTAAATTAGTTTTATTTTTCAAAATTGGTTTCACCTATACCGTAAATAACTCGTTCATATAATCTTTTAAACACATCTTGTGTTAGTGGTTTGTTTTGACTAAAGAGTTTCTTCAACAAACTGTTCGAAGCCATTCATCTGATTCATCTCGAATTAAACGACTTAAGTGGGGGTTTTTAGAGGTGCAATGTGTTTTAACTATTTTCGGGATACGTGATCTGGCAAATTTCATCCTCCCCTTTTGACCTTTCCAAAGGTCGGGTCCAAGGCTTCATTTTTTATGTCATCATAAGGGATCGAATTTAACTGATTGGTAATGGCCTCTATTGATTCTAGAGTCTTGCCAAGTACATCAGGATTTTTTGTCGTCAGGCATGATCATACAAGTTGGCCCGATTTGGTTATTTACGATCTTCTAGACCTTCCTTTGTCCTACTCGACCATTCATTCTTCAAATCGTCATCAGATTTGGAGCCTAGCCCGTGGCCCTTAATTTTCTTTTCCTATTTTTTTCTCCCTCTGGACCAGCTTCTTGTCCTTCGCTTCATTCTCCAAAAAATCATTCTACTTCTTAATCGACACTTCAACATTCAGTGGCACTCTATATTTTAGATGAATAATGTCCGACCTTGATGCCCCCTTTGGGAAATTTTTTTGTCGAAGGTTTCTCTTGTATGTTCTTAACTATTCAACAGCCCTGGAAAAAACCTTATCCTTTGAAAGGTTGGGAAATGAAAATTTCTTGCGTAGTTAATCGTAGATGCCATCTTTGATGGCTTGATCAACAAGGTTCCAATTGTCCACTCCCTCGACTCCCACCTTCAGTTTCCCTAGCGATAAACACGAGTCTTTAAATCTCAGCAGGTCATTTTTATCACCTGTGGGTTTTTTCTCGAGAATGGAGAATCCAATGTGGTTTTTTTTATTTGCCACAAAAGTGTGAGGGGCACTGTGCATGTAAATGTGTGTACGACACGGTGTGATATCAATTTATTAGGTTGCAAATTTTCTAATGAATTAAAATTATTTAATTAGATTCGATCTTCAAACAAACCAAGATTTCAATTTTATTAAACCGTGAACATGCATCTTTGTGATTTCATAAATAAAGCAATAAATCATGCAATCACAGATTCAGAAGAAATCCCCGCATGGAAGGACCTTTTATTTCAATAATTCTTGCATATATCAACTTACAACACCCTAGAGAAATCTACAATAAATTTATGTAGAAACCCACATAGACCGTAACCTAGAATGGGCAATTACACTCTCGAGAATCACAATGAACCGCAATTCCTCCTTCAACAGTGAATACCCTCCAAGTATCCCCAAGTCAGCTATAGGAATGGCACTTCACAAGAATAAACTTCAACAATAAGTTTTTATGTTCCAAATATAATTCACAAAATTAATTGGGAGGAGTTTGTGTGACTCAAAAAGGATTTTCGCCCTAAAAATTAAAGATTTATTTGTAGGTGATTTGCTATTTGCGTAACTGAAAAGTCTTAAATGATAAGCTTCATAAAACATATATTTCTAGGCTAACAAAAAGTTTTGCCAATGCCTCTTGTTCGAACAACATCCCTATGTCGTTTGAACGACATCAAGATGTCTTTTGAACGACCTATTAAAAAAACAGTCGAGTATGCGATCATTTGATGGACACAAAGAACGACCCTTTGTGCGACCTAACAAATGGCATATTATGTCATTAGATCAGGTCATTTGAACGACAACCTGATGTTATTTGAAAGATATTAAGATGTCGTTTGAACGACTGTAGCGAAAAATGTTTATTTTTGCAAGTCCTCCCACAGGTCTTTCAGAAATAATTTTAACTTAAAAAAAAACTCTCATTTTGATTTAAAATAGTTTAGAAAAATACCCCAATACTTAGTAAAAAATTTAAGTAACTTAAAAGAAATTATAGACCAAAGTATACCTCACCTTGCCCATATATTGAAGATCCTTGATTGTTGAATCCATCTTCTTGAGTGTGTGAACGTGAACTTCCTTGACGGTTGTAGCGGGATATGACATACACAATGTAAACTCAGAATGATGAAAAATATTTCTTTACAAATCTCCCCTATGTCTGTGCCGAAATAAAATAAAAATAATCCGAATTATCAATAAAATACATATACAAATCTAATACCCTCCCATGAACCGAAAAGTGGAAAGATACTAAATGTGCAAGTCTTCAACGTTCTACTTGAAAATCTTCAACTTTTAAATCTTCAAATATCTTTGCTTTTCTTGCTCTTCTTTTTGTGTGAGTTCCCAATTATCATCAAAATCCAAAGTCCTAGACACAATAAACAAAGCAAATATCTTTGTGACGTATCAGGTTTGAAATGAGATAATCATACATCAAATATCAAATTATATAAAGTCTCCCCCATAATTTGTTCTCCCCCTTTTTATTTGTCTGAAATAGACAAGGAAAAGAATAAAACATAGTAAAATGGAGTGTAACAATAAGCAAAGGAAACATATATCAATTAAGCTCATGCAAGGATATACTTAAAAGGCTTCCTCAAACTCTTTTTGATTTTCAAATATTTTTTAAGAAAAAATAATTTACAAAAACAACACACACCATGAATAACATTAAGATAACCAAATTGATGAAACGAAATGAATGGGTGTGAAAAAATTCGGTAGGTAAATTAACTCAATCAATCATGACATATAATACACAAAACGAATTGATTGAAAATGATCCTTAGGTGTAAAAGTGTTGAATTAAAATGACATCGACTCAATATAATCAACAAATCAAAGTATAAAATTATTTCCACACCAATAATATCTAAAACTATGTAATGCTTTTTCAAGACTTTGTCAGGACATGCAAACCTGTTGATTTCCAACCAAACTCCATCATAAATAATAATACAATTTATTTTTTTAACGAGGTTCTAAATTCTCTTTTTAAGAGATTCCCTATTGGCCCCTTTTTGGCATATGTTTCTTTTTACTTCCTTAATTTTTTCTCAGGCTCTTTTCAAACAGTGGCTTTCATGACGAGCTCATTCGCCTCTCATAACCCTTTCCCGTGTACACTCATCACTTTTTTTCAATTTTAAAAAAATCCTCATGGGCAACAGTTCTTACATGCACTACTTTTGTTGTAAAGTTTTATCGCATTTGGTTTGTTTTAAAGACATAATTGAGATGAAAACACTTTGACCAACATGTGATAGACAAGTACAATAATTAAACAAATTCGTGCACGTATGCATTAAAGGAAATCAAGAGTCAAACATGTTGGAAGTAACAACCAATCACATCTTGATGAGTCCTCAAATTATAAAGCAAAAAATGAAATGTTGATTCGTATCAAAACATTATCAAAAAGTCACATAGATAATGGAATGAATTTGTGATTTGATCATCCTAAATATCCATTAATAAATCATGTAAAAAGAAATATAAAAATCTTTTTGGGTTTTTCCAAAAATGTTATCAAACTAAAATCGTTTTGTCTTTTCAATTTTTCCTAAAAAAAATAGAATATCTTTTTGTATTTTTTTTAAAATTTTTAAAAAAACAAAAATCTTTTCGGATTTTTCAAAAAATTTATCAAAATGGAAAAAATAAATAGAATGGTGGTACACACTATAAATAGGCATAAAATATCATCATGACAAGCATCCTATGATATCAAAAAATTCTAAACCTCAATCGTTAGGTCCGGAGGAGTTTTCCAAAGGTGATGACATCCTATTAAAAGTATCCATCAAATCATGTCAAGTGTTGACTAAATACTCAACTTTCTATCGAAAGTTCTCAAAATCACTCATGTGATTTACTAGAGCTTCCAAAGTATCATGTATGGGAGTGCGTGTGGAAAGACGTGTTGTAGCATAACTAGGTAAATACATATGAGACACATTATCCAACTAAAAGAAAACTTCCCTAAGGTGTCCTCTCCTTTTTCAATGGGAGAAAACATAAACCGACCTAGTAATACCTCTCTCAAAACGTCTAGGACGCACTCTCCCATAGGGAAACAGACATCTAGGTGGGTTAGGTTGAGAGACATAAGGATCTATAACAAAATCAGGAACTGGCTCGGGTGTAATATCGGAAGTGGATGCACCGTCATAACCTATTCCTAGTCTCTTAAAATTATCCAAAGTGGGACCGAGGAACATTTTTTCAAACTAGCCACCAACGCCTCCCATGGGACCAATTTAACTCGTAGGAACTGGTCGCGTAGCCCAAGGACTCCCAATTTGAGAATATGAACAGAATTTGCACAGTTCTAGACTTAGCCTTAAAAACATGGCGTTAGTGGGTGAAAACCCAAAACAGCCCCCGAACTGCCCCGTGCGTGGCACCAACACCTCCCACAGGACCAATGTAACTTGTTGGAAATGACCGTGCAGCCCTGGGACTCCCGGTTTCAGAATATTACGGTAATTTTCACTATTCTACACTTAGGCTTAAAAACATGGCCTTAGTGGGTGAAAACCCAAAAAAAAACCTAAACGGCCCCGTGGGTGGCACCAACACCTCCCACAAGACCAATATAACTCGTAAGAACTGACCGCGCAGCCCCAAGATTCTCGATTTAAGAATACTATGGTAATTTTCATAATTCTAGACTTAAGATTAAAAATATGGCATTAGTTGGTGAAAACCCAAAATAGCCCCTCGAACGGCCCCGAGGGTGGTACCAACGCCTCCCACGGGACCAATGTAACTTGTAGGAACTGATCGCACAGCCCCAGGACTCCCGATTTTAGAATACTACGGTAAATTGCATAATTCTAGACTTTTGCTTAAAAACATGGCGATATTTTGGTAAAACTCGAAACAGCCGCCGAACGGCCCCGTGGGAGGCACCAACACCTCCCACGGGACAAATGGAACTCGTAGGAACTGGCCGCGCAGTCCCACGACTCCTGGTTCGAGAATACTACTATAATTTACATAATTCTAGACTTAGGATTAAAAACATGGCGTTAGTGGGTGAAAACCCGAAACAGACCCCGAACGGCCACATGGGTGGAACCAACACCTACCATGGGACGAACGTAACTCGTAGGAACTGATCGCGTAGCCCCGAGACTCAGGGTTTGATAATACTACAATAATTTGTATAATTCTATACGGAAGCCTAAAAACATGGCTTTCGTGGGTGAAAACCTGAAGCAGCCCCCGAACGTCCCTTTGGGTGACACCAACACCTCCCACAGACCAATGTAACTTGTAGGAACTGACCGCGCAGCCACGATAGTCTCGATTAGAGAATTCGACGATAATTTACATATTTACAGAATTAGGCAAAACATGGCTTTAGTGGGAGAAAACCCGAAACTTCCCCCCAACGGCCCCGTGGATGGCACCAACACCTCCCACATGACCAATGTAACTCGTAGAAACTGACCGCACAGCCGCGGGACTCCCGATTTGAGAATATGACAATAATTTACATATTTCAAGACTTAGTCTTACAAACATGGCGTTAGTGGATGAAAACCCGAAACAACCCCCGAACGGCCTCGTGGGAGGCACCAACGGCTCCCAAGAGACGAATGTAACTCGTAGGAACTGATCGCGCAGCCCCGGGACTCCCAATTTGAGAACTCGACGATACTTCGCATATTTTTAGACTTACGCAAAACATGACATTAGTGAGGGAAAACTCGAAATAGCCCCCGAACGTCCCCGTGGTGGCAACAACACCTCCCACGGGACAAATGTAACTCGTAGGAACTGATCGCGCAGCCCCGGGACTTCCGGTTTGACAATATTACAGTAATTTGCATAATTTTAGACTTAGGCTTAAAAACATGGAGTTAGTGGGCGAAAACCCGTAACAACACCCGAAAGGCCCCGTGGGTGGAACCAACACCTCCCACGAGATCAATGTAACTCGTAGGAATCGACCGCGCAGCCGCGGGACTCCCGGTCTGAGAATACGATGATAATTTTCATACTTCTAGACTTAGGCTTAAAAATATGGTGTTAGTGGGGGAAAACCCGAAACAACACCTAAATATCCCCGTGGGTGGCACCAACACTTCCCACGGGACCAACGTAACTCTTAGGAACTGACCGCACAATCGCGGGGCTCCCTATTTGAAAATACGACGATAATTTGCATATTTATAGACTTAGGAAAAACATGGTGTTAGTGGGGGAAAACCCGAAACAGCCCCCGAACAAGCCCATGAGTGGCACCAACACCTCCTAGGGGACCAATGTAACTCGTAGGAACTGACCGTGCAGCCTTGGGACTCCCGGTTGAGAATACTACGGTAATTTTCATAGTTCTAGACTTGGGCTTAAAAACATGGCCCTAGGGGGTGAAAACGCGAAACAATCTCCGAACGGCCCCGTGCGTGGCACCAACACCCCCCACAGGACCAATGTAACTCGTAGGAACTTACCGCGCAGCCCCGGGACTCTCAATTTAAGAATACTATAGTAATTTGCATAATTCTAGACGTAGGCTTAAAAATATGGCGGTAATGGGCGAACACCCGAAACAGCCCCCGAATGGCCTCGAGGGTGGTACCAACACCTCCCACGGAACCAATGTAACTCGTAGGGACTGAACGTGAAGCCTCGATATTCCCGATTTGAGAATACTATGGTCATTTGCATAATTCTAGACTTAGGCTTAAAACATGGCATTATTCAGGGAAAACTCGAAACAAACCCCGAACGACCCCGTGGGTGGCACCAACACCTCTAACGGGACAAATGTAACTCGAAGGAACTGGCCGCGCTACCCCGGGACTCCCAGTTTCAGAATACTACGGTAATTTACCTTATTCTTGACTTAGGCTTAAAAACATGGCGTTAACGTGTGAAAACCCAAAACAGCCCCCGAACAGCCCCGTGGATGGAACAAACACCTCCCTCGTGACCAATGTAAATCGTAGGAACCGATTGCGCAGACCTGGGATTCCTGGTTTGAGAATACGATGGTAATTTGTGTAATTCCACAATTAGCCTTAAAAACATTGGATTAGTGGGTAAAAGCCCAAAATACCCCCCGAACGGCACCGTGGATGGCACCAACAATTCCCATGGGACCAATGTAACTCGTAGTAACTGACCCCGCAGCCCCGAGACTCCCGATTTTAGAATACTATTGTAATTTGCATAATGCTAGACTTAGGCTTAAAAACATGGCGTTTGTGGGTGAAAACCCGAAACAACTCCCGAATGGCCCCATGGGTGGTACAAACACCTCCCACGGGACCAATATAACTCGTAGGAACTGACCGTGTAGCCCCGGGACTCCTGATTTGAGAATGCGAGGGTAATTTTCATAATTTGAGACTTAGGCTAAAAAACATGGCGTTAGTGGGTGAAAACCAAAAACGGCCCCCGAACGGCCCCGTGTGTGACACCAGCTCCTCCTACGGGACCAACGTAACTCGTAGGAACTAACCGCACAGCCGTGGGACTCTCGGTTTGATAATACGACTACAATTTGCATAGTTGTAGACATAGGCTTAAAAACATGGCGTTAGTCGATGAAAACTCGAAACAACCCCCGAACGGCCTCGTGGGAGAAACCAACAGCTCCCACGGGACCAATGTAATTCGTAAGAACTGATTGCGCATCCTCGGGACTCCCAGTTTGAGAATACGATGATAATTTGCATCTTCCTAGACTTAGGCAAAACGTTGCATTATTGAGGGAAAACCTGAAACAGCCCCCGAATGGCCCCGTGGGTGGCACCAACACCTCCCACGGGACCAATATAACTCGTTGGAAATGATCGTGTAGCCCCATGATTCTTGGATTGAGAATACAATGGAAATTTGCATAATTATAGAATTGGGGTTAAAAACATGTCATTAGTGGGTAAAAACCTGAAACAGTCCCCGAACGGCCCAGTGGATGGCACCAACACCTCCCACGGGACCACTCCCCGAGACTCCCTATTTGTGAATACTTTGGTAATTTTCATAATTCTAGACTTAGGCTGAAAAACATGGCGTTAGTGGGTGAAAGCATGAAACAGCCCCCAAACGGCCCCGTGGGTGATACCAACACCTCCCACGGGACCAATGTAACTCGCAGGAACTTACTGTGCAGCCATGGGACTCCTAGTTTGAGAATATGACGGTAATTTGAATATTTATAGACAAAGGCTTAAAAACATGGCGTTAGTGATTGAAAACCCGAAACCGCCCCCGAACGGCCCTGTGGGTGGAACCAACACCTCCCACGGGACCACGTAACCCGTTGGAACTCACCGAGCGGCCGCGTGACTCCAGGGTTAAGAATACGACGATAATTTACATATTTTTAGACTTAGGCAAAATATGGTATTTGTGGTTGAAAACCCGAAATAGCCCCCGAACGGCCCCAAGGGTAGTACCAATACCTCCCACGGACCAATGTAACTCGTAGGAATTGATCGCGTAGCCTCGAGACTCCCGATTGGCGAATACTATGGTAATTTGTATATTCTTGACTTAGGCTTAAAAACATGGCATTAGTGGCTGAAAACTCGAAACAACCCTCGAACGGCCCTATGGGTGGCACCAACACCTCCCACGAACCAATGTAACTCGTAGGAACTCACCGCAAAGCCCCGGGATTCCGGGTTTGAGAATATGAGGGTAATTTGCATAATTCTACAATTAAGCTTAAAAGCATGGTGTTAGTTGGTAAAAACCTGAAATAGTCCCCGAACAGCCCGGTGGATTGCACCAACACCTCCCACAGGACCAATGTAACTCCTAGGAACTCACCGTGGAGCCCCGAGACTCCCGATTTTAGAATACGATGATAATTTAAATATTTCTAGACTTAGGCTTAAAAACATGGCGTTATTGGATGAAGACCCGAAACAGCTAGTGAACGGCCCCGTGGTTGGCACCTACACCTCCCACAAGTGAAACATAACTCGTAGGAACTCACCGAATAGTCGTGGGACTCTCGGTTTAAGTATACGATGACAATTAGCATATTTCTAAATGTAGGCAAAACCAGGCGTTAGTGAGGGAAACCCGAAATAGCCCCTAAACGGCCCTGTGGGTGGCACCAACACCTCCCACGCGACCAATGTAACTCATAGCCACTGGTCGCGCAGCCCCGGGACTCCCAATTTGAGAATACGGTGATAATTTGCATATTTTTAGACTTATGCTTAAAAACATTGCATTAGTGGGAGAAACTCGAAACAGACCCCCGAACGTCCTAGTGGGTGGTACCAACAACACCCATGAGACCAATGTAACTCATAGGAACTGGCCGCTTTGCCCCGGGTCTCCTGGTTTGAGAATATGATGGTAATTTTCATAATTCAATAGTTAGGCTTATAAACATGGCGCTAGTGGGTGAAAACCCGAAACAACCCCCGAACTGCTCCGTGGGGGCACCAACACCTCCCACAGGACCAACGTTACTCGTAAAAACTGACCACGCAGCTACGGGACTCCAGGTTCAAGAATACGATGATGATTTACATATTTTTAGACTTAGGCAAAACATGGCGTTACTGGGGGAGAACCCTAAACAGCCGAACGGCCCCGTGGGTGGCACCAACACCTCTCGTGGGAACAACGTAAATCATTTGCACTGACCGCGCAGCCCCATGATTCCTGGTTAGAGAATACGACAATAATTTGTATAATTCTAGAATTAGGCTTACAAACATGGCATTAGTGGGTAAAAACCTGAAACCGCCCGAGAACGGCCCTGTGGATCGCGCCAACACCTCCCATGGGACCAATGTAACTCGTAGGAACTGACAATGCTGCCCTGAGGGTCCCGATTTGTGAATACAATGGTAATTTTCATAATTCTGGACTTAGGCTTAAAAATATGGCGTTAGTGGGTGAAAACTCGAAACAGCCCCCGAACGGCCCCATGGGTGGTACCAACACCTCCCACGGGACTAATGCAACTTGCAGGAACTTATTGTGCAACCCCGATACTCCAGGTTTGAGAATACGATGGTAATTTGAATAATTCTAGACTTAGGCTTAAAAACATGGCGTTAGTGGGTGAAAACCAAGAACCGCCGTCGAACGGCCCTGTGGGTGGCACCAACAGCTCCCACGTGACCAACGTAACCCGTAGGAACTCACTGAGCGTCAGCGTGACTCCAGGTTTGAGAATACGATGATAATTTGCATATTTTTAGACTTAGGAAAAATATGGTGTTTGTCGGTGAAAACCCGAAATAGCCCCTGAACGGCCCCAAGGGTAGTACCAATACCTCCCACGGGACCAATGTAACTTGTAGGAACTAATCGCGTAGCCCCGAGACTCCCGATTTGAGAATACTATGGAAATTCTCATAATTCTCAACTTAGGCTTAAAAAGATTGCATTAGTGGCTGAAAACTCAAAATAACCCTCAAACGGCCCTTTGGGTGGCACCAACACCTCCCACGGACCATTGTAGCTTGTAGGAACTAACCGCAAAGCCCCGGGATTCTTGGTTTGAGAATATGATGGTAATTTGCGTAATTCTACAATTAGGCTTAAAAACATGACGTTAGTGGGTAAAAACCCGAAACAGTCCCCGAACGGCCCTGTGGACGGCACCAACACCTCCCGCGGGACCAATGTAACTCGTAGGAACTCTCCATGGAGCCCCTAGACTCCCGATTTATGAATACTATGGTAATTTGCATAATTTTAGACTTAGGCTTAAAAACATGGCGTTAGTGGATGAAAAATCTAAACATCCCCCGAACATCCCCGTGGGTGGTACCAACACCTCCCACGGACCAATGTAACTCGTACGAACTAACCGTGCAGCCTCAGGACTCTCGGTTTGAGAATACAATGGTAATTTGCATAATTCTTGACTTAGGCTTAAAAACATGCCGTTAGTGAGTGAAAACTCAAAACCGCCCCCGAACGACCCCGTGTGTGGCACCAACACCTCCCACAGGTGTAACATAAATCGTAGGAATGGACCGTACAGCCGTGGGACTCTCAGTTTTAGAATACGATTATAATTGGCATATTTCTAAACATAGGCACCAACACCTCCCACGTGACTAATGTAACTCATAGGAACTAATCGCGTTGCTCCGAGACTCCCGATTTGTGAATACTATGGTAATTTGCATAATTCTCGACTTAGGCTTAAAAACATAGTGTTAGTGGGTGAAAACTCAAAACAACACTCGAACGGCCCTGGGGGTGCCGCCAACACCTCCTACGGACCAATGTAACCCGTAGGAAATGACCGCGCAGCCCCGGGATTCCTGGTTTGAAAATATGAAGGTAGTTTGCATAATTCTATAATTAAGCTTAAAAATATGGCGTTGGTGGGTAAAAACCCGAAACAACCCCCGAACGGCCTCGTGGATGGAACAAACACCTCCAACGGGACCAATGTAACACTTACGAACTCACCGTGGAGCCCCGAGACTCCCATTTTGAGAATACGATGGCAAATTGCATAATTATTGACTTAGGCTTAAAAAATTGTGTTAGTGGGTGAAAACCCGAAACAGCCCCCGAACGACCCCGTGGGTGGCACCAACACCTCCCACATGTGCAACATAACTCATAGGAATCAACCAAACAGTCGTGGGACTCTCGGTTTGAAAATACATTGAAAATTGGCATATTTCTAAACGTAGGCAAAAACCTGGTGTTAGTTGGGGAAACCCGAAATAGCCCCCGAACGGCCCCGTGGGTGGCACCAACACCTCCCACGGGACCAATGTAACTCGCAGGAACTGGTCGCCCAGCCCCGGGACTCCCGATTTGAGAATACGACGATAATTTGCATATTTTTAGACTTAGGCTTAAAAATAAGGCGTTAGTGGGTGAAAACCCGAAACAGCCCCCGAACGGCCTCCTGGGTGGTACCAACACCTCCCACGAGACCAATGTCACTCGTTGGAACTGGTCGCGCTGCCTTGGGCCTCCTGTTTTTAGAATACGATGGTAATTTGCATAATTCAAGACTTAGGCTTAAAAACATGGCATTAGTGGGTAAAAACCCAAAACAGCCCACAAGACTAGAGTAACTCGTAGGAACTGACCGCGCAGCTGCGGGACTTCCGATTTGATATGACGATAATTTACATATTTCTAGACCTTGGAAAATAAGGCGTTAGTGGGGGAAACACCGAATGGCCCCATGGATGGAACCAACACCTCCCACGGGACCAGTGTAACTGGTAGGAATTGACATCATAGCCTCGGGACTCTCGGTTTGATAATACGACGGTAATTTGCATAATTCTTGACTTAGGCTTAAAAACATGGCGTTAGTGGGTGAAAACCCGAAACTGCCCCCGAACGACCCCGTGGGTGGCACCAACACCAACCACATGTGCAACATAACTCATAGGAACTGACCGCACAGCCGTGGGACTCTCGATTTCAGAATACGATGATAATTGGCATATTTCTAAACATTTGTAAAACCTGGCGTTAGTGGGGGAAACCTGAAATAGCCCACGAACGGCCCCGTGGGTGGCACCAACGCCTCCCACGGGACCAATGTAACTCGTAGGAACTGATCGCGTAGGCTCGGGGCTCCCGATTTGAGAATATGATGATAATTTGCATATTTTTAGACATAGGCTTAAAAACAAGGCGTTAGTGGGTGAAAACCCAAAACAGCCCCCGAACGACCCCGTGGGTGGTACCAACACCTACCATGAGACCAATGCAACTCGTAGGAACTGATCGCGTAGCCCCGGGTCTCCTGGTTTGATAATATGATGGTAATTTTCATATTTTAAGACTTCGGCTTAAAAACATGGCGTTAGTGGATGAAAACCTGAAACAACCCCCGAATAGCCCCGTGGGTGGCACCTGCACCTCCCACAGGACCAACATAACTCGTAGGACCAGAGCACGTAGTCGCGAGACTCCCAATTTAAGAATACGATGATAATTTTCATAGTTTTAGACTTAGGTAAAACATGGCGTTAGTGGATGAAAAATTGAACCCGCCTCCAAACGACCCCGTGGGTGGCACCAGCACCTCCCACAAGTGCAACATAACTCGTAGGAACTAACCGTACAGCCGTGGGACTCTCAGTTTTATAATACGATGATAATTGGCATATTTCTAAACATAAGGAAAACCTGGCGTTAGTGGGGGAAACCCGAAATAGCCCCCGAACAGCCCCGTTGGTGGCACCAACACCTTCCATGGGACCAATGTAACTCGACGCAACTGGTCGTGTAGCCCCGGGACTCTCGATTTGAGAATACGATGATAATATGAATATTTTTAGACTTAGGCTTAAAAACATGGCGTTAGTGAGTGAAAACCCGAAACCACCACCGAATGGCCCTGTGGGTGGCACCAACACCTCCCACGGAACCAACGTTACTGGTAGAAACTGATCGAGCAGCCGCGGAACTCCAGTTTTGAGAATACGCTAATAATTTGAATATTTCTAGACTTAGGAAAAATATGGTGTTTGTGAGTGAAAACCCAAAACAGCCCCCGAACGGCCCTAAGGGTGGTACCAACATCTCCCACGGGACCAATGTAACTAGTAGGAACTGATTGCGTAGCCCCAACACTCCCGATTTGAGAAAACTATGCTAATTTGTACGATTTTAGACTTACACTTAAAAACATGGCGTTAGTGGGTGGAAACTCGAAAAGCCCCCGAACGGCCTCGTGGGTCTTACCAACACTCCCACGGACCAATGCAACTCGTAGGAACTGACCGTATAGCCCCGGGATTATTGGTTTGAGAATACCATGGTAATTTGTATAATTCTACAATTAGGCTTACAAACATGGCGTTAGTGGACAAAAACCCGAAATAGCCTCAAACGGCCCCGTGGATGGCACCAACTCCTCCCACGGGACCAATGTAACTCAAAAGAACTGACCGTGAAGCCCCGAGACACCTTGTTTGTGAATACTATGGTAATTTCCATAATTTTAGACTTAGGCTTAAAAATATGGCGTTAGTGGGTGAAAACTCGAAATAGCCCCCGAACGCCCCGGTGGGTGGTACTAATACCTCCCACGGGACCAATGTAACTCGTAGGAGCTGACCGCGGTGCCCCAGAACTCTCTATTTGAGATTACGACGGTAATTTGGATAATTCTGGAGTTAGGCTTAAAAACATGGTGTTAGTGGGAGAAAACTCGAAACCACTCCCGAATGACTCCGTGGGTGGCACCGACAAATCCCACAGGTGCAACATAACTCGTAGAAACTAACCGCGTAGTCGTGGGAGTCTCGGTTTGAGAATACGATGATAATTGGCATATTTCTAAACGTAGGCAAAACTTGGCGTTAATGGGAGAAACCCGAAATAGCCGGCGAACAGCCCCGTGGGTGGCACCAACACCTCCCACGGGACCAATGTAACTCGTAGCAACTGGTCGCGTAGCCCCGAGACTCCCGATTTGAGAATACGACGATAATTTGCATATTTTTAAACTTAGCATTAAAAACATGGCGTTAGTGGGTGAAAACCCAAAATTGTCCCCGAACGGCCCCGTGGGTTGTACCAACACATCCCACGAGACCAATGTAACTCATGGGAACTAGCCGCGCAGTCCCGGGCTCCTAGTTTAAGAATACAATCGTAATTTTCATAATTCAAGACGTAGTATTAAAACATGGCGTTAGTGGGTGGAAACCCAAAATAGCCCCCGACCGGCCCCGTGGGTGGCACCAACACCTCCCGAGGGACCAACGTAACTCATTTGAACTGATTGCGCCACCCCATGATTCCGGGTTTGACAGTATGACGATAATTTGTATAATTCTAGAAATAGGCTTACAAACATTGCGTTAGTGGGTAAAAATCGTAAACAGCCCAAGAACAACCCCGTGGATGGCACCGACACCTCCCAAAGGACCAATGTAACTCGTAGGAACTGACCACACTGCCCCGAGACTCCCGGTTTGTGAATACTATGGTAATTTTCATAATTATAGACTTAGGCTTAAAAACATGTCATTAGTGGGTGAAAACTCGAAATAGCCCCCGAACGGCCCCGTGGGTGGTACCAACACCTCCCACTGGTCCAATGCACCTCGTAGGAACTTACTGCGTAGCACCGAGACTACCAATTTGAGAATATGCCGGTAATTTGAATAATTATAGACTTAGGCTTAAAAATATGGCGTTAGTGGGTGAAAACCCGAAACCTCCCTCGAACGGCTCCGTGGGTGGCACCAACACCTCCCTCGAGACCAACGTAACCATTAGGAACTGACCGAGCGGCCGCGGGACTCCAGGTTTGAGAATCCGACTATAATTTGCATATTTCTAGACTTAGGCAAAATATGGTGTTTGTGGGTGAAAACCCAAAACAGCCCCCGAATGGCCCCAAGGATGCTACCAACACCTCCCACGGGACTAATGTAACTCATAGCAACTAATCGCGTAGCTCCGAGACTCCCGATTTGTGAATACTATGTTAATTTGCATAATTCTCTACTTAGGCTTAAAAACATAGTGTTAGCGGGTGAAAACTCAAAACAGCCCTCGAACGGCCCTGTGGGTGCCACCAACACCTCCTACGGACCAATGTAACCCGTAGGAAATCACCGCGCAGCCCCGGGATTCCTGTTTTGAAAATATGAAGGTAGTTTGCATAATTCTATAATTAGGCTTAAAAACATGGTGTTGGTGGGTAAAAACCCGAAACAACCCCCGAACGGCCTCGTGGATGGCACCAACACCTCCAACGGAACCAATGTAACAGGTAGGAACTCTCCGTGGAGCCCCGAGACTCCCATTTTGATAATATGATGGTTAATTGCATAATTATTGACTTAGGCTTAAAAAAATGTGTTAGTGGGTGAAAACTCAAAACTGCCCCCGAACGACCCCGTGGGTGGCACCAACACCTCCCACATGTGCAACATAACTCATAGGAATCGACCAAATAGCCGTGGGACTCTCGGTTTGAGAATACAATGAAAATTGGCATATATCTAAACGTAGGCAAAACCTGGCGTTAGTTGGGGAAACCCGAAATAGCCCCCGAACGGCCCCGTGGGTGGCACCAACACCTCCCACGGGACCAATGTAACTCGTAGGAACTGGTCGCGCAACCCCGTGACTCCCGATTTGAGAATACGATGATAATTTGCATATTTTTAGACTTAGGCTTAAAAATAAGGCGTTAGTGGGTGAAAACCCGAAACAGCCCCCGAACGGCCTCGTGGGTGGTACCAACACCTCCCACGAGACCAATGTCACTTGTTGGAACTGGCCGAGCTGCCTCGGGTCTCATGTTTTGAGAATACGATGGTAATTTGCATAATTCAAGACTTAGGCTTAAAAACATGGCATTAGTGGGTAAAAACCCAAAACAGCCCACATGACCAACGTAACTCGTAGGAACTGACCGCGCAGCTGCGGAACTTCCGATTTGATATGACGATAATTTACATATTTCTAGACCTTGGAAAACAAGGCGTTAGTGGGGGAAAGCCCGAATGGCCCCGTGGATGGCACCAACACCTCCCACGGGACCAATGTAACTCATAGGAATTGACCGCATAGCCTCGGGACTCTCGGTTTGATATTACGATGGTAATTTGCATAATTCTTGACTTAGGCTTTAAAAAATGGCGTTAGTGGGTGAAAACCCGAAACCGCCCCCGAACGACCCCGTGGGTGGCACCAACACCAACCACAGGTGCAACATAACTCATAGGAACTAACCGCATAGCCGTGGGACTCTCGATTTGAGAATACGATGATAATTGGTATATTTCTAAACATACGTAAAACCTGGAGTTAGTGGGGGAAACCTAAAATAGACCACGAACGGCCCCGTGGGTGGCACCAACACCTCCCACGGGACCAATGTAACTCGTAGGAACTGATCGCGTAGCCCCGGGTCTCCTGGTTTGATAATATGATGGTAATTTGCATATTTTTAGACATAGGCTTAAAAACAAGGCTTTAGTGGGTGAAAACACAAAACAGCCCCCGAACGACCCCGTGGGTGGTACCAACACCTGCCATGAGACCAATGTAACTCATAGGAACTGATCGCGTAGCCCCGAGTCTCCTGGTTTGATAATATGATGGTAATTCGCATATTTTAAGACTTAGGCTTAAAACATGGTGTTAGTGGATAAAAACCTGAAACAACCCCCGAATAGCCCCGTGGGTGGCACCAACACCTCCCACAGGTGCAACATAACTCGTACGAACTAACCGCACAGCCGTGGGACTCTCAGTTTTAGAATACGGTGATAGTTGGCATATTTATAAACATAAGCAAAACCTGGCGTAAGTGGGGGAAACCCGAAATAGCCCCCGAACGGCCCCGTGGGTGGGTCCAACACCTCCCATGTGACCAATGTTACTCGTAGCAACTGGTCGCGTAACCCCGAGACTCTCGATTTGAGAATACGACGATAATTTGAATATTTTTAGACTTAGGCTTAAAAACATGGCATTAGTGGATGAAAACCCGAAACCACCACCGAATGGCCTTGTGGGTGGCACCAACACCTCCCACGGGACCAACGTAACTGGTAGAAACTGATCGAGCAACCGTGGGACTCCAGGTTTGAGAATACGCTGATAATTTGAATATTTCTAAACTTAGGCAAAATATGGTGTTAGTGGGTGAAAACCCAAAATAGCCCCCGAATGGCCCTAAGGGTGGTACCAACATCTCCCACGGGACCAATGTAACACGTAGGAACTGATTGCGTAGCCCCGACACTCTCGATTTGAGAAAACTATGCTAATTTGTATAATTCTACACTTACACTTAAAAACATGGCGTTAGTGGGTGGAAACTCGAAAAGCCCCCGAACGGCCTCGTGGTTCTTACCAACACTCCCACGGACCAATGCAACTCGTAGGAACTGACCGCATAGCCCCGGGATTATTGGTTTGAGAATACCATGGTAATTTGTATAATTCTACAATTAGGCTTAAAACATGGCGTTAGTGGATAAAAACCCGAAATAGCCTCAAACGGCCCCGTGGATGGCACCAACTTTTCCCACGGGACCAATGTAACTCGTAAGAACTGACCGTGAAGCCCCGAGACACCTAGTTTCTGAATACTATGGTAATTTCCATAATTTTAGACTTAGGCTTAAAAATATGGCCTTAGTGGGTGAAAACTCGAAATAGCCCCCGAACGGCCCCGTGGGTTGTACCAATACCTCCCACGGGACAAATGTAACTCGTAGAAACTGACCGCGGTGCCCCGGAACTCTCTGTTTGAGAATACGATGATAATTTGGATAATTCTTGACTTAGGCCTAAAAACATGGTGTTAGTGGGAGAAAACCCGAAACGTCCATCGAATGACCCCGTGGGTGGCACCAACACCACCCACAGGTGCAACACAGCTCATAGAAACTAACCGCATAGTCGTAGGACTCTCGGTTTGAGAATACGATGATACTTGTCATATTTCTAAACGTAGGCAAAACCTGGCGTTAGTGGGAGAAACCCGAAATAGCCCCCGAACGGCCCCGTGGGTGGAACCAACACCTCCCACGGGACCAATGTAACTCGTAGGAACTGGTCGCGTAGCCCCGAGACTCCCGATTTGAGAATATGACGATAATTTGCATATTTTTAAACTTAGCATTAAAAACATGGCGTTGGTGGGTGAAAACCCAAAATTGTCCCCAAACGGCCCCGTGGGTGGTACCAACACATCCCACGAGACCAATGTAACTCATGGGAACTGGTCGCGCAGTCCCGGGCTCCTAGTTTAAGAATACAATGGTAATTTTCATAATTCAAGACGTAGTATTAAAACATGGCGTTAGTTGGTGGAAACCCAAAACAACCCCCGACCGGCCCCGTGGGTGGCACAAATACCTCCCGAGGGACCAGCGTAACTCGTTGGAACTGATTGCGCCTCCCCATGATTCCTGGTTTGACAGTACGACGATAATTTGTATAATTCTAGAAATAGGCTTACAAACATTGCGTTAGTGAGTAGAAATCGTAAACAACCCAAGAACAGCCCCGTGGATGGCACCAACACCTCTCACGGGACCAATGTAACTCGTAGGAACTAACCACGCAGCCTCGAGACTCCCGATTTGTGAATACTATGATAATTTTCATAATTCTAGACTTAGGCTTATAAACACAGCGCTTGTGACTAAAAAGTTGAAACAGCCCCCGAACGGCCCCGTGGGTGGTACTAGCACCTCCCACGGGACCAATGTAACTCGTAGGAACTTACTGCACAACCCCAGGATTCTCGATTTGAGAATACAATGGTAATTTGAGTAATTATAGACTTAGGCTAAAAACATCGCGTTAGTGGGTGAAAACCAAAAATCGCGCCCGAACGGCCCCGTGGGTGGCACCAACACCTCCCACGGGTCCAACATAACTCGTAGGAACTGACCGAGCAGCCATGGGACTCCAGGTTTGAGAATACGACAATAATTTACATATTTTTAGACTTAGGCAAAATATGGTGTTTGTCGGTGAAAACCTAAAATTGCCCCCGAACGGCCAAAAGGGTGGCACCAAAACCTCCCGTGGGACTAACGTAACTCGAAGGAACTGATCGCGCCATCCCATGATTCATGGTTTGAGAATATGATTATAATTTGCATAATTCTAGAATTAGGCTTACAAACATGGCGATAGTGGGTAAAAACCTGTAACCCAATAACGGCCCCGTGGATTGCACGAACACCTCCCACGAGACCAATGTAACTCATAGGAACTGACCACGCAGCCTCGAGACTCCCGATTTGTGAATACTACGATAATTTTCATAATTCTAGACTTAGGCTAAAAAACATGGCATTAGTGGGTGAAAACTCGAAACAGCCCCCGAACGGCCCCGTGGGTGGTACTAGCACCTACCACGGGACCAATGTAACTCGTAGGAACTTACTGCACAGCCCTAGGATTCCTGGTTTGAGAATACGATGGTAATTTGCATAATTCTACAATTAGGCTTAAAAGTATGGCGTTAGTGGGTAAGAATCCGAAACAGCCCCCGAACGGCCCTGTGGATAGCACCAACACCTCCCACAGGACCAATGTAACTCGTAGTAACTGACCGAGCAGCCACGGGACTCCAGGTTTAACAATACGATGATAATTTACAAATTTATCGGATTAGGCAAAATATGGTGTTCGTGGGTGAAAACCTGAAACAACCCCCGAATGGCCCCAAGGGTGGTACCAACACCTCCCGTGGGACCAATGTAACTCGTAAGAACTGGTCACGCAGCCCCGGGAATCCCGATTTGAGAATACGATGATAATTTGCACATTTTTAGACTTAGGCTTAAAAACATGCCGTTTGTGGGTAAAAATCCAAAATAGTCTCCGAACGGCCCCGTGGGTGGTACCAACACCTCCCACGGGACCAACGTAACTCGTAGAACTGGCCGTGTAGCCCCGGGTCTCTTGGTTTGAGAATATGATGGTAATTTGCGTAATTCAATACATAGGCTTAAAAACATGGCGTTAGTGGGTGAAAACCTGAAACAGCCCCCGAATAGGCCCGTGGGTGGCACCAACACCTCCCACAAGACAAACGTAACTCGTAAGAACTGACCGCGTAGCTGCGGGACTCCTGGTTTGAAAATACGATGATAATTTGCATATTTCTAGACTTAGGCAGAACATGGTGTTAGTGGGTGAAAACCCAAAATAGCCCCCAAACGGCCCCGTGAGTGGCACCAACACCTCCCGCGGGACAAACGTAACTTTTAGGAACTGATCGTGCCGCCCAATGATTCCTGGTTTTAGAATACGATGATAATTTGCATAATTCTAGAATTAGGCTTACGAACATGGCGTTAGTGGGTAAAAACCTAAAGCAGCCCAAGAACGTCCCCGTGGATTGCAATAACACCTTCCACGGGACCAATGTAACTCGTAGAACCTGACCACACAGCCCCGAGACTCCAGGTTTGTGAATAATACGGTAATTTTCATAATTCTAGACTTAGGCTTACAAAATGGCGTTAGTGGGTGAAAACTCGAAACAGCCCCCGAACAGCCCCGTGGGTGTTACTAACACCTCCCATGGGACCAATGTTACTCGTAGGAACTTACTGCATAGCCCCAGGGTTTCTAGATTGAGAATACAATGGTAATATGCATAATTCTACAATTAGGCTTAAAAACATGGCGTTAGTGGTAAAAATCGGAAACAGCCCTCAAATGGCCCCGTGGATGGGACCAACACCTCCCACGGGACAAATGTAACTCGTAGGAACTGACCATGCAGCCCCGAGACTCCCGGTTTGTGAATAATATGGTAATTTGCTTATTTTTTAACATTGGCTTCAAAACATGGTGTTAATGGGTGAAAACACGAAATAGCCCATGAACGGCCCCGTGGGTGGTACCAACACCTCCCACGGGACCAATGTAACTCATAGGAACTAACCGCGTAGCCCCGGGACTCCTTGGTTTGACAATACGAGGGTTATTTGCATAATTCTAGACTTAAGCTCAAAAACATATTGTTAGTGAGTGTAAACCCAAAACAGCCCCCAAACGGCCCCGTGGGTGGCACCAACACCTTCCACACATCCAACGTAACTCGTACGAACTAACCGCATAGCCATGGGACTCTCGGTTTGGGAATACCACAGTAATTTTCATATTTCTAAACATCGGCAAAACCTGGCGTTAGTGGGTGAAACCCGAAATAGCCCCCGAACGGCCCCGTGGGTGGCACCAACACCTCCAACGGGACCCATGTAACTTGTAGGTACTGGTCGCGCAGCCCCGGGACTCCCAATTTCAGAATACGATGGTAATTTGCATAATTCAAGACTTAGGCTTAAAAACATGGAGTTAGTGAGTGAAAACCCAAAACAACCCCCGAATAGCGCCGTGGGTGGCACCAACACCTCCCATAGCACCAACGTAACTCGTAGGAACAAGCCACGCAACCGCGGTACTCCTGGTTTAAGAATATGTCAATAATTTTCATATTTCTATATTTAAGAAAAACATGGCGTTAGTGGTGGAAAACCCAAAACTGCCCCCGAACGGCCCCGTGGGTGGCACCAAGACCACCGTAACTCGTAGGAACTGATCCCGCAGCCCCATGATTCCATGTTTGAGAATACGATAATAATTTGCATAATTCTAGAATTAGGCTTTCAAACATGGCGTTAGTGGGTAAAAACCCAAAATAGCCTCGAACGGCCCCGTGGATGGCACTAACACCTCCCACGGGACCAATGTAACTCGTAGGAACTGACCGTGAAGCCCCGAGTCTCCTGGTGTGTGAATACTATGGTAATTTTCATAATTTTAGACCTCGGCTTAAAAACACGGTGTTAGAGGGTGAAAATCCGAAACATCCACCAAACGGCCCCGTGGACGGCACCAACACCTCCCACGGGACCAATGTAACTCGTAGGAACTGGCCGCGCAGCCCCGGGTCTCCTGGTTTGAGAATACGACGTTAATTTGTATAATTCAAGACTTAGGCATAAAAACATGGCATTAGTTGGTGAAAACCTAAAATAACCCCCGAATAGACTCGTGGGTGGTTCCAACACCGCCCGTAGGAACTGACCGTGCAGTCGCGGGACTCCCGGTTTGAGAATACGATGATAATTTACATATTTTTGGACTTAGACAAAACATGGCGTTAGTGGGGGAAAACCCGAAACAGCCCCCGAAGGGCACCGTGGACGGCGCCAAACACCTCCCACCGGACAAATATAACTCGTAGGAACTGACCGCGCAGCCTCGAGACTCCCGATTTGAGAGTACGATGATAATTTGCATAATTGTAAACTTATGATTAAAAACAAGGCCTTAGTGGGTGAAAACCCGAAACAAACCCTGAACGGCCCCGTGGGTGGAACCAACACCTGCCCCGATGATAATTTTCATATTTCTAGACATAGGCTTAAAAACATGGCATTAGTGGGTGACAACCCGAAACAGCACCCAAAATGGCCTCGTGTGTGGCACCAACACCTCCCGCGGGACCAACTTAACTCGAAGGAACTTATCGTGCTCTCGAGGGACTTCTTATCTTAAAATACTATTGTAATTTCCATAATTCTAGACTTAGGATTTAAGACCTGGCGTTAGTGGGCATCAACCCGGAAACATTCCCCGAACGGCCACGTGGGTGGTACCAACACCTCCCACGGGACCAATGTAACTCATAGGAATTGATCGCGCAATCCTGGGACTCCCGTCTTGAGAATACAGCGGTAATTTGCATAATTCTCGACTTATACAAAATAGGGCGTTAGTGGGGGGGGGGGGAACTCGAAATAGCCCCTAAATGTCCCCGTGGGTGGCACCAACACCTCCCACGGGACCAATGTAACTCGTAGTAACTAGCCACACAGCCCCGGGACTCCCAGTTTGAGAATACTACGATAATTTGCATATTTATTTACTTAGGCTTAAAAACATGGCTTTAGTGCGTAAAAACCAAAAACAGCCCTTGAACGGCCCCGTGGATGGCACCAACACATCCCGGGGACTCGCGGTTTGAGAATACGATGATAATTTTCATAATTCGAGACTTAGGCTTAAAAACATGGCGTTAGTGGGTAAAACCCCAAAACAGGACCCGAATGGCCCCGTGGGTGGCACAAACACCTCCCATGAGACCAAGGTAACTCATAGGAACTGACCGCGCAACTGCGAGACATTACGTTAGTGGGGGAAACCCGAAACATCCCCCGAACGGCCCTGTGGATGGCACCAACACCTCCCACGGGACCAATGTTACTCGTTGGAACTGACCGCGTAGCCCCGAGACTCCCGGTTTCTGAATACTATGGTAATTTGCATAATTTTAGACTTAGGGTTTAAAACATGGCGTTAGTGGGTGACAACCCAAAACAGCCCCCAAACGGCCCCGTGGGTGGTACCAACACCTCCCACGGAACCAATGGAACTCGTAGGAACGGATCGCGCAGTCCTGGGACCCCCGATTTTAGAATACGCTGTAATTTACAAAATTCTAGAGTTAAGCTTAAAAACATATCGTTAGTGGGTGAAAACCTGAAACATTCCCCGAACGGCCGCGTGGGTGGTACCAACACCTCCCACGGGACCAATGTTACTCGTAGGAACTGATCGCGCAGCCCCGGGACTCCCGTCTTAAGAATACAATGGTAATTTGCATAATTCTCGACTTATACAAAACATGGCGTTAATTGGGGGAACCCGAAATTGCCCCCAAACGGCCCCGTGGGTGGCCCCAACACCTCCCAGAGGACCAACGTGACTCATAGGAACTGACCTCACAGCCGTGGAACTCTCGGTTTGAGAATATGATGGTAATTTGCATATTTCTAAACCTAGGCAAAACCTGACATTAGTGGGTGAAACCGGAAATAGCCCCTGAACGGCCCCGTGGGTGGCTCCAACACCTCCCACGGGACCAATGTAACTCGTATGAACTGGGTGTGCAGCCCCGAGACTCCCGATTTGAGAATACGAAGATAATTTTCATATTTCTATACTTAGGATTAAAAATATGGCATTAGTGGGTGAAAACCCGAAACAACCCCTGAACGGTCCCATGGGTGGAACCAACACCTCCCAGGGGACCAATGTAACTAGTAGAAACTGGTCGCGCAGTCGCGGGACTCTCGGTTTGAGAATACAATGATAATTTGTATATTTCTAGACATAGGCTTAAAAACATGGCGCTAGTGGGTGAAAACCCAAAACATTCCCCGAACGGCCTCGTGGTTGGTAACAACACCTTCCACGGGACCAATGTAACTCGTAGGAACTGATCGCGCAGCCCCGGGACTCCCGGTTTGAGAATACGCTGTAATTTGCAAAATTCTAGACTTAAGTTTAAAAACATATCGTTAGTGGGTGAAAACCCGAAACATTCCCCAAACGGCCGCATGGGTGGTCCCAATACCTCCCACGGGACCAATGTTACTCGTAGGAACTGATCGCATAACCCGGGGACTCCCATCTTGAGAATACGATGGTAATTTGCATAATTCTCGACTTATGCAAAACATGGCGTTAGTGGGGGGAAACCCGAAATTGCCCCCAAACTGCCCCGTGGGTGGCCCTAACACCTCCCACGAGACCAATGTAACTCGTAGGAACTAGCCGCGCAGCCCCGGACCTCCCAGTTTGATAATATAACGATAATTTGCATATTTCTTTACTTACGCTTAAAAACGTGCCGCTAGGGGGTAAAAACCAGAAACAAGCCCCGAATGGCCCCGTGGGTGGCACCAACAACTCCCATGGGACCAATGTAACTCTTAGGAACTGACCGCGCAACCGCGGGACTTCCATTTTGAGTAAACGATGGTAATTTTCCTATTTCTAGACTCAAGCAAAACATTGCGTTAGTGGGGGAAACCCAAAATCGCCCCCGAACAGCCCTCTGGGTGGCACCAACGCCTCCCATGGGACCAATGTAACTTACAGGAACTAGCCGCGCAGCCCTGGGACTTGCAGTTTGAGAATATGACGATAATTTACATATTTCAAGACTTAGGATTAAAAACATTGCATTTGTGGGTAAAAACCCAAAACAGCCCCAAATGACCCCGTGGGTGGTACCAACACCTCCCACGAGACCAACGTAACTCGTGGGAACTGACCGCGCTGCCGCAGGACTCTCGGTTTGAGAATATGATGATAATTTGCATACTTCTAGACACGGGCTTAAAAAGATGGCGTTATAGGGTGAAAACCATAAATATCCCTCGAATGGCTCTGTGGGTGGCATCGACACATCCCACGGAACCAACGTAACTCGTAGGAACTGACCGCGCAGTCGTGAGACTCTCGATTTGAGTATACGATGTTAATTTGCATATTTTTTGACTTAGGCAAAACATGGCGTTAGTGGTGAAAAACTTGAAACAGTCCCCGAATGGCCCCATGGAAGGCACCAACATCTTCCATGGGACCAATGTAACTCGTAGGAACTGGTCGCGCAACCACGGGACTACAAGTTTGAGAATATGACGATAATTTACATATTTAAAGACTTATGCTTAAAAACATGGCATTTGTGGGTAAAAACCCGAAACAACCCCGAACAACCACATGGGTGGTACCAACCCCTCCCACGAGACCAACGTAACTCGTGGGAACTGACCGCGCTGCCACGGGACTCTCGGTTTTAGAATACGATGATAATTTACATACTTCTAGACATGGGCTTAAAAACATGGCATTAGTGGGTGAAAACCCTAAATATCCCTCGAATGGGCCTGTGGGTGGCACCAGCACATCCCACGGGACCAATGTAACTCGTAGGAACTGACCAAGCATCCGCGAGACTCTCGGTTTGAGTATACGACGTTAATTTGCATATTTCTTGACTTAGGCAAAACATGGCTTAGTGGGGAAAAACCTGAAACAGTCCCCGAATGGCCCCGTGGAAGGCACCAACACCTTCCACGGGACCAATGTAACTCGTAGGAACTGGTCGCGCAGCCACGGGACTACAAGTTTGAGAATACGATGATAATTTGCATAATTCTAGACATGGGCTTAAAAATATGGCGTTAGTGGGTGAAAACTCGAAAGATGCCCCAAACGGCCCCATGGGTGGCACCAACCCCTCCCACGGGACCAACGTAACTTGAGGAACTGACCGCACTTTCGCGGGACTCCTGATTTTATAATACGACATAAATTTGCATATTTCTAGGCATAAGAAAAACATGGCGTTAGTGGGAGAAACACTGACACATCCCCGAACGGCCTCGGGGATGGCACAAATACCTCCCACGGGACCAATGTAACTCGTAGGAACTGACCGCGCATCCCATTGACTCCCAGTTTGAGATTATGATGGTAATTTGTATAATTCTATACTTTAGCATAAAAACATGACGTTAGAGGGTAAAAACCCTAAACAACCTCCGAACGGCCCCGTAGGTGGCACCAACACCTCCCAGGAGACCAATGAAACTCATAGGAACTAGTTGCTCATCCGCGGGAATCTCGGATTTAGAATTCAATGATACTTTGCATATTTCTAGACTTAGACTTAAAAACATGGCATTATTGGGTGAAAACCCAAAACAGCCCCCGAACGGCCCCATGGGTGGTACCAACACTCCCCACAGGACCAATGTAACTCATAGGAACTGACCGCGTAGCCTCGGGACTCCCGATATGAGAATACGATACTAATTTGCATAATTCTAGATTTAGGCTTAAAAACACGACGTTAGTCATTGAAAACCCGAAATAGTGCCCGAACGGCCCCGTGGGTAGCACCAACACCTCCCACGGGACGAACGTAACTCGTAGGAACTAGATGCGCAGCCGCGGGACTTTCGATTTGAGAATACGACGATAATTTGCATATTTATAGAGATAGGCTTAAAACATGGTTTTAGTGGGGGAAACCCGAAATAGCCCCCGAACGGCCCCATGGGTGGCACCAACACCTCCCACTAGATCAAAGTAACTCGTAGGAACTGACCGCGAGGCCACGGTACTCCCCATTTGAGAATACGCCGATTATTTGCATATTTATTGACTTAGGCAAAACATGGCGTTAGTGGGGGAAACCCGAAACAGCATCCTAACGGCCCCGTGGGTGGCACCAACACCTCCCACGGGACCAATATAACTCGTAGGAATTGGCCGAGCAGCCCTGGGACTCCCAATTTAAGAATACGACAATAATTTGCATAATTCAAGACTTAGACTTAAAAACATGGCGTTAGTGGGTGAAAACCTGAAACAACCCCCGAAAGGCCCCGTGGGTGGCACCAACACCTCCCACGGGACCAATGTAACTCGTAGGACCTGACCGCTAAGCCCCGAGACTCTTGGTTCGACAATACAACGGTAATTTGCATAATTCTTAACTTAGTCTTAAAAACAGGCCCTTAGTGGGTGAAAAACCGAAACAGCCCCCGAACGGCCCCGTGGGTGGCGCCAACATCTCCCACGGGACCAATGTAGCTCGTAGGAACTGAACGCGCGGCCCCTTGACTCTCGGTTTGATAATACTATGGCAATTTCATAATTCTAGACTTAGGCTTAAAAATATGGCGTTAGTGGGTGGAAACTCGAAACAGGCCCCGAACGGCCCCGTGGGTGGTACCAACACCTACCATGGGACCATTGTAACTTGTAGGAACGGACCACGAAGCCCTGAGACTCTCATTTTGAGAATACTAAGGTAATTTTCGTAATTCTATACTTATGATTAAAAACATGGCATTAGTGGGTGAAAACTCGATACAACCCCCGAACGGCCCCTTAGGTGGTACCAACACCTCCCACGGACCAACGTAACTCGTAGGAACTGACCGCGCAACACCGAGATTTCTAGTTTGAGAATACGATGGTAATTTCCGTAATCAGGCTTAAAAACATGGCGTTAGTGGTTAAAAAATTGAAACATCCCCCGAACGGCTCCGAGGATGGCACCAGCACCTCACACGAGACCAACATAACTCTTGGGAACAAACCGCGCTGCCGCGAGACTCTTTGTTTGAGAATACGACGAGATTTTGCATATTTCTAGACATGGGCTTAGAAACATGGCGTTAGTGGGTGAAAACCCGAAACATCCCTCGAACAGCCCTGTGAGTGGCACCAACACATCCCACGGGACCAACGTAACTCATAGGAACTGACCACGCAGCCGCGGGACTCTCGGTTTGAGAATATGATGTTAATTTGCATATTTCTAGACATAGGCAAAACATGGCGTTAGTGGGGAAAAACCCGAAACAGTCCCCAAATGGCCGCATGGAAGGCATCAACACCTTCGACAACACCAGTGTAACTCGTAGAAAAACTGGTCGCACAGCCACGGGACTACCAGTTTGAGAAAACGATGATAATTTGTATAATGCTAGACATGGGCTTAAAAACTGCCGTTAGTGGGAGAAAACTCGAAACATCCCCCAAACGACATCGTGCATGGCACCAACACCTCCCACGGGACCAAGGTAACTCGTAGGAACTGACAGAGCATCCCAGGGACTCCAAGTATGAGAATACTATGGTAATTTATATAATTCTATACTTAGGCTTAAAAACATGGGGTTAGTGGGTGAAAACTCGAAATAGCCCCCGAACGGCCCCGGGGGTGGCACCAACACCTCCCAGGGGACCAATGTAACTCGTAGGAACTGACTACGCAGCCCGGGGATTCCTAGTTTGAGAATATTATGGTAATTTTCATAATTCAAGAATTAGGCTTAAAAACATGGCATTAGTGGTTAAAAACTCGAAACAGCCCCCGAACGGCCCCGAGGATGGCACCAACACCTCCCACGGGACCAATGTAACTCGTAGGAACTAACTGCGCAGTCCAAGACTCCCAGTTTGAGAATACTATGGTAATTTTCATAATTCTAGAGTTAGGCTTAAAAACATTGCGTTAGTGGGTGAAGACCCGAAATAGCCCTCGAACGGCCCAGTGGGTGGTATGAACACCTACCCCGGGACCAACATAACTCATTGGAACTGACCGAACAGCCGTGGGACTCTCGGTTTAAGAATACGATGATAATTTTCATATTTCTTGACTTAAGAAAAACATGGCGTTAGTGAGGCAAACCCAAAATAGCCCCCGAACGGCCCCGTAGGTGGCACCAACAACTCCCACGGGACCAATGTAACTTGTAGGAACTGGTCGCGCAGCCCTGGGACTCCCGATTAGAGAATACGATGATAATTTGCATATTTCTTGCTTGGGCTTAAAAAACATGGCGTTAGAGGGTGAAAACTCGAAACAGTCCCCGAACGGCCCCGTGGGTGGTACCAACACCTCCCACGTGACCAATGTAACTCGTAGGAACTGGCTGCGTCGCCCCGGATCTCCTGGTTTGAGAAAATGATGATAATTTTCATATTTCTAGACTTATTCATGAAAACATGGCTTTACTGGGTGAAAACCCGAAACAGCCCCCAAACGGCCCCATGGGTGGCACCAACACCTCCCACGGGACCAACGTAACTCGTAGGAACTGATCGCACAGCCGTGGGACTACTGGTTTGAGAATACGACGATAATCTCCATATTTCTAGACTTAGGCAAAATATGGCATTAGTGGGAGAAAACCAGAAACAACCCCTGAATGTCCCCATGGATGACACTAACATCTCCCACGAGACCAATGTAACCCGTAGGAGCTGATCGCGTAGCCCCAGGACTCCCGTTTTGAGAATATGACGATATTTTGCATAATTCTAGACTTAGGATTAAAAAACATGACGTTAGTGTGTGAAACCCCGAAACAACCATCGAATGGCCCCGAGGGTGGAACCAACCCCACCCACGGGACCAATGTAAGTCACAGGAACTATTGGCGCAACCGCGGGACTCTCAGTCATAGAATACAACGATAATTAGCATATTTCTATACTTGGGCCTAAAAACATGGTGTTAGTGGGTGAAAACCAGAAACAACCCCTGAACGGCCCTGTGGGTGGCAGCAACACGTCCCACGGGACCAACGTAACTCGTAGGAACTGATCGCGCAGCCGCGGCACTCTTGATTTGAGAATACTACGGTAATTTGCATAGTTTTAGACTCAGCCTTAAAAACATGGCGTCAGTGGGTGAAAATCCAAAACTAATGCGGAACGGCCCCGTGGGTCGTACCAACACCTCCCGCAGGATCAATGTAACTCGTAGGAACTGATCGCACAGCCGTGGGACTTCCAGTTTGATAATAAGTTGATAAATCGCTTAATTCTAGACTTAGGCTTAAAAACATGGCGTTAGTGAGGGAAAACTCGAAACAGCCCCGTGGGTGTCCCCAACTCCTCCCACAGGACGAACGTAACTCGTTGGGACTAGTTGCGCAGCCCCGTGACTATCGGTTTGAGATTACGATGATAATTTGCATAATTCTAGATTTAGGCAAAACATGACGTTAGTGGGGGAAAACCAGAAATAGCCCCCGAACGGCCCCGTGGGTGGCACCAACACCTCCCACGAGGCCAATATAACTCGTAGGAACTGGTCGCGCAGTCGCGGGACTCCCTGTTTGAGAATATGAAGATAATTTGCATATTTCTATTCATGGCCTTAAAAACATGGCGGTAGTGGGTTAAAACCCGAAACATCCCTCGGGACCAACACATCCCACGGGACCAACGTAACTCGTAGGAACTGACCGCGCAGCCACGGGACTCTTGGTTTGAGAATACGATGTTAATTTGCATATTACTAGACTTAGGCAAAACGTGGCGTTAGTGGGGAAAAACCCAAAACAGTCCCGAAATGGCCCCATAGAAGGCACTAACACCTTCTACGGCACCAATGTAACTCGTAGGAACTGGTTGCACAGCCACGGGACTACCAGTTTGAGAATACGATGATAATTTACATAATTCTAGACATGGGCTTAAAAATATGGCGTTAGTTAGTGAAAATCTGAAACATCCCCCGAACGGCCCCGTGGGTGGCACCAAACCCTCCTACGGGACCAACGTAACTAGTAAGAACTGACCGCTCTTCTGTGGGACTCCCGATTTGATAATAGGACATAAATTTTCATATTTCTTGACTTAGGCTTAAAAACATGGCGTAGTGGGTGAAAACCCAAAACATCCCCCGAATGGCCTCATGGATGGCACCAACACCTCCCACGGGACCAAGGTAACTCGTAGGAACTGATCGCACTGTCGTGGGACTCCTGGTTTGAGAATACGATAGTAATTTGCATAATTTTATACTTAGTCTTAAAAGCATGGCGTTAATAGTAGAAAACCCGAAACATTACCCGAACGGCCCTTTGAGTGGCACCAAGACCTCCCTCGGGAGCAACATAACTCGTAGGAACTGACCGCGCAACAGCGGGACTCATGGTTTGAGAATACGATGATAATTTACGTATTTCTTGACTTAGGAAAAACATGGCGTTAGTGGTGGAAACCCGAAATATCCACCGAACGGCCCAGTGGGTGGCACCAACACCTCCCACGGGACCAATGTAACTCATAAGAACAGGTTGCGCAGCCCCGGGACTCCCAGTTTGAGAATACGATAATAAAATATTTCAAGACGTAGCCTTAAAAACATGGCGTTAGTGGGTTAAAACTAGAAACAACTCCCCGAACGACCCCGTGGGTGGTACCAACACCTCCCACGAGACCAATGTAACTCCTAGGAACTGGTCGCGCAGCCCCGGGTCTTTTGATTTGAGAATACAATGGTAATTTTTATAATTCTACACTTAGGCTTAAAAACATGGCGTTAGTGGGTCAAAACCTGAAACAGCCCCCGAACTGCCCCAAGGGTGGCACCAATACCTCCCACGGGACCAACATAACTCGTAGGAATTGACCGCACAACCGCGGGACTCCTGATTTGAGAATACGACTATAATTTGGATACTTCTCGACATAGGAAACACATGACTTTTGTGGGGAGAAATTCGAAACAGCCCTCGAACGGCCACGTGGATGGCACCAACACCTCCCACGGCACCACAGTGACTCGTAGTAATTGACCGCGCAGCCGCGGGACTCCTAATTTGAGAATACGATGACAATTTGCATATTTCTAGACTTTGTCTTAAAAACATAATGTTAGTGGGGGGAAATCCAAAACGGCCCCCGAATGTACCCATGGGTGGCACGAACAACTCCCACGGGACCAACGTAACTCGTAGGAACTGCCCGCGTGACTGCGAGACTCCCGGTTTAGAATAGGACGATAATTTGCATATTTATAGACTTAGGCAGAACATGGAGTTAGTGGTGGAAAACATTAAACATCCCCTAACGACCCCGTGGGTGGCACCAACACCTCCCATGGAACTAATGTAACTCGTAGGAACTGGTCGCGCAGCCTCAGGACTCCTTATTTGAGAATAAGACGATAATTTGCCTAATCCTGGACTTAGGCGTTATTTGGTGAAAACCCAAAACAACTCCTGAATGGGCCCGTGGGTGGAACCAACACCTCCTACGGGACCAACGTAACTCATAGGACATGACCCCGAAGCCTCGGGACTCCAGGTTTGAGAATACCGCGGTAATTTGCATAATTCTAGACTTAGGCTTGAAATCATGGCCTTAGAGGGTGAAAACCTGAAACAGCCCCGTGGGTGGAAGAAACACCTCCCACGGGACCAATTTAACTCGTAGGAACTGATCGCACTACCGCGGGACTCCTGGTTTGCGAATACGACGATAATTTGCATATTTCTAGACTTAGGCAAAATATGGCATTAGTGGGAGAAAACCAGAAACAACCCCTGAATGTCCTCGTGTATGGCACCAACACCTCCCAAGGGACGAATGTAACCCGTAGGAACTGATAGCGTAGCCCCAGCACTACCGATTTGAGAATACGACGATAATTTGCATAATCGTAGACTTAGGATTAAAAAACATGGTGTTAGTGTGTGTGTGACAACCCGAATATAATTTTGATAAATCATATTTAAATCATGTTTATATTATTTGATATGAATAATGTATTATTAGTATATCTCATATTAAGCGCTTATGTTTCGTCTAATCCTACTGTCATAAATCATGAAATGTCGAGTTATGTACGAACACAAGATTTGGTTATTTTCGATAGAAATGTTCCTATTTAAGACTAGTTTTGAACATTGTAACATTAAAATTGACTTGAGGTGAAAACTACATAGTTGTATACATGTGAGTTAGGGTCGTAACACAACAAACGGTGCATCAAACGGATGCTCGAGGAAGAAGTTAGATCGAAATTACGAGAAGGGGTAAATATGTCAATTCCCTTAAGTGGTATTTTGTCTTTTATTAAACCAAATGTTTTAAATTGATTGGTTGGCTTGGGAGGCAGCCTTGGCTGACTTAAAACCCTCCGTATATAATATTTCTTCAGCAAAAACAAAGCCTAGGTTCAGTTTCAAGTGTTGTTCGCTTGAGGAAATAGAAAGTTGATGTTAAGGAAGAAAAGTAAGGAGAAAAAGTGTAGAAAAATCCGTAGAAATTACGTAAAAAGCCCTAAAGGTAATCCTAATTGTAATTCTTGTTATTTATCTTATATTACTGATTTATATGATATAAATCATCATAATTTTACGAAAGTTTCAGCCATTTATATATATGTATGGTTAGATGCAAGCTTATGTTAAGTTGAGTGTAGAAACCCTTAAAATTGCTTTGTGTTGAAACTCCTGGTATTCAAATCTGCATATCTCTTTGTGTGATTACTGGAACTGAGAAATTCTATTTGTAAATGAAAGTAGACTCATATATGAATATAATATATGAAACTTAGAATTTATATCCTTGTGGTTAGGCCGTAATGATGATTTCAAATTGGTACATAGTTGCTATTTGTATACTTGATTTCGGTATGCCCTGAGTTTGGTCAAGATTTTGAGATAGCAAATGAAGTCCAAATATTATGAAACTTTAATTCTGTACTATTCAGTATGTCTACTGAAACTTTGTTGAAAATCATTGAAAGTTATACTGTATAAAAATTATGAAAATTCTGGGAATTCGAAGGATCAATAAAGGAGCTTGTAGGGAAGATTTCTTGTGTTGTAGAGCAATGGTCGTAACTTGCCCTAGGAAGCTTGAAAAATTACACCTTCACTTGTACTAGATAATATATTCATATATGTTTTCATATTGATGAGGTTGTACCCCTTTATTTGTACAATTTAGGAATATAGGATGGGTAAGTATGTATGACAATAATTTCAGGCCATATTGGATACCCCTTGAATGAATGTTTGTATTTCGTCCTTACGAAGGGTACTTTGAGTACTTGTTTCATGTGTATATACATTGACAAGTATAATTTCATATTTACTTGACTTTGGTTATAAATTACTTATAAGGTATTTCTTACGGTTGAATGTCCGGAACTTTATCAACATGTATATCATTGTTTTGCCTTTACCTATGTTTTACGGCATGTGACTTAATTGGAATTATATTGTTGATGTATAGTCATGGAAAGTTACATAATTATGTTAGGATAATATTTATGATTCAGGTTCAGTACTGATCTAGTTGGATTGACAGGCGTAAGGTCTAATCAACCCAATTCAGCTCCACCAGAAGGAAACCTGAATACATAGTTGTCAACCAAGGTGAGTGTACTCACTAGAATGATGTATTTGTATACTGTTACAAATGTGATCAAATGTTATGAATATAAAATTGTTCATTTCGGTTTACCTAAATGAGGGGTTACTCCTCGACCAGGAATGGGGGAGATTCGTCTATTAATGACAAGGGGTTACTCCTCGACCAGGAATGGGGGAGAATTGTCTATTTAGACAGGATATGTGAATCATGATTCGGAAAAGTTGGCCATTCATTATGAATGAGCCGGATAAATTAATACATAATTATATGGACATGATTTATTGCATTTAAATTCATGCAATAGTATAGTAGTGATACATTCACTGGGCTATTTTGCTCACGGTTCCTATGTTCACATTTTTCAGGTAACACGATGTCACTGCCAAATCTAGGAGGTCGGGTTGGGTTAGCCAGGAATGGGAGAAACAATGATTTTGTGTAAATGTAAATGATGTAATTAAGTTAACTTATCCTTTAAGAAAGTTTTATGGGCCTGACTACTTTGATGTTGTAAAAAGGATTTCAGTTATATGGATTTACAATGATGACTCTGAAATAAAAACTCGTGTTTATGGTTTGGTTAGATTAATTATGGTTTGACTCACTTTGACTTCCAGACTTAATTATAAGTAATTGGGTTGGGGTGTGTCAGCTTTTGGTATCAGAGCCTAGGTTTTAGAGGTTCTGGAGTGAGAAGAGTCTATATTTGGCAGTGAATGCTAGAAATATATTTTATATGATACTAACGATTATGTTAGGAAAGATATGTATATCTGCATGTTGTTATATCTTTGATTCATTTCAGATATAAGAGAATGGAACGAGGGAATGTGAATGTGGGAATAGATGATGAGGGTTCAAATATTCCAGCAGAAGCGGAGGTTGAGAAACCTGTTCAGATAAATATGGAACCCGAGCCAGAACAACTGACAGATATGCAAAAAATGGCACGTGCTATGACTCTAATGGCAGAGAAACAAGCTAGATTTATGGCTCATGTGGAAGAACAACAGACCAAGTAACTGGAGGCACAAGCCTTGGCTAGGGCTGAGTAGGTGATACACCGGGAAGAAAGGAGTACTTCACATGAGAAATTTATTAAGATGAACCCACCCTCATTTGAAGGAGCAGTTGATCCAGCAGAGGCAGAAGTATGGGTTAAAGAAATTGAACTTATCTTTGGGGTGATGAAGATGCCTGACAATCAACGAGTGACCTTGGCGACATATAGGCTAAGAGGAGAAGCTAAGTGGTAGTGGGATGCCACAAAACATTTGTTGATTACTCCAGGAGGTGAGAATCTGATCTCATGGGATGCTTTTGTCAAAGCTTTGTATGATAAGTATTTCCCCCCAATGTATCAAAAGCAAAAGGAGAAGGAATATTTCCTCTTGAATCAAGGGAGTATGACAGTTAGAGAATACGAAGCTAAACTTACAGCTTTATCTCGATTTGCTTCGAGGTTTATAAGAAATGAGGAAGATATGTGCATTAGATTTCTCGATGGACTAGAGTTAGTTATTAAATCAAGGCTATCGGCTTTAGAGACTGTTAATTATTCAGCCTTGGTGAATAAAGCCCTACTGGTAGAAAATGATGTGAATAAAGCAAGAAGGAATCGAGAACGAGGTGTAAAAAGAAGCAGATTCAATCCAAGTTATCAAAAAGGTAGTGATATAGAATATTCAAGACTTGGAGGGCAAAAACTTCAGCATGGTAGAGGTATGGGAGGTGGTTTGCAGAGGGGTGAGGCTAGTAGTGGAAGAGGCTCAGGAGCTTCAGCGCAAGGAGATTCGAACATTTTTTTCTTTTGTGGTACATCGAGCCATATAAAAAGAAATTGCCCAAAGTTAGAGAGTATAGAATGTTTCATCTGTCATCAGAAGGGCCATCTGAGAAAGAATTGCCCTATGTTATCCGGAGCAGTTTCAGTCAGTAGTGTGGGGCCTCATAAAGGATCCTCTCCAGGAAGTGCCACCAGGAGAAGAGGTACAGGACAAGCAAGTGGATCGAAGGAAGGAGGAAGAGTGTTTGCGATGACGCTGCAAGATGCCCATGCTACACTTGAAGTGGTTACAGGTAAACTCTCTATTGCGAACAACGATTTATATGCACTCATTGATCCTGGATCTACGCATTCATTTGTGGCATTAGATATTGTTTCATATTTGGGTAGACCATGTTCATTTCTCAATTGTGCCTTATATATTTCTACCCCAATGGAAAGTGTGATTCTGGTTGAGCATGTTAATAAAGATTGTATCTTACGAATGGGGGAACGAGATTTCTATGTTGATTTGATACCTTTGGCCATTCGAGATTTTGATATTATATTGGGGATGGATTGTTTATCATCATACCATGCTTCCATTGATTGTTTTCGCAATGAAGTTACATTTCATTTGGCTGGTGAACCCGAGTTCCAATTTACAGGGGAAAGGAATGTTGTCCCTACTTGTCTCATCTCAGCAATTAAGAGCAGAAAGTTATTGAGTAAGGGTTGTACAGGGTATTTAGCGTATGTGGTTGATGTTAGTAAGGAAGCAGTTAAAGTTGAAGATATACCAGTGGTTAGAGAGTTTTATGATGTCTTCCCAGAGGAATTGCCAGGATTTCCACCCGATAGGGAAGTAGAGTTTTCTATTGAATTAATTTCAGGTACTGGTCCAATTTCTCTTTCTCCATATAGAATGGCACCAGCGGAGTTGAAAGAATTAAAAGTGCAATTACAAGATCTGATAAGCAGAGGTTTCATTCGTCCTAGTGTTTCGCCATGGGGAGCACCAGTGTCATTTGTGAAAAAGAAAGATGGGACAATGCGATTATGTATTGATTATCGGCAGTTGAATAAGGTGACCATTAGAAATAAGTACCCTCTACCTCGTATCGATGACTTGTTTGACCAATTACAGGGGGCCACTATATTTTCGAAGATTGATTTGATATCGGGTTACCACCAACTGAAAGTGAAGGATTGTGATATTTCCAAAACAGCTTTTCGGACTCGATATGGGCACTATGAGTTTTTGGTGATGCCTTTTGGATTAACCAATGCTCCAGCAGTTTTTATGGATTTGATGAATCGGGTATTCCACCCTTTCATTGATTCATTTGTGATTGTATTCATAGACGATGTGTTGGTTTACTTGTGTAGCATGGAGGAACATGAGAAGCATTTGAGACTCGTATTGCAGATTTTGAGAGAGAAGAAATTATTTGCTAAATTCAGCAAGTGTGAGTTTTGGTTGAATGAAATTGTGTTTTTAGGGCACGTTGTCTCAGGAGATGGGATATATGTTGATCCAAGGAAGGTGGAAGCAATTGTTGAATGTGAGAGTCCTAAGAATGTGACAGAAATTAGGAGTTTCCTAGGATTGGCAGGTTACTATCGCAGATTCATTAAGGGATTTTCAGCAATAGCATTACCATTGACAAAGTTGACCCGTAAAGAAGTGAGGTTTATGTGGGATGAAGAATGCGAAAGGAGTTTTAAAGAATTAAAGAAGCGGTTGGTTTTAGCCCCTATACTTGCTATTCCATGTGGGAATGAGTCTTTTGTGATCTATACAGACGCTTCATTTCAGGGGTTAGGATGTGTTCTTATGCAGAATGGGAAGGTAATAGCATATGCTTCTAGACAATTAAAGACGCATGAATGAAACTACCCTACACATGATCTGGAGCTAGCAGCCATTGTTTTTGCTTTAAAGTTGTGGAGACATTACTTGTATGGAGAAACTTGTGAGATATTTACAGATCATCAAAGTTTGAAATACTTGTTCACACAGAAAGAACTGAATTTGAGACAGAGGCGTTGGATAGAGCTGATTAAAGACTATGACTGTACCATTCATCATCATCCTGGGAAGGCCAATGTAGTAGCAGATGCTTTGAGTTGAAAATCATCAGGGATGCTTGGTTGCATACAGTGTGCCCGTGTTGGAAATATTCTTGACTTGGCATCGATGGGGATTGAATTGAAGTTTTCAAAAAGAGAAGGATTATTAGCACATGTCACAGTGAGACCTTTATTGGCAGAACGCATATGAAATTTGCAGACCAGTGATCCATTCCTCGAGAAGAAGAAACAAGATGTCCTGGATGGTAAAGAGAGTGACTTTAAGATTAAGAATGATGAATCATTGTGTTATAAAAATAGAATTTATGTACCGAATGACCCACCCTTAAACAAGGATATATTAGAAGAGGCACACAATTCTATTTACTCTATGCATCCGGGAGGTACCAAAATGTACAGAGATTTGAAGGAATATTACTGGTGGAACAATATGAAATGTGAGATTGCAGAGTTCGTAGCTAAATGTTTAGTATGCCAGCAAGTGAAAGCGGAGCATCAGAAGCCGGCAGGATTATTGCAGTCGTTGCCTATTCCGGAATGGAAGTGGGAGCATATAACGATGGACTTTGTTACAGGATTACCCCGGTCACCAAAGGGGCATGATTCTATTTGGGTGATTTTAGACCGATTAACGAAGTCAGATCAATTTCTCCCAGTTAAGACCACCTACACTGTTGATAAGTATGCATGTATGTACGTTGATGAGATTATTCGTTTACATGGGGCACCGGTGTCAATTGTATCAGATAGAGATCCAACGTTCACTTCTAAGTTTTGGCCTCGTCTCTAGAATGCCTTGGGCACAAGTTTGAAGTTCAGCACTCCGTTTCATCCACAAACTGATGGGCAATCAGAAAGGACGATTCAAATATTAGAAGACATGTTACGAGCCTGTGTATTTGACTTCAAAGGTAGTTGGGATGATCATTTGCCATTAATGGAATTGTCATATAATAATAGTTATCAGTCGACTATTGGTATGGCTCCTTATGAAGCTTTATATGGCAAGAGATGTAGAACACCATTGTGTTGGGATGAAGTGGGTGAAAGGAAAATTTTGGGTCTTGAATTAATAGATGTGACGACTGAAAAGATCAAAATTATTCGGGAACGGATAAAGATAGCACAAAGTAGGCAGAAATTTTATGCAGATAAGAGGAAGTATCCGTTAGAATTTCAGAAGGGAGATTTTGTATTCCTGCGTATTTCATTATGGAAAGGCGTTATGAGATTTGGCAAAAAGGGGAAACTAAGTCCAAGATACATTGGACCATATGAGGTGTTCGAAAGAATTGGGCCCCTGGCTTATAGATTAGCATTACCTCCAGATTTATCCCGTTTATATGACGTGCTTCACGTATCGATGCTTCGTAAGTATTTGGCGGATCCATCTCATCAGTTGAAAACTCAACCAATTGAACTGAAGGAAGACTTGTCGTAAATCGAGGAACCAATGGAAATTATTGATCGTAAGGAGCAAGTATTGAGAAATAAAGTTATTCCCTTAGTTAATGTTATGTGGATGAGCCATGGAGTTAAAGAAGCAACTTGGGAAATGGAGGATAGCATGAGGAAACATTATCCCCATTTGTTTGGTAAGTGACCTTTATATTAAATTTCGGGGACGAAATTTTCTAAGGGGGGGAAGTTGTGACAACCCGAATATAATTTTGATAAATCATATTTAAATCATGTTTATATTATGTGATATGAATAAAGTATTATTAGTATATCTAATATCAATCGCTTATGTTTAGTCTAATCCTACTGTCATAAATCATGAAATGTCGAGTTATGTACGAACACAAGATTTGGTTATTTTCGATAGAAATGTTCCTGTTTAAGACTAGTTTTGACCATTGTAACATTACAATTGACTTGAGTTGAAAACTACATAGTTGTAGACATGTGAGTTAGGGTCGTAACACAACAAACGGTACATCAAACGGATGCTCGAGGAAGAAGTTAGATCGAAATTACGAGAAAGGGTAAATATGTCAATTCCCTTAAGTGGTATTTTGTCTTTTATTAAACCAAATGTTTTAAATTGATTGGTTGGCTTGGGAGGCAGCCTTGGCCGACTTAAAACCCTCCCTCTAACATATTTCTTCAGAAAAAACAAAGCCTAGGTTCAGTTTCAAGTGTTGTTATCTTGAGGAAATAGAAAGTTGATGTTAAGGAAGAAAAGTAAGGAGAAAAAGTGTAGAAAAATCCGTAGAAATTACGTAAAAATCCCTGAAGGTAATCCTAATTGTAATTCTTGTTACTTATCTTATATTAATGATTTATATGATATAAATCATCATAATTTTACGAAAGTTTCAGCCCTTTATATATATGTATGGTTAGATTCAAGCTTATGTTAAGTTGAGTGTAGAAACCCTTAAAATTTCTTTGTGTTGAAACCCCTTGTATTCAAATCTGCATATCTCTTTGTGTGATTACTGGAATTGAGAAATTCTAATTGTAAATGAAAGTAGACTCATATATTCATATAATATATGGAAATTAGAATTTATATCCTTGTGGTTAGGCCGTAATGATGATTTCAAATTGGTACATAGTTGCTATTTGTATACTTGATTTCGTTATGCCCTGAGTTTGGTCAAGATTTTGAGATAGCAAATGAAGTCCAAATATTATGAAACTTTAATTATGTACTATTAAGTATGTCTACTGAAAGTTTGTTGAAAATCATTGAAATTTATGCTGTATAAAAATTATGAAAATTCTGGGAATTCGAAGGATCAATAGAGGAGCTTGTAGGGCAGATTTCTTGCGTTGTAGAGAAATGGTCATAACTTGCCCTAGGAAGCTTGAAAAATTACACCGTCACTTGTAATGGATAGTATATTCATATATGTTTTCATATTGATGAGGTTGGACCCCTGTATTTGAACAATTTAGGAATATAGGATGGTTAAGTATGTATGACAATAATTTCAGGCCATATTGGATACCCCTTCAATGAATGTTTGTATTTCGTCCTTACGAAGGGTGCTTTGAGTACTTGTTTCATGTGTATATACATTGACAAGTATAATTTCATATTTACTTGAAGTTGGTTATAAATTACTTATAAGGTATTTCTTACGGTTGAATGTCCGTAACTTTATCAACATGTATATCATTATTCTGCCTTTACCTATGTTTTATGGCATGTGACTTAATTGGAATTATATTGTTGATGTATAGTCATGGAAAGTTACATAATTATGTTAGGATAATATTTATGATTGAGGTTCAGTACTGATCTAGTTGGATTGATCGGCGTAAGGTCTAATTAACCCAGTTTAGCTCCACCAGAAGGAAACCTGAATACATAGTTGTCAACCAAGGTGAGTGTACTCACTGGAATGATGTATTTGTATACTGTTACAAATGTGATCATAATGTTATGAATATAAAATTTTTCATTTCGGTTTACCGAAATGAGGGGTTACTCCTTGACCAGGAATGGGGGAGATTTGTCTATTAATGACAAGGGGTTACTCCTCGACCAGGAATGGGGGAGAATTGTCTATTTAGACAGGATATGTGAATCATGATTCGGAAAAGTTGTCCATTCATTATGAATGAGACGGATAAATTAATACATAATTATATGGACATGATTTATTGCATTTAAATTCATGCAATAGTATAGTAGTGATACATTCACTGGGCTATTTTGCTCACGGTTCCTATGTTCACAATTTTCAGGTAACGCGATGTCACTGCCAAATCTAGGAGGTCGGGTTGGGTTAGCCAGGAATGGGAGAAACAATGATTTTGTATAAATTTAAATGATGTAATTAAGTTAACTTATCCTTTAAGAAAGATTTATGGGCCTGACTACTTTGATGTTGTAAAAAGGATTTCAGTTATATGGATTTACAATGATGACTCTGAAATCAAAAATCGTTTTTATGGTTTGGTTAGATTAATTGTGGTTTGACTCACTTTGACTTCCAGACTTAATTATAAGTAATTGGGTTGGGGTGTGTCAGTGTGAAAACCCGAAACATCCATTGAATGGCCCCGAGGGTGGAACCAACCCCTCCCACGGGACCAATGTAACACATAGGAACTGGTCGCGCAACCGCGAGACTCTCGGTTTGAGAATACAATGATAATTAGCCTAATTCTAGACTTGGGCTTAAAACATGGTGTTTGTGGATGAAAACCCGAAATAGCCCCTGAACGGCCCCGTGGGTGGCATCAACACCTCCCGCAGGATCAACGTAACTCGTTGGAACTGATCGCGCAACTGCAACACTCTTTATTTGATAATACTACGGTAATTTGCATAATTTTAGACTTTTGCTTAAAAACATGGCGTTAGTGGGTGAAAATTTGAAACTACCGCCGAACGGCCCCGTGGGTGGTACCAACACCACCGCAGGATCAATCTAACTCGTAGGAACTGACCGCACTGCCCCGGGACTTCTGGTTTGAGAATACAACGACAGATTTCTTAATTCTAGACTTAGGCTTAAAATGATGGCGTTAGTGACGAAACACTCGAAACAGCATCCGAACGGCCCCGTGAGTGTCCCCAACTCCTCCCACAGGACCAACATAACTCGTAGGAACTGGTTGCACAGCCCCGGGACACCCGTTTTGTGAGTACGATGATAATTTGCCTAATTCTAGATTTAGGCAAAACATGGCATTAGTGAGGGGAAACTAGAAATAGCCCCCGAAAGGACCCGTGGGTGGCACCAACACCTCCCACATGGCCAATGTAACGTGTAGGAACTGGTCGCGCAGCCTCGTGAGCCCCGGTTTGACAATATGATGATAATTTGCATAATTCTAGACTTTGGCTTAAAAACATTGCGTTAGCGGGTGAAAACCCAAAAAAGCCACCGAATGGCCCCATGGGTGGCACCAATACCTCCCACGGGACCATTGTAACTCGTAGGAACTCGTCGCGTAGATACAGGACTCTCGGTTTGAGAATATGAGGATAATTTGCATATTTCTTGACTTAGGCTTAAAAACATGGCGTTAGTGGGTGAAAACCCGAAACAGCCCCGAACGGCCTCGTTGGTGGTACCAACACCTCCCATGGGACCAATGTAACTGACCGCGAAGCCTCGGAAGTCCTGGTTTGAGAATATGACAGTAATTTGCATAATTCTAGACTTAGGCTTAAAAACATAGTGTTAGTAGTTAAAAACCTGAAACATTGCCCGAACGGCCCTGTGGCTGGCACCAATACCTCCCACGGGACCAACATAACTCGTTGGAACTGACCGCACAGCAGCGGGACTCCCAATTTGAGAATACGATGATAATTTGCATATTTATAGACATAGGCAAAACATGACTTTAGTGGGGGAAATCCAAAACATCCCTCGAACGGCCCCGTGGATGGCACCAACACCTCCCACGGGACCACTATAACTCGCAGGAATAGACCGCGCAGCCGCGGGACTCCCAAATTGGGAATATAGTGAAAATTTGAATATTTCTAGACTTTAGCTTAAAAACACGGCGTTAGTGTTGGAAAACACAAAACAGATCCCGAATGTAAATGTGGGTGGCACGAACACCTCCCACGGGACCAACGTAACTCGTAGGAACTGACCGCGCGACTGCGGGACTCCCAGTTTTAGAATACGATGATAATTTGCATATTTATAGACTTAGGTAGAAGATGGTGTTAGTGGGGGAAAACATTAAACATCCCCGAACGGCCCCGTGGGTGGCACCAACGCCTCACATGGGACCAATGTAACTCGTAGGAACTGGCCGCACACCCTCGGGACTCCTGATTTGAGAACACGACAATAATTTCCCAAATTCAATACTTAGGTTTAAAACGTGGCGTTAGTTGGTGAAAACTCGAAACAACCCCCGAATGGACCTGTGGGTGGCACCAACACCTCCCGCGCGACCAATCTAACTCGTAGGGCCTTATCGCGAAGCCCCGGGACTACCGATTTGAGAATACTACGAAATTTGAAAAATTCTAGACTTAGGCTTAAAATCATTGCCTTAGTGGGTGAAATCTCGAAACAGCCCGAGAACTGCCCCGTGGGTGGCACCAATACCTCCCACGGGACCAATTTAACTAATAGGAACTGACCAGGTGGCCCCGAGACTCCCGATTTGAGAATACTATGATAATTTTTCCTATTTCTAGACTTAGGTTTAAAAATATGGTGTTAGTGGGTGAAAACCAGAAACATCCCCCTAACAGCCCCATGGGTGGTACCAACACCTCCCATGTGACCAATGTAACTGGTAGCAACTGATCGCGAAGCCCGAAGACTCACGGTTTGAGAACATAACGGTAATTTGAATAATCCTAGACTTAGGATTAAAAACATGGCATTAGTGGGTGAAAACACGGAACAACCCTCGTACGGCCTCGTGGGTGGCACCAACACCTCCCACGGACCAATGTAACTCGTAGGGACTGACCGCAAAGCTAAGGGATTCCTGGTTTAAGAATACAACGGTAATTAGCATAATTCTAGAATTAGTCTTAAAAATATGGCGTTAGTGGGTAAAAACCGAAAACAACCCCCGAACGTCCACGTGGATGGCACCAACACCTCCTACGGGACCAATATAACTCGTAGGAACTGACCGCGCAGTCACAAGACTCCCGGTTTGATAATAATACGGTAATTTGCATAATTATACAACTAGGCTTAAAAACATGATGTTAGTGGGTGAAAACCCAAAACAGACCCCGAAATGCCCCGTGGGTGGTACCAACACCTCCCATGGGACTAATGTTACTTGTAGGAACTGACCGCATAGCCCCGAGACTCCTGGTATGATAATATGATGGTAATTTATATATTACTAAACATAGGCTTAACAATAAGGCGGTAGTGGTGGAAAACTAGAAATAGCCCCCGAATGGCCCCGTTGGTGGCACCAACATCTCCCACGGGACCAACGTAACTCGTAGGAACTGACCGCGTAGGCCCGGGGCACCCCATTTTAGAATACGACGAAAATTTGCATAATCCTAGACTTAGGCTTAAAAACATGGCGTTAGTGGGGGAAACCCGAAACATCCCTCTAATGGCCCCGTAGGTGGCACCAACACCTCCCACGGCACCAATGTTACTCGTAGGAGCTGACCGCGCAGCCCCGGGACTCCCGGTTTGAGAATATGATGATAATTTGCATATTTCTAGACTTAGGCTTAAAAACATTGCGTTAGGGGGTGAAACCCGAAACAGCCCCCGAACGGCCCCGTGGGCGGAACCAAGACCTTCCGCAGAACCAATGTAACTTGTAAGAACTGGTTGCGTAGCCGCGGGACTCTCAGTTTGAGAATACGATGCTAATTTCCATATTTTTAGACTTATGCTTAAAAACATGGTGTTAGTGGGTGAAAACCCAAAACATCCCCCGAACGGCCCCATGGGTGGCACCAACAACTCCTGCGGGACCAACGTAACTCATAGGAACTGATCGTGCAGCCCCGGGACTCCCATCTTGAGAATACGACGATAATTTGCATAATTCTCAACTTATGAAAAACATGGCGTTAGTGGGGGGAAACTCGAAATAGCCCCCAAACGGCCCCGTGGGTGGCACCAACACCTACCACGGGACCAACGTTACTCGTAGGGACTGGTCATGCAGCCCTGGGACTCCCGGTTTGAGAATAAGACGCTAATTTGATTAATTTTAGACTTAGGCTTAAAAACATGGCGTTAGTGGGTGGAAACTCGAAACAACCCCCGTACGGCCCCGTGGTGGCACCAACACCTCCTACGGGACCAACATAACTCTTAGGAACTGACCGACAAGCCGTCGGACTCCAGGTTTGAGAATCCGATTATAATTTTCTTTTTCTAGATTATCGTAAAACATGGCATTAGTGGAGGAAAACCCGAAATAGCCGCCGAATGGCCCCGTGGGTGGTATCAACACCTCCCACCGGACCAATGTAACTCGTAGGAACTGGCTGCGCGGTCCCGGGACTCCCGGTTTGAGAATACAATGATAATTTGCATAATTCTAGACATAGGCATAGAAACATGACCTTAGTGATTGAAAACCTGAAACATCCCCCAAACGGCCCCGTGGGTGGCCCCAACACCTCCCACGGGGCTAATGTAACTCGTAGGAACTGACTGCGTAACCCTAGGACTCCAGGTTTGACAATATTATGGTAATTTGAATAATTCTAGACTTATTCTTAAAAATATGGTGCTAGTGGGTGAAAACCTGAAACAGCCCCTGAATGGCCCGTGTGTGGTACCAACACCTCCCACGGGACTAATGCAACTCCTAGGAACTAATCGGGCAGCACTGGGACTCCCGGTTTGAGAATACGACGGTAATTTGTATAATTCAAGACTTAGGCTTAAAAACATGGCGTTAGTGGATGAAAACCCAAAACAGCCCCAAAGGTGGCACCAACACCTCCCACGGGACCAATGTAACTCGTAGGAACTGACCGCGCAGCCCTGGGACTCCCGATTTGAGAATGCTATAGTAATTTGCATAATTTAAGACTTAGTCTTAAAAATATGGCGTTAGTAGGTGAAAACCCGAAACAGCCCCTGAACGGCCCCGTGCATTATACGAACACCTCCCACTGGACCAATGTAACTTGCAGAAAATAAATGCACAACCTCGAGACTCCCGATTTGAGAATACTATGGTAATTTGTATAAATCTTGACTTAGGCTTTAAAATTTGGCGTTAGTGGGTGAAAACCCGAAACAACCCCCAAATGACCCTGTGGATGGCACCAACACCTCCCACGGGACCAATGTAATGCGTAGGAACTGACCGCGCCGCCCCGAGTCTCCTAGTTTGAGAATACGATAGTAATTCACATAGTTCTTGACTTAGGCTTAAAAATGTGGTGTTAGTGGGCGAAAACCCGAAACAACCACCAAACGGCCCCATGGGTGGACCCAATACCTTCCACGGGACCAATGTAACTCGTAGGAACTGGACGCGCAGCCGCAGGGACTCCAAGTTTGAGAATACGACAATAATTTATAAATTTATAGACTTAGGCTTAAAAACTTGGCGTTAGTGGGTGAAAACCTGAAATAGCCCCCGTACGGCCCCGTGGGTGGAACCAACACCGTCCACGAGACCAACGTAACTCGTAGGAACTCACCGTGCAGCCGCAGGACTCCCAGTTTGAGAATACAATGTTAATCTACATATTTCTAGACTTAGGGAAAAAAAGACGTTAGTGAGGAAAACCCCAAAGCAACCCCCGAATGGCCCCACGGGTGGCACCAACACCTCCCACGGGACCAATGTAACTCGTAGGAACTGGTCGTGCAGCCTCGGGACTTCGGGTTTGAGAATACAATGATAATTTACATAATTCTAGAGTTACGCATAAAAATATGGCGTTAGTGGGTGAAAACCCGAAATAGCCCCCGAACGGCCCCATGGGTGGTACCAACACCTCCATTGGGACCAATGCAACTCGTAGGAACTGACCGGATAGCACTAGGACACCCGGTTTGAGAATACGATGGTAATTTGCATAATTATTGACTTAGGCTTAAAAATATAGCGTTAGTCAGAGAAAACCCGAAACATCCCCCGAATGACCCCGTGGATGGCACCAACACCACCCACGGAACCGATGTAATGCGTAGGAACTGACCGCGCAGGCCCGGGACTCCCATTTTGAGAATACAACGGTAATTTGATTAATTCTAGACTTAGTCTTAAAAACATGGAGTTAGTGGGTGAAAACTCGAAACATCCACCGAACGGCCCCGTGGGTGGTACCAACACCTCCTATGGGACCAACGTAACTCTTAGGAACTGACCGAGTAGCCGTCGGACTCCAGGTTTGAGAATACTATGTTATTTTTCTTATTTCTAGACAATCGCAAAACATGGCGTTAGTGGAGGAAAACCCGAAATAGCCCCCGAACAACCCCGTGGGTGGCACCAACACCTCCCACCGGACCAATGTAACTCGTAGGAACCGGCCGCGCAGCCCCGGGACTCCCGTTTTGACAATACAATTGTAATTTGAATAATTCTAGACTTAGGCTTAAAACATGACGTTAGTGGGTGAAAACCTAAAACATCCCCCAAACGGCTCCGTGGGTGGCACCAATACCTCCCACGAGGCTAATGTAAATCGTAGGAACTGACCGCGTAACCCTGGGACTCCAGGCTTGAGAATAATATGGTAATTTGCATAATTCTAGACTTATGTTTAAAAATATGGCCATAGTGGGTGAAAACCTGAAACAGCCCCCGAACGGCCCGTGTGTGGTATCAACACCTCCCACGGGACTAATGTAACTCGTAGAAACTAATTGCGCAGTCCCGAGACTACTGGTTTGAGAATACTACGGTAATTTGCATAATTCTAAACTTAGGCTTAAAAACATGGCGTTTGTGGATGAAAACTCGAAACAGCCCCATGGGTCGAACCAATACCTTCCACGGGACCAATGTAATTCGTAGGAACTGGACGCGTAGCCGCGGGACTCCTAGTTTGAGAATACGACAATAATTCATAAATTTCTAGACTTAGGCTTAAAAACTTGGCGTTAGTGGGTGAAAACCCGAAGTAGCCCCCCTTGGGACCCGTTGGTGGAACCAACACCGTCCACGAGACCAACGTCACTCGTAAGAACTCACCGTCCGGCCGCAGGACTCCCAGTTTGAGAAAACAACGATAATTTGCATACTTCTAGACTTAGGCAAAACAAGGCGTTAGTGAGGAAAAACCCAAAGTAGCCCCCGAACGGCACCACGGGTGGCAGCAACACCTCCCACGGGACCAATGTAACTCATAGGAACTGACCGTGCAGCCTCACGACTCCGGGTTTGAGAATACAACAATATCTTACATATTTCTAGAGTTACGCTTAAAAACATGGGGTTAGTGGGTAAAAACCTGAAACAGACCCCGAACGGCCCCGTGGGTTGTACCAATAGCTCCCTTGGGACCAATGCAACTCGTAGGAACTGACCGGGTAGCCATGGGACTCCCGGTTTGAGAATAGGACGGTAATTTTCATTATTCTAGACTTAGTCTTAAAAACATGGCATTAGGGGATGAAAACTCGAAACAGCCCCCTAACGGCCCCGTGGGTGGCAGCAACGCCTCCCACGGGACCAATATAACTCGTAGGAACGGATCGCGCTGCCCTCGGACTCCTGGTTTGAGAATACTATAGTAATTTGCATAATTCTAGACTTAGACTTAAAAATATGGCGTTAGTAGGTGAAAACTCGAAACAGACACCGAACGGCCCCGAGGGGTGTACGAACACCTCCCCCTAGACCAATGTAACTCGTAGAAAATAACCGCGCAACCCCGTGACTCCCGAATTGAGAATACTACGGTAATATGTATAATTCTTGACTTAGGCTTTAAAACATGGCGTTAGTGGGTGAAAACCTAAAATAACCCCCGAACGACCCCGTGGATGGCACCAACACCTCCCACGGTAATAAATTAACTCGTAGGAACTGGCCGCGCAACCCCATGACTCCTGATTTGAGAATACAATGATAATTTGCATAATTCTAGACTTAGGCTTAAAAACAAGACATTAGTGGGTGAAAACCTGAAACATCCCCCAAATGACCCACGGGGCCAATGTAACTAGTAGGAACTGACCGCGTAACCCTGGGACTCCAGGTTTTAAAATAATATTGTAATTAGCATAATTCTAGACTTATGCTTAAAAATATGGCGATATTGGGTGAAAACCTGAAACAGTCCACGAACGGCCCGTGTGTGGTACCAACACCTCCCACGGGACTAATGTAACTCGTAGAAACTAACTGCGTAGTCCCGAGACTCTCAGTTTGAGAATACTATGACAATTTGCATAATTATTAACTTAGGCTTAAAAACATGGCGTTAGTGGATCAAAACTCGAAACAGCCCACTAACGGCCCCGTGGGTGGCACCACCACCTCCCACGGGACCAATGTAACTCATAGGAACTGACCGGGCAACCCTGGGACTCCCAATTACAGAATACGACGAAAATTTGCATAATTCTAGATTTAGGCTTAAAAACATGGCGTTAGTTAGAGAAAACCCGAAGCAGCCGTCGAACGGCCCCATGGGTGGCACCAACACCTCCCACGGGACCAACGTAACTCGTAGGAACTGGCTTCCCTTCCCTGGGACTCCTGGTTTGAGAATACAATGATAATTTTCATAATTCTAGATATAGGAAAAATATGGCGTTAGTGGGGGAAAACCCGAATGACCCCGTGGATGGCACCAACACCTCCCACGGGACCATTATAACTCGTAGGAACTAACAACGTAGGCCCGGGACTCCCGTTTTGAGAATATGATGTTAATTTCCATAATTCTAGACTTAGGATTAATACATAGTGTTAGTGGGTGAAACCTAAAACAGTTCCCGGATGGCCCCTTGGGTGGTACCAACACCTCCCACGGGACTAATGTAACTCGTAGGAACTGGTCGCGCAACCGCGGAACTCTCAGTTTGAGAATACGATGATAATTTGTATATTTCTAGACTTAGTCTTAAAAACATGGCGTTACTGGATGAAAACCCAAAATAGCCCCCGGACCACCCCGTGGGTGGCACCAACACTTCTCGCGGGGCCAATGTCACTCATAGGAACTAATCGTGCAGCCACGAGATTCCCGATTTAAGAATACTACAATAATTTGCATAATTCTATACTTAGGATTAAAAACATAGCGTTAGTGGGTCAAAACCCGACACAGCCCCCGAACGGCCCCGTGGGTGATACCAACACCTCCCACGGGACAATGTAACTCGTACGAACTGATCGCGTAGGTTTGAGACTCCAAGTTTTAGAATACGATGGTAATTTTCCCCTGAACAGCCCCGTAGGTGAAAACATGGCGTTAGTCGGTGAAAACCCGAAACAACCCCTGAACACCCCCATAGGTGGCAACAACACCTCCCATGGGACCAATGTAACGCATAGGAACTGACCACGGTGCCGCGGGACTCCTGATTTGAGAATACGATGATAATTTTCATATTTCAAGACTTAAGCAAAACATGGCGTTAGTGAGGGAAAACCCGAAATAGCCCCCAACAGCCCCGTGGGTGGTACCAACACCTCCCACGGGACCAATGTAACTCCTAGGAACTGGTCGACCAGCCTCCGGACTCCCGGTTTGAGAATACAATGATAATTAGTATAATTCTAGACTTAATCTTAAAAATGTGGCGTTAGTGGGTGAAAACCTGAAACATCCCCCGAACGGTCCCGTAGGTGGTACCAACACCTCCCTCGGGTCCAATGTAACTCGTAGTAACTGACCGCGCAGCCACGGGACTACCGATTAGAGAATACTACGGTAATTTGCATAATTCTAGACTTATGTTTAAAAATATGGCATCAATGAGGGAAAACTGGAAACAACCTCCAAACGGCCGAGTGGGTGGTACCAACACCTCCCACGGGACCAATGTAACTCGTAGGAACTGACCGTGCAGCCACGAGACTCCCAGTCTGAGAATACTATAGTAATTTGCATAATTCTAGACTTAGGCTTAAAAACATGGGGTTAGTGGGTGAAAACTTGAAACAGCCCCCGAATGGCCCCATAGGTTGAACCAACACCTCCCACAAGACCAATGTTACTCGCAGGAACTAACCGCATAGCCCCGGGACTCCCGATTTGAAAATACGATGATAATTTCCGTATTCTAGACATAGGATTAAAAACATGGCTTTAGTGGGTGAATACCCGAAACATCTCCCAAACGATCCCATGGGTGGCCCCAACACCTCCCACGGAATCAAGGTGACCCCATGGGGCGAGCAGCTGCGGGACTCTGGAATTTAGAATATGACGATAATTTGCATATTTATAGACTTAGGTTTAAAAACATGGTGTTAGTTGATGAAAACTCGAAACAGCCCCCAAATAGCCCCGTGGGTGGAACCAATACGTCCCACGGGACCAATGTAACTCGTAGGGACTGACCGTGAAGCCCCGAGTCTCCTGATTTGACAATATGATGGTAATTTGCATAATTTTAGACTTAGGCCTAAAAATGTGGCGTTAGTGGGTGACAACCCGAAACAACCCCGAACACCTCCCACGGGACCAACATAACTCGTAAGAACTTACCACACAGTCACGGGACTCCCAATTTGAGAATACGATGATAATTTGCATATTTCTAAACATAGGCAAAACATGGCGTTAGTGGGGGAAAACTCGTAACAGCACCCGAACGGCCCCATGGGTGGCAGCAACACCTTCCACGGGACCAATGTAACTCGTAGGAATTGGCCGCGCTGCCCCGGGACTCTTAATTTGAGAACACAACAATAATTTTTATAATTCTAGACTTAGGCTTAAAAACATGGCGTTAGTGGGTGAAAACCCAAAAAAGCCCCCAAACGAGCTCGTGGGTGCAACCAACACCTCCCTTGGGACCAATGTAACTCGTAGGAACTGTTCGCGCAACCGCAGGACTCCGGGTTTGAGAATAAGATGATAATTTGCATAATTCTAGACTTAGGCTATAAAGCATGGCGTTAGTGGGTCAAAACCCGAAATATCCCCCGAACGGCCCCGTGGGTGGAACCAACACCACCCACGGGACCAATGTAACATGTAGGAACAGACCGTGCAGCCTCGGGACTCCCGATTTGAGAATACTATTGTAATTTGCATAATTCTAGACTTAGGCTTAAAAATACGGCGTTAGTGAGGGAAAACTCGAACTTCCCCGAACGGCCCAGTGGGTGGTACCAACGCCTCCCATTGGACCAATGTAACTCGTAGGAACTAAACGCACAGCCCTGAGACTCCCGGTTTGAGAATACTATGGTAATTTGTATAATTCTAGACTTACACTTAAGAACATGGTGTTAGTGGGTGAAAACCCGTAGCAGTGCCATAGGTTGAACCAACAACTCCCCCGGGACAAATGTAACTCGTAGGAACTAACCACGGATCCCCGGGACTCCCGATTTGAGAATAATATGATAATTTACATAATTTTAGACTTAGATATAAAAACATGGCAGTAGTGGGTGAATGCTCGAAACAACACCCAAACGGCCCCTTGGGCGGCACCAACACCTCACACAGGATCAATGTGACTCGTAGGAACTGACCACATAGCCCCGGGTGTCCCGATTTTACAATACGACGGTAACTTGCATAATTTCAGACTTAGGCTTAAAAATGTGGCGTTAGTGGGTGAAATCTCGAAACAGCCCCGAACAGCCCTCTAGGTGGCAACAACACCTCCCAAGGGACCAACGTAACTCGTATGAACTTTTTGCGTAGCCGCGGGTCTCCCGGTTTGACAATACGATGGTAATTTGCATAATTTTACACTTAGGCTTAAAAATGTGGCGTTAGGGGGTGAAAACCCAAAACAGCCACAAATGGCCTTGCGGGTTGCACCAACACCTCCCACGAGACCAAACATAACTCGTACGAACTTACCGCTCAGCCGCGGGACTCCTAATTTGAGAATACGATGATAATTTTCATATTTCTAGAGTTAGGCAAAACATGGCAGTAGTGAGCAAAAACTCGAAACAGCCCCCGAACGGCCCCGTGGTTGGCACCAACACCTCCCACTAGACCAATGTAACTCATAGAAACAGACCGCGCAGCCGCGGGACTCCCAGTTTCATAATATGACGATAATTTGCATAATTCTAGACTTAAGATTAAAAACATGGCGTTAGTGGGTGAAACCCGAAATAGCCCCCGAACGGCCCCGTGGGTGGAACCAACACCTGCCACGGGACCAATGTAACTGGTAGGAATCGGTCGCGCAGCCGCAGGACTCCCGATTTGAGAATAGCAAGATAATTTGCATATTTCTAAAGTGAGGGAAAACATGGCGTTAGTGAAGAAAAACTCGAAACAGACCTCGAACGTCCCCATGGGTGGCACCAACACCTCCCACGGGACCAATGCAACCCGTAAGAACTGGTCGCGCAGCCCAGGGAGTCTCGATTAGAGAATACGATGATAATTTTCATAATTCTATATTTAGGCTTTAAAACGTGGCTTTAGTGGGTGAAAACTCGAAATAGCCCCCGAACTGCCCCGTCGGTGGAACAAACACCTCCCACGGGACCAATGTAACTCGTAGGAACTGATCGTGCAGCCTCGGGAGTCTCGATTTGAGAATACTATGGTAATTTTCGTAATTCTACTCTTATGCTTAAAAATATGGCATTAGTGAGAAAAACTCGAAACAGCCCCCGAATGGCCCAGTGGGTGGTACTAACCCCTTCCATGGGACAAATGTAACTCGTAGTAACAGACTGCGCAGCCCCGAGACTCCTGGTTTTAGAATACTACAGTAATTGGTATAATTCTGGACTTAGTCTTAAAAAGAAGGCGTTAGTGGGTGAAAACCCTGAACGGTGCCGTAGGTTGAACCAACACCTCCCACGGGACCAATGTAAATCGTAGGAACTAACTGCGCAGCCTCGGGACTCCCGATTTGATAATACGATGATAATTTCCATAATTTTAGACTTAGGCTTATAAACATGGCGGTAGTAGGTGAATACAAAAAAGAGCCCCCAAATGGCCCCGTGGGTGGCACCAACACCTCACACGGGATCAATGTAACTCGTAGGACCTGACCACGCAGCCGCGGGACTCCCGGTTTGAGAGTACAACGATAATTTGCATATTTCTAGACTTAGGCAAAACATGGTGCTAGTGGAGAAAAACCCGAAACATCCCCCAAACGGCCCTGTGGGTGGCACCAACACCTCCCACAGGACCAATGTAACTCGTAGGAACTGGTCGCGCAGCCCTGGGACTCCCGATTTGAGAATACGACGATAAATTGCTTAATTGTAGACTTAGGCTTAAAAACATGGCGTTAGTGGGTGAAAACCCGAAACAACCCCCAAACGGCCCCATGGGTGGCACCAACACCTCCCACGGGACCAACGTAATTCGTAGGAACTTACCGCGTAGCCGCAGGACTCCTGGTTTGAGATTCTGATGATAATTGGCATATTTATAGACGTAGCTAAAACTTGGCTTTAGTGGGGGAAAACTTGTAACAGCACCAGAACGGCCCCATGGGTACCACTAACACCTCCTATTGTACCAATGTAACTCATAGGAACTAGTCGCGCAACCCCTGGACTCTTCATTTGGGAATACAATGATAATTTGCATAATTCCATACTTCGGCTTAAAAACATGGTGTTAGTGGGGGAAAACCCGAAACATCCCCCGAACGACCCCGTGGGTGGCACCAACACCTCCCACGACACTAATGTAACTCGTAGGAACTTCTCACGCATCCCCGGGACTCCCTATTTTAGAATACAAAGTGAATTTGCATATTTCTAGACTTAGGCTTAAAAACATGGGATTATTGAGTGAAAACCTGAGAAACGTGTGTGCTCGCGTTCAAATGATCAAACCATATTTAAAACCCTTTTAACACAAACAAACCCTAAACATGCAGCAGTATGTGATTGAATAAATAGATAATCTACGCAAGAACATTCAAACACATGCAATTAAGGAAAAATCCCCCTCAGGGGCAAAACCATTTATTTTCACTATAATTTGTAAGAAAACGGCTTATAATCGGATTACAATGAAAATACAAGTTGACTAAGAATTACCCTCGGGTATCGGGTTCTGTAGTCGCGGATGGAATTATCCCTTTCCAGTAGGGCTGCAATGAAGAAGAAGAACAGTCTCCTCCACAAGGGTTGAACAAACCAAAGTTGTGTTCTTGGGTTGCAAAAGGATTCACAAAGGTTTGGCAATGATGTGTGAATCAAAACATGAGTCTTGGGACTCAAAAATATGAAGACTAGATGTATTTGGACTCTCAAATTCGTCTCCTAAAGTCTTGCAAAACAACTCCCCCGAAGTTGGTATTTATAGGAAAAAATACGAAGAGTCCCACGTTCTTAAAACTCTAAAATTCTATCCAGCGTACAAAAAAAACAGCATTCTTTAAGGAATTTTCTCTATCTTTAAAAAGTCATAACTCCTTCACCGTAGCTCGGATTGAGGTGCCGTTTTTTCCAGTATCTTCGTTACGACGAGCTCTTAAACTTTATAGTTGACCAGACCTCCAAACTATGGATGTGAAATTACGAAAATGCCCTTGAACTCTCCTATTGTGCCTTTTTTCACTGTTTTGACTTCCCTTGCGTACCACTTGCATTAAGTCCCTAAAATCTTGGAACGTGAAGTCATTGAAGCAGATGTGGGACATATTAGTGGAGATAATGCATGCTTGATTCCCGGAATTCGGATACAGGCCGTCATGTGAGATCGTGAGGAGACGTGCCAAATGTAGCGGCGTACGACATAAATAAATGAAACATTTCGGACATGTGAAAAATGTCCTTACAAATCTCCCCCTATGTCTATGCCGGTACATACATAAAAAATCCGAATTATCAAATATGAAATTGCCTATACAAATCTACCCTCCCATGAACCCAAAACTGGAAAAGGTACAAATGAATAGATCTGCAATCTTCATACCTACACACAAGAGACAAAGCAAATACCACGTGACATATCGAGTTTGAAATGAGATAACATGGATATCAATATATGATAAAAATATAAGCAACATCTCAAAAACTCCCCCAGAATTAAAACTCCCCCATAATATGATAATTCTTTCTCCCCCTTTTTATGATGTCCCCAAATGGACAAATTAGAGAAATAAATCAAATAAGCAAGTGCGGGGTGTTACTAGGATAAAAACACACCATGAATAAACAGAAAGAAACCAAGTCAATGATAGCGTAAATGAAGTGGTGTGATCAAATTCGATAGGAAAATCAATGCATACAAACATGACATATGTGCTCGATGAATATTGGATATTCCTAGCGAATGAACTCAAATGCTTCCTTTGGTGTAAAAGAGTGACAGTATAAGATATTGACTCAATCAAATCAACAAATCAAAGATCAAAATGATTTTCACACCAATAACGTTCAAAATGATTTTATGCTTTTTCAGGACTTTCAAGGAAGTGTAAACCCATTTAGATTCTCCAACCAAACACCCTCAGATATTGTATTGAATAGAGGCATTCTAAATTCTCAAACTTTGGAGAATTGATGGTGAAACCTAAGTGGCCCATATTTGGCATGAATTGCTTTTTATTGCCTTTAAATTTTTTCGGGCTCTTTTAACCTCTTTGGACCTCGGATATTAAAATTCCTCCATTTTTAGGTCCTTTTTAACGGTGGCTTTTGCGCAAAGGATATATGATTACCTTTCGGAGCCCCTCCCCGTTATACAAAAACACACAGTCTCACCAAAACGGTTTTTACATGCATTCCAATCTTGTCAAGTTTTATCGCATATTGTACATTGTATAGACATGATTGAGATGAAAACACGCAAGCCAACATGAGATAGACAAGTGCAATAATCAAATATAGTCGTGCATGTGTGCAATAAAGGATATAGGAGTCAAACATGTAGGAAGATATCACTAATTACATCTCAAAGACTCCAATCAATGTAAAGCACATGGATGAAATGATGTAGCCTCTCAAATCTCTATCAAACAGTCACATGGATAAATGGAATGAAGTTGTGACTTGGCTATCTTACATCCTCATCCATAAAAGAAGCAAAATACAAAAATCTTTTTGGATTTTTTCAAAAATTTGGAAAAATAAAATCTTTTTGTGCTTTTCTCAAAATTCTTCTTAAAGGAAAATCTTTTTGTATTTTTTTCAAAAGAAATATAAAAAGAAAAAAGAATAAAAAAAGTTGTACAACAAAGTAATGGTACATATAAAACAGACTAGCAATAGGAAGGATATGATATGAACATGAAGAAGCATCCTATTCTAGACATAGACCAACCCCTCAGTCAACTGTGCAAATCCCTAAAGATTTCCTAAGACTCTCAAATCTAAGGGCATCTAAAGGTTTCGTGAAAATATCGGCTAACTGACGGTCGGTAGGAACAAAACTCAGGGATACAACTTTTTCTTCAACTAACTGACGAATAAAGTGCTCACGTATCGCGCAGTCGTGGGACTCCCGATTTGAGAATACGACGATAATTTGCATATTTCTAGACGTAGCCAAAACATGGATTAATGGGGGAAAACTCGTAACAACACCCGAACGGCCCCGTGGGTGGCAGCAACACCTTCCACGGGAACAATGTAACTCGTACGAATTGGCCGCGCTGCCCCAGGACTCTTAATTTGAGAATACAACACTAATTTTCATAATTCTAGAATTAGGATTAAAAACATGGCGTTAGTGGGTGAAAACCCGAAAAAGCCCCCGAACGAGCTCGTGGGTGGAACCAACACCTCCCTTGGGACCAATGTAACTCGTAGGAACTGGTCGCGCAGTCGCGGGACTCTGGGTTTGAGAATATTATGATAATTTGCATAATTCTAGACTTAGTCTTTAAAACAAGGCGTTAGTGGGTGAAAAACCAAAACAGCCCCCGAAAGGCCCCGTGGGTGCAACAAACAACACCCACGGGACCAACGTAGCTCATAGGAACTGACCGTGCAGCCTCGGGACTCCCGATTTGAGAATAGTATTATAATTTGCATAATTCTATACTTAGGCTTAAAAATATTGCGTTAGTGAGGGAAAACACGAAACACCCCTCGATCGGCCCAGTGGTGGTACAAACCCCTCCCATGTGGCCAACGTAACTCATTAGAACTGACCACGCAGCCCCGAGACTCCCGGTTTTAGAATACTATGGTAATTTGTATAATTCTAGAATTTGGCTTAAAAGCATGGCGTTAGTGGGTGAAAACCCAGAACGGTGCCGTAGGTTTAACTAACACCTCCCACGGGACTAATGTAACTCGTAGTAACTCACCGCGCAGCCTCGGGTCTCCCGGTTTGACAATATGATGATAATTTGCATAGATTTAGACTTAGGCTTAAAAATGGCGCATTAGTGGGTGAAAACCCAAAATAGCCCCGAACGGCCCTATGGGTGGCACCAACACCTCCCACGGGACCAACGCAACTCGTACGAACTTACCGTGCAGCCGCGGGACACCCAGTTTGACAATACGATGGTAATTTTCATAATTTTAAACCTAGGCTTAACAATGTGGCGTTAGAGGGTGAAAAGCCAAAACAGCCCCGAATCGTCTTGTATGTGGCACCAACACCTACCATGGGACCAATGTAACTAGTACGAACTTATCGCGTAGCAGAGGGACTCCCGGTTTGAGAATATGATGATAATTTGCATATTTATAGACTTTGGCAAAACATGGCGTTTGGGAGGGAAAACTCGAAACAGCCCCCGAACGGCCCGTGGATGGCACCAACACCTCCCACGAGACCAATGTAACTCATAGGAACTGGGCGCGTAGCCCAGGGACTCCCGGTTTGAGAATAGGACGATAATCAGTATAATTATAGGCTTAGGCTTTAAAACAAGGCGTTAGTGGCTGAAAACCCAAAACAGCCCCCAAACGGCCCCGTGGGTGGAACCAACACCTCCCACGAGACCAATGTAACTCGTAGGAACTGGTCGCGCAGTCGCGGGACTCCTGGTTTGAGAATACGAAGATACTTTGCATAATTCTAGACTTAGGCAAAACATGGTGTTAGTGAGGGTAAACTCGAAACAGATCTTGAACGGCCCCGTGGGTGGCACCAACACCTGCCACGGGACCAATGTAACTCGTAGGAACTGGTCGCGCAGCCCCTGGACTCCCGGTTTTAGAATACGATGATAATTTGCATAATTATAGACTTAGGCTTTAAAACATGGCGTTAGTGGATGAAAACCCGAAACAGCCTCCGAATGTCTCTATGGGTTTGACCAACACCTCCCACGGGACCAATGTAACTCGTAGGAATTAACCGTGCAGCCTCGGGACTCCTGATTTGAGAATACTATGGAAATTTTCATAATTCTAGACTTAGGCTTAAAAATATGATGTTAGTGAGGGAAAACTCGGAACAGTCCCCGAACGGCCCAGTGGGTGTTACCAACACCTCCCACGGGACCAATGTAACTTGTAGGAAGTAACCGTGCAGCCAAGGGACTCCCGGTTTGAGAATACAACAATAACTTACACTATTCTAGACATAGGCTAAAAAACATGGTGTTAGTTGGTGAAAACCCGAAACAGCCCCTGAACGGCCCCGTGGGTGGCACCAACACCTCCCATGGGACCAACGTAACTCATATGAACTTATTGCGCAGCCGCAGGACTATTTGTTTGATAATACGATGATAATTTGCATATTTCTAGACGTAGGTAAAACATGGCTTTAGTGGGGGAAAACTCGTAACAGCCCCCGAATCGCCCCGTGGATAGACCAACACCTCCCAGGGTACCAATGTAACTCATAGGAACTGGTCGCGCAACCCCGGGACACTTGATTTGAGAATACAATGATAATTTTCTTAATTCTTGACTTAGGCTTAAAAACATGCCTTTAGTGAGTGAAAACTCGAAACAACCACCCAACAACCTCGTGGGTGGAACCAACACCTCCCTTGGGACCAATGTAACTCGTAGGAACTGGACGCGCAGCCGCGGGACTCCGGGTTTGAGAATATGAGGCTAATTGCATATTTCTTGACTTAGTCTTAAAAACATGGCGTTAGTGGGGGAAAACCCGAAACATCCCCCGAACGGCCCTGTGGGTGGCACCAACAACTCCCACGGCAACAATGTAAGTCATACAAACTTATAGCGCAGCAGCGGGACTCCCGGTTTGAGAATACGACAATAATTTGCATATTTTTAGACTTAGGCGAAACATGGCATTAGTGGAGAAAAACCCGAAACATTCCTCAAACGGCCCCATGGGTGGCACCAACACCTCCCATGGGGCCAGTGTAACTCGTAGGAACAGGTGGCGCAGCCCCGGGACACCCGATTGGAGAATACCATTGTAAAATGCATAATTATAGACTTAGGCTTAAAAACATGGCGTTAGTGGGTGAAAACCCGAAACAGCCCCCGAACAGCCCCGTCGGTTGAACCAACACCTTCCACGAGACAAACGTAACTCGTAGGAACTTATTGCACAGCCGCAGGACTACTTATTTGAGAATACGATGATAATCTGCATACTTCTAGACGTAGGTAAAACATGGCTTTAGTGGGGGAAAACTCGTAACAGCCCCCGAACGGCCCCGTGGGTAGAACTAACACCTCCCACGGGACCAATGTAACTCATAGGAACTGGTCGCACAACCGAGGGACTCTTGATTTGAGAATACATTGACAATTTCCTTAATTCTAGAATTAGGCTAAAAAACATGGCGTTAGTGAGTGAAAACTCAAAATAGTCCCCCAACGACCCCGTGGGTGGAACCAACACCTCCCTTGGGACCAATGTAACTCGTAGGAACTGGGCGCGCAGCCGCGGGACTCCAGGTTTGAGAATATGATGATAATTTGCATATTTTTAGACTTAGGCATAAAAACATGGCATTAGTGGGGGAAAAACCCGAAACATCCCCCGAACGGCCCCGTGGATGGCACCAACACCTCCCACGGCACCAATGTAACTCGTAGGAACTGGTCGCGCAACCCCGGGACTCCCGATTTGAGAATATAAAGGTAATTTGCATATTTCTAGACTTGGGCTTAAAAACATGGCATTAGTGGGTGAAAACCCGAAATAGCCCCCGAACGGTCCCGTCGGTGGTGCCAACACCTTCCACAGGACCAATGTAAGTCGTAGGAACTTACTGCGTAGCGCCGGGTCTCTCGATTTGAGAATACGACTATAATTTTCATAATTTTATGCTTAGGCTTAAAAATATGGCTTTAGTGGGTGAAAACCCGAAACACCCCCGAACGGCCCCGTGGGTGGCACCAACGCCTCCCAATGTACCAACGTATCTCGTAGGAACGTACCGCGCTGTCACGGGACTCTCGGTTTGAGAATACAATGATAATTTGCATATTTTAATACGTAGGCAAAACATGTCATTAGTGGAGGAAAACTCATAACATCACCCGAACGGCCCTGTGGGTGGCACCAACACCTCCCACGGGACCAATGTAACTCGTAGGAACTGGCTGCGCTGACCCGGGACTCTTGATTTGAGAATACAACAATAATTTGTGTAATTCTAGACTTAGGCTTAAAAACATGGCGTTATTGGGTGAAAACCCAAAACAGCCCCCAAACGACCTCATGGGTGGAACTAACACCTCCCTTGGGTCCAATGTAACTCTTAGGAACTGGGCGCGCAACCGTGGGACTCTGGGTTTGAGAATATGATGAGAATTTGCATATTTCTAGACATAGGCTTCAAAACATGGCGTTAGTGGATGAAAACTCAAAACAGCCCCCGAATGGCCCCGTGGATGGCACCAACACCTCCCACGAGACCAATGTAACTCGTAGGAGCTGATTACCCAGCCCTGGGTCTCCCGGATTGACAATACGATAGTAATTTGCATAATTTTAGACTTAGGCTTAAAAACGATGCGTTAGTGGGTGAAAACTCGAAGCATCCACCAAACGGCCCAATGGGTGGCACCAACACCTCCCACAGCACCATCGTAACTCGTAGGAACATACCGCGCATCCACGGGACTCCCGATTTGAAAATACGATGATAATTTGTATATATTTAGACTTAGGAAAAACATGGCGTTAGTGAGGGAAAGCTCGAAACGGACCCCAACACCTCCGACGATACCAATGTAACTCGTAGGAACTATGCACAGACCCGAGAATCCCGATTTGAGTATAGAACGGTAAATTGTATAATTCTAGACTTAGGCTTAAAAACATGACGTTAGTGGGTGAAAACTCAAAACAGCCCCCGAACGGCCCTGTGGGTGGCACCAACACCTACCATGGGACCAATGTAACTCGTAGGAACTGGTGGCGCAGCCGCGGGACTCTCAGTTTTAGAATACAACGATAATTTGCATATTTTTAGACTTAGGGTTAAAAACATGATGTTAGTAGGTGAAAACCCAAAACATCCCCCAAACGGCTCCGTGGGTGGCCCCAACACCTCCCACGGGACCAATGTAACTCATAGGAACTAACTGTGCAGCCTCGGTACTCCCGATTTGATAATAATATGGTAATTTACATAATTCTAGACTTAGGCTTAAAAATATGGCGTTAGTGAGGGAAAAGTCTAAACTTCCCCTGAACGGCCCTTTGGGTGGTACCAACCCCTCCCACGGGACCAATGTAACTCGTAAGAACTGACCGCGTAGCCCCGAGACTCCTGGTTTGAGAATACGATGATAATTTACATAATTCTAGACTTAGGCTGAAAAACATGGTGCTAGTGGGTGAAAACCCGAAACAGCCCCTGAACGGCCCCGTGGGTGGCACCAACACCTCCCACGGGACCAACGTAACTCGTAGGAACTTATTCGCATCTGCGGGACTACTGGTTTGAGAATACGATGATAATTTGCATATTTCTAGACGTAGGTAAAACATGGCTTTAGTGGGGTAAGACTCCTAACAACCCCCGAATGGCCCTGAGGGTAGCACCAAAACCTCCCACGGTACCAATGTAACTCATACGAACTACTCGCGCAACCCCGGGACTCTTGATTTGAGAATACAATGATAATTTGCCTAATTCTAGACTTAGGCTTAAAAATATGGCGTTAGTGAGTGAATACTCGAATCAACCCCACAACGACCCCGTGGGTCGAACCAAAACCTCCATTGGGACCAATGTAACTCGTAGGAACTGGGCGGACAGCCGCGGGACACCGAGTTTGAGAATATGAATCTAATTTTCATATTTCTTGAATTATTCTTAAAAACATGTTGTTAGTGTGGGAAAACCCGAAACATCTCCCGAACGGCCCTGTGGGTGGCACAAAAACCTCCCACCGCACCAATGTAAGTCGTACAAACTTACCGCGCAGCCGCGGGACTCCCTTTTTGACAATACAATGGTAATTTGCATAATTTTAGACCTAGGATTAAAAATGTTGTGTTAGAGGGAGAAAACTCAAAATTGCCCCGAATGGCCCTGTGCGTGGCACCAACACCTCTCATGGGACCAATCTAACTCGTATGGACTTATCGCGCCGCAGCGGGACTCCCATTTGAGAATATGATGATAATTTGCATATTGTTAGACTTGGTTAAAACATAGCGTTAGTGTGGGAAAACTTGAAACATCCCCCGAACGGCCCCGTGGGTGGCACCAAGACCTCCCACGGGACCAATGTAACTCGTAGGAGGTAACCGTGCAGCCAAGGGACTCCCGGTTTGTGAATTAGACAATAATTTGCATAATTCTAGACTAAGGATTAAAAAACATGGCGTTAGTGGGTGAAACACAAAACAGCCCCCGAACGGCCCCGTGGGTGGAACCAACTCCTCCCACGGGACCAATGTAACTCATAGGAATTGGTCGCGCCGCCGCGGGACTCCCGATTTGAGAGTACGAAGATAATTTGCATATTTTTAGACTTAGGCAAAACATGGCGTTAGTGCAGAAAATCTCGAAACAGGCCTGGAAGGGCCCCATGGGTGGCACCAACATCTCCCACGGGACCAATGTAACTCGTAAGAACTAGCGATGCAGCCCCGGGACTCTCGATTTGAGAATACGACGATAGTTTTCATAATTATATATTTAGGCTTTAAAACATGGCTTTGGTGGGTGAAAACTCAAAATAGTCCCCGAACGGCCCCATTGGTGGAACAAACACCTCCCACGGGACCAATGTAACTCGTAGGAACTGATCGTGAAGCCTCGGGACTCCCGATTTGAGAATACTATGGTAATTTTCATAATTCTAGTCTTATGCTTAAAAATATGGCATTTGTGAGGGAAAACTCGAAACAACCCCCGAATGGCCCAGTAGGTGGTACTAACCCCTCCCACAGGACCAATATAACTCGTAAGAACAGGCCGCGCAGCCCCGAGACTCCTGGTTTGATAATACTACGGATATTGGTATAATTCTAGACTTATGCTTAAAAACAAGGTGTTATTGGGTGAAAACCCGGAACGGTGCCGTAGGTTGGACCAACACCTCCCACGGGACCAATGTATATCGTAGGAACTAACTGAGCAGCCTCGGGACTCCCGATTTGAGAATACGACGATAATTTACAAAATTTCAGACCTAGGCTTATAAACATGGCGGTAGTAGGTGAATACAGAAAAGATCCCCCAAATGGCCTCGTGGGTGGAACCAACACCTCACACGGGATCAATGTAACTCGTAGGAACTGACCACGCAGTCGCGGGACTCCCGATTTGAGAATACAACGATAATTTGTGTATTTCTAGACTTACGCAAAACATGGTGTTAGTGGAGAAAAACCCGAAACATCCCCCAAACCGCCCCGTGGGTGGCACGAACACCTCCCAGAGGACCAATGTAACTCGTAGAAACTGGTCGCGCATCCCTGGGACTCCCGATATGAGAATATGATGATAAATTGCATAATTCTAGACTTAGGCTTAAAAACATGGCGTTAGTGGGTGAAAGCCCAAAACAGCCCCCAAACGGCCCCATGGGTTGCACCAACACCTCCCACGGGACCAACGTAATTCATAAGAACTTACCGCGTAGCCGCGAGACTCCTGATTTGCGAATATGAAAATAATTTGCATATTTATAAACGTAGCTAAAACATGTCTTTAGTGGGGGGAAAACTCGTTACAGCCCCTGAACGGCCACTAACATCTCCCACGGGACCAATGTAACTCATAGGAACTGGTCGCGCAACCCCGGGACTCTTCATTTGAGAATACAACGATAATTTGCATAATTCTATACTTTGACTTAAAAACATGGCCTAAGTGAGTGAAAACTCGAAACAGCCCCCCAACGACCCCATGGGGGGAACCAACACCTCCTTTGGGACCAATGTAACTCGTAGGAACTAGGCGCGCAACCGCGGGACTCCGAGTTTGAGAATATGACGATAATTTGCATATTTGTAGACTTAGGCTTAAAAACATGGCGTTAGTGGTGGAAAACCCGAAACATCCCCCGAACGACCCTATGGGTGGCACCAACACCTTCCACGGCACTAATGTAACTCGTAGGAACTGGTCATGCAGCCCCGGAACTCCCTACTTTAGAATACAAAGAGAATTTGCATATTTCTAGACTTAGGCTTAAAAACACGGGATTATTGGGTGAAAACCCGAAATAGCCCCCGAACGGCCCCGTGGGTGGTGCAAACTCCTTCCACGGGACCAATGTAACTCCTAGGCACTTACTGCACAACCCGGGTCTCCCAATCTGAGAATACGATGGTAATTTGCATAATTCAATACTTAGGCTTAAAAATATTGCGTTAGTGGGTGAAAACCTGAAACAGCCCCTGAACGGTCCCGTGGGTGGCACCAACACCTCCCACTGGACCAACGTAACTCGTATGAACTTATTGCGCAGTCGCGGGACTCCCGATTTCGGAATACTAAGATAATTTGCATATTTCTAGACGTAGCCACTGGGGGAAAACTCGTAACAGCACCCGAACGGCCCCGTGGGTGGCAGTAACACCTTCCACGGGGACCAATATAACTCGTAGGAATTGGCCGCGCTTCCCCGTGACTCTTAATTTGAGAATACCACAATATTCTCATAATTCTAGATTTAGGCTTAAAAACATGGCGTTAGTGGGTGAAAACCCAAAAAAGCCCCCGAACGAGCTCGTGGGTGGAACCAACACCTCCCTTGTGACCAATATAACTCGTAGGAACTGGTCGCGCAGTCGCGGGATTCCGAGTTTGAGAATATGATGATAATTTGCATATTTCTAGACTTAGGCTTTAAAAAAAGGCATTAGTGGGTGAAAACCCAAAACAGCCCCTAAAAGGCCCCGTGGGTGCAACAAACACCACCCACGGGACCAACGTAACTCATAGGAACTGATCGTGCAGCCTCTGGACTCCCGATTTGAGAATACTATTATAATTCTCATAATTCTACACTTAGGCTTAAAAATATGGCGTTAGTGAGGGAAAACTCGAAACAGCCCTCGAACGGCCCAGTAGTGGTACCAACCCCTCCCATGTGACCAATGTAACTCGTTAGAACTGACCGCGCAGCCCCGAGACTCCCGGTTTGAGAATACTACGGTAATTTGTATAATTCTAGAATTTGGCTTAAAAGCATGGCGTTAGTGGGTGAAAACCCATAACGGTGACGTAGGTTGAACCAACACCTCCCACAGGACCAATGTAACTTGTAGGAACTCACCGCGCAGCTTCGGGTCTACCGGTTTGACAATACGACGCTAATTTGCATAGATTTAGACTTAGGCTTAAAAATGGCGTGTTAGTGGGTGAAAACCCCAAACAGCCCCGAACGTCCCTGTGGGTGGCACCAACACCTCCCACGGGACCAACGCAACTCGTACGAACTCACCGCGCAGCCGCGGGACTCCCGATTTGACAATACGATGGCAATTTGCTTAATTTTAGACATAGGCTTAACAATGTGACATTAGATGGTGAAAACCCGAAACAACCCCGAATGGCCTTGTAGGTGGCTCCAACACCTACCACGGGACCAATGTAACTAGTACGAACATACCGCGCAGCAGCGGTACTCCCGGTTTGAGCATACGACGATAATTTGCATATTTCTAGACTTTGGAAAAACATGGCGTTAGTGAGGGAAAACTCGAAACAACCACCGAATGGCCCCGTGGGTGGCACCAACACCTCCCACAGGACCAATGTAACTCATAGTAACTGGGCGTGTAGGCCCAAGACTTCCGATTTGAGAATATGACGATAATTAGTATAATTATAGACTTAGGCTTTAAAACAAGGCGTTAGTGGGTGAAAACACAAAACAGCCCCCAAACGGCCCCGTGGGTGGAACCAACACCTCCCACGGGACCCATGTAACTCATAGGAACTGGTCGTGCAGCTGCGGGACTCCCGGTTTGAGAATACGAAGATAATTTACATATTTCTAGACTTAGGAAAAACATGGCGTTAGTGAGGGAAAACTCGAAACAGACCTCGAACGGCCACGTGGGTGGCACGAACACCTACCACGGGACCAATGTAACTCGTAGGAACTTGTGGCGCAGCCCCTGGACTTCCGATATTAGAATACGATGATAATTTTCATAATTCTGGACTTAGGCTTTAAAACTTGTCGTTAGTGGGTGAAAACCTGAAACAACCCCCGAACCTCCCCGTGGGTGGAACCAACACCTCCCGCAGGACCAATCTAACTCGTAGGAACTGGTTGCACAATCGCGGGACTCCTGGATTGAGAATACGAAGATAATTCGGACTTAGGCAAAATGTGGCGTTAGTGAGGGAAAACTTGAAACAGACCTCAAACGGCCCCGTGGGTGGCACCAACACCTCCCACGGGACCAATGTAACTCGTAGGAACTGGTCGCGCATCCCCTGGTCTCCCGGTTTTAGAATATGATGATAATTTGCATAATTCTAGAGTTAGGCTTTAAAACATGGCGTTAGTGGATGAAAACCCGAAACAACCCATTAATGTCCCTGTGGGTGGGACCAACACCTCCCACGGGACCAATGTAATTCGTAGGAACTAACCGTACAGCCTCGGGACTCCCGATTTGAGAATACTATGGCAATTTTCATAATTCTAGACTTAGGATTAAAAATATGATGTTAGTGAGGGAAAACTCGAAACAGCCCTCGAACGGCCCAGTGGGTGTCACCAACACCTCCCACGGGACCAATGTAACTCGTAGGAAGTAATCGTGCAGCCAAGGGACTCCTTATTTGAGAATATGACCATAATTTACTTAATCCTAGACTTAGGCTTAAAAACATGGTGTTAGTGGGTGAAAACCCGAAATAGCCCCTGAACGGCCCAATGGGTGGCACCAACACCTCCCACGGGACCAACGTAACTCGTATTAACTTATTACGTAGCCGCGGGACTACTTGTTTGAGAATACGATGATAATTTTCATATTTCTAAATGTAGGTAAAACAAGGCTTTAGTGGGGGAAAACTCGTAACAGCCCCCGAACGGCCCCGTGGGTAGACCAACACCTCCCACGGTACCAATGTAACTCATAGGAACTAGTCGCGCTACTCCGGGACTCTTGATTTGAGAATACAATGATAATTTGCCTAATTCTAGACTTAGTCTTAAAAACATGGCGTTAGTGAGTGAAAACTCGAAACATCCCCCCAACGACCCCGTGGGTGGAACCAACACCTCCCTTGGGACCAATGTAACTCGTAGGAACTGGACGCACAACCGCGGGACTCCGGGTTTGAGAATATGAGGCTAATTGCGTATTTCTTGACTTAGTCTTAAAAACATGGCGTTAGTGGGGGAAAAACCCGAAACATACCCAGAACGGCCCTGTGGGTGGCACCAACACCTCCCATGGCACCAATGTAAGTCATACGAAATTATCACGCAGCCGCAGGACTCCCTGTCTGACAATACGACGGTAATTTGCACAATTTTAGACCTAGGCTTAAAAATGTGGCGTTAGAGGGTGAAAACACGAAATAGCCCCGAATGACCCTGTGGGTGGCACCAACACCTCCCACGGGACCAATGTAACTCGTACGAACTTATCGCGCAGCAGCGGGACTCCTGGTTTGAGAATACGAGGATAATTTGCATATTTCTAGACTTAGGCAAAACATGGCATTAGTGGGGAAAACCCCTAAATATCCCTCAAACGTCCCCGTGGGTGGTACCAACACCTCCCACGGGACCAATGTAACTCGTAGGAACTAGTCACGCAGCCCCGGGACTCCCGATTTCATAATACGATGGTGAATTTCATAATTATAGACTTAGGCTTAAAAATATGGCGTTAGTGGGTGACAACCCGAAATAACCCCCCAACAGCCCCGTCGGTTGAACTAACACCGTCCACGAGACCAACGTAACTCGTGGGAACTTATTGCGCAGCCGCAGGACTACTTGTTTGACAATACGATGATAATATGCATATTTCTAGACATAGGTAAAACATGGCTTTAGTGGGGGAAAACTCGTAACAGCCCCCAAACTGCCTCTTGGGTAGCACTAACACCTCCCACAGGACCAATGTAACTCATAGGAACTGGTCGTGCAACCCCGGGACTCTTGATTTGAGAATACATTGACAATTTTCATAATTCTAGACTTAGGCTTAAAAACATGGCGTTAGTGAGTGAAAACTCGAAACAGCCCCCCAACGACCCCGTGGGTGGAACCAACACCTCCCTTGGGACCAATGTAACTCGTAGGAATTGGGCGCGCAACCGCGGGGCTCCTTGTTTGAGAATATGATGATAATTTTCATATTTCTAGACTTAGGCTTAAAAACATGGCGTTAGTGGGGGAAAACTCGAAACATCCCCCGAACGGCCTTGTGGATGGCACCAACACCTCCCACGGCACCAATGTAACCCGTAGGAACAGATCGCGCAACCTCGGGACTCCTGATTTGAGAATATGAAGATAATTTATATATTTCTAGACATAGTCTTCAAAACATGGCATTAGTGGGTGAAAACCCGAAATAGCCCCCGAACGGCCCCGTGGGTGGTGCCAACACCTTCCACGGGACCAATGTAACTCGTAGGAACTTACTGCGTAGCCCCGGGTCTCTCAATTTGACAATACGACTATAATTTTCATAATTCTATAATTAGGCTTAAAAATATGGCGTTAGTGGGTGAAAACCAGAAATAGTCCCAGAACGGCCCCGTGGGTGGCACCAACACCTCCCACTGGACCAACGTAACACGTAGGAACTTACCGAGTAGCCGCGGGACTCTTAGTTTGAGAATACAATGATAATTTGCATATTTCAAGACATAGGAAAAACATGTCATTAGTGGGGAAAACTCGTAACAGCACCCGAACGGCCCTGTCGGTGGCACCAACACCTCCCACGGGACCAATGTAACTCGTAGGAACTGGCTGCGCTGACCCGAGACTCTTGATTTAAGAATACAACAATAATTTGTATAATTCTATACTTAGGCTTAAAAACATGGCGTTAGTGGGTGAAAACCCGAAACAACCCCCAAACGACCTCATGGGTGGAACTAACACCTCCCTTGGGACCAATGTAACTCGTAGGAACTGGGCGTGCAACTGCGGGACTCCGGGTTTGATAATATGATGAGAATTTACATATTTTTAGACATAGGCTTCAAAACATGGCGTTAGTGGATGAAAACTCAAAGCAGCCCCCGAATGGCCCTGTTAATGGCACCAACACCTCCCACGGGACCAACGTAACTCGTAGGAGCTGATTACCCAGCTGTGGGTCTCCCGGTTGGACAATACGACTGTAATTTGCATAATTTTAGACTTAGGATTGAAAACGTGGCATTAGTGGGTGAAAACTCGAAGCAACCACCAAACGGCCCTATGGGTGGCACCAACACCTCCCACCGCACCATCGTAACTCGTAGGAACATACCGCGCAGCCAAGGGACTCCTGATTTGAGAATACGATGATAATTTGCATATATCTAGACTTGGAAAAAACATGGCGTTGGTGAGGGAAAGCTCAAAACGGACCCCAAACGGCCCGTGGGTGGCACCAACACCTTCCACGGGACCAATGTAACTCGTAGGAACTGATTACACAGCCCCGGGACTCCCGATTTGAGTATACAATGGAAAATTGCATAATTCTAGACTTAGGCTTAAAAGCGTGGCGTTAGTGGGTGAAAAACTCAAAACAGCCCCCGAACGGCCCTGTGGGTGGCACCAACACCTCCCACGGGACCAATGTAACTCATAGAAGCTGGTGGCGCAGCCACGGGACTCTCGGTTTGAGAACACGATGATAATTTGCATATTTTTAGACTTAGGGTTAAAAACATGATGTTAGTAGGTGAAAACCCAAAACATCCCCCGAACGGCTCCGTGGGTGGCCCCAACACATCCCACGGGACCAATGTCACTCATGGGAACTAAATGTTCAGCATCGATACTCCCGATTTGGGAATAATATGGTAATTTTCATAATTCTAGACTTACATTTAAAAATATGGCGTTAGTGACGGAAAACTCGAAACAACCCCCGAACGGCCCTTTGGGTGGTACCAACCCCTCCCACGGGACCAATGTAACTCGTAGGAACTGACCGCGTGGCCCCGAGACTCCTGGTTTGAGAATACGATGATAATTTACATAATCCTAGATGTAGGCTTAAAAACATGGTGTTAGTGGGTGAAAACCCGAAACATCCCCTGAACGGCCCCGTGGGTGGCACCAACACCTCCCACGGGACCAACGTAACTCGTAGGAACTTATTGCACAGCCGCGGGACTACTTGCTTGAGAATACAATGACAATTTGCATATTTCTAGACGTAGGTAAAACATGGCTTTAGTGGGGGAAGACTCGTAACAGCCCCCGAACGGCCCTGTCGGAAGAACCAACACCTCCCACGGTACCAATTTAACTCATAGGAACTGGTCGCGCAACCCCGGGACTCTTGATTTGAGAATACAATGATAATTTTCCTAATTCTAGACTTAGGCTGAAAAACATGGCGTTAGTGAGTGAAAACTCGAAACAGCCGCCCAACGACCCCGTGGGTCGAACCAACACCTCCATTGGGACCAATGAAACTCGTAGGAACTGGGCACGTAGCCGCGGGACTCCGGGTTTGAGAATATGAGGCCAATTTGCTGATTTCTTGATTTAGTCTTAAAAACATGGCCTTAGTGGGGTAAAACCCGAAACATCCCCCGAACGGCCTTGTGGGTGGCACCAAAACCTCCCACGGCACCAATGTAAGTCGTACGAACTTACCGCGCAGCCGCGGTACTCCCTGTTTGACAATACGATGGCAATTTGCATAATTTCATACCTAGGCTTAAAAATGTTGTGTTAGAGGTTGAAAACCCGAAATAGCCCCGAATGGCCCTGTGGATGGCACCAACACCTCCCACGGGACCAATGTAACTCGTACGAACTTATCGCGCCGCCGCGGGACTCCCGGTTTGAGAATATGATGATAATTTGCATATTTTTAAACTTTGTCAAAAAATAGCTTTAGTGTGGGAAAACTTGAAATATCCCTCGAACGGCCCCGTGGGTGGCACCAACACCTCCCACGGGACCAATGTAACTCATAGGAACTGGGCGCGTAGCCCCGGGACTCCCAATTTGAGAATACGATGAGAATTTGAATAATTCTAGACTTAGGCTTTAAAACATGGCGTTAGTGGGTGAAAACCCAAAACAGCCCCCAAACGGCCCCGTGGGTGAAACCAACACCTCCCACGGGACCAATGTAACTCATAGGAACTGGTCGTGCAGCTGCGGGACTCCCGGTTTGAGAATACGAAGATAATTTACATATTTCTAGACTTAGGCAAAACATGGCGTTAGTGAGGGAAAACTCGAAACAGACCTCGAACGGCCACGTGGGTGGCACGAACACCTACCACGGGACCAATGTACCTCATAGGAACTTGTCGCGCATCCCCTGGACTTCCGATATTAGAATACGATGATAATTTTTATCATTCTGGACTTAGGCTTTAAAACTTGTCGTTAGTGGGTGAAAACCTGAAACAACCCCCGAACCTCCCCGTGGGTGGAACCAACACCTCCCGCGGGACCAATGTAACTCGTAGGAACTGGTTGCGCATTCGCGGGACTCCTGGATTGAGAATACGAAGATAATTCGTACTTAGGCAAAATGTGGGGTTAGTGAGGGAAAACTCGAAACAGACCTCAAACGGCCCCGTGGGTGGCACCAACACCTGCCACGAGACCAATGTAACTCGTAGGAACTGGTCGCTCATCCCCTGGTCTCCCGGTTTTAGAATACGATGATAATTTGCATAATTCTAGACTTAGGCTTTAAAACATGGCGTTAGTGGATGAAAACCCGAAACAGCCCATGAATGTCCCTGTGGGTGGGACCAACACCTCCCACGGGACCAATGTAATTCGTAAGAACTAACCGTACAGCCTCGGGACTCCCGATTTGAGAATACTATGGTAATTTGTATAATTCTAGACTTAGGCTTAAAAATATGACGTTGGTGAGGGAAAACTCGAAACAACACCTGAACGGCCCAGTGGGTGGTACCAACACCTCCCACAGGATAAATGTTACTTGTAGGAAGTAACCGTGCAACCTCAGGACTCCCTGTTTGAGAATACGACGATAATTTACATAATTCTAGACTTAGGCTTAATAACATTGTAGTAGTGGGTGAATACCCGAAACAGCCCTGTGGGTGGCACCAACACCTCACACGGGATTAATGTAACTCGTGCGCAGCCGCGGGACTCCCGGTTTGAGAATACGACGATAATTTTCATATTTCTAAACTTAGGCAAAACATGGCGTTAGTGGGGAAACCCGAAACATCCACCAAACGGCCCCGTGGGTGGCACCAACATCTCCCACGGGACCAATGTAACACATAGAAACTGGTCGCGCAACCCCGGGACACTTGTTTTGAGAATACAGTGACAAGTTGCATAAAACTAGACTGAAGCTTCAAAACATGGCGTTAGTGAGTGAAAACTCGAATAAGCCGCCCAACGACCCTGTGGGTGGAACAAACACCTCCCTTGGGACCAATGTAACTCGTAGGAACTGGGCACACTGCCGTGGGACTCCAGGTTTGAGAATATGATGATAATTTTCATATTTCTAGACTTAGGCTTAAAAATATGGCGTTAGTGGGGGGAAAACCCGAAACATCCCCCGAACGGCCCTGTGAATGGCACCAACACCTCCCACGGCACCAATGTAACTCATAGGGACTGACTGCGCAACCCCCGGTCTCCCGATTTGAGAATACGAAGATAATTTGTATATTTCTAAACTTTGGCTCAAAAACATGGCATTAGTGGGTGAAAACCCGAAACGGCCCAGAACGGCCCTGTGGGTGGCACCAACACCTCCCACGGGACCAACGTAACTCGTAAGAACTTACCACGCAGCTGCAGGACTCCCAGTTTGAGAATACGATGATAATTTGAATATTTCTATACGTAGGTAAAACATGGCGTTAGTGGGGGAAAACTCGTAACAGCACCCGAACGGCCCCGTTGGTAGCAGCAACACCGTCCACGGGTCCAATGTAACTCGTAGGAACTGGCCGCACTGACCCAGGACTCTTGATTTGAGAATATAACAATAATTGTTATAATTCTAGATTTTGGCTTAAAAACATGGCCTTAGTGGGTGAAAACTCGAAACAGCCACCAAACGACCTCACGGGTCGAACTAACACCTCCCTTGGGACCAATGTTACTCATAGGAACTGGGCGCGCAACCGCGGGACTCCAGGTTTGAGAATATGATGAGAATTTGCATATTTCTATACATAGGCTTCAAAACATGGCGTTAGTGGATGAAAACTAGAAACAACCCCCGAATGGCCCGATGGATGGCACCAACACCTCCCACGGGACCAACGTAACTCGTAGGAGCTGATTACCCAGCCCTGGGTCTCTCGGTTTGACAATACGATGGAAATTTGGATAATTTTAGACTTAGGTTTAAAAACATGGCGTTAGTCGGTGAAAACTCGAAGCAACCCCCAAATGGCCCTGTGGGTGGCACTAACACCTCCCACAGGACCATCGTAACTCGTAGGAACATACCGCGCAGCCGCGGGACTCCCGGTTTGAGAATACGATGATAATTTGCATATATCTAGTTTTAGGAAAATCATGGTGTTAGTGAGGGAAAGCTCAAAAGGGCCCCCAAATGGCCCCGTGGGTGGCACCAACACCTCCCACGGGATCAACGTAACTTGTAGGAACTGACAGCGCAGCCGCGGGAATCCCAATTCGAGAATACGACAGTAATTTGCACATTTCTAGACATAGGCAAAACATGGTGTCAGTGGGGGAAAACTCGAAACATCCCCCAAACAGTCCCATGGGTGGTACCAACACCTCCCACGGTACCAACATAACTCGTAGGAACTGGTCGCGTAGCCCCGGGACTCCCGATTTGAGTATACAACGATAAATTGTATAATTCTAGAGATAGGCTTAAAAACATGGCGTTAGTGGGTGAAAACTCAAAACCGCCCCCGAACGGCCCTATGGGTGGTACCAACACCTCCCACGGGACCAATGTAACTCGTAGGGACTGGTGGCGCATCCTCGGGACTCCCGGTTTGAGAATACGATGATAATTTGAGTATTTTTAGACTTAGGGTTAAAAACATGACGTTAGTAGGTGAAAACCCAAAACATCCCCCGAACGGCCTCGTGGGTGGCCCCAACTCCTCCCACGGGACCAATGTAACTTGTAGGACCTGATGGTGCAACCTCGGGACTCCCGATTTGACAATAATATGGTAATTTGCGTAATTCTAGACTTAGGGTTAAAAATATGGCGTTAGTGTGGTAAAACTCAAAATAGACCCCGAACGGCCCTTTGGGTGGTACCAACCCCTCCCACGGGACCAATGTAACTCGTAAGAACTGACCGCGCAGCCCCGAGACTCTCGATTTGAGAATACTACGTTAATTTGCATAATTCTAGACTTCAGCATAAAAACAAGGTATTAGTGGGTGAAAACCAAAAATAGCCCCCGAACGGCGCCGTTGGTTGAACCAACACCTCGCACGGGATCAATGTAACTCGTAGGAACTAATCGCGCAGCCCCAGGACTCCCTGTTTGAGAATACGATGATAAGTTACATAATTATGAACTTAAGCATAAAAACATGGCATGTCTTTAGTGGGTGAATACCCGAAACAACCCTCAAATGGCCACATGGGTGACACCAACGCCTCCCACGGGATCAATGTAACTCGTAGGAACTGACCGCGCAGCAATGGGACTCCCTATTTGAGAATACGACAATAATTTACATATTTCTAGACTTAGGCAAAACATGGCGTTAGCGGGGGATAACCCGAAACATCCCCCAAACGGCCCTGTGGGTGGTACCAACACCTCCCACGGAACCAACGTAACTCGTAGGAACTGATCGCACACCCCCGGGTCTCCCGATTTTAGAATATGACGGTAACTTGCATAATTTTAGACTTAGGCTTAAAAACATGGCGTTAGTGGGTGAAAACATGAAACAACCCCAGTGCATCCTGGTGGGTGGTATCAACACCTCCCACGGGACCAATGTAACTCGTTGGAACTGGTCGCGCAGCCCCAGAACTATCGATTTGAGAATACGAAGATAATTTCCATATTTCTAAACTTAGAGAAAACATAGCGTTAGTGAGGGAAAACTCGAAACAGACCTCAAACGGCCCCGTGGGTTGCACCAACACCTCCCACGGGACCAATGTAACTCCTAGAAACAGGTCGCACAACCCCGGTCGGGACTCCCGATTTGACAATACGACGATAATTTTCATATTTCTAGACAAAGGCTTAAAAACATGGTGTCAGTGGGTGAAAACCCGAAAAATCCTCCGAACGGCCCCGTGGGTTGCACCACCACCTCCCACGGGACCAATGTAACTCATAAGAACTGGTGGCGTAGCCGCGGGACTCCCGATTTGAGAATACAATGATAATTTACATATTTTTAGACTTAGGGTTAAAAACATGGTGTTAGTAGGTGAAAACCCAAAACATCCCCTGAACGGCCCCGTGGGTGGCCTCAACACCTCGCACGGGACCAATGCAACTCGTAGGAATTCACCGTGCAGCCTCGGGACTCTCAATTTGATAGTAATATGGTAATTTGCATAATTCTAGACTTAGGCTTAAAAATATGGCGTTAGTGAGGGAAAACATAAAACAGCCCCCGAACGGCCCTATGGGTGGTACCAATCCCTCCCACAGGACTAATGTAACTCGTAGGAACTGATCGCGCAGCCCCGAGACTCCCGGTTTGATAATACTATGGTAATTTGCATAATTCTAGACTTAGGCATAAAAACTTGGTGTTAATTGGTGAAAACCCAAAACCGCCCCCAAACGGCGCCGTAGGTTAAACCTACATTTCGCACGGGATCAATGTAACTTGTAGGAACTAATCGCGCAGCCCCGGGACTCCCGATTTGAGAATACGATGATAATTTACATAATTCTAGACTTAAGTTAAAAACATGGCATGGCTTTAGTGGTTGAATACCCGAAACATCCCTCAAACGGCCCCGTGTGTGGCACCAACACCTCCCATGGGATGAATGTAACTCGTAGGAACTGACTGCGCAGCCATGAAACTCTCGGTTTGAGAATACGATGATAATTTTCATATTTCTAGACTTTGCAAAAACATGGCATTAGTGGGGGAAACCTGAAACATCCCCCAAACGGCCCCGGGGGTGGCACCAACACCTCCCATGGGACCAACGTAACTCGTAGGAACTAGTCGTGCAGCCGCGAGACTCCCTATTTGAGTATATGACGGTAAATTGCATAATTTTAAACTTTGGCTTAAAAACATGGCGTTAGTGGGAGAAAACCCGAACCAGGCCCCGAACGGCCCCTTGAGTGGCACCAACACCTCCCACGGGACCAACGTAACTCGTAGGAACTTAGCGTGCAACTGCAAAACTCTTGGATTGAAAATACGACGATAATTTTAATATTTCTAGACGTATGTAAAACATGGCATTAGTGGGGGAAAACTCGTAACAGCCCCCGAACGGCCGTGTGGTAGCACCAACACCTCCCACGGGACCAATGTAACACATAGGAACTGGTCGCACAGCCCCGGGACTATCGATTTGAGAATACAATGATAATTTGTATAATTCTAGACTTAGGCTTAAAAACATGGCGTTAATGAGTGAAAACTCGAAACAGCCGCCCAACGACCCCGTCAGTGGAACCAACACCTCCCGTGGGAAAATTTTAACTCGTAGGAACTGGTCGCGCAGCCGCGGGACTCCGAGTTTGAGAATACGATGATAATTTGCATTTTTCAAGACTTCGGCATAAAAACATGGCGTTAGTGGGTGAGAACCCGAACGGCGTCATGGGTGGCACCAAACCTCCCACGGGACAAATTTAACTTGTAAAAATTGACCGCGTAGCCTCGTGTCTCCCGATTTGAGCATACGATAATAATTTGCATAATTCTAGACTCAGGCCTAAAAACAGGGCGTTAGAGGATGAAAACCCAAAACAGCCCTCGAACGGCCCTGTGGGTGGAACCAACACCTCCCAGGGGACCAACATAACTCGTAGGAACTGACCGCGCAGCCCTGGGTCTCCCGATTTCAGAATACGATGGTAATTTGCGTAATTTTACACTTAGGCTTAAAAACGTGACATTAGTGGGTGAAAATCCAAAATAGCCCCCGAACGGCCCCGTGGTTGGCACCAACACCTCCCACGGGACCAATGTAACTCGTAGGAACTTACCGCGCAGTTCTTGGTCTCCCAGTTTGACAATATGACAATAATTTTCATATTTCTAGACTTAGGCAAAACATGGCATTGGTGAGGGAAAACTCAAAACAACCCTTGAACGGCCCCGTGGGTGGCACCAACATCTCCCACGAGACTAATGTAACTCGTAGGAACTGGCCGCGCAGCCCCGGGACACCCGATTTGAGAATACGATGATAATTTGCATAACTTTAGACTTAGTCTTTAACACATGGCGTTAGTGGGTGAAAATCCAAAACTACCCCCGAACGGCCTCGTGGGTGGAACCAACACCTCCCACGGGACCAATGTAACTCATAGGAATTGGCCGCGCAGTCGCGGGTCTACAGGTTTGAGAATACAATGATAATTTTCTTATTTCTAGACTTAGGCAAAACATTGCATTAGTGAGGGAAAACTCAAAATATCCCCCGAACCGCCCCGTGGGTGGATCCAACACCTCCCACGGGACCAATGTAACTCATAGGAACTAGCTGCGCGGCCCCGGGACTCCCGATTTGAGAATACAATGCTAATTTGCATAATTCTAGACTTAGGCTTTAAAACATGGCGTTAGTGGGTGAAAACCCGAAATGACCCCCCGAACGGCCCCGTGGGTGGTGCCAACACCTTCCACGAAACCAATGTAACTCGTAGGAACTAACTGCGCAGCCGCGAGACTCCCGATTTGTGAATACAACGATAATTTGCATATTTTTATACATAGGCTTAAAAACATGGCGTTAGTGGGTGAAAACCCAAAACAGCCCCCGAATGGCCACGTGGGTGGCACCAACACCTCTCACGGGACCAACGTAACTCGTAGGAACTGACCGCGCAGCAGTGGGACTCCATGTTTGAGAATATGTCAATAATTTTCATATTTCTAAACTTAGGCAAAATATGGTGTTAGTGAATAAAAACCAAAAAAAGCCCCCGAACGGCCCCTTGGGTGAAACCAACACCTCCCACGAGACCAACGTAACTCGTTGGAACTTACCGCCCAGCCACGGGACTTTTGGTTTAAGAATACAACGATAATTTGCATATTTCTAGACGTAGACAAAATATGGGGTTAATGGGAGAAAATCGTAACATCCCCCGAACGGCCCCGTGAGTGCACCAACACCTCCCACGGACCAACGTAACTCGTAGGAACTGACCGCGCAACCCCAGATCTCCCGATTTGAGATTACGATTGTAATTTGCATAATTTTAGACTTGGGCTTAAAAACGTGGCGTTAGTGGGTGAAAACCCGAAAAAGCTCTCAAACGGCCCCTGGCTGGCACCATCACCTCCCACGCGACCAACGTAACTCATAGGAACTTACCGAGCAGCCGTGGGACTCCCGGTTTTGATAATATGACGATAATTTACATATTTGTAGTCATTGACAAAACATGGCGTTAGTGAGGGAAAACTTAAAACGGCCCCCGAACTTCCCCGTGGGTGGCACCAATACCTCCCACGAGACCAATGTTACACCTAGGAAGTGGCCGTGCATCTTCGGGACTCCCGGTTAGAGAATATGATGATAAGTTGCATAATTCTAGACTCAGGCTTTAAAACATTGCGTTAGTGGGTGAAAACCTGAAACAGCCCCCGAACGTCCCCGTGGGTGGAACAAACACCTCCCACGGGAGTAATGTAACTTGTTGGAACTGGTCGCGTAGCCGCGGGACTCTAGATTTGAGAATACGACGAAAATTAGCATATTACTAGACTAAGGCAAAAGATGACGTTAATGAGGGAAAACTCAAAATATCCCCCGAACCTCCCCGTGGGTGGCACCAACACCTCCCACGGGACCAATGTAACTCCTAGGAACTGGCGGCACTGCCCCGGGAATCCCGGTTAGAGAATACGACGATAATTTGCATAATTCTAGACTTAGGCTTTAAAACATGGGGTTAGTGGGTGAAAACCCAAAACAACCCCCGAACGGACCTGTGGGTGGAACCAACACCTCCCACGAGACCAATTCAGCTCATAGGAACTAGTCGCGCAGCCGCGGGACTCCCGATTTAACAATACGACGATAATTTGCATATTTCTAGACAAAGGCTTAAAAACTTGGTGTCAGTGGGTGAAAACCCGAAACATCCTCTGAACGGCCCCATGGGTGGCACCAACACCTCCCACGGGCCCAATGTAACTTGTAGGAACTGACCGCGCAGGCACGGGAATCCCGATTGAAGAATACAATGATATTTTGCATATTTCTAAACTTAGGTAAAACATGGCGTTAGTGAGGGAAAACCGGAAAGAGCCCCCGAACGGCCACGTGGGTGGCACCAACACCTCCCACGGGACTAATGTAAGTCGTAGGAACTGGGAGCATAGCCACGGGACTCCCAGTTTGAGAATACGATGATAATTTGCATAATTCTAGTCGCACAGCCCTGGGTCTCCCGATTTGAGAATATGACGGTAACTTGCATAATTTTAGACTTAGGCTTAAAATCATGGCGTTAGTGGGTGAAAACTCGAAACAACCCCCGAACGGCCCGGTGGGTGGTATCTACACCTCCTGCGGGACCAATGTAACTCGTAGGAACTGGTCGCGCAACCCCGGAACTATCGATTTGAGAATACGAAGATAATTTTCATATTTCTAAACTTAGAGAAAACATAGCGTTAGTGAGGGAAAACTCAAAACAGATCTCAAACGGCCCCGTGGGTTGCACCAACACCTCCCACGAGACCAATGTAACTCCTAGAAACTGGTCGTACAACCTCGATCGGGACTCTCGGTTTTAGAATACGATGATAATTTGCATAATTCTATACTTAGGCTTTAATACATGGATTCAGTGGGTGAAAACTCGAAACAACCCCCGAACGACCACGTGAGTGGAACCACCACCTCCCATGGGACCAATGTAACTCGTAAGAACTGGTGGCCTAGCCGCGGGACTCCCAATTTGAGAATACGATAATAATTTACATATTTCTAGACTTATGGTTAAAAACATGGCGTTAGTAGGTGAAAACCAAAAACATCGCCCGAACGGCCCCGTGGGTGGCCTCAACACCTCCCATGGGACCAATGTAACTCGTAGGAATTCCCCGTGCAGCCTCGGGACTCTCAATTTAAGAATAATATGGTAGTTTGCATAATTCTAGACTTAGTCTTAAAAATATGCCGTTAGTGAGGGAAAACTCAAAACAACCCCGAACGGCCCTATGGGTGGTACCAACCCCTCCCACGGGACCAATGTAACTCGTAGGAACTGATCGCGCAGCGCCTAGACTCCCGGTTTGAGAATACTATGGTAATTTGCATAATTCTAGACTTAGGCATAAAAACTTGGTGTTAATTGGTGAAAACCCGAAACCGCCCCCAAACGGCGCCGTAGGTTAAACCAACACCTCGCACGGGATCAATGTAACTTGTAGGAACTAATCGCGCAGCCCCGGGACTCCCGGTTTGAGAATACGATGACAATTTACATAATTCTAGACTTATGTTAAAAACATGGCATGGCTTTAGTGGTTGAAGACCCGAAACATCCCTCAAACGGCCCCGTGTGTGTCACCAACACCTCCCACGGCATGAATGTAACTCGTAGGAACTGACTGCGCACCCGTGAGACTCCCGGTTTGAGAATACGATGATAATTTTCATATTTATAGACTTAGGCAAAATATGGTGTTAGTGGGGGAAACCTGAAACATCCCCCAAACGGCCCCGGGGGTGGCACCAACACCTCCCATGGGACCAACGTAACTCGTAGGAACTGGTCGCGCAGCCCCGAGACTCCCTATTTGAGTATAAGACGGTAAATTGCATAATTTTAAACTTAGGCTTAAAAACATGGCGTTAGTGGGAGAAAACCCGAAATAGCCCCCGAACGGCCCCCTGGGTGGCACCAACACCTCCCACGGGACCAATGTAACTCGTAGGAACTTAGCATGCAACCGCGAGACTCCTGGATTGATAATATGACGATAATTTTAATATTTCTAGACGTATGTAAAACATGGCGTTAGTGGGGGAAAACTCGTAACAGCCCCCGAACGGCCGTGTGGTAGCACCAACACCTCCCACGGGACCAATGTAACTCATAGGAACTGGTCGTACTGCCCCGGGACTATCGATTTGAGAATACAATGATAATTTGTATAATTCTAGACTTAGGCATAAAAACATGGCGTTAATGAGTGAAAACACGAAACAACCGCCCAACGACCCCGTTAGTGGAACCAACACCTCCCGTGGGAACAATTTAACTCGTAGGAACTGGTCGCGCAGCCGCGGGACTCCGAATTTGAGAATACGATGATAATTTGCATTTTTCAAGACTTCGGCATAAAAACATGACGTTAGTGGTTGAAAACCCGAACGGCCTCATGGGTGGCACCAAACCTCCCACGGGACAAATTTAACTCGTAAAAACTTATCGCGTAGCCTCGTGTCTCCCGATTTGAGCATATGATAATAATTTGCATAATTCTAGACTTAGGTTTAAAAATAGGGCGTTAGAGGATGAAAACCCAAAACATCCCTCGAACGGCCCTGTGGGTGGCACCAACACCTCCCAGGGGACCAACGTAACTCGTAGGAACTGACCGCGCAGCCCTGGGTCTCCCGATTTGAGAATACGACGGTAATTTGCATAATTTTAAACTTAGGCTTAAAAACGTGACATTAGTGGGTGAAAACCCAAAATAGCCCCCGAACGGCCCCGTGGTTGGCGCCAACACCTCCCACGAGACCAATGTAACTCGTAGGAACTTACCGCGCAGTTCTGGGACTCCCAGTTTGACAATACGACAATAATTTTCATATTTCTAGACTTAGGAAAAACATGGCATTGGTGAGGGAGAACTAAAAACAACCCATGAACAGCCCTGTGGGTGGCACCAACATCTCCCACGAGACCAATGTAACTCGTAGGAACTAGCCACGCAGCCCCGGGACACCCGATTTGAGAATACGATGATAATTTGCATACCTTTAGACTTAGGCTTTAACACATGGCGTTAGTGGGTGAAAATCCAAAACTACCCCCGAACAGCCTCGTGGGTGGAACTAACACCTCCCACGGGACCAATGTAACACATATGAATTGGCCGCACCGTCGCGGGACTACAGGTTTGAGAATACAATGATAATTTTCATATTTCTAGACTTAAGCAAAACATTGCGTTAGTGAGGGGAAACTCAAAATATCCCCCGAACCGCCCCGTGGGTGGCACCAACACCTCCCACGAGACAAATGTAACTCATAGGAACTGGCCGCGCGGCCCCAGGACTCCCGATTTGAGAATACAATGCTAATTTGCATAATTCTAGACTTAGGCTTTAAAACATGGCGTTAGTGGGTGAATACCCGAAATGACCCCTCGAACGGCCCCGTGGGTGGTGCCAAGACCTTCCACGAAACCAATGTAACTCGTAGGAACTTGCTGCGCAGCCGCGAGACTCCCGATTTGTGAATACAACGATAATTTGCATATTTTTATACATAGGCTTAAAAACATGCGTTAGTGGGTGAAAACCCAAAACAACCCCCGAATGGCCACATGGGTGGCACCAACACCTCTCATGGGACCAACTTAACTCATAGGAACTGGCCGCGCAGCCGTGGGACTCCATGTTTGTGAATATGTCAATAATTTTCATATTTCTAAACATAGGCAAAACATGGCGTTAGTGAATGAAAACCAAAAAAATCCTCCGAACGGCCCCGTGGGTGGCACCAAAACCTCCCACAGGACCAACGTAACTCGTAGGAACTGGTCGTGCTTCCCAGAGACTCCCGATTTTATAATTCAATGATAATTTGTTTAATTTTAGATTTAGGCTTAAGAACATGGCGTTAGTGGGTGAAAAACTGAAACAACCCATTGGGTGGCACAAACACCTCCCACGAGACCAACGTAACTCATAGGAACTTACCGCGTAGCCGCGGGACTCCTGGTTTAAGAATACGACGGTAATTTGCATATTTCAAGACATATACAAAATATGGGGTTAATTCGAGAAAATCGTAACATCCACCGAACGGCCCCGTGAGTGGCACCAACACCTCCCACGGGACCAACGTAACTCGTAGGAACTGACCGCCCATCCCCGGATCTCCCGATTTGAGATTACGATGGTTATTTGCATAATTTTAGACTTAGGCTTAAAAACGTGGTGTTAGTGGGTGAAAACCCGAAAGAGCTCTAAAACGGCCCCTGGATGGCACCATCACCTCCCACGGGACCAACGTAACTCGTAGGAACTTACCGAGCAGCCGTGGGATTCCCGGTTTGAGAATATGATGATAATTTGCATATTTGTAGTCATTGACAAAACATGGCGTTAGTGAGGGAAAACTTAAAACGGCCCAAGAATGTCCCCGTGGGTGGCACCAATACCTCCCACGAGACCAATGTTACTCGTAGGAAGTGGCCGCGCATCCTCGGGACTCCGGGTTAGAGAATATGATGATAAGTTGCATAATTCTAGACTTAGGCTTTAAAACATTGCGTTAGTGGGTGAAAACCTGAAACAGTCCCCGAACGTCCCCGTGGGTGGAAAAAACACCTCCCAAGGGACTAATGTAACTTGTAGGAACTGGTCGCGTAGCCGCGGGACTCTAGGTTTGAGAATACGGCGAAAATTAGCATATTACTAGACTTAGGCAAAACATTACGTTAGTGAGGGAAAACTCAAAATATCCCCCGAACCGCCCCGTGGGTGGCACCAACACCTCCCACGGGACCAATGTAACTCGTAGGAACTGGTCAAGTAGCCGCGGAGCTCCCGGTTCGAGAATTCAAAGATAATTTTCATACTTCTAGACTTAGACAAAACAAGGCGTTACTGAGGGAAAACTCGAAACAGCCCCTGAACGGCCCCGTGGGTGGTAGCAACACCTCCCACGGGACCAGTGTAACTCGTAGGAACTGACCGCGCCCCCCTAAGACTCCCAGTTTGAGAATACTATGGTAATTTTAGTAATTCTAGACTTTGTCTTAAAAACATGGCGTTAGTGGGTGAAAACCAAAAATAGCCCCAAAAAGACCCCGTGTGTGGTACCAATACCTCCCACGGGACCAATGTTGCCATAGTATTCTCAAACTGGGAGCCTTGGGGTTGCGCGGTCAGTTCCTACGAGTTAGTGAGGGAAACCCGAAACATCCCCTGAACGGCCTCGACGATGGCACCAACACCTCCCACAAGACCGTTGTAACTCGTAGGAACTGACCGCGCAGCCTCGAGACTGCTGGTTTAAGAATACTAAGGTAATTTGCATAATTCTAAACTTAGGCTTAAAAACGTGGCGTTAGTGGGTGAAAATCCGAAAGATCCCCAGAACGGTCCCGTGGGTGGTACCAACACCTCCCGCGGGACTAATGTAACTCATAGGAACTGACCGCACAGACCCGGATCTCTCAATTTGATAATACAACAATAATTTATATTATTCTAGACTTAGGCTTTAGAATGTGGCGTTAGTGGGTTAAAACCCGAACCATCCCCCGAACGGCCCCGTGGGTGGCACCAACACCTCCCACGGGACCAACGTAACTTGTAGAAACATACCACGAAGCCGCGGCACTCCTAGTTTGAGCATACGATGATTATTTGCATATTTATGGACTTAGGCAAACATGGCATTAGTCAAGGAAAACTCGAAATAGTCCCCGAATGGCCCCGTGGGTAGCACCGACACCTCCCACGGGACCAAAGTAACTCGTAGGAACTGGTCGTGTAGCCCCGGCACTCTCGATTAGATAATACAATGATAATTTCCATAATTCTAGGCTTAGGCTTTAAAACATGGCGTTAGTGGGTGAAAACCCAAAACACCCCCCAACGACCCCGTGGGTGGAACCAACACCTCCCTTGGTACCAATGTAACCCGTAGTAAGTGGCCGCGCAGCCGCAGGACCCGGGTTTGAGAACATAATGATAATTTGTATATTTCTAGACTTGGGCTTAAAAACATGGCGTTAGTGGATGAAAACCTGAAACAGCCCTCCAACGGCCCCGTGGGTGGCACCAACACCTCCCATAGGACCAACGTAACTCGTAGGAACTGATCGCACCGCCCCGGGTCTCCCGATTTGAGAATATGAAGGTAACTCGCATAATTTTAGACTTAGGCTTAACAACATGGCGTTAGTGGGTGAAAACTCGAAACAGACTTCGAACGACCCTGTGGGTGGCACCAACACCTCCCACTGGACTAACGTAACTCGTAGGAACTTATCGCGCAGCTGTGGGACTCCCGGTTAGAGTATACGAAGATAATTTGCATATTTCTAGACTTAGGCAAAACGGGGCGTTAGTGCGGGAAAACTCAAAATAGCACCCAAACGGCCCGTGGGTAGCACCAACACCTCCGACGGACCAATATAGCTCGTAGGAACTGGCCACGCAGCCCCGGGACTCCCGATTTGAGAATACAACGATAATTTGAATAATTCTAAACATAGGCTTTTAAACATGGTGTTAGTGGGTTAAAACCTAAAACAGCCCCCGAACGGCCCCGTGGGTGGAACCAACACCTTCCACGAGATCAATGCACCTCGTAGGAAGTAGTCGCGCAGCCACGGGACTCCCGATTTGACAATACGACGATAATTTTCATATTTCTAGACAAAGGCTTAAAAACATGGTGTCAGTGGGTGAAAACCCGAAACATCCTCCGAACGGCCCCGTGGGTGGCACCAACACCTCCCACGGGACCAATGTAACTTGTAGGAACTGACCGCGCAGGCGTGGGAGTCCCGATTTAAGAATACAATGATATTTTTCATATTTCTAAACATAGGCAAAACATGGCTTTAGTGAGGGAAAACCGGAAAGAGCCCCCGAACGGCCACGTGGGTGGCACCAACACCTCCCACGGGACTAATGTAAGTCGTAGGAACTGGCAGGGCAGCCATGGGACTCCCAGTTTGAGAATACGATGATAGTTTGCATAATTCTAGACTTAGGCCTAAAAATATGGACTTAGTGAGTAAAAATCCAAAACATCCCCCGAACGGCCCCGTGGGTGGAACCAACACCTCCCATGAGACCAACGTTACTCGTAGGAACTTACCGCGCAGCTACGGGACTCCTAGTTTGAGAATACGACAAAAAAATCATATTTCTAGACGTGGGCAAAACATGGCGTTAGTGGGTGAAAACTCGTAACAGCCCCCAAACGGCCCCGTGTGTGGCGCCAACACCTCCCACGGGACTAATGTAACTCGTAGGAACTGGTCGCGCAGCCGAGGGACTCTCAATTTTATAATACAATGATAATATACATAATTCTAGACTTAGGCTTAAAAACATGGCGTTAGTGGGTGAAAACCCAAAACGGCCTCCCAACGACCCCGTGGGTGGAACCAACACCTCCCTTGGGACCAATGTAACTCGTAGTAACTGGTCGCTCAGCTATAGAACGTCGGGTTTGAGAATACGATGATAATATGTATATTTCTTGACTTAGGCATAAAAACATGGCATTAGTTGATGAAAACCCGAACTAGCCCTCAAACCACCCCGTGGGTGGGACCCACACCTCCCACGTGACCAACGTAACTCATAGGAACAGGACGCGCAACCTTGGGACTCCCAATTTCAGAATACGACGATAATTTGAATAATTCTAGACATAGGCTTTAAAACATGGCGTTAGTGGGTGAGAACCCGAAATAGCCCCCGAACGGCCCCGTGGGTGGAACCAACACCTCCCATGGGACTAACGTAACTCGTAGCAACTGGTCGCGAAGCCGCGGGACTCCCGGTTTGAGAATACAATGATAATATGCTTATTTCTAGACTTAGGCATAATATGTCGTTTCTGAGTTAAAACTCGAAACAGCCCCCAAACGGCCTCGTGGGGGGCACCAACACCTCCCACGGGACCAACGTAACTCGTAGGAACTGGCTGCGCCCCCTCGGGACTGCCAGTTTGAGAATACGACGATAATTTTCATAATTCTAGATTTTGGCTTTAAAACATGGCGTTAGTGGGTGAAAACCAGAATTAGCCCCCGAACGGACCCGTGGGTGGAACCAACACCTTCCACGGGACCAATGTAATTCGTAGGAACTGGTCGCGCAGCCGCGGGATTCCCGGTTTTAGAATACGAGGATAATTTGCATATTTTACACATAGGCTTAAAAGCATGGCGTTAGTGGTTGAAAACTCGATATAGCCCCCGAACGGCCCCGTAGGGGGCACCAACACCTCCCACGGGACCAATGTAATTAGTAGGAACTGACCGCACGGCCACAGGACTCCCGGTTTGAGAATACAATAATTATTTTCATATTTCTAAACTTAGGCCAAAGAAGGCGTTAGTGAGGGAAAACACGAAACAGCCCCTGAACGGCCCCGTGGGTGGCACCAACACCTCCGACGTGACCAATGTAACTCGTAGGAACAGGTCACACAGCCACGGGACTTCTAGTTTGAGAATATGACGATAATTTGCATGATTATAGACTCAGGCTTAAAACATGGCGTTAGTGGGTGAAAATCCAAAATAGCCCCCGAACGGCCCCTTGGGTGGCACCAACACCTCCCACGGGATTAATGTAACACGTTGGAACAGACCACATCGTCCCGGGACTCCCGGTTTGGGAATACAATGGTAATTTGCATAATTCTAGACTTAGGCTTAAAAATATGGCGTTAGTGGGTGAAAACCCGAAACAACCCCTGAACGGCCCCGTGGGTTGTAGCAACACCTCCCACGGGACCAATATAACTCTTAGGAACTGACCGCGCAACCCCAAGACTCCCAGTTTGAGAATACTATTGTAATTTTAGTAATTCTAGACTTAGTCTTAAAAACATGGCGTTAGTGGGTGAAAACCAAAAGTAGCCCCAAAAACACCCCGTGTGTGGTACCAATACCTCCCACGGGACCAATGTTTCCATAGTATTCTCAAACTGGGAGTCTCGGGGCTGCGCGGTCAGTTCCTACGAGTTAGTGGGGGAAACCCGAAACATCCCCCGAACGGCCTCGGCGATGGCACCAACACCTCCCACAAGACCAATGTAACTCGTAGGAACTGACCATGCAGCCTCGAGACTGCTGGTTTGAGAATACTACGGTAATTTGCATAATTCTAAACTAAGGCTTAAAAACTTGGCGTTAGTGGGTGAAAATCCGAAAGAGCCCCAGAACGACCCCGTGGGTGGTACCAGAACCTCCCGCGGGACTAATGTAACTCATAGGAACTGACCGCACAGACCCGGATCTCTCAATTTGATAATACAATGATAATTTATATTATTCTAGACTTAGGCTTTAAAATGTGGCGTTAGTGGGTTAAAACCCGAAAAATCCCCCAAACGGCCCCGTGGGTGGCACCAACACCTCCCACGGGACCAACGTCACTTGTAGAAACGTACCGCGAAGCCGCGGGACTCCTAGTTTGAGCATACGATGATTATTTGCATATTTATGGACTTAGTCAAAACATGGCATTAGTCAAGGAAAACTCGAAATAGTCCCCGAATGGCCCCGTGGGTAGCACCGACACCTCCCACGGGACCAATGTAACTCGTAGGAACTGGTCGTGTGGCCTCAACACTCTCGATTAGATAATACAATGATAATTTGCATAATTCTAGGCTTAGCCATTAAAACATGGCGTTAGTGGGTGAAAACCCAAAACACCCCCCAACGACCACGTGGGTGGAACCAACACCTCCCTTGGTTCCAATGTAACCCGTAGTAAGTGGCCGCGCAGCCGCATGACCCAGGTTTGAGAACATAATGATAATTTGTATATTTCTAGACTTAGGCTTAAAAACATGGCGATAGTGGATGAAAACCTGAAACAGCCCTCCAACGGCCCCGTGGGTGGCAGCAACACCTCCCATAGGACCAACGTAACTCGTACGAACTGATCGCACGACCCCGGGTCTCCCGATTTGAGAATATGATGGTAACTTGCATAATTTTAGACTTAGGCTTAACAACATGGCATTAGTGGGTGAAAACTCGAAACGGACTTCGAACGGCCCTGTGGGTGGCACAAACACCTCCCACTGGACCAACGTAACTCGTAGGAACTTATCGCGCAGATGTGGGACTCCCGGTTAGAGTATACGATGATAATTTGCATATTTCTAGACTTAGGCAAAACAAGGCGTTAGTGCGGGAAAACTCAAAATAGCACCCAAACGGCCCGTGGGTAGCACCAACACCTCCGACGGACCAATGTAACTCGTAGGAACTGGCCACGCAACCCCGGGACTCCCGATTTGAGAATACAACGATAATTTGATTAATTCTAAACATAGGCTTTTAAACATGGTGTTAGTGGGTTAAAACCCAAAACAGCCCCAGAACGGCCCCGTGGGTGGAACCAACACCTCCCACGGGACGAATGTAACTCGTAGGAACTGGTCAAGTAGCCGCGGGGCTCCCGGTTTGAGAATTCGAAGATAATTTTCATACTTCTAGACTTAGACAAAACAAGGCGTTACTGAGGGAAAACTCGAAACATCCCCTGAACGGCCCCGTGGGTGGTAGCAACACCTCCCACAGGACCAGTGTAACTCGTAGGAACTGACCGCGCCGCCCCAAGACTCCCAGTTTGAGAATACTATGGTAATTTTAGTAATTCTAGACTTTGTCTTAAAAACATGGCGTTAGTGGGTGATAACCAAAAATAGCCCCAAAAAGACCCCGTGTGTGGTACCAATACCTCCCACGGGACCAATGTTGCCATAGTATTCTCAAACTGGGAGTCTTGGGGTTGCGCGGTCAGTTCCTACGAGTTAGTGAGGGAAACCCGAAACATCCCCCAAATGGCCTCGGCGATGGTACCAACACCTCCCACAAGACCAATGTAACTCGTAGGAACTGACCGCGCAGCCTCGAGACTGCTGGTTTGAGAATACTACGGTAATTTTCATAATTCTTAACTTAGGCTTAAAAACTTGGCGTTAGTGGGTGAAAATCCGAAAGAGCCCCAGAACGGCCCCATGGGTGGTACCAACACCTTCCGCGGGACTAATGTAACTCATAGGAACTGACCGCATAGACCCGGATCTCTCAATTTGATAATACAACGATAATTTATATTATTCTAGACTTAGGCTTTAAAATGTGGCGTTAGTGGTTTAAAACCCGAACCATCCCCCGAACGGCCCCGTGGGTGGCACCAACACCTCCCACGGGACCAACGTAACTTGTAGAAACGTACCGCGAAGCCGCGGGACTCCTAGTTTGAGCATACGATGATTATTTGCATATTTATGGACTTAGTCAAAACATGGCATTAGTCAAGGAAAACTCAAAATAGTCCCCGAATGGCCCCGTGGGTAGCACCGACACCTCCCACGGGACCAATGTAACTCGTAGGAACTGGTCGTGTGGCCTCGACACTCTCGATTAGATAATACAAAGATAATTTGCATAATTCTAGGCTTAGCCTTTAAAACATGGCGTTAGTGGGTGAAAACTCGAAACACCCCCCAACGACCCCGTGGGTGGAACTAACACCTCCCTTGGTACCAATGTAACCCATAGTAAGTGGCCGCGCAACCGCAGGACCCGGGTTTGAGAACATAATGATAATTTGTATATTTCTAGACTTAGGCTTAAAAACATGGCGTTAGTGGATGAAAACCTGAAACAGCCCTCCAACGGCCCCGTGGGTGGCACCAACACCTCCCATAGGACCAACGTAACTCGTACGAACTGATCACACAGCCCCGGGTCTCCCAATTTGAGAATATGACGGTAACTTGCATAATTTTAGGCTTAGGATTAACAACATGGCATTAGTGGGTGAAAACTCGAAACGGACTTCAAACGGCCCTGTGGGTGGCACAAACACCTCCCACTGGACCAACGTAACTCGTAGGAACTTATCGCGCAGATGTGGGACTCCCGGCTAGAGTATACGACGATAATTTGCATATTTCTAGACTTAGGCATAACATGGCGTTAGTGCGGGAAAACTCAAAATAGCACCCAAACGGCCCGTGGGTAGCACCAACACCTCCGACGGACCAATGTAACTCGTAGGAACTGGCCACGCAGCCCCGGGACTCCCGATTTGAGAATACAACGATAATTTGAATAATTCTAAACATAGGCTTTTACACATGGTGTTAGTGGGTTAAAACCCAAAACAGCCCCCGAACGGCCCCGTGGGTGGAACCAACACCTCCCACGGGACGAATGTAACTCGTAGGAACTGGTCAAGTAGCCGCGGGGCTCCCGGTTTGAGAATTCGAAGATAATTTTCATACTTCTAGACTTAGACAAAACAAGGCATTACTGAGGGAAAACTCGAAACAGCCCCTGAACGGCATCGTGGGTGGTAGCAAAACCTCCCACGGGACCAGTGTAACTCGTAGGAACTGACCGCGCCGCCCCAAGACTCCCAGTTTGAGAATACTATGGTAATTTTAGTAATTTTAGACTTTGTCTTAAAAAGATGGCGCTTGTGGGTGAAAACCAAAAATAGCCCCAAAAAGACCCCGTGTGTGGTACCAATACCTCCCACGGGACCAATGTTGCCATAGTATTCTCAAACTGGGAGTCTTGGGGTTGCGCGGTCAGTTCCTACAAGTTAGTGAGGGAAACCCGAAACATCCCCCAAACGGCCTCGGCGATGGCACCAACACCTCACACAAGACCAATGTAACTCGTAGGAACTGACCGCGCAGCCTCGAGACTGCTGGTTTGAGAATACTACGGTAATTTGCATAATTCTAAACTTAGGCTTAAAAACTTGGGGTTAGTGGGTGAAAATCCGAAAGAGCCCCAGAACGGCCCCGTGGGTGGTACCAACACCTCCCGCGGGACTAATGTAACTCATAGGAACTGACCGCACATACCCGGATCTCTCAATTTGATAATACAATGATAATTTATATTATTCTAGACTTATGCTTTAAAATGTGGCGTTATTGGGTTAAAACCCGAACCATCCCCCGAACGGCCCCGTGGGTGGCACCAACACCTCCCACGGGACCAACGTAACTTGTAGAAACATACCGCGAAGCCGCGGCACTCCTAGTTTGAGCATACGATGATTATTTGCATATTTATGGACTTAGGCAAACATGGCATTAGTCGAGGAAAACTCGAAATAGTCCCCGAATGGCCCCGTGGGTAGCACCGACACCTCCCACGGGACCAAAGTAACTCGTAGGAACTGGTCGTGTAGCCCCGGCACTCTCGATTAGATAATACAATGATAATTTGCATAATTCTAGGCTTAGGCTTTAAACATGGCGTTAGTGGGTGAAAACCCGAAACACCCCCCAACGACCCCGTGGGTGGAACCAACACCTCCCTTGGTACCAATGTAACACGTAGTAAGTGGCCGCGCAACCGCAGGACCCGGGTTTGAGAACATAATGATAATTTGTATATTTCTAGACTTAGGCTTAAAAACATGGCGTTAGTGGATGAAAACCTGAAACAGCCCTCCAACGGCCCCGTGGGTGGCACCAACACCTCCCATAGGACCAACGTAACTCGTAGGAACTGATCGCACAGCCCCGGGTCTCCCGATTTGTGAATATGAAGGTAACTTGCATAATCTTAGACTTAGGCTTAACAACATGGCGTTAGTGGGTGAAAACTCGAAACAGACATCGAACGACCCTGTGGGTGGCACCAATACCTCCCACTGGACCAACGTAACTCGTAGGAACTTATCACGCAGCTGTGGGACTCCCGGTTAGAGTATACGAAGATAATTTGCATATTTCTAGACTTAGGCAAAATAGGGCGTTAGTGCGGGAAAACTCAAAATAGCACCCAAACGGCTCGTGCGTAGCACCAACGCCTCCAACGGACCAATATAACTCGTAGGAACTGGCCACGCAGCCCCGGGACTCCCGATTTGAGAATACAACGATAATTTGAATAATTCTAAACATAGGCTTTTAAACATGGTGTTAGTGGGTTAAAACCTAAAACAGCCCCCGAACGGCCCCGTGGGTGGAACCAACACCTTCCACGAGATCAATGCACCTCGTAGGAACTAGTCGCGCAGCCACGGGACTCCAGATTTGACAATACGACGATAATTTGCATATTTCTAGACAAAGGCTTAAAAACATGGTGTTAGTGGGTGAAAACCCAAAACATCCTCCGAACAGCCCCGTGGGTGGCACCAACACCTCCCACGGGACCAATGTAACTTGTAGGAACTGACCGCGCAGGCGCGGGAGTCCCGATTTAAGAATACAATGATATTTTTCATATTTCTAAACATAGGCAAAACATGGCGTTAGTGAGGGAAAACCGGAAAGAGCCCCCGAACGGCCACGTGGGTGGCACCAACACCTCCCACGGGACTAATGTAAGTCGTAGGAACTGACAGGGCAGCCATGGGACTCCCAGTTTGAGAATACGATGATAATTTGCATAATTCTAGACTTAGGCGTAAAAATATGGAGTTAGTGAGTAAAAATCCAAAACATCCCCCGAACGGCCCCGTGGGTGGAACCAACACCTCCCATGAGACCAACGTTACTCGTAGGAACTTACTGCGCAGCTACGGAACTCCTAGTTTGAGAATACGACAAAAAAATCATATTTCTAGACGTGGGCAAAACATGGCGTTAGTGGGTGAAAACTCGTAACAGCCCCCAAACGGCCCCGTGTGTGGCGCCAACACCTCCCACGGGACTAATATAACTCGTAGGAACTGGTCGCGCAGCCCAGGGACTCTCAATTTGATAATACAATGATAATATACATAATTCTTGACTTAGGCTTAAAAACATGGCGTTAGTGGGTGAAAACCCAAAACGGCCTCCCAACGACCCCGTGGGTGGAACCAACACCTCCCTTGGGACCAATGTAACTCGTGGTAACTGGCCGCGCAGCTATAGAACTTCGGGTTTGAGAATACGATGATAATATATATATTTCTTGACTTAGGCATAAAAACATGGCATTAGTTGATGAAAACCCGAAATAGCCCTCAAACCACCCCGTGGGTGGGACCCACACCTCCCACGTGACCAACGTAACTCGTAGGAACAGGACGCGCAGCCTTGGGAATCCCAATTTCAGAATACGACGATAATTTGAATAATTCTAGACATAGGCTTTAAAACATGGCGTTAGTGGGTGAAAACCCGAAATAGCCCCCGAACGGCCCCGTGGGTGGAACCAACACCTCCCATGGGACTAACGTAACTCGTAGCAACTGGTCGCGAAGCCGCGGGACTCCCGGTTTGAGAATACAATGATAATTTGCTTATTTCTAGACTTAGGCATAATATGTTGTTTCTGAGGTAAAACTCGAAACAGCCCCCGAACGGCCTCGTGGGGGGCACCAACACCTCCAACGGGACAAATGTAACTCGTAGGAACTGGCTGCGCCCCCTCGGGACTGCCAGTTTGAGAATACGACGATAATTTTCATAATTCTAGATTTTGTCTTTAAAACATGGCTAGTGGGTGAAAACCAGAATTAGCCCCCGAACGGCCCCGTGGGTGGAACCAACACCTTCCACGGGACCAATGTAATTCGTAGGAACTGGTCGCGCAGCCGCGGGACTCCCGGTTTTAGAATACGAGGATAATTTGCATATTTTACACATAGGCTTAAAAGCATGGCGTTAGTGGTTGAAAACCCGAAATAGCCCCCGAACGGCCCCGTAGGGGGCACCAACACCTCCCACGGGACCAATGTAATTAGTAGGAACTGACCGCGCGGCCACAGGACTCCCGGTTTGAGAATACAATAATTATTTTCATATTTCTAAACTTAGGCCAAAGAAGGCGTTAGTGAGGGAAAACACGAAACAGCCCCCGAACGGCCCCGTGGGTGGCACCAACACCTCCGACGTGACCAATGTAACTCGTAGGAACTGGTCACACAGCCACGGGACTTTTAGTTTGAGAATATGACGATAATTTGCATGATTATAGACTTAGGCTTAAATCATGGCGTTAGTGGGTGAAAATCCAAAACAACCCCCGAACGGCCCCTTGGGTGGCACCAACACCTCCCACGGGATTAATGTAACACGTAGGAACAGACCGCACGGTCCCGGGACTCCCGGTTTGGGAATACAATGGTAATTTGCATAATTCTAGACTTAGGCTTAAAAATATGGCGTTAGTGGGTGAAAACCCGAAACAACCACTGAACGGCCCCGTGGGTTGTAGCAACACCTCCCACGGGACCAATGTAACTCGTACGAACTGACCGCGCAACCCCAAGACTCCTAGTTTGAGAATACTATTGTAATTTTAGTAATTCTAGACTTAGTCTTAAAAACATGGCGTTAGTGGGTGAAAACCAAAAGTAGCCCCAAAAACACCCCGTGTGTGGTACCAATACCTCCCACGGGACCAATGTTTCCATAGTATTCTCAAACTGGGAGTCTTGGGGCTGCGAAGTCTGTTCCTACGAGTTAGTGGGGGAAACCCGAAACATCCCCCGAACGGCCTCGGCGATGGCACCAACATCTCCCACAAGACCAATGTAACTCGTAGGAACTGACCATTCAGCCTCGAGACTGCTGGTTTGAGAATACTACGGTAATTTGCATAATTCTAAACTTAGGCTTAAAAACTTGGCGTTAGTGGGTGAAAATCCGAAAGAGCCCCAGAACGTCCCCGTGGGTGGTACCAAAACCTCCCGCGGGACTAATGTAACTCGTAGGAACTGACCGCACAGACCCGGATCTCTCAATTTGATAATACAACGATAATTTATATTATTCTAGACTTAGGCTTTAAAATGTGGCGTTAGTGGGTTAAAACCCGAAACATCCCCCGAACGGCCCCGTGGGTGGCATCAACACCTCCCACGGGACCAACGTAACTTGTAGAAACGTACCGCGAAGCCGCGGGACTCCTAGTTTGAGCATACGATGATTATTTGCATATTTATGGACTTAGTCAAAATATGGCATTAGTTAAGGAAAACTCGAAATAGTCCTCGAATGGCCCCCTGGGTAGCACCGACACCTCCCACGGGACCAATGTAACTCGTAGGAACTGGTCGTGTGGCCTAGACACTCTCAATTAGATAATACAATGATAATTTGCATAATTCTAGGCTTAGCCTTTAAAACATGGCGTTAGTGGGTGAAAACCCGAAACACCCCCCAACGACCACGTGGGTGGAACCAACACCTCCCTTGGTACCAATGTAACCCGTAGTAACTGGTCGCGCAGCCGCAGGACCCGGGATTGAGAATATAATGACAATTTTTATATTTATAGACTTAGGCATAAAAACATGGCGTTAGTGGATGAAAACCTGAAACAGCCCCCCAACGGCCCCGTGGGTGGCACCAACACCTCCCATAGGACCAACGTAACTCGTAGGAACTGATCACACAGCCCTGGGTCTCCCGATTTGAGAATATGACGGTAACTTGCATAATTTTAGACTTAGGCTTAAAAACATGGCGTTAGTGGGTGAAAACTCGAAACAGACTTCGAATGGCCCCATGGGTGGCACCAACACCTCCCACGGGATCAATGTAACTTGTAGAAACTGACTGCACAACCCTGGGACTCCCGGTTTGAGAATAATATGGTAATTTGCATAATTCTAGACTTAGGCTTAAAAATATGGCGTTACTGGGTGAAAACCCGAAACAGCCCCTAAACGGCCCCGTGGGTGGCACCAACACCTCCCACGGCCCCATGGGTGGCACCAACACCTCCCACGGGACCTGTGTAACTCGTAGAAACTAACTGCGCAGCCTCGAGAGTCCTAGTTTGAGAATACTACGCTAATATTTATAATTATAGCTTTAGTATTAAAAATATGGTGTTAGTTGGTGAAAATCGAAAATATCCCCTGAACGACCCCATGGGTGGTACCAACACCTCTCACGGGACCAATGTAGCTCGTAAGAATTGACAGCGCTGCCTCGGGACTCCCGGTTTGAGAATACCTTAATAATTTGCATAATTCTAGACTTAGGCTCAAAAACATGGCGTTAGTGGGTGAAAACCCGAAAAAAAAACCCCGAATGGCACCGTGGGTGGCACCAACACCTCCAGCGGGACCAATGTTACCGTAGCAACTGATCGGGTAACCACGGGGCTCCCGATTTGAGAATACGATGATATTTTGCATATTTCTAGACTTAGTAAAACATGGCGTTAGTGGGGGAAAACCCAAAACATCCCCCGAACGGCCTCGGGGATAGCACGAACACCTCCCAGAGGACCAATGTAACTTGTAGGAACTGACCGCGTAGCCCCGAGACTCCTGGATTGAGAATACTACGGTAATTTTCATAATTCTAAACTTAGGCTTAAAAATTTGGCGTTAGTGTGTGAAAATCCCAAACAGCCCCCGACCGGCCCGTGGGTGGTACCAACACCTCCCACGGGACCAATGTAACTCGCAGGAACTCACCGCGCAGCCCCGGGTCTCTCGATTTGAGAATATGATGATAAGTTGCATAATTCTAGACTTAGTCTTTAAAACGTGGCGTTAGTGGGTGAAAACCCTGAACATCCCCCAAACGGCCCCGTGGGTGGCACTAACACCTCCCACGGGACCAATGTAACTCGTAAGAACTTACCGTGCAGCCGCAGTACTCTCGGTGTAATAACCCTTACTTTTGGATAATTGATTTTATATAAATTGTGCCACATGGGGTGATTATATAAAATAATGGAAGTTAGAGTAAATTTTTATTTTGATTAATTTTGAGAGATTATAATTACTGAGTTTTGCATATTTACCATTGAGAGAAGGTGAATAGCATCATGTTATGTTTTATTGCGTCGTTGTGCTTTAAGTGATTGTTATGGCATATATTTTAATGGGATCATTATTAATGAATTAAAGGATGTTGGAACATGGAATAATTTATGTTACTCCGGATTCCAATTCAGAGGGCGTGGTTAGTATTGAAACATTTAAGACAGTCAAAATAACAACCATATATTATTTCTGAGTTTCAGGCACTTTTTACAGATTATGTCTTAATTATGTAGTTACGAGTAAGTTTAATGGTGTATTAACAAGTTAAGATGGAAATTATTGCTTATGGCTCGATTAAGTGTTCAAGTTCCTTTTATTTCTCATTTGTGTGTTTCTTAAACCTGAGAGAGAGAGAGAGAGAGAGAGAGAGAGAGAGAGAGATTGGGTGAAAAGAAGAGAAAGAAGAGAAAGAAGAGAGAGTTGGAGATTTGAAGCTGAAATCGTTGTTACGAGAAGAGAATCAGAGACTACAAACTTGAGGCAAGTTTTTTACTTGCTAGTGTATGATTTAATGTGAATAATTTGTGTGATTGTTGTGTAAATTGGAAATTTGGAGAAAATAGTAGGTTTTGTTAGCTTTTGATGTTTTAACCTTGGATCTTGTTATTGATATGCTTTAAGTGATCATAAGGGTTTATTTTTGACACACCCCAACCCAGTTATTTATAATTAAGTCTGAAAGTCAAAGTGAGTCAAACCATAATTATTCTAACCAAACCATAAACACGAGTTTTAATTTCAGAGTCATCATTGTAAATTCATACAACTGGAAGCCTTTTCACAACATCAGAGTAGTCATGTCCATAAAAACTTTATTGAAGTATAAGTTAACTTAATTACATCATTAACATTTACACAAAATCATTGTTTCTTCCATTCCTGGCTAACCCAACCCGACCTCCTAGATTTGGCAGTGACATCGCGTTACCTGAAAAATGTTAACATAGGAACCGTGAGCAAAATAGCCTCATGAATGCATCACTACTATACTACTGCATGAATTTAAATGCAATAAATATTTTCCATATAATTATGTCTTAACTTATCTGGCTCATTCATAATCAATGACCAAATTTTTCGAATCATGATTCCCATATCCTATCTAAATAGACAATTCTCCCCCATTCCTGGTCGAGGAGTAACCCCTTATCATTAATAGACAAATCTCCCCCATTCTGGGTCGAGGAGTAACCTCCCATTTCAGTAAACTGAAATGAACAATTTCATATTCATTTAATTCTGATCATATCAACAACACGATACAAATATTTCTTTCTAGTGAGTACACTCACCTTGGGTTATCAACTATGTATTTATGTTTCCTTCGGGTGGAGCTGAACTCGTTTGATTAGACCTTACACCTATCCATCCACCTAAATTATTACTGAATCTCAATCATAAGTATTATTCTAACATAATTATGTAACTTTCCATGACAACAATAATATAATTCTACTTCAGTCCCATTCCATGAAACATGAGTAAAGACAAAACAATGGTACACATGTTGATACAGTTATGAACATTCAACTATAGGAAATACCTCATAAGGAATTTATAACCAAAGCCAAGTAAACATGAAATTATACTTCTCAATGTATATACACATGAAACATGTACTCAAAGTACCCTTTGTAAGGACGAAATACAAACATTCATTCAAGGGGTATCTAGTATGGCCTGAAATTATTGTCCTATATACTTAACCATCCTATATTCCTAAATTATATAAATATAGGGGTCCAGCCTTATCAATATGAAAAAATATATGAATATACTATCCAGTAAAAGCGACGGTGTAATTTTTCAAGCTTCCTAGGGCAAGTTATGACCATTTCTCTACAACACAATAAATCTTCCCTACAAGCTCCTCTATTGTTCCTCCGAATTCCCAGACTTTTCATAATTTTTCTATAGCATAACATTCCATTATTTTCAACCCATTTAAACTACACATACTTAATAGTGCACAATTAAACTTTCATAATTTTTTGACTTCATTTGCTATCTCAAAAGCTCGACTAAACTTAGGGCATACCGGAATCAAGTATACAAACAGTAACCATGTACCTACTTGAAATCATCATTACGGCCTAGCCACAAGTATATAAATTATCACTTTCGGATATGATATGAATATTTGAGATTAATTTCATATCCAATTGTAATTTCCCATTTCCAGTAAGCACATAAAGAGATATGCAAGTTTGAATGCAAGGGGTTTCAATACAAAGAAATTTTAAGGGTTTATACATTCAACTTAACATAAACTTGCATCTGACCATACATACATATAAAGGGCTGAAACTTTCGTAAAACTATGATTATTTATATCATATAAATCAGTAATATAAGATAAATGACAATATTTTCAATTAGGATTACCTTCGGGACTTTTACGTAATTTCCACTGATTTTTCTATAACTTTTCTCCTCATTTTTCCTTCCTAAACTCCCTAATTCTCTTTCTTCGAGGTGAAACCCTTTCATGGATGATTTTTGGCTGAAGGATAAATCTATTTCAAGGGTATAAGGTCGTCCAAGGCTGCCTCCCAAGCCAACCAATCAAATTAAACCATTTGGTTTAATAAAAGACGAATTACCACTTAAAGGGAATGGACAGCTTTGCCCTTTGTTCATAAGTTCGATATAACTCTTTACTCATCATCCATTTGATGATCCGTTTGTTGTGTTATAACCCTAGCTCACATGTCTAAAACTATCTAGTTTTCACCTCAAGTCTTTTATAATGTTATAAAGGTCAAAACTAGTCTCTAACATGAACATTTCTACCGAAAATAACAAAATTTTGTGTTTGTAAATTATTCGACCTTTCATGATTTATGAAAGTATGATTATAATAAACATAATCACTTAATATTGGACATTCTAATAGCACATTATTCTTATCACATAATATAAGCATGATTTAATTATAATTTATCACAGTTATATACGGATTGTCACTATTTTGGGTGTATAATTATTGTGGTTATGTTGTGGGGTGATGAGAGTAAAGAAATTGTATGAATAAAGGGTGTAGGTTTCAGATTTGGCTTTGAAGAATAAGGAATTTTTAAGGACCAGATAGGCACTGTCCCAGGACCGGCCGACCAGTCATGTGAGAACGAGCTTACAGCTTTCTTTGTTAGGCAAAACCTGAGAGGGAGGTCAACCGCGGTCCCCTGACCTGTTTTTCCCACTCATTTTCCTTAGTTTCCTCTAGCTTCTTTATTTCAAGATAGGTACTTAGGAACCTTCTTGAATGAAGTAAAACTAGAGTATTCGAGTTTAGTAGAAAGTTATCTAATAACCTGAGCTAGAAATGAGAGTTGGGATTTAGATGGTAACTAAATAAGTAATTAAATTAGACGTAGATAAATGATTCTTTTATAAAATGAGTTAGTTTAGGTCAAAAAGGGAAATAGATTGAATTAAAGTGGGCCTCTATAATTGTGTTGTAGTGATATCATACTTTATGGGTTGAGGAATGAATGTTAATTCATGGAGAGTGGTATGGGATATAATTAAACATTGAGGTTTATAATGATGATATTAAATGCTAATGGCTCCGGTTAAAAAGAAATGCATACTTCAAATTGGCATATATATATATATATATATATATATATATATATATATAAGCATAAATGATTTTGAGAATGTAAAACGTGAATGTTTTAAATGAGAATAACTTGTAAATGATAATTTGCATATACACACCTCTCTAAATCTCTTTCATATGGGAAGTTAGACGCATGAGGTGAAGTCCCCTGGCTAGTGAATGCAGGGTGAATATAGTCCTCGAACATAGGACCGGTTATTATTGTGTGATTATTGTTCACAGTGAGGTAATTTCGGGTGTGGTTATGACTCACTTTCGAAGGTATATGGTCGCGTCCCGACGTTGCATTGTAGGATGCCCAGGTTATCTTGTTAGATAGGCACTGGAAGATGATAGCCATTTAGGGGCACGTCCAGTGGGGAAACTCGGAAGGATGGTTTTGGAATCGTTATTTATGTGATTATAAATATTCTAAATAAATTGAAGCATGTAATGATGATAAAGCATTTGGTGAGATAAATTGCTTTAACTATGTTCCTAGAGAGAAAAAGGAACTGTTAAGTTAAATGTTGTATAAGTGATTTGGTCAAGCATTTTGTGAAATAAACTGCTTTAAATATGTTTCCTAATGATAAAAAGGAATTGTGAATTTAAATTTTATAAAACTGATGTGAAATCTCATTAAGTGACATTCAGATATTTCTTACATGCGTATATGAACATTTAGTAGTGTCATTGATATTGCGTTAAGTTATGCTTTTGGATTGAGAGGTGAGAATTCCTATTTTTATTTGTGAGAGTGAGATAAGTTTATAATGATGATGATATAGAATTCATAACTGTCATGCATTTTGTTTACATGGTGATCATATCAAACCGGGACATAACCCGTCTATATCTCTTTGTTTTGCATGAATTCTATATTCGCTCAGGTGCTCCACTGTAAGGATGCCCGTATTGACCTCTCCATCACAGTTATCCTGGAGCTATAACACTTTGCAGATGTTATTTGATTTTTGGATATTGACGCCTCCATCTCTTTTTGTTACTCTAGCTAGGATCAGTTTATGTATTCGGGTGTGTTTCCATAGTTTTTTACTTGCCTAATATAATGTGATATTTAATTTTATACTCGGTGTAACCTGTTTATATTTGGTCTATTAACCGACAGCTTATTCGGTTATTACATTCTACTTTATTTTTATGCCATTATTCATTTGTTTTGATATCTACCATCCTTTCAAACTAGATCATCTAAATAATTTTCTTTAAACTTATAATTTTAAATTTTGACACTCCATTTCTTAAAATAATTGGTGGTTATTTCGTATTATTATTTTAACGACAGTGATGGTAATAATGGACCATCTATGATTCCTGTGATTATTGGATTATCGGGCCGCCCACCTTTTATTTTAATAAGCGGGTTGTCACCGGTTTGAGAATACGACAATAATTTGCTTATTTCTAGACATAGGCAAAACATGGCGTTAGTGAGGGAAAACTCGAAATAGCCCCCGAACGTCCTCGTGGGTGGCCCAAACACCTCCCACAGGACCATTGTAACTCGTAGGAACTGGTCATGCAGCCCCGAGACTCTCGGTTTTAGAATAAGATGATAATTTGCATATTTCTAGACTTAGGCTTAAAAACTTTGCGTTAGTGGGTGAAAACCAGAAACAACCCCCGAACGGCCCCGTGGGTGGCACAAGCACCTCCCACGAGACCAACGTAACTCGTAGGAACTGATCGCGTAGCCGCGGTACTCTCGGTTTGAGAATACGATGATAATTTGCATATTTCTAGACTTAGTCTTAAAAACATGGCATTAGTGGGTGAAAATTGGAAACAACCCCCGAACGGTCCCGTGGGTGGTACCAACACCTGCCACAGAACAATGTAGCTCGTAAGAACTGACCGTGCAACCCCAGGACTCCCGGTTTGAGAATACGATTATAATTTGTATAATTCTAGACTTGGGCTTAAAAACATGGGGTTACTGGGTGAAAACCCAAAACAGGCCCCGAATGGCCTCGTGGGTGGCACCAACACCTCCCAAGGGACCAATGTTACTCGTAGCAACTGACCGCGCTGGCACGGGACTCCTGATTTGAGAATATGATTATAATTTGCATATTTCTAGACTTAGGCAAAACATGGCATTAGTGGGGGGAAAACCCGAAACATCCCCCCAACGGCCTCGGGGATGGCACCAACACCTCACACAGGACCAATGTAACTCGTAGGAACTAACCACGCAGCCCCGAGACTCTTGGTTTGAGAATACTACGATAATTTTCATAATTCTAAACTAAGGATTAAAAACTTGGCGTTAGTGGGTGAAAATCCCAAACAGCCCCCGAACGGCCCCGTGGGTGGTACCAACACCTCCCACGGGACCAATGTAACTCATGGGGAACTAATCGCTCAACCCCGGGTCTCTCGATTTGAGAATACAACGATAATTTCCATAAGTCTAGACTTAGGCATTGAAATGTGGCTTTAATGGGTGAAAACCGAAAACAGCCCCCGAACGGCCCCGTGGGTGGCTCCAACACCTCCCACGGGACCAACATAACTCGTAAGAACTTACCGCACAGCCGTGGGACTCCCGGTGTAATAACCCTTACTTTTGGATATCTGATTTTATATAAATTGTGGCTCACGGGGTGATTATATAAAATAATGGAAGTTAGAGTAAATTTTTATTTTTAGTAATTTGGAGAGATTATAATTACTGAGTTTTGCATATTTACCATTGAGAGAAGGTGAATAGCATCATGTCATGTTTTATTGTGTCGTTGTGCTTTAAGCGATGGTTATGGCATATATTTTAATGGGATCATTATTAATGAAATAAGTTGATGTTGGAACATGGAATAATTTATGTTACTCCATATGCAAATTGAGAGGGCGATGTTAGTCTTGAAACATTTGAGACAGTCAAAATAACTGCCATATTTTATTTCTGAGTTCCGTGAACTTTTTATAGATTATGGCTTAATTATGTAGTTATGAGTCATTTTAATGGTGTATTAACAAGTTAAGATGGGAATTATTTCTCATGGCACGATTAAATCTTCAATTTCCTTTTATTTCTCTTTTGTGTGTTTCTTAAACCTGGGAGGGGGAGAGAGAGAGAGAGAAATTGGGGGAAAAGAAAAGAAAAAAGAGAGATTTGGAGATTTGGAGCTGAAATTGTTGTTACGAGAAGAGAATCCGAGACTACAAACTTGAGGCAAGTTTCTTACTTGCTAGTGCATGATTTAATGTGAATAATTTGTGTGATTGTAGTGTAAATTGGAAATTTGGAGAAAATAGTAGGTTTTGTAAGATTTTGATGTTTTAACCTTGGATATTGTTGTTGATGTGATTTAAGTGATCATTAGGGTTTATTTTGGGTGTATATTTGTTGTGGTTGTGTTGTGGGGTGATGAGAGTAAAGAAATTGTAAGAATAAAGGGTGCAGGTTTCAGATTTAGCTTTGAAGAAAAAGGAATTTTCGAGGACTTGATCGGCGCGGTCCTAGGACCGGTCGACCGGTCATGTCAAAACGAGCTTACTGCTTTCTTTATTAGGTAAAACCTGAGAAGGCGGTCGACCGCGGTCCCCTGACCAGTCGATCGGTACCCTATTTTTCCCCCTCATTTTCCTCTAGCTTCTTTATTTTAATATAGGGACTTAGGAACCTTCTGGAATGAAGTAAAACAAGAGTATCAGAGTTTAGTAGAAAGTTATCTAATATCCTAAGCTAGAAATGAGAGTTGGGATTTAGATGGGAATTAAATTAGTAATTAAATTAGACGTAGATAAATGATTCTTTTATAAAATGAGTTTGTTTAGGTCAAAAGGGGAAATAGATTGATATAAAGTGGACCACTATAATTTGTTTTTAGTGATATCATACTTTATGGGTTTAGGAATGAATGTTAATTCATGGAGAGTGGTAGGGCATATGATTAAACATTGAGGTTTATAATGATGATATTAAGCGCTAATGGCTCCGGATAAAAAGAAATGCATACTTTAGATTGGATTATATATATATAAGCATAAATGATTTTTGAGAATGTAAAAAGTGAATGTTTTAAATGAGAATAACTTATAAATGATAATTTGCATATACCGACCTCTCTAAATCGCTATCATATGGGAAGTTACGCGCATGAGGTGAACTCCCCTGACTAGTGAATGCAGGGTGAATATAGTCCTCGGACATAGGACCGATTATTATTGTGTGATTATTATCCGAAGAGAGGTAATTCCGGGTGTGGTTATCACTAATTGTCGAAGGTATATGGCCGCTTCCCGACGTTTCATTATAGGATGCCCAGGTTATCTTTTGCGATAGGGTCTGGAAGATGATAGCCATTTTGGGACACGTCCAGTGGGAAAACTCGGAACGACGGTCTTAGAATCGTTATTTATGTGATTGTAACTATTCTAAATAAAGTGAAGAATGTAAAGATGATAAAGCATTTGGTGAGATAAATTGCTTTAATTATGTTCCTAGAGACAGAACTATTAAGTTAAATGCTGTAAAACGGATTTGGTGAAGCATTTTGTGAAATAAACTGCTTTAAATATGTATCCTAAGGATAAAAATGAATTGTGAATTTAAATTTTGTAAAACTGAAGTGAAATCTTATTAAGTGACATTCAGATATTTCTTCCATGCGTGTATGAACATTTAGTAGTGTCATTAATATTGCATTACGTTATGCTTTTGGATTGAGAGGTGAGCATTACAATTTTTATTTATGAGAGCGAGATAAGTTTGTGATGATGATGATATAGAATTCATAACTGTCATGCATTTTGCTTACATGGTGATCATATGAAATCGGGCCCTGACCCGTCTATATCTCTTTGTTTTGCATGAATTCTATATTCGTTCAGGTGCTCCACTGCAAGGACGCCCATATTGACCTCTCCATCACTGTTGTCCTGGAGCTATAACACTTTGCGGATGTTATGGAAATTTTGGATAAAGACGCCTCCATGTCTTTATGGTACTCTAGCTAGGATCAATTTATGTATTCGGGTGTGTTTCCACAGTTTTGTACTTGTCTAATATAATGTGAGATTTAATTTTTATACTCGGTGTAACCTGTTTGTATTTGGTCTATTAACCGGCAGCTTATTCGTTTAATACATTGTACTTTATTTTTATGCCATTATTCATTTGTTTTGATATCCACCACCCTTTCAAACTGGATCGTCTAAATAATTTTCTTTAAACTTATAATTTTAAATTTTGACACTCCGTTTCTTAAAATAATTGGCGGTTATTTCGTATTATTATTTTAATGACAGCGATGTTAATAATGGACCATCTATGATTCCTCTGATTATTGGATTGTCGGGCTGCCCAACTCTTATTTTAATAAGCGGGTTGTCATCGGTTTGAGAATACGACGATAATTTGCTTATTTCTAGACTTAGGCAAAACATGGCATTAATGAGGGAAAACTCGAAACAACCCCCAAACGGCCCTGTGGGTGGCACAAACACCTCCCACGGGACCATTGTAACTCGTAGGAACTGGTCGCGTAGCCCCGAGACTCTTGGTTTGAGAATACGGTGATAATTTGCATATTTCTAGATTTAGGCTTAAAAATATGGCGTTAACGGGTGAAAACCCAAAATGGCCCCCGAACGGCCCCGTGGGTGGCACAAACACCTCCCACGAGATCAACGTAACTCGTAGGAACTGACCTCGCAGCCGCGGGATTCCCGGTTTGAGAATACGACGATAATTTGCATATTTCTAGACCTAGTCTTAAAAACATGATGTAGTGGGTAAAAATCAGAAACAGTCCCCGAACGGCCCCGTGGGTGGTACCAACACCTCCCACGGGACCAATGTATCTCGTAAGTACTGACCGCGCAACCTCGGGACTCTCGATTTGAGAATACGATGATAATTTGTATAATTATAAACATAGGCTTAAAAACATCTCGTTAGTGGGTGAAAACACGAAACTGCCCATGAACCGCCCCGTTGGTGGCACTAACACATCCCACGAGACCAATGTAACCCGTAAGAACTGACCACGCAACCTCAAGACTCTAGGTTTGTTAATACTATGGTAATTTACATAATTTTAGACTTGGGCTAAAAAATATGGCATTAGTGGGTGAAAACCCGAAACATCCCCTGACGGCCCCATGGGTGGTACCATCACCTCCCATGGGACCAATGTAACTCGTAGGAACTGATCACGCAGCCTCGGGACTCCCAATTTTAGAATACTACAATAATTTACATAATTCTAGACTTAGGCTTAAAAACATGGCCTTAGTGGGTGAAAACCCGAGTAGCCCCCGAACGACCCCGTGGCTGGTACCAAAACCTCCCACGGGACCAATGTAACTCATAGGAACTGACCGCGAAGCCCCGAGACTCCCAATTTGAGAATACAGTTGTAACTTGCATAATTCTAGACTTAGGCTTTAAAACATTGCGTTAGTGGGTGAAAACTCGAAATAACCCTTGAACGACCCCGTGGGTGGCACCAACACCTCCCACGGGATGAATATAACTCGTAAGAACTGACCAAGATGTCACGGAACTCTTGGTTTGAGAATACGACGATAATTTGCATATTTCTAGACTTAGGAACAACATGGCGTTAGTGGTGGAAAACCCGAAATAGCCCCCGAACGGACCCGTGGGTGGTACAACACCTTCCACGGGACCAATGTAACTCGTAAAAACTTATCGCGCATCCCCGGGTCTCTAAGTTTAAGAATACGATGGTAATTTGCATAATTCTAGACTTAGGCTTAAAAACATGCCGTTAGGGTGTGAAAACTCGAAACAACCCCCGAACGGCCCCGTGCGTGGCACCAACACCTCCCATAGTACAAACATAATCGTAGCAACTTACCGGGCAGCCGCAGGACTCCCAGTTTGAGAATACGATGATAATTTTCATATTTTTAGACTTAGGCAAAATATGGCGTTAGTGGGGGAAAACTCGAAACAACTCCCGAATGGCCCTGTGGGTGGCACCAACACATCTCGCGGGACCAATGTAACTCGTAGGAACAGGCTGCGCAACCTCGGGACTCCCAGCTTAAGAATACGATGATAACTTGCATAATTGTAGACTTAGGCATAAAAACTTGGCGTTAGTGGGTGAAAACCCTAAATAACCCCCGAACGACCCCGTCAGTGGAACCAACACCTCCCAATGGACCGATGTAACTCGTAGGAACTGGCCGCGCTTCCACGGGACATCCCATTTTAGAATACGATGATAATTTGTATATTTCTAGACATAAGCATAAAAACATGGCGTTAGTGGATTGAAACTCGAAACAGCCCCCGATCGGCCCCATGGGTGGCACCAACACCTCCCAAGGACCAAAGTAACTCGTAGGAACTGATCGCGCTTCCGTGGGACTCCCGGTTTGATAATACAATGATAATTTGCATATTTTTTGACTTAGGGAAAACATGGCATCCCGAAATAGCACCCGAACGGCCCCATGGTTGGCACCAACACCTGCCACGAGACCAATGTAACTCATAGGAACAGGCCGCGCAGCCGCGAGACTCCCGGTTTGAGAATAAGATGATAATTTTCTTAATTCTAGACTTAGGCTTAAAAACATGGCGTTCGGGGGTGAAAACCGGAAACATCCCCCGAACGGCCCCATGGGTGGCACTAACACCTCCCACGGGACCAATGTAATCGTACGAACTGACCGCGCAGCCCCGGGACTCCCGAGTTGAGAATACTATGGTAATTTGTATAATTCTAGACTTAGGCTTAAAAATATGGCGTTACTGGGTGAAAACCCGAAATAGCTCCCTAACGGCCCCGGGGGTGGTACCAACACCTCCCACAGGACGAATGTAACACGTAGGAACTCACCGCGTAACCCCTAGACTCTCGGTTTGAGAATACTATGGTAATTTTCATAATTCTAGACTTTGGCTTCAAGTCATGGCGTTGGTGGTTAAAACCCCGAAATAGGCCCCGAACGGCCTCGTGGGTGGTACCAACACCGCTCACGGGACCAATGTAACTTGTAGAAATTGACCGTTTAGCCCCAGGACTCCCGGTTTGAGAATACGATGGTAATTTTCATAATTCTATACTTAGGCCTAAAAACATGGCGTTAGTTGGTGAAAACCCAAAACCGCCCTCGAACGGCCCCGTGGGTGGCACCAATACCTCCCACGGGACCAACGTAACTCGTAGGAACTGACCACGTAGCCTGGGACTCTCGGTTTCAGAATACGACAATAATTTTCATACTTTTAAACTTAGGAAAAACATGGTGTTACTGGTGGAAAACTCGAAATAGCCCCCGAATGGCCTCGTGGGTGGCTCCAACACCTACCACGGGACCAATGTAACTCGTAGGAACTGGCCACGCAGCCCCGGGACTCCCGATTCGAGAATACGATGATAATTTGCATATTTCTAGGCATAGGCTTAAAAACATGGCATTAGTGGGTAAAAACCCAAAACAGCCCCCGAACGGCCACGTGGGTGATACCAACACCTTCCACTGGACCAATGTAACTCGTAGGAACTTACCGCGTAGCCCAGGTCTCCCGGTTTGAGAATCCGAGAGTAATTTGAATAATTCTATACTTACGCTTAAAAACATGGCGTTAGTGGGTGAAAACCAGAAAATTCCCCCGAACGGCCCCGTGGGTGGAACCAACACCTCCCACGGGATCAACGTAACTTGTAGGAATTGATCGCGCAGCACCGGGTCTCCCGGTTTGAGAATTCGACGGTAATTTTCATAATTTTAGACTTAGGCATAAAAATGTGGCGTTAGTGGGTGAAAACCCGAAACAGCCCCCGAATGGCCTCGTGGGTGGCACCAACACCTCCCACGGGACCAATGTAACTCGTAGGAACTGACCGCGCAACCTCGGGACTTGCGGTTAGAGAATACTACAATAATTTGCACAATTCTAGACTTAGTCTTAAAAACATGGCGTTAGTGGGTTAAAACCTGAAACATCCCCTGAACGACCCTGTGGGTGGAACCAACACCTCCTACGGGACCAATTAACTCGTAGGAACTGTCCGTGTAGCCCTGGGATTCTCGCTTTATGAATACGAAGGTAATCTGTATAATTCTATACTTAGGCTTAAAAACATGGCGTTAGTGGGTGAAAACCCAAAACAACCGCCGATATTCTAACTCATATATGCAATATTTCTGCTGGATTAAATTTTTTGTAAAACTACTTGGTTATTGATATTTTTTCTCGTATCCTATCATTTGTAGGATTTTTGAATGTGGAACAAATGAAGGAGGCAATGGTTTACAACATGAAGATTGTTTACATGCTGTGGACAGTCAGGATTATATTTTTCATATGTTACAGCTTGTAATACCCCGTATTTTTATGCTATATTAATTTGGGTATTTATTAAATTTAATGTGAATTAATTATTTAATAAAAGTCTGGAAATTAATTATGTTATAATTATTAACGTGATGAGAGTTATTAATTGTGGGAAATTTGTTGAATATTACTAATGAGCAAAGGAATATATATTATCGGTTATATTAAATGTCACGAATGAATAAAATGACAATTTTGGAAATTTGAGTCGGGACGCGCCCGTGTCGCGTCGAGACTAAATATTGATGAATAAAAGTAATTATATTATAAGTCCCTCCTATGGTCGTTTTGAGTGCCCCAACGCGTCCGCAAGGGTCGAGATAGTGATAAAAGTGTATCCGGGGATTTAGTTTAGGCTTAATTAGTACCCCGGGAGGGTATTTTCGACATTTTACATTTTTGGGTAATTAAACCCACGAAAATTCAAGGGATATATCAGATGTATAAGGTGGTATTCCATGGTTAGAACAAACAAATACAAGTGACATCCATAGGAGAGGGAATGAGAGACTTTTCCCAGCAAACCAAGGTCAACGATTCACACGGTTGCACTGCCACCACCACCAACGCATAGATCGCGCGACGGGAAATGCAACCACATCAAAATCGTCCACAAACCAGAACGTCGAAAATCCCAGGCAAGTGTTTATCTTGCTTATTTCGTTGATGCATCACTCATGTTAGTCTAGGAATGATTAGGATGAGTTTTATGGAAAAAAAATCCCAAATTTGAGATAGGAAATTACATGTAGTGATGATTTAAATGATATTCTGGAAACCCTTTCACATGTAGAGGATTAAACCACAAAATTTTGATGTTTAGAAGAAGAAAATTCTGGAAAAAGGATTGATTTGAACAATGTTTAAGGAATTCTAGGGTTCTTGAGTTTTTTATGAATTTTGCCTTGTTAATCCATGATTATTAATGGAAATTTTCATGCTTTACGTAAAAGATGTATGGAATGGAATTATATAATTGTTAGTATAAATTTCTGGACGTTAGGGTATGGAAATTCAGGATTTGGATGTAGTTTTGTGAGAAAACCTGTAACTGCAGAATTCGCCATAGCCGCTTGATCGATGGATCGAGCCAAGAGCTTCGATCAATCGAAGGTTCGATCGATCGAGCCCCAGACCTCGATCGATCGACCCCTCCTGGTAGACTCATATTTTCCCCTTTTAAAATTAGTTGAATTCCATTTAATGAGAAATAATCTTTGGACACCCTTATTAAAATGTTTTGGGAGATAAAGATGACCAGTAGGATTCATTAATGAATAAGAGACCTTTAATGTAAGGCGGAATCCATATTTTTGGAGTGTTTATACCTAAGGAACGATGGAATTTTGTATTAAAGGGAGAGATTACGTAAAAATGGTTACGATGAAAAATAGATGAATACCTACTGAATTTTTATACTTGGGAGGATAGAGTATATGAGTGTTATGTGGTAAGTTGGAATAATACCTCGAATTAAAGTTAAAGAAGAATCGTTATACGTGATAACTAATAATGAGATATGAGGATGAATGTCGTATCTAAGGGATTTGATATGTACCTAAAATTGATATGGTAATATTAGTATAGTTATATGGTTGTGTATTCATATACTATCTATGTGTGAAAATTGTGCACGCCCTACTTGCTATCCCTGAGGTTACCACGCTGGGACAGTCCTATCTTGATGGGACCTTTATGGGGGATATTGACTTGTACCCTAGAAGATAGATATCCTTGGTACAGGCTATCGAATCGATAGTTCAGACAGTCCTAAGAGACGTGGGGGCATGTCCTATCCTCTTAGAGACTTGGAATCTATGCTTCGCCTCAATATTGTTTGTGTATGTGTTAATACAGTTCGAGAGTGATTCTGAACTTGTATTTCCCTTAGTGCGAGAGATACGGGGATTGGATAGCAGAGTATGCACGCACCATAATTTTTATGTGAGGTGCTGTTAGAAAATATATATTATACGAGTATTCAATATATATATATATATATATATATATATATATTTATGAAATTCTGAAATTTGGAACTGTTTACTGTGTTATGGAAAGTGAGAAATGAATTTCGAGTTTAAATTGGAAATACTTGTTTGAAAAGTATAATATGACAGTGGAAAACTTTATTAATTAATAAAGTTAAAATGAGAGCTTTGTTTTTAAATGAAATTATCCCTTTAAACCATGATGTTGTTCAGTTTTAAATCTTGCGAGTAACCTAAGATAAGTTAAATCATTGGGGAAGATTAGTGCGATATAGGATAAGATAAACCGCTGGGAAGGTTAGTGAGATAGGTGTGCACATTAGAAGAGAGGTGAGAATTTTTCAAGAGTGGTTCAAGAGTTGTTGCATTGGCCTGTAAACAATTTAAATACTTGCTAAACGAATTTTAAATCATATACACTATCGGGCTCTGTCCCGTTTCTATTTTCTTTCTCTCTTGTGTATATATGTATATATTATAGGTGCCCAGCCACAAGGGCGTCTTGCTTAGGATCCCTTGGAAGGAACGTGATGCAACTTAGGTTGGAGTTGCAGGGCTCTTGCTTAGACGACTTCATTTACTTGATTCCTCTCCTAGTACCTTCATTTAGTGGGGCATGTGTCGCCCTTTCCATCATTTAGTTGTTTTATTTGGACATTGTGATTGAGTTATTGTAGTATTGATACTTTGGGATTTATTATTGTCTGGATGTTTCACTTTAAATTTTAATGTTGGGATTCAATTGTCGAATGTTTAAATTATTTGGATTATATGTTCCTATATTATTATGGTGTGATTCGGTATATATTAAATTGTTGTAAATAATTAAATCATTGTTTTCAAAAAAAATAAATAAATAAAGTTTGGAAAGTAATGTTTAAAAATGGTTTTGACACCTAGCTTAATTAATTATGGTGTTTAAATTTGGAAAAGTTATTTTTACGACAGTGATGCTAAGAATGAACCAACTGTTCACCTTGATTTTAATTTAATAAAGGAGTGATCGCCCGGTATTTAATTAGGCGGGGTGTCACAGGTGGTATCAAAGCATTAAGTTCTAGTGTCCTTAGGATCTGTACGGCTTATTTCGCTTTCAGCTTAACATTTTTGCTATAGAGCCCTATTTTAGGATTGTTGTACTCTTGCTTTTACGTTTACGTCTTCAACTATTTGAGATTTAATAATAACTGTAGACTAATGAATTTCTTCACATTTTAGATGCCTCTGAGACATGCACCAAAGGATAGGCGTGCCCAGGCCGAGCAGCCAGCAGCTCCGGCACAGGGTACTATGAATGCTAATGAGGCAGTCGCCATTGTTCCTCAGGCGGTGAATGTCGCACTAGCAGTGGTTCAGCAGGCTCCACCCCAGATTCAGGCAGTGGCGCAAGTACCTGCACAGCTTCCATCTACATGGGAGCGGGTTAGGGATGCTTTTCAAAAAGCGCATCCACCTGAGTTCTCTAGTAGTATAGATATCATCATAGTCAGCCAATGGAAGAAAGCCATCCAGTGGCATCTTCGTATGTATGAGTGCACCAACGTGCAGAAACAGTTGTTGGCTTCCTTTAAGCTGGTGGGAGCCCCTTTGCAGTGGTGGGAGACCACCACCACCTTGGAGGAGAGGGACACGATCCCGATTCAGTCATTTTGGGAGCGGTTTGACCGTAAGTACTTTCCACCCGCCGTGCAGACTGAGATGAGGCAGAAACTACTGAATTTGAATCTGGAGAATTCTACCATTGTTGAGTATGAGGAGGAGTTCATGAGAATTCTCACCACAGTGCCAGATGAGGCACCCCCTGAGGGCAAGAAGATAATGTTGTTTGTGGACGGGTTAGCTTAGAGGATCCGTCATGACTTTATAGGAAATTTATCTCTGAGTACTTTCACTGATGTACTCAATGCTGCTTTACTACATTGCAAGGATCACCGCTTCCATCTGCAGGGAAGCAAGAGATCAGGGCCAACCTAATCACCAGGGCCAACAGCGACAGCAACAAGGTCAGCAGCAGGGCCAACAACTTGCTCATCAGGGCCAACAGGGCCAGTGGCGGGGTGGTAATGGCCAGGAGGGCCGCGGTCAGTAGGGTCAGAGGGGAGGTAACTTCAAAGGTCGATGTTTTTGGTGTTGTAAGCATGGCCATAGGCGCCAGGATTATCCGAAGGGAGGTAGGGCCCCAGAGCAGCAGGGTGCCCATAATGAGCAACAGAGGACACTTTTTCCAACTGCCCTCCCAGCTCGAGCCGAGGTACCAGCCCTACCAGCCATTCCAGCAGCTCCAATGCAGCAGGGGCTGTTATAGTATGGACGTGTCTATAACGTCCACCAGGCAGCAGCTCCACAGGAACTACCCGCGATTGAGGGTACGTTTCCTATCCATGGTACTATGGGTCGAGTTTTATTTGACACTGGGGCGGCGCACAGTTTTATAGCTGCGCATTTTGCAAAAGCCTTAGGGTTGTTAGCCACAGTAGAGAGCACTGCGACGTGTGTAGACTCACCACTGGGGAGCGGTTCGCTTATTTTCTTTATATTCTGGAGAGTGGGAGTAGAGATTGGTAGCTTGGTATTACCTACAGACATGTTAGTCTTAGATATGCATGAGCATGACGTTATTATCGGTATGGATTGGCTCACTGCCTATAGGGCCATGATAGATTGTTTTGGTGGGAGTATTGTCTTTTCCATTTCGGGGCAAGAGATATTTGTAGTGGAGATGCCTCGCCCAGAGGGAGGCTCGATCGCTCATCTGTATTACATAGAGGAGGATACCTCTAAGAAGGTTGTGATTCCCTTAGACTCGATCCCAGTTATTCGTGAGTATTCCGATGTCTACCAGGCCTACCCTCCAGTCGAGAGATAGACTTTGTCATAGATTTATTATCGGATACTAGAATGATAGCACATGCTCCATACTGTATGGCTCCGGCAGAGATGCAAGAGTTACGAGATCAGATAGAGCAGCTTTTAGGTCAGGGCTTCATTTGCAGGAGTACCTCACCTTGGGGCGCTCCAGTCTTGTTTGTGAAGAAGAGATATGGTTCACTGAGTTTGTGTGTGGACTATCGGGAGTTGAACAAGGTCACGATATGGAATAAGTATCCGTTGCCTCGAATCAATGATCTGTTCGACCAGCTAAGGGGAGCAACTTTCTTTTCAAAGATAGATCTGAGGTCAGGATACCATCAGCTACGTATTACGGAGCAGGATGTTTCAAAGACTGCTTTCTTGACGAGATATGGGTCCTATGAGTTCAGGGTGATGCCATTTGGCCTCACAAATGCTCCATCCGTGTTCATGGAGTTAATGAACCGAGTATTCAGAGAGTTCTCGGATCAATTTGTCATCGTCTTCATAGATGACATTTTGATATATTCACACTCCGAGGGAGAGCATGCCGATCACTTGATACAGGTTCTTCAGACTCTACGAGAGCATCAGTTGTATGATAAGTACAAGAAGTGCGGATTCTGGTTGCGAGAAGTACAGTTCTTGGGACATGTTGTTTCTGAACAGTGGATAGCAGTTGACCCGAGTAAAGTGTTAGCAGTGAGGGAGTAGAGACAACCCACGACACCGACGGAAGTGCATAGTTTCTTGGTGGTTCCAGAAGGAACAGAATTATGTCATGTAGTGATGACCCAATCTCACGGGTCCCGATTTGCGGTACATCCTAGAGGAGATAAGATGTACCAGGATATGAGGTGATAATACTGGTGGAGTTGGATGAAGAAGGACATTGCTGAGTTCGTGTCCAAGTGTTCTACCTGACAGCTGGTAAAGGTGGACCATCAGAAACCGTCAGGGTTACTTTAGCCATTGGAAGTACCCGCGTGGAAGTGGGAGAGTATTTCCATGGATTTTATTATGGGGTTGCCTGCATCACAGCGGGGCCACGACTCTATCTGGGTGATTGTAGACCGTTTGACCAAGGTGGCTCATTTTCTGTCGGTGCGGATAGACTATACCACAGGTCAATATGCTCAGTTGTTCATTGCTGAGATTGTAAGATTATATGGGGTGCCTCTGAATATTGTGTCAGATAGAGACAAGATTTTCGTATCACGTTTCTGTGAGAGGTTTCAGGAGGCTATGGGTACTGAATTGAGGTTGAGTTCATCTTATCACCCACATATAGATGGACAGACAGAGCGTACTAATCAGATGTTGGAGGATATGCTACGTATGTGTGTTCTTGATTTTGGAGGAGGTTGGGACCCACACCTTCTACTGGTAGAGTTTGCTTATAATATCGCTTATCAGTTCACGATTGGCATGGCTCCATTTGAGGTTTTGTATGGCAGGCCTTGTCATTTCCCAACTAATTGGCTCGAGGTGGGGGATAACAAGTTTTTAGGACCAGAGGTGATTTAGGAAACCTCCGCGAAGATTGAGATGATCAGGAGTCGCATTCGAGTAGCCCAAGACAGGCAGAAGAGCTACGTCGATGCGAAACGGTTCTTCAGGGAGTTTAATGTGGGGGACCAAGTGTTACTGCGTGTATCTCCTATGAAAGGAGTGATGAGATTCGGGAACAAAGGGAAATTGTCCCAGAGGTACGTAGGACCATTTCCCATCATCGAGAGGATTGGGCCGGTAACATACAGATTGGGACTGCCAGAGCATTTGCATCGCATTCACGATGTATTCCACATCTCGTCGTCGAGACGATATCTTCGGGATGATATGGCCCATACCCACATCGCGATAGATGAGATAGACTTACAGCGTGATAGCTCTTACGAGAAGAGACCAGTGGCTATCCTAGACTATAGTTGAGGTCGAAGATATTTCCACTTGTACAAGTCCAGTGGGAGCATCATAATGTGGAGGTATCCAGTGCGAGACAGATATGCGTGAGAGATATCGAGAATTATTCCTACCAGCTTTGCCTTATTTTTAAATTTCGTGATGAAATTTCGTTATTAGGGGGGAAGTATGTAATACCCCGTATTTTTAAGCTATATTAATTTGGGGATTTATTAAATTTATTGTGAATTAATTATTTAATAAAAATCCAGAAATTAATTATGTTGTAATTATTAACATGATGAGAGTTAGTAATTATGGGAAATTTGTTGAATATTACTAATGAGCAAAGTAATATATATTATTGGTTATATTAAATGTCACGAATGAATAAAATGACAATTTTGGAAATTTGAGTCGGGACGCGCTCGTGTCGCGTCGGGACTAAATATTGATGAATAAAAATAATTATATTATCAGTCACTCGTATAGTCGTTTTGAGTGCCCCAATGCATCCGGAAGGGTCGAGATAGTCATAAAAGTGTATCTGGGGGTTTAGTTTGGGTCTCGGTGCGTTTTTAGGCTTAATTAGTACCCCAGGAGGGCAGTTTGGAAATTTTATATTTTTGGGTAATTAAACCCACGAAAATTCAAGGGATATATCAGATGTATAAGGTTGTCTTCTAGGGTTAGAACAACCAAAGATAAGTAACGGCCATAGGATAGGGAAGGAGAGACTTTTCCAAGCAAACCAAGTTCAACGATTCACCGGGTTGCACCGCCACCACCACCAACGCATAGATCGCGCGACAGGAAACGCAACCACATCAAAATCGTCCGCAAACAAGAACGTCAAAAATCTCAGGCAAGTGTTTATCTTGCTTATTTCGTTGATGCATCACTCATGTTAGTCTAGGAATGATTAGGATGAGTTTTATGGAAGAAAAACCCCAAAATTGAGATAGGAAATTACATGTAGTGATGATTTAAATGATATTCCGGAAACCCTTTCACATGTAGAGGATTAAACCATGAAATTTTGAGAGGATGAGAGGCAACATTCCTAGGATGATGAAAGTGTCCTATCATGAAGGGACTCACTGGAGGTGAAGCCCTTTTTTTACCAACCTCCCGACAACAACAAATAAATCAGCATAAGAGTTTCAAATATACTATCACTAAGTTATAAATGGATAAGTGTTGGAATTTACCTATTGCTCTGGACAGGAGTGTGATGATATGACCACAAGTGAGTAATAAGGAGAGTAGTGGATATAAGACCTTTCGATGGATCCAGTCTCAATGGTATAAGTGGGAGGACAAGTGTTGTGACTTGACGCAATTGCTATAGGACGCACTCAAACACCCAATTTTTACCTAATCTTTTCTCAAGGTTTTTTTCCTTTTGCTAGAGGCACCAATAACAGTTGGATCTTTGAACCACTTCTTTCTCTTAAAATCCCCTTTAGATGGATCAACCATGATGGAAGGAAATGCAGAAGGGGGAGGAATTGGATTGGTGGCTTCCTTGAACACTCATTCCAATCGCACTAGATCAGGTGTTCAAGGGCATGAAAACAATGGGTAAAGTGGAGATTTTTATTTAAAATAAATACCACACATTGACACCTTTGATGTCTTAATCCCACACACCAGAAGCTGAAGTAATAGAAGCACCTTCTGAGGGGTAGGCGTAGGAAATTTCCTATGTTGTGATGCAGTGATAGGTACCATTGGGCACTATGGAAGAAGCACATTGGGACGGTCTTTGAGAGTTTTTCTTAGAGAGAACTCAACCCTTAGAAAAAAATTTCCCTTGAGACCCAGTTCCAAAGAGGGAAAGGAAAAAATTGGAGGATATTGAGGCGGACTTTCGATGAATTTTTGAATTTTAGTCAGTTGCATTGGCCAAAATTGGTCCCTAACAAATTACTTACACCCCCTACTCTGGTGGCACTAGGGATGGTGACATGGCCTGCAAGAGCATCACTAAGTGTCCTTTTGATGGGATAACTGGAACACTGGCCGAGGATCCCCTTGGTTGAAGTAAAATTATCAGATGCAACGGCTTGGTTTGTAATTTTTTTAGTATAGCCCCACTCAGTGTAGTAAGGTAAATATCCAAGAGAGAACAAAAGAAGCATGGCTTGTAATGGATCGTCCTCTATAAGGGCCTCACTGGTGGCTTGGACTACACTTGCTTCAGACTTAAAAAATTCCCAAGAATGGGCAAAAACTTCTTCTTCATAAGGCCTCATGACAAAGGAGTGAAGCTTGTCAAAAATATCCATTATCTCCTTTCGGCTCTATTTCTTATGAAAACGCAAAAGGCAAGGGGACTTAATAACTTGGCCAAGAGGATAAGGGATGAAGTTGAAAGATATGGAAGTAATGGTAGAGGAAACCCATCAGAAGAATGGTGATAGAAAAATCATATAGGTTATAATAACCAAGAGACGGTTCTATGTTAAGATGGGTTCGATCCAACCAAGTGTAGAGGGATCCAAAGGCAATTGAATCCAGAGGGAGCTTCAAGCCTCTAGCCAAATGGATGGCAATATTTATATGGTCCCTCCGGGGTTGGTCATTGGACTTCCTAGTCAACAAAAAATGTGAATGTACAATAAGAAGGTAGCTTTGTAGCTCTAGAGATGTAACTTTACCCTTGGTAGTGGTAGAAGACGCATCCTTCTCAGTGGGAGCTTCAAAGAAGTAACTAATAAGGGGAGTGAAAGTGTAATTTTTGGAAGATCCACCAATTAGCAACCTATTTTCCATCCACAACCTCATCAGTGAATGGTGTATAACCTATGGGCTCAAGCCCTAGCATCTCACACACGTCTTCCAATGAAATGGTGAACTCTTCATAAGCGACAACGAAGGTATGAGTGGTGATGTTACAACGGGAGACTAACACTTGAAAAGATACATTATTCTTGGATTGGGTTAACTCCCCAAGCCACTTGGCTCGTTGAAGCCCAACCCGAGAAATAACGTCAGCATGGGAACTCTGAGTGTCAATGTTCCAGGCTATAAAATGGGATGGAGAGCCCCCAGGTGCTTCGAAGTCAATCTGAGAGAAAGGGAAGTCACATCGATCAAGTCCAAAATGTTGATTTGCCTCTAATGGAAGGAAACCCCATTGAGCTGAGGTTTAACCTTCGTCACCTAGCATTAAAGGGTCATACTTAGCTCAAAAACTATAAGATTTATACCCACTGGAAAAGGCATCGTCCTTGTTAAAGATGGGGGAGCGATGATAGAATTGATGTTGTTCTTAATGGTAAGTCACCAAGGCAATGGCATTTGAAGGAGGAGTAGTAGTGGGAGGAGTAGTGGTCGCAGATGGAGTTACGGGGCTAAAAACGCAAGAAGATCTTATGGAAGCTATGAATGATGTGGATGAGACTGGTGCGCTTGAAGAATAGTAGGAAGGGTTTGAAAAATGGGCAAGTACAGCCACTAAAGGCAAAAAAAAAAGTCGAGGAAGGAGAAGAAGCAGGGGGAAGCTTAGAAATAATGGAGGTTTTATCTTTCTTTCTCTAACAAATATCTAAGTTTGAAGAAGACAGAGTAAGTGTGAATTGAAAAATGGCTGAGTGTTTTGATAATAGCCATTTGAGTTTCCTACCCCCACATGTGCCAAGCCACCCATAATCATTTTAAATGGACACGTATAACTTTGGGGAGCGCTCTGATAGTTGAAAAGACATTCCCACATCATTAATGAAGTGACGCTTGGGGAAGATAGGTTGTTTTATTTCAAATGAAGTTATGGTTTTAGCGCCAGAATATGTCAAACATATCGTAAAACCTAGGACCTAGAATGATGACACAACAAATTGGAAGGGGAATGACAAAAATTGTTCCATTTTTAAACCACGGTGGAGAAGCTTCTAGCACAGTTAAAAAAACTACGATGTCCCCTCATCATAAGTCCAAATAGGGTTATCTTTGACTTAGGTACATCGGGGAGAATTTAATTTTTCGAGCAAGACGAAATGGTGTCAGCCAAACTACAAGTATCATAGGGAGAATTGACTTACAATCACAGTTCAAATGATCACAAGTCCACCTCGTAATCATCCTAAGCATAGTTAACTTTAACTTAGAAGGAATAAGAAGAATGCTAATCACTAAGGGGAAGTCCCAATCATGCATTACCTTTAACTTTGTAGAATTTCCTTGGGATAATTTACAGAAGAGAATCCAACTCTGAGTCGACACAATGGCCATAATATCAAAAAGTTAGTGATGTCCCCTAGCCATAAGATTAGGGCATGAAGAGCTTTGGTTCAGGTACACTGGGGAGAATTTTACTTTTTTGATCGCAGATATAACAACACAAGTTGTAACGAATAAACAAATGAAATAATTTTTCAATGCAATATAGCATGTCATGTCGGATTGAGAAGTTTTTTTTGTAGATATTTCTTATTCGCCGCAACATCTCTCAACACGAAGGGGAAAATATTATGGTCCTAAAGATGATCCCCGAATTAGAGGGATATTACCTAAATAGAATAAGAGACTCAATAGAAGGAACCATCGAGGCAACTCAACGATGAAGCTTAGTGATCAAGCTCAGTTTACTTCCCTTCTTACTTAGTTATGCTGTAACTTTTGTTTATATTGACTATGAGCTATAATGATTGTAATAATGTAATGATTATAACTATTTAGTGCGAAGTCAAATGGTACTCATGATAGACCAGGCTTCACCGAGCTTGGGAGATCTCTCATGCTCTATCGAATGACCTTGCCATGAAAACTTCAGAGGGACTTGGTTTGGAGAATTGAGAAGTGAGGTGTCATTGGGACATGTCCTGACCATCTTAGAAACACCTGGTAAAACCCCGATATACCTTTCACTATAGAAGCTTGTGCCGAGCGGCCTTGAGTTTCATCGTACAATAAGTTTTTAACTAAACATAACTCTACTTAATGTCATATCTACTTTAGGTGGTGTTACCATCTAGATAATCATTATCCAATCCACACTCGAGTAAACCTTTATGGTATTAGGGCAGTCAGACAGATTGGTGAGCCACCTCTCTGGTTACAGTCCTCTGATGCACAGTGGTTAGGAAAAAGTCATGTCTTGGCATTTAATGTTTATGATGTATAGCTAACTAGTCCATTAGGCATTTAATGTTTATTACATAAGACATGGGGGGACATATCTTCACAACTGTAAGGGACTAAGGCATCTCGAGAGTGGTATGGGGGCAGTTTATTGGCCTCGACCATGTCTGAGAGAGGGATTTATTTTCTAAAGATTATTGGTTAGAGAGAGAATATACTAGAGATAAGTTATTAAAAAATCAGATCTCTTACTCACCCACCATTGTCATTTATTGTGAAGATTTTATAGGTAACTAGAGATCTTTCAGGAGTTGTTTGTGTGTTTTGTTGCCTTTATAGGTGTAACTAGGGTGCTTACTTCTCTCTCTCTTTGACTGAGTTACTTTTAAGTTTCTTTTTTCATTGTTTCAGTTATACATGGGTGTCTTGTGAGTTCAATCTAAGTGTTGATCAAATATAATATTGTGTGTTAGCTTGTATTTGTTGAAGAGTTCTTGGGTTATCATTAGTCACCATACCTACAGGCGTTACGCCTTAACTAGTATTACCATACTCCCACGCTACAAGGGGACTACCCTCTTGTAGCATGCCCCCCCCCCCCCCCCCCAATTTTCATGTAACACCATGTATTTATGTGCATTTAATATTTAATAAACTCAAGTAAATTTTAAATTACGTGCGAGTCATAATTTAATTAAATTAATTATGTTAATATTTGTTTCAATATTAATCGGAGAGTAAAACTTTAATATTAATGAAATTAAATTACTAAGTGAATAGTAATAATTTATTTATGCCATAACATGTGTAAATGACGTGGTATTTATTTAACTCTGTCGGGAGTCGGATATGGACTAAGTTGGGTGTGAGATAGGAGCTTTTAATAGATTAATTCAGATGTCAATTTTGAGTGTACGATTGACTCCGGATGGGCGGACATAGTCGAAAAAGTGTACTTGGGGTGGTAAATGGGTTGCGGGGGGTGTTTGAGCCATTTTAATTAGGGCCATGTGACTAAAAATGGGATTAGGAGATATAAACCTAGATTTAGGAGTTATGGGCAACCATAACATATTTGAGATAAGGTGAGAATTTAGAAAGGCAAAAAGGGAGGACTCTTGGGAACCAAAGATGAATAACAAGAGAGGTCTTCTAAATCGTACAACAATCTCGACACCAAATGATTAATCGGACAATACGAATACTAAGGCAAGTGGTTAAACATTCTTTGAAATTAATTGTTGTCTTCAATTAATATCATATTAAGTGTGTAAACAAATGATTTTTGGGTTGGATTGACACACAAATTGGATTTTGTTTGTGGAACATAAGAATACCTTTTGGTTTTAGAATGAATATTAATTCATATCTATTGTGGAGGAAACTCGTTGATATATTAGATTCGATTTATTAACTAGAAGAGATTGAGTGAAAACCTCTTGTAATTTCATATCTGTGTTGGTGACTGGATGAATTTGGGACTAAAAACCTTTGGTTTTGACTTAAAAAGGAAATATAGTGAAGGATTTCAGGATAAAAAGGGTTAGGGTTTTCCTTCCAAGAACACTGATCTGAACGAAGAGAGGAGAGAGAAATTTCATTAGGTCGTTCGAATGACATTGGTTATTGTTCAAAGGATGTAAGAAGTCATTCAAACAATATGACACGTCATTCAAACAACGCGCCATCTGGTTCGAGCAATGTAATAATTTGGTTGATTTTCTTTTACCTTACTAAGTGGCTTGGGATTGAATTTGAGGAAGGAAATTTAGTATAGTAAGGAGATATATTAAATCTGGGATTGTTTGGGACTATAAGGGACAAAGAGTATAAGGTTGATTTTAATATTTAATGTGAGAAAGAAACACTAAGGTTAAATTAAGTTAATAACTTGTGTCAAAAATATTAAGGGAGTTTGGGGGATTAAATTCTGAATATTCAATTATGGGCCAAGTGAGTGAGTCCAGGTATATGGTTAAGTGATGCCATGGTATTAAATTAATTATTGAGAGAAATAGATTAATTTGGAGTCAGAATATAGACTCGGGTAATATTAAGATACATGCCAAGTGAGCGATTCTCGGTATTTTTGTTCAGTGACACCAAGGTAATAACTTAATTAATGGATAAATTAATTAAATTATAGTCGAACCATAGACTCGGGAAGGCAATAAATTAATTAGTGGGCAAATTAATTAAATTAGAGTCGGACCATAGACTCGGGAAAATATAAGCTAGTGCTATGAATTTTTGTACACAGTAAAGTTCGAATTTAAATCATATTTATATTTGCCTGATAGTATATATATATATATTGTGTACTTATAATTATTAGTGACTAGATATTTATTTGAATTATATACTCTAGTGCTATCAAGGGAGGTTGCGCGATGTGGGTGAATCCCCTAGATTAAGGAGTAGGGAGAGTATATCCCCAGGTCATGGTCTCCAATTTCAAAGGTGGAGCATTGAGATGATGTCCTCATACTCGGGGGAATATGAAAGCCTCCATTACGTTTATTATTTACGTTTCGATTTGACACACCATAGTTGTCACGGAAATTCGGGTAGGATTGACTAGCCTAAGTTCATAGAACTTTAGAGAATACATCGAGTGAGGGATTACTCGGGAGGATGAATTATATATATATTCAACATATGTGTGAAGGTTGTAATATGATTTTACATATACAATGGGATAAATTGTGATATACGGGCAATTAGATACATGAAGTGAATTGTATAAATTATATAATGGGTGTGAATGTTATATGAATTTAAAAAAGAGAAAATGATCAATTAAGTTAATGTGATTAACAAATTATAAATCATATCTTAGGCGTACTCGGGTGTGAGGAGGGTGGTTGAAATAAGTTATATCAATTATCTAATAACTGGGTAGATGACTGGGCGGATATAAAGAAAGCGTTAGGTGTGAACATTAGTTGAGGAATGAGTCTGTCGTGAAGGGAGAGCGCCACTAGCTTTCATGCATTTTAATCATTGCAATTTAATCACATGCTAAATATTTTTGAAACGTTTTGGGTTCTGACCCTTGGTATCAAATATTTTAAAAACCTTTTAGGCGTCAAGCCAGAGGGACTCCAGGCTTGAATTCACTCTAGGGACTCACATTTGTAGCATCTGTGGATGTTACAGGATTTGGATAGACGGTTCTCCTATTTTATTCCTAGTTTAGGAATGATATATTAGTTTATCACGAGCATGTCACTCACGGTTTATTAAGTTATTTCAATTCAGATTGTATGTGATTTATTACTCCCTATTAATTTATTTTCATTTGGATTTCGCCGATGCTTTATTCGGCAAGACTTTGTTTTCGTTATTTGATGAGATGATTTGACTCTATTAGTATGTGATGTTTATTTTTTTCCCATTATATTTTGTCTTGCTTAATAGAAAGATTAAAATTTTGACATCTGCTTTTTCTATATTAGGTGGTCAGTAAGTTTTAAAAAGTTTTCGATAGTGATGCTAAAAATGATCCATATGAGATTCCTCTTTAATTTGATATAGGACTGATCACCAGATATTTTATTGGGCGGGGTGTCACAGATGGTATCAGAGCATCAGGTTCTAGTTTCCTTAGGATTTGTACGGCTTTTTACGTTTCAGTGTAGCATTCTTTGATATAGAGCCTTATGATAGGATTGTTGTATTCCTTTGCTTAGGTGCATTTACGTTCTCCTGCAATTTAGTATTGTTTATATGGTTCTTATACGGGTTCAATTGGGCTTGGTACATCGAACATCATGGAAAGACTAGCGAGGGCCGTTAGAAGGATTGCAGGAGGAGAGGCTCAGTAGAAGACATGGAGTATTCAAGAAATGGTGATTGTAATGGGGGCTACTATGATTATTGTCCAAGTAGGTGACAATAGGATGATCTCTCAGGAACAGTAGTATCCTAATCACCATAGTAGATAATAATTGTGTATTTCAAACTCATCCCACGAAGTTGACAAAAAAGGGGGAGTCAGAGGGACTCTTTCGAAGATCTATTATAGGAATTTGAGGAAAAGAGTAAATGTGATGAGCCAACGAAAATATAGAATTTAAAGACAATTGTGTAGGGTGGAGTACAATAACACCCAATATTAAGTTTTGGGCTAAATTTTTTTCTCATAAGACCAGCGTTGGTTGACAAGAGTAAGTCACCCCATATAAAGAAATATGTATTGAGTGGAATGAAAACTTTGGTACATTCTGATCGGGAGACCTTCCATCTACTATTTAGGCAATGATGTGAATGGAATTTCGAAACATATCACAAGTGGGAAAAATAATAGCTGATCACAAGAGATAAGTTGACTAGTTTAGCAAACATTATGCCCGATGAAGGGTAAAAATAATATAATGGAGTTTGAAGCACCTTATACCTTTGACTTACTTAAGTCTATACTGTATAAGTGTTCAACTAATTTGGAAATAGTGACAAAATTGGTTGTCTAACCTAGAATCCAAAGAACCTCATAATTCATCTCTCTAATCCTCTTCAATGATCCAAGAAGGTATAAATTGAATCACACTATACACATTAGAAGTGCATACATGTGTATATATTACTTAAAATTGATTGTGTTATTAATTCCCCTTAAAATGGTGTGTTAATAATTTTTTTTGGGATTTTTTTAACTTTTTAAACATTTTTAAAATAATGTTTTTATTATTAAAAGTTTGATTATAAACTTTGTGGGGTTAATTTTCTATTTTTAAAACTTCATTTTTCTTTGGAATGTTTGATTGGGTAGAATATTAATGCGCTAGAGACTTCAGGGTGCTACCTGTAATTAATTTTGACGCGCGTTTGTAAGCCTCTTATTTGCCAACACATGTCACGTTCCTGATGTATCAATTTGTGTTCGTTATGTGAGAGAGTTGCCTGGTGGATTGCTGAACGTTGGATCAAAACTTATCGATGGCCTGCATGTGTTTTGAACTTATCCTTGTGCTATCTCGCTGGACCAATCACATTAAACTTAACCACCGCTATTTCATAACCCTTAGATCAAGTCAATATTACGAAGACTTAATCTCAGCCCTTGATTGCCTTCGACTATCCAGAACCTTCCTCCACTCCTATAAAAGCCCTCTAATTCTCAACCTTTCAAGACTTTTGGCAGTCTTCATTTCTGAAAGAAAAAAAATAGAGAGAAGAGATAAGCGAGAGCGAATAGAGAAAAGAAAGGAAAGAAGAGAGGGAAAGGAAAAACTGTGTTGGCCAAACCCTAACCCTAACCCTAAACACTTCAAATCTGTTTCAAACCTTCGTCTCTTCACAACCCCAAAACACAACCTTGAGTGTTTGTGAGAGAGTGGTGTTACTTGGTTGTTCATATTGAAGTTGTAACCTCTTAATCAGTGATCTTATTACCAACTTAAACATTCGTGTGAAGATTTGTATTTCTTCTTCATAGAAATTGTAGATCTACACTTTGCATGTTATATTTCACTAGATCTGCATGTTTCTTTCTCGATTTAAGAAAATCCTTACTGATTTAGTTTTGAAAATGTTTTATGGTTTCTATTCTTATGAAACTTAACCTTGGCCTAGTTGGATTCACACTTGGAGATTTTCAATCTCAAAAATATTTTTAAAACAGAGATTGATTAAGATCTTGATCGATTTAAAACCAAGATATCCGTGGAATCTGGGTTATATTTAAAGATCAAAAAGGTTTCAAGTTCTGTAAGAAAGAAAGAAAAGAAAATCACAGCATATAGTCTTTATATGTAATTTTCTAGGACTGTCTGTAAAACTAAGTGTGTGTGAGTTCATGCATGTTGATAGGAATCACATCACAAACACTTAACACACTACTACACTGGAAGTGTTGTGAATAAGATAAAAGGTTATTGAGTCGATGCAAGGAAGCTAAAGCAAAGGAAGTTATCAAACTGGAAGAACATCATCAACAATCAGATCTATGAGAAGTTAGAAGGACACCAGGTGGGTTATATTCCTAAACTTAGAATAGGTTGATTTGTGTGCATGTATGTTGTATTATTTGTAACTGCTATTTGTTGTTAGTGGATTTTTACTTTCGTGACTTAGAAGTCACCGTGGATGTTTCCTCTATTGGGAGAGATTTTACCACGTTAAAAACTGTGTGTTCTAATTATCTTCATCTCCTCATCTCATTCTATCGTGTGCTGAATTTTTTGAAACTGTCTTAGTTTTAAAACTGATTACAAAGTCTTGATTACTCTCCTACATAAGTTTTTGTAAACACATCTTATTGTTTATAAATTTTATTTTCAAAAGAAGAGGGTTTCTTCAACAAACATCTCGGAGTTGCTTATACAGTTTAATCTTGTATTAAACGACATTAGCAATGTTTTTCAATTGGTATCAGAGCCCTATAAACTTTTATTTTAAAAAGATCTTGTGTTTCTGAAATCGTTTTCTGAAAGACCTAACTATGGACGAGAAGAATGAAAGGTTTGGTAATCTTTCCAGACCTCCACTCTTTGATGGAAACAACTTTGCTTACTGGAAAGTAAGAATGGTTGCCTTCATCCAAGGGACTTTAGGAGATGATGTCTGGGACATTATTGAAAATGGATAAACTTATCCTACTAAACCAGCCACTGAAGGAAGTGATGAGAGGGTAAAGAAAATCTTAAGTGAGTTTACCCAAGAAGAGAAAACTATTTCTCGAAATAATAATAAAGGCAAGAATGCCATTTTTTTGTCTATTAATGAGTATGAGTTCAAGAGAATGTCATCTTGTGCCACTTCTAAGGAAGCTTGGGACACATTAATCACTGCCCATGAAGGAGACTCAAGAGTTAAAGCTGCTAAAACTCAAATGCTTACCCAGCAGTACAACTCTTTGATTATGTCTGACTCTGAGTCTTTTGATGACTTTTACATGAACTTAACTGATATAGTTACTAAGTTGCATGCTAATGGTATAACATATGATAGGAATGAGATTGTTTCTAAAATTCTAAGATCATTACCATAAAATTTTGACAGCAAGAGGTATGCTATTGAGGAAATGAGTGATAAAAACCTTACCCCTGAGTTACTCAGTAGCAAACTTAGGACTGTGGAAATGGAATTAGACTTTATGAAACAATTCAATCATTCACAAAGAAAACAGCCCAACTCTAACTTGAGTTTTGCCTCTAAGATACCTAAACTTAAGACTAATTTGATGAACTCTGACTCTGACGAGGAGTGTGATATAGACAAACTAGATAATCAGATTGCCTTAATGTCTAAACAATTTAAGAAAATTGTTAAATTTAGAAACAAACAGGCAACTAAACAAGGCAAGCCTAATTATCTTACTCTGTCTAATCCCAAACCTCATGAGAGAGGTATTGACAAACATCCTAAGGACAACAACTCCAGACCCAACAGAGAACTTAAAAAGATTGAATGTTTTAGATGTGGGAAACTAGGTCACATTTCTCACGATTGCAGAGTTAATCTGAATAAAACCAACACACACAATAGAGCCAATGTATGTAAAACTTGGGATGATTCAAGTGACTCTGATGAAGAGGAACTTGAGTCATCAAATGTACTTGACCCTTGCATGTCCTTTTATGCTAAGATCATTTACAATGATGATATGCATGTGTCTGATAATGATGCTCCTACTCTTGCTTGTGTGAATACTGCTTTGACTGGCCTAGATGCTTTATTATCTGAAAATGTTGCTAGCTCTAGTTCCGTGTGTGTGAGTCAAAGTGATCTCGATAACGACGATGTAAACGGGTGCGTGAGTACTAAAACTAAATCGTTAGGGGTCACTACACACACTTCACTTAGCGACTCAGACATAGATGACCTCCCAGATATTCATACTTTGTATGCTAAAACTCTCAAAAAAGGCACTAGACTGGAGAAGACAGTTAGAGACTTGACTAAGAAATTTGATGATCTAAGTCTTATTGTGAAGCTGAATGCCGAAGAATACACTAACCAGTGTCTGTCTCATCAATCCGAAATTGAAACTTTTGATCAAAAATTAAAAGAGTTGACTAAAACTAATGAAACCCTGGAAATGAAATACAAGGGAACATTATTAGAACTGGAGGAAGCAAAAATAAAGACAGCTACTGTTTTCAAAAAAAATTCTAAGTTTGAAAACAATTCAAATTGTTTTACTGACGTTGTTGTTGACTCCAAGACCAATTCTGATGATAGAATCGGTATTGGATTTTGCCCTAAGAACAAACAAAAAACTACAAATCTTGAACCTATTAAGTTTGTTTCTGGGGGCAAAAGACCAATTGAAACATGTCCATATTTTCATTTTATTAAAAAGGAATTTGATCAAAAGCAACAACAGAAAGACATTGGAGAGTCTAGTAATTCTAAGGCTGACACTACACTTAAGACTAAATACGTCTGTCCTTTGATCAGAAAGGCTAAATCTACCTTTAAGACCATACCTCCTAGGAATAAGACCTCTAAATAGAATGTTGTTAAACCCATCTTTAGAAGTTTTCCTAATGAAGTTCATCCCTCAAGCAATCAATATTGCTTCTACTATGACATTTATGGTCATTCCTTTGAAGGTTGTTATGCTAGGCGTCTAAATACCCCTGTGTACAACACTTCTGTCTACAAGAACTTTAACTATTATAGGCAAAATCGTAACCATTATGTCCTTCCAAGACAACTTGACAAGAACTCTAACTACAGGAATATAAAGACCAAAACTAAGAGTTCATTTAAGAGAAAGGCTCCCAGACACTTTCCTAAACCAAAAGCTCAAATTTTCGACAATAATCAGTTTGCTGCTCCAATTTTTTTTCGACAAAAAGTTGTTTCTCAAAAATTTTATCAAATGAGGGCAAACTTGCACAAAATTAAAAGAAGAGCTATTTGGGTTAGAAAAGATGATCTTTTACCCCAAATGAAGTGTAACATTGTTATCACTGCCTTAAAAGCTGAACACACTTCATCTGGTTGGTACTTAGATTCAGGATGCTCCAAACATATGACAGGAGATGAAACCAAACTCTTAAACAAAACCAGATTTGCTGGAGGCAAAGTAGCTTTTGGTGACGGAGTTTCATCCCAGATCATAGGTAAAGGAACCCTAAAAGAAGAGGGAATGCCTACTCTCGAAAATGTACTTTTAGTTAAAGGACTTAAAGCCAACCTCCTAAGTATATCACAATTTTGTGACTCTGACCATACAGTTACCTTTTCAAAGAAAAATTGTAAAATTCTAAATGATAAAGGTAAATGCATTATTGCCGGATTTAGAACACCTGACAATTGTTATACTGTCAAGACTAGTTCTGAAACCTGTAACATTGTCAGAATGGATGACAATGAAATCTGGCATAATCGTATGGGTCACCTAAGTTATAATATCCTTGGTAGATTGTCTAGTCAAGAGACTGTTAGAGGAATTCCTAAAGTTAAGCCTGTCTCCAGTGTTGTCTGTGGTCATTGCCAGGAAGGAAAAATAGTTAAGACTTCGCATAAAAAAGTTAAAGACATTCTCACCTCTAGACCTCTAGATCTTATCCATATGGACCTTATTGGTCCCTCTAGAACTGTTAGTCTTTGTGGACACAGTTATATCCTTGTCATGGTTGATGATTTCACACGATTCACTTGGGTTTCCTTCATGAAACAAAAATCTGACACGTTTCAGAATTTTTTAAGATTTTTACTAAGAATTGAAAATGAGAAGGACACACAAGTCAATCGCATTCTTAGTGATAGAGGGGGAGAGTTCATAGACACATGAATAGTTGAATATTGTGACTACAACGGTTACAAACACGAATTCAGTGCCCCTAAGACTCCTCAACAGAACGGTATTGCCGAAAGGAAAAACTGAACTCTTCAAGAGATGGCACATGTCATGTTGCATGCCAAATCCCTACCTAAGTATTTCTGGGTAGAATCTATTAGAACTGCATGTCATATTATTAATAGGGTTTACCTTAGGAAATACACTAAACAAACCCCTTATGAGTTGTGGTACGATAAGAAGCCTAATCTGAAATATCTAAAAACTTTCGAAAGTCAGTGTTATGTCTGTAAAGACAGAGCACATCTGTCTAAATTCGAAACGCGTGGTGTTGAAGCCATCTTCATAGGATACTCTCCAAATAGTCGTGCTTATCATATATTCAATCTGCGTACTAAGGCCCTTATGGAATCAATAAATGTAATTGTAAGCGATACTATTGTCGAAAATAAGATATCTGAATCACCTATTGTGGTTGAATCTGAAAATGATTTCAAAATTGATTCACTAGAAATAGATGACTCATTACCTATTGAGAGTCCAGAAGTACCTGGCTGGGTCTCTAAAGATCATCCCATTGACAACGTGGTCGGTAATCCTAATGAGCCAGTTCGTACTAGATCCCAGTTAAGAAATTATGCTAATTATGCATGTTTCGTCTGCCTTGTAGAATCGAAAAATGTTAATGAAGCATTGAATGACACACACTGGATTTCTGCAATGCAGGAAGAACTTTTACAATTTTTCATTCACGATGTCTGGTATCTTGTACCGCGGCCTCAAAACAAAAATGTTATTGGGACACGTTGGATCTTTAAGAACAAATCTGATGAAAATGGGGTAATCCTTAGAAACTAAGCTAGACTAGTTGCTGAAGGATACTCACAAATAGAAGGAATAGATTTTAGCGAGACATTTCCCCCTGTCACTCATCTTGAATCTGTTCGACTTCTTTTCTCCATAGCGTGTCACTTAAAATTTACACTTTATCAAATGGATGTCAAGTCTGCCTTCCTCAATGGAATTCTGTCCGAAGAAACGTATGTAGAACAACCCAAAGGGTTCATTGACCCTAAATACCCTGACCATGTCTTTCGTCTAAAAAAGGCTTTGTATGGCTTAAAACAAGATCCTCGAGCTTGGTATGAACGCCTTTCCAACTTTTTGTTGGATAAGGGTTTTAAGAGATGAGGAAATGACCAGACCCTCTTTGTCAAACATTTTGACAAAAACATTATTATCACCTAAGTCTATATAGAAGACATCATTTTTGGGTCTACTTCAACATTTGAAGTTAAATCTTTTTCTGCTATTATGCATAAGGAGTTTCACATGTCCCATATGGGGGAGCTACAACTTTTCTTAGGATTTCAAGTGAAATAGAAGTCTGATGGACTATTTGTGTCTCAAACTAAGTATGCCTTAGATCTTGTTAAGAAATTTGGTTTAGATAATGCTAAAGTTGACAAAATGCCTATGAGTACTACTGTTAAATTATGCAACATGAAAATGGAAAGTCAGTTGATTCCACACTTTATCGTAGTATGATTGGTAGCCTACTCTATCTAACTGCCTCATGACCAGATATAATGTATGATGTATGTCTGTGTGCTCGTTACCAGAATTACCCCAAAGAGAGACATTTATCATGTGTACAACGTGTAATAAAGTACATAAAGGACACTCTTAATCTTGGACTTAGGTACAGTAATGATACCTGCTGTACCATCATAGGGTATACTGATGCTGATTGGGCCGGTTGTACTGATGACAGTAAAAGTACATCAGGTGCCTGCTATTATGTCGGCAATAATTTAGTTGGTTGGAGTAGCAAAAAATAGAATTGCACATCTTTATCTACGGCTGAGTCCGAATATATAGCAGCAGGAAGTTAATGTGCTCAATTGATATGGACAAAACAAATGTTAAGCGATTATGGGATCAAAGAAGATCAGTTACAATTGTATTGTGACAATCAAAGCGCTATTAACATATCTAAAAACCCGATTCAACACTCGCGAACTAAGCATATTAAGATAAGACATCATTTTACACGCGATCTTGTTGAAACTAAGGAGTTAGAAATCCATTACCTGCCTACTAATCTGCAACTTGCAGACATGTTCACTAAACCTTTAGACTATAACAGATTTCTGTATTTGCGTAATTCTATAGGTATGGTATGTGCTGATTAGACTCTGAAGACCTAAATTTTTACCCTTTGTCCATTTGAGACAAAATGGGGGAGAAATTTGAGTCTTACGGGTTCAATGTTTTGTTCACATTTCATCTAAATTGCTTGATCTTAGTGTGCATATTTGCAGGAATCTCTTCTACTGATTGTCTACCATTTCTAGTGTACAAATTTTGTAAATAGTTGAGTTATGTAGTTTTTGACTTTCTAGGAAATGGGTAGATAGTACCTTTGTATAGGACTATGTTTTATTTTTTTTGTTGTTCCCTAAGAGTTTAAACTAACTCAAAGGAGATTTTGTCTCATATTTCCAAAGGGGGAGATTGAAGCACCTTATACCTTTGACTTACTTAAGTCTATACTGTATAAGTGTTCCACTAATTTGGAAATAGTGACAAAATTGGTTGTCTAACCTAGAATCAAAAGAACCTCATAATTCATCTCTCTAATCCTCTTCAATGATCGAAGAAGGTATAAATTGAATCACACTACACACATTAGAAGTGCATACATGTGTATATATTACTTAAAATTGATTGTGTGATTAATTCCCCTTAAAATGGTGTGTTAATAATTTTTTTTGGGAATTTTTAAACTTTTTTAAACATTTTTAAAATAATGTTTTTATTAATAAAAGTTTGATTATAAACTTTGTGGGGTTAATTTGCTATTTTTAAAACTTCATTTTTCTTTGGAATGTTTGATTGGGTAGAATATTAATGCGCTAGAGACTTCAGGGTGTTGCCTGTTATTAATTTTGACGCGCATTTGTAAGCCTCTTATATGCCAACACATGTCACGTTCCTGATGTATCAATTTGTGTTTGTTATGTGAGAGGGTTGCCTGGTGGATTGCTGATCGTTGGATCAAAACTTATCGATGGCATGCATGTGTTTTGAACTTATCCTTTTGCTATCTCGTTGGACCAATCACATTCAACTTAACCACCTCTATTTCATAACCCTTAGATCAAGTCAATATTAGGAAGACTTAATCTCAGCCCTTGATTGCCTTCGACTATCTAGAACCTTCCTCCACTCCTATAAAAGCCCTCTAATTCTCAACCTTTCAAGACTTTTGGCAGTCGTCATTTCTGAGAGAAAAAAATAGAGAGATGAGAGAAGTGAGAGAGAATAGAGAAAAAAAAAGAGAGAAGAGAGAGAAAGGGAAAACTGTGTTAGCCAAACCCTAACCCTAACCCTAAACACTTCAAATCTGTTTCAAACCTTCGTATATTCACAACCCCAAAACACAACCTTGAGTGTTTGTGAGAGAGTGGTGTTACTTGGTTGTTCATATTGAAGTTGTAACCTCTTAATCAGTGATCATATTACCAACTTAAACATTCGTGTGAATATCGGTATTTCTTCTTCATAGAAATTGTAGATCTACACTTTGCATGTTATATTTCACTAGATCTGCATGTTTCTTTCTCGATTTAAGAAAATCCTTACTGATTTAGTTTTGAAAATGTTTTATGGTTTCTATTCTTATGAAACTTAACCTTGACCTAGTTGGATTCACACTTGGAGATTTTCAATCTCAAAAATATTTTTAAAACAGAGATTGATTAAGATCTTGATCGATTTAGAAGCAAGATATCCGTGGAATCTGGGTTATATTTAAAGGTCAAAAAGGTTTCAAGTTCTGTAAGAAAGAAAGAAAAGAAAATCACAGCATATAGTCTTTATATGTAATTTTCTAGGACTGTCTGTAAAACTAAGTGTGTGCGAGTTCATGCATGTTTATAGGAATCACATCACAAACACTTAACACACTACTACACTGTAAGTGTTGTGAATAAGATCAAAGATTATTGATTCGACGCAAGGAAGTTAAAGCAAAGGAAGTTATCAAACTGGAAGAACATCATCAATAATAAGATCTATGAGAAGTTAGAAGGACACCAAGTGGGGTATATTCCTAAACTTAGAATAGGTTGATTTGTGTGCATGTATGTTGTATTGTTTGTAACTGCTGTTTGTTGTTAGTGGATTTTTACTTTCGTGACTTAGAAGTCACCGTGGATGTTTCCTCTATTGGGAGAGGTTTTACCACGTTATAAACTATGTGTTCTGATTATCTTCATGTCCTCATCTCATTCTATAGTGTGCTGAATTTTTTGAAACTATCCTAGTTTTAAAACTGATTACAAAGTCTTGATTACTCTCGTACATAAGTTTTTGTAAACACATCTTGTTGTTTATAAATTTTATTTTCAAAAGAAAAGGGTTTCTTCAGTAAACATATCGGAGTTGCTTATCAAGTTTAATCTTGTATTAAATGGCATTAGCAACGTTTTTCAGAGTTCATAAAAGGATAATGAACTCATGGTAAGAATACACAAGCATGGAATTGAAAATCCAGCTAGGATGACGAGTGCCGATGTCGTCAAGAGTTATACATTTAGGGGTTTACATCAACACTTCCATGAAGGGGAGCTAAGAGAATTGGAGAATCTATCTAAAGGGAAGATCTGGATTTAATGGTGCTAGTGAGATAGCTTAAGGGGGATACCCAGTAAAGTATCCATTTTTATGATTGAGGTCAATATAATTTCTAGCATATGACTATTGATTCAGGCAAGGTCTTCAATGCGAACAACGAATCCTATAGGGCTAGCAAAACCTAAAAAACATCAGGAGTGCCAGTCCAGTTCCAGATTTCCAGATCCGGGGGAAGGAGAATTTTGACATGGCTAGTGGGGATAGATAAAGGGGAATAACAAATAGAGGTCTCTAATGTGTAAAGATTGGGAACACGTGTGCGGACCGTGTTCATAATAAAGTAAGTACAGAAGTGTGATGCCCGTCAAGGGCAACACTTATCAAAATTTTGGTTTGGTTTGCATGAGAGTGTTATGTTTAGGAACCAGTCTACCAGTTAATGTATTGACGAGGGAAAGGATAAGTTTTATCCTCAGGTAAATGGGTTAAATTTCATGTGATACGGGTGAATCATAGAATTTTTTTATGTAACACTAGTTTCGTGTGGGATGCATGTTTAGTGAGTGTATTATTAGTGTTACTATGGTCTTTATATGTTTATTAATAGGTAACGGGGCTCTCGTGAGTCCCATCTGAACAGTTGGATGAAAACACTCAGAGGATTAATGTGATATGAGGTTATCTCATTTTGAGAGTCGTATGAGAGCATCATTTTATCCTTGGTACGGATCGATTAGCGATGGGTAAACGGTGGTGGGAGGATACAACAAGACTATCAGATTCTCTATTCCATGGTAGGATGTATATTTTTGCGATATTCCACCTGAAAGAGGGTCTATCTCGAGGAAAATTTTGGGGTGAAGTAGACTTCATAGGATACAGTTGTCTAGTTATATTGGATCCGTGTGCATAGGGACTTTTACTGATGTGATTCAGGGTTTGGCGGATTGACCATGAATTAGATAGATATTGATTGTTAGTGACTTGGCACTGAGGACTTAGTGATAGTGCGAGTGCAACATTATATAACTCCTTTAAAGATGAGGGATTTGACAATTAGACCTACGAATATAGGGACGGAGTTTTGGATGTCGCAGTTATATTCTTGGGTCTACGGAAATTAATGAATGACAATGCTAGTGTCTAATGCAATAGGGAAAGTTCTTTTGGGATATGTTATGAAATGGTATATGAATAAGCGCCAATACACATCCGTAGTGGAGAGACTTTATTTGATGCTAGGACGTCAGTTTAAAGGATGATTTTTGAACTTCTGGAGTTACACTTTGAGGTAAAAACTATTACTCTATAAGGCAAGTATAGTCGACTAGTGCTACAAAAGAAGCGCTTAGAAAACTTTTGTACCACAAGTTAATGGGTGGGGAAACATCGAGAAGATTTAATTGAGATTTGGGAAGTAATCTAAAATAATCGTATGATGTAGTGTGATCTGTGGGATAACCATTAAAGAAAAATATTACGTATGTGATGTATGTGATCTTGTGCAAATATACAAGAGATATAGGGTATGTTGGCACCCTGATTAGTTTGATTTTATAATCGTCTTAAATAAAGGAATGTGCAAATAAGCGTGTGGAATATATCTCTATGCAGAAATTAGAAATAAGTGGAAGAGTATAGTGAACTAGAATTCGTTTGAAAAAGAAAATAGTTCGACTATTTGTATATCAAGGAGAATGATCCCCACCGTGAGGAGTGTAAAGACGGTGGTGACACATGTAACAAGATATCTTTATTCAAGGAAGAAGCCACATTTTTGGGAAAGTAGAGAAGAGTCTCACTTAGTCATATGCCTAGTATAGTTTTATGCATAGATAAGGTGTAGATTCCTACTCACGTGATGTGAATCTTTGAGCATGGGGATTTGTGTTATATGAAAGTGAAGTTGTCTCCAGGCACACCATTTAAGGGTAGAAAAGGTAGATTCGAGGTTATCAACTGAGCTTTTTATAATATTGCAATTCCATGAATGCGATATACATGCGGATTTGTAAAATTCGAATTTTATCTATCCAAAGTCGAGGAGAGGTCAAGATTTTCCATCGAGTTTGTAGAATGGATTTACTAGAATGATTGATTGTTAAATTTGGATGGGTTATACGATCAGGTAGTACATACAACAATTTAATTCAAAAGAATAAGTGAAACAGTACAGGTTTCTGTCGAGTAATGTTGTGAATTTTGATGATACATTGCAGTCCCACCTCATGTAAGAAGTAATAGGAGGTAGTAGGGATGAAGTTACATAGTGTACTAGACGTGTCAACCATAAGTCGATGGGTAGACGGGAAGTGGATATGTAGTAGGAAAAATCGAGGAATGTACATTCTATATTTTTGGTAATTTGAGAGTAGTAATTACCATTGGTAGAGTTACGTGTCATACCTCATAACGATTTAGTATCTGCATGATACGTTTGGAGAACCTATGGGAAAAGTATTGCTATCCAATCTTTTGTTGGTAACAGGTGGGGAAATGACAAACTGTGAGGACCCGAAATGAGTTGTGGTCCATCAACGGGATTGAGTAAGTTATGTTTTTCAACATAATTCCGGAATGTAATGAGGAGTACGTTTCCGTGCCTTGAAGGTGGAAGTATGACATGCATAGTCAGGAATTACTGTGGATAATTTCCCAAAAGAAAGTCACGTGTTTGGCAATGAGGAAATTGGCACCCAAGCCGGTGGAGTATAGGCCTATTATTTGGGGGACTACATGGTCGGGGACCTTTGAGTTTAAGATTATTGACCATCGAGAGGACTTCCTAGCACATCCATCTCGAGAAGATTGATTTTCAGCTAGACATCTCATATGAGGAGAGATCCAATGCTAATTTGGGTCGTAGTCAGCAAAAGCTATGATCTAAGGCGGTGCCACTAGTTAGAGTTTACTGGGGGAATAACAATATTAATGAGTCTATGTGGGAAAGGGAAGAGGATATGCAAGAGAAGTATCCAGAGTTATTCATCGTACTTATGATCTAATTCTGGGGATGAAATTACTTTGTAAGTGGGGGAGTATGTAACACCACGTATTTCTGTGCATTTAATATTTAATTAATTAGGGTAAATTTTAAATTACTTGTGTGTCGTAATTTAATTGAATTAAATATGCCAATATTTATTTAAATATTAGTCGAAGACAAAATGGTTAAGATTTATGAAATTAAATTACTAAGTGAATCATAATAATTTATTTACGTTATAATGTGTATTAGTGACCTACCATTTATGTATCTCAGTCGGGAGTCGGATCTAGACTAAGTTGGGTGTGAGATAGGAATTTTTAATAGATTTATTCGGATGTTAATTCTGAGTCCACGATTGAGTCTGAATGGGCTGAGATAGCCCAAAAAGTGTATCCAGGGGTAGTAAATGGACCACGGGGTATTTTTGGGCATAGCCAGGCCCACATGGGGGTATTTGGGTAATTTTAATTAGGCCCATGTGACTAAAAACTGGATTAGGAGAGATAAACGTAGATTTAGGAGTTGTGGGCATCCATAACTCATTTGAGAGAATCTGAGAATGTAGAAAGGCAAAGAGGGAGGACTCTTGGGAACCAAAGAGGAAGAACGAGAGAGGTATTATTCATCGCACAACAATCTCCACACCAAAGGATTAATCAGACACTACAAATCCTAAGGCAAGTGGTTAAACTTACTTTGAAATTAATTATTATCTTCAATTCATATCCTAGTAGGTGTGTAAAGAAATTATTTTTGGGTTGGGTTGACACACAAATTGGGTTTCATTTATGGAACATACGAATAACTTTTGGTTTAGGAATGAATATTAATTAATATCTGTTGTTGAGGAAACTCTTTGATAAATTAGATTTGATTTATCAATTTGAAGGGATTTAGGGAAGAACTCTTGTAATTTCAAATATGTGTTGGTGATTGGATGAATTTGGGACAAAAGGCCTTTGGTTTAGACTTAAAAGGAATTATAGTTAAGGATTTCAGGGGAAAAGGTGTTAGGGTTTTCCTTCCAAGAATACTGATCTGAACGAAGAGAAGAGAGAGAAATTTATTATGGCCATTCGAATGAACTTGGTTATGGTTCAAAATATGTCAAGAGTCGTTCGAACGACATGACATGTCAGTCGAATGACGCACCATCTGGATTGAGCGACGTAGCGAATTTGACTGATTTTCTTTTATCTTACTGAGTGGCTTGGCATTGAATTCAAGGAACGAAATTCAGTAGAGTAAGGAGATATATTAAATTAGGGATTGTTTGATACTATAAGGGATAAACAGTATAAGGTTGCTTCTAGTATTTAATGTGACAAACATGAAGGTTAAATAAAATTAATAAGTTGTGTCAAACTTATTAAGGGCGTTTGGAGCATTAAATTCTGAATATTTAATTACGGTCCACGTGAGAGAGTTCGGGTATATGGTTGAGTTATGCCAAGTTATTAAATTAATTATTAAGAGAAATAGATTAATTTGGAGTCGGAATATAGACTCGGGTAATATTAAGATACGTGTTTAGTGAGCAAGTCGGGTATATTGGTTCAGTGACACCAAGCTAATAAATTAATTAATGGATAAATTAATTAAATTATAGTTAGACCATAGACCCTGGAAGGTAATAAATTAATTAATTTGCAAATGAATTAAATTAGAGTCAGACCATAGTCTCGAGAAAATATAGGGTAGTGCTACAGATTTTTGTAGACAATAAAGTAGGGATTTAAATTATATATATACGGTGAGTGATAGTGTATATATATTGTGTTCTTTTAAATATCAGTGACTAAGGGAGGTTTCGCGATGTGGGTGAACCCCCTAGCTTGAGGAGTAGGGAAAGTATATCCTCGGGTCATAGCGTCCAATTTCAAAGGTGGGCATTGTGATGATGTCCTCATACTCGGGGGAATATGATCGCCTCCATTACGTTTACTATTTATGTTCCGATTCGGCGGACCATAGTTGTCTCGAAAATCCAGGTAGGACTGAGTAGCATGAGCTGATAGCACTTTACAGAATACATCTAGTGAGGTATTACTCGGGAGGATGAATTATATATATATATATATATATATATATATATATATATATATATATATATATATATTCAATATATGTGTAAATGTTGTAATATGTTTTTATGTATATAATGGGATAAATAGTTATATACGGGTAATTAAATACATGAAGTGGACAGTATTAATTATATAATTGGTGTGAATGATATATGGTTTTAAAAATGGAAAATAATTAATTAAGTGAATGTGACTAACAGCATATAAATCATATATTAAGCATACTCGACTTTGAGTGGGGTGGTTGAAAGAAGTTATATCAATTACATAGTTATGGGGTAAATGACTAGGACGGATATAAAGAAAGCGTTAAGTGTGCACATTTTTTGATGGGTAAGTCTGTCCTCAAGGGAGTACGACACTAGCTTAAATATGAAGAGCATTCATGCATTTTAAATTATTTCAATTTAATAACTTGCTAATTATTTTTAAAATATTTTGGGTTCTAACCATTGCTATCAAATATTTTCATAACCTTTTAGGTGTCCAGCCACAGGGACGCCAGGCTTGAATTCACTTCAGGGACTCACAACTGCAACATGTGTTGATGTTGCAGAATTTGGATAGATGCTTCTCTTATTTTAGTCATAGTTGAGGAATGTTATATCAGTATATCTCGAGCATATCGCTCAAGGTTTTATTAAGTTATTTCACTTCAGATTGTATGGGATTTATTACTCTCTGTTAATTTATTTTCGTTTGGATTTAGCCGATGGTTTAGTCGACAAGACTTTATTTTAGATACTTGATGAGATGATTTGACTCTATCAGTATGTGATGTTTATTTTGTTCCACATTTTATTATGTCTTAGTTAATATAAAGATTAAAATTTTGGCACCATCTTTTTGAATACTAGGTGGTTTGTAAGTTTTAATTCTACAGTGATGCTAAGATCTATCCATATAAGATTCTTGTTTAATTTTAAATAGGACTGATCACCCGATATTTAATTGAGCGAGGTTTCACATTTCATCCAGATGTTATCTCCAAATCGGAACAAGTATGCTACGAGTCAATTAGGCACCATGACGATCTCATTCACATCATGCTTCATGAGCCTTGAGTTTTCCACCATACATATGGTGATGATCCCCACTTGTTTATATTATTGATTTATGATGCTAGGAAGATGGAGATGAAGAGAGCATTATACACTGTTCATGGGGACAAGTTAGTTTTTATGAGCAAGAGAGAGGTCATCGTACCCCCGATGTGTACGGGCTGAGTATGTGTTGTATACTAGTGAGTATAGAGAATTTTAGATTAGTTTAGAGGTATGTAGAGGTCATGCAATAGGAAGGATTTGAGCACCACATTGGGTTTTTACCCACGGGAGCGCGTACGTGCATTTCGAGAGTGAGGCTGAGGTGCCTCGAGGTCCTGAAGTGTTTGGGAAGTCTTGATATACATTAGAGATGATAGATTGAGGGTTGGGACACTTAGAATAGGAAAACATGGCAAATTCGATGTTTGAGGAAAATAGATTGGCCAAACTACTGGTCGAACCAGTTTGCATGTGAACCGGTTCATCTCAACACCCGAATAGGTTCGGATGACCTATTCCAAAATCCCCCCACCCTTTTTATTTTTTCCACAAAATTCATTCATGCATACCTACATTTCACCCGTGATTCGACACCACCAGCACCTCGCATTTGCTCTTGTGTTGTGATGTTTTGTTGCTCCTTCTTTATGTAGTTCTTTTATGCCTTTGCATTTCATCATTGCAAGAACTATGTAATTTATCCTTTATCGTATTGTAAAAAATTGTAGTGGAAATGAAATAATTTGCTTATTAACTATTTGCTTGTTTTATCCTCGCACTTATTTTTTTCCTGATTTAGATTTTAGTCGTTTTGATTGAGGACAATGAAAAAGTTTAAAATGGGTTGGGGGGGGGGGGTGAGAAATGCGTCTTTTAAAAGAAAAAAAACTTCACAAATTTTTAAAATGCTTAAAATGCTTAAAAAATTAAAAAACGACAAATGTTCAAAAACTTGAAAATTAAAAAAATTTCGAGAAAAATCGAAAAGTTCTAAAAAAAAATTCTAAAATAAATAAAAGCTTAAATTTCTATTTTTAAAACATGTCACTAAATTTTTTGTTGAATTCTCAATTTGTAAATATTAAATGCACAAAGAAGAAATTGACCAAAAAACAGAAAATGAGTAAAAATTGACGACTTTACGAATAAGTGTGGACATTAATAATGTAGTGAAATTTCAAGATTATCATTTTTCGTGAGTATTTAATTAATCCGATTTAATAGTTAACTCAACATTCGATTCAACGTTTATATAAGTCGCTGAGGATCTCTATTCATTTCTTTTGATTGGTTACGAAAGATGAGTGAGATGTTGTCCTGAACACATGCTATAATATCCCAAAATTAAATGAATCTTGACATGCATATGGTAAAATAATTAGTAATTCAGATAAATGATTTTAGGCCTTTATTTGTTGACCAAAAATATTAGCCACAAAATGTAATGAAAAATTATCCTTTAGTTAGCCATTTTGAGCCTAATAAAATTTTCCAATTTCTTTTTATAACTCAAAAAACCCATTTAGGGTAGTTGTGAAAATAAAAGTCCATCAAGTAAGTCCAAATGGTGAAATAAAAAGGTCTAAAAAAACAAAAATGCTCAACACAAAAAAGAGAAAAAGAAGAAAAAGAGAAAATGCCAAGAAAAGTACATAAGGACATCATAAGCAATAAAATTCTGCAACTTCGAGTTTTTCGACCGTTCCCATTTTACCCAATATACCTTATAACTCGAGAAAGTACTAACTGAGTCTAAATAACAAAATTAATTACTGCATGAAGAGATAATACAGGAAAAGATAATAAGAGAGATTAAATGGTGCGGATAAAATATGATGTTCCCATTTTCCAATGACCGTAACATGATCAATAGATCTATTCAACTTGAATATTCTATATTTATATTTGTGTGCGTGAATTCGTGTTCAAATAAATTTACTTTTTATATCACGCATACTGAGAGAAAATAGCCACATTCCAAGTGATTCGTTTTGGAGTGCATCCGTGAGAAATTAAATAAAAAGAATATTCAAAAACTAATGTAATGATCAATCGTTAGAAGTTAGCAATTTGATTATTGGCTTTGCACACACACACACACTATGAGTTGAGATTCTCGAAATAAAATTTAAAAGAGACTATTTTTAAGACGTTTAAATTGTAAATTTTTAAGTATTTTGATGTTTATTCTTTCCATAGAAAAGCGAATTTCTCTGTGTAAATTCTCTACAAACCCTCATGAGACACCACTCGTCCTACTAGGGTATCCTACGGGTTTAACGACTGGTTGCATACGTTAAATTCAATCGCTTACTCACGAAAAAGGTGTTCAATCCCAAAAATTCTTTTGCAAGTTTCTTTAACTCATGCTATTATTATTTTACATTGCTCGTGAGGCGAATGTTCTAAGTTAGGGGTATTTAAATAGGCGTATATATTTAATATTTATCCCATTAATTTTGGTGATTTTATGAACTCTGGATTGTAATTAACTCGAATTTATCTCATAATTATGCTACTAACACTTTTGGCGAGTATTTATTCTTTTGTGTATTTCTCATGTGTTTTACAGGTATTTCATGCAAATGAATGCAGGAGAGAAACCTAAACAAGGAAATAACACAAGATAAGGAAGTTTAAGGTTATTTTAGTAATTTTCAAGCCATATCCCGTAGGATAACCAAACTGGAAAGTTGAAGAACATGAAATCACAAGAATTCTGGAAGAAACAGAGCATTGATCCAAGATACGACGAAGAAATTATGCAAGTTCAAAGTGGAGAAAAAAGTCTAGGGGTAGAAGAGGAATTTAGAAAAATTGATAAGAGAACCGATTTCTTTGCAATCCCGAACCGGTTTGTATGTCCTGAAGCCTCTTGTAAAAATGGGTTCATTGAGTTGTAAAGGATAAGGAGTCATATCTAACTTAGTTTTAACCTAGTTTTGAGATGAGAAACGAGGCAAGACCATAGGATATTAATTTTTTCACCAAGTTTATGCTTTGTGGATTCTTTTCATGAAATAATTAATACATTTTATCCTTCTCTCCTTTACTCTTTTCTCTTAATTATTTTTCTTATTTCCGTGCATCATTTATTCATTCTTTTATGCTTAGATACGTATTAATAATGAATAAATTCACATGTAACGTCAAAGTCATATGTTTAATTAGTAACGTCATGTCCGACTAGGTTTCCGAAGGTTGGAATGCATGAACTCAACACAAAGTGGTTTGCATGGATATAAAAATTAGTAACTGGGTTAAATAATTAATTAAAAACGTGTCATTTTGTTAATGCAATAATCGTAGGAATTTTAACTCCGTTTGACCTAGGTAATCGTAGTGTTTAAGAATGTGATGTGCGTCTTAACCATCTCATCACGTACTATATTTTTATTTTTGATTACGTACCGTGTGAGTTCATTCCTTCATAGATGTAATACTTGAAATAAATAAATTATTCATTTCAATTAATTATTTAATTATTGACTAGTTTTTTATCCACTGAAATTATTAGGGGTTGGGATATTTTATTCAGACCTGATCCTTCTTTCAAATTAATAAATCATCCAATGGTTAAGTCTTGCGTACGTAACTAATTTAGATAGGATTTCATTCCTTTCATAGTGTTAGTACATAGTCTCACCAGACTCTACTTTTTTCCCTTTTTTATGAGTTAATCATTAGGGTTAATCTTCTTGCTGACAAGTTATCATGAACATTCGTCTTAGTCCTTATGTTCGACACCGGGTTTACCGAATTATTACTTGAGCAACCATTTTACACTTGAACCGTAATCACATACGATAAAGAGATATTTTGTAAGAACATAATTCTTATCATGTACTTTTATTTTAATTGTCTTAATTCCGAACAAAATAAATTAAGTCTAGGCTAGTTTTAATTATGGAATTTAATTGAGCCTATGACAAAGTTCAAGTTAAAGAATATGCAATTTAAAGTGTTTAAGAAGATTTCAAGTCAAGAGGTGTTGCATTTATTTAAGATCACTCAGGTATGAATACTTATAAGCATTTGAGTAATTTTGTATATTGAATAAATGGTGGGTGATTTAAATAATTGAGAATTCAATATTTTTATATTTTTACATTTCTGAGTTGCGAAAAGTTTAAAGAAAATTTGAGGTTTAATTACAAAGAAAAATATTAATTTAAAACATTGTAGCTCACTCGAACGAGATAGTAAATCGTACAAACGACATTCACATGTCACGCGAATGATATCTCATCTCGCTTGAATGACCTGTCACCTCGATTTTCATGTTTTCGTTTTCTTGGACTCTGGGCTGCTCAGTTATATAATAATTCGTTTCTGCAAAAAATTTAAAAGGCAGAACTGTATCGAAAACTTATTCCCATACAGTTTTTCATCTTTTCGTGTTTATTCAAGATCGTATTAATCAATTGCAAAGTTAAGTGATCTTGAACGCAGTGACTGGAAGACAATTCGTTCGTTGACTACACCGTGTTGCACTTTGTGAGGAGAACTCTACAACCGAAGAGTTTTGTGCTATTGTAGAGGGAGTTCTTATGATGTAACTTGTGCAGAAGTCGTCTTCTTATCTATTGTTGACCACCTGGAGTTCTTGCACGAGATTTCAGCCGAGACATCAAAACTCACACCTGTGGGTATTTCGTATGTCACCCTATTTCATTGTAATCCGTGTAAGTTATGGCTTACAAATTATAGTGAAATAAAAAGGATTTTCTCTTCGGGGATTTTTCATGAAATTGTTTCTTTTACCGCATGCTTTATTCTTCGAATGGGTTGAATCACTTAGATGCATGTTTAGTGTTTAAGAAGTTAAAATTGGTTTTAACTAAAAATTCGAACAAAGTTGTTTTTACCTAAAAGTACACACTAAAGGGTCATTTCAAATTGCTATCAGAGCTTATTACACTATCTTATTGTGTTTGATCCCATGTCTTTAGGTATGCCTTTTGGTGGTTTTGATGATTTTAGAATTCCCTTGTTTGAATCATCTAATTGGAAATCTCACATGAAAACTGCTCTTAAAAAACTGGTTAATAGGGGTGATTGTGAAAAGTATCTTTGTTGCGAAGGTTTTGGTCACAGGATAGATGAGTGTCCCAATAAACTTGGAGAGAATTTTAATAAAATGATAAATCATGGTTCTAACCTTAGTGACAGTGACCCAGAAGAAGAAAACTTTTATGCTCGTAAGCGTGAACTTCCCACCTTTGGGGCTAGTCATGTAAGTGATAAAGACATACTTTTGCATGATTCTTCCATAGCCACAGAAGAAGATACACCTGAGAGTGAGGGTGAGGTGAGTGAGGATGAGAGCAAAGATGAGAGCAATTTGCAAACTGCTTTCAAAAAATTATATGGAGAAACATTAAAAGCACAGAAAGAAAATGTGAAATTAGGAGCTATGTTGAAAGAACTTGCCATTGAAAAAATAATTCTAATGGTTTAATTGAGGATCTTCGGGCCCAAGAAAAGAAAATTCGAGAGAAGCTAGAATATGTCGAGTGTGAGAGAGATAGTCTTCGAGGGTTGATGGTGACTATGAAAAAGGAAATTCTGGAGTTTGAAAATTCTACGCGTTTACTTGAGTCAAGGATAGATGATCTTGAGGAAAAACTAAGAGATTCGAGTAAAGTTAAGTATGATTTCGACGCTAGGTCTGAAAAGTTAGGCAAAATCTTAGGCACCGTCAAAATCAAAGATAATTGGTGTGGTATTGGCTTCGATAATCATGTCGCACCTACTTCCAAAGATAAAATTGTGCAAACAAGAGAGCCACCTAGGAATGTGAGGTATAATCGGCCTATAGGACACGCTCCTCATCGTATCTACCCTTGCACTCATTGTGGTAGCAGAGGTTGTCTTAGACGTTTTTGGTACAATCTTAAGAATGCTCCAAGAAAGTCTAAAGCCATTCCGGTTTTCAATGCCCCTACTCATCGATTCACACCTTCTTGGGTTAGGAAGCCGAATTTAGAAGCGTTAGGTATTAAGCTTGGTGATTCTCGCATCATTGCTCTCGGTTCACCTCATCTTTCATGTTTTGATCGAGGTAGTTCGTTGGTTTGTCATACACTGGTATTTTCATCATGTGTTATATTTTGCTAGTGTTATGGCATGTGTCTAGTTCTTGGTATGTATTTGAGTCTTTTCGAAAAATAGAAAAATATTTTTCTTTATATAAAAACTTTTGAAAATACAAAAATATTTTTCTTTTTATAAAAACTTTTGAAAATACAAAAAGTTTTTTAGTTTTTGAGTCATGAGGTTACATGGTTGATGTGAGATATTGGTGTGCTTGATTACCCCCTTCTTTCATTATTCATGGGGCTAGGACATTTGGTCATTATTATTGATTCTTAGAATGATCTTATCCTTTTCTCTATGGGGTTGTTTCGAAGTTGATATGCATTATGATTCAACTTTGCTTATATGCCATCTTTGCACACGTGCACGAGTTTATATGAATGTTTGACTTCTCTTGCATATTTGAGTTTGGTGAGACGTTCTTATCTCAATTTTGTCATCTATGCATAAGTAAACTTAAGAAGGAGTTGTGCTTGTAAGAACCGTTTTTTATGAGAATTTAAATTTAAAAATATGATGAGTGTTCACGGGAAAGGGCTACGAGAGTATAAAATTGACTCGTCGTGAAAGCAATCGTTTAAAAGAGCCCAAAAGAAAATCAACACAATAAAAATTCATATGCCAATAATTGGGGCCAATAGGACTTTCTCTAAGTTGAGATTGATAGATTTTTCTAATGATCTTAAAAAATTCATATATATGATGGAGTTTTGTTGGAAATTAATTTAAACAAGTTTGCACCCCGAATCCTATGTTGAAACATCGTATCATGATGCTATTGTTTGTAGAATCGTCAACAATCTGAACTTGTATGAATGTGGATTTAGTTTAGTTCATCAAACTCACACTTATTTTGTCACACATGGCTTTGATGGAGTTTGATGATTCCTTCCTATCAATTAGAACTCTTTGATCGATTCAACGTATTGAAATGATAAATCATTTATTGTAGTTCACTGATAATCAATCCACTCTCTTAATTAAGCACATTAGTACAATGTTAACATGTAATTCCCATTTGTCAGTTTTTACACTGTTTTCAATTTTGCAGTCTGTTTCCATGTTTCAGGTACTATTTTTGGATAATTTTTTCACTGGGCAAATATTGAATATTTTTTGGGTGTTTCTGGAATTTTAAATTTTCTCGTTTGAATGACATCTGTTTTCGTATGAAGATATCATTCAAGCGACATACTCAAATCGTTGAAGCGACATTCAAAGTCGTTAAACCGACTTATCAAAGTCATTCGAGTGACATCAAGCGAGATCAGGGTTTCACTTAAACACGTCGTTCCCACTTCTTCTCTCTTCGATCACTCACACCCTTTTCCTACTCAAGAGATAACAATCCTTATTTTAATATTGCTGACTTTGAAGTTTCTTCTCTATTCTCCAGCGACTGCCAAACCCTATTCAAACATCCCCCATCTTTGCTCCTGAGTTTTCTGGCGACCGAACCTTCTCATAAAGATCGATGATGGCCATTCTTATTTTGTGGATTCTCCAGCATTACAGTTAGTTCTCTCTAGTGTGTGTCTCCAGAAGGTGGTTTTTTTGGCGTGGTTTTACCAGAGAATTGTTCTCCTGGGAGTTAGTTCCTTCGTACTATTACATCATGTACCTCCAACGACGGTTCCCCTTTTTTTATAATTTCGAGGTAATTCAGTTCATAACATTCTCTTATGTTTTTATCAGAAATCGTTTGAGTAAATATTTTGTTGAATATTATTTCTAATTTTGGCTATTGGTTGTGATCGGTGTTCACGGTGGTTCGGACGACTTATTGTATGGAGATAGGTTCATTAGGAGTGTGTGTGTTCCTTGGAGAATGTTCACACTCACACATCACATTTCACTTTTTTTCATTCCACCTAGATGTCATGGTGCTCCGAGAGGACGACTCGATGCTCCACCACCCTCTTCTCGAGCACAGAGAGCTCAGGCCAGTAGGCCCACGTATTCCCCAGTAAGATGGGCCGAGTATGATCATTACTATTTATTGGGTCTCCACATTCGTTCAGTTGTTCTGGAGAGGGTATTTTGGTATTCTGAGTTTCATGGGTTAGGCATTCAGTACTGGTTGTCTTTTAGGGGATGGGATTATATGTTTGAGGTTCGTGGGGTTGTTTATCAGGACATTGTCAGAGTGTCTTTTTTTCGCGCTCTTCCCCACGCTGAGGGGATCTTTTCTACTGTTCATGGCATTCCTATTCTCGTCACATCAGATCTCATAGTTGCCTTTTTTCACCTTCCTCTTGTCCCTGACGCTATGTTTCCTTGTTATACAGATGATGGACCCACATATGATGATATTCTGCGTCATTGCTTCTGGGAGAGTCCCCAGGCAGGTACTACTATGTACCATCGCCAGCTTTTTTCTGCCTTCCGTGTTCTTAATAGGCTGGTGCCTATTTCATGTATCACGTCTCTCAGATGTGGGATATCGATCTAGCGACGGTAAAGCTTCGATTTATGTCGTCTGTTACCGTCAGTGGTACCATTCTAGTCAACCCTTCTCTTCCATATGGGATTCTCATCTCTATCATTTTCACTACTGCCGGGGTTCCTATTTTAGAGGGTGATCAGCATCTCCCTTCGCCTGTCGCTATTGATCATAATACTTTCACTCATTCCGAGAGTCATTTACCACTAACAGCGAGAGCTTCTGCTCCACCCCCTGAGGAATCCTTCCTCGATGCTGATCCCTGTCAATCTGGTAATCACACTATCCCGAGAACCTCCAAGTTTTCTCAGCCACCGGCCCCCACTCCTGCTCTAACTCGTCCCAATGAGGAGGAGGTTTTATCTTTACAGGGACGTATAGTTGCTCAGTCCAGGATGTATGACTCAATCATGGCCATATGATGCTAAGGCTGAAGCCCATGTTCTTACAAAGTCTAGGATGACAACATTTTTTTATGAGATGAGGCAGAGAGAGCGGATGAGAGGCGCAGGTTCTTCTTAATTAGGTCATATTTCATCTACATACTCTGGTGACACTGTTGATGCTTATGATGATGATGATGCTCCTGCCTATGCTCTGTTGTATTTATTGTATCTGAGACATTGTGATTCTTGATATCTTTATTTATTCTCAGATATGATGTACTTTTGTTTTATGTGGCTTAATTCCGGACAAAATAAATTAAGTCTAGGATAGTTTTAATTATGGAATTTAATTGAGCCTATGACAAAGTTCAAGTCCAAGAATGTGCAATTTAAATCGTTGAAGAAGATTTCAAGTCAAGAGGTGTTGCATTTGTTCAAGATCACTCAAGTATGAATACTTATAAGCATTTGAGTAATTTTGTATATTGATTAAATTCTGGGTGATTTAAATAATTGGGAATTAAATCTTTTTATATTTCTATATTTCTGAGTTGCAAAAAGTTTAAAGAAAATTCGAGGATTAATTTAAAAGGAAAATATTAATTTAAAATACTATAGCTCGCTCGAACGAGATAGTAAGTAGTTCAAACGACATTTACATGTTGCGCGAATGAGATCTCATCTCGCTCGAACGACCTGCCGCCTCAAATTTCGTGTCTTCTTTTTCTTGGACTCTCTGCTGCTCAATTACATAATACAATGTTTCTTCGAATGTTTTAAAAAGCAGAACAGTGTAGAAAACTTATTCCCATACAGTTTTTCATCTTTCGGTGTTTATTCATGATTGTATTACTCAATTCAAAAGTTAAGTGATCTTGAACGCGTTTATCGAAAGACAATTCGTTCATTGACTACACCGTGTTTCACTTTGTGAGGATAATTCTACAACCGAAGAGCTGCATGTTATTGTAGAGGGAGTTCTTATGAAGTAAGTTGTGCAGAAGTCGTCTTCTTTTCTACTGTTGACCACCTGGAGTTCGTGCAGGAGATTTCAGTCGAGACATCGAAACTGACACCTGATGGTTTTTCGTATGTCACCATATTTCATTGTTATCCTTGTATGTTGTGGCTTACAAATTATGGTGAAATAAAATGGTTTTGCCCTTCGGGGATTTTTTCTAAATTGTTTTCTTTTACGACATGCTTTATTCTTTAAATGGATTGAATCACTTAGATGCATGTTTAGGGTTTAAGAAGTGAAAATTGATTTTAACTAAAATTGGAAAAAAATTGTTTTTACCTAAAAGTACACACTAAAGGGCCATTTCATATTTATTTAGTTCTGTCACACTACAATATGTGAAATAAGTCCTTTAGTTAGTTTTGGCAAGAGGTCCCAAAATACAAGTTTACAATTTTGTTAGATGTCATATTCCATCTTTTAAAGAAATTCTTACTTTTAAAATACATTACTTGATATCTATATTCTAAATCTAAAACGGATACCAACAGTTAAATGTACTACCCAATTACAGCTCTACGTGGCACCGTAATAAAACCCATTTTTCTGTTAGTTTTAAGATTCTCCACCTCTTCTCTATTTCTTTATTTGTATTCCCTTGGGCTGTAAAAATAAATGCACTTTCTTACCTCTTTATTTTCTAAGAAGTTTATCGATCACTTTATACCTCTATTTGAAAAGGAACATAAGGTGACAAAAAAATTCCAATCTATAACCTCCAAAATCCCATATTCATAAGGTACATATATATCTGCCCTTTCAAATTAATATATTACTCAAAAGGTTTTTGTCACTACAAAACATAATACATTTTTAGCATATTCTATTTTTATTAATTTGATAGTTGTATGAGATCAAGAAGCAATAATCATTTGATCAGGAAGGATGGAGGGCTGTCAAAATAAAGGATCAAATACCAAAAAATCCCTCAAACATTTTTTAAAACACATTGAGTCCAAGAGTTTTATTTTCTACCAAGAAGTCCCTTATTCTCTCATCTTTAAAGGTTCGCGTTAGAGGCATCATAAAGCCTTTTTGGTATAGTGAAGGACTTTTTGGTGCAAAATAAAAAATCTTGGACTATACATGTATTAAAAGAAGTTTAAGGGACTATTTGTTATATGCACTTTCTTACCTCTTTATTTTCTAAGTTCATCAGTCACTGTATATCTCTATTTGAAATGTAAAACAATGGGGTTCTCTCACTCCTCTAAATATCAGAGGTTGTCTCCCTCCTCCCAAGTAGCATATCAAAACCCATAAATTATTAACCATTTCACGTACACTCTCTTTCAAGTTCCTCTGAGTGTATATTTTCATTGTATGCTCAAAATGAAAACCATTGAAATAAAAATTCCAATTTATATCATCCAAAATCTCATCTTCATAAGGTACTTATATATGTTCCATTTTTAATTATTCTCTTAATCAAAAGATTTTTGTCACTACAAAAAGGTAATACATTTTTAGTATGTTCTAGGTTTGATGATTTGAGAGTCGTATGAGATCTAGAAGCAATAATGATTTGATCTAAAAGGATGGAGTTTTTTTGCTTACTTCTTTATTCTCTAAGAAGTTTATTTATCACTATATATCTCTATTTGAAATGGAACATGTGGAATCTCTCACTCCTTCAAATATTAGCCACTCTTTCCCTCCTCCCGTGTAGCATATCAAAACCCACAAATTATTGGTTGGTTCATTTACACTATGTTTTTGACTTCCTCTGAGAGATATATATATATATACCATTGATAGAAAAATTAAAATCTACAACCTCTAAAATCCAAGGTTACAATTTTGTTAGATGTCATATTCCATCTTTTAAATAAATTATTACTTTTAAAACTAATTCCTTAATATCTATATTCTAAATCTAAAATGGATACCAACAGTTAAATATACTACCCAATTACAGCTCTACGTGGCACCATAATAAAACGCATTTTTCTGCTTAGTTTTAAGAGTCCCCACCTCTTCTCTATTTCTCTATTTGTATTCCCTTCGGCTGTTAAAATAAATTCACTTTCTTACCTCTTTATTTTTTAAGAATTTTCTCGATCACTTTATACCTCTATTTGAAATGGAACATAAGGTGTTCTCTCACTCCCCCAAATATCAACGGCTCTCTCCCTCCAAAGTATCATAAAAATAAATTATTGGCCGATACACTTACACTCTCTTTTCAACTTCCTCCGAGTGTATATTTTCATTGTATGCTCAAAATGACAAGTATATATATGCCATTGACAAAAAAATTCCAATCTATATCCTCTAAAATCCCATCTTCATAAGGTACATTTATGATGATGCTAAGATTCAGCACCACCAGATAAGTGATGATGAGCTCAAACAGTAATAAAAATGGCAGACATATAGATGTACTAGCGAATACCCGCGCCTGAAGGCACGGCGAATATTTCTAAACTACGTAATCATGAAACAATAAATTTTTTGAAAGTGCATAATCACAAAACGGCAAAAATACTGTATAAATATCGTTCTCAACAAAACATTTATGTATTATTCTAGAAAGTTATTTGTTTCAATCGTTATATAGTAGTTGATAATTGAAAACACAAAAAGAAAATCAACATATTGATTCGAAAATTACATTCCTAAAGATGTATTTATGTTGGGATTTACTTATATTAATGTATCATGTTCGTTTCAAAATTGACTCGTATTAGTGGTGTTTGAGAATTAGTATTTAAGTATATTAACATGATAATGTAAAAAAAAGTGAAGTTATTTTTTTAAAAAAATAAACGCTTTTAATAAAATTTAGATACGACACAACATTATAACCGACAAACTCATTTAAAAAATAAATACTTCTAATAAAATTTAAACATGACGCAATGACACAACGTGAAAACTGACATAGTACGTGATGTTGACTACATGTGCAAACCAATCATCTACGTTCCATTAACTCAGTTTTACCACTAACGAATTCCTTCCAATGCATCCGGTAAATACCATACTTTTGGGGGCGTTACCTTGTACTTCGTATATTTAAATGACTACTATATTTAGAAAATTATAAATTTAAGAGTTACATTAACCTCGCACAAAGTCAAAGTTTATCTTGCACTAATGTAAGTTTAATTTCTCAAGTTTGCAAAGTTCTTCATTTGTTGACAACTGAGAACTTAATCTAATGGACGAAAGTGAGTTATCTGTAATTTACACCCATAAGTAATAGTTCAATGGAGATTGAATTTGAAATAACCACTATCAACACGTCGTGAATTACATCTCACAGATCTCATAGATTCAAAATTATAAGATTCATCTCATAGGTCGTGAAACACCATAAATCTGTAAATGCCATGACAAAATCCTTACATCTCATAGATTCAAAATTCTTTTAAGAATAAAAATAATTATACATAAACACCATAAATCTGTAAATACTTGAAAATAAAACCTTAAAAGACTACACCCCCAAATGACACATAGATCGTCAATATCGATCTTAAAAAATATTGCACATAACAAAATTACAAAACATAAAGAAAAAAATAGAGATTGAATTCCCTAATCACCTCAAAGGTTACTACTCAACTCAAAGGTTTCTATTATGTAAACAAAATTACTCACCAATTGTCTCCTCTAAACCTCTGGTAAGCATACTCATCAAACCATTATGATTTGGACCTCTTCTCCTATCTTTTAAGCTATTGGATCCTCTAGATTCTGATAGATTTCCTGGTGAAGAAATAATAGGACTCTTTTGTGGTCAATCATCGATTGCAAGCTTTGTATCATTCTGACCAATACACTCTCTAAATTCTTTGTTAACAGCACCCATCAACAAATCACCATTTGAGTTCCTTGCAACATTTTATACCACGCTACCCTTCCCTTTATTCTTCGAACCAGAATTCACATCACTTCTATGGGAGTGAGCTGAACCACCAAGGGGAATTATTGTGAATTTCTCAGAAGTAGATGGCTTAAGAACCATTGAGATACAATCTGCATCTTTCTAGCCAAGTTCTTTATTACCGTAGCGCATTTTTTTCTTCGTTTGTATTTCTTCTTCCGCATAATTAAAGATGGATCCAAAAGGATGCTTGCGCTAAGATTCGTGACGATATCATAATGCTTCATAATCTTCTTATTTTCTTTCATGTGCAGCCCAGAATCAGAACATTTCTTGTGTAATGAGATATGCGTTGAGCCTGGTATGGTTGATGATCCTGCTGGTACATAATCTACTATTCCGTGGCCATTATCAATAGTCTTTGTAGCAAATGAATCACCACTATTAATATTTTGTGGCATCCTTGATACCACCATTACTATTCTGTAGCAAGTGCATCACCGCCTAAAGCACGAGCATCCCTCACCGACTAGGAACAAAAGGATTTGATAACTCTACTGAGATGCAATATAGATGTTTTCGCATGGGAGCTATACGAGCTACCTATAATCGATCCTAACTTGGTCGGCCATCAGCTACACGTCACTACTGCCTTCAAACCCATCACGCAGAAGGCACGGTGAACTGCACCCGAGAAGGCTAAAGCGATAGAGAAGGAGGTTGAAAAACTGTTGGATGTCGGATCCATATGGGAACTACAATTCCTCAAGTGGTTATCCAACCCATTAGTAGTTCCAAAAAGCAACGGGAAGTGGATAGTCTGCATCAACTTCACTGACCTCAACAAAGCGTTCCCTAAAGATAGTTTCCCCCTCCGAAAAATAGACCAACTAGTGGATGCCACTACAGCTCACGAACGAATGAGTTTTCTGGATGCATACTCAGGGTAACATCAGATCCCCTTGTATGCCCCTGACCATGACAAAATAGTGTTCATCACGATAGTTGGGTTATACTACTACAAGGTAATGCCCTTTGGGCTAAAAAATGTAGGGGCAACCTATCAGCGGCTGGTCACCAGGATGTTCAAGGAACAGATGGGAAGCACCATGGAGGTTTACATCGATGACATTCTCGTTAAAAGTAAGAGGAAAGAAAATCACCTCTCAGACCTGTCAAACACCTTTCAAATCCTTAAGAAATTTCGAATGAAACTTAATGCAAGCAAGTGTTCTTTCGGTGTCCAATCAGGAAAATTTCTTAGGTACTTGGTCAGTAAGAGAGGCATAGAGGCTAATCCAGACCAAATCGATGCAATTAAAAGGGTACAACCACCTCGAATAATTAGGGATGTACAAAATCTCACTGGTATTCTCGCTGCCCAAAATCGCTTCATCTCTAAATCCTCCGAGAAATGCAAGCCTTTCTTCCATCTTCTGAAGGGGAATAAAATGGTAGAATGGAGCCCAGATTGCTCGCAATCACTGGTTGAACTCAAATCATACTTAAGCTCTCCACCACTGCTCGTCATACTACGACAAACAGATTCTTTATACTTTTACCTCTCTGTTTCCAACCACAATGTCAGCTCTGCATTAATATGCGAGGTTGCAGGAATCCAGCACCCTATTTATTATGCGAGCAAGACCCTACTCGACGCCGAGCAAAGGTACCTACCGCTGGAGAAGCTCGCTTACGCACTAGTAGTGGTCTCGAGGAAGCTGAAGCACTATTTCGAAGCCCACACAATCATCGTCCTTACATCGCACCCCCTTAAAGCAATCCGAAGGAAAGCGGATTTATCGGGCATGCTGTCTAAATGGTCAGTCAAGCTCGGGTGCGATCCTTGCTGAATTCATAGCCGAATTCACGAGCAAGGAACCTTCTAACAAACCTTAACTACCAAGGCAAAAGGAGGACCAAACGACAGTGGGAACCTGGAAATTGTTTATTAATGGATCCTCCAATTCAAAGGGGGCAGGAGTAGGCATTATCCTCGTTACCCCAGAAAATATAATCCTTGAACAAGGAATTAGGCTTGCATTTGCAGTCTCCAACAACAAAGCAGAATGCGAAGCCATAATAGTCGGCCTCTAGAAGGCACACACTTTGGGATCAAAGCATTTACAGGTGTTCGGCGATTCCCAATTAGTCTCCCATCAGATAAGTGGATATCACAATGCAACAGATGAAAGAATGGAAGCTTACCTCGCCTTAGTTAAAAAATTAATGACGAGCTTCGAAGAGATCAATGTCCAAAAGATTCCCAGAGGGTAAAATAGCCATGTTAATGCCCTAGAAGCCCTGAGTTCGGCAGTCGACTCCGACCTAAAAAGAACCATCCCCATCGATTTCCTCACTGACCCAAGCATCCACGACAGCAAGCCACCAAACGTGGAACAGGTACTCCAGTTGTGATCATCCCCCAACTGGATGGACGCCCTAAGGGACTATTTAAAGGATGGCACGCTCCCAAGTGACAAGAAGACTGCCCACCAGATAAGAGTCAAAGCTTCTCGCTTTCACTTATCCCCAGAAGGCAGCTTGTATAAGAGATCTTTCTCCGATCCCTACCTCCAATGCGTTCACCCAGGGGATGTAGATCAAGTGCTCCATGAGCTTCACGAAGGAGTTTGTGGAAGCCATATTAGAGGAAGATCTCTAGCTTTTTGAGCAGTGAAGGATGGCTATTGGTGGCCATATATGCAAAGGGACTCTCCGGTGTATGTCCGCAAATGCCTGAAATGCCAAATTCACGCTCCTATGGTCCACCAACCTTCCGGCAATCTAAAATCATTATCTATCCCATGGCCATTCACCCAAAGGGGAATGGACATCATGGGACCACTACCTATCGCCACCGGCAATTGCAAATATCGATTGGTTACGACTGACTACTTTATTAAATAAATCAAGGCGAAACCCCTGGTGAACATCCGAGATGCTGATATGATAAGGTTCATATGGAGGAATATAATGACTCACTTTGGCATCCCTAGAACCATCATCACTGATAATGGAACACAGTTCGAAAGCGGCTCCTTTCAGAACTTCGGTAACGAACACGGTATCAGACACCACTTCAGTTCGGTGGCATACCTTCAGAACAATGGCCAAGCTGAGGCTTCCAACAAAACTGCGATCGATGGATTAAATAAGCGATTGGAGCGAGCCAAAGGTGCATGGGTAAATGAACTACTCCATATCCTATGGGGGGTACCGAACCACTCATCGGCGAGCAACAAGAGAAACCCCATTTTTGCTGACATATGGCATGGAAGCAGTCATCCCACTAGAAGTAGGTTTGCCAACAATGAGGTCCATCCTTGTCGACCAGGGCCATAATGATGTAGCATTACTCGTTGAGCTCGACCTAGTCAACGAGCACCGAGAGCTAGCCATAGTAAAACTAGCGAGCTATCAGCAACAGCTCGTGAGACTTTATAACAAAAGGGTTAACCCAAGGACATTCCGAGTTGGGGACTACGTTCTAAGGAAAGTCCTGTGCAGCGCAGTAAAACCATTAGATGAAAAGCTAGGCCCAAACTGGGAAGGACCCTTTAAGATAACCAGAGACGAACTGCAGGGTTCCTGTCACTTGGAAACAATGGAAGGAAGAGAAATACCACGAGCATGGAACGCAGCCAATCTCAAGAGATTCAATTTTGATATCTTTCTTTTATTCTATCATTATGTAACTAGAAGTTCATTTTCCTTGTCATTAATGAAAGTTATTATAAAGATTGCATTCTAATAAGTAGCAGCTATATGAGCTTTATCGTACAACTTTTCCAAATGACAGACATACTGATCACTATGCCATAGCAGGGGAGCATCCCTCCTCAGGTCATCGTTATGAAACACGAGGGACCTCTTAGCATTGCCCCTGGCAATATATGAAGCCATATAGGGGATCCTTAGGCAATATGTCCAAATTTTATACTGGTCGTCAAACCTTCTTCGGTTGAATAAAATCCTAATCGGATAAAGCATCCAACACCAGGTGTGTCCTCGCCAATTTCCACACTTAGGCCTAAGGGAGTGTGACGACACGGCCTAAAAGGTAAAGTGGTGCACAATGATATCTCGATATTATACTGAACTGGGAGGATACTTGCATAACAACACAAATACAGAGGATCATAAAGCAGTAAGAGTATGAAAAATATGATACACTTGTTTAGTCGGGAAATTTACCCAAAACACAAAATTTTCATTAATTCATCATACTTACAACAATGGTGATACATGTTTAGTCGGCGAACTCGCCCAAAGCATTTACACTATCAAAAATACAAAAAACAACAACTGGCAAAATCTCAATGGAGGTGAGGCCTCTGAGCGAGATAGTCAGCCACTCGAGCTCTTCGTCCGTCATCGAGAGCATGATATAATTCTTCCTCAACCTCATTCTCATTCGACTCGAATAATTGCCGAGGGATAACATCAATGGGGATCCATCAATCATCCCTCCGAAAGGGGTTAGGCATCAGGGTAGAGGGAGAAATCTTATGGCGATACCAGAGCATCGAGTTCCTCGGGAGTTGCAGCTCCTTCAAGGCACTTAGCCACCCCGTGATAAAATAAATCTCTTCGAACTCTGACAATTATATTGGAGAATGTGACCAACCCTAGTCATAGTCGTCAGCCCACACTTGCCAAGGACCTTTCTTGAACAAGTGCCGCAACCGAGTGACATCCCTCTGGAGCCCAACATCGATCATATATGCTTGATGGAGGCCACCAAGAAGCTCTTCCATCTCCCTCTCTTGATGCTCTTCCATTTCCCTATCTCATCTCCTGGTGCTCCTGCCATCTCGCGTCGATGAAGAACCTCGTAGCACTGGATGAATATCGCTCGAGCCAGCCCTAGCTCAAGTTGATGAAGAGCCTCGTAACACTCAAGGGGAGATGTTGGCACATGTTCCCTAAGTCAAGAGACCTCCTGCCTTAAAGTTTCATTTTCTTGCTAAAGTATCTCACCAACCTAGTTGATCTCGAAAGCAACGAGAGGCTTTGCTCTCAACGCATTCACTTATTCTTGCACTGAAGCACCAACCTCTTCCATCTCTTGGAGCCTGTCCTTCAGCTTGGCCACAAGTTCAGATTGCTCCTTATACTTCTGATTCCTAGACCTAAGGGATTTTCAAAGATTAACGAAGGCCTGACGAGCCTCAAGACTCGCATTAGAACGAAGGGTCCTGCCCAATTGAGATGTGGCAGGAATATATTCTTCTATAGCAACCAACTACAAGAGATGGGAAGCATCGAAAGAGAAACAAATCAGTGCGAAGAGAAAAAGGAGCCTTTTCATTAATAAAGGTTGAAATTACATTGAACAAGAAGAAAAAAGTTTACAAACAAAAAAAAACAAAAATACAAAGTAATCCTAGCACGTAACTAGTTACCAACCTCAGGTTGCCCAGACGTCGATGGCCCTTTCCCCTTGTTAGCATCAGCGGGAGCACCGCCCTCGACAGGGGTAATCTCTATCGCCACAATAAGGGAAGCATCAGTAGGGGTCATATGGGGGATATGATCAGCACCTTCAACATATGGGGCAGGGACCTCATCTATGGTTGGCTTCGGGCTCGGGTCATGCTCGTCAAACAGGGGAGAGTCGATATCGATGCCAGTAGCCAATAGGGAATTATTCTAGCCCTTCTTGAAGTTTTGATGACTAATACAGCCTATCTGACTTTAGCATCCTCGTATGCTGCAGCCCAACTAGAATTACATGAGTCCTCCTTGGCAGTGATAGCCTCAGGGTCCTTCTTCTTTAGCTCTTTGAAGAGCACCCAGTTCTCCTCCACAACGGTCAGTTTTCTCGATCAAACTAAGTCGTAGGCTTATCATAGATCATTTAGATCTTTAACTACTACGACCTTCTCTCGGCTAGCTATAGCAAGAGCCAGGTCGGATGATATCCGATCAGCGTCAATGGCCTTAAAACTAGCCTCGAGCTCTGTACCCCTCAACTTCAAGGCAGCGTACTCTTTCTCCAGCTCGCTATTTTTCTTCAACAGATCATCGCGTGAATGATACAGCACGACGAAGTCAGTCACAAACTGCAGAAAAAAGTAGACATTAGTAGAGGGTAATGATGGAATTCATAAAAACATATGAGAGGGGAAAATCTTACCAAAGCTTGCCTTTGACTAGCTCGAAGGGCCGATTGCTCGGACCCTACCGCCCTTTGATGATCAGCTGGGAGGAAAGCTCTCTCGAGTAGAGTGGGGGCCAACTGAGGGGAAATTGCAACAGAAGCCCCCTCGGGCAGTGTGGACATCGGGACTAAGACCTGCCCAGCGTTCGTCCTTACTTCCACCCTCCTCTTCTCATCCTCTCTCTCGTTCTTTTTCTTCTTCCTCTCCTCTACCATCCTCTTCTCCTCCATCTTCTTCTTCTCATCTTCCTTATTTCTCTCCCTTTCCCTTACCTGATCTTCTTCCATCCTCTTTTTCTCCTGCTCCTGAGCAGAGGACCGGGAACCAGTAGCCACAACCCCAAAGATAGATTTTTGCATCTTTAACCTCTGTGCGAGAAGTATATGGTCTTCATCATCATCGTCCCAGATTAACTTCTTACTTGGAGGAGCCATTTCCTTGCTCGAACTGCTGGATGTGCTCGACGACTCTCGATCTTCAGACACCTCCCCATGATCAGAGGAACTGCTACTACTAGAGCTACCTCCACCCAAATTACTTACAGCTCCTATAATATCACTTTCAGAGATGCTCTCCTCCTCGTCCAACTGGATAGGATTTGCAGCAGTCTCTTCAAAAGAATCAAACTCTGGGATACTGTCCACATGCCTTGTTATGAAGCTGGAGCCAACGTTCTTGTACTCGAGTAGAAAGGCAGCGGACCTGGGATTCTAGCCGTCACCCAAAGGCTCCCTGATATTCCAAGCCTTAAATAATTTTGAGAGACGAACCTCGCTGAGGGAAGGTTCCAAGTTCTTTGACCTTGCTATGGAAGAAAAATCAAAGAAGAATTAGAAAGATCACAAAACAACAAAAATTGAAACAACGGAGTAAAGTCTACCTCTGTATTCTTCCCCATAAAAGTGAACATAGAACCTCTTAGTCCTCAACCCTTTAAATTGGGGAGGGAACTGCCAGTTTCTAACAAGGAAACCTTCTTGCCAATAGTCCTTATAGGAATCAGGTAGATTTACTACCAATACCCTTTCAGGGCTCCTGGCTTTGAGGTAGAGGACACAGTGCTAGTTCGAGAAAAGGAATAGCAAAAACAGACCTCGAAGAGCCCTAACCTAGTACCATACAACTGATTTATCCTATGTACGCCATTAATTATTTTCCACACATTGGGCAAGCATTGTGCAGGAACAATATTAAAATAGCCAAAGAAATGCAAAACCAAATCATTGGGAGGAAAAGTGAGTACCCCCTGGGAAAGCAACAAAATGTGGATCTAGTGGGCATCATCTATCTCTCTAACGTTTCTAGGAGGGGAGGCACAACACTCAATATCTACCCACTCAGGGATGTTGTAAAACTCCCTAAACTCAGAGACCGGCCTATTCCCAATCATCTCCATTGGAAAACACTAGAAAAGTACAAACTCAAAGAGAAAGTACAAAGATGAAGAAGCACGGGCCCAAATGACGAGGAAGCAACGAGAATGGAGATTGAGAGAAGAAGGTACGAAGTGCTAGAACTCACAGTGAATGGAAGAGTGCTGGAAAGATTAAAACGACGGCAGAAAAGTGCCTATTCCAGAAAACCTTCAAATTTTTCTAATCATAGTGCCCAAGATATGAAGCGGGTACCGCCAAAATCAACTTACCAACTTTTGAAGAGTTGCAGAGTGTACAAAAAGCCATTATGACTAATCATTTAAATTTATTGACCCCAGAACATAGCCCAACAAACATAAGGGCAATTGTGGGTACCCAAAATTAAGACCATGGGCCTGGACGAGTAGCCCAATTCTGGCGGCCCAAAGTCCAAGCCCCCCACCTCTTGTTTTGATTGAGATCCGGTCTCTTCCCACCTTCCCATTAAGGGATGTTATAGGGAGAGATGGAAGACGTGGGGGAATCCAACTCCCCCACTCACCTAAACGTACATGTATATATTGAACCCTATGTCTGGGGCAAAAGGACAAGTTGTATTCTCTGTAATCACTCTCCGGAGTATATAGATATAACACCGATTGCACCATCGTGGATGTAGGCACTTCTTTGCTGAACCACGTACATCCTTTGTTGTGTGTTTGACATATTAAATTTCATATTCTTGCTTGGTGATTGCTTTTTTCTTATCTATTTGTGTTGCATAATAAATGTCACCACAATTTCATTGAAAAGTATAATATCCAGGACTATTATTTGGAATCCTACTAGCTTCTAAAATTATTTGTAAAGTTTAAAATTTATGGAGATCTTTCTATATTTGTGTTCAGGGACTTTCTTACTTAATTTAGCTATGGGGATTTCTATTTTCTTTACTCTATCGGGGATTTAGGTACTTTATAACTTGATTCGCGAATGCTATATTATGAAATTTTTTATTGTACTGAATCATTTTTAGGTAGTGGTTTGTACTGCTTCTCTTCTTAATTCATCTACAACTATTTAGTTGGTCTAGATTTTTTTGGTTGAAATATTTTTTTTGCATTAATTTTGAACATTAATATTACTGTGACGATTTTTGTTGTAGTGAATCATTTTTCACATTACTCAATAATAATAATTGTTCATATTCATCAACTATGCAACTTAAAAGTGTTGCAACTAGGCATATGGGCTCCTGAATTGAAACATGTTGGAGAAGCATGTGGGAACCAATGATGCGATGTCAAAATGTAAAATTGTATTGCCAAGTCAATGTCGAGTATCATATGTTGCCGTGTACTCAATCATTTGTTGGAACTAGACATGTGTTTCAATCATATGTTGCATTTTTATTTCACCCGGTATTGAATCTTATGTAGTAAGTATCAATCCTCACTCACACTCAAAGGTCCCCAGTAATTCACGATCTACAAATTGTTACTAATTTTGTTAATTCAGTTGATTGTAAATAATTATGTTTCTTATTTTGTCTTAGATGGATCTTTTCAAACTACGGGGAATAATTTTCTCTCCCCATCACTAAATGCATCTAAAAGGTGAAAAACATGGTCACTACTTCCAAGTCCTTAGTTTATGTCTTTACATCAGGTCCTATCAAATACCCAAAAACTGTGAAGCAGACCCTATCTGCATTCTCCATAGCATACCATTTTAATCATGATAGAGCAACCATATGGGTTGGGAAGGCCTGTAGTTTTGATAGTCCTTACAGTATCCATTGTGTAGGTTTAACTCATGACCATATTATTTAATTTACCATTCTTGGTTTCATTTTAATTTTTATGCAGAGCTGAAATCATATAACAGTTGAAGAAACTTTTTAATGCCAGTGAATGGGGGGACAAATGAAGATAATTCGATTCAGTGCTCTGCCTGAATAGGAGTATCCCAAAAAATAGAGAAAAGAGGACGGCCTTTAGGGCCGATGTTAAGGGATTTTCTTTGTTATTACTATTTGTATTGAGAGTTTTTATTTATTTTTCTTATATTTCTTGTTATTTTTAAGTACAATTATTTATAATTTTTATGTAGTAAACGTCGCATTATAATTGTTATGTGGGGTTGATTTCTATATGAATTAGACATGATTTATAGTTCTAAAATAATAGAGTTTCACATATAACAAAGTTCATTTCAAGTTGATATCAAGTTTCTTTCACTATTGAAGTTGTTGGCCTTGGTTGGAATGGGGAAACAACAGTTTATGCATATATATCAAGTATTTTAACTGAATTCCACTGTACTAACTCATTTTAATGCACTACCATATTTAACTTCTAAATAGGTGCTGCAAAAATTTGTCTACAAGCGATGAGTGTCACTTTGAGCATATGATATCATTTTGCATTACCATTAGAAAGTGAAACTCCCCCTATGGTGTCAAGCACTGAAACTCCCTGAGCCTGCTACCACCACGGACGACCTTCAAACCTCTATAACAAAGATCTTCTTGCTAAAAATGTGTCGTATAAGGGAGTTTTCCACACTTTTTTTTAAATCTTTACTTCATAGAACAATTTTTCCTAATATTTTACTGGTATTTTTAGTATACCATAACATTTTGCATAGCCATTAGACAAGCCTCAGAATTAATATCAAAATCACCTTCTAATATGGATGGATCACGAATCAGTGAACTATAATGCTTCTATTAGATTGATGCAGTAGCGTTAAATATCAAGCAGAAAGTCACTGCTCTGTTAAATTTTTTGGTTAATTGATGCAATTATACTAATTCAAATTAGCAATTTGTTGTAATTGCATGTCTAATGAGATTTTTTTTTAATATTTAAATCAGGTCATCAACCATTACACTATTGCAACAAATACAACAAACAGGAGGCACGAGTACAAGCTTTTAGTAGCAAGTTTGTTGCTCCAATTAGACTTGATCCCAGAATCACTAGGTCAACTTTCATCTCTGAGTAAGTTTGTTTCTATTATGCACTTTGTTCATAATTTCGAATTTATGAGTATTAGACAAAGAAGTACAACAGTGGGAAGGATTAAAGAGATTTTGATTGATACTGTTTTCTTTTTTTAACATGTCCACTCTATGCATATATATTTTTTAGATTTAAAGATTCATTAAAGTTTACAATATATACACATGGATTTATTGTATATAGGTTCAAGAAGTTAGAAGATATAAAGTGTTGCATTGAAGATCATAGATTGGGAAGGAATTGCCAAAATGATAGTCTCCGATGAGGATCGCGAGCAGTTTTAAACATGTATAATAATTATACTTTTAAGCATGTATTGATTTCTATTGCAAGTATTACTTAGGTATTTGAGAAAACTCTAGGTATTGACTTCTAAAAGACAAGTAGATTACTAACCAAGCCATGTGCAACTTTCAAGAACGACCGTACCTATAATAGGAACCCAAAATGCATTTAGGAAAGTTAGCAAGGATGAACTGGAGAATATAGTGGAATGGAAACAACGGTCATCAACGCTTGCTGTCGTGACCACTAGCGCAACACTGCTGAATATCTTTTATGTAGTTTTTATTGTTGTTTGAGACTTACAATTTCACTCGACATCTTATTAAATATGAGTATACTTTTTGTAAGTAAATTTCATTCGACGTCTTATTCTTTATGTGTACAATTTTTGTATGGAGAGATCTTTTGTTGACTTTGGTTTTCGATTCTGAAAGGTGTGAAATCTTTTGCATTTATATGTTTCTTTTTTCAAAACAACTAGATGTTAGAAGAAATTTCAATGAGACGTTATTTTTTGTTCATTTCCACAGAATTCATTACAAAACTTACTTGTGTATCAATTTAAACACTAACTTGGGTATTTGTTTCTTTTTTAAATTTTCTTTTCTTCAACAGAGGTATCTAATGATGGTGTTAGAAACTGTTTATCTTTGTTTCTTTGTTTACCCCAAATACAATTGTTCAAAGTATCTAGAAATATTTCTCTAATTTAATATTTGGAGTTTTGGTCTAGCTACTGAATGTTCTTTTACTGTTTTTCTTTGTCTGAATTCTTTTTCCTTCTTGCTTTAATATTTTGACTTGCATGTGTTCTTTGGAAATTACAATAGATAGATATTCTTTTTAGTTAAACCTGTAGGGCTAAATAATTGAGTTGTTTTGGTTTTATGAGTTAATAGTCATATATGTATTTCTATAAGGAAGATATTTCATTTTGAGTATTTTGAGTGTTTTAAGTGAGGAGCATAAAACTATTTTGAGTATGACTATTTTTATTTTATATTCTTTTATTTTATCTATAATACTATTTTGAGGATTCCTTGACTCTCTTTCTCCAGCAGATTTATAAGCTGCTGGAATTATGCTCCTCACTTAATACTATGTATGCAGGTATTTGATGAGGGTGGACAAAGCTATAAAGGAAGCGAAAGAACTGGCTCAAGGAGTTCTTGCCTCATTTTGGTCCAGTTAACCGTTATTTGGGTCTGAATCTGAAGTAATTTACTGTCATCGATGTATATTCCATTTTGCTTAAATGTTAGTTAAAATATGTAATCCTATTATGTTTACTTTATTTAGGTTTAAATCGCTATGGTCATCTCCTAGCCACCTTTCAGATAACATTTTGGCATTTCTCAAGTTAAAACTTGGTTATTGTATCAATAATTTTTTTTTTCTTCTTTGAGTTAACACTATATATTGGTTATTTAAGTGTTATACATGGAACTTCGCCCAATTTTTTTTAGTTTATACAATGTCCATGAGTGTATTTATTTGGTTATTGAACTATTTTTTATACCTTAAACAAGTGGATAATCCTATAAATAAAGGAAACTTTATCTAAGTTTTTAAATTTTTTAATTTTTTTTAAAATTTATTTGTATTGAAATTAAATCGGGTTGATCGTTATTTTGTTGTCATTATGTTGCCTTTTTTGAATATCATTGTGCCTTTAGTCATGGATTAAACATGTTGAATAGTTGTATAAACATAAGAAAATTTGTCCAATTTTTTAAAATTGTTTACAATTATGTGTAGTAAAAAAAGTTTTCGACATAAAAGGTTACTACGGTATATGTATGTATTTACCCGAACATGAAGTTTGTATGTATGTAAATACGACTTATGGACCAATAAACAATGTACACATTAAAAAATTTGAGTCGTGCCTTAAGGCACAGGCATACCCTATATATATAGAGAGAGTACTGCTCTTGTGCAGACCAGTCCGTATTTTAAGAATGCGGACCAGACATGTATCACCTGGCGGGGAGCCCTATAAGAGAGATAGAGTGGGCCTGCAATTTAGACAATACCTTCTAGGCCCACCACCAGGTGACACATGTACGGTCCGTACTTTTAAAATGCAAACTAGTCCGCATAAGAGCAGTACTATATATATATATATATATATATATATATATATATATATATATATATATATATATATATATAGAGAGAGAGAGAGAGAGAGAGAGAGATATATATATATTCTTTCTCTTGTCCCTCTCTTCTCTTTTCCTTTCCAATGGACGAATGTCAAAAGTTTTTCAAATGATCACCTAGGGGTCCTATTTATACTGTGCAAGGAAGATTCTAGATCATTGCGAAGGAAAATGAACGACCATGATTAAAACGGTCATTTGAGTTTAAATCTGGTGATCACCAATGGAGTGCACATCTTTACACACTCATTGGCCCTCATTAACATCACAAGGATAAGGTTAGAAGATGCGTACATTGTTGATAAATTAGGATCCAGTGGCTGAGATAAAATCTATGTTATGTGAGATGCAAGAAACATAAATGGGACGAGCCAGATACAAACACATGATGAGCTATAAGAGGAAATAAAACACGTGATTTTAAAATTTTATTAAATCCCATTTCGTACCCCAATAGTTTGTTCTGATTTTGATTTCTACCCATGAAGGTTTTTAAGGGAATTAGTAATCCAATTTTTAACCCCAAACCACTTTAATTTCAATTATTAATTGTTTAAAACTCATTTTAAAATGTACAAAAATTCCAGAAAAAGATTTAAAAATATATAAAAATATATTAACACTCACCAATGTAATGCATTTTAACGTGACCTATGTGTGTTGTTTAACATCCCTTTTTGTAAATGTAGCCTAGCTTGGACTGGATGAATTGTTCATGAAGTCTTGCAATACCATGCACAAGATGCTAAGAAATAATCTACTAAATTTTGTCAACCTATCCAAACTAGTTGGAACTCCTATATGCTATAAACTCAAGTAAGTCAACCATATAGTGTGTTCTCAATCCCCCCCCTTTGGATATTGGAGACTAGATTCCCTTGAGTAACCAGTACTCGTGGGTAAAAAACAAAACCCTATATTCCTTTACAAAAGAGATAATATACCCATTCCTATTCTAGAACCAAAAATAAGGTAGAAAAAATACACTACTCAACTATTTATAGACCAATAGCATAATTTGGTAAAATCGTATAATTGATATGTAAAGATAATACCTGAAATAAAACATTAAATGGTAAATTAGTTGAATCAAGATAAAATATGACAATAAAATCTATATATATATATATATATATATATAATGAATTATTCTACACAAAGGATTTCATAAATAAGAGCCATATCAAGGGTCTCCTACATTATTAAGATTAAGAGGCGTCTTTTTTGTTATTTGTGAAACAACTGTACCATAAATTCTCATAAACCAATTATTAGCAGGAAAATTACAAAGGCTATGATAAATATGTAGAATATATTATGTAAAAACAATCATCCCTATGGCCTTCCTAGTGATTAAAATCTAATATTGTCCAAAATTTTAGTAAATAGGCCAGCCAATTATTTTTCACTGTTAAGATATTAGATATCAAGTTCCTAAGATTCAAGAAGTTCACGAATAATGTGATGTCTAATCTTAATGTGCTTATTTCGTAAGTATTGTACCAGATTCTTATATATATTAATGGCACTCTGGTTATCACAATACATGGTATATTCATCTTCAATGACACCATAATCAATATGAATTTGCTTGATCCATAAAAGTATAGCACATCAACTACCCGCAGCTATATATTCGGATTCTGCAGTTGAAAGGGATATACAATTCTTTTTTTTACGACTACGTCTTATAAGATTGTTTCCTAGATAGTAATAGGCTCCAGACGTTCTATTACTATCGTCTGAACATCCTGTCCATTCGGCATCAATGTAGCCAACTATAGAGCTAATAGTGTCGTTTGTGTATCATATGAAATTTTTTATTGTGCCCTTAACATATTTAATTATTCATTTTACACACAACATATGTATTTCTTTATGTGCGCATTCATAACATGCAAAGCCACATACACTAAAGGAAATACCTAGTCTAGATAAAGTGAGGTATAATAAACTCCCTATCATGCTTCTATATAAAGTCGGGTAAACGTCTTTCCCATTTTCTTCTTTAGATATTTTCGTCGGCATGCTCATAGGTGTACGTGTTGTCTTGGAATTATGAAGCCCAAAATTTCTAGTGAGATCACTAGGATATTAAGATTATGTAATAAATAGTTCATCACTAATCTGTTTAACTTGTAATGCTAAGAAGTATTGTATTTCTCCCATTAATGACATCTGGAATTCAGCATGCATTATATAAGGAAAGTATTTTACTTGATTAATGGAGGTGGAACCAAATTTGATATCATATACGTAAACATTTGCAATCAAGACATGGCATTTTAGCTGCCTAACAAACGATGTTTGGTCGTTGCCACCACGCTTAAACCCTTTAATAACTAAAAAGGTCTAAAGGTGATCATATAGGGCTCTAGGACCTTGATTTATGCCATACAAATCCTTCTTAATTCCATATACATGGTTAGGGAGAGATGGATCTACAAATCCCTTTAGGTTATTCTACGTATTCTCTTTCTGTCAAAATACTGTTAAAAAATATAGTCTTGACGTCCATTTGAAAAAGTTTTAATTGCAAATGACACGATATAGCAAATAGGAGACGAATAGACTTAAGTCGTGTGACAGGGACAAAAGTCTTGTCAAAGTCTATTCCCTCTATCTAGGAATATCCTTGCACCACTAACCTAGATTCGTTTCTAATTACAACCCCATTCTAGTAAGTTTTATTTAAAAAAATCCAATGGGTGACATAACTTTCTTGTGTTCAGGATGTGGGACGATATACCAAACATCATGAGTTTGAAACTGTACAAGCTCTTCTTTCATAGCATTAATCCAGAATGAGTCACATAGGTTGTCATTTATTATTTTTGGTTCTACTAGAGCCAATCGTCACGATTACCGAACAGAAGACCTTCCAGTTCATTTGGAAAAAATTTATATGCAGATATGGTCTCCCCAACACCCTTATCTCGGATAACGGGACTCAATTCAAGAATACATCTCTAGAGAAGTACTGTGAAAGTGTGAGTATCAAATAATTCTTCTCTACCACAGGTTGACCTTAGGCTGATGGGAAAACTGAGGTCACAAACAAAACAATCCTAAATGGGATCAAGAAAAAACTCAAGGAGGCGAAAGGAAGATTGGTTGAGGAGTTATATGTTGTACTGTGGGCCTACAGGTCGATGGTAAAGACCTCTACCCGAGAAACCTCATTCATGCTAGCTTATGGCTCAGAAGCCGTCATCCCCACTAATATTGGGTTTCCTACTCACAGGGTCCAAATATATGAACCCCAGAGAAATATGGAAGAGAGGAGACTTGACTTAGACCTTATTGAGGAAAGGAGGGAAGACGTCGAGATAAGCAAGCCGCCAACCAGCAGAGGACTGCAAGATTTTACAACCATAGGGTGAAGCAGAAGCCAATTACAGTGGGGGATTAGTCCTAAAAAAGACTTGGCAGAAGCCCAACAAGCTCCATCCAAATTGGAATGGCCCATATAGGGTCATTGATGAAGTTGTCCCTGGGACCTATAGCCTAGAAAATCTAGAAGGGGAACGCTTTTCTAACCCCTCGAATGCAGATCATTTGAAGAAATACTATCAATAATTTTGTAAAGTCCTATCGGACCACAATTGTAATGAATGTGTTTCTCTAACAAAACACTTGGAATGTTTATGAGAATGTAACATTGATCCCTCATTTTGTGTTTCATTAATCCTAGTGTGATTGGGGTGATACTCGTTAGGACTACCCTCGGCTATAATGAGGGAAAATGGTGGGGATGACCCCTCATTCACCCTCAAGAAAAATGAGGGGGGACTTGAAAAACCATTAGGTTGGTGAAAAACCACCCTCGACTGTGATGAGGGAAAATGGTGGGGATGACCCCGTATTTACCCTCAAGAAAGATGAGGAGGGACTTAAAATTTAAAGCATCATTAAGTTGGTGGAAACCACCCTCGGCTATGATGAGGGTCTATGCTGGGGACGACCCCTCATTCACCCTCAAGAAATATGAGGGGGGACTTGAAAAATCATTAGGTTGGTGAAAAACCACCCTCGGCTATGATGAGAGCAAATGGTGGGGAGGACCCCCCATTTACCCTTAAGAAAGACTAGGAGGACTTAAAATTTAAAACATCATTAAGTTGGTGGAAGCCACCCTCGGCTATCATGAGGGTCAACGGTGGGTATGACCCCTCATTCACCCTCAAGAAAGACGAGGGGGGCTTGAAAAACCATTAGGTTGGTGAAAAACCACCCTCGACTATGATGAGGGAAAATGGTGGAGACGACCCCTCATTTACCCTCAAGAAAGACAAGGGGGGACTTTAAAATTTAAAACATCATTAAGTTGGTGGAAACAACGGTCGACTATGATGAGGGTCAATGGTGGGTACGACCCCTCATTCACCCTCAAAGAAAGATGAGGGGGACTTGAAAAACCATTAGGTTGGTGAAAAACCAGCCTCGGCTATGATGAGGGAAAATGGTGGGGACGATCCCTCATTTACCCTCAAGAAAGACGAGGGGGGACTTAAAATTTAAAACCTCATTCAATTGGTGGAAACCACCCTCGGCTATGATGAGGGTCAATGGTGGGGATGAGCCCTCATTCACCCTCAAGAAAAAATAGAGGGGACTTGAAAAACCATTAGGTTGGTAAAAAACCACCCTCCGATATGATGAAGGAAAATGGTGGGGATGACCCCTCATTTACCGTCAAGAAAGACGAGGGGGGACTTAAAATTTAAAACATCATTAAGTTGGTGGAAACCACCCTCGGATATGATGAGGGTAAATGGTGGGGAAAACCCCTCATTCACCCTCAAGAAAGACGAGAGGGGACTTGAAAAACCATTAGGTTGGTGAAAAACCACCCTCGTCTATAATGAGGGAAAATGGTGGGGACGACCCCTCATTTACCCTCAATAAAGACGAGGGGGGATTCAAAATTTAAAAAATCATTAAGTTGGTGGAAACCACCCTCGGCTATGATGAGGGTCAATGGTGGGGACGACCCCTCATTCACCCTTAAGAAAGACGAGGGGGGACTTGAAAAACCATTAGGTTGGTGAAAAACCACCCTCGACTATAATGAGGGAAAATGGTGGGGACGACCCCTCATTTACCCTAAAGAAAGACTTGGGAGGGGTTAGTGAGATTGTTAATTTAAAACATCACAAGGCAAATCATACAAGAGACAAGTATAGAAGACATAAAGAGGCATTATATGACAAAATGTTAATGTTTGTCCAACAAAAGTAAGGTACAAAAATGTGATACATGAAGAGGGTATTGGCTACAAACAACCACCGTATGGAGCGGCATTAGAGGGCAAGGCCTCAACATCTATGGAATTTTCCTCTTTGACCAAGACAGGCCGAGTCTTAGACGCGCATGTTCCTTCTACATGCACCTGAGATTCCACCTGAGCTAAGGCCTCAACAATCAGGGGGTCGTACAATTGAATCGCCTCAAGAGAGGGGCGGACTGAAGAGACAGCGTCAGCAAACTTAAGGATGACACACCGACAGGCCGTCCTGATCCCCCTCTCAAAGTATTCAAGATCAAAGCCTTGAAACTCGTTCGAAAGTTTATAAGCTTCCACAGCATCGGCCTCAACTTTCTTTATTGCCCCGTCAAGCTCAATGTTAAATTGAACCCAAAGGTTGATCAAGGCCTCATCTTTATCTTGAATAAGCAAGTCCTTGGTCTTTAGATATTCATCATGCTTCTTGGTCTGCTCGTCCAGGACCCCAAGCTTGGTCTGCAGGTTAGTGTCATGCTGAATGGCCCTCTCGACTTCATGAATTTTTTGTTGGTTCTCAGCCTTCCACTTTGTAGCTGATGTGAAGGCTCAAATAGAATGCACATAAAAAATTCAAATAAGGAAATGAAGTAAAAACAAATACCTGGGCTAGAGTGTGCATACCAAAGTCATACACCTTCGTCGGGGGAATCGTGGACAAGAAGTCATAGTCAGCGGCCGAGGGGGAAGAGAACCTAGAAGCCTTGGCCACCCTCAGATTGGCTATCAGGGAAGACGCCTCAGCCTTCAAGAATGTTAAGTTTTGGTACCAAAGGGCTCCCATACTGGAAGAGGAGCCAACTCCCTTAGACGACTCCACCCTTGCCCTCGTCCTTGAATCCAACCGAGGGTCAGCAGGGACTTCTGGCTCTTTTCTTTTATGACTCTCAGCAGTCGGCTCAACAAGTGTCGGCCCCACGGCCTTTGTCTTCCTCAGAGGTTGCTGAGGCTCCTTTCCTTTCTTCTTGCCTAGACTAGACAGTAAGCTTGGGGCAGTCATTTCCCAAAGATGGTCAGAAATACCTGTAGGATGACCTAAAAAGGAGACGACACATCAGAAAAATACAGAGGCAAAGATGAAACACTTGGAAAAAATGAAAGATTGAGAAAAAGTAATAACTGACATACCTTTGTTAAGGGGCCAACCCTCAGACTAGCTTCTTTGAGGAACTGAGGGGTCATCAATTCTTTAAACTTTACAAGTTCACCCTCTTTCCCTCGTTCTCTCAGATACTCGACTATGTCCTTCTCATCCAAACTAATTTAGGGGTCTGACCTAGCCTTCATAAAGGGGTTAGACCATCTCCTTGGAACCCTCGGATCCTCGTCCAAAGGCTGAGCTTCGATAGAAAATTCCCATTCCCTAGATATGAAGAAAAATCTCTTCTTCCAGTCATGGTTAGAGGTTTGTGCCACGTGGAGAAGTTTTTTATTAGACTTCCTCACCCCCAAATGATAGTGCCCAGGCTGTTTGGACGAGGAAGTGATATTAGAGCAAACCAAGAACACATCGACTGAAGGCTCGTGGGTGATGGTATTCTTCCACAAGGAGACATAATCGAGGATAGTCCTCTATGAGTTGGGAGGATGTTGAGAGAGGGCAATGCTGAGGGCTGACAATATATTAACTATGGCAGGGTGCAGAGGGAACCTAACGCCAACCGTTACCATCTGTTCATATACAACGATCTCACCATCATCACCCTCGAAGACTTTCTGATACTCAGAGGGAACCCTTATACTAATGTTGGGGGGCACACAAAATGTAAGCCTCCACAGCAAGAGGTCGCGATACCTAATGGTGGAAACATAAGTTGAGGCGTGGGAGGTGTTAACTAGGTCAGCGTTCGAATCCTCACCATCGTCCTTAGTTCCCTCTCCCTCAGCCTCATCACCTGTCAGAGGTCCACCAGGAAAGGCCATCTGTAAGGTATGAGGGGATAAATTTTTCACAAGAATAGCCTCAAAAGGGACCACTCCCTTGGCCTGTTAGCCTGGGCTAAGATAAGACATTTCCCTCCTACCAGAAGACCTAGTTGGTGACGATGATCTCTCATCCATTTCTCCTTCATATGAATGAATCTCAGCTGGACGATAAGAGGACCCATATGACTCAGATGGTATTATTGTGGCTAAAGGAATGGTGAAAATGGGTCGTACCAAATTAGGGTCGGCCCCTCGTCTTCTCTCCTCAGCTTCCTTTACTCGTCTGATCTCTTCAAAGAACTTCTCTCTCAGGGAGGGGAGCTCCTTGGCTAAATCATAAAGCCTCCTAAGCATTAAATGGAAGACCCTAGACTTAGAAGAATTTGGCTAAGCCAACTACAAACAAGTTGGCAGTTGACTAAGTTGGACTTTTAGAATAAAACTAAAGAAAGAAAAGGTTTTGATCAAGAACATTTAAGAAAGGGAATAACTCGACATGCTGGAGAAGGGATCGGAAAACACAAGGAAACCCTAGAAACACTACAAGGGGGCGCCAACCCCAATGCATGAAATGAAAATGAAGACTAAAAAAGGAATTTATTGCAAAGAAAAGTACCTACAGACGAAAGCAACGGATGAATGAAGCTTGGTACAGAAAGATTGAAGAAATGGCTATGGAAACTGTTGAGATGGTAGAAAGAGAGAGAGAGTTAAGGCGCGAAGAAGAAGAATAAAGGAAATTATATCAAAAATTAATTAAATATCTTGCTAATGAGTTTGCCCATTAACCAAGGCAGAACACAGCCCACGAGGAGGGCATCATTAGGGCACAAAGTCCCAAGCAAAGTGTACAGCTGCCACAACGACAATGGATATCTGCCTAAGTGTCACATCAGCTCGACAAGTGTCATTCATCCAATTAGCCATACACTCATCTCAAAAGAAACACTATCCCTCAGCCATCTCAATAACATCGATGGCTAATGGATGGGGGGTGATTGATATACCCATATATACCCTCGTCCAGGCCAAGGGCGCCCCACAACTGGACGGGTCAAGGATGACCTCTCAACCAATATCTGAAAACCCTCCAATGGGATGACCCATCACCAGGTCCAAATGACCCTCTAAGGGGCTGACCCCTTATCACGACCAGACAACCCTCCGAGGGTACGAGAGTATGAGGCCTAAATTAGGCCAAACTCACTACTAAAAATAACTTTGCCCTCGGCCTCATATCATAGGCCGAGGGTGACATCATCACAGCGCGTAGTTTTGGAGACGTGTGGACTAGTGCATGTGAGGCTCACATGGCACGTGGAAGACAGTTATAACAATATCACCCCCTCACGTGAGGGGATATTATGTCATCATTAATCACAGGTGGCATCTATAGGTGTCAGCAGGGGATTGGCTAGATCATCATTCACATGCACCATGCATTCTTAGGGGGTACACTACACCCCCCAAGACCTATATATACTTGTCACCTACTACCCTACAAGGAGATCGAGAATTGTGACCCTGGCTGAAACACTGCATGTACACTTAGTAAAGAGAGAAAGTGAGATTATGTGCATTGTATCCAAGGACATTAGCGCCTATACATAGTGGATCACACACTCATAGTGGATGTCGGCCTAATTGGTTGAACCACTATACATCATTATCTTGTTCCTCTTATACTCATCCCCTTCTATACACTTACACACATCCATATAATAAGATAGCATAGTTTTTGAAATCTCAAAATGTAAAAGCACAATAAGGGTCTTGATTTTGCCACATCACCACAAACCAAATCAAGGGTTGTGATTCATTCCCCAAATAAAATATCCCACCCAAACAATTCACATATCTCGCTCAAACAGAACAAAACCATTTCACCCACTTCAAACGCCCATTTATCTGTTTTCCCAAAATGTAACCTGACATTTACTCTCTAAACGCTCTACGTGACTCCATGACCATTCATCCACCACCAAGGGTTATTGATCATCCTCTATTTTCCATTCGATCATTTTTTTGGTTGTTTTACGATTGCAATGAATTATTTGGGTTTTTTGTTTTTAAAAATTGTTATTTTTGGGCAATTTTCCATAGAACTCCATGATTTTTTTACATGAAGATCAATGAATGATATGGATTTTGTTCAGGGCTTACAAAATATTAATCTATAGTGTTCTAAAGCACTAATTTTTTTCCCTTTTGCATCTTAGGGAACTAGGTTACACTTCATCTCCATCTTGTAAAGGTGTCTCTCTCCCACTCTCCCTGCTTGTTCATCTAAAAAAAAACGTGGTATGTTTTTTTTATGGTCTCTAAAGGAAACTATAGATTTGGTAATTGATATGTAGTTTTGGTGATTATTATGTGCAAATTTGTGTTGGGTTTGATGGTTTTCAACTATTTTAGTGGAGAAAAGCATACTCATTTATTATATTTTCTGTAATATTTTTACCTTTTATTTTGCTAATGCAAGTGCTTCGCTACTTTTACATTTCTCAAACAACAAATACATGAAACTTATGTTGATTTTCATCTGGTTACAATGATAAGGACTGATCATTTGGTGTCAACTGAATTCTATTTGTTATTGTTGTATGCAGGGGTTATAAGGACACCGTGGCCTGGGGCGACTGGGATAGTATGCTTTTGGCTTTTTCTACTCCAATTGGCGTGGCGTGGATTTTTCATGGCCTCAGTTGTCTCTAGGATAACTATTTATGGGGTTCACTATCCAGTTATACTCAAGATAATTGTGTTTGAATTGGTTATATGTGTGTTCTGTTAAGTTTGAAAAAAGATCTGAAATATATTGATTTTTTATTTTGTTATATTGTGAATACATAATGTACTTAATGTTTGAATACCTAATGTACCTAATGTACTATGTATAAATGGTAGAGGAAAGCCCATACATTCAATGGTAGAGCACATCCCATACATTCAATATACATTCAATATGCCAATAAAGAGCCCTAATGTATTGCATTGAATGACATATGTTTTCCAGCAGGTGATTTACATATTTTTGTGATTTTTTTGTGTTTATTTGTTATATAATGGAAGAAGAAGAAAAGTTAAAGTGAAGGCCAAGTCCCTAACCAAAGACGAGGATAAAAATAAAAGAAAAAAGGATGATATCAAGAAAACTAAGGGTCATGGGATCTTGATCATGCCTAATTTTCTGCCTCCTCTACTTGAAGTAAAATATGCGAGAAATAGGTGCTGCTATGCTTCTATTTTTCTTGAATATGCACATTTGACATATATACTTGCATAGGTGCTACTTGAAGTATGTACTTGAACATTGGACATGAATAGGTACATTGGACATCAATATGCACCTATTCTCAATCTTGATCATGTTTGTTCCAAGGTGCTACTATGTAAAAATAGTACTCATGTCTATACAGATATATGCACCTTGAGTACTATTGAATGTATAAGTAAAAATATGCACCTTGAGTACTATTGAGTAAAAATATTTGTTCAGACATGTATGTTCCAAGGTGCTTGAGTACTATTTTTACATATATCTATACAGTCATGGGTACTATGTTCTAAGGTGCTACTATCTAAAAATAACAATTTTATGTAAACATATATGTACAGACATGAGTACTATTTTTACACTCCTGAGTACTATGTAAAAATATCTGTACACATATATATTCATGTTTTTTCCAAGGTGCTATTTTATTGCTATTTGTACATATTCATGTCTATTCGAGGTGCTACTATCTGTTCCAAGGTGCTACTATTTTATTGGGTACTATTTTATTGATACTTGATAACATATATGTCCAAGGTGCTACTACGTAAAAATAGACAATGTACCTATTCATGTCCAAGGTGCATATATTCATGTCCAACATGTATACTTGAACAAACGAGGAGAAATAGGTGCTACTTGAAGTTCCAAATTGCAGTTTATACTTATTTTATTGCAGTGTTTCTAACATGCATTCGAACATACATAACATAACAGTGCGCGTGTCATGCATACCGTTCACATAGGTGCATATTGATGTCCATGTCCAAATAGGTGCATGTTGTTCCGAATTTCAAATTTCGTGTCTCAACCATGAAATTTATATGCATCCACAAATTTCTTGAATAATCAATTTGGACATACCAAATTTCATAATCAATTTAGAGATAATCAATTTGGACATCTAAAGTTCATATTCATGTCCAAATATATATATATATATATATATATATATATATATATATATATATAATAGAGGAGGAGGGATTTATTTGTCTCCCCAACTAAAGGTTGAGATTACATCTTTATCAATTGAAGATTGAGATTAATTGGGGGTCGCTTTGAATCCAATGGCTTAAAGGCTAAAGTTTTGTATCTAAAGGTTCACAATGTATTTTCTCTCACCAACTAATTTACATTAATTATATTGTACATTTGTGATACTACCAAAAGTAACATAAACAAACCCAATATCCAACAAACCCGTCCCTACACTCGATCTTCGGCATTTTGATATTCTCTCTCCGAACAATGAAACCCACTCTCGATTTTTTGCATCTCAAGATCTGATCCTATTTTCGAAGAGTATCTTCCCCATTTCACTCTACCTCATCCGCTCCCTCGTACTAAACCTCCCACGACCACCATCTTCCTCCACCTAAACATGAGTCGCCATCACCACCGTACGACCACCCTTAGTGTTTTCCACAACTGGTGGACGTATATTCATCTCTGATTCCAACCCACCACCATGTTTTCACTCCTTTAATGACTTATGTGAGGATATGACAGCAAAGGTGTTGCCCGTTGTCACTGCCACGATGTCTTTCATAGGTACTTATAAAGAAACACTTTTACATTTTCTTCACTTAATTTATTTTTCTTCTACTGAAAACACAGAGATTTGAAGCTGCATAGTCTTTTGATGGATAAGGGGAATGGGATACTTAAGATAGCCGAACTCGGATTAGGAATGGCTTCTACTATTACTATCGAGAGTTAAAATCATGGGGTTTGTCCTTCTCTTTGTCTCCCAGGTTCGATTTTGTTTCTCTCTTCTCTACATGTAGCAAGGTAGGATTGACTGTCTTGAAGGAGGTCACACCCATAGTGGCTTATGAGGGAAAGAAAACCGGGATCTGATGATACCCTTTTCTTAGTTTTTGTTTGTTTATATATATATAATATGACAGGACAATTTTCCAACATGTACACATTTTTAACATTGCGGATTGATGCCACCTCCTTACATATTTTATTGGTTGAGATCACATCTCCTTTTATTTTCCAAATATAATCCTCAATTATTTTATTTCCCCCTATTTTTTACTCATCAAACTTAACTTTTAATTCAAAAATGAGGGTATGTTAGTAACAATCCACCCTTTATCCGAGCACACCTTTTTAACATACCCAATATCTTCCATATTTCCACAAACCAATTGCACACTCTCTTTATCTCTCTTCCATTATCAAACCAGGACCTCTAGCTCTCTCCATCTTTAAATTACGAAACCACAATATCTCCCTCTCTTTGCATTACGAATGTCGTCCCCTCTTCAAATAAGAAAACCAGGTATACTTTATTTGGGATTTATTTAGGGTTTGATTTACCTAATTTAGGGTATCATTTGTAGCTGATGGGGTATCATTTATAGAAAATCAGGTATACTATATCCTTTGGGGTATCATTTATATATATTTTTTAAATCAGGTATACTATATCATTTGGGATACCATTTATACCAAATTAGGTATACTCTATCGTTTATACTTTGTTTCGGTTTTTCATTTATTCGGTTGTAGATCTTATAATATGTATTAGAGATCCATTCTTTTAATGGATTTTTAGTCCCCGTTTTTTATGATTATTTTTATTTTGGTTAGTTTGTGAGATTTATGAGGGGGGTTAACTGGAGAAGACATATGGGAGTTTCAGGTTGCTACTCAAAACAAGATGATCCCTATCTCTATCTATCTATTACTTTAGTTTGTTTGATTATATGATTCTTTGATTTTTTATTAGATATAATGGGAGACTCAATCCTGAACTTAATGTTATGAGTTACATGTTTGTGAAATTCTTTGTTGTTACATTTATTCAATTATTCTATTAATGAATTTGATTTTCTTGATATTTAACTCGATCTTTTATGTATTTTTTAGTATTTTGTCCCTATTTTGAATAATCATCTTTTCATTTTGTATCATCTTATGTTAACAGATAATGTAACTGGATAGGAAGAATGGTAGTATCAAATACTTATATATATCCAATTATATGGTAAATTGATAGTATACAAGTTGACTTTTTAACTTCACAGTTCATATAGAATACAAACACTGATACATTCCCACTTTCTTACCTATTTTTTTTCCAGACTCATAGCATCCTCTTTCCAGTGATGTTAGTCTTCTCCATATACAAAACTCATAAGAACAAGTTTGACCAGGTTTTAAGCTTCAGTCTCTACTTTGGAGATTGAACTAAGTGATCTGTATACAACTCTGTACATTTAGGAATTTAAGTAGTAAGTATATTTATATAATGGACCCCAATATCACAATATGGAACTCCAAAAATTTTGAAATAAAGTTTCTATTTGTGTATTTTTAAGAGTCGAAAGATTTCATAATACAGTTTCAATTTGGGATATTTCAAATTCAATATTTCAAATCTTCCTAATGAATCTACACATTTATATATTTGACACTAATTTTTCCTGTAACCTCTTGGCCTATTTGTAGGCTTTCATTTTTGTTTGTATTACTCACATGGTCTAATGCTTTTTTCTTTGAGGTTAGAGAAACAGTACGTGATTCGGTGTTCTCACACAATGAACTATTCTTCGCTTCTGCCCAAAAGAAGTAAGGTATCTTTGTTTTATTATTGTTTTTATTTGTGGAAACATTTTATAAATATTCATGGGTTTTTATGTTAGTATATATCATGGGCAGGACTAACAAAGTTGATGCGTAAATTGTGCAGCAGTTGGAAGAGATGTATCAGGTTATATTGTACAACAGTTGTCTACAAGAACTTATATTTCCCATGGTAGGATGTTATCTATAGGAACTGAAAACGTAATATTCAAGATGTAAGCTTATATTTTGTTTATTTGTTTATTTTTTGAAATTTTAGACAGACCAAAGTGGATTAAAAATCATACCATGAGCTGTTTTGTTCCTATAGGAATGAATGAGGGATGGAACAAATCATTATCATCAATGACCCCCAAAAGGTTATTATATCAAATTCATTTTGTGTGCTTGCTGGTCTCTTAGTGTGATTCTACTTTTTTTCATTATTTTTTGGTTTAGATTTATGAATTCAATTTTTGTTTATCATGCATTTGACTTTAGATTTAGGTGTTTTAGGCATTAGTGTTCGACGTTTTCTCCAAATTTTAGGCATTTTCAGCATTAGTTAATTTGGTGAGATCTAGTTCGGTGTTGACATGTTCTTGGAATTTAAGTCCATTTATGTGTTTACTCATTTTTCGTTGTTACCTGTCCCTTTTTAAAATCAAGAATTGAAGATGGTTATCTTTGATGATCTATTTTTTCGTGCATGTTGTGGGGATTTCTCTTTTATTCTGACTATGGGGAATTTCTCTTTTACTATACAATGCTGACTATGGGGTTTTATAAATTCTTTCCATTATTCGCAAATTCATAAATTCTGACTCTGCATACAAATAATATTGACGATTATGTTCCCTTAATGATTCCTTATTTGATTCATATAGTGGAAAGTGACAAAAGGCAAGTACCTTCTCAGGTACCATAGCTAGAGAAAAGAATGGGATGGGGATATTCTAGTGAATCTTTTAGTCTCATGGAGAAGGAAGTTTTGTGTCTAAGACTAGGGATAATGTCTGACCTAATGGGGCAATATAGAATAATATATGTGTTCTTGAATGATTAAGGAAGGGGAACAAAAACGATACCATAAGGAGCATTGGGGGAGACAACCCCATTATGAGGTTCTTTCTGTTAAATGATACTACTGAAGAGGATGGCAAACAAGAGATGGTGACACCCCAATATGCCATTGGGGAGAATTTAGTTTCTACTGATTAGGGTGATACCCTTTTTTATGAAGGTTACGGTGGGACTGGCAGCCACTTTTCTATAGGACAAGAGGTCGATATTATGGAGGAAGACGTCGATAATACCTACATACGGGGCACTGACGTCGATGTCGATGATACTTACATCTAGTTCACTGAACAATTTGGACAAGATTTGCATGAAGGGATCACGAGCTTGGATAGCAGTGTTGCTATTCAAAATGTTGTTTGGTTTGCGACACTTACCGACGAGGAATCCACGAAGCTTTATGAGAGAGACGAAATCAAACAAAATATAGGAATATATCAATAAAAAATTTACAAAAACAAATTCAATTCAATTATGTACCATTAATTAAACACCATATTTTGTTGAAGCTATGATCAATTTTGTGTCAAGTTAGAGAGCCTTGGATGAGCTCAAGCTACCACATGGAAGTCATCTGTTGTGCAAAAGTAGCAGGATCAGAAGCAGGTTGTACCAAAAAATGGTAAAATAGCAGCCTTGGATGAGAATAAGTTCTCCCTCCCCACCATCATTTCTGAGATGGGATGTGACTTGAGGATGGTGGTTATATGCTTTGTGGTAATTCCAAAAATATTTTTTTGAGTAATATTAAGGGAATGGAAACTATAGCCTCTAAGATGGGATTTGAGGTAAATGTTTAGGGCCGATAATATGAATGACATGAAAATTTTCCTTTCTATAGATGCTTCGTTGTTCCCGAATAACAACTAATAATATGAGATCTTTATATGCTCTTCCTTCTATGAGGTCCTCAGAGTTTTTTTAACGACATGCTGTTGAGATTTTTGTATGCTATTTTGAACCGGTGCTAGAGCCAAGCTCCAATAAATCTAATTTTCTTCGCACACATTCATGTCTGAGATTTTTTTTCTAAGTTTATACATATACTACCTTCAATATTAACATGACATATACCATGCCTACGCACCGAATCTCTGGCTGCATGCCCTGTATAATTGAATTGCTTCCCGCACCCTCATTTGTACCCCACCACATTCGTGCGCCATAATAGAAAATTAAAAACTCTAATAATACATTATATATACCATGTAATTTGTAATTTTTACTTGATTTTAGTTCATGATTTAGTTACTTATCTTCTGGAAGTATGTTTGGATTTGAAGAGGCTTTTGGAATTTATTTTTTGGAAACCACTTGCATTGAAACCGGGACATCATAACATACATGTTAGTTGCATAATTTTCATCCCGTATTTTGTTTATTTTGGGTTGTCGGTGGTGATGATAATAATAGAATGTCACTAATCACTATAGATGTGTAACGAGTTTATACATAATATGTACATTGACACTTTTGCATTGATATTATTTGTTTCGTTACTTTTACTTTAAGATTTTAATATATATGATTTCAGTTCATAATCATTATACAACTTTGTTTTTAGGTGAACTCAAGTTTTATAATAACTCCTTAACCTATCCAAACTCCATGAATACTCTGTTACATGTAAAGATTGCATCTAAAGACTGTTACGGGTTGTTCCTTTAAAGAATTTTCAAGTTTTGTATTAATAATTTAATATAAAGACAGGATAAACTGGATAGGTCGATTGCAAAAAGAGTATTTATCTATATTTCTCTACCTTTGCAAACAGAGTATTTATCTGTATTGCTCTATCTTCGTAAACAGAGTATGTAACTTATTTTGCTACATTGCTCTATCTTTGCAAACACGGTATTATTTTCCTAGATCAAGTCTTGATTTAATTTTTGTAAGATGTGAAAAATGTTTAACTATAATTACGACATTTTTTCTTTGTCTCATTTAAATATCATATCAACACAATGTAACCTGATAATGTTATATATTAAAGGAATCGTTTACCGTAACTCACTTTTTATTCATTTTTTTCATAACGTCCCTCGTACTTTCTGAAATTTAAGTGTTGATGTTTTGTTCTATACTCCATGATAGCTCGACTAAAATGATATTGTTCTAATGTGCAACCTATAACTAAGGAATCAATGTCCAAAAACGGGACAAGCATATATGGAAAGTGAAGATGGGAAAGAACCAGAGAGTGCTTCACGTGAAGTGTATTTTGAGATGGAAGAGATCTTCAACATTGTAGTCGATGGGTAGGATGGAAAGGGGGATTCAGATATTAATGATATTATTGTTAATAAGACTATTAATTTTTTGTTGGAGTAGTTTTTATTTCTTAAACAAGGTGGATAGTCCTATAAAAAAGGGAAGTGATGCCCAATTTTTTTTATTTTTTTTACACATTTATGTTATATAAAAACATTGACTTAAATTATTATTTGATGGCTATGATGTTGTTTATACGAGGTCCAAGAGAAATCATTCATATTATTGTGGTTGAACATTTTTTTATTTCTTAAATAGGGTCGATAGTCTTATAGACAAAGTAGATCACGCCCAAATTTTTGAAATGTTTAAACATTTGTGTCGTAAAAAAACTGTGATACCCCGCCTAATAAAATACGGGGTGATCAATCCTATACCAAATTAAAACAGGAGTTGGTTCATTCTCAGCATCACTGTCGAAAACAAATTGAATTACTAATAACCTATTACGCTGGCATCAAAATTTTATATTAACTAATCTTTTTAACCAAACCATTAAAATAAATCAATCACAACAGTTTATATATACCAAATTAAAATGAAATAAAATTACCGAACACTCGATTAACATCATACAACCAAATCGAATGCCTCATTAAAAGGCGATAAAAGAATAAATGAATAAAAGAATCATCTGACTCGAAGGAATCATCATCCAGGTGTCCCTGTATCTGGACACCAATATATATACATTTATAGAAAGAGAGGGGAAAAATAGAGAAAAGGGTCAGAGCCCTAGTTTTTAAAATATTTTGCAAGTGCATAAATGTAATATTTAAAAAAAAACATGAAATCTCTCATATTTAAATTGGTATCCCACTCTCATGAGATACCCCTCACCACTCTTCTAATAGTGCACACCTATTGCATACCTTTTAGACAACCTAGTTAAGCTACCCTGCCTAACTAAACGTTATTACTCATCCTCTAAAAATCCTCATAAACCTGAGTACTAAGGGCTAAACTTCTCCCCATTCCCAACATTGGTCTATTTTCGTGTGTGGGGTGTCTCGCAAAGCAAAATCCAAACATGGAACCCCCCCCCCCCCCCCCGATACGGTACTACCTGGCAATGTTGATCGTCGAAATTCATTAGGCCTCTAGCACATAACGCATATATAAAAACTCATATATATATATACATTTCTCACTAGAACCTATGATTCATATTCATATAAATCACGATATAAATCTACCGGAAGGGGAATGACACCTTATTCATTCTTTTCATTTTTTACACGTTTAGTTTATATGAAATCTCATCTTCATATTCAAGCAATATAATTTACACAAAAGTATAATTATACCTATCAGAATCAAAAGTACAATAACCATCCCACCGAGCAATAACTTGAGGATTGAATCTCATAGTGCATATCCAAATTCGGGTTTACTCAGCCAACCACGGTACCAAGCCAGACTCATTCATGGTCATGGTAAAAATACACAACGGTGGAGGCGGTCATGTTCCCTCTGCAAGTGGAATACACACATCACACTCGAATACAAGACGTTATGACCTAGGGATATACTGTCCCTACTCCTCAAGCTAGGGGATTCACCCACATCTCTCAACCTCCCTGGTTCTCACCAGAGAAAATATATAATCTTATTGTCCAACCCTACGCCCGGGCAAGCCTATGGAACCCGCCTCTAAAGTCCAAATATACCAATCACACACAGATATATTTATTCGTATCATATTATATACACTGTAACCGCATCGTATATATAATCTTCATCAGTTCTCAAATATATATATGGATATAATTTCCAATCTCATATAGCGATATCCAATATCCCCGAAGCTCCCCATTCGTAAAAGTATATAAGTATTCGCACACGTATAATACTAAACTCATAAGTATTGTCTTACTTTATATATAACTCGCACCTTAATCTCTTTCAAGGATTTATATATTCTCCTGAATATACCAATTCATAGTAATTAAATAAGTATACTCTTAACTGATTTTAGTCCCATGGTTATCCCATTACCCTATAACAATCCTCAACCGACACCAGATAGCCACTCAAGAATCTTTAGCTCCTCTCCTTGATTTTCCACCCTATTCACATCCTAGGATTGACTCACCCTCAATACCATAATCTAGGAGTCCCACTAACATAGCTAGATTCCCCCATAATAATCTCCAATTGAAATTTAACTCCCTTTGAACTCAAAGAAGGAAAACTATCAAATTCTGCATAAACATAATGGATTAACTCCAATTGCAAATTGATTCGGTCTAGCGAATCGATGTGGACCAAATCCGGATCGGTTTGAAAAAGGGTCTGCGAAAAGGTCATCAAGGGCGAATCGATTTGGTCTCAAAGCAAATCGATTCGAAATGAGCTTGTCCACCATATCTCCTTATGAGAATTGATTCGGTCTAGACCCGAATCAATTCTCCCTGTTCGAGGCTCACGGTTTGGGTGATTTCATTTTCTCCAAATTCTCAAATAACAACCCAACTTCCATTTTGTGGTTTCTAATATCAACCAACAACTCTATAATCATCCTCACACTGATTTCTAACCAAAACATAAATAAATTTGTGGTATTAAACCATTTCTCTTAAATTTAAACCATAAAACCCTAGTTTATAATTTATCCCACTTCAACCATTTTTACACACCATTAACATTGGTTTAACACTAGAAATCATTAAGAGTTTAAAGTACATTAATTTGTAAACTCATACTCACATTTCCCAAATTTATTTTAAGGGTTCTAACCCAACATTATATAGTTTGCCAACTATAATATGAGATATACACACTAAATTAAATAAAGCAAGTAAGCACTTCCCTTGAGGATAAAATCCGATGACCTCGAGTCGAATCCCGCGGAGTTTGGCTGAAATTCCCTTTCTCCTTCCTATTTCCCTTCTTTCGCTATTTTCTTCCTTTTCTCTCGTTCTCTTTCTCTCTTATGCCTTATAAAGAGAGAAATAAGGGTTTATCCCTTATAAACCCAAAAATGACTCGTTTACTTAATTGCGATTCCCTATTAGTTCAAAAGTCCCCGAAACTCAAACACTACCCCCGAGTACTCTATTCTGACTAACTAGGCCAGTCCGACACCAACCGCGCACTCAAAATCTCCATCCAAGTTATTTAACTAAAATTCACTAATTAAACCCAATCCATCTCAATACGCATTTTTTACAACGTAAAATAATTCTCGGCGCTTTACCTAGTTGCGACATGACATAAAAACATTTCGAATCATTTACTCAATCCCTAAAGTAAATGTAACACACGTCGGTAAACATCTAATGCTTATTAATCAGGAATTTTCGATTTACTTGAATTCCTCAAATTAACAAATCACACCCATTTATGTAATTTAAATATCCATAAAAGTGCGAGGTATTACATTCTCCCCCTTACAACAGAATTTTGTCCTCGAAATTCAGATATAACATGCACCACCTACCTAGGATCGCTGATTATACTACGTCCTAGTACATCGAAGTCGAATGGACTACACAATGGTTCCCTACCATGTACCTATAAATGGTACCCACCTTTCTCGATGCATATGCTCTAAAGAACTAGCTTAACCACAATATTAACTAAACCTCTTTATTCTAACACACTACCTCGGTCGTAAGGTTAACTATAACCTCATATAAAGAGAACGAGCCTATAATCTTAGCTCTAACGTCCCGACCCCCTCGAAAAGCAGAGACTCTAAGCATCCCCTCGCTCACCTCGTGACTTCGAATTTCTCTAAAAAAGGAAACTATATGTATTTCACCCATGATGGGTTTATTACGTATCCCATACGACATTACATCCAGCAGACTTTAATCACATTCATTACTGCTTCATGTCATAATCTTCATCTTCATATACTATGCCTCTTCTATCTCAGACGATATATATAATCAACTTACAAAGGTGCCCATACACCTTTTTACCCCACTCCTATATGCACAATCATTGTCAACATCCGACACGTAAAACTCTCTTTAAAATGGGCCTCATTTCCTTGGCTTGGTACTAACACCTAGGTATTCCTTTCCGGAATAATTCAAAATTGAATTATTCCTATACATGGAAATCCAATCCTTCTTAAAGTTAACCCACCAATCTTCTCGTGGTTAACTCACTACAACCACCTTAAAACTGTGACACCCCGACTAATTAAATACCGGGCAGCTACTCCTTTATTAAATCAATACAAAATGTCAAGTTGGTTCAGTTAATAGCATCACTGTCGAAAACATTTAATAATTACTAACCACCTAGTATTTAAAAGTAAGTTACCAAATTTTAAGTTAAGTCTGATTAACATGCAATAAAAGAATAATGGAAGAACAACATAATCCATTCACCATAATGAAGTAATGAAATAACCAACAAATAATAATAAGTCCGGAGGAAAACTCCTCACAACAATCCCACAAATGAAACTAATATGACAAGTTTGAATCCTGAATTAATTACATGCAAGAACTCTGAATAACTGAAATAAATGAAATTTCTCTAAAAGAAATGGGGGACATGCCCTACAACTGATAACTGAAGAATATCGAGTCAAGATAGATGAAGCGTCTACAGGCAAAGTCCTGTAACTTCCACAAACAACTGCAGCTCGTCACCTGAATGAGAATCCTAAGCATGGTGTCCTTGTGGCTGGGCACCTAAAATGGTTTTTACAAAAATAGATTTGAAAGAAAATGGGTCAGAGCCCGAAAGTGGAAATCATTTTAAAAACAGCAAGTGTTTTAATAACATTAAAACATTAAATGCAAAATACATGTTAAGACGTGCACTCACATGGAATTCTCACCTCTCGACTACATGTGCACTCCTAACGTACCGTACCCATCAAAATTACATACATATCTAACCAAACCGTAATAAGTTATACCCCTTACTACTCGATTCCCATATTACATTCTAGCGTTATAAAATAAATAGTAGGATTTACTTAAACTCAGATTCTCAATTAGTAATACCATTCACTATCAGTTAACCCGTTTTGTCTTCTCAAAACATTACCATAATATTATTCACAATACCAATCATGAAAGTTCCCATTAATTAAGTGTATATTATTCACGTCGTAAATATACAATACAAGCACCCCGAGACTAGCTGCGGTGTACACATACTCTACTATCCATCGCGGTACATCACGTACATAAGGATCACGCATTCCGAATCTCTCAGGGATCGTTCTCAAATAATAACATCACAAATAATGGAGGCGAACACAGTCACATCACATGGGTCACGTACATACCTGCGCTCCCACGATCAGCAGACTTATTAACATCCCAATAAGTCCTTCTCTAACCTATGTTCATCGAGGTAACCAATCTAAATCCGGGCAACACAAGGATTAGAGGGCCCTAAGCGAACGTAAACCTCTCGTGATAGCAAGTATGGTAGGTATGTCATACACATAAAATCAATACATATACTAAGTATGCACACATCTTAGTAATCACCATAATATGTTGGTGGTACTCTTCTCATTCTCGTACCGACATATAATACCATAATTTATATGCTCCCGGTTAATATAATAAATTAGGCCGTCAATAGTTCTCGCACCGTAATAGACACTCACGTCCTACTCCATAATTTCCCTTAGGTTCAACTACACTTCTAGGTTTTTCCCCTCAATATATCCCAAATATCCCAAATATATCCATTAATCCACAAGGAAGTGTTATCTCTACATATAAACAAGGTTATAGGACACTCGGGATCAAAACAGGCTAAAAAGCCTAAACTGTCAACTCGTTAGAACTCTCGTTCGAATGAGGCTGTTCGAACGAGAGTTCGTTCGAATGAAGTGGGCTTTCTAACGAGGTCTCGTTCGAACGAAATCATCGAACGAACTTCACCCTCGTTAGAAGTCAAAGGTCAACTCGTTAGAAGCTCGTTCGAACGAGCTCGTTCGAACGACCTGGGCAGGTCTTCTAACGAGTGGCCATATTCGAGCCCAGATTTCCCTTTTTTCGTTTTTCCAATTTTCTTCACTCCTAATCCCACATAAAAATCGTCCCAACATCATTTTAAGGTTCATAATTCGTACTAAACATTCATAAGTCAAAATCAAACGTTTATATAGGTCCAACTCATCTTAAACATCATCAAATCTTCAAATCCCTTCATTTATCCCCAAATTATATGAACATGAACCCTAACATTTATAAATCATCAATGAGCCTAATAAAATCGGTTTTTGTTTCATCTAAGATATTATTAACATCAGAATAATCGCCTACATATAATTCTACATGCAATACCTGTGACAACCCGCTCACCAAAATAAGGGGTGGCCAGCCCAAGACTCCAATATAACGGAATCATAGATGGAATCATTCTCAGCATCACAATAAAAATACAGAGTATCCAGGATAACCACCCAATATTTCAGAAAATGGGTCGCCAAAATTTTTGAATTTAAAGTAAATAAAAGAAAACAAACAACCCGATTCCGGAAAAGATAGGGGAAACCCCAAGACATATATAAATAATACCACCAGAATACCATAAAAGGACCGAATATGCTACCGGTCACAATCTTTATAACAGCATTTAAAACAAACTAATTAATTTATATGATACATTTCATTAGACATTTACAAAATCTTGGGCCTCTCGCCTGAATAAAAGACTTGATCTTAACTAGAATAAAAATGAAAACGTCTATACCAAATGTATCCCGTGATACCCGCAATGCATCACAGCTCTTCGAGGACATCGGAATAGGAATTCAAATCAGGCATCCTTGCGGCGGAGTACCTGAGCGGAGACAAGGTGCATATGCAACAAGAAATGTAAACGGGTCAGGGCCCGGTTCTATATGATTACCATCTGAATAAAGAGTATGACAATTGTGAATGATGAATCATGATGAGAGATATAACTATCCAACTACACAATTTAAAACATAACTAAGAAGGAAGATAAAACAAATAACATTGATCTGAAAACTTATCATGGGGGCCAATTATCTCATATATCTTTTTCCTTAACATGAAATATATATGTAAAATAACAATGTTATGCTTCTTATGTCATTTTTATCTCACTTTTACATTTTGTAAAAATCCTTTCTTTATCAGGAAAATAACCATTTTCAAATGCTCTTTGTGGCATTTATATGTGCTCTTTATGGCACTTCATCATGCTCTTTATGGCATATCAAATACATCAAGTCCCACTTGATTATGAACTGTTATATATATATATATAACGAATTTTAAGACCACCCGTCCGGTTTTCCCCACTGTGCGCGCCCCTAAATGATCATCATCTTCCAGAGCCTATAATAAGACAACCTGGGCACCTATATCGCAAGACGTCGGGAAGCGTCCATGTGCCTGCGGGATAGTCAAGACCACACCCGGAATCTCCTACCCATCGCAGAAAAATATACAACACAAACGCTCACATGGCCTAGAACTATATCCACCCTGCATTCATTAGCCAGGGGGCTTCACCTCACGCGCGTACTTCCCTTATGATGTCATTTAGAGAGGTGTGTTTAAACCATTTTATTCATTTTTTTCAAAATCAAGTAAATCATTATTTACGGGTTCAAGATTAAGTAATTTCAATTACTAAAATCAATATCATTTCCATTTCATTTCAATTCCATGTACATGTTTCATTTTATCAGAAACCATTACCATTTACATTTTGTAAATAATATAACTTATTATCCAGAGCAATACGATAACTTATATCGACACTACAACCTCAAAGGAGTAAATAAACTCTTCATTATCTCCAAGCATTTTATGGTGTTATTTTAAAACCCCAAGATTATCATCTTTCAAAGAAATGAATGAACTTCCATTTTATTCGCCCAACACAATTTTATGGTGGTAATATAAACCATTGGGACTAATATAGCTCGAATGAGCTCCTAAAGTCTCCCGAACATAATATTATAACTCTTAGTTTTATAGTAATTGTCTAGAAGAAAAGATGCCCTAATCATCAATAGGCATAACCCCGGAAAAGTCACTACAAAACCCATTAGTAGTGTAAGGATAGTAACTAACTCAATTACAACTCTAGGAAACTTAGTTTACTTCATTAAAGAAGGTTCCTAGGCCCTATACTTAAAGAAAATGGATAAAAATTGAGTTAGAAAAACAACTAAAAAACAGCCTGATTTCGAATCGATTCGCCCAAGGGCCGAATCGATTCACCCTAGGCAGCGAATCGATTCGCCCAAAAGCGAATCGATTCGGATGACAAACTTGACATTCTGCATCAGCCGAATCGATTCAGGCTTAACCCAAATCAATTCGGGTTGATAGACCTGTAAGATGACCCCTTAGAGAATCGATTCGCCTTAGGGCCGAATCGATTCGCCCCTGCGATTTGGCCAAGAATGGCTTACAGGTAATAAACCCTAGATTTTCTCCAAACCCAAATCTCTTCCATTTTTATACACATCTAACATCCTTAATCTATCCAATATCATCCTACATGAATATTAACCATTATAATTCAAAATTTTATCATCAAAACAAAGATTAGGGTTTAATTCCCATAAATTCCATTTTTGATCTCAAAATGAATATACATAAATGTCATACAAATTATTCAACTTAAATCACATATTAGCAAGTAGAAAACTTGCCTTAGGGTTGATAACTCAGATTAAGTTGGAGAAGAAGCAATCCCAAATCCTCCATCTTCAATCTCTCTCTCATTTCACCATTTTTCTTCCTCTTTCTTTCTCTCCTTTTCTCTCTATGTTTTAAGACATAAAATGAGGGAATGAAATAAGGGGCAAGACCAAAATCGTGGCTTAACATAATTCTCCCAACTTAAGTGGTTAAAACCACATTAAAATGACTCGCAAATATGCATATAAGCTAAAACCAGGTAAAAGTTCCTGAAATACAAAAATACAATATGGCACTTATTTTGACTGTCTCGCACCTTCCGAGACTAACTACACCCTCTAAACTGGCATCCGAAAATTTTATAAATTATTTCGAGTTCCAATATCATTTAAACCAAAATGCCATTTAAAATACATGACACTAAAAATCATATCACATGAAGATATTTACCTACATAATCGGTAAATATACAACATCCCAGCAAATATTAACTTTTATCTCATTAAATTAATATTTACTCCAGTCCCCACATTTTATACAATAACCTTATGCGGTAAAATTAATATAAAATGAGCCTCCCAAAATCGAGGGTTGTTATAATACCTCATCAATATGCAAGATTCTAGTTCCAAATTTAATGGGTTTTTCATCTAACTCCCAAACAAATACGATTATAACAAATTTCTACGCATGGAAGAAGCATTCTCTGCAATTAATTGAAATTAAACCACTTGCCTTATTTGAATCTCTGATTTTGATGTCTATTTGGTGGAGTATTCTCTCTCTCTCTCTCTCTCTCTCTCTGTAGAATCCTCCTCTCTTCTCTCTCTACAAGATTTCTTCTCTAAGTAACAATGGTGGCTAGGGTTTTTGCCTAAGTAACTTTTGGAACAATTTCTAATAACCCTCGTAGCCCATTAAGTCCTAAGATGTGGTTACTGGGTTTAGTTTTAGCTTTTTAATTCCCAATTTTCGTAGGTTTTAATTCCCAAAAATTCAAAATTACCAAACTACCCTTATACGTTGCCGCTATGGCCTAAAAATTCCCCGGGACCCAAACTAAACCCCCGCCTAGTGTTTTCTAACTATTTCGATCCTTCCGGATGCGTTGGCGCACTCAAAATGACCATACAGTTAATAGGAATAAAAATCGCTTTTTAATTAAAATAAATATATTCCTGACGCGACTGTCACACGTGTCTCAACAAAATTTCCAAATTGTCGTATTTCAATCTCATGACAAATTTCATACCTCAATATTCATATATAATCATATATGCACATTATATTCAAATTCCAACTCGCATCTCGCATGTATTTTAATCCAGATTAATTTCCAATTAATACGCATTTAATTTAATTAATCCCATAAATAAATATCATAAAAATACGGGGTATTACATACTTCCCCCCTAATAACTGAATTCCGTCCCGAAATTCGGAACTAGAAAGTACCTGGTAAGAACAACTGTGGATAACGTTCACGCATATCATCCTCGGGCTCCCATGTGGACTCCTCGACATTATGATGTCGCCACTGAACACACACTAATGGAACTATCTTTGACTGCAGTTTCCGCTCACTTCGGTCCAAAATAGCAATCGGCCCCTCCTCATAGGAGCTATCCGGCTAGAGATCGATGTCCTCCAAAGCAATGTGAGAATGAGCCAAATAGTCTCTAAGATATTTCCTTAGCGAGGAAATATGAAACACATCGTGAATCCGATGTAAATGCTCCAGTAACCCAAGCCTATACGCAACTGGTCCAATCCGCTCAATAATAGGAAATGGTCCCACGTATCTCGGTGCCAACTTCCCTTTCTTCCCGAAATGCATAATCCCCTTCATAAGAGATACTCTGAGCAAAACCTGGTCCCCCACTTGAAACTCCCTGAAAAACCTCTTCGCATCAGGATAGCTCTTCTACCGATCTTGAGCTACCCGAACGCGACTCCGAATCAATTATATCCTTGCTGAAGTATCCTGAATCACTTCCGGCCCAAGTAGTTTGTTGTCCCCCACCTCCAACCAACATGTTGGGGAATGACAAGGTCTACCGTACAACGCCTCAAATGGAGCCATGCTAATAGTGAACTGGTAGGAGTTGTTGTAAGCAAACTCCACCAGTGGAAGATACTGCTCCCATCCACCCCCAAAATCAATGATACTCATCCGTAGCATGTCCTCCAACATCTGATTTGTACGCTCAGTTTGCCCGTTGGTCTGCAGGTGGTACGCCGTACTCAACCGCAATTCCGTGCCCATGGCCTCCTGAAAACTCTCCCAAAACCGTGAAACAAATATCTTGTCTCGGTCAGACACGATATTTAGGGGCACACTATGAAGTCTCACTATCTCTGAAATAAAGAGCTGGGCATACTGTCCCGTAGGGTAGTCCGTCCTTACGGGTAGAAAATGAGCGACTTTGGTCAACTTGTCCACAATTACCCAAATGGAGTCGTGACCTCTCTGTGATGTAGGCAACCCCGTGAGAAAGTCCAAGGAGATGCTCTCCCACATCCACATCGGGACCTCCAATGGTTGTAGCAGTCCTGCCGGTCTCTGATGATCCACTTTTACTAGCTAACAAGTGGCGCATTTAGAAAAAAACTCGGCAATATCTCTCTTCATCCCGCTCCACCAATACTGTCGTCTCATGTCTTGGTAAATTTTATCCCCACCGGGATGTACCGCGAACCATGAGCCGTGCGACTCTGCCATCACCTCATGCCTCAATTCCTCCCCTTCCGGAACTACCAATCTCGCATTGAAGCGTAATCCCCCATCTGAGTTAATGGTATAAGACTCGGCTCCCTCTGCTAGTAATCGAACTATCTGCTCCTGACAGAACGAGTCATTTGCTTGTGCCCTTACTACCTTCGTGACAATCTGCGGTGTAACGGTCATCACAGACATGAACGATCGGGCCACTGCATCCTGGTGTCCCAATTCCTTCCACTTGGCCTTCAACACCCCTGCCACCATATCTGCTGGCCTACGACTAAAAGCGTCTGCTACCACGTTAGCCTTCCCCGGGTGATATTGGATATCAAACTGATAGTCCTTCACAAACTCAAGCCGCCTTCGCTGCCGCATATTCAACTCCTTCTGCGTGAATAGGTACTGCAGGGACTTGTGGTCTGTGAACAATCGAAACTTATCCCCCAAAAGGTAATGTCTCCATATCCGAAGGGCAAATACATCTGCCGCCAACTCCAAGTCATGAGTGGGGTAATTTTTCTCATGAGGCTTTAGCTTACGGGAAGCATAAGCTATGGCCTGACTCTCCTGTTGCAATACACCTCCAAGTCCTTATAAGGACGCATCGATGTAGACTAGATACTCAACTCCCGGTCTCGGTAATGCTAACATAGGTGTTGATTTCAACTTATCCTTTAACTCATCGAATGCTAACTGACAGGCATCATTCCAGATGAATGGCACACCCTTACGAGTCAGATGTGTCAAAGGACCTGCTATCTTCGAGAATCCCCGAATGAACCTCCTGTAGTATCCTGTTAGGCCCAAGAAGCTACGGATCTCTATCGGTGTCGTGGGCTGTCCCCACTCCCTCACCGCAGATACCTTCCCCGAATCAACAGATATCCCCCGGTCGGAAATATTATGTCCCAAAAACTGGACCTCCTTCAGCCAAAACCCGCCCTTCTCATATTTTGCATACAGCTCGTTGTGACGTAGCGTCTGCAAAACTTGCCTCAAATGCTCGACGTGATCCTCCTCTGTCTGGGAGTAAACCAGAATATCATCAATGAAGATAATGACAAACTGTTCTAGGAAATCTCTAAACACCCTATTCATCAAGTCCATAAACACGGCTGGAGCATTGGTCAAACCAAAAGGCATAACCCGAAACTCGTAAGATCCATATCTCGATAAAAACGTAGTCTTCGAGACATCCTCCTCCCTGATACGCAACTGATGGTATCCCGATCTCAAATCAATCTTCGAGAAGAAAGAAGCTCCTCTCAACTGGTCGAATAAGTCATCGATTCGAGGCAACGGATACTTATTCCGTATCGTGACTTTGTTCAACTCCCGGTAGTCCACACACAATCTCAGTGAACCATCTCTCTTATTTACGAACAACACAGGGGCACCCCACGGCGAAGTACTCCTCTGAATAAACCCCTGACCCAACAACTGCTCAATTTGATCCCGTAACTCCCTCATCTCAGTTGGAGCCATACCGTACGGTGCGCGTGCTATAGGTCTCGTATCTGGTAATAAGTCTATGACAAAGTCTATCTCTCGACTGGGGGGTAGGCCTGGTATCTCCTGAAACACATCGGAATACTCTCTGAAAACTGGGATCGAATCTAAAGGAATCACAACCTCCTTAGAGGTATCCTCCTCTAGGTAATACAAATGAGCGGTCGAGCCTCCCTCTGGGAGAGGCATCGCCACTACAAACATCTCTTGCCCCGGAATGGAAAAAACAATGCTCCCACCGAAGCAATCAATCATGTCTCTATAATCTGCGAGCCAATCCATACCAATAATCACATCGTGCACATGCATATCTAATACCAACATATCTGCAGGTAATACCAGACTACCAATCTCTACCCCCACTCCCTGGCATATAAAGAAAATAAGTGACCCACTCCCTAATGGTGAGTCTACACACGTCACTATGCTCTCTGCTGTGGCTAACAACCCTAAGGCTTTCACAAAATGTGTAGCTATAAAGCAATGTGTTGCCCCCGTATCAAACAAAACCCGACCCATAGTACCATGGATAGGAAACATACCCTCAATCGCGGGTGGTGCCTGCGGAGCTGCTACCTGGTGGACATTATAGACACGTCCATACTGTAACTGTCCCTGCTGCATAGGAACTGCTGGAATGGATGGAAGAGCTGGCACCTGGGCTGGAGCTGAGAGGGCTGGGGGAAAAAGTGGCCTCTGTGGCTCATGCCGAGCACCTTGTTGCTACTGCGGGGCCCTGCCCCTATCAGGACAGTCCTGGCATTTATGGCCAGTCTTGCCACAAACGAAACACTTCCCCGGGAAGTTCCCCCCTCTCTGTCCCTGCTGCCCCCAGCCCTGGTGGCCGTTACCGTTCCTCCACTGGCCCTGCTAAAATTGCTGTTGACCATTCTGACCCTGCTGGTTCTGATGGCCGTTTGGACCCTGATGGCCCTGCCGGAAACCTCTTTGTTCGTGCTTGAAATTCCCTGACCTGAAGCTCTTGTGATCCCCCTGCTGGGAACCCTGGTCACCCTGTCTCTGCCCCTGAACCGATTTTGCCCCACTGACACCATTTCCCCCAGTCCTGCCCTGATGGATGGACTCTCCTGACCTCTTGCCTTCAGCCATGTGAAAGCGATGATCCTGACAGTGTACCAGTGCAGTGTTAACCACATCAGAATAAGTGGCTAATGCGAGGTTCCCTAACAAGTGCTGACGAATCCTCCATGTCAACTCGTCCGTAAATTTCTGTATCTTCTTCTCCTCAGTTGGTATCTCATCCGAAACAATTTTCAGAAGATCACTGAATTCGGCCTCATACTCGGCCACAGTCTTACCCTCCTGCTTGAGGCTCGTCAACTTCCTCCTCATCTCCATGTGAACAGCTGACGGAAAGTATTTGCGATCGAACCGCACCCAAAAGTCCTGAATAGTGAGAGTATCCCTCTCCTCCACGGTGGTAATAGACTCCCACAACTGTAGTGCAGACCCCACTAGCTTAAAGGTAGCTAGTATCTTCTTTTGGACATCTGTGTACTCATACATCCTCAGGTGCCGCTGAATATCCTTCCTCCACTGACTCGAAACTACCACATCGGAGCTACCTGCGAACTCCGGAGGGTGTACTTTCTGAAAAGCATCATGTAAACGTTCCCAAGAAGACGGGAATGCATGTGCCTGAACTGGAACGGCTATCGGCGCCTGAGGTGGTGCCTGCTGCCTGGGCCACAATGGCTGCAACGTTGGCGGCATACATCGTGCCCTGAACTGGTGCGGGTTGTGGTTCTGGCGTTGCATCCCTAGGAACCCGTTGTGCACGTTGTGGAGGCATCTGAAATAAGAATGAAGTTTATAAGTTCGCAATTATAAACTTAAAATAGCTTTAGAACGTAGCATATACAAAAGAATACAACAGTCCTGAAATATAGGGCTCTACATCAAAGAAAGCTCAGCGGAAAACATAATAAGCAGTGCAGATCCTAAAGGACACTAGAACCTGATGCTCTGATACCACCTGTGACATCCCGACTAATTAAATACCGGGCAGCTACTCCTTTATTAAATCAATAAAAATGTCAAGTTGGTTCAGTTAATAGCATCACTGTCGAAAACATTTAATAATTACTAACCACCTAGTATTTAAATGTAAGTTCCCAAATTTTAAGTTAAGTCTGATTAACATGCAATAAAAGAATAATGGAAGAACAACATAATCCATTCACCATAATAAAGTAATGAAATAACCAACAAATAATAATAAGTCCGGAGGAAAACTCCTCACAACAATCCCACAAATGAAACTGATATGACAAGTCCGAATCCTGAATTAATTGCATGCCAGAAGTCTGAATAACTGAAATCAATGAAATGTCTCTAAAAGAAATGGGCGACATGCCCTACAACTGATAACTGAAGAATATCGAGTCAAGATAGATGAAGCGTCTACAAGAAAAGTCTTGTAACTTCCACAAACAGCTACAGCAGCTCGTCACCTGAATGAGAATCCTAAGCATGGTGTCCTTGTGGCTGGGCACCTAAAATGGTTTTTACAAAAATAGATTTGAAAGCAAATGGGTCAGATCCCGAAAGTGGAAATCATTTTAAAAACAGCAAGTGTTTTAATAACATTAAAACATTAAATGCAAAATACATGTTAGGACGTGCACTCACATGGAATTCTCACCTATCGACTACATGTGCACTCCTAACGTACCGTACCCATCTAAATGACATACATATCTAACCAAACCGTAATAAGTTCTACCCCTTACTACTCGATTCCCATATTACATTCTAGAGTTATCAAATAAATAGAGGGCTTTACTTAAACTCAGATTCTCAATTAGTAATACCATTCATTATCAGTTAACCCGTTTTGTTTTCTCAAAACATTACCATAATATTATTCACAATACCAATCATGAAAGTTCCCATTAATTAAGTGTATATTATTCACGTCGTAAATATACAATACAAGCACCCCGAGACTAGCTGCGGTGCACACATACTCTGCTATCCATTCGGGTACATCACGTACATAAGGATCACGCATTCCAAATCTCTCAGGAATCGTTCTCAGATAACATCACAAATAATGGAGGCGAACACAGTCACATCACATGGGTCACGCACATACCTGCGCTCCCACGATTAGCAGACTTATTAACATCCCAATAAGTCCTTCTCTGACCTATGTTCATCGAGGTAACCGATCTAAATCCGGGCAACACAAGGATTAGAGGGCCCTAAGCGAACGTAAACCTCCCGTGATAGCAAGTATGGTAGGTATGTCATACACATAAAATCAATACATATACTAAGTATTCACACATATTAATAATCACCATAATATGTTGGTGGTAATCTTCTCATTCTAGTACTGACATATAATACTACACAATTTATATGCTCCCGGTTAATATAATAAATTAGGCCGTCAATAGTTCTCGCACCGTAATAGACACTCACGTCCTACTCCATAATTTCCCTTAGGTTCAACTACAGTTCTAGGTTTTGCTCCTCAATATATCCCATATATCCCAAATATATCCATTAATTCACAAGGAAGCGTAATCTCTACATATAAACAAGGTTATAGGACACTCGGGATCAAAACAGGCTAAAAAGCCTAAACTGTCAACTCGTTAGAAGTCTCGTTCGAACGAGGTTGTTCGAACGAGAGTTCGTTCGAACGAAGTGGGCTTTCTAACGAGGTCTCGTTCGAACGAAATCATTGAACGAATTTCACCCTCGTTAGAATTCAAAGGTCAACTCGTTAGAAGCTCGTTCGAACGAGCTCATTCGAACGACCTGGGCAGGTCTTCTAACGAGTGGCCAGATTCGATCCCAGATTTCCCTTTTTTCGTTTTTCCAATTTTCTTTACTCCTAATCCCACATAAAAATTGTCCCAACATCATTTTAAGGTTCATAATTCGTACTAAACATTCATAGGTCATAATCAAACGTTTATACAGGGCCAACTCATCTTAAACATCATCAAATCTTCAAATCCCTTCATTTATCCCCAAATTATATGAACATGAACCCTAACATTTATAAATCATCAATGAGCCTAATAAAATCCGTTTTTGTTTCATCCAAGATGTTATTAACATCAGAATAATCGCCTACATATAATTCTACATGCAATACCTCATAAATATGCAAGATTGTTGTTCCAAATTTAATGGAGTTTTCATCTAACTCCCAAACAAATACGATTATAACAAATTTCTACGCATGGAAGAAATATTCTCTGCAATTAATTGAAATTAAACCACTTGCCTTATTTGAATCTCTGATTTTGATGTCGATTTGGTGGAGTATTCTCTCTCTCTCTCTGCAGAATCCTCCTCTCTTCTCTCTCTACAAGCTTTCTTCTCCAAGTAACAATGGTGGCTAGGGTTTTTGCCTAAGTAACTTTTGGAACAATTTCTAATAACCCCCGTAGCCCATTAAGTCCTAAGATGTGGATAGTGGGTTTAGTGGGCAATTACCAATTCAGCTTTTTAATTCCCAATTTTCGTAGGTTTAATTCCCAAAAATTCAAAATTACCAAACTACCCTTATACATTGTCGGTATGGCCTAAAAATGCCCCAGGACCCAAAATAAACCCCCGGCTAGTGTTTTCTGACTATTTTGATCCTTCCGGATGTGTTGGCGCACTCAAAACGACCATACGGTTAATAGAAATAAAATTCACTTTTTAATTAAAATAAATATATTCCTGACGCGACTGTCACACGTGTCTCAACAAAATTTCCAAATTGCCGTATTTCAATCTCACGACAAATTTCATACTTCAATATTCATATATAATCATATATGAACATTATATTCAAATACCAACTCTCATCTCACTAGTATTTTAATCCGGATTAATTTCCAATTAATACGTATTTAATTTAATTAATCCCATAAATAAATATCACAAAAATACGGGGTATTACAAAAACAACGCCACATGCCTCACTGGCCTTACTTCCTAATAACCCTAAGATTGATGTGTTTCTTACACGCGTAAAACGAGTTATATCCTAACTATATCCCTAGTGCCCTAGACCTCTCTTAACTTCCGACATTTGCTCGGTTTCATGCGTAGGACGTCTCGCAAAGAGAAATCCAAACAAGGAACCCTCCCGTTAAACTACTCCCTCGCATCGTCGGTCATTCAGATATAACAGCCTAAGGCACGCCATCGGGACATTCTAAATCCTACTTTGATAAACGAGTAATGTACTTCTACCACTATGTCTTTACCTTTTCATGAAATGGAAAGTTTAACTAATCGGAGCGTCTATACCCTACACAATTTTTATGATCATCATACACACACGTCTTACCTCATAATTTTCCTCCTAGCCATGAGATAACCATAGGACTCAAATAAATTTCCTAAACCTTCCCTCAACCGCTTAGTTGTTGTGTGAGAAACATTTTCAGTGCTTTTTCCACAACACATCTACTTTTTATTACCCCCTTATCATCACATGACTCTCAACTAATTTCACCAAAACCAACATCCGATCATACCGTAGCATCTCTCCACTCCCGACGTTGTTAAGTTTCATGCGTGGAATGTCTTGCAATCGAAGTACAAACAAGGAACCCCTCTTATAAACTACTAATTAAATTTGTCGGTCATGTAGGTATGTCAGCGCAAAAAATGTAAAATACTAAATCCTGCATACCTTAGATCACATCTATAAGGTCCCCATGCACTAAAGTCATTCTAGTGAAGCATCTACTCACCGAAGCTCCATTTAGACGCATAATAGAGTTGAGCTCAACATGTATCCAGGTGAGATATCGCAATAATAACCCATTCCACCCTGGAACAGCGAATACGATAGTCTTGCAATCATTAGCATGCTATCGCTCCGATAATACAGTAATATTACTCTTATAATAATACTATACTCGTATAACACATACAAAACGAGTAGTGAAAACCAAATATAAGCTCAAAAGGCCAACACCCGTTTTCATAACGAATGAATAAAATTGAGCCCCTCTACCGCTAAAAAATATATAAACATAAACTATATAATGTAGTCGGTAACTCCACAAAGCTAGAATTACACACACGAATCCAGGGTTAACAAAATATAGTAACTTTATCTAGGCAGAACAAATATACCACCCTCAACCGAGGTGAAACTCATAACAATAACTCTGCCAATTGCCCTGGCGACTTCAGATGGTTCTTGGACATAGTACACTTTCCTTAACCGATCCCACACTACTTTAATCAATGCCCCATCTCGGGACCCTACTCTTGTCCTTTAACTCCTACAGGGTAAGGACTAACCGTGTGGTTCTACGCTCCACCCTAACCATATTAATGTTATCAGTATCTTGGACTCTATATCCTCGATTCTGAAAATCACCTTCATAGTTCCCTTATGTCCTCCGACTAAAAGGAAAAATGCTACCGACCTCATCTGCCTTATTTTAATGAATTCCCCGGGTCGATGTCCACCAATGGGGTTCCATGAACAAAAAAATTCCATAAGTGTTAGCAACACTTACTAGTGAGACTATCATTCCTGCAAAATCAGGGGAACTCACAGTTAAAACCATCCGTAAGATCCCTCTACGAGCAAAACATCCTACTCCCTTAGACATGGTGACTACCGTTCCCACCATTTCAATTTTTCTCCCACGTGTGAAAAAATTTCCTCGAATTTCTCACATATGGCTATTTCCATACCCTTCTCTACGCCAAGGCTTCTGAGCCATCTACTTCCACCGGATAACGTTACACTGACTCCATATAACTGAAGCTTTAGTGAATGGTCTTTACCAAAGATGGTTAAGACTTTTTCCCAATTTACTTCACCTGGTAATTCAAGTTTTGCACCACTCTCTACTATAGCGGTACTTGGATACTTATAACTACTATAATTTAGTAGTCGTTGTACAAACCATTGACAATGCCATAAAGGGGGTTACCTCCACTACGATCCTCATCACCAACATCAACTTACGTCTCCAACTAAGCCACGCCTCCTGCTACCCTCGTAACGTCCTTTCCTGGTCGCCCTTCATCGATCAGGACACAAATCGCAAATGAGCGCACAAAAGATTTAATTAATATTATATAATGGTTGGAGAACGAAATCTCATAAGAGGAATCGAGAATCCAAATCATAAGGCTCTATATCAAATCGAAAGCAATGCTAAAAGCATATTACATCAGCAGAGATTCCTAAGGACACTAGAACCTGATGCTCTGGTATAATCTGTGACACTCCGCCTAGTAAGATAGCAGGTGATCAATCCTATACCAATTAAAACAAGAGTCTCATATGGTTAATTCTCAGCATCACTATCGAAAATCAATTTAATTACTAATAACCTATTAGGCTCGCGTCAAAATTTTATATTAACTAATATTTTTAACAAAATCATTGAAATAAATAAATCACAATAATTTATATGTACGAAACTGAAATGAAATAAAATTACCGAACAGGGAGTTAACATCATACAACCAAATCGAATGGCGCACTAAAGGCGGTAAAAGAATAAATGAATGCAATTGGGCTTTCGGCCCGAATGTCACTACAATGATTCATATCTAAATCATAAGAATAGAAGCGTCTAAAAATAAACTTTCATGCATACACAACTACTGCAGCCGACGTCTGACTCATCATCAAGGCGTCCCTGTGTCTAGACACCTATATACATACATATATAGCAAGAGAGGATAAAAGTAGAGAAACGGGTCATAGCCTAAGATTGAAAATATTTTGCAAGTGCATAAATGCCATATTTAAAAAAAATGTGAAATCTCACATATTTAAATTGGTATCGCACTCTCATGAGATACCCCTCACTCCTCATATAATAGTGCACACCTATCCCTTACGTTCAAGACAGCCTAGTTAAGCTACCCTAACTAAATAAATGATACCACCCATCCTCTAAAAATCCTCCTAAACCTGAGTACTAAGGGATAAACTTCCCCACATTCACAACATTTTCTCTATGTTCCTGTGTGGCATGTCTCGCGAAGCGAAATCCAAACAAGGAACCCCCGGAGACACTACTACCTGATAATGTTGGTCGTTGAGATTCATTAGGCCCTCAGTACAAAATGCATATATAAAAACTCATATATATATATATATATATATATATACACACATACAGTTCTCATTAGAACCTATGATTCATATTCATATAAATCCGGATATAAATCTATCGGAAGGGGAATGGCACCTTATCCATTATTTTCATTTTATACACGTTTACTTTATACGATATCTCATCTTCTTATTCAAGCAATATACTATACGCTACAAGTATACTTATACCTATCACAATCATAAGTATAGTAGCCATCCCACAGAGCTATTACTCAAGAATGCAGTCTCATAGTGCCTATCTAGATCCGGGTTTACTCACTTAACCATGGTACTAAGCCAGACTCACTCATGGTCGTCGTAAAAATACACAACGGTGGAGGGGGTCATGTGTAACACCCTGCCCGCCTGGGGAGAGCGGATGGAGTGCTACTATCGATAAAACTAACCAAATCCACAATATAATAAGGTATAGAGCATCTGAAAACCCATAATAGAAAGGAGACGACTAATCTAAATATTCAAATTAAATACAACAAATCTCTCGAAATAAAACAACAATCCATCTCGAAATAAAAATACATCTCCAATGCTCTATACATAAAAATAAACACAAATCTTCACTCTTGTATTCTCGAATATTCTTCCGAAAATATCCAAGGTAAAATCAATCTCCATAGGGCCCCAAAATCTGCGCTAACCTTCCACTAAAAGAAAATGTGGGGAAGTACACAATAAGACAGAGAAAGTGCTCAACAAATATTAGTGGTGAATAAAATATAACAATACGAGTACGAATATTCAAATGAAATGTGAATCTCATAAGCATTTTTATAAATATAATTTCTCAACAACACATTAATCAGAGTCACCAGGCCTCACCATGCTGTGCCCATACTTTATCAAGTAGCTGGAAATTGGAGTCTTGGCGGGTTACCCACATCAGTGCCATATTAAAATCACATGACAATATGCCAAACACAATAATAATACCGCATGAATCAAAATTAGATTCCAACAAAAAATTTCCAAATTTCCAAAAGAATTTAACAATTCAAATATGAGTTAAATAATCACATGAATTCAAAAGGAGTAACACTTGCGAGATTTCGGAGCATATTGTGTAAAACCTCGTACTTCAACACACGTTGAGAAATTAACGATAAATCTGTCCAGAAATCACCATCACATCATCAAGATCATCTCCCAAGAATCATCAAAACTCTGCCAAGAGTTAACCCCAAAACAACCCCAAGAACACCTCCAAAAACCTAAGGTTGAATGCATAAATTAAAGGGGCTAAGTGTATATAAAAGGAGAGGAATAAAAATATGGTTGCTACCAAAAAGTTATACCTTAAAGGTTCACCCACGACCTTATTTTATAAGGAAAAGAAGTAGGAGTTTAATATAAAACAAACTCTCAGAATTGATTGATGAGCCTAATTTTTGCTGGGGTCGATCGAAAGACCCCAGACGTCGATCAATCGATCGCCCAGGAAATCTGGCACTTCGGCCAAATTTTTTTATAAGGGACAATTATTTAAAAAAATTCACATAAAATCCTTTATAACTCCGATTTTGAAACCATTTGAAATTCTTGCCTTTAAAAATAATTCTCAACATAATTGAGCAAGAAAAATAATTTTATCTCAAAGTTTATTTTTCCTCTTTATTTTGAAAATACCTCAAAAATTACGCGGGTTGTTACACTTCCCCACTAACAATGGAATTTGTCCCTCGAAATTTGCCGAGTACCTGACTCTCAAAAATAAGGCCAACAATCTCCAAAATAATCTCGTCACAAAATAAATTCCTCACATCTAATATATGTGCCTAGCACAAAACGATTATCTAAAATAATTTATCCCCAAATATTCACCATAAAAACACAACAGAATCAAAACCCAAGATCCGAGGGTGGTTGTATACCTAAGCATTGATACCATTATGTAACACCCCACCCCCCGGAGAGAGCAAACGGAGCGCTACTATCGATAAAACTAACCAAATCCACAATATAACAAGATATAGAGAATCTAAAAACCCACAATAGAAAGGAAACTACTAATCTCAATCTTCAAATTAAATACAACAATTCCTTCGAAATAAAACAACTATCTTTCTCGAAATAAAAATACATCTCCAAAGCTCTATACATCAAAATAAGAACAAATCTTCACTCTTGTATTTTCGAATATTCTTCCCAAAATATCCAAGTTAAATCAATCTCCATAGTGCCCCAAAATTCGCGCTAACCTGTCACTAAAAGAAAATATGGGGAAGTACACAATACGACTGAAAATATGCTCGACAAATATTAGTGATGAATAAAATGTAACAATACGAGTACGAATATTCAAATCAAATGCGAATCTCATAAGCATTTTTATCAATATAATTGCTCAACAAAACATTAATCAGAGTCATCAGGCGTCACCATACTGCGCCCATACTTTATCAGGTAGCCAAAAATTGCAATCTTGGCGGGTGCCCAACATCAGTGCCATATTAAAATCTCATGACAATATGCCCAACACAATAATAATACCACATGAATCATAATTAGATTCCAACAGTAATTTTTCAGATTTCCAAAAGAATTTAACAATTAAAATATGAGTTAAATAATCATATGAATTCAAAGGGAGTAACACTCGTGAGATTAAGGAGCATATTGTGTAAAACCCTGTACTTCAAACCACGATAAAAATTTAATGATAAATATGCCCATAAATCAACATCACATCATCAAGATCATCTCCCAAGAATCATCAAAACTCCTCTAAGAGTCAAAACCAAAACATACAAAGAACACCTCCCAAAACCTAAGGTTGAATGCATAAATTAAAGGGGCTAAGTGTGTATAAAAAGAAGAGGAATAAAAATATGTTTGCTGTCAAAAAGTTATAGCTCAAAGGGTCACCCACGACCTTATTTTATAAGGAAAAGAAGTAGGAGTTTAATACAAAACAAACTCACAAAATTACTTAATGCACACGATTTCTGCTAGGGTAGGCATCGATCGATCGATCGCCCCGGAAATCTGGCACTTTGGCCAAATTTTTTAATATGGTACAATTATTTTTTTAAAAATCATATAAAATTTGTTATAACTCTGATTTTGAAACCGTTTGAATTTCTCACCTTTAAAAATAATTGTCAACATAATTGAGCAAGTAATAATTTTATCTCAAAGCTTATTTTTCCTATTTATTTTGAAAATAAGCAAAAAATTACGCTGGTTGTTACACTTCCCCATTAACAATTGAATTTTGCCCTCGAAATTCGTCGAATGCCTAACTCTAAAAAATAAGGCCACCAATATCCAAAATAATCTCGTCACCAAAATCAATTACTCACATCTAATATATGTCCCTAACACAAAATGCTTATCTAAATTAATCTATCTCCAAAAATGCGCCACAAAAATGCAACACACCCAAAACCCAAGACGCGAGGGTGGTCGTATACCTAAGCTCTGATACCATTCTGTAATACCCCGTCCACCCGGGGAGAGCGAACGGAGCACTACTATCGATAATTATAACCAAAACCACAATATAACAAGGTATAGAGCATCTAAAAACACACAATAGAAAGGAAACCACTAATCTCAATCTTCAAATTAAGTACAACAAATCTCTCGAAATAAAACAAGTATCTATCTCGATATAAAAATACATCCCCAATGCTCTATACATCAAAATAAATACAAATCTTCACTCTTGTATTCTCGAATATTCTTCCCAAAATATACAAGCTAAAATCAATCTCCATTTCTCCCGAAAAGTGCAAACCTACCACTAAAAGAAAATATGGGGAATTACACAATACGACAGAAAAGATGCTCAACAAATATTAGCGGTGAATAAAACGTAAGAATACGGGTATAATAATTTAAAATCAAGTGTGAATCTCATAAGAATTTTATCAATATAATTTCTCAACAACACATTAATCAGAGTCATTAGTCCTCGCCGTACCACGTCCATACTTTATCAAGTAGCCGAAAATTAGAGTCTTGGCGGGTGCCCAACATCAGTGCCATATTAAAATCTCATGATAATATGCCCAACATAATAATTATGCCACATGAATCGAAATTAGATTCCAACAATAATTTTCCAGATTTCCAGAAGAATTTAACAATTCAAATAAGGGTTCAATAATCACATGAATTCAAAAGGAGTAACACTCCTGAGATTAAGAAGCATATTGTGTAAAACCCCATACTTCAAACCACGATGATTAAACAGTAAAAAATCTACCCAGAAATCACCATCACATCATCAAGATCATCTCCCAAGAATCATCGAAACTCCTTCAAGAGTCAACACCATAACAGCCCCAAGAACACCTCCAAAAACCTAAGGTTGAATGTATAAATTAAAGGGGCTAAGTGTATATAAAAAGTAGAGGAATAAAAATATGCTTGCTTCCAAAAATTTGTACCTTAAAGGGTCACCCACGACCTTATTTTATAAGGAAAAGAAGTAGGAGTTTAAAACAAAAAAAAAACAAACTCTCAAAATTACTTGTTGCACATGATTTCTTCTGGGGTTGATCTATCGACCCCCAGGCATCGATCGATCGATCGCCCAGGAAATCAGCCACTTCGAAAAAAAAATTATAAAGGACAATTATTTTAAAAAAATCATATAGAATCCGTTAAAACTCCAATTTTGAAACCATTTGAAATTATCGCCTTTAAAAATAATTCTCAAATTAATTGAGCAAGAAATTTTTTTTTATCTAAAAATATATTTTTCCCCTATCTTTTGAAAATACCCCCAAACTTATATGGGTTGTTACATCACGTTCCCCAAGCAAGTGTAATACGCACATCACACTTGAACGCGGGACGGTATGACCTGCGGATATTCTCTTCCTTCTTCTTAAGCCAAGGGATTCACCCACATCATGCAACCTCCCTGGATCGCACTAGAGAAAATATATAATCTTGTTGTCCAAGCCTATGCCCGGGAAAGCCTATGGAACCAACCCCTAAAGTACAAATATACCAATCACACACATATATATTTATTCATATCATATTATATATACTGTAACCACATCGTTTATATAATCTTCATCACTTCTAAAATACATATATGGCAATAATTGCCAATCTCATATAGCGATAGCCAATATCCCCGGATATCCCCATTCGTAAAAGTATACAAGTATTCACACATTCTTAATACTAAAATTATAAGTATTCTCTTACTTAATATGTAACTCCCACCTTAATCGCTTTTAAGGATTTATATATATTCTCGAATATGCCAATTCATAATAATGAAATAAGTATACTCTCAAATTATTTTAATCCCGTAGGTATCGCATTACCCATTAATAGCCGTCAACCGACACCGGATAGCCACTCAAGCATTTTTAGCACCTATCCTAAATTTTCCATCCTATTCACATCCTAGGATTGACTCACCCTCAATACCATCATCTAGGAGTCCTATTAACATAGACAGGATCCAGCACAATAATCTACAATTGCAATTTAACTCCCTTTGAACTCAAAGAAGGAAAATTGTCAAATTATGCTTAAATCGAATCGATTCGCTCTAATTGCGAATCAATTTGCTCCAATTGCGAATCGATTTGGACTAGTGAATCGATTCGGACCAAATACGAATTGGTTCAAAAAAGGGTCTATGAACACGTCATCAAAGGCGAATCGATTCGGTCTCAATCCGAATCAATTTGGCCTGAGATAGTACCACAGATCTCCATATGCGAATCAATTCGGTCTAGACCCGAATCGATTTGCCCTGTTAGGGGCTCAAAGTTTGGGCAATTTCATCTTCCCCAAATTCCCAAATAACAACCTAACTTCCAATTTCGTGGTTTCTAAACTAAACCAACAACTCTATAATTATCCTCACACTGTTTTCTAACCAACACATCAATAAATTTGTGGTATTAAACCATTTCTCTTAAATTTAAACCATAAAACCCTAGTTTATAATTTCTCCAACTTCTACCCATTTTCACACACCATTAACATGGGTTTAACACTAGAAATCATTAAGAGTTTACAATACATCAATTTATAAACTTATACTCACATTTCCCAAATTTATTTTAAGGTTTCTAACCCAAAATTATATAGTTTACCAATTATAATATGAGATATACACACTAAATTAAAAAAGCTTGTAATCACTTGCCTGGAGGATAAAACCCAATGACCTCGAGTCGAATCCCATGGAGTTTGGCTAGAATACCCTTTCACCTTGGTCTTTCTCATCTTTCTAACTTTTCTTCCTCTTCTCTCTTTCTCTTCCTCTCTTGTGCATTATAAAGAGATAAATGAGTTTTTATCCCTTATAAACCCGAAAATGACTCGTTTAGTCAATTGCAAGTTCCTACTAGTCCAAAAGACCTCCAAACTCAAACACTATCCCCTGGTACTCTAATCTGACTAACTCAGTCATTCCGACACCAACTGCGCACACAAAATCTCCATCCGAGTTATTTTACTACAATTCACTAATTAAACCCAATCCATGTCAATACATATTTTCTACACCAAAAAATAATTCTCGTCCCTTTACTTAGTTGCGACATGACATAAAAACATTCTAACTCATTTACTCAGTCCCCAAAGTAAATGTAACATGCATCGGTAAACATCTAATGCTTATTAATCAAGAATTTTCTATTTACTTGAATTCCTCAAATTACACCCATTTATGTAATTTAAATATCCATAAAAGTGCGGGGTATTACAAAAGTTCTATGACTTAAATTGTTTACACATTCAATACTTAGGGAAATTTTCTTCATGCCTTAAGGCACGGGTAGTACGCTAATGTGTGTGTGTGTACATATATATATATATATATATATATATATATATATATATATATATATATATATTAACTGATCCATTGCATGAAGCCTCTCCGAGCCTCCATTCGCCTCTATAGTGCCACAAATGTTTTTGGGGTTTGGATTTTCTTTTTCCGTAATATATACAAACTCCTCTTTTTGATCGATTTGAGTTAATTTCGTTCCATATCTGTTGTGTGGGCAGATTTATTTCTACATACATACACAATATTGTGTATGTATATAGAAAATTTAAGCGATGTCGGTGGAAACTAAATAAGGCATTGCTTCGTTTGTTTCATTACGTTGTATGCATATATTTTTTTAAGGATACCATTAGAAACAGAGAAAAATAGATAAAGAAATACAAGGAGATAGTGGGGTGGAGTTAGATCCGGGGCCTTCACATTCATGTCAAGTAAGTTTGGTATGTATTTGAGACATTTTTTGGGGGAAATTTTTTTTTACAGATTTTGATTATACATGTTTTTTTACAGAATTTGATTATACATGGTTATAAGAATATTAGTTTTTTGGGGGTATTACTTTTGGAACTCTAAGAGTTATGATTTATTTTCTTGAGGTAGTTTCTAACATTTGGTTCAGATATCTTACATTTTGAAGATGATCATTTGGTGTATTCCTTTCTATTATCTTCAGATTTGGGTCTTGTGTCTCGTTTTACTGATCTCCCACAATCAGATACAGTCGTTGTTAAAATCTCCCTATTTTTTATTTGCCTTTTCTTTCTCTTTATTTTGTGCCATTGGTTTTGGCTATTTGCGTATTTGGATCAGGTACACTCAACTATAAATTGGGTCAATTTTTTTTTGTTCATATTTTGTTGTTCAAGGTTCGAGGTGTTTATTCAGACACCCAAATGAGCATGAAAAAAATAGGAGAACATTGTGAGGAAAAACCATGTCAGGTTACAAATGTATACAGTGGGTGTATTGTAGTGTTCAAAGAAAATGATAAAAATTACAAAAAAGTAAACATTGATGATGGTGATGATAGACAATTAAAATATGGTAGAGCTATTGGCGCGAACCATATTCATATGGCACTCCATTTCCATCTACCATTATTTACTAATGTCACAACTACCCTTTAAAAATCATTCAGTATACAAGGTAACCACGTACTCCTCTATTGATTTTTCGTATCTTTGAATGTGAGGTCTTAATACACTATCTTAAAAAGACAAAAGGAAAAATTTGCTGCGAGGCTTTAAAATCACAAATATAAAACTAATATTTATTCAAGAATGATTATTATTATACAATTAAGAATGATAATAAAAATGAAAAATGAAAAATAAAAATGAATAATATTAATATTAATATTTTTTTGTCACTGTGAGCCCGTAAAGTGTAAAGTTGAAAGTTAAATGTCTAATACGTGTTGAGTGTTGCTACCATGCACATCGACAAAAATAAAAATAAAATAAAAAAATACCAGACATTTGGCACCATACAAGGCTAAATTAATGCTTACGCACAATTTTACTTTATTTTATTTATACATTAGGTACGCAATGAGTTGTTAAAATTAGCAATTCCAACCTCCATTTTGGCATTTTTAAAAACAAAATTGTTAATTAAAAGTGAAATTTGCTTTTCGAAACTACATTTATAAAAAAATATATATTTTGTAAAAGTATAAGTAAATAAATCTTTACCTTTTTATTTAACATGAGCACAACCCCAAAAAAAGTAGAACGACACAATTTTTTTATTGAACAAAAAAACAACAAAATAAAAACGTGATATGACATGAAATCTTATATATTTTATACATAACACAAACACAAACACAAAAAAACTTTTATTTGGGAAAATCTATATATTTTCACTAAATTAATATTTCATTAAAAAACTATTTTTTATTCACGCTTTTTTTCGTAAAAAGTAAACACGAAATTTTTACTTTTTATTTAACACTAGTGCAACCAAAATAAATGCAACACGAAATGACACTTTTTCACTAGAAATATTTCTTTTACTAAATATTTTATTTTAAAATAACACGAAATGACACAAAATATTATTTTTATTACAATTGACATGTCGGTGTATCGGAATACGAAATGTTATTTTAAGTGGGACATTTTTGTGTTTGGTAAAAAAATGAGATTTCATGTCGTTCCATGTCAGTTTTATATGGGTCATGTTCATTTTATGTAAAATAAGATTTTAAGGCATGCTGCGCCATGTCGTGTGAATTTTATTTTGGTCGCATTCATGTTTGATTTAAAAAAAACAACATATTTTGTGACGTATTTCTTTTAGTTGGGTCATGTTTGTGTTAAATAAAAAAAAATATTTTGTATCATGTTTGAGGCGTGACATGTTGTGTTATTTTTATTTTTATAGTGTTTGTGTTCTGCATAGGGTGGGGACTCAATTTGTGTGGTAGCGACACTCACGGGCCTACAACGACAAAAAAAATATATTAATATTATGCATTTTTTATTTTTCCTTTTTCCTTTTTATTATCATTCTTAATTAACTATTAGTGACAATTGTTGATAAAATATTAGTTTTATATTTGTGAATTTAAAACTTCATAACAAGTTTCCCTTTTTGTCTTTTTAATAAAGAGTATCAATATCTCACATTCAGGCATGTATGCTTAAGTATCGAGAGTAAGGTTTCCTGAAGCATAGTTGTAACATTTGTATGTATGGATAGAATTGAATGGAGTTCTAGCATAATTGTGGGGAGTGAGAATAACGACACCCTTTAAAATACTTCTTGAATTCTTTTCTTCCAGCTATCATAGTCACTTTATTTTTTTGCTTCTTCAATGAAAAACATGAAAGTCATCATCGGATATAGAATAAAAATCATTAACATAAGAATTTTGAAAGTTAAGGCACTTAGTTTCTCCATTCTTATTATAAGTATTATGTGGTCCAACATCGGAACTATCATTACCAAAATTTCCATAACCCATAATTTGACTTTCCTAATACTCACCCAAAGACATTTTAGAATTTGAAATTTTTTTTCCTCTAAGTATTGACAAAAAATCATAGGTTTAAGGGGATTTTTGGAATTATCACTACGATTACCGAAAGAATTGAAATAAGACATGCTTACCCCAAATAAAGTTCGAGATGGAAAATTCCACCAAGTGATGTGCGGCCAAAAAATTCAAGCATCTCATGTCACTCAAGTGTTGAAGTCCTACAAAATTTGTTAACGAAGTATACAAATATAAAGAAAAAAAAATACAATGAAATACCAAATCAATTAAATTCTAAAAGAAATAAGTCCCCGGCAATGGCGCCATTTGACTAAGGGTGAAAAGTAGATTCGTGTCAAAATGCTTGTCGTTATTCGTTTCACCTCCTCAATTCAAAATCGAAACTATTGACTACACTCTTTTAAAGGAGTATATCGCCCAGTCCATGTATCGAAAATCCATAGATACAAGTTGATAGAATTTAATTTGTACTTCTAAAATAAAAGTGTAAAAGGTAATTTTAACAAAAAGAAAAAAATAACTAGGCGAGTGTATTTAAACTAGATTAACAAAAGGAATAAAAACTATAGGTTACAACGCACCGAGTTAATTGGTATACATGGTTACATGGGTTCACAAGTTATTAATACGGAATCTCTTTTCGTCAATTAATTAAATCAAATGTTGTCACACCCCAAAATTCGCATAAAAGACTACTATGATTTTGGCATCAACAAATACCCCGAAAATTACAGACGGAAGGGAGTAAATCAAGAGTTTGAACACCTCTAATAGAATTATATTTAAACTAAAAAACGGTTTGCCTATTAGTCACGGCCCAGAACCATGACAAACATTTTTTTTTCAATTCCGATTTTGACAAAAATTTCTTTTGTCTTAACAAAATACCAACATATTTAATTACAACATAATTATTTCTAAAAAGTTTGTTTTTATTTTTATTTTTTTTAGTTAAATAGAATTCTATTAGCATTAAAACTCCTAATCATTATAAATTAAAACTAATCCATGACTGAGTTCTTCAAATTGCTTTTTCCACTACTCTTCCTCTAAAATATTTCCCTTTCATCAACAAACCTTTGCCCCAATTTTCTTCAAGGTTTTAACTCAATTGTCGAAGGCTTAATTGGTGTTCTCTCAAGTCTGTTCAAGAATCAATCTTTGCTAATTTTTCGAGAAGAATTCAACCATGAAATCAGATTCATTATTTAACTTTGATCAGGCATGAATACTCTATTATGTTCCTTTAGTATTATGCATCTCAAGTGTCGCTTAAACTGTTAATCACATGCTTTCTTAAAATAAATTACCAAGTTTAATTAGAGAAAGTGAGAACAAAGTGGGACTGTTTTTGTAAAAACTTTAAACATGGTTTAATACCCATAACCCCTGGGTGCGTAGGATAGAGGATGGTTTTGGGGTTTATTGTGGTGTAGGTTGCATCTATAAACCGTAGACTTTTATCTAAATAGAATTGGGATGCATATATACTCATAGAAATATGTAGTATGATAAAAGAGGATTATTATTTGTATATTCCAAAATCGCATGTTGATTAAATGACAGGTGGCGATAGGCCCCTGATTTTAAAATCCTTATACTCTGAGAACAACTTCCTTATAAATAGATATGCCGAAGTGTATGATGGTTCAATAAAAACAAATTACAAATTCTTTAATTTTTTTAAATTAAAATTAAACCAAGTGAAATAGGATAAACACACACTATTTAAATTTCATTTAAACCAAGTTAATTAATCCAAGTCCTAGAAAATTTGCCTAAGTCACATTTTGCTATTTTATCAAGTTAGGCCAAACAAATTATATCAATTAAATTAAATGACTTGAATTAAATTAACATAAACATGAACATTAACCAATATTAATTTGCACCAAATTAAATAAGTAGTTATTAAATTAAACCAATTTTATCTTTTTACCTAAGCATGCGTTCTAGGTGTATTTGTAAAAGATAAAATAAACAATTAATCCACTACGCCGTGACGTACGAGGAAAAACCCACAACGGTAAAAAACCTCGGACGACCCTAGCCTCAAATCCACTAAGTACGAAATTTACAAATACATGCAGCATGAATTACAACACACGACTCGATCCCTCTCAAGCCCTGACGCGTCTTCTTGTATCAACCTCTTCTTAGCGAATAACCACGGAGCTCTACCGCGGTCTCGGAATCCACCAATCGGACTTTATATGGTCATCGTCACCCGAACTAGGAGCCTTTCTCCATGGGGGTAAATCAACAAAACCTCTTCTTCTTTGTGGGATTTAGAAGCAAACCCAAAATGTCTCTTCTAACAGTATAGATGACGAATCGATGCCAAATCTCCAAGCAAGTTCAAATATATCTATGGAAGCTTGGATAAACAATATGGGTGTAAAACTAAAATGTATAATCAATTTTTCTTGAAAACATAGACACTTTAAAACATGAACTTTTTCCTTAATTAATTTTTCTATCAAACTCTCTCTTTGATATAGATGAGTATGGAAAAGTTTACCAACGTCCTTGCCAACATTTCTACTGGAGGGACCTGGGGTGTGAGAGTTTTGACAAAAAAATCAGGGGTGAGCAAGGCTCTCAGTAGTGTGAGAAATACACTCAATATATTCTTATATGGATATACATTACATATAATGTTTATTTTAGCAATTTTTAAAATATTGTCATTTTATGAGCCTAAATGCAACTACCATGCAATACAACCCGAGTTATATGCTCATACCCACCCTTAATAAATTTACATAAACTTATCACATACTTAAAGACCATTTAATCATCTTTATTCACTAGTCTCTATTTTTACTATTACATTATGTTGTCATTCTTATACTTTCTAAGCACAACCTTATTCATTTCATTACCATTACTCTATTATCAACATTATATTTTCTCATAACTTACAAAATAACAACGTACTCTAACGGGCTCAACAATTTCGGTGATGCCACCATATGCTCTAGCCAGTAATTTTGAATCTTTCACCCCAGGGCTTCAGGCCCTTCTTAATCATTTCCTAGTTGGATATGAGTCCATGTTAATGTGTTTTAACATTTTATACAAGGTCCACATTATGACACCATTTTTGTCATTCTTATGATTCACACCGTATTCATGCCATTTCATTCATTTAACCGTTTTCACAAAACTGATCGATAAGGTCAATGAGGATGTCCAACCACTAGGATCCCCAATTTGGACCAAAAATTACCCGTTTGCTCTTCGGTTTTCAAAATTTTGCAAGAAAACGTATTTTCTTCTTTATGGCATCATATATCAAGATTTTATGTTGTAAAGCTATATTTCATGATTTTGTGTTAAGATATCACGTCTCATCATTCTTTCTTGTGAAACACCTATTTCTTTATATTTCCTTAACAAGATTTACATTTAATATTTTGAAGGCCACTTACCCAAAATATCCATTTGAGCCTTATCATCATATGTTGTTTAAACATTATTATTCCTCATTTCCTCAACCTTAAAAGAATATTTAAAGATGATTTTTCCAACTTGTTTATTTCATCATAATTCCCATTTAAACTCCATATATCGTGTCTATATGTTCTATACCAACATAATACAAGATTCAACACGTATTTGGGAGGATTTCAAGCCTTGAAACCATCAAATATGAATCTAAACATCATATTAACGTTGGACTATATTTTTGTGCATATTCCTTAAATTTCAAGAATAAAAATATCATTTGTTCATCGAAAACCCATTTAAGTTTAATGTTCTAAAAACTTCCGTTTTTGAAAGAAAACTTTAAATGAATATATTAGAAAATATCTTTGTAAGATGAAACCAAGTTCTAGTATGCATCCAAACATATATTTATCTTTCAATCTTAAAAACACGGTGAGGAAAATCCTAACTTGAGGTTGAAGAGGAGAAACCAAGAAAAAGATGGCTCTAAAGATCCTAAAATGCAAGAAAGATCCAAAATGCTTCATAGCTCCAAAAAATCTCCAAGAATGCTATAACCCTTCTTGAGAGATCAATAAATCTCCAACCCAACTTCTTCCTTAGTCAAGACTTGAAATGGGAATTAAAAACTTGAAAATGGTGGGAGTGGGCAAAAAATGGAGGAAGTAACATAGAGAAAGAAAAGCCTTGAAAATCTTATGAGAGGTGTTGGGAATGACCCTTCCAACACCATCTCATTATTATTTATGCTCCAAATACCACTACCTTTAATTGTTGGTCCATCAACCCTTGCCCCACGATCTTATCTGAACCATTAGGATCTTGATAGCTCAACCAATCCAAAATCCCATGAAACAACAACACATAAAAATATCTGCATTTTTGAATTTCTGACGGCTTCTTCGAATAACTTCCCTTCTCATTCGAATGACATATCTTCTTGTTTCCATGGAGGTTCTAACGAGACCTTAACAAGGCCTAGAAAATAAGATTGTTCGAACAATAATGCATACCACATTTGAACGAATCATTGGAATGGGGTTCCAATGAGATTCTAGAAAATGGGGAAAGAGAGCATGTATTTCTCATGTAATGGTCGTTCGAATCTCGTTCAAATGACCCTATCTATCACATTCGAATGACTAATCCTTTCGTTTGAACGACTCTAAGATTTTTATTCAGAATCTTAGGCCATTAAATTCCCATTTGTAATTGCAAAAAAGGCACAAGAATATTTCAAAGTTGACAACCATTCATTATATTAAGTTTGTGGCCAACTTGTCATGCAAACTACAAGGAACGGAAATACAATATCATGCATGGTCGTCACATTACTTGCATGGACATGGATTTACATTCAAGTCCCGCTCGGTCTAGCTCAGCTCGGCACGTGTATTTTATTATTTTCTAACTCCAATTTCTTAGTGTGTATTTTATTTATTTATGGCCCAATATTAATTTTATTTTTGTCAGTTCTTTTTTATTCGAAATGTTGTGACCGTTTTAATTATTTTTAACAGGATCAATTGGTGGTTTGTATTTTTCCTTTTCTCTTGGATTTTTTACTCTTATATTTTTGTATTGTTTAGTTCATGTTCATGCTCACAACTAAAGAGAGTTCTTCTAGTGTTGGTTCATATATTACTTGCAATTTAGAATTTTATTATTGCAAGTGTTGATTGTTGTATTTTGATAGACAACTGTCACTGACTTCATGAAGCACCGTTGCGAAGTGAATCTCATCTTAAGGACAAAGTGTTGAACACTTGCCTGAGTCATTCAATTCTCCATTTCTATCACAATAATTTTGCATGTTTATTCAGACTATTACGTGCGCGCGCGCGCGCGCGCACACACACATATATATATATTCTGTAATTACTTATAATCATGTTGGATTCAAAATCTGTTAGAATAAAGCATATTTTTTTATTGGCAATCAAAACAAATGATACTTGCAATTAAAGGCCATTAAATGCTGACCTTTGGGTTTTGATCGCACCTCTAGTGAATTTAATCTTCTCCTTTTATTTTAGGTTCTGACCGCACCTCTGCTGAATTTGATGTTCTCCTTTTAATTGATTTAATGATGAATATTTGACTCGGTGGTTGTTAGATTTTGAAGCTGTGTAACAACTAATAATAATAACATATATGTTTCTTATAAGATTTTCATTTGTTCAAAATCTGTTTGACAATTAAATGATGTCGGTAATTTTTAATTTTTAACAAATCTTTTAAATGATGTCCATAATTTGAAAAAATATTGAAAAATATATAAACATATTATGATATAAGGGGTAATTGAATTTTAGTAAAATATAACTTTGAGTTTGTATATTTTACAATTCAATACCTATAATTTGTAATTATTTTATTATTCCTAACATGAATTTAGTTATTTATAATTGATTATTTTACTCGCATCATTCTTATTTTAATTAGTAAAATTCTGGAATGAAGTTTCCAAATAGTAATTTTTATTTGGAGCCTGAAGTTCCCATAGAGCGATTTTAATTTGGGGTCAAAATTTACAAATTACTTAAAATTAGGATCTGAAGTTCTGAATTTTTGTACAAAATTTTGAACATGACAGTTAAATATGGCCTAAATCAAAACTTGAAGTTTTTAATTATTTATATAATGGGGTATAAAATTATATATTCTTAAAAAAATTATTTATAATTTGGACATGAAGTTCGAAAAAGATTTTTTAGCGAGGTTAGTTTCAAATAATATGGATATTAAGACATGTCTTTTTTACTTTTTGATATTTTTTTTATTAAATAAAATATATTTTAAATAATCTTTTAATGGTTAAATGTCCCTTTAACTATTATATTAATGGTTTTGTCATTAAACATATGTCTCTTGAACGTGTGCTTCATTTGAGTATTACTTTATATTTAATTTTAATACGTTTTTATATTCTAATCATTTAATATACATTGTAGTCTTGGGAATGTGCAGAAAATAAGAAGAATAAGATCCTTATTTTTAAGATAAATTGTATTATCATCGGTCAAAGTTGTAGACATATTTAGCACTTATTGGAAAGACCCTCTAAAAATCATACCTGAAGTTCTGATATAAAAATGCTAGAGAATTTAATGTCGTTTGACATTAACAATACTAAACATGCATTTCAATTTTTTCGTGTAGAATTAGAAGTTCTCACACACGAATGATAACACTTGTATATTTATAATTTACACCATGCGTTTTATAAATTATTTATATTTAGGACCTGAAGTCCTAGGTTTTAATTTTATAGTTTTTATAAAATCGAAGATTCATATACATATAACATTCAGTAGAACCCAAAATTCTATAATCATAGATAATTTTATAGACATGATGTAATGAAAAAAATCTAAAGTTCTAAATTGACTGAATTTTAAAATACTATATTCAGAACCCGAAGTTCTCATAATTTTCAAATGCAATATTTGTCATAATTATTTCAGTGACCCTACTTATATATTAGAAACCTAAAGTTTCTTATTTTCGAGCCTCAAGTCTTTGAAATTTGAAATTTTTATTTATCCATTATGAACCTAACGGTTTAAAATTTAGTTGTCCAATTTTTATGCCTTTAAATATACATCGTTATTTGATATCCTTGTAGTTAATTATTTTTAGTGCTTAAATCCTAATGATTAAATTATGATTTATGATGATCCAAAGTCATTGAAATGCTTCATTTTTAAACATATTTTTTTTGGATGAGTTTTCATAATCTATCTACATCCTCGAACATGAAATTCTTTCGAGACTATTAAGTATTCTAAGATTCGTTGTTACAAAACGTAAATTTTTTGTTATCCAACCCATATTTTGAAAATCTCATCATTATTTCATAATAGATATTTTCTTTAAAATTCTTACAGTTGTTTAGATTTGGTCACCAAATGCTTGATCGTAGAAAAATTATTGTATTGTTCTAGATCTAAATATTTGAACTTGCACACAATTCACAATCTAGAAGATAATGAAAAACCCATACTACTATAAAAAAATAGATTTTTTTTAGACTTAGTATGTAATATAATTATGGTTTCAACCATATTTAAACCAAATAAAATTATTGAAGGCTCCAGAAGAGCCTATGTGGTGTTGTTATCTAGTAATCTCCCAATCTTATGTGATGATTTATATGAAAATAATTCCTAAAGAAATTTGTTTTGTTTTATGGGCATTAGAATACATGGGTACCATATTAAAATAAACCATAGTTTTGTATCACGTCTAGTGTTAAAAGCCAGAGACATACATTAGTAAACCATTAGTACATTATTCACGGGATTATGCCATACAACATTTATTATTGTAAAATTTCATTTTGTCATTAGTCCGAGGCTCCATAGTGTAACAACCCGCCTAATAAGATACCGGGCGATCACTCCAATATTAAATTAAAACAGGAGTTTCATATGGATCATTCTTAGCATCACTGTCGAAAATCCAATTAATTACTAATATCCTATTAGGTGGCCGTTAAAAACTTTTATCTAACTACTCTTTTTAGCGCACAAATTAAAACATTCACAATTAAATGCGTAATGAACTAAAATGGAAAAGAAAGGAACTAAAATAACCGAACACTCGGTCCAAATAATACAACCATATCGAATGCTGTACTGAAAGAATAAATAAATGCAATTGAGCCATTGGCTCGAATGGTTATACAATAACTCCTATATAGAGTACAAGGAAAGAAACGTCTACCGATAACCTGCAAGCATCCACAGCTGCTGCAGCAGGCGTCTGACTCGAAAGAGTTTCCATCCAGGCGTCCCTGTGTCTGGACACCTATAAATATATAATATAGCAAGAAAGGAGAAGTAGATAAACGGGTCAGAGCCCCGAATGTTGAAAATATTTTGCAAGTGCATAAATGCCTTATTATTTTGAAAAAGGTTTTATCTCATATTTAAGTTTGGTATCGCACTCCCATGAGATACCCCTCACCTCTCCGCTAATAGTGCACTCCTAACGCATCTATCTAGAACATTCTAGTCAGCTACCCTGCTAAACTAGTCATTCACCCAACCACTATCTAACCTAGATAGTAAAACAAATGTACTAAGGGCCAAACTTCACTTTAATCTCGACGCTATGCCATGTTCGTGCGTGGGGTGTTTCGCGAAGCGAAATCCAAACAAGGAACCCCCCCGATACACTACTATGCAGCAAGGTCGATCTTTGAGATCCGCCAGTCCCTCAGTACAGAAAGATATATAATATATATATCATAACATTTAATAATATAAGAGCACTAAGGATTAAACTTCTCCCCAGTCTCAACACAGTGCCATATTCGTGCGTGGGGTGTCTCGCAAAGCGAAATCCAAACAAGGAAACCCCCCATTACACTACTATGCAGCAAGGTCGATCTTTGAGATCCGCCAGTCCCTCAGTACAGAAAGATATATAATATATATATCATAACATTTAATAATATAAGAGCACTAAGGATTAAACTTCTCCCCAGTCTCAACACAGTGCCATATTCGTGCGTGGGGTGTCTCGCAAAGCGAAATCCAAACAAGGAACCCCCCCGATACACTACTATGTGGCACGGTCGATCGTCGGGATTCATTAGACCCTCGGCACCCAATTTATACATATACATACATCTACAATATACTTTCGGATAATATAAATATCTCCCGGACTGAGGATTACTTGATACATAAAGTATTTATAAATACTTATCCTTTTTATTTCAAAAACTTCCATTTCCCTTCTCATATCCAGGAAATGTATTTAAAAGCCAATCCATTATCATGAATTGCTTTAATAAATCATATACCTTTTAAAAGCCAGTTTTATTATCATAAAATGCTTTTCCTTATCAAAATATCCCATTTCCCTTTTTATACTCAGGAAATGTATTCAAAGACATTTTCATTATCATAAAAATGCTTTGATCAAAACATATGCTTCCACATCCCTTCTTCCATCCGGGAAGTGTTACCGAAGCCAATTTATATATAACCCATTTCCCTTCCTATATCCAGGAAATGCAATTATAGCAAATCCATTATTATAAACTGCTTTAATAAACGCGTTCTAAGACCGCACGTCCGGATTTCTCCACTGTGCGCGCCCCTAAATGGCTATCATCTTCGAGGGCCTCCAAGACAACCTGGGATCCTATATTGAAACACGTCGGGAAGCGGCCATGAGCCTGCGTGGTAGCCAAGACCACACCCGGAATCTCCCTACCCCCGCAGAAAATATACAACCATAAGCGCTCCCATGGCCTAGGACTATATCCACCCTGCATCATTAGCCAGGTGGCTTCACCATACGAACGCAACTTCCCTTATGATAGCGATTTAGAGAGGTGTGTAATCCATATTTTATTAATTATGAAAAACATTTATTTTTCCATTTTGAAAATATTCATTTATGTATTTTCAAAATCATTCCCATCATCATATATATACCTAAAACACACAGTATATACATATCCTATATATTCTTCCTAGAATATATATATAAACGGCCTTTTGGCCTATAGCATCTAACGATGATAATAATCCCAAATATTCCCTCCGAGAATCATAATCATGCATTGATAGTTGCATGATTCTAAATCCAAAGTATTTCTTACTTTAATAATCACTATATACCTCGATCCTATTCTAAGGATTTATTGGATATCTCCAATGATACTATTCTTCTCTAAGTGAAGTATATATATATATATATATATATATATATATATATATATATATATATTGGTAATTCAACTCCCCATACTCTTAAAGGGAGAAAACTAGAAATTTTGACCTAAGCGAATCGATTCGCCCCTTTAGCGAATCGATTCGGGTGGGCGAATCGATTCGGTTCCCAATCCGAATCGATTCGGAAAGTATTCTGCAAACAGGTCTGTAAATGGCGAATCGATTCGGTCTGTACCCGAATCGATTCGGCCCATTGCAGAAACCCAATTCCTCTTAGGCGAATCGATTCGGCCTGTACCCGAATCGATTCGGCCTGTTCGAGGGTCACAGTTTGGGCGATTTCTCAAACTCCAAAATACCCAAAAAACAATCCAAATTCATTTCTGGGGTTTCTAAACTACCCCAAAAATTATCCCGAACATCTACGACACTAATTCTAGCCGTAATTTTTCCAATTCCAGATTTGATTTCCGAGTTGGTACTTTCAACCCGGAGCTTTCATCTTGTAAAAATCATATCAAATCGTAGAAAATTCAGAAAAATGCGCTGTCGGCGCCCACGCGACTGTATCGAAAAGATCTACAACTTTCGTGTTTTGGCCGAAAGCTAAATCACTTCTTTTCCTGGCCAAAAATGCCCCCAAAGGTGACGGGTTTCTATTCATCATCACCTCCGAGGAGATTTCCGCCATTAAAGCTTCTCCCAATCTTTTGTCGCCTCACCCAACGTCCTACAACCTCAACCAACTACAACTACACATATATTAAGGGTTCTAAACATCCTAGAACCCCAAAACACCAATTAATTTGGATTAAAACCTAAGTTCCACAAATTGAAATATTATTTGGGGTTTAATTGTTTTAACTCCCAAAAACCCGTTTTATCCACGATAACCCACCCCAAAACCATTAGGGTTTGTTTATACCAAACTACGGTATGAGATATTGATGCAAAAAGATAAATAAAGCAAGTACACACTTGCCTCGTGGATAAAATCCGACGACCTCGAGTCGAATCCGGCGGAGTTTGGCCCGAACCTCCATCTCTCCCCTCTTTTCTCCTTCCTCTCTCTCTTCTCTCTCTTTTCTTTCTTTCTTTCTTCTTTTCTTTCCCTCTCTCCCTCTTTATATAAGAGAAAAGGGTTTTAAACCCTTAAAACCCAAAAACGACTCGTTTACCCAATTACGAGTTACTTTTACCTCTAAAATTACCCGAAACTCATTTCCGTCCATCGGACACTCTTTTTCGACTATCTCGGACATTCTGAGAATTATGGCGTAGTCGAAATTTCCATCCGAGGTACTTGACCGCAAATCACTATTCCAACCCAAAATAAATAAATGCGGGTTTTCTACTCAAAATCTTACCTCTTTTGTCGCAATACTCCACGGCGACATATAATTAAATTATTTCGACCTATATAGTCCCAAAATAATTTATAACATCCTTCGAAAATTATTAAATCCTCGAAAATCCCAAAAATCACTATTTCGAGAAATTCTCCAAATTGCCAATTTATTCAATTAGGGAATTTAATTGTCTCCAAAAAGAACGGGTTGTTACACTCTCCCCCTTACAACGGAATTTCGTCCTCGAAATTCAGATGTAGCCTACACCCTCTAACTAGGATTACGACAAATCCTAAAACCTCAAGGAAAAAGATACTAACCTAATGGTTCTGAACCATACACTATGCGGCTACCGCAATCATAAAGTAACGCTAATACGTCACTCAATACCCATCCTCTAAAATGCCTCTTGGCATGGATTTCAATCTTGTGTACTACTCCTATCTTAGCTAGGCGGTACATCAAACTACCTTACCAAGGTGCCCATACACCTTTCTAACTTGTGCATATCAGCACAAACATTACGAACGTCTGACACGCATCACTCTCTCCCCGTAAGGGTCTCCTTTCCTGGGTGTAATACTCATCTATGGGTCCTCCGAACCCGCGCATTTCAATACTCCTAACCTCGGCGCTACTAATACTAGCGAACCTATATCCTAGAAATCTACGATCTAAGCGTTACTGTACCTACACGAACTAATATAATCCTAAGTATGTCCCTAGTGCCCAAGGCCTCTCCCAACTCCCGACAAGTGCTTGGTTTCATGCGTGGGACGTCTCGCCAAGGCGAAATCCAAACAAGGAACCCTCCCGTTACACTACTCTCTCGCGTAGTCGGTCATCGAGATATAACGACCCAAGGCACAGGAGCGGGACGTCCTAAATCCTACTAGGCTAGCCTACGAACGCATTCCTACTATCTTATCCTTCCGCCCATACAGAAGGAAACCTAACTAATTAAGTGCCCACTTTCTGTAGAAAGTGTCACGAACATAATACCCAAAATGTCGCTCCTCAAAACTTGCCTTTTCATTAAGGCCTGACTATTGTCCTCAAATAAATTTCTCTAAGTCCAACCTCACCCACCCATTTGTGGCGAAGGGACCACTTTAGTGCTTTTCCATAGCACAATACTTCCATAAACATATTAACATTACGTGGCTCATAGCCTATAGTGGTTCATCCACACTATAAGACCTTTCCACAAGATCAACATCCTTGCATCCCATAACAGCTCCCCACTCCCGACGCCGTTAAGAGTCATGTGTGGAGTGTCTCGCAAAGCGAAATCCAAACAAGGAACCCCTCCACACATTAACCCTTGACTTCGTTGGTTGTGGAGTTCAGTCATTTCAACATGCAACCGGGATAACCCCATCCCCTAATCCAACGAAGGTGATCTGAACTCCTATCTCTAACTAAGAGTCATACCATCCTGCGCTCGAACACATCCCTAAGTCCTTGCGCAAACTAACACTGAGCTAAATCTTACCGCTCAACAATGATTCTGTGAGCCTTAAATTATATCTATAAGGTTGCCACATATACCATCCAAAATAAGGAAGCCTCTGCTCATCGAGGTTCCATAAATCCATAATGACAAAGGTGTACTCAACCTGTATCAAGGTGAGACACCATAATAACAACATGTTCCCTCCAGGAACTGCGGACACGATAGACTTGCCATCATTAGCCAGCTATCGCTCCGTTATACACCATGATGTGTTATATACATCATATCACCATACTCGTATAGAAAAACGAGCATCACTAATCAGATATATATATATATATATATATACCATATATAAACACCCGCCTCTATGGGGAATGAAGGAAAATAAAACTCCGCTACTACGGACAACACATAGGCATACATGATATAATGTTATCGGGACCGCCATAACTCAAATTACACACACGAGTCTAGGGATAACTAATACCGCGACTTTATCTAGTCACGCCAAATATTAACACCATATACCTCTGCTGAACCTTAGGCGAATAATTTTCGAAGCTACATTCTTCTCATCCTGCTGATTCATGGGGACTCACGGTGAGAACTATCCGTAAGATCCCTTTGGAACCCATATCTTCACGGGGAAATCCAACTTTAGTACCACTTTCTATCACAGTAGTACTTGGTTGCTAATAACTACTATACTTTAGTAGTCGTCGTAACAATTCTTAGCATTTGCCACAAGGAGAGTGGCATCTACTAAGATCCTCGTCCCCGTCTTCTACCAGCTGCACCAGCTAAGCCTCACCTCCTGCTGCCATCCAATCTCCGCACACGATTCTCAAACGAGCACGCAAAAGATTTCTATAATCTTCTAATATGGCAGGAGAACGAAATCTCACAATAGAAATCAACAATCCTAGTCCTGGGGCTCTATAACAAATGAGAGCAACGCTGAAAGCGTAGTACGTCCACACAGATTCCTAAGGACACTAGAACCTGATGCTCTGATACCATCTGTAACAACCCACCTAATAAGATACCGGGCGATCACTCCAATATTAAATTAAAACATGAGTTTCATATGGATCATTCTTAGCATCACTGTCGAAAATCCAATTAATTACTAATATCCTATTAGGTGGCCGTTAAAAACTTTTATCTAACTACTCTTTTTAGTGCACAAATTAAAACATTCACAATTAAATGCGTAATGAACTGAAATGGAAAAGAAAGGAACTAAAATAACCGAACACTCGGTCCAAATAATACAACCATATCGAATGCTGTACTGAAAGAATAAATAAATGCAATTGAGCCATTGGCTCGAATGTTTATACAATAACTCCTATCTAGAGTACAAGGAAAGAAACGTCTACCGATAACCTGCAAGCATCCACAGCTGCTGCAGCAGGCGTCTGACTCGAAAGAGTTTCCATCCAGGCGTCCCTGTGTTTGGACACCTATAAATATATAATATAGCAAGAAAGGAGAAGTAGATAAACGGGTCAGAGCCCCGAATGTTGAAAATACTTTGCAAGTGCATAAATGACTTATTATTTTGAAAAAGGTTTTATCTCATATTTAAGTTTGGTATCGCACTCCCATGAGATACCCCTCACCTCTACGCTAATAGTGCACTCCTAACGCATCTATCTAGAACATTCTAGTCAGCTACCCTGCTAAACTAGTCATTCACCCAACCACTATCTAACCTAGATAGTCAAACAAATGTACTAAGGGCCAAACTTCACTTTAATCTCGACGCTATGCCATGTTCGTGCGTGGGGTGTCTCGCGAAGCGAAATCCAAACAAGGAACCCCCCCGATACACTACTATGCAGCAAGGTCGATCTTTGAGATCCGCCAGTCCCTCAGTACAGAAAGATATATAATATATATATCATAACATTTAATAATATAAGAGCACTAAGGATTAAACTTCTCCCCAGTCTCAACACAGTGCCATATTCGTGCGTGGGGTGTCTCGCAAAGCGAAATCCAAACAAGGAACCCCCCCGATACACTACTATGCAGCAAGGTCGATCTTTGAGATCCGCCTGTCCCTCAGTACAGAAAGATATATAATATATATATCATAACATTTAATAATATAAGAGCACTAAGGATTAAACTTCTCCCCAGTCTCAACACAGTGCCATATTCGTGCGTGGGGTGTCTCGCAAAGAGAAATCCAAACAAGGAACCCCCCCGATACACTACTATGCGGCACGGTCGATCGTCGGGATTCATTAGACCCTCGACACCCAATTTATAAATATACATACATCTACAATATGCTTCAGGATAATATAAATATCTCCCGGACTGAGGATTACTTGATACATAAAGTATTTATAAATACTTATCCTTTTTATTTCAAAAACTTCCATTTCCCTTCCCATATCCAGGAAATGTATTTAAAAGCCAATCCATTATCATGAATTGCTTTAATAAATCATATACCTTTTAAAAGCCAGTTTTATTATCATAAAATGCTTTTCCCTATCAAAATATTCCATTTCCCTTTTTATACTCAGGAAATGTATTCAAAGACATTTTCATTATCATAAAAATGCTTTGATCAAAACATATGCTTCCACATCCCTTCTTCCATCCGGGAAGTGTTACCGAAGCCAATTTATAAATAACCCATTTCCCTTCCTATATCCAGGAAATGTAATTATAGAAAATCCATTATTATGAACTGCTTTAATAAACGCGTTCTAAGACCGCACGTCCGGATTTCTCCACTGTGCGAGCCCCTAAATGGCTATCATCTTCCAGGGCCTCCAAGACAACCTGGGATCCTATATCGAAACACGTCGGGAAGCGGCCATGAGCCTGCGTGGTAGCCAAGACCACACCCGGAATCTCCCTACCCCCGCAGAAAATATACAACCATAAGCGCTCCCATGGCCTAGGACTATATCCACCCTGCATCATTAGCCAGGGGGCTTCACCATACGAACGCAACTTCCCTTATGATAGCGATTTAGAGAGGTGTGTAATCCATATTTTATTAATTATGAAAAACATTTATTTTTCCATTTTGAAAATATTCATTTATGTATTTTCAAAATCATTCCCATCATCATATATATACCTAAAACACACAGTATATACATATCCTATATATTCTTCCTAGAATATATATATAAACGGCCTTAGTGTCCTATAGCATCTAACGATGATAATAATCCCAAAGATTCCCTCCGAGAATCATAATCATGCATTGATAGTTGCATGATTCTAAATCTAAAGTATTTCTTACTTTAATAATCACTATATATATCGATCCTATTCTAAGGATTTATTGGATATCTCCAATGATACTATTCTTCTCTAAGTGAAGTATATATATATATATATATATATATATACCCCCAAACTATTCCAAATTGGTAATTGAACTCCCCATACTCTTAAAGGGAGAAAACTAGAAATTCTTACCTAAGCGAATCGATTCGCCCCTTTAGCGAATCGATTCGGGTGGGCGAATCGATTCGGTTCCCAATCCGAATTGATTCGGAAAGTATTCTGCAAACAGGTCTGTAAATGGCGAATCGATTCGGTCTGTACCCGAATCGATTCGGCCCATTGCAGAAACCCAATTCCTCTTAGGCGAATCGATTCGGCCTGTACCCGAATCGATTCGGCCTGTTCGAGGGTCACAGTTTGGGCGATTTCTCAAACTCCAAAATACCCAAAAATCAATCCAAATTCATTTCCGGGGTTTCTAAACTACCCCAAAAATTATCCCGAACATCTACGACACTAATTCTAGCCGTAATTTTTCCAATTCCCGATTTGATTTCCGAGTTGGTACTTTCAACCCGGAGCTGTCATCTTGTAAAAATCATATCAAATCGTAGAAAATTCAGAAAAATACGCGGTTGGCGCCCACGAGACCGTATCGAAAAGATCTACAACTTTCGTGTTTTGGCCGAAAGCTAAATCACTTTTTTTCCTGGCCAAAAATGCCCCCAAAGGTGACGGGTTACTATTCATCATCACCTCCGAGGAGATTTCCGCCATTAAAGCTTCTCCCAAGCTTTTGTCCCCTCACCCAACGTCCTACAACCTCAACCAACTACAACTACACATATATTAAGGGTTCTAAACATCCTAGAACCCCAAGCCACCAATTAATTTGGATTAAAACCTAAGTTCCACAAATTGAAATATTATTTGGGGTTTAATTATTTTAACTCCCAAAAACCCGTTTTATCCACGATAACCCACCCCAAAACCATTAGGGTTTGTTTATACCAAACTACGGTATGAGATATTGATGCAAAAAGATAAATAAAGCAAGTAAACACTTGCCTCGTGGATAAAATCCGACGACCTCGAGTCGAATCCGGCGGATTTTGGCCGAACCTCCATCTCTCCCCTATTTTCTCCTTCCTCTCTCTCTTCTCTCTCTTTTCTTTCTTTCTTTCTTCTTTTCTTTCCCTCTCTCCCTCTTTATATAAGAGAAAAGGGTTTTAAACCCTTAAAACCCAAAAACGACTCTTTTACCCAATTACGAGTTACTTTTACCTCTAAAATTACCCGAAACTCATTTTCGTCCATCGGACACTCTTTTCCGACTATCTCGGACATTCTGAGAATTATGGCGCAGTCGAAATTCCCATCCGAGGTACTTGACCGCAAATCACTATTCCAACCCAAAATAAATAAATGCGGGTTTTCTACTCAAAATCTTACCTCTTTTGTCGCAATACTCCACGGCGACATATAATTAAATTATTTCGACCTATATAGTCCCAAAATAATTTATAACATCCTTCGAAAATTATTAAATCCTCGAAAATCCCAAAAATCACTATTTCGAGAAATTCTCCAAATTGCCAATTTATTCAATTAGGGAATTTAATTGTCTCCAAAAAGAACGGGTTGTTACACATAGTTCAATTTGGTGATATTATATTATGACCAATTTAATGATTTTTGAAGATATTTATAATTTAATTGTTAAATATATTTATCTATTATTATCACATGGGTATATATTTAGTGTTTATGATTCACCCCCTATTGAACTGTTAACAAATTTAGTGTTTGATTTATGTTTTGTAAAATTTTATTTTTGACGAGACACTATTCTCGTCGTTAGGGGAGGATAAAATGTACTTGAAATACAAATTATTCCTAAAGAATTGTCCATTACCGAAGAACGACAAGAATTATTATGGAATACTTTCACTTTGTTTAAACTAATACACCATATCACTCAATGCGAAAATGAGGTGAAAATGGTATTGCAACATCAAATGACTATGAAACTTAAAATATTAGATGTAGTCACATGGTGTAGTTGCCAGTGTGTTTGCCAAAATCATCATCCTAGAAAGAAAAAATTAATTCGGCAGCATATAAATTTACTGCATGCCAAAAACATGACAAATCTATAGGTCCTAACTACTTGACTCCCTAGTGGTGAAGGTTAAATAAAACCATTCTCAAATAATGCTATAGAAGAGGTTTTACATAACGTTCAAGAAGAGATTATGAACAAAAGACCCTTTTTCTCTAAAACTCCATACGAGATTACTGTCTATGAAATGACACAAGTCCCTGAAGTGAGTATCAAGCCCCTGAAGTAGGAAAATGTATTTAATATTAAATTATATCTATATGTTTTATACATATACAAGACAAATAAAGTATTGCCAAAGATGATCATCGATGACATTATTATATATGTTATAGTTACACAAAAATCAAATGGCAATTGGGAAACCAAAAGGATTTTGTATGATGACACACAATTGATATAAGATCATACTTCACTAAATTCTCTCTAATATAATTTAGATTAAAGAAAGCCATAAGTAAATATTGAGATATATTACAATAAACACATCATCCATGTAACCATGCAATTTGCCCAAGCAATATAATTAAACTTATAACCAAGTCAATGAAGATCAGAAATAAATACAATGATGACTGAAAGCATGCATGAAACCCTAGTAAAGATCATCTCTGAAGTCTCAAGATTAGTTGAACGTCAACCATACAACGAAGAAAGATCATAATCATCTCAATCATCCCACAAACAAAGAAGCTCAAGATCAAGCAATCATGCTCTCAACATCACACAAAGCAACACTTCGTCACTCAAATAATCTAGAAGAATGTTTAATAGACAAGGATATCACCGGTCAATTTATTATTATATGTTAGGAACTATTGTAAAAAAGTAAAGTAACACAATTTACATTGTATATGATCCAAACTTGCTCACCTATACCCCCCCAAATGAATGGACCTGATCCCAACATCTTATATTGCTTAAAATCTTGGAGGTTTGGTTGACTAAACTTTTGTTTAGTCAACTAAAAGTCAAGTTTAGTCAGCAAACCTTTTTTGGACACCTCACTAAAATAGGCATAGATGCAAACATAAGAGGTTTAGTCAAATAAATTTGATGTTTAGTTGACCAAAAATACAAGGACTTCAACATTAATTTTTGAAAAAATTGCCAACCTTTTATGTTAATACCCCGACCACTAAAAACATTATTACCAACCTTTGGATGCCTCCTAACAGTATAAATATACCCTCAAACATTCATCTCAAATCACAAATCCTCAACTCAATCTTGTGTCTTATTACTAGAGCTTTCTAGAAAGAGAAACCAAGTTTCCAAACCCATTTCCCCTTATGTGAGATTGCAACCCATGTCTTCATTTTAGCTAAAACTCCATTGAAGTAAAACTTAAAACTTCAAATACATTCCATATAAGTTCTAAACTAAACCATGTGAGCTCCATGAAATCAAAATCCATTTCATTTATGTTACACACTCAAAACCCACTTAATACAAATTTATGATATTACTAGAAATGACGCATTTCTAAACAGACAAAGTTCCACTGATATTTTAATATTTCCCTTTAGTAATTAACCTAAAAACAAAAAAATCCCATTCGTATTTCAAAATCATTTAAACAAAAATCTTTCTTCAACCAACATACCTAAAAAAACATGTGTTCTTAGAGATTAAAACACAAATCTCCTGAGACGTGGATCCTAACCCAAATACCCATTTGAGAAATAAATAAGATCAATTATTTGTTTACTTTTCAAGAGAAATTAAAGCAAACCCATTTCGCCATTATTTTAGTGAAGCATTTTATTTACGTCTTGGTTGTGAATCTCGTTACTAATGATTTAATTAAACTTCATTCTATCTTCTCGATCGATAGTGATGTTGTTCTGGGTAGCCATGGAATTTAAAATCCCAGGGTTATTACACAGATAATGATTGGGAAAGGATGAAGGTATCGTCGATTCAGGTTTTGCAAGTTGATGTTACTTGTGAGGTTTTGATTCCACCGTAAATGAATCGAAGATAGTGAAGTTCTTGAATACTCCTTCGAGTGTGGACATAGGGACGATCGAACTACATTAAAACCTTGGTTTGTAAAGCTCCTTTAAACCCTCTGTCATTATTTACTATATTTATATGCATGTTGTACTTTAATATTCTTAACACTTAGATTGATTGAAGGTATATATGAATGCGTTTCTATGCAAGACGATAATAGAAAAGTTATTTTATTCAAAAAAATAAGAAATGGGTTTTATTAAGTTACAATGTTCATAAAATAACAATGAAAAAAAAAGAAATATTAATTTGTTAAAAGTTAAATAAATGTCATAATCTCAATCCACCCTCCTTCTTGGGATTATTCTAGACCAGCAATTGGTATTAGAGCCTAGCTCATAATAACTTGTTTTTAAAAAATATATTTTTATTTTAAAGATCATATCCAAAATAGTGGATTTTTGAAAAAACATGCATTATAGGTTTCGAAAAATGGAGGATCTTATTTGAAAAACTAAAAGTTTCGAAAGGATAATTATCTAAAGGAAACATAGGAATAGGTTCTTGCTTTTGAATTTTTTTTATGAAAAAGGAGAAAAGTATTTGAGAGTGAAAATAGATTTTGAGGATTCGAAAAATGTCATTGTTAAAGGATCATATGCATTCAATTTTCATCTAAAAATATGATTTTCTTGATTTATTATGATTATTATTGTTCTTACTCATATCTCATACATGTATAACACTAATACTATTGCATATGGTTTAAAGGTACACACTAGAACTTATCGCAATCAATGAGTATATGAAAAAAACTTATCCATTTGTCACACAAAGATATAAGTCATAATAACTTGAAGATAATAGCCCACATATCCCCCACAAATTAAATCCCCATTTTCTGAGTAGATCAACTTTGTGTTCTTGAATCATTATTCTTGAAGTTTCACTCATAATTGATTTGTTGGTAAAGAAACACAACACGACATAATATTGGAAACCAAATCAAGGCCTTAAAAAGGAAATTCAATTTGTTAAAGAGATTGGTAGTTTTAAAACCCGATTGTACAAATTATGAGATATTAGGAGAGATAAATATTTTTTAAATAATATTAGAATTTCATAAGAATCTTAAATACCCATTTATCCATGCACAAATTGAGAAATTAATTCTAAAATTAAAAGGAAAAACTTTTGAGAGAAAGCCCTTGGAATTTTTATAAGTAATTTTTTTAAACAATTCATTTAAATGTTTGAGAAATTCTTTAGACTCATAACCCTTTATGCTCCATTTATTTATCCCTGAATATTATCTTACGTGCCTATGATGTTAATACCATGTTAATATAATACATGCTATCAGTAAGTGTTTTCACACGTGCTTCAAATATTAATATATATTATTGTTCTACAGGCCTCTTGTTTCCACTTACATGGTTAATATCCATATGCTCTACAAATGCTACATGAGTAAGTGATGTTGTTCGTATGTTCATGAAACTAATACTCTCATTATTTAATGACTCATGAATTAATGTACTAACACTCTATGATACCAGTGCCTAAAAAATGTTGAAGTCATAAGTAATATACACTCGATATGATATAGTATATCCCACGAGAATAAAATTCTATATATATATATATATATATAATCATACTCACACCAATTTTATCACATGCTAAAAAATATGCTCAAATGTGTTCACATTATTTTCTTGGTAAAAATAGACAATGCTTAATAAATTCTTACCGAAAACTCCAAATCATATGCTAAAGAAAATGCACAATTGAATATCATTCTCATGAAAAGTTATAAGTTGTTAGACATGGGATATATAATTAAGTCATACTTCAAAACACAATCACATAATCTAAAATTTGACCGCATTCCCGTCATCATGAAAATTGAGTGATCCCACTCATGATATCATGAGGGTAGTCCCACCTTAGAGAATATCGAATGGTATTCCCATCCATGGATATTTTGGTAGAAATATTATCCATTACTACGTAGAAGGCATTCCATTCTCATATAAGAACATGATTAAATTGAAAATACATTCTCACTTGGAGATACCATCCTTGTTGCACAATATTGATCCTAAATGATATACATATGTATTTGAAAATTGATGGTAATCTTATCACCTCAAGGCATTGCTTATTATTTTAATCGATAAAAGGTGGAATGGCCATATATACATGATATATTGCAATACTTTCAAGAAAGAGCTCATAATGGAAATACTATTACATTGTGAGAATAAAACTATATAAAATCATTCGTGTTCGACGTGCCTAAATACTTTATGTATGTATTATGACTAACATTGTGATATTAAAAAAAGCATGTGTGATTTTGACGTACACTTATGCCACTAATGAAAATCTTTCAGGTCTATATGTTGAAATAGGGATATTGAGGATCAATGGGGAGAGGAAAAGGGAGTACATATGAACCAAATAAGGCAACTATCATCACAAAGGCAAACCATTGGAAAAAAGCGGACGGAAAAAAAAAAAGCATATTAAGGTTGGGTACCATATATGAATTTTTATGTGAACACAGTTAATAATTTCAAAACACATATTGATTAACTCTCATGGACATTGGGATATGAATCTCACTCACCTTTTAATGAGAGAGAGAAACGTTTTGGAAATTTTACATACTAACCACTCTTTTAGACAAAAATTAATACATTTTGATGAAATGTTCTCAAGAGGAAAGAAAAGATAAGACCAATTCAAAAGAACTATCTTTATAAAAGACTCTTATGATAACAAGAAGTAAAATTGCACACTCTTTATTCTACATTGCTAATAATGATTACTACAACCAAGTGAGATAAACAAATAGAAACCCTTTTTATACAACAATCCAAGAACCCATTCGTGAAAGAAAACACTATCAAAATAAATCAACCTACTAAGGTCTACCAAAAGGACGGAAATCACATACCTTAATACTTACAAAATGGATTTTAAAATATATCCTTCCCAAAATTATAATTTTATGTGATTATAAAACTATAATTTCTTTAGAACCAAAATTACGAACAACATCACTAAAAGTCTTTCTAAAGATATGATTTCTCTAAACCACTAATTCACTTCTTAAACTATGGGAGGAAATTTATACCTAATTACTAACACCCACTTCATGGAAATTGACTTTCACACTCCTTGGAATATGGATATACTTACTAAACTTAGTGTTCACGATACTCATATTTGGAATACCAATTATAATCCCGTGCATACCATATTTATCTTTTAGTCCCATAAGAGTATCCGAACAAAGCCCAACTAAGAATAAGAGACGTCCGACCCAAATTATGGATGCTCTGAGTAATAGTGGTTAGAATTAAGAGTTTGACCAATTATATCCCCAAAAATCTCGAAGCAGATATTCAATGAATAATGGGCTAGTGAGGCAGTTACCAGAGACCCTCTCTCCTTCTTATGGAGTATATATTTTACCCCTTTCCTGGGGAAAAGGGAATGTATAAAAACCACTCATGATAGTTAATTAATATATAATAGTAGACCTCTTTGTGAATATTGGCAATTTTTCGAACCATGTATATCTTTATGTTGTGTGATTGCGATCTTTCCTACTCTTTTCTTTACGGTGATTGTCTTTCATTATTATTTGTGTTGAGATATTTATCACCATAATTGGCTCCATCTGGGGAAATCGGTTGTTCTCCTTTAAGAAAGTCTTCACCAGCAGAGACCTGCAAGGTCCAATCACAACAACAATGCCGCTCAAGAAGGGGATATCCAAGAGTAGCCTATACCTCCTAAGGTTACGTTCAAAGTACATTATTCAAACCTGAGTCTCCGCCGAGAGAGGTAGCTCTTCGAAGAAAACCAGGGTCCGGTTAGTTCCACATAGATTTCTAGGTTGATGGAAGCCTACGAGGCCAGGCTTCGAGAACAGGAGGAGGCCACTCTGAAATAGGAAGCTAAAAATGTAAAGGGATCTCCATCGTAAATGGATCTCCATCGTAAGCTAAAAATGCTCGCCTAAAAAGGTGACTGGAGAGGATGTAATGGGATCTTTATCGTAACATAAGGGAACAACAAAATCGAACTCCTAGCCCAAAGGCGATAAAATATCGTAGCCACGGAAGGAGCCAAGGGCGTGGGTCGTGAAGGTATGAGTGACACGAGTTTAATAATGACCAGTCTAAGCAGCAATAATCAGCTCGTTGGTAGAGGAGCCCTTATCAAAGAAACGATGACATACGATGCTTAGTTTGGAGCAAAATGGACCAGCAACTAGCTCATTGGGGTGCCAGATCAATAAGAGAGATGGCCAAGTGATCTCTCAGAAGTCAGATGAAGTCCCCTTTTTCAAGGGTGATTGAGGAAGAAGAAGCCCCGAAGAAGTTCACAATTCCTAGATTCAAGATTTATGATGGCAAGACTGATCCCATCGATCATGTCAGATAATATAGGCAGGCCATGACCCTGTGGAACCATAAAGATGCACTCATGTGATGAATTTTCCCATCAAGCTTGTATGATGTCGCCAAAAAATGGTTCGAGAAGATATCTCACTGATCCATCAAGAACTACAAGTCCCTAGTCGAGGTGTTCACAGATTGCTTCAATAGCTCTCATCTGAAGATGATGGACTCTTTTGCTAACAATGAAAAAAAGCCTCAGGACAACCATAGATATTACGTGAAGAGATAATGGGATATGTTCAATGAAGTCTAGGACTGCTCAGATCAGGTTTCTATAACGTCCTTCAAGATCATCTTTCCCTACTCCTATCTCTTACACTAGTCCCTCACTAAGAAACAGGCCACAACCGTCAAGGAATTGATAGCCCATTGCGAGGAATATGCCAAGGTCGAAGACATAACCAATCCTAGTGTAGGAAAAAATGGTGGAACCAGGGTTACCGACAAGGGGGGAGAGAAATATGACGCTCAAAATAAAGGGAATAAGAATGAGGGAAAAGTGGCCCCAAAATGGGAGCAAAGGCGACGCCTTGAAGGCGTTGCAAACCATGAATAGTTTCTTCAGAGAACCTATCTATAAGATCCTTACGAAAATCAAAGACGAACCATTCTTTAAGTGGACTAAGAAGATGGGTGGAGACCCTTATAAGCATAATAAAGCACTAAGATGTGCATTTCATAAAGAGGGCGGGCACAAAACCATGCACTGCAAGTCTCTAAAAGTCCCACGTTAAAGAGCTAGCTCAAGATGGACAATTAAGGGAATTCATAGAGAATAAGGCAAAGAAGGTAGCTGTAAATGGTAATCAGAAGCCGAATAAGGTTCTCGAAGAGGATGTTGGCCATGAGTTTTCAGTAACTCATGGGGCATCTGACCTTAGGCAGATCCAAGGGAACACTACTCGAATGGAAGTGAAGAAGCTGACAATAATAATGCAAGATTTTCATATTGATCCTTTAAAAACCCAATCTGGGAAGTGTTGACGTCCAGAGGAAATCAACTACTATAAACATTACATGTTCACTGATGAGGATTTGGTGGGAGTGACAAATCTAGACCATGACACATTGGTCATTACACTCATGATAGCTAACTTCGACGTTAACAGGTTGCTTGTTGACCAATGGAGCTCATTCGAAGTAATGTACCTCGAGCTATTTAGAAAGATGAAGTTAATCCATACTCACCTGAGGGAGGCCACTGTTCCTCTAGTTGGCTTCACTGGAAAGATAACAATCCCCTCGAGCAGGATCGTCCTACTCGTAAGGGCATGAGGCATCTAGAATATGATCGATTTTCTTATAGTTGATATTAATTCACCCCACCAATCCATCCTCGATAGAGGACGGATGCACGTGATGAAGGTTGTCTCATTGACCTATCATCAGAATTTGAAGTGTGTGACCGAAGGTGAAGTATTTGAAATCCGTTGAGATCAAGCAATGGTAAGGAAGTGCCTCATAGCTTCCATACCCCCCAAATAAGATAAAAAAGTAGAGGGAGTGAGAAGTGAAGGCGAAGAATAAGAGAGGCTGATGCCATCCAAATACAGTTAAGATATGGAAGACGAGGAGTGGAGGAGACCATGCTCCTCCCCTCTGAGAAAGTCTTTGAGGACCTCGAAGAAGTCGCAACAGAAAGTGGCCCGACTAAGAGAACTTTTTTTACTATAACATCCCTTACTGATCGTGACAAGAAGGAATGGGTCACCTTCCTATGAAGCAATTTGGACATTTTTGCATGGGAGCCATACGAGTTGCCCGAAATCCTTTGCAGCATCATGTGCCACTAATTACATGTTGATCCAACCTTCAAGCTAGATATATAGAAGGCACACCGAACAACCCCAGAGAAAGCCAAAGCAGTGGAGAAGTTACAGGATGCAGGGTCAATGCGGGAAGTTTAGTTCCTTAAATGGATGTACAACCCAGTAGTGGTCCCTAATAGTAGTGGGAAGTGGAGAGTCTTCATCGAATTCACCGATCTCAATAGGGCTTGCCCCAAAGACATCTTCCCCCTTGCAAAGATCAACAAGTTGGTGGATGCAATGGTAGCTCATTAATGAATGAGCTTCTTAGACACGTATTTCGGATTTCACTAGATCCCTCTGTATAAGCCAGATTAAGATAGGATAGCCTCCATCACCAATGTTGCCTTATTATATAACAAAGTTATGCCCATCGGGCTCAAGAACGCGGGGGCAATGTATCAGTAGTTAGTTACCATAATGTTTAAGGACCAAATGGGAGACACCATGGAAGTATATATCCATGACAGCCTCATCAAGAGTATGATCAAAGACGACCACCTCTCCGACCTAGCAAGGAGCTTTGAAATCCTCAGAAAATATCGAACAAAGCTTAATGCAAGTGTTCCTTCAGCGTCCAATCAAGAAAATTCCCTAAATATTTGGTCCGCGAGAGAGGTATAATAGCTAATTCAGACCAAATCGATGCCATCAACAGGGTGAAATCCCCTTTAACTATGAGAGATGTGAAGAAGCTCACAGGAATGCTTTCTGCCCTAAACTTATTCATCACTAAATCTTCCAGAAAATGACAGACGTTCTTCCAACTACTAAAGAAGACTAAGAGTGTGGAATGGGACAAAGGTTATTCGAGGGCCTTAGAAGAGCTTAAGGCCTACCTTAGCAAGCCCCTTTGCTCATAATCCCTAGGGAAAATGATCCCTTATATCCCTACCTTATAGTATCAGATCACGTTATCAGTTCCGCCTTGATATATGAGAAAGAGGAGAGCCAGCATCTCATCTATTATGCAAGTAAAACTCTTCTAGAAGCCAAGAAGCGGTACTTTCCATTGGAAAATATTGCCTTTGCACTAGTGGTAGCCTTGAGAAAACTAAAGCACTATTTTGAGGCCCACTCAATCTTCATAGTCACTTCACACCCCCTCAATATTGTACTAAGGAAAGCAGACCTCTCAGGTTGACTATCAAAATGGTCGATTGAGCTTGGTGATGCCACCATAAATGTGTCTAGTGTACGTGCTATTTAGCTCAAGTGTAAGCCTATCGCTCAAGTAATAATCCAATAATTCGAGTATCGATCCTCAGGGAAATAGGAAGAATGGAGTTGAAACGACATTGGAAAGACGAAGGAAACCTAACTTTGACGTCGAAAAGGAACGAAAAGGTGATTTAGATTGCGGAACAACTACAACTAGATACAAATATGAAAATGGGTAACTAACAAAATTATGAATAAATGATGTGCAATTACTCTACTGAAGAACTAAGAACGAATAGACTAAATCTTTAAATATGAAGGAGAAAGATAGGTCGGGTTACAATCCCCCATACCCTAGTAATTCACTTCATAGGATACTAGATTCAGAATTATAGCTTTAAATGAATACGAGTTTTAATGCTCCTAAGTATTACATATATGAGGCATCCTAGCCCGCACAGTATGTAAGCAAAGGTTGAAATAAAATCCGATCTTTACTTCTCCCACATATTAAATATATGAGGGATCTTAGAAGGAACAATATATAAACAAAGGATGAATTAAAGCAGTATCGTATTAACTTCGATACAATTCATCTAGGGTTTTAATTTCAATTTCTATTTCCACTATCATAAATTACATCGAGTGGGGTTCATGCACCCCAACCCTTGAAACTAGAAGAAAACATGGTTTGAATGAAAAAACATTTTTACTAACGAATGAAAATAAATAAGAATGAAATAACTTACTAGTTAATTAACTACTACAATACTGAAAGCAAGATTTGGAATAAAATTACTTGAATTCCAAAAGTGGAATTAAAACTAGGGTTTCTTGTTGTTCTTCTTCTCTAAACTAATTACAGTGCTTCTCTAAACGAATTGGAAGCCCCCTTAATGTCTAGGAAGTGTTTTGAATTTATACTCTACGATTTCTAAGAGTTTCAACCATACAAGACCCATATTTTACAATTGGATAAATCCAAATTTTCGATACCCGAACCGATCCTGCTAAGGTGATTCGGTTCAGTTCCATCTTTGACAAATGTAGCCTTGAACCGGTTAGGTTCATTTTTCCTTTTATTTGGTTCGGTTCCATCTTTTCGTTCTTCACAGGAAGTTCTTGCAGTATATGACTGGTTCATTTTTCTTCCACTTTAGTTCGGTTCCATCTCTTAGTGCTTCACAAGAAGTTTCCCAGGATATGATCAGTTCATTTTTTAACCCATTCAGTTCGGTTCCATCTTTTTTGGAACTTTTCCTCCTTGTATTTTTGAAGATTTGTAACTTTTAGTTTTAAACTCGAATTAGGACGTCGATCCTTTCTTAGCACTTGTAGGCGCGAGGTCTTCAACTTTCATTTTGACTTTCTCCTTCCTTGTGTGCACTGAATACCTGCAAAATAGATAGGAAACACATGAAACTCGGTGTAGTAATTAGAAAATGTCAATATCAATGATATGAGATAAATCCACTCAAATTCTGGTTTATAGAGTGATAAAAGCCTCTAAATTAAGGGGATAAATGGGAAGAATTTATGACTAATCGCTCAAAAGTTTTGATATTCATTTTCAACTAAGGACTGCTATCAAAGGGCAGGTTCTCGCAGATTTCATCATTGAATTCAAAGGAGAACAACCTTGTGATCAGCCCTAGACCAGTCATCTGAGGGAAGTCCCGGGAGAGCTAAGCATCTGGAAGCTATATGTTGATAGAGCCTACAATTCCAGAGGGGAAGGACTAGGTATCATACTAGTTACCCCTGAAAACACAGTGCTTAGCAAGGAATCAGGTTTGGATTTGAAGCGTCCAACACTTAAGGAGAGTACAAAGCATAGATCGCTGGTCTGTAGAAGGAACAATTGCATGGGGTAAGACACCTCCAAGTTTTTGACGACTCGCAATTGGTATCCAACCAAATAAGTGGAGATTACAATGAAAAAGATGATAGGATGGCAGCCTATCTCGCCACTATGAAAAGGCTAATGGCCAACTTCAACCGAGTCAATGTTCAATAATTTCCCATGGGATAAAATAACCATGCCGAGGCGTTGGCAACTTTAAGCTCAACGAATGACTCCAACATAAGGAGAACAGTTCAAATCGACTTCCTTGCACAACCAAGCATCAATCGAAGTACATAATCAACAAACCTTAATCATGTTCTCCGTATACAAAAAGATCCCAGTTGGATGGACCCCATAATATATTACTTGCAAAGTGACGTACTGCCAAGTGATAAGAAGACTGCCTATTGAATAAGAGTCAAAGCTTCTCGGTTTCACTTATCTCTTGAGAGAAAACTATATAAAAGATCCTTCACAAGTCCGTATCTCCAGTGTGTTCATCCACAGGACGTCGAGCAAGTCCTACATGAGCTATATTAATGGATTTTTGGAAGTCACGTCGGAGTAAGGTCGATATCCTTTTGAGTAATGAGGGAGGGATATTGGTGGCCATATATGGATAGGGACGCTAAAGTCTACCCTAAAAATTCTTGAAATGACAAATGCACTCACCTATAGCCACTAGCCTTCCAGTGACCTTAAGTCACTGACCAGTCCATGGTCCTTCACCTAGTGGGGTCTGGACATCGTAGGCCCTTTGCCAATTGTTGTCGACAATCAAAAGTATCTGTTAGTTTCCATAGACTACTTTACCAAGTGGATTGAGGTAGAAGCACTGGTGAACATCAGGGATGCAGGCATGATGAGCTTCATATGGAGAAATATTATTAGTCACTTTGGGATACATTGGACAATCATCACTGACAACGAAACCCAGTTCAAAAGCGGCCTTTTGTAAAGATTTTCAGTGACCATGGAATTAAGCATCGCTTCATCTCTATCGCATACCCTTATAGAAACGGTCAAGATGAAGCTTCTAATAAAATAATAATCGATGTACTAAAAAAGTGTTTAGAACAACCTAAGGGCGCATGGGTAAACGAACTACCCCATATCTTCTGGGCCTATCGCACCACCCCGAGGCGAGCAACTAGAGAGACACTGTTTGCACTCACTTATGGAATGGAGGTAGTTATTCCACTAGAAGCTGGTCTCCCCACCATGAGGTCTACACTGATCGACCAAGGCTAGAATGATGGAGCTTTGCTCGCTGAACTTGACTTATCCAACAAGCGACGAGAATTATCTCTAGTGAAACTTTCAGATTACTAGTAGTAGCTAGACAAAAATATAATAAAAAATTCAGTCCAAGGACATTCCAGATTTGGGACTATATCCTACAAAAATTCTTTGGCAGCGCTGTGAAGCCATTAGATGGCAAGGTAGGATCGAACTGGGACGGACCATTTAAGGTGGTAAGGGACAAACTGTAAGGATCCTATCAATTAGAGACGCTAGAGGGAAGTGGAGTTCTCTTTTATTTCGGTAAATTTTTATTTTTTAAACTTAATGTTGCTCTTAATTCATGACTCTTATTAATGAAATTTGATTGGCCTTGGCATCCTATGTGTATTGGTTTTCTCAAATATATTTTAGTATATGCATCCTCTCCAAGCCTCAAGCTTTATTATTAACGACATAATAAAGACCATAGGTTACAGTAAGTTGTTGAACTTACTCCAACAACACTAGGCAAAGCACTAGCAAGGTTAACATATGATAACCCTCCTCAGGCCTTTGTCACTAGCACAATTGGCCTCCTAGTTTTCCCCCGGTAATAAATAAAGCCCTACATGGGATACTTAGGTAACTTGTCCAACCCAGGTTGGTCACCAACATAGTTTGTCCCCTAAAACCCTACTCGGATGGACTGTCCATTTACCACATATATCTTCTCCATTGACCTACTTTGGCCTGAGGTAGTGTGACGACACAGTTTGAAAGGTAAAGTGGGAGAAAATTGTATGATTAAAATATACTAGACTTGGTGTATATTTATTTGACAACTAGACCTAAGTCACCCTTGATCATCTAGGAGATCATTAAAGATAAAGCAAGCAAAATCGAAAATGAAATAACTCACGTTTGGTCGGCAATTGCCGAAAACATAAATATTTCATTTCACCACTAAATGTACAAACAAATTACATGTATAAAAACAAATTAAATCCTAAGAAGGACTAGGCCATTGGGCCATATAATCATCTACCCATGCGGTCTTTGGAGATTTTTGGAAATTAAAATGGACGAAAATAGGAAATTAAAAAGAGAAAGAACGTGGGCATTAGGTTATCTGACAGTTTCCAAACTTACGAGAGAGAGAGAGAGAGAGAGAGAGAGAGAGAGAGAGAGAGAGAGATAACCCAAAAGGAAGAAGAAGAACTACGTAAGTGCTTTGGGCTAAGGATTTAAGTTCTTCCTAGAAAGCACACCAATGCTTAAATCGCGAAGAGAGGATCATCCCCATACCAGTTTCGTCCAATGATTCAGACGTTCACGAAAAGGCAAGCGTTTATCTTGTTATATTATTTAGCATATGTGATTCATGTTAACATTAGGTGATGACATACCTAGAATATTATGATTTTAAGTCTGAATTGGGAATAAATTCTAAATTGGGAGTATAGGTTTGCATGTAGATGAATCACCCCATTCTAAGAATGATAAATTTGGAATTATAAGTTAAAATCACAAAATTTAAATTGGAGTTTGTACTTAATATTAATGGTGAGCTTATGATTGTGGAAATTTTACATATTTCAAGAATTGGTTTAAATCCTTATGATTACGTAGGAATTAATGTTGAAAACATGAGGGAAATTACTCTATGATGATAAGGAATAGCCTAGGGTTGTTGTTTTAGGGTTAGAATAACTTTTGGCTGTATTGTATAATGAGAAAGTTGGGAAAAATGAAGAATTGGGAAGATAGGGACGATCTCGAAAATCTCATTCGAAGACCTACCTAGGTCGATCCAATGACCTTATTCGAACGAGATTTGTAATGGGATTTCCAACGAGACTTTTATGTTCGTTCGAAGTGAGAAGTTTGTTCCAATGACCTCGTTCGAACAAGAATCCTTGACTTCGAACGAGATTCTAGAATTCTTATTTTTGGCCCAAACAAGTTAGAACACTTCTAAGTTGGTTCAAGTGAGAGAAATTAACCTTCCCTATCATCGAATGACTTAAATTCCTAGTTAGTAATGAGTTGATAGAGCGACTAGTCAAGGGGATATAGTGGGGTAATAGAGTCTTAGACAAAAAGGTGTATGTTAGCAAGATAAGTCGAAGTGTGGCAATAATGTGAATCGTAGAGATGATAATACTATCTATAAACTCAAGGAATTTGGGTTGTGAGAATACCTACTGTATATATATTAAGCTATGTGTATTCTTTTTAAATAAACTATTATGTGGATAACATACCTACGCTGCTTTCTACCGAGGGGAGGTTGCACTTTGTGGACAATCATGCGTTGATGAGACTTCGGGTGGGACATTGATTTGTATTACTAGAGCATAGAACGTAGGTATGGACTACCTATGAGAATGGTAGTAATGACGGGCGTATGGGTGTGTAGGTATGTGCGCAGCCCATCGACTTGGGACTATGTTCGCCTCCAATATTTGTGCTTTGTTTTGATGGTTCGCGAGAGACTAAACCTTTAGTCTTTTGTGAAAATTATCAATGCAACGTGATAGGTTTGCATGTAGATGCAGGCACCGCATCTATGTCTCAGGGTGCAATATTGTATATATATATATATATATATATATATGTATAAGATATAGTGAATATATGTATATACTTGTGTTGATATCTACTGTGTGGATTGAGTATGTAGAATTAATAATGAAATCTGAAATGAATTAAGTAGTGACCACATAATTATATTAAACTGAAAGTGTATATTTATGCTAAAGAGGGATCGGTTCTATTAATTATATATTGCGAGGGAAATACTCGGGAAAGATATCGGACCATAATTAATTATTAGACATGAAGAACTCGATAGTATGGGAATATAATTTATGGGATTTGAATAATCTCTAGGCGTTCACATTAGATGAGAGGTGAGCATCTCAAGGGAGTTCGATAGCTTAACATGAAAAATATATGTGTTAATAAGTCATTTTAGGAAGTTGCTGATTTATAAACTGTTTTCAACTTGGACTCTGACCGTTTTTCTGCAAATCTCTTTTCTTGTCAAATTATTTTAGGTGCTCAACCACACGGACAACAAGCTTTGGAGTTCCAATAATTTGATGAGTTATAGCTGCTATGGAGGCTACAGGACTTTGGTGGTTGACGCCTCGGAGTCTATCATTCCTTACTTTTGAGATATTTGCATCAGTTGGACATGTTGTCCCTCCTTATTCTTATATTCATGTATTTGAGATTTAGTTCAGTAATCTTCTCAGTTATTGACTTTATTTAGTTGGATTACTGTAATTGAGTTTTTGACTGGATGTGTTTACTCCCTCTCCATTATATTATGTATGTTATTTCATTTCTTATGAGTTTGATTGAATAGTGAATGTTTTGTTATTTCCTTAAATGGTTTATAATTGATATGATAAAATTTTGACATCAACCTTTTTAAATATTTGGTGTTTAGTTTTAACAATAAAACTTTCGACAATGATGCATAATGTGAACCAACTGGACATTCTGATTTAATTAATAAAGGAATGATCACCCGATATTTCATTAGGCGGGCTATTATAGTCCACTAGGCTAATATCTCCTAACTCTCTCTCTCTCTCTCTTACTTAATCTTCGAATACTCTCTCTTACTCTCAACTAACCTCTCTCTCCCATTCATATCTACGTCCTCGCTTTCGAACACAATGGTCATGATTAAACATGACTCCTCTACCTCTCACCCAACATTATAATTATCACTCTCACTTGATGTAACAAGTCATATCCCTAATGTCTCTCTCATGTGATTCCTCTTAACGTGATCATGTCTCTTCCATAAGATCTGTAACTCGCATTTTCCCCGCATCACCCTCATGCTTGGTTATATTGAAGATATTTATTTCAAGAGTCATATTCCCGAATGTCAGTTATATTTTCCCGTTACGGGTATTAATAAATGCATTAGTCGTAGCTAAGAATGGGTGGCCAAGGATCACGAGAGCATGATTACCCTAAAAAGAGGAGGGCACTTGATCCCAAATGACACATCAACCTGGAAGTATAAAGTGTCAACTTGGATGAGCACATCCTAAAAGGCCTCTTAAGTATCATCATGAAATTATTTGGGAGTAAGAGGGTCATCTTTGTAGGCTTAAGTTCCCCTAAATCTATTTCGTACAGATAGAGTAAGGAGAATGTTAAAACTCTCCCCTAAATCTATTAGTGCTCTCTCAATTCGATTCTTCCTCATGATGAATGAAATGGTTAGTTCACCCGAATCTTTATATTTTGGTGGAAGGAAGCTTAACGGTACTGAACTGACGTTCTGTGATAAAAACACACCTTTATCCTTTGTTTTATCATGATTAAGTTCTTAAGAAACCAAGCATATGCGGGAATCTACTTTATAGTTTGAAGGAAAGTTAAACTAATCTTTACTTGGTTAAGAATGTCTAAAACTTCATCATTGGTAGTCTCTTAAGAGTGGGATACTAATTGTTGAGTGTATGGAGAAGTAATGGGAGGTTTCAAAACCACTTTGGGCATGGTTGTGTCTTCATTACCACTCTTTTTGAAGGGGACATCTTCGTCCTCTTTCATGTCGGGCAAAATCTCCATGTCATTTTCTCGTTGCGTGGGAGCTAACAAGTCAACAACTCTTCCACTACGTAGAGTGGTTACCGCACTACATTTCTCTTAATTTGTATCATCGTTAGAGATAACACATTTTTAACCATAGGGAGATGTTTCAGCTTGCATAGGAAAATTTCCCTTATCTTGAATGCTTAGGGAATACTTCAACTTAGAAAATGATGACTTTAAGTCGAAATGTTTTTAGGCATTTTGAGCGTTAATTGCTGGCTGAGTTTGAATGAATTGGTTTAAAGTGTCTTCAAGATTTCTACGCAGTGGGGTAATATATGGTGCGAGAGGTGGGGCTTTCATGGGTGGAGATTATTAGAAGGGTGAAGAGGTGGCGGGCGCTGGGCAACCATGGAATTTCGATTCAATGCAGAGTTTGGTTGTTCATAACAAAAACCTGGATGGTTCCTCCATGAAGGGTTGTAAGAATTCTAGTCTGGGGCGTTTAAGTTTCACTTAAAATCACCTATCGCTTCCACTTGCTCTTGGAGAATCACTTTGTAGGCGGGTATTATCGGGTATTCCTTCATTGAAGGTCCCGCCTGATAAACAACACACACCTTCTCTCTTAATGCTCAAATGGAACTAGATACGTATCTCCCCAAGGCCTCGACTACGTACTCTAGCCTCTTTGCTATTTAATTAATTTGTATTTTTTATTCGGCTTCCTTATCCAATTGATCAAGTTCGGATATGGAAGAAGTCGAGGACATTTATCTAGGTTTGGGTTGGGTGTTTGGATTGGATGTGTTCCACACTTGAGTAGTCTCAGTGACATACTTAAGGTGAGCCGCTGCATCAATCGTGTCTAACCGAAGGGACTCCTCGGGCACATGGTTTCAACGAGTTGCTTCGAACTTAGCTTTAGCCCGTGATGGAAAAGGAGATGAGTCTCCACTTCTCAAAATTGTGGTGTGAGAAAATATTATGTAACTCATCATAACGCTCCCATCATATATCGAAAGGCTCATTTTTTGAGTTGTCTAAACGTTTGAATTTGAGCTTTAATGGAATTGGTTCAATTTTGGAGAAGGAATTTTTAGAGAAAGTTTGTTTGCATCTCGCTCCACGTTCCAATCGATTTCGGTGCCAAAGACCATAGCCAAGTCTTCTCCTTATCCTTCAGTAAGAAGGGAAATAGTTTTAGGAGTACGGCATACGTATTTGACACCCCGCCTAATTAAAAACCCGGTGATCAGTAATTTATTAAATTAATTCAAAATGTCCGATTGGATCATTCTTTGCATCACTGTCGTAAAACAATGTTCTTTATTAATCACCTAATAAATAATTAAGTTAAGTTTAAAACATTTAATTTTATAGATTATGTTCTATTGTTATGATTTCATTATATGAAACCATTTTCACGAACACAAATTCTAATACGAAAACCAAACCATCCAAATGAAATAACCAAGCTCGATTAACCAATCCAAAGTAATGTATCCCAAATCGCAGGACAAAGAAATAAATAAAACAATCCAACAATAAATGAATACTAAAATAATAAAGAGTACAAATCTCTCTCTGAACTAAATGAAATATGGAAATGGGCGATACATGGCCTATGTAAAAATTATTAAATAGGAGAATGAGGAGATAAGGATGAAGACGTCTACTGCAAGGACCTGCAACTTCCACACTAACTGCAGCACGTCAATAGTCCAAAGATCTAAGCATAACTCCCATATGGCTGGGAACTTGCAATATATATATATATATACACTAGCGTATGACAATGCCTGAAGGAACATTTCTAAAAATTTCCAGAGTACGTAACCGCGAAACCACAAAATTTTCAAAGTGCATTGTTACAAAACAACGAAAACTTCACTCCCTGATAAAACAAAGTGTAATTTTTAAAAAATGGCCATATTATCCATTATTTATAGGACTATCCATCAAAACGGTAGTGTTCGTGATTGGTAAAAAAATCTCCTGACCTGTCGTGTTTATTTTGGTTAAGTTCGTTTTTGGTTGAAAAAACGTGGGGTCGTGTTCGAGATAGGTAAACATTAATATTTCATGTCTTTTCATGTATATTTTATCCGAGGTTATTTTTAGTTTGTAAAAAATATTTTTTATACTGTCTATAACTTGTCCACACTATAACAAATTTTATTTACAACACAACCTTGTTAAACACGACCTGGTAAAACGCAAAACAAAAAAATTATGCCGAAATAATAAATGTTTTTATCTAAACAAACTAAACACTATGCCAATTTTCGGGCATCACTTAGCACAATATTTATATTTAAGCTTACACCACAAAAAATCAATATAAAATATCACATTTGATAAAAAATTTAGAATTCGTATTGCCCGTGCCTGAAGAAAATACACCACAATGCCCCTGCCTAAAGGCACGACGAACATTTTTAAAAGCACGTAATTTCAAAATGACAAAAAATTCGAAAGTAATTACGAAACGAAAACAATTTTGTTCCCCTAACAAAATGAAATTTTAGGTCGTATATAATTTAAACATTGTATAAACAAAATCATTAATTCAACTCAATTCATGAGAATAACATCAATACTTCAATCAAAAATATTTATTATATAACATAAATAATAATAAAGAATTTAAAAAAAATTGGCCAAAGTTTTCTCTATTTATAGGACTAACCATCCTGTTTAAGAAATAAAAAATAACCCAACAACAATATTCAAAGAGACAATTTATGGTCCCATCAATAAAACAAAATGTGATATGTGTCGATGCTCATGATACCACTAAATCATCAGTTCTCTGTCACATCATCCTGACAACAAAGTCCTACAAAACAAAAAGATTGGACAATTAAAATTTAAACACAGTGTACACAAACACATGATATCACTATTTGTTTAGTCGTTAAAAAAGTTAATAGCAACGTGAATGGGGACCAAAGGTCAAATAAGCAAAAATAAAAGACACCAAACAAATAAAAGATCAGTATTAAACCGCAATACGATTTTCTTGCCTAACAATCACACCAGAGAATAACCCTAAATGGATGAACTACTTATTAATGATGTAATGCACTCATATACAACTAACAATCATCGTGATATAAGCATAACGAACTTTCTCAATGGATTGATATTATCTTTTTAAAATGAAAAAAATATGAATTCTATTATGTTAGGAAAGAAATAGGACTATTGGCTTCGTTATTGTTCAAGATTCACACGTATAAATTCACACACGTTTATAAAAATTAGACAAAACAAATTCAGCATAAAAAGATTAAAAATGATTAAAAAACTATTTTAGGCTTCATTGAAGGATTGTTCTAAAATGAAGTATAAATTTACTACCTTAAAGTGGATGCTCCCACCAGCGCCTCCGTCCTGAACATCCCTTAGACTCGAGCTCCCGAAACCCATGAAAAAAAATAGAACATGAAAAAAATCCCTCAAAGAAAAACATGAAAAAATAAAAGAATTAAGGATCCTTAATATTTTATTGTGAAAAAATCCCGGGTAAAAACAAAATTTAATATTTTGAAAGAATCCTTAATATTTTCATAATAGAATTGAGCAAAACGTTAAGCATATGGCTCAAATGCCCATATAAATTGTTGCGCATCATCTGCTTTCCCTTGAAACCATCTCTTTTTTGATTCTCTCGATGTTTGAGTGGCAGCCAAAACCTGTGACGGATATGAGGAAGAAAAAATAGAGTACTTTAGACATAATGTTCCAATAAAAGTTACATTTTTCAGAAATGCCTTCTAACAACCCGCCTAATGGGATACCGGGCGATCACTCCTATATCAAATTAAAACAGGAGTTACTTATGGATCATTCTTAGCATCAATGTCGAAAATCCATTTAATTACTAATATCCTATTAGGCGAGCGTTAAAAGTTTTACATAACTACTATTTTTAAACCATTAAAATAAAACATCCACAAGTTATTGCGTAAATGAACTGAAATGAAAATGAAATGAAATGAAATTAACCGAACACTCGGTTGAAAATGTACAACCATATCGATTGCCATGCAAAAGAGTAAATAAATATATACAATTGGACCATTGGCCCGAATATTTATGTAATACCTAATATCTAGAGTGCAAGAATAGAGGCGTCTATCGAGAACCGGCACGCATCCACATCTGCTGCAACTGACGTCTGATCCATGAGATACCCCTCACCTCTCATATATATATATATATATATATAATATATAGCAAGAAAGGAAAAAGTAGATAAACGGGTCAGATCCCGAGTTTTGAAAATATTTAGAAAGTGCATAAATGCCTTATTATTTTGAAAAAGGTTTTATCTCATATTTAAGTTTGGTATCGCACTCCTATGAGATACCCCTCACCTCTCCACTAATAGTGCACTCTTAGCGCATCCCTCTAAACATCCTAGTCGAGCTACCCTGCTAGACTAGTCTATCATCCAACCACTATCAACCCTAGATAGTCCAAGCAATGTACTAAGGGCTAAACTTCACCTCAGTCTCAACGCTACGCCATGTTCGTGCATGGGGTGTCTCGCAAAGAGAAATCCAAATAAGGAACCCCCCCGATACACTACTACACGACACGGTCGATCATCGAGATCCGCCAGTCCCTCCGTACAGAATATATATATAGATATATATATATATATATATATATATATATATATATATATATATATATATATATATATATATATATATATATATATACATATATATATAGATATATTTACATCATATAATAAATATCAATATAAGAGCACTAAGGATGAAACTTCTCCCTAGTCTTAACACGTCGCCATATTCGTGTGTGGGGTGTCTCGCGAAGCGAAATCCAAACAGGGAACCCCCCGATATACAACTACGCGGCAAGGTCGGTCGTCAGGATCCATTAGACCCTCGGTACTCGATTCATCCATATATATATACATTTTACCATAACCATCTGGATCTATCTCCCAGACTGAGGATTCATATATCAAGTATTTATCAATACTTTCATTTTTCTCAAAATTTCCCATTTCAATTTTTATACTCAGGAATTGTAAATATAAAAGCAATTCATTATCAAGAATTGCTTTAACAAATCATATACTTTTAAAAGGCAATTTTATTATGATAAAATTGATTTTCCTTTAAATATCATCCCATTTCCCTTTTTATACTCAGGAAATGTAACCAAAGCCATTTCCATTATAATGAAAATTCTTTAATAATATCATGCTTCCACATCCCTTCTTCCATCCGGGAGTGTTACCGAAGCCAAACCTTTATCCCATTTCCCTTTTTATACTAAGGAAATGTAAATTTAAGCCAATCCTTTATCACGAATTGCTTTAATAAATCTAAGACCGCCCCTCCGGGTTTCCCCACTGGAAGTGCCCCTAAATGGATATCATCTTCCAGGGCCTATCAAACAAGACAACCTGGGAACCTAACAACGTCGGGAAGCATCCATATGCCTGCGGGAAAGTCAAGACCACACCCAGAATCCCCTAACAAGCACAAAAACAAATATATAATCGCTCATATGGCCTAAAGGACTATATCCACCCTGCTTAATAGCCAGGGGCCTTCACCATAACGTGCGCAACTTCATTTATGATAGCGATTTAGGGAGGTGTGTAATCCATATTTTATCAATTATGAAAAACATTTCGTTACCATTTTGAAAATACTCATACTTATATTTCCAAAATCATTTCCATCATATCATATATATATATTTTAATCACATAGTATATACATATACTATATATTGCTCCTAGAATATATATAAATGGCCATAATGGCCTATAACATCTAGCGATGACCAATAATCCCAAAGATTCCGTCCAGGAATCATAATCATGCATTATATAAGAATGATACTAAACCCAAAATATTAATAATTACCTTAATCCTCTCTTGAGGATTTATTGGACATCTCCAATTATACCATCTTACATTTAGTGAATATATACCTATATTCCCAAATTTCATCATAATCCTCTCATAGGATTCCCTCAACCAAAATCAATATTTCTATATTTTCCTATATTCATAAATCATATAGGCCTAAAAGCCCAAAACCATAACTTAGGGATTTATCTTTCCCAAACTTTGAATTTAGTGGGTCATGGAGTTCATTTCCATGAAGTCAAAGACCACCTATAGTCCAATTAATCACTTAAAGTCCCAAAACATAATTTAGGAACCCTAAACCATTAAATTCTATTTTATTTGAAAATATCGATTAAGGGTTATACATTTAAAACCCTTACTTTACCCTCCTAATTTCTCTTAATTCGTGGACCATATAGTCCTAATAGACTTCTTATGTCATCACATAAATGACCCCGAATCAATTAGAATTGGAATTCACCCCATCCAATTCACCCTAAGAAATTTATCTATTTTCAGCATGGGTCAATCGATCGACCCTTGGTCGTCGATCGATCGATCCCCCACGATCGATCGATCGATCATGTCGGGCAGCTTCTTCTTCGAGAAGCTGTTTCGGCAATGGAAGCTTCCCCCACGCTTCCAGCTCCTCACCCAACGGACTACAACTTCTACCAACAACAAATACACTTATAATACGGGTTCTAAACATCCTAGAACCCGGAATCACCCAATATTTTCGGTTAATTTCTAAATTTCTCCAATTATCAAATTTTAGGGGTTTATTCGTTTTAACTCCCAAAAACCCGTTTTTATCCACGAATACCCAACCAAAAATCATTAAGGTTTGTTTATATCAAACTAAAATATGAGATATTTGTGCAAACATTAAATAAATCAAGTAAACACTTGCCTTATGGATAAAATCCGACGTCCTCGAGCCGAATCCCGCGGAGGCTGGCCGGAATCTCCCCCTTTTCTCTTCTTTTCTTCCTCATCTCTCTCTACTCTTTCTTTTCTCTTCTTTCTTTCTCTTTTTCTCCCTCTCTTACTCCTTTTATAAGGAGAAAAGGGTTTTAACCCCTTAAAACCCAAAAATGACTTGTTTACCCATTTACGAACCTATTTAACTCCAAAATTACCCGGAACTCAATTTCGACAATCGGACACTCTTTTCCGATAATCTCGGACATTTCGAGACTCATGGCGCAGTCAAAATTTCCATCCGAGGTACTTGACCGCAAATCACTATTCTAACCCATAAAAGTAAAGGCGGGTTTTCTCATCAAATCTTACCTCTATTATCGCTACACTCCACGGCTACATATAATTAAAATATTTTGACCTATACGGTCCCAAAAATAATCTCGACATCCATCGAAAATAATTTAATCCTCGAAAATCCCAAAAATTACTATTTCGAGAAATTCTCCAAATTCCAATTTATACTTAATTATGGAATTTAATCGTCTCCAAAAGGGCGGGTTGTTACATAGTCCCTCCCTTACAAAGGAATTTCGTCCTCAAAATTTAGATACATACTACACCGCCAATCCATAGGATCGCTCCAAATCCTAATACCTCAAAGGGAATGACACTAACCCAACGGTTCCCAAACCATATACCACACTGCCACCACGGACATAAAGTGAGTCCAATAGCGTTACATAGAACTCATCATTACTAGTGCCTCACGACATAAATTTCAACTTAATATACTATGCCCCTTCTATTTCAGGCGGTATATAAATGAACTTACTAAGGTGCCCCCACACCTTTCTAACCTATGCACATTTGCATATCCATAGTGAACGTCTAACTTGTAACACTCTCTCCCATTAAGGGTCTCCTTTACTCGGTGTAATACTCACCTAATGGTCCTCCAAACTAGTGAAGTCAATTCGCCTAACCTCGGTGCCACTAACACTATCGAACTTACGTCCTAATAATACTAAGGTTTTTGTGATGTCCTACCTACGCGGAACGAATATAATCCTAAGTATATTCCTAGTGACCAAGGCTTCTCTCAACTTCTGACATTTTCTTGGTTTCATGCGTGGGACGTCTCGCTAAAGCGAAATCCAAACAAGGAAGCCTCCCGTTACACTACTCCCTCATGTAGTTGGTCCTCGAGAGACAGCTACCCAAGGCACATCAGCGGGACGTCCTAAATACTGCCTACACTAACCTACGAATGCATTCTACTATCTTATCCTTCCGCCCATACGGAAGGAAACCTAGCCAATCAAAGTGCCCAATCTTGTGAAGCACTATGAACATCATACCCAAAACATATTCCATCAAAATTTCCATTTTTCATTCAGACCTAGCTATTAGCCTTACATCCAATTATCTAAGTCCTACTTCACCCACCCGCTTGTGGTAAGAGGACCACTTTAGTGCTTTTCGATAGCACCGTATCTCCATAAGTAAATCATCATCATGTGGCTCATAGCCTATAGTGGTTTATCCACACTATAAGACCTTTTCCACAAAACCAACATCTTTGCATCCTATAACAGCTCCCCACGCTCGACGTCGTTAAGAGTCATGTGTGGAGGGTCTCCAAAGAAAAATCCAAACAAGGAACCCCTCCACACATTAACCCTTGACTTCGTTGGTTATGGAGTTTCATTATTTAAACATGCAACCGGGATATCCCTATCCCCTAATCCAACAAAAAGGTGGTTTGAAGTCCTATCTCAAACTAAGAGTCATACCACCCTGCGCTCGAACTCATTTTTATGTCCTTGCGCAAATAGTAATGAGCTCAATCTTACAGCTCAACACAAATCCTGCGGCCTTAAATCATATATATAAGTTCGCCATATACCCAAATCACGATAATGAAACCTCTACTCATAGAATTTCGTATCCCACAAGAAATAAGGTGAACTCAACCTATATCTAGGTGAGACACCGCAACAATAACCTTTTCCCTTTAGGAACCATGGACACGATGGACTTGCCATTCTTAGCCTGCTATCGCTCTGAAAATACACCATAATGTATTATACTCATCATACCACCATGCTCGTATAGACATATAAAATGAGCATCACTAACCAGATATATGTATATATATATATATATATATATATATATATATATATATATATATATATATATATATATATATATACCATATATCAGCACCCGCCTCTATGGCGAATGAAGGAAAATAAAATTCCGCTACTGCGGAAAACACGTAGGCCTACATTATTATGTTATCGATACCGAAACAAAGCTCAAATAAAAAACACGAGTCTAGGGCTATCGAACACCACAACTTTATCTAGACACACCTCTTACTAGAATTTCTTACTCTAGGCCCCATCTCGGCACCCTAACCTTGTCCTCTATTCCTACCGGGAAAGGACTAACCATGTGGTACCACATTCCACGTTACAATTTTCATCACTGGTCTTCCTGACCATGATAAAGTTGTGGACGCCATCTGACTCTATAACCTCACTCCTTACAATCACCTTACTAATCCTCTAAACTTCTTCGTCAAAAGGAAACTCAACCACCGGTTCCAACAATCCTATTTCAACAAATCTCCCCGTGTCGATGACCACTCAGGGGAACCTAAACACACCCACATTCTCCCCACAAGTGAAAACATTCCTTAAATTTTCACATTCGGGTATTTCCATACCCTTCTCTCTAAGCTAAAGCTCCCGAGCCTTCGGTGTCCACTAGGTATTACGATGCTCACTTTGCACTACCCCAACTTTAATATGTGGTCCTTATCAAAGACCCTTTTCGAACACTCATCTTCACGGGGTAGTTCAACTTGATTACCACTTTCCATCATAGCAGTACTTGGATACTCATAACTATTATACTTTAGTAGTCGTTGCAACAATCCTTAGCGTTTGCCACAAGGAGAGTGGCCTCTACTAATGTCCACGTCACCAACTTCTATCAACTGCTCTAGCTAAGCCTCACCTCCTGTTGTCCTCCCCGAGGCCCTCCTTGGTCGTCCTTATTCGATCGGCACATGATCCTAGAACGAGAACGTAAAAGATTACTATAAGCTTCTAACATGGCAGGAGAACAAAATCTCACAAAGGAATAAAAAATCCTAATCCTGAGGCTCTATATCAAATCAAGAGCAACGCTGAAAGCGTAGTACACCCGCAAAGATTCCTAAGGACACTAGAACCTGATGCTTTAATACCATCTGTAACAACCTGCCTAATGGGATACTGGGGGATCACTCCTATAACAAATTAAAACAGGAGTTACTTATGGATCATTCTTAGCATCACTGTCAAAAATCCATTTAATTACTAATATCCTATTAGGTGAGCATTAAAATTTTTACTTAACTACTCTTTTTAAACCATTAAAATAAAACATCCATAAGTTAATGCATAAATGAACTGAAATGAAAATGAAATGGAATGAAAATAACCGAACACTCGATTCAAAATGTACAACCATATCGAATGCCGTGCAAAAGAGTAAATAAATATATACAATTGGACCATTGGCCCGAATATTTATTTAATTCCTCCTATCTAGAGTGCAAGAATAGAGGCGTCTACCGAGAACCTGCACGCATCCACAGCTGCTGCAGCTGACGTCTGCCTGGAAGGAAGTGTCATCTAGGCGTCCCTGTGTCTGGACACCTACATATATATAATATATAGCAAGAAAGGAAAAAGTAGATAAATGGGTCAGAGCCCAAGTTTTGAAAATATTTAACAAGTGCATAAATACCTTATAATTTTGAAAAAGATTTTATCTCATATTTAAGCTTGGTGTCACACTCCCATGAGATACCCCTCACCTCTCCACTAATAGTTCACTCCTAGTGCATCCCTCTAAACATCCTAGTCAAGCTACCATGCTAGACTAGTCTACCACCCAAACACTATCAACCCTAGATAGTCCAAGAAATGTACTAAGGGCTAAACTTTACCGCAGTCTCAACGCTATGCCATGTTCCCGCGTGGGGTGTCTCGCAAAGCGAAATCCAAACAAGGAACACCCCCGATACACAACTACGCGACACGGTCGATCGTCGAGATCCGCTAGTCCCTCATTACAGAATATATATATATATATATATATATATATATATATATATATATATATATATATATATATATATATATATATTTACATCATATAATAAATATCAATATAAGATCACTAAGGATGAAACTTCTCCTTAGTCTCAACACGTCGCCATATTAGTGCGTGGGGTGTCTCGCGAAGCGAAATCCAAACAAGGAACCCCCCCCCCCCGATACACTACTACGCGACAAGGTTGATCGTCGGGATCCATTAGACGCTTGGTACTCGATTCATCCATATATATACACATTTTACCATAACCATCCAGATCTATCTCCCAGACTGAGGATTCGTATATCAAGTATTTATCAATACTTTCAATTTTCTCAAAATTTCCCATTTCCCTTTTTATTCTGAGGAAATGTAAATATAAAATCCAATTCATTATCATGAATTTGTTTAACAAATCATATACTTTTAAAAGCCAATTTTATTATCATAAAAATGCTTTTCCTTTATATATCATCCCATTTCCCTTTTTATACTCAGGAAAGGTACCCAAAGCCATTTCAATTATCATGAAAATGCTATAATCATATCATGCTTCCACATCCCTTCTTCCATTCGAGAGTGTTACCGAAGCCAAACCTTTATTCCATTTCCCTTTTTATACTCAGGAAATGTAAATTAAAGCCTATCCTTTATCACGAATTGCTTTAATAAATCTAAGACCGCCCCTCCGGGTTTCCCTACTGGAAGCGCCCCTAAATTGGTATCATCTTCCAGGGCCTATCAAACAAGACAACCTGGGAACCTAAAAGCTTCGGCAAGCGGCCATATGCCTGCGGGAAAGTCAAGACCACACCCAGAATCCCCTAATAAGCACAGAAACAAATATATAATCACTCATATGGCCTAAAGGACTATATCAACCCTGCTTAATAGCTAGGGGGCTTCACCATAATGTGCGCAACTTCCCTTATGATAGCGATTTAGGGAGGTGTGTAATCCATATTTTATCAATTATGAAAAACATTTTGTTACCATTTTGAAAATACTCATACTTATATTTTCAAAATCATTTCCATCATATCATATATATATATTTTAATCACATAGTATATACATATACTATATATTGCTCCTAGAATATATATAAATGGCCATAATCGCCTATGGCATCTAGCGATGACCAATAATCCCAAAGATTCCGTCCAGGAATCATAATAATGCATTATATAAGCATGATACTAAACCCAAAATATTAATAATTACCTTAATCCTCTCTTAAGGATTTATTGGACATATCCAATTATACCATCTTACATTTAGTGAATATATACCTATATTCCCAAATTTCATCATAATCCTCTCATAGGATTCCCTCAACCAATATCAATATTTCTATATTTTCCTATATTCATAAATCATATAGGCCTAAAAGCCCAAAACCATGACATAGGGATTTATCTTTCCCAAACTTTGAATTTAGTGGGTCATGGAGTTCATTTCCATGAACTCAAGGACCACCTCTAGTCCAATTAATCACTTAAAGTCCCCAACATAATTTAGGAACCCTAAACCATTAAATTCTATTTTACTTAAAAATATCGATTAAGGGTTATACATTTAAAACCCTTACTTTACCATCCTAATTTCTCTTAATTCGTGGACCATAAAGTCCTAATAGACTTCTTATGTCATCACATAATTGACCCCGAATCAATTAGAATTGGAATTCACCCCATCCAATTCACCCTAAGTAAATTATCTATTTTCAGCAGGGGTCGATCGGTAGACCCTTGGCCATCGATCGATCGATGGGTCAATCGATCGAGCCCCCACGATCGATCATGTCGGGTAGCTTCTTCTTTGAGAAGCTATTTCAGCTATGAAAGCTTCCCCCAAGCTTCCATATCCTCACCCAACGGACTAAAACTTCTACCAACAACAAATACACTTATAATATGGGTTCTAAACATCCTAGAACCCGGAATCACCCAATATTTTTGGTTAATTTCTAAATTTATCCAATTATCAAATTTTAGGGGTTTATTCGTTTTAACTCCCAAAAACCCATTTTTATCCACGAATACCGAACCAAAAATCATTAGGGTTTGTTTATACCAAACTACATTATGAGATTTTTATGCAAACATTAAATAAAGCAATTAAACACTTGCCTCGTGGATAAAATTCGACGTCCTCGAGGCGAATCTCACAGAGGCTGGCCGGAATCTCCCCCTTTTCTCTTCCTTTCTTCCTCATCTCTCTCTTCTCTCTATTTTCTCTTCTTTCTTTCTCCTTTTCTCCCTCTCTTCCTCCCTTTATAAGGAGAAAAGGGTTTTAATCCCTTAAAACCCAAAAATGACTCATTTACCCAATTGCGAACCTATTTAAATCAAAAATTACCCGGAACTCAATTTTGACAATCGGACACTCTTTTCCAATAATCTCAGACATTCCGAGACTCATGGCGCAGTCGAAATTTCCATCCAAGGTACTTGACCACAAATCACTATTCTAACCCATAAAAGTAAAGGCGGGTTTTCTCATCCAATCTTACCTCTATTATCGCTACACTCCACGGCTACATATAATTAAAATATTTTGACCAATATGGTCCCATAAATAATCTCGACATCCATCGAAAATCATTTAATCCTCAAAAATCCCAAAAATTACTATTTTGAGAAATTCTCCAAATTCTAATTTATACTTAATTATGGAATTTAATCGTCTCCAAAAGGGCGGGTTGTTCCATACTCGCCCACTTACATAGGAATTTCGTCCTCGAAATTTAGATACATACTACACCGCCAATCCATAGGATCGCTCCAAATCGTAATACCTCAAAGGGAATGACACTAACCCAACGGTTCCCAAACCGTATACCACACTCCCACCACGGACATAAAGTGACTCCAATAGCGTCACATATCACTCATCATTTCTAGTTCCTCACGGCATAAATTTCATCTTAATATACTATGACCTTTCTATTTCAGGCGGTATATAATTGAACTTACTAAGGTGCCCCTACCTTTTTAACCTATGCACAACTGCATATCCATAGTGAAAGTCTAACACGTAACACTCTCTCCCATTAAGGGTCTCTTTTACTCGGTGTAATACTCACCTAATGGTCCTCCAAACTAGTGAAGTCAATTCTCCTAACCTCGGCGCCACTAACACTATCGAACTTACGTCCTAATAATACTAAGGTCTTTATGATGTCCTACCTACGCGGAACGAATATAATCCTAAGTATATTCCTAGTGCCCAAGGCCTCTCTCAACTTCTGACTTTTTCTTGGTTTCATGCATGGGACGTCTCACTGAAGCGAAATCCAAACAAGGAAGCCTCCCGTTAAACTACTCCCTCGCGTAGTTGGTCCTTGAGATATAGCTACCCAAGGCACACCAGCGGGACGTCCTAAATACTGCCTACGCTAACCTATGAATGCATTCTACTATCTTATCCTTCCGCCCATATGGAAGGAAACCTAGCCAATCAAAGTGCCCAATCTTGTGAAGCACTACGAACAACATACCCAAAACATATTCCATCAAAATTTGCGTTTTCATTTAGGCGTGGCTATTAGCCTCACCTCCATTTCTCTAAGTCCTACTTCACCCACTCGCTTGTGGTAAGAGGACCACTTTAGTGCTTTTCCATAGCACCATATCTCCGTAAGTAAATCATCATCATGTGGCCCATAGCCTATAGTGGTTCATCCACACAATAAGACCCTTTCCACAAAACCAACATCCTTGCATCCTATAACAGCTCCCCACTCCCGACGTCATTAAGAGTCGTGTGGAGTGTCTCGCAAAGAGAAATCCAAACAAGGAACCCCTCCACACATTAACCCTGGGCTTCATTGGTTATGGAGTTCCGTTATTTAAACATCCAATCGGGATATCCCTATCCCCTAATCCAACAAGAAGGTGGTTTGAAGTCCTATCTCAAACTAAGTATCATACCACCCTGCACTCGCACTCATTTTTAAGTCCTTGCACAAATAGTAATGAGCTTAATCTTACAACTTAACACAAATCATGCGGCCTTAAATCATATATATATATGTTCGCCATATACCCAAATCATGATAATGAAACCTCTACTCATCGAATTTCGTATCCCACAAGAAATAAGGTGAACTCAATCTATATCTAGGTGAGACACCGCAACAATAACCTGTTCCCTTTAGGAACCATGGACATAATAGACTTGCCATTCTTAGCCTGCTATCGCTTCCAAAATACACCATAATGTATTATACCCATCTTACCACCATGCTCGTATAGACATATAAAATGAGCATCACTGACCATATATATATATATATATATATATATATATATACCAAATATCAGCACCCGCCTCTATGGCGAATGAAGGAAAATAAAATTCCGTTACTGCGGAAAACACATAGGCCTACATTATTATGTTATCGAGACCGAAACAAAGCTCAAATAACACACGAGTCGAGGGCTATCGATCACCACAACTTTATCTAGCCACGCCTCTTACTAGAATTTCTTACTCTAGGCCCCATCTGGGAACCCTAACCTTTCCTCTATTCCTACTGGGAAAGGACTAACCATGTGGCACCGCATTCCAGATTACTATTTTCATCACTGGTCTTCCTGACCATGATAAAGTTGTGGACGCCATCTGACTCTATAACCTCACTCCTTACAATCACCTTACTAATCCTCTAAACTTCTTCGTTAAAAGGAAACTCAACCACCGGTTCCAACAATCCTATTTCAACAAATCTCCCCATGTGGATGACCACTCAGGGGAACCTGAACACACCCACATTCTCCCCACAAGTGAAACATTCCTTAAATTTTCACATTCGGGTATTTCCATACCCTGCTCTCTAAGCTAAAGCTCCCGAGCCTTCGGCGTCCACTATGCTCACTTTGCACTACCCCAACTTTAATATGTGGTCCTTATCAAAGACCCTTTTCGAACAATCATCTTCAAGGGGTAGTTCAACTTGAGTACCACTTTCCATCATAGCAGTACTTGGATACTCATAACTACTATACTTTAGTAGTCGTTGCAACAATCCTTAGCATTTTCCACAAGGAGAGTGGCCTCTACTAAGGTCCACGTCACCAACTTCTATCAGCTCCTCTAGCTAAGCCTCACCTCCTGTTGTCCTCCCCGAGGCCCTCATTAGTCGTCCTTATTCGATCAACAAACGATCCTAGAACGAGAACATAAAAGATTACTATAATCTTCTAACATGGCAGGAGAACAAAATCTCACAAAGGAATCAACAATCCTAATCCCGAGGCTCTATATCACATCAAGAGCAACGCTGAAAGCGTAGTACGTCCGCAAAGATTCCTAGGGACACTAGAACCTAATGCTCTAATACCATCTGTAACAACCCGGCTAATGGGATACCGGGCGATCACTCCTATAACAAATTAAAACAGGAGTTACTTATAGATCATTCTTAGCATCACTATCGAAAATCAATTTAATTACTAATATCCTATTAGGTGAGCGTTAAAATTTTTACTTAACTACTCTTTTAAACCATTCAAATAAAATATCCACAAGTTAATGCATAAATGAATTGAAATGAAAATGAAATGGAATGAAAATAACCGAACACTCGATTCAAAATGTACAACCATATCGAATGCCGTGCAAAAGAGTAAATAAATATATACAATTGGAGCATTGGCCCGAATATTTATGTAATACCTCCTATCTAGAGTGCAATAATAGAGGCGTCTATCGAGAACCTGCATGCATCCAAATCTTTTGCAGCTGACGTCTGACTCGAAGGAAGTGTCATCTAGACGTCCCTATGTCTGGACACCTACATATATATAATATATAGCAAGAAAGGAAAAAGTAGATAAACGGGTCAGAGCCCGAGCTTTGAAAATATTTAACAAGTGCATAAATGCCTTATTATTTTGAAAAAGATTTTATCTCATATTTAAGCTTGGTATCGCACTCCCATGAGATACCCCTCACCGCTCCACTAATAGTGCACTCCTAGCGCATCCCTCTAAACATCCTAGTCAAGCTACCTTGCTAGACTAGTATATCACCCAACCAATATCAACCCTATATAGTCCAAGCAATGTACTAAGGGATAAACTTTACCCCAGTCTCAACGATATGCCATGTTCGCGCGTGGGGTGTCTCGCAAAGCGAAATCCAAACAAGGAACCCCCCGATACACTACTACGCGGCAAGGTCGATCGTCGAGATCCTCTAGTCCCTCAGTACATAATATATATATCTATATATATATTTACATCATATAATAAATATCAATATAAGAGCACTATGGATGAAAACTTCTCCCTAGTCTCAACACGTCGCCATATTAGTGCGTGGGGTGTCTCGCGAAGCGAAATCCAAACAAGGAACCCCCCCGATACACTACTACGCGACAAGGTTGATCGTCGGGATCCATTAGACCCTCGGTACTCGATTCATCCATATATATATATATATATATATATATATACATTTTACCATAACCATCCAGATCTATCTCCCGGACTGAGGATTCATATATCAAGTATTTATCAATACTTTCAATTTTCTCAAAATTTCCCATTTCCCTTTTTATACTCATGAAATATAAATATAAAAGACAATTCATTATCATGAATTGTTTAAACAAATAATATACTTTTAAAAGACAATTTTATTATCATAAAAATGCTTTTCCTTTATATATCATCCCATTTCTCTTTTTATACTCAAGAAATGTACCCAAAGCCATTTCCATTATCATGAAAATGCTTTGATCATATCATGCTTCCACATCCCTTCTTCCATACGGGAGTGTTACTGAAGCCAAAACTTTATCCCATTACCGTTTTTATACTCAGGAAATGTAAATTAATGACAATCCTTTATCATGAATTGCTTTAATAAATCTAAGACCGCCCCTCCGGGTTTCCCCACTCGAAGAGTCCCTAAATGGCTATCATCTTCCAGGGCCTATAAAACAAGACAACCTGGGAACCTAACAACATCGGGAAGCGGCCATATGCCTGCAGTAAAGTCAGTACCACACCGAGAATCCCCTAACCACCGCAGAAACAAATATATAATCGCTCATATGGCCTAAAGGACTATATCAACCCTGCTTAATAGCTAGGGGCCTTCACCATAACTCGCGCAACTTCACTTATGATAGAGATTTAGGGAGGTGTGTAATACATATTTTATCAATTATGAAAAACAATTCTTTACCATTTTGAAAATACTCATACTTATATTTTCAAAATCATTTCCATCATATCACATATATATATATATATTTTGATCGCATAGTATATACATATACAATATATTCCTCCTGGAATATATATAAACGGCGATAATGGCCTATAGCATCTAGCGATGACCAATAATCCCAAAGATTCCCTCCAGGAATCATAATCATGCATTATATAAGCATGATACTAAACCCAAAATAATAATAATTACCTTAATCCCCGCTTAAGGATTTACTGGATATCTCCAATTATACCATCTTACATTTAGTGTGTATACCTATATTCCCAAATTTCATCATAATCCTCTCATAGGATTCACTCAACCAATATCAATATTTCTATATTTTCCTATATTCATAAATCATAGAGGCCTAAAAGCCCAAAACCATAACTTAGGGATTTATCTTTCCCAAACTTTGAATTTAGTTGGTTATGGAGTTCATTTCCATGAACTCAAGGACCATATCTAGTCCAATTAATCACTTAAAGTCCCCAACATAATTTAGTAACCCTAAACCATTAAATTCTATTTTCCTCGAAAATATCGATTAAGGGTTATACATTTAAAACCCTTACTTTACCCTCCTAATTTCTCTTAATTCGTGGACCATATAGTCCTAATAGACTTCTTATGTCATCAAATTAATGACCCCAAATCAATTAGAATTGGAATTCACCCCATCCAATTCACCCTAAGAAAATTATTTTTTTTCAGCAGTGGTCGATCGAACGACCATTAGCCATCGATCGATCAATGGCTCGATTGATCGAGCCCCCATATGATCGATCGATCGATCATGTCGGGCAGCTTCTTCTCCGAGAAGTTGTTTAGGCCATGGAAGCTTCCTTCAAGATTGCATATCCTCACCCAATGGCCTACAACGTCTACCAACAATAAATACACTTATAATACGGGTTCTAAATATCCTAGAACCCGGAATCACCAAATATTTTTGGTTAATTTCTAAATTTCTCTAATTATCAAAGTTTAGGGGTTTATTCGTTTTAACTCCCAAAAACCCGTTTTTATCCACGAATACCCAACCCAAAATCATTAGGGTTTGTTTATAGAAAACTACGGTATGAGATATTTATGCAAAAATTAAATAAAGCAAGTAAACACTTGCCTCGTGGATAAAGTCCGACGTCCTCGAGCCGAATCCCGCGGAGGCTGGCCGGAATCTCCCACTTTTCTCTTTTTTTATTCCTCCTCTCTCTCTTCTCTATCTTTTCTCTTATTTTTTTCCTTTTTTCTCCCTCTCTTCCTCCTTTTATAAGGAGAAAAGGGTTTTAACCCCCTTAAAACCCAAAAATGACTCGTTTACCCAATTACGAGCCTATTTAACTCCAAAATTACCCGAAACTCAATTTTGACAATCGGACACTCTTTTCCGACAATCTCAGACATTCTGAGACTCATGGCGCAGTCAAAATTTCCATCTGAGGTACTTTATCGCAAATCACTATTCTAACCCATAAAAGTAAATGCGAGCTTTTCATCAAATCTTACCTCTATTGTCGCTATACTCCACGGCTACATATAATTAAAATATTTCGACCTATATGGTCCCAAAAATAATCTCGACATCCATCGAAAATCATTTAATCCTCGAAAATCCCAAAAATTACTATTTCGAGAAATTCTCCAAATTCCAATTTATACTTAATATGAAATTTAATCGTCTCCAAAAGGGCGGGTTGTTACATGCCTAGGGAGGCAATCAAAATAGGCAGAAAAACTAAAGAAAAAACCTTATTTGAACCAAATCTATAATAAAAAAAGGAAATGTTCACTTCAAAGTCGATTTCGAGCACTCAAGCGTCGCCAAAAATAGTTTTAAAACGGGGCTAGGCACGGACGATACGAATCCAATGGATCCAGAATTGCCTCATTCCGATTTACGCTTAGAAAGTTGTAGCATTTCTCCCAACACTGAAAAAAATAGAAATTTAAAAGTTCGCATTAGCTTGTTCTTACTAAAAAAAAATGGTATCCACCTTCATAAAATCAAATATAAATCATGGAACAGCAATATGATAGTCCAAAATGCCTTTTACCATTATATCTTCTTGAATCAAAGATCCACCATAGAGGGTTGAAGGAATCAAAGAGATCCACGCCTGCTTGACTTAACCCTTACTACTGCTTGATCCATAGAGGGTAACACGAATCAAAGATAAACAATCTTTATATAAGTATTCGAATAAGAAATTTGTATTTCTGTGAGATAAATAGTCCAACTGTACTAGTTTTGGGGGCATATGATTGTTTATTTTTGTTTTTGCTGAACCATGTAGTGCCTTGGTAAGAGCAATGTCTCCATCGCTAATAGAGCAATTTACTACCCAAACCAACGGACCTCCAACTTTCCTTCGTTTATCTATTTTAGTTCTTCTACAGAAGAATCTTGGATCGATATTTTGTCAACTTCATACCCATCATCGTCATCTATTGTTTTCCCGTTTCGATGGCACTACTTAAATCTTGTCCCGTAACAAAGACATGTGCAAATAAAATAGCATAAAATCTTAAAAACAACGGAACCAAATCATTCATACTTGTACATTAGTTTAGGAACTAATTATTGGTGGAATGTTTTTAGTTCTTAACATCATTCTTAGTTTTAGCAAACAGGGGAAATTCTTAGTTATGTATGGGACGACAATTTGCAGTCAATATAGTTGTGTATACACTGTTGATGACTTTGTATATGCGTGAATAACTACGACAGTTTTTCTTGATGTGTTTCAATGATATTAGTAACAGTATATATTCATTCAAATACCTTATTTCTTAGTTGTTTATATTCATTTCAATACCTTATTAATAACAGTGTATATGCTATTAATAATAGTGTATATGCCTCGTATATAAAATAGAGTATAAGTAAATAGGCCTTCCATTCGTGTTTGTTCATCAAGAGTGTACATTTTTATACATCAAGATATGTCCTGCTATAATAGTACAATGTTATACATCAATAATTTCACAAAATTCTTGATGCGAACTATTACACAAAATTTAAGTCACAGTCCCTTGGACTCAATTCAACAGATTCAAACGAATCAAATCGTGTACGTATCAATCAAACCATGAGATATCAATCCATTAACAGAATCATTAATGTAATATAATTACGTACCAATCAAACTCTAAAGCATGGTCTTCTACTAATAACTTAGTAAATGTAGATCTTTCTAACAATTTGAAGCTTCCTACTATGGTCCAAGAAACGTGTTGTAAGATTTACAAGCAATGAGTCCAAATTGTTAGAAGATTTGCACGAAAAGTAGAACATAGAAAAATTTATTTGTGATCGAGATAATCATGCATCTTGTTGTGCTGTTCTTGCAGCAGCGGTTGCACCTACTGGACCGACCTGCGACACTTTGTATTACTTAATATTAATGGTAATGGGAATTAAAAAAGAAGTTACCTCCCAAAAAATGAAGGAAGAAAAGGTTTGTTCAAGAAATATATCACTTCCAAACATTTGGAACCCCCAAATATTGTTTTACAAAACGACCACTCTAGCTTGAAAACCATGGTCTTACTCTTCTTCAAAACTCAACATTTACACAACATACTAAGAAAATTTATTCACCACACTATTATTCTTGTATAAGATAAGTCTCTTTACTTTAGGTTTGGTTCACCTTAACGATTGGGTAAAGGCCTGTCCAAATCCTGGAGGGGTGGAAAAAGGTCTTCAACACTATTATGCATCAGGGATACCATATATAGCCTAGTTAACTGAGTTGTTTCTACTGCATCTATGCATCGGGGCTACTATTACATAGATATGAGACCTCCTCATGTCTTATATCACAGATAGTACTACTTTATCACTTCATCTATGCATAAGAGTTGTTGCTACTACATATCTGCATCTATGCATCACAACTGCTGCTACTGCATATAAAGTAGAATAAAAATGTGTAAAAGACCTCTAATACATGAAAAGAAAAGAATGTAAGACTTCCTCATGGCATTGGAACAAACATTAATATTCTGAATGTATTTTAGATTCATGTCTGGTGAGTTTTACACACCAAATCTTAAACATCACATTAGTTCCATTGATCAGCATGAATTTATGCGAGGAGGATAATGTAATGCTTCCATTCAATATCTTATCAGCATTAGTTCTACAAAGCACCTACTTTTTTTGCTTTCACTAAAGGAGTTTCTCCCCTGCTTCGAACTCCGACAACATTGCTATTCGTGCCTCAAATTGACTTTGAATATGTGTTATAATTACTGTTGATTTAAAAACTATATGCTATCTAATTAATTAATCACGGATAAAAAGGAATAAAGAAATAAGACAAGGAGTTCTTAAAGTGGTTCAGCCGTATGAAAATGGCCCATGTCCACTGTTTTGTATTGCAGATGTTTGCCTTAATCTCGATGATGATTACAAGAGATCCTTTACCCCGTTATGGAGGGTATTATAATGTATTTGTACCCTTGGGTTTATCAATATGAGTAAACGATATGCCGTTGTTTAATAGACATATACATCTGTATAATAAGAATGTTCATTAAATACGATGTTCATTGAATATACAATTGTCACTTGATCTTCCCAGCCAGATGCTTTGCATGCTGAGTAGCTCGACAAGCTCGGTAGCTCGGCACGCTGAGTAGATCGGCATGCTAAGTAGCTCAGTGATCATATGTATTTTCCACGTATGATGACACCTGTCTTTATATAATTGGTCAACTTCTGCTGACTAATTTTCGTATCAAAAGAAGCCTCCAATGTTTCACAGTTGAGCTTTGATATGAGAGTGTGGAACATTTTACCCAAAAGTTGCTCAAGCACCTGTGTACGTCTTGATTACTTACAAATTTCCAACACTTAGGAATTTTACCTCTAGTCTCGTCATTTGAGCGTGAAATGGCAATTTTGTAAATATTTTGAATCTGTGACAAACGCTTGGGTATTTGCATCTTTTTCATTATTTAACCATCGAAAACACGATCGTCTTTTCCATTAATCATTTATTTTCCTACTTATCGATGTAAGGTATTTAAAAGCGATAGAACAAGATCATCATTTACTTTTTACCTCCAGATCTCTAAACTTTGTGTTTTCTCACTCTATTTTTATACTATCGTTCTTTTCATCGTCCACCTTAGTAGATTTCTCAATTTTATGTAAGAATTTCTTTCTTTTTCTTTCTTTGCTTTAGTCATCATGGTTTATCTTGTCGAATCTTTGGATAAGTTCCGAGCTGATTTTGCGATTCCCTCTTGGGGTATTCTAAAAGATCCTCCTTCTCAATATGATTTATTTTCTTTGGCTGAGGGACACTTGTTTCCCTCACTTTTCATAGCGGAGTGTGGATTTTCTTTTCCGCCTAATCCCATGTGTTTGGAGTTTTGCCAATATTTCGATATTATTCCTGCAAGGGAAGCTCCAAATACACGGAGGGTAATTAATGGTATACATAGGTTAAACCACACTCATAGAACTTGCTTAGGGATCCTAAGATTATGTTTTGTTATAAACGGGTTACCAGTGATACCACATTTGATTTAAAAACTAGGTTTTCCAATAGAGCTTTAGTGGTCAATCTTCTCGATACCAATAGGGATTATTTTTCCATGGGGTTGTGATGAAAAAATTGCAACACCCTCCATTAGATGGAAATGATGTGTATCAAGGTCCTAGATGTCCACTTTATGGCAATGGGATAGGTTGTTTTTACTTTTCTCAATTTAGCTCTGTTTATATTTGATAAAATGCGTCACTGATATTCATGTTTGTTTTTGCAGCTGATAACAAAAAAAAGCCCATAAAAGAAAGCGACATTAATATAAAAGATCTAAAACTTATCTGGAGTTTTCACCAATCAATTATTGGGAAACACGTTAGGGTTGCTTCTTATTTGTTTAGATACAAAAACACCACCTCTTTTTTCATTGCTCGTCCCCTTACCCCTCCTATGGTAATTGATCTTTATCAAGTACCAACATCTCGAGAAAGTGCCAAAGAACCTTCTTCTGATTTGAATACCTCTATTGTTGATTTAATGACGGAGAAGAGGAGAATGCATGCATTCTTTGTCAAAGATGCTCCTAGAACTAATGGGGAACAAAAGACCAAATGGGACGTCCCAGGTGAAGGGACGAAGAAAATGGATAGTACTCCATCCAAATGAGCGATTTCACCTATCAAGGAGGTCGACAGGAAACCACCTGCTGTCCAAAAATAGGCAGCAACTTTGATTGAAGGTGTTGCTATTACGCAAGAAGAAGTTGAACCTTTGATTGAAGGTGCTCCTTTAAGGAGATTGAGGAGAGCTCTTGCAGAAAGACATGGAGAAACTGCTGTTTGACTTTCTAATATTGGGGGGCCTTCCTCGGGAACTAGCTCTACAGCTTTTATTGCCCCGAGTTCGGCCAGGGGTTTTCGATGTATCGAGCTACTGGGAGTCACCTTTCATGGGAGACGGTCGTTGATTTAGCGGGACAACATATCACATCAGTAAGTATCATTATCCCTACCACTTCATTTCCACCATATATATTCATATTATAATTCGAGCTAATTTTTTTTTTAGTTTATGACGTGCTTTAATAATATCCTAGAGAGAGATGAGGATGTTAAGGCTTCAACTTCATCCAACGGGATCGAAGAATCTTTTACTGGGATGTCTCAATCCTTGAAAGACTCCCAGAAGAAATACGATGAAAATTAAGCTACGTGGGAGAAGAAACTTCTTTTTATAGAGTCAACTCGTGACCAAACAATAAATGCCTCCAAGTAGTTGGAGGAAAAATTGAAGGTCGTCATTTCCAGTAAGAAAGAGGCTGATGGCAAGCTTGAAGAGGCTAAACAGCGTAAGAAAGACCTCAAGGAAAAGGTGAGGCTTACTGAGGTATGTGATTCTTCGGAGAAGACGAAGAGAAAGTCTACGATGAAGAAATATTTCAGCTCTGGTTGGTACAAGGGATAGAACAGAGCCTGAAGTACTTCAAGGACGGATGGGTCATAGCATTAAAAGTGTTGAGTGTTGCAAATGATTCTGAGTTATTTTAAAAACATACTCATGGCCCTACTCCTACTATTGATAAAGAAAAAGAGGATGAAGATGTATCTGATGAGTCTTCCATGATGATAGTAGAATAAGTCCCTGTTGCTACAGCTCCTCAACCCTCCGAGCAAGTTCATAAATCAACATTATGTTTCCTTGCTTGTTTATTGCCAAGATGGAACTCTTATTAGCTCATGACACAGAGTTGATGAGAAAATGTAATGACTACTTCAGTGCGGGTCATGTAAATTTTACCGAGGTCTAAATAATTGATATCCTTAGACCCGATGCTTCTGAGCGAGTAGTTGATGCATACCAATACTTGAAGTGTTTGCTTGATCGTGCTGTGGCCAACAATGTGGCTTATTATGAAATGATTGAATACCTTCAAGGGGTGATTGAAGAACTCTAAATTCAGCACAAAGAAACCACTACACTCTTACATGAAGGTTATAAGAAAAAATACTAACAGTTGAGTGCTGACAGGGGCTATAACAAGTACATCCCGACCGATGAGAAAATGGAAAATCTACTGAAACTTGAGATTAAAGAGCACAGGAATATTGCCAAGCTGCTAGAGCAGGAGAATATTGCGTTACAAGAGGAAGTGAAGCAACTCAAATCTGCTGCCTCCTCTTCTTCGGGAGTCTTCGTTCCTGTTAATGATGAAGGTTTTTCCTTTTTAAAAACTAAAAATACCGCCTTAAGAGAAGAGTTAGAGACTTTAAAACGAACCGAACCTACCTCATCTTCTCATGGCTGAGCAAGGCCTTCTACCCATGGCCGAGCAAGGGCTTGTCAGATTAATATTGAAGAGACGAGGACCCAACTGGCTTTAGAAAATCAGGTTGTTTAGTTGACGGTAAAAAATCAATCCCTGATAAAAATGTCTAGAAAAAGTTAGAGTCTTACCGACCAACTATCCAACCAGAGCTCTGTGATGGAAAGTAAAGAAATTTTAGTGAAGAAGCTCCACGAGCATCTTGAGAGATTTACTTATCAATTTCACAAACAACCTAGAGAATTTTGGATGGTGGAATACAACCAAGCTCTATGACATCTCGATGTTTGGCTACAACAATCGAACAACGAGGGATACAAACAACGATGGTTGAACGCCTTGTGTGTGATTAAGGTTGATCAAGGGAAATCCTTATGGGATTGGTGTGAGCCTGGATTACTTGATTTGCCCGCTCCTCCCTTTAAACTCGATGTTAGATGGATTCCATCTCGTGCCATTCCTCGGTGTTTGATCTCCAAGTATCTTTGTGACTACAAGCTCTATTCAAATTTTGAGATATCTCATCCTAAACATTTTCTTGATTGACCATCTCCGATAAATTTCAGAATACTGCAAGATATGAAATTTATTAACACTCCCTATGCATTAGATGACCCTCCAGCCGGGATGGAACCTGTATCAAAATCAGATGGAAAGAAACCCATATAATAGGAAATTTATACTTAATGAATCAACATTCATGTTTGTGTAATATGCTTGTGTTTAATGAAGACAGTTTGGTCTTTGAGCAAGTTTTATTTCCTTGGAAATACTTTGTGAGATGTGTTTCTCATTTTTTGTTGATGAACGTATATATATATAGAGAGAGGGACAATTTGTCCTGTTTTGCCTAGACAATGGATCTTTCCACACTTCCTTCCTAGTTGTAGTGACTTATCACCCATTAGTGCCTAAGAAATGGAATGATTTTCATCCCATGTTCCTGCTTAGTTGTAGCAATCTTGTCTTGATTACCTTAGTGCCTAGACAGTGGATGCCCCGAGAGGTCACCCATCTTCTTGCCTAGTTTGGGATATCTCTTGAGATTATCCGTGATCAAACTGGCGTTGCCTTGTATAATTGTTATGCAAATATTGTTGGTTAAATTTATTGGTGCTAGCTAACTAGAGTTGGTGGTTGATGAATGCCGACCAACCTTAGTTGGTGGTTGCTGATGTTGACCAACCAGAATTGATGTAGTGTGTATCACCAGTACACCGACAAAAATTGAACCAAATTAGGAATATGGAAAAAACACTTTTATTCATGTAAAGAGAAATGTGTACATGTAAGTCTGTATTACTGATAATACTTGCGCAGGTACTCCGCATTCCACACATTTTTTAATTCTTCTCCCTCTAAGGTTTCTATCCTATAAGTCCCAGGGAGAACAAATGTAGTTACTCGGTAGGGCCCATGCCAGTTGGCCTCTAACTTGTTATGCTTCTGAATCACCTTCTTGAGAACATAATCCCCCTCCTTGAGTTCACATTTCTTCACTCTTTTGTCGTAGAACATGGTTGTTCTCTATGGGTAGGCTGTATTCATGATTGTCGCATCTTCTCTTACTTACTTGAGCATGTCCAGGTCTAATCGTCTCATCAAATCTCTTATAGGAGAGTTGAAATTAAGTAACCTATGTGTAGGCAGACCCAATTAAACTGGAATAACTGCTTCGCTTCCAAAGGCTAGCATGTAGGGAGATTCTCGAATGGATATTCGGGATGTTGTGCGATATGCCCATATCACAAAGTGTAGCTCCTTAATACAATTTCCTTTTTCTTCATTCAATCGTTTCTTCAAGCGGTTTAGTAGAGTCATGTTCGTCACTTCAGTTTGCCTATTGCTCGGGGAAGGCCTGGTGCAGAATTGATCTTCTAGACAATGGATTGATGATAATATGCAGCGAATTTCTCATTATCAAATTTGGTTCCATGGTCAGTGATAAAGTCATGTGGCAGGACATACCTACAAATAATATCCTTCAAGATAAACTGGTAAAACCTTTTGTACAACATGTCAATGAGAGGTCCAGCCTCAATCCACTTGGTGAAATAATCGACCACGACTACCAGATATTTAAACCTCCCTTTAGTGGTCGGCAAGGGCCCGACCAAGTCTATGCCCCACATAGCAAATATATGGGGGGAAGTAATGGGTGTTAACAATTCCTGGGGAGTTCTTCGAACGGGAGATAAAAGTTGGCATTTATCGCATTTCATTGCATAGGTTGTGTAGTCATCTCTCATCATCGACCAATAATGTCCATGCCTCGTTAACCTCTATAGGAGAGTCCGACTGCCACATGAGCTCCACAAGAGCCTTCGTGAACCTTTTTAATTAGGTCTTTAACTTTTGAGGGATGAACACATCTCTGTAGACCGGCGATGATACTCGTTCTATACAAAATGCCATTATTTAGTACATATCGAGCAACTTTAAACTTTAGCGTCTTGGCTTCAAGTTGGTCAGTTGGCATAACCCCTTCCTCGATATATGTCTGAGGGGGTCTATCCAGGATGGTTTGTATCCAGGGTAATGAATTTCACCATTAAATCTCCATCTATGCTCTGTTCTACCAAAATCTCGATAGGAATTGTTCTTCATAGCTCAGTGCGAGTAGCTGAGGCTAATCGAGCCAATGCGTCAGCACTCGCATTCTCCAATCTTGGTATTCTGATCAACCGAACTGCAGTAAGAGTGGACATAATATCCATAGCTTTGGCATGATATCTTGACATCAAGTCTCCCTTTGCTGCATACAATCCCATAATTTAATGTACAATTAATTATGAATCATTAAACACGGTGACTTGCTCTACATGCATTGTTTTTGCTAAATTTAGGCCCACGATCATAGCTTCATATTCGACCTCGTTATTGGAAGATTTAAATTAAAAGCACAGAGTGTATTCGACGTCTAATCCATCAGGGCTGTTAAGAATTATTCCGTCTCCACTTCCTGTTGCACATGAAGAGCTATCAACATACAAGTTCCACACAGGTATACCACTATCAAACTCTTGATCTGATTAGGTTCCCTAATGGAATATTTGGTATTTTCTCTTATCATTCTCCACTGATGGGCTGTTACCCGATGAATCTGCTAATGGTAGCTGATTGGGTATTATTTTTTATGATACTGTAACATCCACGAGTTACTGCATTAGACTCTTACCGGTCGGAGGTATCTGGGTAAGTTAATTCTACAATGAAATTTGCCACCGCTTACCCTTTGAGTGAGGTCCTTGGCTCATAAACAATATCATACTTGCCCAGTTTGACTACCAAGTACTTCAGTCTTCCGGATTTTTCTAGCTTCTGCACGGCCTGCTTAAGTGGCATATCAGCGTACACCACTATGTTATGGCCCTGGAAATAAGGTTTCATCCTCCGAGTCGCCTCTATTATAGCTAATTCTCGCTTTTCCAGCTTTGGATATATAATATATTCTCCTTGTAATGCTTTGCTAGTGTAGTACACTAGTTTTTGTACTCCATCCTCCAATATTATCAACGCTGAACTGACTGCACTCTCTGAGACAGCCAGATACAAGTAGAATATTTCTCCCATCCCCGTCCTGGATAACAGTGGAGGTGTCCCCAGATATTTCTTCAATTCTTGAAACTCCTTATCGCACTCATCGTCCCACTCGAAAGTTATTCTGAGAATCTTCAAAAATGGGATACATTTATCCGTTGTTCTTGACACAAACATGTCGAGAGTTGCAACGAGGCCTATGAGGCTTTATACTTCCTTCTTCGTAGTTGGAGACCGCAATTCCATCAAAGCTTTAATCTTCTCTGAATTTCCCTCAATGCCTCACTGATTCACAATATACCTGTGGAACATGCCTTCCCGTACACCGAATATGCATTTCGTGGGTTCAGCTTCATCTGATATTTTTCCAACTCGTCAAAGGTTTGGCTGAGGTCATCTAGATGGTCAGTGGATTTCTTGCTTTTAATTATCATATCATCAACGTAAACCTCCATGTTTTTACCAATTTTCTCTATGAAAACATTATTCATCAACCTCTGGTATGTAGTGCCTACATTTTTAAGTTCAAAAGGCATAAATTTATAGTAGTATGTTCCCCTTGGGGTAATAAAAGAAGTACTCTGGTTATAGACGGAGTAAGCATCCATGAAGCTCGATAACTCGTGTCCCGAGGTAGCGTCCGCTAACTGATCAATTATGGGTAAGGGAAAATGATCTTTCAATCAGGCTTTATTGAGATCTGTGAAATATACACACATCCTCCACTTGTTATTGTTCTTCTTCACCATCACGACATTGGCTAGCCAATCAGGATATTTCACATCTTCAATGAAAGAGGCCTTTTGTAGCTTCTCGGCTTCCTCCTGGATAGCTTGGTTCTTCTTTGGTATAAATACCCATCTTCACTGCGTCACTGACTTGATCCCCTTATTAACATTGAGCTCGTAGCACAGGAAGGTCGGGTCTATTCCTGGCATTTCTTCATAACTCCATGTGAAAGCTTGCTTTCTTTTTCGTAAAAATGTGTCTAGTTACTCCTTTATTGATGGCTCTAGTGAAGTGTTAATTTGAGTTGTCCGTTTTGGTCGTTCATCATCCAGAATGACATTCTACGTAGCATCAACGACCTGTCCCTTTACAAGATGGGACTCATCTTTAGGGTCCAAATTTTTGACTTCTGCATCTACGAACTCATCCACTTGGTAGGTGGTGGTTTTCTTCCTGGCCTCCTCCAGTTCCTCCTGTTCGGTAGATGAATAGTAGCATTCCCTAGCTACTTTCTAGTCGCCTTTCATGACTCCAACCCCAAAATTAGTAGTAAACTTCAAGCATTGGTGTAACGTGGATGGGACTTCCTCAAACTTCTTCAATCCTACTCTCCCCATGATTATGTTGTAGGTTGATTGCATGTTCTTGTCCATTACAAAAAAGCTTACTTTTTCAGTTCTGCAAGAAGGCCAGGTGCCAATGAGCATATCCAACTTGATCATCCCAAGAGGAAAAACCTTCTCGTTAATAAAACCAAGGAGGGGCCAGTGATATAGCTCCAATTGGGCCAGCTCCAAATTGAAACTATCGAAATAAGGGTAGGACATGATGTCTGCAGAGCTACCATTGTCTACCAATACACGTGAAATCACCACATCCTTTATTCTCATCTTGACTACCAAGGGGTCGTTGTGAGGATACAGTACGCCTGCAAGATCATTTTTGGAAAAACCGATAACCAATTTATCCTTATTCACTTTCCTCGGGCGATTATCTTTGGCCAAATTTATGCATTGTATGTAAGAACAAGCTTGAGCCTCATTGAGGTAAGTTTTTCGTTCAGTAGTATGATCTCATCCTCCTGCATCGTCACCTATAATCACATTACACTCAAATGATCCAAAATGTATTGAGAATACCTCACGCTTAGGTTACCTTAGCTTTTTGGGGAGATCGGGGTCATCCTCTGGATTATCTTCGTGGTCCCTTTTTTTATCGTCCCTTGTTCGACGCGGATATACGGACCTTTGTCTTCCTCTATCCTTAGTCTTCCCACCATTCTATTGATTAACTAATTTATTCAATTTTCCACCCCTAATTAGTGCTTCGATTTCATTCTGGAGAGCAATGCAACTCTTGGTCGTATGGCCATAATGTCTATGGAATTAGCAGTATTTTGGACTTATCCATCTTATCGAGGTCTGTCCTTATTTTCTCCAGACAAGTTAGTTCCTCGATATTCTTGATCTCCTCCAGAATGTGGTTTATGTACACCTTTAAAGGAGTGTAATATCCATACTTCTTCAACTGCTTGAACGCCTCCTTTCCTTTTGATCGCTTGACGTTCCTATTACGCATTTGATCCTTCTTCTCCATTGTACTTTCAGCCTTGATCTCTGCTTTAGTGTCAACATTCTTCTTCGCAGCCATGGCCTCTTTGGCGTTCATGATCATAGCTACTTTTTCCATTAGTTCTACTATGGATTTGGGGGGATCTTTAGCCAACGTGTAATATAACTTGTCAGGTAAGAGATGACTCATCAGAGCTGTTATTGTTATCTTCTACTCATAGTTAATCACCACAAGTTTCTCATTGTTAAAATGAGTAATGTAATCCCTGGTAATTTCCCCTGTTTTCTACCTCGCACCCAGTAAGTGTGCTATTCTCTTAACCGGTTTCGCACCGAAGTAGAAATTCCCTATGAATTGCTCTGCTAGCCGATGGAAAGTAGTAATCTTGGCCTGAGGAAGGCTGTTCTACCATATCTGGTCTGACCCAGTGATAGTTCCTGAGAATGCCCTACACCTCAAGTCATCGGGAACTGCGTAGATATTAGCAGCATCTTGATACTTCTTTATGTGGAGGATGGAATCAGTTTTTCCATCATATTTAGGTGTCACTACTGGAGCTTTAAACTTTGATGGTGTGGGAGAATCCACTATTATCTTTACGAAAGGTGATCCTTTGACAAAAGTTCTTCGGAGAGGATTATTGGCCTTAGCCGTTTCCCCTAACCGTTCTTCCAATCTCTAAATTGAGCCCTTCCACGCATCATTCCCAACCTCGGGCCTATTTGCCCGAGCAACGGAGAGCACTGAATTCTCCTCTTGGGATCTGTTATTACAATTCATTTGGCGTGATTGGGCAAAAGCCTCCCTTAGCTCGGTTGGTCGTCGAGAATTCCTTAACGCAATCCTAGGGGGATTTCTGTTCCTCTTAGGGCCCAAAAGGTCAAAGGGAGAGACTCTTCTAAACCTTTCCAAATAAATTGTTCTCTCAGGAGTTAAGGTAACATTTTGTCGAGAATCGGTAGCTCTTATAGATGAAGTCCGTCCAGGTTGATATGAAGTATCACTGTACCTCTCAGTATGATGAGAATCACTCCACCTACTGGACCGACCTGCAACACTTTGTATTATGTATATATTAAATGTAATAGGAATTAAAATTGAAGTTAACTCCAAAAAATGAAGGAATAAAAAGTTTATTCAAGAAACATATCACTTACAAACATTTGGAACCCCCAAATATTATTTTACAAAATGACCACTCTAGCTTGAAAACCATGGTCTTAATCTTCTTCAAAACTCAACATTTACACAACATACTAAGAAAATTTATTCACCACACTATTATGCTTGTATAATATAAGTCTATTTACTTTATGTTTGGTTCACCTTAAGGATTGGGGAGAGGCTTGTCCAAATCCTAGAGGGGTGGAAAAACGCCTTCGGTACTATTATCCATCAGGGCTACCATATATCGCCTAGTTGACTGAGCTATTTCTAATGCATCTATGGATCAAGAATACTATTACAAAGATCTGAGACCTCCTCATATCTTATATCAGAGCTACTGCTACTTCATCACTTCATCTACGCATAAGAGTTATTGCTACTACATATATGCATCTATGCATCACAGCTGCTGATACTGCATATAAAGTAGAACAAAAATGTGTAAAAAAACCATTAATACATGAGAAGAAAAGAATTTAAGACCTCCTCATGGCATTGGAACAAACATTCATATTCTGAATGTATTTTAGATTCATGTCTGGTGAGTTTTACACCCCAAATCTTAAACATCACATTAGTTCCATTCAACAACATGAATTTCTACGAGGAGGATAATGTAGTACTTCCATTCAATATCTTTTCAGCATTAGTCGTACAAAGCACCAGCTTTTTTTTTGTTCACTAAAAGAGATGTTCCCCTTCTTCGAACTCCGGTAGCTTTGCAATTCGTGCCTCAAATTCACTTTGAATATGTGTTATAATTACTGTTGATGTAAAAAACTAGATGCGATCTGATTAATTAATCACAGATAAAGAGGAATACAGATATAAGACAGAGTTTTTGAAGTGGTTCAACCTTTTAAAAATGGCCTACGTCCACTAATTTGTATTGCTGATGTTTGCCTTAATCTCGGTGATGATTACAAGAGATCCCTTACCCCGTTAAAGAGGGTATTAGAATGTATTTATAGCCTTGGGTCTATCAGGTATGAATATACGATATGTCGTTTCTTTATAGACAAATATATTTGTATAATAAGAATGTTTATTAAATCCTATGTTCATTAAATGTACTGTTGTCGCTTGATCTTCCCAGCTAGATGCTCTGCATGCTGAGTAGGTCGGCACACTATGTAGCTCTGCACGATGAGTATCTCGGTATACTAAGTATCTCTGTGAGCATATGTATTTGCCACGGAAGATGACACTTGTCTTTATTTAATTGGTCCATGTCTGCTGACTAATTTTCGTCTCAACAATTACAAAGTTAATATTAAAATTTTATGTCTTTTTAAGCCATAAAAACAGTAAAAAAATCCGGCATCATTGCTATTTTTTTTATTTGGCTGGACACGGGATAGAAACAATAGTGTTAGAGCATCTCTAGGTATAGATTGTGTTGGATTATTTCAAAATACTGCTACCGAGCTCTACACTCTATTCAAAACAAGCCAAACCGACAATATTTTTCAATTAAGAACAGGAGTTGTGGAAACTGACCTATAATTTTATACAATCATCCCATATCTGCATGCAACTTCAGGGAACTCTGTAGCATCATCCCAGATCTGTAGCATCATCCCATATCTATAGAAATTTTGAATTTGTAGCAATTTTTATCCCAGATCCCAGATCTATGGGATCTGGCATCCTAGATCTTGGCTTAGGTCTCATCACTCCGTACACAACTTCGGAGAGATCTGATGTCACGACCCCAACCCAATAGTAGTAGGGAATAAGTGCCTTGACATGCCACCAAGGCATTCAATGTTAAGGCCTTAAAATATTCTTTAAAATAAATGCAATGGAAATACGTTTACATAGTCATGAATCGTAAACTATTGAAAAAAATAAAATTACGTCATCACATCTTTCTAAAAGGGAACTTCGTATATCTTAAAGTATGAAAGGATTACAACTTATGCAAAAATTACAAACTTATTACTAACGATCCAAACATGCTCTATCTCCTAAAAACAAACGTTATATTAAAAATTATAACAAAACAGCTCCTTAAGCTAGATCTTCAACATAGTCCTTCAACACTCCATCCTCCAGTCTAGTTATTTCCTCAAAAAATCGTTATTTATAAAGCGTCAGCTAAAAGCTGAATCAGATTTAATCTCCCGACATTCCAAGGTTTCCAGAAAATAGATACATATTCAAGTCAAAAGAGAAGGCATATACATATATGGATAGGAACTTGCAGTAAATAGATATATATTTTGAAATGATAGTATACATATCACAATTGGATAGCTCAGAATAAGAAGAATGCATCAAATCAAATTTGATATCTTTTTCTTTAAATCATATCATTTTAATGGCCAAGTAAACTCTAATACTGTGTTCTTCTACCGTATTATACCTTGGTAGTTGAGGGTCAATCGGACTAGTTCGTCACAACGCCTTATTTAGGGGACACCAGGGATAACCCAACTGGGAAGGTCAATCAATAAAGAGGTCCCTTAGGCCGAATCTTATTTCCAGTATTCAATATCATTTTCAATACTCTTTTTAATCGGTATGCCTGTATGGACAAATATAAACATATAATAATGAATCAATCATCAGTATCATAAGCATTTTGAGAATAAAAAGAGTTCACAAAGTACATAGTTCGCATAATATCATATAATTTAAATGTGCAAGAAATGACATAGAGTACTCACCAAAAACAGAGGCTTAAAAATACAGATATTGAGTCTTGGATCACACGTTAATCTAATAAATACAATAAAGGCTTAATTACATATTCTAAATAAAGCCCAATTCTAAATATTTTGTTTTAATCCTAAAATAACTTGCTAAAAAAGGTTACTAAAACCATTTTCTCAATTTTTAATATTAATTCATCGTATTTAAATAATTCAATTCATAGTTCTTATTAATCAGTCGGTTCCCAGTAGAGATGGAGGGTCACAGGGGCACCACTTAAATACCATCTCATTTAAACAAAACATTTTCGGATTTATTCCCAGTAGAGATGGAAGGTCACAGGGGCATCACTTAAATACCATCTCAACTAGACAGAATTTGATCGGGACTGACTTTGGAATTACTTAAATAAGATTCCATAATAACGAGCAATTTCTTACAAAAATCATTTAAAAAAGTGTATATATATTTTTCAAACAAGCTGACATATTTTGAAAATAAAATAAATTTAGATTGTTTCCAAATTTTAAGTTTTGATTACTGAAGTCTTTAGTGTATTTGACCAGCATAACGACTAAGTGAAGCTATAAAATACAAAATTAAAACTACAAAAATGCATTATAATATTTAAATAAAATCATACCTACGAAATAAATTCTTTCTTCGAAATTATAGAACTCCTTCTTAAGAAATTTTTCAAGATTTCTAACATTCTTTCTTACTATAATTCTCAAGGAATTGGTATGAGTTTCAAATGAACCCTAAGGCCCTATTTATAGGTTTCCAAATGTATTACGGTGTTGACATGTGTTTAGGTGATCAAGCATTTATGGTGGAAAGTCATCGTTTGGGTGTCGCGTTTTCGGGGTGGTCTTGCAGTCTTAACATCACCAAATGATGACAAGTGTTTTAGCTTTCTCTCTAAAGACGACGTGTGTAAGGTGGAGGTGACCAGCATGTGGTGGAAAGGTGATAAGGGCTTAAGGTTCATTTTAGACATGAATGGTATTTTGGTAATTTCACACTATATATTTTCAATATTTCTTTGAGGTCCTTGTAAATATTTTATTTACAAAATGGTCCTTTTTATATTTTTATTTTAGTTCCTAGAGTTTCATAAAATTATATTTTCTACCCCAAAACTTATTATTTACCTTCAGATATGTCATAAGACTTCGATTTGATCCAATTTACGATTCATTCTTCATATTGAAAAATGGGGTTTATTATATTGATAGCTAATAATACCACATATCTAATAATAAAACATTTATAAGATACTCAGTAACATATTAGTGTAGAAACAAAGTATATAAATATGAGCATATAAAAGTGGGGTCCCCTCCTTATAAAAAGTTTGGTCCCCAAACTTGACTCATATTAATTTACAAACAAGTATGGATATATCTCCTTCATTTCATCTTCCTACTCCCATGTTGGTTCTTCAACGGAATGATTTCACCATAATATTTTGACTAGTGGAATTATCTTGGTCTATAATATTTTATCTTTATGGTCCAAACTTTCTACCGGATGCTCAATTAGTGACAAGTCTTCTCTAACTTGAAGAGGTTCGTGACTTAAGATATCTATTGGCTCTGGGACATGTTTCTTTATCATTGATACATGAAACACATTATGTACACTAGAGAGTTTAGGTAGTAAGGCTATTTTATACGCAACAACTCCTATCTTTTCAACGATTTCAAAAGGTCCTATGTATCTTGGGCTCAACTTCTATTTCTTCCCGAATCGTATTACACCTTTTGAAGGCGATACTCTCAAGAACACATTATCTCCTTTTTGGAATTCTAACTGTTGGTGTCGATTGTCAAAATAGCTCTTTTGATGGATTTGAGCGATTCAAAGTCGGTCATGTATCAATTTCACTTTCTGTGTTATGATCTGAATCAATTCTGGTCCCAACAATTTTCTTTCTCCAACTTCTACCCAACATGCAGGATAATCACACCTTCTACCATATAATACTTCATATAGAGCCATATAAATAATTGCTTGATGACTATTATTATAGGCAAACTCCATTAATGGAAAATTATCATCCCAACTCCCCTTCAAATCAAGTACATAGGCCCTAAGCATATCCTCTAAGTTTTGAATGATTATCTCAGATTGTCCATCTGTTTGAGGATGAAAAGAGGTGCTAAAATTCAATTTTGTTCCCATAGCTTCTTGTACGCTTTTCCAAAAGTGAGAAAAAAATCTAGGGTCATGATCAGAAATAATTGAAATTGGGGTTCCATGAAGCCTAATAATTTCCCGCACATACAACTTGGCTAACTTTTCTAATGAATGGGTAATATTAATGGAAAGAAAATGAGCAGATTTAGTTAACCTATAAATAATTATCCAAATAGAATCATTACCATTTGAAATCCTTGGTAAACCTGTCACAAAATCCATGGTAATATGTTCCCATTTCCAATCAGGGATATGCAGAGGTTATAATAATCCGATGGTTTCTGATGTTCATCTTTTACTTGTTGATAAACCAAACAGTGAGATACAAATTCTTCTATCTCCCTTTTCATATTGTTCCACCAAAGAGATTTTCAAAGATCTCTATACATCTTGGTATTTCTAGGATGAAATGTAAATCTCGAGCAATGAGTTTCCTCCAAAATTTGCCTATTTAATTGGGCATTACGTGGAACATACACTCTATTTCCAAACCTCAATATATCATCCCGTATCGTAAATTCAATTCTCTTCCCTTCAATAACCCCTTCACTGATCTTCTTCAGTTATGGGTCATTTACTTGTACAATTTTGATCATTTCCATCAACATATGGGTTGTACTTGTAAGGTTGCGATTATTCTTCCTTTGCTATAAATATGTAAATATATTTCCATACTTCTTAAATACGCTAAAAAAGGTTCCTGATTTGTAATGAGACATGATAAATTTGTTATAGACTTCGTACTTAAAGCATCAGCTACTACATTTGTTGGGTGATAATGAATATTTAAATCGTAATCCTTCATCAATTATACCCACCTCCTTTGTCTCTTGTTCAATTCTTTCTGAGTAAATATATATTTCAAACTCTTATGATCGACATAAATCTCACAAGTCTCACCATATAAATAGTGTCTCGAAATCTTAGGAGCAAAAATTATAGCAGCTAGTTCTAAGTCATGGGATGTATAATTCTATTCATGTGGTTTTAATTATCTCGAGGCATAAGCTACTACTTTTCGATTTTTCGTTAGCACATATTCCAAACCAGTTTTTGAAGCATGGCTATAAATCACCAATCCTCCTGTACCTGAAGGAATAGTCAAAATTGGGGCAGTTACTAATCGATTATTAAGTTCTTCAAAACCACTCTCAACTTCCTTAGACTATTCATATTTTACCTTCTTTTGTGTTAACCTAGATAGAGGTTTGGTAATTCTAGAAAATCCTTCAACAAATCTTCGATAATAACCTGTTAATCAAAGGAAACTTCGAATCTGTATTACATTAGTTGGTCTAAGCCAATCTAGTATAGCCTCGATCTTTTGAGGGACAACCGACACTCCCTCCTTCGAAATGACATGTCCTAGAAAAGAAACACTAGGCAATCAAAACTCACACTTATTTAATTTCTCATATAATTTCTCCTTCCTATGGATTTGTAATACAATCTCTAAATGCTTCTCATGTTCTTCAATACTCTTGGAATAAATAAGGATGTCATCAATGAAAACAACCACACATTGATCCAAATATTTCCTAAACACTCTATTCATCGTATCCATAAAAACGGATGGTACATTAGTAAGTCCAAATGGCATAACAAGAAATTCATAGTGACCATATCAAGTACAAAAAGTTGATTTCAAAATATCATCTTCCTTAATCTTCAATTGGTGATATCCTTACATAAGGTCAATCTTAGAAAATACTTGCGCACCTTGTAGTTGGTCAAACAAATCATCTATATGAGGCAGGGGTATTTAATCTTAATGGTTACCTTGTTCAGTTCACTATAATTTATACATAACCTCATCGTCCCATCCTTCTTTTTAACAAATAACACTGGAGCACCCCAAGGGGGTATACTTGGTCTAATAAAACCCTTGTCTAACAGATCTTGTTATTGAACTTTTAATTCCCTTAATTCTAAAGGTGTCATGCAATAAGGTGATTTTTGGATTGGTATAGCTCCAGGAAGAAGGTCAATCGTAAACTTTATTTCTCTACTAGGAGGTAGACTGGGTAAATCATACAGAAAAACATCTGGAATTTTTTTAGCTATAGGGATCTCTTCTAAACTAGGATCTTTCATTTGCAAATCAATAACACTTGAAAGAAATCCTTGACATCCTTTCTTAAGAAAACTACAGGCTTGCATTGCAGAGATAATACACATGGGAGATAGGACTCCAGTTCCTTCAAAACTGAATTTTGGTTGGTTAAGAATGTGGAAAGTAACTCTCTTCTTAAAAAAAATCTACATTAGCGTGATATGATGCTAACCAATCCATCCAGAAAATGACTTCAAAATTTCTTATGTATAAAACTATCTAATCGAAAAATAGTTTATGACTACTCACATTTATAGGGCAAGATTTATATACTAATGTACCCATAAATAAATCACCAGAAGGAGTAGAAAGGTGTATGTTATGATTCAAGGGTTCAAGAATATTAGGAAAGCGATTAACAAAAAGTAAAGACACAAATAAATGGGTAGAACCAGGATCTATTAAAACTGGAAAAGGTTGTGCACATATAGAAAGTATACCTTACACTACTGCATTAGAAGCCTTTACATCAGAAAGATTAAAAATTATAACTTATCTGCCATGATCTTTATTGCCATTAAAAGTCTTTGTTGGCGCCTTCCCTTTATTAGGGCAATCTCTCATTTTATGTCCCTTTTGGCCACACCGAAAGCAATTTTCTGTTTCCAGGTAACATGGTCTCCCTGTATGAATATTACAACATCGTTTCCATCTATCAACCTTAAAGGGTTTGTTCACAAAAGGTCGCACTGTATTGGGTATAGTCCTAAAGGGTTTATTATTGGGGTTCCGTCCTCTTTGTTCCCAAAACTCCCTCTTCCCTTATCTAATCTAATTATATTCTTCACTGTCCTTCTCATCAATCGTTGCTCTAGTCACCACGTCAGTATATGATGTCAACTTCAGGATGGAAATTCGACTACAAATATTCAACCTTAACCCACGTTCAAACTTCTTGGCCTTTAAAATATCGGTTATCACAACATGAGGTGCAAAATGGGATAACTAGGTAAAATTCGCCTCGTATTGACTAACCGTCTTATTTCCTTGAACTAAACTCATGAAGTCGGCTGCTTTTTGGTCCTGTACCGTTTCAAGAAAGTATTTCTCGTAGAATATCACTAGGACATCATTCCAACCTATGGGATTATTCCTTTCCTCATATATTCCCTTAGTCATTCTGCACTAATGTTCGCCTTCACCTTCTAACCTAAATGTTCCAAATGATACTCTTTGTTCATCAGTACACTTAAGAACATCGAGTATATTTTCTATTTGCATCACACAACTTCCTGCTTCAGTGGGGTTATGATTACCTTTAAAACATGGAGGAATCAACTTCTTGAACTGTTCAATAGTACATGTACTTAGTTCAGGATTCCTTGGTACTCCATTATTTACCTGATGCATCACAATTTTTTCTAGACTTTCGATCGCCTTCTATGCACCTTCCAGTCCTTCAATACTCGAATCACTAGTTCCCATAGATGATCTTCTCTTGGTCATTTTCGACAGTGATGGAAAAATGTAAGATCTACTATAAAATATCAAGATTGAAAACTAGAAGACCAGTTGTAAGTAATATAACACCTAGTGAAGGTTATCACATAAATGATATATTTAATACTACCTCCTAAGGATGGAAACATGAAATCTATAACGTTCGAAACTCATGTTCAGTAGTCTACGGGTTCATAACCTATGCTCTAATACCACCTCTATCACGACACTAAACCAATAGTAATAGTGAATGAGTGTCTTGACATGCCACCAAGGCATTCAATTTTATGGCCTTAAAATATTTCTTAAAATAAATGCAACAAAAATACATTCACATGGTCATGAATCGTAAACTATTGAAAAAAGTGGAATTACGTCATCAGAGCTTTCGAAAAGGGAACTTCATATATGTTAAAGTATGAGCGGATTACAACTTATGCAAAAATGAAAAACTTATTACTAAAGAGTCAAACATGCTCTATCTCCTAAAAATAAATGTTATATTTAAAAGTATAACAAAAGAGCTCCTTAAACTAGATCTTCAACATAGTCCTTCTACACTCCGTCCTCCAGTCTAATTACTTCCTGAAAAATCATTATTTATACAACGTCAGGTAAAAGCTAAATAAGACTTAATATCCCAACATTCCATGGTTTCCAGAAAATGGATACATATTCAAGTCAAAAGAGAAGGCATCTACATATATGGATAGGAACTTGCAGTAAATAGATATATATTTGGAAATGAGAGTATATATATCACAATTGGATCGCTTAGAATAAGAAGAATGCAACAAATAAAATTTGATATCTTTTTCTTTGAATCATATAATTTTAATGGCCAAGTACACTCTAATACCGTGTTCTTATATCGTATTATACCCCGGTAATTGAGGGTCACTCGAACTAGTTCATCACAATGCCTTATTTAGGGCATACCAGCGATAACCCAGCTAGGAAGGTCAGTCAGTAAAGAGGCCCCTTAGGCCGAATCTTATTTCCAGTATTCAATATAATTTTCAGTACTCATTTCAATAGGTATGTCTATATGGACAAATATAAACATATCACAATGAATCAATCATGGGTATGAGATGAATTTTAAGAATAAAAGAAGTTCACAAAATACATAGTTTTCATAGTATCATATAGTCGAAATGTGTAAGAAATGACAGAGAATACTCAACAAAAATAGAGGCTTAAAAATACAGATATTGAGTTTTGGATCACACTTTAATCTAATAAATACAATAAAGGTTTAATTATGTATTCTAAATAAAGCCCAATTCTAAATATTGTGTTTTAATCCTAAAATAACTTACTGAAAAAGGTTACAAAAACTATTTTCTCAATTTTTAATATTCATTCATCGTATTTAAATAATTCAATTCATAGTTATTCCTAATTAGACGGTTCCTAGTAGAGATGGAGGCTCACAAGGGCACCACTTAAATCCCATCTAATCTAGACAGAACATTTTTGGATTTATTACCAGTAGAGATGTAAGGTCACAGGGGCACCACTTAAATACAATCTCAACAAGACAGAATTCACTGGGACTGACTTTGGAATTACATAAATGAGATTCCATAATAACGAGCAATTGCTTATTGAAATCATTTTAAAAGAATATATATATTCTTCAAACAAGTTGACATATTGGAAAATAGAATCAATTTAGATTGTTTCCAAATTTTATGTGTTGATTAGTGAAGTCGTTAGTGCATTTTACCAGCATAACTACTAAGTAAAGCTATAAAATACGAAATTAAAACTACAAAAGTTCATTATAATATTTAAATAAAATCGTATGTACGAAATGAATTCTTTTTTTGAAATTATAGAACTCCTTATTAAGATATTTCCGAAGCATTCTATCACTCTTTCTTACTATAATTATCAAGGAATTGGTGTGAGTTTCAAATGAACCTTAAGGGCCTATTTATAGGTTTCCAAAAGTATTACGGTGTTGACATGTGTCTAGGTGATCAAGCATTTACGGTGGCAAGTCATCATTTGGGTGTCGTATTCCGGGGTGGTCTTGTAGTCTTAACATCACCAAATGATGAAAAGTGTTTTCGCTTTCTCTCTAAAGATGACATGTGTAAGGTGGAGGTGACCAGAATCTGATGGAAAGGTGATAAGCGCATAAGGGTCATTTTACACATGAAGGGTATTTTGGTAATTTCACACTATATATTTTCAATATTTCTTAGAGGTCCTTGAAAATATTTAATTTACATAATGGCCCTTTTTATATTTTTATTTTAGTCCCTAAAGTTTTGTAAATTTATATTTTATACCCCAAAATTTATTATTTACGTTAAGATATGTCATAAGACTTCGATTTGATCCAATTTACGATTGATTCTTCATATTTAAAAATGAGGTTTGTTATATTGATAGCCAATAATACCACATATCTAATAATACAATATTTATAAGATGGTAAGCAACATATGAGTGTAAAACAAACTATATACATATGAGCATATAAAAGTTGGGTCATTAAATCTGAGGTGACTTCAGATCGACCAACAATATTCTCTAATCCTTGCTCTATTTCAAAATCAAATGCGAAACACCTACACGCATCGAATGAGAATGGAAAGAACAAAAAGTTATGTGGACGAAAACTTTAAATTTACTAAAAGATTTCTTTCTTTAAATAATTTTCTTGTGTATAAAGTGCTCTGAAATATTCACTACCTCAATACTGAAATCCTTATCCATTTTTGCATGAGTAGCCTCTTTGTAACACCCCGCATTTTTCATGCATTAAATATGTAATTAATTCGGGAATTGAAAATTACTTGTGAGTCGTAATTTTAATTGAATTAATTAGGGAAATTTTATTTAAATATTAATCGGGGAGTAAATTGTTAATATTTACGGGAATTTATTTACTAAGTGAATAGTAATTATTTATTTAAGTCATTTCGAGTATTAATGACAGGGTATGCACTTATCTCAACCGGGAGTCGGTATAGACTAAAGGGGTTGGGGGATAAGAATTTTTATAAATTTATTCGGATGACAATTATGAGTGTGCGGTTGAGTCCGAATGGGCCGAGATAGTCGGAAAAGTGTACCCGGGGGTAGTAAACGGGTCCCAGGCCATTTTTAGACATAGCCGGGCCCATATGGGGGCATTTGGGTCACTTGGGCTTGGCCCATTAGGCAAAAAACGGGATTTAGGTAAATTAAGGAATTATAAGGAATAAGAAAATGGCTGATAGAGTTTTAGAAAAAGGCTAAGTGTATTAAGGAACCCTAATAGCAGTTAATGGCAGTTTTGAGATCACTAGAAAGCCAACAAGGATCATCTTCAACCTGGGAATTCATCTCCGAATCAGACACTACGAAACCTAAGGCAAGGGGGTAACTTGCAATAGTATTGAATCTGTATTTCAATTCATATTCATGTGATGTGCTTGATCAAAATTCGTTTTGGGTGTTCATGGCATACACATGAGGTTTTGAAAATAATAATCTGATTTACGAATTTGAATGAGAATTGTTGTAGAAATCTGATATTATAAATTGATACGAATCTTGTAGGATGATATCTGGATATTTAGAAACAAATTTGGTGAAGGAATTTGGGATGTAAATGGGTAAGGAATTAAAGATGAAAAATTTCCCAAATTCAGAAATTGTAGTTAATGGACGAATTGATAATGTTGGAGGACATTCTGGAAGTCCCTAATAAGGTTACTAACTTGTAATATTGCTAAAAAGGCTTGATATTGCTGAAAGAAGGAGTTAGGGTTTTATGAAACTCGTCCATGGCAGAATCTATCTTCGCCAAGAAGATGAAGACCTGTTCGATCGATCGATCGAAGGTCGGAAGATTTTGACAGTTCGCCCAGTTTTCTTTTATATGAAGAAAATTTAATTTAATCTTTTTCCATGAATTAATTTGGTGAGAAATTTATACATGGGTTTTAAATCTAATTAATGATAAATAAAAATTAATTAGAATTTGGAGACGACTTAGTGTGACATCATAATTTAAAGTTGTTGGGTTTTGGAGAAATTAGGTGTGATACACTAAGGTTGAATTTTTGGGAAGGGTTTGAAAGGATTAAATATAGTTAGAGAACAAGTCCGGGGATAATGGTTGAGGAATACCGAGAGATAAATCTTATTTAGGTAAAGGATTAATAATTTGGGAGTCAAAAATTTAGACTCGGGTGAGGTCGATTCGGACTACGAGAGTAAGTCCAACTTTATGGTGGGGGCGACACCAAAGGTGACTTAATTAATTAATGTGGGAATTAATTAATGATTAGAGTTGGACCATAAACTCTTAATAAATTAAATAGGCTTATGTTACGGATTGTGTACATGGTGTAGCCGGGACATTTTATATTTATATATATGTACGGGGTGTGACAGTATATATATATATAGTGTGTGTGCATTAATATCAGTGATTGAATATTATTAGTATATACTCTAGTGCTATAGGGGAGGTTGCGCGTAGTGGATGAATCCCCTAGCTTGAGGAGTAGGGCGAGTATAATCCCATGTCATAGCGTCCGTTATATGGGTGAGGGTAATCTCTCTTTCAGGGAAGGAATATGACCGCCTCCAAATTCTTATGTTAAACTAAGTTAGTGAGCGAATCTAACTTGGATAACTAGGTTGTGTGAATACAGCTAGTGGGATAGCACTTGGGAAAAAACTTATATTTTGTGAGTATTGTCACTCGGTCGACAATTTGTATTAAATGTTATTTCAGTATGTTCATGAATGCGGTAATATGATTAAATATATAATTAGGGAAATAATTATATAAGAGATTATTAATACATAGTGTAAAATGCATTACGTGCATAACAGGTGTGAATGCTATATGAAAATAAAAGGGTAATGATTTAATTAAGTTGTCGTTTATAATAACTTAAAAATCGTGAATCAAAGTATACTCTGTTAGGGTAGGTAAATTTCAAGGGTTAAAATAAGTATTGGGTTAGGAGCGTAAAACCTAGTAAATTAAATAAAAGCGTTAATACTGCACCTTAGAGGAGGGGTAAGGAAAAATTTTCAAGAGAGTGTGGCACTAACTAAAATCTGAAGAGCATGAATGTTTATTTATTACTGCATGTTAATCATTTGTTAAACATTTGCAAATGTTTTTTGGTACTGACCCTTGCTATAAATTTTTTTAAAAACCTTTTAGGTGTCCAACCACAAGCGCGCCACGCTTGACTCTATTCTAGGTATCGGTTGTTGCAGCACCTGTGGATGTTGCGGGTCTTTGATAGACGCCTTCTTCTTTCATTCGTGTAGAGACTCTCTAGTAGTTATCTGAGCTTGTCGCTCAAAGTTCATTTATAAGTATTAGACTTGTTGAGATTTTCCTTTTATCTTTATTTTTATTGGATAATTGGACCGATGGTTTATTCAGTTAGGTATCTTAATTGTGGATGGTTATTTTAGTTAACCGTGAATGTGTTCTATTTTTGTTTCGCATGAGTTTTTATTTAATTAATTGAAAGATAAAAATTTATACCAGTCTACTTTTCTCACTTAGGTGGTTAGTAATTAAAAAGACGACAGTGATGCTAAGAATGGACCAACTGAGAAACCTTTTCTAACTTGATTTAGGACTGATCACCCGGGATTAATTAGGCGGGGTGCCTCAGATGGTATCAGAGCATCAGGTTCTGGTGTCCTTAGGATCTGTGCAGCTTTCTACATTTCAGCGTAGCACTCGTTTATGGTAGAGCCCTATTATTAGGACTGTTGATTCATTTTTCCGCTTCTGAGATATCGTATTTCTGCTGTGAATATTTTTGGGTAAACTTTTTACTTATGCAATTTAATCTATTTCAGATGCCACCGAGGAGACTGAGAGCGGAAAGGGTTGAGGCTAGGGATGAAATCAGGGTGGCTCACCAGGAGCCACATGTACCGCCACCACCACCCCCGCCCGAGTTGATTTCCACTACTCAGGTGGCAGTGATAGTGGCCCAGGCAGTCGAAACAGTAATGAGAGCTGTGGAAGCTCACTTTCAACAGCCCCAGTCACCGCCTCCGGTGGCACCAGTAGTTCAGGCTCTAGTGGGGCCACCATCTTGGCAGAGAGTTAGGGAGACCTTTCAGAAGGGTCACCCACCTAAGTTCCGAGGTAGCACAGATGTGATAGAGGCTTGTGACTGGAAGAGGAACATTCAACTCCATCTGTGCATGCTAGAGTGTACCGAGGTACAAAAACCGATGCTTGCTACCTTTCCTCTGTCAGGGGCCGCCTTACAGTGGTGGGAGTCATCTACCACCGCTGAGGAGCGAGACTTGATGCCGATAACAGAGTTCTCGGTGCGGTTCGACCGCAAATACTTTCCACCAGCAGTAGAGACTGAGATGAGAAAGAAATTCAGTGATTTAGTTCAGGGTGACTGATCAGTGGCAGACTACGAGGAATAGTTCACCCGTTTGGCAAACTTTTTGCCAAATGAGGTGAGTGATGAGGAGAGAAAGAAATCAAGGTTTATGGACGGTTTAGCCTGGCGGATCAGGCAAAACTTGATTTGGAATTCGACGTTAGTGATGTATACAGACGTCATTAATGCCGCACTTGCACACTGACAGGATCATCGCTTCCATGCCAAGGGGAGAAAGCGAATAGGGGAGCCGAGCCAACAGGGCAAGGCCGTTACTAGTAGTGACATAAGTGGTGCTCACCAGCAGTCGGGTAGTCAGCAAGGGAATCAGGCTAAGAAGTTTAAGCCTCGTGGTTTCCGACAAGGAGGACAGGGGTTAAGGCAGGGGCAGCCGGGCCCGAATCAGTAGTAGCAAGTTCCTCAAGGCCGTCAGGGCTGAGGGAATAATGGGGGAGGCCAGCAGGGCCAGCTGCGTCAGGGCCAACGACAGGGGGATGGTCAGAGACGCTTTTTTGTGTGTGGCCAACCAGGACATTTCAAGAGAGACTTCCCACAGAGGGGCAGAGGTCAACAGTAGGAGGCCCCACAGGGGCAATGGGGGAAATTACCACCAGCAGCACCCGCCCCACCTCAACAGGGGCAGATGCATTACGGACATGTGTATAATGTCCGTGATGTTCCTAATCCCCCGGTGTAGTAAGCATCGCCAGCAGTTGAGGGTATGTTTCTCATTCATGGTTATGAGGGTGGTATTCTTTTTGATACGGTAGCATCACATTCATTCATTAAATTAAATTTTGTAATCGGGTCGGATTACTAGAGACCACGGGTAGTCTTCGGATGTGTGTAGAGTCGCCCGTTAGTATCGGGGCTACGATTCAATCGATTTGTCGGGGTGTGGACATTTTGATTGGGAGACTTAGTTTAGCAGCGGACCTCTTAGTGTTAGATATGGAGGGGTACGATGTCATCTTGGGTATGGATTGGTTGGAAGGTTATCGGACGACGGTGGATTGCTACGAAAGGACCATCGTGTTCTCCATTCCAGGGCAAGAGATGTTCTTGATATCAATGCCACTACCCGAGGGAGGGTCACGTACACACTTGTATTCATTGAGGAGGAAACCTCACAGGAGGTGGCTATTCGATTGGATTCAATCCCAGTGGTGAGAGACTTTGAGGGTGTGTTTCAGGAGATACCAGGGTTGCCACCTAGAAGGGAAATCGAATTTTTGATCGATTTAGCACCAGGGAAGAGGAAAATTGCTCGGGCCCCATACCGTATGGCCCCTTCAGAGATGCGTGAGCTGAGAGAGCAGATTCAGCAGCTTCTTGGTTAGGATTTCATATGAAGGAGTACATCGCCGTGGGGTGCACCGGTGTTATTTGTAAAAAAGTGAGATGGCTCACAACGGTTATGCGTGGACTATAGAGAGCTGAATAAGGACACGATACGGAATAAGTATCTGTTGCCTAGGATTGAAGACCTATTTGAACAGTTGAGAGGGGCGTCTTATTTCTCTATGGTCGACTTGAGGTCAGGATATCATCAACTACGTATCCGAGAGGAAGATATTTCGAAGACCGCTTTTCGGTCGCGGTATGGATCTTACGAGTTCAGGGTGATGCCATTCGGGCTCACCAATGCACCAACAGTGTTCATGGACATCATGAATAAAGTCTTCAGGGAGTTTCTCGATCAATTTGTTATTGTGTTCATTGATGACATCCTGATTTACTCGCGTACCGAGGAGGAGCATGCAGAGCACCTGCGTATAGTGTTACAGACATTACGGGATCACCAACTCTATGCCAAATTCGGTAAGTGTGGATTTTGGCTACGGGAGGTTCAGTTCCTTGGCCACGTGGTGTCAGATCGGGGTATTGCGGTGGATCCAAGTAAAGTATCAGCGATGAGGGTGTGGGGACACCCCACGACACCGACAGAAGTGCACAGTTTTTTGGGGTTGGCCGGTTATTACAGACAGTTCATCAAAGGATTCTCAACGATTGCGGGCCCTTTAACGAATCTTACCGGGAAAGGGGTACCTTTCACTTGGAATGATCATTGTCAATTGGCCCGTGCTTGCATTGTCGAAAGGAGGATTAGAGTATCGGGTTTACACTGATGCATCCTTACATGGACTTGGGGGTGTGCTTCAGCAGGAGGAAATGGATATATAGCTTATGTGTCCAGGAAGCTAAAGCCCCACGAGAGGAACTACCCCAATCACAACCTGGAGTTAGCTGGATTCATTTTTTCTTTGAGGATATGGAGACATTATCTTCTGGGGGAGCAGTTCACGCTATTCACGGATCACAAATCACTTCAGTATCTCTTCACTCAGAAGGATTTGAATATGAGATAAAGGCGATGGATAGAATTCATGAAAGACTATCAGTTTGGTATTCAGTATCATCCTGGTAAGGCTAATGTGGTAGAAGATGCATTGAGTCGGAGATCGACTGGGGAAATATTAGAAGTTTGGAAAGAAAAGTGGACAGAACTTCGATACCAGGACAATGTAGCCAGGGCTTGTATGTCAGCATTATCCATTACGCATAAGATCATTATGCGGGTTGTGAGGACTCAGGAGGAGGATCAGACCTGTCGGGATAGGGTGAGCCAGTTGCTAGCTGAGGGAGCAAAGGGTTACTCGATCATCTCGGAGGGAGGCTTACGCTATAATGGGAGATTGATCGTGCCAGAGGATGCAGAGTTGAGGCACGCTGTTATGATTGAGTCTCATGGGTCGAGATTCGCGGTCCATCCCGATGGGGATAAAATGTATCAGGATATGAGGAGACAGTATTGGTGGGATGGAATGCCACGTGTCAGCTCGTGAAAGTTGACCATCAGAGACCATCAGGGATGCTACAGCCACTTGAAATTCTCGTGTGGAAGTGCGAGAGCATCTCTATGGACTTCATTACGGGGTTACCGACATCGCAGAAGGGTCACGTTTCCATATGGGTTATTGTGGATCGGTTGACAAAAATGACCCACTTCCTACTGGTTCGCATAGACTTTGAGACGATGCGTTATGCACAACTATTCATATGAGAGATTGTTAAACTGCACGGGATACCGATTAATATTGTGTCGGATAGGGACAAGATCTTTGTGGCCCCCTTTTGACAGACTTTTCAGGAGGCCTTGGGCACGGAGTTACGTTTGAGTACAGCCTATCACCCACAGACTGGAGGAAAGATCGAGAGAGTCAATCAGATGTTGGAAGATATCCTCAGAATGTGTATACTAGACTTTGGGGGAGGTTGGGAGAAATATCTTCCTCTGGTAGAGTTTGCGTATAACAACTCTTACCAATTCACGATCGGCATGGCACCATTCGAGGCATTATACGGGAGACCTTGTCGTTCACCCTCTTGTTGGTTAGAGGTGGGGGACAACAAACTATTGGGGCCAGAGATTGTTCAGGAGACATCTGCCAAGATAGGGCTGATCCGAGGGAGGATTCGGATAGCTCAGGATAGGAAGAAAAGTTACGCTGATGCTTCACGGAGACATGTGGAGTTAGAGGTTGGAGATTAGGTATTGGTATGGGTGTCCCCTATGAAAGGGGTGATGAGGTTCAACAAGAAAGGTAAGCTAGCACCGAGGTACATGGGACCTTTACCTATTATCGAGAGGGTGGGGACTATAGTCTGCAGGCTGGGATTACCGGAGTACCTTCAGCGGATACACTACGTGTTCCATGTGGCATCGCTGAAGAAATGTCGCACGAGCGAGAGGACCTTCTGGCACATTCCACTCGAAGAAATTGATTTACAGCCAGACATCTCATATGAGGAGAGGCTAGTGGCTATCCTATACTATAGCGAGCAGAAATTACGATCCAAGCTTGTTCCACTAGTTAGAGTACAGTGGGATCATCACAACATTGACAAGTCTACCTGGGAGCGGGAGGAGGATATGCGGGAGCAATATCCAGAGCTTTTCATCACAGGTATGACCTAATTTTGGGGACGAAATTCCTTTGTAAGGGGGGGAGTATGTAGCACCCCGAAATTTTCATGAATTAAATATGTAATTAATTCGGGAATTGAAAATTACTTGTGAGTCGTAATTTTAATTGAATTAATTAGTGAAATTTTATTTAAATATTAATTGGGGAGTACATGGCTAATATTTACGGGAATTTATTTCCTAAGTGAATAGTAATTATTTATTTAAGTCATTTCGAGTATTAATGACAGGGCATGCACTTATCTCAACCGGGAGTCGGTATAGACTAAAGGGGTGGGGGGATAAGTAATTTTATAAATTAATTTGGATGCCAATTATGAGTGTACGGTTGAGCCCGGATGGGCCGAGATAGTCGGAAAAGTGTACTCGGGGGTAGTAAATGGGTCCCGGGGCGTTTTTAGACATAGTCGGGCCCACACGGGGGCATTTGGGTCACTTGGGCTTGGACAATTAGGCAAAAAACGGGATTTAGGTAAATTAAGGAATTAGAAGGAATAAGGCTGATAGAGTTTTAGAAAAAGGCTAAGTGTATTAAGCAACCCTAATGGCAGTTAAAGGCAATTTTGGGATCACTAGAAAGCCAACAAGGACCATCTTCAACCTGGGAATTCATCTCCGAATCAGACACTACGAGACCTAAGGCAACTGGATAACTTGCAATAGTATTGAATCTGTATTTCAATCCATATTCGTGTGATGTGTTTGATCAAAATTCATTTTGGGTGTTCACGGCATAAACATGAGGTTTTGAAAATAATAATGTGATTTACGAATTTGAATGAGAATTCTTTTAGAAATCTGATATTATAAATTGATACGAATCTGGTAGGATGATATCTGGATATTTAGAAATGAATTTGATGAAGGAATTTGGGATGTAAATGGGTAAGGAATTAAAGATGAAAAATTTCCCAAATTCAGAAATTGTAGTTAATGGACGAATTGATAACGTTGGAGGACATTCTGGAAGTCCCTAATAAGGTTCCTAACTTGTATTGTTGCTGAAAAGGCTTGAGATTGTTGATAGAAGGAGTTAGGGTTTTATGAAACTCGTCCATGGTAGAATCTATCTTCGCGAAGAAGACAAAGACATGTTTGATCGATTGATCGAAGGTCTGGGGTCGATCGATCGAAGGTCGGCAGATTTTGACAGTTCACCCAGTTTTCTTTTATATGAAGAAAAATTAATTTAATCTTTTTCCATGAATTAATTTGGTGAGAAATTTAAACATGGGTTTTAAATCTAATTAATGGTAAATAAAAATTAATTAGAATTTGGAGACGACTTAGTGTGACATCATAATTTAAAGTTGTTAGGTTTTGGAGAAATTAGGTGTGATACACTAAGGTTGAATTTTTGGGAAGGGTTCGAAAGGATTAAATATAGTTAGAGAACAAGTCCAGAGATAACGATTGAGGAATACCGAGAGATAAATCTTATTTTGGTAAAGGCTAAATAATTTGGGAGTCGAAAATTTAGACTCGGGTGAGGTTGATTCGGACTACGAGAGTAAGTCCAACTTTATGGTGGGGGCGACACCAAAGGTGACTTAATTAATTAATGTGAGAATTAATTAATGATTAGAGTTGGACCATAAACTCTTAATAAATTAAATAGTCTTATGTTACGTATTGTGTACATGGTGTAGCCGAGACATTTTATATTTATATATATGTACGGGGTGTGACAGTATATATATATATATAGTGTGTGCGCATTAATATCAGTGATTGAATATTATTAGTATATACTCTAGTGCTATAGGGGAGGTTGCGCGTAGTGGATGAATCCCCTAGATTGAGGAGTAGGGCGAGTATAATCCCTCGTCACAGCGTCCGTTATATGGGTGAGGGGCGTCTCACTATCAGGGAAGGAATATGACCTCCTCCAAATTCGTATGTTAAACTAAGTTAGTGAGCGAATCTAACTTGGATAACTAGGTTATGTGAATACACCTAGTGGGATAGCACTTGGGAAAAAACTTATATTTTGTGAGTATAGTTACTCGGTCGGAAATTTCTATTAAATGTTATTTCAGTATGTTCGTGAATGTGTTAATATGATTAAATCTATAATTAGGTAAATAATTATATAAGAGATGATTAATACATAGTGTAAAATGCATTACGTGCATAACAGGTGTGAATGCTATATGAAAATAAAAGGGTAGTGATTTAATTAAGTTGTCGTTTATAATAACTTAAAAATTTTGAATCAAAGTATACTCGGTCAGGGTAGGTAAATTTCAAGGTTTAAAATAAGTATTGGGTTAGGAGCGTAAAACCTAGTAAATTAAATAAAAGAGTTAATAGTGCACCTTAGAGGAGGGGTAAGGAAAAATCCTCAAGAGAGTGCGACACCAACTAAAATATGAAGAGCATGCATGTTTATTTATTACAGCAAGTTAATCATTTGTTAAATATTTTCAAATGTTTTGGGTACTAACCCTTGCTATAAAATTTTTTATAAACCTTTTAGGTGTCCAACCACAAGGGCGCCAGGCTTGACTCCATTCCAGGTATCCGTTGCTGCAGCACCTGTGGAAGTTGCGGGTCTTTGATAGACGCCTTCTTCTTTCATTCGTGTAGAGACTCTCTGGAAGTTATCTGAGCTTGTCGCTCATAGTTCATTTATCAGTATTAGACTTGTTGAGATTTTCTTATTATCTTTATTTGTATTGGATAATTGGATAGATGGTTTATTCGGTTAGGTATCTTAATTGTGGATGGTTATTTTAGTTAACTGTGAATGTGTTCTATTTTTGTTCCGCATGAGTTTTTATTTAATTAATTGAAAGATAAAAATTGGCACCAATCTACTTTTCTCACTTAGGTGGTTAGTAATTAAAAAGACGATAGTGATGCTAGGAATGGACCAACTGAGAAACCTTTTCTAACTTGATTTAGGACTGATCACCTGGGATTAATTAGGCGGGGTGTCACACTCTTGGGCAAGTTGCATATCTAACTGAGCCTCTGCCTCTTCCTATTTACATCTTTTTTCCTGCAAGCACATAATTATTTGTTACTTCAATACCCACAGTAATCATATACTAAATCAAGAGAGTCCTAGGATAGCAAATTTTACCTCTTCATGAACTTGGGGAAAAAGTTGTAGCCACTTCTCTTCAAATTTTGCCAACAACGTTTTCGCCATCACATGAACATTGTCCCTTCCATGATTATATATCATTGCATTCTTAAAGATCAATCTCATGTATGCAAAAATCTCTCGAACATTCTTATATCTAATACCATCCTTGGCTTATCAATTGACTAATAAATAATGCGATAAAAGTTTACTTCTATTATATTTTACTACCGTACAATTAGCCACACGTAAACAGAGATGTACAACAATTTCTTCCCACGTATAAACATGGAATTTCGATCAATTGTAGATTATAAACATAAACTGGACAACCATGAGGGTATTGGAATTGATATGGGCTTATTAGCTTTTCAATCAAATAAGGTAACACTATTAATCCGAGCTGCACTGAATATATACTGTCTAAGCTACTACACTCTTTGTAAAAATTTAAATATTAAAAAATATACTTTCAAGTTATAATTTCACTATTGCATTGAACATGATCATTTATTTAATGTAGCAAGTATAATGCCCTTATATGAGAGCTACACACGGAACTGAACATGATCATAAAAATAATTATAAAAAACAATCTACATTTTTCATGGTTCCATCATTTTTCAAGGTTTTATCCAACCAAACCACTTATACAAACAATCATTCATAAAAATAATATACAAAACAAAGCAATTATCATTTTTCAAGGTTCCATCATTCATAAAATTATTATAAAAACCACTTTAAATTCAAGGTTCCATATTTTTTCAAGATTTTATCCAACCAAACCACTTAGACAACATCGAATAAACATGGCCTAATAATTTAAAGCCAAACAACTTTAAATTCAAGGTTCCATCCTTTTTCAAAAAAAAAAAAACAGAAAAGGAAACCATCTTAAGCTAACACATTTTTTGTAAAGTCACAAATTTTGTGACAGAAGTTCTTAAGAAAATCCAAAGAGACATATTAGATTGAGGGAAAAAGAATAAACACCACCGCAATCCTCTATGTTATTAAATTTCAGACTATCTCAAAATTGATCCAAAGTAATATACATGAACATTAGAATATCTCCCAAATTATCTTAATTATGACATTCAGACTTTCAGTTCTTAAACATGCAAAACACTAATAGACAGCACATACGTATAGTCTAGTAAAATACTGAATAGTTCACCTTCCAAACCTTGTCGAACATGTCGTATGCATATGGCGAACAATAACCTTCGCACCCAATCGTCACGTTATGGAGTTCCATTAATCAGTGCTTTTGAAGTTCATGTATCAAGGAAATAAAAACACCTATAAAATAAAATAGAAAATACAAAGGACTATGACTTTCAAACAAAATAACCATAAATATGTGTTTTATAAAGTTAAACTCATTTCAAACAAAATGAGTTCAGCTAATGGATTTTCAATTTTGGCCAGCCCCATTAATATGGTGCTTTACACAATCAAACCCAATTTTGAATCAAATTTATCAACAAATCGACCAACCCCATTAATCAACAATGAAAACCACAAAATGTATTGTGAACACAGTATATATTTCCTTAAAAATTACATCAATAGAAAAACACAATGTATATTACCTTAAAAGACATATCAGTTTATTGAATATCTCCTTATTAAGACTATTCAGTGCATTCCAACAAAATCAAGTCCTATATCGGAATCAACATAAAATTGAGACGTTAAAATAATATCATAGATTGAAATGTGAACCAAAACCATGTAACAGAGTGGAAGGGATTATGGTAGACCTGTAAAAAAAATCAAGTAATATCAGAGATTGATTCACACATAAAAATACCCAAACCATGTAACAATTGATTCAGTTTTTTGAATCAACATCAGAGCTTCAGATGCAAAAATTAACGGGGTTCATGAATAAATACAAAACCCATACATACAAAATCAAAACCCATACATCCAAAAAATCCCTAATCGGGATTTTACCCAAACAATAAACCCAAACAAATCGGCACCCAAAAAAATACATTGTAGAGGTAAAACCTTAGAGATAGAGAGAGAGGGAGAGAGAGAGAGAGAGAGAGGGAGGATACCTAATGATGAGAAGAGGATGTGATGGGGTTTTAAGTTGGGTAAGATCTCCGGAGAAGAGAGTGAAATGAGAGTTCGAGAGTGAGAAGGAAGTGTAGAGAGACGTGAGCTGGGTGAGAGCTCTCGCGTGGACATATCGAGAAAGTGAAATGGGGTTGTGTGTAGAGAGTGTGATACCAAAATGCCCTAATATTTAAATTAAAGGTCAAGTTTGATGAGTAAAAAATGGGGGAAATCAAATAATTGAAGGGAATATTTGTAAAAAAAAAGATGTGATATCAACCATTAAAATGTGTAAGGAGGTGGTATCGATCTTCACCATTAAAAATATGTATATTTTCAAAAACCCAGTTACTTTATTTTATATATATATATATATATATATATACGCACACACACAAGAGAAGGAAGAGATAACAAGAAACGAGTCAGACCCCTAGTGTAAAACAACTTTAAAAATAGTTTAGCAACTATTTAAAATGCCTATCAGTTGATATTAGATAAACGTTAGTAAATCGACACTTACTTGAGAATTCTCACATCTCAACTAGTGTGCACGCCTAACGTACTACCGAATTAACCTAGTTAAATCTAACACAGTTAACTTGTCTAAACCAATCTTCATTCACCAATCCCAATCCAAATGATCGCATGACTATAGTTTATATCTGATAAAATTTTCTTATGAATTTTCCAAGCCAGTTACATTTGTCTCAATTCATACTTAAGTTCTCAACCTCTTAACTCATTTAATATTAATTAATCAATTCTATCTCCTTACAAGAACAATAGATTAATCACAGGTACATATATTTATCACCCATAATATATATACTAATAGGGCACCCCACATAAGTCTATGGTGTTGGAATACTCTTCTATCAAGTCCTCGTATCACTCGTACAAAAGCGAAATACTAGTTTGGTATCACTCTCGAATTGTATTAACACAAAACACATATATTGGAGGCAAATCATAGTTCCAAGTCACTAAGAGGGCATCACATACCCTTACATCTCTTAGGACCGGATGACTATTATTCTCAGATAGCCTATACCAATGATCATATGTTCTAGGGTACACGTCAGTATCTCCCATAAAGGTCACATCGAGATAAGACTATCCCGAGGCAAATCCTCTTTCATAGCAAGTAGCGCGGGTATGATTACACGCAAATATACAATATATATATATATATATATTCACATTATTCATCTAGGTATGCCCACGACCCATAATATATTCGATCCATGTGTGGCACATAACGCCCGACTTCTACGTATAATTAAATCATTCTTTTAATTTTCTCATTTATCGCAAATCCTTAAGTACTTATCGACTCTCGAAGTGTATCCTCTTCATAAATATAAAATCAGTAGATGTACACTCACTACCCTACTGGTCTAAGTCCTTCTTAATTGTCCTAAACCTAATTTAATGTACGCTCGATTTCCCAATCAATTTATACTGCAAGAATCGCACGGTTAAATCTCATATACATTCATCTTCCCCGGACCCTAATTTTACCCTACTGGTGCTGCTTAGGTCCCACTATAATATTTAAATTATTCCCAAGGGTCCTTACACATTGGGATTAGATTAATATTTAAAAGTGAAAGAAGTTTCCATTTCTAGGCAGAGTCAATTGATCGATGAAAGGGGGTCGATCGATGGGCCAATTAGGTCTTGCCAAAAATTCTGTATATTAAGCCTATGGGTTTCTTCCAACTTAAACCATCAAAACTTCATTAAACATGTCCCAAACTCCTAACCTAACATCATGGACGTTATATATACAAATATGGATAATTTCTAACGTAAAATATTCATTAATTCCTCAAGATTTCGTCATTTAATGGGCTAATAAAAGAAGTTATGATTTAACCCTAGCTCATTAAATTTTCTGAAGAATTCATTTAATTTCTAGATTTCTATCCCTATTGGGCATCAAATTTCGTGGATAACATTCTACATATAACAAGATATTCATCCTAACATGGTTTCTTGTCCAAAATTGTAACAATAATCTCCCAACAACATTATTTTTCATGAAGACATGATTTAATTAACTCCAACACTAGCATGGATATGTTATCAACTAAAGAACAACAAGTTAGATACTTTCCTGGAATTCAAAGTCTAATTCGTAGAAAATGATGGGTATGATCCCGCTCCTCATTCCGTGATGTACGCATTGGTGGTGGAATTGGTGAGAGTGGTGTAGGGTTGGTGTCTCTCTTCCTTGGAAGTCTTCTCTCTTCCTTAGCCTCTCTGAAACTCTAATGTTTTCAACCCTAGAGGACTCTAACTCCTATCAGATATAACTCTTTCAATTTTCGTCCATAATTAAGGCCTAAATTTAAAAATTACCAAAATGCACTCCCGAGTTACCGGTTAGACATAAAACCATCCCGAGACCGAAACTAAACCCTCCAGTAAACGTTTATGACTAAATCAACCCTTCTGGACACATTGGCACACTAGAAATGACCATACAAGTGACTTATAATTAACTTGCTTTTTGTTCCAATAATTTTGTCCCGACACGAGACACGTGTGTCCCGACTTAATTTCTATTATTGTCGTGTTCTTCACTCGCGACAATTTTTATAAAATCAATCTCAAATATTAGTTTACTCACCTAGTAATATTTAACACTATTCTTACCAATAATTACTAACTCTCATCATGCTAGTAAATATTTATTTTAAAATCCGAATTAATATAAAATTAATTTATCCCAATTTAATTTAATTAATCCCATATATAAATACCCTAAAATACGGGGTATTAAATATTTCCCCCCTAATAACAAAATTTTGCCCCGAAATTCTCAATATAAGTCATACTTGGTAAAAATAATTCCAAAAACTTTTTGAGCATATATGCCTCCCGCACCTAAGTGGACTCCTCTAAATTATGATGATCCCACTCGACTCATGACAGTGGGACTACCTTCGACCTCAATTTCCTCTTGCTATTGTATAGAATAGCCATTGGTCTCTCCTCATAAGATCTGTTGGGATGAAAACCAATATCCTCTGTTGTAACATGAGTGTGCGCCAAATATCTCCAAGATACCGCCTCAACGACAAAATGTGGAACACATCGTGAATACAGTGCAAGTGCTCTAGCAACCCAAGTCTGTATGCCACCGGTCCAATCCTCTCGATAATTGGAAATAGTCCTATGTACCTCGGAGCCAATTTCCCTTTCTTCTCGAACCTCATCACTCCATTCATAGGAGACACTCGCAGTAATACTTGGTCTCCCACACCGAACTACCTGAAAGGCCTCTTTGCATCGGCGTTGCTTTTCTGCCTATCCGGGGCTACTCGAATGCAACTCATAATCAACTCAATCATAGTTGATGTCTCCTGAATCACCTATGGACCAAGTAACTGGTTGTCCCCCGCCTCTAGCCAACAAGTGGGAGAACGACAAGGTCTACCATACAAAATCTCGAAAGGGGCCATGCCAATCATAAACTGGTAGGACTTATTATAAGAGAACTCCACTAGTGGATGGTACGGCTCCTATCCTCCTCCAAAATCAAGGACACACATGCGTAGCATATCCTCTAACATCTGATTAGTACGCTCAGTCTGCACATCTATCTGTAGGTGATACATAGTTACTTAACCGCAGCTCGATACCCATAGCCTGTTGAAAGCTCTCCCAGAAGCGTGACACAAAAATCTTATCTCTGTCGGACATGATATCCAGGGGTACCCCATGCAACCTCACTATCTAAGCAATGAATAGTTGGGTGTAATGTCCCTTAGTGTAGTCTATCTGCACTAGCATAAAATGTATTACATTTGTCAAACGATCCACCACTACCCATATAGAATCGTGACCCCGCTGTGACGTAGGTAAACCAGTGATGAAATCCATGGAAATAATCTCCCATTTACATGTCGGGATGTCTAGCAGCCTGAAGTAACCCTGTCAATCTCTGATGGTCCACCTTTACCAGCTGATAGGTGGAACACTTGGACACGACTCCGCAATGTCCTTCCTCATCCAACTCCACCAGTACTATCGAATCATATCCTGGTACATCTTATACCCTCCGGGATGTACCAAAAATTAAGATCTATGCGACTCTATCATCACTGCATGATGTAAGTCCTCCCCCTTTGGGACCCCTGATCTGCCATTAAATCGCAATCCTCCATCTGAACACATAGAGTATGACATCGCGCCTTTGGCTAGAAGCCGTACAATCTAATCCTGGAAAAACGAATCATCTGCTTAGGCCTGGATCACCCTCGTAACAATATCTTCTGTGCATATTATGACGGATATAAAGGATCGGGCCACTATCGCCTGATGTACCAACTCTTTCCACTTTGCCTTCCACACTTCTGCCACCTCACCTACTGGCCTATGGCTTAACGCATCAACAACTACATTAGCCTTCCTCGGATTGTACTATATCTCGAATTGGTAATAGTTCAAAACCTCCATCCACCCGCATTAATCATGTTCAATTCTCATTGAGTCAACAAGTATTGTAGTGACTTGTGGTCTATGAACAGGCAATATTTCTCCCCAAACAAGTATTGTCTCTAAATCCACAAGGCAAACACAACCGCTGCTAGCTCCAAATCATGGGTGGGTAATTTTTCTCATGAGGCTTGAGCTTACGGGAGGCACAACCTATAACCTACTGCTCCTGCTGAAGTACCCCACCAAGTCCCTATACGAAAGCGTTAGTATACACCAAGTACTCTACTCCTGGCCTGGGTAAAGAAAGAACTGGCACTGAAGTTAATTTTTCCTTTAACTCATCAAAATCCAACATACAAGCATCATCCCATACATACGGTACCCTCTTTCAAGTCCGATTAGTCAATGGACCTGTTATTTTTGAAAATCATCGAATGAATAGCCTGTAGTACCCTGTCAGTCCCAAGAAACAATGGATCTCTGACAGTGTTGTGGTCTTGCACCACTCCCTCACTACGGACATTGTTCCCAGATCCACTAATATCCCCTGGAAGAAACAATGTGCCCTAAGATCTAGACTTCTTGAAGCTAAAAACCTCACTTCTCATACTTAGCATATAATTGATGCTCTCATAGAGTCTGAAGAACCCGTCTAAAATGCTCGGCATGCTCATCCTCAGTTTGGGAATAAATCAGAATGTCATCTATGAAAATAATGGCAAAATGATTCAGGAACTCTCTTAACACCCTGTTTATTAAGTCCATGAATACGACTAGAGCATTGATTAGCCCAAATGGCATGACCCGAAACTTATAGGACCCATAACGCGTTAAGAAAACAGTCTTCAACACATATTGGTCCCTAATTCGTAATTGATGATATCTTGACCTCAGGTCTATCTTTGAGAATAAGGAAACTCCTCTCAACTAGTCGAACAAGTCATCGATTCCGGGGAACAAATACTTATTCTGTATTGTGACTTTGGTAAACTCTCGGTAATCCACACACAACCTCAATGATACATCTCTTTTATTCATAAACAACACGGAAGCACTCCCAGGGTGAGGTACTCCTATGGATGAAGCCCTGTCCCAACAACTGCTCAATCTGATCACGCAACTCTCTCATCTTAGCTAGAGCCATACAGTATGGTTCTCAGTCTATAAGCTGAGTGCAGGGCATCAAATCTATAATGAAGTCTATCTCTCGGCTAGGGGGTAGTCTCGGTATCTCCTAGAACACATTAGAAAACTAGAAAGCTAATGGAATCGAATCAATGGGGATCACTACCTCCTTAGAGGTCTCCTCCTCTATTTAATATAAATGTGGGGACAATCCTCCCTCGAGGCGAGGCATCACCACCAGAAACATTTCCTATCCCGAAATTGAAAAAATAATACTCCAACTGAAACAGTATATTATGGCTCTATAAATAGCAATCCAATCCATGCGAATAATGGCGTTATGATCATGCATATCTAAGACTAATATGTCTTCAGGCAAAAACAGACTCCCAATCTCTATACCTACTCCCCATAATATAAAGAAAATAAATGACCCATTACCCAATGGTGAGTCTACACATGTCAATGTACTCTCTACTGAGTCTAATAACCCCGTGGCCCATGCAAAACTAGTTGATATGAAGCAGTATGATGCCCTCGTGTCAAATAGGAAACTTATCCTCAATTGGGGGTGGTGTATGCAATGCCGCTGCCTGGTGGACGTTATAAACACGTCCATACCATAATTATCCCTACTGAACTGGGATAGTTGGGATGGATGGTAAGTCTAGCATCGGAGGTGGTGCTGGGAGGGCTCATGTGGCTCCTGACGGCCACCCGGCTACTGGGGGCCCTATCCCCCTCGGGGTAATCCTGACATTTATGGCCATTCTTTCCCTAACCAAAGCATCTTCCCCTGAAGTTTCCTCCCCTTTGTCCATGATGTCCTCAACCCCGATGGTCGTTACCACCCCTCCACAGGCCCTATTGGCCATACTAATACTGTTGTTGGACCTACTACTAGAACTGTTGGGCCTGCTGACTGGACTGGCCCTGTCTATATCCCCATTGTCCCTACATAGAGTTTCCAGATCGAAATCACTTAGCAGGGTCCCCCTGATGGGAACTCTGCTCTCCCTGACAGACCTATCCCTGAGCTGCTAGTGCCCCACTAACACAACTACCTCCTATCCGGCCCTGCTCGTTAGACTCCCCGGCACGTTTACTCCCCTACTGGTGGAAGTAGTGGTCCTAACAATACAATAAGTCGGCGTTGATTATGTCAGTGTAAGCACCCAGTGACCGATTACCCAAGAGGAGCTGGTGAATCCTCCAGGTCAAACATCCATAAACATCTGAATATTCTTTTCTTCGGTTGGTGCCTCATCTGGAATAATAGTAATCAGTCTCGTGAACTCCTACTCATACTCCGTGATAGTCATACTCTCATATTAGAGATTCAATAATTTCCACCTCATCTCAGTCTTCACGGGGGAAAGAAAGTATTTGTGGTCAAACCGCACCCAAAAGTTCTGAATCGTCATATTATCCCTCTCCTCTAAGGTGGTAGTGGGATCCTACCACTGTAAGGCGGTCCCCACTAGCTTGTAGGAAGATAATAACTATCTCTGAATATATGTGCACTCGCACATGCGAATATGCCTCTGGATGTCTTTCTCCCATTGGCTCGCGATGACAATATCATAACCGCTCTAGAACTCTGGGGATGTTTCTTCTGAAAAGCATCCTTGACCCTCTCCCATGCAGTGGGAAACTGAGCTGGAACTGGTGCCAGAGCCTGAATCTGGGGTGGGGCCTACTGCATAACCGCTAAAGATGCATTCACCATCTGGGCAACTATGGTGGTGACTTTGGCTACGTTCATTGTTCCGTGTGCCTAAAGTACTGGTTGCTCCTATCGGGCCTGTCTACCTCATGGTACACGTCGAGGAGGAATTTGATATGAGAAGTAATTTTATTAGTCCACAGTTATTATTAAATCTTAAGTATCTAAAGCGTACTCACATAAACAAGAATGTAATAGTCCTAAAAATAGGGCTCTATATCAAAGACGCTAAGCAGGAAGCACAATAAGGCGCACTGATCCTAAAGGACTCTAGAACCTGATGCTCTAATACCACCTGTGACTACCCCGCCTAATTAAATAACGGGTGATCAGTGCTTTATTAAATTAATTCAAAGTTTCCGGTTGGTTCAATCTTAGCATCACTGTCGTAAAACAGTTTTCTTTCTTAATCACCTCATAAATAATTAAGTTAAGTATCAAACATTTATGTTTATAGATTAAGTTCTATTGTTATGATTTCATTAAATGAAACCATTTTCACGAACACAAATTCTAATACTATAACCAAACAATCCAAATTTCATAACCAAGCTAGATTAACCAATCCAAAGTAATATATTCTAAATCGCAAGACAAAGAAATAAATAAAACAATTCGACAATAGCTGAATACTGAAATAATAAAGAGTACAAATCTCTCTATGAAACTAAATAAAATATGGAAATGGGTGACACATGCCCTATCTTAAAATGACTAAATAAGAGAATGAGGAGACAAGGATGAAGTCATCGACTACAAGGACCAGCAACTCCTACAGCATATGCAGCATGCCAATAGTCCAAAGACCTAAGCCTGATGCCCCTTGGCTCGGCACCTGTAACACACACACACACACACACAGTTCTATATATATATATAAGAGAAGGAATGGATAACAAGAAACAGGTCAGAGCCCGAGTGTAAAACAACTATAAAAATAGTTTAGCAAGTATTTGAAATGCTTACAAGTTTATATTACATACATGTTAGTACCTATACACTAACTGGAGAATTGTCACCTTTCAACTAGATGTGATACCGAATTAACCTACTCACTTAACTAGTCTAAACCAATATTCATTCCCAATTCCTAATCCAAGTGATTGCATGACTACAGTTTATATCTGATAACATTTTCTTATGAATTTGCCAAGCCAATTATATTTATCTCAATTCAGACTTAAGTTGTTAACCCCTTAACTCATTTATTATTAATTACTAAATTCTATTTACTTACAAGCACAGTAGATTAATCACATGTACGTATGTTTATCACCTATAATATATATACTAATAAGGCACCCTTAATCAGTCTATGGTGCTAGCATACTCTGCTATCAAGTCCCCGTATCACTTGTATAAAAGGGAAATACTAGTTCGAAATCACTCTCGAACTGTATTAACACAAAACACAAATATTAGAGACGAAGCATAGTTACAAGTCACAAAGAGGTCAGCACATGCCCTCACATCTCCGAGGACCGTATGACTCTCGTTCTCGAATAGACTATACCAAGGATGCTATGTTCTAGGGTACAAGTCAATATCCCCCATAAAGGTCCAATCGATATAAGACTGTCTCGACACGAAACCTTCGTGATATATATATATATATATATATATATATATATTCACATTATTCATCTAGTTAAACCCGCGAACCATAATACATGTGAACCATACATGGCACATAACTCCCGAGTTCTACGTATAATTAAATCATTATTTTTATTTTCTCAATTATCGAAAATCCTTAAGTACTTCTCGATTATCAAAATGTACCCTTTTGATAAATATAAAATCAGTAGATGTACACTCACTACCCTACACGTTTAAGTCCTTCTTAATTCTCACAAGACTTAATTTAACGTATGCTCGATTTCCCATTCAATTTATACGCCCGAAATCCCACGGTTAAATCTCATATACATTCGTCTTCCTCGGACAATACTTATATCCTACTAGTCCTCCTCAAGTACCACTATAATATTTAAATTATGCCCAAGGGTCCATACACATTGGGGTTGGATGATTATTTAAAAGGGAAGAAGTTTCCATTTCCAGGCGGAGTCGATCGATCTATGAAAGGGGGTCGATCTATCAATCCAGTGAATCGATCGAGATTCTTGAGTCGATCGATCGACCAAGTTGGTCTTGCATAGAATTCTGCAAATTAAGCCTACGGGTTTCTTCCAACTTAAACCATCAAAACTCAATTAACATGCCCCAAACTTCCAACCTAACATCATGAACATTATATATACCAATATGGATGACTTCTAACGTAAAACATTCATTAATTCCTGAAGATTCTTCATCAAAATAGTTAATTCAAGAAGTTATCATTTAAGCCTAGTTCATCAAATTTTCCCAAGAATTCATTTAATTTTCAGATTTCTATCTTTATTCGGAATCAAAATTTGTGGATAACATTCTACATATAACAAGGTATTCATCCTAACATGGTTTCTACTCTAAAATTGCAATAATAATCTCCTAACAATATTATTTTTCATGAAGGCATATTTTAATTAATTCCTAGACTAGCGTGGTTTTGTTATCAACTAAAGAACATAAAGTTAGATACCGGCCTAGAATTCAAAGTCTGATTCATAGAGAATGATGGGTATTATCCCGCTCCTCATTCCTCGATCTACGCATTGGTGGTGGAATTGGTGAGAGTGGTGTAGGGTTGGTGACTCTCCTCCTTCGAAGTCTTCTCTCTTCTCTCTTCCTTAGCCTCTCTGAAACTATAATGTTTCTACCCCTAGATGACTCTAACTCCCATCAGATATAACCTTTTCAATTTTCCTCCATAATTAAGGCCTGAATTTGGAAATTTACCAAAATGCCCTCTCGGGTTACCGGTTAGGTACAAAACGTCTCGAGACTCAAACTAAACCCCGGGTACACTTTTTTTACTATCTCAATCCTTTCGAACACATTGGTGCATTCGAAATGACCTTACGAGCGACTTATAATTAAGTTACTTTTTACTCCATTAATTTAGTTCCGACACAACACACACGTGCCCCGACTTAATTTCTATAATTGTCGTGTTTTCACTCGCGACAATTTTAATAAAATCATCCTCATATATTACTTTACTCATTTAGTAATATTCAACATAATTCTTACCAATAATTACTAACTCTCGTCACGCTATTAAATATTTGTTTTAAAATTTGGATTAATATAAAATTAATTTATCCAAATTTTAATTTAATTAATACCATAATTAAGTACCATAAAATACGGGGTATTACATCGTAGTGCACGTTTGATCATTGAAAGTTTTGCACGCCTCCTCAAACTCTCTAATGTGGAGTTCGTGTTTTTTTACTCCATCCCATGGAATTTAGGGAGGATTTGAATCATCCCATTTTAAAAATGAAACTTCCCCACATTATACGAGAATATAATGCATCCTGGAGTGACGGTTTTCTGGGGATATAAGAGGTCTCTTATATGGTGATATGACACCTCACCCTCACTTATACATAACTAGCGGTGTTTGACATCACATTATCTCTTAATGACTTGATATGCTCACTGGATACCCTAGACATATGACTCGCTGTGTGACCTGTGATGGAATTAGGCAGTGGAACCTTGAAATTTGGAGCGTTTGGGTGCATGGGCTATCAGAGTGAAGCTCAATCATAGGATTCTCGTGCAGTATAAGAATGTTGTGATTAGAAGGAGTGTTTTGCATTTAACGATGGGGAGCATATTATTATTATTATTATTATTATTATTATTATTATTATTATTATTATTATTATTATTATTATTATTATTATTATTATTATTATTATTATTACTACTACTACTATTATGAATTAAAGTCGAATTATGGGATTAAATCGACCTAACCTAGTATATCTACATAGTTCCCTGAAAACGGTGCCAAAAACTTGACGCCATTAATCAAATGTCTATCTAATGTGTGTGATTATGGTTCAAGTGTAAACCGGTCGCTCAAGTAGTAATTCGGTAAACCAGGTGTCGAACTCAAGGACTAAGATGAATGCTCGTAACGACTAGTAAGCAAGAAGATTAACCCTAATGTTTGACTCACGAAAAAGGAAAGAAAAGATGAGTGTTTTGAGACTATGTATTACTACTACAAAGTCAATGAAATCCTATCTAAATTACTACGCATGCAAGAATTAACAATTGACTGATTTATAATTATGAGTGAAAGATAAGGTCAAAATACAATCCCCCAACCCCTAATAATTTCACCGGATACAAAACTAGTCAATAATTAAATACTTTATTGAAACGAATACTTTATTTATTTCAAGATTACATATATGAAGGAATGCACTCGCACAATACTTAATTGGGAATAAAAATAAAGTAGGTGTTAAGATGGTCAACATGCACATTGAATTCTTAAACACTCCGGTTACCTCGGGTTAATGGAGTTAAAAGTTCTACAACAGTTGCATTAATAAAATGACACATTTAAATTAATTATTTATCTCAAGAACTTATTTTTACATCCATGTAAACCACTTAGGGTTGGGTTTATGCATTCCAACCCTTGGAAACCTAGCCGAACAAGATGTTACTAACTAGAGACATGATTTTGGCATTGCATGTGAATTTTTCATTATTAATATGTACATATGCATGCAAGAATGAATAAACGATGCAAGAAAATCCGAAAAATAACTAAGAGAAAATATTAAAGTAATGAGATCATAAAAGGACCGAAATTAATGGGATAAATATAAAATATGAGATAACTCATATTAATGGAGCGAGATTAGAAAAATAACTCATATGGTAGCATATATATGAGATAAATCCAAGTTAATTACATTGCACGAGATCATAAAAGGACCGAATTTATGGGATACATATAAAATATTTATGCCTAATCATAGTGTCTATGGTCAAAACTACTATTTTAATTTGGAATTTTAAGACCAATAAAAAAAATTAACGATGAAAACTTAGAACTCGATGAATGGTACAAAATCATTTTAATACAACTCTGTTGAGAGGGACATAAAATATTGTAATTTCGAGATGTACTATAACTCTGTTGACTAGTTCTCTAAATAAATAAAAGAATAAACACCCTACCACCTAATGGACGTCGGCACATTCCCCAACCACGCACATCTTGTGTTGTGTGTGTAATTTCATTGTTTTCTATCATATTCGTTATTGTTTGGCTTGTGCGAAATAAATATCATTACTGGTAGGATATTATCACCTTTAATTGGCATCGTCTGTGGGAAAAATTAGAGTTCTCAACCACTAAACAACATTTTAAGATATCTCATTAACCCAATCAAGATCACAAAAAATCTTGATGTCTAGGAGGGTATTAGAAACACGTTCATGGGGACTATGAGGGTTATATCCTATACTATGATAATCATGAAAACCAAGAGGGTCAGCAGTCCTCTCCTCCATCCCAGAGAATTAGATTGAAGATGGGTAATTACTAAAAATCCTCTAATGCGTGTTATCGTCCTCAACAGGAGATAACATTTGAAAGTGATGAGCGTGAACACTCTAATCAGATCTCAAGTCTCATTAACAAGTATGAAACGAACTTTCGAGATTAAAGGTCCAGCAATAGGTACTAACAAGAGTAGCCACTCCTGCGATGCCTAGAGAAGTTATACAGGGAAGCTTAGAGGGATAAGTGAAAGCATGGGCATAAATGATGAATGCCAATTCCTTAAGGGAATATGGCTTGTAGTCGAGGAAGGAGCACACAGTGACAAAAGGAATGACCTCTTTGCAAAAAGTCTCATTGAAGGAGACCATGCTCTATTGATTAGCGAGCAGACAAAGAGCTCTATAATGTCATCAGGAGAGAGGTGGATAGACACGCAACCCATCAAGGGACTCGGACGACCATGGAGCTTGTGAGAAAAACCATTATTTGTCAAATAAAGCCTCCCTTTAGTCGGGATATAAGATGGAGTTTAATCCCCCTAAGAAATTTACTTCCCTGAGATTCGAGATCTATGATCAGAAGATAGACCCCTCCGATCACATTAGGTAGTATAGTTAGGTGATGGAGTAATTAAACACCAACAAAGGCTTAATGTTCTTAATATTTCCCACCAGTATTGGAGAAACTACCTACAAGTGGTTCGAGAAGTTACCACACTGACCGATCGCCTACTTCAAACAGATGGCCAAGGCCTTTATGACCAGGTTTATCACTAGCAACATCCATCCTAAATGGATGAATTCACTTATAACGATGAAGAGGAAACCTCAAGAAATACACCTCAAGTAATCCAAAAGGCATTGCGAGGTGTGTAACGACATGGAATATTACACCTAGCAAGTTAAGGTGGTTTCTTTCAACATTAGTCCATTGAGTAGCTCTATGTTTTATCAGGCTCTCACTAAGAGAGGGCCATTATGCTCGATTAACTCATGGAAAGAATTGAAAAACATGCCAGGGTTGAAGACATGGTGGTCAGAGTTGGTTAGGAAGGAGATCAATAAAATTAGTCTAAGAATGGGGATAAAGAAGGGACGAATATGAAAGGAGGAAAAAAATACAACGAAAAGCATAAGGGAGCCAAAAATAAGTAGTTGGAGAAAACATTTATAGCCATCAACACAATTTTTTTAGATCCAACCTACAAGTTCTTCAGCAAGAATTCCCCGAGGCTGTGCACTTGAATAATTTTATAGATGTGAAGGAAAGTTAAAATCAACTTGTATGTGACTAGGAATGAAATAATGTACCGAACGAGTACTTGGGGTACGAGTCAGCAGTAATCCATTGGGGCTTCGAACCAATGCGTAACCTAAAGCTTGATAATGTTTTAAAAATATGCATGGGTCATGAATTCACTATGATTTACGGAGCCTAAAACCAAATAAAATCAAGGGGAATGCCGTCACAATGGAAGTGAAGAAACTTACAATAATAATGAAGGCATTTTAAATCAACCTAACCACACCTAACAAACATGAGTGACCTGAAGATATCGATTACTCAAAGCACATTATGTTCATAGATGATGATCTAGTCGGAATATGGACTCCCCATCATGATGCTATAATAATCACTCTAAGGGTCAGTAAATGGTATGTGGATAAGCTATTAATGGATTAGCTCCTCGAAAGTAATGTCCCTCAGGATGTTCAACCAACTAAATTTTTACGTAGAAGACCTATAGGAAGCCACTATGGTCTTGGTCAGCTTTGCATGAAGGATGTCTTTGTCGCTTGGGAATATTGTTCTCCCTGTCGGAGTGGGAGTAATCTTTAAGAATATTCAATGACATACTCTGTAGAGGGTGGTTATATGCCATGAGGGTAATGTCATTCACCAACCACTACAATGTAAAATGCATCATGAAAAAGGGAACATGGAAATATGGGGGATCCAGGACTTAGCCCAAAAGTATTTCATAGCTTCCATCTAACAAAAATACGAGAAAAGGAAGAAGAATAGGAATAATAATAAGAAGAAGACGAAAAAGGAGAAAGTTATAGAGCTAGAAGAGGTATCTGTACCATCCAAGTAGTAGCTAAGTATGGGTGACCATGTGTTGAGGAAACTAGTATTTACCCTACTGATCAGGCCACATAACCTCTTAAATAGGTGGTCTTTGATGATAGCCACCCTTAGAAGAAGTTCTTGACTAGTAACTCACTTACTAATGAAGAGATAAAATAACTAATTATTTTCTTCAATAGCAATCATGACATTTTTCCTTGCAATCGTATGACATATCAGGAATAGATACATAAGTAACGTGTCTTAATCTCCACATGGATTTGTCAGATCATCCAATGACTCAAAAGCCCTAACGAATCACACCTAAAAATCTAGAGCAATCGAAAAAAGTGAGTAAACTTCTGAAGGACCAATCAATCAAGTAATTTAAATTCCCCAAGCGGTTATCAAACCTAGTGGTCGTGAAGATAAGTAATAAAAAATGGAGGGTCTGTATCGACTTCAACAATATGAACGGTGTGCATCCAAAAGATAGTTTGCGTTTACCTAAGATAACTCAATTTTTCAATGCGGACACTAACTATAAGCATGTGTTCTTTCTCAATGCCTATAGGGTATCATAATATCCCGCTATTTGCCCTCGACTAGGCAAAAAACTTCTTTCATTACCACGTTAGGATTATACCGTTGTAGGGTGATGTCATTTAGGTTAAAGAACGTCGGGGAAACTATTAGAGAATTATGACAAAGATGTTCAAGGAGTAGTTAAGAGATATAATGGAGTTATAAATAGACGATATGCCTATGAAGAGAGGGAAGATTGATCACCACCTTATCGACCTAGAAAGGACTTTTTAAATCCTTCGCTATTATAAAATGAAATTGAATGCAAACAAGTGGTTCTTCAGGGTAATATCGAGAAAGTTCCTCGAATACTTGGTCAATTAACCAAACCCTGACCATATGGAAGCTATAGGGAAGGTGAAACCCCTAAGCACTGTGCGCGAGGTGCAAAAGTTTATTGGCATGCTTGTGGTGATCAACATGTTCATATCACAATCTTCAGTGAAATACCAACCTTTCTTCCAAACACCAAGAAAAGAAAGGAATAATTATGGAACTATGAATGAATCTAAGAACTTGAAGATGTAAATAAGTATTTCAGTCGATAATAATGTTCATTCCTAGTGATAACGAACACTTGCACTTGCACCTGACGGTGTCCAGTAATGCAGTTAGCTTGAATCTAGTTTGCGAGAAGAACCAGAGTCAAGTACCCATCTATTATGTGGGAAAAAACATTACTCAACAATGATAAGAGGTAACTCCCATAGTGGAAACTGGCATACACAATAGTAATAAACTTTTGCAAGTTAAAACATTACATGAGGTACACTATCATTGTTCTAACCCGCTTCCCTCTGAAGGCGATGCTCAGGAAGGCCGATATGTCTGAACGAATGCGCAAGTGGTCGATGAAACTCGAGAGCTAATTCAAACTAGAGTAGTATGTTTTGGAAAAAGTGCCATAACATTTTGACCCTGAATCGAAATGGGGGATTCTGGATCCATTGGATTTGTATCGCGTTAGTCTAGTTACATACATTTATGGGTATTTTCAGCACTATTCAAGGGTTTTAAATTGACTCTAAAGTCATCAGTTTCGTTTTTTCCTTGCAGATTTAGTTTGGGTAAGGTTTTTTGTCATTTTTTTTTATCTATTGTCATTTGTTACCTGGACATTTCTACACAAATGTCACATTTATTTTTGGTTTCTGGTATATACCAAGCATATTTTTTCGGTAGATTTACTTAAGAGGAGGTCAAATTGTAGGTACACAAGTCTAAAAATTGAAGAGAACGAGTAAGATGAGAGATTGTGAGTTTAAAGATCCACTTGCAAGATAAAAATGCAAAATGGAAGTGTATGTAAAATTTTTGGTACATAAGTTTGATTTGGTTTCGACAAGAAGCATGTACGGCCAACACAAGTTTTTCTTCCACGCTGTCGATGATAGATAACCTCCACATATTACCATTATAGTTCAAATAGGAAATTTGTAGTGTAAACATGAAGTTGTACTGAAGATTACTCATTTAGTAGTTCATGTAATTAGTTGTTCTAATTCTCTTACAAGTCTACAAAGTAATTGATTTGTCAATTGAGTGTTCATCTCTTAATAGATATAAGTAACATATTTTTGGGCTCCAATCTCCTTCACTGAAACCTTAAATCACGTGTATAATCGATTATGTTTCGTATACATGGTCCAAGACGAACTATTTTCTGTAATACCCCGTAATTTTGCTTAATTTTAAATTACGTAAGTAGAGTAATTTAATGGGATTAGATGTACACTTTAATTAAATTACGTGAGTAGAGTAATTTAAATGTGATTAAATATGTTTGATTTAAATTACGTGAGTAGAGTAATTTAAATATATATTATGTTAAATGAGATTAATATGCATTAAAGAAAATTCACTAAGGTGAGTAGAAACTTTTAATGTTGATATGTACGGTCTAGTGACTATATGGACGTACCGGAAGTATCTCGGCGAAATGTAGGGATGAGAGTAGAAAAATGTGTACGAGACTCAAATGATAATTTAGAGTCCATGGTTGATTCCGAAAGGGTCGAATTAGTCAAAATAGTGTACCCGGGGGTACTAGTTGAGTGCCGGGTCATTTTCGGACTAAACTAGGACCATTCGGGGGCATTTTGGTCTCTTTACAATTATGGGAAAGAATACCTACGAATTTTGAAGCCCTAAATCTGATTATAAGAGTGGTGGCTAGGGTTAGGCAATGAGAGTTACAGCATAGCCATTAGAGAAGAGATAGAGAGGCAAATTCCTAAGGCAAAAGTAGGAAGGAGGGATAATCTTAGGAGGATTTCACCACAAGGATTGTTGGGAAGGAGGATTGGAGTATCAATATCATCAATCATCATCAACAACCACGAAATCAGACCCTACAAATCTTAAGGCAAGTGGTTATTTGCAAAATAATTAAGTTATAATACCCATGATTAAGTTTGAGTAAGAACATGATTTTTATGATATTCTTGGGAACAAACAGTTGATAATAATCCATGATTGATTAGGATTTTCATGTAGGACGTTTTTGAATTAGCAAGTATGTTTATATCATAGAAAATCTAATGAGAAAGTTGTAAGAAAATCTGGAATTTGGATGAAAAATATAAAGAATGCATTTTTAGGGTTCTTGAATATTAGTGAGATTTTCAGTGAATTTGGCCAAGATTTATAATGATTTGAGATTTTAAATCGTTAGTAATCATCCCAGAATATGTAGGAATGATTAGAAATTGTTGGTTGCGAATATGATGGCCTATCATGAAAGTTAGAGGTGTAAAAATGGTGAAACCCATAGGAAGAAGATGAACTGGGTATGTCACTGCTCGATCGATTGATCGACCCTTGAATGTCGATCGATCGAAGTAGTCGATCGATCGACCATCTTCCTTCGATCAATCGACCCTGTCTGAACTAAAGAAAATTTGTGTAGAAATTTATTTAATGGCCGTTACTTAATTGGAACCTTAGAATTGATATTTTTCCTATGAGGGGACTTGGAAATTACAAGTAGGTGTACCATTAGGTTCCTCCACTAATGATTGAGTAGGAATGTTGGAGAAATGGAATGACGATAGAACGATTGACTTAGCCGTGAGTTGAAATGGTTAATTTAATTACGGAAAGAGTGAGACTAAATTACGGAAAGAAAATACCAGTAGGTTAAAATTAACTTAACTACTGAATTAAGGGAGGGGTAACTAGGACCCTTAGAGTTACGCGAATACTCGAATTAATACAGTAGTGAGAGAAATTGTAATTAATCAGTACGGAGAATATAAGTAAAATATATTACGTACGGGTATGATTTATTAGGTCGAATGTGTACCTACTATATCTATATAAATAGGTTTGGGTTAACAGAATATTACCTAAACTAATTATGTTAGGGTCGATGAGACATTCCGAACTAACATAAAGTTATTATATATTTGGGGTCGATGTTAATGCCGAACCAAACTTTGAACTGGTGCCGCGATGAAAGTGTCCCGAACCAGAATATGTGTATATATTTATATTTGTATATAGGTGGGGTCGATGGATCATTGCGAACCGACTTTCACTTAGAGTCGATGAATTATTCCGAGCCAAGGGTCCTTTGTGTGTAATAAAAGGATATATTAGAGGTAACTAATATTAAATACATTGTTGTGAGACAAAATGTTTCTATGTGCATAATCTACAAATTGAGAGTAGTAGTCAATGAAATGAGATGTAAATGTCTTAGTAATAATTTATAACATGATGAAATTATTACATGAATAAGGACAACGAACAGTAAATGAGTTAACTACGATTATGGAAAGTATAATTAGGTAGACTAAGTATCCTCGATAGTTACGTACTACGTATGAGAGGTGAGGAAGTTCAAGGGAGTGTACGAAACCTTAATATGTGTAATCAATAACATAATTGTGATAACTGCTTGCAAAATATTTTCAAATGTTTTGAAAATTAACTCTTGCTATGTAAAATTTTAAAAACCTTTTAGGTACCCAGCCACAAGGACACCCAGCTTGATTCTATGTCAGAGATTTGGGAGCTGCCGCCAGTGTGGAGGTTGCAGGGATTGTTTAGACGCTTCCTCTTTTTCATTTCTAGTGCAGGATCTCAGTATTATTATTTCTAGTTGGAACATGTCGTTCCACCTTTTCCATTACAGTTTATTCTAGTTATGGAATTGTAGTTGTCTTTTTGGGCCGTGGTTTACGGCAAGACTTTATTTGCTTTCAGATTATTTTATGTACTGAGCATTCATATCTAGTTTTGGTAATGTGTGGTTTGGATTATTTATTATTTAAGAAAAATAAAATTTGGCACCCGTTTTAATTTCATTTAGGTGGTTAGTAATTTTAAAAGGCATTCGACGGTGATGCTAAGAATGAACCATTTAAGAAACCTGTTTATATTAAAATAAGGCTTGATCACCCAAGGTTGAATTAAGCGGGGTGTCACAGATGGTATCAGAGCATCAGGTTCTAGTGGACATAAGATCTGTACGGCTTACTATGATTCAGCGTTACGTCTTTTGTATTTGAGCCCTACTATTAGGATTGTTGATAAAAATTTCCAACTGTTGCGTTATCGTACTTCTGCTATTAAATTTTGTATAAACTGGGTACTTATACAATTTGAATCTTATTTCAGATGCCGCCAAGGAGACTGAGAGCAGAGAGGGCTGAAGCCAGAGAGGAGGTGAGGGAGGCTCATCAGGAGCCACAGGTACCGATACCACCAACCCCACCTGAGTTAATCTCCACTACTCAGGTTGCAGTGATAGTGGCTCAGGCAGTTGAGACAGCGATGAGGGCAATGGCAGCCCACTTTCCACAACCCCAAATACCTCCCCCTGTGGCACCGGCAGTGCATGTTCCGACTGGGCCATCTACTTGGCAACGAGTCAGGGAGACATTTCTGAAGGGGCACCCACCCGAGTTTTAGGGCAGTACTGATATAGTGGAAGCGTGCAACTGGAAGAAGAATATCCAGTGCCACTTGCGCATGCTAGAGTGCACCGGTGTACAGGAACAAATTCTAGCCACTTTCCGTCTATCAGGTTCGGCCCTACAGTGGTGGGAGTCAGTTACCACCACCGAGGAGAGAGATACTTTGACTATTTATGAGTTTTGGGTGCGGTTTGACCGCAAGTATTTCCCTCCAGCAGTAGAGTCTGGGTTGAGAAAGAAGTTCAGCGAAGTGGTTCAGGGTGATCACTCAGTTGCTGACTACGAGGAGGAGTTTACCCGCTTGGCCAATTTTGTGCCAAACGAGGTGAGCAATGAGGAGAGGAAGAAGTCCAAATTTATGGAGGGCCTAACCTGGAGAATCAGACAGCACTTAATTGGTAATCCAGCATTGATAACCTACACAAATGTCGTCAATGCCGCTCTACTACACTGTCAGGATCACCGTTTTCATACTAAGGGAAGGAAGATGGGTGAGCCTAGCCAACCGGGCAAGGTGGATGGAGGTAGTGGCAGCAACGCAACACAGTAGCAGGCAGCGGGACAGTTGGGGCAGGATTCCCGACAGGGGAACCCTGCCAAGAAGTTTAAGCACGGGAAGTATCGCTTCGACCGGCAAGGCCAGCAGGGTCCTCAGCAACCAGTTACTCAAGGTCGACAGGGCCAGGGTAATCAAAATGGGGGACAACAAGGCCAAGGGCGACAGGGCCAACAGGGCCAAGGACAAAGACAGTTTCAGGGACAGTGCTTCACTTGTGGTCAGCCGGGTCACAAGAGCAGAAATTGTCCATAGCAACACCGGGCACAACAGCAAGGTGCCCAACAGGGGAAACAGGCACCGTTAGCCCCAGCAGCAGTACAGGCCCCACAACCAGGGCAGATGCAGTACGAACGTGTGTTCAACATCCGTGACATTCCATTTCAGCCAGCACCGCCAGCACCGCTGGCAGTTACGGGTATGTTTCATATTCATGGGCTTGAGGGGAATATTTTGTTTGACACTGGGGCGACACATTCATTTATTTCCACTAGATTTGCACGGGCAACCGGCCTATTAGCGACAGCAGACACTCATCTTATGTGTGTGGAGTCAGCGATGGGTAGTGGATCCCTTATACACTCGATTTGTAAGGGTGTGGACATTATGGTCGGGAGATTCAGTCTAGCGGCGGACCTTCTAGTGCTGGATATGGAGGGATATGATGTCATCCTATGCATGGATTGGTTGGCACATAATAGGGCAATGGTAGATTGTTATGGGAGGACAATCATGTTCTCCATCCCGGGGCAGGAGATGTTCCTTGTGGAAATGCCACTTCCCGAGGGAGGATCGCGAACTCATTTATATTATATTGAGGAGGAGACATCACATGGGGTTGTCGTTTCTCTGGACTCAATCCCTGTTGTGAGGGATTTTGAGGATGTCTTTCAGGAGATACCAGGGTTACCACCTAGAAGAGAGATAGAGTTCGTGATTGATCTAACACCGAGGACGAGACCGATTGCCAAAGCACCATATCGCATGGCTCCTTCGGAGATGCGGGAACTGAGAGAGCAAATTCAATAACTATTAAGGCAGGGTTTTATTCGACGGAGTACATCGCCATGGGGTGCGCCAGTACTGTTTGTGAAGAAAAGAGATGGTTCACTTCGTATGTGCGTAGATTACAGAGAGCTGAACAAAGTAACGACACGTAATAAGTATCCATTACCGAGGATCAACGACTTGTTTGATCAATTAAGAGGGGTTGCATACTTTTCAAAGATCGACTTGAGATCGGGTTACCACCAATTGCGCATTCGTGAAGAAGATGTACCTAAGACCACTTTCCTATCGCGGTACGAGTCATATGAGTTCAGAGTGATGCCTTTTGGGCTAACTAATGCACCGGCAGTATTCATGGATCTCATGAATAGGGTATTCAGGGAGTTTTTGGATCAGTTTGTGATTGTATTCATAGACGACATTCTGATTTACTCCCGTACGGAGGGGGAGCACGCAGAACACTTACGATTGGTCCTACAGACATTGCAGAACCATCAGTTATACGCCAAATTTGAGAAGTGTGGATTTTGGCTTTGGGAGGTGCAGTTCCTAGGCCACGTCGTATCTAGCAGGGTCATTGCTATTGACCCGAGTAAAGTATCGGCGGTGAGGGAGTGGGGACAGCCCATGACACCGACAAAAATTCGGAGTTTCTTGGGATTGGCTGGTTATTATCATCGGTTCATCAAGGGATTCTTAAAAATTGCCAGACCATTGACAAATCTTACTCGGAAGGGGATTCCCTTCGTATGGAGTGATAGTTGCCAGTTAGCATTTGATGAATTGAAAGACAAGTTGACATCCGCCGCCGTTCTTACCTTGCCTAAGAGCGGAGCGGAATACCGAGTCTATACTGATGCGTCCTTACAAGGACTTGGGGGTGTGTTACAGCAGGAGGAGAAGGCTATAGCTTATGCGTCACGAAAGCTAAAGCCACATGAGCAGAACTACCCCACCCATGACCTCGAGCTGGCAGCAGTTGTTTTTGCTTTGAGGATTTGGAGACACTATCTTGTGGGTGAACAGTTCACATTATTCACGGATCACATGTCTTTACAATATCTGTTCACTCAGAAGGACCTGAACATGAAGTAGAGAAGGTGGCTTGAATTCGTGAAGGACTACCAATTTGATATACAGTATCATCCTGGTAAGGCTAACGTGGTGGCAGATGCGCTAAGTAGAAGACCTACCGGAGAGTTAGCAGAATTTGGAAGGCAAAGTGGAGTGAGCTCCGACACGAGGATGATATGGCGAGAGCATGTATGGCAGTTCTAGGTATCACTTCCGAAAACGTTACGCGGATAGTGAGGGAACAGGTAGAAGACCCTTTTTGTCAGAATAAAGTACAGCAGTTACTGGCCAAGGTGGAAGAGTTCTACTCCATCAGTTCAGAGGGTGGACTACGTTTCAACGGTAGACTGATAGTACCCGAAGATGATGATTTGAGGCATGCCGTTATGACAGAGTCACACGGGTCAAAATTCTCGGTACATCCAGGTGGGGACAAAATGTAACAGGATATGCGACGAGTATATTGGTGGTCAGGTATGAAACGAGATATTGCAGATTTTTTCTCAAAGTGTGTTACATGCCAACTCATAAAAGTCGACCGTCAGAGACCTTCAGGGATGCTACAACCACTAGAGATTCCCGTGTGGAAGTGAGAGAGTATCTCAATGGATTTTATTACCGGGTTACCAACCTCGCAGAAGGGCCATGATTCCATATGGGTGATAATGGATCGTTTGACTAAGGTCGCACATTTCTTACCGGTTCGTACGGATTATGATACTATGCGGTACGCGCAGCTTTTTATTTCAGAGATTGTTAAGCTGCACGGAGTTCCTATTAATATCGTGTCGGACCGAGATAAGATATTTGTGTCGCACTTTTGACAGAGTTTTCAGGAGGCCATGGGCACCGACTTACTATTGAGTGCAGCATATCACCCACAGACGGACGGCCAGACGGAAAGAGTTAACCAGATGTTAGAGGACATGCTAAGCATGTGTATTCTAGATTTTGGGGGAAATTGGGAGCAATATATTCCTTTGGTGGAGTTTGCGTATAATAACTCTTACCAATTCACTATTGGCATGGCTCCAGTCGAGGCGCTTTACGGGAGGCCTTGTTGTTTACCCGCTTGTTGGTTAGAGGTGGGGGATAACAGACTTTTAAGGCCAGAGATGATACAGGAGACTTCCTAAAAAATAGAGTTGATTCGAGGACGTATTCGAATAGCCCAGGATAGGCAGAAGAGTTATGCTGACGCTGGCAGGAGACATGTGGAATTAGATGTGGGAGACCAGGTGTTAATTCGAGTATCTCCTATGAAAGGGGTTACGAGGTTTGACAAAAAGGGGAAGTTGGCACAGAGATCTGTGGGGTCGTTTCCTATCATTGAGAGAGTGGGATCGGTAGCTTACAGATTGGGACTTCCTGAGCATCTTCAACGAATACACGATGTGTTCCATGTGGCGTCACTGATGAAATACAAGGGGAGCGAGAGATCCTTCTGGCACATTCCACTGGAGGAGATCGATTTGAAGCCAGATATCTCATATAAAGAAAGACCCGTGGCTATCCTGGATTATAGTGAGCGCAAACTAAGATCCAAGGTGGTACCCTTAGTGCGAGTACAGTGGGGACATCACAATATGGATGAGTCCACTTGGGAACGGGAAGAGGATATGAGAAAACAATATCCACAATTATTCATAGCAGGTATTTTTCTAATTTCGAGGACGAAATTCCTTTTGTAAGGGGGGAAGTATGTAATACCCCGTAATTTTGCTTAATTTTAAATTACGTAAGTAGAGTAATTTAATGGGATTAGATGTGCGCTTTAATTAAATTACGTGAGTAGAGTAATTTAAATGTGATTAAATATGCTTGATTTAAATTACATGAGTAGAGTAATTTAAATAGATATTATGTTAAATGAGATGAATATGCGTTAAAGAAAATTCACTAAGGTGAGTAGAAACTTTCAATGTTGATATGTACGATCTAGTGACTATATGGACGTACCGGAAGTATCTCGGCGAAATGTAGGGATGAGAGTAGAAAATTTTTTACGAGACTCAAATGATAATTTAGAGTCCACGGTTGATTCCGAAAGGGTCGAATTAGTCAAAATAGTGTACCCGGGGGTACTAGTTGAGTGCCGGGTCATTTTCGGACTAAATCGGGACCATTCGGGGGCATTTTGATCTCTTTACAATTATGGGAAAGAAGACCTACGAATTTTGAAGCCCTAAATCTGATTATAAGAGTGGTGGCTAGGGTTAGGCAATGAGAGTTATAGCATAGCCATTAGAGAAGAGAGAGAGAGGCAAATTCCTAAGGCAAAAGTAGGAAGGAGGGATAATCTTAGGAGGATTTCACCACAAGTATTGTTAGGAAGGAGGATTGGATTATCAATATCATCAATCATCATCTACAACCACGAAATCAGACCCTACAAATCTTAAGGCAAGTGGTTATTTGCAAAATAATTAAGTTACAATACCCATGATTAAGTTTGAGGAAGAACATGATTTTTATGATATTATTGGGAACCAACAGTTGATAATAATCAATGATTGATTAGGATTTGCATGTAGGACGTTTTTGAATTACCATGTATGTTTATATAGTAGAAAATCTGATGAGAAATTTGTAAGAAAATCTGGAATTTGGATGAAAAATATAAAGAATGCATTTTTAGGGTTCTTGAATATTAGTGAGATTTTCAGTGAATTTGGCCAAGATTTATAATGATTTTGAGGTTTTAAATCGTTAGTAATCATCCCAGAATATGTAGGAATGATTAGAAATTGTTGGTTGTGAATATGATGTCCTATCATGAAAGTTAGAGGTGTAAAAATGGTGAAACTCGTAGGAAGAAGATGAACTGGGTCTGTCACTGCTCGATCGATCAATCGAAGCAGTCGATCGATCGACCATCTTCCTTCGATCGATCGACCATGTCTGAACTATAGAAAATTAGTGTAGAAATTTCTTTAATGGCCTTTACTTAATGGGAACCTTAGAATTGATATTTTTCCTATGAGGGGACTTGGAAATTACAAGTAGGTGTACCATTAGGTTCCTCCACTAATGATTGAGTAGGAATGTTGGAGAAATGGAATGATGATAGAACGATTGACTTAGCCGTGAGTTGAAATGGTTAATTTAATTACGGAAAGAGTGAGACTAAATTCCGGAAAGAAAATACCAGTAGGTTAAAATTAACTTAACTACTGAATTAAGGGAGGGGTAACTAGGACCCTTAGAGTTACGCGAATACTCAAATAAATACAATAGTGAGAGAAATTGTAATTAATCAGTACGGAGAATATAAGTAAAATATATAACGTACGGGTATGATTTATTAGGTTGAATGTGTACCTACTATATCTATATAAATAGGTTTGGGTTAAGAGAATATTACCTAAACTAATTATGTTAGGGTCGATGAGACATTCCGAACTAACATAAAGTTATTATATATTTCGGGTCGATGATAATGCCGAACCAAACTTTGAACGGGTGCCGCGATGAAAGTGTCCCGAACCAGAATATGTGTATATATTTATATTTGTATATTGTTGGGGTCGATGGATCATTCCGAACCAACTTTCACTTGGAGTCGATGAATTATTCCGAGCCAAGGGTCCTTTGTGTGTAATAAAAGGATATATTAGAGGTAACTAATATTAAATACATTTTGTGAGATAAAATGATTCTATGTGCATAATCTGAAAATTGAGAATAGTAGTCAATGAAACGAGATGTAAATGTCTTTGTAATAATTTATAACATGATGAAATTATTACATGAATAAGGACAATGAACAGTAAATGAGTTAACTACGGTTAGGGAAAGTATAATTAGGTAGACTAAGTATGCTCGATAGTTACGTACTACGTATGAGAGGTGAGGAAGTTCAAGGGAGTGTGCGAAACCTTAATATGTGTAATCAATAACTTAATTGTGATAACTGCTTGCAAAATATTTTCAAATGTTTTGAGTACTAACTCTTGCTATGTAAAATTTTATAAACCTTTTAGGTTCCCAGCCACAAGGACACCCAACTTGATTCCATGTCAGAGATTTGGGAGCTGCAGCCATTGTGGAGGTTGCAGGGATTGTTTAGACGCTTCCTCTTTTTCATTTCTAGTGCAGGATCTCAGTATTATTATTTCTAGTTGGAACATGTCGTTCCACCTTTACTATTACAGTTTATTCTAGTTATGGAATTGTAGTTGTCTTTTTGGGCCATGGTTTACGGCAAGACTTTATTTTCTTTCAGATTATTTTATGTACTGAGCATTCATATCTAGTTTTGGTAATGTGTGGTTTGGATTATTTATTGTTTAAGAAAGATAAAATTTGGCACCCGTTTTAATTTTATTTAGGTGGTTAGTAATTTTAAAAGGCTTTCGATGGTGATGCTAAGAATGAACCATTTAAGAAACCTGTTTATATTAAAATAAGGCTTGATCACCCAAGGTTTAATTAGGCGGGGTGTCACATTTTCATGTGTTTGAGAATTTTTTATTTCTTAAAAAGGGTGGATAGTCCTATAAACAAGTGAAACTTTATCCAAATTTTCAAAATTATTTACACTTATTTGTGTAGTAAAAAACCTTTTGACTTAAGTTATTCACGATTCAATACTTTGAGTAATTTTCTCTGTTCCTTCAGGTGCGAGCATTCCACTAGTTAGTGTGTGTGTGTCTGTGTGTGTGTGTATACAAGAAAAAAAAAGAAGAAGAAAGAATATAAACGAAGGTAAAATGCAATAAAAATTTTGTGAAATGAAGACATATTATTCAAGTTGTAGTCCACTCTTCTCAAAATCCCAAACACATCGTATCATCCTGAAGAACCCTATATCTTTTACTTACTATATAGGTGCTCATCTAGTTTGGAAATTGTGACAAAATTTCAGTCCCATCCCTAGTTACCAAAGGAACCTCAGACTCAACTTAATTCCTCTATTAGTTCTTAAAAGGTATCTCACCAACACCACACACTAAAATTGCATACTTACATCATATCATGCTATATTTGGCTATGTGTGACTTAATTCCCTTGAAATTTTTTTTCTACTATTTTTGGGAATTTTTAAATAATTTCTAACATTTTAAAATGATTTTTTTAAATTATTTTGATTGGCTTAAAAACCCTTGGGGTTGATTTATAATTTGTTTGTATGGAATAAATTCGGGTTGCGTAGAATTTTATTGAACTTGAGAATATTGTTTGTGCAATTTGTATTTCTAAATCTTCAAAAACACGCATTTTTCATTCGATCTCAGCCTTACACGTGGTTCCTTTATAATGGCTTGATGTGTGTTTTCTTATACTCACTTTCTCTAGACTCACCGTCCACCGTTGGATCATTTTAATCAATGATATGCATGTGTTTTCTTATAATCATCGTGTTTGATTTTTGACCAATCAAATCTATTTTAAATGTGGTGGCTTAGCAGCCCTTAGATTGACTTCAAATCAATCTTGATCGTTTATTTTTCTTCGATCTTCCATATCCTTCTTCTGTCAGTATAAAAAGGAGACGTTGTCTTCAGTTTTGTAACTTTTGGTCATTTTTACCTCCGAGAGAAAAAATAGAGAAGAGAGATAAGAGAGAGAGAGAGAGAGAGAGAGAGAGAGAGAGAGAGAGAGAGAGAGATAGTTCAAAAAGTTTTACAAACCCTAACTCGAACTTCAAAAAAAATCCAAACCAGAAAACCTTTTTCTGAGTGTTTATAGTTCGTGATTTGAGAATTTTTTTCCCCTACTGTCTTATATCTCTTCGCCAACTTAATCACATTCATTAAATCTCTATTTCTTTGTATAAAAATTTGAGATTTCATTTATGTGATACTGATCACTTAGTTATTTGCTAGATATGATTTCTTGTTTCGAGAAATATATTTTTTTTGTTTGTTGATTTACAAATAAATGTTGTTTTCAAACCCTAAACCAATAATAACTTTTATTATTTCAACTTACTCAAACTGTCATACTTAGATCAAGTTTTGAGACCTTGATTAGGGTTTTCACTTTCAGTTAATATTTTTAAACAAAGAAAGTGCATAGGATCTTGGCTAGTTTGTATAGAAAGATTCCTTATTGATATGAGGTTATTTGAAAGGTCAAAAGTCAGAATTATTTGACTAAGACGATTTTAGAAACCCTTTCATCTAGAGAGATATGTTTGTAATTTGATAACTCATATTGTCTGTAATTAAGTGTGTATGTCTGTGAGTTCTAAGCATGAGTTTAAAGCACTACACCATATACACTTTCCCACTACTACACTGAAACGTGTTGGTGTTGAGATACTAACTGTTAGAGTCAACGTAAAGCTAAAAGCAGTAAAGTAAAGAAGCTGGGAGAACATCAGCAACATCATAACCTTAGGAGAAGTCAGAACACGCCAGAGGAGTTAGTACATTTCTGAACTTAGATTAGGTTTGATTGTGTGTCTTTATTATTATATAAGTTGTAATTTGTTACTCGTTTTTAGTGGAATTTTTACTTTTGTGGTGTAGAGGTCACCATGGATGTTTCCCAAATTGGGTGGGGTTTTACTACGTTAAAATTGCATGTGTACACTTTCTTTTTCTGTCATCCCTTTCTTGAGGTTGTGTTAGTTTATTTTGTATAAAGTTTTGTTTTTCAGAATTGGTAAACCTATAACTGAAATGACTTGGTCATACTGTTTTACACATCTTGTGTTTAAAATTTGTTTTAAGGAAATAGTTTCTTTAACATACTGTTCGGATCCATTTAGAGAGTTTAATATTGTATTAAACATCTTAAGTCAGATTTTCAATTGGTATCAGAGCTTTGGTTTTACAAAAATTCTTTAGATCTTGTGTGTCTAAAATTATTTTCTCATAACAAGTTATGGACGAGAAATTTGAGAGACTAGGTAACCTGTCCAGACCACTCTTTGATGGAACCAACTTCCCTTACTATAAGGTAAGGATGGTTTCATTCATCCAAGGGACGTTGGGAGATTATGTATGGGAAGTTATTGAAAATTGTTAAATTTTTTCCTACTAAACTAGCCACTGAATGAAGTAATGTGAGGATTAGAAATTTACTAAGTGAATTCATTAAAGAAGAGAAACATGTTTCACTTAATAACAATAAAGGAAAAACAGCCAAATTCAAGTCTATCAATGAACACGAATTTAAGAGGATAACATTCTGCTATACCTCTAAAGAAGCAACGGACACCCTAGTGACTGCACATGAGGGTGATACCAGAGTTAAAGCAACTAAACCTCAAATGCTTATCTAGTAGTACAACTCCTTGATCTTAAATGAGACTGATTCATTTGATGGCTTCTATATTAGACTGACAGACATTGTGACCAAATTGCCTGCTAGTGGGATTCTTTATGATAGAAAGGAAAATATATTTAAAATTCTAAGGTCACTTCCACAAAAATTTGATAATTAAAGATATGCAATTCAGGAGATAGATGATCAAAATCTTACACTTGAACTCCTCAGCAACAAATTGAGAACTGTGAAAATGGAATTAGAATTTAAGAAACAATTAACCTAGTCCTAAAAGAGATAGTCTACTTCCAATCTTGTCTTTTCATCAAAGTTGACCACACCTAAATTTAGCATACCTAGCATTAACTTAGACTATGATGAGGACCATGGTTTAGATACTTTGGATAATCAGATTGCCTTAATGTCTAAATAGTTTAAGAAAATTGTTAACTTTCGAAATAAAATAGCAAAAAGGCAAGGAAAACCCACTTATCCAAATCAATCTAATAACATGCCTCATGAGAGAAGGTAAGACAAACACCAGTCTGATAATCACAGGAGCCCTGAGAAAGACCTTAAGAGTATTGAATTCTATAGATGTGGAAATCTAGGACACATGGCTAGTGACTGTAGAATTAACTTAAAAAAATCACAAACATAATAGTGCTCATTTAAGAAAGACTTAGGATGACTCAAGTGACTCTGAAAATGATGAACCTGGGTCTTCTAATACTTGTGACCGTTGCATGTCATTCTTTGCTAAGATAATCTACAGTGATGATGAGGAATCTGATCATACAATGACTGATAGTATACAAACTGGCTTATCTTCTTTATTGATTGAGAATGTTGATAATGCTTAAAACGTTGTGCATGTGAGTCAAAGGGAACATTCTATTGTTGATTTTAATGGTTGTGTGAGTCCTAAAAATGAACCGCTAGGGGACACTGCACAATGCACACTTAACAACTCCGAAAATGATGACCATCCTCACATTCACACATTGTACACAAAAACTCTCAAGAAAAGCACTAGGATTGAAAAAACTGTCAAGGATCTTACCCAGAAGATATAAACCTTAAGTATGATGATTAAACAAAATGCTGAAGAGTATACTACTCAATGTCTAACTCATGAGACTGAAACCAAAAACTTTGGACAAAACCGAAAAGAGTTGTCTAACTCTAATGAAATTTTGGAAAAGAAATACAAATGAACGTTGTCACAATTGGAACAAACAAATGAAAAGACATCCATAATCTTCAAAAAGTTTGCTAAATTTGAAAATAATTCTAAGTGTTTTAAAAATTGTGTAGCCTAAAGAAAATTCAATTCCGATGACAGAACCGAAAGAGGTTTTTTTTCCTAACTGTAAGACATAAATTAAAAACTTTGAAACCAAAAAGTTTTTGTCTGGGGGCAAAAGACCTATTAAAACTTGTCCAGATTTTCAAGTTTTAAAAAATAATTTTGAGAAAAATCAACTAATGTTAGACATTGGTGAATCAAGCTACTCTAAGCATAATGTTGAACAAAAGACCAAATATGTCTTCCCACCTATTAGAAAATCAGATTTCACGATTCATCTTGTGCAACCTAGGAATAAAATTAGAGCTCAAAACCTAAACAAACCTTTGAATAGTAATTTTCCTAAGGTTATTAGTTCAACGTTCCAGCTTTACTTCTCCTATTGTGATGTCTATGGACATTCACTTGATGGTTGCTATTACAAACGTCTATGTAATCCAGTCTATACCTATCCTATTTACAAAAACTTCAACTATTCTATGAGAAGTCGAAACAATTATGTCCTTCCTAGACATCCAGACAAAAACTCTAACTATCATAATTTAAAGAAAAGGACTAATATTAAAAGACAATTTACAAGAAGGAATCCTAGATTCTATTCTACATCAATTGCTCCAAATATTTATAACAATAATAAAATTATGCAAAAATATTTTAAGGAATAGTTTGAAGCTTGTAAATTTGATCAAATACGAGCTAATAAGTGCAAATTTGCAATTTGGGTAAAAAAAGATGATGTATTACCCGAGTTAAAATAAAATATTGTGATAAGTGCTTTTAGAGCTGAACACACTACAACTGTATGGTATTTACAGTCAGGATGTTCCAAACATATGACTAGGAATGATTCCAAACTCTCAAACAAAACTGACCTCTTAGGTGGAAAAGTCTTGTTTAGAGATGGTGTATCAGCCCAGATCATTGGTAAAGGAACACTCCTTGAAGAACTTTCTTACTCCCAGCCAAAAGACACACTTGGAAAGGTTGAGCTTCATCCCGTATCTGTCCATTGTGTCAAAGGTCCTCTCTAGGTCGGCCATATGATTCTCGGCCTTCAAGATCTTAGTCAACATGTCATCTACATAGACCTCCATAGACTTCCCAATTTGGTATTTGAACATATTATTATTCACAAGGCGCTGATACGTTTCCCCCGCATTCTTTAGGCCAAAGGTAATGACCTAATAACAGTTTGTCCCCTTGTCAGTAATGAAGGCCATTTTTTATGAGCCCTCGATGTTAATAAAGATCTGGTTGTAGCCCGAATACACATCCGTAAAGCTCATTAGCTCACAGCCCACAGTAGCGTCCACCATCTGATCAATGTGGGGAAGAGGGAAACTATCTTTGGGGTAATGTTTGTTGATGTCGGTGAAGTCTACACACATCCTCCATTTCCCATTGGCTTTAGGGACTTTGGTTGCATTAGATACGCATTCAGGATAGATGACGTCCCTGATAAACTCAACATCTTCTATCTTCTTAACCTCATCCCTTATGACCTCATATTTTTCTCGATAATAAATTCTTCTCTTCTGCCTTATCGGCTTTGCTTCCACTACTACTTTGATCTTGTGGCACTGATTTCGGGGTAAATCCCCGGCATGTCTGCATGACTCCATGCAAAGATATTATGTCTTCTCCTTAATATCTTGATGAGGTCTTCTTTTATATTTATCTTTAGAGCTTTTCCCACATGGAAAATTTTTTCCAGCTCATCCTCATTGAGGATTATGGATTCTACATCTTTCGTGACTCTCCTTTCTTCAGTTTTGTCTCATCCCTGGGGTCGAGGGTATCGATATTGTAAGTAATTGTTTCTTTCTTATGCACCTCTCTTTCTTTGACGGAGTTGAAATAGCATTCTCATTCCATCGTCTGGTCTCCCTAAACTTACCCTACCCCCTAAGGGGTCGAGAATTTTATCATCTGATGAACCATGGAAGGCACGGCCTCAAAGTCCTTGAGAGCCACTCGCCACAGTATAATACTGTAGGCTGAGAAGACGTGTTCATCCATCATGAAAAAGTTAACCTTCTTGGTAAACCATCCCATCCACTCATCCCCCATTCTAATATCAACCTCATACACTCCTAGGGAATGAAAATTTTCCCCACTTATACCAATCAAAGGGTGATGGTATGGGACGAGCCTATCACGGCTGAGTCGTAAGGCCTTAAAGCACGACCGAAACATCACATTTATAGAACTACCCCCATCTACCAATATCCTTATCACCTCACATCTGTGTACCCTGGTAGTGATGACGAGAGGGTCATCATGTGGGTTTAGGAGGCCCTTGAAGTCCATTCTTGACAATCCCACTATCAGAGTATCCATATAAACTTTCTTTCTCTTTTCTGGCTTTGCTTCTATAGAGGTTGAATGCACAGCTTTTGTCACTACCTTGGCTTCAGCTACATGGGCCTTCTTGTCCGCGTCTTCTGATCCTCCTCCTGCCAGGCCCCTAGAGATCAATCCAACACCGAACGAGATCATATTGAGTATTTTCACAGGGTTGTGGTTGTGTCTTGGTTGGAGGTCAGGATTATCATCGTCGTCTAAAGGGTCCTCTCTTTTGTTTGGGGATCTTATCTTCAGGCGTTGCTTCTCGTCTTCCCAGGGTCATCCCCTCTGCTCCTCTTAAAGGAACCCTTTTTCAATCTATTTCCTTAACTTCCATTCTTTTAACATTTTTTCAATTTCATCTTTTAGAGAAAAACACTTGTCGGTCACATGGCCATGGTCTTGGTGGAATTCACACCACAGGTTTTTAGTCCTCTTGTGAGAGGGTGCTGTTAACTTCTCAGGCAACTTCAAGGATTAATTGCTCTTTATCTCATTCAGAATAAGAGTCAGAAGGATATAATTAGCAAATTTGTCATCTACTAGCCTTTTCTTCCTCTCCTTATTCTTTTTTCTACGACATACCTCCACTAGTGCCTCCTTTTTCGTCTTCGTATTTGTCAGCCTTCTCCTCTTCCACATTCATCGACTTTTCGACTATTGCCAGCAATTTATCCATCATGTTCGTGGAGTATTTAGCAAGATTCCATAATAGCTTTACCTTTTGGAGTTCTTCGATGAGGTCTATCATGGCTATACTTTCCTCATAGTCTCCGACCTCTAAATTTTTTTTGTTAAACTAGGCTATGTAGTCTCTCAAACTCTCGTTCTTCCCCTGCATAGCATATAGAAGGTGCGTGGTCTTCTTCTGTGGCCTCACAGCAAAGAAAAATTATGGATGAAACGGTCTGCTAACTGCTTAAAGCTTTCAATGGAGTTATTTGGAAGAGAGGTGCACCAGGCATGTGCGGCCCTCGTCAAACTGCTGGAAAAAGCACGACACCTCATCTCTTCTGAGATGGAGTATATATCTATCGCTGATTGGTACATCTCAATATGATGGATAGGGTTGGTACTCCCGTCAAACCTTAGGGTGACCACATGTGTTTAAACTTGAATGGGGTTAGGAAGTTGACTATCTTCGCCACAAAGGGTGAACCTATGGAGTATCCTCTTTGAAGAGGATCCCGGCTTTTCAGTATATCACCAATTTTATCCTCCAGCCTTTGGATCGAGTCATTTTAGGGCCTCTTAGGGTTGGCTCCACCGATGTTATCCCCTGCCACCTCTTTAGGGTGAACTGAGGGTTCTCCTGTGGCAAGTCTGTGTCGGCTATTTACCTCCCCCTGACTGTCATCCCGTCCTTGGGGTCAGCCACCATGGGGTCAGCCATGTACTGCTTATCTTCTGGTTCTTGCTAGGATTATCGATCTGTATAATCTTTCCCACAGGTCATTTACTTGATCCATCCTCTCAAAGGCTGAACCTCTGCTGAGACAATCAAAAGTTGAGCCTCTGGGGAGATCATTGGGACTCTGTCTCCCACACTTCCCTTTACTTTCATGGACAAGTCATATAGTGTTATTAGAGACCTCATACGGCTCCCATCAGTCTATGAGGGCTTCTTCCATCTCCATATCATCGTATATATTCTCTAGGCAAGGGTTTCCTTACCTCCCCAGGAATAGACGCCGAGGGTCAGCAACATCCCTCCGCCATTGTGGAGGTGGTAAGTCTTTGCATGGTGCCTGGGGTAGTCCCCTGGCCTCATACTTACCTGGAGCTGCTGCTACAGTAATCATCTCCGATGAGACTCCAGGAGGTCTTAGTATATTTTGGCTAAGATCTCCAAATATCTCCTGCGTAATCTATTGGCTTGCACTAAGGACTTCAGGGAAGTAGCCAGATTATCCATCTCAGACTGAGGTGGTATGTGACTAAAAGAAGGTTCTATTCCACTAGCTTATGGAGGAGGTGGTGGTGGTAACTTTGGTGCCATATGTTTGAGCTGTGAATAGCTGGATGATCAAAACATTGATGCTATTGAGCACCCTAATGGATCTATTTCAATGTTTAAACAACTCCACACAAAGGGGGAGAACTAGTTCACCACCAGAGTCTCTGATGAGGTCAAGCTGTGTAAAGGAAGGGATAGCTTCTTGTTCCCACAGATGACACCAAGCTGATGATGCTAAGATTCATCACCACCAGATAAGAGGTTGAGAGCTCAAACTAGTAATGGCAGCAATAGAGTTATATATGTGTATAAGTATATATAAGGGGATGAGTATAAGAGGAATGAAAATAATGATCTATAGTGGCTCAGCTAATTAGGTCTACATCCACTGAGTGTATGATCCACTAAATATGGGCAATAATGGCCTTGGATACAGTGCTCATAAGCTCATTGTCTCTCTAGCGTGTGTACAAGCAGAGTTATAGTTAGGTTTTTATTCTCGATCCCTTTACAAGGTTGAAGATGACAAGTATATATAGGGCTTGGGTGGTGTAGTGTACCCCCCAACATGCATTGAGCATGTGAATGATGATCTAACCAATTTCCTTTTGACACATGGTTGTGGCACCTGTGATTAATGATGACATAATATTCCCTCATGTTAGGGGATAATATTTTTATAGCGATGTAGTCCACGTGTTATATGAGTCCTATGCGCAATGTGCCACGCATATCCCAAATCACGCGCCATGGAAATGTCACCCTCAGTTTTTGATGTCAGGTCGAGGCTAAGGTTCATTCTGGCAGTGGGTTTTGACTGCTGAATGTAGGACTCGTACTGTCGTCCCTTCATAGGGTCATCCGATCGTGCTAATAATTATCCTCATCCGGTCGCATGATCGTCCGACCTACGATGAGGGATTGGCATGTTATAGGATCGTTCGACCTATGATGAGGGGTTGGCCTATTGTAGGATCATCTGGCTTATGATGAGGGGTCGGCTTACTGTAGGGTCATCTTGCCTATGATGACGGGTCATCCTATTATAGGGTCGTCTGGTCTCTGATAAGACCCCCGATGTAGTAGAGTTGGACCCTCTTCCTGGACAAGGATATCCTCGGCCTAGCCATGGATGTATTTTGGTATATCAGTCAATGTGATTCAAATGTTAAAAAACATACACTTCATATCCGGACTGGGGCTAGGACAAAGATAATAAGGGATAATTGAGCCCATTGTACTGAAAAAATATTTCCCTCCCTGTGGTTTGGGGTATCAACCATCAAAATAAGAGATTAGAATGATTCGTCGGTCTCAACTAAAGAGAAGACTAGACTGCATTCAGATTATCCCATATGACTCCTTGAATGGACGATTCATCAAAGAGGGCAGAGAATTCCCCTTTTGCGGCTTTTCGGAACCATGGTATGACCATATAGATAAGAAGATGGAGCCTAGAATGGAGATATTTTTTCAAGATAGCTAACCATGAGCCAAAAGTTCCCATAAGATGTACAACCACTAATCAAAGATACCCAAGATTCCGAGGATTTTTTTGACTTACAGACACTGCGGATGACACTCTGCATGGTTCATTCAAGCACTACATCACTGTATCCATGCTGCAGTTCAACCTATTAAAATCCCACCTAACCCCAATGTTTTCCCCATCTCTTCCTATATTTTCCATCCTTACTCTAATGTAATCGAGGCGTCCTTTGATGAGGTTCTCAATGTTGTTTTTCCTATTAATGAAATAATTGATGATTTTGAGTATCTTGTTGTGCCTTACAATAATTGTTTACATTCTAATCAAACTTTTGATGACGATGATTTTGCAAATGAACAATTCTTAACTGATCTAAATATGGTTAATAACAAATAACATAACCGCATTCAAGTTAATGAAGAAGAAACATTTATTATGAACCTCAGTTCTAGTAACCAACTGCACGAGATTAGGATAAGGGCTACCCTTGATGAGCATCAGTGCACATAACTCGAAGAATTACCAAAGGAAATCATCGATGTCTTCGCATGGTCCTATGATGATATGCCCGGCATTGATCCTAAAATAGCTCAACATGAGATCCCCATTCTTCCAGATTACAAGTTTTTTAAACAAAAGTTGAGAAAGTTCCGCACCGAATGGTCACTCAAAGTTAAAGAAGAAGTGGTCAAACAACTAAAATTTGGCTTCATTCGTGTGATCGAATATCCCACATGGCTATCCAACATTGTGCTTATGCCGAAATCAGGAGGGAAAGGTCGGATGTGTGTAGACTACCGGGACTCGAACAAAGCCTCTCAAAAAAATGATTATCCGTTACCCAATACCAACATGATCGTGGACAACACAACCAGTTATGCTCTTAAGTCATTTATCGACGAGTTTGTCGGATACAACCAAATCAAAATGCATCCAGATCACCAAGAAAAAACCGCTTTCATCACACCGTGGGGAACCTTTTGCTACACTGTTATGCCATTTAGTTTAAAAAATGATGGGGCTACCTACTAGAGGGCTTCCATAACCATCCTGCATGATATGATTTACAAAGTAGTTGAGGTCTATGTGGATGCTATGATTATCAAATCCAAAACTAGAGAAGGTCATGTTCCCTCTTGTTGAATGTTTTTTAAATGGCGATAGTGTCAGATGAGACTCAATCGATGGAAATGTGTCTTCGATGTTACAAAGGTGAAACTCTTGGGATTCATAGTCATTGAGAAGGGTATAGAAGCAGATCCTGCCAAGCTGAAAGCCATGCTTGAGATTCTACCTCCCTAAATGGAGAAATAAGTCTATTTTTTTCTTGGGAAATTACAATGCACCAACGAGTTCATTAGCTAGCTAACCGCCATCTGCGAACCTATTTTCAAAATCCTCTTAAAGGATTCAACCAAGGTTTGGAACGAGGATTGCCAAGATTCTTTTGAACGAATCAAACATTATCTGACCCAACCTCCGGTACTCATGCCACCAAAGCCTGGTCTCCCCTTGCTCCTATACCTTAACATAACCAACACTGCAACTGGGGCTTTACTAGCCCAATACCTTGAAGATTCCCACAAAGAAAGAGCCATTTATTATGCCTATAGCAAATTGACCAAGTACAAAGTAAACTATTCTACATTGGAAAAGGCATGTGTTGCATTTATCTGGGTCACCCAAAAGTTACAACACTAGATGTTCTCCTTTACCATCAAAATTGTATCCCGAATGGACCCCATCAAGTACATTCTTAAGAAACCTGCCTTATCCAGCTGAATGGCCCAATGCTTAATGCTCCTAGCCGAGTTTGATATCGTGTACGTCACGCAGAAATCTTGAAATGAAGAGTCATCTCTGACTACCTTGCTGATTATCCCATGAAAGAAGCTGATGTCTGGATCTTTGAATTCCCAAATGAAACATCCTCTGCACTTCTCAAGACGACATTCGATGGAAAATGTTCTTTGATGGCGCTACCAATAAAAAGGGATATGGCATTAGGATTCTTCTGATCACCGAGATGAATTCCACACTCCTATCGCTATCAAATTGGATTTTCCCTGCACCAATAACATGACTGAATACGATGCATGTACGGTAGGCCTCAAAGTTTCTCTCAAGAAAGGTATGCAATGCCTATATGTTTATGGGGATTCTACCTTCATCATCGATCAAGTGCTCAGAAAATGGAAAGTCAAGGACGAGAAACTTTAACCCTTCCATGCCCACTTAGAAGAATTAGCCTCCTAATTATAATATATCACCTTCCACTACTTACCTTGAGAAAATAATAACCTAGGCGATGACCTTGCTACCTTGTCCTCCATGATTGACATTCCCTAAGGAATAACAATGGCCCCAATCCTAGTCCAAAAGTAAGATAAGCCAACCCACTTCTACCACATCGAGTTAATCACATAAGGAGATCCCGAGCTAGCCAATTGTTGGTACTATGATATCTGGCACCTCATCAAGCATGGTAGGTATCCCGAGGGTTCTAAAAAGAGAGACCAAGAAACCCTTCAAAGACTGGCCGCCGAGTACATCATCTGTCATAAAGCATTGTTCAAACGAAACTTTGATGGAACCCATCTACACTGCATCACAGGGGCTGACATTGAATAGGTAATGCATAAAATCCACTGCGGGGAATGCAGGGCCCACATGAACGGTCACATGTTTGCCAAGAAAATCATCCAAAAAGGCTACTACTAGACCACCATGATCCAATATTGCACTGCCTATGTCTGACGATGCCTCAAATGGCAACAGTTTACCAACCGTCAACACCTACCTCTGCGAGAATTATACAACATGACTTCTCCCTGGTCATTCTCCACCTGAGGCATCCACATCACGGGGAAGGTTACACCCAAGGATTTAAACGGACATGAATTCATCCTAGTTGACATTGATTATTTCAACAAATTAGTCGAAGATGAGTCATACTCAGTTCTGAACGCTAAAAAAGTTGCCAAATTCATCAGGAAGAACATCATCTACTGATATGGGGTCCCGCATGAGCTAGTGTCAGATAACGAGTTGCACTTTGAGGCAGAAGTCACATAAGTGGTCAACGAGTACAAGATTTGGGGACATAAAACTTCTCCCTAATAACCTCATATCAATGGTCCATTCTATGACGCCAATAAAAAACTGCATATCCATCATCGTAAGATGCTCAAAAGTTATCGAGATTGGGCCGACCAAACCCCTTACGCCCTCTAGGCTAACGAACCTCAATATGAACCTCTACTGGGGATACCCTTAATCTTTAGTCTATGACATGGAAGCAGTCCTACTCGGGGAGCTAGAAATCCCTTCACTTCATGTCATGGTCAAAATTCAAGTCAGCGAAGAAGACTGGTACCAAAGCCGTCTTGATGAGCTAACCCTCCTAGATGAAAGGATATTCAAAGATTTGTATCCCACATAAGGGTACCATCGTCGTATAGCGTGATAACTTAATAAGAGAGTTAAGGACTGTGGTGTCCGAGAGGGGGCTTTAGCCCTCAAATAAATAGTATAGCCCATTTGGGACCCCAGATGGAAATTGAAGCCCAATCGGAGCGGCCCATACATTGTGATGAAGATCTTGTTCTGGCAATGTCGACATGCTCACCAACCTAGATAGAGAAAATATGGCTCGTCTAGTCAACCTGGACCGTCACCAGAAGTTCTACCACTAGTCCAAAGTCTCAGCGCGGTATGACTCCTATCATTTCCCTTTTATTCTAAAAAAACAGAAAATCTTCATTTCCCTCTACCCAGAAATACGTGGGCCCGATCCTCTACAAAACCACTTGCTTTTAGAAAAATTAAAACTTTTCAAAATCCCCGGAGCTACGTAGGTAGCTCATGCATCCCATATGATCACGACCCTTTATTTTTAAAAAAAAAAACTCTTCTTTTCTTTCCTCCGATAACGAAAGTTCACTCTAACATATTGTTAAAGAAAAGGATTATGGATTCCTTAGCGATCGATATAGATAATTCAAAATACAAAATTCATCAAAAGCCACAACTGGATGATAAAAAAACTTGTTTATTTCACTAATAAGAAGTTATAGTGCAATTTCATAAGAAAAGGAACGAATAACTACCTTCCCTCTACCTTCCTAAAAAGCCAAATAAATTCCCAAACTTATCCCCAAATACAAAATAAACTCCACAAGAGTCCTACCCATAGCTACCAGAGGAGCCAACTCCATCATCATCTACATCCTGGGGTCCCTAAGCTTCCCACGCCTGAATAGAGTGTCATAGACGCTCCATAGACCGATAAGCTTGAACCAGCATCGAAAAAACTACCAGACCTCCTTCCATGGTATCAGAAAAGGCAAGCCACCTTTGTTTGGTCTCCACTACCAACATCTTGCTGACTACTTTTCTCGACAACCGCTTCATATAATCCCCATAGATGTGCCAAACAGACTAAGAGGTACGGGTCGAAGGATGCAAAATCTCCCATAAAGATCAAAGACGAATGCGCAGACGCGCTGTCAGATCTTCTGTCGAAATGAAGTCTACTATTCGAGGTGGCATGACCTGCTCCTAGGCAAATTGGCATAGAAGCTTCCAAGGGAAATAGAAAGAGGTCTATCAAAGACCAACTAGCCGAACGTATGGGTATTCCCCCCAGTTCCAGAATAAGCAGGAATTATCCTCACCAAGGCACTGACTAGTGCAGATTTAGAGCGCTATGATCCACAAAATAGTTCTCCTAGCTCTCAATATCTAGGCCAACACAGTTGAAATGGCACGAAAAGAAGTTGGGTACAACCGATAAAGGGTATTCCGGAGGAGTCACCAGGAAGAGTCTTTCAGACAACCACATGAACAGCATCACAGGGCAACCCCTCACAAAGTCAGAACTTCCATCTCTCTAGGCATCCAGAACATTCAAAGTCTCCGCCAGTATCACCACCACAGGATTACGATGATATGACATCCATGAAGTAATGGATACAAGTTTTGGGTCCACCAGTAGTTCCCCAGTAACCAGCAGTAATTTTGAAACCAAGCCCAGAACGATGGCTCCGACATATCCAGCATCACCAACCCCTATGAATGCACAGACCGCAACACCTCGAGAATGGAAATCATTCCTCTATTAACCAAAGGTCTACCCGTCGAAGGCAAGATGTGGAGAAGTCCAACCGATAGCTCCCAAGGAGACCTGAAAAACTCGGGGATAGCAGTCGCCACAGTAGGATTTACCCCAAATGCCAAAAAATTCCATATAAGTTGGACAGACTTCTTCCAAGCCAAAGAGGAATGCCTGGTCCTTAGGGTACCAAAATTGTACCTCCGCCATCAGCATGTTCCACTCTATGGGCCAATTACGCCATAAAGAGACTCGATGCATGTTGAAAGCATCGTAGTCGAAGTTGTAGGATCACATCGCCTCCAAAGTCTCGAGGTTGTTGGAAAACTCAACACTACCAGGGAGAGCCGTCTCACAGAATAAGAAAGTTAGAATGTGAACGTGTGATGAAAATACTCCACCCTTACCCCTTTTTATACTTAAAAACCCTCATAAAAGACACAACCCGTGTAGAAATCGGAGGGAATCCTGCCCCACGTGGTAATAAAGGCTAGAGAGAGTATTAATAAAAACCTTGATTGATTAGACTTGACTGACCTACCGATAGGCAGGACAAGGGGCTTGCCGAACGAAAACCCCCTATTTTTGGAAACTAACATTTTTCCTCCTTTGCCAAAAAAAATAATAATAAAAATAAATTGATATTCTCAACGGAATTTCAAAATCCACTTCCATATTTATATAATTTCTCATTTTAAATAAAACTTTCCTTCAAATCCAAAAATATTTCTTTTTACGATCTCAGTAGCAAAGTAAAAAGCGCATATGCATGCATTCATTCATTACTAACACAAGATAATAAAGAAAAACTCCATTGCATTGCATAGATATTTTTTTGTCTTACAACGATTTTGCAGGAAATAAAAAAAAGAAGAAAAACAACGAGACTCAGCCCGAACCCACATTCTCTCACACCTACCCTTTCCCTCTCTCTCCCACTTGCCCTTCCCTCCTAAGAGCTTCCAGCCCTGTGACACACTATATTTCCCCTGTTGTGAGATGACACACCACCGCTACCCAAACCATACTCCTCCCCAGATGAGGCAGACGACACCAAGCAAGAAGGAATAGGAACCGCATCCCGAATATCGGCAGTTACAGAAGATATCTAGTTCTTAATGTCCCTCAGCCAAGTGGTGGATACCCAGACTTGTCGCAAGAAAAGGCAGAATGAGTATCAACCAGAGAAGATCAAAAGAAAAAAGAAGGAAAAAAGAAGGAAAAAAGAAGAACAAAAAGGTATACCAGCGGACGAAGAACCTCCTCCATCAAGCCCAACTCCTCTGGGTCCATCGCATGAGGACGATGAAACATAGGCACCATCCCTCCATCAGCTCGTCGAATGTTGTTTCAAGGGGTATACATCCACACAAAGGGAACCTCCAAAGTAGCCTCCGCTGTAAATGTCGACGGACCACCACCACTGTGGGAGGACCCCACTCGCTGACTCAAACTCGCAAGAGGGAAAGGAAGTGAATCATATATGCTGGGCGCCATCATCCAACTCGTAACAAAGTCCATATAATCATAGGACACAGCTGTGTCGGTATAAAATAGATAGGACTCTCCAATTATCACTGCAATCCTCACGTCCTTCGGTAATATCCTCTCCCACCTCAGAGACATAGGGGGCCACGTAGATGGAACCACCACTTCCTCCTCAGTAATCTGTCGGACCACCCTCTCCCTAAGATACCAAGAGTGGACAAACTCATGCGCTAGAAAACACCTCATCTGCGCATTAACCCCATTCAACCTCATTGTCTTGAACAGCCGTCCCCCAAGGGTAAAAGGTCACTTGAAAAATCCCCAACAGATATAACTCAATATCGAATCAGAGCACATAAAGACTAAGACTGAAGAAGAGAAAAGTCTTACCCCATCACTGGTCAGGGCATTGAAGACCTAACGCACAGCCTCCAGAGAAAGAGACTTCCTCGATTGCCGATTTACCTTACGGTATAGATACAATCGACAAAAGTGCCCAACAGTCTTATCCTTCAAAGAAATCAACTAGGTATTGCACCCAATTACCTCATAGAACCATGTTCAACAAAGATAGTAATTCAAAATAAAAAAAAAGAGACGCACAAGGAAAATGCGAATTTATGAAAAAAAAATGCACAAACTAAAGAATACCTTAAGAAGATATGTGGCTCCAGTGAAAGACTACCGGTAGGACCGGCTAAATTCATGCCGAGAAAAACAAAGGGTCGCCAAAGTCAGGCTCCCCCAGTCATAGAGAGGTATGTTCGAAAACATCCTCAAGTATGGTAAAAACCATAAATGGGGAACGTTGCCGCTCGAGGCCACAAAAAAACCCCCCAACACCAGCAAAATAAACAACCGGGCCATCTGCCTCACCTGCAGCCCATCCTCTACATCAATCACCTTACCCAGCAAAACATCCCTCGACAGGGACAAACGGATAGAGTCCCCAGATAGTATCCTCCCCACATCACCTAAAACCACTCCCACCACCTCCGGCCTCACCCACAAGGAATGATCCACCTCTATCTACTCTCCATCACAATCCAGCCCCAGTAGATATTGCACATCTATGGGAGTCACAATCATCTCCCCAAAGTCAAAATGGAAGGTGTGGGTAGTGTCCCACCACCTCTCCCCTAGAGCACATAAGATCGCCGTCGAACGAGGTATCTCATCCAGCACAAACGCCAACCTCCCAAAGCCTGCCGATGATACTACCCAATGCACCACCGGTGGAAGGTGCTCCACGACATCCTTAAGCCTCGTCGTCCCGCGGGCACGCATAATCGACAAAGAAACATCAGGCTACCAAAGAAAAATCGTTCTCAAAATTCAAAAAAAAAGGAAATCACCAAAAGAGAATGCCAAAAGCCATTTTTGTACATACATAACCACCAGGGTTCACACCCTAGAAGATCGATGACGTAACGGCTCCCGCGGTAATGTCCACTCATTCGTAACTAGCTCGATTGCATCAAAAGAGTTCTCACTCCCCAAACCAAGAGGCGGCCTGGACCTCCACTCCACATTCGCCCAGCCATAAAGAGCCAACCACTCCCGATGCACCGCAATGCTCACAAACGTGGCCATTTTTTAGGTTGCGTAATGTTAGAATGATTTGCATAAGAAAATATCATATACAGAGAAGGAAGGAAGCTGTGAAAAATGAGGGGAACCTGCCCCTTTTTATAGGAAGCCAATGGTCATGCCGATCGGCACTGACCCGAAACCTACTTATCAGCACTGACCTTTTACATTCTTGAGGTAGTCGAAAAGTCCATGGCACTGCCGAATGGAACCCTCCACACCGTACTAACAGACACCCCCCCTTTAATTTTCATAGAAAAACGCCCAAAAAATATAGGAAAACCGTGAAAAATCCTCAGAAAATTCCAAAAAATCCCGGGGAGGATTTGGAACACTTTCACCAAGAAAATTCCACACTCCCTGAAGCGAAACCCCTATTTACCCAGCGAAACTCTCAAAAGACAAGTGAATCTCCCCTGGCAGCATCCCTAGAGGACACCTAAAGTATTCATAACCCCATGTTATCTAATATTCCCCAAAAGTGTTAAATTTCCCTAAGCGAAACATTCAAACCGTGGACCACCTAATCACTTCCCCAGAAGAATTTACAGCACCAAATTAGCTATTCCTTTGCAAAGTCTCTGGAAGACAAGAAAGTTCCCCCGACAATCAGTTCCCCAGCTCAAATTAAAATCAAGAGGTAATTTCTTTGATAGAGTTATCCGCGAACATCTCAATTTAAGCCCTCAGAATTGGCTTCGACGTGAATAATTGGTCATCACAATTTAAGCCCTCAAAATTGGCTTTGACTCGCAGAATTGGTCATCGCAATTAAAGACCTCAGAATTGGCTTCGACCCACATAATTGGTCATCACAATTTAAGCCCTCAGAATTGTCTTCGACCCGCAGAATTGGTCATCCCAATTTAAGCCCTCAAAATTGTCTTCGACCCGCAGAATTGGTCATCATAATTTAAACCCTTAAAATTGGCCTCGACCCGTAGAATTGGTCATCACAATTTAAGCCCTCTAAACTGGCTTCGACTCACCGAATTGGTCATCACAATTTAAGCCCTCATAATTGGCTTCAACCCCCAGAATTGGTCATCAAAATTTAAGACCTCATAATTGGGTTCGACCTAAAGAATTGGTCAACCCCGGCATTGCTTTAGGTCCTCAGAATTGACCTAAATATTTTATCATCACTTTATTTAAACCATCACCATTATTAACCGTTAGGTCCACAGAATCGTCCTCGACCCTCTAAATCGGTCATCCTCATCCCCAGGTCCTCAGAATCAGCCTCGACCCTCTGAATTCATCATCCTCTTTTAAAGGAATCATATGGCGTCTATTCGACGGCTATCATTTGTTCCAAACTCATCCGTCGAGGGTCTCTATATACACCCTATTATAGAAACCCCTAAACCTCTCCTTAGGTCCCTATCACCTTCCTTCATCACTACAAACTAAGTGACACCCCAGGTACTGACCTAGAGGCCATCGAGCACTTCCAGGCTTCGTTTGACCAAAAGTCAAACTCTTCAACTCTACTGAGACTGAATGAATCCTTAAAGGGTACTAAAACCCCTTTCCAATGGTCCATCTCGTGTAGGATTCTGAGTTACGATGCGGACGAACGACCTGTTCTCCCCCGAAACTTGATCAAGAGGCCACCGGATGCTTTCGGTCTCCATTTGACCCAAGTAAAATCTTTAGCTTGACCAAGACATAACGAATCTTCAAAGGGCGCTGAAACCCCTTTCCAACGGTCTGCCTCGTGTGTGATTCTGACTTATGGTACGGACGAACGATCTGTTTTACTCTGAAAGGTTACCAAACACTCCTAGGCCCCGATTGACCAAAGTCAACTCCCCAAAATGGGTCAAACTCTTTGTAATGCCAAAGTACATCTCCTAACCTTTCTAACGGTCTACCCCATGCGTGATTCTAACTTACCATACGGATGAACGATCCGTTTTTGTTCGACGATCCCCCGTCCAAAGGACCGACAAGTGTTTCCAAGTCATATTTGAACCAAAGACAAATCTCAAACTCGGGAGAAGTTCAAAGGTATTTGAAGTTCCTTTCCAACGATTCACCCCGTGTGTGATTTAGATCAATGGTTTGCATTCTACGAACTTTTTTTCTAAGCAACCTGAAAGATTCTGCCAAAGGGCAGGTTCAAAATCCTGCCTATCGGCGGTGTGCCTACAAAAACCTGTCGATTTGCAGGACCAGACCCATGGCAATCGGTAATGCCCTAGGCTTACCTAACTAAAAGTCAGCACATCTCGAACATTGAATACAACTGATGATCCATAAGTGTTTATAAGACCATCCAAATATGCTATTAATGCTCCTCGATAGTTCGAGAATAGATCAAAATATTGTCTATAAAACATGATAATGAACTGATCCAGAAAATCCATGTATACTCAGTTCATCAAGTCGATAAACATTGTTGATGCATTGGTTAGATGGAATGGCATCACCAAAAACTCATATGACCCCTATCTAGTTAGAAAGTTTGTCTTTGAGATGTCCTATTCTTGGACTCTCAACTAGTGGTACCTCGACCTCAAATTAATCTTTAAAAAGAAAGAATCACGCCTCAGTTGGTCAAATAAATCATCTATGCGCGGTAGCAGGTATTTATTACGAACTGTGACTTTGTTCAACTCCCAATAGTTGACACAAAATCGTAGAGATTCATCTCTCTTCTTGTCGAATAACACTGGAGCACCCAGGGTGAATTACTCCTCATGATAAACCTCTGCCCTAACAACTTCTTCATCTTCTCTCATAGCTCCTCATCACTAATAGAGCCAGACGATACGGGTTACGGTCAATAGGTCTCATGCCCAAAAATAAGTTGATCACGAAGTCGATCTCCTGACTAGGCGGTAAACCTGGAATTTCTCCGAAAACATAAAAAAAGTCACTCACTATTGGGGTGGATTCTAGCGTCACTACAACCTTCGAAGAAGTATCCATTTCGATGTAATACAAGTGCACGCTGGACCCACCCCCGGGTTGTGAAATCGCAACTAGGTAAATCTTCTACCCTAGAATGGCGAAGACGATGGACCTCCCATAACAATCCACACATTCTCTATAAGTGACTAGCCAGTTCATCCCCAAAATGACTTTGCACCTGTGCATGTCAAGTACCAGTAAATCAATTATAAAGGTGAGTCAACCAATCTCAATACCGATGTCTCAACATACTGACCATATGGGTACACCTCTACCCACTAGTGAGTCTACATGTAAAACAATATTGGAGACATAATCTACTATACATGTCCCTCGTGCAAGGTCCATGCTAACAAAAGAGTGTGATGCACCCGTATAAAAAAGAACACGACCAACATGACCAAATATAGGAAACAAACACTAAACTGCATCTGGCGGAGCTGGCCCATCTGTTGTGGCAACATGGTAAACCCTCCCATAATGTAAACCTTGTTGCCCCTGAGGTGGGGAGATGGGTTCTGGGGTGGCTGGTCCCGCGGCTCCCTTAGACGGGAGTGGTGGGCGTTGTCACTATAGCACCTGCTGACCTCTATGGCCTCCCGAGGCCGCCTAATCCCCTCAGGTGAAATTCCTAGAAGTGTGTACATTCTCACCCCAAGTATAGAAATTTCTCTGAAATAAACCCTGATTAACACGTCGATCCTGATGGCCTCTATACTATTGGCCCTGCTGACCATGTCCTCCCTGACCTTAGGCCTGCTATCCCTTTCTCTAATGATCATCGGTACTTTAAACCTCTCAATATGATCGGCAGGTGGGGTGCCCATGTACTTCTTGACCCCATACTCGCTAATCCCACTCACCTTGCCTAAAAGGCTAGACGACACTCCTCCATGGAATTTTTCCTCCTTGCTCTTAAAAAATGCCAACTGATCTTGTCAATGAAGAAGTGCGACGTTTACCATCAGTTTATAAGTAGTGATGGTTGGATTCCCCAGAAGGGCCTTCTTAATCTTCCATGCCGACTCGACAACGAATCTGCCCATCCTCATCTGCTCTGTGCGGACATCCTCATTTAAGAAGTAGGGGAGGGCAGTGAATTCCTCTTCATACTCAGCGAATATACGTTCTTCATGCTTCAAGTTTGTAAATTTGGTTCTCATCACGAACTCCATAGCTAAAAGGTAGTATTTTCCCTCAAATCTCTCCCATACTGACAAATGAAGAGGTTGTCCCTCTCCACAATAGTCGTGATCGCCTTCCACCGCTGAAGAGTGGGACCCACCAACCTGAATGAAGCTAGCATATACTTATGAAATGGCGATCACTCAACCATTCATAAGTCCCTTTCAATGGCTCGAAATCAATATATCGAATCCCCATATAAACTTAGGAGGCTGGACCTTAACAAAGGCTTGTCTCGCTCAGTCCCACATGTAACCTGGTGCTTGTGATGGTATAGCCACCTGTTGTGGTGGTGCTAGCTACTGTTGTGCCTATTGCAATGGTAAATACTGAAGCATGGCTACCATAGCCTAGAGACCTCTTGAGACATTATAATGGCTATCTCATCATGAGTGATCAACTGTGGGGCATGGTGGGCCTGCGGTGCCTATGGTGTCTCCTGGTGAGCCTCCTCCTGCTCAGCTGGTAAGGCTACTCGCCTCAGTCTACCCCTTCATTTATTTTCCATCTGAAAGTAAACATGGCTCGAACTAGTATAACTTGGAAGAACACAATGATTCCTAAGTATATGCTCTACATATCAAAGGACGCAATGCATAACGTAATGAACGCAAACACATATCCGAAGGACACTAGAATCGTACTCGATACAAACTAAAACAACCCCAATTATCTCCGTAAAGGCTGGTCAGACTCAGTACGCTGAAGATAGGGCTTGTTTGTTAATTAATACCATTCTTAGCACAAATTAAATATATATAAGTTATTTTCCAAAAACCTCTGCATTTGTAAAATGAAACACATACACAATAGTCCAATAATCCAAACCACCATATTAATAATAAAATCTAATTAGAGTAATAAAATACCAACAGACATAAAATAAAAAAGTATCGGGATTATGCCCTTATAAATGTTCAAAATAAGAAAATGACCGAATATGAAACGCACATATGCCAGAAAAAACTGAATATAAATCTAGAGAGCAAGAAAGATCGCGTGACTGCTATACATAATCCAACTATCCCAGTCTAGGAGCATATGGGAGGATAAAACATTTATATTTAGGTTAGAGCTCGAAATGTGCAAGAATTAACTTGAATAATATATGAATGTAGTAATACAGTCAATGCACAATAATTATTCCCCCTTTCATCACTCACATGCGTATAGCATCTCACCCCTCATATAAGTGTGATATCGTTTGCACCCCAATCAATCCCAAATAATGAATGGTTTCATAAACTCTATTTGGAAACAACTATATCGATAATTAATTATTTAAATATAATTCCTACTGTTTTTTTTCAAACCTTAATTTATACCAGTCTCATTATTCTTTCAATTAGGGAATAAACATCTATTTTGCATTGCAGGGTCTCATGTATAAATATTATCCATTTGGTTGTACAATTAAATTTACTGAATTCCAGTCCGGTCAAATAATATATATATATATATATATATATATATATATATATATATATATATAATAAAGTAGAAAACTTATGTATGTCATAAGATTAAAAGATGATGTCATCAATATGATTTTATCCTGTAATGCCTATTTTGCCCTTGAAAATTTTGACTTCCCACTCTTTTGAGACATTTTAATTAGTTTCCCCCTCTCTTTCAAAATTCAAAAGTAAGGGTAGAATAGTATATTCTGCCCTATCTTTCCCTCACTAAGCCCAATCTTACCTACACCACCGCTTTCTTCATCTCCTATATGCGGCCCTTTCTCTCTCTCTCTCTCTCTCTCTCTACACCTCTCATTCACTTCCATCTCTCCCATTTTCCCACACCCAAACCTAGGAGTCATTAAAATCTACCATCCCTCGCGCTATATCGTCAACTCGATCTCAATCCCCCTCACCATCGACTAAACGTTGCACTATATGAGGTAAGAATTTTTTAGATTTTTGGGTTGCAGATCTGTCAACGATTACCTTTGTTGGTTTTTAAAACTTTTTATTGTTCATTGTGTGTTTGTTATGTTTGTTTTTAGAACGTCTGTGTTTTGATTTTGTGTATAATAGAATTTTATTCTTCAATGGGTTTTCATTATACTGTGTACAACTGAGATTTTTAAGAACATTCGAGATACCATGTGGTGTAGAGATGGTTTTGTGAAGTCTAATACTTCTCTTTTGACACTTCTCTTATATTGTATTATTTTTAATTATTTATCTATTTTAATGGCAGAACAAGTTTTATGTCAATAAAGAGGTTCAAAAGTCGTTCGATGGTAGTGGAGAAGCTGGTGGTCCATCACCAGCTCCAGAAGTTTCTCTGGTAAGATAGTTTTTTTGTTTGTTCACTTGAAATAACTTAGCAAGCTTACACATATATTTTATATTGGTATAATAAAACCTCTGTCAGAGTTTATCAAGATATATAGCTGATTAGAGAGGCTTGAGAGCAATTTGGTGAAAGTTAGGTCTGCCATTAAAGTAGTTGGTCGATTCATTAAACTGCGTAACTTTGAAAATGCTAGCTAGATTAGTGACAAGAGAGTACCCTTCTACTGGGGAGAGTGGAGGGGTCTTCATGGCTAAGTTGGTTTTAAATTCTGTCAGCAAAAGGTGTTTTGTGTTTTTTATTCAAAAATTGTTTTGAATGTGCTTTTCAGCTGATAAATGGGGAGAGTGGAGGGGTATTCATCCCATGTTTGATAGCAGTTGATAGAGTGAAAATTCATCCCATGTTTGATAGAGTTCATTTTTTAAAAAAATTCGTCCCGAGATAGCGATATGTTGATCAGTGCATCATTATTTCGACATTATTGCTGGTGGTAAGAGATCACCCCCCGTTCATGATGGGAATTAATGTTTCTCGAGCCCAAGAGGTGTGGGTTGGAAAGTGGAATCGTGTGGGAGTGCAGCAGCTTCATGCCCTGTTCTTTCATGCCCTATACATGTCACAGCAACTTGGATTACTCTCACCATAATATTGTTTATGCATTTTTTTTTCAATTTCAGATTCTTTAGTACTCAGTAATTATCTAGATTCTCTAATTTATCTAATCCTTTTTTCTTTGTACATTAATGTGCTTTTATCCATTTTGTGTTTAATGACTGCTTGATAAAATGCCTATGTGGTTCCCCTGCGTATATAAGCATAAAGAGTTCATATCAATAATAATTAGAGAAGTGATCAATTAAGGAATACGAAGTGGATGACGAGGGATACAATGTTCTTGGCTTCATTGCTAACTTTAAGATTCATTGTGAGGGGTACAGGGTTCTGATGTTGTTTAAATGCGAGTGTTATATATATACACACATACATGTATGTTTTCGTAAAAAAATTGGTTGTTCTTTGATTAGTACATTAATTTGGATAACGAAATGTAGTGTTGTTGTTTGATAGTCAAATTCTTGGGTTAGGACTCAATGGGACAATGGGATTCGTGCTTTTGTCCTTTACATTGCTGAGAACATTGTGAGAGAATTATTTGTTTTTCCCTCTTACAAATATAGTATTTTATTTATGGCTTTTGGCCAACTGAGTTCTTTATTTCTTTTTGATCTTTTGTTTTGTTAGAGATTTGAGTGGCAACCGCATTAGCTACTGACAAACCTTACAATTCCTTATAAGCTACTCCCAATATTCAATGCTGTATCAGCTACTGCCAAACCTTACAAGCCTGTAATGTTTAAATAACCTTACAAGCCTGTAATGCCAAACCTTACAAACATTACATTTGGTATAAAGAACTACATTTGGTACTTTCAACGGTGAATGACGATATATGCTTATAATATTGATTTACACCTTTCTTATATGAATATAATCAAGGTATTATTTGAAGAGATGTCTCAAAGATGGAGGTTAAAAAATATCTACATCTAAATTTACAATCTATATTTTTTCTTGCTATAAGTTTTCATTTGTGGGTGTTCTCTATGGCAGGCCACACTTCGATAAACTCTCCAAAAAAATTGGAACATTGGAGCAAAGATTTGAAGGTAATATAAACTTATATCTTATTGTCAATTTAATATGAACAATTTTGGGGTTATTGGATGCTAAATCCATTTGATATTTTCTAAAACTAGATAAACCTGCTGATAGTGAGGTAATTATACCTACACACATTTCTATATGGACAGATGGAAACTTAACTTCTGATAACCTATGTTCTTGGTATACTACTTAATTTAAGTGCAGTTTTAATTTCAGTTGTATGGTTCAATTACATGCTTCATTAGCACAAGGAAGAATGTTAAAAGACTTTGATCAGGTGAGATTCTTCCTAAAATAGTGGAAATGGGTTGACCACAGCTTGGGATGTGGTCTTTTCAAACACATGCCACACAACTGTTATTCTTGATGTCCCTGCCATTGCCCATAACCAAACTACATTTATTAAGGAACTTTTAATATTCATGAAATACATGAATCTTGACAAAATACATGATTATATTACCACAAGAACACAATAAAGGTTATAAAGTGACCTTATAGTTTGAGTGAACTGTCAACTGCTACTCCTTTTGAAGTTGTCACTTTATTCTAAAGTGACCTTATAGTTTGAAGTAGTGTACTGTCGATTGCTACTCCTTTTGAAGTTTGATGCAGTGATTGGAAGCAGAAGGTTCTGGGGCTTTACGTGCTGGACTTCCCATAGGAATCCTATGAGGACTTCTCATAGTACTATGAGGATTTGCTGACCTGACTTTCTAGAAAGAGTTGAACTGTCATTCTGGAATATTGAACTCTTTGTAATTCTTTTAGGACTTGGGCTTGGACAGCTCCTAGGGATGGCTTTCTTCCTTCTTCCGGCGCTAGGAGTTGGGCTCTTGGATTTGCTCGAGCCGTCTGAATACTGACGATGAATATAAACATGGAGCCTCTTTAAATTCTGCACAGGTACCAGCTCTGCTGGAGAGTAGTAAATCTCAACGTGAGTTGGTGCTTAAATTCTGCACAGGTAACTGCTCTAATTTATGTCTACAGGTACTACAGCTCTACATTTACTACAGCTCTACACTATCTTGATCTGGTACCTGAAAAACCTGAAAAAATGAGCTCTACAGGTACTACAGCTCTACACTGTCTTGATCTAATTCTGGTACCTGTGCCAAAATTAGAAATTAAAAAAGTGAGTTGGTACCTGTGCAAAAAAATTAGATTTACTAATTCTGTCTTGATCTAATTCTGTCTTGAGTAAAGATCTACACTATCCTGATCTAATTCTGGTACCTGTGCAAAAAAAATGAGCTCTACAGGTACTACAGCTCTACACTGTCTTGATCTAATTTCCAATTTCTGTGTTTTCAGGTAAAAAATGAGCTGTAGTACATGCTCTTTCTTTTTATGATATACATAAAAAATGAGATTTATTTACACGTACAATTTCATTTTGGGTGATTATTGTATATCCTTCCTAAGTAGGTGCATATGCTTTCGTTTATTTTTTCTACTTCATAAGTTTTTTTTTTGTTTTGTTTTTTATTAGTTGTTCCCTATGTACATTATTTTCCCACTGATTTTTAGGCAAAAAAATCCCGATTTTTTCCAATTGACCTTTTATTTGGCTCACACGCATCTCAAACTTTATCGCTTTGTTTGTATATTCCCAATTTTTTATTTTATTCTATTGTTCTGTAAATGCAAGACTTCTATTACTGACATTTGTTTAGAAAGTCTGATTGTGGTTCAATGTTCTAAATGGTTAACATATGTACTAATATGATTTTTTTTCTTTATTTAGACTTGAAACCGATCCTCTGAAGTGGATAGGAATGAAAGTTTACATTAAGAACCTAAGGAAAATGACATCAACTCAGGAATCAACCTTAGCTGGAAATGAAGGCAGTACCAGTATCATTTGGAGCCCCTTTTTGTATTGTTGGAATACCTTTTTGGGGCTACAAGCGTTGTGGGATAGTGCATCATTCGGCTTGCTAAAATTCGAGGCATCCATGTCATTAATATTATAAGATACATGGCTGGGTTATATCAAGTCAGAAAATAACTCAAGTTTGTTGAGTTCTTTTTATAAAGGTAGATTGACAACAAATGTTGGATGGTTTTGGATGATATCAGCTTAATTATGTTTGTAGGTTTTTTGTTGGATGATTTTGATAGTTTTGATGAGATGATCACATGATTTTGTAAGTTCTGATTTAAGTCATGTCTATGTTTCTTCTTATTTGTAATTTTGGGGACTGAAAATTAAAGACATCGGTTTTTGTGGAATCGATTATGTTATTTATACGAGGTCCAAGATGGACTACTATTGTTGTTGTTTGAGTAATTATTATTTGTTAAACAAGGTGGATAGTTCTATAAGCAAAGGGAATTATGTCCAAATTTTGTAAATTATTTACACTTTGTAAATTTTTTTTACTTAAATTATGATGTTGTTTATACGAGATCCAAGATTAACAATTATTGTTGTTGTTCGAAGTATTTTTTTACTTTTTAAATAGGGAGTAGTAGTCCTATAAACAAAATAGATTTTTCAAAAAAAATCTAAAATGTTTACATGGTGTTGTAAAAATGCTTTAATACTAAAATTATATTTTTTATGGATATGATGTTTATGATGGACTATAAACACGTTTAAATTCGCCCAAATTTTTAAAATTGTTTACAATTACATGTTTTAAGAAAACTTTTTGACTTAATAGGTTCGTACCATGGTGTATATATGTATGTATATAAACACGGTGTATGTATGTATGTAATTTTTTTTAAAATATTTCCCAATTTTTTAAATTAATAGGTTCGTGCCATAGGTTATTTCACAATTTATTTATCTGTTGCTAACTAAATACGATGTATGGTCTTATCAACGATGTACACTTTTGAAAATTAGCGTCGTGCCTTCAGGCACGGGCATACCCTAGTATATATATATATATATATATATATGTGTGTGTGTGTGTGTGTGTGTGTCCTTACATATATTTTTACACACAAGGCATCTATTGTCGGTGTCTATTTATACTCTATCGTCAAGTCTAGAGGAATTCTCTTATTCCTAAGCGGACATCACAAACACACATACACATTGGGGGTGGTCCCTACATAGGACACCTATTTATGGCCCATTACCAGGGGTGATACATGAACGATCAATGCTAACACCAACCTCTAGTGGGTGGAGCCTCCACGTAGTACCTAAATGGTATACACATCGTCAAGGCCGACGTGTGGAATGCGACCCGAATGCGCGAACCCCGAACTAATAGGACAGTCCACGAATATGATATGTACACATAATTACATAGTAGTACATATTATTTATCTCTATAATATGCATAGGCAATTTCTTTATAATTAACTTAAAGAGTTCAAGTAAAAAGATCCACGACATTTCTCATTTATTAATAATTTATCATTTAATAAATTATTAACTACATTTGATAGATAATTATTTAGACATCTAGTTAAATATAATTATTATTTATTTAGGTGGGAATTAGTCATTAGTCCCTAAATTAATTAAGGGTATAAAAGTTGTGTTATTCAACTGAAAATAAGTAAAAGCCGAAAAGGATGAACAAGTCAAATTCTGGGCCGTCACTCGAACGGCCGGAGGTCTGATAATCAATTTTAGGGTTTCCGAGATTTCCAAACTTCTCAATTTGAACATCGTACGAGGTTAGCAATATCATGCCCAAATTATCAATAACAATCCCAACCAAAAATCATAATATACTCGGTTATTTAAGGATTTAAGTCTCCAACATCCAACAGTGTTCGTTTCATACGGAACGCATTTAAATAGGGGGATTTATATCAAGAATTCAACCCATAAATGATCATTAATCATCTCTACAGTTTTTTACCAATTGTTCCCAATTAATTTTCAAACTTAACCAAATCTAATCATCAAAATATATACTTTGATTCCTAATTTCTGGAACAATCTGTACATGTTCATCCTTCCTCTACATGTGGGTTTTCATAATCAAATCAAGCGTAATAAGTCTTAAACATCGTAAACCATAATTTTTAGAAATATAAAGGGGATAAAATTATCCATTGAGAAATAAATTAGAAATATAGATTATGCAAGAAAATTCTTGCCTTTGATTTTTGTAGATGAGAAACCCTTGAAAGCTTTAGATTCTCCTTTGTTCTTGCACTTTTTCCTTCTCTTGGCATTTCTCCCTTTTTTCTCTCGTGGCTTCTTCTTTAGGTTTTGATTTCTGATAATGGGGGAGTGGTTTACCCCCACTTAACCACTCAATTTGTGGTAATCCCGAGTTAGGTCAAAAGCCCAACCTTTAGACCCCCGAACGGACCTAAATCCATAACCCAATGAACCCAAAACTTACCCAACCTATATGTTATTCACCCGAGACCATTTTTATAGGCTTAATTCATCCAAGCGAGTCCCAAAATATATTCTTAATAATTTATGTCGATAATATTTGTATTGTTAATTTGTGTCGCACATTAATTATGAATTTGCCTAATATTACCATATAAATGCCACACACATGCACATTAAACTACTGACAACTAAATATAATTACATAACAATTTTGATTGCGCAGTTATCATATAGAATCATTTAATTATTTATTTTAGAAGAAAAAATGCAGGGTTTTACACCTATAATGCTCCGTATCACTCTTAGAGTCATCTGGTTTGACATCATACCTTGAAAACTCACCTAACCTCCTCATTCCCACTGGTTGGTAATTGGAATTCAACTTCATCCTCCTTGGAAGATATGAGTGCACCGTCTTTCCTTCACATCAATATCATGACTTGACGCTTTCCTTATAATCATATTCGTGTCTCCCTAAAGGACTATTTAAATTCCCTTATCTCCATCAAAAGATAATATCATGCCATCCTAATAATGACTGCTACAATTTCGGTTGCCATCTCGGAGTGGATTTAACTCTCACGGGGTGTTGTGTAGTCCCCACACAATTAAATTGAAATTAAAGATAACCAATCTTTCAATAATTCAATCCCTTCTTGTTGTTTCCTTCGTTGTCAAGTTTGAATGCGATATTTCACTCTCCATAGAAGACCCCATAGTAGCTCCACCTACTATTGTCTTTCATTGGAGAACATACAAATTTCACACCATGGGATTACCTTACATGCTACTTATAGCTCCACCCAGTGTTAAAACATTACATCTAAGGAATATAGAATACCCACCGATATAAAGTTCACCTGCATACCTAGAACATGTCAAACATCACAATTTCTCACCAACAAATCATATGACTTTATTTTTATGATCTAATTATAAAATTTTAAGGCTCTATCATCGACAATCAAAACTAAACTAACTTTCACCCCTCTTAGGAGGCGACAAATATGATTGAGACACATATGAATTTAACAACCATAATCAAGATCCCTCACTTCGTTAAATGATTTGCCAAAATTATCGGTTGCTCGAAGAGAAAAATCAACTAGGTCCGCCAAATCACTTTCTTCCACCACAACTGTCGATGCATACTAAACCTTCCCTTTTCCTTTACCATTTTTTCTCTTGGGACATGAAGAAATGTGTAATACCCCGTATTTTTATGCCTTTTAATTTTGGGAATTTATTAAATTTAATTAGAGATATTAAATTAATACTAATTCGGAAAATCATTTAAATACTTAATAGCTTGATGAGAGTTAGTAATTATTTTTGTTATAAGTTACTTTATGGGTAAAGTAAGTGGTGTAATTATGATTAGTAAAATTATCACGAGAATCTAATTTGATAATTTTGAAAATTTATCGGGACGCGCTTGTGTCGTGTCCAGATTAAATTCGGACTATTAAAAGTAAATAAATTATAAGTCACCCGTATGGTCATTTTGAGTTCATAAATGTGTCCAGAAGGGTGGAGATACTGAAAATAATGTACTCGGGGGTTTAGTTTGGGTCTCGGGGCGTTTTTAGGCCTAATTAACACCCCGGGAGGGCGTTTTGGACATTTTACATTTTTGGGCATGAAAACCCACGAAAATTCTAAGGGTATATCGGATGACCAGAGTCATCTTCTAGGGTTAGAAACACCATAAACCAAAGACGGCTCTCGGAGAGGAAGAGGAGAGTTTTCAAAGGAGTTCTAGGCCAAGAACTCCACCGTTTGCACCGTCGTCGCCGCCAAACAATAGATTGTGCAACGAGGATCACAAACACACAAGTCTCTCCACAAATATGAACCAAGAATTCTCAAGAAAGTATCTATCTTGCTCTATTTAAGTTAATGATCCAATAATATTAGCCTAGGATTGATTAGGACTAGTTTTTGTGAAAGAAAAACCCATTTTGGAGATTTAAATTCACATGTTGTATGAGTAATAGATATATTCTGGTAACCCAGTTCATATGTAGATATTGAACCATGAAATTACAGTAAATAAACAGTATGAAATCTGGTAAAAGAATGGGAAGAAAGTAACCAAAAGAAATATTAGGGTTCTTGATGTTTTTATGGATTATACCCTTTTAATTCATTTTTCATGATGAAAATCCGCATGCTTGACATACGAAATCACTTATTTTAGGTTATCATACTTTTAGTATAAATTAATTGGAGTTTTGTAGTCAAAGATATCATTTTGGATCATTTTGGATGAGGAAATCCGTAATCTGGAAATTCTGCAGATTTACCATACCTGCTTGATCGATCGATCGACCCTAGAGCATCGACCGATCGATGATTCGATCGATCGAACACCTACCATCGATCGATCGCCCCTCCTGTACAATTCATCTTCCATTTTTAATAGGTCGTTCCAACTTAAATGATTAGGCATTCTTGGATATTAATGTTAGAACATTTTGGAATATAAAGAAGACTAGTAGGACTTTAGAAATATATGGAACCGTTGAGGTAAGACGAGATTAAGATTTCACGGGGGTGTTTTACACATAAGGGACAATGGGAACATGTGAAAAAGGGTAATACTCGTAAGGAAGTTACGTTGTAAGATGAATAAGTACCTACTGAAATTACACTTGGGAAAATAGGAATCCACGAATGTTATGTAGTAAGTTGGAATAATCCCCAAAATTAGAATAAGGGACAAACCGTTACACGTTATAACTAAATAATGAGTAATAAGGATAAATATTATATTTATGGGTGGTGAGAGTGTACCTAAATTTGATATGGTAATAGTAGTATACATATATGACGGTGTTATGCATATACTATATACGTGTAAAAATCATGCCCGCGCTACTTGCTATCCCGAGGTTACCGCACCGGGACAGTCTTATCTCGATGGGACCTTTATGGGGGATATTGATTCATACCCTAAAAGATAGGAATCCTTGGTACAGGCTATAGGATCGATAGTGAGACGATCATAAGATACGTGAGGGTATGTGATGACCTCTTAATGACTTAGAACTATGCTTCGCCTCAATTTGTATGTGTTTTATGTTAATACAGTTCGAGGGTGATTCCGAACAAGTATTTCCCTTAGTACGAGTGATAGAGGGACTTGATAGTTATGCCCGCACCATAAATTTTTATGTGGGGTGGTATTAGAATATATATATATATATATATATATATATATATATATATATATATATATATATATATATATATATTATATGAGTATTTAATATATATAATTAAATATGGAATTTGGGAACTACCTATTGTGACTATGGTATGTAAGAAAAGAATAATTATTTCAACTGTGGAATAAGTGTTTGAAAAGTACGATATATTACTGAGAAAGTTAATTATCATATAAGCCTTATGTCAGAACTTTGCTGTTAAATAAAATTAACCTCTTAAACATTTTAAATTGTCGGTTTGAAACTTTACGAGTAATTTAAGATGAGATAAGTTAAACTGTGAGGAAGATTAGTGCGATAGGTGTGCACATTAGAAGATAGGTGAGAATTTCTCAAGGGAGTGCCGCACTAATATGTTGGTTGCATTAGCCGGTAAGCATTTTAACTACTTGCTAAACTAATTTTAAACTGTTTTTCAATCGGGCTCTGACCCGTTTCCTACTTTCTCTTCTCTCTTGTATATATGTATATATTACAGGTGCCCAGCCACAGGGGCGTCTTGCATAGGATCCTTTGGAAGGAACGCGTTGCAGCTTAGGAGGGAGTTGCAGGCCTCTTGCTTAGACGACCGCATTTTTTATTCCACTTTTAGCACTATTTTATCCATATGGGCATGTATCGCCCTTTTCCATTGTTCAGTTGTTTTATCAGAGATTGCGATTCATTTATTTCCAGTATTTGTACTTTGGGATTTATTTATGTCAGGATGTCTTCCTTTAAGTTTTAAAGTTGGAATTAATTAGTTGGATGTTTAATTGTTTGGATTACATGTTTCAGTATAGTTGTTGTGTGACTCTTAAACTATGAATTATGTAAAGTTTTAAATGTTGGTTTTTAAAATAAAATTTGGAAATAGATGTCTAAAATTTTTTTTGACACAGCGCTTAAATATTTATGGTGTTTAATTGGAAAAGTTATTTTTACGACAGTAATGCTGAGAATGAACCAACCGTTCACCTTGATTATAATTTTAATAAAGGACTGATCACCCAGTATTTAATTAGGTGGGGTGGCACAAAATTATGGGCCTAATATCATGAAAGTAGTAACTTTCCTAGCCCTTGTTCCCCTTTTACTCGTACATGAAGCTCCTCAAAACCTGATTCCTCGTTATTTCTTTAACAACTACACTTGCGGCATTAAACCACATTCCTCTTATATTCATTGGAGAGAAGGGTTGATGTTACCTTATCCAAAATAATGATTTTCTTCTCGTACATCATCATATTCATGAAATGATCGTACCTCTTAGGAAGAAAAGCCAATACAACTGTAACCTTGACTTCTCCATCCATCTTCACCTCGATGTTTAATATTTTAAGACAAGCCTATTGAACTCATTGAGGTGGTCTTACAACTAAGTACTCGATCCTATAAAATATCGATACCTATTGAACTCATGGAGATTAATATGATTTTCCAAAGACTTATCCAAATAAAGATTCTTAATCTTCACCCAAATGACAATAGAGAAAGTCTTTCTGATACCGAATCATGGAACAATCATCCCTATCAATCTTCCTCCACTCTCCATCCTTCATTGAGTTTCTTCGATAAGGATGTCCATCACCCCAATTTTCCTAAGGGAAAAAAATTATATTCCTCAAATTTCTCCATATCATACTTTATCTTGGATGCATAACAAAGTACCCTATTTTTTTAACCTAAGCTTAGATCCCAATTTGTTACGTGGAAGAGAGGTGCGTGTATCAACTAGGATATTGTGATCAACAAACTAATCACACCAAAATATAGGAATACAAATAAAGAAAACAAAAAAATGATGAAAGAACACAATATTTATGTCCTTCGCCAATTTAGTTATCCCCACAATCGATCTATGTTACTAAATGAAGCATTTTTTCCTTCATTATATAATGTAATATCTCAGCTCACAAATAACCCTCACACATAATAATGAAAGACTTGCAAATACTAATCACATCAAAGGCTCCGAGATTTTAATCAAATCCTTAATGGAGAATACCTAAAATTGATTCCAAAATAACCATTTTTTAAGAGAAAGTGAGCCCTTAATTTTCACTCGCAAAATTCGCTTAGTGGGCCAAATTCTATCATATCCAAAATTTGATGGGAAAACACTCCTAAAATATGAGGTAAAATCTAAGTGTCCTAAATGATGTAAGACACCTCAGAAGATAGGCAACTAAAGATACCTATCTATGTTAGATACAAAAATGCCATAGGAGTCTGGTGCAATTTTTTATTTTTTTATTTTTTTATTTTTTTGCGTTTGTATAAATTTGAAGGTAAGATTGTAATGTTGAAAATATTTCATGGGAACCCATGTATTTTAAAAAGTTTAATAGTGCTTCAATTCTCAAAGTTAAAATAAGATACGTGTCCCTCTCTTTCTCTAAAAATTCAAATCAGCTTCTTCACTCTCTCTCAAATTGGTGTTCTTTATCAAACCAGCATTGATGTTCGCGACCCGTCCTGTGACCTCCTTTGTATCTCTCTAACCTATTATCTAACTCTTTATTTTAGATGAAGGTAACTATTATTTTTAATTTCCTTAGGGTTTGAATGTTTGAGTAAATTGATTTATTTTTTTAGTGTTTTATTTGGTTGTTTTTAAAGGTTTGATTTTGTTTTGATTTGATTTCATTAGGTTGTTTTTTTGTGTTTTAAATTTTTTGGTGATTGAATTATAATTTAGGGTTATCGGAATTATATTTCTATATTAAGGTTTTTTTCCGAGGTCTCGCATTTTATTTGAATTTGCTGTTTGAAATGTATAGTAACTTAAAATATAGAATAAAACTAAAAAAATATCTAAAAAGGTTTGTCCCAGGGGGCTACCCCCTCCGAACTCATAGACTCGCAACTTCTTTGAGTGCCCGATCGAAAACAAAATATCTTATGCATAGTTTCCCAAATTTTACTAAGTTGATTTGATTTGATTATTATTAGAATGGGGGTTTGATTTTATGTTGTTTAGTATTTTGCAATGAGGTATACTTCCTAAATCTCACATTTTAATGTAATTTGATATTTGAATTTATGATTGGCTAATTTAATAATGTATGTAAATTTAATTAAAATAAGCAGAATATTTATGAAAAATTTGAAAATATTTTAAAAAATTGGCCTCGGGTACCCCAAACCCACAACTTCTATAATTGGCCCACTCAAAACAAATTTGTGCTAGGAGTGGACCTTATGGATAAGAATGGACAAGTTACAAACACTCACTTCCGTCTCATGACGAATTGGATGGGAAAGAATGTATATTGACATTATTGCCAATCTTTGTTTTATTGTGCTATTATCGATCTCATCATTATGGATCCTTTAACATGTTTTCTAGACTAAACAAGAGAGAGAGAGAGAGAGAGAGAGAGATGGCCTAGTATAACAGTAAAAAGTTTAGTTATACCTTTAAGGTAATGGGATTTCAATATTTTGTAAAGTACGTAGTGAAATCGATGGGAGCTTATACAATATAAATTCCAGTTATACAATTCTACATTTTTTCGGGCATTAAGGTCGCTCATTTGCGAATATATATCTTATAATTTAGTGTATATACAAATATAACACGTGTATGTCACAGATATTTTCTTATACAATATAAATTCCACTTCCAAATTACAAATTTTCCAGAAAAAGGGTTTAAAAAAATCAATTTACACTAGTGGCGTACACAATATTTTTTTCAATAGAATTTTTTATTTATTTATGAACAAATAGGAGAAAAAGCATCTCCTAATTTAATGTAGTAATTGCTAAAAACTTGAGCATACACTAGTGTTGTCCTTGGGTCAGTTTCATTGGACTATTTGGCAAATGGGTTGTTCACACAAGTTTACTCAAATTTGTAGTGTTTGTTAAGCCTTTTTCGACATGGCTTAAGCTTTTTTCGACATGGAAAACATTGCCAAAAAAATCTTATGAGATCAAAATTTGCATTTGGAAACATAAATTGTACCTATTATTATATTGGATCAAAATAAATAAAAAGTGTATAAATGAGAAATAGATTAAAGTAAAAACTAAGGCCCATTTGGTTTGATATTATAATTCTGTTTTCTATGTTTAAATACAATTCTGATAAAAAATTGCATTTGGAAACCAATTTTTAAACATTGAATTATAATATTTGTGTGTTATAATCAAGTTGTTCAGAGAACAGGAAAAAGATGCATTATAACTTCTGTTTTTGATTTTTCAACTCAGAATTATACATTCTTAATATTTTAATACATTTATACCTTAATGTATAATATACATACATAGTACATTAATATATGTGTAATTCTTATAAATAAAATATATATATGTACATGTACATGAAATTACATATACTTATATTATAAAATTATATAATATACTAAGATCCATATTGTTGATATAAAAATTAGTCAGCTGACGTGGACCAATTATATGAAGACATGCATCATCCAACATGGCATAAGTTCAAATGCCGAGCTACTTAGCATACTGAGCTACTCAGCGTATCGAGATACCAAGATACTGAGCAACTTATAGGGAATGCTAAAGGACTAGGCAGATTCAATGCTTATTGAATTACAAGTCATTCCTTACCATGTACAGATGTAAATGCATATTCGATAAAGGCACACTATCTATTCACATTGACAGCCCAGGGTCTATAAATACATTGTAATACCCTGTTGGCAAGGCAAGCGAGAATAACGAAACTAAGGCAAGACACCCATTAATACAAATCAGTGGACGTAGGCCATTTCCTTAAGGTAAAACCACTTTAAAAATCTCATGTCTTATTTCTTTACTCATATTTATCCGTGATTAATAAATTAGATCAGATCTAATTTTTTACATCAACAAATTGGCGTTGTTTGTGGGAAGCGACTATACATAGCATTTTTTACCAAAAACTCATCACTAATGGCTGAAATTCTAGAATCCAACAATTAGAAACCAATCCTTCAGCACCTACAAATGAGAATGATTTGATAGGAATCTAAACTAGTCTGGATAGGGGATAAGAAGTTATGCAAGAAACAATGCAACAATTAGCTCAGACCATTCAAAATGGAGTATCTGCCCAGACAGGCCAAAGAAGCATTAAGAGAACCATGCATCCTCTATCTTCACGATACACTGAGCCACGATCTTTGTCATGATACAGGCATACTAAATTCAATTATTTCAGGAATTCAAGAGATTCATCATAACGGCCCGGTGTAAATGCTTCTGTAAGAATTTTGGATTCTTAGGAAGACATTACCGTATCGCCAGAGAGACCAAGTTATCTGGAAAGGTTGAGTAGAGCCTCTCCCTTCGACTATTTGGGCCCTAGGGGGAATAGAAGTCCTCATTGGCTTGCGTCGATAAATTCTCAACAACTAAATGATTTAAGGGAAGGCTCAGCTCAATCACATCCAAGCCTGAGACCTGCAGCTCGAAAAGAAAGATCTCAAGAGGAAAATTCTACGTGATCTGTTTCTCAGGCGAATACTAATAAGTCAGGGGATGAAAATAATGCATGAAAATTATCTATTCATATGTTGGAAGACAGGTTAGGAGATATGACCAAGGCTAAGAACCCTCTCTAAAGAACCTTTATTAAAGGATCTCCATTTATACAAGCCATTGTGGATTTTCCCACACCAGCAAAGTTCAAGGCTCCTGTGGTCACACCAAAGTACGATGGAAAAGCAGATCATGTCCTTCACATAGATCAATACTAGGCTGTGATAGATATTTATTCGGTCTTTGATGAAATGAGGTGCAGGGCGTTCTCAGGGATAATTATCGGATCTTCTCATATATGGTGCAACAGCCTTCCTCGAGGGCAGATTGCAACCTTCCACTAACTGTCAGAGCTATTTATAGGTAATTTATATTTTGGTGCAAATCCAATTAAAAGGGTAGACCATCTTTTGAGCGTTAGGCAGAAAGCAAGTCAAAGCACTAGAGACTACGTCACTTGTTTCAACAACGAGAAACTAGAGGTCATAGATTATGAGGAGAATACAGACATCACATCTCTCATGAGTGGTATTTTTCCAGATAAATTATATTATACCTTGGCTAAGGATCCCCCGAAATCCATGGTAGAATTAATGGCCAAAGAAAATAAAACATGAATGCCGAAGAGGCTATGGCTTCGAAGAAAAATACTGAAGAGAAAGTGCAGAATAAAGATGAGGGTAAATCCAAGAAGAAAGATAACAAGAATGATGGTGGAAGCAAGCAGTTAAAGGGAAAGGAAACATTAGATCATTTGAGGAAGTATACTAACTATAATCCCTTGAAAGTGGACATAAATAATGTTCTGAAGGAAATTAAGAACATCGAGGAATTGAATTGGCCAAAAAAGCTAAAGACAGCCCTTGAGAGGAGGGATAAATCCAAATATTATGAGTTCCATAAAGATCATGGCCACACAACCAGGTAGTGTATAGCTCTCCAAAACGAGATACAGGCTCTCATTAGATGAGGAAATCTGATAAGTTTGTTGATAGTCAGAATGGTGGAAAAACCAATAGTAGAGGTCAACAAAGATCCAAATCTCCTTGTCGACCCAGAGAAGATAAGAAAAAGGACCATGAAGATGACCCTAAAGATGATCCCGGTCTCCTAAAAAGGCTAAGACAACCTGAGCGTGAGGTATTTTTTATTCATTTTGGTTCATTTGATTATAACATGATTACAGGTCGAGACGCACAAGGAAGTGATCATACCGTTGAAAGGAAAGCTTACCTCAATGAGGCTCAAGATTGTTCCTATATACAGTGAATAAACCTGACTGAAGAAGATCGCCTAAGGGAAGTTAGCAAAGATAAGCTGGTCATTGGCTTTGCTACAAATGATTTGGAAGGAGTCTTATATCCTCATGATGATCCTCTAGTGATGAAAATGAGTATGAAGGACGTAATCATTTTGAGAGTGCTAGAGGATAATGGTAGGTCGACATATATCATGTTTTAGCATTGTTTCGATGGTTTGGACATGAAACTTAGTCAATTGGAGCCTCATCACAGGCCCCTTACTGGGTTTTCTATAGAAAAAGTTTTTCCACTTGGAACGATCAAGATACACATGTTGATTAGGACATGGTTAGTTAGCAGAAAAAAGGAGGTGCATTTCTTTGTGATGGAGAAGAATGTCCAGTCAAACTATAATATACTCATGGGAAGAGTAGGCCTGAAAAAGTTTGAAGCAGTTTCATCCACAGCACATCAATGTTTGAAGTTCCTGGCCAACTTTGGGGTTAGAGTTGTAAAAGGAGATCAAAAAGTAGCCCGAGAATTCTACTAATCTTTCTCCGAGCAAGAGGAATCGAAGGATGCTAGGAAGAAAACAACCACTTATCAAGTGGATGAATATGATGAGTCTGAGATTGAAACCTTAGACCCAAAAGATGAAACGGAGCTCATTAAAGGACAAGTCATAGAGGCTACCAAAAACATTATTCTAGTTGATGAGAAAACATAAAGAATAACTCATATTGGCATTTTACTTGATCCCATATTAAAAAAGGAGCTGGTAACATTCTTGAAGCAAAGAAAGCATGTATTTACATGGAGTCATAAGGATATCCCGGGTATAGAACCAAATTTCCTGTGCCATGAGCTAACGTCAACAAAGAGATCAAATCAGTGAAGCAAAGGAGAAGAGTCTTTAGTTCGAAGAAGAACCAGGCTATTCAAGAAGAGGTGGAAAAGATACAAAAATATTTTATATCGAAGATGTGAAATATCCAGATTAGTTGGCTAATGTTGTGATGGTAAAAAAGAAGAAGAAGGAGTGGTGGTTGTGTGTGGATTTCACAGATCTGAATAAAGCCTACTCAAAAGATTATTTTCCTCTGCCTAGAATAGATCAGTTGGTGAACGCAACTTTAGGACATGATCTGATAAGCTTTATGGATGCTTATTCTGGATACAATTAAATTAAAATGAAGCTAGCAGACAAGGAAAGTACCTCTTTAATTACCCCTCGAAGAACATATTGTTACAATGTTATGCCTTTTGGTCTTAAAAATGCATGTGCATATCAGTGGTTGGTAAATAAGGTATTTGCAGAGAAGATTGGCAAAAATATGGAAGTATATGTTGATGACCTGTTAACTAAAAGCAAGAAAGTTGTCGACCATATAACTTATTTGAGCTAAACATTTGATCAACTAAAGAGGTACCAGATGAAGATGAACCAGACCAAGTGTGTTTTTGGCGTACATGAAGGCATGTTCCTCGGATACAATGTGAATCAAAGAGGTATTGAAGCAAACCCTGACAAGATAAAATCTTTTCTTGAGGTCCAGTCCCCGACTACTAAGAAGGATGTACAAAGCCTTACTGGGTGTGTAGCCACTCTAAATAGATTTATCTCCCAAGTAACTGATAGATGTCTTCCATTCTTCAAGGTGCTCAGAAAGACCTTTGAGTGGAACGAAGAATGCGAGATGGCATTCCTAGAGTTGAAGAGATACTTAGGGAAACCTCCTTTATTGTCTACGCCAGTAGCCGGAGAAAAACAATACTTGCACTTGGTTGTCTCAGAAAGTGCAGTTAGTTCAGCCTTTATAAGAATAGAATATGGAGTGCAAAAACTGGTTTATTGAAAAGTGTACGGCTTTTCTAAAAAAAAATTTATAATAATTTCCTTTTATATAAACAACACGAGATGATGCGGAAGCGTAAAAAGTACGATGGTTCAACTTAAATAAACAATTACCAAAATTTCAAATTTTAATATTCTTAAAATTATATAAAGTGTAACTTAAATAAAGAGCACAAATATTATTTTCACTTTTAAACCGATTAAATCATCCAAGCCCTAGAATTTGCCAAAGTAAATATTATCAATGTTCCGAATGTTAGGCCAAACCAATTTTAGCAAATGACTTGAATTAAACAACTTTACCCAATATTTAATTAAAGTCGAGATTAAATTGAAGTGTTATAATTTAAACCGAATTTTATCTTGAATTATCCTACGCATGCGTTCTAAATAAATTAAGAAAGATAAAATAAACCAATCACACTACGCCGCGATGTACGAGGAAAAACCCAAGACGGGAAACAACCTCGGACAGCCCTAGCCACAAATCCACTAGACACGGAATTATAATTATAAGACAGATAGACTTACAACGCACGACTCGATCCCTCTCAAGCCTCGACGCTTCTTCTTGTAGACACCTCTTCCTAGCGGATAACCTTGGAACACCACCGCGGTCTCGGAATCCACCGATAGGACTTTATATGGTCACCGTCACCCGAGCATGAAGCCTTTCTTCAAGCGAGTAAAACAACATAAAACACTTCTTCTTTCTTTGTGGGAGGTATAAGAAAAACCCGAAACTTCTCTTCAATTCGGTAGAGAAAACCAGTGCCAAACTCCAAGCAATTAATATGTATATAGGTGAACTTGGATAAACAATATGGGTGTAAACTAGAGTGATAAGTAAATTTCTCTTTGAAAATCTCACTCAAAACTTGAACTTTTTCTCTTTTTAATATTGCTCTCAAAACACTCTCTAAGATTTTGTATGATATGAAAAAGATCAATTATCAGAAGTGATTCCCTCACATTTTAAAATCTGAGAAAGTTGGTTACAAACATAGTGGGAAAAGAGGGTGCAAATCTGCCAAAAATTGTTCCCGCCTGGCATCTCGTTCGAACGACATTTCGTTCGAATGAACTCTCGTTCGAACGAGACTTCTAACGACGCTCCAGTATGGACTCGTTAGAACGAACAATCTCGTTCGAACGACATTTCGAACGAGGGACCAGTATACCTTGGTGGGAACTCTTTGGCAAACTCTTTCGAACGACATCTGATTCGAACGAAAAACTCGTTCGAACGACATATCGAACGACTTCTAGAAATATTATAAAATTCGATTTCAGCCCAAAAACTTTATATACTTTATTTTAAAGTTCTAATTAAATTTTTTCTGAAAGTAGAATACAGTTCTTATTAAACCTAACACCCAATAAACTTTGTTCCAAGATCCTATATATATATAATTGCATTCATACCTTGGGAGAATGGAACTATGATTGATGACGTAGAAATGAGGCACCCAAACCGACATGTTTGATGAAGCTTTATACTCTTTGCCGCTACGTCTTAAACAAACATTTCATAGGCTTGAGAGTATTACAATTAAACACTATCCTATGAATAAATGTTTTTGTCCTTAATTGAGCCAACACTATACATGGACTCAATTGGAAATTTGTATCCTTACAAATCTCCCCCTTTGGCTATTCCGGGACAAAAACCTAACAAAAATCCTAAAGGGTCGTCAATCTCTACTAGACTCAAAACATAACCCACCCAAACTTGACTCAACCCAAAGATCAAACGCTTGGCCATTGAAAGATGCCGCTTTAGAATAAATCCTGCACACTTAAGCAAACTCATCAAATGCATAGGGAATATCAAAGTATTAAATGCAATTACTTAATTAATCCCCCTAAATTAATTCTCCCCTTTATCAAACAAATGACATACTTTGAAAGACGTCTCCCCCTAAGATAAATCTCCCCCAAACTAAGATACGATAATAATAGGATTAGATACCATTTCTCCCCCTATCATCATTCTCCCCCTTTTTGTTCAGGAATAGACAAAGGCTAAAGAATCAAAACATAATAGCATGTTGAAGCTTAAAGTGATAAGACATGAAAGCATATGGGCAACAAAAGCAAGGCAAAGACAAAACAAAATATCATATATATATGTATAGATACAAACACACAAACGACACACACAACATATAATAGGAGACTTTCACACTCGTATGGCAAAAATGTGTCATATGGAAATGGAAGTGTAGGGGTGTGAACTAGTAACGATTAAATTTAGACCCAAACACTTAATAAACATTCACGGAGTTCTCATTTGATTGCAAACTTCATCATATTTAAATATAACCTCATGTGACAATATAAATTGAACTCAATGAACAAACATACACAATGTATACAAGCCTAGCATATTGATGATTCTACAAACCAATAGAGTCATGACATGAAATACGCAACTAGGATAAACAGACATAGTGCAAACCGTTGATATACCATCCAATCTCCCTCAATATGCATTTATATTAAATTTGAATGAATATATCAATCAGACATAGGCCTTGGCAAATTATTTTTCTTTTTAATGCCATATATTCTGTTTTTAGGCCTTTGGACCACGTATTTCTTTTAGGTCCATTACAAACGGTGTCTTACAATCGCAAAGGATCACTTAGTCCTTTCGGAGCCCTTACCCGTGCACATTTTGATTTATCATGTTTTCATTTTTCACACAAATCTCACATGCAACAGATTTTGACATGCACTAGTGCTCCTAAGTCACAAATATGTAGATGACAAGATTGGAAGGAGAACATCTCACATAGCTCAAATATGCATATGAAGTTAAAATTTCAAAAGAGCTCGTGCATGTGTGAATAGAGGCATATAAAAATAGAATCCATTTAAACAACACAAAATCTAACTACTCCATAAAATATGGTAAAGAACATAATAAGGATTGATAATCTAAACCAAAAGTTCTAGCCACATGGGAGCGTTAAAGGAGGGATTCAAACAAAAATACACACAAAATAAAATCCTTTTGAGTTATTAACATTTTTCACCAAAAAGAAATATATATACTCAAAAGGATAAACAAAAATCATTTGAATTTTTCATTAAGCTTAAATTACCAAGAGATAAAATCCAAATGATAAACAAAAATCTTTTTGTATTTTTCATTTAATGCAAACAAAATGAAGGAAATATAATACAAAAGATAAACAAAAATCATAATTCTACCATGTGATAAGCATGGTGCATAGACTAGAAAATGATTAAACAAGCATACATTTAGCATGTGAATAAAGCATGAAGTACAAACGCAAAAGTATGCAAACACTACTAACACATTCAACCTTTAAATTTAGCAAGAGAGGTTTCATGTGAGAGTAAATGAGAATCAGGAAATCTTGTATCTAGCGCGTTTAAAAGAGATTTCCTAACCCATATAGATTTATATTTAAAATGATGGGGATTGGAAAATAATAAAATGCTAGATAAAGATTTCCTTGGACTTCTTTTAACATCAAAACAATATGACCTAAGGTGACATTTCCTACCACAATGCAAGCATGTGTAAACACGAGGAATGTTACCTAAGGTGTGACCTTTTCTAATGTCTTTGGACAAAATTGATCCTCTAAAACAAACAATGGTTTTAGCTTTAGCAATTGAAGAATTTCAACATGATGTGCTAGAACCATTTAACAACTACTAGAGTCTTGAAAGTCATTTTTCAATTTTAAAATTTCGGACTCAAGTAATAAATTAGACTCCTCAAAATTACGGGACTCCTTCTTTAAATTTTCTATAATTCCTAGAAGGTTAACACGTTCTCCCTAAATATGAGCAAACTTGTCCCTAAGAGTCTTCCACGATATTCACTCTCTTTCTTGGACATTTCTAAAATATCAAAATTCGAATGTAAGTCCATGAGCTTTTCACGAAAAATATCTTTTTGAGATAAGGAGATTTGCAAAGACTCAATGTGAGCTTTAAAACTAGAATTTTCATTTTCAAGAAATTTAATTCTTTTTACAAATCTCAAATTTAATTCCTTTAAATTTTTGTTACATTTATTAAGCCCATTTAATTCCTCTCGAAAATCAAAAAATTTATTTTCATTAAAATTGGACAAATTTTCATTTAGGTGTCCCATTGAGAGATATAAAATAGAAATATGAGAGTGATAAAAAATTTGAACCACCTAAACAGGTAAGGAAACACAAAAGCCGAAAAACGGATCTTTAACGCGCTAACTTAGCGCTTCGGCTCTGATACCAATCTGAAAAGTGTATGGCTTTTCTAAAAAAAACTTATAATAATTTCCTTTTATGTAAACAACACGAGATGATGCGGAAGCGTACAAAGTATGATGGTTCAACTTAAATAAACAATTACCAAAATTTCAAATTTTAATATTCTTAAAATTAAATAAAGTGAAACATAAATAAAGAGCACAAATATTATTTTCACTTTTAAACCGATTCAATCATCCAAGCCCTAGAATTTGCCTAAGTAAATATTATCAATATTCCGAATGTTAGGCCAACCAATTTTAGCAAATGACTTGAATTAAACAACTTTACCCAATATTTAATTAAAGTTCATATTAAATTGAAGTGTGATAATTTAAACCGAATTTTATCTTGAATTATCCTACGCGTGCGTTCTAAATAAATTAAGCAAGATAAAATAAGCCAATCACACTACGCCGCGATGTACGAGGAAAAACCCAAGACGGGAAAAAACCTCGGACGGCCCTAGCCAAAAATCCACTAGATACGGAATTACAATTACAAGACAGATAGACTTACAACGCACGACTCGATCCGTCTCAAGCCTCGACGCTTCTTCTTGTAGACACCTCTTCCTAGCGGATAATCTTGGAACACCACCGCGGTCTCGGAATCCACCGATAGGACTTTATATGGTCACCATCACCCGAACATGAAGCCTTTCTCCAAGCCGGTAAAACAATATAAAACACTTCTTCTTTCTTTGTGGGAGGTAGAAAAAACCCGAAACTTCTCTTCAATTCGGTGGAGAAAACCGGTGCCAAACTCCAAGCAATTAATATGTATATAGGTGAACTTGGATAAACAATATGGGTGTAAACTAGAGTCATAAGTAAATTTCTCTTCGAAAATCTCACTCAAAACTTGATCTTTTTCTCTTTTTAATATTTCTCTCAAAACACTCTCTAATTGTTTGTATGATATGAAAAATATCAATGATCAAAAGTGATTCCCGCACATATTAAAATCTGAGAAAGTTGGTTACAAACATAGTGGGAAAGTGGGTGCAAAACTACCAAAAAACTGCCAAAAACTGTTTCCGCCTGGCATCTCGTTCGAACGACATTTCGTTCGAACGAACTCTCGTTCGAACGAGACTTCTAACAACGCTCCAGTATGGACTCGTTAGAATCTCATTCGAAATCTCATTAGAACGAACAATCTCGGTCGAACGACATTTCGAACGACGGACCAGTATACCTTGGTGGGAACTCGTTGGCAAACTCGTTCGAAGGACATCTGGTTCAAACGAAAAACTCGTTCGAACGACATATCGAACGACTTCTAGAAATATTATAAAATTCGATTTTGGCCCAGAAACATTATATACTTTATTTTAAAGTTCTAATTAAATTTTTTCTGAAAATAAAATACAGTTTTTATTAAACCTAACACCCAATAAACTTTGTTCCATGCTCCTATATATATATAATTGCATTCATACCTTTGTAGCATGGAACTATGATTGATGACGTAGAAACGAGGCACGCAAACCAGCATATTTGATGAAGCTTTATAATCTTTGCCGCTATGTCTTCAACAAACACTTCATAGGCTTGAGAATATTACAATTACATACTATCCTATGAATAAATGTTTTTTTCCGGAATTGAGCCAACACTATACATGGACTCAATTGGAAATTTGTATCCTTACATTTATTATACCAGCGAGGCATTCAGGGGAGCATAAATTAGCTATCCTAAACTGGAGAAATTAGCATTTGCATTGATTGAAGCAAGCAGGAGAATGAAACCATAGTTTCAAGCCCATACAATGGTGGTATACACGACATGCCACTCAGACGTATTGGGCAGTGGAGTTAGGGGAATATGACATTATCTATGAACCAAGGTCCTCTCTTAAAGGACAAGTAGTGGCATATTTCATCGTTGAGTTTACTTATCCAGATGTCTTCGATCGACAAAGGGCCAATGTAGAGAAACGGAAGGATGCCAGAGGGTTTAGTAACAAGACCATGATAAATTCTTAGTAGAAAATTAGACAGAAGGGATGATAACAGATCAACCAGAATCTTTTGGAAAAGTACATGAGATGAAAAAGAAGTGTGATGAGATGAAAGGTAAGATATTAAATGAAGGAATTTTATCAGACCAAGGGTTTAATGATAATATTCCCATATGGAATTTGTATGTTGTTGGTTCTTCATGTGGGACAAGCAGTGGAGATGGAATTATTCTCAATACTCCAGATGGGATAGACATTGAATATGCTCCGTGTTTCCAGTTTCAAGATTTTAATAACAAAGTTGAGTACGAAGATGTGATTACGGGCCTAAACTAAGCTAAATCACTGAATGCAGAGAAAATGCTGGTATGCAGTGATTCTCAATTATTGGTAAATCAAATGTTAAGTCTTTATGCAACCCGAGGGGAGTTCATGTCAAGATACTTAGCTAAGGCTTTGGAAATTATAACTAGTTTAGCAGCTGTACAGATGGTTAGAATTCCTTGATTGGCGTGACAACCCTACTTTTTATATCTAACTCGATTAGCTACGCCCAATTAAATTAAAGTGGAGCATCAATATGTTGGCATTAGAAACAAAATTTAAATAAATTCAGTAAAGTAAACATGTACACTCTCATATGTGTAACCAAATCATATAATAACAACTATAACAAGTGAAACCAACTCATAACTATTAACTGCAATAATCCATCAGTAATCTCAAACTGAAAAATATAAAATGCCAATACATGTGGCCCAACACAAAGCGGTAAAGACTAATACAACAATTATCTCAAATACCAAGTATCAACAACGTGATATTAATCTCTGATACCACCCTCAAGAAAAAGGAAACAAGAGACATGAATTAAAATAGAATAACTCAATATCTCTAGGAATCCTAAGATTTATATGATATCATCAAGCTCCATAGTCTATTGTCCATCGGGACGAGGACCAGTCATATATTATATATATAGGAGAGGAGAAAGAAGCAAGATAGCCGAACGTCAAAGCAAGAAAACAAGCTATAAGATTATAAGATGTGTGGAGACAATGATTGTGCAACACAAATAAATATGAGAGAAGTAATGACCAAGAAAGAACTAAGAAAATAAAATGCCAATCACACAACAACGGATGTACGTGGTGCAGCAAAGATGTGCCTACGTCCACGGTGGTGCAGTCAGTATTATTTCTCATTATTCTGGAGAATGAGTACAGAGAATACAACTTGTCCTTTGCCCCGGACCTAGGGTTTCATTCATACATGTGTATGTTAGTTAGTGGGGATGATGGGTTCCTCCTTATTAGCCATCTTCCCTATAACTTCCCTCCATGGGATTGTGCTCCCCTATAACTTCCCTTTATGGGGTCGTGGGGAAATTGGATCAATACAAAAGATGAGGGGCCTGGACTTTGGGCCGCTAGGGCTGGGCTACTCGTCCAGTCCTACAATACTAAATTTTGGGTACCCGCAATTGCCCCTAAATTTGTTGTGCCATGAATGTGGGCCAAAGATTTAAATGATTAGCCATAATAGCCGTGTTGCAATTCTTCGGGAGATGTAGAGTCGATTTCTGGCAGCAGCCGCTTCGCTTACTGTGCGATATGATTAGATTTTGAAGGTTTGTTGGAATAAGGCTCATTTCTTTTCGTCGTTTCAGGTTTTCCAGCACTCTTCTATCTTGTGAGAGCTCTTGCGCTTCGAACCTTCTATTTTCGATCTCCATTCTCGTTGCTTCTTCGTCATTTGACCTGATCTTCTGTCTTGTAAGTCTCTCGTGCCCTTTGCATTTTCTCTTTGGTTTGTAGCTTTTCTTGTATTTTCCAATGGCGAAGATTGGAAATAGGTTAAACTCGGAATTTAGAAAATTCTACAACATTCCTAAGTGGGTGGAGATTGAGTTTTGTGTCTCGCCTCCTAGGAACGGTAGGTATATAGAGGATGCCCACTGGATTCATGCTTTGTTTCTTTCCTAGGGGGGACTTACTTTTCCCCCTAATGATCTGTTTTTGCATTTTTTTAGCTATTTTAGTATTTTACCTGTACAATGTTCTTCCAATGTATGGAAAATAGTGAACGGCGTGCATAGGATAAATCAATTTTATGGCACAAGTTTAGGGATTGCCGAGGTCTTCTTTTGTTACTCCTTCTCTCGGACTAGTTCAGGTGTCTTGTACCTCAAAGATAGGAGCCCTGATAGGGTATTGGTAGTAAATCTACCTGATTCCCATGAGGACTACTGGCAGGAAGGTTTTCTTATTAGGAATTGGCAGTTTTCTCCCCAATTTGAAGGGTCAAGGGCTGAAAGATTCACTGTTCCCTTTTATGGGGAAGAATATATAGGTAGATATTTGTATTGTTGCTTCAATCTCTGCTAACTTATGAATTTTCTAACTCCTTTCTGCGTTTTCTTTTACAGCGAGGTCAAGGAACGTGGAGCCTGCTCTTAGCGAGGTCCGAATTTCTGAGTTGGTTAAAGCTTGGAACATCAGAGAGCCTTTGGATGACGGCGAGCATCCCAGATCTGTCGCTTTCTTGTTAGAGTATAAGTACGTAGGCTCCAGCTTCATAGCACGACCTGTGGACAGTGTTCTAGAGTTTTCTTCCCTCGAAGAGACTACTGCCGAGCTAATCCAGTTGGACGAAGAGGAGAGGAGCTCTAAAAGTGAGCCTGTAGGTATTCTTGGTGGAGGGAGCTCTATCGGTAGCAGTTCTTCTAGTTCTGAGGAGAATTCTGAAACTCAAGGATCGTCGAGCACTTCCAACAGTTCTGGTGAAGAGATGCCTCCCAGGAAGAATTTGATCAGAGATGATGACGATGATGATGACGTGCTCCTTGCACAGAGGTCCAAGAAGCTGAAGTCTGCATCTGGGGTTATAACTACTGGTTCTCGCCCTTCTTCTTAGGAGCAAGAGAAGAAGAGGAGAGAGGAGGAGCAGGTGAGAGAGAGGGAGAGGAATAAGGAGGAGGAGAGGAGGAAGGTGGAAGAGAAGAAGAAAGTGGAGGAGAGAAAGAGAAGGGAGAGAGAAAAGGATGAGGAGAGGAGGAAGATGGAATCGAGGACCAAAACAGGTCAAGCCCTGGTCCCAGTATCTGCCTCGCCTGAGGGGGCTTCGGTGGCCACTTCTCCTTAGCTAGCCCCTGCGCTGCTCGAGAGAGCAGTCCTTCCTGCGGATTGCCAGAGGGCGTTGGGGTCCGATCAACTGGCTCTGCAAGCTAGCCAGAGGCTTTCCTTGGTAAAGTTCTCTTCTAATTCTCAATTTATTTTAACAAGTCTTGATGGTTTCTTCTTCTTGATTTCTTCTTTATTCTTTGCAGTTTGTGACCGACTTCGCTGTGATTTATCGCTCTCGCGACGAGCTGGTGAGGAGGAATGGTGAGCTGGAACAGCAAAAGTCTACTCTGGAAGCCAGGGGCTCTCAGCTGGAGGCCGACCTGAAGGCTACTGATGTAGCTCGAGTTTCATCTGACCTGGCCCTTGTCAATTCTGGTCGCGAGAGAGATGATGCGGTCAGGGAGCTGGGAGAGCTGAGGAAGGCTTATGATCTGGTGTGCAAGAGCAAGATGGACCTTGCAAAGAAGAATAGGGTTCTGTCCGGGCAACTGGAGGCGGAGAAAGCCCAGGTAGCCACCCTTAAGGAGGACTCGTAGAACTATGGTCGGGCTGCTGCGTATGAGGACGCTGAAGTTCAGATAGGCTATATCAGTCGTCTGAACTTCAAGAAAGGGTGGAATAAGGCTCGCGTGGCTGCTGGGGTGGACGTTGCATCCCCACTCTTTGACGAGCACGATCCAGGGCCGAAGCCAGTCGTAGATGAGGACCCTGCCCCAACTGCTGAAGGTAGTGATCCTGTCTCTAAGGCGAATCCTGCTGATGCTCCTTTGGTTGAGAGGACAGCGGACACCCCTACAGAGGGTAATACCCCTGCTGATGCTGATAAGGACAAGGGACCATTCACCTCTGGGCCACCCGAGGTTGCTAATTGATAGGGCTATTTTGTAATTTTTTCTTTTTCAATATGATGTTACCTCGTTCCTTATTAATGTAAAGACTTCATTTTTGTTTATGCTGATCTCTTTATCTTCTCTTTCTTTTACATATAGTTGGTTGATGTTGATGACAATATTCCTGCTACCTCCCAACTGGGTAGGACTCTTAGTTCTAATGCAAGCCATGCTGTTCGCCAGGCCTTTGTTAGACTTTGTAAGTCACTTAGGTCTAGGAATCAGAAATATAAGGAGCAATCCAAGCTGGTGGCTAAGCTGAAGGACAGGCTCCAAGAAATGGAAGAAATCGGTGCCTCAGTACAAGATGAAGTTAGTGCACTGAGAGCAAAGTTACTGGAGGCCACCGAAATTAACCAAGTTGGGGAGTTCCTATAGCAGGAGAATGAAGACCTGAGGCGAGAGGTTTCGAAGCTTAAGGAGCATTCGCCAAGCACCGTTCCAATAGTCCTGCAAGGCTCTTCTTCATCGCGAGCTGCTCGGCCTCCCCTCCCGCGTGCTGGCAGGAGTGCCAGGGATAGGAACAGGGAAGCCGTCGAACAGCGAGAGATTGGGGATCTGCACGACGATGTTCGGCGAGCTTATGTAATTGCTGCTGGTATCCAGAGAGATGTTTCCTGACTTCGGCATCTATTCAAGAAGGGCCCTCACCAAGTGTGGTCTGATGGCTATGATCAGGGCTGGCTTGATGCTCCCACGAGATTATCAGAGTTCTAATAACTTTCTTTCATTAGAGGGTGGTTGAGTGACCTGAGAGAGCTACAGGTCCCGAGGAACTCGGTGTTATGGTATCAACACGAGATGTCTTCATCCACTCTGATGCCCAATCCATTCAGGAAGGATGATCGATGGATCCCCATTGATGCTATTCCCTCGAAACTATTGGAGTTGGACGCAAATGAAGTCGTGGAAGAGCTAGCCCCCGCTCCTGATGATGGAAGGAGAGCTAAAGTTTTTTATTATCTTGCTCGGAGGCTTCCACCTCCTTAAGATTTTGTCATTCTTTTTCTTTTTGATAATGTAAATTCTTTGGGCGACCTTCGCCGACTAAACATGTATTATCACTGTTTGTAAATAAAAAGGATTAATGAAAAGTTCGCATTTTGGGCAATTTTGCCGACTAAACGTGTTCATCCAATCTTTTTATATTTTCGCTGCTTCATAATTCTTTTTATTTTGTCATGCGAGTGTCCCCCAGTCCACTATAATGAAAGAATACCATTGTGCCCCCACTTTACCTTTTAGGTTGTGTCGTCACACTCCCTTAGGCCTAAGTGGGGCAATTGGCGAGGACACACCTGGTATTAGATGTCTTCATCCGATCAGGATTTTGTTTAACTAAAATAGGTTTGATGCCTAAGAATACTTTGTAGGGCTTCATATATTCCCAGGGGCCATGCTAAGAGGTCTGTCGTGCTTCATGACGATGACTTGAGGAGGGGTGTTCCCCTGCTGTGTCGACCATTATGCCTGTGATTTGGAAGGGATGTGAAATAAAATATAACTATTACTTAATTTGGGAGTGATCAACTGAGAGATTTTCATTAGTGAAATGGGAAATGAACTGTCCTTTCACATAACGAATACAATAAAAGATTTAATAACAGAGTTCCTAAAAATAGAATTTCTTGAGATTAGCTGCGTTCCATGCTCGTGGTGTCTCCCTGCCCTCCATCGTTTCCAAATGATAGGAACCTTGCAGGTCATCTCTAATTATCTTATAAGGTCCTTCCCAGTTTGGGCCCAGCTTACCGTCTGATGGCTTCACTGTGTTGCCCATGACCTTTCTTAGGACATAGTCCCCAACTTTGAATCTCTTCGGGTTGACCCTTTTGCTGTAGTTCTTCGCGAGATGTTACTGATAGCTCGCTAGTTTCACTAGGGCAAGTTCCCTGCGTTCGTCAGCCAGGTCGAGTTCAGCGAGCAAAGCCTCATCATTCTGGCCTTATTCCACAATGTCGGATCTCATTGTTGGCAATCCCGCTTCTAGTGGGATGATTGCCTCCATACCATATGTTAGTGAGAATGGCGTTTCTCCTGTTGCTCGCCTAGGAGTCGTTCTGTATGCCCATAGGATATGCGGTAGCTCAGTTGCCCATGCACCTTTGGCTCGCTCTGACCGCTTTTTCAATCCAGTGATCACTGTTTTATTGGAAGCTTCAGCTTTTCCATTGCTTTGAGGGTAGGCCACCGAGCTAAAGTGGTGCCTGATCCCGTGTTCTTTGCAGAAGTCCTGAAAAGGGCCACTCTCGAACCGTGTTCCATTGTCAGTGATGATGGTTCTGGGGATTCCGAATCGAGTGATTATATTCCTCCATATGAACCTTATCATGACAGCATCTCAGATGTTTGCCAGTGGTTCTGCCTCGATCCACTTAGTAAAGTAGTCAGTTGCAACCAACAGGTATTTGCGATAGCCGGCAGCGGTGGGCAGTGGTCCCACGATGTCCATTCCCCATTGGGCGAAAGGCCAGGGGCTGGTCAGGGCTTGTGGACCATAGGAGCGTGAAGTTGGCATTTCAGGCATTTGCGAACATATACTGCGGAGTCCTTTTGCATGTATGGCCACCAATAGCCTTCCTTCGTTGATCGGAAGGCTAGAGACCTTCCTCCGACATGACTTCCACAGATTCCTTCATGAAGATCGTGAAGCACTGCCTTGACATCGCCTGGGTAGATGCATCTAAGGTAGGGACCGTAGAAAGGTCTTTTATACAAGTCGCCTCCTGTGGATAAGTTAAACCGAGCAGCTTTGACACTTATCTGGTGGGAAGTTCTCTTGTCCTCTAGAAGCATTCCGTCCTTTAAATAGTCCTTCAAGGGATCCATCCTGCTGAGGGTTGATTCCAATTGGAGTATTAGTTCCACGTTTGGCAGCTCGTAGTTGGGTTAAATGCTTGGGCAACTGAGGAAATCGATAGGGGTAACCCTTTTATGGCTAGATTCAATTGCCGAACTCAGGGGTGCTAATGCATCAGCGTGGCTATTTTGCCTGTTGGGAAACTGCTGGATGTTGATCTCTTCAAAGCTCATCATTATGTTTTTCACCAAGGAGAGATAGGCGGCCATTCTTTCATCCTTTGCATTACAGTCTCCACTTATATGGTTGGAAACTAGTTGCGAATCGCCGAATACTTACAAAGGCTTTGCTCCCAGAGTTTGTACTTTTTGGAGACCTGTTATTAGGGCTTCATATTCTGCTTCGTTGCTGGAGGCTACAAATCCCAGCCCAATTCCTTGCTCAAGGACTGTGTTTTCTGGAGTGATGAGAACAATTCCTACCCCTGCCCCCTTTGAGTTGGAGGCTCCATCAACGAATAGTTTCCAGCTTTCCACTGTAGCTTGGTTATTTTTCTTTGTTAGCTTAGGCTGGTTGGAGGGTTCTTTACCTGTGAATTCAGCTATGAAATCAGCGAGGATTTGACCCTCGATAGCTGTCCTTGGTTGAAATTGGATGTCAAACCGGCCGAGCTCGACTGACCATTTAGACAGTCTGCCTGACAAATTCGCCTTCCTTAGGACAGCCGCGAGGGGGTGTCATGTAAGGACGATGATCGTATGAGCTTCGAAGTAATTCTTCAGCTTTCTCGAGGCTATTACTAGGGCGAATGCGAGCTTTTCCAATGGTAAGTAGCGCTGCTCGGCATCTAATAAGGTTTTGCTCGCGTAATAGACGGGATGTTGGATTCCTGTAACTTCGCACACTAGCGCCGAGCTGGAAGTATGACTGGATACAGAGAGGTAGAGGTACAAAGAGTCCATTTGCTGTGGTATGACAAGCAGTGGTGGAGTGCTTAGGTAGGACTTGAGCTCGTCCAATGCTCGCGAGCAATCTGGGCTCCACTCTACTATTTTGCTGCCCTTTAAGAGTTGGAAGAAAGGCTTGCATCTCTCGGAGGATTTAGAAATGAAACGATTTAGAGCAACGAGCATTCCAGTGATCTTCTATACATCCCGGATTGTGCGATGAGGTTGCACTCTGTTGATTGCATCAATCTGGTCCGGATTAGCCTCTATGCCTCGCTTGCTGACCAAATACCCAAGAAACTTCCCTGACTGGACACCGAAGGAACACTTGCTCGCATTAAGTTTCATTCGATACTTTCTGAGGATTTCGAAGGTACTTGATAGGTCCGAGAGGTGATTCTCCTTCTCCTTGCTCTTGATGAGTATGTCGTCGATGTAGACCTCCATTGTGTCTCCCATTTGTTTCTTAAACATTTTAGTAACTAGCCGCTGATAGGTTGCCCCTGCATTTTTTAGCCCAAAAGGCATGACCTTGTAACAATATAAACCAACCGTCGTGATAAATGCCGTTTTGTCCTTATCTGGGGCATACAAGGGAATTTGGTGATACCCTGAGTATGCGTCCAGGAAACTCATTCGTTCGTGAGCTGCGGTTGTGTCTACTAGCTGGTCTATTTTTGGAAGAGGGAAGCTATGCTTGGGGCAGGCTTTGTTGAGGTCAGTGAAGTCTATGCAAACTCTCCACTTTCCGTTGCTTTTCGGAACTACCACTAGGTTGGATAACCATTTGGGTAATTGCACTTCCTATATGGATCCTGCTTCCAGCAGTTTTTCGACTTCTTTTTCTATTGCTCTGGCCTTCTCGGGAGCATTTCGCCATGCCTTCGGCATTATCGGCTTGAATGTGGGATCGACGTGCAACTGGTGGCAGACCATATTGGGATCGATTCCTGGCATCTCATAAGGATCCCAAGCAAAAACATCTATGTTGCTTCTGAGTAAGGTTGACAACTCCTTTTGCTCTTTATCGGTGAGTGACGCTCCGATCAGGAAGACTCTACTATTTTCGCCTTCCCTAGCCGCCACTTCTACCAGGTCCTCGATGACACGCTCGGAGGGGAGGAGTCTGGTCTCTTCTACTCCAAACCTTCCGTATTTTAATTGCTATTTGGAAGGAATTGCACCTTCCTCCACTTTCTCACTGGGTTGATCGGCTTTTTTCTCTGGCTTCGGTCGGATGGCCGCTATAAAGCACTTCCTTGCCATCGCCTGGTCACCGTGTATCTCCATTACTCCTCGCTCGGTAATATATTTGAGCTTCTGATTGTAGGTCGAGGAGACTTCCTTCATCGCATGAAGCCATCCCCTGCTGAGGATGGCCTGATACGGTGAATCAATGTCGACCACCAAAAACTCGATCATTTTGGAGACATTTCCAGCGCGCACTGGCAGTACAATTTTATCCAGGGGCATGGTCATTTTTCTAGGGAAGCCGACCAGAGGGATAGTAGCTCCCTTTAGGTCGATAATGCTCAACTTCAATTTCCTGAATAGGTCGATGTACATTACTTCAGATGAGCTTCCTTGATCGACGAGCAGCCTGTCGATGTCAAAGTTGGCTATTATGAGTGTAATGACCAAGGCATCATGATGTGGGGTCCTTACTCCCACTAGGTCTTCATCCGTGAAAACAATATGCTTATTGTAGTTGATGTCCTCTGCTCGCCGACGTTTTCCTGACTGTGATTTTGCTGGATTAATCTGAAAAGCTTGCATTACCGCTGTCAGTTTCTTTACCTCCATTCGAGCTGAGTTCCCTTGTATTTTCTTGACGTCAGATACTCCGTGGATTACTACGAATTCATTTCCGGCATCATCCTCCAGCACGTTATCGGGTTTTGCCTCTCTGTGGGCAGCCACTTTCTCTACCTTCTTTTCCACAAAGTCATTCAAATGTCCAAACTGGGCCAACTCCTCGAGGTGGCACTTAAGAGCCTTGCAGTGCTGGGTCTTATGCCCTCCCTCTTTGTAGAAAGCGCATCTTAATGCATTGTTTCTTTTCGAGGGGTCTCCTCCCATTTTCCGGGGCCATTTGATGAACGGCTCATCCTTGATCTTCGCGAGAATTTTGTAAATTTTCTCTTTGAAGATGGTGTTGACCGCCTAGAACGATTTTGTTACGTCAGGGTTCCCTCCGTTTTTGGAGCCATTCTTGCCCCCATTATTTCCTCCTTTCTTCTGGTTCTCAACTTTCTCACTTCCCTTGGCAGTGAGCTTGGCTCGACCGTTTTCTCCTACATTAAGGCGGGTGACATCTTCCACCTTTGCGTATTTCTCAATCTGGGCCATCAGGTCGTCAATGGTCATAGCTTCCTTCTTCGTCAAGGACTGGTAAAGGAGGGAAGAGCTAGGTAGCCCAAATTTGAAGGAAGCCACTGCCACCTCTTCCACGCAGTCCTCGATCTCGTTGAATAACTCCCAGTACCTCTTCGCATAGTCTCGGAGTGTTTCTTGAGGTGTTTTCTTCATTGTTAATAGAGCATCCATCCTTTTGGGATGGAAGCTGCTGGTGATGAACCAGGCCGTAAAGAGCTCGGCCAGGGATTTGAAATTTCTCATAGATCGATAAGGGAGTTTTTCGAACCATTTCTGGGCCACGTCATGGAGGCTCGAGGGGAAAATACGGCACATCAGTGCATCCCGGTGATTCCATAGGGTCATGGCCTGCCGGTACTGCCTGACATGATCAATGGGATCATTCTTCCCATCGTAAGTCTTGAACCTTGGAATGGCAAATTTCTTAGGAGCCTCTTCCTCTTAAATTTCCCTCGTGAAGGGTGACTTCATCTGGGTCTTGAGGGCTCTCTTGGCGAGTTCTCTGGTCGACCTAGTGCCGCACTGAGCTGGATGTTGGTCCATTTCTCTGCGGACCAGGTTCCGTATGTTTTCGTTGTTGCGAGCAGGGCTCTGGTAGCGGCGAGCTCTTCTTAGTTGTTCGCGGAGTTCGTCGTCTGAGTCGCCACCTTGGACCCCTTGATATTCCCGCCTAGGGATCCTTCCTCGGCTGCGAGATTTGCTCGCCTGAAGGCTGGGAGTGCGATAGGGGTGTCTCCTGGTATCAAGACGTTGTTCCTTCTCCATTCTTTCCAGTCTTCTTTTCAAGCGAGCATTCTCAGACTCGTATCTGCGAGAAGACTCCCTCTTCTCGTGGAGCCTTGCCTCGTATGCATCAATCAATCTGGATATCTGTGTGGACCTTATTGGTCCTTGACCTTCTTCTGAGGCTGGCCTTTCCAAGCGAGCCCCACGATCTGAACGTCGGACTTCAGACCTAATCCTGCGAGGAGAAGGTGGCTCTTGAATATCTCCTGCTTGAGGAGCGTTTCTGCTGTGACCAGACATCTTATATTCTTTTCTTGGCGTGGGCTCTTCTCAGGGAAAGATGAACGTTTCCCACAGACGGCGCCAATTATGGAGTCAATGATTGTGCAACACAAATAAATATGAGAGAAGTAATGACCAAGAAAGAACAAAGAAAATAAAACTCCAATCACACAACAATGGATGTACATGGTTCAGCAAAGATGTGCCTACGTCCACGGTGGTGCAGTCAGTATTATTTCTCAATATTCTGGAGAATGAGTACAGAGAATACAACTTGTCCTTTGCCCCGGACCTAGGGTTTATTTTATACATGTGTATGTTAGTTAGTGGGGATGATGGGTTCCTCCTTATTAGCCATCTTCCCTATAACTTCCCTCCATGGGATCGTGTTCCCCTATAACTTCCTTTCATGGGGTCGTGGGGAAATTGGATCAATACAAAAGATGAGGGGCATGGACTTTGGGCCGCTAGGGCTGGGCTACTCGTCTAGGCCTACAATACTGAATTCCGGGTACCCATAAGATGTACTTATAATGAAAGCACACTAGTCATTACTCGTCTCCAGTAATTAAGTTGTTCAATTACCTAACTAATGTTCCTATGTTGTGACTACCCAACCCAAACTCGAGTAACAAGTAGTCTCATATCGTATCATGATTAATTATTATTAATCTCATTTCTGTATTTAACATATCAAAATATTTTCTTCAAGTATAATTTCAAAGGCATCGATTCAGGATATTATTTTAAGACACAAGCATAATATCTCACACAACAAGTCATATCGGGTCACTATCTTTACCTGGGGGAACAAGTCATAACACTAGGCCTCCACACGAATACTCCCCAATATTACGTGGCAAGGGCAATTGTACTAAGTCCTAAATCACATGGCATTTCAAGGTCTTTCTATCGGACCTGCATTACAACCATGTGTCCGGTTCTGGTGGTTTATCTCTGACACGGCACTCTAGCGGAACCTAACCGGATCAATCACAAAAAATAGCATTCAACAAAAAATAGTTTCTTACTCGAGTTATACAATAGTCATTATTTATAATATAACATAATTTACATCATTAATTTACTAATTCAACATCAAATCAATTCAAGGTTAAATATCCCTAATAACCTTAAGTATGTGATCAACTTAGGATATTAGGCACAACACCACAATTACCTTACTAACAACATGAAAAATATTATCACTCTTATTTCAATAACATGCTTCCCAGAATTTAAAACGAAGATTCGAGGCTCTTTCGATCCGTTTTTGGAAAAACTTAAAACTTCAAAGTTGTTCGGAACGTGATTTTCTATAAGGACAGGCGGGCACGTTTCCATAGCCTGCATAAAACAGACCCAAAACTAATATATAATATTTGCCCCTGTTTTCGACAACTTTCTGCCCAGAATTTTAAAACGCCAATTTGAGGCTTTTCCGATCCTTTTTTCGAAAAAACATAAAACTACAAAGTTGTTCGGAACTTGATTTTCTACAAGTACACATACGCACGCTACTGTACGCTGCTTAAAACAAACCCGAAAATAACATGTACAGTTTGGACCTATTCACGATAACTTTCTGCGCAAAATTTTAAAACGCCGATTTGAGACTTTTTCGATCCGTTTTCGGAAAAACTTAAAACTACTAAGTTGTTCAGAATATGATTTTCTACCTGGCCGCGCGGATGAAACATCCATTTTCGGAACCAAAACAGCTCAAAACAGTTTTTAATATGACGATTTACTTAATTTCATAGATTTTTAAAATTCAAGAGGTTGTTCTACATCTCAATCCCTATAATGATGTTATTGCATTTGAATCTACATGGATGATAATCCTAATACATTGCATATCATTTTTAACATGAATTTCTTATTAATTTAGGGATCCAATTACATGTTCATGTGAAATTTCATTATAGATACATAATATACACATATAGGTTATCAACTTACCTTGGATTGTATGGAGAAGTTAAATCTTCTTTAAATCCTCTTGAAATCCTCTTAGCTTCTTCTCTTCTTACTCTCTCTCTCTCTACCAAACCATAGCCCCCTTATGTGAAATGAAATATTGAAGACTTCTTCTCTTCTTTTCTATTTAAACCTAGGGTTAGTTTATTTACGAAAATGCCATTGCGCCAAATTTAACCCTCTCGATTCTTTTACGCGTTAATTAGCTTCTAATATTTAAGTCACACATTCGTATCTCAATTAATTCATTTTAAATTTTCATTTCCAAACATTTCGAATATATATACTGGCATAGTTTTTATTCAATTAGATCAATTTTAATTCAATAAAAAATGCGTGCTATTACATTCTCCCCCTCTACGAACGGGATTTCATCCTCGAAATTCGAAATAAAACAAATCAATTCAAGTCAAGTAAGGTAGTTTCACACGTACCTTACATGAAGAGATATGGGTGACTAATTCTCAAGTCATCCTCTCTCTCCCAAGTGGCCTCAGACTCATCGTGATTACTCCACATAACACGAACAAGAGGAATGACTTTTGTCCTCAATTGCTGCTCATGACGATCTAGGATCCTTATCGGCCTCTCCTCGTATCTCCTATCGGGATGCAACTTAACCCCGTCTAAATCTATGTGTAGGTGTGAGTCTTCGGGACGTAAGAACTTCCTCAACATGGATACATGGAAAACGTCATGTACTCGCTTGAGATGGTCAGGTAGGGCTAAACGGTAAGAAACCGGTCCCACCCTGTACAACACTGTAAATGGACCCACGTATCGCGGTGAAAGCTTCCCTATGACACCAAAGAGAACAACGTCTCTCATAGGTGAGACCCTTAACAACACTTGGTGCCCAACGGCGAACTCTAACTTCCTTCGCCTTATGTCAGCATAAGTCTTCTGATGATCTTGTGCGGTCTTCATCCGTGGACGAATCAAGTCAACCTTCTCTCAGGTATCCCTAACAATATTTGGTCCCAAAAATTGGTGCTCTCCGAACTCCAACCAACATGTAGGGGATCGACAAGGCCTGCCGTATAAAGCCTCGTATGGTGCCATGCCAATAGTCTGTTGATAACTATTATTGTATGTGAACTCCAACAATGGAAAATGCATATCCCAACCACCTTTGAAGTCCAACACACAAACTCAGAACATGTCCTCCAAAATTTGGTTCACCCGCTCCGTCTGACCATCAGACTGAGGGTGGAATGCGGTACTCAAACTCACCTAAACTCCCATCGCCTCCTGAAGTCTTCCCCAAAAGTGCGAGATGAAGATACTTCCACAGTCAGACACAATATCACGCGGTACCCCATGCAACTTCACAATATCGTTAATAAACATTGTGGCGTACTGTGTTGTCGTATAATCCGTCCTCACCAGAAGGAAATGATCCACATTTGTTAGTCTATCGACGATGACCTAAATTGAATCATTACTGCATTGCGATCTTGGCAACCTAATAATAAAATCCATGGAGATGCTTTCCCATTTCCACCCGGGAATGGACAACGGCTCCAACTCCCCTGCAGGTCTCTGTTGTTCCACTTTTACAAGATGACAAGTGGAACACTTTGAGACAAACTCGGTTACATCACGCTTTAACCCAACCCACCAATACATACGGTGCATATCCTGATACATCTTATAACCTCCGGGGTGAACAGTGAATCTATATCCAGCGCCACAGATAATAAGGCTTTTCGTAACTCGGTATCATTCAGGACAATAATCTGTCCCTGATAACGAAATCCCCCGTTAGAACCAATTGAGAAACCCTGAATGCCCCCAGACATCAATGCATTCACTTTCCCCTGATAAAAGTCATCAGAAGACTCGTCCTTCACAACCCGTTCAACCATATAAACTAATATAGATACAATCCCCATAAATGCTCTGGCAACATCAAGGCTGCCCAGCTCCTTCCACTGAGCTTTCAAAACACCTGAAAATTCAACACTCTCCTCCACATCCAATGCGGACAATGACGTTGTGGTTCTTCGGCTCAAAGAATCAGCAACCATGTTTGCTTTACCCGGGTGGTACTGTATGGAAAACTGGTAGTCCTTCACATATTCCACTCATCTACCCTGTCGCATGTTCAAGTTCTTCTGAGAGAACAAGTACTGAAAACTCTTATGGTCGGTGAACAACGTAAAATTCTCAGCAAGTAAGTAGTGTCTCCATAAATACAACACAAAAACAACCGCCGCCATCTCTAAGTCATGAGTCAGGTAACGGTCCTCATGAGGCTTCCATTTCCTTGAAATATAGGGAATCGGTCTCTCCTCCTGCATTAGAACAGCTCCTAACCCCTGTAATGATGCATTAGTGTACACGCGGTACTCAAGCCCAGCTTTCGACAATGCAAGGATTGGCGCTGATGTAAACTTCTCCTTCAAAGTTTCGAAAAGCTTCCTGACACTCTGAACTCCAGACGAACGTAACACCCTTTTTTGTCAAATTGGTAAGAGGACTCACAATCTTCGAGAAGCCCTGAATGAACCTCTGATAGTAACCTGCTAGACCCAGAAAACTCCAAATCTCAGTCGGCGTAGTGGGTTGCCCCCACTCGACAACAACAGTAACCTTGCTAGGATCGACAACAATCCCAGCCTCCATCATAATGTGGCCCAAAAACTGCACCTCTCGTAGCCAAAACCCACACATGGAATGCGTAGCTTAAAGCTGATGCTCTCTCAAGATCTTAAGAGCCAATCGTAAATGTCCGGCATGGTCCTCCTCGGACCGTGAATAGATCAGGATATCGTCAATGAAAATGATAATAAACTGATCCAAGTATGGACTGAATAAATGATTCATCAAATCAATGAATACTGTAGGCGCATTTGTTAAGCCAAACGGCAAGACCCGAAACTCGTATGAACCATATCGAGTCTGGAATGCAGTCTTCGGCACATCCTCCTCACGAATACTCAAATAGTGATAACCGAAACGCAAATACATCTTTGAAAAGAATGAAGCATCCCTCAACTGATCGAACATATCATCAATTCGAGGTAACAGATACTTGTTCTGAATCGTCACCTTGTTCAACTCTCGATAATCGATGCACACTCAAAGTGAGCCATCCCTTTTCTTCACAAAGAGCTCTGGAGCTCCCTAAGGCAAGGTACTCCTACGAATAAAACCTTGGTCCAACAGCTGCTGAATCTGCTCCCTAAGCTCCCTCATCTCTGAGGGTTCCATACGGTACGGGGCCCTAGCAATAGGTCTCGTGCCCGGAGCTAACTCTATGCAAAACTCTATCTCACAAGCTGAAGGTACATTAGGAACCTTAGAGAAGATGTCCGTGAACTCCCTCGCTATAGGGATCGTATCCAAAGAAATGGACACCCCATCAGGAGAATCCTCCTCGATGTAAAAAAAATGTGTGCTGGCTCTACCCTCTAGACCAGGTAATGCTATTAGGTACATCTCTTGACCAGGAATGGCAAATGTGATCGTACTCCCACGAAAGTCAATCTGGTCATGATATGCATACAACCAATCAAACCCTATAATCACGTCGTAGGTACACATCTTAATCAAAATAAGGTCGATAGAGAAGTGAAGCCTCCCGACCCCTCTACAAATGTGGCGAAGGTCCGTACCACTCAAAGGTGTACTCACATGGGCAACAATCGCCTTCGCAACGTCTATCATCCCCGATGTCCTAGCAAACTCATAACTGGGGAACGAGCGTGATGCACCAATGTCATAAAGCACTCTCGCATGAGAACTATTAACAGAAAACGTACCCTAAATCGCCGATCGTCGCACCAGCGGCTGAAAAGGTTGAACATCATATACACGCCCATGGTACCACTGTGGTTGAATTGGTGTTGTTGCTACCACTGGCAAGTCCGTAAATGGTGGTGGTGGGAGTACCTGCTACTATGATGTATCTCCCTGTTCCTGTCCTCAGGGACAAGCCCTCCTCATATAACCAGTCTCTCCACACTGGAAGCATACAATAGGACCCCCATCTCGTGCCTACTTCACTAAAGCTCCGATGTTAGGCCTATTAGCCCGGTGTTGATCTCTTGCACCCTGACCCCATTAGCCCAGTTGGCCCTACCCTCTCTAGCCCTCGCCCGGCTGTGGGTGACCCTGACCTAGAATTGTCTGAATCGGATTGGCCTGAATGTCCTGGTCCTGATGGCCCTGGGACTTCTGTCGATGGTGACGGCCTCCGTACCGCTTGGCCTGATGGCCTCCTGACTATTGTCCCCCTTGTGGGCCCTATTGGCCTGCAACTACAACCTCATGCAGCCTATCCTGATGGCCTATCACCCCTCGTTTTACCACCACATGATCAAAAAATCATTGCAATGATGCAATGATGCATTCACCGCTACCTCATAACAGTCAAATGAAGGATTCGCCAGTAAGAACCCCCGAATTGGCCAAGATAGTGCCTCAATAAACCTCTGAGTCTTCAAAGTATCATCTGCCTTCACCTCGGGAGCAAACTCTACCAATGAGGTAAACTCTCACTCATACACAAAAACTGAACTAGTCTGCTTAAGGGTATCGAACCTTCTCCTCAAAGCCACACGTTGTGCGGGAGGTACAAACTTCGCATCGAAACGAGCCCAAAAATCATCAATAGGCATAACATCCAGCTGCGGTGTAGAAGTAATGGACTCCCACCAGCACAACGCCTCCCCAGTTAGACAAAAAGTAGCCAAAATCTATTTATGCACCTCTGTGGAGTCAACTAGTCTCAAATGTCTACATATATCTAGATTCCACTGAAGCACCTCCAACGGACCCACGTCACCAGCGAACGAAGGTGGATGTATCTTATCAAACCCACTCACAACAGATGACCATGTGAGTTTCACTACTGGCACCTGTGGCTCCGGCTCAGCCACTACATGTGGTGCGATGACAACATGTGGTACCGGCGCTGGTGTTGGAACTGGTGTGGGCGCGGGATGAGCCGAAAGTGCTGCTGCTACTACTGTAGCTACAACCTGTGCTATAGACATTAAATTGGCATGGGACAAACCTCCTACAGTCCCCTGTGTGGGTGGGGACGGCTTCTCCTGAGCCCCTGGCTGTCCTGTCGCTCCTTCGAGTTTACCACTGCGTCTCCTCATCTGAAGAGAGTAAACAAAGAGTATGAGAACTATAAGGAAAAATTCAAAACATATACCACATATATAATTGGGTGCAACAGTTTAAAGTGATGGATATATCATGCAAAAAGTCCTAACTCCCGATAAAAGTAAACCTTCGTGCATGGAGCGTCTCACAAGCGAAATCCAAACAAGGAACCCCTCCTATACACTCGGGCACTCACAGTCGGTCATGTCGGATTAGTTGCTCGATTTTTTTTCCTGAATTCATAAAATACAAAACCTCGTTGTAAGGATGAAAGTATCAAAGAAACGATGCGCGAAAAACGTAATGGACACCCTCAGATCACTAAAGGCTCTAAAATCGCGCTCTGATACCAACTGTGAAAACCCTGCTTTTTATATCTAATTCGGTTAGCTACGCCCAATTAAATTAAAGCGGAGCATCAATATGTTGGCACTAGAAACATAATTTAAATAAATTCAGTAAAGTAAACATGTACACTCTCATATGTGTAACCAAATCATATAATAACAACTATAACAAGTGAAACCAACTCATAACTATTAACTGCAATAATCCATCAGTAATCTCAAACTGATAATATAAAATGTGAATACATGCGGCCCAACACAAAACGGGACCTTCAAGAAAAGGGAAACAAGCAACATAAATTAAAATATAATAACTCCACAGCTACATGAATCCTAAGATTGATTTCATCTCATCAAGCTCCATAGTCTATTATCCATCGGGACAAGGACCTGTCATATATTGTATATATAGGAGAGGAGTAATAAGCAAGATAGACGAATGTCAAAGCAAGAAAATAAGCTATAAGATTATAAGATGTACTTATAATGAAAGCACACTAGTCAAATAATGTTGGTTGTCGCATAATCGGGAAAGGAAATGTCCTAAACACTTGGTTAAAACATGGGTGACAAAAGGGGAACCTAAACTGGGCAAGAAGTTTGATAAACGTCCACTTACTAGGAACCAAGGTGACTAATTGTCTAAATATCTATACATATTAGTGAGATCCATTGTAACAATTGGGTGATCAAAAATATCACTACAACTTGGCAAGAACATGGGATAAATATTCCATTGCCCAAGAATTTATGGGTGATGAAACATCACAATAACTAGATAGGAACATGGGATAAATATTCCATTGTCTAGTCCCCAAAAGTAATGTGATAGACTATCCTTTCATATTCATTTATATCCAAACACTAATCAGAAAAGAGATCCATCATTCTTACTAGTAATTGACTAATATAAACATTATATTTTTGATCTACTGTTAAAATTGCAAAAGAACTTCATGTTCAAAATCAATAATAGAAAAGTTCATTTTATTCATTATAATAAACAACTGTTACTAACAAAGTACGAAAAGATCATTCAATTATTTTCTTTCCTTCAGACTTTGATACAGGGTCCATTCCAGCCGGAGGGTCATCTAAAGCATAAGAAGAATTTAAAAAATTCCTGAATCGTTCTGGACTTACTTGAACTTAGTCGGTCTAGAAAATGAGGAGGTCGAGATATCTTAAATTCTTTATAAAGACTGTAATCACCTAGGTACTTGGAAATCAAGTAATAAGGAATAGAGAAAACTGGAATCCAATTAAAATCTTGCTGGAAAGGTGGTTTGGGCAGATCAAGTAGCCCAAGGTCAAACGAAATGCACAGTTCGGTTCCTTACTCAACTTTCATTACAGTTAAAGCGTTCATCCATCCCTGTTTGTACCCTTTATTGTTTGATTGCTTCAATCTGGCATCAAGATGATATAAATCCTCACTGAATCCCTTGTGACACCCCGTCTAATTAAATATCGGGTAGCTACTGCTTTACTAAAATTAAAACAAAATGTCAAGTTTGTTCACTTCATAGAATCACTATTTTAAACATTTTTAGTCATTACTAGCCACATAATATTTAAAAAGTGAGTTGTCAGATTTTAATTAAATTATAATAACATGCATCCAAATGAATTATTAACTAAAGAAATCACAATCACATTACAGTCACAATGTAAAATGCTGGAATAAAAATTGAGTCCGGAGTAACACTCCCCTAAACAATCCAAATACTGAATAAAACCAAATACAAAGTCTGAATAATTAATTAATCGAAATCCGAAACTGAAATGAAATTGATCATGATAAAGTTGTCACTAAAGATAAAGGGGTGACATGCCCTAAAGATGAATAAATATTAAGTGGGGTCAATGTAGAAAATGGAGGCGTCTAGTATCAAGGTTCTCTAACTTTCACAGTAGCTACAACAAGTCACTGGAATGGAACTCCTAAGCTTGGCGTCCCTGTGGCTGGGAACCTAAAAGGTTTTTACAAGAAAATGGATTTGGAAGAAAACGGGTCAGAGGCCGATGTGAAAACAATTTAAAATATAGCAAGTGTTTAATAACATTAAACAGTGAATATAAAATACATGTTAGTTGCGTGCACTCACATGAGTTCCTCACCTCTCAACAAATCGTGCACATCTAACGTATTTGTAACCCGCCCTAGTTATGCCGATAACTAACTAGTTTAATTCCCGACCTAACTTTACTTTATAATATGAGGGTCAAAACAAGACATTCTAATATAACTTGTGCGTGTCATCCTTTTTATTTCTCAGATTCCCTTACAATAATTATTATGTGAAATTTCCATTTTAACTCCACTAAAAATGTCTCAAGTATTCACACTTACACTTAAATAAAGAGTACATTTAAATTGTAGGTACATTAATGTCATCATAAATATACAATTAGGGCACCCTTAGGCTAAGTTGTGGTGCACACATACTCTGCTATCGAGTCCCGGTACATCACGTACATAAGGACACGTATTCCAAATCTCTCCGCAACCGTCTCAATAAGCAACAATTACACATAATGGAGGCGAACATAGTTCACATACCCATGGGTCATGCACATACCTACGCTCCCATGGTCAGCTAACTTATTAACTCACAAATAAGACATTCACAGCCCTATGTCCTTAAGGTACTAATCTAAATCCCCTCGTAGGCACACAAGGATTAGCTGGCCCAATTCGAAAGCCGACCTCTGGTGATAGCAAGTATGGTAGGTATGTTATACACATAAGTTCATATATTAAGCAATCACACCACTTAGACATCTTAAAATATTAAATAAGGTATACTCTACGTTCCTGTACCATTATCCCAATTTGTGCTACTTTAAGTCTCTGAATAATATATAATATAGGCTGTCGACACATCTCACGTCGAAGTTTCACGTACTTAAATTCTAACCCACAAAGGTTACCAAATCTCCTAATATTCCCACATTTAAACCCACTATTCTTATGGTCCTCATTTCTTCCACTAACCTTATATTATCCAACTATCTAAAACTTATTCATCAACTTTCAGTCTCAAATAGTATCACACTCATCGGGCCTTATACGGTTTAATATAATTCCAAATTTGACTTTTAATTATGAATCGAGTTTCACAAATATGCCTACTGTTCTTACTTTAATATAATACTATTCACAAAGTCCCCACCAATAAATCTCTAGGGTCGAAATTGTTAAAATCCAACGAAGGAAAAAAATATAACCGGTTCTGGGAAGGTCAATCGATCGAATGCTCCAGATAGGCTACGGCCTGCTTCGTTTTTCAATCCAAAATTCATCCCAAAACTTCATTACAAGGTTTGAAAATCTAATCTAAAATTATAGGATCATCATACAACCAAAATACATCATTGTTAACATTCCAAAACGTTTTAATCATCAATCGTTTGCCTTAAATGGATCAAAACATCAATAAAAACCCTAGTTTTCTATTTTCTTCAAGAAGCGTGTTAAATCTCCTCTTAAATTCGTTTTTAAATCATCAAAGGTTATGTTTGGGGTAGTGAATTCGTCCATAACAGATCTACATATGATTCCTAATCAAAGTTTAAAGTTATACATCAAATTCATTAGTTTTTTCATCAAATCTTTCAAGAAAATTTTTAATTTCTACACTAAGCATGGAGGAAATATTCATTAAACTAATGAAACCAAATCATTTGCCTTAAGTTTGATGTTCTGAGTTGTTCCTGTTATTCAAGGGCTAGTTATCTCTTCTTTCCGGTTACAATTGGATCCAAAACGGTGGTGGTGGGTGGTGGTTTTGGGTTGGAACCCTTTTGGAACTTCTCTCTAACTCACGTAGCCCACTCTCTAGTTTTTGGCTGATAATGGTCTTAATGGATTTTCTAATAATATATAATTAAACTCCAAAATTCGTGGGTCTTAATTCCTTAATTTTTAAAATTACCAAAATACCCTTTCGGGTTACCAATTTTGCCTAAAAATGCCCCAAGGCCCAAACTAAACACCCCGCTAATGTTTTCTTACTATCTCGACCCTTCTAGATACGTTGCCGCACTAAAAATGACCATACAGTTGATAAAAATATAATTTACTTTTTTTTAAACCCAATTAAATTAATTTCTGATGCGACTGACACACGTGTCCCAACTTAATTTTCCAAATTATCGTATTTATCTCCTGACAATTTTAATACTTTCAATACTCATATATTACCATATATACTCAGTAATATTTAATATTATCATCATAATTAAATACCAACTCACGTCTCGCTAGTATTTAAGTCTGGATTAATTTCCAATTAATTCTCATTTAATTCAATTAATCCATAAAAAAAAATACGGGGTATTACATGCTTCCCTCCTAATAACAGAATTTCGTCCTAAAATTTGGAACTAAAGTATACCTGGAAAAAAAAGCTCTGGATAATGCTCGTTGCATCTCATCCTCGCGCTCCCATGTGGACTCCTTGGCATTATGATGCCGCCACTTAACACGTATTAACGGTACTATCTTCGACCTCAGTTTTCTCTCGTTGCGATCCAGAAGAGGAATCGGCCCCTCCTCGTAGTAACTATCAGGCTAAGATCGATGTCCTCTAAAGAAATATGAGTATGGGCCAAATCGTCCCTAAGATATCTCCTTAGCGAGTAAATATGGAACATGTCATGAATCTTATGCAAGTGTTCCGGTAACCCAAGTCTATACGCTACTGGCCCAATCCGCTCGATGATAGGAAATGGGCTCACGTATCTGGGTGCCAATTTCCCCTTCTTCCCAAAACGCATAATCCCCTTCATCGGAGATACTCTGAGTAATAGATGGTCCCCCACCTTGAACTCTTTAAAGAATTTTTTGGCATCGACATAACTATTATGTCAGTCTTGAGCCACCCGAATACAGCTCCGTATCATCTCTATCCTCGATGAGGTATTCTGAATCACCTCTGGCCCAAGGATCTTGTTATCCCCCACCTCTAACCAACATGCTGGGGAATGACAATGTCGACAGTACAACGCATCGAATGAATCCATGCCAATAATGAACTGGTAGGAGTTACTATTGGCAAACTCTACAAGTGGAAGGTACTTCTCCTAACCACCTCCAAAGTCTAGTATGCACATGCGCAACATGTCCTCCAACCTCTGATTCGTCCGCTCAGTTTGCCCATCTGTCTGCGGGTGATATGTCATACTTAGTCGTAGCTCCGTACCCATGGCCTCTTGGAAACTCTCCCACAATTGTGAAACAAATATTTTGTCCCAATCAGACACGATATTGAGAGGCACTCCGTGAAGTCTCACTATCTCCGATATGAAAATCTGGGCATACTATCCCATAGTGTAGTCTGTCCGGGTTGGCACAAAATGAGCAACTTTGGTCAACCTATCCACGATTACCCATATGGAGGCGTGACCCCTCTGCGAAGTAGGTAACCCAATGATAAAGTCCATGGAAATGCTCTCCCATTTCCACATAGGAACCTCTAATGGCTATAGAAGTCCTACCGGTCTCTGATGGTCCACCTTTACTAGCTTATAAGTGGCACATTTGGAAACGAACTCAACAATATCTCTCTTCATCCCGTTGCACCAGTACTGTTGCCTCATATCCTGGTACATCTTATCCCCACCAGGATGTACCGTGAACCGCGAACTGTGCGAATCGGTCATAACCTCATGTCGTAAGTCTTCCCTTTCAGGAACAACTAGTCTCCCATGAAGCATAAGCTCCCATCTAAACTAACGGTATAGGACTCGTCTCCCTTTGCTAGTAAAAAAACTATATGCTCTTAACAAAATGAATCCTTTATTTGGGACTGTATCACTCTCGTAACAATTTGGGGCAAAACGGTCATTACCGACATAAATGATCGGGCCACTGTGTCCTAGTGTCCTAACTCCTTCCACTTTTCTTTCCACACTTCGGTAACCTCACCTACTGGCCTATGGCTCAACGCGTATGCTACCACGTTAGCCTTTCCCGGTGGTACTGGATATCGAATTGATAATCCTTCACGAATTCAAGCCACCTACGTTGACACATATTTAATTCTTTCTGCGTGAAGAGGTATTGTAGGGACTTGTGGTCCGTGAACAAACGGAATTTCTCCCCCAGGAGATAATGTCTCCAAATCCGAAGAGCAAATACAACTGCTGCTAACTCCAAGTCGTGGGTGGGGTAATTCTTCTCATGAGGCTTAAGCTTATGGGAAGCATAAGCTATGGCATGACTCTCCTGTTGCAGTACACCTCTAAGTCCTGGTAAGGACGCATCGGTGTAGACTAGATACTCAACTCCCGATTTGGGCAATGCTAACACTGGCACTGAGGTCAACTTGTCCTTCAACTCATCGGTTGCCAACTGACAGGCATCACTCAAGATAAATGTCACACCTTTGCGAGTCAGATGTGTCAAAGGACCCGCTAACTTTGAGAAACCCCGAATAAACCTTTTGTAGTATCCTGCCAGGCCCAAGAAACTACGGATCTTAGTCGGTGACATGGGCTATCCCCACTCCCTCACCGCGGATACCTTCCCTGGATCAACAGATATCCCATTATCTGAAATGATGTGCCCTAAAAACTAAACCTACTTCATCCAAAACCCACACTTTTCGTATTTTGCATATAGCTTGTTCTGACGCAGCGTCTGAAAAACCTCCCTCAAGTGCTTGGTGTGTTCCTCCTCTATTTGGGAGTAAACCAGGATGTCATCAATGAAGACAATGAAGAACTGGTCTAGGAACTCTCTGAATACCCTATTCATCAAGTCCATAAATACGGATGGGGCATTGGTTAGGCCTAAAGGCATAACCCGAAACTTATAGGAACCATATCTTGTCAAGAAAGCAATCTTCGAGACGTCTTGTTCCCTGATACGCAACTGATGGTAACCCGATCTCAAGTCGATCATTGAGAAGAAATCCATTCCTCTCAATTGGTCGAATAAGTCATCGATTCGGGGAAACAGATACTTGTTCCGTATCTTGACTTTATTCAACTCTCGATAATCTACACACAACCTCAAAGATCCATCCCTCTTCTTCACGAACAGCACAGGTGCACCCCATGGTTAGGTACTCCTACGGATAAACCCCTGACCAAACAATTGCTCTGTCTGATCTCGTAGCTCTCTCATCTCCGCTGGAGCCATACGGTAAGGTGAGCGGGCTATAGGCTATGTGCCCGACATCAAATCGATAATAAAGTTTATCTCTCTACTAGGAGGTAATCTAGGAATATCCTGAAATACATCAGCAAACTCCCTAACAACTGTAATCGAATCGAGTGGTATCACCACTTCCTTAGAGGTATCCTCCTCTATATAGTACAAGTGAGTTGACGATCCTCCCTCAGTACGAGGCATTGCCACTAAGAACATCTCTTGCCCGGGTATGGCAAAAATATTACTCCTCCTGAAACAATCAATCATGGCTCGATATGCAACTAGCTGATCCATGCCAATGATAGCATCGTACTCAGTCATATCTAACATTGACATATCAACAGGTAAAGTAAACCTCCCAATTTCGATACTTACCCCTACATATAAGGGAAATCACAGAACCCCTACTCAATGGTGAATCTACACAAGTAACTATGCTCTTTTCAGTGTCTAACAACCGTATAGTGTGCTCAAATCTCGTGGCAATGAAACAGTGTGTGGCCCCCATAATAAATAAAATACGCCCCATAGTCTCCTGAATAGAGAACATACCCTCAATAGCGGGTGGATCCTGTGGGACTGTGGCCTGTTGGAGCTAATAAACTAGCCCGTACTGATGTTGTCCATGCTGGACTAGGACTACTGGGATGGGTGGTAAATATGGCATCTGTGGTGGTGCTGGGAGGGTGGTAGGAAACATAGGTCTCTTGGGCTCGTGTCGAGCACCCTACTGCTGTTGCTGTGGGGCCCTGCCCCTTTCAGGACACTCCTGGAATTTGTGTCCAATCTTGCCACAAATAAAACATTTCCCCATAAAGTTTCCCCCTATTTGACCCTGTAGCCCACAGCCCTGGTGGCCGTTTCCATTCCTCCCCTGGCCATGCCGGCCCTGCTGAAACTACTGTTGTTGGCCATGCTGACCCTGATGGCCGTGCTGGCCCTGCTAGCCATGAAGAAACCCTCCTTGACTATTTTTGAAACCTCCAGATCGAAATCTCTTAGAATCCCCATGCGGGGAACTCTGATCACTCTGTATGTACTGACCCTGAGTTGACTGTTCCCCGCTGTTACCATTCCCCCTGTCCTGCCCTGATGGATGGACTTTTCTGATCACCTACCCTCTGAAAAGTGAAAGCGGTGGTCCTGGCAGTGAAGCAGTACTGCATTAACAACATCAGAACAAGTGGCCAATGAGAGATTTGCTATCATGTGCTGACGGATCCTCCAAGTCAATCCATCTATAAATTTCTGTATCTTCTTCTCTTCAGTCGGAATTTCATCGGTAACAATGTTTAGAAGATTGGTGAAGTCGGCCAAATACTCTGCCATTATATTCCCCTCTTGCTTGAGGTTCATCAACTTTCTCCTCATCTCAGTGTGAACTGCTGAGGTAAAGTACTTCCGGTCAAACCGCACCCATAACTCTTGAATGGTAAGAACATCCCTATCCTCCGTGGTGGTAATGGACTTCCACCACTGCAACGCTGACTCTACCAGCTTAAAAGTAGCTAGTATCTATATCTGCACATCCATACACTCATACATCATCAAGTGTCTTGGGATGTCCTTCTTCCCCTGACTGGACATAACAACGTCGGAGCTACCTGTAAACTCCAAAGGGTGTGCCTTATGAAAGGCATCATGAACACGTTCCAAAGAAAATGGGAATGAATGAACCTGGACCGGGGCTACCACCGACGCCTGAGGTGGTGCCTTCTGCACAACTTCTAAAGCGGCATTTATTGCTTGGGCTACAATGGCTGCAACCTCTACGGCATTCATGGAACCCTGGACTGGTGCAGGCTGTGGCTCGGGATGAGCATCCCTGGTAACTCTCTGTGCACGTCATGGAGGCACCTTAAATGAGAGAGAAGTCTTACAAGTTCACAGTTATTATCTCAAAATAGCTGAAGAGAAAAAAATACACAAAAGAGTACAACAATCCTAAAATATAGGGCTCTATATCAAAGAACGCTACGTGAAAACATAACAAGTCATACAAATCCTAAGGACATTAGAACCTAATGCTCTAATACCACCTGTGACACCCCGTCTAATTAAATATCGGGTAGCTACTCCTTTACTCAAATTAAAACAAAATGTCAAGTTAGTCAAGTTCATAGCATCACTCTTGAAAACATTTTTAGTCATTACTAACAAACTAATATTTAAAGAGTTGTCACATTTAAATTAAATTGAATTAACATGTATCCAAATAAATTATTAACTAAAGAAATCACAATCACAATACAGTCAGAATGTGAAATGCTGGAATAAAAATTGAGTTCGGAGTAACACTCCCCTGAACAATCCTAATACTGAATAAAACCAAATACAAAGTTTGAATAATTAATTAATTAAAATCTGAAACTGAAATGAAACTGAGCATGATAAAGTTGTCTCTAAAGATAAAGGGGCGACATGCCCTACAGATAAATAAATCTGAAGTGGAGTCAATGTAGAAAGTGGAGGCGTCTACTAACGAGGTCCTGTAACTTCCACAACAGCTACATCACGTCACTAGAATGGAACTCCTAATCTTGGCATCCCTGTGGCTGGGCACCTAAAAGGTTTTTACAAGAAAATGGATTTTGAAGCAAACAGGTCAGAGGCCGATGTGAAAACAGTTTAAATTATAGCAAGTGTTTAATAACATTAAACAGTGAATATAAAATACATGTTAGTTGCGTGCACTCACGTGAGTTCCTCACCTCTAAACTAATTGTGCACATCTAACGTATCCGTAACCCATCATGCCGATAACTAACAATTTTAATTCCCGACCCGACTTTACGTTATAATATCAGGGTCAAAACAAGACATTCTAATATAACCTATGCGTGTCATCCTTTTTATTTCTCAAATTCCCTTACAATAATTATTATGTGAAAATTCCATTTTAACTCCACTAAAAATGTCACAAGTATTCACACTTATACTCAAATAAAGAGTCCATTTAAATTATAGGTATATTAATCTCATCATAAATATACAATTAGGGCACCCCTAGGCGAAGCTGCAGTGCACACATACTCTACTATCGAGTCCCGGTACATCAAGTACATAAGGACACGTATTCTAAATCTCTCTGGAACCGTCTCAATAGGCAACAATCACACATAATGGAGGCGAACATAGTTCACATACCCATGGGTCACACACATACCTACACTGCCATGGTCAGCTGAGTTATTAACTCACAAATAAGTCACTCACAGCCCTATGTCCTTAAGGTACCAATCTAAATCCCCTCGTAGGCACACAAGGATTTGATGGCCCAATTCGAAAGCCGACCTCCGGTGATAGCAAGTATAGTAGGTATGTTATACACATAAGTCCATATATTAATTAATCACACCACTTAGAAATCTTAAAATATTAAATAAGGTATATTCTACATTCATGTACCGTTATCCCGATTTGTGCTACTTTAAGTCTCCGAATAATATATAATATAGACCGCCGACCCATCTCACATCGTAGTTTCACGTACTTAAATTCTAACCCACAAAGGTTACCAAGTCTCCTATTTTTCCCACATTTAAACCCGCTATTCTTAAGGTCCTCATTTCTTCCACTAACCTTATATTATCCAACTATCTAAAACTCATTCATCAACTTTCAGTCTCAAATAGAATCACACTCGTCGAGCCTTATACGATTTAATATAATTTCCAATTTGACTTTTAATTATGAATCGAGTCTCACAAATATGCCTACTAGTCTTCCTTTGATCTAATAGTATTCACAAAGTCCCCACCAATAATTCTCTACTGTATAAATTGTTAAAATACATGAAAGGAAAAAATATAACCAATTTTGGGAAGGTCGATCGATCGACATGGGAGTGTCGATCGATCGATGGTGGTCGATCAATCGAACTGGGAGTGTCGATTGATCGAATGAACCAGATAGGCTACGACCTGCTTCGTTTTTCAATCCAAAAGTCATCCCAAAACTTGATTACAAGGTATGAAAATCTAATCTAACATTATAGGATCATTATACAACCAAACTACATCATTGTTAATGTTCCAAAACCTTTGAATCATCAATCGTTTGCCTTATATGTATCAAAACTTCAATAAAAACCCTAGTTTTCTATTTTCTTCAAGAACAGTGATAAATTTCCTCTTAAATTCATTTTTAAATCATCAAAGGTTATGTTTGGGGTACTAAATTCGTCCAGAACAGATCTACATATGATTCCTAATCAAAGTTTAGAGTTATACATCAAATTCATATGGTTTTTCATCAAATCTTGCAAGACAATCTTTTATTTCGACACTAAGCATGGAGGAAATATTCATTGAACTAATGAAACCAAATCACTTGCCATAAGTTTAATGTTCTGAGTTGTTGTTGATATTCAAGGGTTGGTTCTCTCTTCTTTACGGTCACAATTCCGTCCAAAACGGTGGTAGTGGGTGGTGGTTTTGGTTTGGAACCCTTTTGGAACTTCTCTCTAACTTCTCTCTAACTCCCGTAGCCCACTCTCTAGTTTTTGGCTGATAATGGCCTTAATGGATTTTCTAATAATATATAATTAAACTCTAAAATTCGTGGGTCTTAATTCCTTAATTTTTAAAATTACCAAAATACCCTTCCGGGTTGCCAGTTTGGCTTATAGATGCCCTAGGACCCAAACTAAACCCCCGGCTAGTGTTTTCGGACTATATCGACCCTTTCGGACACGTTTACACACTCAAAATGACCATAAGGTTGATAAAAATATAATTTACTTTTTTTAAACCAAATTAAATTAATCTCTGACGCGACTGACACCCGCATCCCAACTTAATTTCCCAAATTGTCGTATTTATCTCCTGACAAATTTAATACTTTTAATACTCATATATTACCATATGTACTCAGTAATATTTAACATTATCATCATAATTAAATACCAACTCACTTCTTGCTAGTATTTAAATCCGGATTAATTTCCAATTAATTCTCATTTTATTTAATTAATCCATAAAAAAAATCAACAAAATTATGGGGTATTACAGCCCTCCATTCAAAACTCTTTGGGTTTCTTGTGAAATGAAAAAGTTAGTTGGTCAACATGTTGGTGCAGTCTTGTCAACACACTTTATTTATTCTATAACGAAGAACTCTGAGTGGATAGTTGTTCTGTAAGCATTTAAATCTTTTGGGACATCTCTGCCAGAGCTTGATTTTTTGTCTTCAATTGAGTAGCTTGATTTTCTATGACTTCTTGACTTCTAGTCTCTTCAATGATACTTCGACTTGCTCTTTTCTACCCCGAAAAGTGGATGCAGGTCTAATTCTTTTCAAAGTTTCCAACTTTTCTCTGAATAAAGCATTTTCAATCTCCAAGAAGGAAATACCATCATCATTAATTTGGACCATATCCCCAGAAGAAGAAGCATATTTTAACTATCTCAATTCTTCTCTCAAAACATTATTTTCCTCCTCCAGCAGTTTGTCGATAGTTATGTTCTCTTCAAGTTCGAATTTCACAATGCTTTCTCTTTTATTATGGGCATAAATCAATCGATCGTTGCCCCGATCAACACTAAATTGTTGGTATTTCTTCTCATAACTTTCATGAAGAAGGAAACAATCTTCTTTGTGCTGAGCTTGGATCTCCTCATTCATTTTATAGTATGCCACATTATTTTCCACAACTCGGTTAAGAAGAAACTTGAAGTATTGATAAGCCTCTTTTGCTTGTTCTGAGGCATCATCGCCTAATATTGAAATTATTTCTTCCTCGGATAAATTCACATGACCGGCTTTGAATATGTTAGTACACCTTCTCAGTAGCTCAAAATCATGAGAAGAAAAAAATTCCATCCTAGCAACAAACTAGCGAAGAAAAGTAAAGACAAATCAACAAGAAAAATAATGAATAGTGGAAGAGGAACTCCATATGTGAAAAAAGTCAATTTTATTGATGAAAATGAAGTGAAGTACACTGAAAGATACAAAACAAAAGAAAAACTGCAGATTTTGAAGATAGAGTTGGTCGCTGATGTTGCTCGGAATGCAGTGAATGTTGTTTAGAAGAAGGCGTTGGCTGCTGGGCTTTCTCGAAAGACTGAGGGATAATAGCAATAGGTGTTTGATCCACCACCATCAAAGATGATTCATCTGATTTAGCTCCATCTTTATCATCATCTCTAATGGTAGGAGGGGGCCATGGATATGTTTCAGAAATAATTCAGAATATTTAACAATGTTCCACTTTTTTAGCGATGCAACCCATTCATACCTGAAGAATTTCAAACTTGCATACTCAATTTGAGCAAAGGCAGTAGCTACAGCCTTATTCCACCCTTTATCCTAGCCAGAGCTAAAGGAATTTTTCACAGCAGACTTCCTCTTCGTCCTCTCCGAGGAAACCTTCTCCCTAAGTAGGTCTTCAACAGATTTTACCCTCTGCTTAAGATCTTTCTTACGCCTTTCAGCCTCTTCAAGCATGCTCTTAGCTACTTCCTTACTAGTAATAGCGACCTTCAATTTCACTTTTATCTCCTTTGCAGCATCCACATCTTTTTACTGACCTATTTTAGCATCCTGGATTTTATTTTCCCATGACGTTCTATCGTCTTCATATTTTTATCGAGAGTCCTCCAAAGATTTTGATAACTTAGGAAGCGCCTCTTCTACTTCATTGGAAGATGAAGAAGTTTTGATAGCTTCATCATTTATCAAGACATTATTTAAATACACCAAAAACTGTAAGACAAAGAGAAACTCAAGTTAATATATGAAAATTGAAAGAAGAACTGAAATGTCAAGGTAAAATAACACTTACTGATGCAAGGTGTGGGGCTGCCAAATCATAGACTTTTCCTCGAGGAGTAGAGGTTTTAGTAGCTCTGTGATTCGAAAGAGTTCCATACTAGATCAAGTTCCTGGCCAAACCAAGAGTAATGAATGATGGAAAACGTGCACTCAAGGAAAGTAATTTAACCCCAGTAGGTTGAGCAGCAACACCAATGGCCCTTTCATGAAGACCCCTTCTTAGTCTTGTCAAAAGTGCAGCCTCTTCAATCAAAGGTGGTGCCTCTTTTTTAGCAGTAGGGGGCTTCTTAGTAACCTCCTTAACAGATGTAGTTTCCCCTATATGGAGAAGCATCATTTTTCTTAATCCTTTCAGTTGGGACCTCATTTTTGTTTTTTTTTCGCTTTCAGCACCAGGGACAATCTCAGTAAAGAGATTAGGAACTTTCCTCTTCTTTATCATTAGATCAACAATGGCAGTATTCAAATCAGAGGAAGATTCTTTAATAACTGAAGAAGATGTTGGATCCTGCTTAATATCAATCACCAAAGAATGAGGAGCAATAGGCCGAGAAATAAAGGAAGAAGTGGTGTTCTTGTATTCCAACAAATAGGAAGCAGATCTCACGTGTTCCCCATCAATTGATTGTTGAAGACCCCACATAAACTTCAACTCTTTTATATTAATATCACTCTCTTTGGGGGGTTTTCTTTTATTGTCAACTGTAAATTAAAATTTTAGAAAGCAAAAGTCAGTGAAATATTTTATGAAACAAAAACAGAGCTAGTTTAAAAATAAAGAAATCCTATCCCATTTCCATAAGCTGGACATCTGGGACATTGGTACACGTCATATCCATTTAATTGGGGATGTTGCCAATTTGTCATCACAACCCCATGATCAAAATAATCCCTATTAGAATCAGGAAGATTGACCACAAAGGCTTTGGTGACACATTTATAACAAAACATAATTTTAGGAATCCCTATATGAGTTCCATCTATTTGATTTAGCCTATGTACGCCATTAACTACCCTCCATGTATTTGTAACTAGTGTTGCATGTACAATATCGAAGTATTGGAAAATTTCCAAACATAGGGGATTAGGTGGGAAAGAAAAACCGTATTTCGCTACAAAAATAGAGGGAAACTAGTGTCCCTCGACTAAAGAAAATAAATCACAAGGACAAACAGGTTCTTCCAAATCAACCCATGAAGGAATCACAAATTCGGTTCTAAATGTATCCAATCACTCAATTGTAACAACCCGCGTAAATTTTGGGCTATTTTAATTAATTTCTGGAAAATGGAGGAAAATAAAGTTTTTGATAAAATTATTTTTATCGCTCAAATATCTTGGTTATTATTTTTAAATGCGAGAATTTCAAATGGTTTCGAAAACGGAGTTAAAACGGATTTTAAAATGATTTTTAAATATTTTTAAGTCTTGGAATTCTAAGTCGGAGAACATTAAGTAATTTTCAAGAGTTGTTTTGACTTCCAACTCTTCATTTCTTTGCCTTATTTAAAGGAGTCTTTTGGATTCCAACTCTTCATTTCTTTGCATTATAAAAGGAAGTCATGGGTAAACCTTTTTAACATACTTTTGGCACAAATTTTGGGAGCAAATAAATTTTATATTCCTCTTCTTTTTATATACACATTGGCCCTTGAGATTTGTGAGTTCCAACCTTAGATTAGAGGTGTTCTTGGGGCTATTTTGTTGGAGGTTCTTGGACGATCTTTTGTAGATCTTTTGTGTTGATCTTGAGGATGTGATCATTGGTTTCTCATCATGGTTTGAGGTATGGGGTTTTACACAATATGCTCCTTAAATCTCGCGAGTGTCATTCTCTTTGAATTCTTGTTTAATTGAACTCATATTTGAACTGATAAATTCGTTGAAATCTGGAAAATAATTGTTGAAATTATTTTGATTCATGTGGTATCATTATATTGTTGATGAGCACATTGTCATGAGATTTTAATATGGCACGGATGTTGGGCACCCGCCAAAATTCCTGTTTCCCGGGCTATGGCTTGATAAAACATATACGAATGTGGTGAGGCCTGGTGATATGGTTAAAGTGTTGTTGAGAAATTGTATTGATAAATGCTTTGAGATTTGCATTTCGATTTGAATATTCGTACTCGTGTTGTTACGTTTTATTCGTTGCTAATCCATATTTTTTGAGCATAATTCCTGTCGTATTGTGTACTTACCCATATTTTCTTTTAGTGGAAGGTTAGCGCGGATTTTGGGGCGCTATGGAGATTGATTTTAGCGAGGATTGTTTGGGAAAAAATTGTATTATTTTGATATTTAGAGATTTGGAGATTTGTATTTTTATTCGAGTTATATAGTTGTAATTTTAATTCGAGAGACTTGTTGTAATTGAAGAGATTGAGATTAGTGGATTTATATTATTGTGGGTTTATTTAGATTCTCTATACCTTGTCACTTGTGGATTTGAATTTATTTTATCACATTAGCGCTCCGTTCGCTCTCCCCGGGCGGGCGGGGTGTTACAAATGGTATCAGAGCTTAGGTATATGGCAACCCTCAGGGCTTGGGTTTTGGGTTCATTGCGTGGATAATAATTTTTGGAGATAGAAAATTTTAGGTGATATTCGTGATAGGTTTCGAGATTAGATGTGAGGAATTTATTTTTTGGGAGACGTGATTTATTTTTGGAGTTAGTGTAGTGGCCTGATTTTGAGAGGTAGGCATTCGGCGAATTTCGAGGGCGAAATTCCATTGTTAGTGGGGAAGTGTAAGAACCCGCGTAAATTTTGGGCTATTTTAATTAATTTCTGTAAAATGGAGGAAAATAAAGTTTTTGATAAAATTATTTTTATCGTTCAAATATCTTGGTTATTATTTTTAAAGGCGAGAATTTCAAACGGTTTTGAAAACGGAGTTAAAACGGATTTTAACTCTTGGAATTCTAAGTCGGCGAACATTAAGTAATTTTCAAGAGTTGTTTTGACTTCCAACTCTTCATTTCTTTGCCTTATTTAAAGGAGTCTTTTGGATTCCAACTCTTCATTTCTTTGAATTATAAAAGGAAGTCATGGGTAAACCTTTTTAACATACTTTTGGCACAAATTTTGGGAGCAAATATATTTTATATTCCTCTTCTTTTTATATACACATTGGCCCTTGAGATTTGTGAGTTCCAACCTTAGATTAGAGGTGTTCTTGGGGCTATTTTGTTAGAGGTTCTTGGAGGAGCTTTTGTAGATATTTTGTGTTGATATTGAGGATGTGATTATTGGTTTCATGGTTTGAGGTATGGGGTTTTACACAATATGCTCCTTAAATCTCGCGAGTGTCATTCTCTTTGAATTCTTGTTTAATTGAACTCATATTTGAATTGATAAATTCATTGAAATTTGGAAAATAATTGTTGAAATTATTTTGATTCATGTGGTATCATTATATTGTTGTTGAGCATGTTGTCATGAGATTTTAATATGGCACGGATGTTGGGCACCTGCCAAAATTCCTGTTTCCCGGGCTATGGCTTGATAAAGCATATACGGATGTGGTGAGGCCTGGTGACCCGGTTAAAGTGTTGTTGAGAAATTGTATTGATAAATGCTTTGGGATTTGCATTTTGATTTGAATATTCGTACTCGTGTTGTTACGTTTTATTCGTTGCTAATCCATATTTGTTGAGCATAATTCCTGTCGTATTGTGTACTTCCCCATATTTTCTTTTAGTGGCAGGTTAGCGCGGATTTTCGGGCGCTATGGAGATTGATTTTAGCGAGGATTGTTTGGGAAAAAATTGTATTATTTTGATGTATAGAGCTTTGGAGATTTGTATTTTTATTCGAGTTATATAGTTGTAATTTTAATTCGAGAGACTTGTTGTAATTGAAGAGATTGAGATTAGTGGATTTATATTATTGTGGGTTTATTTAGATGCTCTATACCTTGTGACTTGTGGATTTGAATTTATTTTATCACATTAGCGCTCCGTTCGCTCTCCCCGGGCGGGCGGGGTGTTATATCAATACAATAAACCATTGTGACTAAAGCAAAGAAAGAAGAAGGAATGAAGAAATTATTATAAAAGATTAAGGAATCAGCAAAGAAAGATGACACAAAGATTGTTCGTAAGGAGAAAAATGAGAAAATAAGTACTTTGGAAACAAAGATGGCAAAAGGTATAAGACAATCATATTTTATCGTCTTTATATATGCTACCTCGAAAAACGAGAAAAGTAATGATCAAAAGCCATGAAGGTTGCGTTCTCGATGGATAATCAAAGGAAAAAGATGCAAATACCCAAGTGTTCACCAAAACTCAAAATATTTACAAATTTTCCATTTCCCGCTCAAAACTATTAAGCAAAGTGAAAAACTTTTACAAGTGTTGAAGGTCTGTAATTAACCAAGATATGGAAAATGTGCCCGGATAACTTTTTGGGTAAAATATTCCACACTCTCGCATCCAACTTGAACTATGAAACATTGGGGGCTTTTATTGATACAAAAATTACTCAGCTAATGTGGAACAATAATATGAAGACACGCATCATCCAACATGGCACAAGTTCAAATGACGAGCTACTCATTGTACCGAGCTACTCAGCATACCGAACTACCAAGCATATCGAACAACTTATAGGGAATGCCAAATAACCAGAAAGATTCAATGCTTATTGTATTACAAGTCATTCGTTACCATGTACAGAAGTAAACGCCTATTCAATAAAGGCACACTATCTATTCACATTGATAGCCTAAAGGCTATAAATACTTTGTAATACCCTCTTGGCAGGGCAAGCGAGAATAATCGAAATCGAGGCAAGATACCCAGTAATACAAATCAGTGGACGTAGGCTATTTACTTCAGGCTGAACCACTTTAAAATCTCGTCTTATTTCTGTACTCATATTTTTCTGTGATTAATAAATTAGATCAAATCTAATTATTTACACCAACACATATGTTAAATAGTATTATCAATATATACATGATACTAATAAATAGTTTTATACATGTATTATTAATGTATGGAATAGTATAAAATATACATATAGTACATATGTGTTGGGACGCAAGGACCCCCAATTTTAAATTCTCAATTTAGAATTTCCTTTTAAATGCGGAATAAAGATGGTTCAGCACAACAATTTAATTTTTTGAATTTTATTTGATTTTTTTTCTTAAAAAGATGAAAAATTAACTTAAACGCAAATTTTAATTTCTAAAGACAAAATTAAAATTAAACCTAAATTAGTGAATTATGGTGAACACACACACGCACAAAATTAATACAAACTAGAATTATGATTTTCTCACAAACAAAACTAACTCGTGAAGTTAACTATGAGAAATTTACTTTTGGCCCAAAATTAATTTAATCCCAAGTCCTAAAATTTGCCTACGCAATATTTTCTATATTACTAAATTAGGCCAAACCAAAATTTAGTAAATATAAATTATTGACTCAAATTAAATGAACTTAAATTTCACCCAAACTTATTTTAGCACCAAATTAAACTAGAGAAGTGGATTAAACCATATTTTATCTTTTAATCCTAAGCATGCGTTCTAGGTGATTTTCAAGATAAAATAAATTCAAAACCACTATGCCTCGATGTACAAGGAAAAACCCACAATGGGAAAAAACCTCGGACGGCCCTAGCCTGAAATCCACTAAGTATGGAATTTTACAAGTACAAGACAAATGACTTACTCAACTCGACTCCCTTCAAGCCCCTGATGCGTCTTCTTATACTAACCTCTGCTTAGTCAACAATCCCGGAATCCACAGGAACCTTGGTATCCACCAATTAAGCTTTAGGAACCCATATACCACTAACGGTGCGTTTCACCGTATGAGAATGCCGCAGAAAAAAACAATGAACTTCTTTTTTATGGGATATTGAATTAAATCCAAACGACCTCTTTAATTCGGTAGAGTATAACCCGGTGCCAAACACTCTCCAAGAAAGATTTATATATATATATATATATATATATATATATATATATATATATATATATATATATATATATATATATATATGTGTGTGTGTGTGTGTGTGTGTGTGTGTGTGTGTGTGTGTGTGTGTGTGTGGTACTTGGAATAAACTAATATGGGTTTAAACAAAAGTGTTTAAGAATGATTTTGTTGAAAATCAAACACTTGGACTTGAAATTTTTCAAGGAGGAATTAATCTCTCAAAACTCTCTCTTAGAGATTGTAGAAGATGAAAAAGTTACTTTTAAAAAGTTGGTTCTCACACTTATTAATTCTGGCAAAAGATAGTGGGAACAAAAGAGTGGGATTATGGAGAAAAACTACCAAAAAAATTTCCCACCGAAAATCTCATTCGAACGATATTTTCGTTGAAACGAAGTCTCGTTCGAACGACCTTCTAACGAGGTTCCAGATGCCAATTGGGAAGAGTCATTGGAAAACTTGTTCGAGCTAAATTCTCGTTTGAACGACAATTTCGAACAATGGAAGAATGGTCATTTTCAAAATTAAGCCCAAAATTTTTATATACAAAGTTCTAAAGTAACCTTTTGAAAATAAAATTTATTTTAAGATAAAATGACACCTAATAAAAAATTGTTCCAAGCTCCTATATATATATATATGTAATGCATTCATACCTTAGGAGAGATTGGAACTAAATTGATGACGTGAAATGAGGCACATGTAAATTAGTAATGATGTTCTCTTGATATGTAGGCTGCAATGGATTCAACTTGATCATGTCATAGGCTTGAAGGATACACAAGAACACTATCATATAACTGAAACATTTTTGTTCGGAATTGAGCCAACACTACATTAAGAGTCAATCGGAGACTTGTGTCCTTATAAATCTCGGCCTTTGCCTATTCCGGGACAAAAACTAAAACAAAATCATAAAGGTCCATCATGATCTACTAGACTCAAAAATTTCCCACCCAAAAATAGAAAACTAGACTCAAGACTCAAGGATCAATATCTTTGCAGGTGAAAGTTTCCACTAAGAAGAAATCATGCACACTTAAGCAAACTATTAAACGCATCTTAAGCAAACTATCAAACACATAGGGAATATCAAGAATATTAAATGCATGTAAAACAAATACTCCACATAAATTAATTCTCCATTATCAACTATGATCAACCTAAGAAGATAGCACTCTCCCCCTAAGTTAAATCTCATAAACTTATATAAGATTATAATAAGATTAGCTACCATTTCTCCCCTTATCATTCTCCCCCTTTTTGTTCAGGAATAGACAAAGGATAAAATAACTAATTAAACAAGATGAAGCATAGGGTGATAAAAGCATGAAAGCATATGTGCAAAAAAATTATAATGAATCCATACAAATATTAATGGATTCCAACTATGATGAAACAAAATGATATCAATTTGAAACATAAGAAACTAGGCATGTTATATCAAACAAAAAATTTTGCAACAATTTAGGTACTAATTATGAATTAAGGCATAGGAGGACTAGCTAAAATGGCAAAGACTCGAAATAAAACAAAATATCATATATATGTATACACAATAGATATGAAATATATGGAGGCACACATATATAGATATAAATACCACACATGATACAAAATATATTAAGGTTTTCACACTCGGATGGCAAAAACGTGTCCAAAAATATGTGGTAAATGGAAGTGTAGGGGTGTGAACTAGTAACAATTAGTAACACCCCCCGCCCGCCCGGGGAGAGCGAACGGAGCGCCACTGTCGATGAAATAAATCCAAATCCACAAGTAAAAATATATAGAGCATTTAAAAATCCCATAATATAAGAGAAACCACTAATCTCAATTTCTTCAAATTAAATATAACCAAAAGTCTCTCGAAATAATACAACTATCTATCTCGAAAGAATATAAATCGACAATGCTCTATACATTAAAATAAATACAAATTTCCTAAATAATATTCTTCCGTAAAGTAATCTTCGCTAAAATCATCTCAATAGGTCCATAGCGCTCAGATCCACGCTAACCTGCCACTAAAAGAATATATGGGGACGTACACAATACAACCGGAAAGATACCCATCAAATATTTTTTGCGTGAATAAAACGTAACAACATGAGTACGAATATTCAAATCAAATGTGAATCTCATAAGCATTTTAATCAATATAATTTCTCAACAACACATTAATCCGAGTCACCAGGCCTCACCATACAGCGCCGTGCTTTATAAAGTAGCCGGAACAGGATTATCAGCGGGTGCCCAACCTCAGTGCCATATTAAAATCTCATGACAACATGCTCAACACAATAATACTACCACATGAATCAAAATCGAATTTCAACAATATTTTTTCTATATTTCCAAGTGAATTTAGCAATTCAAATATGAGTTCAATTAAATAAGAATTCAAACGGAATAACACTCACGAGATTATGGAGCATATTGTGTAAAATCCCATACCTTAAACCATCAAAAGGAACTATTACAAATCTTCCCAGAAAAATTAGATTCCTCCATCAAAATCATCTCCCAAGAATCATCACAACTCCTCCAAGAACAAACACCAAAACAGCCCCAAAGAACTCCTCCAAAAACTAACGTTGAATGCATAAATTAAAAGGGGCTAAGGTATATATAAAAGGAGAGGAAATAAAATCGGTTGGATGCCAAAATATTGTGCCAAAATTTTCTTCAAAAATGGTCAAAAAGTTTTGCACACCATCCCTTCAAATAAAGCAACAAAATGATTAAAGTTTAGAAAAAAAGAAGTATGGCCGAACCGAAAAATGGCCTAAATCGAGTCTAAATGATGTTTTTTGGAAATGTCTAAATGATGTTTTTAAGTTGGTATGGTGATTTTCATAAATTTTTTAGCACTTTTCTTATTTTGAATAAAATAATAATATTTTATTTATTTATTCATTTTTTTTTAATTTTGACCCTATGGCACTCTTAGGCCTATTTTTAGCATCCAATAAATATGATCAAATTATTTTTAACCCCAATAAAACGTCCACTTTTATTTAAATATACCCATTTAAAAATGCATGTTGTTACATACTTCCCCACTAACAAGAAATTTCGTCATCGAAATTTGACGAAAGCCTAACTCTCAAAAATCAGGCCAACAATCTGCAAAAATAATCTCTTCACCAAGAATAAATTTCTCACATCTAATCTCGCAACCTAACATGGATGCGATTATCTAAAATTTTTACCCCCAAATATGTGCTACAAAAACGCAACAAACCTAAAATCCAAGACCAGAGGGTGGTCGTATAATCTATCTCTGATACCATCTGTAACACCCTACCCGCCTAGGGAGAGCGAAGAGGAGATCCATTGTCGATGAAATAAATCCAAATCTATAAGTAAAAAGGTACAGAACATTTAAAAATCCCACAATATAAGAGTAATCCCTAATCTCAATTTCTTCAAATTAAATACAACCCAAAGTCTATCGAAATATTACAACTATCTATCTAGAAAGAATATAAATCGATAATGTTTTATACATCAAAATAAATAAAAAAAAAATCAAATAATATTCTTCCCCAAAATAATCTTCGGTAAAATCACCTCAATACGTCCGTAGCGCTCAGATCCATGCCAACCTGCCACTAAAAGAAAATATGGGGAAGTACACAATACGACAGGAAAGTTGCTCATCAAATATTTTTAGCGTGAATAAAACGTAACAACACAAGTACGAATATTCAAATCAAATGGGAATATCATAAGCATTTTAATGAATAAAATTTCTCAACAACACATTAATCCGAGTCACCAGGCCTCACCATACAGCGCCATGATTTATCGAGTAACCGGAACCGGATTATTAGCGGGTGCCCAACCTCAGTGCCATATTAAAATCTCATGACAACATGCTCAATACAATAATAATACCACATGAATCAAAATCAGATTTCAACAATAATTTTTTCATATTTCAAAATTAATTTAGCAATTCAAATATGAGTTCAATAAAACAAGAATTCAAAGGGAATAACACTCGGGAGATTAAGAAGCATATTGTGTAAAACCCCATACCTTCAACCATCTAAAGGAACATTTATAAATCTTTCGAGAAAAGTCAGATTCCTCCATCAAAATCATCTCCCAAGAATCATCATAACTCCTCACAGAACAAACACCAAAACAGCCCCAAAGAACTCCTTCAAAAACTATGGTTGAATGGATAAATTAAAAGGGCCAAGGTATATATAAATGGATAGGAAATAAAATAGGTTGGCTGTTAAAATATTGTGCCGAATGTTGCTTCAAAAATGGTCAAAAAGGGTTGCCCACCATCCCTTTAAATAAAGCAACAAAATGATTAAAGTTTTGAAAAAATGATGTCTGACCTAACTGAAAAATAGCCTAAATCGGGTATAAATTGCGTTTTTGGAAATGTAAAAGAAGGGAAAGTTTCTCAAAATGAAATTCTAAGTCGATATGGTGATTTTCAGAATTTTCTCAGCACTTTTATTATTTTGAATAAAATAATAATATTTTATTTATTTATTCATGTTTTTTTACTTTTGACCACATGGCACTCTTAGGCCTATTTTTAGCATCTAATAACTATGGTAAAATAATTTTTAACCCCAATAAAACATCCACTTTAATTTATATATACCCATTTAAAAATCTGGGTTGTTAGACAATTAAATTTAAACCCAATCACTTAAAACATGTTCATGGAGTTTTCAATTGATTGCAAAACTTTATCACATTTAGATATAGACTCATGTGAGAATATAATTTCAACTCAATGAACAAACATAGATAATGAATACAAGCCTAAAATTTTGATGATTCTACAAACCAATAGAGTCATGATAGTAAAAGCTTAACTATGATTCATAGTCATTGTGTAAACCGTTGATATACCATCCAAACTCCCACAAAATATGCATATAGTTATGGAATGACTATATCAATTAAACAAAATGGGCCTTGACAAATTATTTTTTTTTAATGCTATTTTCTTTTAGGCCTTTAGGCCACGTATTTATTTTTGGTCCATTAGAAACGGTGGCGTTCTCCTAAAGGATAAATTTTCTTTCGGATCCCTTCCCTGTGCACAATCACATAATAATTTTGTATATCACTCAAATCTCACGTGCAAAGAATTTAACATGCACAAGTCCTCCAAGGTCAAAAATACGTAGTTGACTAGATTGATAGGAGAACACCCCATAAAGCTCAAATATACATGTGACATTTAAATTTCAAATGAGTCCGTGCATGTGTGAAAAGAGGCATATAAAATTAGAATCCATTATAGCAACACAAAATCGAACCACTCCATGTAAGCATGGTAAAGAACATTTTCAGGATTTACAATCTTAACTAAAAGTTCTAGCCACATGGAAGCAAAAAAGAAGGGATTCAAACATAAGTATATGCCACATAAAGTGTGTCAAACTAAAATACACACAACAAAAATCTTTTTGAGTTTTTGAAATTTCTAACCAAACAAACAAAAATATAATCTCAAAAGACAAAGAAAAACCGTTTGTATCTTCCATTAAGCCCAAGTAACTCAAAGGTAAAACACAAATGATAAACAAAAATCTTTTTGTATTTTTCAATTAATGCAAACAAAAATGAATATAATACAGAAGATAAACACAACTCATAATTCTAGCCTGTGATAAATCATGAAGTATAGACTAGAACAATGATTAAACAAGCATACAATTAGCATGACAAGAAAGCGTGAAGCACAAAAAAAAAAGTATGCAAATAACTAACACATTCAACCTATAGATTTAGCAAGTGAGGAAGTATGTGAAAGTAAATGAGAATAAAAAATCCTATCTCATAAAGATACCAAGTCGGATCTCGTAACCCAAACTAATGATGAATGACGATCTCGGTATATAGGAATCTTGGCTACCTCGGTTGCCTTAAGTTGGGATTTTTTAGGACCTCGTTTAAGATCAAAACAAAACTAATGACCTTTTCGACCACAATGAGAGCACCTAAAGACTCGGTGAGAACACTTTCCTAAGGAATGATCTATAACATTGTTCCTATAGGATTCTCCTAAAACATTGGTGTTGGATTTATGAGTTGACTCATTAAAAGTATCAAAGTCTAAACCATTGTGACACCCCGGTTAAAATAATAACGGGATGCCAGCCCTATACTAAAATAATCAGTAATATCAAGTGGATAATTCTCAGCATCTAGTGATGATACTAAAACAAACACGGCTAACTACCCATTACTACAAAAAGAGGGTGACAAAAAATTTTAAACATACAATGAAATAACCAACTAACAACATAACAACTCTTGAAATGATAAAGAACACACATTCTATATAAAAAGAAGAGTACAACCAAATATACAAAAAGGAAATACCCGAATATGCTGTAAGGTCAGAAACAATACAAAAATCTGAGAAGGAATTATAAAAGTGCAACATCTACGACACTTGGGTATAAACTAGTTATACAAACTAAATCATAATCTAGATACACAAAAGATATTAACCGGCTACATCAAAATCCAGCAACAGTCTGCATCTGCAACTGCTCGACGAGTACTCTGAATAGAAAACATCAACGGCTTCCTTACGGAGGAACACCTAATATAATATAATATTTATATAAAGAAGAAAATATAAACGGGTCAGAGATCGAGGTGTAAATTTTTTTTTATCAAGTGCATTAAAATAAATAATAATTATAAATGCATTATGACATGATTAAAGTGGAGTCGCACTGACTAGAAAATCCAACTCACCTCTTATCTAAAGAGTGCACCTAAACGTATGCACATGATCCTCAAATAACTTCCCAACACTATCTAGGGGCAATATAATCTAACCTACACCAACAATTTATACTCATTTGAACTCCCATCTAAAACATAACCATCAACTTCCAATTCTACCATAATTCCCAAATGTTAGTCTCTTACTTTAGATACAAATATACATAAACATATTCTCTTATTAGAATTTCTAAGATTCTAGTTGTTGACATAAATGAGTTAATAGAATCAAAATGCTAAGGACTAAAATTCTCCGAATTCTCAATACTGCATTGTGTTTCGTGCATGGGACGTCTCGTAAGAGAAATCCAAACAAGGCCCCCCCGATACACTACTCCTTGATAGTATTGATTATCGAGATTCATTATGACCTCAATGCACGAAGCATATAACCCCAATTACTTAATTAATGTATATAATTTAACTATTCCCAACTCTCAACAGTGCACTGCGTTTCCTGTGTGGAGCATCTCGCAAGCGAAATCCAAGCAAGGAACCCCCCGATACACAACTCCTGGGCACTATCAATTATCGAGATATACTAATATATAAATTCGAGTACTAAGGAATAAAATTCTCCCCACTCCCAAAATTTCACTATGTTTCATACATGGGACGTCTCGCAAGCCAAATCCAAACAAGGAACCCCCCTATACACTACTCCTTGATAATGTTGGTCGTTGAGGTCCATAATATATATACTCATCACAATATACGTCCAGATAAAATCTCTCGAAATGAGATTCAAACTTTATTCTTATATCTGTTTACACTAGATACAGATATATGATAGCTCATAATCATACACAGGTAATATACTATACACACAAGTATAATAATAACCATCCAAGCAATCTATAACTCGAGGACGCAGTTTCTCAATGCTATCATCTACCAGAGAATCACTCACATATCATCCTGGGTAACAACGATCGAAATCTCACACCGCCTTGGTAAAAACAAAATCACAATGTATGAGAATCGATCATAGTTCCTCCCCAAAAATGAGACTAAACATACCCACCATTTCTTACCCCTAATAAAAAATCACACAATAATAATGGATGCTATGACCTGGGGACTATACACACCCTGTTCCTCAATCTAGGGGCTTCACCCACATCACGCAACTTCCCATGATAGCATAGAGGGGGTATGCTTCACATAAATATACATATATTATTCACACTCGATATACATATACTATCGCATCATATAAATGCAAACCATCACACAAGGTATTTATATCACCCATATAGATATACATACTCTATTAATATCGTATGATTGAATGAAATAATTTCATTTATAAGTATATATTACTCTCGATATACTATTCCTCGCTAACTCACATAACTTCCCCACTTTATGTACACGATACAATTTCTCACTTGAAACTCACCCGTCACTTCTATCATAATGATTAATCTCCTAATTCAACAAACATTGAGGATACTCTATATATCCGTATGCACATCGATCAACATTCATTATTCCTCAAATATTAACCTCGACACTAAGAGGATTTTCCACTGAATTGATACGATAACTTAAATTCACACTCTCCCGAAATCAATCACTAAAACCCTAACATTTACATCCAATTATCTATTAATTTTTCTCTCATTCCCTTAATGCGAGAGACATTACACAATTAATTCCATTTATAGAATATCCCCAAACATCACTCACCTTTCTAAAGTAATTAATCCCCTTATGTGATCACTAAACCCTCTAAGATACTACAATTGAGAAAGGTCCATTAATATAAACTCAAAGGAAAGGGGATAAACATGAATTCCAAAACATGAAACAAAAATGGAGGCCCGGTCGACCGGTCCCCTAATCGTGTTCTACCACGGTTTCCAATTATGCCTAAAATCGAAGGCAGTGTGCTTTTCCTTTGAGGCGCGATCGACTAGCTCGTTGGTCGCGGTTGACCGGACCTACCAGATACCTCAGCCAAACTCCATTTTTAAAGAACTCCAATTTCCCAAAAACACCAAAATACCTACTTCCAACCACAATTCTTCAACCCAATCATGTTAATAACATTAATACACGTCAACTAACTCAACCCAACTAATTTACAACCTCAAATTCATTATATACACACCAAATATATGATTTAACCCAAAATCTAGGCTTTAACAATTTATCCCAAATATCCATAAATTTATCGACAAATCATGAAATAGAAGATACATGATAATTATTTAGCAAGTTTAATCACTTCACTCTAAGTTGTAGAATCTTCCTCGAAATCGTGGATTTTCTAGAATTCCCAAGCTTTTCTTTCTCTTTCTCTCTTTCTTTCTAGGGTTTTCTCTTTCTCTAAAGTGATAATGGCTTCTCACGTGGGCATTTAAGACTTATCTCCCAAATACACAACTTTCAATGATAATATACACATTAAATGACTCGGTTACTCAAATTCGAGTCAAATGAACTTAAAATAGTTTGGAACCCAAATAAGACCCAAGTACAGTCATTTCGACTATCTCTACCCTTACGGAATCAATCGCACACTCAGAAACGCCATTCGAATTACTTTCTAACATCTTCAAATTTTGACCTCAATCGCCAATCTAATTATTCTCCAATTCAAATAATATTATTTCTCCCAAAAATAATTAATTTATTTTCCCCAAAATCTCAGGGTATTACAGACTTCCCCTCTTACAAGAATTTTGCCCTCGAAATTAAGCTAAGCCTAATACTCCAAACTTCAACTAGTTCCTACGACACCTATCCTCTAGACTATTATACCTATTCCTCCCATTCCTCACTACAAATCATTTTAATTTATAAAACCAAATCTTCCAACTAGGGCCCATACACCTTGTACTCGAGCTTTACTCATATAAATATAATTAGGCTTCACTTAGCCTCAATTCATCTCATAACTCAAAATAAATTAGATCATACTAACATACTAATTATAAAAGAAATTTTTTGAAATGTCCAAAGACTTAACTCCTCTCAATTCGAGACACTCGCTACTTTCATGCGGGGGACGTCTCGCAAGCGAAATCTATGCAAGGAACCTTCCCAATACACTACTATGGAGCTCTATTGGGGATTGAGAGTTAGTTAGATCGGGACTGGAATTTTAAAAATACTTTTGTGTGAACCATTTTTTATATAGCCCGAAGGCCAATATAAAATTTTATTTTAAAAATAGTTTATGTCTTTCGACATTCAAATAAAAATACCTTATGCTCAAGGCACAAGGTGTTAACAATTATCATACTCTTACTAACATATAGTTCTCAAAACTAAAATAACTATGATCTAAATTCCTCGCTCAATAATAATCCACTAATCTCTTAATCTTTTCAGTAAGAATAATCTCTTACCTCATAATAAAATATTTCCATTCACTAGGCTCTTCCATAGCTGGAATATAACAAATATATAAGTCTAGCACAACTATAATACAATTAGCTTTACTGTTTCCACTCAACACATTACAACCATTCGTACGTTCAAAACAAAATCATAGCTCACTATTAGCGTAACACAAAACAATCTATTCTCCCCCAAAAAAAGATATCATCTAGGAGCCTCACTTGCTAAATACTCCCTTCCGAGTCATTACATACATAATAAGTTATATCACTAACCACTCATTTCAATCTTACATATGATACTCCCAAAGCCTCATAAAGCATAATCCTAATCACAAAGGAAAGATAATTTACATCATACCTCTCTAGTCCAACTATATCTCTTCATCGATGGGTTCCCACTCAAAGTACCCCCGCCTAAAATGGCCTTGAACCTGCTCTAGGGGTTTCACATCCAAAACTTCCTCAAAATGTGGTCCTCTACGTCTTTCAGGACAATTTTTCTTCCTATGGCTTAATTCTTTACAAAAGAAACATCTACCCACAAATCCTCTATGCTCATCCTGAGGAACAAAACGATGTTGCAACCCTCGATAATCCTGTTCATACCCTTTTGCTTTACTAGCATTCTTCTCTCCAGACTTATAAAATGAAACTAAATCTCCAAAGTTCTTACCCCCTTGCTGACAAAGACGATGTTCCTGACACTATAACAATGTCAGATTCACTACCTCGGCAAAAGTCACTAATGCTGGGCTCCCTAACAAATGCTGTCGAATTTTCCAATCCTAACCTGCCATGAACTTCTCTATATGCTTCTCCACCGTATTTACCTCATCGGGCACTAAAATTGCCAAACCAGTAAATTCCTCTTCGTACTCGGCCACCATTCTATCACCTTGAAACACATCCAACAATTTCCTCCTCATTTCCTTTTGAACCGTGGAAGGAAAATACTTTCAGTCAAAGAGTTCCCAAAAATCTGATATGGTCAATGCATCTCTCTGTTTCGATGTGGTGATTGACTCCCGCCAATGGAGAGCTGCTCCTGTTAACTTAAAAGGTGGAAAGAAATTGCTTCTACACCTCATTACATTAAACCATGCGAAGGTGCCTCTATATACTATTCTTCCAATGAATTGTAGCCCATGGCATCGGCTCCCCCTGAAAACTCTGGAGGATGCCACTTCCTAAAATATTCCCGTAATCTTTCCCACGTAGACAAACCTGGGTGGGCTTGGGCTTCTTGAACTGCGGGTCGATGTGTCATCAAAGAAATGGCAGCAGTTACTGGTTGTGCAACAATATTGGCAACTACAGCTGTGGTCATAGTCCCTTGAGGCATTTGGGGTTCTATACTCTCATCCCCTTTATTTGACTTGCCTGCACGACATCTCTTCAGTTTCATCTAAAAACGTAACAAGTGTATCAGAATGCCTTTTAAATGATTTCACATAGTAGAAGAAAATATAGGCATGTGAACATAAAAGCCCTAATAATATGGCCCTATATTAAGAACGCTTACGGAACATCGCAGAAAACCCACATAGATCCTAAAGACAATGGAACCTGATGCTCTGATACCACTTGTGACACCCCATTTAAAATCATAACGGGTGACCAGCCCTATACGAAAATAATCAGGAATCCCAAGTGGATCATTCTCAGCATCTACTAACGGTACAAAAACAAACATAGCTAACAACCCATCATTACAAAAAGAGGGTGCCAAAAAATTTAAAGCATACAAAGCAATAACCAACTAACAACATAACAACTACTGAAATGATGAAGAACACAGACATGCTATATAAAAAGAAGAGTACACCCAAATATACAAAAATGAAATACCTGAATATGTTGTCGGGTCACAAACAATACAAAAATCTGAGAAAGAAATATAAAAGTGTTGCATCTACGACCCTTAGGTATAAACAAGATATACAAACTGAATCCTAATCTAGATACACAAAGATAGGAAACGGTTGCATCAAAATCCAGCAATACTTCGCATCTTCTACTGCTCCACGAGTACTCTGAATAGAAAACATCAATGTCTTCATTGCGACGGAACACCTAATATAATATAATAAACATAGAAAAATATAATATAAATGGGTAAGAGCATGTAACAACCCGCATAATTTTGGGGCATTTTCAAAATATAGTGGAAAATAAAGTTTTTGATAAAATTATTTTTATTGCTCAAATATGTTGGTTATTATTTTTAAAGGTGAGAATTTCAAACGGTTTCGAAATCGGAATTAAAATGGAGTTTTAATTGAATTTTTATTATATAGAAGAGTCCTCACAACATAAAACTGTCTAAGAAAAAAAAAATATTTAAAAATATTGAACGGTCCGATCAAGATAATTTTTTTTACATAGATTCCTCTCGTCTCCAGATAATTCTCTGTAACATTTCATCCAATTCTAACGGTCCGATCGTCCGGAATGTCTTTTTTTAGTACTTGTATCTTATTAGAACTCTTTTCTTAATCAAACTCTTAATCCTTTAAATATCAACTAATTCGTGGGTGGACTTTTCAAATCATTTTTTCTTAAACTTTTCAACCACAAGACTTCTCTAAAATTACTCCCTTTCATATACAAACCATAGCCCCAAACTTATTCAAGATTTCAACCTTAGATTTGAAGGTTTATTTGGTGTTTTCTCGAGTCTGGGCAAGAACGAGATTTGATTATTTTTGCGAGAAGAACGTGATGGTGTGATTAAATTTTGAGGCTGAATTATGTGATGATTCATGTTGGTTGTTATTGATGGTTTAAGGTATGGGGTTTTACACAATATGCTCCTTAATCTTGCGAGTATTTATTCTCGTTGTTTCTTGTGATTATTGACTCATATTTGAATTGTTAAATTCATTGAAATCTGGAAATATTTGTTGGAATCTAATTTCGATTCACGTGATGTTGAGCATGTTATCATGAAGATTTTAATATGGCACGGAAGTTGGGCACCCGCCAATATTCCTTTTTCCGGATATGCTAGAAAAATGCATAGGCGCGGTACGTTGGTGAGGCCTGATGACCCGGTTAATGTGTTGTTGAGAAATTATAGTGATATAATTTCTATTGAGATTAGCATTTGATTTGAATATTCGTATTTATATTGTTGCACTTTGTTCATCGCTAACATTTTTTGTTGATCATATTCATGTCGTATTGTGTACTTCCCCATATTATATTTTAGTGGCAGGTTAGCGCGGATTTGAGTGATATGGACCATTCGGGATGATTCTAGCGAGAATTGTTTTGGGAAGATTTTAAATACAAGAGATGAGAAGACTTGTATTTATTTTTGATGTATAGAGCATTTGGAGATTAGTGTTTGTTTGTTTTCGAGATAGTTAGATTGTTGTAATTATTTCGAGAGATTTGTTGTATTCATTTGGGGAGATTTGATATTAGTGGTTTGAGATTTGTTGTATTCATTTTGGAATTTTGGGAATTAAAAACCCACGAAAATTAGGAATTAAAAATCTGATTTGGACTTTACCCACTAAACCCACTAACTACACCTTATGACTTAATGGGCGGGCGGGGTGTTACAAAATGGTATCAGAGCTTAGGTATACGACCACCCTCGGGTCTTGGGTTTTGGGTCTGTTGCATTTTTATGGCGCATATTTTTGGAGATAGATTATTTTAGATAATCGTTTCGCGTTAGGCATCTAGATTAGATGTGAGAAGTTATTTTTGGAGAAGAAATTATTCTTGGAGATTATTGGCCTGATTTTTGAGAGTTAGGCATTCGACGAATTTCGAGGGCGAAATTCCATTGTTAGTGGGGAAGTGTAACAATCCGCATAATTTTGGGGTATTTTCAAAATATAGTGGAAAATAAAGTTTTTGATAAAATTATTTTTATTGCTCAAATATGTTGGTTATTATTTTTAAAGGTGAGAATTTCAAACGGTTTCGAAATCGGAATTACAATGGAGTTTTAATTGATTTTTTATTATATAGAAGAGTCCTCAAAACATAAAACTGTCTAACAAAAAAAATATTTAAAAATATTGAACGGTCCGATCGAGCTAAAATTTTTTATATAGATTCCTCTCGTCTCCAGATAATTCTCTGTAAAATTTCGTTTAATTCTAACGGTCTGATTTTCCGGAATGTCTTTTGTTAGTACTTGTATCTCATTAGAACTCTTTTCTTAATCAAACTCTTAATCCTTTATATATCAACTAATTCGTGGGTGGACTTTTCAAATCACTTTTTGTTAAACTTTTCAACCACAAGACCTCTCTAAAATTACTCCATTTGATATACAAACCATAGCCCCAAACTTATTCAAGATTTCAACCTTAGATTTGAAGGTTTATTTGGTGTTTTCTCGAGTTTGGGCAAGAACGAGATTTGATTATTTTTGCGAGAAAAACGTGATGGTGTGATTAAATTTTGAGGCTGAATTATGTGATGATTCATGTTGGTTATTTTTTATGGTTTAAGGTATGGGGTTTTACACAATATGCTCCTTAATCTCGCGAGTATTTATTCTCGTTGTTTCTTTTGATTATTGACTCATATTTGAATTGTTAAATTCATTGAAATCTGGAAATATTTGTTGGAATCTAATTTTGATTCACGTGGTGTTGATCATGTTGTCATGAAGATTTTAATATGGCAGGGAAGTTGGGCACCCGCCAATATTCCTTTTTCCGGATATGCTAGAAAAATGCATAGGCGCGGTACGTTGGTGAGGCCTGGTGACCCGGTTAATGTGTTGTTGAGAAATTATAGTGATATAATTTCTATTGAGATTAGCATTTGATTTGAATATTCGTATTCGTATTGTTGCACTTTGTTCATCGCTAACATTTTTTGTTGAGCATATTCATGTCGTATTGTCTACTTCCCCATATTTTATTTTAGTGGAAGGGTAGCGCGGATTTGAGTGCTATGGACCATTTGGGATGATTTTAGCGAGAATTGTTTTGGGAAGATTTTAAATACAAGAGATGAGAAGACTTGTATTTATTTTTTATGTATAGAGAATTTGGAGATTAGTGTTAGTTTTTTTTCGAGATAGTTAGATTGTTGTAATTATTTCGAGAGATTTTTTGTATTCATTTGAGGAGATTTGAGATTAGTGGATTATTTTATTGTATTGTGGGATTTAGATGCTCTATACCTTGTTATATTGTGGATTACTTTAGTTTTATCGATTAGTAGCGTGCCGTTCGCTCTCCCCGGGCGGGCAGGGTGTTACAGAGCCCGAGGTGTAAAATTATTTTTAGCAAGTGCATTAAAATTCATAATAATTATAAATGCATTATGACATGATTCAAGTGGAGATGCACTCTCTAGAAAATCCAACTCACCTCTCATCTAAAGCGTGCACCTAAACGTATGCACATGATCCTCAAATAACTGCCCAACACTATCTAGGGTCAATATAATCTAACCTCCACCCAAAATTTATACTCATTTGAACTCCCATCTAAAACATGGCCATAAACTTCCAATTCTACCCTAATTCCCAAATGTGCATCACTTACTTTACATACAAATATACATAAACAAATTCTCTTACTAGAATTTCTCAGATTCTATTTATTGACATAAATGAGTTAATAGCATCAAAATGCTAAGGACTAAACTTCTCCCAATTCTTAATACTGCATTGCGTTTCGTGCGTGGGACATCTCGCAAGTCAAATCCAAACAAGGAACCCCCCCCCCCCCCCCGATACACTACTCCTTGACAGTATTGATTATCGAGATTCATTATGCCCTCAATGCACGCCACATATCACCCCAATTACTTAATTAATATATATATAATTTAACTATTCCCAACTCTCAAGAGTGCACTGCATTTCGTGCGTGGGACATCTCGCTAGCGACATCTAAACAAGAAACCCCCTCCCCCCCCCCCCCCCCCCCAGATACACTACTCCTAGGCACTATTGATTGTCGAGATATACTAGTATATAAATCTAAGTACTAAGGACTAAACTTCTCCCCACTCCCAACATTGCAAAACCTTTCGTGTGTGGGATGTCCCGCAAGCGAAATCCAAACAAGGAACCCCCCCGATACACTACTCCTTGACAATATTGGTCGTTGACGTCCATTATGCCCTTGGTACCGTCGTATTATATATACTCATCACAATATACGTCCAGATAAAATCTCTCGAAATGAGATTCAAACTTTATTCTTATATCTCTTTACACTAGATACAGATATATGATAGCTCATAATCATACACAGGTAATATACTATACACACAAGTATAATAATAAACATCCAAGCGAGCTATAACTCGAGGATGCAGTTTCTCAATGCTATCATCTACCAGAGAATCACTCACATATCATCCTAGGTACCAACGATCGGAATCTCACACCGCCGTGGTAAAAACAAAATCACAACGTATGAGAATCGATCATAGTTCCTCCCCGAAAATAAGACTAAACATACCCACCATGCCTTACCCCTAATAAAACATCACACAATAATAACGGACGCTATGACCTGGGGACTATATGCACCCTGCTCCTCAAGCTAGGGGCCTCACCCACATCGTGCAACTTCCCATGATAGGATAGAGGGGGTATGCTTCACCTAAATATACATATTTCATTCACACTAGATATACATATATTATCACATCATATAAATACATACCATCATACATGGTAATTATATCACCCATATATATATATATACATACTCTATTAATCTCGTATGATTTAATGAAATAATTTCATTTATAAGTATATATTACTCTCGATATACTATTCCTCGTGATAAGCGTCCAAAACTGTACAATTTATATCCTGAATAGACGTACTTTAGTGTTAATTCTCGGCAATATGGATCTTATGCGCTTAATTGTTCAATATGCAGGCTTAATTGCAGTTGCGATGTCAAAAGCTATATTTTCAGGCAAATTGCAGTTAAAATAGAGTTAATTACCTTATCCCGTAACCCTAACCAAGCCCATCCTAGCTTTAGCCTTCCCCGACCCTTGTGTGTGTTGATTTTGTACTTTCTTATTATTTTTTAGATTTTTAATTTTGAGTCATTTTTATTTCTAGGATTTATTTTCCAATTTTTATATTTCCTTTTATTTAGTATTTTGATTTTTATTCTATTAGTTTTTAGTTTTAGTTTTATTTTATTTTATTAGGATTAGAATTTTTAGGATTTCATGTATTTTTAGTTTTATTAGATTTTGCATTTTCTTTTTCGGATTTTAATTTTAAGTTTTATTAGATTTAATTTTTAATTTAATTTTTATTTTTATTTGAGTCTTGGTTTTATTTTAGATTAGAATTTTATTTTTTTAGATTTTTATTTATTTTATAATTTTTTTTATTAGTTAGTTTTAGTTTTATTTTTAAGGGTTCAAACTAACACACACACACACAAATCCTATACAGTAAACTACACATAACTAAACCCTCACCCTTACCCAACTTACCATACACTCACCCACACACTAATCATCCCAACATCATATTCAACCTCTAAACCAACCTTTCTCTCTCCTCTAAACTACCACACACACCCTAAAACTACCCTCAACCTAACATTCTACACCCTCACCACACACAAACACCACCTCTCCACTATTCATTGTCTTCCTCACCATCTCATTCTCTCTCTTCACCATCTCAACTCCATTAACAAACCCCACAACCATACACAAATCCACCATACCACCACCCATCTTCTTAAACCATCCCCTCTCCTCTAACCCCAGCCACCTTCCTACCACCTGCCAATTGCAACGTCCTCACCCCCCCCCCCCCCCCCAAACTCTGATCCCAACCATTACTAAACACCAACTCGAACCTAACCCGAGACCCCCTTTTCCCTTACCCAACCACCCATTCCAGCCCTAACCTGCAAACGCCGACCACCTCGCATCCCCAAGACCCTCGAGTAGTCCAAACCGTCAGCGCATTCACCGTCCCTCTACCCAGCAACTATCCGACGACCCCCAGAACCGTCAGCCGCGACACCTCCAGCCTCTCTCCATCTTTCTCTCACCCACTGCCACTTACTTCTTCACTGCGCCCCCCTTCATCGACCTTCAACCCGACGGAGCCAAACCGCCAGCCCGGAACCCACCGGCGGCCTCCCTCTAACTCCCACTTCCTACGTCGTCGTCGGCGTTCTCCTCTATCCCGGTGGCATTCAAGCAGCTCCGACCCACCAGCCCACCAACTGTCCAAACCCATTTCCATGTTTCTCCCAAACCAAATCGTGACCTGCAAAAACAAATGCCAACAAAACCCAAACCAAATCCCACATGCCAAAAACCCTTTTACCCATTTAACCTTTTTAACTAACTTATACCCATTATACCCCCAACTACTCTTTTACCCCAAAACCCCAAAATACCCATAAACCATATCAGATTTTTTATTCCCTCACCCCTCATTCACATGACCTTACACCATATTCACGTGCACCCTTTAGCCATTTATCCAAAATACCCCTTAGCCCCATGTGTGCCATGCATCTAATATAAAAGAAGACTCAAGACCCCATTTAAGATAAGACTCATCATCAAATAGAGAGAGAAAATTCTAGAGAAAAGTAGAGAGTTAGGTTAGAATAAATTATGTAGAAATATTTGTAAATAGTTTTATTTTATTCTTTTTATTTTTGTTAGATATTTGTGAGATTAAATATTGTAAGAGAGTTAATTAAGTGGTTATTTAATTTCAAATCATTTGGATGCTCAATTGGAGGGATTATATGCATCAATTTGGAAGAGTAGAGTTCAACTTTCTTAAAGAGATTTGGTTTGCTTGTTATATTCCCTTATATTTTATTTTAGTAGCCTTGATTATTAATTTGTCATGTTTCATATTATGTTAGGATAAAACCCCTTTCAAGGGGTGGGGTAAAACCCTTATTTGAAGTTATTTTATTGTAATTAGTTTTATTAATTGAAAAATCTCTTTGAATGTTAATTTTGATACCTCACCCTTATATTTACGCCTCGAGATAGGGTAAATGATTTTCGAGAGAAAATTGAAAGTCTAATTATAATACCCATCTTAGATTCGAACTAGAGATAGGGGTTTCTTATGTGGGGTATTATAACTTGAATTTCAACTCTAAAATTATTTTCTAAGATTTACATGAATTTCAATCGATCGATCCTAGCGAGTGATTAATTAAAAGGAGTGTAGATCTATTTTTCTAGAGTTGTGCGGTATAAACTTAATTTTCTAATAGATTACTATTATAATTGCACTTGAAACGAGAGTTGGTTTGTAATTTTAATATTACTTTGGGAGAATTCAAATAATTAAATTAATTAATTAGAATAACTAAAATTTGTGGTGTAATCCCACTCCTTGATTGTTCTCACAATTATTTACCTCACTTTATCTCTTATTTTAGTGTTAAACTTTGTTTTCATTTTAGTCACTTTCTAGTCAGTTATTTTCTTCTTGGTTTAGTTTAGTTTAAAGCATCACCTCACCCTATTGTTTTAATATTGAAAGAGCTAAAAAAAAGTAAAGAGTAAAAAGCCCCAAAAAAAAGTGAATTACAGTTGAATTTGTCTCGAGCTTACAACCTTGAAAGTGGATTGATACCCTTACTTACCGCTACACTTGAGATTGTTATATTTGTAGGTATTTGAGATTTTGATAGAAAGACTTTTCAAGTAACGACAAAGAAAACGATATACGTAAAAGTTCTTTCTATCACCTCGCTAACTCACATAACTTCCCCACTTTACGTACATGATACAATTTCTCACTTGAAACTCACCAGTCACTTCTATCATTAGATTTAATCCCCCAATTCAACAAACATTGAGTATACTCTCAATATCCGTTTGCACATCGATCAACATTCATTATTCCTCAAATATTAACCTCGACACTAAGATGATTTGCAATTAAATTAATACGATAACTTAAATTCGCACTCTCTCGAAATCAATCACTAAAACCCCAACATTTACATCCAATTATCTACTAATTTTCCACTCATTCCCTTAATGCGAGAGACATTACATAAGTAATTCCATTTATAGAATAGCCCCAAACATCACTCACCTTTCTTAAGTCATTAATCCCCTTATGTGATCACTTGAAACACTAAGATACTACAATTGAGAAGGTCCATTAATATAAACCCAAAGGAAAGGGGATAAACTTGAATTATAAAACTTGAACAAAAAACAGAAGCCCGGTCGATTGTGTAAGGACATATTTTCATAGGTTCGTTATCAATTTATTATGTCATGTACCGCTACACCGTCGAAGAGCATTCAAGAGACACCTACATCAAAGACGGATCTGAATTACTCAAGTTCTTCTTCATTCAAGACTCCGCGAAGTTTACTTGGTAAGGTTATGTTTTAAATACCTTAACTTTTCTCTTAGAGCTTTTGGGATATTTTCACAAAATATTTTTTTAAAGATTTTATTCTCGGACACATTTTCGTAGAAAAATCATAACTAATTCATAAAAAATCAAAAAGATACGAAACTGGCGGCCATGCGTTCGTATCGAAATTTCCTACGGGCGTGTGGAATATTATTTGATAGGTCATTCAACGTCATTCTTTTGTTGTTCAAATGACATAGCATCTCGTTAGATCGTACTCGAACGACATTCGTCCTTCATTCGAACGACTTGTTGATCTCGTTCGAATGAGCTCTATTTTTGAGGCGGCACAATTTTCTATAAATTCTCATTCTCTGGTTCTATTTTCATTAAGAAGTCACAGCGTTTTGACGAACAGAAAAACTGCGAAAGTAGAATCCTTTTGACTTCTTCCTTTACGGTTTTAATCCCTTTTTGGTTTTCAATTCAAAAAACTCCCATATGATTTAGTGAAAATATTTGGTTTTCAGGAACATACTTTTCTCTTGTTTATAATTTGTGGGGAGAGCTCTACAAACGATAGTTGCATGCTATTATGGAGGGAGTCCTTATAAAGTTCACTCTTGTGGAGAAGCTATTTTTCTTCTTCATTGTTGCCCTCCTGGAAAGGGAAAATTCCAACCGTAACTTGTGGAGGAGTCATCTTCTTCTTCACTGCTTCCCTCCTGGAAAGGGAAAATTCCAGTCGAGACATCGAAACCGACACCTGCGGGTATTTCATATGTCATCCAATTTCATTGTAAGCCGTTTTCTTAAAAATTATAGTGAAATAAAAAGGTTTTGCCCTTCGGGGATTTTTCCTAAAATTGTTTGTTTTGTCCCGCATGCTTTATTTTATTGGATAAATCATATACATGCATGTTTTAGGTCTTAACTAAAATTTGGGATTAGTTAAAATTGGATTTTATTTGAGAAGTCGTAACATTTCCGTTGTAGCGATTCTACAAATTGGTATCAGAGCTTATTAAAGAGATCACCACTTTTACAAATTGGTATCAAAGAGGGTTACGCTAATTTATCGCGTGATCCTTATTTTTTCTAGGGTTTACTTTCTGATACAATTTGTCTACTCAAGTTTACAAACTAGTATCAGAGCAGGATGCACTAATTTAACGCGTATTCCAATTTTCCGCAAAATTATGTGACATGGAAAAATGGAACGCACATTTAATGAGGAGCCTATTTTTGAAAAAGTTGATGACCGTGCTGAAAAATTAAAAAGTTTGAATTATAAACTTTGGAAAAGAATTAATGTTTTGGAAAAAGAAAAATCTCTCTTTAAAAGTAAGATTTAATATTTGCAAGCATTTCAAACTCAAATGATATTTGTCGTGAGAACTTTGGTATTTGTGTATTGATTTTGATTCTTTCAAAATTTCCAAAAAGAAGAGTGGAGAGAGAGTCGATATTTTAGAGAAGGAATTAGAGGACATAAAATTTTTTAGGGTTCCCATTTGTTCCGTCGAGGATAAAAAATTAATCGATGATTTTACGGCACGTGACAGGACTCTTACGGATAAGCTTGTCTTAATTGAGGATGAGCGCGATAAACTATTAAGTTTAATTGAAAATTTGAAAAAGAAATACATGTCTTTGGAAGATTCTAATTCTTTGCTTTAGTAAAAAATTTTGCAGTTAAAAAATAATTTGACAGACTCAAGTAGGTTTGATAGTGATGGTAATGTCTCATCGTGTTCTCATGCTTCTAATGCAAAAGCCAAAACCATTATTTGTTTTAGAGGGTCAACTAATTTCAAGGATGTTAGAAAAGAACACACTTTAGGTGTCGTTCCACCCGTTTACACATGTTCATATTGTTGTAGAAAAGGTCTCCTTAGGAGATTTATTTTTATCTTGGAATAGTACCTAGGAATTCAAAGTCTAGTATTTTGTTTGTTCCCAAAACCCCGTGTCGGTGTATTACATCCGTTTAGGATAGGAAATCACTTTTGGATATGCTAGATTTTAGACAAGTTGATTCCCATTTTCTTGCACATGATTCTTCTCCTGCCATATCATATAGATGATTGTGTTCCCATGTTTGTCATACACTAGTTGTGATTTCATGATATATATTTTTTAATGTAATGACATGTACTTTTTGTATAGATTTTTTGTTTTGAAATATTTTGAAAAATACAAATAGATTTTATTTAGATAAAATTTTGATAAAATCTAAAAAGATTTTTGTATTTTGTTTGCACCTTTTATGGATGGACACTTTGGATGACCGAGTCACAACATCATTTCATTATTTTCATGTGAATATTTGATAGTATTTTGAGACAATATATCATGTCATCTTTGTATTTTATAATGTTTGGAGTCATTGAGATGTAATTAAATGTTACTTCCTACATGTTTGACTCATGATTTCCTTTATTGCACACATGCACGGATTTGTTTGATTATTGTTCTTGACTTATCACATGTTGGTTGGGTGTTTTCATGTCAATCATGTCCTTAAAATGAACCAAGTGCAATAATACGAGAGTAATAAAAGTAGTACATGTAAAAACCATTTCCTGTGAGGAATTTATTTAGTTTGAAAAAATAATGAGTGAACACGGGAAAGGGCTGCGAGTGAATAATAATCACGTCGTGAAAGACACCGTTTAAAAAGAGACCAAACAAAAAATTAAGGCAATAAAAAGATGAAATATACCAAAAATTTGGGACAATAGGTTTTTTCTAAGTTGAGAATTTAGTACCTCTTTAGATATAAAAAATTGTATTATTATATATGAGGGAGTTTTGGATGGATATATCAATCGGTTTTCACGTCCTTTAAAAAGTTCTCGAGATGGCACTAAATAGTTTTGGAAGTTATTGGTGTGGAAATCATTTAGACTTTGATTTGTTGATTTGATTAAGACGATGTCATTTAAATTTATCATTCTTTACACCTAAGGATACTTTTGATGCTCATTCGTTAGGGGTACACATATGCATCGTGCACATATGCTTGATTGAGTTGTTTTACCTATCGAATGGGTTCACACCCATGCATTCCATTTCCATGACTTGGTTGTTTTAGTTTAAATCCATGGTGTGATTTTTGGTATGTTATTTTTGTATGAAAAATAAAAAATATTTTTTGAAATTTGTGAGATACTCCTTTGCATGCGCATTGCTTGATTCTAATTTGCTATGCATTTTATCGTGACACTCCATGTTTGGATTATTTCTTCTTATCTGTCTATTTGGGAACATCATAAAAAGTGGGAGAAATAATTATCATGTTATGGGGGTGTTTTTGTAATATGGGGGAGATTTGATATTTTAATTCTTTATTCTTATATCATTTCAAAATCGATGCATCATTAAGGTATTTTGTTTTTTCTCATGTGTGTAGGAACAGAGATTGAAGATCATGATTTTGCACACCCTGATGAGAAAAGCATTGAGATTTGACGAAGATGATTGCAGAACTGTTTTGAGGTCTTGCAAATTTTTTCATGGGAGGGTAGATTTGTATAGGCATTTTGATTTTTGATGATTCGGATATTTTTATGTATGTACCGGTATAGACATAGGGAGATTTGTAAAGACATATTTTCAGAGGTCTGTTATCAATTTATTATGTCATATACCGCTACATCGTCGAAGAGCATTCAAGAGACATTTACATCAAAGACGGATCTGATTTACTCAAGTTCTTCATCATTCAAGACTCCGCGAAGTTTACTTTGGTAAGTTTATGTTTTAAATACCTTAACTTTTCTCTTAGATCTTTTGGGATATTTTCACAAAATATTTTTTTAAAGATTTTGTTCTCGGACACCTTTCCGTAGAAAAATCATAACTAATTCATAAAAAATTAGAAAGATACGAAACCAGCGGCCACGCATTCGTATCAAAATTTTCTATAGGTACGCATGGAACCTCGTTTGATAGGTCATTCAAACGACCTGCTTTTGTCGTTCAAATGACTTAGATTCTCGTTTGATCTCGTTCGAACAACATTTGTCCTTCGTTCGAGCGACTTTCTGATCTCGTTCGAACGAGCTCTGTTTTCGAGGCGACACGATTTTCTATAAAACCTCATTATCGGGTTACGTTTTCATTAAGAAGTCATAGCGTTCTTACAAACGGAAAAACTGCGAAAGCAGAATCCCTTTGACTTCTTCCTTTAGGGTTTTAGTCCCTTTTGGCTTTCAATTCACAAAACTCCCATATGCTTTAGTGAATTATTTTATTTTTGAAGAACATACTTTACTCTTGTTTATACTTTGTGGGGAGATCTCTACAACCGATAGTTTCATTCTATTGTGGAGGGAGTCCTTATAAAGTTCACTCTTGTGGAGAAGCCATTTTTCTTCTTCATTGCTGCCCGCCATTAAGGGGAAAATTCCAGCCGTAACTTGTGGAGGAGTCGTCTTCTTCTTCATTGCTGCCCTCCTGGAAAAGGAAAGTTCCAGCCGAGATATCAGAACCGACACCTGCGGGTATTTGGTATGTCATACTATTTCATTGTAATCCGTGTAAGCCATTTTCTTACAAATTATAGTGAAATAAAAAGGTTTTGCCCTTTGGGGATTTTTCCTGAAATTTTTTGTTTTATCCTGCATGCTTTATTTTATTGGATAAATAATATAAATGAATGTTTTAGGGTTTAACTAAAATTTAGGATTAATTAAAATTGGATTTTCTTTGAGAAGTCGCAATATTTCCGCTGTAGCAATTCTACAAATTAGTATTAAAGCTTATTTAAGTGATCACCACTTGACAAATTGGTATCAGAGCTTATTTAAGCAATCACAACTTTTCAGACTGGTCCCCTAATCGCGATCAATCGCATTTTCAAATTATGCCTAAAATCGAAGACAGTGTGATTTTCCTTTGAGGCGTGGTCGACCGTCCCCTTGGCCGTGGCCGACCGGCATTACAAGATACCTCGGCCAAACTCAATTTTTAAAGAAGTCCAATTTTCCAAAAAATCCAAAATACCTACTTCCAACCACAATTCTTCATCCCAATCATATTACTAACATTAATACACATCAAGTAACTCAACCCAACTAATTTACAACCTCAAATCCATTATATACACACCAAATATAAGATTTAACCCTAAATCTAGGCTTTAACAATTTAACCCAAAAATCCATAAATTTATCCACAAATCATGAAATAAAAGATGCACGAGAATTATTTAGTAAATTTAATCACTTGCCTCTAAGTTGTAGAGTATGAATCTTACTCGAAATCGCGGATTTGCCAGAATCCCCAAGCTTTTCTTTCTCTTTCACTTCTTCTTATTTTATCCTTCTCTCTCTCTCTTTCTTTCTAGGGCTTTATCTTTAACTCAAATGAGAATGGCTTCTCATTTAGGCTTTTAAGCCTTATCTCCCAAAATACACAACTTTAAATGATAATACACACTTTAAATTACTCGATTACTCCAATTCGAGTCAAACGAACTTAAAATATTTCGGAACCCAAATAAGACCCAAGTAAAGTCATTTCGACTATCTCCACCCTTCTGGAATCAACCGCACACTCAGACTCGCAATTCGAATTACTTTCTAACATTTTCAAATTTTGACCTCAATTGCCAATCTAATTATTCTCTAATTAAATTAATATTATTTCTCCCCAAAATAATTAATTTATTGTCCCAAAAATCTCGGGTTATTACAACCACATGTCTCATTTTTAATTTGGACCATTCCTAAAATTTTATCTAATTTATTCGAACGACACTCCAAATCAAATTTCACTTTACTAGAGACTTTCAATTGTTCTTCTAATTCTAAAATTCTAGACTCTAGCAAAACATTTTTCTCTTCAAACTCGAGAAGCTCCTTTTCCATTGACTCCATTAAACTTCTAAGGCTATCTGCATATTCAAGATTCTCTCGAAGATCTCTCTCATGTGTCCTAAGGTCTTCAACCAACACACTATCATCAACGACCTTGACATGCTCTCTTAAACTAGATTCTAACTCCAAATTTGCCCTTTTTAATTTAATGGATTCTTCATATAGTTCTTAAAATGCAAATTGAAGTTCACTAACATTAACCTCTTCTTGATTTTCACTCGCTCTTTCTTCTCCACTCTCACTACCATTATCTTTTTTAGTTTCAAAAACAAAGGCCTTGGAAGTGTCATGAATTTGTATATCTTCATGGGAAGATTCATTATCGGTGCTCACATGACTTGACATGAACGTGAAAAAGTTGCGCTCAATGGGGGAAGCGGGTTCCTCTTCCTTATCACTATCACTAAGGGTAGCATTATATGAAATTGGTTGTTTACCCTTTTTCCTTAGTTTAGTGGGGCATTCAAAAGCCCTATGGACGTAACCCTCACAACCATAACACCTATCAGACTCGTCCCTACTAAAGTTTTCATTAAAAAAATTAGGGATCTTTTCGGCTTTATCATGCTTAGAATTTTCAAATTTCTTAAAATCATTTTTAAATTTATCTTTGTTAAATTTAAGAAATTTACGAAACTTCCTAGAAAACATATCCATATCTTCCGAGTCACTATCACTGTCATCAATCACAACTTATTTTTCCTCCTTTCGGGCTTTCAAAGCAATGCCCTTATGAATTTTCTTTTCCTTTTTGGAGGGGAACATATCTAATTCATAAGTTTGTAAATCACCACCTAGTTCCTCAAGTTTGGTAGAGTTCAAGGTGGGAAAAGAATTTAAAATGGTCACTTTAGGGATAAATCTCTCGGGTAGGGACTTTAAAATTTTCTTAACAACTCGCTCGTCGGGTATTTTCTCTCTTAAATTAAAGGAAGAATTTATTATATCAGAGAGACTAGCTTAAAACTCATCGAATGTTTGTTTTTCATTCATTTTGATTGTTTCAAATTGAGTGGTGAGGTTTTGGAGTTTCGAAGCCTTAACGACCCTAATTCCCTCAATAGTGAGTTGTAATATATCCCAAGCTTCCTTAGCGGTTTCACATGTCATGATACGTCAAAATTCTTCCGGCGTGACTGCGCTAAACAAGGCATTTAAACCTTGGGAATTAAAATTTGCAAGTTTAAATTCATTCTCACTCCATATATCTGCGGGTTTGGGAACACTTTCATTTTCTACTAAATATGTGGGTGGGGACCCCCCATTAACAACAGACAACCAAATCATCTCATCGATAGACCTAAGTACCGATTTCATACACGCTTTCCAATACGCGTAGTTGGAACCAACGAAAACACGAAATTTTGAAAATGGAAAAAAAAAATTTGCTAAAAATATTTAAAAGGACCTTAACGCAATAAATTAGCACTCAGGCTTTGATACCACTTGTTGGAATGCAAGGAACTCCAATTTTAAATTCTCAATTTAGAATTTTCTTTTAAATGCGGAATAAAGATGGTTCAACACAACAATTTAATTTTTCAAATTTTATTTGATTTCTTTACTTAAAAAGGTGAAAAATGAACTTAAACACAAATTTTAATTTCTAAAGACAAAATTAAAATTAAACCTAAATTAGTGAATTATGTTGAAATCACAGACAAACAAGAATTATGATCTTCTCACAAACAAAACTAAATCATGAAGTTAACTATGAAATTTACTTTTAGCCCAAAATTAATTTAATCCCAAGTCCTAAAATTTATCTACACAATTTTTTCAATATTACCAGATTAGTCCAAACAAAATTTTAGCAAATATGAATTATTTAATGGAATTAAATCAACTTAAGTTTCACCCAAACTTATTTTAGCACCAAATTAAACTAGAGAAGTGGATTGAACCATATTTTATCTTTTAATCCTAAGAATGCATTCTAGGTTATTTGCAAGATCAAATAAATTCACAACCACTACGCCACGATGTACGAGGAAAAACCCATAATGGGAAAAAACCTCGGACGGCCATAGCCTTAAGTCCACTAAGTACAAAATTTTACAAGTAAAAGATAAATGACTTACTCAACTCGACTTGACTACCTTAAAGCCCCTCATGCATCTTCTTGTACCAACCTCTGCTTAGTCGACAATCCCAGAATCCACTGGAACATTGGTATCCACCAATGAAGCTTTAGGAAACCATCTACCACACACGGTGCCTTTCACCATATGAGAATGTGGTAGCCAAAAACAATGAACTTCTTTTTTATGGGGTGTAGAAGTAAACCCAAACGAACTCTTCAATATAGTAGAGTAGCACCCGGTGCCAGGCATTCTCCATATATATATATATATATATATATATATATATATATATATATGGCTGTAAACAAAAGTGTTTAGGAATGATTTTCTTGAAAAACAAACACTCTAAACTTGAACTTTTTCAAGGAGGATTTAAGCTCTCAAAACTCACTCTTATAGGTTGTAGAAGATGAAAAAGTTACTTTTAAAAAGTTGGTTTCCGCACTTATAAATTTTGGCCAAAAGATAGTGGGAACAAAAGAGTGCGATAATGGCAAAAAAAGGCCAAAAAGTTTTCCCACCGGAAATCTCGTTCGAATGAGATTTTTGCTCGAACGAAGTCTCGTTCGAATGACCTTCTAACGAGTTTCCAGAGGCCAATTGGGAAAAGTCATTGGGAAACTCATTCGAACAAAAATTTTGAACGAAATGCCAGAATGGTCATTTTCAAAATTAAGCCCAAAAACTTTTTATACAAAGTTCTAAAGTAACCTTCTGAAAATAAAATTTATTTTAAGATAAAATTACACCCAATAAAAAATTGTTCCAAGCTCCTATATATATATATATATATAATGCACTCATACCTTAGGAGAGATTGGAACTAAGTTGATGACGTGAAACGAGGCACATGTAAACAGACAATGATGTTCTCTTGATAAGTAGTCCGCGACGACTTCAACTTTAACATGTCATAGGCTTGAAGGATACACAAGAAAACTATCCTATGAATCAAACATTTTTGTCCGAAATTGAGCCAACACTACATTAAGAAGCAATCGGAGACTTGTGTCCTTACAATATGTATTAAAATGTATTATCAATTCATGTATGTATATAATTTTATTGTGGATTATACATGCAATATCATTATTTACACACACACACCCATATATGTATAATACAAATATACATGTTTGTCAAATTTTCAAGAAATTGTATTTAAAACAAGTTTACCTAACACGCACCAATAATTATAAAAACAAAAAATTTAATTTTAAAACTGTTTTTAAAAACAACATTTAAATCGTGTTTTTTGAATATAGATGACCAAACGGGCCCTTGGCTTTTTACAAAAAAAACTACAGTTTTTTTAATAATGTTATGTTTTATAAACAAAGTTTAAAAAAATTTAGTTTATTACAAAACTTTTGTCGAGATTTTATTAAAATAAATGATGTCCAATTTTTTTGTTTAATATAATTAGTATCACCTTTTTTTTATAAAAAGAACTTCCATTTTTTTAAATAATAGCGAAACATTTTTTTTTATTAACATCCAATTTATTAAAAAATAATAAGTTTATATAAATAACATAATTCTTTTATATAAAAATTCTGACTTTTTGGGATTTTATATTTTCAAAATATTAAATTTGAATTTTCCAGCTATTAGGATTTTTTTATATTCAAAATATTACTTTTTTTATTTTTATGTTCAGAATATTACGTTCTTTAAAATTAATAATAGATTTTTTTCCACAATATTATGTTTTATCAACTCATATATGCGTAGAGGGTATTTTGGTCATTTATTGTGTAAATGTTTAAAGGGGTGTGGGGGGGAGGTAGATTTTTTGGGAATAGTTAGTCCCTATATTTTCTGTGTCAGTTATTTTTCTATTAACACTCTCGTTTATAAATATACGAAGGCCAAAATACTTTTCATCCCATGATGGTACAACCATAAATTGAAGTTAAGTATTTTTTGTTATATTTATTGTATGTGTAACGCGTAAGTCTAGTTTTCAGTCGGTTTAGTGGGCAAATGGAGCATACCAATACCATATCAACCTTGAAATTATCAAACCAAAATTATCAATTCTACCCTTCGGTACACCAACCCATAAACTAAAACCAATAAATTTGATACGTTAGATTTCAGTAAAAAAAAAATTACAGTAAATTTGATACTACTTGCTACATAATGGTAATTGTTTGTACCACTTACCTAATCCCTTCTATATGCATATTTTAAAAAATAGAAAATAACCTACATAATTGTGATATATCCATAACTATATATAAACATTAAACACCAAATAAACTTCACAAATTGTAATTCAAGTTATATTATTGTCCAAATAACTGGAATAAATATCAATCCGGGCCATCATATCAAATAACAAACCAAAATGAAAATATTCCATGTTCTTTGTTTCTCTCACTCTCCTCTTTATTCATCTGCAAAAGAAAATATGAATATCAACATAATGCCAAAAAAATAAAAATTAGTCTAAACATACAAAAAAAATAGTGTACAAAAGAAATTTACAAAAAAATACAAAACATAATACAAAATAGAGTAAACAAATTGGACCCATTCAAAACATAAAATTGCCTAACAACTTACACCTATTCAAAAATATAATGTACGTTGTTGCTTAAGAACTTGCACCCATCCATAAGGATCTTAGAGTATATGAGGTAAATTGTTATATTTTAAGAGGCGAATTATGCACTTATGGAGTGATATTTCTAAGAGTTAAAGTACATGAGATAAATTCCAAGAGTACTTTAATAATATGTTAAGAAGCATGTCATTCCAATAGTATTTTAAGAGGAAAACTACCTCATCCACACGCATAAATATCCAAATAAAATTAAACCAAATAAATTTGAACAAGGGTTACTAAAAGATTGGTCACTTAAAGAAAAACAAAGAAACTATATAATAAGTGCGGTTGTGTTTGGCTTTAGTCTTACGGGTATTCTTACTCGATTTAATTTACTATTTTTAATTTTCTAAGTTTGATAATATCATTTTGGTATTCTCAGTATAGCAATTTCGGTATTTCATTTTGGTACGGTACAGTCGGTAAATAGGTTTTTGAAATCTTAAAGCCAAAAAAAATCACCAAAAATTCGCCAATTTCGATTTTGGTAGTTTCGATTTCGGTAAGCAAAAAATATAAACAATTACAACTAATTTTGGGTACAAAACAGTACGGTATTAGTTTTTAACGTACCGCGAACACCCCTAGTAACACGCATGTGTCCGTCTTTATCGTAACCATGTTCTCCTAATTATTCGTTTGAATCAGCTTGTTCCAATTAGTTTTTTTTAATAGTTTTTCATTGTTGTCCATTATTTATCTCCTTATTTGATGATGATGTACAATATTCATTTTTTGTTATTATTTGCACTATTCATTTCTTCTTATTATCTCTTTCTATTATCTCCTTATTTGTTAATGATGTACAGTACATTCATCCAACTTGAATACTTTCATCACCCAACACTAACTACAATAACTTCAAAAAGCATCCACCCATACTTGCATCCAATTATATTTATGTATAAAATTACAAATTACAATGTTAATCATGAAAAACAAAAAAATAAAATAGTAATAGGTATGAAAAATATATTATAATTCATAAGTGACCAAGTACAAAAGAATTCAAATTATATGAGCAAAATTTTTATTTCTCATGACAAGTTTTAGCTAATAAACAATATAAGTAGAAAAATAAGTGGATCGCAGTAGGGGAAGTTTGACATTATCAAACAATACGAAAATCACATTTATCAGGGTAAAATTGGCTCAAAATTTGTCATCACCTGTATTGCCAGAGAATAACCAAATCAACCCTAAATACAAATAACGGACTAGGAAGTTGAAATGAAAAAAATGGTTCTAAGAAAGTTCTGGTGAGGGACACGTGGATAAATTTATCCCGGTAGATTTTCATGTTTAATGGGTTGTTTTGTTCAAAATATGGTATATGAAGAATTCCAGTCCTGCCCTCTACATAGGACTCTACATCTATGCATGAGTATACAAAGAAAGCAAGCCTTTTGAATTGAAAATGGTACCAGATTTCTTCTCCTGACCAGTTCAGTTGTTCAATTCGGATGTTGCCTAAATCCCCTGCAAGAATAAATTGCAGTATAATTTCATTCAGAAGGTGGAGTAAAAAGTCAGCTGTTCGAAGTCCTATTAGCTAGGAAATCTATTCATATATGCGTTTCATTTGGTGAATTTTAGTCCATTTTGTAATCAGATAGAAGAAAGTTGTTTGGATCTCATTGTACTAAGTCAAATGGGAAAATGGGTTCTATTTTACCGAAAGGTACGGTCCGCGTGGATATGTGACAAAATGCATTTTGATTTCATGTTAAACCAAGTTAGTCTTCCTTGATGACTCATTCAATATTATAAAACTCTTGGACCTAAGAAAATTCTACGAGTCAACATCCAAAATCCTTCTGAAGTCATACCAACTAATGTCTCAATGTCTATACATATATATCCCTCCTCCCCATATGTATCCTTCACATCTTTATCAAATAACCTCTAAAAAATATAATGAGGCGTCTGAGTAGTATGTTAGCCATTATGGCAATAGTTTTCGTACTCAGCATGAAACCAAATGGAGGTTGTAGAGTCCTAAACAGGCAAGAAGAAGAACTCAGCAAGATACCAAATGTTGTAATACTACAATCTCTTCAGAAGGGTTCGATTTGACATCCCGAAAATCCGATCGGTCACACTTCTATTACCGTTAGCCAGAAGGGCTTCGCTGGTCATTTTATGGCTCAACCACCTTGTAACAACCCCAGGTCTCGAAGACAAAATTTATTTATTTTGGGTGAAATAAATAATATTTTACTGGAGAAATAATTAAATTGGCAATCGAGGTCAAAATTTAGAGTCATTAGAAAGAGTCTCGAATGGAAATTCTGAGGGTACCATTATTTTCGGAACGGTCGAGAAAGTCGAAATGACTGTACTTGGGGTCTATTTAGGTTCCGAAATAGTTTAAGTCAGTTTGACTCAAATTAATGTTACTGAGTCATTTAAAGTGTGTACTTTCATTTAAAGTGTGTATCTTGTGGGTTAAGGCTTAATAGCCACGTGAGAAGTCATTCTCACTTAAGAGAAAGAGGAAAAGCCTAGAACGAAAGAGAGAAAGAGAGAGAAAAGGAGAAAGGAAGAAGGAAAATAGGAGAAAAGTGGGATTTTCCGGCCATTTCGTCATCTTGAGGCGGATTCAGACCCTACGAACCCGAGGCAAGTGATTAAACTTGCTAAATAATTATTGTGTATCATTTATTTCATGATTTGTTGATAAATATCTAAAATTTGGGATAAATAGGTTAAAACCTAGATTTTTGTGATAAATCTTTTATTTGATGTGTTTAGGATGGATTTAAAGTTATACATTAGTTGTGCTGAATTATTTGAGGTATATTAATGTTATGAATATGGTTGTGTTGAAGGTTTGTGGTTAAATGTAATTATATTGGGGGTTTTTGAGAAGTTGTAGTTGTGTAAAAATGGAGTTTGGCAGTGGTACCTGGTAGGGCCGATCGACCGGGTATAGAGGACCGGTCGACCGCGCCTCCAGAATTTGGCACACTGTCTTCGATTATAGGCAAAATTAAGAAATGCGATCGACCGCGGTTTGGGCACCGATCGACCGGTCCCCTATTTTGGATCAAGTTTGAGAATTCAAGTTATCCCCTTTTTCTATGGGTTTATATGTATGGACTTCCATAATCAGAGTATCATAAAGGATTAAGTGATTATATAAGGGGATTATTGACTTTAAAATCATAAGACGATATAGGGGGATAATTGATAAATAAAAGTGATGGTGGGATATCTCTCTTATCTGGGAAATAAGAGAAATAGTGATAAATGACTAAATGAAAATGTCGGGGAGTCTTAGTGATTGATTTTGAGAAAGTGAGAATCAAAAAAAGATTATATCAATTTGGTGGAAAATTCTCTAAGTATCGAGGTTAGTATTTGAGGAATGAAATTAGTTGATTGATATGTATACGGATATAGAGGTATCCTTATTGATGATCGATTGGGAGAGATCTCACACAGTGAGAAATGCTAATTGAGGTGCATTATGATAAAAGAATATCCTTAACTTAAATAGAATTGAGAGACAATTCATAATAGAAGCGACATGTGAGCTTCAAGCGAGAAGTAGTATAGCGTATAATAAGTGGGGTAAATGTGTGAGTATTGACGATTGGTGTATCATGAGAGAGATATACTAAACAATGATATTAATCTAATTGCGCCTTAGAGCGTATAAGGAAAATGAATATGTTGTGGAAGGTATACCATATATATTGGTATATCTTTATTATGTGGGATGTATGTATACCTTATATGATGGTGTATATACATGTTAAGCATACCCCCTCCTTGCTATCATTGGGAAGTTTCATGCGTAGAGGGTGAGCATTCTTACTAAAAAAGCAGGATATGGATATTTCCCAGGTCATAGTCGTCCATGTTGGTCAGTAAATGACATATATATATACATTTATTTATTTTGGGGGTGAGTGGTCGTGGGTATGTGTCTCTCCCACTTGTCGGTTATGAGCTATGACCGCTTCCCGGACGTTGTGTGCGTGAGTAGATCACGAGGTGGGTGTCGTTGAACCCCACCAGGTGGCCCCTATTTTTTACGTATACGGGCAAATGGAAGATGATAGCATGTGAGCCTGCGTCCTTCAAGTAATAGCTCGGTTGGATGGTTATTACTGCTTTTGTTTGTACTTGGGTATCAAGGGCATAATGGACCTCAACGACCTACATTGCCAGGATTAGTGTATAGGGGGGGTTCCTTGTTTGTATTTCGCCTCGGCGAAACGTCCCACGCACGAACCGCTGTGTAATGTTGGAACTTGATAAGTTTAGTCCTTAATGCTCATAATTATCTACCTATATATATATATATATATATATATATATATATATATATATATATATCACCTATCTGGAGGATCGACAGTGCCAGGAGTAGTGTAATGGGGGGGTTCCTTTTTTGAATTTCGCTTCGGCGAGACGTCCCATGCATGAAACACCGTGTACTGTTGAGAATTGGGAATATTAATTAACTAAAATTGGATAATAATCGTTTGGGTTACATGCATCTTGCATTGAGGGCATAAAGAGCCCCGAGGATCGATACGGTCAGGAGTAGTGTAACGGGGGGTTCCTTGTTTGGATTTCTCTTCGGCAAGACGTCCCATGCACGAAACGCAACGCCGTGTTGTGAATCGGGAGGAGTTTTGTCCTTAACTCTTGATGCTAATAACTCATATATTATAATTACATATATGGTTTCATTCCTTATATGGGCATCACTAGAATATAAAATTCTAGTAAATAAGATTGTTGATGTATTGGGATGATGTGGACATGATTGGATCATGTAACTTTATATGTTCAACAAATGAACATTGTAAAGATAACTATAACTATTACATTAAAGTTAATGTATATGACTTATAAATTATGGAAATAAATGTATTGGGGGATAGGTTAGATGATTTCACTTAAATACTTCTATTGGGTTTAAGTTAGGACCCTCTTACCTAAATAGAATCGGACATCCATTTGGAGATCACGTGCATACGTTTAGTGCGCGCTTTAGATGAGAGGTGAGTTGAATTATTATGGATAGTTCGATTCCAACTAAATCATGTAATAATGTATTTATAATTATTATGCATTTTAATACACTTGCTACAAAACGTTTTTCAAACTCGGGCACTTACCCGTTTATATTTTCTCCTCCATATATATATTGTATTACTTCAGGTGTTCCTCCGCTAGGACGCCTTTGATGTTATCCATTCAGGACTCGTGGAGCTGCGGAAATGGCGGACTGTCACGGAATTTTGATTTAGTCGATTCCTATCTTTGTATATCTAGATTAGGATTCAGTTTGTATATTGAGTTAGTATTCAAATGTTGTAGATTAACACTTTTGTATTTCATATTCTCAGATAATTGTATCGTTTGTTAGCCAACAACATATTCGGGTATTTCATTGTTAAGACTTTGTTGTACATTGTATTGTACTTTTGTATATATCTTTAGAGTTTGCACATTTCACTCATCATAGTTAGATGTATATTGTTGGTTGTGATTGCATTTTTTGTTTTGTTGTTGTTGTTAAATAAAAAGTTTAAAATTTTTGACAATTCGCTTTTAATGATTATGGGTAGTTAGCCTTATATTATAGTGTTGTGTATTAATGTTGAGACTATACCATCTAAGATGCCTAATTTATGTAGTATAGGGTTGGCCACCCGTTATTATTTATAGCGGGTTATCACAGATGGTATCAGAGCATCAGGTTCTAGTGTCTTTAGGATCTATGTGCGTTACTACGATCTTGCATAAGCGTTCTTGATATAGAGCCTTATTATTAGGATGATTACATTCATACGTCCATATCTTTCTTTGATTCAAAAATATTTGAAAGGCGTTCTGATACCATTGTTCTTGTTTCGGATGCCATCGAAGGGAGGTCATTCAGTCAGGGCAAATAAAGGGAAACCCCAAATGCCTCAAAGTAACATGACTACAGATGATGTTGCCAATATTGTGGCACAAGCGGTCACTGCTGCCGTCTCTACGATGGCTCAGCAATCTGCCGCTCAAGCAGCCCCACCCTATTTAGGATTATCTTTATGGGAGAGAATGAAGGAAGATTTTAGTAATGGGCATCCTCCCGAGTTTGCAGGGGGAGTAGATGCAATGGCTGCAAGTGAATGGAAAAATAGTATACAGAGGCACCTTCGTATGGTTGAGTGTAATGAGGTGCAGAAACAATTTTTAGTCACCTTTAGGTTATCGGGTGCAGCTCTTCAATGGTGGGAGTTTGTCACCACATCTGAACAGAGAGATACCTTACCCATAACAACATTTTGGGTACTTTTTGATCGAAGGAAAAAATCGAGACATAAAGATTTTTCAAGGTAATAGAACAGTGGCAGAATATGAAGAAGATTTTTCTAGATGGGCAAAATTAGTACCTAATAAGGTAAATACGGAAGAGAAGCGTATATCAAAGTTTGTTCGAGGTTCAGATTGGAAAATCCGACAACATTTCTTAGGGAGTCCTAAGTTAATGACTTTCGATGAGGTAGTGAATGTGGCACTATTAAAGTTTTATGAATATCGTTTTCGTTCGCAAGAGAGTAAGAACTTTTGAGATTCGAGTTCATCAAATAAGTTTGGCAAGGAGAGTGCCAGTAATGCGAGTGCGGGAAAAGGATTTGTGGGTAAGCGTTTCTTTTGTAAAGAAATGAGTCATAAAAAGAGAGATTGTCCTAAAATAGGTAAAGGACCACCGTTTGATGAAATTTTGGAAGTTCTACCCCTACAGTAGATTCGAGGTCGCTTTAGACCGGGGGACTACGTTTGGGAGCCCATTGATGAGGAAGGGCATTCGAACTAGAGATGGATGATGTAAGTTAATTTTTCCTTTGTTAATAGGATTATTTCTTTATGAAGTTTTTGTAATATTGTGTGGGAGATAATGGTAATTGGGTAGTGCTATAGCCCTATTAAGTATGGTATGTAATGACCCTAAGGGGAATTTTGAGCAATATAAGCTCTTATTCTATTATTTTGTAAAAGGATAGATGATTTTGCAAGGTTCTCAAAAAGTTCTTTAAACCTTATCGTAAATGTAAGAATGGTTATGGTAATGATGATAAGTAGTAATGATAAAGCTACTTCTTTTATATAGTCATGATAGACTATTATAATTATTGTATTCCAGATATGGATGTGCCTTATAAATTGCAATATATTGAAATGTTGTGAGATGTTGTTTTTGGTTGAATGTTTGATTTGTGGATTGATGGGATGCAGGTAAAATTTTAGCTCATGAGTATGATAATATTTGTGAGCTATATGTTATGTATATTATGATTCAAAAGACCTTGTGTTGGACATAAGGAATTTTATTGTATATATATATATATATATATATAAACTGTTTTCAAAGAAAACTAATTTTAATAAAACCTTTATCAGCTTTCGGGCCCTTTCAAAATGATTTTTATAAAATTAAACTTTTCAAACCCTAGTCCGGATTTAACAAACTCTCAATCCCCGAAGTCGCCACACAGTAGTGTATTGGGAGGGTTCCTTGTTTGGATTTCGCTTTTGCGAGACGTCCCCCGCATGAAGGTGGCGAATGACAGGAATTGAGAGGAGTTATTTCTTTGGACCATTCAAAATTTTCACACCATTAAAATGTTAGTATTATATTTATGGAATTGTGAAACTTGGAGGCAAATAAAGCCTCATTATGATTGCTGTGAGCACAAAGCTCAAATATAAAGGGTGTATAGGCGCCCTTGTTGTGGAAATTGGTTTTATTTAACTCATAATTAACTTATAATAAATAAAATAAATTCATCATGGGAAGTTAGAAGTTTGGAGATAGGATTAGTAAGTATGGGTAGATTATAAGTAGTTGAGCTTTGGAGAATTAGGCTTAGCTAAATTTCGAGGACGAAATTTTTGTATGTGGGGAAGTTTGTAACAACCCGAGGTCTTGGAGACAACAATTTATTTATTTTGGGAGAAATAAATAATATTTTATTCGAGAAATAATTAAATTGGCAATCGAGGTCAAAATTTAGAGTCGTTAGAAAGAGTCTCGAATGGCAATTCTAAGGGTACCATTGTTTTCGAAAGGGTCGAGAAAGTCGATATGACTGCACCTGGGGTCTATTTAGGTTCCTAAATAATTTAAGTCAGTTTGACTCAAATTAATGTTATTGAGTCATTTAAAGTGTGCACTATCATTTAAAGTGTGTATCTTGTGGGATAAGGCTTAAAAGCCACGTGAGAAGTCATTCTCACTTAAGAGAAAGAGGAAACCCCTAGAAAGAAAGAGAGAAAGAGAGAGAAAAGTAGAAAGGAAGAAGAAAAAAAGGAGAAAAGTGGGTTTTTCCGGCCATTTCGCCATCTTGAGGCGAATTCAGACCCTACGAACCCGAGGCAAGTGATTAAACTTGCTAAATAATTATTGTGTATCATTTATTTCATGATTTGTGGATAAATTTCTAAAATTTGTGATAAATAGGTTAAAACCTAGATTTTTGGGATAAATCTTTTATTTGATGTGTTTAGGATTGGATTTAAAGTTATAGATTAGTTGTGCTGAATTATTTAAGGTATATTAATGTTATGAATATTGTTGTGTTGAATATTTATGGTTAAATGTAATTATATTGAGGGTTTTTGAGAAGTTGGAGTTGTGTAAAAATGGAATTTGGCCGTGGTACCTGGTGGGGCCGATCGACCGGGTACAGAGGACCGGTCGACCGCGCCTCCAGAATTGGGCACACTTTCTTCGATTATAGGCAAAATTAAGAAACGCGGTCGACCACAGTTTGGGCACCGGTCGACCGGTCCCCTGTTTTGGGTTCAAGTTTGAGAATTTAAGTTATCCCCTTTTTCTTTGGGTTTATATGTCTGGACTTCCATAATCAGAGTATCATAAAGGATTAAGTGATTATATAAGGGGATTATTGACTTTAGAATCATAAGACGATATAGGGGCTAATTGATAAATAAAAGTGATTGTGGGATATCTCTCTTATCTGGGAAATAAGAGAAATAGTGATAAATGACTAAATGAAAATGTCGGGGAGTTTTAGTTATTGATTTTGAGAAAGTGAGAATCAAAAAAAGATTATATCAATTTGGTGGAAAATTCTCTAAGTATCGAGGTTAGTATTTGAGGAATGAAAATGGTTGATTGATACGTATACGGATATAGAGGTATCCTTAATTATGATCGATTGGGAGAGATCTCACACAGTGAGAAATGCTAATTGAGGTGCATTAGGATAAAAGAATATCCTTAACTTAAATAGAATTGAGAGACAATTCATAATAGAAGCGACATGTGAGCTTCAAGCGAGAAGTAGTATAGCGTATACTAAGTGGGGTAAATGTGTGAGTATTGACGATTGGTGTATCATGAGAGAGATATACTAAACAATGATATTAATCAAATTGCGCCTAAGAGCGTATAATGAAAATGAATATGTTGTGGAAGGTATACCTTATATAATGGTATATCTTTATTATGTGGGATGTATGTATACCTTATATGATGGTGTATATACATGTTAAGCATGCCCCCTCCTTGCTATCATTGGGAAGTTTCGTGCGTAGAGGGTGAGCATTCTGACTAGAAAAGCAGGGTGTGGATATTCCCCAGGACATAGTCGTCCATGTTGGTCAGTAAATGACATATATATATATACATTTATTTATTTCGGGGGAGAGAGGTCGTGGTTATGTGTCGCTCTCACTTGCCGGTTAGGAGCTATGACCGCTTCCCGGACGTTGTGTGCGTGAGTAGATCACGAGGTAGGTGTCGTTGAACCCCACCAGGTGGCCCCTATTTTTTACGTATACGGGCAAATGGAAGATGATAGCATGTGAGCCTACGTCCTTCAAGTAATAGCTCGGTTGGATGGTTATTATTGCTTTTGTTTGTACTTGGGTATCAAGGGCATAATGGACCTTAACGACCTACATTGCCAGGATTAGTGTATCGGGGGGTTCCTTGTTTGGATTTCGCCTCAGCGAGACGTTCCACGCACGAACCGCAGTGTAATGTTGGAACTTGGGGTAAGTTTAGTCCTTAATGCTCATATTTATCTATATATATATCACCTATCCCGAGGATCGACAGTGCCAGGAGTAGTGTAATGAGGGGGTTCCTTGTTTGGATTTCGCTTCGGCGAGACGTCCCACGCATGAAACGCCGTGTACTCTTGAGAATTGGGAATATTAATTAATTAAAATTGGATAATAATCGTTTGGGTACATGCATATTGCATTGAGGGCATAATGAGCCCCGAGGATCGATACGGTCAGGAGTAGTGTAACGGGGGGGTTCCTTGTTTGGATTTCGCTTCGGCGAGACGTCCCATGCATGAAATGCAGCATCGTGTTGAGAATCAGGAGGAGTTTAGTCCTTAACTCTTGATGCTAGTAACTCATATATTATAATTACATATATGGTTTCATGCCTTATATGGGCATCACTAGAATATAAAATTCTTGTAAATAAGATTTTTGATGTATTGGGATGATGTTGACATGATTGGATCATGTAACTTTATATGTTCAATAAATTAACATTATAAAGATAACTATAACTATTACATTAAACTTAATGTATATAACTTATAAATTATGGAAACAAATGTATTGGGGGATAAATTAGATGATTTCACTTAAATACTTCTTTTGGGTTTAAGTTAGGATCCTCTTACCTAAATAGAATCGGACATCCATTTGGAGATCACATGCATACGTTTAGTGAACGCTTTAGATGAGAGGTGAGTTGAATTATTATGGAGAGTTAGATTCCAACTAAATCATATAATAATGCATTTATAATTATTATGCATTTTAATATACTTACTATAAAACGTTTTTCAAACTCAGGCACTGACCCGTTTATATTTTCTCCTCCATGTATATATTGTATTACTTCAGGTGTTCCTCCGCTAGGACGCCTTTGATGTTATCCATTCAGGACTCGTGGAGCTGCGGAAATGGCGGACTGTCGCGGCATTTTGATTTAGTCGATTCCTATCTTTGTATATCTAGATTAGGATTCAGTTTGTATATTGAGTTAGTATTCAAGTGTTGTAGATTAACACTTTTGTATTTCATATTCTCATATTTTTGTATCGTCTGGTTCCCGACAACATACTCGGGTATTTCATTGTTAAGACTTTGTTGTACATTGTATTGTACTTTTGTATATATCTTTAGAGTTTGCACATTTCACTCATCATAGTTAGATGTATATTGTTGGTTGTGATTGCATCTTTGGTTTTGTTGTTGTTGTTAAATAAAAATTTTAAAATTTTTGACAATTCGTTTTTAATGATTATGGGTAGTTAGCCTTATATTATAGTGTTGTGCATTTAGGTTGAGACTGTACCATCTGAGATACCTGATTTATGTAGTATAGCGCTGGCCACCCGTTATTATTTAGGGCGGGTTGTCACACACCTCCTACCCATGCACACCCTCGGCTCAAAATGTATTTTGATAATTCACTGCATATAAGAAAGGATTCAACTGTAACAATATAAGATGACAGGAGCCAATAAAAATCTAAATTCTTTTCTATTTCGTCTTTCTCCTCAATTGCATTAGTTAGGATTCTTTACCGATAAGTCGGGTCTATTTGTTGTATGTGTTAAGGTTATCCAAAGAAATATAAAATGTTGATTACTTGTATTTTCACTGAACGTGTGATATTAGTGTCCGGTTGTTTATAAAAAAAAATTGAGTAATGATACTCTTACTAATAGTTAGTTAGAGTAACATTATTATTATTTTTAGCATTTACCAAGTCTTTTTGTTTTCACCAAATTAAAACATCATATTAAACTTTTTAATCACCCTATACAAGTTTAATCTTTGGATACATAACGTTCATGCCCATTACCAAACATATCAATACTAAGGATGTTGTAGATAAACCTCGATGCAATACGAAATCAAAATCAAATCCCAATTTATCGGTTCCATAACATGAAATAATATCTGCAACACTGTTTGGAACAACTTGCATTACAGGCTTGTTTAAAACATTAATATTATTTGTCATTGTTTTAATTTGGTATGATAAATCCTATAAATACTATATAGTAAAAAAATTAAATCTCTAGGAGTATTCTTTTACTTAATGTTAACTAAAAGCTAATGTGGGAGTTGATTGGATAAATAATATGGAAAAAGTTTTCATTATAGCAAAATAAATTATGATATGTCAAAATGACTTGAATTTTTTTTTTAAAAAGAATGAAGAATGTCAAAAAATAAAAAAAGTCAACAAATTAATTTAAAAATAGAAAATAATCTAATTAAAATAAGAAATATAAAAAAATGTTGGAACAGAAAAAGTGAATAAATTAATAAAACCATCTAAAAAATAAAAAATAAAGAAATATTTTTAAAAATGAGCATAAAATTACTAACTTTTTTAAACAACAAACACAAAATTAAAGCGTCATTTGAAAATTTTGAAATTTTCAAAAAATGGACAAAAACTAAAAAAAAATTCGAAGGACTTCAGTCATATTCACAATTGCTCAATTCGGATGTGGCCTCATTGCCTTGCAAGCATAAATTGCAGTATAATTTCCATCAAAAGGTAAAGTAAAAAGTCACTTGTTAGGAATCCTAGTAGCGAGGAAATCTATTTGCATATATGCATTCATTTTTTGAATTTTAGTTCATTTTGTAACCGGGTTAAATATATTAAGAATATTTAACATATGTGCCACTAGTTTGGTCATTGGTCATCTAGTAGGCATTGGAAACCCAATACTAGTTCTTTTAAATCCCTTATATTCCTCCTACAATGTTGTCATATCTACGACTTCATCAACAGTCTGTTATAGCATATGCTTGACAATAAACATTACATTGAACAACGATTTATTTGGCTACAAAGATGATTTCGTGGCTAAATGGTCACTTTTAGCAATGGAATTTAAATTGTGGTCATTAATTAAACATTGGCCACGAAATAGCAAATTTCATTGTAAAATTGTTAATAAAAATTTGGCGCCATTTTTTCCCGCAAAAGATATAAAATACGAATGCTTTACCAACTCAATAATTAGAGTCAACCACGAAATATTTCGTTGGTAATTAATTTACTATTTTTTTACAAAATATTTTTGTAGCCAAAAGTTAAATTTTGGGGGCAGAACATTAAAAAAAAATCCTAAACCTAAATGAACACCACATTCCAATTCCCCAACCCTCATTTCCCTCTTTCGGTTCACTTCCCTCCCCTGATCTCCTCCCCCTTCCTATCTACTTTGCTCCGCCACCGCTGCACCAGGTCCACCACCGCTCGTCTGCCTCTCATTTAAGGTAATTTCACTCACTCTCTCTTTCTCTTTCACACACACACGCAGACCAATGTTCAAAAATTGGTCTTTCTTTTGTTCTTGAATTATTGGAACTTTTGAATTATTTAGATTCACATTGATCTCTTCAACTTCCTTTCCATTAAATCGGCAATACCCATCTTACATTCATTTACTTGTTCAAAATTTTGCTTATTTATAACAATATGAAGTTTTGACCTAAGAATCTTTTCTTCATTGTTTATTTTTGTAGTGTTAACTATCCAACTCATTTGGCTATCTCAGAATCCTTTGTTATAGATTGAACAGTCAACTCATTTGATTGTTTGATTTTTATTTACACAACCAACAAAGTCTGTATGCACTTTCTTCTTAATAAATTTGCATGAAGAAATTAACCAAGTTTTAGTGTTGTGGTTGATTATACAGGTTGAAAGTGCCTGTGATAAGAACTGTGGTTGGCATATTCTGGAATTTCACCTCTCATTCTTACTATGGTATTTTTCTTGTTTTGTTGTTGGGTTATATATATATATATATATATATATATATATATATATATATATATACAGAGAGAGAGAAAGAGAGAGAGAGAGAGAGGGAGAGAGAGGAAGACTCACCTACCTCGTGCACTATACATCACACAATACATCACACCTAATTCTAGGCCCTAGAAAACTTTTTTGTCAAATTTATCTTTCCCTTGAAATTAACCTTCCAATCAACTAATATGCAAAAAATTAGGTCAAAATACATTTTGTAGCTATTTTTAAAAAATCCACAAAAACTGCTGACGCAGACCCTTATAAATAAGGTATTTTTATTAGTTTTTGTGGATCTTTTAAAAATAGCTACAAAATGTATTTTGACCTAATTTTTTGCCTATGGGTTGATTGGAAGGTTAATTTCAAGGAAAAAATATAAAATTTGAAAAAATAAAAAATTTTATGGCCTTGAAGTAAGTGTGATGCACGAGTGATGTATAGAGCATGATGTACTATAGCCTCTCTCTCTCTCTATATATATATATATATGTGTGTGTGTGTGTGTTTGTGTGTGTGTGTGGAACACACTTTTTTGTTCCTTTGTAGATTCTGATTGTTGTTGTATTGGGATGAATGTTCTAATATATAATCGGAAATGTATATAATTCCCAAAGTGGTTTAATTATCGCTGCCCAATAAATCTAACTTGATTAGCTACCTGGTGGTATTTGTGAATGAAAATAAGACCAGTTTGAGATTGGAGGGAAAACATTTGGACTGAAACATAAACAGGGATGCCAAGACTTTTAGTGTTGATAATTTTTACTTTAACTCCATGATAATTTTTTTTATATAAGGATACCCCTTAGATGTTCAATAATTAGACTACCTCTCGTGTATAAGGTACAATACAAGCGAGCCAATACATAAGTTAGAAGCGGGATGATGCACACGCATGGGTTAACTCTATTTTTTTGAAAAGTCGGGGGTTAATGATTCTAAATTTTTTTTAAAAGACGGGGGTTAAGTCTATTTTTTTTAAACGCCGGGGGTTAATCATCATTGTGTAAACATTTTCTGTAAATGATTCAAAATTTTATATAAATGAAAATCACCAAAATAAATTCTAAAAATACTTCTAAATTTGTAATTAAACATTATAAATTTATTTTCAAGTTTTCATAGTCGTGAATTTTTAATTGAGGGTGACATAAGGTTAGTATTTTGCAAACATATACACCAATCATCATTTAAAAAGAAAAAGTTTATTGTCTCCCATGATTTTTCTCCAATGAAGCTACATTTAATAATTAATGATTGATATTGCTCACTATTGAACCTTTACAATTGGAACTATATGATGATAGAACTTAAAAAACATATTTGAATGTCAATTATACTCGTGTAGATTGTATCTACTTTAATTTTTCATTGTGAATAATATATAGGCCATTACACGCGTTAGATTAAAAAGTAGTTACATTGTCCTTTGTCTAGTGTTTTGTATAGCCCCCCACCATCATGTTGTTTTAGATATTCACAATATGTGCACATATATACATAATATAATTTATAAAAACATAATGCATAAAAAACATGAACTTATAGAATTTATGTAATGTAACATTGATTTAGAACTTTCTGAAATTTTAACATGAGATTTAGAAACCTAGGTAAGAAGTCAACGCTTCGTTTTAAAATTTGTTTGAGAGCATAATATAAATGGTTTCAAAATCTTTTATGATCGTCATGTGTATTATTGATGTTAGTTTCCAAATAGAACTGAAGTATATCAGTGATTGAGACGAGGCTCGATTTTAAAACATTCCTAATTCATAATTCACACTATAGACTTTAATATTTATTTCTATGATTTATAATTCCCATATGTACCTACTTTTATTTTTCTTTGAAAGTTATAATTGCTCTGAGGTCGATATGATTCCGTATCTATTCATTTTTAGCCTAACTGGAATATAGTACACGCTTTTAACATGCCTAGAATCAATATTACAAAATATATGGCCTTGTTCTCGCATATCTATGTGTAAATAAATGGGGTTTCTTTTGCTATTTTATTTAAAATTAGATGCAGAAAAGTTGGATGCACGAAAATGATCGATTTTGTGAGAAGTATGTAATGGGAGTTAGATCATTCATTCGATTTGCGAAGAATCATATGGGGCAAAAAATGAAACTAGATGTTCGTGTTGCGATTGCTTGAATATTGATGTTAGAAACATTGATGAAGTAGAGGATCACTTGTATTTGAAAGGTTTTTGAACAACTTATACCCAGTGGCTATATCATGGAGAGCGCTCTGAACGCTTGGTGTATGGAAATGCAAATGCCGATGTAGATGGTGATGATGTCGATGAAGAGTTAACAGACAGTGAATAAGATAATGGTGATGAAATGCATGATATGTTAGAAGATGTGCATATAGGAACATTCATACATACCAGTGGTCCAGTTGATTTGTCTCGTGGTGATTCTCCCATAGATGTTGATGGTGGGGAGAAGAAAAGTTTTGAAAAATTATTGAGCGAAGCTGAACGTGAACTTTACCCCAGTTGTAAAAAATTCTCTACATTGGATTTTCTAGTCATGTTGCTACACTTGAAGGTAGTTAATCACTGGAGTAATAAATCACTCAACATGTTGCTAGAGATAATCAACGAAGCTTTTTCGAATGGCGAGACCCTTCCAAAATCATATTATGAGGCGAAAAGCAATTTGCGTGATTTGGGATTAGGATATGTGTCGATTCTTGCTTGTAAAAATGGTTGTTTGTTATTTCGGAAGGAATTTGAGAATATGCAAGCGTGTATAATATGTGGGGAGTCTAGATGGAAGATCAATGACGACAAGGGTAAACGAATTACAGATAAGGTGTTTCGTTACTTCTCGCTAACACCAGGACTCAAAAGATTATTTTTGAGGTGGTACAAAGAGAAGTGTGAAAATGACAAAGTGTTAAGACATACCACTATGACACCCCGCCTAATTAAATACCGGGTGATCACTCCTTTATTAAATTTATTCAAGGTAAACAGTTGGTTCATCCTCAGCATCACTGTCGATAAAAAAAAAATTCCAATTTAACACCCTAAATAATTAAGATAAGTGTCAAAACCATTTTCATACATACTTTCCAAATTTTATTTAAAGAAAAAGATTTATTTATTTGTTAACAACATTCCAACAATTAAGAATCACACCACAATAAAACCTGGAACACAATCCAATTAATTTAAAACATTCGTAAATCGAATGTCAACATGGGAAATATAAAGTAACACCATACAAACTGAATAAATCCCATAGTAACAATACTAGAAATAACTGAAGAAAAAATGTCCCAATAACAATGAAATAATGGAAAGGGCGACACATGCCCAATAAATGAGAATGCTAGAAGTGGAGTCAATAAAGGAAGCCGTCTACGCAAGTGACCTGCAACTCCCACCTAAGCTGCAGCACATTCCTCTCAAGGGTTCCTAAGCAAGATGCCCCTGTGGCTGGGCACCTGAAATATATACATATATGTACAAGAGAGAGAGAGAGAGAAAGAAACGGGTCAGAGCCCAAAAGTGTGTTTGATTTAATATACGTTTAGCAAGTATTTAAATTGATACAGGCCAATGCAACAACAAATTAGAGCGACACTCTCTTGAGAAATTCTCACCTCTCTTCTAATGTGCACGCCTATCGTACTAACCTTCCCAACGGTTTATCTTATAATTTTATCATACTAACCTTCCCAATAATTTCTCTTACCTTAACTTACTCATAAGATTTCAAAACCGAACAATATCATTGTTTAAAAAGAATACTTCCAATTAGCAGCACAACTCTCGTTGTAGCTTTTATTAATTTATAAAGGTTTCCCAGTGTCATATTGTACTTTCACAATACAAGTATTTACTATATGTGTCATCAACCATGTCCTACTTATCAAATCACAGTAGGCAGTTCCAAATTTCCAAATCTCATATATATATATTAACTACTCATATAATATATATAAAATAACAGCACCCCACATAAAACTATGGTGCGTGCATACTTCTACTATCCAAACCCCATACCACTCATATCAAGGGGAATACAAATTAGGAATCACTCTCGAACTGTATTAACACATACACAAATAATATCGAGGCGAAGCATAGATTCCAAGTCTCTAAGAGGATGGCACATACTCGTGTCTCTTAGGACCGTCTAAACTATCAATTCGATAGCCTGTACCAAGGATATCTATCTTCTAGGGTACAAGTCAATATCCCCCATAAAGGTCCCATCGAGATAAGACTGTCCCAGCGCGGTAACCTCAAGGATAGCAAGTAGTGCGGTATGTTTTTCACATGTATATAATATATGTACACACAATCATATAAATATACCACTTTATCATATTAATATAGGTTCTTCTCGTCACCCATAATTACAACATTTATCCTAAATTTCACATTATTAGTATTACGTATAAGGTTTCATCTCTTACCTTAACTCGAAGGGTTTTCTCACTTATTACGTGACATTCGTGGACTCTATCCTTCCAAGTAGAAAATTCAGTAAGTATACCTCTATTTATTATCGTAGCTATTCGTCGCAATCTCTCACTTGGAATACGTAGTTTCATCGTTCATTATATAATTATCCCAAAAACAAGATCCTCATCTTATAATAAAGTTCCCAACACTTATTCATATGTCCTACTGGCCTTTCCTATTTCCCAAAAACATTTCATTAAGAATACCCAAGAATTATTTCGCGATAAATTTAATTTAACTAATTAAACAAGGGTAATAGGAGTCTGCCAGGAGGGGTCGATCGATCGAGGTCTGGGGCTCGATTGATCGAATCCTTCGATCGATCGAAGCTCTAGGCTCTATCGATCGATCAAGCAGGTCTACGAAAATCTGCAGAAATGCAGATACGGGTTTCATCACCAAATTTACACCAAATCCATATTTTCAAGTTCCAATCGTCCCAAAATTCTACTACTAACATTATAACAATATACCAGATGATTCTAACGTAAGGCATGTACATATTCATCATTTAAACATGGATTTTCAACCTAAAATTATATCCAATTATCAAGAACCCTAGAATTTTCTTAAACAGTTTTCTAACAAATCTTTCTCCAGAATTTCTTTCTTGTGACCATCAAAATTTCGTGGTTAATTTCCTCTAGATGGCAAGGGTTTCCAGAATCAACATATAAATCAATACTACATGGATTCTCCTATCATAAATTGAGTTTTCTTCCATAGTTTTCATCACAAATCATTCCTAAAATAATATGAAGATTGCACCAACGGAAATAGCAAGTTAAACACTTGCCTGGGATTTTTGGTATTCTGATTCACGGCTGATTTTGGTATGGATGCGTTCCTCGTCTCGCGATCTACGCGGTGGTGGTGGTTGTGGTGCAAACGAATGACTTTTGGGGCCTTGGATTGCCTTGGAGCTTTCTCCTTCCCTCTCCTATGGGCGTCACTTGTGTTTTTGTTTTCTAACCCTAGATGACTAACCTAAATGGCTGATATAGGTTGCTGAATTTCGTGGGTTTAATTACCCAAAAAGGTGAAATGACAAAATTGCCCTCCCGGGGTACCAATTAGGCCTAAAAACGCCCCGAGACCCAAACTAAACCCCCGGGTACACTTTTCTGACTATCTCGACCCTTCCGGACGTGTTGGCGCACTCAAAATGACCATACGAACAACTTATAAAATATTCACTTTTTATTTAACAAAATTAGTCCCGACGTGACACCGGCACGTCCCGACTTAAATTTTTGAAATTGTCATTTAATTCACTCATGACATTCAATATAACCAATATAATATATTACTTTGCTCAATAGTAATATTTAACAAATTTCCCATAATTACTAACTCTCGTCACGTTAATAATTATAGCATAATTAATTTTTGGATTTTTATTAAATAATTCGCTCACATTAAATTTAATAAATCCCCAAATTAATATAGCATAAAAATACGGGGTATTACATACTTCCCCCCTAATAACGGAATTTCGTCCCGAAATTCGGAAAATAAGGCATACCTGGTAAAAACAACTCCGGATATCTCTCGCGTATATCTGCCTCGCGCTCCTAAGTGGATTCCCCCACATTATGATGCTCCCACTGGACCCGCACAAGTGGAACTATCTTCGACCTCAATCTCCTCTCACTATAGTCTAGGATAACCACCGGTCTCTCTTTGTAAGAGCTATCAGGCTGTAAGTCGATCTCATCTATCGCAATGTGAGTATGGGCCATATCATCCCGAAGATATTGTCTCAACGACGAGATGTGGAATACATCGTGGATGCGATGTAAATGTTCTGGAAGTCCCAACCTGTATGCAACCGGCCCAATCCTCTCGATGATGGGAAATTGTCCCATGTACCTCGGAGCCAACTTCCCCTTCTTCCCGAACCTCATCACCTCCTTCATAGGAGATACACGCAATAACACTTGGTCCCCCACACTAAACTCCCAGAAGAACCGTTTTGCATCGGCGTAGCTCTTTTCCCTGTCCTGGGCTACCCGAATGAGACTCCTGATCATCTCAATCCTCGCGGAGGTCTCCTGAATCACCTCCGATCCTAGCAACTTGTTATCCCCCACTTCGAGCCAACAAGCTGGGGAACAACAAGGCCTGCCATACAAAGCCTCAAATGGAGCCATGCCAATCGTGAACTGATAAGAGTTATTATAGGCAAACTCTACCAGTGGAAGATGTGGCTCGCAACCTCCTCCAAAATTGAGAACACACATGCATAGCATATCCTCTAACATCTGATTAGTATGCTCTTTCTGTCCATCTGTCTGTGGGTGGTAAGCTGAACACAGCCTCAACTCAGTACCCATAGCCTCCTGAAAGCTTTCCCAGAAACGTGACATGAAGATCTTGTCTCTATCTGACACAATATTTAGGGGCACCCCGTGTAATCTGACGATCTAGGCAATAAACAGCTGAGCATACTGACCCGTGGTATAATCTGTCTGCATCGGCAGAAAATGAGCCACCTTGGCCAAACGGTCTACAATCACCCAGATAGAATTGTGGCCCCGCTGTGATGTAGGCAACCCTGCAATAAAATCCATGGAAATGCTCTCCCACTTCCACGCGGGTACTTCCAATGGCTGAAGTAACCCTGACGGTTTCTGATGGTCTACCTTCACCATCTGGCAGGTAGAACACTTGGACACGAACTCAGCAATGTCCTTCTTCATCCCACTCCACCAGTATTGCTTCCTCATATCCTAGTACATATTATCCCCTCCAGGATGTACTGCAAACCGGGACCCGTGAGATTGGGTCATCACTGCATGACGTAATTCATCCCCTTCAGGAACTACCAACCTCCCATTAAATCGCAAACCTCCATCGGAACTAATAGAATATGACTCTGCGCCCTCGGCTAGAAGTCGCACAATCTTCTCCTGGAAAAACGGGTCTGTGGTCTGGGCCTGTATTACCCTCATAACAATCTCAGGTGTGACTGACATCACGGATATGAAAGAACGAGCTACTGCATCCTGGTGACCCAACTCCTTCCACTTTGTTTTCATGACGTCCGCTACATCGTCTATCGGTCTACGGCTCAACGCATCAGCAACTACGTTGGCCTTCCCCGGATGATATTGTATTTCGAACTGGTAGTCCTTCACAAACTCTAGCCATCTGCGCTGATGCATATTCAGGTCTCGCTGAGTGAACATATACTGCAGTTACTTATGGTCTGTGAACAAACGGAATTTCTCTCCCAACAAATAGTTCCTCCATATCCTCAATGCAAAGACGACCGTTGTTAACTCCAGGTCGTGGGTGGAGTAATTCTTCTCATGCGGCTTAAGCTTGCGGGAGGCAAAAGCTATAGCCTTCTCTTCCTGCTGAAGTACTCCCCTAAGTCCCTGTAAAGAGGAATCGGTGTAAACCAGGTATTCCACACCCAGCTTCGATAATGCAAGGACTGGCGCTGAAGTAAGCTTGTCTTTCAGCTCATCGAAAGCCAACTGACAAACGTCATCCCAAACATATGGTACCCCCTTGCGAGTCAGATTGGTCAATGGACCCGCTATTTTGGAGAATCCCCGAATGAATCTCCTATAGTAACCAGCTAACCCCAAGAAACTACGCACTTCCGTCAGTGTCGTGGGTTGTCCCCACTCCCTCACCGCTGATACTTTACTCGGGTCAACTGCTATCCCCTGCTCAGAAACAACATGTCCCAAGAACTGTACCTCTCTCAACCAGAATCCACACTTCTCGTACTTAGCATACAAGTGATGCTCTCGTAGAGTCTGAAGAACCTGCCTCAAGTGCTCGGCATGCTCCTCCTCGGAGTGTGAATATATCAAGATGTGATCTATGAAGACGATGACAAACTGATCCAAGAACTCTCTGAATACTCGATTCATCAAGTCCATGAAAACGGCTGGGGCATTTGTGAGTCCGAACGACATCACCCTGAACTCATAGGACCCATATCTCGACAAGAAGGCAGTCTTTGAAACATCCTGCTCTCTAATACATAACTGATGGTACCCCAACCTCAGATATATCTTCAAAAAGAAAGTTGCTCCCCTCAACTGGTCGAACAAATCATCGATTCGAGGCAACGTATACTTATTCTGTATAGTTAGTTTGTTCAGCTCCCGGTAGTCCACACACAATCTCAGTGAACCATCTCTCTTCTTCACAAACAAGACTAGAGCGCCCCAAGGTGAGTTACTCCTACGAATGAAGCCCTGACCTAACAACTGCTCTATCTAATCTCGTAGCTCTCGCATCTCTGCCGGAGCCAAACGGTACGGTGCGCGTGCTATAGGTCTCGTATCTGGCAATAAATCTATAACAAATTCTATCTCCCGACTGGGGGGTAGGCCTGGTCTCTCCTAAAACACATCGGAATACTCCCTGACAACTGGAATCGAATCTAAGGGAATCACAACCTCCTTAAAGGTATCCTCCTCTATGTAATACAAATGAGCGGTCGAGGCTCCCTCTGGGAGAGGCATCACCACTACAAACATCTCTTGCCCCGGAATGGCAAAAACAATGCTCCCACCAAAGCAATCAATTATGGCTCTATAAGCTGCAAGCCAATACATACCAATAATCACATCATGCTCATGCATGTCTAAGACTAACATGTCTGCAGGTAATACCAAGCTAACAATCTCTACCCCCACTCCCCGGCATATAAATAAAATAAGTGACCCACTCCCCAGTGGTGAGTCTACACACGTCACTGTGCTCTCTACTGTGGCTAACAACCCTAAGGCCTTCGCAAAATGCGTAGCTATAAAACAATGCGTTGCCCCCGTATCAAACAAAACCCAACCCATAGTACCATGGATAGGAAACATACCCTCAATCGCGGGTGGTGCCTGTGGAGCTGCTGCCTAGTGGACGATATAGACACGTCCATACTATAATTGCCCCTGCTGCACTGGAGCTGCTGGAATGGCTGGTAAGGCTGGCCCCTGGGCTGGAGCTGGGAGGGCAGGTGGAAATAGTGGCCTCTGTGGCTCATTACGGGCACCCTGCTCCTGTGGGGCCCTATCGCCCTCTGGGCAATCCTGACGCCTATGGCCATATTTATCGCACCCAAAACATAGGCCGTTGAAGTTACCTCCTCTCTGACCCTGCTCTCCACGGCCCTGATGGCCGTTGCCTCCCCGCCACTGGCCCTGTTGGCCTTGATTAGCACGCTGCTGGCCCTGCTGCTGTCCCTGCTGATTAGGCTGGTCCTGATGGCCTTGCCTAAAACCCCCGAATCCCTACCTAGAATAACCTCAATGGAATCACTTAGCAAGGTCCCCCTGATGGGAACTCTGCTCGTGCTGACGAGTCTGTCCATGAGATGGTGCCCCACTGGCACTATTACCCCCGGTCCTGCCCTGCTAGATGGACTCTCATGCTCTCTTGCATCCCTGCAGATGGAAGCGGTGATCCTGGCAATGTAGCAATGCGGCATTGAGTACATCAGTGAACGTACTCAGGGATAGATTCCCAATAAGGTGCTGACGGATCCTCCAAGCTAATCCGTCGACAAATAGCAAAATCTTCTTGCTCTCAGTAGGTGCCTCATCTGGCACAATGGTGAGAAGTCTCATGAACTCCTCATCATACTCTGCTACGGTAAGATTCTCCTGCTTCAGATTCAGTAATCTCCGCCTCATCTCAGTCTGCACTGCAGGTGGAAAATACTTGCGGTCAAACCGCTCCCAGAACAACTGAATAGGGATCATGTCCCTCTCCTCCAGAGTGGTAGTGGACTCCCACCACTATAATGCGGCTCCCACCAGCTTAAAGGAAGCCAATAACTGCTTTTCACGTCAGTGCACTCATACATACGGAGGTGCCGCTGGATGTCTTTCTTCCATTGGCTAACTGTGACAATATCAGAGCTACCAGAGAACTCAGGGGGATGCGCTTTCTGAAAAGCATCCCGAACCCTCTCCCATACAGATGGAAGCTGTGCTCGTACTGGCACCACTTCCTGAACCTAGGGTGGAGCCTGCTGAACCACCGCTAGTGCGGCATTCACCGCCCGAGCAACAATGGCGGCTACTTCGTTTGCATTCATTGTGCCTGGTGCCAGAGCTGCTGGCTGCTCGGCTTGGGCACGCCTATCTTTCGAAGCACATCTCGGAGGCATCTGAAATGTGAACAAGTTTATTAGTCTACAGTTATCATCAAATCTCAAATAGCTGAAGACTTAAGCGTAAAACAAGAGTACAACAATCCTAAAATAGGGCTCTATAGCAATAACGTTAAGCTGAAAGCGAAAAATAAGCCGTACAGATCCTATGGACACTAGAACCCGATGCTCTGATACCACCTGTGACACCCCACCTAATTAAATACCGGGCGATCACTCCTTTATTAAATTAAATCAAGGTAAACAGTTGGTTCATCCTTAGCATCACTGTCGATAAAAATAAATTTTCCAATTTAACACGCTAAATAATTAAGCTAAGTGTCAAAACCATTTTCATACATACTTTCCAAATTTTATTTAAAGAAAAAGATTTACTTATTTATTAACAACATTCCAACAATTAAGAATCACACCACAATAAAACCTGGAACACAATCCAATTAATTTAAAACATTCGTAAATCGAATGTCAACATGCGAAATATAAAGTAACACAATACAAACTGAGTAAATCCCATAGTAACAATACTAGAAATAACTGAAGTACAAATGTCCCAATAACAATGAAATAATGGAAAGGGAGACACATGCCCAATAAATGAGAATGCTAGAAGTGGAGTCAATAAAGGTAGCTGTCTACGCAAGTGACCTGCAACTCCCACCTAAGCTGCATCACGTTCCTCTCAAGGGATCCTAAGCAAGACGCCCCTGTGGCTGGGCACCAGAAATATATACATATATATACAAGAGAGAGAGAGAAAAAGAAACGGGACAGAGCCCGAAAGTGTGTTTGATTTAATATACGTTTAGCAAGTATTTAAATTGATACAGGCCAATGCAACAACATATTAGAGCGACACTCTCTTGAGAAATTCTCACCTCTCTTCTAATGTGCATGCCTATCGTACTAACCTTCCCAACGGTTTATCTTATCATTTTATCATAATAACCTTCCCAATAATTTCTCTTACCTTAACTTACTCATAAGATTTCAAAACCGAACAATATCATTGTTTAAAAAGAATACTTCCAATTAGCAGCACAACTCTCGTTGTAGCTTTTATTAATTTATAAAGGTTTCCCAGTGTCATATTGTACTTTCACAAAACAAGTATTTACTATATGTGTCATCAACCATGTCCTACTTATCAAATCACAGTAGGCAGTTCCAAATTTCCAAATCTCATATATATATATTAACTACTCGTATAATATATATAAAATAACAGCACCCCACATAAAACTATGGTGCGTGCATACTTCTACTATCCAAACCCCATACCACTCATATCAAGGGGAATACAAATTCGGAATCACTCTCGAACTGTATTAACACATACACAAATAATATCGAGGCGAAGCATAGATTCCAAGTCTCTAAGAGGATGGCACATACTCGCGTCTCTTAGGACCGTCTGAACTATCAATTCGATAGCCTGCACCAAGGATATCTATCTTCTAGGGTACAAGTCAATATCCCCCATAAAGGTCCCATCGAGATAAGACTATCCCAGCACGGTAACCTCAAGGATAGCAAGTAGCGCGGTATATTTTTCACATGCATATAATATATGTACACACAATCATATAAATATACCACTTTATCATATTAATATAGGTTCTTATCGTCACCCATAATTACAACATTTATCCTAAATTTCACATTATTAGTATTACGTATAAGGTTTCATCTCTAACCTTAACTCGAAGGGTTTTCTCACTTATTACGTTACATTCGTGGACTCTATCCTTCCAAGTAGAAAATTCAGTAACTTTACCTCTATTTATTATCGTAGCTATTCACCGCAATCTCTCACTTGGAATACGTAGTTTCATTGTTCATTATATATTTATCCCAAAAACAAGATCCTCGTCTTCTAATAAAGTTCCCAACAATTATTCATATGTCCTACTGGCCTTTCCTATTTCCCAAAAACATTTCATTACGAATACCCAAGAATTATTTTGCAATAAATTTAATTTAACTAATTAAACAAGGGAAATAGGAGTCTTCCAGGAGGGGTCGATCGATCGAGGTCTGGGGCTCGATCGATCGAATCCTTCGATCGATCGAAGCTCTAGGCTCGATCGATCGATCAAGCAGGTCTACGAAAATCTGCAGAAATGGAGATACGGGTTTCATCACCAAATTTACACCAAATCCATATTTTCATGTTCCAATCGTCCCATAATTCTACTACTAATATTATAGCAATATACCAGATGATTCTAACGTAAGGCATGTACATATTCATCATTTAAACATGGATTTTCAACCTAAAATTATATCCAATCATCAAGAACCCTAGAATTTTCTTAAACAGTTTTCTAACAAATCTTTCTCCAGAATTTCTTTCTTATGATCATCAAAATTTCGTGGTTTATTTCCTCTACATGGCTAGGGTTTCCAGAATCAACATATAAATCAATACTACATGGATTCTCCTATCAAAAATTGAGTTTTCTTCCATAGTTTTCATCATAAATTATTCCTAAACTAATATGAAGATTGCACCAACGAAAATAGAAAGTTAAACACTTGCCTGCGATTTTTGGTATTCTGATTCACGGCTGATTTTGGTATGGCTTCTTTCCTCGTCTCGCGATCTACGCGGTGGTGGTGGTTGTGGTGCAAACGGATGAATTTTTGGGGCCTTGGATTGCCTTGGAGCTTTCTCCTTCCTTCTCCTGTGGCCGTCACTTGTGTTTTTGTTTTCTAACCCTTGTTGACTAACCTAAATGGCTGATATAGGTTGCTGAATTTCGTGGGTTTAATTACCCAAAAAGGTGAAATGACAAAATTGCCCTCCCGGGGTACCAATTAAGCCTAAAAACGCCCCGAAACCCAAACTAAACCCCCGGGTACACTTTTCTGACTATCTCGACCCTTCCGGACGCGTTGACGAACTCAAAACGACCATATGAACAACTTATAAAATATTCACTTTTTATTTAACAAAATTAGTCCCGACGTGACACTGGCACGTCCCGACTTAAATTTTCGAAATTGTCATTTAATTCACTCATGACATTCAATATAACCAATATAATATATTACTTTGCTCAATATTAATATTCAACAAATTTCCCATAATTACTAACTCTCGTCACGTTACTAATTATAACATAATTAATTTCTGGATTCTTATTAAATATTTCACTCACATTAAATTTAATAAATCCCCAAATTAATATAGCATAAAAATACGGGGTATTACACCCACTGACTCTATTGCTTGGAAGGAATTTGATGTGGAACATGAGTGGTTATCTATAGACCCTCGTAATGTCCGGCTTGGCCTAGAGAGTGATGGGTTCAACCTGTTTGGTAACATGAATAATTCATATAGCATGTAGACTGTTATACACATGCCCAACAACTTACCTCGATCGAAATGCATGAAAGAAGAATTTTTCATGATCTCATTGCTCATTACTGGACCAAAGGCACCTATTAAGGGCATGGATGTGTATTTACAACCATTGATCGATGAATTTAAGGAATTATGGGATGTTGGTGTTGAGACATATGACGCGTCTAAAGGAAAGACATTTCAAATGCATGCGATAGTTTTATGGACAATAAATGACTTTCCAGCCTATTGTAACTTATCCGGATGGAGCACTAAAGGTTACATGGAATGTCCTACTTGTAATAAGCATACTTATTCATAAAAATTAAGAATTAAGATTTGTTATATAGGACACCATTGATATTGGGAGCCAAACCACAAATGGCAAAAGAGCAAAAAATTTAATGGCATGCACGAGCTTCGTTAAAAGCCTACGGAGTTTGATGGGAAAGATGTGTTGGAAAAATTGAATTGTCTTAATGATTGTATCCATGGGAAATACTTAGACAGTAGGAAGCGAAAACGTACACCCGAAGAGCTGAATTGGACCAAAAAAAGAATTTTCTTCCAATTGTCGTATTCGGAGACACTGAAGTTGCCCCATAATCCTGATGTCAAGCACATTGAGAAAAATATTTGTGAGAGTATACTTGGAACATTATTAAACATCGAAGTAAAAATAAAAGACACGTATAAAGCGAGACAATATTTGGAGGATATGAAAATAAGAAAGGAGTTGTATTTGAATCGAAATGGTGTTGAATATATGATGCCACCAGCATCATATACCCTTTCGAAGTTGGAAAAATAGGGGTTTTGTGAGTTCCTAAGATCTGTTGAGTTTCCTGATGCTTATGCTACCAATATCTCTCTATGTGTAAATGTTAGTGACAGTAAGGTATCGGGACTGAAAAGTCATAACTGTCATATTCTATTACAACGATTGTTGGCTATCGATGCTCGTGGATATTTTCCTAAGGATGTATATACCACATTGGTTGAATTGGGGATGTTCTTTAATGACTTGTGTTGTAATACGTTAGAAGAAGAAAAAATTAATAGTTTGGAAAAATACATTATCCTAATTTTATGAAAACTTGAAATGATTTATCCGCTGACATTTTTTGATATAATGATCCACTTAGTTGTTCATTTACCACGAGACGCTATGCTCGGTGGACCAGTTCAATACAGGTGGATGTATCCTATTGAAAGATGTGTTTTTATATATATTTAGTCATTATTGTATACTTTGTGCTACAGTTTGTGGGTTTATTTTGATATGATGTGACATTTTATATGTATAGATACTTGGGAACACTTAAGGGTTATGTTCGTAATAAAGCCCACACTGAAGGTTCCATAGTGGAAGCATATATTTTAACGAATTCCTGACATTTTCTTCTATGTATCTTAATGGAATTGAAATGAAATTCAATCGTCCGGAACGAAATTACTATAGAGGGACTCAAGAGGATGGATTGCTTGTGTTCACTCAAAAAGTGCATCCTTTTGGGGCGTGTTCATATGATTTTCTTACCGTGACCGAGCTTGAAATTATGATTTGGTATACATTGAATAACTGTGAGGAAGTTGCGAAATATATCGAGTAAGTCATTATTTATTTTAAATAAATTTTTAATCAGTAACGAGCTTAATAAATTCAATTATACCTTTTTAATGTAGTGAACACATGGAAGAACTTAAGAAAGAAGGCCCCTTGAATTTGGAGGAGAGACAACGTAGCGAATTTCCTTCTTGGTTCAAATCACAAGTAAGTTGAATGCGAATATTTTATTATCACTTAAATAAATAAATAAATAAAATAAAATATTTTTTTATCACTTTTAACAGATCCATATATTTTCTTAATAGATGGGAAAATTTTATGACCTAAAGTCTCCAGAAGCTACGAAACAACTATATGCATTAGCATGTGGTCCCGATATACGAGCAAGGAAGTATACGAGTTGCATTGTTAATAGAGTTAGGTTTCACACTTGGGATCGTGACAATCGTTGAAAAAGTCAAAACTGCGATTTGTTGGTCAAAGGGCATCATGAGAATGAAGAGATCAACTTTTATGGGATCTTGACAGAAGTTGTTGAATTGGAATACATCAAAGAAAATGGGTCATCCTTTTTAAGTGTGAGTGGTTTGAAGCTGATAAGAAGAAAAGGTCAAGAATAAAAATAGACGATCACTTCAGAAACATCAACGTTAATGGTATGTAGTATAAGAGTGAACCTTATGTGCTAGCCATTCAAGCGAAACATGTCTTTTATGTCAATAGCACAAAGTTGGGGAAAAATTGGAAAGTTGTTCAAGAGTTTCAGCATAGACACTTATATGATCCAAATGTGGAACGGACAGACATGTGTGTTACGAAAGCGGATAAAAGTTTGGTTTACCAGGAGAATGTACCATCTGGGGTTGTTGAAGTTGACCAAGTTGATGTTGATGTGGTGCATATAAATGATGTGGATGTTGGTGCTATTGATGCAACTGTTGTAGACTTAAACGTCGGATCTGTAGCTGATGAAAATAATTTCATGTGTGACGGTGATGATGATGAGGATGAGACACTAATTGAATACTATGATGAGGAAGATCTCATTTATAGTGATTGGGATGAAATTGATATAAATTGATGTGTTGATGGCAATAGGAGAACGTAATTTTAATTTCATATGTTGAAAATGGATTTATTTTTACTTATATGTTCCATCATTTATATACGATGGCAATAGGGGAATGTAATTTTAGTTTCAAACAAACCACATTTCAGTCCAATCTAACTTTTGATGAAATGTATTTATTTATACTTATATGTTCCATCATTTACATGTGATTTCTATATGCATTTTTTATGCATCATGTTTGGTATAATATGGGATTGTACCTTACCCTTAAATTTGAAATTTCATATTTTGGAAAAATTACTATCTACTCACATCATAACATGCTTTTTTTCTTTTCTTACTAATAATTTAGCATGGCACCGAGGTCTTTTAGTCGTCTCAGGTCACCTGGATTAAGTATAGGAATAAATGATGTAGAATATGTGCAATAATCTATTCTACGGGATGCGCAACCAACATATTCCACACATTCCTCTATCCCAATAAATGACGCTCCAGTTAGCAGTGAGGGTACAATTAAATATGTTGCAGAATTCATTGAAATTAGTCATAAATTACATGAAAACATATGCAATCACTCATTCTAAGAAAGTGGAACTATTTCAAGATGTAATTTTAGAATAAACTAACCACGAACAGTAAGAACAACATCCTTGATTTTTTCATACGATAAAAAAGTCACTTGTTTAGTCACAAATCCAATAAGGCCCGAACACGACATAAATCGACATGAACACGACTCGACACGACCCATTGCCAGTCTTGTCATCAGATCAAAACACCATTTTCCATCCACAATCGAATCACACAACTTAAGTTCAAAAGAATTAATGCTTTGGTAAAGCACATTTTGCCAATCTGCTTCATTACACTTGACTCTATAGTTTTTTCCTCTCTTTTTTTGGTTTATTCTTTTCATGCAGACATTTTCTTAAAGGTAAATAAGATATTTGTTTCATTACAATTGACAATGCAGTTTTTTCCTCTTTTTTGTTTTTTTTGTCTTTTCTTTTTATGCAAACATTTTCTGGAAGCTAAATAAGAAAATTTGGGAAATGGAAACTCTCATAATGAAGCTGAATAAGCCAATTTGGCATCAACATTAATCACAATTTTCCCTACAGTAGAGATCTTTTTCTCAGCATCAGTAACCTTCTTCTCCAGTCAGCAACTTTATCCCGAAACTGAGTATTATGTCTCTTGTCATCCTTGAAGGTCTTCACATATTCCTCCGAGGTCAAAGTGCTCTCTTGAAAGATAATGGAAAATTATCTAATGAAAACAAAACATGTATCACGTTAAAATATGTAAACTTATAATTTAAAGATGAAAGTAGATAAACATCAGATTATTATCTGCATGGCTCGATGCTTGGAATAAAACAAAAAAGTATCCATGTCCAAAGATCTGATAATCTTAATCTCAAACTTTGATATAATATAAATTACTGCTAACATTAATAGTTCTGGGGAGAAGGATAATCGAGACTCGAGAAGTTTAGGCTAAAGGTGAATGCACCCATATTGTGAAAACAATTCTCATCTAGTGTGATTAAGAGTGATAGTGAGGGTTGAAATTCACCAAGTCGACTACTAAGGTTGAATTATTAATAAAAATGTATTCCAATTTTGCCCTTATTAATTTGTTGAATGACACTAATATGAACCAAGTTAATACACAATTAATAAAGGTAAAATGAACAATATAACATACGTATCCAACTAAGTTTAAACAAACACATGTATGCATAGGTTCATTGAGAGGAAAAAATATAATACTCAACCTTCAAAATTGAGGCTAAAAAATTAGATGGCATTTAACTTTCATAACAATTTGAGGCAAGAAAGTTTTTTCGATTAAGACCTACGGTCGAAACAACAATATGAGCTCCTATATGGCTTAAACTAAAAAAATTTACGGCCAAATTACGTAAAGGACTATATGTATGTACATATCTGATACCTATACAATCATCAAATTAACCAAATCATACTGAAATAAGTTATATATTAAACGATTTACATTCACAGTATGAAAAAGCACCAGAACAAATAAAATAAAAGCTAATAAAGCCACGGATCAAGAAACATACATACAATGCTCTAAGAATGAGAGGCCTCTCCTTTAATATAAATCTCCTTAAACAACCTCTTAGACTTACTAAGTTGTCTGATCATATCAGAACAAACAGTCTACAAAAGCCTCGAATCAACTTCATTGAATTCCACACCAATCAACCTCTCCAAACACTCCATGATCACTGTGAAATTGAGAAATCATGACTCTTATATTAAAAAAAATCATTAAAACCACTAGAATTTAAAAGAGATAACGCAATTAATGTTTAACATTCAGTTAATCCAGTTAATGCTTATACATAACTATTAACTACTAAAGTCCTTAACATTCATATTTGCTTAAGAGTTCATTATTAAACATTAACTACATTTTCATCTGTTAAAATGCAGGCCTCTACTCAATATTAACATTCAGATATGTATAAGCATTAACTATTTACATAAATTTTTCTTCTAATATTAGTTTACTTTATTCTTCCAAAACAGAGTAAACTAATAAGTCTGGGATATGTATATGAATAAGTCTGGGATATGTATATGAATAATATCTCGAGTATGCTGAGATTTGGTTTAGTGTTGTTCAACATATTTAAATAAAAAATTCCAAGTGTGATTTATGCTTTCCTTTCTAAAATAATCCAAACTAAATTGAGAACCAAACTCCTATAAAATTGAACATAAACCTAACATATATATAAGTGATGTATAACTAAACCTATATTTATTTACATAAACACTTAACCATGCATGGTTGGGGTTACCCAGTAATAGGCCAATTTTGGCTTGATATGGTTAGAGTTGGAACAAATGTTATGTCTAAATTATTAGTACAAATGTGTTTGGAGTAGTTGTCCAAGTCAAAATAATTTGGATGATGAAACTTCAATAGAAACACCCCTACCTAAATAATAATGTGTGTTCATCCATGGCCTCAAAAACAATGCCAAGGCTACATGGTATTCTTATTTTCCCCTTTATAAGACATAATAGTAACTGGTCATGGGGCTCAATCTAGAAAAATAAAATTTTTCTTTGTTCATGGAAAGTGGAAGCTCCATCTAAATTTTAGCAGGCTTGTACCAAAACACTCTATTAAACATCAAACAGAGGAAGCCACGGGTAGTGCCATCAACAACAACTGAGTGTTTAAACTTAAACTTCAAACAAAATGGCATGATTAGGATGGTATGATGACCCTTGGTTATTAACCCTTGAGTGAAAGATTGATCCATATAACATTCCTAAGTACTCAAAACTGGCATATTCTCAAGTGCGAGCTTGGTATTTCATTTCTCTGCTCCAGCATTCCCTTAGTTAAAGTTCAAAGTTAAAACAGAGAAAATGGAGTTTGAACCCAAATCAGAGAAAATGGAAATTAAATTAGGAAAAAATCTCTTAATTTGTTCAGCAGGTCACAAAAAAAATCTCAATTTTGTTTGGGATAACTTATTTAGGATTCTAATCATGTTATCCTAATTCCCAAAGTCATTGGTGCAAAAGAGATTTGGTCAATTCAGATTTATATAGCTAATTTATGCCCAAATAGATTGAGGATAACTTCTTATAAAATTTTCACTCACAAACAAACAACTATTATCAAAGGGAGAAGTATTACTCATAACATTGGTAATATGTTTTTTAGCCATATCAAGTACTATGTTTTTTATCCATATTTGATGAGGCACCAGTCCATATAAGGTACTATTGTACTAGCTCAAGTACAATATTCGTTACTTTATTTGATCAGGTACTATTTTTAAGCATAATTTTTAGGCATATTTTATATATTGTTTTGTTAGGCATATCATGTACTAATTAGTCTACATAGGAACAAATAAACACAAAACTCCCTAACACTAAGAAAGTCCCTAGTGATGGTGTTAAACCATCGTTGAAGGTTAAAATCGTAATTAATGAAATACCACCGCATAGTAAAACATTTCAACACTAAGAAGATGTCTTGTTGGAGGGTAACATAACATGACACCCGAGTGGTTGTTCCAATTAAATCCTCTCCTCATATGTATATATGTGTGGTATATATATATATATATGTATGTTTGTTATCCACACATGCCGACCCCAAATAATTGGGAAAAGGCTTAATTGAGTTGAGTTGAGTTAAGTTTGTTATCCACACGTAAACAATTTTGTTTCATTTTTGTACTTGATACCAATTTCAGTATACAAACACATTCCTGTTTCAGTACACATTTTTATACTTGATACTAACTTCAATACACATTTTTATACTTGTATCTGAGGCTAATGAATGAAAATGGATGTACCGATTCTCCTTCAAATCATTTATACTTTTTGTTGATGATTATTATAGTAGAATGATTATTGTTTCATTCTTTATATCAAGGTGATGTTTAGTTTTATATTAGTGTACTAATCAATGCATATACATAACCTCAAATAGGGTGAAACAAAGAGTTCGTGGACCTACTAAAGGTAGAGGGTTGAAAAAATGGTCAAATCAACTGGGAAGAAGATGTGGATAGAAATTTCCAAAGAGAAAGGAAGGCCTCTTGAGCATGAGCAATCTGCCAAACTTTCCAGTGAGATAGGGATTATAACTCGAAATCTTATTTCGGTGCCAACTAAATGGAAAGCACTTAGTGAGCATGATAAGAATGAGTATTTTGATAGAATTAGTGTAAGTATATATATTTTTAGTCTTGTGACTATCAATATTATACATTTATGTTTAACCTGATTAATTAGTATTTTGTATTTATAGGAGAGATTTGAAATTGACTTGGATGAACATGGAAAACGAAGTTGCGAGGAGTTAATGAAAGGGAGGAGTATGGATCGAAGAAGTAAGATTCATCAATATTATTTGACATTTGAGTCAAAGGAAGTGGCACGGGAAAATCCACATAGTACCAGTACCGAGGCAAAATTGGCACAAATTGTGTGATTTATTTGCTGATCCAAAATATGAGGTACAAGATTATTGCAATTATTTTAATAATCTAATATGACAACGTTTATATCTGATTAAACGATTTATCATATATATATATATATATTGTAGAAACGATATGAGATAAACAAAAACAATAAAGGAAAGCAAATTGTAAGGCACAACAAGTGATCCAAGGCATCTGTGGTTGTTCGTCATGAACTGGTAATATTTTTTACTTTAGATTCAATTGTTTTCTCCTTAAATATGTTTTTTGATTATATAATTATTGTATTTTTACAGAAAGTAAAGGTGGTTCGTGGTGCTGAGCCTAACATGATCGAATTTTATAAAGAAACCCATTGTAAAAATGAGAATTGGACGTCTCCCGAAGCCGAAGAATCTATGTAAGTAAAATTCTTATTTATTTTATGTCGTGCTCCAATAGGGTTGAGTATGTTTGGTTATTGGAGGTGGATGTTAAGTAGGCTGAGTTTTATTTTTTGATTTGGAGGCTGGGATTAAGTATGATGGATTATTTTGTATTGAAGTTGATTTTTAAATGGATTGAACAGGTTGGTTTTAATGTAAGAACAAATGAAACTCCGCCATTTTTTTAAAAATAAAAAATATTTTATTGGAGGGTATGTTGAGTTATATTTGTTGTAGTAGAGGGCTAGATTATGTTTGAACATATTGATTTTCATTTAAAACAAAGAAAAGTATGTTGATTTTTTTATGTATAAATATTTAAAATTTTTGAATACGTTTAGATGCTAATTGTATATTTCTTTTACTCAGGAGGAGATGAAAAACCTTAAGTTTGAGTCTGTATTTGAGGAGGTTCCATTATTGAGCCCAGACGAGATAGAGGATCGTGTGGTCAAGAGAGATCAGGGTATATTAATGGCTTGGACATGGTCCTAAACCAACTAATTCTAAGGCATCTTTGCAACAAAAAAATGCACAATTGGAGGAAGCTCTTAATGAGCCTATTAGAGATCAACAGGAGTTGATGGAGTTCCTAAAAGCTCAAGAGATGAAGTTTGCAGCTCGTCGTGAGGAGACGATGAAGCAACAAAATGAGGCCTCTTCTCAACGAGCACTCAGAAATACCATTTTAGCAAAGGAAGTTGAATTTGATAAGATCATTAAATCCTTTTTTATTTCAAGAGAAATGTAATCCACATAATCTTTAGTTCAATGGTAAGTCACTCTAGAGAACTTTTTCTATTCAAGTAATAAATATTGATTTTATTATTCTTATCTATTGAACTTAACTGACAATTTTTTATAATAAATTGGAGATATTAAGGGACGAGGACTCTTACTTGCAAAACATATTTGGATGCAGTGAACCGAAGGGAAAATTTTGGAAATTGTTATGCCGACTGTGATATTTTTCTTACTAGACATTGTGTCAATTTTTTTGTTATCTTTTGTTATCAGATATTATGACTTACGTTTTAAGTGAAACTTTTGGCACACAAATGGTGCATTTTTTTTTATTAGATATTATGACATGCGTGAAATTTTTGGCACAAAGATGGGGTCTTAATATGTTGATAACACTTTGCGTTTTAAATAGATGTACATTGTGAACATGCTTTTACTTCTTAATTATTTTTTGAGTATGCGGATGAACGTGTAAATGTCGCAAAGTATTAATGCTATTAGTTAATTGTCATTATGAAAATGACATTTGTGATAACTATTTCGAATGAAAATAAACTAGTAATAATAGTTAAAATAATGTTAAAAATGCTAATAACATTAGTCACAAAAAATAATAATATATAATATTAGCCACAAAAAAATAATAATATACAACACTGGCAACTATTTTATTTGTGGACAGATGTGTTAGACAAGTCTATTTGTAACAATTTTAGGCGCTGGAAAAAACTAAAAACTTATTTACCCACGAATTTATAAGAATATATGGGAGACAATTTGCCACGAAACTATACTCTCTGCTACGAATTTTTTTGACAAATAATAACGACAAAAAATCATTGCGAAAAGGTACAAAATAAGCTACAACTTTTTTTCGTCGCCAATAAGTCTACTATTGGCCAGGAAACTCATTTTCGTTCCATATACCTTTAGCCACGAGGCTTTGGCCATGACAATACTACAAAAAATATCGTTGCCAAATATCTTTAGCAACGAAATGTAAACATTTGGCTATAATTTGTTTCGCACCAAAATGTACAATTTCTTGTAGTTTCAAGGACCTATAGCTCTTTCTTTTAATTTATGAAAAACAATGATCACAATTTATTGTCAAACGTTTATTCTTTTTATTGTATCAGATCCATAGATTCAATGGCATCCCCATCTGCGTTTTCTCTTAATATGGCATCATTGCACCAACTAGTGTCAATTTGTCCGCTTAAGTTAAAACATGATAATTATTTAATCTGGAGAAATCACATGCTTTATGTTATGAAAACGATGAAGATGACTCATTTAATAGAAAATAAGACACCACAAAAAGGGGGATGACAAAGGAAAAATCCCAAAAGAATTCAAATAATACGAAGAAAAAAACTTGTTAGTAAAGAGCTGGATTCAGTTCAACGTAGTTGAAGAACTTATGTACCTCACATTTGGCCATAACTCTGCAAAGGAGACATGGAACTATTTGGAGGAGAAATTCTTGGAAGTAACAAAGGAGAAAGAATTTCAATTAAAAGAGAAGTTTCATGACATAAAACTAGATGGAGAAACTCTTGATCAATATATCAAAGCTTTCAAAAACATATATGACGGCTTAGCTGCTATTCACATGTCACTAGATGAAGAAACAAAAGTAATCAGATTTGCAAAAAGTTTCGGATCCAAATACTCAACATTCAGAATAGTAATGGTAGGTAAGTCTCCATACTCTTCTCTTTCTCAACTAAAAAGTTCTCTCAAAGGTTTTGAAATAAGGGAACAAGCTAATTATGGTTCAAGTCAAGCGGACACCACTATGGCGTTCTCGGTAATGAGAGGTCAATCTCAACAGCTTGGCAGATGTCGTGGCAGGAGTACAAGAGGATGAATTAGCTTTTTGGATCACTTTAACTCTCGTGGCAGGGGATTCACACCTTCTGGTCACCACTCTATCTACCCATCCTATCAGTATTATTCAAATGGAGGACAACAATCCATACTGCAGCCAAGCCAAACAGCTGTCATGACATCCCCCAATGGCAACTGCTCCATACTGCTATTATATGTGGGATTTTTCCTGTCAAATATGTGGGAGAACAAATCATGGGGCCTTGAATTGCTATTATATGTGGGATTTTTCCTATGCACCTCAAAACCAATCTCCCTCGGCTATGACTGCTATCAACTATTAATAATTTGATGACTCCTCTTTTTATGTTGACCCAGGTGCAACCTCTCATATCCCTAATTCCATAGTTAACTTTATTAAACTCACTCCTTACATGGGAAAGGATAAAGTTATAATTGGCGATGGAACAAAATAGGGCATTACACACAATGGCGAAAAATCACTCACTTCAAATTTAGCCTTAAATGATGTGTTAGTGGTACCAAAAATTAAAAAGATTTTAATTTATGTGCTTCGATTATTTAAGGACAATGGATGTTTATTAGAGTTTTCTAATAATGGATATTTTGTTAGGGACAGAATGATTGAAGAAGTGCTGGCCAAGGGAATAGGACAAGGCTTTTTGTTACCTTTAAAGAGGAACCTTATGAAGCTTTTAGTGCAGTCCTCGACGAAAAAGCAAGTGATGAATTGTGGTATCAATGCTTAGGGCATCCGCAATCTAAGTCTTTGAATTTTTTTGACAAAACTCATGTTTTAAATGTTTATCATTGGAATAAATCTAGCTCTATTTGTGTGAGTTGTCAAATGGGAAAAAGTTTCAAATTACCATTTGGATTAAATGACAAAATATCATAAAAGCCATTTGAGAAAATTCACTGTAATTTGTGGCGACCTACCCCAATTTCTTCATCTCGAGGTTTCAAATATTATGTGATATTTGTGGATGATTATACTCACTACACTTGGTTGTAACCATTGAAACAAAAATAAGACTTTTATAATGTGTTCTTGACATTACATAAAATGATTAAAAATCAATTTGACAGGTAATTACAAATTTTTCAAGACAGGGGAGGTGAATTTGCTAGTAATGAATTTATCCGTTATTTGGAACAACATGGAATTGTACGACATTATTCATGTCCCTATACACGTGAAAAAAATGGTGTCGCAGAGAGAAAACATCAACACATTGTCGAAACAGGTTTGACATTGTTATTTCATGCTAAAATTCCAATATTTTATGGGTTGAGGCATTTTTAACAGCCACATATTAAAAAAATCGATTACCCTCCTCAAAATTACACAATGTGACACCCTTCTTTAAACTCCACCTAATTCATCCTAGTTACTAAATTTTACTTATTTTTGGATGTCAATGTTTTACATATATCTGAAATAAAATGCAAAAAAATTTCAACCGAAATCATATCCATGCAATTTTATTTGGTATAGTTCGCTTCCCAAGGGGTATCATTGTTATAATCCTTTAACCAAGGGTTACTAAAAGATTGGTCACTCAAAGAAAAAAAAGAACCAATCAAAATAAGTGTGGTTGTATTTGGCTTTAGCCATTAGGTCTTCTTGTTTTATTTAATATAGTATTTTCAATTTGGTAAGTTTCATAATATCATTTGGTATTTTCGGTACAACAAATTTGGTATTTCATTTCAGTTCGGTATAGTCGATAAATCGGTTGTTAAAATGTTAAAACAAAAACCATTCACAAAAAAATTGGTAATTTCGATTTTGGTAGTTTTGATTTCGGTAAGCAGATGTGTAAACCATTGCCACTAATTTTTGGTACAAAACCGTACGGTGTGAGTTTTTAACATACCGCGAAAAGCCCTAGTGACACGCATCTGTCCATCTTTATTGTAACCATGTTCTCCTAGTTATTCGTTTGAATCAGTTTGCTCAAGTTAATTTTTTTAAAATAGTTTTTCATTGTTGTCCATTTTTCATGGATGACATCCTTATTTATTCTAAAATTATTGAAGAACACAACAAGCATTTAAAGATAGTGTTACAAATTCTTAGGAGGGAGAAATTTTATGTGAAATTAAAGAAGTGTGAGTTTTGGTTACCTAGTGTCTCTTTTCTAGGACATGTCATTTCTAAGGAGGGAGTGTCGGTTGATCCTCAAAACATAAAGACTATATTAGATTGGACTAAACTAACTAATGTGATGGTGATTCATAGTTTTCTTGGATTGGTAGGTTGTTATCAAAGATTTTTTCAAGGGTTTTCTACTGTTGCCAAACCTCTATCGAGATTAACACAAAAGAAGGTGAAATATGAATGGTCTGAGGAGGTTGAGAATAATTTTCAAAAACTGAAGGATCTATTAGTAACTGCCTCAATTTTTACTATTCCTTCTGGGACATGGGCATTTGTGATTTATAGTGATAATTCTAAGAATGGTTTGGTATGTGTGCTAACGCAAAATGAAAATTTAGTACCTTATGCCTCGAGATAGTTAAAACAAGATGAACAAAATTATCCAACCCATGACCTAGAATTAGCAGCTATAATTTTTTCTCTTAGGATTTCGAGACATTATTTGTATAGTTAGACATGTGAGATTTATAACGATCATAAGAGTTTGAAATATATCTTTACTCATAAAGAGTTAAACATGAAACAAAGGAGGTGGTTAGAATTGATGAACGATTATGATTTAAGTACTCATTATCACCAGGGAAAGCTGATATAGTAGCCGATGATTTAAGTAGAAAGTTGGGACACCCTGCCTAATTAAATATTGGGTGATTAGTCCTTTATTTAATTAAATCAAAGTGCCCGGTTGGTTCATTCTTAGCATCAATGTTGAAAAATAAATTTTCAATATTAGTCACCTAATAAATAATTAAGCTAAGTGTAAAAACATTTCATTTTATAGATTAAGTCCTATTATTATGATCTAATATACGAAACCATTTTCATGAACACGGATAATAATATTAAATACCAAACCATCCAACCGGAATAAACATGCTAGATTACCAAATCAAAGGACAATATATTCATTAAAACAATCCCAACTGAAACTGAATACTGAAATAATAAAAAGTACAAGTATCGCTGAACTAAATAAAACTATAAATGGGCGACACATGGCCCAAATAAAATAACTAAGCAAAGAGCTCAGATGTCAAGGATGAATTCGTCTAAATGCAAAGACTTGCAACTTCCACACTAGATGCAGGACATCAACAGTCCAAAGATCAAAATCTGACGCCCTTGTGGCTATGCACCTGTAATAGATATTTATATACATGAGAAATAAGAGATGACAGGAAACGGGTCAGAGCCCAAGTGTAAAATATATTTAAATTAGATTACCAAGTATTTAAAATGCTTACTAGTTGATATAATAAACATGGTATTACCTCGACACTCACATGGAAATTCTCACCCCTCAACTAGTGTGCACACCTAACATACTACTGAATTAATCTAGATAAGCTAACCCAGTTAAGTTATCTAACCCAATCGTCGGTAAGAATCCTAATTCACGCGATCGTATGACTACATTTTGTATATAATAACCTCTTCTTACGAATTAATCAAGCCAGTTATGTACATCTCAATACAGCCTGAAGTTCTCAACCGCTTAATTTATTAAATGTTAATTATTCAATTTTATCTACTTTCAACCACAATAGATGAATCACAGGCACATATATTTATCACTTATAATATATATACTAATAGGTCACCCCACATAAATCTATGGTGTAGGCATACTCTGCTATCAAGTCCCCGTATCTCTTTTAATAAAGAAAAATACTAGTTCAGAATCACTCTCGAAATGTATTAATACAAAACACACATATTGGAGGCGAAGCATAATTTCCAGTCACTAAGAGGTCAGCACATACAATCACGTCTCTTAGGATCGTCTGACTATGATTCTAAGATAGCTTGTGTCAAGGATCATATGTTCTAGGGTACAAGTCAATATCCCCCATAAAAATCACATCGAGATAAGACTATCCCGGCGCAGAAACCTCCGTGATAGCAAGGAGCACGGGTATGATTAAACACAAATGTTCACATAATATATATACTCATACACTCATATATATTTACATTATTCTGATAGTTACACCCACGACCCATAACATATTCTGACCATATGCGGCTCGTAGCTCTCGAGTCCTACATATAATTAATTCATTATTTTACTTTCTAAATTACTGCAAGTTTTTAGGTACTTCTCAACTCTCGAAGCATATCATCTTAATAAATGTCAAATCAGTAGGAGTACCCTCTCTACCCCCACTGGTCTAAGTCGTCATTGGCTTGTACAATCCTCAATTTCTCACACACAAAATTATAACCCATTTTATGCCCTCGTAATCCCCACGATTTAATTTCATATGAAATCGTACTACCCGGACCTTGCCCACAAACCTACTGGTCCTTCTCAAGTCCCATTATGATATTTAAATTATGTCTAAGGGTCCTTATACAATGGGGTGGATTAGTATTTTGAAAAGAAAAAAGATTCGAATTTCAGGAGGAGTCAATCGATCGATGGGAATAGTCGATCGATCGATCCAGTCAATAGATCGATTGAGAAGGTATTGGCACAAATTCTGAAATTCTTCGCCAACGGGCTCCTTCCATTTTTATCATCTGAATCTCCATTAAAATGTCCTAAACTCCCCCACCAAACATCACAAACATGGTATAAACAGTTTTGGATGTTTTCTAGTGTAAAACTTTCATTAATTCTCCAAGAATCATCATTAAATGGGTTTAAATCCATGATTTGGTCTTTAACCCTAGTTTACTATATTAATTCAAGAATTCACATCATATTTCCAAATTTCATTCTCTAATCATCATCCAAATTCACGATAAATAGGATACATATGATAAAATATCAGCCTAACATGATTTCCATTCAACCATATGAATTATAGTCTTCCAATTACATTAATTCTCCACAAAAACTTATAATTAGTTTTCCTACTCTAACATGGATCAAATATCAACCCAACAACAGCAAGATAGGTACTTTCCTGGAAATCAAAGGTCTAAGTTGTAGAAGATGGTGGTTATATATACGCTCCTCGTTCTCCGATAAACGCGTTGATGGTGGAATTGATGGCAACGTTGTGGGATTGATGGTTCTTCCCCTTCAAAACTTTTTTTCTTCTCCCTTCCTTGGCCTCTCTGCAACTGAAGTGTTTCTAACCCTCGAATAATCTATCTCCCATTAAATATAACCTTATTATTTTCGTCATTAATTAAGGCCTAAAGTTAGAAATTACCAAAATGCCCTCCCGAGTTACCAGTTGGTCCTAAAAATGTCCCGAAACCCAAACTAAACCCATGGGTATAATTTTCTGACTATCTCGACCCTTCCAAATACATTGGCGCACTCGAAATGACCATGCGAGTGACTTAAAATTAATTTACTTTTTATCCCATTAATTTAATCCCGATGTGACTGACATGCGCATCCCGACTTAATTTCTATAACTATCGTATTATTCACTCACGATAATTTTAGTAAATTCATTCTCATATATTACTTTAGTCATTAAGTAATATTCAACATAATTCTCACCAATAATTTCTAACTCTCATCAAACTATTGAATACTCAATTCAAAATCTGGAGTAATATTAAATTAACTTATCCCAATTAAATTTAATTAATCCCATAATTAAAGGCCATAAAAATACGGGGTATTACATACTTCCCCCTAATAATGGAATTTCATCCCAAAATTAAAAAATATGGCATACTTGGTAAGAACAATTTTGGATACTTTTTGCGCATATCTCCCTCATGCTCCCAAGTGGACTCATCTACGTTATGATGCTCCCACTGGACCCGTACTAGTAAGCATACCTTCAACCTTGATCTCCTCTCACTATGGTCTAGGATAGCCACTGGTCTCTCCTCATAAGAACTATCAGGTTGTAACTCAATATCCTCTATCACAATGTGAGGGTGTGCCATACATCCCAAAGATGTCGCCTTAATGACGAAATGTGGAATACATCATGAATACGATGCAAGTGCTTCGATAACCCAAGTTTGTATGCTACCGGTATGATCCTCTCGATAATGGGGAAATTGTCCTACGTATCTTGGAGCCAATTTGCCTTTCCTCCCAAACCTCATCACTCCTTTCATAGGAGACACTAGCAGTAATACTTGGTAACCCATGCTAAACTCCCTGAAGAGTCGCTTTGCATCGGCGTAGATTTTTTACCTGTCTTTGGCTACCCGAATGCAAATCTTGTGTTTAACTCAACCCTAGTTGACGTGTCATGAATCACCTATGGACCGAGTAACCTGTTGTCCCCCACCTCTAGTCAACAAGCGGGAGAATGATAAGGTCTACCGTACAACACCTTAAATGGGGACATGCCAATCATAAACTGCTAGGAGTTATTATAAAAAAACTCCATCACTGTAAGGTATTGCTCCCAACCCCCTCCAAAATAAAGGACACACATGCGTAACATATACTCAAGCATCTGATTAGTATGCTCAATCTGTGGGTGATAAGTCGTACACTATCGCACATTGGTACCTATAGCATCCTGAAATCTCTCCCAAAAGCGTGACACAAAAAATTTGTCTCTGTCGGACACGATATCCAGCGGCACCCCATGCAACCTCACTATCTCAGTAATTAATAACTGGGCATACTATCTTGTAGTGTAGTTTGTCTGCACCGGTTAAAAATGTGCTACCTTGGTTAACCGATCCACCACTACCCATATAGAATCGTGAACCCTCTATGATGTAGGCAACCTAGTGATGAAATCCATGGAAACGCACTCCCATATCTGCATAAGGATTTCTAGTGGCTGAAGAAACCCTAGCGGTCTGTAATGGTCCACCTTCACCAACTGACATGTTGCACACTTGGACACGCATTTTGAAATGTCCTTCCTCATCCCACTCCACCATTACTGTCACCTCATATCCTTGTACATCTTATCCCCTCCAGGATGTATTGCAAATCGAGATCCATGTGACTCTATTATCACTACATGGCATAAGTCCTCCCCCTTCGGGACCACTAATCTCCCATTAAATCCTAAACCTCATCTAAACTTGTTGAATAGGACTTTTCACCCTCAGCTAGGAGTCTTACAATCTAATTACTGGAAAACGTATCAGCAACTTGGGCCTGTATCACTCTCGTAACAATCTCTGGTGTGATTGTCATGACGAACATAACGGATTGGGCCACTGCATCCCGATGTTCCAACTCTTTCCACTTCCCCTTTCACACTTATGCCACCTCACCTACAAGCCTATGGCTCAACGCATCAACAACTATATTAGCCTTCCCCGGGTACTATTGTATCTCGAACTGGTAATCATTCACAAACTCCATCCACCTACGTTGATGGATGTTCAAATCCCTTTGATTGAACATGTATTGCACTGACTTGTGGTCTATGAATAGGAAAAATTTCTCCCCCAACAATTAGTGTCTCCAAATTTGTAAGTTAAGCCTGACTTCCCTTAGTTCCAAGTCGTGGGTTGGGTAATTCTTCTCATGAGGCTTGATCTTGCGGGAGGCATAAGTTATAGCCTGCTCCTCCTGCTAAAGTACTCCACTAAGTAACTGTAAGAAAGCATTAGTATACACCAGGTACTCCATCCTTGGCCTGGGAAAAGTAAGAACTGGCGCCTAAGTAAACTTAACCTTTAGCTCATTGAAAACCAATTGACAAGTGTCAGCCTATACATACGGTACATCCTTGCGAGTCAGGTTAGTCAATGGACCTGCTATCTTTGAGAACGCTCTAATAAACTGCCTGTGGTACTCTACCCATCCCAAGAAACTATGGATCTCGGACGATGTCATGGGATGCCCCCACTCCCTCACGACGGACACCTTTCCTGGATCTATGGATATCCCCTTGGCGAAAAAAATGTGCCCACAGAACTGGACCTCGCGTAGCCAAAACCTGCACTTCCAATACTTAGAATATAGTTGATGCTCTCGCAGAGTTTGAAGAACCCGTCTCAAATGCTTGGCATGCTACTCCTTTGTATGGGAATAAATCATAATTTCATCTATGAAGAAAATGACAAACTGATCGAGGAACTCTCTGAACACCCTGTTCATTAAGTCCATGAACACGGCAAGACCATTGGTTAACCCAAACGGCATAACCCAAAACTCGTATGATCCATAGCGCGTCAAGAATGTTTTCTTCAACACATCCTTCTCTCTAATTCGTAACTGATGATATCTCGATCTGAAATCCATCTTTAAGATGAAGGTAGCTCCTCTCAACTGGTCGAACAAGTCATCGATTCGGGGCAACTGGTACTTATTCCGTATCGTGACTTTGTTCAACTCTTGGTAGTCCACACACAACCTCAATGACCATCTCTTTTATTCACAAATAACACAGGATCACCCCGGGGTGAGGTACTCCTACGAATGTAGCCCTTTCCTAATAGATGCTCAATCTGATCCCGCAACTCACTCATCTCAGATGGAGCCATACGGTATGGTGCACAGGCTATCGACTGAGTGCCCGGCATTAAATCTATAACGAAATCTATCTCTCGACTAGGCAGTAGTCCCGGTATGTCTGGGAACACATCGAAAAACTCGCGAACAATAGGAATCGATTCAATGAGAATCAATATCTCTCTAGGGTGGGTCTTGCTGCACCACAACTAAAGATTAATTCACTTCCTGAGCAACTATAGTGGAAACCTCAGTTGCGTTCATCATACCCGGAGCCTGAGCTGATGGCTGCTCTGGCTGGGCATTTTTGTCCCTCGGTGCTCGTCTCGGAGGCATCTGAAACGAGAAGGAATTTATCAGTCCATAGTTATTGTTAAATCTCAAATAGTTGAAGATGTAATCGCATAATTACGAATACAACAGTCCTAAAAATAGGGATCTTTATCAAAGAAGCAAAGCTGGAAGCATAATAAGCCGTACATATCCTAAAGGACAGTACAACCTGATTCTTTGATACCACCTGTGACACCCTGCATAAATAAATACCGCGTTATCAGTCCTTTATCAAATTAAATCAAAGTCTCCGGTTGGTTCATTCTTAGCATCACTATCGAAAAATATTTTTTTCTTTATTAATCACCTAATATATAATTAAGTTAAGTGTCAAAACATTTCATTTTATAGATTAAGTCCTTTTGTTATGATTTAGTATACGAAACCATTTTCCTGAATATTAAATACCAAACCATCCAAGTTGAATAAACATGCTGGATTAATGCATCCAGATAAAGTATTCCCAATCAAAGGCCAATAAATTAATTAAAACAATCCCGAGTAAAACTGAATACTGAAATAATAAGGAGTACAAGTCTCGGTGAACTAAATAGAAATGGAAATGGGAGACACATGCCCCATCTAAAATAACTAAGTGAAGAGCTGAGATGTCAAGGACTAAGTCATCTAAATGTAAAGTCTTGCAACTCCCGCACTAGCTACAACACATTAACAGTCCAAAGATCTAAATGTGATGCCTCTGTAGCTGGGCACCAGTAATACATATATATATATATACTAGTATATGCCCCTGCCTAAAGGCACAGCGAAAATTTTCCAAAATACGTAATTGCAAAACGGAAAAAAACTTCAAAGTAGGTAATCACAAAATGACAAAAAAAAATCGAAGTACGCAATTGCAAAATGGCAAAAATTCCATTCCTCGAAAACACATAGTGCAATCTAAAGTATTGAATGTGTAAACAATTTTCTTTAATTTAGCACAAATCTAAACGCAATTTTAAAAAATTGAGGGAAAACTTTCTTTATTTATAGGACAATCCACCCTGTTAAGAAATAAAAATAGTCCACAATACAGGTAGTAATAGTCCATCATAGACCTCGAATAAACATCAAATACAAATTTAATCATCGTACAAACAAAATCATCAATTCAACGAAATTCATGAAATATACAATATTAATCAACCCAATTGACATTGTACCTCAAATAAAAAAATGTCAATTTTTTTAAAAAATGGACATATTCTCCTTTGTTTAGTGGACTATGCACCCTGCTTAAAGGACAACAACACATCCAACAATATTCAAAGAGCCCAAAAAAATTTCAAAAAAGTAATTGTTCAAAGGATGAACTCAATTAACTGCTTGTTGAAAATAGTCCTGCTGAAAGTGGGGTTATAAGTTATGGGCCTAAGTCCAAGGAAAGTCCAAGCACTGATAATATTTGCATAGTTAACATCTCATGTTTCTACCCGTCATTGCCATGATGTGGCGGTTGTGGCATCTGCAATCACGCAAGCTTAAAATGAAACATTGTTTTAATTCAAGAAAATACCTTATACTACACTATTTAAGATGCACACAATAAATTACTCACCCTTGAGAAGCTTCAGTAGTTTTATTTATGAATCAAAGAAGCTCTGCATTATGATCCTAGATTAGACTCTGAACCGACAATATTTGCAAATTTGATTACACCAATGAATGCAATGTTTGGAACTGAAATGCGAATAATGAAAAAAAGTCGATAAAACTTCAAAGATTATTACTAAATAATACGCAGTCCCATGCCTAAGGAATCACTCAACTTCAAAGATGATAAATCAAAATCCTCTATAAGTTTCTAAGCTTCAATACAAAAGCAATATGTTTCCATTCATACAGATGGAAAACATCAACAAACACCATATGTCTTTTTGTTTCAAAGCACATCACATACACCCTACATCGTAATTACCTTCTTCACCCTTGGATGGGAGGATAGAAACTCAGCAAACTCAGCATAATTAACCTTCTCAATTAACTGACACGCAAGGCCATTATCTTAATGCCTATTAAACACGCAAGGCCATTATCTTAATGCTGAAAATTTTTGTGCATTCTCCAATTACTTCTTAACACGCAAGGCCATTATCTTAATGCCTATTAAACAAATCCAGCAATCGAATGGTTCACCCCATTAAACAGATCCATCAATCCTTCATATTGAAAAAACTGATTTTGAACCCAAATAAAAAAAAACTGTTTGATCTGTGCAGGAACTCCATAAGAGAAGACTATCTGAAGAAAACCCATCCAATGCCCATGATAGTTTGTCCGTGACATTGCTCCCCGCCACCTTAGGGAACGGTAGCTCCACCTTTGAGAACTTAGCTGCAACAAAAATAACCTTATAAAATAGAACACAATCTAAAATGAAAGGAAAAAAACTCAGTGAAATGAGAGCTACAAAAATGAAAAACAATGAGCTATTGAGATTTTTTTTTTAAATTTAGTAAATGGCTATACTATGCGTAATGTAGTTAGCAATACTTTATCGTACTAAACCAATAATTAACATATCAAAGTCCCTTACATACACAACATCAATAAAATGCAGGTCCCAAACTCCATAATCAGTATAAAAAACACAACATGATATAAGTCCATGATATAAGTCCTCAACTATAAAAAAGAGCGTTTGTATTATAAAAGATAATATACCTCTTTCATATCAACGTTCCTCGATTCTTATCTCCGAACAAAAAAATATTGCACAAAAAAAAAAAAAATGTACAAACTGAATAAAAACGAAAAATGCACAAATAATGGCCCCATACCAAAAAAGTGTTGGTCCAATATATGTTGAACGAAGTTTTGGTCCAATATATGTTGCTGTATTATAAGTCCTCAACTATAAAAAGGACCATTTGTATTATATTTGTCCTTCTACTATTTTTGGTCCAATATATGTTGTTGTCAAGTTATATAGGATAATGTGTCTTCTGGACCATTGCATCCCTTGCAAATTATGTTGTATTGCAGTTCTCTGAAATAAATATTATTCGTACTTTTTAGCAAATTGGCCACACAAAAAAAACTCTTCAAGGTGATTCTCAAACTGGAAACTTTAAGAAATTAAAAATCTGAGTAGAAGAATCAACAAATTATTTCAAGAGTAAAAATGTCGGGTGGCTGGTTTGGGGGAAAAAATGATTTGTCAAAAAATAAGAAAAGTATAATATATTTGAATAGTAAATGTTCAACTAAACATGTATTCCTCAATTAAACATGTTCGTACCAAATGTCACAGTGTGTGTACCTAATCTATAGCTATAGAAAAACTCATAAATCAACCATTATTGAAAAAACCATCAACAACACATCAGTGTGCATGTGCATGACTGGACATTTTTTTTTATTTTAACAACACATCATCATCGTCATCGTCATTAAAATAAAAATGGTTGCAACTAATTTCAACAACCTCAATTTCTCTATTCCTACCGCTTTCTCCTCAAAAGTTTGATTTCTCTACAACAAAATGCACCAAGCAAGAGCCAAAATAGCACACTCCAAACTTCTCCTTTTAGATCCCCAAATGGCATATCATCCCCGAATACCTGTTGAAGAACAAACTAACAAATAAAAAATTAAAAAATTAGATCCCAAAGTCGTCAACACCCTACGCAAGTAGATCTGATTCAAAATGATATATGTGCGTGCGTGTGTTCTTGTGTGTTCATTGCATGTGTGCTTGTGTGTGCGTGTGTGCTTGATAGATCTGCGTGTACGTGCGGCAGATCTGTACGTATGTGCATTTGTGGGTGTTTGTTTTTGTGTGTGCTTTTGTGTGCGTGTGTGTGTTTTTGTGTGCATGTGTGTGAGTGGGGAAGAGGGCGGGGGGAGGGATTTTACCAGGGGTGGGAGGAGGATGCGGAGGGGGCGGGGGAGGGGGATGCGGTGGGGGAGAAGATGAGGGAGAGAGAGAGAGGGATAAGGAGACGAATGAATGGGAGAGGAGAGATGAGTAGGATAGGGTTTCTGTAAAGGGGTCACACATATTTTGTCCAAGTTGTGAGGTCACAATGGTTAAATTGTGACGTGGCACAATGTAAGACTCTTAGATCATCTCAAAAAATTCAATCCCAACTATTAATTTGTTGGCACTATTCAAACACCCCTCTCTCTTATTATATAAATATACAAGAGAAAGAAGAGATGACAAGAAAAGGGTCAGAGACAGAGTGTAAAATAGCTTTAAATTAGTTTAGAAAGTATTTAAAATGCTTATAAGTTGATATAACATACATGTTAGTACCTCGACACTCACTTGGAAATTCTCACCCCTCAACTAGTGTGCACACCTAACGTACTACTGAATTAATCTAGATAAGCTAACCCACTTAACTTATCTAACCCAATATCCCTTACCAATACTAATTCACTTGATCGAATGACTATAGTTTGTATATGATAACCTCTTCTTATGAATTGATCAAGCCAGTTATGTACATCTCAATACAGCCTTAATTTCTCAACCGCTTAATTTATTGAATATTAATTAATCAATTTTATCTACTTACAAGCACGATAGATTAATCAAAAGTACATATATTTATGACTTATAATATATATACTAATTGGGCACCCCACATAAATCTATGGTGCATGTATACCCTCTTATCAAGTCCCCATATCTCTCATACAAGAGGAAAATACTAGTTCGGAATCACTCTCGAACTTTATTAACACAAAACACACATATTGGAGGCGAAGCATAGTTCATAGTCACTAAAAAGTAAGCACATAGCCCCACGTCTCTTAGGATCGTATAACTATCATTATCAAAAAGCATGTACCAAGGATCCTATGTTCTAGGGTACAAGTCATTATCCCCCATTAAGGTCACATTGAGATAATACTGTCCCGACGCGAAAACCTCCGTGATAGCAAGTAGCGCAGGTATGATTAAACACAAATGTTCATATAATATATATATGCATACACTCATATATGTATTTACATTATTCATATAGGTACACCCAAGAACCATAGCATATTCTGACCATACGCGGCAGGTAGTGCCCGAGTCCTACTTATAATTAATTCATTATTTTATTTTCCCAATTAGTACAAGTTCTTAGTTACATCTCGACTGTTGACGTGTATCATTTTAATAAATGTCAAATCAATAGGAGTACCCTCTCTACCCTACTGGTCTAAGTCGTCATTGGTTTGCATAATCCTCAATTGATCACACACGTAATTATAACCCATTTTATGCCCTCATAATCCCCACGATTTAATTCCATATGAAATCGTACTACCCGAACCTTGCCCACAAACCTACTGGTTCTTCTTAAGTTCCATTATGATATTTAAATTATGTCTAAGGGTCCTAATACATTGGGTTGGATTATCATTTTGAAAAGACAAAATATTTGAATTTCAGGAGGATTCGATCGATCGATGGGAATTGTCGATCGAGTAAGTATTGTGCAAGATTATGCAATTCTTTGCCTATGGGTTCCTTCCATTTTTATCATATTAACCTCCACTACAATGTCCCAAAACTCCCCCACCAAACATCACCAACATTGTATAAAACATTATGGATGATTTCTAATGTAAAACTTTCATCAATTCTCTAAGAATCATCATTAAATGGGTTTAAATCCATGATTTACTCTCTAACCCTAGTTTACTATATTAATTCATAATTCAGATTATATTTATAGATTTAGTACTATAATCATAATCCAAATTCATGATAAAAACTCTATATATGACAGAATATCAGCCTAACATGATTTCCATTCAAACATATGAATTCTAGTAATCCAATTCTCTATAAAAACTTGTAATTAACTTGCCTACTATAACATGGATGAAATATCAATCTAAAAACAACAGGATACATACTTGACTGGAAATCAAAGGTCTGAGTTGAAGAAGAATATGGTTATATATATGCTCATCATTCTTCGATCTATGCGTTAGTGGTGGAATTGATGGAAACGGTGTTGGATTGATGGTTCTCCCCCTTGGAAACATTCTCTCTTTTCCATTCCTTAGCCTCTTTCTAACTCAAGTGTTTCTAACTCTCTAAGACTCTAACTCCTATCAGATATAACCTTATGATTTTCGTCATTAATCAAGGCCTAAATTGGAAATTACCAAAATGCCCTCATGGGTTGTCGATTATGCCTAAAAATGTCTCGAGACCTAAACTAAACCTCCGAGTATACTTTTCTTACTATCTCAACCCTTCCGAACTCATTGGCACATTCGATATGACCATACAGATGACATAGAATTAATTTACTTTTTAACCAATATTTAGTCCCGACGCGACTAATACCCGCGTCCCGACTTAATTTCTATAACTATCGTATTATTCACTCACGACAATTTTACTAAATTCAATCTCATATATTAATTTACTCATTAATTAATATTCCACATAATTCTCACCAATAATTACTAACTCTCCTCATGCTAGTAAATACTCAATTCAAAATCATGATTAATATTTAATTAATTTATCCTAATGAAATTTAATTAATCCCATAATTAAAGGCCATAAAAATAAGGGTTATTACAAAAGTTTACACCAAATTTACCATGTATTATTACAAGCCAAGAAGCTCTGTTGAAGTATATAAGAGGCATTGAAATAGATGTTTATGTTTATCATAAAAGAGGAATAATCGCAAACTTACAAGTACAACCCTTGTTGATGGAAAGGATCTAAAGTGTACAAGTAAATCACCCACAACTGAACAAGATTAGAGAAGAAGTTATCGAAGGTAAGACAATTGAATTTGCGATACGAGATGATATATTAAGGCTTGGAAATAGAATGTGTGTTTCACATGATGCCCAACTAAAGAGGCAAATTTTGGAGGAAGTGATTACTCGGGATTCACATTTCATTCTAGATGTACAAAGATGTATAAGTATCTTCGACAAGTGTTTTGGGGGAATAACATGAAAAGAGTGATAGCAAAAATTTGTATCTCGGTGTTTGGTTTGTTTACAAGTAAAAGATGAACATCAGAAACCATCAAGATTACTACAACCCCGACCTATCCCAGAGTAGAAATGGGAACATATTACTATAGACTTTTTGACAAGTGTACCAAGGAGTTCAAATGATAAAGATTGTATTTGGGTGATTATTGATAGGTTAACTAAATTTTCTCATTTTCTTGCCATTAAGATTATCCATTCCATAGAAAAATTAGTTAATTTATATGTATGGGAAATTGTTAGGCTTCATGGAACCTCAATTTTAATTGTTTCTTATTATGACCCTAGATTCGTGTCTCTCTTTTGAAAAAGTCTGCCATGGAAACCCAATTGAATTTTAGCAAGGCTTTTCATTCTCAAACAAACGGACAATCTAAAAGAACCATTCAAACCTTAGAGGATATGCTTAGGGCATGTGTGCTTGATTTGAAAGGGAATTGGGATGATCATTTGCAGTTAGTGGAATTTGCATATAATAATAGTTATCAAGCAAGTATTCAACTGGATCTGTATGAGGCATTCTATGGTAGAAGGTGTCGTTCCCCTACATGATGGGTAGAAGTTGGAGTAAGAAAATTGTTGGGACCAGAATTGATCCATATCACAATACAGAAGTTGAAATTGATACAAAACTCACTTCGAATCACTCAAAAAGCCGTCAAAAGAGTTACGTCGATAATAACCATATAAAGTTGGAATTCCAAGGAGTATATTATGTCTTCTTATTCATATCACCAACGAAGGGAGAAATTAGATTTTGAAAGAAAAGGAAGTTGAATCCAAGATGCATAGGACCTTTTGAAATCCTTGAAAGGATAGGAGTTGTTGCATATAGAATATACTTACCCCCTGAGATCTCTAGTGTGCATAATGTGTTTCACGTGTCAATGATCAAGAAATATGTCCCTGATCTAAACCATATCTTAAGTCACGAGTCTTTTCAAGTTAGAGAGGATCTGACCTACATTGAGCATTCAGTAGAAATTTTGGACCATAAAGATCTAATATTACGAACCAAGGTAATTCCACTGGTCAAAGTATTATGGAGTAATCATTCCATTGAAGAAGACACCTGGGAGCGGAAAGATGAAATAAATGAGTGATATCCGTACCTATTTCAAGATTAATGTAAATCAAGTTTGGGGACCAAACTTTTTATAAGGAGGGTAGAATGTAATGGCCCCACTTTTATATGCCCATATATAGTTTATTTTTCCAATTGTATCTCACTTATTAATTAATAAATTTTGTATTATTAAAAATGTGATATTATAGGTTCTAGATATGACAAAACCCATTTTTAAATTCAAAGAATCAATTGTAAATTGAGTTATATTGAAGTTTATGACACATCATTAGCGAAATGATAAGTTTTGGGGTATAAAATATAATTTTATGAAATTTAGTGACCTCTAGTGCTCTGAGTCCTTTATATAACAAGACACGTTTTAAAATATCAATAATCAACTGTAAATTGGATCAAATCAAAGTCTTATCGCATATTCAAAGTTAAATGATAAGTTTTGGGGTAGAAAATATAATTAATGAAACCTTAAGGACTTGGTTTTAATTAAGAATGTTTCAGGGACTAACTGAAAACATAAAAGGCCCATTTGTGAATAAAATATTTTCAAGGACATCTAACAAATATTGAAAATATATAGTGGGAAATTACCAAAATACCCTTTATGTGTAAAATGATTGTTATAGCCATAATACCATTCCACCTCGTGCTTGACACCTCGCGCTTGGTTTGATACCTCTACCGTACATGTGTCTTCCATTGAAATAAGGCTTAAAACACATGTCATGCATATAGAAAAGCTAAAACACGTGTCGACGTGTGGTGATATAAGACTGTAAAACCGCTTCATTACATGACACATCAAAACCGACTCACCAAAATGAAAGCTTAGTCACCAAGACACATGTCAACACCCAAATAACTTTGAAAAACTATAAATAGAGCCATTGGGGTCATTTATTACACGAAATTCATTCAAAAGACCAGAGAGAAATAGTGAGTGAAAGTACAGAGAAGTTTAATAAGAAATTTCGCCAGTTTTAATCCAAGACCCGATACCCGTAACTTCGAACATCTTTTTAGGTGACTACTCTGACATTCCTTGTGCGTTTTAATTATATGATATTATACAAACTATATATACTTTTTGAACATCTTTTATTCTTAAACTTCATCTAATACCGACGATTGATTCCTTGTGATATGTTTATGTTTGTCCATATAGACAGACCGATTAAAAGGAGTTTTGAAAATTATATTGCATATTGAAAATAAGATTCGTCCTAAGGGACCTCTTTTACTGACTGACCTTCCCAGCTGGGTTATCGCTGGTGTGCCCTAAATAAGGCGTTGTGAAGAATAAGTTTGATTCACCCTCAACTACCGAGGAATAATACGGTAGAAGAATACAATATTATAGTGTACTTGGCCAATAAAATGATATGATTGAAAGAAAAAGATATTGCCTTTGAATTGTCGCATCAATACTATTATGAGCTATTCATTTCTACATATTGTCATTCATATATAAATATGCTACTGCAAATTCATGTCTATATATATCTATGCCTTTCGTTCTTGCTTGAATAGGTATATACGTCATAAAAAAACATGGAATGTCTAGAGATTAAATCTCATTCGGCTTTTAGATGACGTTGTAATATTTTTTTTAGGAAATAACTAGGCTCACGGATGGATCGTAAACGGGCTATATTGAAGATTTGACTTTTAGAGATTTTTTTGTTACTTTATGTAAAATGTTTGGTTTATCATAAAGAGCATGTAATAGGGTTTAAATTTTGTCTTAAGTTGTAAACTCGTTGTTACTTATATAAAGTTTCATTTTAAAAGTTCTCATGACGTAATTCCTTCATTTTCAGTAGTTTACGATTCATGACCATGTGGATGTATTTCCGTTGCATTTATTTAAGGGAATAAATTAAATCCAGAATATTGAACTCCTTGGTGGCATGTCAAGACGTTCGTTCCCTAATAACTTTGGGAGAGTATCGTGACACTTAGAGTATATGAGGTAAATTTTTATATTTTAAGAGGCGAATTACGCACCTTACGGGGTGATATTTCTAAGAGTTACACTACATGAGGTAAATTCAAAGGGTACTTTAAGAGTACGTTAAGATGCCTGTCATTCCAAGAGTACTTTAAGAGGATAATTACCTCATCCACAAGAATAAATATACAAATAAAATTAAACCAAATTAATTATAATGAGGGTTACTAAAAGATTGGTCACTTAAAGAAAAACAATAAACCTATAAAACAAGTGCGATTATGTTTGGCTTTAGCCATTGGATATTCCTGTCTGATTTAATTTAGTATTTTCAATATGGTAAGTTTGATAATATTAATTTGGTATTTTCGGTAACAAAATTCGTTATTTCATTTTCGTACGGTACAGTCGAAAAATTGGTTTTTAAAATGTTAACGCCAAAACCTATCACCGAAAATTCGATGATTTCGATTTTGGTAATTTCGGTTTCTGTAATAAAAAAATGTAAACAATTGCCAGTAATTTTTTGGTACAAAATAGTACGTTATGCTTTTTACCATTTTGCGAACACCCCTAGTAACACGCATGTGTTCGTCTTTATCGTAACCTTGGTCTCCTAATTATTCATTTCAATCGGTTTGTTTCGATTAATTTTTTCTAATAGTTTTTCATTGTTGTCCATTATTTATCTCCCTATTCGTTAATGATGTACAATATTTACTTATAAAAAAAATGATGTACAATCATTTTTTGTTATTATTTACAGCATTCATTTATTGTTATTATCTCTTTTCATTATCTCCTTATTTGTTAATGATGTATCGTATATTCATCCAATTTGAATACTTTCATCGCCCATCACTAACTACAACAACTTCAAAAAGCGTCCACCCATACTTGCATCCAATTATATTTACGTCCCAAATTACAAATGATAATGTTAATCCTAAAAAACAGTAAAATAAATTAGTAATAGTTATGCAAAATATATTATAATTCATAAGTGGGAGAAATTTGAGATTATCAAACAATAGGAAAAATCAACTTTATCAAGGTAAAATTTTCTCAAAATTTGTCATCACCTGTTTGGCGAAACTATAAGAAAACCAACCCTAAATAAAAATAACGGACTAGAAAGTTAAAATTAAAAAAAATGGGTCTAAGGAAGTTCTGGTGAGGGACACTTGCATAAATTATCCCGGTAGATTTTCATGTTTAATGGGTTGTTTTGTTCAAAATATGGTATATGGAGAATTCCAGTCCCACCCTCTACATAGGACTCTACATATATGCACGAGTATACGAAGAAAGCGTGCCTTTTGAATTGAAAATGGTACCAAATTTCTTCTCCTGACCAGTTCAGTTGTTCAATCCGGTTGTCGCCTAACGCCCCTGCAAGAATAAATTGCAGTATAATTTCCATGAAAACGCGAAGTAAAAAGTCAGCTATTCGAAATCATATTAGCTGGGAAATCTATTCATATAAAGAGACTGGTTTGGATCTCATTCTACTCAGTCAAATGGAAAAATGGGTTCTATTTCACCCGGTGGCACGGTCCACATGGATATGTGGGAAAATGTATTTTTGATTTCATGTTAAACGAAGTTAGTCTTCCTGACTGACTCAATCAATTTTATAAAATCTTGGACGAAAATCCTACGAGTCAACATTCAAAATCCTTCCGAAGTCATACCAGTTGATGTCTCAATGTCTATATATATCCCTCCTCCGAATATGTATCCTCCACATCTTTATCATATAAACTCTAAAAAATATCATGACACCTCTCAGCAGTATGTTAGCCATTCTGGAAATAGTTTTTGTACTCAGCATGAAACCAAATGGAGGTTGTAGAGTCCTAAACAGGCAAGAAGAAGAACTCAGCAAGATACCAAATGTTATAATACTACAATCTCATCAGAAGGGTCATGTGTTGGATTAATTCCAATATTTATTGATATTTTATTTTTTTGTTGTTAATATTTTATTATATTATTTGTGTTTTATTTTAAACATAGTTTGGGTTTTAATTTAGAAGGTAAAAACATGAGCAAATGGGTGTGAAAGATATGGGAGTGCTCAAAATCCCATATTTTCCCACATTGGAAGAATACTACAAAAAGTAGTGGAATATCAACAAAAGGACAACTAAGATTCTTAGTTGACACGTCAAATAAGAGGCTATGATCCTACGCATCGCGGTGGTGCTTAAGCACCACCAATCGCGACACACGTAAGCACGTAAGCATGACACGCGACGCGCAAAAGGGCGATTGGGCGACTTAGGGCGCATTGCGCGGTTTGACATGCTATTGGCACTTCGCACGTGCGCATCGTCGCTTGGAGAGTGGGAGCCTAAAGTTTTGACGAGGTAAAACAGATCAATGGTTGTGATTAAACGATCCGATAAAAGGATTTAAAATTCTAAATGACTTAATCTAAACCATTAGATGAACTCGTAGTGTTTCGTGTAGGGGATGTCCATTCTCTTACAATGGGATGCCTAATCTGAACCGTTAGATCGTAGCTGTTCCAAAAAGGCACGATCCAACGGTTGGTGAGTCACTCCATGAAGAGTTGTGACTGTTGAAGAACAGTCAAAGAAATGACTATAAAAAAAGTTCCAGACATCTATTTTGGACACCGAAAATTGCTAGTTTCTCCTCTCTCCGTCCTCTATACTTTGGCATTATCAAGTTATAAATTCAGAGTGTTCTTGGTTTGATCAAACAGTACATAGTTTGAATCAAACAACTATTCATACACTGCATTTTATCCTGAAGGCATATTCTATAAAACCCATAGTGTACTTGCGGTTCTGGTTCTGTCTCAACCGGATTGGGAGAAATTTTGCCTAAAAGAAATCATTCCAAGAACGTACCTTACAGAAATTAAGTAATATATTTTGTTCATTCCATAACAAAACTCCAACATCCTGTTCGACCTCCCAGAAATCCGATCGGTCGCACTTCTGTTACCGTCAGCGAGAAGGGCTTTGCTGGTCATTTTATGTCTCAACCACCTCCTAGCCATGCACACCCTCGACTCGTCATTCCGTTCGGCGTACTTACTAATCAGAAATAAATCTCTCCATCCATTTACACTATCCATGATAATACACTACAAATAAAGAAAAAAATCAACTGTAATAGTACAAATCAAAATCTTTATTCTTTTCAATTTTTCCATTCCTTTTTCTTTCTCCTCAAATGTATTTCTTAGGAATGATTACCCATATGTCGGGTCTATTTGTTATATGTGTTAAGGTTATCCATAGAATAATAAAATGCTGATTACTTTTATTTGCACTAAACGTGTGATATTTTTAGTGTCCGGTTGTTTTATTTTTATTTTTATCATTTAACAAGTCTTTTTGTTTTCACCAAATTAAAACATTATATTAAACTTTTAATAGGTTTTTACGATCTAGTCCTTGGACTAACAATTTTGGACAAAAAAACCGGTGAACCAAATTTTAAACGATTAGGTCCAACATATAAATACCCCCAATTTAAAAAAATCATAAACCTAATCGGCTATTGGAGTTTTCTCTGCAACTAACGACTATTCTTCGAAATTGAAAATAACATCAATCTTATGCTTTGATCGTCTGTCCTATAATCGATTACAGTGTTCTTAATCAATTCTACATGTATCCATTGGCTCTATCATTTGTAAGTTTATCTTTATCAGCAGTTGGTTTTTCTATTTTCGATCTATTACAATAAGTATATGTCCTTTGTTTTGATTCAAGAGACTCATTGTAATATTCATTCATGTGATTTAATAGCTTTTTATATGTTATATATGTATATGTTTTTATTTTGTGTTTTTTATGCATTTATGTTTGGATTCTTCATAAATAAGTTATATTTATCAATATTTGTAATTGTTAGTTGAATGTGCTGAATGAATATTATTAATGTTTCATTCTAATTTTAAGAGTCCTTGTTCTTGAATTGGTATTGAATCACTTATTGATATAGGTCCACGCCAGCGGAAATAACCAGTTCGATATCAGTTTTCAAAGAACACGCAGTGTTTATAATGTACACGTGATTGATTTTTTGAAAATATGTGTGTGCTTTATTGCTTCATGTATAGGTTTTTAAAACGTGCCTGTAATTTTATATTAATTATAAATAAATATTTTTATATTTCATGCATTAAATTATTGCACACATTTTTAGAATTGTTGACCTTGAAGTAAATGTTTTTCGTCTCTGTTTTACTGTCGGACATTATGGTAAGTAGTGTAATAGCAAGGTGTTGTTATTTGGATAATATGGATTGTATTGAAATATTTCAAGATAGATCATTAGATTTCATATGCAATGAGTTGTGTATTAGGTTTACTAATTTGAGAAGTGGGAGTTTTTCATTGAGGTATTCATTTGGTGATGAATGTCGGTTCATGTTGGTTTATGACAACGATGTTTATTGTATGCTGTGGTCCCAATTGATTGTGAAAGATAATTTCATTTGGATATATGTCATTGATTCATTACCATTTCCATGTAATACATGTCGTGAACGGTTTGAATGCTCTAATCGAATTTTTGAAGGGGTTGAATGCAGTAATACAAGTTCAGAGAGGGTTGATAGTGGTGATACAAATACACAGAGGTTAGAGTCTTTATCATCTGACACTAAAAATGATTTTAATAGTTGCATTGAAAATGACTTTTATCTTGGAGGTGTGGAGCAAAGTAAGTCGAAAGTCAATATTTCGAATGATTGGAAGACTTATATAAGTCATGAGTAGCAGTGTTTTGAAGGAGGTGTAGTGGAATTTTGAGATAAATTACGAAAGTATGCCGTTGAGGTTGGATTCAAGTATGTGATTTTAAAGAATGATAAAACTCGAGTGATGGCTGAATGCTCTAAAAAGACTACTGAGAATTGCATGTCGATAATTCATGCTTCATTATCTACAATAAATGGATTCTTTTACATACATGCAATGAATAATGAGCATACATGTAGAGGTTTCTTTCATATTCCGTCATCCAAAATGATAGCCTCCAAGTTGGTTCCAACATTGGTAGCTGATGATCTTAGAGATAACCCGCTATTGAGACCAATTGATGTAGTTAGAGAAATGAAGAAGAATTATGGTCTTGATATAGCTTATCAACATGCATGGCGTGCGAAAGAGACGGATGTTATTGATATACATGGTGATGAAACGGTTTCTTATGCATTAATGAATAATTATCGTGACCTTCTATTGCAGTATAATCCTGGGTCGCATTGCATCCTTGACGTGGAACATGAGAGTAAAAAATTCAAGAGAATATTTGTAATGTTTAGAGGATGTATTTATGGATTTCAATACTGCATACCTATTTTATTTCTTGATGGTGCCTTTTTTAAGAGCCGTTACCGTGGAACAATACTATCAGCTACTGCAAAGAATGGGAACAATGGTAAATTAATTGTAAATATTTTATTTTGTGTATTGCATTGAAATTTTGTTTGTTCTATTTCATATCATCAAAATACAAGCATAAAAATATAAAATACCTTTGAAGGTCTTTGTTTTAGTTCACGTGTACTTTTCATTTTTATGCGTGTATTTTCATGATATGTCTATTATGTGTAATACTAAGTAAAGTACACGCATAATGCATGTCAAGTACACGTGAATGTTTTTCATAATTTCACGTGTACTTTTCATTTTTATGCGTGTACTTTGATGATAGGTGTTGTTATTTTGAAATAATAAAGCAAAGTACATGTTAAAAATGTAAAGTATTTTTGAATGTTTTTGTTAATTTCACGTGTACTTTTCATTTTTATGCGTGTACTTTGATGATGATGTTATGTTGAATACAAACTAAAATACACGAATTTTACATGTCAAGTACACGTGAATGTTTTTCTTAATTTCACATGTACTTTTCATTTTTATGTGTGTACTTTGATGATATGTGTTATTATTTAGAAATAATAAAGCAACTAAATGTTAAAAATGTAAAGTACCTTTGAATGTTTTTGTTTAGTTCACATGTACTTTACATTTTTATGCGTGTATGTTGATGTTAATCTTGTTAATAATAAAGCCAAGTAAAAGATTGGAAAGTAAACGTGCATGTCTTTTTATCTTTATCATGTGTACGGTACATTTTTACATTTTGTCTTGTTATTTACAAACAATTTAAATTAAACACATAATATATTTCCCATGTGTTTTAGGGTCTGCGCCAGTAGCATCAATATACAAAGTGTTGTACATGGATATGTTATTTATTTTAATTTTGATATATTTTTATATTTCAGGACTTTTTCCTGTTGCATATGCTGTTGTTGATTCCGAAACCGAAGATAACTGGATGTGGTTTCTTGTCAATTTATATAGTGCAGTAGTTGAGAAATATCGAAACATATAATTTATATCAAATCGAAACAATGGATTACTTGAAGCTGTTTCGAGGGTCTTCCCGTTGTCTGCACATTCCTACTGTATACATCATTTACAAGGGAATATAAAAAAAGAAAACTCATGGGAACTGTGCTCGATTTCGAAAAAAAATTCTTAAAGATTTTTTGTCTTCTGCATATGCTGTCCCAGTAGACTTATTTCACAAGAATATTGAAGCATTGAAGAAGGAGGGAGGAGCTACTATTGTCGATTTCTTTGATAGTTTGCCTCCCGAGAATTGGTCCTATGCAAATTGTAACAACCCTCACTTTTGAGAGCCTATTTTATATTTATTTACTATGTGTAGTAATTAATTGTAAAATGATGGATGTTGAGTAAATATTAAATTAATATGGAAAAGGTTAATATTTACTAAAATGTTGTATGATTACCTGATGAGTAGGTAAAATTATCCATGTGGTGACTAGTTGTGTCATAAGAATTTAAAATGACATTTTGGTTTAATGAGAAATCGGAACTAAAAATGAGTTATAAAATTTCCAAATGATAATTTGGAGGGTGTAGTTAGTCCCGGTAGTTGTGAGATAGTCAAAATAAGTGTCATATTGCATTTTGGCATTTCGGGAACTTTTAACTGGTTATAGCTTAAATGTGTAGTTGCGATTTATTTTATCGCGTATTGATCATTTAAGTGGGCTTATTAGACTTAAGCCACTTTTTATTTCCCAAACCCATTTCTATTCTTCCATTTGACACAATTCAGCCCTAGAGAGAGGAAGAGAACTTTGGGAGAAAAAGAGAAATTTAGATATTCAAGCTTGGATCATTGACTACACCAAATCAAATCTGAACTTGGAAGATCAAGGCAAATTATCTACTTGCTATTATATGATTTAAGGAGAATAATTAGTTGTGATAGTTATGAATTTGTTGTGTTTAAATCATTTTAGGGTTTTGTTTGATTTTTGTGTATTAACCCTTGGAAATTGATTTGGATGATAAATCTTGCAAATGATGGTAGTTGGGTGTATTTATGGAGTTTTTGTTCCATTATATCAGCTTGTTTTGGTTGGTTTTGGGTTTGGGAGAAAATTTGGAGCTCAAGACTCCATAGCCATTCTTGGCATTTTCGTAGGGGCGAATCGATTCGGCCCCTAGGGCGAATCGATTCGCATAGATGCAGTTTCCTAGGTATGTGTAACCGAATCAATTTGGGTTAAGGCCGAATCGATTCGACAAATGCAGAATGTTGGTTTTGTCTTCCGAACCGATTCGCTTTCAGGGCGAATCGATTCGGCAGGGCAAATCGATTGGGTTCCTGCAGTTTTGAGTTATTTTCTTGTTAAATTTTTTATATTTTTCTTTAGGCTTAGGACCTAGGAACCTTCTTGAAAGAAATAAACTTAGAGTCCTACAGTAGTAACTGAGTTTGGTCGCCATCCTAGATAAGAATTGGGTCATCTGGGGTTTATTTCGCGAAGGTTTAAAGTAATGCTAAGGCATTAGTTCTTTTATTGAATTTTTGAGGAGTTAGGAAGTTAAATGCCCATGCTTGGAGACTTAAGGGCTTATCAAAATTATATGAACTTTGGGGACTTGTAGGATCATAATGATCATTTGGAGATTTAGTCCGGACTTGTAATTTGAGGAATATCAGTGATAATATTCAACGGGAATAGGTTCACATAATATGAACCCAGATTTGTTTAAAGATGATAGGTTCAACTAAAATGAACCCAAATAGTGTTAAAGATGATTGGTTCAACTAAAATGAACCCAGTTGTTTAATGATGATAGGTTCGAATAAAAAGAACCAAACACATGGATAATGGAAATGGAAATTTGGTAATGGGAATTGAAAATGAAAATGAGATTTAAAATGGTAAATGTTAATTTACTTAAACACACCTCTCTAAATGACATCATAAGGGAAGTTCACGCGCTTGGTGATGCCCCTTAGCTAATGAATGCAGGGTGGATATAGTCCGAGGCCATATGCGGGGGTTTTTATATGTTTTCTGTGCTCGTGAGGGGATTTCGGGTATGGTCCTAACTCTCCCGTAGGCATATGGCCGCTTCCCGACGTTGCGTTATGATCCCAGGCTACCTTGTTTGATAGGCCTTTGGAAGATGATGGTCATTTAGGGGTGCGCCCAATGGGGAAACTCGGAGGGGCGGTCTTAGAATCGTTATATGTATATGAATATAACTTTTCTGCATCAAGTGGGACTTGATGGATATATGCCATAAAGATCATGGATACGTGCCATAAAGAGCATGTGGTTGAGATGTATGTGCCATAAAGAGCACTTGATACTAATGGTATTCCTATTAAGGAATGGAAAGATAAAATGGAAAGATAATTAACTGTGGAAGTAAATAAATGGAGGGAAATTATATCTTCTTGATTAAACCAAATAAATGGTTTTATTCCTATTAAGGAATGTAATGGGAAATGGAAATTGGATAAATGAGGAAAGGTTTTCAATTAAAGTTATTTACTTTTATTCTCTAGGGTAAATGATTTAAATTTCATACATAGTCAAATTGCCTTAAATTATAATGTAGGCTTAATGCTAGATAACATTCCATATTATCGTCCTTATCATTCATGCATAACTGTTCATTTCTATCATGCTTTTTATTTCTTTTGGTGATCATATAGAACCCGTCCGTGACCGGTTTATTTTCCTTGTTGTGTATATGATTGTATCTGCTCAGGTGCTCCACCATCAGGACACCCATTTTGATGTTTCCCTTCCAGTGATTTTGACGGGCTGTAAGATTTTGTGGATATTATAGGACGTTATTTTTGAAGCCCCCATTTTGTTATTCTAGATATGATCGGGCCTTTTCATCGGGCGTGTGGCCCAAACTTTTGTACTTATTTAATGAATGTATTAAGTAGGATATTAAACTGTTGTACTGTATTGTATGTAGTTGTGGTCCGACAACCTATTTGGTCCTTTTGTATACATTCGTCTTAGTTGTATTATATTTACATCTTTTGGAATTCCACCTACTTATTAGATTGGGTTGTTTAAATTTAATTTTCTTAACTGGTTTTAAATTTCTAAACTTTTTGGCAACCCGTGTTCTGATTTATTGGGTGGTTTTCCCGTATACTCAGTTTATTTTTGTTGATGCTGAGGATGATATCCATCCATGATTCCTGTTACGTTTGAGTATCGGGCTGTCCACCCCTTATCTCGGATGGCGGGTTGTCACAGATGGTATTAGAGCATCAGGTTCTAGAGTCCGTAGGAGTCTGTGTGAACGCTTTACGTTTTCAGCGTTGCTTCTGATTTGACATAGAGACTTAGGATTAAGATCGTTGATTTCTCCAGTGAGATTTCGTTCTTCTGCCATGAGGTAGAACTCATAGAATCAGTTGTATGTTCATGTGAGAGTAGTAGGTTGATTGAAGAAGGGCGCCAGGGAAGGTTGTGGTGAAGGCGTCATTTGATGGAATTAGGAAGAACTGTAATTTTTGGTCGGGGATGAGGACCGCTTTGGAAGTCGCTCCCCTTTTGTAGCATTCTCATATTTTTCTACTGCGACTACTAATTATGGTAAATCTAGTTTTCCAAATTCTGCTAGAAGTAATAGGGTGGTACTAATCTTGATATTTCAAGCGATGTTAAACTAAAGTGGAAAAGTGCCCAAAAGTAGGATGGAGGAAATTCCTTCACCCGTAGGAGTAGTGTTGAATTGGTGGGAACATAGTCACCATATTTCTAGGAGCAGAAATTTTTGCCCGAGGAGGAACCCGATAGATACATTCTATAGAAAGTTTATCGGGGACAACTAGAAGGAGGAGAAGATGGATCCTCAAATGTTCACGCGAGGTTCGGTCAGAGACCGACATGTGAATAAATAGTTTTACGGTTAGGGAGGTCGTGCACCCAAAATAAAGTTAGCATAAGGAAGGAAGAGTCCTTTGATGGAATCATAGGCTCCAGAATAAGTGTCGTTAATACTTCTGAAGGAATAGTGTTCATGAAACCCTATTAGTGGGCATCCACCTGGAGAGGTTTCATTGAACTGAGGAAGAGGAGGCCGAGATGCGTGTTCTCTTTTACTAAGAAAGTAAGAGGGACTACGTGGACAATTGTTTGGGAGCTAGGGGAGAAACAATGGTTATGACGTGGAAGAACCACGCATCTTCATCATGTTGATTGGAGAATAAGGGAAAAGATAAAGCGCCTAGTTGGGGAATTGACGGAAGTAATGTTGGTTCGTATAAGACTCGAATATGGAGTTTGAGAATCATGGGTATGAACCCGGAGTGATTGGCAAAAATGTTGGCGAGAATTCCACATTATTAGTAGGTGGTGTATTCCTTAGGATAAGTTTTTGTAGTATCGTATCTACTATAGATTCGGGTGCGTACCTCGAGCTTGTGGTAATATTGATGATATCATAGATAGAGTAATTATGTGACTTCCGTGGTAGGGACGTTTCATATTTTCCTTCACTCGTTATAAAGTGAGTGATGTTATGTTTTCCTTTAACTACTATGTACATTATGTACTACTTGTATGATGGGTACTATACAAGTAAAGATATCTTGGGTTTATTGGGGTGATAGAAAGCAAATAGTTTGCGAGGCTATCTTATTTATAGTTTCAGTACGGAACTAGTTGTTCTATAATGTCTCTCCTGGATACAGGTTGAGATTTTATAGGGGTGGTTGAGGTAAGTAGGAGGTTTTTATTACTTGTTGTATTATTGGGTTGGTGTGATTGAGTGCTTGTTTGCATTGTATGTGATTGGTATGCCTTCTCTCCACGACCGACAAAGTTGAGTAGTAGCGTATAGGAGGGGTTCCTTGTTTTGATTCCACTTTTGCGAGGCGCTCCACGCGTGAACCTCTACGACGTTGGAAGTGGAGAGATGCTGTTCTTTCTTCTTTTAGTTAATTCCATTTTATTTTGTTGGTTGAAAGGTTTAGCCAAATTTCACGTAGAAGATTAAGGGCTATTAAAGTGCGAAATAGAAGCACTGTATACAGTTCTCTCCTCCAAGAGATGCGAGGAAGACTGGGATGCAAAATCGAATTAAGACTTCGGGTTATGCCTTGATAAGAAGGCTATTTAAAAAGGTATATATATGTTGTGGGGTATATAATTATAAGGCTTTATGAAAAGTGAATGTTTTATTTGTTAAATCTTCAGTTATTTAAATGGTAATGTATATAAGTAGAATCTTTTCGGTCCCGAACATGTGTCTTAGACCTGTATATCTTGAAGACCGATAATGCGAGGTAGTAGTGTAATGGGAGGGTTCCTTATTTGGATTTCGCTTCGGCGATACGTCCCACACACGAAACCGAGCAAATGTCGGGAGTTGAGAAAGGTCTTGGGCACTACGGATATACTTAGTATTATGTGTATACGACTTAGATAGGATATAGGTAGGTAAACCTTAGGATTGTTTGGACATAAGGCCTTTAGTTTATGTGACGTTAGTTAGGAGGGTTGTCAGGAGTTGACAACAAATAGGTTGTGCGTTAACTCTATAAGGGATTGGTTCCCTAGTAAAGAGAAGTGGGAGATTTCAAGAAGTTTGGTGGATAAGGCTGAAGGAGATGAGGCCTCTCGTAGTTAGAATGTTACGTCGGTAACTTAGCTTTCGGGGAGCTAAAAGGACGAATTAACTCTCACTCCTGAGCCCATGTTGCTAAACTCGAGGGTGGATTTGATTATCAAGCCTCTGCCAGGATGGGGAGTAATACTACTAGAGCATAGACTTATTGTTTATACGCCTATAAGTTTAAACTTGTGGGAAATATTATCCCATGTTTGAATTAAAATTCATCGTGGGGGTGATTGCCGTATGGACAAGAAGGTACTACTTCCTTGGCTTAATTTAGTCTTGAGTTTGAGCAACATTTTTGTTGCAAGATGTCGTAGGATAGACAAGGGTGGTTAAAGCCACATACACAAGCTGTTGATTGAGGGAACAGTATCCTTCTCTATGGACTCTGAGGACAGGGTGTGTTTCCATAGGTGATTTTTGTCCCAGATAAGAAGGACTTAAGAAAGGCAGAAATGGTGGAATCTCGTTGTTCTAAGGTTGCGTTACATCAGGAAAACGACTTATGTGTCAAGTTGTGCGCCTCCAGTATTGATGGCCAGGCATGAAGGGTTAGTTGGACTGCATGGGGTGCCTATGATTATAGTTTTTGACTGAGACAAGATTTTCATTTCCCACTTCTGGCAAGTTCCCAAGAAGCCATGGGAATCAAATTGTGGTTAAGCACTTCTTATCATCCTCCACAGATGGCCAGACCGAAAAGGGTAAACCACATATTGGAGGATATGCTCCTTATGTCCGTGCTTGACTTCAAGAGTAGTCGGTAACAGTGTCTCCCACTAGTTGAATTCGCTTATAATGATTTGTATCGATTCACTATCGGTTTGGTGCTTTAAAAATCCTTGTATGGTAGGACTTGTGGATCTCCCGCTTGTTGGTTAGAGGTGCGAGATAATAAGTCTCTCGGACCTAGAATGGTCCGAGACACTTCTTTAAAAATTGAACTCATTCAGAATCGCACTCGTATAACCAAGATGGACGAAAGAGCTAGGTTGATGTGGGGAGAAGGCATGTGGAGATTGAGGTCGGTGGACCAAGTGTTGGTGCGAGTATCGCCTATGAAGGGCATTAAGCATTTTGAGTAGAAGGAAAACTTGCACCGCGTTACGTTGGACCTTTCCTATATATGTTAAGGTGGGTTCGGTAACCTATTAAATTTCTTTACCGAAACATTTTGCAGTAAGTTCATGACGTGTTCCATATCTCTCATGTAAAGTAGTACAAGAGATGTGATAGGTGCCCTTAGGCACATTTCTTTCGAAGTAGATGCAACTTGACGGTTCTTATGAGATGTAGTCGGTTGCTATTTAGAGCGTGGAGAGTGGTGATTGAAACCGCGGGTAGCACCTTGTTTACGGTGTAATGTGATCACCATAGTGTCGAGGAATCGACTTGGATTCGTGAGGATGACATGCGGGAAAAGTATCTGCATTTCTTCTTGCGAAGTATGCCTGAATTTTTGGGGCAAAATTCCTTCATAAAGGGGGGGAGTATGTCACAAACCTCACTTTTGAGAGCCTATTTTATATTTATTTACTATGTGTAGTAATTAATTATAAAATCATGGATGTTGAGTAAATATTAATTTAATATGGAAAAGGTTAATATTTACTGAAATGTTGTATGATTACCTGATGAGTAGGTAAAATTATCCATGTGGTGACTAGTTGTGTCATAAGAATTTAAAATGACATTTTGGTTTAATGAGAAACCGGAACTAAAAATGAGTTATAAAATTATCAAAAGATAATTTGGAGGGTGTAGTTAGTCCCGGTAGGTGTGAGATAGTCAAAATAAGTGCCATATTGCATTTTGGCATTTCGGGCACTTTTGACTGGTTATAGCTTAAATGTGTAGTTGCGATTTATTTTATCGTGTATTGATCATTTAAGTGGGCTTCTTAGACTTAAGCCACGTTTTATTTCCCAACCCCATTTCAATTTTTCCATTTTACACAATTCAGCCCTAGAGAGAGTAGAGAGAGGAAGAGAACTTTAGGAGAAAAAGAGAAATTTGGAGATTCAAGCTTGGATCATTGCCTACACCAAATCAAATCTAAACTTGCAAGATCAACGAAAGTTATTTATTTTCTATTATATGATTTAAGGATAATATTAGTTGTGATAGTTATGAATTTGTTGTGTTTAGATCGTTTTAGGGTTTTGTTGTATTTTTGGGTATTAACCCTTGGAAATTAATTTGGATGATAAATCTTGCAAATGATGGTAGTTGGGTGTATTTATGGAGTTTTAGTTCCATTATATAAGCTTGGTTTGGTTGGTTTTGGGTTTGGGAGAAAATTTGAAGTTCAAGACTCCATAGCCATTCTTGGCATTTTCGCAGGGGCGAATCGATTCGCATAGATGAAGTTTCCCAGGTCTGTGTACCTGAATCGATTCGGGTTAAGGCCGAATCAATTCGGCAAATGCAGAATCTTGGTTTTGTCTTCCGAACTGATTTGCTTTCAGGGCGAATCGATTCGGGAGTGCGAATCGATTCGGCCCTTAGGGCGAATCGATTCGGTTCCTGCAGTTTTGAGTTATTTTCTTGTTAAATTTTTGCTCTTTTTCTTTACGCTTAGGACCTAGGAACCTTCTTTAAAGAAGTAAACTTAGAATCCTAGAGTATTAATTGTGTTTGGTCGCCACGCTAGACAAGAATTGGATCATCTGGGGTTTATTCCGCGAAGGTTTAAACTAATGCTAAGGCATTACTTCTTATATTGAATTTTTGAGGAGTTAGGAAGTTAAATCCCCACTGTTGGAGACTTAAGGGCTTATCAAAATTATATGAACTTTGGGGACTTATAGGATCATAATGATCATTTTGAGATTTAGTCGGGACTTGTAATTTGAGGAATATCAATGATAATATTCAACGGGAATAGGTTCGCATAATTTGAACCCAAATTTGTTTAAAGATGATAGGTTCAACTAAAATGAACCCAAACTGTGTTAAAGATGATTGGTTTAACTAAAATGAACCCAGTTTTTTAATGATGATAGGTTCGAATAAAAAGAACCAAACACATGGACAATGGAAATGGAAATTTGGTAATGGGAATTGAAAATGAAAATGAGATTTAAAATGGTAAATGTTAATTTACTTAAACACACCTCTCTAAATGACATCATTAGGGAAGTTCGCACGCTTGGTGATGCCCCATGGCTAATGAATGCAGGGTGGATATAGTCTTAGGCCATATGAGGGGTTTTTATATGTTTTCTGCGCTGGTGAGGGGATTCCGGGTGTGGTCCTGACTCTCCCGCATGCATATGGCCGCTTCCCGACGTTGCGTTATGATCCCAGGCTACCTTGTTTGATAGGCCTCTGGAAGATGATGGTCATTTAGGGGCAATACCAGTGGGGAAACTCGGAGGGGCGGTCTTAGAATCGTTATATGTATAAGAATATAACTTTTCTTCATCCAGTGGGACTTGATGGATATATGCCATAAAGAGCATGGATACATGCCATAAAGAGCCTGTGGTTGAGATTTATGTGCCATAAAGGGCACTTGATACTAATGGTATTCCTATTAAGGAATGGAAAGATAGAATGGAAAGATAATTAACTATGGAAGTTAATAACTGAAGAGAAATTATATCTTCTTGATTAAACCAAATAAATGGTTTTAGTCATATTAAGGAATGTAAAGGGAAATGGAAATTGGATAAACGAGGAAAGGTTTTCAATTGAAGTTATTTACTTTTATTCTCTTATGTAAATGATTTAAATTTCATAAATAGTCAAATTGCCTAAAATTGTAATGTAGGCTTAATGCTAGATAACATGCCATATTATCATCCTTATCATTCATGCATAACTGTTCATTTCTATCATGCTTTTTATTTCTTCTGGTGATCATATAGAACCCAGCCCTGACCGTTTTATTTTCCTTGTTGTGTATATGATTGTATCCTCTCAGGTGCTCCACCATAAGGACGCCCGTTTTGATGTTTCCCTTCCAGTCATTTTGACAGGCTGTAAGATTTTGTGGATATTACAGGACGTTGTTTTAGACACCCCCATTTTGGTATTCTAGATATGATCGGGTCTTTTAATTGGGCGTGTGGCCCAAACTTTTGTACTTGTTTAATGAATGTATTAAGTAAGATATTAAACTATTGTACTGTATTGTATGTAGTTGTGGACCGACAGCCTATTCGGTCCTTTTGTATACATTCGTCTTAGTTGTATTATATTTACATCTTTTGGAATTCCACTTGCTTATCAGATTGGGTTGTTTAAATTTAATTTTCTTAACTGGTTTTAAATTTCTAAACTTTTTGGCAACCCGTTTTCTGATTTATTGGGTGGTTTTCCCGTATACTCAGTTTATTTTTGTTGATGCTGAGGATGATATCCATCCATGATTCCTGTTATGTTTGAGTATCGGGCTGGCCACCCCTTATCTCGAAAGGCGGGCTGTCACACTTATTTCCCTGGTAAACGGTATGGTGACATGGCATCTAGTCACTACACCAAATCTGCCATATTGTCACGGTCATTGACCTTGACAAGTTGAACTTGTCAAGGTCAATGACTGCGACAATTCAGGGAGAGACAACTTTTTTGTCATGGACGTGTCGCGGTCATTGACCTTGACAAGTTGGTTAGAATTGTCACGTTCGTGTCACGGGCCATGACCGTGACACGTTTTGTCATGGTTATTAATCGTGAAAAAGTCTTGTCACCTTTTAAAAAATTGTCGCGGTCAATGACCGTGACAATTCTGGGCAGAATTTAAAAAAAATCTGCTGGGCAGTATGGCCACTGCCACTTCCTAGCAGTATATTTGTACCTGTTATAGCAATGTTATACCTGTTCAAACATCATATATCCAAACAAATGAAAGATAATGCAAGTATATATTCAAAATAGAAACTATTTAAGAAGAAACAACTTCACCATCAATTATCTCAAACTATTTAGCTGAAAAAGAGATTTTGTACCGTGACGCTCGAGGACACATCCTTATCCTTCCCTTCTCATCCGAATAGCCACATAACTATCGAGCATATGTGGCCTACCCTCAAGGCCACTCCCTGTCCTCTGAATTGAAATAAAGTAAAATTAGTATCCGTCCCGCAAATATAGATAAATATAAATCGAAATTGAAATCGAAATCGAAATTGACATATAAATATAAATACATTACCTGTAGTGTCACCTAAACAGCTAACTTGAGCTCATATGGATACTCCTTCCAATTAATGTACCCCGGGCAATCGTGTCAAATATAATTCTCTTCATATCTAAACACTAAGAAATGCCATAATCCTATGGAGTTATGTGCTGCAAATCCCTTCCAACCTTTGTGTAGCCAAAAATCAGCAGTTGAAGTTGTCAATTCCACGTTTCAATGGTCTCCCATGTTTTGCTAGAGGTTCCAAGTGGTGGGGTATGGAAAGTGGAATTGACAACTTCAACCGGTGATGTTTGGATACATAACGGTTGGGAGGAATTTGCAGAACATACTCCATAGGATTATGGCATTTCTTAGTGTTCGGATAGACGAAGAGATTCAGTCTCCTCTCCACAAATAGTACACCCCAAATAACTATGTACTAATCACCTATTAAAGGTAGGAAGCGCATATCCATGGATTAGTATAAAGAAAACTTAGATGTAGTTGGAATATTTATGTATTAATCTCCTCTCCACACACGCACACCACACAAGAGTGAAAATGATAAAGTGCAAATCAATTGAAAGCATTAAAATGGATGTTTCAGTACAAATTGAAATATTTATTACAAATTGAAAAATTGTTTCAAATTCGGGTTATCATAAAAAATGGATTGATATTCGGTAGGACTAGCCAAGTCATCCACACTACTATTTAGACGCCTTGGAGCGTGTTGGACAATTGACCACGGCTCGTTGTTGATATACTCCGAATAAAACACTTGCTTAACCTTTTGAAATGCACAAACAAACGGCTCATCGCTCACGTGGTCATTTCTCTTCAACTTAGACAAGTCAACCATGATGAAATTGCTGGTAGGATCAACTTTACAAGCATTTTTATCCTCAACTCTTACCCAGTAATAGTAAAATACAACCTCTTTGAAGCTTATATAATCCAATTCAAATATATTTTGGATTACACCATAGTAAGTCATTTCAGCTTCAACGAGGTTTTTATCTTTTGCGCTCGCTCGAAAGATAGTAAGAGCTTCGTATGAAATTCCCGAGTTCTGTGCATTTGTACTTTCCTCGTACACTTTAGCCCCCAAAATGTAACCGTTGAATCGATACTTTTTGTACTCTTGTACCACGAACAAGGGTCCAGTGGCTAGGAGAGCAAGCCTTGATGTCGCATCACCCGTCTTTAGGAGCTGAGAATATGATAAATTAATTATATTAGTGGTAAAATTTGAGTGTAATGTAATGTTATATAACGCCTGTTTTCATTATAATTACCTCTTGTGTCAACTACAGCCTAAATTCGCTGTCTGATTGTACCATTGTTTTTCGTCTTTCATTGTTCTTACAGGCTTCATATTTTCTGCATATTACAAAATTAATCAGGTATAAAATAATCTAAAATAATGTTAAGCATTGTACTAATCGAAACTTACTTTTTCCATTCTTCGACATCTTCATGTGTGTCAAATAGATAACGAGCTACTTGTTCATGTTGCAAACTCGTTAATTTCACTCGTTTTCCCATCACATTACCACCATCATCGACGAATTCATCAGTGTCATCAACGGTGGTCGAGTCAGGCATATATTCCTGATTATATATTGATGACTCCACGGTGATGTATTCCTCTGCAATTGATCATGCAATGTATCATGTATTCTTGACATAATCTTTAAAAACTTTCATCAATCTTTCAAACGGATACATCCACCGATATCTAACTGGACCACAAAGAAGTGCCTCGTCACATAGGTGTACCAACAAGTGAACACTTATGTCAAAGAATGCTAGGGGAAAGTACTTCTCCAATACATAAATCGCCTCGATCACAGCCAATTTTGTGGCCACTATGTGTTCTCCATTCACTACCTTCTCACACAAAAGGGAGAAGGTAATACTAATTTGCATAATAGCCCTACAAAAATAAGTGTGCTTGGAGAAACAGTGCTTAAACAATAGAGGAACCAATTTCATGATCACATGCCAATTGTGGGACTTACACTTATGTAAATCATGAGTAGCATAATTCACAATCCTTTGCAAGTTGGACGAAAAAGTAGATGGGCCCTTCAAATTATATAATGTGTCTAGAAGCACCTTCCTTTCCCCACTTGTCAAAGTAAATGCACCAGGGGGAATTAGTGTCCTTCCCCTACTATCTTCTTTCAACCATAGTTGTGGCTTAAGTTTTAACGTTTTAAGATCTTTTTGTTCATTTTCTCCATCCTTCGAATGACTCCCCCCAAGGCAAGTACCCACAATATGTTCAGCGAAGTTCTTCTCTGCATGCATCACATCCAATACATGGCGCACCGGGTTATTCTTCCAATAAGGCAAGTCAAATAAAATTGACCAACGAGACCATGCCTTTCTTTTCTCAGTTTCATTCCCAGTTGGGGTCTTCTTCTGCTTGACATTCTTAAATTTGGGATTCATACCTGATATATTAGGGCCACATTCAGAAGATTTACTTTCAATTTCTGAACCCGAAAGTTGTCTCGGCGGTATCCTATGTTCAACTCCGCCCAATAAAAAATTAGAACCTTTCTCAGATCTAAAACTATGAGCGGGGGTTAAAAACCTCATGTGGCAATGGTATACATTTTTTAAGCCAGAGGATAGACGAAGATATTCAGTCTCCTCTCCACAAATAGGACACCCTAAATACCCATGTACTACACTACCGGATAATGTCCCATAAGCTAGAAAATCATGAATTCCCCACATCAACAATGCTTTCAGCGTAAACTCTTCTTTTCTAAAAGAGTCAAATGATTGCACACCCTCTCCCCGCAACTCATTTAATTCTTCTACCTAAGGAGACAGGTAGATGTCAATGTCATCACTTGGTGCCTTTGGCCCAGGTATCAACAAAGCCATCATCAAAAATTCAGGTCTCATACACTGTGAAGGAGGGAGGTCGAGTGGGGCTAGGATCACTGGCCATACACTCCGATTGGTGCTTAGATTTCCAAATGGAATGAAACCATCTGTTGATATAGCGAAACAAATGTTGCGTTGTTCTCGAGCAAAATCGGGATACTCAAAATTCATCCTCCGCCAGGCAGTAGAATCAATAGCATGACGCATGATATTATGCCCTACTTCTTCCCTAGCATTCCAAGTCATCACCTCTACAATCCATGGTACTGTGAAATATCGCTTTAATCTAGTCCCAACGGGAAAATATTTCAATACTTTTTGAGGCACTTTTGAGCTTGTGCCTTCCTTACTAGTAGATTGGACATTTCTAGGTTCATCACATACCGGACAACGATCGAGATTTTCATACTCCTTTCGGTATAGTATGTGGTCATACACACAAGCATGAAACGATATATACTTCATTCCCAAACCTTTGAAAATGTTGTTCATAACAGGATAGCTATTTGGAAGTGTATTCACCTTGAGTAATAAGCCCTTCACCCACTTCAGAATCCCCGTCATGCTATTGCCAGATAAACCGTACTGCGTCTTTAAACTATGCAAACCAACCATGGCATGTAAATTTGTTTGATCTTTCTCACAGCCAGAGTATAACGGTTGGGTCGCCTTAAATTTTAAACTTTGGTAGTCATCGTCAAGTTTTATCGTGTTATCTTCATGAGCACTTGAATCTTCTACATCATCAGTAACCTCATTCTCCTCTTCTTTATAAACTTCGTACGCATCATCAACTAAATCCTCTAACATATTATGATCTACGGGTTCCCCTTCTACATCTATTCTACTTGTTGAAGGTTATTGTGAAGGTTGGTCGGGGACAAAAGGAATTTTAAATTCACCGTGATAACTCCAAAATCGATAACTATCTTGCATACCCGATCTTAACAAATGTAGTTCAACTATTTTCCACTCAAACACCTTACCATTCTTACACCTACCACACGGACACGGAAACTCTTCATCATTATGACATATCTTTGCATATTTCACAAATTCGTTAGCACCTCTACGAAACACATCCCCCATTCTATTAGTCTCACCCATCCACTCTTTGTATTTCGGATATCCCATCACAGCTACCACAACTAAACACCTATTAAAGGTAATCAAAACATAGATTTATAGTATTTTTTATTTAATTATCCCATCATTTAATTATCCTATTAAAGGGTAAGTGGTCCTATCCCATTCAAGACTGCATTTTTTTGTAATATACTTAAGAGCTCATGCATATTGTTACGAATTGAAAAAAATTCGACAGCATATCCCCGTAGTTCTCCAAGTACACGACGTAGATTGGCAGGTGTGAGTGTTATTTCAATTGGTCAATTGAAATAACATTCACACTTGTCAATCTAGTATGTACCCAGAGAACATTAAGATACGACAACAAAACATCCTCCAAAAGTAACAACTGTAAGCCAATAAGAATATTATACAGAAATTATACAGTCTCAAACTGTCCAAACGGGACAATTCGAGAGATCTCATTACAGGGGTAATGACACTCGAACGGGTCTAAGGGTTATTCAATGCGTACGCATAAGAACTAGAAGGCTAGTATCTATGCGCACAATATTTAATTTGAATTATGTTTCATTTAATTATCATACTATATATATATTATTCGATATACAGAGTAATTTTCAAAAAAAGTTGAAAATTCTCACCCCAGTTTTATAATAATCCAGTGGTCATGCAGCTTTTAAAACTAACCAACCAAACATTTACTAAACAAAATAATCCAACAGCAATGTCAACAACAAATGTGTATCCCGTACTCCTTCTAATTCATCTACTCAATTAATTCATTTCATCAATTAAACTAACAATTAACGTATAGAATTATTAATTTACTAATTTACACTGAGGGGCAATCCTACTTTCATATCGTACTTTCACGATATTAAGAGAATTACAATGGTACCTTGACTTACCCCGCCTCACCACCCCCACCCCCACCCCCCCACAAACAAATTGGCAAATTCATGGGTTAATTCATTGGTTAATTCAAATACAAAAATAAATTCATGGGTTAATTCAAATACAAAAATACAACTTCATGGGTTAATTCAAATACACACACACACACACCCTCACCTCCCTCCACACGCCCCCACTCACCACATACACACACACACACACACACACTGCCCCACCCCCAAATACAACCCCCTGCCCCACCTCCTACCCCCACCCTGCCCCACCCCCCACACATGCACACGCACACATGCACATATATACACACAAACATAAATATATATACATAAACATATATAGAAATGGAAGAGAGAGAGAGAAATAAACCTGAAAGTAGAGAGAGAGAGAGAGAGAGAGAGAGAGAGAGAGAGAGAGCAAAGGCGCGAAGCGTAGAGAGAGAGAGGGAGGGAATGGCGCGAGGGAAAAAAATAAGGGGTAAGGATTTTTGCTGACGAAGTTTTCACGGTCGTGTTAAGGTCATTGACCGTGACAATTATTTAAAGAATTTTCACGGTCAATGACCCTGAGAAGTAAATTTGTCACGGATTTGTCACAGTCATTGACCATGACAATTCCTTGTCACAGTCGTGTCAACGTCAATGACCGTGACTCAAAATGCGAGATTTGTGTCATGGTCAATGACCTTGACAAAGGTAGCCGGCTGAAAGGTGGCAATTTTGTCATTTTGGTGTAGTGAGTGTTGCGGAGTCATATAATTCATGGATATTGGAGGAAAGGCATTTACCAGTAATGAATATGCTTGATAAATTGAGAGTGAAGATTATTAATTTCAATGCAAACAAACTTGTTGAGTCTGAACCTTGGACAAATGAGCTATGTCCTTTTTTTCAAAAGTTACTGAATGAAAATTGAACAAAAGTCGACATTGGACTATTAGTCGCTCAAGTCAAAATGTATTTGAAGTTCATTCATAAGTGCGAGCAATAGTCGACTTCGGAGAAAGGACTTGTTCTTGTAAGAGTTGGCATATTAGATGTTTTCCATCTTCTAATGCTGTTTGTGTTGTGTGGAGGAAAGGGACCAATATTTATGATTATATTGAGGAGTACTATAAGGTATCTTTCTATAGAAAATCATACTCGATACCTATAGTTCCTCTTCCTGATTTGATTTCCTTAAATATTCCTATTCCTGAAAATCCATTTGTCCTTCCACCAATGACTAAGAGACCGACAGGCAGGCCATGAAATAAGAGAATAAAGTCTTCTGGTGAGATCACAGTAAGGGAAGTTACTTGCTCGAGGTGTAGTAAAACGGGTCATTACAGGTCTACTTGTAAGGAACCCATTTGACTATTTTTAAAATTGTTAAATTCATTCATTTTAACCACTTGATTGAATAAATTAATTACTAAACCATTTGTTTCACATAAATGAATGTAATTTATTTTTAAGTCTCATTCTTTAGTTTGTATTTTGTGTTGTTGTACACATATTTTTCATAAAACATACATGATCATTATTCCTTGTGTTCACGTGTACTTTACCTTTGTATACGCATGTTATGTACAATACACGCGCATTTTGATGTCCAAAGAAATTTTATCAATGCGTGTCCTTGATGAAATATGCGTGTACTTTATTAAGTACACGTATACTAATAAAGTACACGCATTTAAAAATGGATTTGGTCAGTTCAATATGCGTGTACTTTATAAAAGCATGCGTGTACTTTACTTAATGTACATGCATGAAGTACACGCATAATATAAATATAATATGCGTGTACTTGATGAAATGTACGAGTACTTTATGAAGTACACATGTTGATAATTAAAGTACACGCATTTAAATATAAGTGTACATGCATGTTTTAGCAAAGTACGCGCATATTGATATGACAAAAATCTAATTCAATATACATGTACTTTAAGTATTCTGCATGTAATTTTATCAAGTAGACGTATATAAATGCATGTACTATTTGGAAAATGGTTTTGGACATTACAATGTGCTTGAATATTGATGTAAGAAACATTGATCAAGGGGAGTATCACTTGTATTTGAAAGGTTTTAGCACAACTTATACTCAGTGGATATATCATGGAGAGCGCTCTGAACGCTTGGTGTATGGAAGTGAAAATGCCGATGTAGATGGTGATGATATCGATGAAGAGATAACAGACAGTGAAGAGGATAATGGTGATGAAATGCATGATATGTTAGAAGATGTGAATAGAGGAACATTCATAGATACTAATGGTCCAGTTGATTTTTCTCGTGGTGATTCTCCTATAGATGGTGATGGTGGGGAGAAGAAAAGTTTTCAAAAATTATTGAGCGAAGCTGAACGTGAACTTTACCCCAATTGTAAAAAAATCTCTACATTGGATTTTCTTTTCAAGTGTCTATACTTGAAGGTAATTAATCACTGGAGTGATAAATCACTCAACATGTTGCTAGAGCTATTGAAAGAATCTTTTTCGGAGGGCGAGACCCTTCCAAAATCATATTATGAGGCAAAAAGCATTTTGTATGATTTGGGATTAGGATATGTGTCGATTCATTCTTGTAAAAATTATTGTTCGTTATTTCAGAAGGAATTTGAGAATATGCAAGCGTGTCCAATATGTGGGGAGTCTAGATGGAAGATCAATGACGACAAGGATAAGCGAATTTCACATAAGCTGCTTCGTTACTTCCCGCTAACACCAAGACTCAAAAGATTATTTATGTGGTGGCACAAAGAGAAGTGTTAAAATGACAATGTGTTAAGACATCCCACTGACTCTAATGTTTGGAGGGAATTTGATATGGATCATGAGTCGTTATCTCTAGACCCTCGTAACGTCCGGCTTGGCTTAAAGAGTGACGGGTTCAACCCGTTTGGTAACATGAACAATTCATATAGCATGTAGCGTGTTATACTCATGCCCTACAACTTACCTCCATGGAAATGCATGAAAGAAGAATTTTTCATGATGTCATTGCTCATTCCTGGACCAAAGGCACCTAGTAAGGGCATCGATGTGTGTTTACAACCATTGATTGATGAAGGAATCATGGGTTGTTCGTGTGGAGACATATGACGCGTCTAGAGGAAAGACATTTCAAATGCATGCGGCACTTTTATGGACAATAAATGACTTTCCAGCCTATCGTAACTTATCTGAATGGAGCACTAAAGGATACATGTCATGTTATACTTGTAATAAGCATACTTCTTCATAAAAATTAAGAAGTTAGATTTGTTATATGGGACACCATTGATATTGGGAGCCGAACCACAAATGGCAAAAGAGCAAAAAAAATTAATGGCATGCAGGAGCTTCGTTCAAAGCCTACGGAGTTTGATGGGAAATGTGTTGGAAAAAATTAATTGTCTTAATGATTGTATCCATGGGAAACACTCAGATAGTAGGAAGCGAAAACGTACACCCGCAGAGCTGAATTGGACCAAAAAAGAATTTTCTTCAAATTGCCGTATTGGGAGACACTAAAGTTGTGCCATAATCCCGATGTCATGCACATTGAGAAAAATATTTGTGAGAGTATACTTGGGACATTATTAAACATCTAAGGAAAAACAAAAGACACGTATAAAGAGAGACAATATTTGGAGGATATGAAAATAAGAAAGGAGTTGTATTTGAAGCGGAATGGTGATAAATATATGATGCCACCACAATCATATACCCTTTCGAAGTTGGAAAAATAGGGGTTTTGTGAGTTTCTAAGATCTGTTGAGTTTCCTGATGCTTATTATTCCAATATCTCTCAATGTGTAAATGTTAGTGATGGTAAGGTATCGGGACTGAAAATTCATAACTATCATATTCTATTACAACGATTGTTGGCTATCGATGCTCGTGGATATTTTCCTAAGGATGTATATACCACATTGGTTGAATTGGGGATGTTCTTTAATGACTTGTGTTGTAATACGTTAGATGAAGAAAAACTTAAAAGTTTGGACAAATACATTGTCCTAAATTTATGCAAACTTGAAATGATTTATCCATCAACATTTTTCGATATAATGATCCACTTAGTTGTTCATTTACCAGGAGAGGCTATGCTCGGTGGACCAGTTCAATACAGGTGGATGTATCCTATTGAAAGGTGTATTTTTATATATATTTAGTCATTATTACGCACTTTGTGTTGAAGTTTGTGGGTTTATTTTGATATGATGTGACATTTTATATGTATAGATACTTGGGAACGCTTAAGGGTTATGTCCGTAATAAAGCCCACCCAGAAGGTCCCATAGTGGAAGCATATATTTTTAACGAATTCCTGACATTTTCTTCTATGTATCTTAATGGAATTGAAACGAAATTCAATCGTACGGAACAAAATTACTATGGAGAGACTCAAGAGGATGGATTGCATGTGTTCACTCAAAAAGTGTGTCCTTTTGGGGCGTGTTCATATGATTTTCTTACCGTGGCCGAGCTTGAAATGATGAGTTGGTATACTTTGAATAATTGTGAGGAAGTTGCAACATATATCGAGTAAGTCATTATTTATTTTAAATAAATTTTTAATTAGTAACGAGCTTAATAAATTCAATTATACCTTTTTAATGTAGTGAACACATGGAAGAACTTAAGAAAGAAAGCCCCTTGAATTTGGAGGAGAGACAATGGAGAGAATTTCCTTCTTGGTTCAAATCACAAGTAAGTTGAGCGAGAATATTTTATTATCACTTAAATAAATAAATAAATAAAATATTTTTTGTCACTTTTAACGGATTCATATATTTTCTTAATAGATGGGAAAATTTTATGACCTAAAGTCTCCAGAAGCTACAAAATAACTATATGCATTGGCATGTGGTCTCGATATATGATCAAGGAAGTATACGAGTTGCATTGTTAATGGAGTTAGGTTTCACACTTGGGATCGTGACAATCGTTGAAAAAGTCAAAACTGCGATTTGTTGATCAAAGGGGATCATGAGAATGAATAGATCAACTTTTATGGCATCTTGATAGAAGTTGTTGAATTGGAATACCTCAAAGCAAATTGGGTCATCCTTTTTAAGTGTGAGTGGTTTGAAGCTGATAAGAAGAAAAGATCAAGAATACAAATATACGAGCACTTCACAAGCATCAACATTAATGGTATGTAGTATAGGAGTGATCCTTATGTTATAGTCGTTCAAGCGAAACAAGTATTTTATGTCGATGACACAAAGTTGGGGAAAAATTGGAAACTTGTTCAGGAGTTTCAGCATAGGCACTTATATGACCCAGATGTGGAATGGACAGACATATGTGTTATGAAAGCGGATAAAAGTATGGTTTACCAGGAGAATGTACCACTTGGGGTTGTTGAAGTTGACCAAGTTGATGTTGATGTGTTGCATAGAAATGATGTGGACGCTGATGATGTTAATGCAACTGTTGTAGACTTAGACGTCGGAGCTATAGCTGATGAAAGTAATTTCGTGTGTGACGGTGATGATGATGAGGACGAGATACTAATTGAATACTATGATGAGGAAGATATCATTTATAGTGATAGTGATGAAATCGATATAAATTGATGTGTTGATGGCGGTAGGAGAATGTAATTTTAATTTCATATCTTGATAATGGATTTATTTTTACTTATATGTTACATCATTTATATATGATGGAAATAGGGGAATGTAATTTTAGTTTCATACAAATCTCATTTCAGTCCAATCTAAGTTTTGATGAAATGTATTTATTTGTACTTATATGTTCCATCATTTACATGTGATTTGTATATGCATTTTTTATGCAGCATGTTTGGTATAATATGGGATTGTACCTTACCCTTAAATTTGAAATTTGATATTTGGGAAAAATTACTATATGCTCACATAATAACTTGCTCTTTCTCTTTTCTTACTGATAATTTAGCATGGCATTGGGGTCTTCTGGGTGTCTCAGGACACCTGGATTAAGTATATGAATAAATGATGTAGAACATGTGCAGTCTTCTAATATACAAGATGTGCAACAATCTATTCTACGGGATGTTCAACCAATAGATTCCCCACATTCCTCTTGCCCAACAAATGACGCCCGAGTTAGCAGTGAGGGTACAATTAAATATGTTGTATAATGCATTGAAATTAGTCATAAATTGCATGAAAACATATGCAATCACTTAATCTAAGAAAGTGGAACTATTTCAAAATGTAATTTTAGAATAAACTCACCAGGAACTATAACTACAACACCCTTTAATTTTTCATACGATAAAAAAGTCACTTGTTTAGGCACAAATCATGTAAGACCCGAACACGACATAAATCGACATGAACACCACTCGATACGACCCATTGCCAGTCTAGTCATCAAATCAAAACTAAATTTGCTATCCACAATAGAATCACACAACTTAAGTTCAAAAGAATTAATACTTTGGTAAAGCACATTTTGCCAATCTTCTTCATTACACTTGACTGTACAGTTTTTGCCTCTTTTTTTCGGTCTATTCTTTTTATGCAGACATTTTCTTAAAGGTAAATAAGATAATTTTTTGCATTACACTTGACAATGCAGTTTTTTCCTTTTTTTTTTTTGTTTTTCCCGTCTTTTCTTTTTATGCGAACATTTTCTCGAAGCTAAATAAGACAATTTGTGAAATGCAAACTCTCATAATGAAGCTAAATAAGACAATTTGGCATCAACATTAATCGCAGTTTTCCGTGTAGTAGTGAGCTTTTTCTCAGCTTCAGTAACCTTCTTCTCCAGTCAGCTACTTTATCCCGAAACTCAGTATTCTGTCTCTTGTCCTCCTTGAAGGTCTTCACATATTCCTCTTAGGTCAAAGTGCTCTCTTGAGAGATAATGGAAAATTATCTTGTGAAAACAAAACATTTTTTGGGTTAAAAATTATAAACTTATAACTTAAAGATGAAAGTAAATAAATATCAGATTATTATCCGCATGGCCCGATGCTTGGAATAAAACCAAAAAGTATCGGTATCCAAAGATCTGATAATCTTAGTCTCAAACTTTTCTCTAATATAAATTGTTGCTAACATTAACAGGTCTGGGGAGAAGGATAATCGAGACTCGAGCAGTTCATGCTAAAGGTGAATGCACCTGTATTTGGAAAATGATTCTCATCTAGTGTGATGAAGAGTGATAGTGAGGGTTGAAATTCACCTAGTCAACTACTAAGGTTGAATTATTAATAAAAAATTATTCCAATTTTGCCCTTATTAATTTGCTAAATGACACTAATACGAACCAAGTTAATACACAAATAATAAAGGTAAAATGAACAATATAACATATATATCCATCTAAGTTTAAACAAACACATGTATGCACAGGTTCATTTAAGGGAAAAAATAAAATACTCAACCTTCAAAATTGAGGCTAAAAAACCCGATGGCATTTAACTTTCACAACAATTTGAGGCAAGAAAGTTTTTTCGACTAAGACCTACGGTCGAAACAACCATATGAGATCCTATATGCCTCAAACTAAAATTTGTTTCGACCAAATTACATAAAGGCCTCTATGTATGCACGTATCTGATACATATACAATCATAAAATTAACCAAATCATACTGAAATAAGTTATATATATTAAACGATTTACATTCACAGTATGAAAAAAAACACCAAAATAAATCAAATAAAAGCTAATAAAGCAACGGATCAAGAAACACACATACAAAGCTCTAAGCATGAGGGGCCTCTCTTTTAATATATATCTCCTTAAACAACCTCTTAGACTTACTAAGTTGTCTGATCATCTCATAACAAAGAGTCTACAAAAGCCTCGAATCAACTTCATTGAATTCCACATCAATAAAGCTCTCCAAAAACTCCACGGTCACTGTGAAATTAAGAAATCATGACTCTAAAATTAAAAAACCATTAAAACCACAAAAATTTAAAAGAGATAATGAAGTTAATGCTTAACATTCAGTTAATCTAGTTAATGCTTATACATAACTATTAACTACCTAAGTCCTTAACATTCAGATTTGCTTAAGAGTTAACTGTTAAGAAATAACTGCATTTTCATCTGTTAAAATGCAGGCCTCTACTCAATATTAACATTCAAATATGTATAAGCATTAACTGTTAACATTAGTTTTTCTGCTAATATTAGTTTACTTTACTGTTCCAAAACAGAGTAAACTAAAAAGTCCGGGACATGTATATGAATAACATCTCAAGGAAGGACATGAAGAAAGCTTGAAAATCGAGTACGCTGAGATTTGGTTTAGTGTTTTTCAACATATTTAAATAAAAAAATCCAAGTGTGATTTATGCTTTCCTTTCTGCCAAACTATCCAATGAGATAGGGATTATATGGACGAGTACGCTGAGATTTATGCTTTCCTTTCTTAGTATTAGGAAGGACCCTTGAGCATGAGCAATCTGCCAAACTATCCGGTGAGATAGGGATAATAACTCAAAATCTTATTTCGGTGCCAACTAAATGGAAAGCACTTAGTGAGCATGATAAGAATGAGGATTTTGATAGAATTACTTTAAGTATATATATTTTTAGTCTTGTGACTATCAATATTATACATTTATGTTTAACTTGATGTAACACCCTGCCTAAAATAATAACGGGTGGCCAGCCCTATACTATATTAAATCAGGAATTTCAGATGGTCCAGTCTCAACATCAACTGCCGGTACTATATAATATAGGATTAACTACCCGATATCATATAAGCGAGATGTTAAATAAATTAAAACATGCAACATAACATAACCCAAAACTATGAATAAAGGAAAGAACGATGATAATGAAATGCTAGAAATAAAATGGAATAACTACAACTGAATGTGCGAAAGTAGACCCGAATAAGCTGTCGGGTCACATCAAATACAATAACTGGAATGTAATAAATATAAATATCCCCTGGGTAAAAACCCGATATACAACATGAATCCTACCTAGAATTTTAAAGAAGTAGGAAGCGGCTACCATCAAATTCCTGCAATAGTCTGCACCTGTCACGGCTCCCCAGTCTCTAGATAGAAAGTCATCCGGCATCCATGCGGTAGGACACCTGTAGTAATATATATATGTACAGTCAGGAGAGAAAAATAAACGGGTCAGAGCCCCGATTGTGAAAATATTTAGCAAGTGTGTTAACCGTGCATAATAATTATCGGTGCACTTATTTCATAATTAAAGTGGAACCGCACTCTCGTGGAACCCCAACTCACCTCTCATCTAAAGGCGCGCACCTATTCGCGTCCTCAAGTTTTAGTTAAATTAACCCCATCGTTATTAGGACAACCTAACTTATCATAGGCCTAGCCTATACCCACGAGAGCTACTACCCATCATAATCCAAGGATCCACCCTTTCTAAACCCACTAGATTATGATTACAAACTATTGTGCCATAATAGGCTTAATGGATTCCGATTTATAATTATAATGAATTTTAATTCTTACTATGTTACCCCTATATATATATATACATATATATAGGCTAAAATATAAGAATTTATCTAAATATCATGCACATGGAATAATGGCAAAACTTCTCTCTAATCGCAAAGCGAAATCCAGACAAGGAACCGCCCCGTTACACTACTCCTGACAAGGTCACGACTGGAGATCTATTATGCCATATAAGTAATTACTTCTCTCAAATCTTGACATGGCACTGCGTTTCGTGCGTGAGGTGTCTCGCAAAGTGAAATCCAAACAAGGAACCACCTCGTTACACTACTCCTGGGCAATGTCGATCCTAGATATCCATAATACTTAGCATACAATATAATACTACCCTTACTACTGAAATTTTAAACTACAATATGAAAACAACTAGAAATCTCCAATAATATCCTTGGGATGATGTAACCGAAGTATTCCTTAAATGCGATACATCAATCCCCAAATAAACTGGTACACCATAAACATCCAAGATGTACCCCATAGAAATACCATATCCTCGCATCTATAGGATATATATATATATAGGTATTTTATTTTAACCATATATATATACACACCATCAACCAATCCCATGACCATGTATACATACCATATATGATGTACCAAGGCCATGCACAAATAAATACCCGACTATATATATAGCGGCGATAAAACTGCATCAATGCTATCATCTCTCCAGTGCCCGGCTCACGTAGCAATACTGGGGCCACCATGGTGGGACTAAACGACACCCATCTCGTGGCAAAATCACGCACACGACGTCCCGGGAAGCGGTCATAGCTCGAAACCGGCAATGAGACGAAAGATACCCACCACGTCTCATCCCAAAAATATAAAAATGTAAATCACATAATAACACACGGGATGACTATGACCTGGGGAATATCCACACCATGCTTTTCTAGCCAGGATGCTCACCCTTTACACGCGCAACTTCCCAATGATAGCATGAGCGGGGTATGCTTATCCAAATAAGTATATATATCATTCACATGCACAATATATATACATCCATATGATCCAATCATATGATCAAATAGTAAACCATCATATACGGTTTAAATATCCATACCATGTATGTCCACAACATAAATATATCCATATTCATATCTATACAGATATATATAAATATATATATTCACATATCCTTGTATACAACTAATTCTCGTTCATAAGTATGAAACATATGAACTCGGCTATAAGTATATATATAATCCTCAATATACAAGCCGTCACCAAAATTTATTTAATTTATCTCGATATGTGAATACAATCCCTCACTTGAAACATATTCAATCATTTTTCCTATGATGAAAAGTCTCCCAAAACCATATTTGTATATCTATACATATATATATTCAACATTAGGGTTATCACCCCAAATTTTGTATAGGAAACCATCACTATACGTATCATATATCTCAAAAAGGGCATTCATGACTCCAATACTAGTTTCGACTATATGTATATATATACATAACAATAGTCTATAAACCTCCACTAAGCCCAACTATTATTTCAAGTATGGGAATCCCAATGTTCATTTCCACACAATCATAAATAGACTATCCTAACTAGAATGCCGCTACCTCGTATTCTAGTTGATAGTACAATCCAATCATTCCCAAATCTTGCCTAGGGTTCAATTGTTCTTATGAACCCTTACTCCTATTGCATTACCAATTGTTCCTTAATTTAAACATCTCTAAGGGTTCGTGACTCCTCTTTCTCATTAATCCCCAATTATAACTTAATAGAATCCTATCGCTATAAGGATTTAACATGCCTAACGGACTATAATTTCCTAACATACCTTCTTAACTCTCTCTCTAGGAGTTCTAAACCTCTTATCGTATCTATAATTAATTTGGATATATAATTAGGATTGTTAACCTTAATGAGGTGTCCCCCACAATTTCTATACACAACGAAAAATCCATACGTGGATATATTTCTCCCAAATACACTAAGGAGTCCCCAAAATCTTTATATGTGAGAAACTCCTTCAATGTCTCCAAGAACATATCTCTTACATCATAAGAGAAGGCCCCCAAAGCAATAGACCCAACCAAAAAGGGGTTTGGAATCACTATGGAGAAAACACCTCAAAATACCCTGTTTCCGAATCGATTCGGCCTAGCGAATCGATTCGGCCTCCATGGAGAACCGATTCGGGTCCAAAGACCTGGGCTACTGCCACAGGCTGAGTCGATTCGGCTTGGGTCCGAATCGATTCGGTCAATGCAGACCTGCCAATTTCCCTAAACCGAACCGATTTGCATAAGGGGGCGAATCGATTCGGGCCTGTAAATTTTGAAGGGGTCTTCTTCTTCATCAAAACCCACGAATTCTAAACCCTAAATTTCTCATTATAACCCCCAAACCTTCATCAAATCATGATTTTAATCCCATTAATCAACCCAAAGTTGATCCCAACCATTTCTATTCCATTAAATCCATTTTTACCCATTGATTTCAAGATTAAACCTAAAAATCTAGGTTTTGATGTTAATAACCAAAAATCCATTTCTTTAACTCACAAATTATGAAATGAAAATACACAAATAGCTATTTAGCAAGATTAAACACTTGCCTCAGATTGGTAGAGGTTGGATTGTCCTTGATGTCGCGGTTGGGCCAGAAATCCCCAAGCTTTCTTCCTCTCTCTCTTCTTTTCTTCTTCTTTCTCTCTTGTTTCTCCCTCTAGGGCTTCCTCTCTTTATCTAAAATGAGAAATGGCTTCATCCGTAAGCCTCCTAAACCTTTAAAACAAAATCCCAATTTTAAATGTTAATACGCAATTTAAATGACTCGTTTACTCCAATTCGAGCCAAAATAACTTAAAAACATTCCGGAGCCGAAATAAAAACCAATGACTGTCATTTTGACTATCTCGACCCTTCCGGAATCGATGGTACCCTCATAAATATCATCCGGAATACTTTGAAATATTCTCTATTTTTGGGCCTCAAGTCCCAAATTTTGAAATTCTCCAATTTAATTAAATTTTATTTTCCCAAAATTTAATTTCTCAGTCTCCAAAGTTGACGGTTGTTACATACTTCACCCCTTACAAAAATTTCGTCCGCGAAATTTAAGACATACCTAGGACCTCAATATCATCTAGTCCTCACGTCAATCCTTAGGATCATTATACCGATCCTTCCTGGTTCTCATATCGAACGATATAGTTTTAAAGTAACTACTACCCAGGGCGCCCATACACCCCGTATCCGGATTTCCACTCGTAAAATTAAAATTAGGCTCCATTAGCCTCAAATCATAATATAACCCTCAGCAATATGATCTATAACAACATACTAAATATATACAAGTTTAAAATTTCCCAATGGTAGAACTCTTCTCAATTCCTGACACTAGCCACCTTCGTGCGGGGGAGGTCTCGCAAGCGAAATCCAAACAAGGAACCCTCCCAATACACTACTGTGTAGCTAGGTCGGGGATTGAGATTAGTTGAACCAGGGTTAAGGTTTTATAAAAAGATTTTCTTTCATATTTTAGATATTGCCCGAGGGCCAATACAATAATCCGATGTAAATATATTTTGCGTCTTTCGACACGCCAAACAAATACCTTATGTTTAGAACACAAGGCCTCAACAAATACAATACTCTAGCCAATACCTAGTTCTCAAAACTAGCGCAACTATGAGCTAAACTATCCTCTCCACATAAATCTACCAAACTCTAAACCTTTCAGTTATGAAATTCCTCTACATCACATCAACACTTATATAAAAATAAATTCCTCCCTACTATTTCGTTACAAAAAGATGTATCATCTCAAAAGATGCCATATAAAGGCCACACTTGCTCACTTCCTCCTCTAGGAAAAATTCCATACACCCTAGCGATGTAGCAGCTAGTTACTCATCACACCTCACACGCGACGTTCCCAATATCGCACAAAGCGTAACTTAAACCCAAATAAAGGTATTCTACCTTATAGTTCCATAACCCAATGGTTTCCCCTCGTCCTTGAATCTCAACTCAGGGTCCTCAACTTCTTCCAGGATAATCATTATCCCTAAGACGATTACTTCACAAGAGAGACATCTTCCTCAAAACCCTTCCTAACCATAATGAAGGGCAAGGCGCGATTGCAACTGCCGAAAACTCCTTCAGTCCTACACAACGAAACTGAGTCTCCCAAGCCATTCCCCTTCATCCTAGAAGGCGATACTCCTAATATTGGGATAACTCAACCTACCTCACCTCAGTAAGTGTCACCAACATTAGGTTTCCCAACGGAGGTTAACAGATTCTCAATGTAAACCTCTCAAGGACTACACTACATGCCTCTCCTCAGGACTACCTTACTAGGACCAAGATTCGCCATTCGAGTAAATTTCCTTTCTTACTCAACTGCCGATAAATCACCTCGAACTACTGCTAGAAATCTCCTCAATAACTCCTCTGAAATCGGGGAAAACAAATACCCCCGATTACAGTGTACCAAAAATATGCCATGGGTATTGTACTTCTAATCCTATCCTTTCCTGGACGACAAAATCTAGGCGACGTCTGAAACGAAACAAGAGCAATTTTTGTCAGAACGTCAATCAAGTGAATATACTTCACAGAAGAAAACAACACAGTGAACACAACAGTCCTATTTGTAGGGCTTTATGTCAGGAACGTTAACGGAAGAAGGCAGAAAACTCACACAGATCCTAAGGACTCTAGAACCTGATGCTCTGATACCATCTGTAACACCCCGCCTAAAATAATAACAGGTGGCCAGCCCTATACTATATTAAATCAGGAATTTCAGATGGTCCAGTCTCAACATCAACTGCCGGTACTATATAATATAGGATTAACTACCCGATATCATATAAGCGAGATGTTAAATAAATTAAAACATGCAACATAACATAACCCAACACTATAAATAAAGGAAAGAACGATGATAATGAAATGCTAGAAATAAAATGGAATAAATAAAATGGAATAACTACAACTGAATGTGCAAAAGTAGACCCGAATAAGCTGTCAGGTCACAGCAAATACAATAACTGGAATGGAATAAATATAAACATGTATATAAATATCCCTTGGGTACAAACCCGATATACAACATGAATCCTACCTAGAATTTTAAAGAAGTAGGAAGCGGCTACCATCAAATTCTCGCAACAGTCTGCACCTATCACGGCTCCCCAGACTCTAGATAGAAAGTCATCCGGCATCCATGCGGTAGGACACCTGTAGTAATATATATATTTACAGGCAGGAGAGAAAAAAAAAGGTCAGAGCCCCGATTGTGAAAATATTTAGCAAGTGTGTTAACTATGCATAATAATTATCGGTGCACTTATTTCATAATTAAAGTGGAACCGCACTCTCGTGGAACCCCAACTCACCTCTCATCTAAAGGCGCGCACCTATTCGCGTCCTCAAGTTTTAGTTAAATTAACCCCATAGTTATTAGGACAACCTAACTTATCATAGGCCTAGCCTATACCCACGAGAGCTACTACCCATCATAATCCAAGAATCCACCCTTTCTAAACCCATTACATTGTGATTACAAACAATTGTGCCATAATAGGTTTAATGGATTTTGATTTATAATTATAATGAATTTTAATTCTTACTACGTTACCCCTATATATATATATATATACATATATATAGGCTAAAATTTAAGAATTTATCTAAATATCATGCACATGGAATAATGGCAAAAGTTCTCTCTAATCTCAAAATTGTACTACGTTTCGTGCGTGGGGAGTCTCGCAAAGTGAAATCCATACAAGGAACCGCCTCGTTACACTACTCCTGACAATGTCACGAATAGAGATCCATTATGCCATATAAGTAATTACTTCTCTCAAATCTCGACATGGCACTGCGTTTCGTGCGTGAGGTGTCTCGCAAAGCGAAATCAAAATGAGGAACCACCTCGTTACACTACTCCTGGGCAATGTCAATCCTAAAGATCCATAATACTTAGCATACAATATAATACTACCCTTACTACTGAAATTTTAAAATACAATATGAAAACAACTAGAAATCTCCAATAATATCCTTGGGATGATGTAACCGAAGTATTCCTTAAATGCGATACATCAACCCCCAAATAAACTGGTACACCATAAACATCCAAGATGTACCCCATAGAAATATCATATCCTCGCATCTATAGGATATATATATAAATATATATATATATATATATATATAGGTATTTTATTCTAATCATATATATATATATACACACCATCAACCAATCCCATGACCATGTATACATACCATATATGATGTACCAAGGCCATGCACAAATAAATACCCGGCTATATATATAGCGGCGATAAAACTGCATCAATGCAATCATCTCCCCAGTGCCCGACACACGTAGCAATACTGGGGCCACCATGGTGGGACTAAACCACACCCATCTCGTGGTAAACTCACGCACACGACGTCCTTGGAAGCGGTCATAGCTCCAAACCGACAATGAGACGTAACATACCCACCACGTCTCATCCCAAAAATATAAAAATGTAAATCACATAAAAACACTCGGGACGACTATGACCTGGGGATATCCACACCCTGCTTTTCTAGCCAGGATGCTCACCCTCTACGCGCGCAACTTCCCAATGATAGCATGAACGGGGTATGCTTATCCAAATAAGTATATATATCATTCACATGCACAATATATATACATCCATATGATCCAATCATATGATCAAATAGTAAACCATCATATACGGTTTAAATATCCATACCATGTATGTCCACAACATAAATATATCCATATTCATATCTATATAGATATATATAAATATATATATTCACATATCCTTGTATACAATTAATTCTCGTTCATAATTATGAAACATATGAACTCGGCTATAAGTATATATATAATCCTCAATATACAAGCCGTCACCAAAATTTATTTAATTTATCTCGATATGTGAATACAATCCCTCACTTGAAACATATTCAATCATTTTTCCTATGATGAACAGTCTCCCAAAACCATATGTATATATCTATACATATATATATTCAACATTAGGGTTATCACCCAAAATTTTGTATAGGAAACCATCACTATACGTATCATATATCTCAAAAAGGGCATTCATGACTCCAATACTAGTTTCGACTATATGTATATATATACATAACAATAGTCTATAAACCTCCACTTAGCCCAACTATTATTTCAAATATGGGAATCCCAATGTTCATTTCCACACAATCATAAATAAACTATCCTAACTAGAATTCCGCTACCTCGTATACTAGTTGATAGTACAATCCAATCATTCCCAAATCTTGCCTAGGGTTAAATTGTTCTTATGAACCCTTACTCCTATCGCATTACCAATTGTTCCTTAATTTAAACATCTCTAAGGGTTCGTGACTCCTCTTTCTCATTAATCCCCAATTATAACATAATAGAATCCTATCGCTATAAGGATTCAACATGCCTAACAGACTATAATTTCCTAACATACCTTCTTAACTCTCTCTCTAGGAGTTCTAAACCTCCTATTGTATCTATAATTACTTTGGATATATAATTAGGATTCTCAACCTTAACGAGGTGTCCCCCACAATTTCTATACACAACGAAAAATCCATACGTGGATATATTTCTCCAAAATACCCTAAGGAGTCCCCAAAATCTTTATATGTGAGAAACTCCTTCAATGTCTCCAAGAACATATCTCTTACATCATAAGAGAAGGCCCCCAAATCAATAGACCCAACCAAAAAGGAGTTTGGAATCACTATGGAGAAAACACCTCAAAATACCCTGTTTCCGAATCGATTCGGCCCTATTCCGAATCGATTCGGCCTAGCGAATCGATTCGGCCTCCAAGGCGAACCGATTTGGGTTCAAAGAACTGGGTTACTGCCACAGGACCAATCGATTCGGCTTGGGTCCGAATCGATTCGGTCAATGCAGACTTGCCAATTTCCCTAAACTGAACCGATTCGCATAAGGGGGCGAATCGATCAGGGCCTGCGAATTTTGAAGGGGTCTTCTTCTTCATCAAAACCCACGAATTCTAAACCCTAAATTTCTCATTCTAACCCCCAAACCTTCATCAAATCATGATTTTAAGCCCATTAATCAACCCAAAGTTGATCCCAACCATTTCTATTCCATTAAATCCATTTTTACCCATTGATTTCAAGATTAAACCTAAAAATCTAGGTTTTGATATTAATACCCATAAATCCATTTCTTTAACCCACAAATTATGAAATAAAAATACACAAATAGCTATTTAGTAAGATTAAACACTTGTCTCAGATTGGTAGAGGTTGGATTGTCCTTGATGTCGCGGTTGGGCCGGAAATACCCAAGCTTTCTTCCTCTCTCTCTTCTTTTCTTCTTCTTTCTCTCTTTTTTCTCCCTCTAGGGCTTCCTCTCTTTCTCTCAAATGAGAAATGGCTTCATCCGTAAGCCTCCTTATCCTTTAAAACAAAATCCCAATTTTAAATGTTAATACACAATTTAAATGACTCGTTTACTCCAATTCGAGCCAAAATAACTTTAAAACATTCCGGAGCCAAAATAAAACCCAATGACAGTCATTTTGACTATCTCGACCCTTCTGGAATCGGTGGTACCCTCAAAAATATCATCCTGAATACTTTGAAATATTCTCTATTTTTGGGCCTCAAGTCCCAAATTTTGAAATTCTCCAATTTAATTAAATTTTATTTTCCCAAAATTTTATTTCTCAGTCTCCAAAGTCAAGGGTTATTACACTTGATTAATTAATATTTTGTATTTATAGGAGAGATTTGAAATTGACTTGGATTAAAATGGAAAACGAAGTTGCGAAGAGTTAATGAAAGGGAGGAGTAGGGATTGAAGAAGTAAGCTTCATCAATATTATTTGACATTTGAGTCAAAGGAGGTGGCACGAGCAAATCCATATAGTACCTGTACCGAGGCAAATTGACACAAATTGTGTGATTTATTTGCTGATCCAAAATATGAGGTACAAGATTATTGCAATTATTTTAATAATCTAATATGACAATGTTTATATCTGATTTAATGATTTATCATATATATATATATATATATATATATACACACACACATATTGTAGAAATGATATGAGATAAACAAAAACAATAAAGGAAAGCAAACTGTAAGGCACAACAAGGGATCCAAGGCATTTGTGGTTGTTCGTCATGAATTGGTAATATTTTTTACTTTAGATTCAAATATTTTCTCCTGAAATATGTTTTCTGATTATATACTTATTGTATTTTGACTGAAAGTAAAGGCGGCTCGTGGTGTTGAGCCTAACAGGATCGAATTTTATAACGAAATCCATTGTAAAAATGGGAATTGGACGTCTCCCGAAGCCGAAGAATTCTATTTAAGTAAAATTGTGATTTATTTTATGTCCCACTGTAATCGGGTTAAGTATGTTTGGTTATTGGAGGCGGACGCTAAGTAAGTTGAGTTTTATTTGTTGATTTAGAGGATGGGATTAAGTATGGTGGATTATTTTGTGTTGAAGTTGATTTTTAAATGGATTGAACAGGTTGGTTTTAATGTAAAAACAATGGAAACTCTGCCATTTTTTTAAAAATATAAAATATTTTATTGGAGCCTATGTTGAGTTATATTTGTTGTAGGAAAGGGAGAGATTATGTTTGAACATATTGATTTTCATTTAAAACAAAGAAAAGTATGTTGATTTTTTTAGGTATAAATATTTAAAAAAATTTAATATGTTTAGATGCTAATTGTATAAGTTTGAGTCTGTATTTGAGGAGGGTCCATTATTGAGCCCAGAAGAGATAGAGGATCGTGTGGTCGGGTCGAGATCAGGGTATATTAATGGGCTTGGGCATGGTCCCAAACCAACTAATTCTAAGAAATCTTTGCAATAGAAAAAATGGACAACTGGAGGAAGCTCTTAATGAGTATGTAGAGCTCAACATGAGTTGATGAAGCGCCTAAAAGCTCAAGAGATGAAGTTTGCAGATCATCGTGAGAAGATGACGAAGCAACAAAAGGAGGAATCTTCTCAACGAGCACTCATAAAATACCATTTTTGCTAAGGAAGTTGAATTTGATAAGATCATTGAATCCTTGTTTATTTCAAGAGAAATGCAATCCATATAATCTTTAGTTCAATGGTATGTCACTCAAGACATGTTTTTCTATTCAAGTAATAAATAGTGATTTTATTATTCTTATCTATACAACTTAACTGACAATTTTTTTATAATGAATTGCAGATATTAAAGGACGAGTACTCTTATTTGCAAAACATATTTGGATGCAGTGAACTGAAGGGAAAATTTAGGAGATTGTTATGCCGACTGCGATATTTTTGCTATTAGACATTTTGTTAGTTTTTTTGTTAACTTTTGTTATTAGATATTATGACTTACCTTTTAAGCGGAACTTTTGGCACACAAATGGTGCATTTTTTGCGATTAGATATTATGACATGCGTGAAATTTTTGGCACGAAGGTGGGGTCTTAATATGTTGATAACACTTTGCGTTTTAAATAGATGTACTTTGTGAACATGATTTTACATTTTAATTATTTTTTGAGTATGCGGATGAACATGTAAATGTCGCAAAGTATTAATGCTATTAGTTAATTGTCATTATGAAAATGACATTTGTGATAACTATTTCGAATGAAAACAAACTAGTAAAAATATTTGAATTAATATTAAAAATGATAATAACATTAGTCACAAAAAATAATAATAAATAACATTAGCCACAAAAAAAAAATAATATACAACATTGGCCACTATTTTTATTTGTGGACAAATGTGTTAGAAAAGTCTATTTGCATCAATTTTAGGTGGTGGAAAAAACTAAAAACTTATTTAGCCACGAATTTTTAAGAATATAAGGGAGACAATTTGCCACGAAATTATACTATCTACTACGAATTTTTTTGACAAATAATAACGACAAAAAATCGTTGCGAAAAAGTACACAATAGGCTACAATTTTTTTTAGTGGCCAATAAGTCTACCATTGGCCACGAAACTCATTTTCGTTCTCATATACCTTTTTAGTCACTGGGCTTTGGCCATGACAATACTACAAAAATATCGTTGCCAAATATCTTTAGCAACGAAATGTAAACACTTGGATACAATTTTTTTCGCAACAAAATGTACAATTTCTTGTAGTTTCAAAGACCTGTATCTCTTTCTTTTAATTTATGAAAAACAATGATCACAGTTTAGTGTCAAACGTTTATTCTCTTTATGGTATCAGATCCATAGATTCAATGGCATCCCCATCTGCATTTTCTCTCAATATGGCATCATTGCACCAACTAGTGTCAATTTGTCCTCTTAAGTTAAAACATGATAATTATTTAATCTGGAGAAATCACATGCTCTATGTTATGAAGACAATGAAGGTGACTCATTTAATAGAAAATAAGACACCACAAAAAAGTGGATGACAAAGGAAAAATCACAAAAGAATTTAAAGAATATGAAAAAAAAAACTTGCTAGTAAAGAGTTGGATTCAGTTCAACGTAGTTGAAGAACTCATGTACCTCATATTTGGCCATAACTCTGCAAAGGACACATGGAACTGTTTGGAGGATAAATTCTTGGAAGCAACAACGGAGAAATAATTTCAATTAAAAGAGCAGGTTCGTGACATAAAACTAGATGGAGAAACTCTTGATCAATATATCAAAGCGTTCAAAAACATATATGATGGCTTAGCTATATTCACATGCCACTAGATGAAGAAACAAAAGTAATCAATTTTGCAAAAAGTTTGGGACCCAAATACTCAACATTCATAATAGTAATGTTAGGTAAGGATCCATACTCTTCTCTTTCTGAACTAAAAAGTTCTCTCAAAGGTTTTGAAATAAGGGAACAAGCTAATTATGGTTCAAGTCAAGCTGACACCACTATGGTGTTCTCGGCAATGAGAGGTCAATCTCAACAGCTTGGCAGACATCATGGCAGGAGTACAAGAGGATGGATTAGCTTTTTGGATCAATTTAACTTTCGTGGCAGGGGATTCACACCTTCTAGTCACCACTCTATGTACCCATCCTATCAGTATTATTCAAATGGAGGACAACAATCCATACTTCTGCCAAGGCAAACAGCTGTGACGCAACTGCTCCATACTGCTGCTACCATTGATCAGTCCGACGCAAATGTTGCCTGTCAAATATATGGGAGAACAAATCATGGGGCCTTGAATTTCTACTATAGGTGGGATTTTTCCTACGCACCTCAAAACCAATCTCCCTCGCCTATGACTGCTATCAACTATCAACAATTGGATGACTCCTCTCTTTATGTTAACCCAGGTGCAACCTCTCATATCCCTAATTCCACAGTTAACTTTCTTAAACTCACTCCTTACATGGGAAATGATAAAGTTATAATTGGCGATGGAACAAAATAGGGCATTACACACAATGGCAAAAAATCACTCACTTCAAATTTAGCCTTAAACGATGTGTTAGTTGTACAAAAAATTTAAAAAGAATTTAATTTATGTGCTTCAATTATTAAAGGACAATGGATGTTTATTATAGTTTTCTAATAATGGATTTTTTGTTAAGGCCAAAATGATTGAACAAGTGCTGGCCAAGGGAATAGGACAAGTCTTACCTTTGAAGAGGAACCTCATGAAGCTTTTAGTGCAGTCCTCGACGGAAAAGCAAGTGATGAATTGTGGTATTAATGCTTAGGGCATTCGCAATCTAAGTCTTTAAAATTTTTGGACAAAAGTCATGTTTTAAATGTTTATCATTGGAATAAATCTTGCTCTATTTTTCTGAGTTGTCAAATGGGCAAAAGTTGCAAATTACCATTTGGATTAAATAACAAAATATCATAAAAGCCATTTGACAAAATTCACTGTAATATGTGGGGACCTGCCCCGATTTCTTCATCTCGAGGTTTCAAATATTATGTGATAATTATGGATGATTATACTCACTACACTTGGTTGTAACCATTGAAACAAAAATAAGACTATTATCATGTGTTCTTGACATTCCATAAAATGATTAAAAATCAATTTGACAGGAAATTACAAATTTTTAGGGGAGGTGAATTTGCTAGTAATGAATTTATCCACTATTTGGAACAACATTTTATTGTACGACATTATTCATGTCCCTATACTCGTGAAAAAAACGGTGTCACTGAGAGAAAACATCGACACATTGTCGAAACAGGCTTGACGTTGTTATTTCATGCTAAAATTCCAAAATTTTATGGGTTGAGGCATTTTTAACGGCCACATATTTAAAAAATAGATTACCCTCCTCAAAATTACACAATGTGACACCCTTCTTTAAACTCCACCAAACTCATCCTATTTACTCAACTTTACTTGTTTTTGGATGTCAGTGTTTTACATGTATCTGAAATAAAATGAAAAATAAATTTCAACCGAAATCATATCCATGCATTTTTATTTGGTACTATTCGCTTCACAAAGGTGTGACAACCAGAGATCCGAGATAAGGGGTGGCCAGCCCGATACTCAAACGTAACAGGAATCATGGACAGATATCATCCTCAGCATCAACAAAATAAACTGAATATAAGGGAAAACCACCCAATATATCAGAAAACGGGTTGCCAAAATGTGTAAAATTTTAAATAGGCAGTTCAAAAAACTAAATTTAAACAACCCGATCTGAAAAACAAGTGTGATTCCACATGAATATATATATTGCCACTAAAACGATTGTACACAAATGGACCGAATAAGCTGTTGGTCCACAGCTACAAAGAACATCGTACAACACTATAATATCTTATGTAAGACATTCATTAATCAAATATCAAAGTTTGGGCGACTCCCCCGAGTTACAACCCGAACTTATCTAGAATAACAAGAATGAAAGTGTTTAATACAACGTCCTGTAATAACCTGCAAAATCTTACAGCTCGTCAAAGGCAAAGGGAGGGGAACACCAAAACGGGCGTCCTTGCGGTGGAGCACCTGAGCAGATACAATCATATATGCAACAAAGAAAGTAAACCGGTCAGGGCCGGGATCTATATGATTACCAAAAGAAATAAAAGCATGATAGAAATGAACAATTATGCATAAATAAGGATGATAATATGACAATGACATTTCAACTAATTATGAAATGAAATGGAAATGAAATGACTACATAAAAAAAAAAAAGTAAGTAATATAATTTTAAAATCTTTACTCGTTAATCCAATTACAATATCCTTCTTACATTCCTTAATAGGAATTAAAAGCCATTTGTTTGGTTTACAATAAGAAGGTATAATTTCCTTTCATTTATTAACTTCCAAAGTTAATTATCTTACCATAACATCTTTCCATTCCTTAATAGGAATATCATTAATATCAAGTGCTCTTTATGGCACATATCTTATTAATCTCATTTCCCGTGCTCTTCACGGCACGTATCATGCTCTTTATGGCATATATCCATCAAGTCCCACTTGATGCAGAAAAGTTATATTCATATTCACATAACGATTCTAAGACCGCCCCTCCGAGTCTCCCCATTGGGCGCGCCCCTAAATGACCATCATCTTCCAGGGCCTATCTATACAAGAAAACCTAGGATCATAACGCAACGTCGGGAAGCGTCCATATGCCTGCGGGAAAGTCAGGACCACACCCAGAATCCCCTAACCAGCGCAGAAAAATAAACAAAACCCCGCATATGGCCTAGGACTATATCCACCCTGCATTCACTAGCTAGGGGGCATCACCAAGCGTGCGAACTTCCCTTATGATGTCATTTAGAGAGGTGTGTTTAAGTAAATTAGCATTTACCATATTTTATCTCATTTTCATTTCCAAGTTTCCATTTTCAATATCCATGTGTTTGGTCCTTTTTTATTCGAACCTAGCGTAATTAAACAACCGGGTTCATTTTATTTGAACCCATCAAAATTTACATAGTTCGGGTCCATAATAGAGAAATCTATCATCCTTAAACCAATTGGGTTCATTTTATGCGAACCTAATTCCCATCGAATATTTTAATTAATATTCCTCAATCTAAAAGTCCCAACTAAATCTCCAAATGATCATTATGATCCAATTAATCCCCAAAGTTCTTAAAACTTTAATAAGCCCCTAAGTCTCCAAGTTAGGGAATTTAACCCCCATCCACTTATTAGGATGCATAAAGAGAAGTGATGCCTCAACATCACTTAAGACAACCCTTTCCCCCGAACTTAACTCTAAGTGAAACCCATTCAACACTAGGGCACCAACCAACTCCACTAGGACTCTAAAAGTCAAGGTTTACTTCATTCAAGAAGGGTCCTAAGTCCCTATGGGGAGAAAAGAGTTTAAAAAAAAAAGTAGGAAGTTGGGTGAGAAAACAGGGGACCGGTCGACCGGTCCCAAAACCGCGGTCGACCGCGTCTCAAATTGTTGCCTTAGCAGAAAAGCAGAAAGTTCATTTCAGACGAGCCGGTCGACCGGCAGGGGACCCGCGGTCGACCGCGCCCTCAAATTCATGCCTTTGAAAGAAAGTAGTGTGCCCTCCTCCGAAGGCCCGGTCGACCGGTCTGGTAACCGCGGTCGACCGGCCATAGCAGACCTAACCTCCCTATTTCTTCTTCCAACAACCAAATCCATAACATTTAATGGAACTAAAACACCACAATATGTCTAAGTACCATCATCAACAACATTTATCATCCAAATCAATCTCTAAGGGTTAATACCCAAAAATTTAACAAAACCCTAACTAAACTAAATCATAACAATCCACAACAAATCAATCTAATTAATCCACTTAAATCATATTATAGCAAGTAAGTTACTTGCCTTGATCTTGCAATTTCAGATTTGATCTGGTGGAGGCAACAATCAAAGCTCCAATCTCTCTTTTCTCCAAAGTTCTCTTCTTCCTCCTTTCTCTCTCTCTCTCTCTCTCTCTCTCTCTCTCTCTCTCTCTCTCTCTGTAGGGCTAAATTGGAAAAAGAAATGGAAGAAAAGAAATGGGGTTGGGGGACTTAAACGTGGCTTAAATATAAAAAGCCCAACTTAAGTGGCTAATACGCGATAAAATGGTACGCACTACACATTTAAACTATAACCAGTCAAAAATGCCCGAAATGCCAAAATACAATATGGCACTTATTTTGACTGTCTCGCACCTATCGGGACTAACTACACCCTCCAAATTATCATTTGGAAATTTTATAACTCATTTTAAGTTCCGGTTTCTCATTAAACCAAAATGTCATTTAATTCTTATGACACAATAAATCACAACATGGATATTTTTACCTACTCATCAGGTAATCATACAACATTTCAGAAAATATTAACCATTTTTATATTAAATTAATATTTACTCAACATCCATCGTTTTATAATTAATTACTACACATAGTAAATAAATATAAAATAGGCCATCAAAAGTGAGGGTTATTACACACTCCCCCCTTTATGAGGGAATTTTGCCCCCAAAGTTCAAGCATACCTCACAAGAAGAAATGCGGATATTTTTCCCGCAGGTCATCCTCGCGATCCCATGTCGATTCCTCGACACTATGGTGACTACCCTGCGACCTTACTAAAGGTACTACCTGAGATCTTAATCGCAGGTCACTACGCTCTGAAATAGCAACCGACTACTCCTCATAAGGAATGGCAAGTTGCATCCCAAAAACTTCGAAAGAAAATATGCCTAAAGGCACCGTCACATCCCTCGTACTACTTTACAAAAGAGATATGGATCACGTCATGAACTTGCTGCAAATATTTTAGTAGAGCAAGTTGATAAGATACCGGACCCACCTTAACATATATAGTAAAGGTCTAATGTAGCGTGGTGTAAGTCTTCCTTCTACTCGAAATGCTTACTGCCCTACATAGGCGACATTCGCACCAACACTTGGTCCACCGACCTCAAATTCCACATGCCTTCTCCCCGCATCGACTTAACTTTATTGTCGATCTTGGTTATACGAATGAGATTCCGAATGAGCTCAATTTTTTTTTTGAAGAAGTACCTCGGATTAGTCCAGGTCCGAGAGACTTATCATTTCGCACCTCTACCCAACAAGTGGGAGATCCACAAGGCCCACGATACAAGGCTTTATAAGTCGCCATCCCAATAGTGAATCGATATAAACTATAATAATCGAATTCGACCAGTTGGAGACATCGTTCCAGACTATACTCGAAGTCAAGCACGCACATAAGGAGTATATGCCCCAACATATGGTTTACCCTTTCTGAGTGGCCATCTGTGGAAAAATAATAAGAAGTACTTAACCATAATTCAATTCCCATGGCTTGGAAACTTTCCACAATTGGGAAATGAGCATTATATTTCAGTCGGAACTAAAATCAAAGACACCCCATGCAATCCAGCAACCTTTCCATGCCCGGACACTACTATTAACGACACATCTCGTCGTTACCCGGTTGAACCGTAAACTTAGAACTATGAGATTCCACCATATTTGCCTTTCTCAAGTCCTTCTCATCTGGGACACAAATTCTCTTATGGAAACGCACCCCACCCTCAAGGTCCTAAGAGCAGAGTTTTGTTTCCCAAATTAACAACTTGTATATGTGGTCTTAACCACCCCTGTCTCTCCTACGACATCTTGCAATAATGTGTTGCTCGGACGAAAGACTAAATTCTGCCCAAGAAGTAGCATCTCCCTTCCTATACGGAGATCACCCCACTAGGAATTTTAATTCAAGCATGGGATAATACTTCCAACAAGTTTAGACTTATGTGGTCCATAAACAATATATCTATGCTCCCGCATTATCGCACCCTATCCTGGCAGAGGTTTGTCCATTGAATCCACCCTCGAGCTTAACTACATGGGCTCAGAAGTGAAAGTCAATTCGCCTATCTCTTTTCGAAAGCTAGGCGCCATCTTAATATTCTAACTACAAGTGGCCTCATCTCCTTTGGCCCAACTGAGAAAAACTTCTCGAAATCTCCTACTTCTCGTTACTAGGGAATCAATCCCTTTGAGCTAACACACAATCTGTTCGTGGTCAACTCCCGACATCCCTCCTAAACTAAAGTCACATACCAAAGGCCTTACATACAAACAATCCCAAAGTCTACCTACCTATAATGTATCCTATCTAAGTCGTATACGTTTAATACTAAGTGTATCCCTAGTGCCCAAGACCTTTCTCAACTCCCGACATTTGCTCGGTTTCGTGCGTGGGACGTCTCACCGAAGCAAAATCCAAACAAGGAACCCTCCTGTTATACTACTACCTCGCGTTGTCGGTCATCAAGATATACAGGTCTAAGACACATGTTCGGGACCGAAAAGATTCTACCTATTTACATTACCAATCAAATAACTAAAGATTTACAAATCAAGTATTCACTTTTCATAAAGCCTTATATATATATATATATATATATATATATATATATATATATCATTTTAGATAGCCTTCTTATCAAGGCATTACCCTAAGTCTAAATCCATCTTCGCATCCCAGTCTCCCTCACATCGTTTAGAGGAGAGAACTATATACAGTGCTTCTAATTTCACTTTAATAGCCATTAATCACTCTTCTACGTGATTCTAAGCTAAACTTTACAACCAACAAAAATAAAAGTAAAAATAAAGTAAAACAAAATAAAATAAAATCAACTAACAGAAGTAAGAACAACATCTCTCCCCTTTCAACGTCGTCGAGGTTCACGCGTGGAGCGTCCCGCAAAAGAGGAATCCAAACAAGGAACCCCTTTTATACGCTACTACTCGACTTTGTCGATTGTGGAGAGAAAGCATATCAATCACATCATACCCGACCATGTCAAGGACGAGTAAATCGTCCTCAAAGCACAAAGTACAATAATAAATCCCTATGTGTATACAAACAAGGAATTGGGCGAACCATCACTCGTAGAAAACTCAATGCTAGTAAAAATACTCTCAGCAGATTTTATCAAATCTGTATCCTGAGAAGAGCTTATAAAACAAATGAGCGCGTAACACCCGCATCGAATAACACGTAACTCAAGTACCTTCGAAATAAAACTTACCCATAATAGTAGGCAATGCTAACGAAGCTAGAGGGAGTATAACCTCCCAAATTTAACAAACTCTTCCATATAGTAGTTGTCCCTGCTGCATGGGAACAACCGGATCAGGTACCTGAGGTAGGAACTGAACACGCGGCTATTGCGGAGCCCTAGAAACTGACCCCCAAACAACCGAGGACACTCCATATAGTAGTGACCCGTCTCCCCATCTAGGAAGCACCATCCCTTCATGTCCTCTCGACCTCGACCCCTTTTTCTAAACTGGGAAACACTTTGGCCAAGATGGTCCTTACCTCCATGACCATCCCGACCCCTAAGTTGTGAAGCATCCTTACCGTGCAAAACGTCATTGCCCCCGTAATAAACTCTCGAATCATTGTCTTTTAGATAGAACCTCCCCCATCGAGGATCCCTCTCTTTCTGCTTACTACCCGCAAATTGGGATGAGGGAAATGCTCCTCCTCAAATCCCATTTTCTCCGAGCTTTCCTGCTTGCCCACGACAATAGCTTTCTTTCTACCCGATGTATATCACCAATGCTCATGGCAATGAGATGAGGCTACATTCATAACCTCACCAAAAGTTTGTAAAGCTGGATTACCCAGCAATTATCATCGGATTCTCCAGTTTCGACCTCCCATAAATTTTGAGATCTTCCTATCTTCCGGAGCCATCTCATCCGGCACTAAAACTCGTTGACCGTGTAAACTCCTCTACATATTCCGCCACAGGTCTCTCCTCTTGCACAACACCCTGGAGTTTCTTTCTCATCTCCCTAAGAGCTGCGGGAGGAATGTAATCACGATCAAACAAAGCCCAGGACTCAGTGATCGTCATTGTGCCTCTCCGTTCTGGTGTGATTATTATCTCCCACCAGTATAACGCAGATCCGACTAAGTTAAAAGTGGCAAGGACTTGTTCCTTTCCTCGCTACATTCTATCATTCGAAGGTGGCGTTGCACGTCCCGTTTCCATTTATTGGCTTTAATAACATCCATACCTCCATCGAATTCCGGGGAATTACCCTTTTGAAAGGACTCCTAAATCCTTTTCCCACAAAAAGGTCCTATAGGAGCTTGAATATCATGAGTCCCTGGAAGTTACGTGGACCACTGCGATCCTGGCGGTGATAACCATTTGAGCCACAGCATTTGCTACATCCGTAGCGTTAACGATCCCTTGTGGAGGCGATGGAGAATCCACCCCCCTTCTACAACCCCATTACGTCTCTCTGAGCGACCTCTCAAGGTGGCGTTCGAGATGAAAAAACAATAGAGTTACAATATTATCTAACCCGCAAAAGATCGCAAACATAAACAACTACACAGTCCTAACCTTAGGCTCTATATCAAAGAACGCTACGGTAGAACGTGGTGAATCTACATAGATCCTAAAGACTCTAGAACCTGATGCTCTGATACCATCTATGACAACCAGAGATCCGAGATAAGGGGTGGCCAGCCCGATACTCAAACGTAATAGGAATCATGGACAGATATCATCCTCAACACCAATAAAATAAACTGAATATACGGGAAAACCACCGAATATATCAGAAAATGGGTTGCCAAAATGTGTAAAATTTTAAATAGGCAGTTCAGAAAACTAAATTTAAACAATCCGATCTGATAAACAAGTGTGATTCCACAAGAATATATATATTACCACTAAAACGATTGTACACAAATGGACCGAATAAGCTGTTGGTCCACAGCTACAAAGAACACCGTACAACACTATAATATCTTATGTAAGACATTCATTAATCAAATATCAATGTTTGGGAGACTCGCCCGAGTTATGACCCGAACTTATCTAGAATAACAAGAATGAAAGCGTCTAATACAACGTCCTGTAATAACCCGCAAAATCTTACAGCTCGTCAAAGGCAAAGGGAGGGGAACACCAAAACGGGTGTCCTTGCGGTGGAGCACCTGAGCAGATACAATCATATATGCAACAAAGAAAGTAAACCAGTCAGGGCCGGGTTCTATATGATTACCAGAAGAAATAAAAGCATGATAGAAATGAACAGTTATGCATAAATAAGGATGATAATATGACAATGACATTTCAACTAATTATGAAATGAAATGGAAATGAAATGCCTACATAAAAAAAAAGTAAGTAATATAATTTTAAAATCTTTACTCATTAATCCAATTACCATATCCTTCTTACATTCCTTATTAGGAATTAAAAGCCATTTGTTTGGTTTACAATAAGAAGGTATAATTTCCTTTCATTTATTAACTTCCAAAGTTAATTATCTTACCATAACATCTTTCCATTCCTTAATAGGAATATCATTAATATCAAGTGCTCTTTATGGCAAATATCTTATTAATCTCATTTCCCGTGCTCTTTATGGCACGTATCATGCTCTTTATGGCATATATCCATCAAGTCCCACTTGATGCAGAAAAGTTATATTCATATTCATATAACGATTCAAAGACCGCCCCTCCGAGTTTCCCCATTGGGCGCGCCCCTAAATGACCATCATCTTCCAGGGCCTATCTATACAAGAAAACCTAGGATCATAACGCAACGTCGGGAAGCGTCCATATGCCTGCGGGAAAGTCAGGACCACACCCAGAATCCCCTAACCAGCGCAGAAAAATAAACAAAACCCCGCATATGGCCTAGGACTATATCCACCCTGCATTCACTAGCCAGGGGGCATCACCAAGCGTGCGAACTTCCCTTATGATGTCATTTAGAGAGGTGTGTTTAAGTAAATTAGCATTTACCATATTTTATCTCATTTTCATTTCCAAGTTTCCATTTTCAATATCCATGTGTTTGGTCATTTTTTATTCGAACCTAGCGTAATTAAACAACCGGGTTCATTTTATTTGAACCCATCAAAATTTACATAGTTCGGGTCCATAATAGAGAAATCTATCATCCTTAAACCAATTGGGTTCATTTTATGCGAACCTAATTCCCATCGAATATTTTAATTAATATTCCTCAATCTAAAAGTCCCAACTAAATCTCCAAATGATCATTATGATCCAATTAATCCCCAAAGTTCCTAAAACTTTAATAAGCCCCTAAGTCTCCAAGTTAGGGAATTTAACACCCATCCACTTATTAGGATGCACAAAGAGAATTGATGCCTCAACATCACTTAAGACAACCCTTTCCGCAGAACTTAACCCCAAGTGAAACCCATTCAACACTAGGTCACCAACCAACTCAACTAGGACTCTAAAAGTCAGGGTTTACTTAATTCAAGAAGGGTCCTAAGTCCCTATGGGAAGAAAAGAGTTTAAAAACAAAAGTAGGAAGTTGGGTGAGAAAACAGGGGACCGGTCGACCGGTCCCAAAACTGCGGTCGACCGCGTCTCAAATTGTTGCCTTAGAAGAAAAGAAGAAAGTTCATTTCGGACGAGCCAGTCGACGGGTAGGGGACCCACGATCGACCGCGCCCTCAAATTCATGCCTTTGAAAGAAAGCAGTGTGCCCTCCTCCGAAGGCCCGGTCGACCGGTCTGGTAACCGCGGTCGACCGGCCATAGCAGACCTAACCTCCCTATTTCTTCTTCCAACAACCAAATACATAACATTTAATGGAACTAAAACACCACAATATGTCTAAGTACCATCATCAACAACATTTATCATCCAAATCAATCTCTAAGGGTTAATACCCAAAAATTTAACAAAACCCTAACTAAACTAAATCATAACAATCCACAACAAATCAATCTAATTAATCCACTTAAATCATATTATAGCAAGTAAGTTACTTGCCTTGATCTTGCAATTTCAGATTTGATTTGGTGGACACAACAATCCAAGCTCCAATATCTCTTTTCTCCAAAGTTCTCTTCTTCCTCCTTTCTCTGTCTCTCTCTCTCTCTCTCTCTAGGGCTAAATTGGAAAAAGAAATGGAAGAAAAGAAATGGGGTTGGGGGACTTAAACGTGGCTTAAATCTAAAAAGCCCAACTTAAGTGGCTAATACGCGATAAAATGGTACGCACTACACATTTAAACTATAACCAGTCAAAAATGCCCGAAATGCCAAAATACAATATGGCACTTATTTTGACTGTCTCGCACCTACCGGGACTAACTACACCCTCCAAATTATCATTTGGAAATTTTATAACTCATTTTAAGTTCCGGTTTCTCATTAAACCAAAATGTCATTTAATTCTTATGACACAATAAATCACAACATGGATATTTTTACCTACTCATCAGGTAATCATACAACATTTCCGAAAATATTAACCGTTTTTATATTAAATTAATATTTACTCAACATCCATCATTTTATAATTAATTACTACACATAGTAAATAAATATAAAATAGGCCATCAAAAGTGAGGGTTGTTACAAAAGTGTATCATTGTTATAATCCTTTAACCAAGGGTTACTAAAAGATTGGTCACTCAAAGAAAAAAAAAGAACCAATCATAATAAGTGCGGTTGTATTTGGCTTTAGCCATTTGGTATTCTTATTTAATTTAATTTAGTATTTTAAATTTGGTAAGTTGCATAATATCATTTTGGTATTTTCAATACAAAAAATTTGGTATTTTCAATACAAAAATTTTGGTATTTCATTTCGGTTCGGTATAGTCAGTAAATCAGTTGTTAAAATGTTAAAACCAAAACCCTTCACAAAAAATTGGTAATTTCGATTTTGGTAGTTTTGGTTTCGGTAAGCAGATGTGTAAACCATTACCACTAATTTTTGGTACAAAACCATACGGCGTGAGTTTTTACCATACTGCAACAACCCTAGTGACACTCATTTGTCCGTCTTTATCGTAACCCTGATCTCCTAGTTATTTGTTTGAATCAGTTTGCTCAAGTTAATTTTTTTTAAATAGTTTTTCATTGTTGTCCATTTTTTATCTCCTGATTTCATAATGGTGTACAATATTCATTTTTTGTTTTTATTTGCAGTATTCATTTCTTGCTATTATATTTTTTTACTTTCTCCTTATTTCTTAATGATGTATAATACATTAATCTAGCTTGAATACTTTCATCATCAAACACTAACGACAACCACTTCAAAAAGCGTCCACCCATAATTGCATTTAATTATAGTTGCGTCTAAAATTACAAATTACAATGTTAATCCTAAAAAAATACTAACAAGTGTGAAAAATATATTGTAATGCATAAGTTGGAGAGAATACGAAAGGCCTTATATTATATTGGCAAAATTTTTATTTATCATGACAAATTTTAGCTAACAAACAACATAAGTAGAAAAATAAGTGCATTGCAGTAAGTGAAGTGTGCCTATCAAACAAAAATATAGAAAATAAAGATAATCAAATAATATGAAATCACCTTTATCATACTAAAATTTGCTCAAAATTTGTAATTGCCTGTTTTTCCAGATTATAATCAAACGAATCCAAAATAAAAATAATGGACTAAGAAATATTTGGATCAGTGTGTGGTTGTTTTCATTGATGATATCCTTACTTATTCTAAAATTATTGAAGAACAAAAAAATCATTTAGGAATTGTGTTACAAATTCTTAGGAGGGAGAAATTGTATGTGAAATTAAATAAGTGTGATTTTTGGTTGCCTAGTGTCTCTTTTCTAGGACATGTCATTTCTAAGGAGGGAGTGTCAGTTGATCCTCAAAAGATCAAGACTATATTAGATTGGCCTAAACCAACTAATGTGACGGAGATTCATAGTTTTCTTGGATTGGCAGGTTATTATCAATTATTTGCTCAATGGTTTTCTAGTATTGCCAAACCTCTATCGAGATTAACACAAAAGAAGGTGAAATATCAATGGTCTGAGGAAGTTGAGAATAATTTTCAAGAACTGAAGGATCGATTAGTAACTGCCACAACTTTTACTATTCCTTTCAGGACATGGGGATTTGTGATTTATAGTGATGATTCTAAGAATGGTTTGGTATGTGTGCTAATGAAAAATGAAAATTTAGTAGCTTATGCCTCGAGATAGTTAAAACCACATGAACAAAATTATCCAGCTCATGACCTAGAATTAACAGCTTTAATTTTTGCTCTTAGGATTTGGAGACATTATTTGTATGGTTAGACATGTAAGATTTATACCGATCATAAGAGTTTGAAATATATCTTTACTCAGAAAGGGTTTAACATGAGAAAAAGGAAGTGGTTAGAATTGATGAACGATTATGATTTAAGTACTCATTATCACCCAGGGAAAGCTAATATAGTAGCCGATGATTTAAGTAAAAAGTTGTGACACCCTGCCTAATTAAATATTGGGTGATAAGTACTTTATTAAATTAAATCAAAGTGTCCGGTTAGTTCATTCTTAGCATCAATGTTGAAAAATGAATTTTCTTTATTCCTCACCTAACAAATAATTAAGCTAAGTGTCCAAACATTTCATTTTATAGATTAAGTCCTATTGGTATGATTTAATATACGAAACCATTTTCATGAACATGGATAATAATATTAAATACCAAACACAAATGTTCACATAATATATATACTCGTACACTCTTATATATCTTTACATTATTCATATAGGTACACCCATGACACATAACATATTCTAACCATATGCGACACGTAGTGCCCGAATCCTACGTATAATTAATTCATTCTTTTATTTTCTCAATTACTCCAAGTTTTAGGTACTTCTCAACTCTCGAAGCATATCATCTTAATAAATGTCAACTCAAAAGGAGTACCCTCTCTACCCTACTGGTCTAAGTCTTCGTTGGCTTGCACAATCCTCAATTTATCACACATGAAATTATAACCCATTTTATGCCCTCGTAATGCCCACGATTTAATTCCATATAAAATTATACTACTTGGACCTTGACCAAAAACCTACTCGTCTTTCTCAAGTCCCATTATGATATTTAAATTATGTCTAAGGGTCTGTATACATTGGGGTATATTGACATTTTTAAAAGAAAAAAGATTCGAATTTCAGGAGGAGTCAATCGATCGATGGGAATGGTCGATCGATCGATCGATCGAGCAGGTATTGGGCCAGATTCGACAATTCTTTGCATACGGGTTCCTTCCATTTTTATCATCTAAACATCAACTAAAATGTAACAAAACTCCCCACCAAACATCACCAACATTGTATAAAATGGTATGGATGATTTCTAACGTAAAACTTTCATCAATTCTCTAAGAATCATCATCAAATGGGTTTAAATCCATGATTTAGTCTCTAACCCTAGTTTACTATATTAATTCAAGAGTTCACATTATATTTCCAAATTTCCTCCTCTAATCATCATCTAAATTCATGATAAAAACTCTATATATGATAGAATATCAGCCTAACATGATTTCCATTCAAACATATGAATTCTAGTATTCCAATTCTCCATATAAACTTATAATTAACTTTCCTACTCTAACATGGATGAAATATCAACCCAAGAGTAGTAGGATGGATACTTGACTGGAAATCAAAGGTCTGGGTGGTAGATGAAGATGGTTGTATATATGATCATCATTCTTCGATCTACGCGTTGGTGGTGGAATTGATGGAAACGGTGTGGGATTAATGGTTCTCCCCTTGGAAACCTTCTCCCTTCTCCCTTCCTTAGCCTCTATCTAACTCAAATGTTTCTACCTCTCGAAGACTCTGTCTCCTATCAGATATAACCTTATGATTTTCGTCATTAATCAAGGCCTAAATTGGGAATTACCAAAATGCCCTCTTAGGTTGTCGGTTATGCTTAAAAATATCTCGAGACCTAAACTAAACCTCCGAGTATACTTTTCTGACTATCTGAACCCTTACGAACACATTGGCACACTCGAAATGACCATACAGGTGACTTAGAATTAATTTACTTTTTAACCAATAATTTAGACCTGACGTGACTAACACCCGCATCCCAACATAATTTCTATAACTGTCGAATTATTCACTCGCGATAATTTTAATAAATTCAATGTCATATATTAATTTACTCATTAAGTAATATTCCACATAATTCTCACCAATAATTACTAACTCTCGTCACGGTAGTAAATACTCAATTTAAAATCATGATTAATATTTAATTAATTTATCCAAATGAAATTTAATTAATCCCATAATTAAAGGCCATAAATAAAAGGGGTATTACGAAAGTCTACACCAAATTCACCATGTCTTATTACAAGCCAAGAAGCTCTGTTGAAGTATTTAAGAAGCATGAAAATAGATGTTTGTGTTTATAATAAAAGAGGAATAATCGCAAACTTACAAGTACAAGCCTTATTGATGGAAAGGATCAAAGTTTTACAAGTAAATCACCCACAATTGAAGAAGATTAGGGAAGAAATTATCGAAGGGAAGATAATTGAATTTATGAGACAATATATATTGAGGTTTGGAAATAGAATGTGTGTTTCACATGATGCCCAACTAAAGAGGCAAATTTTAGAGGAATTCATTACTCGGGATTCACATTTCATTCTAGATGTACAGAGATGTTTATGGATCTTCGACAAGTGTTTTGGTGGAATAACATGAAAAGAGTGATAGCAAAATTTGTATCTCAGCGTTTGGTTTGTCAACAAATAAAAGCTGAACATCATAAACCATCAAGATTACTACAACCCCGACCTATCCAAGAGTAGAAATGGGAACATATTACTATGGACTTTCTGACAAGTTTACCAAGGAGTTCAAATAAAAAATGTTCTATTTGGGTGATTATTGATAGGTTAACTAAATCTGCTCATTTTCTTGCCATTAAGATTGGCCATTCCATAGAAAAATTAGCTAAGTTATATGTATGGGAAATTATTAGGCTTCATGGAACCTCAATTTTAATTGTTTCTGATTATGACCATAGATTCGTGCCTTGCTTTTGGAAAAGCTTACAAGCAGCCATGGGAACCCAATTGAATTTCAGCACGACTTTTCATCCTCAAACAAATGGACAATCTGAAAGAACCACTCAAACCTTAGAGGATATGATTAGGGCATGTGTGCTTGATTATAAAGGGAATTGGGATGATAATTTTCAATTAGTGGAATTTGCATATAATAATAGTTATCAACCAAGTATTCAACTAGCTATGTATGAGGCATTCTATGGTAGAAGGTGTCGTTCCCCTACATGTCGGGTAGAAGTTGGAGAAAGAAAATTATTGGGACTAGAATTGATCAAGATCGCAACAGACAAGGTGAAATTGATACAAAATCAACTTCGAATCGCGCAAAAAGCCGTCAAAAGAGTTATGTCTATAATAACAACCGGAAGTTGGAATTCCAAAGAGGAGATTATGTGTTCTTGTGCATATCACCAACAAAGGGAGTAATTAGATTTTGGAAGAAAAGGAAGTTGGGTTCAAGATGCATAGGACCTTTTGAAATCCTTGAAAGGATAGGGGTTGTTTCATATAGAATATGCTTACCCCCTGAGATCTTTAGAGTGCATAATGTGTTTCACGTGTCAATGATTCAGAAATATGTCTCAGATCTGAAGCATATCTTAAGTCATGAACCTTTTCAAGTTAGAGAGGATCTCACCTACATTGAGCATCCAGTAGAAATTTTGGACCATAAAGATAAAATATTACGAACCAACGTAATTTCACTGTTCAAAGTATTATGGTGTAATCATTCCATTGAAGAAGCCACCTGGGAGCGGAAAGATGAAATAAATGAGCGATATCCGTACCTGTTTGAAAATTAATGTAAGTCAAGTTTGAGGACCAAACTTTTTATAAGGAGGGTAGGATGTAATGACCCCACTTTTATATGTTCATATATAGTTTGTTTTTACAATTGCGTCTCACTTATTAACTAATAAATTTTGTATTATTAAAAATGTGATATTATAGGTTCTTAATATGATAAAACCCATTTTTAAATTCAAACAATCAATTATAAATTGAGTTATATTGAAGTTTATGAGACATCATAAGTGAAATGATAAGTTCTTGGGTAGAAAATATAATTTTAAGAACTTTACGACTTGTAGTGCTCTGAGACCTTTATACAACAAGACACGTTTTAAAATAAGAATAAGCAACTATAAATTGGATCAAATCAAAGTCTTATCTCATATTCAAAGTTAAGTGATAAGTTTTGGGGTAGAAAATATAATTTATGAAACCTTAGGGACTTGGTTTTAATTAAGAAAGTTTTAGGGACTAAACTAAAAATTTAAAAGGTCCATTTGTGAATAAAATATTTTCAAGGACCTCTAAGAAATATTAAAAATATATAGTGTGAAATTACGAAAATACCCTTTATGGGTAAAATGATCGTTATACCCCTAATACATTTCCACCTCGTGCTTGGTTTGATATCTCCACCGTACGTGTGTTGTCCATTGAAATAAAGCTTAAAACACATGTCATGCATATAGAAAAGATAAAACATGTGTCGATGTGTGGTGATATAAGACTGTAAAACTGTTTCATTATGCAACACGTTAAAGCCGACTCACCAAAATGAAAGCTTAGTCACCAAGACACATTCCAACACCCAAATAACTTTGAAAAACTATAAATAGAGCCCTTGGGGTTATTTATTACATGAAATTCATTCAAAAGACTAGAGATAAATAATGAGCAAACGTACGGGGAAGTTTAAGGAGAAATTTCGCCAGTTTTAATCCAATACCCGATACCACGTAAGTTCGAACATCTTTTTAGGTGAGTACTCTGACATTCCTTGTGTGTGATATGTTTATATCTGTCCATATAGACATACTAATTAGAAGGAGTTTTGAAAATTATATTGAATATTGGAAATAAGATTCGGACTAAGGGACCTCTTTTATTGGCTGACCTTCACGGCTGGATTATCGCTGGTGTGACCTAAATAAGGTGTTATGATGAACAAGTTCGATTCACCCTCAACTACCGAGGAATAATATAGTAGAAGAATACAATATTAGAGTGTACTTGGCCAATAAAATGATATGATTGAAAGAAAAAGATATTGCCTTTGAATTGTCGCATCAGTATTATTATGAGCTATTCTTTTACATATTGTCATTCATATATAAATATACTACTGCAAATTCTTGTATATATATATATATATATATATATATATATATATATATATATATATATATATATATATATATATATGCCTTATATTCTTGCTTGAATAGGTATATATGTCATAAAAAAAACTTGGAATGTCTGGACATTAAATCTCATTCGGCTTTTAGCTGACGTTGTAATATTTTTTTAGGAAATAACTAGGCTCACGGATGGAACGTAAAAGGGCTATATTGAAGATTTGGCTTTTAGATCTCTTTTTCTTACTTTATGTAAAATGTTTGGTTTATCATATAGAGCATGTAATAGGGTTTAAATTTTTTCTTAAGTTGTAAACTCGTTGTTACTTATATAAAGTTTCATTTTAGAAAGCTCTCATGACGTAACTCCTTCATTTTCAGTAGTTTACGATTCATGACCATGTGGATGTATTTCGGTTGCATTTATTTAAGGAAACAAATTAAATCCAGAATATTGAACTCCTTGGTCGCATGTCAAGATGATCGTTCCCTCATAACTCAAGGAGAGTGTCGTGACACTTAGAGTATATGAGGTAAATTGTTATATTTTAAGAGGCAAATTATGGACCTTACGGGGTGATATTTCTGAAAGTTACACTACATGAGGTAAATTGAAAGGGTATATAAGATGCATGTCATTCCAAGAGTACTTTAAGAGGAAAATTACATCATCCACAAGCATAAATATACAAATAAAATTAAACAAAATTAATTATAATGAGGGTTACTAAAAGATTGGTCACTTAAAGAAAAACAATAAACCTACAAAACAAGTGTGATTATGTTTGGCTTTAGCAATTTGGTATTCTTGCTTGATTTAATTTAGTATTTTGAATTTGGTAAGTTTGATAATATCATTTTGGTATTTTCGGTAACAATTTCGTTATTTAATTTTTGTACGGTACAGTCGGAAGATCGATTTTTAAAATGTTAATGCCAAAACATATCACCACAAATTAGGTAAATTCAATTTTGGTAATTTCGATTTCTATAATAAAAAAATGTAAACAATTGCCAGTAATTTTTGGTACAAAACAGTACGGTATGCTTTTTTACCGTATCGTGAACACCCCTAGTAATATGCATGTGTTCGTCTTTATCGTAACCTAGTTCTCCTAATTATTCGTTTGAATCAGTTTGTTCCGGTTAATTTTTTCTAATAGTTTTTCATTGTTTTCCATTATTTATCTCCTTATTCGTTAATGATGTACAATATTTACTTATAAAAAAAAATGATGTACAATCATTTTTTGTTATTATTTGCAGCATGCATTTATTGTTATTATCTCTTTTAATTATCTCCTTATTTGTTAATGATGTATCGTATATTCATCCAACTTGAATGCTTTCATCACCCATCACTAACTACAACAACTTCAAAAAGCGTCCACCCATACTTGCATCCAATTATATTTACGTCCCAAATTACAAATGATAATGTTAATCCTAAAAAACAGTTAAATAAAGTAGTAATAGGTATGTAAAATATATTATAATTCATAAGTGGGCAAGCTACAAAACAACTCAAATTATATTGGCAAAATTTTTATTTATCTTAACAAATTTTAGCTAAACAAACAACACAAAGTAGAAAAGTAAGTGTATCGCAGTGGGTGAAATTTGAGATTATCAAACAATACGAAAATCACCTTTATCAAGGTAAAATTTGCTCAAAATTTGTCATCACCTGTTTGGCGACACTGTAAGAAAAACAACCCTAAATAAAGATAACGAACTAGAAAGTTAAAATTAAAAAAAAAATGGGTCTAAGGAAGTTCTGGTGAGGGATAGGTGCATAAATTATCCCGGTAGATTTTCATGTTCAATGGGTTGTTTTGTTCAAAATATGGTATATGGAGAATTCCAGTCCCGCGATCTACATAGGACTCTACATATATGCACGAGTATACGAAGAAAGCGTGCCTTTTGAATTGAAAATGGTACCAGATTTCTTCTCCTGACCAGTTCTGTTGTTCAATCCGGATGTCGCCTAAATCCCCGGCAAGAATAAATTGCAATATAATTTCCATCAAAAGGAAAAGTAAAAAGTCAGCTATTCGATGTCCTATTCATATAAAAGAGACTCGTTTGGATCTCGTTGTACTCAGTCAAATGAAAAAATGGGTTATATTTCACCCAAAGGCACAGTCCACATGGATATGGGGGAAAATGTATTTTTGATTTCATGTTAAACGAAGTTAGTCTTCCTGACTGACTCAATCAATATTATAAAACTCTTGGACAAAAATCCTACGAGTCAACATTCAAAATCCTTCCGAAGTCATACCCGCTGATGTCTCAATGTCTATATATATATCCTTCCTCCGCATATTTATCCTCCAAATCTTTATCATATCAACTCTAAAAAATATCATGACACCTCTCAGCAGTATGTTAGCCATTCTGGCAATAGTGTTTGTACTCGGCATGAAACCAAATGGAGGTTGTAGAGTCCTAAACGGGCAAGAAGAAGAACTCAGCAAGATACCAAATGTTATAATACTACAATCTCTTTAGAAGGGTCCTGTTCGACCTCCCATAAATCCGATCGGTCGCACTTCTGTTACCGTCAGCGAGAAGGGCTTTGCTGGTCATTTTATGGCTCAACCACCTCCTAGCCATGCACACCCTCGGCTCGTCGTTCCACTCGGCTTAGTTACTAATCAGAAATAAACCTCTCCATCCATTTACACTATCCATGATAATATACTACAAATCAATAAAAAAAGAAACTCTAGTAGTACAAATCAAAATCTTTATTCTTTTAAATTTTTCCATTCCTTTTTCTTTCTCCTCAAATGTATTTCTTCGGAATCTATACCCATAAGTGGGGTCTATTTGTTGTATGTGTTAAGGTTATCCATAGAATAATAAAATGTTGATTACTTGTATTTGCACTAAACATGTGATATTTTTAGTGTCCGGTTGTTTTATTTTTATTTTAAGCATTTAACAAGTCTTTTTGTTTTCACCAAATTAAAACATTATATTAAACTTTTAATAGGTTTATATGGTCTAGTCCTTGGACTAACAATTTTGGACAAAAAAACCGGTGAACCAAATTTTAAACGATTAGGTCCAACATATAAATACCCCCAATTTAAAAAAATCATAAACCTAATCGGCTATTGGAGTTTTCTCTGCAACTAACGACTATTCTCCGAAATCGAAAATTACATCAATCTTATGCTTTGATCGTATGTCCTATAATCGATTACAGTGTTCTTAATCGATTCTACCTATATCCCTTAGCTCTATCATTTGTAAGTTTATCTTTATCAGCGGTTGGTTTTTCTATTTTCGATCGATTACAATAAGTATATGTCCTTTGTTTTGATTCAAAAGACTCATTGTAATTGTTGATGTAAAAAACTAGATTACTCTAATTATTTAATCATAGATAAATAAATAAGACAAAAGATTTTAAAGTGGTTCAGCCTTATATGAATGGACTGCATCCACTGTTGTGTTATTACTGAGTGTTTGGGAATTCTCGATTACAAGTGCTATCAAGAAATTCCGGTCCCCCCGGAATGAGGGCGTTACAAGGTATTTATAGCCCTTTAGGCTGTACATGAAAGGGTGTTACATTAAATGATACACATATGAAAGGGCAATTCATTTAATGTTCTTCAAACGTGCGCGTCAAGATGATAAGCATTCAATGAATAGTTGAACTGTTGATTATCTGGCAATTAATGTTGTGGTCGAGGTGCAACTCGAACCGCCTTAGTTGCTCGTCGTCCAAGAGTTCCTCGGAGCATTAGAGTTCCTCGGAAGGTAAGAGTACCTCAGAGGGTTGTTCCTCAGAGTGTACTTGTTTCTCGGAGTGAGTATGTTGGTCGGGGAAACAATCTTCCTTGTTTCTATTGTACCACATAGATTGACACGTGTCTTCTTATTATTCGTCCACATCAGCATACTAATTTTGGTATCAACAGAAGCCCCCAATGTTTCATTTTTCAAACTTTAAGGAGTATGGAACATTCTTTCTCGGTAGATGGCAATATTAAATGGCCTTCCTGGGTTACTCGTTCAGGGTGCTCATCGTCCAGAATAACATTCTCTGTAGATTCCACCACCTGTCCTTTTACAAGTTTGGATTCATCTCGTGGATCCAGTGTTTCAATTTCTGTACCTTCATCCACCAGGTAGGTAGTAGTCTTTTTTCTTGAATCTTCAAGCTCCTCTTGCTCGGCAGATGAATAATAGCATTCCCGAGCTACTTTCTGATCACCTTTCACAACTCCTACTCCAAAATATGTTGGGAATTTTAAGCATTGATGTACTGTAGATGGAACTGCTTCGAACTTCTTCAAACCAACTCTTCCCATGATGATGTTGTAGGCTGACTGCACATTCTTATCCATCACAAATAAGCGTATTCTCTCTGTTCGACAAGCAGGCCAAGTTCCAATGAATATGTCCAACTTGATCGTCCGAAGTGGAAAAACTTTCTCGCCAGCAAAACCCAAAAGAGGTCTGTGATAAGGTTCCAATTGAGATAATTTTAAATTCAAGTTGTTAAAGCATGAATAGTATATGATGTCTGCTGAACTACCCTTGTCTACCAGCACCCTTGAAATCACTACTTCTTTCATCCTCATTTTGATCACCAAAGGGTCGTCGTGAGGGTAAAGAACACCTGCCAGGTCGTTTTTTGAAAGGCCAGTGACCAGTTTCTCTTTGTTTATCTTCCTCGGCTAAATTTATTCGCTGAATGTACGAGCAAGCTTGTGCCTCTTCGAGGTAAGCTTTTCTTTCTGCAGTAAGGTCTCCTCCTCCTGCATCTCCTCCTGTAATAACATTACAATCAAATGCCCCAAAACGTATGGAAAATACTTCTCATTCTGGTTCCCTTGGTTTCTTGGGAAGATAGGGGTCATCCTCGGTATCATCTTCATGTTCTCTCTTCTTTTTCTCCTCTGCTCGATGAGGAGATCTAGATCTCTCTCTAGTTCGATCATTATTTCTTCTTTCACCTCCCCGATCAACATACTTTGCTAGCTTTCCTCTTCGGATGAGTGTTTCAATCTCGTTCTGAAGAACTATGGAATTTTTAGTCATATGGCCATGATCCTTGTGGAACTCACAATATTTATCCCTGTTCCTCGCATCGGGGTCTGACCTCAATTTCTTCGGCCATTTTACCTCCTCGCTATTCTTGATTTCTTCCAAGACATGATTAATACCCATTTTCAAGGGAGTATAATTATCGTATTTCTTCAGGACTTCCCATGACGACTTATTATTTCTGGAACGATTGTCACCGCCATTGCCCTTATGCTCTTTATTCTTAGATTTGTCGACTTCCACCTTGGTGTCTTTATCCATATTCTTTTTTGCAGCCATAGCGTCCTCGGCTTTCATGATTTTGGCCGCTTTTACCATCAACTCTGACATAGTTTTAGGTGGATCTTTCGCCAAAGTGTAATACAACTTATTAGGCAACAAAACACTCATCAAGGCGGTGATTGCTGTCTTTTTCTCATAATCTATGACTTCCAGTTTCTCGTTATTGAAACGAGTTATGTAATATCTAGTGCTTTCACCAGATTTTTGTCTAACACTTAACAAGTGTGCTACTCTTTTTACTGGCTTTGCTCCAAAACAGAAATTGCTGATGAACAACTCGGCCAATTGAAAGAAAGTTGAAATCTTACCCCGAGGAAGATTGTTGTACCATATCTGGGCAACTCTAGTATGAGTTCCTGAGAACGCTCTGCATCTCATCTCGTCGGGGACAGCATAGATATCGGCGGCAGCTTGATATTGCTCTATATGAAGAACAGGATCTGTCTTTCCATCGTATTTGGGGGTCACCACAGGGGCTTTAAATTTTGATGGTGCTGGAAAATTTACAATGGCCTGGACAAAAGGTGTCCCTTGAACAAAAGTTCGTTGTAGGGGATTCTTCGCCTTAGCCATTTCTCCCAATCTATCTTCCAACTTCTGAAGTGATCCTTTCCACGCTTCATTTCCTTCCTCAGGCTTATTGGTTCGAGAAATTGATCGTTCTAAGGTAGCTTCCTGAGATCTATCTTGACGAGCAGCTGGTCGTGACTGTGCTGATCCTTCTCTTAGATCTGATGGTTGTCGAAAACTTCTCGACATGGTCCTAGGGGGACTCCTATTCCTCCTAGGGCCTAATCGGCTGAAAGGAGAGGCCCTACTTAACCTTTCCAATGCGCTGGCCCTTTCTGGGGAAAGGGTGACGCGTTGCTCAGTATCTGTAACCCGTATTGACGAAGTTTGCCCAGGTTGATAAGAGAAATCATCAGATTCCTCATTATGATATGATTCAGTACGCCTGGATCGCGAAGAAAGTAAATAGGTTTGCCTCTGACCACTTCGATGCCCTGACTGTGCAGGTGTGCCGCCATGAAGAGTTTGTATGAGTTACCGCATCGTATCTTTCATGGCGGTTTGTCCTTGAGCTAGATTTGTCATGATCCCGGCCAGATCTGGGGGTGCAGAGGGATTTGGAGGATTTCCAGCATTTCCAGGGTTTCAATTGCTAGATTCTGGGTTATCCTCCATTGATGATGAATGATTTTTGGTGAAAAACGATAATAACAAATCGTTCCCACAGACGGCGCCAATCTGTTGATGTAAAAAACTAGATTACTCTAATTATTTAATCACAGATAAATAAATAAGACAAAAGATTTTAAAGTGGTTCAGCCTTATATGAATGGCCTACATCCACTGTTATGTTATTGCTGAGTGTTTGGGAATTCTCGATTACAAGTGCTATCAAGAAATTACGGTCCCCCCAGAATGAGGGTGTTACAAGGTATTTATAGCCCTTTAGGCTGTAAATGAAAGGGTGTTACATTAAATGATACACATATGAAAGGGTAATTCATTTAATGTTCTTCGAACATGTGCGTCAAGATGATAAGCATTCAATGAATAGTTGAACTGTTGATTATCTGGCAATTAATGCTGTGGTCGAGGTGCAGCTCGAACCGCCTTAGTTGCTCGTCGTCCAAGAGTTCCTCGGAGCATTAGAGTTCCTCGGAACATTAGAGTTCCTCGGAAGGTAAGAGTACCTCGGAGGGTTGTTCCTCGGAGTATACTTGTTGCTCGGAGTGAGTATGTTGGTCGGGGAAACAATCTTCCTCGTTGCTATTGTGCCACGTAGATTGACACGTGTCTTATTATTATTCGTACACATCAGCATACTAATTTTGGTATCAACAGTAATATTCATTCATGTGATAGAATAGCTTTTTATATGTTATATATGTATATGTTTTTATTTTGTGTTTTTTATGCATTTATGTTTGGATTCTTCATAAATAAGTTATATTTATTGGTAGTACAAATATAGCACCCTACCGCGGATGTATTCTCTAATACAGGCCACGGCCTAACCTCACTCAGGACGTGGCCAGAACTCACTTAGGGTGCGGCCCTCTCCATCATAGGCCGCGGCACCCAACCTTAGGGTATGCGGAACCCCTCCAGCTTACAACACGGCTTGCCTTGCAGGCCGTACACCCTTTATCCACAATTGCCGCAAACTTGGTATACGCCACGTGCTCAGGGCATCTGACTTAACACATTTCCTCATAAATAGAGGACCACACCTAGAAGGAGGGAGGATCGGTTACACACACACCTGAGGCACTACAACACAGATTCTCTCTACATCACCCCAACATAGTCTTTGGAGGCCAAGAATCTATATCACAGCCACCTCACGGGCTCACCGGAATCTCCAATACTGTCATGTACTCTCCTTTATTCTCATACTTGTACGCCTCTATAGGCATGATTATATTGTACAATGCAACGCACATAATGAGAACGGAGCAACAGAGTGGACGTAGGCCTATTTTAGAGGTTGAACCACTCTATACCTTGTCTTCTCTCTATTTACTTACTTTACTTGTTTAACGCACACATTACTCTTGACTAACTGGTATGAGAACGTCTTATGGCCGATTTATCGTATCATCAGTTTATAATGTACGCACATAATGAGAACGGAGAAACATAGTGGACGTAGGCCTATTTTAGAGGCCGAACCACTCTATACCTTGTCTTCTCTCTCTTTGCTTGTTTTACTTGTTTAACACACACATTACTCTTGGCCTGCTGGTATGAGAACGTCTTATGGTCGATTTATCGTATCAACAGTTTGGCACCGTCTGTGGGAAACCGAGATGTTCCAATCAGCTTCTCTACATATATGAGTTCTTAAACCCCTTATTCGACCCCTGAGGGTCCTATGGATCATCTTCTCACGGGTCGATTACTGGTTATTGGGCTCCGCTTTACGTTTGCCCCCTTTAACGGGTATTTCATATTTCAGGATCTGCCTTTGGATCTCCCTTTGATGGCTTTGGATCCATTTTACATACCCCTGTGATATCACTCCATCTAGATAATGCTAAAAGGCATGGTGGGCTTTAGTCCCGAAAATGTGGATGATTGGGGAAGGGCTATATCTAATACCATTTTTGTTGCCATCTACCTATGATCTAGGGGTTATCATTGAAGCTGTGTCGTATTGCGCACCGCAAGGGAATTCTCTCATCAATGGACCCTAGTAGGTTTCCTTCGCATAATTGATGGAGAAAATGTCAGTTCCTGTCTTGGACATCGGTTTGGATTTTTCCCAAACAAATCTTTGGAGACTCTTTTTGGATTTTTCCTCTGCCTAGACAGGGGTGCGGCCTGTAAGTTCAACAGCATCTCTTGCCGCGACCCCTACTAGTGCGGACCTATTACAATAGTTCAAAATCACCGTGGGAAGGACTTAAGTGGCCTTCCGCTTGACCTTGGTGAACAACGTTAAAGGGATGCGGCAGTGCACTTGTGTGCCATACTTTCCGCGGCCTCCTTAGCATATCATGGAGCAGTTCATCCCCTCCTTCCCAATACTTCTGTGATTAATCACTTCTGTTAGTTTTGTCTCAGATTCTATATACTTTATAAAGACTAACAAAAGATGAAATGGAAGGAGAATCCAACCAGAGCACAAAAGTCAAAGATGAGATTGTGCAACTGTACAACCACCTTAATCACCTCTATGACAGCCATGCCTCACTTCAGACCCAGGTCAATTTTCTAATCCAGAGGGTGCTAATGCTAGAGGCAGCGGCCTCCAAAAATATAGGTACAGAAGCGGTGGAAACAAAGCTAGGCTTGTCTGCCTCGGCAGTTAAAGAAGCCGCGGAATCAACTGGCAGAGGCCAGAAAAGGAGAACAGGGCAATCAGAGAAAAAATCAGGTGTCTATACTCTGTTGACCTTCCCGCTTGAGGAGATCTTTGAGTTCATCAAAGAGGACAAGATTTTGAGGTGGCCAGAAAAGTTGAGAGCTCCTCCCCACAAGAGGAACAAAGCTACTTGGTGAAAATTCCATCAGGACCAAGGCCATAACACAGAGCAATGATATGCTCTGAAAGATGAAGTTGAAAGGCTAATTGGGCAAGGGATGCTGCAGCGATTCCTGAATAATGCATAAAAGACTCAGCTGGACCTGACAGAGGCTGCATGCCGCATCTCATCCTTAGTCTTTCCAATTTCAGCTATTCTTGTTTATGTTTGGGGGAGGGGGGGGGGGGGCTTATGGTAGCCTTAATACTTAAGAACTTATGTTTTATTAACAAAGTCATTAGCTGAAGCATAGATATATAAATATATGAATTAGAAAATTTTTCCATAACTGATATTTTTCTTTGTTTCATAACTTGCTATCTCACAAAAAGACTTTGTGTCTTAAACAGATTCCAGAGGAAGAATAACAAATTATCTCTGAAGATTATTATTATTTCGGGATGCGCATATGGAGGGATTACGACCTTTATATATGTGAAACTACATCTTATCATATGATGATAATATTCACGAAAGCGTCTGAATATTAAAGGAGCTTTCATTAGCCACGGGGGCATACAATGCCCGTTCTCAGCTTTTGGAATGCGTCATCGGGCCGGGAGGCTTATAATATCTAGCCAGGGATGGATTTATATATATCAGCAGCTATGGGTGGCTTAATAACATAACCCAGCCTAGAGAGGCTTGATAGTGTCTTGCATATTAGCTGTGGGTGGCTTAATAACATAACCCAGCCTGGAGAGACTTGATAGTGTCTCGCATGTTAGGGCTTGGTGACATGACCCAGCCCGAGAAGACTTGGAAACTCCAACATATGTCTACAGAGGCGCATTGTTCAGATAAACCAGAAATGTGCCACATCCCACCGGTACGGTTGTAGAGCTCTAGAAGCCACTCATTTATGAAAATGCTGAGTCACTAACATCTTGAAGCATGAGAAAGCTACAATGTCGAATACGACGGTAGAAGATAATTAGTTGTACCAAGTCTAAGGAAAGAGTTCTCTACATGTTCCATGTTGGTTATGGGATAACAAAAGATAAACGGTTCAGACAACCGGGTGCAATGAAAGCAGCTGGAGATCCATGCAATTAACCAATTTGAAAATGTTGTTAGTTTATGGATCCCCGGATTTAAAATTTTCTCATATAAAATCAAACTAAAATTGTAATTTCCTTTTATATAAATTCAATAATGATGCGGAAGCGTTAGGAAGATGATGGTTCAATAAAATTACTCAAGTAATGTATTCACTTAAACCAAATCAATAATTCAAGCCCTAGAATTTTCCTAAGTCATAATTAACAATTAACCAAAGTTAGGCGAAACCAATTTTAGCAAAGGACTTGAATAACCCAAATTTAACCAATATTTAATTTAGCAACAAATTAAATGAGTGTGATGATTTAAACTGAATTTTATCTTGAATTATTCTAAGCATGCGTTCTACGTTATTAAAGCAAGATAAAAGAAACCAATCACACTACACCGCGATGCACGAGGAAAAACCCAAGACGGGAAACAACCTCGGACGGCCCTAGCCATAAATCCACTAGATACGGAATTACAATTACAAGACAGGTAGACTTACAACGACTGACTCGATCCCTCTCAAGCCTCGATGCTTCTTCTTGTAGACACCTCTTCCTAGCGAATAACCTTGGAACACCACCGCGGTCTCGGAATCCACCGATAGGGCTATCTATGGTCACCGACACCCAATTAAGGAGCCTTTCTCCAAGTGGGTGGAATCATAACAAAATGTCTTCTTCTTTGATGGATGTAGAAGCAAACCAAAAACTTCTCTTTGAAACGGAAGAGATAAACCGGTGCCAAAACTCCAAGCAATTTGATATGTAAATAAGAACTTGGACTAAACACAATTGGGTGTAAACTAGAGTGTGAAGGATTTTCTCTTTGAAAAATAACACTCAAAACATGAACATTTTCCTAAACCATTTTTGCTCTCAAACACTCTCTAAGAGATGGAAATATTTTGGAAATGTTGACTTGGAAAATGTGATTCCCGTCCTTCATAAAGTCTGAAAAAATCAGTTAAGAAACAAGTGGGAAAGTGGGTTAAAAACTGCCAAAAACTGCCTAAAAACTGTTCCCGCCTAGCAGTTCGTTCGAACGACATTTCGTTCGAACGAACTGTCGTTCGAACGAGACTTCTAACGACGCTCCAGTTTGGACTCGTTAGAATCTCGTTTGAAATCTCGTTAGAACGAACAATCTCGTTCGAACGACATTTAGAACAACGGACCAGTTTAGACTTGTTGGCAAACTCGTTCGAACGAAACCTGGTTCGAACGAAAAACTCGTTCGAACGACATTTCGAACGACTTCCAGAATTTTTACAAAATTCGATTTTTGCCCCAGAAACTTTATATACTTTATTTTTAAAGTTCTAATTAAATTTTTCTGAAAGTAAAACACAGTTTTTATTAAACCTAACACCCAACAAACTTTGTTCCAAGCTCCTATATATATATACTCTTTGCCGCTACTTCTTCAACAAATACTTCATAGGCTTAAGAATATTACATTTACATACTATCCTATGAATAAATGTTTTTGTCCAGAATTGAGCCAAAACTATATATGGACTCATTTGGAAATTTGTGTCCTTACAAAGTCCCAGCCTTGAAATCCTGTCCGCGGCAATCAGGCAAAGATGTTTACATGACGCGACATAATAATGAGCTGTGGCTTGTACGCACCTGACGTGATGCAGAAGTCGATGCCAGGGATTTAACACCATATGTATGGACGCAGACATTGACAAAAAATCAAACTACGAAAAAATCGACCTCTGTTCGCGGACTTCAAATGTTACATCTGTCGGGACGCGGATGCATTTTCATAAATGAGGCAGTAACGTACAACCATTCACTATAGCAAGAAATGTAAGACATGCAATATAAAAGAGCAAGGAATACATTAATCAGTCAATCATAGTGATAAAAATATGGCCGCAGCCTTGGTATAAATAGCCATAGATTATAGAATGAAGGCCGCAGCCACAAAAGAAGTTTACAAATTACAAAAGGGAGGGACGCAGCCCTATATTAATGATGCAACAGAAATTAAGAGTTCAAGAGGCTGCGTCATCATCATCATCATCATTTTCTCCGCTCGCGGTAGTCTCGATCTCTCCGTCCGCGGCTTCTGCCTCTGCCTCGGCCCTAAGCCTTTCTCTCTCTTCTGCCGCGGCATTAAGTTCAGCGATGCACTCTTGATGTTCGACATCGCTTAACTTCCAGGCAAGGACATCCTCCTTGGCCTCAGGGAACCTCCTGATAAATCTTTGCCGTAGCTCCTGGTAGCCGCGGAGGTATGCCCTGTTATTGGTAAGGAAGAAATCCTTGGAGCCTTTGAATGACTCCACGGCATGATTTATGGCTAGCTGGAGGGCGTCACCATGATCTTCTTCCAACTTTTCACTGCCGCGGCATGATCTTCATCTTTTTGGACGGACTTGGCTTCCAGCTCTTCATATTTTTGCTGGAGTAGGGCAAGCTTGGCATTTGAAATTTCCGCAACATGGGCGGCCTCCGCAGTCTGGCCCTGTGAGGATTTCAAGGATTCTGCGTCCTGTTTAAAATTCTCCTCCACTTCCTCCCTCGCCTTGACGGATTTCTCAAGGTCATATGGGCTGCTTGAAGGGCCGCGGCAGCAGACTTTTTCCCTACCTCAAAAGAAGAAGTCCGTTCAGCTTGCAAGTCCGCGGTATGGGCACTCTTCTCGGCCTCTTTCAACCTATACAAGGTCTTGTACTTCCTCTTCTAGACCACAATCACATCCGCCGCCTGAAATAAAAGACGTTACAAAATATGGAAAAATATGAGATGTAAAGTCAAATGACAACTGGTACGTACCCTCATAAAGCTATGGAGGCCACAGTCCTCCAGATCTTCATGATCTTCTCCAACTAGCCTGTCAAGGTCTGCGGCATCCAAGGCTCGCTTCATTCTCCGCGCAGCCTTTGCGGTAGTGTCCCAGGAAGAATTGGGGTCAGGCAGCCTTAATTAAGGCCTTGGTCTACCATCAGGACCAGACTCTTTGCGGAATTGAGGAGTTGGTAAGTTCGCATTAACCGCCACTACAGTTGGCGGTGGAGGAGAGGATGATTGAAGGGGCACTTTAGTTGACATCAGGCTAGCCGTGACCAAGTTTTCCCCTATGTCGTCATCAAAATGGTCATGCGCAGGGTTTTCATCATTAACCACCAGATCCGCCGTAGGATCAGTAGCCTTATCGGCAGCGACCACGGCTGGGGCAGCATTATTTTCTCTGGAGGTGGCCGCGGCAGGTCCCTTGGCCTTAGACCTCTTCCTCTTTCTGCTTCGCGCAGTATTATTTAGGAGGACTGCATCCTCATCCATCTCTGCTAGCTGCGCCGCTAGCAACTCCCTGTCAACTTCTTCGCCTCAAAAGGAATGGCATGAGTTCGAGTTCAAGAGGATAAATGAACGCGGAGTGAAAATTATGGTGCAGTTAGGTACCTTCCCCACCCATTTATTGAGGAATGGATTTGTTTAGGGAAAATCCTGCTTCATAAATGGTTGCTGACGTTACAAGTCTGATGAACTTCTTGTGTTCAGTAGGAACTTCCGTGGCCTCAGCAACTTTTTTTTCCTGTCGCTTGATCAAATGCAGATTGTCAAGGGCTGCTGAAAGAAAAGACGATTCAGGTTAGTGGATGTTACATGTGAAATAAAAAGGACACGGCTATAATCTTATACCTAATTTTGAGGGTGACCACCACTACCACGGCATTTTATATGTTCTATCTATTTCGTTCTCCTCGGGGTGCATCTTCCAGCCTTCATCGGAGATGTATAAATATTTCCCCTTCCAATTCTTCACACTGGTCGGTCTCCCAGTGTAAAGGGTCTCGTCCCTGCCGCGGCTAGAGAGGTAATAATACCCCATGAATTTCACTGTGTTCTCCTTTGGACGGTAGAAGTGAAAGAACTCCGTGGGAGTGATATCCTTTTTGAAAAAATTATCCCAAACGACAATTGCAGCGAGAACGGCTCTCCAGCCATTAGGGTCCAGCTGTGCCGGGGCCAGGTTCATTGCCTGAAAAGGCGATGGATAGGAACTGGGACTGGTAGCCCCAGCCCGTAAATGAAGGCGTGCAGCAAGAAGAAAATTCCATCATCGGATAGAACTATGCACGATCTTTGGTTCGCGGTGGGGGCCGAGCACGCCAAATTTTCTAGAAATTTAAAGGCCTCAGCAACCTACTCAACCCAATATTGGGATATCGAGCCACGGATATCAAGCGCGACCAAGGGTCTCTCAGCCCTCCTAGATGTTCCTCCTGGGTTATTTCTAGCAGTCGCGGCACTATCTCCTTCACCTATGGAATGAGTAATTGAGTTGGCCTCCTCTTCCATCGACGGAGATTGGAAATCCTTCCGAGATGCAAAATCCATGGAGTCTGGGTCGAGTATTACGCACTTCGGGCAATCTTTTAGTTTGCAGGGCCCTACTAATCTTAGAGGGGGCACAGAAGTAAGCTCGGGGGAAGAGGTCCCAAAATGCTTTGCCCAAAAGCCTCTCAGGAACTCGTCTGGGTAAAAGCTCATATGGCTGCAGCGGTACCTGAAAAGCAGAGTTCGCAGTTAGGCACCCCAGCCAGTATGATTTGTAAGACTTCAAAAAGCCGCAGAAGGGTATTTTTGAGTTAAAAATATCTACTCATGGGATCGTACAGTCCCAACAAGACACGGCCACATCCATATCAGAGGAACATAGGATGTCGCGATAATAAGATAAAATTTCTTTTAGGGCATTCCTGGCCACGGCCATTCCTAAATTTTCAGTCCACTCTTTATGCTCTAGCAGCAGCTATAGTTATTTAACATGGATGTCTTGGGTTCATGTAAGTTTTAAGGCTATTCCGAGACTACCAATGGTGGTGATTTAATGCCGCGGATGATAGTTTGAGGAACCGCGACCATTTGGCACGATATGACGCAGAAGTATTGTACCAGTTCACGGAAATGATTATTGAAATCCTACCATGCCGCGACCGCTATCTTAAACAAGTGGATTACCTAAATATAATCATTTTTAGGATCAAACCCACAGAATACGGAGTGTTCGATTATGAACATCAAGAACAGTTATATGTATTTCATATGTAGCATATGTGGAAAAATCAAAATGAACAAATAAAACCCAAGATTTCTAGCAAATCAACCAGGAAAAGTAGCAAAAGGGAAGAAAATTGAAAATGGTGGTTGAAAAATCACCTAGAAATGAAGAAAGTCACAAAGATTAGCTACAGACCACCTTGAACCGCCACACACCGCCTCGGAAGGTCGCCGGAATATGCAAGAAAGAAAGTGCAGAGTTTCACTCTCGATGTGCTCTCAAAAGTTTTGGAAACGTAATGAAGTCCACGGCCAAAAACAATTTATATACGGTAGAGCGGAAGACGAATCGTCGCTTTGGTTGTACCACGGCACCTAGACTACTTAGCCGCAGTCCCAATTGATCTCCCTTGGCACTACGGCTTGGGGGCTTATTGATAGTACAAATATAGCACCCTACCGCAGATGTATTATCTCATACAGGCCACGGCCTAACCTCACTCAGGGCGCGAACAGAACTCACTTAGGGTGCGTCCCTCTCCATCATAGGCCGCGGAACCCCACCTTAGGGTATACGGCACACCTCCAGCTTACAACACTGCTTGCGTTGCAGGCCGCACCCCCATTATCCACAACTGCCGCAAACTTGGTATACGCCACGTGCTCAGGGTATCTGACTCAACACATTTCCTCATAAATAGAGGACCACACCTAGAAGGAGGGGGGATAGGTTACACACACATCTGAGGCACTACAATACAGATTCTCTCTACATCACCCCAACATAGGCTTTGGAGGCCAAGAATCTGCATCACAACCACCCCACGGGCTCACCGGAATCTCCAATACTGTCATGTACTCAGTAATTATGGTCTTGATATAGCTTATCAACATGCATGGCATGTGAAAGAGACGGTTGTTGTTGATATACATAGTGATGAAAAGGTTTCTTATGCATTAACGAATAATTATCGTGACCTTCTATTGCAGTATAATCCTGGGTTGCATTGCATCTTTGACGTGGAACATGAGAGTAAAAAATTCAAGAGAATATTTGCAATGTTTAGAGGATGTATTTATGGATTTCAATAATGTAGACCTGTTTTATTTCTTGATGGTGCCTTTTTGAAGAGCCGTTACCGTGGAATAATACTATCAGCTACTGCAAGGAATGGGAACAATGGTAAATTAATTGTAAATATTTTATTCTGTGTATTGCATTGAAATTTTGTTTGTTCCATTCCATATCGTCAAAATACAAGAATAAAATATAAAATACCTTTGAAGGTCTTTGTTTTAGTTCACGTGTACTTTTCATTTTTCTGCGTGTATTTTCATGATATGTCTTATTTTGTGTAACACTAAGTAAAGTACACGCATAGTGCATGTCAAGTACACGTGAATGTTTTTCTTAATTTCACGTGTACTTTTCATTTTTATGCGTGTACTTTGATGATAGGTGTTGTTATTTTGAAATAATAAAGCAAAGTACATGTTAGAAATGTAAAGTACCTTTGAATTTTTTTGTTTAGTTCACCTGTACTTTACATTTTTATGCGTGTATGTTGATGTTAGTCTTGTTAATAATAAAGCCAAGTAAAAGATTAGAAAGTAAACGTGCATGTCTTTTTATCTTTATCATGAGTACGGTACATTTTTATGTTTTGTCTTGTTATTTACAAATAATTTAAATTAAACACATAATATATTACCCATGTGTTTTAGGGTCTGCGCCAGCAGCATCAATATACAAAGTGTTGTACATGTATATGTTATTTATTTTAATTTTGATATATTTTTATATTTCAAAACTTTTTCCTGTTGCATATGCTATTGTTGATTCCGAAACCGAAGATAATTGGATGTGGTTTCTTATCAATTTGTATAGTGCAGTAGTTGAGCAATATCCAAACATAACATTTATATCAGATCGAAATAATGGATTACTTGAAGCTGTTTCGAGGGTCTTCCCGTTGTCTGCACATTCCTACTATATACATCATTTACAAGGGAATATAAATAACAAAAATCGGGGGAATTGTGTTGGATTTCGAAAAAAAATTGTTAAAGATTTTTTGTTTTGTGCATATACTGTCTCAGTAGATGTATTTCACAAGAATATTAAAGCATTTAAAAAGGAGGGAGGAGTTGCTATTTCTGATTTCATTGATAGTTTGCCTCCCGAGAATTGGTCCTATGCATATTTCCCTGGAAACTGGTATGGTGACATGGCATCTAGTCACTACACCAAATCTTCCATATTGTCACGGTCATTGACCTTGACAAGTTGGACTTGTCAAGGTCAATGACCGTGACAATTCGGGGCGAGACAACTTTTTTTGTCACGGATGTATCATGGTCATTGACCTTGACAAGTTCGTTAGAATTGTCATGGTCATGTCACGGGCCATGACTGTGACACGTTTTCTCACGATTATTAACCATAACAGTCTTGTCACCTTTTAAAAAATTTGTCACGGTCAATGACCGTGACAATTCTCGGCATAATTTAAAAAAAATATGTTGGGAAGTATGGCCACTGCCACTGCCCTGCAGTATATTTGTACATGTTATAGCAACGTTATACCTGTTCAAACATCATATATCCAAACAAACTAAAGATAATTCAAGTATATATTCAAAATAGAAACTATTTAAGAAGAAACAACATCACCACCAATTATCTCAAACTATTTAGCTGAAAAAGAGATTTTGTACCGCGACACTCGGGGACACCTCCTTATCCTTCCCTTCTCATCCGAATAGCCACATAACTATCAAGCATATGTGGCCTACCCTCAGGGCCACTCCCTGTCCTCTGAATTGAAATAAAGTAAAATTAGTACCCGTCCCACAAATAGAGATAAATATAAATCAAAATTGAAATCAAAATCGAAATTGACATATAAATGTAAATGCATTACCTGTATGAGGATATTCTTAGGGCATGTGTGCTTGATTATAAAGGGAATTGGGATGATCATTTGCAATTAGTGGAATTTGCATATAATAATAGTTATCAAGCAAGTATTCAACTGGCTCTGTATGAGGCATTCTATGGTAGAAGGTGTCGTTCACATACATGTTGGGTAGAAGTCGGAGAAAGAAAATTATTGGGACCATAATTGATCAAGATCACAACAGAGAAGGTGAATTTGATACAAAATCGACTTCGAATCGCTCAAAAAGCCGTCAAAAGAGTTATGTCGATAATAACCACCGAATGTTGGAATTCCAAAGAGGAGATTATGTGTTCTTGTGTGTATCACCAACGAAGGTAGTAATTTGATTTGGGAAGAAAAGGAAGTTGGGCAAGATGCATAGGACCTTTTGAAATCCTTGAAAGGATACGAGTTGTTTCATATAGAATATGCTTACCCCCTGAGCTCTTTAGAGTGCATAATATGTTTCACGTGTCAATGATTCAAAAATATGTCCCAGATCTGAATGATATCTTAAGTCACGAACCTTTTCAAGTTAGAGAGGATCTGACCTACATTGAGCATCCAGTAGAAATTTTGGACCATAAAGATAAAATATTACGAACAAACATAATTTCATTGTTCAAAGTATTATGGTGTTATCATTCCATTGAAGAAGCCACTTGGGAGCGGAAAGATGAAATAAATGAGCGATATCCGTACCTGTTTTAAAATTAATGTAAGTCAAGTTTGGAGACCAAACTTTTTATAAGGAAGGTAGGATGTAATGACCCCACTTTTATATGTTCATATATAGTTTGTTTTTACAATTGCGTCGCACTTATTAACTAATAAATTTTGTATTATTAAAAATGAGATATTATAGGTTTTTAATATGATAAAACCCAGTTCTAAATTCAAAGAATCAATTATAAATTGAGTTATATTGAAGTTTATGAGACATCATAAGTGAAATGATAAGTTCTTGGGTAAAAAATATAATTTTAAGAACTTTACGACTTGTAGTGCTCTGAGACCTTTATACAACAAGACACGTTTTAAAATAAGAATAAGCAACTATAAATTGGATCAAATCGAAGTCTTATCTCATATTCAAAGTTAAGTGATAAGTTTTGGGGTAGAAAATATAATTTATGAAATCTTAGGGACTTGGTTTTAATTAAGAAAGTTTCAGGGACTAAACTAAAAATTTAAAAGGTCCATTTGTGAATAAAATATTTTCAAGGAGCTCTAAGAAATATTGAAAATATATAGTGTGAAATTACGAAAATACCCTTTATGGGTAAAATGATCGTTATACCCCTAATACATTTCCACCTCGTGCTTTGTTTGATATCTCCACCGTACATGTGTTGTCCATTGAAATAAATCTTAAAACACATGGCATGCATATAGAAAAGCTAAAACATGTGTCGACATGTGGTGATATAAGACTATAAAACTGCTTCATTACGCAACACGTTAAAGCCGACTCACCAAAATGAATGCTTAGTCACCAAGACACATGCCAACACCCAAATAACTTTGAAAAACTATAAATAGAGCCCTTGGGGTCATTTATTACATGAATTTCATTCAAATGACTAGAGAGAAATAGCGAGCAAAAGTACGGGGAAGTTTAAGGAGAAATTTCGCCAGTTTTAATCCAATACCCGATACCTCGTAAGTTCAAACATCTTTTTAGGTGAGTACTCTGACATTCCTTGTGAGTTTTAATTATATGATATTATACAAACTATATATATTTTGTGAACTTCTTTTATTCTCAAAATTCATCTGATACCGACGATTGATTCCTTGTGATATGTTTATATCTGTCCATATAGACATACCGATTAGAAGGAGTTTTGAAAAGTATATTAAATATTGGAAATAAGATTTGGCCTAAGGGACCTCTTTTATTGACTACCCTTCCCGGTTGGATTATTGCTGGTGTGCCCTAAATAAGGTGTTGTGATGAACAAGTTCGATTCACCCCCAACTACCGAGGAATAATACGTGAGCAGAATACACTATTAGAGTGTACTTGGCCAAAAAAATGATATGATTGAAAGAAAAAGATATTGCCTTTGAATTGTCGCATCAGTATTATTATGAGCTATTCTTTCTACATATTGTCATTCATATATAAACATACTACTGCAAATTCCTGAATATATATATATATATATATATATATATATGCCTTCTATTCTTGCTTGAATAGGTATATATATCACATAAAAAAACTTGGAATGTCTGGACATTAAATCTCATTCGTCTTTTAGCTGACATTGTAATATTTTTTTAGGAAATAACTAGGATCACGGATGGAATGTAAAAATGCTATATTGAACATTTTCCTTTTAGAGCTCTTTTTGTTACTTTATGTAAAATGTTTGGTTTATCATATAGAGCATGTAATAGGGCTTAAATTTTATCTTAAGTTGTAAACTTGTTGTTACTTATATAAAGTTTCATTTTAGAAATCTTTGATGACGTAATTCCTTCATTTTCAGTAGTTTACGATTCATGACCATGTGGATGTATTTCGGTTGCATTTATTTAAGGAAACAAATTAAATCCACAATATTGAACTCCTTGGTGTCATGTCAAGATGCTCGTTCCCTAATAACTCTGGGAGAGTGTCGTGACACTTTGAGTATATGAGGTAAATTGTTATATTTTAAGAGGCAAATTATGGACCTTACGGGGTGACATTTCTGAGAGTTACACTACATGAGGTAAATTGAAAGGGTATATAAGATGCATGTCATTCCAAGAGTAATTTAAGAGGAAAATTACATCATCCACAAGCATAAATATACAAATAAAATTAAACCAAATTAATTATAATGAGGGTTACTAAAAGATTGGTCACTTAAAGAAAAACAATAAACCTATAAAAACAAGTGTGATTATGTTTGGCTTTAGCAATTGGGTATTCTTGATTGATTTAGTTTAGTATTTTGAATTTGGTAAGTTTGATAATATCATTTTGGTATTTTCGGTAACAATTTCATTATTTCATTTTTGTACGGTACAGTCGGAAAATCGGTTTTTAAAATGTTAATGCCAAAACCTATCACCAAAAATTCGATAAATTCAATTTTGGTAATTTCGGTTTCTATAATAAAAAAAATGTAAACAATTGCCAATAATTTTTGGTACAAAACGATACGGTATGCTTTTTTACCGTATCGCGAACACCCCTAGTAATACGCATGTATTCGTCTTTATCGTAACCTTGTTCTCCTAATTATTCGTTTGAATTAGTTTGTTCCGGTTAATTTTTTCTAATAGTTTTTCATTATTGTCCATTATTTATCTCCTTATTCGTTAATGATGTACAATATTTACTCATAAAAAAAAATTATGTACAATCATTTTTGGTTATTATTTGCAGCATTCATTTATTGTTATTATCTCTTTTCATTATCTCCTTATTTGTTAAGGATGTATCATATATTCATCCAACTTGAATGCTTTCATCACCCATCAATAACTACAACAACTTTAAAAAGCGTCCACCCATACTTGCATCCAATTATATTTACATCCCAAATTACAAATGAAAATGTTAATCCTAAAAAACAGTAAAATAAAGTAGTAATAGGTATGCAAAATATATTATAATTCATAAGTGGGCAAGCTACAAAACAACTCAAATTATATTGGCAAAATTTTTATTTATCTTAACAAATTTTAGCTAACAAATAGCACAAAGTAGAAAAGTAAGTGTATCGCAGTGGGTGAAATTTGAGATTATCAAACAATACGAAAATCACCTTTATCAAGGTAAAATTTGCTCAAAATTTGTCACCACATGTTTGGCGACACTATAAGCAAACCAACCCTAAATAAAAATAACGGACTAGAAAGTTAAAATAAAAAAATGACGGGTCTAAGGAAGTTCTGGTGAGGGACACGTGCATAAATTATCTCGGTAGATTTTCATGTTTAATGGGTTGTTTTGTATAAGATATGGTATATGGAGAATTCCAGTCCCGTCCTCTACATAGGACTCCACATCTATGCATGAGTATACCAAGAAAGCATGCCTTTTGAATTGAAAATGGTACCAGATTTCTTCTCCTGACCAGTTCAGTTTTTCAATCCGGTTGTCGCGTAATGCTCCCGCAAGAATAAATTGTAGTATAATTTATATGAAAACGCGAAGTAAAAAGTCAGCTATTCCAATTCCTATTAGCTAGAAAATATATTCATATAAAGAGACTAGTTTGGATCTCGTTGTACTCAGTCAAATGGAAAAATGGGTTCTATTTCACCCGAAGGCACGGTCCACATGGATATGTGGGAAAATGTATTTTTGATTTCATGTTAAACGAAGTTAGTCTTCCTAACTGACTCTAATCAATATTATAAAACTCTTCGACGAATATCCTACGAGTCAACATTCAAAATCCTTCCGAAGTCATACCAGCTGATGTCTCAATGTCTATATATATCCCTCCTTCGCATATGTATCATCCAAATCTTTATCATATAAACTCTAAAAAATATCATGACACCTCTGAGCAGTATGTTAGCCATTGTGGCAATAGTTTTTGTACTCTGCATGAAACCAAATGGAGGTTTTAGAGTCCTAAATGGGCAAGAAGAAGAACTTAGCAAGATACCAAATGTTATAATACTACAATCTCTTCAGAAAGGTCATGTTCGACCTCTCGGAAATCCGATCGATCGCACTTCTGTTATCGTAAGCGAGAAGGGCTTTGCTGGTCATTTTATGCCTCAACCACCTCCTAGCCATGCTCACCCTCGGCTCGTCGTTCCGCTAGGCGTAGTTACTAATCATAAATAAATCTCTCCATCCATTTACAATATCTAACAGAATTTAAAAAAAATCTGTTGGGCAGTATGGCCACTGCCACTGCCCAGTAGTATATTTGTACCTGTTATAGCAACGTTATACCTATTCAAACATCATATATCCAAACAAACTAAAGATAATGCAAGTATATATTCAAAATAGAAACTATTTAAGAAGAAACAACATCACCATCAATTATCTCAAACTATTTAGCTGAAAAAAAGATTTTGTACCGCGATGCTCGGGGACACCTCCTATCTGTAACACCCCGCCTAAAATAATAACGGGTGGCCAGCCATATACTATATTAAATCAGGAATTTCAGTTGGTCCAGTCTCAACATCAACTGCCGGTACTATATAATATAGGATTAACTACCCGATATCATATAAGCGAGATGTTAAATAAATTAAAACATGCAACATAACACAACCCAACACTATGAATAAAGGAAAGAACGATGATAATGAAATTCTAGAAATAAAATTGAATAACTACAACTGAATGTACGAAAGTAGACCCGAATAAGTTGTCGGGTCACAGCAAATACAATAACTGAAATGGAATAAATATAAACATGTATATAAATATCCCTTGGGTACAAACCTGATATACAACATGAATCCTACCTAGAATTTTAAAGAAGTAGGAAGTGGCTACCATCAAATTCTCGCAACAGTCCGCACCTGTCACGGCACCCCAGACTCTAGATAGAAAGTCATCCGGCATCCATGCGGTAGGACACCTGTAGTAATATATATATGTACAGCAGGAGAGAAAAATAAACGGGTTAGAGCCCCGATGGTGAAAATATTTATCAAGTGTGTTAACCGTGCATAATAATTATCGGTGCACTTATTTCATAATTAAAGTGGAATCGTACTCTCGTGGAACCCCAACTCACCTCTCATCTAAAGGCGCGCACCTATTCGCGTTCTCAAGTTTTAGTTAAATTACCCCTATAGTTATTAGGACAACCTAACTTATCATAGCCCTAGCCTATACCCACGAGAGCTACTACCCATCATAATCCAAGGATCCACCCTTTCTAAACCCACTAGATTATGATTACAAACAATTGTGCCATAATAGGCTTAATGGATTCCGATTTATAATTATAATGAATTTTAATTCTTATTACGTTACCCCTATATATATATATACATCTATATATATATAGGCTAAAATATAAGAATTTATCTAAATATCATGCACATGGAATAATGGCAAAACTTCTCTCTAATCTCAAAATTGTACTACGTTTCGTGCGTGGGGAGTCTCGCAAAGCGAAATCCAGACAAGGAACCGCCCCGTACACTACTCCTCACAATGTCACGACTAGATATCCATTATGCCATATAAGTAATTACTTCTCTCAAATCCCGACATGGCACTGCGTTTCGTGCGTGAGGTGTCTCGCAAAGCGAAATCCAAACAAGGAACCACCTCATTACACTACTCCTGGGCAATGTCGATCCTAGAGATCCATAATACTTAGCATACAATATAATACTACCCTTACTACTGAAATTTTAAACTATAATATGAAAACAACTAGAAATCTCCAATAGTATCCTTGGGATGATGTAACCGAAGTATTCCTTAAATGCGATACATCAACCCCCAAATAAACTGGTACACCACAAACATCCAAGATGTACCCCATAGAAATACTATATCCTCTCATCTATAGGATATATATATAAATATATATATATATATATATATATATATATATATATATATATATATATATATATATATATATATATATATATATATATATATAGGTATTTTATTCTAACCATATATATATACACACCATCAACCAATCCCATGACCATGAATACATACCATATATGATGTACCAAGGCCATGCACAAATAAATACCCGGCTATATATATAGTGCCGATAAAACTGAATCAATGCTATCATCTTCCCAGTGCCCGGCTCTCGTAGCAATACTGGGGGCCCCATGGTGGGACTAAACGACACCCATCTCGTGGTAAACTCATGCACACGACGTCACGGGAAGCGGTCAATGCTCCAAACCGACAATGAGACGAAACATACCCACCACGTCTCATCCCAAAAATATAAAAATGTAAATCACATAATAACACATGGGACGACTATGACCTGGGAAATATTCACACCCTGCTTTTTTAGCCAGGATGCTCACCCATGAGCGGGGTATGCTTAACCAAATAAGTATATATACCATTCACATGCACAATACATATACATCCATATGATCCAATCATATTATTAAATAGTAAACCATCATATACGGTTTAAATATCCATTTCATGTATGTCCACGACATAAATATATCCATATTCATATCTATATAGATATATATAAATATATATATTCAGATATCCTTGTATACAACTAATTCTTGTTCATAAGTATGAAACATGTGAACTCCGCTATAAGTATATATATAATCCTCAATATACAAGCCATCACCACAATTTATTTAATTTATCTCGATATGTGAATACAATCCCTCACTTGAAACATATTCAATAATTTTTCCTATGATGAACTGTCTCCTAAAACCATATGTAAATATCTATACATATATATATTCAAAATTAGGCTTATCATCCAAAATTTTGTATAGGAAACCATCACCATACGTATCATATATCTCAAAAAGGGCATTCAAGACTCCAATACTAATTTCAACTATATGTATATATATACATAACAATAGTCTATAAACCTCAACTTAGCCCAACTATTATTTCAAGTATGGGAATCCCAATGTTCATTTACACACAATCATAAATAGACTATCCTAACTAGAATTCCGCTACCTCGTATTCTAGTTGATAATACAAGCCAATCATTCCCAAATCTTGCCTAGGGTTCAATTGCTCTTATGAACCCTTACTCCTATCGCATTACCAATTGTTCCTTAATTTAAACATCTCTAAGGGTTCGTGACTCCTCTTTCTCATTAATCCCCAATTATAACTTAATAGAATCCTATCTCTATAAGGATTCAACATGCTGTGACACCCCGCCTAATTAAATACTGGGCGATCACTCCTTTATTAAATTAAATTAAGGTAAACAGTTGGTTCATTCTCAGCATCATTGTCGATAAAAATACATTTTCCAATTTAACACCCCAAATAATTAAGCTAAGTGTCAAAACCATTTTCATACATACTTTCCAAATTTTAATTAAACAAAAAGATTTATTTATTTAAAAACAATAATTCTACAATTAAGAATCACGTCACAGTAAACCAAATAATATAATACATTCGTCAATCGAATGTCAACATATGAAAACTAAATTCACAAATCCGAACTGAATAAATCCCATAGAATAATACTGGAAACAACTGAAATAAAAATGTACCAATAACAATAAAATAATGGAAAGGGCGACACGTGCCCTATAAATGAGAATGCTAGAAGTGGAGTCAATAAAAGAAGTTGTCTACGCACGTGACCTGCAACTCCCACCTAAGGTGCAGCACGTTCCTCTCAAGGGATCCTAAGCAAGACGCCCCTATGGCTGGGCACCTGAAATATATACATATATATACAAGAGAGAGAGAGAGAGAGAGATAGAAACGGGTCAGAGCCCGAAAGTGTGTTTGATTTTAAAATACGTTTAGCAAGTATTTAAATTGATACAGGCCAATGCAACAACATATTAGTGCGTCACTCTCTTGAGAAATACTCACCTCTCTTCTAATGTGCACACCTATCGCACTAACCTTCCCAACGGTTTATCTTATCATTTTATTATACTAACCTTCCCAATAATTTAGCGTATCTTCTTACTCGTAAGATTTCAAAACCGAACGATATTTTTGTTTAAAAAGAATGCTTCCAATTAGCAGTACAACTCTCGTTTTAGCTTTTATTAATTTATAAAGTTCCTCAGTGACATATTATTTTTCACAAACAAGTATTTACTATAAGAGTCATCAACCATGTCCTACTTATCAAATCACAGTAGGCAGTTCCAGATTTCAAAATTTCATATATATATTAACTACTCGTATAATATATATTATAACAGCACCCCAACTAAATTATAGTGCGTGCATACTCTACTATCCAGAACCCCATATCACTCATATTAAGGGGAATACAATCGGAATCACTCTCGAATTGTATTAACATGAATACACAAACAAATTGAGGCGAAGAATAGATTCCAAGTCTCTAAGAGGATGGCACATGCTTGCGTCTCTTAGGACCGTCTGAACTATCACGTCGATAGCCTGTACCAAGGATATCTATCTTCTAGGGTACAAGTCAATATCCCCCATAAAGGTCCCCTCGAGATAAGACTTGTCCCAGCGCGGAAACCTCAGGGATAGCAAGTAGCGTGGGCATGATTTTCACAAGTATAATATATGTACACACAATCATATAAGGATACCACTTTATCATATTAATATAGGTTCTTCTCGACACCCATAATTATACCAATCATCCTTAATTTCACATTTATAGAATTACGTATAAGGTTTCGTTCCTAACCTTAACTCGAAGGGTTTTCTCACTCATTACCTGACACTCGTGGACTATATCCTCACAAATCTGAAATTCAGTAAGTGTCTTTATTAGGTTCCAACGTAACTCTCTTACGCACCTCACCCTTTAAATTTATAAATTCACCAACCCTAAAGTAAATGTCCCATAAATACCATTCTCGTTGAAGATTAAAGATCCCAACATTTATTCATATGCCCTACTGGCCCTCAATGTCTCCCAAATCATTTTATCAAGAATGCCCAAGAATTATATCACGACAATTTGAATTTAACTCATTTAAAGAGAGAATTAGGAGTCTACCAGGAGGGGTCCATCGATCGAAGCTTGGGGCTTGATCGATACAACCTTCGATCGATCGAAGCTCTAGGCTCGATCGATCGATCAAGCAGGTCTGGGCAAAATTCTGCAGAATGCAGTTACGGGTTTCACTAAACTTCTTCATCCAAAACTATGTTTTTCCATTCCAATCGTCCCAAAAATCCTACTATCATCATTATAACATTATACCAGGTGTTTATAACATATAGCATGTGTATAACTATCATTAAACATGGATAATTAACTCAAAATCCAATCTAATCATCAAGAACCCTAGAGTTTTCCTTAATCAAGGTTCAAATCTGTTTTTACCAGAAATTCCTTCTAATATATCATCAAAATTTCGTGGGTTATATTCCTCTACATGGCAACGGTTCCAAAATTTCCATATAATCAAAACTACATGCATTATCCTAACACAAATTGAGTTTTCTTCCATAGTTTCCATCTCTAAACAATCCTAGACAAATATGAAGATTGCATTAACGAAAATACGCAAGTCAAATACTTTCTTGGGATTTTTGGTATTCTGATTCACGGCTGATTTTGGTATGGCTACGTTCCTCGTCTCACGATCTACGCGGTCGTGGTGGCGGCGGTGCAAACCGGTGGCTTCTTGGCCTTAAATTGCCTTGGAGCTCTCTCCTCTCTTCTCCAATAGCCGTCACTTGATTTCTGGATATTCTAACCCTAAAAGACTAACCTAGTTGGCTGATATAGGTTGCTGAAATTCGTGGGTTTAATTACCCAATTATGTAAAATGACTAAAATGCCCTCCCGGGGTACTAATTAGGCCTAAAAATGCCCGGAGACCCAAACTACACCCCCGGGTACACTTTTCTGACCATCTCGACCCTATCGGACGTGTTGGCGCACTCAAAACGATCATACGGACAACTTATAAAATATTCACTTTTTATTTAACCAAATTAGTCCCGACGTGACACGAGCACGTTCCGACTTAAATTTTCGAAATCGTCATTTAATTCATTCATGACATTCAATATAGTCAATATAATATATTACTTTTCTCATAAGTAATATTCAACCAATTTCCCATAATTACTAACTCTAGTCACGTTAATAATTATAACATAATTAATTTCCGGATTTTTATTAAATTAATCATTCATATTAAATTTAATAAATCCTCAAATTAATATAGCATAAAAATACGGGGTATTACACATGCCTAACGGACTATAATTTCCTAACATACCTTCTTAAATCTCTCTCTAGGAGTTATAAACCTCCTATCATATCTATAATTACTTTGGATATATAATTAGGATTCTCAACCTTAACGAGGTATCCCCCACAATTTCTATACACAACGAAAAATCCATACGGGGATATATTTCTCCCAAATACCCTAAGGAGTCCCCAAAATCTTTATATGTGAGAAACTCCTTCAATATCTCCAAGAACATATATCTTACATCATAAGAGAAGGCCCCCAAATCAATAGACCCAACCAAAAAGGGGTTTGGAATCACTATGGAGAAAACACCTCAAAATACCCTGTTTCCGAATCGATTCGGCCTAGCGAATCGATTTGGCCTCCAAGGCGAACCGATTTGTGTCCAAAGACCTGGGCTACTGCCACAGGCCAAATCGATTCGACTTGGGTCCGAATCGATTCGGTCAATGCATACCTGCCAATTTCCCTAAACCGAACCGATTCGCATAAGGGGGCGAATCTATTCGGGCCTGCAAATTTTGAAGGGGTCTTCTTCTTCATCATCAAAACCCACGAATTCTAAACCCTAAATTTCTCATTCTAACCCCCAAACCTTCATCAAACCATGACTTTAAGCCCATTAATCAACCCAAAGTTGATCCCAACCATTTCTATTCCATTAAATCCATTTTTACCCATTGATTTCAAGATTAAACCTAAAAATCTAGGTTTTGATATTAATACCAAAAAATCCATTTCTTTAACCCACAAATTATGAAATGAAAATACACAAATAGCTATTTAGCAAGATTAAACACTTGCCTCAGATTTGTAGAGGTTGGATTGTCCTCGATGTCGCGGTTGGGCCGGAAATCCCCAAGCTTTCTTCCTCTCTCTCTTCTTTCTCTCTTCTTTCTCCCTCTAGGGCTTCCTCTCTTTCTCTCAAATGAGAAATGGCTTCATCCGTAAGCCTCCTAAACCTTTAAAACAAAATCCCAATTTTAAATGTTAATACACAATTTAAATGACACGTTTACTCCAATTCGAGCAAAAATAACTTAAAAACATTCCGGAGCCGAAATAAAACCCAATGACCGTCATTTTGACTATCTCGACCCTTCCGGAATCGATGGTACCCTCAAAAATATCATCCGAAATACTTTGAAATATTCTCTATTTTTGGGCCTCAAGACCCAAATTTTGAAATTCTCCAATTTAATTAAATTTTATTTTCCCAAAATTTAATTTCTCAGTCTCCAAAGTCGAGGGTTGTTACATACTTCCCCCCTTACAAAAATTTCGTCCGCGAAATTTAAGACATACCTAGGACCTCAATATCATCTAGTCCTCACATCAATCCTTAGGATCACTATACCGATCCTTCCTGGTTCTCATATCGAACCATGTAGTTTTAAAGTAACTATACCCAGGGCACCCATACACCCCGTATCCGGATTTCCACTCGTAAAATTAAAATCAGGCTCCATTAGCCTCAAATCAGAATATAACCCTCAGCAATATGATCTATAACAACATACTAAATATATACAAGTTTAAAATTTCCCAATGGTATAACTCTCCTCAATTCCTGACACTAGCCACCTTCGTGCGGGGGAGGTCTCGCAAGAGAAATCCAAACAAGGAACCCTCCCAATACACTACTGTGTAGCTAGGTCGGGGATTGAGATTAGTTGAACCAGGGTTAAGGTTTTATAAAAAGATTTTCTTTCATATTTTAGATATTGCCCGAGGGCCAATACAATAATCTGATGTAAATATATTCCGCGTCTTTCGACACGCCAAACAAATACCTTATGTTTAGAACACAAGGCCTCAACAAATACAATACTCTAGCCAATACCTAGTTCTCAAAACTAGCGCAACTATGAGCTAAACTATCCGCTCCACATAAATATACCAAACTCTGAACCTTTCAGTTATGAAATTCCTCTACATCACATCAACACTTTTATAAAAATAAATTCCTCCCTACTATTTCGTTACAAAAAGATGTATCATCTCCAAAGATGCCATATAAAGGCCACACTTGCTCACTTCCTCCTCTAGGAAAAATTCCATACACCCTAGCGGTGTAGCAGCTACTTACTCATCACACCTCACATGCGACGTTCCTAATATCGTACAAAGCGTAACTTAAACCCAAATAAAGGTATTCTACCTTATAGTTCCATAGCCCAATGGTTTCCCCTCATCCTTGAATCTCAACTCAGGGTCCTCAACTTCTTCCAGGATAATCATTATCCCTAAGCCGATTTCTTCACAAGAGACACATCTTCCTCAAAACCCTTCCTAACCATTATGAAGGGCAAGGCGCGATTGCAATTGCTGAAAACTCCTTCAGTCCTACACAACGAAACTGAGTCTCCAAAGGCATTCCCCCTCATCCTAGAAGGCGATACTCCTAATATTGGGACAACCCCACCTACCTCACCTCAGTAAGAGTCACCAACATTAGGTTTCCCAACGGAGGTTAACAGATTCTCAATGTAAACCTCTCAAGGACTACACTACATGCCTCTCCTCGGGTCTACCTTACTAGGACCAAGATTCGCAATTCGAGTAAATTTCCTTTGTTACTCAACTGCCGATAAATCACCTCGAACCACTGCTAGAAATCTCCTTAATAACACCTCTGAAATCGGGGAAAACAAATACCTCTGATTACAGTGTACCCAAAATATGTTATGGGTATTGTACTTCTAATCCTATCCTTTCCTGGAGGACAAAATTTAGGTGACGTCTGAAACGAAACAAGAGCAATTGTTGTCAGAACGTCAATCAAGTGATTATACTTCACAGAAGAAAACAACACAGTGAACACAACAGTCCTATTTGTAGGGCTTTATGTCAAGAACGTTAACGGAAGAAGGCAGAAAACTCACACAGATCCTAAGGACTCTAGAACCCGATGCTCTGATACCATCTGTAACACCCCGCCTAAAATAATGACGGGTGGCCAGCCCTATACTATATTAAATCAGGAATTTCAGATGGTCCAGTCTCAACATCAACAGCCGGTACTATATAATATAGGATTAACTACCAGATATCATATAAGCGAGATGTTAAATAAATTAAAACATGCAACATAACACAACCCAACACTATGAATAAAGGAAAGAACGATGATAATAAAATGGAATAAATAAAATGGAATAACTACAACTGAGTGTACGAAAGTAGACCCGAATAAGTTGTCGGGTCACAACAAATACAATAACTCGAGTGGAATAAATATAAACATGTATATAAATATCCCTTGGGTACAAACCCGATATACAACATGAATCCTACCTAGAATTTTAAAGAAGTAGGAAGCGGCTACCATCAAATTCCCGCAACAGTCCGCACCAGTCACGGCTCCCCAGACTCTAGATAGAAAGTCATCCGGCATCCATGCGGTAGGACACCTGTAGTAATATATATATGTACAGGCAGGAGAGAAAAATAAACGGGTCAGAGCCCCGATTGTGAAAATATTTAGCAAGTGTGTTAACCGTGCATAATAATTATCGGTGCACTTCTTTCATAATTAAAGTGGAACCGCACTCTCGTGGAACCCCAACTCACCTCTCATCTAAAGGCGCGCACGTATTCGCGTCCTTAAGTTTTAGTTAAACTACCCCCATAGTTATTAGGACAACCTAACTTATCATAGGCCTAACCTATACCCACGAGAGCTACTACCCATCATAATCCAAGGATCCACCCTTTCTAAACCCACTAGATTATGATTACAAACAATTGTGCCATAATAGGCTTAATGGATTCCGATTTATAATTATAATGAATTTTAATTCTTAATAAGTTACCCCTATATATATATATATATATATATATATATATATATATATATATATATATATATATATATATATATATACATATATATAGGCTAAAATATAAGAATTTATCTAAATATCATGCACATGGAATAATGGCAAAACTTCTCTCTGATCTCAAAATTGTACTACGTTTCGTGCGTGGGGAGTCTCGCAAAGCGAAATCCGGACAAGGAACCGCCCCGTTACATTACTCCTGAAAATGTCACGACTAGGGATCCATTATGCCATATAAGTAATTACTTCTCTCAAATCTAGACATGGCACTACGTTTCGTGCGTGAGGTGTCTCGCAAAGTGAAATCCAAACAAGGAACGACCTCGTTACACTACTCCTCGGCAATGTCGATCCTAGAGATCCATAATACTTAGCATACAATATAATACTACCCTTACTACTGAAATTTTAAACTACAATATGAAAACAACTAGAAATCTCCAATAATATCCTTGGGATGATGTAACCGAAGTATTCCTTAAATGCGATACATCAACCCCCAAATAAACTGGTACACCACAAACATCCAAGATGTACCCCATAGAAATACCATATCCTCTCATCTATAGGATATATATATATATATATATATAGGTATTTTATTCTAACCATATATATATACACACCATCAACCAATCCCATGACCATGAATACATACCATATATGATGTACCAAGGCCATGCACAAATAAATCCCCGGCTATATATATAGTGCCGATAAAACTGAATCAATGCTATCATCTTCCCAGTGCCCGGCTCTCGTAGCAATACTGGGGCCACCATGGTGGGACTAAACGACACCCATCTCATGGTAAACTCACGCACACGACGTCCCGGGAAGCGGTCATAGCTCCAAACCGGCAATGAGACGAAACATACCCACCACGTCGCATCCCAAAAATATAAAAATGTAAATCACATAATAACACACAGGACGACTATGACCTGGGGAATAACCACACTCTGCTTTTCTAGCCAGGATGCTCACCCTCTACGCGCGCAACTTCCCAATGATAGCATGAGCGGGGTATGCTTAACCAAATAAGTATATATATCATTCACATGCACAATATATATACATCCATCTGATCCAATCATATGATCAAATAGTAAACCATCATATACGGTTTAAATATCCATACCATGTATGTCCACAACATAAATATATCCATATTCATATCTATATAGATATATATAAATATATATATTCACATATCCTTGTATACAACTAATTCTCGTTCATAAGTATGAAACATATGAACTCGGCTATAAGTATATATATAATCCTCAATATACAAGCTGTCACCATAATTTATTTAATTTATCTCGATATGTGAATACAATCCCTCACTTGAAACATATTCAATCATTTTTCCTATGATGAATAGTCTCCTAAAACCATATGTATATATCTATACATATATATATTCAACATTAGGGTTATCACCCAAAATTTTGTATAGGAAACCATCACTATACGTATCATATCTCTCGAAAAAAGCATTCATGACTCCAATACTAGTTTCGACTATATGTGTATATATACATAACAATAGTCTATAAACCTCAACTTAGCCCAACTATTATTTCAAGTATGGGAATCCCAATGTTCATTTCCACACAATCATAAATAGACTATCCTAACTAGAATTCTGCTACCTCGTATTCTAGTTGATAGTACAATCCAATCATTCCCAAATTATGCCTAGGGTTCAATTGTTGTTATGAACCCTTACTCCTATCGCATTACCAATTGTTCCTTAATTTAAACATCTCTAAGGGTTCGTGACTCCTCTTTCTCATTAATCCCCAATTATAACTTAATAGAATCCTATCGCTATAAGGATTCAACATGCCTAACGGACTATAATTTCTTAACATACCTTCTTAACTCTCTCTCTAGGAGTTCTAAACCTCATATTGTATCTATAATTACATTTGATATGTAATTAGGATTCTCAACCTTAACGAGGTATCACCCACAATTTCTATACACAACGAAAAATCCATACGTGGATATATTTCTCCCAAATACCCTAAGGAGTCCCCAAAATCTTTATATGTGAGAAAATCCTTCAATGTCTCCCAGAACATATCTCTTACATCATAAGAGAAGGCCCCCAAATCAATAGACCCAACCAAAAGGGGGTTTGGAATCACTATGGAGAACACACCTCAAAATACCCTGTTTCCGAATCGATTCGGCCCTATTCCGAATCGATTCGTCCTAGCGAATCGATTCGGCCTCCAAGGAGAACCGATTCGGGTCCAAAAACCTGGGCTACTACCACAGGGCGAATCGATTCAGCTTGGGTCCAAATCGATTCGGTCAATGCAGACCTTCTGATTTCCCTAAACCGAACCGATTCGCATAAGGGGCGAATCAATTCGGGCCTGCAAATTTCGAAGGGGTCTTCTTCTTCATCAAAACCCACGAATTCTAAACCCTAAATTTCTCATTCTAACCCCCAAACCTTCATCAAATCATGATTTTAAGCCCATTAATCAACCCAAAGTTGATCCCAACCATTTCTATTCCATTAAATCCATTTTTACCCATTGATTTCAAGATTAAACCTAAAAATCTAGGTTTTGATATTAATACCCAAAAATCCATTTCTTTAACCCACAAATTATGAAATGAAAATACACAAATAAAACCCAGTGACAGTCACTTTGACTATCTCGACCCTTACGGAATCGATGGTACCCTCAAAAATATCATCCGGAATACTTTGAAATATTCTCTATTTTTGGGCCTCAAGTCCCAAATTTTGAAATTCTCCAATTTAATTAAATTTTATTTTCCCAAAATTTAATTTCTCAGTCTCCAAAGTCGAGGGTTGTTACACTATCCTTCCCTTCTCGTCTGAATATCCACATAACTATCGAGCATATGTGGCCTACCCTCAGAGCCACTCCCTGTCCTCTTAATTGAAATAAAGTAAAATTACTATCCGTCCCGCAAATAGATATAAATATAAATCGAAATTGAAATCAAAATCGAAATTGACATATAAATATAAATACATTACATGTAGTGTCACCCAAACGGCTAACTTGAGATCATATGGATCCTCCTTCCAACTAATGTACCCCGGGAAATCGTGTCACGTATAATTCTCTTTATATCTAAAAACTAAGAAATTCCATACTCCTATGGAGTTATGCGCTACAAATTCCTTCCAACCTTTGTGTAGCCAAAAATCAGCAGTTGAAGTTGTCAATTCCACCTTTCAATGGTCTCCCATGTTTTGCTAGAGGTTCCAAGTGGTGGGGTATGGAAAGTGGAATTGACAACTTCAACCGGTGATGTTTGGATACATAACGGTTGGGAGGAATTTGCAGAACATACTCCATAGGATTATGGCATTACTTAGTGTTCGGATATACGAAGAGATTCAGTCTCCTCTTCACAAATAGGACACCCTAAATAACTATGTACTAATCACCTATTAAAGGTAAGAAGCGTATATCTATGGATTAGTATAAAGAAAACTTAGATGTAGTTGGAATATTTATGTATTAATCTCCTCTCCACACACTCACACCACACAAGAGTGAAAACGATAAAGTGCAAATCAATTAAAAGCATTAAAAATGGATGTTTCAGTACAAATTCAAATATTTATTACAAATTGAAAAATTGTTTCAAATTCGGGTTATCATCAAAAAATGGATTGATATTCGGTAGGAGCAGCCAAGTCATCCACACTACTATTTCGACGCCTTGGAGCGTGTTGGACAATTGACCACGGCTAGTTGTTGATATAATCCGAATAAAACACTTGCTTGACCTTTTGAAATGCACAAACAAATGGCTCATCGCTCACATGGTCGTTGCTCTTCAACTTGGACAAGTCAACCATGATGAAATTGGTGGTAGGATCAACTTTACAAGCATTTTTATCCTCAACTCTTACCCAGTCACAGTAAAATACAACCTCTTTGAAGCTTATATAATCCAATTCAAATATATTTTGGATTACACCATAGTAAGTCATTTTAGCTTCAACGACATTTTTATCATTTGCGCTCGCTTGAAAGATAGTAAGAGCTTTGTATGAAATTCCCGAGTTCTGTACATTTGTACTTTCCTCGTACAATTTAGCACCGAAAATATAACCGTTGAATCGATACTTTTTGTACTCTTGTACCACGAACAAGGGTCCAGTGGCTAGACGAGCAAGCCTTGATGTCGCATCACCCGTCTTTAGGAGCTGAGAATATAGATAAATTAATTATATTAGTGGTAAAATTTGAGTGTAAGGTAACGTTATATAACGACTGTTTTCATTGTAATTACCTCTTGGGTCAACCACAAACTAAATTCGTTGTCTGATTGTATCATTATTTTTCGTCTTTTATTGTTCTCACAGGCTTCATATTTTCTGCATATTACAAAATTAATCATGTATAAAATAATCTAAAATAATGTTAAACATTATAATAATCGAAACTTACTTTTTCCATTCTTCGACATCTTCATGTGTGTCAAATAGATAACGAGCTACTTGTTCATGTTGCAAACTCGTTAATTTCACTCGTTTTCCCATCACATCACCACCATCATCGACGAATTCATCAGTGTCATCAACGCTGGTCGAGTCAGGCATATATTCTCGAGTATATATACTGATGACTCCACGGTGATGTATTCCTCTGCAATTGATCCTGCAATGTATCGCGTATTCTTGACGTAATATTTAAAAAATTTCATCAATCTTTCAAACAGATACATCCACCGATATCTAACGGTACCACAAAGAAGTTCCTCATCACATAGGTGTACCAACAGGTGAACACTTATGTCAAATAATGCTGGGGGAAAGTATTTCTCCAATACATAAATCACTTCTATCACAGCCAATTTTGCGGGCACTATGTGTTCTCGATTCACTACCTTCTCACATAAGAGGGAGAAGGTAATACTATTTTTCATAATAGCCCTACGCAAATCCTCGTGCTTGGAGAAACAGTGCTTAAACAATAGAGGAACCAATTGCATGATCACATGCCAATCGTGGGACTTACACTTATGTAAATCATGAGTAGCATAATTCACAATCCTTTGCAAGTTGGAAGAAAAAGTAGATGGGCCCTTCAAATTATATAATGTGTCTAGAAGAACCTTACTTTCCCCACTCATCAAAGTAAACGCACCAGGGGGAATTATTGTCCTTCCCCTACTATCTTCTTTCAACCATAGTTGTGGCTTAAGTTTTAACGTTTTAAGGTCTTTTCGTGCATTTTCTCCATCCTTCGAATGACTCCCCCCAAGGCAAGTACCCACAATATGTTGAGCGAAGTTCTTCTCTGCATGTATCACATCCAATACATGGCGCACCGGGTTATTCTTCCAATAAGGAAAGTCAAATAAAATTGACCTACAAGACCATGTCTTTCTTTTCTCAGTTTCATTCCCAGTTAGGGTCTTCTTATGCTTGGCATTCTTAAATTTGGGATTCTTACCTGGCATATTAGGGCCACATTTAGAAGATTTACTTTCAATTTCTGAACCCAAAACTTGTCTCGGCGGTAGCCTATGTTCAATTCCGCCCAATAAAAAATTAGAACCTTTCTCAGATTTGAAACTATGAGCTGGGGGTAAAAACCTCATGTGGCAATGGTATATATTTTTTAAGCTAGAGGATAGATTAAGAGATTCAGTCTCCTCTCCACCAATAGGACACCCGAAATACCCAGGTACTACACAACCGGATAATGTCCCATAAGCTAGAAAATCATGAATTTCCCACATCAACATAGCTTTCAGTGTAAACTGTTCTTTTCAAAAAGAGTCAAATGATTGCACACCCTCTTCCCACAACTCATTTAATTCTTCTACCAAAGGATCCAGGTAGACATCAATGTAATCACTTGGTGCCTTTGGCCCAGGTATCAACAAAGCCATCATCGAAAATTCAGGTCCCATACACTGTGAAGGAGGGAGGTTGAGTGGGGTTAGGATAACTGTCCATACACTCTGATTGGTGCTTAGATTTCCAAATGGATTGAAACCATCTGTTGATATAGCCAAACAAATGTTGTGTTGTTCTCGAGAAAATCGGGATACTCAAAATTCATCCTTCGCCAGGAAGTAGAATCAATAGGATGACGCATGATATTATGCCCTACTTCTGCCCTAGCATGCCAAGTCATCGCCTCTGCAATCCATGGTACTGTGAAAAATCACTTTAATCTAGGCCCAACGGGAAAATATTTCAATACTTTTTGAGGCACTTCTGAGCTTGTTCCTTCATTACTAGTAGATTGGACATATCTAGGTTCATCGCATACCGGACAACGATCGATATTTTCATACTCCTTTTGGTATAGTATGCAGTCATACCCACACGCATGAATCGATATATACTTCATTGCCAAACCTTTCAAACATTTCTTCATAACAGGATAGCTATTTGGAAGTGTATTCACCTTGGGTAATAAGCCCTTCACCCATTACAGAATTCCCGTCATGCTATTGCCAGACAAACCGTACTGCGTCTTCAAACTGTGAAAACCAACCATGGCATGTAAAGTTGTTTGATCTTTCTCACAGCCAGAGTATAACGGTTGGGTCGCCTTAAATTTTAAACTTTGGTAGTCGTCGTCAGGTTTTATCGTGTTATCTTCACGAGCACTTGAATCTTCTATATCATTAGTAACCTCATTCTCCTCTGCTTCATAAACTCTGTACGCATCATCAACTAAATCCTCTAACATATTATGATCTATGTCGTCCCCTTCTACATCTATTCTACTTGTTGAAGGTTGGTCGGGGACAAAAGGAACTTTCAATTCAAGTTGAAAACTCCAAAATCGATAACTATCTTGCATACCTGATCTTAACAAATGTAGTTCAACTATTTTCCACTCAAATACCTTACCATTCTCACACCTAGCACACGGACACGGAAACTCTTCATCATTATGATATCTCTTTGCATATTTCACAAATTCGTTAGCACCTATGCGAAACACATCCCCCATTCTATTAGTCTTACCCATCCACTCTTTGTATTTCGGATATCCCATCACAGGTACCACAACTAAACACCTATTAAAGGTAAAAAAAAACTTAGATTTATAGTATGTTTTATTTAATTATCCCATCATTTAATTATCCTATTAAAGGGTGAGTGGTCCTATCTCATTCCAGACTGCATTTTTCTGTAATATACTTAACAGCTCATGCACATTGTTAAAATTTGAAAAAAATTCGACAGCATATCCACGTAGTTCTCCAAGTACACGACATAGATTGGCAGGTGTGAGTGTTATTTAAATTGATCAATTGAAATAACATTCACACTTGTCAATCTAGTATGTACGCAGAGAACATTAAAATACGACTGCAGAACTTCCTCCAAAAGTAACAACTGTAAGCCAATAAGAATATTATACAGAAATTATACAGTCTCAAACTGTCCAAATGGGAAAATTCGAGATATCTGATTATAGGGGTAATGACTATGGAATGGGTCTAAGGGCTATTCAATGCGTACGCATAAGAACTAGAAGGCTAGTTTCTATGCGCACTATATTTAATTTCAAGTATGTTTCATTTAATTATCATACTATATATATATTGTTCGATATACAGAGTAATTTTCAAAAAAAGTTGAAAATTACCACCCCCATATGTACAATAATCTAGTGGTCATGCCACTTTTAAAACTAACCAACCAAACATTTACTAAACAAAATAATCCAACAGCAATGTCAACAACAAATGTGTATCCCGTACTCCTTCTAATTCATCTACTCAATTAATTCATTTCATCACTTAAACTGACAATTAACGTATAGAATTATTAATTTACTAATTTATACTGAGGGGAAATCCTACTTTCATATGGTACTTCCACGATATTAAGAGAATTACAATGGTACCCCCCCCCCCCCCCCCCCAAACAAATTGACAAATTCATGGGTTAATTCAAATAGAAAAATAAATTCATGGGTTAATTCAAATACAAAAATACAAATTCATGGGTTAATTCGAATACGAAAATACAAATTCATGGGTTAATTCACACACACACACACACACACTCACCACATACACACACACACCCACCCTGCCCCACCACCGAAATATAGCCCCCTACCCTCCCCCCCCACACACGCACATATATAAACACACACATATATATATACCCACCAATACACGCACACCCCCACCCCCACCCTACCCCCCACCACAAATACAGCCCCCTGCCCCCCCACCCCCTCCCTTCCCCACCCCTCCCACATGCACACACACACGCGCACATATATACACACACACACATATATATATACACAAACATATATATAAATGGAAGAAAGAGAGAGAAATAAACCTAAAAGTAGAGAGAGAGAGAGAGAGAGAGAGAGAGAGAGAGAGAGAGAGAGAGAGAGAGAGAGAGAGGGAGGGAACGGCGCGAGGGAAAAAAATAAGGGTTAAGGGTTTTTGCTGATGAAGTTGTCACGGTCGTGTTATGGTCATTGATCGTGACAATTATTTAAAGAATTGTCACGGTCAATGACCGTGACAAGTAAATTTGTCATGGACTTGTCATGGTCATTGACTGTCAAGGTCAATAACCGTGACACAAAACGCAAATGACCTTGACAAAGGTGTCCGACTGAAAGGTGACAATTTTGTCATTTTGGTGTAGTGAGTGTTGCAGAGTCATTTAATTCATGGATATTGGAGGTAAGGCATTTACCAGTAATGAATATGCTTGATAAATTGAGAGTGAAGCTTATGAATTTCAATGCAAAAAAACTTGTTGAGTCTGACACTTGGAGAAATGAGCTATGTCCTTTTTTTCAAAAGTTACTGAATGAAAATTGGAATAAAATCCGACAGTGAACTATTAGTGGCTCAAGTCAAAATGTATTTGAAGTTTATTCAGAAGTACGAGCAACAGTTGACTTGGGAGAAAGGACTTGTTCTTGTAAGAGTTGGCAGATTAGTTATTTTCCATGTTCTCATGTTGTTTGTGTTGTGCGGAGTACTATAAGGTATCTTTCTACAGAAAATCATACTCGATACCTATAGTTCCTCATCCTGATTTGATTTCCTTAAATATTCCTATTCCTGAAAATCCATCTGTCCTTTCACCAATGACTAAGAGACCGACAGGCAGGCCAAGAAATAAGAGAAAAAGTCTTCTGGTGAGAACACAGTAAGGGAAGTTACTTGCTTGAGGTGTAGTAAAACGGTTCATTACAGGTCTACTTGTAAGGAACCCATTTGACTATTTTTAAAATTGTTGAATTCATTCATTTTAACCATTTGATTGAATAAATTAATTAATAAACCATTTGTTTCACATAAATGAATGTAATTTATTTTTAAGTCTCATTCTTTAGTTTGTTTTTTGTATTGTTGTACACATATTTTTCATAAAACATACATGATCATTATTCCTTGTGTTCATGTGTACTTTACCTTTGTATACGCATGTTATGTACAGTGCATGCACATTTTGATGTCCAAAGAAATTTTATCAATGCGTGTCCTTGATGAAATATGTGTGTACTTTATTAAGTACACATATATTAATAAAGTACACGCATTTAAAAATGAATTTGGTCAGTTCAATATGCATGTACTTTATAAAAGCATGCGTGTACTTTACTTAATGTACATCCATGAAGTACACGCATAATATAAATATAATATGCGTGTACTTGATGAAATGTGCGAGTACTTTATGAAGTTCACGCATTGATAATTAAAGTACACGCATTTAAATATAAGTGTACAAGCATGTTTTAGCAAAGTACACGCATATTGATATGACAAAAATCTAATTCAATATACGTGTACTTTATGTATTCTGCTTGTAATTTTATCAAGTAGACGTATATAAATGCATGTACTATTTGGAAAATGGTTTTGGACATTACAATGTGCTTGTACTTTATAAAAGACATTTGGGTCACTTATATTCTTAAACTCCTATGGGTATTATGGTCCGCGCCAGCGACATTTTATACAAGTATTTCAATAGGCTTGTACTTTATAGACTATGCATGTTCTTTATAAAGTACACGTGTAATATATAGAGTACACGCATTTATATAATGTTTTGGGACAATATCTTGAGTACACGCATTATTATACAAGTATTTCAATAGGCGTGTACTTTATAGACTATGCGTGTACTTTATAAAGTACACGTGTAATATATAGAGTACACGCATTTATATAATGTTTTGGGACAATATCTTGAGTACACGCATTATTATACAAGTATTTCAATAGGCGTGTACTTTATAGACTATGCGTGTACTTTATAAAGTACACGTATAATATATAGAGTACACGCATTTATATAATGTTTTGGGACAATATCTTGAGTTCACGCATTATTATACAAGTATTTCAATAGGCGTGTACTTTATAGACTATGCGTGTACTATATAAAGTACACGTGTAATATATAGAGTACACGCATTTATATATTTTTTTTACATGACATGATATTAATGTTTAATTTTTTTAAAATACACGTGATCATTTTTATAAGGGTTCACGTTTACTTTACTATATTTGGTGTATGACATAACTCAGAACACATTCATGAAAGAAATAAAAATTTTATTAAAAACAAAAAAATAAAGTACAATTTTTTAAAATAAAGAAAGCTGAAAAAACTAAAGTAGGCTTATATTAGGGATTTTTGTTAAAGGCATCCAGGGTGTCAGGAAGAGAGTCAATTAAATTCGACTAGTGTTTAATTTCTCCTTCTTTGACAGCTACAAGGCCTTCATGAAGAGCCTTCTTCTCCTTCAGCTTTGCGATTTCCATGGGAACATCTTGTGTATAGAAAGACATGAGGTCTTCATGTGTTTGAGGAGGGTCCTCATCCACATCAAATAAATCTATGGGATTGGGTGGAAGTCCAGAATAGCCTTCCCTCACATATGTTTGAAACTGCTCAAAGGCGGTTTCCTATGAGGAAATATTTTCCTTATTTTGTCTTATTTTTTTTTATTTCTTTCATCTCTCTCAAGAGTTTCTCGCAAGCTTTCTGCTGGAATAGATATTATGTTATCTTTACCCTAGATGTAATGGTTAAGAAAGGAACAAATATTACTCTTTTATAGGAAAAGTTAAAGCTGTTTATTTCTTGACCAGAAGTAGTTGGGAAGTGAGTAGTCGAGCTTAATAAATTGATTTTGGTTATCGTGTCCTTAATGAATTCTTCAAAGTAATTTTCAATTAAAATAATAAAAAATTATTATATTAACCAGTGCATGTATTTTAGTAAAAATGCGTGTACTTTGAAGAATTCATTGGTGTACTTAGTAATTATCATTTGTATTTTTCGTGAAAGCTGCTTGTGCATTGTTTCATAACAATCAGATGCATAGTTTGTATAAACCTTACGTGGATTGTGGTCCGCGCCAGCGGGAAAAAACCATTTTGGTGTAATAAATATTGTAAACAATAACCAATATAATACAAAAAAAATTACAAATATGTTTTGAATTTGAATCACAGTTTATAGAAGTTTTTCTCCTTTCGGGGGAAGAAATATTTTTATAGAAGAATTTCCCCGAGTACATATGCTCTTTGTTTTAGCATGTCAGGGTCTCGAAATAATTTTTGCATTTCCTTGTTTCTACATATTTGTTCAATGTAGTACATGTAGAACACCCCACAATCATCCCTGGAATTAAAATAAAACAAATATACAAATTAGTATGATGTGATGAAATATTTTGAAAAGATAAAAATTAGTAATTTTTAGAAATGAAGTTTTTCTTACCCATTATATTGTTTAGGGCATTCATGATCTCTTATTAGGTCAAATTTGAGATCACTTTCCAGCAAGAAATCTATTGTCCTTTTTTTCTTGCCCTGTTAATGGATCATCATCCAATGTAAACTCATTTGGTGTACCTCCATCAAACTTCCTCTAAATTTTAAAACCATTGTTTTTCTTTATTTCTGCTTCTGTCTTCAATAGGCACAGTGTTTTTTGGAAGACAGAAAATTGTTAAGAAGACAAATATTTAGTGTATACAAATAAGAGAGTATATGAAGATTAAAAAGTGAAAACTACACGCATAATATTAAAGTACACGCATATTTTATTTTTTCATATCACGTGTATTTTAAAATGTGATGCGTGTACTTTGCCTAATGACTTAAAAGTACACGCATAATATTAAAGTACACGCATATTTTATTTTTTCATATCACGTGTATTTTAAAATATGATGCGTGTACTTTTCATAATGAGTTAAAAGTACACGCATAATATTAAAGTAAACGTAACTTGCATTGGTTCATTTCACGTGTATTTTAAAATATGAAGCGTGTACTTTGATAATCTTCATAACTATGTGAAACTAATACAAAGTACACACATTATATTATACACGTGTACACGCATATAATAAAAGTACAAGTAACATTACTAATTATGTTTAGGCACTAACCAATTTTTTTGCATTATCGAAGAATATTGTGTTTTTTTCCTTGTCGTTCGGTCGAAGGGAATTCATGTAGACCACTTTATTTTCTTTTTTGTATATCACAAGTAATGTAAAATGTCATACATTATGTCTTAGTACAATGAACAAATTATTACAAGTGCCTAAGTATTCAAATAAATCTCTGTATAACTCCCCCTTCTTATTGACTTCATATGTGCTACAAGCTTCTATCTGAATAAAAATTATAGACATTGTGTTAATAAAAAAAATTGAAATTTTATTTCTCAAAACTTTCGATTTAATTGTACTTACTCAACAATAATCAGAAAAAGTGTGTGAGTAGGAGAGCCCTTCCTCTAACAATTTTAACCTCAATACTTCACTAAAAGCAAGTATTATCTGTTTCACACAATATAAAATGGTGAGGAAATAGTAATGTTGAAATTTAATGGATGTCTAATATTTGGACTACATACTCGGCTTGAAATTTCTTGATTGTTGAGGACTTTAACTAAATCTTTCCACGGGACATATGAAACCAGCCCTTGGAAAATAAATCCCCTACATTTTATATAATAAATAAGAATTGTATAATAATAATAATAACCTTATTCTTTTGCACCAAAAAAAATATAAATTAGCGAAGTGATAAATCATAAAATAATAAAATTTACCCTGGTTCAGCCTTTTGAATAAACTCTTCAATCTTTTTCTTCGAAGCTTCATCGAGATATTTGTATACTTCGATTGCTTCAAGCTTGAAGTGAGTTTCCTTCATTTGTTCAGCTATTATTAGACGTCCTTTTCTCGGCTTTGATTCTTTTTATTTCTTAATTGGTTCATGCTTTTCGATTTCGCTGTCAGCTTTTCTTTTCTTCTTCCCTCTAGTAAGAGGTCCTTTTGTTTTGGATATTTTGGGGGTGCCCTGAACTTTCTTTTAGTTCAATCTTCAAACTCAAAATTTCGTCCATGAGTTGTTTATTAATGTTTTCCTGATATATTTAACAAGGAATGTTTGATTGTAAGCATTTTTTAAAACAATGATTCATTTTCTCTTACGTGTATTTTATAAAGTGCATGCGTGTATTTTAATACATGCATGTATTTTATAAAGTACACATGTGTATTTTAATACATGCGTGTATTTTATAATATACACGCGTGTATTATAAAATACGTGTACTTTATAAAATTTATAATATACATAAAATTGATAATAAAATTTAGAAAGTAAAGTGTGTACTATATATCTATTGTATTTTATAAATACCTGGTCAGTTTTTTTCAATTCTGATTCTTCAAGCATTTTCTTCAACTCCGAAATTTCGTCATTAAGGATTTTATTATTGTTTTTCTGTTATACAAAAAAAATGTTACATTTTAATAAAATAATGCATGTGCTCTACATTATATCTAATATCAAATAAAACTGCATTAAAAATACTATGAAATAAAACTGCGTGTACTTTGTGAAAACGGCGTGTACTTCAGGAAAACTGCGTGTACTTTTGGGAAAACTGCATGTACTTTTGGGAAAACTGCATGTACTTTAGGAAAACTACGTATACTTTAGGAAAACTGCGTGTACTCTGCATTCAAAAGTACCTGTTGAGTTCTTTTCAATTCTGACTCCTCAAGATTCCGCCTCAATGTCATCTTTTCAATGTCAGCATCTTTCAATTGTTGCAATGTATCATCATACTTTTTATGAGATCTTCATTACCCAGAGATAGATATCCATTCTTTTGTTCCAAAATTCGTGTTGATTCTGCCTGTTTTTTCAATGATTCATCCAATTCTTTAATTCTATCTGAGTCACTCATTGTGACTTGATCAAGCTTTTCTTTTAAAGAATTATTTAACTCAACTAGTTGGGCATTTTCTACCTCCAACTTATTTAATAACTCTTTTTCCTTCAAAAGGTTGGAATTCTCCACCTTTAACTTCTTCATTTCCTCATGGGCTTCAAAAAGTGAATCACGATCTACCTGCAACTGTACATTCAAAATGGCACTCTCCACCGCCAAAGAGGTCACCTGCTCAAGTGCACCATTAATGTCTTCAGCTGCTTTAGATGGTTGTTTATTTTTTTCCAACAATTCCCTTTTCAAAACAGTAATTTGTTCCTCCAAATTAACCTTTGGTTGATCTTTTCCCTTCTTTTTCTTTAAAGTCACAATGTTTTTAAGGGGAATATTCTAACCATGTGAAAACTCATTGTCATTAATATCTTCAGCAACTTTTTTTGATGATGAATCAGCATGTATAGGACTTTCTGTAGATATGTTCAAAGAGTAACTTGGCCCTTTAAACTGAGATTCCTTTTGTACAGGATAGTCCTTACAAGCTGGTTTATTTGTTGCGTGCTTCAAAGTTGTTGTTGCGATGTCATTCATCACAAACCATTATTTCAAAGACGACAACTTCCACTTCAGGAATTTTGGAGTATTTTCTTTATATTCTTCAACAAGAGAAATAATTTCAAATTTCTCACATGCCCAACAATGTGATCATACAAAAAACCAAATGAATTTAATACTTTTATTACCTAGGGATTCATAATGGAAAGTACAAGAGATTTCTTCAAAATACACACAAAATGAAACGTGTACTTTACAAATTATACAATTGTATATTGAAAGTACAAGTGATTTTTACAAATTTCACGTGTACTTTGTCAATATAAGTTCACGTGTACTTTCCAAATTACATTTATAATATTGACAGAAAATATAACGAGAGTATTTTGAGAGTACATTGTTTATATTTGCAAAACATAGTACACGGGTAGTTTGTAAAATACAAGTGTACTTTCACGTGATATAAGACGTGTATTTTCAAAATACACGTGATTAAGACGTGTATTTTCAAAATACATGTGATATAAGACGTGTATTTTCCTTCAAAATAGACGTTAAATATCAAGTGTATTTTGAAAGAACAAGAGAAAATATCACATGTATTTATAAAATACACGTAATATTTTCAAAGTACAGGTAAGTATTCGTATGTAAATTTTGAAATATCAGTAATATCAAGTGTATTTTGAATATACACGTGAAAATATATGTGTATTTTGAAAATACACGTGAAAATATCACGTGTATTTTCAAAATACACGTGAGTATTGATATGTAAATTTTGAAATATCATGATGATTTTTTGCTCACCAGTAGTCAAATGACATATCCAGTAACTGTGCTAGGTTTTGAACTTGCTGATCTGTCAAGTGAATGTATGAAAAACTTATGCACAGGAGATGCCCAATCATACTTATTCATTTCCTCAACATCGTCAATGTATTTCAATCAGAATTCTCCAAGAGTGAAGTTTGAATTGGATAAAAACAACGTGTTCAAGAAGTGGAGATACACAATTTTAACAAAATCAGTAATTCCTTCATCTGTCTCCAATTCAATTGATTTCTTCAAACCATTCAATATTTCTGATTTTCCTAATCTTTTTGCAAAGTATCGTGCTTGTAATCTAGATTTTTGTGCAGTATTCGGTCCCTTTTTCATTTCTGTTGATTTTAAACCCTCAACCAGGGGTATGCCAGATATTTCATTTATATCTATTGGCATTATTGGAATCCTACTCTTCATACGGAAACTGTTGATTTCCCTATTGTACAGCTCGATAATTGATAAAATATTTTTATCCGTCTTCTTATGGTCCACTTCTATTACTTTCTCACTGTAGTAGGCATTGAAAAGCTCCCAAAATGGGGTCTTCTTAAGAAGTTCAATATGTCTATTGTTTATTTTATCTTTAATCTGATGCAAATCATGGAGAAGGATAACAATATTTGATCGATATTGGTCATTCTTCTTTGCAGGACTTTTAGCTTTCAATGCCACACTAGAACTGGAACTGGATGAAGAACTACCATCAGAATTGCTATTTTTTTTGTTTCTTTCCTCTTCTTGCTTCATCTTCATCCCCATTATATTGATCTATAGACAAAATTTAAATTACTAACCTATAATGATATGTACAAAAAGTAAAATACAAGTGAATTAGAATAAAACATAGACTAAAATAATAAAATACAAGCGTATTTAACAAAAGTACATGCAATATTTTCACAAACAATTTATACAAGTCTCATCAAAATACATGCTAAAGGCGATAATATATATCGTAAGTTTCATGGTAATACCTAACAGAGGTTGCTCGACAAGTCAAAAACCAAGATTCTCTACTCCTAACATATTCAGTAAAGAAGTGATAAAATAGCTGAATGCTAAAAGTTCCAACATTATCAAAACCCCTTAAGCAATACTGCTCAATTCGTTTAGCTAAATCCTTCGCTTTTGATTCAGTTATTTGAAGTTGTTGCAGATCAAAAGTGCAGTAAATGTCTTCATAGTAGTAGTAGAAACCAAGTAACCTTTTAGCTCTATCATTGATGCGAAGGAGAAAATGAATTTCGCCATCATTAGTACTATTCGCTATCAATGTGTAAGGTTTGTATTGTTAAGATCTTGGAACGTGCAAGCAGCAGTTTTGTAGTTGAACATGCTTGATCGTATGATTCTTAAACAATAACACAACATTACAAAATAGTACACTCATAATACACCTTAGTACATGGATATTGGATTGAACAAATTGAATTTCAATGTGCGTGTACTTTATGAATTTTTTGCGTGTATTTTGAACAAAATACACGTAAAAAATGAAAAAGTACACGCAATAAAACTGATTATTAGCTAATAACATATCATTCAAATGTAGCTGGCTATTGGACAAAAAGCACTCCTAAATATTAACAAAATAATAATACTTCTTAAAAACTTATGGAATACCATTCAAATGCCGTTGGCGTGGACCAAAATAACATAGAATTGATCAAATATGGATTTAAAATAAATATTTTATAGAGTACACATATAAAACATAAAAGTACACGCATAATGAATTGAGAAATTCGATTTCAATGTGCGTGTACTCTGTGTATTTTTCCTGTACTTTTAAAAAGTACATATTCTATAGAGTACACGTATAAAACATAAAAGTACACGCATAATGAATTGAGAAATTCAATTTCAATGTGCATGTACTCTGTGTATTTTGCGTGTACTTTTTGATAGTACACTCAAAATACACATAGTACACGCAACACGGGGCTTGTACATGTACATATTCCAATCATGTATATATTCCTGGTCCTTGATAAATCCTCGATAAATGATGTATACAGGAGGAAAAGTACAATGATTAAATACATATATCTAACATGCAAAAAGTGTGTTTTGCAATGAAAATGAGGGAAACAAATATATGATGAAATACATATCATGAAAAAGAAGAATGTGATTTCATCAGTCCGTGTGTCTACAAATTTATACATATGATAACACAAAATACACAAGGACAAAAAGGTGATAAGAGAATGAATACATACTTGTTAGTGCTGTTTGAAAGAATTTAATTTAGAATGTAAAATGTAGAACTTCAACGATTAGGGTTTGATAGAAGAGAGCTAGGGTTTTGATCGAAGAGAGTTAGGGTTTTGATCGAATAGAGTTTCTAGAGCTTCGATCAGGAGTATTTATATGTTGTTGTTGTTGACCAAAATTTGATTGAGAAATAGATTCGTTTTGCGGTTTTGATCGAAGAGATGGTACGATTAAGGTTTTGATTCACTAACGAAGGGAGTAATTAGATTTGGTAAGAAAAGGAAGTTGAGTTCAAGATGCATATGACCTTTTAAAATCCTTGAAAGGATAGGAGTTGTTGCATATAGAATATGCTTACCCCCTGAGCTATTTAGTGTGCATAATGTGTTTCACGTGTCAATGATTAAGAAATATGTCCCAGATCTGAAGCATATCTTAAGTCACAAACCTTTTCAAATTAGAGAGGATCTGACCTACATTGAGCATCCGGTAGAAATTTTGGACCATAAAGACAAAATATTACAAACCAAGGTAATTTCACTATTGAATGTATTATGGTGTAATCATTCCATTGAAGAAGCCACTTGGGAGCGGAAAGATGAAATAAAAGAGCAATATCCGTACCTATTACAAAATTAATGTAAGTCAAGTTTGGGGACCAAACTTTTTATATGGAGGGTAGGATGTAATGACCTCATTTTTATATGTTCATATATAGTTTATTTTTACAATTGCGTCTCACTTATTAACTAATAAATTTCGTATTATTAAAAATGTGAAAATAGGTTCTTAATATGATAAAAACCATTTTTAAATTCAAAGAATCAATTATAAATTGAGTTATATTGAAGTTTATGACACATCATAAGTGAAATGATAAGTTCTAGGGTAAAAAATATAATTTCAAGAACTTTAGCGACTTGTAGTGCTCTGAGTCCTTTATACAACAAGACACGTTTTAAAATATGAATAATCAACTATAAATTGGAACAAATCAAAGTCTCATCGCATATTCAAAGTTAAATGATAAGTTTTAGGATAGAAAATATAATTTATGAAACCTTGGGGACCTGGTTTTAATTAAGAAAGTTTTGGGGACTAAACTGAAAATATAAAAGTTCCATTTATGAATAAAATATTTTCAAGGACCTCTAAGAAATATTGAAGATATATAGTGTGAAATTACCAAAATACCCTTTATGGGTAAAATGATCGTTATACCCCTAATATATTTCAACCTCGTGCTTGGTTTGATATCTCCATCGTACATGTGTCGTCCATTTAAATAAAGCTTAAAACACATATCATGCATATATAAAAGCTAAAACATGTGTCGACGTGTGGTGATATAAGACTGTAAAATCGCTGCATTACGCAACACGTCAAAGCCGACTCACCAAAATGAAAGCTTAGTCACCAAGACACATGCCAACACCCAAGTAACTTTAAAAAACTATAAATTGAGCCCTTGGGGTCATTTATTACACGAAATTCATTCAAAAGACTAGAGATAAATAGTGAGAAAAAGTACGGGGAAGTTTAAGAAGAAATTTTGCCAGTTTTAATCCAAGACCCGATACCCTGTAAGTTCGAACATCTTTTTAGGTGAGTACTCTTACATTCCTCGTGTGTTTTAATTATATGATATTATAAAAACTATATATATTTTGTGAACTTCTTTTATTCCCAAAATTCATCTGATACCGACGATTGATTCCTTGTGATATGTTTATATTTTTCCATATAGACATACCGATTAGAAGGAGTTCTGGAAATTATACTGAATATTGGAAATAAGATTCGGCCTAAGGGACCTCTCTCACAGACTTACCTTCCCCGCTGGGTTATCGCTGGTGTGCCCTAAATAAGGTGTTGTGACGAACAAGTTCGATTGACCCTCAACTACCGAGGAATAATACGGTAGAAGAATACAATATTAGAGTGTACTTGGCCAATAAAATGATATGATTGAATGAAAAAGATATTTCCTTTGAATTGTCGCATCAGTATTATTATGAGTTATTATTTCTACATATTGTCATTCATATATAAATATACTACAGCAAATTCCTGTATATATATATATATATATATATATATATATATATATATATATATATATATATATGCCTTCTGTTCTTGCTTGAATAGGTATATATGTCATAAAAAAAACTTCGAATGTCTAGACATTAAATCTCATTCCGCTTTAGCCGACGTTGTAATATTTTTTTAGGAAATAACTAGGCTTATGGATGGAACGTAAAAGGGCTGTATTAAAGATTTGTCTTTTAGAGCTCTTTTTGTTACTTTATGTAAAATGTTGGTTTGTCATATAGAGCATGTAATCGGGTTTAAATTTTGTCTTAAGTTGTAAACTCGTTGTTACTTATATAAAGTTTCATTTTAGAAAACTCTGATGACGTAATTCCTTCATTTTCAGTAGTTTACAATTCATGACCATGTGGATGTATTTCGGTTGCATTTATTTAAGGAAACAAATGAAATCCAGAATATTGAACTCCTTGGTGGCATGTCAAGATGCTCGTTCCCTAATAACTCTGGGAGAGTGTGGTGACGCTTTGAGTGTATGAGGTAAATTGTTATATTTTAAGAGGCAAATTATTCACCTTACAGGGTGATATTTCTAAGAGTTACACTACATGAGGTAAATTGAAAGGGTACTTTAAGAGTACGATAAGATGTATGTCATTCCAAGAGTACTTTAAGAGGAAAATTACCTCATCCACAAGCATAAATATACAAACAAAATTAAACCAAATTAATTGTAATGAGGGTTACTAAAAGATTGGTCACTTAAAGAAAAACAATAAACCTATAAACAAGTGTGATTATGTTTGGCGTTAGCCATTGGGTATTCTTGCTTGATTTAATTTTGTATTTTGAATTTGGTAAGTTTGATAATATCATTTTGGTATTTTCGGTAACAATTTCATTATTTCTGTGGTGGCAATTACTGTTGGTGATAATTATTGTGCACCACAAATAAATATGAGAGAATTAATGACCAAGGAAGAACAAATAAAACGCCAATCACACAACAACAGGTGTACGTGGTTCAGCAAAGATGTGCCTACGTCTACAGTGGTGTAGTCAGTATTATTTCTCTATATTCTGGAGAATAAGTACAGAGAATACAACTTGTCCTTTGCCCCGGACCTAGGGTTTAATTTATATATGTGTAGGTTAGTTAATGGAGATGATGGATTCCTCCATTTTAACCATCTTCCCTATAACTTCCCTTTATGGGATCGTGCTCCCCCATAACTTCCCTTCATGGGATCGTGGGGAAATCGGATCCATACAAAAGATGAGGGGCCTGGACTTTGGGCCGCTTGGGCTGGGCTACTCGTCCAGGCTTAGAGTACTAAATTCCGGGTACCCACAATTGCCCCTAAATTTGTTGTGCCATGCATGTGGGCCCAACAGATTTAAATGATTATTGCGTTGCCATTCCTCGGGAGCTGTAGAGTCGATTTCTGGCGGTAGCCGCTTCGCTTACTGTGCAATATGATTAGATTTTGAAGGTTTGTTGGAATAAGGCACATTTCTTTTCGTCGTTTCAGCTTTTCCAGCAATCTTCTATCTTCTGAGAAGTCTTACGCTTTATACCTTCTGCTTTCGATCTCCACTCTCGTTGCTTCTTCGTCATTTGACCTAATCTTCTGTCTTATAAGTCTCTCGTGCTCTTTGCATTTTCTCTTTGATTTGTAGTTTTTCTTGTATTTTCCAATGGCGAAGATTGGAAATAGGTCAATCTCGGAGTTTAGAAAATTCTACAACATTCCTGAGTGGGTAGAGATTGAGTGTCGTGCCTCGCCTCCTAGGAACGTTAAGGATATAGAGGATTCACACTGGATTCATGTTTTGTTGCTCTCCCGGGAGGACTTACCTTTCCCCCTAATGATCTGTTTCTGCATTTCTGTAGCTATTTTAGTATTGTACATGCACAATATTCGCCCAACGTATGGAAAATAGTGAACGGCGTGCATAGGATAAATCAATTGTATGGCACAAGGTTAGGGCTTGCCGAGGTCTGCTTTTGTTACTCCTTATCTCGAACTAGTTCAGGTGTCCTGTACCTTAAAGCTAGGAGCCCTGATAGGGTATTGGTAGTAAATTTACCTGATTCCCATAAGGACTACTGACAGGAAGGTTTTCTTGTTAGGAATTGGCAGTTCTCCCCCCAATCTGAAGGGTCGAGGTCTGAGAGGTTCACTATTCCCTTTTATAGGGAAGAATATATAGGTAGATATTATATTATTGTTTCAATCTCTGCTGATTTATGATATTTCTAACTCCTTTATGCGCTTTTCTTTTATAGCGAGGTCACGAAACTTGGAGCCTGCTCTTGGCGAAGTCCGGATTTCTGAATTGGTTAAATCTTGGAACATCAGAGAGCCTTTGGGTGACGGCGAGCATCCCAGATCTGCCGCTTTTTTATTAGATTACAAGTACGTGGGCTCTAGCTTCATAGCTCGGCCTGTGGACAGTGTACCAGAGTTCGATTCTTTGGAAGAGACCACTGCTGATCCGATACAGTTGGACGAGGAAGAAAGCAGCTCTGAAAGTGAGCCTGTAGGTACTCTCGGTGAAGGGAGCTCTGATAGTATCAGCTCTTCTGATTCTGAAGAGGCTTCTAAGGCTCGAGGATCATCGAGTACTTCCAGCAGTTCTGGTGAAGATATGCCTCCAAGGAAGAACCTGATCAGGGATGATGATGATGATGATGACCATGTGCTCCTTACACAACGCTCAAAGAAACAGAAGACTGCATCTGGGGTTGTGGCTACAAGTTCTCGGCCTTCCTCTCAGGAGCAAAAGAGGAAGAGGAGAGAGGATGGGCAGGCGAAAGAGAGGGAGAGGAGAAAGGAGGAGAAGAGAAAAAAGGTGGAGGAGAAGAAGAGAGTAGAGGAGAAGAAGAGAAGGGAAAAAGAGAAGGAGGAGGAGAGGAGGAAATTGGAATCAAGGACCAAGGCAGGTCAAGCTTTGGTCCTAGTATCTGCGAGGGCTTCGGTGGCCATTTCTCCTCATCTAGCTCCTGTGCTGCTTGAGAGAGCAGTTCTTCCTGCGGATCGCCAGAGGGCGCAGGGGTCCGATCAGCTGGCCCTGCAAGCTAGCCAGAGGCTGGCCTTGGTAAAATTTCCTTTCAATTCTCAATTTTTTAACAAGTTTGCAGTTGGTGACCGACTTCGTTGTGCTCTACCATTCTCGCAACGAGCTGGTAACGAGGAATGGTGAGTTGGAGCAGAAAAAGTTTACTCTGGAGGCCAGGGGTTCTCAGTTGGAGATTGATCTGAAAGCCGTTAATGCAGCTCGAGTTTCGTCTGATCTGGCCCTCGTCAATTCTGCCCGCGAGAGGGATAACGCGGTTAAGGAGCTGGGCGAGCTGAGGAAGGCTTATGACCTAGTGTGCTCGAGCAAGCTGGACCTCGTAGAGAAGAACAGGGTTCTGGCCGAGCAGCTAGAGCCAGAAAAAGCCCAGGCAACCACCATTAAGGAGGACTCATACAACTCTGGGTGGGCTGCTGCTTATGATGATGCTGAGGTTCAGATTGGCTACATCAGCCGCCTAAACTTCAAGAAGGGCTGGAACAAAGCTTTTTTGGCTGCTGGTGTGGATGCTGAGTCTTCCCTATTTGACGAGCATGACCCGGGTCCCAAGCCAACTGTGGACGAAGAAGCTCCAGTTCCAACCATCGAGGGTACTGATCTTCCCTCGGATACAGTTCCTGCTGGTGTTCGCCCTCCTTAGGCAACTGAAAGCATTCCTGCTGAGGGGGATAGCTCTACTGGAGCTGATAAGGGGAAGCAACCAGACACCGCTGGGCCGCCTGAGGTTGCTAGTTAATCTGTTCTTAAGGTTTTCTTTTGTACTTTTTGCTTGTAATCTCCCAAGTTTTTTCTGCTCGATGTACTTGGTCTTTATTAATGAAATGAGAAGATTCTCCTTTTGTTTACGCAGATCCCTTTCTCTCTTCTATCTTTGTTTTACCTGTAGTTGGTTGATGTGGATGACTATATTCCTATTACCTCCCAACTGGGTAGGACTCTTGGTCCTAATGCAAGCCCTGCAGTTCGCCAGGCCTTTGCTAGACTTTGCAGGTTTGCTAAGTCAAGGAACCAAAAATATAAGGATCAGTCCGAGCTAGTGGCCAAGCTAAAGGGCAGGCTCCAGGAGATGGAAGAAATCGGTGCTTCAGTACAAGAAGAAGTCAGTGCACTGAGAGCAAGGTTGTTGGAGGGCACCGAGATTAACCAGGTCAGGGAGTTCCTGCAGCAGGAGAATGAAGACTTGAGGAGGGAGGTCCTAAGGCTTAAGGAGCATTCGCCGAGCACCGTTTTGGCAGTCCTACAAGGCTCTTCTTCGTCCCGAGATGCTCGGCCTCCCCTCCCGCGTGCTGGTAGGAGTGCCAGGGGTAGGAACAGGGAAGTCGAGGAACAGCGTGAGAGGGAGATGGAGGAGCTGCGCGGTGATGTTCGGCGAGCTTATGTAACTGCTGCTGGGCTCCAGAGGGACGTCACCCGACTACGACATTTGTTCAAGAACGGTCCTCGACAAGTGTGGTCCGATGGCTACGATCAAGGCTGGCTGGATGCTCCGATGAGACTATTAGAGTTCGAGGAGATCTTCTTCATCAGAGGGTGGTTGAGTGCCCTCAAAGAGCTGCAGGTCCCGAGGAACTCGATGTTGTGGTATCGACACGAGATGTCCTCCTCCACTCTGATGCCCAATCCATTCAGGAGGGATGATCGATGGATCCCCATTGATGCTATTCCCGGGCAACTATTGGAATTGGACGCAAATGAGGTCGTGGAGGAGCTAACCCCTGCTCCTGATAATTGTAAATGCTTTGGGTGAGCTTCGCCGACTAAACATGTATTATCATTATTTGTAAATATAAAAGATTAATGAAAAGTTCGAGTTTTGGGCAATTTTGTCGACTAAACGTGTTCATCCAATCCTTTTATATTTTTGCTGCTTCACAATCCTTTTTATTTTGTCATGTGAGTGTCCGCCCAGTCCAGTATAAGAATACCATTGTGCCCTCACTTTACCTTTTAGGTTGTGTCGTCACACTCCCTTAGGCCTAAGTAGGGCAATTGGCGAGGACACACCTGGTATTGGATGTCTTCATCCGATTAGGATTTTGTTTAACCAAAGTAGGTTTGATGCCTAAGAATACTTTGTAGGGCTTCATATATTGCCAGGGGCAATGCTAAGAGGTTTGTCGTGCTTCATGACGATGACCAGAGTCGTGCTTCATGATGACGACCTGAGGAGGGGTGTTCCCCTGCTATGTCGACCATTATGCCTGTGATTTGGAAGGGATGTGTAATAATATATGACCGTTACTAATTAGAGAGTGATTACTTGAGAGATTTTCATTAGTGAAATGAGAAATGAACTGTCACATAACGAATACAATAAAAGATTTAATAATAAAGTTCCTAAAAATAGAATTTCTTGAGATTAGTCGCGTTCCATGCTCGTGGTATCTCCCTGCCCTCCATCGTTTCCAAATGATAGGCACCTTGCAGGTCGTCTCTAATTATCTTATAAGGTCCTTCCTAGTTTGGGCCCAGTTTTCCGTCTGATGGCTTCACTGTGTTGCCCAGGACATTTCTCAGAACATGGTCCCCAACTTTGAATTTCCTTGGATTGACCCTTTTGCTATAGTGCTTCGCGAGCTGTTGTTGATAGCTCACTACTTTCACTAGGGCAAGTTCCTTGCGCTCATCGGGCAGGTCGAGTTCAGCAAGCAAAGCGTGATCGTTCTGGCCTTATTCGACAAGGTCGGATCTCGTTGTTGGCAATCCCGCTTCTAGTGGGATGATCGCCTCCATACCCTATGCTAATGAGAATGGTGTTTCTCATGTTGCTCACCTAGGAGTCGTTTTGTATGCCCATACGATATGCGGTAGCTCGGTTACCCATGCGCCTTTGGCTCGTTCTAACTGCTTCTTCAATCCAGCGATCACTATTTTGTTGGAGGCTTCAGCTTGTCCGTTGCTTTGAGGGTAGGCCATAGAGCTGAAGTGGTGCCTGATCCACTGTTCGTTGCAGAAGTCCTGAAAAGGGCCACTCTCAAACTGTGTTCCATTGTCAGTGATGATGGTCCTGGGGATTCCGAATCGAGTGATTATATTCCTCCATACGAACCTTATCATGTCAGTATCTCGGATGTTCGCCAGTGGTTTTGCCTTGATCCATTTGGTAAAGTAGTCCGTTGTAACCAACAGGTATTTGCGATTGCCGACAGCGGTGGGCAGTGGTCCAACGATGTCCATTCCCCACTGGGCGAAGGGCCAGGGACTGGTCAGGGATTTTAATTTGTTGGCGGGCTGGTGGACCATAGGAGCGTGAAGTTGGCATTTTAGGCATTTGCGGACATATACTGTGGAGTCCTTTTGCAGGTATGGCCACCAATAACCTTCCTTCATTGCTCGAAAGGCTATAGATCTTCCTCCGGCATGACTTCCACAGATTCCTTCGTGAAGTTCATGAAGCACTGCCTTGACATCGCCTGGGTGGACGCATCTAAGGTAGGGGCTGGAGAAAGATCTTTTATACAAGTCGCCTCATGTGGATAAGTGAAAGCGAGCAGCTTTGACTCTTATTTGGTGGGCAGTTCTCTTGTCTTCTGGAACCGTTCCGTTCTTTAAATAGTCCTTCAAGGGATCCATCCAGCTGGGGGCTGATTCCAATTGGAGTATTGGTTTTGCTTTTGTCAGCTCGCAGTTGGGGTAAATGGTTGGGCAACTGAGGAAATCGATAGGGATAACCCTTTTAAGGCTAGAATCAACTGCCGAGCTCAGGGCTGCTAACGCATCAGCGTGGTTGTTTTTCCCCCTGGGAAACTGTTGGATGTTGATCTCTTCAAAGATCGTCATTAAGTTTTTTACTAAGGAGAGGTAGGCTGTCATTCTCTCATCCTTCGCGTTATAGTCTCCACTTATCTGGTTGGAAACTAGTTGCGAATCACCGAATACCTGCATATGCTTTGCTCCCAGAGTTTGCGCTTTTTGGAGACCTGCTATTAGGGCTCGTATTCTGCTTCGTTGTTGGAGGCTAAAAATCCCAGCCTGATTCCTTGCTCAAGGACTATGTTTTCTGGAGTGTTGAGAACAATTCCTACCCCTACCCCCTTTGAGTTGCAGGCTCCATCAACGAATAGTTTCCATCTTTCCACTGTAGCTTGGTTGTTTTGCTCTGTTGGCTTAGGCTGGTCGAAGGGTTCTTCGCCTGTGAATTCATCTATGAAATCAGCAAGGATTTGACCCTTGATAGCTATCCTTAGTTGAAATTGGATGTCAAAATGGCCGAGCTCGACTGACCATTTAGACAGTCTGCCCGATAAATCTGCCTTCCTTAGGACAGTCTTGAGGGGGTGTGATGTAAGGACGATGATCGTATGAGCTTCGAAGTAATGCTTCAGTTTCCTCGAGGCTATTACAAGGGCGAATGCGAGCTCTTCCAATGGTAGGTAGCGCTGCTCGACATCTAACAAGGTTTTGCTCGCGTAATAGACTGGATGATGGATTCCTGTAACTTCACACATTAGCGCTGAGATGATAGTATGATTGGATACAGAGAGGTAGAGGTACAAAGAGTCCATTTGCTGTGGTATGACAAGCAGTGGTGGAGTGCTTAAATAGGACTTGAGCTCATCCAATGCTCGCGAGCAATCTGGGCGCCACTCTACTGTTTTGCTGCCTTTTAAGAGTTGGAAAAAAGGCTTGCATCTCTCGAAGGATTTAGAAATGAAACGATTTAGAGCAGCGAGCATTCCAGTGAGATTCTGTACATCTCGGACTGTGCGAGGAGGTTGCACTCTGTTGATTGCATCAATCTGGTCCGGATTAGCCTCTATGCCTCGCTTGCTGACCAAATACCCAAGAAACTTTCCTGACTTGACGCCGAAGGAACACTTGCTCGCATTGAGTTTCATTCGGTACTTCCTGAGGATTTCGAAGGTACTTGACAAGTCCGAGAGGTGATTCTTCTTCTCCTTGCTCTTGATGAGCATGTCGTCGATGTAGACCTCCATTGTGTCTCCCATTTGATTCTTGAACATTTTAGTAACTAGCTGCTGATAGGTTGCCCCTGCATTTTTTAGCCCAAAAGGCATGACCCTGTAACAATATAAACTAACCGTCGTGATAAACGCCGTTTTGTCCTGATCTGGGGCATACAGAGGAATCTGGTGATATCCTGAGTACGCGTCCAGGAAACTCATTCGTTCATGAGCTGCAGTGGCGTCTACTGGTTGGTCTATTTTCGGAAGAGGGAAGATATCCTTGGGGCAGGCTTTGTTGAGGTCAGTGAAGTTTATGAAAACTCTCCACTTCCCGTTGCTTTTTCGAACTACCACTGGGTTGGAAAATCATTTGGGGAATTGCACTTCCCGTATGGATCCTGTATCCAGCAGTTTTTCGACTTCTTTTTCTATTGCTCTGTCCTTCTCGGGAGCAGTTCGCCGTGCCTTTTGCGTTATCGACTTGAATGTGGGATCGACGTGCAACTGATGGCAGACCATATTGGGATCGATTCCTGGCAGCTCATAAGGTTCCCAAGCGAAAACATCTATGTTGCTTCTGAGTAAGGTTGACAAATCCTTTTGCTCTTGGTCAGTGAGTGATGCTCCGATCAGGAAGACTCTGTTGTTGTCGCCTTCTCTAGCCGTCACTTCTACCAGGTTCTCGACGACATGATCGGAGGGGAGGAGCCTGGTCTCTTCCACTCCAAGCCTTCCATATTTTAATTGCTATTTGGAAGGAATTGCACCTTCCTCCACTTTCTCGCTGGGTTGAACGGCTTTTTTCTCTGGCTTTGGTCGGATGGCCGCTATAAAGCACTTCCTTTCCATCGCCTGGTCGCCATGTATCTCCATTACTCCTCGCTCGGTGACATATTTGAGCTTCTGGTGGTAGGTCAAGGAGACTGCCTTCATTGCATGAAGCCATCCCCTGCCGAGGATGGCCTGATACGGTAAATCAATGTCGACCACCAAGAATTCGATCATCTTGGAAACATTTTCAGCGCGCACTGGCAGTAATATTTTGCCCAGAGGCATGGTGACTTTTCCAGCGAAGCCGATCAGAGGGACAGTAGTTCCCTTTAGGTCGGCGACGCTCAACTTCAATTTCCGGAACAAGTCGATGTACATTACTTCGGATGAGCTTCCTTGATCGACGAGCAGCCTGTCGATGTCAAAGTTGGCTATCCTGAGTGTAATGACTAAGGCATCATGATGTGGGGTCCTTACTCCCATAAGATCTTCATCCGTGAAGACAATATGCTTGTTGTAGTTGATGTCCTCTGCTCGCCGACGTTTTCCTAACTGTGATTTTGCTGGGTTAATCTGAAAATCTTGCATTACCACTGTCAGTTTCTTTACCTCCATTCGAGCTGAGTTCCCTTGGATTTTCTTGACATCAGATACTCCGTGGATTACTGCGAATTCGTGTCCGGCATCATCTTCCAACACGTTGTCGGGTTTCGCCTCTTTGTGGGCATCCACTTTCTCTACCTTCTTTTCCACAAATCATTCAAATGTCCGGACTGGGCCAAATCCTCGAGGTGGCACTTAAGAGCCTTGCAGTGCTCGGTCTTATGCCCTCCCTCTTTGTGGAAAGTTCATCTTAATGCATTGTTTCTTTTCGAGGGGTCTCCTCCCATTTTTCGGGGCCATTTGATGAACGGCTCATCGTTAATCTTCGCGAGAATTTGTAATTTGTCTCTTTGAAGATGGTGTTGACCGCCTGGAATGATTTTGTTACGTCAGGGTTCCCTCAATTTTTGGAGCCATTCTTGCCCCCATTATTTCCTCCTTTCTTCTGGTTCTCAACTTTCTCACTTCCCTTGGAAGTGAGCTTGGCTCGACCGTTTTCTCCTACATTAAGGCGGGTGACATCTTCCGCCTTTGCGTATTTCTCAATCCGGACCATCAGGTCGTCAATGGTCATAGCTTCCTTCTTTGTCAAGGACTGGTAAAGGAGGGAAGAGCTAGGTAGCCCAATTTTGAAGGAAGCCACTGCCACCTCTTCTGCGCAGTCCTCAATCTCATTGAATAACTCCCAGTATCTCTTCGCATAGTCTCGGAGTGTTTCTTGAGGCGTTTTCTTCATGGTTAATAGAGCATCCATCCTTTTGGGATGGGAGCTGCTGGTGATGAACCGGGCCGTAAAGAGCTCGGCCAGGGATTTGAAATTTTTGATGGATCGGTGAGGGAGTTTTTCGAACCATTTTTGGGCCACGTCATGGAGGCTCGAGGGGAAAATACGGCACATCAGTGCATCCTGGTGATTCGAGAGGGCCATTGCTTGCCGGTACTGCCTGACATGATCAATGGGATCAGTCTTCCTGTCGTAAATCTTGAACCTAGGAATGGAAAATTTCTTGGGAGCCTCTTCCTCTTCAATTTTCGTCGTGAAGGGTGACTTCATCTGGGTCTTGAGGGTTCTCTTAGCGAGTTCTCTGGTCGACCTGGTGCCGCGGTGAGATGGATGTAGGTCCATTTCTGTGCGGACCAGGTTCTGTATGTTTTCGTCGCTGCGAGCAGGGCTCTGGTAGCGGCGAGCTCTTCTTAGTTGTTCGCGGAGTTCTTCGTCTGAGTCGCCACCTTTGACCCCTTGATATTCCCGCCTAGGGCTCCTTCCTCGGCTGGGAGATTTTCTCGCCTGAGGGTTGGGAGTGCGATAGGGGTGTCTCCTGGTATCAGGACGTAGTTCCTTCTCCAGTCTTTCCACTCTTCTTTTCAACCGAGCATTCTCAGCCTCGTATCTGCGAGAAGACTCCATCTGCTCGTGGAGCCTTGCCTCGTATGCATCAATCAATCTGGATATCTGCGTGGACCTTGTTGGTCCTTGACCTTTTTCTGAGGATGGCCTTTCCAAGCGAGCCCCACGATCTGAACGTCGAACTTTAGACCTAATCCTGCGAGGAGAAGGTGGCTCTTGAATATCTCTTGTTTGAGGAGCATTGCTGCTGTGACCAGACATCTTAGTTTCTTTTCTTGGTGTGGTCTCTTATCAGGGAAAGATGAACGTTTCCCACAGATGGCGTCAATTGTGGAGACAATGATTGTGAAACACAAATAAATATGAGAGAAGTAATGACCAAGAAATAACAAAGAAAATAAAACTCCAATCACACAACAACGGATATACCTGGTTCAACAAAGATGTGCCTACGTCCACGGTGGTGCAGTCAGTATTATTTCTCAATATTCTGGAGAATGAGTACAGAGAATACAACTTGTCCTTTGCCCCCAGATCTAGGGTTTAATTTATACATGTGTATGTTAGTTAGTGGGGATGATGGGTTCCTCCTTATTAGCCATCTTCCCTATAACTTCCCTCCATGGGATCGTGCTCCCCTATAACTTCCCTTCATGGGGTCGTGGGAAAATTGGATCAATACAAAAGATGAGGGGCCTGGACTTTAGGCCGCTAGGGCTGGGCTACTCGTCCAGGCCTACAATACTAAATTCTGAGTACCCACAAGATGTACTTATAATGAAAGCACACTAGTCATTACTCGTCTCCAGTAATTAAGTTGTTCAATTACCTAACCAATGTTCCTATGTTGTGACTACCCAACCCCAACTCGAGTAACAAGTAGTCTCATATCGTATCATGATTAATTATTATTAATCTCATTTCTGTATTTAACGTATCAAAATATTTCCTTCACGTATAATGTCAAATGCATCGATTCAGGATATTATTTTAAGACACAAGCATAATATCTCACAGAACAAGTCATATCGGGTCACTATCATTACCTGGGGGAACAAGTCATAACACTAGGCCTCCACACGAATACTCCCCAATATTACGTGGCAAGGGCAATCGTACTAAGTCCTAAATCACATGGCGTTTCAAGGTCTTTCTATCCGACCTGCATTACAACCATGTGTCCGGTTCTGGTGGTTTATCTCTGACACGGCACTCTAGCGGAACCTAACCGGATCAATCACAAAACATAGCATTCAACAAAAAATAGTCTCTTACTCGAGTTATACAATAGTCATTATTTATAATATAACATAATTTACATCATTAATTTACTAATTCAACATCAAATCAATTCAAGGTTAAATATCCCTAATAACCTTAAGTAGGTGATCAACTTAGGATATTAGGCACAACACCACAATTACCTTACTAACAACATGAAAAATATTATCACTCTTATTTCAATAACATGCTTCCCATAATTTAAAATGAAGATTCGAGGCTCTTCCGATCCGTTTTTGGAAAAACTTAAAACTACAAAGTTGTTCGAAACGTGATTTTCTATAAGGACAAGCGGACACGTTTCCATAGTCTGCATAAAACAGACCCAAAACTAATATATAATATTCGCCCCTGTTTTCGACAACTTTCTGCCCAGAATTTTAAAATGCCAATTTGAGGCTTTTTCGATCCTTTTTTGGAAAAACGTAAAACTACAAAGTTGTTCGGAACTTGATTTTCTACAAGTACACATGCGCATGCTACTGTAGTCTGCTTAAAACAAACCCGAAAATAACATGTACAGTTTGGACCTATTCACGACAACTTTCTGCACAAAATTTTAAAACGCCGATTTGAGACTTTTTTGATCCATTTTCGGAAAAACTTAAAACTACGAAGTTGTTCAGAATATGATTTTCTACCTAGCCACCTTCGACCCTTTGATATTCCCACCAAGGGCTCCTTCCTCGGCTGCGAGATTTGCTCACCTAAGGGCTAGGAGTGCGATAGGGGTGTCTCCTGGTATTGGGACGTAGTTCCTTCTCCAGTCTTTACAGTCTGCTTTTCAAGCGAGCATTCTCAGCCTCATATCTGCGAGAAGACTCCCTCTCCTCGTGGAGCCTTGCCTCGTATGCATCAATCAATCTGGATATCTGCGTGGACCTTGCTGGTTCTTGACTTTCTTCTGAGGCTGGCCTCTCCAAGTGAGCCCCACGATCTGAGCGTCGGACCTCAGACCTAATCCTGCGAGGAGCAGGTGGCTCTTGAATATCTCCTGCTTGAGGAGCGTTGCTGCTGTGACCAGACATCTTAAATTCTTTCCCTGGCGTGGGCTCTTCTCAGGGAAAGATGAACGGTTCCCACAGACGGCGCCAATTGTGGTGGCAATTACTGTTGGTGACAATTATTGTGCAACACAAATATATATGAGAGAAGTAATGACCAAGGAAGAACAAATAAAATGCCAATCACACAACAACAGGTGTACGTGGTTCAGCAAAGATGTGCCTACGTCCACGGTGGTGTAGCCAGTATTATTTCTCTATATTCTGGAGAATAAGTACAGAGAATACGACTTGTCATTTGCCCTGGACCTAGGGTTTAATTTATATATGTGTAGGTTAGTTAATGGAGATGATTGATTTCTCCATTTTATCCATCTTCCCTATAACTTCCCTTCATGGGATCGTGCTCCCCCATAACTTCGCTTCATGGGATCGTGGGGAAATCGGATCCATACAAAAGATGAGGGGCCTGGACTTTGGGTCTCTTGGGCTGGGCTACTCGTCCAGGCTTATAGTACTAAATTTCGGGTACCCACATTTTCATTTTGGTAAGGTACAGTCGAAAAATCGGTTTTTAAAATGTTAATGCCAAAACCTATCACCGGAAATTCGGTAAATTCAATTTTGGTAATTTCAGTAACTCTGCCAGTAATTTTTGGTACAAAACAGTACGGTATGCTTTTTTACCGTATCGCGAACACCCCTAGTAATACGCATGTGTTCATCTTTATCGTAACCTTGTTTTCCTATTATTCGTTTGAATCAGTTTGTTCCGGTTAATTTTTTCTAATAGTTTTTCATTGTTGTCAATTATTTATCTCCTTATTCGTTAATGATGTACAATATTTACTTATAAAAAAAATGATGTACAATCATTTTTTGTTATTATTTGCAGCATGCATTTATTGTTATTATCTCTTTTCATTATCTCCTTATTTGTTAATGATGTATCGTATATTCATCCAACTTGAATGCTTTCATCACCCATCACTAACTACAACAACTTCAAAAAGCGTCCACCCATACTTGCATCCAATTATATTTACGTCCCAAATTACAAATGAGAATGTTAGTCCTAAAAAACAGGAAAATAAAGTAGTAATAGGTATGCAAAATATATTATAATCCATAAGTGGGAAAACTACAAAACAACTCAAATTACATTGGCAAAGTTTTTATTTATCTTAACAAATTTTAGCTAACAAACAACATAAGTAAAAAAGTAAGTGTATTGCAGTGGGCGAAATTTGAGATTATCAAACAATACGAAAATTACCTTTTATCAAGGTAAAATTTGCTCAAAATTTGTCATCACCTGTTTCGCGACACTATAAGCAAACCAACCCTAAATAAAAATAACGGACTAGGAGGTTAAAAAAAAACGGGTCTAAGGAAGTTCTGGTGAGGGACATGTGCATAAATTATCCCGGTAGATTTTCTTGTTCAATGGGTTGTTTTGTTCAAAATATGGTATATGGAGAATTCCAGTCCCGCGCTCTACATAGGACTCTACATCTATGCACGAGTATACGAAGAAAGCATGCCTTTTGAATTGAAAATGGTACCAGATTTCTTCTCCTGACCAGTTCTGTTGTTCAATCCGGATGTCGCCTAAATCCCCGGCAAGAATAAATTGCAGTATAATTTCCATCAAAAGGCGAAGTAAAAAGTCAGCTATTCGAAGTCCTATTCATATAAAAGAGCCTGGTTTGGATCTCGTTGTACTCAGTCAAATGCAAAAATGGTTCTATTTCACCCGAAGGCACGGTCCACATGGATATGTGGGAAAATGTATTTTTGATTTCATGTTAAACAAATTTAGTCTTCCTGACTGACTCATTCAATATTATAAAACTCTTGGACGAAAATCCTACGAGTCAACATTCAAAATCCTTCCGAAGTCATACCAGCTGATGTCTCAATGTCTATATATATCCCTCCTCCCCATATGTATCCTCCACATCTTTATCATATAAACTCTAAAAAATATCATGACACCTCTGAGCAGTATGTTAGCCATTTTGGCAATAGTTTTTGTACTAAGCATGAAACCAAATGGAGGTTGTAGAGTCCTAAACAGGCAAGAAAAAGAACTCATCAAGATCCCAAATGTTATAATATTTCAATCCCTTTAGAAGGGTGCGGTTCGACCTCCCGGAAATCCGATCGGTCGTACTTCTGTTACCGTCAGCGAGAAGGGCTTCGCTGGTCATTTTATGGCTCAACCACCTCCTAGCCATCCACAACCTCGGCTCGTCGTTCCGCTCGGCGTAGTTATTAATCAGAAATAAACCTCTCCATCCATTTACACTATCCATGATAATACACTACAAATCAAGAAAAAAAGCAACTGTAACACTACAAATCAAAATCTTTATTCTTTTCAATTTTTCCATTCCTTTTTCTTTCTCCTCAAATGTATTTCTTAGGAATCTTTACCCATAAGTCGGGTCTATTTGTTGTTTGTGTTAAGGTTATCCATAGAATAATAAAATGCTGATTACTTGTATTTGCACTGAACGTGTGATATTTTTAGTGTCCGGTTGTTTTATTTTTATTTTTAGCATTTAACAAGTCTTTTTGTTTTCACCAAATTAAAACATTATATTAAACTTTTAAAATCACCCCATGCAAGATTCATCTTTGGATACATAACGTTCGTGTCTATTACCAAACATATGAAAACTATGGACATTATAGATCAACATCGATACAATACAAAAACAAAATCAAATCCCAAGTTATCGGTTGCATAAGAGGAAACAATATATGCAACACTATTTGGAGGCCTGGAAATGGATCCGATTCGGATCGGTTCAGAAAAATCCAAATCCAAATCCATATCCGTTTATGTTAAACGGATTCGGATCCGATCCACTTATTAATCGGATCGGATTATGCAGATCCAAATCCATATCCATTTATGTTAAAAGGATTCGGATTCGGATCCGATCCGATTATCCAATTATCCATTTATGTTAAACTTGATTTGCAACATTTTTATTTTCAACTCTTATTTCATAATTTTATTTTGCAAATGTTCCAAAAAAACAAATGATGAAATAAAGAACTATTATAATGAATATTTAAAATATATATTTAAAATATTATTAAATGCAATATATATTAATTAAAAATATATTATATATAATTTATATATATACATATTAAAAATTAATCGGATCGGATTATTAACGGATCGGAGTATATGAATCTAAATCCGCTCCATTAAATAAACGGGTAATCGGGTAATCGAATTTTTGGCAAGATCCATATTCGGATTCGAATTCGGATAAAATCCGATCCAAATTGGAACAACTTGCATTGGAGGTTTGTTTAACTCATTATTATTATTTGTTACTATTTTAATTTGGTATGATAAATCCTATAGTACATATAGTAATACAATTAGAACCTCTAGGAGTATTCTGTTACTTAATGTCAACTAAAATTTAATGTGGCAGTTGATTTAATATATAATATGGAAAAAGCTTTCATTATAGCAAAAAAAATTATGGCATGTGAAAAATGACTTGAAATTAAAAAAAAATAAAAATTAGAATAATGTCAAAAAATAAAAAAGTCAGCAAATTAATTACAAAATAGAAAGTGATCTAAATAAAACAAGAAATATAAAAAAAAATGTTAGAATAGAAAAACTAAAGAAATTAATAAAACCATTTAAAAAATAAAAAATAAAGAAATATTTTTAAAAATGAGAAAAAGATTGCCAACTTTTTAAAAGAACTTAAAGTGTCGTTTGAAAATTTTGAAATTTTTAAAAAGGGGACAAAATTTAAAAAAAAAAAACTATTTCAAAGGACTTCAGTCATATTTTCAATTGCTCAATTCGGATGTCGCTCTAATTCCCTTGCAAGCATAAATTGCAGTATAATTTCCATCAATAGGTGAAGTAAAAATTCACCTGTTCGAAATCCTAGTAGTTAGGAAATCTATTTGCATATATGCGTTTCATTTTGTGAATTTCAGTTCATTTTGTAATCAGGTAAAAGATGTTGAGAATATTTAACACGTGCCAATGATTTGGTCACTAGTCATCCAGTAGCCGTTGAAACCCAGTACCAGTTCTTCTAAATTCCTTATATTGCTCCTACAATGTTGGCATATCTACGACTTCATCAACTGTCTGTTACAACTTATGCTTATATTTAAGGACGTGTAGCTCTTTCGTTTTATTTATGAAAAACGGTAATAACAGTTTATCATCAAGATTTTATTCTCTTTAGCTTCAATGGAATCCCCATCAGCGTTTTCTCTTAATATCGCGTCATTCCACCAACGGGTGTCAATTTGTCCTCTTAAGTTAAAACCTAATTATTATTTGATCCATGTTACGAAGACAATGAAGATCCATGTTATGAAGACAATGAAGATCACTCATTTAATAGAAAATGAGCCACCATAAAATGTGGATGACAAAGGAGAAATCGGAAAAGAATTCAAAGAATGGGAAGAAAAAAGACTTGCTAGTAAAGAGCTAGATGCAATTCAACGTAGTTGAAGAACTCAATTACCTCACTGTTGGCCATAACTTTGTAAAAGAGACATGGAACTGTTTGGAGGAGAATTTCTTGGAAGTTACAAAGGAGAAAGAATTTCAATTAAAAGAGCAGGTTCATGATAAAACAAGATGGAAAAACTCTTTATCAATATATCAAAGAGTTTAAAAACATATGTGATTTCACCATATACGAATGCGTTCACCTCTGCAAGGAGATTAACGTAGTATATTCATATGTCCAATTTCAATAAGTTATGAATGATAAATATGTCCTCAAAGTGACTCACATAGCAATGAAAGTTAATGAATTGGGTATGTTTTAACTCTTGTCCCACATTAGAAGAGTAGTTGAATTTTGATGAGTTAATAACACCCCAAGTATGGACTAAGGCTTGGATGCCTTGGGGGTATCCCAACTCTTTGAAGGGGAGATGACCTAAGCTATGCACGGGTTGACTTTCGGTCAAAAGTCCACACACGCGCGCGTCCATCCGGCCGGCCGGCTCGGTTCGGGCTTAAACGAATTAACTGTTGGCAATAACTGCCAATAGTTTATTAATTAATTTCGTAATTAATTAATAAGTAATCAATTTTGCAAAAGATTTGGGACCCAAATACTCAACATTCAAATCAATAATGTTAGGTAAGGCTCCATACCCTTCTCTTTCTCAACTAATAAGTTCTCTCAAAGGTTTTGAAATAAGGGAATAAGCTATTTCTGGTTCAAGTCAAGCTGACACAGCTACGGCGTTCTCGACAATGAGAGGTCAATCTCAACAGCTTAGCAGAGGTCGTGGAAGGAGTATAAGAGGATGAATTGGATTTTTTGGTCGGTTTAACTCTCATGGCAGGGGCTTCAGACCCGCTAGTCACCACTATATGTACCCATTCCATCAGTACTATTCAAATGGACGACAACAATCCATAATTCAGCCAATGCAAATAGTTGTGACCACGTCTTCCAATGACAACTCCGACTTGCTCAACTGGCACCCAACAGTGCCAAGGCAGGTTAACCGCTCCATACTGCTGCTACCATTGATCAGTCCAACGTCAATGTTGCCTGTCAAATATGTGGGAGAAAAAATCATAGGGCTTTGAATTGTTACTATAGGTGGGATTTTTCATATGCACCTCAAAACCAATCTCCCTCAGAGATGACCGCTATCAACTATCAACAGTTAGATGACTCCTCTCTTTATGCTGACTCAGGTGCAACCTTTCATATCATTAATTCTACATTTAACTTTTTTAAACTCACTCCTTACATGGGAAAGGATAAAGTTATAATTGGCGATGGAACAAAACTCGACATTATACACATTGGCAAAAATTCTCTCAATTCAAAATGTGTTAGTGGTACCAAAAATAAAAAAGAATTTAATTTATGTGCATCAATTATTAAAGGGCATTAAGTGTTTATTAGAGTTTTCTAACAACGGATTTGTTGTTAAGGACAAAGTGATTCAATAAGTGCTGGCCAAGGGAATAGGACAAGGCTCTCTGTTCACCATTTAAGAGGAACCAAATGAAGAATTAACAGTCCTTGACGGAAAAGCAAGTGATAAATTGTGGCATCAACGCTTAGGGCATTCGCAATCTAGGTCTTTGAAATTTTGGGACAAAAGTCATGTTTTAAATGTATATAATTGGAATAAATCTCGCACTATTTGTGTAAGTTGTCAAATGACAAAATATCATAAAAGCCATTTGATATAATTTACTGTGATTTGTGGGGACCTCCCCAATTTCTTCTTCTCAAGGGTTTAAATATTATGTGATATTTGTGGATGATTATGCTTGCGACACTTGGTTGTACCCATTGAAACAAAAATCAGACCTTTACCATATGTTCTTGACATTCCATAAAATAATTGAAAATCGATTTGACAGGAAATTACAAATTTTTCAATGTGACGGAGGAGGTAAATTTGCTAGTAATGAATTTATCCATTATTCGGATCATGGCATTATACGACATAGTTCATGTCCCTATACCCCTGAACAAAATGGTGTCGCAGAGAGAAAACATTCACAAATTGTCGAAACAGGCTTGATGTTGTTATTTCATGCAAAAAAATTCCAATATTTTTACGGGTTGAGGCATTTTTAACGGCCACATATTTAAAAAATCGACTGCCCTCCTTAAAATTACACGATGTGTCACCCTTCTTTAAACTCCACAAAACTCATCCTAGTTACTCAACTTTACCTGTTTTTGGATGTTAATGTTTTCCATATATCCAATATAAAACACAAAATAAATTTCATCCAAAATTATATCCATGCATTTTTATTGGGTATAGTTCACTTCACAAAGGCTATCGTTGTTATAATCCTTTAACCAAGGGTTACTAAGAGATTGGTGACTCAAAGAAAAATAAAAAACCAAATTAATACAAGTGTGTTTGTATTTGGCTTTAGCCATTGGGTATTCTTGTTTGATTTAATTAAGTATTTTCAATTTGGTATGTTTCATAATATCATTTTGGTATTTTTGGTACTACAATTTTGGTATTTAATTTTGGCACGGTATAGTCGAAAATCAGTTGTTAAAATATTAAAACCAAAACCAATTACAAAAAATTCGGTAATTTCGATTTTGGTAGTTTCGGTTTCGGTAAGCAAAAAATGTAAACCATTACCGCTACTTTTTTGTACAAAATATTACGGTACGAGTTTTTACCATACCGCGGACACCCCTAGTAACACCCATGTGTCCGTCTTTATCGTAACCCTATTCTCCTAGTTATTCATTTGAATCAGTTTGCTCGAGTTAATTTTTTCAAATAGTTTTTCATTGTTGTCCATTTTCTATCTCCTGATTTGTTAATGATGTATTTTTTTTAGAGAGAAAATTACTTTTATTAATAATTTTTTTTGATAAGTGAATTTATTAATAATAAGATTAGGAGCACGAGCACGAGAACGTTTGCAATCTTTTTTTATCGGACTCATCTCTTCACGACTTAAGCCATTGCATTTTTGCGAAGTTTTCAGTGTCGAAGTTTTAGAGACGGATATCCCCCCCGTCTTCTGTTGCGAATTTAAACACTTTGGAATCTCGTCAAAAAGATCGAGACCCTGACTGTCATGAACCTGAACTCCAATAGGCTTCATCATAGTGAGGTTACTAGGAATAAGAGATTTAGTGTCTTTCCCGAGATTCCGCCCTTTATCCGAGCCCTCACACCCGGTTTTATACGAGGAACAGTCATCATCACAATTATCCTTCCACCGGTCAATAATATTTCTTTCATATTCCTTTTTTTATTAGATGCTGCTGAGTCAAAATTAATTCTACCCGAGATTTTTGGAATAACTTGATCCTTGTTCTTTTTTACGGTCGGATCCGTAGGTGTAACAGAAACCGACTCTTTTGATCCCAACCGAGTTGATTTGGCATCCAATTTGTTTAAACAATTTTTTTCCAAAGGACCTATAAGTTCGGGATCTTCCTGATATCTTATTGAAATGTTGGATGTTGTTAATGATGTACAATACTCATTTTTTGTTTTGTTAATCCTGAAAAAAAATAGTAACAAGTATGCAAAATATATTATACATATGTTGGCAAAATACGAGCGGGCTCAAATTATATTGGCAAAATTTTTTATTTATCATAAGAAATTTTAGCTAACAAACAACATAAGTAGAAAAATAAGTGCATTGCAATAAGCGAAGTGTGCCTATCAAACAAAAAATATAGCAAATAAAGCCTATCAAACAATTGTAATTTGTAACTTTAGACGCAACTATAATTAGATGCAAGTATGGGTGGATACATTTTGAAGTTGTTGTAGTTCGTGTTGGATGATGAAAGTATTCAAGCTAGATGAATGTATTGTACATCATTAACAAATAAAGAGAAAATAAAAAGAGATAATAACAAGAAATGAATACTGCAAATATGCGAAATCACCTTTATTATACTAAAATTTGCTCAAAATTTGTCCTCAACTGTTTTGCTACATTCTAAACGAACCCTAAATAAAGTTAACGGACTAGGAAGTTAAAGCCAAAAAAAGGGGGTCCAAGGATGTTCTGGTGAGGGACACCTGAATAAATTTATCACGGTAGATTTTCATGTTTAATTGGTTGTTTTGTTCAAAATGTGGCATATGGAGAATTCCAGTCCCGCCCTCTACATAGGACTCTGCATCTATGCATGAGTATACGAAGAAAGCATGCCTTTCAGATTGAAAATGGTATTATGTGTTTTCCATCAAAAGGTGAAGTAAAAAGTCAGTTGTTCGAAGTCCTATTAGCTAGGAAATCTATTCGCATATATGTGTTTCATTTTGTTTAGTCCATTTTGTAACCAGGTAAAAGATATTGGTTTGGATTTCGTTGTACTCGGTCAAATGGAAAAATGGGTTCTATTTCAGCAGAAGGCACGGTCCGCATGGATATGTGGGAATATGTATTTTGATTTTATGTTAAACCAAGTTAGTCTTCCGGAATGACTCGTTCAATATTATAAATCTCTTCGACGAAAATCTCACTAGTCAACATTCAAAATCCTTCAGAAATCATACCAGCTGATGTCTCAATGTGAATATTATAAATACCCTTTTTTTGCTCAAAAAAATATGATGAGACCTCTAATCAGTATGTTAGCCATTATGGTAATAGTTTTTGTACTCAGCATGAAACCAAATGGAGGTTGTAGAGTCCTAAACGGGCAAGAAGAAGAACGCTGGATGATACCAAATGTTATAAAACCACAATCTCTTTAGAAGGGTCCGGTTCGACCTCCCGGAAATGACTGCACCCGCATTCCTGGACAAGGTGGTAACCATTGCACATATAGCATTAGCCAAAAGGGCTTTGCTGGTCATGTTATGGCTCAACCTCCTCCTAACCGTGCATACCCTAGGCTCATGGTTCCGTCAGGCGTGGCTAACAAAATCAGATGGAACTCGCTCGCTGTTGTAATATATAACCAGACCGACATATTTTCTATTCATGTTACAGTTTCTCTCTAATAACAACCAATACAACTTTTTTGTCCGTGGCCTTTTAACAATCTGACAATACCTTAGAATGAAAAAAAAATTGCAACTAGTCCAGGAGCAAACCGTACTCTATTCATCTATTTTTTTCAAAAAAAAAAATTGGCTCCAAATTCTTAGCCATTAAGATGGTTGTATTTGTCTTTCAGATAAATAGGGAATCAAGATTGCATCGTTTGTGTATATTAGTTCCCGGATTATACTATTCTTTTTTCATATGCTATTAAGTTAAAGATATTGTTAACGCACTGTTACGTTTATATATATAGTGTTTTTGACTTTAGTTCCATCTCTTAAGAATTTTTAGGATCCATGTGTTTTTAAAATTGTAATACATGCCATAACCATCCAAATTTTTCCATAACAACTATGTAACCACGCATCATCCTTTCTACAGAGAATGACAATTGTATAATAATAGTTACAATAAGGCCCACAAATAAAAAAAAAAAGACGTGAGAGTGACTACAATTTTTTTTTTAAAAATTAGGACTAAATACTGTAAACTTGAATTTGGTGTTAGAGTAAATTAAATATATGGGCTTCTATATGAAATATATATGAATTATAGACTATCAAATAAAATTAGGGCAATTATAAAGTGATTAATTCAAGTCTTGGATGTGACACCCCGTGATCCGAAATAAGGGGTGGCCAGCCCAATACTCCAATATAACGGAATCATGGATGGAATCATTCTCAGCATCATAACAAAATATAGAGTATCCAGGATAACCACCCAATATTTCAGAAAACGGGTTGTCAAAAAATTTTGATTTGAAGGTAAATAAATGAAAACAAACAACCCAATTCCTGAAAGATAAGGGAAAACCCCAAGACATATATATAAATAATACAACAAGAATACAATAAAGAGACCGAATATGTAACCGGTCACTTAAACTGATCCATCAATAATACACAAGTACAATAAGTTACTTATTACATTACATTAGACATTTACAAAAGCTTGAGCCTCTCGCCCGAATAACAGACTTGATCTTAACTAGAATGAAAATGAAAGCGTCTATACCAAATGTATCCCGTAATACCCACAATGCATCACGGCTCGTCGAAAACATCGGAGTAGGAATTCAAATCAGGCATCCTTGCGGCGGAGTACCTAAGCAGAGACAAGAAGAATATGCAACAGGAAAATGTAACCGGTCAGGGCCCGGTTCTATATGATTACCAGATGAATAAAGAGTATGACAGTTATGTAAATAAACCGCGAAGAAAGAGAAATAAGAAGCTACCTATACAATTTTAAACATAAGCTAAGCAGGAATAAATAAGCAGCATTAAACTAAAGACTCCACCCAAGGTGCTAATTATTTTATATATCTTTTCCTTAGCAGGAAATATACTTATAAACACCATATTTTGCTCTTTAAGGCAATTATATTTCAATTTTACCCTTTGTAAAAATCCTTTCCTTATCACGAAAATAATCATTTTCAAATGCTCTTTGTGGCATTTATATGTGCTCTATAAGGCACTCCATCATGCTCTATATGGCATATCAAAATACATCAAGTCCCACTTGATTTTGAACTGTTATAATTATATACATATAACGAGTTCTAAGACCGCCCGTCCGGGTTTCCCCACTGAGCGCGCCCCTAAATGACCATCATCTTCCAGGGCCTCCAAGACAACCTGGGATCCTATCGAAACGTCGGGAAGCGGCCATGAGCCTGCGGGGTAGTCAAGACCACACCCGAAATCTCCTACCCATCGCAGAAAAATATAACCATAAGCGCTCCCATGGCCTAGGACTATATCCACCCTGCATTCATTAGCCAGGGGGCTCCACCTATCGTGCGGACTTCCCTTAAGATGGTATTTAGAGAGGTGTGTAACATCCATTTTATTTATTATTTCAAAATCAAGTAAATCATTATTTACCGGTTTCATGATTAAGTAAATTATCATTTACTAGTATCAATACCACTTCCATTTATATGTTTCATTTTATTCGAAACCATTACTGTTTGCTTCTAGTAATAGATAGAACTTATTATCCGGAGCCATACGATAACTATTATCAACACTACAACCTCAAAGGAGTAAATAAACTCTTCATTATCTCCAAGCATTCGAGGAGGTTATTTTAGAACCCCAAGGTTATCATCTTTCGAAGGAATGAAATGACTTTCAATTTATTCTCCAAAGTCACCTTTATGGCGTTATTATGAACTACCAAGGTTAACATAGTTCAATCGAACTTTTAAAGTCTCCCAACATTCTTTTGGGGTGTTAATATAAGCCCTCAAAACTCGTATAGCTTAATTAAGCTCCTAAGGTCTCCCGAACATAACACTACATCTCCTAGTTTTCATAATCATTAACTAGAAGAAAAGAATGCCTTATCATTAATAGGCCTAACCCCGGAAAAATCCCCACATAACCCATTCCTAATGTAGGGTAAAAACATCTAACTCATCTCACACTCTAGGACTCTAAGTTTACTTCATTCAAGAAGGTTCCTAATCCTTATATGTAAAGAAAAGAATTGAAATTGAGTTATAAAATTAACTCAAAAACAGCAGGAAAACGAATCGATTCGCCCAAAAAGCGAATCGGTTCAGACAACAAAACCAACCTTCTGCAATTGACCGAATCGATTCGGTCTTAACCCCGAATCGATTCGGGTTATGCAGACCTGCCAATTTCCCCTTAGCGAATCGATTCGCCCAAAGGGCCGAATCGATTCGGACCTGCAGAATTGCCAAAAATGGCTACGAAGGGTTATGAACCCTAATTCCTCCAAACTCCAAATCTCTTCCTTTTCATACACAACCAACCACGAAAATCTACCCCAAACTAATCTACATGATTATTAACCATCAAAACCCACAATTTCTTCAACATAAATCAAGACTAGGGTTCAAATCCCACAAATTCTACATTTAAACCATAAATGGAAATACACAATTATCATACAATTTATGCATCTTAAATCACATATTAGCAAGTAGAAAACTTGCCTTGATGTAGGGAATATCAGATTTCTTTGAGTAGGAGCATCAATCCATCTTCAATCTTCATTTTCTCTTCTTTCTCCATTCTTTCTCTTCCTCTCTCTTTCTCTCCTTTCTCTCTATGTTCAAGACATAAAATGAGGGAATGAAATAAGGGGCAAGGCCAAAAATCGTGGCTTAACATAATTCTCCCAACTTAAATGGTTAATACTACATTAAAATGACTCGCAAATACGCATATAAGCTAAAACCAGGTAAAAGTGCCCGAAATACAAAAATACAATATGGCACTTATTTTGACTGTCTCGCACCTTCCGAGACCAACTAGACCCTCTAAACTGGCATCCGGAATTGTATAAATTATTTCGAGTTCCAAAAATCATTTTAACTAAAAGGCCATTTAAAATACATGACACTACAGACATGCAACCTGATGTTATTTACTTTCACATGCAGTAAATATGCATCAATCTAGTAAATATTAACTTTCAATTCATTAAATTAATATTTACTCCAGTCCCCACATTTTATATAATTACCTTATGCGGTAAAATCAGTATAAAATGAGCCTCCCAAAATCGAGGGTTGTTACATACTCCCCCCCTTAAGAGGGAATTTCGCCCCCAAAATTCGGGCATACCCAAATCTGATAAGGGTATACTACTCTAAACTAGGATTCTACCATCCTAAACAAACTCCTCGTTATTGCAACGTCCCAAATGGACTCAGACTAAGGTCGACCCTGTCGATCTCAGTCAATCATCTTTTGTTCTCTAGTCTAGCAGCACAAGGCGCTCTTCACTAACCATCGATTCTAGCTTCCTATGGAGGAACATGATGTCCACATGACTCGGCACAATTAGCCAAATCTTCAGGATTATGTTACATCCCACCTCGGGGCATGCATACCGACTCTAAGTGGTTTAGCTTCAATGATACACAACTATCCCTCGTATCGACGTATCTTATCAAGGCGTATGGCTTAAAAGCCAACTCTCTAAAGAAATGTTCCGAGACCATTCCAAGTCTAAGGAACATATTACCCATTGGTTCCATCCAACGAGTTTACGAATTTCTCAACTGACCATGCTAGGCCACTCACAATACCATACCTTAGGAAATGATCCATAAGGCCACTCCAAAACCTAATGGTTGCACGAAAATCTCCATCCATACCATCACTGCTCCCATCTGCTATGTACACTAAGGCGCACGTTCGCAATATGCCTTTCGGCATAAGTCAATTTCCTCCCTTTCATCCATCCACTTTAGGGTGGTAGGATATACGCCATTTCCATACGGTTCCCATAACTTCGCGGAAACTTTTTCTAAACCTTCGACACGAATATCTAGTCTCGGTCCACCCTATTATAATAGGCACCTCCCACGGTTTTACGATTCCCCATCGAGAATGGAGTGTACTTCTTCTACATGTAGTCCGTCCATAATGGGCGGAAAAGCAACGATTGGGTCGACGGTCACCAATTTTCTCAATTGGGATCATGACCAGTTCGATGCCGGTAGTTCCATGCAAACGTCTATGAATACCCTTCTTCATTCCACCACTACTCTTCTTCGCACGAGTAGGTGAAATTGTCAATCACAGATCGAAATGCTCTCGCTATAGAGTCTTCTGAGTCCTACTCACTCTACTTGGCCTTCCATGCCATAACCATTTTCTCTGACGAGTTCTCTACTCGACAAGTCCACTAGCCCAATCGCATTTCCTTAGCGAATGAGAAAATATCCAAACACTAGTTCTTCTGAACTCCGAGCACCAACTCAATTCCTCCCACAACATATTGCAACAACTTGTTGCCTACGAGAAGGACCAAACTTCCTGCCCAGGAAGTAGTGCCTTATCTATTCAAGGTGATCACTACCACGATGAATCTTAATTCAAACACGGGATATTACTCTCCACAAGTTTAAACTTGTGAGACGCATAAACAATAAGTCTATGCCCTAGTATTATTAATCCCCAATCCTGGCAGAGCTTACTCATTAAACTCACTCTCGAGCTTACAATCATGACTCAGGAGTGAGGATCCACCCGTCCCTATTAACTCCCCGGAAATGAAGTTACCAACGTAACCTTTTCTGTAAGAAAGGCTTCATCTCTTTCGGCCGAACCTACCAAACCTCTCGAGACCCCATAAATCTCGTTCCTAGGGATCGAACCCCTATCTAGAGTTAACCCACGACTTATTCGTGGTCAACTCCTAACAACCATCCTAAACTAACACCACCTACCCTCAAGGTCTTACACCCTAAAAATCCTAAGGTCTATCTATATGTATCCTACCTAAATCGTAAGCATATAATACTAAATATATCCCTAGTGCCCAAGACCTTACTCAACTTCCGACATTTGCTCGGGTTCATGCGTGGGACGTCTCGCCGAAGCGAAATCCAAACAAGGAACCCTCCCGTTACACTACTACCTCGCATCGTCGGTCATTAAGATGTGACGGTCTAAGACACATGATCGGGATCGGTACAATTCCAATAATAAGATTCCAATTCTAGACTTACCTTAGCATTCTATACATGAAAAAAAAGGAAAGGAAATATGACATCTCTCCACTCCCAACGTCGTTAAGGTTCACGCGTGGAGCGTCCCGCAAAAGCGGAATCCAAACAAGGAACCCCTCCCATGCATTACTACTTAACTTTGTTGGTCGTGGAGATAAGTCATAGCATCTACACACAATGCAAGTAAACAATAGAACACTCAAACCAAGTAACACATATGACACATATACATATAAAAATATCATCACTCGCTTCATAACGAGTGAAGAAAAGATAGAACTTCCATACCACGGAAGTCATAGAATTACCCTTCTATAATAGCGTAAATACTACTACAAGCTCAATATACACACCCGAGTCTATCGTAGACACAATACTACTAAATCTTATCCTAAGGAACATACACTACCCACCTATAGGGTAGAATTCCCACCACAGTTTGTGCCGAGCACTCCGGGTCAATACTAATGGTTCTCAGACTCCATATTCGAGCCTTACACATACCAACATTATCTCCACCAACTCCCCAACCAGGCACTTTACTCTTGCCCTTGCTCTCCACTCAACGAAGTTTAAAATGAGTGGTTCTACACTCCACACCATAGCCGTTATTCCGACTCTGGCTGACAATAATTGCCCATGCAGTCCTTCTTACTTTCTCAGTAAAAGAGGACACGCTCTTGGCCTCCTCTTCCTCAGTTCAACGAAACCTCCCCAGGTGGTGTCCACCGATGGGGTTTCATGATTCTTACTCCATCAGAAGTGTTAACAACACCTATTTTGGAGCCTAACACTTCATGGTGCATGATCTCGTTTCTCTAACCGTACAACACCATATTCGCCATGGGTCTTTAACCGAACGTCTTGTGAACATTCGGGAATCCACCTTCTCCTCAGTCCAGTTATCCCAGATAAACTCGCCATCGCAAGTATCCACCGGGCTTCTCTATGGGCCACACTTCTGGCACCCACGAATATAGTGACCACATTTTCACCACCTCAACACCCCTTCTATGGGTGAAGGATTTTCCTCCATTCTACTACAGGGAACTTTTCCACTTCAATATAACATCACGTGAATTCTCAAGTTTAGTACCACTTCCTACTTCTTGCGGTACTTGGGAAACTAAATCATCTGAAATTTGTAGTCGTAATAGCGAAACAGAAATTGCTACAAAAAAGGGAGCGGCCTCTACAACGGTCCTCATCCCCGACCACAACTTACAGTTCTCCACAAACCTTCCCATAACGCCCTACTTCAATCGGCTTATTATTCTCACACGAATACGCAAAAGATTTATAGATTCTACCTCATGGTAGAAGGACGAAATCTCACAAGAAAAATCAACGATCTTAATCCTAAGGCTTTACATCAAATCAAGAGCAACGCTGAAAACTTAAGGCGTCCACACAGATTCCTAAGGACTCTAGAACCTGATGCTCTGATACCATCTGTGACACCCCGTGATCCGAAATAAGGGGTGGCCAGCCCAATACTCCAATATAACGGAATCATGGATGGAATCATTCTCAGCATCATAACAAAATATAGAGTATCCAGGATAACCACCCAATATTTCAGAAAACGGGTTGTCAAAAAATTTTGATTTGAAGGTAAATAAATGAAAACAAACAACCCAATTCCTGAAAGATAAGGGAAAACCCCAAGACATATATATAAATAATACAACAAGAATACAATAAAGAGACCGAATATGTAACCGGTCACTTAAACTGATCCATCAATAATACACAAGTACAATAAGTTACTTATTACATTACATTAGACATTTACAAAAGCTTGAGCCTCTCGCCCGAATAACAGACTTGATCTTAACTAGAATGAAAATGAAAGCGTCTATACCAAATGTATCCCGTAATACCCACAATGCATCACGGCTCGTCGAAAACATCGGAGTAGGAATTCAAATCAGGCATCCTTGCGGCGGAGTACCTAAGCAGAGACAAGAAGAATATGCAACAGGAAAATGTAACCGGTCAGGGCCCGGTTCTATATGATTACCAGATGAATAAAGAGTATGACAGTTATGTAAATAAACCGCGAAGAAAGAGAAATAAGAAGCTACCTATACAATTTTAAACATAAGCTAAGCAGGAATAAATAAGCAGCATTAAACTAAAGACTCCACCCAAGGTGCTAATTATTTTATATATCTTTTCGTTAGCAGGAAATATACTTATAAACACCATATTTTGCTCTTTAAGGCAATTATATTTCAATTTTACCCTTTGTAAAAATCCTTTCCTTATCACGAAAATAATCATTTTCAAATGCTCTTTGTGGCATTTATATGTGCTCTATAAGGCACTCCATCATGCTCTATATGGCATATCAAAATACATCAAGTCCCACTTGATTTTGAACTGTTATAATTATATACATATAACGAGTTCTAAGACCGCCCGTCCGGGTTTCCCCACTGAGCGCGCCCCTAAATGACCATCATCTTCCAGGGCCTCCAAGACAACCTGGGATCCTATCGAAACGTTGGGAAGCGGCCATGAGCCTGCGGGGTAGTCAAGACCACACCCGAAATCTCCTACCCATCGCAGAAAAATATAACCATAAGCGCTCCCATGGCCTAGGACTATATCCACCCTGCATTCATTAGCCAGGGGGCTCCACCTATCGTGCGGACTTCCCTTAAGATGGTATTTAGAGAGGTGTGTAACATCCATTTTATTTATTATTTCAAAATCAAGTAAATCATTATTTACCGGTTTCATGATTAAGTAAATTATCATTTACTAGTATCAATACCACTTCCATTTATATGTTTCATTTTATTCGAAACCATTACTGTTTGCTTCTAGTAATAGATAGAACTTATTATCCGGAGCCATACGATAACTATTATCAACACTACAACCTCAAAGGAGTAAATAAACTCTTCATTATCTCCAAGCATTCGAGGAGGTTATTTTAGAACCCCAAGGTTATCATCTTTCGAAGGAATGAAATGACTTTCAATTTATTCTCCAAACTCACCTTTATGGCGTTATTATGAACTACCAAGGTTAACATAGTTCAATCGAACTTTTAAAGTCTCCCAACATTCTTTTGGGGTGTTAATATAAGCCCTCAAAACTCGTATAGCTTAATTAAGCTCCTAAGGTCTCCCGAACATAACACTACATCTCCTAGTTTTCATAATCATTAACTAGAAGAAAAGAATGCCTTATCATTAATAGGCCTAACCCCGGAAAAATCCCCACATAACCCATTCCTAATGTAGGGTAAAAACATCTAACTCATCTCACACTCTAGGACTCTAAGTTTACTTCATTCAAGAAGGTTCCTAATCCTTATATGTAAAGAAAAGAATTGAAATTGAGTTATAAAATTAACTCAAAAACAGCAGGAAAACGAATCGATTCGCCCAAGGGCCGAATCGATTCGCCCTAGCGAATCGATTCGCCCAAAAAGTAAATCGGTTCGGACAACAAAACCAACCTTCTGCAATTGACCGAATTGATTCGGTCTGAACCCCGAATCGATTCGGGTTATGCAGACCTGCCAATTTCCCCTTAGCGAATCGATTCGCCCAAAGGGCCGAATCGATTCGGACCTGCAGAATTGCCAAAAATGGCTACGAAGGGTTATGAACCCTAATTCCTCCAAACTCCAAATCTCTTCCTTTTCATACACAACCAACCACGAAAATCTACCCCAAACTAATCTACATGATTATTAACCATCAAAACCCACAATTTCTTCAACATAAATCAAGACTAGGGTTCAAATCCCACAAATTCTACATTTAAACCATAAATGGAAATACACAATTATCATACAATTTATGCATCTTAAATCACATATTAGCAAGTAGAAAACTTGCCTTGATGTAGGGAATATCAGATTTCTTTGAGTAGGAGCATCAATCCATCTTCAATCTTCATTTTCTCTTATTTCTCCATTCTTTCTCTTCCTCTCTCTTTCTCTCCTTTCTCTCTATGTTCAAGACATAAAATGAGGGAATGAAATAAGGGGCAAGGCCAAAAATCGTGGCTTAACATAATTCTCCCAACTTAAATGGTTAATACTACATTAAAATGACTCGCAAATACGCATATAAGCTAAAACCAGGTAAAAGTGCCCGAAATACAAAAATACAATATGGCACTTATTTTGACTGTCTCGCACCTTCCGAGACCAACTACACCCTCTAAACTGGCATCCGAAATTGTATAAATTATTTCGAGTTCCAAAAATCATTTTAACTAAAAGGCCATTTAAAATACATGACACTACAGACATGCAACCTGATGTTATTTACTTTCACATGCAGTAAATATGCATCAATCTAGTAAATATTAACTTTCAATTCATTAAATTAATATTTACTCCAGTCCCCACATTTTATATAATTACCTTATGCGGTAAAATCAGTATAAAATGAGCCTCCCAAAATCGAGGGTTGTTACATTGGAGCCTTAATAAAGTATTATTAAAGTATGGGTTAATGTGTAGAGAAAAATGTAATTTCTATTTTTATGATGAGTCAAAATAAAAATTACGAAATATGAAAAGACACGATTGTCTTGTAAACATGGGTCATGGTCTCCAGATTACACAAATCACATCCTCCTATTCTCATTGTTAGAGAGAGAAATTTAGACAGAAATTAAGTGTTGATCCGGAAGATCATAAAATCCTAAACTCGGATATTTTAATTTCTCGTTATGGATTCAAATGCTCTACCGCAAATTAAATATTTTTAATTCTTGATGATTTTTACAAAATAGAAATTAATCTAACATGCTGTATCAGAGCTATTTCATGTTGAATTGGTAAGAATATAGTAGGAATGTATTTAATTTAATTTTGGGTTGAAAATATTTTTTTCAAAAAATTCAATATTTCAAAAAAAAATTTGGACAGAAATATTTTGATTATATTAAGATTCCAACGATATAAAATTCTTGAAATTTCGATTAGCGGTTGATTTTATATGATTTTTTGAAGATTAAGAAAAAACTTCGATTTGTTGTAATGGCTATTATTGAACATCATTTCATTCGACGACGTTTTTGTGGTTTGTTTTTTATAATTTATTCGCAACATATTAATGTATAGTGTTGTTGGCAATTGTTTTTGTACTCAGCATGAAACCAAATGGAGGTTCTAGAGTCGTAAACGAGCAAGAAGAAGAACTCTGGATGATACCCAATGTTATAATACTACAATCTCTTCAGAAAGGTCCGGTTCGACCTCCCGGAAATGATTGCACCTTTTCTGGTCATGTTATAAACCAAAAGGGCTTTGTTGGTCATGTTATTGCTCAACCTCCTCCTAACTGTGTGCATACCCTAGGCTCATGGTTCCGTCGGGCGTGGTTAGCAAAATCAGGTAAAACTCCCTCGTTGTTATAATATATTACCAGACCGACATATTTTCTCTTCATGTTACAGTTTCTCTCTATTAACAACCAATACATCTTTTTACCCCGTGGCCTTTTACCAATCTGACAATACCTTAGAGTAAAAAAAAATTGTAACTACTCCAAGAGCAAATCTTACTCTATATATGTAATTTTTTTTTTAAATTTGACTCCAAATTCTTTGCTATTAAATTGGTTGTATTTGTGTTTCAGATAAATAGGGAATCAAGATTGTATTGTTTCTGTATATAAATTCCCCGAATTATATGATTCTTTTTTCATATGCTATTAAGTTAAAGATATGTTTAAAGGCCTCTTACGTTGATATGTTTAGTGTTTTAGGCTTTAGTCCCATCTCCTAAGATTTTTTAGGATCCATTGTCATGTGTTTTTAAAATTGTAAAACGTTCCATTACCACCCAAATTTGCCCATAACAACTCTGTGACCACACATCTTCCTTTCTACGGAGAATGACACGTGTCTGATAATAGTTACAATATGAGCAACAACTAAAAAAATAAAACATGCGAGTGACTACAAACAAATCTTAAAAAATAGGATTAAATACTGTAAACTTGAATTTGGTGTTAGAGTAAATTAAATATATGGGCTTGTATATGAAATAAATATGAATTATAGACTATCAAATAACTTTAGGCAAATTAAAGTTATTAATTCAAGTCTTGCGGCCTCAATAATGTATTATTAAAGTGTGCGTTACTGTGTAGAGACAAACGTAATTTCTATTTTTATGATGGGTTAAAATAAAAAATTACGAAATATGAAAATACACGATTGTCTTATAAATATGGGTCATGGTCCATAGATCACACAAATCACTTTTACCGATTCCCATTGTCAGAGAGAAATTTAGATAGAAAATAAAAGTGTTGATCTGAAAGATCATAAGACCTCAGACTCGGATAATTTAATTTCTCGTTATGGATTCAAGTACTCTACCGCAAATTCAATATTTTTAATTCTTGATGATTCAATATGAATACTCCGATTTGTGTGATGATTTTTACAAATTAGAAATTAATCTAACATGTGGTATGAGAGTTATTTCATGTTGAATTGATAAGAATATAGTAGGGATGCATTTAATTTAATTTTGGGCCGAAAATATTTTTTTCTAATAGTTCAATATTTTAAAAAAAAACTTGGACAAAAATATTCTTCGTTTTATTACGATTCCAACGATATAAAATTCTTGAAATTTGGACTAACGATTGATATTATATGATCGTTTGAAGACTAAGAAAAAAACTTCGATTCGTTGTAATGTCTATTACTTTTTTTAAAGTAAATGATTAAATAAATCAACCCGCCTAAGGGGACGGACACCCGTATACATGAAGTATACAAAGCAAAGAAACGAGGGCAGAAACCCAAAACAAACTACATAAGTCCATGGAACTCTGCTAAAAACTCAATAAAGAGAGACAACGATGAATCATGCCTTCTTTAATACCAAGTAAGAATAAGGCTCAAAAAACTATAACAAATCCTAGAAGGATCGAACTTGACCCCCTCGAAGCATCTCATGTTCCTCTCGTGCTAAATGGTCCAAAAAATACAATGAGGGACCATCATCCAGACAACCCGAGGGCCCAACTAACCCCTTGGCCTCCTTCAAGCCGCCATCACCTCTCACGCCGAATGAGGCATAACTCAAACAATCTGGCATAAAGAGAAAATCAAATCCAAAGGCCCTTAGTCACTTGACAGTGTAAAAATAGGTGATTAGTCGCCTCCTCCTCCTTTTTACATAATCAAGATCTACTATCCATCCTCCTCCCTTTGTTCTGAAGCCCCTTAATAGTTAAGATGACATGCCTGGCAGCGATCCACACAAAGAAGCGAACCTTGGCAGGCACTTGGTTCTTCCAAATGGCCTTCCATGGAAAATAAGCACTCCAACAACCCCACAATACATAATAGTAACTCTTAACAGAAAACAAATCATCCTGAGAGCTAGACCACCTCATCCCATCTGCACCCAAAGACGGAGCCGAAGCCAACATCAACCAATCAAAAACTCCTCTGATTCCTCCAACTCCCAATCCCAAAGACCCCTTCTATGGTACTTAATGTAATACCCCATACTTTTATGGGAAATTACATTTAATAATTAAGTGAAATTCGGGAATTTATGAAATTATCATGAATAGTAATTTTTGAGATTTTAAAATATTTAATGATTTTCGAGGTATGTTATATTCACTGTTAGGATTATGTAAATGAGTCAGAGTATTTTATTATATGTCGTCGTTGGGTAAACCGACAAAGGATAATATTTTAATGGAAATACCGCATTAAGTTGTGTTGGGTTATAATAGTGCGTTGCGATCAAGTACCTCAGATGGAGATTCCAAGTGCGCGGTGAGTCTCGGAATGGACGAGATAGTCAGAATAGAGTATCTGGGGGTCGTAATTGATTTTCGGAAATTTTTGGTTTAATAGCGAGTCATAATTGAGTAAACGAGTCATTTTTGAGTTTAAAGGGGATAAACCCTTATTCTTGGCATATAAGACACGGGAGAAGAAGAGAAAGAAATGAAAAGACAGAAAAGAAGAAGACAAGAAAGGAAGAGGGAGAAAGAAGAGAGAAAAAGGATTTTCGGGCCAAACTCCGCTGGATTCGACTCGAGGTCGTAGGATTTTATCATCCAGGCAAGTGTTTACTTGCTTTATTTAATTTTGAGCATAAATTTCATATAATAATTGGTAATAACAAACCCTAAAGATTTTGGGTTGGGTTTTTCATGGATCAAACGGGTTTTTCTCGAAAGTTTAACGGTTGAAAATCGAAAAATGTCAAATTGGAGAAACTTAGGAATTAATCGAAATTAATTGTTGATTTTTGGATTTAGGATGTTTAAAACCTATTTCCTTTGTGTATATTTCATTGGTCATAGTTAGATGTTGGTGGAAGAAGGAGTAAAAATGGTTGGAGGTTTGTTAATGGCCAAAACAGTCTCGGAGAAGACGATGAACAGTAACCAGCGTCATTGCCGAATCGATTCGACCTAGATGCGAATCGATTCGGCTCTTGATCAACAAATAAAATTTGTAGATATTTTCGATACGGTCGCGTGGGCACCGACCGCGTGTTTTTTTTATTTTTGTTGGATTTATACTGATATTTCTATTGAAGGTTGTCCGAGATCGAAATCGTTAGTTCGAAATCAATCCTGAAATTGGGAGAATTAAGGCTACAATTGTTTAGAGATAAATATTAACGGTTCCTAAATATAGAATGGGGACCTCTAGATTATTATTTGAGCGAAATTTGGACCTTGGTTTTGTGGAAAAATGGAATCCACAACCTATTTAAATTAAGGGTGTTTGGTGACGAGTATTTATTGGGATAAATTTAGTGGGCATTTAGGCTTATATAATTATGCGCGTAGTAAACTTAATTATATTGATTATAATTGAGTATATCTTGTGAGACTATTAGGATGAATTTGGGAAAATGCGTATCTAATTAGTGTGAATTTTGTATATTTGGAGAAATTATATAAATCCTTTGGTGTGAATAAGGTACACAACATTTATCAAGCGAGGGAACACTTCTGAGTTTAGTATCGTGAGTGTGCGAATAGTCGAATATTATTAATTGTGAGAATCTTTGGGGATTATTGGTCATCGCTATGGGTGATTCCCAATTATGGCCATTTATTTGTATGTTTGAGTAACAATGTGGACTATATATATACTATGTCGGTAAAGTATATATATTATATAATACGAATACATATATCTCTGTGTGTGATTGGTATATGTGTATCTTAGAGGCTGATTTCCACGGGCTTTCCTTTGGTATAGGGTTGGGACATTCAAATTATATGTTTTCTCTAGTGCGATCCGGGGAGAACAATATATCATATCTCTATGAGAGTAAAGAGATAAATTGAATATGAAATGAAAGAAGATTAATTCTCATTTCGCGAGATTATATCCGGAAGTGTAATATGATGTGCATATAAAAATGAGTATGAAAAATAAAGATGAGTATGTTATGTATACTTATTTATACGAGTATATATATAAGTTGAGTACTGAGGGTATGATGGATCTCGATGATCGACCTTGCCAAGTAGTAGTGTATCGGGGGGGGGGGGGGGGGGGGGGTTCCTTGTTTGGATTTGGCTTCGCGAGACACCCCACGCACGAACATGGCCTAGTGTTGAGACTGGGGAGAAGTTTAACCCTTAGTGCTCTAGTTTTACATTTTTCTTATATGAGTATATATATATATATATATATATATGTGTGTGTGTGTGTGTGTGTGTGTGTGTGTGTGTGTGTGTGTTGTGTATTGAGGGTCTGATGGATCTCGACGATCGACGTTGCCAAGTAGTAGTGTATCGTGGGGGTTCCTAATTTTGGATTGCGCTTTGCGAGATACCCCACGCACGAACATGGCATAGCGTTGAGACTAGGGAGAAGTTGATCCCTTAGTACTTGGTTTGCTTAGGATTTCTAGAGTTTTGGGGTGACGAATTAGTTAGGCAGCGTAGCTTGACTAGGATGTTTAGAGGGATGCGCTAGGTGTGCACTATTAGAAGAGAGGTAAGGGGTATCTCATGGGAGTGCGATACCAATTTAAATATGAGATAAAAGATATTTTAAAAATAAAGTATTTATGCACTTGCTAAATATTTTCACAACTCGGGCTCTGAGCCATTTCTATATTTTCCCTCTCTTGCTATATATATATATATAGGGAGAGGTTCACAAGTGGACCAAAAGAATGGACTTTTTAATGGACCTTAACAAAAAACACATAATAACACATTAATTTTAATTCCTATAGTGTAATTGGTCCACGCCAGCGACACCAAATACGCGTGTCGATCGATCCCCCACCCCCCACACGCCCCCCACCCACCCCACCCCACCCTCCCACCACCACCCCCATGGGAGCCCTGCTGTCGTAAGGGCTTCCACAAGGGCTGCTTTGGTGATGGTGGTAGTTGGGGTGGGTGGGGGCTATGGGGGTGGGTGGGGGTGGGGTGGGGGGTAGTGAGGTGAAGGTGTGTGGTCTCGGGTGCCACTGGCGCGGACCAATTACACTATAGAAATTAAAATTAATGTGTTAATATGTGTTTTTTGTTAAGGTCCATTAAAAAGTCCATTCTTTTGGTCCACTTGTGAACCTCTCCCTATATATATATATATATATATATATATATATATATATATATATATAGGTGTCCAGAGACAGGGACGCCTAGATGATGATCCTTTCGAGTCAGACGTCAGTTGCAGCAGCTGTGGATGCATGCAGGTTTGATTTAGACGCTTATATTCCTGCGATCTATATAGGAAGCATTGTAGTTACTCTCGGGCCGAAAGCCCAATTGTAATTATTTATTCTTTCAGCGCCTTTTAGTGCGGCGTTCGATTTGGTTGTGTTATATTTGAACCGAGTGTTCGGTTATTGTATCTCTTTCCAGTTTCATTTATATAAACTGTGTGGATGTTTATATTGTATAGTTGTCTAAAAAGACTAGTTAAATAAAATTTTGACTCCAGCCAAATAGGTTATTAGTAATTAAATTCGTTTTCGATAGTGATGCTGAGAATGATCCATATGTGACTTCTGTTTTAATTTGATATTGGAGTGATCGCCCGGTATTTTATTAGGCGGCGTGTCACACTTAACTAACACCTCTTTGTCCTCCCCCCCAAGTCGAAACATCACTGACAAGAGATCCTACAAGGAGCCACCCCCACCCTATGGATGAAATGTTGTTATTGAACATAATTTCATTAGACGACATTTTAGTGTTTGTTTTTAATAATTTATTCGCAACATATTAATGTATAATTTTGTTGGTGTGGGATCCTGGGGGTTTTGAACCCGTGACCTTCCAAATTTGTATCTTTAATTGAAACTACAAACCATTACGCTAAGCCGACTCTTTCATTATGCTATTGTTTCTAAATATATAGTTTTCCATAATATTACTTTCATTATTGTATAACATATAAATTCAAATTCAAATATTGGTGTATTTGAAATTATATTTCAAGATAAATTAATTTAAACAATACGTCACCAAAGTGACCTTTTTTGTTCCAAAAAAATATATTATTTTTATTTGGAAATATGAAAAGATGATATGCATATAATTTATGTGAATATTAATCAACCCAAAGGAAGATCAATTTTTAACAAAATTGCATGTGCATCTTTGGTAATAAGCGTATGATAATTATTTAGTTTTACGTATGAATAATAAATCTGCCCAAATGAGGAATTATTCTTCGATATGTTCTTATTATCAGTGTCTGATTATTACACTAAGATATCACTTACAAGCTAATATTTTTTTAAAAGATAAAATATTAATAGCATGTTCAATATATTAAGATGGGGTTTGACTTCATTTTAATTTATTTTTGTTTGAAGACATATATGAGCAAGTTTTGTTTGTTTGTTGTTCTTTAATTCAGCTATAAGTTCTTCTTCTAACATTATTGCTAGTATTAATTCTATTCCTATGCTTAATGGCACAAACTTCAAGTCGTGGAAAGAGAACCTCCTTATAGTTCACGATGTAATGGATTTGAACCTTGCGTTAAAGGCTCCTTCTCCCACACCTCTTACAGATTAAAGTTCCTCTGATGAAAAAAGCGACATTAAAAGGAGGGAGAAGTCAAATCGCATGTGTTTAGTGATAATAAAGAATGCCATTCAAAAACCATTCAGGTTCACAATATCGAAATGATAAAGATAGCCAAAGAGTTCATAAAATAAATTGAAAATAGATTCGCCAAAAAACAAAAGGCTGAAACAAGTACACTTTTGGCAAATGATATCTCAATGAGATATAAATTTAATGTGAGCATTAGGGAGTACATTATGGAAATGTCTTATCTCGCTTCAATGTTAAGAGAACTTAAGCTTAATCTCTCTGAGGATTTGCTTGTGCATTTGGTTCTAATATGTCTTTCCCCAAAATTAAGTCAATTTAAGGCGAGCTACAAATGCCGAAAGGAGACTTGGTCTCTTAATGAGCTTATCTCACATTATGTGCAAGAAGAGGAAAGATTGAAGCAAGAAAAGACAGAAAATGCTCATTTGGCTAATACTTCCAAGGATGAGGGGAAGAAAATAAAGAATGATAAAGAAGCTGCGGTAGTTCCATATCCAAAGCAACATCATAAAGAGAAAAATGTTGATGGTTGTTTCCTCTATTGAGCTACGGGACATAGGAAGAAGTAATGTATCAACTATTATGCTTGGCGTGTAGAGAAAGGTAAACTTCTTAATCAAGTTTTTTATGAGGTTAATTTTAATTTTGTACGTAAAGACACTTGGTGGATATATTCTGGAGCAACCACTCACATCAGTGTGTTTATGCACTGATACCTAATGAGTTACCGAAATCCAAATGATGGTAAAAGATATTTTTTTATAGGCGATGGTAAGAATGTCGAAGTTAAAGCAATTGGAAAATTTAGGTTATTATTAAAGTCTGGTACGGATTTGGATTTTAATACGACATTTATTGTACCGTCATGACATAATTCGGGTTTAATTTTTGTGTTGAACAAATTTTGGTCATACTTGTTCTTTTGGAAATAATAAATTTAGTCTTTTTTATAATTTTAATTTTGTAAGGACACAAATTTCCAATTGAGTCCTTTGTAGTTTTGGCTAAATTTCAGACAAAAATGTTTGAGTCATAGGATAGAGTATATTGATCATCGTTCAAGCCTATGACGTGTTTGTTGAAGACATAGCGACCAAGTGTATAAAGCTTCATCAAAATGTCGAGTTTAAGTGCCTCGTTTCTACGTCATCAATTGTGGTTCCATGCTCCCAAGGTATGAATGCATTACATATATATATAAGAGCTTGGAACGGTTTATAATGGGTGTAGGTTTAATTAAAAACTGTTGTTTATTTGTTAGAAAGACTTTATTAAACTTCTATATAAAGTATATAATGTTTCTGGGTTAAATTCATAAATTTCAACTTTCTGGTTTCTCGTTCGATATTGTCGTTCGAACGAGATTATCGTTCGAACGAGATTGTCGTTCGAACGAAGCTGCCAACGAGCTTCCCCATAGGACACTAGAACATTGTTTGAATTGTAGTTCGAATGAGATGGATATTCAAACGAGACTTCGAATGAGATTTCTAACGAGTTCATTTTTAAGCCACTGGAAGTTCGTTAGAATGGCTCGTTCGAACGAGACTTCGTTCGAACGAAAATCTCGTTCGAATGAGATTTCAGGCGGGAAAAATTTATGGCAGTTTTTAGCAGTTTTTACCCATGTTTACTACTTCCTTACCCCACTAACTTTTGACAGATTTAATAGTGCGGGAACCAACCTTTTTGGTTTAACTTTTTCATATCCTACAGCCTCTAAGACAGTGTTTTTGAGGGAGAAATAAAAAGGAAAAAGTTCATGTTTTAAAGTGTCTATGTTTTTAAGAAAAATTGATTATACACTTTAGTTTTACACCCATAGTTTATGTTTTCCAATCTTCCATATATATATATATATATACTTTTCTTGGAGTTTAGCACCGGTTTATCTCTACATATTGAAGAAGAGATTGTTTGAGTTTGCTTCTAAATCCCACAAAGAAGAAGAGGTTTTGTGTTGATTTACCCACGTGGAGAAAGGCTTCTAGTTTGGGTGACGGTGACCATATAAAGTCCGATCGGTGGATTCCGAGACCCCGGTGGAGCTCCGTGGTTATTCGCTAGGCAGAGGTTGATACAAGAAGACGTGTCAGGTCTTGAGAGGGATCTAGTCGAGTGTTGTAAGTCATCTTTCTTGTATTTGTAATTTCCGTACTTGGTGGATTTGAGGCTAGGGCCATCCGAGGTTTCTTCCCGTTGTGGGTTTTTCCGATTACATCGCGGTGTAGTGGATTAATTGTTTATTTTATCTTTTGAAAATCACCTAGAACGCATGCTTAGGTAAAAAGATAAAATTGGTTTAATTTAATCACTACTTGTTTAATTTGGTGCTATTTAAATTTGGGTAATGTTTATGTTAATTTAATTCAAGTCATTTAATTTAATTGATAAAATTGGTTTGGCCTAACTTTATTAAATTGCAAAATATGACTTTGGAAAATTTCCTAGGACTTGGGTTGAATTAATTGTTTTGAAGTGAAATTCAATTTGTGTGTGTATTAATCATATTTCACTTTGTGTTTAATTTTAATTTTGAAGTAAATTGAAATTTGTTTTTATTGAACCATCATTCGCTTCCGCTTATATTCAACAAGGAAATTGATTTCAAAGTGTAAGAATTTTAAAATTGGGGACCATTCGTTTCAACAAGTGGTATCAGAGCCAAAGCGATAAATTATTTCGTTAAGATCCTTTAAATAATTTTTGGCCAAAATGGAATTTTCCCCATTTTTAAAATTTCCTATTTTCGATGGTTCTAATTACGCATACTCGAAAGCGCGAATAAAATCGGCACTTAAATATATCGACGAGAGGGTTTGGTTATCGGTAGTTAATGGGTGGTCTCCACCAACTCATTTAGTAGAAAGTGAACGTGTTCTCAAACCGGCAAATAGATGGACTGAGAATGAGTTTAAACTTTCGATTTTTAATTGCCGTGGTTTAAATGCCTTGTTTAGCGCTATCACACCGGATGAATTCCGATGCATTTTGACATGTGAGACCGCTAAAGAAGCGTGGGAAATTTTTCAACTCACTCATGAGGGTACAAGTTTCGTTAAAGCTTCAAAAATCCAAAACCTCACCACTCAATTTGAAACCATCAAAATGAACGAAAAAGAAACTTTTGATGAATTTTATGCTAGGCTTTCTGATATTGTTAATTCATCTTTTAACTTGGGAGAGATAATACCCGACAACCGAGTAGTAAAGAAAATTTTAAGGTCCCTACCCGATAGATTTATTCGAAAAGTGACTGTTTTAAATTCTTTACCAACTTTAGCCTTTATGAAATTAGAAGAGCTCATAGGTGATTTACAAACCTATGAACTAGACATGTTTTCCTCTAAAACTGAAAAGAAAATTGAAAAGGGCATTGCTTTAAAATCCCGAAAAGAGGATAAGCAAGTAGTAGAGAGCGAGAGTGATAGTGACTCGGAAGATATGACCTTGTTTGCTAGGAAATTTCAAAAGTTTCTTAAAACTAACAAAGATAAATTTAAAAATGACTTTAAAAAATTTGAAACTTCTAAGCATGACAAAGTCAAGAGGATCCCTAAAACTATTAATGAAAATTTAAATAGGGACGAGTCAAATAGGTGTTTTGGTTGTGAGGGTTATGGCCATAGGGCTTCTGAGTGCCCCACTTAACTAAGGAGAGAGGGTAAGCGACCCATTTCATATAATACGACCCTTAGTGATAGTGATAAGGAAGAGGGGATCGATTCCCCCACTAAGCCCAACTTTGTGGTTTTTATGGCTAGTCATGTGAGTGATAGTGAGAACTCATCTATTGATGAAACTTGAACACATGACACTTCCAAGGTCATAGTTTATGATTCCCTTGCTTTTCATGGTAGTAAGAGTGGAAAAGAAAGAGAGAGTGAAAATGAGGAAGAGGTTAATGTGAGTGAACTTCAAAATTCTTTTCAAAAACTTTATGAAGAATTTATTAAATTAAAAAGAGCTAATTTGAAGTTAGAAGCGAGTTTGAAAGAACGTGTCAAGGTCATTGATAATAGTGTGTTGGTTGAAGACCTTAGGACACGAGAGAGATCTCTTCGAGAGAAGCTAGAATATGTAGAAGGTGAGAGAGATAGCCTTAGAGGTTCGAGTTTGAAGAGAGAAATGTTTTATTAGAGTCTAACATTCTAGAATTAGAAAATAAATTAAAAGACTCTAGTAATATCAAATTTGATTTGGAGTGTCGTTCGAAAAAAATAGATAAAATATTAGGAATGGTCCAAATTAAAAATGACACTTGTGGTCTAGGCTTTGATACTTGTAGTGAATCAACGAATAAAGTGAAAACCAATTTTTTAGGAGAATCCACTAGGAAAGCTTTTAGAGATCACTCCTTAGGAAAATCTTTTCATCGTGAGTTTAAATGTTCATCTTAGGAAATTTTGTTTTGATCTTAGAAAGGGTCCTAGGAAATCCTTCCATAAGGCAACCGAGGTAGCCAAGATTCCTACACCCCGAGTAAGTCACTCGTCGTTAGTTTGGGTTAGTAGATCAGACTTGGTAGCTTTACAAGATAGGGTTTTTTATTCTCACTTACTATCACATGCTTCCTCCCATGCTAAATCTAAAGGTTTTATGTGTTAGTGTTTGCATACTTTAGCTTTTGTACTTCATGCTATATCATCATGCTAAGTGTATGCTTGTTTTAATCATTTTCTAGTCTATACTCCATGCTTGATCACATGCTAGAATAATGATTTTTGTTTATCTTCCGTATTTTATTTTTTCCATTTTGTTTGCATTAAATGAAAAATACAAAAAGATTTTTGTTTATCATTTGGATTTTAATCTCTTGGTCATTTAAGCTTAATAAAAAAAATCAAATGATTTTTGTTTGTCTTTTGAGTATATATTTTTTATTTTTGGTTAAAAATTTCAAAAACTCAAAAAGATTTTATTTTGTGTGTATTTTAGTTTCACACAGTTTATGTGGCATACACTTGTGTTAGAATACCTTCTTTTACGCTCCCATGTGGCTAGAAATTTTGGTTTAGATTGTCAATCCTTATTATGTTCTTTACCATGCTTACTTGGAGTAGTTGGATTTTGTGTTGTTTAAATGGATTCTATTATGATATGCCTCTATTCACACATGCACGAGCTCTTCTGAAATTTAACTTCATATGTATATTTGAGCTTTTTGAGGTGTTCTCCTACCAATCTTGTCATCTACATATTTGTGACCTAGGAGGACTAGTGCATGTCAAAATCCGTTGCACGTGAGATTTGTGTGAAAAATAAAAATATGATAAATATATATGTGCACGGGGAAGGGCTCCGAAAGGATTTATTATCCTTTGCGAATAGTAAGCCACAGTTTGTTTGGACCTAAAAGAAATACGTGGTCCAAAGGCCTAAAAATAAGAATTATGGCATTAAAAAGAAAAATAGTTGCCAAGGCCTATGTTTGATTGATATATTCATTCAAAAGAATAATATATTCTTATTGAGGGAGATTGTATGGTATATCAACGGTTTGCATAATGTCCGTTTATCCTAGTTGCGCTATTAATGTCATGACTCTATTGGCTTGTAGAATCATCAACATGCTAGGCTTGTATACATTGTGTATGTTTGTTCATTGAGTTCAATCTATATTGTCACATGAGGTTATATTCAAATGTGATGAAGTTTGCAATCAAATGAGAACTCTGTGAACGTGTTTTAAGTGTTTGGGTCTAAATTTAATTGTTACTAGTTCACACTCCTACACTTCCGTTTCCATACGACACATTTTTTCCATAAGAGTGTGAAAAGCTTATATTATTTTGTGTCATTTTGGTGTTTATATATATGTGTGTGTACTTATGCTTAGCTTGTATCTACTATGTATACATATATATGATATTTTGTTTAGTCTTTGCCTTGTTTAGATAGTCCATTTATGCTTCAATTCATAATTGGTACCCCGTTTGTTGCGTTGTTTCTTTGATATCACATGCTTAGAATCTTATGTGTAATTTGGTATCATTTATTTTTTGCATCATAGTTGGTATTCATTTGTTAAATTAGTTATGATTTTGTTGCCTATGAGCTTTAATGTTTCCATCACTTTATGCATCATGTTTTAATTAGTTCTAGCCATTCACTATTCCTGAACAAAAATGGGGAGAATGATAGGGGAGAAATTGTATCTAATCTTATTGTAATTGTATCTTAGTTTGGGGGAGATTTAAATTAGGGGGAGTCGCGATCTTCTTAGGTAGATCGAAGTTAATAAAAGGGAGAATTAATTTCGGGAGAGTATTTATTTTAATTGCATATAATATTTTGATATTCCCTATGCGTTTAATGTGTTTGCTTAAGTGTGCAGGAATTATATTCTAAGCGACAACTTTCACCAACAAAGATTTTGATCCTTTGGGTTGTTTGAGTCAAGCATTGTATTTCTATTTTGGGTGGGACTTTTTATTAGTCTAGTAGAGTTTGACGGCCCTTCATGATTTTTGTTTTGTTTTTGTCCCAGAATATCCAAAGGGGGAGATTTTTAAGGACACAAATTTCCAATTGAGTCCTTTGTAGTTTTGGCTCAATTCCAGAAAAAAAACGTTTGAGTCATAGGATAGAGTATATTGATCATCGTTCAAGCCGATGACGTGTTTGTTGAAGGCATAGAGGTCAAGTGTATAAAGCTTCATCAAAATGTCGAGTTTCAGTGCCTCATTTCTGCGTCATCAATTGTGGTTCCATGATCCCAAGGTATGAATGCATTACATATATATATAGGAGCTTGGAACGGTTTATAATGGGTGTAGGTTTAATTAAAAACTGTTGTTTATTTGTCAGAAAGATTTTATTAAACTTTTATATAAAGTATATAAAGTTTATGGGATAAATTCATAATTTTCAACTTTCTGGTTTCTCGTTCGATATTGTCGTTCGAGCGAGAATGTTGTTCGAACGAAGCTGCCAACGAGCTTCCCCATAGGCCACTGGAACATCGTTCGAATTGTCGTTCGAATGAGATGGCTGTTCGAATGAGACTTCGAATGAGATTTCTAACGAGTTCAATTTTAAGCCACTGGAACTTCGTTAGAAAGGCTCGTTCGAACGAGACTTCGTTCGAACGAAAATCCCGTTCGAACGAGATTTCAGGCGGAAAAATTTATGGCCGTTTTTAGCAGTTTTTACCCATGTTTCCCACTTCCTTACCCCACTAACTTTTGACAGAACTTAATAGTGCGGGAACCAACCTTTTTGGTTTAACTTTTTCATATCCTATAACCTCTAAGAGAGTGTTTTTGAGAGAGAAATAAAAAGGAAAAAGTTTATGTTTTAAAGTGTCTATGTTTTTAAGAAAAATTGATTATACACTTCAGTTTTACGTCCATATTTTATGTTTTCCAAGCTTCCATATATATATATATATATATATATATATATATACTTTGCTTGGAGTTTGGCACCGATTTATCTCTACATATTGAAGAAGAGACTATTTGGGTTTGCTTCTAAATCCCTCAAAGAAGAAGTGGTTTTGCGTTGATTTACCCACGTGGAGAAAGGCTTTTAGTTTGGGTGACGGTGACCATATAAAGTCTGATCGGTGGATTTCGAGACCGCAGTGGAGCTCCGTGGTTATTCGCTAGGCAGAGGTTGATACAAGAAGACGCGTCGGGGTTTGTGAGGGATCGAGTCAAGTGTTGTAAGTCATCTTTCTTGTATTTGTAATTTCCGTACTTAGTGGATTTGAGGCTAGGGTCGTCCGAGGTTTTTTCCCGTTGTGGGGTTTTCCTCGTACATCGCAGCGTAGTGGATTAATTATTTATTTAATCTTTTGTAAAATCACCTATAACGCATGCTTAGGTAAAAAGATAAAATTGGTTTAATTTAATGACTACTTGTTGAATTTGGTGCTATTTAAATTTGGGTAATGTTTATGTTAATTTAATTCAACTCATTTAATTTAATTGATAAAATTGGTTTGGCCTAACTTTATTAAATTGAAAAATATGACTTAAGCAAATTTCCTAGGACTTGGGCTGAATTAATTGTGTTCAAGTGAAATTCAAATTGTGTGTGTATTAATCTTATTTCATTTTATGTTTTATTTTAATTTTGAAGTAAATGAAAATTTGTTTTTATTGAACAATCATTCGCTTCCGCATTTATTTAACAAGGAAATTTATTTCAAAGTTTAAGAATTTGAAAATTAGGGGCCATTCGTTTCAACAAATTTGGTTAGTATTGGTTCTTTATCTTATGTAGATAACCTTTATATTCTTGATAAGATCGCTTCATATCATGAAACCTTGCAATTAAGTACTCGAGGTGTTAAGATAAAATTAACTAAGGAGAATTCCACATCGTTATGGAATATAAGATTAGGTCACATCTCCAAAAGGAGAATTGAAAAACTTATGTCAGATTGGATTCTCGATTCCCTTGATTTTTCAGATTTTAATAACGGGAAAACATGCGAACATAAGGATATTTGGTGTCAATAGGTCTACAGACGTCTTAGAGCTAATACATATAGATATTTGTGGGCCATTCCCTACAATTTCATGGAATGATCGTTAATATTTTATGACATCCATAGACGATTTTTCTCATTATGGGTACTTTTATCTCATTCATGAAAAGTCTTAATCACTGGATGTGTTCAAACCATTCAGAGCTAAAGCTGAAAATAACTCGGTAAAAGGATTAAAAGCATCAGATCTGACCATAGTGGTGAAGACTACGGTAGGTATGACAGTTCAGTGAACAACATTGGGACCATTTGTTTGTTAAATTCCTAGAGGAGTGCAATATTGTCCAACAGTACACCATTCTAGGTTCTCTAAGTATGAATGGTGTTAATGAAAGGATAAATCGAATGCTTAAAGACATGGTAAGGAGTATGATCAGTCACTATAACATGCCAGAATTACTCTGGGGTGAAGCATTAAGTACTGCAGTGTATATCCTTAACATAGTACCAACTAAATCAACTTCTAAATCCCTTTTGAACTTTGGACAGATTATAAGCCTAGTCTAAAACACCTCCATATTTGGGGATGTCCAGCTGAAGTGAGGCCTTATTGGCCACATGAAAAGAAACTGGATTTAAGAACGATTAGTTGCTATTTCATTCGATACTGTGAAAGATCTAGGGGTTACAAATTCTATGATCCTACTATTAAATTAATTTTTGAGATGGGAAACGTCTTATTCTTTGATGACATTGAGTTTCATGGGGGGACAAGGTTAGGGATTTTTCTTTTGAAGAGGAATGTGTTGATATTCTCAAAATTGTTATTAGCATTGATCAAGATCCTATTCCTAATATTATTCAAGAAGAAGATCCCAATTAAAATATTTTCCAAGAACCTCCCATTCTAGAAGAACAAACTCTTCCACCTCCAGAACCTATGACATTAAGGAGATCCACTAGAGAAAGGAGAAGCATTGTGCCAAAAGATTACATTGTATTTGCACAAGAATATGAGTTTGAAATTAGTGCGGTGGAAGATGATCCAAACTTGTTCTGTCAATCCATTGAAAGTTCTAAATCTCAAGAGTGGATTGATGCCACAAATGAGGAGATAAAATACATGAAGTATACTGACATTTGGGATCTTGTCCCATTTACTAAAGGTGCTAAACCTAATGGTTACAAATTGATATTTAAAAGTACGAGTGATTTAAAAGGTGACGTGGAAATATAGAAAGCCCATTTTGTCGCTAAAGTCTTTACACAGGAAAAACATTGATTATAAAGAGACTTTCTCTCCGATTTCATCAAAAGACTCTTTTAGTATAATAATGGCACTTTTGGTTCACTTTGACCTTGAGCTTCACCAAATGGATGCTAAGACAGTTCTTCTCAATGGTGACATTACTAAAACAATCTATATGGTGAAACCAGAATACTTTTTGTCCGGAGATACAAAGAAGATTGTTTACAAGTTAAAGAAATCCATTTATGGGCTTAAGCAAGCTTCTCATCAATAGTATTACAAGTTTCATCAAGTTATCATCTCATTTTGTTTTTATATGAGTCTGATTGATGATTATATATACCACAAGTTCAGTATGAGTAAGCATATTTAATTGGTTTTATATGTTGATGACATATTGCTTACCACCGAAGACAAAGGTATGTTGCACGAAACTAAGAGATTTCTTTCAAACAAATTTAAGATGAAAGATCTTGGTAATTATTCTTTTGTGTGTGGTATACAGATACACTAAGATCACTCTCGGGGTACGCTTGGTTTATCACAAAAGAGATATATTGAGAAAGTTCTTAAAAGGTTTGGGATACATGATTGTAAACTAGGTGACACCCTTATGGCTAAAGGAGATAAATTTAGTCTCAATCAATGTACAAAGAATGAATTTAAGATTCAGGAGATGAAAAGTATTCCTTATGCATCAGGAGTAGGAAGTCTTATGTATGATCAAGTTTGCACGCCTTCTGATACTGCGTACATTGTTGGCATATTGCCAGATATTTAAGCAATCATGGAATGAACTACTAGATCGTAACCAAACAATTCATGAGGTACTGAAAAAGAACACAATACTATATGCTCACTTAAGATATTTTATGACAATAAATCAATAATATTATATTCCAACGGTAATGGGAGTTCTACAAAGCCAAAATTTATAGACATAAAGTTCCTAGATGTAAATGAAAGAGTTCATAGTGGACTTATGTCTACACAGCACATTGGGAAAAACTCCATGATTACGGATCCGTTAACTAAGTGATTACCACCAAAGGTCTTTCATGAGCACGCTGCTCATATGGGTGTAGTTTCTTTTTAGGATATGTCGGTTTAGTGGGAGTTTGTATTTTAGACGCTTTCATAATCACATTTATTATGGATTTTATTGTTATTTTATGGCCATTTACTGAAGGAAATTATTCAGTTTATATTCAATTTTATTTTCTATGGTTTGATCTCACTAAGGTTTAAGAAGGACTAGTTTGAAATAGGCATGATAAGATCATATTACATGAAATTTCCATGCTACACATCCACACTTGATCTTTGTCATTAGTTGCATTGATATATGTGATTATTGATGGGTATACTTGTGAAATATGTGATGAAGATTGCTTTGATTCTATATTTGTGTAATTAATGGACAAGATTGTTAAGATGCATAAATTTTTGATAGCAAAAAACTCACCAATTCATAAAGTATAATTCAAGTTATAAAGTTACATATATAACCCAAGTGGGAGACAGTTATCGTATATATATGAAATAAATATTAATTATGGGCTCATGCTTCCGTCGGTCGTGGCTAGAAAAATCATATAAAAGTCGCTCGCTGTTATAACATATTACCAGACCGACATATTTTATCTTCTTGTTACAGTTTCTCTTTAATAACAACCAATACATCTTTTCCGTCCGTGGCCTTTTAACAATCTGACAATACCTTAGAATAAAAAAAATTGTAACCAGTCCAGGGGTAAACCGTACTCTATATATCTATTTTTTTTAAAAAAAAATTTGGCTCCAAATTCTTTGCCATTAAATTGGTTCTATTTGTGTTTCACATAAATAGGGAATCAAGATTGCATTGTTTGTGTATATTAATTTCCCAGATTGTACTATTCTTTTTTCATATGCTATTACGTTAAAGATATGTTTAAAGCGTTGCTACATTTATATGTTTTGTGTTTTTGACTATAGTCCCATCGCCTAAGATTTTTTAGGATCCACTGCTTTGTGTTTTTCAAATTGTAATACGTTCCATGACCACCTAAAATTGATCATAACTACTCTGTAATCGGCCATCTTCCTTTCTATAGAGAATGACACTTGTGTGATAATAATTACATTATGACTAACAACTAAAAAATAAAAACATGCGAGTGACTACAAAAAAATCTTAAAAAATAGGACTAAACACTGTAAACTTTAATTTGGTGTTAGAGTAAATTAAATATATGGGCTTGTATGTGAAATAAATATGAATTATAGACTTTCAAATAAAATTAAATAAACTAAAGTGATTAATTCAAGTCTTGGGGCCTTGATAATGTATTATTAAAGTGTGGGTTAATGTGTAAAGACAAACGTAATTTCTATTTTTATGACAATTTAAAATAAAAAAATTACGAATTATGAAAAGACACGGTTGTCTTATAAAATTGGGTCATGGTCCCATATCACACAAATCATTTCTTCTGATTCCGATTCTCAGAAAGAAATTTAGACAGAAAATAAAAGTGTTGATCTGGAAGATCATAAAACCTCATAATCGAATATTTTAATTTCTCGTTATGGATTTAAGTACGCTACCGCAAATTCAATATTTTTAATTATTGATGATTCAATATTAATGTTCATGTTTGTGTGATGGTTTTTTCAAAATAGAAATTAATCTAACGTGAGATATCGGAGTTATTTCATGTTGAATTGATAAGAATATAGTTGGAATGTATTTAATTTAATTTTGGGCTGAAAATATTTTTTATGGAAAGTTCAATATTTCTAAAAAAAAATTGAACAAAAATATTCTTCATTTTATTACAATTACAACGATATAAAATTGTTGAAAGTTGGACTAGCGGTTAATTTTATATATTTCTTTAAGATTAAGAAAAAAGCTTGAATTCATTGTAATCGTTGTTATTGAACGACATTTCATTAGACGACTGTGACACCCCGACTAATTAAATACCGGGTAGCTACTCCTTTATTAAATCAATACAAAATGCCAAGTTGGTTCAGTTAATAGCATCACTGTCGAAAACATTTTAATGATTACTAACCACCTAGTATTTAAAAAATAAGTTGTCAAATTTTAGATTAAATCTGATTAACATACAATGATAATGAAAGAATAACAACCATCAACCTTAACGAAGTATAGAATAACCAACAAAATAATAATGTCCGGAGGAAAACTCCTCACAACAATCCCACAACTGAAATAAGTAAAACAATGTATCCTGAATTAATTACATGCCAAAAGTCTAAAAATCTGAAATAGTAAATGTTTCTAATAGAAATGGGCGACATGCCCAACAACTGATGAAAGCTGAATATAGAGTCAAGATAGATGAAGCGTCTACTAGCAAAGTCCTGTAACTTCCACAAACAGCTACAGCTCGTCACCTGAATGAGGATCATAAGCATGGTGCCCTTGTGGCTGGGCACCTAAAATGGTTTTTACAAAAATAGATTTGAAAGCAAACGGGTCAGAGCCCAAAAGTGGGGATTATTTTAAAAACAGCAAGTGTTTTATTAACATTAAAACAATGAATGCAAAATACATGTTAGGACGTGCACTCACATGATGTACTCACCTCTCGACTAATTGTGCACTCCTAACGTACCATACACATCTAAGTAACATACACATCTAATCAAACTGTAATAAGTTCTACCCCTTACTACTCAATTCTCGTTATACATTCTAGCGTTATCAATTAAATAAAGGGCTTTACTTAACTCCGATTCTCAATTATTAGCAATACAATTCACTACCGGTTAACCCGTTATATTTTCTCAAAACATTTCCATAATTATATTCACAATACCAACATGAAAGTTCCCATTATTTAAGTGTATACTATTCACGTCATAAATATACAATATACGCACCCCGAGGCTCAGCTGCGGTGCACCCATACTCTGCTATCCATCCCGGTATATCACGTACATAAGGATTACAAATTCCAAATCTCTCAGGAACTGTTAGAATAAGCACAACATACAAAAATGGAGGCGAACATAATCCAACATATCCATGGGTCACGTACATACCTACGCTCCACAGTCAGCTGACTTATTAACTCACAAATAAGTCATTCTAGCATTATGTTCTTTAGGTACCAATCTAAATCCGGGCACACAAGGATTAGAGGGCCCTAAGCGAACGTAAACCTCCCGTGATAGCAAGTATGGTAGGTATGTCATACACATAAAATCCTATACATATACTAAGCATGCACACATCTTATTAATTACTATAATTTATTAGTGGTATACTTCTCGTTCTTATACTCACACTTGTCCCTGATCTATATATACACGTCATTCATTATCCTTACGTTGTAAATAGTTACTCACGTTCTAACCCATAAATAACATTTGGTTCAAACCACACTTCTATGTTTTACTCCTCAATATATTCCAAATGTCCCAACTATATCGATCAGTCACCAAGGAATTGTCATCTCTATAATTAAATAAGGTTACGGAACACTGGAAGTCAAATCAGGCCAAAAAGGCCAAACTGTCAGCTCGTTAGAAGTCTCGTTTGAACAAAGTGGGCATCGAACGAGGGTTCGTTCGAATGAAAGGCATCGAACGAATTTCCCCCTCATTAGAAGGAAAACTATCAGCTCGTTAGAAGCTCGTTCGAACGAGCTCGTTCGAACGACCTAGGCAGGTCTTCTAACGAGAGGCCAGTTTCGAGCCCAGATTTTCTTAATTCGTTTTTCCAACTTTTCTTCACCTCTAAACTCATCTAAATGTCATTCCAACAAGGTTTCAAGGTTTCTAATCATCCCTAAACATATTAAATTCATATTACAACATTTATATGGGGTCTGATCATCCCAAACCACATCTAATCATCAAATCTCCCCAATTTTCCCCAATTTTCAAGAACATGAACCCTAGAAATTTAAAGTCTTCCATAGTTATGATTAAATCCATTTTTGCAATATAAAAAGTAGTAATTCTCTTAGTTCAAACAACCAATAACACTTCTACATGCAATCCTACATTTAAAATCTGAATTCATAACTTCTAATTTCATGGGTCTTTATAAATCTCCCAAAAACAATACAATTATATAAATTCCCTACACATGGAAGAAGCATTCTTTGCAAAAACGAAATTAAACCACTTGCCTTATGTCTTTCTCTGATTTTGATGTCGAATTGATGAATTGTTCTCTCTCTCTGCAGAATTCTCCTCTCTCTCTCTCTCTCTCTCTCTCTCTCTACAAGTCATTTTTCTCCAAGGTGACAATGGTGGTTAAGGTTGCCCTAGGAAGCTCTTGAAACTAATTCCAATAACCCCCGTAGCCCATTAAGTCATAAGGTGTAGTTAGTGGGTTTAGTGGGTAAAGGTTAAATCAGATATTAATTTCTAATTTTCGTGGGTTTTAATTCCCAAAATTCCAAAATTACCAAACTACCCTTTTACGTTGCCGGTATGGCCTAAAAATGCCCCGGGACCCAAACTAAACCCCCGGCTAGTGTTTTCTGGCTATTTCGACCCTTCCGGACGCGTTCGTGCACTCATAACGACCATATGGTTAATAGAAATAAAATTCACTTTTTAATTAAAATAATTATATTACTGACGCGACTGTCACACGCGTCCCAATAAAATTTCCAAATTGCCGTATTTCAATTTCACGACAAATTTCATAATTCAATATTCATATATCTCCATATATACACATTATAATCAAATACTAACTCACATCTCGTTAATATTTTATCCGGATTAATTCTCAATTAATTCACATTTAATTTAATTAATCCCATAAATAAATATCGCTAAAAATGCGGGGTATTACATACTTCCCCCCTAATAAGAGAATTTCGTCCCGAAATTCGGAACTAAAAAGTACCTGGTAAGAACAACTCTGGATAACGTTCGCGCATCTCATCCTCGCGCTCCCATGTGGACTCATCGACATTATGATGCCGCCACGGAACACGCACTAACGGAACTATCTTTGATCGCAGTTTTCGCTCACTTCGGTCCAAAATAGCTATCGGTCCCTCCTCGTAGGAGCTATTGGGCTGGAGATCGATGTCCTCCAAAGCAATGTGATAATGAGCCAAATCATCTCTAAGATATTTCTTAGCGAGAAAATATGAAACACATCATGAATACGATGTAAATGCTCCGGTAACCCAAGTCTATATGAAATAGACCCAATCCTCTCGATGATAGGGAATGGCCCCACGTATCTCGGTGCCAACTTCCCCTTCTTCCCAAATCGCATAATCCCCTTCATAGGAGATACTCTGAGTAAAACCTGGTCCCTCACTTGGAACTCCCCGAAGAACCTCTTCGCATCAGCATAGCTCTTCTGCCGATCCTGAGCTACCCGAATGCGACTCCGAATCAATTCTATCCTCGCCGAAGTATCTTGAATCACTTCCGGCCCAAGTAGTTTGTTGTCCCCCACCTCCAACCAACATGCTGGGGAACGACAAGGTCTACCGTACAACGCCTCAAATGGAGCCATGCCAATGGTGAACTGGTAAGAGTTGTTGTAAGCAAACTCCACCAGTGGAAGATACTTCTCCCATCCACCCCCGAAATCAATGATGCACATACGCAACATGCCCTCCAACATCTGGTTTGTATGCTCGGTTTGCCCATCGTTCTGCGGGTGATATGCCGTACTCAACCGCAATTCCGTGCCCATGGCCTGCTGAAAACACTCCCAAAACCATGAAACAAATATCTTGTCTCGGTCAGACACGATATTTAAGGGCAAACCGTGAAGTCTCACTATTTCTGCCATAAAAAGTTGGGCATACCGTCCCGTAGTGTAGTCTATCCTTACGGGTAAAAAATGAGCAACTTTGGTCAACCGGTCCACAATTACCCAAATGGAGTCGTGACCCCTTTGTGACGTAGGTAGCCCCGTGATAAAGTCCATGGAGATGCTCTCCCACATCCACATCGGGACCTCTAATGGCTGTAGCAGTCCTTTCGGTCTTTGATGGCCCACTTTTACCAGCTGACAAGTGGCGCATTTAGAAACAAACACGGCAATATCTCTCTTCATCCCTCTCCACCAATACTGTCGTCTCATGTCTTGGTACATTTTATCCCCACCGGGATGTACCGTGAACCGTGAGCCGTGCGGGCCATCACCTCGTGTCGTAATTCCTCCCCTTCTTGAACTACCAGTCGCCCATTGAAGCATAAGCCCCCGTCTGAACTAACGATATAGGACTCAGCTCCCTCTGCTAGTAATCGAACTATCTGCTCCTGACAGAACGAGTCATTTGCCTAAGCCTTTACCACCTTCGTGACAATCTGCGGCGTAAGAGTCATCACAGACATGAATGATCGGGCGACTGCATCTTGGTGTCCCAACTGCTTCCACTTGGCCTTCCACACCCCTGCCATCTCATCTACTGGCCTACGGCTCAACGCGTCTGCTACCACGTTAGCCTTCCTCGGATGATATTGGATATCAAACTAATAATCCTTCACAAACTCAAGCCACCTTTTCTGCCGCATATTCAACTCTTTTTGCGTGAATAGGTACTGTAGAGACTTGTGGTCCGTGAACAATCGAAACTTCTCCCCTAAAAGGTAATGTCTCCAAATCCGAAGGTAAAATACAACTGCCGCCAACTCCAAGTCATGGGTGGGGTAATTCTTCTCGTGAGGCTTAAGCTTACGGGAAGCATAAGCTATGGTCTGACTCTCCTGGTGTAATACACCTCCAAGTCCTTGCAAGGACGCATCGGTGTAAACTAGATACTCAACTACCGATCTCGGCAATGCTAACACAGGTGTTGAGGTCAACTTTTCCTTCAACTCATCGAATGCTAACTGATAGGCATCACTCCGAATGAACGGCACACCTTTACGAGTCAGATGTGTCACAGGACCTGCTATCTTTGAAAATCCCCGAATAAACCTCCTGTAGTATCCTTCTAGTCCCAAGAAACTAAGGATCTCAGTCGGTGTCGTGGGCTGTCCCCACTCCCTCACCGCGGATACCTTCCCCGGATCAACAGATATCCCCCGGTCGAAAATAATGTGCCCCAAAAACTGAACCTCCTTCAGCCAAAAGTCACACTTCTCATATTTTGCATACAACTCATTCTAACGTAGCGTCTGCAAAACTTGCCTCAAATGCTCTGCGTGCTCCTCCTCTGTCTGGGAGTAAACCAGAATGTCATCAATGAAGACAATGACGAACTGGTCCAAGAACTCTCTGAACACCCTATTCATCAACTCCATAAACACTGCTGGAGCGTTGGTCAAACCAAAAGGCATAACCCAAAACTCGTAGGAACCATATCTCGTTAAGAACGCAGTCTTAGAGACATCCTCTTCCCTGATACGCAACTAATGGTATCCTGATCGCAAATCAATCTTTGAGAAGAATGAAGCTCCTCTCAGCTGGTCGAATAAGTCATCGATTCGGGGCAACGAATACTTATTCCGTATCGTGACCTTATTCAACTCTCGGTAATCCACACATAACCTCAATGATCCATCCCTCTTCTTCACGAATAACACAGGGGCACCCCACGGCGAAGTACTCCTCCGTATAAACCCCTGACCCAACAACTGCTCAATCTGATCCCGTAACTCTCTCATCTCAGCTGGAGCCATACGGTAAGGTGCGCGAGCAATAGGCTGAGTGCCCGACATCAAGTCGATCACAAAGTTTATCTCTCTACTCGGAGGTAATCCAGGTATATCCGGAAATACGTCGGCAAACTCTCGAACAACCAGAATCGAATCAAGTGGTATCACCACTTCCTTAGAGGTCTCCTCCTCTATGTAATAAAAATGGGTGGACAATCCTCCCTTAGGACGAGGCATCGCCACTAAAAACATCTCCTGCACGGTAATGGAAAAGATAATACTCCTACTGAAACAGTCAATCATGGCTCGGTACGCAACTAGCCAATCCATGCCAATAATGGCATCATACTCAGTCATATCTAATACTAACATATCCGCGGGTAAAGTAAACCTCCCGATCTCTATACCCACGCCTCTACATACAAAGGAAATCACGAAACCCTTACTCAACAATGAATTTACACATGTAACCGTTCTCTCTGCTGTGTCTAACAACCCAATGGTGCGTGCAAATCTCATAGCAATAAAACAGTGTGTAGCCCCCGTGTCAAATAAAATATGCCCCAGAGTCCCCTGAATAGAGAACATACCCTCAATAGCCGGTGGATCTTATGGGGCTGCGTCCTGCTGAAGCTGATATACTCTCCCATACTGAAGCTGCCCCTGCTGAACTGGGACTGCTGGAATGGGTGGTAATGATGCCATCTGCGATGGTGCTGGGAGGGCGGCGGGAAACATAGGCCTCTGCGGCTCGTGTCGAGTACCCTGCTACTGCTGCTGCTGCTGCTGTGGGGCCCTGCCCTTATCGGGACAATCCTGACGTTTGTGGCCAATCTTACTACAAATGAAACACTTCCCCTGAAAGTTTCCCCCTCGCTGTCCATACTGACCATGACCCTGGTGACCATACCATTTCTGCCCTGGCCCTGCTGGCCCTGGTGAAACTGCTGCTGTTGACCATTCTGACCCTGCTGGTTCTGTTGGCCATTTCGGACCCTGATGGCCTTGCCGGAAACCTCCTTGTCCGTGCCTGAAGTTCCCCGATCTGAACCTCTTATGATCCCCCTGCTGGGAACCCTAATAACCCTGCCTCTGCCCCTGAACATAATGTGCCCCACTGGCACCATTTCCCCCAGTCCTGCCCTGATGGATGGACTCTCCTGACCTCTTTCCTTCAGCCATGTGAAAGCGATGGTCCTGGCAGTGTAACAGTGCAGCGTTAACCACATCAGAGTAAGTGGCCAACGATAGATTTCCCAATAAATGCTGACGGATCCTCCAAGTCAACCCGTCTGTAAACTTCTGGATCTTCTTCTCCTCTGTCGGTATTTCATCCGGAACAATATTCAACAGATTTGTAAATTTGGTCTCATACTCGGCCACAGTCTTACCCTCCTGTCTAAGGCTCATCAACTTCCTCCTCATTTCTGTGTGAACAGCTGACGGAAAATACTTGCGATCGAACCGCACCCAAAACTCTTGTATAGTGAGAGTATCTCTCTCCTCCACGGTGGTAATAGACTCCCACCACTGCAATGCAGATCCCACTAGCTTAAAGGTAGCTAGTATCTTCTTCTGGACATTGGTGCACTCATACATCCTCAAGTGCCGCTGAATGTCTTTCCTCCACTGACTCGAAACCACAACGTCGGAGCTACCTGTGAACTCCGGTTGGTGTGCTTTCTGAAAAGCATCACGTACACGTTCCCAAGCAGACGGGAATGCATGTGCCTGAACTGGCGCGGCTACTGGCGCCTGAGGTGGTGCCTGCTGAACTACGGCTAGTGAGACATTTACCGCCTGGGCCACAATGGCTGTAACCTCGGCGGCATTCATCGTGCCCTGAAATGGTTCGGGTTGTGGTTCTGGCGTTGCATCCCTGGGAACCCTTTGTGCACGTCGTGGAGGCATATGAAACAAGATTAAAGTTTATAAGTTCGCAGTTATAAACTCAAAATAGCTGAAGAACGTAGCATATACAAGAGCATAGAACAGTCCTAAAATATAGGGCTCTACATCAAAGAAAGCGCAGCGAAAACATAATAAATCGTACAGATCCTAAAGGACACTAGAACCTGATGTTCTGATACCACCTATGACACCCCGACTAATTAAATACCGGGTAGCTAATCCTTTATTAAATCAATACAAAATGCCAAGTTGGTTCAGTTAATAGCATCACTGTCGAAAACATTTTAATGATTACTAACCACCTAGTATTTAAAAAATAAGTTGTCCAATTTTAGATTAAATCTGATTAACATACAGTAAAATGATAATGAAAGAATAACAACCATCCACCATAACGAAGTATAGAATAACCAACAAAATAATAAAGTCCGAAGGAAAACTCCTCACAACAATCCCACAACTGAAATAAGTAAAACAATGTATCCTGAATTAATTACATGCCAAAAGTCTGAAAATATGAAATAGTAAATGTTTCTAATAGAAATGGGTGACATGCCCTACAACTGATGAATGCTGAATATAGAGTCAAGATAGATGAAGCCTCTACTAGCAAAGTCCTGTAACTTCCACAAATAGCTACAGCTCGTCACCTGAATGAGGATCCTAAGCATGGTGTCCTTGTGGCTGGGCACCTAAAATGGTTTTTACAAAAATAGATTTGAAAGCAAACGGGTCAGAGCCCGAAAGTGGGGATTATTTTAAAAACAGTATGTTTTTTAATAACATTAAAACAATGAATGCAAAATACATGTTAGGACGTGCACTCACATGATGTACTCACCTCTCGACTAATTGTGCACTCCTAACGTACCGTACACATCTAAGTAACATACACATCTAATCAAACCGTAATAAGTTCTACCCCTTACTACTCAATTCCCGTTATACATTCTAGCATTATCAATTAAATAGAGGGCTTTACTTAACTCCAATTCTCAATTATCAGCAATACAATTCACTACCGGTTAACCCGTTATATTTTTTCAAAACATTTCCATAATTATATTCACAATACCAACATGAAAGTTCCCATTATTTAAGTGTATATTATTCACGTCATAAATATACAATATACGCACCCCGAGGCTCTGCTGCGGTGCACACATACTCAGCTATCCATCCCGGTACATCACGTACATAAGGATTACAAATTTTGAATCTCTCAGGAATTGTTAGAATAAGTACAACATACAAAAATGGAGGCGAACATAATCCAACATATCCATGGGTCACGTACATACCTACGCTCCACAGTTAGCTGACTTATTAACTCACAAATAAGTCATTCTAGCATTATGTTCATTACGTACCAATCTAAATCCGGGCACACAAGGATTAGAGGGCCCTAAGCGAACGTAAACCTCCCGTGATAGCAAGTATGGTAGGTACGTCATACACATAAAATCCTATACATATACTAAGCATGCACACATCTTAGTAATTACTATAATTTATTAGTGGTATACTTCTCGTTCTTATACTCACACTTGTCCCCGGTTTATATATACACGTCATTCATTATCCTTACGTCGTAAATAGTTACTCACGTTCTAACCCATAAATAACATTTGGTTCAAACCACACTTCTATGTTTTACTCCTCAATATATTCCAAATGTCCCAACTATATCGATCAGTCACCAAGGAATTTTCATCTCTATAATTAAATAAGGTTACGAAACACTGGATTCAAATCAGGACAAAAAGGCCAAACTGTCAGCTCGTTAGAAGTCTCGTTCGAACGAAGTGGGCATTGAACGAGGGTTCGTACGAACGAAAGGCATCGAACGAATTTCTCCCTCGTTAGAAGGCAAACTGTCAGCTTGTTAGAAGCTCGTTCGAACGAGCTCGTTCGAACGACCTGGGCAGGTCTTCTAACGAGAGGCCAGTTTCGAGCCCAGATTTTCTTAATTCGTTTTTCCAACTTTTCTTCACCTCTAAACTCATCTAAATGTCATTCCAACAAGGTTTCAAGGTTTCTAATCATCCCTAAATATATTAAATTCGTATTACAACATTTATATGGGGTCTAATCATCCCAAACCACATCTAATCATCAAATCTCCCCAATTTCCCCAAATTTTCAAGAACATGAACCCTAGAAATTTAAAGTCTTCCATAGTTATGATTAAATCCGTTTTTGCAATATAAAAAGTAGTAATTCTCTTAGTTCAAACATCCAATAACACTTCTACATCCAATCCTACATTTAAAATCTGAATTCATAACTTCCAATTTCATGGGTCTTTATAAATCTCCCAAAAATAATACAATTATATAAATTCCCTACACATGGAAGAAGCATTCTTTGCAAAAACGAAATTAAACCACTTGCCTTATGTCTTTCTCTGATTTTGATGTCGAATTGATGAATTGTTCTCTCTCTCTGCAGAATTCTCCTCTCTCTCTCTCTCTCTACAAGTCCTTTTTCTCCAAGGTGACAATGGTGGTTAAGGTTGCCCTAGGAAGCTCTTGAAACTAATTCCAATAACCCCCATAGCCCATTAATTCATAAGGTGTAGTTAGTGGGTTTAGTGGGTAAAGGTTAAATCAGATATTAATTTCTAATTTTCGTGGGTTTTAATTCCCAAAATTACCAAACTACCCTTTTACGTTGCCGGTATGGCCTAAAAATGCCCAGGGACCCAAACTAAACCCCCGGCTAGTGTTTTCTGACTATTTTGACCCTTCCGAACGCGTTGGCGCACTCAAAACGACCATACGAGTAATAGAAATAAAATTCACTTTTTAATTAAAATAATTATATTCCTGACGCGACTGTCACACGCGTCCCAACAAAATTTCCAAATTGCCGTATTTCAATTTCACGACAAATTTCATAATTCAATATTCATATATCGCCATATATACACATTATAATCAAATACTAACTCACATCTCGTTAATATTTTATCCGGATTAATTCTCAATTAATTCACATTTAATTTAATTAATCCCATAAATAAATATCGCTAAAAATGCGGGGTATTACAACGACGTTTCTGTGTTTTTTTTATAATTTATTCGCAACATATTAATGTATAGTGTTGTTGGTGTGGGATCCTAAGGTGTTTTGAACCGATGACCTTTCAAATCTACTATCTTTAATGGAGGCTACCAACCATTACGCTAAGCCAACTCTTCGATTATGCTACTATTTCCAAATATATAGTAGTTACAGAATATTACTTTCATGCTTGTATAACATATAAATTAAAAGGCAAATATTGGTGTATTTAAATATATATTTCGAGATAAAATAGTTTAAACAATACGTCACCAAAGTGACGTCTTTTGTTAAAAAAAGATACTATTTTTATTTGGAAATACAGAAAGATTATGTTGATATAATTTATGTGAATATTAATCAACCCAAAGGAAAATCAATTTTTAACAAAATTGCATGTGCACCTTTGGTAATAAGCGCATGATAATCATTTTGTTTTACATATGAATAACAAATCTCCCAAAGGAGGAATTAGTCTTCAATGTGTTCTTACTATCAATGTTTGATTACTAAACTAATATATCACTTACAAGTTAATATTTTTTTCAAAGATTAAATATTAATAGAGTGTCAGATGTCTTAAGACGACGCTTGCCTTCATTTTAATTTATTTTTGTTTTAAGACATATATGAGTTAGTTTTGTTTGTTTGTTGTTCTCTAATTTAGCTATAAGTTCTGCTTTTAACATTACGACTAGTATTAATTCTATTCCTATGCTTAATGGCCCAAACTTCAAGTCGTGGAAAAGTGAACCTCCCTATAGTTCTCGATTTAATGGATCTCGACCCTGCGTTTAAGGTTCCTTCTCCTGCACCTCTTACGGATAAAATTCCTCTAGTGAAAAAAAGGACAATGAAAGGTGGGAGAAGTGAAGTCACACGTGTTTCATAATCATAAATAAGGCCATTCCAAAAGCATTTTGGTGCACAATATCGAAAATGATAAAGACAACCAAAGAGTTACTATAAGAAATTGAAAACAGATTCGCCAAAAATGAAAAGGCTGAAACAAGTACGCTTCTGGCATATATTATCTCAATGAGATATAATGGTAATGGGGGCATTAGGGAGTAGATTATGAAATGTCTTCTCTCGTTTCAATGTTAATATAACTTAAGCTTGATCTCTCATAGGATTTTTTTATGCATTTGTTTTTGATATCTCTTCCCACGTAATTAAGTCAATTTAAGGTAGTTACAACGACCAAAAGGAGACTTGATCTCTTAATGAGCTTATCTCACATTGTGTGCAAGAAGAGGAAAGAGTGAAGAAAGAAAAGACAGATAATGCTCATTTGGCTAATACTTCCAAAGACAAGGGGAAGAAAAGAAAGAATGATAAATAAGTTGTAGTAGTTCCATATCCAAAGCAAAAACATAAAGAGAATTTTTTTATGGTTATTTCTTCTGTAGAGCTGCGGGACATAGGAAGAAGTAATGTACCAAGTATTATGCTTAGCGTGTAAAGAAAGTTATACTTCTTAATCAATTTTGTTATTAGCTTAATTTAACTTTGGTACCTAAACAAAATTGGTGGATAGATTGTGGTGCAACCACTCATATCAGTGTGTTTATGTATGGTTACCTAATGAGCTGCCGAAAGCCAAATGTTGGTTAAAGATACATTTTTGTTGGTTCGAAGGTTATTATTAAAGTCTCATACTTATTTGGATTGGAATAAGATATTTATTGTACTATCATTAAGACGGAATTGGGGTTCAATTTTTGTGTTGGACAAATTTGGTTATACTTGTTCTTTTAGAAATAATAAATTTGGCCTTTTTCGTAATTCAAATTTGGTTAGTACTGGTTCTTTATCTTATGTAGATAACCTTTATATACTTGATACGATTGCTTCATATCATGAAACCTTGCAATTGAGTAATTGAGGTGTTAAGAGAAAATTAACTAATCAGAATTCCTCATCATTATGGCATAAAAGACTAGGTCACATCTCCAAAAGGAGAATTAAAAGACTTGTGTCAGATGGTATTCTCGATTCCCATGATTTTTTAGATTTTGAAATTTGCAAAAATTGCATAACGGGAAACAGGCAAACACAAGGATATTATGTGACAATAGGTCTACAGACATCTTAGAGATAATACATAAATATATTTGTGGGTCATTACCTATAGTTTAATGGAACGATCAACAATATTTTATGACATTAATACACAATTTTTCATGTTATGTCTACCTTTGTCTCATTCATGAAAAGTCTTAATCACTGGACGTGTTCAAACAATTCATAGGTGAAGTTGAAAATCAACTCAGCAAAAGGACTAAAATCATCATATCTGACCATGGTGGTGAATATTATTGTAGGTATGACGGTTTAGGTGAACAATGTCGGGACCATTTGTTAAATTCCTAGAGGAGTTCAGTAACGTTCAATAGTAAACCATGCCAAGTTCTCTAAGTATGAATGGTGTTAATGAAAGGAGAAATCGAATGATTAAAGACATGGTAAGTTGTATGATCAGTCACTCTAACTTGCCATAATTACTCTGGGGTGAAGCATTAATGACTTCAGTATATATCCTTAACAAAGTACCAACCAAAGCAACTTTTAAAATTCCTTTTGAACTTTGGACAAACAATAAGCCTAGTCTGAAACACCTCCATATTTGGGGATGGACAACTGAAACGAGGCCTTATACACCATATGAAAAGAAACTGGATTGAAGAAAAAATATTTTCTATTTTGTTGGGTACTTTGAAAGATCTATGGGTTAGAAATTCTATGATCCTGCTACTAAATCACTTTTCGAGATGGGAAACGCCTTGTTCTTTGAGGACGTTGAGTTTGTCGGGTGGGAAGAAGGTCAGGGATTTTTTTTAAGACAAATGTGTTGATATTCTCACGACTGTTATTAACATTGTTCAGGACCCTATTCCTAACATTATTTAAGAATAAAATCCAAATCAAAATAATTTCAAAGAACCTCCTTTTCAAGAAGAACAAACTCTACCTCCTCCAGATTCTATGCCATTAAGGAGATCCACTTGAGAAAGGAGAAGTGTTGTGCAGGATGATTACATTGTATTTGTACAAGAATATAAGTATGACATTGGTGTGGTGGAAGATGATTCAATCACGTTCTCTCCATCCATTGAAAGTTCTAAATCTCAAGAGTGTATTGATGCCATGAATGAGGAGATAAAGTCCGTGAAGGAAAATGACGTTTGGGACCTTATACCATTTCCTGAAGGTGAGAAACCCATTGGTTACAAATGGATATTTAAAACCAAGAGTGATTTGAAAGGTGACGTGAAAAGATACAAAGCTCGTTTTGTCGCTAAAGTATTTGCACAAAGAAATAACATTGATTATAAGAGACTTTCTCTCCGATTTTATCAAAGGACTCTTTTAGGATAATAATGGCACTTGTGGCACACTTTGACCTTCAGCTTCATCGGATGGATGTTAAGACTGTGCTTCTCAATGGTGACATTGATGAAACAATCTATATGGTGTAACCAGAATACTTTGTGTTGGGATATGCAAAGAAGATGGTTTGCAAGTTAAAGAGATCCATTTATGGGCTTAAGCAAGCTTCTCGTCAATAGTATTACAAATTTCATCAAGTTGCCATCTCATTTTATTTTTAGATGAATCTGGTTAATGATTGTATGTACCAAAAGTTTAGTAGGAGTAATCATATTTACTTGGTTTTATATGTTGATGACATATTTCTTACCACTAAAGACATAGGTATGTTGCACGAAACTAAGAGATTTCTTTCAAAGAAATTTGAGATGAAAGATCTTGGTAATAGTCCTTTTATTTTTTGTATAAAGATACACCGAGATCTCTCTCGGGGTACGCTTGGTTTATCACAAAAGATTTATATTGAGAAAGTTCTTAAAAGGTTTTGGATACATGATTGTAAATCGGATATTGCGTACATTGTTGGCATATTGGAAGATATTTAAGCAATCTTGGAATGGATCACTAGATAGCAACCAAGTGATTCATGAGGTACTTACAAAGAACAAAAGACTATATTCTCACTGATCGAAAGTCAAATCAGTTAGAGATCATTAGATATTCTGACTCCGATTTTTCTGGATGCCAATATAGCATGAAACCTACATCAGATTTTATCTACTTACTTAGTAGAGGTGTTATATCTTAGAAAAGTGTTAAACAATTTGTTATAGCCTCTTCCACTATAACAACTGAGTTCATAGCTTGTTATGAGGTGTCCAATCATGGAATATGGTTGCTAAATTTTATCATGGGTCTACATATTTTGGACGGCATTGAGAGACCACTTAAGATATTTTATGACAATAAATCAGTCGTTCTATATTCCAACAACAACGGGAGTTCTAAAAAGTCAAAATTTATAGATATTAAGTTCCTAGTTGAAAATGAACGAGTTCAAAGTGGAATTCTGTCTACAGAGCACATTGGGACAAACTCTATGATTGGGGATCCGCTGACTGAGGGATTACCACCCAAGGCCTTTCATGAGAACATTGCTTATATGGGTGTAGTTTTTTTTCAAAATATGTCGGTTTAGTGGGAGTTTGAATTTTAGATGCCTTCATAGACACATTTGTTATGGATTTTATGGTTATTTTATGGTCATTTATTGCAGTTAAGTATTTATTTTATATTCAATGTGATTTGCAATTGTTTGATCTCACTAAGGTTTAAGGAGGACCAGTTGGAAATAGGTCTGATAAGATCATATTGCATGAAATTTCCATGTTATACATCCACAATTGATCTTCGTCATTAGTTGCATTGATATATGTGATTATTGATGGGTATACTTACGAAATATGTGACGACATTTACTTTGATTCTATGTTGGTGTAATTAATGTACAAGATTGTTAAGATGCATAAAGTTTTGATAGCAAAAAATCCACGAGCTCATAAAGTATAATTCAAGTTTGTAAAGTTACATATATAGCCCAAGTGGGAGACTGTCAGAGTAAACTTAAATATATGGGCTTATATATTAAATAAATATTAATTGTAGGATATCAAATAAAATTAGTCCAATTAAAGTGATTAGTTTAAGTCTTGGTGCCTTAATAATGTATTATTAACGTCTGGGTTTTAATGTTTAGGGACATGCATAATTGCTATTTTTATTATGGGTTAACATAAAAAATTACGAAATATGAAAATACACGATTGTCTTATAAATAGGGGTCATGGTCACTTCTTATAATTCCCATTGGCAGAGAAAAATGTAGACAACAAATAAAAGTTTTGATATGGAAGATCATAAGACCTCAGAATCAGATATTTTAATTTTCTCGTTATGGATTCATGTACGCTTATGCAAATTCAATATTTTTAATTCTTGATGTTTCAATATGAATGTTCCTATTTGTGTGATGGTTGTCACAAAATAGAAATTAATCTAACCATTGGTACTTCAATTTAAACTGTCATTATGTCATTGGTTATTAGGACACACAACTTTTATATAGTTAGTTAAAAGTCCTTAATTTTGTTACCCTTTATACAAAAAGTTAAAATGTACCCTTTATGAAAATTCGTAAACAAAATATGATGACAATTACTTTATAAGATCTCCCATCATCTGACCACAACTCGGTGGAACAATGGTCATTGCACCACAAAAAAAGAAAAAATTACAATGTCAAAAAAATATGTACAAGACATTTTCATTTTTGTCCTCCTACTATAAGACCACATTGTGTTGCCTTACCACTAGTGTTTATTGCTAACCACCACAACGCAAGCTCAAATTTGGAATTTTTATTACATTTTTTAATTTTAAGTATCCAAAATTTTGAGATTGCAAAGTCAGTTTCATATTAAGCACAAATATCTAAAATATGTAATAAAAATAATATGCAAAAGTTTTATCAAATTCGTATTGGAAAAATATACTTCAATATCTACAAAATTAAATAAACTCAATTTGTATATGAAAAAAATATTTATAAATTAAAGAGTGGATGCACACAATTTTATAAAAATAAAACAATTATACTTACAAATTGCATAATTGGAAGCATATTCTAACCATTTTATAAAAATAAAACAAAATATACTTACAAATTACATAATTAGAAGCATATTCTATTTTACAGTAGGATAATAACTCAAAGAAATTGATGGAGTCACGTACCGAAAGACTGTTGTTACGTTCATACTCATAATATATTATCACTTTTAACGAAGCTTGTACATGAAAATAAAAGTTCACGATTTCAATATAAATGTGTTGAGGCTCATTGCACTGATCTCTGCCTAATAAGTACAATCCTTGTGAATCAGAGAAAAATAACCAACGATTGAGACATGTACAATTCTTATAGCAATGACCTCACCTATAGGGGGATCCAACGGGTGCAAGGGGAGCAACAACCCCCTAAAAGTTTTTGGAATTTCATATTTTAACCCTATAGTTTTAATTTTTTATGAAAAAAATTACATTTTTATTGTGTTAGCCCCCAAAAAGTAGATATATATTGTTTGGCCCCCTCTTTACCAAATTTATGGATCCATCATAGCCTTTTGCGTTTTTTTGACGTCGACCTTTCCTTGATGTTAACCTTACAAAAATCGTTTATTGGTAATGTGGTTACGATGGAGCATGGAGATAGCTCTAGATAAAAATTCCAAGAGGTAGGCAATGTGGGAGTGACAAGTTGGACTGATTTTTTAACCTTTTACTTCTATTCAAAAGTGACATAAGCTGGCTGAAATATAACTATGGTACTGTTGCTTCTTCCTTAATTCAAATGATTTTTCCATTGTTTTTCATTTTGGGCATATGTTGGGGGATTTAAATAAAACTCGTCTTGTTTTTATCCCTAAAAATGAAAAACCTTCAAGGGTTTTTCATTTCAGAACCATTAGTTAAAGTATTGTTGTATATAAAATTATCTTCCATATTATTGTTCAACAAATGAGACCAATTATTGCCAAGTTAGTGTCTCCTTTACAAAAGGATTTTATAAAGGATAGACCTATTCATGATAATTTTCTTATAATTTATGCGATGATTTACACTATGACACATTCTAACTCTATCGTTGGAGGTTTATCTCTTAAGTTTGACATATCCAAATCTTATGATCAAATTGAATGGCTCTTTATTCAGAGGGTTCTTTAAAAACACAATTTTCCTTTCTTTGGATTAATTGTATTACTGCTAGTAGTTTTTGTAATCTTAATAGTTATGGTATATAATCATCTTTTCTACTTCCTAATAGCCTCTGCCAAGGTGATCCCTTATCATCTTACTTATTTATCGTAGCATAGGATACCCTCCTTCAAACATTTTTCAAATGAAACAAAAAATAAGAACATTAACCCTTTTAGAGTTTTCAAATATGTGACGTCTATACTTGCGCTTGTGTTTGCTGATGTGTAGACATATCGATCCATAACCAAAGTCTATATTTGTCTCAACCGGCAGAGGGTTGTCACACAAATTCCAATACATAAAAACCCCAACTTTGGGGAAAGTTCCAAGAACTCATTAAAATACATGGGCAAGCTCGTAAATATTCAAAATTATAACCAAAGACACAAATGCTGAAAATAGCCCAGGGTCAACTTATTTAATGGCATGGTTAAATTACCCTTTGATTGTGTGGTTGGATCCTCAATCTGATCACACGATCAAAAATTCACATGTCATCACTGGATATCTTTATAATTGACCGCGCGGTGCATTTTCCTTTGCCACATTTCCCACAATATCCGATTTTATCACTAGCTGGTCCAAATAATTAAAAAGGCTTTTAATTTCACGGTTAAATAGAAAATTTAAACTTCGATAAAAGGTGACCTACCCTATTGGGAAAAGAACTCCAAACCCCACATTGATTCGATTCAAGTGATGTTATGACATTTAGAAAACTTAAGTATTCTAATAAAAAGAGGCTTACATCTTCCCGCATCTCGTAAATACTAGCATTTCCAAAGAAAGTATCTAATGGTAAAACCTCAAACGTGACATTCCCTTGGATAAAAACTCGTCTCACACTTCAAACGTAAATATTCTGAAAAAAAGACCCCAGTTTATGTCTTACATAAATTGAAATATAGAAATGTACATATATGTGTAGTAATATAGTCCAACCCTTGTCGGGGAATGACAAGGCATTTTACAGCATTTAGATATTAAATCATAGTTCTTCTCCGACATTCCAGTTTATTGAGATGAATACCATAGCCTCATTTTAAATAACATGAATAAAAACGGTACAACTAAGTACAACACGGAAATATAATTTTTAAAACCTCTTTTTGAAAAGTTAGTGAACTAAGTTGCTTGAACTCTTTGCTAAGATCAAAGTCGGATTACTTTTCACCATTTCTCTAATAAAACATTCTCATTTCATTAACGCCCCCCATGAATCATTGTTTTCCCGAAATAATTATCTAACTCCTATCTTTGATTATGCATTTTTAAGATATGTATAAAATACATCGGCTCATAAAGTAAAATTCTATATAAAAGACTAGGCTCCATGATAAGCACCCAAAAATGTACATTTTATACCCCAAATAGATGTATTTTAGTTGCTATTTCTCGACAATTTGGGTCTTATGCATGTAAATGTTCATTGTGCAGGCTTGATTGCAGTTGCGGTGTCAAAAGCATTATTTCGAGGCAATTTGCAGTCATTTGAAGCTAATTACCCTATCTCGTAACCCGAGCCAAGCCTAACCAAGCCCCTAGCCTACCCTATACATGTCCTGAACCATGTCTATTTTGTTTGTTCCATTTTATTTTATTTGTGTCATTTTATTTTTAAAATTTTTATATTTAAATTTTTTGCGCGTCGTGTATTAGTTTTTATATTTCTTTTATTTTCTTAGTTTTGTGTTAGTTTATTATTATTATTATTATTTCATTTTGTTTTTTTATTTTGTTAGTTTTTATTTTTATAGTTTTTATTTTAGTCGTGCTTAGTTTTTTTAGAGTTTGTAAAGTGTGTCGTGTCATTTTTATTTTTAGTTGATTTTTATTTTTAGTTTAGTTAAATTTTTATTTTAGGTTAATTTTTATTTGATTTGATTTTTATTTTTATTTTATTTTTGTAGGGTCACTAACGCACACACAACACGCATAAACCTAAACACACCTAACCAACCCCCTAAATCTCACCTAACTTACCCTACACCTCCACTACACACAATTACCTCCACCCATCATTTTTCCCACCAAGAACTTAACGATTCTCTCACCACCATAACCACAAACCCATTTTAATTAAACCCATTTCCATTACCAACACCAACTCAAAACCCACCAAGCTCCATCAATAAACTTCACCCGAAATCAACCAAATCAAAAACCAAATTAAACCAAGAAAAAAATAATAAAGCAACCCGGACCTACTATGTCCGAGCACACCAAACTCGGCTCCGGTCGAAACCACGACCCCTGCCCCTATGCGCAAACCCGCAACCTTACCAGCAGTTGTAGGCCTGTACCCAAACCCATCCTCAATCCGGGTCGACCCCCAACGAATTGGAACAAAACCCGATCGATCCCCCTTCAACCCGGTGACACAGCTGTTGCCACAAATCCCACAAACTCTTGGTATACCTTCCACCTAGCAATCCTAGACCAAACTCGCAATCCCCTAAACCTCAATTCCATCTGAATCCCTTACCCATAAACCGACTTCTCCCATTTTGTCACGAAGCCATAATTTTAACTTGAAAAAACCAAAGTCCCAACTAAAAACCCACGACTTTTTACATCCCCAAGTTGTACCCACCTAGACCCTAGACCTCTAAAAGTACTGTTTCAAATGGCTCCAACTCTTGTAAAAAAAAACTGACTTTACTTGTACCTTGCTTCAGGCTTTGATAAATGGGATCTTATCTTCATTTTAAAAAGGGATTCAAGCAGGAAAAAAAACTTGGACAAAAAAGTAGAGAGAGGGGGTTTAGTTTTAGTTTCTAGTTTAGGAGCATCATTTTTTGGAGCTCATTTTTGGTGTAGTATTGTACGAATTATTTTATTTCTTCTTTTATAATTTTTTAGTGACTTGAGTGAGCTAGAATATTTTGTGAGATACAAATTGTGAGTTAAGTGATATTTTTGTGTGTTGTAAAACTCAGATTTGTGGGTGCACTTAATTGTTCATGTTTGGAAAAAAATCTTATTGGGTTCAAGGAGACTTGGTTCAACATATTTTTTTTTCATTCCAATTTATTTTGTATGCCTCATATTATGTCAAAATTATATTTTATATGTAAAAATACCATAATGAGAGGCGAAATACGCAATTCAAGGGGTGAAATGGAACCCTTAACTTAGTTATTTTTATTTTTTGTTTGTTTATTTATTATGTTTGAATATTAATATTACAAATTTATAATTTATATTTATGGCTCTAGAGACGGTGAATTATTTTCGAGAGAAAATTGCAAATTTAGATTATAATGTTCATTCACTAATTAAACTAGAGATAAGCAATTTTTGAATGTTATTATAGTTTGAATTTCTCTACTTTAAAACTTAATTTTTTTAAGATTTAAATGCTTTTAGTAAATTTTTCGTAGCGGGTGATTTATTAGAAAATATTTAAATCTAATTTTTGTGAGTATGTGAAATTTAATATTAATCTTCTCAAAAGACTATATGTAAATTTACATTTGCAACGAGAGTTGATTTGTAAATTTATATATGTTTTGGGGTATTTCACATAGACAAACTAATAAATAAAAATAAATAGGTTATGTGGTGAAGTTTAATCCCTTGAATTATCTCATAATTATTTTCTCCTCGCATTTAGATCACTTTATCATTTTCTTTATTTATTAGTGTAGTTTTAATTTTAGTTCATAATGAGTAGTATAAATATCCCTTTAAAATTATTTTAAAAATCATATTTTGTCTTCACTTTGCCCTTGTCCACATTAAGAAGTGCGGAATGACCCCTTACTTGACAATATACATTTTTAGTGTGTTTCTAGGTACCGAAAGTGATTTTTGATTGACCGTCTTTGCCCACAACGACTTACGCACAAAAAGGCTGTTATTTGGGAGTTTAGGCAATATCTAAAAGATTAAGGGATCACATTCCAATTGAGAAAAATGGTGTAGCTGAAAGAAGGAACATGAATCTTTTGGATATGATTCGGTCGATGTTGAGTTATACAAATCCCAAATTCCTTTTGGGGATATGGTTTAGAAACGTCCACTTATTTATTAAACTTGGTATGTTCAAAGGAGGTATCTACTACACCGACGGAAATATGGATTGGGCGGAATCCTAGTATGAAACATATTCGGACCTATGGTAGTCTAGTACATATGGTAAAAAGAGATCCCAATGAGTTGGAATCAAGATCAGAAGTTTGTTTCATTATAGGATATCCTAAAGAATCTAAGGGTTTGTTTCTTTATAGGATATCCTAAAGAAACTAAGGGTTATTTATTCTGTGATCCTAGGGATCAAAAGGTCATTGTTAGCACCAATGCCTGATTCTTGGAAGAGAATTATATAATGGATCATAAACCCAGAAGTAAAATTATTCTTGAAGAGTTACAAGGGAACCAACAAGATTCTTTAGCATCACTGATACAAGATGAAATAACACAACGTGTTGACACTAGTACACCAGCACAAGGACTACCTCATCGTAGTGGGAGGGTTATACGCCAACCTAAATGTTTTATTTTTTTGGGAGAGTCTTATGACACGGTCCCTAATGAACTCGAAGATTATCCCTGTAACTACAAAAAGGCTATCCAAGATAAAGATATTGATTATTGCCTTAAAGCTATGAATTCTGAGATGGAATCTCTGTATTATAATCGGGTCTAGAATCTTATAGATCCACTTGAAGGGATAAAACCCATAGGATGCAAGTGGGTCTATAAGGCGGAAAGAAAGGTGGATGGGAAGGTTGAGACCTTTAAGGCACGGCTTGTTAGGAAAGGGTTTACTCCGAAAGAGGGCATCGATTATGAGGAAACCTTCTCATCGGTAACTATGATGAAATCCATCCGAATTCTCTTATCCACTGCGGCTTATTTCGATTATGAAATTTAGCAAATGGATGCCAAGACTGCATTTCTTAATAGTAATCTTGATGATAGTATCTATATGGTGCACCCAGATGGTTTTATTGCCCAAGGCTAAGAGCATAAATTATGTAAGCTTAATAAGTCCATTTAAGGACTCAAGTAAGCATCTAGAACTTGGAACATTTGTTTTGATCAGGCAATCAAATCTTTTAGTTTTGATCAATGTCTCGTGTGTATAAGAAAAATAAACGAAAACATAGTGGTGTTTTTAGTATTATATGTGGATGACATTCTGCTCATTGGAAATGATGTTGGAGTATTGTTTTCGATTAAAATGTGATTACCCAGCCAATTCGATATGGAATACTTGGGAGAATCTAGTCACATAGTTGGGATCAAGCTTATGCGTGATCGCAAGAATAGGATGTTGGATTTATTGTAAGAAACTTATATTGATTCCATTATTTCCCGATTTAACATGAAAGATTCCATGAAACGATTCCTTCCTTTTCGATATGGAATATATCTTCCCAAGAATCAATGCCCTAAGACACCTAATGAGATAGAGAAGATGGAAGGCATTCCTTATGCTTCACTAGTTTGGGAGCCTTACGTATGTTATGATATGCACTAGACCTGATATCTTCTTTGATGTTTGCATGGTTAGCATATATCAGTCTAACCATGGGTAAGAACGCTGGACTAGGGTAAAGCATATACTTAAATACCTGAAAAGAGCACAAGACTATATGCTAGTTTACTAGGTAGAGAGTCTAGTACCTATTAGGTACATTGATTTAGATTTTTAGTATGATAGAGATTCCAGAAAGTCTAAATCTGGGTATATGTTTACCCTAGAAGGTGGAGCCATTAATTGGAGGAGTATAAAGAAATCTTTCATTACTGATTCCACCATTGAAGCTGAATACGTGGTGGCCTCTGAGGTAGCCAAGGAAGCAATATGGCTTAGAAACTTCCTAATGGATCTAGGAGTGGTACATTTAGTTCAATCGACTATTACAATTTATTATGATAATAGCTGTGAGGTTTCTAACTCAAAGGAACCCATGATCCATATGAGAGGTAAATGCATTCAGCATAAGTATTATCTCATTCGATAATTTGTTCAGTGGGGCAATGTCACAGTTGTGAAGATTGCATCAGAGAACAACCTTGAAGACCCTTTTACAAAGAGCTTACCAACCAAAACTTTTTATAGTCCCGTAGAGGGGATAGGAGTGAGATGCATTGCAGCATAGCTTTGAGTCTAAGTGGGAGATTGCTAGAGAAGTAGACTAAAACCATACTATGTAATAATTTTAGTTATGGATTTATTGTTATAATAAAATCAGTTGTTCCTATTTTTATGAGAATCATATATGAACATAATGTTTTGTAGTATTTTATATATTGATGATGTCTTTTAACTACTTAGTAGGTGTTCTGGTGTGTAGAGTATGACTTACACACAAAGGATCAGATCACCAGTTCTTGTAGAATATAAGTTTTATTGTTCACAGCCTTAGATGGAACTAGACACACCATCAGTAGGGATGTATCAAAACATTTTAGTAGGTCTATCTCGGTTACAAGAAACTGTATAGTTTCAATTTATTGTGCTAGTACACTTTGTGTGTATTGAATATGACCAATTTGATGCCAATGTTTTTGTTAAGAAATCCCCATTTTCATAGACTCAACTAACTGCTCCACATTTGGAGGACAACCAAGTCAAGTAACAGGTAGTACCTCCACATTTGGAGGACAACCCACTCAAGCCATGCAACTGCCCACGTGATATTTATGTTAATCGTATCCATAGTTTCAGGAGAGTTGAATTTGTCTTTGTAAATCCTCTATGTAAACTCAATGTAGTTATGTTTTTATATGGAGTAAATAAACACAATTTTTCTTTGACCAAAATATAAAGATTTTCATGGTATCAGAGCTATAAAGCTCCCGCGAGTATTATTGATCCTGATAGTGCCGATGATTATATTGTCTCTTCGATGGCGGTAGACACTATTTATTTCTACCATCCACCGGGTACAATTTTTTCAGGAGTAGGGCAAGTCTGTTGGATTTTGGAGGTTCATAGAGTGATGGGTCAGGCGTCAAGGACGACTTTTCTTCTTGGTCTGATACATCAAACTGAGAAGCTGTTATGGGTAAGGGCACATGAATGAGGTTGTCTTGTTGAGTCATGCTTGGAGGGTGAGTAGAGGAAAGATAAGGTTTAAAGAGTTTATAGTGATCTTGTAAAGGTTATAGGAAGGTAATTTGTAAAGAGAGAAGTCATAGAAGAACCGTGGAAGAAGAAAAACTGGAGTGAAAAAAAAAGTTTAGTGAATGTTGGTAAGGTTTTATCGATGATTTCTTTTAGGTAAACAGTTGGTCTACTCGAGGCTTTTAAAACTACATGCTTTGGTGTTAGTATCCCTGATATTCTAAGAAGCTAAATAATATTTTTATTTAAAAAAAATCCACATTAGTGTGCACTTAGCCCACCTTGAAAACATGACCATGATCATGTACCCTTTTCGTATAAAAAATGAAATAAATTGGCCCCTGAATCCATTGTGATCAAGCCTAAGAGGTTAGAGCCTATGAATCCATTGTGATCAATCTCATTTTGGCCCAAGAGGTCCATTATAGGTGTCGGTCTAGCCAAAACCGATAATCGAGCCTCTGAATCAATTTCAATCAAGCTCATTATAGTCCAAGAGACATTATTTTTTTATATGAAGATGAATATCGCGCCCTTTCATCTTCCAGGGTGGAAATCAATGGTTTTTCTTATTCACAAGGTTTTTGGTGACAATGGAGATATTATCACTCGGTTCGATCGCACTCATAGCCAAACCTTTATCATCTCAGCAATTTCGGTATTTACAGTTCAAGATCAGTGTATGCTCTTCATCCCTCCTTATCTTGTGGGGGAGTGTTAAGGAATCCACATTTTCACAGACTCAACTAACTGCTCCACATTTGGATGACAACCGAGTCAAGTAACAGCTACTGCCTCCACATTTGGAGGGCATCCCACTCAAGCCATTCAACTTCCCATGTGATACTTATGTTAACCGTATCCATATTTTTAGGAGAGTTGAATTTGTCTTTATAAATCCTCTATATAAACTCATTGTAGTTACGTTCTTATGTGGAGTGAATAAACACAATTTTTCTTTAACCAAAATATAAATATTTTCATGGTAGCAGAGCTATAAAGGTCTCGCCAGTATTACTGATCCTGATAGTGCCGACAATTATACCGTCTCTCCGACGGCGGTTGCCACCATTTATTTCCAACATCTGCCGGGTACAATTTCCTCAGGATTAGGGAAAGTCTGTTGAATGTTGGAGGTTCCTAGAGTGATGGGTCAGGAGTCAAGGACGTCTTTTCTTCTTGGTCTGATGCATCAAACTGAGAAGCTGGTATGGGTAAGGGCACATGAATGAGGCTGTCTTGTTGAGTCGCGCTTGGAGGGTGAGTAGAGGAAAGATAATGTTTAAAGAGTTTAGAGTGAGCTTGTAAAGGTTCCAGGAAGGTAATCTGTAAAGAGGGAAGGTTTAAAAGAACTGTGAAAGAAGAAAAACTGGATTGAAGTAAAAGTTGAGTGAATGTTGGTAAGGTGTTACTGAGGATTTCTTGTAGGTAAACAATTGGTTTACTCAAGGATTTGATAACTACTTGGTTTTGAGTTACTGTCCATGATATTCTAATAAGGTAAAGAATATTTTTATTTTAAAAAAATCCACATTAGTGTGAACTTAGCCCAGTTTGAAAACATGACAATGTTCATGTACCCTGTTCGTATAAAAAAATGCACTAAATTGGCCCCTGAATCCATTGTGATCAAGCCCAAGAAGTAAGATCCTACGAATCCATTGCGATCAATCTCATTTTGGCCCAAGAGGTCCATTACAGGTGTCGGTCTAGCCAAAATCGATAATCGTGCCTCTAAATCAATTCAACCAGGCAAATTATAGTCCAAGAGACGTTATTATTATTTTTATATGAAGCTGAGTATCGCGCCCTTTTGTCTACCCGGGTGGACATCAATGTTTTTTTTTATTCACAAGGTTTTTGGTGACAATGGAGATCTTCTCACCTGGTTTGATCGCACTCATAGCCAAGCCTTTATCATCTAAAAAATTTCGGCATTTACCGTTCAAGATCAGTGTATGCTCTTCATCCTTCCTTCGTTTGTGGTTGAGTGTTAAGGAATCCCCATTTTCATAGACTCAACTAACTCCTTCACATTTGGAGGACAACCAAGTCAAGTAACAGCTACTACCTCCACATTTGGAGGACAACCCATTCAAGCCATAAAACTTGCCACTTAATACTTATGTTAACCGTATCCATAGTTTTAGGAAAGTTGAATTTGTCTTTGTAAATCTTCTATATAAACTCAGTGTAGTTACGTTCTTATGCGGAGTGAATAAACAAAAATTTTCTTTAACCAAAATATAAATATTTTCAGTTTTATACAGATTTTATAAGATAATGTACACCTCGTGATTATTAGGTTTACTTAAGGCTCTTAATATGGATAAGATTGATGGATACATGCACTAGTTATTTATTACTTTGACTTATTGGGTGAGATTCATTATTGGATCAATAATCTTGATAAATTGGGTAATAGTGATTAATGTACGGTGAAAGTCATTTATGGATGGAATCCACATCTCGGTATAGAGTTTGCTTATACTCCCTTGAGATGATTATAAGTTTTGTATGTGTCAAACCATCAAGGTGGATTATGTTAATCCGACACTATAAATAAGTTAAGTTGGATCTCTCAAGGACTTAAAGAAGTTAATCGAATAAATTATTAGTAATTTATTTTATTAACAAGTATTTATAACCTTAACGTGGGCAGAATTATGTAATTAATAATGAGGAGCTCAAAATATAATTTTGTGTTAAGGAATGGAGTTGCAATTATAATTAGTTAGTGGTATTAATCATAATTAATGGACTGAGATTAGGATCAAGGAATGATTAGGTTTTCTCAAGACCATTAGGAACCACGTCCTCATCTCTCATTAGGGTCCCTACTATAGCCTATATATATGCAGCTAAGTATCATTCTTTCTTAACCTAGTTTTCACTCTTGGATACTCAAAAGACCCAAGTTCATACTTGAGCAAAAGAGAGGTAGAAGAGAGGAAAGAGGAGACAAGAAGGTGGTCATGAAATAGAAGCCCATTCTCTACTCGTGACTGCCATATCAGGATTACAGTAGAAGACTGTGAGACGAATCGAGCCATCAGATATTCTATTCGTGGAAAGACAATATCAAATCAAGTAGATCGCAAAAGGTGTCTCCTAAGTCCACCTAGTACGATTTCATGTACATGTAATTTGTTTTTGTAGTTTAATCTATACGTGTTTTCAAAAAAACCTTGAAATTTTGCTCTAATAGAATCTACGGTCATAATAATGTCTGATGTTAAATCAACTAAACCAGTCGCATGCATGAATATAGTGCTAACAAAAGAATGGGATACTCTCGTGTCAAAGAATACGTGACCCATGTGCCCATGGATTTAAAATATACCCTCAATGGATGGTGGTAACACTAGTCCTCAGATATGATACACATACTGAAACTTCTCTTGCCCCTACCCCTGCCCCCGCCCTTTGCAGAGGTGGTAACGATAGAATTTCCAGTGGGGATGGAAGATGCTATAATTGTTGCCCCAACTGGGCACCCTGTTGTTAATCCTTTGCCCTATTCGGGCATATATGTAACACGTGTCCTTTCTCCTTATACACGAAAGACATCCCCGTAAATTTTTATGTCTCTAGACCTGCTGGCCCTGATAAGGCTTCCCCTGTCTTTGTACTTACTGGCCCTGATAACCCCGGCCCTACTGGCCTTTAGCCTTGTTCATTTGGTCTTGATAGTCCTACGGGGTATGCCGTTGTTGGTCCTTCTTGAAATTATCGTTACTGGGCCTAAATCTCTTAGACGAGTCCTCCTATTCGGAACCCATCTCTTGCTACCTCCCTTACTGTGACGGCACCCCACTAGTACCATTTTTCCCAGTCTTACCCTGTTGGATAGACTCCTCGATCTTCATAGCTCCCCTCAAATGGAAGCTATGATACTGATAGTGGAGGAATGCGGTGTTAGCGACCTCAGTGTACGTCCACAACATCAATTTCCCCAATAAATGCTGGTGAATGTTCAAAGTATGTCGATATGTAAACTTGAGTACCCTTTTCTCCTCAGTTTTCACCTTATTCGGCACAAAGTTTGCCAGCGGGTGAACTCTTCCTTGTACTTGGCAACAGTTCACCCCTCGTACAAAATATCAAGTAATATCTTCCTCATAGTCATCTGAATTTTTGACAGAAAGAACATGCGGTCAAACTGCACCCAAAACTCATGCATCGTCATAGTATCTCTCTCCTCTGATGTGTTAACCGACTCCCACCACTCAAGTGCTACCCCTACTAGCTTGAACGCAGCTAGTATCTTCTTTTGAGTATTGCTGCACTCAATCAAATGCAAATGCCTTTGGATATCCATCTTTTATTGGCTAGCTGCAACCACATCCACACTACCTTGGAACTCCGATAGATGGTCCTTTTGAAAGGCCTCTCTGACTCGTTCCCAGCTCCCAAACTGTTAGTATCGGGTGATCCATAACTGGTGCTGCCATTGGCTGCTGTGGTTGTGCCTAGGGAAAATGTTGTGCTAAGGTGGTCATAGTGGCATTAACCGCCAATGCGTCTATTGTTGTGAATTCTGATGTGGTCTTAGTATCCTGAGTGGCCCGTGGCTCCTGTTGAGCCTCCTCATTTGCGACCCTCCTTAGGGCACATGATAGTCTACCTTTACTATCATTTGGCATATGAAACCAAACTGAGATTGTATGAGATTCATTTCAATCATAAATAATAACAGAAGAACGTAATTGTGCAATATGAAATAGCATTCCTAGGCATAGGGCTTAATATCAAAGAAACGCAATGCTGACCACGTAAGAAGTTCGCATAGATCCTAAAGACACTAAAACTGATGCTCAGATATCAACTATGACAACCCGCCTATTCTACTACCGGGTGACCAATGGCATACTAAAATAAAGGAGGAATCTCCGTATGGTTTCATTCTCATAATCAGTGTCGCACAAAAATAGAAATGAAATAAAAATAAAATAAACATATAAATCACCATGCATAAATAAATAATAAAATTGAACGGAATCAACCATTAACCACTAAATAATAAGATTCACTGAATTAAACGGAATAAGAACTGAGTACTGAAAAATATGCCAACAATAAAAAAGTCATATCTCAACTATGGGAAACATGCCCAAAACCATGTACTCGAATATTAAGGATCCTATCTATATTGAATAAGCTAAGGTGGCTCTGTCAAATACTATAGCGTCCACATATACTGCAATAGCAAGAAAAGTCTCTATCCCTGCGGTCCCGACTGCTGCTGCAGCACACCTGGGTTTTAAAAGAAAATAAGAAAAATAAATTTCCCACGGGTTAAAGCTTGAAAAGTTTAAAAATATTTTGCATGTAAATAATTATATTAAATCTCTAAAACTTGTAAGTTATTACTTTCATAATCATTCGATCGCACTCACGTGCGATAAAACCTCACCTCTTAACAACAGTGCACGCCTAACATGTTAATTTATTATTATAATTAAACTACCCAGTCTAACTTGGTCATATAACCACTATCCAAACCTAACCTCGCTAATACTCTCTAATAGCTAAGTATAACTACCTTTACTAGGTATACGTACATACACAATATCGTAGCAACACACGTGCTATAGATACATATTCACACCATAAATATAACATAGCTCCACCCGGACTATAAATAGATATACACACAATCTCATATATATATATATATATATATACATACATATCAATCTCATATATATATATATATATAATCGTATCCCCAGAGCCTGAACCTCACGGATATATCCCTCATGTGCTATCAGGCTCCAGACATCACACATGACACTAAGCCACCATGTCCGAATCTCACCATAGATCCCAAAAGTAAACACATACAACGAAGGCGGTCATAAATGTACGTCTAGGGGTCGCAACCATAACATATCACACCAAACCGGTCTCTAAACCAAAATATATCCTCTCACGTGGATAGTGGTCATGCAATATTACTATGATGAATAAATTCATCACTATCTGTCATCGCCAGGATTGATTGCCCACAACGGATAACCTCATATGATAGCACTACCAAGTAGGTAAGTTTAAAGTTAAAATATAGCACAAACACACACACACACACACACACACACACACACACATATGTATATATATATATATATATATATATATATATATATATATATAGTACCGAGCTTGTACGTATATCTCACAGCGCACTAGTCTCCCAATGTTGAAGTTCAAACTAACTTTTCGATTAAACATCTAAATATTCACTCACTTTAATTCGTATCGCACAAACAAAAACCTGGAACCAGTAATCCCAAAATACACCAGAAGACCCTATGGTCATTACCTAAGATCTAACCGGTCAAAACATCACACGAATAAAAACTAGGTAGGCAAGAAAACTGAACTGGTTCACAGGAAAATCTAACTTCTTCACTCCCCTAGCGAATCGGTTCGATTTTCTGGGTTGTCTATCATTTTCTGCCTCAGGTTTTTCTCCTCCAAACCCTCAATGGAGGTCCCAACCCACCCCAAAAATAAAATTCACACCATACATCATTATACTAATGCTCTAGAAGCGTTATAACACATAATTAAGAATGAATCTTTAATCAAAAACCTAGGATTACATATTAAACATCAATCCCATTCACCTCAGAATTTTCCCCAATATGATTTTTATTAATTCAACCTTCCTGTCAAAGTTCTACATGTTCATCAGTATAATTCCAGAATAAATTTCAAAATTCTTATATAATCAATACCAACTAGTATTCAATTTAAATCAGAGATCATTTATCACCTAAATTTTTCAATCATTCAGTCAAAGTTTCAATATTTCCATCTTTAAATTCTAGATTTTTATCATTAACCGTGAAAGTGATTAACTATGTATAATTGTAATTTAAAGCATGTAATTACTTTCCTTTATGGATTTAGATCCGAAGTTCTCTACTTTGATGATGGGTTGATTTTGAATATAGTCTCTTTGTCCTATTTTTCAGTCCTTCCTCTCATTTTTTTCATCTTTTCCTCCTCTCTTGAAGTTTTTTTGTAACTTAATTATGTATAATGCCAAAGGTGGGCTACCATCCACATTTTCCATCTTTAAATACCTCTGTAATGCACCCCGATAACGTTTTTCCACTTAATCCTAGGTGTAAAAAGACCGTCCTACCCTTATGCGAGTCTTACGATGTCCAAAAATCTCTCGGAACACAATCATAAAACACGGGTACCTATTTTGGATTATTTTGACCCTTCCTAAATCACTAGTGCACTCGAAAAGGTAATCTCGGTCACCCAGCTACAAATATGAGAGCAACTCACTAACCGGGTTCGACATGTGCGTACCGTACACATCTCCCATAAATTATATCGATCCCCGGATGTAACACTCTATTGACATTTAAAAATAAATAGTTTCTTTTCACACAGAGAGGAGATATAATAAATCACATATCTATTTACTTATCACTAGAAAGTAAATATTAATAATAATAAATATTAATCCTTTTATCTCGCAAATTAATATTTACCAAAACCCAATTTAATTTCCCTAATGAAATTAATAAGGTAATGCACACGAAAATTTATTAATAATACAAGTACGGATTATTAAAACATCTACCTATATCTTTTCGGCCTGCGAATCAACACTTCCCGCTCTAGGTGTATAATGTAGAGGATGGTATTAACAAACAATCCAGGTGGAAAATGTTTCTCCAAAATACACATAACTTCAAAAAATGTTTTCCTTTTCGACTCAAGAATATCCCTCTTGATCACTTCGAAACACAACACATTGAAAATAAGATTTACTATTGAATGGCTATTCGCAAGTTGTGCTCTCGATAAGCATTTTTAGGTAGCAATGACAAAGAATACTGCATAATTACATGATAGTCATGCGACTTGAACCTTCAAAGTATGAAAGAATAGTTTTTTTTAGAGTGAATGCAACCTTTGGTTTCACAGTTTTCCCTGAACTTTTGTCTATTACCATCCACATCTTCTTCATCCCCATTGTCTTCATATCTTTACTTGTCTTTTCGCTATATTGTGTCTTTATCTTTTATGTATATAATGTTTGTCAAAATATGATCGGTGAAGTTCTTGTCGGTGTGCATAACATGTAGATTATGACGAACACTATGCTCTTTCCACTAAGGAAAATCAAATAAAATAATCCTCTAGTACCATGGAGTGTTAATGTTACTAACCATTTTCTTACCCCCTTTAAGTTGTCTTTTTATTTTGAAATCTGTTTACCAATTCTCATTTCGATGGATTCCCCCTTCATCTCAATCTCCGAACAAGATAACCTTCGTGGAGCTTTAAGATATTCAAACTTTTTATTAAAATTGCATTTTTTCTCCCTAAACTTATGATTGTAAGGAAGGAATCTTTTATGACCAAGATGACAGATTTTTCTACTACTCGTAAGTCATTGAAAGTTTACTTCTTTCGCACAAATTGGGCGTGACTCATAATCATGAACCGTGCAACATGATAAAGTTCCATACGTAGGACAATCATGGACTACACATAACAACATCGCTCTTAAAGAAAACTTATTTTTTATTTAAGAGTCGTACACCATTATAGTGTGAAACCAAAATTCCTTTTACTCATCTAGCAAAATTTCCAAGTAAATTTCAATGTCTTTTCTCGAACCATTCGACCTAGGTATCCAAATTGACATCATTGAAAACTCCCTTTTAATGCACAAAGGCGATCCCATAATAAGAGAAGAATTGTAATTAGGCCAATAATTGTAATTAGAGCTGAGATTCCCATATGGGTTAAAACCATCGGTTGCTATACTAAGATGAATGTTACATTTTTCATCCATAAAGTCTAGCCATGTCATATCAGAAGATTCCCAAATAAACGAATCAAGAGGACGATCCATGTCATATGTGCTAAACTGAGCTCTAGTGTGCCAATAAATCTCATTTGGAATCCATAGTATGGAACATAATATCTTCAACCTTGGAAACAGCGAGAAATGTCAAATTGTCTTCAGAGGTACTTTACCCTCCCCATTTATTCCCAGCCTACACCTGGGTAGGTTGCATAGTAGTCATTTTTCATTCATTGCATGTTTTTTTTGTATAAAATACAATCATTTTTTCATGCATGAATTATATTATAATCCTAACCAACTTCTTTTATTATTTTCTTCATGGTTGGATACTTGTATGGTACTATATTTCCTTTTAGAAAAAATTCTTTAAACACCCAAAAATTTCTATAACACTATTATCTACAAACCATATATTATCTTTTCATTATTCAATTTGATAAGAAAATATAGCATCATATATTTCTTAGGACTTTACGGGTACAATGACTCACTCACCTTGCCACGCAATTTTTCGTATTTAACTCCTCATTAGTCTCGTGACGATTGTCACTGCCCCCATTCTAACACTTTCACTTGATAAATTATTTACTTCATGATTAAACATTTCAAATGTGTCCAAAATAATCTTTTGCATTCTAGGATCATCGGGGATAGAGTCATTGCATTCAACACATTCACTGGGTTCTTTTTATTTTCTTTTAATGAGTTCCTTTTCCCCATGAAAATGCCGAAGTGTGTAAGACTTGGATATCCATAATGAAGAAAATAAAAATGGGCGTCTTTAAGATCCAACAAGTTTACATTTTCACATTTAATGGATGGGCATGAAAATAAGATTTAGCCGTCATTGTTCTTCTTCACAAAATCAATGAACGTAAAAACCCCATTAATGTATTTTGTACTTCCTTGTTCACGTTCCTTCATCCACTTTTTACTAACTTCCGATGCTTATGAATTTACTAAAACTATTTAATAAATATGGCGTGTTACCTTTGTATGTAGTGACTCTATAGAAATAATGAAGTCATAACCATGCTTAGATGTTTCTACATTAAAAAAAGGTTTTGAAACCATTTTAATATAATCAATGTCCAAAAAAATAGTTCAATATTGGGAAATACAAGTATAGAAAAGGTTAAGACTCAAGTGTGAAATCCTAGGCACAATAAATAAAGGTGGAGCAAACTCATAACACACGACCTTTTTGGAAATTCAAATTGTAGTTATGTATCATCTCGTGGACATATGCAAGATGGCTAAAAGTATTCGCATTTTTAGGATGTGCAAGTAAATATTGTCTGAAAGGCGATATAATTTTGTGATAATGTGGTACACCTCATTACACTAAACGGATAAACATAATATATGTTTGAAAATGTTGTACCACGTCACATAAGGTGATAGAAAGTTGTATCACATCACATTTATTTATTGTTCTCTTTTATAAACATAATACATGTTAAAAAAATCCCTCTTTGGGTGTTCGTATTTCTATGTTACACCGCAATAGTATCCAATCCAATGTACATGTATACAAATATGGACAAATGATAGTCTCCATTGTAAAAAAACTGTATAAATATTGATCATTATATATGTCTAAGAAGATTAGAAAAAATAGAGCCTGAAGTTTGCGATTGATCCAAATATACCTGAATCAAAACAAAACAAAAAAGTGAAACCAAAAAGTAAATTGAAAAAAATCAGGTATATTGCAAAAAAAACATATGACCATCAAGTATATTAAAAAGAAACATTTTAGAAGCCCTAGGTTTGGATTGCACATTATTACCTTCATGATAATAAGCTCTTTGGGTCTATATCGTGGTCTTCAAAAGCCACTCTCAAAATTCCCTTCAGTACCTACAAAACTTGTCTAAAAATAACTCGTAATGAGGTAAGTACGGGTATCAATCCTACTTTCAAGGTGACGTGCAATTCCAGTTCGTTTTTTTAACAAAATATTTTTTTTAATTTTTAATTTTTTCAAAACAATGTCATGGGAAAAGTTACTACTAAATGCTAAAACTATAAAATGACTATATAATGAAAAAGAATGTGCAACTGAGCGAAATAATGTGAGAAGGTCAAGAGATGGGATGACACTGCATTTTTAATTATTTTAATTCCTCAATTTATTAATTTGTAATATTTCGAGATAATATTAAATCGATAATCTAACTCTCGTTAAAATTATAAATTTAATAAAATCTTTTTCAAAAAATTAATTTAAAAATGTCACACGATGAAAAATTAGGACTACACTATTTTCCGAAAATTACCCGCTAGGATTAATTTAACGAAAACAATATCAATCCTCAAATTTCAACACCGAAATAATAGTCAAATATCGGAAAAACCAATCTCTAGTTCGATTCCTAAATTCAAACATTAATTTGTTCAATTAATTTGCTAACTCTCGTTACATAAATTAATTGGTGACAATTAAAATTAATTTACCTAGAAATATAAAATTAATGAAACCAATTAATTAAAGGAACGTCATACGCAGTGCATCCCACCCATTGAACGAGGTGTTTAGCCAAACATTCTCATGTGTGTGTAAACAATAATAAATAATATGTCAAGAAGGAAATAAATTGAAAAGAGAATGTAGAAATACAATATGCAAATTTTTTTCCACAAATTTGTCTTGAAATGCGCCTTGACACGCGTCCAGCTTCTTCACAATTTTCAGCACTTGATTACAAAAAGAAGGCTAAAATCTAAACCTAAGAATAATTCTAAAGCTAAACTAATTTTTTTGTATTTTTTCATGACCTTAAAGTGTACATAATATACACACTTTTTTCTCTCTATTCGTCTCACTCTTTTTTTCTCTTCTCAGAGTCCTCTTTTATGAAGTGAGCTGATGCTTTTCTTATATAACCCACATATGCTTCTTTTGTTGAGAGAGATATTTGGGATTTGAACAAACCATGTTAACAACTTTTAGAACCCCATTTTTTGTTACTTCTTTTGCACGTGGTTTTATTTTATTTTTTGTTTGAGTGATTGTTGCTTCTATTTTGTGGGATTTTGTAGGTGGATGAAATCGGTTTTGGGTATTGGACGAACTCGGTTTGGGTCGATTTTGGGTTTGGACGCAATCGGGGGCTGGTCTCCGAGTTTCGGTGGTTTCAATCCGGGTCTCGGGTTTTTATTTTATTTTTATATATTTTTTTGTTTAATTTGGTTTTTGATTTAGTTGAATTGGGTTATGATTTATGGTATGGAAGAAAGAGGAAATGGGTTAATAGTAAGTGAGAGGTGTGGGGGGTATAAGGGTGGTGATGGATGTTTTGTTTTGTTAATGGTGGAAGGTGAGAGAAAGTGGATGAGAGGTTGAATATGGGTGTTTTTTTTTGTGTGGTGAGGTGTAAGGTAGGATAGTGAGGGTGAGGTAGTATTTGGGTGTTCGTTTGGTGTTAGGTTTAGGGTGTGAGTGGGTTGTGCGTGTTTAATTTGTACCCCTAAAAATTAACACATCCTAAAAAATAAAACTAAAACGAAAATAAATAAAAAACATAAAATCTAATAAACGAAAAAAAACTAACATCTCAAAATAAAAATTAAAAGACACTAAAAAAATGAAAACAAAAATAAAACTCTATAAAAATAAAATAAAAAGTGATATAATCCTAATAAAACTAAAATAAAAGAAATAAAGACCTAATAAAACTAGAAAATAAATTCCTAAAAATTAATGCTAATAAAATAAAATAAAATAAAGATTAAAAATCAAAAACAAAATAAAGAAACATAAAAATGGAAAATAAATCCTACAAAAATCTAAAATAAATCCTAAAAATAAAACGACTCAAAATAAAATAAAATAAAATAAAAATAATAGATGTACAAACTCAACACACATGGCGCTTGGGGAATGGATTGGGCCCTGTTCGGGCTAGGTTAAGGTTGCGGGACTAGTTCGGGGAATCGAAACACATCTCGGCACGCTCAAATCGGACTCCAAACGTCGCGGTCTCCTTTGATTTCTTCGATGCAAGCTTTTCACCGCTTTTGTGTCGCAATTGACTAGATTTGGCATCATTTAACACTGCGACTGCGTATTGACCTGAAAAATAGATAAATATGAACATAAGGCCATTTTTAATTAAAATGAGTAACTAAAATGCATATATTCAGGGCATAAATTATACACTTTTGGGTTCTTATCACACCACCCCTAAACAGAACATTGCTAATCCTCGAACAAAAAATAGAGAGAAAATAGTGATAAGTAACCAAAAGTGTGCCACTTTCGCAGGCCCTGGCGATTGCACTTAGCATGTGCAAGAAGCCGTGAAACCTATAGGTTTCCCTACAGGATGAGTGGTGTCTCGTGAGGGTTTGCAGTGAATATACCCACAAAATTCAAAATTTTGTTTGAGATGAAGTTTCAGATTAGATGATGAAACGCGATACAACCCAACTTTAAAAGGACGTCAAGGAACACCATATTCAACTATCAAAATGTGATATAAAATTACTTAACACCAAAAACGCAATCCTTACTGAAATTCAGCGTGTGTAGTGTGAAGTAATCTTAAGTATCATTAGAGTAATTCTAAGATCGCCTATATAGAACCAAAGCTTTGAGTTCAATTCTCACTGGATATATCTCTCTGAATCGAACTCTTTGAGAATTGGGTAAGTGTATCTCTATAGTGTGTGAGGAGGTGAGTAAATGCAAACAAGTTCAAGAGTCTCACACACTTTATAAAAAAAGGACGGATACGTGAAAAAAAAATTGATCTCATGAAGGAATGCTAACCACTATGTCGAGAATGTCGAGTTATTCACCATATAATGTTTTCGTTTGCTCGAACACTTTACCAAGGGTGAAAAATGTCATTTATGAAAGGTATGAGGGGCTAATGAATAAGATGAATGACGGGGTATTTTGAGAAGAGTGTGACATACTATGATTGACTATTGTCTCCATCTTTTGAATTTATGATCGCATATTTCTTTTTCCTCTTTTCTATATATTTTTTTATTGCGATACATTTTTCTTTTCATAACACAAATGAAGACAATTTACATGAAAATTTTCAAACACTCTTTTTCTAAAAAATTATGGTAGTGATGGGAAATGACATATGGATGGTATCTTGGATATATATGGATAAGGAAAATATGGATAGAAAATGTAGAGTGAAGGGTAAAAATGGTAAGTGTATGGAAAAATCAGTTTCGTGCTTGAGACAAACTACAAGACACATGTTTCTTACAACTCTAAAGAAATGTCATTCTCAATGATTAAGCCAAAATTGAAAAATTATTGTGACTATGCAACGACTAAGTGTGGTACTCAAAGAAAGTTGAGTCAACTCGTGACTCGGAGATACGTAAAAACCCTCAAAAAGGTGAAAAGCTCAAATTTCACGGGTTTAAGTTGCCACTAGTGATCTTTTAAGGCTCTCTTGAGAATATAGTTACTCTTCAACTTTTGATTGTAAATGTGATAGTGCAATTTTTTTCGAGTTTAGGAATTCATAATGCAAGTACACTTTAAGAGGTATTAATTAATTTAAGGTTAAAAGCATAATTTTTGGGTCACATACGGGTATTTTGAGATTTGTAACAGAGGGATGATAGACAAATCAATGCATAAAAATTTATTTTTAACTGCACAAAAAGTTTAAAATCACATGTTTTTGAAAATTTTCAAAAAAGGTACGATTTTGATAAATTCCCCCCCCCCCCCAAACAAAAAGGAACATCGTCCTTGATGCTTAAAAACATATATAAAAATATTTAGAAGCACAAGGAAGGAAATATATTACCATAATGAACCGCTAATGAAAATGTACCGCATGATGGGGCAGAGATGGATCCTGAAGAACATATGCGACACAATTACGTACAAGTCTATAAAGCCTATGAAAATTATTAGGTGATGTGCAACAGCACCCCCAGACAGGATAAGACTCATACTCAGAAACAATGAACAATGGGCTGCCTCCCGGTAGCGCTAAAATTAATGTCTTCAGCCAAACCGAAACAATTTCACCCTAAGGATCGGACCTAGGAAAGCACGGGTGGCAGAAAAAATTGGGTGATGAAAATCACCACCAAACAAGACTTAAGCGTCAGTCTGGCTGAATAAAGGCTAAAGAAGAGGTCAGTGCACTTGTATAGCGAAGTGCATCACTCGATGTAAAGCATCGGTGGACCATGGGCGGGTGGGTAGGAGGCTGCATGGACGAAGGGTAAGTGTGAGGGTGAACAAACACCAGTCACAGGCCTTATTGAGTGTAAATGTGAGGGAAACAAGGGGCCTGTAAGAATGGTGCTCCATTTGAATAGGGAGGCAAAATGGTTGGGAAATAGTCAAAGGGTGGGCCTCATATAAATCACACGACCGTTCGATGAATGGGCTATGATAATGGTCGTGCTGTGACATGCTAGGGAGCTGTCGATGGAAAAAATCAACAACCCAAGGATGTGGTGTGCATAAAGTAACAAGCTCGGTGTCACGAAAGATAAGAGTAGCACAAATACTCTCATAGATAGTGGTCGTTGAGTACTAGGGTGAAGAATGGATGTAGGTGAGGACCTAAATATGTAGATGGGAATAGGTGAGGTGCAATAACAAGGTCCAAATTAAGTGGTGGGGTGGAAGGGACAGTGGGTGGATCGGTTGTGACAAAGGGTGGGGGAAGATGATCTAACTCACGAGTAGGAGACACATATTCCTCATGAGACGCAGAGTGATCCTCAAGGTCACTTGCAGGAGGATGTGTGGAAATAAACGAGGGAGTGATAAACTTAGCCACCATTACATCACCATCTGAGGTGATGAAAGGGTCTAACAAGGCTTTAAGATCCGAGATAGAGGAATCTACATCAATATTCGGCTCAAGGGGAACCAAATATGATGGGATAGGATCCATATCAAGAGAGGTAGAAAACATCTCAGATCCAATTTCAGGATAGTGTGAAGCACTCGCAGTCGGAGCTAATCGTTAAAGAATTGGTTCCTTAGGAACACACATAAAATGGTCAAAAGGTGTAGACTCTGGCATAATTATGGATTCGGTGGAAAGGGAAAGACGAACCTCAATTGTGGGTTCGAAAGGATTGCGCGGTGTGGGATAAGTCTCATAGTCAACTTGGGGCCCGGACCACTGAGTGGTCTCAAATTCAAGATTCTCAGGATGATAGGGTTAGTCACACTCAAAATCCATGGTACAAGAGGACACATCATCGTCCCACGTAAGTGTAATAATGGGTCGATCCAACCACCTAGCCTGTCCACCGAGAAATGCATTTGGAGCCTAAGTGTAACCATAGATATTGTAAGGTTATTATATAAAGCCATTATGGGTAACTATCACCCAAGCAATAGTTGGATGTCAAATGAATCTTCTAATATGCTCCACCTAGTTAATACAAGAAATTTCCCTTTTGCCCCCCTATGGTCGTAGGTTAATCAAGATCGAACCATGAACATATATCATCCTTGCATTTGATTTACTAAACCTAGATTGTTATAAGGTTAATGTAACAACCCTCGATTTTTGAAGACTGAGAAATGAAATTTTTGGGAAAAGAAAATTTAATTAATTGGAGAATTCTAAAATTTGGAGTTTATGTCCCAAAATAGAGGGTATTTTAAAGTATTTTGGATGATGATTTTGAGGGCACCATCGATCCCGAAAGGTTCGAGATAGTCAAAATGACTGTCATTGGGTTTTATTTCGACTTCGGAATGTTTTTAAGTATGTTTGGCTCGAATTGGAGTAAAGGAGTCATTTAAATTGTGTATTAACATTTAAAATTGGGTTTATGTTTTAAAGGATTTTAAGGCTTACAGATGAAGCCATTTATCATTTGAGAGAGAGAGAAAAATCCCTAGAGGGAGAAAGAAGAGAAAGAAGAAGAAAAAAATAGAGAAAGGAAGAAAAGCTTGGAGATTTCAGGCCCAACCGTGACATCGAGGATGATCCAACCTCTACAAATCTGAGGCAAGTGTTTAATATTGCTAAATAAGTCATTTGTGTATTTCATTTCATAATTTGTGGGTTAAAGAACGGATTTTTGGATATAAATATCAAAACCTAGATTTTTGGGTTTAAATCTTGAAATCAATGTTATTATATCGTTTAATGACATATAAATGGTTGGGATAAGATGTAGGATGGGTTTTCTTGTTAATAATATTATTGGATTAAAGATTTGGGGGCTTGGTGATGAAATTTTGGGTGTTTGAGAATTTAGGGTGTGCTGAAAATGGAAAATCGGCCAAGGCATCTGGTATGGCCGGTCGACCGCGGGCTGGGGACCGGTCGATCGCCCCTTAAGGGAAAAGCCTACTGCATTTCTTCGTTGGCAAAATTTGGACCCGTGGTCGATCGAGGGGTCTGGGACCGGTCCCCTATTTTTAGGCCAAAGTTTGGATTTCTTTCTTCCCCTTTTTCTTTTGGAGTTTATTCTTAGGGGCTTCCTTAATGGGCTGTTTTACGGGGGTTTTCTAGTATGATCTCTAACCCTTTTTAAATAATTTTGTTGGTTTGGGGCTTTCTCTTATGATGTCTGAGATATAATTGTGGAGATTTATTAGAGGTTTCTCACATGTTAGGATCATGGGGATTCTCGATATAGTCCGGGGTAAAATATGTGTTTGCATAGGAGTTGTGTGTTTATAGAGAGAGTGAGAAGCCTCAGTGGGGTTGAGTATCCTAATATTAGACCAAAAGTAAGTATATATATGATGGGAGGTTAAGAACTCTTAGAGATAGTTGCGAAGGTATGTTGGGAAAATTATAGGCTGATATTTAGATTGAATCCTAATAAAAATAGGATTCTCTTAAGTTATAATTAGGGGCTAATGAGAGTGAGAGTGGTTGCATTATCCTTAGAAATGGTAAATTTAAGAGGTATATTAGAAGTGTTAGACTAAGGGTAATCATGAGGGTAAAGGAACCGTAGTCCGAATTGGGATTCCAATACTCGAAATATGATTGTACTAAGTTGAGGTTTGTAGACTATAAGTTATGTATATACACATTAATAATCAAAGCTAGTATGGGAGACATGAAAGCGTTTTGGAGACATATGGAGTGTGTAGTGATTGTTACCTACACTAAATTTTGGGTAATAACCCTAATGTGGGATATATGTATATGTATTTTTGGGAGACTATTCATCATAGGAAAATTGATTGAATATACTTCAAGTGAGGGATTTTATTCACATATCGAAGTAATTTAAATGAGTTGTGGTGACGGCTTGTATATTGAGGATTATGTATACGTATAGCCGAGTTTATATGTCTTATACTTTTGAACGAGAATTAGTTATATATATGGATATGTGAACATATGTTTATATATGTATATAGATACGAAAATATGGATATGTTTATGTTGTGGACATATGTGGTATGGATACTTAAATCGTATATGATGGTTTAATGTTTAATTATATGATTAGATCATATGGATGTATATATATTATGCATGTGAATAATATATATACTTATTTGGTTAAGCTTACCCCGCTCATGCTATCATTGGGAAGTTGCGCGCGTAGAGGGTGAGCATCATGGCTAGAAAGTAGGGTGTGGATATTCCCCAGGTCATAGTCGTCCCGTGTGTTATAATGCGATTTACATTTTTATATTTTTTGGGATGAGACGCGGTGGGTATGTTTCGTCTCATTGCCGGTTTGGATCTATGAACGCTTCTCGGTACGTCGTGTGCTTGAGTTAACCACGAGATGGGTGTCGTTTAGTCCCACCATGGTGGCCCCAGTATTTCTACGTGAGTCGGGCACTGGGAAGATGATAGCATTGATGCAGTTTATCGGCGATATATATAGCCGGGTATATTATGTGGATGGCCCTTGTACATCATATGCGGTATGTACAGTTGGCCATGGTAATGGATGATTGTATATATATATATGGTTAGAATAAAATACCTATATATATATATATATATATATATATATATATATATATATATATATATATATATATATATATATATATATATATTTATATATAAATATCCTATAGATGAAAGGATATAGACTTTTATGGTGTACATCTTGGATGATTATGGTGTACTAGATAATTGGGGGATTTATGTATCGTATTTAAGGAATATTTCGGTTACATCATCCCAAGGATATTATTGGAGATTGTAGATGTTTTCATATTGTAGTAAAAAATTTAGTAGTAGTAGTAGTAGTAGTAGTAGTAGTAGTAGTAATAGTAGTAGTGGTAGTAGTAGTAGTAGTAGTATAGGGTATGTATGGCATTATGGATCTCTAGGATCGACATGGACAAGGAGTAGTGTAACGGGGTGGTTCCTTCTTTGGATTTCGCTTTATGAGACACCCCACGCACGAAACGTAGTACATTGTTGAGATTATAGAGAAGTTCTGTCGATATTTATGTGTGGCATAATGGATCTCCAGGATCGACGTTGACAAGGAGTAGTGTAACGGGGTGGTTCCTTGTTTGGATTTCGCTTTGTGAGACACCCCATGCACAAAACGCAACGCAGCGTTGAAATTGGAGGGAAATTGTGTCAACAATAATTTTGCATGCTTATTAAATTAGAAATTAAATCATATGTTTCAGTCCAAATATAAATGGGTAACGTATTAAGAATGATAATTGAATAAATTATAAATCGGAATCCATTAAGCCTAATATGGCACACATGTTTATAAACAATTATAAATGGGTTTAGAAAGGAGTGGATTCTTGGGTTAAGATAGGAAGGCAAATTCTCGTGGGTATATATTGGGCCTATGTTAAGTTAGGTTGTCCTAATAAATGGGGGTAATTTAACTAAAATTTGAGGACGCGAATAGGTGCGCGCCTTTAAATGAGAGGTGAGTTGGGGTTCCACGAGAGTGCGATTCCACTTTAATTATGAAATAGTGCACCGATATTTATTATGCACGGTTAACACACTTGCTAAATATTTTTCACAACTCGTGCTTTGACCCGTTTACTTTTCTCTCCTTCCTGTTTATATATATACTATTACAAGTGTCCTACAGCATGGATGCCGGATGACCTTCTATCCAGAGTCTTGGGAGCCTTGACAGGTGCGGACTGTTGCGGGATGTATCACGTAGCCGCTTCCTACTTCTTCAAAATTCTAAGTAGGATTCATGTTGTATATCGGGTTCGTACCAAAGGGATATTTATATATGTTTACATTTATTCCATTTCATCTATTCTATTGGCTGTGACCCGAAAACTTATTCGGGTTTATCTCCTTGTGGTATATTCAGTTGTATTTATTTATTTCATTTTATTCTAGAATTTCATTTCTCATAGTTCTTTCATGCATCTTTCTTTCTTTTATTAGTAGTGTTAGATGGTTGTATGTTGCACATTTTATTTAAATTTTAACATCTCGCTTATATGAGATCGGGTAGTTAGTCTTATATTATATTGTACCGACAGTTGTTGTTGAGACTGGACCATCTGAAAGTCCTGATTTAATGTAGTATAGGGATGGCCACCCGTTATTATTTTGAGCGGGTTGTTACAGTTAAGGTGTTAAAATTCACTTTAACATCTTTGGCACCATTGGTAGGAATCAACATAAGCATAAATCATGTACATGTGACTTGGTGGAGAAATTAATAGTTTAGATCTAATATTAAGATTACAATATGATTATGCAACTGAATTTTTTTACAGTCATAACCTTTTTGCAAGGCCTATACCCACATGTAACGACACAACTGATATATTAGAAAATTCCATCTAATTACCTTTATTATAATATTTTTGTAAACCTCTGAACTTGAATCTTCAATCCGTCATAAATAATCGTGGATATAGGATCTCACGATCATAACAAACCCGTTAACTGTTAACCCTCTCTGATAGTATCCATATACGAATAATAACAACAATTTGTTCTTCCCCTATAAGGATGTTAGAAGAACTAAAATATGTGATTATATGCCTCTATAACACCTCTGACATGCCCATGTCATATATTGGAATCCGTCTCGTACACATACTGAAAATCATATAATCGTTGTTCAAGCCTTTGAAGTGATTCAGTTTGAGATTGAAGAGTGTGCGCGAACTTGTGCAAGAGGTGTTCGAGAGAGGATGTGCAAGGTGGTGGTGAAGTGTTGGTGGGTGGTGGTTGAGGTGGACATAACTCACTATAGACACCAGGATAGATAGAATACTCATCGGAAATGTGTGGAGTAGCGTCAAGTGCAGCAGTCACGGGAGAAGAATCTCCGTGAGGGACAAAAGTGTGATCAGCATGAGGAGCATATGAAGGGGACTGATAGGTATGAGGTGCACGAGGTGGCGATGATGACTGTTGGAAACCGTAGGGATCCAAAACATGGGGTTGGGATTCATATTGCATGGAAGGGTGATCAGGCCTCCATGAATAGCTTGGGTACTCATACCCTTCGACATTGGATATGTCGTGAAAAGACATTAAGGGTGGTTCCGAAACAGTGTCATATGAAGACACATGTTCCATGGTGGAGTCAGATGGAGAGAATATAAATGGACACTCATGGGACAAGTGATCGACAAGAAAGAAGTGTGTGCACGGTAAAGTATGGGATGGGTTGACACTCAACACCAGAGGCGGTGGAGGAGGAGATGTGTGCGTGGATGACATACAAATATCAAGGGTGGGCGTTTGAAAGTTAAAGCCATCAATTAATGAATAGAGGTTTGAATCGAGCTTAACATGAAACAATGGGAAATAACCAAAGTACTCCCGTAAAGGAGGTTCATCGGCCATGACAAGAGGAATATTTTTTTGGTGTTTTAAATATTTTTCAAAAGAAAGGAAAATATTTTTGTGGTTTTTGAAAATACGAAAGGGAAAATATTTATGGCATTTTAAATATGAGAAAAAAAAGTAATTTTTTTTTCGGACTTTTGGATTTTTGTTTTTAAAAAGGAAAATATATTTGGGATATATTTTTTTTGTAAAATGGGAGAAAATGGACTCGTGATTTGGTCGAACTAACGAGAACCGACTACCTAAAGAATCGAATTGGACACACACAAGTCAAGAAAAAATCCTAACAAGCACATAGCAAATTTTTAGCTTCAAAATTAGTGAAAGGGGTAGTCAAATTTTAAATAAGTTCGCGGGCGACAAAAATCACAGAATTTATCTTTGTGATCGCCTGTTGAAAAAATGTGTTCCTACGAGGCTAACTAGTTGATTGATTTTAAATTTAATGACAGCTATGGTAGAACACAATGGATAAGCGAGTGAGTCGGGTGACGAAATCCCTTCTCGGTTCAATGACTAGGTACAGGTCTTAGGTAAATTAATTCAACAAACCCTTTAATTTAAGTGCAATGCAGAAATTAAAGGCACAACGGAGCAATTAATCACACAAAGAATGAACTCGCTTGCAGGAGAGTCGCGAGGGATAAAAAATTATACCTCCCACGGTTTTTACACACGTGGGGTGAAGACCGAGTTGAGTCGACCGGGGGGAGATCTCGCCTATCTCAGTCATACCCGAGAGTCCTACCGACCCAAAGTAGAGAGGCTTAAAAAATTCTCGCCTTGGACGCCCTCTCTCTACCTTGTTCGGTTTCCCTTTTCGCATTTCTTTATGAATAATTATTACAAAAATCGGTGTCAAAATGCACCCCAAATAAATACACAATCTTAAAAAAAATCCTATACAACCAGTCTAAAGAGGAGGGAGGAGGAAGAACTACACTAAAAAAGATAAATAAAATTACAAGTCTTTAATCATGTCTCCACGTCAAGGAAGTGGCAACGACGCCATTTGATAAGAAGCCCCTTTGGGTATATATTGTTGTCTTCAAAAGCCACTCTCAAAATTCTCTTGAGTACTTACAAAACTTGTCTAAAAATTACTCGTAATGCGATAAGTACGAGTTTCAATCCTACTTTCAAGGTGAAACAATTTATGTGAAAACGTGCAATTCCAATTTTTTTATTATTATTAATTTTTTTTTTTAATTTTTAATTTTTTTAAAACAATGTCAAGGGAAAAGTTACTACTAAATGCAAAAACTATAAAATGACTAAATAATGAAAAATAATGTGAAACTAAGGGTCAAATAATGTGAGATGGGCTAGAGATGGGATTACACCGCATTTTTAATTATTTTAATTTCTCAATTTATTAATTTGGAATATTTCGAGATAATATTAAATCGATAATCTAACTCTCGTTAAAATTATAAATTTAATAAAATCTTTTTCAAAAAATTAATTTAAAAATGTCACACGATGAAAAATTAGGACTACACTATTTTCAGAAAATTATCCGCTGGGATTAATTTAGCGAAAACAATATCAATTCTCAAATTTCAACACTAAATTAATATTGAAATATCGAAAAAACCTATCTCTAGTTCAATTCCTAAATTCAAACATTAATTTGTTCAATTAATTTACTAACTCTCGTTACATAAATTAATTGGTGACAGTTAAAATTAATTTACCTAGAAATATAAAATTAATGAAACCAATTAATTAAAGTAACATCACACATAGTGCGTCCCAGCACTTGAACGGGGTGTTTAGCCAAACATTTTCATGTGTGCCTAAACAACAATAAATAATATGTCAAGAATGAAATAAATTGAATAGGGAATGTAGAAATACAATACGCAATTTTTTTCCACAAATTTGTCTTGAAATGTGCCTTGACACGCGTCCAACTTCTTCACAATTTTCAGCACTTGATTACAAAAAGAAGGCTAAAAACTAAACTTAAAAATAGTTCTAAAGCTAAACTAATTTTTTTGTATTTTTTCATGACCCTAAACTGTACATAATATACACACTTTTTTTCTGTCTATGCGTCTCTCTATTTTTTTCTCTTCTCAGAGTCCTCTCTTATTAAGTGAGCCGATGCTTTTTTTTATATAACCCGCAGATGCCTCTTTTGTTTGACATAGATATTTGGGATTTGAACAAACCAAGTCAACAACTTTTAGAACCCCATTTTTTGTTACTTCTTTTGCACGTGGTTTTCTTTTTTTTTTTGTTTGAAAGATTGTTGCTCCTATTTTGGTGGGATTTTGCAGGTGAATGAAATCGGTTTTGGGTATTGGACGAACTCGGGTTCGGTTGATTTTGGGTTTGGACGCGATCGGGGGCTGGTCTCCGAGTTTGGGTGGTTTCAATTCGGGTCTCGGGTTGTTATTTTTTTTATTTTTTGTTTTGTTTAATTTGGTTTTTAATTTCGTTGATTTGGGTTATGATTTATGGTATGGAAGAAAGAGGAAATGGGTTAATAGTAGGTGAGAGAGGTGGGGGGGTATAAGGGTGGTGATGGATGTTTTGTTTTGTTAATGGTGGAAGGTGAGAGAAAGGGGATGAGAGGTTGAAGATGGGTGGGTTTTTTTATGTGTGGTGAGGTGTAGGGTAGGATGGTGAGGGTGCGGTAGTATTTGGGTGTTTGCCTGGTGTCGGGTTTAGGGTGTGAGTGGGTTGTGTGTGTTTAATTTGTACCCCTAAAAATTAACACAACCTAAAAATAAAAATAAAACTAAAATAAAAAAAACATAAAATCTAATAAACTAAAAAAAACTAACATCTCAAAATAAAAATGAAAAGAACGAAAAAAATGAAAATAAAAATAAAACTCTATTAAAACTAACAAAAAAGAATATAATCCTATTAAAAGTAAAATAAAAGAAATTAAAACCTAATAAAACTAGAAAATTAATTCCTAAAATTAATCCTAATAAAATAAAATAAAATAAAGATTAAAAATCAGAAACAAAATAAAGAAACATAAAAATAGAAAATAAATCCTAGAAAATTCTAAAATAAATCCTAAAAATAAAACGACTCAAAATAAAATAAAATAAAAATAAAAATAATAGATGTACAAACTCAACACACACGGGGCTCGGGGAATGGATTGAGCTTTGTCCGGGCTAGGTTAAGGTTACAGGACTAGTTCAGGGCATCGAAACACATCTCGACACGCTAAAATTGGACTCCAGACTTCGCGGTCTCTTTTGATTTCTTCGATGCGAGCTTTTCACCGCTTTTGTGTTGCAATTGACTGAATTTGGCATCATTTAACACTGCGACTACGTATTGACCTAAAAAATAGATAAATCTGAACATAAGGCCATTTTTAATTAAAATGAATGACTAAAAAGCACATATTCGAGGAATAAATTATACACTTTTGGGTGCTTATCACTTCACAAAATAGTAATGAATCCCTAGGTCTATGAAACAGGAGATTGAGCCTTGGTTTCAATGATGTGATTAAACAAAATAAGAAATGAAAAAATTTTTCCAATTATGGTTAACCTTAAACATATAACCATCGATTTCTATATGAAATTGTAAAATAGATCCTTATGTGATTTTGCAGTTGAAAAAAAAGAGAAATGTAATTGCGATTTGAATATGTAGATTGTACGTGCGATTGAAAATATGAAAACAAATTTTCAGTATGAATATTGTACTGTTGTTTGTTAGCAATTGAAAAAAATTGTACCTACGATTTTGTTTTTCTTACTGCGATTTTGACCATCAAGTATTAAGGCGAGCAATTTTGACCATCAAGTATGAAAGTATTTTGGGTTTGCCATTTTCATGTATGCAGGTTTTTTGGGTTTTCTATTTTCAGTACGAAGATTTTCGAGGGGTGAAGAATTAAGACGATGGAGGGAAAATGTGAGTGCCAAGTTGCTTCGCATTTTTGGGGGACTATATAACAGTTTTAGGTTTGGGTATTAATAAAAACACAAATTTAGCAACGATTTTGAACATTTATAAATTTTGTGACTGTCCAAAACCGTTGTAAATTTTATAAGTATTATAAACACGTCCAAATTAAATATGATATTAGCTGCAAATTAAATATGCTATTATGGTGTAGTGATCTAATGATCCATGTATAGTTCGTTATGTGCATGCAGACTATCTCTAGGATCCTCACGAGGAACATTCAATATACATTATATTCTTATGACTTTCCTTTAAATAGATTTTTTTTCCCATTAGTGTTTTCTAGTAAATGTTTCAATGAAGCATCACTAATTGCGTCAACCATTAATTCAACAATCACAAAGTTGTACTCTTTTTCCTTCAGTTTGTTTTTTCCTTAGTAACGTTTTATTGAAGCAAAAATAATTGAATGGTGGAAATAGTATATATTCAAGGGGGTCTGTTGTAAAATATGTATTTGGTGGATTTTATATAATCCACAATTAATACAGGGTCTTTAAAAATGTTTTATTTTATATTATATATACGGGTAATACTTCTTGAGTATGGTTATACCAATGAAAACAGAAGATTGTAATTCCTCGAGATTCTTTCTGCCCCTTTTTTATTTCACAACAAAACATATATGTTTTGAAAAATACTTTGTTCACTAAGAAATTACGCCACAAATTACAGTAAGTTATGTGATAGAGTCATATAGAATTCACATACTATTATAAGGTGGTTTATAGGTATTCAACTTCTCTAGAGTTGCAAAATGAGAGGTTGTGGTCAATGTTTTAAATACCAGTTGTGAAAGTTTTTCCAATACAGTTTTGTGGTTGCGTCACGCATCATGCAAGCTATTAGTGCATTTACTTTAGGTACAACAAATATATAAATAATGCAATAAAAAGGTTCATACAACCATTTTAAACAATTTACATCATTTCAAATAAAGTAATAAGGTAATAAAGTACCACAACATCCCAAATAAAATGCTCACACAATAACCAACTCAAAATTCATAGACTATAAATAAAATCATAAAATAATAAAATACAAAACAAGATTGTTCAAAGAAAATGGGTTGAGTATAGAAATAACTTGGGTGTTTTAAAAAATAAGGCAAAATAGTGTTCAACAACACCAAATAATGTGTGCTATTTGAGACGGACGTGAATTTCGATGTGTTACGTTGCGTTTATGGGCCTAAAAATGTAATAGAACTTATTAGTGTTCGTAACACCGTGGTATTGAAATCATTGGTTGTGATTATGCCACCTCAATTAATTGTTTTTAAAATATACAAACCTAATATTTTTGAATTATATGACTTAGTATTAAACTTTTCTTTTTAAATGAACGGTTAAGATGACCACTCTACCAAAACCCTCTAGGAGTTGGATCGATGATTTTTGTATACAGGGTCGGTGCAAGGGGTAGGCAAAAGGGTCCCAAAGTTTGCATACATTTGTATGATTATTTAGTCCTAAAAATAATTATTTTCATGTATTATTTTATAAAAAAATTGTTAATGCAAATAGTTATAATGTGTATAATTTAACTAGGGTGACAATTTTAAATACGAAATGAAACCACACACAATTGAGATATATTTGCATAATACGTCATGAACTTGTTGAGTTTTCTACACATGGAGTGGTTTTGTTTTTTGTTCTTGTTAAAATTATGACTCGTGTTATTGTGTTTATCATGTTATTCGTGATTTTACTCGTGTTATTGTGTCTTGTTATATTATTTGAGTTTTTATACATGTTTTGTGTTCTATAATGTCTGATTAGATGTAAAAAATTATCAATCGTGTGAGTCTTCTCATGTCATTTATAAATGGTCGTATTCGTGTTATGTAAAATATCACGATTTTTTGTTGTTGTAAAGTTTACATATTATATCGTGCTTATCGTGTCTTGTCAAACTTAAGAAAAACCAAGAAACATGTACTTTCATCTCTAAATTGTTGGCACATCATTTCTTGAGGAATTCCTATCAATTTTAAGCACATACCATTGTAACACCTCATAATTTCTGGGTTATTATTTTAATTAATTAATTCAGTAATTAGTAATCCACTTGTGTCATAAATTAATTAAAATTAATTAATGGGAATATTTAAAAGTGAATATATTTAAATAAGTTAACGGGCGAGAGTTAATTTTAGAAAGTTATTTCGAATGGTGGTTTTAAGCGTGTGGTTGAGTCCGTTAGTGTCGAATAGTCTTAAATGAGTGGTTATATGCATATAATGGGTGTCGGGGCCTAATTAGACACATTTGAGCTCTATAAAGAGAGTATGGACCTTTTTTTTAAGGCCCATAGGCCCAAAAACGTGAATATAATTTTTAACCCCAAATGTGTAAGGGCTAGGCAACACTAAATCACATTAGAAGACTAAAATGGGGAAAAAGCTAAAGGGAGAGCCAAAGAGAAAAGGAACTTAGGAATCTTGGAGAGATGGTTTCGATTGCAATTCAACACCTTCATTCAAGCCCTAGATCTTCATTTTTGAGGCAAGTGTATTAAATTGTGATTATTAAATTGCATCTATATTTTCATATTAAAGAGCTGGAATTCAATTAAATTCTAGGGTTTGTTCTTGAGCAAATTGGGTATTTTCTGTTAATGTGAGTTATAAATCTGTAGAGGATTTTATAGTTGATGAAATTGATGATTGAGTGATGAAATTGTTAGCACTAGATTTATAGTAATAAAAAAATGAATTATAATGAATCTGGGGACGATTTAAGGCAGAAATCTGTTCAGAATAGAGGTTGAAAACTTGTTAATGGTGGACTGGGTTTTGAGAACAAGAGAGAGAGAGAGAGGAGAAATATCCGGGTCGTTCGAACGACTTGGTATTTTGTTCGAACCATCTTTGATGTTTGCCAGATTTCTATAATTCCCCTGATTCAGACGTGTTGTGTTGGAAATTTATAGCTCCTACCCTAACTAAATTTTGAAATTGAGTATTGAATTAGGGTTAATTTAGGAATACCTAACCTTGAGATTAATTAGACTTGATTGCATGAAATTGTATATGTAATTTCATGATTTAGCACATTGTAATCTTGTTGTTTAAATGATTAGACTTGATTGTATGAAATTGATGAGTGGATTTAAAATATTCAATTTGGGGTTGAGAGATAGAGAGTCCAGGTATACATGAAACGTGTAAGCCAAAATAGTGGGAAATAATTAATGTGTAATTAATGAAAATGAAGTTGGGCCATAAACTTAAATGTTTTAGGCTTGGGTATGGGCTTAATACTCCGATAGCTTGGAGTTCTATATTTATTTTGATGTGTAGTACATATATGATATATATATATATATATATATATATATATATATAGTAAAGACATACCAATATTCATGCTATCATGGGAGGTTGTGTGATGTGGGTGAGTCCCCTAACTAACGAATGCAGGGTGAGTGTACTCCCCCTGCCATAGCGTCCGTATATTACGGGTGGGACCGTTACAGTATGGAGCAAACACTTTCTGGGGGAACAATGGTCGCCTCCTAAGCGTTTGGTGATAGCATTTGTATCCAACATATGTGTGAATGTTGAGATATGATACGTATATATAGTGCACACTTATATACGGGAATATATATATATATATATATATATATATATATATATATATATATATATATATATATATATATATATATATATATATATATATATATATATATAGTGGGAAATGTATAGATAATATCACTTATGGGAATGGTATATGAATTAAAGTGAGAAATGGAGCTTCATTAATGTTAATGTGTATAATAACTCATAAAAATGCACTATATTCACCTGGGGTATTATAGTGGGGGGATTAGTACAAAATTTTGGGACAAGGCTAGTTATGGGGAAAGTGGCTAGGTATGTTATGTATAATTCGTTAGGCATGCACATTAGTTGAGGGGTGAGGTAAACTCAAGGGAATGCGCGACATTAATTTAAATATGGAGAGAATTTGCATTTTTATTTCCTTCATTTAAATACACTATTGCTAAATATTTTCAAATGTTTTGGGTTCTAATCCTTGCTATAAAATATTTTTCAAAAACCTTTTAAGTGTCCTACCACAGGGGCACCTGGCCTGATTCCTTCCTATAGGGTGCGCGGATGCAGCTTATGTGGATTTCTGCGGGATCTTTGTGTAGACACTTGTCTCATTCTATCTCTAGATAAGGACTTTTTGGTTGTACTTTTATATTCAGTCTTGGCATGTATCAGTATACTTTTATACTTGCACTTTGTAGATTGCTTGTAGTCGATGTCGTTCGACAAACTCTTGTACTTAATTTGTGGCATGTTTAGTTTCTTTCTTGTATTAGTTGGTTTTCTTTCCTAGTATGTTGGTTGGTTTTGATTAATAAAGATAAAATTTTGGCATCAGCTTAATGAAAGACTAGGTGGTTAGTAATTAATGACATAAAGACAGTGATGCTAAGAATGAACCATACGTTATTCCTGTTTAATTTTACATAGGACTAATCACCCGGTATTGTATTAGGCGGGGTGTCATAGATGGTATCAGAGCATCAGGTTCAAGTGTCCCTAGTATCTGTGCGGCTTAATTTGGTTTCAGCGTTACATTCTTTGACATAGAGCCCTATTGTTACGACTGTTGACTCATGTTATGTTTATTGGTTATCGCTCTTATGATATTTCAAGAATTTTATTAATTGTGAACTAATACATCTCGTTCTACATTTCAGATGCCTCCTAGGAGAGAGAGAGGAAGACCTAGGAGGGTAGCCACCTAGGGAGAACAGGGTGAGGCTCCCCAGGTGTCAAATGTGTCGCTGCCCTAGTCGCCACATGGGTTTATTTCTACTGAGAAGGTACAAGACATCGTAGCTCAGGTGGTTAATGTCTCCATGACCTCTATGGAAACCCATTCCCTCCCAACAACCTCCACAACACGTGGCTCCAGCAGGCTAGGTCCATCCAGGGCCGAAAGAATGGTAGAGGATTAGGGAGGCCTTCTAGAAAGTCCATCCCTAAGAGTTTCAAGGAACTACGGACGTGATGGGATCCTATCAGTGGAGACGTGACATGTAGAGGAACTTTCCGATGGTAGACTGTAGTGATATTCAGTGATAGATGCTCACAAAATTTAGACCGATGGGTGCCGCTTTGCATTGGTGGGAGTCAACTACTACCATTGCAGAGAGAGATTCTATGATTGTGGCATATTTTTGGGTGATGTTTGATCGCAAATAATTTCCTCCGGCCATCGAGACTGAGATGAGGAAGAGGCTAAGGGAGGTGGTTCAGGGGGATAGATCGGTTACCGAGTAGGAGGAGGAGTTCACTTGTATGTCCATGCTTGTTCCAGATGAGGTGATGTTGGTTGATGGGTTAGCCTGGAGGATCATACAACATTTGATAGGGAATCTGACTCTTGTGACTTATGCGGACGTGGTTAATGAAACCCTCCTTAATTGTCAGGATCATCGCTTCCACCTTAAGGGAATCAAGAGGGTTGGGGAGCCGGTCTAGTAGGCAAGGCCATTGGAGGTTCTTCTAGTGGTGCACAACAGGGGAAATATAACCGTCAGTGGAATCTCGCAAAGAGATTTAGATTTGGAGGTTAGGGGTTTAGGCAGGGCCAGCAAGGCCCAAATCAGTAGCAGGTTCCTCAGGGACAGGGGAACAAAGGGGGTGTCCATTAAGTCCAACAACCAGGGCATCCTCGTTAGGGCTAACCTTAGGGACTGTAGCATCAGGGCTAGTTGGGTCAATATCAGGAAAATGATCAGAGCTGCTATTTCATTTATGGTCAGGCAGACAACCTTAAGAGATATTGTCCGCGGAGAGATAGGGACCAACAACATGGTGCTCCATAGGGATATTAGGCACAGGTACTTCACACATCTCCAGCTCTCTAATTCAGTAGAAGTTGGGATAGTTGCTGTACGAATGTGTATACAACGTTGAAGATGTTCCAATTCCTCCAGCACCACATTCACCGCCAGCAGTTGAGGGTATGTTCCCTATCCATGTTCATGTTGGTAAAATCCTTTTTGATATTATTGCATCACGTTCATTTGTTAAGACACATTTTGCTAGAGTTGTTGGGTTACTAGACACATCCGATAGTCTACTCATGTGTGTGGATTCACCGATAGGGGGTGAATCACTAATTCATTCTATTTATAGGGGGTAGACGTTGTGATTGGGGGTTTGACTTTTGCGATGGATGTCTTGGTTTTGGATTTGGGGTCTATGATGTGGTCTTGGGTAGAGATTGGCTAGCCGGTTATCAAGCGATGGTTGTTTGTTATGAGAGAGACATAGTGTTTGGTATCCCGGGGTAGGAAATGTTTTTCGTGGCGATGCCCCTTCCTGAAGGAGGATCGAGTACTCATTTATATTACCTTGGGGAGGAGACCTCACAGGAGGTGGTGATCCCAGTACTCTCAATTTTGGTAGTGAGGGACTTTGAGGACATATTTCAGGACATACTAAGGTTGCCACCCAGTCGGGAGATGGAGTTCATCATTAACCTAGTGTTGGGTACTAGGTCGATAGCCCAAGAGCCTTACCACAATAGCCCCTTCGTAGATGCATGAATTGGGGGAATTGATTCAGAAACTCTTGGGTCAGGGATTTATTCAGCATATCACATCGCCATGGGGTGGTCCCATGTTGTTTGTGAAGAAGAAAGATGGCTCACTCCATTTATATGTTGATTATCGAGAGTTGAATAAGGTCACGATCCAAAATAAGTATCCACTGCCTTAGAATGATGATCTTTTTGACCAGTTGCAAAGGTCGACATTCTTGTCCAAAATTGATTTACGATCGGGGTACCATCAGTTGAGGATTCGAGAGGAAGACGTCCTAAAACCCTTTTTTCTATCGTGGTATGGTTCTTATGAGTTTCGGGTGATGCTATTCGGGCTCACCAATGCACCAGCAGTATTCATGGACCATATGAATTGAGTTTTTAGAGATTTTCTCAACCAGTTTATCATAGTGTTCATAGAAGACATCATGGTCTATTATTACACGGAGGAGGAGCATGCCGAGCAACTCTGCATGGTCTAGAAGACATTACGGGATCACCAATTATACGCCAAGTATGAGAAATGTGTCTTTTGTCTATGAGAAGTGCATTTCTTAGGCCATATTATGCCTAAGTAGGGGATTTCAGCGGACCCAATAAAGGTGTTAGTAGTGAAGGAGTGGGGTCAGCTCCCAACAACGATGGAGATCAGGCAATTTTTGGGGTTAGTTTGGTATTACCTCCGTTTCATCAGAGGGTTCTCCAAGATAGCAAGGCCATTGACCAATTTGACTCGAAAGGGGTACCCTTTGTGTGGAGCAATTAGTTCCACTTGGCATTCGATGAGTTAAAGGATAAGATAATATCGGCCCCCATTTGGGCTTTATTGAAAGGAGGAGTGGATTATTTGGTTTATACTCATGCGTCCTTACAGGGACTAGGGCTGTGTTGTAATAGGAAGAGCGCGCTATAGCTTATGAGTCCCGAAGGCTAAATCCCCACGAGAGGAATTACCCCACCCATGATTTAGAGTTGTCAGCAGTCGTTTATGTCTTATGGATTTGGAGGCATTACCTTTTAGGGGAAAGGCTCACCTTGTTCATAGACCATAAATCACCCCAATATTTGTTTACTCAAAGGGACTTGAACATGAGGCAATGAAGGTGGTTATAGTTTGTGAAGGATTATCAGTTTGATATTCAATATCATCTTGGTAAGGCCAATGAAGTTACGGATACGATGAACTGGTGGCCTAAGGAAGATTTGGTGGCAGCTTGGAAGGAGGAATGGAGAGAACTTAGGCATGACGATGAGATCGCCAGGGAATCTATGGGAGTTTTAGCAGCCACACCCGAGATTTTTATGTGGGTTGTACGATCTCGGGAGGATGATCCTTTATACCTAGACAGGGTGAAACAATTGCTAGCAGAGGGTGAAGATTCCTACTCCATTAGCTCAAAAGGTGGGTTATGCTTTAATGGACGGTTAGCTGTGCCACAGGATGAAGATTTGAGACACACCGTGTTGTTAGAGGCTCATGGCTCCAAGTTTGTGGTATATCCCGGTGGGGAAAAAATGTACCAAGACATGAGAAGGAAATATTGGTGGGCAGGGATGAAAAGAGGCATTGCGGAGTTTGTCTCGAAGTGTGTTACTTATCATCCTGTGAAGGTAGATCACCAAAAACAGTCGGGGATGTTGCAGCCACTTGAGATCCTGGTGTGGAAGTGGGAGAGCATATCTATTGACTTCATTATGGGGTTACCTATTTCACTGAGAGGCCTCGATTTCATATGGGTCATAGTGGACCATTTGACCAAGGTGTCCCACTTTTTGCCGATCCGTACGGATTTTGAGACTTTGCAGTATGCGACACTGTTCATTGCAGAGATAGTCAGATTACACGAGGTCCCGATCAATATAGTGTTTGATAGGGATAAGATTTCTGTATCACATTTTTGGCAGAGCCTCCAAATGGCTATGGGCACCGAGTTGAGGTTGAGTATCGCCTATCACCCCCAGGAGGATAAGGAAATAGAGAGGGTTAATTAAATGCTCAAAGATGGGCTACGGACGTGCACTCTTGATTTTGGGGGAGGTTGGGAGTAGTACATTCCTTTGGTGGAGTTTGCGTATAAAAACTCGTACCAATTTACCATAGGCATTGGCCCATTTGAGACATTGTATGATAGACCTTTTTTTTCACTAACTTGTTGATTGGAGGTGGGGGACAACAAACTTTGGGGGCTAGAGATGATTCGGGATATGTCCGCTAAGATTGAGTTAACTCGGGGGCGTATCCGTATAGCCCAAGATAGAAAAAAGAGTTTTGCAGATGCGAATCGAAAGCCTGTAGAGTTAGAGATTGGTGATCAGGTGTTAGTGAGGGTATCCCCTATGAAAAGTGTGATGAGATTTGGTATAAAGGAGAAGTTAGCGCCAAGGTATGTGGGACCTTTACCCATCGTTGAGAGAGTTGGACCGGTAGTGTACCATTTCAGTTTTCCCGATCATCTTCAGTATATCCACGATGTATTTCCTGTTGCTTCGTTGAAGAAATAGAAGAGTAGTCCAAGGGCATTTCGGCATGTCCCACTTGAGGATATTGATTTGCATCCCGATATTTCTTAAGAGGAGAGGCCAGTATCAATCTTAGATCGCAGTTACGATCAAAAGTAGTACCTCTTTTTCAGGTTCAGTGGGGTCACTATAATGCCGACGAGTCCACTTGAGAGCATGAGAAGGACATGCAGGAACAATATCTAGAGCTATTTACTGGAGGTACGTCCAAATTTTGGGTACGAAATTCCCTTGTAAGGGGGGAAGTATATGACACCTCATACTTTTTGGGTTATTATTTTAATTATTTAATTCGGTAATTAGTAATTCACTTGTGTCATAAATTAATGAGAATTAATTAATGGGAATATTTAAAAGTGAATATATTTAAATAAGTTAATGGGCGAGCGATAATTTTAGAAATTTATTTCGAATGGTGATTTTAGGCGTGCGGTTGAGTCCGTTAGGGTCGAAATAGTATGAAATGAGTGGTTATATGCATATAATGGGTGTCGGGGTCAAATTATACATATTTGATCTCCATAAAGAGAGTATGGACCTTTTTTATAAGGCCTATAGGCCCAAAAACGGGAATACGGTTTTTAACCCCAAATGTGTAAGGGTTAGGCAACATTAAATCACATTAGAACACTAAAATAGGGAAAAAACTAAAGGGAGAGCCAAAGAGAAAAGGAACTTGGGAAACTTGGAGATATGGTTTCGATTGCAATTCAGCACCTTCATTCAAGTCCTAGATCTTCATTTTTGAGGCAAGTGGTTTAAATTATGATTATTAAATTGCATCTATCTTTTCATATTAGAAGAGCTGGAATTCAATTAAATTCTAGGGTTTGTTCTTGAGAAAATTGGGGATTTCTTTTTAATGGGAGTTATAAATATGTAGAGGATGTTATAGTTGATGAAATTGATTATTGAGTGGCAGAAATATGTTCAGAACAGTGGTTGAAAACTTGTTAATGGCGGACTGAGTTTTGAGCAGAAGAGAGAGAGAGATAAGTAATACCAGGGTCGTTCGAACGACCTCATATTTCGTTCGAACGACATCCACTGTCATTCGAATGATAAGGTTCTTCATTCGATCCATCTCTGATGTTTGGCCAGATGTTTGCAATTCCCCTGATTCAGACCTGTTGTGTTGGAAATTTATAGTTCCTGACCTAACTGAATTATGAAATTGAGTATTGAATTATGGTTAATTTGGGAATACCTAACCTTTAGATTAATTAGACTTTATTTCATGAAATTGGAGATCTAAGTTAATGATTTAGCACATTGTAATCTGGTTGTTTAAATTATTAGACTTGATGGCATGAAATTGAAGGGTGGATTGAAAATATTGTATTTCGGTCCGAGAGATAGAGAGTACGGGTATACTTGAAAGAGATATGCCAAAATAATGGGAATTATTTAGTGTTTAATTAATGTAAATGAAGTCGAACCATAGACTTAAATGTTTTAGGCTTTGGTATGGGTATAATACTCCGATAGCATATATTTCTGTATATATGTATGCGTAGTACATATATGATTTATATATATTGTGTGTGTGTGTATGTGTGTGAATAATATATATAGTAAAGCCAAATAAATGTTAATGTTATCATAGGAGGTTGCGCGATGTGGGTTAATCCCCTGACTAACGAATGCAGGGTGAGTATATTCCCTAGGCCATAGTGTCCGTATATTAGGGGTTGGACCGTTATGGTATGGAGTACGCACTTTAGGGGATAACTATGGTCGCCTCTTAAGCATTTGGTAATAGCATTTATATCTGAGTTATGCGTGAATGTTGAGGTATGATACGTATATTTAGTGCAGATTTATATACGGTAATTTATATATATACATGGTGTCAATTGTATAAATAGTATAAGTTGTGGGAATGATATCTCTATAATACTCTAAAAGGCTATACAAGCATTTAGGAATGCTGTTCAACGAGGCTATCCACGTGGACTTCATCATTGAAGTTCATTTCTCTCTCATCCTTCATTGGTAACCGAATTGAATTGGAAACGACTAAGAGATTTGAGTTGTCATCTAAAATATCTAATTAAAAATGGACGTATATAGATAACTGTTCATCTCTCTCAACATCTCTCTACTTCTCAATGGCCTCTCATCAACAACAAAACTCCCTATCTGTCTCTTTCTAGGCGGAAGTCCAAAAGAGTTTTTAACTATTGGTTTCATTAGTGTTCTTTCACATTGTTTTATTTTTTTTCGATATAAAATTATTTTCATTGTTTATGGATTTAATATTGTTTTATTTTCATCTCATTGTTGAAGCAATAATCAGGTACTTCTCTCTCTCTCTCTCACGGAACATGTTGATAGTTTCATAACTTGAGGTACTTACCTCCCTCTCTCAAAACTCTCATTAATGTTAATTACTTGAATTTGAAGTTGGTATGTTTTTTGGTAGACCAATTTATGGATCCCTCGAGAATTTGGACGTGAGATTCATCAATTCCACCACATTTACATGGAAAACACACCCGAGACAACCTTCTCAAACATCACCTCAATAATCGAAGATAGAAAATCTCAGCCATAGTTGGTACGTGAAGAAATAATAAGTTTGATATAAATAAGGATGATAGAAAAGAAATAAAGTAGAGGAAAAAGGAAGAAACTTTGATTTAATTTTAATAAAGTAGAAGCACCATCATTAGTATTGTTTTGTTTGCTGAACAACGACAATGGATATGGCAACAAATTAGGTTTATCTATGTCAAATCAACCACAATAGGGACATTAAATCCTTTGCATATCATAAGGTATGATTTCACTCTCCACCTATCAGGTGGGAATCTTGCCCTCCAACAACTTAACTCACTAAAAAATAGTTGTGATGTATCTCTGATCAACTTTCAATTATGTTGTGAGATTTTTCTTCTGCTTTTTGTGGGTCTGGGCGGACACTTCCTGGTGAGCGATTGGTTTGGTTGGGTTTGGTGGTTGGTTTGTGGCTGTTCATTTGCCAGACGTTTTAGCTTGGATTTCATCCATGCCTATCAGTCGATGGTTTCGACAGCTGCGATAGTTTATCGCTATAGTCGATTCGACCCGATGTGGTTTCTCAGACGATATTCACTTGGGCTTTGATCATTTGGTTCGGATAGAACTCTATTGGTTCTTGGCCCCTCTAGACCGTGTTGGGATTTGTTTGAGCCGAGGTGCTCAATTTTTTATTATTTATATTATTTAATGCATTAGATTTAAATGGCGAGGTGTTTCTTTATTGTTTTTATATTGGTTGCCCTTACTGTCTGGGTTCCCTTTGTTGCGTTTGGTGTTTTCCTGCTGGGGTTCCACGCCCCTATGTTTTTCGTCATTTACTTTTTCTATGGACATTGTAAAGATGTTTTGTAATGTATTTCATTGTTAGATAGGGGTGCGTAGGGCTGCATTATTTATTTTTTTTATTTTCGATCCGATTTTTTCCGAATTTGGAATGAAATTTAAGTTTGCCGATTTTCGATTTTTTTGAAAAAAATCGGATTGAAAATCGAAAATAATTTCGAATTTCAGATTTTTTGATTTTTCTGATTCGATTTTTTCGAAACTATGCTGATTTGATTTTTTTGAGTTTTTTTCAATTTTTTTTGAATTATTTCCGATTTTTTCATAATTATTTTTCAATTTTCGATTTTTTGAAAGTTTTCCATATCCCAAGTCAGTTAGGAGAAGGAGAGGGCTCCAAAATGTGTTCTATAAAAGGAGGGTATCCTCTTAATTTCTACCCAAATGAAAAAATGGGTCGAATCCTCGTATATTTACATGTTGGGTTAAGCCATTTTATTTTTTTCCTTAAAATGAGAATTTCGAGTAATCGAAATCAATAATTTTTTTTTTTTTTAAATTTTGGAATTTTTAAAATTTCTGGATTTTAATATATTTTGTGAATTTTCAATTTTTTTTGTTTTTCGATTTTTCCAAAATCGGAATTTTTTTTTCAAAAAAATAGGATTGGTGCAAGGACATAATTTTACTTTCTTTGTTCGCAATTGAGTATGTCGTATACTACTTCAACCGTCGAAGAAGTATTAAAGTTCATTCAAGCATCAAGACGGATCCGAATATCAATCTTCTTCAACATTCAAACCTCTGCAAGATGAATTTTGGTGAGAACGTATTTAAGTCCCCTTAGAGTTCACTTAAAAGTATTTGGGATGCTTAAATGTTTTAATTAAATTGTTTTTTTAATTCATTCTATCAAAACATTTTGTTCTCGAACACCGTTTGGCAAAAAAATCATAAGTAATTAAAAAAAATTAGAAAAACATGAAACTGGTGGCCACGCGATCGTATCGAAATTATCTACAGTCATGGCCTGGAATCTCGTTTTATAGGTCGTTCGAACGAAATCAGATCTCGTTCGAATGAAATGGGGTCTCGTTTGAACTACTCGCCAACTCAAATTTTTTATGTAAAGCGCTCTAAATCATTCTGTTTTCAAGAAGGAGACCTGATGGTTTTCGATATCAGTAATCTGCTAATAGCAGAACACTTCGTCTTCTTCAATTTGAGGGTTTAAAACCTTTTGTTTTTCAATTCACAAAACATCCCAATCTTTAGTGAATTGTTTTGGAACCCAGGATACAATCTTGTTGAAGTTTTCTCTTGTAGGGAGGATAACCTACATCGATAAAAAATAAAAAATAAAAACTCTAAAAAAACTAAAAATCCTAACTATATAAAATAAAACTAAAAATTAAAATAAAATCTTATAAAAATAAATTTCTAATAACTAATCCTAAGAAAAATAATAAAATAAAGATTAAAAACTAATAAAAATCAAAATCGAAATAAAGAAATATAATAATAGAAAATAAATCCTAGAAAATTCTAAATAAATTTGAAATAAATCCTAAAACTAAAATGACTAAAAATAAAAAACAAGAAAAATAATAGAGGTACAAACTCAACACATATGGGGTTCGGGGTAGATTTAGGTTCGGTTTTGGCTCGGGTAAGGTTACGGGATTAGGCTTAACTTCGGGATTGACTTTTGACTTTCTTTTGAATCCGAACATTGTATGGCCATAAATTCTTCATTTCAACTCCGATTGACACGCCGTTTGAACCTAGGGGTCCTTTGATTCAAGGCCTTCAATTTTCATGTTTGGTTTGAGTTCGAAATCAGCCATTTGAATTTACAATTTTTCCCCTAATGGTGCAGTGTGACATTTTCATGCTCAATTTGCATCTGAACTTTACCGCTTTCTTTTTAAATCTATCAATACTCAAAAACAAACTTGCACAAGAGATTAGCAATATAAGATGTGAGCTTGAAGTTCTCAAAATTGCATTATTAACCCCATTTATTCTAAAATTTCTATTTTTCTCTAAAAGAATAAAAATTTCTCTAAAAAATTTTTGTTGATGGTGCAACGGAACTAATAAGTTCTAGATTTGGGTGTAAATAAAACAAAAATAATGCACTCATCAAGCCACACTTGGAAATTGAGGGAGAACTTGGAAAGACATAAGTAGTATGTGAGCTAATTGACAGGAAATATGTAATAAAGAGTTTTTACACGTAGCCACTACTCTTTTGAGGCACCATTTTCATATGTTAGCATTTATTAATGTGACACCCCGCCTAATTAAACCTTGGGTGATCAAGCCTTAATTCAATTTAAACAGGTTTCTTAAATGGTCCATTCTTAGCATCACTGCCGAAAGCCTTTTTAATTTACTAATCACCTAAGTGAAATTAAACGAGTGCCAAATTTTATCTTTCTTAAGCAGAATAAATAATCCATACCAACACATTACAATTCTAGTGATACTAAAATAGTTAACATAAATAATTGAATGCAGGTAATGTCTTGCCGAAAACCACGGCCAAGAAAAGACAAATAAAAATCCATAACTAGAATAAACTGTAAAAGTAAATATAGGACCACATGTCCCAACTAAGAATACTAAAACTGAGATCCTTCACTAGAACTAAAAAAGAGGAAGCGTCTAAACAATCCCTGCAACATCCACACGTGCTGCAGCTCCCAAATCTCTGGAAAGAAATCATGCTGGGTGTCCCTGTGGCTGGTCACCTAAAAGGTTTTTAAAAATTTTTACATAGCAAGAGTTAGTACTCAAAACATTTGAAAATATTTTGCAAGCAGTTATCACAATTGAGTTATTGATTACCCATATTTAAGTTTCATAGAACTCCCTTGGACTTCCTCACCTCTCTTTTATAGTACGTAACTATTGAGGATACTTAGTGTACCTAGTTATACTACCCCTAACCGTAGGTAACTTATTTACTATTCGTTGTCCTTATTCTTGTAATAATTACATCACGCTATAAATTATTACTAAGACATTTACAATTCATTTCATTGTCTACTATTCTAAATCAGTAGATTATACACATAGAATACATTTTATCACACAATAATGTATTTAATATCAGTTATCACTAACATATCCTTTTATCACACATAAAGGACTCTTGGTTCGGAATGATTCATCGACCCCAAGTAAAAGTTGGTTCGGAATAATCCATCGACGCCAACTATTTAAAAATATAAATATATACACATATTCTGGTTCGGGACTATTTCATCGCGACACCAGTTTAAAGTTTGGTTCGGCATTATTCATCGACCCCAAACATATAATAACTTTATGTTAGTTCGGAATGTCACATCGACCCTAACATAATTAATTTAGGAAAAATTCTATTAACCCAAACTTTATATGATTTAGTAGGTACACACCCAACCTATCAAATCATGCCCGTACATAATATATTTTACTTATATTCACAGTACTCATTAATTTACAATTTATTTCACTATTGTATTTATTCGAGTATTCACGTAACTCTAAGGGCCCTAGTTACCCCTCCCTTAATTCAGTAGTTAAGTTAACTTTAACCTACTGGTATTTTTCCGTAATTAAATCTCACTCTTTCCGTAATTAAATTCTCACAATTCAACATTCAGCTCAATCGATTGTTCTCCCGTTGGTCCATTTCTCCAAAATTCCCACTCAATCATTTATGAAGAAATCTAATGGTACACCTACTGGTGATTATAAGGTCTCCTCATTGGTAAAATATCATTACTAAGGTTCCCATTAAGCGATGGTAATTAAAAGTAATTTATTCACCAAATTCTCTAAAGTCCATCCAGGGTCGATCGATCGAGGGGATATGGTCGATCGATCGACTGCTCGATCGATCGATGTTCAAGGGTCGATCGATCGATCAAGCAGTGACAGACCCAGTTCATCTTCTTCATGCGGGTTTCACCATTTTTATCTATCAATCTTTCATGATAATTCACCATATTTGCAACCAACAATTTCTAATCATTCCTACATGTCCTGGGATGATTACTAACGATTTAAAACAACCAAATCATTATAAATCTTGGCCAAATTTACTAAAAATCTTTGTAGTATTCCAGAACCCTAAAAATACATTCTTTACATCTTTCATCATAATTCCAGATTTTTTTTAGTTCCATTTAATCATCTAGTTTTCTATGATATCAGAATATTTGGAGATTCAAAAACGTCCTACATGCAATCCCTACCAATCATGGATCATAATCAATTGTTTTTCTCCCAAAAATATCATAAATACTATGTTCTTCATCAAGCTTAAATATGGGTATTATAACTCAATTTATTTTGCAAATAACCACTTGCTTTATGATTTGTAGGGTCTGATTTCGTGGTTGTTGATGATTTTGATCCTTCAATCCTCCTTCCCAACAACTTTATGGTGAAACCTCCTTATAATTTCCCTTCCTTCCTTCTTTTGCCTTAAGAAATTGTCTCTCTCTCTTCTCTAATGGCTATGGTGTATTTTCCTTCTTTCTAACCATAGCCTCAACTTTTATAATCTGATCTAGGGTTTAAGAATTCGTAGGTCTACTTACCCATAATTGTAAAGAGACCAAAATGCCCCCGAATGGTCCCGATTTATCCCAAAAATGACCCGGCACTCAACTAGTACCCCCGGTACACTATTTTGACTAATTCGACCCCTTCAGAATCAACTGTGGACTCTAAATTATCGTTTAAGTCTCTTAAATATTTTTCTACTCTTATCCTTAATTTTTGTCCTACGCGCGACACTCGGTTGAGATAACTCCAGTACGTCGATATAGTCACTAGACCGTACATATCAACATTAAAAACTTACTACTCATATTTAGTAAATTTTTTATCGTCATATTCATCTTTATTAACATTTTATCTCATTAAATTACTCTTCTCACGTAATTTAAGTAAAACGTGTTTAATCTCATTAAATTACTATACTCATATCTCATTAAATTACTGTTCTCACGTAATTTAAGTAAAACGTATTTAATCACATTAAATTACTCTACTCACGTAATTTAAATAAAACACACATTAAATTACTCTACTCACGTAATTTAAATAAAACGTATCTTCCTAATTAAGCATAATTACGGGGTATTACATACTTCCCCTCTTACAAAAGTAATTTCGTCCTCGAAATTAGAAAATACCTGCTGTGAATAATTCTGTATATTGCTCTCGCATATCCTCCTCCCGTTCCCAAGTGGACTCATCCATATTGTTATGTCCCCACTGTACTCGCACTAAGGGTACCACCTTGGATCGTAATTTGCGCTCACTATATTCCAGAATAGCCACGGGTCTTTCTTCATACGAGACATCTGGCTGCAAATCGATCTCCTCTAGTGGAATGTGCCCGACGGCTCTCTCGCTCCTCTTGTATTTCTTCAGCTATGCCACATGGAACACATCGTGTATTCGCTGAACATGTTCAGGGAGTCCCAATCTGTAAGCTACCGGTCCCACCCTCTCAATGATAGGAAACGGTCCCACATATCTCGGTGCTAATTCCCCCTTTTTGCTGAACCTCGTAATCCCTTTCATAGGAGATACCCGAATTAACACCTGGTCGCCCACATCTTGTTCCACGTGTCTCCTACCGGTGTCAGCATAACTCTTCTGCCTATCCTGGGCTATTCGAATACGTCCTCGAATCAACTCTATTTTGTAGGAAGTCTCCTGTATCATCTCTGGCCCCAATAGCTTGTTATCTCCCACCTCTAACCAACAGGCGGGTGAACGACAAGGCCTCCCGTAAAGCGCCTCGAATGGACCCATGCCAATAGTTAATTGGTAAGAGTTATTATATTCAAACTCCACCAAAGGAAGGTATGGCTCCCAACCTCCCCCAAAATCCAGAATACACATCCTTAGCATGTCTTCTAACATCTGGTTTACTCTTTCCGTCTGACCGTCCGTCTGTGGGTGATATGTCGTACTCAACCGTAAGTCGGTGCCCATGGCCTCCTGGAAGCTCTGCCAGAAATGTGACACAAATGTCTTATCTTGGTCCGGCACAATATTAATAGGAACTCCGTGCAACTTAACAATCTCTGAAATGAATAGCTTCGCGTACCGCATAGTATCATAATCCGTACGAACAGGTAAGAAATGGGATACCTTAGTCAAACGATCCACTATCACCCTTATGGAATCATGACCCTTCTGTGAGGTTGGTAACCCGGTAATAAACTCCATTGAGATACTCTCCCACTTCCATACGAGAATCTCTAGTGGTTGTAGCATCCCTGAAGGTCTCTGATGGTCAACTTTTATGAGCTGTCATGTAACACACCTTGAGACAAATTCTGTAATATCTCGTTTCATACCTGACCACCAATATACTCGTCGCATATCCTGGTACATTTTGTCCCCACCTGGATGTATCGAGAATTTTGACCTGTGTGACTCTGTCATAACGGTATGCCTCAAATCATCATCTTCGGGTACTATCATCCTACCATTGAACCGTAATCCACCCTCTGAACTGATGGAGTAGGACTCTGCCCCCTTGGCCAGTAACTGTCGTACTTTGTCCTTACAAAATGGGTCTTCTCCCTGTTCCCTCACTCCCCACATAACACTCTTGGGAGTGATATCTAGAACTGCCATACATGCTCTCACATTTCATCCTCGTGTCTAAGTTCACTCCACTTCGCCTTCCAATTTTCTGCCAACTCCCCGGTAGGTCTTCTGCTTAACGCATCTGCCACCACGTTAGCCTTACCAGGATGATACTGTATATCAAATTGGTAGTCCTTCACAAATTCAAGCCACCTTCTTTGCCTCATATTCAGGTCCTTCTGAGTGAACAGATACAACAATGACTTATGATCCGTGAATAGAGTGAACTGCTCACCCAGAAGATAGTGCCCCCATATTCTCAATGCAAAAACAATCGCTGCCAACTCGAGGTCATGGGTGGGGTAATTCTTCTCATGTGGCTTAAGCTTTCGGGACGCATAAGCTATAGCCTTCTCCTCCTGCTGTAATACACCCCCAAGCCCTTGTAAGGACGCATCAGTATTGACTTGGTACTCCACTCCACTCCTAGGCAAGGAAAGAACGGGGGTTGAAGTCAACTTGTCCTTTAATTCACCAAAATGCTAACTGACAACTGTCACTCCATACGAAGGGAACTCCATTCTGAGTCAAATTCGTCAACGGTTCGGCAATTTTTGAGAATCCCTTGATGAAGCGACGATAATAACCGGCCAATCCCAAGAAACTGTGAATTTTGGTCGGTGTCGTGGGCTGTCCTCACTCCCTTACCACCGATACCTTACTCGGGTCAACAGTAATGCCTCTGATAGATACGACGTGGCCTAGGAACAGAACCTCCCGCAGCCAAAATCCACACTTCTCAAATTTGGCGTACAACTGATGGTCCCGCAATATCTGTAGAACCAATCGTAAGTGTTCTGCGTGTTCCTCCTCCGTGCGAGAGTAAATTAGAATGTCGTCTATGAATACAGTCACAAACTGATCCAAAAACTCCCTGAATACCCTGTTCATGAAATCCATGAACACTACCGGCGCATTTGTTAGCCCAAAAGGCATCACTCTGAACTCGTATGACCCGCACCGTGATAGGAAATCGGTTTTAGGTACATCTTCTTCACGAATGCACAATTGGTGGTAGCCAGACCTCCAATCGATCTTTGAGAAGTATGCATCCCCTCTCAATTGATCAAACAAGTCATCAATCCTCGGGAATGGATACTTATTACTTATCGTCACTTTGTTCAGCTCTCTATAATCTACACAGAGACGAAGTGAACCATCCCTTTTCTTTACAAACAACACTGGCGCATCCCATGGCGATGTACTCCGTCGAATAAAGCCCTGTCCTAATAGCTGCTGAATCTGTTCTCTCAGTTTCTGCATCTCCGAAGGAGCCATGCGATACGGTGCTCTGGAAATTGGTCTCGTCCCCGGTGCTAGGTCAATAACGAACTCTATCTCTCTGCTAGGTGGTAACCCTGGTATCTCCTGAAAGACATCCTCAAAATCCCTCACAACTGGGATTGAGTCCAGAGAAACGACAACCCCATGTGAGGTCTCCTCCTCAATATAATATAAATGAGTTCGCGATCCTCCCTCGGGGAGTGGCATTTCCACAAGGAATATCTCTTGTCCCGGGATGGAGAACACGATGGTCCTCTCATAACAATCTACCATTGCCCTATTATGTGCCAACTAATCCATGCCTAGGATGATGTCATATCCCTCCATATCCAGCACTAGGAGGTCCGTCGCTAGACTCAATCTCCCGACCATAATGTCCACACCCTTACAAATCGAGTGTATAAGGGACCCACTACCCATCGATGACTCCACACACATAAGATGAGTGTCTGCTATCGCTAATAGACCGGCTGCCCGTGCAAACCTAGTGGAAATAAACGAATGCGTCTCCCCCATGTCAAACAAAATATTCCCCTCAAGCCCATGAATAGGAAACATACCCGTAACTGCCTGCGGTGCTGGAGGTGCCGGCTAAAATGGAATATCACGGATATTGAACACACGTCCGTACTGCATCTGCCTTGGCTGTGGGTCCTGTACTGCTGTTGGGGCTAATGGAGCATGCTGCCCCTGTTGGGCACCCTATTGTTGTGCCCTATCCGGCTATGGACAATTTCTGCTCTTGTGACCCTGCTGGCCATAAGTGAAACACTGGCCCAGGAACTGTCTCTGCCCTTGGCCCTGTTGGCCCTGATGTTGGCCCTGTCGACCCTGGCCTTGTTGTCCCCCATTTTGATTACCTTGGCCCTGTCGGCCCTGAGGGACTGGTTGCTGGGGACCCTGCTGGCCCTGCCGGTCAAAGCGATGCCTCCCGTGCTTAAACTTCTTGGTATATTTCCCCTGTCGGGAATCCTTCCCTATCTGGCCTGCTGTTTGCTGCTGTGATGCGCTGCTGCCACTAACCCCATCCACCTTGCCTGGTTGACAAGGCTCACCCCTCTCATATGAAAATGATGATCCTGACAGTGTAGTAGAGCGGCATTGACAACATCTGTGTAGGTTACCAACGTCGGATTACCAATCAAATGCTGTCTGATTCTCCAGGTTAGGCCCTCCATAAATCTGGACTTCTTCCTCTCCTCATTGCTCACCTCGTTTGGCATAAAATTAGCCAAGCGGGTAAACTCCTCCTCGTAGTCAGCAACTGAGCGATCACCCTGAACCACTTCGCTGAATTTCTTCCTAATCTCTGACTCCACTGCTTGAGGGAAATACTTGCGGTCAAACTACACCCAAAACTCAGAAATAGTCAAAGTGTTCCTTTCCTCGGTGGTGGTAACTGACTCCCACCACTGTAGGGCCGCTCCTGACAGACGGAAAGTGGATAGCATTTGTTCCTGTACTTTGGTGCACTCTAGCATGCGCAAGTGGCACTGGATATTTTTCTTCCAGTTGCACGCTTCCACTACGTCGGTACTGCCATGAAACTCGGGTGGGTGTCCTTTCTGAAATGTCTCCCTGACTCGCTACCAAGTAGATGGTCCTGCTGGAAATTTCACTACCAGTTCCACAAAGGGAGGTACTTGGGGCTGAGGAAAGTGGGCTGCCATGGCCCTCATAGCTGTCTCGACTGCCTGAGCCACTATCACTGCAACCTGAGTAGTGGAGATTAACTCTGATGGGGGAGGTGGTATCGGTACCTGTGGCTCCTGATGAGCCTCCCTCACCCCCTCTCTGGCTTCAGCCCTCTATGCTCTCTGTCTCCTTGGTGGCATCTGAAATAAGATTCAAATTGTATAAGTACACAATTTATACGAAATTTAAGAGCGGAAGTATGATAACGCAATAGTGGGAAAAATTTGAATCAACAATCCTAATAGTAGGGCTCTAATACAACCAAACGTTACGCTGAATCGTAGTAAGCCGTACATATCCTATGGACACTAGAACCTAATGCTCTGATACCATCTGTGACACCCCGCCTAATTAAACCTTGGGTGATCAAGCCTTAATTCAATTTAAATAGGTTTCTTAAATGGTCCATTCTTAGCATCACTGCCGAAAGCCATTTTAATTTACTAATCACCTAAGTGAAATTAAACGAGTGCCAAATTTTATCTTTCTTAAGAAGAATAAATAATCCACACCAACACATTACAATTCTAGTAATACTAAAATAGTTTACATAAATAACTAAATGCAGGTAATGTCTTGTCGAAAACCACGGCCAATAAAAGACAACTAAAAATCCATAACTAAAATAAACTGTAAAAGTAAATATAGGACCACATGTCCCAACTAAGAATACTAAAACTGAGATCCTGCACTAGAACTGAAAAAGAGGAAGCATCTAAACAATCCCTGCAACATCCACAGGTGCTGCAGCTCCCAAATCTATGGAAAGAAATCATGCTGGGTGTCTCTGTGGCTGGGCACCTAAAAGGTTTTTAAAATTTTTTACATAGCAAGAGTTAGTACTCAAAACATTTGAAAATCTTTTGCAAGTAGTTATCACAATTGAGTTATTGATTACACATATTAAAGTTTCACAGAACTCCCTCGGACTTCCTCACCTCTCTTTTATAGTACGTAACTATTGAGGATACTTAGTCTACCTAGTTATACTACCCCTAATCGTAGGTAACTTATTTACTATTCGTTCTCCTTATTCTTATAATAATTTCATCACGTTATAAATTATTACTAAGACATTTACAATTCATTTCATTGTCTACTATTCTAAATCAGTAGATTATAAACATAGAATACATTTTATCACACAACAATGTATTTAATATCAGTTATCACTAACATATCCTTTTATCACACATAAAGGAGTCTTGGGTCGGAATGATTCATCGACCCCAAGTAAAAGTTGGTTCGGAATAATCCATCGACCCCAACTATTTAAAAATATAAATATATACACATATTCTGGTTTGGGACTCTTTCATCGTGACACCAGTTTAAAGTTTGGTTCGGCTTTATTCATCGACCCCAAACATATAATAACTTTATGTTAGTTCGGAATGTCACATCGACCCAAACATAATTAATTTAGGAAAAATACTATTAACCCAAACTTTATATGATTTAGTAGGTACACACCCAACCTATCAAATAATGCCCGTACGTAATATATTTTACTTATATTCACAGTACTCATTAATTTACAATTTATTTCACTATTGTATTTATTCGAGTATTCACGTAACTCTAAGGGCCCTAGTTCCCCTCCCTTAATTCAGTAGTTAATTTAACTTTAACCTACTAGTATTTTTTCGGAATTAAATCTTACCCTTTCCGTAATTAAATTCTCACAATTCAACATTCAGCTCAATCGATTGTTCTCCCGTTGGTCCATTTCTCCAAAATTCCCACTCAATCATTTATGAAGAAATCTAATGGTACACCTACTGGTGATTATAAGGTCTCCTCTTAGGTAAAATATCATTACTAAGGTTCCCATTAACCGACGGTAATTAAAAGGAATTTATTCACAAAATTCTCTAAAGTCCAGCCAGGGTCGATCGATCGAGGGGATATGGTCGATCGATCGACTGCTCGATCGATCGACGTTCAAGGGTCGATCGATCGATCAAGCAGTTACAGACCCAGTTCATCTTCTTCATGCGGGTTTCACCATTTTTATCTATCTATCTTTCATGATAATTCACCATATTTACTACCAACAATTTCTAATCATTCCTACATGTTCTGGGATGACTACTAACGATTTAAAACAACCAAATCATTATAAATCTTGGCCAAATTAACTAAAAATCTTTGTAGTATTCAAGAACCCTAAAAATACATTCTTTACATCTTTCATCATAATTCCAGATTTTTTTTAGTTCGATTTAATCATCTAGTTTTCTATGATATCAGAATATTTGGATATTCAAAAACGTCCTACATGCAATCCCTACCAATCATGGATCGTAATCAATTGTTTTCCTCCCAAAAATATCATAAAAACTATGATCTTCATCAAGCTTAAATATGGGTATTATAACTCAATTTATTTTGCAAATAACCACTTGCCTTATGATTTGTAGGGTCTGATTTCGTGGTTGTTGATGATGGTTGATGATTTTGATCCTTCAATCCTCCTTCCCAACAACTTTATGGTGAAACCTCCTTAGAATTTGCCTTCCTTCCATCTTTTGCCTTAAGAAATTGTCTCTCTCTCTTCTCTAATGGCTATGGTGTATTTTCCTTCTTTCTAACCCTAGCCTCAACTCTTATAATCTGATTTAGGGTTTCAAAATTCGTAGGTCTACTTACCCATAATTGTAAAGAGACCAAAATGCCCCCGAATGGTCCCCATTTAGCCCAAAAATGACCCGACACTCAACTAGTACCCCCGGGTACACTATTTTTACTAATTCGACCCTTTCGGAATCAACTGTGGACTCTAAATTATCGTTTGAGTCTCTTAAATATTTTTCTACTCCTATCCTTAATTTTTGTCCTACGCGCAACACTCGGTTGAGATAACTCCGGTACGTCCATACAGTCACTTGACCGTACATATCAACATTAAAAACTTACTACTCATATTTAGTAAATTTTTAATCATCATATTCATCTTTATTAACATTTTATCTCATTAAATTACTCTTCTCACGTAATTTAAGTAAAACGTGTTTAATCACATTAAATTACTCTACTCATATCTCATTAAATTACTCTACTCACGAATTTAAGTAAAACATATTTAATCACATTAAATTACTCTACCCACGTAATTTAAATAAAACACACATTAAATTACTCTACTCACGTAATTTAAATAAAACGTATCTTCCTAATTAAGAAGAATTATGGGGTATTACAATTAAATAATCCACGTGGAATAACTACACACGGAGACATCATATTTATATATAGTATATAGATATAGATAAATAAGTCAAGTCTGAACACAATTTTAATTCAATATCTTATTGGGCTCGGCTCGAATTCGGTTCAATCACTAATATTCATACTAACTATTGTAAAATAATCAGGCTACTCGAGTTCGGCTCGTATACGTTTTCTTGGAAGCTCGTTCGAGCTCAGGTCGTAAAATAATGAACAAAATTTGAACATCTTTCAAGCGCATTTACTTTTACAAATCAATCTTGACCAAACTTAAAGCTTATTTCGACTCTACTGATTTTCACATCTAAACGAAACTTAGTTTGGCTAATTATTAAACTCTCTCTGCTTGCAAACCTCAAAATCTAAACTTGAAATGGTTAGCTTTGACGCAAGAGACAAAAGTTTTTGGATAGGATTTGTATCAATAGCTTTGGTTTGGAAAGTTAGAAATAAGTTCTACCATTCTTTTTACATTTAGTTTCATTAACAAATATATTTGTTCCAATAAGTTACATTAAAAAATATGTAGTAAATATTAACCCTTTACGGGTTAATTACATTTACTTCTCCTAAACTTTACCCTCATTTTCACTTTAGCATTCGAACTTTCATTTTTATTATTTAACATCCTAAATGAGTAGAAGTAACCCCCTATCATTTACACCGTGCATTTTTTGACAGAAACGTTGATCATGTGTCATGCACATGTGGGTATTTTTGTCCAAAATGATATAAAAATATTAAAAATTGAAAATTACAGAATAAATCATTTAAAAAAAATAAAAATCTGAAAATTATAGAAAAATAATTAAATTTTTTAAAATTAGCTAAAGTATTTTAAAAATAAATTAAAAAATATATAAGAAATCTGAAAATATAATTTTTTAATCAAATTTGGAAATAATAATTTTCAAAATTTGAAGAAAATCTTATAATGATTCTGAAAATATTAAGCATAATTTTACTAACTATGAAAATTAATAAAGTTTGTATTAAAAAAGTAAAAAGAAATTATAGAAAAGAACAAAAAAATCTAGAAAGTAATAAATACTAACTAAAAATAAGAAAATTTTGAAATACATTGAAAAATCTGGAATATAAGAAAAAGAAAATTTAAAAAAATAAAAAAATAAAGAAAATTTATTTTACAAATCTGGGAATAACTCAATACATATTAAAAATCAGAAAATATGTTAAAATATTAAAATGACAAAAAATACTACAATATATTGAGAAAGTACTAAAAAAATTTAAAAATTTTGAAAGTGATATAGAGAAAAATTGAGAAAAAAACAAAAAAATTGGAAATAATAAAACTGATTTAAAATATTTAAAATAGCGGGAAAAACATTATTGAAAAAAATCTCTAAAAATCCATAAATAATAGAATAATTGGATTTTAAAAAATAGTAAATAAAAGTTATTTAAAAAAATCTTCTAAAAAACTGGAAATATTTTATTTTAAAAAATGTAAATAATAGAAAAATATATAAAAGTATGCACAACATTTTTAAAATTTTGAATAAAACTGATTTTAAAAAAAAAACATTAAAGATATTTAAAAAAAATTAATAAATGTGTAAATAGTATAAAAAATTGAAACAATTTGAATATAATAGAAAAAAACTTCGAAAAGGTCTAAAAATAATCGAAAAAATATTTTAAAAGTTAAAATAATATTTTTAAAAAAGTTTTAAGAGTTTTTGAAAATAATATAAAAGACATTTAGAAAAATTTCCATTAAAAATAAATTGCAGCTACATAAAAAAAGACATTAAACTCTGAAATCATTTTTTGTGGGTGAAAAGAATGGATTTTTACTAATTAGTCCCGTTTACTAAGAATGTAGTTTAATAGGTCATATCATCTTTTTTTTTTTTGCTCCAACAGGACCCATGCAAAATGATTTTTGGTTCAATAGGTACTACTAGTAAACATATAGTGAATATTCATGGTATGTATAAATAAGACCTATTAGGAACAAAAAAATTATGATAGGACCTACTAGAAAAGATTTTATGTAAATATGACTTATTTGTCAAGCTCCCAAAAAAATCAATAGCAAAACAGAAAAAAACAGAGAACCCCAATTAGCAACCCCATGGCCTTCCCCAACACCACCAACCAACCTTTGACAACCCCAACGAGCAACCCACCGGCCAATACCTCCACCTAGGAACCCATAGTCTTTAGATTTAACCCATTTGAGAATTAATGGATTTTTTTGATTTGTATTTTGAGGATTTTTTATTTACATTATTGGGTTTTTGTTTTGATTTAGATTTGATGGGTTTCTCAATTCGATTTGGTGGATGGAGATTGAAGTGGACAGAGGTTGTCAGAGATGGCCATGGTCGGAGGTGGGTTGAGATTTAAAGTGTTTTATGTGTATGCCTGATTCATATCCATGTGTAGAGAGAGGGAAAAGGTGGGAAGGCATGAAGAGATATAAGAGAGGAAGAGGTGTGTAGCCATGGTAAGAGAAGAGACAAAAAGAAAAAAAATTGAGACACAGTGATGTGTCATCATCATATTGGGTGATGTGTGTGGGTCACATGAGTTCCACTAAAAATGTCACCTGGTGTGATGATGACACATTACCGGGTTTCAAAATTACGTCCAAAACTGGGTCTCCCTAACATTTTCAAAAAAAAATGAAAAGTTGTCACTTAAGTCGTTTAATTCAAGATTATTTTGTCTAAGTAACTCCGAACTATTTTTGGGGGAATTTTTTTTTAAAATCAAACAGATTAACCACAAGATGTCTTTAATAAAAATATTGTTCGAGATATGTTCAAGATTATGTAACTAGTTTTTAAAAACAAAACTAAAATAGTTTAAAATACGTTAAATCGTCACACCAACAAGAATGAGATGAGGAGATGTAGAAAGATTAAGTACACACAATTTTTAACGTGGTAAAACCTCACCCAACTGAGGAAACCACCACGGTTACTTCTAAATCACAAACTAAAAATCTAATAAAACAAAATATACAAGTTACAAGCTATTTGACACACATGCAAACAAAATAGACCTATACAAGTTTATAATGTGTACCCACTGGTTTGATTCTAACTTCTCTGCAGTTCTGATATTGATGTGGCTTTCTCAGCTTGCTAACTTCTCAACATTTTGTTCCAGCTTTACGTCGACTCTTGATGTTTCAAGATCTTTTATCCAACACTTTTTATGTTGTAGTGTGTCAAGTGTTTGTGACGGTGTTCTATCACATGCATGCATACACACACACACTTATTTATACAAACAAGTCCTATCAAATTACAGACAAATCTAAATTATTAGGGGTTTCAGTTTCTCTCTTCTTGAGAAACAAATAACTTCTTGATCTTTCAAAATATCCAAGAATCCAAGGTTACCTTGCTCAGAAGATGACCAAGGTCTTAAAAAAATTCAGAGGGTTTTGAAAATGTTTTTGAAATTGTAAATCGCCAATTACGATTTCAACTAGATTAGAAGTCTTGTTTCATAAGAACCAGAAATATAAAAGGAATTTGTTGATTCTTGAGTTGTGAAAAACATTTACAGAAGAAAATAATCAACAAATATAATTTCTCAAGATGAGAAACGAAATAATGCAGATCTAAGTGATATATGACATAAAACAGGAAGATCTACAGTTATTATAAAAAGAAATAAAGATCAAACAAAAATGTCTAAGTTGGTTACAAGATCTTAAACACAAATTAGTCAAACCATGAATAGCCTTCAAACCATTTCCAAAATAACTCTCAAACACTCGGATTTTGTTGAGGTTGTAAACTCATTTAAGATTTAAAGGGAGTTGAGGGTTGGAAACGAGATTAAGGGTTATTTTCTCTCTCCGGCTTCTCTCTCTTTTTCTTCTCTCTCTTATCCTTTCTCTCAGTTTGACGAACTGGCAAAAGTTCCAAAATGTTGAGGGTCAGTCTCCTTTTATACTAAGCAAGGAAGGATATAGAACATCATCTCTAATCTAATGGTTGAGATTTAGTCTTTGGAAATTGATTCTCATCCAATGGTTTAACAACAACGGTGGATTAAATGTTTGCTGATTGGTTTAAAGAGGGTTCACATGGATTGGGATAAAACGCATGCAATACGTTGATTAAATTTAACCAAGGAATGAGATTTCATATCGATTCTGTGTCTAAAAGAAAACACAAATCAAGCCATCATAACATTCATAGGTGTAAGGCTCAGATAAAACCATAATTGCGTGTTTTAAAACTAATTACACACACACAACCTCAAGTCTCAAGTGCTTTCGAATTCTACCCAACCAAACATTCAGGCAAGTTTAGTTAAAACCAATTATCACAAAATGACCCCAAATGTTTTTAAAACCCGACTTTTGTTATGTAGAAAATCATTTACAAATTATTTAAAAAAATCTCAAAATTAGTAAATTCTTATTTTAAAAGGGAATTAACTCACACAAGCAATTAATGCAGTATATATATATTATGTATGCAATCCTAGTATGTGTGTGTGGTTGATAATTTACCTTTAAATGAATCAATCGAGGCATCATGTGCAGAATATGAGGTTCTTTGGTATCTAGGGGATGGGACTCAAATTTTGTCACAATTCCAAACTAGATGAGCAGTTATACAATGTAGACTCAACTAAGTCAAGAGTATAAGGTGATTCAAAAAAGAGTGATGAACCATATAGGGTTTTATTTTTAGAGGTTAAAAGACAAGGATACCCTTTTTAAAAAGCCACACTGATTAGGCATAAATATTTCACATTTATCCCCTTAATTTGGTATTTTTATGATCCTGTGCATTGTAAATAGCTTGGATTTGTCTCATATTTATGCTACTAACCCTTTTTGGCAATTATTTCATATTTTGTCTATCTCTTATGTATTTTAAAGGTATTTCATGCAAATTAGTGCAAAAGAGAATGCAAAATAGTGAAAGAAAGCAAGAAATAGGGAGTTCAAGGGCATTTTCATAATTTCACAGCCCTATTTCGAAGGTGGGAGAACTAGAAAGTTGAAGAGCTCTCAATTGCAAGAACATTGGAAAACTGACACTCCAATCTGAGCTACGGTGAAGAAGTTATGACCATTTAAATTTAGAGATAGAATGTCAAAAGTTGAAATTAATTCTGGAAGCTGAAGAGTTTCAACTCTTGAAATTTCTTGTACAATTCCTTTTTATTAGTTGTAAAATGTGAAGAGGCATGGGAAGAGTCATTTTTGAGATATGTAAAAGGGCAAACCCTAGTAGGAAGGGAGGGAGGTTTTTTACTTCAAGTTGTAGGAGGCTAGTAGTTAGGGTTTCTTTGTAGTTAGTTTTTAAAGGATTCTTATATCCAAGAGCCCTAGTTTTGAAGTTTTTCTACTATTCAAGATTCAAAGATCTATTCAAGATTCATCATTCATCCATTACAAGTAATTTTAATTTATTGTTTTTACTGCTTTCATAGTTAGTTTAAGTAATTGTTGCTTTCTAGTTTTCCAATCCCAATTCAAGTCATGTTCTCAATTTTCTAGATTTAGTTATGAATTCCTACACTTTCATTTTTAAGTTTACTTTTATTTTAATCATGTTAAGCTAAGTTTTTAAGGGTGGGGATGCATGAACCCACCCCGATGTGGTATGCATAGATATAAAATTTGTCCTCTAAATTAAATAAGTGATTAGATCATGTTGTATAGTTTCACAACCATTCTACACCTTTTTGACCTCGTTTGCCCTAGGTAACCAAGGTGATTAAGGATGAAACACGCGTGAATTATTGCAACACTAATTTACTCATTCTTTGATTATGTATGATCCGGGCTCGAACCTCATATATGTAATGCTTTGGAGTACTAAAGACTGGGTCTGATCAATTATATAATTTACGACTAATATTGTAGTGGCATACACACTAGGGATTGGGGGAGTGTATTCTTAACCCATTTCTTCATTCATATTAATTCCTTCTTAGTTAGTTAATTTTCCATGCATAGGTTAATTTAAATGAATTTAGTTAATTCATAGATAGAATCCAAAAATCAATCATCTGTTTCTTTTCTTTTCGTTTAACATCAACTTTAGGATTAAACTACCTTACCTTTGTCGTCACATTCACACATCCTAACTCCCTATGGATTCGATTCCCATACTCTCCACTATACTCCTTTTGAGTGTAGTTACAATTTTAGTTTTTTATATTGTGGTTGGAAGACGATAACAACGACTAGCGTATTACACGGAAGCTCGGTTTTTCCACTCGATCACACATGTCATCCACGAGTAAATTTTTCATCCAAAATTTAATGGTGTTAACATTATGGGATATTTTGAAGTCGTATTCGAAGTTCAGGGGGCTAAATGTCAAAAATAAAAGTTCAGGTGAAAAGTTAAAAAGGAGTAAAATTTAGGGAGACGTATAATTCACCCTTTACTGTATGCATAACTTTCACAAAAACATCAATTATATTATAAACACGAATACTATATTTATACTCACTCAATTATAACCCTCCACATCTAATGGCGGATCTAGAAATTTTGGTGCGTAGGAGCGAAAATACATCTATTTTTTTGTAAAAAAAATATAGTTGAGTGAAAATATTTTATTCATTTTTGTCATAAGTTATATTTGGGTTATCCCAAAAATATCACAATAGAGGTTTTACGAAGAACAATAACAATCAATAAGGAAAGCAGAAAATCACACACACAACACAGCTATATACGTGGTTCGACAACTTCCCTACGTCCATGGAGAAGTCTACTGTTTATTAAGTATCTATCAATATGCTCAATTACATGCCCCAATGCCCTGGGCCAAGGGTTATAATTTATAGATGTATAATTTATAATTCTTTACTCCCCGATTCCCTTGATGATCCATGAAATCCCTTGAATATCTCCACGAGATTATAGGGCATTAACATGGTTTTGGGGCAATATGGACTGCACACGCTTGTAGCTTCTTTTCATGATGTCAGGCCGGGCTTCTCTCTAAACCTATTGGGCCAAGTAGCCGTTGTTGTGGGCTAAGAACAAAATTTGGTCCCCGAATTTCCCCTGAAATCCGTGCGCCATTGCTTAGGCCGGTGGATTTTTCATGTGGCTTAAGGCTGTAGCCTCGTTAGTGGCATACTCATAATTTATTGAAGCAGGAGAGGCACGCTTATCTTTCTGTGAGATATTGAAGCCCAAATCTTCCTCGAGAAGTGCAAAAAGTCCCTTGAGTGTTTGAAACTGGGTTGTCAAAAACCCAATTGTCAGTTCATCATCTCATTCGTTTTTGTGCATATTTTGTACTGAGGCTTCATTTGTTACTCTCACTCTTCAAAATCAAGACTTTCTCAGATTTCCAAGTCTCGTCTTTATCTCGTAAGTTTCAACCTTTTTTTTTCTAGTTTCCTTTCTTATGGTTATCGCTCTTCTACTGTAGCTAGGGTTTTTGTGTTTTCTCTCATGGTGATGCTTGATAATAAGCCTTTGACAAAGTTTAGGAAGTGTTACAATATCCCTGACTTGGTAGAGAGAGAGAGTGTACGTCTGTCCCTAGAAATATTCGCAACAGATGGTCACTGGATCCATGTTCTGTTAGTTTTGGTAGGCGATTTAATTTTTCCCTCAAAACTTTTGTTTTTACACTCTTTCGAATACTTCAACATAGTTCATGCTCAATGTTCTCCGAATATGTGGAAGATTGTTAATGAAGTTCACAGGATAAACCATCTAAATGGAACCAACTTAGGATTAATTGATATTTTTAATTGTTATTCTTTCTCTCGAACCAGTGGGGGTCTTCTGTACTTGAAAGAAAGAAGTCGTAATAGGGAGTTGGTAGTAAATCTACCTAATTCCCATAAATACTATTTCTTTAAAGGTTTTATTGCCAGGAATTGGTAATTTCCTCCCCAATCAGGGGGCATAAGGTACTTGGGGTCCTCGAATCCTACCTTTAGAGAGGAATACACAGGTTATTATCTCTATTTCTATTGTATTTCTTATTTCCTTCCTTTCTGTGCATTCATTCTAATTTTTCCTTTATTTTCTTTTATAACGAAAGCCAAGTATCAAGAGCGAACTCTTCATGAGATTTGAGCTGCTAAAGTTGAGAAAGCTTGGAGGATAAGAGATACTATTACTTAAGGGGAACATCCTTGGTCTACTGCATTTTTTATTAAATATAGGAATACTACTTCCAGCTTTATTGCTCGTCCAATAGACACAATCCCTCATCTATACGTTCTATGAGAAGAAGTTCATGGTACCTCTGAACCCATTAAGGTAGAGGAAGAGGAAGAGAGTATCTCGGGGGAGGATCAGATAGATGGCAGTGAGGAATGAAGTGGTGAAGGTGAGAGAGGTGAGGAAGAGACTAGTGAATAAGAGTACAGCGAAAAAGATATGGCCCCTCTGAGGAGAATAATATTAATCCAGGATAACGCTGATGATGATTTGTGATCCAATAGGATGAAGCTCCTCAAGAAGAAGGCTGGAGAATCTTTTGGTAGCTCCAAGTTGGTGGTTCAAGAGAAGGTGGTGGAGAGAAAGAATAAAGAAGAAGAGGAGAAGTGATAGAGAGAGAAAAAGAGAAGAAGAGAAAAAGAGAGAAGAAGAAAAATAAGGGCACATGCCTCGATAGTGCCTTATGTTATTGTTGTTGAGGGACCCTCGGTGGCTGCTGCTCCTCAACTTTCCCCCTCCTATTAGAGAAAGCAGTTCTCGCTACTGACAATGAGCGCCAATCAAGCATTGGGGGGGGGGGGACCAGTTCTCCTTCAAGTCTGCCCAAGGCCTTTCTTTGGTAAGTACCCATTTCTCTATACTTCTTTATTCTATATTTTCCTCTAACATCTCGTTCTTATCCTGTATTTTTTCTATTTCACAGTTTGTCTTTGACTATAATGTGATGCTCCATGGTCGATCTGAGCTGTCGAGGAGAAAATCAAAAATGGATAAAGCTCTAAAGTCTTCGGAGAAGGACTTTGCTGACACGAACTCTACCTTTGACACATAGAGGGATAAATCTACAAAAGAGTTGTCCAGCCTTCGCGAAACTGATGGTGTCATGATTGTGGACAAGCTGTAAGTGGAAGAGGAAAATAAGGGGCTGGTCTTGGAAGTCGAGAAGTTAAAGGAGGAGGTAGTGACCGTTTGAGAAAGTGGATGTAATGAAGGTTGGGATACAGTGTATGATGATGTCGAACGCTAGATTGCTTATCTTCGACGAGCATTTTTAAGAAAGGTTGGGACAAAGCCTTGACTACTACTAGAATTGTTACTGATTCCCCCCCTCTTATCCCAACATTATCCTGGTTGCAATACTCTTGAAGAGGCTCCTTCTTCCCAACCTGATTCTCAGTATGACATGGAGACATTACTCCTGCTGTTGGATCCGCATTGGTCAATCCAAAGGGGGCCATTTTTCCAACTGGGGGAGTTGCTCCAAGTGCTGGTGAATGTGAGGTTCCTATCTACCAAGATGCTGATAAAGGGAAAGGGATCTCCATATCTAACAAGGTTGAGGTCTCCTAGGAATTTTAGGCCCTTCTCTTATTTTTTGTTCACTTGTTGTATTTTTGCTTCTTCCATTCGTTGTATTGGCCCGTGCCCTTTGATTTAATTATAAAGTAAACTTTTTATTTCATCACCGATTATTGCTAATTTTGTTGATTGTTTGGCTGGCTATAGCTCATTGATTTAGACGAATATATCCTTGTTAACTCCTATCTAAGACAGATTCTTGGTCCGAACATAAGCGCTCAAGCACGTCGATGTTTTTTAAGGATTCATAAATCCCTAAGGGTGAGAAACCACGACTAAAAAGATCAATCTGAGGTAGTTTCCAAGAAAAATGATAGGCATGAGGAGATGGGGGCCATTGGTGCCTCTGTGCAGGAAGAGATGGATGCCTTGAAAGTTAAGCTTCTGGATGCGTCTAAAATAAACCATGTGGGGGAGTTATTACAAAAAGAGAATGAAGCTTTGATAAGAGAAATTCCTCACCCCAAAGAAAACACTCCATTTGGTCCTCCTTTGGTGCTGCTAGGCTCCCCCTCATCGTCAACTTTAGTTCCTCATACTAACAATCAAGCTTCAAGGAGGGAGATTGCCAAGCTGAAAGAAGATATTCCTCGAGCCTATGTGATTGTTGTTTGTCTTCAAAGGGATGTTACATGATTTAGATAGTTGTTTCGAAGGGGTCCAAGTAAGCCTTAAAGAGGCCAAAGAACTTGCTTTTTCTAGAGGATAGCTAAACATCCTAAGGAATCTACCCTGTGATATAAATATCATACCATTTGCTCATCTATTCTTCTAAACCCTTTCTCATTGGATAATAGATGGATCGCAATATTTACTATTCTAGTGCAGCTTCTAGAGCCACTCCCAGAGAGTTTTTTGAGTAGCATACCACCTTTATTGTCACGCTGGGCCATCGTAGGTCTTTAAGTATTTTCTTTAGTCTTTTGATGTAAATGTAACCGTACGATTATTAATGATAAATATGATGATTATTTATGTTTTGAGCATTTGGTGACTAAGCATGTGTTAAACTTACTTGTTTATTGCTTGGTATCAGTATTTGACCAAGAAAAGTCCTTGTTAAATCTGATCATAGTATAAATGAGTTAGTATAAAAACTTTAAACATTTTGGGCTTCTCGATGGACTAAATGACATTGAGTTTTGTTATCTCGTGTTTGAACATTCACCTAGTATAATATTCCATTGCCATATCATTCCATTCCACTTTACCTTTGTGGTCTTATCGTCAAACTTCCTTAGGCCTACGTCCATTGATGGCGAGAATGTACCTAGTTAAGTCTACATCCATCTGAATGAGATTTTTCAACCAACCTATGTTGGTGACTAACCTTGAGTTGAATTTATTGCCTAAGGATCCCCTATTGGCCTTTTATTGCTGTCGGAGCAACTCAGGGAGGCCAATTTTGTTTTCAACAGAGACATAAGGAAGGTTAATCGTAAACCTTGCTTTATATATTTTAGCTTTGCATACAATATGTTTGGCACACTATTGTAACCATAGGATCTCTATTCCTTGGCTGGAGCAAGTTGACCAACTTGCTATTTTTTTTAGGGGGCATATTACTTATAAAGGATGCGTATTGAGGTTTGATCAAGAGATATTAGACAACCAATATGTTCAGAATGCGTGGGCTAATCGATCTTTATTGACTAAAATGATAAAATAAAAGGAAAAATTACTTCGTAAATGAAGATTTGCCTAAACTAATGATGTTGAAAAACAAAAGATATTCAAGTTTAAAAGTATAACTTCTTAAGGTTGGCTTCATTCCAGTCCCTTAGTATCTCCCTACCATCCAGCGTTTTCAAGTGATAGGCCCCCTACAAGTTGTCTCTCATTATCTTCAAGGGTCCCTCCTAATTTGGTCTTAGTTTTCCACTTGATGGTTGTAAGGACATTTTTTTCTATTATCAATTTGTATGTCATAAGCCGCTACACCATTGAAGAAAATCAAGATCGTATCGTCATCAACGGATCAAATTTCAAAAGAAGAAAGGAATCATTTTTCTGCATAACCGGATCGGTCTGCCTAGATTAAAAGAACCGATCTGACCCGAACAGGTCCGACCCTCTACCGGACCGATCCGCTTGTTTAAGAAACAGAAGACCCCGAATCGAATGCGAACTGAAGGAGCCTCTTGAGAAAACAAACTGGTCCGCACCCGAACCGATCTGCATCCATACCGGACCGGTCCGCCTGGGATAAAATCGGACAGTTCCGTTTATGTTTAAAACTACTCATGGTTTTCTTATTTAGACCTATTTTGAGGATTTGTTTTTCTAAGACTTTTGAGACGATTTAGAGAGTCCTTTTTTTCTCAAGTCTTCATACTTTTTGAGTCCCAAGACTCATGTTTTGATTCACATAATTTCCAAATCCTTTGTGAATCGTTTGGAACCCTGGAACACAGACTTTGTTGCTTTCAACCTTTGTGGGGAGATCTTTGCAATCGAGGGCTGTGTGTCATTGCCGAGGGAGTCTCCACAAAGTGTTTTGGTTGCGTGTCATTAAGGAGAGCTGTGGTTCGTCCTTTGTTGTTTGGGCTGCGAGTCCTTGGGGGTGCTGCGTGTATTCTCTTGTTGAGTTCAAGACTGCGTGTCTTTGTGGGTTGGTTGCGTGTTATTCCATTGCCGATTTCTCTATTTAATTGTATGTTGCGATTTATATATCCATAGTGAAATAAAGGTTTTACCCGAAAGGTTTTTTTTCCTGAAATCTGTGTCTCAGCATATTTTTGTGGCACATGTTTTATTTATCAATGGGTTGACACACGCACCTTAGATGCATGATTAGGGACTCTAATTAAATAAGGGGTACTTGGAAACTTGCGAATTTACTTTAAATCAATTATCACACGTCACGCACTTTTCAAATTGGTATCAGAGCAGGTTACGCTAATTTATCGCGTATTCCTATTTTCCGCAGAATCGTGTGATATTGATTTTTTTTGAAAAATCAGTTTTGTGAAAATTCACATTTTTTCCTATGGAGCACTTATATAATCAGATGCCTATTTTTGACGGGTCTAATTATGTCTACTGGAAAGCTCATATGAAATCGATTTTAAAATCTATTGACGAGCGTGTTTGGTTGCTTTGCGAAAATAGTTGGAGTCCTCCCACGGTCACTGTTAATAACATCACGACTTTAAAACCCGTGTCAGCCTGAACTGACGATGATTATTAATTGTCCAATTTTAATTCCCGTGGTCTGAGTGGTATTTCTAGAGCTGTCTCTCCTGATGAGTTTCTCCGAATTATGACGTGCACCACGTCTAAAGAGGCCTGGGATGTTTTAAAATTGACACATGAGGGTACGAATGCGGTTAAAGAATCAAAATTACAAAATTTGGCCACCCAATTTGAAACTATCACCATGTCTGAGTGTGAATGCTTTGATGATTTTTATGCTAGTTTGTCATACATTGTTAACACGTGTTTTAATTTGGGTGAGGTGATTGATAACACGCGTGTCGTTAAAAAGATTTTGAGATCTCTCCCAAAACGATTTATTCCTAAAGTCACTGTTTTGAACTCTTTGGGAAATTTGAAATCACTTAAGTTGGAAGAACTTGTTGGAGATCTTTAAACCTATGAGATTGACATGTTTCCCAAAAACATTAAGGCTAAGGACAATGGCATTGCTTTAAAGACTCATTGTAAGAAAAAGAAAGAAAAAGTTTGTGAGTCTAATTCTGAGGGAGATTTTGATTTTAATGATATGGCCTTGTTTGCAAAATTTTTTTAAAAATTTCTTAACATGAACAAAAATAATTCTTCCAATAAAAGGAATTTTTTTGAGAAAAATAAAAATAAAGGAAAGGCCAAGGAAAGTGGGGAGAGACAAAAAGAGAATGACTCCGATGAGGAGTGTGAGGAAGATTTTGAGAACGTCGCTTGTTTTGAATGTGGGGGTAAGGGACATAAGTCGTTTTAGTGTCCTATGTGGCTTAGAAAGAAAGAAAAGAAATTAGCCATGCCCGCCACACTTAGTGATAGTAGTGAAGGTGAGGGTAATGAGACTAGTGGTGAGAAGTTTCTACCTTTTTCGAGTCATGTGAGCACACCCACTTTGTCTCGCGTTGATAAAGGTCATGAGAGCACCAATGATGACTCGAGTGTTTCTAGTGGAGATGAGAGCGAGTTTGAGAGTGGAGATGAAATTGAGCTCCAAAAATCTTTTAGAGATCTATACACCGAGACCTTGAAAACAAAGAAGTATAATAGGGATTCAGGTCGTTGGGTTTTAGATTTGGAGAAAGAGAAGGAGGTTTTGAGAAAAGAGAAGTGTGATTTGACTGACACGTTGTCTAGTATGATGACACGTGTATCCTAACTCGAGAGTGATCTCAAACGTGCCTGGGAGGTTAAATTCAATTTTGTGAATGCACCTAAGAAGGTTTAAAAGGTGGGTTATAAGGGTAAAGGTGAGAAGTTAGGAATAAGTCATGACGGTACTTCTTCTTCCCAATTAGCACCCGAGCCGGTTCCCACTTTAGGGTTTGATTCACGTGAGGCTCACCCTAACCCACCTAGGCGTCCCATTCCTATTAGGAGAGTGAGTTCTAGAGTTTTTGAGAGAGGTGTTCCTAGGCCTATTTATGTTTGCTCACATTGCAAGAGGAGAGGACACCTTAGGGAATTTTGCTTTAAGTAGGGGTATGTGTCGCGTTTTTCTTCTACTCGTGTTTCTGGCACACATGCACCCACGCATGACACTTTACATGCTCCCAGAGACTACATGAGAGAGTTTGCACATTTAGGGGAGCAAGTTATGTTTTTGGTCAAATATTCACAAGAATTGATGGAGGTTTTTCATAAGTTGTCACCACCTTTTAAAAACCCCTATGCTCCTAATGATTGAGGTTTGACTTGTTTACTAGCATAGGGTGTTTTTCATGATGTCATTGTTTGCCTATTTCTAGTATGTATCATTTTTGTATGTTTTATTTTTTTAAGAAAAATTTTGAAAAATACAAAAACATATTAGTTTGAAATTTTTTTGAGAAAATCCAAAAAGATTTTTGTATTTTGTTAGCACCATTTATGGATGGACACTTAGGATGACCGGGTCACAACATCATTTCATTATTTTCATGTGACTATTTGATAGTGTTTTGAGACAATAGATCAATTCATCCATGTGCTTTATAATGTTTGGAGTCATTAAAATGTAATTAAGTGTTACTTCCTACATGTTTGACTCATGTTTCCTTTATTGCGCACATGCACGGATTTGTTTGATTATTGTGCTTGTCTTATCACATGTTGGTTGGGTGTTTTCACTTCAATCCAGTCCTTAAAACGAACCAAGCGCGATAAATTTTGATAAGGAAATTGTGCATATAAAAATCGTTTTGTGAGTTTGTGTGCTTTGTTTTAAAACGGGGAAGGGCTGCGAAAGGTTCATTTTGCCTTTGCGAATACTAAGCCACCATTAAATTGGACCTAAAAATCGAGGAATTTTATCATCCGAGGTCCAAAGAGGTTAAAAGAGCCCAAAAAAAATTGAAAGGAAGTAAAAATATATTCATGCCAAAAAGGGGCCATTTAGGTTTTTGCACAAATTCTCCAAAGTTTGTGAATTTAGTTTATTCACCTCTAAAAGAAAATATATATGAGGGAGTTTGGTTGGAGATTTAAAACGGGTTTGCACGTCTTGGAAATGCTCGAAAATGCGCTACATAGTTTTGGACATTGTTGGGGTGGAAATCATTTTGACTTTGATTTGTTGATTTGTATAAGACGATGTCATTTAAATTCAACAAATTTTTACACCTAAGGATTATTTTGATGTTCATTCGTTAGGAGTACTCTATGCATCGTGCACATATGATTGATTGAGTTGATTTACCTATCGAATGTGTTCACAACCATTCATTACATTTCCATGACTTGGTTGTTTGTGTTTAAATCCATTGTGTGATTTTTGTATCATATTTTTCAAAGTGGTATCTTATTTTTTTGTATGAAAAATTGAAAAATCCAAAAATAGTTTGTTAGATTTTTGAGATATCCCTTTGCATGCGAGTAGTACGATCCTTGTTTTCTATGCATTTGTTTCTGAGCATCTCCTTGCAAGAGCACGTTTACCATATTGTTTGATACCCTGTTTTGTGTACCGTGACACCCCGATTTTGCTTGTTATGATTCATTCTTCTCATTTGTCTATTTGGGGACATCATAAAAAGGGGGAGAAAGAATTATCATTTTATGGGGGAGTTTGATTATCATATTATGGGGGAGTTTTTGAGATTTAGCTTATGTTTTATCATAAATAGGTATCTATGTTTATCTCATTTCAAACTCGATACATCACTTGGTATTTTTCTTTATCTCATGTGTGTATATACTACTTTGATGATCACTTGATTGCAAGCGTTGAGATTCCTTAAGATTCGAAGAGCAAACGATGAAGACTTATTAATTTATACCGTTTCAGTTTTGGGTTCATGGAAGGGTAAATTTGTATAGGCATTTTGATGTTTGATAATTCGGATGTTTGTTTTTATGTATGTTCCGGCATAGGCATAGGGGGAGATTTGTAAGGACATTTTTGTCCATTATCAATTTGTATGTCATAAGACCCCACACCGTTGAAGAAAATCAAGATTGTATCGTCATCAACGGATCCGAATTTCGAAAGAAGAAAAGAATCATTTTTCTGCACAGCCGGACAGGTCCCCCCGGATTAAAAGAACTGATCCGACCCCGGACCGATCCGCCCCTCTATCGGACCGATCCGCTTGCTTAAGAAACAGAAGACCCCGAATCGAATACGAACTGAAGGAGCCTCTTGAGAAAATAAACTGGTCCCCACCCGAACCGATCCGCATCCATACCGGACCGGTCCACCTGGGATAAAATCGGATATTTCTGTGTATGTTTAAAACTTCACATGGTTTTCTTATTTAAACCTATTTCGGGGATTTGTTTTTATAAGAATTTTGAGACGATTTTGAGAGTCCTTTTTTCTTAAGTCTTCATACTTTTTGAGTCCCAAGACTCATGTTTTGATTCACACAATTTCCAAATCCTTTGTGAATCTTTTGGAACCCTAGAACACAAACTTTATTTTGTTCAACCTTTGTAGGGAGATCTTTGCAACCGAGGGCTGCGTGTCATTGTCGAGGGAGTCTCTACAAAGTGCTATGGCTGCGTGTCATTGAGGAGAGTTGCGGTTCGTCCTTTGTTGTTTGGGTTGCGAGTCCTTGGAGGGTGCTACGTGTATTCTCTTGCTGAGCTCAAGACTGCGTCTCTTTGTGGGTGGGCTTCATGTTAATCCATTGCAGATTTCTCTATGTAATTGTGAGTTGCGATTTATATATTCATAGTGAAATAAAGGTTTTACTCGAAAGGTTTTTTTTCCTGAAATCTGTGTCTCAGCATATTTTTGTGTCACACGCTTTATTTATCTATGGGTTGACACACGCACCTTAGATGCATGTTTAGGGACTCTAATTAAATAAGGGGTACTTGGAAACTTGCGAATTTAATTTAAATCAATTATCACACGTCACGCACTTTTCAATGGTCTCACAACACTGCTGAGGACATTCCTTATGACGTAATCCCCTAGTAGAAATTTCCTCGGATTGACTTTTTTATTGTATTTTTTGGCAAGTTGTTGTTGGTAAGATGCCAATTTAACTAGTGTTAATTCTCATTGCTCATCAGCTAAGTCATGTTCAGTGAGTAATGGTTCATTATTAAGTCCTTGGTTTACCAAGGTTTTCCTCATAGTAGGGAGTCCTTCTTCTAGTCAGAGGACTGCCTCCATTCCATAAGCGAGCACAAAGGGGGTTTCTCCCGTTGCTCTCCTGGGAGTTGTACGATAAGCCCATAAAGTGTGAGTTAATTCATCTACCCAGAAACCTTTGTCTCTTTCAATCCATTTCTTTAGTTTGTTGATCATTGTCTTATTGGAAGCTTCAACTTGCCCGTTGCTCTGAGGATATTTTACAGAACTAAAGTGGTGCTTGATGCCATGCTCGTCGTAAAATCCTTAAAAGAAGCCACTTTCGAACTGTGTGTTATTGTGAGTAATGACAATCCTTAGAATCCTAAAGTCGGTGATGATGTTCTTCGATACGAACCTCGTCATATCAGAGTCCCAGATGTTTACGAGTGGTTCTGCCTATACCTATTTGGTTAAGTAGTCAGTGCCGACCAATAGATACTTGCAATTTCTATGTGTGATAGGCAGAGTCCCTACAATATCCAAGCCCCATGGGGCGAACATCCATGGGCTGATTTATAACTTGAGGTCGCTAGCTTGTTGATGGACCATAGGGGAGTGTTTCTTGCACTTCTCACACTTTCGAACATAAACTCCAGCATCCTTCTGCATGTATGTCCACCATCATCCTTCCTTGATTGACCGAAAAGCCAATGATCTTCCTCCTCCATGACTCCCATAAATTCCTTCATGAAGTTCACTAAGTACATGCTTGACATCTCCTAGGTGAACGAATTGGAGGTAGGAGCCGGTGAAAGATTTTTTGTATATTTTTCCCTTAAGAGATAAGTGAAAACGAGAAACCTTGACTCTTATCTGGTGTGTCCATCTCTTATAGTCTTGTAGTGTGGTGCTCCGCAGATAAGTTGTGATGGGATCCGTCCAACCGAGTGCCTTTTCTATGTGGACGACTTTCTCTGCAATTGTCTTGTTAATGCTTGGTTGAGCGAGGAATTCTATCTGAATGGTTCTCCTTAAGTCATAGTCGATGGCACAGCTTAGAGCTGCTAGGGCGTTGGCGTGACTGTTCTACCCTTGGGGAATTGATGAACATCAATTCTATCAAACTTTTCCATAAGTCCCCTTATAATAGTGAGGTAAGCTTCCATATTTTCATCCTTGGCGCTGAAGTCTCCACTTATCTTCTTGGACACTAGCTTTGAATCGCTAAAAAACCGAAGGCATTTTGCCCCCAATAATTGTTCTTTGCGTAGGTCGGCGATCAGCGCTTCATATTCTACTTCATTGTTGGACGCTTCAAATCCTAGCCTGATCTCTTATTCGAGAATAGTCTTCTCTGGGGACTCATTCCCCCTAGAGTTGGAGGCTTAGTCAACGTAAAGGGTCCAGTCGAAGGTTTTTGCTTCCTCTTCTACTGGTTGCTCAATTTCTAACTAGTCAATAGTTTAATTCCCTATGAAGTCAGTGATAAAATGTACTAGAATTTCCCCTTAATTGTTGTTCTTGGTTGAAAGTGGATATCGAATCTTCTAAGCTCCACCGACCACTTTGATAGTTGTAATACTCCGTGTTTTTGTTTATTATTTTAATTAATTTCTTGAAATATTCAGGAAAAAAATTGTATTTAATAATTTTTACTGGCTAAATGTTGGTAATGATTTTAGAAGAATAACACTTCAAGAGGAATTGAAATCGGAGTTAAAATGGATTTTATATGATTTTTTTTATATTTTGCCTTATGGCATTTTTAAGGGAAACAATCAGATTTTGGGAATGATTGATCGATCGATGATTTTCATAGAGCGATCGATGGTCCGAGAAATCGTGCGCTGCAAGTTGTTTTTAATTAGAGTTTGGGTAGGATTAGAACATCTAATTACTATATATCCTTGTTAATCCGTAGGGGGACTTCACATATTCGTTTTTTCTCAAGTTTTTCACCACAGAAAACTTCAAAATATTTTTCCTCTCATTCATAATCATCAACCTTCTTCACAATCAAGTTTTTTATAACAATTTTTGGGAGGCTTAATTGAGGCTTAGTCAAGATTGATTCAAGAACACTTATTTGCTAATTTTTCGAGAGGAATTCAGATTTCAAATCATATTTTAAACGTGAACTTCACCGGCATGAATACTCTATTATTTTCCTTTGGTATTATGCATTTTAAGTGTCACCTAAACACTTAATTACATGTTTTCTTAAAAATAATTAGTAGCTTAATTAGAAAAAGTGGACACTAATTATGGGGATGTTTATATAAAATCATTTAATTTGAATAAAATTCATAACCCTTTGGGTAAGTAGGATTCGTGAGTGATTTTGGGTTTTATTGGTGTAGGTTTCATGTAGAAAAATCCTAGTTTTAAAATAAATGGATTTGGGGGCGTATAACTCAGGTAATTTGTGTCCAAAAAAGGAAATTGGAATTACGATGCTTTAAATGATGAAATAACGTTATATTTAAATTAAATAATTAAATGAGATTAATTGGATGTTTATGTTGAGGTGATAATTAAATTAAGATTTAATTGAATTGGAATATCATGCGTAGTTTTATACGTTGATTAATTATGCTTATTTGTGTGACTTGTTGGTATTATTACATTGCCTTTGTGACGACAGGTTGTTTGGTAATTTTTTCTCTCCCTATATTTTAGGATGCCTTCTAGGTATGGGACAAGTGGGTAGGCCTTTTGATGATTTACTCCTTCTAGGTATGGGACTAGTGAGGGTAGATTATCGCATTTTTATCATCTTAGGGGTGGGCTGATTTTGGTACTTTTTCATCGTCACGCTAGCCTAGGCATGAGACTGGGTCGAAGTTTAGGATATAAATTCTTCTTATACATAGGGGAGGACATAATAATAACTTGGGGACCCTTAGTTATAGAACTAAGGGGTATTTTGAGGATCTCACATCGATTAAAAGGGTGGGGGATTATAAATTGAGAAATTGAGAATTAATGCCTAAGATAAAAACGGGTATTAAAATTTGTGGTGACATAATGGGTTGGGGACGATAGTTTAAATGGGTCAGGGGACGATTTATCATGTGTAGGGGCCGACAGTTTAAAGAGGAAGTGTAACACTTTAATAAAAAGTGAGAACAATAAAGTTGGTTAATTTAAATAAGTTAACATCGTGGGACTTTGGAATTTTAAAATCATATTGGTGTGCCTTTTAAGTGGGGATTCCTATGGGTAGTTAGTAATTTATATTTATCTCATTTAATTATTCCGTTTAATTTAAAATATTCTATTGTGATATTTATTGCGTATAATGCTACTGTCTGGGTTCAAGGATCCTATTTGAGGGAAGTAGTGTGTATTCTTGCTCGGGGCTTTGGCTCTGACCCATGCGTTGACTAATCTTTTTGAAGATTAGAATTGGAGAAGCTGAATAAGTTTATCAGAGTTTCTCGTTTGGAGGTGCAGCTAGAGTTATTTATTTTATGGCATAGTTTAGTTAGACTTTTCTTTTCATTCGTATTTAATTATGAGACTTCATTTGTGTTTTATTGGGCCATTCGATTCCAAAGTTGTTAGAGGATTTCTTTTGGGATTATTTCAAATTTTATTTAATCATTATTGGAGAATGGATTTTTGGAGTAAGCATGTGATGGGACTTTTATCGCTTAGTGGTTTATGATCATTTTAGATTGATTCAATTATTTATCTTATGGACTGATTTATTTACGTCGCAAATATATCTCATGCTAATAATGGTATTTATTTAGTTCACGCCTGGCATAGTTCGACGGTGGTGGCTAGCCACCCCATCTGTTGGATTTTACAGGGTGTGACAGATGGTATCAGAGCATGGTCTTAGGTCTCATAGGTTATGAGTTCGTTTAGCTTCTGCATTGCCAATCTATGATTCCCTTTATTGATTTTTACTTCTTAAGGTTGAGGGTCTAGCATATGTGTTAGATATGTGTCTTGGAGATGTGAAGCTTTGTGCTAAGAATGTCGTAGGCATTGAGTTTAGAATTGGTAAGCTTAATGTGAGGATCCTTAAAATGGATTTTGGAGAAGATAATTATTTTGGAGATTTTAGAACAAATGTTAGGTATCGTATGTATCGATTTTTGATGTTGAGATTTAATTTGAGGACGTTTGCATTTTCATGACTTTCGGATATAAGATCGAGTGGGATACTTGTGAGAGCATTTGGTACGCCGTTATTTTCATAGTTATGCGTATGCATATAGGCAATATATATATTATTTTGTTGTACTTGGGGTAGATGCGTATAGGATTGGGTGTATGGGATCCCAATTATGTCATTCTACGGGTAGGTACATGTGAGTCTTATTTTCTTTTTGCGAGATTTATTCGTTGATGTGTATGTTTCGTCTAATTTCGAGGACGAAATTCATTGCTAGTGGGGAAGTATGTAACACTCCTTGTTTCTATTTATTATTTTAATTAATTAATTAATTGGAATATTCGGGAAAAATAAAATTTTGAATTTAATAATTTTATTGGCTAAATATGTTGGTTATGATTTTAGAAGAATAAAACTTCAAACGGAATTGAAATCGGAGTTAAAACGGATTTTATATGATTTTTTTTTAAATTTTGCCTTATGACATTTTTAAGGGAAACTGTCAGATTTTAGGCATGATCGATTGATGTTCCTAGAAATCGTGCAACGCAAGTTGTTTTTAATCAGAGTTTGGGTAGGATTAGAACTCCTAATCACTATATAACCTGGTTAATCCGTAGGGAGGCTTCACATAATCACTTTTTCTCAATTTTTTCACCAGAGAACACTTCCAAATATTTTTCCTCACTCATAATCATCAACCTTCTTCACAATCAAGATTTTTGTAACAAGTTTTGGGAGGCTTAATCGGGGCTTAATCAAGATTGATTCAAGAACACTTCTTTGCTAATTTTTCTAGAGGAATTCATATTTCTAATCACATTTTCAACACGATCTTCACAGGCATGAATACTCTATTCTTTTCCTTTAGTATTATGCGTTTTAAGTGTCACCTAAACACTTAATTACATGTTTTCTTAAAAATAATTAGTAACTTAATTAGAAAAAGTGGACACTAATTATGGGGCTGTTTTTATAAAATCCTTTACTCTGAATAATATTCATAACCCTTTGGGTATGTAGGATTCTTGAGTCATTTTAGGTTTTATTGGTGTATGTTGCATGTAGAAAAATCCTAGTTTTAAAATAAATGGATTTGGGGGGGGGGGGGGGGGGGATATAACTAAGGTAATTTGTGTCGAAACAATGAAATTGGAATTATGATTCTTTAAATGATGAAATAGCGGTATATTTAAAATAAATAATTAAATAAGATTAATTGGATGTTTATGTCGAGGTGATAATTAAATTAAGGTTTAATTGAATTGGACTATCATGCTTAGTTTTATACGTTGATTAATTATGCTTGTTTATGTGACTTGTTGGTATTATTATATTGCCTTTGTGACGACGGGTTGTTGGGTAATTTTTGCTCTCCCTATATTTTAGGATGTCTTCTAGGTATGGGACCTGTGGGTAGGCCTTTTGATTATTTACTCCTTATAGATATGGGACTAGTGAGGGTAGATTATCGCATTTTTATCATCATAGGGGTGGGCTGATTTTGGTACTTTTTCATTGTCACGCTGGCCTAGGCATGAGACTGGGTCGAAGTCTAGGATATACATTCTTCCTATACATAGGGGAGGACATAATAATAACTTGGATGTATTTTGAGGATCTCACTTCGATTAGAAGGGTGGGGTGATTATAAATTGAGAAATTGAGAATTAATGCCTAAGATAAAAACGGGTATCAAAATTTGTGGCGACATAATGTGTCGGGGACGAAAGTTTAAACGGTTCAGAGGATGATTGACAAGGGGAAGTTTAACACTTTAATAAAAAGTGTGAACAATAAATTGGTTAATTTAAATAAATTAACATCGTGGGACTTGGGAATTTTAAAATCATATTGGTGTGACTTTTAAATGGGGATTCCTACGGGTAGTTAGTAATTTATATGTATCGTGTTTAATTATTCCGTTTAATTTAAAATATTCTATTGTGATATTTATTGCGTATAATGCTACTGTTTGGGTTCAAGGATACTATTTGAGGGGAGTAGTGTGTATTCTTGCTCGAGGCTTTGGCTCTGACCCATCCATTGACTATTCTTTTTCATGATTAGAATTTGAGAAGCTGCATAAGTTTATCGGAGTTTATCGTTTGGAGGTGCAGCTGGAGTTATTTATTTTATGGCATAATTTAGTTAGACATTCCTTTTCAATCGTATTTAATTATGAGACTTCATTCGAGTTTTATTGACCCATTCGGTACCAAAGTTGTTAGAGTATTTCTTTTGGGATTATTTCAGATTTTATTTAATCCTAATTAGAGAATGGAATTTTGGAGCTAGCATGTGATGGATCTTTTATCGCTTAGTGGTTTATGATCATTTGAGATTGATTGAATTCTTTATCTTATGGACTGATTTATTTTTGTATCATATATGTCTCACGCTAAGAATGGTATTTATTTAGATCACACCTGGCATAGTTCAACGGTGGTGGCTGGCCACCCTGTTAGTTTAATTTTGCGGGATGTGCAATTATCGGCAGGAGATGTCAGCTTTCCTTAGAACAACTTTATGGGGGTGTGAGGTGATCACGATGATGGAATGAGACTCAAACTAATGCTTCAGCTTCGTTGAGGATATTACTAAGGCATATGCGAGATTCTCTAGGGCCAAATAACGTGGCTCGACATCCAGAATCATCTTTCTTGCATAATAGATCGAGTTTTGTCCTTCTTCCTTCTCGCACACCAAGGTGGAGCTCACAGTGTTGTCTGATATGACAAGATAGAGATATAAGGGGTCTCCTTCACTTGGGATCACCAGCAAGGGTGGCTTCCTGAGGTAAGATTTGAGTTTTTTCAGGGCTGTGGAGCAGTCGTCGCTCCATACCAAGCCCTTATATTTCTTCAATAGTTGGAAGAATGATCGACAATGCTCCGAATACTTAGAGATGAAGAGGTTGAGTGCGGAGAGCATGCTAGTAAGCTTCTGGACATCTCTAATAGTCAAGGGGGATGGACTTTTCTGATGGCATCGATATAATCAACGTTTTCTTCAATCCCTCTTTTACTGACTAGGTATCCTAGGAACTTTCCTGACTATACACCGAATGAACACTTGCTAGCATTAAGTTTCATCCGTTATTTTCTAAGGATCTCAAAGGTTCTAGTTAGGTCTGAGATATGGTCACCCTTGAGTTTACTTTTGACGAGCATGTAATCGATTTATACCTCCATTGTTTCTCCCATTTGTTTATTAAAAATCTAAGGACATAAATTTCCAATTGAGTCCTTGTATTGTTTTGACTTAATTCCGTGAACAAAACTGTGTTTGTAATATGTCATAGGGAGATGTTTATATGTGTCACGAACCCACTTGGTCTATGACGTATTGAAGAAAATTGAAGACGTTGCGGCAATTCTTCAAAGATTTAATCATGCTGAAGTTTAATTGGTGGAAGTTTAATCATCTTCAAAGTTAATTTCCTTCCGTGATCACTCAGGTATGAATGCGTATAATTAATGGTGCTCGAAATTATTTTATAAAAGATAAGGATGTAATTTTTATAAAGAAAAGTGTTTTAAAATAAATTAAAGTGTTTTAAAAGGTTTATATTATGTTTTTATTCTGATAAGTTCGAAAATGAGTTTGACTTATTTAAATCTCTCTTTGAAGAGACGTTTTGAACAAAATGTCAAAAAGTCAACTCTGTCGCTCGAAAGACATCAGATCTCATTCGAACGAGATGCTGATGTCGCTCGAATGACATGCTTAAGTCATTCAAATGACACGTTTTTCATGGCGGCATTTAAATCCTATTTAAATAGTGTTTACATCAGAATTTCGTAAGTGTGCTTTCTGGAAAATAGTTTTATGAACCAGAACTTTGTTTGTGCATGTTTTCTAAGGTTTAAAAATCTTAAACACATCCTTATAGTTTGCAAAGATCCGAGTTATCGTTCTTATATGTTTAAGTGATCTTGCTGCACCAAAGTTGTTTGTTCTACACGTTGAACATCAAAGGGTCTTGCGGTGAAGAAGCGACGGATATCGTGTTCGACATCGTAGACGAATCAAAGCCATATCGGTGGACACCAAGACATACATAGACACGTGTGTTGTGGATAGGTATCGTGGAAGACGGAATTTCTGTTTGGGCACTATTGAAGAACGATTGAAGATCCGAAAGAGCGTCAAGACCCATGGGGATCAATTCTTAGTGTAAGGCTAATCTGTCTTTGTAAAACCATTGGTCATAGTGATTGTCTGGCTTGGGCCATCCGAGGTTGTCTTCCCGTTTTGGTTTTTTTCCTCGTAGATTCGGCGTTGTGAGTATTCTTTACTTTATTTTACTTGCTTTAATCACTAGATGCATGTTTATGATTAATCAAGGTAAAATTAGTTTAAAGTAAGATTTGGTTTTTTTCACAACTTGGTTTGGTACATAATTAAAAGTTGGATATTTTTCGGAGAAAAATTGGTTTTGTTTGAAACACACATATATTGGGCAATCTTAAAATTGGTATGAGAGCTAAAAAACATTGTTATTTGTTTTGTGATCCCGTGTGTGTGTTTATCTCTCATGTGACTGTTTTCTCTTGATGGATTCTCTAAGCTTTGACGATTTACATCGTTTGAATTTAAAGTTTGCAAAACGTATTAAAGTTTTGGAAAAATAAAATTCTAATATTAAAAATAAGATTGAATATTTGCAAACGTTTCAAATTCAAAGAGATACTTGTCGTGAGAATTTTAGTTCCTTGTTTAAAGATTTTAATATATTAAAATTGGGCAAAAAGGAGAGTGATGATAGAATCCTCATGTTAGAAAAAGAGTTAGAGTATTTAAAAAATTCTAGAGTTTGTCCCATTGAGGAAGAAAATTCGATTAATGATTTTATGGAACGAGAAAAGGCTCTTAGGGATAAGTTTGCTCACATTGAGGTGGAGCGAGATAACCTTCTATGGGTAATTGAAAATTTAAAGAAGGAGTCCCTAAAGTTTGAGGAATCTAATCATTTGCTTGAGTCTAAAGTTTTGAAGTTAAAAAATGATTTAAATGACTGAAGTACTGATGGTAGCGACTTATCTTGTTCTAGTGGTTCAAATCTCAAAGCCAAAACCATAGTTTATTTTAGAGCGTCAACCACCTCCGTGGGTAATATAAAAGGTCAACCTAAAGGTCCCGTTCCTCGCCATGTTTTCACATGTTCACATTGTGTAGGAAAGGTCACCTAAGGAGTTTTTGTTTTTATCTTAGAAAAGACCCTAGGAAGATTAAACGTAGTGTCCCATTCGTTCCCCAAACCCGTTTTTTTAGGCATACACTTGTTTGGGTTAGGAAATCCGTTTTGGAGATGCTAAATGCTTCGTTGGTTGATTCTCACATGCATTCACATCATTCATCTCTTGCTATTTCTTATGGTTAGTAGCTTGCATGTTATGTCATATGCTAGCCCTTGCATCATGATTTATTATTTTCTAGTGATATGACATGTTTATCTCTTTGTATTTTATTTTTCACTTGTTTGGGTCTTATTTGAAAAATACAAAAAAAATATGTTTTTCAGAAAACTTTTGAAAATCCAAAAAGATGTTTTTTTTGTTTTTGAGTTTACATGTTAAATGTCGCATATTGGTGTGCTTGAACCCCCCATCGTTTCATTATCCATGTGGCTAGGACATTTGGTCATTATTATCGATGCTTATAATGATCTTAACCATTGTTTATATGGGTTTGTTTCGAAGTTGATATGCATTTTGATTCGACTTTGTTTATATGCCAACATTGCACACATGCACGAGTTTATGTGGATGTTTGACTTCTCTTGCATATTTGAATTTGGTTAGGCGTTCTTATCTCAATCTTGTCATCTATGCGTAAGTAGACTTAAGGAGAAGTGTGCACGTAATAACCGTTTACCGTGAGGATTTAAAATTAAATAAATGATGAGTGATTCACGGGAAAGGACTGCGAGAGTTCAAAATTAACTCATTGTGAAACCACCATTTAAAAGAGCCCAAAAGAAAAAGCAGTATGCTAAGAAAAGGGCCAATTAGATTTTCTCTATGTTGAGAATGCTAGAAACCTCAAAATAACTTGAAAAAGTATGTTCATATGAGGGTGTTTGATTGGAGAAAATTTAAACGGGTTTGCACATTTAATCCTAATGTTGAAACATTGCAATTTGACGCTATTGTTTATAGAATTGTCAAAATTTTGGATTTGTGTGCACATAGTATGCTTAGTTCATTAAGCTCACACTTTAATTGTCATATGGCTATGATAAAGTTTGATTATTTATAGCTATCAATTAGAGCTTCTTGATCGTTTCGATGTGTTGAAATTGTGACTCATTTGTTTTAGTTTCACGCCCATTCATTCCATATACATGTTTGAGCACATCGGTACCATATTTGCATGAAACTCGCATTTTTAGTTTTTATGTGTTTTTGCATTTTGTGCGAAAAGCCTATTGTTTTAACAGTGTTTTGCATCTATCAGGACCTTCCTGGAATTTTTTTTGTGAAATTTTTTCACTGGGCAATACTTTATATTATTTCTGGGAAACTGGGAAATTTTTGCAGATCGCGTGAAGTCATTCTAACGACATCTCATCTCGCGCGAACGACTTATGTACTTCGTTCGAGCGACGTCCTCATCTCGTTTGAGCGAAGTCCCTGGCTCGTTCGAATGATAGAGTTAAAAATGGCTTCTGATTACTTTGCAGTCCTCAGGTTCAATTTGATATATTTTTGGTACTGCGGGAAGCATTTCTGGACTTTTTGGTTTATATGCAGGTTCTTTTATGTTCAAAATTGGTATTTTGCATATAGTCCGTTTATCACACTTGATTTGATTGGTATACTCTTTGTGTGATTCCTTGGTTTACTAGCTACTGATTTTTCATTGCTTGATCATATTAACCTTGTTATTTCATGATTCTCTAGCAATTTTTTAATCTTCAAATTGGTATTAACTTGATTCAAATTGGTTTCATATTCTCATGCTAGATATTTCATATTGGTTTATCTTTTCACCGGATTGTCTATTCGAGAAAAAAAGGGAAAGAGATGAATGTGATGTAGGGGGAGATTTGTTGAGTGCTTCCATTGATATCTGGATTTACATATTGTTTGATTATATCTGTTTCAAATTGGTATCAAGTAATTTCTCACATGCTTCAAATGATTTGTTCTTATTAGAAATATAAATTGGTATCATTTGTTCCTCCATACTTCACTGGTTATTTGTTTGTCTGTTTCATTTGTGTAGGTATGCTTTAGCGATTCGAAATATCATGTCTACATCACATTCAAACAATTCATGCTTACTGATGCTACATATTCTAGTCCGTGTCCTGTAATTTTTTATTTTGTGTTTATGGGATAGGATTTAGGCGTCATATGGTTTGACATCCCGATTAGGCATTTCACTGATTTAGTTTTGTCCTGGAATATTCAAAGGGGGAGATTTGTAAGGACATAAATTTCCAATTGAGCCCCTATATTGTTTTGACTTAATTTTGTGAACAAAACTGTGTTTGTAATATGTCATAGGAAGATGTTTATATGTGTCACGATCCCACTTGGTTTAAGACGTATTGAAGAAAATTAAAGAAGTTGCGACAAAGCTTTAAAGATTTAATCATGCTGATGTTTAATCGGTGAAAGTTTAATCGTCTGCAAAGTTAATTGCATTCTGAGATCACTCAGGTATGAATGCATATAATTAATGGTGCTCGGAATTATTTTATAAACGATAACGATGTAATTTTTATAAAGAAAAATGTTTTAAAATGATTTAAAGTGTTTTAAAAGGTTTATATTACATTTTTATTCTGATAAGTTCGAATATGAGTTTGACTTATTCAAATCTCTCCTTGAAGAAACGTTTTGAACAAAATGTCAAAAACTCAACTCTGTCTGTCGAACGACATCAGATCTCATTCGAACGAGATGCTGATGTCACTCGAACGACATGCTTAAGTCGTTCGAATGACATGTTTGTCAAGGTGGCGTTTAAATCCTATTTAAACAGTGTTTGCATAAAAATTTCGTAAGTGTGCTTTTTGAAAAATAGTTTTACGAACCAGAACCTTGTTTGCACATGTTTTCTAAGGTTTAAAAGTCTTAAACACATCCTTTAAGGTTGTAAATATTCGAGTTATCATTCTTATATGTTTAAGTGATCTTGTTGCACCAAAGTTGTTTGTTCTACACATTGAACATCAAAAGGGTTTTGCGGTGAAGAAGCGACGAACATCGTGTTCGACATCGTAGACGAATCAAAGCCATATCGGTGGACACCGAGACATACGTGGATGCGTGTGTTATGGACAAGTATCGTGGAAGACGGAATTTCTACATGGGCACTATTGAAGAAGGGTTGAAGATCAGAAGGAGCATCAAGACCCGTGGGGATCGAGTCTTAGTGTAAGGTTAATATGTCTTTGTAAAACCTTTGTTCATAGTAGTTGTCTGGCTTGGGCCCTCCGAGGTTATTTTCCCATTTTGTGTTTTTTTCTCGTACATCCGTCGTTGTGAGTATTCTTTATTTTATTTTACTTGCTTTAATCACTAGATGCATGTTTAGGATTAATCAAGATAAAATTGGTTTAAAGTAAGAATTGGGTTTTTTCACAACTTAGTTTGGTGCATAATTAAAAGTTGGATCTTTTTTGGAGAAAAATTAGTTTGTTTGAAACACACATATATCGTGCACTCTTCAGAAAATCCTATTAACCAGTTGTTGATAAATCACTCCTGTATTTTTGAGGCCGAGTGGCATGAATTATTAACAATATAACCCAATAGGTGTTATGAAGGAGGTCCTATCTTGTTCTGGCTCATAAAATGGGATTTGGTGGTATCCGGAGTCAGCATCCAGAAATCTCATTCTTTCATGCGTTGCAGTGGCATCGACCACCTGATCTATCTTTAGGAGAGGAAAACTTTTTTTTAGATAGGCCATACTGAGGTCGGTAAAGTCAATACAAACTATGCCGATTTTTTTCTTTTAGGTACTACGACTGGGTTGTATAACAAATTTGGAAATTTAATTTCCCGAATTGAGCCTTCATCCTGTAACTTTCCTAACTCCTTCACTACTGCCTTCTGCTTTTTTTGGGGCTGTTCGATGAGCCTTCAGAGTGACTAGTTTGAAACCTGGGTTGATGTGTAGTCGATGGCATGCAATTTCAGGGATATCCCAAGTAGATCATATATTTTTCAATAAAAAACATACAGATTACTAGAGAGGAACGTGGTGATTTCCTTTTTTTATTTGTCAGTGAGTGAGGCTCCGATCAAAAATATCCTTTCAGGTAAGTTGACTCCAGCTGCAACCTCTTCCAAGTCTTTAATGACCCTATTTGTGGGGCGGACCCTGGTTTCCTCCACCCCTTCTCAGTCATACCGTAATTGCTATTTTCAAGGCAACACACCTTCTTGGGCTTCCTCCTGGACTTTGTTCTTGTCTTTTTTCTTCTCATGGTTGGTGCGAATACCTGCGATGAAGCATTTTCTGGATAAATCTTAACCGCTACGGATCTCGACCACCCTTCGTTATATTAAGCACTTGAGTTTCTGATGGTATGAAGATGGAACGACCTATATGGCATGGTGCCATCCCCTGCCCAGAATGGCATGATAGGGGGATTCGATATCTACCACCAAAAACTTGATCATCTTCGAAATACTTCCTGCCCTGACTGGGACGACTATCTTTCCCAGTGGCATGGCTAACTTTTCGACAAAGCTGACCAGCAAAATGGTGGACTCTTTAATGTTGAAAACCAAGCCACGGGGATGTTCTAATTAGCTATTCTGAGTGTGATGACCAATGTGTTATGGTGAGAGGTTCTAACCCCAACTAAGTCATCTTCGATAAACACAGTGTGTTTACTTTAGTCGACATCTTCTAGTGATCGATGCTTCTCGGCCTATGTCTTGGTGGGGTCTATTTGAAAGTATTGCATAACTGTAGTAAGCTTCTTAACTTCCATTCGAAAAACATTTCCTTGTACTTTATTAATCTATGATGCCCCATGAAGTATTGCAAAACTCATGGCCTATCTTGTCCTCGAGGACGTTATCTGGCTTTTGGTCGCCGTTGGCTGGGACTTTGCCTTTCTTCTTGTCTATGAACTCATTGAGATGACCAGCCTAGTCCAACTCCTTGAGATAAGATTTGAGTTCTTTGTAGTGTTAAGTCTTATGACCTCCCTCTTTGTGGAACACACACCTCAGTGCGTTATTGCACTTCGTTAGATCTCCTCCCAGTATCTTGGGCCACTTGAGAAGTGACTTTTCCTTGACCTTGGGGAGGATTTTGTATATCGGTTCCTTGAAGACTGTGTTAACAACCTAGAAAACTTTTGAGGTATCATTCGTGTTGTAATTTTTGGTTCAATTCCTACCCTCATTCTTGTTTTCTTTCTTCTGGGAATCATTCTTTTAAGTCCCTTTGTTCATCTTCGTGCGACCATTATCCCCTTTATTAATATGGATTACATCTTTGAATTTGGCATATTTTTCAATACAGTCCAGAAGGTCATAAATGGAATTAGCCTCCTTCTTAGTTAGGTATTGGTGAAGTAAGGAAGTGCCTGGCAGACCGATCTTGAAGGGCACTATGGAAACCTTCTCCGAGCAGTCCTTAATCTAATTAAAAATCTCCCAGTACCTCTTTGCATACTCTCTGAGGTTCTTTTATGTCTTTTTCTTCATTGTGAGCAGTGTATCCATTCACTTTGGGTGGGAGATGCTGATTATGATGTGAGTTATGAATAATTCAGTGAGAGTCTTAAATCTCTTGATAAATCTGTATGGTATCCTCTCGAACCCTTTTTGGGCCACATCATGCAGGCTGGAAGGGATTATATAACACATCGATGCATCGTTGTGGATCCACAAGGTCATGGCCTGCCTGTACTACTGGATATGATTAATAGGGTCAATTTTCCCATAATAGATCTTGAATATAGGGATTACGAACTTCTTGGGGGCTCTTCTTCTTCTATCTCCCTTGAAAAAGGGGACTTCATCTAGGTGTTAAAAGCTCTTCTGACAAGTTCTCGTGTGGATTTAGCCCTTCGATGGGCTGGGTTCAGATCCATCTCCCTTCGGACCAAAATCCTGATTTCATCATTCTATCAACCAGGACTCCCATGGTGTCTAATTGGCTATAGTCGTTCTGATCAACTATCCTATGACCCTTTTCTCTTAATTATCCCTTTGTCGCACCTAGGGATACTTCCTCTGTCGTGAGAATCACTCACCTAAGGACTAGGAGTCCGATCATAGTGTCGTCTTGTATGTCTGTGGAGATCTCTCTCCATTCTTTCCAGTTGCCTTTTTAAGTGAGCATTCTCCTCTTCTTGGCGATGGGTGGTTTCTTCTTATTTTCGAAGTCTCGCCTCATAGGCGTCGACCAACATGGAAATTTGTGTGGACTTTGTGGTTCATGACTCAATTCATAAGGATGCCTTTGCTGGCAAAGCCTTAGATTTGGCTTGAGAATTTTAGACCTTACCCTATGAGGGGCAGGTTCTTCATGAACATCTGCGGCTTGAGGGATGTTACTACTGTGGTGAGACATTGAGGGATTTCAATTATTGAGTGTTCTCATAGGAATAACAGTTGTTCCAACAAACGTCTCCAATTGGGTTATCCAAAAAATATCATAATAGAGGTGTTACGAAGAACAATCACAATCAATAAGGAAAGCAAAAAATCACACACACAACACAACTATGTACGTGGTTCGACAACTTGCCTACGTCCACAAAGATGTCTAATGTTTTATTAAGTATCTCTCAATATGCTCGATTACATAGTCCTACACCTCGGGCCAAGGGTTACAATTTATAGATGTATAATCCTAATTCTTCAAGTAACTCCACGATGCCCATGGCGATCCATTAATCCTTTGATTATCTACTTCAGATTGCAAGGGATTGACTTGGTTTTAGGGCAGTGTGGACTGAACACGCTTATATCTTCTTTTCGTGATGTGAGGCATGGTTGCTCTCTAAATCTGTTATTCCAGGTCGGCCTTTGTTATGGACTAAGAACAAAATCTGGTCTCGACAATATCTGTGATAAAATTTATTATTATTGATAACCAAAATAAATTTCTTGTGCAATGAAGTTAAAGTAATTTTTTTGACATTAAAGATAAACTATAAAAAACTTTCATGAATAATAATACTCTTAGAAATATGTAGAAAAAATTATCACGAGAATATAATATGACAAAATATGTGACTATAAGTTGTCAAAATGGATTATATCACGATTTTAAATTATGAAATTTTAGTCACGACATCGGTCGTTAGAAAATTTCAAATATAAATATTAATATAAAAAATCTAGAAAAGCTCGGGAGGAGCGACCACCTCTTCTCTTACCTTGATAGGTTCATCCTTGTCCATGTCATACAACCTATTATTCATATTTATTTTGAATAGGTTGGGAGCATAAATGGATTTTGTTTTTTCCATTCATACCTTCACAACCAAAATGTACGGATTTATTTGGAGATTCGCATGTTAACTTTCTGGTTACCAGCCATTCCCTCCCTTGTTAGACTTTCTTTTTCGCCTTCTTACTTCCTCTTCCTCTTCCACTGATTATTTATTATTTTTAACGCTAACTGTCTCTGTCTACAAAGATGTATATAATCACACTAACTTACACGTCGTAACATATAGACTTCGCTACATTATTGTCTTAGCGTCTTTTTTTAAGGAATTTTTAAAGGAAGGACTCGTTTACTTGGTTTATGCTCAAATAGGTCCTACTAATTTTTCATTTGTCCATTTGGCCCCATTGAAAAAGTTTTTTTATTGCAATAAGTCTGATTAGAAAACATGTAGTAAATATTTACTCCATATATAACTTGTACAAAATATATAATAAATATTTATTAGGGTATCCTCACTTTGTACTATATATAGGGATGAATCCACTTGACTATTCAATAGCAAGAAAATACAAAATTTATATTCCCCTTAAATTCACTATATCCCTTATTTTTTAAAACATGTTTATCCACACAAATGTGATAGCCCACCTATTTTAATAACGGGTGGCTAAACCTCTACTAAAATAAAATAGGAATCTCAGTATGGTTCATTCATAGCATCACTGTCGAAACTAATCAATTACTAATAACTTATTAAGTCTGCTGCCAAATTTTAAAACATATTAACATGCTTTGTTAAACCATTCAACCATATAAGATAAACATTCTTAACTATAGAACATTATGACTACTAATACCACAATTAAACAAATAACCGAATAACTCTCAGTAAATTCTACATATAATCATCCAACTGATAAAATGAAATAATATAACAAAGTCTGATAATAAAAGTTTTCGAACTGTGAGCGACATACCCAAAATAAATACGCGAATAATCATCCCAACTAGATAGAATAGGTAGTGGCGCATAAGCAAATCCTGCATATATCCACACATGCTGCAGCAGTGATTGACTAGAATGAAAAGAAAACCATTGTGTACTTGTGGCTTCGCACCTAAAAGGTTGTGAAAATATTTTTGATATGGTTGAGAGCCTAATTTTTAAAAAAATATTTATAAGTGTTTAAATTCATTAATAAATATCCACCAATAATTATTTATGTTCATATGGTGTCTCACTCACATGAGATTGTCCTCACACCTCATTTATGGTGCACATCTAATGCATGTGTTTTAATTACCTATTTATTCTACCCCACCAAACCAGTCTATCCATAGTTAACATACTTCAATGTGCTAAATCTCTAGGAACAATGTGTTACTCGCAATTTAATTTACTTTGCTTATCACACAGCTATAACATAGTGTCGCTCAATTATACTCATACCGTTGTATAATCTACGTAACTTTACAGTAGTTATAATTTAATGTTCACACATGCATTGACTACACATACACATTTAACACTCTTTTCTATGCATATATGATATCAACCCCGAGCTGTCCTCTTGGATGCATTCCCTAGTATTCTATCAGGCTCTAGGTATTTCACGTACCACCCTTGGACCATCGGGTCGGAATCTCACCACTGATCCTAAATTGTACACATATACGGAAGACGATCAGAAATATATATTCGTGGGTGATTACCATACAAAATTACCTTAACCGGAATCGAAACTCACCTACAGTGATCATGCAATAATCCTATGACTTGGGAAAATCACCTAATACCTATTGGTCAATGACACGGTGGACCGCCCACTACTAGCAACCTCCAACGATAGCATAACTAGAGTAGGTATGTTCATATATAAATAAATTACACACACTCACACACACACACACAAAAATATACACACACACACACACACACACACACACACACACACACTCTCTAGCATATGCCTATGCCCGAAGGCACGTAGAAAAATTCAAAAAGTATTAAATCGTGTAAAATGTAAATAGGAAATGTCTTATATATTATATGTGTAAATTTCCAAAATATTGAATCCCGTAAATTTAAGTCATAAAGTTTTCTTTACAACACAAATGTGTAAATAATTTAGAAAAAGGACAAAAATGAAGTACATAATCGCAAAACGACAAATATTTCCAAATTTCGAATTTTTAAACGACAAAACAAAAATTGTTCCGCAACAAAACAAAGTGTAATTTTCAAAAAATTGGCCATAATTTCCTTTGTTTACAGGACTATCCACCCTGTATAAGAACTAAAAAAATACTCCAACAACATCAATCCTAATAGTCCATTTGAAAATGTTATTTATCATTAACATTTTAAAAAATTGATGGGTTACATACTTCCATATGGGATTTTTTAGGACAACAATTCACATGCTCAACATTTATATTCCATTTCGAGCAATAGATATAACACTATAATCACAATAAACTATAAAAGAAAAAGAACTGTGTTATCCAATTCAAAGGGGTGAATGTAATATGCCAAGACACGACAATCCCAATGGTTGCTTCCAAGCAGTTGAGTTTCAATCTCATCAGATCTTCTATCAGAGTTGTAGATGGCCCGTCCGACGATAAGCACGCTCTTTAAATGCGTTTCAGCTCATCATATGCCCAAATGTGGATTGCCCACCCCGAAACTCTTCCTACATCAATCATGTTTAAAAAACCATATGAATTATTCTAAAACAAAATCAACATGTGTTATCACAAAACCAACAAAAAAGCAAAAATGGGACAAATGTGACAACACATGTAGATTAACAATGCATTTTACTTGTATTTACTTCTTTTGTTGAAGAGGAGGCAAAATAAAGTCAATTTATCATATTTTTACGATACATGCATTTTTTTAAGACAAAGCTATGATGAAAACACCAAACATGTCATTTTAACGTAAAAAGTAATCAATAAAAAGATACATTATTAATATTTTGAGTTCAACAAAAAAATATCTTCTAAACTCCATAAATACAATGAATTATATATATGTACTAAGATAATAGTAACATACCTGATCAAAGTTACACTTGAGATTTGTGGATCATGTCAATTTCAATATTTCACTTGGTCTAAGAAATCACCTTATAAGGAGTCATGTCTCATAGATGTCAGTGGTTGAGAACATAATAGTTTGATCACCTATATACATGGTTTTACAACATACATTTTTACCTTCCATTAATCTCGATACCTCTTGGGAAAGATTAAATCAGGAAAGAAATTTGACATGCCAAAATATAATTTCTTCATGTCCAATTTCTAAATGTGAAACACCCCGAGGCCAACATGCAGCAGACACACTCGCACCATCCATGTATTTAAATAGTACATCAATGTATGTTAATATGTTTTAATAGAATGCAAATTCTCGAAAAGAGTGTTAAGAGAAAATCAATACTTTAGAAATCAAAAACTTAAAATCAAAGATACAAATTTCATAAGCTTCAACATGTACCTGTTTCATTAGGTAAGCTACAACATGTCTGATAAAGCTTGGTGGAAATGCCTCTACTACATGAACATCCCCCCCCCCCCCCCCCCCCACCATAAATCTATCAACATAACTACTGCTTCCATGAACCGATCTGCTACATATGGACTGTGGACCTGCCTCTGTCTTTCTATGCTCGTTTATTACTTTGAAGATTCACACCTTGGACTGTGGACTGTGGACTGTGGACTGTGGACCAGCCCAGATAAGTGATGGTTTTGAAAAAAGTTGTTATAGTTCTCGTTCGGTTGTATGCACGCACTCCTCAATGATGCAAAAACTTCATTGACACCACATGCCAATATTGGAGGTTCATTTTTTTGTGGAAGCATTATGGACACCTAACAAATTCATCAAATGGTCATTAGACGAACTATTCAAAATATTCTCAAACAAATTATCTTACATAACATGTTGTATCAAAGGTATAATATTTAAGTATACCTCTGTTTAGATAACAAATTGACTAATATTAAGTAACAGATGATGAAAATCTATACTAATAACACATCCACAACAAAATCACTCTATACTTTATACTGATAGATATAAATTAAAAGCTTTTGCCTCCTGATAGTTTATACTTAATACTTTATATTGATACTTTATACTTATTACTTTATACTTTATACTGATAGTTAATTTCAAAATATGTAAATAGCTAGGATGTATCTAGAAAATTCGATCATCTTCGCTATCCATAATTGCCGTTTACTATAAAAATTTGATTATAGGTTTACAAAACATACCAAGTTTATTTCATACGAAGACAGATTGACATCGAATCATTTTAACGTATTGGAATTTGTTAACATATATAGTGCTCAACCTCAATGATTTCATAATTTCAATGTGAGGACCTATCTGTCAATAATCCATAGGAGGTTGAAGAGGTTGAAATTGTATTAATTTTTTGAGAAAAAAGTACCTGCTCGAGAGAGACAAAAAGAAATCAAGTGAGGACCTGATCGATAGAGACAAAAAGAGATCAGACCCGTCTGTGACTTTTCAATTTGAGGACTTGTCTATCAATAATCCAGAAATTAGACATGCTCTATATATATTCAAAGAAAGTTTGTAATTGAATGATGCTCACACTGTTAGATGCTCACACTGTTAGTTTCCACATGCTTACCCTCAAAAGTAATACATTACTTTTCAGTGGAGCATTAAAAAAAATTAACAAATATAGCCAAAGTTATATGGCAGCACAAGTTAAATATCAACACATATAGTGGGAGTATACATTTGCTTGTTTCCAGAAATAAACATTCACCCACCACCTTTTACTACTGATTGCTTGTTTAAATAAAAGTTAAAAATCATCATACGCATTATCAATAAACATTCACCCATCCCCTTGTACTACTAACTTTCCGATGTTGGCGGAACATCCTGCAACACCACAATATCAACCAAGTATGCCACAAATACAATGGAAGTGGTTAAATAATCTTCAAACCAAGTAGCCATAACATGGGAGTTAGAGCAACGAGTCCTAACTAAAAATATTTTAAGACCTTGCGTAAACTACAACTGAAATTACTGTCAAAATCACAGTTAAATGAAGACTATGTACTAAAAGAATCATGGAGGATGAGGTTCGAGGCACTTACAAAATAATGTGTATGTTGTGGAAGCATAATAGATGATGTGGTGCAGTGCGAGTCAGCTTGTGATTTTTCCGCCCATATATTCTGCCATACATCTCCCCTTTTCCAAGAAGGTTGTGAGCTTTATCGAAGCTTTCCTCACCCTGGGTAAAATGCCAACACAATTATGGTTATGATCCCTCTTGGGAAGAAGATAATGGGTCATGCTGGGGCTGAGTATTCATTATAGACCCTACCATCTGCCCCTGGACATCTCTAACTGAATTTTTATGACAACGAAACGAAACCTCCCTTTGATATAGAGAGAATTGCATAGATTCAAAAACAAATCGGTGGCTACTTTGAAAAGTAATTACGTTCTGTAGTGGCAGAAAAATCATGATTGTGAAGATGTAAGTTGTGTTTGAAACTGAACTTGAGTATACTAAAGATTCACAAATTCATTAAGAGCAAAGAAATTTAAAAAGAACCAAGTGGGTGGAAAAAAAATGCAACACTCAGTTCAGTTTTGAGTACATTTGTCAATGTAAACCTAAAGATATAACTATAATTAAAATGCTTCCTTTAAGGAATCCCAATAAAGATATAATACACAACCCGCAATGCCATTGAGAAGTTCCTTCAGTTTTGTGTACAAACTACAACCATTAATGCTCCAAAATTGACTTACACCACATTTCAAAACCAACAACTGATCTTCATTCTACTTACCTTATCCTCAGGGAAGCCTATACTCCAGAATTCCCATCATTAAGGTTATAAAAAATAATAGGGATGGATTTTTCATAGAACAATTTCACTGGTGTAAAATCACAATGAAATACAACAACTACATAAATTAATAGTAGTATAATGATAGTATACATGACCGATCGAGCACCCTTTTGAAACTACGGGAAAGAATCAGCGAGAAAATTAAAATCTCGTAAACAAATAGTATATGAAAAGACATTCAAATCGGCTACAACCTCAAATATCCGATATAGACTCGTATATCTGATTTATAGCAAAAGTACTACTCTTATGACTTCTATATCTGATTTATAGGCTCTTATATCTGCTCTTATGACTTTTATGTGTATATATCTGATTTATAGGCTCGTATATCTGTTATGCCTTGTATTTCATCAACAAACATTAGGTATCCTAAATAATGAAATGATCACAACAAAAAAACCAGCAACCCAGATTGAGCGTCATTGAAATCCATAAAAAATAATTCAACTACTCTGACTACCTCACACCTTATAACTACGTATGAACAAAAAACAACAATAAAAATAATATTGAAAACCAAAAGATAACCAATAAAAATAATTAAAAAATTTATTCAAGTACTCTTCATCTACAACAAAAAATATGAACTTTGGTAGAAATCACTGCAGTTGTGATTTATGAGTGTGAGGGTGAGGGCAACACCCAACACCATAATATGTAGAAAAACAGTACCAAATCAAAATACTAATTGGTTTTCCATATGAAAATAGTGAAAGAGAGTACTACTCAAGTTCATGTACCAAGTATCACAAAAATATAAAATAACATTGAAAACATGTTTAACCAAATAAATCGACAAACACAAAAACTTGTTTAACCAAACAAATAGTTAAACAATATAAAAAGAAATAAAAAAAATTCAAAATGATGTCTGGCTAAACAAAAATAGACCCAAAATACCTAAAGATTTGGGTTTTAAAAACTAAAGATGTGGTAAATGTTTAACATACTAACAGTCCCAAAGTTTAGGATGTTGAAAACAAAAGGTGTGTGTGTGTCTGAGATTAAACACCTACAAAAAAATAATTGAAACCCCAACAATAGTAATCTCAAGCAACAAAAATGAAACACTTAAGTATCGAACGAACAAACTAAACATCAAATTAAATCTACATAATAATCATACATTGATGGAGGTGGCTATCGTGGCTTTCGAATTGGAGAAGGGGGAGATAGTGACCACGAATTTGAGGGAAGGTTCATTTGAGATGGAGATAATGAGAAAAGGGGTAGGTTGCATATGGTGAAGCATCGGATGAGAGAGAGAGAATGATAGGTGTGTAGAGTTTGATGGGTGGAGATTACTAATATACCCTTTAGATTTGAATCGTAGGAATATTTTAGAACAAAAATGAGGGGGAATCCAAAATTTAAGGGGCAAAAGAGTAAATGTAGGAAAAAATTCATCCCATGACATCATCATTTCAACTTGTGACATACATAAGTTTGCTACTTTATTATATATATATAATAGTATATGACCTTGTCTGAAGGCACAACAAATTTTTTCCAAAATACGTAATCACTAAATGGAAAAAAACTTCAATGTAGGAAATCATAAAACGGCAAAAACAATTCAAAGTAAACAATTGCAAAATAGTAGTTTGTTATTAGTTGGTTTTTGGGATCCACGTCAGTGGGACCTAAAAACCAACCAATATCAAACTGACATGGTAATAATGTTTTTTAGGGTATGCACGTGCCTAAAGGCACGAAGATAATTGAAGCCCTAATATTCGTACTTGCGCGGCACTGGAACCAACTACAACAAACACCTAATTCAACAACCAACTCCTAAACATAAAAGTGGGCATACTTTCCTTTATTTATAAGAGTTTAAGAAACACAAACAGTACAATAATAATAGTAACAATATATCATATAAACATCATCTATTCAATCAATTCATGGAAATAATATCCATACATAAGTTATTCTAAATAACTTACTCTTAGATTAAGGGAAAACAACACATCTATGTATTAAGAACCATTAATAATGCAAGTGATACAAAACAAAACACAAACACATCTATGTACTCTAGTGATCCTACTAGTGTAGTCATATCTTTGGTCATGGATAATGATACTTGAGGGATAATTTCTTGAACGACATACCCGGACAAATCCGAAAAGAGATCTTGGATCAGTATCTTAGAAACAATGTATCAAGAAAGATTACACGTATTATTACATGTATTCATTGTTCCCTCTGTTGTTGATGAGATACAATACAATACACAAAAATTTTAAAATATTGCACACATGCTTGCGATATGTATGGGAAAACTGAATAAACATCTTGTAATATCCATCATAACTATGAACTATTTATTATTGCACTAAACCATTTGTGTCGAAGATTATATGAGCAATGGTGAATTCGAATGGCTCAGTTGGTGGAAGTAGGGGACAACACCTAAATATAAAAACACCAATATTTGCAATGAACATATCACCCTCCAATTAGAGATCAACATGGGAGAGAGTATGGAAGAGTGTTATTATTAGTCATTCCATCATTTAGGCAGCACTCCAGAAAATCAGAGTGATACATTTTGGTATACTACACTAATTAAAACAATGAATAGTGATAATAACTCACATGTACAATAAGACAGTTAATAAAAAATGGATTTCAACTACTTAGGATGAATGTAAATACTACTTAGGATGAATACAAATTTAAAGAAGATGGTGAAATATTACTCTCTTAGAGTTATTATATATTATGCATCCAAGTTAAAGAAAGAATATATACATAATCAAAATAATACATGCTGTCTAGAAACATACATATGTATATATCTACTTTGGGCAGTAGGGGCTGAATTTTGGATTTTCTTTGGATCTTCTTGAGGCTGAATTTGAATCTTCTTGAGCTGCTATTCCAGTAGAACCACCATCACTGCCATTCCACTTTTTTGGATCTACTTGAGGATGAATTTTGTTTGTCAGACTATGCCCCTGGAAAAATCGAATGATTTGTCCACACAATTGAGTTATGTACAACACTCTGTCGATTCCGCCCTTGCGACGGATCTAGGTCCATATCGATAGGTTCAAGTGGATGTGTCTCGACCGAGGAAGTGCAGAAGTCAGTGCAAAATTACCAATAGCTGAGCTGATGTATGTCAGTGCAGAAGTCTTGGTTTAGTATGTCAGTTATGAAGTCTTGCCCCAGTTGCATACGAATAGCTCGGGCTGCTGCATACCAATCAGTGGAGCACTAAAATTGAAATGAATCAGAAAAGGGAGAGAAGTTAGGCAACAAAATTACATCTTAGCACACTAACAAACATTGCAATCTTTAGATCATTAAAAAAGAATAATTTATGATTCCTAAAATGGGGCTCACAGCATGCTGAAAACGTAAATTAAATTCTGACAGAGAGATTCACTTTCGAAAATCACAGATTGACATTGATTGAATAAGGAGAGGCTACCTTTCGGATGAATTTTATGGTGATGGGGGGGAAATGGTGGATGGGTCAGTTCTTCCTCGTACATTCCATTCTATGGAAAACAATGAGGACATGGCGCGATCTTCTAGGACATTCCTCCAATTTTGAAGCAAGCCAAATGCAGCTAGCAGTAACCCTTGCATTACCAATAATTGTATAAAAAATAGTTACCAATTCAGTGAAAATAAAATGTTATCCATCATTCTAGCTCTAAGATAACTTGAACAGTAACAATCCAAACGTTCCATTTATCACAATCCAAATGTTCCATTTATCAAATTTAGAACAGTAAGATCCCAAAAAGAACGCCGACATCTACTTTAGGAAACCAAACATGGAAATATTCAAGCTTGTGACACTCAAAACATAGGTTATTAAGATATGGATTTTCATATAAATCAAGTTAGTAGAAAACTATCCATTAAGCATAACCCAAAATTTCAATGAATATCAAGGATTAGAGCATTTGTACTTCATAATGTAGCATGCACATTGTTATATATAAAGAATTATTATCAAAAGATATTAAGATAGCCTGCACATAAAGCTGGATAATCATTTGTGATAACATAGAAGACTTGGAAAAAATATATTAGAGAATAAAGATAGTAATTTTAAAACTAAGTTTAGAATATAATAGATGAATAGGTAATAAATGGAAGGTTACTGATTCAGTCCATCAGTTAAAAATGGTGTTCTTATCCATGAGTTGCACTTGGTGGTCCAACAGGAATTGTGATGGTTGGTTCAAAAATTTTAATAGCCAAAGTAATGATTCTTAGGAAGACCTTAGGAAGGGATAAATTCAAATTTTTTGACAAAAAGTAATTAAGCAACAGAGTAGGAGGTGATAAATGGTAGACAACATCAAGTTGAAATAAACAAAAATGTAGGAAGATCTCTTAGTTCACCTGTGATTGATATTCTTTTTCCCCTACATCCGAGTCAACGGTGTTCTAACTTTGAAAGCTGATATCTCCTGATAGTAGGTGCATAGGAAAATTGTCAGGCCACTACTGTAAAAGAGTTAAAGGCATGTATCAAAAACATAGAAACACCATAATCTATTATAACCTAGTAACTTTAATATCTAATGTCATAAATTGTATGCTAAAAAAGTTCACTAATGAAGTAGGAGTGCTAAAGGATGAACCTTTTATAAAGAACCACTTAATTGATCTAATACCACTCAATTGATAATTTATCTAATAAAGCAGTAAGAGCACTTAATTAAGAATAAGAATAAGAAAAAATAATTATAAACATTACAATCATAAATTAATTGTAAACATATTTATAGGGTCTGATGTAAATAATACAATTGTAAGGGATTACGATCATGTTTATAGAGTCGAGATACCTAATAAGATAATATACTGAAGTAGCCTTAAAACTACTAAATTAATGGGAGAATATTTACTACTAAACATTACTTATTCTACTAATAATAAACATAAAATTAAAATAATAAATTACAATCTAACTTGGACCCCCTTGTGAGTGTCCACAACATCATTTGAGTCAATTATCAACATTATCATCCTTAACGGTTTGGTTAATGCATGGATAGAGAAGTGTTGATATAAAAAAGGAGGTTCGAGACAAAATTCACTACGATAGTTTTCACTGGTATATAAATGCAATGATTTCCGGTCAGATGGGAGATAAACTATTGTTACAAAAGACTCCAGTATGTTTAGATCTTTCAGCGTGAGTATGTCAAGTTTGAGTCAACTTTTTTCAGTATATTTAAATTGTTTACATCTATGTGCTTGTTCTACTAGTGACTCGAGATCCATGAGAAATGTATCTAAATCAAACATATGTTTGATTTAGATCTTCCCTTGATATAACAATAGTTTGAAAGCAGCATAGAGGTGCGATACAGTAGAGGGTTGTGTGTGTGCGTGCTCAAATGAGAGAGAGAGAGAGAGAGAGAGAGAGAGAGAGAGAGAGGATACCTCTAGCATAGTGGAGATAGTTGAAACCCCATAATGGACACCATTGAAACCCCATAGAAATATACCTCATAAGTAACTGCGCAAATGCCAAACCAAAACATAAATGATTAGTACGAAATCTGACCAGGGCTACTGTTAACGCTTTAAAACAAAGCGAAGCTAAGACAAAAATAAAGAGAAGCTAAGCCATCGTTTTCTAAAAACAACCAACTCGATATCATATTATTGACAGAAGGATGTTTACACGCTAGGCAAAAAATAAAACTGCCTAGAATGTATTTCCAACACTCTGCATGATGATTTGAAAGAGATATTTATAATCATGAGTAATGAAAGCTAGAAATACGTAATCAAAGAGAAGAGATAAAAACAATGTGTAAGATATCACCTCAGTTGCATCACCATCTAACCAGGTTACGCTTGTATATCCTCGGTTGTTAATCAAGTATCACCTCACAAACCTATTAAGTTAATTAAAGAAAATGGTGGGTAGTTTCTATGTTAGTTGTTGTTCAATGTGTAAGATAACACAATCCGACATTCCTAATTATCATACTTACATTCAAACCTTAAGTTCTCCCTGTGATAGTACCCTTGCTTAGGAGCATTACACAAAAATCATAACATAAAATAAAATTTCAAACAGGTAAAAGTCGTTTGTAGGGAAACTTATCAAACCGTAAGTTCCTAAATCTGAAAACATATTAAACTATGAGTTCACAATGAATAACATACCTGGAGTTTTTGTATTCTAAGAAAATACAACTTCTTCGAGCGTTTGTTTTTATGATTTGAGCTCCACAACTTCATTCTCATGAATGTGATGGCGAATTCCCAATTTATTGTGCGATTCATCCATCTCTTTGAGCAAGAAAAAACCTGCATATTTTCACTTCAAAAGTCACTATAATACAATACCAAGCTATAAATTGTGTTTCCAGATACTAAAACAACTACAACATAGTAAGTACCTATGTGAAGCATTTTGGGATTCATCTTATAAAACCATTATTACCTCCTTGATTCGGAGTTGATACGGTTGCCTTAAACATTTGCAAAATTGTGCACTTCCTACAATGATTTACCGAAATGATCAATCTTAGTTGTAATTATGACCCCTTTGATAGTAAAAGTACCAAAAAGTAATAAAGATAAGATCGGATATGAGATCCCAAGTAAGTAAACATGACTAATCATATATGAGGTCGAATTTATATGGTAAAATTATGAAGTTGTAAATAAATTTATTTTCCAGAACTCTAATTTTGAGCATATTATATTAGATTTATACATACAACGGAGATTTAGACGATTATAAAGTAGAGGAAAATAGTGAACAAAATCAGAGGAAAGGGTGTCACTATCACCTCTATAAGCCATCAAACATAAACATCGAATAGTCACAACTTTAATTAGACAAATAAAATAATCAACCATAACTTCAAATAAACTAAACATCCAAATCCTTAATTTATGTGCTTACCATTTCAAGGACTTCTTTTCTCGAGTAGGCCTTGTCGGAAATGAAAATCAAATCGTCAATAACAGGGATGGAGATACTTTCTTGTATTTGCAACCTAATATAAAGAGTGTAAAACATAATTGAAATTAACAAAGGTATATAAGAAAATACAACTACATCCAAAGTCGGTGAGTTATATGGAAACTCAAGAACCAATGGAATATGGGTAAGATTGACAAATTTGTCAAAATAGTTAGAATCTTATCCATCCTTGTACAGGTTCAATACCAAATAAAGAATAATGAAAGTACTTCTCTACGAATAAATAAATATTGTCACAAAAATTACTTCTATCAAAATAAATAAATATTTTCATCGAAAGCACCACGGTCTTGATATCCATTTGAAAAAGGTATACATCGGTTTGAAAAAAAAGGATTACTTAAACCTTTAAGAAAAGATTACCTAGTGCCACAAAGAAAACTAAACAAAGAAACCCAAATTCTCATATATAACAACCACCAATGCAATTGGCAGAGTTCAAGCAATTAGATAGGTGTTTAAGGAACAAAAGTTGCAAAACCAACGCAATTGGCAGAAATTTATGAAGAGTTCAAGCAATTAGATAGGTGTTTAAGGAACAAAAGTTTCAAAATAAATTGTGTTGTGGGAGATGATGAGTGAGAGGGAGGGGGGGGGGGTGAGATGATGAGTGAGAGGGAGACATGTGAGGGTATCGTGGTAGGGGGAGTGAGTTGTGAGAGTCAGTGGGTGAAGGTAGGGTTTGGGTTAGGAGGTTCACGCGTGTGTTGTGTTTGTGGATTCAACCATATTTTGTCCGAGTTGTGACGGCACAATTGTTAAATTGTGATGTGGCACAATGTAAGACCTTTAGATCGTCTAAAAAAATTCGATCCCAACCGTTAATTTGGGGACACTATTCAAACACCCCTCTTATATATATATATATATATATATATATATGTATATATATATCGTCTAACGTGCATAATGTATCTTGTGGTACTAGCTCACTAATTCCGAGTCTATTTCGACTTCCCGATTTTTTTCAAGTATTCACTTACTTAAGATTAATTCTCTAACTTATTTGTTTGGCCAACATGCTATTCTACCTAAGCCCTTAGCATAATCCTTCTTTGAATTCAATTCTCGATTTCACAATTATTACCAGCGCATGATTACCCTATTTTACCGAAAGTTCATTATCGGGAAGTCATCCCCGGTTAACCTAAGTTACTTCCTACATTCCCTCAATATTTCCTGAAGTAAAATTCCTGCATAAACCATGTCGAATCCTAAACGGTCCATGAAAAACAACAAAAGGTAAGAGAAACACGCTAACCAAATGAATCGATTTACTAGAAGGACCAAATCGGTTCGGTGAGCGGATTGATTCACTTGACCCAGCGAAGTGGTTCGATAGGATGGGCTTTGATGATGAACTTAAGATGGGATTTTCCCTTCCCCCTTTAACTTTAGGATTTCTAACCATCATGTAAACCCTAAATATGATTATCGAACCAATCCCAAACATAAATTACCAAGTTTCTAAATACAATTCAGCTCGAATAACATCTAATTAATGAGATCACCTAATTTACATTAAGACTTATACATGGTTTTAAACACTAATTCAAGATTCAATCTTATATCTCTTAAATCATACAAGTACTCATTTTTTTCATGCTAATCATATCATATCCATTATATTATCATTACAAGATTCCTCTTCGATGATTTTTTTAATCAAAACCCCATTTTACATGCTTCTCCCAACCCAAAAATTTGGTTATTCCTATACCCATTTTTACATGAATATTTGTCCTTTAGCTCATCAAAGGCTAAATGACACTAATCATCCCAAACAAATAGCATCCCTTTGAAATTCAGGTAGCCAGCGAGCCCATAATCTTCGAAAACCCCTTTATAAAGTGACGTTAGTAATAAGCCAAACCCAGAAAGTTATGAACCTCTGTCACTATCATAGGTTGTCCTCAATTCCTCACCGTGGCTATCTTACTGGGGTCCATTAAAATACCATGTGTAACACAATATGACCCAAGAACTTCACCTCTAGTAACTAAAATCCGCCTTTCTCGAACTTGGCATAAGACGGATAGCCCTATAAAGTCTTGAAAACCATATGCAAGTGCTCTGCATGCTTTCACTACGTCTAAGAATATCCAAAATGTCATCTATGAAGTCAATAACAAATTGGTTTAGGAAATCTCCAAACACCCTATTTATAAGTTCCTTGAATACAAATGGTGCATAGTTATCCAAAATGGCATAAACCTGAACTCATACAACCTATACCTCATTAGGAATGCGGTCTTAGGGACATCTAGATCCCTGATATGTAGATGATGGTACCCCAACCTCAGTTTAATCTTCGGGAAATAGGTCGATCCTCTCAATTGGTCGAACATGACATCAATACTAGGCAATGAGTATTTGTCCGAATCGTGACCTTGTTCAACTCTCTATAGTCAATACATAATCTAAGTGATCCATCCTTCTTCTTCACAAATAATATGGGAGCACCCAATGGTATATATAATTTGGTGAATAAATCTATGACCCAAGAGATGATAAATCTGATCCCTCAACTCTCGCATCTCCATTAGAGTCACGCGATAAGGAACACGTGCTATCGGCCTAGTCCCCGACACTAGATCAATAACAAAATATATCTCTCATCTCGACAGTTTACCCAGTATCTCTTGGAAAATATCCATAAACTCCCACACCACAGGGATAAAATCTAACGAGATGGAAACTACCTGCAGGTCTTCTCCTCAATATAATAAAGGTGCGGGCTTTAACCTCCCTGAGGAAAATGTATCGCCACCAAAAAAATCTCTTGGAATGAAGTACAAGATAGTCCTACTAAAATAGTTCACCATCTCTCTATAACCTACCAACCAATCAATACCAAGAATGATATCATACCCTATCATTTTGTGACAACCCGCCTAATAAGATACCGGGCGATCACTCCTATATCAAATTTTAATAGGCGTCTCATATGGATCATTCTTAGCATTACTGTCGAAAATCCATTTAATTACTAATAACCTATGAGGCTGGCGTCAAAAACTTTTACTTAACTACTCTTTTTAGACAATTAAAATAAAACATTCACACTGTATGCGTAAATGAAACTGAAATGAAATAAAATAACCGAACACTCGGTCAAAATATTAAACCATATCGAATGATGCTCCATAAGAATAAATAAATGCAATTGGACCATTGGCCCGAATATTTATATAGTACCTCCTATCTAGAGTACAATAATGGAAGCGGTTATCAAAAATCTGCACGCATACACAGCTGCTGCAGCTGACGTCTGAATCGAAAGAAGTGCCATCCTGGCATCCCGGTGTCTGGACAACTATAATATATATATATATATATATATAGCAAGAGAGGAAAAGTAGATCAACGGGTTAGATCCCGAGTTTGAAAATATTTTGCAAGTGCATAAATGCCTTATTTTTAGAAAAAAGTTTTATCTCATATTTAAATTTGGTATCGCACTCCCATGAGATACCCCTCACCTCTACACTAACAGTGCACTCCTAACGCATCCCTTTAAACATCCTAGTCAAACTACCCTGCTAAACTAGTCTATCACCCAATCACTATCAACCCTAGACAGTCCAAGTAATGTACTAAGGGCTAAACTTCTCCCCAGTCTCAACACTAAGCGTTGTTCGTGCGTGGGGTGTCTCGCAAAGTGAAATCCAAACAAGGAACCCCCCCGGTACACTACTATGCGGCAAGGTCGATCGTCGGGATCCATTAGACCCTCCATACTCGATTCATCCATATATATATACACATTTCCATATACATTCGAATTTATCTCCAGAACAGAGGGTTTATATACCAAGTATTTATCAATATTTTTCATATTTCTCAAAACTTTCCATTTCCTTTATTATATCGAGGAAATGTATATAAAAGCCAATTCAATATCATGAATTGCTTTAACATAACATATAACTTTTTAAAAGCCAATTTTTATTATCATAAAAATGATTTTCCGTTTTAAAATCATCCCATTTCCCTTCTTATATTAGGGAAATGTATTCAAAGCCATTTTTATTATCATAAAAATGCTTTGATAATATCATATGCTTCCATTTCCTTCTTCCATCCGGGAAACGTATCCGAAGACAATCAATTATCCCATTTCCCTTCTTATATCCGGGAAATGAATTTAAATCCAATCCATTATGATGAATTGCTTTAACAAATCTAAGACCGTCCCTCCGAGTTCCCCCACTGGACGCGCCCCTAAATGGCTATCATCTTCCAGGGCCCATCAAACAAGACAACCTGGGAACCTACCAACGTCGGGAAGCAGCCATATGCCTGCGGGATAGTCAAGACCACACCCATAATCTCCTAACCAGCGCAGTAAAATATAATCACTCATATGGCGTAGGACTATATCCACCCTGCATTCATTAGACAGGGGTCATCACCATACGCACGCAATTTTCCTTATGATAGCGATTTAGGGAGGTGTGTAACCGTAATTTATTAATTATGAAAATCATTTCTTTTTCCATTTTGAAAATATTCATTTTTATATTTTCAAAATCATTTACCTTATATAATTTATATACTTTAATCACATCGTACATACATATACCATATATTCCTCCTCAAATATATAAATATGGCCCTAATTGCCCATCTCATCTAGCGATGACCAATAATCCCAAAGATTATCTCAAAGAATCATAATCATGCTTTCATATACGGATGGTGCTAAACCCAAAGTATTTTCTTACTTTAATAAATAATAAATACCTTAATCCCATCTAAGGATTTAGTGGATATATCTACTTATAACACTCCACACTAAGCAAATATATATGTCTATATTCCCAAATTATCCTAATCACCTCCTAGGATTTTCCCCCAAAAAATCCCAAATTGTATTTTAACTCCCCATACTCTTAAGGGGAGAAAACTAGCAATTCTGACCAAAGCGAAGCGATTCGCCCCATTTGCGAATTGATTCCGGTGGGCGAATCGATTCTACCCCCAATCCGAATCGATTCGGAAAGTGTTCTGCATACAGGTCCTCAATGGCAAATCGATTCAGCCCATTGCAGAGACCCAGATCCCCTTAGGCGAATCGATTCGGCCTAGACCCGAATCGATTCGGCCTCTTCGAGGGGCACTGTTTGGGCAATTTTTCAATCTCCAAAATACCCAAAATTCAATCAAATCTCCATTTAAATCATAACTAGGATTTATTCCTACAAACTCAAAGTTTTAATATCTCCTCAAATTATTTAGCGGTCCTAACAAACCTTTTGAGAACCCCTAATATTTATCTCCAAAAATTTCTAACTAATGGTTTCGATCTCGGACAGCTTTCCGTAGAAAAATCACTATAAATCCAAAAAAAATCAGAAAAATACGTGGTTAGTACCCACGCAACCGCACTGAAGAGAACTACAAATTTAATTTTTTGACCAAGAGCCAAATCGATTCGCATCAAGGCCGAATCGATTCGTAAAACCCGCTGCTCACTATTCATCATCATCTCCAACGATCCCAAACCTCCTTTAATACACCTCCAAGCTTTTTATCGCCTCCCCCAACGTCCTACAACCTCAACCAACTACAAATACACATATATTAAGGGTTCTACACATCATATAACCCGAAATCACCAATTAATTTTAGGTTAAAACCTAAGTTCCAGATATCGAAACATTATTGGGTTTTAATTGTTTTAACTCCAAAAAACACGTTTTATCCACGAAAACCCAACCCAAACATTTAGGGTTAGATTATACCAAAATACGATATGAGATTTATGCTCAAAAGTAAATAAAGTAGGTAAACACTTGCCTCGTGTATAAAATCCGATGACCCCGAGTCGAATCTCACGGAGTTTGACCCGAATCTCCATTTTCTCCTCCTCTTTCTTCCTCCTATCTCTCTTCTCTATCTTTTCTTTCTTCTCATTCTCTTTTCTCCCTCTCTCCCTCTTTATAAAGAAAGAAAAAGGGGTTTTAACCCTTAAAACCCAAAAAAGACTCATTTACTCAATTACGAGCCCGTTTAACTCTAAAATTCTTCGAAACTCAATTTCGACAATCGAACACTCTTTTCCAACTATCTCGGACATTCCGAGACTCACAGCGCAGTCGAAATTTCCATCCGAGTTACTTGATCGCAAATCACTATTCTACTCCATAATACTTAATGCGGGCTTTCTAATCAAAATCTGACCTTTTTGTCGCTTTACTCCACGGCGACATGTAATTAAAATACTTCGACCTATTTAATCCCAAAAATAATTACTACACTTATCGAAAATCATTAAATCCCCGAAAATCCGAAAAATCACTATTTCAAGAAATTCTCCAAATTCCCAATTTATACTTAATTATGGAATTTAATTGCCTCCAAAAAGGATGGGTTGTTACATACACCCCCCTTATAACGGAATTTCGTCCTCGAAATTCAGATACAACCTACATCACCAAATTAGGATTACAAAGCCCACTACGTCTTAGTACCCCCAAAATCAAAAGGTGCTAACACGATAGTCCTTTACCAAATTCCACCTACCTCAACATGTACTCCAAAGTACTTGTTTTACTATAAGCTCATTTAAATCTCTACCCTTAATCACCCTACAACGACGTGCTACTCCGACGGCTTCTCTTAGTACCAATAAGAGAAACGAGTCTATTACTACCGCTTTACATCTTGCAAAGCTTCAACTTTATATACTATGCCCCTTATATTTCAGGCGGTATATAAACCAACCCACTAAGGTGCCCATACACCTTCATACCCGTGCACATCTGCACTTCCATTGTGAATGTCTGACACGTAACACTCTCTCCCAATAAGGATCTCCTTTCCTCGGTGTAATACTCACACATGGGTCCTCCTAACCCGCAAAATTCATTCTCCTAACCTCGGCGCCAATAGCTCTATTATACATACATCCTATAAATGCTACGATCTATACGTTACCGTGCCTACGTAAGACGAGCCTAATACCAAGTATAACCCTACTGCCCAAGGCCTCTCTCAACTCACGACATTTGTGGGTTTCATGCGTGGGACATCTCGCGAAGGCAAAATCCAAACAAGGATACCTCCCATTACACTACTCCCTCGCGTTGTCAGTCATCGAGATATAACAACCTAAGGCACACCAGCGGGATGTCCTAAATCCTACTAAAATAATACTACGAATGCATTTCTACCATTCTATCCTTTCGCCCATTCAAAAGGAAACCTAACCAATCGAAATGCCTACTCTTTGTAGGAGCACTACGTACATCACACCCGAAACATATTTCATCAAAATTTGCCTTTTCATTAAGGCCTGACCAAAATCTTCAAATCAATTTATCTAAGTCCTACTTTACCACCCCACTTATTAATTATGAAAATCATTTCTTTATCCATTTTGAAAATATTCATTTTTATATTTTCAAAATCATTTACCTCATATCATATATATACTTTAATCACATAGTATATACATATACCATATATTCGTCCTCGAATATATAAATATGGCCCTAATTGCCAATCTCATCTAGGGATGACAAATAATCCCAAAGATTCTCTCAAAGAATCAAAATCATGCTTTCATACACGCATGATGCTAAACCCAAAGTATTTTCTTACTTTAATAAATAATAAATACCTTAATCCCATCTAAGGATTTAGTGGATATCTCTAGTTATAACACTCCACACTAAGCGAATATATATGTCTCTATTCCCAAATTATCCTAATCACCTCCTAGGATTTTCCCCAAAAAAAATCCAAATTGTATTTTAACTCCCCATACTCTTAAGGGGAGAAAACTACAATTCTGACCAAGGTGAATCGATTAGCCCCATTTGCGAATCGATTCGGGTGGGTGAATCACTTCGGCCCCCAATCCGAATCGATTTGGAAAGTGTTCTGTAAACAGTTCCTCAATGGAGAATCGATTCGGTCTAAATCCGAATCGATTCGGCCCATTTCAGAAACCCAGATCCCCTTAGGCGAAACGATTCGGCCTGTTCGAGGGGCACTATTTGGTTAATTTTTCAATCTAAAAAATACCCAAAATTCAATCCAATCTCAAATTAAATCATAAATAGGATTTATTCCTACAAACTCAAAGTTTTAATATCTCCTCAAATTCTTTAGAGGTCCTAACAACCCTTTTGAGAACCCCTAATATTTATCTCCAAAAATTTCTAACTAATGGTTTCGATCTCGGATAGCTTTCCGTAGAAAAATCACTATAAATCCAAAAAAAATTAGAAAAATACACGATCAGTGCCCACGTGACCATGTAGAAGAGATCTACAAATTTAATTTTTTGACCAAGAGCCGAATCGATTCGCATCATGGCCGGATTGATTCATAAATCCCGTTGCTCACTATTCATCATCATCTCCAACGATCCCAAACCTCCTTTAATACACCTCCAAGCTTTTTATCGCCTCCCCCAACGTCCTACAACCTCAACCAACTACAAATACACATATATTAAGGGTTCTACACATCATATAACCCGAAATCACCAATTAATTTTAGGTTAAAACCTAAGTTCCAGAAATCGAAACATTATTGGGTTTTAATTGTTTTAACTCCCAAAAACACGTTTTATCCACGAAAACCCAACCCAAACATTTAGGGTTTGATTATACCAAACTACGATATGAGATTTATGCCCAAAAGTAAATAAAGCAAGTAAACACTTGCCTCGTGGATAAAATCCGATGACCCCGAGTCGAATCTCACGGAATTTGACCCGAATCTCCATTTTCTCCTCCTCTTTCTTCCTCCCCTCTCTCTTCTCTATCTTTTCTTTCTTCTCATTCTCTTTTCTCCCTCTCTCCCTCTTTATAAAGAAAGAAAAAGGGGTTTTAACCCTTAAAACCCAAAAAAGACTCATTTACTCAATTACGATCCCGTTTAACTCTAAAATTCTTCGAAACTCAATTTCGACAATCGAACACTCTTTTCCAACTATCTCGGACATTCCGAGACTCACGGCGCAGTCGAAATTTCCATCTGAGTTACTTGATCGCAAATCACTATTCTACTCCATAATACTTAATGCAGGCTTTCTAATCAAAATCTGAACTTTTTGTCGCTTTACTCCACGGCGACATGTAATTAAAATACTTTGACCTATTTAATCCCAAAAATAATTACTACACTTATCGAAAATCATTAAATCCCCGAAAATCTGAAAAATCACTATTTCGAGAAATTCTCCAAATTCCCAATTTATACTTAATTATGGAATTTAATTGCCTCCAAAAAGGATGGGTTGTTACATACACCCCCCTTATAACGGAATTTCGTCCTCGAAATTCAGATACAACCTACATCACCAAATTAGGATTACAAAGCCCACTACGTCTTAGTACCCCCAAAATCAAAAGGTGCTAACACGATAGTCCTTTACCAAATTCCACCTACCTCAACGTGTACTCCAAAGTATTTGTTTTACTATAAGCTCATTTAAATCTCTACCCTTAATCACCCTACAACGACGTGCTACTCCGACGGCTTCTCTTACTACCAATAAGAGAAACGAGTCTATTACTACCGCTTTACATCTTGTAAAGCTTCAACTTTATATACTATGCCCCTTATATTTCAGGTGGTATATAAACCAACCCACTAAGGTGCCCATACACCTTCATACCCGTGCACATCTGCACTTCCATTGTGAACGTCTGACACGTAACACTCTCTCCCAATAAGGATCTCCTTTCCTCGGTGTAATACTCACACATGGGTCCTCCTAACCCGCAAAATTCATTCTCCTAACCTCGGCGCCAATAGCTCTATTAAACATACATCCTACAAATGCTACGATCTATACGTTACCGTGCCTACGTAAGACGAGCTTAATCCTAAGTATATCCCTAGTGCCCAAGGCCTCTCTCAACTCACGACATTTGTGGGTTTCATGCGTGGGACATCTCGCCAAGACGAAATCCAAACAAGGATACCTCCCATTACACTACTCCCTCGCGTTGTCAGTCATCGAGATATAACAACCTAAGGCACACCAGCGGGATGTCCTAAATCCTACTAAACTAATACTACGAATGCATTTCTACCATTCTATCCTTTCGCCCATTCAAAAGGAAACCTAACCAATCGAAATGCCTACTCTTTGTAGGAGCACTACGTACATCACACCCGAAACATATTTCATCAAAATTTGCCTTTTCATTAAGGCCTGACCAAAATCTTCAAATCAATTTATCTAAGTCCTACTTTACCACCCCACTCATTAATTATGAAAATCATTTCTTTTTCCATTTTGAAAATATTCATTTTTATATTTTCAAAATCATTTACCTCATATCATATATATACTTTAATCACATAGTATATACATATACCATATATTCGTCCTCGAATATATAAATATGGCCCTAATTGCCAATCTCATCTAGGGATGACAAATAATCCCAAAGATTCTCTCAAAGAATCAAAATCATGCTTTCATACACGCATGATGCTAAACCCAAAGTATTTTCTTACTTTAATAAATAATAAATACTTTAATCCCATCTAAGGATTTAGTGGATATCTCTAGTTATAACACTCCACACTAAGCGAATATATATGTCTCTATTCCCAAATTATCCTAATCACCTCCTAGGATTTTCCCAAAAAAAATCCAAATTGTATTTTAACTCCCCATACTCTTAAGGGGAGAAAACTACAATTCTGACCAAGGTGAATCGATTAGCCCCATTTGCGAATCGATTCGGGTGGGTGAATCGCTTCGGCCCCCAATCCGAATCGATTTGGAAAGTGTTCTGTAAACAGTTCCTCAATGGAGAATCGATTCGGTCTAAATCCGAATCGATTTGGCCCACTGCAAAAACCTAGATCCCCTTAGGCGAAACGATTCGGCCTGTTCGAGGGGCACTATTTGATTAATTTTTCAATCTAAAAAATACCCAAAATTCAATCCAATCTCAAATTAAATCATAAATAGGATTTATTCCTACAAACTCAAAGTTTTAATATCTCCTCAAATTCTTTAGAGGTCCTAACAACCCTTTTGAGAACCCCTAATATTTATCTCCAAAAATTTCTAACTAATGGTTTCGATCTCGGATAGCTTTCCGTAGAAAAATCACTATAAATCCAAAAAAAATTAGAAAAATACGCGATCAGTGCCCACGTGACCATGTAGAAGAGATCTACAAATTTAATTTTTTGACCAAGCGCCGAATCGATTCGCATCAAGGCTGAATTGATTCATAAATCCCGTTGCTCACTATTCATCATCATCTCCAACGATCCCAAACCTCCTTTAATACACCTCCAAGCTTTTTATCGCCTCCCCCAACGTCCTACAACCTCAACGAACTACAAATACACATATATTAAGGGTTCTACACATCCTAGAACCTAAAATCACCAATTAATTTTAGGTTAAAACCTAAGTTCCAGAAATCGAAACATTATTGGGTTTTAATTGTTTTAACTCCCCAAAACACGTTTTATCCACAAAAACCCAACCCAAACATTTAGGGTTTGTTTATACCAAACTACGATATGAGATTTATGCTCAAAAGTAAATAAAGCAAGTAAACACTTGCCTCGTGGATAAAATCCGATGACCCCGAGTCGAATCTCACGGAGTTTGACCCGAATCTCCATTTTCTCCTCCTCTTTCTTCCTCCTCTCTCTCTTCTCTATCTTTTATTTCTTCTCTTTCTCTTTTCTCCCTCTCTCCCTCTTTATAAAGAAAGAAAAAGGGGTTTTAACCCTTAAAACCCACAAAAGACTCATTTACTCAATTACGAGCCCGTTTAACTCTAAAATTCTTCGAAACTCAATTTTGACAATCGAACACTCTTTTCCAACTATTTCGGACATTCCGAGACTCACGGCGCAGTCGAAATTTCCATCCGAGTTACTTGATCGCAAATCACTATTCTACTCCATAATACTTAATGCGGGCTTTCTAATCAAAATCTGACCTTTTTGTCTCTTTACTCCACGGCGACATGTAATTAAAATACTTCGACCTTCCAAAAATAATTACTACACTTATCGAAAATCATTAAATCCTCGAAAATCCGAAAAATCACTATTTCGAGAAATTCTCCAAATTCCCAATTTGTACTTAATTATGGAATTTAATTGCCTCCAAAAAGGATGGGTTGTTACATACACCCCCCTTATAACGGAATTTCGTCCTCGAAATTCAGATACAACCTACATCACCAAACTAGGATTACAAAGCCCACTACATCTTAGTACCCCCAAAATCAAAAGGTGCTAACACGATAGTCCTTTACCAAATTCCACCTACCTCAACGGGTACTCCAAAGTACTTATTTTACTATAAGCTCATTTAAATCTCTTCCCTTAATCACCCTACAACGACGTGCTACTCCGACGGCTTCTCTTACTACCAATAAGAGAAATGAGTCTATTACTACCGCTTTACATCTTGCAAAGCTTCAACTTTATATACTATGACCCTTATATTTCAGGCGGTATATAAACCAACCCACTAAGGTACCCATACACCTTCATACCCGTGCACATCTGCACTTCCATTGTGAAAGTCTGACACGTAACACTCTCTCCCAATAAGGATCTCCTTTCGTCGGTGTAATACTCACACATGGGTCCTCCTAACCCGCGAAATTCATTCTCCTAACCTCGGCGCCACTAGCTCTATTAAACATACATCCTACAAATGCTACGATCTATACGTTACCATGCCTACGTAAGATGAGCCTAATCCTAAGTATATCCCTAGTGCCCAAGGCCTCTCTCAACTCTCGAAATTTGTCGGTTTCATGCGTGGGACATCTCGCCAAGGCGAAATCCAAACAAGGATCCCTCCCACTACACTACTCCCTCGCGTTGTCAGTCATCGAGATATAACAACCTAAGGCACACCAGCGGGACGTCCTAAATCCTACTAAACTAATACTACGAACGCATTTCTACCATTCTATCCTTTCGCCCATACGAAAGGAAACCTAACCAATCGAAATGCCTACTCTTTGTAGGAGCACTACGTACATCATACCCGAAACATATTTCATCAAAATTTGCCTTTTCATTAAGGCCTGGCCAAAATCTTCAAATCAATTTCTCTAAGTCCTACTTTACCACCCCACTTATTAATTATGAAAATCATTTCTTTTTCCATTTTGAAAATATTCATTTTTATATTTTCAAAATCATTTACCTCATATCATATATATACTTTAATCACATAGTATATACATATACCATATATTCCTCCTCGAATATATAAATATGGCCCTAATTGCCAATCTCATCTAGGGATGACAAATAATCCCAAAGATTCTCTCAAAGAATCAAAATCATGCTTTCATACACGCATGATGCTAAACCCAAAGTATTTTCTTACTTTAATAAATAATAAATACCTTAATCCCATCTAAGGATTTAGTGGATATCTCCAGTTATAACACTCCACACTAAGCGAATATATATGTCTCTATTCCCAAATTATCCTAATCACCTCCTAGGATTTTCCCAAAAAAAATCCAAATTGTATTTTAACTCCCCATACTCTTAAGGGGAGAAAACTAGCAATTCTGACCAAGGTGAATCGATTAGCCCCATTTGCGAATTGATTCGGGTGGGCGAATCGCTTCGTCCCCCAATCCGAATCGATTTGGAAAGTGTTCTGTAAATAGGTCCTCAATGTAGAATCGATTCGGTCTAAATCCGAATCGATTCGGCCCACTGCAGAAACCCAGATCCCCTTAGGCGAAACGATTCGGCCTGTTCGAGGGGCACTATTTGGGTAATTTTTCAATCTCCAAAATACCCAAAATTCTATCCAATCTCAATTTAAATCATAACTAGGATTTATTCCTACAAAATCAAAGTTTTAATATCTCCTCAAATTCTTTAGAGGTCCTAACAACCCTTTTGAGAACCCCTAATATTTATCTCCAAAAATTTCTAACTAATGGTTTCGATCTCGGATAGCTTTCCGTAGAAAAATCACTATAAATCCAAAAAAAATCATAAAAATACGCGATTGGTGCCCATGTGACCACGTAGAAGAGATCTACATATTTAATTTTTTGACCAAGAGCTGAATTGATTCCCATCAAGGCCGAATTGATTCATAAATCCCGTTTCTCACTATTCATCATCATCTCCAACGATCCCAAACCTCCTTTAATACACCTCCAAGCTTTTTATCGCCTCCCCCAACGTCCTACAACCTCAACCAACTACAAATACACATATATTAAGGGTTATGCACATCCTAGAACCTGAAATCACCAATTAATTTTAGGTTAAAACCTATGTTCCACAAATCGAAACATTATTCAGGTTTAATTGTTTTAACTCCCAAAAACCCGTTTTATCCACAAAAACCCAACCCAAAACATTTAGGGTTTCTTTATACCAAACTAAGATATGAGATTTATGCTTAAAAGTAAATAAAGCAAGTAAGCACTTGCCTCGTGAATAAAATTCGACGACCCCGAGTCGAATCTTGTGGAGTTTGGCCCGAATCTCCATTTTCTCCTCCTCTTTCTTCCTCCTCTCTCTCTTCTCTCTCTTTTATTTCTTATCTTTCTCTTTTCTCCCTCTCTCCCTCTTTATAAAGAAAGAAAAAGGGGGTTTAACCCTTAAAACCTAAAAATGACTCGTTTACTCAATTACGAGCCCGTTTACTTCTAAAATTCTTCAAAACTCAATTTCGACAATTGGACACTATTTTCCGACTTTCTCAGACATTCCGAGACTCACGACGCAGTCAAAATTTCCATTTGAGGTACTTGATCGCAAATCCATATTCTACCCCATAATACTTAATGCGGGCTTTCTAATCAAAATCTGACCTTTTTGTCGCTTTACTCCTTGGCGATATGTAATTAAAATACTTCGATCTATTTAATCCCAAAAATAATTACAACACTTATCGAAAATCATTAAATCCTCAAAAATTCCAAAAATCAGTAGTTCAAGAAATTCTCCAAATTTCCAATTTATACTTAATTATGGAATTCAATTGTCTCCAAAACGGACGGGTTGTTACACATTTCTAATATAAGTAAATTGATGGCCAAGAATAGTCTCCTTACATCTATACCCACTCCTCTACAAATAGAATGGATAAAAAACCCACTACCTAATGACGCATTAACGCACATAATAATACAATCGGTTTTATCTAATGAATCAGTCACTCATTCAAATCTAGTAGAAGTAAATGAATCTGATGTCCCCATGTCAAATAAAACCCGACTCATATGCTCATGGATAGGAAACATACCCTATATAGTTGGCGACGCCTATGGGACCATATCATTCTAGAGATTATACACTTACACATATTGTAACTATCCTTTTAAAGTGGGACCGCTGGAACTCGTGGTGCTGCAGGCAACAATGGCCCCTGTGGTCCCTGTTGGGCACCCTATTGCTGTCATATGGGCCACTATGGACCAGTTTATCGCATATGGCCCTGGTTTCTGTCCCTGGTGGCCTTAGTCCTGATAGACACCTCCATTCTTCCCATGGCACTGCTGGCCTTGAGGAACATATTACTGGCCCTGATGGACCTTCTTGAATTCACAGTCTCCTTGTCAAAATCCTCCTAATTTGAATTCCCTACTAATACTGAGGTGCCCCACTAGCACTATTACCTCTGATCCTGCCCTATTGGCTAGACTCCCCAACTTTCTTCGCTCCCTCCAGATGGAAGGGATGATAGTGGCAATGTTGAAGTGTGGAATTAACTATATCACAATAACTCTTTAGGGATGGATTACCTTGTAAATGTTGTCGGATCCTCCAAGTGAGTCCATCAGTGTACTTCAGTATGTTTTTCTCATCCGTATTCACCTCATCTATTATGAAGTTTGCTAACCATATGATTTCCTCCTCATATTCGGCCATTGTCCAGCACTCCCGTGATAAGTCTAGAAATTTCGTATCCATCTCCATCTGAATGGCAGATGGAAAGAAATTGTAGTCAAACCGCACCTAAAACTCCTCGGTAATAATGGTATATCTCTCCTAGGATGTGGTGACTGACTCCCACCACTGCAACGATGCTCCCACGAGCTTAAAATGGCTAAAATCTGCATTTGAGTGTCATTACACTCAACCATATGTAGATGGAACTTGATGGACTTCTTCCATTAGATGTCAGCAATAACATCCATGCTCCCTTAAACTCTGGCGGGTGGCCTTTTTGAAAGGCTTATCTAACTCTTTCCCACATCGATGGCACTGGGTGGGCCAAAACGACTGCTATCACTAGATGAGGTGGATGGGATTAGGGAAACTTCTATGCCATGGAAGTCATCGAGGAATTAACCACCTTTGCAGCTAAGGTGGCAACCTCAGCCACTGTTACCATTCCCTACATGACCTACGGCTCAGCTATTCATCTCTTCATATGGCCCTCCTAGTGACCTGAGCTGGTCATCCTCTTGTATTTAGCATCTAAAACCAAACCGAATTTTCATAAGATCACAAGTAAAATATATAACTAGATAACAAAAAGAATGTAAATGCACAAATATCAATGAAATAGTCCTAATCATAAAGCTCTATATCGAAGAACACTACGCTGTAAACATAATGAAGTCACACAAATACTAAGGACACTAGAACCTGATGCTAGGATACTATCTGTGACACCTTCCCTATTATAATAATGGTTGGACAATCCTATACTAGAATAAAATAGGAATCTTATTATTGTTTATTCTTAGCATCACCATCAAAACTAATAAATTACTAATAACCTCTTAAGTCCGGTGCCAAATTTTAAAGCTTATTAACATGATTTGTTTAACCATTATACCATATAAGATAAACATTCACAATAATAGAACATAATGGGTACCAATAGCATAATTAAATAAATAACCAAATAACTCTCAGTAAATATCAAGTACAATCATCCAACTAATAAATGAAATAATATAACAAAGTATGATAATAAATGGTGTCCAACTGGATCCAATATGCCCAAGAGAAATATTGGAACAATCATCCTAACTAGATATAATCTAAAGAGGTGTATAAGAAAATCTTGCATGCATCCATAGCTGTTGAAGCACTATCTAACTGGAATGACAACCTAAACCAAGTGTCCATGTGGCTGAGAACTTAAAAGTTTTTGAAAATATTTTTTATACGAGTTAGTGCCAAAATATTTAAAAACATTTTAAGGTATTTAAATGCATAAATTAATATGAAACAAGAATTAATCATATTCATCTGGTGTCACACTCACATGAGATTATCCTTACCCCTCATTTATATTGCATACCTAACACATGCATTTTAATTATCTAGTTATGCTACCCCACCTAAATAGTCTATCCCTTCTTAGAATACTCCAATATTCTAAACCTCTATCCCAAAGTGCTACTTGAATTTTACTTTTCTTATCACATAGCTATCACATAAGCTATAACATTGCATTTTTCAATTATAGTCATAGCATTCTGTAATAGACAGAACTATACACTAGTTATAATTTAATGTTCACATGTTCATTGAGTATACATATACATGTAACACTCTATTATACACATATATACATAGCATCCCCGAGTTATCCTCCCGGATGTATTCCCTAGTATACTATCAGGCTTCAGGTACGTCACATACCACTCCTGGGCCATCGGATCAGAATTTCACCACCGATTCCAAATTGTACACCCATATTGAAGGAAGTCATAGACATATATCTGTGGGTCATAACCTTACCACATTACCCTAATCGGATTTCAAATTCACCTAAGGTGGTCATGCAATAGTCCTATGACCTGGGAAAATGACCCAACACCTACTGATCAATGCCAGGGTGGACCACCCACTATGCACAACCTCAAATAATAGCATAAATAGAGTTGGTATGTTCATATAGAAATCACACACACACACACACACACACACACACAGATATATATATATATATATATATATATATATATATATATATATATATATATATATATATATATATATATATATAGAGAGAGAGAGAGAGAGAGAGAGAGAGAGATAGTGACACACATACAATCAAGCTCTACACCATACCTCACTTAACACACCTAGCAACATAATATTTTATAAAATAGTAAAAAAAAATGCATTTTTTAACCAAACTATGTATATATGATCTACATAATAAGGAGATCATCTAACAAAATAATCAAAGAAATAAATCCATAAGTGGATGAGATGATGGAAAAGATTCGAACGGCCATAAAATGCTCACATATACTCACTTTTCATTTCACCCATTTTCGGGCTCAATTTTTTTATGATTATTTTTGTGGATGATATCCGAACTATGTAGATCACATATACCGAGTTTGGTTCAAAAAATATGTATTTTCTATTTAAAAATGGGTATGTTTATAGGTATGTTTCTAGGAGGTATGTTGGAGAGCCCGACGGTATATATATGGATACATTATTTCACTCAGTACGTATATATATAATCGATTAACGTGCATAATGTCTCTCGTAGCACTAGCCCACCAATCCCAAGTCTATCCCAAATTCCTGATTTTTTTCCAAGTATTAACTTAATTATGATTAATTCTCTAACTTCATTTTTCTGACCAACATGCTATTCTACCTAAGCCCTTAGCCTAATCCTTGTCGAAATCCAATTCCCATTTTCACAATTATCATCCAAGAATGATCACCCTAATATACCATTAAATAATTGCCCAAAACTCATCATCGATTAACAATAGGTACTTTCTATCTTCCCTCTATATTTCCAGAAGTCATATTCCATCTCCCGAACTCCATAAACCATGCCGAACCATAAATAGTCCACAATAAATAACAAAAGGCAAGGGAGACTATCCATCCATACTGAATAGCTTCACTGGATGGACCGAACCGTTTTGATGAACGAACTAGTTCTCCCCTAAGTGAACCTATTCGATTTGCTGGGCTGCCATGGCGAACATAGGACGGGATTTTCCCTTTCTCGTTAAACCTTAGGAGTTGTAACCTTCATGTAAAACCCTAATATGATTATCGTACAACTCCCACCTATAAATTATCACGTTTTTACATCCTATTCATCCTGAATAACATCTAATTTATGAGATCACCCAATTTACATCAAGATTCATACATGGTTTAAAACCCTAATTCAAGATTCATACATCAAGATTCATACATGGTTTACCCACCCTAATTCACTCAATAACTCCTATTTTTCATTCTAATCATGTCAGATATATTATATTATCATTATAAGATTCCTATTCAATAATTTCTTTAATCAAAAACCCATTTTACTTGGTTCTCCCATGTCAAACATTGTGTTCTTCCTACACCAATTTTTTTAGGAATATTTGAAACTACAAAAAAGATAAAAGCAAGTTAAATACTTGCCTTGAGACTAATGAAATTTTGAGGCTCTATCCTTGAGTTCTTCTCTTGATAATGATCTTGAACCTAGATGAACTAGAGACAATGATTTTAAAACCATATAAACTTGATCTCCAACTCGGATCCATTTTTTAATCATTTTTCTTCCTTTTCTTCTTCTCCTTTCCATCTTCTCTCAAAACCCCAATCTCTTAAATGGTTGGATATCTTCCCCTTCCGTAAACCTTACCTAAATAGAAATCTAAACACTCCAAATCCCGAAACTATGTCAGCTCTTATATGCAAAATGACCTGAATACCCTTTTACGGCTCCTCTTTGGCTTAAAAATGCCCCGCACCCAATTATAATCCCTGGGTACTTATTTCTGACTATTTCGACCCATTTCGGACCATTGGCACACTCAAAATCACCATCCAAATTATATAACATTAATTTTCATCTCATGCATGATACAACTCTATCCACGTGTCTCGAATGAAATACTCTTAAACCCGCCGCTTTTACTCACTTACGTCATACCATAATTTAACATGTTTTCATTTATTTATGACGCAAGTAATGTAATTAGACATAACTAATAATCTTTTTATTCTCTAATTAATATTTATTTAAGTCACTTCATTTCTCAATTTAATTAAGTTACATGTACATGTGTAATTTAAAACATTTTAAAAATCGGGGTGTTACAATGAATTATTCCCGTCCCATGTTCTAAATATCAATATCAATCAATTGCAAAATCAAAATCCTTGTCAACTAATTGAATAACATTTTGATTACAATTGTAAAAGTATTGTAGCATCTTTATGCCTTAATATCCCCACATAAACCTAAGAAAACCCATAAAGTAGTTGTTAATGTTTAAATAATACCTTTTCACTTTCCACCTAGAAACCAAGCATGTGACATTATTTTGGTGATATACCTTTAAAAAGTCCTTTTGTATATTTTTAAAGAGTTTTTTTTACGAGGTTGTATCTCTGATTTCAAATATGAACTAAATTTGATCATTTTTGTGAAAGAATATTTGAACTTTATTAAGCAACAAGTTATATTATAATGCATGATATTGCCTTTAAAATTGTATTTCAATTTTAATTTGTTCTCATAAGTTTTATTTTAATTAGATAGATCTAATTTTCTTGAATTTTTTAAAAACTAACTCATATTGTTTACATATTTAAAATTTCACTACTAAATTTAGAGAATTACTATATGCCCCTTATGCGTGTGTATAACTTGCCGTAAAAATAAATTTTAGGGCTTGAAGTTCCTAATCGCAATTTATATTTTGCATTTTGGCATTTAAAAAATAGTGACTTGAAGTTCCCAAATCATTCAGAATTGAGACTTAAAGCTCTAAATTAATAATTAAATTTTGGACCGAAAGTTCTAATAAAATTTAGTTTAAACCAAAACCTAAAGTTTTTATTATTTGTACAATAAAATATGGGATTTTCTAATCAAACTTGAAATTTTGATTATATCTATAATATGAATTATCATTAGAAAATAATATTTGGTTGGTGGACAATGAGTAACTCATAATATTATTAAAAATTATAATTTTTTTAAAACCCTTATATATTACAACTAAGGTTTCAACCATAGTTAAACATGCTAAAGTTATTCAAGGCTCTAGTAAAGACTATATAGTATTGTTATGTGGTACCCTCTCATTCATATGAGATGATTTATTTGGAAGCCATTCCTATAGAAATTCGCTTCATTTTAACGTGCATTAGAATACATGAGTATTAGATTGAAATAATGAGATACTATTCCCGCTATTAGTAGGAGGAAAAAACGTATTTGGAGTTCAAATTATTTATGAAGAATGCTCCCTTCTAGAAAACAATGAGAATTATCACGGAATACTTCCACTATTATCTCATCTAATCCCGTGTATCATTTAATGGAAAAATAAAGTTAAAAAGGATATTTAAACATCAAATGAATATAATTATTAAAATGCTAGATGCAAGTATGTGGAATATTTGCAAATGACCGTGTTAAATTCATTATCCCGTTTGGACAAAATATATTCAATAAAAAATAAATGCATTTGTTGCACGCTAGAAGCGTGCCAAACTTATAGATCCTAACAACTTAATTCCCTGGTATTGGAGGTAAAATAAAATCATTCCCAAACAATGCTGCAGGAGAGGTTATACATAGTTCTTTAGAAGAGGTTATAAACAAAAGATTCACTTTATTTAAATCCCTAGAAGAGGTTATTGTTTACAAAAAGATTCAAGTTCTTGAAGTGACTATAATGCCCCTTAAGTTGGTAAAGGTACCTAATAATAATGATATCTTTATCTTTTATACATATACAAGAGAAATGTGGGATAGATAAAGATGATCACCGATGACATTATTTAATGTTAAGCTACACATTAAAAGGTCAATGATAATAATATTATCATCATCATTCTCATCCTTGACTTAATCCAGTGTCGGCCAGATTGATTCTATTTTTCCATTTTAATCTATTATATGCAATATTATCATTCAAGTTTATTTCCTTAAGATCTCTCCTAATAATTTCCTCCCACGATACCTTAGGGCGATCGGTTTCTCATTTACCTTCTATTTACAATAATCTTCCTCTTGTTATAGGTACATCTACAGGTCTACGCATCACATGTTCTATGACACCTTGCCTAATTAAATAGCGGGTGATCAGTCATTTAATAAATTAAATCAAAGTCTCCTATTGGTTCATGGTTAGCATCACTGTCCAAAACAATTTTTCTTCATTAATCACCTCATAAATAATTCAGCTAAGTGTAAAAACATTTAATTTTTGTATAGATTAAGTCCTATTGTTATGATTTAATATACGAAACCATTTTTTGTGGACACATATAACAATAATGAATATCAAACAATCTTAGTGGAATAAACAGGCTAGATTAATCAATCAAAAGAAAATATCTCAAATCGAGGGACAAAGATATAATTAAAATAATCCCAACTAAAACCGAACACTGAAATAATAACGAGTACAAGTCTCTATGAACTAAATAAAAACTGAAAATGGGCAACACATGCTCCATCTAAAATGACTAAGTGAAGAGCTGAGATGACAATTATGAAGTCGTGTAAATGCAAAGATGTATAACTCCCACACTAGTGGCAACATGTAAACAGTCCAAAGATCTATGTCTAACACCCCTGTGGATGGGAACCTATAATACATATATACATATATACAAGAGAAAGAAGAGATGACAGGAAACGGGTCAGAGCCTGAGTGTAAAATAGCTTTAAAATAGTTTAGCAAGTATTTAAAATGCTTACCATTTGATATAACATACATGTTAGTTCCTTGACACTCACATGGGAATCCTCACCTCTCAACTAATGTGCACGCCTAACGTACTACTGAACTACTCTAGATAAAGCTAACCCAATTAATTAGTCTAACCCAATTTCCCTTCACCAATCATGATTCAAGTGATCACATGACCATAGTTTCTACTTGATAACCTTTTCTTATGAATTTACCAAGACAACTATGTTCATCTCAATACAGTCTTAAGTTCTCAACCACGTAATTCATTTAATATTAATTATTCAATTTTATTTTCTTACTAGCACAGTAGATTAATCATAGGTACAAATATTTATCATACATAAAAGATATACTAATAGGGCACGCCACATAAATCTATGGTGCTGGCATACTCTTCTATCACGTCCCCGTATTTCTCATAAAAAAGGGAAATAGTAGTTCGGAATCACTCTCGAACTATATTAACTCAAAACACAAATATTGGAGGCGAAGCATAGTTCCAAGTCACTAAGAGGTAAGCACATTCCCTCACATCTCTTAGGACCGTCTGACTATAATTCTCAAATAGCCTGTACCAAGGATCCTATGTTCTAGGGTACAAGTCCATATCCCCCATAGAGGTCACATCGAGATAAGACTGTCCTAGCGCGGAAACCTCTGTGATAGGAAGTAACGCGGGTATGATTAAACACATATGTTCACATACTGTATATATATATATAGGTACACCCACAACCTATAGCACATTCTAACCATACACGGAGAGTGACGCATGAATCTTACGTAATTAATTCATTCTTTTGTTTTATCAATTACCGCAAGTTCGCAAGTACTTATCGCTCCACGAAGTGTATCATTTTAATAAATATCAAATCAGTAGGTGTATCCTCTCTACCCTACTAGTCTAAGTCACCATTGGCTTAAAAAATCCCCAATTTATCACACACGTAATCATAACAAATTTTCTACCCTCATAACCCTACGGTTTAATTCCATATGAAATCGTACTACCCTGGCCTTGTCCACAACCATACTGGTTTTTGTTAAGTCCCATTATGATATTTTAATTATTTCTAAGGGTCCTTATACATTGGGGTTGGATTAACATTTAAAAAGGAAATAAGATTCAAATTCCAGGAGGAGTCGATCAATCGAAGTAAAGGGTCGATCGATCGACCTAGTTGATTTATCGACATTTAAGTTCGATCGATCGATCGATGAATTATTGGTCCAAAAAATTATGCAAATAATGCTTACGGGTTTTCTCCATTTTAATAATCAAAACCTCCATTAAAACGTCCAAAACTCCCAACCAAACATCACAAACATTGTACAAATAGATACGGATGATTTCTAGCGTAAAACATTCGTTAATTCTCCAAGAATCATCATTAAGTGGGTAATATTCATGATTTGTTCTCTAACCCTAGTTTACCATCCACATGATATTTCCAGATTTCCTTCTCTAATCAACATTGAAATTCATCACAAATACTCTACATATGATAAGAACATCAGCCTAACATGATTTCCATTCAAACATGTGAATTCTAGTCTTTCAATCACATTAAAACTCGATAAAAACTTATAATTATAATTCCTACTCTAACGTGGATGAAATATCAACCCAAGAACAACAAGGTAGATACTTTCCTGGAAATTGAAGATCTGGGTTGTTGAAGATGATGGGTATATCGACGCTTCTCATTCTCCTATCTACGCATTGGTGGTGGAATTGGTAGAAACGGTGTAGGATTGATGATTCTCTCCCTTGGAAACCTATTTTCTTCTCCCTTCCCTAACCTCTTTGCAACTCAAGTGTTTTTGACCCTCGAGGAATCCAACTTCCATCAGATATAGCCCTTTAATTTTCGTCATTAATTAAAGCGCATATTTATAAATTACTAAAATGCCCTCCTAGGTTACTCGTTAGGCCTAAAGTCGTCCCGAGACCTAAATTAAACCCCTGGGTACACTTTTTAGACTATCTCGTCCCTTATGGAGACATGGGCGCACTTGAAATGACCATGATAGTACAAATATAGCACCCTGCCGTGGATGTATTCTATCATACAGGCCGCGACCTAACCTCACTCAGGGCGTGGCCATAACTCACTTAGGATTCGGCCCTCTCCATCATAGGCCGCGGCACCCCACCGTAGGGTATGCGACACCCCTCCAGCTTACAACACCGCTTGCCTTACAGGTCGCACCCCCTTTATCCACAACTGCCACAAACTTGGTATACGCCACGTGCTCAGGGCATCTGACTCAACACATTTCCTCATAAATAGAGGACCACACCTAGAAGGAAGGGGGATCGGTTCCACACACACTTGAAGCACTACAACACAGATTCTCTCTACATCACCCTAACATAGGCTTTGGAGGCAAAGAATCTTCATCACAGCCACCTCACGGGCCAACCGAAATCTCCAATACTGTCATGTACTCTCCTTTATTCTCATACTTGAACGCCTCTATAGGCATGATTATATTGTACAATGCAACGCACATAATGAGAACGGAGCAACACAGTGGACATAGGCCTATTTTAGAGGCTGAACCATTCTATACCTTGTCTTCTCTCTGTTTGCTTGCTTTACTTGTTTAACACACACATTACTCTTGACTTGCTGGTATGAGAACGTCTTATGCCCGATTTCTCGTATCATCAGTTTGGCATCGTTTGCGGGAAACCGAGATGTTCCAATCAGTTTCTCTACATATTTAAGTTCTTAAACCCCTTATTTGACCCCTGAGGGTCCTATGGATCGTCTTCTCATGGGTCGATTACTGGTTATTGGGCTCCGCTTTACGTTTTCCCCCTTTAACGGGTATTTCATATGTCATGATCTGCCTTTGGATCACCATTTGATGGCTTTGGATCTATTTTACATACCCCTGTGATATCATTCCATCTAGATAATACTGAAAGTCATGGTGGGCTTTAGTCCCGAAAATGTGGATGATTAGGGAAGGGATATATCTACTCTCATTTTTGTTGCCATTTACCTATGATCTAGGGGTTATCATTAAAGCTGTGCCGTATTGCGCACCGCAAGGGAATTCTCTCATCAATGGACCCTAGTAGGTTTCCCTCGCATAATTGAGGGAGAAAATGTCAGTTCCTATCTTGGACATCAGTTGGGATTTTTCCAAAACAAATCCTTGGAGACTCAGTTTGGATTTTCCCCCTGCCTACACAGGGGTGCGGCCTGTAAGTTCAACAGCATCTCCTGCGGTGACCCCTACTAGTGCGGACCTATTTCGATAGTTCAAAATCATCGTGGGAAGGACTTAAGTGGCCTTCCGCTTGACCTTGGTGAACAACGTTAAAGGGCTGAGGCAGTGAATTTGTGTGCCATACTTGTTGCGGCCTCCTTAGCATATCATTGAACAGTTCATCCCCTCCTTCCCAATACTTCTGTGATTACTCACTTCTGTTAGTTTTGTCTCAGATTCTATATACTTTATAAAGACTAAAAAAAGGATAAATGGAAGGAGAATCCAGCCAGAGTGCAGAAGTCAAAGATGAGATTATGCAACTGTACAGCCACCTTAATTACCTCTATGATAGCCACGCCTCACTTCAGACCCCGGTCAATTTTCTAACCTAGAGGGTGCTAATGCTAGTGGCCGCGACCTCCAAGAATATAGGTACAGAAGCGGAGGAAACAAAGCCAGGCTTGTCTGCCGCGGCAGTTAAAGAAGTCGCGGAATCATATGGCAGAGGCCAGAAAAGGAGAATAGGGCAATCAGAGAAAAAATCAAGTGTATATACTCCGTTGACCTTCCCGCTTGAGGAGATCTTTGAGTCTATCAAAGAGGACAAGATTTTGAGGTGGCCAGAAAAGTTGAGAGCTCCACCCCATAAGAGGAACAAAGCTACCTGGTGCAAATTCCATCAGGACCGCATCCATAACACAGAGCCATGCTATGCTCTGAAAGATGAAGTTGAAAGGCTAATTGGGCAAGGGATGCTGCAGCGATTCCTGAAGAATGCATAAAAGGCTCAGCTAGACCTGACAGAGGCTGCATGCCGCATCTCATCCTTAGGCTTTCCAATTTCAGCTATTCCTGTTTATGTTTTTTTTTTTTTTTAGGGGGGGGGGTCATTGTAGCCTTAATACTTAAGACCTTATGTTTTATTAACAAAGTCATTAGCTGAAGCATACATATATAAATATATGAATTAGAAAATTTTGCCATATCTGAAATTTGTCTTGGTTTCATAACCTGCTATCTCACAAAAAGACTTTGTGTCTTAAACAGATTCCAGAGGAAGAATAACAAATTATCTCGGAAGATTATTATTATTTCGGGATGCGCATATGGAGGGATTACGACCTTTATATATGTTCAACTACATCTTATCATATGATGACAATATTCACGAAAGCGTCTGAAGATTAAAGGAGCTTTCACTAGCCACGGGGCCTTGCAATGCCCGTTCTCAGCTTTTGGGATGCGTCATCGGGCCGGGAGGCTTAAACTATCTAGCTAGGGATGGCTTTATATATCAACTGCGGTGTCAATTCCTACAACTTACATTGGTCCCATGCGAGGTGTTCCTGCCTCTTACAGGAACATTTGGGGGATGGTTTGGGTTTTCACGCTCAAACGGATTATTTTTAAGCCTAATGCAGATATTTTAAAAGTATTGGCATATTCCCAAACCACGAGACCCGCGACTACATGATAAGTTATATTGGTCTAGTGCGAGGTGTCCGTGCCTCTTACGGGGCTGCTTTATATTTTCACCCTCAAATGGCTTATTTTTAAGCCTAATCTAGATATTTTTGAATTATCATCATATTCTCAAACTGGGAGACCCGCGACTACGCGGTTACTTCCAACAAGTTACATTGGTAACGTGCGAGGTGTTCGTCCCCCGTACGGGGTCGTTTGGGAGTTGGTTTTGATTTTCACCCTCAAACGGCTTGTTTTAAGACTAATCTAGATTTTTTCAGATTATCGTCAAATTCTCAATCCGGGAAACCGGCGGCTACGATTTCAGTTCCTACAAGTTACATTGGTCTAGTGCCAGGTGTTCATGCCTCTTGTGGGAACGTTTGGGAGATGGTTGTGTTTTTCACCCTGAAAAGGCTTATTTTGATGCCTATTCTAGATATTTTCAATTTATCGCCATATTCTCAAATCCGGAGACTCGCGTCTACGGTGTCAGTTCCTACAAGTTACATTGGTCCCGTGCGAGGTGTTCATGATTTTTACTAGAACGTTTGGGTGATGGTTTGTGTTTTTACGCTCAAACGGCTTATTTTGAAACCTAATATAGATATTTTCAAATTATCGTCATATTCTCAAATCGAGAGACCCGCAACTACGATGTGAGTTCCAATTGGTCCCGTGCGAGGTGTTCGTGCCTCTTACGGGACCATTGAAGGGATGGTTTGTTTTTTCTCACTCAAATGGCTTATTTTGAATCCTAATGTAGATATTTTTAAAGTATTGGCATATTCGCAAACCACGAGACCCGCAACTACGCGGTAATTTCCTACAGGTTTCATTTCTCCCATGCGAGGTGTTCGTGCCTCTTTTGGGGCCGTTTGGGGGCAGGTTTGGGTTTTCACCCTCAAACGACTTGTTTCTAAGCCTAAGCAAGATATTTTCAAATTATCGTCATATTCTCAATTCGGGAGAACCGCAACTATGCGGTTACTTCCAACAAGTTACATTGGTAACGTGCGAGGTGTTTGTGCCCCTTACGAGGCCATTTGGGAGATGGTTTTGATTTTCACCCTCAAACAGTTTGTTTTAAGCCTAATCTAGATTTTTTCAAATTATCATCATCTTCTCAATCCGGGAGACCCGCATCTACGATTTCAGTTCATACAAGTTACATTGGTCCCGTGCGAGGTGTTCATGCCTCTTATAGGAACGTTTCTAAGATGGTTTGGTTTTTTACCCTGAAAAGGCTTATTTTGAAGCCTAATCTAAATATTTTCAAATTATCGCCTTATTCTCAAATCGGGAGACTCGCGACTACGGTGTCAGTTTATACAAGTTACATTAGTCCCGTGCGAGGTGTTCGTGACTTTTACGGGAATGTTTGGGAGATGGTTTGGGTTCTCACGCTCAAACGGCTTATTTTGAAACCTAATCCAGATATTTTCAAATTATCTCCGTACTCTCAAATCGAGAGACCCGCAACTACGGTATGAGTTCCAATTGGTCCCGTGAGAGGTGTTCGTGCCGCTTGCGGGAACATTTGGGGGATGGTTTGGTTTTTCACGCTCAAATGGCTTATTTTGAAGCCTAAGGTTGAAATTTTCAAAGTATTGGCATATTCCCAAGCCACGAGACCCGCGAATACGCAGTAAGTTCCTACAAGTTTCATTTCTCCTGTGCGAGGTGTTTGTGCCTCTTATGGTGCAGTTTGGGGGTTGGTCTGGGTTTTCACCGTCAAACGACTTGTTTTTAAGCCTAAGCAAGATATTTTCAAATTATCGTCATATTCTCTATCCGGGAGAACCGCAACTATGCGGTTACTTCCAACAAGTTACATTGGTAACGTGCGAGGTGTTTGTGCCCCTTACGAGGCCATTTGGGAGATGGTTTTGATTTTCACCCTCAAACGGTTTGTTTTTATGCCTAATCTAGATTTTTCCAAATTATCATCATATTCTCAATTCGGGATACCCGCATCTATGATTAAAGTTCCTACAAGTTACATAGGTCCAGTGCGAGGTGTTCGTGCCTCTTACGGGAACGTTTGGGAGATGGTTTGGGTTTTCTCCCTCGAATGGATTATTTTGAAGCCTAATGTAGATACTTTCAAATTATCATCATGTTCTCAAATCGGGAGTCCCGCAACTGCGGTGTCAATTCCTACAATTTACATTGGTCCCATGTGAGGTGTTCGTACCTCTTACGAGAACATTTGGGGGATGGTTTGGGTTTTCACGCTCAAACGGATTATTTTTAAGCCTAATGCAGATATTTTAAAAGTATTGGAATATTCCCAAACCACGATACCCGCGACTACACGATAAGTTCCTACAAGTTTCGTTTCTCCCGCGCGAGGAGTTCGTGCCTCTTATGGGCCCGTTTGGGGGCTGGTTTGGGTTTTCACCCACAAACGGCTTATTTTTAAGCCTAATTTTGATATTTTGAAATTATCGTCATATTCTCAAATCGGGACACCCAAGACTATGCGATCAGGTCCAATAAGTTACACTGGTCTAGTGTGAGGTGTTCGTGCCTCGTATGTGGCTGTTTGGGGGCTAGTTTGGGTTTTCACCCATAAACGGCTATTTTTAAACCTAATCTTGATATTTTCAAATTATCATCATATTATCAAATCGGGAGACCCGAGACTACGTGGCCATGTCCAACAAGTTATATTGGTCTAGTGCGAGGTGTTCGTGCCTCTTATGGGGCTGGTTTATATTTTCACCCTCAAATGGCTTATTTTTTAACCTAATCTAGATATTTTTGAATTATCATCATATTATCAAACTGGGAGACCCGCGACTACGCGGTTACTTCCAGCAAGTTACATTGGTAACGTGTGAGGTGTTCGTCCGCCGTACGGGGTCGTTTGGGAGATGGTTTTGATTTTCACCCTCAAACGGCTTGTTTTAAGCCTAATCTAGATTTTTTCATATTATCGTCAAACTCTCAATCCGGGAAACCGGCGGCTACGATTTCAGTTCCTACAAGTTACATTGGTCTCGTGCAAGGTGTTCATGCCTCTTGTGGGAACGTTTGGGAGATGGTTTTGTTTTTCACCCTGAAAAGGCTTATTTTGAAGCCTATTCTAGATATTTTCAATTTATCGCCATATTCTCAAATCGGGAGACTGGCGTCTACGGTGTCAGTTCCTACAAGTTACATTGGTCCCGTGCGAGGTGTTCGTGACTTTTACGGGAACGTTTGGGAGATGGTTTGGGTTTTCACGCTCAAACGACTTATTTTGAAACCTAATATAGATATTTTCAAATTATCGTCCTATTCTCAAATCGAGAGACCCGCAACCACGGTGCGAGTTCCAATTGGTCCCGTGCGAGGTGTTCGTGCCTCTTACGGGAACATTTGCGGGATGGTTTGGTTTTTCTCACTCAAACGGCTTATTTTGAATCCTAATGTAGATATTTTCAAAGTATTGGCATATTCGCAAACCACGAGACCCGCAACTACGCGATAATTTCCTACAGGTTTCATTTCTCCCGTGCGAGGTGTTCGTGCCTCTTTTGGGGCCATTTGGGGGGCAGGTTTGGGTTTTCACCCTCAAACGACTTGTTTCTAAGCCTAAGAAAGATAATTTCAAATTATGGTCATATTCTCAATCCGGGAGAACCACAACTACGCGATTACTTCCCACAAGTTTCAATTGTAACGTGCGAGGTGTTCGTGCCCCGTACGGGGTCGTTTCGGAGATGGTTTTGATTTTCACCCTCAAACGGTTTGTTTTAAGCCTAATCTAGATTTTTTCAAATTATAGTCATATTCTCAATCCGGGAGACCCGCAGCTACGATTTCAGTTCCTACAAGTTACATTGGTCCCGTGCGAGCTGTTCATGCCTCTTATGGGAACGTTTGGGATATGGTTTGGTTTTTCACACCGAAAAGTCTTATTTTGAAGCCTAATCTAGATATTTTCAAATTATCACCATATTTACAAATCGGGAGACTCGCGACTACGGTGTAAGTTTCTACAAGTTACATTAGTCCCGTGCGAGGTGTTCGTGACTTTTATGGGAACGTTTGGGAGATAGTTTGGGTTCTCACGCTCAAATGGCTTATTTTGAAACCTAATCTAGATATTTTCAAATTATCTCCATACTCTCAAATTGAGAGACCCGCAACTACGGTGTGAGTTCCAATTGGTCCCGTGAGAGGTGTTCGTGCTGCTTACAGGAACGTTTGGGGGATGGTTTGGTTTTTCACGCTCAAACGGCTTATTTTGAAGCCTAATGTAGATATTTTCAAAGTATTGGCATATTCTTAAACCACGAGACCCGCGATTACGCAGTAAGTTCCTACAAGTTTCATTTCTCCCGTGCGAGGTGTTTGTGCCTCTTATGGGGCCGTTTGGGGGTTGGTTTGGGTTTTCACCCTCAAACCACTTGTTTCTAAGCCTAAGCAAGATATTTTCAAATTATGGTCATATTCTCAATCCGGGAGACCCACGGCTACGATTTCAGTTCCTGCAAGTTACATTGGTCCCGTACGAGGTGTTCGTGCCTCTTATGGGAACGTTTGGGAGATGGTTTGGTTTTTCACCCCGAAAAGGCTTATTTTGAAGCCTAATCTAGTTATTTTCAAATTATCGCCAGATTCTCAAATCGGGAGACTCGCGACTACGGTGTCAGTTCCTACAAGTTACATTGGTCCCGTGCGAGGTGTTCGTGACTTTTATGGGAATGTTCGGGAGATGGTTTGGGTTTTCACGCTCAAACGGCTTACTTTGAAACCTAATCTAGATATTTTCAAATTATCGTCATATTCTCAAATCAAGAGACCCGTAACTAAGGTGTGAGTTCCAATTGGTCCCGTGCGAGGTGTTCGTCCCTCTTACGGGAACGTTTGGGGGATGGTTTTGTTTTTCACGCTCAAATGGACTATTTTGAAGCCTAATGTAGATATTTTCAAAGTATTGGCATATTCCTAAACCACGAGACCCGCGACTACGCGGTAAGTTCCTACAAGCTTCTTTTCTCCCGTGCGAGGTGTTTGTGCCTCTTATAGGGCCGTTTGGGGGCTGGTTTTGGTTTTCACCCTCAAATGACTTATTTTTAAGCCTAAGCTAGATATTTTTAAATTATCATCATATTCTCAATCTGGGAGAACCGTAACTATGCGGTTACTTCCAACAAGTTACATTGGTGTCGTTCGAGGGGTTCGTGCCCCGTAAGGGGCCATTTGGGAGATGGTTTTGATTTTCACCCTCAAACGGATTATTTTTATGCGTAATCTATATTTTTTCAAATTATCATCATATTCTCAATCCGGGATACCCGCATCTATGATTACAGTTCCTACAAGTTACATTGGACCCATGCGAGGTGTTCGTGCCTCTTATGGGAACGTTTGGGAGATGGTTTGGGTTTTCTCCCTCAAACGGCTTATTTTTGAAGCATAATGTAGATACTTTCAAATTATCATCATGTTCTCAAATCGGGAGACCGGCAACTACGGTGTCAATTCCTACAAGTTACATTGGTCCCATGCGAGGTGTTCGTGCCTCTTCCGGGAACATTTGGGGGATGGTTTGGGTTTTCACGCTCAAACGGATTATTTTTAAGCCTAATGCAGATATTTTAAAAGTATTGGAATATTCCCAAACCACGAGACCCGCGACTACACGATAAGTTCCTACAAGTTTCATTTCTCCCGCGCGAGGAGTTCGTGCCTCTTATGGGCCCGTTTGGGGGCTAGTTTGGGTTTTCACCCACAAACGGCTTATTTTTAAGCCTAATTTTGATATTTTGAAATTAACGTCATATTCTCAAATCGGGACACCCGAGACTATGCGATCAGGTCCAATAAGTTACACTGGTCTAGTGCGAGGTGTTCGTGCCTCGTATGTGGCTGTTTGGGGGCTAGTTTTGGTTTTCACCCATAAACGGCTATTTTTAGACATAATCTTGATATTTTCAAATTATCGTCATATTATCAAATTGGGAGACCCGAGACTACGCGATCAGGTCCAACAAGTTATAATGGTCTACTGTGAGGTGTCCGTGCCTCTTACGGGGCTGGTTTATATTTTCACCCTCAAATGGCTTATTTTTAAGCCTAATCTAGATATTTTTGAATTATCATCATATTCTCAAACAAGGAGACCCGTGACTATGCAGTTACTTCCAACAAGTTACATTGGTAATGTGCGAGGTGTTCGTGCCCCGTATGGGGTCGTTTGGGAAATGGTTTTGGTTTTCACCCTCAAACGGCTTGTTTTAAGCCTAATCTAATTTTCAAATTATCGTCATATTCTCAATCCGGGAGACCCGCGGCTACGATTTCAGTTCCTACAAGTGTCATTGGTCCCGTGCGAGGTGTTCATGCCTCTTGTGGGAACGTTTGGGAGATGGTTTGGATTTTCACCCTGAAAAGGCCCTATTTTGAAGCCTAATCTAGATATTTTCAATTTATCGCCATATTCTCAAATCGGGAGACTCGCGTCTACGGTGTCAGTTCCTACAAGTTACATTGGTCCCGTGCGAGGTGTTCGGGACTTTTACGGGAACGTTTGGGAGATGGTTTGGGTTTTCACGCTCAAACGACTTATTTTGAAACCTAATATAGATATTTTCAAATTATCGTCCTATTCTCAAATCGAGAGACCCGCAACCACGGTGTGAGTTCCAATTGGTCCCGTGCGAGGTGTTCGTGCCTCTTACGGGAACATTTGCGGGATGGTTTGGTTTTTCCCACTCAAACGGCTTATTTTGAATCCTAATGTAGATATTTTCAAAGTATTGGCATATTCGCAAACCACGAGACCCGCAACTACGCGATAATTTCCTACAGGTTTCATTTCTCCCGTGCGAGGTGTTCGTGCCTCTTTTGGGGCCATTTGGGGGGCAGGTTTGGGTTTTCACCCTCAAACGACTTGTTTCTAAGCCTAAGAAAGATAATTTCAAATTATGGTCATATTCTCAATCCGGGAGAACCACAACTACGCGATTACTTCCCACAAGTTTCAATTGTAACGTGCGAGGTGTTCGTGCCCCGTACGGGGTCGTTTCGGAGATGGTTTTGATTTTCACCCTCAAACGGTTTGTTTTAAGCCTAATCTAGATTTTTTCAAATTATAGTCATATTCTCAATCCGGGAGACCCGCAGCTACGATTTCAGTTCCTACAAGTTACATTGGTCCCGTGCGAGGTGTTCATGCCTCTTATGGGAACGTTTGGGATATGGTTTGGTTTTTCACACCGAAAAGTCTTATTTTGAAGCCTAATCTAGATATTTTCAAATTATCACCATATTTACAAATCGGGAGACTCGCGACTACGGTGTAAGTTTCTACAAGTTACATTAGTCCCGTGCGAGGTGTTCGTGACTTTTACGGGAACGTTTGGGAGATAGTTTGGGTTCTCACGCTCAAATGGCTTATTTTGAAACCTAATCTAGATATTTTCAAATTATCTCCATACTCTCAAATCGAGAGACCCGCAACTACGGTGTGAGTTCCAATTGGTCCCGTGAGAGGTGTTCGTGCCGCTTACAGGAACGTTTGGGGGATGGTTTGGTTTTTCACGCTCAAACGGCTTATTTTGAAGCCTAATGTAGATATTTTCAAAGTATTGGCATATTCTTAAACCACGAGACCCGCAATTACGCAGTAAGTTCCTACAAGTTTCATTTCTCCCGTGCGAGGTGTTCGTACCTCTTATGGGGCCGTTTGGGGGTTGGTTTGGGTTTTCACCCTCAAACCACTTGTTTCTAAGCCTAAGCAAGATATTTTCAAATTATGGTCATATTCTCAATCCGGGAGACCCACGGCTACGATTTCAGTTCCTACAAGTTACATTGGTCCCGTACGAGGTGTTCGTGCCTCTTATGGGAACGTTTGGGAGATGGTTTGGTTTTTCACCCCGAAAAGGCTTATTTTGAAGCCTAATCTAGTTATTTTCAAATTATCGCCATATTCTCAAATCGGGAGACTCGCGACTACGGTGTCCGTTCCTACAAGTTACATTGGTCCCGTGCGAGGTGTTCGTGACTTTTATGGGAATGTTCGGGAGATGGTTTGGGTTTTCACGCTCAAACGGCTTACTTTGAAACCTAATCTAGATATTTTCAAATTATCGTCATATTCTCAAATCAAGAGACCCGTAACTAAGGTGTGAGTTCCAATTGGTCCCGTGCGAGGTGTTCGTCCCTCTTACGGGAACGTTTGGGGGATGGTTTTGTTTTTCACGCTCAAATGGACTATTTTGAAGCCTAATGTAGATATTTTCAAAGTATTGGCATATTCCTAAACCACGAGACCCGCGACTACGCGGTAAGTTCCGACAAGCTTCCTTTCTCCCGTGCGAGGTGTTTGTGCCTCTTATAGGGCCGTTTGGGGGCTGGTTTTGGTTTTCACCCTCAAATGACTTATTTTTAAGCCTAAGCTAGATATTTTTAAATTATCATCATATTCTCAATCTGGGAGAACCGTAACTATGCAGTTACTTCCAACAAGTTACATTGGTGTCGTTCGAGGTGTTCGTGCCCCGTGAGGGGCCATTTGGGAGATGGTTTTGATTTTCACCCTCAAACGGATTATTTTTATGCGTAATCTATATTTTTTCAAATTATCATCATATTCTCAATCCGGGATACCCGCATCTATGATTACAGTTCCTACAAGTTACATTGGACCCATGCGAGGTGTTCGTGCCTCTTATGGGAACGTTTGGGAGATGGTTTGGGTTTTCTCCCTCAAACGGCTTATTTTTGAAGCATAATGTAGATACTTTCAAATTATCATCATGTTCTCAAATCGGGAGACCGGCAACTACGGTGTCAATTCCTACAAGTTACATTGGTCCCATGCGAGGTGTTCGTGCCTCTTCCGGGAACATTTGGGGGATGGTTTGGGTTTTCACGCTCAAACGGATTATTTTTAAGCCTAATGCAGATATGTTAAAAGTATTGGAATATTCCCAAACCACGAGACCCGCGACTACATGATAAGTTCCTACAAGTTTCATTTCTCCCGCGCGAGGAGTTCGTGCCTCTTATGGGCCCGTTTGGGGGCTGGTTTGGGTTTTCACCCACAAACGGCTTATTTTTAAGCCTAATTTTGATATTTTGAAATTAACGTCATATTCTCAAATCGGGACACCCGAGACTATGCGATCAGGTCCAATAAGTTACACTGGTCTAGTGCGAGGTGTTCGTGCCTCGTATGTGGCTGTTTGGGGGCTAGTTTTGGTTTTCACCCATAAACGGCTATTTTTAGACCTAATCTTGATATTTTCAAATTATCGTCATATTATCAAATTGGGAGACCCGAAACTACGCGATCAGGTCCAATAAGTTATAATGGTCTACTGCGAGGTGTCCGTGCCTCTTACGGGGCTGGTTTATATTTTCACCCTCAAATGGCTTATTTTTAAGCCTAATCTAGATATTTTTGAATTATCATCATATTCTCAAACAAGGAGACCCGTGACTATGCAGTTACTTCCAACAAGTTACATTGGTAATGTGCGAGGTGTTCGTGCCCCGTATGGGGTCGTTTGGGAAATGGTTTTGGTTTTCACCCTCAAACGGCTTGTTTTAAGCCTAATCTAATTTTCAAATTATCGTCATATTCTCAATCCGGGAGACCCGCGGCTACGATTTCAGTTCCTACAAGTGTCATTGGTCCCGTGCGAGGTGTTCATGCCTCTTGTGGGAACGTTTGGGAGATGGTTTGGTTTTTCACCCTGAAAAGGCCCTATTTTGAAGCGTAATCTAGATATTTTCAATTTATCGCCATATTCTCAAATCGGGAGACTCGCGTCTACGGTGTCAGTTCCTACAAGTTACATTGGTCCCGTGCGAGGTGTTCGGGACTTTTACGGGAACGTTTGGGAGATGGTTTGGGTTTTCACGCTCAAACGACTTATTTTGAAACCTAATATAGATATTTTCAAATTATCGTCCTATTCTCAAATCGAGAGACCCGCAACCACGGTGTGAGTTCCAATTGGTCCCGTGCGAGGTGTTCGTGCCTCTTACGGGAACATTTGCGGGATGGTTTGGTTTTTCCCACTCAAACGGCTTATTTTGAATCCTAATGTAGATATTTTCAAAGTATTGGCATATTCGCAAACCACGAGACCCGCAACTACGCGATAATTTCCTACAGGTTTCATTTCTCCCGTGCGAGGTGTTCGTGCCTCTTTTGGGGCCGTTTGGGGGGCAGGTTTGGGTTTTCACCCTCAAACGACTTGTTTCTAAGCCTAAGAAAGATAATTTCAAATTATGGTCATATTCTCAATCTGGGAGAACCACAACTACGCGATTACTTCCCACAAGTTACAATTGTAACGTGCGAGGTGTTCGTGCCCCGTACGGGGTCGTTTCGGAGATGGTTTTGATTTTCACCCTCAAACGGTTTGTTTTAAGCCTAATCTAGATTTTTTCAAATTATAGTCATATTCTCAATCCGGGAGACCCGCAGCTACGATTTCAGTTCCTACAAGTTACATTGGTCCCGTGCGAGGTGTTCATGCCTCTTATGGGAACGTTTGGGATATGGTTTGGTTTTTCACACCGAAAAGTCTTATTTTGAAGCCTAATCTAGATATTTTCAAATTATCACCATATTTACAAATCGGGAGACTCGCGACTACGGTGTAAGTTTCTACAAGTTACATTAGTCCCGTGCGAGGTGTTCGTGACTTTTACGGGAACGTTTGGGAGATAGTTTGGGTTCTCACGCTCAAATGGCTTATTTTGAAACCTAATCTAGATATTTTCAAATTATCTCCATACTCTCAAATCGAGAGACCCGCAACTACGGTGTGAGTTCCAATTGGTCCCGTGAGAGGTGTTCGTGCCGCTTACAGGAACGTTTGGGGGATGGTTTGGTTTTTCACGCTCAAACGGCTTATTTTGAAGCCTAATGTAGATATTTTCAAAGTATTGGCATATTCTTAAACCACGAGACCCGCAATTACGCAGTAAGTTCCTACAAGTTTCATTTCTCCCGTGCGAGGTGTTCGTGCCTCTTATGGGGCCGTTTGGGGGTTGGTTTGGGTTTTCACCCTCAAACCACTTGTTTCTAAGCCTAAGCAAGATATTTTCAAATTATGGTCATATTCTCAATCCGGGAGACCCACGGCTACGATTTCAGTTCCTACAAGTTACATTGGTCCCGTACGAGGTGTTCGTGCCTCTTATGGGAATGTTTGGGAGATGGTTTGGTTTTTCACCCCGAAAAGGCTTATTTTGAAGCCTAATCTAGTTATTTTCAAATTATCGCCATATTCTCAAATCGGGAGAGTCGCGACTACGGTGTCAGTTCCTACAAGTTACATTGGTCCCGTGCGAGGTGTTCGTGACTTTTATGGGAATGTTCGGGAGATGGTTTGGGTTTTCACGCTCAAACGGCTTACTTTGAAACCTAATCTAGATATTTTCAAATTATCGTCATATTCTCAAATCAAGAGACCCGTAACTAAGGTGTGAGTTCCAATTGGTCCCGTGCGAGGTGTTCGTCCCTCTTACGGGAACGTTTGGGGGATGGCTTTGTTTTTCACGCTCAAATGGACTATTTTGAAGCCTAATGTAGATATTTTCAAAGTATTGGCATATTCCTAAACCACGAGACCCGCGACTACGCGGTAAGTTCTGACAAGCTTCCTTTCTCCCGTGCGAGGTGTTTGTGCCTCTTATAGGGCCGTTTGGGGGCTGGTTTTGGTTTTCACCCTCAAATGACTTATTTTTAAGCCTAAGCTAGATATTTTTAAATTATCATCATATTCTCAATCTGGGAGAACCGTAACTATGCGGTTACTTCCAACAAGTTACATTGGTGTCGTTCGAGGTGTTCGTGCCCCGTAAGGGGCCATTTGGGAGATGGTTTTGATTTTCACCCTCAAACGGATTATTTTTATGCGTAATCTATATTTTTTCAAATTATCATCATATTCTCAATCCGGGATACCCGCATCTATGATTACAGTTCCTACAAGTTACATTGGACCCATGCGAGGTGTTCGTGCCTCTTATGGGAACGTTTGGGAGATGGTTTGGGTTTTCTCCCTCAAACGGCTTATTTTTGAAGCATAATGTAGATACTTTCAAATTATCATCATGTTCTCAAATCGGGAGATCGGCAACTACGGTGTCAATTCCTACAAGTTACATTGGTCCCATGCGAGGTGTTCGTGCCTCTTCCGGGAACATTTGGGGGATGGTTTGGGTTTTCACGCTCAAACGGATTATTTTTAAGCCTAATGCAGATATTTTAAAAGTATTGGAATATTCACAAACCACGAGACCCGCGACTACACGATAAGTTCCTACAAGTTTCATTTCTCCCGCGCGAGGAGTTCGTGCCTCTTATGGGCCCGTTTGGGGGCTGGTTTGGGTTTTCACCCACAAACGGCTTATTTTTAAGCCTAATTTTGATATTTTGAAATTAACGTCATATTCTCAAATCGGGACACCCGAGACTATGCGATCAGGTCCAATAAGTTACACTGGTCTAGTGCGAGGTGTTCGTGCCTCGTATGTGGCTGTTTGGGGGCTAGTTTTGGTTTTCACCCATAAACGGCTATTTTTAGACCTAATCTTGATATTTTCAAATTATCGTCATATTATCAAATTGGGAGACCCGAGACTACGCGATCAGGTCCAATAAGTTATAATGGTCTACTGCGAGGTGTCCGTGCCTCTTACGGGGCTGGTTTATATTTTCACCCTCAAATGGCTTATTTTTAAGCCTAATCTAGATATTTTTGAGTTATCATCATATTCTCAAACAAGGAGACCCGTGACTATGCAGTTACTTCCAACAAGTTACATTGGTAATGTGCGAGGTGTTCGTGCCCCGTATGGGGTCGTTTGGGAAATGGTTTTGGTTTTCACCCTCAAACGGCTCGTTTAAGCCTAATCTAATTTTCAAATTATCGTCATATTCTCAATCCGGGAGACCCGCGGCTACGATTTCAGTTCCTACAAGTGTCATTGGTCCCGTGCGAGGTGTTCATGCCTCTTGTGGGAACGTTTGTGAGATGGTTTGGTTTTTCACCCTGAAAAGGCCCTATTTTGAAGCCTAATCTAGATATTTTAAAATTATCGCCATATTCTCAAATCGGGAGACTCACGACTACGGTGTCAGTTCCTACAAGTTACATTGGTCCCGTGCGGGGTGTTCATGACTTTTAAGGGAACGTTTGGGAGATGGTTAGGGTTTTCACGCTCAAACGACTTATTTCGAAACCTAATCTAGATATTTTCAATCTATCGTCATATTCTCAAATCGAGAGACCCGCAACTTAGGTGTGAGTTCCAATTGGTCCCGTGCGAGGTGTTCGTACCTCTTATGGGAACGTTTGGGGGATGGTTTGGTTTTTCATGCTCAAACGGCTTATTTTGACGCTTAATGTCGATATTTTCAATGTATTGCCATATTCCCAAACCACGAGACCCGCGACTACGTGGTAAGTTCCTACAAGTTTCATTTCTCCCGTTCGAGGTGTTTGTGCCTCTTATGGGGCTGTTTGGGGGATGGTTTGGTTTTCACCCTCAAACGACTTGTTTTTAAGCCTAAGCCAGATTTTTTCAAATTATCGTCATATTCTGAATCTGGGAGAATCACAATTATGCGATTACTTCCAACAAGTTACATTGGTAACGTGCGAGGTGTTCGTACCCCGTACGCGACCATTTGGGAGATGGTATTGATTTTCACCCCCAAACGGCTTATTTTTAAGCCTAATCTAGATTTTTTCAAATTATCATCATATTCGCAATCCGGGAGACCCGCAGCTATGATTAAAGTTCCTACAAGTTACATTGGTCCCGTGCGAGGTGTTTGTGCCTCTTATGGGAACGTTTGGGAGATGGTTTGGGTTTTCTCCCTCAAATGGCTTATTTTGAAGCCTAATGTAGATATTTTCAAATTATCGTCATGTTCTCAAATCGGGAGTCCCGCAACTGCGGTGTCAATTCTTACAAGTTACATTGGTCCCATGCGAGGTGTTCGTGCCTCCTACGGGAACATTTGAGGGATGGTTTTGGTTTTCACGTTCAAGCGGCTTATTTTTAAGCCTAATGAATATATTTTAAAAGTATTGGCATATTCCCAAACCACGAGACCCGCGACTACAAGATAAGTTCCTACAAGTTTCATTTCTCCTGCGCGAGGAGTTCGTGCCTCTTATGGGCCCGTTTGGGGTCTAGTTTGGATTTGCAGCCACAAATGGCTTATTTTTAAGCCTAATTTTGATATTTTGAAATTATCGTCATATTCTCAAATCGAGACACCCGAGACTATGCGATCAGGACCAATAAGTTACACTGGTATAGTGTGAGGTGTTCTTGCCTCGTATGTGGCTGTTTGGGGGCTAGTTTGGGTTTTCACCCATAAATGGCTTATTTTTAAACCTAATCTTGATATTTTCAAATTATCGTCATATTATCAAATCGGGAGACCCGAGACTACGTGGCCAGGTCCAATAAGTTATATTGGTCTAGTGCGAGGTGTCCGTGCCCCTTACGGGGCTAGTTTATATTTTCACCCTCAAATGGCTTATTTTTAAGCCTAATCTTGATATTTTTGAATTATCATCATATTCTCAATTTGGGAGACCCGCGACTACGCGGTTACTTCCAACAAGTTCATTCGTAACGTGCGAGGTGTTCGTGCCCCGTACGGGGTCGTTTGGGAGATGGTTTTGATTTTCACCCTCAAACGGCTTGTTTTAAGCCTAATCTAGGTATTTTCAAATTATCGTCATATTCTCAATCTGGGAGACCGACGGCTACGATTTCAGTTCGTACAAGTTACATTGGTCCCGTGCGAGGTGTTCATGCCTCTTGTGGGAACATTTGGGATATGGTTAGGTTTTTCACCCTGAAAAGGCTTATTTTGAAGCCTAATCTAGATATTTTCAATTTATCGCCATATTCTCAAATCGGGAGAATCGCGTCTACGGTGTCAGTTCCTACAAGTTACATTGGTACCGTGCGAGGTGTTCGTTACTTTTACGGGAACGTTTGGGAGATAGTTTGGGTTCTCATGCTCAAACGGCTTATTTTGAAACCTAATCTAGATATTTTCAAATTATCTCCATATTCTCAAATCTAGAGAACCGCAACTACGATGTGATTTCCAATTGGTCCCGTGAGAGGTGTTCGTGCCGCTTACGGGAACGGTTGGGGGATGGTTTTGTTTTTCACGCTCAAACGGCTTATTTTGAAGACTAATGTAGATATTTTCAAAGTATTGGCATATTCTTAAACCACGAGACCCGCGACTACGCAGTAAGTTCCTATAAGTTTCATTTCTCCCGTGCGAGGTGTTCATGCCTCTTATGGGGCCATTTGGGGGCTCCTTTGGGTTTTCACCCTCAAACGACTTGTTTCTAAGCCTAAGAAAGATATTTTCAAATTATCATCATATTCTCAATCCGGGAGAACCACAACTACGCGGTTACTTCCAACAAGTTACATTGGTAACGTGCGAGGTGTTCGTGCCCCGTACGGGGTCGTTTGGGAGATGGTTTTGATTTTCACCCTCAAACGGCTTGTTTTAAGCCTAATCTAGATTTTTCAAATTATGGTCATATTCTCAATCCAGGAGACCCGCGTCTATGATTTCAGTTCCTACAAGTTACATTGGTCCCGTGCCAGGTGTTCATGCCTCCTATGGGAACGTTCGGGAGATGGTTTGGTATTTCGCCCCGAAAAGTCTTATTTTGAAGCATAATCTAGATTTTTTCAAATTATCACCATATTCTCAAATTGGGAGACTCGCGACTACCGTGTCAGTTCCTACAAGTTACATTGGTCCCTGCGAGGTGTTCGTGACTTTTACGACAACGTTTGGGAGATAGTTTGGGTTTTCACACTCTAACGGCTTATTTTGAAGCCAAATGTAGATATTTTCAAAGTATTGGCATATTCTTAAACCACGAGTACCGCGAATACACAGTAAGTTCCTACAAGTTTCATTTCTCCTGTGCGAGGAGTTCGTGCCTCTTATGGGGCCGTTTGGGGGCTGGTTTGGGTTTTCACCCTCAAACGACTTGTTTCTATGCCTAAGCAAGATATTTTCAAATTATCATCATATTCTGAATCCGGGAGAACCGCGACTATGTGGTTACACCAAAAAAGTTACATTGGTAACGTGCGAGGTGAGATGGTGTTGATTTTCACCCTCAGAAGGCTTGTTTTAAGCCTAATCTAGATTTTTCCATATTATTGTCATATTCTCAATCTGGGAGATCCGCGACTACGATTTCAGCTCCTACAAGTTACATTGGTCCCGTGCGAGGGGTTCATGTCTCTTATGGGAACATTTGGGAGATGGTTTAGTTTTTCACCCCAAAAAGGCTTATTTTGAAGCCTAATCTATATATTTTCAAATTATCGCCATATTCTCAAATCGGGAGACTTACGACTACGGTGTCAGTTCCTACAAGTTTCATTGATCCCGTGCGAGGTGTTCATGACTTTTACGTGAACGTTTGGGAGATGGTTTGGGTTTTCACGCTCAAACGGCTTACTTTGAAACCTAATCTAGATATTTTCAAATTATCGTCATATTCTCAAATCGAGAGACCCGCAACTACGGTGTGAGTTCCAATTGGTCCCGTGCGAGGTGTTCGTGCCTCTTACGGGAACGTTTGGGGGATGGTTTGGTTTTTCATGCTCAAACAACTTATTTTGAATCCTAATGTAGATATTTTCAAAGTATTGACATATTCTTAAACCACGAGACCCACGACTACGCAGTAAGTTCCTACAAGTTTCATTTCTCCCGTGCGAGGTGTTCGTGCCTCTTATGGGGTCGTTTGGGGGCTGGTTTGGGTTTTCACCCTCAAACGACTTGTTTCCAAGCCTAAACAATATATTTTCAAATTATCGTGATATTCTCAATCTGGGAGAATCACAACTACGCGGTTACTTCCAACAAGTTACATTGGTAATGTGTGAGGTGTTCGTGCCCCATACGGGGCCATTTGGGGGAAGGTTTTTATTTTCACCCTCAAACAGATTGTTTTTAAGGCTAATGTAGATTTTTTCATATTATCGTCATATTCTCAATCCGGGAGACCCGCAGCTACGATTTCAGTTCCTACAAGTTTCATTGGTCCCGTGCGAGGTGTTCGTGCCTCTTACGGGAAAGTTTGGGAGATGGTTTGGGTTTTCTCCCTCAAATGGGTTATTCTGAAGCCTAATGTAGTTATTTTCAAATTATCATAATATTCTCAAATCGGGAGACCAATAACTGCGGTGTCAGTTCCTACAAGTTACATTGGTCTCGTGCGAGGTGTTCGTGCTTCTTAGGAGAACATTTTGGGATGGTTTGGGTTTTCACCCTCAAACGGCTTATTTTTAAGCCTAATACAGATATTTTAAAATTATTATCATATTCCAAAACCACGAGACCCTCGACTACACGATAAGTTCCTACAAGTTTCATTTCTCCCGCGCGAGGAGTTCGTGCCTCTTATTGGGGCCGTATGGGGGTTGGTTTGGGTTTCCACCCACAAACGGCTTGTTTTTAAGCCTAATCTTGATTTTTAAGCCTAATCAAATCGATACACCCGAGACTATGCGGTCAGGTCCAATAAGTTACATTGGTCTAGTGCGAGGTGTTCGTGCCTCTTATGTGGCTGCTTGGGGGCTTGTTTTTGTTTTCACCCTCAAACGACTTATTTTTAAGCCTAATTTTAATAATTTCAAATTATCGTCATATTCTTAAATCGGGACACCTGAGACTATGCGATCAGGTCCAATAAGATACATTGGTCTAGTGCGAGGTGTCCGTGCCTCTTACGGTGCTGGTATATGTTTTCCCCCTCAAACGACTTATTTTTAAGTCTAATCTAGATATTTTCGAATTATCATCATATTCTCAAACTGGGAGACCCGCGACTATGCGGTTACTTCCAACAAGTTACTTTGGTAACGTGCGAGGTGTTCGTACCCCTTACAGGGCCATTTGAGAGATGGTTTTGATTTTCACCCTCAAAGGGCTTATTTTTAGGCCTAATCTAGATTTTTTCAAATTATCGTCATATTCTCAATCCGGGAGACGCGCGGCTACGATTTCAGTTCCTACAAGTTACATTTGTCCTGTGCAAGGTGTTCGTGCCTCTTACGGGAACGTTTGTGAGATGGTTTTGGTTTTCACCCTCAAATGGCTTATTTTGAAGCCTAATCTAGATATTTTCAAATTATCGTCATATTCACAAATCGGGAGACCCGAAATTATGGTGTCAGTTCCTACAAGTTACATTGGTCCCATGCGCGGTGTTCGTGACTTTTATGGGGACATTTGGGAGGTGGTATGGGTTTTCACGCTCAAACGGTTTATTTTGAAGCCTAATCTAGATATTTTCAAATTATCATCACATTCTCAAATCGGGAGACCCGCAACTACGGCGTAAGTTCCTCCTGGTCCCGTGCGAGGTGTACGTGCCTCTTACGGGAACGTTTGGGAGATAGTTTGGGTTTTCACCCTCAAACGACTTATTTTTAAGCCTAATGTAGATATTTTTAAAGTATTCGAATATTTCCAAACCACGAGACCCGCGACTACATGGTAAGTTCCTACAAGTTTCATTTCTCTCGTGCGAGGTGTTCGTGCCTCTTATGGGGCCGTTTGGGCGCTGGTTTGGGTTTTCACCCTCAAACAACTTGTTTTAAGCCTAAGCTAGATATTTTCAAATTATCGTCATATTTTAAATTCGAGAGAACCGCGACTACGTGATTACTCGAACAAGTAACATTGGTAACGTGTGAGGTTTTCGTGCCCCGTACAGGGTCATTTGGGATATGGTTTTGATTTTAACCCGCAAACGGCTTATTTTAAGCCTAATCTAGATTTTTCAAATTATCATCATATTCTCAATTCGGGAGACCCACGACTACGATTTCACCTACAAGTTACATTGGTCCCGTTAGAGGTGTTCATGCCTCTTACGTGAACATTTGGGAGATGGTTTCGGTTTTCACCCTCAAATGGTTTATTTTGAAGCCTAATATAGATATTTTCAAATTATCACCATATTTTCAAATCAAGAGACCCGCAACTACGGTGCCAGTTCCAATTGGTCCCGTGCGAGGTGTTCGTGCCTCTTATGGGAACGTCTGGGAGATGGTTTGGGTTTTCTCCCTCAAACGGCTTATTTTTGAAGCATAATGTAGATACTTTCAAATTATCATCATGTTCTCAAATCGGGAGACCCGCAACTGAAGTGTCAATTCCTACAAGTTACATTGGCCCCATGCGAGGTGTTCGTGCCTCTTTCGGGAACATTTGGGGGATGGTTTGGGTTTTCACGCTCAAACGACTTATTTTTAAGCCTAATGCAGATATTTTAAAAGTATTGGCATATTCCCAAACCATGAGACCCGCGACTACACGATAAATTCCTACAAGTTTCATTTCTCCCGTGCGAGGAGTTTGTGCCTCTTATGGGCCCGTTTGGTGGATGGTTTGGGTTTTCACCCACAAACGACTTATTTTTAAGCCTAATCTTGTTATTTTCAAATTATCGTCATATTCTCAAATCGAGAAACCTGAGACTATGCGATCAGGACCAATAAGTTACACTCGTCTAGTGCGAGGTGTCCGTGCCTCTTATGTGGCTGTTTGGGGGTTAGTTTGGGTTTTCACCCATAAACGATTTTTTTTAGACCTAATCTTGATATTTTCAAATTATCATCATATTATCAAATTGGGAGACCCGAGACTACGTGATCAGGTCCAACAAGTTATAATGGTCTACTGCGAGGTGTCCGTGCCTCTTACGGGGCTGGTTTATATTTTCACCCTCAAATGGCTTATTTTTAAGCCTAATCTAGATATTTTTGAATTATCATCATATTCTCAAATAAGGAGACCCGTGACTATGCAGTTACTTCCAACAAGTTACATTGGTAATGTGCGAGGTGTTCGTGCCCCGTATGGGGTCGTTTGGGAAATGGTTTTGATTTTCACCCTCAAACGGCTTGTTTTAAGCCTAATCTAATTTTCAAATTATCGTCATATTCTCAATCCGGGAGACCCGCGGCTACGATTTCAGTTCCTACAAGTGTCATTGGTCCCGTGCGAGGTGTTCATGCCTCTTGTGGGAACGTTTGGGAGATGGTTTGGTTTTTCACCCTGAAAAGGCCATATTTTGAAGCCTAATCTAGATATTTTCAAATTATCGCCATATTCTCAAATCGGGAGACTCACGACTACGGTGTCAGTTCCTACAAGTTACATTGGTCCCGTGCGAGGTGTTCATGACTTTTACGGGAACGTTTGGGAGATGGTTAGGGTTTTCACGCTCAAACGACTTATTTCGAAACCTAATCTAGATATTTTCAATCAATCGTCATATTCTCAAATCGAGAGACCCGCAACTTAGGTGTGAGTTCCAACTAGTCCCGTGCGATGTGTTCGTACCTCTTATGGGAACGTTTGGGGGATGGTTTGGTTTTTCATGCTCAAACGGCTTATTTTGACGCTTAATGTCGATATTTTCAATGTATTGGCATATTCCCAATACATTTCTCCCGTTCGAGGTGTTTGTGTCTCTTATGGGGCTGTTTGGGGGATGGTTTTGGTTTTCACCCTCAAACGACTTGTTTTTAAGCCTAAGACAGATATTTTCAAATTATCGTCATATTCTGAATCTGGGAGAATCGCAATTATGCGATTACTTCCAACAAGTTACATTGGTAACGTGCGAGGTGTTCGTACCCCGTACGCGGCCATTTGGGAGATGGTTTTGATTTTCACCCTCAAACGGCTTATTTTTAAGCCTAATCTAGATTTTTTCAAATTATCATCATATTCGCAATCCGGGAGACCCGCAGCTATGATTAAAGTTCCTATAAGTTACATTGGTCCCGTGCGAGGTGTTTGTGCCTCTTATGGGAACGTTTGGGAGATGGTTTGGGTTTTCTCCCTCAAATGGCTTATGTTGAAGCCTAATGTAGATATTTTTAAATTATCGTCATGTTCTCAAATCGGGAGTCCCGCAACTGCGGTGTCAATTCCTACAAGTTACATTGGTCCCATGCGAGGTGTTCGTGCCTCCTACGGGAACATTTGGGGGATGGTTTTGGTTTTCACGCTCAAACGGCTTATTTTTAAGCCTAATGAAGATATTTTAAAAGTATTGGCATATTCCCAAACCACGAGACCCGCGACTACAAGATAAGTTCCTACAAGTTTCATTTCTACCGCGCGAGGAGTTCGTGCCTCTTATGGGCCCGTTTGGGGTCTGGTTTGGATTTGCAGCCACAAACGGCTTATTTTTAAGCCTAATTTTGATATTTTGAAATTATCGTCATATTCTCAAATCGAGACACCCAAGACTATGCGATCAGGACCAATAAGTTACACTGGTCTAGTGTGAGGTGTCCGTGCCTCGTATGTGGCTGTTTGGGGGTTAGTTTGGGTTTTCACCCATAAATGGCTTATTTTTAAACCTAATCTTGATATTTTCAAATTATCGTCATATTATCAAATCGGGAGACCCGAGACTACGTGGCCAGGTCCAATAAGTTATATTGGTCTAGTGCGAGGTGTCCGTGCCTCTTACGGGGCTAGTTTATATTTTCACCCTCAAATGGCTTATTTTTAAGCCTAATCTAGATATTTTTGAATTATCATCATATTCTCAATTTGGGAGAGCCGCGACTACGCGGTTACTTCCAACAAGTTCATTGGTAACGTGCGAGGTGTTCGTGCCCCGTACGGGGTCGTTTGGGAGATGGTTTTGATTTTCACCCTCAAACGGCTTGTTTTAAGCCTAATGTAGGTATTTTCAAATTATCGTCATATTCTCAATCTGGGAGACCGACGGCTACGATTTCAGTTCGTACAAGTTACATTGGTCCCGTGCGAGGTGTACATGCCTCTTGTGGGAACATTTGGGAGATGGTTAGGTTTTTCACCCTGAAAAGGCTTATTTTGAAGCCTAATCTAGATATTTTCAATTTATCGCCATATTCTCAAATCGGGAGACTCGCGTCTACGGTGTCAGTTCCTACAAGTTACATTAGTCCCGTGCGAGGTGTTCGTGATTTTTACGGGAACGTTTGGGAGATAGTTTGGGTTCTCACGCTCAAACGGCTTATTTTGAAACCTAATCTAGATATTTTCAAATTATCTCCATATTCTCAAATCTAGAGAACCGCAACTACGGTGTGAGTTCCAATTGGTCCCGTGAGAGGTGTTCGTGCTGCTTACGGGAACGGTTGGGGGATGGTTTTGTTTTTCACGCTCAAACGGCTTATTTTGAAGACTAATGTAGATATTTTCAAAGTATTGGCATATTCTTAAACCACGAGACCCGCGAGTACGCAGTAAGTTGCTATAAGTTTCATTTCTCCCGTGCGAGGTGTTCATGCCTCTTATGGGGCCATTTGGGGGCTCCTTTGGGTTTTCACCTTCAAACGACTTGTTTCTAAGCCTAAGAAAGATATTTTCAAATTATCAGCATATTCTCAATCCGGGAGAACCACAACTACGCGGTTACTTCCAACAAGTTACATTGGTAACGTGCGAGGTGTTCGTGCCCCGTACGGGGTCGTTTGGGAGATGGTTTTGATTTTCACCCTCAAACGGCTTGTTTTAAGCCTAATCTAGATTTTTCAAATTATGGTAATATTCTCAATCCGGGAGACCTGCGGCTATGATTTCAGTTCCTACAAGTTACATTGGTCCCGTGCCAGGTGTTCATGCCTCCTATGGGAACGTTCGGGAGATGGTTTGGTATTTCGCCCCGAAAAGTCTTATTTTGAAGCATAATCTAGATTTTTTCAAATTATCACCATATTCTCAAATTGGGAGACTCACGACTACCGTGTCAGTTCCTACAAGTTACATTGGTCCCTGCGAGGTGTTCGTGACTTTTACGACAACGTTTGGGAGATAGTTTGGGTTTTCACACTCAAACGGCTTATTTTAAAGCCAAATGTAGATATTTTCAAAGTATTGGCATATTCTTAAACCACGAGTACCACGAATACGCAGTAAGTTCCTACAAGTTTCATTTCTCCCGTGCGAGGAGTTCGTGCCTCTTATGGGGCCGTTTGGGGGCTGGTTTGGGTTTTCACCCTCAAACGACTTGTTTCTATGCCTAAGCAAGATATTTTCAAATTATCATCATATTCTGAATCCGGGAGAACCGCGACTATGTGGTTACATCAAAAAAGTTACATTGGTAACGTGCGAGGTGAGATGGTGTTGATTTTCACCCTCAGAAGGCTTGTTTTAAGCCTAATCTAGATTTTTCCATATTATTGTCATATTCTCAATCTGGGAGATCCGCGACTACGATTTCAGTTCCTACAAGTTACATTGGTCCCGTGCGAGGGGTTCATGTCTCTTATGGGAACATTTGGGAGATGGTTTGGTTTTTCAGCCCAAAAAGGCTTATTTTGAAGCCTAATCTAGATATTTTCAAATTATCGCCCTATTCTCAAATCGGGAGACTTACGACTACGGTGTCAGTTCCTACAAGTTTCATTGATCCCGTGCGAGGTGTTCATGACTTTTACGTGAACGTTTGGGAGATGGTTTGGGTTTTCACGCTCAAACGGCTTACTTTGAAACCTAATCTAGATATTTTCAAATTATCGTCATATTCTCAAATCGAGAGACCCGCAACTATGGTGTGAGTTCCAATTGGTCCCTTGCGAGGTGTTCGTGCCTCTTACGGGAACGTTTGGGGGATGGTTTGGTTTTTCACGCTCAAACAACTTATTTTGAAGTCTAATGTAGATATTTTCAAAGTATTGACATGTTCTTAAACCACGAGACCCGCGACTACGCAGTAAGTTCCTACAAGTTTCATTTCTCCCGTGCCAGGTGTTCGTGCCTCTTATGGGGTCGTTTGGGGGTGGGTTTGGGTTTTCACCCTCAAACGACTAGTTTCTAAGCCTAAACAATATATTTTCAAATTATCGTGATATTCTCAATCTGGGAGAATCGCAACTACACGGTTACTTCCAACAAGTTACATTGGTAATGTGCGAGGTGTTCGTGCCCTATACGGGGCCATTTGGGGGAAGGTTTTTATTTTCACCCTGAAACAGATTGTTTTTAAGGCTAATGTAGATTTTTTCATATTATCGTCATATTCTCAATCCGGGAGACCCGCAACTACGATTTCAGTTCCTACAAGTTTCATTGGTCCCGTGCGAGGTGTTCGTGCCTCTTACGGGAACGTTTGGGAGATGGTTTGGGTTTTCCCCCTCAAATGGGTTATTCTGAAGCCTAATGTAGTTATTTTCAAATTATCATAATATTCTCAAATCGGGAGACCAACAACTGCGGTGTCAGTTCCTACAAGTTACATTGGTCTCGTGCGAGGTGTTCGTGCCTCTTAGGAGAACATTTGGGGGATGGTTTGGGTTTTCACCCTCAAACGGCTTATTTTTAAGCCTAATGCAGATATTTTCAAATTATTATCGTATTCCAAAACCACGAGACCCGCGACTACATGATAAGTTCCTACAAGTTTCATTTCTCCCACGCGAGGAGTTCGTGCCTCTTATTGGGGCCGTATGGGGGTTGGTTTGGGTTTCCACCCACAAACGGCTTATTTTTAAGCCTAATCTTGATTTTTAAGCCTAATCAAATCGATACACCCGAGACTATGCGGTCAGGTCCAATAAGTTACACTGGTCTAGTGCGAGGTGTTCGTGCCTCTTATGTGGCTGCTTGGGGGCTTGTTTTTGTTTTCACCCTCAAACGACTTATTTTTAAGCCTAATTTGAATAATTTCAAATTATCGTCATATTCTTAAATCGGGACACCTGAGACTATGCGATCAGGTCCAATAAGATACACTGGTCTAGTGCGAGGTGTCCGTGCCTCTTACGGTGCTGGTATATGTTTTCCCCCTCAAACGACTTATTTTTAAGTCTAATCTAGATATTTTCGAATTATCATCATATTCTCAAACTGGGAGACCCGCGACTATGCGGTTACTTCCAACAAGTTACTTTGGTAACGTGCGAGGTGTTCGTGCCCCTTATAGGGCCATTTGAGAGATGGTTTTGATTTTCACCCTCAAAGGGCTTATTTTTAGGCCTAATCTAGATTTTTTCAAATTATCGTCATATTCTCAATCCGGGAGACGCGCGACTACGATTTCAGTTCCTACAAGTTACATTTGTCCTGTGCAAGGTGTTCGTGCCTCTTACGGGAACGTTTGTGAGATGGTTTTGGTTTTCACCCTCAAATGGCTTATTTTGAAGCCTAATCTAGATATTTTCAAATTATCGTCATATTCACAAATCGGGAGACCCGGAATTATGGTGTCAGTTCCTACAAGTTACATTGGTCCCATGCGCGGTGTTCGTGACTCTTACGGGGACATTTGGGAGGTGGTTTGGGTTTTCACGCTCAAACGGTTTATTTTGAAGCCTAATCTAGATATTTTTAAATTATCATCACATTCTCAAATCGGGAGACCCGCAACTACGGCGTAAGTTCCTCCTGGTCCCGTGCGAGGTGTACGTGCCTCTTACGGGAACGTTTGGGAGATAGTTTGGGTTTTCACCCTCAAACGGCTTATTTTTAAGCCTAATGTAGATATTTTCAAAGTATTCGAATATTTCCAAACCACGAGACCCGCGACTACATGGTAAGTTCCTACAAGTTTCATTTCTCTCGTGCGAGGTGTTCGTGCCTCTTATGGGGCCGTTTGGGCGCTGGTTTGGGTTTTCACCCTCAAACAACTTGTTTTAAGCCTAAGCTAGATATTTTCAAATTATCGTCATATTTTAAATTCGAGAGAACCGCGACTACGTGATTACTCGAACAAGTAACATTGGTAACGTGTGAGGTTTTCGTGCCCCGTACAGGGTCGTTTGGGATATGGTTTTGATTTTAACCCTCAAACGGCTTATTTTAAGCCTAATCTTGATTTTTCAAATTAGTATCATATTCTCAATTCGGGAGACCCACGACTACGATTTAACCTACAAGTTACATTGGTCCCGTTAGAGGTGTTCATGCCACTTACGTGAACATTTGGGAGATGGTTTCGGTTTTCACCCTCAAATGGTTTATTTTGAAGCCTAATATAGATATTTTCAAATTATCACAATATTTTCAAATCAAGAGACCCGCAACTAAGGTGCCAGTTCCAATTGGTCCCGTGCGAGGTGTTCGTGCCTCTTATGGGAACGTTTGGGAGATGGTTTGGTTTTTCGCGCTCGAACAGTTTATTTTAAAGCCAAATGTTTATATTTTCAAAGTATTGGCATATTCCCAAACCACGAGACCCGCGAGTACGCAATATGATCCTACAAGTTTCATTTCTCCCACGCGAGGTGTTCGTGCCTCTTATGGGGCCGTTTGGGGGCTGGTTTGGGTTTTTACCCTCAAACGACTTGTTTTTAAGCCTAAGCTTGATTTTTTAAAATTATCGTCATATTCTCAATCTGGGAGAACAACAACTACGCGGTTACTTCCAACAAGTTACATTGGTAACATGCGAGGTGTTTGTGCCCCGTACGGGGCCATTTGGGAGATGGTTTTGATTTTCACCCTCAAACGGCTTGTTTTAAGCCTAATGTAGATTTTTTGAAATTATCGTCATATTCTCAATTCGGGAGACCCGCTGCTTCGAATTCAGTTCCTACAAGTTACATTGGTCCCGTGCTAGGTGTTCGTGCCTCTTACGGGAACATTTGGGAGATGGTTTGGGTTTTCTCCCTCAAAATGGCTTATTTTGAATCCTTATTTAGATATTTTCAAATTATCGTCATATTCTCAAATTGGGAGACCCATAACTGCGGTGTCAGTTCCTACAAGTTACATTTGTCCCGTGCGAGGTGTTCGTGCCGCTTATGGAACATTTGGGGAATGGTTTGGGTTTTCACACTTAAACGGCTTATTTTTAAGCCTAATGCAGATATTTTCAAATTATTGGCATATTCTCAAATCGGGAGACCCGCAACTATGGTGTCATTTTCCTATTGGTCCCGTGCTAGGTGTTTTTGCCTCTTACGGGAATGTTTAGGAGATGGTTTGGGTTTTCACCCTCAAACGGCTTATTTTTAAGCCTAATGTAGATATTTTCAAAGTATTGGCATATTCCCAAACCACGAGACCCACGACTAAGTGGTAAGTTCCTACAAGTTTCAAATAGCTCGTGCGAGGTGTTCGTGCCTCTTATTAGGCCGTTTGGGGGCTGGTTTGGGTTTTCACCCTCAAACGGCTTGTTTTTAGCCTAAGCTAGATATTTTAAAATTATCGTCATATTATCAATCTGTGAGAATCGCAACAACGCGATTACTTCCAACAAGTTACATTGGTAACGTGCGAGGTGTTCGTTTGGGAGATGGTTTTGATTTCCACCCTAAAATGACATGTTTTTAACCCTAATCTAGATTTTTTAAAATTATCATCATATTCTCAATTCGAGAGACCCGCATCTACAATTTTAGTTCCTACAAGTTACATTTGTCCCGTGCGAGGTGTTCGTGCCTCTTATGGGAATGTTTGGGAGATGGTTTGGGTTTTCACCCTCAAATGGCTTATTATGTAGCCTAATGTAGATATTTTCAAATTATCATCATATTCTCAAATCGGGAGACCCACAACTGCGGTGTTAGTTCGTACAAGTTACATTGGTCCCGTGCGAGGTGTTCATGGCTCTTACGGGAATGTTTGGGAGATGGTTTGGGTTTTCAAGCTGAAATGGCTTATTTTCAAGCCTAGTGTAGATATTTTCAAAGTATTGGCATACTCCCAAACCACGAGACCCACGACTACGTGGTAAGTTCCTACAAGTTTCATTTCTCCCGTGCAAGGTTTTCGTGCCTCTTATGGGGCCGTTTGGGGGCTAGTTTTGATTTTTCACCCACAAACGGCTTGTTTTTAATCCTAATCTTGATATTTTCAAATTATCATCATATTCTCAAATTGGGACACCCAAGACTATATGGTCAGGTCCAATAAGTTACGCTGCTCTAGTGCGAGGTGTTAGTGACTCTTGTGGGGCTATTTGGGGGCTAGTTTTGGTTTTCACCCATAAACGGCTTGTTTTTAAACCTAATCTTTATATTTTCAAATTATCGTCATATTGTCAAATCAGGAGTCCCAAGACTACTCGGCCATTCCAAAAAGTTACATTGGTCTAGTGCGGGATGTCCGTGCCACTTACGGGGCCGTTTGTGTTTTCACCCTCAAACGTCTTATTTTTAAGCCTAATCTAGATATTTTCGAATTATCCCCATATTCTCAAACTGGGACCGTGACTACACGGTCAATCCCCAGAAGTTACATTAGTCCCGTGCTAGGTGTTCGTACTTCTTATGGGGCCGTTTGGGGGCTAGTTTGGGTTTTCACCCTCAAATGGCTTATTTTTAAGCCAAATCAAGATTTTTTCAGATTATCATCATATTCTCAAATCGGGAGACCCGCGACGATGCGATCAGTTCATACAAGGTACATTGGAGTCGTGCTAGGTGTCCGTACCTCATAAGGGGCCATTTGGGGGTTGGTTTGGGTTTTCATCCTAAAATGACTTGTTTTTAAGCCTAATCTAGATATTTTTAAATTATCATCATATTCTCAAACTATGAGACCCGTGAATTTGCGATTAATTCGTACAAGTTACATTGGACCCCTGAAAAGTGTTCCTCCCTCCTACGGGGCCGCTTGGGCGTTGGTTTATGTTTTCATCCTCAAACGACTTTGTTTTAAGCGTAATATATATGTTTTCAAATTATCATCATATTCTTAAATCGAAAGACCCATGACTATGTCGTCAGTTTGTATAAGTTACATGGGTCCCGTACGAAGTGTTCATGCCTCTTCATGGGGCCCTTCGGGGGCTGGTTTGGGTTTTCACCCTTTAAAGGCTTTTTCAAGCATAATCGATATATTTTCAAATTATGATTATATTCTCATACCGAGAGGCCCGTCACTACACGCTCAGTTCCTACAAGTTACAATGGTCCCGTGCGAGGTGTTCATGCCTCTTACGGGGTTATTTTGGGGCTCATTTAGGTTTTCACCCTCAAATGACTTATTTTTAATCCTAACTTGTATATTTTCAAATTATCGTCATATTCTCAAATCAGAACACTCGCAACTACGCGAACAGTTCCTGTTAGTTCCATTGGTTACATGCGAGGTGTTTGTGCCCCTTACGGGGCAATTTGGGAGATGGTTTAGATTTTCACCCTTGAACGTCTTGTTTTTAAACATAATCAAGATATTTTCAAATTATTGTCATATTCTCAAATCGGGAGTCCCGCGACTACGATGTCAGTTCCTACAAGTTACCTTGGTCCTGTGAAAGGTGTTCGAGCCTCTTACGGGAACGTTTGGGAGAGGGTTTGGGTTTTCACCCTCAAACGGCTTATTTTGGAAGCCTAATGTAGATATTTTCAATTTATCTTCATATTCTCAAACCGCAAGACCCGCTACTACAGTGTTAGTTCCAACATGTTACATTTGTCCCGTGCGAGATGGTCGTGCCTCTTACGGGAACGTTTGGGAGATGGTTTGGGTTTTCACGCTCAAACGGCTTATTTTTAAGACTAATGTAGATATTTTCAAAGTATCGGGATATTACCAAACCGATAGACCCACCATTATGCGGTAAGTTCGTACAAGTTTCATTTCTCCCGCGCGAAGAGTTGGTGCCTCTTATGGGGCCGTTTGGGGGCTGGTTTGGGTTTTCACCCACAAACGGCTTGTTTTTAAGCCTAATTTTGATATTTTCAAATTATTGTCATATTCTCAAATTTGGAGACTCGAGACTACGCGGTCAGGTCCAATAAGTTGCATTGGTCTAGTGGGAGGTGTCCATCCCTCTTATGGGTCCGTTTGGGGGATGGTTTGGGTTTTCACCCGTAAATGGCTTGTTTTTAAACCTTTTATTGATAGTTTCAAATTATCGTCATATTCTCAAATAGGGAGACCCGAGACTACGCGATCAGGGTCTATAAGTTACATTGGTCCAATACGAGGTGTTCGTGCCTCTTACGGGGCTGTTTGGCAGATGGTTTGTGTTTTCACCCTCAAATGGCTTATTTTCAAGCCTATTGTAGATATTTTTGAATTATCATCATATTCTCAAACTGGGAGACCCTTGACAATGCGGTCAGTCCCTACAAGTTTTATTAGCCCGTGCTAGGTGTTCTTTCCCCTTATGGGGTCGTTTGGGTGCTGGTTTGGGTTTTCACCCTCAAACGACAATTTTTTTAGCCTAATCAAGATTTTTTCACATTATCATCATCTTCGCAAATCGGGAGACCCACGACAATGCGGTTAGTTCCTACAAGGTACATTGGGCTCGTGCGAGTTATTCTTACCTGTTACGGGGCAATTTCGTGGCTGGTTTGGGTTTTCATCCTAAAACGACTTATTTTTAAGCCTAATCTAGATATTTATAAATTAACATCATATTATCAAACGATGAGACACGTGACTTTGCGGTTAGTTTGAACAAGTTACATTGGACCCCGAAAAAGTGTTCGTGCCTCCTATGGGGCTGCTTGGGGGCTGGTTTGGGTTTTCAACCTCAAATGGCTTGTTTTTAAGCCTAATATACATATTTTCAAATTATCATCATATTCTTAAATCAAAAGACCCATGATTATGCGATCAGTTCGCATAAGTCACATGGGTCCCGTGCCAAGTGTTCGTGCCTCTTCACAGGGCCCTTTCGGGGCTGGTTTGGGTTTACACCGTTTAATGGCTTTTTTAAGCTTAATCGATATATTTTCAAATTATGATTATATTCTGACATCGAGAGGCCCGCCACCACACGCTCAATTCCCACAAGTAGCATTGGTCCCATGCGAGGTGTTCATGCCTCTTACGAGGATATTTTGGGTCTCCTTTACGTTTCCACCCTCAAACGACTTATTTTTAAGCCTAATCTATATATTTTCAAATTATCATCATATTCTCAAATCGAGAGACCCGCCACTACGCGGTCAGTTCTTCCTAGTTACATTGGTAACATGCGAGCTTTTCGTGCCCCTTACGAGGCTGTTTGGGAGATGGTTTTGACTTTCACCCTAAAATGGCTTTTTTTAAGCCTAATGAAGATATTTTAAAATTATCGTCATATTCTCAAATCAAGAGACCCATGACTACACCACCAGTTCGTACAAGTTAAATGGGTCCCGTGCGAGGTGTTCGTGCCTGTTACGGGCCCATTTGGGGGCCGGTTTGGGTTTTCACACATTAAGGCCTTTTTAAGCCTAATCGATATATTTTCAAATTATTTTCATATTATCAAACCGAGAGTCTTGTGACTACACAATCAATTCCTACAAGTTACATTGGTCATGTACGAGGAGTTCGTGCCTCTAACGGTGCCGTTTGGGGGCTAGATTGGTTTTTCACCCTCAATCGGCTTGTTCTTAAGCCTAATATAGGTATTTTAAAATTATCTTAATATTTTCAAATCCGGAGACCCGCGACTATGAGGTCAGTTCCTACAAGTTACATTGGTAACCTGCGAGGTGTTTATGCCTCTTACGGGGCCGTTTGGGAGATGGTTTGGATTTTCACCCTCAAATGGATTATTTTAAATGTAATCATGATATTTTCAAATTATCATCATATTCTCAAATCGGGAGATCCGCGACTACACGGTCAGCTGATACAAGTTATATTGGTCCCGTGCGAGGGGTTTATGGCTCTTACGAGGCCGTTTGGGGGATGGTTTCGGTTTTCATCCTTAAACGACTTCTTTTCAAGCTTAATCTAGATATTTTGAAATTATCATCATATTCTCGAAAACGGAGACCAGTGACTACGCGGTCAGTTCCTACAAGTTACATGGGTCCCGTATGAGGTGTTCGTGCCTCTTATGGGTCCATTTGGGGGTTTGTTTGGGTTTTCTCCCTTTAAAGCCTTTTTTAAAGCTTAATCGATATATATTTTAAAATTATCATCATATTATTAATCCGAGAGGCATGTGACTACATGGTCAGTTCGAGCAAGTTACATTGGTCCAGTGCAAGGTGTTCGTGCCTCTTACGAGGACTTTTGGTGGCTTGTTTGGGTTTTCACCCTCCAACAGCTTGTTTTATCTGGATATTATCAAATTATCGTAATATTCCTAAACTGGGAGACCCGCTACTATGCTGTCAGTTCCTACAAGTTACATTCGTAACGTGCAGGGTGTTTATGCCTCTTACGGGGCCGTTTGGGAGATGGTTTAGAATTTCACCCTCAAACGGCTTGTTTTTAGGCCTAATATAGATATTTTGAATTTGTAATCATATCCTCAAACCAGGAGACCCGTGACTACACAGTCAGTTCCTATAAGTTACATTCGTCCCGGTGCGGTGTTCGTGCCTCTTACGAGGCCGTTTGGGGGCTGGTTTGGGTTTTCACCCTCAAATGACTTGTTATTTAGCCTAAACTAGATGTTTTCTAATTATCGTCATATTCTCAAACCAGGAGACCCGCGACTACACAGTTACTACCAATAAGTTACATTGGTAATGTGTGAGATGTTCGTGCCCCTTACGGGGCCATTTATGAGATGGTTTAGATTTTCACCCTCAAACGGCTTATTTTTAAGCTTAATCTAGATTTTTTCAAATTAGCATCATATTCTCAATTCGGGAGACCCGCGGATACGATTTTAGTCCCTATAAGTTACATTGGTCCCGTGCGAGGTGTCCGTGCCTCTTACGGGAACGTTTGGGATATGATTTGGTTTTTCACCCTCAAATGGCTTATTTTGAAGCCTAATCTAGATATTTTCCAATTACCATAATATTGTCAAATTGGGAGACCGGCAACTACGGTGTCAGTTCCTAGAAGTTACATTGGTCCCGTACGAGGTGTTCGTCCCTCTAACGGGAACGTTTGGGAGATGGTTTGGGTTTTCATGCTCAAATGGCTTATTTTTAACCCTAATGTAGATATTTTCAAAGCATCAGCATATTGCCAAACCAAGAGACCTTCGACTATGCGGTAAGTTCCTACAAGTTCCATTTCTCCCGTGCGAGGTGTTCGTGCCTCTTATAGGGCCGTTTGGGGGCTAGTTTGGGTTTTTACCCATAAATGCCTTATTTTTAAGCCTAATCTTGATATTTTCAAATTATTGTCATATTCTCAAATCGGGAGAGCCAAGACTACGCGGTCAGGTCCAACAAGTTACATTTGTCATGTGCGAGGTGTTCATGCCTCTAATGGAGCTGTTTGCGGGCTGGTTTGGGTTTTCACCAACAAACGACTTATTTTTAAACCTAATCTTCATATTTTCAAATTATCGTCATATTCTCAAATCGAGAGATCCGAGACTACGCGATCAGGTCCTAACTATTACATTGGTCTACTGTGAGGTGTTTGTGCCTCTTACGGGGTTGGTTTATGTTTTCGCCCGCAAACGACTTATTTTTATGCCTAATCTAGATATTTTTTAATTATCACCATATTCTCAAACTAGGAGACCCGTGACTACACGGTCAGTATGTAGAAGTTACATTGGTCCCATGATAGGTGTTCGTGCCTCTTATGGGGCCGTTTGGGGGATAGTTTGGGTTTTACCCTCAAACGACTTATTTTTAAGCCTAATCAAGATTTTTTCTGATTATCATCATATTCTCGAACAGGGAGACCCACGACACTGTAGTCAGTTCCTACAAGGTACATTGGACCCGTGCGAGGTGTTCGTACCTCTTAAGGGTCCATTTAGGGGCTGGTTTGGGTTTTCACCCTCAAACGGCTTGTTTTTAATCCTAATATACATATTTTCAAATTATCATCATATTCTTAAATCGAAAGACCCGTGACTATGCCGTCAGTTCGTATAAGTTGCATGGGTCCCGTACGTAGTGTTTGTGCCTCTTCATAGGGACCTTTGGGGGTTGGTTTGGGTTTTAACCCTTTAAAGGCTTTTTTTAAGCTTAATCGATATATTTTCAAATTATGATTATATTCTCATACCGAGAGGCCCGTCACTACATGCTCAGTTCCTACAAGTTACATTGGTCCCGTGTGAGGTGTTCATGCCTCTTACGGGGTTATTTTGGAGCTCGTTTAGGTTTTCACCCTCACACGTCATATTTTTAAGCCTAATCTACATATTTTCAAATTATCATCATATTCTCAAATCGGGAGACTCGCGGCTACACGATCAGTTCCTGCTAGTTACATTGGTAATGTGCGAGGTGTTCGTGCCCCTTACGGGGCTATTTCGGCGATGGTTTAGATTTTCACCCTCGAACGGGTTGTTTTTAAGCCTAATCAAGATATTTTCAAATTATCGTCATATTCTCAAACCGATAGAATCGCGACTACGATGTAAGTTCCTACAAGTAACCTTGGTCACGTGCGAAGTGTTCGAGCCTCTTCTGGGAACATTTGGGGAGATGGTTTGGATTATCACCCTCAAAGGGCTTATTTTGATGCCTAATCTAGATATTTTCAAATTATCATCATATTCTCAAACCGGGAGACCCGCGACTATAGTGTCAGTTCCTACAAGTTACATTCATCCCGTGCGAGATGGTCGTGCTTCTTACGGGAATATTTGGGAGATGGTTTGGGTTTTCAAGCTCAAACGGCTTATTTTTAAGCCTATTGTATTTATTTTCAAAGCATCGACATATTCCAAAATTGAGAGACCCGCGACTACGCGGTTAGTTCCTACAAGTTTCATTTCTCCCGCGCGAGGTGTTCGTGCCTCTCATGGGGCCGTTTGGGTTTTCACCAACAAATGGCTTGTTTTTAATCCTAGTCTTAATATTTTCAAATTAATGTCATATTCTCAAATTGGGAGACCCGAGACTACGCGGTCAGGTCCAACAAGTTACATTGGTCTAGTGCGAGGTGTTCGTGCCTCTTATGGGGCCATTTGGAGGATGATTTGTTTTTTCACCCACACACGACTTATTTTTAAACCTTATCTTGATATTTTCAAAATATCATCATATTCTCAAATCGGGAGACATGAGACTACACGGTCAGGTTCTATAAGTTACCTTGGTCCCGTGCGAGATGTTCCTGCCTCTTACGGGGCTTTTTTGGGGGTTATTTTGTGTTTTCACCCTCAAATGGCTTATTTTTAATCCTATTCTAGATATTTTTGAATTATTTTCATATTCTCAAACTGGGAGATCCTTGACTACGCGGTCAGTCCCTAGAAGTTACATTGGTCCCGTGCTAGGTGTTCGTGCCTCTTATGGGACCATTTGGATTTTCACCCTCAAACAACCTATTTTCAAGCCTAGTCAAGATTTTTCAGATTATCGTCATATTCTCAAACAGGGAGACCCACGACAATGCAGTTAGTTCCTATAAGGTACATTGGACCAGTGCGAGGTGTTCATACCTACTGCGGGGCCATTTGGCGGCTGGTTTGGGTTTTCATCCTAAAACGACTTATTTTGAAGCCTAATCTAGATATTTTTAAATTTTCATCAAATTCTCAAACTATGAGACGCGTATCTTTGCGGTTAATTCGAACAAGTTACATTGGACCCCTGAAAAGTGTTTGTGCCTCCTATGGGGCCGCTTGGGGGCTGTTTTGGGTTTTCACCCTCAAACGGCTTGTTTTTAAGCCTAATATACATATTTTAAATTATCATCATATTCTTAAACCGGAAGACCCGTGAATATGCGATATGTTCGTATAAGTTACATGGGTTCTTTTCTAAGTGTTCGTGCCTCTTCACTGGGCCCTTTGGGGGCTGGTTCTTGTTTACACCGTTTGAAGGCTTTTTTTAAGCTTAATCTATATATTTTTAAATTATGATTATATTTGGACACCGAGAGGCCCGTCACTACACGCTCAGTTCCTACAAGTTACATTGGTCCCATGTGAGGTGTTCATCCCTCTTACAGGGCTATTTTGGGGCTCGTTTAGGATTTCACCCTCAAACGACTTATTTTTAAGCCTAATCTATATATTTTCAAATTATCGTCATATTCTCAAATCGAGCGACCCACGACTACGCCGTCAGTTCCTGCTAGTTACATTGGTAACGTGCGAGGTGTTAGTGCCCCTTACGGGGTTGTTTGGGAGATTCTTTTGATTTTCACCCTCGAATGGCTTGTTTTTAAGCCTAATCTAGACATTTTCAAATTATCATCATATTCTCAAATCGGGAGACCCGCGACTATGATGTCAGTTCCTACAAGTTACCTGGGTCCCGTGCGAGGTGTTCGTTCCTCTTACGGGAACGTTTGGGAGATGGTTTGGGGTTTCACCCTCGAACGACTTATTTTTAAGCCTAATCTACATATTTTAAAATCTTCATCATATTCTCAAATCGGGAGACCCGTGACTACGCGATCAGTTCCAATAAGTTACATTGGTCCCATGCGAGGTGTTCGTGCCTCTTATTGGCCGTTTGGGGGTGGTTTGGGTTTTCACTCTCAAACAACTTGTTTTAAAGCCTAATCTAGATATTTTCAAATTATCGTCATATTCTCCAATCGGGAGATCCACGATTACGCGGTTAGTTCCAAAAAGTTACATTGGATCCGTGCGACGTTTTTGTGCCTCTTAATGCGCCATTTGGGTTTTCATCCACAAACGACGTATTTTTAAGCCAAATCCAGATAATTTTAAATTATTATCATATTCTCAAACCAGGAGACCCGTGACTACATGGTCAGTTCGTACAAATTACATGGGTCCCGTGCGAGTGTTCGTGCCTCTTACGGGGTCGTTTGGGGGTAGTTTTGGGTTTTCACCCTTTACGACCTTTTTTTGGCTTAATCGATATATTTTAAAAATATCATCATATTCTCAAACCGAGAGGCCTGTGAGTTTATGGTCAGTTCCTTTAAGTTACATTGGTCATGTGGGAGGTGTTCATGCCTCTTATGGGGCCGTATGGGGGCTAGTTTGGGTTTTCACCCTCAAACGGCTTATTTTTAAGCCTAATATCGATATTTTCAAATTATCATAATATTCTCAAATCGAGAGACCTACGACTATGCGATCAGTTCCTACAAGTTACATTGATAACATGCGAGGTGTTTTTGCATCTTACGAGGCCGTTTGGGAGATGGTTTCAATTTTCACCCTCAAATGGCTTGTTTTTAAGCCTAGACTAGATATTTTAAAATTACCATCATATTCTAAAATTGGGAGATCCCCGACTACGTGGTCAGCTGCTACAAGTTATATTGGTCCTGTTTGAGGTGTTTATGCCTCTTACGGGGCCGTTTGGGGGTTGGTTTTGGTTTTCACCATGAAACGGCTTTTTTTAAGCCTAATCAATATATTTTCAAATTATCATTATATTCTTAAACCGAGAGGCCGATGACTACACACTCAATCCCTACAAGTTACATTGGTCCCTCGCGAGGTGTTCGTGCTCTTACGGGGCCATTTGGGGGCGGGTATTGGATTTCACCCTCAAATGAATTGTTTTTAAGCCTAATCTATATATTTTCAAATTATCATCATATTCTCAATCCGAAAGACCTGCAGCTACGATTTCAGTTCCTATAAGTTACATTGGTCTCGTGCGAGGTGTTCGTGCCTCTTACTGGAACGTTTGGGAGATGATTTGGGTTTTCACCCTCAAACGGCTTATTTTTAAGACTAATCCAGATATTTTCAAATTATCAACATATTCCCAAACCGAGATACCCACGACTTCACGGTAAGTGCCCACAAGTTTCATTTCTCCCATGCAAGGTGTTCGTGCCTCGTATGGGGTCGTTTGGGGGCTTGTTTGGGTTTTCACCCACAAACGGCTTATTTTTAAGCCTAATCTTGATATTTTCAAATTATCATCATATTCTCAACCTGGGAGACCCACGACTACGTGGTCAGTCCCTACAAGTTACATTGGTCCCGTGCGAGGTGTTCGTGCCTCTTATGGAGCCGTTTGGGCGCTGGTTTGGGTTTTCACCCTCAAACAACTTATTTTTAAACCTAATACAGATTTTTTCAGATTATATTCGTATTCTCAAACCAGGAGACCCATGACTATGTGGTTAGTTACTACAAGGTACATTGGACCCGTGCGAGGTGTTCATGCCTCTTACGGGGCCATTTGGGGGCTTGTTTGGGTTTATATCCTAAAATGACTTGTTTTTAAGCCTAATCTAGATATCTCTAAATTATCATCATATTTTTAATCTATAAGACCCGTGACTTTGCAGTTAGTTCGTACAAGTTACATTGTATACGTGAAAAGTATTCGTGCGTCCTATGGGGCCGCTTGGGGTTGGTTTGGGTTTTCACCCTAAAACTGCTTGATTTTAAGCCAAATATACATATTTTTAAATTCTCGTCATATACTCAAATCGAAAGACCCGTGACTATGCGGTGAGTTCGTATAAGTAACATGCGTCCTCTGCGAAGTGTTCCTGCCTCCTCATGGGCCGTTTGGGGGCTGGTGTGGGTTTCCACCCTTTAAAGGCTTTTTTTAAGCTTAATCGATATATTTTCAAATTAAGATTATATTTTGGCACCGGGAGGACCGTAACTACATACTCAGTTCCAACAAGTTACCTTGGTTCCGTGCGAGGTATTCGTGCCTCTTACGGGGCTGTTTTGGGGCTCGTTTAGGTTTACACCCTCAAATGACTTATTTTTAAGCCTAATCTATATTTTTTCAAATTATCATCATATTCTCAAATCGAGAGACCCTCAACTATGCGGTCAGTTCCTGCTAGTTACATTGGTAACGTGGGAGGTGTTCGTGCCCCTTACGAGGATGTTTGGGAGATAGTTTTGATTTGCACCCTAGAACAGCTTTTTTTTAAGCCTAATCTAGATATTTTCAAATTATCATCATATTCTCAAATCGAGAGACCCGCGACTACGATATCAGTTCCTACAAGTTACCTTAGTCAAGTGCGAGGTGTTCGTTCTTGTTACGGGAACATTTGGGAGATGGTTTGGGGTTTCACCCTCAAAAGGCTTATTTTTAACCCTAATATACATATTTTAAAATTATCATCATATTCTCAAATCGGGAGACCCGTGACAACGCGGTCAGTTCCTATAAGTTACATTGGTCCTGTGCGAGGTGTTCGCGCCTCTTATGGGGCCGTTTGGGGGCTAGTTTAGGTCTTCACCCTCAAATGGCTTATTTTTAAGCCTAATATCCATATTTTCAAATTATCATAATATTCTGAAATCGGGAGACCCGCAACTATGTGGTCAGTTCCTATAAGTTACATTGATAACTTGCGAGGTGTTTGTGCGTCTTAAGGGGCCGTTTGGGAGATGGTTTGGTTTTTCACCCTCAAACGGCTTGTTTTTAAGCCTATATTATATATTTTAAAATTATCTTGATATTCTAAAATCGGGAGATCCCCGTCTACGTGGTCAGCTGCTACAAGTTATATTGGTCCTGTGCGAGGTGTTTATGCCTCTTACGAGGCCATTTGGGGGTTGGTTTTGGTTTTCACCCTCAAACGACTTTTTTTAAGCATAGCCGATATATTTTCAAATTATAATTATATTTTTAAACCGAGAGGCTGGTGACTACACATTCAATCCCTACAAGTTACATTAGTCCCTTGCGAGGTGTTCGTGCCTCTTACGGGGCCATTTGGGGGCGGGTATTGGATTTCACCCCCACATGAATTGTTTTTAAGCCTAATATAGATATTTTGAAATTATCATCATATTCTCAATTCTAAAGACCTACAAATACGATTTCAGTTCCTACAAGTTACATTGGTCCCGTGCGAGGTGTTCGTGCCTCTTACGGGAACATTTGTGAGATGATTTTTGTTTTCACCCTCAAACGGCTTATTTTTAAGCCTAATCTAGATATTTTCAAATTATCAACATATTCCCAGACCGAGATACCCGCTACTACACGGTAAGTTCCCACAAGTTTCATTTCTCCACTGTGAGTTGTTCGTGCCTCTTATTGGACCGTTTGGGTTCTGGTTTGGGTTTTCACGCATAAATGGCTTGTTTTTAAGCCTAATCATGACATTTTCAAATTATCATCATATTATCAACCTGGGAGACCCAAGACTACGTGGTCAGTCGCTACAAGTTACATTGGTCCTGTGCGAGGTGTTCGTGCCTCTTATGGTGCCGTTTGGGGGCTGGTTTTTGTTTTCACCCTCACACGGCTTATTTTGTTTTCACCCTCATACCAGGAGACCCACGACTACGTGGTTAGTTACTACAAGGTGCATTGGACCCGTGCGAGGTGTTCGTGCCTCTTACGTGGCCATTTGGTGGCTGGTTTGGGTTTTCATCCTAAAATGACTTGTTTTTAAGCCTAATCTAGATATGTCTAAATTATCATCATATTTTCAATCTATAAGAACCGTGACTTTGCAGTTAGTTCGTACAAGTTACATTGGATACGTGAAAAGTATTTGTGCATCCTATGGGGCTGCTTGGGGGCTGGTTTGGGTTTTCACCCTCAAACTACTTGATTTTAAGCCAAATATTCATATTTTTACATTCTCATCATATACTCAAATCGGAAGACCTGTGACTATGCGGTGAGTTCGTATAAGTAACATGCGTCCTGTGCGAAGTGTTCCTGCCTCTTCATGGGCCGTTTGGGGGCTGGTGTGGGTTTCAACCCTTTAAAGGCTTTTTTAAGCTTAATCGATATATTTTCAAATTATTATTATATTTTGGCACCGGGAGGACCGTAACTACATTCTCAATTCCAACAAGTTACATTGGTCCCGTGAGAGGTATCTGTTCCTCTTACGAGGCTGTTTTGGGGCTCGTTTAGGTTTTCACCCTGAAACGACTTGTTTTTAAGGCTAATCTATATATTTTCAAATTATCATCAGATTCTCAAATCGAGAGACCCTCAACTACGCGGTCAGTTCCTGCTAGTTACGTTGGTAACGTGCGAGGTGTTCATGCCCCTTACGAGGATGTTTGGGAGATAGTTTTGATTTGCACCCTAGAACGGTATTTTTAAGCCTAATCTAGATATTTTCAAATTATCGTCATATTCTCAAATCGAGAGACCCGCGACTACGATATCAGTTCCTACAAGTTACCTTAGTCAAGCACGAGGTGTTCGTTCTTCTTACGGGAACATTTGGGAGATGGTTTGGGGTTTCACCCACAAAAGGCTTATTTTTAAGCCTAATCTACATATTTTAAAATTATCATCATATTCTCAAATCGGGAGATCCGTGACTACGCGGTCAGTTCCTATAAGTTATATTGGTCTTGTGAGAGGTGTCCGCGCCTCTTATGGGGCCGTCTGGGGGTAGTTTGGGTTTTCACTCTCAAACAGCTTGCTTAAAAGACAAATCAAGATATTTTCAAAGTATTGTCTTATTATCAAATCGGGAGACCCACGATTACGTGATTAGTTCCTACAAGTTACATTGGATCCATGCAAGGTTTTTGTGCCTCTTACGGGGCCATTTGGCTACTCGTTTGGGGTTTCATCCTCAAACGACTTATTTTCAAGCCTAATCTGGATAATTTTAAATTATTGTCATGTTCTCAAACCAGGAGAGCCGTGACTACGTGAACAGTTTGTTCAAGATATGTGGGTCCCGTACGACGTGTTCGTGCCTCTTACGGGGTCGTTTGGGAGCTATTTTAGGTTTTCACTCTTTACGGCCTTTTTTAATCTTAATCGTTGTATTTTCAAATTATCATCATATTCTCAAACCGAGAGGCCTGTGACTATACGAGAAGTTCCTACAAGTTACATTGGTCATGTGCGAGGTGTTCGTGCCTCTTACGGGGTTGTTTGGGAGCTATTTTAGGTTTTCACTCTTTACGAACTTTTTTAATCTTAATCGTTATATTTTCGAATTATCATCATATTCTCAAACCGAGAGGCCTGTGACTATACGAGAAGTTCCTACAAGTTACATTGGTCATGCGCGAGGTGTTCGTACCTCTTACAGGGCTGCTTGGGGGCTAGTTTGGGTTTTCACCCTCAAACGGCTTATTTTAAGTCCTAATATCGATATTTTCAAATTATCATAATATTCTCAAATCGAAAGACCCGCGACTATGAGGTCAGTTCCTACAAGTTACATTGGTAACGTGAGAGGTGTTTGTGCCTCTTACGGGGCTGTTTGTGAGATGGTTTTGATTTTCACCATCAAATGGCTTGATTTTAAGCCTAATCTAGATATTTTCAAATTATCATCATATTATCAAACTGGGAGATCCTCGACTATGCGGTCAACTCCTACAAGTTATATTGGTCCCGTGTGAAGTGTTTATGCCTCTTACGGGGCAATTTGGGGGTTAGTTTTGCTTTTCATGCTCAAACATCTTTTTTTAATACTAATCGATATATTTTCAAATTATCATTATATTTTGAAATCGAGAGGGTGACTGCACGCTCAATCCCTACAAGTTATATTGGTCCCGTGCGAGGTGTTCGTGCCGCTTATGGGACCATTTGGGGGCGGGTATTGGATTTCAGCCACAAATTACTTATTTTTAAGCCAAATCTAGATATTTTCAAATTATCGACATATTATCAGTTCGAGAGACCCACGACTACGATTTAATTTCCTACAAGTTACATTGGTCCCATGCGAGGTGTTCGTGCCCCTTACGGGAATGTTTGGAAGATGGTTTGGGTTTTCACCCTCAAATGGCTTATTTTTCATCGTAATCTAGTTATTTTCAAATTGTCATCATATTCTCAAATTGAGAGACCCTCGACCACTGTGTCAGTTCGTACAAGTTACATTGGTCCCGTGCGAGGTGTTCGTGCCTCTTATGGGAACATTTGGGAGATGGTTTGGGTTTTCACCCTCAAACGGATTATTTTTAAGCCTAATCTAGATTTTTTCATATTATCGGCATATTCCCAAACCTAGAGACCCGCGAATATGCGATAAGTTCATACAAGTTTCATTTTTCCCGTGCGAGGTGTTCGTGCCTCTTACGGGGCCGTTTTGGGTTTTCACCCATTAAACGGCTTGTTTTTAAGCCTAATCTTGATATTTTAATATTATCGTCATATTCTCAAATTTGGAGACCCGAGACTATGCGGTCAGGTCCAACAAGTTACACTGGTCTAGTGCGAGGTGTTCTTGCCTCTTATAGGGCCATTTGGGCGCCAGTTTGGGTTTTCACAGACAAAGGGCTTGTTTTTAAACCTAATCTTAATATTTTCAAATTATCATCATATTCTCAAATTGGGAAACCCGATACTACATGGTCAGGTCCTACAAGTTACATTGGTCCAGTGTGAGATTTTCGTGCCTCTTACGGGGTTGTTTGGGGGCTGGTTTGTGATTTCACCCTCAAACATCTTATTTTTAATCATAGTCTAGATATTTTTGAATTATCGTCATATTCTCAAACTGGGAGACCCACGACTACGCGGTCAGTCCCTATAAGTTACATTGGTCCCGTGAGAGGTGTTCGTGCCTCTTATGGGGCCGTTTGGGGGCTGGTGTGGGTTTTCTCACTCAAACCGCTTATTTTTAAGCCTAATTAAGATTTTTTCAGATCATCGTCATATTCTCAAATCGAGAAACCCATGACTACACGTTCAGTTCCTATAAGGTACATTGGACCCGTGCGAGTTGTTCGTGCCTCTTATGGGGCCATTTGGGGGCAGATTTGGGTTTTCATCCTAAAATTACTTATTTTTAAGCCTAATCTAGATATTTTTAAATTATCATCATATTCTTAAACTATGAGACCCATGGCTTTGCGGTTAATTCGTACAAGTTACATTGGACCCGTGGAAAGTGTTCATGCATGTTTCGAGCCTGTTTTGGGGCTCGTTTAGGTTTTCACCCTCAATCAACTTGTTTTTAAGCCTAATCAATATATTTTCGAATTATCATCATATTCTCAAATCGGGAGACCCGCGACTACGCGGTCAGTGCCTGCTAGTTTCATTGGTAACGTGTGATGTGTTCGTGCCCTTTACGGGAATATTTGGTAGATGGTTTGGGATTTCACCCTCAAACGGCTTATTTTTAAGCCTAATCAAGATATTTTAAAATTATCATCATATTCTCAAACCAGGAGACCCGCGACTACGCGGTCAGTTCCTATAAGTTACATTGGATCCGTGTGAGGTTTTCGTGCCTCTTACGGGGCCGTTTGGGAGCTGGTTTTGGTTTTCATCCTCAAACGACTTATTTTTAAGCCTAATCTCAATAATTTGAAATTATTGTCGTATTCTCTAACCAGGAGACCCGTGACTACGCGGTCAGTTCGTACAAGTTACATGGGTTCCGTGTGAGGTGTTCGTGCCTCTTACAGGGTCGTTTGGGGGCGTTTTTCGGTTTTCACACTTACAACCTTTTTTAAGCTTAATAGATATATTTTCAAATTATCATCATATTCTCAAACCGAGAGGCCTATGACTATTTGGGCAGTTCCTACAAGTTACATTGGTCCCTAGCGACGTGTCCGTGCCTTTTACGGGGTCGTTTGGGGGCTAGTTTGGGTTTTCGCCCTCAAACGGCTTATTTTTACGCCTAATATTGATATTTTCAAATTATTGTAAAATCCTCAAATCGTGAGACCCGCGACTATGACGTCAGTTCCTAAAAGTTACATTGGTAACATGTGAGGTGTTTGTGCCTGTTACGGGGCCGTTTGGGAGATGGTTTGGATTTTCAACCTCAACTGGCTTGTTTTTAATCCTAATCTAGTTATTTTCAAATTATCATCGTATTCTCAAACCGGTCCCGACTATGCGGTTAGCTGCTACAAGTTATATTGGTCCCGTGCAAGGTGTTTATGTCTCTTTCGGGGCCGTTTGGGGGTTGGTTTTTGTTTTCACCCTCAGACGGCTTTTTTTATGCCTAGTCGATATATTTTCAAATTATCATTATATTTTGAGGCCGAGAGGCCGGTGACTATATGCTTAATCCCTACAACTTACATTGGTCCCGTGGGAGGTGTTCGTGCCTCTTACAGGGACATTTGAGGGGCTGGTATTGGATTTCACCCTCAAACGACTTCATTTTTAGCCCAATCTCAATATTTTCAAATTATCATGATATTCTCAAACCGGGAGACCCGCGACTACAAGGTCAGTTCTAACAAGTTAGATTGGTAACATGCGAGGTGTTCGTGCCCCTTACGGTGCCGTTTGGGAGATGATTTTTATTTTTTCCCTCAAACGATTTGTTTTTAAGCCTAATCTAGATATTTTCAAATTATTTCCATGTTCTCAGACCGGGTGACCCACGACTATGATTTCAGTTCCTACAAGTTACATTGGTCCCGTGCGAGGTGTTCATGCCTCTTATGGGAACGTTAAGTAGATGGTTTGGGTTTTCACCCTCAAACGGCTTATTTTAAGCATAATCTATATTTTTGAAATTATCCTGATATTCTCAAACCGAGAGACCTGCGTTCCTATATGTTACATTGGTCCCGTGCGTGGTGTTCGTGCCACTTACGGGGCCGTTTGGGGTTTGAGTTTTCACCGTCAAAGGGATTGTTTTTAAACCAAATCTAGATATTTTCAAATTATCGTCATACTCTCAAACTAGGAGAGTCTCGATTACGTGGTCAGTTCCTACAAATTACATTGGATCCGTGTGAGGTTTTCATGCCTATTACGGGGCCATTTGGTGGATGGTTTCCGTTTTCATCCTTAAACGACTTATTTTTAAGCCTAATCTAGATATTTTGATATTTTTGTCATATTCACAAACTGCTAGACTTGTGACTACGCGGCCAGTTTGTACAAGTTACATGGGTCCCGTGCGAGGTGTTAAGTCTCTTACGGGGACGTTTGGGAGTTGGTTTGTGTTTCCACGCGTTAAGGCCTTTTTTAATGTTAATCGATATATTTTCAAATTATCATCCTATTCTAAAGCCCAGAGGCATTTGACAACACGGTCAGTTCCTTCAAGTAACATTGGTCCTGTGCGAGGTGTTCGTGCCTCTTACGAGGCCAATTGGGGGCTAATTTGGGTTTTCACCTTCAAACGACTTACTTTTAAGCCTAAATTGGATATTTTCAAATTTTCATCATATTCTCAAACACGGAGACCCGCGATTATGCGGTCAGTTCCTATAAGTTACATTGGTCCCGTTCGGGTTGTGGGTGCCTTTTACGGGGCCATTTGGGGGATGGTTTTGGTTTTCACCCTCAAAGGACTTATTTTTAAGCCTAATTTGAATGTTTTAAATTATTGCAATATTCTCAAATCGGGAGACCCGCGACTATGCGATAAGTTCCTACAAATTACATTCATAACGTACGAGGTGTTTGTAACTCTTATAGGGCTGTTTGGGGATGGTTTTTATTTTCACCCTGAAACGGCTTGTTTTAAGCCTAATCTAGATATTTTCAAATTATCATCATATTCTCTAACGCAGATATCTGCAACTACACGATCAGCATCTACAAGTTATATTTATCCCGTGCGAGGTATTTATGCCTCTTACGGGGCTGTTTGGGAGTTGGTTTTGGTTTTCAACCTCATACGGCTTGCTTTTAAGACTAATCTAGATATTTGCAAATTATCATCATATTCTCAAACTAGGAGACCCGCGACTACGCGGTCATTTCCTATAAGTTACATTGGACCGATGGGAGGTTTTTGTGCATCTTACGGGGCCGTTTGAGGGCTGGTTTGTGTTTTCGCACTCAAACGACTTCTTTTTAAGCCTAATCTATATAATTTCAAATTATTATCATATTCTCAAATTGCGAGACCCGCGACTACGCGGTCAGTTCAAACAAGTTACATTGGTTACGTGCGAGGTGTTTGTGCGCCTCACGGGGCCGTTTGGGAGATGGTTTTGATTTTCACACTCAAATGGCTTATTTTTAAGCCTAATCTAGATATTTTCAAATTATTGACATATTCTCAAATCGGGAGACCCGCGACTACGATTTTAGTTCCTACCAGTTACATTGATCTTGTGCGAGGTGTTTGTGCATCTTACGGGAACATTTGGGATATGGTTTGGGTTTTCACCCTTAAACGACTTATTTTTAAGCCTAATCTGTATATTTTTAAACTATCGTCATATTCTCAAACCGAGAGACCCACGTTCCTATAAGTTATATTGGTCTCGTGCGAAGTGTTCGTGCATCTTACGGGGCATGTTGGGCGCTGGTTTGGGTTTTCACCATCAAAGGGCTTTTTTAAGCCAAATCTCGATATTTTAAAATAATCATCATATTCTCAAACAGGGAGACCCGTGACAATGCGATCAGTTTGTACATGTTACATGGCACCCGTGCGTGGTTTTCTTGCCTCTTACAGTTTTGTTTGGGGGTTGGTTTGGGTTTTCAACCTTTATGGCCTTTTTTAAGCTTAATCGATATATTTTCAAATTATGGTCATATTCTCAAACCGAGAGGCATGTGACTACACGGTCAGTTCCTACAACTTATATTGGTCATGTCTGTTGTGTTCGTGGTTTTACGGGGCCGTTCGGGGGCTAGATTGGATTTTCACCCTCAAACGACTAGTTTTTAAGCCTAATTTAATATTTTTAAATTATTGTAATATTCTTAAATCGGGAGACCTGCGACAATGCGATAAGTTCCAACAAATTAAATTCGTAACGTGCGTGGTGTTTGTGACTCTTATAGGGCCGTTTGGGGATGGTTTTGATTTTCACCCTGAAACGGCTTATTTTAAGCCTAATCCAGATATTTTCAAATTATCATCATATTTTCAAACGGGGAGATCTGTAACTACACGAGGAGCATCTACAAGTTATATTTATCCCGTGCGAGGTGTTTATGCCTCTTACGGGGATGTTAGGGAGTTGGTTTTGGTTTTCACCCTCATACAGATTTCTTTTAAGACTAATCTAGATATTTTCAAATTATGATCATATTCTCAAACTAAAAGACCCACGACTATGCGGTCAGCTACTATAAGTTACATTGGACCGATGAGAGGTTTTTGTGCATCTTACGAGACCGTTTGGGGGTTGGTTTGAGTTTTCACACTCAAACGGCTTCCTTTTAAGCGTAATCTATCTTTTTTCAAATTATTATCATATTCTTAAATTGGGAGACCCGCGACTACGCAGTCAGTTCGAACAAGTTACATTGGTAATGTGCGAGGTGTTTGTGCCCCTTAAGGGGCCGTTTGGGAGATGGTTTTGATTTTAACCCTCAAATGACTTGTTTTTAAGCCTAATCTAGATATTTTCAAATTATTATGATATTCTCAAATCGGGAGACTCGCATTCCAATAAGTTACATTAGTCCTGTGCGAGGTGTTCGTGCCTCTTACGGGACCGTTTGGGGGCTGGTTTGGGTTTTCACCCTTAAAGGGCTTGCTTTTAAGCCAAATCTAGATATTTTTAAATTATCATCATATTCTCAAATCGGGAGAGACGCAATTACGCATTCATTTCCTACAAGTTACATTGGATCCGTGCGAGGTTTTTGTGACTCTTACGAGGCCATTTGGGGGGATGGTTCGGGTTTTCATCCTTAAATGACTTATTTTTAAGCCTAATCTTGATAATTTAAAATTATTGTCATATTCTTAAACTAGGAGACCCGTGAATATATGGTTACTTCATACAAGTTACGTGGGTCCCGTGCGAGGTGTTCGTGCCTCTTACAGGGCTGGATTAGATTTTCACCCTTTATGGCCTTTTTTAAGAATAATCGATATATTATCAAATTATCATCATATTCTCTAAATGAGAGGCATGTGACTACAAGGACAGTTTCTACAAGTTACATTGGTCCTTTGTGAGGTGTTTGTGCCTTTCTCAAACTGGGAGACCCGCGACTAAGCGGTCTATTCCTAAAAGTTACATTCGTAACGTGCGAGGTGTTTGAGCCTCATACGAGGCCGTTTGGGAGATGGTTTGGATGTTCACCCTCAAACGGCTTATTTTTAAGCCTATTCTAGATATTTCCAAATTCTCATCATATTCTCAAATCGGTAGATCTACGACTACGTGGATAGCTGCTACAAGTTATATTTGTCCCGTGCGACTTATGGGGCTGTGAGGGAGTTGGTTTTGGTTTCCACCCTCAAACAACTTTCTTTTAAGCCTAATCTAGATATTTTCAAATTATCGTCATATTCTCAACTCGGGAGACCTGAGGCTACCCAGTTAGGTCATACAAGTAACTTTGGTCCAGTCTGAGGTGTTCGTACCTCTAACGGTGCCATTTGGGGGCAAGTTTTGGTTTTTACCCTCAAACGACTTATTTTTAAGCCTAATCCAGATATTTTTAAATAATGGTCATATACTCAAACTGTGAGCCCCGCGAGTACGCGGGTCAGTTCCTATAAGTTACATTGGACCCGTGCGAGGTGTTCGTGCCTCTTACGGGGCCGTTTGGGTGCGGGTTTGGGATTTCACCCTCAAACGGCTTATTTTTAAGCCTAATCTAGATTTTTTCAAAGTATCGTCACATTCTCAAAGTGAAAGACCCACGACAACACGACCAGTTCCTACAAGTTACATTGGACCTGTGAAAGGATTTCGTGGCTCTTGCGGGTCCATTTGACGGCGGGTTTGGGTTTTCACCCTTAAACGACTTTTTTTAAAGACAAATGTAGATATTTTTAACTTATCATCACTTTCTCAAACCGGGAGAGCCACGTATACGTGGTCAGTTCCTATAAGTTACATTGGATCCGTGCGAGGTTTTCGTGCCTCTTACGGGGCCGTTTGGGAGATGGTTTGAATTTTCACCCTCAAACGGCTTATTTTTAAGTATAATCTAGATATTTTCAAATTATCATCATATTCTCAAATCAGGAGAACCGCGACTATGTTGTCAGCTACTATAATTTATATTGGTCCCGTACGAGTGTTTATGCCTCTTACGTGGCCGTTTGGGGGTTCTTTTTGGTTTTCACCCTTAAACGATTTTTTTTAAGCCTAATTGATATTGTTTTCAAATTATCATTATATTTTGAAACCCAGAGGCCGGTGACTACACGCTCAATTCCTACAAGTTACATTGGTCCCGTGCGAGGTGTTTGTGCCTCTTACGGGGACGTTTGGGGCCTGGTATTTGATTTCACCCTCAAATAACTTATTTTTAACCCTAATCTAGATATTTTGAAATTATCATCATATTCTCAAACCAGGAGACCCATGACAACGTGGTCAGTTCATACAAGTTACATGGGTCCCGTTCGAGATGTGTGCCTCTTACGGGGCCGTTTGGGGGATGGTTTGGTTTTTCACCCTTTAAGGCATTTTTTACGCTTAATCGATCTACTTTCAAATTATCATCATATTCTCAAACCAAGAGGCATGTGATTACACGGTCAGTTCCTACAAGTAAAATTAGTCATGTCTAAGGTGTTCGTACCTCTTACGGGGCCTTTAGGTGGCTAGTTTGAGTTCTCACCCTCAAACGACTTATTTTTAAGCCTAATCTGGATTTTTTCAAATTATCATAATATTCTCAAATCGGGAGACCCGCGACTATGCTGTAAGTTCCAACAAGTTACATTGGTAACATGCGAGGTGTTCGTACCCCTTTTGGGGCCGTTTGGAAGATGGTTTTGATTTTCACACTCAAACGACTTATTTTTAAGCCTATTCTAGATATTTTCAAATTATCATCATATTGTCAAATCGGGACACCCGCGACTATGATTTCATTTCCTACAAGTTACATTGGTCCCGTGGGCGGTGCTCGTGCCTCTTAGGGGAATGTTTAGGAGATAGTTTGGGTTTTCACCCTCAAACGGGTTATTTTAAGACTAATCTAGATATTTTTAAATTATCGTCATATTCTCAAATCGGGAGACCCGTGTTCCTATATGTTACATTGGTCCCGTGCGAGGTGTTCGTCCCTCTTACGGGGCCGTTTGGGGGCAGGTTTCGGTTTTCACCCTCAAAGGGCTTGTTTTCAAGCCAAATCTATAAAATTTTAAATTATCGTCATATTCTCAATATGGGAGAGCTGCGATTACACTATCGGTTTCTACAAGTTACATTGGATCCGTGCGAGGTTTTTGTGCCTATTACGGGGCCATTTTGGGGATGGTTTGGGTTTTCATCCTTAAACGACTTATTTTTAATCCTAATCTAGATATTTTCAAATTATCATCATATTCTCAAACTACGATACCCCTGACTACGCGGTCAGTTCGTACAGGTTACATGGGTCCCGTGCGATGTGTCCGTGGCTCTTATGGGGTCATTTTGGTTTTCACCCTCAAATGGTTTATTTTTATGCTTAAATGATATATTATCAAATTATCATCATATTCTCAAATCTGGAGACCCGTGACTATGGCGTCAGTTCCTACAAGTTACATTAGTACCGTGCGAGGTGTTCATACCCCTTAAGGGACCGTTTGGGAAATGGTTTTGGTTTTCACCCTCAAACGACTTATTTTTAAGCATAATCTAGATATTTTCAAATTATCATCATATTCTCAAACCGGGAGATCAGCGACTCTATTGTCAGCAGCTACAATTTATATGGGTCCCGTACGAGGTGTTTATGCCTCTTACAGGGCTGTTTGGGGGTTCTTTTTGGTTTTCACCCACAAATGACTTTTTTTAAGCCTAATTGATATTTTTTCAAATTATCAGTATACTTTGAAACTGAGAGGCCAGTGACTACACACTCAATTCCTACAAGTTACATTGGTCCCATGCGAGCTGTTCGTGCCTCTTACAGGGCCGTTTGCGGCCTGGTATTTGATTTCACCCTCGAATGACTTGTTTTTAAGACTAATCTACAAATTTTAAAATTATCATCATATTATAAAATCGGGAGACTTGTGACTATACGGTCAGTTCGTATAAGTTACATGGGTCACGTGCGAAGTGTTCGTGCCTCTTACAGGTCTATTTGGGGGTTGGTTTTGGTTTTCACCCTTTATAGACTTTTTTTAATCTTAATTGATAAATTTTCAAATTATCATCATATTCTCAAACCGAGAGGCCCGTGACTACGTGGTCAGTTCCTACAAGTTACATTAGTAACATGTGAGTTCTTCATGCCTCTGATGAGACCGTTTGGGAAATGGTTTGAGTTTTCAACCTCAAAACGCTTATTTTTAAACCTAATCTAGATATTTTGAAATTACCGTCATAATCTCAAACCGAGAGAACCACGACTATGCGTTAAATTCCTACAAGTTACATTGGTCCCGTATGAGGTGTGCATGCATCTTATGGGGTCGTTTAGGGGGTTGGTTTTGGTTTTCACCACCAAATGACTTTTTTTTAATCCTAATCAATATATTTCCAAATTGTCATTATATTTTGAAACCGTGAGCCCCATGACTACACGCTCAATTCCTACAAGTTACATTAGTCCCGTGCGAGGTGTTCATGCCTCTTACGTGGCCGTTTGGGGGATGGTCTTAGTTTTCACCATCAGGCGACTTGTTTTTAAGCCCAATCGAGATATTATAAAATTATTATCATATTCTCAATCTCAGAGACCCGCGACTACGCGATCAGTTCCAACAAGTTACATTGGTAACGTGTCAGGTGTCCGTGCCCCTTACGGGGCCGTTTGGGAGATGGTTTTCATTTTCACCTTGAAATGGCTTATTTTTCGGCCTAATCTAGATATTTTCAAATTGTCATCATATTCTCAAACCGGGAGACCCACGACTACGATTTTAGTTCCTACAAGTTATATTGGTCCTGTGGGAGGTGTTCGTTCCTCTTACGAGAATGTTTGCGAGATGGTTTGGGTTTTCATCGTCAAATGACTTATTTTTATGCCTAATCTAGATATTTTCAAATTATAGTGGTATTCTTAAACCGGGAGACCCGCGACTATGCGTTCATTAACTCCAAGTAACATCTGTAATGTGCGAGGTGTCCGTGGCCCTTACGGGGTTATTTGGGAGATGGTTTTTATTTTCACCATCAAACGACTGGCTTTTATGCCTAATCTAGATATTTTCCAGTTATCATCTTATTCTCAAACCGAGAGACCCTTGACTTGTGACACCCCGCCTAATTAAATACCGAGCGATCACACCTTTATTAAATTAAATCAAGGTAAACAGTTGGTTCATTCTCAGCATCACTGTCGATAAAAAATAATTTTTCCAATTTAACACCCTAAATAATTAAGCTAAGTGTCAAAAACATTTTTCATACAAACTTCCAAATTTTAATTAAAGAAAAGATTTACTTATACAAAACAAAATTTCTACAATATAGAATCACACCACGAAGAACTAAAATAAAACCATACATTCGTCAATCGAATGTCAACATAATAAAACCAAACATCATAAACTATCCTGAATAAATCCCATAAAACAATACTGGAATAACTGAAAATATAAAAATCCCAACAAGTAAATGAAATGATGAAAGGGGCGACACGTGCCCAATAAATGAGAGTAATAAGAGTGGAGTCAATAACAGAAGCCGTCTACTCAAGTGACCTGCAACTTCCACCTAAGCTGCAGCTCATTCTTCTCAAAGGATCCTAAGAAGACGCCCCTGTGGCTGGGCACCAGAAAATATACATATATGTACACAAGGGAGAGAGAGAGAGAAAGAAACTGGTCAGGGCCCGAAAGTGTGTTTGATTTTTAAAATACGTTAAGCAAGTATTTAAATTGATACAGGCCAATGCAACAACATATTAGTTCGTCTCTCTCTTGAGAAATACTCACCTCTCTTCTAATGTGCACACCTATCGCACTAGCTTTCCCCACGGTTTGTTTTACCATCTAACATACTCGTCTTTCCAAAAGCTTTAACTTAACTTAGCTTACCCGCAAGATTTACAAATTTACGACCTTATTTAAAAAGAATATTCCAAACAGTAACCAAGGACCTTCATTTTAATTTTATAGAAACCCTAAGGTTTTACCGTGACATGTTATACTTTTTCAAAACAAGTATTTAATAGTAAGAGTCCACACTATGTTCTACTTATCAAATTCAGTAGACAGTTACAAGTGACATAATCTCATATATATATATATATATATATATATATATATATTAACTACTCGTATAATATATATATAACAGCACCCCGAATAAAACTATGGTGCGTGCATACTTCCACTATCCAAAGCCCCATATCACTCACATAAAGGGGAATACATTCGGAATCACTCTCGAATTGTATTAACATAAATACACAAACAATATTGAGGCGAAGCATAGATTCCAAGTCTCTAAGAGGGTAGCACATACCGACGTCTCTTAGGACCGTCTGAACTATCACATCGATAGCCTGTACCAAGGACATCTATCTTCTAGGGTACAAGTCAATATCCCCCATAAAGGTCCCATCGAGATAAGACTTGTCCCAGTGCGGAAACCTCAGGGATAGCAAGTAGCGTGGGTATGATTTTCACATGTATATAATATATGTACACACAATCATATAAATATACCAATGTCATATTAATATAGGTTCTTCCCATCACCCGTAATTATACCGTTTATCCTTAATTTCACAATTATAGAATTACGTATAAGGTTTTATTCCTAACCTTAACTCGAAGGGTTTTCTCACTCATTACCTAACCCTCATGGATTATATCCTCGCAAATCTGAAATTCAGTAAGTGACTTTATTTGATTCCAACATAACTCTCTTACGCACCTCACCCTTAAATTTCATAAATCTACCAACCTAAAGTACATATCCCATAAATACCATTCTCGTTGAAGATTAAAGGTTCTAACATTTATCCATATATCCTACTGGTCCTCAATATCTCCCAAATTATTTTATTTAGAATGCCCAAAGGTTCTTCCATGATAAATTAATTCAACTAATTAAACAAGAGAAATAGGAGTCTGCCAGGAGGGGTCGATCGATCGAAGCTTGGGGCTCGATCGATCGAACCTTCATCATGCTAAAATAATTCCAAATATCTTTAACGTTCATCATGCGTGTATACATCATTATTCATGGTTAAACATCATTAAACATGCGTGTATACATTGGATCCGTGCGAGGTTTTTCTGACTCTTACGGGGCCATTTGGGGGATGGTTTGGGTTTTCATCCTTAAACGACTTATTTTTAAGCCTAATCTAGATAATTTAAAATTATCGTCATATTCTTAAACCAGGAGACCCGTGAATATATGGTTACTTCATACAAGTTACGTGGGTCCCGTGCGAGGTGTTCGTGCCTCTTACAGGGCTGGATTAGATTTTCACCCTTTATGGCCTTTTTTATGAATAATCGATATATTATCAAATTATCATCATATTCTCTAAATGAGAGGCATGTGACTATAAGGATAGTTTCTACAAGTTACATTGGTCCTTTGTGAGGTGTTTGTGCCTTTCTCAAACTGGGAGACCCGCGACTAAGCGGTCTATTCCTAAAAGTTACATTCGTAACGTGCGAGGTGTTTGAGCCTCATACGAGGCCGTTTGGGAGATGGTTTGGATTTTCACCCTCAAACGGCTTATTTTTAAGCCTATTCTAGATATTTCCAAATTCTCATCATATTCTCAAATCGGTAGATCTACGACTACGTGGATAGCTGCTACAAGTTATATTTGTCCCGTGCGACTTATGGGGCTGTGAGGGAGTTGGTTTTGGTTTCCACACTCAAACAACTTTCTTTTAAGCCTAATCTAGATATTTTCAAATTATCGTCATATTCTCAACTCGGGAGACCTGAGGCTACCCAGTTAGGTCATACAAGTAACTTTGGTCCAGTCTGAGGTGTTCGTACCTCTAACGGGGCCATTTGGGGGCAAGTTTTGGTTTTTACCCTCAAACGACTTATTTTTAAGCCTAATCCAGATATTTTTAAATAATGGTCATATACTCAAACTGTGAGCCCCGCGAGTACGCGGGTCAGTTCCTATAAGTTACATTGGACCCGTGCGAGGTGTTCGTGCCTCTTACGGGGCCGTTTGGGTGCGGGTTTGGGATTTCACCCTCAAACGGCTTATTTTTAAGCCTAATCTAGATTTTTTCAAAGTATCGTCACATTCTCAAAGTGAAAGACCCACGACTACACGACCAGTTCCTACAAGTTACATTGGACCCGTGAAAGGTTTCGTGGCTCTTGCAGGTCCATTTGACGGCGGGTTTGGGTTTTCACCCTTAAACGACTTTTTTTTAAAGACAAATGTAGATATTTTTAACTTATCATCACTTTCTCAAACCGGGAGAGCCACGTATACGTGGTTAGTTCCTATAAGTTACATTGGATCCGTGCGAGGTTTTCGTGCCTCTTACGGGGCCGTTTGGGAGATGGTTTGAATTTTCACCCTCAAACGGCTTATTTTTAAGCATAATCTAGATATTTTCAAATTATCATCATATTCTCAAATCGGGAGAACCGCGACTATGTTGTCAGCTACTATAATTTATATTGGTCCCGTACGAGTGTTTATGCCTCTTACGGGGCCGTTTGGGGGTTCTTTTTGGTTTTCACCCTTAAACGACTTTTTTTAAGCCTAATTGATATTGTTTTCAAATTATCATTATATTTTGAAACCCAGAGGCCGGTGACTACACGCTCAATTCCTACAAGTTACATTGGTCCCGTGCGAGGTGTTCGTGCCTCTTACGGGGACGTTTGGGGCCTGGTATTTGATTTCACCCTCAAATAACTTATTTTTAACCCTAATCTAGATATTTTGAAATTATCATCATATTCTCAAACCAGGAGACCCATGACAACGTGGTCAGTTCATATAAGTTACATGGGTCCCGTTCGAGATGTGTGCCTCTTACGGGGCCGTTTGGGGGATGGTTTGGTTTTTCACCCTTTAAGGCATTTTTTTACGCTTAATCGATCTACTTTCAAATTATCATCATATTCTCAAACCAAGAGGCATGTGATTACACGGTCAGTTCCTACAAGTAAAATTAGTCATGTCTAAGGTGTTCGTACCTCTTACGGGGCCTTTAGGGGGCTAGTTTGAGTTCTCACCCTCAAACGACTTATTTTTAAGCCTAATCTGGATTTTTTCAAATTATCATAATATTCTCAAATCGGGAGACCCGCGACTATGCTGTAAGTTCCAACAAGTTACATTGGTAACATGCGAGGTGTTCGTACCCCTTTTGGGGCCGTTTGGGAGATGGTTTTGATTTTCACACTCAAACGACTTATTTTTAAGCCTATTCTAGATATTTTCAAATTATCATCATATTGTCAAATCGGGACACCCGCGACTATGATTTTAGTTCCTACAAGTTACATTGGTCCCGTGGGCGGTGCTCGTGCCTCTTAGGGGAATGTTTAGGAGATGGTTTGGGTTTTCACCCTCAAACGGGTTATTTTAAGCCTAATCTAGATATTTTTAAATTATCGTCATATTCTCAAATCGGGAGACCCGTGTTCCTATATGTTACATTGGTCCCGTGCGAGGTGTTCGTCCCTCTTACGGGGCCGTTTGGGGGCAGGTTTCGGTTTTCACCCTCAAAGGGCTTGTTTTCAAGCCAAATCTATAAAATTTTAAATTATCGTCATATTCTCAATATGGGAGAACTGCGATTACACTATCGGTTTCTACAAGTTACATTGGATCCGTGCGATGTTTTCGTGCCTATTACGGGGCCATTTGGGGGATGGTTTGGGTTTTCATCCTTAAACGACTTATTTTTAATCCTAATCTAGATATTTTCAAATTATCATCATATTCTCAAACTACGACACCCCTGACTACGCGGTCAGTTCGTACAGGTTACATGGGTCCCGTGCGATGTGTCCGTGGCTCTTACGAGGTCATTTTGGTTTTCACCCTCAAATGGTTTATTTTTATGCTTAAATGATATATTATCAAATTATCATCATATTCTCAAATCTGGAGACCCGTGACTATGCCGTCAGTTCCTACAAGTTACATTAGTACCGTGCGAGGTGTTCATACCCCTTAAGGGACCGTTTGGGAAATGGTTTTGGTTTTCACCCTCAAACGACTTGTTTTTAAGCATAATCTAGATATTTTCAAATTATCATCATATTCTCAAACCGGGAGATCCGCGACTCTATTGTCAGCAGCTACAATTTATATGGGTCCCGTACGAGGTGTTTATGCCTCTTACAGGGCTGTTTGGGGGTTCTTTTTGGTTTTCACCCACAAACGACTTTTTTTAAGCCTAATTGATATTTTTTTAAATTATCAGTATACTTTGAAACTGAGAGGCCAGTGACTACACACTCAATTCCTACAAGTTACATTGGTCCCATGCGAGCTGTTCGTGCCTCTTACAGGGCCGTTTGTGGCCTGGTATTTGATTTCACCCTCGAATGACTTGTTTTTAAGACTAATCTACAAATTTTAAAATTATCATCATATTATAAAATCTGGAGACTTGTGACTATACGGTCAGTTCGTATAAGTTACACGGGTCACGTGCGAAGTGTTCGTGCCTCTTACAGGTCTATTTGGGGGTTGGTTTTTGTTTTCACCCTTTATAGACTTTTTTTAATCTTAATTGATAAATTTTTAAATTATCATCATATTCTCAAACCGAGAGGCCCGTGACTACGTGGTCAGTTCCTACAAGTTACATTGGTAACATGTGAGTTCTTCATGCCTCTAATGAGACCGTTTGGGAAATGGTTTGAGTTTTCAACCTCAAAACGCTTATTTTTAAACCTAATCTAGATATTTTGAAATTACCGTCATAATCTCAAACCGAGAGAACCACGACTATGCGTTAAATTCCTACAAGTTACATTGGTCCCGTATGAGGTGTGCATGCATCTTATGGGGTCGTTTAGGGGGTTGGTTTTGGTTTTCACCACCAAATGACTTTTTTTTAATCCTAATCAATATATTTCCAAATTATCATTATATTTTGAAACCGTGAGCCCCATGACTACACGCTCAATTCCTACAAGTTACATTAGTCCCGTGCGAGGTGTTCATGCCTCTTACGTGGACGTTTGGGGGATGGTCTTAGTTTTCACCATCAGGCGACTTGTTTTTAAGCCCAATCGAGATATTATAAAATTATTATCATATTCTCAATCTCAGAGACCCGCGACTACGTGATCAGTTCCAACAAGTTACATTGGTAACTTGTGAGGTGTCCGTGCCCCTTACGGGGCCGTTTGGGAGATGGTTTTCATTTTCACCTTGAAATGGCTTATTTTTCGGCCTAATCTAGATATTTTCAAATTGTCATCATATTCTCAAACCGGGAGACCCACGACTACGATTTTAGTTCCTACAAGTTACATTGGTCCTGTGGGAGGTGTTCGTTCCTCTTACGAGAATGTTTGCGAGATGGTTTGGGTTTTCATCGTCAAATGACTTATTTTTATGCCTAATCTAGATATTTTCAAATTATAGTGGTATTCTTAAACCGGGAGACCCGCGACTATGCGGTCATTAACTCCAAGTAACATCTGTAATGTGCGAGGTGTCCGTGGCCCTTACAGGGTTATTTGGGAGATGGTTTTGATTTTCACCATCAAACGACTCGCTTTTATGCCTAATCTAGATATTTTCCAGTTATCATCTTATTCTCAAACCGAGAGACCCTTGACTTGTGACACCCCGCCTAATTAAATACCGAGCGATCACTCCTTTATTAAATTAAATCAAGGTAAACAGTTGGTTCATTCTCAACATCACTGTCGATAAAAAAATAATTTTTCCAATTTAACACCCTAAATAATTAAGCTAAGTGTCAAAAACATTTTTCATACAAACTTCCAAATTTTAATTAAAGAAAAGATTTACTTATACAAAACAACATATCTACAATATAGAATCACACCACGAAGAACTAAAATAAAACCATACATTCGTCAATCGAATGTCAACATAATAAAACCAAGCATCATAAACTATCCTGAATAAATCATAAAACAATACTGGAATAACTGAAAATATAAAAATCCCAACAAGTAAATGAAATGATGAAAGGGGCGACACGTGCCCAATAAATGAGAGTAATAAGAGTGGAGTCAATAACAGAAGCCGTCTACTCAAGTGACCTGCAACTTCCACCTAAGCTGAAGCTCGTTCTTCTCAAAGGATCCTAAGCAAGACGCCCATGTGGCTGGGCACCTGAAAATATACATATATATACACAAGGGAGAGAGAGAGAGAAAGAAACGGGTCAGGGCCCGAAAGTGTGTTTGATTTTTAAAATACGTTAAGCAAGTATTTAAATTGATACAGGCCAATGCAACAACATATTAGTTCGTCTCTCTCTTGAGAAATACTCACCTCTCTTCTAATGTGCACACCTATCGCACTAGCTTTCCCCACGGTTTGTTTTAACATCTAACATACTCGTCTTTCCAAAAGCTTTAACTTAACTTAGCTTACCCGCAAGATTTAAAAATTTACGACCTTATTTAAAAAGAATATTCCAAACAGTAACCAAGGACCTTCATTTTAATTTTATAAAAACCCTAAGGTTTTACCGTGACATGTTATACTTTTTCAAAACAAGTATTTAATAGTAAGAGTCCACACTATGTTCTACTTATCAAATTCAGTAGACAGTTACAAGTGACATAATCTCATATATATGTATATATATATATATTAACTACTCGTATAATATATATATAACAGCACCCCAAATAAAACTATGGTGCGTGCATACTTCCACTATCCAAAGCCCCATATCACTCACATAAAGGGGAATACATTTGGAATCACTCTCGAATTGTATTAACATAAATACACAAACAATATTGAGGCGAAGCATAGATTCCAAGTCTCTAAGAGGGTAGCACATACCGGCGTCTCTTAGGACCGTCTGAACTATCACATCGATAGCCTGTACCAAGGACATCTATCTTCTAGGGTACAAGTCAATATCCCCCATAAAGGTCCCATCGAGATAAGACTTGTCCCAGTGCGGAAACCTCAGGGATAGCAAGTAGCGTGGGTATGATTTTCACATGTATATAATATATGTACACACAATCATATAAATATACCAATGTCATATTAATATAGGTTCTTACCATCACCCGTAATTATACCGTTTATCCTTAATTTCACAATTATAGAATTACGTATAAGGTTTTATTCCTAACCTTAACTCGAAGGGTTTTCTCACTCATTACCTAACCCTCATGGATTATATCCTCGCAAATCTGAAATTCAGTAAGTGACTTTACTTGATTCCAACGTAACTCTCTTACGCACCTCACCCTTAAATTTCATAAATCTACCAACCTAAAGTACATATCCCATAAATACCATTCTCGTTGAAGATTAAAGGTTCTAACATTTATCCATATATCCTACTGGTCCTCAATATCTCCCAAATTATTTTATTTAGAATGCCCAAAGGTTCTTCCATGATAAATTAATTCAACTAATTAAACAAGAGAAATAGGAGTCTGCCAGGAGGGGTCGATCGATCGAAGCTTGGGGCTCGATCGATCGAACCTTCGATCGATCGAAGCTTTATGCTCGATCGATCGATCAAGCAGGTCTGGGCAAAAATTCTGCAGAAATTGCAGTGACGGGATTGATTAAAGTTCTACATAAAAACTCATATTTTCCAACACTAATCGACCCAAAAAGTCTACTGCTAACATGCTAACATAATTCCAGATATCTTTAACGTTCATCATGCGTGTATACATCATTATTCATGGTTAAACAACCTAAAATCTCATCTAATCATCAAGAACCCTAAAGTTTTCTTAACTTTTGTTCTAATCAGTTTTCTCCAGAATTTCCTTCTAACAAAACATCAAAAATTCGTGGGTTAATCATCTACTTCACATAATATTTCCAGAATATGGTTATAATGATTTCTACATGCAAATCCCTATCAAAATTGGGGTTTTCTTCCATTGATTATACTCCTAATCATTCCTACACTAATATGAATATTGTATCAACGAAAATACGCAAGTTAAACACTTGCCTGGGATTTCAGAGGTCTGGTTTCCTACTGATATTGAAGTGGTTGCGTTCTCCTCCTCGCGATCTACGCGTTAGTGGTGACGGCGGTGTAATCGGTGGTGTTTTGGGCCTTGAATCACCTTGAGAGCTCTCTCCTCTCTTCTCCAATGGCCGTTCTAGGGTTCGGAATGCTCTAACCCTAAAAGGCTGACTTAAATGGCTGCTAAGGATGGCTGAAATTCTTGCGTTTAATTACCCTAATTTGTAAAATGACCAAAATGCCCTCCCGGGTCACTAATTAGGCCTAAAACACCCTGAGTCCCGAACTAAACCCGCGTGTACACTTTTCTGACTATCTCGACCCTTCCGGACGCGGTTGCGCACTCAAAACGACCATACGAACAACTTATAAAATATTCACTTTTTAATTAACATAATTAGTCCCGACGTGACACGGGCACGTCCCGACTTAAATTTCCGAAATAGTCATTTAATTTACTTATGACTTTCAATATAACCAATATAATATATTACTATTCTCATTAGTAATATTCAACAAGTTTCCCATAATTACTAACTCTAGTCACGTTAATAATTATAACATAATTAATTTCCGGATTTTTATTAAATAAATCATCACATTAAATTTAATAAATCCCCAAATTAAATATAGCATAAAAATACGGGGACATACTTCCCCCCAAATAACGGAATTTCGTCCCGAAATTCGGAAAATAAGGCATACCTGGTAAAAACAACTCTGGATATCTCTCGCGCATATCTGCCTCACGCTCCCAAGTGGATTCCTCCACATTATGATGCTCCCAGTGGACTCGCACAAGTGGAACTACTTTCGACCTCAATCTCCTCTCACTATAGTCTAGAATATCCACTGGTCTCTCTTCGTAAGAGCTATCTGACTGTAAGTCTATATCATCTATCGCAATGTGCGTATGGGCCATATCATCCCGAAGATATCGTCTCAGCGACGAGATGTGGAATACATCATGGATGCGATGTAAATGTTCAGGAAATCCCAACCTGTATGCTACCGGCCCAATCCTCTCGATGATGGGAAATGGTCCTACGTACCTCGGAGCCAACTTCCCCTTCTTTCCGAACCTCATCACTCCTTTCATAGGAGATACACGCAACAACACTTGATCTCCCACATTAAACTCCCGAAAAAACCGTTTCGCATCGGCGTAGCTCTTCTGCCTGTCTTGGGCTACCCGAATACGACTCCTGATTATCTCAATCCTTGCGGAGGTCTCCTGAAACACTTCTGGTCCTAATAACTTGTTGTCCCCCACCTCGAGCCAACAAGTTGGAGAACGACAAGGCCTGCCGTACAAAGCCTCAAATGGAGCCATGCCAATCGTAAACTGGTAGGAGTTATTATAAGCAAACTCTACCAATGGAAGGTGTGGCTCCCAACCTCCTCCGAAATCGAGAACACACATGCGTAGCATATCTTCCAACATCTGATTAGTACGCTCTGTCTGTCCATCTGTCTATGGGTGGTAAGCTGAACTCAGTCTCAACTCTGTACCCATAGCCACCTGAAAGCTTTCCCAGAAACGTGACACAAAAATCTTATCTCTATCTGACACAATATTCAGGGGCACCCCATGCAATCTGACAATCTCAGCGATGAACAACTGGGCATACTGACCCGTGGTATAATCTGTCCTCACTGGCAGAAAATGATCCACCTTGGTCAAACGGTCTACAATCACCCAGATAGAATCGTGGCCCCGCTGTGATGTAGGCAACCCGGTAATGAAATCCATGGAAATACTTTCCCACTTCCACGCGGGTACTTCCAACGGCTGAAGTAATCCTGACGATTTCTGGTGGTCCACCTTCACTAGCTGGAAAGTAGAACGCTTGGACACAAATTCAGCGATGTCCTTCTTCATCCCACTCCACCAGTACTGTCGTTTCATGTCCTGGTACATCTTATCGCCTCCCGGATGTACTGCAAATCGGGACCCATGAGAATGAGTCATCACTTCATGACGTAGCTCCGCTCCTTCTGGAAGCACTAATCTCCCATTAAACCGCAACCCTCCATCCGAACTAACAGAATAGGACTCAGCACCCTCGGCTAGAAGTCGTACAATCTGCTCCTGAGAAAACGGGTCTGTGGTCTGTGCCTGTATCACCCTCGTAACAATCTCGAGTGTGACTGACATCACGGATATGAAAGAATGTGCTACTGCGTCCTGGTGACCCAACTCCTTCCACTTTGCTTTCCAGATGTCCGCTACATCGTCAACCGGTCTACGGCTCAACGCATCAGCAACTACATTGGCTTTCCCCGGATGATACTGTATATCGAACTGGTAATCTTTCACAAACTCTAACCATCTGTGCTAATGCATATTCAGCTCTCGCTGAGTGAACAGGTACTGCAGTGACTTATGGTCTGTGAACAAACGGAATTTCTCGCCCAATAAATAGTGCCTCCAAATTCTCAATGCAAAGACGACCGCAGCTAACTCCAGGTCGTGGGAGGGGTAATTCTTCTCATGCGGCTTAAGCTTGTGGGAAGCAAAAGCTATAGCCTTCTCCTCCTGCTGAAGTACTCCCCCAAGTCCTCGTAAGGACGCATCTGTGTAAACCAGGTACTCTACACCCGGTTTCGGTAAAGCAAGGACTGGTGCCGAAGTGAGCTTGTCCTTCAGCTCGTCGAAAGCCAACTGACAAGCGTCATCTCAGACATATGGTACCCCCTTGCGAGTCAGATTCGTCAATGGACCCGCTATTTTGGAGAATCCCCGAATGAACCTCCTGTAGTATCCGGCTAACCCCAAGAAACTACGCACTTCCGTCGGTGTCGTGGGCTGCCCCCACTCCCTCACCGCAGACACTTTGCTCGGGTCAACTCCTATCCCTTGCTCAGAAACAACATGGCCCAAGAATTGTACCTCTCGCAACCAGAATCCACACTTCTCGTACTTAGCATACAACTGATGCTCTCGTAGAGTCTGAAGAACCTGCCTCAAGTGTTCGGCATGCTCCTCCTCGGAGTGTGAATATATCAAAATATCATCTATGAAGACGATGACGAACTGATCCAAGAACTCTCCCAATACTCGGTTCATCAAGTCCATGAAAACGGCTGGGGCATTTGTGAGTCCGAACGGCATCACCCTGAATTCATAGGACCCATATCTCGACAAGAAGGCAGTCTTTGAAACATCCTGCTCTCTAATTCGTAACTGATGGTACCCCGACCTCAGATCTATCTTCAAAAAGAAAGTTGCGCCCCTCAACTGGTCGAATAGATCATCGATTCGAGGCGACGGATACTTATTCCGTATTGTGACCTTGTTCAACTCCCGGTAGTCCACGCACAATCTCAGTGAACCATCTCTCTTCTTTACAAATAACACTGGAGCGCCCCAAGGTGAGGTACTCCTACGAATGAAGCCCTGACCTAATAGATGCTCAATCTGATCTCGTAGCTCTCGCATCTCTACCGGAGCCATACGGTACGGTGCGCGTGCTATAGGTCTCGTATCCGGCAATAAATCTATAACAAAGTCTATCTCACGACTGGGCGGTAGGCCTAGTATCTCCTGAAACACATCGGAATACTCCCTAACAACTGGGATCGAATCCAAAGGAATCACAACCTCCTTAGAGGTATCCTCCTCAATGTAATATAAATGAGCGGTCGAACCTCCCTCTGGGCGAGGCATCGCCACTACAAACATCTCTTGCCCCGGAATGGCAAAAATAATGCTCCCACCGAAGCAATCAATCATGGCTCTATAAGATGCGAGCCAATCCATACCAATGATCACATCATGCTCGTGCATGTCTAAGACTAGCATGTCTGCAGGCAATACCAAGCTACCAATCTCTACCCCTACTCCCCGGCATATAAAGAATATAAGTGACCCACTCCCCAGTGGTTAGTCGACACACGTCACGGTGCACTCTGCTGTGGCTAACAACCCTAAGGACTTCGCAAAATGCGTAGCTATAAAACAATGCGTTGCCCCCGTATCAAAAAAAACTTTACCCATAGTACCATGTATAGGAAACATACCCTCAATCGCGGGTGGTGCCTGTGGAGCTGCTGCCTGGTGGACGTTATAGACACGTCCATACTGCAATTGCCCCTGCTACACTAGAGCTGCTGGAATGGCTGGTAGGGCTGGCACCTGGGCTGGAGCTGGAAGGGCAGGTGGAAAAAGTTGTCTCTGCGGCTCATTACGGGCTCCCTGCTGCTGTGGGGCCTTATCGCCCTCTGGGCAATCCTGGCGCCTATGGCCATGTTTTCCGTACCCAAAGCATCTGCCTTTCAAATTACCGCCCCTCTGACCCTGTTGTTCACGGCCCTGCTGGCCGTTACCTCCACGCCACTGGCCCTGTTGGCCCTGATGTGCACGATGTTGGCCTTGCTGGCCCTGCTGCTGTCCCTGCGGTCGGTGTTGGCCCTGCTGATTAGGCTGACCCTGATGGCCCCGCCTGAATCCTCCGAATCCCTGCCTAGAATCACCTGAACGGAATCGCTTAGCAGGGTCCCCCTGATGGGAACTCTGCTCGTGCTGACGAGTCTGTCCATGAGTTGGCGCCCCACCGGCACTATTACACCCGGTCCTGTCCTGTTGGCTGGACTCTCCTGCTCTCTTGCTTCCCTGAAGATGGAAGTGGTGATCCTGGCAATGTAGTAACGCTGTATTGAGTACGTCAGTGAAAGTACTCAGGGATAGATTTCCAATAAGGTGCTGACGGATCCTCCAAGCTAACCCGTCGACGAACAGCAAAATCTTCTTGCCTTCAGTGGGTGCCTCATCCGGCACAATAGTGATAAGTCTCGTGAACTCCTCCTCATACTCAGCTACCGTAAGGTTCTCCTGCTTCAGATTTAGTAATCTCCGCCTCATCTCAGTCTGCACTGCGGGTGGAAAATACTTGCAGTCAAACCGCTCCCAGAGCAACTGAATAGGGATCATGTCCCTCTCCTCCAAAGTAGTAGTGGACTCCCACCACTGTAATGCGGCTCCCACCAGTTTAAAAGAAGCCAATAACTGCTTTTGTACTTCGGTGCACTCATACATGCGAAGATGCCGCTGGATATCTTTCTTCCATTGGCTAACCGTGACAATGTCGGAGCTACCGGAGAACTCAGGGGGATGTGCTTTCTGAAAAGAATCCCGAACCCTCTCCCATGCAGATGGAAGCTATGCTGGTACTGGCGCCACTGCCTGGACCTGGGGTGGAGCCTGCTGAATCACCGCTATCGCGGCATTCACCGCCTGAGCAAATATGGCGGCTACTTCATTCGCATTCATTGTGCCTGGTGACGGAGCTGCTGGCTGCTCAGCTTGGGCACGCCTATCTTTCGGAGCACGTCTCGGAGGCATCTGAAACGTGAACAAGTTTATTAGTCTACAGTTATCAACAAATCTCGAATAGCTGAAGACTTAAACGTAAAAGCAAGAATACAACTGTCCTAAAAATAGGGCTCTATAGAAATAACGTTAAGCTGAAAGCGAAATAAGCCGTACAGATCCTATGGACACTAGAACCTGATGCTCTGATACCACCTGTGACACCCCGCCTAATTAAATACCGGGCGATCACTCCTTTATTAAATTAAATCAAGGTAAACAGTTGGTTCATTCTCAGCATCACTGTCGATAAAATATAATTTTTCCAATTTAACACCCTAAATAATTAAGCTTAGTGTCAAAAACATTTTTCATACAAACTTCCAAATTTTAATTAAAGAAAAGATTTACTTATACAAAACAACATTTCTACAATATAGAATCACACCACGAAGAACTAAAATAAAACCATACATTCGTCAATCGAATGTCAACATAATAAAACCAAACATCATAAACTATCCTAAATAAATCCCATAAAACAATACTGGAATAACTGAAAATATAAAAATCCCAACAAGTAAATGAAATGATGAAAGGGGCGACACATGCCCAATAAATGAGAGTAAAAAGAGTGGAGTCAATAACAAAAGCCGTCTACTCAAGTGACCTGCAACTTCCACCTAAGCTGCAGCTCGTTCTTCTCAAAGGATCCTAAGCAAGACGCCCCTGTGGCTGGGCACCTGAAAATATACATATATATACACAAGGGAGAGAGAGAGAGAAAGAAACGGGTCAGGGCCCGAAAATGTGTTTGATTTTTAAAATACGTTAAGCAAGTATTTAAATTGATACAGGCCAATGCAACAACATATTAGTTCGTCTCTCTCTTAAGAAATACTCACCTCTATTCTAATGTGCACACCTATCGCACTAGCTTTCCCCACGGTTTGTTTTAACATCTAACATACTCGTCTTTCCAAAAGCTTTAACTTAACTTAGCTTACCCGCAAGATTTACAAATTTACGACCTTATTTAAAAAGAATATTCCAAACAGTAACCAAGGACCTTCATTTTAATTTTATAAAAACCCTAAGATTTTACCGTGACATGTTATACTTTTTCAAAACAAGTATTTAATAGTAAGAGTCCACACTATGTTCTACTTATCAAATTCAGTAGACAGTTACAAGTGACATAATCTCATATATATATATATATATATATATATATATATATATATATATATATATATATATATTAAATACTCGTATAATATATATATAACAGCACCCCGAATAAAACTATGGTGCGTGCATACTTCCACTATCCAAAGCCCCATATCACTCACATAAAGGGGAATACATTCGGAATCACTCTCGAATTGTATTAACATAAATACACAAACAATATTGAGGCGAAGCATACATTCCAAGTATCTAAGAGGGTAGCACATACCGGCGTCTCTTAGGACCGTCTGAACTATCACATCGATAGCCTGTACCAAGGACATCTATCTTCTAGGGTACAAGTCAATATCCCCCATAAAGGTCCCATCGAGATAAGACTTGTCCCAGTGCGGAAACCTCAGGGATAGCAAGTAGCGTGGTTATGATTTTCACATGTATATAATATATGTACACACAATCATATAAATATACCAATGTCATATTAATATAGTTTCTTCCCATCACCCGTAATTATACCATTTATCCTTAATTTCACAATTATAGAATTACGTATAAGGTTTTATTCCTAACCTTAACTCGAAGGGTTTTCTCACTCATTACCTAACCCTCATGGATTATATCCTCGCAAATCTGAAATTCAGTAAGTGACTTTATTTGATTCCAACGTAACTCTCTTACGTACCTCACCCTTAAATTTCATAAATCTACCAACCTAAAGTACATATCCCGTAAATACCATTCTCGTTGAAGATTAAAGGTTCTAACATTTATCCATATATCCTACTGGTCCTCAATATCTCCCAAATTATTTTATTTAGAATGCCCAAAGGTTCTTCCATGATAAATTAATTCAACTAATTAAACAAGAGAAATAGGAGTCTGCCAGGAGGGGTCGATCGATCGAAGCTTGGGGCTCGATCGATCAAACCTTCGATCAATCGAAGCTCTATGCTCGATCGATCGATCAAGCAGGTCTGGAAAAAAATTATGCAGAAATTGCAGTGACGGGATTGATTAAAGTTCTACATCAAAACTCATATTTTCCAACACTAATCGACCCAAAAAGTCTACTGCTAACATACTAACATAATTCCACATATCTTTAACGTTCAGCATGCGTGTATACATCATTAAACATGGTTAAACAACCTAAAATCTCATCTAATCATCAAGAACCCTAAAGTTTTCTTAACTTTTGTTCTAATCAGTTTTCTCCAGAATTTCCTTCTAACAAATCATCACAAATTCGTGGGTTAATCATCTACTTCACATAATATTTCCAGAATATGGTTATAATGATTTCTACATGCAAATCCCTATCAAAATTGGGGTTTTCTTCCATTGATTATACTCCTAATCATTCCTACACTAATATGAATATTGCATCAACAAAAATACGCAAGTTAAACACTTGCCTGTGATTTCAGAGGTCTGGTTTCCTGCTGATATTGAAGTGGTTGCGTTCTCCTCCTCGCGATCTACACGTTGGTGGTGACGGCGGTGTAATCGGTGGTGTTTTGGGCCTTGAATTACCTTGAGGGCTCTCTCCTCTCTTCTCCAATGGCCGTTCTAGGGTTCTGAATGCTCTAACCCTAAAAGGCTGACTTAAATGGCTGCTAAGGATGGCTGAAATTCGTGGGTTTAATTACCCTAATTTGTAAAATGACCAAAATACCCTCCCGGGTCACTAATTAGGCCTAAAAACACCCCGAGGCCCGACCTAAACCCCCGGGTACACTTTTCTGACTATCTCGACCCTTCCGGACGCGTTGGCGCACTCAAAACGACCATACGGACAACTTATAAAATATTCACTTTTTAATTAACATAATTAGTCCCGACGTGACACGGGCACGTCCCGACTTAAATTTTCGAAATAGTCATTTAATTTACTTATGACTTTCAATATAACCAATATAATATTCAACAAGTTTCCCATAATTACTAACTCTAGTCACGTTATTAATTATAACATAATTAATTTCCGGATTTTTATTAAATAAATCATCACATTAAATTTAATAAATCCCCAAATTAAATATAGCATAAAAATACGGGGTATTACATATAAGCTTTCTGTTCCTACAAGTTACATTGGACCCGTGCGAGGTGTTCGTGCCTCCTACGGGATCGTTTGGGAGATGGTTTGGGTTTTCACCATCAAATGGATTATTTTTAAGCCTAATATATATATTTTCAAATTACCGTTATATTCTCAAACCGAGAAACCCACGACTACGCAGTGAGCTCCTATAAGTTTCATTGGTGTCGTGAGAGGTGTTTGTGCCTCTCACGGGGCCGTTTGAGGGATGGTTTGTGTTTTCACCCTCAAACGACTTGTTTTTAAGCCTAATCTATATATTTTCAAATTTTCCTCATATTCTCAAATTAGGAGACCCGAGACTACCCAGTCAAGTCCTACAAGTTACATTGGGCTAGTGCGAGGTGTTCGTGCCTCTAACGGGGCCGTTTCGGGGCTGGTTTGTGTTTTCAATCTCAAACGGCTAATTTTAAGCCTAATCTTGTTATTTTTAAATTATAGTCATATACTCAAATTGGTATACCCGTGACTACGCGGTCAGTCCCAACAAGTGACATTGGTCCCGCGCAAGGTGTCCATGCCTCTTACGTGGCCGTTTGGGTGCAGGTTTGGGTTTTCACCCTCAAAGTGTAATCCAGATTTTTTCAAATTATGGTCATATTCTCCAACAAGGAGACCCACGACTACGCGAGCAGTTCCTATAAGTTACATTGGACCCGTGTGAAGTGTCCGTGGCTCTTACGAGGCCATTTGGGTGCTGGTTTTGGTTTTCATCGTCAAATGACTTATTTTTAAGCCTAATCTAGATATTTTGAAATTATTAACATACTCTCAAACTATGACACCCGTGACGATGTGGTTAGTTCGTACAATTTACAATGGTCCCGTACGAGGTGTTCGTGCTTTTTATAGGGACATTTGGGAGCTAGTTTGGGTTTTCACCCTCAAACGACTTATTTTTAAACCTAATCTACATATTTTAAAATTACCATCATACTCTGAACTCGGGAGAACCTTGACTACCCTGTTAGTTCCTACAAGTTGCATTAGTATCGTGCGAGGTGTTCGTGCCTCTTACGGGACCGTTTGGGAGACGGTTTGGGTTTTCACCCTCAAACGACTTATTTTTAAGCCTAATCTTGATATTTTCAAATTATAGTCGTATTCTCAAACCGGGAGACCCACGACTAAGCAGACAGTTACTCCAAGTAACATTGGTAATGTGAGAGGTGTCCGTGGCCCTTACAAGGCTGTTTGGGAGATGGTTTTGATTTTCACCCTCAAACGGCTTGCTTTTATGCCTAATCTAGAAATTTTCAAATTATCATCAAATTCTAAAATTGAGAGACTCGTGACTTCACGGTCAACTACTACAAGTTACATTGGTCTCGTGAGTGATGTTCATGCCTCTTATTAGACCGTCTGGGGGTTGGTTTGGGTTTTCACCCTCAAACGGCTTTATTTCAAGCCTAATCTAGATATTTTCAAATTATCATCATATTCTCAAACCGGGAGACCCGCGACTACGTGGTCTGTTCCTATAAGTTCCATTGGTCCTGTGAGAGGAATTCGTGCCTCTTATGGGGCCATTTGGGGGTTGGTTTGGTTTTTCACCCTCAAATAACTTATTTTTAAGCCTAATCTCAGTATTTTCAAATTATCATAATATTCTCAAATTTGGAGACCCGAGACTACATGGTCAGGTCCTACAAGTTACCTTCGTCTAGTGCGAGGTGTTCGTTCCTCTTACGGGGCCGTTTTCGGGCTAGTTTGGGTTTTCCCCGTCAAATGACCTATTTTTAAGCCTAATCAACATATTTTCGAATTATCATCATTTGATCAAATCGGGAGACCCGTGAGTATGCGGTCAGTTCATATAAGTCACTTGGGTCCCAAGCGAAGTGTTCGTGCCTCTTATAGGGCCATTTGGGGGTTGGTTTGAGTTTTCACCCATCAAAGGTTTTTTTAAGCTTAATCAATATATTTTCCAATTATTAACGTATTCTCAAACTTAGAGGCCCGTGACTACAACCTAAGTTCTTACAAGTTATATTGGTCTCGTCTAAGGTGTTCATGCCTCTTACAGGGCCGTTTGGGTGCTGGTTTAGCTTTTCACCCTCAAACGACTTGTTTTTAAGCCTAATCTAGATATTTTGAAATTATCATCAAATTATCAAACCGATAGACCCGCGACTACATGGTCAGTTACTACAAGTAACATTGGTAACGTGCGAGCTGTCCGTGGCCCTTACGGGGCTGTTTGGGAGATGGTTTTGATTTTCTCCCTCAAACGTCTTACTTTTATGCCTAATCTAGATATTTTAAAATTATCATCATATTCTCAAACCGAGAGACCCTGACTACACTTTCAGTTCCTCGAAGTTACATTGGTCCCGTGCGAGGTGTTCGTGCTTCTTACGAGATCGTTTGGGAGGTGGTCGGGGTTTTGACCATCAAATGGCTTATTTTTAAACCTAATATCGATATTTTCATATTATCATCATATTGTCAAACCGAGAAACCCGCGACTATGCAATCGTCTCCTATAAGTTACATTGGTCCCGTGAGAGGCGTTTGTGCCTCTAACGGGGCCGTTTGAGGGCTATTTTGGGTTCTAACCCTCAAACGACTTGTTTTTAAGCCTAATTTATATATTTTCAAATTTGCGTCCAATTCTCAAATTGGGAGACCCGAGACTACCTAGTCAGGTGCGTGATGTTCATGCCTCTAACGGGGCCGTTTGGGGGCTAGTTTCGGTTTTCAACCTAATCTTGTTATTTTTAAATTACCATCATATACTCAAACTAGGAGACCCATAACTACCCGATCAGTCCCTACAAGTTACATTGCTCCCATGAGAGGTGTCCATGCGTCTTACGGGGCCAATTGGGTTTACACCCTCAAATGGCTTGTTTTAAAGCGTAATCTAGATTTTTTCAAATTAGGGTCATATTCTCAAACCGGGAGATCCAGGACTACACGGTCAGTTCCTATAAGTTATATTGGACTCGTGCAAAGTGTTCGTCGCTCTTACGGGGCCATTTGGGTTTTGGTTTTCATCGTAAAACGACTTATTTTTAAGCCTAATCTAGATATTTTGAAATTATCGTCATATTCTCAAACTATGAGACCCGTGACGACGCGGTCAATTCGTACAAGTTACATTGGTCCCGTACGTGGTGTTCGTGCTTTTTATGGGGCCATTTGGGGGATGGATTGTGTTTTCACCCTCAAATGCCTTATTTTTAAGCCTAGTCTATATATTTTAAAATTATCATCATACTCTCAAATCGGGAGACCCATGACTATGTTGTCAGTTCCTACAAGTTATATTAGTACCGTGCGAGGTGTTCGTGCCTCTTATGGGACCGTTGGGAGATGGTATGTGTTTTCACCCTCAAACGACTTATTTTTTAGCATAATCTAAATATTTTCAAATTATAGTTATATTCTCAAATCGGGAGACCCGCGACTATGCGATCAGTTCCTATAAGTTACATTGGTCCCGTGCATGGTGTGCATGCCTAATACGAGGTCGTTTGGGGGTTGGTTTTGATTTTCACCCTCAAATGGCTTGTTTTATGCCTAATCTAGATATTTTCAAATTATAGTCATATTCTCAAACCGAGAGACCCGTGACTATGTGGTCAGTTCCTATAAGTTCCATTGGTCCCGTGAGAGGTGTTTGTGCCTCTTACGGGGCCATTTGGGGGCTGGTTTGGGTTTTCACCATCAAACGACTTATTTTTAAGCATAATCTCAATATTTTCAAATTATCATCATATTCTCAAATTCGGAGACCGGAGACTACATGGTCAGGTGCTACAAGTTACATTGGTCCAGTGTGAGGTGCTCGTGCCTCTTAAAGGTCCGCTTGCGGGCTAGTTTGGGTTTTCACCCTCAAACGACTTATTTTTAAGCCTAATCTACATATTTTCAAATTATCATCATATGCTCAAATCGGGAGACCCGTGAGTATGCCGTCAGTTCGTATGAGTCACATGGGTCCCATGCGATGTGTTCGTGCATCTTACGGGCCCGTTTGGGGGCTGGTTTTGGTTTTCACACATCAAAGGCTTTTTTTAAGCTTAATCGATATATTTTCAAATTATCATCATATTCTGAAATCGAGAATCCCGTGACTACAAGATTAGTTCTTACATGTTACATTTGTCTCGTCCGAGGTCTTCATGCCTCTTACAAGGGTCGTTTGGGTGCTGGTTTAGGTTTAAACCCTCAAAGGACTTGCTTTTATGCCTAATCTAGATATTTTCAAATTATCGTCATATTCTCAAACCGAGAGACCCGCGACTACGTGGTCAGTTACTACAAGTTACATTGGTCCCGTGCGAGGTGTTTGTGCCTCTTAAGGAATCGTTTGGGAGATGGTTTGGGTTTTGACCATCAAATGGCTTGTTTTTAAACCTAATATAGATATTTTCAAATTATCGTCATATTCTTAAATCGGGAAACCCGCTACTACGCGGTCATCTCCTATAAGTTACATTGGTCCGGTGAGAGGTGTGTGTGCCTCTTTCGGGGCCGTTTGAGGGATGTTTAGGGTTTTCACGCTCAAACGACTGGTTTTTAAGCCTAATCTATATATTTTATTATCATCATATTCACAAATCGGGATACCCGAGACTACCGAGTCAGGTCCTACAACTTACATTGGTCAAGTGCGAGGTGTTCGTGCCTCTAACGGGGCTGTTTGGGGGCTGGTTTCGGTTTTAAGCCTCAAATGGCTTATTTTAAGCCTAATCTTCTTATTTTTAAATTATCATCATATACTCAAATTGGGAGACCTTCGACTATGCGATCAGTCCCTACAAGTTACATTGGTCCAGTGCGAGGTGTCCATGCGTCTTACGGGGCCGTTTGGGGGTTGGTTTGGGTTTTCACCCTCCAATGGCTTGTTTTAAAGCGTAATCTAGATTTTTTCAAATTATGGTCACATTCTCAAACTGGGAGACCCATCAGTACACGGTCAGTTCCTATAAGTAACATTGGACTCGTGCGTAGTGCTCATGGCTCTTACAGGGCCATTTGGGTGCTAGTTTTTGTTTTCATCGTCAAACGACTTATTTTTAAGCCTAATATAGATATTGTGAAATTATCATCATATTCTCAAACTATGAGACCCGAGATGACGCGGTCTATTCGTACAAGCTACATTGGTCTCGTACGTGGTTTCGTGCTTTTTATGGGGTCCTTTGGGAGCTGGTTTTGATTTTCATCCTCAAACGTCTTATTTTTAAGACTAGTATACATATTTTAAAATTATCATCATACTCTCAAATCGGGAGACCCGTGACTATGCTGTCACGTCCTACAAGTTATACTAGTACCGTGCGAGGTGTTCATGCCTCTTACGAGACCGTTGGGAGATGGTATGGGTTTTCACCCTCAAACGACTTAATTTTAAGACCAATATAGATAGTTTCAAATTTTAGTCATATTCTCAAATCAGGAGACCCGCGACTATGCGATCAATTTCTATATGTTACATTGGTCCCGTGCATGGTGTGCATGCCTCATACGAGGTCATTTGGGGGTTGGTTTTGGTTTTCACCCTCAAATGGCTTGTTTTAAGCCTAGTCTAGAAATTTTAAAATTATCGTTATATTCTCAAACTGAGAGACCCGCAACTACACGACCAACTACTACAAGTTATATTGGTCTCGTCAGTTGTGTTAGTGCCCCTTATTGGACCGTTTGGTGGTTGGTTTGGGTTTTCACCCTCAAACGGCTTGATTTTAAGCTTAATCTAGATATTTTCAAAATATCATCATATTCTCAAATCGGGTGATCCGCGATAACGCGATCAGTTCCTATAAGTTCCATTGGTCCTATGAGAGGTGTTCGTGCCTCTTACGGGGACATTTGGTTTATGGTTTAGGTTTTCAACATCAAACGACTTATTTTTAAGCCTAGTCTCGATATTTTCATATTTTCATCATATTCTCAAATTTGGAGAACCGAGACTACATGGTTAGGTGCTACAAGTTTCATTGGTCCAGTGTGAGGTGCTCGTTCTTCTTATAGGGCCGTTTGCGAGCTAGTTTGGGTTTTCACCCTCAAATGGCTTATTTTTAAGCCTAATCTACATATTTTCAAATTATCTTCACATGCTCAAACCGAGAGACCCGTGAGTATGAGGTCAGTTTGTATAAGTCACATGGGTCCCATGTGATGTGTTCATGCCTCTTACGTGGCCATTTAGAGGCTGGTTTGGGTTTTCACCCATCAAAGGCTTTTTTAAGCTTAATCGATATATTTAAAAATTATCATCATATTCTCAAACCGAGAGGCCCGTGATTATAAGCTCTGTTCTTACAAGTTACATTGGTATCGTCCGAGGCGTTCATGCCTTTTACGGGGTTGCTTGGCTGTTGGTTTAGGTTTTCACCCCCAAACGACTTGTTTTTAAGCTTAATCTCGATATTTTCAAATTATCATCATATTCTCAAACCGGGAGACCTGCGACTACGCGGTCAGTTACAACAAGTAACATTGGTAACGTGCAAGGTGTTCGTGTCCCTTACGGGGCTATTTAGGAGATTTTTTGATTTTCACTCTCAAACGGCTTGCTTTTATGACTAATATAGATATTTTAAAATTATCATCATCTTCTCAAATCGAGAGACCCGTGACTACGCTTTCAGTTCCTACAAGTTACATTGGTCCCGTGCGAGTTGTTCGTGCCTCTTACGGGATCGTTTGGGAGATGGTTTGGGTTTTCAACATGAAATGGCTTATTTTTAAGCCTCATATAGATATTTTCAAATTATCATCATATTGTCAAACCGGGATAGCCGCGACTACATGGTCTGCTCCTTTATGTTACATTGGTCCCGTGAGAGGTGTTTGTTCCAGTTACGGGACCGTTTGAGGGTTGCTTTAGGTTTTCACCCTCAAACGGCTTGTTTTTTACCCTAATATATTTATTTTCAAATTATCTTCATATTCTCAAATCGTGAGACCCGAGACTATACAGTCACCTCCTATAAGTTACATTGATCTCGTGAGAGGTGTTTGTACCTCTTACGGGGCCATTTGAGGGTTAGTTTGTGTTTTCACCCTCAAACGGCTTGTTTTGAAGCCTAATCTATATATTTTCAAATTATGATCATATTCTTACATCGGGACACCCAAGACGATGCAGTCAGGTCCTATAAGTTACATTGGTCCAGTGCGAGGTGTTCGTGCCCCTAACGGGGCCGTTTGGGGGCTAGTTTCGATTTTAAGCCTCAAAGGGCTTATTTTAAGCCTAATCTTATTATTATTTAATTATCTTCATATACTCAAACTGGGAGACCCAAGACTACATGGTCAGGTCATACTACTTACATTGGTCTAGTGCGAAGTATTCGTGCCTCTTACGGGGCCATTTGCTGGCTAGTTTGGGTTTTCACCCTCAAACGACTTGTTTTTAAGCCAAATCTGTATATTTACAAATTATCGTCATATTATCAAACCAGGAGACCCGCGACTGCAAGTTACATTGGTAACATTTGAGGCGTTCGTGCCCCTTACGGGGCTGTTTGGCTCATGGTTTTGATTTTCACCCTCAAATGGATTTCTTTTATGCCTAATCTAGATATTTTCAAGTTATCGTCATATTCTCAAATCGGGAGTCCCGTGACTATGCTCTCATTTCCTACAAGTTACATTGGTCCCGTGCGCGGTGTTCGCGCCTCTTACGAGATCGTTTGGGAGATGTTTTGGGTTTTCCCCTTCAAATGGCTTATTTTTAAGCCTAATCTAGATATTTTCAAATTCTCATAATATTCTCAAACCGGGAGACCCACGATTACGCGATCAGTTCCTACAAGTTACCTTGGACCAGTGAGAGGTGTTCGTGCCTCTTATAGGGCCATTTGAGGGTTGGTTTGTGTTTTAACCCTCAAACGGCTTATTTTTAAGCCTAATATCTATATGATTTCAAATTATCATCATATTCTCAAATCGAGAGACCCGCGACTACGCTGTTAGTTCCTACAAGTTGCATTGGTCCCATGGGAGGTGTTCATGCCTCTTACGGGACCGTTTGGGAGATGGTTTGTGTTTTCCCCATGAAATGACATATTTGTAAGCCTAGTGTATATATTTTCAAATTATCATCATATTCTTAAACCGAGAGAACCGCGATTGTGCGGTCAGTTCCTACAAGTTACCTTGGACCAGTTAGAGGTGTTCGTGCCTCTTATGGGGCCATTTAAGGTTGGTTTGGGTTTTCACTGTCAAACGACTTTCTTTTAAACATAATCTATATATTTTTTGATTGTCATCATATTCTCAAATTGGGAGATCCGCGACTACGCTGTTAGTTCCTACAAGTTACATTGGTCCAGTGCGAGGTGTCCGTGCCTCTTACGGGACCGTTTGGGAGATGGTTTGGGTTTTCCCCATCAAACAACTTATTTTTAAGCCTAGTCTAGATATTTTCAAATTATTGTCATATTCTCAAACTGCGAGACCCGCAATTATGCGGTCAGTTCCTACAAGTTACATGGGACCGGTGAGAGGTGTTTGTGCCTCCTACGGGGCCATTTGAGGGTGGTTTGGGTTTTCACCCTCAAATGGCTTGTTTTTAAGCTAAATCCAGATATATTAAAATTATTATAATATTCTCAAACCAGGAGACTTGCGACTACACGGTCAGTTCCTATATGCTACATTGTTCTCGTGCGAGGTGTTCGTGCCTCTAATAGGGCCGTTTGGTGGCTGGTTTGGGTTTTCACCATCAAATGGCTTATTTTTAAGCCTAATCTACATATTTTCAAATTATCATCATATTCTCAAATCGGGAGACCTGTGAGAGTCCCGTGATTTGGGTTTTCACCCTTTAAGGGATTTTTTATGCTTAATCAGTATATTTTTAAATTGTCATCATATTTTCAAACTGAGAGGCCCGTGACTACATGGTCAGTTCCTACAAGTTATATGGGGAATGCGCGAGGTGTCCGTTCCTCTAACGGGGCCATTTGGGGGATGTTTTAGGTTTTAAGCCTGAAACGGCTTATTTTTAAGCCAAATCTAGTTATTTTTAAATTATCATCATATACTCAAACTGGGAGACCCTCGACTATGCAGTTAGCCCCTATAAGTTACATTGCTCCCGTGCGTGGTATTTGTGCCTCTTACGGGGCCGTTTGTGGGATGGTTTGGTTTTTGACCCTCAAACGGCTTGTTTTAAAGCCTAATCTAGATTTTTTCAAATTATCATCATACTCTCAAATCGAGAGACCCACGACTACGGGGTCAATTCCTACATGTTACATTAGATCCGTGTGTGGTTTTTGTGCCTCTTACGGGGCCCTTTGGGGGCTGATTTTTGTTTTCGCCCTTTAAAGGTGTTCTTTTAAGCTTAATCGATATATTTTAAAATTATCATCATATTCTCAAACTGAGAGGCCTGTGACTGCACTGTCTGTTCCTACAAGTTACATTGGTCTTGTGCGAAGTGTTCGTGCCGCTTACAAGGACGTTTGGGGGCTACTTTTGGTTTTCACTCTCAAACAGGTTGATTTTAATCCTAATCTAGATATTTTCAAATTATCATAATATTCTCAAATCGGGAGACCCACGACTTTAGGGTCAGTTCCTACAAGTTACATCGGTAACGTGCGAGGTGTTTGTGCCTCTTACGAGGCCGTTTGGGAGATGGCTTGGATTTTCGCCCTCAAAAAACTTATTTTTAAGCCTAATCTAAATATTTTCTAATTACCATCATATTCTCAAACTGGGAGATCCATGACTATGCGATCAGTTGCTTCAGGTTATATTGGTCCCGTGCGAGGTGTTTTTGCCTCTTGCGGGGCCGTTTGGGGGTTGGTTTTGCTTTTCACCCTCAAACGGCTTACTTTTAAAACTAATCTATATATTTCAAATTATCATCATATTATCAAACCGAGATACCCACGACAACGGAACCAGTTCCTAATAGTTACATTGGTCCCGTAATATGTGCATGTGCTTCTCAAGCGGCCGTATGGGGGCTAGTTTGTGTTTTCATCCTCTTAGGGGGCCGTGCGAGGTGTTCTTGCCTCTTAAGGGGGCCGTTTGAGGCATTTTTTAAGCTTAATCGACACATTTCAAATAATTATTGTATTCTCAAACCAAGAGGCCTATGACTACACGGTCAGTTCCTACAGTTATATTGGTCTTCTGCGAGGTGTTTGTGCCTCTTACGGGGCCGTTTGAGGTCTAGTTTGGGTTTTCACCGTCAAATGACTTTTTTCTAAGCCAAATCTAGATATTTTAGAAATTATCATCATATTCTCAAACCGAGAGATCCGCGACAATGCATTCAACTGCTACAAGTTCTATTGGTCCTGTGCGAGGGGTTATGCTTCTTTCGGGGCCGTTTTGGGGTTGGTTTTGGTTTTCACCCTCAAACGTCTTCCTTCTAATCCTAAACTAGATAATTTAAAATTATTATTATATTCTCATAGCGGGAAAACCACGACTACACATTCACCTCTTATAAGTAACATTGGTCTCGTGAGAGGTGTTTGTACCTCTTACGGGGCCATTTGAGGGTTAGTTTGGGTTTTCACCCTCAAACGACTTGTTTTTAAGCCTAATCTATATATTTTGAAATTATGGTCATATTCTTTCATCGAGAGACTCAAGACGATGCAGTCAGGTCCTATAAGTTACATTGGTCCAGTGCGAGGTGTTCGTGCCTCTAACGGGGCCGTTTGGGGGCTAGTTTGGTTTTTAGCCTCAAACGGCTTATTTTAAGCCTATTCTTGTTATTATTTAATTTTCTTCATATACTCAAACTGGGAGACCCGTGACTACGCGGTCAGTCCCTACAAGTTACATTGGTCCTATGCGAGGTGTTCATGCCTCGTACGGGGCCGTTTGGGGGCTATTTTGGGTTTTCACCCTCAAACGGCTTTTTTAATCCTAATCTACATATTTTAGAATTATCATCATACTCTCAAATCGGGAGACCTGTGACTACGCTGTCAGTTCCTATAAGTTACATTAGTACCATGTGAGGTGTTCGTGCCTCTTATGAGACCGTTTGAGAGTTAATTTAGGTTTTCACCCTCAAACGACTTATTTTTAAGCCTAATCTAGATATTTTCAAATTATAGTCATATTCTCAAATCAAGAGACCCGTGACTACGCGATCATTTCCTACAAGTTACATTGGTCCTGTGCGAGGTGTGCATGCCTCTTACGGGGCCATTTGGGGGTTCATTTTGGTTTTCAGCCTCAAATGGCTTGTTTTAAGCATATTGTAGATATTTTGAAATTATCATCATATTCTTCAACCGAGAGACCAACGACTACGCGATCAATTCCTATAAGTTCCATTGGTCCTGTGAGAGGTGGTCGTGCCTCTTACGGGGCCATTTGGGTCCATGTTTGGGTTTTCACCCTCAAACAGCTTATTTTTAAGCCTAATCTCGATATTTTCAAATTACCATCATATTCTCAAATTCGGAGACCCGAGACTACATGGTCAGGTCCTACAAGTTACATTGGTCCAGTGCGAGGTGTTTGTGCCTCTTACAGGACCGTTTGTGGGCTAGTTTCTGTTTTCACAGTAAAATGACTTGTTTCTAAGCCAAATCTATAAATTTTCAAATTATCGTCATATTATCAAACCGGGAGACCCGCGACTACGTGGCCAGTTACTGCAAGTTACATTGGTAACGTGTGACGCTTTCGTGCCCTTAAGCCTAATCTACGTATTTTCAAATTATCGTCATATGCTCAAATCGGGAGACCCGTGAGTATGCGATCCATTTTTATAAGTCACATGGGTCCCGTGCGAAGTGTTTGTGCCTCTTACAAGGCCATTTGGGGGTTGGTTTTGGTTTTTTTCCATCAAATGTTTTTTTAAGCATAATCGATATATTTTCAAAATATCATTATATTCTCAAACCGAGGGGCCCGTGACTACAAGCTCAGTTCTTACAAGTTATATTTGGCTCGTCCGTGGTGTTCGTGCCCCTAACAGGGCCATTTAAGTGCTAGTTTAGTGGTTCACCCTCAAACGGCTTATTTTTAAGCCTAATCAAGATATTTTCAAATTATCATCATATTCTCAAATCGGGAAACCCGCGACTACGCGACCAGTTACTACAAGTTACATTGGTCCCATGCGAGGTGTTCGTTCCTCTTACAGGATCGTTCGGGAGATGGTTTGGTTTTTAGCATCAAATGGCTTATTTTCAAGCCTAATCTAGATATTTTCAAAGTATCAGCATATTCTCAGACTGGGAAACCCGCGAGTTTGCGGTCAGTTCCTACACGTTACATTGGACCAGTGAGATGTGTTCATGCCTCTTATGTGCCCATTTGAGGGTTGGTTTGGGTCTTCACCCTCAAACGACTTGTTTTTATGCCTAATCTATATATTCTAAAAATATCGTCAAATTCTCAAATAGGGAGACCCGCGACTATGCTGTCAGTTCCTATAAGTTACAATTTTCCCGTGTGAGGTGTTCGTGCCGCTTACGGGACTGTTTAGGAGATGGTTTGGGTTTTCACCATCAAACGACTTATTTTTAAGTCTAGTCTAGATATTTTCAAATTATCGTCATATTATTAAACCTGTAGACCCGCGATTACGCGGTCAGTTCCTACAAGTTACATTGGACCGGTGAGAGGTGTTTGTACCTCTTACGGGGCCATTTGAGGGCTTGTTTGGGTTTTCACCCTCAAAAAACTTATTTTTAAGATCAATTTAGATATTTTCAAATTATAATAATATTCTCAAACTGCGAGACCCGTGACTACTCGGTCAGTTCCAATAAGTTACATTGGTCCCGTGCGAGGTGTTCATGCCTCTTATGGGGCAGTTTGGTGGCTGGTTTGGGTTTTCACCCACAAACGGCTTATTTTTAAGACTAATCTACATATTTTCAAATTATCATCATATTCTAAAACTGTGAGAGCCATGACCACGCGGTCAGTTCATATAAGCTACATGGGATCTGTGCGAGGTGTTCGTGCCTCTTACGGGGCCTTTTGGGGGCTAATTTGTGTTTTCACCCTTTAAGGCCTTTTTTATGCTTACTCAGTATATCTTCAAATTATCATCATATTATCAAACCGAGAGGCTTGTGACTACACGGTCAGCTCCTACAAGTTACATGGGTCACGTGCGAGGTGTTCGTGCCTCTAATAGGGTCGTTTAAGGGCTACTTTAGGTTTTCATCCTCAAACGACTTATTTTTAAGACAAATCTATATATTTTCAAATTATCATCATATTTTTAAGCTAGGAGACCCATGAGTACGTGTCAGTTACTACAAGTTACATTGGTAACGTGAGAGGTGTTCGTTCCTCTTTCGAGGTCGTTTAAGAGATTGTTTTGATTTTTACCCTCAAACGGCTTATTTTTAGGCCTAATATACATATTTTCAAATTATCATCATATTTTCAAATTATTGGGAGACTCACGACTATGTGGTATGTCCCTATAAGTTGGATTGGTTCTGCACGAGGTGTATATGCCTCTTAGGGGGCCGTTTTGGGGCTGGTTTGGGTTTTCACCCTCAAACAGCTTGTTTTAAAGCCTAATCTAGATTTTTCAAGTTATCGTCATATTCACAAACTGAGAGACCCACGACTATGCGATCAATTACTACAAGTTACATTTGGCACGTGCGAGGTGTTTGTGGCTCTCACGGGGCCGTTTGGGGGCTTGTTTGGGTTTTCACCCCCAAATGGCTTATTTTTAATCCTAATCTATAAATTTTCAAATTATCATCGTATTCTGAAACCGAGAGAGTTGTGACTTCGTAATCAGTTCATATAAGTTACATGGGTCCCGTGCGAGGTGTTCGTGCCTCTTACGGGGCCGTTTGGGGGCTGATTTCGATTTTCACCGTTTAAGGCCTTTTTTATGCCAAATCAGTATATTTTCAAATTATCATCATATTCTCAAACCGACAGGCCTGTGTCTACACGGTCAGTTCCTACAAGTTACATGGGTTATGTGCGAGGTTTTCGTGCCTCTAATGAGGCTTTTTGGGGTCTGGTTTAGGTTTTCAGCCTCAAACGACTTATTTTTAAGCCTAATCTAGATATGTTAAAATTATCATCATATTCTCAAACCAGGAAACCCATGAGTACGTGGTCAGTTCCTACTAGTTACATTGGTAACGTGAGGGGTGTTCGTTCCTCTTTCGGGGTCATTTGAGAAATGGTTTTCATTTTCATCCTCAAGCGACTTGTTTTTAGGCCTAATCTAGATATTTTCAAACTATGATCATATTCTAAAATCGGGAGACCCGTGACTATGTTGTCAGTTCCTACAAGTTAGATTGGTCCCATGCGAGGTTTTCGTGCCTCTTACGGGGCCATTTGGGGGATACTTGGTGTTTTCATCCCCAAGAGACTTATTTTTAAGCCAAATCTAGATATTTATAAATGATTATAATATTCTCAAAGCTAGGAGACTCGTGACTACTCAGTCTGTTTGTAAAAGTTACATTAGTCCCGTGCGAGGTGTTCGTTCCTCTTATGGGGTCGTTTGGGTGCCTGTTTGGGTTTTCATCCTTTAAGGCCTTTTTTACGCTTAATCGATATATTTTCGAATAATCATCATATTCTCAAACTTGGGTTTTCATCCTTTAAGGCCTATGACTACATGGTCAGTTCCTACATGTTACATAAGCATGTCCGAGGTGTTCATGCAAAGTATCATCATATTCTCAAACCAGGAGACCCGCGACTATGCGGTCAGTTGTTATGAGTTACATTAGTTCCGTGAGAGGTTTTTCGGGCCCCTTACAGGGCCGTTTGGGTTTTCACACCCAAGTGGCTTGTTTTCAAGCCACTTCTAGATATTTTGAAATTATCATCATATTCCTAAATCGAGAGACCCGAGATTATGCGGTCTGGTCCAATAAGTTACATTGGTCCAGTGCGAGGTGTTCGTGCCTCTTACCGGGCCATTTGGGGATTTGTTTGGGTTTTCACCCTCAAACGACTTATTTTTAATCCTAATCTGAATATTTTCAAATTACCATCATATTATCAACCCAGGAGACCGCGATAACGTGTTCAGTTCCTCCAAGTTACATTAGACAAGTGCGAGGTGTCCGTGCCTCTTACGGGGCCGTTTGGGGGTTGGTGTGGGTTTTCATACTCAAACGGCTTGTTTTTAAGCATAATCTACATATTTTCAAATTATCATCATATATTTAAACCAGGAGACTAGTGACTGCGCGGTCAATTCATATAAGTTACATGCTTCCTGTGCGAGGTGTTCGTACGGGGCCGTTTCGGGGCTGATTTGGTTTTTCATTCTTTATGGCCTTTTTTAAGCTTAATCAATATATTTTCAAATTATCATCATATTCTCAAATGAAGATGCCTATGACTACACGGTCAGTTCCAACAAGTCACATTGGTAACATGTGAGGTGTTCGTGCCTCTTCCGGGGCCTTTTGAGAGATGATTTTTATTTTCATCCTCAAATGGCTTATTTTTAGGCATAATCTAGATATTTTCAAATTACCGTGATATTCTCAACTGGGAGAGCTGCGACTATGCTGTCAGTTCCTACAATTTAGATTGTTCCTCTGTGAGGTTTTCACGGCTCTTGCGGGGCTTCTTTGGGTTTTCATCCTTTAAGTCATTTTTTAACCATAATCGATATATTTTTGAATAATTATCATATTCTCAAACCGAGAGGCTCGTGACTACACGATAAGTTCCTACAAGTTACATTGGTATGTGAAAGGTGTTCGTGCCACTTACGGGGCCGTTTGGGGGCCGATTTTTATTTTCACACTCAAACGGCTTATTTTTAAGCTTAATCTAGATATTTTCATAGTATCATCATATTCTTAATTTGGGAGACCCGCGACTCTGCGGTCAGCTCCTACAAATTTCATTAGTAACGAGCGAGGTGTTCGTGCCTCTTACGGGGACGTTGGGAGATGGTTTGAATTTTCAACCTCAAATGAACTTATTTTTAAGCCTAATATAGATATTTTCAAACTGTCATCATATTCTCAAACTAGGAGACCCGCGGCTAGGCGGTCAGCTGCTACAATTTACATTGGTCCCGCTAGAGGTGTTCGTACCTCTTACAGGGCCGTTTGGGTTTTCACCATCAAATGACTTGTTTTTTATCTTAATCTAGATATTTTGAAATTATCGTCATATTCTCAAACTTTGAGACCCATGACAATGATGTCAATTCGTACAAGTTACATGGGTCCCGTGCGAGGTGTTCGTGCTTATTATGGGCTCGTTTGGGAGATGGTTTGGGTTTTCACCATCAAACGGCTTATTTTTATGCTTAATCTACATATTTTCAAATTATCATCATATTCTCAAATCGGGAGACCCGCGACAATGCGGTCAGTTCCAATAAGTTACATTGGACCGTGTGAGGTGTTTGTGGCTCTCATGGGGCCATTGGGGACTTGTTTGCGATTTCATCCTAAAATTACTTGTTTTTAAACTATGAGACCCGTGACTATGTGGTCAGTTCATACAAGTTACATTGGTCCCGTGCGAGGTGTTTGTGCGTCTTATGGTTCGGGTTTTTACACTCGAAATGCTTATTGTTAAGCCTAATCTACATATTTTCAAATTATCATTGTATTCTCAAATTGCGAGACCCGTGACTATATGATCTCTTCATATAAGTTACATGGGTCCCGTACGAAGTATTCGTGCCTCTCACTGGGCCGTTTGGGGGCTGGTTTGGCTTTTCACTCTTTAAAGGCTTATTTTAAGCTTAATCGATTTATTTTAAAACTAATATCATATTCACAAACCCAGAGGCACCTGACTTAAAGAAAACTTCCTACAAGTTGCATTGGTCCTCTGCGAGGTGTTCGTGCCTCTTATAGGGCTCTTTGGTGGCTGATTTAGGTTTCCACCCTCAAATGACTTATTTTTAATCATAATCTAGATATTTTCAAAGTACGATGATTTTCTCAAACTAGGAGACCCGCGACTACGTGGTGAGTTCCTACAAGTTACATTGGTGACGTACGAGGTGTTCGTCTGCCCCATACGGCGCCATTTCAGAGATGGTTGTGATTTTCACCCTTGAACGGATTGCTTTTAAGCCTAATCTATATATATTCAAATTATCATCATTTTCTCAAACTGGGAGACCTACGACTACGCTATAAGTTCCTATAAGTTACAATAGTCTCGTTCGACTTGTTCGTGCCTCTTACGGGATCGTTTGGGAGATGGTTTGGGTTTTGACCCTCTAACGGCTTATGTTTAAGCCTAATCTAGATATTTTGAAATTATTATCATATTCACAAACTGGGAGGCTCGCTACTACGCGGTCAGTTCCTACAGGTTACATTGGTCTCGTGCGATGTGTTCGTGCCTCTTACCAGGACGTTTGAGGGGCTAGTCTGGGTTTTCACCCTCAAATGACTGGTTTTTAAGCCTAATCTAGATATTTTCAAATTATTGTCATCTTCTCAAACCAGGAGACCCGCAGTTATGCGGTCTGTTCCTATAAGTTACATTACACTTGTGTGTGGTGTTCGTGGCTCTAACGGGACCATTTGGGGGTTGGTTTGGGTTTTCATTCTCAAACGACTTATTTTTAAGCCTAATATATCTATTTTAAAATTATTCCTATATTTTGAAACTATGAGACCTATGACTACGCGGTTATTTTGTACAAGTTACATTGGTCCCGTGGAAGGTGTCCGTGCCTATTGTGGGGCCATGTGAGGGCGGGTTTGGATTTTCAACCTCAAACGCCTTATTTTTAAGTATAATCTACATATTCTGAAACTATCATCATATTTTCAATCGGGATACCCATCACTATGCTGTCAGTTCCTACAAGTTACATTGGACCCGTGCGAGGTGTTTATGGCTCTTACGGGGCTATTGGGAGGCTGGTTTTTGTTTTCATTCGCAAACGACTTATTTTTAGGCTAAATATAGATATTTTGAACTTATCATCATATTATCAAACCAGGAGACCTGTCACTACGTAGTCAGTTCGAGCAAGTTACATTAGTCCCGTGCGAGGTGCCCGTGCCTCTTACGGGGCCGTTTGGGCGATGGTTTAGGTTTTCACCCTCAAACGGCTCGTTTTTAAGGCTAATCCACATATTTTCAAAATATCATCATATTCTTCAGTCAGGAGACCCGAGACAACACAATCAATTCATATAAGTTACATGGGTCTCGTGCGAGGTGTTCGTGCCTCTTACGAGGCCGCTTGGGGGCTGGTTTGGGTTTTCACACTTTATGCCCTTTTTTTTTGTTTAATCGATATATTTTCAAATTATCATCATGTTCTCAAATCGAGAGGATCATGACTACATGGTCAGTTCCTACAAGTTACATTGCTCCTGTGCAAGATGTGTGTGCCCATTACGGGGCTGTTTGGGCATTGGTTTCAGTTTTCACCCAAAAATGTCTTGTTTTTAAGATTAATCAAGATATTTTCAAATTATCATCATATTATGAAACCAAGAGACCCACGACTACGCGGTCAGTTCCTACAAGTCACATGGCACATGTGCGAGGTGTTCGTGGCCCTTACGGGGATGTTTGGGAGATGGTTTTGATGTTAACCCTCAAACGGCTTGCTTTTGTGGCTAATCTAGATATTTTGAAATTATCATCATATTCTCAAATCGAGAGACCCGTGACTACGTTGTCAGTTCGTACAAGTTACATTACTCCCGTGCGAGGTGTTCGTGCCTCTTACGGGACCGTTTGGGAGATAGTTTAGGTTTTCACCCTCAAATGGCTTATTTTTTAGCCTAATCTAGTTATTTTCAAATTATAAACATATTGTCCAACTGGGAGACCCATGAATATGCAATCAGTTCCTACAAGTTAAATTGGTCACGTGCTAAGTGTGCGTGCCTCCAACGGGGCCATCTGGGGGCTGGTTTGGGCTTTCACCCTCAAATGGCTTATTTTTAAGCCAAATCTAGATATTTTAAAATTATCATCGTATTCTTAAACCAAGAGACACACAATTATGTGATCAGTTCCTACAACTTGCATTGCTCCCGTGCGAGGTGTTCGTGCCACTAATAGGGCCATTGGGTGCTGCTTTGGATTTTCATCCACAAACGACTTATTTTAAAGCCCAATAAAGATATTTTGAAATTATCATCATATTATAAAACCAGGAGAACCGTGACTACGCGGTCAGTTCGTACGAGTTACATTCGTCCCGTGCGAGGTGTTCGTGCCCCCAACGGGGCCGTGTGGGGGTTAGTTTGGGTTTTCACCCTCAAACGACTTATTTTTAAGCCTAATCTACATATTTTAAAATTATCATTATATTCTCAAACCAGGAGACCCATGACTATGCAGTCAGTTCATATAAGTTACATGGGTCCCGTACGAGGTGTTCGTGCCTCTTACGGGTCCGTTTGGGGTTTGGTTTGGGTTTTCTCCCCATAAGGCCTTTTTTTAAGCTTAATCGATATATTTTCAAATAATCATCATATTCTCAAACCGAGAGGCCCATGACTACACGCTCAGTTCGAGCAAGTTACATTGGTCCCGTGAGACCTGTTCGTGCCACTTATGATGCCGTTTGGCGGCTGGTTTGGGTTTTCACCTTCAAACGTCGTGTTTTTTTAGCCCAATCTAGATAATTTCAAATGATCATCATATTCTCCAATGGAGAGACCCGAGACTACGTGGTCAGTTCCTACAAGTTACATTGGTCTAGTTCGAAGCTTTCGTGCCTCTTACAGGGTCATTTGTGGGCTGGTTTGAGTTTTCGCCCTCAAGCGTCATGTTTTCAAGCCTAATCTAGATATTTTTAAATTATCGGCATTTCTCAAACCGAGAGACTCGCGATTATGCGGCCAGTTCCAATAAGTTACATTGGACTCGTGCGAGGTGTTCGTGCCTCTTATGGGGAATTTTGCCGGCTGGTTTGGGTTTTCATCCTCAAATAACTTATTTTTAAGCCTAATTTATATATTTTGAAATTATCATCATATTCTCAAACAAGGAGAGTCGTGACTACGTGGTTAGCTCGTACAGGTTACGTTGGTCCCATGCGAGGTGTTTGTGCCTCTTACTGGGCCGTTTGGGGTCTGGTTTTGGTTTTCCCCCTCAAACGACTTGTTTTTAAGACTAATCTACATATTTTCAAATTGTCATCATATTCTTAAACTGAGAGACCCGAGACTACACGATTAGTTCATTAAGTTACATGGGTTTCGTAAGAGATGTTCGTGCCTCTTACAGGGTCATTTGGGGGTTGGTTTTTGTTTTCACCTTGAAATGTCTTGCTTTTAACCCAAATCTAGATATTTTCAACATATCGTCATACTTTCAAATCGTGATATCCACAATAACGCGGTCAGTTCTTACATGTTACGTTTGTCCCGTGAGAGGTTTTGGTGCCTCTAACAGGGTCGTTTGGGGGTTAGTTTGGGTTTTCACCCTCAAACAGCTTATTTTTAAGCTTAATCTAGCTATTTTCAAATAATCATCATATTCTCAAATCGGGAGACCTGAGACTACGCGGTCAGATCCTACAAGTTACATTGGCCGAGTGCGAGGTGTTCATTCCAGTTACGGGGCTGTTTAGGGCTAGTTTGTGTTTTCACCCTCAAACGGCTTAGTTTTAAGCGAATGAAGATTTTATTAAATTATCTCCATATTCTCAAATCAAGAGACCCATGACTACGCAATCAGTTCCTGCATGTAAGATTGGACCCGTGTAAGGTGTTTGTGCCTCTTACGGGGCCATTTGGGAGTTGGTTTGGGTTTTTATCCTAAAATGAATTATTTTTAAGTCGAATCAAAATATTTAGAAATTATCATCATATTCTCAAACTACGAGCCTCATGACTACTCGGTTAGTTTGTACAAGTTAAATTAGGCCCGTGCGAGGTGTCCGTGCCTCTTATCGGGCCGTTTACTGGTAGGTTTGGGTTTTCACCCTCAAACGGTTTTAACATATTTTTCAATTATCATCTTTTTCACAAACCGGTAGACCCGTGACTGTGCGGTCAATTCCTAAAAGTTACATTGGTCCTGTGAGAGGTGTTTGTACCTCTTACAAGGCCATTTGGGGATTGGCTTGGGTTTTCAACCTCAAACGTCTTGTTTTTAAGCCTAGACTAGATAATTTCAAATAATCATCATATTCTCAAATCAGGATACCCAATACTATGTGGTAAGGTCCTACAAGTTACATTGGTCTAGTGCGAAGTGTTTGTCCCTCTTACGGGGCCGTTTATGGGTTGGTTTCGGTTTTCACCCTCAAATGGATAATTTTTAAGCCTGATCTAGACATTTTCAAATTATCGTCATATTCTTAAACTGAGAGACCCGGGACTACATGATCAGTTCATTAAGTTACATGGGTCCCGTACGAGGTGTTCATGCCTCTTACGGGGCCGTTTGGGGGATGGTTTTTATTTTCACCCTCAAATGGCTTACTTTTTGGGCAAATCTAGATATTTTCAACATATCATCATACATTTAAATTGGGAGATCCACGATAACGCGGTCAGTTCCTACATGTTACTTTTGTCCCGTGAGAGGTGTTGGTGCCTGTAACGGGGTCGTTTGGGGGTTAGTTTGGGTTTTCACCCTCAAACGGCTTATTTTTAAGCCTAATCTAGGTATTTTCAAATTATCATCATATTCTCAAATCGGGAGACCTGAGACTACGCGGTCAGGTCCTACAAGTTACATTGGCCGAGTGAGAGGTGTTCGTTCCTCTTACAGGGCCGTTTGGGGGCTAGTTTGTGTTTTCACCCTCAAACGACTTAGTTTTAAGATAATCTATATTTTTTAAAATTATCTCCATATTGTCAAACCGAGAGACCCATGACTACGCAGTCAGTTCTTGCATGTTACATTGGACCCGTGCGAGGTGTTCGTGCCTCTTACCAGGCCGTTTGGGGGCTGGTGTGGGTTTTCACCGTCAAACAGCTTGTTTTTAAACCTAATCTCTATATTTTTTAAACTATCGTCATATTCTAAAATTGGGAGACCCGTGACTATGTGGTCTATTCCTATAAGTTACATTGCTCTTGTGAGAGGTGTTCGTGCCTCTAACGGGGCCGCTTCGGGGTTGGTTTGGATTTTCACCCTCAAATGGCTCGTTTTTAAACTTAATCTTTGTATTTTAAAATTATCATCACATTCTCAAATTAGGAGACCCGAGACTATCAGGTCAGGTCCTACAAGTTACATCGGTCCAGTGTGAGGTGTTCGTTCCTCTTAAAGGGACGTTTGGGGGTTGGTTTGGGTTTTCACCCTGAAACGGCTTATTTTTAAACCTAATCAAGATTTTTTCAAATTATCGTCATATTCTAAAACTGGGAGACCCACGACTACACGGTGAGTTCCTACTAGTTACATTGGTAACGAGCGAGGTGTTCATGCCCCTTACAGGGCCGTTTAGGAGATGGTTTTAATTTTCACCTTCAAACTACTTGTTATTAAGCCTAATCTAGATTTTTCGAATTATCGTGTTATTATCAAACCGACAGACTCACGACTATGCTATCTGTTCCTACTAGTTATAATTGTCTCGTGTGAGGTGTTTGAGCCTCTTACGAGACCATTTGGGAGATGGTTTGGGTTTTCACCCTCAAACAATTTATTTTTAAGCGAAATCTAGATATTTTCAAATTATCATCATATTCTCAAATCGGGAGACCCGCGACTATGGCGTCAGTTCCTACAATCTATATTGGTCCATTGCAAAGTGTTCGTGCCTCTTACGGGGCCGTTTTTGGGTTGGTTTGGGTTTTCACCCTCAAACGGCTTGTTTTTTTTGCCTAATCTAGATATTTTCAAATTATTGTCATTTCTCAAACTGGGAGACTCGTGATTACGCGATCAGTTCCTACAAGTTACATTGGACCCGTGCGAGGTGTTCGTGCCTCTTACGGCGAATTTTGTGGGCTGGTTTGTGTTTTCATCCTAAAATAACTTATTTTTAAGACTAATCTACATATTTTGAAACAATCGTCAGATTAAAAAACCTGGTGACTCGTGACTACGCGGTCAGTTCCTACAAGTCACGTTTGTCCCGTGGGAGGTGTTCCTGCGTCATATGGGGTTGCTTGGGGGTTGGTTTGGGTTCTCACCCTCAAATGGATGGTTTTTAAGCCTAATCTACATATTTTCAAAATATAGTCATATTCTCAAATCTAGAGACCTGTGACTACGCGGTCAGTTCAAATAAGTTACATGGGTCTCGTGCGAGGTGTTCGTGCCTCTTACGGGGCTGTTTGGGGGCTGGTTTGGGTTTTCATCCTGTAAAGGCCTTTTTTAATCTTAATCCATATATTTTCAAACTATCATCATATTCTCAAATTGAGAGGCCCGTGACTACCTTCTAAGTTCCAATAAGTTACATTGGTCCCGTGAGAGGTGTTCGTGCCTCTTATAATGCCGTTTGGCGATTAGTTTGGGTTTTCACCCTCAAACGACGTGTTTTTAAGCCCAATATGGATAATTTCAAATGATCATCATATTCTCAAATCGGGAGACCCAAGACTACATGGTCAGGTCTGATAAGTTACATTGGTCCAGTGCGAAGTGTGCATGCCTCTTACAGGACCATTTGTGGGTTGGTTTGTGTTTTCAACCTTAAGCGCCATGTTTTTAAGCCTAATGTAGATATTTTCAATTTATCACCATTTCTCAATCTGAGAGACTCACGATTACGCGGTCAGTTCCTACAAGTTACATTGGACCCATGTGAGGTGTTCATGGCTCTTACCGGGCCATTTGGGGGCAAGTTTGGGTTTTCACCCTCAAACAACTTGTTTTAAGCCTAATCTACATATTTTTAAATTGTCATATTCGCAAACCGAGATACCCAGGACTACACGGTCAGTTCATTAAGTTACATGGGTCCTGAACGAGGTGTTTATGCCTCTTACGAGGCCATTTGGGGGTTGGTTTTGGTTTTCACCCTCAAACAGCTTGCTTTTAAGCCTAATCTAGATATTTTTAAGATATCATCATACTTTCAAGTCGGGAGACCCGTGACAACACAGTCAGTTCCCAAAAGTTACATTTGTCCCGTGAGAGGTGTTGGTGCTTCTAACGAGTCGTATGGGGGTTGTTTTGGGTTTTCACCCTCAAACAGCTTGTTTTTAAGCCTAATTTAGGTATTTTCAAATTATCATCATATTATCAAATTGGGAGATTCGAGACTACGCGGTCAGGTGCTACAAGTTACATTGGGCCAGTGAGAAGTGTTCGTGCCTCTTACGGGGCTGTTTGGGTTTGGTATGGGTTTTCATCCTCAAACGGCTTATTTTTAAGCTAATTGAGATTTTTTTAAATTATCATCATATTCTCAAACCGAGAGACCCACGACTACACAGTCAGTTTCTGCAAGTTATATTGGACCCATGCGAGGTGTTCGTGCCTATTACGGGTCCGTTATGGGATTGGTTTGGCTTCCCCCCCATAAGGCCTTTTTTTAAGCTTAATTGATATATTTTCAAATTATCATCGTATTCTCAAACCGAGAGGCCTGTAACTACACGCCCAGTTCCAACAACTTAAATTGGTCCCGTGAGAGATGCTCGTGCCTATTACGATGCCGTTTGGCATCTAGTTTGGGTTTTCAGCCTCAAAACGCGTGTTTTTAAGCCCAATCTAGATAATTTCAAAGTATCATCATATTCTTAAATCGGGAGACCCGAGACTATGCGATCAAGTCAGACAAGTTACATTGGTCCAGTGCGAAGTGTTCTTACCTCTAACAGGGCCATTAGTGGGCAGGTTTGGGTTTTCACCCTCAAGCCAACTGTTTTTAAGCCTAATCTAGATATTTTCAGATTACCATCATTTCTCAAACTGAGAGTCTCACGATTACGCGATCAGTTCCTACATGTTACATTAGAATCGTGCGAGGTGTTCGTGCCTTTTACGGGGCATTTTATGGGCTGGTTTTGGTTGTCATGATCTAACAACTTACTTTTAAGCCTAATCTACATATTTTGAAATTATCATCATATTCTCAAACCAGGAGAGCTGTGACTATGCGATTAACTCGTACAGGTTATTTTGGTCCCACGCGAGGTATTCATGCCTCTTACGGGGCTATTTGTGGGCTAGTTTGGTTTTTCACCCTCAAACGGTTTGTTTTTAAGCCTAATCTACATATTTTAAAATTATCGTCATATTCGCAAATCGAGAGAATCGGGACTACACGTTCAGTTCATTAAGTTACATGGGTCCCGTACGATGTGTTCGTGCCTCTCACGAGGCGGTTTGGGGGTTGGTTTTGTTTTCACCCTCAAACAGCTTTCTTTTAAGCCTAATCAATATATTTTCAACATATCGTCATACATTCAAACCAGGAGACCCATGATAAGATGGTCAGTGCCTATAAGTTACTTTGTCCAGTGAGAGGTGTTGGTACCTCTAACGGGGCCGTTTGAGGATTGGTTTTGGTTTTCACCCTCAAACGTCTTGTTTTTAAGCCTAATCTAGTTATTTTTATATTACCATCGTATTCTCAAATCGGGAGACCTGAGACTACACGGTCAGTTCATTAAGTTACATTGGTCCAGTGAGACGTGTCCGTGCCTCTTATTGGGTCGTTTGGGGGTTGGTTTGAGTTTTCACCCTCAAACGACTTATTTTTAAGGTAATGTAGATTTTTTTAAATTATCATCACATTCTCAAACCGGGAGACCCACGACTACGCGGTCAGTTCCTATGAGTTACATTGGACCCGTGCGAGGTGTTCGCGCCTTTTACGGGTCTGTTTGGGGGTTGGTTTGGGTTTTCCCCCCATAAGGCCTTTTTTTAAACTTAATCGATATATTTTCAAATTATCATCATATTCTCAATCCAAGAGGCCCATGACTACGTGCTTATTTCCAACAAGTTACATTGGTTCAATAAGAGGTGTTCGTGCCTCTTTCGATGTCGTTTGGCGGTTGGTTTGGGTTTTCTCCCTCAGATGACGTGTTTTTAAGACCACTCCAGATAATTTCAAATGATCATCATAGTCTCAAATCGAAAGACCCGAGACTACACGGTCAGGTCCTACAAGTTACATTGGTCCAGTGCGAAGTGTTCGTGCCCCTTACTGGGCGATTTGTGGGTTGGTTTGGGTTTTCACCCTCAAGTTGCATCTTTTTAAGCCTAATCTAGAAATTTTCAAATTGTCATCATTTCTCAGACTGAGAGACTTTCAATTATGCGATCAGTTCCTACAAGTTACATTGGACTCGTGCGAGGTGTTCGTGCCTCTTACGGGGCATTTTGCAGGCTGGTTTGGGTTTTCATCCTCAAACAACTTATTTTTAAGCCTAATGTACATATTTTGAAATTATCATCATATTCTCAAACGAAGAGAGAAGTGACTACGCGGTTATCTCATACATGTTACGTTTGTCCCATGCGAGGTGTTCGTGCCTCTTAGGGGGCCCTTTGGGGGATGGTTTGGGTTTTCACCCTCAAACGACTTGTTTTTAAGCCTAATCTACATATTTTCAAATTATCATCATATTCTCAAACCGAGAGACTCGGGACTACACGGTTATTTCATTAAGTTACACGGGTCCCGTACGAGGTGTTCGTGCCTCTTACGCGGTCGTTTGGGGGCTAGTTTTGGTTTTCACCCTCAAATGGCTTGCTTTTAAGCCTAATCTAGATATTTTCAACATATAGTCATACTTCCAAACTGGGATACCCGCGATAATGCGGTCGGTAGCTACAAGTTACAGTTGTCCCGTGTGAGGTGTTGGTGCCTCTAACGGGGCCGTTAGGGGTTGGTTTGGGTTTTCGCATTTAAACGGCTTATTTTTATGCCTAACCTAGATAATTTCAAATTATCATCATATTCTTAAATCGGGAGAACCGAGACTATGTGCTCGGGTGCTATAAGTTACACTAGTCCAGTGACAGGCGTTCGTCCCTCTTACGGGGCCGTTTGGGGGCAGGTTGGGATTTTCACCCTCAAACAGCTTAGATTTATGCTAATATAGATTTTTTTAAAATTATCATCATATTCTCAAACCAAGAGACCCATGACTACATGGTCAGTTCGTCCAAGTTACATTAGACCCGTGCGAGGTGTTTGTGCCTTTTACGGGGGCATTTGGTGGATGGTTTGGGTTTTCATCCAAAAATGACTTATTTTTAAGACGAATCTAGATATTTTGAAATTATCATCATATTCTCAAACTATGGGACCCATGACTATGCCGTCACTTCGTACAAGTTACATTGGTCTCGTGCAAGGTGTTCGTGCCTCTTATGGGTTCGTTTGGGGGCTGGTTTGGTTTTTCACGCTCAATCATCTTATTTTGAAGCCTAATCTACATATTTTCATATTACCATCATATTCTCAAACCGAGAGACCCGTGACTATGCGATCAGTTCATATAAGTTACATGGGTCCCGTACGAATTGTTCGTGCCTCTTACAGGACTGTTTGGGGTTTGGTTTGGGTTTTCACCGTGTAAAGGATTTTTTTAAGCTTAATCCATATATTTTCAAATTATCATCATATTGTCAAATCGAGAGGCCCATGACTACATGCTCAGTTCCTTCAAGTAACATTGGTTTCGTGCAAGGTTTTTGTGCCTCTTACGGGGCCGTGTGGGGTCTAGTTTGTGTTTTCACCCTCAAACGCTTATTTTTAAACCTAATCTAGATTTTTGAAATTATCGTCATATTCTCAAACCCAGAGACCCAACTCCTACATGTTACATTAGACCCATGCGAGGTGTTCGTGTGTCTTATTGGGCCGTTAGGGGTCAAGTTTGGTTTTTCACCCTCAAATTATTTCAACATATATTTAAATTATCATCTTATTCACAAATCAGTAGACCCGTGACCACGCGGTCAGTTCCTATAAGTTACATTGGTCCCTTGAGAGGTGTTCATGCCTCTTACGAGGCCGTTTAGGGGATGGTTTGGGTTTTCACCCTCAAAGGGCTTATTTTTAAGCTTAAACTAGATAATTCCAAATGATCATCATATTCTTAAATCGGGAGACCCGAGTCTATGCGGTAAGGTCCTACAAGTTACATTGGTCTAGTGCGAAGCGTTCAGACCTCTTATGGGGCCGTTTGTGGGTTAGTTTTGGATTTCACCCTCAAACGGCTAATTTTTAGCCTAATCTAGATATTTTCAAATTATCATCATATACTCAAACCGGGAGAATCGTAATTAAGCGGTCAGTTCCTACAAGTTACATTAGGCACGTGCGAGGTGTTCATGCCTCTTGAGGGGCCGTTTGGGGGTTGGTTTGGGTTTTCACCCTCAAACGACTGGTTTTAAAGCCTAATCTCTATATTTTCAAATTATTGTCATATTCCAAATCGGAAGACCCGTGACTATGTGGTCAGTTCCTACAAGTTGCATTGGTCCCGTGAGAGGTGTTTGTGCCTCTAACGGGGCCGTTTGGGGGTTGGTTTGGGTTTTCACCCGTAAATGACTAATTTTTAAGCCTAATCTTGGTATTTTAAAATTAACATCATATTCTCAAACTGGGACACCCGTGACTATGCAGTCAGTTCGTACAAGTTACATTGGTCCCGTGCGAGGTGTTCGTACCTCTTTCAGGGTTTTTTGGGGGCGGGTTTGGGTTTTCACCCTCAAACGTCTGGTTTTTAAGCTAATTTAGATTTTTTCAAATTATCGTCATATTCTCAAATCGGTAGACCCACGACTACACGATTAGTTCTTAGAAGTTACATTGGTAACGTACGAGGTTTCGTTCCCCTTACGGGGCCGTTTGGGAGAAGGTTTTAATTTCCACCCTCAAATGATTTGTTTTTAAGCCTAATCTACTTATTTTTAAATTATCGTCATATTCTCAAACCGAGAGACTCGTGACTAAGCCATCAGTTCCTACAAGTTACAATGGTCCCCAGCGAGGTGTTCGGGCCTCTTACGAGACCGTTTGGGAGATGGTTTGGGTTTTCACCCACAAATGACTTATTTTTAAACCTAATCTAGATAATTTCAAATTATCATCATATTCTCTAACCGTGAGACCCACGACTACGCGGGTAGTTCCTACATGATACATTGGTCCATTGCGAAGTGTTTGTGCCTCTTACGGGGCCGATTCTGGGTTGGTTTGGGTTTTCACCCTCAAACGGCTTGTTTTTTCCATAACCTAGATATTTTTAAATTATCGTCATTTCTCAAACTAGGAGACTCGTGATACGTAGTCAATTCCTACAAGTTAGGTTGGTCCCATGCGAGTTGTTCGTGCCTCTTACGGGGTCGTTTGGGGGCTGGTTTGGGTTTTCACCCTCAAGCGGCTGATTTTTAAGCCTAATCTCCATATTTTCAAACTATAGTCATATTCTCAAACCGGGAGACCCGTGACTACGCGGTCAGTTCATAAAAGTTGCATGGGTCTTGTGCTTGGTGTTAGTGCCTCTAACGTGGTCGTTCAGGGGTTGGTTTGGGGTTTCACCCTCAAATAACTTATTTTTAATCCTAATCTAGGTATTTTCAAATTATCATCATATTCTCAAATCGGGAGACCTAAGACTATGCGATCAGGTCCTACAAGTAACATTGTTCCAGTGAGAGGTGTTCGTGCCCTCTTAAGGGGTCGTTTCTGGCTGGTTTGGGTTTTTAACCTCAAATGGCTAGTTTTTCAGCCCAATCTAGATTTTTTTTAAATATCATCGTATTCTCGAACTGGGAGACCCAGGACTATGCGGTCAGTTCTTACAAGTTATATTGGACCCGTGCGAGGTGTTTGTGCCTCTTACGGGGCCATTTGGGGGCTGGTTTGGGTTTTCATCCAAAACAACTTGTTTTTAACCCGAATCTAAATATTTTGAAATTATCATGATTTTCTCAAACTATGAGACCCATGACTACACGGTCAATTCGTACAAGTTACAATGGTCCCGTGCGAGGTTATCATGCCTCTAATGGGGACGTTTGGGGGCTGGTTTGGTTTTTCACCATCAAACGATTTGTTTTTAAGCCTAATCTACATATTTTCAAATTACCATCATATTCTCAAACTGGGAGACCCGTGACTATGTGGTCAGTTCGTATAAGTTACACGGGTCCGGTGTGAAGTGTCCGTGCCTCGTACGAGGCCGTTTGGGGGCTGGTTTTGATTTTCACCTTCAAACGGCTTGTTTTTAAGCCTATCAACATAACTTAAAATGATCATTGTATTCTCAAATCGAGAGACCCCAGACTATATGATCAGGTCCTACAAGTTACATTGGTCCAGTACGAAGTGTTCGTCCCACTTACGGGGTCATTTGTGGGTTGGTTTGGCTTTTCACCCCCAAAAGGCTAGTTTTTAAACCTAATCTATATATTTCCAAACTATCGTCAAATTCTCAAATCGAAAGACTCGCAATTATGCGGTCTCTTTCTTCAAGTTACATTGGACCCGTACGAGGTGTTCGTGCCTATTATGCGGCATTTTGGAGGTTGGTTCAGGTTTTCATGCTTAAATGACTTATTTTTAAGCATAATCTACATGTTTTGAAATTATCGTCATAATTATCAAACCATGAGCCCCGTGATTATGCGATTAGTTATTACAAGTTACATTGTCTCGTGTGAGGTGTTCGTGCCTCTTACGGGGCCATTTGGGGGTTGGTTTGGGTTTTCACCCTCAAACTGCTTGTTTTTAAGCCTAATCTACATATCATTAAATTGTTGTCATATGCTCAAATCGGGAGACACATGACTACACGTTCAGTTCATATATGTTACATGGTCCCATGCGAGGTGTTCGTGCCTATTACGAGGCCGTTTAGGGGATGGTTCTGGTTTTCACCCTCAAACGGCTTCCTTTTAAGACTAATGTAGATATTTTTAAATTATCGCCATATTCACAAACTGCGAGACCCGCGACAACACGGTCAGTTCCTACAAGTTACATTGGTCCCGTGAGAGGTGTCCGTACCTCTAACGAGGACGTTTGTGGTTTGGTTTGGGTTTTCACCCTCAAACGAAATGTTTTTAAGCCTGATCTAGTTATTTTCAAATTATCATCATATTCTGAAATTGGGAGAGCCGAGACTACGCGATCAGGTACTACAAGTTACATCGGCCCAGTGCAAGGTGTTCGTGCCTCTTAAGGGCCTAGTTTGGGTTTTAACCCTCAAAGGACTTTTTAAAGTATAGTTAGATTCTCAAATCGGGAGACCCATGACTACACAGTCAGTTCCTACAAGTTATATTGGATCCGTACGAGGTGTTCGTGCCTCTTACGGGGCCATTTGGGTGTTGGTCTGGGTTTTCATCCTCAAACGACTTGTTTTTAAGCCTAGTCTATATATTTTGAAATTATCATTATATTCTCAAACTATGAGACCCGTGACTACACGGTCAGTTCATACAAGTTACAATGGTCCCATGCGAGGTGTTTGTGCCTCTTTTCGGCATGTTTGGAGGTTAGTTTTGTTTTCACACTCAAATGGCTTATTTTTAAGCCTAATCTACATATTTTCAAATTACCGTCATATTCTCAAACAGGGAGACCCGTGTCTGTGAGGTCAGTTCGTATAAGTTACACGGGTCCCGTGCGAAGTGTTCATCCCTCTTACGACGCCGTTTGGGGGTTGGTTTGGTTTTTCACCCTCAAATGGATTGTTTTTAAGCCTAATCGAGATAATTTAAAATGATCATTGTATTCTAAAACCGGGAGACCCAAGACTAGGCGGTCAGGTCCTATAACTTACATTGGTCCAGTGCAAAGTAATCGTGCCACTTACGGGGTCGTTTGTGGGTTGGTTTGGGTTCTCACCCTCAAACGGCAGGTTTTTAAGGCTAAACTAGAGAATTTCCAATGATCATCATATCCTCAAATAAGGAGACCCGAGACTATGCGATAAGATCCTACAAGTTACACTGGTCTACTACAAAGTGTTCGGGCCTCTTACGGGGCTATTTGTGGGTTTGTTTGGGTTTTCACCCTCAAACGCCTAATTTTTAAGCCTAATCTAAATTTTTTCAATTTATCATCATATACTCAAACCTGAAGACTCGCGATTATGAGGTCAGTTCCTAAAAGTTACATTCATCTCGTGCGAGGTGTTCATCTCTTTTAGGGGACCGTTTAGGGGCTGGTTTAGGTTTTCACTGTCAAACAACTTATTTCTAATCCTACTCTACATATTTTTAAATTATCACCATATTCTCAAACCGGGAGACCCGTGACTATGCATTCAGCTCATATAAGTTACATGGGTCCCATGCGAGGTGTTCGGGACTCTTACGAGACCGTTTAGGGGTTGGTTCTGGTTTTCACCCTCAAACGGCTTGCTTTTAAGCCTAATCTATATATTTTTAAATTTTTGTCATATTCTCAAACTTGAAGACCCGCGACTATGGGGTAAGTTCCTATAAGTTACATTAGTCCAATGAGAGGTGTTCGTGCCTCTAACGGGGCCGTTTGTGGTTTGGTTTGGGTTTTCATCCTCAAACGGCTTGTTTTAAGCCTAATCTAGATTCTTTCAAATTATAGTCATATTCTCAAACTTGGAGACCCACGACTATACGGCCCGTTCCTTCAAGTTACATTGGACTCGTACGAGGTGTTCATGCCTCTTACGAGGCCATTTGGGGGTTGGTTTGGGTTTTCATCCTCAAACGGCTTGTTTTTAAACCTAATCAACATATCATTAAATTATCGCCATATTCTCAAACCGGGAGACCCGTGACTATGCGGTCAGTTCATATAAGATACATGGATCCCACGCGAGGTGTTCGTGCCTCTTACGGGGCCATTTAAGGGCTGGTTCTAGTTTTCCCCCTCAAACGGCTTTTTTTAAGCCTAAACTAGATATTTTTAAATCATCATATTCTCAAATTGGGAGACCCGCGACTACACGGTCAGTTCCTACAAGTTGCATTGGTCCCGTGAGAGGTGTCCGTGACTCAAAGGGGGCCGTATGTGCTTTGGTTTGGGTTTTCACCCTCAAACGGCCTTATTTTTAAACCTAATCTAATTATTTTCAAACTATCATCTTATTCTAAAATTAGGAGACCCGTGACTACATGGTCATATCCTACAAGTTACATCGGTCCCGTGCGAGGTGTCCGTGCCTCTTAAGGGGCTGGTTTGGTTTTTCATCCTCAAACGGCTTGTTTTTAAGCCCAATCTAGATTTTTTCAAATTATCATCATATTCTCAAATTAGGAGACCCACGACTAGGCGGTCAGTTCCTTCAAGTTACATTGGACCCGTACGAGGTGTTCATACCTCTTACGGGGCCATTTGAGGACTAGCATGGGTTTTCATCCTAAAACGACTTATTTTTAAGCCTAGTCTACACATTTTGAAATTATCATCATATTCTCAAACTCTGAGAATCAAGAATACACGGTCAGTTCATACAAGTTACATTGATTCCGTGCGAGGTGTTCGTGCCTATTTTGGGAATGTTTGGGGGTTGGTTTGGTTTTTCACCTTCAAATGGCTTGTTTTTAAGCCTAATCTAGATATTTTCAAATTTCCATCATATTATCAAACCAGGAGACCCATGACTATGCGGTCAGTTTGTATGAGTTACATGGGTCCCGTGCGAAGTGTTCACGCCTCTCACGGGGACGTTTGGCTATTAGTTTGGGTTTTCATATTTTACAGGATGTTTTTAAGCTTAATCGATATATTTTCAAATTATCATCATATTCTCAAACCGAGAGTCTAGTGACTACACGCTCAGTTCCTACAAGTTACATTATTCCCATGCGAGGTTTTCGTGCCTCTTACGGGGCCGTTTGGGGGCTGATTTTGATTTTCACCCTCAAACGGCTTGTTTTCTAAGCCTAATCTAGATATTTTCACATTATCGTCATATTCTCAAACCGTGAGACCCGCGACTACGTGATGAGTCCCTACAAGTTACATTGGTAACGTACGAGGTGTTCGTGCCCCTTAGTAGCCCGTTTTGGAGATGGTTTTAATTTTCACCCTCAAACAACTTATTTTTACGCCTAATCTAGATATTTTCAAATTATCGTCATATTCTCAAACCGAGAGAACCACGACTATGCCGTCAATTCCTACAAGTTCCAATGGTCCCATCCGAGGTGTTCCTGCCCCTCACATGAACCTTTGCGTGATGGTTTGGGTCTTCACCCTCAAAAAACTTATTTTTAAGCCTAATCTAGATATTTTCAAATTATCGTCATATTCTCAAACAGGGATACCCGCGCCTACGCGGTTAGTTCCTACAAGTTACATTGGTCATGTGCGATTTGTTGGTGCCTTAAATGACTTATTTTTTAGCCTAATCAAGATATTTTCAAATTATCGTCATATTTTCAAATCGGGAGACCCGCGATTAGATGGTTAGTTCCTATAAGTTACATTGGACCCATACGAGGTGTTCGTGCCTCTTACGGGGCCATTTGGGGGCTGGTTTGGTTTTCATCCTCAAATAACTTATTTTTAACCAGAATGAAGATATTTTGAAATTAACGTCATATTCTCAAGCCAGGTCACGTGTGACTATGCAGTCAGTTCCTACTAGTAGCATTGGTCCTGTGAGAGGTGTTCGTGCCATTTATGGGGCCGTTTGGGGACTGGTTTGAGTTTTCACCACCAAACGGATTGTTTTTAAACCTAAACTATATATTTTGAAATTATCGTAATATTCTCAAATCAAGAGACCCATGACTACACGGTCAGCTAGTACAAGTTACATTGGTCCCATGTGAGGTGTTGGTGTCTCTTACGGGGCCGTTTGGGGGTTGGTTTGTGTTTTTATCGGTTAAGGTCTTTTATTAAGCTTAATCGATAAATTTTCAAATTATCATCATAATCTCAAACCAAGAGGCCCGTGACTACATGGCCAGTTCTTACAAGTTACATTGGTCGCGTGTGAGGTGTTCGTGCCTCTTACGGGGTCGTTTGGGGGTTGATTTGGATTTTTACCCTTTAACAACTTATTTTTAAGCCTAATCGATATATATTCACATACTCGTCATATTCTCAAACCAGGAGACCCGCGACTATGCGATCAGTTCCTACAAGTTACATTGGTCCCGTGCGAGCTGCTCTTGCCTCTTACGGGGATGTTTGGGGGCTGGTTCGGGTTTGTACCCTCAAACGTCTTATTTTTAACCCCAATGTAGATATTTTCAAATTATTGTCATATTCTCAAATCGAGATCCCCGTGACTATATGGTTAGTTCCTACAAGTTACATTGGTCCCTTACGAGGTGCTCGTACCCCTTATTGGGTCGTTTGGGGGCTGGTTTCGGTTTTCTCCCTTAACGGCTTGTTTTTAAGCCTGATCTGGATATTTTAAAATTATAGTCAGATTCTCAAACTAGGAGACCCGGGACTACGCGATCAGTTCCTATAGGGTACATTTGTCCTGTGCAAGGTGTTTGTGGTTCTTACGGGACCTTTTGGGGGATGGTTTGGCTTTTCACCCTCAAAATGATTATTTTTAAGCCGAATCTAGATATTTTTAAATTATCATCTTATTCTTAAATCGGGAGAGACATGACTATACGATCAGTTCGTATAAGTTACATTGGTCCCGTGGGAGGTGTTCATGCCTCTTACGGGGCCGTTTGGAGGCTGGTTTGGGTTTCCACCAAATAAGGGATTTTTTAAAGCATAATTGATATATTTTCAAATTATCAACATATTTTAAAGCCGAGAGGCTCATGACTACACAGTCAGTTCCTACAAGTTACATTGGTCCCGTGCGATTTGTTCGTGCATCTTACGGGGCCGTTTGGGGCTGGTTTGGGTTTTCACCCTCAAATGACTTGTTTTTAAGTTTAATTTATATATTTTCAAATTATCATCATATTCATAAACAATGAGTCCCGTTACTACACGATCAATTCCTACACGTTACATTGGTCCCGTGTGAGGTGTTCATGCCTCTTAAAGGGCCGTGTGGGGATTGTTTTGGGTTTTCACCCTTAAACAACGTCTATTTAAGTGTAATCTAGATATTTTCAAATTACCCTCATATTCGCAAATCGAGAGAACCCTTACCGGTAACATTCGTCCCGTTTAACGGGTTGTTTTTAAGCTTAATCGATAAATTTTTAAATTATTGTCATATTTTCAAACCGGGAGGCCCGTTACTATACGATGAGTTCCTACAAGTTAATTAGATGTCAATGGTTGTTAGCAGGTTAACCTGCAGGTATGATGAAGGTCCCAAAGACGTTATAGATATATATACACACACAATACCTAAATGTGTTGATATGAACATGATACTACACATATATACACACACACACACATCACCTAAATATACAGACAACCCCTCCCCCTACCCCCCAAAATTGGTCCTCCTACATCCCAAAGGAAACTTAACACACATGTTACATTACCAATAAATGCCTCATTATTTATGAATTCTGTCATCAATAAATGCCTAATTAAAATGTCTTATTTTTAACCTTAACCTAGATATTTTCAAATTAACATCATATTCTCAAATCGAGAGACCTACGACTACACGATCAATTCCTACAAGTTATATTGGTAACATAAGAGGCGTTTGGGCCCCTTACGGGGCCGTTTGGGAGATGGTTTTAATTTTCACCCTCAAACGGCTAATTTTTAAGTCTAATCTAGATATTTTCATATTATCGTCATATTCTCAAACCAAGATTCCTGCGACTACGCGGTCAGTTCCCACAAGTTACATTTGTCATGTGCAAGTTTTCGTGCCTCTTACGAGGCCGTTTTGGGTCTAGTTTACGTTTTCACCCTCAAACGGCTTGATTTTAAGACAAATCTATATATTTTAAAATTATCATCATATTCTCTAACCGGGAGACCTGCCACTGTGAGGTCAGTTCCTACAAGTTACATTGGTAATGTATGTGGTGTTCGTACCCCATACGACGCCGTTTGGGAGATGGTTTTGATTTTCACCCTCAAAGGGCTTATTTTTAATCATAATCTAGATACTTTCAAATTATCGTCATATTTTTAAACCGAGAGACCCGCGACTACTCGGTGAGTTCCTACGAGTTACATTTGTCCCGTGCGAGGTACTTGTGCTCTTATGAGGCCGTTTGGAGCCTGGTTTAGGTTTTCACCCTCAAACGGCTTATTTTTAAGCCTAATCTAAATATTGTGAAATTATAATCATATTCTCAAACCGGGAGACCCGCATCTACAATATTATTTCCTACAAGTTACATTCGTCCCGTGCAAGGTGTTCGTGCCTCTTTCGTGACCGTTTGGGGGATGGTTTGGGTTGTCACCCTCAAATTGATTATTTTTAAGACAGATCTAGATATTTTCCAATTATCATAATATTCTCAAATCAGGAGACCCATGACTATACGGTCAGTTCGTACAAGCTACATTGGTCATGTGAGAGTTGTTCATGCCTCTTACGGGGCCGTTTGGGGGCTGGTTTGGGTTCTCTCCCTTTTTAAGCCTAATATACATATTTTGGTCCCTTCGTGCCTCTTATGGGATCGTTTGGAGGCTGGTTTTGGTTTTCACCAGATAAGGGATTTTTTTAAGCATAATCGATATATTTTCAAATTATCAACATATTCTCAAACCTAGAGGCTCATGACTACATGATCGATTCCTACAAGTTACATTTGTCCCGTGCGAGGTGTTCGTGCCTCTTACGGGGCCGTTTGGGGGCTGGTTTGGGTTTCTACCCTTTAACAACTTTTTTTTAAGCTTAATTTATATATTTTCAAATTATCATCATATTCTCAAACCATGAGGCCTGTGACTACACGTTCAGTTCCTACAAGTTACATTTGTCCCGTGCGAGGTGTTCATGCCTCTTATGGGGCCATTTGGGGTTGGTTTGGGTTTTCACCCTTTAATGGCTTATTTTTTTAGCTTAATCAATATATTTTTAAATTATCATTATTTTTTCAAACCCAGAGGCCCGTGACTACACGTTGAGTTCCTACAACTTAACTAGATGTCGATGGTGGTTAGCGGGTTAGTTTGCAGGTATGGTGAAGGTCCCAAATAAAGTGGAGATGAATCATTTGATTTAGTGAAAGTGTTTTAGCTAGAAACAACCTAAAAGACGTTACAAATATATATACACGCATAATACCTAAATATGGTGATATTAACATGATACTACATATATATACACACACACACATCACCTAAATATACACACAAAGCAACACCCCCACCCCCACCCCCAAAAATTGGTCCTTCTACATCAAAAAGGTAACCTAGCACACATGATAAATTACCATGAAATGCCTCATTATTTACTAATTCTATCATAAATAAATGCCTCGTTAAAACGCCTTGTTCTGAAGCCTAATCAAGATATTTTCAAATTATCGTCATATTCTCAAACTGGGAGACCCGCGACTATGCGGTCAGTTCCTACAAGTTACATTGGTAACGTACGAGGTGTTCGTTCCCCTTACGAGGCCGTTTCGGGGATGGAATTGATTTTAACCCGCAAAACGGCTTATTTTTAAGCCTAATCTAGATATTTTCAAATTTTCTTCATATTCTTAAACCGAGAGACCCGCAACTACTCTATCAATTCCTACAATTGATATTTTTCCTTTGCGAGGTGCTCGTGCCTCTTACGGGGCTTGTTTAGGTTTTCACCATCAAACGGGGTGTTTTTAATCGTAATTTAGATATTTTCAAATTATCTTCATATTCTCAAATCGGAAGATCCGCGACTACGTGGTCAGTTACTACAAGTTACATTAGTAACGTGCGACGTGTTCGTGCCCCTAATCTAAGTACTTTCAAAGTATCTTCATATTCTTAAACCAGTATTCCCGCGACTATGCTGTCAATTCCTATAAGTTACATTAGTCCCATGCGAGGTATTCGTGCCTTTTACGCGACTGTTTGGGAAATGGTTTTTTTTTTACCCTGAAACGGTTTATTTATGAACCTAATCTAGATATTTTCAAATTATCATTATATTCTGGAACCGGGAGACCCACGACTGCGCGGTCAAGACCGACATGTTACATTGGTCCCATGCGAGTTGTTCGTGCCTCTTAGGGGGCCGTTATGGGTCTGGTTTGGGTGTTCAACCTCAACTGACTTATATTTAAGCCTAATCTACATATTTTAAAATTATCATCATATTCTCCAACCAAGAGACCCATGACTATGTTGTCAGTTCACATAAGTTACATGGGTCCCGTGCGAGGTGTTCATGCCCCTTATGTTGTCGTTTGGGGTTTGGTTTGTGTTTTCACTCGTTAGGGCCTTTTTAAGCTTAATTAATATATTTTTGACTTATCACAATATTATGAAACTGAGAGGCTTGTGACTACACGGTCAGTTCGTACAAGTTACATCGATCCCATGCGAGGTGTTCGTGCCTCTAATGGGGCCGTTTGGGGGATGGTTTAAGTTTTCACCCCCAAACCGCTTATTTTTAAGCCCAATCCAGATATTTTCAAATTATCTTCATATTCTAAAACCGGGAAACCTCCGGCTACGCGATCAGTTCCAACAAGTTACATTGGCAATGTGCGAGGTTTTGTGCAGTTTACGTGGCCGTTTAGGAGTTGGTTTTGATTTTCACCCTCAAACGTCTTACTTTTAAGCCTAATCTAAATATTTTCAAATTATTGTCGTATTCTAAAATTGTGAGACCCGCGACTACATTGTCAGTTTTTATAAGTTACATTAGTCGCGTGCGAGTTGTTTGTGCTTCTTACGGGATCGTTTGGGAGATGGTTAGGGTTTTCACCCTTAAATAACTTATTTTTAAGCCTAATCTAGATATTTTCAAATTATCATCATATTCTCAAACCGAGAGACCCGCGACTGCGCGGTTAGTTCCTACAAGTTACATGGGTCTCGTGCGAGGTGTTCGTGCCTCTAAGGGGCTGTTTGGGGGGCTGGTGTAGGTTTTCACCCTCAAATGACCTATTTTTAAGCCTAATCTATATATTTTCAAATTATTATCCTATTCTCAAATCGGGAGACCCGCTATGACGCAGTCAGTTCCTACAACTTACATTAGACCCCTACGAGGTGTTCGAGACTCTTACGGGGCCATTTGGAGGCCAATTTGGGTTTGCATCCTCCAATGATTTATTTTTAAGCCTAAGCTAGATATTTTGAAATTATCACCATATTCTAAAATTCGGAGACCCATGACTATGAGGTGTTCGTGGCTCTTACGGGACCATTTGGGCGCTGGTTTCGGTTCTCACTCTCAAATGACTTATTTTTAATCTTAATCTACATATTTTCAAATTCAATTTCATATTCTCAAGCCAAAAGACCCATGACTATGATGGTAGTTCATATAAGTCACATCGGTTTCATGCGAGGGGTTCGTGCCTCTTACGGGGTCATTTGGGGGTTGGTTTGGGTTTTCACCCTTTAAGGCCTTTTTTTAAGCTTAATCGATATATTTTCAAATTATTATCACAATCTCAAGCCGAGAGGCCCGTGACTACATGGTAAGTTCCAACAAGTTACATTCGTCCTGTGCGAGGCGTTCGTGCCTCTTACAGGGCCATTTGGGGGATTATTTGGGTTTTCACCCTTAAATGGCTTCTTTTTAAGCCTAGTCCATATTTTTTAAAATTATCTTCATATTATTAAATCGGAAGACTAGCGATGATATGGTCAGTTCCAACAAGTTACATTGCCCCCATGCGAGGTGTTCGTTCCTCTTACGGGGCTATTTTCGGGGGCTGGTTTTGGGATTCACCCTCAAACGACTTTTTTTTAAGCATAATCAAGGTATTTTTAAATTATCTTTATACTCTAAAATCGGGAGACTCGTGGCTATGTGGTCAGTTCCTACAAGTTATATTGGTCCGTGAGAGGTGTTTGTGCCTCTTACGGGGCCGTTTGTGGACTGGTTTTTATTTTAACCCACAAACGGCTTATTTTTATGCTTAATCTAGATATTTTCAAATTATCATCATATTCTCAAATTGGGAGACCCGAGACTAGGCAGGTAGGTCCTACAAGTTACATTGATCATGTGAGAGGTTATCGTGCCTCTTACGGGACCATTTGGGGGTTGGTTTAGGTTTTCACCCTCCAACGACTAATTTTTAAACCTAATTTAGATTTTTTAAAATTATAATAATCTTCTCATACCGATAGACCCATGACTACGCGGTCATCTCGTACAAGTTACATTGGTCCCATGCGAGGTGTTCGTGCCTCTTATAGGGCCGTTTGGGGGCTGGTTTGGGTTTTCACCATCAAATGGCTTATTTTCAATCCTAATCTAGATAGTTTCAAATTATCACCATATTCTCAGACCGAGAGACCCGCAAGTACGCGGTCAGTTCCTACAAGTTACATTGGACCAGAAAGAGGTGTCCATGCCTCTTATAGGCCCGTTTGGGGGCTGGTTTGGTTTTTCACACTCAAACGGCTTGATTTTAAGACTAATCCAGATATTTTCAAATTATCATCATATTCTCAAGCCGGTGAACCCGCGACTACGCGGTCAGTTCCTATAAGTTCCATTGGTCCCGTGCGAGGTGTTCGTGCCTCTAATGGGTCCGTTTGGGTATGGTTTATGTTTTCACCCTCAAAAGACTTATTTCTAAACCTAATCTACATATTTTCACATTATCGCCATATTCTCAAACCGGGAGACCCATGACTATGCGACCAGATCATATAAGTTCCTTGGGTCCCGTGAAAAGTGTTTGTTCCTCATATGGGGCCGTTTGGGGTCTGGTTTAGGTTTTCACTATTTAAAGGCCTTTTTTTAAGCTCATTCGATATATTTTCGAATTATCATCATATTCTCAAGTCTAGAGGCCTAGGACTACACGGTCAGTTCATACAAGTTACATTAGTCCCGTGCGAGGTGTTCGTGCCTCTTACGGGGCTGTTAGGGGGCTCATTTAGGTTTTCACCCTCAAACGACTTATTTTTAAGCCTAATGTAGATATTTTCAAATTATTGTCATATTCTCAAACCGAGTGACCCGCGACTACGCGGTCAGTTCCAACAAGTTACTTTGGTAACATGCGAGGTGTCCGTGCCCCTTACGGGGCCGGTTGAGAGATGGCTTTAGTTTTCACCCTCAAACGGCTTGGTTTTAAGCCTAATTTAAACATGTTCAAATTATCATCATATTATCAAACCGACAGACACGTGATTACGCTTTCAGTTCCTACAAGTTACATTAGTCCCGCGCGAGATGTTTGTGCCTCTTACGGTACCGTTTGGGAGATAGTTTGGGTTTTTACCCTCAAACGCCTTATTTTTAAACCTAATCTAGATATTTTCAATTTATCGTCATATTCTCAAACTGGGAGACCTGCGATTATAGGGTCAGTTCCAATAACTTATAATGAACTCGTGCGACGTGTTCGTGCCTCTTACGGGGCCATTTGGGGGCTGGTTTGGGTTTGCATCCTTAAACGACTTATTTTTAAGCCTAATCTAGATATTTTGAAATTATCATCATATTCTCAAACTAGGAGACCTGTGACTATGCAGTTAGTTCATATAAGTTATATGGGTCCCATGCGAGGTGTACGTCCTCTAAAGGGGCCATTTGGGGGCTTGTTTCGGTTTGCATCCTTAAACGACTTATTTTTAAGCCTAATCTAGATATTTTAAAAATATTGTCATATTCTCAAACCCAAAATCAGTTCATATAAGTTACATGGGTCCCGTGCAAGGTGTTTGTGCCTCTTACGGGGCCGTTTAGGGGCTGGTTTGGGTTTTTACTCTTTAAGACCTTTTTTAAGCTTAATCGATATATTTTCAAATTATTGTCATATTCTCAAACTGAGAGACCCGTGACTACACGTTGAGTCCCTACAACTTAACTTCGTCCTGTGTGAGGTGTTCGTGCGTCTTACGGGGCCGTTTGGGGGTTTATTTGGGTTTTCACCCTTATACGACTTCTTTTTAATCCTAATCCAGATACTTTCAACTTATCGTCATATTCTCAAATCGAAAGACCCACGACTATATGGTAAGTTCCTACAAGTTACATTGGTCCCGTGCGAGATGTCCGTGCCTCTTACGGGGTCGTTTGGGGGATGGTTTTGGTTTTCATGCTCAAATGGCTTGCTTTTATGCTTAATCTAGGCATTTTTAAATTATTGTCATATTCTCAAATCGGGAGACCCGCGGCTATGTGGTCAGTTCCTACAAGTTACATTGGTCCCTTGAGAGGTATTCATGCCTCTTACGGGGCCGTTTGTGGGCTAGTTTTGTTTTCACCCACAAACGGCTTCATTTTAAGCCTCGTCTAAATATTTTCAAATTATCATCATATTCTCAAATCAGGAGACCCGAGACTACGAAGTCAGGTCCTACAAGTTACATTGGTCCTGTGCGAGGTTTTCGTGCCTCTAACGGCTTGCTTTTATGACTAATCTAAATATTTTCAAATTATTGTCATATTCTCAAACCGAGAGACCAGCGATTACACTACCAGTTCCTACAAGTTACATTGGTCCCGCGGGAGGTTTTTATTCCTCTTACGGGACCGTTTGGGAGATGGTTTGGGTTTTCACCCTCAAACGGTTTATTTTTAAACCTAATGTCGATATTTTGAAATTACCGTCATATTCTCAACCCGGGAGACCCGCAATTACGCAGTCAGTTTCGATAACTTACATTGGACTCGTGCGAGGTGTTTGTTCCTCTTACCGGGCCATTTGGGGGCTGGTTTGGGTTTGCATCCTCAAATGAAATATTTTTAAGAAAAATCTAGACATTTTTAAGTTATTATCATATTCTTGAACCTGGAGACCCGTGATATGCGGTTAGTTCATATAAGTTGCATGGGTCCCATGCGAGGTGTGCGTGCCTCTTATGGGGCCGTTTGGGTGCTGGTTTGGGTTTGCATCCTCAAATGACTAATTTTAAGCCTAATCTAGATATTTTGAAATTATTGTCATATTCTCAAACCCAAAGACCCGTGACTATGCGATCCGTTCATACAAGTTACATGGGTTCCATGCGAGGTGTGATTGCCTCGTACGAGGCCGTTTAGTGGCTGGTTTGGGTTTGCATCCTCAAATGACTAATTTTTACGACTAATCTAGATATTTTGAAATTATTATCATATTCTCAAACCCGGAGACCCATGACTATGCGGTCTGTTCATATTAGTTACATGGGTCCCGTGCATCGTGTTCATGCCTCTTACGGGGTCGTTTGTTGGTTAGTTTGGGTTTTCACATTTTAAGGCCTTTTTTATGCTTAATCGATATGTTTTCAAATCATCGTCACATTCTCAAATCGAGAGGCCCGTGACTACACGGTGAGTTCTAAAAAGTTGCATTCGTCCTCTGCGAGGTGTTGTGCCTCTTACGGGGTTGTTTGGTTTTTTTTTTTTGGGTTTTCACCGTTAAATAAATTCATTTTAAGCCTAATCCAGAAATTTTCAAATTGTCATCATATTCTAAAACCAAAAGACCGGCGACTATATGGTTAGTTCCTACAAGTTACATTGGTCCCGTGCGTGGTGTTCGTGCCTCTTATGGGGCCGTTTGGGCGCTAGTTTTAGTTTACATCATCAAACGATTTCTTTTAAGCCTAATCTAGGAATTTTTAAATTATCTTCATATTCTCAAACCGGGAGACCCGCGGCTACGTGGTCAGTTCGTACAAGTTACGTTGGTCCCGTGAGAGGTGTTCATGCTTCTTACGGGGCCGTTTGTGGGCTAGTTTTGGTTTTCAACCACAAATGACTTCTTTTTAATCCTAATCTAAATATTTTCAAATTATCATCATATTCTCAAATTAGGAGACCTGAGACTACGCGGTCAGGTCCTACAAGTTACATTGGTCATGTGCGAGGTTTTCGTACCTCTAACGAGGCCATTTGGGGGATGGTTTAGGTTTTCACCATCAAATAACTTGTTTTTAAACATAATTTATATTTTATCAAATTATAATCATCTTCTCAAATCGAGAGACCCATGACTACGCGATAAGCTCCTATAAGTTACATTGGTCCCGTGTGAGGTGTTCATGCCTCTTATGGGGCCATTTGGGGGCTGGTTTTGGTTTTCACCCTTAAACGACTTGCTTTTAAGCCTAGTATACATATTTTTAAATTATCATCATATTCTCAAATCGGGAGACTCTTGACTATGCGATTAGTATATTTAAGTTACTTGGGTCTCGTGAAAAGTGTCCGTGCCTCTTACGGGGCTGTTCGGGGTCTGGTTTGGGTTTTCACCCTTTAAAGGCCTTTTTTAAGCTTAATCGATATATTTTCAAATTATCATATACTCTAAAGGTCAGAGGTTCGTGACTACACGGTCAGTTCGAACAAATTACATTGGTCCCGTGCGAGGTGTTCGTTCCTCTTACGGGGATGCTAGGGTGCTAGTTTAGGTTTTCACCCTCAAATGGCTTATTTTTAAGCCTAATCTAGACATTTTCAAATTATCATCAAATTCTCAAACTGGGAGACCCGCGATTACAATGTCAGTTCTAACAACTTACATTGGACTCGTGCGAGGTGTTTGTGCATCTTACGGGGCCATATGGGGGCTGGTTTGGGTTTGCATCCTCAAATGACTTAATTCTAAGCCTAATCTAGATATTTTGAAATTATCATCATTTCTCAAACCAGGAGACCCGCGACTATGAGATTGGTTAATATAAGTTACATGGGTGCCATGCGAGGTGTCCGTGCCTCTTTCGGGGCCGTTTGGGTGCTGGTTTGGGTTTGCATCATGAAACGACTTATTTTTAAGCCTAATCTAGATATTTTGAAATTATTATCATATTCTAAAACTCGGAGACCCATGACTATGAATTCAGTTCATACAAGTTACATGGGTCCCATGAGAGGTGTGCGTGCCTCTTACGGGGCCGTTTGGGGATGTTTTGGGTTTGCATCCTCAAACGACTTATTTTTAAGCCTAATCTAGATATTTTGAAATTATTTTCATATTCTCAAACCCAAAGACCCGTGACTATGCGGTTAGTGCATATAAGTTACATGGGTCTCGTGCGAGGTGTTCGTGCCTCTAAGGGGCTGTTTGGGGGGCTGGTGTAGGTTTTCACCCTCAAATGACCTATTTTTAAGCCTAATCTATATATTTTCAAATTATTATCCTATTCTCAAATCGGGAGACCCGCTATGACGCGGTCAGTTCCTACAACTTACATTAGACCCCTACGAGGTGTTCGAGACTCTTACGGGGCCATTTGGTGGCCAATTTGGGTTTGCATCCTCCAATGATTTATTTTTAAGCCTAAGCTAGATATTTTGAAATTATCACCATATTCTAAAATTCGGAGACCCATGACTATGAGGTGTTCGTGGCTCTTACGGGACCATTTGGGCGCTGGTTTCGGTTCTCACTCTCAAATGACTTATTTTTAATCTTAATCTACATATTTTCAAATTCAATTTCATATTCTCAAGCCAAAAGGCCCATGACTATGATGGCAGTTCATATAAGTCACATCGGTTTCATGCGAGGGGTTCGTGCCTCTTACGGGGTCATTTGGGGGTTGGTTTGGGTTTTCACCCTTTAAGGCCTTTTTTTAAGCTTAATCGATATATTTTCAAATTATTATCACAATCTCAAGCCGAGAGGCCCGTGACTACATGGTAAGTTCCAACAAGTTACATTCGTCCTGTGCGAGGCGTTCATGCCTCTTACAGGGCCATTTGGGGGATTATTTGGGTTTTCACCCTTAAATGGCTTCTTTTTAAGCCTAGTCCATATTTTTTAAAATTATCTTCATATTATTAAATCTTAAGACTAGCGATGATATGGTCAGTTCCAACAAGTTACATTGCCCCCATGCGAGGTGTTCGTTCCTCTTACGGGGCTATTTTCGGGGGCTGGTTTTGGGATTCACCCTCAAACGACTATTTTTTAAGCATAATCAAGGTATTTTTAAATTATCTTTATACTCTAAAATCGGGAGACTCGTGGCTATGTGGTCAGTTCCTACAAGTTATATTGGTCCGTGAGAGGTGTTTGTGCCTCTTACGGGGCCGTTTGTGGACTGGTTTTTATTTTAACCCACAAACGGCTTATTTTTATGCTTAATTTAGATATTTTCCAATTATCATCATATTCTCAAATTGGGAGACCCGAGACTAGGCAGTTAGGTCCTACAAGTTACATTGGTCATGTGAGAGGTTATCGTGCCTCTTACGGGACCGTTTGGGGGTTGGTTTAGGTTTTCACCCTCAAACGACTAATTTTTAAACCTAATTTAGATTTTTTAAAATTATAATAATCTTCTCATACCGATAGACCCATGACTACGCGGTCATCTCGTACAAGTTACATTGGTCCCATGCGAGGTGTTCGTGTCTCTTATAGGGCCGTTTGGGGGCTGGTTTGGGTTTTCACCATCAAATGGCTTATTTTCAATCCTAATCTAGATAGTTTCAAATTATCACCATATTCTCAGACCGAGAGACCCGCAAGTACGCGGTCAGTTCCTACAAGTTACATTGGACTAGAAAGAGGTGTCCATGCCTCTTATAGGCCCGTTTGGGGGCTGGTTTGGTTTTTCACACTCAAACGGCTTGATTTTAAGACTAATCCAGATATTTTCAAATTATCATCATATTCTCAAGCCGGTAAACCCGCGACTACGCGGTCAGTTCCTATAAGTTCCATTGGTCCCGTGCGAGGTGTTCGTGCCTCTAATGGGTCCGTTTGGGTATGGTTTATGTTTTCACCCTCAAAAGGCTTATTTCTAAACCTAATCTACATATTTTCACATTATCGCCATATTCTCAAACCGGGAGACCCATGACTATGCGACCAGATCATATAAGTTCCTTGGGTCCCGTGAAAAGTGTTTGTTCCTCATATGGGGCCGTTTGGGGTCTGGTTTAGGTTTTCACCCTTTAAAGGCCTTTTTTTAAGCTCATTCGATATATTTTCGAATTATCATCATATTCTCAAGTCTAGAGGCCTAGGACTACACGGTCAGTTCATACAAGTTACATTAGTCCCGTGCGAGGTGTTCGTGCCTCTTACGGGGCTGTTAGGGGGCTCATTTAGGTTTTCACCCTCAAACGGCTTATTTTTAAGCCTAATGTAGATATTTTCAAATTATTGTCATATTCTCAAACCGAGTGACCCGCGACTACGCGGTCAGTTCCAACAAGTTACTTTGGTAACATGCGAGGTGTTCGTGCCCCTTACGGGGCCGGTTGAGAGATGGCTTTAGTTTTCACCCTCAAACGGCTTGGTTTTAAGCCTAATTTAAACATGTTCAAATTATCATCATATTATCAAACCGACAGACACGTGATTACGCTTTCAGTTCCTACAAGTTACATTAGTCCCGCGCGAGATGTTTGTGCCTCTTACGGTACCGTTTGGGAGATAGTTTGGGTTTTTACCCTCAAACGCCTTATTTTTAAACCTAATCTAGATATTTTCAATTTATCGTCATATTCTCAAACTGGGAGACCTGCGATTATAGGGTCAGTTCCAATAACTTATAATGAACTCGTGCGACGTGTTCGTGCCTCTTACGGGGCCATTTGGGGGCTGGTTTGGGTTTGCATCCTTAAACGACTTATTTTTAAGCCTAATCTAGATATTTTGAAATTATCATCATATTCTCAAACTAGGAGACCTGTGACTATGCAGTTAGTTCATATAAGTTATATGGGTCCCATGCGAGGTGTACGTCCTCTAAAGGGGCCATTTGGGGGCTTGTTTCGGTTTGCATCCTTAAACGACTTATTTTTAAGCCTAATCTAGATATTTTAAAAATATTGTCATATTCTCAAACCCAAAATCAGTTCATATAAGTTACATGGGTCCCGTGCAAGGTGTTTGTGCCTCTTACGGGGCCGTTTAGGGGCTGGTTTGGGTTTTTACTCTTTAAGACCTTTTTTAAGCTTAATCGATATATTTTCAAATTATTGTCATATTCTCAAACTGAGAGACCCGTGACTACACGTTGAGTCCCTACAACTTAACTTCGTCCTGTGTGAGGTGTTCGTGCGTCTTACGGGGCCGTTTGGGGGTTTATTTGGGTTTTCACCCTTATACGACTTCTTTTTAATCCTAATCCAGATACTTTCAACTTATCGTCATATTCTCAAATCGAAAGACCCACGACTATATGGTAAGTTCCTACAAGTTACATTGGTCCCGTGCGAGATGTCCGTGCCTCTTACGGGGTCGTTTGGGGGATGGTTTTGGTTTTCATGCTCAAATGGCTTGCTTTTATGCTTAATCTAGGCATTTTTAAATTATTGTCATATTCTCAAATCGGGAGACCCGCGGCTATGTGGTCAGTTCCTACAAGTTACATTGGTCCCTTGAGAGGTATTCATGCCTCTTACGGGGCCGTTTGTGGGCTAGTTTTGTTTTCACCCACAAACGGCTTCATTTTAAGCCTCGTCTAAATATTTTCAAATTATCATCATATTCTCAAATCAGGAGACCCGAGACTACGAAGTCAGGTCCTACAAGTTACATTGGTCCTGTGCGAGGTTTTCGTGCCTCTAACGGCTTGCTTTTATGACTAATCTAAATATTTTCAAATTATTGTCATATTCTCAAACCGAGAGACCAGCGATTACACTACCAGTTCCTACAAGTTACATTGGTCCCGCGGGAGGTTTTTATTCCTCTTACGGGACCGTTTGGGAGATGGTTTGGGTTTTCACCCTCAAACGGTTTATTTTTAAACCTAATGTCGATATTTTGAAATTACCGTCATATTCTCAACCCGGGAGACCCGCAATTACGCAGTCAGTTTCGATAACTTACATTGGACTCGTGCGAGGTGTTTGTTCCTCTTACCGGGCCATTTGGGGGCTGGTTTGGGTTTGCATCCTCAAATGAAATATTTTTAAGAAAAATCTAGACATTTTTAAGTTATTATCATATTCTTGAACCTGGAGACCCGTGATATGCGGTTAGTTCATATAAGTTGCATGGGTCCCATGCGAGGTGTGCGTGCCTCTTATGGGGCCGTTTGGGTGCTGGTTTGGGTTTGCATCCTCAAATGACTAATTTTAAGCCTAATCTAGATATTTTGAAATTATTGTCATATTCTCAAACCCAAAGACCCGTGACTATGCGATCCGTTCATACAAGTTACATGGGTTCCATGCGAGGTGTGATTGCCTCGTACGAGGCCGTTTAGTGGCTGGTTTGGGTTTGCATCCTCAAATGACTAATTTTTACGACTAATCTAGATATTTTGAAATTATTATCATATTCTCAAACCCGGAGACCCATGACTATGCGGTCTGTTCATATTAGTTACATGGGTCCCGTGCATCGTGTTCATGCCTCTTACGGGGTCGTTTGTTGGTTAGTTTGGGTTTTCACATTTTAAGGCCTTTTTTATGCTTAATCGATATGTTTTCAAATCATCGTCACATTCTCAAATCGAGAGGCCCGTGACTACACGGTGAGTTCTAAAAAGTTGCATTCGTCCTCTGCGAGGTGTTGTGCCTCTTACGGGGTTGTTTGGTTTTTTTTTTTTGGGTTTTCACCGTTAAATAAATTCATTTTAAGCCTAATCCAGAAATTTTCAAATTGTCATCATATTCTAAAACCAAAAGACCGGCGACTATATGGTTAGTTCCTACAAGTTACATTGGTCCCGTGCGTGGTGTTCGTGCCTCTTATGGGGCCGTTTGGGCGCTAGTTTTAGTTTACATCATCAAACGATTTCTTTTAAGCCTAATCAAGGAATTTTTAAATTATCTTCATATTCTCAAACCGGGAGACCCGCGGCTACGTGGTCAGTTCGTACAAGTTACGTTGGTCCCGTGAGAGGTGTTCATGCTTCTTACGGGGCCGTTTGTGGGCTAGTTTTGGTTTTCAACCACAAATGACTTCTTTTTAATCCTAATCTAAATATTTTCAAATTATCATCATATTCTCAAATTAGGAGACCTGAGACTACGCGGTCAGGTCCTACAAGTTACATTGGTCATGTGCGAGGTTTTCGTACCTCTAACGAGGCCATTTGGGGGATGGTTTAGGTTTTCACCATCAAATAACTTGTTTTTAAACATAATTTATATTTTATCAAATTATAATCATCTTCTCAAATCGAGAGACCCATGACTACGCGATAAGCTCCTATAAGTTACATTGGTCCCGTGTGAGGTGTTCATGCCTCTTATGGGGCCATTTGGGGGCTGGTTTTGGTTTTCACCCTTAAACGACTTGCTTTTAAGCCTAGTATACATATTTTTAAATTATCATCATATTCTCAAATCGGGAGACTCTTGACTATGCGATTAGTATATTTAAGTTACTTGGGTCTCGTGAAAAGTGTCCGTGCCTCTTACGGGGCTGTTCGGGGTCTGGTTTGGGTTTTCACCCTTTAAAGGCCTTTTTTAAGCTTAATCGATATATTTTCAAATTATCATATACTCTAAAGGTCAGAGGTTCGTGACTACACGGTCAGTTCGAACAAATTACATTGGTCCCGTGCGAGGTGTTCGTTCCTCTTACGGGGATGCTAGGGTGCTAGTTTAGGTTTTCACCCTCAAATGGCTTATTTTTAAGCCTAATCTAGACATTTTCAAATTATCATCAAATTCTCAAACTGGGAGACCTGCGATTACAATGTCAGTTCTAACAACTTACATTGGACTCGTGCGAGGTGTTTGTGCATCTTACGGGGCCATATGGGGGCTGGTTTGGGTTTGCATCCTCAAATGACTTAATTCTAAGCCTAATCTAGATATTTTGAAATTATCATCATTTCTCAAACCAGGAGACCCGCGACTATGAGATTGGTTAATATAAGTTACATGGGTGCCATGCGAGGTGTCCGTGCCTCTTTCGGGGCCGTTTGGGTGCTGGTTTGGGTTTGCATCATGAAACGACTTATTTTTAAGCCTAATCTAGATATTTTGAAATTATTATCATATTCTAAAACTCGGAGACCCATGACTATGCATTCAGTTCATACAAGTTACATGGGTCCCATGAGAGGTGTGCGTGCCTCTTACGGGGCCGTTTGGGGATGTTTTGGGTTTGCATCCTCAAACGACTTATTTTTAAGCCTAATCTAGATATTTTGAAATTATTTTCATATTCTCAAACCCAAAGACCCGTGACTATGCGGTTAGTGCATATAAGTTACATGGGTCTCGTGCGAGGTGTTCGTGCCTCTAAGGGGCTGTTTGGGGGGCTGGTGTAGGTTTTCACCCTCAAATGACCTATTTTTAAGCCTAATCTATATATTTTCAAATTATTATCCTATTCTCAAATCGGGAGACCCGCTATGACGCGGTCAGTTCCTACAACTTACATTAGACCCCTACGAGGTGTTCGAGACTCTTACGGGGCCATTTGGTGGCCAATTTGGGTTTGCATCCTCCAATGATTTATTTTTAAGCCTAAGCTAGATATTTTGAAATTATCACCATATTCTAAAATTCGGAGACCCATGACTATGAGGTGTTCGTGGCTCTTACGGGACCATTTGGGCGCTGGTTTCGGTTCTCACTCTCAAATGACTTATTTTTAATCTTAATCTACATATTTTCAAATTCAATTTCATATTCTCAAGCCAAAAGGCCCATGACTATGATGGCAGTTCATATAAGTCACATCAGTTTCATGCGAGGGGTTCGTGCCTCTTACGGGGTCATTTGGGGGTTGGTTTGGGTTTTCACCCTTTAAGGCCTTTTTTTAAGCTTAATCGATATATTTTCAAATTATTATCACAATCTCAAGCCGAGAGGCCCGTGACTACATGGTAAGTTCCAACAAGTTACATTCGTCCTGTGCGAGGCGTTCATGCCTCTTACAGGGCCATTTGGGGGATTATTTGGGTTTTCACCCTTAAATGGCTTCTTTTTAAGCCTAGTCCATATTTTTTAAAATTATCTTCATATTATTAAATCTTAAGACTAGCGATGATATGGTCAGTTCCAACAAGTTACATTGCCCCCATGCGAGGTGTTCGTTCCTCTTACGGGGCTATTTTCGGGGGCTGGTTTTGGGATTCACCCTCAAACGACTATTTTTTAAGCATAATCAAGGTATTTTTAAATTATCTTTATACTCTAAAATCGGGAGACTCGTGGCTATGTGGTCAGTTCCTACAAGTTATATTGGTCCGTGAGAGGTGTTTGTGCCTCTTACGGGGCCGTTTGTGGACTGGTTTTTATTTTAACCCACAAACGGCTTATTTTTATGCTTAATTTAGATATTTTCCAATTATCATCATATTCTCAAATTGGGAGACCCGAGACTAGGCAGTTAGGTCCTACAAGTTACATTGGTCATGTGAGAGGTTATCGTGCCTCTTACGGGACCGTTTGGGGGTTGGTTTAGGTTTTCACCCTCAAACGACTAATTTTTAAACCTAATTTAGATTTTTTAAAATTATAATAATCTTCTCATACCGATAGACCCATGACTACGCGGTCATCTCGTACAAGTTACATTGGTCCCATGCGAGGTGTTCGTGTCTCTTATAGGGCCGTTTGGGGGCTGGTTTGGGTTTTCACCATCAAATGGCTTATTTTCAATCCTAATCTAGATAGTTTCAAATTATCACCATATTCTCAGACCGAGAGACCCGCAAGTACGCGGTCAGTTCCTACAAGTTACATTGGACTAGAAAGAGGTGTCCATGCCTCTTATAGGCCCGTTTGGGGGCTGGTTTGGTTTTTCACACTCAAACGGCTTGATTTTAAGACTAATCCAGATATTTTCAAATTATCATCATATTCTCAAGCCGGTAAACCCGCGACTACGCGGTCAGTTCCTATAAGTTCCATTGGTCCCGTGCGAGGTGTTCGTGCCTCTAATGGGTCCGTTTGGGTATGGTTTATGTTTTCACCCTCAAAAGGCTTATTTCTAAACCTAATCTACATATTTTCACATTATCGCCATATTCTCAAACCGGGAGACCCATGACTATGCGACCAGATCATATAAGTTCCTTGGGTCCCGTGAAAAGTGTTTGTTCCTCATATGGGGCCGTTTGGGGTCTGGTTTAGGTTTTCACCCTTTAAAGGCCTTTTTTTAAGCTCATTCGATATATTTTCGAATTATCATCATATTCTCAAGTCTAGAGGCCTAGGACTACACGGTCAGTTCATACAAGTTACATTAGTCCCGTGCGAGGTGTTCGTGCCTCTTACGGGGCTGTTAGGGGGCTCATTTAGGTTTTCACCCTCAAACGGCTTATTTTTAAGCCTAATGTAGATATTTTCAAATTATTGTCATATTCTCAAACCGAGTGACCCGCGACTACGCGGTCAGTTCCAACAAGTTACTTTGGTAACATGCGAGGTGTTCGTGCCCCTTACGGGGCCGGTTGAGAGATTGCTTTAGTTTTCACCCTCAAACGGCTTGGTTTTAAGCCTAATTTAAACATGTTCAAATTATCATCATATTATCAAACCGACAGACACGTGATTACGCTTTCAGTTCCTACAAGTTACATTAGTCCCGCGCGAGATGTTTGTGCCTCTTACGGTACCGTTTGGGAGATAGTTTGGGTTTTTACCCTCAAACGCCTTATTTTTAAACCTAATCTAGATATTTTCAATTTATCGTCATATTCTCAAACTGGGAGACCTGCGATTATAGGGTCAGTTCCAATAACTTATAATGAACTCGTGCGACGTGTTCGTGCCTCTTACGGGGCCATTTGGGGGCTGGTTTGGGTTTGCATCCTTAAACGACTTATTTTTAAGCCTAATCTAGATATTTTGAAATTATCATCATATTCTCAAACTAGGAGACCTGTGACTATGCAGTTAGTTCATATAAGTTATATGGGTCCCATGCAAGGTGTACGTCCTCTAAAGGGGCCATTTGGGGGCTTGTTTCGGTTTGCATCCTTAAACGACTTATTTTTAAGCCTAATCTAGATATTTTAAAAATATTGTCATATTCTCAAACCCAAAATCAGTTCATATAAGTTACATGGGTCCCGTGCAAGGTGTTTGTGCCTCTTACGGGGCCGTTTAGGGGCTGGTTTGGGTTTTTACTCTTTAAGACCTTTTTTAAGCTTAATCGATATATTTTCAAATTATTGTCATATTCTCAAACTGAGAGACCCGTGACTACACGTTGAGTCCCTACAACTTAACTTCGTCCTGTGTGAGGTGTTCGTGCGTCTTACGGGGCCGTTTGGGGGTTTATTTGGGTTTTCACCCTTATACGACTTCTTTTTAATCCTAATCCAGATACTTTCAACTTATCGTCATATTCTCAAATCGAAAGACCCACGACTATATGGTCAGTTCCTACAAGTTACATTGGTCCCGTGCGAGATGTCCGTGCCTCTTACGGGGTCGTTTGGGGGATGGTTTTGGTTTTCATGCTCAAATGGCTTGCTTTTATGCTTAATCTAGGCATTTTTAAATTATTGTCATATTCTCAAATCGGGAGACCCGCGGCTATGTGGTCAGTTCCTACAAGTTACATTGGTCCTTTGAGAGGTATTCATGCCTCTTACGGGGCCGTTTGTGGGCTAGTTTTGTTTTCACCCACAAACGGCTTCTTTTTAAGCCTCGTCTAAATATTTTCAAATTATCATCATATTCTCAAATCAGGAGACCCGAGACTACGAAGTCAGGTCCTACAAGTTACATTGGTCCTGTGCGAGGTTTTCGTGCCTCTAACGGCTTGCTTTTATGACTAATCTAAATATTTTCAAATTATTGTCATATTCTCAAACCGAGAGACCAGCGATTACACTACCAGTTCCTACAAGTTACATTGGTCCCGCGGGAGGTTTTTATTCCTCTTACGGGACCGTTTGGGAGATGGTTTGGGTTTTCACCCTCAAACGGTTTATTTTTAAACCTAATGTCGATATTTTGAAATTACCATCATATTCTCAACCCGGGAGACCCGCAATTACGCAGTCAGTTTCGATAACTTACATTGGACTCGTGCGAGGTGTTTGTTCCTCTTACCGGGCCATTTGGGGGCTGGTTTGGGTTTGCATCCTCAAATGAAATATTTTTAAGAAAAATGTAGACATTTTTAAGTTATTATCATATTCTTGAACCTGGAGACCCGTGATATGCTGTTAGTTCATATAAGTTGCATGGGTCCCATGCGAGGTGTGCGTGCCTCTTATGGGGCCGTTTGGGTGCTGGTTTGGGTTTGCATCCTCCAATGACTAATTTTAAGCCTAATCTAGATATTTTGAAATTATTGTCATATTCTCAAACCCAAAGACCCGTGACTATGCGATCCGTTCATACAAGTTACATGGGTTCCATGCGAGGTGTGATTGCCTCGTACGAGGCCGTTTAGTGGCTGGTTTGGGTTTGCATCCTCAAATGACTAATTTTTACGACTAATCTAGATATTTTGAAATTATTATCATATTCTCAAACCCGTAGACCCATGACTATGCGGTCTGTTCATATTAGTTACATGGGTCCCGTGCATCGTGTTCATGCCTCTTACGGGGTCGTTTGTTGGTTAGTTTGGGTTTTCACATTTTAAGGCCTTTTTTATGCTTAATCGATATGTTTTCAAATCATCGTCACATTCTCAAATCGAGAGGCCCGTGACTACACGGTGAGTTCTAAAAAGTTGCATTCGTCCTCTGCGAGGTGTTCGTGCATCTTACGGGGTTGTTTGGTTTTTTTTTTTGGGTTTTCACCGTTAAATAAATTCATTTTAAGCCTAATCCAGAAATTTTCAAATTGTCATCATATTCTAAAACCAAAAGACCGGCGACTATATGGTTAGTTCCTACAAGTTACATTGGTCCCGTGCGTGGTGTTCGTGCCTCTTATGGGGCCGTTTGGGCGCTAGTTTTAGTTTAAATCATCAAACGATTTCTTTTAAGCCTAATCTAGGAATTTTTAAATTATCTTCATATTCTCAAACCGGGAGACCCGCGGCTACGTGGTCAGTTCGTACAAGTTACGTTGGTCCCGTGAGAGGTGTTCATGCTTCTTACGGGGCCGTTTGTGGGCTAGTTTTGGTTTTCAACCACAAATGACTTATTTTTAATCCTAATCTAAATATTTTCAAATTATCATCATATTCTCAAATTAGGAGACCTGAGACTACGCGGTCAGGTCCTACAAGTTACATTGGTCATGTGCGAGGTTTTCGTACCTCTAACGAGGCCATTTGGGGGATGGTTTAGGTTTTCACCATCAAATAACTTGTTTTTAAACATAATTTATATTTTATCAAATTATAATCATCTTCTCAAATCGAGAGACCCATGACTACGCGATAAGCTCCTATAAGTTACATTGGTCCCGTGTGAGGTGTTCATGCCTCTTATGGGGCCATTTGGGGGCTGGTTTTGGTTTTCACCCTTAAACGACTTGCTTTTAAGCCTGGTATACATATTTTTAAATTATCATCATATTCTCAAATCGGGAGACTCTTGACTATGCGATTAGTATATTTAAGTTACTTGGGTCTCGTGAAAAGTGTCCGTGCCTCTTACGGGGTTGTTCGGGGTCTGGTTTGGGTTTTCACCCTTTAAAGGCCTTTTTTAAGCTTAATCGATATATTTTCAAATTATCATATACTCTAAAGGTCAGAGGTTCGTGACTACACGGTCAGTTCGAACAAATTACATTGGTCCCGTGCGAGGTGTTCGTTCCTCTTACGGGGATGCTAGGGTGCTAGTTTAGGTTTTCACCCTCAAATGGCTTATTTTTAAGCCTAATCTAGACATTTTCAAATTATCATCAAATTCTCAAACTGGGAGACCCGCGATTACAATGTCAGTTCTAACAACTTACATTGGACTCGTGCGAGGTGTTTGTGCATCTTACGGGGCCATATGGGGGCTGGTTTGGGTTTGCATCCTCAAATGACTTAATTCTAAGCCTAATCTAGATATTTTGAAATTATCATCATTTCTCAAACCAGGAGACCCGCGACTATGAGATTGGTTAATATAAGTTACATGGGTCCCATGCGAGGTGTCCGTGCCTCTTTCGGGGCCGTTTGGGTGCTGGTTTGGGTCTGCATCATGAAACGACTTATTTTTAAGCCTAATCTAGATATTTTGAAATTATTATCATATTCTAAAACTCGGAGACCCATGACTATGCGTTCAGTTCATACAAGTTCCATGGGTCCCATGAGAGGTGTGCGTGCCTCTTACGGGGCCGTTTGGGGATGTTTTGGGTTTGCATCCTCAAACGACTTATTTTTAAGCCTAATCTAGATATTTTGAAATTATTTTCATATTCTCAAACCCAAAGACCCGTGACTATGCGGTTAGTGCATATAAGTTACATGGGTCTCGTGCGAGGTGTTCGTGCCTCTTACGGGGCCGTTTGGAGGCTGGTTTGGGTTTTCACCATTTAAGGCCTTTTTTAAGCTTAATTGATATATTTTCAAATTATCATCATATTCTCAAATCAAGAGGCCCATGAGTACATGGTCAGTTCCAACAAGTTTCATTCATCCTGTGCGAGCTGTTCGTGCCTCTTACGTGGTCGCTTGGGGGTTTATTTTTGGTTTTCACCCTTAAACGACTTCTTTTAAGCCTAACCCAAATATTTCAAATTTTCTTCATATTCTCAAATCGAAAGACCCGCGATTATATGGTCAGTTGCTACAAGTTACATTGGTCCTGTACGAGGTGTTCATGCCTCAGACGGGGTTGTTTCGGGGCTGGTTTTGGTTTTCACCATCAAACGGATTGCTTTTAAGACTAATCTAGGTATTTCTTAAGTATCATCATATTTTCAAACCTGGAGACCCGTGGCTACGTGGTCAGTTCCTACAAGTTACATTGGTCCCGTGAGAGGTGTTAATGCCTCTTACGTGGCCTTTTGTGGGTTGGTTTTGGTTTTCACCCACAAACGGCTTCTTTTTAAGCCCAATCTATATATTTCCAAATTATCATCATATTATCAAATCGGGATACTCGAGACTACCCAGTCAGGTCCTACTAGTTACATTGGTCCTGTGCTAGGTTTCCGTGCCTCTAACGAGGCTGTTTGGGGGCTAGTTTAGGTTTTCACTCTTAAACGACTTGTTTTTAAGCCTAATCTAAATATTTCTCAAATTAACATCATCTTCTTAAACCGAGAGACCCATAACTACGCGATCAGCTCCTACAAGTTACATTGGTCCCATGCGAGGTGTTCGTGCCTCTTATGGGGCCGTTTGGGGGATGGTCTGGGTTTTCACCGTCAAACGGCTTGTTTTTAACCGTAATCTACATATTTTTAAATTATCATCATATTCATAAACTAGGAAACTCGTGAGTATGCGGATAGTTCATATAAGTTACATGGGTCCTGTGAAAAGTGTTCGTGCCTCTTACGGGGGGCCGTTTGGGGACTGCTTTGGGGTTTCACCCTTTAAAGGACTTTTTTAAGCTTAATCGATGTATTTTTTAACTATTATCATATTCTCAAGCTGACAGGCCCGTGACTAGACAGTCAGTTCGTACAAGTTACAATGGTCCCGTGTGAGGTGTTCATGCCTTTTACGGGGACGCTAGGGGGCTGGTTTAGGTTTTCACCCTCAAATGACTTACTTTTAAGCCTAATCTAGATATTTTTAAATTATTATCATATTCTCAAACTGAGAGACCCACGACTATGCAGTCATTTCCAACAAGTTACATTGGTAACGTGCGAGGTGTTAGTGCCCCTTACGGGGCCGTTTGGGAGATGGTTTTTATTTTCACCCTCAAATGGCTTGCTTTTGAGACTAATCTAATTATTTTCAAATTATTGTCATATTTTCAAACCGAGAGACCCGCGATTACGCTGTCAGTTCCTACAAGTTACATAAGTCCCGCGCGAGGTGTTTATGCCTCTTACGGGGAGATGGTTTGGTCAAACGGATTATTTATAAGCCTTAACTAGAAATTCCAAAATTATCATCATATTCTCAAACTGGGCGACCCGCTATTATGTTGTCTGTTCAACCAACTTACATTAGACTCGTGCGAGGTGTTCTTGCCTCTTACGGGACCATTTGGGGGCTGGTTTGGGTTGGCATCCTCAAACAACTTATTTTTAAGCCTAATCTAGATATTTTATAATTATCATCATATTCTTAAACTAGGAGAACCGTGACTATGCGGCTAGTTGATATAAGCTACATGGGTCCCATGCGAGGTGTGCGTGCCTCTTACGGGTCCGCTTGGGGCTGGTTTAGGTTTGTATCCTCACACGACTTATTTCTAAGCCTAATCTAAATATTTTGAAATTATTGTCATATTCTAAAATCGGGAGACCCGTGACTATGCAGTCAGGTCATATAAGTTACATGGGTCCCGAGTGAGGTGTTCGTGCCTCTTACAGGGTCGTTTGGGGGTTGGTTTGGGTTTTCACCCTTTAAAGCCTTTTTTTAAGCTTAATCGATATATTTTCAAATTATCGTCATATTCTCAAGCCGAGAGGCCCGTGACTACACGGTCAGTTCCAATAAGTTACATTCGTCCTGTGTGAGGTGTTTGTGCCTCTTACGAGGCCGTTTGGTGGTTTATTTGGGTTTTCACCCTTAAAGGGCTTCTTTTTAAGCCTAATGCAGATATTTTCAACTTATCGTCAAATTCTAAAATCGAAAGACCCATGACTATATGGTCAGTTCCTACAGGTTACATTGGTCCCGTGCGAGGTGTTCGTGCCTCTTATAGGGTCGTTTGGGTGTTGGTTTTGGTTTTCACCATCGAGCGGCTTTCTTTTAATTTTAAGCCTAATCTAGGTTTTTATAAATTATCATCATATTCTCAAATCGGGAGACCCACAGCTACGTGGTTAGTTCCAACATGTTACATTGGTCCAGTACGAGGTGTCCATGCCTCATACCGGGCTGTTTGTGGGTTGGTTTTGGTTTTTACCCACAAACGGCTTCTTTTTAAGCCTAATCTAGATATTTTCAAATTATCATCATTTCTCAAATTGGGAGACCATAGACTACACAGTCAAGTCCTATAAGTTACATTGGTCATGTGCATGGTTTTCATGCCTATAATGAGACCGTTTGTGAGCTGGTTTGGGTTTTCACCCTCAAACGTCTTATTTTCAAACATAATCTAGATTTTCTCAAATTATCATAATCTTATCAAACCGAGAGACCCATGACTACGTGATCAGTTCGTACAAGTTACATTGGTCCCGTGCGAGGTGTTTGTGCCTCTTATGGGGTCGTTTGGTGGCTAGTTTGGATTTTCATGCTTTAAAGGCCTTTTTAAGGTTAATCGATATATTTTCAAATTATCATCATATTCTCAAGCTAAGAGGCCCGTGACTACACGGTTAGTTTGTACAAGTTACATTAGTCTCGTGTGTGGTGTTCGTGCCTCTTACGGTGCCACTAGGGGCTTGGTTTAGGTTTTCAACCTCAAACGGCTTATTTTTAAGCCTAATCTAGATATTTTCAAACTATCGTCATATTCTCAAACCGGGAGACCCATGACAACGCGGTCAGTTCCAACAAATTACATTGGTAATGTACGAGTTGTTCGTGCCCCTTATAGCGCAGTTTGGGAGATGGTTTTTATTTTCACCCTCAAATGTCTTGCTTTTAAGCCTAATATAAATATTTTCAAATTTTCGTCATATTCTCAAACCGAGAGACCCACAATTACGCTGTCAGTTACTAAAAGTTACATTAGTCTCGCGCGAGGTGTTTGTGCCTCTTACCAGACCGTTTGTGATATGGTTTGGGTTTTCACCCTCAAACGACTTATTTTTAAGCCTAATCTAGATATTTTTTAAATATGCTCATATTCTCAAACCGAGAGATCCACGATTACGCTGTCAGTTCCAACAACTTTCATTGGAGTCGTGCGAGGTGTTTGCGCCTCTTTCAGAGCCGTTTGGGGGTTGGTTTTGGTTTGCATCCTCAAATGACTTATTTTTATTACTAATCTTGATATTTTGAAATTATTGTCATATTCTCATACCCGGAGATCCGTGACTATGCGGTCAGTCATATAAGTTACATGGATTCCATGTGAGGTGTTCGTGCCTCTTACGGGGCCGTTTGGGGGCTATTTTGTTTTTTTACCCTTTAAGGCCTTTTTTTAAGCTTAATCGATATATTTTCAAATTATCATAATATTCTCAAACAAAGAGTATCGTGCCTACATGGTCAGTTCCTACAAGTTACATTCGTCCTGTGTGAGGTGTTCGAGCCTCTAACGGTGCCGTTTGGGGGTTTGTTTAGGTTTCCACCCTCAAACGGCTTCTTTTTAAGCCTAATATAGATATTTTCAAATTATCTTCATATTCTCAAAATAAAAATACCCGTGAATATAAGGTCAGTTCTTCAAAGTCACATTGGTCTCGTGCAAGGTGTTTGTGCCTCCTACGAGGTCATTTGGTGGCTGGTTTTGGTTTTCCCCCTCAAACGGCTTTCGTTTATGACTAATATACGTATTTTTAAATTATCCTCATATTCTCAAATCGGGAGACCCGTGGCTACGCGATCAGTTCCTATAAGTTACATTGGTCCCGTGAGAGGTGTCCTGCCTCTTACGGGGCCGTTTGTGGGCTGGTTTGGGTTTTCACCCTGTTACTGCTTATTTTTACGCGTAATCTAGATATTTTCAAATTATCATCATATTCTCAAGTCAGGAGACTCGATACGACGTGGTCAGGTCCTACAAGTAACATTGGACCAGTTCGAGCTGTTCCTGCCTCTTACGGGGCCGTTTGGGGGCTGGTCTGGGTCTTCACCCTCAAATGGCTTATTTTTAAACCTAATCTACATTTTTTTTAAAATTATTTTCGTATTCTCAAATCGAGAGACCCACGACAATGTGGTCAACTACTACAAGTTACATTGGACCCGTGCGAGGTGTTCGTGCCTCTTATAGGGCCGTTATGGGCTTGGTTTGGATTTTCACCCTCAAATGACCTTTTTCTTAAGCGTAATCTAAATATTTTTAAATTATCGTAATATTATCAAACCAAGAGACCCGTGACTATGCGGTCAGTTCATATATGTTATATGGATCCCGTGCGAGGTGTTCGTGCCTCTTACGGGGCCGTTTGGGGGCTAGCTTTTGTTTTCACCCTCAAATCGCTTACTTTTGATCCTAATCTAGGTATTTTTAAATTATCATCATATTCTCAAACTGGGAGACCCGTGGCCAAGCCGTCAGTTCCTACAAGTTACATTGGTCCCGTGAGAGGTGTTCGTGCCTCTTACGGGGCAGTTTGTGGGTTGGTTAAGGTTTTCACACACAAACGGCTTATTTTTAATCCTAATCTACCTATATTCAAATTACCATCATATTCTCGAATCGAGAGACCCGAGACTACGCGATAAGGTCCTGCAAGTTATATTGGTCTTGTGTGAGGTGTTTGTGCCTCTTATGGGGTCATTTGTGGGTTGGTTTTGGTTTTCACCCTCAAACGTCTTTCTTTTAAGGTTAATCTTGGTATTTTTAAATTATCGTCATATTATCTAACTGATTGACCTGCGGCTATGCGCTCAGTTCCTACAAGTTACATTGGTCCCATGAGAGGTGTTGTTGCCTCTTACCGAGCCGTTTGTGGTTTGGTTTGGGTTTTCACCCACAAATGGACTATTTTTAATCCTAATCCAGATATTTTCAATTTATCATCATATTCTCAAATCGGGAGACCCATGACAACTCGGTCAACTACTACAAGTTACATTGGTCCCATGAGAGGTGTTCCTGCCTCTTACCGGGCCATTTGTGGGTTGGTTTGGATTTTCACCCACAAATGGCTTATTTTTAAGCCAAATATTGATATTTTCAAGTTATCATCATATTCTCAAATCTGGAGACCCGATACTACGCGGTCAGGTCCTATAAGTTACATTGGTCCTGTGCGAGGTTTTTGTACCTCAAACGAGGCGGTTTGAGGGTTAGTTTGGGTTTTCACCCTCAAATTACTTATTTTTAAACCTAGTATAGATTTTGTCAAATTATCATCATCTTCTCAAATCGAGAGACCCATGACAACACGATCAGATCCTACAAGTTACATTGGTCCCGTGTAAGCTGTTCATGCCACCTATGGTCCGTTTGTGGGCTGGCTTGGGTTTTCACCCTCAAACAGATTATTTTTAAGCCTAATCAACATATTTTCAAATTATCATTATATTCTTAAATCGAGAGACCAGTGACTACGTGGTGAATTCGTATAAGTTACATGGGTCTCGTGTGAGGTGTTTATGGCTCTTACGGGGCTGTTTGGGGGGTAGTTATAGTTTTCACCCTCAAACGGCTTTATCTTAAGGCTAATCTAGGTATTTTAATTTTCCTCATATTCTCAAACCGAGAGACCCGTGGCTATGCGGTCATTTCCTACAAGTTACATTGGTTTCGTGAGAGATGTTCCGGCTCTTTTCGGGCCGTTTGTGGGCTGGTTTGGGTTTTAACCCTCAAACGGCTTATTTTTAAGCCTAATCTATATATTTTCAAATTTTCATCATATTCCCAAATTGGCAGACTCTAGATTATGCGGTCAGGACCTAGAAGTTAGATCGGTCCTGTTCGAGGTGTTCGCGCTTCTTATATGGCCGTTTGGTGGCTGGTTTGGGGTTTCATCCTCAAATGACTTATTTTTAAACCTAATCTAGATTTTTTCAAATTATCATCATATTCAGAAATTGAGAGACCCATGATTACGTGCGAGGTGTTAGTGCCTCTAACGGGGCTATTATGGGACTGGTTTGTGTTTTCACCCTCAAACGACTCTTTCTTAAGCCTAGTCTAAATATTTTCAAATTATCATCGTATTCTCAAATCGAGAGACCCATGACTACGCGATCAGGTCCTGCAAGTTACATTGGTCCCGTGCAAGGTGTTCATGCCTCTTATGGGTCCGTTTGGGCATTGGCTTGGGTTTTCACCCTCAAGCGGCTTATTTTTAAGCTTAATCTACATATTTTCAAATTATTGTTATATTCTCAAATCGGGAGACACTTGACTATGTGGTGAGTTCATAGAAGTTACCTAGGTCCCGTGTGAGGTGTCCGTGCCTCTTACGGTGCCGTTTGGGGGCTAGTTTTAGTTTTCAACCTCAAACGGCTTTCTTTTAAGGCTAATCTAGGTATTATTAAATTATCCTTGTATTCTCAAATCGGGAGACCCATGTCTATGAGGTCAATTCCTACATATTACATTGGTCCCGTGAGAGGTGTTCCGCCTCTAACGGGGCTGTTTGTGGGATGTTTGGGATTTTCACCCTCAAACGCCTTATTTTTAAGCCTATTCTAGATGTTTTAAAATTATCGTCACATTCTCAAATCGGGAGACTCGAGACTACGCGGTCAGGTCCTACAAGTTACATCGGTCCTGTTCGAGGTGTTCGTGCCTCTTATGGGGCCGTTTGGGGGCTGGTTTGGGTTTTCACCCTCAAACGGCTTATTTTTAAACCTAATCTAGATTTTTCCAAATTATAATCATATTCTTAAATTGAGAGACCCACGATTACGCGGTTAACTTCTACAAGTTACATTGGACCCGTGCGAAGTGTTCGTGCCTCTAACGGGGCCGTTATGGGCCTGGTTTGGGTTTTCACTCTCAAACGACTTGTTTTTAAGCCTAATCTAAATATTTTCAAATTATCATCATATTTTCAAACCAGGAGACCCCTGACTATGCGGTCAGTTCATATAAGTTACATGGGTCTCGTGTGAAGTGTTCGTGCCTCTTACGGGGCCGTTTGGGGGAGGTTTTGGGTTTTCACACTTTAAAGGCCTTTTTTCAAGCTTAATCGATATATTTTCGAATTATCAATATATTCTCAAACCGAGAGGCTCGTGACTAAACGATCAGTTCCTACAAGTTACATTGGTCTTGTGCGAGTTGTTTGTGCTTCTTATAGGGCCATTTGGGGTCTAGTTATTGTTTTCACCCTCAAACGACATGTTTTTAAGCCTAATCTAGATATTTTCAAATTATCGTCATATTCTCAAATCGGGAGATCCGCGACTACACAGTCAGTTTGTACAATTTACATTGGTAACATGCAAGGTGTTCGTGCCCCTTACGGGGCCATTTGGGAAATGGTTTTGATTTTCACCCTCAAACAGCTTGCTTTGATGCCTAATCCAAATATTTTCAAATTATCATCATTTTCTCAAACCGGGAGACTCGTGACTACGCGGTCAGTTCATATAGGTTACATGGGTCCGGTGAGAGGTGTTCACCCTCAAACGGCTTGCTTTTAATCCAAATCTAGGTATTTTTAAAATATTGTCATATTCAAAATCTGGGAGACCCGCGACAACGCTCTTAGTTCCTACAAGTTACATTGGTCCCGTGAGAGGTGTTCGTGCCTCTTACGGATACCTTTGTGCGTTGGTTTGGGTTTTCACCCACAAATGACTTATTTTTAAGCCTAATCTAGATAATTTAAAATTATCATGACATTCTGAAATCGAGAGACCCGAGACTATGCGGTCAGGTCCTAGAAGTAATATTAGTCCTGTGCGAAGTGTTCGTGCCTCTTACGGGGTAGTTTGGGGGTTGGTTTGGGTTTTCATCCTAATCCAGATATTTTCAAATTATCATCATATTCTCAATTTGAGAGACCAATGACTACGCGGTCACCTCCAACAAGTTAAATTGGACCCGAGCGAGGTATTCGTGCCATTTAGGGGGCCGTTATGGGACTTGTTTGGGTTTTAACCCTTAAACGACTTGTTTTTAAGCCTAATTTACATACTTTCAAATTATCATCATATTCTCAAAATATGAGACCCGTGACTATGAGATATGTTCATATAAGTTACATGGGTCCCTTGCGAAGTGTTCCTGCCTCTTAAGGTGCCATTTGGATGTTGGTTTGTGTTTTCACACTATAAGGGCCTTTTTTAAGCTAAATTGATATATTTTCGAATTATCATCATATTCTTAAACCGAGAATCCTCTGACTACATGCTTAGTTCATACAAGTTACATTGGTACTGTGCAAGGTGTTCATGCCTCTTACGGGGCCGTTTGGCTCCTAGTTTAGGTTTTCACCCTCAAACATCTTATTTTTAAGCCTAATATAGATATTTTCAAATTATCGTAATATTCTCAAATCGGGAGACCCGCGACTACGCGGTCAGTTCCTACAAGTTACATTGGTAGTGTGCGGGGTGTTCATAGCCCTTACGGGGCCGTTTGGGAGATGGTTTTGATTTTTACCCTCCAATGGATTACTTTTAAGCCTAATCAAAATATTTTCAAATTATCGTCATATTATCAAACGGAGAGCCCCGCGACTACGCTGTCTGTTCCTACAAGTTACATTAGTCCCGTGCGAGGTGTTTGTAGCTCTTACGGGACCGTTTGGGATATGGTTTGGGTTTTCACCCTCAAACGGCTTATTTTTAAGCCCAATCTAGATATTTTCAAATTATCATCATATTCTCAAATCGGGAGACCCGTGATTGCGTGATTAGTTCCTACAAGTTAGATTGGTCCAGTGCGAGGTGTTCGTGCCTCTTACGGGGTCGTTTGGGGGATGGTTTAGGTTTTCCCCCTCAAACGTCTTGTTTTTAAGCCTAATCTAGATATTTTCAAATTATCATCATATTCTCAAACTGGGTGACCCGCGACTACGCAATCAGTTCGTGCAATTTACATTGTTAACGTGCGAGGTGTTCGTGCCCCTTACGGGGCCATTTGGGAGATGGTTTTGATTTTCACCTTCAAATGGCTTCTTTTAACCCTAATCTAAATATATTCAAATTATCATCATATTCTCAAAGCAGGAAACCTGTGACTACACGGTCAGTTCATATAAGTTACATGGGTCCCATGCTAGGAGTTCGTGTTTCTTTCGGGGTTGTTTGGGGGATGGTTTTGGTTTTCACCCTCAAATGGCATGCTTTTAATCCTAATATAGATATTTTAAAATATCATCATATTCTTAAACTAGGAGACCCGCGACTACGCGGTCAGTTCCTACAAGTTACATTGGTCTCATGAGTGGTGTTTGTGCCTCATACGGGGCCCTTTGTGGGATGGTTTGGGTTTTCACCCACAAATGACTTATTTTTAAGCCTAATCTAGATAATTTCATATTATTATCATATTCTCAAATCGAGAGACCCGAGACTAAACGATTAGGTCCTACAACTTTTATTAATCCTGTGAGAGGTGTCCGTGCCTCTTATGGGGCCATTTTGGGGATGGTTTGGACTTCACCCTCAAATGGATTGTTTTTAAACCTAATCTAGATTTTTTCAAACTATCATCATATTCTCAATTTGAAAGACCCACGGCTACACGGACACCTCCTATAAGTTACATTAGACCCATGTGAGGTGGTCGTAACAGTTACGGGGCCATTATGGTCTTAGTTTGGGTTTTCACCCTCAAACGGCTTGTTTTTAAGCCTAATGTGCATATTTTCAAAATATCGTCATATGTTCAAACTAGGAGACCCGTGACTATGCGATAAGTTCATATAAGTTACATGGGTCCCCTACGAATTCTTCATGCCTTTTACGGGGCCATTTGGATGCTAGTTTGGGTTTTCACACTTTAAAGGCCTTTTTTAAAATTAATCGATATATTTTTGAATTATCATCATATTCTCAAACCAAGAGGCTCGTGACTACACGTTTAGTTCCTAGACGTTACATTTGTCCAGTGCGAGGTGTTCGTGCCTCTAACGGGGCCGTTTGGGCGTTGGTTTAGGTTTTCACCCTGAAACGTCTTATTTGTAAGGCTAATCTAGATACGTTCAAATTATTGTCATATTAAAAAACCAGGAGACCCGCGACTATGGAGTGAGTTCCTACAAGTTACATTGCTAACGTGCGAGGTGTTCGTACCCTTTACGGGGCCGTTTGGGAGATGGTTTTTATTTTCACCCTCAAACGGCTAGCTTTTAAGCCTAATCTAAATATTTTCAAATTATCATCATATTTTCAAACCGAGAGGCCCGCGACTACGTTGTGAGTTCCTAAAACTTATATTAGTCCCACGCGAGGTGTCTGTGCCTCTTACGGGACCGTTTGGGAGAAGGTTAGGGTTTTCACCCTTAAATGGCTTATTTTGAAGCCCAATCTAGATACTTTTAAATTATCGTCATATTCTCAAATCGGGAGACCCGCGACTGCGTGATTAGTTCCTACAAGTTACATTGGTCCCGTGCGAGGTGTTCATGCCTCTAACGGGGACATTTGGGGGGTTGGTTTAGGTTCTCACCCTCAAACGACTTTTTTTAAGCCTAATCTACATATTTTTAAACTATCTTCATATTCTGAAACTGGGAGACATGCGACTACGTGGTCAGTTCATATAAGTTACATGGGTCTCGTGCGAGGTGTTCGTGCCTCTTATGGGGACGTTTGGGGGCTGGTTTCTATTTTCACCCTCAAACGGCTTGCTTTTAATCCTAATCTAGCTATTTTTTAATTATAATCATATCCTCAAATTGGAAGGCCCGCTGCTACGCGGTCTATTCATACAAGTTATATTGGTCTTGTGAGAGGTGTTCGTGCCTCTTACGGGGTCATTTGTGGGTTGGTTTAGGATTTCACACACAAACGGCTTATTTTTAGCCTAATATATTTATTTTTAAAATTATCATCAACTTCTGAAATCGAGAGACTCGAGACTATGTGGTCAGGTCCTACAAGTTATATTGGTTTTGTGCGAGGTGTTCGAGTCTCTTACGGGGTCATTTGGGGTCTGGTTTTGGTTTTCACCCTCAAATGGCTATCTTTTAAGGCTAATCTAGGTATTTTTAAATTATCATCATATTATCAGACCGAGAGACCCGCGGCTACGCGGTCATTTCCTACAAGTTATCATCGTATTCTCAAACCTAGATACCCACGACTATGAGGTCAGTTCCAATAAGTTACATTGGTAACGTGCGAGGTGTTCGTGCCTCTTATGGTGCCGTTTGAGGGCTTGTTTGGGTTTTTACCCTCAAACGACTTAATTTCAAGTTTAATCTACATAGTTTCAAATTATCATTATATTCTCAAATCGAGAGACCCGTCACTACATGGTCAGTTCATATACGTTGCATGGGTCCTGTGCGAGGTGTTCGTGCCTCTTATTGAGCCGTTTGGGGGTTGGTTTTAGTTTTCACCCTAAAACGTCTTCCTTTCAATCCCAATCTAGGTAATTGTAAATTATGGTAATATTCAAAAATCTGGAGACCCACGGTTATACGATCAGTTCCCTCAAGTTTCGTTGGTCCCGTGAGAGATGTTCAAGCTTCTTACGGGGCCGTTTATGGTCAAATTTGGGTTTTCACCCACAAATGACTTATTTTCAAGCCTCATCTAGATTTTTTCAAATAATCATCATATTCTTAAATCGAGAGACTCGAGACTATGATGTTAGGTGATATAAGTTACAATGGTCTTGTGCGAGGTGTCCGTGCCTCTTTCGAGGCCGTTTGGGGGCTTGTTTGGGTTTTCACCCCCAAACGTCTTGTTGTTAAACCTAATCAAGATTTTTTTAGTTATCATCATATTTTTAAATGAAGAGACCCAGGACTACGCAGTCAACTACTACAGGTTACATTGGACCCGTGCGAGGCGTTCGTGCCACTTACGGGGCCGTTATGGGCCTAGTTTGGAATTTCACCCTCAAACAACTTATTTTTAAGACTAACCCACATAATTTTAAATTGTCATCATATTCTCAAACTAGGAGACCTGTGACTGTGGGATCAGTTCATATAAGTTACATGGGTCCCGTACGATGTGTTCATGCCTCTCACGGGCCCATTTGGGGGTTGGTTTCGGTTTTCACACTTTAAAGGCCTTTTTTTATGCTTAATCGATATATTTTTGAATTATCATCATATTCTTAAAACAAGTGGCCCGTGACTACACGCTCAGTTCCTACAAGTTACATTGGTCCAGTGCGAGGTGTATGTGCCTCTTACGGGACCGTTTTGGAGATGATTTGGATTTTCATCCTCAAACGGCTCATTTTTAAGCCCAATCTAGGTATTTTAAAATTATCATCATGTACTAAAATCAGGAGACCCACGACTGCGCGATTTGTTCCAACAAGTTACATTGGTCCCGTGCGAGGTGTTCATGCCTCTAACGGTGCTGTTTGGGGGCTAGTACAGGTTTTCACCCTCAAACAGCTTGTTTTTAAGCCTAATCTACATTTTTTCAAATTATTGTCACATTCTCAAATCGAGAGACCCGTGACTATATGGTCAGTTCATATAAGTTACATGGGTCTCGTACGAGGTGTTCGTGCCTCTTACGGGGCCGTTCGGGGGCTAGTTTTTATTTTCACCTTCAAACGGCTTGCTTTTAATCCTAATCTAGGTATTTTTAATTTATCATCATATTCTCAAATGGGGAGACTCGCAGCCACACGATCAGTTCGTACAAGTTACATTAGTCCCGTGTGAGGTGTTTGTGCCTCTTACGGGGCCGTTTTGGGCTGGTTTGGGTTTTCACACACAAACGGCTTATTTTTTATCGTACTCTATTTATTTTTTAAATTATCATCATATTTTCAAATTGAGAGACCCGAGACTATGCGGTCAGGTCCTACAAGTAGTATTGGTCCTATGCGAGGTGTTCGTGCATCCAACGGGGTCATTTGTGTGATGGTTTTGGTTTTCACCCACAACTCACTTCTTTTAAGGCTAATCTAGGTATTTTTAAATTATTGCCATATTATCCGATCGAAAGACCCGCGGCTACACGGTCAGTTCCTACAAGCAACATTGGTCCCGGGAGAGGTATTCTAGCCTCTTAAAGGGCCGTTTGTGGGCTAGTTTGGGTTATCACCCAAAAATGGCTTATTTTTTTGCCTAATCTAGATATTTTTAAATTATCATCATATTCTCAAATCGAGATACCCAAGACTACGCGGTCAGGTCCTACAAGTTACATTGGTCCTGTGCGAGGTGTTCGTGCCTCTTTCGGGGTCGTTTGGGGGTTGGTTTGGATTTTCACCCTCAAACGGCTTGTTTTTAAACCTAATCCAGATTTTTTCAAATTATGATCATATTATCATACCGAGAGACCCATGATTACGCGGTTAGCTCCTACACGTTACATCGGACTCGTGCGAGGTGTTCGTGCGTGTTACGGGGCCGTTATGGGCCTAGTTTGGGTTTTCACCCTCAAACGGCTTATTTTTAAGCCTAATCTACATATTTACAAATTATCATCATATTTTCAAACTAGGAGACCCCTGATTATGCGATTAGTTCATATAAGTTACATGGGTCCCTTGCGAAGTGTTTGTGCCTCTTACGGGGCCGTTTGGGTGCTGGTTTGGGGATTTACCCTTTAAAGGCCCTTTTTAAGCTCAATCGATATATTTTTGAATTATCATCACATTCCCAAATCGAGATGTCTGTTCCTACAAGTTACATTGCTCCCGTGCGAGGTGTTCGTGCATCTTACGGGCCCATTTGGGGGGCTAGTTTGACCTTTCACCCTCAAATGGCTTATTTTTAAGCCTAATCTATGTATTTTCAAATTATCGTCATATTCACAAAACCGAAATACCCGTGACTACGTGGTCAGTTCATATAAGTTACATGGGTTCTGTGCGAAGTGTATGTGCCTCTTACGGGGCCATTTGGGGGCTGGTTTTAGTTTTCAACCTCAAACGGCTTACTTTTAAGCCTAATCTAGGAATTTTTAAATTATCGTCATATTCCCAAATCGGGAGACCCGTGGCTACGCGGCCAGTTCCTACAAGTTACAGTGGTCCCATGAGAGGGGTTTGTGCCCCTTACGGGTCCGTTTGGGCGTTAGTTTTGGTTCTCACCCTCAAACGACTTGCTTTTAAGCCTAATCTAGGTATTTTTAAATTATCATCATATTCTCAAACCGAGAGATCCGCGGCTGTGCGATCCGTTCCTACACGTTACATTGAACTCGTGAGAGGTGTTTGTGCCTCTTGCAGGGCCGTTAGTGGGCTCCTTTGGGTTTTTACACACAAACGGCTTATTTTTAAGCCTAATCTAGATATTTTCAAATTGTCATCATATTCTCAAGTTGAGGGACCCAAGAATTTGCGATCATGTCCTACATGTTATATTGGTACTTTACGAGGTGTCCGTGCCCCTTGCGGGGTCGTTTGGGGGCTAGTTTGGGTTTTCACCCTCAAACGACTTATTTTTAAACATAATCTACATTTTTTCAACTTATCATAATATTCTCAAATGGAGAGACCCACAACTACACGCTCAGCTCCTACAAGTTGCGTTGGACCAGTGCGAGGTGTTTGTACCTCTTACGGGCACGTTATGGGCCTGGTTTGGGTATTCGCCCTCAAACGGCTTATTTTTAAGCATAATCTGCACATTTACAAATTATTATCATATTCACAAACCAGGAGACCCGTGGCTATGAGTCACTTCTTCTAAGTTACGTGGTCCCGTACGAAGTGGTCGTGCCTCTTATGGGGACGTTAGGGGGTTGGTTTGAGTTTTCACCCATTATAAGCCTTTTTTATGTTTAACTGATATATTTTCAAATTTTCATCATATTCTCAAATCGATAGGCCCGTCATTACACGGTCAGTTCGTACAAGATTCATTGGTCCCGTGTGAGGTGTTCATGCCTTTTAGGGGCCATTTGGGGGCTCGTTTTGGTTTTCACCCTCAAACGGCTTGTTTTTAAGCCTAATCTAGATATTTACAAATTATCATCATATTCTCAAACCAGGAGACCCGTGACTACGTTGTCAGTTCATTTAAGTTACTTGGGTCCCATGCTAGGAGTTCGTGTTTCTTACAGGGCCTTTTGGGGGATAGTTTTGGTTTTCACCCTTAAACGGCTTCCTTTTAACCCTATTCTAGATATTTTCCAATTATCGCCATATTCTCAAATCGGGAGATCCGCGACTACGTGATTAGTTCCTATAAGTTGCATTGGTCCCGTGTGAGGTGTTCGTACCTCTAACGGGACTGTTTGGGGGGCTTGTTAGGCTTTTCACACTCAAACATCTTGTTTTTAAGCATCATGTAGATGTTTTTAAATTATCATCATATTCTCAAATTAGGAGACCCACGACTACGCGATCAGCTCCTACATGTTACATTGGACCCGTGCGAGGTGTTCGTGCCTCTTATCGGGCTGTTTAGGGTTTGGTTTGGGTTTCTCCCTCAAACGGCTTATTTTTAAGCCTAATCTACATATTTTAAAATTATCATCATATTCTTAAACCGAGAGACCCACGACCACGTGCTCAGCTCCAACAACTCACATTGGACCCATGCGAGGTGTTCTTACCTTTTACGTGGACGTTTGGGGGATGGTTTAGGTTTTCACCCTCAAATGGCATGTTTTTAAGCCAAACCTAGATATTTTCAAATTATGGTCATATTCTCAAACGAGGAGACCCGTGAGTACGCAGTTAGTTCATATAAGTTACATGGGTCCCATGCGAGGACTTCGTGTCTCTTACGGGGCCGTTTGGGGGCTGGTTTTAGTTTTCACACTCAAACATCTTATTTTTAATCCTAATCAATATATTTTCAAATTATCAGCATATTCTCAAATCGAGAGACCCATGACAATGCGATTGGTGCCTATAAGTTACATTGGTCTTATGCGAGGTGTTTGTGCCTCTTACGGGGCCGTTTTGGGCTGGTTTGGGTTTTCACACACAAACGGCTTATTTTTTATCCTAATCTATTTATTTTTTAAATTATCATCATATTATCAAATTGAGAGACCTGAGACTACGCGGTCAGGTCCTAGATGTAATATTGGTCTTAGGCGAGGTGTTCGTGCATCTAACGGGGTCATTTGGGTGCTGGTTTTCGTTTTCACCCACAACTCACTTCTTTTAAGGCTAATCTCGATATTTTTAAATTATTGTCATATTATCCGATCGGCAGACCCGCGGCTACACGGTTAGTTCCTACAAGCAACATTGGTCTTGGGAGAGGTGTTCTAGCCTCTTAAAGGGCCGTTTGTGGGCTAGTTTGGGTTATCACCCAAAAATGGCTTTTTTTTTGCCTAATATATATATTTTTAAATTATCATCATATACACAAATCGAGATACCCAAGACTACACGGTCAGGTCCTACAAGTTACATTGGTCCTGTGCGAGGTGTTCGTGCCTCTTTCGGGGACGTTTGGGGGTTTGTTTGGGTTTTCACCCTCAAACGGCTTTTTTTTAAACCTAATCCAAATTTTTTCAAATTATCATCATATTATCATACTGAGAGACCCATGATTACGCGGTTAGCTCCTACAAGTTACATTGGACTCGTGCGAGGTGTTCGTGCCTGTTACGGGGCCGTTATGGGCCTAGTTTGTGTTTTCACCCTCAAACGACTTATTTTTAAGCCTAATCTACATATTTACAAATTATTATCATATTTTCAAACTAGGAGACCCATGATTATGCGATTAGTTCATATAAGTTACATGGTTCCCTTGCGAAGTGTTTGTGCCTCTTATAGGCCCGTTTGGGGGCTGGTTTGGGGATTTACCCTTTAAAGGCCTTTTTTAAGCTCAATCGATATATTTTTGAATGTTCATCACATTCCAAAATCGATATGCCCGTGACTACACGGTCTGTTTCTAGAAGTTCCAATGCTCCCATGCGAGGTTTTCGTGCATCTTACGGGCCCGTTTGGGGGGATAGTTTGACCTTTCACCCTCAAACGGCTTATTTTTAAGCCTAATCTATGTATTTTCAAATTATCGTCATATTCACAAACCGAAATACCCGTGACTACGTGGTCAGTTCATATAAGTTACATGGGTTCTGTGCGAAGTGTATGTGCCTCTTACGGGGGCATTTGGGGGCTGGTTTTAGTTTTCAGCCTCAAACGGCTTACTTTTAAGCCTAATCTCGGTATTTTTAAATTATCATCATATTCTCAAATCGGGAGACCCGTGGCTACGCGGCCAGTTCCTACAAGTTACAGTGGTCCCATGAGAGGGGTGTGTGCCCCTTATGGGTCCGTTTGGGCGTTGGTTTTGGTTCTCACCCTCAAACGGCCTGCTTTTAAGCCTAATCTAGGTATTTTTAAATTCTCATCATATTCTCAAACTGAGAGATTCGCGGCTATGCGATCCATTCCTACACGTTACATTGAACTCGTCAGCTGTGTTTGTGCCTCTTACAGGGCCGTTAGTGGGCCGCTTTGGGTTTTCACACACAAACGGCTTATTTTTAAGCCTAATCTAGATATTTTCAAATTATCATCATATTCTCAAGTCGAGAGACCCAAGAATTTTCGATCATGTCCTACATGTTGTATTGGTAATTTACGAGGTGTCCGTGCCTCTTACGGGGTCGTTTGGGGGCTAGTTTGGGTTTTCACCCTCAAACGGCTAATTTTTAAACATAATCTACATTTTTTCAAATTATCATAATATTCTCAAATGGAGAGACCCACGACTACACGCTCAGCTGCTACAAGTTACGTTGGACCAGTGCGAGGTGTTTGTACCTCTTACGGGGACGTTATGGGCCTGGTTTGGGTATTCTCCCTCAAACGGCTTATTTTTAAGCCTAATCTGCACATTTACAAATTATTGTCATATTCACAAACCAGGAGACCCGTGACTATGAAGTCACTTATTCTAAGTTATGTGGTTCTGTACGAAGTGATCGTGCCTCTTACGGGGACGTTAGGGGGATAGTTTGGGTTTTCACCCATTATAGGCCTTTTTTATGTTTAATTGATATATCTTCAAATTTTCATCATATTCTCAAATCGAGAGCCCCGTCATTACACGGTCAGTTCGTACAAGATTCATTGGTCCCGTGTGAGGTGTTCGTGCCTTTTCGGGGCCATTTGGGGGCTCGTTTTGGTTTTCACCCTCAAGCGGTTTGTTTTTAAGCCTAATCTAGATATTTACAAATTATCATCATATTCTCAAACCAGGAGACCCGTGACTACGTTGTCAGTTCATTTAAGTTACTTGGGTCCCATGCTAGGAGTTTGTGTTTCTTACAGGGCCTTTTGGGGGATAGTTTTGGTTTTCACCCTTAAACGGCTTCCTTTTAACCCTATTCTAGATATTTTCCAATTATCGCCATATTCTCAAATCGGGTGACCCGCGACTACATGATTAGTTTCTATAAGTTGCATTGGTCCCGTGCGAGGTGTTCGTACCTCTAACGGGACTGTTTGGGGGGCTTGTTTGGCTTTTCACACACAAACATCTTGTTTTTAAGCATCATGTAGATGTTTTTAAATTATCATCATATTCTCAAATTAGGAGACCCACGACTACGCGATCAGCTCCTACATGTTACATTGGACCCGTGCGAGGTGTTCGTGCCTCTTATCGGGCTGTTTAGGGTTTGGTTTGGGTTTCTCCCTCAAACGGCTTATTTTAAGCCTAATCTACATATTTTAAAATTATCATCATATTCTTAAACCGAGAGACCCACGACTACGTGCTCAGCTCCTACAAGTTACATTGGACCCATGCTAGGTGTTCGTATCTTTTACGGGGACGTTTGGAGGATGGTTTAGGTTTTCACCCTCAAACGGCTTGTTTTCAAGCCAAACCTAGATATTTTCAAATTATGGTCATATTCTCAAACCAGGAGACCCGTGACTAAGCGGTTAGTTCATATAAGTTACATGCGTCCCATGCGAGGACTTCGTGTCTCTTACGGGTTTGGGGCTGGTTTTGGTTTTCACCCTGAAACATCTTGTTTTTAATCCTAATCAATATATTTTCAAATTATCATCATATTCTCAAATCGAGAGACCCATGACAACGCGATTGGTGCCTATAAGTTACATTGGTCTTGTGCGAGGCGTTTGTGCCTCTTACGGGGCCATTTTGGGTTGGTTTGGGTTTTCACACACAAACGGCTTATTTTTTATCCTAATCTATTTATTTTTTAAATTATCATCATATTCTCAAATTGAGAGACCTGAGACTACGCGGTCAGGTCCTACATGTAATATTGGTCCTAGGCGAGGTGTTCGTGCATCTAACGGGGTCATTTGGGTGCTGGTTTTCGTTTTCACCCACAACTCACTTCTTTTAAGGCTAATCTCGGTATTTTTAAATTATTGTCATATTAACCGATCGGCAGACCCGCGGCTACACGGTTAGTTCCTACAAGCAACATTGGTCCTGGGAGAGGTGTTCTAGCCTCTTAAAGGGCCGTTTGTGGGCTAGTTTGGGTTATCACCCAAAAATGGCTTATTTTTTTGCCTAATATATATATTTTTAAATTATCATCATATACACAAATTGAGATACCCAAGACTACACGGTCAGGTCCTACAAGTTACATTGGTCCTGTGCGAGGTGTTCGTGCCTCTTTCGGGGACGTTTGGGGGTTTGTTTGGGTTTTCACCCTCAAACGGCTTTTTTTTAAACCTAATCCAAATTTTTTCAAATTATCATCATATTATCATACTGAGAGACCCATGATTACGCGATTAGCTCCTACAAGTTACATTGGACTCGTGCGAGGTGTTCGTGCCTGTTACGGGGCCGTTGTGGGCCTAGTTTGGGTTTTCACCCTCAAACGACTTATTTTTAAGCCTAATCTACATATTTACAAATTATCATCATATTTTCAAACTAGGAGACCCATGATTATGTGATTAGTTCATATAAGTTACATGGTTCCCTTGCGAAGTGTTTGTGCCTCTTACAGGGCCGTTTGGGGGCTGTTTTGGGGATTTACCCTTTAAAGGCCTTTCTTAAGCTCAATCGATATATTTTTGAATGTTCATCACATTCCCAAATCGAGATGCCCGTGACTACATGGTCTGTTTCTAAAAGTTACAATGCTCCCATGCGAGGTTTTCGTGCATCTTACGGGCCCGTTTGGGGGGATAGTTTGACCTTTCACCCTCAAACGGCTTATTTTTAAGCCTAATCTATATATTTTGAAATTATCGTCATATTCACAAACCGAAATACCCGTGACTACGTGGTCAGTTCATATAAGTTACATGGGTTCTGTGTGAAGTGTATGTGCCTCTTACGGGGGCATTTGGGGGCTGGTTTTAGTTTTCAGCCTCAAACGGCTTACTTTTAAGCCTAATCTAAGTATTTTTAAATTATCGTCATATTCTCAAATCGGGAGACCCGTGGCTACGCGGCCAGTTCCTACAACTTACAGTGGTCCCATGAGAGGGGTTTGTGCCCCTTATGGGTCCGTTTGGGCGGTGGTTTTGGTTCTCACCCTCAAACGGCCTGCTTTTAAGCCTAATCTAGGTATTTTTAAATTCTCATCATGTTCTCAAACTGAGAGATTCGCGGCTATGCGATCCTTCCTACACGTTACATTGAACTCGTCAGCTATGTTTGTGCCTCTTACAGGGCCGTTAGTGGGCTGCTTTGGGTTTTCACACACAAACGGCTTATTTTTAAGCCTAATCTAGATATTTTCAAATTATCATCATATTCTCAAGTCGAGAGACCCAAGACTTTTCGATCATGTCCTACATGTTGTATTGGTAATTTACGAGGTGTTCGTGCCTCTTACGGGGTCGTTTGGGGGCTAGTTTGGGTTTTCACCCTCAAACGGCTAATTTTTAAACATAATCTAAATTTTTTCAAATTATCATAATATTCTCAAATGGAGAGACCCACGACTACACGCTCAGCTGCTACAAGTTACGTTGGACCAGTGCGAGGTGTTTGTACCTCTTACGGGGACGTTATGGGCCTGGTTTGGGTATTCTCCCTCAAACGGCTTAGTTTTAAGCCTAATTTGCACATTTACAAATTATTGTCATATTCACAAACCAGGAGACCCATGACTATGAAGTCACTTCTTCTAAGTTATGTGGTTCTGTACGAAGTGATCGTGCCTCTTACGGGGACGTTAGGGGGATAGTTTGGGTTTTCACCCATTATAGGCCTTTTTTATGTTTAATTGATATATTTTCAAATTTTCATCATATTCTCAAATCGAGAGCCCCGTCATTACACGGTCAGTTCGTACAAGATTCATTGGTCCCGTGTGAGGTGTTCGTGCCTTTTCGGGGCCATTTGGGGGCTCGTTTTGGTTTTCACCCTCAAATTGCTTATTTTTAAGCCTAATCTAGATATTTTCAAATTATCATCATATTCTCAAACAAGTAGACCCGTGACTACGCTGTCAGTACATTTAAGTTACTTGGGTCCCATGCTAGGAGTTCGTGTTTCTTACAGGGCCTTTTGGGGGATAGTTTTGGTTTTCACCCTTAAACGGCTTCCTTTTAAGCCTATTCTAGATATTTTCCAATTATCACCATATTCACAAATCGGGAGACCCGCGACTACGCGATTAGTTCCTATAAGTTGCATTGGTCCCGTGCGAGGTGTTCGTGCCTCTAACGGGACTGTTTAGGGGGCTTGTTTGGCCTTTCACCCTCAAACATCTTGTTTTTAAGCCTCATGTAGATGTTTTCAAATTATCATCATATTCTCAAACTGGGAGACCCACGACTACGCGATTAGCTCCTAAATGTTACATTGGACCCGTGTGAGGTGTCCGTGCCTCTTATCGGGCTGTTTAGGGTTTGGTTTGGTTTTCACCCTCAGAGGGCTTATTTTAAGCCTAATCTACATATTTTAAAATTATCATCATATTCTTAAACCGAGAGACCCACGACTACGTGCTCAGCTCCTACAAGTTACATTGGACCCATGCGAGGTGTTCGTATCTTTTACGGGGACGTTTGGAGGATGGTTTAGGTTTTCACCCTCAAACGGCTTGTTTTCAAGCCAAACCTAGATATTTTCAAATTATGGTCATATTCTCAAACCAGGAGACCCGTGACTAAGCGGTTAGTTCATATAAGTTACATGCGTCCCATGCGAGGACTTCGTGTCTCTTACGGGTTTGGGGCTGGTTTTGGTTTTCACCCTGAAACATCTTGTTTTTAATCCTAATCAAGATATTTTCAAATTATCAGCATATTCTCAAATCGAGAGACCCATGACAACGCGATTGGTGCCTATAAGTTACATTGGTCCTGTGCGAGGTGTTCGTGCCTCTAACGGGGCCGTTTGGGGGAGCTGGCTCGTCTTTTCAACCTCAAAGAGCTTATTTTTAAGCCTAATCTAGATGTTTTCAAATTTTCGTCATATTTTCAAACCGGGAGACCATCGATTCCGCTGTCAGTTCTTAAAATTTCCATTGGACACGTGCGAGGTTATCGTGCCTCTTACAGGACGATTTGGGGGCTGGTTTGGGTTTGCATCATCAAACGACTTTTTTTAAGCCTAATCTAGATATTTTAAAATTATTTTCATATTCTAAAAATAGGAGACCCGTGACTACATGGTCAATTTGTAAAAGTTACATTGGACACGTGCGAGGTGTTCGTGCCTCTTACGGGAACGTTTGGGGGATGGGTTGGGTTTTCACACTCAAACGGATTATTTTTAATCATAATATACATATTTTAAAATTATCATCATATTCTCAAACCGAGAGACCCATGACTACGCGAGCTGCTCATACATGTTACATTGGACCCATGGGAGGAATTCGTGCCTCTTATAAGGATGTTTGCGTGCCGGTTTGGGTTTTCACCCGCAAGTGGCATGTTTTAAAGACTAATCTACATAATTTCAAATTATTATCATATTCTCAAATCCGGAGACATGTGACTACGTGGTCAGTTCATATAAATTTCATGGGTCCCGTGCGAGGTGTTTGTGCCTCTTACGTGGCCGTTTGGGGGATGTTTTTGATTTTCACCCTCAAACGGCTTGCTTTTAAGCCAAATGGAGGTATTTTTAAAATATTGTCATATTCACAAACCGAGAGACCCGCAGCTACGCAGTCAATTCCTACAAGTTACATTGGTCCCGTGAGAGGTGTTTGTGGCTCTTACGGGCCCATTTGTGGGATAATTTGGGTTTTCACAAACAAATGGCTTATTTTTAAGCCTAATCTAGATATATTCAAATTATCATCATATTCTCAAATTGAGAGACCCAAGACTACGCGATCAGGTCCTACAAGGTACATTGGTCCTGTGCGAGGTGTTCATGCCTCTTACGGGGCCTTTTTGGGGGCTGCTTTGGGTTTTCACCCTCAAACGACTTATTTTTAAACCTAATCTAGGTTTTTTCAAATTAGTATCATACTCTCAAACCGAGAGACCCACGACTATGCGGTCAGCTCCTACAAGTTACATTGGATGGTGTTCGTGCCTCTTACGGGCCTGACTTTGGTTTTCAACCTCAAACGGCTTGTTTTTAAGCCAAATCTACATATTTTCAAAAAGTCATCATATTCTCAAACCAGGAGACCCGTGACTATGAAGTCAGTTCATATAAGTTACATGGGTCCCGTACGAAGTGACCGTGCCTCTTACGGGGCCGTTTCAGGACTGGTTTGGGTATTCACCCTCAAACGGCTTATTTTTAAGCCTAATATATATATTTTCAAATTATCGTCATATTCTCAAACCGGGTGACCCGTGACTATGCTATGAGTAACTACAAGTTACATTGGTAACGTACGAGGTGTTCGTGCCCCTTACGGAGCTGTTTGGGAGATGGTTTTGATTTTCACCCTTAAACGGCTTGCTTTTATGCCTAATCAAAATATTTTCAAATTATCGTCATATTCTCAAATCGAGAGACCCACGACTACACTGTGAGTTCCTACAAGTTATATTAGTCCCGTGCGAGGTGTTTGTGCCTCTTATGGGACCATTGGGAGATGGTTTGGGTTTCACCCTCAAATGGCTTATTTTTAAGCGCAATCAAGATATTTTCAAATTATCATCATATTCTCAAACCAGGAGACCCGCGACTGCATGATTAGTTCCTACAAGTTACATTGGTCTCAAGCGAGGTGTTCGTGCCTCTAACGGGGCCAGTTGGGTGGTTGGTTTAGATTTTCACCCTCAAATGGCTTGTTTTTAATCCTAATCTAAATATTTTCAAATATCATCATAGTCTAAAATAAGTAGACCCATGACTACGCGGTCAATTCATATAAGTTACATGGATCCCTTGTGAGGTGTTCGTGCCTCTTACACGGCCGTTTGGGGGATGGTTTTGGTTTTCACCCTCAAACGCCTTGCTTTTAAGCCTAATTTAGGTATTTTTAAATTATTGTCATATTCTAAAACCGAGAGACACGCGGCTACGTGGTCAGTTCCTATAAGGTAAATGGGTCCCGTGGGAGTTGTCCGTGCCTCTTACGGGGCCGTTTTTGGGCTGGTTTAGGTTTCACACCCAACATGTTTATTTTTAAGCCTAGTGAAGATATTTTCAAATTAGCGTAATATTCTAAAATTGAGAGACTCGAGACTACGCGGTCTGGTCCTACAAGTTATGTTGGTCCTGTTTGAGGTGTTCATGCCTATTACAGGGCCGTTTGGGGGATGGTTTGGATTTTCTCCCTTAAATAACTTGTTTTTAAACCTAATCTAGATTTTTTAAAATTGTCATCATATTCTCAAACTAGGAGACTCGTGACTATGAAGTCACTTCATATAAGTTACATGGGTGCCGTGCGAAGTGTCCGTGCTTCTCACGGGGCTGTTTGGGGTCTGGCTTGTGTTTTCCCCCATTAAATTCCTTTTTTATGTTTAATCGATATATTTTTGAATTATCATGATATTCTAAAACCGAAATGCCTGTGACTACACAGTCGGTTCCTACAAGTTACATTGGTGTAGTGCGAGGTGCTCGTGCCTCTTTTGGGGACGTTTGGGGGATTGCTTAGATTTTCACCCTCAAATGGCTTATTTTTAAGCCTAATTCATATATTTTCAAATTATCGTCATATTCTCAAACCGGGAGACCCTTGACTACGTGGCCAGTTCATATAAATTACATTGGTCCCATGCGAGGAGTTCGTGCCTCTTACGGAGCCGTTTCGGAGCTGGTTTTGGTTTTCACCCTCAAATGGCTTGCTTTTATGCCTAATCTGGATATTTTCAAATTATCGACTTATTTGCAAATCGGGAGACCCACGACTACATGATTAGTTGCTAAAAGTGACATTAGTACCTTACGAGGTGTTCGTGCCTCTAACGGGGCCATTTGGGGGGCTAGTTTGCGTTTTCACTCTCAAACAGCTTGTTTTAAGCCTAATCTAGATATTTTCAAATTATTGCAATATTTTTAAACCGATAGACCCACGATTACGTGGTCAATTCCGACAACTTACATCAGACCCGTGCAAGGTATTCGTGCCTCTAATTGGCTATTTGGGGGCTGGTTTGGGTTTGCATCCTCAAACGACTTATTTTTAAACCAAATCTAGATATTTTGAAATTATCATCATATTGTAAAACCAAGATAACCATGAGTACGCGGTCAGTTTGTAAAAGTTTCATTTGTCTTGTGAGAGGTGTTCGTGCTTCTTACGGGACCGTTTGGGGTCTGGTTTGGGTTTTCACCCCCGAATGACTTATTTTTAAGCCTAATTTACATATTTTGAAATTATCACCATATTGTAAAACCAGGAGACCCATGACTACGGGGTCATTTTGTAAATGTTATATTTGTCACATGAGAGGTGGTTGTGCTTCTTATGGAACCGTTTGGGACCAGTTTGGGTTTTCACTCTCGAACGTCTTGTTTTTAGACCTAATTTAGATTTTTTTCAAATTATTATCATATTCTCAAACTAAGAGACCCACGACTATACCGTCAGCTACTACAAGATTCATTGGACCCATGTGAGGTGTTCGTTCCTTTTACGAGGCCGTTATGGGTCTGGTTTGGGTTTTCACCCTCAAACGGCTTATTTTTAAGCCTAATCTACATATTTTCAAATTATAGTCTTATTCTCAACCCAGGAGGCCCGTGACTATGCGGTCATTTCATGTAAGTTACATGGGTCCCGTGCGAAGTGTTCGTGCTTCTTACGGGGCTATTTGGGGGCTGGTTTGGGTTTTCACCCTTTAAAGACCTTTTTGAAGATTAATCGATATATTTTTGAATTATCATCATATTCTCAAACCAAGAGGCTCCGAACTACTTGGTCAGTTCCTACAAGTTACATTGGTCCCGTGCGAGTTGTTTGTACCTCTAACGAGGCGATTGCGGGGGCTGGTTTGGATTTTCACCCTAAAACGGCTTGTTTTTAAGCCTAATCTACATATTTTTAAATTATCGTTATATTCTCAAACCCGGAGACCCGTGCGAGGTGTTTGTGCCACATACAGGGCCATTTGGGGGTTGGTTTTAGTTTTCACCCTCAAATGGCTTGCTTCTAAGCCTAATCAAGGTATTTTTAAATTATCATCATATTCACAAACCGGGAGACTCGCGACGACGCAGTCAGCTCCTACAAGTTACATTTTCCCCGTGAGAGGTGTTCATGCCTCTTACGGGGCCGTTTGGGAGATGGTTTTTGTTTTCATCCACAAACGACTTATTTTTAAGCCTAATCGAGATGTTTTCAAATTATCATCATATTCTCAAATATTGAGAGTCGAGACCACGCGGTCTTGTCATACAACTTACATTGGTCCCGTGCGAGGTGTTCGTGCCTCTAACGGGGCGGTTTGGGGGCTGGTTTGGATTTTCACCCTCAAACGACTTATTTTTAAACCGAATCTAGATTTTTTGAAATTATCATCAAATTCTCAAAGCGAGAGACCAACGACTACGCAGTCAGCTCCTACAAGTTACATTGGACCCGTGCGAGGTGTTCGTGCCTCTTACGGAATCGTTATGGGCCTTGTTTGGGTTTTCACCCTCAAACGTCTTGTTTTTAAGCCTAATCTACATATTTACAAATTATCATCACATTCTCAAACCAGGAGACCCGTGACTATGCGATCAGTTCATGTAAGTTTCATGGGTCCCCTGTGAAGAGTTCGTGCCCCCTACGGCGCCGTTTGGGAGCTAGTTTGGGACACTTTAAAGCCCTTTTATAAGCTTAATCGATATATTTTTGAATTATAATAATATTCTCAAACCGAGAGGCTCGTGACTATATGGTCAGTTCCTACAAGTTACATTGGTCCCGTGCGAGTTGTTTGTGCCTCTAACGAGGCAATTTGGTGGGATGGTTTGGGGTTTCACCCTGAAATGGCTTGTTTTTAAGCCTAATCTACATATTTTAAAATTATGTTCATATTCTCAAACCCGGAGACCCGTGCGAGGTGTCTGTGCCACTTACCATCACATTCACAAACCAGGAGACTCGCGACTACGCGGTCAGTTCCTACAAGTTACATTTGTCTCGTGAGAGGTGTTCGTGCCTCTAACGGGGCCATTTTTGGGTTAGTCTGGGTTTTCAACCACAAATGACTTATTTTTAAGCCTAATTTAGATATTTTCAAATTATCATCATATTCTCAAATAAATAGACCGAGACTCCGTGATCAGGTCCTATAAGTTACATTTATAACGAACGAGGTGTTTGTGCCCCTTATGGGGTCATTTGGGAGATGGTTTTGATTTTCACCCAAAAACGACTTGCTTTTAAGACTAATCTAAATATTTTCAAATTATCCTCATATTATCAAAATCGAAAGAACCGCAGCTACGTTTTAAGTTCCAACGACTTACATTAGTCCCGCAGCTAGGTGTTTGTGCCTCTAACGGGACCGTTTTCGGAGATGGTTTGGGTACTCACCCTCAAACCACTTATTTTTAAGCCCAATCTAGATATTTTATAATTATCATCTTATTAACAAACCGGGAGACCCGCAACTGCACGATTAGTTCCTACAAGTTACATTGGTCCCGTGCGAGGTGTTCGAACCTCTAACGGGGCCGCTTCGGTGCTAGTTTGGGTTGTCACCATCAAACGGCTTGTTTTTAAGCCTAATCTACATATTTTCAAATTATCGTCATATTCTCAAACCGGGAGACCCGTGACTACGCGGTCAGCTCATATAAGTTACATGGGTCCCGTACGAGGTGTTCGTGCCTCTTACAGGGCCATTTGGGGGGATGGTTTTGGATTTCACCCTTTTAAGCCAAATCAAGGTATTTTTAAATTATCATCATAATCACAAACGACTTATTTTTAAGCCTAATTGACGTATTTTAAAATTATAATCATATTCTCAAATTGAGAGAGCGGAGACTATGCGGTCAGGTCCTACAAGTTACATTGGTCTTATGCGATGCGTTCTTGCCTCTTAAGGGGCTATTTGGGGGATGGTTTGGGTTTTCACGCTCAAATGACTTATTTTAAATCTAATCTATATTTTTTCAAATTATAATCATATTCTCAAACTGAGAAACCGACGACTACGCGGTCAGCTCCGACAAGTTACATTGGACCCGTGCGAGGTGTTCGTGCCTCTTACGGGGCCGTTATGGGACTGGCTTTGCTTTTCTCCCTCAAACGGCTCATTTTTAAGCCTAATCTACATATTTTCAGATTATCATCATATTCTCAATCCTGGAGACCCGTGACTATACAATCAGATCGTATAAGTGTCATGGGTCCTGTGTGGAGTCTTCCTGCCTCTTACGGGACCGTTTGAGGGTTGGTTTGGGTTTTCACCCTTTAAAGGCCTTCTTTAAAGCTTATTCGATATGTTTTTGAATTATGATCATTTTCTCAAACCGAGAGGCCCGTAACTACACGGTCAGTTCCTACAAGTGACGTTGGTCCCGTGCGAGGTGCTCGAGCCTCTAACGGGGCTATTTGGGGGGTTTATTTAGGTTTTCACCCTCAAACGGCTTGTTTTTAATCCTAATATAGATATTTTCAAATTATCATCATATTCTCAAATCGGGACACCCGTGACTGCGCATTCTGTTCCTACAAGTTACATTGGTAATGTGCGAGGTGTTCGAGCCCCTTACGGGGCCGCTTGGGAGATGTTTTTTATTTTAACCCTCAAATGTCTCGCTTTTAATCCTAAACTAAATATTTTCAAATTATCGTAATATTATCAAACCGAGAGACTCGTGACTACGTTGTCAGTTCCTACAAGTTATATTAGTCCCGCGCTTGGTGTTTGTGCCTTTTACGAGACTATTTGGGAGATGGTTTGGGTTTTCAACCACAAACGGCTTATTTTTAAGCACAATCTAGATATTTCCAAATTATCATCTTATTCTCAAAACGGGAGACAGGCGACTGTACGATTAGTTCCTCCAACTTACATTGGTCCTATGCGAGGTGTTCGTGACTCTAATGGGGTCGTTTGGTGGGATGGTTTTGGTTTTCAACCCTCAAAATGACTTTCTTTTAAGGCTAATAGAGGTATTTTTAAATTATCATCATATTGAAAAATCGGGAGACCCACAGCTACGCGGTTAGTTCCTACAAGTTACATTGGTCCCGTGAGAGGTGTTCGTGCCTCTTACGGGGCCATTTTTTGGATAGTTTGGGTTTTCACCCACAAACGGCTTATTTTTAATCCTAATTTAGATATTTTCAAATTATCATTATATTTTCATATAGAGTCACCCAAGACTCCGCGATCAAGTCCTATAAGTTACATTAGTAACATGCATTGTGTTTGTCCCCATTATGGGGTCATTTGGGACATGGTTTTGATTTTCACCCTCAAATGGCTTGCGTTTAAGACTAATCTAAATATTTTCAAATTATCGTCACATTCTCAAACCAGGAGAACCACATCTACGTTATGAGTTCCAACAAGTTACATTAGTCCCGTGCTAGGGGTTTGTGCCTCTTACGGGACTATTTCGGAGATGTTTTGGGTTTTCAGCCTCAAACGGCTTATTTTTTAGCCCAATCTAGATATTTTCAAATTATCTTCTTATTTACAAATTGGGAGACCCGTGACTGCACGATTAGTTCCTAAAAGTTACATTGGTCCTGTGCGAGGTGTACATGCCTCTAACGGGGCCATTTGGGGGCTGATTTGGGTTTCACCCTCAAACGGCTTGTCTTTAAGCCTAATCTACATATTTTCTAATTATAATCATATTCTCAAATCGGGAGACCCGTGACTACTCGGTCAGTTCATATAAGTTACATGGGTCCCGTGAGAGGTGTTCGTGCCTCTTTTGGGGCTATTTGGGGGCTTGTTTTGGTTTTCACCCTCAAGTGGCTTGCTTTTAAAGCAAATCGATGTACTTTTAAATTATTATCACATTCACAAACCGGGAGACCCGCGGCTACGCGGTCAGTTCCTACATGTTACCTTGGTCATGTGAGAGGTGTTTGAGCCTCTTATGGGGACCTTTCTGGGATTGTTCGGGTTTTCACCCACAAATGGCTTATTTTTAAGCCTAATCTTGATATTTCGAAATTATCACCATATTCTCAAATCGAGAGACCCGAGACTAATCGATCAGGTCCGACAAGTTACATTGGTAATGTGTGAGGTGTTCATGCCCCTCACAGGGTCGTTTGGGAGATGGTTTGGATTTTCACCATCAAAAGACTTATTTTTAAGCCCAATTTAGATATTTTCAAATTATTTTCTTATTCTCAAACCGGGAGACCCGCGACTACGCGATTAGTTCCTCTAAGTTAAATTGGTCCCGTGCGAGGTGTTCGTGCCTCTAATGGGGCCGTTTGGGGGGATGGTTTTTGTTTTTCACCCCCAAAATGTCTTCTTTTAAGGCTAATCGAGGTATTTTTAAATTATCATCATATTAAAACATCGGGAGACCCACGGCTACGCGATTAGTTCCTACAAGTTACATTAGTCCCGTGAGAGGTGTTCGTGCCTCTTACGGGGCCATTTTTTGGATAGTTTGGGTTTTCACCCACAAACGGCTTATTTTTAAGCCTAATTTAGATATTTTCAAATTATTATCATATTTTCAAATAAAGACACCCAAAACTCCGTGATCAGGCCCTATAAGTTACATTAGTAACGTCCAAGGTGTTTGTGCCCATTATGGGGTCATTTAGGAGATGGTTTTGATTTTCACCCTCAAACGGCTTGAGTTTAAGACTAATCTAAATATTTTCAAATTATCATCATATTTTCAAACCAAGAGAACCACATCTATGTTATGAGTTCCAACAAGTTACATTAGTCCCGTGCTAGGTGTTTGTGCCTCTCACGGGACTGTTTCGGAGATGTTTTGGCTTTTTAGCCTCAAACTGCTTATTTTTAAGCCCAATCTAGATATTTTCAAATTATCTTATTATTTACAAATTGGGAGACCCGTGACTGCGCGATTAGTTCCTAAAAGTTACATTGGTCCTGTGTCAGGTGTTCGTGCTTCTAACGGGGCCATTTGGGGGATGGTTTGGGTTTTCACCCTCAAACGGCTTATTTTTAAGCTTAATCGACATATTTTCAAATTATAATCATATTCTCAAACTGGGAGACCCGTGACTACGAGGTCCGTTCATATAAGTTACATGGGTCCCGTGTGAGGTGTTCGTGCCTATTTTGGGGCCATTTGGGGGCTTGTTTTGGTTTTCACCCTCAAGTGGCTTACTTTTAAGCCAAATTGATGTACTTTTAAATTATTATAATATTCACAAACTGGGAGACCCGCGGCTACGCGGTCAGTTCCTACAAGTTGCATTGGTCTCGTGAGAGGTGTTTGTGCCTCTTATGGGGCCCTTTTTGGGATTGTTTGGGTTTTCACCCACAAATGGCTTATTTTTAAGCCTAATCTTGATATTTCAAAATTATCATCATATTCTCAAATCGAGAGACCCGAGACTAATCGATCAGGTCCGACAAGTTAAATTGGTAATGTGTGAGGTGTTCATGCCCCTTACAGGGTCGTTTGGGAGATGATTTAGATTTTCACCCTCAAAAGACTTATTTTTAAGCCCAATTTGGATATTTTCAAATTATTTTCTTATTCTCAAACCGGGAGACCCGCGACTACACGATTAGTTCCTCTAAGTTAAATTGGTCCCGTGCGAGGTGTTCGTGCCTCTAATGGGGCCGTTTGGGGGGATGGTTTTGGTTTTTCAACCCCAAAATGACTTCTTTTAAGGCTAATCGAGGTATTTTTAAATTATCATCATATTCAAAAATCGGGAGACCCACGGCTACGCGATTAGTTCCTACAAGTTACATTGGTCCCGTGAGAGGTGTTCGTGCCTCTTACGGGGCCATTTTTTGGATAGTCTGGGTTTTCACCCACAAACGGCTTATTTTTAAGCCTAATTTAGATATTTTCAAATTATCATCATATTTTCAAATAAAGACACCCAAAACTCCATGATTTTGCCCTATAAGTTACATTAGTAACGTCCAAGGTATTTGTGCCCATTATGGGGTCATTTAGGAGATGGTTTTGATTTTCACCCTCAAACGGCTTGCGTTTAAGACTAATCTAAATATTTTCAAATTATCGTCATATTCTCAAACCAAGAGAACCACATCTACGTTATGAGTTCCAACAAGTTACATTAGTCCCGCGCTAGGTGTTCGTGCCTCTCACGGGACTGTTTCGGAGATGGTTTGGGTTTTTAGCCTCAAACTGCTTATTTTTAAGCCCAATCTAGATATTTTCAAATTATCTTCTTATTTACAAATTGGGAGACCCGTGACTGCGCGATTAGTTCCTAAAAGTTACATTGATCCTGTGCGAGGTGTTCCGGCCTCTAACGGGGCCATTTGGGGGCTGGTTTGGGTTTTCACCCTCAAACGGCTTGTTTTTAAGCTTAATCGACATATTTTCAAATTATAATCAGATTCTGAAACTGGGAGACCCGTGACTACGAGGTCCGTTCATATAAGTTACATGGGTCCCGTGTGAGGTGTTCGTGCCTATTTTGGGGCCATTTGGGGGCTTGTTTTGGTTTTCACCCTCAAGTGGCTTACTTTGAAGCCAAATTGATGTACTTTTAAATTATTATAATATTCACAAACCGGGAGACCCGCGGCTACGCGGTCAGTTCCTACAAGTTACATTGGTCTCGTGAGAGGTGTTTGTGCCTCTTATGGGGCCCTTTCTGGGATTGTTTGGGTTTTCACCCACAAATGGCTTATTTTTAAGCCCAATCTAGATATTTCCAAATTATCATCATATTCTCAAATCGAGAGACCCGAGACTAATTTATCAGGTCCGACAAGTTACATTGGCAACGTGCGAGGTGTTCATGCCCCTTATAGGGTCGTTTGGGTTTTCACCCTCAAAAGACTTATTTTTAAGCCCAATCCTGATATTTTCAAATTATTGTCTTATTCTCAAATCGGGAGACCCGTGACTGCGGGATTAGTTCCTACAAGTGACATTAGTCTCGTTTGAGGTGTTTGTGCCTCTTATTGGACCGTTTGGTTGATGGTTTGGGTTTTCACCCTCAAAGGGCCTATTTTGAAGCCCAATTGGGATATATCAAATTATCGTCTTATTCTCAAATTGGGATACCCGCGACTCCATGATTCGTTCCTACAAGTTACATTGGTCCCGTACGACGTGTTCGTTCCTCTAATGGGGCCATTTGGGGGGCAGGTTTGGGTTTTAAACCAAAAACGGTTTGTTTTTAAGCCTAATCTACATATTTTCAAATTATCATCATATTATCAAACTGAGAGACTCATGATTATGCATTCAGTTCTTATAAGTTACATGGACTCCGTGCGAGGTGTTCGTGCCTCTTATGGGGCCATTTGGGGGATGGTTTTGCTTTTCACCCTCAAACGGCTTACTTTTAAGCCAAATCGAGGTATTTTTAAATTATCATCATATTCACAAATCAGGTGACCCGCAGCAACATGGTCAATTCCTACAATTTACATTGGTCCGGTGAGAAGTGTTCGTGCCTCTTACGGGGCCGTTTGTGGGATTGTTTGGGTTGTCACCCAGGAACAACTTATTTTTAAGCCTAATCTAGGTATTTTGAAATTATCATCATATTCTCAAATCGAGAGACCCGAGACTACGCGGTCAGGTCCTACAAGTTACATTGGTAACGTGCGAGGTGTTCGTGCCCCTTACGGGGCCTTTTGGGAGATGGTTTTGATTTTCACCGTCAAACGGCTTGCTTTTAAGCCTAACATAAATATTTTCAAATTATCGTCATATTCTTAAACCGAAAGACCAGCGACTACGCTGTTAGTTCCAACAAGTTACGTTAGTCCTGGGCTAGGTGTTCGTGCGAGGTGTTCGTGCCTCAAACGGGGCCGTTAATTGGGCAGGTTTGGGTTTTCACCCACGAACGGATTATTTTTAATCCTAATTGACATATTTTCAAATTATCATCATATTCTCAAACCAGGAGACTCGTGAAAATGCGGTCAGTTCATATAAGTTACATGGGTCCCATGCGAGCTACCCGTGCCTCTTATGGGGCCATTTGGGGGCTGGTTTTTGTTTTCACCCTCAAACGTCTGGCTTTTAAGCTTAATTAAGGCATTTGTAAATTATCGTCATATTCACAAATAGGGAGACCCGCAGCTGCGCAGTCAGTTACTACAAGTTACATTTGTCCCGTGGGAGGTGTTCGTGCCTCTCACGTGGGTCGTTTATGGGATAGTTTGTGTTTTCACCCACAAACGACTTATTTTTTAGCCTAATCTAGTTATTTTCAAATTATCATCATATTATCAAATTAAGAGCCCAGAGACTACACGGACAGGTCCTATAAGTTAAATTGGTAACGTGCGAGGTGTTCGTTCCCCTTACGGGACCGTTTGGGAGATAGTTTTGATTTTCACCCTCAAACGGCTTACTTTTAAGGCTAACTTAAATATTTTCGTATTGTCATCATATTCTCAAACCGAGAGACTCGCGACTGCGTGATTCATTCCTATAAGTTACATTGGTCCTGTACGAGGTGTTCGTGCCCCAAACAGGGCCGTTTGGAGGCTGGTTTGGGTTTTCACCCACAAATGTCTTATTTTTAAGCCTAATCGACATGTTTTCAAATTATTGTCATATTCTCAAATCGGGAGACCCGTGACTACGCGGTCATTTCATATAAGTTACACGGGTCTCGTGCGAGGTGTTCATGCCTCTTATGGGGGCGTTTGGGGGCTAGTTTTGGTTTTCAGCCTCAAACAACTTACTTTTAAGCCAAATTGAGGTATTTTTAAATTATCATCATATTCTCAAATCGAGGGACCCAAGACTACGCGGTCAGGTCCTACAAGTTACATTGGTAACGTGCGAGGTGTTCATGCCCCTTACGGGGCCGTTTGGGAGATGGTTTTGATTTTCACCCTCAAACGGATTACTTTTAAGCCTAATCTAAATATTTTCAAATTATCATCATATTCTCAAACCGAGAGACACACGACTACGCTGTCAGTTGTAACATGTTACATGAGTCCCGCACTAGGTGTTTGTGACTCTTACGGGACCGCTTGGTTGATGGTTTGGGTTTTCACACTCAAACGACTTATTTTTAAGCCCAATTTAGATATTTTCAAATTATCATCTTATTCTCAAACTGAGAGACCACCGACTACATTATTCATTCCTATAAGTTACATATGTCCAGTACGAGGTGTTCGTGCCTCTAGCGGGGCCGTTTGGGTGGCAAGTTTGGGTTTTCACCCACAAGCGACTTGTTTTTAAGCCTAATCGACTTATTTTCAAATTACCTTCATATTCTCAAACTGAGAGACCCGTGACTGTGCGGTCAGTTCATATAAGCTACATGGGTCCCGTGCGAGGTGTTCGTACCTCTGATGGGGACGTTTGGTTGCTGGTTTTGGTTTTCACCCTCAAACGGCTTACGTTTAAGCCAAATCGAGGTATTTTTAAATTATCGTCATATTCACAAACTGAAAGATCCCGTGACTACGCGGTCAGTTCATACAAGTTACATTGGTCCCGTGATAGGTGTCCGTGCCTCTTATGGGGCCTTTTGGGGGATTATTTGGGTTTTCAGCCACAAACGGCTTATTTTTAAGCCTAATCTTCATATTTTAAAATTATCATCATATTCTCAAATCGAGAGACCATAAACTACGCGGTTAGGTCGTACAAGTTACATTGGTAACGTGCAAGGTGTTCGTGCCCCTTAAGCGGCCGTTTGGGAGATGGTTTTTATTTTCACCCTTAAATGGCTTGCTTTTAAACCTAATCTATATATTTTCAAATTATCATCATTTCTTAAATCGATAGACCCGCGAATACGCTGTCAGTTCCAATAAGTTACATTAGTACCGCGGTAGGTGTTCGTGACTCATACGGGACCGTTTGGGAGATGGTTTGGGTTTTCACCCTCAAATGGATTATTTTTAATCCCAATCTAGATGTTTTCAAACTATCATCTTATTCTCAAATCGAGAGACCCACGACTGCACGATTCGTTCCAACAAGTTACATTGGTCCCGTGCGATGTGTTCGTGACTCTAACGGTGCGGTTTGGGGGGCGTTTTGGGTTTTCAACCACGAATAGCTCATTTTTAAGCCTAGTGTCCATATTTTCAAATTATCAGCATATTCTCAACCTGGGAGACCTGTGACTACACAATCAGTTCATATAAGTTACATGGGTCCCGTGCGAGGTTTTCGTGCCTCTTATGGGGCCGTTTGGGGGCTGGTTTTGGTTTTCACCCTCAAACGACTTGCTTTAAGCATAACCAAGTTATTTTTAAATTATTGTCATATTTACAAACCGGGAGACCCGTGGCTATGCGATCAGTTCCTACAAGTTACACTGGTCCCGTGGGAGGTGTTCGTGCCTCTTACTGGTCCGTATGTGGGATTGTTTGGGGTTTCACCCCACAAATGACTTTTTTTAGCCTAATCTAGATAATTTTAAATTATCTTCGTATTCTCAAATTGAGATCCTAGAGTCTATGAGGTCAGGTCCTATATGTTACATCGGTAAGTTGCAAGGTGTTTGTGCCCCTTACGGAGCAGTTTGGGAGATGGTTTTGATTTTCACCCTCAAACGTCTTGCTTTTAAGCCTCATCTAAATTTTTACAAATTATTGTCAAATTCTCAAACCGAGATACCCATGACTACGTTGTCAGTTCCAAAAAGTTACATTAGTCCCGCGCTAGGTGTTTGTGCCTCTTACGGGACCATTTGGTTGATTGTTTGGATTTTCACCCTCAAACGACTTGCTTTTAACACCAATCTAGATATTTTAAAATTATTGTCTTATTCTCAAATCGGGAGACCCACGACTGCGCAATTCATCACTACAAGTTACCTTGGTCCAGCTTGAGGTGTTCGTGCCTCTAACGGGGCCGTTTGGGGGGCAAGTTTGGGTTTTCACCCACAAACTTCTTTTTTTTTAACCTAATCTACATATTTTCAAATTATCTTCATATTCTCAAACCGGAAGACTCGTGACTAGGCGGTCAGTTCATATAAGTTACATGGGTCCCGTACGAGGTATTCGTGCTTCTTATGTGGCCATTTGGTTGCTAGTTTTTGTTTTCGCCCTCAAACGGATTGCTTTTAAGCCTAATCAAGGTATTTTTAAATTATCATCATATTCAAAAACCGGGAGACCCACGGCTATGCGGTCAGTTCCTAAAGGTTACATTGGTCCCGTGAGAGGTGTTCATGCCTCTCACGAGGGCCATTTGTGGGACTGTTTGGGTTTTCACCCACAAATGACTTATTTTTTAGCCTAATCTAGATATTTTAAAATTATCATCATATTCTCGAATCGAGAGCCCAGAGACTACGTTGTCAGGTCCTATAAGTTACATTGGTAACGCTAGAGGTGTTCGTGTCCCTTATAAGGCCGTTTGGGAGATGGTTTTGATTTTCACCCTCAAGCGGTTTGCTTTTAAGCCGAATCTAAATATTTTCAAATTATCATTATATTCTCAAACCGAGAGACCCGCGACTACATTATCAGTTCCAAAAAGTTACATTAGTCCCGCGGTAGGTGTTTGTCCATCTTACGGGACCGTTTGGGAGATGGTTTGGGTTTTCACCCTCGAATGGGTTATTTTTAAGCCCAATCTAGATATTTTCAAACTATCATCTTATTCTCAAACTGGGAGACCCGCGACTGCACAGTTCGTGCCTACAAGTTACATTGGTCCCGTGCGAGGTGTTTATGCCTCTAACGGGGCCGTTTGGGGGGCAGGTTTGGGTTTTCACCCACAAATGGCTTATTTTTAAGCCTATTTTACATATTTTCAAATTATCATCATATTCTCAAACCGGGAGACCCGTGACCTCCCAGTCAGTTCATATAAGTTACATGGGTCCCCTACGAGGTGTTCGTGCCTCTTATGGGGCCGTTTGGGGGTTGGTTTTTGTTTTCACCCTTAAACGGCTTGCTTTTAAACCCAATCAAGGTATTTTTAAATTTTCATCATATTCACAAACCGAGAGACCCACAGCTACGCGGTCAGTTCCTATAAGTTACATTGGTCCCGTGGGAGGTGTTCGTGCCTCTTACGGGGCCGTTTGTGGGATGGTTTGGGTTTTCGCACACAAACGACTTACTTTTTATCCTAATTAAGATATTTTATAATTATCATCATATTCTCAAATCGAGAGCCCAGAGACTATGCGGTCAGGTCCTATAAATTACATTTGTAACGCGTGAGGTGTTCGTGCCCCTTACAGGGCCGTTTGGGAGATGGTTTTGATTTTCAGTCTCAAGCGGTTTGCTTTTAAGACTAATCTAAATATTTTCAAATTATCATTATATTCTCAAACGGAGAGACCCGCGACGACGTTGTCAGTTCCAACATGTTACATTAGTCCCGCACTAGGTGTTTGTGCCTCTTACGGGACCGTTTGAGAGATGGTTTTTATTTTCACCCTCAAACGGCTTATTTTTAAGCCCAATCTAGATATTTTCAAACGATTGTCTTATTCTCGAACTGGGATACCCGCGATTGCATGATTCGTTCCTACAAGTTACATTGGTCCCGTGCGAGGTGTTCGTGCCTCTAACGGGTCCGTTTGGGGGGCAAGTTTGGGTTTTCACCCTTAAATGGCTAATTTTTAAGCCTATTCTATCTATTTTCAAATTATGATCATATTCTAAAACCAGGAGACCCGTGACCTCCCAGTCAATTCATATAAGTTACATGGGTCCCGTGTGAGGTGTTCGTGCCTCTTATGGGGCCGTTTTGTCGCTTGTTTTGATTTTCACCCTCAAATGGCTTGCTTTTGAGCCTAATCAAGGTAATTTTAAGTTATCCACATATTCAAAAACTGGGAGACTCGTGGCTACAAGGTCAGTTCCTACAAGTTACACTGGTCTCGGGAGAGGTATTCGTGCCTCTTATGGGGCAGTTTGGGGGATAGTTTGCCTTTTCACCCACAAATGACTTATTTTTCAGCCTAATCTAGATATTTTCAAGTTATCATCAAATTCTCAAATCGAGATCCCAGAGACTACACGATCAAGTCCTATAAGTTACAGTGGTAACGTGTGAGGTGTTCGTGCCCTTTACGGGGCCGTTTAGGAGATGGTTTTTATTTTCACCACCAAACGGCTTGCTTTTAAGCCTAATCTAAATATTTTCAAATTATCATCATATTCTCAAACCGAAAGACCCGCGACTACGCTGTCAGTTCCAACATGTTACATTAGGTTTTTGTGACTTTTACTGGACCGTTTGGGAGATGATTCAGGTTTTCACCCTCTAACGGATTATTTTTAAACCCAATCTAGATATTTTCAAACTATCGTCTTATTCTCAAACCAAGAGAACCACGACTGCACGATTCATTCCTACAAGTCATATTGGTCCCGTGAGAGGTGTTCGTGCCTCTAACGGGGTCGATTTTGGGGCAAGTTTGGGTTTTCACCCACAAACAGCTTATTTTTAAGCCTGATCTACATATTTTCAAATTATCATCATATTATCAAATCGGGAGACTCGTGACTACACAGTCAGTTCATATAAGGTTCATGGGTTCGGTGCGAGGTGTTCGTGCCTCTAATAGGGTCGTTTGGGGGTTGGTTTCGGTTTTCACCCTCAAACGGCTTGCTTTTAATCCTAATCAAAGTATTTTTAAATTATTGTCCTAATCACAACCAGGGAGACCCGCTGCTATCTGATCAGTTCCTAAAAGTTACACTAGTCCTGTGAGAGGTATTCGTGCCACTTACGGGGCCGTTTGGTCGATAGTTTGGGTTTTCACCCACAAACAACTTATTTTTCAGCCTAATCAAGATATTTTCAACATATTATCACATTCTCAAATCGAGAGCCCAGAGACTATGCGATCAATTCCTATAAGTTACATTGGTAATGTGCGAGTTGTTGGTGCCCCTTACGGGGTCGTTTGGGAGATAGTTTTGATTTTCACCCTCAAACGGCTTGCTTTTAAGCCTAATCTAAATATTTTCAAATTATCATCATATTCTCAAACCGAGAGCCCCGTGAGTACGCTGTCAGTTACAATAAGTTACATTATTCCCACGCTTGATGTTTGTGACTCTTACGGGACTGTTTGGGAGATGGTTTGAGTTTTCATCCTCAAAGGGCTTATTTTTTAACGCAATCTAGATATTTTCAAACTATCACCTTTTTCTCAAATCGAGAGACCCACGACTGCACGATTCGTTCTTAGAAGTTACATTGGTCCCATGCGAGGTGTTCGTGCCTCTAACGGGGCCGTTTGGGGGGCAGGTTTGGGTTTTTACCCACAAACGACTTGTTTTTAAGCCTAATCTACATAATTTCCAATTATCATCATATCCTCAAATCGGGAGACCCGTGACTATACAGTGAGTTCATACAAGTTACATGGGTCCCGTGCGCGGTGTTCGTGCCTCTTATGGGGCCTTTTGTGGGCAGGTTTTGGTTTTCCTGCTCAAACGGCTTGCTTTTAAGCCTAATCATGGTATTTTTAAAATCTCATCATATTCATAAACCTGGAGACCCGCGGCTATGTGATCAGTTCCTACAAATTACATTGGTCCCGTGGAAGGTGTTCGTGCCTCTTACGGGGCCGTTTGTCGGATAGTTTGTGTTTTCACCCACAAACAAATCTTTTTAACCTAATCTAGATAATTTCAAATTATCTGCATATTCTCAAATTGAGAGACCAGAGATAACTCGATCAGGTCCAATAAATTACATTGGTAACGTACGAGGTGTTGCAGCCCCTTAAAGAGCCGTTTGGGGCATAGTTTTGACCTTCAGCCTCAAACGTCTTCCTTTTAAGCCTAATCTAAATATTTTCAAATTATCTTCATATTCTCAAACCGAGATACCCACGACTACATGGTCAGTTCCAACAAGTTACATTAGTCCCGCGCTTTGTGTTTGTGCCTCTTATAGGACCGTTTGGTTGATGGTTTGGGTTTTCACCCTCAAATGGCTTTTTTTAAGCCCAAACTAGATATTTTCAAATTACTGTCTTATTCTCAAACCAAGAAACCTGCGAGTGCACGATTAGTTCCTACAAGTTACATGGGTCCCGCCCGAGGTGTTCGTGCCTCTAACGGGGCCGTTTGGGGGGCTGGTTTGGGTTTTCAACTAATCATCATATTCTCAAATAGGAAGACCCGTGACTACGCGATCAATTCATATAAGTTACATGGGTCCCGCGCAAGGTGTTCGTGCCTCTTACGGGGCCGTTTGGGGGCTAGTGTTAGTTTTCACCCTCAATCGGCTTGTTTTTGAGACAAATCAAGGTATTTTTAAATTATCATCATATTCAAAAATTGGGATACCCGTAGCTACGTGGTCAGTTCCTACAAGTTACATTGGTCCCGTTAGAGGTGTTCATGCCTCTCACGGGGCCGTTTGTGGGAAAGTTTGGGTTTTCACACATAAACAACTTATTTTTTAGCCTAAACTAGAAATTTTCTAATTATCATCATATTCTCTAATCAAGAGCCCAGAGACTACGCGGTCATGTCCTATAATTTACATTAGTAATGTGCGAGGTGTTCATGCCCCTAACAAGGCCGTTTATCAGATGGTTTTGTTTTTCACCCTCAAACGGTTTGCTTTTAAGCCTAATCTAAAATTTCGAATTATCATCATATTTTCATACCAAGAGACCCGTGACTACGTTGTCAGTTCCAACAAGTTACATTAGTCCCGCGCTTGGTGTTTATGCCTCTTACGGGACCGTGTGGGAGATGGTTTGGGTTTTCACCCTCAAACGGCTTATTTTTAAGCCCAATCTAGATATTATCAAATTATCGTCTTATTCTCAAATCGGTAGACCCGTGACTGTGTGATTCATTCCTAAGAGTTAGATTGGTCCCGTGCGAGGTGTTCGTACCTCTAAAGGGACCGTTTATGGGGCAGGTTTGGGTTTTCACCCACAAACGACTTATTTTTAAGCCTAATCTAAATATTTTCAAATTATCATCATATTCTCAAACTGGGAGACCTATGGCTACACAGTCAGTTCATATAAGTTACATGGGTCTCGTGCGAGGGATTTGTGCCTCTTATGGGGCCATTTGGAGGCTGGTTTTTGTTTTCACCCTCAAACGCCTTGCTTTTAAGCCAGATCAAGGTATTTTTAAATTATCATCATATTCACAAACCGGGAGACCCGCGGCTACGCGATCAGTTCCTACAATTTACATTGGTCCCGTGTGTGGTGTTCATGCCTCTTACGGGGCCGTTTGTGGGATAGTTTGGGTTTGCACCCACAAACGAGTTTTTTTTATCCTAATCTAATAATTTCAAATTATCTTCATATTCTTAAATTGAGAGCCCAAAGACTACGCGGTCAGGTCCTATAAGTTACATTGGTAACATGCGAGGTGTTCGTGCCCCTAACGGAGATGTTTGGGAGTTGGTTTTTATTTTCACCCTCAAACGTCTTACTTTTAAGCCTAATCTAAATATTTTTAAATTATAGTCATATTCTCAAACCGAGATACTCGCGACTACATTGTCAGTTCAAAAAGTTACATTAGTCCCCGTGCTCGGTGTTTGTGCCTCTTACTGGACCGTTTGGTTGATGTTTGGTTTTCACCCTCAAACGGCTTTTTTAAGCCCAGTTTTGATATAATCAAATTATTGTTTTATTCTCAAATCGGGAGACCCACGACTGCGCGATTAGTTCCTACAAGTTACATTGGTCCCGTGCGAGGTGTTCGTGCCTCTAACCGGGTCGTTTGGGTTTTCAGGTTTGATTTTTCACCCTCAAATGGCTTGTTTTAAGCCTAATCTACATACTTTCAAATTATCATCATATTCTCAAACCAAGACACCCGTGACTATGCGGGCAGGTCATATAAGTTACATAGGTCCTGTGCGCGGTGTTCGTGCCTCTTACGTGGCCGTTTGTGGGCAGGTTTTGGTTCTCCTACTCAAATGGCTTGCTTTTAAGCCTAATCATGGTATTTTTAAAATATCGTCATATTCATAAACCTGGAGACCCGCGGCTATGTGATCAGTTCCTACAAATTACATTGGTCCCGTGGGAGGTGTTCGTGCCTCTTACGGGGCCGTTTTGTGGGATAGTTTGTGTTTTCACCCACAAACAAATCTTTTTAATCTAATCTAGATAATTTCAAATTATCTTCATATGTTCAAATTAAGAGACCAGAGACATCTCGGTCAGGTCCAATAAGTTACATTGGTAACGTACGAGGTGTTTTAGCCCCTTAAAGAGCCGTTTGGGGCATGGTTTTGACCTTCAGCCCCAAACGTCTTCCTCTTAAGCCTAATCTAAATATTTTCAAATTATCTTCATATTCTCAAACCGATATACCCGCGACTAAATGGTCAGTTCCAACAAGTTACATTAGTCCCGCGCTAGGTGTTTGTGCCTCTTATAGGACCGTTTGGTTGATGGTTTGGGTTTTCACCCACAAATGGCTTCTTTTAAGCCCAAACTAGATATTTTCAAATTACTGTCTTATTCTCAAACCAAGAAACCCGTGAGTGCACGATTAGTTCCTAGAAGTTACATGGGTCCCGCGCGAGGTGTTCGTGCCTCTAACGGGGCCGTTTGGGGGGCTGGTTTGGGTTTTTAACCTCAAACGCCTTATTTTTAAGCCTAATATACAAATTTTCAGCTAATCATCATATTCTCAAATCGTAAGACCCGTGACTATGCGATCAATTCATATAAGTTACATGGGTCCCGCGCGAGGTGTTCGTGCCTCTTACGGGGCCATCTGGGGGCTAGTTTTAGTTTTCACATTCAAACGGCTTGCTTTTAAGCCAAATCAAGGTATTTTTAAATTATCATCATATTCAAAAACTGGGATACCCGCAGTTACGTGGTCAGTTCCTACAAGTTACATTGGTCCCGTTAGAGGTGTTCATGCCTCTCACGGGGCCGTTTGTGGGAAAGTTTGGGTTTTCACACATAAACAACTTATTTTTTAGCCTAAACTAGAAATTTTCTAATTATCATCGTATTCTCAAATCAAGAGCCCAGAGACTACGCGTTCATGTCCTATAAGTTACATTAGAAACATGTGAGGTGTTAATGCCCCTAACAAGGCCGTTTATCAGATGGTTTTGTTTTTCACCCTCAAACGGTTTGCATTTAAGCCTAATCTAAAATTTTGAATTATCATCATATTTTCAAACCAAGAGACCCGTGACTACGTTGTCAGTTCCAACAAGTTACATTAGTCCCGCGCTTGGTGTTTATGCCTCTTACGGGACCGTTCGGGAAATGGTTTGGGTTTTCACCCTCAAACGGCTTATTTTTAAGCCCAATCTAGATATTATCAAATTATCATCTTATTCTCAAATCGGTAGACCCGTGACTGTGTGATTCATTCCTACAAGTTAGATTGGTCCCGTGCGAGGTGTTCGTACCTCTAAAGGGACCATTTATGGGGCAGGTTTGGGTTTTCACCCACAAACGACTTATTTTTAAGCCTAATCTAAATATTTTCAAATTATCATCATATTCTCAAACTGGGAGACCTATGGCTACACAGTCAGTTCATATAAGTTACATGGGTCCCGTGCGAGGGATTTGTGCCTCTTATGGGGCCATTTGGAGGCTGGTTTTTGTTTTCACCCTCAAACGCCTTGCTTTTAAGCCAGATCAAGGTATTTTTAAATTATCATCATATTCACAAACCGGGAGACCCGCGGCTATGCGATCAGTTCCTACAATTTACATTGGTCCCGTGTGTGGTGTTCATGCCTCTTACGGGGCCGTTTGTGGGATAGTTTGGGTTTGCACCCACAAACGACTTTTTTTTTATCCTAATCTAATAATTTCAAATTATCTTCATATTCTTAAATTGAGAGCCCAAAGACTACGCGGTTAGGTCCTATAAGTTACATTGGTAACATGCGAGGTGTTCGTGCCCCTAACGGAGCTGTTTGGGAGATGGTTTTTATTTTCACCCTCAAACGTCTTACTTTTAAGCCTAATCTAAATATTTTCAAATTATAGTCATATTCTCAAACCGAGATACTCGCGACTACATTGTCAGTTCAAAAAGTTACATTAGTCCCCGCGCTCGGTGTTTGTGCCTCTTACTGGACCGTTTGGTTGATGTTTGGTTTTCACCCTCAAACGGCTTTTTTAAGCCCAATTTAATTATTGTTTTATCCTCAAACCGGGGGACCCACGACTGCGCAATTAGTTCCTACAAGTTACATTGGTCCCGTGTGAGGTGTTCGTGCCTCTAACCGGGTCGTTTGGGTTTTCAGGTTTGGTTTTTCACCCTCAAATGGCTTGTTTTAAGCCTAATCTACATACTTTCAAATTATCATCATATTCTCAAACCAAGACACCCGTGACTATGCGGGCAGGTCATATAAGTTACACGGGTCCCGTGCGCGGTGTTCGTGCCTCTTACGGGGCCGTTTGTGGGCAGGTTTTGGTTCTACTACTCAAATGGCTTGCTTTTAGGCCTAATCATGGTATTTTTAAAATCTCGTCACATTCATAAACCTGGAGACCCGCGGCTATGTGATCAGTTCCTACAAATTACATTGGTCCCGTGGGAGGTGTTCGTGCCTCTTACGGGGCCGTTTTGTGGGATAGTTTGTGTTTTCACCCACAAACAAATATTTTTAATATAATCTAGATAATTTAAAATTATCTTCATATTTTCAAATTAAGAGACCAGAGACAACTCGGTCAGGTCCAATAAGTTACATTGGTAACGTACGAGGTGTTTCAACCCCTTAAAGAGCCGTTTGGGGAATGGTTTTGACCTTCAGCCTCAAACGTCTTCCTTTTAAGCCTAATATAAATATTTTCAAATTATCTTGATATTCTCAAACCGAGATACCCGCGACTACATGGTCAGTTCCAACAAGTTACATTAGTCTCGTGCTTGGTGTTTGTGCCTCTTATAGGACCGTTTGGTTGATGGTTTGGGTTTTCACCCTCAAATGGCTTTTTTTAAGCCCAAACTAGATATTTTCATATTACTGTCTTATTCTCAAACCAAGAAACCCGCGAGTGCACGATTAGTTCCTACAAGTTACATGGGTCCGCGCGAGGTGTTTGTGCCTCTAACGGGGCCGTTTGGGGGGCTAGTTTGTGTTTTCAACCTCAAACTCCTTATTTTTAAGCCTGATACACAAATTTTCAACTAATCATCATATTCTCAAATCAGAAGACCCGTGACTACGCGATCAATTCATATAAGTTACACGTGTCCCGCGCGAGGTGTTCGTGCCTCTTACGGGGCCGTTTGGGGGCTAGTTTTAGTTTTCACCCTCAAACGGCTTACTTTTAAGCCAAATCAAGGTATTTTTAAATTATCATCATATTCAAAAACTGGGATACCCGCAGCTACGTGGTCAGTTCCTACAAGTTACATTGGTCCCGTTAGAGGTGTTCATGCCTCTCACGGGGCCTTTGTGGGAAAGTTTGGGTTTTCACACATAAACAACTTATTTTTTAGCCTAAACTAGAAATTTTCTAATTATCATCATATTCTCAAATCAAGAGCCCAGAGACTACGCGGTCATGTCCTATAAGTTACATTAGTAACGTGCGAGGTGTTGATGCCCCTTACAAGGCCGTTTATCAGATGGTTTTGATTTTCACCCTCAAACGGTTTGCTTTTAAGCCTAATCTAAAATTTCGAATTATCATCATATTTTCAAACCAAGAGACCCGTGACTACGTTGTCAGTTCCAAAAAGTTACATTAGTCCCGCGCTTGGTGTTTATGCCTCTTACGGGACCGTTTGGGAGATGGTTTGGGTTTTCACCTTCAAACGGCTTATTTTTAAGCCCAATCTAGATATTATCAAATTATCGTCTTATTCTCAAATCGGTAGACCCGTGACTGTGTGATTCATTCCTACAAGTTAGAATGGTCCCGTGCGAGGTGTTCGTACCTCTAAACGGGCCGTTTAGGGAGCAGGTTTGGGTTTTCACCAAGAAACGACTTATTTTTAAGCGTAATCTAAATATTTTCAAATTATCATCATACTCTCAAACTGGGAGACCTATGGATACACAGTCAGTTCATATAAGTTACATGGGTCCCGTGCGAGGGATTTGTACCTCTTCTGGGGCCATTTGGAGGCTGGTTTTTGTTTTCACCCTCAAACGCCTTTCTTTTAAGACCGATCAAGGTATTTTTAAACTATCATCATATTCACAAACCGGGAGACCCGCGGCTATACGATCAGTTCCTACAAGTTACATTGGTCCCGTGTGTGGTGTTCATGCCTCTTACGGGGCCGTTTGTGGGATAGTTTGGGTTTGCACCCACAAACGACTTTTTTTATCCTAATCTGATAATTTCAAATTATCTTCATATTCTTAAATTGAGAGCCCAAAGACTACGCGGTCAGGTCCTATAAGTTACATTGGTAACATGCGAGTTGTTCGTGCCCCTAACGGAGCTGTTTGGGAGATGGTTTTTATTTTCAGCCTCAAACGTCTTACTTTTAAGCCTAATCTAAATATTTTCAAATTATAGTCATATTCTCAAACCGAGATACTCGCGACTACATTGTCAGTTCAAAAAGTTACATTAGTCCCCGCGCTCGGTGTTTGTGCCTCTTACTGGACCGTTTGGTTGATATTTGGTTTTAGCCTCAAACGGATTTTTTAAGCCCAATTTAGATATAATAAAATTATTGTTTGATTCTCAAACCGGGAGACCCACGATGGCGCGATTAGTTCCTACAAGTTACATTGGTCCCGTGCGAGGTGTTCGTGCCTCTAACCGGGTCGTTTGGGTTTTCAGGTTTGGTTTTTCACCCTCAAATGGCTTGTTTTAAGCCTAATCTACATACTTTCAAATTATCATCATATTCTCAAACCGAGACACCCGTGACTATGCGGGCAGGTCATATAAGTTACATGGGTCCCGTGCGCGGTGTTCGTGCCTCATATGGGGCCGTTTGTGGGAAGGTTTTGGTTCTCCTACTCAAATGGCTTGCTTTTAAGCCTAACCATGGTTTTTTTAAATCTCGTCATATTCATAAACCTGGAGACCCGCGGCTATGTGATCTGTTCCTACAACTTACATTGGTCCAGTGGGAGGTGTTCGTGCCTCTTACGGGGCCGTTTGTGGGATAGTTTGTGTTTTCACCCATAAATAAAACTTTTTAACCTAATCTAGATAATTTCAAATTATCTTCATATTTTCAAATTGAGAGACGAGAGACAACTCGATCAGGTCCAATAAGTTACATTGGTAACGTACGAGGTGTTTCAGCCCCTTAAAGAACCGTTTGGGGCATGGTTTTGACCTTCAGCCTCAAAAGTCTTCCTTTTAAGCCTAATCTAAATATTTTCAAATTATCTTCATATTCTCAAACCGAGATACCCGCAACTACATGGTCAGTTACAACAAGTTACAATAGTCCCGCGCTTGGTGTTTGTGCCTCTTATAGGACCGTTTGGTTGATGGTTTGGGTTTTCACCCTCAAATGGCTTTTTTTAAGCCCAAACTAGATATTTTCAAATTATTGTCTTATTCTCAAACCAAGAAACCCGCGAGTGCACGATTAGTTCCTACAAGTTACATGGGTCCCGCGCGAGGTGTTCGTGCCACTAACGGGGCCGTTTGGGGGGCTGGTTTGGGTTTTCAACCTCAAACGCCTTATTTTTAAGCCTAATATACAAATTTTCAACTAATCACCATATTCTCAAATTGAAAGACCTGTGACTACGCGATCAATTCATATAAGTTACACGGGTCCCGCGCGAGGTGTTCGTGCCTCTTACGGGGCCGTTTGGGTGCTAGTTTTAGTTTTCAACCTCAAACAGCTTGCTTTTAAGCCAAATCAAGGTATTTTTAAATTATCATCATATTCAAAAATTGGGATACCCACAGCTACGTGGTCAGTTCCTACAAGTTATATTGGTCCCGTTAGAGGTGTTCATGCCTCTCACGAGGCCGTTTGTGGGAAAGTTTGGGTTTTCACACATAAACAACTTATTTTTTAGCCAAAACTAGATATTTTTTAATTATCATCATATTCTCAAATCAAGAGCCCAGAGACTACGCGGTCATGTCCTATAAGTGACATTAGTAACGTGCGAGGTGTTCATGCCCCTTACAAGGCCGTTTATCAGATGGTATTGATTTTCACCCTCAAACGGTTTGCTTTTAAGCCTAATCTAAAATTTCAAATTATCATCATATTTTCAAACCAAGAGACCCGTGACTACGTTGTCAGTTCCAACAAGTTACATCAGTCCCGCGCTTTGTGTCTGTGCCTCTTACGGGACCGTTTGGGAGATGGTTTGGGTTTTCACCCTCAAACGGCTTATTTTTAAGCCCAATCTAGATATTATCAAATTATCATCTTATTCTCAAATAGGTAGACCCGTGACTGTGTGATTCATTCCTACAGGTTAGATTATCCCGTGCGAGGTGTTCGTACCTCTAAACGGGCCGTATAGGGGTCAGGTTTGGGTTTTCACTAACAAACGACTTATTTTTAAGCGTAATCTAAATATTTTCAAATTATCCTCATATTCTCAAACTGGGAGACCTATGGCTACACTGTCAGTTCATATAAGTTACATGGGTCCCGTGCGAGGGATTTGTGCCTCTTATGGGGCCATTTGGAGGCTGGTTTTTGTTTTCACCCTCAAACACCTTGCTTTTAAGCCAGACCAAGGTATTTTTAAATTATCATCATATTCACAAACCGGGAGACCCGCGGCTACGCGATCAGTTCCTACAAGTTACATTGGTCCCGTGTGTGGTGTTCATGCCTCTTACGTGGCCATTTGTGGGATAGTTTAGGTTTGCACCCACAAACGACTTTTTTTATCCTAATCTGATAATTTCAAATTAACTTCATATTCTTAAATTGAGAGCCCAAAGACTACGCGTTCAGGTCCTATAAGTTACATTGGTAACATGTGAGGTGTTCGTGCCCCTAACGGAGATGTTTGGGAGATGTTTTTTTATTTTCACCCTCAAACGTCTTACTTTTAAGCCTAATATAAATATTTTCAAATTATAGTCATATTCTCAAACCGAGATACTCGCGACTACATTGTCAGTTCAAAAAGTTACATTAGTCCCCGAGCTCGGTGTTTGTACCTCTTACTGGACCGTTTGGTTGATGTTTGGGTTTTCACCCTCAAACGTCTTTTTTAAGCACAATTTAGATATAATAAAATTATTGTTTTATTATCAAACCGGGAGACCCACGACTGCGCGATTAGTTCCTACAAGTTACATTGGTCCCCTGCGAGGTGTCCGTGCCTCTAACCGGGTCGTTTGGGTTTTCAGGTTTGGTTTTTCACCCTCAAATGGCTTATTTTAAGCCTAATCTACATATTTTCAAATTATCATCATATTCTCAAACCGAGACACCCGTGACTATGCGGGATGGTCATATAAGTTACATGAGTCCCGTGCGAGTTGTTCGTGGGTCTTATGGGGCCGTTTGGGGGCTAGTTTTGGTTTTCACCCTCAAATAACTTGCTTTTAAGCCTAATCAAGTTATTTTTAAATTATTATCATATTCACAAACTGGGAGAACCGCGGCTATGCGATGAGTTCCTACAAGTTACATTGGTCCCGTGAGAGGGGTAGATGCCTTTTTACAGGGCCGTTTGTGGGATAGTTTAGGTTTTCACCCTCATACAACTTATTTTTCATCCGAATCTAGATAGTTTCAAATTATCATCATATTATCAAATCGAGAGCCCAGAGACTACGCGGTCAGGTCCTATAAGTTACATTGGTAACATGCGAGGTGCTCGTGCCCCTTACAGGGACGTTTGGGAGATGGTTTTGATTTTCACCCTCATACGACATGCTTTTAAGCCTAATCCAAATATTTTCAAATTATCATCATATTCTCAAACCGAGAGACCCGTGACTACATTGTCAGTTCCAACAAGTTACATTATTCCCGTGCTAGGTATTTGTGCCTCTTACGGGACCGTTTGGGAGATGGTTTGGGTTTTCACCATCAAACGACTTATTTTTAAGCCCAATCTAGATATTTTCAAATTATCGTCTTATTCTCAAACCAAGAGACCCACGACAGAACGATTAGTTCCTACATGTTACATTGGTCCCGCGCGAGGTGTTCGTGCCTCTAATGGGGCCGTTTGGGTTTTCAGGTTTGGTTTTTCACTCTTAAGCGGCTTATTTTGAAGCGTAATCTACATATTTTCAAATTATCATCATATTCTCAAATCAGGAGACCCATGAGTATGCAGGCAGATAATATAAGTTACATGGGTCCCGTATGAGTTGTTCGTGTCGCTTAAGGGGCCGTTTGGGGCCGGGTTTTGGGTTTCACCCTCAAACGGCTTGCTTTTAAGACTAATCAAGGTATTTTTAAATTATAATCATATTCACAACCAAATGAATTGCGGTTATGCGGTGTGTTCCTACAAGTTACATTCGTCCCGTGAGAGGTGTTCGTGCCTTTAACGGGGCGTTTGGTGGATAGTTTGGGTTTTCACCCACATACGACTTATTTTTCATCCTAATCTAGATATTTTCAAATTATCATCATATTCTCAAATCAAGAGCTCAGAGACTATGCGGTCAGGTCCTATAAGTTACATTGGAAACGTGCAAGGTGTTCGTGCCACTTACAGGTCCGTTTGGGTGTGGTTTGGGTTTTCACCCTCAAACGACTTGTTTTTAAGCCTAATATAAAATTTTAAATTATCGTTATATTCTCAAACTGAGACACCCGCGACTACGCTGTAAGTTCCAACAAGTTACATTAGTCCCACGCTATGTGTTTGTGACTCTTACGGGACCATTTGGGAGATGGTTTGGGTTTTTGCCCTCAAGCGGCTTATTTTTAAGCCCAATCTATATATTTTAAAACTATCATCTTATTCTCAAATCGGGAGACCCGTCACCGCACGATTCATTCCTACAAGTTACATTGGTCCCGTGCGAGGTGTTCGTGCCTCTAATGGGGCCGTTTGGGGGGCAGGTTTGGGTTTTCATCCACAAATGGCTTATTTTTAAGCCTAATCTACACATTTTCAAATTATCATCATATTCTCAAACCAGGAGACCCGTGACTACACAGTCGGTTCTTATAAGTTACACTCGTCTCCTGCGAGGTCTTCGTGCCTCTTACGGGGTCATTTGGGGGCTAGTTTTAGTTTTCACCCACAAACGGCTTGCTTTTAAGCCAAATGAAGGTATTTTTAAATTATCATCATATTCAAAAATTGGGAGACCCGCGGCTACGCGGTCAGTTCCTACAAGTTACATTGGTCCCGTGAGAGGTGTTTATGCCTCTTACGGGGCCGTTTCTTGGGAAGTTTGGGTTTTCACCCACAAACAACTTATTTTTTAGCCTAATATAGATATTTTCTAATTATCATCATATTCTCCAATCGAGATCCCAAGGACTACGCGGTCAGGTCCTATAAGTTACATTGGTAGCGTACGAAGTGTTCATTCTCCTTACAGGGCCGTTTGGGAGATTGGTTAGATTTTCACCCTCAAATGGTTTGCTTTTAAGACTAATCTAAATTTTCAAATTATCATCATATTCTCAAACCTAGAGACCCGTGACTACGTTGTCTTTTCTTACAAGTAACATTAGTCTCGCGCTAGGTGTCTGTGCCTCTTACGAGACCGTTTGGGAAATGGTTTGGGTTTTCACCCACAAACGGCTTATTTTTAAACCCAATCTAGATATTTTCAAATTATCATCTTATTCTCATTCCGAGAGACCCGCTACTGCATGATTCATTCCTACAAGTTACATTGGTCCCGTACGAGGTGTTCGTGCCCCAAATAGGGCCGTTTTGAGGCAGGTTTGGATTTTCACCCACAAACGTCTTATTTTTAAGCCTAATCTACATCTTTTCAAATTATCATCATATTCTCAAATTGGGAGACCCGTGACTATGCGAGCACGTCATATAAGTTATATGGGTCCCGTGCGAGTTGTTCATGTCGCTTAAGGGGCCGTTTGGGGTTGGTTTTGGTTTTCAACCTCAAACGGCTTACTTTTAATCCTAATGAAGGTATTTTTAAATTATAATCATATTTACAAACTGGCAGAATGGCTGCTATGCGGTGAGTTCCTACAAGTTACATTGGTCCCGTGAGAGGTGTTCGTGCCTTTTACGGGGCCGTTTGTGGGATACTTTGGGTTTTCACCCACATACGACTTATTTTTCAGCCTAATCTAGATATTTTCAAATTATCATCATATTCTCAAATCGAGAGCCCATAGACTACGCGGTTAGGTCCTATAAGTTACATTGGCAACTTGCGAGGTGTTCACGCCCCTTACAGGGCCGTTTAGGTGTGCTTTGGGTTTTCACCCTCAAACGGATTGTTTTTAAGCCTAATCTACATATTTTCACATTATCATAATATTCTCAAATCGAGAGATCCGTGACTACATTGTCAGTTCCAACAAGTTACATTTGTCCCGCGCTAGGTGTTTGTGCCTCTTACGGGACCGTTTGGGAAATGGTTTGGGTTTTCACCCTCAAACGGCTTATTTTTAAGCCCAATCTAGATATTTTCAAACTATCGCCTTATTCTCAAACCGGGAGACCCGCAACTGCGCGATTAGTTCCTACAAGTTACAATGGTGTCGTACGAGGTGTTTGTGCCCCTAACGGAGCTCTTTGGGAGATGGTTTTTATTTTCACCCTCAAACGTCTTACTTTTAAGCCTTATCTAAATATTTTCAAATTATAGTCATATTCTCAAACCAAGATACTAGCGACTACATTGTCAGTTCCAAAGAGTTACATTAGTCCCCGCGCTCGGTGTTTGTGCCTCTTACTGGACCGTTTGGTTGATGTTTGTGTTTTCACCCTCAAACGGATTTTTTAAGCCCAATTTAGATATAATCAAATTATTGTCTTATTCTCAAACCGGGAGACCCATGACTGCATGATTAGTTCCTACAAGTTACATTGGTCCCGTGAAAGGTGTTCATGCCTCTAATCAGGTCGTTTGGGTTTTCAGGTTTGGTTTTTCACCCTCAAATGGCTTGTTTTAAGCCTAATCTACATACTTTCAAATTATAATCATATTCTCAAACCGAGAGACCCGTGACTATGCGGGCAGGTCATATAAGTTACATGGGTCCCGTGCGAGTTGTTCGTGTCTCCTAAGGGGCCGTTTGGGGGTTGGTTTTGATTTTCACCCTCAAATAGCTTGCTTTTAAGCCTAATCAAGGTATTTTTAAATTATTATCATATTCACAAACTGGGAGAACCGCGGCTATGCGATGAGTTCCTACGAGTTACATTGGTCCCGTGAGAGGTGTAGTTGCCTTTTACGGGGCCGTTTGTGGGACAGTTTAGGTTTTCACCCTCATATGACTTATTTTCCAGCCTAATCTAAATAGTTTCAAATTATCATCATATTATCAAATCGAGAGCCCAGAGACTACGCGGTCAGGTCCTATAAGTTACATTTGTATTGTACGAGGTGTTCGTGCCCCTTACAGGGACGTTTGGGAGATGGATTTGATTTTCACCCTCATACGACATGCTTTTAAGCCTAATCCAAATATTTTCAAATTATCGTCATATTCTCAAACCGAGAGACCCGTGACTACATTGTCAGTTCCAACAAGTTACATTATTCCCGCGCTAGGTATTTGTGCCTCTTACGGGACTGTTTGGGAGATGGTTTGGGTTTCCACCATCAAACGACTTATTTTTAAGCCCAATCTAGATATTTTCAAACTATCATCTTATTCTCAAATCGGGAGACCTGTCACTGCACGATTCGTTCCTACAAGTTACATTGGTCCCGTGCGAGGTGTTCGTGCCTCTAATGGGGCCGTTTGTGGGGAAGGTTTGGGTTTTCACCCACAAATGGCTTATTTTTAAGCGTAATCTACATATTTTCAAATTATCATCATATTATCAAACCAGGAGACCCGTGACTACACAGTCAGTTCATATAAGTTACACTCGTCTCGTGCGAGGTCATCGTGCCTCTTACGGGGTCATTTGGGGGCTAGTTTTAGTTTTCACCCTCAAACGGCTTGCTTTTAAGCCAAATGAAGGTATTTTTAAATTATCATCATATTCAAAAATTGGGAGACCCGCGGCTACGCGGTCAATTCCTACAAGTTACATTGGTTCCGTGAGAGGTGTTTATGCTTCTTATGGGGGCGTTTCTTGGGAAGTTTGGGTTTTCACCCAGAAACAACTAATTTTTTAGCCTAATATAGATATTTTCTAATTATCATCATATTCTCCAATCGAGATCCCAAAGACTACAGGTCAGGTCCTATAAGTTACATTGGTAACGTGCGAAGTGTTCATGCCCCTTACAGGGCCGTTTGGGAGATTGTTTAGATTTTGACCCTCAAATGGTTTGCTTTTAAGCCTAATCTAAATTTTCAAATTATCATCATATTCTCAAACCTAGAGACCCGTGACTACATTGTCTTTTCCAGCAAGTTACATTAGTCCCGCACTAGGTGTTTGAGCCTCTTATGGGACCATTTGGGAGATGGTTTGGGTTTTAACCCTCAAATGGCTTATTTTTAAGCGCAATCTAGATATTTTCAAACTATCATCTTATTCTCAATTAGGGAGACCCGCGACTGCATGATTCGTTCCTTCAAGTTACATTGGTCCCATGCAAGGTGTTCGTGCGTCTAAAGGGGCCGTTTGGGGGGCAGGTTTGGGTTTTCACCCCCAAATGGCTTGTTTTTAAGCCTAATCTAGATATTTTCAAATTATCATCATATTCTCAAACCGGGAGACCCGTGACTACACATTCAGTTCATATAACTTACATTGTTCCCGTGCGAGGTGTTCGTGCCTCTTATGGGGCCGTTTGGAGGCTGGTTTTTATTTTCACCCTCAAACGGCTTGCATTTAAGCCTAATCAATTTATTTTTAAATTATTGTCATATTCACAAACCGGGAGACCTGCGGCTACGCGATTCGTTCCTACAAGTTACATTGGTCCCGCGGTAGGTGTTCGTGCCTTTTACGGGGCCGTTTGTGGGATAGTACGGGTTTTCACCCACAAACGACTTTTTTAGCCTAATCTAGATAATTTCAAATTATCTTCATATTCTCAAATTGAGAGCCTAGAGACTACACGGTCAGGTCCTATAAGTTACATTGGTAACGTGAGAGGTGTTCATGCCCCTTACGGATCCGTTTGGCAGATTATTTTTATTCTAACGCTCAAATGGCTTGCTTTCAAGCCTAATATAAATATTTTCAAATTATCGTCATATTCTCAAACCGAGAGACCCGTGAGTATGATGTCAGTTCCAATAAGTTACATTAGTCCCACGCTAGGTGTTTGTGCCTCTTTCAATACCGTTTGGTTGGTGGTTTGGGTTTTCACCCTCAAACGACTTATTTTTAAGCCCAATGTAGATATTTTCATTGGTCCAGCGTGAGGTGTTTGGGCTTCTAACGGGGCCGTTTAAGGGGTTGATTTGAGTTTTTAACCTCAAACGGCTTGGTTTTATGCCTAATCTACATATTTTTAAATTATCATCATATTCTCAAACCGATAGACCCTTGACTACACGGTCAATTCATATATGTTACATAGGTCATGTGCAAGGTGTTCGTGCTTCTTACAGGGCCATTTGGGGACTTGTTTTAGTTTTCACCCACAAACGACTTATTTTTTAGCCAAATCTAGATATTTTCTAATTTTCATCATATTCCCAAATCGAGAGCATGGAGACTACGCGGTCATGTCCTATAAGTTACATTTGTAACGTGCGAAGTGTTTGTGCCCCTTACAGGGCCGTTTGGGGGATGGTTTGAATTTTCACCCTCAAACGGTTTTCTTTTAAGATTAATCTAAATATTTTCAAATTACCATCATATTCTTACACCGAGAGACCCGCGACTACGTTGTCAATTCTAACAAGTTACATTAGTCCCACACTAGACGTTTGTGCCTCTTTCGGGACCGTTTGGTTGATGGTTTGGGTTTTCACCCTCAAACGGCTTTTTTTAAAGCCCAATGTAGATATTTTCAAATTATTCTCTTATTCTCAAACCGAGAGACCCGCGAGTTCGTGATTAGGTCCTACAAGTTACATTGGTCCAGCGTGAGGTATTCGTCCCTCTAACGGGGCCGTTTGGGGGGCTGGTTTGGGTTTTCAACCTCAAACGGCTAGTTTTTAAGCCTAATCTACATATTTTCAAATTATCATCATATTCTCAAATCGGGAGACCCGTGAATACGCGATTAATTCATACAAGTTACATAGGTCCCGTGTGATGTGTTCGTGCCTCTTATGGGGCCGTTTGGGGGCTCGTTTTAGTTTTGACCCACAAATGACTTATTTTATAGCCTAATCTAGATATTTTATAATTATTATCATATTATCAAATCGAGAGCACGAAGACTACGCGGTCATGTCCTATATGTTACATTGGTAACGTGTGAGGTGTTCGTGCCCCTTACAGGGCCGTTTGGGAGATGGTTTTAATTTTCACCCTCAAACGGTTTGCTTTTAAGCCTAATCTAAATCTTTTAAAATTATCATCATATTCTCAAACTGATAGACCCGCGACTAGGTTGTCAGTTCCAACAAGTTACATTAGTCCCGCGCTAGGTGTTTGTGCCTCTTACGAAACCGTTTGGGAGATTGATAGGGTTTTCACCTTCAAACAACTTATTTTTAAGCCCAATCTATATATTTTTAAATTACCATCTTCTTCTCAAACTGGGATACCCGCGACTGTGCAATTAGTTCCTACAAGTTACATTGGTCCCGTGCAAGGTGTTCGTGCCTCTAACGGGGCCGTTTCGGTTTTCAGGTTTAATTTTTCACCCTCAAACGGCTTATTTTTAAACCTAATATACATTTTTTAAAATTATCATCATATTCTCAAATCGGGAGACCCGTGACTACGTGGTCAGTTCATTTAAGTTACATAGGTATCGTGCGAGATGTACGGGCCTCTTACGGGGCCGTTTGGGGGCCGGTTTAAGTTTTCACCCTCAAACGACTTTTAAGCCTAATCAAGGTATTTTTAAACTATCATCATATTCAAAAAACAGGAGACCCACGGCTACGCGGTCAGTTCCTACAAGTTACATTGGTCCCGTAAGAGGTGCTCATCCCTCTTACGGGGCCGTTTAAGGGATAGTTTGGGTTTTAATCGACAAACGAGTTATTTTTCAGCCTAATCTAGATATTTTCTAATTATCATCATATTCTTAAATAAAGAGCCCAAGGACTACGCAGTCGGGTCCTATAAGTTGCATTGGTAACGTGCGATATGTTCGTACCCCTCACAGGGCCGTTTGGGAGATGGTTTTAATTTTCCCCCTCAAACGGATTGCTTTTAAGCCCAATCTAAATATTTTCAAATTATCATCATATTCTCAAACCAAGAGACCCATGACTCCGCAGTCAGTTCCAACAAGTTAAATTAGTCCCGCACTAGGTGTTTGTTACTCTTACGGGACCGTTTGGGAGATGGTTTGGGTTTTCACCCTCAAACGGCTTATTTTTAAGCCCACTCTAGATATTTTCAAATTAATGTCTTATTCTCCAACCTGGTGACCCGCGACTGCACGATTAGTTCCTACAAGTTACATTAGTCTCGTGCGAGGTGTTTGTGCCACTAACGGGGTTGTTTGGGGGGCAGGTTTGGGTTTTCTCCCACAAACGGCTTGTTTTTAATCCTAATCTACATATTTTCATATTATCATCATATTCTCAAATCAGGAGACCCGTGACTACCCGGTCAGTTCATATACGTTACATTGGTCCCGTGCGAGGTGTTCGTGCCTCTTATGGGGCCGTTTTTGGGTTTCACCCTCAAACGGCTTACTTTTAAGCCAAATAAAGGTATTTTTAAATTATTCTCATATTCATAAATCGGGAGACCCACGGCTACACGGTCAGTTCTTACAAGTTATGTTGGTCTCATGAGAGGTGTTCGTGCCTCTTACGCAGCCGTTTGTGGGATTGTTTGGGTTTTCACCCAGAAACGGCTTATTTTTAAGCCTAATCTAGATTTTTTAATATTATCATCATATTCTCAAATAGAGAGACCCGAGACTACGTGGCAAGGTCCTATAAGTTACATTGGTAACGTGCGAGGTGTTTGTGCCTCGTACAGAACCGTTTGGGAGATGGTTTGGGTTTTCACCCTCAAATGGTTTTTTTGTAAACCCAATCTAGATATTTTCTAATTATCATCTTATTCTCAAATCGGGATACCCGCGGCTTCATGATTAGTTCTACAAGTAACATTAGTCCCGTGCGAGGTGTGTGTGCCTCTTACGGGATCATTTGGTTGATGGTTTGGGTTTTCACCCTCAAACTGCTTATTTTTATGCCCAATCCAGATATATTCAAATTATCGTCTTATTCTCAAACCAGGAGACCCGCGACGGTGCGATTAGTTCCTACAAGTTACATTAGTCTCGTGAGATGTGTTCGTGCCTCTAACGGGGCCATTCTCACCCTTAAATGACTTATTTTTAAGCCTAATCTACATATTTTTTAATTATCATCATATTATCAAATCGAGAGCACAGAGACTACGCGGTCAGGTCCTACAAGTTACATTGGTAACATGCATGGTGTTTGTGCCCCTTAGAGGGTCGTTTAGGAGAGGGTTTAGGTTTTCACCCTCAAACGGATTATTTTTAAACCCAATCTAGATATTTCCAAATTATCGTCTTATTCTCAAATCGGGACACCCGCGACTGCTCGATTAGTTCCTACAAGTTATATTGGTCTCGTGCGAGGTGTTCGTGCCTCTAACGGGGCCTTTTGGGGGCAGATTTGGTTTTCACCCTCAAACGGCTTGTTTTTAAGCCCAATCTACATATTTTCAAATTATTATCATATTTTCAAACTAGGAGACTCGCTACTACGCGGTCAATTCATATTAGTAACATGGGTCCCGTGCGAGGTGTTCGTGCCTCTGACTGGGCGGTTTGGGTGTTGGTTTTGGTTTTCACCCTCAAACGGCTTGCTTTTAAGCATAATCAAGGTATTTTCAAATTATCGTCATATTCACAAACCAGGAGTCCCGCGGCTACGGGGTCCGGTCCAACAAGTTAGATTGGTCCCGTGAGAGGTGTTCGTGCCTCTTACGGGGCCGTTTGTGGGATAGTTTGGGTTTTCACCCACAAACGACTTATTTTTTATCCTAATGTAGATATTTCGAAATATCATCATATTCTCAAATCGAGAGCCCCGAGACTACGCGGTCAGGTCCTATAAGTTACATTAGTAACGTGCGAGGTGTTCGTGCACCTTACGGAACCATTTGAGAGATGGTTTTGATTTTCTCCCTCAAACGGCTTGTTTTAAAGCCTAATCTAAATATTTTCACATTATCGTGATATTCTCAAACCGAGAGACCCGCGACTACGTTATCAGTTCCAACAAGTTACATTAGTCCCGCGCTAGGTGTTTGTGCCTGTTAACGGACCATTTGTGAGATGGTTTGGGTTTTCACCCTCAAACGGCTTGTTTTTAAGCCCAATCTGGATATTTTCAATGTATTGTCTTATTCTAAAACCGAGAGACCCGCGATAGCGTGATTAGTTCCTACGAGTAACTTTAGTCTCGTGCAAGGTGTTTGTGCCTCTTACGGGACTGTTTGGGGTGTTGGTTTGTGTTTTCACCCTCAAACGGCTTGTTTTTAATCCTAATCCACATATTTTCAAATTATCATCATATTCTCAAACCGGGAGACCCGTGACTATGCGGTCAGTTTGTATAAGTTACATGGGTCCCGTGCGAGGTGCTCGTGCCTCTTACGGGGCCGTTTGGGTGCTAGTTTTTGTTTTCATCCTCAAACGCCTTACTTATAAGCCAAATCGAGGTATTTTTAAATTATCATCATATTCATAAATCGGGTGACCCGTAGTTATGCAGTCAGTTCCTACAAGTTATATTGGTTCTGTGAGAGGTGTTCGTGATTCTTTTGGAGCCGTTTACGGAATTGTTTTATTTTTCACCCACAAACGGCTTATCTTTAAGCCTAATCTTGATATTTTTAAATTGTCATCATATTCTCAAATCAAGAGACTCGAGACTACTCGGTCAGGTCCTATAACTTACATTGGTAACGTGGGTAGAGTTCGTGCCCCTTACAGGGTCGTTTGGGTTTTCACCCTCAAAAGACTTATTTTTAAGGCTAATCAAGATATTTTAAAATTATCATTTCTTCTCAAACTGGGAGACCCACGATAGCGCGATTAGTTCCTACAAGTAACATTGGTCCCGTGCCAGGTGTTCGTGCCTCAAACGAGGCCGTTTTGGGTGTTGGTTTGTGTTTTCACCCTCAAACGGCTTATTTTTTAGCCTAATCTACATATTTTCAAATTATCATCATATTCTCAAACAGGAGACCCGTGTTAATGCGGTCATTTCATATAAGTTACATGCGTCCGGTGCGAGGTGTTCGTGCCTCTTATGGGGCCGTTTGGGGGCTGGTTTTTGTTTTCAACCTTAAACGACTTACTTATAAGCCTTATCAAGGTATTTTTAAAATATTTTCATATTCAGAAATTGGGAGGCCAACAACTACGCTAACAGATCCTACAAGTTACATTGGTCCCATGAGAGGTGTTCGTGCCTCTAATGGGGCCGTTTGTGGGATAGTTTGGGTTTTCATTCACAAACGACTTATTTTTCAGCCTAATCTAGATATTTTAATATTATCTATATGTTCTCAAATTGAGAACCCAGATACTACGCCGTCTGGTCCTATAAGTTACATTGGTAATGTACGAGGTGTTCGTGCCCCTTACGGGGCCGTTTGGGAGATGGTTTTTATTTTCATCCTCAAATGGCTTGCTTTTAAGCCTAATCAAAATATTTTCAAATTATTGTCATATTCTCAAACCGAGAGACCCGCGACTGCGTTGTCACATCCAACAAGTTACAGTGGTCCCGCTTTAGGTGTTTGCGACTCTTACGGGACCGTTTGTGAGATGGTTTGGGTTTTCACCCTCAAACGGCTTATTTCTAAGCCCAATCTAGATATTTTAAAATTATTATCATATTCTTACACCGGAAGACTCGCGACTGCATGATTCGTTCCTACAAGTTACATTGGTCTCGTGCAAGGTGTTCGTGCCTCTAACGGGGACGTTTGGGGGCTGGTTTGTGTTTTCACCCTCAAACGGCTTGTTTTTAAGTCTAATCTACATATTTTGAAATTATCATCATATTCTCAAATTAGGAGACCCGTGGCAATGCGGTCAGTTCATATAAGTTACATGCATCCCGTGCGAGGTGTTCGTGCCTTTTATGGGGCAGTTTAGGGGCTGGTTTTGGTTTTCAACCTGAAATGACTTTCGTATAAGCCTAATCAAGGTATGTTTAAAATATTTTCATATTTAGAAACCGAGAGGCCAGTGGCTACGCTATCAGTTCCTACAAGTTACATTGGTCCCATGAGAAGTGTTCGTGCCTCTAAAGGGGCCGTTTGTGGTTTAGTTTGGGTTTTCATTCACAAATGACTTATTTTTCAGCCTAATCTAGATATTTTAAAATTATCTATATATTCTCAAATTGAGAACCCAGAGACTATGTCGTTAGGTCCTATAAGTTACATTGGTAATGTACGAGGTGTTCGTGCCCTTACGGGACCATTCGGGAGATGGTTTTTATTTTCATCCTCAAATGGCTTGCGTTTGACCCTAATCTAAATATTTTCAAATTATTGTCATATTCTCAAAGCGAGAGACACGCGACTACGTTGTCAGTTCCAACAAGTTACATTAGTCCCGCGCTAGGAGTTTGTGCCTCTTACAGGACCGTTTGCGAGATGGTTTGTGTTTTCAGCCTCAAACGGCTTATTTTTAAGCCCAATCTAGATATTTTGAACCTATTGTCTTATTCTCAAACCGAGAGACCTGCAACTGAGCGATTAGTTTCTACAAGTTACATTGGTCCCATGCGAGGTGTTCGAGCCTCTAACGGGGCCATTTGGGAGCTGTTTTGGGTTTAAACCCACAAACGACTTGTTTTTAAGCCTAATCTACATATTTTCAAATTATCATCATATTCTGAAATCAGGAGACCCGTGACTACGCGGTCTGTTCATATAACTTACATGGGTTATGTGCGAGGTATTCGTGCCTCTTATGGGGCCGTTTGAGGACTGGTTTTGGTTTTCACCCTCAAACGGCTTACTTATAAGCCAAATCGAGGTATTTTAAAATTATCATCAAATTCACAAACCGGGAGACGCATTGCTACGAGGTCAGTTCCTACAAGTTACAATGTCCCCGTGAGAGGTGTTAGTTCTTCTTATGGAGTCGTTTATGGGATTGCTTGGGTTTTCACCCACAAATGGCATACTATTAAGACTAATCTATATATGTTCAAATTATCATCATATTCTCAAATCAAGAGACCCGAGACTATGCGGTCAAGTCCTACAAGTAAAATTGGTAACATGCGTGGTGTTCGTGCCCCTTATTAGGCCGTTTGGGAGATGGTTTGGGTTTTCACCCTCAAAAGACTTATTTTTAAGACCAATCAAGATATTTTAAAATTATCGTTTCTTCTCAAACTGGGAGACCCGCGATAGCGCGATTAGTTCCTACAAGTAACTTTAGTCTCGTGCGAGGTGTTTGTGCCTCTTACGGGACCGTTTGGGGTGTTGGTTTGGGTTTTCACCGTCAAACGACATGTTTTTAATCCTAATCCACATAATTTCAAATTATAATCATATTCTCAAACCGAGAGACTCGTGACTACGTGGTCAGTTGGTATAAGTTACATGGGTCCCGTGGTGGGTGTTCGAGCCTCTTACGGGGCCATTTGGGGACTACTTTTTGTTTTTACCCTCAAACAGCTTACTAATAAGCCAAATCGAGAAATTTCTATATTATTCTCATATTCACAAGCCGGGAGACCCGCGACTACGCAGTTAGTTCCTACAAGTTAGATTGGTCCCGTGAGAGGTGTTCGTGATTCTTTTGGAGCCGTTTATGGGATTGTTTTTTTTTTCTCCCACTAACGGCTTATCTTTAAGCATAATCTAGATATTTTAAAATTGTCATCATATTCTCAAATTGAGAGACTCGAGACTACGTGCTCAGGTCCTACAAGTTACATTGGTAACGTGCGTGGAGTTTGTGCTCCATAAAGGGTCGTTTGGATTTTCACCCTCAAAACACATATTTTTAAGCTCAATCAAGATATTTTAAAATTATTGTTTCTTCTCAAACTAGGAGACCCGCGACTGCGCGATTTACCAACAAGTTACATTGGTCCCGTGCGAGGTGTTCGTACCTCTAACGGGGCCGTTTAGGGGGCAGGTTTGGGTTTTCACCCACAAACGGCTTGTTTTTAAGCCTAATCTACATATTTTCAAATTATCATCACATCCTCAAACCGGGATACCCGTGTCTATGCGATCAGTTCGTATAAGTTACATGGGTCCCGTACGAGGTGTTCGTACCTCTTATGGGCCGTTTGGGGGCTGCTTTTTGTTTTCACCCTTAAATGGCTTGATTTTAAGCCTAATTGAGGTATTTTTAAATTATAGCCACATTCACAAATAGGGAGACCCGCGACTACATGGCCAGTTCCTACAAGTTACATTGGTCCCGTGAGAGGTGTTCGTTCTTCTTACGGGGCCATTTGTGGGATAGTTTGGGTTTTCACCCACAAACAACTAATTTTTAAGCTTAAGCTAGATATTTTCAAATTATCATCATATTCTCAAATCGAGAGAACCGAGATTACGTGGTCAGGTCGTATAAGTTATATTGGTAACGTGCGAGGTCTTCCCGCCCTGTACGGGACCGTTTGGGAGATGGTTTTGATTTTCACCCTCAAACGGCTTGCTTTTAAGACTAATCTAAATATTTTCAAATTATCATCATATTCTCAAATCGAGAGACCCGCGACTACGCTGTCAGTTCCAACAAGTTACATTAGTCCCGCGTGTGGTGTTTTTGCCTTTACGGGACCTTTTGGGAGATGGTTTGGCTTTTCATCCTCAAACGGCTTATTTTTAAGCCCAATCTAGATATTTTCTGATTATCATCTTATTCTCAAATCGGGAGACCTGCGACTATGCGGTTAGTTTTTACAATTTACACTGGCCCCATGCGAGGTATTCGTGCCTCTAATAGGGCCATTTGGGGGGATGGTATCGATTTTCACCTTCAAACCGAGAGACCCACAACTATGTGGTCAGTTGCTACTAGTTACATTGGTCTTGTGAGAGGTGTTTGTGCCTCTTATGGGGCCGTTTCATGGATAGTTTTGGTTTTCACCCACAAACGGCTTATTTTTAAGCCTAATCTAAACATTTTCAAATTATCATCGTATTCTCAAATCGAGAGGCCCGATACTACGTGGTCGGGTCCTACAAGTTGCATTGGTAACGTGTGAGGTGTTCCTACCGCTTATGGGGCCGTTTGGGAGATGGTTTTGATATTCACCCTCAAATGGCTTGCTTTTTGCCTAATCCAAATATGTCAAATTATCACCATATTCTCAAATCAAGAGACCCGCCACTACGCGGTTAGGTCCTACAAGTTTCATTAGTCCCGCGCGAGGTGTTTGTGCCTCTTACGGGACCGTTTGGGGGATGGTCTAGGTTTCACCCTCAAATGCCTTGTTTTTAAGCCAAATGTAGTTATTTTCAAAGTATCGTCATATTCTCAAATAGGGAGACCAGTGACTACCTGGTCAATTCCTACAACATTCATTGGACCCGTGTGAGGTGTTCGTGCCTCTTACGGGATCATTTGCGGGCTGGTTTGGTTTGCATCCTGAAATGACTTATTTTTAAGTTTAATCTAGATATTTTGAAATTATTGTCATATTCTCAAACCAGGAGACCCGTGACTATGCGGTTAGTTCACATAAGTTACATTGGTCCCATGCAAGGTGTTTGTGCCTCTTACGAGGCCGTTTGGGGGCTGGTTTGGGTTTCACCCCTTAAGGCCTTTTTTAAGCTTAATCGATATATTTTCCAATTATCGTTATATTCTCAAACCGAGAGGCCCCGTGTGAGGTGTTCGTGCCTCTTACTAGGCAGTTTGGGGGTTTGTTTGGGTTTTCACCATCAAATGGCTTCTTTTTAATCATAATCTAGATACTTTAAAATTATCTTTATATTCTCAAAATCGGAAGACTCGTGAGTATACGGTTTGTTCCTATAAGTTATATTGGTCCCGTGCGAGGTGTTAGTACCTCTTACGGGGCCGTTTGGGGGTTGGATTTGGTTTTCACCCTCAAATTGTTTTCTTTCCACGCTAATCTAGGTATTTTTAAATTATCGTCATATTCTCAAACGGCAGACCCGCGGCTATGCGGCCATTTCCTACAAGTTACATTAGTCCCGTGAGAGGTGTTCGTGCCTCTTACAGGGTCGTTTGTGTGATAGTTCGATTTTTCACCCACAAACGACTTATTTTTCTGCCTAATCTAGATATGTTCAAATTATAATCATATTTTCAAATTGAGAGACCCGAGACTTTGCGGTTAGGTTCTACAAGTTACATTGGTCATGTGCGAGGTGTTTGTGCCTCTCACAGGTCCGTTTGGGTGTTGGTTTGTGTTTTCACCCACGAACGGCTTTCTTTTAAACATAATCTAGATTTTTTCAAATTATCATAAAATTCTCAAACCGAGAGACCAACGACTATGCGATTAACTCCTACATGTTACATTGGACCCGTGCGAGGTGTTTGTGCCTCTTATGGGGCCGTTTGGGGGCTGGTTTGGATTTTCACCCTCAAACGGCTTATTTTAAAGCCTAATCTCCATATTTTAAAATTATCGCAATATTCTCAAATAGGGAGACCAGTGACTACGCTGTCAGTTCAAATAGGTTAGATGGGTCCCGTGCGAGGTGTTCGTGCCTCTTACGGGGCCGTTTGGGGGTTGGGTTGGTTTTTACCCTCAAACGGCTTACTTTTAAGCCTAATCCAGGTGTTTTTATATTATCGGCATATTGACAAACCGAGAGACCCACAACTATGCGGTTGGTTCCTACAGGTTACATTGGTCCCTTGAGAGGTGTTCGTGCCTCTCACGGGGCCGTTTGGGGTTTGGTTTGGGTTTTCACCCTTAAATGGCATGTGTTTAAACCTAATATAGATTTTTTTCAATTATCATCATATTCTCAAATCGAGAGACCAATGACTACTCGATCAGCTCCTACTTGTTACAATAGACCCGTGTGAGGTGTTCGTGGCTCTTATGGGGCCGTTTGGGTGCTGGTTTCGGTGTTCACCCTCAAACGACTGGTTTTTAAGCCTAATCTACATATTTTAAAATTATCGATATATTCTCAAATTAGGAGACCTGTGACTATGCGGTCAGTCCAAATAAGTTACATGGGTCCCATACGAGGTGTTCGTGCCTCTTACGGGGCCGCTTAGGGCTTGGTTTTGGTTTTCACCCTCAAACGGCTTGCTTTTTAGCCAAATCCAGGTTTTTTTTAATTATCATCATATTTAGAAATCGAGAGACCCACAACTACGCGGTGAGTTCCTACAAGTTACATTGGTCCCATTAGAGGTGTTCGTGCCTCTTACGGGGCCATTTGTGGGATAGTTTGGGTTTTCACCCAAAAACGACTTATTTTTAAGCGTAATCTAGATATTTTCAAATTATCATCATATTCTCAAATTGAGAGACCCGAGACTATGAGGTCAGGTACTACAAGTTACATTGCTAACGTGCGAGGTGTTCGTGCCCCTTACGGGGCCGTTTGGGAGATGGTTTTGATTTTCACCCTCAAACTGCTTGCTTTTATTCCTAATCTAAATATTACCAAATTTTCATCATATTCTCAAAATAAAGAGACCCGCAGCTACGCTATTAGTTCCTACAAGTAACATTAGACCCGCGCAAGGTGTTTGTGCCTCTCACGGGACTGTTTGGGGATGGTCTGGGTTTTCACCATCAAACGGCTTATTTTTAAGACCAATCTGGATATTTTTAAATTATCGTCATATTCTTAAACTCAGAGAGTCACGACTACAAAGTTAATTCCTACAAGTTTCATTCGTCCCGTGCGAGGTGTTCGTGCCTCTAACGGGACCGTTTGGGGCGCTGGTTTGAGTTTTCACCCTCTTAGGGCTTGTTTTTAAGCCTAACCTAGATATTTTCAAATTATCATCATATTCTCAAACTGGGAGACCCGCAATTACGCTATCAGTTCCTACAACTTACATTGGACCCATGCGATGTGTTCATGCCTCTTATGGGATCATTTGTGGCCTGGTTTAGGTTTGTATCCTCAAACGACTTATTTTTAAGTCTAATACAAATATTTTGAAATTATCATCATATTCTCAAAATAGGAGACTCGTGACTATGTGGTCAGTTCACATAAGTTACATGGGTCCCATACGAGGTGTTCGTGCCTCTTACGAAGCCGTTTGGGGGCTGGTTTGGGTTTCCACCGTTTAATGACTTTCTTTTAATCTTAATCGATATATTTTCAAAGAGTATCACTACACATACCCACTTTCATACCTGCATAATAAGACAAAGCAATAAAAAGTTATACTTTATCCCGCAGAGGGACCCATAACAAAAAAGCATAACATTTTAATGCATTGGGTATGAAAAATGGGTGACAACATGGGTACATGTAGCTTTATTCTTTTTCAAATTATCGTCATATTCTCAAACTGGGAGGCCCGTGACTACATGGTCAGTTCCTATAAGTTACATTCGTCCTGTGCGAGGTGTCCGTGCCTCTTACGGGGCCGTTTGATGTTTGTTTCGGTTTTCACCCTCAAAAGGCTTCTTTAAGCCAATCTAGATACTTTCCAAATATCTTAGTATTCTTAAAATCGGAAGACTAGTGACTATACGGTCAGTTCCTACAAGTTACATTGGTCCCGTGCGAGGTGTTAGTGCCTCTTACGGGGCTTTTGGGGGCTGGATTTTGTTTTCACCCCCAAACGGCTTTCTTTTAAGGCTGATCTAGGTATTTTTAAGATATCGTCGTATTCTCAAACCAGTAGACCCGCGGCTATGCAGTCAGTTCCTACATGTTACTTTGGTCCCGTGACAGGTGTTCCTTCCGCTTATGGTGTCGTTTATGGGTTGGTTTTTGTTTTCACCCATAAACGGCTTATTTTTAATCGTAATCTAGATATTTTCAAATTGTCATCATATTCTCAAATTGGGAGACCCACGACTACGCGATCAGGTTCTATAAGTTCCATTGGTCCTGTGTGACGTGTTCATGCCTCTAAGGGGGTCGTATTGGGTTAGTTTGGGCTTTCACCCTCAAGCAGCTTGTATTTAAACCTAATCTACATATTTTTAAATTATCATCATATTCTCAAATTAGGAGACCCATGACTACGTGGTCAATTCATATAAGTTACATGGGTCCCATGTGAGGTGTTCGTGCCTCTTACAGGGCCGTTAGGGGGCTTGTTTGGGTTTTGACCCGTTAAAGGCCTTTTTTTTAAGCTTAATGTATATATTTTTGAATTGTCATCATATTCTCAAACCGAGAGGCCCATGAGTACACGGTCAGTTCCTATAAGTTACTTTGGTCCCATGCGAGGTGTTTGTTCCTATTACGGAGCCATTTGGGGGCTAGTTTATGTTTCTCCCTCCAACGGCTTGTTTTTAAGCCTAATCTATATATTTTCAAATCAACGTCATATTCTCAAATCGGAAGACCCGCGCTTAAGTGGTCAGTTCCTATAAGTTACATTGGTAACGTGCTAGGTGTTCATACCCCTTACAGGGCTATTTGGGAGATGGTTTTGATTTTCACCCTCAAACGGCTTACTTTAAACCCTAATCTAAGTATTTTCAAATTATCATCATATTCTCAAACCGAGGGACCCGTGATTACGCAGTTAGTTCCTTCAAGTTACATTTGTATCGCGCGAGGTGTTTGTGCCTCTTACGGGACTGTTTGGGAGATGGTTTGGGTTTTAACCATCAAACGGGTTATTTTTAAGCCCAATTTATATATTTTCAAATTACCTTCATATCTCAAATCGGGAGACCCGCGACTACGAGATTATTTCCTACAAGTTGCATTGGTCCCGTGTGAGGTGTTCGTGCCTCTAACAGGGCCGTTTGAGGAGCTGGTTTGGGTTTTCACCCTCTTACGGCTAATTTTTAAGCCTAATCTAGATATTTTCATATTGTTGTCATATTATAAAACTGGGAGACCCGCGATTACACGGTCAGTTTTGACAACGTACATTGGACCCGTGCGAGGTGGTCACCCTCAAACGACTTCTTTTTAAGCCTAATCTAGATATTTTAAAATTATCTTCATATTTACAAAATTGGAACACCCGCAACTATACAATTAGTTCCTACAAGTTACATTGGTCCCGTGCGAGGTGTTAGTAGCTCTTACGGGGCCATTTGGGGGCTTGATTTTGTTTTCACCCTCAAACGGCTTTCTTTTAAGCCTAATATACGTATTTTTAAATTATCGACATAGTCTCAAACCGACAGCCCTGCGGCTAAACGGTCAGTTCCTACAAGTTATATTGGTCCCCTTATATGTGTTGCTGTCTCTTACGGGGTCGTTTGTGGGATGGTTTAAGTTTTCACCCACAAACGGATTATTTTTAATCTTAATCTAGATATTTTCAAATTATCATCATATTCTTAAATTGGGAGACCTGAGATAATACGGTCAGGTCCTACAAGTTACTTTGGTCCAGTGCAAGGTGTTTGTGCCTCTCACGGGGCTATTTGGGGGTTGTTTTGGGTTTTCACCCTCAAACGGATTATTTTTAAACCTATTCTGGATTATTTCAAATTATCTTCATATTCTCAAACCGAGAGACTCGCGACTAGGCAATTAGTTCCTACAAGTTACATTGGTCCCGCGCGAGGCGTTTGTGCCTCTAACGGGACCGTTTGGGGGCTGGTTAAGGTTTCACCCTCAAACGCCTTATTTTTAAGCCTAATACAGATATTTTCAAATTATCGTCATTTTTCTCAGATTAGGAGACCTGCGACTACGCGTTCAGTTCCTACAAGAAACATTGGTAACGTGCAATGTGTTCGTACCCCTTATAGGGACTTTTGGGTCGTGGTCTTGATTTTCACATTCAAACGGCTTGCTTTTATGTCTAATCTAAATATTTTCAAATTATCATCATATTCTCGAACTGAGAGACTCGTGACTACGTTGTTTGTGCCTTCAAGTTATATTTGTACCGCACGAGGTGTTTGTGCCTCTTACGGGATAATTCAGGAGATGGTTTGGGTTTTCACCATCAAACGGCTTATTTTTAAGCCCAATCTAGATATTTTTAAATTATCGTCATATTCTCAAACCGAGAGACTCGCGACTGCGCGATTAGTTCCGACAAGTTACATTTGTCCCATGCGAGGTGTTCGTGCCACTAACAGGGCCATTTGGGGGCTGGTTTGGGTTTTCACCCTCTCACGGCTTATTTTTAGGCATAATCTACATATTTTCAAATTATCATCATATTCTCATACTGGGAACCCGCGATTACACAGTCAGTTCGTACAACTTACATTGGACCCCTGCGGGGTATTCGTGCCTCTTACGGGGCCATTTTTGGGTTGGTTTGGGTTTTCAACCTCAAACGACTTATTTTTAAGTCTATCTTAAATATTTTGAAATTATGGTCACATTCTCAAACCAGGAGACCCATGACTATGTGGTCAGTTCACATAAGTTACATGGGACCCATACGAGGTGTTCGTGCCTCTTACGAGGCAGTTTGCGGAGTAGTTTGGGTCTTCACCCTTAAGGCCATTTTTTAAGCTTAATCGATATATTTTCAAATTATTGTCATATTCTCAAATCGAGAGGCGCATGACTACACTGTCATTTCCTACAAGTTTCATTTATCCTGTGCGAGGTGTTCGTTCCTCTTATGAGGCCGTTTGGTGGTTTGTTTGGGTTTTCACCCTCAAAAGGCTTCTTTTTAAGCCTAATATAGATATTTTCAAAATATCTTCATATTCTCAAAAACGAAAGACCCGCGGCTACGCGGTCAGTTCCTACAATTTACATTGCTCCCGTGACAGGTGTTCCTTCCCCTTACGGGGTCGTTTGTGGGTTGGTTAGTGTTTTGACCCATAAACGACTTATTTTTAATCTTAATCTAGATATTTTCAAATTATCATCATATTCTCAAATTGGGAGACCCACGACTACACGATCAAGTCCTACAAGTTACATTGGTCCCGTGTGAGGTGTTCGTGCCTCTCACGGGGTCGTTTGGGGTTGGTTTGGGTTTTCACCCTCAAACGGTTGTATTTAAAACCTAATCTACATATTTTCAAATTAACATCATATTCTCAAATCAGGAGACTCGTGACTACGTGGTCAATTCATAAAAGTTACATGGGTCCCATGATAGGTGTTCGTGCTTCTTACGGGGCCGTTTGGGGCTTGTTTGGGTTTTCACACATTAAAGGTCTTTTTTTAAGTTTAATCGATATATTTTCGAATTATCATCATATTCTCAAACCGTGAGGCCCGTGACTACATAGTCAGTTCCTATAAGTTACATTGGTCCCGTGCGAGGTATTCGTGCCTCTCACGGGGCCGTTTGGGGGTTAGATTAGGTTTTACCCTCAAACAACTTATTTTTACGCCTAATCTTGATATTTTCAAATTATCGTCATGTTCTCAAACCAAGAGAACCGTGACTATGCGGTCAGTTCATACAAGTTACATGGGTCCAATGTGAAGTGTCCGTGCCTCTTACGGGGCCGTTTGGAGGCTAGTTTGGGATTTCACCCGTTAAAGGCCTTTTTTTTAAGCTTAATGTATATATTTTTGAATTATCATCATATTCTCAAATCGAGAGGCCCATGAATACACGATCAATTCCTACAAGTTACTTTGGTCCCATACGAGGTGTTCATTTTTTTTTACGGGGCGATTTGGGGGCTAGTTTAGGTTTCTGCCTCAAACGGCTTGTTTTTAAGCCGAATGTAGATATTTTCAAATCAACATCATATTCTCAAATCGGAAGACCCGCGACTACCCGTTCAGTTCCTACAAGTTACATTGCTAACGTGTTAGGTGTTCATACCCCTTAAAGGGTCATTTGGGAGATTGTTTTGATTTTCACACTCAAACGGCTTGCTTTTAAGCCTAATCTAAATATTTTCAAATGAACGTCATATTCTCAAACCGAGAGACCCGCAATTACGCTTTTAGTTCCTTCAAGTTACATTTCACTCGCGCGAGGTGTTTGGGCCTCTTACGGGACCGTTTGGGAGATGGTTTGGGTTTTAACCATCAAACGGCTTATTTTTAAGCCCAATTTAGATATTTTAAAATTACCTTCATATTCTCAAATCGGGAGACCCGCAACTACGAGATTAGTTCCTACAAGTTACATTAGTCCCGTGTGAGGTGTTCGTGCCTCTAACGGGACCGTTTGAGGGGCTAGTTTGGGTTTTCACCCCCTTACAGCTTATTTTTAAGCCTAATCTAGATATTTTCATATTGTTGTCATATTATCAAACTGGGATACCCGCGATTACACGGTCAGTTTTGACAACGTACATTGGACCCGTGCGAGGTGTTCGTACCTCTTATGGGGCCATTTGCGGGCTGGTTTGGTTTGCATCCTCAAACAACTTATTTTTAATCCTAAACTAGATATTTTGAAATTATCGTCATATTCTCAAACCAGGAGACCTGTGACTATGCGGTCAGTTCCCATAAGTTACATGGGTCCTATGTGAGGTGTTCTGGCCTCTTATGAGGCCGTTTAGGGGTTGGTTTGGGTTTCACACTTCAAGGCCGTTTTTAAGGTTGATTGATATATTTTCAAATTATCATCATATTTTCAAACCGAGAGGCCCCTTGACTACACGATCAGTTCCGACAAGTAACGTTCATCATGTGCGAGGTGTTCGTTCCTCTTACGTGGACTTTTGGGGGTTTATTTGGGTTTTCACACTCAAACGGTTTCTTTTTAAGCCTAATCTAGATAATTTCAAATTATCTTCATATTCTGAAAATCGAAAGACCCGCAACTATACTATTAGTTCCTACAAGTTACATTGGTCCCATGCGAGGTTTTAGTACCTATTACGGGGCCATTTGGGGGATTGATTTTGTTTTCACCCTCAAACGACTTTCTTTTAAGCCTAATATACGTATTTATAAATTATCGTCATAGTCTCAAACCGATAGACTCGCGGCTACGCGGCCAGTTCCAACAAGTTATGTTGGTCCCCTGGGAGTTGTTGGGGTCGCTCACAGGGTCGTTTGTTTGCTGGTTTGGGTTTTAACCCACAAACGGCTTATTTTTAATCTAAATCTAGATATTTTCAAAATATCATCATATTCTCAAATTGGGAGACCCGAGAGAACACGATCAGGTCCTACAAGTTACGTTGGTCCTGTGCAAGGTGTTTGTGCCTCTCACGGGGCTATTTGGGGGTTGATTTGGGTTTTCACCCTCAAACGGATTGTTTTCAAACCTATTCTAGATTATTTCCAAATATCTTCATATTCGCAAACCGAGATACTCACGACTTCGCGATTAGTTCCTACTATTTACATTGGTCCCGCGCGAGATGTTTGTGCCTCTAATGGGACCGTTTGGCGACTGGTTTAGGTTTCACCCTCAAACACCTTATTTTTAAGCCTAATATATATATTTTCAAATTATTGTCATTTTTCTCAAATTAGGAGACATGCGACTACGCGTTCAGTTCCTACAAGTAACATTGGTAAGTGCAAGGTGTCCGTACCCCTTATAGGGCCTTTTGGGTGATGGTCTTGATTTTCACATTCAAACGGCTTGCTTTTATGTCTAATCTAAATATTTTCAAATTATCATCATATTCTCAAACTGAGAGACTCACGACTACGCTGTTAGTGCCTTCAAGTTATATTTGTACAGCACGAGGTGTTTGTGCCTCTTACGGGATAATTCAGGAGATGGTTTGGGTTTTCACCATCAAATGGCTTATTGTTAAGCCCAATCTAGATATTTTTAAATTATCGTCATATTATAAAACCGAGAGACTCGCGACTGCATGATTAGTTCATACAAGTTACATTGGTGCCATGCGAGGTGTTCGTGCCTCTAACAGGGCCATTTGGGGGGCTGGTTTGGGTTTTCACCCTCTCACGGCTTATTTTTAGGCCTAATCTAGATATTATCATCATATTCTCAAACTGGGAAACCCACGATTACACAATCAGTTCCTACAACTTACATTGGACCCCTGCGAGGTGTTCGTGCTTCTTACGGGGCCATTTGTGGGTTGGTTTGGGTTTTCATCCTCAAACGACTTATTTTTAAGTCTAACCTAAATATTTTGAAATTATGGTCATATTCTCAAACCAGGAGACCCATGACTATGTGGTTAGTACACATAAGTTACGTGGGTCCCATACGAGGTGTTCGTGCCTCTTACGAGGCAGTTTGCGAACTGGTTTGGGTTTTCACCCTTAAGGCAATTTTTTTAAGCGTAATCGATATATTTTCAAACTATTGTCATATTCTCAAATCGAGAGGTGCGTGACTACACGGTCAGTTCCTACAAGTTGAATTCGTCATGTTCGCGGTGTTCATTCCTCTTATGGGGCCGTTTGGTGGTTTGTTTGGGTTTTCACCCTCAAAAGGCTTCTTTTTAATCCTAAAATAGATATTTTCAAAATATCTTCATATTCTGAAAATCGAAAGACTCGCGACTATACGGTCGGTTTCTATAGGTTACATTGTTCCCATCCAAGGTGTTAGTGACTCTTACGGGGTCGTTCTTGGGCAGAATTTTTTTTTCACCCACAAATCGCTTCCTTTTAAGGCTAATCTATGTATTTTTAAATTATCGTCATATTGTCAAATCGATAGACCCGCGGCTACGCGGTCAGTTCAAACAAGTTACATTGGTCCCGTGGCAGGTGTTCTTTCCGCTTACGGGGTCGTTTGTCGGTTGGTTAGTGTTTTCACCCATAAACAGCTTATTTTTAATCTTAATCCAGATGTTTTCAAATTATCATCATATTCTCAAATTTGGAGACCCACGACAACGCGATCAGGTCCTACAAGTTACATTGGTCCTGTGTGAGGTGTTCGTGCCTCTCATGGGATCGTTTGGGGTTGGTTTGGGTTTTCACCCTCAAACGGCTTGTATTTAAACCTAATATACATATTTTCAAATTATCATCATATTCTCAAATCAGGAGACCCGTGACTACGTGGTCAATTCATATAAGTTACATGGGTCCCGTGTGAGGTGTTCGTGCCTCTTACGGGGCTGTTTGGGGCTTGTTTGGGTTTTCACTCTTTAATTGTCTTTTTTTTAATTTTAATTGATATATTTTCGAATTATCATCATATTCTCAAACCGAGAGTCCAGTGACTACATAGTGAGTTCCTATAAGTTAAATTGGTTCCGTACGAGGTATTCGTGCCTCTCACGGGGCCTTTTAGGGGTTGGATGAGGTTTTACCATCAAACGGCTTATTTTTACGCCTAATCAAGATATTTTCAAATTATCGTCGTGTTCTCAAACCAAGAGACCCGTCACTATGCGATCAGTTCATATAAGTTACATGGGTCCCATGTGAAGTGGTCGTGCCTCTTACGGGGCCGTTTGGGGGCTAGTTTGGATTTTCACCCGTTAAAGGCCTTTTTTTAAGCTTAATGGATATATTTTTGAATTATCATCACATTCTCAAATCGAGAGGCCCATGACTACACGATCAGTTCCTACAAGTTACTTTGGTCCCATGCGAGGTGTTCGTTCCTCTTACGGGGCCATTTAGTGGATAGTTTAGGTTTCTCCCTTAAAAGGCATGTTTTTAAGCCGAATCTAGATATTTTCAAATCATCATCCTATTCTCAAATTAGAAGACCCGCGACTACACGGTCAGTTCCTACTAGTTACATTGGTAACGTGATAGGTGCTCATACCCCTTACAAGGCCATTTGGGAGATGGTTTTGATTTTCACCCTCAAACGGCTTGCTTTTAAGCCTAATCTAAATATTTTCAAATTATCATCATATTCTCAAACCAAGATACCCGCGATTACGCTTTTAGTTCCTTCAAGTTACATTTGTCTCGCGCGAGGTGTTTGGGCCTCTCACGGGACCGTTTGGGAGATGGTTTGGGTTTAAACCATCAAACGGCTTATTTTTAAGCCCAATTTAGATATTTTCAAATTACCTTCATATTCTCAAATCGGGAGACCCGCGACTACGAGATTAGTTCCTACAAGTTAAATTGGTCCCGTGTGAGTTGCTCGTGCCTCTAACGGAGCCGTTTGAGGGGCTGGTTTGGGTTTTCACCCTCTTACGACTTATTTTTAATCCTAAGGTAGATATTTTCATATTGTTGTCATATTATCAAACTGGGAGAATCACGATTACACGGTCAGTTTTGACAACATACATTGGACCCGTGCGAGGTGTTCGTACCTCTTATGGGGCCATTTGTGGGCTGGTTTGGTTTGCATCCTCAAACGACTTATTTTTAAGCCTTAACTAAATATTTTGAAATTATCTTCATATTCTCAAACCAGGAGACCTCTGACTATGCGGTCAGTTCCCATAAGTTACATGGGTCCCATGTGAGGTGTTCTTGCCTCTTATGAGTCCGTTTGGGGGTTGGTTTGGGTTTCACCCTTCAATGCCATTTTTAAGCTTAATCGATATATTTTCAAATTATCATCATATTTTCAAACCGAGAGGGCCTATGACTACACGATCAACTCCGACAAGTTACATTCGTCATGTGCGAGGTGTTCGTGCCTCTTACGTGGCCTTTTGGGGGTTTGTTTGGGTTTTCACCCTCAAACGGCTTCTTTTTAAGCCTAAGCTAGATATTTTCAAATTATCTTCATATTCCGAAAATCGGAAGACCCGCAACTATACGATTAGTTCCTACAAGTTACATTGGTCCCATGCGAGGTTTTAGTACCTCTTACGGGGCCATTTGGGGGCTTGATTTTGTTTTCACCCTCAAACGGCTTTCTTTTAAGCCTAATATACGTATTTTTAATTTATTGTCATAGTCTCAAACCGATAGACCCGCGGCTACGCGGTCAGTTCTTACAAGTTATATTAGTCCCCTGAGAGGTGTTGTTGTCGCTTACGGGGTCGTTTGTTGGATGGTTTGGGCTTTCACCCACAAACGGCTTATTTTTAATCTTAATCAAGATATTTTCAAAATATCATCATATTCTCAAATTGGGAGACCCGAGATAACACGGTCAGGTCCTACAAGTTACTTTGGTCCTGTGCAAGGTGTTTGTGCCTCTCACGGGGATATTTGGGGGCTGGTTTGGGTTTTCACCCTCAAACGGATTGTTTTTAAACTTATTCTAGATTATTTCAAATTATCTTCATATTCTCAAACCGAGTGACTCGCGACTACGCGATTAGTTCCTACAAGTTACATTGGTCCCGCGCGAGGTATTTGTGCCTCTAACGGGACTGTTTGGGGGTTGGTTTAGGTTTCACCCTCAAACGCCTTATTTTTAAGCCTAATATAGAAATTTTCAAATTATCGTCATTTTTCTCATATTAGGAGACCTGCGACTATGCGTTCAGTTCCTACAAGTAACATTGGTAACGTGCAAGGCGTTCGTACCCCTTATAGGGCCTTTTGGGCGATGGTCTTGATTTTCACATTCAAACGGCTTACTTTTATGTCTAATCTAAATATTTTCAAATTATCATCATATTCTCAAACTGAGAGACTCGCGACTATGCTGTTAGTGCCTTCAAGTTATATTTGTACCGCACGAGGTGTTTGTGCCTCTTACGGGATAGTTCAGCAGATGGTTTGGGTTTTCACCATCAAACGGCTTATTTTTAAGCCCAATCTAGATATTTTTAAATTATCGTCATATTCTCAAACCGAGAGACTCGCGACTGCGCGATTAGTTCCTACAAGTTACATTGGTCCCATGCGAGGTGCTCGTGCCTCTAACAGGGCCATTTGGGGGGCTGATTTGGGTTTTCACCCTCTCACTGCTTATTTTTAGGCCTAATCTAGATATTTTCAAATTATCATCATATTCTCAAACTGGGAAACCCGCGATTACACAGTCAGTTCCTACAACTTACATTGGACCCCTGCGAGGTGTTCGTGCCTCTTACAGGGCCATTTGTGGGTTGGTTTGGGTTTTCATCCTCAAACGGCTTATTTTTAAGTCTAACCTAAATATTTGGAAATTATGGTCATATTCTCAAACCAGGAGACCCATGACTATGTGGTCAGTTCACATAAGTTACGTGGGTCCCATACGAGGTGTTCATGCCTCTTACGAGGCCGTTTGCGGACTGGTTTGGGTTTTCACCCTTAAGGCCATTTTTTAAGCTTAATCGATATATTTTCAAATTATTGTCATATTCTCAAATCGAGAGGCGCGTGACTACACGGTCAGTTCCTACAAGTTGCATTCGTCCTGTTCGAGGTGTTCGTTCCTCTTATGGGTCGTTTGGTGGTTTGTTTGGGTTTTCAACCTCAAAAGGTTTCTTTTTAAGCCTAATATATATATTTTCAAAATATCTTCATATTCTCAAAATCGAAAGACTCGCGACTGTACGGTCGGATCCTACAGGTTACATTGGCTCCATGCAAGGTGTTAGTGACTCTTACGGGGCCATTTGTGGGCAGAATTTGGTATTCACCCTCAAACCGCTTCCTTTTAAGGCTAGTCTAGGTATTTTTAAATTATCGTCATATTCTCAAACTGATAGACCCGCGGCTACGCGGTCAGTTCCTACAATTTACATTGGTCCCGTGACAGGTGTTCCTTCCGCTTACGGGGACATTTGTGGGTTGGTTAGTGTTTTCACCCATAAATGGCTTATTTTTAATCTTAATCTATTTATTTTCAAATTATCATCATATTCTCAAATTGGGAGACCCACGACTTCGCGATCTGGTCCTACAAGTTACATTGGTCCTGTGTGAGGTGTTCGTGCCTCTCACGGGGTCGTTTGGGGTTGGTTTGGGTTTTCACCCTCAAATGGCTTATATTTAAACCTAATCTACATATTTTCAAATTATAATCATATTCTTAAATCAGGAGACCCGTGACTATGTGGTCAATTCATATAAGTTACATGGGTCCCATGTGAGGTGTCCGTGCCTCTTACGGGGCCATTTGTGGCTTGTTTGGATTTTCACACTTTTAAGGTGTTTTTTTAAGTTTAATCGATATATTTTTGAATTATCATCATATTCTCAAACCGAGAGACACGTGACTACATAGTCAGTTCCTATAAGTTACATTGGTCCCGTGCGAGGTATTCGTGTCTCTCACGGGGCCGTTTGGATGTTGGATTAGGTTTTACCCTCAAATGGCTTATTTTTATGCCTAATCTAGATATTTTCAAATTATCGTCATGTTCTCAAACCAAGAGATCCGCGACTATGCGGTTAGTTCATATAAGTTACATGGGTCCCGTGTCCGTGCTTCTAACGGGGCCGTTTGGGGGCAGGTTTGGGTTTTCACCATTTAAAGGCCTTTTTTAAAACTTAATGGATATATTTTTGAATTATCATCATATTCTCAAATCGATAGGCCCATGACTACACGATCAGTTCCTACAAGTTACTTTGGTCCCATCTGAGGTGTTCGTTCCTCTTACGGGGCCATTTGGGGGCTGGTTTAGGTTTCTCTCTCAAACGGCTTGTTTTTAAGCCAAATCTAGATATTTTAAAATCGTCATCATATTCTCAAATCGGAAGACCCGCGACTATGCGGTCAGTTCCTACAAGTAACATTGGTAAGGTCCTAGGTGTTCATACCCCTTACAGGGCCATTTGGGAGATGGTTTTGATTTTCACCCTCAAACGGCTTGCTTTTAAGCCTAATCTAAATATTTTCAAATTATCGTCATATTCTTAAACTGAGAGACCCGTGATTACGCTGTTAGTTCCTTCAAGATACATTTGTCTCGCGCGAGGTGTTTGTGCCTCTTATGGGACCGTTTGGGAGATGGTTTGGGTTTTAACCATCAAACGTATTATTTTTAAGCCCAATTTAGATATTTTCAAATTACCTTCATATTCTCAAATCGGGTGACCCACGATTACGAGATTAGTTCCTACAAGTTACATTGGTCCCGTGTGAGGTGTTCGTGCCTCTAACGGGGCCGTTTGAGGGGCTGGTTTGGATTTTCACCCTCTTATGGCCTATTTTTAAGTGTAATCTAGATATTTTCATACTGTTGTCATATTATCAAACTGGGAGACCCGCGATTACACGGTCAGTTTTGACAACATACATTGGACCCGTGCGAGGTGTTCGTACCTCTTATGGGGCCATTTGGGGGCTGGTTTGGTTTGCATCCTCAAACGACTTATTTTTAAGCCTTAACTAAATATTTTGAAATTATCTTCATATTCTCAAACCAGGAGACCTCTGACTATGCGGTCAGTTCCCATAAGTTACATGGGTCCCATGTGAGGTGTTCTTGCCTCTTATGAGTCCGTTTGGGGGTTGGTTTGGGTTTCACCCTTCAATGCCATTTTTAAGCTTAATCGATATATTTTCAAATTATCATCATATTTTCAAACCGAGAGGGCCTGTGACTACACGATCAACTCCGACAAGTTACATTCGTCATGTGCGAGGTGTTCGTGCCTCTTACGTGGCCTTTGGGGGGTTTGTTTGGGTTTTCACCCTCAAACGGCTTCTTTTTAAGCCTAATCTAGATATTTTCAAATTATCTTCATATTCTGAAAATCGAAAGACCTGCAACTATACGATTAGTTCCTACAAGTTACATTGGTCCCATGCGAGGTTTTAGTACCTTTTACGGGGCCATTTGGGGGCTTGATTTTGTTTTCACCCTCAAACGGCTTTCATTTAAGCCTAATATACGTATTTTTAAATTATTGTCATAGTCTCAAACCAATAGACCCGCGGCTACGCGGTCAGTTCCTACAAGTTATATTGGTCCCCTGAGAGGTGTTGTTGTCGCTCACGGGGTCGTTTGTTGGCTGGTTTGGGTTTTCACCCACAAACGGCTTATTTTTAATCTAAATCTAGATATTTTCAAAATATCATCATATTCTCAAATTGGGTGACCCGAGATAACACGATCAGGTCCTACAAGTTACGTTGGTCATGTGCAAAGTGTTTGTGCCTCTCGCGGGGCTATTTGGGGGTTGATGTGGGTTTTCACCCTCAAACGGATTGTTTTGAAACCTATTCAAGATTATTTCAAATTATCTTCATATTATCAAACCGAGAGACTCGCGACTACGCGATGAGTTCCTTCAATTTACATTGGTCCCGCGCAAGATGTTTGTGCCTCTAACGGGACCGTTTGGGGGCTGGTTTAGGTTTCACCCTCAAACGCCTTATTTTTAAGCATAATATAGATATTTTCAAATTATTGTCATTTTTCTCAAATTAGGAGACATGCGACTACGCGTTCAGTTCCTACAAGTTACATAGGTAACGTGCAAGGCGTTCGTACCCCTTATAGGGCCTTTTGGGTGATGGTCTTGATTTTCACATTCAAACGGCTTGCTTTTATGTCTAATCTAAATATTTTCAAATTATCATCATATTCTCAAACTGAGAGACTCGCGACTACGCTGTTAGTGCCTTCAAGTTATATTTGTACCGCACGAGGTGTTTGTGCCTCTTACGGGATAATTCAGGAGATGGTTTGGGTTTTCACCATCAAACGACTTATTTTTAAGCCCAATCTAGATATTTTTAAATTATCGTCATATTCTCAAACCGATAGACTCGCGACTGCGCGATTAGTTCCTACAAGTTACATTGGTCCCATGCGAGGTGCTCGTGCCTCTAACAGGGCCATTTGGGGGGCTGATTTGGGTTTTCACCCTCTCACTGCTTATTTTTAGGCCTAATCTAGATATTTGTCCCGTGACAGGTTTTCCTTCCGCTTACGGGGTCGTTTGTGGGTTGGTTAGTGTTTTCACCCATAAATGGCTTATTTTTAATCTTAATCTATTTATTTTCAAATTATCATCATATTCTCAAATTGGGAGACCCACGACTTCGCGATCTGGTCCTACAAGTTACATTGGTCCTGTGTGAGGTGTTCGTGCCTCTCACGGGGTCGTTTGGGGTTGGTTTGGGTTTTCACCCTCAAATGGCTTATATTTAAACCTAATCTACATATTTTCAAATTATAATCATATTCTTAAATCAGGAGACCCGTGACTATGTGGTCAATTCATATAAGTTACATGGGTCCCATGTGAGGTGTCCGTGCCTCTTACGGGGCCATTTGTGGCTTGTTTGGATTTTCACACTTTTAAGGTGTTTTTTTAAGTTTAATCGATATATTTTTGAATTATCATCATATTCTCAAATCGAGAGACACGTGACTACATAGTCAGTTCCTATAAGTTACATTGGTCCCGTGCGAGGTATTCGTGTCTCTCACGGGGCCGTTTGGATGTTGGATTAGGTTTTACCCTCAAATGGCTTATTTTTATGCCTAATCTAGATATTTTCAAATTATCGTCATGTTCTCAAACCAAGAGATCCGCGACTATGCGGTTAGTTCATATAAGTTACATGGGTCCCGTGTCCGTGCTTCTAACGGGGCCGTTTGGGGGCAGGTTTGGGTTTTCACCATTTAAAGGCCTTTTTTAAAACTTAATGGATATATTTTTGAATTATCATCATATTCTCAAATCGATAGGCCCATGACTACACGATCAGTTCCTACAAGTTACTTTGGTCCCATCCGAGGTGTTCGTTCCTCTTACGGGGCCATTTGGGGGCTGGTTTAGGTTTCTCTCTCAAACGGCTTGTTTTTAAGCCAAATCTAGATATTTTAAAATCGTCATCATATTCTCAAATCGGAAGACCCGCGACTATGCGGTCAGTTCCTACAAGTAACATTGGTAAGGTCCTAGGTGTTCATACCCCTTACAGGGCCATTTGGGAGATGGTTTTGATTTTCACCCTCAAACGGCTTGCTTTTAAGCCTAATCTAAATATTTTCAAATTATCGTCATATTCTTAAACTGAGAGACCCGTGATTACGCTGTTAGTTCCTTCAAGATACATTTGTCTCGCGCGAGGTGTTTGTGCCTCTTATGGGACCGTTTGGGAGATGGTTTGGGTTTTAACCATCAAACGTATTATTTTTAAGCCCAATTTAGATATTTTCAAATTACCTTCATATTCTCAAATCGGGTGACCCACGATTACGAGATTAGTTCCTACAAGTTACATTGGTCCCGTGTGAGGTGTTCGTGCCTCTAACGGGGCCGTTTGAGGGGCTGGTTTGGATTTTCACCCTCTTATGGCCTATTTTTAAGTGTAATCTAGATATTTTCATACTGTTGTCATATTATCAAACTGGGAGACCCTTGATTACACGGTCAGTTTTGACAACGTACATTGGACCCGTTCGAGGTGTTCATACCTCTTATGGGGCCATTTGCGGGCTGGTTTGGTTTGCATCCTCAAATGACTTATTTCTAAGCCTAAACTAGATATTTTGAAATTATCGACAAATTCTCAAACCAGGAGACCTGTGACTACGCGGTCAGTTCCCATAAGTTACATGGGTCCCATGTGAGGTGTTCTTGCCTCTTATGAGTCCGTTTGGGGGTTGGTTTGGGTTTCACCCTTTAACGCCTTTATTAAGCTTAATCGATATATTTTCAAATTATCATCATCTTTTCAAATCGAGAGGCCCCGTGACTACACGATCAGTTCCGACAAGTTACGTTCGTCATGTGCGAGGTGTTCGTGCCTCTTACGTGGCCTTTTGGGGGTGTGTTTGGGTTTTCACCCTCAAACGGCTTCTTTTTAAGCCTAATCTAGATATTTTCAAATTATCTTCATATTCTGAAAATCGAAAGACCCGCAACTATACGATTAGTTCCTACAAGTTACATTGGTCCCATGCGAGGTTTTAGTACCTTTTACGGGGCCATTTGGGGGCTTGATTTTGTTTTCACCCTCAAACGGCTTTCATTTAAGCCTAATATACGTATTTTAAAATTATTGTCATAGTCTCAAACCGATAGACCCGCGGCTACGCGGTCAGTTCCTACAAGTTATATTGGTCCCCTGAGAGGTGTTGTTGTCGCTCACGGGGTCGTTTGTTGGCTGGTTTGGGTTTTCACCCACAAACGGCTTATTTTTAATCTAAATCTAGATATTTTCAAAATATCATCATATTCTCAAATTGGGTGACCCGAGATAACACGATCAGGTCCTACAAGTTACGTTGGTCATGTGCAAAGTGTTTGTGCCTCTCGCGGGGCTATTTGGGGGTTGATGTGGGTTTTCACCCTCAAACGGATTGTTTTGAAACCTATTCAAGATTATTTCAAATTATCTTCATATTATCAAACCGAGAGACTCGCGACTACGCGATGAGTTCCTTCAATTTACATTGGTCCCGCGCGAGATGTTTGTGCCTCTAACGGGACCGTTTGGGTGCTGGTTTAGGTTTCACCCTCAAACAACTTATTTTTAAGCATAATATAGATATTTTCAAATTATTGTCATTTTTCTCAAATTAGGAGACATGCGACTACGCGTTCAGTTCCTACAAGTTACATAGGTAACGTGCAAGGCGTTCGTACCCCTTATAGGGCCTTTTGGGTGATGGTCTTGATTTTCACATTCAAACGGCTTGCTTTTATGTCTAATCTAAATATTTTCAAATTATCATCATATTCTCAAACTGAGAGACTCGCGACAACATTGTTAGTGCCTTCAAGTTATATTTGTACCGCACGAGGTGTTTGTGCCTCTTACGGGATAATTCAGGAGATGGTTTGGGTTTTCACCATCAAACGACTTATTTTTAAGGCCAATCTAGATATTTTTAAATTATAGTCATCTTATCAAACCGAGAGACTCGCGACTGCACGATTAGTTCCTACAAGTTACATTGGTCCCATGTGAGGTGTTCGTGCCTCTAACATGGCCATTTTGGGGGCTGGTTTGGGTTTTCACCCTCTCACGGCTTATTTTTAGGCCTAATCTAGATATTATCAAATTATCATCATATTCTCAAACTGGGAAACCCACGATTACAAAGTTAGTTCCTACAACTTACATTGGACCCCTGCGAGGTGTTCGTGCTTCTTACGGGGCCATTTGTGGGTTGGTTTGGGTTTTAATCCTCAAATGACTTATTTTTAAGTCTAAACTATATATTGTGAAATTATGGTCATATTCTCAAACCAGGAGACCCATGACTATGTGGTTAGTACAGATAACTTACGTGGGTCCCATACGAGGTGTTCGTGCCTCTTACGAGGCAGTTTGCGAACTGGTTTGGGTTTTCACCCTTAAGGCCATTTTTTTAAGCTGAATCGATATATTTTCAAATTATTATCGTATTCTCAAATTGAGAGGCGCGTGACTACACGGTCAGTTCCTACAAGTTGCATTCGTCCTGTGCGAGGTGTTGATTATTCTTATGGGGTCGTTTGGTGGTTTGTTTGGGTTTTAACCCTCAAAAGGCTTTTTTTTAAGCCTAATATAGATATTTTCAAAATATATTCATATTCTAAAAATCGAAAGACTCGCGACTATACGGTCGGTTCCTACAGGTTACATTGGTCCCATGCAAGGTGTTAGTGACTCTTACGGGGCCGTTTGTGGGCAGAATTTGGTTTTCACCCTCAAACCGCTTCCTTTTAAGGATAATCTAGGTATTTTTAAATTATCGTCATATTCTCAAACCGATAGACCCGCGGCTACGCGGTCAGTTCAAACAAGTTACATTTGTCCCGTGACAGGTTTTCCTTCCGCTTACGGGGTCGTTTGTGGGTTGGTTCATGTTTTCACCCATTAACGGCTTATTTTTAATCTTAATCTAGATATTTTCAAATTATCATCATATTCTCAAATTGGGAGACCCACGACAACGCGATCAGGTCCTACAAGTTACATTGGTCCTGTGTGAGGTGTTCGTGCCTCTCACGGGGTCGTTTGGGGTTGGTTTGGGTTTTCACCCTGAAACGTCTTGTATTTAAACCTAATCTACATATTTTCAAATTATCATCATATTCTCAAATCAGGAGACCCATGACTACGTGGTCAATTCATATAAGTTACATGGGTCCCATGTGAGGTGTTCGTGCCTCTTACGGGGCCGTTTGGGGCTTGTTTGGGTTTTCACTCTTTAATGGTCTTTTTTTTAATTTTATCAATATATTTTCGAATTATCATCATATTCTCAAATCGAGACGCCCGTGACTACATAGTCAGTTCCTATAAGTTACATTGGTCCCGTGTGAGGTATTCGTGCCTCTCACGGGGCCGTTTGGGGGTTGGATTAGGTTTTACCCTCAAACGGCTTATTTTTACGCCTAATCTAGATATTTTCAAATTATTATCATGTTCTCAAACCAAGATACCCATGACTATGCGATCAGTTCATATAAGTTACATGGGTCCCATGTGAAGTGTTCGTGCCTCTTACGGGGCCGTTTGGTGGCTGGTTTGGGTTTTCACCCGTTAAAGGCCTTTTTTAAGCTTAATTGATATATTTTTGAATTATCATCATATTCTCTAATCGAGAGGCCCATGACTACACGATCAGTTCGTACAAGTTACTTTGGTCCCATGCGAGGTGTTCGTTCCTCTTATGGGGCCATTTAGTGGGTAGTTTAAGTTTCTCCCTCAAACGGCTTGTTTTTAAGCTGAATCTAGATTTTTTCAAATCATCGTCATATTCTCAAATCGGAAGACCCGCGACTTCGCGGTCAGTTCCTACAAGTTACATTGGTAACGTGCTAGGTGTTCATATCCATTAAAGGGCCATTTGGGAGATGGTTTTTATTTTCACCCTCAAACGGCTTGCTTTTAAGCCTAATCTAAATATTTTCAAATTATCATCATATTCTCAAACCAAGAGACCCGCGATTACGCTTTTAGTTCCTTCAAGTTCCATTTGTCTCGCGCGAGGTGTTTGGGCCTCTTACGGGATTGTTTTGAAGATGGTTTGGGTTTAAACCATCAAACGGCTTATTTTTAAGCCCAATTTAGATATTTTCAAATTACCATCATATTCTCAAATCGGGAGACCCGCGACTACGAGATTAGTTCCTACAAGTTACATTGGTCCCGTGTGAGGTGTTCGTGCCTCTAACAGAGCCGTTTGAGGGGCTGGTTTGGGTTTTCACCCTCTTACGACTTATTTTTAAGCCTAATCTAGATATTTTCATATTATCAAACTGGGAGACCCGCGATTACACGGTCAGTTTTGACAACGTACATTGGACCCGTGCGAGGTATTCGTGCCTCTTATGGGCCCATTTGCGGGATGGTTTGTATTGCATCCTCAAACGACTTATTTTTAAGCCTAAACTAGATATTTTGAAATTATCGTCATATTCTCAATCTTAGAGACCTCTGACTATGTGGTCAGTTCCCATAAGTTAAATGGGTCCCATGTGCGTGTTCTTGCCTCTTATGAGTACGTTTTGGGGTTGGTTTGGGTTTCACCCTTTAAGGCCTTTTTTAAGCTTAATCGATATATTTTCATATTTTCAAACCTAGAGGCCCTATGACTACACGATCAGCTCTGACAAGTTACATTCGTCATGTGCGAGGTGTTCGTTCCTCTTACGTGGCCTTTTGGGGATTTTTTGGGTTTTCACCCTCAAACGGCTTCTTTTTAAGCCTAATCTAGATATTATCAAATTATCTTCATATTCCGAAAATCGAAAGACCCGCAACTATACGATTAGTTCTTACAAGTTACATTGGTCCCATGCGAGGTTTTAGTACCTCTTACGGGGCCATTTGGGGGCTTGATTTTGTTTTCACCCTCAAATGGATTTCTTTTAAGCCTAATATACGTATTCTTAAATTATCGTCATAGTCTCAGACCGATAGACCCGCGGCTACTCGGTCAGTTCCTACAAGTTATATTGGTCCCCTGAGAGGTGTTGTTGTCGCTTACGGGGTCGTTTGTTGCCTGGTTTGGGTTTTCACCCACAAACGGCTTCTTTTTAATCTTAATCTAGATATTTTCAAAATATCATCATATTCTCAAATTGAGAGACCCGAGATAACACGGTTAGGTCCTATAAGTTACTTTGGTCCTGTGCAAGGTGTTTGTGCCTCTCACGGGGCTATTTGTGGGTTGTTTTGGGTTTTCACCCTCAAACGGATTGTTTTTAAACTTATTCTAGGTTATTTCAAATTATCTTCATATTCTCAAACAAAGAGACTCGCGACTACGCGATTAGTTCCTACAATTTACATTGGTCCCGCGCGAGTTGTTTGTGCCTGTAACGGGACTGTTTGGGGGCTGGTTTAGGTTTCACCCTCAAATGACTTATTTTTATGCCTAATATAGATATTTTCAAATTATCGTCATTTTTCTCATATTAGGAGACCTGCGACTATGCGTTCAGTTCTTAAAGTAACATTGATAACGTGCAAGGTGTTCGTACCCCTTATAGGGCCTTTTGGGTGATCGTCTTGATTTTCACATTCAAACGGCTTACTTTTATGTCTAATCTAAATATTTTCAAATTATCTTCATATTCTCAAACTGAGAGACTCGCGACTACGCTGTTAGTGCCTTCAAGTTATATCTGTACCGCACGAGGTGTTTGTGCCTCTTACGGGATAGTTCAGCAGATGGTTTGGGTTTTCACCATCAAACGGCTTATTTTTAACCCCAGTCTAGATATTTTTAAATTATCGTCATATTCTCAAACCGAGAGACTCGCGACTGCGCAATTAGTTCCTACAAGTTACATTGGTCTCATGCGAGGTGCTCCTGCCTCTAACAGGGCCATTTGGGGGGGTGATTTGGGTTTTCACCCTCTCATGGCTTATTTTTAGGCCTAATCTAGATATTTTCAAATTATCATCATATCCTCAAACTGGGAAACCCGTGATTACAGAGTCAGTTCCTACAACTTACATTGGACCCCTGCGAGGTGTTCGTGCCTCTTACGGGGCCATTTCTGGGTTAGTTTGGGTTTTCATCCTCAAACGGCTTATTTTTAATTCTAAACTAAATATTTTGAAATTATGCTCATATTCTCAAATGAGGAGACCCATGACTATGTGGTTAGTACACATAACTTACGTGGGTCCCATACGAGGTGTCCGTGCCTCTTACGAGGCAGTTTGCGAACTGGTGTGGGTTTTCACCCTTAAGGCCATTTTTTTAAGCTTAATCGATATATTTTCAAATTATTGTCGTATTCTCAAATCGAGAGGCGCGTGACTACACGGTCAGTTCCTACAAGTTGCATTCGTCCTGTGCGAGGTGTTCATTCTTCTTATGGGGTCGTTTGGTGGTTTGTTTGGGTTTTAACCCTCAAAAGGCTTCTTTTTAAGCCTAATATAGATATTTTCAAAATATCTTCATATTCTCAAAATCGAAAGACTCGCGACTGTACGGTCGGATCCTACAGGTTACATTGGTCCCATGCAAGGTGTTAGTGACTCTTACGGGGCCGTTTGTGGGCAGAATTTGGTTTTCACCCTCAAACTGCTTCCTTTTAAGGCTAATCTAGGTATTTTTAATTTATTGTCATATTCTCAAACTGATAGACCCGCGGCTACGCGGTCAATTCCTACAAGTTACATTGGTCCTGTGACAGGTGTTCCTTCTACTTACGGGGTCGTGTTGTGGGTTGTATAGTGTTTTCACCCATAAACGGCTTATTTTTAATCTTAATCTATATATTTTCAAATTATCATCATATTCTCAAATTGGGAGACCCACGACTACGCGATCAGGTCCTACAAGTTACATTGGTCCTGTGTGAGGTGTTCGTGCCTCTCACGGGGTCGTTTGGGGTTGGTTTGGGTTTTCACCCTCAAATGGCTTGTATTTAAACCTAATCTACATATTTTCAAATTATCAGCATATTATTAAATCAGGAGACCCGTGACTACGTGGTCAATTCCTATAAGTTACATGGGTCCCATGTGAGGTGTTCGTGCCTCTTACGGGGTCGTTTGGGGCTTGTTTGGGTTTTCACACTTTAAAGGTCTTTTTTAAGTTGAATCGATATATTTTTGAATTATCATCATATTCTCAAACCGAGAGACCCGTGACTACATAGTCAGTTCCTATAAGTTACATTGGTCCCGTGCGAGGTATTCGTGCCTCTCATGGGGCCGTTTGGATGTTGGATTAGGTTTTACCCTCAAATGGCTTTTTTTTACGCCTAATCTAGATATTTTCAAATTATCGTCATGTTCTCAAACCAAGTGATCCGTGACTATGCAGTCAGTTCATATAAGTTACATGGGTCCCATGTGAAGTGTCCGTGCTTCTAACGGGGCCGTCTGGGGTCCGGTTTGGGTTTTCACCATTCAAAGGCCTTTTTTTAAGCTTAATGGATATATTTTTGAATTATCATCATATTCTCAAATCAAGAGGCCCATGACTAGAGGATCAGTTCGTACAAGTTACTTTGGTCACATGCGAGGTGTTCGTTCCTCTTACGGGGCCATTGGGGGGCTATTTAGGTTTCTCTCTCAAACGACTTATTTTTAAGCCAAATCTAGATATTTTCAAATCATCATCATATTTACAAATCGAAAGACCCACGACTACGCGATCAATTCCTACAAGTTACATTGGTAAGGTGTTAGGTGTTCATACCACTTACAGGGCCATTTGGGAGATGGTTTTGATTTTCACCCTGAAATGGATTGATTTTAAGCCTAATCTAAATATTTTCAAATTATCGTCATATTCTTAAACAGAGAGACCCGCGATTACGTTGTTAGTTCCTTCAAGTTCCATTTGTCTCGCGTGAGGTGTTTGTGCCTCTTATGGGACTGTTTGGGAGATGGTTTGGGTTTTAACCATCAAACGGCTTATTTTTAAGCCCAATTTAGATATTTTCAAATTACCTTCATATTCTCAAATTTGGGAGACCCGCGACTACGAGATTAGTTACTACAAGTTACATTGGTCCCGTGTGACGTGTTCGTGCCTCTAACGGGGCCGTTTGAGGGGCTGGTTTGGGTTTTCACCCTCTTATGGCTTATTTTTAAGCGAAATCTAGATATTTTTATACTGTTGTCTTATTATCAAACTGGGAGACCCGCGATTACACGGTCAGTTTTGACAACGTACATTGGACCCGTTCGAGGTGTTCGTACCTCTAATGGGTCCATTTGCGGGCTGGTTTTGTTTGCATCCTCAAATGACTTATTTTTAAGCCTAAACTAGATATTTTGAAATTATCATCATATTCTCAAACCAGGAGACCTGTGACTATGCGGTCAGTTCCCATAAGTTACATGGGTCCCATGTGAGGTGTTCTTGCCTCTTATGAGTCCGTTTGGGGGTGGTTTGCTTTTCACCCTTTAACGTCTTTTTTAATCTTAATCGATATATTTTCAAATTATCATCATATTTTCAAACTGAGAGGCCCCGTGACTACACGATCAGTTCCGACAAGTTACATTCGTCATGTGCGAGGTGTTCGTGCCTCTTACGTGGCCTTTTGGGGGTTTGTTTGGGTTTTCACCCTCAAACGGCTTCTTTTTAAGCCTAATCTAGATATTTTAAAATTATCTTCATATTCTGAAAATTGGAAGACCCGCAACTATACGATTAGTTCCTACAAGATACATTGGTCCCATGCGAGGTTTTAGTACCTCTTACGGGGCCATTTGGGGGATTGATTTTGTTTTCACCCTCAAACGACTTTCTTTTAAGACTAATATATGTATTTTTAAATTATAGTCATACTCTCAAACCGATAGACCCGCGGCTACGCGGTCAGTTCTTACAAGTTATATTAGTCGCCTAAGGGTGTTGTTATCGCTTACGTGGTCGTTTGTTGGCTGGTTTGGGTTTTCACCCACAAATGGCTTATTTTTAATCACAATCTAGATATTTTCAAATTATCATCATATTCTCAAATTGGGAGACCCGATATAACACGGTCAGGTCCTACAAGTTACATTGGTCCTGTGCAAGGTGTTTGTGCCTCTCACGAGGCCGTTAGGCCGTTATTTTTGGTTTTGACCCTCAAACGGATTGTTTTTATACCTATTCTAGATTATTTCAAATTATCTTCATATTCTCAAGCCGATAGACTCGCGACTACGCAATTAGTTCCTACAAGTTACATTGGACCCGCGCGAGGTGTTTGTGCCTCTAACGGGACGTTTTGGGGATGGTTTAGGTTTCACCCTCAAACACCTTATTTTTAAGCCTAATATAGATATTTTTTAAATTATTATCATTTCTCTCTCATTATTAGACCTGCGACTACGCGTTCAGTTCCTACAAGTAACATTGGTATCGTGCAAGGTGTTCGTACCCTTTATATGGCCTTTTGGGTGATGGTCTTAATTTTCACATTCAAACGACTTGCTTTTATGTCTAATCTAAATATTTTCAAACTATCATCATATTATCAAACTGAGAGACTCGCGACTACGCTGTCAGTGCCTTCAAGCTATATTTGTACCGCACAAGGTCTTTTTGTCTCTTACGAGATAGTTCAGGAGATGGTTTGGGTTTTCACCATCAAACGGCTTATTTTTAAGCCCAATCTAGATATTTTTAAATTATCGTCATATTCTCAAACCGAGAGATTCGTGAGTGCGCGATTAGTTCCTACAAGTTACATTGGTCCCATGCGAGGTGTCCGTGCCTCTAACGGGGCCATTTGGGTGGCTGGTTTGGGTTTTCACCCTCTCACGGCTCGTTTTTAGGCCTAATCTAGATATTTTCAAATTATCATCATATTCTCAAACTGGGAAACCCGCGATTACGCAGTCAGTTCCTACAACTTACATTGGACCCCTGCGAGGTGTTCGTGCCTCTTACGGGGCCATTTGTGGGTTGGTTTGGGTTTTCATCGTCAAACGACTTATTTTTAAGTCTAACCTAAATATTTTGAAATTATGGTAATATTCTCAAACCAGGAGACCCATGACTATGTGGTCAGTTCACATAAGTTACGTGGGTCCCATACGAGGTGTTCGTGCCTCTTACGAGGCCGTTTGCGGACTGGTTTGGGTTTTCACCCTTAAGGCCATTTTTTTAAGCATAATCGATATATTTTCTAATTATTGTCATATTCTCAAATCGAGAGGCGCGTGACTACACGGTCAGCTCCTATAAGTTACATTCGTCCTGTGCGAGGTGTTCGTTCCTCTTACGGGTCCATTTGGTGTTTTATTTGGGTTTTCACCCTCAAAAGGCTTCTTTTTAAGCCTAATATAGATATTTTCAAAATATCTTCATATTCTCATAATCGAAAGGCTCGCGACTATACGGTCGGTTCCTACACTTTACATTTGTCCTGTGCAAGGTTTTATTGACTCTTACGGAGCCGTTTGTGGGCAGCATTTGGTTTTCACCCTCAAATGGATTCATTTTAAGGCTAATCTAGGCATTTTTAAATTATCGTCATATTCTCAAACCGGTAGACCCGCGGCTTCGCGGTCAGTTCTTACAAGTTACATTGGTCCTGTGTGAGGTGTTCGAGCCTCTCACTGGGTTGTTTGGGGTTGGTTTGGGTTTTCACCCTCAACCGGCTTGTATTTAAACATAATCTACATATTTTCAAATTATCATCATATTCTCAAATCAGGAGACCCGTGACTATGTGGTCAATTCATATAAGTTACATGGGTCCCATGTGAGGTGTCCGTGCCTCTTATGGGGCCATTTAGGGGCTATTTTCGGTTTTCACACTTTAAAGGTCTTTTTTTTAAGTTTAATCGATATATTTTCGAATTATCATCATCTTCTCAAATCGAGAGGCCCGAGACTACATAGTTTGTTCCTATAAGTTACATTATTCCCGTACGAGGTAATCGTGCCTCTCACGGGGTCGTTTGTGGGTTGGATTAGGTTTTACCCTCAAACGGCTTATTTTTACGCCTAATCTTGATATTTTAAAATTATCGTCATGTTCTCAAACCAAGACACTCGTGACTATGAGGTCAGTTGATATAACTTACATGGGTCCCATGCGAAGTGTGTGTGCCTCTTACGAGGCCGTTTGGGGGCTGGTTTGGGTTTTCACCCGTTAAAGGCCTTTCTTTAAGCTTAATGGATTTATTTTTGAATTATCACCATATTCTCAAACCAAGAGGCCCATGACTACACGGTTAGTTCCTACAAGTTGCTTTGGTCCCATGCGAGGTGTTTGTTCCTCTTATGGGTCCATTTGGGGGTGGGTTTAGGTTTCTACCTCAAACAACTTATTTTTAAGGCTAATCTAGATATTTTCAAGTCATCGTCATATTCTAAAATCTGAAGACCCGCGACTACGCGATCAGTTTCAACAAGTTACATTCGTCATGTGCGAGGTGTTTGTGCCTCTTACGTGGCCTTTTAGGGGTTTGTTTGGGTTTTCACCCTCAAACGGCTTCTTTTTATGCCTAATCTAGATATTTTCTAATTATCTTCATATGCTCAAAATCGGAAGACCAGCAACTATACGATTAGTTCCTACAAGTTACATTGGTCCCGTGCGAGGTGTTAGTACCTCTTACGGGGCCCTTTGGGGGCTTCATTTTGTTTTCACCCTCAAACGACTTTCTTTTAAGCCTAATATACGTATTTTTAAATTTTCGTCATAGTCTCAAACTGATAGACCCGGGGCTACGCGGTCAGTTCCTACAAGTTATATTGGTCCCCTAAGAGGTGTTAGTGTCGTTGGTTTGGGTTTTCACCCACCAATGACTTATTTTTAATCTTAATCTGGATATTTTCAAATTATCATCATATTCTCAAATTGGGAGACCCGAGATAACACGGTCAGGTCCTATAAGTTAGATTGGTCTTGTGCGAGGTGTTTGTGCCTCTCACGGGGCCGTTTGGGGGTTGTTTTGGGTTTTCACCCTCAAACGGATTGTTTTTAAACCTATTCTTGATAATTTCAAATTATATTCATATTCTCAAACCGAGAGACACGCGACTACGCGATTATTTCCTATAAGTTACATTGGTCCCGCGCGAGGTGTTTGTGCCTCTAACGGGACCGTTTGGGGGCTGGTTTAGGTTTCACCCTCAAACGCCTTATTTTTAAACCTAATAAAGATGTTTTCAAATTATCATCATTTTTCTCATATTAGGAGACCTACGACTACGCGTTCAGTTCCTACAAGTAACATTGCTAACGTGCAAGGTGTTCGTACACCTTAGAGGGTGGTCTTCATTTTCACATTCAAATGACTTGATTTTATGTCTAATCTAAATATTTTCAAATTATCATCATATTCTCAAGCCGAGAGACTCGCGACTACCCTGTCGGTGCCTTCAAGCTATATTTGTACCGCACGAGGTCTTTGTGCCTATTACGGGATAGTTCAAGAGATGGTTTCGGTTTTCACCATCAAACGGCTTATTTTTAACCCCAATATAATTTTTTAAATTATCGTCATATTCTTAAACTGACAGACTCGCGGTTGCGCAATTTGTTACTGCAAGTTACATTGATCCCATGCGAGGTGTTCGTGCCTCTAACGGGGCCATTTGGGGGGCTGGTTTGGGTTTTCACCTTCTCACGACTTATTTTTAAGCTTAATCTAGATATTTTCAAATTATCATCATATTCTCAAACTGGGAAACCCGCGATTACGCAGTCAGTTCCTACAACTTACATTGGACCCCTGCGAGGTGTTCGTGCCTCTTATGGGGCCATTTGTGGGTTGGTTTGGGCTTTCATCCTCAAACGACTTATTTTTAAGTCTAACCTAAATATTTTGAAATTATGGTCATATTCTCAAACCAGGAGACCCATGACTATGTGGTCAATTCACATAAGTTACGTGGGTCCCATACGAGGTGTTCATGCCTCTTACGAGGCCGTTGGCGGATTGGTTTGGGTTTTCACCCTTAAGGCCTGTTTTTTAAGATTAATCGGTATATTTTCAAATTATTGTCATATTCTCATATCAAGAGGCGCGTGACTACACGATCAGCTCCTACAAGTTACATTCGTCTTGTGCGAGGTGTTCGTTCCTCTTACGGGGCCATTTGGTGTTTTGTTCGGTTTTCACCCTCAAAAGGCTTCTTTTTAAGCCTAATATAGATATCAAAATATCTTCATATTCTTAAATTCGAAAGAATCGCGACTATACGGTCGGTTCCTACACGTTACATTGGTCCCGTGCAAGGTGTTTGTGACTCTTACGGGGTCGTTTATGGGCCGAATTCGGATTTCACCCTCAAATGGCTTCCTTTTAGGGCTAATCTATTTATTTTCAAATAATCATCATATTCTCAAATTGGGAGACCCACGACTACACGAAAAGGTCCTACAAGTTACATTGGTCCTGTGTGAGGTGTTCGTGCCTCTCATGGGGTCGTTTGGGGTTGCTTTGGGTTTTCACACTCAAACGGCTTGTATTTAAACATAATCTACATATTTTCAAATTATCATCATATTCTCAAATCAGGAGACCCGTGACTACGTGGTCAATTCATATAAGTTACATGGGTCCCATGTGAGGTGTTCGTGCCTCTTACAGGGCCATTTAGGGGCTTGTTTGGGTTTTCACACTTTAAAGGTCTTTTTTTTAAGTTTAATCGATATATTTTCGAATTATCATCATCTTCTCAAACTGAGAGGCCCGAGACTACATAGTCTGTTCCTATAAGTTACATTGGTCCCGTGCGAGGTATTCGTGCCTCTCACGGGGCCGTTTGGGGGTTGGATTAGGTTTTACCCTCAAACGGCTTATTTTTATGCCTAATCTTGATATTTTCAAATTATCCTCATGTTCTCAAACCAAGAAACTCGTGACTATGAGGTTAGTCCATATAAGTTACATGGGTCCCATGTGAAGTGTCCGTGCCTCTTACGAGGCCGTTTGGGGGCTGGTTTGGGTTTTGACCCGTTAAAGGCCTTTCTTTAAGCTTAATGGATTTATTTTTGAATTATCATCATATTCTCAAACCGAGAGGCCCATGACTACACGGTCAGTTCCTACAAGTTACTTTGGTCCCATGCGAGGTGTTCGTTCCTCTCATGGGGCCATTCGGGGGTTGGTTTAGGTTTCTCCCTCAAACAGCTTGTCTTTAAGCCTAATCTAGATATTTTTAAATCATCGTCATATTCTCAAATCAACAGACCCGTGACTACGCGATCAGTTTTGACAAGTTACATTCGTCATGTGCGAGGTGTTCGTGCCTCTTATGTGGCCTTTTCGGGGTTTGTTTGGGTTTTCACCCACAAACGGCTTCTTTTTAAGCCCAATCTATATTCTTTCAAATTATATTCACATTCTCAAAATCGGAAGACCCGCAACTATATGATTAGTTCCTACAAGTTACATTGGTCCCGTGCGAGGTCTTAGTACCTCTTACGGGGCCCTTTGGGGGCTTCATTTTGTTTTCACCCTCAAACGGCTTTCTTTTATGCCTAATATACGTATTTTTAAATTATTGTCATAGTCTCAAACCGATAGACCCAGGGCTACGCGTTCAGTTCCTACAAGTTATATCGGTCCCCCGAGAGGTGTTGCTGTCGCTTACGGGGTCGTTTCTGGGTTGGTTTTGGTTTTCACCCACAAACGACTTATTTTTAATCTTAATCTAGATATTTTCAAATTATCATCATATTCTCAAATTGGGAGACCCGAGATAACACGGTCAGGTCCTACAAGTTACATTGGTCCTGTGCGAGGTGTTTGTGCCTCTCACGGGGCCGTTTGGGGGTTGCTTTGGGTTTTCACCCTCAAACGGATTGTTTTTAAACCTATTCCAGATTATTTCAAATTATCTTCATATCGCGACTACGCGATTATTTCCTACAAGTTACATTGGTCCCGTGCGAGATGTTTGTGCCTCTAACGGGACCGTTTGGGGGCTGGTTTAGGTTTCACCCTCAAACGCCTTATTTTTAAGCCTAATATAGATATTTTCAAATTATCGTCATTTTTCTCATATTAGGAGACCTGCGACTACGCGTTCAGTTCCTACAAGTAACATTGGTAACGTGCAAAGTGTTCGTACCCCTTATAGGGCCTTTTGGGTGATGGTCTTCATTTTCACATACAAACGACTTGCTTTTATGTCTAATCGAAATATTTTCAAATTATCATCATATTCTCAAGCCGAGAGACTCGTGACTACGCTGTTAGTACCTTCAAGCTATATTTGTATCGCACGAGGTCTTTGTGCCTCTTATGAGATAGTTCAAGACATGGTTTTGGTTTTCACCATCAAACGACTTATTTTTAAGCCCAATCTGGATATTTTTAAATTATCGTCATATTCTCAAACTGAGAGACTCGCGGCGAGGTGTTCGTGCCTATAGCGGGGCCATTTGGGGTGCTGGTTTTGGTTTTCACCCTCTCACGGCTTATTTTTAAGCCTAATCTAGATATTTTCAAATTATCATCATATTCTCAAACTGGGAAACCCACGATTACGTTGTCAGTTCCTACAACTTACATTGGACCCCTGCGAGGTGTTCGTGCCTCTTACGTGGCCATTTGTGGGTTGGTTTGGGCTTTCATCCTCAAACGACTTATTTTTAAGTCTAACCTAAATATTTTGAAATTATGGTCATATTCTCAAACCAGGAGACCCATGACTATGTGGTCAGTTCACATAAGTTACGTGGATCCCATGCGAGGTGTTCGTGCCTCTTACGAGGTCGTTTTCGGATTGGTTTGGGTTTTCAACCTTAAGGCCATTTTTTAAGCTCAATCGTTATATTTTCAAATTATTGTCATATTCTCAAATCGAGAGGCGCGTGACTACACGATCAGTTTCTATAAGTTACATTTATCCTGTGCGAGGTGTTCGTTCCTCTTATGGGGCCGTTTGGTGGTTTTTTTGGGTTTTCACCCTCAAATGGATTCATTTTAAGCCTAATATAGATATTTTCAAAATTTCTTCAGATTCTCAAAATCGAAAGACTTGTGACTGTACGGTCGGTTCCTACACGTTATATTGGTCCCGTGCAAGGTGTTAGTGACTCTTACGGGGCCGTTTGTGGGCAGGATTTGGTTTTCACCCTCAAATGGCTTCCTTTTAAGGCTAATCTAGGCATTTTTAAATTATCATCATATTCTCAAACCGGTAGACCCGCGGCTTTGTGGTCAGTTCTTACAAGTTACATTGGTCCCGTGAGAGTTGTTCCTTTCACTTACGGGTTCATTTGGGGGTTGGTTTTGTTTTTCACCCATAAATGGCTTATTTTTAATATTAATCTAGATATTTTCAAATTCTCACCACATTCTCAAATTTGGAGACCCGATACTACACGGTCAGCCCTACAAGTTACATTGGTTCCGTGCGAGGTATTCGTGCCTCTTACGGGGCCGTTTGGGGGCTGGATTAGGTTTTTACACCCAAACGGCTTATTTTTATGCCTAATCTAGATATTTTCCAATTCTCGTCATGTTCTCAAACCAAGAGACCCGTGACTATGCGGTCAGTTCATATAAGTTACTTGGGTTCCATGCGAAGTGTCCGTGCCTCTTACGGGGCCATTTAGGGGCTGGTTTGGGTTTTCACCCTTTAAAGGCCTTTTTTTAACTAAATCGAAATATTTTCGAATTATCATCATATTCTCAAACTGGAAGGACCGTGACTACACAGTCAGTTCCTACAAGTTACATTGGTCCCGGGCGAGGTATTCGTGCCTCTCTCGGGGCCATTTGGGGGCTAGATTAGGTTTTTACCCTCAAACGACTTATTTTTATACCTAATCTCGATATTTTCAAATTATCATCATGTTATCAAATCAAGAGACCCGTGACTTTGCGGTCAGTTCATATAAGTTACTTGGGTTCCATGCGAAGCGTTTGTGCCTCTTACGAGGCCATTTGGGGGTGTGTTTGGATTTTCACCCTTTAATGGCCTTTTTTAACATAATCGAAATATTTTCGAATTATCATCATATTATCAAACTGAGAGGCCTGTGACTACACGGTCAGTTCCTGCAAGTTGCATTGGTCCCGTGTGAGGTGTTCGTTCCTCTTACGGGTCCGTTTGGGGGCTGGTTTAGGTTTCTCCCTCAAACGGCTTATTTTTAAGCCTAAACTATATATTTTCAAATTATCATCATATTCTAAAATCGGGAGACCCGCGACTACTCGATCAGTTCCTACAAGTTACATTGGTAACGTGCTAGGTGTTCGTACCCCTCATAGGGCCGTTTGGGGGATGGTTTTGATTTTCACCCTCAAATGGCTTGCTTTTAAGCCTAATCTAAATAGTTTCAAATTATCGCCATATTCTAAAATCGAGAGACCTGTGACTACACTGTCAGTTCCTTTAAGTTACATTAGTCCCGCACGAGGTGTTCGTGCCTCTTACGGTACCGTTTGGCAGATGGTTTGGGTTTTAACCATCAAACGGATTATTTTTAAGCCCAATTTAGAAATTTTCAAATTATCATTATACTCTCAAACCGGGACGCGATTAGTTCCTACAAGTTACATTTGTCCCGTGTGAGGTGTTCGTGCCTCTAACGAGGCCGTTTGGGGGGCTGGTTTGATTTTTCACCATCTTACGGCTTGTTTTTAAGCCTAATCTAGAGATTTTTAAATATCGTCATATTCTCAAACTGGGAGACCCACGATTACGGGCTCAGTTCCTATAACTTACCTTGGACCTGTGCGAGATGTTTGTGCCGCATACGGGGTCATTTGCAGGCTGTTTTGGTTTGCATCCTCAAACGGCTTATTTTTCAGTCTAATCTAGATATTTTGAAATTATTGTTATATTCTCAAACCCAGAAACCCGTGATTATGCGGTCAGTTCACATAAGTTACATGGGTCCCATGCGAGGTGTTCGTGCCTCTTACGAGGCCGTTTGGGGGTTGGTTTGGGTTTCAACCTTTAAGGCCTTTTTTTAGGCTTAATCTATATATTTCCAAATTATTGTCATATTCTCAAATCGAGAGGCCTCGTGACTACACGGATAGTTCCTACAAGTTACATTCGTCCTATGCGAGGTGTTCGTGCCTCTTACGGGGTCGTTTGGGGGTTATTTGGGTTTTCACACTCAAACGGCTTCTTTGTAAGCCTAATCTATATATTTTCCAATTAACTTCATATTCTCTAAATTGGAAGACCCGCGACTATACGGTCAGTTCCTACAAGTTATATTGGTCCAGCGCGAGGTGTTAGTACCTCTTACGGGGCAATTTGGGTGTTGGATTTGGTTTTCACCCTCAAACGGATTTCTTTTAAGTCTAATATATGTATTTTTAAATTATCGTCATATTCTCAAACCGGTAGACCCGCGGCTACGCGGTCAGTTCCTACAAGTTACATTGGCCCCGTGAGAATTCTTCATGCCGCTTACGGGGTCATTTGTGGGCTTCTTTTGGTTTTCACCCACAAACGACTTATTTTTAAGCTTAATGTAGATATTTTAAAATTATCATTGTATTCTAAAATTGGGAAATCCGAGACTACGTGGTCAGTTCACATAAGTTACATGCATCCCATGCGCGGTATTTGTGCCTCTTATGAGGCCGTTTGGGTGCTGCTTTGGGTTTTCACCATTTAAAGCCTTTTTTTATGCTTAATCGATATATTTTCAAATTATCGTCATATTCTCAAATCAAGAGGCACGTGACTACACAATCAGTTCCTACAAGTTACATTCGTCCAATGTGAGGTGTTCGTGCCTCTTATGGGGCCGTTTAGGGGTTTATTTGGGTTTTCACTCTTAAACGGCTTCTTTTTAAGATTAATCTAGATATTTTCCAATTAACTTCATATTCTCAAAATCAAAAGACCAGCGACTATACAGTCAGTTTGTACAAGTTACATTGGTCTCGTGCGAGGTGTTAGTGCCTCTTATGGGGCCGTTTGGGGGCTAGTTTTGGCTTTCAACCTCAAACGGCCTTCTGTTAAGGCTAATGTAAGTATTTTTAAATTATTGTCATATTCTCAAATCGGTAGACCCGTGGCTACGTGGTCAGTTCCTACAAGTTACATTGGTCCCGTGAGAGGTGTTCCTGCGGCTTACGGGGTCATTTGTGGGCTGGTTTGGGTTTTCACCCACAAACGACTAATTTTTAAGCTTAATCTAGATATTTTCAAATTATCTTCATATTCTCAAATCGAGTGTCACGAGACTACGCTGTCAGGTCCTAGAAGTTACATTGGTCATGTGCGGGATGTTCATGTCTCTCATGGTGCCGTTTGGGGGGCTAGTTTGGGTTTTCACCGTCAAACGGCTTCTTTTTAAACCAAATCTACATTTTTTCAAATTATCATCATATTCTGAAATCGAGAGACCAGTGAATGTGCGATCAGTTCCTACATGTTACATTGGACCCGTGCGAGGTGTCCGTGCCTCTTATGGGGCCGTTTGGGGTTGGTTTGGGTTTTCACCCTCAAACGGCTTATTTTTAAGCCTAATGCACATATTTTTCAAATTATCGACATATTCTCAAATCGGGAGACCCATGAGTACGTGGTCAGTTCATATAAGTTACATGGGTCCCGTGCAAGGTGTTCGTGCCTTTAACGGCCTTTTTTTAAGTTTAATCGAGATAATTTCGAATTATCATCATATTCTCAAATCGAGAGTCCCGTGACAACACGCTCAGTTCCTACAAGTTATATAGGTCCCGTGCGAGGTATTCGTGCCTCCTACGGGGCCGTTTGGGGGTTGGACTTGGTTTTCATCCTCATACGGCTTATTTTTAAGCCTAATTCAAATATTTTCAAATTATCGTCATGTTTTCAAACCAGAAGACATGTGACTATGCGATCAGTTCATATAAGTTACATGGGTCCCATGCGAAGTGTTCGTGCCTCTTACGGAGCCTCTTGGGTGCTAGTTTGGGTATTCACACATTAAAGCCCTTTTTTAAAGCTTAATCGAAATATTTTTGCATTATTATCATATTCTCAAACTAAGAGGCCCATGAATACACGGTCAGTTCCAACAAGTTACGTTGGTCCCGTGCGAGGTGCTCGTTCCTCTTACGGGGCCGTTTGAGGGTTGGTTTAGGTTTCTCCATCAAATGGCTTATTTTTAAGTTTAATCTAGATATTTTTAAGTTATCATTATATTCTCCAATTGGGAGACTCGCGACTACGCGATCAGTTCCTATAGGTTACATTGGTAAGGTGCAAGGTGTTCGTACCCCTTACAGGGCCGTTTGGGAGATGGTTTAGGCTTTCACCCTCAAACGGCTCGCTTTTAAGCCTAATCTAACTATTTTTAAATTATCATCATATTCTCTAACCGAAAGACCCGCAACTACGCTGTCAGTTCCTTCAAGTTACATTAGTCTCGCGCAAGGTGTTTGTACCTCTTAAAGGACCTTTTGGGATATGGTTTGGGTTTACACCATCAAACGACATTTTTTTAAGCCCAATTTAGATATTTTCAAATTATCATCATATTCTCAAACCGGTAGACCTATGACTACGCTATTAGTTCCTACAAGTTACATTAGTCCCGTGCGAGGTGTTTGTGCATCTAACGGGGTCGTTCAGGGGGCTAGTTTGGGTTTTCACCCTCTTGCGTCTTATTTTTAAGCCTAATCTAGATCTTTTCAAATTATCATTATATTCTCAAACTGGGAGACCCCCGATTATGAGGTCATTTTCTACAACTTACATCCTCAAACGACTTATTTTTAACTTGCGAGGTACTAGTGCTCCTTACGGGGTCGTTTGGGAGATGGTTTCGATTTTCACCCTCAAACGGCTTGCTTTTATCCCTAATCTAAATATTTTCAAATTATCGTCATATGCTCAAACCAAGAGACTTGCGACTATGCCGTCTGTTCCTACAAGTTACAATAGTCCTGCGTGTGGTGTTTGTTCCTCTTACAAGACCCTTTGGGAGATGGTTTTGGTTTCCACCCTCAAATGGCTTATTTTTAAGCCCAATCTAGATATTCTCAAATTATCATCATATTCTCAAATCGGGAGACCCGCGACTGCGCGATTAGTTCCTACAAGTTACATTGGTCCCGCGCGAGGTGTCCATACCTCTAGCGGGGCCATTTGGGGGACTTGTTTGGGTTTTCACCCTCAAACGGCTTATTTTTAAGCGTAATCTTCATATTTTTAAATTATCATCATTTTCTCAAACCGGGAGACCCATGACTACGCGGTGAGTTAACATAAGTTACATGGGTCCCGTGCGAGCTATTCGTGCCTCTTACGGGGCCGTTTAGGGACTGGTTTGGGGTTTCACGTTCAAACGGCTTATTTTAAAGCCTAATATAGATATTTTTAAATTATCATTTTATTCTCAAATCAAGAGACCCGAGACTACACGGTCAGGTCCAACAAGTTATATTTGTCATGTGCGAGGTGTTCGTGCCTCTTACGGGGCCATTTGGGGACTGGTTCGGGTTTTCACACTCAAACGGCTAGTTTTTAAGACTAATCTACATATTTTCAAATTATCGTCATATTCTCAGCCCATAAGAGACCCGCGGCTACGCGGTCAGTTCCTACAAGTAACATTGGTTCCGTGAGAGGTGTTTGTGCCTCTAATGGGGGCGTTTGAGGGGCTGGTTTGGGTTTTAACCCTCAAACAGCCTGTTTTTAAGCCTAATCTAGATATTTTAAAATTATTATCATATTATCAAACTGGAAGCCCATGATTACGCGGTCAATTCCTTCAATATACATTGGACCCGTGCGAGGTGTTCTTGCCTCTTAAGGGGCCATTTGGGGGTGGTTTTGGTTTGCATCGTCAAATGACTTATTTCTAAGCCTAATGTAGATATTTTGATATTATCATCATATTATAAAACTAGGAGACCCGGGACTATGTGGTCAGTTCGTAAAAGCAACATTGGTCCCGTACGAGGTGTTCGTCCTCTTATGAGACCGTTTGGGGGCTGGTTTTGGTTTTCAGCCTCAAACAACTTGTTTTTAAGCCTAATCCACATATTTTAAAATTGTCATCATATTCTCAACCTGAGAGACCCACGAATATGTGCTCAGCTCCTACAAGTTACATTGGATCCGTGCGAGGTGTTCGTGCCTCTTATGGGGTCGTTTGACGGCTGGTTTCGGTTTTCAAACCCAAACAACTTATTTTTAAGCCTAATCTACATATTTTCAAATTATCATCATATTCCCACCTCGTAAGAGACCCGCGGCTACGCGATCAGTCACTACAAGTTACATTAGTCCCGTGATAGGTGTTCGTGCCTCTCACTGGGCCGTTTGTGGGATGGTTTGGGTTTTCACCCACAAACGGCGTATTTTTCCGTCTAATCATGATATTTTCATATTATGAAATTGGGTGACCCGATACTTCGCGGTCAGGTTATACAAGTTACATCGGTCCTGTGCGAGGTGTTCGAGCCTCTTACGAAGTCGTTTGGGGGAGGGTTAGGTTCTCACTCTCAAACGGGTTGTTTTGAAACCGAATCTAGATATTTTCAAATTAACTTAACATTCTCAAACCGGGCGACCCGTGACAACGCGAGCAGTTCCTATAAGTTACATTGGTAACGTGCGAGGTGTTTGTGCCCCTTACGAGGCCGTTTGGGAGATGGATTTGATTTCCCCCCTTTAAAGGCCTTTTTTTAAGCTCAATCAATATATTTTCAAGTTATCATCATATTCTCAAACCGAGAGGCCCATGACTACACGTTCAGTACCTACAAGTTACATTGGTACCGTGAGAGGTGTTCGTGCCTCTTACGGGACCGTTTGGGAGATGGTTTGGGTTTTCACCCTCAAACGACTTATTTTTAAGCCCAGTCTAGATATTTTCAAATTATTGTCATATTATTAAACTGAGGGACCCACGACTGCACGATTAGTTCGTAGAAGTTACATTGGTCTCGAGCGAGGTGTTCGGGGCTCTAACGGTACCGTTTAGGGGGCTGGTTTGGCTTTTCCCCCTCAAACAGCTTGTTTTTAAACCTATTCTACGTATTTTCAAATTATATTCGTATTCTCAAATCGGTAAACTCGTGACTTCACGGTCCGTTCATATAAGTTACATGGGTCCCGTGCGAGGTGTTTGTGCCTCTTACGGGGACGTTTGGGGCCTGGTTTTGGTTTTCACGCTCAAACGGATTCCTTTTAAGCCTATTCTAGGTATTTTTAAATTATCAGTATATTGTCAAAATGGGAGACCCGTGGCTACGCGGTCAGTTCCTACAAGTTACATTGGTCTCATGAGAGGAGTTCGTACCTCTTACGAGGAAGTTTCTGGGCTGGTTTGGGTTTTCACCCAGAAACGACTTATTTTTAATCCTAAGCTAGATATTTTCTAATTAGCATCATATTCTCAAATTGAGGTACTCGCGGTCAGGTCCTACAAGTTATATAGGTGTTGTGCGAGGTGTACGTGCCTCTTACGGGGTCGTTTTGGGGCTGGTTTAGGTTTTCACCCTCAAATGGATGGTTTTTAAACCTAATCTAATTTTTTTCAAATTATCATCATATTCTCAAATCGAGAGACCCACGATTATGCAAAGAACTCCTACAAGTTACATTGGACCCGTGCGAGGTGTTCGTGCCTCTTAGGGGGCCGTTAGGGGCCTGGTTTGGATTTTCCCCCTCAAATGGCTTATTTTTAGGCGTAATCTACATATTTTCAACTTAACGTCACATTCTCAAACCCGGAGACCCGTGACTATGCAATTAGTTCATATAAGCTACATGGATCCCGTACGAAGTGTCCATGCCTCTTACATGGCCGTTTGTAGGCTGGTTTGGGTTTTCATACTTCAAAGGCCTTTTTTTAATTATAATCGATATATTCTCGAATTATCATCATATTCTCAAACCGAGAGGCCCGTGATTACACGGTCAGTTCCTAGAAGTTACATCGGTCTCGTGGAGCTGTTTGTGCCTCTTACGGGGCTGGATTAGGTTTTCACCCTGAAAGGGCTTGTTTTTAAGCCTAATTTGTATATTTTTAAATTAGCGTCATATTCTCAAATTGGGAGACCCGTGATAACGCGGTCATTTCATATAAGTTACATGCGTCCCATTCGAGGAGTTAGTGCCTCTTGCGAGGCCGTTTGGGGGTTGTTTTTGTTTTCACCCTCAAACAGCTTGCTTTTATGCCTAATATAGATATTTTCGAATTATTGTCATATTATCAAATCAGGAGACCCGCGACTACGTGGTTATTTCCTACAAGTTACATTGGTCCAGTGCGAGGTGTTCACGCCTCTAACAGGGATGTTTGGGTGGCTCGTTTGGGTTTTCATCCTCGAATGTCCTGTTTTTAGTCCTAATCTAAATATTTTCAAATTATCATCATATACTCAAACCGAGAGACGCATGACTACATGGTCAGCTCCTACAAGTTACATAAGACTCGTACGAGGTGTTCGTGCCTCTTATGGGGCCGTTTGGGGGATGGTTTGGGTTTTCATCCTCAAACGGCTTATTTTTAATCCTAATCTACATATTTTCAAATTATCCTCATATTCTTACCACGTAAGAGTCCTGTGACTATGCGATCAGTTCATATAAGTTACATGGGTCCTGTGCGAGGTGTTCATCCCTCTAACAGGGCCGTTTGGGGGCTAGTTTGGATTTTCACCCTCAAATGGATTGCTTTTAAGCTTAATCTAGGAATTTTTAAATTATCATCATATTCTCAAATTGGGAGACCCGTGGGTATGCAATCAGATCCTACAAGTTACATTGGTCCCGTGAGAGGTGTTCTTGCCTCTACCGGGTCGGTTGTGGGTTGGTTTGGGTTTTCCCCCACAAACGGCTTATTATTAACCCTAATCTCAATATTTTCAAATGATCATCATATTATCAAATTAGGAGGCCCGATACCACATGGTTAGGTTCTAGAAGTTACATGGGTCCTGTGCGTGGTGTTTACGCCTGTTACGAAACTATTTGAGGGATAGTTTCGGTTTTCACAATCAAATGGCTTGCTTTCAAACCTAATCTATATTTTTTCAAATTATTATCATATTCTAAAATCGCGGGACCCACGATTACGCGGTCTGCTCCAACGAGTTACATTGGACCCGTGTGAGGTGTTCGTGCCTCTTACGGGGCCGTTATGGGTCTGCTTTGAGTTTTTACCCTCAAACGGCTTGTTTTTAAGCCTAATCTACATATTTTCAAATTATCGTCATAGTATGAAACCAGGAGGCCCGTGACTATGCGGTCAGTTCATATAAGTTACATGGGTCCTGTGCGAAGTGTCCATGCCTCTTACGGGGGCGTTTGGGGGCTGGTTTGGGTTTTCACCCATTAAATGCCATTTTTTAAGCTCAATTAATATATTTTCGAATTATCATCATATTCTCAAATCGAGAGGCCCATGACTACACGGTCAGTACCTACAAGTTACATTGGTACATTGCGAGTTGTTCGTGCCTCTAACGGGGCCGTTTGGGGGCTGGTTTAGGTTTTCACTCTCAATCGGATTGTTTTTGAGCCTAATCTAGATCTTTTCAAATTATCATCATATTCTCAAATCGGAAGACCCGAGACTATGCAGACAGGTCCTACAAGTTACATTAGTCCTGTGCGAGGTGTTCGTGCCTCTTACAGGGCCTTTTGGACGTTTGTTTAGGTTTCCACCCTCAAACAGCTTGTTTTTAAAACTAATCTATATTTTTTCAAATTATCATTCTATTCTCAAACTAATATAGCCACGACTACGCAGTCAGCTCCTGTAAGATACATTAGACCCATGCCAGGTGTCCGTGCCTCTTACGGGGCCTTTAGGAGGTTGGTTTTGGTTTTCACCCTCAAACGACTTATTTTTAAACTTGATCTAGATTTTTTCTAATTATTATCATATTCTTAAACCGATAGACCCACGACTACGCGATCAGCTCCTACAAGTTACATTGGACCCGTGCGAGGTGTTCGTGCCTCTTACGGGGCCGTTATGAGTCTGGTTTGGGTTTTCACCCTCAAACGGCTTGTTTTTAATCCTAATCTACATATTAACAAATTATCATAATATTCTCAAACTAGGAGACCCGTGACTACGCGGTCAGTTCATATAAGTTACATGGGTCCCGTCCAAAGTGTTCGTGCCTCTTACAGTGTTTGTGCCTCTTACAGGGCCGTTTGGGGGATGGTTTAGGTTTTCACCCATTAAAGGACCTTTTTAAGCTTAATCAATCTATTTTCAAATTATTATCATATTCTCAAACTAAGAGGCCCGTGACTACATGGTCATTTCATATAAGTTACATTGGTCCTGTGCGAGGTGTTCGTGCCTCTTACGGTGCCGTTTGGGGGCTAACTTAGGTTTTCACCCTCAAACGACTTATTTTTAGGACTTATCTAGATAATTTTAAATAATCGCCATATTCTCAAATCACGAGAGCCGCGACAACGCAATGAGTTCCTACAAGTTACATTGGTACGTGCAAGGTGTTTGTGCCCCTTACGGGGACATTTGTGAGATGGTTTTGATTTTCACCCTCAAACGGCTTGCTTTTAAGCCTAATCTAAATATTTTAAAATTATCGTCATATTCTCAAACAAGGAGACCCGCGACTGCACTGTTAGTTCGTATACGTTACATTAGTCCCGCGTGAGGGGTTTGTTCCTCTTACGGGACCATTTGGGAGATGGTTTGGGTTTTCACCCTCAAACGGCTTATTTCTAAGCCTAATCTAGATATTTTCAAACTATTATCATATTCTCAAATCAGGAGACCCGCGATTGCGCGATTAGTTCCTATAAGTTACATTAGTCCCGCGCGAGGTGTTCGTGCCTCTAACGGGGCCGTTTGGGCGCTGGTTTGGGTTTTCACCCTCAAACGACTTTTTTTAAGCCTAATCTACATATTTTCAAATTATCGTCATATTCTCAAATCGGGAGCCCCGTGACTACTCGGTCAGTTCCTACAAGTTACATTGGTCCCGTGAGAGGTGTCCGTGCCTCTTACGGGGCCGTTTGTGGGCTGGTTTTGGTTTTCGCCTACAAACGACTTATTTTTAAGATTATTTTCGATATTTTCAAATTATCATCATATTCTCAAATCGATATACCCGAGACTACACAGTTAGGTCCTACATGTTATATTGGTCCTGTGCGAGGTGTTCGTGCCTCTTATGGGGTCATTTGGGGGTTGGTTTGGGTTTTCACCCTCAAACGACTTAATTTAAACCTATTCTAGATTTGTTCAAATTATTGTCATATTCTCAAACTGAGAGACCCACGACTACATAGACAACACCTACAAGTTCCATTGGACCCGTGCCAGGTGTTTGTGTCTCTTACGGGGCCGTTAGGGGCCTGGTTTGGGTTTTCACCCTCAAACGGCTTGTTTTTAGGTCTAATCAACATAATTTCAAATTTTGATCATATTCTCAAACCAGGAGACCCGTGACTATGCAGTTAGTTCATATAAGCTACATGGGTCCCGTACGAAGTTCTCGTGCCTCTTACGTGGACATTTGGGGGCTAGTTTGGGTTTTCACCCTTCAAATGCTTTTTTCAAGTGTAATCGATATATTTTAGAATTATCATCATATTCTCAAATCGAGAGGCTCGTGACTACACGGTCAGTTCCTACAGGTTACATTGGTCCTGTGCGAGGTGTTTGGGGCTCTTACGGGCCGTTTAGAGGCTGAAATAGGTTTTCACCCTCAAACGGCTTATTTTTAAGCCTAATCTAGATATTTTCAAATTATCATCACATTCTGAAGCTGGGAGACCCGTGATAACACGGAGAGTTCAAATAAATTATATGGGTCCCATGCGAGGAGTTTGTGCCTCTTGCGGGGTCGTTCGAGGGCTAGTTTTGGTTTTCACTCTCAAACGGCTTGCTTGTAAGTCTAAGCTTGATATTTTCAAATTGTCATCTTATTCTCAAACAGGGAGTCCCGTGACGGCGCAATTAGCTCCTACAAGTTACATTAGTCCCGTGCGAGGTGTTTGTGCCTCTAACGGGGCCATTTGGGGGGCTGGTTTGTTTTTTCACCCTCAAGCTGCTTGTTTTTAATCCTAATCTACATATTTTAAAATTATCATCATATTCTCATCCCGTAAGAGACCCGTAACTATGTGGTCGGTTCATATAAGTTACATGGGTCCCCTGCGAGGTGTTCGTGCCTCTTACGGGGCTGTTTGCGGGCTGGTTTTGGTTGTCACCCTCTAACGGCTTGCTTTTGAGCCAAATCTAGGTAATTTTAAATTATCATCATATTCTTAAATCGAGGGACCCACAGCTACGCGATCAGTTCCTACAAGTTACATTGGTTCCGTGAGAGGTGTTCAAGCCTCTAACGGTGGCATTTGTGGGCTGCTTTGGGTTTTCCCCCACAAACGGCTTATTTTTAAGCCTAATCTCGATATTTTCAAATTATCATCATATTCACAAATTAGGAGGCCCGATACTACGTTGTCAGGTTCTATAAGTTACATTGGTCCCGTGCGTGGTGTTTGTGCCTATTACGGGGTCGTTTAGGGGCTGGTTTGGGTTTTCACCCTCAAGCAGCTTGTTTTTAAACCTAATCTATATTTTTTAAAATTATCATCATATTCTTAAACCGAGAGACCCACGACTACGCGGTCAGCTCCTACAAGTTACATTGGACCCGTGTGAGGTGTCCGTGCCTCCTACGGGGCCGCTATGGGCCTGCTTTAGGTTTTTACCCTCAAACGGATTATTTTTATGACTAATCTACATATCTTCAAATTATCGTTGTATTATGAAACCAGGAGAGCCGTGACTATGCAGTCAGTTCATATAAGTTACTTGGGTCCCATGCAAAGTGTTCATGCCTCTTACGAGGGCATTTGGGGGCTGGTTTGGGTTTTTACCCTTTAAAGTCCATTTTTTTAAGGTCAATCGATATATTTTTGAATTATCATCATATTCTCAAACCGAGAGGCCCGTGACTACACATCAGTACCAACAACTTCCATTGGTACCGTGCGAGGTGCTTGTGCTTCTTACGGGGCCGTTTAGGGGCTGGTTTAGGTTATCACCTTCAAACGGATTATTTTTAAGACTAATCTAGATATTTTCAAATTATCATCATATTCTCAAATCAGGAGAGCCGAGATTACGCGGTCAGGTCCTACAAGTTAGATTGGTCCTCTGTGAGGTGTACGTGCCTCTTACGGGGCCTTTTGGAGGTTGGTTTTGGTTTCCAAACTCAAACGGCTTGTTTTTAAAACAAATCTAGATTTTTTGAAATTATCATCATATTCTCATAACGATAGACTCACCACTACGCGGTCAGCTCCTACAAGATACATTAGACCCATGCGAGGTGTCCGTGCCTCTTACGGGGCCGTTATGGTCTGGCTTGGGTTTTCACCCTCAAACGGCTAGATTTGAAGCCTAATCTATATACTTACAATCTATCGTAATATTCTCAAACCAGTAGATCCATGACTATGCGGTCAGTTCATATAAGTTACATGAGTCCCGTGCAAAGTGTCCGCGCCTCTTACAGGGCCGTTTGGGTGTTGGTATGGGTTTTCACCCGCTAAAGGGTTTTTTAAGTTTAATTGACATATCTTCGAATTATTATCATATTCTCAAACTGAGAGGCACGTTACTACACGGTTAGTTTCTATAAGTTACATTGTTCCCATGCTAGGTGTCCATGCCTCTTACGGGGCCGTTTAGGGGCTAATTTAGGTTTTCACCCTCAAACGGCTTATTTTTAGGCCTAATCTAGATATTTTCAAATAATCACCATATTCTGCAACCGGGAGACCCACGACTACGCGATGAGTTCCTACAAGTTACATTGGTAATGTGCGAGGTGTTTGTGCCCCTTATGGGGCCCTTTGGGAGATGGTTTTGATTTCCACCCTCAAACGACTTGCAATTAGGCCTAATCTAAATATTTTCAAATTATCGTCATATTCTCAAACCAAGAGACCCACGACTACTCTGTCAGTTCGTACAAGTTACATTAATCCAGCGCGAGGTGTTTGTTCCTCTTACGGGACCGTTTGGGAGATGGTTTGGTTTTTCACACTCAACCGTCTTATTTTTAAGCCCAATCTAGATATTTTCCAATTATCGCCATATTATCAAATCAGGAGACCCGCTACTACGCGATTAGTTCCTACATGTTACATTCATCTTGTGCGAGGTGTTCGTGCATCTAACGGGGCCGTTTGGGCGCTAGTTTGGGTTTTCACCCTCAAACGACTTGTTTTTTAGCCTAATCTACATATTTTAAGATTATCATCATATTCTCAAACCGAGAGACCCGTGACTACTCGGTCAGTTCATATAAGTTAAATGGGTCCCGTGCGACGTGTTCGTACCTCTTACGAGGCCATTTGAGGGCTAGTTTTTGTTTTCCCCCTCAAACGGCTCGCTTTTAAGCCTAATCTAGGTATTTTAAAATTATCATCATATTCTCAAATTAGGAGACCCGTAGCTATGTGGTCAGTTCCTACAAGTTACTTTGGTCCCGTGAGAGGTGTTTGTGCCTCTTACGGGGCCGTTTGTGGGCTGCTTTGGGTTTAAACCGAGAAACAACTTATTTTTAAGCCTAATCTAGATATTTTCAAATTATCATCATATTCTCAAATTGAGAGACCCGAGACTACGCGATCAGGTCCTACAAGTTATATTGGTCCTGTGCGAGGTGTTCGTGCTCTTACGGGGCCGTTTGGGGGCTGGTTTGGCTTTTTAGCCTCAAATGGCTTGTTTTTTAACATAATCTAGTATTTTTTAAATTATCATCACATTCTCAAACCGAGAGACCCACGAGTACGCAGTGAGCTCCTATAAGTTACATTGGGCCGTGCGAGGTGTATTTGCTTCTTACGGGGCCGTTATGTGCCTGCTTTGGGTTTTCACCCTCAAATCGCTTGTTTGTAAGCCTAATCTTCATATTTTAAAATTATCATCATATGCTCAAACTAGGAGACTCGTGACTATGCAGTCAGTTTATAAAACTTACATAGGTCACGTGCGAAGTGTTTGTACCTCTTACGAGGCGTTTGGGGTCTTGTTTAGGTTTTTACCATTTAAAGGCTTGTTAGCTTAATCGATATATTTTTGAATTATCATCTTATTCTCAAATCGAGAGGCCCGTGACTGTACGGTCAGTTCCGATAAGTTATATTGGCCCCGTGCATGGTGTTCGTGCCTGTTACGGGGCCGTTTGTTGGATGGTTTAGGTTTTTAGCCTCAAACGCTTATTTGTAAGCCTAATCTATATATTTCAAAATAATCATCATATTCTCAAACAGGGAGACCCGCGACTACATGATATGTTCCAATAAGATACATTGGTAACGTGCGAGGTGTTCATGCCCCTAACGGGGCCGTTTGGTACATGGTTTTGGTTTTCACCCTCAAACGGCTCGCTTTTAAGCCTAATCTAAATATTTTCAAATTATCATCTTATTCACAAACTGAGAGACCCACGACTATGCTGTCAGTTCCTACAAGTTACACTGGTCCCTTGTGAGGTGTTCCTGCCTCTAAAGGGGCCGTTTGGGGGCTAGTTTGGGTTTTCACCTTCAAACGACTTGTTTTTTAGCCTAATCTACATATTTTAAAATAATCATCATATTCTCAAAGAGGGAGACCCGTGACTACGCGGTCAGTTCATATAAGTTACATGGGTCCCGTGCGAGGTGTTCGTGCCTATTACGGGGCCGTTGTGGGCCTGGCTTGGGTTTTCACCCTCAAACGACTGGCATTTAAGCCTAATCTACATATTTTAAAATTATTGTCATATTCTCAAACCACGAGACCCATGACTATGCAGTCAATTCATATAAGTTGCATGGGTCCCATGCGAAGTGTTCGTGCCTCTTACATAGCCGTTTGGGTTCTGGTATGGGTTTTCACCCGTTAAAGGGTTTTTTAAGCTTAATTGACATATTTTTGAATTATTATCATATTCTCAAACTGAGAGGCCCGTGACTACACGGACAGTTCCTATAAGTTACGTTGGTCCCGTGCAAGGTGTTCATGCCTCTTACGGGGCCGTTTGGGCTAATTTAGGTTTTCACCCTCAAATGGCTTATTTTTAGGCCTAATCTAGATATTTTCAAATAATCACCATATTCTTAAATCGGGAGACCCGCGACTACGCGATGAGTTCCTACAAGTTACATTGGTAACGTTCGAGGTGTTCGTGCCCGATACGGGGCCCTTTGGGAGATGGTTTTGATTTTCACCCTCAAACAGCTTGCTTTTAAGCCTAATCTAAATATTTTCAAATTATCATCATATTTTAAAACCAAGAGACTCTCGAGTACATTGTCAATTCGTAGAAGTTACATTAATCCAGCGCGAGGTGTTTGCGCCTCTTACGGGACCGTTTGGGAGATGGTTTGGTTTTTCACCCTCAAACGGCTTATTTTTAAGCCCAATCTAGATATTTTCCAATTATCGCTTTGTTATCAAAGCGGGAGACCCCCTACTGCGCGATTAGTTCCTACAAGTTACATTCGTCCCGTACGTGGTGTTCGTGCCTCTAACGGGGCCGTTTGGGCGTTAGTTTGGGTTTTCACCCTCAAATCACTTGTTTTTATGCCCAATCGACATATTTTCAAATTATCATCATATTCTCAAACTGGGAGACCCGTGACTACTCGGTCAGTTCATATAAGTTACATGGGTCCCGTGCGAGGTGTTCGTACCTCTTACAATGCCATTTGGGGGCTAGTTTTTGTTTTACCCCTCAAACAGCTTGCTTTTAAGTCTAATCTTGGTATTTCAAATTATCATCATATTCTCAAATTAGGAGACCCGTAGCTATGTGGTCAGTTCCTACAAGTTATTTGGTCCCGTGAGAGGTGTTTGTGCCTCTTACGGGGCCATTTCTGGGCTGGTTTGGGTTTAAACACCGAAACAACTTATTTTTAAGCCTAATCTAGATATTTTCAAATTATTATCATATTCTCAAATCGAGAGCCCCGGGATTACGCGATCAGGTCCTACAAGTTTATTGGTCCTGTGCGAGGTGTCCGTGCCTCTTTCAGGGCCGTTTGGGGGCTGGTTTGGATTTTCAACCACAAACGGCTTGTTTTTCAATGTAATCTAGTATTTTTTTTAAATTATCATCACATTCTCAAATCGAGAGACCCACGAGTACGCAGTCAACTCCTATAAGTTACATTGGACCCGTGCGAGGTGTCTGTGCCTCTTACGGGGCCGTTATTAGCCTGCTTTGGGTTTTCACCCTCAAATAGCTTGGTTTTAATCCTAATCTACATATTTTAAAATTATCATCTTATGCTCAAGCCAAGAGACTCGTGACTATGCAGTCAGTTTATATAACTTACATAGGTCCTGTGCGAAGTGTTCGTACCTCTTACGAGGCGTTTGGGTTCTGGTTTGGTTTTTCACCATATAAAGGCTTATTTTTAAGCTTAATCGATATATTTCCGAATTATCATCATATTCTCAAATCGAGATGCCCGTGACTACACGGTCAGTTCCGACAAGTTACATTGGCCCCATGCAAGGTGTTCGCACCTGTTACGGGGCCGTTTGTTGGATGGTTTAGGTTTTTAGCCCCAAACTCTTATTTTTAAGCCTAATCTATATATTTTAAAATAATCATCACATTCTCAAATAGGGAGACCAGCGACTGCATCATATGTTCCTACAAGTTACATTGGTAACGTGCAAGGTGTTCGTGCCCCTAACGGGGCCGTTTGGGACGTGGTTTTAATTTTCACCATCAAACGGCTTGCTTTTAACCTAATCTAAATATTTTCAAATTATCGTCATATTCACAAACCGAGAGACCTGTGACTACGCTGTCAGTTCCTACAAGCCACATTTGTCCCTTGTGAGGTGTTCTTGCCTCTAAAGGGGTCGTTTGTGGGCTGGTTTGGGTTTTCACCTACAAACGGCTTGTTTTCTAGCCCAATTTACATAATTTAAAATAATCATCATATTCTCAAACCGGGAGACCCGTGACTACGCGGTGAGTTCGTATAAGTTACATGGGTCCCGTGCGATGTGTTCGTGCCTCTTACGGGGTCGTTATGGGCCTGGTTTGGGTTTTCACTCTCAAACGGCTCTCTTTAAAGCCAAATCTACATATTTTCAAATTGTCATCATATTCTCAAACCACGAGACCCGTGACTATGCAGTCAATTCATATAAGTTACATGGGTCCCATGCGAAGTGTTCGTGCCTCTTACAGGGCCGTTTCGGTGCTGGTATGGGTTTTCACCCGATAAAGTGTTTTTTAAGTTTAATTGACATGTTTTCGAATTATTATCATATTCTAAAACTTAGAGGCCCGTGACTACTCGTCCAGTTCCTATAAGTTATATTGGTCCCGTGCGAGGTGTTCATGCCTCTTACGGGGCCGTTTGGGGGATAATTTAGGTTTTCACCCTCAAACGGCTTATTTTTAGGCCTAATCTAGATATTTTCAAATAATCATCATATTCTTAAATCGGGAGACCCGCGACTACGCGATGAGTTCGTACAAGTTACATTGGTAAAGTGAGAGGTTTTCGTGCCCCTTACGGGGCCCTTTGGGGGATGGTTTTGATTTTCACCCTCAAACGGCTTGCTTTTAAGCCTCATATTAATATTTTCAAATTATCATCATATTCTCAAACCAAGAGACCTGCGACTACAATGTGAGTTCGTACAAGTTACATTAATCCAGTGCGAGGTGTTTGTTTCTCTTACGGGACCGTTTGGGGGATGGTCTGGTTTTTCACCCTCAAACGGCTTATTTTTTAGCCCAATCTAGATATTTGTCAATTATCATCATATTCTCAAATTGGGAGACCGGCTACTACGCGATTAGTTCCTACAAGTTACATTGGTCCCATGCGAGGTGTTCGTGCCTCTAACGGGGCCGTTTGGGTGCTAGTTTGGGTTTCCACCCTCAAACGACTTGTTTCTAATCCCAATCTACATATTTTAAAATTATCATCATATTCTCAAACTGGGAGACCCTTGACTACTCGGTCAGTTCATATAAGTTACATGGGTCTCGTGCGACGTGTTCGTACCTCTTACGAGGCCATTTGGGGGCTAGTTTTTGTTTTCCTCCTCAAACGGCTTGCTTTTAAGCCTAATCTAGGTATTTTTAAATTATCATCATATTCTCAAAATAGGAGACCCGCAGCTATGTGGTCAGTTCCCACAAGTTACTTTGGTCCCGTGAGAGGTGTTTGTGCCTCTTACGGGGCCGTTTGTGGGATGCTTTGGTTTTAAACCCAGAAACAACTTATTTTTAAGCCTAATCTAGATATTTTCAAATTATCATCAAATTCTCAAATCGAGAGACCTGAGACTACGCGATCAGGTCCTACAAGTTATATTTGTCCTGTACGAGGTGTTCGTGCCTCTTATGGGGCCGTTTGGGGGCTGGTTTGGCTTTTCAGCCTCAAACGACATGTTTTTAACCTAATCTAGTATTTTTTTTAATTATCATCATATTCTCAAACCGAGAGACCCACGAGCACGCAGTCAGCTCCTATAAGTTACATTGGACTCGTACGAGGTGTATGTGCCTCTTACGGGGCCGTTATGGGCCTGCTTTGGGTTTTCACCCTCAAATGGCTTATTTTTAAGCCTAATCTACATATTTTAAAATTATCATCATATGCTCAAACCAGGAGACTCGTGACTATGCAGTCAGTTTATATAACTTACATAGGTCCCGTGCGAAGTGTTCATACCTCTGACGACGCGTTTGGGGCCTGGTTTGGGTTTTCACCATTTAAAGGCTTGTTTTTAAGCTTAATTGATATATTTTCTAATTATCATCATATTCTCAAATCGATAGGCCAGTTATAGGGTCATTTGTTGGATGGTTTAGGTTTTTAGCCTCAAACGCTTGTTTTTAAGCCTAATCTATATATTTTAAAATAATCATCATATTCTCAAACAGGGAGACCCACGACTATATGATATGTTCCTATAAGTTACATTGGTAACGTGCGAGGTGTTCATGCCCCTAACGGGGCCGTTTGGGACGTGGTTTCGATTTTCACCCTCAAACGGCTTGCTTTTAAGCCTAATCTAAATATTTTCAAATTATCATCATATTCACAAACCGAGAGACCCACGACTACGCTCTAAGTTCCTACAAGTTACATTGGTCCCTTGTGTAGTGTTCGTGCCTCTAAAGCGGTCGTTTGGGGGCTAGTTTGGGTTTTCACCTTCAAACGGCTTGTTTTTTATCCTAATCTACATATTTTAAAATAATCGTCATATTCTCAAACCGGGAGACCCGTGACTACGCGGTCAGTTCATATAAGTTACATGGGTCCCGTACGAGGTGTTCGTGCCTCTTACGGGGCCGTTTGGGGGTTGGTTTTGGTTTTCACCCTCAAATGTCTTGCTTTTAAGCCTACTTTGGGTATTTTAAATTATCATCATATTCCCAAATTGGGAGACCCGCGGCTACGCAGTCAGTTCCTACATGTTACATTGGTCCCATGAGAGGTGTTAGTGCTTCTTATGGGGCCGTGTGTTGGCTGGTTTGGGTTTTCACCCAGAAAAGGTTTATTTTTAAGCCTAATCTAGATTTTTTTAAATTATCATCATATTCCCAAATCGAGATGCCCAAGACTACTTGGTCAGGTCCTACAAGTTATATTAGTCATGTGTGAGATTTGTGTGCCTCTAACGGGGCCGTTTTGGGGCTGGTTTGGGTTTTCACCCTTAAACGGCTTGTTTTTAAACCTAATCTAGTATTTTTTTCAAATTATCGTCATATTCTCAAACCCAGAGACCCTCCACTACCGGGTCAGCTCGTACAAGTTAAATTGGACCCGTACGAGGTGTTCGTGCCTCTTACGGCACCGTTATGGACCTGGTTTGGGCTTTCACCCTCAAACGGATTGTTTTTAATCCTAATCTACATATTTTAAAATTATCATCATATTCTCAAACCAGGAAACCCGTGACTATGGTGTCAGTTCATATAAGTTAGATGGGTCCCATGTGAAGTGTTCGTGCCTCTTACGGAGCCGTTTGGGGTTCACCCTTTAAAGTCCTTTTTTAAGTTTAATCGATATATTTTCAAATTATCGTCATATTCTCAAACCAAGAGGCCCATGACTACACTATCTATTCCTATAAGTTACATTGGTCCCGTGCGAGGTGTTCACGCTTCTTACAAGGCCGTTTGTGGGATGGTTTAGGTTTTCGCACTTAAACGGCTTGTTTTTAAGCCTAATCTGGATATTTTCAAATTATTTTCCTACTCTCAAACCGGGAGACCCGTGATTACACGATCAATTCATATAAGGTACATGTGTCCCATGCAAGGAGTGTGTGCCTCTTACGGGGACATTTGGGGGCTAGTTTTGGTTTTCACCCTCAAACGGCCTAATTTTAAGCCTAATCTAGATATTTTCATATTATCATCATATTCTCAAATCGTGAGACCCACGACTACGCAATTAGTTCCTACAAGTTACATTGGTCCCATGTGAGGTGTTCGTGCCTCTAACAGGGGCCATTTGGGGGGCTAGTTTGGGTTTTCACCTCAAACGGCTTATTTTTAAGCAAAATCTAGATATTTTCAACTTATGGTCATATTCTCAAATAGGGAGACCTGTGATTACACGATTAGTTCCTACAACTTACATTGAACCCGGTTGAGGTGTTCACGCCGCTAACGTGGCCATTTGGGGGCTGGTTTGGGTTTGCATCCTCAAACGACTTTTTTGTAAGCCTAGTCTAGATATTTTTAAATTATCACCATATTGAAAAACCAGGAGACCCATGACTACGCGGTGGGTTAGTAAAAGTTACATTTCTACCGTGCGAGGTGTTCTTGCCTCTAACGGCGCCGTATGGGGCTGGTTTGGGTTTTCACCCTGAAACGGCTTATTTTTAAGCCTAATCTACATATTTTCAAATTATTGCCATATTCTTACCCTGTAAGATAGCCGTGACTATGCGGTCTGTTCATATAAGTTACATGGGTCTCGTGCGAGGTGTTTGTTCCTCTTACGGGGCCGTTTGGGTGCTGGTTTTGATTTTAACCCTCAAATAGCTTGCTTTTAATCCTAATCTAGGTATTTTTAAATTATCATCATATTCTCAAACCAGGAGACCCGCGGCTAAGCAATAAATTCCTACAAGTTACATTGGTTTCGTGCGAGGTGTTGATGCCTCTTACGAGGCCGTTTGTCAACTGGTTTGGGTTTTCACCCTCAAACAACTTATATTTAAGCATAATCTAGATATTTTCAAATTATCATCATACTCTAAATCGGGAGACCCGAGACTATGCGGTCAGGTCCTATAAGTTACATTGGTCCTTGCGGGGTGTTCGTGCCTCTTACAAGGTCGTTTGGTGGCTGGTTCGGGTTTTGACCCTCAAACGACTTGTTTTTAAACCCAATCTAGATTTTTCTAAATTATTGTCATATTCTCAAATTGAGAGACCCATGAATAAATGGTCAGCTCCTACATGTTACATTCGATACGTGCGAGGTGTTTGTGCCTCTTACGACTCCGATTTTCACTCTTTAAAGGCCTTTTTTTAAGCTTAATCAATATATTTTTGAATTATCATCATATTCTCTAACCGAGAGACCTGTGTCTACACGGTCAGTACCTACAAGTTACATTGGTCCCGTGCGAGGTGTCCGTGCCTCTCACGGGGCCGTTTGTGCGTTGGTTTAGGTTTTCACCCTCAAACGGCTTGTTTTTAAGCCTAATCTAGATATTTTCAAATTATCATCATATTATCAAAATGGGAGACCCATGGCTGCGCGATTAGTTCCTACAAGTTACATTGGTCTCGTACGAGGAGTTCGTGCCCCTAATGGGGACGGTTTGGGTTTTCACTCTCAAACGGCTAGTTTGTAAGCCAAATCTACATATTTTCAAATTATCATCTTATTCTCAAACCAGGAGATCCGTGACTACGCGACCTGTTCATATAAGTTACATGGGTCCTGTGTGAGGTGTTCGTGCCTCTTACTGGGCCATTTGGGTGTTGATTTTTGTTTTCACCCTCAAACGGCTTGCTTTTAAGTCGAATCTTGGTATTTTTAAATTATCATCATATTATCAACTCAGGAGACCCTTGGCTACACAATCAGTTCCTATAAGTTACATTGTTCCCGTGAGAGGTGTTCGTGCCTCTTACGGGGCCGTTTGTGGGCTAGTTTGGGTTTTCACCCACAAACGGCTTATTTTTAAGCCTAATCTAGATATTTTAAAATTATCATCATATTATCAAATCAAGAGACCTGAGACTACGCGGTCAGTTAATACAAGTTATATTGGTCCATTGTGAGGTGTCCGTGCCTCTAACGGGGCCGTTTGGTGGTTGGTTTGGGTTTTCACCCTCAAACGGCTTATTTTTAAAACTAATCTAGATTTTTTTTTCAAATTATCGTCATTTTCTCTAACCGAGAGACCCACGACTATGGAGTCAGTTCTACCAAGTTGCATTGGGCTCGTGGGAGGTGTTCATGCTTCTTACGGGGTCGTTAGGGGCCTGGTTTGGGTTTTCTGCCTCAAACGGCTGATTTTTAATCCTAATCAACATATTTCAAATTATCGTCATATTCTCAAACCAGGAGACCCGTGATTGTGCAGTCAATTCATATAAGTTACATGGGTCCAGTACGAAGTGTTCGTGCCTCTTACGGGGCCATTTGGGGGTTGTTTTGGGTTTTCAACCTTTAAAGGCCTTTTTTTAAGTTTAATCGATATATTTTCAAATTATCATCATATTCTCAAATCGAGAGGCCCGTGAGTACACGATCAGTTCTTACAAGTTACATTGGTCCCGTGTGAGGTGTTCGTGCTTCTTACTGGGCCATTTGGGGGATGGTTTAGGATTTCACCCTTAAACGACTTGTTTTTAAGCCTAATCTAGATAATTTCAAATTATCATCGTATTCTCAAATCGGGAGACCCGTAACTACGCGATCAGTTCATATAAGTTACATGGGTCCCATGCGAGGAGTTTGTGCCTCTTACGGGGCCTTTTGGGGGCTAGTTTTGGTTTTCACCCTCAAACAGCTTGCTTTTAATCCTAATATATATTTTCATATTATCTACATATTCTCAAATAGGGATATCCGTGACTACACAATTAGTTCCTACAAGTTTCATTGGTCCCATGTGAGGTGAACGTCCCTCTAACGGGGCCGTTTTGGGGATTGTTTTGGTTTTCACCCTCAAATGACTTATTTTTATGCCAAATCTAGACATATTCTCAATTAGGGAGACCCGCAAGTATGCAATTATGTCTACAACTTACATTGGACCCGTCCGCGGTGTTCGTGCCTCTTACTGGGCCATTTAAGGGCTAGTTTTGGTTTTCACCCTCAAACTGATTGCTTTTAACCACAATCTAGATACTTCAAATTATCGTCATTTTCTCAAATCGAGAGACACGAGACTATACGGTCAGGTCCTACAAGTTACATTGGTCCTGAGCGAGGTGTTTATGCCTCTTACGGGGCCGTTTGGTGGCTGATTTGGGTTTTCACCCTCAAAGAGCTTATTTTTAAACCTAATCTAGATATTTTCAAATTATCGTCATTTTCTAAAACCGAGAGACCCACGACTACGCAGTTAGCTCCTACATGTTACATTAGACCCATGAGAGGTGTTCGTGTCTCTTACGGGTCCATTATGGGCCTGGTTTGGGTTTTTACACTCAAATGGCTTATTTTTAAGCCTAATCTACATATTTTCAAATTACCGTCATATTCTCAAACCATTAGACCCGTGACTATGCGGTGAGTTCGTATAAGTTACATGGGTCCCATGCAAAGTGTTCATGCCTCTCATGGGGCCGTGTTGGGGCTGGTTTCGGTTTTCACCCTCAAATGGCTTATTTTTAACCCTAATCTAGTTATTTTCAAATTATAATCATATTCTCAAATCGAGAGGACTGTGACTACACGGTCATTACCTACAAGTTACATTGGTCTCGTGCGAGGTGTTCGTGCCTCTGACGGGGCCGTTTGGGGGCTTCTTTAGGTTTTCACCCTCGAATGGATTATTTTTCTAGATATCTTCAAATTATCATCATATTCTAAAATCGAGAGATCGGGGACTATGATGTCAGTTCCTACAAGTTACATTAGTCCCGCGCGAGTTGTTTATGCCACTTATGGGACCGTTTGGGAGATGGTTTTAGTTTTCACCCTCAAACGGCTTATTTTTAATCCTAATCTAGATATTCTCAAATTATCATCATATTCTTAAACCGAGAGACCCACGACTCCCCGGTTAGTTCCTAGAAGTTACATGGGTCTCATGCGAGGTGTTCGTGCCTTGAACGGGGCCGTTTAGGGGCTGGTTTGGGTTTTCACCCTCAAAACGGCTTGTTTTTAAGCCTAACCTAGATATTTTCAAATTATCGTCATATTCTCAAATCAGGAGACATGCAATGATGCGGTCAGCTCCTACAACTTACATTGAACCCGTGCAAGGTGTTCGTGCCTCTTACGGGGCCATTTGGGGGCTCGTTTGGGTTTGCATCATCAAACGACTTATTTTTAAGCGTAATCTAGATATTTTGATATTATCATCATATTCTAAAACCAAAAGAACCATGACTGCGCGATTAGTTCGTACAAGTTAAATTAGTCCCATGCGAGGTGTTCGTGCCTCTTACGGGACCGTTTGGGGCCTGGTTTGGGTTCTCACCCTTAAACGGCTTATTTTTAAGCGTAATCTAGATATTTTCAAATTATCATCATATTCTAGAAATAGGAGATCTGCAATTATGCTGTCAGTTCCTAATGGTTACAATGGACCCATGCGAGGTGTTTGTGCCTCTTTCGGGGCCATTTTGTGGTTGGTTTTGTTTTGACACTCACCCGACTTTATTTTAAGACTAATCTTGATAATTTCAAATGGCCATCATATTCTCAAATCGGGAGACCCGAGACTACGTTGTCAGGTCGTATAAGTTACATTGGTCCCATGAGAGGTGTTCGTGCCTCTTACGTGTCCATTTGGGAGCTGGTTGGGGTTTTCATCCTTAAATTACTTATTTTTAATCCTAATCTAGTTATTTTAAAATAATCATCATATTCTCAAACTAGGAGACCGATGACAATGCGTTTTGTTCGTACAAGTGACATTGGTGCCGTGCGAGGTGTTCGTGCCTCTTACAGGGCCATTTGGGGGATGGTTTGGGTTTTCACCCCCAAACTGCTTGCTTTTAAGCCTAATCTAGATATTTTGAAATTATTGTCATATTCTCAAATCGGGAGACTCGCGACTACGCGATCAGTTCCTACAAGTTGCATTGGTCCCGTGAGAGGTGTTCGTGCCTTTAATGGGGCAGTTTGTGGTTTGGTTTGGGTTTTCACCCTTAAAAGGCTTGTTTTTAAGCCTAATCTAGATATTTTCAATTTATCATCATATTCTAAAACTGGAAGACCCGCGATTACGCGATCAGTTCCTACAATTTACATTGGACCCGTGTGAGGTGTTCGTGCCTCTTACGGGGACTTTTAGGGGCTTGTTTGGGTTTTCATCCTCAAATGACTTATTTTCAAGCGTAATCTAGATATTTTGAAATTATCATCATATTGAAAAACCAGTAGATCTGTGACTATGCGGTGAGTTCGTAAAAGTTACATTGGTCCCGTGCGAGGTCTTCGTGCCTCTAACGGGGTCGTTCGGGGGCTAGTTTGGGTTTTCACCCTCAAAAGACTTATTTTTATGCTAATCTACATATTTTCAAATTATCGTCATATTCTCAAACCTGGAGACCCATGATTTGGCGGTCAGTTCACATAAGTTACATGGGTCCCGTGCAAACTGTTCGTGCCTCTTACGGGGCTGTGCGGGGGCTGATTTGGGTTTTCACCCTCAAACGGCTTGCATTTAAGGCTAATCTAAATATTTTCAAATTATCATCATATTCTCAAATCGAGAGACCCGCGACTATGCTGTCAGTTCCTATAAGTTACATTAGTCCCGAGTCAGGTGTTTGTGTCTCTCACGGGACCATTTTAGTGATGGTTTGGGTTTTCACCCTCAGACGACTTGTTTTTAAGCATAATCTAGATTTTTTCAAATTAACATCATATTCCTAAATCAGGAGACCCGCGACTACAAGGTTAGTTTCTACAAGTGATATTGGTCTCGTGCGAGGTTTTCGTGCCTCTAACAGGGCTATTTGGGGGCTGGTTTGGGTTTTCACCATCAAATGACTTGTTTTTAAGCCTAATCTAGATATTTTAAAATTATCTTCGTATTCTCAAACCAGGAAACTCGCAATTACCCGGTCAGTTCCTACCACTTACATTAGACCTATGCGAGGTGTTCGTGCCTCTAACGGGGCCATTTCAGGGCTGGTTTGGGTTTGCATCCTAAAAGGACTTATTTTTAAGCCTAATATAGATATTTTGAAATTATAATCATATTCTAAATCCAAAAGACCCATGACTACGAGATCAGTTCGTATAAGTTACATTGGTCCCGTGCGAGGTGTTCGTGCCTCTTACGGGACCGTTTGGGGGCTGGTTTGGGTTTTCACCCTCAAATGTCTTAATTTGAGCCTAATCTATATATTCTCAAATTATTATCATATTCTATAATTGGCAGACCCGTGACTACGCAGTCAAGTCATATAAGTTACATGGGTCCCGTGCGAGAGTTTCTGCATCTTACGGAGCCATTTGGGGGTTGGTTTTTGTTTTCACTCTCAAACGGCTTATTTTTAAGCCTAATATAGATATTTTCAAATTATTATCATATTCTCAAACCGGGAGACTCGTGACTACACAGTCAGTTCCTACAAGTTACATTTGTCCAGTGCGAAGTGTCCGTGCCTTTTACGCGGCCGTTGGTGGGCAATTTGGGTTTTCACCCTCAAAGGGCTTATTTTTAATCCTAATCAAGATATTTTTAAATTATCAACATCTTCTCAAATTGGGAGGCCCGCGAATACACTATCAGTTCCTACAAGTTACATTGCACCCATGCGAGGTGTGTGTGCCTCTTACGGCGCCATTTGGGGGTTTGTTAGGGTTTTCACCCTCAAACGGCTTATTTTTATGCCTAATCTACATATCTTTAAATTATCGTCATATTCTCAAACTGGGAGATCCGTGACTACGTGGTCAGTTCATTAAGTTACATGGGTCCCGTGCAAGGAGTCCGTGCCTCTTACGAGGTCGTTCAGGGGCAAGTTTTGATTTTGCCCCTCAAATCGCTTGGTTTTAAGCCTAATCTAGATATTTTCAAATGATCGTCATATTCTTAAATCGAGATACTCGCGATTACGCGGTCAGTTCCTACAAGTGACATTAATCCCGTGAGAGGTGTTCGTGCCTCTAACGGGGTCGTTTGGGGGTTGGTTTGGGTTTTCATCATCAAACGGCTTATTTTTAAGCCTATTCTAGTTATTTTGAAATTATCATCATATTCTCAAATTGGGAGATCCGAGACTACGCCGTCAGGTCTTATAGCCTCTTAGGGGGTTGTTTGTTGGCTATTTTTTATTTTCACCCGCAAACGGCTTATTTTTAAGCCTAATTTAGATTGTTTCAAATTCTCATCATATTCTCAAACCGAGAGACCTGCGAAAACACGATTAGTTCCTATAACTTATATTGAACCCGTGCGAGGTGTTCGTGCCTCTCACGGGCCCATTTGGGGGCTGGTTTGGGTTTGCATCCTCAAACGACTTATTTTTAATCCTAATCTTAATATTTTGAAATTGTCATCATATTCTAAAACCAACAGACCCGTGTCTACGCGATCAGTTCGTATAACTTACAATAGTCTCGTGCGAGGTGTTCGTGCCTCTTAAGGGACCGTTTGGGGGCTAGTTTGGGTATTCACCCTCAAACGGCTTATTTGTAAGCCTAATATAGATAATTCGAAATAATCATCATATTCTAAAACCAAGAGACCCGTGACTACATGCTCAGTTCCTACAGGTTACAATGGTCCCGTGAGAGGTGTTCGTTCTTCTTACAAGGCCGTTCGGGGGCTGGTTTGGGTTTTCACCCTCAAACGACTTATTTTTATGCTTAATCTACATATTTTCAAATTGTCATCATATTCTCAAACCTAGAGACCCGTGACTATGCGGTAAGTTCATATAAATTACATGGGTCCCGTGCAAAGTGTTCGTACCTCTTACGAGGCTGTGTGGTGGCTGGTTTGGGTTTTCACCCTTTAAAGACCTTTTTTTAAGCTTAATCAAAATATTTTCAAATTATCATCATATTCTCAAACCGAGAGGTCCGTGACTACACAATCAGTACCTACAAGTGACATTGGTCCCGTGTGAGGTGTTTATGTCTCTTACGGAGCCGTTTGGGGATGAGTTCAGGTTTTTACCCTCAAACGGCTTGTTTTTAAGCCTAAGATAGATATTTTCAAATTATCATCATATTCTCAAATCGGGAGACCCGCGACTATGCGGTCTGTTCCTACAAGTAACATTGGTAACGTGCGAGGTGTCCTTGCCCCTTACGGGGACGTTTGGGAGAGGGTTTTGATTTTGACCCTCAAACGGCTTGCTTTTAATCCTAATTTAAATATTTTCAAATTATCATCATATTCTCAATTCGAGAGACCCCGCGACTATGTTGTCAGTTCCTACAAGTTAAATTAGTCCCGCGCGAGGTGTTTGTGCCTCTCACGAGACCATTTCGGAGATGGTTTGTGTTTTCACCCTCAGACGGCTTATTTTAAAGACTAATCTAGATATTTTCAAATTATCATCATATTCTTAAATTGGGAGACCCGCGACTACGCGGTTAGTTCCTACAAGATACATCGATCCCGTGCTTGGTGTTCGTGCCTCTAACAGGGTCGTTTGGTGTCTAGTTTGGGTTTTCACCATCAAACGGCTTGTGTTTAAGCCTAATATAGATATTTTCAAATTATTGTCATAATCTTAAACCGGGAGACCCGCGATTACGCGGTCAGTTCCTACAACTTACATTGGACACGTGTGAGGTGTTCTTACCTCTCACGGGACCATTTCGGGGCTAGATTGGGTTTGCATATTCAAACGTCTTATTTTTAAGCCTAATATATATATTTTGAAATTATCATCATATTTTAAAACCAAAAGACCCATGACTACCCGATCAGTTCATACAAGTTACATTAGTCCCATGCGAGGTGTTCGTGCCTCTTACGGGACTATTTGGGGGCTGGTTTCGGTTTTCACCCTCAAACGGCTTATTTTTAAGCCTAATATAGATATTTTCATATTATCATATTATTCTAAAACCAGGAGACCCGTGATTACATGCTCAGTGCCTACAAGTTACATTAGACTCATGGAGATGTTCGTGCCTCTTACGAGGCCGTTTGGGCGTTGGTTTTTATTTTCACCCTCAAACATCTTGTTTTTAAACCTAATCTAGATAATTTCAAATGATCATCATATTCTTAATTCGGGAGAGCTGAGACTATGAGGTCAGTTCCTATCAGTTACATTGGTCCCATGAGAGGTGTATGCGCCTCTCACGAGGCCGTTAGGGGATGGTTTTGCTTTTCATCCTCAAACAACTTATTTTTAAGCCTAATCTAGATATTTTGAAATTATCATCATAGTCTCAAACCAGGAGACCCGTGACAATGCGTTCAGTTCGTACAAGTAACATTGGTCCCGTGCGAGGTGTTCGTGTCTCTTATGGGGCCATTTTGGGGTTGGTCTGGGTTTTCACCCTCAAACGGCTTATTTTTAAGCCTAATCTACGTATTTTTCAAATTATCATCATATTCTCAAATTGGAAGACCCATGACTTTGTAATTAGTTCATATAATTTACATGGGTCCCATGCGAGAGTTTGTACGTCTGACGGAGCCGTTTGGGGATGGTTTTGGATTTCACCCTCAAACAGCTTTCTTTTAAGCTTAGGATAGATATTTTCAAATTATTATCATATTATCAAACCGAGAGACTGGCGACTAAGATATCAGTTCCTACAAGTTAGATTGGTCTCGTGATACGTCTTCGTGCCTCTAACGGGGAAGTTGGGGGTTGGTTTGGGTTTTTACCCTCAAACGGCTTGTTTTTAAACCTAATCTAATTTTTTTCAAATTATCATCATATGCTCAAATCGGGAGAAGCGAGACTACGCGGTCAGGTCCTACAAGTTACACTTGTCCAGTGCGAGGTGTTTGTTCCTCTTACGGGGCCATTTTGGTGTTTGTTTGGGTTTTCAACCTCAAACGGCTTGTTTTTAAGCCTAACCTGGATATTTTCAAATTATCTTCATATCTCAAACCGGGAGACCCGCGATTACGTGGTCAGTTCCAATAACTTACATTGGACCCTTGCGAGGTGTTCGTGCCTTTAACGGGTCCATTAGGAGGCTGGTTTGGGTTTGCATCCTCAATCGACTTATTTTTAAGCTTAATCTTGATATTTTAAAATTATCATCATATTCTAAAACTAGGAGACCCATGACTACACGATCATTTCGTACAAGTTACGTTACTCCCGTACGAGGTGTTCATTCCTCTTACGGGACTGTTTGGGGGATGGTTTGGGTTTTCACCCTCAAACGACTTATTTTTACGCCTAATCTAAATATTTTGAAATTATCATCATATTATAAAACCAGGAGACCCGTGACAACACGCTCAGTTCCTACAAGTTACATTGGTCCCGTTAGAGCTGTTCGTGCGTCTTAAGAGGCCGTTTGGTGGCTAGTTTGGGTTTTCACCATCAAACGGCTTGTTTTTAAGCCTAATATAGATAATTTCAAATGATCATCATATTATCAAATCGGGAGACCCGAGACTAAGCGGTCAGGTCCTATAAGCTACGTTGGCCCAGTGCGAAGTGTTCGTGCCTCTTGCGGGGCTGGTTATGGGTTGGTTTGGGTTTTCACCCGCAAAGGGCCCATTTTTAAGCCTAATCTTGATATTTTCAAATTATCGCCATATTCTCAAAGTCGGAGACCCGCGATTATGCTGTCAGTTCCTATAAGTTACATTGGACCCATGCGAGGTGATCGGGCCTCTTACAGGGCCTTTTGGGGGCTTTTTTAGGTTTTCATCCTCAAACGACTTATTTTTAAGCCTAATTTAGATATTTTGAAAGTATTTTCATATTCTCAAACCAGGAGACCCTAGACTACGCATTCAGTTCGTACAAGTAACATTGGTCCCGTGCGAGGTGTTCCTGCCTCTTACGGGGCCATTTGGGGGCTAGTTTGGGTTTTCACCCCCAAACGGTATATTTTTAAGCCTAATCTACATATTTTCAAATTATCATCATATTGTCAAATCGGGAGACCCGTGGCTACACGATCATTTCTTATAAGTTACATGGGACCCGTGCGAGGAGTTTGTACCTCTTAGAGGGTCGTTTGGGGGTTTGTTTTTGTTTTCACCCTCAAACGCCTTTCTTTTAAGACTAATCTAGATATTTCCAAATTATCATCATATTCTCAAATCAGAAGACTCGCGACTACGCGGTTAGTTCCTACAAGTTACATTGGTCCCGTGAGAGGTGTTCGTGCGTTTAATGGGGCCGTTTGGGGGTTGGTTTGGGTTTTAACCTTCGAACGACTTACTTTTAAGCCAAATCTGGTTATTTTCAAATTATCATCATATTCTCAAATCGGGAGACCCGAGACAACGCGGGCAGGTCCTACAAGTTACATTGCGAGGTGTTTTTGCCTCTTACAGGGCCGTTTGGGGGCTGGCTTGGGTGTTCACCCTTAAACGGCTTATTTTTAAGCCTAATCAAGATCTTTTCAAATAATCATTATATTCTCAAACCGGGAGACCCACGCCTATGCGGTCAGTTCCTACAAGTTACATTGGACCTGTGCGTGGTGTTTGTGCCTCTTATGGGGCCATTTTGGGGTTGGTTTGGATTTTCATCCTCAAACCACTTGTTTATAAGCCTAATCTAGATATTTTGAAATTATCTTCATATTCTCAAACTATGAGACCTGTGACTACTCGGTCAGTTCGTACAAGTTACATTGGTCCCGTGTGAGGTGTTCGTGCCTCTTATGGGGCCGTTTGTGGTCTAGTTTGGTTTTTCACACTTAAACGGCTTGTTTTTAAGACTAATCTACATATTTTCAAATTACCATCATATTCTCGAACCTGGAGACCCGTGACTATGCGGTCAGTTCGTATAAGTTATATTGGTCCCGTGCAAAGTGTCCGTGCCTCTTACAACATCATTTGTTGGTGGTTTTGGGTTTTCACTCATTAAAGGCCTTTTTTTACGCTTAATCGATATATTTTCGAATTATCATCATATTCTCAAACCGACAGGCCCGTGAGTACACGGTCAGTTCGTTCAAGTTACATTGGTCACGTGCGAGGTTTTTGTGCATCTTACGGGGCCGTTTGGGGGTTGGTTTTGGTTTTCAACCTCAAAGGGCTTGTTTTTAACCCTAATCTAGATATTTTCAAATTATCGTCATATTCAAAAACCGGGAGACTCGCGACTATGCTGTCAGTTCCTACAACTTACAATGGTAACGGTTGAAGTGTTCATACCCCTTGCGGGGACGTTTGGGAGATGGTTTTAATTTTTATCCTTAAACATCTTATTTTTAAGTTAATCTAGACATTTTAAATTATCATTATATTCTAAGATCGAGAGACCCACAACTGCGGTGTCAGTTCCTACAAGTTACATTGGTCTCGTGCGAGGTGCCCGTGCCTCTTACGAGACCTTTGGTTAGATGGTTTGGGTTTTCACCCTCAAACGGTTTATTTTTAAGCCTAATCTAGATATTTTCAAATTATCATCATATTCTAAAACCAGGAGACCCGCGACTACGCGGTCAGTTCCTACAAGTTACATTAGTTAAGTGCGAGGGGTTGGTGCCTTTTACGAGGCCATTTGGGAGCTGGTTTGGGTTTTCACCCTCAAACGGCTTATTTTTTAGCCAAATCTAGATATTTTCAACTTATCATCATATTCTCAAACTGGGAGACCCGCGATTATGCAGTCAGTTCCTAATGGTTACAATGGGCCCGTGCGAGGTGTTCGTGCCTCTTACGAGGCCATTTGTGGCGGGTTTGGGTCTTCATCCTCAAACAACTTATTTTTCAGCATAATCTAGATATTTTAACCTTATCGTCATATTTTCAAACCAGGAGACGTGTGACTATGTGGTCAGTTCCTCCAAGTTACATTGGTCTCGAGAGAGGTGTTTGTGCCTCTTTCGGGGCCGTTTGGGGGATGGTTTGGGTTTTCACCCTTAAGAGGCTTATTTTTAAGCCTAAGCTAGATATTTTGAAATTATCATAATATTCTCAAAACGAGAGTCTGGTGACTATGCGGTCAGCTCTTACAAGTTATATTGGTCTCGTGTGAGGTGTCCGTGTCTCTTACGGGGCCGTTTAGGGGCTAGTTTGCGCTTTTATCAGTTATGGGCTTCTTTTAAGCTTAATTGATATATTGTCAAATTATCGTCATAATCTCAAACCTAGTGGACCATGGCTACATTGTCAGTTCTTACAAGTTGCATTGGTCCCGTGCGAGGTGTTCGCGCCTTTTACAAGGCCGTTTGGGGGCAAGTTTGGGTTTTCACCCATTACCAGTTGGTCTTTAAGAGTAATCGATATATATTCAAATTATTATCATATTCTCAAACTGAGAGACCCGCGACTATGCGGTTAGTTCCTACAAGTTACATTGTTCTTGTGCGAGGTGTCAGTGCCTCTTACGGAGCCGTTTGTGGGTTGGTTTGGGTTTTCTCCCTCAAACGACTTTTTTTACGCCTAATCAAGATATTTTCTAATTACCATCATATTCTCACACCGGGAGGCCCTCCATTACAAGATCAGTTCCTACTAGTTACACTGGACTCGTGCGAGGTTTTTATGACTCTTACGCGGCCTTTTGGTGGCTAGTTTATGTTTTCATCCTCAAACGACTTATTCTTAAGCCTAATCTAGATATTTTCAAATTATCATGATATTCTTAAACCGAGAGACCCACGACTAGGTTGTTAGTTCCTATAAGTTACATTGATCTTGTGTGAGGTGTTTGTGCTGCTAACAGGGTAGTTTGGGGACTGCTTTGGGTTTTCACCCTGCAATGGCTTCTTTTTAATCCAAATCTAGATATTTTCAAATTATCGTCATATTTACAAATCGGGAGACCCGCGATTACGCAGTCAATTCCAATTACTTACATTGGTCCCCTGCGAGGTCTTCGTGCCTCTTACGGGGCCATTTGGGGGAAAGTTTGGGTTTGCATCCTCGAAAGACTTATTTTTCAGCCTAATCTAGATATTTTGAAATTATCATCATATTTTAAAACCATGAGACCCATGACTACGCGATCAGTTCGTACAAGTTACATTAGTCCCGTGCGATCTGTCCGTGCCTCTTACGGGACCGTTTGAAGGCTAGTTTGGAATTTCTCCCTCAAACGGATTATTTTTAATCCTCATCTAGATATTTTTAAATTATCATCATATAATAAAGCCTGGATACCCATGACTACATGCTCAGTTTTTACAAGATACATTGGACCCGTGCGAGGTGTTTGTGCCTCTCACGGGGCCATTTTGGGGCTGGTTTGGGTTTTCGTCCTCAAACAATTTAGTTTTAAGCCTAGTCTAGATATTTTGAAATTATATTCATATTCTCAAACTATGAGACCCATGAATACACTGTCAGTTGGTACAAGTTACATTGGTCCCGTGCCTGGTGCTTGTACCTCTTATGCAGCCCTTTGGGGGCTGGTTTGGTTTTTCACCCACAAACGGCTTATTTTTAAGACTAATCTACATATTTTTAAATTATGATCATATTCTCAAACCGGGATACCCGTACCTATGCGGTCAGTTCGTATAAGTTACATGAGTCCCGTACGAAGTTTTCGTGCCTCTTACGGGGCCGTTCGGTAGCTGATTTGGGTTTTCACCCTCAAACAACTTATTTTTAAACCTAATCTAGATATTTTTAAATTATCATCATTTTCTCAAACCGAGAGACCCACGACTACGCAGTCAGCTCCTACATGTTACATTGGACCCATGAGAGGTGTTTGTGTCTCTTACGAGTCCATTATGGGCCTGGTTTGGGTTTTCACCCTCAATCGACTTATTTTTAAGCCTAATCTACATATTTTAAAATTATCATCATATTCTCAAATTAGGAGACCCGTGACTATGCGGTCAGTTCATATAAGTTACATGGGTCCCGTGCAAAGTGTTCATGCCTCTCATGGGGCCGTGTTGGGGCTGGTTTCGGTTTTCACCCTCAAATGGATTATTTTTAAGCCTAATCTAGTTATTTTGAAATTATAATCATATTCTCAAATCGAGAGGACCGTGATTACACGGTCATTACCTACAAGTTACATTGGTCTCGTGCGAGGTGTTCGTGCCTCTTACGGGGCCGTTTGGGGCTTCTTTAGGTTTTCACCCTCGAACGGCTTGTTTTTAAACCTAATCTAGATATTTTAAAATTATCATCATATTCTGAAATCGAGAGACCGACGACTACGCTGTCAGTTCCTACAGGTTACAATAGTCCCGTGCGAGTTGCTTATGCCTCTTATGGGACCGTTTGGTCGATGGTTTTAGTTTTCACCCTCAAACGGCTTATTTTTAAGCCTAATCAAGATATTTTCAAATTATCGCCATATTCTTAAATCGGGAGACCCACGACTCCGCGGCCGTTTAGGGGCTCGTTTGGGTTTTCACCCTCAAACGGCTTGTTTTTAAGCCTAACCTATATATTTTCAAATTATCATCATATTCTCAAATCAGGAGACCTACAATGACGCGGTTGGCTCCTACAACTTACATTGAACCCGTGTGAGGTGTTCGTGCCTCTTACGGGGCCATTTGGGTGCTGGTTTGGGTTTGCATCCTCAAACGACTTATTTTTAAGCGTAATCTAGATATTTTGAAATTATCATCATATTCTAAAACAAAAAGACCCATGACTACACGATCAATTCGTACAAGTTACATTAGTCCCGGGCGAGCTGTTCGTGCATCTTACGGGACCGTTTGGAGGCTAGTTTGGGTTCTCACCCTTAAACGGCTTATTTTTAAGCGTAATCTAGATATTATCAAATTATCATCATATTCTAGAAATAGGAGACCCGCAATTACGCTGTCGGTTCCTAATGCTTACAATGGACCCGTGCGAGGTGTTAGTGCCTCTTTCGGGGCCATTTTGTGGCTGGTTTTGGTTTTCACACTCAATCGACTTTATTTTAAGCCTAATCTTGATAATTTCAAATAACCATCATATTCTCAAATTGGGAGACCCCAGACTATGCTGTCAGGTCGTATAAGTTACATTGGACCCATGAGAGGTGTTCGTGCCTCTTACGTGACCATTTGGGAGCTGGTTGGGGTTTTCATCCTCAAATGACTTATTTTTAATCCTAATCTAGTTATTTTAAAATTATCATCATATTCTCAAACTAGGAGACCCATGATAAAGCGTTCAATTCGTACAAGTGACATTGGTGCCGTGCGAGGTGTTCGTGCCTCTTACGGGGCCATTTGGGATTTGGTCGGGGGTTTCACACTCAAACATCTTGTTTTTAAGCCAAATCTAAATTTTTTAAATTATTATCATATTCTCAAGCTGGGAGACTCGTGACTATGTGGTCAGTTCATATAAGTTACATGGGTCCCATGCGAGGAATTCGTGCCTCTTACGAGGCCGTTTGCGGGATGGTTTTGGTTTTCACCCCCAAACTGCTTGCTTTTAAGCCTAATCTATATATTTTGAAAATATTATCATATTCTCAAATCGGGAGACTCGCGACTACGTAGTCAGTTCCTACAAGTTGCATTGGTCCCGTGAGAGGTGTTCGTGCATCTAACGGGGTCGTTTGTGTTTGTTTTGGGTTTTCACCCTTAAATGGCTTGTTTTTAAGCCTAATCTAGATATTTTCGATTTATCATCATATTCTAAAATCGAAAGACCCGCGATTACACGGTCAGTTCCTATAATTTACATTGGACCCATGTTAGGTGTTCCTGCCTCTTACGGGGACTTTTAGGGGATGGTTTAAGTTTTCATCCTCAAATAACTTATTTTCAGGCCTAATCTAGATATTTAAAAATTATCATCATATTGAAAAACCAGGAGACTTGTGACTATGCGGTGAGTTCGTAAAAAGTTACACTGGTCCCGTGCGAGGTCTTCGTTCCTCTAACTGGGCCGTTCGGGGGTTTGTTTGGGTTTTCACCCTCAAATAACTTATTTTTATGCTAATCTACATATTTTCAAATTATCATCATATTCTCAAACCTGGAGACCCATGACTTGGCGGTCAGTTCATATAAGTTACATGGGTCCCGTGCAAAGTGTTTGTGCCTCTTACGGGGCCGTGCGAGGGCTGGTTTGGGTTTTCACCCTCAAACGGCTTGCATTTAAGGCTAATCTAAATATTTTCAAATTATCATCATATTCTCAAATCGAGAGACCCGCGACTATGTTGTCAGTTCCTACAAGTTACATTAGTCCCGTGTGAGGTGTTTGTGGCTCTCACGTGACCGTTTTAGTGATGGTTTGGGTTTTCACCCTCAGACGACTTATTTTTAAGCATAATCTAGATATTTTCAAATTAACATCATATTCCTAAATCAGGAGACCCGCGACTACGGGGTTAGTTCCTACAAGTGATATTGGTCTCGTGCGAGGTGTTCGTGCCTCTAACGGGGCCGTTTGGGGGCTGGTTTGGGTTTTCACCCTCAAATGACATGTTTTTAACCCTAATATAGATATTTTAAAATTATCATCATATTCTCAAACCAGGAGAATTGCAATTACGCGGTCAGTTCCTACCACTTACATTAGATTCGTACGAGGTGTTCGTGCCTCTAACGGGGCCATTTCAAGGTTGGTTTGGGTTTGCATCCTCAAACGACTTATTTTTAAGCCTAATATAGATATTTTGAAATTATAATAATATTCTAAAACCAAAAGACCCATGACTAGGGGATCAGTTCTTACAAGTTACATTGGTCCCGTGCGAGGTGTCCGTGCCTCTTACGGGACCGTTTGGGGGCTAGTTTGGGTTTTCAACCTCAAATGGCTTAATTTTGAGCCTAATCTAGATATTTTCAAATTATCGTCATATTCTAAAATTGGGAGACCCGTGATTACGCAGTCAAGTCATATAAGTTACATGGGTCTCGTGCGAGAGTTTCTACACCTTTCGGAGACTCGCAACTACACAGTCAGTTCCTACAAGTTACATTGGTCCACTGCGAAGTGTTCATGCCTCTTACGGGGCCGTTGGTGGGATAGTTTGGGTTTTCACCCTTAAAGGGCTTGTTTTTAATCCTAATCTAGATATTTTTAAATTATCAACATCTTCCCAAATCGGGAGGCCCGCGATTACGCTGTCTGTTCCTATAAGTTACATTGCACCCATGCGAGGTGTGCGTGCCTCTAACTGGGCCATTTGGGGGTTTGTCTTTATTTTCACCCTCAAACTTCTTATTTTTAATCCTAATCTACATATCTTCAAATTATCATCATATTCTAAAACTAGGAGATCCGTGACTACGCGGTCAGTTCACTAAGTTAAATGGGTCCCGTGCAAGGAGTTTGTGCCTCTTACGAGGCCGTTTGGGGGCTAGTTTTGATTTTCCCCCTCAAACGGCTTGTTTTGAAGCCTAATCTAGATATTTTCCAATGATCGTCATATTTTAAAATCGAGAGACTCGCGACTACACTGTCAGTTCCTACAAGTGACATTGGTCCCATTAGAGGTGTTCGTGCCTCTAACGGGGTCGTTTGGGGGTTGGTTTGGGTTTTCACCCTCAAACGGCTTATTTATAAGCCTATTCTACTTATTTTCAAATTATCATCATATTCTCTAATTAGGAGATCCAAGACTACGTCGTCATGTCCTATATGTTACATTGGTACAGTGTGAGGTGTTCGTGCCTCTTAGGGGGCTTTTTGTGGGATATTTTTTGGTTTTACCCACAAACGGCTTATTTTTAAGCCTAATTTAGATCTTTTCAAATTGTCATCATATTCTCAAATCGGGAGACCTACAAAAACACGGTTAGTTCCTATAACTTATATTGAACCCGTGCGAGGTGTTCGTGCCTCTCACGGGCCCATTTGGGGGCTGGTTTGGGTTTGCATCCTCAAATGACTTATTTTTATGCCTAATCTTGATATTTTGAAATTATCATCATATTGAAAAACCAAGAGACCCGTGTCTACCCGATCAGTTCTTATAACTTACAATAGTCTCGTTCGAGGTGTTCGTGCCTCTTAAGGGACCGTTTGGGGGCTAGTTTGGGTTTTCACCCGCAAACGGCTTATTTGTAAGCCTAATCTAGATATTTTGAAATTATCATCATATTCTAAAACCAGGAGACCCGTGACTACATGCTCAGTTCCTACAAGTTACAATGGTCCCGTGAGAGGTGTCCGTGCCTCTTACAAGGCCGTTTGGGGGCTTGTTTGGGTTTTCACCCTCAAACGACTTATTTTTATGCTTAATCTATATATTTTCAAACTGTCATCATATTTTCAAACCCAGAGACCCATGACTATGCGGTCAGTTCATATACATTACATGGGTCCCGTGCAAAGAGTTCGTGCCTCTTATGGGGCTGTGTGGTGGTTCGTTTGGGTTTTTACCCTTTAAAGACCTTTTTTTTAAGCTTAATCAAAATATTTTCGAATTATCATCATATTCTCAAACTGAGAGGCTCGTGACTACACAATTAGTACCTACAAGTTACATTGGTCCCGTGTGAGGTGTTCGTGCCTCTTACGGGGTCGTTTGGGAACCAGTTTAGGTTTTTACCCTCACACGGCTCGTTTTTAAGCCTAGGCTAGATATTTTCAAATTATCATCATATTCTTAAATCGGGAGACCCGCGACTACGCGGTCTGTTCCTACAAGTTACGTTGGTAACGTGCGAGGTGTTCTTGCCACTTACGGGGACGTTTGGGAGACGGTTTTGATTTTCACCCTCAAACGACTTGCTTTTAATCCTAATCTAAATATTTTGCAAATTATCATCATATTCTTAATTCGAGAGACCCGCGACTATGTTGCCAATTCCTACATGTTAAATTTCTCCCGCACGAGGTGTTTGTGCCTCTCACGGGACCATTTCGGAGATGGTTTGGGTTTTAACCCTCAGACGGCTTAATTTAAAGCCTAATCTAGATATTTTCAAATTATCATCATATTCTAAAATCGGGAGACCCACAACTACGCGGTTAGTTTCTACAAGTTAAATTGGTCCCATGCTTGGTGTTCGTGCCTCTAACGGGGCCGTTTGGTGTCTAGTTTGGGTTTTCACCATCAAGCGGCTGGTTTTTTAGCCTAATCTAGATATTTTCAGATTATTGTCATATTTTTAAACCGGGAGACTCGCGATTACGCGGTCAGTTCCTATAACTTACATTGGACACGTACGAGGTGTTCGTGCCTCTCACGGGGCCATTTCGGGGCTGGATTGGGTTTGCATCATCAAACGTCTTATTTTACAGCCTAATCTAAATTTCTGAAATTTTCATCATATTTTAAAACCAAAAGACCCATGACTACGCGATCAGTTCATGCAAGTTACATTAGTCCCATGCGAGGTGTTTGTGCCTCTTACGGGACCGTTTGTGGGCTCGTTTGGGTTTTCACCCTCAAACGTCTTATTTTTAAGCCTAATATAGAAATTTTCAAATTATCATCTTATTCTAAAACCAAGAGACGCGTGATTACATGCTCAGTGCCTACAAGTTACATTAGAATCATGAGAGGTGTTCGTGCCTCTTACGAGGCCGTTTAGGGGCTGGTTTTTGTTTTCACCCTCAAACGACTTATTTTTAAGCCTAATCAAGATATTTTCTAATTACCATCATATTCTCACATCGGTAGGCCCGCCATTACACGATCAGTTCCTACAAGTTACATTGGACTCGTGCGAGGTTTTTGTGCCTCTTACGCGGCCTTTTGGTGGCTGGTTTGTGTTTTCATCCTCAAACGACTTATTCTTAAGCCTAATCTAGATATTTTCAAATTATCATCATATTCTTAAACCAAGAGACCCGCGACTAGGCTGTTAGTTCCTATAAGTTACATTGGTCTCGTGCGAGGTGTTTGTGCCTCTAACGGGGCCGTTTGGGGACTGCTTTGGGTTTTCACCCTGCAATGGCTTGTTTTTAATCCAAATCTAGATTTTTTCAAATTATTGTCATATTATCAAATAAGGAGACCCGCGATTACGCAGTCAATTCCTATTACTTACATTGGTCCCCCGCGAGGTCTTCGTGCCTCTTACGGGGCCATTTGGGAGACGGTTTGGGTTTGCATCCTCGAACGACTTATTTTTCAGCCTAATCTATATATTTTGAAATTATCATCATATTCTAAAACCATGAGACCCATGACTACGCGATCAGTTCGTACAAGTGACATTAGTCCCGTGCAATTTATCCGTGCCTCTTACGGGACCGTTTGGAGGCTGGTTTGGAATTTCTCCCTCAAACGGCTTATTTTTAATCCTAATCTAGATATTTTTAAATTATCATCATATTATAAAGCCTGGATAACCATGACTACATGCTCAGTTTTTACAAGTTACATTGGACCCGTTCGAGGTGCTTGTGCCTCTTACGGGGCCATTTTGGGGCTTATTTGGGTTTTCGTCCTCAAACAATTTAGTTTTAAGCCTAATCTAGATATTTTGAAATTATATTCATATTCTCAAACTATGAGACCCATGAATACACTGTCAGTTGGTACAAGTTACATTGGTCCCGTGCCTGGTGGTTGTGACTCTTATGCAGCCCTTTGGGGGCTGGTTATGTTTTTCACCCACAAACAGCTTATTTTTAAGACTAATCTACATATTCTCAAATTATGATCATATTCTCTAACCGGGATACCCGTACCTATGCGGTCAGTTAGTATAAGTTACATAGGTCCCGTGCGAAGTTTTCATGCCTCTTATGGGGTCGTTCGGTGGCTGATTTGGGTTTTCACCCTCAAACAGCTTATTTTTATACCTAATCTAGATATTTTTAAATTATCATCATTTTCTCAAACCGAGAGACCCACGACTACGCAGTCAACTCCTACACGTTACATTGGACCCATGAGAGGTGTTCGTGTCTCTTACGAGTCCATTATGGGCCTGGTTTGGGTTTTCACCCTAAAATGACTTATTTTTAAGCCTAATCTACATATTTTCAAATTATCATCATATTCTCAAATTAGGAGACCCGTGACTATGCGGTCAGTTCATATAAGTTATATGGGTCCCGTGCAAAGTGTTCATGCCTCTCATGGGGCCGTGTTGGGCTAGTTTCGGTTTTCACCCTCAAATGAATTATTTTTAAGCCTAATCTATTTATTTTGAAATTATAATCATATTCTCAAATCGAGAGGACCGTGACTAAACGGTCATTACCTACAAGTTACATTGGTCTCGTGCGAGGTGTCCGTGCCTCTTACGGGGCCGTTTGGGGATTCTTTAGGTTTTCACCCTCGAACGGCTTGTTTTTAAGCCTAATCTAGATATTTTCAAATTATCATCATATTCTGAAACCGAGAGATCGAAGACTACGCTTTCAGTTCCTACAAGTTACATTAGTCCCGTGCGAATTGTTTATGCCTCTTATGGGACCGTTTGGGCGATGGTTTTAGTTTTCACCCTCAAACGGCTAATTTTAAGCCTAATCTAGATATTTTCAAATTATGGTCATATTCTTAAATCAGGAGACCCACGACTCCGCGGTTAGTTCCTAGAAGTTACATGAGTCCTATTCGAGGTGTTCGTGCCTCTAACGGGGCCGGTTAGGGACTGGTTTGGGTTTTCACCCTCAAACGACTTATTTTTAAGCCTAACCTAGATATTTTCAAATTATCGTCATATTCTTAAATCAGGAGACCTGTAATGATGCGGTCAGCTCCTACAACTTACACTGAACCCGTGTGAGGTGTTCGTGCCTCTTACGGGCCATTTGGGGGCTTGTTTGGGTTTGCATCCTCAAACGACTTATTTTTAAGCGTAATCTAGATATTTTGAAATTATCATCATATTCTAAAACCAAAATACCCATGACTACACGATCAGTTCGTACAAGTTACATTAGTCCCGTGCGAGGTGTTCATGCCTATTACGGGACCGTTTGGAGGCTAGTTTGGGTTCTCACCCTTAAACGGTTTATTTTTTAGCGTAATATAGATATTATCAAATTATCATCATATTCTAGAAATAGGAGACCCGTAATTACGCTGTCAGTTCCTAATGGTTACAATGGACCCGTGCGAGGTGTTTGTTCCTCTTTCGGGACCATTTTTTGGCTGGTTTTGGTTTTCACACTCAATCCACTTTATTTTAAGCCTAATCTTAATAATTTCAAATGACCATCATATTCTCAAATCGGGAGACCCGAGACTATGCTGTCAGGTCGTATAAGTTAAATTGGACCCATGAGAGGTGTTCGTGCTTCTTACGTGACCATTTGGGAGCTGTGTTAAGGCTTAGTAAACCATCTCAGCAGAGTCATTGCGAAATTCAATTCTCACGGCCATTAGATCTCATGTCAATGATACACATTAAAGTTTATTTCTTAGCATGTTTTCAATATGTTTAAGTTCAAATATAAAGCTACTACCCCCCCACTCCCACCCACGTGATTATGTTCAATTATAAAGCTTCAAAGGCATCCAATCATAAACAACATTTCATACATCATGTGTATCACACCATTTTTTAATCATCCAAATAATAAGAAAAGCAAAGTTAGTGCTGGTCTGAAAAGAAAAGAAAAAACAAGATTACAAATAATACATGCATTTAAAAAATAATAAAGCATGACATGAACAAAGATGAAAAATAAAGCAAACATAACACTAAGAGAAGACAGTAGAAAATCTACATGGCATTGGTCTATAGCATCAAGTTCCATTGGACACAGCAATGTGATAGCCCTTGCAAATACCACAAAATACATAGAAATTATTATTATAATAAACAAAATGACCCCAACAAATTAAGCATCCATTAGTAACACAATAAAAACACATAATGACCTCATCAAACCATAAATTAAACACCCATGGTTGATGCTCCATAAATTTGGAACGAAAAACCCACAAAAATATAATAGAAAAACCCCAATGATTTTAAATATTTGCAATGAAACCCCAAGAATAATAAGGATTCGCAATGAAACATAAAAATCAAAAAAATAAATTTGCATAATAATCACACCACTTTTTCAAAAAATATTGAAATTAAATTTGGAGAACGACTACAAATCGACTTACATGTCATGAGATTTTCAGTATTGGCGGAGTACATGATTCTTAACAAAATAGGTGATTATTTTACTTTAAAAAAACTCCAACCTGAATTTTGAATCACACCATCCAAAGTAGTGAACTAGACACATCATTCCACATATCCATACCACTACCGCGTACCAATACTACCCACGTTCTAGGCAACACTGATCCAGAATTGAACCTTTTTAAAATAAACCCAAACAAATCACTGGCTGCCTATGCTGGCCTTTTGATCTCCAAACCTCCCCCATACCTACATTCAATTCCCACCTAACGCTGGATCAAACACTTTAATATTTCAATACCCATATATGATTATACACACACATGTGTGTGAAATTGATAACATGTCCCTTTTATGAGTATAATTGGGTATCGTTATGTGCCATTAGGACACACATTATATTGTGCTTTATTATATGGATATGTATCGATATAAATTAACACATTTGTGCATATAGTGAATAATCTACCTTTGATTGTTCTTAAGTTGAATTGAATTGATCTAGAGATCAAAGATTGTGATGGAACATGATCATGGTTAATCTTTTTAAGAAAGTAGTCTATGAAAGAACAAGGAGTGCAAGCTTGCATCCTCCACTTCAAGGTGCTCAAAATAAGAAGCTCCATTCTTTTTATGGTTTTTCCTTCAAATAAAAAATTGGGATCTCCTACCTACTCACAAAAATCCATATGTCCATTACATATAAGAACATATCAGAAAGGCAAATGGTTCAATATATAATGAAATAAATAAATATTCACATTAATTTTTCTTTCACCTGCAAATCAACAATGGGAGGCGCTTAATTCTCCTCCATTTTTATCGCTAATGAGAAACTGGCCACAACTAATAATTGAACTATCCAAGCTTTACCCCTCTATGTGCACAGTAACAATGTCACAATCATGAACACGTACAATCATCATTTAAACACTTAAATATTAATACATATACATTTAGCGTATGTTATGAACTTAAAGGTAGTTCATAAGCTGATAGGAACCGATCAAAGTAATTTATTGAGAGACAAAATCTCAATGGTCCAAAACTTTAATGAGCATGAGCCTATTAATCATAAAGCAAAAACCCCATTCTAGAAATGAATATGAGAAATAGTTTCATAAATAGGGACGAATTTTGTAAGATGGAGCGGAGTGGGTATATGTCTTCTACCTCAGAGGGGCGGTAAAAGCCTTGGAGGGAGTGTTCCCTGAGTGGGCCTTTACAGCCATGGAGAGGCTGCGATAAAGGATATGTTTTGGGGGAAGGAAGATGGAAAAGTATAAGAGTGGAGTAGAGGAGGGGAGGTGACGGGAAGAAAAATAGGGGGTGACGACAGTGGCAGAGAGAATGAGAGGGGTAGGGCTTGGGTTTTTGGTCCGGAGAGAGGGGGAGCGGGGGAGAAGACGAGGGAGGAGAGAGAAGAGGGAAACTAAACATAGCCAAAATTTTAAGCTATTTTATATTTTAGTCAAGTGTTCTTAATTTTGGCACCCTTTAAATCAGTGCCAAAATTTGGCCTTGTTTAAAGTATGTCAAATTATATTTAAACCGTGCCCCAATTTGGCACAGTTTAAAACTATGCTAAATTTTTAATATCAGGGTGTGCCAAATTGCTATTTTTGGTGTAGTGATATCAATAATCCCCCAAGACTCAGTTCCATGAGGTATCGAGTTGGTGTTGGAGTTATATTTTACTCTGTTGGTCATAACATTATTGTTCTTGAAATTTTCTTGTTATAAAAGATGAAAAGATGGTAGTGGTAGGGTGAGCTCGTGACGGTTCACCTTCCATCACCTTTTTCTATAAATGGGATGTGGCCGAGGCCATCATTACCATATCTAAATATTTGAGAGAAAATTGAGACAAAACCTTTGCAACCTTATTTCACAGTCTTCGGCAACTTTTCCACGGTGGTTGAAGGTTGTTCCAATGTAGCTCGTGGTGGTTCAAGACTAAGTAACCCCTAATTATTCCACTTTTTGCTAATTTCTAAGTAACCATCTCTTGTTAGAATTTTTTTTTACTTCTACTGTTTTCTTTATATGGCATTTATGTTCCAAATTTAGTATTTCCATGTAAATGATTGATGTTTTGGATGAACTGTCAATGTTGTACAAATTTGGGCTTCGTTTGAAACTTCTTGTTTTTTTTATTATTCTAGGTATGAAGTGGTATTGGGTAGTAAAATCTTGGATTTTTCTAGGCTTAGGATATTTTTTTATAGGGATTGAGGTTTTTTATTTTTCTAAGTCAAATCATTACACCTAGCTCCATTTTGGATTTTAGTTTTTGCCAAAAACACCCTGAACATGTTCTTGGCCAAAACCTTAGTGTTTGGGTTTTTTATCCTTGAAAGTTTGTAATACAAACCGTTTACCTATTTAACCCCTTGGTCGTGGCTTTCGAGTGAAACCCCTTACCTTGCCACGGCTTTTAGTTAACTTTCCCAATCCTCGCCTAAGTTCCCTTTCGCTATAGTCATTTAGTTGATTTGAACTACTTTGATGTGGCCTGAGATTTCAACTTTTATTTATTGATGCGACCATATATAAAAAACAATTTGATGCTTCTACCTATGATCTCAATTCCTCTTTTTTGCGGCATATTTAGTTCTATTCACATAAAGTGACGCACCCCGATTTTATTATGTTAAAATCATCCATTTATTTAGAGATGAATTTCATTAAATAATACTTTATTTAATCTCTCAAAAAAATATGACAAGATTTTTTTTCTTTTTAAAGGCATGTTTAGAAGGAAACATAGCTACCTTTACATATAACTTAGAAGTACTAAAAAAACTACATACATAAGTTTCTTAGTTTAATATTTACCCAAAAATCTTGTTCATATTAAACCCATGTTATTTATCCTCCACTCCCCTGCTTAATGTCCTAACATGGGAGTCAACTCCAAACGATAGGCATACCTGAAACATAACATTATAGGAGTGTAAGCAATAAAAGCTTAGTGAATCACCATATACACGCACATACCACATATACAACCAATTTGAATAACCATTTTTATTTCCTAACGTTATAACCAAACAATAATTGTGAAACTCTCACAGGCCTCAACTCACAATAGTCTAATTAACCCACCACGGTTAATGGGTACCACCACATCACTTTATTAGGACCGAGTAAACAAACCTTCAAGTTGTATTAACGGTACCGACACATTCTGTAGGACCCACCACAGTCCTTAACATCAGATAAAGGACCCATGACAATCTGTAACTTAGATAAAGGTCCCACCACAGTCCATAACATTGGATATTTTTTCTTAACATTTTTAATATATGCAAATGTTTCATAAATAGCACATCATTCCATAATCATTCCAACACGTGTATTTTACTACACATTTCCATATGAAAATGTTGGCATTTATACTTCATAGGGGAAGTCACTCACCTTCAAGTAGATACTAAGATTACTACAAAAACAATTTCCTTGGTATCATTAGTATTTGAATACACCAAATAACGTTAAACCTAGTAATACATCACACGATTTGGTCAATATGAAATAAATAAAAAAGTAATTATATATTATACTTTAGATTTTAATAACACCCTATTCATTATGGTTCTGACACAATTTACGGAACTATATTATGAACTCTCTAGACAAAGTTATGCCCGTTTTATTACAACCTTTTCCGTTCGTTTCTTTGAAAAAACCAACAACAAAACTTCAACTACAACACAATCCTCAAACTAAACTAAAAAGTATTTTATTCTATTCTTTGAGTATGTTATACTCATATATTTTCTCTAACATCTCCAATCGAAATTTCTTTATTCCAATGAGCATTCAGTGATTTATCTCATTTCCAGCAAAACTTGCTCGAAATAGGACATTAATGCAATCTCCAAAACATACACTAAACATTTTTTTAACATATACACACATCGCATACTTGTGAAGGTGATTCAAATCTTGGACTTTAAATCTAAGATTTATGATCCTAGCACAAGTTCTCACGTATGTTCTTAACATACCATTTGGCAATATGGGTATCATTGAAATATTTCTCAAAAATTAGAAAACAAAAACATACAAATTTTAAAAACTCATTCATGTGATTAACTTTAACAAGAGGTAATTACCTTATAAGATCTCCTCAATTTATGGTAAGTTTTCAAAGAAATTTATTCCTTAGACCTATCTTTTTCTCTTCATGCAAAAAACCTTTAAACCTCCTCATTGACAATGATGAAGAAGGTTTTAATCATATATTTAATTAGAAATTACATTATAAGGGTTCCAATAGAAAATAAACTTGCCCTTACGTACAATTGGTTGGACAAAAGGTCCAATCAAATAATTTAACTAATGACATATTTGTCCTACATTAGTAATATCATAATAAATTGCTTTTACGGACCCCGATTTACTCTAACTTTGCGTCTACGCATAAATAACTTATATATGTACAACTTTCATATTTTGTGTTTTCCAAAAATCATGAATTAATATGCCTTAGATAAAAATCTCCAAGAAATTTAATGCATAAGAAGCTGTAATACCCCGTGACTTTGGGACTGAGAAATAAAATACTTGGGAGAAATAAAATTTATTTAAATTGGAGAATTTTAAAATTTTGAAATTGAAGTCCACAAATTAAGGACATTATAAAGTATTCTGGATGATGATTCTGAGTGCCCCCATTGATTTCGAATCGGTCGGGATAGTCAAAATGACTGTCCTTGGGATTTATTTCGATTCCAGCATATTTTTAAGTTAGTTTGACTCGATTTGGAGCAAACGAGTCATTTAAAGTGTGTATTATCATTTAAAATTGGGATCTATGTTTTAAAGGTTTAAGAGGACTACGGATCAGCCAATCTCAATGAAAATAAATAGAAAAAGAGAAAGAAAGAGAGAAAGAAGAAGAAAGGAAGAGAGAGAGAGAGAGAGAGAGAGAGAGAGAGAGAGAGAGAGAGAGAGAGAGAGAGAGAGAGAGGAGAAAGCTTGGAGATTTCTAGCCCGTACGTGATTTTGGGGATGATTCAACCTCTACGACTCTGAGCAAGTGTTTAATCTTGCTAAATATTTCATTTGTGAATCTCATTTCCTAATTTGTAGATAAGAGAATTGGATTTTGGGGTTATATGTTAAAACCTAGATTTTTTGGACTAAAACTTGAATTTGATGTTTATACATGGGATTGATGACATATAAATTGATGGGATAAGAGGTAGAATGAGTTTTAACGTTAAGAATATGACTGAGTTAAAGATTAGGGGTTAGATGATGATATTTGGGTGTGTGGGGAGATAGGGTTCATTCAAAATGTAAAAAGGGCCAAGATATCTTGTATGGTCGGTCGACCGCGGCCAGGAGACCGGTCGACCGCACCCTAAGGGAAAAGCCTACTGCATTCTTCGTAGGGAAAAATTTAGAACCGCAGTCGACCGGGGGTCTGGGGTCAGTCGATCGGTCCTCTTTTTTATCTCAAGAATGTAATTTTCTTTAATAACCTTTTGTTTTGGGCTTAAAGCTTAGTGACCTTCTTAGTATATGTCTTTTAGAGGGTTATGTTATAATATTAAGGGATTGGTACCTTAGGGTGAATAAGTGCATAAGGACCTATGTTAGAAATGGATTATGAGGGTATGCTGCCTTTTTAGTAAGGAATGAGTGTGGGACTGAAAGATAGGCAAATTATATGGACATAATTATGGCTGGGCTATCGTGAGCTAGTTGTAGTCGTAGAAATAGTCTATTTTTGCTAATATGCTTTTGGAGTCAAGTGGTATCACGGTAGATATTATAATAAATTAATGAATAATAAAGTTGGGTGTATGTACTTATAGCCGAGATCGTTATTATACATTTATGGGTAATTAAAGACAAGTGTTCCGCGGTATTATGCGGTTCTAATTGATTAAGGATGTAGCTCGTAGGTTACCGACTATTAGTTTGTGTTTATAATTATAGCCGGAATGATTATCGTATACTGGTATGTATCTGGTTATATATGGTATAGGTATGATGAGGGATATGTGCGTTCGATGTTAAGGGTTCATAGGAGCAATTGAGCCGTTGGCAGAATTAAGAACGATTGGACTATACTATCGACTAGCATAGGTTGTGACGTAATATTCGTATGGATAGTTACTATATATCTATGTGTGATTAATAATGGAGATTCCCATACTTGACAGGATCATGGAATGAATCTAGGATGAAGCTTGAGGTTTGGATACTATTAGTTAGGCGTATACCAATAGTCGAAATTATTACTAGATATATCGATGTGCTTTTGAATATAGATGGGATGTGTATTGATTATTACATACATTGAACTTTGGGTTGATAACCTTAATGTTGGATATATTGGAAGACTATTCATATCATAGGGGTAATGGGTGAATATGCTTCAAGTGAGGGATCGTATTTATATAACGAAGTAAGTTGATACGCTTGGAACGATGGCTAGTATACTGAGGATTATGTACACTTATAGCCGAGTTTATAAATTTCATACATATGGACAAGAGATGGTATGTATATATGTATATATATATATATATATATGTGTGTGTGTGTGTGTGTGTGTGTGTGTGTGTGTGTGTGTACTTATGGCGTGAATATCTATACCGTGTGTGATGGTTTGATTATATGATATGATCATATCGATGTATATATATAGTGTGAATGATATATATTATTAATGTGTGAAATATACTCGACAAATGCTATCATGGGAAGTTGCGCGATGAGGGTGAGCCCCTATCTTTAGGAGCAGGGTGTGGATATTCCCCAGGTCATAGTCCTCCATTATTATTTGTGTGATTTTATTTTTGGAGGTGAGAAGTCTTGGGTATGAGTAGTTCTCACTTTTCGGTTAGGAACTATGAACGCTTCCCATTCGTTATGATTGATTTTGTCATCATGGCGGTGTGATAATATTCCGATAGGTGGTGACCCCGAAAGAAAGTGAGTAATTCCTGAAAGATGATAGCATGGTGCAGTATTTTGGTATCCTATAACCATTTAAGTTATGTGTTTTGAAAACTGTACATTATGTGCGTTATGTATACGTGGTTATAGGTGTGAATGATTGCTTATATATATATCCCCTAAATATGAAAGGATATGAATTTTCTAGTATGTACATCTTAGGTGATTTGGTGTACTAGTTTATCAGGGTCGAAAGATCGTACTTAGAGACAATTGCGGTTATATCGACCTCAAGGAGTTAGATAGAGATTCTATTTATGTTCTTAGATGTAATACTCATTATTTAAGTAGTTGCAGTAGTATGATATATGTAGATGACATGATGGATCCCTACAATCGACGTTGTCAAAGAGTAGTGTATCGGGGTGGTTCCTTGTTAGGATTTCTCTTTACGAGACACCCCACGCACGAAACGTAGTGCAATATTAAGAGTAGAGAGAAGTTTTTTCCTTAGTACTTGTATGTATGTTTTTTAGAGAATAAACTCTTATATGGAAACCTAATGTTATTGTGGGTCGTTCTAAGACTTAGAAATTGGTTTAAGCTAATAATTGGAACCACTAGAGCCTAGTAAGGATTAAATGTGTGTGTATATATCTAGGTGTGATTAGAATGGAAAGTATTCTTAGGTTACATTAGGATGGGAGGTCATGTAGGTATTGGTCGTGCGTATGTTAAGGTAGGTTGTCCTTTAGTGGGTGGGGTAACTTAATTAAGGTTCCAGAACATGAGTAGGTGCGCACTATAGATGAGAGGTGAGTTTGGGGGTTTCACGAGAGTGCGACTCCACTTTAATTATGAAATATTGCATTTATATTTATTATTCACGGTTAACACACTTGCTAAACATTTTTACACCGCGGGCTCTGACCCGTTTATATTTCTCTTTTGCTATATATATATATATATATACTGTTTACTACAGGTGTCCCACCGCATAGACACCGGATGATTTTCTATCCAGAGTCTTGGGAGAGTAGTAGCAGTTGCGGACTCTGGTTAGATTTATACTTTAGTCGACTTTTATTCCTTTGAAATCTAGGTAGTATTCATCTTGTATATCGGGTTTACACCGAAAAGTTTGTAGTTGTTTATATTTCTTCTTTATGGTTATTGTGTTGTCTGTGACCCGACAGCTTATTCGGGTATATTTCCTTATGTGTACCCTTTTTATTTAAGTGTTTAGCACTTATATTATCAAGGTACTTGTGTACATCATACCTTTGTTAGTAGTTGTGTATTGTTCCGATGTTATCCATCGTACGTTTTTATTTAATTTTGGCATCCGCTTTTATAATTTCGGGTAGTTAGCCTTACCTATTTTTAGTTTAGTCTGTTGATGCTGAGAATCAACCATCTGAGATTCACGATTAAATGAAGTATAGGTATGGCCACCCATTATTATTTTAAACAAGGTGTCACAGATGGTATCAGAGCATCAAGTTCTAGTGTCTTTAGGATCTTTGTGGGTTTTCTCCGTTCTTTCGCAAGCATTCTTGATGTAGATCCCTACTATTAGGATTGTTTTGTTCAATACATTTATCTTCTTCTGCGAGGTGTAATCACTTGGACGAAGATCTGACACAGTTTCTTTTGTTCCAGACGTCGCCAAGAATAAGTTGTCCAGGAAGGGGCAAGATGAGAGATGCAATACCCATAACAGATTTTGGGTACGCTTTGACTGGAGGTATTTTCTTTCCGTGACTCAAGCGGAGATAAGGAGGATAATTTTTTGATTGATAAGTTAAGTACTGAGGAAAAGTGAATAGTGACATCCTAGGGATGCTATATTGATAAATTTGCTAGCATTTGTTAGGGCAAATTGATGTTACTGACTTTTACCGATGTGAGGTGTGTGGATTTGTCCTAATGTCGAGTGTATCGCCTTCTTGGAAGAGGGATTAAGAAATTTGGAGACTTAGGTTCATTGAGTAGGACTGAAGGAGTTGTCAAGGGTCGCAATAGCGTTTTGTCCTTCAGGGTGGTCAGGAAGGGTTTTCGGGAATATGTTTCTCTTGTGGAAAATACGCTTTAGGAAGAAAGATTGTCCTGGAAGAAGTAGAGGACTTTGAACAGGGATTCATAGATGAAGTAAAATAATTGGGTTGTGAAAGTATAAGGTGGAATACCTTTCTTTGGGATTTAGGTCACGCTTTATGCGATATTGGGAACATCGCGCGTAAGGTATGACGAGTGGTTAGCCACTATAACCATAGTGTGTACGAATTTCCTTCGAGGAAGGAGTGAACAAGTGTGGTCTTTGTATGGCACCTTTTGGGATATTAGACCATATCGTGATGAGCTACTAGAGAGTTATGCTATTGAATTCCAGAAGTGCGGACTGATAAGGTTATTGTTCTATAGTTGGGTTAGGTGTAGGTAATTGTTGTATTCCTATGAGAGAAGGACTTGTCTTGTGGCAATGTTTTGATGTGATGTAAAGGATTTGTATAAATGATAAGATTCGGAGTTTAGTAGATTCATTATTGAGCCAGAAATTTAGCTCATGTTTGCACTAGTTATGAGAACTAGGTATTGGTGAGAGTATTGTAATTATTGGGGCATTGTGTTTTGAACATAAGGTGTTTGATTAGCGTGTCGCAAGACATGATATTATTTTATAGTATATAGTTATGGGCCTTCCGGAAATATCTATGACTTTTATAAAATCATAATCCTGGTTAAACTAATCTCAAACCCTGACATAGCTACACAGTAGTGTATTAGGAGGGCTCCTGGTTTGGATTTTGCTTGCGAGAATTCCCCCGCATGAAGGTAGCGAATTATAGGAATTGAGAAGAGTTCATACATTGGAAATTTCAAACTTTTTATATACTTAGTACGATGTTATAGAGTAATTTATTGAGAGTTATATTACGATTTTGAGGCTAGTGGAGCCGGGTTATGTTTTGATGAGTGGATCTTGGGTACAGGGTATATGGGCGCCCTGGGTAGCTAGTTTGATTTCAAAGTTTAAATGATTCGATGTGAGAAGTGGGAGAGATGGGTATAATGATCTTGAGGGTAGATGTAAGAACTAGGTGAGGTTCGAAGTCCTAGGCATAACCTAAATTTCGAGGATAAAATTTTTGCAAGGAGAAACTTCGTAATACCCTGTGACTTTGGGATTGAGAAATTAAATTTTTGGGAGAAAAAAAATTATTTAAATTGGAGAATTTTAAAATTTGGAAATTGAGGTCCAAAAATTGAGGACGTTATAAAGTATTTCAGATGATGATTCTGAGTGCACCATTCATTTTAGATGGGCCAGGATAGTCAAAATAACTGTAGTTGGGATTTATTTCGATTCCGAAATATTTTTAAGTTAGTTTGACTCGAATTGGAGTAAACGAGTCATTTAAAGTGTGTATTATCATTTAAAACTGGGATATGTGTTTTAAAGGTTTAAGAGGCCTACAGATCAGCCAATCTCATTGAAAAAAAGAGAGAAAGAGAAAGAAAGAGAGAAAGAAGAAGAAAGGAAGAGAGAGAGAGAGGAGATTTTCGGCCCGTACGCGATTTCGGGGATGATTCAACCTCTACGATTCTAAGGAAAGTGTTAAATCTTGCTAAATATTTCATTTGTGCATTTTATTTCATAATTTTTGGATAAAATAATTGGATTTCTGGGTTATATGGTAAAACCTAGATTTTTTGGACTAAAACTTGAATTTGATGTTTATACATGGGATTGATGATATATAAATTGATGGGATGAGACGTAGGATGAGTTTTAACATTACTAATATGATTGAGTTAAAGATTGGGGGTTAGATGATGATATTTGGGTGTTTGGGGGAGTTAGGGTTCGTTCAAAATGGAAAAGGGCCAAGATATCTGGTATGGCCGGTCGACCGTGGCCAGGGGGTCGGTTGACCGCGCCTTAAGGGAAAAGCCTATTGCATTCTTCGTAGGGAAAAATTTAGAACTACGGTCGATCTAGGTTTGGGTCAGTCGATCGGTCCTCTGTTTTTAGCCCAAGAATGGAATTTTCTTTAACCACCTTTTCTTTTGGGATTAAAACTTAGTGACCTTATTAGTGAATGTCTTATAGAGGGTTATGTTATAATATTAAGGGATTGGTGCCTTAGGGTGAATAGGGGCATTCAAACCTATGTTAGAAATGGATTATGAAGGTATGATGCCTTTTTAGTAAGGAAACGATTGTAGGACTGAAAGATAGGCAGATTATATGGACAAAATTTTGGGTAGGCTATCGTGAGCTAGTTGTAAGTCATAGAAATAGCCCCTTTTTAATAATGTGATTTTGGAGTCAAGTGGTATCACGGTAGATATTCTAGTACATTACCGATTAATAAAGTTAGGTTTATGTACTTATAGTCGAGATCGTTATTATACATTTATGGGCAATCAAAGACAGGTGTTCCGCGATATTGTGGGGTTCTAATTGATTAAGGATGTAGCTCGTAGGTTACCGACTATTAGGTTGTGTTTATACTTATAGCCGGAATGATTATCGTATACTAGTATGTATCTGGTTATATACGTTATGGGTATGATGACGGATATGTACGTTCGATGTTAAGGGTTCATAGGAGCAATTGAACCGTAGGCAGAATCGATAACGATTGGACTGAACTATCTACTAGCATATGTTATGACGTAATATTCGTCGGGATAGTTACTATATATCTATGTGTGATTAATAATGGAGATTCCCATACTTGACAGGATCATGGAATGAATCTAGGATGAAGCTTGAGGTTTGGATACTATTAGTTAGGCGTATACCAATAGTCGAAATTATTACTAGATATATCGATGTGCTTTTGAATATAGATGGGATGTGTATTGATTATTACATACATTGAACTTTGGGTTGATAACCTTAATGTTGGATATATTGGAAGACTATTCATATCATAGGGGTAATGGATGAATATGCTTCAAGTGAGGGATCGTATTTATATAACGAAGTAAGTTAATATGCTTGGAACAATAGCTAGTATATTGAGGATTATGTACACTTATAGCCGAATTTATAAATCTCATACATACGGACGAGAGATGTTATGTATATATGTATAGATATGTATATATGTGTGTACTTATGGCGTGAATATCTATACCGTGTGTGATGGTTTGATTATACGATGTGATCATATGGATGTATATATATAGTGAGTGAATGATATATATACTTAATGTGTGAAGCATACCTGGAACATGCTATCGTGGGACGTTGGGCGATGAGGGTGAGCCCCTGGCTTGAGGAGCAGGGTGTGGATATTCCCCAGGTCATAGTCGTCCATTATTATTTGTGTGATTTTACTTTTTGGGTGAGAATTATTGGGTATGAGTCGTTCTCACTTTCCGGTTAGGAACTATGACCGCTTCCCATACGTTATGATTCATCTTGTCACCATGGCGGTGTGATAATTGTCCGATAGGTGGTGACCCCGGTAGAAAGTGACTAATTCCTTAAAGATGATAGCATGGTGCAGTAATTTGGTATCCTATAACCATTTATGTTATGTGTGTTGCAAAGTGTACATTATGTGTGTTATGTATATGTGGTTATAGGAGTGAATGATTGATTATATATATATATATATATATCCTAAAGGTGAAAGGATATGAATTTTCTAGTATGTACATCTTGGGTGATTTGGTGTACTAGTTTATCAGGGTCGAAAGATCGTACTTAGAGACAATTGTTGTTATATCGACCTTAAAGAGTTAGATAGAGATTCTATTAATGTTCTTAGATATAATACTCATTATTTAAGTAGTTACAGTGGTATGATATATGCTGATGACATGATGGATCCCTACGATCGATATTGTCAAGAAGTAGTGTATCGGGGGGTTCCTTGGTTGGATTTCGCTTAACGAGATGCCCCACGCACTAAACGTAGTGCAATGTTAAGAGTAGAGAGTAGTTTTTTCCTTAGTAATTGTATGTATGTTGTTTAGAGAATATACTCTTATCTTGAAACCTAATGTTATTATGGGTCGTTCTAAGACTTAGAAATTGGTTTAAGTTAATAATTGGAACCACTAGAGCCTAGTAAGACTTATATGTGTGTGTATATATCTAGGTGTGATTAGAATGGAGAGGATTCCTGGGTTACATTAGGATGGCAGGTCATGCGGTATTGGTCGTGCGTATGTTAAGGTAGGTTGTCCTTTAGTGGGCGGGGTAACTTAATTAAGGTTCCAGGACACGAGTAGGTGCGCGCTGTAGATGAGAGGTGAGTTTGGGGGTTTCACGAGAGTGCGACTCCACTTTAATTATGAAATATTGCATTTATATTTATTATGCACGGTTAACACACTTGCTAAACATTTTTACACCTCAGTATTTAACCCGTTTATATTTCTCTTTTGCTATATATATATATATATATACTGTTTACTACAGGTGTCCCACCGCATGGATATCGAATGATTTTCTATCTAGAGTCTTGGGAGCCGTAGCAGTTGCGGACTGTGGCGGGATTTAGACTGTAGTTGACTTATATTCCTTTGAAACCTAGGTAGGGTTCATGTTGTATATTGGGTTTACACCCAAGAGTTATGCACCTGTTTATATTTCTTCTTCATGGTTATTGTACTGTCTGTGACCCGACAGCTTATTCGGGTATATTTCCTTATGTGTACCCTTTTGATTAAAGTGTTTAGCACTTATATTATCATGGTACTTGTGTATATAATACCTTTGTTAGTAGTTGTATATTGTTGGGATGTTATCCATGGTATGTTTTAATTTAATTCTGGCATCTGCTTTTATTGTTTCAGGTAGTTAGCCTTACCTATTTTTAGTTTAGTCTGTTGATGTTGAGAATGAGCCATCTGACATTCCTGATTAAATGAAGTATAGGGATGGCAACCCATTATTATTTTAATCGGGGTGTCACATAATCTTACCAAGTAGATGAGGATATTGCTTCTTCTTGTTATCCTCTCCTTACAAGGTGGCATACTCCACATTCTAACTTCTCCACATTACATCAACTAATGTAATGATTGTATTACGTAAAACTTTCTCCTTTTGATGTAAAATAGCAATTGGTTCTTCCACGTTGGTCAAGTCATCTGGATTCTTTATCGTTTGTGAAATAAACACATGTAATGGATTGGCTACATACTTACCCAACATTGATAAATGAAAAACATCATGTATCCGAGACAATTGTAGGGGTAATCACAATTTATAGGCTACAACTCCATCTCGTTTCACTATCTCATAAGGGCCAATGTACCTAGGACTTCATTTTCCCTTCTTCCCAAATCTCATAACCCTTTTCAAAGGAGAAACGCATAGGAATACTCGATTACCTATCTCAAATTTGAATTATTTTCCTTAGTTATCTACATAGCTTTTTTTTCTACTTTAAGCCTCCTTCAAGTGATTATGAATAAGATTTATCTTCAAGTGATTATAAATAAATTTGAGAACAATCAAGGAGTGAGATTACACCACAAATTTTAGCCATTCTGATTAATTAATTCTCCTAAATTAATATCAAACTTATAAGTCAACTCTCGTTGCAAACGTAATTTTAATAGTAACCTTTTAGAAATTTAATTTTAACACCCCACAACTCTAAAAATATATATCTACACTCCTTTTAATTAATCACCCGCTAGGATGGATCGATTAAAATTCATGAAAATCTTAGAAATTAAATTTGAAGTTCAAATTAAAGTAATAATACCCCACTTAAGAAACCCCTATCTCTAGTTCGAATCTAAAATGGATATTATAACTTAGAAATTCGATTTTCTCTCAAAAATCATTTAACCTCTTTCGAGGCATAAATTTAAGGGTGAGGGATCAAAATTAATATTCAAAGGAAATTTTCAAGTAATCAAACTAGTTAAATTAAAATAATATCAAACAAGGGTTAACCCCGCCCCTTTAAAGGGGATTTAGCCTAACATCATATTAAACATGATATCAAACAATCAAAGGCTAATAAAATAAAGTAGACGAGAAGAACAATCAACCAAATCTATTTGAGTGAAATTGGACTCCAATCCTTTAATTTGCAATTTACATCCCTTCAATTGAGTATCCAAGCAATTTGCAATTAAATAATCACTTAATTAAATCTCTTACAAAATTTAACCTCACAAATATCTAAATAATAAAATAAAATTATTTACAAAATGGTGTATATCCTAATTTATTTTCTACACTAAACTATCTCTAACTCTCTCTGTAATTCTCTTCCTCTAGTCTTTCAAATCTCCTTAAATAGTAGGCATGGAGCATGAGGGTAAAAATCGAATGATAAAGGTGCAAGAGGTTGTATAAGGTGTGAGTGGGGGTTAATTTAGAAAAATGCACAAATGTGCATGGGTTGTGTGATGTCATGTGGGAAGTGAGAGGAGAGAGGAGAGAGGGTGAGTTGCTGGGGAAGATGAAGTTGAAGGGGGTTATTGTGTGAGAGAGTGTAGGAAAATAGGATGAGGGTGAGGGGATGTTTAGGTGTAAGATAGGGTGTTGGGTTTTTAAGGTGTGAGTGTGTTTAAATTGGGACCCTTAAAATAACACTAACTAACTAAAATAAAAATTAGCAAAATAAAATAAAAACCTAAAAAAAATCCTATTCTAAAATAAAACAAAAACTCAAATAAAAATTGAAACTTAAAAAGAAATAAAAATTGAAATCTATTAAACTAAAAACTAAAAACTAAAATCCTAAAAAAATGTAAAATTTAATAAAACTAATAAATATATGAAATCCTAAAAATTCTAATCCTAATAAAATAAAAACTAATCAAAATCAAAGTAAAATAAAATTATATTAATAAAAATAAAGTAGAAAAATAGAAAATAGTAATTAAATCTAAAATAAAACCTAAAAATAAAACGACTAAAACAAAAAATATAAAAAAATATAAAAGGTCATAACCTCAATATACACGGGGTTCGGGGTCGGTTTAGGGTAGGCTAGGATACGGAACAAGGGTATTTAGCTTCATTCAACGCGCATTTTCCTTGATATATAGATTTTGACACCACAAACGGACATTTGACCTACAAGATAAACATTTAAGCACATAAGACCCATATTATCGAGAATTAGCAAATAAAATGCGTTTATTCGGGGTATAAAATGTACAGTTTTGGGTGCTTATCACACCGCCTCCAAACAGAGCGTTGCTTGTCCTCAAGCAATAAGATAAAGAGAAAGAGAAAGATAACAAACCAAAAGTGTACCACTTTCGCGGGCACTTGTGATTGCACTTAGCATGTGCAACAAGCCTTTAAACCTATAGGTTGCGCTACAGGACGAGTTGTGTCTCATGAGAGTTTGCAGGGAATATACCCACAAAATTCTTATTTGCAAAAAATTATTAAAAGGTAGTCAATATCTCTTATTAGACATAGAATAATCCCACAATCCATCATGAGAGAAATAATTTCAGAAATACAATCTAGAATGTGTAAAAACTATTAGCTAAGTAAAAACACAAAGCACATCCTTCCCAGAACTCAATGTGTGTGTGTGAATCAGTCAAAACAGGTCGAGTATCATAAGAGTAATTCCTAGATTGCCTTTTTGAAATCAACGCTTCAACTTCAAAATCTCATTGGATATATCTCTCTCAAACGAACTATCGAGAAATGGGTTAGTGTATCGCTCTTGCGTGTGGGGAGGTGAGTAAGTGTAAGCAAGTTAAAATTCCTTACACACACATAAGAAAGAATGAGTATTAAGAAAGAAAATGATCTCATAAAATAATGTTGATCACTATAGTGAGAACATCAAGTTATTCACCACATTGACTTTCATTCGCCCGAACACCTAGGGTAGCATGGATGATAATGGGTGAGGGGGAAATGAAATGGGAAGGAAATGATGGGGTAAGGATGGTGATGTACAGATGAATGAGGAGTGATGGATATGTGAAATGATGTATGTAAAATGGATGGATATTCAATAAGATTGAGAATAGTGTACTATGAAGAAAAAATGTCTTTATTTCACAACCAACTACAAACTACTCTCTTTCTTTTCTTTTCTCTCTTTCATTTTTTTCTCTTTTTTTTTATTTTTCTTTTTTTTCTATTTCTTTTCTTTTGCTATTTTTTTCTTTCTTTTTTTTCTTTTTTTCCTTTTTTTTCTTTTATACTCTCAACGTGGAAGACATTTTACATTTGAAAAACTCTGTTTTTCTCAAAAATGAAGGATGATATATGAATGGGGATAATAGGTGATGGTGTGAGGAAATATATGGGAATATTGAAGAAAATGGTGATGTAATGGGTGTAAACCTAGTGATCGGGACAAATTTCAAGATACGTGTTTCTTACAACTCAAAATTGATGTCGTTCTTAGTGATCAAGATAAAAGTGAAGAATAATGAGATCATACAACAATTAAAGTGTGGAACCAAAAGAAGTTGAATCAACTTGTGACTCGGAGATTGCGTAAAACACTCTGAAAGGGTAAAAGGCACAAATCTCAAAAGCTAAAGTCTCTACTAGTGATCCTTAAGGTTCTCTTTAGAATTTTAGTACTCCCCAACTCTAAATCGTAGTGACATGATAAGTGCGGAAATTTTGTTAACTCTAGAAATTCATGGTGCAACATGGCTTAGTACGTATTACATAAGCTATTTAGAAAAATATTCTATAGCTTGATTCCTAGATTTCAAAACATGGATGATTCAAAATTCACATCAATGATTGAGATGAAAGAAATTGCACGAAATTCTAAAAAGAAATCAGGTTTAAAAATAAAAAAAATTCAAAAGAGATACGATTTTGATAAAATTCCCCACCCCCAAACAAAAAGGAACCTCGTCCTCAAAGTTAAGTAAAATGATTTTTAAAATGGAGAGCATAAGGTAGGAAAAAGATTACCAGAATCAAGCGCTAATGAAGTGGTCAGATGTAGCCAATAATAAACCTGAATAAGAAGTGAGAAAAAATGTGTAAAAGTCCATAACATGGCAAAACAGAGGGTGATGTGAAACACCACCCCCAAATAGGATGATACTAGTACAAGAAACACGGGTTGCCTCCCGATAGCGCTAAGTTTAATGTCATCAGCCAGACCGAATCATTCTCACCCTAACGATAAGATCTATGAAAGTGCGGGGCGGCAGAAAAATGGGGAGATAATAATCACCCCCAAAGAAGAATGAAGCATCAGTCTTGTTGGATAGAGGCTAAAACGGGTCAATGCACTTATATGGCAAAGTGCATCAGACGATGCAAAGCATCGGTGGACCATGGGCGGGTGGGTATTAAGGTAAGGGTGAGGGTGGAAAGGGTGAAGAGGTATCTGCCACGGGCCTTGTTGAGATTAAAAGTGAGGGCAACTAGGGCCCTATATGCATGGTGATCAAGTTAGTGAGGGAGGCGGAATGGTGAAGAAAGTGGAATGGGGTGGGGCTCATAGAAATCACACGACCATTCTAGAAATGGGCAATGATAATGGTCACGCCGTGACACACCAAGGAGATGTCGATGGAAAAAATCAACACCACAAGAGAGTGGCGGGCATAGAGTAACAAGATCGGTGTCATGGTGGATAGTAGCACCATAATTCTCATGGGTAGGGGATGGTTTCAGGTGGGGATGTAAAAATGTAGATGGAAACATGAACTGTGTAAAATCAAGATCCAAACTAGGTGGTGGGGTGGAAAGGACAATGGGTGGTTCTAGTGGGATAAATGGTGGAGGAAGATGATCCAACTCAATCTTGGGAGACACACAGTCATTGGAAGGAGTAAAGGAATAGTCACAAGGGAGTGTGGTTTCTAAACATGGAGTGATCAACTTCTCCATAAGAGTAGCATCAGTGAATGTGGTGGATGGGTATGAGAAGGCACCAAGATCTAAGATAGAGGGATCACTAGAAATGTCGGGCTCAAAGGGAGCCATTCATGGTGGGAGACATCATTTATGTCCGGCTAGTTAGGAGCTATCACGGATTCTATCTCAGAAAAATGGTGAGCACTCGTAGCCGGAGCGAACCTAAAATGAAGTGGTTCCTCGGGAACACATACGGTGGGATCAATTGGCGTATACTCGGGAATTTTGTTGGATTCTCTGTGAAAATGAGTGGGAACCGCAAGGTGGGGTTCATATGGACATGGTGGAATTTGATTAGGCTCACTGTCGAAAGGTAAGTCAACACAATTGTCAACTTGGCGCCCGGACCATGGAATGGTCTCAAATTTGAGATTCTAGGGGTGGTAGGGTTTGTCACACTCAAAGTCAATGTCACAAGAGGTCACATCATCATCACACTCAGTTGTAATGATGGGTGGATTCATGGGAATGTCTGACTCTCTCTCACACTCAAATTCATTTAATCGTTGTTCAAGCCTTTGGAGAGCTTGAGTCTGAATTTGAGTGGCTTGCTCTTGCTCGATGATAAATTGTTGCAATAGTGCCTTGAGAGCATAGGTGGATGATGGTGTTGAAGTGGTGGCAGGTGGAGGAGGTGGTTGAGGTGGAAACAACTCGTTATGATCATGAATATATGAAGAATACTCAATTGAAGTGGGTGGAATGGGGACAAGTTCATCATACATGAAAGGATCGCTTTCATGATGGACAAATGGTTGATACTCATGGGGTGCATAGTGAGGGAACTGATCATGACTAGATGAATAAGGTTGCTATGATGACTGTGGGAATGTATGAGGATCCACAACAGCGGGTTGGGATTCGTAGTGCGTGGAAGGGTGACCAGGCCTCCATGAATAACTAGGGTACTCACACAACTATGGAGTCTGTCTATGTATCCATATGACACTATTTCGGAACCCACCTTGGATAACTATCCTGGTGTATCTAATCCTATTCAGATGGATATGAAATGTAAGGGAACTCATGGGACATGTGATCGGATAATAACAGTGGGTGCATAACAAAGGATGACACACGTCGACACTTAACACCGAGGGTGATGGAAAATGAGGTGAGTGCATGGACGGGTCAAGAGTATCTACGGTACTCATGAGAGAGGTGAGACTACTAAGGATATCATAAAGAGACGACTCAGGATCACTCTCACACGTGTCGCGTGACAATGGAAAATTACCAAACTAGTCCTGTAAAGGACGTTCTTCGACCATCTGGATAGAAATATTTTTTTGGAGTTTTTTAAATTTTTTCAAAAGGAAAGAAAATATTTTTGGATTTTCTAAAAATAATGGAAGAAAATTTTTTTGAATTTTTTTATAAAAATGAAAGAAAATATTTTTGGATTTTTTTTTCTTTTTTAATTGAAATGAAAGAGAATATTTTTCGATTTTTTGGAAGAAAAGGTGTGGAGAAATATGGACTCACAAATTTGGGACGAACTAACTAAAATCGACTACTAAAAAATTAAATTGGACACACACAAGTTAAGGAGAATTCCTAACTAGCACATAGCCAATTTTTATCTTTAAATTTAGTGAAAGGGTAGTAAAATTTTAATCAAGTCTGCGGGCGATAAAAAATCATGAAATTTATCTGAGTGATCGCCTTTGCAAAATTTTCTCCTATTGGGCTACCAAGTTAATGGATTTTAAATTTAGTGATGGCTAAGGTAGCACACAATTGGTAAGCGGGTGAGTCGAGTGATGAAATCCGTTCTCGTGAGTGATCGGGTGTAGGTCTTAGTAATTTAATTCATCACACCATTCGAGAAATAAATGAGAGAATAAAATCACACAAGAGCACACAAAAGTGACTCTCTAACAGGAGAGGCGCGAGGGTTTATAAAATGTACCTCCCACGGTTTTTAGGCCGTGGGGTGTCGAATAATTGAAGTCGACCGGGGGGAGATCACGCCTATCTCAGTCGGCCCCGGGAGTCCTACCGACCCAAGGTAGAGAGGCTTATTTTCCTCGCCTTGGACGCCCTATCTCTACCTTGTCAGGTTTCCCTATCACGCTTGTCTTTGATTATTACAATTTTTTAAGTGAAATATAAAATAAAGGTGTCTACATACACCGCAAGATAAGCAAATAATATAATAATCCTAATACAAGCCTTCTAAAGTATAGAAAAATGGTACCAAAATGCAACAAATATGTAGGAAATAAGTGAAATACCGAATTGAATCCGCTCTGAGTGCTTCACGCTCCCAAGACTGGCAATGGCAACATTTGAGAACTTTGACTTTTTTATATCCCCGGCAACGGCGCCATTTGATAACTTGCATTTTTATATCCCCGACAACGGCGCCATTTGATAACAAAAGCTTTTTGCGTCTATTTTTTGTCGTTGCTTGAAAAGCTCCTCTAATCAAAACCTCAATTACCTACAAAAATATAACAAACTCAAGTGTAGAGGTAAGTAAGGGTATCAATCCACATCAAGGGGGTAAGCTAGAGACAAACTCAATTGTAATGCAAAATTTATTTTATTTTTGGGCTTTTGCTTTTTCTAATTTTTTTTTTAGCTTTTTCAAATATTAAGACAATTAGGTGAGGTGAGGTGAGGTGAAATAACACTAAACTAAAATGAAAGATCAACTTACAAACTAAAAAAAATAACTAAAACGGAAAATAAAGTCTAACGCTAAAATTTGAGATAAATGAGGTAAATAAATGTGAGAACAATCAAGGAGTGGGATTACACCACAAATTTTAGCTATTTTAATTAATTAATTTAATTAATTGAATTCTCCCAAATTAATATCAAACTTACAAATCAACTCTCGTTGCAAATGTAATTTTAATAGTAACCTTTTAGAAAATTAATTTTAACACCCCACAACTCTACAAAAATAGATCTACAGTCCATTTAATTAATAACCCGCTAGGATCGATCGATTAAAATTCATGTAAATCTTAGAAATTAAATTTAGAGTTGAAATTCAAGTAATAATACCCCACTTAAGAAACTCCTATCTCTAGTTCGGATCTAAAATGGGTATTATAACTTAGAAATTCGATTTTCCCTCAAAAATCATTTACCCTCTCTCGAGGCGTAAACTTAAGGGAGAGGGATCAAAATTAATATTCAAAGGTAATTTTCAAGTAACCAAACTAATTAAGTTAAAATAATATCAAATAAGGGTTTACCCCACCCCTTGAAAAGGGAATTAGCCTAACATCATATTAAATATGATAATCAAACAATCAAAGGCTAATAAAATAAAGTAAAAGAGAAGAAAAATCAAACCAAATCTATTTGATTAAAATTGGACTCCAATCCCTGAATTTGCAATTTGCATCCCTCCAATTGAGCAACCAAGTGATTTGAAATTAAATAATCACTCAATTAAATATCTTACAAAATTTAACCTCACAAATATCTAAATAACAAAATAAAACTATTTACAAAATGGTGTTTATCCAAATTTATTTTCTGCACTAAACTATCTCTAACTCTCTCTCTAGAATTATCTTCCTCTAGTCTTCCAAATCCCCTTAAAAAATAGGCATGGAGCATAGGGGTAAAAATGGGAGGATAAAGGTGCAAGAGGTTTTATATGATCTGAGTGAGGGTTAATTTAAAAAAATGCACAAATGTGCATGGGTTGTGTGAGGTCATGTGGGAAGTGAGAAGAGAGAGGAGAGAGGGTGAGTTATTGGGGAAGATGAAGTAAAGGGGGGTTATTGTGTGAGAGAGTGTAAGAAAATAGGATGAGGGTGAGGGGATGTTTAGGTGTAAGAATGGGTGTTGGGTTTTTAAGGTGTGAGTGTGTTTAAATTGTGACCCTTAAAAAAACACTAACTAACTAAAATAAAATTAGTAAAATAAAATAAAAACCTAAAAAAATTAAATCCTATTCTAAAATAAAACAAAGACTCAAATAAAAATTGAAACTTAGAAAGAAATAATAATAGAAATCTATTTAACTAAAAACTAAAATCCTAAAAGAAAGCAAAATTTAATAAAACTAATAAATAAATGAAATCCTAAAAATTATAATCCTAATAAAATAAAAACTAATTAAAATCAAAGTAAAATAAAATTATACTAGTAAAAATAAAATAGAAAAATAGAAAATAAAATCTAGAAAATAATAAATAAATCTAAAATAAAACCTAAAAATAAAACGACTCAAACTAAAAAATATAGAAAAATATAAAAGAGCACAACCTAAACATACACACGGTTCGGGGTAGGTTTAGGCTTGGTTTAGGGTAGGCTAGGATACGGAACAAGGGTATTAAGTTAAATGCAATGCGCGTTTGCCTTGATATATAGCTTTTGACACCGCAAACGGACATTTGACCTACAAGATAAATATTTAAGCACGTAAGGCCCATATTGTCGAGAATTAGCAACTAAAATGCATTTATTCGGGTATAAAATGTACAGCTTTGGGTTATTATCACTAAGAGAAGGAAATCGATTTATAAACCAATTAATGATTTGTGGTAAATCATAAATCGATTAAGAGAAAGAACGGAAGAGAGGTTACCATGAGCTATGTGGTAAATCGTCAACCGTAAATCATAAATGCTTTGTGGACATCATGAGCTTCATTCGTGTTAGAGAAAATGAGAGAAACGTGGAGCAGACAAATTGGGAGGGAATTATCCCGCTTTTATTTTGTGAGAGACCCTGCTTCTATTTGGTGAGCTTTGTTACAAAATTCATTTTCATTCAATTACTTTTAAAAAATCTAATTAGTAACACATATATATATATTTAGTAACGGTATATTATTCTTAAAATTAGTAATGGTAGGATACTGCTAGTAATCAATAAAATAGTCTATTACTAAAAGCTTGTTTTGGTGTAGTGTTTGTAATTATCGATCCCTCTACAAGGTAGAGGAAGAACTCTATATATAGTGCTTGGGGGGTATAATGTACCCCCCAAGCATGCAATTATCATGTGTATGAGGATCGAACCAGTATGATGATGACACCTGGTTGATCTTATGTAGATAATGATAACCACAATATTCCCTCATGTGAGGGGAATGATTCAATTATAACTAATTTTCTCATGTGTTCCAAACCTTGCATGTTCTTGTATATGCTCGGACTTGGTCCATTCATCGATGTAACCTTGGCCTGGCCAAGTTCGAGGTTAATGAAGTTCGATGGTGTTGCTTTGTCCTATCAATCACCGATATGAGCTCGGCCTGGAAGACCGACCGAGCTTATGCAGAGGTAGGGTGCAACGTTGGTTGGGGAAGAGTACGACGTTGGCAAAGCTTGATCCCATGACTTCTAATGACCTCGGATGATGGCTAGTTGAGGTTTGTATATGAGGACTGACCTTCCAAAAGATGATGTTTCTGATGTCGGTTGGGAACTTCTTGTAAGCTAGGCTGTGAGACAGGCCGAGGTTAGTGACTCCAAATAGGAGGGTTCACTTTGGGCATATCAATCACCCCGGCCCATTAGTTACCTATGTGAGTAGGTGACTGAGGGGTATCCTGGGCCGAGACTGAGATTCTTTTAGTCCCTTGGGATGTGAAGTGATTCCTTGACACATGTCACTCATTGAAGTGACTAATGTGTTCCCCAAGGTATAATAATTATGGCTGCATCTTTTGGGTTCCTAAGGGTAATGATGGGGGAATTGGAAATCATGCCTCATCATTGAGAGGGTTTAAAACCTTCTATTTCCTCTTTTTCTCTTTCCTCTGCCAAACTTGTCCCGTCTAAGAATTTTTGCAACTGCCATTCTTCTCTCAAGCTCTCAATTGTTATGTTATGCTTCGAGATTTTCCTTGATTCTCTCTCTTCGTCCCTCATTCGTGAATAGATAGGTATTGCTTTTGACCTCTTTTCCATTTCTGATCAATACTTTTACAGTTTTAGTTTTTCGATGACTTTTTCCCTATTTGGACGAGGGTTTCTTCCACTATTAGGTGGTTTTCGGGTTAGGACTGCAGTAGCTAAGTAGTATCGCAGCCACCCCTAGTTACTCCGAGGTTATTTCAACCTCAAACCCCCCTTTTTAGGTTTTTCGGTCACTTTCTGATCATCTTCTTCGGTGAACTAGCTTAGGGTGTTCTTGGGAGAACCCTTTGGGTTTCTTATTTGATCTTCAGTGTAAGTAGAACATGTGGCTTGCCTATTTTTCCTTTCTTAGTTTGAAATATCAAAGTGTAGTCTCTTCCTCTGAATGATCAAACTTTTGTACCAACTTATTGAAGAGTTTCCATCTCTGCACGAGAAGACCTTCGAAAAGATTAGGTAGATAGAGTTAGCCCAGGAAGAAGCTCGTAGGGATGAGGCCTTTTCCCTTAGACCAATCTTTCTTCCCCCCTTGAAAATTATATACCCTAAGCTAGCCGAGCCTGCTGATCCCACAGAGGCTCCTGAGGTTCATGTATCGATGTCTGAGTCATCTTCCTCATACCCTATGTCCACCTTTGAGGCTGCCAAGTCCGTAGACTCTTTTTAAGAGGCTATGGATTGCTCTCCCAAGGGAAGTGTAGTCGCTAAGGAAGAATAAGGTTCTGATCGCTCCTCATCCCACCAAGAGGCTAGAACTTCTCGTAGGCCTTCCTTCATTTAAATCCTAGCGTCGAGTGTGGCAATTCCTCCTATTATTGATTCCATTCCATTATCGACTGCTATCAAAGTTGAATATGCTAAAAGGTTTCCTGCTAGTGCCCTCTTTGAGTCTCAACCTGAGATAGCTAATAAAACTAATGATGGTGAGGGTAGTAATCTTGACACTTCCAATGTTGATGGTCCTGAGTCTTTGGTCATAGACTACGACCTTTTTTTTTAGACATCTGTATGCCATTCCTTCATCTGTTACTTTAAGGAATCCCTTGAAGGATAAGAGGGCCTTCGATGGACGATAGGTAGAACTCTATGTCTATGAGAAGATGTTCAAACTCGACTTTCGTCTCCCAATTCACCCCACTATCCGAGACATTCTTTCTTATACCAACCTCGCTCCTTATCACTTTTCCCCCAATGCCTGGAGGGTCTTGGTTGGGGCCATCATACTCTGGAAGGTGGTTCATCATACCCACCTTCCAGTTAGGGTGTTATTAACTTGTTACATACCCTCATCCGCTAAAAATCATCATGGATACTATTACTTTGTATCCAGGAATTCTGAAAAGAAGATGTTACTAGTGACTCAAACCTCAAACCTTAATTGGAAACCTAAATTGTTCTTTGCCTCAGCGGCATGGGATTTCGGTCCTAAGGAGGCTTGTGGAACATCTGTTCCAAGGACACCTATGAAGTGGGCCAAGGTCTCTTTCTTAGCCAAAATAGACCCTGGGTTGAGCGAAGATAATCAAGAGAATGTTGTGGATCTTCATAGTCATGGCAAAGATGGTCATCTCATCAAGTACGATCATCTCATGACCCATTACTATTTATCTAAAACGGTTCTGGTAGTGGCCCTTTGGCCGAGCTTCATAAGTATTCTAGTAAATTTACATCAAGTCTAGTCTCTTTAATTTCATGTGACTGGTCTTCTTCTTTCGATGTTTTCTTTTTGCAGAGAAGCAAAAAGGAGTTTATCAAGACCTTTGAAACACGTCTGCTCCCAGCATCACAAAATTGATAGAGAAATGTGGGGGCAAGATTATACCACCCCCTGCCCACACAAAGAAGGGAAAAGCTCCTGCTGAGACATCAAAGAAAAGGAGGGAACCTACAGACCCTTCCCATACAAGGCCAAGCAAAGCTAAACATACTGAGCGTGGTATACCAATCTCCTTAGACGACGCCTTGTCAGTTTGGCTTGCTCAGTTGAAACTTGGTAACAGCCTCATAGGCAATAGTGTCCGGGCTTCTGATGCCCTCAACCACATAATGATCGAGGATGATAAGAACTTTTTTCACTCAAAGGATGTCCCTCCGCTGGAAGAGCTTGTTGTTCATAGGGTAGTTTAGGTAGTTATTTGTAATTTTCTCAAGTGTTACTAATGTATCTGATTCTTCACTTTACATAGTGCACATAGGCAATAATGCTCTCAACATTTCATTATTACTAATGTATTTGATTCTTCTTTGTACAGAGTGCTCTCTCTCTTCATCGTCTAGCTAACTATACTCTGACGAGGCTGCCTCTGATCTAAAAGGGTAGGGATGCTGAAAAGCTTGAGAAGAGTCTGAATAAGAAGATTAAAGATTTGGACAACAGTATGAAGGAGAAGTGTAACGAAATCTCTCAAATGAAGACTGATCATGCCAATACTCTAAAGGTAAAGGATGATACCCTTCAATCCAAAGTTTATGTTGCCATGAAGGCTGCCTAAGAGGATACCTCATAGTCAATCATTAAGGAGTATCAAACCTCTAATGAATTTTTTAGCTTCGGCCTTGAATACCTAGAGAGGGGAATCAAGGTAACCTGCAGATGAGCTACCATGAAGCAAGAAAGTTTTGGCAGTTTATCGATCGAGGACTTCATTGGCATTGACTTTGCAAATGCCTAGCTTGATAAGTCCCTCTAAGCGGTTGAAGAGTGCGGCCCAGTAGAGATGAGCTAGCTCGAGGTGACTAAGACTGAATGTTGAACAACAAGGTGAAGTGGCTAAAATTACCAACTAAGTTCAAGAGCAAAATAACCCTGCCGCTGGTGGGTAGGCTAGAGCCTGAGTGTCTCTTATGCAAGTCTGAATTTTTATGAAGCTTTTGTATAACCTCTTTTATTTGATGAACTATAACCTCTTCTTTTTATAAACTCTGATGAATTCTCTTGATACTCTATCTTATAGCTCTGAACTCTTTTTTTATGATAATCATTAGGTGAACTTCTTTAGATTCTATTACTTCATACGATGTTTTGCTTGAAATTTATACGTTGGTGTTGCTCTATAATTGTGATGTTTTACCTCTTAAATTTTTAGTAAAGTGATGATGTTTAAAAGGTCCGAGGTCACCAAATTATGATGTTTTATCTCATATATTCACCAAACTAATGATGTTTAAAGGGTCTGATGTCACCAAATAATGATGGTTTACCTCATATTTCACTAAACTAATGATGTTCAAAGGGTCTTAGGTCACCAAATAATTATGTTTTACCTCATATCTCACCAAATTAATGATGTTTAAAGGCTCTGAGGTCGCCAAATTATGACATTTTACCTCATATATCCACATAACTAATGATGTTTAAACTATCTGAGGTCACCAAATAATGATGTTTTACCTCATATTCCACCAGACTAATGATTTTAAGGTCTGAGGCCCCCAAATTATTGTGTTTGCCCTCATAATTCACGAAATTAATGATGTTTAAGGTCTGAGGTCACCAAGCTAATGATGTTTCACCTCACATTTCACCAATATTAATGATGTTTAAAGGGTCTAAGGTCACTAAATTATGATGTTTTACCTCATTGTTCACCAAATTAATGATGTTTAAAGGGTCTGAGGTCACCAAATTATCATATTTAACCTCATAATTCACCAAATAATGATGTTTAAGGTGTCTGAAGTCACCCAATTATGATGTTTTACGTCATATATTCACCAAACTAATGATGTTTAAAGGGTCTGAGGTCACCAAATAATGATGTTTTACCTCATACTTCACCAAATTAATGATACTTAAAGGGTCCGAGGTCACCAAATTATGATGTTTTCCCTCATATTTCACCACACTAATGATGTTTAATAACACAATAAAAGTACGAGCACAACATTGCTATCTTTCATTAACATCCTCTGTTTAAACTGATATATTTATTACAAAAAGATATGAACAACTATAATATCATATGTAATATTTCTTTAAGTGATCAGCATTCTAAGGGTTGGAGAAAGGTTCTCCTTCGAGATTTTCTAGCCGATAGGTACTTGGGACAACCTCATCAATGACCCGATAAGGACTATACCAGTCGGGATGGAGCTTATTGGTTTTCCGACATGTCTTCTTAAGGACTAGGTATCTCATAGCTATCAGCCTTGACTTTACCCTCTGATTGTAGAATCTCCTAGTTGTCTGTCGACCTGTCTTATCTCTGCATACTCACTTCTTTCCTTGATCAAGTGAAGATAAAGTTTTCTCTCTTCCCAATTCCTCTGGGGGTTATAGGTCTGAAATCTATGAGTGGGCAGTCCTACCTCTCTTGGAATGACAGCCTCTGAGCCATGGGCTAACATAAATGGGGTTTCTCCCGTTGGTGTCCTCACTGTCATCCTGTATGCCTAAAGCACTACATATACCTCCTCTATCCATCTTCATTTGGCCTCTTCCAACCACTTTTTTATCCTATCAAGGATTGTTCAATTTGTGACCTCAGTCTGGCCGTTTTCCTCGGGTCGTCCAGGAGAAGAGAAAAACTGCTTGATTCCCACTCTTTCGCAGTATTTCTCTAAGGATATGTTCTTGAATTGTGTTCTATTGTCTGAGATGAGGGTATTTGGAAGACTATACATGCATATGATGTTCTTCCAGATGAACTGAAAGGTCTTCTTCTCAATGATTATGATAATTGGCTCAACTTCTACCCAATTAGAGAAATAATAAATTGTCACTATTAAGAACCAATAGTTGTTTACAACTCTTGGCAGGCGTCCTACCAAATAAATGCCCCATATTGAAAATGGCCAAGGGGATATGATTGAATTCATAGGTAAATGAGGCTAGTGGGGGATGGTGGAAAACCTCTGACACTTATCGCATTTCTTCACATATATAGTTGCATTTTTTGCCAAGGTCGGCCACCAATACCCAATAGTGATTATTATTTTAGCCAATGGCCTTCCTCCTATATGACTTGAACAAGAGCCCTCATGAATATCGTGTAAGATGTGTGAAACCTCTAAAGGGTGGACACATCTGAGGAGAGGGAGTAAGGACTTCTTTTTATACAGGATATCTCCTACAATTGAGAATTTAGCAGCTCTAAACCTCAGCTTTCTCTTTTCTAACTTTGACTTTGGCAACTCACCCTCTCTGATGTATCTGGTAAGAGGGTTCATCCATGATGCTCCCATATTCAGATTCTAGTAAGTTCTAGAAACCTCTTCCTCTTCGATTGTCGGCTTGGGCAGAATATCAACCGGTACTATTATCCTTGTGTTTGTTCTTATTGTTGAGGCCAACCTCACGAGTGCATCAGCTCGACTATTATCTAGATGAGGTATCCTCTTCATCTTTACATCCTTGAATATTTCTAACATCGTTCTCACACTCTTTAGGTATCTTCCCATCCTTTCATCTTTGGCCTTATACACCCATATGATTTGATTCACAACTAACTTGGAGTCACTGTGGACTAAGATTTTGCCGACATTGAGGGCTTTTGCCAAAGAGAGACCTTCTATTAATGCTTTATACTCTGACTCATTGTTGGAAGCTTTGATGTTGAACCTCAATGCATATTCAATATCGGTACCATCTTGTGCTGACACTATCAGCCCTGCTCCACTTCCATTTTCATAAGATAACCCATCAATGAAGAGGTTCCAAATGGTTGCATTTGAAGATAAGTTTCCCTCTGATAGGTTCCCTTGCTTGATGAGGTATCTATCTTCCTCATTCTCAACTATTCTTTGTATGGATCTGCTTGACTCAACCTCGTTCGATTCTTGGTTGACGTTTCTCTCTTCAGGGTCACGTGCAACCTCTTGATTAATCTCAACCTCGGCCTCATCCCAGGTAAACTCAGCCACAAAATTCGCGAGTTCTTGTCCCTTGATGGAAACCGTGGTCTAAAGGGAAATATCGTATTCCCCCAACCCAATGGCCCAGGTCATTAGCCTGCCGGACTTCTCAGGCTTATGGTCGACATGTCTAATTGGGAAGTCAGTGAGGACAACCATGGAGTGGAATTGGAAGTATGGCTTCATTTTTCTTGAAGCATGTATCAAAGCATAAGCTAACTTTTCAATCCGGTGATATTTTTCTCAGACCCTTGGAGAGCTTTACTATTGAAGTAAACATGTCTCTGCACTCCATTCTCTCCTCTTAAAATTACGACACTAATAGCTGACTCTGAGACAGCTAAATATATGTATAGTTGTTCTCCCTGAATTGGCCGAGATAAGAGAAGATGGCATCTGAGGTAGGAGTTAAGCTCTTTGAAATATTTTTCACATCCTTCATTCCATTCAAAGGCCTTTCTAAGAACTTTAAAAAATGGAAGACACTTATCTATAGCTCTTGAGGCAAACCTGTTAAGTGATGTAACTCATCCGGTTAGCCTTTGAACGAATTTGATGGTCCAAGGTGTCTTCATTTCCAGCAAAGCCTTTATCTTCTCAGGATTATCCTCTATTCCCCTTTGGTTGATAATGAATCCTAAGAACTTTCCTTCTCCTACCCCAAAGACAAATTCGTTTGGGTTGAGCTTCATTCTGTCTTTGTCCATGGTGTCAAAAGTTCTTTCAAGGTTGGCCATATGAGTGTCGGCCTTCAAGCTCTTCGCCAACATGTCGTCTACATAAATTTCCATGGATTTTCCTATCTGATATTTGAACATCTTATTTGCAAGACGTTGTTAAGTAGCCCCTGCATTCTTCAGGCCGAAGGGCATGAGATTATAGTAATAGGTCCTCTTGTCTGTAATGAAGGTTATCTTCTCTGAGTCTGCCGAGTCCATAAAGATCTGATTGTACCCTGAATATGCACCCAGGAAGCTCATCTCCTGCTGTGGCATCCACCATCTGATCTATACGAGGCAGGGGAAAACTGTCTTTTGGGAAAGACTTGTTTAAATCAGTGAAATCTACACACATCCTCCATTTCCCATTAGCTTTAGGCACAATGACAGCGTTAGATAACCACTCTGAGTATATGAACTCTATGATGAACTTGTCCTCTTAAAGATTTCTAACCTCGTCTCTGATGACATCATACTTTTCACTCGAGTATACTCTTCTTCTCTGCTTGATGGGCTTGGCATCTTCTACAACATTAAGTTTATGGCACGTAATCTCATGATCAATACTTGGCATGTCTGCATGGCTCCATGCAAAGATATTATATCTCTTCCATAACAGCTTTACTAGTTCCTCCTTGATCTCAGGTCTTAGGGCTTTGCCAATTTGGATCATTTTTTTCGGCTCGTCCTCATTGAGGATAATAGATTTTACCTCTTCCGCGGCCTCTCCCTTTTTTATCTTTGTTTCATCTCTAGGATCAAGTGTGTCAATGTTTTACGTGGATATTGCCCTCTTATGAACCTCTCTTTCTTTCTCAAAGTTTAAGTAGCATTCACGTGACGATGTTTGGTCACCTTGCACTTCCCCTACTCCATAAGGAGTTAGGAATTTTAGCATTTTTTGGACCGTTGAAGGCGCGGACTCAAACTCCTTGAGTTTTACTCGTACTATAATGAGGTTGTAGGCTAAGAAGGCGTTTTCATCCATCACAAAGAAATTGATTTTTCTGGTCAACCTCTTAGGCCATTCATCTCCCATTCTAACATCCATTTCATACATTCCCAATGAATGAAACTTTTCACCACTGAAGTCAATCAAGGGATGGTGATAAGGGACTAGCCTAGCTCTGCTAAGGCTCGGGCCCTTAAAACAGGGCCAAAATAAGACGTCGGCAAAACTGTCCCCATCAATAAGTATCCTTAGAACTTCACACCCATTCACCCTTACACCCTTATATTGATCACTAAAGGGTCATCATGGGGCTACCTTCTTTATCTTCTCGTGCTTAATCTCCGTAGATTCCAAGTTCATAACCTCGGCTTTAATCACTTCCTTAGCCTCTGCCACATGAGCCTTATGATCTGCTACCTCTGAGCAACCCCCTTCTAGTCCCCCACAGATAGTGTTCACACCAAAAGAGATCATACCAACCCTCTTCACTGGAGCATTATCATCTTTTAGTGGGAGGTCAGGGTCATCGTCATCATCATCTGAGTCATCAGTTCTTCTGGTAGGGACATATTCTCGATGTTTATCATTTATTTTCTTTTTGGGGTCATCTCTGCCCCCTTAGAAGCTCAACAATCGACATACTTTCTGATCTTTCCAGACTTCAACATCTTCTCAATCTCGTCCTTATTGAACCTCACAATGTAGTCTCTGAGGCTTTCATTCTTCCCTTGCTTTACATAAAGCAAGTGAGTCATCTTCTTCTGAGATCTTACCCCAAAACATAAGTTTTGAATACACCGCTCGGCCAAACCTTTGAAATTTTCAAATTAATTTTTAGGAAGAGACGTGAACCAGATATGTGCATCCTTAGTCAAAGTTCTTGAGAAATCTCCACACCTCATCTCATCAGATATTGAATAAATATATGTTGCAGATTGATACATTTCAATATAATGGACTATGTTGGTATTACCATTGTACTTCGGAGACACCACCGGGGGGCAGGGGGTGGGAAGTGGACAATCCTTTCCACAAATGGTGAGCCCTCCGAAAACCCCCCTCTGTAATGGGTCTCAACTTTTTATGAGGTTCCCTATCTTCTATTCCAGCCTTAGGATGGAATCATTCCATGGTCTGGTAATGTCAGCTTGGCCGAGGTTGTCCCCAACCACTTCTATTACTATAGGGTGAACTGAGGGTTCCCCAGCTGCTGTGCAACGTCGACTGTTGACCTCCCCCTGACCAAAGTCTCATCCATGTGGGGGTCGGCTATGGTGAGTCCTACGATCACCACCTTCCCTTTGTGTGCCATTTATGCTTCTTGATCTGGATAGACTTTGCCTCAGATCATTAACTGGGTCGAGCCTTTCAAAGTCTGACCCTCTACTTAAGCGATCAAAAGCTGACCCTCTTTTCCTTGCATCACCATCTTGTCTTTCACACTAACCTCCGCTCTGCTATATAGGATGTATGGTGTCATTTGAGACCTCATATGGATCCCAACAGTCCTCTTGGGTATCCTGTGCCTCAATGTTTTCATACCTATCCTCAGGGAAAGGGTTTATTTGCATCCCCAAGCATAAATGCCTCGGGTCATCAACATCCCTCCTCTATTGTGGAGTAAGTTGGTCCTTTCATGGTTCCTGGGGTGGTCCATTTGCCTCATTTATGGTTGAGCAGCCGTCGGAGTAATGATCTCCAGTGAGACTCTAAGTGGTCGTATTATGTTTTGGATTAACTGGGAAAATTACTCCCGCATCACTTGTTGAGTTGCAGCCAAGGACTTCAAGGGTGCTTCCACCTCAGCCATCTCGGATTGGGGTGGTGCCTGGCTAGAACTGAGTTCTCCAACACCAGATAGTGGAGGTGGTGGTGGTAACTTCGGTTCCATATCCTTGAGCTTTTAATGATAGGACTATAGAGCTTAGAAATCTTGAGGGACCTGTTTCAATGGTGAAACAACTCTACACGAAGGGTGAGACCTGGTTCACCAACAGAGTCTCCAGTGAGGTTAAGAAGCAAAAAAGGAAGAGATGAATCTTCTCATTCCCATAGACGGTGCCAAAATGATGATGCTGTAAATAACTCCACCAGATAAACAGGTAGTATAGCTCAAACAGGCATAACAATGGCACAAATAAAAACACAAATATGTAGAAGAAGATGAGGAGAAGAGGAGAAACACACCAATATAAGTGGTTCGACAATTTCCTATGTCCACTGTGCAAGTGAGTGTAAGTATCACTATCAGAAGAGGGATCTAATGGCCTGAGAAATACAATCACTCCACTTTCTCTCTTTACTGTAAATGCACCAGAGTTTGGCTAGGGTTTGTAATTATCGATCCCTTTACAACCCCCCCAAGCATGCAATGAGCATGTGAATGAGGATCAAACCAGTATGATGATGACACATGGTTGATCTTATGTAGATAATGATGACAATAATATTCCCTCACGTCAAGGGAATGATTCAGTCATAACCGATTTGTCCATGTGTTCCAAAACTTTCATGTGCTTGCATATGCTCGGACTTATGCCATTGACCGATGTAACCTCGGTCTGGTCGAGTACGAGGTTGATGAAGTCTAACGGTGTTACTTTATCCTATCAATCGCTTATATGAGCTCAGATTGGAAGACAAACTGAGGTTATGCATGAGGTAGGTTTCAACGTTGGCTAGGGAGAGTACGACTTTGACATTGATTGATCCCACGACTTCTGATGACCTCAGCTGATGGCCAATCGATGTTGGTATATGAGGGTTGACCTTCCAAAAGATGGCATTTTTTATGGAGATTGGGAGCATCTTGTCAACTCGGTTGTGAGACAGGACGAGGTTAGTGAATCCGAGTATGAGGGTGCACTTTGGGCATATTAGTTTGGGATGAACCTACTGGGACATCTTGGAAGTCTAAGAGAACTCTTGTTGTACGTTGTATCCGAAGTGCTATGACCCAAGAATGGGTTGATCAGGTAGCTGAGGACTTAGAGTTTCCTAAGGGTTTACTATGCTCAGCACCTGCCACGGAGCAAAGGCCATGCACGGCACTTGCTAACGATGGGGTCTGCTTCCCCCTACATGCTTTCCTTTACGGGCTGTCATTGTTTGTCCCTATTCCCATTAGGAGAATTTTTCAAACAATGAGGCTAGCCCCAGCTCAGTTAAATCCCAATGGTTGGAGAGCAATTATTGCCGCTATTGTACTATGGGAGAATAAATTCAAGAGAGATATTACTCATGCAGAGTTTTTCCACTTCTACTGCCCAAAGGAAAATTCCATAAAGTTTGTGGGGTACTACTACTTTTTTGTCCGCGAAAGGGATGAGAGCCTATACTCTGGGAGGCCTACTAGTGTAAATAACTGGAAGGGCAAATACTTATACATTTTGGGAGAAGGATGGGAGATCCACCCTGAAGAGAGTGATAGGAAGAGATCATTTAGGATACCACGGCAATGGGGGTGTCCCTCCAAACTAGGTGATTTTTCAATTATATCCATGGCCCAACTTTATAGTTGCATATTATTCTCCACACTTTGCTTCTGTACTAACCTTTGCATTTTCCTGCAGTTCTTGATAATTTGCAGCAGAGTAAGCGGTAAGAGAAGAGAGTTGGCAAGGCCGCGATAGTTCCTACTGAGTAGAAGAAATTAATCACACTTGTAACCTCTACCTCTATTTTTGAATCAGGATACTTCCCCAGTAAATCTATTCCAAAGAGATGGGTGCTGAAGGTAATGTTGTTATTTGATTTTTTGATTCTGCGGAAATTGTCTTTAACTTTGGATATTGACTTTGCTTCATTTTATCTCAGGTGAGGAGATTGATAGGTCTCGGTTAGCAGCTCAGCTAGGTGAGATGGATGAGGACGCAGTTGTCCTCAATAACACGGCTAGGCATAAGAAGAGGAAAAGGACCAAGTCTAAGTCTCATGCTGGAGTCGCCCCTAGTGGCCAAATTGAGCCTGGAGTGCCTCGAAATCTGGCTTCGGATCAAACCATAACTGTTGCACCCTCACTCCAAGTTGAGGAGTTAGTCCCTAATGAAAGCCCTAAGGGAACTTTCGATGTTGATGTTGGGGATAATCTGGCCATGACGGGTCCTATGTCACTAGTATCTGATCAAGGTGTCCATGACACTTCTCCTGTACATGAGAGAAATTCTCCTCCCCATCCATTAATAATAGTTGTAAATGCCAATTTTCCTCATCCGCAAAGCAGACGTCCACGGCCATAACTGCACAAACTAGATCCCCAGTCTTCTTGGGATAATATTACATGTGTCGTCCATAGGATAAGGAAGGCAATGAATGGAGCTGACTTTGATCGGTTGGTAGATGATGACCCCAAGGACGTGGAGTCTTACGCCCTCCACAGTCTTCTAAGGGTAAGTAATTACAGCTTTCAAATATTATTTATAATTTCAGTTTTATTTTCTAACTTTTAATACACTTAGAGGCTGTAGAAGCTATGGCGACCCAAAAAATGCAGTATGAAGGTCTCTACAGACCTAAGGAGGCCGCGGAGGGTGTTCACACAGCTGATTTGGCGAAGACTATGGGAAGAAATCTTCTACCACGGAACTCCAGGAGACTCATATGAATCTTGAAGCCACTGTCAAATCTAAGGATGAAGTTGAGGATAATTTTAAGCAAGCCACTGAGGCTCTCAAGGCTTCCCAAGCTCAGACTGTGGAAGCTTCCAAGGATAGGGAGATTGCAAACAACAAGTTGGGACGTGTTTAGAAGTAGCACAAGAAATTAAAGATCAAAGCTGCTAATGATGCCGAGGCCCATACTGCGACAGTGAAGAAGATGGAGGAAGATCATGCCACGACAATTAAGAAGAATGAGGAAGATCATGCTGCGACCTTTACCATAAAAGATGAACAACATGGAGAATCCATTCAATTAGCCATTGGCAACACTTGATCATCTTGCAAAGGCTCCACGTACTTCTTCCTTATTAACAACATAGCTTATATATGCAGCTACTAAGAGCTGAGGTATAGAGTAGCACAGAATTTCCCTGATGCTGCGGATATAATTAAATCTTGGAGCATCGCGGATGCTAAACATGATGTCTGCATGGACAAAATGAAGGCTGCAGCCGAAGAGAGAGCCATCCTAAGGGCTGAGGCAGAGACTGCAATAGCAGATCAGGAGACTGAGACCGCAGCAAACGATGACGAGGGAAATGATGAAGATGATGCCACCTCCTAGCCTTCCTTTAATTCTCAATCATTGGGGTTGCGTCCCTCTCAATTTAAGTTTTGATAATCAAGGTTGCGGCCTTTGTTTGTATAACCTTAACACTAATCTTTTCCCAGAGTTTTTAATTTATGATCTTAATTATTAAGGCTACGGTGACTTTTGCATGCTCTACTTCCAATGCTTCAAAACTTAATTTGTTGCTTGCTTTCTTGATTGAATGTTGACTAATTGATTAAGGTCACGACACCATGGTATAAATGGTTTCTTCACATAGCCTGCGGCTACATGTCTTTTTGGCAACGTTAAGGATAGGCTGCAGTGGCACCCATACTTGTGGTTGCGGCTATACTTCTTCTTTTATACATTTTTAACTTCATTTGCACACCTTCATACTTATATGAATGAATGATTGTTTGATTGAATGAGTTTGCCACGCTAACATAATAGTTTCACCCAATATACAAATGTTTTTTCATACGGGCAACCACCGTGCTTTAGCCCTAGACTTTGTCCTTGTCTTCTCTTCGCAAACTTCACTAATCTCTTGAGAAGGCCGCGATAGTAGACCCAAAAATCTGGACTTGAAGGTTGCATCTCATGTGATACTTCTGCTGCACTCTAACAACTATAGCTAGGAAAACAAGGTTGCGGCTTATACAGGTGAGTTTGCAAGCCACTTGTATTCTTTTATATTTCCTTATAGGCTTCCAAACTTTATTTAATGATCCCTTAAGTTACAGTGCCCATGGAATATATCTTTTATCTCTTCAGGCCTCTGTACATATCTGGGATACTATCAAGCCTCCCCACGCTAGGTTATGTTATGAATCGACCCACAGCTAATATACAGGATACTATCAAGCCTCCCCAGGCTAGGGTATGTTGTGAGGCCACTCATAGCTAATAGACAAGATACAATTAAGTCTCCCTAGACTGGGTTATGTTATTAATCCACCCACAACTAATATACAGGACACTATCAAGCCTCCCCAGGCTGGGTTATATTATTAAGCTACTCACAGCTAATATATAGGATACTATCAAGCCTCCCCATCCTGGGTTATGTTATTAAGCCACCCACAGCTAATATACAAGATAGTATAAAGCCTCCCCAAGCTGGGTTATGTTATTAACCCACCCAGAGCTGGTGATATATAAAGCCATCCCTAGTTGGATATTGCAAGCCTCCCGTCTTAATGAGGCATCCCGAGAGCTAAGAACAGGCACTGTAAGCCCCCGTGGCTACTAACACTTTTCTATAAACGCTCTCCATAATGTAGCCATATTATGTAGGAATAAGATAAAATCTATAAGTGATGTCGCAAACCAATGTAGATAGCTACTCTCGATAGTTGCTTTCACCATTTTCAATTGTTACTTTCTTTGGAGCAATCGGGCGTCTTGACGAGCGTTGTGGGCCCGTTTAGATATTATCATTCCCAATATAACATATTGTCTCGAATCGAGATCTATTTAAGACAAAACGATCGTTTATAAGATAACATTTCATGGAAATGAGAATCAAAACACGACACTATAAGAGTGAACTCGATTTCATGTAAATAAATAAATATATATATATATATATATGACTTTGTAAGGACAATACAAAGTTTAATTTAAAACAACATAAGAAGGGTTTCACCCTGAAATAGAAATAGATGAAATATAAAACATAAGCATGAAAAATGGGCATGTGGTTTGTCAGACTAGGCTTCATCTCCTAAACATCTCTGAGGAACCTCTACAGTATCCATTGCCCTCAGTGCATAGAATTTCTCAGTGTCATGGTCATGGTCCATATTGAATCTGCACCACTTGGCTTTGTTCCTCTTGGGGGGTGAGCTTTAAGCTTCTCTGGCCACCTCAGAAGCTTATCATCCTTAATGGACTCGAAGATGTCTTCAATTGGAAAGGACAATGGGGTGTAAGACTTAGAGCTCTTGCTCTCTTCAGCCTTCTTTGCTTTTCTTTTCTGGCTGCTTCTGCGGTTGGATCGTCAGGTACTGCTCCGGCATCGAAGGTTGTTGAGGCATTAATCCTGGATACCGCACCCACATTGGATAAGGTTGCGTCCTCTAGCATGAGGACCCCCTGGGTCAAGTAGTTGACCTAGGTTTGGAGTGAGGCATAATTGTCGTAGATATGGTTGGGGTGATTGTACAGATGCACAATCTCATCTTTGACTTTTGTACTCTGGCTAGATTCTCCTTCAATTTTCTGCTTTGTTAGTCCTTACAAAATATATAGTCTGAGACAAAACTAGCAGAAGTGAGTGATCACGGATATATTGGATTAACCATGTTGTGACACCCCGCCTAATCAAATACCGGGCGATCACTCCTTTATTAAATTAAAATTAAATTGAACAGTTGGTTCATTCTTAGCATCACTGTCGAAAAATAACTTTTCCAATTTAAACACCCTAAATAATTAAGCTAAGTGTCAAAACCATTTTAGACATTACTTTCCAAATTTCATTTTATATAAACCAACATTTAAAACTATATGAAATTCATAATTAAAGAATCACACAACAATTATACTGGAACAAATGATCCAATAATTAAACATCCATCAAAGTAATTCCAACATTAAAACTTAAAGGAAAACATCCTGACAGTAATAAATCCCAAAGAGTAAAAATACTGGAAATAAATGAATCACAATGTCCAATAAAACAACTGAATAATGGAAAGGGTGACACATGCCCAACTGGAATAAATAATGCTAGGAATCGAATCAAATGAATGAGGTCGTCTAAGAAAGAGGCCTGCAACTCCCACCTGAGCTGCAGCGCGTTCCTTCCAAAGGATCCTATGCAAGACGCCCCTGTGGATAGGCACCTGTAATATATACATATATATATATATATATATGAGGGAAAAGAAGATGGAAACAGGTCAGATTCTGATTGTAAAAACGATTTAAAATTTGTTTAGCAAGTATTTAAAATGTTTACTGGGCAATGCAACAACATATTAGTGCGACACTCCCTTGAGAAATTCTCACTTCTCTTCTAATGTGCACACCTATCGCACTAACCTTCCCAACGGTTTAACTTGTCTTATCTTAGGTTACTTGTAAGATTTTAAACGGATGAATTCAACTGTTTAAAAGGTAGATTTCATTTAATAACAAAGATCCCATTTAACCTTTAGTTGCTAATAAATTTTCCCGGTAATATACTATACTTTCCAAAACACGTATTTCTCAATTGAAATCATTATTCATTTCTTACTTGCCATAAACACAGGAGGTAATTCACATATTTCAGAATTTAATATATATATATATATAAATACCCATGTAATATATATATTCTAACAGCACCCCACATAAAAATTATGGTGCGGGCATACTCTGCTATCCAGTCCCCGTATCACTCGTACTAAGGGAAATACAGGTTCGAAATCACTCTCGAACTGTATTAACATAAACACAAACAACATTAAGGCGAAGCATAGAGTCCCGGTCTCTAAGAGGTCAGCACATGCCCCCACGTCTATTAGGCCCTCTGACTATCGATTTGATTAACCTGTACCAAAGAATCTCTATCTTCTAGGGTACGAGTCAATATCCCCCATAAAGGTCCCATCGAGATAAGACTGTCCCAGCGCGATAACCTCGGGGATAGCAAGTAGCGCGGGCATGGTTTTCACACGTATATAGTATATGCATAAACACAAACATATAAATATACTACTATTACCACATCAAAATTAGGTACATCTCATAACCCATAATTATGATATTTATCCTTATTTCTCATTATTTAGTTATCACGTATAATGGTTCGTCACTTACTTTAATTCGAGGGATTATTTCAACTTACTATGTAACACTCATGGATTCTATTCTTCTAAGTGTAAAATTCAGTAGGCACTCATCTATTTTTCCAACGTAACTACCTTACGCGACTCTCCCTTTAATACATAATTCCATCGTCCCTTATATGTGAACATCTCCATAAAAATGTAAATCTCGTCTTACATTAAAGGTTTCATATTTTTAACAAGTCCTACTGGTCTTCTTTACCACCCAAAATATTTTAATAAGGATGTCCAAAGATTATTACTCATTTAAATTGAATTCACTATTTAAAGGGAAAACATGAGTCTGCCAGGAAGGGTCGATCGATCGATGATAGGGGCTCGATCGATCGATCGACACTCCTGTTTCGATCGATCGATCAAACAGGTATGGCGAATTCTACAGATTAACAGTTACAGGTTCTATTATCTAACCTCATCCAAATTCATATTTTTAACACTTAAACTCCCAGAAATTCGTACTACAAACATTATAAACCCAAATTAAACATCTCTTACGTAAAGCATTCAAATTTTCATCAATATCCATGGATTAATAGGCCAAAATTTACATAAATCTCATGAACCCTATACATTTCTTTAACTTTGTTCTAATCAGTCTTTTTCCAGAATTTCTACTTCTAATTCATCACAAATCCGTGGTTAAACCTCTACGTATGAAGGGGATTTCGAGATTTTCATTCATATCATTACTACATGCAGTTTTTCTATCTCCAACATGGGTTTTCTTCTATGAAACTCATCCTAATGAACCCTAGACTAACATGAATAATGCATTAACGAAATTAAGCAAGATAAATACTTTCTTATAGATTTCAGGGTTCTGATTTGTGGATGAATTTGGTGTGGTTGCGTTCCCCGTCGCGCGATCTACGCGTTGGTGGTGGTGACGGTGCAATCGGATGAGTTTTTGGCCTTGGATTGCTTGGAAAGCTTTCTACCTTCCTCTCTAATGGTCGTTCTAAGGTTTTGAGTCTTCTAACCCTAAGGGACCATTCCAAATGGCTGATATAACCTAATACATTTCGTGGGTTTAATTACCCAAAATTACAAAATGTCCAAAATGCCCTCCCGGGGTACTAATTAAGCCTAAAAACACCCCGAGACCCAAACTAAACCCCCGGGTACACATTTAGGGTTATCTCGACCCTTCCGGACACTTTTACGCACTCGAAATGACCATACGGGTGACTTGAAATTTATACACTTTTATTAATCAATATTTAGTCCCGACACGACGCAGGCGCGTCCCGACTTAAATTTCCAAAATTGTCATTTTATTCACTCGTGACATTTAACAGTGCCAATATTATTTTACTTTACTCATTAGTAATATTCAACAAGTTTCCAATGATTACTAACTCTCGTCACGTTAGTAATTAAAAATAATTAATTTCTGAATTTATATTAAATTAATGACTCACATTCAATTTAATAAATCCCCAAATTTCGAAAGCATAAAAATATGAGGTATTACATACTCCCCCCCTAATAACGGAATTTTGTCCCGAAATTCGGAAAATAAGGCATACCTGGTAAGAATAAATCTGGATATCTCTCATGCATATCTGCCTCACGCTCCCAAGTGGATTCCTCCACATTATGATGCTCCCACTGGACCCGTACAAGTGGAACTAGCTTCGACCTCAATCTCCTCTCGCTATGGTCTAGGATAGCCACTGGTCTCTCCTCGTAAGAGATGTCAGGCTGTAAGTCTATTTCATCTATCGCAATGTGGGTATGGGTCATATCGTCTCGAAGGTATCGTCTCAACGACGAGATGTGGAATACATCGTGGATGCGATGTAAATGCTCTGGCAGTCCCAATCTGTATGCTACCGGCCCAACCCTCTCGATAATGGGAAATGGTCCCACATACCTCGGGGCCAATTTCCCTTTCTTCTTGAACCTCATCACTCCTTTCATAGGAGATACACGTAGTAATATTTGGTCCCCCACATTAAACTCTCGGAAGAACCGTTTGGCATCGGCGTAGCTTTTCTGTCTATCCTGGACTACTCGAATGGGACTTCTGATCATCTCAATCCTTGCGGAGGTTTCCTGAATCACCTCTGGTCCGAGCAACTTGTTATCTCCCACCTCTAGCCAACAAGTTGGGGAACGACAAGGTCTGCCATACAAAGCTTCGAATGGAGCCATGCCATTCGTGAACTGATAAGAGCTATTATAAGCGAACTCTACCAGTGGAAGATGTGGCTCCCAACCTCCTCCAAAATCAAGAACACACATGCGTAGCATATCCTCCAACATCTGATTAGTACGCTGTGTCTGTCCATCTGTCCGGATATAAATGTAATAATTACTAGCGTGACAAGAGTTAGTATTTATTGGTGATAATTATGTTGAATATTACTTAGTGAGTAACGTAATATATGATTACGAAAAATATTATTATGGTCGGGAGTGGAAAATAACGTAGTTACGATACACCTAGTTGAGACGCGCATGTGAGTCGTGTCAGTATTACTTTATTGGGTTAAAAAGATAATTTATTTTTAAGCAACTCTTATGACCATTTTGAGTGCGCCGATGAGTCCGTAAGGGTCAAGATAGTAAGAAAACTCAACTTGGGTGCTTTATTTGGGTTTCGGGGCACCGACACCCCAGGGGGTATTTTAGTCTTTTGAGATTTTTGGTAATTAAAATGGATGAAAATAGAAAATTGAAAAGGAAGAGTACGTGGGAAATAATTTATCTGTGAGTTTCCAAACCTACGTGGGAGAGAGACAGAACCAAAGAAGAAGAAGAACTCCATAGGAGCCCTAGGGAAAATACTCAAGCTCTCACACCAAAAATCACACCAACGTGTAGATCATGAAGAGAGGATCACCCCTATACAAGTTTCGTTCAGCAAATCAGAGTATTTTTTAAGATGGTGACTGTAGTCGAGGTCAACCCTATTATGGCACGGGAAGTTAGGATTGTAAGGACTACTAGGGTGTGACATATAATTTTCAAGTATCGATATAGCATGAAGTAGTGCCAAATTATACTCACCCAACGTGGTTGGAAGGAGAAAGAGTCAGACGAGTCTTTGAAGAGGACTATCAGTGGAGATTCTAGAAATGTAGAGATTGTGTGTGTGTTAGCCAATGGAGGTTAAATATCCAAAGGCATGGGCATATTGCGGAAAGTGGTTAACCAGAAGTGAAAATTTGGGCAAAAAATTTTTTGGCTCATAGGAATAAAGTTATAATGGTGAGAGACAAACACCATATTTAGAAGTGGAATGTTGTGTTAATGGAAGGATCTTAGGTACGGTTTGATCGCAATTTCCTTCACCAGATGTTCACGATAAAATATGAACATTGTTTTGAACTCTTCATCAGAAGGTCGGACAGAGGCCTATTTGTGAAAATGAATTTAATTTTTTAGAAAATTTTGTACCGACTGAAGTAGGTACAATGAAGAAGAGGATTTTAAGTGGGAAATTGACTCGTGAGAAGAGTTGCCAACACTTATGGGGAATTATTCTTGGATGGTCGGTGAAGGAGACAATATTGCCTTTTGTCAATAGAGATATTGACGCTTGCTTGTGTGGGGAGCTAAAAGAATCGAAAAATTTAGTCAGAGAGTAAAACTAGGTGAAACGGTGTTATTGATACACCACAAGGGGGAGACCCATTAGGGAACACATTTAAATGATTCAGATAGCTAAATACTTACCAAGTGATGGTGATTTAATTCATGGATGTTGAGACCATAAGTGTATTCCTTAGGAGCAACAGAACTAAGAGAATAATAGGGGTAGCCATCAGAGTTGAGACTAGCAGAGTCCGAGAGAAGCGCAACCTGAAAATGATCAGTGTGGCCGCAAATAAGTGGATTATACAAAGAATTATTTTTTTAGAGTAGGACCACATGGATTAGTTTTTTCCAGAGCGAGTGAAGGAACAAGAGTATGGTTCCTAGTGCGGGCAATGATTACCCTATTTTGTTTTAGTTCGAACAAGTGTGTTAGGCTGGGGGGCCATATGAGTAGCCAGGGAGATCGTTAAGTTAAAAAATATGAGTTTTATCCTCAATAGGGAGGTATATCTTGTGTGACTCAAATGAGTCATGGTACTTTGATTTACGCTAAATTCACGGGTGAAATGATTTTAATGCATGTATCCATAAAATTATCATTTTGCTATGTTTTCCTCGGTATAACGGGGTTACATCTGGTGCCACCGCGAGAGAGCGAGTGTATTGATAGTGGTATATATTTTGTTGAGGCTACTCATTTTAGTGACGTTTTATACGAGTATGGCATTATCCTGGATAAGGATTTATGGTAATGGTTATAATGATAGTGGACAGTTATTGCAAGGCTATCGGGGTTGCTTCCCTAGGACATGATGTGTTATTTTGGTGATGCCTCATTTTCGAGACGGTTGATATCGCATCCATATTATCTTGTTATAGGGACTTCGGAAAATATAGTGTCTTGAAATGTTTGATCCCAATGTATAGGAACTTTAATTATATGTTTCAAGGTGTATTCGATTTCCGTTCGAGCGGAGAGATTTAGCTTGTTATTATGTTTCGCGCTCTGGGCTTACTGATAAGAAGAGCACATTGCTATATCACTCCTTTAGAGACGTGGGGGTTGAGACGTATATTAATTTTTCTGAGGACAAGAATTTGAGAGTCCCGGTTGTATTCGAAGTTTATGGAATTTGGTTACCACTAATGTTGAGTGATAGTGCATTTGAGGGGGAAAGTCCTTTTTTAAATATAATTACGGGGAGAGATATAGCTTTTATGCCAAGAGACAAGAATTTAGGGGTACATGTTATGGAGTGAAGGCCTAACGGAGTTCGATGATTGAAAATGCTAGGTAGTAGTGTATCGGGGGGGGTTGCTTGTTTGAATTTTTCTTTGTGAGACATCCCACTCATGAAGCTTAGCATCAGGTTGGAAGTAGGGATATTTTTATTCTTAGTCCATGAGTCTGGTATCTCGATCATTATAGAAGTATGTAGTTATAAATGTAAGTTGAAGGTTATATTACGATATAAGGCCAGTGGAGCTGGTTATGTAGTGGGGAAGTATTGAAATTTTTTCTTATCACCACGAGTTGAAGGGTGGAACGACGTTAAAGAGAATTTAAGATTTCGATTTCTAGGGTGGTTGTGAATACCTAAGTGTTGTATCCACGTTGTGAATCTAGGGGAAAAAAATGAGTGTTACGTATGAAGCGTATGTGATGTTTAAGCCAGTAGGTGCGGTTTATAGGGTGTGTGGGTGCCCTGGTTAGCTGATGCCAGAATCGTCCGTGTTAAAGGGACGTGAGAATATATGTGTGAAATATATGCCATTGGGGATTATATAACAAAGTGGAAGTGCTATAGTGGATTAATCGTGGTGTGAGAAGAATTGTAATCAATATATATATGTGAGAGCAGAGTAGAACACCCGAATTTGGTTGAAAGGAGGTGGGAAGCCATTTAAAGAGGGATATCTCTTGAGAAGAGGAAAACTTAACTATTATGGAAATGTGGAGAGAAGTCCTACCCAGTCGAATGTTGAGAGTGAGTTGCACATCAATAGAATGAAGATGTCAATAAGGGATAAAAAGTGCAAAAGTGCACATCATGGTAGGAAGTGCACGGGTAAGAACTTTTGGAATACCCCGAGGAAAGAAGGGGAGTATTAAGTACTGCTTAATGTCAGGAGCAATAAGTGGAAGTCGGTGTTGAGAGGGACATAGTGAGTAGTCTCCGCGTGCACCACTCATAGATAGAAATCGATTGGAGCAAGATGATAAACTAGAAAACTTTGTGTCAAGCCGATGATTCCAATAATGGAAGGGGACAGTCAAGCTGGTAAATTTTGTTGATGGGTTTCCAACCTCAAGATAAGGTCACGGTTTCCTTCGAATGTGTGGAACAAGTTAACAAAAAAGGGGGTTATTGTTATTCCTTTGGAATGAGATACACTATTAGATAGTGTGCCCCAACCTTTCTTTGAAAAGAAGGATCGCGCTGGTGCGTAATCCTGCCCTGTATGGTTGTGAACAAGAATGAGATCTTTGAACCCCACCACCAACATGGGATTTTCGAAAGTCATGGAGATGACATTTTATTTTGAGCAGGTCGTATCACATATAGCCAAGGAGTAGGCATGGAGGTGATCGACAACTAGTGAAGTATAGTGCGGTAATTGGGAGAATATATTACCTAATAGGGGTGGCCATAGGCCCGAGGCCAGCCCAGCCTGCCCAATAAACAAATAGGGCTTGGGTAAGGTGAATAGGCCCACAAAGCGGGATTGAAAAAATTTGATAAGCCCGATTTTTTTTGGTCGGGCTTGGGCATGAATTCTTAAGCCCGATGAGGCCCGGCCCGACCCGAGGCCCGAGAATTATATATATAACCTTAAATATATAGATGTGTGTGTGTATTAATTTATTATTAAAGTTTAAGACTACATGGTTATAAATAAATATATAAAGTGGGTAACTTTTATAAATATAAAAACATATAAGTCTTTTTATGTATAATGGGGAACTTTATATATAGACTCGGTTATATATAAAGTTTAAAACGAGTTTTTAATTAAAAAATAGGTCTTTTGATTAAGAAAAAATAGATTTTTTTATTTTAAAAAAAATAACCGGGCTTGGCCAACGGACCTGGGTAAAGAGTTTTCAAATCTGGGTAGGCTTGGGTTTACATAATAAGGCCCGATTCAGGCCCGAGCGGGCCTGGGATAACTCATAATTTTATGAGCCCGACCGGGCCTGCCCAGGCCCGGCCCATGGCCACCCCTATTGCCTAACAGTAGAGTTATGTGTAAACACTCGACTTGTTTACTGTGAACAAGGTGCTTATTGCATTTTTGTATGGAAAAACCTTAACAATTCTCCCTCTGGTTGTTTAGAGGTGAGTGGATAATTAGAAATTTTGGATTGATCGAGAGTTAGAGTCCAATGACTAATGTTGGATAACCACAAATAGTCTTGGGTGATTTTGACTGTCGTAAGAGTTACATCTCTAGGAACTGATATTTAAAGGATTGACAAGAGTGGTCAGATGTTCATATGGATTCCCTAAGGATGGTAGTTTTATTTTTAGATGAAAAAGCTGTAGAGTAATTTCCTTTTATATAATTTTCAATGAATGATGCGGAAGCGTTGAATGATGGTTCACAAATAAACAAAGCCAAATTTCAATTTCTTCAATACAACTTAAAATAAGTTAATCCAAGTCCTAGAATTTGCCTAAATCATATTTATCAAAATTAGCAAATTAGGCGAAACCAAATTTTAGCAAATGACTTGAATTAATTAAACATTACCCAACATTTAATATAAGTCCAAATTAAATGAGTGTGATAATTAAACCAAATTTTATCTTGAATTAAACCTAAAGCATGGATTCTAAATTATTGTGCAAGATAAAATAAACAATATCACACTACGCCGCGATGTACGAGGAAAAACCCAAGACGGGAAAAAACCTCGGACGGCCCTAGCCACAAGTCCACTAGATATGGAATTACAATTACAAGACAAAAGACTTACATCCTCGACTCGAACCCTCTCAAGCCTTGTTGCTCCTTCTTGTAGAAACCTCTTCCTAGCGGACAACCACGGAGCTCCACCGCGATCTCGGAATCCACCGATAGGACTTTGTATGGTCACCGTCACCCAAGCTTGGAGCCTTTCTCCAAGTGAGTAATACCGCAACAAACTTCTTCTTCTTTGTGATGGGATGTAGAAGGAAACCCGAAACGTCTCTTTTTCAATTCGGTAGAGAAAACCGGTGCCAAAACTCCAAGTAAAGATATGTATATAGAACTTGGATAAACAACTATTGGGTGTAAACACTAGAGTGGTATATGCATTTTCTTTGAAAATTGACACTCAAAACTTGAACATTTTCCTAAACTATTTTTTCTCTCAAACTCTCTCTAGGAGATAAACTTAGTTGGAAAAGTTAATTAGAAAAATGTGTTTCCTGTCCTTAATAAGTCTTGAAAAAATTGGTTAAAAACCAAGTGGGGAAAGTGGGTAAAAACTGCCAAAAACTGCTCAAAATTGTTCCCGCCTGGCATTCGCGTTCGAACGACATTGACACTCGTTCGAACGAGACTTCTAACGAGCGACCAGTCTGGGCTCGTTAGAAACTCGTTAGATACCTCGTTAGAACAAACAAACTCGTTCGAACGACATATCGAACGACTGACCAGTTTAGGTTCGTTGGCAAACTCGTTCGAACGAAACCTCGTTAGAACGAAAAACTCGTTCGAACGAGATTTCGAACGACTTCCAGAAATTTTTCTAAAATTCTATTTTGGCCCAGGAACTTTATATATTTTAAATTAAAGTTCCAATTAAATTATTCTCAAAGTAAAACATGGTTTTTTATTAAATCTAACACCCAAATAAATTTTGTTTCAAGCTCCTATATAAATATAATTACATTCATACCTTGGGAGCATGGAACCTTAGTTGATGACGTAGAAACGAGGCACGCAAACCGGCATTTTGATGAAGCTTTAAATTCTTTACCGCTACGTCTTCAACACATACTTCATAGGCTTGAGAGTATTACAATAAAACACTAATCTATGAAAAAATATTTTTGTCCGGAATTGAGCCAAAACTATATATGGACTCAATTTGAAATTTGTGTCCTTACAAATCTCCCCCTTTGGCTATTCTGGGACAAAAACCAAACAAAAATCCTAAAGGGTCGTCAAGCTCACTAGACTCAAAACATAACCCACCCAAACTTGACTCAACCCAAGGATCAAACGCTTTGCCATTGACAGATGCCGCTTTAGAAGAATTCATGCACACTTATGCAAACTCATCAAATGCATAGGGAATATCAAAGTATTAAATGCAATTAATTAATTACTCCCCCTAAATTAATTCTCCCCTTTATCAAACACATGACCTACTTAGAAAGACGGTCTCCCCCTAAGATAAATCTCCCCAAACTAAGATACGATAATAATAGGATTAGATACCATTTCTCCCCCTATCATCATTCTCCCCCTTTTTTGTTCAGGAATAGGCAAAGGATAAAGAACGAATAAACATAAAAGCATGTTGAAGCTTAAAGTGTTAAGACATGAAAGCATATGGGCAATAAAAGCATAGGCAAAGACAAAACACATATCATATATATATAAACTAGAAATATATCAATGAAGCACTTGCAGATATATATAGATATAAACACACACATGACACAAAATACAGTAAGTTTGCACACTCGTATGGCAAAAATGTGTCATATGGAAACGGAAGTGTAGGGGTGTGAACTAGCAACAATTAAATTTAGACCCAAACACTTAATAAACATTCACGGAGTTCTCATTTGATTGCAAACTTTATCACATTTAAATATAACCTCGTGTGACAATATAAAGATTGAACTCAATGAACAAACATACACAATGCATACAAGCCTAGCATGATGATGATTCTACAAACCAAATAGAGTCATGACATTAAAGACAACTAGGATAATCGGACATTGTGCAAACCGTTGATATACCATCCAATTCTCCCTCAATAAGCATATATATTCGTTTGCTTTTGAATAAATATATCAAACAAACATAGGCCATGGCAATTGATTTCTTTTTAATGCCAAATATTCTGTTTTTAGGCCTTTGGATCACGTATTTCTTTTAGATCCAATAAACGGTGGCTTACTATCGCAAAGGATCACTTAGTCCTTTTGGAGCCCTTCCCCGTGCATATTTATTTATCATGTTTTCATTTTCACACAAATCTCACATGCAACGAATTTTGACATGCACTAGTCCTCCTAGGTCATAGATATGTAGATGACTAGATTGGTAGGAGAACACCTCAAAAAGATCAAATATAACATGTGACATTAAGGTTTCAAAAGAGCTCGTGCATGTGTGAAAAGAGGCATATAAAAATAGAATCCATTTAAACAACACAAAATCCAACTACTCCATATAAAGCATGGTAAAGAACATTTCAAGGATTGAAAATCTAAACCAAAAGTTCTAGCCACATGGGAGCGTAAACGATGGGATTCAAACACAAATATATGCCACATAAAGTGTGTCAAACTAAAATACACACAAAATAAAATCTTTTTGAGTTTTTAACATTTTTAATCAAAAATAAATATTTACTCAAAAGGACAAACAAAAATCATTTGTATTGTTCATGAAGTTTAAATGACATAAATAAAAGACAAATGATAAACAAAAATCTTTTTATATTTTTTAATTAATTCAAACATAAAATATAATACAAAAAGATAAACAAGTCATAATTTCTAGCATGGGATATGAACTAAGGCAATGACCAGAAAATGACTAAAACAAGCATACATTTAGCATGTGAATATAACATAAAGTACAAACGCTAAAGTATGCAAACACTAACACATTCATCCTTTAGATTTAGCAGGGGAGGAAGTATGTGAAAGTAAATGAGAATCAACAACCCTATTTTGTGAGGCAACCAAGTCGGATTTCCTAACCCAAATTAATGAGGAATGACTATCTTGGGGTGTAGGAACGTTAACTACCGTGGTTACTTTACTATGGGGTTTTCTAGGAGTTCGTTTAAGATCTAAACAAAATTTCCTAAGATGACCTTGTCGACCACAATGTGTACAAGTGAGAACATGTCGAAAAGATTTACTTAAGGAGTGATCTTTAAAAGTATGCCTAGTTGATTCTCCTAAAACATTGGTTTGGGCATTATGAGTAAATTCATTACAAGGATTGAAGCCTAAACCACAAGTGTCATTTTTAATTTGGACCGTTCCTAACATTCTATCTAGTTTTTCTGAACGACATTCCAAATCAAATTTGACATTACGAGAATCTTTTAATTTATTTTCCAATTCTGCAATGTTAGATTCTAGTAAAACAATTCGCTCTTCAAAAGCAAGAAGCTCCTTTTTCAAGGATTCCATTAAACCCCTAAGGCTATCTCTTTCGCCTTCTACATAATAAAGCTTCTCTTGAAGAGTCCTCACATGTGTCCTAAGTTCTTCTATTAAAACATTTTCATCAATGACCTTGACACTTTCTTTTAAACTAGCTTCTAACTTCAAATTAGCTCTTTTCAAATTAATAGATTCTTTATAAAGTTCTTGAAAAGCATTTTGAAGTTCACTCACATTAACCTCTTCTTCATTTTCACTCTCACTTTCTTCTTCACTCTCACTATCATCAAAAACAAGAGAATCATGTACAATGACCTTAGAAGTGGCATATTCTATCGTTTCATCAATCGATGAGTTGTCACAATCACTCACATGACTAGCCATAAAAGCCACAAAAATTTTCTTAGTGGGGGAATCGGGCTTTTCTTCCTTATCACTATCACTAAGGGTTGCATTATATGAAATGGGTCGCTTACCATCTTTCCTTAGTTTAGTGGGGCACTCATAAGCCCTATGGCCATAACCTTCACAACCAAAACACTTATCAGACTTGCCTTATCTAAATTGTCATTGCTAGGTTTAGGGATCTTCTTGGCTTTAGAAATCTTCTCGCTTTTATCATGTTTAGAAGTATCAAATTTCTTAAAATCATTTTTAAATTTATGTTTGTTAAATTTAAGAAATTTTCTAAATTTACGAGCAAACAAAGCCATGTCTTCCGAGTCACTTTCACTATCGCTCTCTACTACTTGTTTGACCTCTTTTCGGGCTTTTAAAGCAACACCCTTTTCAATTTTCTTTTCAGTTTTAGAGGGAAACATATCTAGTTCATAGGTTTGTAAATCACCTACAAGCTCTTCTAATTTCGTAGAGGCTAAAGTGGGTAAAGAATTTAAAACGGTCACTTTAGGAATAAATCTATCGGGTAGGGACCTTAAAATTTTCTTTACAACACGGTCGTCAGGTATTTTCTCTCCCAAGTTAAAAGATGAATTAACAATATCAGAAAGTCTAGCATAAAATTTATCAAAAGTTTCTTTTTCATCCATTTTGATAGTTTCAAATTGAGTGGTGAGGTTTTGGAGTTTTGAAGCTTTAACTACACTAGTTCCTTCATGAGTTAATTGTAAAATATCCCAAGCTTCTTTAGCGGTTTCACACGTCATAATACGTCGGAATTCATCCGGTGCGACAGCGCTAAATAAGGCATTTAAACCTCGGGAATTAAAGTTAGCAAGTTTAAACTCATTTTCAGTCCATCTATCGGCGGGTTTGATAACACGATCATTTTCAACTAAGTAAGTTGGTGGGGAGTATCCGGTAACAACAGACTTCCAAACTCTCTCGTCGATAGATTTTGGTGCCGATCTCATTCGCGCTTTCCAATACGCGTATATTGAACCATCGAAAATAGGAAATTTTGAAAATGGGGAAAAATCCATTTTAGCCAAAAAATTATTTAAAAAGATCGTTAATGAAATAATTTATAGCTTTGGCTCTGATACCAATTTGAAAAAGCTGTAGAGTAATTTCCTTTTATATAATGTTCAATGAATGATGCGGAAGCGTTGAATGATGGTTCACAAATAAACAAAGCCAAATTTTAATTTCTTCAATACAACTTAAAATAAGTTAATCCAAGTCCTAGAATTTGCCTAAATCATATTTATCAAAATTAGCAAATTAGGCGAAACCAAATTTTAGCAAATGACTTGAATTAATTAAACATTCCCCAACATTTAATATAAGTCCAAATTAAATGAGTGTGATAATTAAACCAAATTTTATCTTGAATTAAACCTAAAGCATGGATTCTAAATTATTGTGCAAGATAAAATAAACAATATCACACTACGCCGCGATGTACGAGGAAAAACTCAAGACGGAAAAAAACCTCGGACGGCCCTAGCCACAAGTCCACTAGATATGGAATTACAATTACAAGACAAAAGACTTACATCCTCGACTCGAACCCTCTCAAGCCTTGTTGCTCCTTCTTGTAGAAACCTCTTCCTAGCGGACAACCACGGAGCTCCACCGCGATCTCGGAATCCACCGATAGGACTTTGTATGGTCACCGTCACCCAAGCTTGGAGCCTTTCTCCAAGTGAGTAATACCGCAACAAACTTCTTCTTATTTGTGATGGGATGTAGAAGGAAACCCGAAACGTCTCTTTTTCAATTCGGTAGAGAAAACCGGTGCCAAAACTCCAAGTAAAGATATGTATATAGAACTTGGATAAACAACTATTGGGTGTAAACACTAGAGTGGTATATGCATTTTCTTTGAAAATTGACACTCAAAACTTGAACATTTTCCTAAACTATTTTTGCTCTCAAACTCTCTCTAGGAGATAAACTTAGTTGGAAAAGTTAATTAGAAAAATGTGTTTCCCGTCCTTAATAAGTCTTGAAAAATATTTGTTAAAAACCAAGTGGGGAAAGTGGGTAAAAACTGCCAAAAACTGCTCAAAACTGTTCCCGCCTGGCATTCTCGTTCAAACGACATTGACACTCGTTCGAACGAGACTTCTAACGAGCGACCAGTCTGGGCTCGTTAGAAACTCGTTAGATACCTCGTTAGAATGAACAAACTCGTTCGAACGACATATCGAACGGCTGACCAGTTTAGGTTCGTTGGCAAACTCGTTCGAACGAAACCTCGTTAGAACGAAAAACTCGTTCGAACGAGATTTCAAACGACTTCCAAAAATTTTTCTAAAATTCTATTTTGGCCCAGGAACTTTATATATTTTAAATTAAAGTTCCAATTAAATTATTCTGAAAGTAAAACATGGTTTTTTATTAAACCTAACACCCAAATAAATTTTGTTCCAAGCTCCTATATAAATATAATTACATTCATACCTTGGGAGCATGGAACCTTAGTTGATGACGTGGAAACGAGGCACGCAAACCGGCATTTTGATGAAGCTTTAAATTCTTTGCCGCTACGTCTTCAACACATACTTCATAGGCTTGAGAGTATTACAGTAAAACACTAACCTATGAAAAAATGTTTTTGTCCGGAATTGAGCCAAAAACTATATATGGACTCAATTTGAAATTTGTGTCCTTACATTAGATAAATACGGGAAGTTAGCACATAGTGATGTGTGGGCTTCCAATACTATTGAGATAATAGGGCCAATGATGTATAGGCTCGTTTTATTCAAATGTCGTGGGTAGAAGCACAATGTAAGGTTCCCTTATTGAGATATGACTTATAACTGATGAAGAATATCAGTATCTATAGAGTTAGACAAGCATGCTTTGAAGCTGGGATTACAGTTATCGAGCCTTACCTTGAGGTTGGTTTTGAATAGTGGAGGATACGGTGCTGTAAGATCCTCAGTCTTAGTAGAAGTTGTGTTCGAATTTCGGGATGAAATTCCATTATTAGGGGGGAGTATATAAGACCCCGTAATTTTGAGAGATTTTATTTTAATTATGAAATTACGATTAATTAAATTAAATGGAGAAAATTTATTTATAATTAATCCGAATTTAAATGTTATAATTACTAGTGTGACGAGAGTTAGTATTTATTGGTGATAATTATGTTTAATATTACTTAGCGAGTAAAGTGAAATATGACTACGAAAATATTATTATGGCCGGGAGTTGAAAATACGACAATTACGATACACTTAGTTGAAATGCGAATGTGAGTCGTGTCGGTATTACTTTATTGGGTTAAAAAGATAATTTATTTTTAAGTAACTCGTATGACCATTTCGAGTGCACCGATGATTCCGGAACGGTCAAGATAATCATAAAACTCTACTTGGGTATTTTATTTTGTTTTCGGGGTAATTTAGGCCAAACCGACACCCCAGAGGGGTATTTTAGTCTTTTGAGATTTTTGGGAATTAAAATGGACAAAAATACAAAATTAAAAAGGAAGAGTATCTACATGGGAGAGAGAGAACCAAAGAGGAAGATGAACTCCATAGGAGCCCAAGGGCAAAGACTCAAGCTCTCACACCAAAAATCACACCAATGCGTAGATCGTGAAGAGAGGATCACCCCTATACCAATTTCATTCAGTGAATCAGAAGTTCACGAAAAGGCAAGTGTTTATCTTGCTTGATTTTAGCGCATATATGTACATGTTAGATTAATTGGGGTTTTAATCATGATATTCTGAATTTGGGACTGCAATTATTTATTAATCTTTAATTGGGAATATAGGTTTGCATGTAGTTGAATAAACATGTTCATGGTATGATAACATCTGGGTTTTATATGGTGATTTCATGAAATTTAATCTGGGTTTAAATTGTTGTTAATGGAGGTCATATGAATTTAGGGCTTTTAAAGATTTGAGGGACTTATCTTAACCCCTATTAAAATTCTAAGTATTTGATGTTAAAAATAGGGTAAAGAGTGTCTAATCCTATAGGGATATGATTGAGAACCTTTAACTTTATTTTGAGATAAATCAGTATGGGTTTGGGATGATGGAAGAGTGTGAAATTTGAAGTTTCGAATATAGAAGACGATCTCAGAATTCTCATTCAAAGACCTGTCTAGGTCATTCGAACGACCTCGTTCAAATGTGAATTACAATGAAAAATGGATTAAAATGGAGTTTTTATGAACAAATAAGTTTTGGGTTCATATTAATAGGGTTTGTGGTAACGTTTGGGAATTTATTGAAATTACATGATGATTAGAATGATTTGACCTCCAAAATTATGTTATTATGTCTTCTAAGATAACTTAGGATAGTGGGAAACATTGTATTTGGGTTGGAGAGAATTTAGGTTGAGTTTTGAGTGGTGAAAATTGGGAAAACAAAGTTGAGAGACAAACTGGGCAACTTCAGAAATTTCGATAGAAATCCGTTCGAACGACCTCGTTCGAACGAAACTTCTAACGAGGTTCCAGTAGCCCTTCTAACGAGTTTGGGGGTTCATTCAAAGTACCTTTGTTCAAACGAGATTTCTGGGTCTTCTAACTAGATTCCAGAATGTCCTTTTTAAGCCCAAATTTTGTTTAGAACTTCTCGTAGGCTTATTCAAGTGAGTGTTAAACCAGTATGATCGTTGAGTGACTTATATTCATAATTATAGTGAGAGGAGAATATGTCAACCCTTGGAAGGTATAAAATTCATAAAATTGAGGAGGTGCAAAAAATTACAGGGTAGGGTATACACGAATAAAGTACGGGTTATAATAAGAGTTAATATACGTACTGCAAACACTAGACTGTGAGAAAGCTAATGAATTTATATAAGTTGTGAGCATGTTTATTTTTCAAAATATTATGTTTATAACATCCTAGCTACTGGCTATCGAACGGAGGTTAACGCATTGTGAACAATCGAATCTTGTGTGCCTTCGGGGCATTTAGAGTTGTACCACTAGAGCATGGAATCTAGGTATGGGCTATCCGTAAGAATGAGAGTGATGACGATCGTATGGGTGCGTCGGTATGTGTGTAGCCCATCGGATTGGGACTAAGTTAGCCTCCAATATGTGTTTATGTTTCTATTGGTTCTCGAGAGATTGAACCTGTTGTCTTCTATGCGTGAGCTTTACAAATGGACTAGATAGTCGAGTATGCGTAGCGCCAGGGGTTTCTCAACCAAGGGTGAATATTGCTACATATTTATATAATTTGTTATGTATACATTAAGTGAATAATGTGTGTATACCAGAAATCATGTTTGGTGTCCTATGGTGTTGACACTATATATTTTATGTACACTTATGGTACTATCCGCTGGACATTTAGAAGAATACGAGAATAAAACTAAAGAACTCATAATTCTGTATGGAAATCATAAGTACGGCGGTTATGAGTTATTTAAGGAGACTTTCAAATATTATTTATACACTTACTAGTCAGTCAGGGCATCATGACTAGTATGGGTAGTTAGGCTCGTTAGTCGTGAAAACTAAATCGAGGGGTGAGTATGCTAAGTTAACTTGATTAATAGTTGTGCTAATTGAATCAATTTAAGCACTTGGTATTTTAAACTGTTTTCCACTCGGGCTCTGACCCGTTTTTCTGTCTATCTTTCTATTGTTCCATTATTTTAGGTGTCCAGCCACAGGGACACCAACCATAGGAGACTATACTCAGTTGTCGTGTTGTAGCTGCTGTGGAAGATGCATGATTATTGCTAGTATATGATTCAACCTATTCTTCTCTTTTTTAGTTATTCATCTTTCTACTCATGCTTACTTTCAGAGATTTAGTCGTTTTAAACTCTCTTTTGAATTTGGTTTCTTCCATTTGATTTATTGTATGAGATTGTATTTGGAGATTTTCACTCCAACCATTTATTTTACTTCAGTTGGATTGTACTTATGTTACTGTGATGCATGGTGTTTATTGATATTCTTTTGGTAGTAGTTAATGACAAGATAAAATTTGCACATCAACCTTTTTAAAATACTAGGTGGTTAGTTTTGTTAAATTTATAATTTGAGTTCTCGGCAGTGATGCATTATCTAAACCAACTTGATATTCTGAAATTGATTTTAAGGACTAATCACCTGGTAATTAATTAGGCGGGGTGTCACAGGTGGTATCAGAGCATCAGGTTCTAGTGTCCTTTAGGATCTATTCGGCGTAATGTATTTTTCGCTTAGCATCTTTGATATAGAGGCCTACCATTAGGACTGTTGCATCCTTATTTCGTGTTGTATATTTAGTACTTCTGCTACAATGTTATGTATGGACGGTGGTTTTATAAAAAAATTCTTTTAAATTTCAGATGTCGCCTATGGAGGAAAGACACACTAACGCCGTTGAAGAAGTAAATGTGGGACAAGACCAACAAATACATCAGGTGCACCAGGGAAGAGAGGAAATCATTGAGATTGTGAACATCGTTCGCCAAGCAGTGACTACCGCAATATTGCAGTACCAAAATCGCAGTGTGCAACTTCCAGGGGGCAAAAGAACAAGAGAAGTTTATCAATATGACATTTCGAGGAATGATAACAATGGAAAAATACCGTCACAACAGGGACAAGCTCCTCAGAGACATCGAGCCAAAAAGACTATGATAACCGTGGAAAGAGCAAAACCCGCCAGGGCCAGCAACAGGTTCAGCAGGGCCAGAATGGCCAAATGAGGGGTGGTGACGGACATCAGGGTCGGTGACAACAAGGACAGGGGGAGTACCCTTCCCAAGAAGATGTTTCACGTGTGGTAATACTTCCAACAAACGCCAGGACTGCCCTCAAAAGGGTAGAGGTCAGTGATACCATCAGGGCCAGCAGTGTGCTCAGTAGGGCCAATAGAGAAAAAACTGTGTGGGTAAGTGTTTCATATGTGGTGAACGGGGTCACTACCGTCGAAATTTCCCTAGGAAAGGAAGGATCCCCCAACAGTCATTGAATGCTCACCCGACACCATAGAATACCCTTGGGGAAACAGGGATAACCACCCCAGTAACACAGACTTCACAACAACTACAGGTAATACAGTATGGGTGTATCTATAATGCTCGATATGCAGTCATGCCACTGATACCTCACCTACCACCCGCATTTGTAGGTACGATACTTTATCATTTATAGTGTTTCCTTTTAATTACAAGGAAATTTTCAAATAACATATGTGCGTTATAGCTCACTTGTACTAATTAAGAATCATGAGTGTAAAATGTATTATTATTCGGGTTTTGAACCGTGTTAAGTGTCATCTGAGAGGAAACGGGGCCACTTGTATACATAAGGTACTAAATCTTATAAATACTTTTGGAGTATGTCATCGAATTATACCAAACCCAGGTGGGTAAAAATGTTTACTATAGTAACTCAGGAAAGAATGAAATATCTCTGGGCATGGGAATAATTTTGTGTCAATTTGAAGAGCCTAATGCCAAATTAGTAGGAGTAATGTGTTGAACATATTTTCCATAACATGAGACTAGATGCACTATTGTTAGCAGGAAGCAAGGATGTGGGGTATGAGACAAATACTAAGGACCACAACTTTCGTTGAACGACAATGTTAGTTAGTAGTTTATCGGGGGGTTCCTTGTTTGGATTTCACTTTGTGTGACATACCACGTATGAAACCTAGCAAACGTCGGGAGATGGGGATGGTTGGTCTCTAGCACATGAGTTTTGTACCTTGCTTATCATCTGTAAGGGAAACCATAACTCTAACTTTAATTTTATTCCTATGCACGGTCAGTAGAACCATACGATGTGATGTAAGAAGTGATATCAGATGTTTTACATCTAGAATAAATCATTGATAAGGGAAGATGATAAAGTTACGATAGGAAATAGTATTCATTGCCCCGAATCGATGACTTATTCGATTAGCTGAGGGGACATACCTTCCCCTCAAAGATTGGCTTGGGATCAGAATACAATAAGTTGTGTATTAAGGAGTAGGAGATGTCAAAGACTACTTCTTGATGAGGAATAGGTCCTATGAGTTCAAGGTCATGCCATTTGGGCTAACAAATGCTCCAATCGTATTCATGGACCAGACGAACTGAGAGTTTAGAGAGTTCTTGGATCAGTCTGTCATCGTCTTCATAGGTGACATCCTGATTTATTCTCAGACTAAGGAGGAGCATGCCGAGCACTTGAGATAGATTCTTCAAACTCTACGAAAACATCATCCGTGTGCTAAGTATGAGAAGTGCGAATTCTAGTCATGGAAGGTACAACTTTAGGGGCAGGTTGTGTCAGAATTTCGAAATATCGTTTGACTCGATCAAGGTGTCGGCGGTGAGGGAGTGGGAGATAGCCCACGACACCAACTAAGATACGCAGTTTCTTAGGGTTAGTCGGGTACTACAGGAGATTCATTCTAGGATTTTCAAAGATAGCGGGTCCGTTGATGCACTTGACTCAAGAAGGGGTTCCATTTATCTGGAGTGACGCCTATCAGCTAGCCTTCAATGAGTTGAAAGATAAGTTATCCTCGGCATTAGTGTTAGCATTACCCAGGATGAAAGTGGAATATTTAGTCTACACTTATGTGTATTTATTAGGACTTGGAGGTGTACTCCAGCAAGAAGATCAGGCTATAGCGTATGCTTCCCATAAGCTTAAGCCCCACGAGAGGAATTACCTTACCCACGACATGGAGTTAGCAACAATCATGTTCGCAATTCGTACTTAGAGACACTAACTCCTAGGGGAGAAATTTTGCTTATCCACATACCATAAATCACTACAGTACCTCTTCACACAGAAGGAATTAAATATGCATCAATGTCGGTGGCATGAGTTTGTGAAGGATTATCAATTTGATATCCAATACCACCCGAGGAAGGCTAACGTGGTAGCAGATGTGTTAAGACGAAGGCCAGTTGGTGAGGTGGCCAAGGTGTGGAAATCAAAATGGAAGGAGTTAGGGAACCAGGATGCAGTGGCTCGATCATTGATGTCTGTAATGACAGTTACACCACAGGTTATTACGGGGGTAGTACAAGCTCAGGCCGATGATCTGTTTTGCCAAAGTCAGATAGTGCAGCTTCTAGCCGAGGGGCCTGAGTCTTACACCGTGGGTTCAGACGGGGACCTATGTTTCAATGGGAGATTACTTATTCCCGAGGGTGAATATCTGCGACACAAAGTGATGACAGAGTCGCACGGTTCCCAATTTGTGGTGCATCCCGACGGGTATAAGATGTACCAAGACATGCGTAGATAGCACTAGTGGAGTGGAATGAAGAAGGATATTACCGAGTTCATCTCGAAAGGTACCACTTATTAGTTGGTAAAGGTTGACCACCAGAGATCGGTGGTACTTCTACAGCCATTAGAGGTTCCTATGTGGAAATGGGAGAGCATTTCCATGGATTTCATCACGGGATTACCTACATCGCAGAGGGGTCACGATTCGATATGCGTGATAGTGGATCGGTTGACCAAGTTAGGCCACTTTCTACAAGTCAAGACAGAATACACCACAGAATAGTACGCCCAGTTATTCATAACAGAGATAGTTAGACTCCATGGAGTGCCTCTCAATATTGTTTCCGACAGAGACAAGGTGTTCGTTTCTAAATTTTGGGAGTGTTTTTAGGAGGCGTTGGGTACGGAGTTGCGGCTAAGCACAACCTATCACCCACAGACGGATGGTCAGACAGAAAGGACGAACCAGATGTTGGAGGACATATTACGGATGTGCATTATTGATTTTAGCGAAAGTTGGGAGCAGTACCTTCCACTGGTGGATTTTGCCTATAACAACTCCTACCAGTTTACTATTGGTATGGCTCCATTGGAAGCCCTATACGGCAGACCTTGTCGCTCCTCAGCATGTTGGCTAAAGGTGGGGGACAATAAGTTACTCGTTTCGGAGGTGATTCAGGATACTTTGGTAATGATAGAGTTGATACGGATCCGTATTCAGGTTGCTCAGGATCGACATAAGAGTTACACTGATGCCAAATGTTATTTTCGAGAGTTCAACAGTGGGGATCAGTTATTACTTAGGGTGTCTCCTATGAAGGGAGTTATGCATTTTGGGAAGAAGGGAAAGTTAGAGCCTAGGTATGTAGGGCCATTCCCCATCATCGAGAGGATTGGGCCAGTTGCTTATAGACTTGGGTTACCGGAGAACTTGCATAGAGTCCATGACGTGTTTCATATCTCTTTGCTGAGGAGATTTCTTCGAGATTATCTGGCTCATACTCACATTGCATTAGAGGAGATAGACTTAGATCCTGATAGCTCATACGAGGAAGGGCTAATAGCTATCCTAGACCGCAACGAGAGGAAGATGAGGTCGAAAATAGTACCACTAGTACGTGTTCAGTGGCGGCACCATAACGTTGAGGAATCAACTTGGGAGCGCAGGGATGACATGCATGAACTTTATCCAGAGTTATTCTTTCCAGGTATATATTTTCCATTCAAATTTTTGGACAAAATTCTGTTATAAGGGGGGAACTATGTAATACCCCATATTTTTAGGCATATTTATTTTTATGGAAAATGGGGATTAATTAAATTAAAGGGAGAAAATTTGAAATTGTAATTAATCTGATTTTATGATAATAATCACTAGCGTGATAAGAGTTAGTAATTATTAAAATAATATTATGGCCTGGGACGAGATACACGACAGTTATGTTATAAATAATTGGGACGCGCATGACTCACATCATTTGTTTATATTGGGAGGGTTAAAAGATAAATTATTTTTGTATAACTCGAACGACTATTTTAAGTATACCAGACTGTCTAGAAGGGTTAACATAGTCAAAAAACACTATTCGGGTATTTTATTTGGAGTTCGGGGCATTTTAATCCAAAACGGCACCCCGGAGGGGTATTTTCATCTTTAGGGATTTTTGGGTAATTAAATAGACAAAAAATAGGTTAATTAATAGCATTTTAAAGTTAGTGGTCTGTCAGTTGCAACCTACATGAGAAGAGATGAAAAGAGATAGAAAACCAAGGAAGGAGAAGAAGACTCCATTAGAACCCGAAGCCAAGAACTCAACCTTTCACAACAAAAAGTACGCCAACGCATAAATCGTGTCAGGAGGATCATCCATATACCAGTTTCAACCCGCAAATCATAGGTCCATTTTAAGGCAAGTGATTATCTTGCTCTTCTCTTAGCAATTATTACTCTTGTTAACATATATTGAGGTTTTAGAAGAACAAATACCAATTTGGGTTTTCCTATGATGAAATCGTGTAGAATATTTAGAAAAATCTGATGGAGGTTTGCATGTAGAGGATTTTTTCCTTAGTAAAAAGGTGAAAGTTGATGAACTGGATGTAAATCACGAATTAAAATAGAGTTTTTATGAACAAATAAGTTATGGGTTCATATTAATAGGGTTTCTGGTAACGTTTGGGAATTTATTGAAATTACATGATGATTAGAATGATTTGACCTCCAAAATTATGTTATTATGTGTCTAAGATAACTTAGGATATTGGAAAACATTGTATTTGGGTTGGAGTGAATTTAGGTTCAGTTTTGAGTGGTGAAAATTGGGAAAAACTAAGTTGAGAGACGAACTCGACAACTTCGGAAATTTCGTTAGAAGTCCGTTTGAACGACCTCGTTCGAACGAGACTTCTAACGATATTCCAGTAGACCTTCTAACGAGTTTGGGGGTTCGTTCGAAGTACCTTCGTTCGAATTACCTCGTTCGAACGAGATTTCTGGGTCTTCTAACGAGATTCCAGAATGGCCTTTTTAAGCCCAAATTTTATTTAGAACTTCCCGTAGGCTTATTCAAGTGAGTGTTAAACCAGTATGATCGTTGAGTGACTTACATTGATAATTATTGTGAGAGGAGAATATGTCGACCCTTGGAAAGTATAAAATTCATAAATTGAGGAGGTGCAAAAAAAAATTCAGGGTATACACAAATAAAGTACGGGTTATAATAAGAGTTAATATACGTACTACAAACACTAGATTGTGGGAAAGCTAATGAATTTCTATAAGTGGTGTGCATGATTATTGTTCAAAATATTATGTGTATAACATACCTAGCTACTGGCTATCAAATGGAGGTTAACGCATTGTGGACAACCGAATCTTATGTGCCTTTGTGGGATTTAGAGTTGTACCTGTACGGGCTATCCATGAGAATGATAGTGATGACGGTCGTATAGCTGCGTTGGTATGTGCGTAGCCCATCGGCTTGGGACTATGTTCGCCTCTAAAATGTGTTTATGTTTCTATTGGTTCTCGAGAGATTGAAACCGTTGTCCTCTTTGCGTGAGCTTTACAAATGGACTAGATAGCCGAGTATGCGTAGCGCCAAGGGTTTCTCAACCAAGGGTGAATATTGCTACATATTTATATAATTTGTTATGTATACATTAAGTGAACAATGTGTGTATACCAGAAATCATGTTTGGTGTCCTATGCTATGGACACTAATATTTTATGTACACCTATGGTACTATCGGCTGGACATTTTTTTTTAAAAAAAATTCTTTATTAATAGATGGAGAAAAAGCCTCTCCAAGGGAACTTACAAGCGCTAAAGCATAACTCTAGCAAAAAAGAAATAACAATCTAAAGCGAATTAAAAAACATTTAGGTCCTATGATTTCTAAACCGTGTTCGCTTGCGGACGATATTCCAATTGTCATTTCCCCCAGAAGAGTTTACATCATTCGAAATAATATAGGAATCCACCGGAGATGCCTTGGGGTGATCCATGAATAAATCAATTTCGCGATCATCGTGAATTTGAACACTAATTGGATTAACTTGGGATAACTCATCACTTGTATCAATACACTCTAAAGGAGTCATATCTGCGTCGTCATTGCGCAAAATAAGTTTATCTCCAATTGATATGATGAAATCGTGTTGGATTAAGTGATGAATATAGTTTTGTTTTCTATTGTCCAACTTTTTTTCCAAAATAGTTGGAGTATTATAATTAATAATAGCTGACTTTTCCAAATTTTTAAACTTATCCCCATGAGTTAAAGTTGTTGAAGACTTTTCCAGAGATGAAGTACCTGCCTGAGATGAGACTTGAGGATAATCATATCCCACCGTTTGCGAAGATATTTTCTCCATAGTATTAGGAACCGAACCCACTGGCAGGTCATCAGCCTCAAATCCATTTTTTTATGAACTAACTAATTTGTTAAAACAACTTTTATCTCTTTGAGCACAAATATCGGGACCTTCTTGATTTTTTGAGATTCCAATCTCGATTTGCAAATCATGATTTTTCTTTGGACGACCAGCAGCCTGAGCAGGACTTTCTTCACCGGATTTGAACCCATTTTTTTCCAAAAAATGCACACGATTTGAGTACTCCCTACTAACTGCCACTTCTGGATTGCAGTCCTTTTTTGCAGGGGATACATTATTGGTTGTAGTATTTTTAGAGGAAGAAGGATGTGACTTGACACACCTTTCTGTCATAACTGCGTAATCAACCACTATAACACAGTTGTCAGTTGCGTTTATTTTCTTCTGCTCAAGCAAACCTGGCACAGGAGTAGACATACCTACTGCGTTTTGAATTTTACCTGCTGCACTAGGATCATGTGGTGTAGAACAACCCAAGTGTGTCTGCGTGTTAGGCTTATTCATAACAACGTTTTTCAAATTATTCATAGGATGAATAGGATGCTTAGAGACCTCTTTTTGAAGATTCCTACACTCCTTAAATGAGGGACCAACATTTTTGCAAAAATTACAGAAAATAGGAAGATTTTCATAAGAAATTTGAAGATAAAATCCGCTCAAACCTCTTTCCACCAGAATTCGATCAGGGGGTTTTTGATTGAGGTCAACTTCCACCAATACTCTAGCAAAGTTACCATAAGTTCTCTCCAGAGTTTTTTTGTCAATACGTAGAGGCAAACCCACTCCCCTAGAAATTTGTAAAAGAAGTCCAGGATCCCAATAGTCTTGACATAAGCCCAAAAAACGCAACCAAACACTGGCGGAGGACTGAATATGTAAATCCGGATGAAAGTCGGGGGTCCAAAGAAATACCTTGAATGAACCATTTGGCAAAGAATAACTCCTCAAGGACCAAACTGTACTCATATCAGTATATGAGGAGAAACATATATTAAAAAAACCTTTACCAGTGTGTGTGAGAATCCAGTGGCTTTGAAGTTTCCAAATGTTATTGAGAGCAAGTTTCAAGTCCTCTACTTTCCATGGTTTTAAACCTTTAGCAAGAAAAATTCTTCCAATGAGATTATAAGAACTACAATTTTTAACAACTTCTTGATAAACATTGCCATCTAATCTCACAGCAAGTGTGTCTCCACATAAGTATGGATCACTTAGAGAAGGAAAACTTGTTGACTTCACACTTTGTGGTAGAATACCATTTTTATCACAAAGAACTGTAGCAAAAGATGGTTTCGAGACAATAGTATCATAAGATGGGTGATTAAGAGTGGATGGGGGATTTGTCTTTGGGGCTTCAAATGGTTTAGGATCAAAATCCAAGCAAAATGGTGGGTTTGGATCCATAGGAAGAAGAAGAAGATTATGGAAAGAGGAACAACTCTAGAGAGAAGGAGGTTCTCTCACTAGCCATGAAAATGATGCTATTCTTCTCTCACTAGAAAGAACTGTATTTATCTCATATATATTATTTTCCACTGGACATTTAGAAGAATACGAGATACGAAAATAAAACTAAAGAACTCCTAATTATGTATCGAAATCTTCAATACGTCAATTACGAGTTATTTAGGGAGACTTTCAAACATTATTTTATACACTTAGTAGTCATTCAGGGCATCGGGACTAGTATGGGTAGTTAGGCTTGTTAGACGTGCACACTAGATCGAGGGGTGAGTATCTCAAGTGAGTACGCTAAGTTAACTTGATTAATAATTGTGCTAATTGAATCAATTTAAGCACTTTCTAATTTAAACTGTTTTTCTCTTGGGCTCTGACCCATTTTTCTATCTATCTTTATACTGTTCCATTATTTTAGGTGCCCATCCACAGGGACACCAACTTTAGGGGACTCTACTCAGTTGCCGTGTTTTAGCTGCTGTGGAAGCTGCAGGATTATTGCTAGTAGACGATTCAGTCTATTCTTCTCTTTTTTAGTTATTCATCTTGCTTGGACATGTCGTCCTTACTCATGCTTACTTTCAGAGATTTAGTTGTTTTAAACTCTCTTTTGGATTTGGTTTCTTCCATTTGATTTATTGTATGGGATTGTATTTGGAGATGTTTACTCAAACCATTTATTTTACTTCAGTTGGACTGTACTTATGTTACTGTGATGCATGGTGTTTATTGATATTCATTTGGTAGTAGTTAATGACAAGATAAAATTTGGACATCAACGTTTTCAAAATACTAGGTGGTTAGTTTTATTAAATTTATAATTTGAATTCTCGGCAGTGATGCATTATCTCAACCAACTTGATATTCTGAAATTGATTAATAAAGGACTGATCACCCGGTAATTAATTAGGCGGGGTGTCACAAGAACCTTAAAGAGTATATACGATAGGGAGATAAATCGTACAGTTTAACTATTGTGAGTAGTAGAGATGATAATACTACATATAAACTTGGGGACTTGGGTTGCATGAAAACCTAATGAATATAATTAGTTATGAGTGTACTTATCGATTGAACTATTACGTGTATCACATACCTACGCTGCTTGGTATCGAGTGGAGGTTGCGCATTGTGGACAATCATGCCTTGAGGAGCTGTCAGTTGGGATATTGATTTGTACCACTAGAGCATATAACCTAGGTACAGGCTATCTGTGAAAATGGTAGTGCTGACGGTCGTATCGGTGCGTAGGTATATGGGTAGCCCATCGGCTTGGAACTATACTTGCCTACAATATGTGTATTTGTTTTGATGGTTCGCAAGAGATTTAACCTATTGTCCTTTATGCAATAAGCGATGCACCAGGACATGATAGCAGAGTATGCATGCACTGCAGCTGTGTCTCGCGGTGCAGTATTGTATATATATATATATATATATATATATATATATATATATATATATATATATATATAATAGAATGTATGTATGTATGTATATATACTTGTGATACTATCTACTGTGTGAATTAACTAGACATGAATAATAATGAAATATGAAAGTAATTATGTTGGCGACCACTTAATGGTATTAAAGTGAAAAGTGCTTATCCATGTTAAAGAGTAATTGATTATAAGTATTATGTATATCGCAAGAGAAATACATGGGATAGATATTGGTCTAAGAATAGATGTTAGATTGGTAAGCATTAGTTAACATGAGAATAGAAACTAGTAGGGTTTGAAGGTACGTTAGGTGTGCACATTTGATGAGAGGTGAGCATCTCAAGTGAGTACGATACTCTGACATAACTAATATATGTGTTATTGACTCAATTTAAGCACTTGATGATTTTTAAACTGTTTTCAACTCGGGCTCTGACCCGTTTTCTGCAAATCTATTTTCTTATCAAATTATTTTAGGTTCCTAGCCACAGGGACACCAAGCATAGGATTTCCATTCTCTCGATGAGCTATAGCTACTGTAGAAGTTACAAGACCTTGGTAGTAGACGCCTCTATGTCTATTATTTCTTCCCGTTGAATTATTTCATCAGTTAGGTCTTGTTGCCCCTTCTCTATTTAAAGATTCAGAGATTTTGGATTTAGTTATTTACATATATCAGTTGTTGATTTATTTATGCTGGATTATTGTACTTGGGACTTAAACTGTAAGTGTGTACTTCAGTTACAATTATCATTGCAGTTATTTCCTATCATATGAGATTGATGTGAATGGTGAATGTTTTGATTATTTCATTAACCTAGTTTGATATCAATTAAAAGATAAAATTTTAACATTAACCTTTTCAAATATTAGGTGGTTAGTATTTAATAATAAAGTTTCCGGCAGTGATGCATAATCTGAACCAAGTGGATATTCTGATTTAATTTAATAAAGGATTGATCACCCAGTATTTAATTAGGCGAGGTGTCTCATAATTATTGATTTATTCTGTATTATTGTTTGATCACATAAAAAAAATTCAATCCTCACATAAGCACGTACACATTATGGTGGACATGAAATCATGTTTGTCCGGATTGCATACACATTATGGTGGTGGTATATACTAGATGTTTGACAATTTGTCAAGGTCATTTTCTTTAAATTTTTCTTCATTTAAACAATGTATCATTTCATCTTACCTAAAAAGTAAATCAATACATAATGAAAAAATGGACTCCTGAGTCTTAAGCCCAAAACATGTCTTTGAATGATGATCTCAAAAAAGTTCTAAGTAACTACTTGCATAACTCATGTTGTGACATGCACAATATGGTGGTGTATGTATACTAGATGTTTGATAATTTGTCAATGTTAAATTAAAAAAAATTATCATCTAAACAATGTATAATTTCGTATTACCCAAAAATTAAATCAGTACAAAAAAAGGACGACTGAGTCTTAACCAAAAATCATGTCATTAAATGATGATCTCAAAAAAAGTTCTATGTAACTTCATTACATAACGCATGCTATCTGAACTATGACCAAAAAACTAAATAAACATGTCACTATTATGTTGAGGCTACGAAATTGATTTATCCAAAAAAATCAATGTATATATGGATCTTACGTGACATTGTTATTTAAACTATTTGAGGTTAAATGAAAACTAAAAGCTCAAAGTTTAGTTCATATTTATTTTATGTTTTGTAAGTTGGATCTTTGGTTTCATAATTTTGTATGCACTTTTATATTTGGAAGGTCTCAATCCCAGATATGTCATAATCGGGCTCCATCTTCTGGTAATACCACACTCTTCTCCCATTTCTTTTTTTGTCAATTATTTTTGGTTATGAAATACATAATATTAGTGTATATCATTTTTTAAAGCTTTTACAGGATTCGAGTTTGTTTTAGTTGGTTTTCAACCAGCGTAGTTCTTCAACAAATCAGTTAAGGCATTATACGAAAAGTAATTTATTTTTCCTTTTTTAAATTTGGTTACATAACGGCTGCTATCTAGAAATAAAGAATGAAATGATCTAGGAATGAGATTGAATTAGCCTATCCCCATTGTCTGATATGCATTTTATGAACCCACCCTTATATCATATATTCTATAATTTTCATGAATTATCATATCCGTACAACAATATAAAGATATTATGGGGTTATGGATATTTTTAGGGGTTATGTAAATATTCTATTAAAAAATAAGACCGTCTTCAAAACTTCATCAATACTTTTGGACGAAAAAGGTTAACGGTCCAAAAAAAATACAAGTGTATCAGGGTACCCTACCAATTTATTGAATTTATTTTGGTGGCTTATTTGGGAAGATAATTATTGTTTAAAAGTATTTTAGTAAGTTGATGAGTAGAGATAGACTTTGGATGGATTTATCTTCCATTAGTTTAAGCATTTTATGTTAAAAACTTTGTATGTTCTATTTTAAAGTCATAATACTTCTTACAATTCCTTCTTTTGTTGACCATCCCTGTGAAATTTATGAATAATGATAGACACACAAAACAATGCTTAGAAAGTTATTCTAAAAATTTGAATATATATTAAATGTTATCAAGTGGTCATGGTGTCTCACTTCACTTCATTACTATACGAAATGCTCATAAAATTTGCAACTTAACATTACTCTTTGCATAGCCCACACCCCCATTCATTACCATGGGTTCTTTATTAATACCCATTCCTCTCCCAATGCAACAAAATCCAACACTCAACCTACTCGACAAAGCCTTACAATAATTATGGCCCTATTTGCCAATCCTATTACTTTTTTTTTGTTTTCAATTATGGAGTTTTGGGGTTTACTTATAGGTCTTGTCCTAAGATCTGTAGTACCCTGTGCGATACTCAATTTAGGGCCCTTTCAAAAAAATATTGTACAAAAGTATTAAATACCTAAAAACTCATTCAAAAATTGTTCTTCTAGCATTTCGACTTGCAAAATCACTAATTAAAGTTTTACAATCAAGTTTATCTAGCAATTCATGTTCAATAGATAACAAGGCTAAGCCGTTTAACCTTTCTTGTGACATAGTTGACCGTAAGTAATTTTTTAATAATTTTAATTTTGAAAAACTTCTTTCCGCAGATGCGACTGTAACAGGTATGGTCAATAGAATTTTATAAGCAATAAATGAATTTGGAAAATAATTAAGTTTTTTTTAAGAAATTTAGTATCTCAATTGCCGTTTTTGTTTCTTTTGATAATATATCTTGTAAAACTTTAAGTTCTTGAAATAAATATTTTCTACCAAGATCAGAATAAGTTTCATGTTTTAAAATTGTTTCGAGATTATCACAATATTTTTTTCAATTTGGTATCATCTATGGAATTTATCTTCTCATAACCAAATAAAAATCAAAAATTTCTTTCATATTCTTTGAATTGATCAAACCTCCTTTCTAATGACCCAATAGATTCATCTACTATACGTAGAAAATAATTAATTCTAAAAGAGTCTTCTGGTGATTATGTATTTTCCTCATTTGCAGTCTCATCAAAATGTCTCTTCCTACGAATTTGACGTGTTACACTAAAAATAGGATCAATTTCCATTTCGATACAAAAAATTTAGCAGTATTTATCGCATCTATGAACCAAGTTTCTCTATATTTTTTAAAAAAAGTAATCAACCATCCTACTTGTTCAGTTGAAATATCAATAAGTCTGTCTTTAGATTGTAAGTTTTTGCTAACCAAATTAACTGCATGCAATATTTCATAAAAAATAATCATGGTTAATAAAAATTCATATTTTCCAAGATAATTTTCTGCTAATGATTTGGCTTGAATTCGTACATCTAATTCATTATCAGTATAGCTTCTCTTAAATCCGGAGCTTGAAATCTAATAGCTTCAATGCGACTTTCTCAATGTGTAGTTGATAATGACTTTACACTAAGTTTAACATTATCTTTTAAAATCTTCCAACGTTTTGTAGAATTAGCAAATAATTTATAAATGGATTGTACAATCCCAAAGAAATCCTTTGCTTTGGCACAAGAATTTACCATATCACAAATTGTTAAATTAAGACCGTGACAACCACATGGAGTGTAAAATGCTCTAGGATTTTTATGTAATAATTTTTTCTGGACACCTTGATTCTTACATTTCATGTTTGATCCGTTATCATATCCGTGTCCTCTAACATCATTAATATCTAATTTATTCATTTTTATTGCTTTTTCTAATTCATTAAAAAGACCTTGTCCCGTTGTTTCATCCACTTTTAAAAATTATATAAAGTATTCTTCTATTGTTATTGGACTATTCGAAACACCTACACATCGTAATATCAAAGACATTTATTCATCATGACTTGAATCGGGAGTACAATCAAGTATTACAGAAAAATATTTTTCTTGTTTAATTTTCTTAACGATTGTGTCTTTTACTTCGGATGCTAACATAAGTATCAACTTATTTTGAATTTTATGACCAAGATAATGATGATGAATTTCCCCATTTTCAATTCGTTTAACATGTTCTTTCATTGATGGATCCCACTTTTCAATTGTTTCGATTATGCATAAAAAGATTCCATTACTATTTTCATAAAGCCTCTCATTTGTTCCATGAAATGCCAAATTATTTTTAGCTAAATATTGCACAAGAGAAATTATTCTTTCTAAGATTCCTTTCCAATGTTCTCTTTCTTTGTTAATACGGTCTTATATATGTTTATCAATTATTTCATTTTTCTCCAATCTAGTACGCAAGTCAAACTAAACAATCATGTTACTGAGATGTTCATTATTGTTTCATGTTCTTTAAGTCTAAAGTTGGGATGCCCCCAATCATTATATCCTTCATTCACTAATTGACCACCTCTTTTGTGTCCTTTTTTAAACAATTTACAACAAAAGAAAAAAACTCTATCCGCATCCTTTGAATACACGAGCCATGTCCTATCCTCCTTATCCCCATTTGGAAAAAAAATGGGTGTAATGTAGTGAAGAAAAATGTCTAGATAATTTATCTTTAGGCCCTTTTTCCAAAGATAGATCTCTTATTGGACCCTTTTCTATGAATATGTCCCTAAATTTTATATCAAGATTATCCCAATTTGTTGGATCAAAATTATCAATCGTGTTACTAGGTTGTTCATCATCCAACAATTCATTTTCATCATTTTTCGTAGGACTTACATTATTCATTGTATCATTTTTATTATTTGTATTATTTTCTAATTCTTCTGATTGACTTGTATTTTCATTAATATAATTTATATTTTGTTGCTCTTAAATAATAAATTTATCAATCCCTCCCTTAAAAGATTGTGTCACCTCTTCTATTCTTTTTTGTTTTTTTCCGTTTTTGATACCCGGATGCTTGTTTTTTTGGTAACATTTCTAAAAAATATAAATTTATAAATAAAAATAAAACACGCACTTAACAACAAATCTAATAGATAATTTTAGTCTAGACATATCTCAATTGATTGAATATAAAAAATATGAAAAAATGTCACCTGATTTGAGCCTTTTATTCCCTCTCCAATTTCATCAACTTGATTAATGTAGAAAGAAACAACCTGATAAAAAAATTAATTACATAAAAAAAAGATTACTAAAACATTGATGAATTTAAAAAATATATAGATTATTAAAAAAATAGTAATACAAAAGATTAACATATGTATAGAAAAATAATAAATTAAAAAAGTATCCCATGCCCATCTTTACGTTTGCCTTTTGCTGCAAAAGAAAACAACTTGCAAATTCAACATAAACACCTTTTATGTAGAGCAGTAAACTATTGTAAAATGAAGATAGCCTCCAACTTCTGCAAAAATGAAAAAAATAAAGCTTGCACTGAACTGTTGTTGCACAGAGAGACGGAGAGAGAGGACATAAGGAGAGAGGAGAGAGGGAGAGAGTGGGCCGGCGTGCAAAAGAAAGAGAGAGTGGGAACCAAAAAGATTTTGTGGGTAGTTGAAAAAAATTCTTTTAAAAAATTGGTAATCTTAAATGAGTTGTGTGAGATTTTTTTGGGAAGTTGTATCATTATTTTTTTTTTTGAATAGTTGAAAAAAATGGGCTGCTAAAAAAATAAACTCATTTAAAAAAATAGTTTTTAATATATATAAAATATTTTTGAACTTCTAAAATACACATATACTGGTACTTATTATAAAATGAGCCCTATGGCACTGCCCACCTGGCACATGACAAGTGTCGGCCTGTTTACTTAACTGTGGATTTTTTTACAGTTTTCTTGTTACAAGTCACATGTTTAAAATGTTTTTTCGATTCACCCAAAGCAAAATGATATATACATGTCATTATTTAGTCATCCTATGTTCTTAGTGGGGGTAGCTGTACCTACCATCTCAGTTTTTGGTTATTTATATTTTTAGGTTCATTTTATTACTTATTCCAGTTATGAATTTATAAAACTCCAACGATATGGACAGAGAATATTATATCGACTACCTGTTGTATCCCACATTTATTTAATTAAGATGAGATGTATGTTACAAATATGGCATTACAGTGGTAAAAAATGCACATTAGGAATCTGATTTAGTTAATCTATAAGAATCCTATTCTCCAATTAAATTGGTTGATTTTGGTCTTACGGACTATATCAAGCCACGTAGAATCCCATATTGTTATGATGTACATTGAACTTTTAGTGCCAAAATTTGAAAGGTAAATAGCAAGACCCCCCAAGGTATCACTTAGGATGGAAATGCCTCTTTGCTATTAAGTTAAAACAACATAGAAAATATTTAAAGCTCACAGATACAGTTGTGGATTTCCTATTGGAGAAGTTGAAGGAACTCATACACTGTGACTATCTGTCGTGTTATGACAGTGCATTTACTCATGCGTAGAAGGATAAAATCAAATCGCTATGAGGAACTGGGATTCCTGAGAACTTTCCTCAAGGATTATGAATATGAGGAAGTGATAACTATTGTAATGAAAATCAAAGATGTGGCATATGAGACAGAACATATCGTTGATTCATCTGTGCTTACTGTTGTCATCCATAAGGATGGTTGTGTGGCTCATAACAATAATCCTTTTATTCATAATTCTAAAGAGCTTTATGGTGTCATAGAAGAAATTATGAGTATAAAGTCAGAATTCACAAACATTTATGACATTGTAGTCCATCAAGATAAAAAGTACTTATATTTAATTACATCTAAACCGAACCATCCTATAATGGAGGAAGAGGAGATTGTGCGCTTTAACAAAAAGTCAATGGAAGTGGTACATGGACTAAGTGGAGACCGAAAACAACTGTATATTATTACGATTGTTGGGATGGATGGACTTGGTATAACAACTTTGGCCAGAAAAGTGTATAATGATCCCCTGATCGCATATCACTTCCATATTGGTGCATAGGTTTCTGTTTCTCAAACATATCAAAGGAGAGATTTGCTGGCTTGCATTTTAGAATCGGTTGGCCTGCTCACATATAAGACCAATGACTTTACTTTAGAACTATTACCATTAATCAATTAATGACAACTTTTTGGAACCACTAACTCAGGTTGAGAACTTCACAGTGATAATTTTAGAATAATTGGATTATTGACTTTCTAATAACATAAGACTTTGGTTGATTATGCTTAGATTTACTCTAAACACTTGGGAATTTAACTTATTCATAGCATTCTTTTTTATATTTACACAAACAATCTCCAAAACCATTTCAGTCGTCTATTTATTTCACATTTAAATAATTTTACTTAGGAACCTAAAACTACGAAAAGGTCGTATATCATTATGAAACATAACCAAACTATGGCTACTGAAATTTAATATTATGTTTCCATATATTCATCAATCCTTAATGCTTTTAAAAGTAACATAAACACACTGTCGTTCACACCCAAACTATAAATGTTCACACTAAATTCCAACCCATGTATAAAACATAGGAGTAGTGCTCATATATAACTTACGTTACCATTTTTCAGTGAGAGGATTTCTAAATCCAACCTGTTGAAATGATACAAAACTCATAGTAGTTATGTTTGCTCTCATACATCACAAAGTAGATGTAATTAAGTTCTCTTTCTTGAGATATATACTTTGAGAGGTTCTATTAGTTCTTGGAACCTCTCTCTTATGTGGTGGCGTTGCCAACCTCATAAAGGAGGAAAAATTTGATCAGAAACAATCCAATGTGAACTTGACCTTATTGTTGTTGGCATTGATATGAGACATACTACCATTTATGTTTTAATATTCTAGGCAGTCATCCTTTGTGAATGCAGAGGCAGCACTAAAGCTGTCCGGAGTGAGTAGCATTGCCATGCTTATTGAGTACTCTGCTTACGTTGTCTTCCAATTGTGGACTCGCCGTGATTTTTTTCACATACAAGATGATGCATACGACTATCTAGATTCTGAAGAATCGCCAGTAATAAGATTTTGTAGCATATTGTTTTGGTTAGCTGGGATGACTGCCGTTACAATGCTGTTATCAGAATTTATCGTGGGAAATATTGAGGATGTATCAAAATCAAGGGGAATTTTTGTCTTATTCGTTAGCATCATGCTTCTACCAATTGTTGGAAACACAACAAAACATATTGCAGCTATTGTGCTTGCTTTAAAGAACAAGTTAGATCTATCTTTTGGTTTTGCTCTGGGTTCTGCAACTCAAATTCCTATGTTTGTGGTTCCATTCAGTGTGATTATTGCTTGGATATTGGGTTAAGATAGATCTTGATCCCAAGTTCCTTGGAACCATCCCTCTCGCTCTTTCAATCTTAATCACACCATTCTCTTTACAAGATGGGACTTCTCACTATATGAAAGGCTTGGTTCTTGTGATATGCTACACTGCTATTGGGGCATGTATTTTCCTTTATGAAGCACCAATAGACAAGGGTAATACGTTATCAACTCTAAAATTAGATCATCACCTGAAGAAACCTTAAGAGTTTGAGAGGACTTTGGTGCATTAGTTATTCCTTTGTTGGATCTCTACGGAGGTTGCATATATACTTCTACCATTCAAATTGAATGTTTCTGAAAATATGGCTATAGCATATAAAAGTAGTCATAGTTGACCATTCAGTACACTTTTAAGTTGAGTTTCCATCAAGAGTGATTATTACTAATGGGCTTTAGTCCCATCCCTATTGATGTCTTAGACACCAATCCTCTTGCAAGACCTTTTGTAAAAGGATCAACTAAATTTTGACTTGATTTTACATAATCCACTGTGATTACACTATCTGTAATCATTTGTCTGACATAACTCTGTCTCAGGCCAATATGTCTAGATTTTCCATTGTACACTTTACTATAAGCTCTGGAAAGTGTAGACTCACTATCACAATGTATAGATATTGGAGGCATTGGTTTTGGCCAAACTGGAATTTCAATTAATAAATTTCTTAACCATTCTGCCTCTTTACTAGTTGCAGCTAATGCTACAAACTCAACTGCCATAGTAGAGTCAGCTATACAAGTTTATTTCTTTGATCCCCAAGAAACAGTTCCTCCACCAAGAGTGAAAATCCATCCACTTGTTGAGGAATGATCCTCCCACTCAGTTATCCAACAGGCATCAGAAACCCCTTCTAATACTGAAGGATATCCACTATAGTATATAGCGTAGTCCATAGTTCCTTTCAAATATTTTAATATTCTATTGACAGCATGCCATTGCAATAAACTTAGATTACTAGTATATATACTTAATTTACCAACAGCATAAGCAATATCAGGCCGAGTACATGTCATGGCATACATTAAACTACCAATTACTCGTGCATATTCCAATTGTGAAATAGATCTACCATTATTAGGGATCATCTTTAGCTGTGGTTCAAAAGGTGTACTAACAGGTTTACAATCAAACTGATTAAATTTTTTTAAAATTTTCTCAACATAATGAGATTGAGTGAGAATTATATTTTTATCTTTTCTTATTATTCTCATTCCTAATATGACATCAGTTACACCCATGTCTTTCATATCAAATTTAGAAGACAGAAAACTCTTTGTATTATTAATGCTTTCTAAATCTGTACTAATAATTAACATGTCATCTACATATAAATAAATGATCACACCTTTACCATTAGCAAATTTACTATAAACACACTTATCAGATTCATGAATTTTAAAACCATAAGAAATAATGACTTTATCAAATTTTTCATGCCATTGTTTAGGTCCTTGTTTTAGGCCATATAAGGACTTAATAAGTTTACATACTTTATTTTCTTGTCCAGGCATAACAAACCCTTCAGGTTGTTCCATGTAAATTTCTTCTTCTAAGTCACCATTTAAAAAGGCCGTTTTCACATCCATTTGATGAATCTCAAAATTATATATAGATGCTAATGCAATTAAAATTCTAATAGTGGCGTTCTAGCAACAGGTGCATAGGTATCAAAATAATTAATTCCTTCTTTTTGTGTAAAACCTTTAGCAACCAGCCTAGCCTTGAATTTATCAATTGTTCCATCTATTTTCATTTTCTTTTTAAAAATCCATCTACACTTAATGGGTTCTGATCCTGGAGGTAAGTCTACTAACTTCCAAGTTTTATTTCCCAAAATTGAATCCATTTAATCATTTATAGCTTCTTTCCAAAATGTTGAATCTACAGACTTAATTGCCTCACTATAAGTTTGTGGGTCTGTTTCAACGCTAAGAGTCAAAGCATATTGATTACAAGATGTGTCTCTAGTTCCTTCAACAAGATAGACTACAAAGTCGGGACCAAAACTTTTTTCTTTCCTATGTCTTTTACTTTTTCTAATCTCTTCTTGTTCCACTGGTGGAGTATCAGATAATTATGAAGGAGTGCTAACTTCTTTTTCATTATTAATTCTAGGAATAGAAGAAAACCTTTGTTCATAAAAAATTGCATCTCTCGATTCAATTATTGTATTTACCTCAACAAAATCATTAGGTTCACTAATCAAAAATCTATAAGCTTTACTATGTTGTGCATAACCTATGAAAATACACTCAACACCTTTGCTTCCTAATTTCTTTCTCTTAGTTTCAGGTAGTCTTACAATAGCTCTACAACCCCGAACTTTAAGATAACATAAATTAGGTTTCCTATTCTTCCATAATTCGTATGGAGTTTTCTTATTATCTTTAACAGGTATCCTATTCAGAATATGACACGCAGTTAAAAGTGCTTCTCCCCAAAACCCTTTACTTAAACCAGAATAAGAAATCATAGCGTTAACCACTTCAGTTAGTGTTCTATTTTTTCTTTCTGCTACTCTATTTTGTTGTGGTGTATAAGGTGCAGTAACTTCATGTATAATTCCCATATCTTCACAAAATTGAGGAAAGTGATATTCACCACCTCTATCAGATCTAAGACATTTTATTTTAGTATCACATTGATTTTCAACTTCACTTTTGTATGTCTTAAATCTATTAAGCACATCATCTTTAGAGTTTAAAAGATATACGTAACAATATTTTGAAAAGTCATCGATAAATGTAGCAAAATATTTACTACCACTTCAAGTAGGTGTTCCATGCAAATCACAAACATCACTATGTACTAATTGCAACAAAGATGTAGTTTTTTCTATTTTTGGAAAAGGCAATCTTGTTATTTTTGTTTGCATGCATATTTTACACTTTTCATTCATATCATTCTCATATTTAGGAATTAAATTTAAATTAACCATGAAATGCATTTTCTTTGTATTAACATGTCCTAAACGACTATGCCATAATGAAAGACAATCAACGATATAAGTAGAATAATCTTTTTCATTGATATTGAGCTTAAACATGCCCTCATACAAATATCCTTTGCCTACAAAGGTACCATTCTTAGTCAGAATAAATTTGTCTGACTCAAATACAAGCTTAAAGCCAAATTTGTTAAGAAGACTTCCAGAAACTAAATTTTTCCTAACATCAGGAACATGAAAAACATTGGTGAGGCTAAGGATTTTTCCAGAAGTGAATTCGAGATCCACTATCCCTTTGCCTTTAACCGCAGCAGTGGATGAATTTTCCATATAGAGAACATCTCTTTCCACTGTTTCATAGGCAGAGAACAAGTTCTTGTCCTTACAAACATGCCTTGTGTCACCAGAATCAACCCACCAAGAGTTGTCTTCTCCAAGCATATTAGCCTCGGATATCATAGCAGTAAATTTTTACTTTGTGTCTGATGTCCCTCCTTTTTCCTTTAGTTTCTTGAACTCACGAAAATCCTTCTTGAAGTGACCTGGTTTGTTGCAATGAAAACAATTTCCTTTCTACTTTTTGTTTGCTTTAGAATTATTTGAAAAATTCTTCTGCTTGTTATTTTTTCCATGATTGTCATATTTTTGCTCCTTTCCTTCCTCCACCACATGGACCTTAGAAACAGAATTTTCTTGTTCCTTTTTACCATCAAGAATTCAGGACTCTTGTTAAATTCTTAAATGAATCTCTAATTCTTCAAGTGAAAGATCCTCCTTTTTGTGTTTGAGTTCTTTCTTATAATCTTTCCAAGAAGGAGAAAGTTTTTCAATTATGGCAGCAACAATTACATTATCATCCATATTTAATTTTTTCAGTTTGCAATGATTTATGGTGTGTTGGATGTCATGAAATTGTTCTAGCACATGACTATTATCATGCATTTTAAAGCTTAAAAACTGACCGATAAGGAACTTCTTACTTGTAGCGTCTTCCGTGAGATATTTGGTCTCCAATGTTTCCCATAAAGTTTTTGCAGTCCCAACATTTTGGTACAAGTCGAACAAATTGTCAGCAAGTGCATTGAGAATGTGACCACGACACAAGTAATCATCGGTCTCCCATTTTGTTCGTTGCCTAGTCTGTTCCACGGTTTCATCTTCATCTTCATTTGGTTTCGGTTGTGACAAGACATATACAATCTTCAATGTTGTTAGAAGAAAATGAACCTTTTTCTGCCAACGCAGAAAATTAACACCATCAAAACGGTCCAACTTGACAAAACCTTCTGTTATTTGTCGAAGTGATTTGGAAGAGTCGGCCATTTTTGAAAATACTGTATTTAGATTGTTGGAAATTATGTAGAAAATGCAGAAATAGAACTCTTTATTGTATCACAACAATGTCAACTTTAATACAACAATGTAACTTTATGAATCTTCAAGGCGTGATGTCACTTTCCTAAATACAATATTTGTCCCACGCGAATAATTTCGGTATATAATCGGCAATCAACAAATCTGTACTCAAGATACAATGAAGCAACTTGCACTGCCTCCAACTTGTATATCTGAAGACAGTCCTTGGATGCAACAGCGAAGAACAGTCAATCACGTTCTTATTCTGTTTATATGCACAAAACAGAATAAGAGAATTTATATCTCCTGAAAATTGTAAGAGAGTAATAGCAGGGTTTGGAAATCTAAAACTGGTTTTTGTTATCAATCTAATTTCGTTTTAGGCAGACTTTATTTATAGATAATAAAAAGATTTGTCTTCAAGAGTCAAGACTGTTGAATTAAAAGTCTTAAGTCAGTTTCTAACAGGTTTGACTGTTAATTACCAACAGTCTTAAATTATTTCCGAATAGGTATAATAATACCGAATAAGTTTTGCACGGGTCAACCAAAAAGTGACCACACCCGAGCCACCGCGATCCGACCCGGACGAATCCCGATAACCCGCTACCACTACGGACACGCGGCGTGGAAGATATTATGAGTATAAAGGCATAATTCACAGACATTTATGACATTGGAGTCCTTCAAGATAAAAAGTACTTATATTTAATTACATCTAAACCGAACCATCCTATAATAGAGGAAGAGGTGATTGTGCTCTTTAACAAAAAGTCAATGGAAGTGGTACATGGACTAAGTGGAGACCGAAAACAACTGTATTTTATTACGACTGCTGTGATGGATGGACTTGGTATGACAACTTTGGCCAGAAAAGTGTATAATGATCCCCTGATCGCATATCACTTCCATATTGGTTCATAGTTTTGTGTTTCTCAAACATATCAAAGGAGAGATTTGTTGGCTTGCATTTTAGAATCGGTTGGCCTGCTCACATATAAGACCAATGACTTTACTTTATAACTATTACCATTAATCAATTATTGACAACTTTTTGGAACCACTAACTCAGGTTGAGAACTTCACAGTGATAATTTCAGAATAATTGGATTATTGACTTTCTAATAACATAGGACTTTGCTTGATTATGCTTAGATTTACTCAAAACACTTGGGAATTTAACTTATTCATAGCATTCTTTTTTATATTTACACAAACAATCTCCAAAACCATTTCAGTCGTCTATTTATTTCGCATTTAAACAATTTTACTTAGGAACCTAAAACTACGAAAAGGCCGTAGATCATTATGAAACATAACCAAACTATGGCTATTGCAATTTAATATTATGTTGCCATATATTCATCAATCCTTAATTCTTTTAAAAGTAACATAAACACACTGTCGTTCACACCCAAACTGTAAATGTTCACACCAAATTCCAACCCATGTATCAAACATAGGAGTAGTGCTCATATATAACTTACGTTACCATTTTTCAGTGGGAGGATTTCTAAATCCAACCTGTTGAAATGATACAGAACTCAAAGTAGTTATATTTGCTCTAATACATCACAAAGTAGATGTAATTAAGTTCTCTTTCTTGAGATATATACTTTCAGAGGTTCTATTGGTTTTTGGAACCTCTTTCTTATGTGGTGGCGTTGCCAACCTCATAAAGGAGGAAAAATTTGATCAGAAACAATCCAATGTGAACTTGACCTTATTGTTGTTGGCATTGATATGCCACACGCTACCATTTATGTTTTAATATTCTAGGCAGTCATCCTTTTGTGAATGCAGAGGCAGCACTTAAGCTGTCCAGAGTGAGTAGCATTGCCATGCTTATTGAGTACTCTGCTTACGTTGTCTTCCAATTGTTGACTCACCGTGATTTTTTCCACATACAACATGATGCATACGACGATTTAGATTCTGAAGAATCGCCAGTAATAGGATTCTGTAGCATATTGTTTTGGTTAGCTGGGATGACTGCCGTTACAATGCTGTTATCAAAATTTATCATGGGAAATATTGAGGATGTATCAAAATCAAGGGGAATTTTTGTCCGCTTCGTTACCATCATGCTTCTACCAATTGTTGGAAATGCAACAGAACATGTTGTAGCTATTGTGCTTGCTTTAAAGAACAAGTTAGATCTATCTTTGGGTGTTGCTCTGGGTTCTGCAACTCAAATTCCTATGTTTTTTTTCCATTCAGTGTGATTATTGCTTGGATAATGGGTTAAGACAGATCTTGATCCCAAGTTCCTTGGAACCGTCCCTCTCGCTCTTTCAATCTTAATCGCACCATTCTCTTTACAAGATGGGACTTCTCACTATATGAAAGGCTTGGTTCTTGTGATATTCTACACTGCTATTGGGGCATGTCTTTTCATTTATGAAGCGCCAATAGACCAGGGTAATACGTTATCAACTCTAAAATTAGATCATCACCTGAAGAAGCCTTAAGAGTTTGAGAGGACTTTGGTGCATTCGTTATTCCTTTGTTGGATCTCCATGGAGGTTGCATATATACTTCTACGGAGGTTGCATATATACTTCTAGCATATAAAAGTAGTCATGGTAGACCATTCAGTGCACTTTTAGACAATGTGGTGGTACTCTAAAATGAATGGTTTAAGTAGTTTGTGTTCTCCTTACTTTAATTCAACACACATCTAAAAAATCATCAGTTGTAAATTTTATACATATTTCTAAACATTAATTGACGTCATAAGTACAACATAATGAATGTGTAATTAATTAGATTCATTTGTTGTAGCAGGTTATGTAATACATGACACTATAATACAGTGCATTCTCATGCTGAATTGCTCTCCTACGGTTGGGGAAATGATTAGCAATTTTGAATATGCATATAAAACATAATGGATCACTATAATATATATCTAAAAATAAATGGAACACTGCAATTTTTAATATAAATCTAAAAATTAAGGGAACAAAAAAAAATCAACAGATATTAACTGTGTGACAGAGGGATATATAACACTGTAATACACTTCATTCTCATGTTCAATTGCTAGGTTGCATATATAGATACTTTGGCTACGATTCTGCTAATTATTCACAATGGGATTACATACTAATTCAAGACATATCTATAAGATCATTAGTTGTAAATTTTTTCCATTTTCCTAAACGTTACTTGACATCATATCAACAACAAAATGAATGTTTCATTAACTAGATTCTTTTACTGTAGCAGTTACTGTAATATATATCGTTGTAATACAGTTCTTTCTCATGCTCAATTGCTCTTTGCATATATATACACTTTGACTTCGGTTGTGGAAATTATTCACAATGGGATTACATATTAATATAACACATATCTATAAAATGTTGTATGCTGTTTTCACATGGATGCACATATTTGGTATTATGAGTAATTGGACATTATCACTTAACTATTATTTACAATTAATATGCTGACTTTGTATTATTTCCATCTACCAGTTAGTGAAGGACGCGAACATCTCCACTTACGAAAATGTTGGTGCTCTAAACTAGGGGTGGAGGCAGTACGGATTTTCACCGTACCGTACCATTTTGGTCCGAAAAAAAATGATTTTGGTTTCATAAATTAAAATACCAGAAACCAGTCTTACCGAAACCGAAATTACCGCAAAAAAGTTGGTTGGTTTTGGTTTTAATATTTAAAAAACCGATTTACCGAAATTACCGTACCGTACCGAATTTACCAAAATTACCATACCAAATTTACCAAAACCGGAAAAAAGTAGGTTTTGGTTTTGGTTTTAATATTTAAAAAAGTTGGTTGGTTTTGTTTTTGGTTTTTTGGGACTTTTAGTGTTGTTTACCGAAACCAGAAAAAATCGAAACCAGAAACCAGAAAAAACCAGAATTTACCGAAACCAGAAGAAACCAGAAAAAACCAGAAGTTACCGAAACCAGAAAAAAACCGAAATTACCGAAAAAATCGAAATACCAACCGGTTTGATTTTGGTATTGATTTTTGTGTACCGGGTGGTAAACTGGTACGGTTTGGTTTTACCGTCTAGAGTTTAGTTTTGGTATTGGTATCTACTATTTACCGACCAAAGCGTACCGCTTACACCCCTACTCTAAACACATGCAAAGAGGGAACTCGGGATATGCATGTCACTCAAGAATCAATCTCTTATCTACAGAACTTCCAATTGATGAAGAAGGAAACAACATAATATCATCAAAGAGAATCAAATCTTCCAGGTATACTTAAATACATTACCTTACATAAATAAATAAATCTACATTTTGCCTTTATATTAATTTATAAATATTTTACACATATAAAAATTTACTGTCACTAATTTGCTGGGCGAAAGGAACGGAGATCAAGGATTGTAGGAGTTAAAAACGTTTGTATTGCTGAAGATTTTTTCCCATTTCAATAATCATTATGTTGTGTATTTAATTTTATGATCATAACGTTTATCATTCTAATAGAAGTTGAGTCATCTTTCGGCAACGCACTTTTATTATGCTACTATGGGAATTCATACATGTTATCAATATATTTACTCCTCGCTCTCTGAGATTTTATTTATATTTATTATTTAATCGCATTACATTTTGTTCTATGCACGATCGCCTGCAAATTGCGCGAGTTATTTGCTAGTTTTTAATAAACACTGTCCACCACAACATAAAAGAAAACTAAGTGTAAACAGAAGCAAATTAAATACACCAAAAATAATAAGACAAATTCAAGTCTCACTCAAACTATCACTTTATTAGAGGTGCACTTTCCACCCAAAACGTACTGCCAAACAATCGATTCATTCAATCAATAGTAAGAGTGAAATATTACATTGTAGGCTGTCCCAAATTTTTAATTTAGTTTACTTCTTTGCATATATGCAACGATTGATCTTGATGATTAATTTAAAATATCTTTAATTTAAACCAAATGATAAATGAATTCTTAATCTTGAATAAAGGAAGTATGAAACATTTTAAATTCTATACTATAAACAGTAAATTAACTGTTCATAGATGAGTCATCAAGCAATACAATATAAATATTGATATAGACCATTTAAAACATAACATTATAGACAGTTCATTAAAATAATTCAATCAGTAACAGTAAAACTTTATGTAAAAAAAGCATTACAATAATTTAATACAAACTATTTTTTAATTATAAAAAGTAGATTAAAACAATTCCACACAAACCATTTTTTAATCATAAACTGTAGAGTGTAATAATTCATTGACAATACTATGACTTTTTTCCTATAATTTTTTTTGTAAATATTGCATAAACAAATCTGAGCTGTCCAACTGTTTCTTCATACGGAACAGCGAATATTCAACTTCATAATTCTGCAGGGATTTTACGAGTACTTGTACCAACGTATAACAAATGATGGCTTTGTTTGAGCTGGAAACGAGTTAACTATACAAGTTGAAAAGTCATAGAGTTAATTTAACAAAATACCAATTTGTTCAAGTCATAACCATAACAGTGAATCAATAAATAATATATGTAAAAAACATAATGAAAACATATGCAACACTGAAATATGTTGAAGCAATCACTTAAGAAATGTAGTTAGGTGTAGTAGGAAGTAAAATAAAATTAAACCTGTTATTAGGTATAGTGTTTTTTACCTAACATTAACAAAAATAATTTAAGGTCATACAACACGATTAATTAAGAGTAATTACTTCGTAATTTCCTCACGCTATTCCTGTCATCTAGTATTTAATACCGCATGAAAACTATAAACCACACTATTCTTGTCATGTATAAAAAGCGAAAATAGCAAATAGTAATATAACAAAGTCAAAACTTAATTTGGTTGGAAAGTTAACACAAGGATAAAATTGAGATAAAATGAAAGATTGATTGCGAAATTGAAACAGAAAAAAATAGGCCCGAAATTGAGATAACAATAAATGTGAAGAACTAATGGGGTACTTTACTCTTAATAATATTATATCATGTGCGAAGTGAGTATTTTTAGCAGGGTTATATGCAGGGCGGATCCATGTGGAAGGGAGGTGGAGCAAGTGCCTCATCCTAAATCTAAAAATTGAAAACTTTACAGTAAGAAAATTGTAAATTTAGAGTTGTGCCTCACCCAAAAAAAGAATAGAATTCAGATTTCTACCCCTAAAAAAATTGCAACCTAAAAAAAATTCAGGGACTCCCGCACCCGAACCCCCGATAATGATTTGTGCTCCATCCAAAATAAATTTCTTGATCCGCCTCTTACATGAATGAACTTTTGTAAATTTTTAATAAACTCTGCCCACCGCAACAGAAAAGAAAATTATGTGTAAACAGAAGCAAATTAAATAGACCAAAAATAATAAGACAAATTCAAGTCTCACTCAAAAGAACACTTTACTAGAGGTGAACTTTCCACCCAAAACGCACTGCCAAACAATCTAGTAATCCAATCAATAGTAAGAGTGAAATCTTACTTTGTAGGCGCCGTCCCAAATTTTTAATGTAGTTTACTTCTTTGCATATAAGCCACGATTCATCTTGATGATTAATTTCAAATATCTTTAATTTAAACCAAATGATAAATGAATTTTTAAATATTGAAAAAATGAAGTATGAATTATTTTAAATTGTATATTATAAACAGTAAATTAACTGTTCACAGATGAGTCATCAAGCAATACATTATAAATATTGATATAGACCATTTTAAACATAGCATTATAGACTGTTCATTAAAATAATTCAATCAGTAACTGTAAAACTTTATGAAAAAAAAGCATTACAATAATTTAATACAAACTATTTTTTAATTATAAAATCTAGTTGAAAATAATTCCTCACAAACCATTTTTTAATCATAAACTGTACAGTGTAATAATTCATTGACAATACTAAATAAATCTTGAAAAGTAGTTTAGAGATTAAATTGGTAATTTAAAGACTAAATTGGCCAAATCAATAGTTAGACTAAATTGGTCAAATTAATAGTTTATGAACTAAATTGGCCAAACTTGAAAAGTTTAGGAGCCACATGGGTACTTTACTTTCTAATAAAACAGTTGAAATGTTATTCTTAACAAAATCAAATGAAATGATGAAAAATAGCAGTCATCTTTACCTCAAAAACACATTTCATTTGTTTTAATTAATAAAAAAACCATTTCAAATGTTTTGTTAAAAAAATATTTCAACCCCTGTACATATTACTAGTATGGATCATTTTTTCTAAATTGTAAAACGAATATTTTTTAAATAGGAGCCCCAGCAGTATGAAAAAAATACGACTACATGTCACGTTGCGTTTTATTTGAGTGGATATCATGTTACATAAAAGATAAAAGATTCATAAAAAAACGGTTTATTTTGTAGAAACAAATAACAATTTTTCTAAAACTATTGTAATGTTTTTTTAAACAAGTTATGAAAAGTAAAAAAAATAAAAACAAATTCTTATTTAAAACAGTTTGTTATAAAAAAAAATTATTGAAAATACATTTTTTTTACTTATTTTTCAAATACATTTGTTTTAATTGAAGGGAAAAATAGTAGAAATTGAAATTTTATAAATTCAACGGTATAATTGACATTTAATTTCAAAATAAAGTTTTACAAGAATTCTTTTGAACGTAAATAGCTCCTCCCAATTTTTTTTTGTAAATATTGCATAAACAAATCTGAGCTGTCCAACTGTTTCTTCGTAAATCTACGCTCAAAAAGGGATTTTATGAGTCCTTGTACCCGCGTATAACAAATGATGGCTTTGTTTGAGCAGGAGAACCGTTGAATGAGTTAACTATACAAGTTGAAAAGTCATAAAGTTAATTTAACAAAATACCAATTTGTTCAAGTCATAGCCATAACAGTGAATCAGTAAATAATATATGTAAAAAACATAATGAAAACATATGCAACACTAAAATATGTTAAGCCAATCACTTAAGAAATGTAGTTATGTGTAGTAGAAGTAAAATAAAAATAAATGTATTGTTAGGTATCGTGTTTTTTACCTAATATTAACAAAAATAATGTGAGGTGATACAACACGATTAATTAAGAGAAATTTAATGACATGACACAATTAGTTTGTAATTTCCTCATCCTATTCATATCATATAGTATTGAATACAGCATGAAAACTATATACCACGTTATTCTTGTCATGCATAAAAAGCGAAAATAAGAAATTGTAATATAACAAAGTCAAAACTTAGTTTGAGTCCGAAATTAAAACAAAAAAGTACAAAATTGAAATTGAGATAAAAATAAATGTTAAGAACTAATGTGGTTCTTTACTCTTAATAATATTATGACATGTGCTAAGTGAGTAATTTATTAGGATTATATGGTGTGTGTTATATAACAAGTAATCATGTATGTATCGTATGCTAGTGAAGTAATCTGAATTCACGTACATAAACTTTTGATGATGGAAGGTATGCAGAAGAGAAGATATCGCCTGGATAGTCGGTGTTGGTTATATAAGGAGAAAGAGGAGAAGATCAATCATATCAAGTTTAAGGATAAGGAAAGAAAGAAAAGGCCAATAGATGACAAGTTTGTGGACTATATGCCTATAACAGTTAGCTATGAGCACATTCTCAATGAGATAAAAAAGGATCGGTCTCTTAGGTGGCTGGAAAAGATGAAGACAACTCCTCACAAGAGAAATACAAATCTTTGGTGCAAATTTCACCAAGATTAAGGAAAAATGAGATAGAAAAAATGAGATAGAAAAAATTCTTCGCCCTCAAAGATGAGATAGAAAAAATGTTGAAATGAAGTAAGTTAAGAAAATATGTTGATAAGGACGGTTCAGGATGAGGTCAGGACAACAAAGGCTAAGACGACCCCATAAAAAGGAGAAATGATAGATGGATGATGACAGTGATGATCTGGATCTCCCACCAAGGGATGAAAATGTCCCCATCAAGGGGCACAACATAATCTCATTTGATGTGGGAATAATTTGTGGAGGAAAAGAAGGAGGAGGCTATGAGGTGGCCAACCGCAAGGCGCATGTTGCCTATGCTAATGCAATAACCAACACCGAAGTTGTAAACTCAACCTCTATCGATGTTAAGCCTGAGAAGAGAAAGAAAGTGGACATGTAAACTCTCATAGTCGACTTTTTGAGACTAGATTTCAAGGGTATCCTATCTCCTCATGATGACCCTATCGTTATTACCACCAGAGTACATGGGTGTGAGGTGGTGAGAATATTGGTTGATGGAGGAAGCTCTGCAGATGTTATGTTCTAACCGTGCTTCAAAGGCTTAGGATTTAGCCGGTCTAGGCTCATCCTATACCATCATCCTCTGATTGGATTCAGTGGAGAAAAGCTTCACCCTCTGGGGATGTATGAAATGTATGTCATAATGGGAGACGAGTGGCCAAAGAGTCTGACCAAGAGGATTAACTTTTTTGTGATTGATGAGAACTTCTTCTCAGCTTATAACCTCATATTGGGATGAGTATCTCTCAAAGAGTTTGAGGCCGTGCCTTCAACGGTCCACCAAATGATAAATTCCCCACTCCGTATGGGGTAAGGGAAGTACAAGGTGACCAAACATCATCACGAGAATGCTACATTAACTCAGCAGATGAGAGAGAAGCACACAAGAAATAAACCACCACATATAACATTAAAACCCTTGATCCCAGAGATGAGACAAAGCTTAAGAAAGAGGAGGCCGCAAAAGAGGTATAATCCATCGTCCTCAATGAGGAAGAGCCACAAAAGAAGTTGAGGTTGGCAAAGCCCTAAAATAAGAGATCAAGGATGAGCTTATTGAATTTGGGCATCAGTAGGAATGCATGGGGGGTCATGCCTGCATAAGTCAGCGCGCTTTTTGAGATGTCGAATCCTCTTGGGGGTGGTCGGGTGACAAACGGGTCTGGCGGGTTGTCCCCCACTGCATTTTTTGGACGGCCTGGAAGGAGAGGAATGCTCGTTGCTTCGAAGGTATTGAGATGGCGCCCTCGAGACTTTGTCATCTTTTTTTTAGCACCCTTCTTAGTTGGTATAAGGTGAAGATCTTCGTCACTACTGGTAGGTGTGTGCATCAAACCGAATGGACCAAAATAATCGAGCCGAACCGAACCAGCTTTTATGGGTTTTTAAAAATTCAATTTTAAATATAAAGGACCGAACGTATTCGGGTCGGTCTTGGGTCTGGTTTAAAAAACGGGTCTAAGACCGGACCGGGCCGGTTTAATTATATATACACTAAATAATAAAATATACACGTTTTGTGCAGAATTTGAGAAGGTTTTTGGGCAATTTTTACATGTTTTAAGTAGGTTGATTTGGGCAAATTTTTGCTCACAAAAATGAGCAGTATTTAACATGAAAAACAATTTATTTTATCAAAAAATTTAAGGAGAAAAAATTGTAACAAAAAATAACAAATTTTCATAAAAATTAGTAAGCCAAAATAAGTTTTAAGGAGAAGGCCACTGCAAAATAGTACAAAATTTTAACATGAAAAAACATCAGATTTTTAATAGGAAAAAAAAACAGCAGAAAAATAAAGAAAAAATAATTATTTTTTTATTTTTTGAATCAAACCATGTCCAACCGAAACCCACTTGGACCTAACATTATTTGGACCGAAACCCACTTGGACCGAACCCGATTAATCATGTTCGGTCTCGGGTCTCAATAAACATGGACCGATTAATTCGGTCCGATCCGTAATAATGTCTAAACCCGGACCGCACCGGACCGGACCGTGAACACCCCTAACTACGGGGGATTTTCATGAGTTCGTGGAGGAATTACATAATGCATTTTAATTTGGGTGTGCGTGATGTAGGCGACTGTTTATATTTCTTTTAGATTTTGCTTTGTATACTCTCTGTATACGAGTTCGCTCACTTAGCGTTTGGTATTTAATGCAATCATTTATTTATCAAAAAAAAAATATTACTTTCTAGGCCTTCCCAAATTTTTAATCTAGTTTACTTCTTTGCATTAAAGCCACTATTGCTCTTGATGATTAATTTATAATATCTTTAATTTAAACCAAATGATCAATGAATTCTTAATCTTGAATAAAGGAAGTATGAATCAATTTAAATTGCATATTATAAACAGAGAATTAACTGTTCATAGATGAGTCATCAAGCAATACATTATAAATAATGATATAGACCATTTTAAACATAACATTATAGGCTGTTCATTATAATAATTCAATCGGTAACAGTAAAACTTTATGTTAAAAAAGCATTACTATAATTTACGAGTAATGCTTCGTGGACATATTTCGTGAACCTGTGAATAAGATAAAAATAGGTACAAATTTTTAATGCATTGATTAATGCCCTAACGGAAACCAAAATAATAAGATATAAATTTTTAATACAGTATACCACGAAATGTATCCACGAAACTAGTCTCCATAGCGTTTTCCATAATTTAATACAAACTATTTTTTAATTATAAAAAGTAGATTAAAAGAATTCCACACATATCATTTTTTAATCATAAACTGTACAGTGTAATAATTCATTGGCAATATTATAACTTTTTTCCTATAATTTTTTTTGTAAATATTGCATAAACAAATCTGACCTGTCCAACTGTTTCTTCGTACGGAACAGCGAATATTCTACTTCATAATTCTGCAGGGATTTTATGAGTACTTGTACCAACGTATAACATATGATAGCTTTGTTTGAGCAAGAGAACCGTTGAATGAGTTGACAAAACAAGTTGAAAAGTCATAAAGTTAAGAGTAATTCTAAACGTCCCGCGTGGGGACCGCCTACAAACCGCATTTTACCCTTTTTTTTTTTTTTTTTTTTAAGTTTCTTACTGTTTTGTTTATAACTTTTAATATAAAAACAGTTTTTTATATTAAAAAAAAACAGTTTTTATATTTAAAAAAATAGTTTTTTTATATTAAAAAAAAAACAGTTTTTTGAATTAATATAAAAAACATTTTTTTTTCAAAAAAAAATATCGCGATTAATCAGTTCCGCTGGCGCGGAGCCACATTCAACAAATGATTTGAGTCCGGAAATATGGGTCCGCGCCAGCGGCACTGATTAATCTCCTAATGTCGTTGACGCGGACCCACATTTATGGACCGAAATCATTTGTTGAATATGGGTCCGCGCCAGCAGCAAAAATTAATCGCGATATTTTTTTCAATAAAATATCGCGATTAATTAGTGCCGCTGGCGCGGAATCACATTTCCGGACCAAAATCATTTGTTGAATGCGGGTTCGCGCCAGCGGCACAAATTAATCGTGATATTTTATTGAAAAAAATATCGCGATTAATTTGTGTCACTGGCGCGGACCCACAATAAAATATCGCGATTAATTAGTGCCGCTGGCGCGGACCTGCATTCAACAAATGATTTTGGTCCGGGAATGTTGGTCCGCGCCAGCGGCATAAATTAATCGCGATATTTTATTGAAAAAAATATCGCGATTAATTTGTGCTGCTGGCGCGGACCCATATTCAACAAATGATTTCGGTCCATAAATGTGGGTCTGCGTCAACGACATTAGGCGATTAATCAGTGCTGCTGGCGCGGACCCATATTTCCGGACTCAAATCATTTGTTGAATGTGGCTCCGCGCCAGCGGCACTGATTAATCGCGATATTTTTTATTGAAAAAAAAAGGTTTTTTATATTAATTGAAAAAACTGTTTTTTTTAATATAAAAAAACTATTTTTTTAAATATAAAAACTGTTTTTTTTTAATATAAAAAACTGTTTTTATATTAAAAGTTATAAACAAAACAGTAAGAAACTTAAAAAAAAAAAAAGAAGGTAAAATGCGGTTTGTAGGCGGTCCCCACGCGGGACGTTTAGAATTACTCTAAAGTTAATTTACCAAAATAGCATTTTGTTCAAGTCATAACCATAACAGTGAATCAATAAATAATATATGTAAAAATCATAATGAAAACATATGCAACACTGAAATATGTTGAAGCAATCCCTTAAGAAATGTAGTTATGTGTAGTAGAAGTAAAATAAAATTAAATATATTTTTAGGTATTTTGTTTTTTACCTTAACATTGACAAAATTAATTTAAGGTGATACAACATGATTAATTAAGAGTAATTTAATGACATGACACGATTATTTCGTAATTTCCTCGTGCTATTCTTGTCATATAGTATTTAATACCGCCTGAAAACTGTAAACCATGTTATTCTTGTCATGTATAAAAAGAGAAAATAAAAATTATTAATATAACAAAGTCAAAACTTAATTTGGTTGGAAAGCTAACACAAGTACAAAATTAAGACAAAATGAAATATTGATTGCGAAATTAAAACAGAAAAAAAAGACACAAAATTGAGATAAAAATAAATGTGAAGAAGTAATGGGATACTTTACTCTTAATAATTTTATGACATGGGATACTTGGTCAGCGAAAGTCACGAATTCAAGCGGGAATTAATCGAGGTGTACGTATGCTGCCTGGACATCTCATGGTATGAAAAATACCTTACCAAAAAAAAAATTATGATGTAAGTTATATAACAATTAGAGGTGCTTGTATTGTATAAGTAATCTTAGTTCACGTGCATGAACTTTTGTAAATTTTTAATAAACCCTGTCCACCACAACAGAAAAGAAAATTAAGTGTAAAAAGAAGCAAATTAAATACATAAAAAATAATAAGACAAATTCAAGTCTCACTCAAATTATCACTTTATTAGAGGTTCGCTTTCCACCAACAACGTACTCCAAATAGGCCGTCCCAAAATTTTAATCTAGTTTACTACTTTGCATATAAGCGACGATTGATCTTGATGATTAATTTAGGACTCGGCTATCCCCCACCCATCAAGTCTTCCACCAGACTATTTTGGTGCCAAAAGATATTTTTATATCCGTACACATTTTCAAAATCAAAATTTTTACTTTTTTACCATCAAATAAACTAAATGCATTTGAAAAATAATTAAAAAAAAATATTTTCAAAAAAAAATATTTTTTATATAAAAAAATTATTTTTAATAAGAATCTGTTCTAATTTTTTTTAAACTTTTCATAAATGATTTAAAAAAACATTTAAATTGTTTAAAAAAATTTGTTATATGTTTTTTTAATTAAAAAATTGTTTATAAAACATAAAGAATGTTTTATATAAAATAAAAACAGTTTTTACAAAATTGTACCTTTATGTACACATGAAAGGTAAATAGTGCTATTATGTAAGGGTAAAATAAAAAAAATCGAAAATTATAAAGCTTTATTTAAAAATTAAAAAAATACAAAAAAAAATTACAAAATTGAAAAACGCACAAAAAAAAACTCTGAAAAATACTAATAGATATTAAAAAAAATAATGTCTGTCAGGAAAAAAAATGTTTCTCGCCCAAAAATGATTTCCAACAACAAAAAAAAATCAGCAACAAAATGCATTTCAAAAAGAAAGAAAAATTGTTTTCAACCAAAAAACGAATTACAACAAATCAAAAAACTATTTTCCACTCAAAAAATTGCATCCATGAGAAAAATAGTAATTTCCAACGAAAACAAATTATTTAAAAAATAATAATTTCCGAACTAAAATTTATTTTAAAAAAATATTTCAATTTTTTTTAATATCTACAAGTATTTTTCAGTGTTTTTTATTGGTTAATTTTTTTTTTAATATCTATTAGTTTTTTTTGTTGAAAAACATTATTTTTTTTTGGGTGAAAAATAGTTTTTTACTGTTGGAAATCATTTTTTTGGTGAAAAACATATGTTTTTTCTAGCTAGACATTATTTTTTAAAGGCACTACTTACTTTTCAAACCTACATAAAGGTACTATTTTGTAAAAGTAGTTTTTATTTTATATAAAACAATTTTTATGTTGGAATTCGTTTTTTAGTTGAAAACAATTATTTTCTTAATGATTTTTTAATATCTATTAGTATTTTTCAAAGTTTTTTTTTTCAATTTTGTAGAATTATTTTTTTTTGTAATTTTTAGAATTTTTAAATAAAGCTTTATAATTTCCGTTTTTTTAATTTATTTTACACTTACATAAAGGTACTATTTTGTAAAAACAGTTTTTATTTTATTTAAAACAATTTTTTATGTGTTATAAACAATTTTTTAATTAATAAAATATAAAACAAATTTGCTAAAACAATTTAAATAATTTTTTAAATCATTTATGAAAAGTTTTAAAAAAAAATTAAACAGATTCTTATTAAAAACAATTTTTAAAAAAATATATTTTTATTGAAAATACAAATTTTTAATTGTTTTTCAAAGGCATTTATTTTAGTTGAAAGCAAAAAAATGAACGTTTAAATTTTGTAAATATATAAGGGTATAATTGTACTTTGGCACCAAAATGGTGTGGGGGAAAACTTCTTGGGAGTTGGAATAGCCACTCCCTTAATTTAAAATATCTTTAATTTACGCCAAATGATAAATGAATTTTTAATCTTGAATAAAAGAAGTATGAATCATTTTAAATTGAATATTATAAACAGTAAATTAACTGTTCATAGATGAGTCATCAAGCAAAACATTATAAATATTGATAATAGACCATTTTAAACATAACATTATAGACCGTTCATTAAAATAATTCAATTAGTAACTGTAAAACTTTATAAAAAAAAGCATTACAATAATTTAATACAAACTATTTTTTAATTATAAAAAGTAGACGAAAATAATTCATCATGAACCATTTTTTAATCATTAACTGTACAGTGTAATAATTCATTGACAATACTAAAGAAATCCTTAAAAGTAGTTTAGAGACTAAATTCGTAGTTTAGAGATTAAATTGACCAAGTTAGTAGTTTTTGAGATTAAATTGGTCAAATTAATAGTTTATGGACTAAATTGACCAAACATGAAAAGTTTAGGGGCCACAGAGGTACTTTACTCTCTAATAAAACAGTTGAAAAGTTATTTTTAACAAAATAAGATGTTTACCTTAAAAAAACATTTGATATGTTTTAATTAAAAAAAAATCATTTCAACTGTTCTGTTAAACAAAACATTTCAACCCCTATACATATCGCTACCGTGGACCATTTTTTATAAATTGTAAAAAGATTATTTTTTAAATAGTAAAAAATAGTTCGTGCAAGGAGTATGAAAATAATACGACTACATGCCATACTGCGTTTTATTTGGGTGGTGATCGTGTTACTTAGAAGATAAAAGATTCATAAAAAAACGGTTTATTTTATAAAGACAGATAGTTTTTTTTAATAACTATTGAAATGTTTTTTTAAATAATTATGAAAAGTAAAAAAAATTAAAACAAATTCTTATTAAAAAGAGTCTGTTATAAAAAAATATTGTTTTTATTCAAAATACAAATTTTTTTGTTATTTTTTAAATACATTTGTTTTAATTGGAAAAAATAAAAATTTAAATTTTGTAAATCTGAGGTTATAATTGATATTTGATTACAAAATAGAGTGTCAGAAGAATTCTTTACCGCCTCGATACTCCTCACAATTTTAATATCTATTAGTATTTTTGGTTGAAAAACAGTATTTTTTTTTTGGTTAAAAATAGTATTTTACTGTTGGAAATCATTTATTTGGTGAAAAACATTTGTTTTTTCTTGATAGACATTATTTTTTAAAGGCACTACTTACTTTTCAAACTTACATAAACGTACTATTTTGTAAAAGCAGTTTTTAATTTATATAAAACAATTTTTTTGTTGGAATTCGTTTTTTAGTTGAAAACAATTATTTTCTTAATGATTTTTTAATATCTATTAGTATTTTTCAGATTTTTTTTTTTCAATTTTGTAGAATTATTTTTTTTGCAATTTTTAGAATTTTTAAATAAAGCTTTATAATTTGCGTTTTTTTTTATTTTAAACTTACAAAAGGTACTATTTTGTAAAAACAGTTTTTATTTTATTTAAAACATTTTTTTATGTGTTATAAACAATTTTTTAATTAAGAAAACATAAAACAAATTTGTTAAAACAATTTAAATAATTTTTTAAATCATTTATGAAAAGTTTAAAAAAAAAATTTAACGGATTCTTATTAAAAACAATTTTAAAAAAAATATATTTTTATTAAAAATACAAATTTTTAATTGTTTTTCAAAGGCATTTATTTTAGTTGAAAGCAAAAAAATGAACGTTTAAATTTTGTAAATGTATAAGGGTATATTTGTACTTTGGCACCAAAATGGTGTGGGGGAAAACTTCTTGGGAGTGGGAATAGCCACTCCCTTAATTTAAAATATCTTTAATTTACGCCAAATGATAAATGAATTTTTAATCTTGAATAAAAGAAGTATGAATCATTTTAAATTGAATATTATAAACAGTAAATTAACTGTTCATAGATGAGTCATCAAGCAAAACATTATAAATATTGATATAGACCATTTTAAACATAACATTATGGACCGTTCATTAAAATAATTCAATTAGTAACTGTAAAACTTTATAAAAAAAAGCATTACAATAATTTAATACAAACTATTTTTTAATTACAAAAAGTAGACGAAAATAATTCATCACGAACCATTTTTTAATCATTAACTGTACAGTGTAATAATTCATTGACAATACTAAAGAAATCCTTAAAAGTAGTTTAGAGACTAAATTCGTAGTTTAGAGATTAAATTGGTCAAGTTAGTAGTTTTTTAGACTAAATTGGTCAAATTAATAGTTTATGGACTAAATTGACCAAACATAAAAAGTTTAGGGGTCACAGAGGTACTTTACTCTCTAATAAAACAGTTGAAAAGTTATTTTTAACAAAATCAGATGTTTACCTTAAAAAACATTTCATATGTTTTAATTAAAAAAAATCATTTCAACTGTTCTGTTAAACAAAACATTTCAATCCCTATACATATCGCTACCGTGGACCATTTTTTATAAATTGTAAAAAGATTATTTTTTAAATAGTAAAAAATAGTTCGTGCAAGGAGTATGAAAATAATACGACTACATGCCACACTGCGTTTTATTTGGGTGGTGATCGTGTTACTTAGAAGATAAAAGATTCATAAAAAAACGGTTTATTTTATAAAAACAAATAGTTTTTTTTAATAACTATTGAAATGTTTATTAAACAATTATGAAAAGTAAAAAAAATTAAAACAAATTCTTATTAAAAAGAGTATGTTATAAAAAAAATATTGTTTTTATTCAAAATACAATTTTTTTTGTTATTTTTTAATTACATTTGTTTTAATTGGAAAAAGTAAAAATTTAAATTTTGTAAATCTGAGGTTATAATTGATATTTGATTGCAAAATAGAGTGGGAAAATGCTATGTGTCCTAAACAACTCCCCCAAATCATCCCCAAATAACTTTAAGTGTTATACCGAGTGTTAGAAGAATTCTTTATAGCCTCGATAGCTCCTCACAAATTTTTTTCAAATATTGCATAAACAGGGGATTTTATGAGTACTTGTACCTACGTATAACAAATGATGACATTGTTTGAGCCGGAGAACCGTTAAATGAGTTAACTGTACAAGTTGAAACGTCATAAAGTTAATTTAACAAAATACCAATTTGTTCAAGTCTTAACCATTACAGTGAATCAATAAATAATATATGTAAAAAACATAATAAAAACATATGCAACACTGAAATATGTTAAAACAATCAATTAAGAAATGTAGTTATGTGTAGTAGAAGTAAAATAAAATAAAATGTATTATTAGGTATCGTGTTCTTTTATCTAATATTAACAAAAATATTTTAAGGCACGATTAATGAAGAGTAATTTAATGACATGAGACAATTACTTCGAAATTTCCTCATGATGTTCCTGTCATATAGTATTTTAATATAACAAGAAAACTATAATCCACGTTATTCTTGTCATGCATAAAAAGCGAAAATAGGAAATTGTAATATAACAAAGTCAAAACTTAGTTTGAGTGCGAAATTAAAACAAAAAGTAAAAAGGATGAAATTGAGATAAAAATAAATGTGAAGAACTAATGTGGTTCTTTACTCTTAATAATATTATGACATGTGCTAAGTGAGTATTTTTATTAGGGTTATATAATGTGTGTTATTAGGGTTATATGATGTGTGTTATATAATTTTTATAAATTTTTAATAACCTTGTCCACCACAACATAAAAAAATGTTATATAAAATTACGTGGTTTTGTATTTTATCAAAAAATAAAATATGAAATAAATTATATTTTTGCAATAAAAAATAAGATCACTTGAAAACTTTCAAAAAAAGAAGATGACTAGGTCGAGTGTTTGACACTCTCTTCTTAAGACAAAATTTGCTCCCGTTACGATTCTTACGCCAATTAACAATGAGCATTTGCCTCCCAAGATAAAACGGTATCGACACCCGCAAGAAGTACTTTAATGGTTGTGTCCCACAAACCAATTATTTTTTGTACTTTATCTGACTCGATTGGGATTGGAAAATATTGAAATTTTTTTTTTTCTCTCTTTTCTTTTGTCTATCTTTAAAAATGAAGACAAGTCTTGTATTTATATAAAACAAAGTGTTCTTTCATGAAAAGACATGTTTTTTTTATTAACAGTCACATCAGTGACGTTTTTCGTGAATAGTTACAACAACGGTTCCAAAAAAACAGTCACTATTTATAGCAAGGTTCTAAAAAACGCGGGGCGTGGTCGAGGCGTGGAGGCCAAGCCTTAAGCCTTAGAAGCCTAGGCGGGCCTTGGCGTAAAAAGGCGTGAAAAGGCATTTAGGCCTTCTTAAAATATTTTAATATTTTTTAAAATATTTAAAAAAAAAAAAAAAAAAAAATACTATTGAACAGGCATCTGCGTTTTACTTTCTTTTACCATAGCATCTGCTTCATGTGCAACTATTAGTATGTTTCGTTTTTTTTTTTTTTTTGGTATCATACTACATAGTGTTTGAGCAAGCTTATGTTCACCTTAATTAATTTTCGTTTGCGATTCGTAACTTTCGCTAATCAAATATTATTTTGACAATGTCGAAAATCGAATCGGGAGGTTGTCTAAAATGCAGACCTAGAACCACCTTGAGATAAATTCAAAAGTGGTCAAGAGAAAAAGTGGGGGAATGGCAGCTCTAAATCACAGCTTCCGTGCTAGTGACACCAGCTTCAGGTTGTCCAAGGAGTCTATTGGCGGTGCATACCAGTTTAGACTATGTTCTAGTAGCAAGAAGGGAGTCAAGGAGTTGCTGTTGGTCAAGGGGGAGGTGTTGTGGTTGAGCTCCTGCCTTTGGAAGGCTTCCAAGTTTACCGGAATTTTTTTTCAGATGAGGCAATACGCGGGCCGTAAGATCATGGCTTTCTCTTCTTGGAAAGGGAATGTAGGTTACTTCAACATTGTCATCAGGAAGGTCGATTCGAGGATTCAAGTTCAGATACCGGAATGTGTCCCGGGGAGAAGGTGGACGGCAGTGTGTCATGTATTCAGGAGGGTGGAACCTTTTGTGGAATGTAAGAAGCATTGTAATGAGGTCAAGGTTAAAGGTAAGGTGGTAGATGGAAGAACTTATCTGCAGGCTGCCTCGGTGGAGCCATGGCCGTTTTCGGCTATAAACATCGCATCTAACACCAAGCTAGTGACGGACCTGTCAGTAGTAGATGACTCGTGTAGTTCTAGAATTAAATTTTTTCAAAAAGCTTTGATTGGTCGGTTTGGTAGTAATGTGAGCTCTCCTCCGGGGAAGGACAAGGTCTTACGATGGGCAGAATCTCGGTGGAAACCGGTGGGAGGAATTCAAGTGAGATACCTCAACCCTTCATTATTTCTCTTTATGTTTGCTTCGGTAGAAGAAGGTGATAGGATTCTGGGAGGTAATGGATGGAAGTTTGAGGGAGAACCAGTTTTGTTACAAAGGTGGCATATTTATGCTGGTTTCTCGCATGTCCCAAGCGACTTGGGCCACCGGTGGATCCGTGTGATGGGTCTCCCCCTCCATCTTTGGGGGGAAGAAGTTTTTAGAGCCATTGGTGAGAAGTGTGGAGGTTTCATCAAGGTGGACCATGCTACGTTGACTGGAGAAGAAACTCAGTGGGCGAGAATTCTTGTGAGTGAAGGTACTGCTATCCCGCCTAATATCAAGATTGGCGTAGGAGGATGGGTATATGTTTTGTCTGTATGCAAGGAAATTCAGGAGTGTTACTTTGGTGAAGATATTTCCCATAGCCATGAAGGGTATAAGTTTGATTCTCGTCCCAGTAAGTTACAAGGTTTGATGGGTCATCAACCATCTTCCTCCATTAATGGGTATGTGTTGAGAACCTCGGAAGTTGGAGACGGGAAGGGGCTTCATAAAGAGGAGGTTAGAGTGACGGGAAGGGGCTGCGTGAAGGACAGTGGAATACCGGGATGTACGGCGAAGACAGTGGGTCGGCCGGCAGCGGGCGACGGCGTCTGCAGTAGTCAGGTGGCAGGTTACGCAGTTGGCAGTGAGGGGACCTTGGTAGCACAGGGAGCGGCTACACATTTTCTGAGTTTGGAGGTTGGTGACATTAGTCCAAGTGAAGTCTCTTTCACGTCAAAAAAAGGGTCACATCAATAGTTTAAGGAAGCAGGTCAAGGTGCATGGTTTACAAAGGTCAGTTGGAGAGGACAACTCATTTAAGGCTACGGCTGATAAAGTGTTATTACGCAGGAATAGTGGGATTGGCACTGCAGAATTTTCTGCAGCTACAAGTGATATTCAAATGGGTTTAGGCGTGGTACCAAGTAACCCGCTGGCTGTAGAAGTTATAGGGTCAGGTTTGACTAAAGATTTTTTAGTACCGGGGTTTGAGGAGAATCGGCCAAAGATTGGGTCTGTCCAGGAAGTGGATAAATTGGTGGGGGGTAAGGTCGTGAGTGGGGTCTGTTATAGTAATTTTAATATAGACGAAGCCTGTGTGGGATGTGAGGACAAAGGGACTGTTACAATTGACTTAAGCTTAGAGGAGTTGGAGAAAAAGGATCCTATAGTTAGTATGGAACCGGTGGCGTCAAAATTAAGTTTTAATAGAAATAAAAATTTGTATGTGGGCAATGCCATGTTAGGTCTTAAAAATATCAAGGCTCTCAGGAGTTCGGGGAGATATGGTAAAAAAGTTTTGGCGTCAAGAAAGGAAGGTGGCAATAAAAAATTGCACAAGATGGCTCATAAAGGGGAGAGACTAACTTGTAAAGGTGTGGTATCAGGATCATTCAATAGTGACAAGGTGGCTGTGATGGCTAGTGAAACTACTTCCTCGTCTGGAACAGGAAACAGGGTGTTACAAGATTATCAGTCGCCGGTTAAAAAGGGAATTAGGGGGGGTGGCTCGAGTATTGAGGATTTGAATAATTCTCGTCTGTGGGTGGACATAGTGATCCCGGAGCAAGAAGGTGATGATAGGGGAAGTGAGCAAGAAGTATGGGACGAGGATCCGGAGGGATGGAAAGAGGACATGATGGAAGCTATTAGTAAAGACTCGGGGGTCGCGTTTGAAGGCTTTGAGAGGGAAGCATGGGCTTTGTTCGATAAAATCGAGAGGGGAAGTGGGGACGGGGAGAGAAAGAAAGGTAAAGAGGTGGACTTAGTTTAAAGTAGTATAGTACTATGAAGCTTCGCATTATTACGTGGAATGTTAGGGGGATGAACGACAGAGGCAAAAGAGGAGTGATTGGAGGGGGCCATAGCCAGGTGGAGGCCCGACATTTTGTGTCTACAGGAGACTAAGATGTGCCATATGGATGCTTGTTGTGTCAGTTCTATCTGGGGCGGGAGGGGGGTTAAATGGGTGAGCTTAGATGCGGATGGTACTTCGGGAGGGGTGTTGTTATTGTGGAATTCGGAAGTGGTTGATCTGATTGAGACAATGAAGGGTGGATGGACCCTTTCTTGCCTCTTCAAAAATTTTGAGGACGGTTTTACTTGGAGCTTCTCGGGTATTTACGGTCCAGTGGAGGATGCGAGTAGATGGGAATTGTGGGAAGAATTGGCAGGGGTTAGTAGGGTGTGGGATGTTCCCGGTTGTATGGGTGGGGACTTCAATGTGGTGAGGTTCTCAGGGGAGAAAAGTAGTGGTGGAAGAATCAATAGGTATATGCGTGATTTTTCAGACTTTATTGATGACTTGGAGTTGATGGACCTTCCATTGGTGGGCGGGCTTTTTACTTGGTCTAGCTTCAGGGATAGGCCTGCTATGTCTCGCCTGGACCGTTTCCTTGTTTCCAAGGAGTGGGAGGAGCATTTTCCTGGGGTGGTACAGTCGTGCTTGCCCAGGGTGACCTCGGATCATTGTCCCATCTTATTAGAGTGTGGAGGACGGAGGGATGGTAGTTCACCGTTTCGATTTGAGAATATGTGGCTTAAGGAGACTGATTTCGTGGATAGAGTAGGAGCATGGTGGTCTAGTTATGTGGTGGAAGGGAATGTCAGCTTTAGATTGGCCTCTAAATTGGGCTTTCTCAAGGAAGATTTGAAAAGGTGGAATAAAGAGGTGTTTGGGAACGTCCGTTTGGGCACTACTAATTTATTGGAGGAGGTCAGGAGGCTCGATGAGAAAGAGGGGAGTTTGGGACTCTCGGGGGAGGAGAAAAGAGTTAGGGAGAGGAAAAAAGGGGAGATCGGGAAGAGGCTCGTTCAGGAAGAAATTAGCTGGAGACAAAAATCTAGAGCATTATGGTTGAAAGAAGGAGATTTAAACACCAAGTTCTTCCATAAGATGGCCAGTTTTAATAGGCGAGGTAATCATATTCGGAACATCAAAGTGGGGGGGGGGGGGGGGGTGGTTTTTGAGGAGGATAGAGAGGTTAGGGGGGCTATCTCTCAGTTCTTTGAGGGGTTGTTCAAGGAAGAGCAGGGGTGGCGGCCCTCTCTGGATGGGGCTGAGTTTGCGAGTATTTCCGCTTCTGAGGCGAATGGTTTAGAGGGTCATTTCACCGAGGAGGAGGTGGAGAGGGTTCTGAACTCGATGAGAGGGGATAAGGCGCCAGGTCCCGACGTTTTCTCGATGGCATTTGTTCAGCACTGTTGGTCCGTGATCAAGGGGGAGGTGATGGAGTTTTTCCATGAATTCCACGACAGGGGTTACTTTGTGCCGAGGCTGAATGCGACTTTTATTACCTTGATCTCCAAAAAGGGGGGGTCGATCGATATTAGGGATTTCAGACCTATCAGCTTGATTGGTAGCATCTACAAGCTTCTTGCTAAGGTATTGTCAGTTAGGCTGAGAAAGGTTATTGATCCGCTGATTTCTGAGTCTCAAAACGCGTTTGTGGGGGGCAGACAGATTCTTGATGCTGTTTTGGTAGCTAATGAGTGCGTGGAATCCAGATTTAGAAGTGGTCCTCCGGGCTTAGCTTTTATGCTTGACATCGAAAAGGCGTATGATCATGTTAATTGGGATTTCCTTATGTATTTGTTAAGGAGGATGGGGTTCGGTGAGCGGTGGTGTCGGTGGATTGGGAGGTGTGTTAAGACGGCCAGATTCTCCGTTCTGATTAATGGGGTTCCTGAGGGCTTTTTCGCGAGCTCTCGTGGGCTTCGTCAAGGAGACCCGTTGTCCCCCTTCCTCTTCATTTTGGTTATGGAGGCGTTTAGTCAGATGATGGCGAAGGTGGCCCATGCTGGGTGGATCAAAGGGTTCTCGTTAGGGGCTCCGGGGCCTAATCAGGTGTCTGTCTCTCATCTGTTATTTGCGGATGATGCGATTGTTTTCTGTGATGCTGATCAAAGGCAAGTGCGTGCTCTGAAGTCTTTCCTTGTATGTTTTGAGGCGGTTTCTGGTTTGAGAATTAATGCGGGAAAGAGCGAGGTCATCCAAATCGGGGGTGAGGAAACGGCGGAAGAGTTCGGGGGCATCATGGGGTGTAGAATTGGGTATCTCCCTTGTACTTATCTTGGACTTCCTCTTGGAGCTAAGTACAAGTCTAAATCTATCTGGGACCCGGTGTTGGAGAGAATGCGTAGAAAATTGGCAGGTTGGAAGAATGGGTTCTTGTCAAAAGGGGGGAGACTCACGTTGATTAAGAGTTCGTTGTCCTGCTTGCCTACTTATTATACGTCCATTTTGCCTATTCCCGTGGCTGTTCGTCTTAAAATGGAGAAGCTGATGCGTAATTTTATGTGGAGAGGCACGGAGGGTAGCTTTAAACATAGTCTGGTGAAGTGGGAGGAGGTTTGCAAGCCGATTAAGGAAGGAGGGGCGGGTGTGAGAAACTTGGTTAACTTCAATAAAGCTTTGCTGGGGAAGTGGCTGTGGAGATTTCCTCGGGAGGAACATAGGTTGTGGAGAAGAGTGGTTTATGCTAGAGGGGGTGGTACTCGTTTTGGGTGGGGGCCATTGGTGGCGACCTTTCCGCATGGAATGGGTTTGTGGAAACATATAGCGAAGGAGTGGAGGTCTTTTTCCAGTCATATCGAGTTTTCTCTTGGGAGAGGCGACAGGATCAGATTCTGGAAGGACAAGTGGGGTGTTCAGGGATCCATTCAGGAGCTCTACCCTGGGATGTTTAACCTGGGTGGGAATCAAGATGGGTTGGTGGTGGAGCACATATCGTTTAGCGGGGAGGGAGTGATGTGGAACCCTCAGTTCAGAAGAAGACTTTGGGACTGGGAGCTGCAGGAGGCGGATTTATTCTTTCAGTGGTTGGGTTCGGCCCCCCGCCCGACGGTTACGGAGGATTCCCTTAAATGGAAGGGGGGAGGGACTGGGGTGTTCTCGGTCAAAGGGTACTATGAGATTCTGAGCGGTAGGGGGAATCCTAGAGACCTCTTCCCTTGGAAGAGTATTTGGAAGGTGAAAGCTCCCCAGAAGGTCAGGTTCTTTGTGTGGACTGCGGCTAGGCAGGCTATCTTGACTCTTGAAGGCCTTCAAAAGAGAAGATATCGTCTCGCGAGTCGTTGTTGGTTGTGTAAGGAGGAGGAGGAAATGACCAATCACCTTCTTCTTCATTGTAAGGTGACGAGAGGATTGTGGGATTTGTTTTTTGCCATGTCTTGTACCTCTTGGGTTATGCCAGGGACTGTTAGGGATCTTCTGGATGGTTGGAGACCGCCGTGGGGATGGTCGGGGGATAGGAGTGTGTGGCGTATTGTTCCACATTGTATCTTCTGGTCGATTTGGAAGGAGCGAAATGCGAGATGCTTTGATGGTATTGAGACGGCGCCCTCGAGGATTCGGTATATATTCTTGAGCACTCTTATTAGTTGGAGGAAGGAGAGATATGTCGTCTCAACTCAGGAGATTCTAGAGTTCGTGGAAGGGTTTCACGCTGTGGTTTAAGTTGGCTTTATATGCGGGGTGGATTTTTTTGGATTTCTTTCCATTGTTCTTGTTGATTTTGTTTTTTGTATACTTCCTGTATACGGGTTCGCTCCCTTAGCGTTGGTTTATATATCATTTACTTATCAAAAAAAAAAATATTTTAATATTTTTAAACCATAATAATGCTATTAAAATACTAAAATTGTACATATTATAAAAATATGTCCGAATATATGCAAATTAAAATACTATTGGATTATTTTGGATGAAATAATAGTCCGGTTAGTAAAAAAATTCTTTAAAAGGCGATATCGTTTCACCAAAGCATTGTTGTTTTTAGAAAAAAGTGCGCCTTAAGGGTTTTACCAAGAATAAGGCGTAAAAAACTTAAGGCGAGGCGTTTGTCCCAAGCCTTAAGCCTAGGCGGAGCCTAGACAGAGCCTAGGCGGGTTTTTTAGAACAGTGATTTATAGTGTATAGTCAAAATCTTTAGCGACAATTCAAAAAATTCGTCTAGAAAATCAAATAAAATTTTCATACATAAATGGATCACTTTGAAACCAAATTTCTTATTAATCATTTGTTCGATTCTAACAAATGAATATATCGCGTAACTCGTCTTGCTACAAGAAATGCGTATGCACTTAGTCCCACCACGTTTAAAATGTGGGTCCTACGTTTATAATGACTCAAAGTTGACCAATATACTAATTCGATCATAATATCAATTTCTGTAAGAAAATAATATTTTCCAACAATCCCCCACATGAATGAAATTTGAGTGAAGAATCAAATGAACATGAAAACAAATTAGAAAGAGTATGAGTAGAAAAGAGCTGCATGAGTAAAGATAACTTTTGGCATTGAATCTTTCCCATTTATAGACTATCGGACAATCAATGAATACTATTTCCTGACCTGATCAACCTTTTTGTGTAAAGGGAGACAACAGAATTCATAGAGTTCTTCTCCGAACATTCTTAGTTCTCATTGTTGTGTCCGTTTTGGCCTTGGACACCTCTTGATTTCATGAGCGTGTTAGAGAATATAACAATGTAGCCGTTGATTATTCTCGTAGAAGTGGCCCCTTCTCACTCACATAAGGGATTTCTATAAAGAGTATCCTACTAATACCCCACTTGACCTTTATGTTCAAGAGATAGAAATCATTAAAAATGAAATTTATCCGGTTACACATGGGAGATAGTTATGACACCCCGCTTAATTAAATACCGGACGATCACTCCTTTATTAAATTAAATCAAGGTAAACAGTTGGTGCATTCTCAGCATCACTGTCGATAAAAATAAATTTTCCAATTTAACACCCTAAATAATTAAGATAAGTGTCAAAACCATTTTTCATACATAACTTTCCAAATTTTATTTAAAGAAAAATTATTTATTTATTTTATTTAACCACATTCAATAAGTAAGAATCACACCACATTAAATTCTGCAACATAATCCAATTAATTTAATACATTCGTCAAACGAATGTCAACATACGAAATCTAAAGTCACATATCCAAACTGAATAAATCCCATAGTAACAAAACTGGAAATAACTGAAATACAAATGTCCAATAACAACGGAATAATGGAAAGAGCTACACATGCCCAACTAGATGAGAGTACTAAGAGTGGATCCGAATGAACGAAGTCGTCTAATCAAGAGACCTGCAACTCCCACCTAAGCTGCAGCGCGTTCCTTCCAAGAGATCCTAAGCAAGACGCCCCTGTGGCTGGGCACCTGTAATACGTACATATATATATACAAGAGAGAGAGAGAGAGAGAGAGAGAGAGAGAAAGAAACGGGTCAGAGTCCAATAGTGTGTTTGATTTAAAATACGTTTAGCAAGTATTTAAATTGATACTGGCCAATGCAACAACATATTAGTGCGACACTCTCTTGAAAAATTCTCACCTCTCTTCTAATGTGCACACCTATCGCACTAATCTCCCCAACGGGTTGTCTTATCATTTATCGCACTAATCTTCCCCACACTACACCAAAATGGGCAAATTGTCACCTTTCAGCCGGCCAGCCTTGTCAAGGTCATTGACCGTGACAAAAAAACACGCGTTTTATGTCACGGTCATTGACCTTGACACGACCGTGACAACGAATTGTCACGGTCATTGACCGTGACAATTCGTGTCACGATCAATGACCTTGACACGACCGTGACAACTTTTCCAGCAAAATCACTTTCCCCCTTCTTTTTTCCCTCCCACCGTTTCCTCCCTCTCTCTCTCTCTCTCTCGACTCGACGCTGCTCTCTCTCTCTCTCTCTCTCTCTCTCAGGTCCAATTTCTCTCTCTCTCTCTCTCTTCCATTTATATATATATTTGTTTGTATATTTATGTGTGTATGTGTATATATATATGTGTGTGTGTATGTGTGTGCGTGTGTGGGGGGTGGGGCGGGATGGGGCAGGGTGGGGGAGGGGGTGGTGGAGGGGGGCAGGGGGTGGGGCAGGGTGGGGGAGGGGGCGGTGGAGGGGGCAGGGGGTGGGGTGGGGTGCAGTGTGTGTGTGTGTGTGTGTGGTGTGTTTTAGGGGAGGGGGGGAGGGGGTGGTGGAGGGGGGCAGGGGGTGGGGTAGAGTGGTGTGTGTGTGTGTGTGTGGTGGTGTGTGGTGGGGGAGGGGGTGGTGGAGGGGGGGCAGGGGGAGGGGGTGGGGTGGGGTGGGGTGGGGTGTGTGTGTGTGTGTGTGTGGTGGTGTGTGGTGGGGGTGGGGCGGGATGGGGCGGGATGGGGGAGGGGGTAGTGGAGGGGGGGGAGGGGGTGGGGTGGGGTGGGCACACCTACGCACACACGCACACCTACGCCACACACACACGCACACCTACGCCCCTACGCACACACGCACACCTACGCCACACACACACGCACACCTACGCACCTACGGACACACACACACCCCACCCCACCTACGGACACACACACACACAAAAAAAATATCGATTGAACGGTTACATTTTCGGCGCTAAAGTGTACGAGGAAAGTACAAATGTACAGAACTCGGGTATTTCATACAAGGCTCTTACTTTCTTTCGAGCAAGCGCAAAAGATAAAAACCTCGTTGAAGCTGAAATGACTTACTATGGTGTAATTCAAAATATATTTGAATTGGATTATATAAGCTTCAAAGAGGTTGTATTTTACTGTGAATGGGTAAGAGTTGAGGATAAAAAAGCTTCTAAAGTTGATCCTGTCACCAATTTGATCATGGTTGACTTGTCCAAGTTGAAGAGCAACGACCACGTGAGCGATGAGCCGTTTGTTTGTGCATTTCAGAAGGTTAAGCAAGTGTTTTACTCGGAGTATATCAACAACGAGCCGTGGTCAATTGTCCAACACGCGCCAAGGCGTCTAAATAGTAGTGTGGATGACTTGGCTGCTCCTACCGAATATCAATCCATTTTTGATGATAACCCGAATTTGAAACAATTTTTCAATTTGTAATAATTATTTCAATTTGTACCGAAACATCCATTTTTAATGCTTTTACTTGATCTGTACTTTATCATTTTCACTCTTCTGTAGTTTGCGTGTGTGGAGAGGAGATTAATACATAAATATTCCAACTACATCTAAGTTTTGTTTATACTAATCCATGAATATACGCTTCTTACCTTTAATAGGTGATTAGTACATAGTTATTTGGGGTGTCCTATTTGTGGAGAGGAGACTGAATCTCTTCGTCTATCCGAACACTAAGAAATACCATAATCCTATGGAGCGATGCTCTGCAAATTCCTCCCAACCGTTACGTAGCCAAACATCACCGGTTGAAGTTGTCAATTCCACTTTCCATACCCCACCACTTTCCATACCCCATTCAAAGGTGGAGTTGACAACTTCAACTGCTGATTTTTGGCTACACAACGGTTGGAAGGAATTTGCAACGCATACCTCCATAGGATTATGGTATCTCTTAGTGTTTAGATATGAAGAGAATTATAATTGACACGATTGCCCGGGGTACATTAGTTGGAAGGAGGTGCCATATGAGCTCAAGTTAGCTGTTTGAGTGACACTACAGGTAATGTATTTATATTTATATGTCAATTTCGATTTCGATTTCAATTACAATTTATATTTATCTATATTTGAGGGGCGGATACTAATTTTACTTTATTTCAATTCAGGGGACAGGGAGTGGCCCTAAGGGTAGGCCACATATGCTCTACTTATGTGGCTACTCGGACGAGAAGGGAAGGATAAGGAGGTGTTCCCGAGCGTCGCGGTACAAAATCTCTTTTCCATGCAAATAGTTTGTAGATTTGAGATAAAATGATGGTGATGTTGTTTCTTTTTAAATAGTTTCTTATTTGAATATATATTTGCATTATCTTTAGTTTGTTCGGATATATGATGTGTGGAACAGGTACAACGTTGCTATAACAGATACAAATATACTGCTGGGCAGTGGCAGTGGCCATACTGCCCAGCAGTTTTTTTTTAATTCTGCCCAGAATTGTCACGGTCATTGACCGTGACAAGACCGTGACAATTTTGACACGGTCATTGACCGTGACAATTTTTTTTACATAGGGTCACGTCTTTGTCACGGTCAATGACCGTGACAAACGTGTCACGGTCATTGACCTTGACACGACCGTGACACAAAACGCGAGTTTTATGTCAAGGTCATTGACCGTGACACGACCGTGACAAAAAAAGTTGTCTCGCCTCGAAATGTCACGGTCATTGACCTTGACATGGTGAATTTGTCAAGATCAATGACCTTGACAAATGGGCAGATTTGGTGTAGTGCCATGATTTAACTTATCTTATATTACTCGTAAGATTCCAAATTTCATGGTGCAATTGTATTAAAAGAATATTTCAATTAGTAACCAAAGTTCTCATTTTGACTTTATTAATCAATAAAGCTTTCCAATTTCATATTATACTTTCTCAAAACAAGTATTTACAATTTGAGTCATCAACCATGTCCTACATATCAAATCACAGTAAGCAGTTCCAAATTTCATAATTTCATATATATATATTAACTACTTGAAAATATATATATCAAAACAGCACCCCACATAATAATTATGGTGCGGGCATACTCTACTACCCAAACCCCATATCACTCACATTAAGGGGAATACAAATTCGGAATCACTCTCGAATTGTATTAACAAATACTCAAACAATATTGAGACGAAGTATAGACTCCAAGTCCCTTAAGACCATCTGAACTATCACTGCGATAGCCTGTACCAAGGATATCTAGACACAAACAAAATGAGGCGAAGCATAGATTTCAAGTCTCTAAGAGGAAAGCACATACCCGCATCTCTTAGGACCGTCTGAACTATCATTCCGATAGCCTGTACCAAGGATATCTATCTTCTAGGGTACAAGTCAATATCCCCCATAAAGGTCCCATCGAGATAAGACTGTCCCAGCGCAGAAACCTCAGGGATAGCAAGTAACGTGGGCATGATTTTCACACATAGATAGTATATGCATACACAATCATATAACTATACTAATATTAACATATCAAAAATGGGTAAATTCTCAATTCCCATAATTACGTCATTCGCATTTATTTCACATTATATAGTTATCACATATAGCCATTCACATCTTACTTTAATTTGAGGAACTTATCCACTTAATATATAACGCTTCATGGATTATATCCTCCCAATTATAAAATTCAGTAGGTATACACATTTGTCTCAAAGTAACTCTCTTACGTGTCTCTCTCTTCAAATCATAAATTTACCGACCCTTATGTAATTCTCCCAAAATACAATCTTTGCCTGACATCAAGGGTCCCAAAATCTATTCACATGTCCTACTGGTCTTCCCTATCTCCCAAAACCTTTCATTAAGGATGCCCAAGAATTATCTCACAATAAACTGAATTTAACTCATTTAAAAAGGGAAATAGGAGTCTGCCAGGAGGGGTCGATCGATCGAGGTTTGGGGCTCGATCGATCGAACCTTCGATCGATCGAAGATCTGGGCTCGATCGATCGATCAAACAGGTCTGCGAAAACTGCAGAATTGCAGTTACGGGTTTCCTCTACTAACATCAACAAATTCCATCTTTTCTAATCCCAATCGTCCGAGAATTGATACTACTAACCCTATATCATCATAATAGGTATTTTCAACGTAAAGCATGTGGATTTCTGTCATTTAATCATGGATTAACAACCCCAATTTCATACAAAATCTCAAGAACCCTAAAATTCTCTTAAACGTGGTTCTAACAATTATTTCCAGAATTCTCTTCTTATACACATCATAATTTCGTGGTTTAAATTCCTCTACATGGCAAGGGTTTCCAGAATTGTCAATTAGACCAATACTACATGGATTTTTCCTATCATAAATCGGGTTTTCTTCCATTAAAACTCATCTTAATTACTCCTAAACTAATATGAAAGATGCATCAACGAAATAAGCAAGATAAACACTTGCCTGGGATTTTTAGAGGTCTGGTTTGGTGCCGAATTCGGTATGGTTGCGTTCCCCGTCTCGCGATCTACGCGTTGGTGGTGGCGGCGGTGCAAACAGTTGAGTTTTGGGCCTTGAAATTTTCCTTGAGAGTTCTCTCCTTCCTCTCCTATGGCCGTCACTTGTGTTTAGAGTTTCTAAACCTAGAAGGTAACCTAGGTATCTGATATAACTCTTCTAATTTTCGTGGGTTTAATTACCCAAAAATGTAAAATGACCAAAATGCCCTCCCGGGGTACTAATTAGGCCTAAAAACGCCCCGAGACCCAAACTAAACCCCCGGGTACACTTTTCTGACTATCTCGACCCTTCCGGACGCGTTGGCGCACTCAAAACGACCATATGAACAACTTATAAAATATTCACTTTTATTTATCAATAATTAGTCCCGACGCGACACGGGCGCGTCCCCACTCAAATTTCCCAAAATTGTCATTTTATTCACTCGTGACATTCAATATAATCAATATCATATATTACTTTGCTCAATAGTAATATTCAACAAATTTCCCTTAATGACTAACTCTCGTCACGTTATTAATTATAACATAATTAATTTCCGGATTTATTAAATAATTAACTCACATTAAATTTATAAATCACTACAAGAAAAATGATCATTTATGTCAGTTTTAGAATTTTTCAAAACTGACATATAAAGCCCTGACATAAATATTCGTAAAACTCACATAAATAAGATCACATTTATCTCAGTTTTTAAGAACACACATAAAAACTACGGTATTCACCATGTTTTTAATCACATTGTCACAAAAACTGATATAAATAACATCACATTTATGTCAATTTTAGTAATTTTTATGAGAGCTTTATCAAAACTGGCATAAATGTTGATATAAAAATTAAAAAAAAAATCATTACTCCATCAATAAACAACTATTATTTATAGTTAAATCAACCCTTGTAAATAGATAATAAATAGTCGAACAATATTCAAATAGTCTAGATTTCATCAAACAAATTCATATATAACTTGAAATATACAATATTCATTAAAGAAAATTACATTGTGCCTCAAATAAAAAGTCTCAATTTAAAAAAAAATGGACAGAGTCTCCTTTATTTATTGGACTATCCACCCAAAGGGTAACAACCAATCCAACAAAATGTAAAATTGAAATACAGGGCAACCTTTTAAAAATTCTCCTACAAAAGGTAGTTGCGGCCATCTTTGAATCAATACTTGGCAGTGCTTGGTCCCTTTTCACTTGGCAGTGCTAGGTCAATTTTCACTTCGCAGTTCTTGGTCCGTTTGGTTTCACTTGGTAGTGCTTGGTTTTGCTGCTGTTGGTCTGATTTCAGTCATTGGGTTGCTGGTTCATTCTGCCCCATTTGTTATCTGGCCCGTTCTTCCCCATTTGTTATCGGGTTAATCTTGAGTCGGTGAAATCGAACAAATAAAAAAATGGGTAAAAATGGAATACACAAACTGCAGAATCCTTACCTGAGAAAAAATTAAACATATAAGTAAGCATTAGAAGATGAATACATAAACTATGTATTTAAAAGTAAAAGAGGGTAACCGAGAGTATAAATGATGGTGTTGATGAAAGCATGATCCATAAACTGTGTAATTGAAAGTTTAAACTTGAACAGGTATTGTTTAATTAACAGAGAATACACTTTGTAATTGGAAAGAGCATACATTGTGTACAGTGTGTAATCAACTGGTGAACCACTAAGATTAGAGTGAAGGCTACACATTGTATGCCTCAATTATAATGAAGGTTGCATAGTGTTTGCCTCATTCAAAGCCTCTATGAACCTCTGCTTAGAATGAAGGTAGATATATGCCTCAAATATGAAATCAAATATGCCTAGGTAGATGTAAAGTGGTGCAATCAAATATACACTAAATATAAGGATAATGCAAACAATGTGGCCTTCAAATTCAGACTTCAACTGATTGAGGGGGCTCTTTAATATAAGGATAATGCTAAGAAGCTTTTTACAGGTGGAAAGAATAATGTTTTAAAGGCCCAAACACTTTTACCTGAAGTAGTCCCAAACACTCCAATATGCATCTAATACATGTCGAAGAATCTACTTTCAAAATAGAGTACAGATTGATGATATGTAATTTAATGTAATGTAATGTAACCACTTCTGTATAATTAAAATCTTACCAATTGGAACTTAAATTTTGTGTCGTATGCTTCTTGAAGTGATTGTGGGATCAACTAAGCATTGAATCCCGGATCCCGTGACTTATTTTTTTTGAATTTCCACATTGATGCTTTGCACTCTTATCTTCAACCCGTCTCACCCTTTCTTCATAGCTACATTTACAACTTTAAAAATAGAATCAGTATTGGAAGATATGGTAAAGATCTTATCGAAAGAAAGGGACAAATACCAAGCTCGACAAAATAATGACTCAACGTCGCATGCTCAATAAACATAAGTACATTTAACTGTTTAACACAAATAAAATTTTGAGCTACATTATGTTGTTTAAAATAACCCGAAAATTCATGAACTTAAACATAAAAACATAATGTGTCTATGATATGTATGTGTTGTGTCAGATACACGCGACACGCGATTGATAAGTCTGTTATCAACTCATTCAAATGCTTTTGTACCTGTCTTCCACCATATAATGTTGGGCATATTATCTTCATGACCAAAAGATGGATGTTTTGTAGACATGTATGTTTATGCAAATTTAAAGTCCCCGCGGACCCATTTGTAGCCTAGATAGGGCATCCCTGCAAACTTGGCTACCACACAATAATAGTCATCGATCTGCCCTTTGTAGTGTTCATGTAACATCCAACATGATACATCACAACTTTGATATTATAGACATTTAGAAAAGAAATTTTCACACTTCCTGATCATTTAGAACTTTTGGATTTGGAGTTTGAGAAGCCTTTAGAGCTAGATCTGGTAGACCTTTTACTTTTGTTGAGCCTATAGTTAGTTATTGCCTTGGTCGTTTCATAAAGACCTTGGGACTTAATTTTTCTTTGGATTTCTGCTTTTTTTTTCCTTATGTTTTTAAATGTTTTACTCCAGGCTTATTGAGACGATTAGATCCATTTAAATACTACAAGAAATAAAGGAATACCTGAGATTGCGACGCCTTACATTGAAGCTTTAAAGACGGATTCTTAAAAGCTCTTAGTGACAAACTCTTCTTCTAAGCACGCAATTTAGTAAAACAACTCGACCGCTTGCAATACTATTGACCTTTACCTGTACATATTAAATGGATGATGACTACAAATTCACATCAAAATTGTTAATAAACATTTTATAGTACACAACATTAGTTTTATATGATCTTACTCCTAGTTATTGTTCTAATTGTCTAAAAGTAAGGCATCATAATGAAGACTGTAAAGTTGGAGGACATAAGGAGTATGGTAAGGCAGCTACTCCTTTGAAACCATGATTCAAAACTAGCAACTTTAAGATTTTTTCTTGAATGGAGTAAAAGTTGTTACTTCTAAATCCTCACAACAACAGTCACTCTGACCTTAAATGACCACGGAGATGAAACTTAACCACATAAAGTGTAGCACCCTTAAAAAAATAACTAATTTCAAGATTCTGGAATAAAGGAAGCTCCGATCACACGGGTATTCCAACTTACAAACAAGAACCATCTCTGCTGGTTTGAAAAAGAAGGAATCTTACTTTGGATCCAAAGTTGGACAAAATATGTAAAAAGAGAATTTGTGAAAAAAGGAATGAAAATCATAGGCAGAGTGCCGCCTTAATAGTCTTGAAGCTCATGACAGCTAAAAGATTAGCAAATAGCAACAAACATCTGGTTCTTTTATACGTTCCCTCACTGAATGCCTGAAAAAGGAAAGTTTTTTTGCATGTTAATCCAACTAATTAGTGTATTTTCCATACAATTAAAGTGGCCAGTTAATCTGACAAACTTTTGTTGACCAAGTGATATCAAACATTGGATTAGATATCGGGCCAACCTATAAACGTGTTCGTCGAATAATCCAATTATTGAAAATATTGTTCAACTATCACAATGATTTCATATACCCCTCTTGCGTTGCAAATAACCCCCTTCACTATAAAAAAGTTCCATATACCACCGCATGTCCCGTGAAAAGTATTGCTAAAAAGCTTTTTTGACGACAGAAGGGGAATATTGGAAATGAATGAAAGAGTTCAAGGAGGTTTTTTCTAAATTATTAAGGTGTTTGCACATTGATACTAGTTTGATTATTAATGTTGTTTCTTGCAATCCCCCCAAACAAAACGATGGGCCTATAGATTGGTTAGTGCAGTATTATTTATTGTTCACCATGTCGCTGCTGAAAATAAAATTTAAAGCGATTAGAACAGTTTGATGGTAAGATCTTTTGTGAAAAACATGTCATTGAGGATAAGAATACAAATGACCAACAATGCAAATATACTGACCTCTAAGAGTACTCACTAAAAACTCTCCCGCCAAAAATTGGCTAGAAAAATTCGAAATCCAAGTAAGAACCAGATGATTTATTCGAGTCTGAAGCACCTTTCTCATTTGTAGCCAAGGACGACTTGACCGTTTGATTAAAGAATGAAAGGTCGAGCGGCTTAGGAATCTCCGGAGGTTGAGAACTGCGAATGAGGGCCCAATTAACACTTCCAAAGAAGGGGTGTTGTTTTATCTCTGTAGCACCTCTTTTGCACCCTAGTCTTTTATGTGGGTCCTTTTGAAGCAGATCCCAGATCAAATCCTTAGCAGCAAAACTAACTGTGGACCCCTCCGGAAATTTTAAGGACTGTCCCACAACGTTAAATAAATATCGGTTTCCACTACCTTTGAATGGGGTTCGCTCGTATAACAACTCATATAAGAAAATACCATAGGTCCACCAATCAACAGCGCTTCCATGACCGTCTCCTCTAATTATTTCAGGGGCTAAATACTCATGGGTCCCGACAAATGATATGGAGCGGGCAGCAGTCGGCTCTGCAATAAGAATGGGGTGAAAATCATAATTTACCAAAGTTTTTCGTTCACCCCTCACCTTTGAGGGCTTCGAGTTGAAAAAGCGAGGCTTAAAGCAAGAGGGTTGAAAGCAAGAAGGCTCTACACAAACTGGCAATTTGCATGTTGGGTCAATGCAAAAGGGTTGGATGCAATATGAAGCAATCATACAAGATGGCTCACTATTGAAGATAACGAATTGGTTCTTTAGTATAAGAATTTTTCTCGCTATTGTGAGAGACACGACTCAGTTGTCCCCTACATGCTGCAAGAAGGAATTGAGCCAGATCAAACTCCAACCTTACCATTAATACCTGTCAAGCAGTTGATTTTTAACAAAGTACATATAATTATTTTGAAACCAAAGTCATATAACGCATCTCCGCTCTTGAGGACAACTTGTGATCAAGGCACATACATTCTGTACATTTTCTACAGGAATACTTTGCTCTAATAAGTTGATTGGTGGAAGAGAGTCCATGAATGTAGTTCACTCTGATTAACTATATGTTGCACAGTAGTGTGGTTGGGTAAACATGTTACTATTAAAAAAGGAAAAACTTGACATCCTATTTGACCTCAGAATCCATGATTGAAAATATATGCAAATTTAAAGGAAATCATTTCTTTGTTTGGTTGTTGAGAAAATTTGGATGGAAAGAAAAGTAAAAGCGAAAATTAAGAATTTTTTATTTAAATTATAGAGAATCCAAGTTGCCTCATACCATGGTTAAGGAATTTTGGGGAAACCATTGATGAAAGATTTATCAGACGTCCCTCTCACTTCTACTTCTTCTTTTGTCTCGCACCCCACCTCCACCTCTCCCTTGGCTTCAGCAAATCACAAGCGATATCCAGTCAATTCGCCATGTTTGAGACCTAACAATTGTTCCCACCTATGTGGGCATCAGAAATTCCATTCAGCAACCAACGTTTACACAGCAATTTTGTGCAGCCTGTGATCAAACACTTCGGTAGTACTAAAATTCAAAAAACTCACTTTTAACACATGACACACTAAACATAATGAAGTGTTGTGGTGCTATCATAACAAAGGAAGGAATCATGTATGACCAATGCACAAAGGAATGCATATTTTTAGATAGTTTTATAAAGAGTGGATATGGATCTGCATAAATTTTATTTATCAGTGGATAACGTTTAATAAAGGGTGGAGATGGACCGTTTGAAAATTTCAAGATCTTTCGTTCGAAATGAAATGCTGCAAAGAAATGAGTTTCATTTTACCATAATTGCACCAGCTAAATAATAACATAAGTCCTGCAATAATCACAACTATTGAACCTGATATGTTTACCTCGACTCTGTTTTTCCTTACGTGAATATACGTTCATACCTCTATTGTTAGATACAATAGAGGACTTTACCTCCCCTTTGTTTTTCCTTAGTATACGATTTATACCTCAATTGTCAGATTCATACCTCTTATCTGTTTTTCTTTAGGTATGAATATATCTGATATTTAATAAAAAGATGATTTTGAATAAAAAGTTGAATGCAAAAATTGAGGCATGAATCTGATAATGAATCTGATATGCAAAAATTAATGTCAAGATAAAAAAAAGATGGATGCAAAAATTGTATCTGATATTGAATACAAAGCTAACCTATGTAATGAAATAATTGAAAAGTAGATGCAAGTGTGGAGGATTTGAGTTATGAGATTTCAGCTTTGTAGTTGAAAATATCCTATAGCAACGAATAAACAAAACAATGTCAGTTCTTTAAAATAAATTTATTATCAGATGTATTAATATAGTTAAAATGTTCCTAATTACACCTACAAACATGAATTCATATAAAAGTAGTTAGGTATATTGGCCACGTTCATTTGCCTAAGAAAAAAAAATCAGCAGGACTCGTTGAACCTTTACCTCAATGCTCAATAATAGAAAGCCCTGCCCATAAAGTGAGTATAAATGTAATACGGCACAAATTAGCCACATAAAACTATACGAAAGGAGTCTCAAGGTCAATGAAACTTATGCAAATATATAAATACACATGTTGGCGCCAATCACAAGCACTAATTGAAACTATGGTAGAATTAAAACTCCTACTCAAATTAGTGAAACTTAAGCAAACGTATAGAAAACCCAAAAGTAATATCAAAATTTTCCTATGTAAAGCTCGTCTTTTAGGCTAAAATGAATACTAATGTTTGTGCCAATCACAGGAATTTCTCCAAACACCTACAATGCAATTACAAAAATGTCTAATTTGAGAATAGTAAAAACAGTAAAAAATATGAATGCATACTGAAATAGTATTGGGTAATAGTAAAAACATAAAATTCATAATGAAATAGTATTTGGGTAAAGATGCTTTGTGCACTTAAAATGTGAGAAAAGGGGAAACATTGAGAAATATGACCAACCTGTAGAGTCATTTCCATGTATTTGCTTCTTTACTGGATAGGACAAACCTGTAGATATCAATTTAAAGAAACCAAAAATAAGAGATTCAAACATAATTAGTAAACCCAAACTCTATGAGAGCTACAAAGAGTTTTTTGGGTGAAAATGAACTTGAAAATTCTGATATTATGAAGCAAGTTTCAAAATTATGATATTACAAAGTTTCAAATATATGTCAAGGTGATTAGTCTTACGCTAAAAGCTAATTTCAAAATGATATTTCTACAACATGTTTTATCACTTCCATTATTTTAGCTAATATTCTACATGGTTATCTAAACTCAAAGAAAGGTAAATTTAAACCTTCAAATCCGTCGGTCATGTATCACCTGATTTAAAATGTTAAATGTCCAGGATATTACTCAACAATAAACTGATAAAGTTTGTACAATAACAAAACAACATTCAAATAACATTTAGTTATGTCTATGTATATATAGTAGGGATGCAGGGCTGTTATATATATGTATATATAGCAGGGCTCGTATATACATATACTAGCGAGTGAACATGTTCAGCCCAACTTACTATTTGTAGCATTCATTATAAACGTTCGGCCGTAAATACGGTGCAACCATAAACGTTAGGATTAAATGTTATTTTAATCCTAACCATTGACCAAAAATTAGAGCTCAACCATATGTTTTTGCTTCTTTTTTAAAACCAGCCTTATAGATATTATGTTGTTTACTATCAATGTAACAGAGCAAAGTTACGATATTACCCCCTCCCAACTGAGTATCATCATATTCATGTTGTAATTATTGAAATCCTTCACAAAATATGCCCAAAGTGAAGCTCGATATTTTATTCTATCCAAACCAACTATTTTTATTTTCTCTCAATCTAAAACTTCCCAAGTCTAACGCCCATCACCAAAGATGTTATATTTTATATGGGCTTCTTCAATTGCCAGTATCACCAAGTGTCTTTTGCTAAATCCCACCAAATTGCTCAATCTTGTAGTGTTGGGTGTTTAGAGATTGATAAGGAAAACCATCACCATCAGTGGTATTTAACAAAAGTATACAATTCTGTCACTAAACCCCTCATTTTTCTTCCTTTAATTTTTGCATACAATATATTACAGAAAATGTTGAGGGAAAGGATTATTTGGGTAATTTAACACACATGTAGAGAAAACTATATAATATATAGCAAATGTTATGACATTAGCTGAAAGAATAATTTTGGCATGAATGGAAGCATGGGAGAATATGATGGTAGGAGGGGATATTAAAACCAACAAAAGTATCTCGGGGCAAATTAAGTTATATGTTTCTTTTTCCTGAATTGCATTAAAAAGATGCAACTAAGCATGAGTAGATTGAAGAAAATCACATATACTATTTTGTTTGGCAGCATGCCTTTTTCATTCCAGTAAATATTTACTTTCAACAAACAACACAAGCTATTTTCTTTTCACTAGCTATTAGAGAATAAATAAATAATTGCAATTCCTAATGTGATTAAAATATCATCTCTGCTTAGAAATTCCCCAAATTCCACACACGTGTGAAGAATTGAAACAAAAGAAACTAAACAAATAATAAGAGTATAAATAGACCTACCAAGTTCCTCATGACCCATGCACATCATGGGACTCTTGATGATACTGATGTACCAAGAAGACCTTACTTCTGATTTAGTAGTAACGGACTTGGTTCTTGCTATTATAAAGTGATCCGGAGAGAAAGGGAAAAAGAGAAAGAATAAGTAGGAAAGAAATCAAGGATAAACCCACTTTGCGAAGAGAAAATAATAATTCAACGCAAAATAAAGATATAACATGCCATCAATCATTCCACCTCGTGATTATGTTTGGCCACCAAGGTAGATTTTTAAGCGACTCGCATCCACTCACGTCCACTTTTTCTAAGGAATAAAGTCTCTCATGTCCCAAGATTTCAGTCAGTTTCACACATCCAAAAGCTCTTACTTCTTTTAAATTTGTAAAGCCTGAAAATTCGGGTAATTCTTCAATTGAGTTGCATCCTTGAATGTCCAATTGTTCTAATGGAATTCAACTCCTCATGTCCCGGTATCTCCGTCAGTTTCACACAACTAGAAACACCTAATGTTCTTAAATTTTTAAGGTTTGATAAATCATGTAAATTTTCAATTAACTTGCAACCTTCAATGTTCAACTGTTCTAATCACTTCAGCTTCTCAAGTCTCGGGATCTCTGTTAATTTCACATAACCTGAAACATTTAATATTTCTAAATTTTCAAGGTTTGACAAATCAGGTAATTTTTCAATTGACTCGCATCCATCAATGTCCAAGGCTTTTAAGTAATTCAATTCCTCAAGCCCCTCGATCTCATATAGTTTAACACGGCCAGCGCGCTTATTTCTTCTAAATTTTTAATGCCTGACCAATCAGGTAGTTTTTCAATTGACTCACATCCATCAATGATCAAGGATTTTAAGAAATTCAGGTCCTCAAGTCCACGAATCTCAGTTAACTTCACGTAGCAAGCAACGCTCAAGAAAATCAAGGATTTTAGTTCCTCAAGTCCCCATATCTCATATAGTTTCACAAACTTCTAGTATTTTTAAATTGATAAGACCTGAAAAATCAGGCAATATTTCAATTACATACATGAAGGGGTTATATTAGCTTTTATTTAAGTATACAATTCTTACAAAGAACTTAAATTGGATAGGGACAAACACAATTTTTATCGAAACAAACATACAAGCTCAGCATCATTAGGCCAGTTTAACTTTGAAAATAGACGACTTTCACTCCTTGCTTTAAATAACGTATTCCATCTCTCATAGTCGTCCTTGCAATGACCCAAACATGGTAATGTATAAATGGAGAATATGAAAAAATGAGGATAAGAAAATGCTAATCCATTGGCTTGCCTCATGTTGATATAAAGGACATCATAACACACGACATCATAAAGATCTTGAAAAGTTTTAATTGCACCATTATGCAATTCCGATGATTCCGCTCCTTTCTATGAAAATATAGAACGTGATCACGACATCAGCGTATGATGCTGCGGTGCATCTAATAGCCAACATTCTAGGTTGAATTTAAGGGGGATCAATGAAGATGTCGTGCCCACTGAGTTCCTCAAACTTTTCATGTGATAGCGTGTTTTTATTTACAATATCTGACTCACTTCCTAGCGTTCCACTTAATTCACGCATATTTGCTACTTCAGCTAGAGTTGTAGGCTTCTTCGGAGAAACATCCTCATTATCGCTAAATGAAATATGGCTTATTCCATTTGTTACTTGTTGAACGAGATGGGCTGATGATTTGTAATTAGGATCAAATCTGGCTTACTCCATTTGTTGCTTACTAAACGATATGAACGATACGGAGATACAGGGTATTATTGGTGTTAGATTTGATTTTTCATCTAATTTGTTCTATGTTACAAGTATGTTAATTATCTATTGATTTTTATCATTCTCACCATTGATCACATTTTGGGCTTCTTGGTTGGATGGTGGTTGTAGAGGAATTTAAACTAGGGTTTCATCTCCTCCGGTTGTACTCCAAACTTCCCTGCTTTAAGGTATTTATCTCCCTCTCAAATTTTAATGTTTTTAGTTTGAAATTATTTAATTCAAAAGTTTTCTTTAGATTTTAGTATTATAGAAAATTCAGGCTTGGCACTAAGTGATGTACAACACGTTTTGCACCCAAACATAACATCAAGGTGCAGAAGATTGATTGAACATTGAGCTTAAAGATGTAAACTAGACTGCTAAGAAACCACCTCAAGACCAATTTTTTTAGCACATTTCCGTTTGAAGTTCAATTCGAGATCTGTTATTTAAAGTTAATATGATCACATTAGTTATGCCACATGCACTCTGTAACGTGAATACAACTTATCAACATATGTTCTTATTAAAACCTGTCAATACACTATCTAAACAAAAATACAATTAAATTGTAAAGCAAACCTATATTTCAAACTAAACTAAAATTCTCCAATATTAAAAGTAAAGAGACAACGTAAATATAAAAAGAAGTAGATAACTTATAGTCTAAATGTAGCAGCAACATTTCGAGTCTGCACCCTCGCAAGGGCTGAGACGAGGGGTGCATGGCAGTGAGTTGAACCGCTGCTATAGATCGACGTGGTTCATTTATGTCATAGTACGCACCTGTGTGACATCAATAATCAGTCAAAAAAGTCATCGATGAACTACCTTGAAAATAAGAGAAGTTAAGCCAATATATTGAAACAATTTTTTTTTGTAGCAATGAGGAAATTCAACAAGGCATGACATTTTATACAAAATAATGAAGAATTCACCCGCTTGACATGCACACCAACTCAATTTTCAAACCTAAAACATGTTTATCGGATAAAACTATTCAATTAAGTACAGTACATACATCAAACCAATAAAAGCCACACACACTCTTAAACCAAAAAATCCAAATTAGTAAATTCCCATAGATACACAAATAGTTGTTACTGAATAGGTATATGCAAGCTATTATAAATACAGAGAAATGGTACTCTAGTTTATGCTTATGCACATGGCATTAAATGAACTACCTAACAATATTTCCAACACCGCAATCAAAATTATTCATCTGATTGAATAAAATAGGATTCAAAAGTCATATATTTACTAAAACTTCGAACCTTCAAGAGCAAACTAAGTTTAAAAAATATTAATGAGATAAACCTTAAAATTGAAATTAAGGAGATTTACACCACTTCACTAACTGTATGGCTTATTTGATATAGGATCAAATTTGAGGAGAAATTTTTGTTTAAGGATAATATTCTGAGATAAATTAGATTTGAAGGAAGTTTTAGAACAAGAAGAAGAGATTAGGATGCAGGCCTTCTTAATATATTCTACTTGCTCCACATCTATTCGAAGGTCTGAACAAAATAAAGTTGAGACATTCTAATATATGTTAGTTATAAATATTTGTGTGTTTCTTCATAAGCTCTTAAGAATGCACATTAAATTGTTCAATATATTATGTGCGTTCGACCACTTATACTGAAGATTTAATATATTATGTGCGTGTGACCACTTTTACTGAAGAATGCACATTAAGAAGCGTATATGCATTCTAAGCAGAGTAAGTGAATACATTGAGAAGGAATGCAATTTCACAGAGGTATACAAGTCCTAGAACCACTATAGAGGATCACTTGGGTCGGAGTTTCATCATTAGCCATAGGGCATGAGTAGTAGCAATAATAGTTGTTCCAACACACAAACACACACATACACAAATCAAATCAACAAATCGCAATCTAGCCAAAATAATTCTTGCAAATCCATATATATATACACAAATTTGGCCAATTTGAATATCTAAATAGAATCAAATCCAAAAATAATAACAAAAACAAGAACAAATCAAACATAGATTAGAGAAATTTAAGAAAAAATGCGAGATTTTTGTACCTATGCCATGGTGGAGCCTCGCCGGTACCCTAGAAATCTGCATGATCTGTCTAGAGCGAACAGATAGAGAAAAATCTACGATCGAGCGAGAGAGATAGTACGACATAAATGATACGCTTGATATAAACTGAAAAGCAAAAAAATTACACTTGAAACTAATGTCATTCAACTATATGTGATAATATATGTATTTTCAAAAGAAACTGACAATATATAAACTGAATTTATAACAGATACAATTCTTTAAAGAGTATTATTGTTAACAGTTGTAATAAATCTAAACAAATAAACGCCTGAACAACCCTTGGCACAAACAATACCATTTACTAAATACCCAATTGTTTACACCCACTTACCCGTTAATTTGTATGAATGGGCCAGGAGCCCATTAAGGCAATATATATACACCAAATAAAGAAAAAGTAAATGTTGAATCTCTAAAATGAGGCTCACACAGAGAGATGGGATGTTTCTAAGGGTCGTTGCCCCTCTCTGTATCTATAGCCAATGATTTCTAACAAAGCAACAACCCTTCACACACACACACACACACACACACACACACACACACACACACACACACACATATATATATATATATATATATATATATATATATATATATATATATATATATATATATATATATATATATATACACACACACACACACACACACACACACATAAATAATCAGGCCATTCCAAAGGCATGTTTCTCTATCAATCTATATATCTATTTGATTTGGAGTTTGTTCAAATCTTTTTTTTCTCTCTCTCTAAGTATATGGCTGTGATGATATTTTTTCAGATAAAATCATATGAGAAAACTACACCATTTTTTTGGCGAGGAAACTCAGATGGTCTCTTGTAAGGCAAACACATATATATAAACTCAGAAATCTAAGGCAGTAGAAGGTTTTCAAACAGAAATATACACACACAAATCAAGAACAGATTGCATATACACAAATCACGCAAACACAAACACACACACAAATTGAATCAACAAATCGTGAGCTTTTCGTACCTGCGTGATGGAGCCTCACCGGCGCCGGAGGTGAGCCAGAGATCTGTACGTGCGAGAGAGAGAGAGAGAGTCGTGCGAGAGAGAGACAGGGAGAGAGTCGTGCGAGAGAGCCCTAAATGAGAGACCTGCTAAATAATTTTGAGGAAAATTTTTTGGAGCGGGAGTGCGAAAAAAAACCCGCTCCTTTTTCCATTTATCTCAAGTTTGACTCCAAGCTAAAATAATTAACATTATATTTATGCCATTTATACGTAAAAATGAGATAAATAATTTATTTTTTTATCTCAATTTTACTTAAATTGAAATAAAAATGTACTTTTAAAGCCAAATTGACATAAATAAATATTATTTATGTCAATTTACATTTGTCTGACATAACGTCAATTTTTGAACTGACATAAATGATGTTTTTTGTTGTAGTGAATCCCCAAATTAATATAGCATAAAAATAAGGGGTATTACATACTTTCCCCCTAATAACGGAATTTCGTCCCGAAATTCGGAAAATAAGGCATACCTGGTAAGAACAAATATGGATATCTCTCGTCAGTACGCAAACTATCTACATAGTACGGCTCTCAATCATTATAGCTTTTTCCTCACAGCAACATTGTTTTACATTCTCATTGGAGACACTTCCCATTATGCTCCCAACTGACAACATTTGAATAGGTTACGTCTATACGTTATAAATTCCATTATCTCACTATCAGTAGGAGGTCGCACCTCACTATATGACAACTACTCGGATTTATTCATACACAAAATTCTCATTCTGAGAAGATCAGACGAACATTTGACCACTCCTGACTGCCTAAAACAGTCGTGGAATTCCAACATAGATATCGGTTATTTTCTCGACCGATCAAAAATTCTTATTATCTACTCTCCTCTAAACATACGTAAGGAGATTAGTAGAGGTTCGTCCATAGCAAAACCTTAATAAGTACCTCGTATGCGACAAACAGGTACAAGTGTTTCTACAGAGCATGCTTCAAATCATCGTACCAAGATTCCACAATTTCTTTCACGAGGCTCCACTAATCTTTAATCACCATGCGCTTATTCCCTGGCTAAGGGTGATACATCCTACTCGAAACGAAATCTTATCTCCGCTGGTTCCTGAAATCCCATATCAAAGGTGGGATTTACCAATCTCATCCTGATTCAGAAATTTATACTGCGCCGGACCATGCACTGGCGCGATCCTTCCTTTCAAAGGAAGTCTGGGGCATACTAGTTAATATTGTAAGCCAACCCAAAGGAATATAAATCACTTCCTTCTCGGCGACTTAATTCATATGTTCGGGATAAACCCTTGATCTTGTTTTGAGGATGGCAACCCATCCAAGAACTTTACCGACTTTACCAACCTTTTCCAATTTCAGGAATTTTTTGATACACACAAAATTCTTTGGTTGATTCTCCTCTTTCAACCAAACCTTACCTATGGGCAGTGTATGTAGAGACTACTCACTACGTCTTGCTAAACATCGATTCTTCCCTTGAAATGTCTCACATTAAGTGACACGTAATACTCCCCTTCCTTCCTTGGAGTATGCCGAAAGTTCTGACCCGTGATCTTCTCGTCACGAAGCGCACTTCTGGATCTCGTATACTATACTAACATCATTACTCTTTGTATGCGCAAGTCGCTCTCACACTTGACTAATAACAACTCCGCTCCGGGTGTGCTTCATAACAATTAAATTCTACTCTATTCAAGGAATACCAATTCTTGAATTGCTTCCCACAGCCTTCCAATCAAGTTAGGGCGTGCTATTTTAATTGCACACTTATGTATGGATTATTGCCCCTCATGTGACGTTTAATCCACTCTACCACTTCCACTTCGTTATACTAGTCCCACAAACATATATTTCACACGTTTGTTACCACGTCCCTTCGACTCGGACTATTTCAACTGTAGTTAACCAAGATGCCCACATTTTTGCAACCCTCCGACCGCCCTGGGAGAGCGAACGGCGTGCTACTCATCTGTAGGACTAACTAAATTCAACGGAATAGAAGGAATAGGGCATTCAAACTCCATGACAATAAAAGAGGAATAATAATCTCAACCTTCCTCTGATAAGTACAACAATTTTCCCAAATAGGTACAACAACCAAAATAAATCACTAACGCTCTATTCATCAAAATAATTACAGGTCATCTCTTTTGTATACTATAAAGTTCTTTCCAGACAATCCATGCTAAAAATCATTCCAACTATTTATCATCGTTCCACCCCTCAACTCGTGGGGATAACTTTCAATGCTTTCCTACCACAAAAATCCGGCTCCAATGACCTTAAAACAAAACTCAACTTCCAGCTTACATACATGATTACTTGATCCCATTTCGACCAGGGTACCGAACTCATGGAATAGTGACCAAACTTCTCCCTATTTCCAACCTTACGCTAAGTTTCATGCGTGGGATGTCTCGCAAAGCGAAATCGAAATAAGGAACCCCCCCGATACACTACTACCTAGCATTGTCGGTTATCGAAATCTGTTAGGTCCTCCGTCCATAGTATTTACCCCTTTATTTCGTCCCTTGACAGAAAAGTTACAATTTCTCCCGTAATTATGCTTAACAAAGAACGTTTCACCAATTTCATTATCGTCCCGTATTGGTTGATGGTAATAGCATTCTATAAACCTCTGATACATATGATCGGAATTCTCGAAATTCCCCTTCCCTAATAATAGGGGTATAACTATTAACTCCCACATCTCTAAAGGATAAATATAACAATGCACTCTTCCTATCAATAAGTCCGGAGTGCCAAACATAATACTGCGTTAAATCTTTTCGCTCAACGGTAAGTCCCGATACATGCCGAATAATACTGACAAAGTCTATACATACATTAGCATCGAATATCTCGAGCCCACTCTATCCTCCGAAGTCTCTTGGATAGATAATATAAGTTCAAGTTCAACCTTCTTACAGGTAAAGCCTCGCCAAAGCAAACCTAAAACATGTTGCACCAATGCAACTACTCCGATAGCCTTGCAATAAATGCCCACTATCATACAACCCATTTTTATAACATTTTAACAAAGATAATATCATACTCGTGTATCGCATCACTAAAACGAGTAACCTTAATAAAGTATGAAACACTTGTTAATATACTCATTCATCCTCCGCGGATAGTACTAAAGGAAAATCCCGCTACATTAGAAAAAAAATTTCACATAATAGTAACATTCATAATTATATGCATTAAGCTCGTCTCACATGCTAATTTAGCGATGAACAAAATATGGTGACTCGCTCGTGTCACATAAACACGTCGCATCCTCTAAGGATACAACGTATACTTCCGTCCTAGCAATCGTCTTGACTGCACAAATGGTTTTCGGACGTAACACGTCTACCCAAACAAAAACAAAAATTATTTTTAATCGTCGTCCTTCACTAGGCACCGTATTCTTGACCCTTTTTATCACTTTGGAACATATTATCGCAAGCAATTTCACTCTGCACCAAAATACCTCAATACATAATCCACTTATCACCTGTCCTACTAACCAAGTTAGGATTGTCCTTCTCTCAGACTTAATAGACTCGATTCCTGTTAGCCATCCCGGTTGTTCCCTTAGCTTTTTAGGCCATAAAGATCATGTTACTATGTATAATAGTACTTACTGAATTTACCATCACTTGGTAATAATTTAACTATCTGAAGCATTTAAATGGTTTTCCTGATGTGTATCCACATCCTTTTTGTGGTGCTATACCACTATCGTTGCATTCAGTCTCATTCTCGACTAAATTCTTCGATTTCCTTTAACTTCCCCCACAAAGAAGTGTTATCATTTATATAGTCAAAATATGACATTGTCAACCTCTGAATCGGTCGTCCATCAGAATTTCCTCCTCGAGTATTATCAACTATTATTACAAGTTGGTCTCCCACTTGGAGTCATTTCCCCCACTTGTATCTACATCTTCCGATACAAAATTCGCTAACGGTTAAGATTCATATTCACGAATGGACCCCTGACATGCCTTCTCTCGATGAGTTCAGAACCACATTTGCTTCTCATCCTGAACAGTTGAGGAAGGAACATACGGTCAACACTGTACCTAAGGTTCTCCCATAGGCATAGCATTCCACTTCTAAAATAGGTGGTTGACTCCAACCATTATAATTTCGTCCCGAAAGCCAAGAAAATTTTCTCTAAATTTTCGCTTTCAGTTTGCCACACTCCGTCCTATATTTAAGCCTTTGGATACTTTACCTCCTTTGGTAAACACATAAAATTTTCGCGTTTCTAAAATTTTCCACTGACAGTCTCTACACATTTTTGTAATACGTTGGGTAAGTTTACCCTCGCACCTTATTTGACTATAACAGCATTTGAAAAAATCATTGCTGCACCTTAGTCGCCTTTCTAGTCGTGGCTTCTCGCGCCATAATGGAGGTGACCTCGACTACGGTCATCATCCTCGGATATATTTCATTATCTCAACTGAGCCCTGCCTCCTGATGTACGCTTAACGGTCCTATTCTGACATCCACCATCGCTCGATATACGCACACATCCGAACAAAATTAGAATACACTAATGTATACACATTATAGCAGGAGAATGAAATCTCGTCAAGGAATCGACAATCCTAAACATAGGGCTCTATAACAAACGACGCAACGCTGAAAGCATAATAAGCCGTACAGATCCTATGGACACTAGAACCTGATGCTCTGATACCACCTGTGACACCCCGCCTAATTAAATACTGGGCGATCACTCCTTTATTAAATTAAATCAAGGTAAACAGTTGGTTCATTCTCAGCATCACTGTCGATAAAAATAAATTTTCCAATTTAACACCCTAAATAATTAAGCTAAGTGTCAAAACCATTTTTCATACATAACTTTCCAAATTTTATTTAAAGAAAAATTATTTATTTATTTTATTTAACCACATTCAATAAGTAAGAATCACACCACATTAAATTCTACAACATAATCCAATTAATTTAATACATTCGTCAACATACGAAATCTAAAGTCACATATCCAAACTGAATAAATCCCATAGTAACAAAACTGGAAATAACTTAAATACAAATGTCCAATAACAACGGAATAATGGAAAGAGCTACACATGCCCAACTAGATGAAAGTACTAAGAGTGGATCCGAATGAACGAAGTCGTCTAATCAAGAGACCTGCAACTCCCACCTAAGCTACAACGCGTTCCTTCCAAGAGATTCTAAGCAAGACGCCCCTGTGGCTGGGCACCTGTAATACGTACATATATATATACAAGAGAGAGAGAGAGAGAGAGAGAGAGAGAGAGAGAGAGAGAAAGAAACGGGTCAGAGCCCGATAGTGTGTTTGATTTAAAATACGTTTAGCAAGTATTTAAATTGATACAGGCCAATGCAACAACATATTTGTGCGACACTCTCTTAAGAAATTCTCACCTTTCTTCTAATGTGCACACCTATCGTACTAACCTCCCCAACGGGTTGTCTTATCATTTATCGCACTAATCTTCCCCATGATTTCACTTATCTTATATTACTCGTAAGATTCCAAATTTCACGGTGCAATTGTTTGAAAATAATATTTCAATTAGTAACCAAAGTTCTCATTTTGACTTTATTAATCAATAAAGCTTTCCAATTTCATATTATACTTTCTCAAAACAAGTATTTACAATTTGAGTCATTAACCATGTCCTACATATCAAATCACAGTAGGCACTTCCAGATTTCATAATTTCATATATATATATTAACTACTCGAAAATATATATATCAAAACAGCACCCCACATAATAACTATGGTGCGGGCATACACTACTATTCAAACCCCATATCACTCACATTAAGGGGAATACAAATTCGGAATCACTCTCGAATTGTATTAACACATACTCAAACAATATTGAGACGAAGTATAGACTCCAAGTCCCTTAGGACCGTCTGAACTATCACTGCGATAGCCTTTACCAAGGATATCTATACACAAACGAAATGAGGCGAAGCATAGATTCCAAGTCTCTAAGAGGAAAGCACATACCCGCATCTCTTAGGACCGTCTGAACTATCATTCCGATAGCCTGTACCAAGGATATCTATCTTCTAGGGTACAAGTCAATATCCCCCATAAATGTCCCATCGAGATAAGACTGTCCCAGCGCGGAAACCTCAGGGATAGCAAGTAGCGTGGGCATGATTTTCACACATAGATAGTATATGCATACACAATCATATAACTATACTAATATTAACATATCAAAAATGGGTAAATTCTCAATTCCCATAATTACGTCATTCGCATTTATTTCACATTATATAATTATCATGTATAGCCATTCACATCTTACTTTAATTTGAGGAACTTTTCCACTTAATATATAACGCTTCATGGATGCTATCCTCCCAATTATAAAATTTAGTAGGTATACACATTTGTCTCAAAGTAACTCTCTTACGTGTCTCTCTCTTCAAATCATAAATTTACCGACCCTTATGTAATTCTCCCAAAATACAATCTTTGCCCGACATCAAGGGTCCCAAAATCTATTCACATGTCCTACTGCTCTTCCCTATCTCCCAAAACCTTTCATTAAGGATGCCCAAGAATTATCTCACAATAAACTGAATAGATTGCTATTCAAAGCTCTATACTAATCTAAAATGCTTGACAAGCATTGAATTCTCCTAACAGCAGAAACATACACGTGAGCAGCCATTGCAATTGCTATTCAAAGCTGTAAAAAATCCAATCGCCCGTTTCTCCATGTGAGATGCCATTCAAGGTCAACTGGAATTGCTAATCAAGCTCTAAGAAAATTAATCGCCCCTTCCTCCACGTGATATGCCAATAGTTAAAATGTCTAACAAGGTCGAATTAAAAGAACTCCCCTTCTACGCTCCGAGCCTATTGAACAACAATGGTTGGATCATTTAAGCGTGAAATGCTTCAAAAAAATGGCAACGTCTGTTTAGTTACAAAAACTCTTACTCTACCACAACAACCAATATGACGCAGTAATGATTTTCCAGTTAAATATGTGTTAATAGAATATGTAAGGTCAAGTGGGTTCTTTATTATAATGCCCTGGTTTACTTCACTAATAACGCTCTGGTTTGATGTATTTAGTGTTCCAGAACATATTTCATCATGGAAATCCTGATTTCAAACTTACATAAATCTTTTATTTATATATCCTGCTTTTATAACTAGAACAAGGTACATTTTTCCTTCAGAGATGTTACTTTGAACTTATATATTTTGATTATGAACTAAGAAATCAAACATTCACTTTGAACTGTTGACAAGCAACTTCTGCGGGTGGTATCAATGTTTTTTGCAGCAACACATGTAGGAGAATATGAACAAGTAAATATATAATCTCTTAATTTAGCTATTGAAATATTTTACTATTTATATGAGTTTCACCATTCATATAATGAAGAAAGATTTTCATTTATACATCTATATAAGCTGTAAGTTTTTAAGATTTTTTGAAGGCCATAAGCTTAGTTACTCCCATCATTTTAAATTTATAGATGTTGTATGAAGAAATTTTTATGATATTTATAAATTATTTCTATTAAATACCAATTTTAGTTGAAATAGAGTGTATTGTCATGTATAACTCCATATATGTATCATTTCAAAAATAATAAACAAAATCAAAGAATCCATGGAAAGTTTATAAATTATTCATCTAGAATTGTAATTTACGTTTGATAAAGCAAAAGAAATCACATAAAAGAGTGGGTAAGTATTTAGTTATGTCATAGCGTGGTTAATTGATTGATGTTTTCTGACTTTGTACAGTACTGTTGATAAAAAAAAATATTATAAACACCCATGTTAAGAAGTAATACCCGATGCAATACTCTAATGATTCGTGTATTAAAGTAAATTATATTTATTTTATGCAGAAAATATAAATTTGTTCTACAAATTTGGTAATTGATTTTTGCATAGATGAAAATATTGATTAATTTGTTAGTTCACAATGATGTCACATTCTGCAAATGACGAAGACGTACATTTATGTATATTGTTGTTCCCCTCATCTGGACTAGATAAAACTTATTAATAATGGGCTTCATATAGAATGTCTAGAAATCCCTACTTGTACTCTGTTATTTAGAAATCATATAGGATTTTTAATGTGCATTGTTAACTTCATCACCATACGACACCTTCTACTACTAAAATCCATTTCTACTTTATTATTGCTATGTATGTAAAATCTAGAGAGTGTCTATTTACATTTCCACTTAATATTTACTTTTCACGACTGTTCTATATTTTGTATGTATTTTTCAGTTTTGTTTTATTTTCTTTTCTTATTTAAATTGACATCGTTTATTTTGCATATGATAACGTATAACTCGCGCTTTGCGCGGATTTTCAACTAGTTATATATATATAAAATCAGTCACTAGTAATAATTTCATTTAATTTAGTGCACAATACATAAATGAAGAAGATATATAATTGCTAAATGTTGCCCTTAGAATCATTCCCCCGCATTTCTTGAATACTAGGCAACTAAATGAACACTTCGACAAATTGTGAGCGTATGGAAATGCTGTCACCCAAAATTAACCGTTACTTTACATGTTTGTTTAGCGATGGACAACATGAAGAGTGATGTCTGCACAGTCACCCTCATTAATGAATATTCAGTGATTATGGATTGCAAAGTGGATCTATTTACACATCATTTCAATCGATGCCAATGGTTTGGTTAGTTACCGTTTCAGTAAAGGACAAAATCCCATTTAAAGAAAAATAGGATACGAGTGTTTGACTTATAATTTATAAAGAAACTTCTTTATGTGCTCAAATTTATATGCATTATTAAAAATATATTAAAGTCCTGCATTGGTACAAAATTATTAACGGCCATAAACTAATGGAATTCCTCACTATATGCATATTCCGAATATCATCATTATAAAAGATACGAGACAAAAGTAAATAATACTTAGGTATTAGTAATGAAAGACAAGTGACAAACATTACTCTGTACGCTTTGATTCTTCCATGATATCAAATACATATTTCCTTATTATTTTTCTATATTACATTCATTGAGAACATATGTATTCCACAATTATATATACTTAATATATGCCACATGAGAAAGAACAAATGGCAATAATGGTCATCTTTATATATATACTAGCGGAATGCGGTGAAATTTTTTCAAAGTATTGAATCATATATAATTTATGTAATGAATTTTTTTTGTGTGTATATAATACATATAAGTGTAAACAATATAGAAAATCCATTCAACATTTTATTTGTTTATAGGACTATCCCCACTATGTAAGAGAAAAAACTCCAACAACAATATTAATAATCTTTCATACACCTCATATAAATAACACCGTCGATTTAATTCAATTCGTAAAAGTAACCAATACATAAATAAATATACAACATTGTTTATGCTACGACACCATAATTTCATAAAAGTATCAGCAATGCTTGTTGTCTAGCACATTTCGTGAGTGAGGATCTTGGTCCCGACCTCTAAAACAATATGGGCCGAAACAAATCGAAGTAGATGTCAGTGGAATTCATGGCCTCATCATCACCATTATTGCCGTTATATATAATGTCAAAGATCTCTTCATTCCATCAAAGACATTTAAGGCGGGTCCCCCTCGCTGGTTTTGAACTATTATCAAAGAAATATCAAGATTTGAAACACTTCAAATCACCTAAAATGACAACAGAGTGTTACACCAAAACATACTACATCTTAAATAAATGGGTCTAAACAGGTGTAAAACATTAACAAATGCATGTCAAGTTGCCTCACTCCGCAAATTAATATCAAATTGAGGGGTCAATCTGCAAATCAAAATAGAAAAAATGGATTAGATCTTTAAAACATGAAATAACTTAACAAAAATAAGAAAACAACTTGATGTTGACTTTGTAACTCATACCATATCAGCATCTCTTAAATGTCTTGTGCTATAACCAACTAAAGTATTTTAATTGCTTCCAAACTCTCAGCTACATGCACCATTTTAAGAAACACACATTTGAATAAGTAATTTTAACAAAGGCTCTTCTTACTTGCAAAAGCCAACTACAATGTCTAGCAATATACCTGATTATTAATTATTAGTTAAAAATGTGCTTGTAGACTTGGAATTTGCCTTTAAAACGGAGAAAATATACAAAATGAAATTTCATGAACAACAAAATTTAAATCAGCAGGTGCAAATGAATTATTAAACACACAATTCATGAACAACTAATATGCCTAATTATTAGTTGAAATATGCCTAATTATGAGGCATATTGTCAGACATTGTAGTTATTCATGAATTATGTGTTTAATTATTCATATTGCCAGATATTTTCAACTAAACACACAGCAGGTGCAAATGGGTATTTAACTAAAAGCACAGCAGGTGCAGATGTTGTTTAGTTATTCAAGAAATTCAAATGAATAACTAAATACACATTTCATGAACAAATGAGTGTTTATATACATTCATCTGTGCTACTCATATACATTTATCTGTGCTACCTTCCTCCACATCTCGAGCTTTAGCAAGGACTTGTTTCAGTGTCTTGTAAAATTGTGGAATGCACATATTCTCGCATATTCTCCAAAATATAGTTCTCCATTGGTGCAATAGGTTGTATACAAACCTGAAACAAAAGATGAGACTGTCTAGAGAATAATAAGCATAAACCATTAGTGAATGTGGGACTGGTTTAGAGTCTGCATGCTCACTAATGGCGCAGAGGGAGTCTGCGTGCTCATAATGTATGGCTCAGGTGCAGCATATCTATACATAAAATAACAAAAGGTCACAAAACATTAAATATTAGATAACGAAGCATCATATTGAATTGAAGTAAAATATTGTATGTTAGACAGATTTTAAGATGAAAATAAAGTTAAGGGTTGCATAGGTTCCCCAATGTGTAGATATTCGTGGACATTTTTTGCACTTTAGTGTGCACTAATATATCATATCTCGTGAAAATATTTGGCAATCTAGGCTGATATTTTAGACCCCGTTCTGATATTTAATAGTGAGCGGACATGAAAGTTATAAAAAACAAAGGTAACAATAAAGATTAAAAACAGAGAGGTTTTGTTAAGTTGATCAAGTCTTAGGGAAGTTGCACTAATTGTCTACAAATTCAATTTATGTTAGGAGGATTAAGGAAACAAATGATTATTGGAAACACCGTGCAAACTCTGAGATTGTTGGAAACAAGTGATTGCGCACCAACCGTGTTATCCCTCTAAAGCCAAAAAAATAGCTTTATATGTGAAACACTACCTGAAATTTTTTAAAAATGAAAATTCCAGAGCGTTGAAATGAAATTCTATAAAATCACAAACATGTATGAAAGCAGATTCGAATTGAAATAAACAAAAAAAATTGATTATAAAATAGAAAGAGATATCATAAGAGCTTCCTGATGGTAAACATCGTATGGATCTTGTTGTTGTTGATTGGTTCCAAAATACAAAATTAATGGCCACGTTGCTAGGCACATTGGTATCTGCAAATACCTAGTTCGATGCACTATAGCATGGCTTTTTATCATCTAATCAAGGAATTAACACCTGGATCTCTTTTGTAATGGTTTATTGACGGTGATGATGAGTTATGTAATAGTAGACTAAAAATCATCCCATCAGTTCCTAAGGGCTAGTGGATACCGCGCCAGAGTGTTGGAAGCACCCTTTATCTTCTGGGAAAATAAGTTAATGGCAACTCCATTAGGGGTCCCAAGTACTGAGAAATTTATGTTGATATTAGTTCCTCTACTGTGGCTAATGGAGTTGTGGGGCTTGGTAGTTGACATGGTTTTCCTCGTACAGTCAAACAACATAGATGAGTGCAAACAACCCCCGCAGTCTCAGAACTGGCCTTCAGAAAGAACCCCACTGTAAGATTATATATAGTCCGAGACAGAACGAAAATTTTCAAAGTGAAAGAACAAACTCGTTAATCCATCCCCATATGATCGTAGATTAGCAAGTCTAACCAACTCAATCATAAAGGGCAAGTTCTTTCTCTCTCAAACCACGAAAACAGTCTTCACAGAAGATGTGTTTACAGCGCAATAGAATTGGAGCATGTATCTTCTCATGGCAAATAACACAGAGGTCTCCTGCTGCATATACTTGTTCAGGTGTTGCATAGAACCCACAATGCTCTTCCATTCATGATAATGCCTTCAAGGTAGTAAAGAAGGATTGTACCTTCCCAACAACTGAAGTAAGCTTCAAAGTTAAATATACTCTGCTACAAATTGTTGGGTGTATATACTCTTTTGTAAAAAATATTAATATTTAAACAAAAAATAATACTTAAGTATATTAAATGCACACTCACAACAAATGCAAAAACAATACACAATAAGAGAGAGTACCACATTCCCATTAGTTGACATCAAGCATACAAAAGTCTGTCAATGCAAAGAGATCGTTACACAATACTTGAAATAAAGTCTGGAACTAAACTCAAGAACTTGATTGGGTACTTGAGAAGGTGTTCTTTCATTTAAATTACTTCCTCAGCTTCATACTGTTTCAAGTTTTGCTCAGCCAGTTACCATATTCGTCATGTGATTTTTAGGATAGTTCATTTGGGGGGCATCGAAGCTAGTTCCTATTGGTACAAACAGGGTTAGCACAAAAAAAGAATTCAACTTGAAAACTAGAAAACTAAAAGTGCATAAAAATGAATAAAAAATGCAGAATATATTGTACTCTATATAAGAAAAAAAATAGATGTCAACATATCAAATTTAGTAAAATAAGTGTACATTAACACAAATTTTAACTATTAAACACAAAATTCAAATCACATAAGGCATAAGGCATGGTATCCACATGGTTGGAATCTTTCTTACCGAAGAAAGATTTTAAATATTAGCACATACTCTGTCTAATTTATTTTTGTTTCAGCGTCACATACACATGCTCAGAGAAGTGTTTCTGGCTAATTCATGTCCTTGGCATCTTTAATATTAGTAACTTCAAACAAAATTTTTTTTGTTATTAATAACTAAAAATAACCAAGGCTTTTATTTCATATAAAGGATCGGTGAAATGTCATATATATATATTTCTATACCTTGTACCTTACACATGAGAAACAAAAGCCTTGCAAATGTGCAAGGTATATCCAATTTCTATATATATAATTTAATATACATATAAAATAATGTATATGCAACTATACAGTTTCCTTGAATCTATAGAGGTTGTATTCCAACTGTACAGATCGTACAGATCCTTCCATGAACCATAAAAGATTGTATTGAAACTTTAGAGATTAATATTCAATACTTTTGCGGCCAAATTACAGATTGATGTTCAAGGCTATTGCGACCAAATTATGTTGAAGTTTCAATAGTATTGTGTCCTTATTGGCCCAGTATATGAAGGCTAGATATTGTGTCTCGCATAATAAACAAATGTAAACAAATAAAAGCGTTGATGAATTATGGTTACTTATCACTCGAACGCTCTTGCCATGTCTGTAAAAGACAAACAAATAAACAATAATTAAAATTTCAATTTGAGGATCGTTGTTAAATGTGTGCACATCAGTATATTTGATTTGAAAAATGAATTAACATCGATTAATAAATATCTTCGCAATTGAATGTTTAAGTAAACATAACTAAACATTAATGCACATGATCAAATAAGTTTAAGCTTCTACAACTAAACAAAGAAACCAATAAAAAAGTTGGTTGGTTTTGTTTTTGGTTTTTTGGAACTTTTAGTGTTGTTTACCGAAACCAGAAAAAATCGAAACCAGAAACCAGGAAAAACCAGAATTTACTGAAACCAGAAAAAACCAGAAGAAACCAGAAAAAACTAGAAAAAAACTGAAATTACTGAAAAAATCGAAATACCAGCCGGTTTGGTTTTGGTATTGATTTTGGTGTACCGGGTGGTAAACTGGTACAGTTTGGTTTTACCGTCTAGAGTTTGGTTTTGGTATTGGTATCTACTAATTACCGACCAAACCGTACCGCTTACACCCCTACTCTAAACACATGCAAAGAGGGAACTCGGGATATGCATGTCACTCAAGAATCAATCTCTTATCTACTGAACTTCCAATTGATGAAGAAGGAAACAACATAATATCATCAAAGAGAATCAAATCTTCCAAGTATACTTAAATACATTACCTTACATAAATAAATAAATCTACATTTTACCTTTATATTAATTTATAAATATTTTACACATATAAAAATTTAATGTCACTAATTTGTTGGGCGAAAGGAGCAGAGATCAAGGGTTGAAGGAGTTAAAAACGTCTGTATTGCTGAAGATTTTTTCTCATTTCAATAATCATTATGTTGTGTATTTAATTTTATGACCATAACATTTATCATTTAAATAAAAGTTGAGTCATCTTTCGGCAACGCACTTATTATGCTACTATGGGAATTCATACATGTTATCAATATATTTACTCCTCGCTCTCTGAGATTTTATTTATATTTATTATTTAATCCCATTACATTTTGTTCTATGCACGATCTCCTGCAAATTGCGTGGGTTACTTGCTAGTTTTTAATAAACACTGTCCACCACAATATAAAAGAAAATTAAGTGTAAACAGAAGCAAATTAAATACACCAAAAATAATAAGACAAATTGAAGTCTCACTCAAAATATCACTTTATTAGAGGTGCACTTTCTACCCAAAATGTACTGCCAAACAATCGATTCATTCAATCAATAGTAAGAGTGAAATATTACATTGTAGGCCGTCCCAAATTTTTAATTTAGTTTACTTCTTTGCATATATGCAACGATTGATCTTGATGATTAATTTAAAATATCTTTAATTTAAATAAAATGATAAATGAATTCTTAATCTTGAATAAAGGAAGTATGAAACATTTTAAATTCTATACTATAAAGAGTAATTTAACTGTTCATAGATGAGTCATCAAGCAATACAATATAAATATTGATGTAGTCCATTTAAAACATAACATTATAGATAGTTCATTAAAATAATTGAATCAGTAACAGTAAAACTTTATGCAAAAAAAGCATTACAATAAATTAATAAAAACTATTTTTTAATTATAAAAAGTAGATTTAAACAATTCCACACAAAAAAAAATTTAATCATAAACTGTAGAGTGTAATAATTCATTGACAATACTATGACTTTTTCCTATAATTTTTTTTGTAAATATTGCATAAACAAATATGAGCTGTCCAACTGTTTCTTCGTACGGAACAACGAATATTCAACTTCATAATTCTGCAGGGATTTTACGAGTACTTGTACCAACGTATAACAAATGATGGGTTTGAACGATCTCTTTCACCACCATGCTTGGTGCACAAGCAAACCATTTGGAACCTTCCTTACCGGAGGGGGGCAGAAGTGGGAGAGCCCCTCCACCGCTGACTATCAGTAACTCAAAGGAGGAAGAAGATCTTCTCCTAAGAAGTACAAAAAAACAAAAAGACATCCATGAAACCCTTGTGGACATGGAACTGGAAACCTATGATAATACCAACACTAACAAGGTTGACAGTCCAATTATGGCTGAGATTAATGCAAACATGATGCTGGATGATAGCCCAACCATGACAACACAATCAACTACGAACCAAGGATGTGAGGTTGCTGAACAACCTAAAAAGACATTATCCTATAAGGAAGTGGTGAGTAAGAAACAAAATTTAGACATATTTTTTGAAGGTGAAAACTGCTCGTGGTCTGACGATGAAATGGAGGAAGCACATGAAAATACCTCTAGCCCCATGGACCTCAATTCCAAACCGGAGGAAGATGAGGAGGACCCATTGTGTCCTGTGATCTCTATCCCACAGAATCATGTGGAAAAACTAAGGAAAAAGTGGAATGACAGTGTAATCGTTAGCCTCCTTGGTAGAAATATTGGATTTAAAGTGCTGAATGTCGGGGTTCCCTCACTATGGAATCTACAAGGTGATTATGAAATCGTGGACTTGGAGGAGGGACACTTCCTTTTCAAGTTTATGATGAAAGAGGATTACTATAATGTATTGACTGGTGGCCCATGGGTGATAAACAACTATTACCTAATTGTCAGGAAATGGGTACCAAACTTTAACCCTCTTGAAGAAAACCATGTCACTACAGCTCTGTGGGTTAGATTGCCCCGTCTCCCTATCAAATGGTTTGATGAAAGAGCTCTATATCAAATTGATAGTAAACTGGGAAGACCAATCAAAACAGACTTCAATTCTGTTTCTTCAACCAGGGGGAAATATGCAAGAATTTGTATCGAAGTGGATCTTGCGAAACCACTAATCCCATGTTATATTCTAGATGGCAGAAAATATAGAGTGGAATATGAATTCCTACCATATATATGCTTTAAGTGTGGCAAAATAGGACATAAAACTGAATTTTGCCCACTACATGCAGCTAAACAGGCTCCAATTAACACATCAGAAAAACTGACGTCCGGAAACTATGGAGATGCGCCGGCCAAGCCAGCTGATAACGGCTATTCACAAAGAAAACCAAATGAAGAAAATCATGATAGCAACCTTGCTGACGTGGAAAAAAATCAGGATCAGTTTGGCCCATGGATGTTAGTGCAACGAAATAGAAAATATAGGAACGAGAGGAACAAAGTGAGTTCAAATGGAACTAATGACAATTTGGGAAGGAACAATAACAGGTTTGCTGCTCTCAACAGCGATGGAAATGAAAAGTTACAAAACCAAAATGTCAGAACAAATGGAAAAAAAACACAAGTACAAAAAGCCTGCAAAGTAAGGGAACGGGGGCGACATCTGTTGCTAATAATAGTACATAATTAAATGGAACTGACGCAAGGAAAATGAATGGCGAATAAAATGGCTTAACACGCGACCCGATATCAAAGAGGAAATTATTAACACAGAACAATGGGAATATCAGCAACACGTCACTGGCACAGGATAGTCAAAAGTCCAGCGCAGGTCTGACGGTAAATAGTGGCCTTGGGAGAAGATAACCCATCACGTCCACTAGCCTCAACACAGGCAAATCAACGTCAGCTACAGAGATGAGTAGTCTTACGGTAGGTGTTCTCCATAAAATAAGTGACCCTCCGCATGTTGAAACACAGAACCAAAGTATAAAAAATTTAAAAAGCAATACTACAGCCACAAAAACCACTGACGCTCAAGAGCAAAGACCTACAAACCAAACCGAAAATGAGCCTTCCATTTCCTCTCGCCTTCTTAGGGGATGTGCAAATCCAGAACCTATATCTGTCAGCGGGAGAAGTCTTAACCAATTTGATAGAGAATGTAGAGGAAGCAGTCATCTGCCAAGTGAATTGGAAAATATCCAAAACCAAGGTCATAATCAACACCTTGGACCAGGAATGGGGAACCGGGAAGATATTCACAGCGATTGTAGAGGAGAAGTGCAAAGACACACAGGTACACCAAGAAATTGCTAATTCGTGTGTGTGGAAGATCAGTGATGTAGACTCACTCATTCAAAATATACCGTCAATGATTGCAATTATTTGGAATTGTCGTGGGGCTGGTAAACCCCTCTTTAAACCTACTATTACGGAACTGAAAATGATCTACAATCCAGATATTGTAGTTATTCTTGAAACGCATATACCTATTGGGAATCTGGTTGGGTTTTTCGACAGTCTTGGTCTTACAAATAGGGAAGTTTCTGAACCAGAAGGTAGGTCTGGAGGTATCTGGGTTACTTGGAACCCAAACTCTATTAACATGGAGACTCTTTCCATAACTAAACAAGCCATTCATCTGTTGGTTACCAAAAATAACTACGAGGAGTGGGTATTTTCTGCGATCCATGCGAGCCCACTTCCACGTCTGCGCAGAAAATTGTGGGATAACCTATTTGATATTTCTGAAAATATAAATCTTCCATGGCTAGTTGCGGGTGATTTCAATGACCACGTGGATGACTCTGAAAAGAGAAGCTTTGGGAAGCAAAAGCCGGATAACAAAACCAATATTTTTCTGGAAAATATAAATAAATGTAATCTTACTGATCTGGGGTGCTCGGGACCTAAATTGACTTGGACCAACAACAGGAAGGGTTTAGCAAATACTCTCATCAGGCTTGACAGAGGACTGGCCAATGCGGAGTGGAACCTCAAACATCCAACATCCCCCGGACCGCATCAGATCACTGCCCTATAATTATCAGAATGAAAGGTATGTCTAAACAACTCACTATCCCAAAACCATTCAGATTTTTAGCTTGTTGGTTTGATAGGGATGACTTCAATAATATTGTTAACAGTAATTGGGTCAATAATGCAAATCTTTCTACGAATGTTCAGATGTGCACTGAAAATATTAAAAATTGGAATGAGAACATTTTTGGTAATATATTTAAAAATAAAAAGCGTACCCTTAGACGTCGAAGTGGCATTCAGAAGGCCCAAGAGAGGTGCTTCTCCCATAACCTTACCATACTTGAAAACAATCTACGTAATGAGTTTAACACCCTACTTAGACAAGAGGAAAGCTTATGGAAACAAAAATCGAGAATTCAATGGATTAACGAAGGAGATAGAAATACTAAATTTTTTCATACGTCTACTATTATAAGAAGAAGGAGGAACTGTATTAAGAAATTAAATATTAATGGGGACTGGATTAATAATGATGATATCATCTCAAACCATATAAACAACTATTGTAAGGAATTATTCAAAGCTGAATTTAGTTATGATATTCAAAGTCAATTGCGAAACTTGGAAATTTTGAGCTTAGTGGAGGACGACAACATGTTCTTAACTACCCCAATTTAATTGGGAGAGGTTAGGAAATCTACTTTTAGTATGAAAGCTCTTAAAGCTCCTGGACCGGATGGTGTTCAACCGCCTTTTTACCAACATTTTTGGAAAACCATTGCTACAAACCTTTTCGACTTTTGCCAAAAATGTTTTAGGGAGAAGTACTTCCCAAAGGATCTTAATAACAGCTTTATTACTCTTATCCCCAAAGTGGATAATCCTGAAAATATATCTCAGTTTAGACCTATTACGCTTTGCAATGTTTCCTATAAAATCCTCACTAAAATTATTATAGGTAGACTTAGACCGATTCTTTGCCGTAACATAAGCCCCCACCAAGCGAGCTTTCTCCCTGGGAGACAAGCCTCTGATAATGTTAGTGTCACTCAGGAAATTATCCACACCCTAATGAATGCTAAAGGCAACCTGGGTGGTTATATTATAAAAATTGATCTGGAAAAAGCCTATGACAGAGTGGACTGGGACTTTCTTGAAGGAGTACTAAATTGGTTTAATATTGACAAAGATTTTTGCAGCCTTATCATGAGTTGTGTCAAAAATACCACAACGCCTATACTATGGAATGGCACCCCTCTTCCTAGTTTCAATCAGACTAGAGGCCTCCGACAGGGAGACCCTCTTTCCCCCTAGCTATTCGTTATGTGCATGGAATATTTGTCTGCTATGATATTAGATAAAGTTAAATGTAATAAGTGGTTGGGTATTAGGGCCTCACCTGGAGGTCCCCGCATCACTCACCTACTGTTTGCCGACGACATCATTCTTTTCACGGAAAATAATAAACTTTCATGTGAAACAGTCATTGATACTCTCGAGGAATTTTGTCATGTTTCTGGACAAAAAATAAGTTATTCTAAATCTAAAGTTTTTGCATCCCCCAATATCTCTAAGGGCGAGGCACTAAACATTAGTCATTTGCTTGGTATGAGCCTTACTAATGAATTAGGAACTTACCTTGGTAATAGATTAATCCATGGTAGAAAAAAGGAATCCCATTTTAAACACATCGTTAATAAGATCCAAAAAAGACTTTTGGGATGGAAATCCAAACTCCTCTCCCTAGCGGGTAGGAAAACACTCATCCAAACTGTTACCTCTACCATCCCAAATTATAACATGCAAAACATCATGCTTTCGGTAAAGACTTGTAATGAGATTGACAGACTTAACAGAAACTTCCTATGGGGAACTAATGATAATGAAAAGGGTAAAGTCCACGTAGTTAACTGGAATAAAGTGTGTAGTCCCAAAATTAATGGAGGTCTTGGCCTAACAAAGAGTACGTTAAATAACCAAGCTAATGTCATGAAACTGGGATGGAAAATTGTGAACAACGACAAATCTTTATGGGCGGATGTATTAAGGAATAAATATAAAATTAACCAAAACCCTAGAGTGTGGAAGAAATGTAATAAGTCATCTCATACTTGGAAAAGTATCCTTAAATGTCGTGGAACACTTGTGAAAAATATTAAATGGAATGTCGGGAATGGTAAGAGTATTAACATACTTAATGATTGGTGGGTGGGTAATTGTCTACTCAATCCTGTGGAACAATCGGGAAATTGTATTAATGGAAATGTTGACATGCTTATTGGTGAGAACGGGAAATGGGATGGTACTATTATTGATAGCACTTTCAACTTAAACACTAAGAACGATATTTTAAACATCCCACTCCCCCGTACTGGCCATCGTGATGACAAGCCGTCTTGGTCGTTAAGTAAAAAGGTAGTTTTCACAATTGGTTCGTGCTATCATTACCTTGCTACCAAAAATTTGGAAAATCAACCCTGGGAAGTTTGGAAAAAGTTGTGGAAATTAAATGTCCCACCAAATATATGCACGTTTTTGTGGACCATACTCCATGGAAAAACACTTACAAATGCGCAACGTATGCGAAGATGCATTACGAAAAATGGTGACTGCCCACGGTGTGGATTGCTTGAGGACATTGAACACCTATTTAGGGACTGCATCCACACTAGGGAGATTTGGCACATGCTTGGTTTCGAGCACTCTTTTGATCTTAATCACTCAGGTAATGTTAATGATTGGATTAACCGTAACATTTGGGGTGATTCAAATAACAAAAGGTACACATGCTTCATTATTACCTTATGGTATATTTGGAAATCCAGGAATAATTACATTTTTAATAATATTGATGATTCTCCACAAACAGTTGCCCGCGTAGCTATGAATTTTACAAAGAATGTTTTCGAAGCTTATAAATCCAAGCGAGCAAAGGTTTGTGGGGATAACAATAGTATACTAACTCTTGAACCGTATGCTATTACAGGTCGCTACATCATTCATACTGACGGTGGTTTTGATCATGGGAGTGGTATGGGCTCATTCGGTGAATTGGTTAGAAATGAGGATGGTGAATGGATCCTAGGCTTTACCGGGAAACTTCAAGGCACTGCTAGCCCCCTACGGGCGAAACTATAAGGGATCTTTCATGGATTGAATCTTGCACTCAGAAAGGAATGGAGGAATGTGTGTCTGAAGAATGATTGTCTTGAAGCCATAAACCTCATCAAACAAGAGACTACTCAAAACCACATCTTGGCTAATATCATTGAAGATTGCAAGGAGCTGACAAAAGACATGAAAATCAATATCGTGCACATCCCAAGAGCAAGAAATTTTATGGCGGATTTTATGGTAAAAGTTGCGAGGGATATGGATGATATATATAAAGAGTATGACCAAGCACCGAAAGAATTCCTGAGGATGCTAGATGAGGAGACGAAGGAAGATGGGTTCTATTTTTTGTAGGACGTTGGCCTTTGTTGTTGTTTTCTAATTTCCTGTTTTCACCAAAAAAAAAAAAAAAAACTATACAAGTTGAAAAGTCATAAAGTTAATTTAACAAAATACCAATTTGTTCAAGTCAGAACCATAACAGTGAATCAATAAATAATATATGTAAAAACATAATGAAAACATATGCAACACTGAAATATGTTGAAGCAATCACTTAAGAAATGTAGTTAGGTGTAGTAGAAGTAAAATAAAATTAAATGTGTTATTAGGTATAGTGTTTTTTACCTAACATTAACAAAAATAATTTAAGGTGATACAACACGATTAATTAAGAGTAATTTAACGACATGAAACGATTACTTCGTAATTTCCTCACGCTATTCCTGTCATCTAGTATTTAATACCGAATGAAAACTATAAACAACATTATTCTTGTCATGTATAAAAAGCGAAAATAGCAAATAGTAATATAACAAAGTCAAAACATAATTTGGTTGGAAAGTTAACACAAGGATAAAATTGAGACAAAATGAAAGATTGATTGCGAAATTGAAACAGAAAATAATAGGCCCGAAATTGAGATAAAAATAAATGTGAAGAACTAATGGGGTACTTTACTCTTAATAATATTATATCATGTGCGAAGTGAGTATTTTTAGCAGGGGTTTTATGCAGGGGGGTCCATGTGGAAGGGAGGTGGGGCAAGTGCCCCATCCTAAATCTAAAAATTGAAAACTTTACAGTAAGAAAATTGTAAATTTAGAGTTGTGCCTCACCCAAAAAAAGAATAGAATTCAGATTTCTACCCCTAAAAAAATTGCAACCAGAAAAATATTCAGGGACAACCGCACCCGAACCCCCGATAAAGATTTGTGCCCCATCCAAAATAAATTTCTTGATCCGCCTCTAATTATATGATATATGTTATATAACAATTAATCGTGCTTGTATTGTATAAGTAATCTAGTTCACATGCATGAACTTTTGTAAATTTTTAATAAACCCTGCCCACCGCAACAGAAAAGAAAATTAAGTGTAAACAGAAGCGAATTAAATAGACCAAAAATAATAAGACAAATTCAACTCTCACTCAAAAGAACACTTTACTAGAGGTGAACTTTCCACCCAAAACGTACTGCCAAACAATCTATTAATCCAATCAATAGTAAGAGTGAAATCTTACTTTGTAGGCGCCGTCCCAAATTTTTAATGTAGTTTACTTCTTTGCATATAAGCCACGATTCATCTTGATGATTAATTTCAAATATCTTTAATTTAAACCAAATGATAAATGAATTTTTAATCTTGAAAAAATGAAGTATGAATTATTTTAAATTGTATATTATAAACAGTAACTTAACTGTTCACAGATGAGTCACCAAGCAATACATTATAAATATTGATATAGACCATTTTAAACATAGCATTATAGACTGTTCATTAAAATAATTCAATCAGTAACTGTAAAACTTTATGAAAAAAAAGCATTACAATAATTTAATACAAACTATTTTTTAATTATAAAATCTAGTTGAAAATAATTCCTCACAAACCATTTTTTAATCATAAACTGTACAATGTAATAATTCATTGACAATACTAAATAAATCTTGAAAAGTAGTTTAGAGATCAAATTGGTAATTTAAAGATTAAATTGGCCAAATCAATAGTTAGACTAAATTGGTCCAATTAATAGTTTATGAACTAAATTGGTCAAACTTGAAAAGTTTAGGAGCCACATGGGTACTTTACTTTCTAATAAAACAGCTGAAATGTTATTTTTAACAAAATCAAATGAAACGATGAAAAATAGCAGTCATCTTTACCTCGAAAACACAATAACAAAATCAAATGAAATGATGAAAAATAGCAGTCATCTTTACCTCAAAAACACATTTCATTTGTTTTAATTAAAAAAAAAACATTTCAACTCTTTTTTCTTTTAAAAACATTTCAACTGTTTTGTTAAAAAAATATTTCAACCCCTATACATATTACTAGTATGGATCATTTTTTCTAAATTGTAAAACGATTATTTTTTAAATAGGAGAAATTGTTCATGCCAGCAGTATGAAAAAAATACGACTACATGTCACGTTGCATTTTATTTGAGTGGAGATCATGTTACATAGAAGATAAAAGATTCATAAAAAAACGGTTTATTTTATAAAAACAGATAGTTTTTTTTAATAACTATTGAAATATTTTTTTAAACAATTATGAAAAGTAAAAAAAAGTAAAACAAATTCTTATTTAAAACCGTTAGTTATAAAAAAAAAATTATTCAAGATACAATTTTTTTACTTATTTTTCAAATACATTTGTTTTAATTGAAGGGAAAAATAGTAGAAATTTAAATTTTATAAATTCAACGGTATAATTGACATTTAATTACAAAATAAAGTTTTACAAGAATTCTTTTGAACGTAAATAGCTCCTCCCAATTTTTTTTGTAAATATTGCATAAACAAATCTGAGCTGTCCAACTGTTTCGTCGTAAATCTACGCTCAAAAAGGGATTTTATGAGTCCTTGTACCCGCGTATAACAAATGATGGCTTTGTTTGAGCAGGAGAACCGTTGAATGAGTTAACTATACAAGTTGAAAAGTCATAAAGTTAATTTAACAAAATACCAATTTGTTCAAGTCATAGCCATAACAGTGAATCAGTAAATAATATATGTAAAAAACATAATGAAAACATATGCAACACTAAAATATGTTAAACCAATCACTTAAGAAATCTAGTTATGTGTAGTAGAAGTAAAATAAAAATAAATGTATTGTTAGGTATCGTGTTTTTTACCTAATATTAACAAAAATAATGTGAGGTGATACAACACGATTAATTAAGAGAAATTTAATGACATGACACGATTACTTTGTAATTTCCTCATCCTATTCTTGTCATATGGTATTGAATACAGCATGAAAACTATATACCACGTTATTCTTGTCATGCATAAAAAGCAAAAATAAGAAATTGTAATATAACAAAGTCAAAACTTAGTTTGAGTGCGAAATTAAAACAAAAAAGTACAAAGATGAAATTGAGATAAAAATAAATGTTAAGAACTAATGTGGTTCTTTACTCTTAATAATATTATGACATGTGCTAAGTGAGTATTTTATTAGGGTTATATGGTGTGTGTTGTATAACAATTAATCATGTATGTATCGTATGTTAGTGAAGTAATCTTAATTCACGTACATAAACTTTTGATGATGGAAGGTATGCAAAAGAGAAGATATCGCCTGGATAGTCGGTTTTGGTTATGTAAGGAGAAAGAGGAGAAGACCAATCATATCCCGCTACACTGCAAGCTGACAAAAGGATTGTGGGATGTTTTTCTGGCCATCAGTAGGAATGTATGGGGGGTCATGCCTGCATAAGTCAGGGCGCTTTTTGAGATGTGGAATCCTCTTGGGGGTGGTCGGGTGACAAACGGGTCTGGCGGATTGTCCCCCATTGCATTTTTTTGACGGCCTGGAAGGAGAGGAATGCTCGTTGCTTCGAATGTATTGGGACGGCCTGCAAACAATCGATTCATCCAATCAATAGTAAGACTGAAATCTTACTTTGTAGGCCGTCCCAAAATTTTAATCTAGTTTACTACTTTGCATATAAACGACGATTGATCTTGATGATTAATTTAGGACTCGGCTATCCCCCACCATCAAGTCTTCCACCAGACTATTTCGGTGCCAAAAGACAATTATATCCGTACACATTTACAAAACCTAAATTTTTACTTTTTTACCATCAACTAAACTAAATGTATTTGAAAAATAATTAAAAAAAAATATTTTCAAAAAAAATATTTTTTATATAAAAAAATTATTTTTAATAAGAATCTGTTTTAACTTTTTTTTTTAACTTTTCATAAATATTTTAAAAAAAACATTTAAATTGTTTAAAAAAATTTGTTATAAGTTTTTTTAATTAAAAAATTGTTTATAAAACATAAAGAATGTTTTATATAAAATAAAAACTGTTTTTAAAAAATAGTACCTTTATGTACACATGAAAGGTAAATAGTGCTATTATGTAAGGGTAAAATAAAAAAAACCGAAAATTATAAGGCTTTATTTAAAAATTAAAAAAAAAAATCTACAAAATTGAAGAACGCACAAAAAAAAACTCTGAAAAATACTAATAGATATTAAAAAAAATAATGTCTGTCAGGAAAAAAAATGTTTCTCGCCCAAAAATGATTTCCAACAACAACAAAAATCAGCAACAAAATGCATTTCAAAAAGAAAGAAAAATTGTTTTCAACCAAAAAACGAATTCCAACAAATCAAAAAACTATTTTCCACTAAAAAAATTGCATCCAAGAGAAAAATAGTAATTTGTAGCGAAAACAAATTATTTAAAAAATAATAATTTCCGAACTAAAATTTATTTTAAAAAAATATTTCAATTTTTTTAATATCTACTAGTATTTTTCAGTGTTTTTTATTGGTTAAAAAACAATTTTAATATCTATTAGTATTTTTGGTTGAAAAGCAGTATTTTTTTTTGGAAAAAAATAGCTTTTTACTGTTGGAAATCATTTATTTGGTGAAAAACATTTGTTTTTTCTTGCTAGACATTATTTTTTAAAGGCACTACTTACTTTTCAAATGTACATAAAGTTACTATTCTGTAAAAGCAGTTTTTATTTTATATAAAATAATTTTTATGTTGGAATTCGTTTTTTAGTTGAAAACAATAATTTTCTTAATGATTTTTTAATATCTATTAGTATTTTTCAGAGTTTTTTTTTTCAAATTTGTAGAATTATTTTTTTTTTAATTTTTAGAATTTTTAAATAAAGCTTTATAATTTCCGTTTTTTTTTTATTTTACACTTACATAAAGGTACTATTTTGTAAAAACAGTTTTTATTTTATTTAAAACAATTTTTTAATTAAGAAAACATAAAACAAATTTGTTAAAACAATTTAAATAATTTTTTAAATAATTTATGAAAAGTTTAAAAAAAAAAAATTTAAATGGATTCTTATTAAAAACAATTTTAAAAAAATATATTTTTATTGAAAATACAAAATTTTAATTGTTTTTCAAAGGCATTTATTTTAGTTGAAAGCAAAAAAATGAACGTTTAAATTTTGTAAATGCATAAGGGTATAATTGTACTTTGGCACCAAAATGGTGTGGGGGAAAACTTCTTGGGAGCGGGAATAGCCACTCCCTTAATTTAAAATATCTTTAATTTACGCCAAATGATAAATGAATTTTTAATCTTGAATAAAAGAAGTATGAATCATTTTAAATTGAATATTATAAACAGTAAATTAACTGTTCATTGATGAGTCTTCAAGCAAAACATTATAAATATTGAAAATAGACCATTTTAAACATAACATTATAGACCGTTCATTAAAATAATTCAATTAGTAACTGTAAAACTTTAAAAAAAAGCATTACAATAATTTAATACAAACTATTTTTTAATTATAAAAAGTAGACGAAAAGAATTCATCACGAACCATTTTTTAATCATTAACTGTACAGTGTAATAATTCATTGACAATACTAAAGAAATCCTTAAAAGTAGTTTAGAGACTAAATTCGTAGTTTAGAGATTAAATTGGCCAAGTTAGTAGTTTTTGAGACTAAATTGGTCAAATTAATAGTTTATGGACTAAATTGACCAAACATGAAAAATTTTGGGGCCACGGAGGTACTTTACTCTCTAATAAAACAGTTGAAAAGTTATTTTTAACAAAATCAGATGTTTACCTTAAAAAAACCATTTCAACTATTCTGTTAAACAAAACATTTCAACCCTATACATATCGCTATCGTTGACCATTTTTTGCAAATTGTAAAAAGATTATTTTTTAAATAGTAAAAAATAGTTCGTGCAAGGAGTATGAAAATAATACGACTACATGCCACACTGCGTTTTATTTGAATGGTGGTCGTGTTACTTAGAAGATAAAAGATTCATAAAAAACGGTTTATTTTATAAAAACAGATAGTTTTTTTTAATAACTATTGAAATGTTTTTTTAAATAATTATGAAAAATAAAAAAAATTAAAACAAATTCTTATTAAAAAGAGTCTGTTATAAAAAAAATATTGTTTTTATTCAAAATACAATTTTTTTTGTTATTTTTTAAATACATTTGTTTTAATTGGAAAAAATAAAAATTTAAATTTTGTAAATCTGAGGTTATAATTGATATTTGATTACAAAATAGAGTGTTAGAAGAATTCTTTACCGCCTCGATACTCCTCACAATTTTTTTTCAAATATTGCATAAACAGGGGGTTTTATGAGTACATGTACCTACGTATAACCAATGATGACATTGTTTGAGCAGGAGAACCGTTAAATGAGTTAACTGTACAAGTTGAAACGTCATAAAGTTAATTTAACAAAATACCAATTTGTTCAAGGGGAGCCGCTATCAGCACTCCAAAAATTCTGGCTGCACTCCATTTTGGTTTTCAATTTTTGAAAATGACAAATAAACCCTTGCCTTATTATTTATCATTTATTCCTTCTCTCTCTTTAAATAAGTGATTTTCCTTTATACCAAAAATAAGTTTACTCATTTTTATTTTTAAATAATAGTTTTAATAAAAAAATCTTTAGATAACTTTTATTTTTAAATAATAGTTTTAATAAAAAAATCTTTTATATAACTTTTAGTTTTAATAATAAATAATACTAACATTTTGTATTGTACTTATGTACTTGTGTCGTAAAAAAAGATTTCGTATTGTAAAAAAACGAAATCTTTTTTTTACGAAATACAAATATGCTGAAGTAAAAGTGATAAAACATGATTTTTTTTTCCAAACACAAATAATAATTTTTTTACCAAATACAAACACAATTAAAATGCGACACAATACGAAATCTTTTTTAATCAATATGACCAAGTAAAAGCGATACAATTAACAGAATGAGAGTGTATTGCAAATTTTTAAAAAAGTGGGGGTAGCAAAACTGGTCACAAAAGCGAAGGAAAAACTCAAAATAACCCATCGTAAAAATAAAGTGAATTAAACTCACTTTAGTGCTTACTTATTTTTTTTTACCAAATATGAACACAACACGAAATCTTATTTTTTATCTAACAAAAACACAACTCAAATAAAAGTGACACGACACGAAATTTTGTTTTTTATCATTAACGAACACAAAATATTTTTTTAACCTAACACGAACACAATCCAAGTCAAAGAGACACGAAATGACACGTAATATTATTTTAATTTATTTACAAAAACGGAAACACGACTGAATAAAAATGCAATACGATACGAAATATTTTTTTACAAAACACAAGTATGGTCAAGTAAAAGCGATACAATAAGATTTTTTTTTCCAAACACAAATAATATTTTTTTTACCAAATACAAACATAGTTAAAATGCGACACAATACGAATTTTTTTTTTTATCAAAATGGCCAAGTAAAAGCAACACAACATATTTTGTGTTTGTGCTCGGTAAAATAAATTGTGTTTGAATTTGGTAAAAAATATTAGTTGTGTTTGAAAAAAAAAATCATGTTGTGTTGCTTTTAGTTCGCCATATTTGTTTTTCGTAAAAAAAAGATTATGTATTGTGTCGCATTTTAATTTGATCGCGTTCATGTTAGATAAAAAAAAAAATAAGATTTCGTGTCATGTCGCGTTCTTGAATCAAGTCATGTCGTGATATATTTGCGTGTATTCTTGTTGAGTTAACAAAAAATATTTTTCTTTTAGTTGCGTTTTAAAACTGAAACACGATCAAATTAAAATCCCACACAATACAACCAAATTAAAATCCCACACAATACGATCAAATCTTTTTTTATTCGGTCGTGTTTCTGTTTTTGTAAATAAATTAAAATAATATTTCGTGTCATGTCGTGTTTCTACTTTTTTTATTTTTTGAGATTCTTTTTTACTTTTGTCGCTTTTTTATTTGTTGGGATCATTTGTTCATATTTTTTTTTACTTTTACTGCTTTTTTTATACTTCGTGGAAATATTTAATTTTATAAATTATTTTTGAGATATTTTTATTCAAATGTTGATATTTATGCAAATTTTTAGCAATATTTGTAAAAAAAAAATAATGGTTGAATTAGAGAGGAGATGAAGGTTTGAATTTTACTTGCAGGGCATTAGAGATATGAGGGTAGATTTGTAACTATACAAATTTTTGGAGTGTGAGAAGAAAAGGGTGGAGTGCTAATAGCTCCACCCTTGTTCAAGTCATAACCATAACAGTGAATCAATAAATAATATATGTAAAAAACATAATAAAAACATGTGCAACACTGAAATATGTTAAAACAATCAATTAAGAAATGTAAGTTTGTGTAGTAGATGTAAAATAAAATAAAATGTATTATTAGGTGTCGTGTTTTTATCTAATATTAACAAAAATATTTTAAGGCACGATTAATTAAGAGTAATTTAATGACATGAGACAATTACTTCGTAATTTCCTCATGCTGTTCCTGTCATATAGTATTTAATATAACATGAAAACTACAATCCACGTTATTCTTGTCATGCATAAAAAGCGAAAATAGGAAATTGTAATATAACAAAGTCAAAACGTAGTTTGAGTGCGAAATTAAAACAAAAAGTAAAAGGATGAAATTGAGATAAAAATATATGTGAAGAACTAATGTGGTTCTTTACTCTTAATAATATTAGGACATGTGCTAAGTGAGTATTTTTATTAGGGTTATATGATGTGTGTTATTAGGGTTAAATGATGTGTGTTATATAACTTTTATAAATTTTTAATAACCTTGTCCACCACAACATAAAAGAATGTTATATAAAATTTCGTGGTTTTGTATTTTGTCAAAAAATAAAATATGAACTAAATTATATTTTTGCAATAAAAAATAAGATCACTTGAAAACTTTCAAAAAAAGAAGATGACTAGGTAGAGTGTTTGACACTCTCTTCTTAAGAAACAATTTGCTCCCGTTACGATTCTTATGATAATTAACAATGAGCATTTGCCTCCCAAGATAAAACGGTATCGACACGCGCAAGAAGTACTTTAATGTTTGTGTCCCACAAACCAATTATTTTTTGTACTTTATCTGACTCGATTGGGATTGGAAAATATTGAAAATATTTTTTTTCTCTTTTCTTTTTTCTATCTTTGAAAATAAAGACAAGTCTCGTATTTATATAAAACAAAGTGTTCTTTCATGAAAAGACATGATTTTTTTATTAACAGTCACATCAGTGACGTTTTTCATGAATAGTTACAACAAATAGTGAACCGTCATGACGTTTAGTGATGGTTCCAAAAAAACAGTCACTATTTATACTGTATAGTCAAAATCTTTAGCGACAATTCAAAAAAATCGTCTAGAAAATCAAATAAAATTTTCAAAAATTTTCATATATAAATGGATCACTTTGAAACCAAATTTCTTATTCATCATTTGTTCGATTCTAACAAATGAATATATCGCGTAACTCGTCTTGCTACAAGGAATGCATATGCACTTAGTCCCACCACGTTTAAAATGTGGGTCCTACGTTTATAATGGCTCAAAGTTGACCAATATACTAATTCGATCATAATATTAATTTGTGTAAGAAAATAATATTTTCCAACAATCCCCCACATGAATGAAATTTGAGTGAAGAATCAAATGAACATGAAAACAAATTAGAAAGAGTATCAGTAGAAACGAGCTGCATCAGTAAACATAACTTTTGGCATTGAATCTTTCCCATTTAGAGACTATCGGATAATCAATAAATACTATTTCCTGATCTGATCAACCTTTTTGTGTAAAGGGAGACAACAAAATTTATAGAGTCTTCTCCGAACATTCTTGGTTCTCATTGTTGTGTCCGTTTTGGCCTTGGACACCTCTTGATTTCATGAGCGTGTTAGAGAATATAACAATGTAGCCGTTGATTATTCTCGTAGAAGTGGCCCCTTCTCACTCACATAAGGAATTTCTATAAAGAGTATCCTACCAATACCCCAGTAGACCTTTACGTTCAAGAGATAGAAATCTTTAAAAATGAAATTTATCCGGTTACACATGGGAGATAGTGAACTGATTCATTTTAAGAACGAGAAGAAGAGTTTATTTTTTTCTCAGTGTTTGCTGAATCGCACATAATTAGGTTGTCTTATTGACCCTAATTATGGGGATCTCCACTCATTTAGATTGGGGGTCTATTATGACAATTCTTTTAGGTTTTAACCGGCTTTAAGACCATTCCCCTTGATGAACCTCCCTAGCTCTCTTGTTAGCGGATCCACGGTTATCTTATTAGGCCTAATGTGTCACTAACACCAAGACATTTCTTCATGGTCTTATGTCGTGACTAATAAGTCATGACTTAGTAGATTATGTTATGCCTTCTAATCTTGTACAAGTATTATTAAGAGGAATTGCAAACATTAGCACTTCCAATTGTGCTAACATATTCACTCGGAACCATGAGCATCAAGAATCGTATATCTCGTTTGGAAAAAATCTATCTTATCTTCGTCACTATACGAGGACATGGAATTAATTTCCTAATTCCTATCTTGATATTTTTTTTTAAGATTCCACTGTTTGATCTGCATTTGATGTAGCTAGAGATTTATTTTCCATAAGATTATGACCAATTAACTAATATTTAAAGTTGTTCGTATCATCTAGACACCCATTCCTTTTGAAATTTAGAGGAGTAATCTTGGATGCCATAATTCATCCAAAAGATCCAAAAAATGCACCCAAGTATGGCCATTAGATGGAAAAAAATTGTTTTATGGAGTTTTAGACACCACGTCATAGGCATAAAAAAACGAATTCCAATTTATTGGTGGCTAACACTCAGGCCTTGTGCATGTCCACTATGGATTCAAAAAATAAACTATAATAATCGTTACCTTTAGGAGTGAGTCTCTATTTCTTTTGTGGAGTCCAAACTGACGAGAGCGATCTTCAATTTCTCAATAGTAAATGTTTTGTGATTCTTTTCCATTAACCAACACCCCAAAAATCTAGACTTACAGGTTTGTATTTAATCTTGATATATCTACTTTGATATTTTGATGATTGGTTTGTCATCTTAGTAGTATGGTTTCGGAAGATTAGCAAAATGATGTGAGATATTTTGAGAAATTGTAGCGTGGAGAGATGAGATTCATAATCGTGAGGGAGAATCCCCATGCCTAAGAACGTTAGCATAATAATTTGCAGGGGAAGCTATTGAAACTAAAAAAAAAGTGATTTTTAAAATAGAAACCCGAGCTTCTCTCACCTCTTGTTACAAAGTTCTGCCTCTTGTTACTTTTAGCCCAAATTTATATAATTCCAGACAACATTATTCAAAATGGTGATGCACAAACGGTTTAGTTTGTCACTACGATATTTGGAGTAGTTTGTTTAAGCCGTGAGACTATTATATCTCCTTTATTAATTGACCTTATATACGAGCTACATTCTTGTCAAGTTCCAATTTCCCTATCTTTTAGAAGTGCAAAATTAAAAAACAAATAAGTAAAAAGTATTGTTTTAAAATAAATTGTGTTGATTAGTGTTTTGTCCCTATAAACTGAGTATATTTTGCGTCGAGTGTATCCAATATTTTTATATCGCAAAAAGTATCTTGTCTATTTTTAATATCCTTTTTCTCAAAGTTTAGGAAGAAATAAAATTTTTTGACCAAAAATAGATGGCATAGATAATTAAACGGGTAAAGATACAGTAGTCACATATGATATTTCTGATGACTAGTGATAATGATTTAACCTGAATAATGTGTATTAGTTTCGGTTATATACGTTTTGTTAATATAGTATATGATGTATGTTATATAACTATTATTCATGCATGTTTTGTATGTTGGTTAAGTATGTTAATTAACATACATGAACTTTAAGAATTTTTTTATAAACCCTGCCCACCACAACCGAAAAGAAAAGCCAAGTGTAAACATAATCAAATTCAATGGACAAAAAATAATAAGACAAATTCAAGTTTCACTCAACTAACACGCCATTACAGGTGCCCACTTTCCATCCAAAACCTACTGCTAAAACCATCAATTCCACTAATCAATAGTAAGAGTGTAATATATTAGTTTTTAGGCCTTCCAAAAATTTTAATCCCCTTTTCTTCTTTATTATAGGCTACAATCTATTTTTTTTAAATGAATATATGATGCTGATTATGATTTATTGAAAATATAGTAAATGATAACTGAAATTTTAATGTTCGATGAGGAAAGTACGAATTATTTAAAGATGTACATTATAAACATTTTACAGTTCATAGTTGAGTCATTAAGAATTACATTATAAACTTTGATATAAACCGTTTTAAACATAAAATTATCAACCGTTCGTTTCAATAATTCAATAAGTAACCGTAAACTTTGATATAAACCATTATACCGCTGACACCGACCTTTTTTATAAATAATTTTGAGTTGAGTTTTTAATATGATTTTTAAACATTTCAATATACCCATATGTTGATGTAAAAAATTAGATCACTCTAATAATTCAATCACAGATAAATAAATGAGACAAAAGATTTTAAAGTGGTTCAGCCTTATAAGAATGGCCTACGTCCACTGTTGTTTTATTGCTGAGTGTTTGGGAATTCTCGATTACAAGAAATTCCGTTATGGATCCCAAAGTTTGGATTCAGGATTCGATCTCCTCCAATGAGGATTGTACAATGTATTTATAGCCCTGAGGTTGTAATGTGAAAGGGTAATACATTTAATGATATACATATGAAAGGGTAATACATTTAATGTCCTCTTTACGTGTGCGTCTGAATGATAAGCATTTAATGAACCAGTTGAACTGTTGGTTATCCAGCTATTAATGCTTTGTTCGAGATGCAACTCGGACCACCTGAGTAGCTCGGACCGCCTGAGCTTCTCGGTGCTAATGAGTTCCTCGGAGAGGTCCTGTTGCTCGGAGCATAAGAGTTCCTCGGAGAGGTCTTGTTCCTCGGTGCATAAGAGTTCCTCGGATCGTATGATCATCTTAGAATTGCTTGTTGTTGCCATGCAGATAGCCATGTGTCTTCATATGGTTGGTCCAAGTCAGCAGACTAAATTTGGTATCAACAGAAGCCCCCAATGTTTCGTAGTTCGAAATTTGAGGAGTATGAAACATTCTTTCTCGGAATACGGTAGCTTTAAATAGTTCTTCCTGATTTTTAGGATCATCTCCCTTGTATTTATTTCTTCATCTCAATTCGTAGAATCATGCTTTTTGGACTTTCCTGCTCGCTTCGTTTCCCGCGTCACTTTTCGTCTTTTTAGCCGCTGTTGTTCGCTTTGATTCCCGCACCAATATTTAATGCCTTTTTAGCCGCCGATAACGTAATTGTCCTTTTTATCATCATTACTTCGCCAGTTCCTAAGGCAAGGTATTTAAACTTCACAGAGACTTCCATCGTCTTCTATCTTTTCAAATTTTCATCTTAGAGTTTTTCATCGTCTTCTACTCTCTTGTGTACTCATCTCTTCCATCGTCTGTCGTCATCAACTCTACTCTTTTCCTGTAAGATCTTCTTCCTTCATCTTTATTTCTTTATTCACCATGGTTTATCCTGTTGAGTCTCTTGAGAAATTTCGTTCTGATTTTTCCATTCCCTCTTGGGTCGTCATGGAAGAGCTTTCTAAGCCTTCTAATTATTTCAATTTGGCTGAGGGACATTGGTTCCCCAGTCTCTTTTTTGCTGATTGTGGATTTTCTTTTCCACCAAATCCTTTGTGTCTGGAATTTTGTCAGTACTTTGATGTTGTTCCTGCACGAATAGCTCCCAACATATGGAGAATAGTTAATGGGGTGCATAAATTAAATCAAGTGCATAGAACTCATTTAGGAATTCCAGAAATCATGTACTGCTCTAGATGGGCAGTTAATGATAATATTTATTATTTGAAAACTAGGTTTATAAATAGGGCCTTAGTAGTCAATCTCCCTGATGCCAACAGGGATTATTTTGAACATGGGGTTGTTGTAAAAAATTGGCAACACCCTCCTTTAACCGGAGATGAAGTTTACCAGGGTCCCAGATGTCCTCCTTACAGCAATGGGATAGGTTATTTTTATTTATCTTGAAATCGTATTTGTTTTGTGTTTGATAAAATGCGTTACTGATAACAATGTCTATTTATTTGCAGTAGATAGCAAGAGAAAGTGCCCAAAAGAAACAGATGTCAATATAAGGCATTTGGGACTTATCTGAGGTCTACACAAAAGGGTTGCTGACGAGCACCTTCGATCAGCCTCCTATCTGCTCCAATACAAGAGCTATACAACTTCTTTCACTACCCGTCCAGTGATCAGTGAAGCAGAACCAGTACCACCCTCTTCAAGCTCTTCACCAGAATCTCACGTTCTGTTGAGCGAAAAGATGAAGAAGAGAAGGACTCCTGCTCTGTTTGAGAAAACTGCCTCCGGTTCTGGGGAGGTAAAAAGGGTCAGGATTGATGTCCCAAAGTAGGGGACAAAAAAGAATGGTGTAGTTCCTTCAACTGCTACTGCTAAAGTCTCCGAGAAGGTTGCTGACAAGCCCGTAGTGGCTCCGAGCAACTCTGCTGCTCCTGGAAAGGTGATTGTGATATCACCGACCAAGGATTCTTCCTTGGTTGTACCTGTTCCCCCGAGGAGACTAAAGAATAGTACCTCGGTTAATTTGGCTGACGTCATCATTCAGCCCCCCTGTTGCTGGGACTAAGGTTCCCACTTCTGTTCCTCCGAGCTCTGACATGAGCTCGGTAAAGTCCCTGACCATTCCCGAGGTGCAAGGTAATGAAGATAACCTTACTCGGGATATGGTTACTTCTTTGGCTGTTCGTCATCTTGCTTCAGTAAGTACCCTTACTTTGAACTTTTCATATTTTCCTTTGTTATTTCTCATATCTGTTTCTGACTTTGCTTTCTTTTTCAGTTTACAGTTGACGAGCTGCTTCAACATAATTCTCAATAAGGATGAAGCAATCAAGGCTTCTTGCTCCTCGTCTAGTGTGGAGGGAGCTCTGGAAGAAGCTACCAAGTCCTTGTAGGAATCTCGCCAGAAGTACACTACTGATAAGGCAGTCTGGGAGAATAAACTTGTTTCCTCCGAGCAGGAGAAAACTCAGGTTGCTGAGGCTTCCAGGGATTTGGAGAAGAAAGTGAATGCCTTGGAGAAGGCTAATAAAGAGCTTGATGTGAAGCTCAAGGCTGCTGAGGAGTTTGAAAATAAGCTCAAGGATGCTGAGGAGAGGTTGGTCCAACTCCAGGAAGTAAATCGGCAGAAGGAGGAAGCTGAAAAAAAATTAAAAGCTGCTGATGTTTTGCTGTCCGAGAAGCTCGCCTTGGAGAAGGCCAAAAGGAAAGCTGTCGTGAAGAAGTCCTTCAGCTCTGGCTGGAACAAAGGTTGGGATAAGGGATGTGCTGCCATGGTCTCTCAAGTGGATTATGGCAGTGTAAAGTATTTCAGGGACGAATGGGTTGCTGCCCTTCAGGAATTGAAGGTCGACGAGTCATCCGAGCTCTTCCAGAGACACATCCCTGGTCCTCCTCCTACTCCAGAAGAATTAGAAGAGGACGAAGCTACCTCTGAAGAATCTTCAATGGTAGTAGGAGAGAATTCCCTAACCAGTCAGCATGCTGTCGAGCAAGGAGTTTCTTCTTCCGAGCAACAGTTGGTGCTCTCCGAGCAAGTCGCATTTCCCTTCGAGCAACCTGCCTCCTCTTCCCAACCTCTCGAGAAGGTTTTGGGAGATAAGAAAAAGGTGTAGTATTGTTCGGTTTTCTCTTTTTATTTTTCTTCTTTATCAAATGTAACCAAGATATTTGTAACTCTGCACTATGATCTAATAAAATTTGAGTTTTCTTCCATACGATTGTCTCTTTTCTATTTGTACTCTGTCTTGATCTTCTTTTTGATTATTATCTTTTCTTTCTATGATAGTTTCTGGCTAGGATTGATATGCTCTGCCAATGATACAAAGCTGATGCAGCAATGCAATGAATTTTATAAGGCTGGTCACACAGACCTGAGTGCATCAGAAGTTGCCGACATCCTTGGTCATGATGCTTCAGAATAGGCAGTCGAAGCTTATCAGTAACTGAAGTGCTTACTTGACCGAGCTGTGGCCAATAATGTGGCTTACTATGAAATGATCGAGGATCTTCAATGTACCCTAGAAGACCTTCAGAATCAGTACAAGGAATCAACTTCCCTATTGCATGAAGGGTATGAGAAGAGGTCTCAGTAGCTTTCTGTCGAGAAGGGCTACGAGAAGCTCATCGCTGGGTACGATGTCAGGGAGAGAACCCTAAAGGGTGAGGTTGAAGCATGTAGACAGATTGCCGAGCTGTTGGAGCAAGAGAATAACAATTTGCAGAAAGAGCTAGCATAGTTGAAGTCTGCAGCCTCTTCTTCAACAGCTATAATCCCAGTGACTGACGAGGGATTTTCATTTTTAGAGGTTGAGAATGCCAAATTGAGGCAAGAGTTGGACACCTTGAGGAGGTCGGGCACTTCCACATCTCCTCGGGGACGAGCAAGAGCTTCTCGGGGTCGAGGAAGAGCAGTTCGGGTTCTTGTCGAGGAACAGAGGACATCATCTGCCTTAGAGAACCAGGCCTTCCAACTAAAGGCGAAGAACCAGGCGTTATCTGATATGTCAAAGAAGATTCGAGACTTGGAAAAACAACTCTCTGCAAAGATATCAGTGTTGGAGACTAATGATCTTTTTGTCAAAAGTCTCCATGAGAAGCTTGAGAGGCTAACGTATCAATTCCACAAACAGCCCAGGGAATTCTGGATGGCTGGATACAACGAAGCACTATTCCACTTGGATGATCGTATCCAGAACGCCAATAATGAGGGCTACAAACAAGGCTGGTTGAATGCCTTAGGCGTGCTGAAGCTCGAACAAGGACACTATCTGCGGGACTACCATGATCCCGGGGTGCTCGACTTGCATGTGCCACCGTACGATCTTTCTTGAACAATGTCAAGTGGGTATCCACACCTACTAAATTGTTCATATAAAAAACAGTGTTACCCACTTGACATTGTTCAAGAAAGATCGTAGAATCTCAATAAACATGGTACAAATGATAAACACTATATTATGGGAGAATATCTTTCACATAGCATAATGATGTTTTGTCTTTTTTCAAAATGTCAACATGGCTTGCTAGTATATATATATATATATATATATATATATATATGCACTACTTGTAATTTGTCTTCTTGTAAATTAAAAAAGAAAAGAAAACAATTCTCTCATTGATCCCATTTTTTTTTGGCAAGAAAAATATTTTATTAATAGATGGAGAAAAAGCTTCTCCAAGAGCACTTACAAGTGCTAAATCAAGATTCTTGCAAAAACAAAAAACAAAGTAAAGACAATTTAAAAAGCATTTAGGAGCTACGATTTCTTGAACGCGTTCGCTTACGAACAATGTTCCAATTTTCTATTTTCGCAGAAGAATTTTTATACTTCGAGATAGGATCGGAATCCACCACCGATGCTGAATCAGGTTTGGGGAGATCCACTATTAAATTAATGACGCGGTCATCGTGAATTTGAACGTTAATAGGATTAACTCGTCACTTGTATTAATATTTTCTAAATGAGACATATCTTCATTACTTTTAAATTCTTCATGAGAAGATGAGTTCTCTAATAGATCATTGTGCAAAACAAGCTTATCTCCTATTAATACGATGGAGTCGCGATATATTAATTGATGAATATAGCTTTGATATTTTTTAGTAGTTTGAGACCGTCGAACAACATTTGACTCCTCATTATTAGAAAATAAATAGTCACTTGTGATATGTGACAAGTTTGGAATGACCCTAAAGGAGACATATTACCATAAGAATCTTCCTTGTTTGAAAATCCCCCCGAGTCGTTAGACGAAATATCTCCACCAAATTTGTCACTTTTTTGTAAAATTACGGGGGTTTACATTCCTTTTGAAACGTCACCAACTGATTTGAAACTTCCTTAGTAATTTATTTATTTTGGTAGGACTACCTTATTAGAGCATCCACAATAGTGGAGAGTTTGGACAAAAAAATTGGTAAAATTACAAATTTACAGATGTATAATGGGGATAGGAAGTTGGAAAAAATGGAGAGAGGAAAGGTAAGGGATTTGTAAAGTTACCGGTTGGATGCTGATTCAGTAAAAACTTGTTACAAACTTCTGATGCTCGTAGGAACTTCCTACGAACTTCTTTTGTCCGTAAGAAGTTCTTACGAACTTCTTTTGTTCATAGGAAGTTCCTACGAACTTCTGAAGTTCGTAAGAATTCCTACGAAAAAAAGAAGTTCGCAGGAATCCCTTTTTACTGCTGTGAAAATCTAACACCGTTTGGGGCCTCTTGGGAACTCTTATTTATAAATAGGGGCCAAATTTCTCACAATTTCTTATTATCACCCTTTATAAATTTTTAGAGTCTTCTATTTCATTTTTTTATTTTCATTCTAAATATATTTTATTTCTATAGAAAATATGTCTTCCTCTCAACCGATTATTTCCGGTACATCTCGACAACCTAATATGACTCCTTTTGAGGATGAAGTATTATGTACCATTTATGCAAAATATACAGCTCAATGTATTGGAGGAAACTCAATATCATCGGGCACATTTTGGGACACTATGAAAGATGAGTATAACGTCACGCATGGAATTACAATTACTCGTACGAGATCCATGCTATCAACACGTTATAATCATATATCACATCAAATAATGCTATATATTGCAAAGCATTCTCACCAAATGAAGAATATGGGAAGCGGGACGAACGAATTCCAAGTGGTTACTAATGCACGCGACGCGTACCGCACCGAAACAACAAACATTTTACGTTCGATAACTGCTATCAAATTTTAAAAGATTTACCAAAATTTGACTTGGAAAATACAGCGGGGAACGATGACAGCCCTACACCTGTACGCGAAGATGATACTCCGGCGGTACGAGACGTATCGGATAGACCCCCAGGGAGGAAGGGTGAGAAACAACGTGCACGTCAACGAGCTCATTCTGATAGCTTGGATTATAACACGGTAGTAATCAAACATTGTGAAGACTTCAATTCAATGTTTAAAAGCAAGCAAGAGTGGAAGAATAATCGTGCCCTTAAATTTGACTCTCAAATGGATGCGTTCATTCAGATGAAGGGAGCTGATCAACTCACCAAAAAGAAGGATCAGCTCGTACGCGTAGGACAAGAGCAATCATACATCATGGAGCTGGATATGACTCATACGAATGAAATACAAAAGCAGTTTCGTTTTAAAAGGTTCAATGACCTAACATCGATGGTTGCTGCGATCGAAGCTGCGATATCTGAGTTGCAATCGAAATCTGCCGGGTTGTATGGTCCAAGCGCTTTAATTAATGACTAGTAGTGTTTTTAAATGATGTATTGAACCCTCATAATTGTATTTAATTTTTTTTCGGTACATGGATAGTGATTCACTATCTATGTTAATAAATGAAATGCCACCCTTAAATAGATGAAATGTGAGTATTGTTTAATAATTTCCCGCTTATATAATATTGTCGGTTAAACACTTATTTTATATAGAATAACAGGTATATGATCACTACGACAATCCTACAAATACAAATTGAAAATGGAACAAATAAAACATTTAACCACGGTTAAAATAAAAAATAAAATAAATTCATCAACCGACCATTTCATCACCGTGGGTGTTCAAAATGTGCTCTACCAAATCATTCTGTAACTGTTGATGTTTAGTTACGTCTCTTATCTTAGCATCCCGTATGAGGTAGTTGTAGAAATTAGTTTGGCCCCTCATAATTACGGGTGTTTCATCATTGTGTTCGTACTCATTTTTCCATGGACAATCTCTACGTTCATCGTAAATAATCATATTATGCATTATAATGCAGGATTTCATAATGGTTGATAGTGACACCCTATTCCATAATTTACAAGGTTCCCGAACAAAAGCGAATCGAGCTTGTAATACACCAAACGCACGTTCAACATCTTTTCTGCACACTTCTTGGTACTTGCAAAATAATTTCTATTTTTGTGTAATACCATTTTGGTTCCTAAATGTTTTTACTATTGAAGCGTACGGAGGGTAAATGCCATCTCAAAGGTAGTAGCCCATGTCGTAAGAATTTTCGTTAACATTGTAATTAACGGGAGTTGTTGTACCATTGTGCAATTCCTGAAAGACATTAGATCGATGCAAGACATTCGAATCATTGTAAGAACCAGGCACCCCAAAGAATGATTTCCAAATTCAAAGATCGTAGGAGGCAACCGCTTCAAGGATTATAGTTGGTGACTCTTTACGACCACTATATTGAGCGTGCCATGCTGTTGGAATATTTTTCCAATGCCAATGCATGCAATTTATGCTTCCTAGCATTCCTGGGAAACCTCTATTTGCATTTTGTTCGAGTAACTCTGTAATGTTGCCTTGTGTCGGATTTCTGCCGTACTGGGGACCGAAAATTCATACAATTGCCTCTATAAATCTAATAACAGTTTCTAATAGAGTGGTTTCACTCATAGCATACTGCTCAGACCACACTTCATGGGAACCCCCATTAGTTAACAGTCGAATTGCCCCTAAAACTTTCTGATGAGAGCTTAAACCTTGACGACCGCAAGCATCATTCTTCTGAACAAAGTAGTTGTCATAAAGGCAAACAGATTCAAGGATGCGATTGAAAACACTATACCGCATCCTGAATCTCCTTCGGAAAAAATACTTGTTATATACCTTATCTTCCCCAAAGTAATCTTCCAATAGTTTTGCATGTCCCCTTTCTCTCCTACGATTCACTCGACGTCTCGTTTCGAGTTCTTTCCCATCGCGAATTATATTTTTTTCAGCACACCACCAGGTAATCTCCATCATAATAATCATTTCCTCGTCTGAGTCATCGGATGATCCACCTTCATTAAATTGTGCATATTAGAGCAAAATATTTCGTCCCTCATCGCTAAAACTACAGGAGTCCATGATATAATATGGTTACGAATTAATTTATATGTAGATGAAATATTATACTCTACCTGTATAGTTTTACGGTAAACATGTATTTATAATTATAGGTAAAATCTTATATAGGTAAGTGTGCTACATGTAACTGTGCTACAGATAAGTGTGCTATAGATAATATAGGTAAAATGTTAATTTATGTGTCCTATTGGTAAGTGTGCAATACAAATTTATCTAGATTAGTGCGCTCATTCAACGTCAATAATATATGTGTCCTTTCCATATGTAAATATACTGTATGATCTTGGTAAGTGTGCTATAGAGTGCTATTAATAAGTGTGCTTCATTTTGGGTTCAGGTTCTTCAGGCAATCAATATGTTGTATAGTTAATTTAGAAAGTTACTATGTGGTATCTTCACTCGTCAGCATGTTATTATTGTGCCTTTATATGTGCCTTTTTATAATTTATAAAATTATAAAATTACTACGTGATAATTTTTCAGCTTTATGTGTGCCTTGGTATGTGTGCCTTTCTATAATTTATCTTTTACATTGGTATGTGTGCCTTTGTATTATTATAAATATTTTATGTCATTGTAAACTAAAATTATATCTTTGAAGGTTTAAAATTACCTATAAATAAATTAGAAGGATTGCAACAATTTTTTATCTACCATTATCTTATATTTCAAAAATGGCTTCATCTCCCTACTATTCATCCATTTACAATGGCTCTTAGACAGATATTGCTGGTAACGATTGGTATGGGAAAAAAATAATTTTCTAAACATATCCAATTGATACTTCTCGACGTTTTCTGAATGACTTTGGTCATATATTCATAATATCTCCCAATTCGGAACCTGGAGACGGAGTTGTGTATCCTTGGGAACACCTCACATGTCCAAATAAATATGATGAAAGGTGTGACCTGGAGGTGCTTTGCCATTACCATCGTATATCCGTGCCAAAAAATCGTGCTGCCGCACTTTGGCCAATATCGTATCCCGAAGAAGCGGATATGTTTTGTCTTGATTTATTGGGGGAAGAGATATGGCAGATGGAGAGGCGCCTACAACGTTATCACAAAGCACAACGCTTGATGCTATCAGGTCGTCACATTCAAGAACAATTAATTAACATATATAACGACTCTACGTTGGCATCAGATAACGATATTTTCGACTACACCAATTCCAGTTATGATTACTTTTTGGAATGCAAATATAAAAATGATGGGGAAGAGTACGAACCAAATATATCAAACTACAACGAAGAATATGTTGATTTCGATATGCAACGATCTTACTTACCTAAATGTTTAGTGCGCAATGGGAAACCATATTGTTGTACTTCTACTAGGTTCGACCTAAGCGTTTGAACACATACTCCTAATAATCATTTTTATCATGTATTATTGTTTTTACTACTGAAGTCAATATTTCAATACTAATAATAAATGATATCAGAGAAATCTTAATAACTGTTTGTCATCATTCTACGTGTAATAAATGAAAATAAATATGAGACATTATACATCATAACATTTTTCATAAATATGAGACATTATACATCATAACATTTATCATCACAATTAAATTGAGAAAACAATACAAAATTTTTTCTTAACATTTTTTAATTGTACATTATACATCACTGGCGCCCCGGGCCGAACTCAAAATCAACACCTAAATCTGCATGTGAACCCGTGTAAGGGTCAGACCCAAATAAATTACCCCAACCTTGTTGCGCCTCATATGTCGGGACCGGGTCAGAGGGTGGGGCTAGGTGTGGTTTGTAAATGCTTGGACGACTAGAACTAGTACCACCCTCCTCAAACCCATGACTAGGCATAGTAAAACGTGCTAGTTTATGCTCCAACTCATCAATGCGATCATCATGTGCTTTGAGTTGATCCTCTCGCTGACGTGTCTCGTGTAATATTAAATGACGTAGACCTTGAATGTTATCTTCTGCCTCGACGTAGGACTGACACCATTCTAACTGCGTTAAAGATTGAGCTGGAGGTGCGTTAGTTGAAAACTCAGGTCTCGGCACATCTATAGTATATGAAGCCCCCGTCGGTAGGCCTACGTCAACCATCCAATTCTTCCTCGGTGGTTGGATGTGCGCAGAACCACCCACAGAGAACTGTGTCTCATACACATGCGGATCATTTGTCAGTGCTGGTGCTTGCGGGATTCGCTACGTCGAAGGTGCCACTGAACCAACTCCAATCAAATCTACATTAACACATCTGGCAATCGGCGGTAGTAATGGCCCGAGTGCTACTGCCTTCCAATATGCATTATACTCTTCTTGTGACACATCTCTTATGAATTGATTTGCGATAGGCCAATTTTGGGCGGTAGTTGCTTGAAAATCGTGTTCTGAGGCACAACACAAACTTAATGGTGGATTGTCTGCTATACATATCCGGATGGTCCGATCACCCATGTACCAAACACCCTTAAATAAGGGATCCTAAAAAATCATCCGTAACCCCGATATCTCACGAGCATGACATCAGAGTCACTGTAGGCAGAAGTCTCGTATGGCTGCCATATAATGGACTTGGGTGACCGCATCTCAAGTTGATGTTGACTGCTTGAGATGCAAAACTGATGTGCTCCCTTTACTTTCTTTCTGTTCCCCCTCGAATAAGGAGATATGCAGGGCCACGCATCGATGGACGGATTGACGAGAATAGGACATGCCGTGGCCATGTACTCGTAATGTAAATACTGCAAAATTTGTCAATAAATTTAATTCATTAGAATAAGTTGACATATTTTGTAATGAAACATAAATTTTAATAAATAAGATGAAACGAAAATATACCTCGAGTATTTGCCACATGCATTCAACACTAGTCAACGATCGTCGACTGGCTTTGTCCAAAGACCATAAAATACGGGCATAAATAGCCGAACCCCAGTCGTATGTGCTGATGGCAGAAATATCCTCCAGATAATGTAAATAGCCGAGGTCGGAAGTGGAGTGAGCATTTGGAAAAAATACACTCCCCAATATATAAAACCAAAATGCCCGTGCTATGATTGGGGACATATAATCTGGTAAAGGTTCAACCTGGACAAAATTTTCTATGTATTTTTTTAGGTCAGAAACTGGAATTCCTGCACCAGTAAATCTTTGTATATAAATTTTTGGGAAAAATTCATTTATGGTATTACCAAAATTTGAATATTATTCAATTCATAGATTTTGAATGGGTCGTCCTTGTCCAATTGGAATGCCGGTACGAAGGTTTAAAATTTTGTCATATATTAAAATAATTTTGAATATAAATACCAAAAAATTTATTTCAAAAAATCAACTATGAATTTAAGTACAACTAATTATTTTCACATATTTAAACAATTATGAATATAAATAATTATTTTCATATATTGACACAATCAATGCGGGTATATTTTTCAATATTTTTGTCATATATTGAAATAATTATGAATATAATTACCTAAATATATATATTTCAAACAATTAATTATGAAATTAAGTACAACATATTATTTTCACATTTTGAAACAATTATGATGCAGTTACATATATTTAAAATTTGTCATATATTTAAATAACTATGAATATGAAAACCATAATATGTATTTCAAACAAACAATTATGAATTTAAGTACAACTATTTATTTTCACATATTTAAACAATAAGTGAATATAAATAATTATTTTCATATATTGACACAATCGGAATGCGGGTATATTTTTCAATTTTTTTGTCATATATTGAAATAATTATGAATATGATAACCATAATATATATTTCAACCAATCAATTATGAATTTAAGTACAACAAATTATTTTCACATATTGAAACATTAACTGAATATAAATAATTATTTTCATATATTGACACAATCGGAATGCGGGTATATTTTTCATTTTTTTTGTAATATATTGAAATAACTATGAATATGATAACCATAATATATATTTCAAACAATCAATTATGAATTTGAGTACAACTAATTATTTTCACATATTGAAATGTTAAGTGAATATAAATAATTATTTTCATATATTGACACAATCGGAATGCGGGTATATTTTTCAATTTTTTTCCATATATTCAAATAATTATGAATATGATAACCATAATATATATTTCAAACAATCAATTATGAATTTAAGTACAACTGACATATTGAAACATTAAGTGAATATAAATAATTATTTTCATATATTGACACAATCGGAATGCGGGTGTATTTTTCAATTTTTTTGTCATATATTCAAATAATTATGAATATGATAACCAATATATATATTTCAAACAATCAATTATGAATTTAAGTACAACTAATTATTTTGACATATTGAAACATTAAGTGAGTATAAATAATTATTTTCATATATTGACAAAATCGGAATGCGAGAAACATTTTTCGAGTTTTGTTGTCATATATTTAAATAATTATGAATATAATTACCTAAAAATATGTTTCAAACAATTAATTACGAATTTAAGTACAACATACTATTTTCACATTTTGAAACAATTATGATGCCGGTACATATATTTAAAATGTTGTCATATATTTAAATAACTATGAATATGATAACCGTAATATATATTTCAAACAATCAATTAAGAATTTAAGTACAACAATTTATTTTCACATATCTAAACATTAAGTGAATATAAATAATTATTTTCATATATCGACACAATCGGAATGCGGGTATATTTTTCATTTTTTTGTCATATTTTGAAATAATTATGAATATGATAACTATAATATATATTTCAAACAATCAATTATTAATTTAAGTACAACTAATTATTTTCACATATTGAAACATTATGTGAATATAAATAATTATTTTCATATATTGACACAATCGGAATGCGGGTGTATTTTTCATTTTTTTTTGTCATATATTGAAATAATTAAGAATATAATTACCTAAAAACATATTATTTTCACATTTTCAATTACCTAAAAACAATTAATTATGAATTTAAGTACAACAAATTATTTTCACATTTTGAAACAATTATGAATATAAGTAAAACGAAATAAGCCATAAATTATTACCGAAAAGTATTGTGAAGTCCAGCGGAGTGAACGCACGCTCGACATATGGTAGTTGGAAGGTATGCGTCGTGCCCCACCAACGTTCGATCATCTCCGTGACAATACATTGATCGGAATTGGGCATCACCATAGAAAAGAAATTCAACATAAAACCCACAATGTCGATAATTGTTTTGATATCTGGTTTTCTGTCTTGAATCAGTTTGTACAATTTCATTGGCCCCGCCCAATTCCCCCGAAAATCGAATTTATTTCCATTTATTATCGGAGTTTCGCCGCCCGACGCCTGTGATACTCCGTCGTAAATACGTGTATAGTTGTCAATTACGGGATTCGACGATTGAATCAGCCCGGAAGAATCGAGAATTCTCATTGAAGTCGACCCGTGTTTTTTTTATTTCCCGATATTAACATATTTCTTCCATTTTCTACCTAATTCCATCGTGTTGATAAGATCTGATTTGGAGGATGTTTTATATCTAAATTGGGTTTGATTTGGACTAAATTGGGACTGATTTGGACTTAATTGGGGCTGATTTTTTATAAAAAAATTGGACTAAATTATGAATATGAGACTGAGTATGGAAATGGAGAAGATGGAGATGCAGATGAAGAAGATGAAGAAAGAAAGAAGATCAACTAATTAAATAAACGAATGCAGAAGAAAGGAGAAGAATGAAGAAGACTGAAGAAGAATGAAGAAGGTTCTCAATATATAAACGGAGGAATGGTACCTTTTTAATTTGACCGTTAAGTTCTTACGAACTTCTATACTTCGTAAGAACTTCTCACGGACTTTATTTGTTCGTAAGAAGTTCCTACGAACTATAGAAGTTCGTAGGATCTCCCTCATTCTTAGTTGTCCATTTACCCGAAAGGTAAATCACACACACGCGCCTCACACCTACCTTTCGTCGATTCACACCATTACGGATGCTCTTAATAGGACCAACACTTTGGCATTCCTATTTTTTGGGTTGGTTGATAATGATTTAACAGATGACTCGGATTCACCATTACGGATGATCTTAATAGAAATTATCGCTTAAATTATAAGCGCACCCTCTCCTTTTTCTGGGCTCACCGTCAGGTGACACATGTCCGATCCGCACTCTTAAAATGCGAACTAGTCCGCACAAGAACATGAAGGTATATATATAAAATAAGATAGTTTGGTTTTTGAAAATGTACACATTTTTAACGGTGTGGATCGATCCCACCTCCTTACATATTTTAATGGTTGATGATTAGGCACATATTCTTCATATTTATTCCCTTAATTTCGGTATTTTTATGATCCCGTGCAGGGTAAATATCTTGGATTTGTCTCAAATTTATGCTACTAACCTCTTTTGGAATGTATGTCGTGTTTTGTGTCTTTCTCATGTGCTTTATAGATATTTCATGCAAGTTAGTGCGAAGGAGAACTCAAAACAGTGAAAGAAACCAAGAAATGGAGAGTTGAAGGGTATTTTCGTAATTTTACATATATGTTCCGGTGGTGGGTAAATCTATAGAGTTTAATCTCTCTAAGTTACAAGAACATTGGAAAAAATGGCACCCCAATCCGATATACGGTGAAGAAGTTATGCCCATTTAAAGTTGGAGACAGAAAGTCTAAAGTTGAAATTAATTCTGGAAGCTGAAGAGACAACACTTGAAATTTCCTGTTTAATTCGTTTTTATTAGTTGTAAAACGTGGAGAGGCATGGGAAAAGTCATTTTTGAGATCTATAAAAGGCCAATCCCTATGTCATTCCAAGGAGAGTTGTTCTTAGACAAGTTTTAGAGTTAGTTTAGCCTTCTTTTCAGTTTTAAAGGGTTCTTGTAACCAATAACTATAGTTTGGAAATTTTGCTACTATTTAAGATTGAAGTTCAATTCAAGATTCAAGTTTTAGTTTCAGATTTCTTCATTCTCCAAGTAATTTTAAATTCTCTATTTTTACTGCTTTCGTAGTTAGTGTTATTAATTATTGATTTCTCATTTTCCTTTCCCAAGTCTTGTTCTCAAATTTTTAGTTCTAATTATGAATTCCTGCACTTTAATTTGGGAGTTTCTTTTGTTTTCATCATGTTTATCTAATTTGTAAGGGTTGGGATGCATGAACCCATCCCGATGTAATTTATCTATATAGGAAATAGAATTTAAATTAAATAATTGGACGAATCGTTTAAGATAATTCTACAACCATGGTAGATCTTTTAATCTCTCTTACCCTAGGTACCCGGGATGTTTAAGAATATGATGTGAGTATAATTTTCCTACACCGCTTTGTATTTACCTTTAATTTCATATGATGCGGGCTAGTACCCTCATATATGTAATGCTTTGGATCTATAAAGATTAGATTCATTCCAATTTATAATTTATAATTCTAGCATTCTATCTGATAAATTACTAGGGTTTGGAGGATTTTTTCCTACCTATATTTTTTCCATCTTTATATTCACTCTCTTTAATTTGTGTTCTTAAGCACTTAGTTTATTCATAGCGTCAATTATTGCTTTTAGTTTATAATAGTTTCAAAGATCACCAACAAACATCTTTTCATTTCTTCTTGGATCACTTGAGGGTTAAATTATCTATTCTTACTTATTGTCCTTTTCTCCCTGTGGATACGATCCCGACTTACCGGGTTTATTACTTGAGTGACAAGCTTGCACTTGAGCCTAGAAAACACGCACACTAGAACACATTTGTGGTCGCGTCAAGTTTTTGGCGCCGTTGTCGGGGAGACTGTGACATTTAGGAGAGTGAATTTGATCCTAATTTGATTCATTACAAAAAAAAAAAAATCTCATTTCATCTCATCTTTCATAACTTGTTCATACAAACTCCTCCGTTGTCTCCAACCTAATTTCACGAAATCCCCTTGCTGAAGCTAACTCTGACAATTCTCATACTACCGACGCTCCACACTTTTGAGTCAAACACTGAGTGATGGTTCAGAATCGTTGGGTAGAAATATGTATGTGCACGGTTGTGTTGGTGTTGGTGTTGGAGAGAAAGAGATACCATATCTTCCCATGAAAGATCTTTTATTTTCGGAGCGAATTGTTACCCCTGGTTGCATTTTACTCCCGTATAATGCCGGTCAGTTCCACTTTTAAAATGGGATGATTCAAATTCTTCCCATATTTCATGGTATGGATTTTGAAAAGCCATATCTCCATATTCGAGAATTCGAAGATACATGTGAGACGTTTGGTGATCAAGCCTGCCCACAAGATGTTATCCGATAAAGCTTTTCCCTTTTCCTTAAAGGATAAAGCTAAGACCTGGTTATGGTCTCTACCCCCGAATTCTGTTCTGTCCTAGAGAGATATGCAGACTAAGTTTCTCTCAAAGTTCTTTCCTCAACACAAAACTAATTCTGTCAAGGTGCAAATCCAAGCTTTTTGCCAAAATGATAATGAAGCCTTTGATAAGTGTTGGGAACGTTTTCAGGAGTTAGTTAGCGCTTGCCCACATCATGGGTTTGGGAAACATAATCTCATTTTGTTCTTTCATCAAGGGCTTACTTTGGCGTCTAAACAACTCGTGCAGACAATGTGCAAAAGACCATTTTGGGCATTAGACTCGGGCGATGCTGAGGTTCATTTGAAATACGTAGCAGAGACTACGCAATCATGGGATGTTTCTGACCCCCATAGCCAAAACAGACATCGACAAGTGTCCAACACTCCTGCTGCATCCGGTATTTATCAATTGGACAAGGACACTTTGTCAGATCATAAATTTGACCAATTGGAAAAGAATTTCAGAGACATGCTTGAAGTTCGATTAAGAGAAGTAGTTGGACCCATGCAAGCAGGAAAATAGAAAGTGTGTGCCATTTGTGCTGTTGGTCATTCTACCAAAGGATGTCCTACTATCCCTGCATACAAGGCAATGTACACTGAGCAAGTAGAAGCGATAGGATGGTTTCGAGGTAATTTTAATGCACCGTAATTTCAGCAAATGCCTCCTCCAATGCCAAACCCTATGCAATCACCATGTGATGGTCCATATGTTACCCCACCGAGGCGATCTCTTGAGGACAAATTAAATCACCTCATCCAATCTCAAAAGGAGTACAGTGCTAAGTATGATCGAATGTTCAATGAAATACATAAGAGCATCTCAAGGTTTCAAACTGCATCGAATGTCCAAGAGAAGGGCAAATTTCCTGCTCAAAGCCAACGACCTCCCCAAGGAAAAACCAGTATTGGAACTACATCGCACGACCATCGAGAGCAATGTAGCGCTATTACCACTCTACGTAGTGGGAAAGTAGTTGATTTGTCACCTCCCCCACGCACTGCATCTAAAGATAAAGAGGTTTCACCCGGCACAAGAGAGGCCGAAGATGCCCCTTTAATTGAGAGTGACGAGGAGGAAAACACTAGTGGACCCAAGGCCATCACCCCCAATGCTGCCCCATACCCTCAACAGTTGGTCTCTCACTCCAAAACGACCTCCCGTGATGAAGTTCTAGAAGTCTTTAAGCAAGTAAACATTAATTTACCTTTTCTCGAGACTATACAGAGAATTATCGTGTATGCTGAGTTTATTAAGTACTTACTCATGGTGAAACGCAAGCTAAAGGTAAACCAGAACGTCTCTTTGGCCCAAAATGTCAGCGCAGTCTTGTTGAGTGAATTTCCATTAAAATATAAATATCCGAGTGCACCCACTATTTCGTGTATCATGGGGAAGAATCGAATCGAGATATTTCAAATAGATCTAGGGGTGAGTGTTAACATTATGACATATTCCATCTATAGGCAAATAGAACTGGGGGCCCTTAAGCCCACAAATATGAATCTCCAGCTCGCGGATCGTTCTGTGAAGCTTCCTCGGGGAATTGTTGAGGATGTGATTGTCCAAATAGACACTTTCTACTTACCGGTGGATTTTGTCATTTGGGACGAAGAACCCTCCGTTCTCCCAAGTAACCATGTTCTCGTTATCCTTGGCCGCCCATTTTTAGCTACAGCTAATGCTCTTATCAATACCCGAAGTGGACGTATGAAATTAAATTTCGAGAACATGACCCTCGAAATAAATATCTTTAATAATTCCAAGAGAGAGGGTGATGAAGTGGAACCGCGAGGGTTGGATCTTTTGGGGGAAGCACACGAGCAAGAAAGAACTTATAAGGAAGAGCAAATAGGGGAAGGTTGTGTTGCGCACAGTGAGAGGAGTGGTTGCAACATCAAGAGAATGGTAGGGGAGGTATGTTTAGTTAATTCATTCGAGGGCATGAGTGAGCCCATGAACAAGAGTGAAAGAGGAGATTTAGAGTGTATCGGGAGAGGCTCGTCGAAATACTTAGAGGAAAGTGAATGGCAGGACACTATCTATACATTTCTCCTCGATTACCACCCACCCACACCACCCTATAATTCGGCGAGTGAGCACGAAAGGCAGGTTGAGGACACCAAGAAAGAGAGAGAACTTGAGGAGTTGAGCCTAGCAGAGTTTGAGAGCGAGTTCAGACTGGTGGATGTATGCCTAAATGTTGAAGTCCAATCTTTCTGGGTCTCATTTTGTCATTTAGACGAAAGCGAGTGGGATAATAGAATTGATGCATTCCTCCTTACCAAACATCCACCCATACCATTTGAGTCTTTGGAGGTACTTGAAGATACGACTCAAATCTCATCCGACTTAGAGACCAACCGACGTGCTATGCAACAAGAGGATCCTTTTCCGGTTTATCATAATGCTCAAAAGTGGATTGTTTGTATTCTCCGTGTTATAGGATATGTTATTTGGATTAATTTGTTGTTAAGAGTTTACAAATTCTATGTATTATAGGATATTCTATGAAACATGAATTATTCTAACAATTGCGTGTGGCCCATGTATTTGAGAATATGCCCCACCAAGTGACTTTATGTTCTCTCTTTAATTCAAACATGTTTGTTGTGAGATGTAATTATATTAGGCTCCAGTTTTGAATTCAACAATGAGTTTTTCAATAATTTATAATATTAGTTAATTATTTGTTAGGCTGGGATTACTTTTGAGCTATGAGTTTAAATGTTTATTACTCGATAAGTATGAGAGTTGAACCGTAAATGGCCCTTCTTCGTCGATTCATCCATCACCGACACTATCATCATTCAACACCAAATATGAGGTGTGTTTGTTCTCTATGAATTGTGTATACCCTCTATGAAGTGATATTTCTGATTTGTTCCATTTTTTGTTCTCTTCATTTCTGTTTAATATTACATTAATTGTAAAAGTGTTTTGCATACTCTCTGGAGCACCAAGACTTTTGATAAACATACTGAAACTGAATTAACAACTTGTATAAGTCTATGAGCTGGAACTCCAAGTGCAACTGATGCATCGAGTCATTTTTCTGACCTTGGTACGTTTCTTTTATCCTTAGCTAGAATTTACTTTTTATACATCCGATTTTTATACATCGAGTCTAATTTAAAGCCAAATCCTGTAAGTTATGGGGACTCACAGATTTTTATAACATCGTGGTTAACTATATCTCTGGATTGTGGTTTTTATCTAGGAACATGGTATCCTAGCTCCTGAATTTAGACCACAGGCAGGATAAATAGTCAAATATGTTTCTTAATCATTCCAGTCTATGACCTACCCTCACGAGAAGACATCTCCATTGTTGCTTTGATAGATATGGATATTTTTAAGTTAGGTTGAAATGTGGTAATGTAACTATGGATGAAATATAATGTCCAGTTTGATCCCCAACATTCTTCATATTCGAAGGGGATGTGAATGAGGTGGTAACACTTCTCCTAGATTGTGTTTCTGATGCTGAAACAGTTTCTTACTTGAAGCCTATTATTTTGAATTTTAAATGTTTTTATTCCCTTAAAAACTATAAGGAAGAAGAATAGAAATTGTAAAGGGATTTCAAAAGAACGGAGTTTGTATTTCATTACCTAATGTTTCTAAGATTGATCGTTACTTGGAGCATTTATTGAAATTGAAGGTTATAAATATAGTTACTCATAATATTCTTTGTATTTGATGAACTTGAAGTAGGTTTTTGTGAATTTACACCATTGAAGCTCATAAGAGGTTGGTTCAATCGGTGTCGTCGTGTTGGTTTGGGGAAGATTTTTTGGCCTAAAATCAGTTGTGGTAAACAATCACAAAAGGAAGGTGGTGACCATCTTCTTCGATTCATATATTGGTAAAGGCAATTGACAATGCCTCCAGATTGTGACAATGCCTCCATATTGTGAAACTCCCGGATAAAAGTAAATTATCATAAATTCTATATGATACAAATTGTGATATGGACTTCTGTACCTGTGTACTCTATTAATCTAAATGGTAAAACTCATGTAATGGTGAAGTCTAATGCTCAAAATAGATCGTCTATCCAATGTAACATATTTTTTTGTTTTTTAATTTGTATTCCAGTTAAGGGAAGTGCCCTCACTTGAAAGTTGAGGACAGTTTACCCCATGATTCCTAGGTTTTATCTTCTAATATTCTGCATCTGAGTAAGTTTTTTATTCATATTATTCATCTTCATTTGTTATAAATATATGTTGATAGTGTTTCTAAGATTTTGTATTAGGACTTGACTGATTGACTCTACATACTTTGGAGGTGGAACTAATGTGCCCATAGGTAGAGTTGCTGGTCCATAACTCTAAACAACCTGCATTAACATCTGAGTTCATGGTAATAGTTCCCAATAGCTTCACCTTGAGTAGCATTGAGCTGATATTCCTCGAGAGGCATCAACCATCCTTGGAGAAACCTAAATCAACATTAATCAACATAGTTATTGGACTTTATTACAAAGGTATACTGTGTTCTATACTATTTTTCTAATCTGAGTTAAGGCATTACACCAATCATTATTTGTTAATTATTCATTCAATCAACTTTTTTGAGATTTAAAACATGGGTAGGTTGGAAACACTTCGCCTCCACAATAATTTTCTCTCCGATCATATTCCAACGTGTCTATCTGACATTAAGTCCGATAAATTTCCAACGTGGCTATTGGACCTCAATGTGGCTCTCCGATATGATTCCAATGTGGCTGTCTGCATGGTACGAGTAGCAGCAATGACATTGAATGAAGGTACGAGTAGCACCAATTCTTTGTTTCCAATAAGATGACATTGAATGCATGCTGCTATTCTTTTTTTTATCACTAATTTGTATCAATCTTTTAACCTTCATTCATTACTTTTTTTAATATCATATCCTTGGTTGAAATATTTTTCCCATGGAGGAAATTATTTCCACCTTTTCGATTTAAACTCTATACGCTATTTTTTTCCAAATAATATAATAGCCCAAACCAAATGGATCAAAAAAGAAAAGAGAAAGAAGGAATTACAACCTTCAAGGTCCATCATTTATCACTGCATATGCTTATATGCTCATAACTTGCATATAAACATGGTGGGGTTTTGTCATAATCGGAATTTGTTCCCTTTTTTTTTAAAAAACATTAGTAGACAGGTTCAATAAGCTTTGAGGAACATTGGCATGGTGGCGTTTTGTCATTACATGTATTGGAATTTTCCATTATGATTACAAATAATAATGGTTTCATTTCGTAAGGGGAATAGGTACGAGACCTCATCCCTCTCTTTCTCTCTTATCTACATAGATTCTCTCTTAACAGGTGTTGTTCGCATTTTTGTTTTTCGTGTTTCCAGATCTATGCTTAAGAAAGTGAAGACAAGTCTAGTAGGTTCTCCTACATATGATGAACTTGAGAGTTTTTCTTCTACTCTTGTTCAAAAGTGAACGTAGTACACAGAGGAGAAGGAAATAGCTAAAAAGAATACTAAAGTGGACCATCAATTTCGTTCTCAAGCAAAAGTTTAGAAGTAACGGTTTTAAAGGCCTAAAAACTACAGTGCAAGATCCTCTCTTTAGAAGAATTACAATATCCAAAGCTAAGGTATCCACAAATTCCGCTTTTGGGAAGTATCAATGATAAATTTATTATATTTGAATGTTAGAGGGGCTGAAAATATACCTACTTCTAAAAAAATAAAAAAGTTAATCATATTTCATAAGGTTCCTGCAATGGATTTGGTTGGACCTACAGCAGGTTCAACTAAAATTAAAAAATGTCAGTGGAAAAGGGAGTTTATAGGGTAAAGTTTCAATTGTACCAACAAAATATGGTTCACTTTGAAATACTATATGAAATTGTAGGTTCTTCAAGATGAAATCAGGTTTTCGGTATAAAACTTCAACATCAATCTCTAAGGGAAGATGCGGTGATATCTATTTTGTATGAAAAAAAGTAATAAAGACGACAAAGTTGGTTTATGGGACAAGGTTACTTCTTAAAAATCCCAGATGCGGTGCGTGTATTATGTTAAAATAAGGGGACATGTATATTATTTAGGGCCTAATATTATTTACTGTCCACTATTAAAATTTTCACTCTTACCCATAGAAATCATGTTTGAACTTCTTTTGATATAGTTTTAAAATGAATATGAATGTTAAAAGTGTTTTACTTGCCTTATTTTTTACATCTGTTCTCCTTCAATTCAAAATATGTTTTGTGTGACCATACATTTGTTTTGGATTGACTTGAGCAGGTCTAAGAACAAAAGATGAATTAGCCTTTCTTGATTTGAGCAAGTCCACTAACAAAAGAGGGGTTAGCCTTCATGGTCGACCTTCAAAAAGTCTAGAAAAGGTCAAACCCAAGAATGAGAATGGGAAGGATAACTCTGATCTAAAAACCAAAACCTCTAAAAGAAAATGAGGCGTGGTGGTTTATGTAGTAAACGGGTCTCTTTGAACTCCTGCAAGTTCTATCTTGCAAGAAGAGAAATTTTCAGTGAATGGGGTTGTTAAGAGTGGCAGCAAGGAAACTCGGATTCACTTGAGTAAGTCCAAGAACAACAGATGGGGATGCACTATTCGATATTCAAAAACTCCAGTAGAGGTAAAAAGTAAAATAATGCGAATGAGAAAGAGAGATTTGATCCAACTATAAATGGGGGAAACGCGATATGGAAGATTCTGCAAAAACTAGGTCTGCAAAAACCTTACCAGTGGTTGTTATTATTTATATTTTTCAATAAGATTTTTCAAATATCTCACGAATGAACCATAACTAAATGTTTTACAGGTGAAATTTCTATTTCAATCGAAATTGAAGATGGTTCGGCCCCATATTTGCCTTTTCTGCCTATTTACTCTCATGTCTTACTTTTACTACTCATTTAGCAGTGCTCTCTATTCAACTAAGTAGCAGTGCTCTCTATTTTTTTTTTTTATTGAAGTTACTTTAAGTTAAACTAAGTAGTAGTGCTCTCTTTTTTGTTTTGATTACATTACGAAATAAAATTGAGTTTTTTTGCTACTTTGCATGATAATTGACTAATTCTCTGGTGCATTTTGATATGTTAAATAATTCTCCAGATGTGTTAATTGACTACTATGAGCTCCGAATCACAGGAAATCTCAATTGTGGTTCTATCACCGACTTCCACAACATTCAAGTTGAAAGGTTCTTCCTTTGGTTCGACGTCGACAAGATCAAGGTCAATTTTGCCCCATCCAATTATATTTATTTCTAGGTTCACGTAATAAAAAAAAAGCTCGATCTTCAACAATTGGCCATATATTGCATATGTGCAGCTGCATATATGCCATATGCATATATACATGCAGCGTATATGCAGGCAACATATATGACTATATGCCATATGCCATATGCATATATGCAGTATGCATATGTGTAGGTACAAATGCAATAGTTAATTAGACCGTTAGATCATTGGTATAATTGAAAAGATATACTGCTTGAAATTTAATGAGATCGGTCTGCTCCTCTAATGAAGTACCAAACAGATAATGAAAATTTATCGGTACATAAAAGACATTTGTTACTTGAAATTTGCATCTCCTCCTATTGTATCTGTTTGATACTAAAAAGATAAGAGTTTACACCTCCTCCTCCTGCAGGATTCAAGTATCTTCAGAACGGTCTTCTCCTCGATTGAAATTAGAGGATCTTATTACCGTTTGAAATTTTGAATGACCTGCTCCTCTAATTTCAAGCGAGCTTGAAGCTCCTCCTCCTATAGGCAATTTTTGGTACTTCATCTACAGGAGCTATTACAGGTCCCTTCCGTTACTTTTTTTTATTCACTTCACTACACCGTTTCTTTTATAATTTTTTCACTACACCCTTAAGTTGTATTCAATTAACTTTAGTTAAATAAGTGATTCAAATATTAGTGTTTGAATTAATTGTATTTAGTTAATTCAGTGATTCGGTTAATTCAGTTTTATTCAGGGATTGAAATATTAGCATTTGTTATTTAGTCAGTTTCGTTGTTAATTATCATGTCCATTCATTGTTCTGCAATTTCATTTTCTTAAACTTTAAAAAGTCAGAAGTTCCTTTTTAGTTTTGGTATTCGAGTCAGAAGTCCCTTAAAATGCCAATAACGTGTACTTCATGATGTTTGTACTGCTATATTGGATTGAGGTAATTGTGCTATATTAAAATAGGTCTTATAATGTTTATACTGCTATATTGAATTGAGATAATTGGTCTGATTTCTAACAGGTAATTGAGGCATTTTGAATTGTGTGTAGTTTGTTCCATTTTTTTCGATTCAAAATTGTGTAATCTCTTTTTATGTTGCCTTCTTTTCTTACACTAATTTCACTATTGTTTGACAACTTTTGGACTTAAATTGGGGTTGTGAGTTTGTGTAGTATTCGAGTTCGAATGTGAACATCATCCTTACTGCCTATGTGTCGTTTATTTTGCTGCATCTAGTGGAGATGACCACAATGTTTTGAAGAAAGTTAATGAGGACGTCAGGAAAGTTCACCTAGGGAAGGAGGCAAAGTCACCGCTCTTAAAGGAGGGCCAGTAGGTGAAGCTCACTGCAAATACGTGACAGTTGGTTAGTTCACATCAAACACAGGCCAATAAGAAGTTTGTTTCAATAAAGCTTTTGTTAGATGAATTTTGGATTTTTTTATATTGTTGGATTTTTGTTACCCCTTAAATAGGGTGGATAGTCTAATAAACAAAGGAGGCTATGCCCTATTTTTTTTTTAAAATTGACACTTTGTTTTTTTGAGACACAGTGAATTTGATTGATGAATATTGTATATTTCATTTTATATGTGAATTTGTTTGATGAATTTAGATAATTTGGATGTTGTTGGACTATTTGTTATTTGTTAAGAAAGGTGAATAGTTCCATAAACAAAGGAGACTATGCCCAATAATTTTAAAAATTTGACACTTTGTTTTTTTGAGACACAATGTGAATTCGATGGATGAATATTGTATATTTCGTATTACATGTGAATTTATTTGATGAATTTAGACTATTTGAATGTTATTGTACTATTTATTATTTGTTAAGCATGGTGAATAGTCCTATAAATAAATGATATTATGGCCAATTGTTTTAAAATTACACTTTGAATTTTTTTGCGTTTCGCTATTACGTACTTTGAAAAATTGTCTTCGTTTAGCGATTACGTACTTTGGAAAATTTTCGTCGTTCCTTCAGGCATGGTCATACGCTAGTATAAATATAAATTAGCACATGCATGTTAACATTTTGAAAACAGACAAAACATGATTATGCTATCAGAAAGGTCTTCTCCCATAATAGAGTGTTATCATTTGTACCATGTTTATTGAGATTCGACGAGCCTGCTTAAACCTAGTCAAGTGGATATCAACACCAACTAGATTGTTGATATAAAAACAATTTTTTTGTAATTTGTCTTGTTATAAATTAAAAAAAAAGCAATTCTCTCATACGTGTCATTATATTTATTTATTTTTTGTCAAGAAAACTAACCCCGATCCATTTTTTAAGATCAACCTTGAAAATTAATTTTTGTTTATCCATTTCATCTTATCATTGATCCCATTTACATATATGCTAAATATTTATGATCTAATTGGTAGTTTTAATGATAAGAGACAAAATATTTTTTTCATTTGGCCGTTGGAAAAAATGTAGAACAAATTCGACAACATACTTACTCGTCGGTAAAAATATATTTTATTAAAAAATATATTTCCACTTGACATTTTTATTGAAAAAAGCCTATGATCCATTTTTTATTAAGTTACAGTTAATGATACAATTTGTTTACATCTGAACCATATACTTGTGGGTACCCGAATTTGCCATCATGGGCCCGGATGAGTTGCCTAATAAAAACGACCCAAAGTTCGGATCCTTCAGCTGGATTCCGTTATGACTTAGTCTCCTCCTGGGATCTCGTATGGAGATATTCATGGAGAAAAAGGCGAACGTGGGGAAGTCCAACACCCCCACTCCCCCAAGATAAACGTGTATATAATAAACCCTAAGCCTGGGGCAAAAGGCATGCACTGTATTTTCTAAAAACGTTCCCCGGAGTATATATAAATAATATTGACTGCACCACCGTGGACGTAGGCATTCTTGCTGAACCACGTACATTAATGTGTTGTGTGATTGGAATCTTATGTTCTTTATTTTTCTTGGGGATTTCTCTTTTCTCATTTATTTGTGTTGAATATAATTGTCACCACAATTGGCGCCGTCTGTGGGAACGTTTGTCTTCCCTAAGAAAGCCTGTGACACCCCGACTAATTAAATACCGAGTAGCTACTCCTTTATTAAATTAATACAAAATGCCAAGTTGGTTCAGTTAATAGCATCACTGTCGAAAACATTTTAATGATTTCTAACCACCTAGTATTTAAAAAGTAAGTTGTCAAATTTTAAATTAAATCTGATTAACATGCAATAAAAGCATTATGAAAGAATAACATAACCATTCACCATAAAGAAGCAATAGAATAACCAACGAATAATAATAAGTCTGGAGGAAATACTCCTCACCACAATCCCAATATGGAAATAAATAAAATAAGTCTGCATCCTGAATTAAATACAAACCAAAGTCTGAATAACTGAAATATAAAATGTCTCTAAAGAAATGGGCGACATGCCCTACAATGATGAAACTGAATATGGAGTCAAGACTAGAAAAGAGGCGTCTACTAGCAAAGCCCTGTAACTTCCACAACAGCTACAACTCGTCACCTAAATAGAGATCCTATGTATGGTGTCCTTGTGGCTGGGCACCTAAAAAGGTTTTTACAAAAAAAGATTTGAAAGCAAACGGGTCAGAGCCCGAAAGTGGAGAGTATTTTAAAAACAACAAGTGCTTTAATAACATTTAAAACAATGAATGCAAAGTACATGTTAGGATGTGCTCTCACATGAAATACTAACCTCTCGTCTAACTGTGCACTCCTAACGTTCCTGTACCCATTCATGTGTTATTTATATTTAACTAAACCGTCATAAGTTCTAACCCAACTACTCGATTCACAATATGAATTCCCAATGTTATCACTTAAATAGATAGATTTACTTAATCTCGGATTCTCACTTATTAGCATTACCATTTACAGGAGGTTATTTCCTTATTTATCTTCTTAAGGAGTTACTATAAATAATTCTCATAATTAAACATGACAAGTCTGTTCATTTAACTATATATTATTCACATCATAAATATACAATTCAAGCACCCAGAGACTAAGCTACGGTTCACACATACTCTGCTATCCATCCCGGTACATCACGTACATAAGGATCTCGCATTCCGAATCTCTCAGGAATCGTTCTCAGATAACAACAATCACAAACAATGGAGGCGAACAAAGTCACATCACATGGGTCACGCACATACCTACGCTCCCACGACCAGCAATCTTATTAACTTCCTAATAAGTCCTTCTCTGGCCTATGTTCTCGAGGTACCAATCTAAATACGGGCAACACAAATATTAGATGCCCCTAAGCGAACGTAAACCTCCCGTGATAGCAAGTATGGTAGGTATGTCATACACATAAAATCATATACATATACTAAGCATGCACACATCTTAGATATCTCACTATTAATAAAGGTATTTTCGACATCCTTATACCATTATTCCAATTTTTTACATTTTAAGTCTTTCGATAATATATAATGTAGACTGTCGACACATCTCACGTTATAGATTCTTGTACTTAAAACCTATCTCAAAGGGATTATTAAGTTTCCAATTATTCCCACATATAAAATTATTATTCTTAAGGTCCTTACTTCTGCCCCAAACCTCATTTCATCAAATTATTCAAATTTACTCTTTTAACCCTAATATTATCTCACTCATCGAATTTCATTAGATTTTAGAATAATTCCTCAAATTGAATTCTATTTAATGTCCAAATTTTATAACCATACCTACTGGTCTTCCTTAAGCCTAAGGATATTCATAAAGTCTGCAATAATAATTTTCTAAGGGTTAACATCATTAAAATTTAACTAGAAAAATTTTACTCATTCTGGGAAGGTCGATCGATCGACCTTGAACCTCGATCGATCGATGGTGGTCGATCGATCAACTGCTGAATGTCGATCGATCGATCGCACCAGGTAGGCTACGGACTGCTTCGTTTTGCAGTCCTCAAATCGTCCCAAAACTCCATTATAATGCATGAAACTCTAATCTAACGTTATAGTATCGACATAAAACCATCCTACAACATTGTTAACGTTCTAAAACCAATAAATCATCAACCAAGGGCTTTATTTGGATCAAAACTTCATCAAGAACCCTAGTTTTCTATTTCATTCAAGAACACTAATAAATCTCTTCTTAAATCCATTTTTAGATCATCAAGGGTTATATTTTGAATTCATAATTCGTCCAGAATATGTCTACATGCAATTCCTAACATGGTTCATAGTTTTAATCCTCAAATTCATGGGTCTATATCAATCTTCCAAGACAAAATTCGATAATTACACTAAACATGGAAGAACACATTCATGGAGTTAATTCTAACTAAATCACTTGCCTTATGTTCTTCAGATTTTTTGTTGGTTGAAGATGGTTGAATTCCTCTCTCTCTCTCTACAAGTTCTTCTCACAAGATGACAATGGAGGTGGGGGTGGGTTTTTGGCAAGTTAAAAATATTTTCTTAACTTCTCCAGTAGCCCAGTACTTAGATTGGGGTTGAAAATGGGTTAGTGGGTTTAATGATAAGTTATAATTAAAGTCTGATTTTCGTGGGTTTTTAATTACCAAATTTCTGAAATTACCAAACTACCCTTTTGGGTTACCGGTTTGGCCTAAAAATGCCTCGGGACCCAAACTAAATCCCCGGCTAGTGTTTTCTGACTATTTCGACCCTTTCAGACTCGTTGGTGCACTCAAAATGACCATATGGTTGATAAAAATAAAATTTACTTTTTAATACAATTAATTACATTTCTGACGCGACTGTCACGCGCGTCCCAACAAAATTTTCCAAATTTCCGTATTTTAGCCTCGCGATAATTTCAATATTTTCAATATTCATATATTGCCATATATACATATTATAATCAAATACCAACTCACATCTCGTTAGTATTTTATTCAGATTAATTCTCAATTAATTCACATTTAATTTAATTAATCCCATAAATAAATATCGATAAAAATGCGGGGTATTACATACTTCCCCCCTAATAACAGAATTTCGTCCCGAAAATTCGGAACTAGAAAGTACCTGGTAAAAATAACTCTGGATAACGTTCGCACATATCATCCTCGCTCTCCCATGTGGACTCCTCGACATTATGATGTCGCCACTGAACACGCACTAACGGAACTATCTTTGACCGCAGTTTCCGCTCACTTCGGTCCAAAATAGAAATCGGCCCCTCCTCGTAGGAGCTATAGGGCTGGAGATCGATGTCTTCCAAAGCAATGTGAGAATGAGCCAAATCATCTCTAAGATATTTCCTTAGCGAGGAAATATGAAACACAGTATGAATCCGATGCAAATGCTTCGTTAATCCAAGTCTATAGGCAACAGACCCAATCCGATCGATGATAGGAAATGGCCCCACATATCTCGGTGCCAACTTCCCCTTCTTCCCAAATTGAATAATCCCCTTCATAGGAGATACTCTGAGTAAAACCTGGTCCCCCACTTGGAACTCCCTAAAGAACCTCTTCGCATCAGCATAGCTCTTCTGCCGATCCTGAGCTACCCGAATGCGACCCCATATCAATTCTATCCTCGCCGAAGTATCCTGATCACTTCCGGACCAAGTAGTTTGTTGTCCCTCACCTCCAACCAACATGCTGGGGAACGACAAGGTCTACCGTACAACGCCTCAGATGGAGCCATGCCAATGGTGAACTGGTAGGAGTTGTTGTAAGCAAACTCCACCAGTGGAAGATACTGCTCCCATCCACCCCCAAAATCAATGATGCACATACGCAACATGTCCTCCAACATCTGATTTGTACGTTCGGTTTGCCCATCGGTCTGTGGGTGATATGCCGTACTCAACCACAAATCCGTTCCCATGGGCTCCTGAAAACTCTCGCAAAACCGTGAAACAAATATCTTGTCTCGGTCAGACACGATATTTAGGGGCACACCGTGAAGTCTCACTATTTCTGCAATAAAAAGCTGGGCATACTGTCCCGTAGTGTAGTCTGTCCTTACGGGTAGAAAATGAGCAACTTTGTTCAACCTGTACACAATTACCCAAATGGAGTCGTGACCCCTCTGTGACGTACGTAACCCCCTGATAAAGTCCATGGATATGCTCTCCCACATCCACATCGGGACCTCTAATGGTTGTAGAAGTCCTACCGGTCTCTGATGGTCCACTTTTACCAGCTGACAAGTGGTGCATTTAGAAACAAACATGGCAATGTCTCTTTTCATCCCGCTCCACCAATACTGACGTCTCATGTCTTGGTACATTTTATCCCCACCGGGATGTACCGCGAACCGTGAGCCGTGCGACTCTGCCATCACCTCGTGTCGCAATTCCTCCCCTTCCGGAACTACCAGTCTCCCATTGAAGCGTAATCCCCCGTCTGAGCTAACGGTATAGGACTCGGCTCCCTCTGCTAGTAATCGAACTATCTGCTCCTGACAGAACGAGTCATTTGCTTGTGCCTTCACCACTCTCGTGACAATCTGCGGTGTAACAGTCATCACAGACATGAACGATCGGGCCACTGCATCCTGGTGTCCCAACTCTTTCCACTTTTCCTTACACACCCCTGCCACCTCATCTACTGGCCTACGGCTCAACGCGTCTGCTACCACGTTAGCCTTCTCCGGATGATATTGGATATCAAACTGATAGTCCTTCACAAATTCAAGCCACCTCCGTTGCCGCATATTCAACTCCTTCTGCGTGAATAGGTACTGTAGGGACTTGTGGTCCATGAACAATCGAAACTTCTCCCCCAAAAGATAATGTCTCCAAATCCGAAGGGAGAATACCACTGCCGCTAACTCCAAGTCATGAGTGGGGTAATTCTTCTCATGAGGCTCAAGCTTACGGGAAGCATAAGCTATGGCCTAACTCTCCTACTGCAATACACCTCCAAGTACTTGTAAGGACGCATCGGTGTAGACTAGATACTCAACTCCTGGTCTCGGCAATGCTAACACAGGTGCTGAGGTCAACTTGTCCTTCAACTTAATGAATGCCAACTGACAGGCATCACTCCAAATGAACGGCACACCTTTACGAGTCAGATGTGTCAAAGGACTTGCTATCTTTGAGAAACCCCGAATAAACCTCTTGTAGTATACTGCTAGGCCCAAGAAACTACGGATTTCAGTCGGTGTCGTGGGCTGTCCCCACTCCCTCACCGCGGATACCTTCTGTGGATCAACAGATATCCCCCGGTCGGAAATAATATGTCCCTAAAACTGAACCTCCTTCAGCCAAAACCCGCACTTCTCATACTTTGCATATAGCTTGTTCTGACGTAGCGTCTGCAAGACCTTCCTCAAATGCTCGGCGTGCTCCTCCTCTGTCTTGGAGTAAACCATAATGTCATCAATGAAAACAATGACGAACTGGTCCAGGAACTCTCTAAACACCATATTCATCAAGTCCATAAGCACTGCTGGAGCGTTGGTCAAACCAAAAGGAATAACCCGAAACTCGTAGGAACCATATATCGTTAAGAAAGCAGTCTTCGAGACGTCCTCCTCCATGATACGCAACTGATGGTATCCCGATCGCAAATAAATCTTTGAGAAGAAAGAAGCTCCTCTCAACTGGTCGAATAAGTCATCGATTCGGGGCAACGGATACTTATTTCGTATCGTGACCTTATTCAACTCCCGGTAATCCACACACAACCTCAACGATCCATCCCTCTTCTTTACGAATAACACAGGGGCACCCCATGGCGAAGTACTCCTCTGGATAAACCCCTGACCCAACAACTGCTCAATCTGATCCCGTAACTCTCTCATCTCAGTTGGATCCATACGGTAAGGTGCGCGGGCAATAGGCCAAGTGCCCAACGTCAAATCAATCACAAAATCTATCTCTCTACTCGGAGGTAGTCCAGGTATATCCTGAAATACATCGGCAAACTCACTAACAATGGGTATCGAATCAAGTGGTATCACGACTTCCTTAGAGGTCTCCTCCTCTATGTAGTACAAATGAGTGGACGATCCTCCCTCAGGGCAAGGCATCTCCACCAAAAACATCTCCTGACCGGGAATGGCAAAGATAATACTCCTACTAAAATAGTTAATCATGGCTCGGTACGCAACTAGCCAATCTATGCCAATAATGGCATCATACTCGGTCATCTTTAATACTAACATATCAGCGGGTAATGTAAACCTCTCGATCTCTATATGCACACCTCTACACATAAGCAAAATCAGGGAACCCCTACTCAACGGTGAGTCTACACAAGTAGCAGTGCTCTCGGCGGTGTCTAATAACCCAATAATGCGTGCAAATCTCATGGAAATGAAATAATGTGTGGCCCCAGTGTCAAACAAAATACGCCCCATAGTCCCCTGAATAGAGAACATACCCTCAATAGCTGGCGGATTCTGTGAGGCTGCGGCCTGCTGAAGCTGATACACTCTCCCATACTGAAGCTGTCCGTGCTGAACTGGGACTACTGGAATGGGTGGTAATGCTGCCATCTGTGGTGGTGCCGGGAGGGCGGCGGGAAACATAGGCCTCTGCTGCTATTGTCGGGCACCCTGCTGCTACTGCTGCGGGGCCCTGCCCCTATCAGGACAATCCTATTGTTTATGGCCAGTCTTGCCACAAACGTAACACTTCCCCGCGAAGTTTCCCCCTCGATGTCCCTGCTGCCCTTGGCCTTAGTGGCCGTTACCATTCCTCCCCTGGACCTGCTGGCCCTACTGAAACTGCTGTTGACCATTCTGCCCCTGCTGGCCCTAATGGACGTTCGGACCCTGATGGCCCTGCCTGAAACCTCCCTGTCCATGCCTGAAATTTCCCGATCTGAACCTCTTATGACCCCCCTACTGGGAACCCTGATCACCCTGCTTCTGCCCCTGAGTAGATTGTGCCCCACTGGCACCGTTTCCCCCTACCCTGCACTGATGGCTGGACTCTCCTGACCTCTTGCTCTCATCCATGTGAAAGCGATGATCCTGGCAGTGTAACAGTGCAGCGTTAACCACGTCAGAATAAGTGGCCAACGAAAGGTTCCCTAACAAATGCTGACGGATCCTCCATGTCAATCCATCGGTGAACTTCTGGATCTTATTCTCTTCTGTCAGTATCTCATCCGGAACAATATTCAGCAAATTTGTGAATTCGGTATCATACTCGGCCACAGTCTTACCCTCCTGTCTAAGGTTCATCAACTTCCTCCTCATTTTCGTGTGAACAGCTGACGGAAAATATTTGCGGTCGAACCGCACCCAGAACTCCTGTATTGTTAGAGTATCTCTCTCCTCCGCGGTGGTAATAGACTCCCACCACTGCAATGCAGATCCCACTAGCTTGAAAGTAGCTAGTATCTGCTTCTGAACATCGGTGCACTCATACATCCTCAAGTGCCTCTGAATATCTTTCCTCCACTGACTAGATACCACAACATCGGAGCTACCTGCGAACTCCGGAGGGTGTGCTTTCTGAAAAGCATCACGAACGCGTTTCCAAGTAGACGGGAATGCATGTGCCTGAACTGGCGTGGCTACTAGCGCCCTGGGTGGTGCCTGCTGTACAACGGCTAGGGCAACATTTACCGCTTGGGCTACAATAGCTGCAACCTCGACGGCATTCATGGTGCCCTATACTGGTGCTGGCTGTGGCTCTGGCTGTGCATCCCTAGGAACTCGCTGCGCACGTCGTGGAGACATCTGAAATGAGAGTAAAGTCTATAAGTTCGCAGTTATAAACTTAAAATAGCTGAAGGGAGAAGCATACATAAAAGAATACAACAGTCCTAAAATATAGGGATCTACATCAAAGAAAGCTCAGCGGAAACATAATAAGCCGTACAGATCCTAAAGGACACTAGAACCTGATGCTCTGATACCACATGTGACACCCCGACTAATTAAATACCGGGTAGCTACTCCTTTATTAAATTAATCCAAATGCCAAGTTGGTTCAGTTAATAGCATCACTGTCGAAAACATTTTAATGATTTCTAACCACCTAGTATTTAAAAAGTAAGTTGTCAAATTTTAAATTAAATCTGATTAACATGAAATAAAAGCATTATGAAAGAATAACATAACCATTCACCATAAAGAAGCAATAGAATAACCAACGAATAATAATAAATTTGGAGAAAATACTCCTCACCAAAATCCCAATATGGAAATAAATAAAACAAGTCTGCATCCTGAATTAAATAAAAACCAAAGTCTGAATAACTGAAATATAAAATGTCTCTAAAGAAATGGGCGACATGCCCTACAATGATGAAACTGAATATGGAGTCAAGACTAGAAAAGAGGCGTCTACTAGCAAAGCCCTGTAACTTCCACAACAGCTACAACTCGTCACCTGAATAGAGATCCTATGCATGGTGTCCTTGTGGCTGGGCACCTAAAAAGGTTTTTACAAAAATAGATTTGAAGTCAAACGGGTCAGAGCCCGAAAGTGGAGAGTATTTTAAAAACAGCAAGTGCTTTAATAACACTTAAAATAATTAATGCAAAATACATGTTAGGACGTGATCTCACATGAAATACTCACCTCTCGTCTAATAATTCACTCCTAACGTTCTTGTACCCATTCATGTGTTATTTATATTTAACTAAACTGTCATAAGTTCTAACCCGACTACTCGATTGACAATATGAATTCCCAATGTTATCACTTAAATAGATAGCTTTACTTAAACCCGGATTCTCACTTATTAGCATCACCATTTACAAGAGGTTATTTCCTTATTTAACTTCTTAAGGAGTTACTATAAATAATTCTCATAATTAAACATGACAAGTCTGTTCCTTTAATCGTATATAATTCACATCATAAATATACAATACAAGCACCCCGAGACTAAGCTACGGTTCACACATACTCTGCTATCCATCCCGGTACATCACGTACATAAGGATTACGCATTCCGAATCTCTCAGGAATCGTTCTCAGATAACAACAATCACAAACAATGGAGGTGAACACAGTCACATCACATGGGTCACGCACATACCTACGCTCCCACGATCAGCAGTCTAATTAACTTCCCAATAAGTCCTTGTCTGACCTATGTTCTCGAGGTACCAATCTAAATCTAGGCAACACAAAGATTAGATGGCCCTAAGCGAACGTAAACCTCCCGTGAGAGCAAGTATGGTAGGTATGTCATACACATAAAATCATATACATATACTAAGCATGAACACATCTTAGATATCTCACTATTAATAAAGGTATTTTCTACATCCTTATACGATTATTCCAATTTTATACATTTTAAGTCTTCCGATATTATATAATGTGGACTGTCGACACATCTCACGTCATAGATTCTTGTACTTAAAACCTATCTCAAAGGGATTATTAAGTATTCAATTATTCCCACATATAAAATTATTATTCTTAAGGTCCTTACTTCTGCCCCAAACCTCATTTCATCAAATTATTCAAATTTACTCTTTTAACCCTAATATTATCTCACTCATCGAATTTCATTAGATTTTAGAATAATTCCTCAAATTGAATTCTATTTAATGTCCAAATTTTATAACCATACCTACTGGTCCTCCTTAAGTCTAAGGATATTCATAAAGTCTCCAATAATAATTTTCTAAGGGTTAACATCATTAAAATTTAACTAGGAAAATTTTACTCATTTTGGGAAGGTCGATCGATCGACCTTGAACCTCAATCGATCGATGGTGGTCGATCGATCGACTGATGAATGTCGATCGATCGATCGCACCAGGTAGGCAACAGACTGCTTCGTTTTGGAGTCCTCAAATCGTCCCAAAACTCCATTATAATGCATGAAACTCTAATCTAATGTTATAGTATCATCATACAACCATCCTACAACATTGTTAATGTTCTAAAACCAATAAATCATCAACCAAGGGCTTTATTTGGATCAAAACTTCATCAAGAACCCTAGTTTTCTATTTCTTTCAAGAACAATAATAAATCTCATCTTAAATCCGTTTTTAGATCATCAAGGGTTATATTTTGAATTCATAATTCGTCCAGAATATGTCTACACGCAATTCCTAACATGGTTCATAGTTTTAATCCTCAAATTCATGGGTCTATATCAATCTTCCAAGACAAAATTCGATAATTACACTAAACATGGAACAACACATTCATGGAGTTAATTCTAACTAAATCACTTGCCTTATGTTCTTCAGATTTTTTGTTGGTTGAAGATGGTGGAATTCCTCTCTCTCTCTCTGCAGAATTCTCCTCTTTCTCTCTCTCTATAAGTTCTTCTCACAAGATGACAATGGAGGTGGGGGTTGGTTTTTGGCAAGTTAAAAATATTTTCTTAACTTCTCCCGTAGCCCACTACTTAGATTGGGGTTGAAAATGGGTTAGTGGGTTTAATGATAAGTTATAATTAAAGTCTGATTTTCGTGGGTTTTTAATTACCAAATTTCCGAAATTACCAAACTACCCTTTTGGGTTGCCGGTTTGGCCTAAAAATGCCGTGGGACCCAAACTAAACCCCCGGCTAGTGTTTTCTGAATATTTCGACCCTTCCGGACTCGTTGGCGCACTCAAAATGACCATACGGTTGATAAAAATAAAATTCACTTTTTAATACAATTAATTACATTTCTGACGCGACTATCACGCGCGTCCCAACAAAATTTTCCAAATTGCGGTATTTCAGCCTCGCGATAATTTCAATATTTTCAATATTCATATATTTCCATATATACACATTATAATCAAATACCAACTCACATCTCGTTAGTATTTTATCTGGATTAATTCTCAATTAATTCACATTTCCCATAAATAAATATCGATAAAAATGCGGGGTATTACAAACCCCACACTAATAAAGAAGTTTGAAATGTCTGGTCACAACAGTAATTCTCCTCAGGCACTAGATATCCAATAACAACCTTCTCCTCGTAGGATTAGATCTGAAGTTTAGCGTTCAGATGAGAGGGATCGCCTAGAGAGGCCAGCCTCAGAGGAGAGCCAAGGACCAGCAAAGTCCACATAAATCTCTAGACTGATTGATGCCTATGAGGTAAGGCTCCAATAGCAAAGGGAATCCTCTCGCAAGTAAGAGGTTGATAATGATTGCCTCAAAAAGAAATTAGAAAGGATGGAGAAAGAGGTCCATCGCAGCACTGAGCGACGTCCCTATCGCACTCCTAGCCCTCAAGCGAGAAAGTCTCGCAGCCAAGGAAGGAGCCCAAGGTGTGGATCCCAAAAGAGTGAAAAGCACGAGTCAAGCGATGACTCTCTCGAGCACCAGTGACTGGCTCTCCATTACAGGAGCCCAGATCGTAACAATGAGAACATACAAAATTTCATCCGATGGGAGATGGACCAACACCCAGTACACCGCAGTGCAAGATCGACTAGGGAGCTTGCCAACGATCTCTCAAGACCCAGATGAAATCCCCTTTATCAAGGGAGATAGAAGAAAAGGAATCCCCCAAGAAATTTTATATTCCGAGATTCAAGATTTATGACGAAAAAACTGACCCCATTGATCACGTCAGGCAGTACAGGCAAGCCATTACACTCTGAAACCACCGGGATGCACTGATTTGCTGGATTTTTCCCTCGAGCCTGCAAGATATGGCGCATAAATGGTTCGAAAGGCTCCCTCATAGGCCTATCATGAGATTTGAGTCCATGACTGAGCTCTTTATGGGTCGCTTCATTACTAGTAGCTCCCATCCCCAAAGGATAGATGTTTCACTAATAATGTAAAAGACACCTCAAGAGAGCCTCCGAGACTACGAGAAGAGGTACTGGGAGTTGTTTAATGAGGCCGAGGAATGCTCGGAGCATCTAGAAGTACCCAGCTCTTTCCTTCTAAACCAATCCGTAATGAAGAAAGAGGCCACGACCATCGACGACCTAATGGCTCGCATCGAGAAGTACGCCAAAGTGGAGTATGTGACTCGCCTAAGCACAGGGGAAGATGTTCAAACTAAGCTCGCTACCAAAGGCAACGACAAAGCTAAAAACAAGAAGAAAGGAGGCAAGAACGGGGGCAAGAATGGCTCCAATAACGAAGGTAAGAACGATGTTTCAAAAGAATTTCAATTAGTCAACACTATCTTCAAAGAACTAATTTATAAGATTCTGGCAAAAATCAAAGACGAGCCATTTATTAAGTGGCCTCGCAAGATGGGAAGAGATCCCTCAAAGAGAAATAATGCGCTGAGATACGCTTTTCATAAAGAGGGAGGACATAAGATTGAGCACTGCAAAGCTCTTAAGTCCCACCTCGAAGAACTGGCCCAGTCTGTGCACCTGAACGAGTTTGTGGAGAAGAAGGCAAAGAAAGTTGCTGCCAATGGAGAAATAAGACCTGGCAATGTACTCAAAGATGATGATGGCCATGAATTCACAGTAATTCATGGGGCATCTGATATGAAGTAGATTCAGGGGAACTAATCTCGAATGGAGGTAAAAAAGCTTACACTAGTAATGCAAGCTTCTCAGATCGATACAGCAAAGACCCAATCAGGAAAGCGTCGGTGAGTAGATGATGTCGACTATAGCAAACATATCATCTTCACAGATGAAGATCTAGTGGGAGTGAGAACCCCACATCATGATGCCTTGATCATTACGCTCAGGATATCCAACTATGACGTCGACAAGTTGCTTGTCGACCAACTGAAGGAAGCTCATCCTAGGTAATGTATCTCGACTTATTCAGAAAATTGAAGTTGAGCATCGCCGAACTGAAGGAAGCCACTGTCCCTTTAGTTGGCTTCACTGGAAAAGTGACTATTCCATTGCGAAAGATTATGCTACCAGTAAGGGCAAGAAGTATCTCCAAGATGATTGATTTTTTGATAGTCGACATTGACTCGCCATACCAAGCTATCCTCGACAAAGGATGGCTACATGCGATGAAGGCAGTCCCCTCGACCTACCATCAAAAACTAAAATATGTGACTGCGCAAGGAGTAATGGAGGTCCATGGAGATCAAGTGATGGCGAGAAGTTGCTTCATAGTGGCCATTCGCCCAAGACCAGAGAAGAAGGCCGAAAAGCCCAATGGGAAGGACGAGGAACAAGAAGGTCCGATACCTTCAAAATAGTAGTTAAGGTACGGAAGACCAAAAGTGGAAGAGACTAGGCTCCTCCCCTCTGAGCGGGTCATTGAAAACCTAGAGGAAGTGATAGCTAGTGGTAGCGAGAATGACATGATATTCTTGATTGGAGCTTCTCTCACAAGTCAAGAAAAGAAGATATTGACGATTCTGTTGAGAAGCAACGTAGACATTTTTGCATGGGAACCATACGAGCTTCCTGGAATTGATTCAAATTTGGTTTGTCATCAGTTGCATGTTGACCCCACTTTCAAACCTATCACGAAGAAGGCATGGTGAACTGCGCTCGAGAAGGCAAAATTTGTAGAAAAAAAAGTTGAAAAATTACTGGATGTAGGATCCATATGGGAGGTTCAATTCTGTGAATGGTTATCCAACCCAGTAGCTGTTCTAAAGAGTAATGGGAAATGGAGAGTCTGCATTGACTTCACTGACCTTATCAGGGATTTCCCTAAGGACATTTTCCCTCTTCCAAAAATTAACCAATTAGTGGACGCCACAAAAACTCACAAAAGAATGAGCTTTCTGGATGCATATTCGGGGTATCATCATATCCTTCTATGTGCACCAGATCAGGATAAGACAACATTCATCACCACTGTTGGATTATATTGTTATAAAGTCATGCCCTTTGGGCTAAAAAAAGCAGGGGCAACCTACCCGCAGCTGGTCACCAAGATATTCAAAGACCAAATGGGAGACACCATGGAAGTCTACATCGATGATATGCTCATTAAAAGCAGGAACAAAGAAGACCACCTCTTAGACCTATCGAGAACATTCAAAATCCTCAGGAAATACCGAATGAAGCTCAACGTGAGCAAGTGTTCTTTTGGCAGTCAGGAAAATTTCTTGGGTACTTGGTCAGTAAGAGAGGTATCGAGGCTAATGTAAACCAGATCGATGAAATCAACAGGCTACAGCCCTCTCGCACAATTCGGGACGTACAGAAGCTCACCGGCATGCTCACCGCCTTAAACCGTTTCATCCCGAAGTCCTCCGAGAAATGCAAGCAATTTTTCCAGCTCTTGAAGCGAAACAAGACAGTAGAATGGAATCAAGATTGCTCACAAGCATTGAACGAGCTTAAGGCTTACCTAAGCTCACCACCCCTGCTCGTCATACCTCAAGAAAAATATTCCTTATACTTATACCTTGCCGTTTCCAACCACGCCATCAGTTCTGCGCTAGTTTTTGAAAAAGAAGGAATCCATCACCTCGTTTATTACGCGAGCAAGACCTTATTAGAGGTTGAGCAGCGATTCCTTCCATAAGAGAAGATCTCCTTTGCACTTGTAGTAGCTTCAAGGAAGTGGAAGCACTACTTTGAATCTCACACCATCATCATCTTTACATCGCATCCCCTTAAAGAAATCCTGAGGAAAGCGGATTTATCGGTCAAACTGACTAAATGGTCGGTTGAGCTCAGATGATTTGACATCAAATTTTATCCAAGGAATGCAATTAAAGGATAAGTCCTTGCTGATTTCATGGCAGAATTCACAGGCGAGCATCCTCTCGATAAACTTCAACCCATGAAGCAAAGAAAGAATCGCACAACAGAGGGAGTTTGGCAATTATTTGTTGATGGAGCCTCCAACTCAAAGGGGGCAAGATTAGGCATTGTGCTTGTTACTCCAGAAGATACAATCCTTGAACAGGGAATCAGGTTTGGATTTGAAGCCTCTAGTAATGAGTCAAAGTATGAGGCTTTGATGGACGACCTCCAGAAGGAACACACTATGACACCCCGCCCAATTAAATATAGGGTGATCAGTCCTCTACTAATTCAAAACAGGATATTCAGTTGGTTCATTCTTAGCATCATTGTCGAAAAACTTTTTAACATATTAATCACCTAATATAAAATTATGCTAGGTGCCAAAACATTTCCAATTTAGTAAAACCAAGTAAATCCATTCTCATTTAGTCTTAAAATATAAACCATTCGCCACACATAGGAATGTAATAAGTACGGAACATGAATCAAATACTGAAATAGATAAGACTGGATAAAACATCCTAGTTCAAAACTCCAAACCATAAAATAAACGGAATACAATATCTCAGATGAAGGACTAGAAGTAGGCGACATATGCCCCAAACAAGAAATCTAGATGAAACTGAATGGAAAAGATAAATGAGTTTACTACAAGGACCTACAGCTTCCACAACAGTTGCAGCACGTCAAGCAATCCCAATCTCTAACTCAGATACTCTTGTGGCTGAGCACCTGATATAATACATATATATAACAAAAAAAAGATATAATAAATGGGTCAGAGCCCGATATGAAAAAAAGATTTAGCAAGTATTTAAAACTGCATCTTAAAACAAGTCTTATACGCATGTTAGTTATCGAACTATCACATGAGTTTCTCACCTCTCGTATATCGTGCACGCCTAACGTACAACTAATCTCCCCCTAGTTATACCTCCTAGTCTAACTAGTCAGAAACATACTAATACTAACAATGCTCACTAGTAGTATTCCCGTATCGCCCATACAATGCGCTATTCAGATAGTTTATCTCACATACTAAGTTTCATTATTCACCGTTAGAATGGTTAATATTTTATCCACTAAGATTATTTTATTTCTCATTTCCATTTTATCTACTAGTTTCACAAAATTGAAAGTTACCCAAGTACACTTCTACATATATATATATAGTCTCATCATCCCTATATATATACACACTAATTCTGCGCCCTTAGGTTAAGACCACTTGGTGCAATGTAATGATTATTATTATTACCAATTCTACTAATTTCACACAGCAGAAATATTCACAAGTCCAAATATATATATATATATACACACACTAATCCTGCACCCCCGGGCTAAGACCCATTAGTGCACCTATCCGAAAAATCCTGCATCCCCAGGTTAGCCCCCATTAATGCAACTATCCATAATAATTCAGCACCCCCGGGTTATCCTCCATTAGTACACCTAACAATAAAATCTTGCATCCCCGGGTTAGCACCCATTAATGCACCTATCAATAATAATCCAGCACCCCCGGGTTATCACCCATTAGTGCCCCTAACAATAGTCATCTTTATACCCCCGGGTTATCACCCATTAATACACTAAACGATAGAGTTTCTGCACCCCGAGTTATCACTCATTAGTACGCTTAACTATAAGATTCTTGCACCCCCGGGTTATCACCCATTAGTGCTCTTAATAATAATATCACATAAAAGGCATACACACCTCCTATTATAATTTATAGGTATTTATCCAACCTACATATATACTCCTTATATGTATTTTAATCGCATCACTACATATATTATAAAGATTTAAATCATTATCTCTCTCGTAATCTCCTAGGTACATTCTCTATATACCGAAATAATTAATGTATTAATTCTCACATACTTTTTCTGAAATTCTGTCCTATTTGAATTTACTATTTGGCATTTTCTCTCACTCCAATAAACAGTCAAACTCAATTCTAGACTTTGAGAAAATTCCCAAAAATTCCCTCTATCGCTCGAACCAGAAGGGTTGTCGTTTGAATGACTTCCACATGTCGTTCGAGCGACTTCGCGCGACATGTCACTGTTCATCTTCTTTCCCAGAATCCTACGTTTTTCCACCATTTATGAACCTAGAAACCTCTAAGATTCAACACCCAATGCCTCATCATCAATTCCCATCAACCCTAATAGGTTATCAATCATTTCTACCATCCTAGGATCATTAATTTGTCATTTATCATCATAGTTATTTAAAACCCCCAAATTAATTCACATGAACCCTAGTTCTCGAAATTCCAATTAAAGAAACAAATCAACCCATATTCGTTCATCAATATATAATTCAATTTTCGTGATTAATCCTCTACATACATGAAAAAATATTAACAACATATTACCCCAACCTCTAGTCATCATTTAACCTCCAATTTTTACCCAATTAACATGTAAACCAAGGATTTAATTTTCCTACACTAACATGAGTATGATTATTGCTAAAGAAAGCGAGTAATAAACACTTCCCTCGAATATGATGGTCTGATCCGTTGGTGATGTTGGTATATACACATTCCTCTCCTCTCGATCTACGCGTTGGTGGTCACGGTTATGCAAGGTGAGGATAATTTGGCCCTTTTCTCTTGGAATTTGGTTCTCCCTCACACCCTTCATGGCCGTTCTTGATTTGTGTAGATTTACCCTAATGGAAACTTCCGCAGATGATATAAATATTCTCTAATTCTCGTCCATTAATTAAACCCAAAAATACAATTTACCATAATGCCCTCTCGGGATGCCGGTTAGGCCTAAAATCGCCTCGGGACCCAAACTAAACACCCGTGTATACTATTTTGACTATCTCGACCCTTCCGGACTCAACAGCGCACTGGAAATGACCATACGAGTTAATAAAAATAAATTTTATTTTTATTCTATTCAATTAGTCCTAACACGACTCACATGTGTGTCAGACTTAAATTACCAAACTGTCGTATTTCTCACTTTCGATAATTTATCAAATGTGATAATTCCATATTACATATCACACAGTAATATTCAATAATTCTCAAAAATAAGTATTAACTTTTGGCACGCTAGATAATAATTATTTTAATCCGGATTAATAAAAAATTAATTTCTCACATTTTAATTTAATTAATCCAACAACAATAATTAATCGCATACTTTTTCCCATAATAACAATTTATCAGATAATTATTTAAATCGTCAAAAATACAGGGTGTTACACACATCCCCCTTACAACGGAATTTCATCCCAAAATTCGAAAAAAGTATACCAGGTACAGACAACGCTGTAAAAATATTGCGCATCGCATGTGGTTGCTCATAGGTAAGCTACTCCGTACCACCCATATAGTACACTATCGAATACCCTTAATAATGAACACGTCATCTGTGTTTGCTTTAAACTCTAGGTTACCCTATGATACAGGCTCTTGCCCAAGCTTTACAGTTTAAGTTTCACTACTTACTATATTTTAGATATTCACTATCTAGTTTTCTACTATTTGCACCTTAGTAGATTTATCCTCCTTTCAGATACATACGACTTCATCACGTGTTGTTCATACAAGTAAATTGGCTGTGCAATATAAATTTCACACACAATATATACGATAATATCGATCCTTCTACGACATTTGAAATCATAATGGGTCCCTCACCTTTAACTCTCAAGTAGGACAATAACAAAGTTTACTATTCCATACTTCAACAGGCACTCTGCCCGAACGTGAACTTATAGGAGTTATTTGGACACAAACTCCACTAGTGGAAGGTACTGCCTCCCGTCTTCCCCTAATATCTCAGGGTCTACATAAAATTTTCTCTCCCACATCCGATTATACTACTTGTCCTTCCCATCCCTCTATGGGTATTAGGTCGTACTCAATCGCATCTTAGTACCTATAATAGTACTATCTCAGCTACATGAGAAGATCCTTGGGGACACTCTTCCATTCTCTAGTGTAAGGAGCCCCTACTGGTTTCGAATTTTCCACCCTTTTTCTAACAGTTAGCTGACCCACTGCAAGACTAACTTTGAAGGTTACTCTACACTAAACCCATTACCACTATTATTTGTATCCTGATACATTTTATACTCTCTTGAATGTACTTCTAATCGTGATACGTGTGTATTTGTCGTATCATGTGATAATAGTCTCTTTACCCGGTCCAAAAATCTCAGTTCATTTTTAAATGTAAGTCTCTAACAAATCTTACGGAGTAATATTCGGCTTACCCGACTACATGTTATCTAATTCACAAGATAATCATAATCGACCATTTGATTCAATCACCCAGGGTGCACATACACCCCATGCCTCGCGTACCATTATACAAATGACATCAAATTTTCTTACCTCAATTCTCGGTATGCTGATGTGGTAGGGGTACACTCAACCTCCCCACTAGTAAAAAATTAATCAATCCTTCAATGATATCATTGCTCTATTCAGAACGATACTGAGACTAGGCAACTCTATTGGCCTTCAGTCATAAAATAATTATCCACTCTCAATTATATTCCTTTATAGGTATAATAACCCACATACAAAACTTATGTACTATTGACCAAACTTCTCCCCAACTCCCGACATTCGCTAGTTTCATGAGTGGGATTTCTCGCAAAGAGAAATCCAAACAAGGAACCCCCCGATACATTACTGTCTAACCTAGTCGGTTGTCGAGGTTAGTAAGGCCTTCAGTACATACTATGTACTTTCCCACAATCTACGTATTGTGTCATAAAAGTTTACTCGTCCACTCTCATGTCCCTAAAAATGTAACAAGAAGCATGGCGACCTCACTATCCCAAGTACTTGGCGCTATAAATATATAACGGGCTATATTTCTCTGCTCAATAAAAACACAATGTATTCTAAGTCTTAATAGACAAATAAATTTCTATGCTCGAGAATCACATATAATTAGACACTATACTCGCTGAGGTCTATAATACCATGAAATTCTCATATATACTCATATATGGGCCCAACCCTATTTCAGGTGGCGCCACACAAAACTAAGATCACTCCTCCCGGAGTATCCGGCACGACAATCATATCACTACATTTTTACTATCGTTTAACCATACGGTAATTAATCACTACACATTACCATAATAAACTCTACTAAATTTGACTCAATCCAGTAGTAAATTATAAGAACAAAACATATTCTAAGGGCCCACCCAGTTCACTCACGAGCAATCATCAAAATGCCCTGCTAACAATAAGAAATACATTTGTAACAATACTCTTAAAACTAATGTTCCCACTAAACTCGACCCGCACGCGAAGTTTAGGGTTTCCAATTAACATAAAAGTTGTGGCACACCCATGTCACTAGAATCTATCCTTTACTCCCAAGGAAGAAGCAAAACCTCACCAATCTCGCCAAATCACATGTTCTCAGTACGTGGCTGCCATCACGACCCATGAACATCTACAATCGTCATACATCCTAGGATTTCATCATATAGTTGTCCTCTCTCATCATGGACAATTTATTCCATTATATGAGTTTTGCGCCCATTATTGAAACGTTGGCCCAAACTCTCTAGGCCTCAATTATAGCTTTATTGAACTCCTGTTCACATCCCGAGCCCCGAAGACCCTGACATACTGTATGCTACTATTAACGAGGACTCTACTGGTCCAGCCTGAACCCATCATTCTTGAGTTGTATATTTCCTGGGCCTAATTCTCTTGACCCCAAATTTCTTTGTTAGAAGTCTCACTCCTCTAGTTGTTATGCCTAACTGGCACGATTTACCATTCCTAATCTTTTCGGTCTCACTTCTCAATTTTGGGAACCTTCAACACTTGTAGTTATACTTCCTTCACATAAGGAAACCTTCATGAACCATTTCCCCGTCACTGGTCCCACTGACCATTTTGAAATGTCCTTCTCTCGGACTGAGTAGTCTTAACTTACTGGCTACTCTGGCCTTTCGGAACTATGGTTCGCCTCCGTGGCCCGGACTGACTTCATCGTCTCTTTATAGGAAGTTAATCAATTAAAATCACCTAAATTAGTTCCCTAGTTGGCACGCTCTCAGGTGATGTTTCACTAACACCGTTATGTTCAGTTCTGACCTTCAGACGGATTCTCTAACCCTCTTTGCTCTCTTCTTCTGGTAAGACTGTAATCACTAATAAATGTATAACTTTGACGACATCAACATTAGTCATCCTAGCTAGATTTCTCATCCATGCTTGTATTTTACTCACGGGTCCTTTATCAACTATAGACCCTTCGGATAATCTATGCCCCTCTGCTAGATACGAAGTTCATTATGCAATTCGACCATTCTTTCACGATCGGTTTCTAACTTACTCATTGTGCTAAACATCAAAATTTCACTCGCATTTTATTACCACTTCGAATGGAAGACCTCACGATCAAATTGTACCCAAATTTATCTGTAAATTTCAAACACGCTTCTTCATGTATCGTGATTGTCTCTAATTACTACATCATTATCCCAAGAGATATAGCTTTTAACTCCAAATTTAATTATGAGTGTCATCATACCCTACTCTACACCATTGCCTTCGAATTTTCTACTTCCGCTGATCTGTTACATTTTCTCGTTTTCTTATCCGCATTTTCACCGATGGGTTTTCAAAAGACTCCTCCTGATTTCCCCTTTATCGACTATGCTAGGTGGTACTAAAATCACTCCACCGGTATCTATGATTGTGTCCTGGGAACCCATAGTTCCCGAGTGAAGATTTTACTATCTCTTGCTTAAGTAATTCTCATGGTGATTTTTGTCCCGATCACTCTTTTCCGATTGCTCTTATATCTTCTGTTGGGATTCTTCTCTCGCAATTCTTCTTACGACCCTCGCTGGTCGTCCTAAAATGTTCGGTGCTCGAATCACACAGAATTTCATATAATGAGTCACATCCATTATAATTTGTAGCACGAGAACATAAGTCGTATACGTAAGGGAACACAACAATCCTATAATAAGGCTCTACATCAAAGAACGATGCGCTTAAACGTAATAAGACGCACAGATCCTAAGGAAGCTAGAACCTGATGCTCTGATACCACCTGTGACACCCCGCCCAATTAAATATAAGGTGATCAGTCCTCTACCAATTCAAAACAAGATATTCAGTTGGTTCATGTGGGTACCCGAAATTAGAATGATGGGCCTGGACGAGTAGCCCAATTGTGGCGGCCCAAAGTCTAGACCCTCCATATCTTAACCGATTATGATTTAGTCTTCTCCCATATTCCCATTAAGAGATGTTCTACTAAGAGATGGAAAACGTGGGGGAGTCCAATACCCCCACTTACTAAAATGAACATGTATATAAAAAAAACCTAGGTCCGGGGAAAAGGACACATCGTATTCTCTGTAATCACTCTCCGGAGTATATAGAAATAATACTGACTGCACCACCATGGACGTAGGCACCTTTACTGAACCATGTACATCTTTCGTTGTGTGATTGGCATTTTATATTCCTTATTCTTGCTTGGTGGTTGAATTTCTCTTATCTATTTTTGTTGCATAATAATTGTCACCACAATTGGCGCCGTCTGTGGGAACGTTTATCTTCCCTGAGACAACCCACACCAAAAAAGGAGTTTAAAATGTCTGGTCAGAGTAGTAATGCTCCCCAGTCAGAGGATATTCAAGAACCTCCTGCTCCTCGCAGGATTAGGTATGATGTTCGGCGTTCAGATCAGAGGGCTCGCTCAGAAAGGCCAGCCTCAGAAGAAAGCCAAGGACCAGCGATATCCATGCAGATATCCAGACTGATTGATGCATACAAGGCGAGGCTCTAAGAGCAGAGGGAGTCTTCTCGCAGGCACGAGACTGAGAACGCTTTCCTCAAAAGAAGATTGGAAAGTGTGGAGAGAGAGATCCATCGTAGTACCAAGAAACATCCGTATCACACTCTTAGCGCTCAGGCAAGCAAGTCTCGCGTCCGAGGAAGGAGCACCAGGCACGGATCCCAGAGAGATGAGGGAAACGAGTCAGAGGATGACTTGCTCAAGCAACTGCGACTATCTCGCAGTCATAGAAACTGAGATCGCAACAATGAGAACATACGAAGTCTGGTCCGAAGGGAGATGGACCAATATCCTTCCCATCACGACACCAGATCGACCTGAGAACTCGCTAGGTGAGCTCTCATAACTCAGATGAAATCACCTTTCTCGAGGTAAATCGAAGAAAAAGAAGCCCCCAAGAAGTTTGCTATTCCAAGGTTCAAAATTTATGATGGTAAGATTGATCCCATTTATCACGTCAGACAGTATTAGCAGGCCATGACCATCTGGAACCATCGAGACGCACTAGTGTGCCGAATTTTCCCCTCGAGCCTGCATGATGTGGCGTAAAAATGGTTCGAAAGGCTCCCCCACCGGTCCATCAGGAGTTTCAAATCCCTGGACAAGCTCTTTACGTCCCGATTCATTACTATCAGCTCCCATCCCAAAAGGATGGATGCTCGGCTGACAATGAAAATGACACCCCAAGAGACCCTCCGAGACTCCGCAAAGTGGTACTAGGAGTTGTTCAACGAGGTCAAGGACTGTTCAGAGCAAATGGCAGTGGCCTCTTTCAAAATTGGGCTACCCATCTCTTCCCTTCTGTACCAATCCCTAACGAAGAAAGAGGCCATGAACATCGACGACCTAATGGCTCGCATCGAGAAATATGCCAAGGTGGAAGATGTGACCCGCCTCAACACAGGGGAAAATGGTCGAACTAAGCTCGTTGACAAGGGCAGTGATGAGATTGAGAAACCAAAGAAAGGAGGAAAGAATGGGGGAAAAATGGCTCCAAAAACGGAGGCAACAATGATATGTCTAGAGCATTTCAGGCGATCAACACCGTCTTCAAAGAACTAATTTACGAAATTCTCGCAAAAATTAAAGACGAGCCATTCATCAAGTGGCCCAGGAAGATGGGAGGAGATCCCTTGAAGAGGAATAATGCACTGAGATGCACTTTTCACAAAGAGGGAGGACATAAGACTGAGCATTTCAAAGCTCTTAAGTCCCACCTCGAAGAGCTGGCCCAGTCCGGGCATCTGAACGAATTCGTGGAGAAAAATCAGAGCAAGTTACTGCCCATAGAGAAGCAAGGCCTGACAACGTACTGGAAGACGATGCTGGCCATGAATTCACAGTAATTCATGGGGCATCTGATGCTAAACAGATTTAGGGTAATTCAGCTCGCATGGAGGTAAAAAAGCTTACAGTAGTGTTGCAAGCCTTTTAGATTGATCCAGCAAAAACACAGTGAGGTTACCGTCGGTGAACAGATGACATCGACTATAGTAAGCATATCATGTTTACAGATGAAGATCTGGTGGGGGTGAGAACCCCACATCACGATGCTTTGATCATTACTCTAAGAATAACGAACTATGACGTCGATAAATTGCTCGTACGAGGTGATGTATCTCGACCTGTTCAAAAAATTGAAACTAAGCATCACCGACCTAAAGGAGGCTACCATCCCTTTGGTTGGCTTCGCTAGAAAGATGACTATGCCCTTGGGAAAGATCGTGCTGCCAGTAAGGGCAGGAAATGTTTCCAAAAATTTCTGGTGGTCGACATTGACTCGCCATACCAGGCTATCCTCGCCCGAGGACGGATACATGCAATGAAGGAAGTTTCCTCGACCTACCACCAGAATCTCAAGTATGTGACCAAGCGAGGAGTAATGGAGATCCATGGCGATCAAGCAATGGCAAGAAGATGCTTCATAGCGGTCATTTGCCCAAAACCAGAAAAAAAGTCCAACAAGTCCAGCGAAAGAATTGAAAAACAAGAAGGTCTGATACCTTCGAAATAGCAATTAAAGTACGGAAGACCCGGAGTAGAGGAGACCAGGATCCTCCCCTCCGAATGGGTCATCGAAGACCTGGATAAAGTTGCAGCTGGAGACAGCGACGATAGTAGGATTTTCTTAATTGGAGCTTCTCTTACAGGCCAAGAGAAGAAGGAATTGACGACCTTGCTTAAGAATAATATAGACGTCTTCGTATGGGAACCATGCGAGCTTCCCATAATTGATCCTAGTATGGTTTGTCATCAACTGCACGTTGATCCCTCCTTCAAAATGATTGTACAGATGGCACGGCGAACTGCACCCGAGAAGGTAAAAGCCATGGAAAAAGAAGTTGAAAAACTGCTAGATGCAGGATCCATATGGGAAGTACAATTCCCCAAGTTATTATATAACCCAGTAGTAGTTCCAAAAAGAAATGGAAAGTGGAGAGTTTGCATCGACATCACTAACCTCAACAGAGCGTGCCCTAAAGATAGTTTCCCCCTCCTAAAAATTCATCAACTGGTAGATGCCACTACAGCTCACGAGAGAATGAGTTTTTTGGATGCATATTCAAGGTATCATCAGATCCCTCTGTATACCCCATATCAAGTCAAAACAGCATTCATCACCACAGTTGGGTTATACTTCTACATGGTGATGCCCTTCGGGCTAAAAAACGCAAGGGCAACCTACCAGCGGTTGGTCACTAAGATGTTCAAGGACCAGATGGGAGACACCATGGAGGTCTACATCGATGACATGCTCGTTAAAAGAAAGAATACATAAGACCACCTCTCAGACCTGTTAAGCACCTTTGAAATCCTCAAGAAGTACCGAATGAAACTTAATGCGAGCAAGTGTTCTTTCGGTGTCCAGTCAGGAAAATTTCATGGGTACTTGGTTAGTAAGAGAGGCATCGAGGCTAACCCAGACCAGATCGATGCAATAAATAGGTTACAACCTCCTCAAATAATTCGGGACGTACAAAAACTCACCGGTATGCTCGCCGTCTTAAACCACTTTATCTCTAAGTCCTCCGAGAAGTATAAGCCCTTCTTCCAGCTTCTAAAGGGAAATAAGATAGTAGAATGGAACCCAGATTGCTCGTAGGCATTGGATGACCTCAAGGATTACCTTATCTCCCCAACTCTGCTCGTCATTCCATAGCAATTAGATTCTTTGTGCTTATACCTCGATGTTTCCAACCACACTATCAGTTCCGCATTAGTGTGCGAAATCGCAGGGATGCAACACCCTATTTATTACGTGAGAAAGACCCTACTAGACGTCGAGTAGAGATACCTACCACTATAGAAGCTCGCCTTTGCACTAGTAGTGGCTTCGAGGAAGCTGAAGCACTATTTCAAAGCCCACACTATAATCGTCCTTACATCACACCCCCTTAAAGCAATCCTGAGGAAGGCGAATTTTTCGGGCAGAGTGTCTAAATGGTTAGTCAAGCTCAGACGATTTGACATCAAATTTCAACCAAGGAACGCAATCATGGGGAATGTCCTTGCTGATTTCATAGCCGAATTCACAGGCGAGCAACCTCCCAACCAACCTCGAGCAGCAAGACAATAGGGGAACGACGCGATGGAGGGAACCTGGAAATTATTCGTTGATGGAGCTTCAAACTCAAAGGGGGAAGGAGTAGGCATTGCCCTCATTACTCCAGAGGATATAATCCTTGAATAAGGAATCAGGCTTGGATTTGAAGCGTCCAACAATGAAGCATAATACAAAGCCTTAATAGCCAGCCTCCAGAAGGCGCACACTTTGGGAGCAAAGCATTTACAGGTGTTCGGTGATTCTCAATTAGTCTTCAATGATATAAGTGGAGACTATAATGCAAAAGATAAAATAATGGCAGTGCACCTCGCCTTAGTGAAAAGACTAATGGCGAGCTTCGAAGAGATCAATGTCCAGCAGTTTCCTAGAGGGAAGAACAACCATGCTGACGCCCTAGCAGCCATGAGTTCAACAGTCGACTCCAACTTAAAAATAACAATCCCCATCAATATCCTCGTTCATACAAACATTAACCATAACAGCAAGCCGTCAGGTGTGGAACAGGCCCTCCAGATAGGGCCAGCTCCCTGCTGGATGGACCCTTTAAAGAACTATTTAAAGGATGGCACGCTCCCAGATGACAAGAAGACCGCCCACCAGATAAGAGTCAAAGCTGCTCACTTTCACTTATCTCTAGAGGGCAACGTATACAAGATATCCTTTTCTGGTCCCTACCTTCAATGCGTTCACCCAAGGAATGTCGAGCAAGTTCTACATGAGCTTTATACAGGAATCTATGGAAGCCATATCGGAGGATGATCCCTAGCTTTTCGAGCAATGAAGGAAGGATATTGGTGGCCATATATGCAAAGGGACTCTGCGGTGTATGTTTGCAAATGCCTAAAATGCCAACTTCACGCCCTTATGGTCCACCAACCTGTTAGCGACCTAAAATCATTGAACAACCCATGGTCGTTCGCCCAATGGGGAATGGACATCGTAGGACCACTTCCTACCGCCACCGGCAATCACAAATATCTATTGGTTGTAACTCACTACTTCACCAAATGGATCGAGGTGGGACCCTTAGCTAACATCCGAGATGCAGATATGATAAGGTTCATATGGAGAAATATAATCACCCATTTTGGCATCCCCAAAACCATCATCACTGATCATGGGACGCAGTTCGAGAGCGGAGCCTTTCAGAGTTTCTGCGACGAGCTTGGAATCAGGCACCATTTTAGCCCAGTGGCCTATCCTCAGAGAAATGGCTAAGCCGAGGCTTCTAACAAGACAGTGATTGATGTATTAAAGAAGCGATTAGAGCGAGCCAAAGGCACATGGGTAAATGAATTACCACATATTCTATGGGCCTACCAAACCACTCCGCGACAAGCAATGGGCGAAACCCCATTTTCACTAACATATGGTATGGAAGCAGTCATCCCATTAGAAGTAGGCTTACCAACAATGAGGTCCAACCTTGTCGACTAAGGTCATAATGATGCAACATTGCTCGCTGAGCTCGACCTAGCTGACGAGTGCCGAGAGCTATCCCTAGTAAAACTAGCGAGCTATCAGCAACAGCTCGCGAGGCATTATAACAAAAGGGTCAACCTTAGGGCATTCCAAGTTAGGGACTATGTCCTAAGGAAAGTCCTGGGCAGCACAGTAAAACCATCAGACGGCAATCTAGGGCCAAACTGGGAAGGACCATTCAAGATAACTAGAGACGACTTGTAAGGATCCTATCACTTAGAAACGATGGAGGGCAGAGAGATACCCCGAGCGTGGAATGTAACCAACCTTAAGAAATTATATTTTTAGATTCTTCTTTTGATCTTTGATTGTGAAACTGGAAGTTCATTCGCTCATCATTAATAAAAAGTCATTTAACCGTTGCATCCTACGACATATCAGTCAGCTAATTTGCATTTTTTGAGTTATCAATGAATAGACTTTATAACTCACACACCTTTTCCAAGTGAAAGTCACACTGATCATTACATCATAGCAGGGAAACAACCCTCCTCAGATTTTCATTATGAAACATGAAAGACCTCTCTTATATGAAGCCCTACAGGAGATCCTTCGGCAATATGGCGAAGTCAAAATTGGTCGCCAAATAGTGTTTGGTTGAATAAAATCCTGATCGGATAAAACATCCAACACCAGGTGTGTCCTTGCCAATTGCCACACTTAGGCCAAAGGGAGTGTGACGACACAACCTAAAAGGTAAAGTGGGGTAAAATGGTATCTCGTTGGCATACTGGACTGGAAGGACAATTACTTGATAATGCAAACATGCAAATCTAGTCAGCCAAGAGAGGCTCAAGATTATTGAACGAAGATGAGAAAAATATAATACAACTTGTTTAGTCGGCAAATTCACCCAAAACATAAATTTTATATTAATTCATCATATTTACAACAATTGCAATACATGTTTAGTCGGCGAGCTCGCCCAAAACATTCACATTACATCACCTCAATATAAAATATACAAAGTTACTACTGGAAAAATCTTAATGAGGATGAGGCCTCTGAGAAAGGTAATCATCCACTTGAGCTCTTCGACCGTCATCAGGATGAGGAACTAGCTCCTCCTCAACTTCATTCGCATTCGACTCCAATAACTTTCGAGGGATGGCATCGATGGGGATCCATTGATCATCTCTCTGAAAGGGATTAGGAATTAGGGTGGAAGGAGAGATCTCATAACGGTACCAGAGAATTGAGTTCCTCAGGACTTGCAGCTCCCTCAAGGCACTCAACCACCCCCTGATGAAGGCAAGCTCTTCAAACTCTATCGGCCTCATTGGAGCATCTAGCCAACCTTTATTGTAACCATCGGCCCATACTCGTCAAGGTCCTTTCTTAAACAAGTGCCTCAATCGGGTGACGTCCCTCTGGAGCCCAACAGCAATCACATACGCTCACTGGACATCACCACGAAGCTCTTCCATTTCCTTAGGAGAACCCCGGGTGTTCATTCCATCTTGTAGAACGGTTGGAGGAGTAGGGCCTTACTTCACAAGAGGAACATCTCCTAGACCAGTGTGACAACCCAAGATTCGAGATAAGGGGTGGCCAGCCCGATACTCAAACGTAACAGGAATCATGGATGGATATCATTCTCAGCATCAAAAAATATAAACTGAGTATACGGGAAAACCACCCAATACATCAAAAAACAGGTTACCAAAAAGTTTAGAAATTTAAAATGCAGTTAAGAAATTTAAATTAAAACAACCCCATCTGATAAGCAAGTGGAATTCCACACGAATAAATATAATACAACTAAGATGAAAGTAAACAACAGGGCCGAAAAGGCTGTCTATCCACAGCAATATACAATAAAGTACAACAATTTAAATATCTTACATAATACATCCATTAATCAAATACAAAAGTTTGGGCCACACGCCCAAATAAAAAGACCCGATCATATCTAGAACACAAAGATGGAAGCGTCTAATTCAAGATCCTGTAACAACCCGCAAAATCTTACTGCTCGTCGAAAGCAATGGAATGGGAACATCAAGACTGGCGTCCTTGCGGGGGAGCACCTGAGTGGATACAATCATATACACGACAAGGAACGTAAACCGGTATGGGCCGCGTTCTATATAATCACCAGAAGAAATAAAAAGCATGATAGACATGAGCAGTTATGCAGTAATGATAAGGATGATAAATTTTACATTACAATTTAACTAAATGAATGAAATGTCATTACATGAAAGAAAGAAAAGTAATAACTTAAATTTAAAATCTTTCCTCATTTATCAAATTTCCATTACCTTGTGTATTCCTTACTAGGAATAAAACCATTTATTAACTTTCATAGTTAATTATCTTACCATTTCATCTTTCCATTCCTTAATAGGAATACCATTAATATCAAGTGCACTTTATGGCACATAATTCATTAATCTCATTCCCGTGCTCTTTATGGCACATATCTATGCTCTTTGTGGCATTTATCATACGCTCTTTGTGGCGTTTAACAACCATCAAGTCCCACTTGATAAAAATATAGTTATATTCATATACATATAACGATTCTAAGACCGCCCGTCCGGGTTTCCCCACTGTGCGCGCCCCTAAATGACCATCATCTTCCAGGGCCTATCATAAGACAACCTGGGATCCTACAACGCAAGACGTCGGGAAGAGGCCATGTGCCTGCGGGATAGTCAAGACCACACTCGGAATCTCATACCCATCGCAGAAAATATAAATATAACAAATGCTCACATGGCCTAAGACTATATCCACCCTGCATTCATTATCCAGGGGGCATCACCATGCGTGCGAACTTCCCTTATGATGTCATTTAGAGAGGTGTGTAACAGTAAATTAACATTTACATCTTTAAATCTCATTATCATATTCAATATTCATTACCAATTTCCAATTCCATTACCCATGTGATTAGTTCTTTTTTTATTTGAACATATCATCATTAAACAACTGGGTTCCTTCTATTTTCACCAATCATCATTAAAGCAATTTGGGTCCATATTAGTTGAACCTATCATCTTTAAGCATTTGGGTTCATTATACGAACCTAGTTCCCCTCGAATATCGTTATTAATATTCCTCAATTTACAAGTCCCGACTAAATCTCCAAATGATCATTATGATCCTACAAGTCCCCAAAGTTCATAAAATCTCGATAAGCCCTTAAGTCTCCAAACATGGGCCTACAACCCCTATCCTCCTATTAGGAAGTAACAAAAAGAGTGATGCTTAAACATCACTTAGGAACACCCCCTCCTCTGGACATAACCCCAAGTGAAATCCGTTCCACTCTAGAGTGACAACCGGACACAACTAGGACTCTAAAAGCCAAAGTTTATTTCATTCAAGAAGGTTCTTAAAACCCTATGAAAAGAAAAAGTAAAATTTTGGGAATAAAACAGGGGACCGGTCCCAAGACCGCGGTCGACCGCGTCTCAAAATTTTGCCTAAGAAGAAAAGCAGAATGCTCACTTCGGCAGGGCCGGTCGACCGGTAAGGGGACTGCGGTCGACCGCACCTCAAATTTTATGCCTTTGAAAGAAAGCAGTGTGCCCTCTCCCGAAGGCCCGGTCGACCGGTCTGAGAAACGCGGTTGACCGGTCATTGCAGACCTAGACCCAAAACTCTCCATTCTTATTCCAACAACCAAATCCCATATCATTTGATGGAACTAATACATCACAAACATGTCTAATAACCATCATTTACAATATTAATCATCCAAATCAATTTCCAAGGGTTAATACCCACAAATCCAACAAAACCCTAAAATGATTAAACAAAACAAATTCATAACTATCACAACTAATTATTCTCCTTAAATCATATAATAGCAAGTAAATAACTTGCCTTGATATACAAAATCAGATTTGAGGAAGATGCAAGCAAGATCCAAGCTCCAATATCTCTTTTCTCCAAAGCTCTCTTCTTTGTCCTTTCTCTCTCTAGGATAACAATTGTGTGTTAAGAGAAAATAAGGAAAATAATGAGGTTAGCAAGACTAAATCGAACCACTAGTCTAAAATGTCCAACTTTAATGACTAATACGCGATATAATAACTCACAACTACACATTTAAGCTATAACCAGTCAAAAGTGTCCGAAATGCCAAAATACAATATGGCACTTATTTTGACTGTCTCGCACCTACTGGGACTACCTACACCCTCCAAATTATCATTTGAAAATTTTATAACTCATTTTAAGTTCCGGTTTCATATTAAACCAAAATGTCATTTTATATCTTATGACACCATAATTCACCACATGGATATTTTTACCTACTCATCAGGGAAACATACAACATTTCATTAAATATTAACCTTTTCCATATTAAATTAATATTTACTCAACATCCACCATTTTATAATTAATTACTATACATAGTAAATAAATATAAAATATACTATCAAACGTGAGGGTTGTTACAACCAGTTCTAGCTCGCGATGAGGAGGAACCTCGTAATACTGTAGGAGCATTGCTCGGCACATGCTCCCTGAGTCGCGAGACCTCTTTCCTCAAAGCTTCGTTATCCTACTTAAGCACTTCCCCAACCTGGTTGATCTCGAAAGGATTTAAAAGCTTCGCCCTTAATGTATTCACCTCCTCTTAGACTGAAGCACCAACTTCTTCCATCTCTTAAAGTCTGTCCTTTAGCTTGGCCACAAGCTCAGACTGATCCTTATACTTATGATTCCTTGATCTAAGATATTTGGAAAGCTTAACAAAGGCTTGGCGAACCTGAGGACTTGCATTGGGACCAGGAGTCCTGCCCAATTGAGAGGTGGCAGGAATATACTCTTCTGCATCGATCAACTACAAGACATAAAAGAGCAAGGAAAGACAAATTCATTCAGCACACTAAGGGAATGAGAAACCTTTTTCATTTCATTGATAAGGGTCAAATTACATCGAGCAGAAAAAAGAAAAAAATTACTAACAGAAAAAGAAAAAATACAAGGTAGTCCTAGAAGTAAAAATTAACTAGCAACCTCAGGCTTCCCAGAAGTCGATGACTGCTTCCCTTTATCAATATCAGCAGGAGCACTCCCCTCAGTAGGGGTAACCTTTATTGACATAACAGGGGGAACGTCAGCATAAATTATCAGGGAGACAGGGTCAGCGCGTTCGATAGCTGGGGCAGGGACTTCATCCACAGCTGGCCTCGACCCTGGGTCATTCTCATCGAGTAGAGGATATGCAACATCCACTCCGGCAGCTAAGAGGGCCTAATTCCATCCCTTATTTAAATTCATATGGCTAATGTAGCTATCTGAACCTCAGCATCCTCGTATGCGGCATCACAACCAAAATTATATGAGTCTTCCTTGGCAATGACCGCCTAAGACTCCTTCTTCTTTAGCTCCTTGGATAACACTATGTTCTCCTCCACGACAACCAGCTTACTCGAGTAAACCAGGTCGTAGACTTGTCGCAGCTCATCCAATTCTTTAACTATTGCGTCCCTCCCCCGATTAGCATTAGCAAGAGCCAGATCAGATGATATCCGAGAAGCATCAACGACTTTGAGACCAGCCTTGAGCTATGTACCCCTCAACCTCAAGGTAGCATTTTGTTGCTCCAGCTTGCCATTTCTCTTCACCTGCTCATCGAGAGAACGATAGAGCATGGGGAAGTCGGTCACAAACTACAAGAAGAAGAGGACATCAGAAGAAGGAAGTGAGGAAATTTATTAAAGCATTAGAGAAAGGATAAGATCTTACCAAATCTAGCCTCTGACTAGCTTGAAGATCCAATTGATCAGACCCCAACGCCCTTTGGTGATATGCAGGAAGAACTGCCCTTTTGAGCAACGCAGGGTCCAGTTGAGGAGAAATAGCAACTGAGGCCCCCTCGGGTAGTGCGGACACAGGAACCAAGTCCTGCCGAGCCTTCATCCTCGACTCCATCTTTCTCCTCTCCTCCTCTTTCTCTTTTTCTATTCTCTTCTTCTTCTCCTCCATCCTCTTCCTCTCTTTTGCCTTCTTTCTCTCCTCATACTTCTTTCTCTCTCTCTCTCAACTATTATTTCTCTTTCCTCTTCCTCTCCTCCTCCTGAGCAGAAGACCGAGAGCCAGTGGCTATAACCCTGGTAGTGGATTTTTGCGTCTTTAACCTCTGAGCGAGGAGCACGTGATCATCGTCGTCATCGTCCAGGATCAATTTTTTCCTATGAGGAACCATATCCTCGCTTTAACTGCTAGACGTGCTCGAAGAATCTCGGGCTTAAGTAACTCCCTTCGAATCAAAAGAGCTACCACCACTAGAGCTCCCCTTACCAAAATTGCCTTCAATACCACCTAGAATATGACTCTCAGAACTGCTCTCCCCCTCGTCCAACTGGATAGGATCAACAACAGTCTCTTCAAGGTTGTCGAATTCAAGAATATTATCTACCGACCTAACTATAAAGCTGGAACCGATATTTTTGTACTCAAGTAGGAAAGTAGCAGACCATGGCTGCTCACCGTCGGCTAAAGTATCCCTGATATTCCAGGCCTTAATCAACTCAGAAATACGAACCTCGCTGAGAGCAAGCTCCAAGTTCTTCGACCTCGATGAAGAAAAAATAGGGAAAGTCAGAAAGATCACAAATCAGTAAAGAAATTGAATGGGTAAAGCATCATCTACCTATGTATTCTGCCCCATAAAAGAGAACTGAGAACCTATCAGACCTCGACCCCTCAAACTAGGGAGAAAACTTCCAATTTTTAGAAAGAAAGCCTTCTTGCCAATAGTCCTTATGGGAATCAGGTAGGTTTACTACCAATACCCTGTCAGCACTCCTGGCCTTGAGATAGAGAACACCAGAACTAGTTCGAGAAAAATAATAACAAAAGGAGACCTCGGTGAGCCCTAACTTGGTACCATATAATTGATTTATTCTATAAACACCATTAATTATCTTCCACACATTGGGCGAACATTGTGTAGGAACAACATTGAAATAACTAAATGAAAGCGCAAATATATAATTTCCTTTTAAATAAATGACGAAGCGTTGAGATGGTTTTAACTTTCAAGTACAACAACAAGTCCAAGTTTTAATATCTTAAGAAACAGATTAAAACATATATAATTCAAGTCCTAGAATTTGCCTAAGTCATGATTAACAATTATCCAAAGTTAGGCGAAACCAAATTAATGCAAGTGACTTGAATAAACCAATTTACCCAATATTTAATTTGAGTCCCAAATTAAATGAGTGTGATAATTAAACCGAATTTTATCTTGAAATTATCCTAAGCATGCATTCTAAATTTTGTGCAAGATAAAATAAACAATGTCACACTGCACCACGATGTACGAGGAAAAACCCACTAACGGGAAAAAACCTCGGGACGGCCCTAGCCTCAAATCCACTAAAAACGGTATTACAAAATACAAGACAAAAGACTTACTTCCTAAACTCGAACCCTCTCAAGCCGTGATGCTCCTTTTTGTATCAACCTCCAATTAGCGGATAACCAACGGAGCTCCACCGTGGTCTCGGAATACACCTATGGGACTTTGTATGGTCACCGTCACCCAAGCATGGAGCCTTTCTCCTTATGGGTAGAATCTCAACAAAAGTCTTCTTTGTGATGGGGTGTAGAAGCAAACCCGAAACGTCTCTTGAATTCGGTAGAGAAAACTGGTGCCAAAAACTCCAAGCAATTGATATAAATATAGAAAATTGGATAAACAATTATTGGGTGTAAACTAGAGTGTTTATGAATTTTACATTTAAAAATAACACTCAAAACTTGAACATTTTCCTAAATAAATTTACTCTCAAACTCTCTCTAAGAGATGGATATGGAATGGAAAAGTTGTTTTGGAAAATGTGTTTCCTGCACATAATAAAGTATGAAAAAGGTTGGTTGAAAACCAAGTGGAGGAGTGGGGAAAAACTGCAAAAAAACTGCCAAATAACTGTTCCCGCTGGAAGTTCGTTCGAACGAACGTGATTCTCGTTCGAACGAGAATTCTAACGAGTGACCAGCCTGGGCTCGTTAGAGGTTCGTTAGATACCTCGTTAGAACGAACATTCGTTCGAACGACATATCGAACGACTGTCCAGTTAGGGTCGTTGGCAAAACTCGTTCGAACGAACCTGGTTCGAACGACAAAACTCGTTCGAACGAAATCTGGTTCGAACGAAAAAACTCGTTTGAACGACATTTCAAACGAACAACCAGAAAGATTGAAAAATTCTATTTTGGCCCAGAAACTTTATATACTTATTTTAAAGTTCTAAATTGATTCTTTCTGAAAATAAAATGCAGTTTTTATTATACCTAACACCCAATACATATTGTTCCAAAGCTCCTATATACATATAATTACATTCATACCTTGGGAGCATGGAACCTTAATTGATGACGTAGAAACGAGGCACACAAACCGGCATTTTGATGAAGCTTTAAGTTCTTTGCCGCTACGTCTTCAACATACACTTCATAGGCTAGAGAATATTACAATAAATACTATCCTATGAATACATGTTTTTGTCCGGAATTGAGCCAAAACTATATATGGACTCAATTGGAATTTTGTGTCCTTACAAATCTCCCCCTTTGGCTATTCCGGGACAAAAACCAGACAAAAATCCTAAAGGTCCGTCAAGGTCTACTAGACTCAAAACATAACCCGCCCAATCTTGACTCAACCCAAGGATTAAACTCTTTGCCATAGAAAGATGTCACTTTAGTAGAATACCTGCACACTTAAGCAAACTCATCAAATGCATAGGGAATATCAAAATATTAAATGCAATTAATTAATTACTCCCCCTAAATTAATTCTCCCTTTAAACACATGACCTACTTAGAAAGACGTCTCCCCCTAAGATAAATCTCCCCCAAACGAAGATATGATAATAATAATAATAGGATTAGATACCATTTCTCCCCCTATCATCATTCTCCCCCTTTTTGTTCGGGAATAGGCAAAGGATAAAGAACTAATAAACAACATGTGAAAGCTTAAAGTGATAAGACATGAAAGCATATGGGCAATTAAAAGCAAGGCAAAGACAAACAAATATCATATATATATATACTAGAAATATATCAATGAAGCACTTGCATATATATATATATATAAACACACACATGACACAAAATACAATAAGTTTGCACACTCGTATGGCAAAAATGTGTCATATGGAAACGGAAGTGTAGGGGTGTGTACTAGTAACAGATAAATTTAGACCCAAACACTTAAGAAACGTTCACGGAGTTCTCATTTTATTGCAAACTTCATCAGAGTTAAATATAACCTCATGTGACAAAATAAAGATTGAACTCAATGAACAAACATACACAATGCATACAGGCCTAGCATGATGATGATTCTACAAACCAAATAGAGTCATGACATTAAAGACAAGTAGGATAAACGGACATTGTGCAAACCGTTGATATACCATCCAATTATCCCTCAATGAGCATATATATTCTTTTGTTATCGAATGAATATATCAAACAAACATAGGCCTTGGCAATTGCTTTCGTTTAATGCCAAATATTCTGTTTTTTAGGCCTTTGGATCACGTATTTCTTTTAGATCCAATCAACGGTGGCTTACTATCACAAAGGATTTAATTCATCCTTTCGGAGCCCTTTCCCGTGCATATATAAATTTATCATGTTTTCATGTTTCGCACAAATCTCACATGCAACGGATTTTGACATGCACTAGTCCTCCTAGGTCATAGATATGTAGATGACTAGATTGATAGGAGAACACCTCAAAAAGCTCAAATATAACATGTGACATTAAGATTTCAAAAGAGCTCGTGCATGTGTGAATAGAGGCAAATAGAAATAGAATCCATTTAAACAATACAAAATCCAACTACTCCATATAAAACATTGTAAATAACATTTTAAGGATTGAACATCTAAACCAAAAGTTCTAGCCACATGGAAGCGTAAACGATAGAATTCAAACACAAATATATGCCACATAAAGTGTGTCAAACAAAAATACACACAAAACAAAATCTTTTTGAGTTTTTAACATTTTTAATCAAAAATAAATATTTACTCAAAAGGACAAACAAAAATCATTTGTATTTTTCATTAAGCATAAATGAAATAAATAAAACACAAATGATAAACAAAAATCTTTTTATATTTTTCAGTTAAATCAAACACAAAATATAATACAAAAAGATAAACAAGTCATGATTTCTAGCATGAGATATGAAAATAGGCAATGACTAGAAAATGACTAAACAAGCATACATTTAGCATATGAATATGACATGAAGTGCAAACGCTAAAGTATGCAAACACTAACACATTTATCCTTTAGATTTAGCAAGAGAGGAAGCATGTGAAAGTAAATGAGAATCAAGATCCCTATTTTGTAAGGCTACCAAGTCAGATTTCCTAACCCAAATTAATGAAGAATTACTATCTTGGGGTGTAGAAACGTTAGCTATCGTGGTTACTTTACTATGGGATTTTCTAGGAATTCGTTTAAGATCTAAACAAAATTGCCTAAGATGACCTTTTCGACCACAATGTGTACAAGTAAGAACATGTCGAAAAGATTTATCTAAGGAGGGATCATTAAATGTATTCCTAGAAGATTCTCTTAAAACATTGGTTTTGACTTTAGGGTTAAATTCATTACAAGAATTGAAGCCTAAACCAAAAGTGTCATTTTTAATTTGGAACGTTCCTAACATTTTATCTAGTTTTTCCGAACGACATTCCAAATCAAATTTGACATTACTAGAATCTTTTAATTTATTTTCCAATTCTACAATGTTAGATTCTAGTAAAAAATTACGCTCTTCAAAAGCAAGAAGATCCTTTTTCAAGGATTCCATTAAACCCCTAAGGCTATCTCTCTCGCCTTCTACGTATTCTAGCTTCTCTCGAAGAGTCCTCTCTTGAGTCCTAAGGTCTTCTATTAAGGCACTATCATCAACGACCTTGACACTCTTTCTTAAACAAGCTTCTAACTTCAAATTAGTTCTTTTCAAATTAATAGATTCTTTATATAATTCATGAAAAGCATTTTGAAGTTCACTCACATCAACCTCTTCTTCATTTTCACTCTCTCTTTCTTCTTCACTCTCACTATCATCAAAAATAAGAGAATCATGTACAATGACCTTGGAAGTGGCATGTGCTATTATTTCATCATTCGATGAGTTCTCATTATCACTCACATGTCTAGCCATAAAAGCCACAAAATTTTTCTTGGTGGGGGAATCGGGCTTCTCTTCCTTATCACTATCACTAAGGGTCGCATTATATGAAACGGGTCGTTTACCCTCTTTCCTTAGTTTAGTGGGGCACTCAAAAGCCCTATGGCCATAACCTTCACAACCAAAACATTTATTTGACTCGTCCCTATCTAAATGTTCATTACTAGGTTTAGGGATTTTCTCGGCTTTAGAAATCTTCTCGCTTTTATCATGTTTAGAAGAATCAAATTTCTTAAAATCATTTTTAACTTTATCTTTGTTAAATTTAAGAAATTTTCTAAATTTACGAGCAAACAAAGCCATGTCTTCCGAGTCACTATCACTATCGCTCTCTACTACTTGTTTGACCTCTTTTCGTGCTTTTAAAGCAACGCCCTTTTCAATTTTCTTTTCAGTTTTAGAGGGAAACATATCTAGTTCATAGGTTTGTAAATCACCTACAAGCTCTTCTAATTTCGTAGAGGCTAAAGTGGGTAAAGAATTTAAAACGGTCACTTTAGGAATAAATCTATCGGGTAGGGACCTTAAAATTTTCTTTACTACACGGTCGTCAGGTATTTTCTTTCCCAAGTTAAAGGATGAATTAACAATATCAGAAAGTCTGGCATAAAATTTATCAAAAGTTTCTTTTTCATCCATTTTGATAGTTTCAAATTGAGTGGTGAGGTTTTGGAGTTTTGAAGCTTTAACGACACTAGTTCCTTCATGAGTTAATTGTAAAATATCCCAAGCTTCTTTAGCGGTTTCACACGTCATAATACGTCGGAATTCATCCGGTGCGACAACGCTAAATAAGGCATTTAAACCACGGGAATTAAAATTTGCAAGTTTAAACTCATTTTCGGTCCATCTATCGATGGGTTTGGGAACACGTTCATTTTCAATTAGATGAGTTGGTGGGGAGTACCTGGTAACAACAGACATCCAAACACGTTCATCGATTGATTTAAGTGCCGATTTCATTCGCGCTTTCCAATACGCGTAGTTAGAACCATCAAAAATAGGAAATTTTGAAAATGGGGAAAAATCCATTTTAGCCAAAAATTAAAGAGATCTTAACGAAACAATTTATCGTTTTTGGCTCTGATACCAATTTGAAAGCGCAAATATATAATTTCCTTTTAAATAAATGCGGAAGCGTTGGGATGGTTTTAACTTTCAAGTACAACAACAAGTCCAAGTTTTAATATCTTAAGAAACAGATTAAAACATATATAATTCAAGTCCTAGAATTTGCCTAAGTCATGATTAACAATTATCCAAAGTTAGGCGAAACCAAATTAATGCAAGTGACTTGAATAAACCAATTTACCCAATATTTAATTTAAGTCCCAAATTAAATGAGTGTGATAATTAAACCGAATTTTATCTTGAAATTATCCTAAGCATGCGTTCTAAATTTTGTGCAAGATAAAATAAACAATGTCACACTGCACCGCGATGTACGAGGAAAAACCCACTAACGGGAAAAAACCTCGGGACGGCCCTAGCCTCAAATTTACTAAAAACGGTATTACAAAATACAAGACAAAAGACTTACTTCCTAAACTCGAACCCTCTCAAGCCGTGATGCTCCTTCTTGTATCAACCTCCAATTAGCGGATAACCAACGGAGCTCCACCGTGGTCTCGAAATACACCGATGGGACTTTGTATGGTCACCGTCACCCAAGCATGGAGCCTTTCTCCTTGTGGGTAGAATCTCAACAAAAGTCTTCTTTGTGATGGGGTGTAGAAGCAAACCCGAAACGTCTCTTGAATTCGGTAGAGAAAACCGGTGCCAAAAACTCCAAGCAATTGATATAAATATAGAAACTTGGATAAACAATTATTGGGTGTAAACTAGAGTGTTTATGAATTTTTCATTAAAAATTAACACTCAAAACTTGAGCATTTTCCTAAATAAATTTACTCTCAAACTCTCTCTAAGAGATGGATATGGAATGGAAAAGTTGTTTTGGAAAATGTGTTTCCCACACATAATAAAGTATGAAAAAGGTTGGTTGAAAACCAAGTGGAGGAGTGGGGAAAAACTGCAAAAAAACTGCCAAATAACTGTTCCCGCTGGAAGTTCGTTCGAACGAACGTGATTCTCGTTCGAACGAGACTTCTAACGAGTGACCAGCCTGGGCTCGTTAGAGGTTCGTTAGATACCTCGTTAGAACGAACATTCGTTCGAACGACATATCGAACGACATATCGAACGACTGTCCAGTTAGGGTCGTTGGCAAAACTCGTTCGAACGAACCTGGTTCGAACGACAAAACTCGTTCGAACGAAATCTGGTTCGAACGAAAAAACTCGTTCGAACGACATTTCAAACGAACAACCAGAAAGATTGAAAAATTCGATTTTGGCCCAGAAACTTTATATACTTATTTTAAAGTTCTAAATTGATTCTTTCTGAAAATAAAATGCAGTTTTTATTATACCTAACACCCAATACATATTGTTCCAAAGCTCCTATATACATATAATTACATTCATACCTTGGGAGCATGGAACCTTAATTGACGACGTAGAAACGAGGCACACAAACCGGCATTTTGATGAAGCTTTAAGTTCTTTGCCGCTACGTCTTCAACATACACTTCATAGGCTAGAGAATATTACAATAAATACTATCCTATGAATAAATGTTTTTGTCCGGAATTGAGCCAAAACTATATATGGACTCAATTGGAAATTTGTGTCCTTACACTAAAGAAGTGCAAGAACAAATTTTTGGGAGGAAAAGTAAGCCCCCTTGGGAAAGTAACAAGACATGGATCCAATGGGCACCTTCTATCTCTCTAACATTTCTAGGGGGGAGGCACACTCAATCTCTACCCACTCTAGGATATTATAGAACATCCTAAACTCATACACCGACCTATTACCGATCTTTGCCATTGGAAAACCTTAGAAAACTACAAATTCAAAGAGCAAATACAAAGAGAAGGCACATGAGACTTACAAGATGAAAGTTTGACTCGAATGATGAAGAATAACGAGCCCAAATGACAATGAAGCATTAAGAATAGAGAATGAGAGAAGAGAATGTGAATCTATAGAGCTCACAGATAATAGAAGAGTACTAGGAAGCTTGGAACGACGACTGTTCTGAATAAAACCTTTAAATGTTACTAATCATATTGCAGAGACCACGAAGCGGGTGTCGCCAGATTCAATCCTCAAACTTTTGGAAGTGTTGTACGATGTACGAAGGAGCCATTATGACAAATCATTTAAATTTATTGAGCCCAAAGCATGGCCCAACAAGCTTAGAGCCAATTGTGGGTACCCAAAATTAGAATGATGGGCCTGGATGAGTAGCCCAATTGTGGCGGCCCAAAGTCTAGACCCTCCATATCTTAACCGATTATGATTCAGTCTCCTCCCATGTTCCCATTAAGAGAGGTTCTAGGAAGAGATGGAAAACGTGGGGTAGTCCAATACCCCCACTTACTAAAATGAACATGTATATAAAAAAAACCTAGGTCCGGGGAAAAGGACACACTGTATTCTCTGTAATCACTCTCCGGAGTATATAGAAATAATACTGATTGCACCACCATGGATGTAGGCACCTTTGCTGAACCACGTACATCGTTTGTTGTATGATTGGCATTTTATATTCCTTATTCTTGCATGGTGGTTGCATTTCTCTTATCTATTTGTGTTGCATAATAATTGTCACCACAGTTCATTCTTAGCATCACTGTCGAATTTTTTTTTAACATATTAATCACTTAATATAAAACGAAGCTAGGTGGCAAAAAATTTCCAATTTAGTAAAACCAAGTAAATCCATTTTCATTCAGTCTTAAAATATAAACCATTCACCACACAGAGGAATGTAATAAGTACGGAACAAGAATAAAACACTAAAATAAATAAGACTGGATAAAACATCCCAGTTCAAAACTCCAAACCATAAAATAAACGAAATAAAATATCTCAGATTAAGGACTAGAAGTAGGTGAAATATGCCCCAAACAAGAAGTCTAGATGAAACTGAATGGAAAATATAGATGCGTCTAGTACAAGGACTTACATCTTCCACAACAACTGCAGCACGTCAAGCAATCCAAATCTCTAACTCAGATACTCCTGTGGCTGAGCACCTGATATAATACATATATATAGAAGAAAAGAAAAGAGATACAAGAAACGGGTCAGAGCCCGATGTGAAAAAAATATTTTGAAAGTACTTAAAACTAGTTCTTAAAACAAGTCTTATACGTATGTTAGTTATTGAACTCTCACATGAATTTCTCACCTCTCGTCTATTGTGCACACCTAACGTACATCTAATCCCCCCTAGTTATACCTCCCAGTCTAACTAGTCAGAAACATATTAATACTACCTATGTTCACTAGTAGTATTCCCGTATCGCCCATACAATACGCAATTCAAATAGTTTATCTCACATAATAAGTTTCATTATTCACCGTTAGAATGGTTAATCTTTTATCCACTAAGATTATTTTATTTCTCATTTCCATTTTATCTACTACTTTCACAAAGTAGAAAGTTACCCAAGTACACTTATACATATATATATATATATATATATATATATATAGTCTCATCATCCCTATATATATACACTAATTCTGCACCCTTAGATTAAGACCACTCGGTGCAACGTAATGATTATTATTACCAATTCTACTGATTTCACACAGTGGAAATATTCACAAGTTCATATATATATATATATATATATATATATATATATATATATATATATATATATATATACTAATCCTTCACCCCCGGGCTAAGACCCATTAGTGCACCTATCCGGAAAATCCTGCATCCCCGGGTTAGCACCCATTAATGCACCGATCCATAATAATTCAGCACCCCCGGGTTATCACCCATTAGTGCGTCTAACAATAAAATTTTGCATCCCCGGGTTAGCGCCCATTAATGTACCTATCAACAATAATCCAGCACCCCTGGGTTATCACCCATTAGTGTGCTTAATAATAATCATCCTTGTACCCCCGGGTTATCACACATTAGTACACTTAATGATAAAATTTTTGCACCCTGAGTTATCACTCATTAGTGCACTTAACTATAAGCTTCTTGCACCCCCGGGTTATCACCCATTAGTGCTCTTAAGAATAATATCACATAATAGGCATACACACTTCCTATTATAATTTATTGGTATTTCTCCAACCTATATATATATACTCCTCATATGTTATTTAACCTCACCACTACGTATAGTATAAAGATTTAAATAATTATCTCTCTCGTAATCTCCAAGATACATTCTCTCTATACCGAAATAATTAAAGTATTAATTCTCACATACTTCTCCTGAAATTCTATCCTATTTGAATGTACTTTTTGGCATTTTCTCTCACTCCAACAAACCGGCAAACTCAAAACTGGACTTTGAGAAAATTCCCAAAAATTTCGTTTGTCGCTCGAACTAGAAGGGTTGTCGTTTGAACGACTTCCTCGTGTCATTCGAGCAACTTCGCGAGAGATGCAATCTCGCTCGAACTACTTCGCGCGAGATCACGCGAGATGTCACTGTTCATCTTCTTTCCCATAATTCTGCATTTTTCCACCATTTATGAACCTAGCAACCTCTAAGATTCAACACCCAATGCCTCGTCATCAATACCCATCAACCCTAACAGGTTATCAATCCTTTCTACCATCCTAGCATCCTTAACTTGTCATTTATCATCATAATTACATGAAACCCCCAAATTAATTCACATGAACCCTAGTTCCCAAAATTCCAATTAAAGAACCCAATCAAACCAGATTCTTTCATCAATGTATAATTCAATTTTCGTGATTAATCCTCTACATACATGACAAAATATTAACAACTAATCACCCCAACCTCTAGTCATCATTTAACCTCCAATTTTCACCCAATTAACATGTAAATCAAGGATTTAATTTTCCTACACTAACATGAGTATGATTATTGCTAAATAAAGCAAGTAATAAACACTTGCCTCGATTATGACGGTCTGATTCGTTGGTGATGTTGGTATATACGCATTCCTCTCCTCTCGATCTACGCGTTGGTGGTCACGGTTATGCAAGGTGAGGATAATTTGGCCCTTTTCTCTTAGAATTTGGTTCTCCCTCACACCCTCCATGTCCGTTCTTCATTTTTTAAACTTTACCCTAATGGAAACTACCGTACATGATATAATTATTCTCTAATTTTCGTCCATTAATTAAACCCAAAAATACAATTTACCATAATGCCGTCTCGGGATGTCGGTTAGGCCTAAAATCACCCCGGGACCCAAACTAAACACTTGGGTATACTATTTTGACTATCTCGACCCTTCCGCACTCGAAATGACCATACGAGTTAATAAAAATAAATTCTCTTTTTATTCCTTTCAATTAGTCCCGACACGAGTCACACGCTTGTAAGACTTAAATTACCAAACTATCGTACTTCTCACTTTTGACAATTTATCAAATGTTATAATTCCATATTACATCTCACACAGTAATATTCAATAATTCTCAAAAATAAGTATTAACCCTTGGCACGGTAGTTAATAATTATTTTAATCCGGATTAATGACAAATTAATTTCTCACATTTTAATTTAATTAATCCAACAACAATAAGTAATCGCATACTTATTCCCATAATAATAATTAATCACATAATTATTTAAATCGTCAAAAATACGGGGTGTTACATACTTCCCCCCTTACAACGGAATTTCATCCCGAAATTCAAAAAAAGTATACCAGGTACAGACAACGCTGTAAAAATATTGTGCATCGCATCCCGGTGCTCATAGGTCAGCTACTCCGTACCACCCATATAGTACATTATCGAATACCTTTAATAATGAACACTTCACGTGTGATTACTTTAAACTCTAAATTACCCTATCATATAGGCTCTTGCCCAAGCCTTACATTTTAACTTCACGTGTGTTTGCTTTAAATTCTTGGTTACCCTATCATATAGGCTCTTGCCCAAGCCTTACAGTTTAATTTTCACTACTTACTATATTTTAGATATTCACTATCTAGTATTCTACTATTTGCACCTTAATAGATTTATCCTTCTTTCAGATACATACGACTTCGTCTCGTGTCGTTCATACAAGTAAATTAGTTGTGCAATATATATTTCACACACAATATATACGATAATATCGATCCTTCTCCGACATTTGAAATCATAACTGGTCCCCCACCATTAACTCTCAAGTATTACAATAACAAAGTTTACTATGCCATTCTTCAACTGGCACTCTGCCCGAACATGAACTTGTAGGAGTTATTTTGGCACAAACTCCACTAGTGGAAGGTATTACGTCTCGTCTTCCCCTAATATCTCAGGGTCCATATAAAATTTTCTCTCCCGCATCCGATTAGACCGCTTGTCATGCCCATCCCTCTGTGGGTATTAGGTCGTACTCAATCACATCTTAGTACCTATAATCTTACTATCTCAGCTACATGAGAAGATCCTTAGGACACTCTTCCATTCTCTAGTGGAAGGAGCCCTTACTGGTTTCGAATTGTCCGCCCTTTTTCTACCAGTCAACTCACCCACTACAAGACTAACTTTGAAGGTTACTCTAAATTAAACCCATTACCACTATTATTTGTATTCTGATACATTTTATACTCTCTTGAATGTACTTCTAATCGTGATACATGTGACTTTGTCGTACCGTGTGACATAAGTCTCTTTTCCCGCTCCAAAAATCTCAGTTCATTTTTGAAATGTAAGATTTGGCAGTGGAAGCCATATTGGAGGAAGATCACTAGCTTTTTGAGCCATGAAGTAAGGCTAATGGTGGCCATATATGCAGAAAAATTTGGCAGTGCACGCTCGCAAATGCGAGAAATGTCAACTACATGCTCCTATGGTTCACCAACCTGCCAGCGACCTAAGATCACTCACTTGTCATTGGCCTTTCGCCCAATGGGGAATGGACATCGTAGGACCACTTCCTACCTCCGTTGGCAACCGCAAGTATCTGTTGGTCGCAACGAATTACTTCACCAAATGGATCGAGGCAGAGCCACTGTCCAACATTCGAGATGCAGATATGATGAGATTTATATGGAAAAACATAATTACCCATTTTGGAATCCCCAAAACCGTCATCACTGACAACGAAACACATTTCAAGAGTGTCCCTTTCCAGAACTTCTGTAATGAACATGGGATCAGGCACTATTTCAACTCGATAGCGTATCCTCAAAGCAACGGTCAAGCCGAAGCTTCCAATAAAATGGTGATCTATGGGTTAGGTGCATGGGTGAACGAACTACCACATATTCTGTGGGCTTACCACACTACCCCGCATCGGGCAATGGGGGAAACCCCATTCTCATTAATTTATAAAATGGAAACGGTCATCCCATTGGAAGCAGGCCTACCAATTATGAGGTCAACCCTTGTCGACTAGGGCCGGAATGATATGACATCACTCGCTGAACTCGACCTAGACGACGAACGCACAGAACTTGCCTTAGTGAAACTAGTGAGCTATCAGCAACATGTCAATCCAAGGGCATTTCGAGTTGAAAACTATGTCCTAAAGAAAGTCCTTGTCAGCGCAGTAAAACCATCAGACGACAAGTTGGGACCAAACTGGAAAGGACCATTCAAGATAACAAGAGATGATCTGCAAGGAGACTTTGACTTAGAAACGCTAGAGGGCAGAGAGATACCCTGGTCATGGAATGCGATCAATCTTAAGAAATTCTATTTTTAGTTTTTTCTTTCGTCTTTTACCATCTTTATGAAACTGGCAGCTCATTTACTTGTGATTAATAAAAGTTGTTTGGCAGTTGTATTCTGTGAGGTATCAGTTAACCAATATATGAACATTATAACTTGAATACCCTTTCCAAGTGACAGGCACACTACTCAGTACACGATAGCAGGGAAAACACCCTCCTCAGGTTTTCGTTATGAAGCACGAACAACCTCTTAGCATTTCCCCTAGCAATATATGAAGCCCTATGGAAGATCCTTAGGATATTCAACCAAGTCAAATTGCTCGGGTTTTCTCCAAGTGACAGGCACACTACTCGGTACATGATATTAGGGAAAACACCCTCCTCAGGTTTTCGCCAAACAATTTTTGGTTAATAAAACCCTGATCGGATAGAGCACCCAACACCAGGTGTGTCCTCGCCAATTTACACACTTAGGCCCGAGGGAGTGTGACGACACGACTAAAAAGGTAAAGTAAGGAAGAATGGTATCTCATAAGCATACTGGACTAGAGGGACACTTACTCAATAATGAAAATTTACCAATCTAGTCGGCCACGAGAGGCCCAAGATTATTAATCGAAGAATAAATGACGCAAAAAATATAGAACACTTGTTTAGTTGGCGAGTTTGCCCAAAACATAGATATTATTTTACTTTATCACATTTACAACAAGAATGAACGACCTGTGATTAATCGGCGAGATCGCCAAAAACACCAATATTATATTACTTCATTATATATGTACACAAAGTTACAACTGGTAAAATCCTAATGAGGTTGAGGCCTCTGAGCGAGATAATAAACCACTCGTGCTGTTTGATTGTTATTCGAATGGGGAGTTAATTCCTCCTTGACCTCATTCCTATATCACTCGGCATCGATAGGGATCCACTGATCATCCCTCCTGAAGGGGTTAGGCCTTAAAGTGTAAGGAGCGATCTCGTGATGGTACCAGAGTACTGAGTTCCTTGGAACTTGAGAGCACTCAACCATCCCCAAATAAAGGGGAACTCTTCAAACTCTGTTAGCTTCATCGGAGCATCTGCCTAACGTTAGTCATAACCATCAGCCCACACTCTCCTAGGACCTTTCTTAAACAAGTGTCTCCGTCATGTGACATCTCTTTGAAGCCCACGGACATCTTCTCAGAGTTCATCCATTTCCCTAGATGAACCACCTCCATTCGGACTAGCTCACGGAGCCTCCGATGAGGTAGAACCTCACAAAGCTGGGGGAACGCCGCTCGGTTTTGTGCCAGTTTGTGGAGTAGCTGAAGAAGAGGAACCACGTAGAACGCAAGGTGAAATTCTCGATGCATGCCCCCTAAGTTGCAACACCTCCCTCCTAAGATCCTCATTCTTTTGCTGAAGAATTACCCCGACTTGGTTGATTTTAGAGGCATCCACGAGCTTATCTCTCAGAGTGTTTACTTCTTCATGGACTGAGGCACCAAATTCGTCCATCTCTTGAAGTCTGTCCTTCAGCTTGGCGACTAGCTCAGATTGGTCCTTAAAGCTCTTGTTTCTTGACCTGAGAGATTTCCAAATCCTAACATAATCCTGACGAACTTGGATGCTCGCAATAGGACCGAGAATTCTTCCCAGTTAAGAAGTAGCAAGTATATACTCATCCACATTAATCAAATACAAGACATACTCATTGTAAAAAAGTAGAAGAATCAATGACCAGACAAGAGGTAACTTCCATTTCATTAGAATAAAGGACTAAAAGTACATTGAGAATCAGAAAGGAGCATTACAAATAAGTCAGAAATACAAAAAAAACCCTATGAAGAGGCTAATGGGCGACCTTAATCTATTCAGAGGTAGATGGCTGCTTTCCTTTATCAATTATACTAACATCACCCCCCTGAGATGGGGCAGCTATTGTTCCCTGAATAGGAGGAGCATCAACATGGGCAGTCTGAGAATTGGGAGCTACGCCTCAGCGGTTAGGGTAGGCACATCATCCATAATGGGATTTGGGCCTGGATCATGCTCATCGAACAACGGTGAATCATTATCCACCCCAGCAGCCAGAAGAGCCTTATTCCATCCCTTCTTAAAGTTCAATTGGATGATGTATCTGATCTGAACATCGGCATGTTCATATGTCGCGACCCAACCATCATTGTAAGAACTCTCCTTCAGAGAAGATGCTTTAGACTCCTTATCCTTTAGCTTCTCCACCAGCACTTTATTCTCCTCCACCGTCGCTAGCTTGCTCGATATAAGCATATCGCAGTAATTCAGTTCTATAACCGCTACTTCCCTCGCTTGATTGACTTCAACGAGGGCTAGATCAGAAGACCTCCAAGTGGCATCAGCAACCTTTAAGATGGACTCGAGCTCGATACTCTTCCCTTTTAGAGCATCTCTCTTCTTCTCCAGCTCATCATTCTTATTCCCCAGCTCGTCATGAGAGCGATAGAGCACGACAAAATCAGTCACGAATTGCAAGAAAAAAATGCATTAGAAGAAAGCAATAAATAAAATTTTACACATTTCAAAGAGAAGAAATAGACCTACCGAGGATAGCCTCTGACTCGCTTGCAAGGCTAACTAGTCAATCCCCATTGCCCTTTGGTAATCAACAGGCAGGAATGCTCTTTTGAGCAGCGTAGGAGCCAGTTAGGAAGAGATAGAAACCGAGGCTCGCTTTGGCAACGCTGATACAGGCACTACGGCCTGTCCAGCCTTCATCCTCACTTCCATTCTCCTCCTCTCCTCCTCTTTCTCCTTCTCCTTCTCCACCCTCTTCCTCTCCTCAACCTTCTTCTCTCTTCAGTATTCTTCCTTTCCTCTTCTCTCTCTCTCAATTGCTCTTTTTATTTTCTCTTCTTCTCCTGCTCATGAGCAGAAGATTGAGAACCAGTGGGAATATCCCCACTGCTGGACTTTTGTTTTTTTGACCTTTGAGCAAAAAGCACATCATCCTCATCATCATCATGAATCAAGTTTCTCCTAGGTGGAACTATTTACTCGCTAGAAATGCTGGATGTACTTGAAGACTCTTGAGCCTCAGAAACCTCTTTTAAGCATGAGGAACTATCACTACTGGAGCTCACCTCACCAAAACCACCTTCAGCACCTCCTCTGATATCACTCTCAGAACTGATCTCTTCCTCGACCAAATGAATGGGATTGGCAGTAGCCTTAGAAATATCTAATTCGGGAATGCTATCCACATGCCTCACAATGAAACTGGACCCAATGTTCTTGTACTCGAGCAGGTAAGCAGCTGATTGGGAATGTTCACCGTCAGCTAAAGATTCCCTGATAATCTAAGCTTTAATTATCTCGACAACTCGAACCTCGATAAGGGCAAGTTCCAAGTTCTTTGTCCTCACTGAAAAGAAAAAAGGAAAATGTCAAAAAAATCACACATTAACAAGGAGATCGAACGAGCCGAGCGAAGACTACCTATGTACTCTTACCCATAAAAGGGAACATTGAATCTATCAGATCTTGCCCCCTCGGTTTGGGGGAAACTGCCAATTCCTAGCAAAAAATCCATCTTGCCAGTAGTCCTTGTGGGAATCAGTTAAATTTACTACCAATACCCTGTCAGGACTCCTGGCCTTGAGGTAAAGAAGACTAGAGCTCGTTCGAGAGAAGGAATAACAAAAACAAACTTCAGCGAGCCCTAATTTAGTTCAATAAAGTTTATTTATTCTATGGACACCATTGACTATCTTCTAGACGTTGGGCGAACACTGTGCAGGGAAAATCTTGAAATAACCAAAGAAATGAAGGAACAAGTTGTTTGGAGGAAAAGCAAGCCCCCCTTAGAAAAAGAAACAGGACATGAATCCAATGAGCGCCCTCTATCTCTCTAACATTCTTAGGGAGAGAGGCGCACTCAATTTCTACCCACTCCGGAATATTATAAAACTTCCTAAACACAGACATTGATCTATTACCTATCTTTGTCATTTGTAAACCCTAAATTGCAAATTCAAAGAAAACTTAAAAGAGAAAGCACATAGAAAGAGCAAAGGGGACTTACGAGATGGAAGTTTGACTTGGACGATGTAAGATCTCTAGCCCAGATGACGAGGGAGATTGAAAGCAAAGAAAAAGAAGACCTGAAGTAGAGGGCGCAACAGCTAGAACTCGCAGAAGATGAGGGAACACTAAAAAGTTTGAAACGACAACTAAGGAATGCTGCTCGAAATAACTTTTAAATGTTCCCAATCATCGCGCACAGGACACGGATCAACTGTCATCTAAATCACTTCTCAATTTTGGGAAGAGTTACACGATTTACAAAAGAGCCATTAGGACAAATAATTTAAATTTATTGAGACCAAATTGTGGCCCAACAACTTTAGGGGAAATTTTGGGTACTCGAATTTACCATCATGGACCCGGACGAGTAGCCTAATAAAAATGGCCCAAAGTTCGGACCCTTCAACTGGATTCTATTATGAATTAGTCTACTCATGTGATCTCGTGTGGAGATATTCCAGGAGAAAAATATGAACGTGGGGAAGTTCAACAACCCACTCCCCAAAGATAGACATGTATATAATAAATCCTAAGCCTGGGGCAAGAGCCACGCACTATATTTTTTAAAAACGCTCCCCGGAGTATATAGAAATAATATTGACTGCACCACTGTGGACGTACGCATTCTTGCTGAACCACGTACATTACTGTGTTGTGTGATTGGCATCTTATGTTCTTTATCTTTCTTGGTGATTGCGATTTTCTCATTTATTTGTGTTCAATATAATTGTCACCACAATACTATTGATTGTTTTTCATCTATCATTTATTTATTTACTGTTATGGTTCTTTCTTAATAATTTTGGTAATCTTTTAAATAATTCTAAAACATATTAAAGAGTATAATTAACCGAATAATTTAAGTACATTATATTATTGTAATAATATGATATGGTATTTTTTGTTTAAAATTACATTGTGATTTTCTAAATAAAAAACACATCGTGATTCCAAACTACTATTTTGATTTGTTTAATAAAATATTCCATTAAATCAATATTATAATATGATGAGTATGTAATCATCATTTAATAATACAACAAAATATTAATTATATTTGTTTAATTAGTGTTATTATATGTACTATGCTAATTGAGAATTCATTACTCTGAAAAAGTAAATTCGAAGTAGGTAGAGAATCCATTACTTTGGATAAAGTAAGTTCGATATCATCAACTTCTAAATTATTGATAGAAAAAGAAGTGTTATTGGCACGTTACTACCCTGAAGCTTAGTCCATTTTTCACTTCAAATGCTACTATGTCAAAACTGACACATAAAATCCCAAACATTTTCCAGTACTTCAATCCAAACTCCGTTATTAAATTTAGTAAAGGAAATATAAAAAAAGTGGTTAAATAGTGTTTGTTGTTTTGTAATGTGACTTTGGAGATGAGTGTTCAGGTAATGGCGTTGGATTAGGTATTCAATTTTTGTACTTCCTCATACACTATTAGATGGTCTAATATGTGTTACATAGACTTGACTTAAGTTGGTTAATGTTGATGAAGTGGAGTAGCCTATGAGTTTTCACCATGGTTGTAGGTTTTACTATATCTCCCTTGTTGATTCTAGTTTTGATGACACTATATTTGAAGTAATCAAGCAGGTCTGAAGGCACGTCCTCGGGAGTTGCTCTCGCCATTGCAAACACAGTTGCCTCCAAAATTGTGTAATCCCCTTATTATATTTCGGGGCCTCTATTGATTTGTATAACTATGCCGGCTACAACATTTGTTCCACATGTATTATCCCATTCTCATCTCTCATCCATTGACTTTCATAGACCTTCAACTCCTTAAACTCCTTCACATATTCATCAGTTGACTTTTCATTCATTGGAACGGCTCTCTATCGTTTGCTGAGAGAAAATTCATTTTTTTCGATCCTAGGAGATAATGTTCTTATAATGTCTCCTATGTTTCTTTGGATGTGTTGCTTCCAACAATGAGATACAAGGACTCCTTGATCATTGTTCCTGCAATCCAACTACATGATAAATGATCCATATTTTTCAATTCTTCATAAGATTGTTTTCTTAATTCGTGGGTTTTGATGGTGTCTCCTCATAGATGAGAAAATTCACCCTCATTGATTGCATTAGTTGCAATATTTAAGTTCTCTTTGCTAGGTTTATCCATACATCAATTTTCACCCATGACGTGAAAAAAATATGAAACTTCATATTTTTGCATATTAGTTGGGCGTTCAACAAACAACGCCTAAAGTGCCAAAAAACCTCAATAAATGGATATCGATAATTAAAAATATTATCCCAGGTTATGAACACTAGAAAAAAGCATAGTAGTTGGATGGTTATTCATAAAATTTCCCAAAGTTTTATTAACAAAAAAATATGGAAAAAATATTTTTCATCGCCTGTTCGTAGAGAAATCCCATATTTGCAATTTTAAGTGATCTTGTTCAAAAGACCATATCTTCCTTCATACTTTTCTAAGAATCGTATCAAGAAATCTTATCTCATTCATCATAACCATTATCGCTCCAATTTCAACGTTCTCTATAATGTTGGAATTATGACATCGTGCAGAATAAAATATATTTTTATCATAAATTTTTTAGAACGTCGATAAAAAAAATGGTCTCATATACTTTTATCGCAGTATCCTTTCAAGTTTCACTTATCCACATCAAGTTTCTCTTGAAATATCTCTCGGACATCCTCTATAAATGTTTTAGAATATAAGTCCTTAATGTCCAACGAAAGTTCAATTAACGCTTGAAGCCCTTCCTTCGAAAGATGATGACGAATAACAAGTAGTACACATTGTAAAAACAATGTGGTAATCATGACTTTTCAACCTTGGATTTTCAAATTAGTATCACTCTTATATCGAGAAATGTTGGACGCGTCCACGTCGACGACTTTACTTAATGCCTATAATCACATAAAATTATATTCTCTTCTTTCGACCAAGTGTAGCGAACAGGTGGAACAACCCATTTATCTCCTCTTTAATGTGGACGCAAGTCTTTGACTTTGCGCATTTTTTCAATCTTTCTGGGAATTGATAATGTCTATTTTTTTACCAAAAATGTTGTGCAATATTCCTAAAATTCTTTCACATACATTTTTTCCCAATATGCATGATATCTAAATTGTGATGCAATTTAGGATCTTTCCGATAAGGAAAATCATACAATATACTAATTTTGGCCCATTCCAACCCATACGCCTCATGACACCTCTTTCCACATGCTTTCCCAAATAATCTTGGTCTAACTCTCTCAAGTTGGGCAAGTATGTCATCATTACTAAGCCATTTTTGTCGTTCTTGATGCCCTTTATTACAATCAAATGAAGACATGTTTGCTCTCCATTTATGATTCATTGGTTGAAAAATAACGATGCCCCATCTAGCATGTATTTTTGCCTTTCCTCAAACACTTGAAATGTGTTTCCTTATTGCATATTGGACAAGCTAACCTCCCTTTTTCCTCCAACCTGACAAGTTAGCATAAACCGTAAAATAATTAATAGTCCCCATCACTGTTGCCAATAACATAAAGGTATTTCATCTGACGACATCATATGTTTGCGCCACAATATTTTGCAACTCTTTAAACTCTTTTATCAATTCTTGATTAAACACATATATATCAGTTCCATGAGTCATAGGACCCAGTATAAGCATTGTTAAGATGAAAAATAGTTGCTTCATACATTTTCATAGAGTTAAATAACCCGAACAACTGTCCATGTGGTGTTCTTGTTACTAATGCTTGATAATGACTTGAATACATTACTAGAGAGTGCAAGCCTAACATTTTGAGCAACTCTAGAAAATGATATATAAGCTTCATTAAAAAAATTCCAAGCTTCCCGATCCATCGGATGTCTCAACTTATTAGCCTCTTCAACAAAAACTTCCTATATAGCTAGCCATTTGAAATATCATTTAAGTCAAGAAGAAAAGTCGACCCTTAAATATAATTTAAGGGTTCTGCATCTTGATCAATATTTCAAAAAAAAAATCATAATCGTAAGTTAGCACTCTTTCTTTGTAATGGAGATATTTGTAAATTCCCATATTTTTAATTTTCGCCTCTATTTTATCGCAATTTTTTATAACTTTTCTAAAGTGCCAGAGTACATTATTTCTCATAGTTGTTTATAAACAAATTTTCCTTTGAAAAAAGAAATTTGAAATATACCATCTTATACTTGTCTCTATCTAATTAACCACGCCTCCCCACCCACCAAATCCCCTCATCTCAATCTTCCACAAATAAAATATTTTTATTACTATTAGCTTTAGAAGAAGTTTGGTTAATTATAAAATATAATCTACAACACCAAGGAATATCTAATCTTCGCAAACTAAATGTTAAATGTGTTAAATTCACAATTGTACAAATTTGTTGGATACACAATGGGAGATGACAATTTTTTTAGAGGACATAGTGGTCTTACACGTTGCAATATGTGCGTTGATTGGCACACGTGCGTTAAAATTTTGAAAAAGTACTCACTATCTTCATGCCATGACAAAATCTCTTTTCAAATTTTGATACAAAAGTGAACAAATAGTTTTGGTGATAATTTTCTCATTTTCATTGCAAATGATATAATTTTTCAAGTGAACCTATTTCCTAACATTTAGTTTTCATGTGAAAAATCATCATTTTAAATGTTTGGTAGATTCGTTTGATTTACAAAGCTAAAAAGTATTTAACCAAAATAAGTTTATAATGAAAAAGCTAGTGTTTTTTCTTCGGGAAACCCATTTTAACAAAAGAAATTCTGTTAAAAACATATTTTTTGCAAAAAAAATTATAAGACAAAAACATTAATAAGCAAATAGAAAACATTGTAACAGAGAAGAAAGAGTTTATAACCCACATAGAAGTATATACAGAAAAAAAACAATTTAGTGCAAATTGTTTTTAAAATAAATAAAGTAATTAACATCGGTACAGTAGTCCACCGATTATATACCCCAATGGAACTTACGTATATATAATTTATATTTCAACACTATCCATATCTATTTTTTAAACTATTACAGATAGTGAGAATTTTTGAAATTTGTGTTTTTCCTGCAGATCAGTACTCTTATCTTGTTTGATTGCAAAACCTCTTGAGAAATAAACGTCACTGGTAAAGTTCCAAAAGGATTAATCAAAAGAAGTAGTAATAGTGAGTCAATTTGAAAAAAAAAAATAACTTCATTTGATTAAAATTTTCATTTAGAATATCTAATGCATGAAAACTACCTTGTTTGAACCGATTTCTTTTACGTCTTTACTCTTTTACTTTGAATAACTAATAGATTATAAATGCAATAGTTTTATTTAAGAAATATTACTTTTGTTCACTAAAAACAAATAGGAATCTACCTATAGTTGCCTAATTACCCAGATTACTCGAACCTGCGATTCAAGCCAAGTGTAGCAACTTCAACTAATATTCAAATTATGTTTTTGAAATATTCGATAGAGTAGCCAATTTCGGCAATAATTGTGCTAACTTTATTCAGGTTAAAATAGGTGTATATATCTTATAAAGTTATGTCGATTATAATATTTAGAAAAATAAATAAACAAGTGTATTATTTTCCATAAAGTTGTTATGCATACATTGAAAGGAAATCAAGTTATTACTTACTGTTGATTTTTAAGTTAATTCCTGCAACTTTAGGGTGCTGACCCAAATCACAAAAAATATTTTTCATGTTTAACTAAATAAACCAGAGGAAATACCAGACTACCAGACTGGGTGTCCTATTTTGATTACCATATTTAGTGGAGGGTACTTCTTTATTTGGTCATATTGTATCATTGAGAGATTGTGTAAGCTTACGCCCTTATTTATTTTATTTATTTTTATGGAAAGAAAATAAATTTATTTATAAAACAAATAGGAGAAAAAACCTCTCCTAGTGGTTCTAACATGCGCTAATGAAAATCTAAGAAATTTTTTGAGATTTTGAACGACAAATAGAAGGACTTCAATTATATTTATGCATTGATTTTTCCTCATTTATTAAGTAAGAAATATTCACTTTCAAATTTTCAGTTCCTCCTTTTTGTTTATTGCCATCAAACAAGTCTTGATTGATAAGTCTTCAATCTTCAAAGTAACGTAAAATATCACACTAATTACTAGCTTGAAAATTGAATATTTCATATTCAGTTTTTCCACATTTTTTCCCAATCGAATCTTCAATAAAATCAGGAACTTTGGGATAAATTAACATTCATTCCTAAACAATATCTTAGTATTTAGATGTATAAATAAACCTCGTGAGTGTTACAATCATCTCCTACCTGCAATGAATCCACCAACATAACTTTATTTAAATTTGGAATGTCCTTAAGAGGGGGAATTTTCTCTTTAGATTGTGACATGTCGATCTCAGCAATGGTTACATCCCATGAAGAAAACAAATTGGTGTATGTTCACTCAAATTAATTTCCTAATTCCTATCTTGATCCCTTTTTGAAGATTCCACTATTTGGTCCGCATTAGATGTAGCTGGAGATTTATTTTCAATAAGATTATTACCAATCGACTGATATTGAAAGTTGTTCATATGATCTAGTTCACCCAAAATATACACGTGATTGGTTCCAATCATGTTTCTACCAAGCGAAACATGCTCAGCCAAAACATTTCAAGGTTCCATAATATTTCTCGAATCCTTTGGGTCCATCTCATTTCATCGTATCCCCAAGTTATTCAAATTCTTATCCTAATCGACTTGGCTTTGAACCAACAAATTTAGTTGTCCTTTTTGATTCTGTCGGTCGATTTCCATTTTCCCATGTTAATTGGGATTTTTATTCCGCTCAAACTTCATCTTTTTTTACTAATTTACTTGCAGAAATATGATGTCCATTTAAACCACAAAAATTGCAAAAGTTAGGGGGATTTTCACTCACAATTTTAATCGTAATTTTAATCTCATCATTCTCAGTAATCACTACATTAGGCAAATGATAGGAAAAATTCATGTCTACTAACACCCTACTATAGATATCAAATTTTTGATCCATTGTCAATGGCTAAGTTCTAATAGGGACACCCACTCTTTTAGATATTTCGAGGAGAATTATTGTATGCCATAATTCATCCAAAAGATCCAAAAAATGCACCCGAGTATGAGCATTAGATAAAAAATGGTTGGAGAGAAGTTTGGACACCACGTCATGCGCTAAAAAAATGAATTACAATTTAATTGAGCCTAACATCCATGACTTGTGCATGTCCATTATGGATTAAAAAAATGATCTGCAATAATCCTTACCTTTATGAGTGAGTCTCCATATGTTTTACGGATCCCAAACTAATGAGTGAGCAATCTTACAGTTTTCAATAATAACTGTTTGATGATTTTTTTCCAATAACAATGCACTAAAAGTCTAGACTTATAGGTCTTTCAAAGAAAACGTAAAGTTGATTGTTCCATTGAACTCTATAAGGCTTGTCTAATGGCAAAAGGGATTTCACCAAGAATTTGGCATTAATTTTAATGAGACACTCCTTCCTATTGTCAAATCTACCACAATCTAAACTGTTATCTCTGTTCTTGGATATCATGGATATTCTATTACATATTTAGATGTCAACAATGCATTTCTTCATGGTGTTATTACTAAAGATGTATTTATGGACCCTCCACTTGGTTTCAAAGACCCGACCAAACCAACCTAGGTGTGTAAATTACATCGTTCCCTCTATTGCCTCAGATAAGCCCCACGAACTTGGTTCCACCTTCTGACTCAATTCCTACTCACTCAAGACTTTGTTGGATAAAATACAAACTCCTTATTCTTCATCCATAAATTTGGCCCTAACATTATATACCTTGTCATTTATGTCGATGATATTCTTATCACATAATTAATTCAACCCTCATCTAAGCACTCATTATCGCACTAACTAGTGAGTTTTCACTAAAAAATCTCGGTCCTCTTAAATTTTTTCCATGCATATGTCATTCCAGTCCCTATATACATTACTCTATCATAAATTAGTACATTTGTCATCTTATTGACCGCTATGGCATGTCCCAATCAAAACATGTCGCCACACCCATTTCGACCAATATCAAAATATCTATCACCAATGGCACTCCATTACATGACCAAACACCCTACCGGCAAGCCATGGGCGCTCTATAAAACGTCACACTTACCCTCCATGACATTTACTTTACAATCAACAAATCTTGTCAATTCATGGATTCACCTACCACCACCCTCAGGGCACATATCAAATGCATTTTCCCTACTTCAATCACACATTCTCACATGGTCTTCACATAACTAAATCCCCTTCTCTCAATCTACAAACATTCATTGATTCATATTGGGCAGCGTAAATTATTGATTACAAGTCTACAAGTGGCATTACTATTTATCTTGATTCAAACCTCATCTACTGGAAGTCTCAAAATCATAAAATAGGCTCACAATCTTCCACATAGGCTGAAGATAAATCCATGGAGGATGATTTTGTAAAACTTATTTGGATTGAGTCTCTCTTGTATTGATTGGGGTTCCCTCTACACCTAGTTCATATTTTATTGTGTGGTAATCTAAGTGCTACCTACTTATCAACGAATCCATTTTTTCATGCTCACACATAACACGTTGAAATTGACTTCCACTTTGTTCACCACCAATGGATAAGAAAAAGGTACAAGTGAAATTCATCTCATCTAAGGACCAACTCACTCACATCTTCAAAAAGTGACACCCCACTTCCAATTTTCAGTTAATCGGGGGAAAGTTGATTGTTCGTTCTCGACCACCATATTCTAACGAGTTTCCATTAGGTTGGGTTTCCATTAAGATGACTCTTTAGAATTTTATAGGCTTTAGTCCCATTCCACGTGATGAACATGCAACTTGCTCTCCAGGTATACCTTTAGTTAGTGGATTCGCAATATTTTCCTTTGACTTTACATAATAAATAGAAATAACTCAATTTGAGAGCAATTGTCTAACATTTTGGTGTCGACAACGTATATGTCATGATTTACAGTTACATATATTATTTTCAGCTCTAGCAATCGTTGATTGACTATCACGATGTATTATGATAGGTGGCACAGGCTTTAACAATATTAGAATATCCTCTAAGAAGTTTTTAAGCCATTCAACCTCTTCCCCAACTTTATCTAAATCAATAAATTCAGATTCTATAGTGGATCTTGCAATGAACATTTGCTTCGAGGATTTCAAAGATACTACTACACCTCCAGGAGTAAATATATATCCAGTTGTGGATTTCGAATCGTTTGTGTCAGATATCCAATTTGCATCACTATAGCCTTCAAGTAAAGACATATATCGTTCGTAGTGTAACCCAACCCCCAAAGAGTATAAAAAATATCGAAGAACTCTTATCAAGGTTTTCCAACGATCTTTCTCGGGATTACTCGTATATCGACTGAGCTTATTAATCGAGTATTCTATATCTGGTCGAGTACAGTTTGATAAATACATTAAACCTCCAATAATACGAGAATACTCTAATTGAGATATACATTCACCTTTATTTATAAGGAGGTGATGACTTGGATTTACAGGTGTTCTGACTGGACTTTGATCATATTTATTCAATGTAATGTGATTGAGATAAGATAATTCCTTGAGGGGTTCTAATAATTTTAATTCCTAGGATGACATAAGATAATCCCATGTCCTTCATTTCAAATCTACTAGTAAACATTTGTTTATTAGAACTGATAACATTATTATTATTACCATCTATTAGCATATCATCTACATATAGACATACAAACGCATGTCCATCTTGAATGCTTTTGATGTGAACACATTTTTTACACTCATTTATTTTGAAACGATTTGACTTCATCATATTGTCAAATTTTTCATGCCATTGTTTAGGTGCTTGTTTCAACCCATATAATTACTTCACAAGTTTACATACTTTCCTTTCATTTTCAGGAGATCTAAAACCTTTCGGTTGTTCCATATATATTTTTTCATCTAATTTACCATTTAAAAATGCCATTTTAACATCCATTTGGTGTATTTCCAATTCATGGATTGGTGCAATTGCAACTAAAATTTTAATGGATGTAATCCTTGTAACAGGTGAATAGGTGTCGAAATAATCTATTCCCTCTTTTTGCATATATCCTTTAGCTACAAGTCTAGACTTATATTTATAAATGGTTCCATCAGCATTCATTTTTCGTTTGAATATCCATTTTAACCCTAATGGTCTTGTCCCCAGTGGTAGGTCCACCAATTCCCATGTATGATTGTACATAATGTATTCAATTTCACTACTGATGGCTTGTTTCCAATATGAGGCTTCTGGAGTAGATAGAGCTTGTTTTACCGTTTGAGGTTCACTTTCTAACATATATGTCAGAAAATCTGGACGAAAAGATTTTTAAATCATAGGTATTTTTCTACATCTAGGTTCTTCCTCAATAATATTTCGAGGTTCACCATTTGTAACTTCAAGCATTCTTTTGTTAGAACTTGTTTCTCTTGTATTCTTACAAGGAAAGATATTTTCAAAGAATGATGCATTCCTAGATTCTATGATTGTATTTTTTATGAATTTCAAGAATGGTAGACTTATGCACTAGGTACCGATATGCACTACTATTATGCGCATAACCATTGAATATGCAGTCAATAGTCTGTGGACCAATTATCACCTTTTTAGGTTCAGGAATTTGTACTTTTGCAAGACACCCCCACACTTTAAAGTATTTGTAGGAAGGCTTGCGTCCTTTCCACAACTCATAGGGTATCTTATTTGTGTTCTTATGAATCAATTTGTTGAGAATGTAATTAGCTGAAAGCAATGCTTCCCCCCACATGTTTTAGGGTAATAACGAACTTATTAATAATGCATTCATCATTTCTTTTAAAGTTCAATTTTTACATTCCGCAATCCTATTTGATTGAGGAGAGTAAGTTGTGGTAGTTGGGTGAATAATGTCATTCTCAAAAACATATTTCCTTAAAAGAATATCCGTATTCACCACATCTATCGCTTCTTAATTCTTAATCTTTTTACCAAGTCGATTCTCAACATCTATCTTCTATTACTTAAATGCTTCAATTGTTTCATCTTTTCTTCTTAGCAGATAGACATAGCAATATCTACTGCAAATCATCCATAAAGGTAATAAAGTACTTTTCCCACCTCAATTTTGGTCAAATTTTAAATCACATATATCGGTGTGAATTAAATCTTAAGGTTCATTACTCATTGTAATTGAATGGAAAGGTGTTTTAGTTAATTTAACTTCTACACATGCTTCACATTTGTGACTTGTATCAATGCTAAATTTAGGAATTAACTCTAAGTTAATTAATTTACTTAAAGTATTGTAATTAACAGGTCCGGTATATTATGCCACATATCCATTGACTCACGCATATAAGCAGATGATATCATTTTATTATTATCATTGTTACTTTTAGGTACACCAGTCATGATGTTCAATTTGAACATTCCATCACATATATATTCTTTCCCTACATACATTCCATTTTTACTTAGTACAAATTTGTCTCCAACAAAGACTAGCTTAAATCCTTTCTTTCTTAGAACGGAACCGGAGCCAAGGTTCTTTCTGATGTCAGACACATGAAATACATCGTTGAGAGAGAGATGCTTCCCCGAAGTCATTTTCAGCACTACTTTGCCATTACCTTCATCCTTCGAGGTGGAGGAGTTTCCAATGAATAATTGTTCTCCATTTGCAATAGGTTGCTAGGTTGTGAACATTCTTTAATCAGAACACACATGGCATGTAGTGCCAATATCAACCCACCACTCTTTTGTATTACCCACAAAATTTACTTGAGATACAACTGCGGAAAGAGAAACATTGAAAACATTATCGAATAATGCATCAACATCTGTCATGTTGGCTTGTGGTGCTTTCTTCTTAAAGTTCTCTTATTTTTTTGTCTTGCGACAATCCCTGGACCTATGAACTTCTTTGTTTCAATTAAAACATTTTCCTTTGAACTTCTTAGCACAACCTTGTTGACTTGTGCCGTCATTTTTGTGCTTCCTCTTTTTACTGAATTTTTATCCATCTTCAACAAAATTTGCTTTTGCAGACATAACATGGTTACTATTTTTCTTTTCAGATTTACGATTATCTTCTTCTATCCTTAAATGAACAATTAAATCTTCAAGTTCCACTTCTTTTCGTTTATGCCTCAATTAATTTTTCAAATCTTTCCAAGAAGGAGGTAATTTTTCAATTACTGTAGCAACTTGAAATTTTACACTTATGACAATATTTTTAGCCAATATTTCATGAAAAATTAATTGAAGCTCTTGGACTTGGCTTATGACAGTCTCTGAATCAACCATTTTATACTCGAGACATCTACCGACCATGAATTTTTTCATGCTGGCATCCTCGATTTTATATTTTTTATCCAAAGACTCCAATAACAATTTAGCGATTTTTATTGGACTATATACATTATAAAGTGTATTGTACAATCCATTCATTATATAGTTTTTGCAAATAAAATCCGAATGCTTCCATGCTTCTACAACTAGAAAAGTTGTCTTCTCCATTTCATTTTCATTAACCACATGATTATCTTCGTTAATAAACCTCACAAGATTAATGGTAGTTAAATAGAACAACATCTTTTGTTGCCAACGTTTGAAATCTGTACCATTAAAATTTTCAAGTTTTTCTCCATGAGTTAAATGAGTCGGAACGGTAGTAGGAACACTAAACGCCACATCGTTTTAAGGAGCAAACATCACATGATCAGAAGATTCAGTAGCCATTATTTTGTAGTAGGGAATTCGCGTAGATTTTTTGGTTTTTAAAATGGACTGCAAATGGTCCTTTTTATAAGTGGTGAAGGGCTTCAACTCATGACTTTTCCTAGAAAAGATGTGATTGCTTCTACAGTCGTATCTCTCTAACAAAATAACTTGGCATTTTAATTAAATAATTAAAAAAAGACAACATTTTTAAATAATTAAAAAAGGCAGCACTTTTAAGTAATTAAATGATGCGGATAATAATTAATTCGTAATTAATTCTTTTGTTTCGGAAAAACCAGATTTTTTGGTTCAGAATATAAATTTTAAAGCCCGTGGTACGGGCCGGCCGGATGGCGGCAGCACGCGCGTGTGGTCTTTTGGCCCAAATCCAAGACATGCATAGTGTAGGGCATGAAAGAGTTGGGATAGCCCAAGGCATCCAAACCTTAGTCCTATAACTTGAGTATAATAACTACAAGTATTTCGACCACTTTTCCAATGAAGGACAAACCCACTTAACTATGTTACACCATCTAGCTTAAGCTCAAATGGGTCACTTTAAGTCCTAATTTCTCATTCATTACTTCATTATTTTGAACAAATGAGTATACCTAATTAATATCCATGCTACAACAAACACATTGGTACTAAGACACGTCACTTTTAACATATGTGTCTTAATTGAAATTGACTATAAAATTTGGCCAAATAAGTTGCCATTTAAATAAATATACAACACCATCATATTTTACACTTAGTACATACTTTAATTACAATCTGGAATATCCTCTATCTGGGGAATTTTTTCCCTTTTATATTTTTGAGTGTAAACTTTTAGGTGTTAGTTTAGTTTCTTTTGATATGTGATCACCCTTTCTTTGAACAAGCAATGGGGTGACCAAGATCCTTTTATCATTTGTTGGCAATGCGACATCTTCACACGAGGGTGGAAGGAAAGTTTAATAGGGACTCATCTACTTTACCGAATCAGTACTAGATATATTACTTCGATAGAAGAAATTTACTTGGGCCTCATTAACGTAACCCGGATGGTTATGATCTGTGATAAAATAAGAGAAGTCTGTAGTGGCAATAGTTGCGCAAATGCATCGGCCATTTTAAAATAAGGAGTGTTTTGGACATGTTTTATTCGAGAATTTCTATGTAGTTTAAGGAAGTCCAACGACCGAGTGGTTAAGTATTTGAAAGAGGGGAGTATTAGTAATGAAATGTTGTGGAAAAATTTCATAAAAGGTAGAGATTTTGTGAGTTTGTTCAACTCGAATTCAGGATTTTATGAAATTTGGATTACATCCATGTTCAATGCATCTTCACTTGACGCAATGCCTTAATTTTGAGATACGTTGAGTTTTAAGTGTTTGCTTGCGATTCTTTGGGGTTGTATTCTTCAGACTCGAAAATTTGATTTATTTGATTCTAAATTTAGGCAATCTCTTTAAAAACTCATTTTGATTCACTTTTCGAATTCTTTATGTATTCACATTGAGAGACAACATAAGGTTTGAGAGCGACAAAAGTGATAGAGAAGTTTAAGGATTTAATTTGTTCCCAACGTGATATTTGGTGTATTTGTATAACTCTTCTGTATCCAAACTATTGTAATCAACGTGTTCTCATATTTTAGAATTGTTTTTCTTGGAAGGATGTAGGCAAATAGAATTTTGTCAAACCTTCACTTATTTTCATATCTTTTAGTGGCTTGATTATATGTATCATCTTTGAATGCATTTTATCTTTAGATTGGTATGGTTCCAATGGTGATAAAATCTCGATGGTTTTCTTCCCACCTAGTTATTAATAAAACCTCTTTTAGATGAACAATGCCATGAAAGGAGCGAACATATATAGAATTCTAAATTTTTCGACCCACACCTACTGAAATTAAACATAATCTCATACTCATTGGTTATAGCAATAAACATTATAAAATTGGACCCTTAACATTTAAAACTTGATCCAATGGAGTGTGGGGGTAACGCAAACCCTCTTTAATTGGGGGTTAACAAATCCGTGTTGGAGTTTTAAAGAGAACTATATTGTTGTATTTGAAGAAGAAGTGAAAAATAAAGCAAGAGACGTATTGTGGAGAAGATAATCTTTTCATTCTAATAGATGCAAAGTTCTGGCAACTGAGTACATATAAGAAAATAGAGGAGATGCATTTATTGTTATGCTGATTTTACTCCCCTATAACATACAATAGGTAGACTAGACTTTAGGACCACTAAGGAACACATTAAAGGCACATTAATTTCCCTACAACAGCCCTTACAGTAGCTATAGCATCCCTTACAGCAACTATTCATTAATTTTAACATTTCCCCTTAATGCATTTGTTGAGCACCCATCATTTCTCTAAGAAAATGAAATTTATCCTTGGGTAGTGCTTTGGTGAAGATATTCACAACTTGCTCTTCGGTCTTGATATATTTGAGTTGAATATCTTCATCCTCCACGGCCTCTCTAATGAAATGATGCTTGATTGCAATGTGCTTGGTGCGACTATGGTAGACGGGATTCTTTGTCATGACAATCGCGGATTGGTTGTCACAAAATATTGGAGGAGCATCTCTTTTCTTTTAACCAACATGCTCTAAAATTCTTCTTAGACACATCGCTTGTGAAGTTGCCAATGATGCCGGCACATATTCGGCCTCGGCGAATGATTACGCTACCGTTTGTTGCTTCTTTGATGCCCATGAAACTGCTCTCGAGCCAAGAGAAAATACATACCAGGAAGTACTTTTAATGTAATCAATAGAACCGGCCCAATCACTATCACAAAACCCAAGTAACTTTACCTCCACATTCTTCTAATACATGATGCCAAAATCAGAAGTTCCTTGGATGTACCTCAACACCCTTTTTGCAGCCCCAAAATGAGTTTGACTCGGCTTGTGCATGTACCGAGACAATAAACTAGTATCATACACGATATCCGGCCTCGTAGCCATCAAGTAGAACAAACTTCAATAAATAGATGCATCAAACTCTTTTCTTCCATCTTCTTTCAATAATTTTTCATTCACCACCAAAGGCGTAGCCGCCGATTTGTAATTCATCATTTTGAATTTTTCAAGAAGTGTTTTAGCATACTTCTTTTGGAAAATAAAAATACCATCTTCTTGTTGATAAATTTTAATGCCCAATAAGTAATTTAGAAGACCTAAATCACTCATTTCATATTTTTTTCATCATGTCACTTTTGAAATCATCAATCAATTTTCCATCACTACCGGTAAACACCAAGTCATCAACGTAAAGAGAGACAATAAGAATACCTGATGCCCCACTTTTTTTGATGTACAAGGTTGTCTCGTTTTTACTTCTTTGAAATCCTCTTTTTATTAAAGTATGCCATGCTCGGGGAGCTTGCTTCAAGCCATACAAGGCCTTTTTCAGCTTGTATACCTTCTCTTCCTCACCTTTCATCACGAATCCTTGAGGTTGGTTAATGTACACTGGTTCATTTAACACACCATTCAAGAATGCATATTTTACATCAAGTTGATACAAAAACCAACATTTTTTAGTGGCCATGGCAACAAGTGCTCTAATTCTGTCAAACCTTGCCACGGGTGCAAATGTCTCTTGAAAATTAATTCCGAGTTATTAAGAATGCCCCTTTGCTACAAGTCTTGCTTTGTTCTTTTGGATTGAGCCATCCGGATTAACCTTGCTTTTGAAAATCCACTTCAAAGCAATGACCTATTTATTTTTGAGCCTCTCTACTAATTCCCAAGTCTTGTTTTTCTCAATAACCTGAATTTCTTCTTCCATTGCAAGCTGCTAGACTTTTTCATTTTCAGCATCTTTAAAGGTCTTCGGTTCAGCTACACAAAAATTACATCTAGTATACACATCATTTATACTTCTTATTCTTCTTGGATTTGATCTTGGAGATGAGGAGTTTGAGCTTGATGGAGAACTTTTTAATCCCCCGTATTTTTATGACTGTTAATTATGGGGATTTATTAAAATTAATTAGACATATTAATTTAATATTAATCGAGAAATCATTTAAATATTTACTAGCATGATGAGAGTTAGTAATTTTTGGAATTTTGTTGTAAATTACTTTATGGGTAAAGTAATATGTGTAATTAAATTTAGTAAAATTATCACGAGAATCTAATTTGATAATTTTGGAAATTTTTTCGGGACGCGCCTATATCGTGTCGGGATTAAATTCACATTATTAAAAGTGAATAAATTATAAGTCACCCATATGGTCATTTTGAGTCCATCAATGTGTTCGAAAGGGTTGAGATAGTCAAAATAATGTACCCGGGGGTTTAGTTTGGGTCTCGGGGCATTTTTAGGCCTAATTAACATCCCGAGAGGGTGTTTTAGAGAATTTGTATTTTAGGGCATGGAAATCCACGAATTTTCTACGGTTATATCAGATATAAGGGGTTGTCTTCTATGGTTAACATAATCAAAAACAAAGAACAACCATTGGAGAGGAAGGGTAGAAGCTTTCAAGGGAGTTTTAGGCCAAAAACTCTGTCATTCGCACCGCCGTAATCGCCAAATTATAGATCATGCGACGAGGAACACAACCACACAAATTTCTTCCAAAAATAAGAAACAAAGATTCAAAGGGCAAGCATCTATCTTGCTTTATTTTTGTTGATGCTTCAATTATGTTAGTCTAGGGTTGATTAGAACCGGTTTCATGAAAGAAAGCATATATTGGAGACTAGAATTCGCATGTTATAGAGGTAATAATCACATTCTAGAAATCTAATTCACATGTAGAGGATATAGCACAAATTTTCTTCGAGTTAGGAGTAGAAAATCTGGAAAAAGAATTGGAAGAATTAAGTTAAAGAAAATATTAGCGTTCTTGAGGTTTATATAAATTTTGCCCTCTTAATTCGTTATACTTGATGGAAACTCACGTGTTTTACGTAGAATATTATTTATTTGGGTATAATAACACTTGTAGTATCATTTGTTGGGAGTTTGCAAGTGAAATATGATGATAGAGATGAGTTTGGAATATCATTCCCGTAACTGGTTTTCTGCAGTTTCGCCATAACTGCTTGATCGATCGATCGACCAAAGAGCATCGATCAATCGATGATCGATCGATCGACCCCCTTCCATCGATTGATCGACCCCTCCTAGAAAACTTACATTCCTCTTTTAAATAGTTTATTTCGATTAAAATGAGTAGTAACCTCTGAACATTATTTTTAGAACATTTTGGAACATAAAGAAAACCAGTGGGACTTTGTAAAATGGAGCATTTAATGTAAGACAAATTTAGGGTTAACGGGAAGAGATTTACACTTAAGAAATAATGAGAACGTGTGACTAAAGGAGTGAGACTCATAAGGAACTTACGTTATAAAATAAGAGAGTACCTACTGAAATTGTACTTAGGGAGATAGGATACTACGAGTGATAAAAATTAAGTTTGGAATAATCCCATAAATAAGAATAAAAATGACGAGCCGTTATACGGGATAATCTAGTAATGTGTACTAAGAACGAATATCATAAGTATGGGTCGTGTGCGTAACTAATTCAGAAATGGGAATGATAGTATACATATATATGAATGTATTTGTGTATATACTAAATACGTGTAAAAATCATGCCCGCGCCACTTGCTATCACTGAGGTTACCGCACCGGGACAGTCTTATATCGATGGGACCTTTATGGGGGATATTGACTTATACCCTAGAACATATAAATCCTTGGTATATGATATCTGATTGATTGTCAGATGATCCTAAGAGACGTGAGGGTATGTGCTGACCTCTTAGTGACTTGGAACTATACTTCGCATCGATTTGTATGTGTTTTGTGTTAATACAGTTCGAGAGTGATTCCGAACTAGTATTTCCCTTATTACGAGTGATACGGGGACTTGATAGCAGAGTATGCCAGCACCATAAATTCTATGTGGGGCACCGATAGTATATATATATATATATACTTAAAATTGGGAACTTTCTACTGTGACTAAAAGTAGTTAAGTAATGAATAAATATTTCGACTTTATGTTAAGTGTTTAAAAAGATTGAGACAATGCTGAAAAACTTGTTAATGAAATGAGATTCATGTGAAAACTTTACATCCAAAAATCAATGATCTTATCCCTAGTAATTGTTGGAATGAAACCTTTTGAGGAAATTAAGTTAAGCTAAAATCTTGGGATTAATAGTGCGGTAGGTGTGCACGCTAGAAGAGAGGTGAGAATTTCTCAAGAGAGTGTCACATACTAATATGAATTGTTGCATTAGTCAGTAAGCATTTAAAATACTTGCTAAACTAAATTTTAAACTATTTTTACAATCGGGATCTAACCCGTTTTTTGTTATCTCTTCTCTCTTGTATATATATGTATATTACAAGTGCCCAACCACAGGGGTGTCATGCTTAGGATCCTTTGGTCAGAACGGGCTGCAACTTATGTGGGAGATGTAGGGCTTTTAGCTTAGACGACCTCCTTATTGACTCCACTCTTAGTTCTATTTTATTCAATTGGGCATGTGTCGCCCTTTTTCCTTATTCAGTTGGTTTTGTCAGAGATTGTAATTCATTTACTCTTAGTATTTTTACTTTGGGATTTGTTAGTGTCAGGATGTTTTTCCTTTGAAGTTTAAGTTAGGATTAGTTATTTGAATGCTTAAATTGCGTGAATGATCTTTTCCAGACTAGTTATTGGTGTGACTCTTAAACTGTGAATTATGAAAGTTTTTTTTTATTGGACTTAAATTAAAAATGGAAATAATGTTTTAAATGATTTTGACACTTAGCTTAATTATTTAGGGTGTTAAATTGGAAAGTTTATTTTTCGACAGTGATGCTAAGAACGAACCAACCGTTCACCTTGATTATAACTTAATAAAGGAATGATCACTCGGTATTTAATTAGGCGGGGTGTCACAGGTGGTATCAGAGCATCAGGTTCTAATATCCTTTAGGATCTGTACGAATTATTTCACTTTTAGCTTAGCGTCCTTGATATAGAGCCCTATTTTAAGATTGTTGTATTCTTGCATTTACACTTACGTCTTCAGCTATTTGAAATTTATTAATAACTATAGACTAATAAACTTCCTTCCCGTTTTAGATGCCTCCGAGACGTGCACCCAAGGATAGACGGTCCCAAGCCAAGCATCCAGCAGCTCCAGCTCAGGGAATGATGAACGCAATAGAGGTAGCCGCTATCATTTCCCAGGTGGTGATTAGCGATAGTGAAGCAGGCTCCACCCCAGGTTCAGGCAGTGACTCCAGTACCAGTACAACTTCCATCTGCATGGGAGAGGGTTAGGGATGCCTTCCAGAAGGCACATCCGCCAGACTTCGCGGGTAGTTTGGATATCATTGTAGCCAGCCAATGGAAGAAAGATATCCAGAGGCATCTGTGCATGTACGAGTGCACGGACGTGCAGAAACATCTATTGGCTTCCTTCAAGCTAGTGGGGGTCATTTTGCAGTGGTGGGAGTCCACCACCACCTTGGAGGAGAGGGACATTATCATGATTTAGTCATTCTGGACATGGTTTGACCGCAAATACTTTCCATCCGCTGTGAAGACTGAGATGAGGTGGAAGTTATGCAACACCCCATATTTCTGTGAATGTAATACTTAATTAATTCGGGAAATATTAAATTACTTGGGTGTTGTAATTTAATTGAATTAGTTATGAAAATATGTATTTAAATATTAATTGGAGAGTGAATGGTTAATATTTGGGGAAATTTAAGTACTAAGTGAATAGTAATAATTTAATTACGTCATAATGTGTATTAGTGGCGTGGTATTTATTTATCTCAGCTAGGAGTCGGTATAGACTAATGTGGGTGTGAGATAAAGAATTTTAAAAATTAATTCGGATGTCAATTCTGAGTGCACGGTTGAGTACGAATGGGCTGAGATAGTCGAAAAAGTGTACCCGGGGGTGGTAAATGGGTCACGGGATATTTTTGGGCATAATTGAGCCCATTCAAGGGTATTTGAGCCATTTTAATTAGACCCATATGATTAAAAATGGTATTTATAAGGGGAGAAGCCTAATATTTCCCAATTATAAGCCCTAAAAGAGATAAAGAGAAGAGTAAAAGAAGAGAAGAAAGAAGAAGAAGGAAAAGGGGAAGAAGAAAGGAGATTTTCGGCCAAACTCCGTGGGATTCGACACGAGGTCGTCGGATTTTATCCACGAGGCAAGTGCTTACTTGATTTATTAATTTATTGTGAATATTTCTCATATTATAGTTGGTGCGTAAAACTATAAAGATTTTTGTGATGAGTTTTGTGAATCAAAAATGGGTTTTTCGGAAGATTAACGAATAAACCCCGGATAATATCAAATTTGAGAAATTTGGGAATTTATTTAAATATATTGTTGGATCTGGGTTCTAGGATGATTATAACCCTTTTTATGTGTGTAATTATGGTTGTTTGAGGTTGGATGATGATGGGTGAGAAAATAAAAACCTCGGAGGTGTATTAATGGAGGTTTGGGATTTTGGAGAAGATGATGAATAGTAATGCAATAGCTTTCGGGGTCGATTCGTCCAGGAAAAGGACTGAATTAGCTCTCGGTCAAAACACAAAAGTTGTAGATATTTTTTATACGGTCGCGTGAGAACCAACCGCGTATTTTTCTGATTTTTTTTTATTTGATATGATTTTTCTAAGAAAGCAGTTCCGAGGTGGGAATCTCTAACTCGAAAATCAAATCGAAAATAGGAAAAATAAAGGCTAGAATTGTTTGGAGATAAATATTCCGGGTTCCTAAAAATAGTGTGGGGACTTCTAAATAATTTTCTCGCGTGTACCTTAGGTTAGTAGAAAGTAAAATCCAAGATTTATCCAAGTAAGGGTGTTCGTGAGGAATAATACTTAAAGAGCTATTCAGGTGTGAAATGTGCCAAAAATTAAAGTTGTGAGACTTTGTGATTTTTAAGAGTCTAATGGGATAAAAAATCTTGGGGATTCGAATGAGAATTTCGAATGTAATTGGGATACGATCTAGTTATGAGAAGCTTAATATCTTGATTTTAAAAAGAATGTTATATTCATGTTATAAGTAAGTGAATGCTTATGGAATTGGAATAAGTAAGTGAATGCTTGTGGAATTAAATCGAATTTGTATATTCGAGATTACAGGCTAATGCTACGAGAAATAGGCATGGATAGCCAGATTTGAGGATATTGTATTATGGACCAAAGAGGTATCCAGATATTTTGGTTGAGTAATGCCATGATAATAGATTAATTAATGGGGGATTAATTAATTAAAGCTTATAGCTGAAACAACTTATTATAGAAGGAGATAATAAATTCTTGAATATTATTTAATTAGGAGCATTCTCTCTATAATGGAATTTTAAGGAATACTTTCTAAGAGATAAAAATTCGGGCCAACTGAGCTATTCCGGGTACATTAGTTGCGTGACACCAGGGAGATATTAAATTAATTAAATTAGAGTCGGACAATAGACTCGGGGAGATAATAAATTAATTAATGAGTATATTAATTAATAAATAGAGTCGGACCTTAGACTCGGGAATATGTTGGCTAGTGTTACGGACTCAGTACACGGTAAGGCTGAAAGATTATATATGTATATATATATATATATATATATATATATATATACGGTGTGCGATAGTGTATATATAGGGTGTGTGCATATAAATGTAAGTGAGTAGATAATATTAATAATTAGAGTCAGAACTATAGACTCGGGAAAGTATTATATTAATTAATGTGTATATTAATTAAATTAGAATCGGAACTATGAACTCGGGAAAGTATTATATTAATTAATGTGTATATTAATTAAATTAGAGTCGGACCATAGACACGGAGAAAATTATAGGCTAGTGCTACAATTTTTGTGCACGGTAATGCCGATAACTAATTATTATATATATACGGTAGTGTGAAAGTATATATATATTGTGTGCTCATAAATATCGGTGTCTAGGCATTTATTTAAAATTAAAGGCTAGTGATACGAATTTTGTGCACAGTAATGCCGGGAACTAATTATTATATATATACGGTAGTGTGATAGTATATATATATATATATATATATATATTGTGTGCTCAAAATATCGGTGTTTAGGTACTTATTTAAAATTGAAGGCTAGTGCTACGGATTTTGTTCACGGTAATGCTGGGAACTAATTATTTTATATATATATATATATATATATATATATGGTAGTGTGATAGTATATATATATTGTGTGCTCGTAAATACTGGTGACTAGGTATTTATTAATTTAAATTCTATAGGGCTATCGGAGGAGGTTGCGCGATGTGGGTGAATCCCCTAGCTTGAGGAGTAGGGCGAGTATATCCCTAGGTCATAGCGTCTGTTATATGGGTGAGGGTCTTATCTCACTTTCAGGGAAGGAATATGACCGCCTCCAAGGTTTATATTTTTGGCCAAGTTAGTGAGCGATTCTAACTTGGGGTAACTAGGTATGTGTGTATACCTAGTGTGATAGCACTTTAGAGAATACATACGGTGAGTGATTACTCGGGAGGACGGGTTATATTTATATTCAACATATGTGTGAATGTTGTAATATGGTTTTACATATATAATGGAGTAGATAATTATATACAGGTAATTAAATACATGAAGAGAATTGTATTACTTATATAACTACTGAATGTTACATGGCTTTTAAGAATGGTTTTATTTATATTCAACATATGTGTGGATGTTTTAACATGGTTTTACGTATATAATTGGATAAATAATTATATACGGGAATTTTAAATACGTGGAGAAAATTGTATTATTTATATAACTAGTTAATGTTATATGGCCTTCAAGGAAAGATGATAGCATTGAGAGACTACATCCATTGAGTTATAGCTCTGGGGGATGGTTATTATACTTGTAGAGTGTGTGATATATAAGTATGGATATACTTGACGTATATAGTGTGTGTGTATATATATATATATATATATATATATATATATATATATATATATATATATATATATGAGATGTGAAACATATATATATGGACATAATAAAGAATGGAATGTGAGATAAATTCTGAATCTTTCGTGAGTATAAAATCCAGAAGAAAAATAGGGATATACGTTTATAAAGATGAGAATATTATATACGAGGTTAATAATTACTAAAATGTGAATAGTGTAAATAACTAGTGAAAGTTATTCATGATGAAAGGATGAATAATAAGTGAGAGATTGTTGATGTATAAGCTCAGGCCATAGCTTAGAATATATTAAAGGATGAATAAAGTGATATCATCCTTCCGATAGATTTATATCCAGATTTATATGTATATGGATCATAGGTTATAGTGAGAACTATTCACATATACGGGATGGTATAAAATGAGGATCATTAGAAGATGGGTGAAAGGAATTAGTTAGGCAGGGTAGCTTAACTAAGTTGTTTTAAAAGGTATGCGATAGTTGTGTACTATTAGCAGAGGGGTGAGGGGTATCTCACGAGAGTGCGATACCAATTTAAATATGAGAAATTTCATATTTTTAAAATATGGAAATTATGTACTTGCTAAAATATTTTTAAACTCGGGCTCTGACCCGTTTCTCTATGTTTCCTCTCTTTCTATAACTATGTATATTAGGTGTCTAGACACAGGGACGCCTGGATGATGATTCTTTCGAGTCAGACGTTCGCTGCAGCAGATGTGGATGCATAGAGGTTCATTATAAACGCTTCTATCCTTGAGATCTATATAGGAGGTATTGTAGAAACATTCGTGTCGATGGCCTAATTGTATTCATTTATTCTTTATCACCTTTTTGCGCGGCATTCGATTTGTTTGTATTATTGTACCGAGTGTTCCGTTATTTTTTTTTAATTCAGTTGTTGTATATAAATTGTTGTGATGGATTTATTTGAATGGTTTGGTTAAAAAGTCTACTTAATTAAAAAAAATTCCGCCAGCCTAATAAGTTATTAGTAATTAAATTGGTTTTTGATAGTGGTTCTGAGAATGAACCATATGAGACTCCTATTTTAATTTGATATAGGAGTGATGTCCCAGTATTTTATTAGGCGGGGTGTCACAGATGGTATCAGTGCATCAGGTTCTAGTGTCCTTAGGAATCTGTGAGGACGTACTACACTTTCAGCGTTGCTTTTGATTTGATATAGAGCCTTAAGATTAGGATTGTTGATATCCTCTTGTGAGATTTCGTGCTCCTACCGTTATGTAATATTATAGTGAATCTTTTGCATGCTCGTTCGAGATTAGTGCGTTGATCGACGAAGGGCGACTATGGAAGGCCATTGTGACGGAAGAAGGAGGCGGGGCTCAGTTTGTGTTGTAAAATGTAATTTCGGTGACAATGACAATAGTCGAGGTCACCCCAATTGTGTTTAAATAGTTGATAATTCTATGTGAAGGGAGCTAAAAGAATTTTAGAAATTCAGTCAGGGCTGGTAAGGCCAGTAGTGTGTTCCCTAGGGCCAGTGGAGCTAAAGGAACAATGGTGGTCCAGTATGGACACAAATATAAGGGATTTTATCGAGAGATATTTTTATGTGGGGAGTGAGACCACATGTATTGATTTTTGCCCAAAGCGACTAAAGGGACACGAGTATGGTGCCTAGCTAGGCAATGATTAAGATAGTTTTGGGGTTCGATTCGGACAAGCGTGTTATATCCGAGAACCGTTTGAGCAGCCAGGGAGATTGGTAAGGTAGAAATATGAGTGCATCCTCGGACGAATGAGGTATATTATCATGATGTTTTGATTAACGCTAAATTCACATGTGAGACGAGTTTAGTGGACATGTTGATACATTATTATGTGTACATATTATACCGTTGTGTAACGGGGGTATCATTGAATTCATACGAATGAGAGAGGCTATGGACTTAGTGGGGTGATTGAGAATACCCATGATTTTATGGGCACGAATCATATGATCAGATTATGTTATAGTGGTACAAATATGTACGAATGATAAGGTGTATGAGTACCCTGGTTAGATAGTTTCAAAGATGTCCGAGATAGAAGGACGTGAAAATGAAAGTGTAGAATATATGCCTGAGAGGCAGCTATAAACAAGGTTAAAATGGTATGACGGATTGAATATCGTGTGAGTATGTAGAGAAGAGTCTTACTCAAACAAGTGTTGACGAGTGGCTTGCGCATTACTGTATTATTAGCATACTCCAAGGAATGGAGGGGTGTATGTAGTACCAAATTCCGAAGAGTATATGATAATTAACACTTTAATTATTCGGTATAGAGAATGTATCTTGGAGATTATGAGAGAGATAGTAATCTGAATATTTATACTATATGTAGCGATGAGAATAAAATACGTATGGTAAGTATGCAAATAGGTTAGGAGAATACCTATAAATTTTAATAGGATGTGTGTATGCCTATTATTTGATATTTTGTTAAGTGCACTAATGAGTGGTAACCCGGGAGTGCAAGGTTATGTTGTTTTATACACTAAAGGGTGATAACCCGGGGTGTAAAATTTTATTAAGTGCACTAATGGGTGTTAGCCCGGGGGTGCATGATTAGTATATATATGTACAGGGATGATGTCTCTCTATGTATATATATATATATACGGATTTGTGAATATTTCTACTGTGTGAGACCAGTAGATGTCGTGTTAATAATAAATGCTTGGCACCAAATGGTCTTAACCTAAGGGTGCAGTATTAGTGAATATATATATATATATATATATATATATATATATATATATATATATAGGGATGATGAGATTATATATATATATATGAGCATAGTTGGGGAACTTACTACTTTGGAATAATAAAAAAAATCCTAAGTTTTAGTTCCGACATTGTCCTAATTTCGAGGACGAAATTCCTCTGTAAGGGGGAGAGTATGTAACAACCCATATTTTTGTGTATGTAATACTTAATTAATTCAGGAAATATTAAATTACTTGGGTGTCGTAATTTAATTGAATTAATAATGAAAATATGTATTTAAATATTAATCGGAGAGTGAATGGTTAATATTTGGAGAAATTTAAGTACTAAGTGAATAGTAATAATTTATTTACGTCACAATGTGTATTAGTGACGTGGTATTTATTTATCTCAGCTGGGAGTCGGTACAGACTAATGTGGGTGTGAGATAAGGATTTTTTCAAATTAATTCGAATGTCAATTTTGAGTGCACGGTTGAGTTCGGATGTGTTGAGATAGTCAAAAAAGTGTACTCGAGGGTGGTAAATGGGTCATGGGATATTTTTGGGCATAACCGAGCCCATTCAAGGGTATTTGGGCAATTTTAATTAGACCCATACGATTAAAAACGGGATTTATAAGGGGAGAAGCCTTATTTTCCCCAATTATAAGCCCTAAGAGAGAGAAAGAAGAGAAGAAAGAAGAAGAAGGAAAAGGAAAAGGGAAAAAAGAAAGGAGATTTCCGGCCAAACTCCGTGGGATTCGACTCGAGGTCGTCGGATTTTAGTCACTGAGGAAAGTGTTTACTTGCTTTATTAATTTAGTGTGAATATTTCTCATATTATAGTTGGCATGTAAAACTATAAAGATTTTTGGGATGACTTTTGTGAATCAAAAATGGTTTTTTCGGAAGATTAACGAATAAACCTCGGATAATATCAAATTTGAGAAACTCGGGAACTTATTTAAATTAATTGTTGGATCCGGGTTCTAGGATGATTAGAACACTTTTTATGTGTGTAATTATGGTTGTTTGCGTTTGGATGATGATGGGTGAGAAACTAAAAACCTTGGAGGTGTATTAATGGAGGTTTGGGATTTTGGAGAAGATGATGAATAGTAATGCAGTAGCTTGCAGGGTCGATTTGGCCAGGAATACAACTGAATCAGCTCTCGATAAAAACACAAAAGTCGTATATCTTTTCGATACGCTCGCGTGAGTACTGACCGCGTATTTTTCTGATTTTTTTTCGATTTGATATGATTTTTCTAAGAAAGCAGTTCCGAGGTGGGAATCTTTAACTCGAAAATCAAATCGAAAATTGGAAAAATAAAGCCTAGAATTGTTTGGAGATAAATATTTGGGGTTCCTAAAAATATTTTGGGGACTTCTAAATAATTTTTTGGCGTGTACCTTGGGTTGGTAGAAAGTAAAATCCAAGATTTACCCAAATAAGGGTGTTCGTGGGGAATAATACTTAAAGAGGTATTTAGGTATGAAATGTGCCAAAAATAAAAGTTGTGAGACTTTGTGATTTTTAAGAGTCTAATGGGATAAAGACTATTGGGGATTCGAATGAAAATTTCGAATGTAATTGGGATACGATCTAGTTGTTATATTCATATTATAAGTAAGTGAATACTTATGGAATTTGAATAAGTAAGTGAATGCTTATGGAATTAAATCGAATATGTATATTCGGGATTACAGGCTAATGCTACGAGAAATAGGCATGGATAGTTAGATTTGAGGATATTGTATTATGAACCAAAGAGGTGTCCGTATATTTTGGTTGAGTGATGCCATGATAATATATTAATTAATGGGTGATTAATTAAATAAAGCTTATAGTAGAAACAATTTATTATAGAAGGAGATAATAAATTGTTGAATATTATTTAATTAGGAGCTTTCTCTCTATAATGGAATTTTGAGGAGTACGTTCTAAGAGATGGAAATTCGGGCTAGGTGAGCGATTACGGGTGTATTAGTTGTGTGACACTAGGGAGATATTGTATTAATTAATGAGTATATTAATTAAATTAGAGTCGGACAATAGACTCGGGGAGATAATAAATTAATTAATGGGTATATTAATTAATAATTAGAGTCAGACCATAGACTCGGGAATATGTTGGCTAGTATTACGGAATCAGTACGCGGTAAGGCCGGAAGATTTTATATTCATATATATATATATATATATATACGGTGTGCGATAGTGTATATATAGGGTGTGTGCATATAAATATAAGTGAGTAGATATTATTAACAATTAGAGTAAGAACTATAGACTCGGGAAAGTATTATATTAATTAATGTGTATATTAATTAAATTAGAGTTGGAACTATAGACTCAGGAATGTATTATATTAATTAATGTGTATATTAATTAAATTAGAGTCGGGCCATAGGCTCGGAGAAAATTATAGGCTAGTGCTACAAATTTTGTGCATGGTAATGTCGGGAACTAATTATTATATATATACAGTAGTGTGATAGTATATATATGTGTGTATATATATATATATATATATATATATATATATATATATATATATATATATATATTGTGTACCCATAAATATCGGTTTCTAGGTATTTATTTAAAATTAAAATCTAGTGTTACGAATTTTGTGCACAGTAATGCCGGGAACTAATTATTATATATATACGGTAGTGTGATAGTATATATATATATATTGTGTGTGCTCATAAATACCGGTGACAAGTATTTACTAATTTATATGCTCTAGGGCTATCGAAGGAGGTTGTGCAATGTGGGTGAATCCCCTAGCTTGAGGAGTAGGGCGAGTATATCCCAAGGTCATAGCGTCCGTTATATGGGTGAGGGACTTATCTCACTTTCAGAGAAGGAATAAGACCATCTCCAATGTTTATATTTTTGGCCAAGTTAGTGAGCGATTCTAACTTGGTGTAACTAGGTTATGTGAGCATACATAGTGTGATAGAACTTTAGAGAATACATCCGGTGAGTTATTACTCGGGAGGATGGGTTATATTTATATTCAACATATGTGTGAATGTTGTAATATGGTTTTGCGTATATAATGGAGTAGATAATTATATACAGGTAATTAAATACACGAAGAGAATTTGTATTACTTATATAACTAGTGAATGTTATATGTCTTTTAAGAGTGGTTTTATTTATATTCAACATATGTGTGGATGTTGTAATATGGTTTTACGTATATAATGGGATAAATAATTATATACGGGAATTTTAAATACGTGGAGAAAATTGTATTATTTATATAAATAGTGAATGGTATATGGCTTTCAAGGAAAGATGATAGCATTGAGAGACAGCATCCATTGAGTTATAGCTCTGAGGGATAGTTATTATACTTATATAGTGTGTGATATATAAGTATGGATATACTTGATGTGTATAGTATATTATATATATATAAAATAATGCTCCTGTGTGGACTAGTCCGCATTTTAAGAATGCGGACCGAACATGTGTCACCTAACGGTGCGCCTAGAAATTATCGCCTAAATTATAGGCACACTCTCTCTCTTTTCTGGGCTCACCGCCAGGTGACACATGTCCGGTCCGTATTCTTAAAATGCGGACTAGTACGCACAAGAGCAGGACTGTATATATATATATATGCGATGTGAAACATATATATACGGACATAATAAAGAATGGAATGTTAGATAAATTCTGAATCTTTCGGGAGTATATAATCGAGAAGAAAAAATGGATATACGTATATAAAGATGAGAATATTATATACGAGGTTAATAATCACTAAAACGTGAATAGTGTAAATAACTAGTGAAAGTTATTCATGATGAAATGATGAATAATAAGTGAGAGATTATTGATGTATAAGCTCAGGCGATAGCTTAGAATATATTAAAGGATGAATAAAGTGATATTATCCTTCCGGTAGATTTATATCCGGATATTTATGTATATGGATCATAAGTTCTAATGAGAACTATTCACATAGATGGGATGGTATAAAATGAGGATCTTTAGAAGATGGGTGAAAGGAATTAGTTAGGCAGGGTAGCTTAACTAAGTTGTTTTAAAAGGTATGCGATAGTTGTGCACTATTAGAAAAGGGGTAAGGGGTATCTCACGAGAGTGCGATACCAATTTAAATACGAGAAATTTCATATTTTTAAAATATGGCAATTATGCACTTGCTAAAATATTTTCAAACTCGGACTCTGACTCGTTTCTCTATGTTTCCTCTCTTGTTATATCTATATATATTAGGTGTCCAGACACAGGGGCCTGGATGATGATTCATTCGAGTCAGACGTTCGCTACAACAGATGTGGATGCATGCAGGTTCATTATAGACGCTTCTATCCTTGAGATCTAGATAGGAGGTATTGTAGAAATATTCGGGTCGATAGCCTAATTGTATTCATTTATTCTTTACCGCCTTTTTGTGAGGCATTCGATTTGGTTGTGTTATTATGCCGAGTATTCGGTTATTTTTTTTTATTTCAGCTGTTGTATATAAACTGTTGTGATGGATTTATTTGGATGGCTTGGCTAAAAAGTTTATTTAATTAAAAAATTTTATGCCAGCCTAATAGGTAATTAGTAATTAAATTGGTTTTCGACAGTGATGTTGAGAACGAACCATATGAGACTCTTGTTTTAATTTGATATAGGAGTGATCGCCCGGTATTTTATTAGGCGGGGTGTCACAAGTTACTGAGTCTGAATAGGAGAATATGACTGTTGCTGAGTACGAGGAGGAGTTCACTAGACTTCCCACTATAATGCCAGATGAGGCACTCACTGAGGGGAAGAAGATACTGTTGTTTGTGGACGGATTATCCTGGAGGATCCGCCAGCACCTCATAGGCAATCTATCACTGAGTACATATACAGATGTACTTAACGTTGCGTTGTTACATTATCAGGATCACCAGTTCCATCTGCAGGGAAAGAAATGAGCGGGAGAGTCCAACTTGTAGGGAAGGATAGGGGTTAGTAGTACTGGTGGAGCACCGACATCTCAGGGGAAGACTCGTCATAATGAGAAGAGTTCCCATTAGTGGGACCCTGGCAAGAAGTTCTGATCAGGTGACTCTAGGTAGGGATTTAGGGGATTTAGGCAGGGCCAGTCCAATCAGCAAGGCCAACACTGTCAGCCGCAGGGTCAGCAGTAGGGCCATCAGGGCCAACAGCATTTTCAGTAGGGCATGTAGGGCTAATGGCGGGGTGGTAACGGCCAACAGGGCCATAATCAACAATGATAGAGGGGAGGAAATTTCAAGGGCCGATGCTTTGGGTGTGGTAAAAATAGCCATAGGCACCAGGATTATCCAGAGGGATATAGGGCCCCAGAGCAGCAGGGTGCCCGTAATGCGCTACAGAGGCCACCTTTTCTAGCCGCCCTCCCAACACCAGTTCAAGCGCCAGCCCTACTAGCCATTATAGAAGCTCCATTCCAGCAGGGGCAGTTGCAGTACGAACGTGTCTATAATGTCCACCAGGCAGCAGCTCCCCAGGCACCACCCACGATTGAGGGTACGTTTCCTATCCATGGTACTATGGGTCAGGTTTTATTTCATACTAGGGTTACACACTATTTTATAGCTACTCATTTTATGAAGGCCTTAGGATTATTAGCAACAACAGAGATCACTGTGACATGCGTAGAGTCACCACTAGGAAATGGATCGTTGATTTTCTTTATATGTCGCGGTGTGGGACTAGAGATCAATAGCTTAATCTTACCAGCAGGCATGTTAGTCTTATATATGAATGAGCACGATGTTATTATTGGCATGAATTGGTTCACCGCTTACAGAGCCATGATAGATTATTTCGGTGGGAGTACTATATTTGCCATTCCGGGGCATGAGATGTTTTTAGTGGCGATGCCTCGCCTAGAGGGAGGCTCTTCCGATCATTTGTACTACATAAAGGAGGATACCTCTAAGGAGGTCATGATCCCCTTAGATTCGATTCCTGTTGTTCGTGAGTATTCTGATGTATTTCAAGAAATATCGGGCCTATCCCCCAGTCGAGAGATATATTTCGTCATAGGTTTGTTACCAGATACTCGATCGATAGCACGCGCTCCATACCTTATGGCTCTAGCAGAAATAAGGGAGTTACGAGATCAGATAGAGAAGCTATTAGGTCAGGGCTTCATTCGTAGGAGTAACTCACATTGGGGCGCTCTAGTTTTATTTGTGAAGAAGAGAAATGGTTCGCTGAGGTTATGCGTGGACTACTGGGAGCTAAACAAGGTCACGATATGGAATAAATATACGTTGCCTCAAATCCATGATCTGTTCGACCAGCTAAGGGGATAAACTTTCTTTTCAAAGATAGATTTGAGATCAGGATACCATAAGCTACGGATCAGGGAGCCGGATGTTTTGAAGACTTCTTTCTTGATGAGATATGGGTCCTATGAGTTCAGAGTCATGCCATTTGGGCTCACAAGTGCTCCATCTGTATTCATGGACTTAATTAACCGAGTGTTCAGAAAGTTCTTAGATCAGTTTATCATCGTCTTTATAGATGACATCCTGATATATTCACACACTGAGGAGGAACATGCCGAGCATTTGAGGCAGGTTCTTCAGACCCTACGAGAGCATCAGTTGTATGTTAAGTACGAGAAACACGAATTCTGCTTATGGGAAGTGCAGTTTTTGGGACATGTTGCATCCAAATTAGGGATATCGGTTGACCCAAGTAAAGTGTCAGCAGTAAGGGAGTGGGGACAACCCACGACACTGACAAAAGTGCATAGTTTCTTGGGGTTAGCCGGGTACTACAGGAGATTCATTCGAGGGTTCTCTAAAATAGCGGGTCCATTGACGAATCTGACTCGCAAGGGTGTACCGTATATTTGGGACGATGCCTGTTAATTGGCTTTCGATGAGCTAAAGGATAAGCTGACTTCGGCACCAGTTCTCGCTCTACCCAAGTCGAGAGTGGAGTATCTAGTTTACACCGAAGCCTCCTTACGATGACTCGGGGGAGTACTTTAGCAGGAGGAGAAGGCTATAGCTTTGTCCTCCCACAAGCTTAAACCGCATGAAAGAAATTACCCCACTCACGGCCTAGAGTTATCAGTGGTCGTCTTTGCAATGACGATATGGAGACATTATTTATGACGGGGAGAAGTTCCATTTGTTCACAGACCACAAGTCACTGCAGTACTTGTTCACTCAGCGAGAGCAGAATATGCGTCAGCGTAGGTGGTTAGAGTTTGTGAAAGACTATCAGTTCGACATACAGTATCATCCGGGGAAGGCTAACTTGGTTACTGATGCGTTGAGCCATAGATTGATAGACGACGTAGCGAACGTCTGGAAAGCAAAGTGGAAAGAGTTTGGCCACCAGGACGCGGTAGCCCATTCCTTCATATCTGTCATGACAGTGACACATGAGATTATTACGAGGATAATATAGGCACAGACAATAGACTCATTTTTCGAGGAACATATTGTACGACTTTTAGCTGAGGGTAATGAGTTTTATTCAGTTGGTTTCAATGGAGGTTTGAGGTTTAATAGGAGATTAGTGGTCCCTGAAGGAGCGGACTTACATCATGCAGTGATGACACGATCACACGAGTCCAAATTTACGGTGCATCCGGGGGGAGATAAGATGTATAAGGATATGAGGCGACAGTATTAGTGGAGTGGGATGAAGAAGGACATTGTCGAATTTATGTCCAAGTGCTCTACTTGTCAGATGGTAAAGGTAGACCACCAAAAATCGTCAGGGTTGCTTTAGCCGTTGGAGATACCAACGTGGAAGTGGGAGAGCATTTCCATGGATTTCATTACTGGGTTGCCTACATCACAACGGGGTCGCGACTCCATCTGGGTGATTGTGGACCATTTGACCAAGGTGGCTCATTTTTTACTCGTACGGACAGACTATACCCCGGGCCAGTATACTCAATTGTTCATTGTCAAGATTATTAGACTACATGGGATGCCCTTGAATATTGTGTCACATAGAGATAAGATTTTTGTGTCGCATTTCTGGGAGAGATTTCAGGAAGCCATGCGTATAGAGTTGAGGTTGAGTTCAGCTTATCACCCACAGATAGATGGACAAACAGAGTGTACCAATCAGATGTTGGAAGATATGCTACACATGTGTGTCCTTGATTTTGGACAAGGATGGGAGCCACATCTTCCACTTGTGGAGTTTGCTTATAATAACTCCTATCAGTTCACGATTGGCATGGCTCCATTTCAGGCATTGTATGGAAGGCCCTGTCGTTCTTCAACTTATTGGATAGAGGTGGGGGACAACAAGTTGCTAAGACTAGAAGTGATTCAGGAAACCTCAACTAGGATTGAACTTATCAGGAGTCGCATTCGGGTAGCCCAGGACAGGCAGAAAAGCTATGCCAATGCAAACTGGCTTTTTTCATGCGTATCTCCAATGAAAGGAGTGATGAGGTTTGGGAAGAAGGAAAAACTAGCCCCAAGGTACGTGGGACCATTTTCCATTATAGAGAGGATTGGGCCGGTAGCATACAGATTGGGATTGCCAGAGCATTTACACCGCATTCATGATGTATTCCACATTTCGTCGTTGAGACGATACCTTCGGGATGACATGGCTCACACCCACATCACGATTCAGGAGTTTGACTTACATCCCGATAGCTTTTACGAGGAGAGGCCAGTGGCTATCCTAGACCATAGCGAAAGGAGGTTGAGTTCAAAGGTAGTTCCACTTGTACGAGTCCAGTGGGAGCATCATAATGTGGAGGAATCCACTTGGGAGCGTGAGGTAGACCTGCGTTAGAAATACCCAAAGTTATTCATACCAGGTATACCTTATTTTTTTGAATTTCGGGACAAAATTCCATTATTAGGGGGAAGTATGTAATACCCCATATTTTTATGACTTTTAAATTTGGGATTTATTAAAATTAATTAAAGACATTAATTTAATACTAATCCAGAAATCGTTTAAATATTTACTAGCGTGATGAGAGTTAGTAATTATTGGAATTTTGTTTTAAATTACTTTATGGGTAGAGTAAGATGTGTAATTAAATTTAGTAAAATTATCACGAGAATCTAATTTGATAATTTTGGAAATTTTATCAGGACGCGTCTGTGTCGTGTCGGGATTAAATTCGCATTATTAAAAGTGAATAAATTATTAGTCACTCATATGGTTATTTTGAGTGCGTCAATGTGTCCAAAAGGGTCAAGATAGTCAAAATAATGTACCCGAGGGTTTAGTTTGGGTATCGGGGCATTTTTAGGCCTAATTAACATCTTGGGAGGGCGTTTTAAACAATTTGTATTTTAGGGCATGGAAACCCAAGAATTTTCTAAGTTTATATCATATGTTAGGGGTTGTCTTCTAGGGTTAACATAATCAAAAACAAAGAATGGCCATTGGAGATGAAGGGTAGAAGCTTTCCAAAGAGTTCTAGGCCAAAAACTCCATCATTCGCACCACCGTCACCGCTAAATTATAGATCACGCGACGAGGAACACAACCACACCAATTTCTTCCACAAATCAGAAACAAAGATTCCTAGACAAGTATCTATATTGCATTATTGTAGTTGATGCTTCAATTATGTTAGTTTAGAGTTGATTAGAACTAGTTTCATGAAAGAAAGCATATATTGGAGACTACAATTCGCATGTTATAGAGGTAATAATCACATTCTGGAAATCTAATTCACATGTAGAGGACATACCACGAATTTCTTTGAGTTAGTAGTAGAAAATCTGGAAAAAGAATTGGAAGAATTAAGTTAAAGAAAATATTAGAGTTCTTGAGGTTTATATAGAATTTGCCCTTTTAATTCGTTATACTTGATGGAAACTCACATGTTTTACGTAGAATATAATTTATTTGGGTATATAACACTTTTAGTATCATTTGTTGGGAGTTTAGGAGTGAAATATGATGATTTGGATGATTTTGGAATAGGATTCTCTCAACTAGTTTTTTCCAGTTTTGCCATAACTACTTGATCGATCGATCGACCAAAGAGCATCGATCGATCGACTCCATCCATCGATCGATCGACCCCTCCTGAAAAACTTATATTCCTCTTTTAAATAGTTTATTTCGATTAAAATGAGAATTAACCTCTAAACATTATTGTTAGAACATTTTGGGACATAAAGAGGACCAGTTGGACTTTGTAAAATGGATCATTTAATGTACGACAAATTTAGGGTTAATGAGGAGTGATTTACACTTAAGAAATAATGGGAACGTGTGACTAAAGGAGTGAGACTCGTAAGGAAGTTACGTTATAAAATAAGAGAGTACCTACTGAAATTGTACTTAGGTAGATAGGATAATACGAGTGATAAAATGTAAGTTTTGAATAATTCGATAAATAAGAATAAAAGAGACGAGCCGTTATACGAGATAATATAGTAATGTGTACTAAGAATGGATATCATATGTATGGGACGTGGGCGTACCTAATTCAGAAAGGGGAATAGTAGTATAAATATATATATATGAATGTATTTGTTTATATACTAAATACGTGTAAAAATCATGCCCGCGCTACTTGCTATCACTGAGGTTACCGCGCTGGGACAGTTTTATCTCGATGGGACCTTTATGGGAGATATTGACTTGTACCCTAGAATATAGGAATCCTTGGTACATGCTATCTGATTGATAGTCAGACGTTCCTAAGAGATGTGAGGGTTTGTGTTGACCTCTTAGTGACTTGGAATTATGCTTCGCCTCAATTTTAATGTGTTTTGTGTTAATACAGTTCGAGAGTGATTTCGAACAAGTATTTCCCTAAGTATGAATGATACAGGGACTTGATAACAGAGTATGCCAGCACCATAAAATCTATGTGGGGTGCCGATAGTGTGTGTATATATACATACATATATATATATATATATATATATATATATATATATATATATAGACGTGAAAATGTGAACTTTCTATTGTGACTAAAACTAGTTAAGTAATGAATAAATATTCCGACTTTATATTAAGTGTTTGAAATGATTGAGACAATGATGAAAAACTTATTAATGAAATTAGATTCATGTGAAAACTTTACTTCGAAAAATCAATGATCTTAGCCCTAGTAATTGTCAGCATGAAACCATATGAGAAAGTCAAGTTAAGCTAAAATCTTGGGATTAATAGTGCAGTAGGTGTGCAGGCTAGAAGAGGGGTGAGAATTTCTCAAGAGAGTATCGCATACTAATATGAATTGTTGCATTAGTCGATATGCATTTTAAATACTTTTTAAACTAAATTTTAAACTGTTTTTACAATCGAGCTCTGACCCGTTTTCTGTTATCTCTTCTCTCTTGTATATATATGTATATTACAAGTGCCCAGCCACAGGGGCGTCATGCTTATGATCCTTTGGTCAGATGCACTGCAGCTTATATGGGAGATGTAGGCCTTTTTCTTAGACGACCTTGTTATTGACTCCACTATTAGTTCTATTTAATACAGTTGGGCTTGTGTCGCCCTTTTTCCTTATTCAGTTGGTTTTGTCAGATATTGTGATTCATTTACTTTTAGTATTTTTACTTTGGGATATGTTACTCTCAGGATGTTTTTCCTTCGAAGTTTTAAGTTGGGATTATTTATGTGAATGATTAAATTACGTGAATGATCTTTTCCAGACTAGTTATTGGTGTGACTCTTAAACTGTGAATTATGAAAGGTTTTCATTGTTGGACTTAAATTAAAAATGGAAATAATGTTTTAAATGATTTTGACACTTAGCTTAATTATTTAGGGTGTTAAATTGGAAAGTTTATTTTTCGATAGTGATGCTAACAATGAACCAACCGTTCACCTTGATTATAATTTAATAAAGGACTGATCGCCCAGTATTTAATTAGGCGGGGTGTCACAAACTTGAGGATGAGTGTGGACTTGCATTTGGACCTGCATTTGGAGACATTTGAGGAGCTTCTACATCTTCATCTTCATCTTCTTCAACACTTTGTGATTCTTCATTAAGGGTGATAACTTGATTTTAGGATTTTTTTTTCCTTTCCAATCCCAAAAGGCTTTCTCATCAAAAATCACATCTCTACAAATAATCACCTTATTCATCTTCAAGCTAAAGAGTCTATAGCCCTTTGTTTTTGAGCTATACCCCACAAAGATGTATTTTTCACTACTTTCATCAAGCTTGTGTCTCACTTCTTTAGGGACATGAGCAAAGCAGATACAACCAAAAACCCTCAAGTAGTTCACAGATGGTTTTCTTCCACTCCATGCCTCAAATGGAGTTCGGGTTTTTACGGCCTTTGTAGGGCATCTATTCATCAAATAAACCGCCGTATACACAGCTTTGGCCCAAAAAGTATATGGGAACCCTTTCTCATGTAACATGGATTTTGCCATTTCCTCAATGGTTCTATTCTTCCTTTCTGCCACTCCATTTTGTTGTGGAGTATAACCAACCGTTAGTTGTCTTTCCATGCCAATATCTTCACAAAATTTATTAAACTCCTTAGAGTTGTATTCTCCACCTCTATCACTTCTAAAAATTTTCAAGTAGTGACCACATTATTTTTCAACTAGTTTGTGAAATTTTCTAAAAATGGCATAAACATCTGATTGTAGCCGCATATAGTACACCCAAGTCATCCTTGTAAAATCACTAATAAAGGTAATGAAGTATTTGTTACCGGTATGATAAGTGTTCTTCATTGGTCCACACACATCGGTATGAACAAGCTACAATGGTGCTTTAGCTCTCCATGCTTTCTCCTTTTGAAAAAGCTCTCGGTGGTGCTTTCCAAGAGCGCATCCTTTACAAACTCCATTTACTTCTTAGATGCTTGACAGCCCATAAACCATGCTCTTTTGATGCAAATTCTTCATGCTTTGAAAATTCAAGTGCTCATATCTTCTATTCCATAGCCATATGCCGTCAACCACATTCATCTTCAAGGCCACATTCTTTGAGTATGGAAAAGTGAGAGGAAAACTTCTATTCTTTTCCATCTTGATTTTTTCAATAACTTGGCTTCTCCCCCCTTTGTCAAAAATTCTGCACGAGTCTTCTTCAAAAAGAATAGTGCACCCATGTTCCGCAAGTTGCCCAACACTCAACAAATTGTGCTCTACATCCAGAACTAGTAACACATCTCGGATATACTTTGTTCCTTTCTCCGTTTCAATGGCTATAGTACCCTTGCCCTTTGTTTGGACTAAGGCACCATTACCCATCTTCACTTGAGAATTAGAAGAAATATCCATAGAGGTAAAAATATTTTTATCTCTGGTCATGTGATTACTACACCCACTATCAAGAAATCACAAATCATTTCTTTGCTCCGATGCACTTTGACAAGAAAAAAACATATTCCCCTCACATTCTTATTCTTTGGTGAAGTTAGCTTGTTGGTTGTTCTTGAACCGACAATCTTTTGGAACATGCCCAAATTTCTTGCAATTGTGACATTGTGGCTTTCCCCGGAACCAACAATCTTTATCAATGTGGCTACTTCTATTGCAAATACTACACTTTTGTTGATTAAAACTTTCATTACTTTCTCTTCTTTCAAAATTTTTTCTACCTCTTCCTCGAGCGTTTCTTCCTCTTCCTCTTCCATGTCTTCCACCTCTTGAAGATTCACCTTTGGGTTGAATAAAAAATGGTTTGGCCCCAACATTGAGCTTAGATTGAAAGGAACTCTCAACAGATTTTCAGAGTGTCTACTCAACCTTTGCTCATATATTTTAATGGAACCCATCAATTATTCAACACTCAAAGAGGATATTTCTTTAGTTTTTTCAACAATGGCAACAATGGGGTCATACTTTTTCGGAAAACTAATCAAAATCTTTTCAACAATCCTTTGATCAGAAAGTTGGTCCCCATATGTTTTCATTCGATTCACAATCTACATTAATCTAGAGAAATAATCTTTCAACATTTCCACATCCTTCATCTTCATATTCTCAAAATCTCTTCTTAAGGACTGAATTTTAATAGCCCTTACCTTCAAAGTACCTCTGAATTCATTTTGTAAAATATCCCAAGCCTCCTTTTCTTTGTTTGCATTGTTGATTCTAGGAAATATTGTTTCAACGAACCCCTATTGGATTAGGCTTAAAGCTTTTGCATCTTTCTTTTGTTCTTATTTAACTTTTTCTTTTGAGCTTCCGGCAAAGCCGTGATATCCTCCAGTTCATCAAACCCATCTTCAATATTCTCCCATAAATCAAATGAAAGGAAAATGGTTTTCATTTTTACAGACCATAAATCATAGTTCTCTCCATCAAAAATTGGAATGAAGGGTTGTTGGGTACCCATTTGGTTGCTAGAACTTGCCATAAATTTTCTGTCTCTTTTCGTCGAATTTGTTTTTCGGCCAATAAAGAAAATACACCCAGCTCTTGATCTGAACAGGGCTCTGATACCACTTTGTTCGAGTTTTGATGAGAACTATATTGTTGTATTAGAAGAAGAAGTTAAAAAGAAAGCAAGAGAGGTATTGTGGAGAAGATAATCTTTTTATTTTAATGAATGCAAAGTTCTGGCAGCTGAGTACATATTAAAAAACAGAGGAGATGCATTTATTGTTATGTTGATTTTACTCCACTATAACATACAATAGGTAGACTAGACTTTAGGACCACTAAGGCACACATTAATTTCCCTACAGCAGCCCCTATAGCATCCCCTACAGTAGCTACAGCAGCCTGTACAGTAGCTATAGCAGCCCCTAGAGCAGCTATGCATTAATTTTAACATTCCAAACTCCAAATACAAACCATTCCTCGAGCCATGCCAGTCACTACAATAAAAATATGTGCATTAACAGATAAAGTTCAACCATTGAATTCAAATGTTCATAAAGTGGACAATATAAAAATTTATAGAAATATGAGATCTAAGCCTCGTCAGCATCCATATGAGCAGCAAGAGTTGCACCGACAGTTGAACCATATCCAGAAACTATATTAAAATATCTTGGAGGAGGACCGACTTGTAATAAATACATTTTACAACTGGAAAATGATAGCCAAGAGATATAAATAGTGAAATTGTTCTGAGTACTTTCTACCATCTAAACCTATGAAAAGTAATACTAGGAAAAAAATCATACATGAAAAGAAAAAAACAAACTTAAGGAAATTGCATCATCTTGATAAACATTTGATATCGTTTTATTTAATACACTACTAGAAAACAATAACCGAAAGCACAATTTAAATATACCCTGATCCCGTGATAATCAAAAGTTTAATGTTTTGATAATTATACCCTGGACAACCACAACTATCAAACTTTCATGAATAAATGACGGCTTGAATCGTTCATTACAGTTCCCTTTCAATAAACTATTGGTAATTGGTCTAGCAGAGATCGAGTAAGCACTCAAAGATAATTTATTACATTGACCAAATATAAAGGGACACATTCCGAAAGAAACTGGATTACAAATGATGCAACTAAGACATAGGTTCGACATAAAAAATGTTAAAACTTAAGTCCTCTTTCTCATTCACTTATGCATCTTTGAATTCAAGGTTTTATGAATACCTTTAAATTAAAGTTTGCGTCTTTGAATTCAAGTAGGCATGTTTTAACACCGAGCACACAAAATCAATGCATAATCTTTTATTCTTACTCATTAAAATTTAAATCTCTATATTGTTGAAACTTGAGTTTAATACCCAGAAACATAATCAATATTACAGACAAACCCAAAATATAATCATTTATATTTATGATAATATAAGGAAAATTAATATAAAAAAGGGCAAAGGAAAATTCTTAGATGCCTGCTAGGTAAACATGGCCTTTTCCATGCTCAGTTTTCAAAGATGTTTAACAACAAGTGTTAGTATTAAGTAAATAACAGAATATAAAAAAATACGAATAAAAAATGGCTAAAATTTTTAAATCAGAAATCACCCTTTCTTCCTTTGTAATAAGATCCAACTGTCTCACAAATATGCGTATGCTGAATTAAATACAAAAGGAGGGCCTTAAATTCATACTGATGCAATGTTCCTCAAACTTATACAGTACTCGCTTAAGCACTGGATCCTACATATTACTAATTCACTCAGCTAAATCTCTCTACATGTATTCAAGTGCATATACATGTTTTTGTTCATTAGGGTAAGACTCCGAATGCAACCCTAGAAACTTCATCATGGATGGAAAGCGACATATCACTTATCAAGTAATGAAGGACACTCTATCAGATTTATTTTCTTTTCAGATTTCCGATGTTCACTGCTAGTTAAGCAAAATTTTACTCGAACAAAGTTTTTTGTCCCAAATCAATCCTCTCCAGATACATACAAAAAGAGATTATACTCGTGATTGTAAGAATATTGTCATAAATCTAAGGAATATCAAATTTAAATCATAAACAGTACATTACAATAATTCATTGAGAATACTATAACTTTTTTCATACAATAAAAAAATTGTAACTATTGCATAAATAAATCTGAGTTGTACAGTTAGTTGAGTCATCAAGCATTACTTTTTAAAAAATGATATAAACCATTTCTAACATAACATTATAGACCATTCATTAAAATATTTTAATGGGTAACTGTAAAAGTTTATGCAAAAAAGCATTACAATAATTCAATACAAACTACTTTTTAATTATAAATAGTAGATTAAAACAATTCAATACAAGCCATTTTTTAATCATAAACAGAACATTACAATAATTCATTGATGCATTCACCGAATAAGATGAAAAGGATTGAAAATATGAAATGATAAGGCAAAGAACTGAATGCTTTTGAACAATTGGAGTTGGGTCCCTTTAGAACATTAATATTGTGCTGAAGCTGCTACATATCCATTTCAAGTTGTGAGAAGACAATGTCAAATTAAAGTCATGGAAACAAAGATGAGTGAAATGGCAACTTGTGTCAAGTTACTTGGGCAAGGTGGAGTTTCGGATCTTTAAGCTGGATCTGGGAGCCACCTAAGTCCTATTTTTAAGGAGTACACCCTACTTCCAACAGCATCGGTGTGGACAAGAAGCTTTCAACGTGAGTACACCCTACTTCGAAAATCTTTAAGAGGGGACGCAAAACTGTTCTTCCTTGCTAAAGTGAAAAAAAAGTGTAGATTCATCCAAGTACTATATCAATGTAACAGAGTTTGAACAAAGTCAGAGAAAACAAACTAGGGATAAGGAGATAATAGATTATATAATTTTAGGACTTAAAATAATATTGATTATGGATATAGGACAACAAAAATTTCATTTCCATTTTTAGTCCCTATTTTCAAATTAAAGGGACACGTGGCATGTTATGATTGATTGACGTTTTATAAATATGGGTCCGCGCTCGCAATTTTATTCAAAATTAGGGATTAAAATCATAAATAAAATGTTTATTGTCATATTTTCAAAATACAAATTACCATAGGTCCTAAATTTACAAAATCCCCATGAAATGATTATTCGTGGCAACAAGTAAGCTCTTGACAATTTGCAGTTGGTCTTGTAATCTAGGGATCTTCGGGACACCACTGAGGAAGTCTTGCATTTTCTGAGATACTGGCCAGCGCACATGTTAAAGTGGGATGGTTGAAATGTTTTGGGATCAAAGCCAACTATCGTGTACGATAACGCCGTTTCGACGGCAAATATGCAGATTGACGTGAACCACCCTGACTCAGAGGTTGCCAGTGAGATTTTGGAGGCAATATCATCGGCCTCTATCGCTTTTTGTACCCGATGTAGAGTAGTAATGAATACCATGATCAGGATTACTCGATAGAGCTTTACGGATCAAATACCATGAAAAGTTTTATATTTGGTGAGGGAAATTAATTCTTATTCATATTTACAAACGTAGAGGGATTATACTTACATAAAAATACATGAGATAAAAGTTGAAGGGGAATACGAACAAATTAGCATGTGTGATATTTTAGAGGAGTTTGTTACATTCTTAAAATTGATTATAGCCGTGAGGTTGTTCCACAATAATAAGAGAGACTGATTTGAAAATAAGAACTATAACTCATTGAAAATACTATAACTCTTTTTCATACAATAAAAAAATGGAAACTATTGCATCAATAAATTTGAGCTATACAAATATTGATATAAACCATTTCTAACATAACATTATAGACAGTTCATTAAAATAATTTAATAGGTAGCTTCAAAGGTTCATGTAAACTTACCACTTTGCTACTTACTCTAACTTATTTAGTTTATTCAAAATTACTATATAGAGTAGATATTCCAACAAAGCAATCATGGAAGAAATGTAGGTACGTGTAGCACGAGTAAAATCAAGAATTTGAAATGAAACGACACGATGAATTTCAAATTATTTAGTAGCATGACACGTTTAATACATAATACACTCGTGCTATTCGTGTAATAGAGTATTTAATCTAGTCTAATAATTATATATAAATTTATTCATGTCGTGTATGGAAGTATAAAATAAAAAATCAGTAATGTATAAAGGTATTTATAAAAAGGTTAACAATAGTATATTTTTTCTAAAAAGGTATTTTTTGATAAAAAAAAAATGAAAAACGAAGTTTAAAAGAAAATATAGTTTATAGTTTGAGTCCAGATTTCATTTAAAATTTGATGTCCAGTATTTTCTTGAATATAATTAACGTCAACTTCTTTTTTTAGGATAAGAACGTTCATTTTAGACCTTTTTTTTTTTAAAATTAATAACGAGTGATATTTTTGTTAACGTCAATTATTATATATTTGGAACATTAAAAAAACATAATGTTTATATATTTTAGACCAGGAATGGTTTAAAATGCTAACATTTAAAAAAACATAATGTTTCCTCAAATGATATATGCATGGGGAGTATTTTGGTCATTTGGTGTTCAAATTTTTGAAAGGGTGCTGGGTTGGGAGTAATTGACGTGCGCATAGCATGTCCCTAAAAAAATTGAAAATATAAAAGGAAGAATCTTGAGTAGGAAAATAAGAAAAAATAATTATAAATAAAAAATTCAAAAGATAAAAAAGAAAAATGAAATAACAATGGTTTGGATATATTTTTTTATTTTGGCCCAGATAAAAATAAGTCTGATATTTTTTAGCAGAAAGCCTACCGTTCAATGAAAACTGATGAGAGTATTTTGGTCATTCTTTCTTAAAATTTATTATTTTTCTTCTGTAGAAACTGTTGTAGCTTTTAGACGGTTTTAGTCTTCGTTTGATGTTTCACACAACCCTCTATAAATACGACATGGTGGAGAGCCATTGGGATATATCAAACACTGAAATAAGAGAAAGACATGGAAATGAAGAAGGTTGTTTTGATGACATTGTTGGTAGCTATGGTGTTTATGGCCACCACTGTCACCTCCACTGACAATACGGTTGTTAACAATCCCACCACTGTCACCTCCACTCACAATACGGTTGTTAACAATCGTAAAATGTTGGACTCCGACATTGTCCTGAACGTTGATAGTTCTGCTAGTGTTTGCGATGGGAGAGGTTGCGCTCCTTGGAGCCCCTGCCAACCCGTTTGTGCTTGCATCGGAGTTGGTGGTTTTGGGGTTTGCGTGGATCTGTGATTTGGATTGAGGAACTCTAAATACAAACACGCATATATGTATTTATTTATGTGTATGTGTGTTTGTCTCTAAGTTTGTTGGAAATAAACTCAATCTAGTGTTCCAAGGACATCTGCATATATGCGTTTATGTGTGTGTTTATGTATGTGTACGTGTGTGTAAGTTTGTATGAAATAAGCTCAATCAAGTGTTGAACGGGCATCTATATTATGTATGTTATGTTATTAATTAATGGAAAATATGCATGTGCTTAACAGACGAATGCGTGCCAACACTTCCAATTACAATGGCCAATGATATCATTCCAACAATACCCACCAACTCATCCAAAAGGTAGAGGTCTAGGTAGATGAAGGCTGATGCAATATTCCTCTTTTTTTACCAAAAGCCAGTCCTGCTATGTCAGGGTATCTGGTGATTAGTGGATCCGAGTCCATGCAACTTCGAATTAAGAGAGCAGTGAAACATGCAGAAGCTGCTACTAAGAGGAGGGAGTTTATGGGGGTGCTGTTTTGTTTTTGGCATTAAAGGGTTGAAATCATTTAACTGATCAAACCTTATTTTTACATTTAAAATTATTAATATTGACAAGGGTGGAAAATTATGTTTAATATTTACATTTAAAATTAGTTTTTTAAATAATAAAAATTTTATACGTTAGGAGAAAAAGACTCTCTTATTGCTCTTACAAGCGCTAATTCAAATAAAATTAAGAAAATTTACGAATTCTTTACCAAGAAGAAGAACGCCTTAAATTGTATTGAAGTGCAGATTTATCCTCAAGAGTTCCACAGGAACATTTACCAATCCTCCCTTAGTTTGATGCAAACCACACCATCTTGCTATTGAAATCTTGAATCTTCAAAGTTGTCTAAAATATCAAACGAATCAGTGGCTCTATTTTTTTCAAAATTTCTCCGAATCGATTTTCAAATAAAAGCACGAGCTTGAGCCGAATTTGAACTCATTCCTAAGTCATATCTTGGGATCTCAACACGAAGGTTAACTGCACGACTGGTAGCATTCTAAACTACTCGAAGACTGGAACCATATGTTGTTTTCCGGATTACAAAAAAATAATATTTCAATAAATAAATAAATAACAATTAAAAATAATCAATTAATTACTTTAGAAAAATAGTAAGAGTGAAGAGAACCAAGAAGAACATATAGTTTGTGATTTAAACAATTACTTCCAGAGTTTTGACCGAGTCGAAAGTTGAACTATCTCTCCCTAAGACAGAACAGGCCACCGCTGCTTTGCTAACGACAAATTCAACGGGCACCTGCATCCTAGTCAAGAAGCATTTCAGTGCAATAGTCCCACGAACCAACAATGGAGAATTTATCTCAAGCAGTAAGAAGGGAACAAGTACAGTAGTAGGGAATTCTGGTAGATTTTCTAATTTTTCAAATGGACTGCATATGGTCCATTTTGTAAGTGGTGAAGCGATGCAACTTATGGCTTTTCCCAGAAAGATGTGACTATTTGTACAATAGTATCTCTCTAACAAAGCAACTCAACGTTTTAATTAAACAATTAAAAAACGATAGCATATTTAAATACTTTAAAAAGGATAGCATTTTTAAATAATTAATTAATGCAGAAAATAATTAATCTGTAATTAATTATTTTGTTTCGAGAAACTAGATTTTCTGTTCAGAAAATAAATTTTAAAGCTCAAAGGTCAATGAAAATTTGTCACAAAAAATTTAATAGTTGCTCAAGAAAGACCCACGACCCACGGCTCGGACCGGGCATGGGCACGGGCCGGGCGGGCTGGATGGCGGCCGTGGCCACGTGCGTGTAAAATTTTGACCCAAGTCTAAGACATGCATAGTATAGGTCATCTCCCTTTCAAAGAGTCGGTATAGCCCCAGGCACCCAAGCCTTAGTCCCATAACTTGGGAATATTAACTCTAAGTATTTCTACCAGGTTTTCAATGTCGGACAAACTCACTTAACTATATTACACAATCTAGCTTAAACTCAAATGGGTCACTTTAAGTCTAAATTTTCCACTCATTACTTCACTATTTTGAACAAGTGAGCGTACAAAATTAATCTCATTGCTACAAGGAATACATTGGTACTAAGACACGTCACTTTGTGATTGTTGTTTACTGGATTGCGAAAAAATAATATTTCACTAAATAAATAAACAGTAATTAAAATTAATTAATTAATTGCTCTAGAAAAGCAGTAATAGTAAAGAGAGCCAAGAAGAACGTATAGTTTCTGATTGAAACAATCACTTACAGAGTTTTGATCGAGTTGAAAGTTGAACTATCTCTCCTTAAGAAAGAATACGCCCCTGTTACGGTGCTGACGGCAAATTCAAAAGGTGTCTGCCTCCCTGGATGAAACGGTCAACGACTATTATAAGAAGCACTTCAGTGCAACAGTCCCATGAACCAATAATAGCGAATTTCTCTCAAACAGTAAGCATGGAACAAGGACAGTAGTAGGGAATTCAGGTATATTTTCTGGTTTTTAAAATGGAGTACATATGGTCCTTTTTTTAAGTGGTGAATGGCTGGAACTCATGGCAGCGTTTTTAAATAATTAATTAATATGAAAAATATCTAATCCGTAGTTAATTATTTCATTTTGGAAAACCAAATTTTTTGGTTCATAAAATAAATTTTGAAACCCAGAGGTCAATTAAAATTTGTCCAAAAAATTTAATAGTTGTGTAAGAAAGACCCACGACCCACGACCCACGACCTGAAGACGGACACGGGCACGGGCCCGACCGGATGGATGGCGGAGGTGGCGTGCGTGCATTTGGGATTTTGGCTCCAGCCTAACACATGCATAGTGTAGGCCATCTCCCCTTCAAAGAGTTGGGATAGCCCAAGGCATCCAAACCTTAGTCCCATAACTTTGGTATATTAACTCCAAGTATTTCTATCACTTTTCCAATGTGGGACAAGCCCACTTAACTATGTTACACCATCAAGCTTAAACTCAAATGGGTCACGTTAAGCCCAAATTTCTCATTCATTACTTAACTATTTTGAACAATTGAGTATACCAAAATAATCTCATTGCTACAAGGATCACATTGATACTAATATACGTCACTTTTAACAGATGTGTCTGAATTAAAAGTGACTCCAAACTTTGACCAAGCAACCTGTCATTTAATAAAATATATAAATACCGCACATGAATGGAATTTGAAAGAATCAAAAAGAGAGTTTTTCTTGGAAAAAACATTGCATCGAAAAAGATAGCTTGTGGCTTTGAATCTTTCCTAATGAGATACTATCGATCTTACTAGCTAATCAATGAACGTGTTGTCTTGAATTGATCGACCATTTGTGTAAACTGAGACAATAATATTCACACAATGTTTTTCCAATATTATTGGTTCTCATTGTTATGTCCATTTTGTCCTTGGACACCTCCTGGTTTCATGAGTGTCCTAGAGAAATAGCCTTTGTTATTCTTATAGAAGCGACTTCTTCTCACTCACATGGGTGATTTCTATGAAGAGTATCCTTTTAATACCACACTTGACCTATACATTCAAGATATAAAAATCATTAAAAACATAGTTTATCCTTATACAAGCGGTTGTTTGTGCAGTGACTCATCTTCGGAATGGGAGGAAGTAATTAAATTATTAACTCTAAGTGCAATATTGAGTCATCATACTTAGGTTGTCCATTTAAACCTATTTCTTCGGATCTCCAGTCATCTAGGTTAGGTTTCATTTAAGACGGCTCTTTAGAATTTTACAGGCTTTAGGCCCATTCCACGTGATGAACTTGCAAGTTGATCTCCAGATATACCTTTAGTTAGTGGATCCGCAATATTTTCCTTTGACTTTACATGTTCAACAAAAATAACTCCATTTGAGAGTAATTATATAACGGTTTGGTGTCGATGACATATATGTCATGATTTATCATTATAGTTATTATTTTCAGCCCTAGCAATCGCCAATTGACTATCACAACATATTATGATAGGTGGCACGGGCTTTGACCATATCGGAATATCTTCTAAGAAGTTTATAAGACATTCAGCCTCTTCCCTAGCTTTATCTAAAATAATAAATCCAGATTCCATTGTGGATCTTGTAATGAATGTTTGCTTCAAGCATTTTCAATATACGACTGCCCCTCTAACAGTATATACATATCCACTTGTGGATTTTGAATCGTTTGAGTTAGATATCCAATTTGCATCACTATAGCCTTCATGTACAGCTGGATATAGTTCTTAGCGTAACCCATCCCCCAAAGAGTATCAAAAATATCAAAGAACTCTTATCAACTCTTTCTAACAATCTTTACCGGGATTACTCGTAAATTGACTGATCTTACTAATCGAGTATGTTATATCAGGTCGAGTATAGTTTGATAAATACATCAAACTTCCAATAATATGAGAATACTCTATTTGAGATATACCTTCACCTTTATATTTAAGGAGGTGATGACTTGGATCTACTGGTGTTCTCATTAGACTTTGATCATATTTATTATACTTTTGAACTATTTTCTCAATGTAATGTGATTGAGACAACCTAATTCCTTGAGGGGTTCTAGTAATTTTAATTCCTAGGATGACATAAGCTAATCCCATGTCCTTCATTTCAAATCTACTAGTCAACATTTGTTTTGTAGAATTGAAACATTATTATTATTACCAACTATTATCATATCATCTAGATATAGACATACAATCAGATGCCCCACTTGAGTGCTTTTGATTTAAACACGTTTGTCACACTCATTTATTTTGAAACCATTTGAGTTCATGACATTGTCAAATTTTTCATTCCAATGTTTAGGTCCTTGTTTCAACCCATATAATGGCTTCACAAGTTTACATACTTTCCATTCATTTTAATAATGCATTCATAATTTCTTTTAAAGTTTAATTTTCAAGTTCCACAATCCCATTTCATTAAGGAGAGTAAGGTGCAGTAGTTTGGTGAATAATTCCACTCTCCAAACATATTTACCTAAAAGGATATCCGTATTCACCACCTTTATCGCTTCGTAATTATTTTATCTTTTTACCAAATTGATTCTCAACTTATATCTTCTATTGCTTAAAGGCTTCAATTGCTTCACCTTTGCTTCTTAAAAGATAAACATAACAATATCTAGTGCAATCATCTACAAAGGTACTAAAGTACTTTTTTCCACCTCTGGATTGAACAAATTTTAAATCACATATATCGATATGAATTAAATCTAAAGGTTCACTACTCCTTTTTATTGAATAAAAACGTGTTTTAGTTAATTTAGCTTCTACACATGTTTCACATTTGTGACTTGAATCAATGCTAAATTTAGGAATTAGTCTACCATGCCACATACCCATAGAGTTAAGCATATAAGAAGAAGATATCATATTAATATTATCATTTTTACTTTTAAGTACACTAGTCATGTCGTTCAATTTTAATATCCCATCACACACATCATTTTCCTACATACTTTGCATCTTTATTTAGTACAAATTTGTCTCCAACAAAGTCTAGCTTAAATCATTTCTTGATTAACACGAAATCGGAGACAAGGTTCTTTCTGATGTTAGGCACATGCAATCCATCGTTGAGTGCAAGATGCTTCCCCGAAGTAATTTTCAGCAATACTTTGGCTTTAACTTCAACCTTCGTGGTGGATGAGTTTCCCATGAATAACTGTTATCCATTCGTAATTGGTTGGTAGGTTGTGAACAAACTTTTATCGAATCACACATGGCGTGTAGCGTCGGTATCAACCCACCACTCTTTGGTATTTGTAACAACCCTCACTTGTGAGAGCCTATTTTGTATTTATTTACTATGTGAAGTAATTATATATAAAATGTTGGAATGTGGAGTAAGTATTAATTTAATGAAGAAAAATTAATATTTACTAAAATGTTGCATATTTACCTTGTGTGTGGGTGAATATCACCATGTGGTGTTTTATTGTGTCATAATATTTAAATGAAATTTTAGTTTAAAATGAAACCGGAACTTAAAATGAGTTATAAAATTTCCAAATGATAATTTGGAGGGTGTAGTTAGTTCCGGGAGGTACGAGATAGTCAAAATATCTGCCATATTGTATTTTGGTTTTTTGGGAACTTTTGATTAGTTTTGGTATATTGCGAATTGGGAATCATTTTAATGTGGTATTAACCACTTAAGTTGGGAGACTTTATACTAATGTCCCGATTTAGTCTTGCTAAGCATTTTATTTCCCTTAAGTGAAATTATGACCTAGAGTGAGAGATATAAGAAGAGAACTTTGGGAGAAAGAGACAGATTGAAGATTTGTGGATTGATCTTGCATTCATCCTCCTGAAATCTGAATTTGAAAGCTTGAGGCAAGTTTTCTACTTGCTATTATGTGATTTAAGATGAATAATTAGTATGATAGTTGTGTATTAGTTTTGGTTTGATAAAGTTATGGTTTTTATTGGATTTATGGGTTTTGAATCTTTATAAGAGATTTGGATATTTATTTGTGTAGATTAATGTTTTTGGATGCATTAATGATCATTTGGTATAAATAAATAAGATTATTTTGGGTAGTTGGAGTTGGGGGAAATCATTGGAGTCCAAGACTCCATAGCCAAACTTGGCAAATTCGTAGGGGTGAATCGATTCGGCCCCTTGGGCGAATCGATTCGCTTAGGGGCAGTTTCCCAGGTTTGGTACCCGAATCGATTCGAATTAAGGCCGAATCAATTCGACATTTACATAAAGTTGGGCTTGTCACCCGAATCGATTCGCTTTCAGGGCGAATCGATTCGGTTCCTACAGTTTTGAGTTATTTTTTTTTATTCAATTTTTATCCTTTTTCTTTAGGCTTAGGACTTAGGAACCTTCTCATCTGAAGTAAACTTAGAGTCCTAGAGTCTTAGTTGAGTTTGGTCGCCACCCTAGATTAGAATTGATTCATCTGGGGTTTATTCTAGGGGGTCCTTAAAGTGTTGTTCAGGCATTACTTTCCATTTCGCAAATTATTAGGAGTTAAGAGTTATAAGCCCATACTAGGTGACTTTAGGGGCTCTAACGAGGTGTATAAGAGCTTGGTACTTGTAGCATTATTGTGACCATTTGGAGATTAGTTCGGTACTTAAAACGTGATGAACATTAATGAGAATATTCAATGATTATGGTTTCAGATATAATGAAACAAATATGATTAATGGAAATGAAAATGTGATTTAAATTGGTAAATGTTAATTTTCTTAAACACACCTCTCTAAAAGCTATCATAAGGGAAGCTCGCACATGAGGTCATGTCCCCTGGCTAGTGAATGCAGGGAGACTATAGTCCTCAGCCATATGCAGGGTTGTTATATGTTTTATTCTGCGCTAGTGAGATAATTTCGGGTGTGGTTGTGACTCACTCACAGGAATATGGCCACTTCCCGACGTGCGTTAGGTACGCAGGTTGTCTTGTTTGATGGGCCCTGGAAGATGATAGTCATTTAGAGGCGCGCCCAGTGGGGAACCTCGGAGGGGCGGTCTTAAAATCGTTATATGTATAAGAATATGACTATTCTAAATCAAGTGGGACTTGAGAAATGTAAAATTCGATAAGAAACTATAATGAGATTATATTCCTGCTAAGGAATGGAAATTGGAATGAAGTGGTAAATAATGATGGAGGCTTTTAAATTAGGATGTCTAATTATAATTTCTTGCATGATTTAATAAAATACTTAATCATTTAAACTGCTTTATTATGCTTTGGGATTATGTTGTTAGACTCTTATCCTCATCATTCATGATTAATATTTCATAACCGTTATGCTTCTTATTCATATGGGAATCATATAATAACTGGGCCCTGACCCGTTCATTTTCCATGTGGTGTATGTTATTGTATCCGCTCAGGTGCTCCGCCGCAAGGGCGCCCGTGTTGATATTCCTACTCTTCTGCTTTTGCGGAGCTGTAAGATTTTGCGGATATTACACGATGTTTTGTTAGACGCCCTCATTTTTGTATTCTAGATATGATCGGATCTTCCACTCCGGCGTGTAACCTTTTGTAACTGTTTAATGGATGTATTATGTTACCTTTTAAACTGTTGTAATAAATTATATGTATCCGTTGACCGACAGCATATTCGGTCCTCTTCTTTTATATTCGTTATGGATGTATTATATATGTTATCTTGGAATTCCACTTTCTCTTCAGATTGGGTTGTTTAAATTGTTTTCTTTTACTAGTAATCAAACTAAATTAAAATTTTTGGCAACACGTTTTTTGAATTATTGGGTGGTTTTCTCGTATACTCTTCATTTTGATGGTGATGATGAGAATGATTTCCATCCATGATTCCGTTATGTTCGAGTATCGGGCTGGACACCCTTATTTCGAATTGCGAGTTGTCACAGATGGTATCAGAGCATCAGGTTCTAGAGTCTTTAGCATCTATGTGGACTTGTGACGTTCTGCAATAGCATTCTGTGATATAAAGCCTAATGTTAGGACTGCTTTGTTGCTTACATATGCGATCTTCTGCAATATAAATTGTTTTGAATAGTATTCTAACTCTATTATTTCTTCATCTTAGATGCCGCCTAAGAGAGGTCGCCCAGCGAGACGTAATAGAGTTCTAGAAGATGACGTGGGTCCTCCGCCGCCAGAAGGAACTATTAATGCTGCTATGACCGCAGTGGCTGAGCAAATGCCACAATCTTAACAACGAGCGCAGGATGTATAAGTTCCTACGGGACCTTCTCCATGGGAGAGAGTTAGAGAGTCCTTTTTAAAGGGCCATCCCCTGAAATTTGATGGAGGTTTTGACGTTATTCGATCAAATCAATGGAAGAAAGATGTGCAACGCCATTTACGAATGGGGGAATGTCGTGGGGAGAAGAAACAAGTCCTTGCTACTTTCAAGCTTGTCGGGGTCGCGCTACACTGGTTGGAGTCGATGACTACACCAGAACAGAGGGATACTATGACGATCACTGAATTCTGGGTCTTGTTTGACCAAAAGTATTTTCCTCCCACAGTTCAAAGGGAGATGAGAAGGATATTTCAGGATGTGGTACAGGGAGAGCGGTCTGTTGCCGAATACAAAGAGGAGTTCACCCGTTTGGCAAGTTTTGTACCGGATGAGGTGACTCCGAAAGAGAGTAAGCTTTCAAAGTTCATGGGAGGTTTGAACTGGAGAATCCAACAACATTTGTTGGGTAATCCAGCCTTGCAAACTTTTGGTGAGGTAATGAATGCAGCATTGCTCCATTGCCAAGATCATCGGTTGTACATGTAGAGTAACAAGAAAGCTACCGTAGTGGGGCAAGCAGGAAAGTTGGAGGCAGTGGAATGGGGGAGGATCTTTTCATCGTCCTAATCATCGGCCAATAAACAACAAGAAAGGGATCCCCAGAAGGGGGACGTGTCAAAAAGGCAGCATTCTGGTGGTTTTAATGTGGGTAGTAATAATAATAGGCATGGGGCAACAACAGCAAACATGTCGGGGTGGTCAAGGGGGTAGGGGCCTTCCGGGCTAAGGTGTTAACTAGTTTAGAAACAATCGGAGCCGTGTTCTGGAGAATATGTTGGGGAAGTTCTTCCAATGTGGGGAGGTGGGTCATTACAAGAAGGAGTTTCCTCAGTTGGTTGGGGGTCAGCCTCCTAAAATCCCTCAGCAGCCATATGGTCAGTTTCCTCCATAGGCACCAAATTCGGTGGTTCCTCCGTAGCAGGATCAACTATAGTATGGGAGAGTTTATCATATCCAGGATGCTATGTATCCTCCTGCTCCGCCAGCGCCGCCAGCGATTGAGGGTAAGTTCCTTATTAAGGGACATATGGGTCGCGTTTTGTTTGATACGGGTGCAACACATTCATTCATTTTCTAGAAGTTTTTCTCAGTCTACAGAGTTGATAAAATCTATAGAGATCACTTTCACTAGCGTTGAGTCCTCTATGGGTGATGGTTCACTCATTTTCCTTGTTTGTTAACATATAAGAATTTCTCTTGGAAATTTGTGCTTTGAGGCCGATTTACTCGTCCTAGACATGGTCGGGTATGATGTGATTTTGGGCGGATTGGCTTGTAAAGTGTCATGCAATAGTTAATTGTTATGGGAAGAGTATAGTCTTCGCCGTACAAGGACAAGAAATGTTCTCGGTGGTTATGCCTCATTTAGAAGGAGGTACTAGTGCTTATTTGTATTTTATTGCGGAAGAGACTTCTTGGGATGTAGTTGTTCACTTGGATTCTATTCCAGTTGTTAGAGATTTTTAGGATGTTTTCGGGAGATACCGAGTTTGCCTCCGAGTCGAGAGATTGAGTTTGTGATTGATTTAGCGTCGGGAACTCGACCGATCGTGAGATCTACGTATCGTATGGCTCCCGTTGAGATGAGGGAATTAAGAGATCAAATTAAGCAGTTGTTGGAGCAGGGATTCATTAGGCGTAGTACATCGCCATGGGGTGCTCCGGTGTTGTTTGTAAAGAAAAGGGACGGCTCTATCTGGTCATGTATTGACTATAGAGAATTGAATAAGGTGACTATACGGAATAAATACCCTTTGCCTCGTATTGATGATTTGTTTGATCAACTTAGGGGAGCGTCGTACTTCTCAAAAATCAATTTGAGGATGGGGTATCATCAGTTGAGGATACGAGAGCAGGATGTATCCAAGACTGCTTCTCTAACGAGATATGGGTCCTATGAATTTTTTATTATGCCCTTTGGACTAACCAATACCCCCTCCGTATTTATGGATCTCGTGAATAGGGTATTTCGAGACTTCCTGGACCAATTTGTTATTATATTCATCGATGAGATCCTTGTATATTCTCGAACAGAATTAGACCATGACACTCATTTGAGGTTGGTCCTACAAAGATTGAGGGATCACCAATTGTATGCTAAATTCGAGAAGTGTGGTTTTTAGTTACGGGAAGTGAAATTTTTGGGTCATATTATGACTTCGCAGGGCATTTCGGTGGATCCGAACAAGGTGGTTGGGGTGAGGGAGTGGGGCTGGCCCACAACACCTACCGAAATACATAGTTTTTTGGGTTATTATAGTCGGTTTATCAAGGGTTTCTCTAAGATCGCTAGCCCTTTGATAAATTTGACCCAGAAAGGGGTGAGATTTGTTTGGGATAACTCTTGTCAGGCTGCTTTTGATGAGCTCAAAGATAGATTGACTTCGGCTCCAGTTCTTGCATTGCCAAAGCCGGGGTTGGAATAATTAGTCTTCACCGATGCATCTCTACAAGGATTAGGAGGTGTAATCCAACAGGAGCAACGGGTTATTGCATATGCTTCTCGCAAGCTAAAGCCCCATGAAAGAAATTATCCGATGCATGACTTAGAATTGGCTGCAGATGTCTTTGACTTGAAGATATGGAGGCATTATCTCCTCGGGGAGAAATTTAGACTTTTCACGGACCATAAGTCGCTGCAATATTTATTTTCACAGAAATATTTAAATATGCGATAGCGCGAATGGTTGGAGTTTTTGAAAGATTATCAATTTGGATCCACTATCACCCTGGCAAGGCGAATGTGGTAGTGGATGCTTTGAGTAGAAGACCAGAAGGAGAGTTAGCTGATGTATGGAAATCTAAATGGAAAGAGCTCAGTCACGAGGATACGGTTGCTAGGGAGTTCATGTCAATGATGACCATTACGCCTACAATTATGGCAAGGGTTATAGAAGCCTAGGGAAAGGATAAAGGTTTTCAGGACCACATATGCCGATTACTGTCCGAGGGAGCGTAATCCTACTCAATAAGTTCGGATGGTGGACTACGTTTCCATAGAAGACTCATTGTCTCGGAGGAGGGGGATTTGAGATGGGCAGTGATGGCAGAATTTCATGGGTCTATATTCACGGTAAATCCTGGCGGGGACAAGATGTATCAAGATATGCGTCATTTGTATTGGTGGCCAGGTATGAAGTGGGATATTTTTGAGTTTGTATCCCAATGCACTACTTGTCAATTGGTCAAGGTAGATCATCAGCGATCGAAAGGTGTGTTGCAACCGTTGGAGATTCCGGCATGGAAATGGGAGAGCATATCGATGGACTTTATTACAGGCTTGCCAAGGTCACAGGGTGGTTTTGATTCAATTTGGGTGATTTTCGACCGCTTGACCAAGTCAGCATATTTCCTACCCGTGCGTACCGATTATGACACTACTCGCTATGCTCGATTATTCATTGCGGAGATTATCACACTCCATGGGGTGCCTTTCAATATAGTTTTTGACCGCGACAAAATTTTTGTTTCCCACTTTTGGCGAAGTTTCCAAGAGTCTATGGGAACTGAATTGAAATTAAGCACTTCTTATCATCCTCAAACAGATGGACAGACTGAACGAGTAAACCAAATATTGGAGGATATGCTCCCTATGTGCATGCTTGATGTTAAAGGTGGTTGGGAACAATATCTTCCTTTGGTCGAGTTTGCTTATAACAACTCGTACCAATTTACTATTAAAATGGCTCCTTATGAAGCACTCTATGCCCGGCCTTGTAGATCACCCAGGGGTTGGTTAGAAGTGGGGGATAACAAATTCCTTGGACCTGAAATGATCCAAGATACTTCTTCTAATATCGAACTCATTCGTAATCGCATTTGGATAGCTCAAGACCGTCAGAAGAGCTATGTCAATGCGGCTAGGGGACACATGGAGTTGGATATTAGGGACCAAGTCTTAGTTCGAGTGTCACCCATGACATGTATAAAGCGTTTCGAGAAAAAAAGGAAAGCTGACATCCCGTTTTGTTGGACCTTTTCCCGTTATTGCTAAGGTGGGTCCAGTGGCGTATCAACTTGCCTTACCGGAATCTTTACAAAAAATCCATGATGTGTTCCATGTCTCTTCTTTGAAGGAGTATAAAATGTGCGATGGTGCCCTTGGGCATATCCCTTTTGAGGATATTGACTTGCAACCCAACATTTCATATGAAGAACAACCCGTTGCTATTTTAGGTCATGGGGAGCGTAGGTTAAGGTCTCGAGTGGTTCCCTTTGTGCGAGTCCAATGGAGTCATCAGAACGCTAAGGAATCAACATGGGAACATGAGGACGATATGCGGGAAAAGTATCCGCATCTCTTTATACGAGGTACGCTTGAATTTTGGGGAAAAAATTCTGTCATAAGGGGGGAGAGTATGTAACAACCCTAACTTGTGAGAGGCTATTTTATAATTATTTACTATGTGAAGTAATTATATATAAAATGTTGGAATTTGGAGTAAGTATTAATTTAAAAAAGAAAAGTTAATATTTACTAAAATGTTGCATATTTACCTTGTGTGTGGGTGAATATCACCATGTGGTGTTTTATTGTGTCATAAGATTTAAAATTACATTTTAGTTTAAAATGAAACCGAAACTTAAGCTTGAAGAGAGAGATTGAAGATTTGTCGATTGATCTTGCATTCATCCTTCTCAAATATGAATTTGAAAGCTTGAGGCAAGTTTTGTACTTGCTATTATGTGATTTAAGATGAATAATTAGTATGATAGTAGTGTATTACTTTTGGTTTGATAAAGTTAGGGTTTTTATTGGATTTATGGGTTTTGAATCTTTGGAAGAGATTTGGATATTTATTGGTGTAGATTAATGTTGTTGGATGCATTAATGATCATATGGTAGAAATAAATGAGATTATTTTGGGTAGTTGGAGTTAGGGGAAATCATTAGAGTCCAAGACTCCATAGCCAAACTTGGCAAATTCGCAGGGGCGAATCGATTCACTTAGGGGCACTTTCCAAGGTCTGGTACCCGAATTGATTCGGATTAAGGCCGAATCGATTCGGTATTTATATAAAGTTGGGCTTGTCACCCGAATCGATTCTATTTCTGGTGGGGCAAATCGAATCGGCCCTAGGGCGAATTGATTCGGTTCCTACTGTTTTGAGTTATTTTTTTATTCATTCAATTTTTATCATTTTTCTTTAGGCTTAGGACTTAGTAACCTTCTTATATGAAGTAAACTTAGATTCCTAGAGTCTTGGTTGAGTTTGGTCGCCACCCTAGATTAGAATTGGTTCATCTGGGGTTTATTCCAGGGGGTGCTTAAAGTGATGTTCGGGCATTACTTTCCATTTCACAAATTATTAGGAGTTAAGAGTTATAAGCCCATACTTGGAGACTTTTAGGGCTCTAATGAGGTATATAAGAGCTTGGTACTTGTAGCATTATTGTGATCATTTGGAGATTAGTTCGGGACTTAAAACGTGATGAATATTAATGAGAATATTCAATGATTATGGTTTCAGATATAATGAAACAAATATGTTTAATGGAAATGAAAATGTGATTTAAAATGGTAAATGTTAATTTACTTAAACACACCTCTCTAAATGCTATCATAAGTGAAGCTCGCGCATGAGGTGATGTCCCCTGGCTAGTGAATGTAGGGAGACTTTAGTCCTCGGCCATATGCGGGGTTGTTATATGTTTTATCCTGCGCTAGTGAGGTCATTCCGGGTGCAGTTATGACTCACTCGCAGGCATATGGCCACTTCCCGACGTGCGTTAGGTACGCAGGTTGTCTTGTTTGATGGGCCCTGGAAGATGATAGTCATTTAGGGGCGCGTCCAGTGGGGAAACTTGGAGGGGCTGTCTTAGAATCGTTATATGTATAAGAATATGACTATTCTAAATCAACTGGGACTTGAGATATGTAAAATGCCATAAGAAACTATAATGGTATTATATTCCTTCTAAGGAATGGAAATTGGAATGAAGTAGTAAATAATGATGGAGACTTTTAAATTAGGATGTCTAATTATAATTTCTTGCATGATTTAATAAAAGACTTAATCATTTAAACTGCTTTATTATGCTTTGGGATTATGTTGATAGACTCTTATCCTCATCATTCATTATTAATATTTCATAACCGTTATGCTTCTTATTCAACTGGGAATCATATAAAAACTGGGCCCCGACCCGTTCATTTTCCATGTGGTGTATGTTATTGTATCCTCTCAGGTGCTCCGTCTCAAAGGCCCCCGTCTTGATATTCCTACTCTTTTGCTTTTGCTGAGCTATAAGATTTTGCGAATATTACAGGATATTTTGTTAGACGCCCTCATTTTTGTATTTTAGATATGATCGGGTCTTCCACTTGGGCGTGTGGCCCCAACTTTTGTAACTGTTTAATGGATGTATTATGTAACCTATTAAACTGTTGTAATACATTATATGTATCCATTGACCGATAGAATATTCGGTCCTCTTCTTGTATATTTGTTATGGATGTATTATATATGTTATCTTGGAACTCCACTTTCTCTTTAGATTGGGTTGGGTTGTTTAATTTGTTTTCTTTTACTAGTAATCAAAATAAATTAAAATTTTTGGCAACCCATTTTTTGAATTATTAGGTGGTTTTCCCGTATACTCTTCATTTTCATGTTGATGCTGAGAATGATTTCCATCCACGATTCCGTTATTTTGTAGTATCGAGCTGGCCACCCCTTATTTCAGATTGTGGGTTGTCACAGTATTACCCCCCAAATTTACTTCAGATACAACTGCGAAAAAAGAAACATCGGAAATATCATCGGATAATGCATCAACTTTTGTCATGTTGTCTTATGGTGCTTTCTTTTTGAAGTTCTCTTATTTTTTTGGCTTGCGAAAATCATTAGCCCTATGAACTTCTTTGTTTCAATTAAAAAAAATTCCTTTGAACTTCTTAGCACCTCCTTATTGACTTGTGCCGTCATTTTTGTTTTTCCTTTTTTTGTTGAATTTTTATCCATCTTCAACAATATTTGCTTTTGCAGACATATCATTCTTACTATTTTTCTTTTCAGATTTACGATTATCTTCTTCTATCCTTAAACGAACAATTAAATCTTCAAGTTCCATTTCTTTTCGTTTATGCCTCAAATAATTTTTCAAATCTTTCCAAGAAGGAGGTAATTTTTTAATTACCGTAGCAACTTGAAATGTTACACTTATGACCATATTTTCAGCAACTATTTAATGAAAAATTAATTGAATCTCTTGGACTTGGCTTATGACAGTCTCTGGATCAAATATTTTATATGCGAGACATCTATCGATCACGAATTTTTTCATGCCGACATCCTCGGTTTTATATTTTTTATCCAAAGACTCCCATAATAATTTAGCGGTTTTGATTGGACTATATACATTATAAAGGACACTATGCCCATTTTTTTTAAAATTGACACTTTGTTTTTTTGAGACACAATGAATTTTATTGATGAAGATTGTATATTTCATTTTATATGTGAATTTGTTTGATGAATGCAGACAATTTGGATGTTGTTGGACTATTTGTTATTTGTTAAGCAAGGTTAATAGTTCCATAAACAAAAGAGACTATGCCTGGTATTTTTAAAAATTTGACACTTTGTTTTTTAGACACAATGTGAATTCGATGGATGAATATTTTATATCTCGTATTATATGAAAATTTATTTGATGAATTTAGACTATTTGAATGTTATTGGACTATTTGTTATTTGTTAAGCATGGTGAATAGTCCTATAAATAGAGGATATTATAGCCAATTGTTTTAAAATTACACTTCAAAATTTTTTGCGTTTCACTATTACGTACTTTGAAAAATTGTCGTTGTCTCGCGATTACGTACTTTGGAAACTTTTCGTTGTGCCTTTAGGCATGGACATTGCTAGTATAAATATAAATTAGCACGTTCATGTTAGCATTTTAAAAACAGACACAACATGATTATGTTATCTGAAAGGTCTTCTTCCATAACAGAGTGTTATCATTTGTACCATGTTTATTGAGATTCGACAAGCCTGCTTAAACCAAGTCAAGTGGGTATCAACACCAACTTGATTGTTGATATAAAAAAGATTTTTGTAATTTGTCTTGTTTTAAATTAAAAAAAAAAATCTCTCACACGTGTCTTTAGATTTATTTATTTTTTTCTGAAGAAAACTAATCCGATCCGTTTTTTAAGATCAACCTTGAAAATTAATTTTTGTTTATCCGATTCATCTTCTCATTGATCCCATCTATATATATGCTAAATTTTTATAATATAATTGGTAGTTGTAATGATAAGAGCCAAAATATTTTTTTCATTTGACCGTTAGAAAAAATGTAGGGCAAGTTCGACAACATACTTACTCGTCGAAAAAAATATATTTCATTAAAAAGTATATTTCCACTTGTCAATTTTATTGAAAAAAGCCTCTGATCCATTTTTTTATTAAGTTACTTTTAATGATACAGTTTGTTTACATCTGAACCATATACTATTGATTTTTTTCTTCTATCATTTATTTAATTACTGTTATGGTTCTAGCTTGATCATTTTGGTAATCTTTTAAATAATTCAAAAACATATTAAAAAGTCTAATTAACCGAAAAATTTAAGTACATTATATTATTGTAATAACATGATATGGTATTTTTTTGTTTAAAATTACATCATGATTTTCTAAATAAAAACCACAACATGATTCAAAACTACTAGCCTGATTTGTTTAATAAAATATTCCATTAAAATGACATTATAATATGATGAGTATGTAACTGCATTTAATATTACAACACAATATTAATTATATTTGTGTTATTAGTGTTATTATATGTACTATGATAATTGAGAATTCATTACTCTGAAAAAGTAAATTCGAAGTTGGTAGAGAATCCATTACTTTGAACAAAGTAAATTTGATATCGGCACCTCCTAATTTATTAATAGAAAAAGAAGTGTTATTAGCACGTTACTGCCCTGAAGCTTAGTCCATTTTTCACTTCAAACGCTAATGTGTCAAAACTGACACATAAAATCCCAAAATTTCTCCACAACTGCAATCTAAACCCCTTCATTAATTTTAGTAAAGGAAATACAAAAAAAAGTGGTTAAATAGTGTTCATTTTTTGTAATGTGACTTTGGAGATGAGTGTTCAGGTAATGGCGTTGGATTAGGTATTCAATTTTTGTACTTCCTCGTACACTATTAGATGGTATAACATGTGTTATATATACTTGACTTAAGTTGGTTAATGTTGATGAAGTGGAGTAGCCTATGTTGACGGTATAACATGTGTTGACGGTATAACATGTATTGATGGTATAACATGTGTTACATAGACTTGACTTAATACCGGGTAGGTATTCCTTTATTCAAATTAATTCAAAATGTCATGTTGGTTCAGTTCGTAGCATCACTAACGAAAACATTTTAACAATTACTAGCCACCTAATATTTAAAAAGTGAGTTGTCAATGTTAATTAAATCCGATTATCATGAAGTATGTTGATTATGAAATGCTAACATAACCACCACAACATAGTCACAATTGAACAACCATACAATAATAATGAATCTGGAGGAATACTCCTCATAACAATTCGAATACTGAAAAAAAAGTATACAAGGTCTGTATCATTAAATTAATTACAACCCAAAAATCTGAAGTAACTGACGAGTAAAAATGTCTCTAAGAGAAATGGGCGACATGCCCAACAGATGATCAAATTTGATAATATAGAGTCAAGATCAAAAGTGGAGGTGCCTAATGTCAAGGTCCTGTAACTTCCACAGCAGCTACAGTACGTCACCTGAATGGATTTCCTATGCTTAGTGTCCTTGTGGCTGGGCACCTAAAAGATTTTTTTCAAGAAAATATATTTGAAAGCAAACGGGTCAGAGCCCGATTGTGGAAAACAGTTTAAAATATAGCAAGTGTTTTAATGACATTAAATAATGAATGCAAAATATATGTTAGGACGTGCTCTCACATGAAATACTCACCCCTTGACTATCTGTGTACTCCTAGCGTATCCGCAATCAAATCTAGTTATGCCTGTATCTATCTAGTCCGATATAAACTCTAACGTTATTATACGAATCACGATTTGATTCCCGACATCTTATTTTAAACAGAGTGTTACTCTTCTTCTCAGTTCCCCTTATTAGTACAACTCATTACTAGTGATCTTCAATTTTATCTTTACCAAACGTTGTTATTATTGATACTCACATTTATACATGACAGTTCATTTCAATTGACAGTATTTTATTCTCATAATAAATATACAATACTAGCACCCCGAGACTAAGATGCGTTGCAAAGATACTCTGCTATCCAATACTGGTACATCACGTACATAAGGTCCACACTTTCCGAATCTCTCAGGAATCGTTCGCAGTAAATAAGAATCACACAAAATGGAGGCGAACATAGCTCACATCACATGGGTCACGCACATACCTACGCTCCCATGGTCAGCAGACTTGTTAACTTCTCAATAAGTCCTTCTCTGACCTATGTCCTCAAGGTACCAATCTGAATCCCACCGTAGGCACACAAAGATTAGATGGACCTAATCAAACGCAAACCTCCCATAATAGCAAGTATGGTAGGTATGTTATACACATAAAACCTTATATACTAAGCATTCGCACATCTTTGATATCTCGTATGATTAATATAGGTATACTTCTCATTCTTGTACCGTCATTTTGTGTTACACGTTCACAAGTCCCCGATTTCTATATTAACGTTGTCAACCCTTCTCACGTCGTAATTAGGTACTCGTTTCTTAATCCACAAATCTCATTAGGTTTACTATAAGGTTATAAGTTCTACTCCTCAACGTACCCCAATTCTCACAATTATACTCACTAGTCAATAAGGGAAGGCTAATCCTAAATTAATTTAGTGTACGGGACATTTGAAATAAAATCCGGCCTAAAAGGCCATTTTGTCAACTCATTAGAAGTCTCGTTCGAACAAGGTCGTTTGAACGAGTGTCGTTCGAACGTAAGACATCGAACGAACTACCAACTCGTTATAAGGGGTATTGTCATCTTGTTAGAAGCTCGTTCGAACGAGGTCGTTCGAATGACATGGGCAGGTCTTCTAATGAGATGGCAGACTCCACCCAGAAATTCCCCCAAATTCATTTTTCTTCAAATTTCTCTCCTATAAATCCCCACTAAGATCATACCAATTAAGTTTTAACATTTTGAAACTACTCTAAGTCCTCCTAAGTCACCCTCTAACATATATTTGGAGTCAATGCTTCCTAAATTTAACATCTAATCATCATAATTCCCAAACCTTATCCCAAACCCTATAAACACGAAGCCAAAATTTTAATGTCTACAATATCTCTTTATAAATCCATTTTTAAATCATCAAAAGATAAACTTTGGATATGGAATTCATTCATAACCATTCTATATGCAATCCCTATATAAGATTATGACTTCTATTTCCAATTTCATGGGTTTTTCATCAAACTTTCAATACAGGACATATATTCAAACCTAAGCATGGAGGAAACATTCGCTTGAAATTATGTAATTAAACCACTTGCCTTAGATGTTCTGATTTGATGTTGAAAGATGAAGGATGATTCTCCTCTTTCTCTCTACAGATTTCTCCCAAAGATGGTGATGGTGGCTAGGGGTTTCTTTTGGAACCTCTTAAGACTCTCCCTATAAGTCCCGTAGCCCACTACTTGTTAAATGCTGATATTGGACTTAGTGGGTTTATTTCTAATATAGAATTAACCTCTAAAATTCGTGGGTTTTAATTCTCCTATTTTTAAAATTACCAAAATACCCTTCTAGTTTGCCGGTTTGGCCTAAAAATGCCCCGGAACCCAAAGTAAACCCCTGGCTAGTGTTTTATGACTATTTCGACCCGTTCGGACACGTTGGCGCACTCAAAATGACCATTCGGTTGATAAAAATATAATTCACTTTTTAATTCAATTAATATCATTCCTGACGCGACTAACATGCGCGTCCCAACTAAAATTTCAAATTGTCGTATCTCTGCCTCGCGACAATTTTAATATTTTCAATACTCATTAAATTTTCAATTTTAACATCATAATCAAATACCAACTCGCATCTCACTAGTATTTATACCCGGATTAATTCCCAATTAGTTCTCATTTCATTCAATTAATCCCTTAAATAAAAATCAATAAAATTACGGGGTATTACATACTTCCCCCTAATAACAGAATTTCGTCCCGAAATTCGGAACTAAAGAATACCTAGTAAAAATAGCTCAGGATAATGCTCGTGCATCTCATTCTCGCGTTCCCATGTGGACTTCTCGGAATTATGATGCCGCCACTGAACATGTACTAATGGTACTATCTTCGACCTCAGTTTTTGTTCGCTTCGGTCCAAAATAACAATCGGCCCCTCCTCGTAGGAACTATCGGGATGAAGATCGATGTCCTCCAAAGTAATGTGAGTATGGGCCAAATCATCCCTAAGATATTTCCTTAGCGACCAAATATGGAATACATCATGAATCCTATGCAAGTGCTCTGGTAACCAAGTCTGTATGCGATCGGACCAATCCTCTCGATGATAGGAAATAGCCCCACGTATCTTGGTGCCAGTTTCCCCTTCTTCCCAAAACGCATGATCCCCTTCATCGGAGATACTCTGAGTAACACTTGGTCCCCCACCTTGAATTCTCTGAAAAACCTCATGGCATCATTATAGCTCTTCTCTCGGTCCTGAGCTACCCAAATACGGCTCCGTATCATCTCTATCCTTACCGAAGTGTCCTGAATCACTTCCGTCCCAAGGAGTTTGTTATCCCCCACATCTAACCAACACGCTGGGGAACGACAAGGTCTACCGTACAATGCCTCGAATGGATCCATGCCAATGGTGAATTGATAGGAGTTATTATAAGCAAACTCCACCAGTGGAAGGTACTGCTCCCAACCACCTCCAAAGTATAGGATGCACATACACAACATGTCCTCCAACATCCGATTTGTCTGTTCAGTTTGCCCATCCGTCTGCGGGTGATAAGCCGTACTCAGCCGCAACTCCGTACCCATGGCCTCCTGGAAACTCTCCTAAAATTGTGAAACAAATATCTTGTCTCGGTCAGACACGATATTTAAGGGCACCCCGTGAAGTCTCACTATCTCCGCAATGAAAATCTGGGCATACTGTCCCGTAGTGTAATTTGTCCTTACGGGTAGAAAAAGAGAAACTTTGGAGTCGTGACCCCTATGCGACGTAGGTAACCCCATGATAAAGTCCATGGATATTCTCTCCCATATCCATGTCGGAACCTCTAACGGTTGTAGATGTTCTGCTGGTTTCTAATGATCCACCTTTACTGGCTGACAAGTGGCACATTTAGAAACGAACACGGTGATATCTCTCTTCATCCCGCTCCACCAATACTGGTCTGATGTCTTGGTACATCTTATCCCCACCAGGGTGTACCGCGAATCGTGAGCCGTGCAACTCTATCATCACCCTATGTCACAAGTCTTCCCCTTCAGGAACAACCAGTCTCCCATTGAAGCATAATCCCCCATCTGAACTAACGGTATAGGACTTAGCTCCCTCTGCTAGTAATTGAAGTATCTGCTCCTGACAGAACGCGTCAGTTGCCTGGGCCTTTATCACTCTCGTAACAATCTGAGGTGTAGCAGTCATCACAAATATGAATGATCGGGCCACTGCATCCTGGTGTCCTAACTCCTTCCACTTAGCTTTCCACACCTTGGACAGCTCATCTACTGGCCTACGGCTCAACGCGTCTTCTACCACGTTAACCTTCCCTGGGTGATATTGGATATCAAACTGATAATCCTTCACAAACTCAACCCACCGTCGTTGACGCATATTCAGTTCCTTCTGCGTGAAGAGGTATTTTAGAGACTTGTGGTCTGTGAACAATCGAAATTTCTTCCCCAGGAGATAATGTCTCCAAATTCGAAGAACGAATATGACTGCCACTAACTCTAAGTTGTGGGTGGGGTAATTCCTCTCGTGAGGCTTAAGCTTACGGGAAGCATAAGCTATGGCCTCACTCTCCTGTTGCAGCACACCTCTAAGTCCTTGTAAGGACGCATCAGTGTAAACTAAATACTCAATTCCTGGTCTGGGCAATGCTAACACAAGCGCTGAGGTCAACTTATCCTTCAACTCATTGAATGACAACTGACAGGCATCGCTCTAGATGAATGGCACACCTTTGCGAGTCAGATGTGTCAAAGGACCCGCTATCTTTGAGAAACCCCGAATAAACCTCCTGTAGTATCCTGCTAGGCCCAAGAAACTACGAATCTCAGTCGGTGTCATGGGTTGTCCCCATTCCCTCACCGCGAATACCTTCCCCGGATCAATAAATATCCCCCGGTCTGGAATGATATGCCCCAAAAATTGATCCTCCTTCAGCCAAAACCCACACTTCTCATACTTTGAATAAAGCTCGTTCTGACGCAACGTTTGCAAAACCTATCTCAAATGCTCGGCATGATCCTCTTTTGTCTGGGAGTAAACTAGAATGTCATCAATAAAGATGATGAAGAACTGGTCTAGGAACTCTCTGAACACCCTATTCATCAAGTCCATAAACACGGCTGGAGCGTTGGTCAAGCCAAAAAGGCATAACCCAAAACTTATAGGAACCATATCTCGTTAAGAAATCAGTATTTGAGACGTCATGTTTCCTGATACGTAACTGATGGTATCCCGATCGCAAGTCAATATTTGAGAAGAAGCAAGCTCCCCTCAACTGATCAAATAAGTCAACGATTCGGGGCAACGGATATTTATTCCGTATCCTGACTTCATTCAACTCCTGATAATCTACACACAACCTTAATGATCCATCCCTCTTCTTTACGAACAACACAGGGGCACCCCACTATGAAGTACTCCTTCGGATAAACCCCTGACCCAACAGCTACTCTATCTGATCCCTTAGCTCCCTCATCTCTACTGGAGCCATATGGTAAGGTGCGCGGGCAATTGGCCGAGTGCCCAGCGTCCAATCGATCACAAAATCTATCTCCCTACTCGGAGGTAGTCCAGGTATATCCTGAAATACATTAGCAAACTCCTTTACGACTGGAATCGAATCAAGTGGTATCACCACTTCCTTAGAGGTCTCCTCCTCTATATAGTACAATTAAGTGGACGATCCTCCCTTAGGGCGAGGCATCGCCACTAAAAACATCACCTGCCCAAGAATGGCAAAAATAATACTCCTACTGAAACAATCAATCATGGCTCGGTACGTAACTAAACAATCCATACCAACAATAACATCGTACTCAGTCATCTCTAAAACTAACATATCAACATTTAAAGTAAATCTCCCAATTTCTATACCCACACCTCTATAAATAGGAGAAATCACGGAACCCCTATTCAACGATGAATCTACACAAGTAACCGTGCTCTCTGTGGTGTCTAACAACCCAATAGTGCATGCAAATCTAGTGGCAATAAAACAATGTGTTGCCCTCCTATCAAATAAAATATGCCCCATAGTCCCCTGAATAGAGAACATACCCTCAATAGCAGGTGGATCTTGTGGGACTGCAGCATGCTGGAGCTGATACACTCTCCCATACTGAAGTTGTCCCTGCTGGAGTGGGACCGCTGTAATGGGTGGTAATGCTTCCATCTGTGGTGGTGCTGGGAGGGCGGCGGGAAACATAGGCCTCTGTGGCTCGTGTCGAGCACCCTGCTGCTGCTGCGGTGGGGCCCTGCCCCTATCAGGACAATCCTAGCGTTTGTGTCCAATCTTGCCACAAACGAAGAACTTCCCCAGGAAGTTTCCCCCTCGCTATCCTTGGTGTCCTCGGCCTTGATGGTCGTTACCATTCCTACCTTGACCATGCTGGCCCTGCTCAAACTTCTGTTGCTGACCGTTCTGGCCCTGATGGCCATGTCTAAAACCTCCCTGACCATTCCTGAAACCCCCAGATCTTAATCTCTTAGGATCCCCCTATTGGGAACCCTGATCTCCCTGCCTATGCTGACCCTGAGAAGATTGTGCCCCGCTGGCACCATTTCCCCCTGTTCTGCCTTAATGGCTGGACTCTCCTGATCTCTTACTCTCAGACATGTGAAAGCGGTGAGCCTGGTAGTGAAGTAGTGTTTCGTTAACAACGTCAGAGTATGTGGCCAACGGAAGATTTCCCAACAAGTGCTGTCGGATCTTCCAAGTTAATCTGTCCATGAACTTTTGAATTTTTTTCTCCTTTGTCGAAATCTCATCGAAAATAATGTTAAAGAGATTAGTGAATTCAGCCTCATACTCGGCCATGGTCCTCCCCTCCTGCTTGAGGTTCATTAACTTTCTCCTCATTTCAGTGTGAATGAATGATGGAAAGTACTTGCGGTCGAACCGCACCCAAAACTCCTGTATAGAAATGGCATCACTCTCCTCCGGGGTGGTAATAGGCTCCCACCACTGTAACGCTGATCCTACTAGCTTGAAAGTAGCCAGTATCTACTTGTGAACATCCGTGCACTCGTACATCCTTAAGTGCCTTTGAATGTCCTTACTCCACTGACTGGACACAACAACGTCGGAGCTACTTGCAAACTCCTGAGGGTGAGCTTTCTAAAAAGCATCACGAACGCGTTCCCAAGAAGACAGGAATGCATGAGCCTGAACTGGCGCAACTACTGATGCCTGGGGTGGTGCCTGATGTACAACTTCTAGGGCGACATTCATCGCTTAGGCTACAATAGCTGCAACCTCGGCGGCATTCATGGTGCCCTGAACTGGTGCAGGCTGTGGCTCGGGATGAGCATCCCTAGGAACTCGCTGTGCACGTCGTGGAGGCATCTGAAATGAGAGTAAAGTCTATAAGTTCGCAAATATTATCTCAAAATACGTGAAGGGCGAAACATATATAAAAGAATACAACAGTCCTAAAATATAGGGATTTATATCAAAGAAAGCTCAGTGAAAACATTATAAGCCGTACAGATCCTAAGGACACTAGAACCTGATGCTCTGATACCACATGTGACACCCCGACTAATTAAATACCGGGTAGCTATTCCTTTATTCAAATTAATATAAAATGTTAAGTCGGTTCAGTTCGTAGCATCACTAACGAAAACATTTTAACAATTACTAGCCACCTAATATTTAAAAAGTGAGTTGTCAATTTTAATTAAATCCGATTATCATGCAATATATTGATTATGAAATGCTAACATACCACCACAACATAGTCACAATAGAACAACCATATAATAATAATGAATCTGGAGGAATACTCCTCATAACAATCCGAATACTGAAATAAAAGTATACAAGGTCTGTATCACTAAATTAATTACAACCCAAAAATATGAAGTAACTGACGAGATAAAATATCTCTAACAGAAATGGGCGACATGCCCAATAGATGAGAATACTTGATAACAGAGAGTCAAGATCGAAAGTGGAGGCATCTAATGTCAAGGTCCTATAACTTCCACAGCAGCTACAGTACGTCACCGGAATGGAACTCCTATGCTTGGTATCCTTCTGGCTGGGCACCTAAAAGATGTTTTTCAAGAAAATATATTTGAAAGCAAACGGGTCAGAGCCCGATTGTGGAAAATAGTTTAAAATATAGCAAGTGTTTCAATGACATTAAACAATGACTGCAAAATACATGTTAGGGCGTGCTCTCACACGAAATACTCACCTCTCGACTATTTGTGCACTCCTAACGTATCCGCAATCAAATCTAGTTATGCCTATATCTATGTAGTCCAATATAAACTCTAACGTTATTATACGAATCATGATTTAATTCCTGACATCTTATTTTAAACACAGTGTTACTCTTCTGCTCAGTTCCCCTTATTAGTATAACTGATTACTAGTGATCTTTCATTTTATCTTTACAAACCATTGTTATTATTGATACTCACATTTATAGATGACAGTTCATTTCAATTAACAATATATTATTCTCATCATAAATATACAACACTAGCACCTCGAGACTAAGCTGCGGTACACACATACTCCACTATCCAATCCTGGTACATCACGTACATAAGGACCACTCATTCCGAATCTCTCAGGAATCGTTCTCAGATAATAACAATCACACAAAATGGAGGCGAACATAGCTCACATCACATGGGTCACGTACATACCTATGCTCCCATGATCAGCAGACTTATTAACTTCTTAATAATTCCTTCTCTGACCTATGTCCTCAAGCTACCAATCTGAATCCCCCCGTAGGTACACAAAGATTAGATGAACCTAATCGAACGCAGACCTCCCATGATAGCAAGTATGGTAGGTATGTTATACACATAAAACAACATATACTAAGCATTCGCACATCTTAGATATCTCGTATGATTAATATAGGCATACTTCTTGTTCTTATACTGTCATTTTGTGTTACACGTTCACAAGTCACCGATTTGTATATTAACGTTGTCAACCCTTCTCACGTCGTAATTAGGTACTCGTTTCCTAATCCACAAATGTCATCCGGTTTACTATAAGGTTCTAAGTTCTACTCCTCAACGTACCCCAATTCTCACAATTATACTCACTAGTCGATAAGGGAAGGTTAATCCTCAATTAATTTAGTCTACGGGATATTTGAAATAAAATTCGACCTAAAAGGCCATTCTGTCAACTCGTTAGAAGTCTCGTTCGAACGAAAGACTTTGAACGAACTACAAACTCGTTAGAAGGGGTACTGTCATCTCGTTAGAAGCTCATTCGAATGAGGTCATTCGAACGACTTGGGCAGGTCGTCTAACGAGATAACAGATTGCGCCCAGAAATTCCCCCAAATTCGTTTTTCTTCAGATTTCTCTCCTCTAAATCCCCACTAAGATAATTCAAATTAAGTTTTAACGTTTTTAAACTACTTTATGTCCTTCTAAGTCACCCTCTAACATATATTTGGGGTCAATGCTTCCTAAATTTAACATGTAATCATCATAATTCCCAAACTTTATCCCAAATCCTATAAACACGAAGCCAGAATTTTAATGTCTACAATTTCTCCCTATAAATCCGTTTTTAAATCATCAAAAGATACATTTTGGATATGGAATTCATTCATAACCATTTTACATGCAATCCCTATATAAGATTATGAGTTCTATCTCCAATTTCATGGGTTTTTCATGAAACTTTCAATACAAGACATATATTCAAACCTAAGCATGGAGGAAACATTCGCTTGAAATTATGTAATTAAACCACTTTCCTTAGATGTTATGATTTGATGTTGAAGGATGAAGGTTGATTCTCCTCTTTCTCTCTACAAATTTCTCCCAAAGATGGTGATGGTGGCTAGGGGTTTCTTTTGGAACCTCTTAAGACTCTCCCTATAACTCCCATAGCCCACTACTTTTAAATGTTGATATTGGACTTAGTGGGTTTATTTCTAATATAAAATTAACCTCTAAAATTCGTGGGTTTTAATTCCCCTATTTTTAAAATTACCAAAATATCTTTCTAGGTTGCCGGTTTGGCCTAAAAATGCCCCGGAACCGAAACTAAACCCCCGACTAGTGTTTACTGACTATTTTGACCCTTTTGGACACGTTGGCGCACTTAAAATGACCATTTGGTTCATAAAAATATAATTCACTTTTTAATTCAATTAATATCATTCCTAACGCGACTGACACGCGCGTCCCAACTAAATTTCCAAATTGTCGTATTTGTGCCTCGCGACAATTTTAATATTTTCAATACTCATGAAATTTTAAATTTTAACATCATAATGAAATACCAACTCACATCTCGCTAGTATTTATACCCGGATTAATTCCCAATTAATTCTCATTTAATTCAATTAATCCCTTAAATAAAAATTAATAAAATTACGGGGTATTACACATAGACTTGACTTTAGTTGGTTAATGTTGATGAATTGGAGTAGCCTTTGAGTTTTTACAATGATTGTAGGTTTTACCATATCTCCCATGTTGATTCTAGTTTTGATGACACTAGATTTGATGTAATCACGCAGGTCTGAAGGCACGTCCTCGGGAGTTGATCTCGCTATTGCAAACATAGTTGCCTCCATAAATGTGTATTCCCCTTATTATCTTTGGGGGGCTCTATTGATTTTTCTAACTGTGTCGACTGCAACATTTGGTCCACATGTGTTTTCCCATTCTCACCTCTCATCCATTGACTTTCATAGACCTTAAACTCCTTCACATATTCATTAGTTGACCTTCCATTCATTGGAATTAGGGGTGGCAATTCGGGTTAGTCGTGTCATTTTAGGGTCGCGTTGATTTCTATTTTAGTATAAGTTTTAGGTACTCATAAATCTATATAAGCTAAACGGGTCATGTTCGGGTCATTTCGAGTTATTACCATAAATGGGTTATCGGGTCAAAAATTTCCAGCTCTAATTAGAATGGCTCTCTATTGTTCGCTGAGTGAAAATTCATTTTTTTCGATCCTATGAGATATTGTTCCTGTAATGCCTCCTATGTGTCTTTGGATGTGTTGCTTCCAACAATGAGATACAAGGACCCCTTGATCATTGTTCCTGCAATCCAACTACTTGGTAAATTATCTATATTTTTAAATTTTTCATAAGATAGTTTTCTTAATTCATGGGTTTTGATGGTGGGTCCTCATAGATGAGAAAAGTCACCCTCATTGATTGAATTAGTTGCAATATTTAAGTTCTCCCTTATAGGTTGACCCATACATCATTTTTCACCCATGAAGTGAAAAAATATAAAATTGCATATTTTTGCATATTAGTTGGGCGTTCAAGAAACAACGCCTAAAATGCCAAAAAACCTCAATAAATGGATATCGATTGTTACAAATATTATCCCACGATATGAACACTATAAAAACATATTAGTTGGCTGGTTATTCAAAAAATTGCCCAAATTTTTATTGACAAAAAAAGATGGAAAAAATATTTTTCGTCGCCTGTTCGTTGGGAAATCCCATATTTGCAATTTTAAGTGATCTTGTTCAAAAGACCATATCTTTCTCAATACTTTTCAAACTATCTTATCGAGAAATCTTATATCATTCAATATAACCATTATCACTACAATTTCAACCTTCTCTTTAATGTTGGAATTATGACATCGTGCGAAATAAAATATATTTTTATCATAATTTTTTGAGAACGTCGATAAAAGAAATTGGTCTCATATTCTTTTATCATAATATCCTTTCAAGTTTCACTTATCCATAGCAAGTTTCTCTAGAAATATCTCTAGGACATCCACTCTAAATTTTTTTGAACATAACCCTTAATGTCCAACGAAAGTTCAATTAACGCTTGAAGCACTTCCTTCAAAATATGACGACGAATAGCAAGTAGTAAACATTGTAAAAGAATGTGGTAATCACGAATTTTCAACCTTGAGTTTTCCCATAAATGGCACTCTTAGATCGATAAATGTTCGGCACATCCACGTTGGGGACTTTACTTAATTACTATAATCACATAAACTATATTCTCTTCTTTCAACCAGGTGTAGCAAAGAGGTGGAATAACCCATTTATCTCCTCTTTTATGTGGACGCATGTCTTTTCCTCTGCCCATTTTTTCAATCTAACCGGGACTTGATAATGTCTTTTTTTTCCATAAATGTTGTGCAATGTTCCTAAAATTCTTTCACATACATTTTTCTCAATATGCTTGACAGCTAAATTATGATGCAATTTAGGATCTTTCCAATAAGGCAAATCATACTATTTACTAATTCTGGCCCATTGCAACCAATACGCCTCATGACACCTCTTTCCACACGCTTTCCCAAATATTCTTGGTCAAACACTCTCAAGTTGGGCAAGTATGTCATCATTACTAAGACCTTTTTTTCATTCTCGATGCCCTTTCATACAATCAAATGAAGACATATTTGCTCGCCATTTATAATTCGTTAGCAGAAAAATAACGTTGCCCCATCTAGCATGTCTTTTTGCCTTTCCTCAAACACTTGAAATTTGTTTCCTTATTGCATATTGGGAAAGCCAACCTCCCTTTTTCCTCTAACCTAACAAGTTTGCATAAACCGTAAAATCATTAATTGTCCCCATCATTGTTGCACATAACGTAAAGGAATTTCATCTGACATCATCATATGTTTGCGCCATAATATTCTGCAACTCTTTAAACTCTTTTATCAATGCTTGAATAAACACATATATATCAGTTCCATGAGCTGTAGGACCCAATATAAGCATTGTTAACATGAAACATGGTTGCGTTAAACATTTTCGTGAAGTTAAATCACCCGAACAACTGGCCATGTGGTGTTCTTATTACTAATGCTTTATAATGACTTGAATACATTACTAGAGAGTCCAAGCCTAACTTTGTGAGCATCTCTAGAAAATGATATAAAAACTTCATTAAAAAATTTCCATCCTTCCCGATCCATCGGATGTCTCATCTTATTAGCCTCTTCAACAAAAACTTCCTATATAGTTAGCCATTTGAAGTATCATTTAAGTCAAGAAGAAAAGTATACCTTTAAATATAATTTAAGTGTTCTGCATCTTGATGAGTATTTAAAAAAAAGCATAATCGTAAGTTAACACTCTTTCTTTGTAATGGAGATATTTGTAAATTCCCATATTTTTAATTTTCGTCTATTTTATCGTAATTTTTTTTATATCTTTTCTAAAGGCCCAGAATAAACTATTTCTCATAGTTGTTTATAAATAAATTTTCCTTTAAAAAAACCAATTTGAAATATAACATCTTATACTTGTCTCTATCAAATTAGCCATGCCGCCCCACCCACCAAAGCCCCTTATCTCAATCTTCCACAAATCATATATTTTCGTTACTGTCAGATTTAGAAGATGTTTGGTTAAATATAAAATATAATTTACAACACCAAGGAATATCTAGTCTTCAAAAACTAAATGTTAAGTCTATTAAATTCACAATTGAACAAATCTATTGGATAAGTAATGGTAGATGATAATTTTTTTTGGCAGACATACTGGCCTTACACGTCGTAATATGTGTGTTGATTGGCACACGTGCGTTAAAATTTTGGAAAAGTACTCACCATCTTCGTGCCATGACAAAATCCCTTCTCAAATTTTTATACAAAAGTGAACAAATAGTTTTGGTGATAATTTTCTCATTTTCATTGCAAATGATATAATTTTTCAAGTGAAACTATTTGCTAACATTAAGTTTTCATGTGAAAAATCATCATTTTAAATGTTTGGTAGATTCATTTCATTTACAAAGCTAAAAAGTATTTAACCAAAATAAGTTTATAATGAAAAACCTAGTTTTTTTCCTTCGAGAAACCCATTTGAACAAAAGAAATTCTGTTAAAAAAGCATATTTTTTCCCAAAAAAGGTTTATAACAAAAAACATTAATAAGCAAATAGAAAATATTTTAACAGAGCAAAAAGAGTTTATAACCCACATAGAAGTACATACAGAAAAAAAAAGAAACAATTTAGTGAAAATTGTTTTTAAAATAAATAAAATTATTAACAACGGTATAGTAGTCCACCGTTTATATACCCAAATGTTATTTACGTATATATAATTTATATTTCAACACTATCTATATCTATTTTTTAAACTATTACAGATAGAGAGAATTTTTGAAATTTGGGTTTTTCTTACAGATCATTACTCTTATCTTGTTCGATCATAGAATTTGGCATTGCAAAACCTCTTGAGAAACAAACGTCACTGGTAAAGTTACAAAAGGATTAATCAAACGAAGTAGTAATAGTCAGTCAATTTGAAAAATAATAACTTCGTTTAAGGAATTTTTTCGTTTAGAATTGTTAATGCCTGAAAACAATCTTGTTTGAACCGATTTTTTTACGTCTTTACTCTTTTACATTGAATAACTAATAGATTATAGATGCAGTAGTTTTATTTAACAAATATTACTTTTGTTAATGAAAACCATATAGGAATCTACCTATAGTTTCCAAATTACAGAGATTACTCGAACCTGAAATTCAATCCAAGTGTAGCAACTTCAACTAATATTAAAATTATGTTTTTGAAATATTTGACAGAGTAGCCATTGTCGGCAAAATTGTGCAACCTTTATTCAGGTTAAAACAGGTGTATATATCTTATACAGTTATGTCAATTAAAATATTTGGAAAAAAAAATAAACAAGTGTATTATTTTCCTTAAAGTTGTTATGCATATATTGCAAGGAAACCAAATTATTACTTACTGCTGATTTTCAAGTTAATTCTTGCAACTTCAGTGTGCAGACCCAAAATAACAAAAAATATTTTCATGTTTAACTAGACACACCGGAGGAAATACCACACTACCAGAATTGGTGTCCTATTTTGATTACCATCTTTCCATTTAGTTGGTTCTAGTGGAGGCTACTTCTTTATTTGGTCTTATTATATCATTGAGAGATTGTATAAGTAAACGCCCTTATTTATTTTACTTATTTATTGGCAAGAATTTAAATTTATTTATAAAAAAAATAGGAGAAAAAACCTCTCGTAATGGTTCTAACATGCGCTAATGAAAATCTAAGAAAATTTATGATATTTTTAACGACAAATAGAAGGACTTCAATGATATTTATGCATCGATTTTTCCTCATTTGTTAAGCACGAAAAATTCACTTACAAATTTTTAGTTCCTCCTTTTTTTTATTGTCGGCAACCACGTCATAATTGAGAATTCTTCAATCTTCAAAGTCACATAAAATATCAAACGAATTACTAACTTGAGAATTGAACATTTCATATTCAATTTTTCCACATTTTTTTCCAATCGAATCTTCAATAAAATCACAAACTTCGGCATAATTTAACATTCATTCCTAAACAATATCTTAGTATTTCGATGTATAAATAAACCCCATGAGTGGTACAATCATCTCCTACATGCAATGAATCCACTGACATAACTTCATTTCAATTTGGAATGTCCTTAAGAGAGGGTATTTCATCCTTAGATCGTGACCTGTCGATCTCAGCACTGCTTACATCTCCTCAAGAAAAAAAAATTGGTGTATGTTCACACAAATTGATTTCCTAATTCCTATCTTTATCCCTTTTTAAAGATTTCATGATTTGGTCAGCATTAGATGTAGCTGGAGATCTATTTTCAACAAGATTATTACCAATTGACTGATATTGAATGTTGTTCATATGATCTAGTCCACCCAAAATACCCACGTGATTTCTTCCAATCAGGTTTCTACCAAGCGAAACATGCCCAGCCAAAACATTTCAAGGTTCCATAATATTTCTCGAATTCTTTGGGTCCATCTCATTTAATCGTATACCCAAGTTATTCAAATTCTCATCCTGATCGACTTGGCTTTGAACCAACAAACTTAGTTGCCCTTTTTGATTATGTCGGTATTTTGACATTTTCCCTTGTTAATTGGGATTTTTATTCTGCTCAAAGTCCATCCTTTTTTACCAATTTACTTGCAAGAACACGATGTCCATTTAAGCCACGAAATTCACAAAAGATAGGGGGATTTTCACACATAATTTTGATCGGAATTTTAATCTCATCATTCTCAGTAATCACTACATTAGGCAAATGATAGGAAAAACTAATGTCAACTGAAACCCTACCATAGATACCAAATTTTTTCTCCATTGTCAATGGATGAGTTCTAATATGGACTCCCACTCCTTTAGATATTTCGAGGAGTAATGTTGTATGCCATAATTCATCCAAAAGATCCAAAAAATGCACTCGAGTATGAGCATTAGATAAGAAAAAATGGTTGTAGAGAAGTTTGGACACCATGTCATACGCTAAAAAAACAAAGTACAATTTAATTGAGCCTAACATCCATGACTTGTGCATGTCCACTATGGATTCAAAAAATGATCTGTAATAACCTTTACCTTTGCAAGTGAGTCTCAATATCTTTTGTGGATTCCAAACTAATGAGAGAGCAATCTTACTGTTTTCAATAATAACTATTTGATGATTTTTTCCAGTAACAATGCACCAAAAGTCTAGACTTATAGGTTTTTCAAAGAAAACGTAAAGTTGGTCGTTCCATTGAACTCTATATGGTTTGTTTAATGGAAAAAGGGATTTCCCTAACAATTTGTCATTAGTTGTAATGACACACTCATTCTATTGTGAAATCTACCACAGTCTGATTTGTTATCTCTCCTATTGGATCTCATGGATGGTATATCACTTAGTTAGATGTAAACAATGCATTTCTTCATGGAGTTATTACTAAACATGCATTTAGCACTTGGTTTCAAAGACCCGACTAAACCAACTTAGGTGTGTAAATTACACCGTTCCCTCTATTGCCTCAGATAAGCCCCACGAACTTGGTTCCACTTTCTTACTCAATTCCTACTCACTGAAGTCTTTGTTGGACAAAAACCAGACTCCTTATTCTTCATCCATAATTTTGGCTCTAACATCATATACCTTGTCATCTACGCCGATGATATTCTTATCACATAATTAATTCAACCCTCATCCAAGCACTCATTACTGCACTAACTAGTGAGTTTTCACTAAAAAATCTTGGCCCTCTTAAATTTTTTCCATGTATATGTCATTCGAGTCCCTACAAACATTATTATATCACATAATATTGCATTTCCCATCTTCTTGACTGCTATGGCATGTCCCAATCAAAACATGTCACCACACCCATTTTGACTAATATCAAAATCTCTATCACCAATGTTACTCCATTACATGAGCCAACACCCTACCGGCAAGCCATGGGGGATCTATAACACGTCACATTCACCTTCCATGACATTTCCTTTACAATTAACAAATCTTGCCAATTCATGCATCCACCTACCGCCACCCACAGGGTACATATCAAGCGAATTTTCCCTACCTCAATCACATATTCTCACATGGTTTTCACATTACTAAATCTCCTCTCAATCTATAAGCATTCACTAATTCAGATTGGGCAGCGTAATTTGATGATTACGAGTCTATAAGTGGCATTAATATTTATCTTGGTTCAAACCTTATCTACTGGAAGTCTGTAAAACATAAAATAGGCTCACAATCTTCCATAGAGGTTGAATATAAATCTATGGAGGATGCTTTTGCAAAACTTATTTGTATTGAGTCTCTATTGTATCGATTGGGGTTCGTCTACACCCAGTTCATATTTTATTGTGTTATAATCTAAGTGCTGCCTACTTATCAACGAATCCATTTTTTCATGATCACACTTAACACGTTGAAATTGACTTCCACTTTGTTCACCACAAAGATATAAGAAAAAGGAACAAGTGCAATTTATCTCAATTAAGGACCAACTCACTCACATTTTCAAAAAGTTACACCCCACTTCCAATTTTCAGTTAATCGGGGACAAGTCGATTGTTCGTTCTCGACCACCATATACTAGTTGGGGAATATTAACATACATATACATTCCTACCAAACAAAATAGAAAACTACCTACAATTACCCAATTACTCAGTGTTCTCGGACGTGAGATCCAAGCGAAGTGTAACATTAAAAACTAATATTCAAATTATGTTTTTTGGAATATTCAACATAGCAGCCATAGTCGGCTATAACTATGCAACCATTATTCATTTCAAACGTGTCTATATATCTTGTAAAGTTACATAGATTAAAATTGTGGGAAAACAAGTAGACAAGTGTGTTATTATCAAAGAAGTTGTTATGCATGGATTATAAGTATGTCACATTATTACTTACAACTGATGTTCAAGTTGTTTCCAGCAACTTTAGGGAACTGACCCAAAATCAAAGAAAATGTTTTCCAAGTTTAACTAGAAACGAACCATAGGGCTGATGAACTATCAGACTTGTTGTCCTATATTTATTTGGCATCTTTTCATTCGGTTGATTCTAGTGGAGTCCGCTTCTTTATTCGTTCTTATTATATCATTAAGGGATTGTATATGCACAAGACCATTTTTATTTTATTTATTTTTTTGGTAATAAAATATCTTTATGATATTTTCAACATGCGAAACTTTGAACGAGAAATAGAAGCCCTGAAATTATATTTAAACATCAATTTTCCCTCCGTAGTTAACTATAAAAAATTCACTAGCGAATTTTTAGTTCCTCTTTTCTATTTATTACCATCAACCTCATCTTAATTGAGAATGTTCAATCTTCAATGCTGCCTCACAACAAGAATTTGCACTTTTAGCAACATACACATTATCTTGCTAAATTTAGAAATATATTGCTAAAAGCTTTTGGCAACATATTATGCTATGTTGCCAATTGTCTATCTAGGAAACCCTTTGGCAACACAACAGGCTTATGTTGCTGAAGGTATACTTTTTGCAACACGCAATTGTGTTGCCAAAAGTATTTTGTAATTTGTCACCAAAAGTCACTCAATAGCAACAAAAATAGTTATGTTGTCAAAAGCTATAGCTTTTGGCAACACAGGGCTGTGTTGCCAGCCGTGTTACCAAAATGCACGGCTTTTGGAAACACAAGAGCTGTGTTGCCAAAGGTACGAATTTTGGAAACACAAGAGTTGTGTTGCCAAAGGTATAGTGTTCTGGTTCTTACAAGTCGCATTGGTCCTGTGCGAGGTGTTCGTGACTCTTACGGGACCGTTTTGTGACTATTTTACATTTTCACCATTTGATGGCCTATTTTTATGCCTAAGTATATTTTTTAGAAAATTTACATCGTACACTCAAATCGGGAGACCCGTGACTGCGCGGTCGGTTCCTACGAGTCACATTGGTCCCGTTTGAGGTGTTCATGACTCTTACGGGACTGTTTTGTGTTTGTTTTACGTTTTTATACTTCAATGGCATGCATTTATGCTTAAGTCTAACTTCTTGCAAATTTACATCGTACACTCAAATCGGGAGTTCCATGACTATGTGGACGGTTCCTACGAGTTACATCGATCCCGTGCGAGGCGTTCGTGCCTCTTATAGGACCACTTTGTGCTTGCTTTATTTTTTCACCCTTCGATTGCATGTTTTTATGCTTAAGTCTAATTTTTTTACAAATTTACGTCGTACACTCAAAACGGGAGCTCCGTGACTATGCGGTCGGTTCCTACAAGTCACATTGTTCCCGTGTGAGCTGTTTCCTGAATCTTACGGGACCGTTTAGTGCTTGTTTTATGTTTTCACCCTTTGATGCCATTTTTTATCCTTAATTGTAACTTGTTGCAAATTTACGTCGTACATTCAAACCAAGAGCGCCCTGACTACGCGGTCGGTTCCTATACATATATATGAATGTATTTGTGTTATACTAAATACATGTAAAAAGCATGCCCGCGCTACTTGCTATCACTAAGGTTACTATGCCGGGATAGTCTTATCTCTATGGGACCTTTATGTGGGATATTGACTTCTACCCTAGAACATAGGAATCTTAGTACATGCTATGTGATTGATAGTCAGACGGTCCTAAGAGACGTGAGGGTATATGTTGATCTCTAAGTGACTTGGAACAATGCTTCACCTTAATTTGTATGTGTTTTGTGTTAATATAGTTCTAGAGTGATTTCGAACTAGTATTTCCCTTCGTATGAGTGATACGGGAACTTGATAGAAGAGTATGCCAACACCATAAATTCTATGTGGGGTGTCGATAGTATATATTTATTATATGAGTGATTGATATATATATATATATATATATATATAGACTTGAAATTGGAAACTTTCTACTGTGACTAAAAGTATTTAAGTAAGGAATAAATATTCTGACTTTATATAAAGTGTTTGAAAATATTGAGACAATAATGAAAAACTTATTAATGAAATGAGAATCATGTGAAAACTTTACTTCCAAAAATCAATGATCTTAGCCCTAGTAATTTTCGGCATGAATCCTTATGAGGAAATTAAGTTAAGCTAAAATCTTGGGATTAATAGTGTGGTAGGTGTGCATGCTAGAAGAGAAGTGAGAATTTCTCAACAGAGTGTCGCATACTAATATGAATTGTTTCATTAGCCGGTAAGCATTTTAAATCCTTGCTAAACTAAATTTTAAACTATTTTTACAATCGGGCTCTAACTGATTTTCTGTTATCTCTTCTCTCTTGTATATATATGTATTTTATAGGTGCTTAGCCACAGGGGCGTCATGCTTAGGATCCTTTGGTCAGAACGCGCTGCAGCTTGTGCGGGAGATGTAGGCCTTTTGCTTAGACGATCTATTTATTGACTCCACTCTTAGTTCTATTTTATTCAGTTGGGCATGTGTCGCCCTTTTTCCTTATTGAATTGGTTTTTCAGAGATTGTGATTCGTTTACTTCTAGTATTTTTACTTTGGGATTTTGTTGCTGTCAGGATGTTTTTCCTTTGAAGTTTTAAGTTGGAATTAGTTATTTGAATGCTTAAATTGCGTGAATGATCTTTTCCAGTATAGTTATTGGTGTGACTCTTAAACTGTGAATTATGAAAGGTTTTAATTATTGGACTTAAATTAAAAATGAAAATAATTTTTTAAATGATTTTGACACTTAGCTTAATTATTTAGGGTGTTAAATTGGAAAGTTTATTTTTTGATAGTGACGCAAAGAATGAACCAATCGTTCACCTTGATTATAATTTAATAAAGCACTGATCACTCGGTATTTAATTTGGCGACGTGTCACATGTGGTATCAGAGCATCAGATTCTAGTGTCATTCTTGATCTGTACGGCTTATTTCACTTTCAGCTTAGCGTCCTTGATATAGAGCCCTATTTTAGGATTATCGTATTCTTGCAATCACACTTACATCTTCCGCTATTCGAGATTTGTTAATAACCATAGACTAATAAACTTCCTTCTCGTTTCAGATGCCTCCGAGATGCACACCCAAGGATAGATGGGACCAAGCCGAGCATCCAGTAGCTCCGTCTCAGGAAATGATGAACACAATCGAGGTAGCCGCTATCGTTGCCCAGGCGGTGAATGCCATATTAGCGGTAGTGCAGCAGGCTCCACCCCAGTTTCAGGAAGTGGCGCCAGTACCAGCACAGCTTCCATCTGTATGGGAGCAGGTTAGGGATGCCTTCCAGAAGGTGCATCCCCCAAAGTTCGAGGGTAATTCGGATATCATTGTAGCCAGCCAATGGAAGAAAGATATCCAGAGGCATCTGCGCATGTATGAGTGCACGAAAGTTCAAAAACAACTATTGGCTTCCTTCATGCTAGTGGGGGGCTCTTTCTAGTGGTGGAAGTCCACCACCACCTTGGAGGAGAGGGACATTATCATAATTCAGTCATTCTGGACATGGTTTGATCGCAAATACTTCCATCCACTGTGCAGACTGAGATGAGGTGGAAGTTACTGAATCTGAAATAGGAGAATATGACTGTTGTTGAGTATGAGGAGGAGTTCACTAGACTTCTCACCATAGTGCCACATGAGGCACCCACTGAGGGGAAGAAGATACTGTTGTTTGTGGACGGATTAGCCTGGAGGATCCGCCAGCACCCCATAGGCAATCGATCACTGAGTACTTATACGGATGTACTTAACGTTGCGTTGTTACATTGTCAGGATCACCGCTTCCATTTGTAGGGAAGCAAACGAGAGGTAGAGTCCAGCCAACAGGGCAGGATAGGGGTAGTAGTACTGGTGGAGCACCGACATCTGAGGGACAGACTCGTCATAATGAGCAGAGTTCGCATCAGGGGGACCCTGGCAAGCGTTTCCAATTATGTGACTCCAGGCAGGGATTTGGGTGATTTTGGCAGGGCCAGTCTAATCGGCAGGGCCAACATCGTCAGCCGCAGGTCAGCAGTAAGGCCATCAGGGCCCACAGAGTTTTTAGCAGGGCCAGTAGGGCCAATGGTGGGGTGGTAACGGCCAACAGGGCAGTAATCATCAGGGACATAAGGGAGGAAATTTCAGGGGCTGATGCTTCGGGTGTGGTAAAAATCGCCATAGGCACCAGGATTGTCTAGAGGGAGATAGAGCCCCACAGCAGCAGGATTCCCGTAATGAGCCGTAGAGGACACTTTCTCGAGCCTCCCTCCCAACACCAGCTCAGGAGCTAGCCCTACTAGCCATTCCAGCAGCTCCAGTACATCAGGGGTAGTTGCAGTACGGACGTGTCTATAACGTCCACCAGGCAGCAGCTCCTTAGGCACCACCCGTAATTAAGGGTACGTTTCCTATCCATGGTACTATGGGTCGGGTTTTATTTGAGACTAGGGAAACACACCGTTTTATAGCTACTCATTTTGTGAGGGCCTTAGGATTATTAGCCACAACAGAGAGCACTGTGACATGCGTAGACTCACCACTGGGAAATGGGTCGTTGATTTTCTTTATATGTCGGGGTGTGGGAGTAGAGATCGATATCTTAATCTTACCAGCAGACATGTTAGTTTTAGATATGCATGAGCACGATGTTATTATTGGCATGGATTAGCTCGCCGCTTACAGAGCCATGATAGATTGTTTCGGTAGGAGAATTATATTTGACATTCCGGGGCAGGAGATTTTTTTAGTGGCGATGCCTCACCCGTAAGAAAGATCTTTCGCTCATTTGTACTACATAAAGTAGGATACCTCTAAGGAGGTCGTGATTCCCTTAGATTTGATTCCTGTTGTTCGGGAGTATTCTGATGTATTTCAAGAAATAGGAGGCCTACCCCCCAGTCGAGACATAGATTTTGTCATAGATTTGTTACCAGATACCCGACCGATAGCACGCGCTCTGTACCATATGGCTCCAGCTAAAATAAGGGAGTTACGAGATCAAATAGAGAAGCTTTTAGGTCAGGGCTTCATTCGTCGGAGTACCTCACCTTGCGGAGCTCCAGTTTTGTTTATGAAGAAGAAAGATGGTTCGTTGAGGTTATGCGTGGACTACCGGGAGCTGAATAAGGTCATGATACGAAATAAATATTTGTTGCCTCGAATCGATGATCTGTTCGACCAGATGAGGGAAATAACTTTCTTTTCGAAGATAGATTTGAGATCAGGATACCATCAGCTACGGATCAGGAAGCAGGATGTTTTGAAAACTTCTTTCTTGACGAGATATGGGTCCTATGAGTTCAGAATCATGACATTTGGGCTCACAAATGCTCTAGCTATATTCATGGACTTGATGAACCGAATTCTCAGAGAGTTCTTAGATCATTTTTTCATCGTCTTCATAGATTACATCCTGATATATTCACACACTGAAGAGGAACATGCCGAGCATTTGAGGCAGGTTCTTCAGACCCTACGAGAGCATCAGATGTATGCTAAGTACGAGAAGTGCAGATTCTGGTTACAGGAGGTGCAGTTTTTTGGACATGTTGTATCCGAATTGAGGATATCGGTTGACCCGAGTAAAGTGTCAGCAGTGAGGGAGTGGGGAGAACCCACAACACCCGTGGAAGTGCGTAGTTTCTTGGGGTTAGTCGGGTACTACCGGAGATTCATTCGAGGGTTCTCCAAGATAGTGGGTCCATTGATGAATCTGACTCGCAAGGGGGTACCGTATATTTGGGATGATGCTTATCAATTGGCTTTCGATGAGCTGAAGGATAAGCTGACTTCAGCACCAGTTCTCGCTCTACCCAAGTAGGGAGTGGAGTATCTGGTTTACACCGACGCCTCCTTACGGGGACTCGAGGGAGTACTTCAGCAGGAGGAGAAGGCTATAGCTTTTGCCTCTAGCAAGCTTAAGCCGCATGACAAAAATTAACCCACTCACGACCTAGAGTTAGCAACGGTCGTCTTTGCATATTGAGGATATGGAGACATGATTTAGTGGGGGGGGGGGGAGGGGAAGTTCCCCTTGTTCACAGACCACAAGTCACTACAGTACTTGTTCACTCAACGAGGGCTCAATATGCGTCAATGCAGGTGGTTAGAGTTTGTGAAAGACTATAAGTTAGACATACAGTACCATCTAGGGCAGGATATCGTGGTTGATGATGCATTGAGTCATAGACCGATAGACGACGTAGAGAATGTCTGGAAAGCAAAGTGGAAAGAGTTAGGCCACCAAGATGCGGTAGCCTATTCCTTCATATCTGTCATGACAGTGACACCTGAGATTATTACGAGGGTAATACAGGCACATATAGTAGACTCATTTTGCCAGGAGCATATTATATGGCTTTTAACTGAGGGTGCTGAGTCCTATTCAGTTGGATCCAATGGAGGTTTGAGGTTTAATGGGATATTAGTGGTCCCTGAAGGAGCAGACTTATGTCATGAAATGATGATACAGTCACACAAGTCCAAAATTACGGTGCATCCGGGGGGAGATAAGATGTACCAGGATATGAGGTGATAGTTCTGGTGGAGTGGGATGAAGAAGGACATTTTCGAATTCATGTCCAAGTTCTCTAATTGTCAGATGGTAAAGGTAGACCACCAAAATCCGTCGGGGTTTCTTCAGCCATTGGAGATACCAACGTGGAAGTGGTAGAGCATTTCCATGGATTTCATTATTGGGTTGCCTACATCACAGTGGGATCACGACTCCATCTGTGTGATTGTGGACCGTTTGACCAAGGTGGCTCATTTTCTTCCAGTATGAGAAGTTTATACCACAAGCCAGTATGCTCAGTTGTTCATTGACGAGATTGTTAGACTACATGGGGTGCCCTTGGATATTGTGTCAGATAGAGACAAGATTTTTGTATCGCATTTTTAGGAGAGATTTCATGAAGCCATGGGTAAGAGTTGAGGTTGAGTTTAGCTTATCATCCAGAGACAGATGGAAAAACAAAGCGTACCAATTACATGTTGAAAGATATGCTACGCATGTATGTCCTTGATTTTGGAGCAGGATGGGAGCCACATCTTCCACTGGTGGAGTTTTCTTATAATAACTCCTATCAGTTCACGATTGGCATGGCTCCATTTTAAGCATTGTATGGAAGGCCTTATCGTTCTCCAACTTGTTGTTTAGAGGTGGGGGACAACAAGTTGCTAGGACCAGAAGTGATTCAGGAAACCTTAGCTAGGATTGAGTTTATAAGGAGTCGCATTCTGGTTGCTCAGGCAGGCAGAAAAGCTACGCCGATGAAAAATGACTTTTCTAAGAATTTAATGTGGGGGAACAAGTATTACTATTCGTCTTCTATGAAAGGAGTGATGAGGTTCGGGAAGAAGGGGAAGCTGGCCCCATGGTACGTGGGACCATTTCCCATTATAGAGAGGATTGGGTCGGTAGCATACAGATTTGGATTGCCAGAGCATTTACATCGCATTCACGATGAATTCCACATTTCGTCATTGAGATGATACCTTCGGGATGACATGGCCCACACCCACATCGCAATTGAGGAGTTTGACTTAAAGCCCGGTAGCTCTTACGAGGAGAGGCCAGTGGCTATCCTAAACCATAGCGAAAAAAGGTTGAGGTAAAAGGTAGTTCCACTTGTACAGTCCAGTGGGAGCATCATAATGTGGAGGAATCCACTTGGGAGCGTGAGGCAGACATACGTGAGAAATACCCAGAGTTATTATTAACTGGTATACCTTATTTTTTTGAATTTCGGGATGAAATTCCGTTGTTAGAGGGGAAGCGTGTAATACCCCGTATTTTTATGATAGTTAAATTTGGGGATTTATTAAAATTAATTTATGATATTAATTTAATATTAATTCAAAAATCATTTAAATATTTACTAGCATGATGAGAGTTAGTTATTATTAGAATTTTTATGTAAATTACTTTATGGTTAAAGTAAGATGTGTAATTAAATTTAGTAAAATTATCACGAGAATCTAATTTGATAATTTTGGAAATTTTATTGGGACACGCCTATGTCGTGTCGGGATTAAATTCCCATTATTAAAAGTGAATATATTATTAGTCACCCGTATAGTCATTTTAAGTGCGTCAATGTGTTCGCAAGGGTCGAGATAGTCAAAATAATGTACCCGGGGTTTAGTTTGGGTCTCGAGGTGTTTTTAGTCCTAATTAACATCCCTGGAGGGCGTTTTAGACAATTTGTATTTTAGGGCATGGAAACCCACGAATTTTCTAAGGTTATATTAGATGTTAGGGGTTGTTTTCTGGGGTTAACATAATCAAAAACAAATAACGACCATTGGAGAGGAAGTGTAGAATCTTTCCAAGGAGTTCTAAGCCCAAAACTCCATCATTCGCACCGCCGTCACCGCCAAATTATAGATCACGCGACGAGAAATACAACCAGGCCAATTTCTTCCACAAATAAAAATCAAAGATTCCCAGGCAAGTATCTATCTTGCTTTATTTTAGTTGATGCTTCAATTATGTTAGTCTAGGGTTGATTATAACTAGTTTCATGAAAGAAAGCATATATTGGAGACTAGAATTCGCATGTTATAGAGGTAATAGTCACATTTTGAAAATCTAATTCACAGGTAGAGGATATACCATGAATTTTCTTTGAGTTAGGAGTAGAAAATATAGAAAAAGAATTGGAAGAATTAAGTTAAAGAAAATATTTGGGTTCTTGAGGTTTATATAGATTTTGCCCTTTTAATTCGTTATACTTTATGGAAACTGACATGTTTTACGTAGAATATTATTTATTTGGGTATATAACACTTGTAGTATCATTTGTTGGGAGTTTTGGAGTGAAATATGATGATTTGGATGAGTTTGGAATAGGATTCTCGTAACTGGTTTTCTGCAGTTTTTCCATAACAGCTTGATCGATCGATCGACCAAAGAGCATCGATCAAACGATGATCGATCGATCGACCCCTACTGGAAAACTTATATTCCTCTTTTAAATAGTTTATTTCGATTAAAATGAGTAGTAACCTCTGAACATTATTGTTAGAACATTTTAGGACATAAAGAGGACCAGTAGGACTTTGGAAATTGGAGCATTTAAGGTAAGACGAATTTAGGGTTAACGGGGAGTGATTTACACTTAAGAAATAATGAGAACGTGGGACTAAAGGAGTGAGACTTGTAAGGATGTTACGTTATAATATAAGAGAGTACCTACTGAAATTGTACTTAGGGAGATAGGAAACTACGAGTGATGAAAAGTAAGTTTGGAATACTCCCATAAATAAGAATAAAAGAGACGAGACATTATACGGGATAATCTAGTAATGTGTACTAAGAATGAATATCATAAGTATGGGTCGTGGGCGTAGCTAATTAAGAAATGGGAATGATAGTATACATATATATGAATGTATTTGTGTATATACTAAATACCTGTAAAAATCATACCCGCGCTACTTGCTATCACTAAGGTTACCGCACCGGGATAGTCTTATCTCGATGGGACCTTTATGAGGGATATTGACTTGTAGCCTAGAACATAGGAATCCTTGGTACAGTCTATTTGATTGATAGTCAGACGGTCCTAAGAGACGTGAGGGTATGTGCTGACCTCTTAGTGAGTTAAAACTATGCTTCGCCTCAATTTGTATATGTTTTGTGTTAATACAGTTCGAGAGTGATCCCGAACTAGTATTTCCGTTAGTACGAGTGATACGGGGACTTGATAGCAGAGTATGTCAGTACCATAAATTCTATGTAGGGTGTTGATAATATATATATATATATATATATATATATATATATAGAGAGAGAGAGAGAGAGAGACTTGAAATTGGAAACTTTATAATGTGACTAAAAGTAGTTAAGTAATGAATAAATATTCCGACTTTATATTAAGTGTTTGAAAATATTGAGACAATGCTGAAAAACTTATTAATGAAATGAGATTCATGTGAAAACTTTACTTCTAAAAATCAATGATCTTAGCCCTAGTAATTGTCGGCATGAATACTTATGAGGAAATTAAATTATGCTAAAATCTTGAGATTAATAGTGCGGTAGGTGTGCATGCTAGAAGAGAGGTGAGAATTTCTCAAGAGAGTGTTGCATACTAATATGAATTGTTGCATTAGTTGATAAGCATTTTAAATACTTGCTAAACTAAATTTTAAACTATTTTTACAATCGGGCTCTGACCCGTTTTCTGTTATCTCTTCTCTCTTGTATATATATGTATATTACAGGTGCCCAGACACAGGGAAGTCATGCTTAGGATCCTTTGGTCAGAACGCGTTGTAGCTTATGTGGAAAAAGTAGGCCTTTTGCTTAGACGACCTCGTTATTGACTTCACTCTTAGTTCTATTTTATTCAGTTGGGCATGTGTCGCCCTTTTTCCTTATTCAGTTGGTTTTGTCAGAGATTGTTATTCATTTACTTTTATTACTTTTACTTTGAGATTTGTTACTATCATTATTTTTTTCCTTTGAAGTTTTAAGTTGGGATTAGTTATTTGAATGCTTAAATTACGTGAATGATCTTTTCCAGACTAGTTATTGGTGTGACTCTTAAACTACGAATTATGAAAGATTTTTATTAATAGACTTAAATTAAAAATGAAAATAATGTTTTAAATGATTTTGACACTTAGCTTAATTATTTAGGGAGTTAAATTGGAAAGTTTATTTTTCGACAATGATGCTAACAATGAACCAACCGTTCACCTTGATTATAATTTAAGAAAGGACTGATTTCCTGGCATTTAATTAGGCGGGGTGTCACAAACTTGAGGATGATCGTGGACTTGCAATTGGAACTACATTTGGAGATATTTGAGGAGCTTCTACATCTTCATGTTCATCTTCTTCAACACTTTGTGATTCTTCATTAAGGGTGATAACTTGATTTTAGGATTTTTTTTCTTTCCAATCCCAAAAGACTTTCTCATCAAAAAATCACATCTCTACATATAATCACCTTGTTCCTCTTCAAGCTAAAGAGTCAATAGCCCTTTGTTTTTTAGATATACCCCATAAAGATGTATTTTTCACTACTTTGATCAAGCTTGTGTCTCACTTCTTTAGGGACATGAGCAAAGAAAATACAACCAAACACCCTCAAGTGGTTCACGGATGGTTTTCTTCCACTCCATGCCTCAAATGGAGTTTGGTTTTCTACGGCCTTTGTAGGGCATCTATTCATCAAATAAACCGTCGTATACACCAATTCAGTCCAAAAAGTATATGGTAGCCCTTTCTCATCTAACATGGAGTTCGCCATTTCCTCAATGGTTATATTCCTTTCTGCCACTCCATTTTGTTATGGAGTATACCCAACCGTTAGTTTTCTTTCCATGCCAATATCTTCATAAAATTTATCAAACTCCTTACAGTTGTATTCTCCACCTCTATCACTTCTCAAAATTTTCAAGTAGTGACCCCATTGTTTTTCAACTTGTTTTTGAAACTTTTTAAAAATGGCATAAACATCTGATTTTTTGCCGCATATAATACACCCAAGTCATCCTTGTAAAATTACAAATAAAGGTAATGAAGTATTTGTTACAGGTATGATAACTGTTCTTCATTAGTCCACACACATCGGTATGAACAAGCTCCAATGGTACTTTAGCTCTCTATGCTTTCTCCTTTGGAAAAAGCTCTTGATGGTGCTTTCCAAGAGTGCATCCTTCACAAACTCCATTTTCTTCTTGGATGTTTGGCAGCCCATAAACCATGCTCTTTTGATGCAAATTCTTCATGCTTTGAAAATTCAAGTGCCCATATCTTCTATGCTACAGCCATATGTCATCAACCACATTCATCTTCAAGGCCACATTCTTTGAGTATGAAAAGTGAGAGGAAAACTTCTATTCTTTTCCATCTTGATTTTTGCAATAACTTGTCTTCTCCCCCCTTTGTCAAAATTTTGCACGAGTCTTCTTCAAAGAGAATAGTGTACCCGTGTTCCACAAGTTACCCAACACTCAACAAATTATGTTCTAAATCCAGAACTAGTAACATATCTCGGATATACTTTGTTCCTTACTCCGATTCAATGGCTATAGTACCCTTGCCCTTTGTTTGGACTAAGGCACCATTACCCATCTTCACTTGAGAATTAGAAGAAGTATCCATAGAGGTAAAAACATTTTGATCTCCGGTCATGTGATTACTACACCCACTATCAATAAACCATAAATAATTTCTTTGGTCCGATGCAATTTGACAAGAAAAAAACATATTCCCCTCACATTAATGTTCTTCGGTGAATTTACCTTGTTGGTTGTTCTTGACTCGACAATCTTTTGAACATGCCCAAATTTCTTGCAATTGTTACATTGTGGCTTTTCCTGGATCCAACAATCTTTATAAATATGGCTACTTCTATTGCAAATACTACACTTTTGTTCATTAAAACTTTCATTACTTTCTCTTCCTTCAAAATTATTTATACCTTTTCCTCGAGTGTTTCTTCCTCTTCCTCTTCCATGTCTTCCACCTCTTAAAGATTCAACTTTGGGTAGATAAAAAAATGGTTTCGCACCAACATTGAGCTTAGATTGAAAGGCACTCTCAACAGATTTTTCAGAGTGTCTACTCAACCTTTACTCATATGTTTTAATGGAACCCATCAATTATTCAACACTCAAAGAGGCTATTTATTTAGTTTCTTCAACAATGGCAACAATGGGGTCATACTTTTTCGGCAAACTAATCAAAATCTTTTCAACAATCCTTTGATCAGAAAGTTTCCCCCCATATGTTTTCATTTGATTCACACTCTCCATTAATCTAGAGAAATAATCTTTCAACATTTCCACATCCTTCATCTTCATATTCTCAAAATATATTCTTAAGGACTGAATTTTAATAGCCCTTACCTTCAAAGTACCTCTGAATTCCTTTTGTAAAATATTCCAAGCCTCCTTTGCTTTGTTTGAATTGATGATTATTGGAAATATTGTTTCAACTAACCCCTATTGGATTAGTCTTAAAGCTTTTTCATCCTTGTTCTTGTGCTCCTTCAACTTTTTCTTTTAAACATTCGGCAAAGCCGTGATATCCTCCGGTTCATCAAACTCATCTTTAATATACTCCGATAAATCAAATGAAAGAAAAATGGTTTTCATTTTTCCAGACTAGAAATCATAGTTCTCTCCATCAAAAATTGGAATGAGGGGTTGTTGGGTACCCATTTGGTTGTTAGAACTTGCCATAAATTTTCGGTCGTTTTTCGTCGGATTTGATTTTCGGACAACAAAGAAAATACACCCAGCTCTTAATCTGAACAGGGCTCTGATACCACGTTGTTGGAGTTTTAATGAGAACTATATTGTTGTATTAGAAGAAGAAGTGAAAAAGAAAGCAAGATAGGTATTGTGGAGAAGATAATCTTTTCATTTTAATGAATGAAAGTTCTGGTAGCTGAGTACATATTAGAAAACCAAGGAGATGCATTTATTGTTATGTTGATTTTACTCCACTAGAACATACAATAGGTAGACTAGACTTTAGGACTACTAAGGCACACATTAAAGGCACATTAATTACCCTACAACAGCCCCTACAACAGCCCGTACGGTAGCTATAGCGGCCCCTACAGCAGCTATGCCTTAATTTTAACAATCCGAACTCCAAATACAAACCATTCCTCGAGTCATGTCAGTCACTACAATAAAAATATATGCATTAAAAGATAAAGTTCAACCATTGAATTCAAATGTTCAAAAAGTGGACAATATAAACATTTATAGAAATATAAGATTTAATCCTCGTCAGCATCCATATGAGCAGCAAAAGTTGCACCGACAGTTGAACCATATCTAGAAAATAATAGCCAAGAGATATAAATAGTGAAATTGTTCTGAGTACTTTCTACCATCTAAACCTAATAAAAGTAAAACTAGGAAAAAAATCATACATGAAAAGAAAAAAAAAACTTAAGGAAATTGGATCGTCTTAATAAACATTTGATATCATTTTATTTAAGAACACTACTAGAAAACAATCACCGAAAGCACAATTTAAATATATCATGTTTTCGTGATAATCAAATGTTTAATGAAAAAAAAATCAAAAGTTAAATGTTTTGATAATTATACCGTGGGCAACCACAACTTTCAAACATTCATGAATAAATGACGGCTAGAATCTTTCATTATAGTTCCCACTGAGAGTTAAATAAACTATTGGTAATTGGTCTGGCAGAGATCGAGTAAACACTCAAAGATAATTTATTACATTGACAAAAAATAAAGGCACACATTCCGAAAGAAATTAGATTACAAATGATGCAACTAAGACATAGGTTCGACATAAAAAATGTTAAAACTTAAGTTCTCCTTCTCATTCACTTATGCGTCTTTGAATTCAAGGTTTTATGAATACCTTTAGATTAAAGTTTGCATCTTTGAATTCAAGTAGGCATGTTTTAAAACCGAGCACACAAAATCAATGCATAATCTTTTATTCTTACTCATTAAATTTTAAATCTATATATTGTTGAAACTTGAGTTAAGTACCCGGAAACATAATCAATATTATAAACAAACCCAAAATATAATCATTTATATTTATGATAATATAAGGAAAATTAATATAAAAAAGAGCAAAGGAAAATTCTTAGATGCCAGCTAGGTAAACATGGCCTTTTCCATGCTCAGTTTTCAAAGATATTTAACAACAAGTGTTAGTATTAAGTAAATAACAGAATATAAAAAAATACGAATAAAAAATGGCTAAAATTTTTAAATCAGAAATCACCCTTTCTTCCTTCATAATAAGATCCAACTGCCTCACAAATATGCGTATGCTGAATTAAATACAAAAGAAGGGCCTTAAATTCATACTGATGCAATGTTCCTCAAACTTATACAGTACTCGCTTAAGCACTGGATCCTACATATTGCTAATTCACTCCGCTCAATCTCTCTACATGTATTCAAGTGCATATACATGTTTTTGTTCATTAGGGTAAGACTCCGAATGCAACCCTATAAACTCCATCATGGATGGAAAGCGACATATCACTTGTCAAGTAATGAAGGACACTCTATCGGATTTATTTTCTTTTCAGGTTTCCAATGTTCACTGCTAGTTAAGAAAAATTTTACTCGAACCAAGTTTTTTGCCCCAAATCAATCCTCTCCAGATACATACAAAAAGAGAATCTACTCGTGATTGCAAGAATATTGTCATAAATCTAAGGAATATCAAATTTAAATCATAAACAGTACATTACAATAATTCATTGAGAATACTATAACTTTTTTCATGCAATAAAAAAATTGTAACTATTGCATAAATAAATCTGAGTTGTACAATTAGTTGAGTCTTCAAGCATTACTTTATAAAAAATGATATAAACCATTTCTAACACAACATTATAGACCATTCATTAAAATATTTTAATAGGTAATTGTAAAAGTTTATGTAAAAAAGCATTACAATAATTCAATACAACCTACTTTTTAATTATAAATAGTAGATTAAAACAATTCAATACAAGCCATTTTTTAATCATAAACAGAACATTACAATAATTCATTGATGCATTCACTGAATGAGATAAAAAGGATTGAAAATATGAAATGATAAGGCAAAGAACTGAATGCTTTTGAATAATTAGAGTTGGATCCCTTTAGAACATTAATATTGTGATGAAGCTGCTACATATCCATTTGAAGTTGTGAGAAGACAATTTCAAATTAAAGTCCTAGAAACAAAGATGAGTGAAATGGCAACTTGTGTAAAGATACTTGGGCAAGGTGGAGTTTCGGATCATTAAGCTGGATCTAGGAGCCACCTAAGTCCGATTTTTAAGGAGTACACCCTATATCCAACAGTATCGGTGTGGACAAGAAGCTTTCAACCTGAGTACACCCTACTTCCAAAATCTTTAAGAGGGGACGCAAAACTGTTCTTCCTTGCTAAAGTGAAAAAAAAAGTTTAGATTCATCCAAGTACTACAGCAATGTAACAGAGTTTGAACAAAGTCAGAGAAAACAAACTAGGGAAAAGGAGATAATATATTATATAATTTTAGGACTTAAAATAATATTGATTATGGATATAGGACAAAAAAAATTTCTTTTCCAGTTTTAGTCCCTATTTTCAAATTAAAGGGATACGTGGCATGTTGTGATTGGTTGACGTTTTATGAATATGGGTCCGCGCCAGTGGCTTTATTCAAAAATAGGGACTAAAACCATAAATAAAATGTTTGTTGTCCTATTTTCAAAATACATATTACAATCGGTCATAAATTTACAAAACCCCTAAGGAAAAAATGATTTTTCGTGGCAACAAGTAAGCTCTTGACAATTTGGAGTTGGTCTTGTAATTTGGAGTGGCAACACGTGGCATGTTGTGATTGGTTGACGTTTTATCAATATAGGTCCGCGCAACTGGCTTTATTAAAAAATAGGGACTAAAACCATAAATAAAATGTTTGTTGTCCTATTTTCAAAATACATATTACAATAGGTCCTAAATTTACAAAACCCCTAAGGAAAAAATAATTATTCGTGGCAACAAGTAAGCTCTTGATAATTTGAAGTTGGTCTTGTAATCTAGGGATCTTTGGGACGCCACCGAGGAATCCTTGCATTTTATGAGACACTCGCCACGGCACATGTTAAAGTGGGATGGTTGAAATGTTTTGGGACCAAAACCAACTTTTGTGGACTATAACGCCGTTTTGACGGCAAAGATGCAGATTGACGTGAACCACCCTGACTCAGAGGATCCCGGTGAGATTGTGGTGGCAATATCATCGGCCTCTATCGCGTTTTTTACCCGATGTAAAGTTGAAGGGAAAGAAGAACAAATTAGCATGTGTGATATTTTCGAGGAGTTTGTTACATTCTTAAAATTGATAATAGCCGTGAGGTTGTTCCACAATAATAAGAGAGGCTGATTTGGAAAAAAAAAATCATTGATAATACTATAACTTCTTTTCATACAATAAAAAAATTATAACTATTGCATAAATAAATCTGAGCTGTACAAATATTGAGCCATCAAGCATTACTTTATAAAAATTGATATAAACCATTTCTTTATGTGTATTTGGATTGAGCAACTCCAAACACAAACACACATATATGTATTTATTTATGTGTATGTGTGTTTGTGTGTAAGTTTGTTGGAAATAAACTCAATCGAGTGTTCCAAGGATATCTACATATATGCGTTTATGTCTGTGTATGTGTGTAAGTTTGTATGAAATTAGCCCAATTAAGTGTTGAATGGGCATCTATATTATGTATGTTATGTTATTAATTAATGGACAATATGCATGTTGTAACACCCCGTACTTTTGTGCATTTAATATTTAATTAATTCGGGATTTTAAATTACTGGTGTGTTGTGATTTTAATTGAATTAATTATGATAATATATATATATTTAAATATTAATCGAGGAGTAAATGGTTAATGTTTAGGGAAATTTATTTACTAAGTGAATTGTAATAATTTAATTACGTGATTTCGGGTATTAATGACAGGGTATGCACTTATTCCAGCCGAGAGTCGGTATAGACTTAATGGGGTGTGAGATAAGGATTTTTATAATTTAATTCGGATGTCAATTCTAACTGCGCGGTTGAGTCCGGATGGGTCGAGATAGTCATAAAAGAGTACCCGGGGTAGTAATTGGGTCTCGGGGTATTTTTGGGCATAGCCGGGCCCACACGGGGTGAGTTGGGCCACTTTAATTAAGCCCATTAGGTGAAAAACGGGATTAAGGGTTTTTAACCTAATGGGGAGATTAGGAAATAAGCAACCATCAAATCTAAGCCTAGGGCTTGAGAGGTAAATTGGGGGAAAGCTTAGCAAAAGCCAATTTAGGGATTTTGGAGCCAAATCGAGGGACTACGCCAACGGAATCAGACACTACGAACACTTTCAGGCAAGTGGTTAACTGTTTTGATTCTTAAAGCATGATAATCAATCCATATCATAGTGATGTGTAAACCAAAATTCGTTTTTGGGTGTAAATGGGTACAAAATGGGGTTTTTGTTTTTGAAACACTTGAATGAGATTCAAAGTAAGATTTAGATGGGTGATTTATATCTGAGTATGTAGATATTTATTGAACGAAAATTTCAGAACATAAAAGAGTGGAAATCGAATCTGGAATTTGGGATTTAAAACAGATAATTGAATTTTATGGAGAAAGACCCATTTCGAAAATTATGAGATAAGTAGAGAGGTTGATTATCTTAAGGTCTCTATGATGAATGGGATGTGGATTAACCATGTGTAGATGATGGGATGATGTAATTAGAGGTTTAAATTCTGGTTTAGAAACCTTGAGGTTCGTTAATGGTGGAAAACAGGGGGGAGGCAGAGCTGTAACGAAGGGGTCGATCGATCGATCGGGGGCATCGATCGATCGATGGTGGGAAATTCTTTCCAGTTCGGCCTGGGTGAGATATAAGGGGGAATTAATTATAAATTAAATTTCCATACATTTATTAATGATAAATAATTGTGAAACAAATATTCCTAGCAATTATGGGAGAAAGTAATTGGAATTAGGATGAATTTATGTGGGACATTAAATGGATGAAATTGAGAAATTTTATTCCAAAATAGTGAGGTACGGATCAAGTGAGTGAATCCGGGTATATTGGACATGTGACCCCAAGGTAGTGAATTAAGTTTGGAGATAAACTAAATAATTTTGAGTCGGGATATAGACTTGGGAAATATTAAGTTACGGGCCACGTATGTGAGTCCGGGGACAATGGTTGAGTGACGCCAAGTTATTAAATTAATAAATGCGATAATTAATTTAATTAGAGTCGGATTGTAGACTCGGGTAGGATTAATTTAATAAAGGTGTTAATTAATTTAATTAAAGTCGATTTGTAGACACGGGTATGATTAAATTAATGGGTGGGATAATTAGTTTGATCAGGATCGGATTGTAGACTCGTGAAGGGTACTTATTAATTAATGTGATAATTAATTATATTAGAGTCGGACCATAAACTCGGAATTCGGGTTGATTAATTAATTTGTTAATTAATTTAATTAGAGTTGGACCATAAACTCGGGGAAAGTATTATACTAATTGAGGTGTGAATTAATTATATTAGAGTCGGACCATAGACTCGGGAAGAGGATAAGTTATTAAGTGAGAAAATTAATTACATTGAGTCGGGCCACAGACTCAGGAAATTACAGGTAGTGTGCAGGAGTTTGAGTACACGGTAAAAATCGGGGTTATTAATATATATATATATATATATATATATATATATATGTGTGTGTGTGTGTGTGTGTGTGTGTGTGTGTGTGTGTGTGTGTGTGTATGTATTGTGTGTGACATTAAATATCAGTGACTAGATATTTATTAAATTTATATACGCAAATGCTATCAAGGGAGGTTGCGCGATGTGGGTGAATCCCCTAGCTTGAGGAGTAGGGCGAGTATATCCCCAGGTCATAGCGTCCGGTATATATGGGTGAGGGATTTATCTCACTTTCAGGGAAGTAATATGACCGCCTCCACTTCGTTTATATTTTGGTCCAAGTTGGTGAGCGATTCCATCTTGGGGAAACTAGGTTTTGTGAGCACACCTAGTGAGATAGAATTTTAGAGGGAATCATCCGGTGAGGGTATACTCGGAAGGATGGATACACGTATAATATATGTGTGGATGTTAGTAGAGGTACGTATAATATGGTAGTAAATATTATATGTAGGTGATAATACAGGGTGTGATGTATCTACTTTATATAACTCGGGTTACAGTTATATGCAGTTAATTAATGAGAAATTCATTAAGTTAATCATTTGTGGGAATAATACAGTGTGTGATGTATTTACTTTATATAACTTGTGACACGGTTATATGCTGCTATTTAAGAGGAATTAATTAAGTTAATTGTGAAATAACTTATAATTCAAGAATTATTATACTCGGGTTAGAGTAGTATGGCAAGGGAAGGTTATACCAGGACTAGTTGGACGGGGTAGTACAATTAGGTGGGGTTAAGGTAACTGGTAGGTGTGCACAATAGTGGAGGGGTGAGAATGTCCACAGGGGAGTGCGACACTAACTTAAATATGAAGCGCATTCATGCATTTTAAATTACTGCAGCTAATTCACTTGCTAAATATTTTCAAAATGTTTTGGGTTCTAACCTTTGCTATAAAACTATTTTCAAAACCTTTTAGGTGTCCAGCCACAGGGACGCCATGATTGATATTCTATTCCAGGGACACGGAGCTGCGGCACATGTGGATGCTAGCAGGAGTTTGGATTAGACGCATCATTCATTCATTCCTAGAGTAGGAATCTTCTAGTAGTCTCAGTTTTATTTAGGGCTTGTCGCCCAGACTTCTTGGTACAGTTTTCAGGAGTAATTCATTCAGGTGTTGAATAATTGTATTGGATTATTTATTTGGTGGCCGGTGATTTATTCGGCAAGTTGTGTATATATGATTCAGTTTATTTTCATTCAGTTGTGTGAATGGTTTATATTTTTATTCCGCATGTATTGTTTTGTTTAATTAAAAAGTTAAAACTGGCACCATTTTTTGGAATACTAGGTGGTTAGTAAGTTTTAAAAAGTTTTCGACAGTGATGCTAAGGATGATCCAACTGGGATTCCTGTTTTAATTTGGTATAGGACTGATCACCCGGTATTTTATTAGGCGGGGTGTCACACATGTGCTTATGCCATATAACTATATCTTATCGAGTGTGTTGTAGTGGGGTCGAATCAGACGTGATCCGCCCAATCGAGGTTTCGAATCTGAATTATTGTCCAAGGGGAGCCAACTATGGTGCCAGGGATTGGGGTGGGACGCGATTTTTTTTTAGTTTAATTCATGTTTAATTCGAGTTTTATACAAAAATAATTTAGTTTAGCTAATTCTAAGAATTACTTTTAACATATTCGAGTTTATTAACATTTAACATATTATGTACAAAAATTAAAATGTCTATAAACCCTCAAAATCTTCAAGTAATAGGCTCAAATCACGCAGCCACATTGAAGGTAATATCATGGCTCCCGCGATAATAACGAAACCATGCCTCCCATCCAACATGGCAACAAACAAGGTAGAGGTCTAGGTTGATGAAGGATGATGCAATATTCCTCCTTTTTTACCAAAAGCAAGTCCTTCTATGTTAGGGTAGCTGGTGATTACTAGATCCGACTCCATGCTACTTCGAATTAAGAGACCCGTGAAACATGCAGAAGCTGCTATTAAGAGGAGAGAGTGCATTCATTTGGAACAAGAAGAAAAAAAAACAAGCTGAATGTCTTTCATGATGGTGATGTTTTGTTCTGGGCTTTAAAGGGTTGAAATTATTAAGCTGATCAAACCTTATTTTTACATTTAAAATTATTAATATTGACAAGGGTGAAAAATTGTGTTTAATAATTACATTTAAAATTAATTTTTTAAATAATAAAAAAAATCATTAGGAGAAAAGGCCTCTCTTATTGCTTTTACAAGCGTTAATTAAAAAAAATTAAGAAAATTTACGAATTCTTGAACGAGAAGAAGAATGCCATAAATTATACTGAAGTGCAGATTTCTCCTCAGGAGTTCCACTGGAACATTAAACAATCTTGCCTTAGTTTGATGAAAACCACACCATATTGCTACAGAAATCTTGAATTTTCAAAGTTGTTTAAAATATCGAACGAATCAGTAGCTCTATTTTTTTCAAATTTTCTCCTAATCAATTTTTAAACAAAAGCACGAGCTTGAGAAGATCTCAAACTCATTACTGAGTCCTATCGTCGGATCTCAACACGTAGGTTAACTGCATGACTGGTAGCGTTCTAAACTACTCGAGGGCTGGAACCATATGTTGTTTACCGGATTACAAAAATTTAATATTTCACTAAATAAATAAATAGTAATTAAAATTATTTAATTAATTACTCTAGAAAAACAGTATTACTAAAAAGAGTAAAGAAGAACATACAATTTGTGATTAAAACAATGACTTGCATAGTTTTAACCGAGTCGAAAGTTGAACTATCTCTCCTTAAGATAGAATGCGCCCCCGCTACGGTGCTAACGACATATTCAATAAGAGCCTGCCTCCTAGGACGAAACAGTCAATGAATGATACAAGAACTACTTCAGTGCAACAGTCCCACGAACCAACAATGTCGAATTTCTCTCAAGCAGTAAGAAGGGGACAAGGACAGTAGCAGAAAATTCGGGTAGATTTTCTGGTTTTTAAAATGGATTGCATATGGTTCTTTTTATAAGTGGCGAAGGACTACAACTCATGGCTTTTTCCAAAACAGATGTGAATGTTTGTACAGTCGTATCTCTCTAACAAACAAACTCAACATTTTAACTAAATAATTAAAAAATGACATCATTTTTAAATAATTAAAAAATGACAATGTTTTTAAATAATTAATTAATGCGGAAAATTATTAATTCGTAATTAATTATTTCATTTCGGGAAAGCAGATTTTTTGGTTCCCAAAAGAAATTTTATAGCCCAAAGGTCAATTAAAATTTGTCCAAAATAAATTAATAGTTGCTTAAGAAATACCCACGACCCACATCCAGGAGATGGGCACGGGCCGGGCCGAACGGACGGCGGCGGCGCGCTCACGTGTGGACTTTTGGCCCAAGGCCAACACATGCATAGTGTAGGCCATCTCCACTTCAAAGAGTTGGGATAGCCCAAGGCATCCAAGCCCTAGTCCCATAACTTGGGTATATTAACTCAAAGTATTTTTACCACTTTTCCAACGTGGGATAAACCCTTAACTATGTTACACCATCTAGCTTAAACTCAAATGAGTCACTTTAAGTCCAAATTTATCATTCATTACTTCACTATTTTGAACAATTGAGTATACCAAATTAATGTCCTTGTTATAAGGAACACAATGGTACTAAGACACGTCACTTTTAATATATGTGTCTTAATTATCGGATGTCCCCATCTCTCAAATCTATGGAATTCGTAAACCCTTTGAAACCTACACCTAAACCGCGTGACATTGATAGAGATAAAGCCAAAAGTTTTGCCTCCATCTTATCCAAAACTTGTGATCCCTTCATTAAAACGAAACCGTATGAATGTTTTAAAGGTGAACCAATGATTTCATTCTCAGAGGAGGAAAACCTTAAACTTGCAGACCCATATAAGTTCTCTCTCATTAGGAGATTCAACTTTGTCAGACCTTCCATGGAATCAATATGAAAATCTTTTCTTTCATTTTCTCTCAAAGAAGCCTTTTCTATAGGCTTACTGGATGATAGACATTTTCTCATTAAATTATTATGTGAAGAAGACTCTATGAGGCTTTAGTTAAGAGAATAATGGTATATCTATAAATTTCCCATGAAGGTGATGAAATGGACCTACGATTTTATACCAGGTCAAGATAGCTCCATTCTCCCCATTTGGCTTTCCCTTCCTTAATTACCAGTTGATTTATTTACAAAACCAGCCCTATTTGCAATTGCTAATCTGATTGGTAACCCGCTAAAAGTTGATGAAGCAACAACTAATGTCACCAGACCTAGCCAACCAATACTTTGTGTTGAGGTTGATATAGCTAAAAAACTTCCAACTAGACTGCGTATAAGTTGTGGCACAAAGAGTTTCTGGCAAAAAAATTTATATGGAGAATGTTCCGGCTTACTGCGTTGCATGCGCAAAGATTGGCCACCTGGACTCTGAGTGTGGTATCGATGGAGATGATTCTAAAGTGTCAAATGGTAAACAGTGTGCCAACGAAGAGATGGTTATATTTGGTAAAGGAAAAGAGGTACAAACTACTAAAGAGAACTATTCAATAGTTGTACCTAAACCTAAAAATAAAGGAGTTTGGATTGAGAAAACCATTAACACGAGGACAACAACTATAGCCAAGGTAGGAGAGTGTCTTAATGGTAGAGATATTGGTTAAGAACCAATATTGCTTCAAGAAGTGACTAAGCATGGTTTAGTTTCTACCTCGCTAACAGGTACTTTGATCAATGCCGGAAAACAATCGAAAAATTTAAATTCTGGAAATCAGAACTGTTTGGCAGATACTGATCAGGAAGATGGTTTTCACAAAATAAGTAGTTAGTTGATAACGTCCCTAGTGACCCGGTATACACGCATAATCCTTTTGACTTGCTGAAGTTGTATGCAGAAGATCAGGAAGAAGGTGAGATTCCTACGGTTGTTCAAAATAATTCCTTTAACCTTTATACGTCCCATCCATCTCACGCCTCAACTCCTCCTTTAGTTTTCCCTAAAAACATGAATATTAGCTGGAAACCGCTTTGGAAATATGATGAAGATCTTCCAACAGAAACATCGGACTCAGTTCCTATTTCTTTGGATGATTTGAAATCATTTTCAAAACAGCTAACCAAAAAATATTCCATATTCCAAAAATAATATTCCTCTATTACCACCTTACACCAACTTCACTTCCTCCTCTTCTTTGAATGGTAAGATAGAAATTTGTCTTCCATTATCTAAACATGTAAATAGTGCAAAGCCTCAAATTACAGTTGTTAGTGGGAAAAAGATCCTTCAAAAGTCAAAAAAAGAAAAATGGATCTCAACCAAGAGGGACACCTGTTCAAAGCAGAGAAGGTAGTAATGTTGCAAAAAAAAAATTTGCCAGACACTCCTAAATGATCAGCTCCTTATTTTGGAACATTCGAGGAGTTGGTAACAATTCCTCCATTAGAAGACTTAAGAGATTAATTAAAAAACACTCTCTAGTGTTGGTAACTATTCAAGAACCAAAGATTGATCAGTGTAAGCTAAATGAGATATGCAGAAAATTGAATTTCCATGGAGGCCTTGCAAACAACAATAGTAAAATTTGGATAATGTGGAAATATCAATGTTAGGCAACTCTTATTCGAGACAACGAGCAGAGTTTGACTGTTTCTATTAATATTCCTCACATAGATGAACATATCCTATTTAATTCTATTTATGCTAGCTGTAATAAATTGAAGAGGTTGCGTTTATGGGAGGACATTAATTTTTTGGCTTCTTTAAATTTTGATAAATGGGTTTTAGGAGGGGACTTCAATATAATTTCTTCTCATGATGAAAAAAGGGAGGAAATTCAGTGGATCAACAAGCTATATTGGACTTTAATTCTGCAATGACTCATGTTGGATTAAAGGAAGTTTCTTATAATGGCTCGAGTTTTACTTGGAGTAACAATCGTGTTGGAGATGCTAGAATCTGGGCTAGATTAGATATAATTCTGGGCAATGATGGTTGGTTCAAATCTAAATTCGTGTCCACGGCGGAACATTTGAATAGAGCTAATTATGATCACTCTCCGATGCTATTGAAATTGCACTTTGCTAGTGATAATAACCCTAAGCAGTTTAAATTTCAATCCATGTGGACTACCCATAACACCTTTTTATCAGTAGTTGAAACGTTTGGAAGACTAAGATGAAGGGAAGGCCCATGAAAATCTTTTCTTCGAAATTAAAGCTAGTCAAAAAAGATTTACAAGTTTAGTATAAAGAAGTATTTTCAAATATATTTCTTCAGGTCCAATTAGCAGAGGAAGATTTAATCTTTAACGAACCCAAATATGACATGTTTCCATCAGAAGAGAACCAAGAAGAATGGAAGAAAGCCACAGCTAAGTTTAATATTGAACTTAGAGTAGAGGTAATTTATTGGAAGCTAAAGGCCAATATCAAGTGGATGCAACATGGTGGCCAAAATTCTTCTTATATCCACTCTGTGGTGAAAAATAAAATTAACCGTCTAACCATTCAAAAAATTAAAAACGATTTGGGTGAATGGTTAGATAAAGAAGAAGATATTGAAAATGAAATCATCAATCACTTTCAATCTCTTCTTGGTTCTTCTACTCAAAACATTTTTGATAATTCTATTTTTGATTGCATTCCTAAGGTTATAAATGATGATATCAATTATGGCCTTACGGATGTTCCATCTCAACTTGAAATTAAAAATGTAACTTTCTCCTTTGGAAAAAATAGCGCTGCGGGGCCTGATGGGTTTAATGGTACCTTTTTCAAACATGCTGGAATATCATTAAAGAGGATCTAGCATTGGCTATCCAATCTTTTTTTCTTGGAGATGATATTCCAATATGTTGGTTAACAACAAATATCATTTTAATCCAAAAATTGAAAATCCATCTTTTTGCAAAGAATTTAGACCCATAAGCCTATGCAACTTTTCCAATAAAATTATATCCAAAGTCGTTGCTAACAGAATGGGGAGTCTTCTTCCAAACATTATTTCTTCTTCTCAAGCATGATTCATTAAAGGAAGATCAATCTCAGATAATATTTTGTTGGCCCAGGAGATGTTTTCCTCATTCAACAAAAAAGTTCGGGGAGGGAATCTTGTTTCAAGCTAGATATGGCCAAGGCATATGACTGGATATCTTGGCAATTTATTCTTAAAGTGCTAAGAGCTTTCAGTTTCTCGAAAACTTTGATTGACATAGTTTGGAGATTAATATCCAACTGTTCGTATTCTTTTTTTATTAATGGGAAACCAATGTTTTTTTTATCTAATCGTGGTGTGCGCCAAGGTGTTCCTCTGTCCCCATCTTTATTTGTTATTTCTAGTGAAGTGCAGTCTAGAGGAGTACATAAGCTGGCTTTATGCAATCAAATCAAGAAGTTCTATACTCCCAGTGGGTGCCCTCTAGTTACGTCTCTATCATTTGTGGATGACATTCTTTTCTTCACGAATGGCCACAATGTTTCAGTTAATTATTTCGTGCAATTTCTTCGCCACTATGAAGCTCAGTCGGGTCAACTTGTTAACAACTCTAAGAGTTGTTTTATTGTGCCTCCTAGCTGCTACAGTTTGCGAGTTCAAAGAATCCAGAATCAGACGGGATTTTCCCCCAAAAAACTGCCATTCATCTATTTAGGAGTCCCTATATTCAATGGCAGAGAGCCTAATCAATTTTTTCAACCTCTTTTTGGAAAAGCGCAAGACAGAATATCGAGTTGGAGTAGCAAAACTTTATCGCATACCGGAAGATTGGTTCTCATTAAATCTTTCATTCAAACGCAGGGGCTACATTAGTTTGAATCGATTAATCCTACTCTCTCAGCTTTAAACGATATAGACAAAGTCAATGCAATTTATTTTTGGGGCCAGCAGGAAGAGATTAAAAAGTATCATTGGATTTCGTGAAAAAAATATGTTTGCCTAAAGAAGAAGGAGCTCTTGGTTTACGAGATACAATTGATGTTTGTAATGTCTTCACTTGCAAATTATGGGTCAAGTTCCTTAAAAATAATTCCTTATGGGTTGATTATATGAATAAAAGATATAAGAAGCTTGCTACTCGGAATGTTTTTGGTTCAATCGCCTCGGCTAGCATTACGTGGAAAAGAATGCAAGGTATGTTCCTATTTCAGAACTCAAATATCATATTTCAAGCAATTAAGTCTTGGGTTGACAAGGGATTTATTTTCAAAATTGCTTGGTATCAAATTAGAAGAAGAGACTGCATCCAATTTACCTCGAAGATGTTTTGGGACAACCGGTTAGCTCCAAAGATCGCAATATTCATGTGGCGTTAATTTTGCGATGGTATTCCTCTAGACCAAAATTTGAAAAATATCAAAATCCCTATAGTTTCGCGATGTAGTTGTTGTTCAAATGGTCAAGAAGAGAATCGGGATCACTTATTTCATGAAAGTGACATTGCTCGACAAGTTTGGAAATATTTTGAAGAATTGATGGGACGAAAGACTTCAAACATGTCTTTGAGATCTAGAATTGTGTCTTGGTGGCTATCTACTCGGGGAAATTCTATATATGCAATTTTATGCAAAATTATTCCTAGTCTAGTATGTTGGAAATTATGGTGCGCCATGAATAATAGTGTTTTTGAAGGGATTAAGATGGAAGCTAACCATATAATTAGAGAAACTCATGATGAGATTAGGGCCATTTTCAAAGACAAACCTTATAAGGGTCCTCTCTCTAGATTTTTATCTTCTTACATTGATTATTTTTCCATAGCTTGTTCATAACTGTAACCTACCGAAGAAGGGCTATTCTTCTTCCTCTCTAATAAAATTTTTTTATTAAAAAAAAAAGTCTTAATTATAATTGACTCTAAAGTTTAACCAAATAAGTTGTAATTTAATAAATATATAACAATCCCCCACATAAATGAAATTTGGAAGAACCAAACGAATTCAAACTGAGAGTTTTTCTAGGAAAAAAACATTGCATCGATAAAGATAGCTTGTGGCTTTGAATCTTCCCTAGTGAGATACTATCGAGATTACTAGCTAATCAATGAATGTGATGTCTTGAATTGATTGATTATTTGTATAAACTGAGACAATAGCATTCACGCAATAATTTTTCAACCTTCTTGGTTCTCATTATTGTGTCCATTTTGGCCTTGGACACCTCCTGATTTCATGAGTGCGCTAGAGAAATAGCCTTCGTTATTCTCAGAGAAGCGGACCCATCTCACTCACATAGGTGATTTCTATGAAGATTATCCTACTAATAGCCCACTTGACCTATACATTCAAGATATAGAAATCATTAAAAACACAGTTTATCCTTATACACGCGGTTGTTTGTGCACTATTACATCTTCAGAATGGGAGGAAGTAATTAAAGTATTACTTCTCACTGCAATGTTGAGTCATCATAAGTAGGTTGTCCCGTTAGAATTTTAGAGGTTTTAGGCCCATTGCTCGTGATAAACTTGCAACTTTCTCTCCAGGTATACCTTTGGTCAGTGGATTTGCAATATTTTCCTTTGACTTTACATTATCAATAGAAATAACTCCATTTGAGAGCATTTGTCTAACATTTTTGTGTCGACGACGTATATCTCGTGATTTACCATTATAGTTATTGTTTTCAGCCTTATTAATCACCGATTGACTTTATCTAAATCAATAAATTCAGATTCCATAGTCGATGTTGCAATGAACGTTTGCTTCGAGTATTTTCAAGATACGACTGCACCTGCAAGAGTAAATACATATCCACTTGTGGATTTTGAATCGTTTGAGTCAGATATCCAATTTACATCACTATAGCCTTCAAGTACTGTTGGATATCATTTGTAGTGCAACCCATCCCCCAAAGAGTATCAAAAATATCAAAGAACTCTTATCAAAGCCTTCTAACGATCTTTCCCGGGGTTACTCGTATATCGACTGAGCTTACTAATCGAGTACAGTTTGATAAATACTTCAAACATCTAATAATACGAGAATACTCTAATTGGGATATACCTTCACTTTTATTTTTAAGTAGGATATGACTTGGAACTACAGGTGTTCTCACTAGACTCTGAACATATTTATTATACTTTGAAGCATTTTTTCAATGTGATGTGACTGAGATAAGCTAATTTCTTGAGGGGTTCTAGTAATTTTAATTCCTAGGATGACATCAGCCAATACCATGTCCCTCATTTCAAATATACTAGTCTACATTTGTTTAGTAGAATTGATAACATTATTATTATTACCAATTATTAGCATATCATCTACATATATACATAAAATCATGTGTCCCAATTGAGCGCTTTCTATGTGAACACTTTTTTATAAATAAAGACTTTATTAGGATAGAGATGAAGAAACGCCCTTCATCGGTGGCTTACACAGACGAAAATGAAAATTTTTAAATCAAAGCCGCGATCATCGTGAATTTGAACACTACTGGGAATAACTTGAGTTTTCTCTCCACTTGTGACAATATTATCTAAAGGGGGCATATCTTCTTTAGTTTTATTGTCTTCATATGAAAATGAAGAATCAATAAGATCATTGTGGAAAACTAATTTATCCCCTTTTAACACAATGGAATCATGTTGGATTAAATTAGTTATGGTCCACAAAGGTGTGCTATTTTTTTAGTCATTTTTATCATGATGCAGAATGTCCTCTAGAGGGGGAATTGGGCAATAAGAATCTTATGTATGTGAAATATCTTTCCAATAATTCTTAGGTGTATGATCAGGGACAGTAATATTTTCCTTCCAAAATACTTTCTATATCTATAATTGCTGAGTCATCAGTGACCTAATAATTTTTATCTTACGGATCCTTTAGACAATCCATATTTTTAGCCAAGGTTAAAACAGAAGATCCTGCTGAGATATGAAAACCATGAAAAGAGTTATTGGCGGCTACAGTATGTAAGCCAATCTGTACAGCCATGCTAGTGTGGTCTTCTTCCACGTGGGTTCCTTGATCAGTTTGTTCCAAAACTTTAGGAGTTGTTGACTTTGTATCCTCTTTATTTGATATTTGAACAGTCTTCACATTTGACTGTTTTTGTTTATCATGTTGAATATGTGGAATCATTACATTAGTAATATAATGCGTGGAATTCTCAACTAAAACCACCGCCCCTGAATTAAAGGTCTTGCACTGACTGTTTCCAACCACCTACTGCTCATGACTATTTTGTTCTGATATTTTGGGATTACCACTATCGGTTGCTACCTTTGATTTAAAAAACACCAAAACGTTCGGATTTGACTTAGTGTTTAAGACCACATCTGGGCGAGAAATAAGAGTAGACTGTTTCTTTTTTTCAAGAGTTTTTTTATATTCTTTAATTGTTAAAGAAATAGCCTGATCCTTATTTTTCAGAAATTTTTTTTGCAGATTTCTGCATTCGTTAATAGTATGTCCAATAGCTTTACAAAAATTGCAAAACCTTGGAAGAGATTCATAAACCAAAGAGATAAAGAAACTACATTTCTTTAATAGTTAACACATTTCTCACACTCATTTATTTTGAAACCATTTGACTTTACGACATTGTCAAATTTTTCATGCCATTATTTAGGTGCTTCTTTCAACCAATATAATGACTTCACAAGTTTACATACTTTCCTTTCATTTTCAGGAGATCTAAAACCTTTTGATTGTTCCATATATATTTCTTCATATAATTCACCATTTAAAAATGTCGTTTAACATCCATTTGGTGTATTTCTAATTTATGTATTGTTGCAATTGCAATTAAGATTCTAATGGATGTAGTCCTGGTAACTGGTGAATAGGTGTCAAAATAATTTATTCCCTCTTTTTGCTTGTATCCTTTAGCAACAAGTCTACCTTATATTTATCAATGGTTCCATTAGCTTTTATTTTTCGTTTGAATATCCATTTACACCCTAACGGTTTTGTCCCCAGTGGTAGGTCCACCAGTTCCCATGTATGATTTTGCATAATGGGATAAATTTCACTATTGATAGCTTTTTTCCAATATGAGGCTTCCGGAGTGGATAGAGCTTCTTTTACCATTTGAGGTTCACTTTATAACATATATGTTAGAAAATTCGAAACGAAATTTTTTGAAATCTTAGCTCTTTTGCTACGTCTAGGTTCTTCCTCAGTAATATTTTGAGGTTCACTATTTATAACTTCAAGGATTCTTTTGTTAGAACATGTTTCTCGTGTATTCTTACAAGGGAAGATATTTTCAAAGAATGATGCATTCCTAGAGTCTATGATTGTTTTTTCATGAAGTTCAGGAATGTCAGACTTAGGCACAAGGAACCGATATGCACTACTGTTTTGTGCATAACTAATGAATATGCAGTCAACAGTTTTTGTACCAATTTTCACTTTTTTAGGTTCAGGAATTAGTACTTTTGCAAGATACCCCCACACTTTTATGTATTTGTAAGAAGGCTTGCGTCCTTTCCACAACTCATATTTGTTTTCTTATGAATCAATTTGTTGAGAATCTAATTAGCTGAAAGCAATGCTTCCCCCCACATATTTTGAGGTAATCCGGAACTTATTAATAATGCATTCATAATTTCTTTTAAAGTTCAATTTTTACGTTCCGCAATCCCATTTATTGAGGAGAGTAAGGTGCGGTAGTTTGGTGAATAATGGCATTATCTAAACATATTTTCTTAAATGTGTATTTGTATTCACCACCTATATCGCTTCTTAATTCTTTAATCTTTTCACCAAGTTGATTCTCAACTCCTTTCTTGTATTGCTTAAAGGCTTCAATTCCTTCGCCATTGCTTCTTAGAAGATAGACATAAAAATATCAAGTGCAATCATCCACAAAGGTAATAAAGTATTTTTTTTCACCTCTTGTGTGAATAAATTTTAAATCACATATATCGGTGTGAATTAAATCTAAAGGTTCAATACTCGTTTAAATCGAATGGAAAGATGTTTTAGTTAATTTAGCTTCTACACACTTTTCATATTTGTGACTTATATCAATGTTAAATTTAGGAATTAATTATAAGTGAATTAATTTACATAAAGTATTATAATAAACATGTCCAACTCTACCATACCACATATCGATAGACTCAAGCATATAAGTAGAAGATATCATATCATTATTATCATTGTTACTTTTAGGTGTACCAGTCATGACGTTCAATTTAAACAGCCCATCACACATATATCATTTTCCCACATACATTCAATCAATACTTAGTACAAATTTGTCTCCAACAAGGACTACATTTAATCCTTTCTTGCTTAGCACGGAATTGGAGACAAGGTTCTTTCTGATGTTAGTCATGTGCAATACATCGTTGAGTGCGAGTTGCTTCCCCGCAATCATTTTCAGCACTACTTTGCCTTTACCTTCAACCTTTGAGGTGGAGGAGTTTCCCATGAATAATTGTTATCTAATCTCAATTGATTAGTAGGTTATGAACATACTTTTATCAAAACACACATGGTTTGCAACGCCGGTATCAACGCAGCACTCTTTGGTATTGCCTACCAAATTTACTTTAGATACAACTGCGGAAAGAGAAACATTGGAGACATCGTCAGATAATGCGTCAACTTCTGTCATGTTGTCTTGTGGTGATTTCTTCTTGAAATTCTCTTATTTTTCCTTCTTGCGAAAATCCTTGGACCTATACTCTCTTTCTTTTTTCAATTAAAATATTTTCCTTTAAATTTCTTGGCACCGCCTTATTGACTTATGCCTTCATTTCTGTGCTTCCTCTTTTTGTTGAATTTTTGTCCATTCTCAACAATATTTTGTTTTGCAGACATATTATGGTTACTATTTTTCTTTTCAGATTTACGATTACCTTCTTCTATCCTTAACCGGAAAATTAAATCTTCAAGTACCATTTCTTTTCGTTTATGCTTCAAATAATTTTTGAAATCTTTCCAAGAAGGAGGTAATTTTTCAATTACCGTAGAAACTTGAATTGTTTCATTTATGACCATATTTTTAGCAAGTATTTCATGAAAAATTAATTGAAGCTCTTAGACTTGGCTTATGACACTCTTTGAATCAACCATTTTATACTCGAGAAATCTACCGACCACGAAGTTTTTCATGCCGGCATCCTCGGTTTTATATTTTTTATCCAAAGACTCTAATAACAATTTAGTGATTTTGATTGAACTATATACATTATAAAGTGTATTATCCAATCCATTAAGGATATAGTTTTTACAAATAAAATTTGAATGCTTCAATGCTTCTACAACTAGCAAAGTTATCTTATTCATTTCATTTTCTTTAACCACAGGAGCATCTTCGTTAATAAGCCTCACAAGATTAATTGTAGATAAATAGAACAACATCTTTTATTGCCAACGTTTGAAATCAGTACCATTAAACTTTTTGGGTTTTTCTCCATGAGTTGAATGAGTCGAAACGGTAGTATGAACATTAACCACCACATTGTTTTTAGGAACATACATCACATTTTTAGAAGATTCAATATCCATTATTTCTTTTATTGAATAACATAAAACCAATTTATGAAATGTATAGAATTTTTTCAAAATTAAAAACTGTTGGAACAAGAGGTATTCAATGTAAACAGATTTTAGTATGTATATAAAAATAGGTAAAAAGTTACCAATCTAAATAAGAAAAATAAATCTGGAAAATGGCATTATTCACCAAACTACCGCACCTTACTCTCCTCAAAGTTACCAATCTAAATGTGAGAACGTAAGGGACAAAGAGGGATGACTCTTGGGAGCCAAAGAGGAAGAACAAGGAATGTGTTCTTCATCACACAACGATATTCACACCAATGGACAATGAGAGGCTACAAACTCTTAAGGTAAGTTGTTAAACTTTCTTTTAATTTAATTGTACTCTTCAATTTATATCATAGTAGGTGTGTGAAACTAACAATTTTGGGTTGGGTAGACACAAATTAAGATTTTAAATTTGTGTTATTTCGAATAAATTTTGAGATTTGAGAATGATAATTTATTTTTATGAATTGTGGATAAACCCATTGATAAATTAAAAGGTTTTTTTTTTATCTGTAAAGAATCTGGGAAGAATCATGGTTAATGTCGTATTTGGGATGACAATTATTAGATTAGAATTTGAACTTAAGTTGGGTTAGAGTTAATTTTATACACTTAAGGATTTACAGTGGAGAATTCTGGCTAAAAAACTTCACAGAAGATGCTAATGGTGATTCTATCTGTGAAGCCCTGTAGAAAATTGTGCTTTCTAACATTTGTCCTATAATACGTTTTCTTCAAAACGGCTCCAAAATGCCCCAAAACGACATTTTAAAAGTCTGACAAGATCGTGTAAATTGACTAAATTGAAAACCTTAGATTAATAATTGTGCAAAATATATTGTGGAGAATTTTTAATAATTAATTGGGGATATTGTATTTTTGGGCCAAGTGAGCGAGGTTGGGTGATACCAAGGTATTAAATTGATTCTGGAGATAAATAGATTAATTTAGTCAAAATATAGACTCGGGGAATATTAAGATACGGGCCAAGTGAGCGAGTCCGGGTATATTGGTTGAGTGACACCAAGGTAATAAATGATTTAATAGATAAATTTAATAAATGAGGGTCGGACCATAGACTCGGGGAGGCATTAAATTAATTAATGGGTAAATTAATTAATTAGAGTCAGATGAAAGACTAGGAAATGTATTAAATTAATTAGTAGGTAAATTAATTAATTAATTAATTAATTAGAGTTGGACCATAGACTCGTGAAGGTAATAAAGTAATTAAAGGGAAAATTTATTAAATTAGAGTCGGACCATAGACTCAGAAAAATATAGCCTAGTGCTACGGATTTTGTGCATGGTAAAACCAAGATGTAAATTGTATATATGGTGTGTGATAGTATATATATCGTGTGCTTATAAATATCACTGACTAGATATTTACTTAAATTAAATACTCGAGTGCTACAAAGGGAGGTTATGCGATGTGGGTGAATCCCCTAGCTTGAGGAGTAGGGCGAGTATCTCCTCAGGTCATAGAGTCCAATTACGGAGATGGGGAATCGAGATGATGTCCTCATACTCGGGGAATACGGCCGCCTCCATTACGTTATTATTTGACGTTTGGATTCGGCAGACCAAAGCTGTCTCGAAACTCCCGGTGGGACCGAGTACCTTGTGTTGGTAGTACTTTAGAGACTACATCCGATGAGTTATTACTCTGGAGGACAGATTATATATATATTCAACATATGTGTGAATGTTGTAATATGGTTGTACGTATATAATGGGATAAATAATTATATACGAGTAAATAAATACATGATGTGAATTGTATTAATTATATAACGGGTGTGAATGTTATATGGATTTAAAAAGGGAAAAGGATTAACTAAGTTCATGTGATTAACAACTTATAAATCATATCTTAACAATAATCCGGTTTGAGTAGGGTGGTTGAAAGAAGTTATATCAAGTATCTAGTTATGGGGTAGATGACTAGGGAGGATATAAAGAAAATGTTTAGATGTGCACATTAGTTAAGGGGTGAGTTTGTCCTCAAGGGAGTGTGACACTAGCTTAAATATGAAGAGAATTCATGCATTTTAAATTATTTCAATTTAATCACTTGCTATATATTTTCAAAACGTTTTGGGTTCTAACCCTCGCTATAAATTATTTTCAAAACCTTTTAGGTGCCCAGCCACTAGGACACCAGGATTGAATTCACTCCAGGGACTCGCAGTTGTAGCATGTGTTGATGTTGAAGGATTTGGATACATGCTTACCTCATTTTATTCCTAGTATAGGAATGCTATATCAGTTTATCTCGAGCATGTCGCTCACAGTTTTATTCAGTTATTTCACTTAAGATTGTATAGGATGTTTTACTCTTTATTAATTTACTTTGAATTGGATTAGTCGATGCTTTATTCGGAAAAACATTGTGTTAGTTATTTGATGGGATGGGTTGACTCTATTTATATGTGATGTGTATATTATTTTTTGCGCATGAGATTATGTTTTGGGTAAAATAAAGATTAAAATTTGACATCAGCTTTTTGAATAATAGGTGGTTAGTAATTTTTATAAAATTTCAACAGTGAAGCAAAGGATGATATTCATGAGATTCCTGTTTAATTTGATATACGATTGATTAACCGATATTTTATTGGGCGGGGTATCACAGATGGTATCAGAGCATCAAGGAGTAACTTGTAAAATTGTTAAGGAAGAGACATGGTAAATGTCAAGAAGATGTCCCTGCCAGAAGAGCTAATGACTCAGATGATGATGATGATGACCCTGACCTCCCACCAAAAGACGACAATGCTCCAATGAAGAGGGTTGGTATGATCTCTTTTTGTGTGAACACTATCTATGGGGGACTAACAGGAGGTGGCACAGAGGCAGCTGATCACAACGTTCATGTGGCAAAGGCTAAGGTAGTAACTAAAGCCGAGGTTGTGAACTTGGCCACTATAGAGGTTAAACACGAGAAGAGAAAGAAGGTAGATATTAACACCCTCATAGATGGCTTCTCACAACTTGATTTTAAAGGGATCTTAGCTCCTCACAATGACCATATGGTAATCACCATTAGGGTGTATGTGTGTGAAGTTCGGAGGATCCTCGTTGATGGGAGTAGTTCAACAGACATTATGTTTTGGACCAGTTTTATAAGCCTAGGCCTCAATAGAGCTAGACTTGTCCCTTATCATCACCCCTTAATTGGCATCAGCAGTGAAAAGGTTCATCTATTGGACATGTATGAGATGGATGTTAGAATAGGAGACGAATGGACTACGAGGTTGACAAGAAAAATCAATTTCTTTGTAATGGATGAAAATGTCTTCTTAGCTTATAACCTTATCATAGGACGAGTAGACCTCAAGGAATTTGAGGCCATGCCTTCAACGGTCCACCAAATGATAAAATTCTCGAGTCCCTATCGATTAGGGGAAGTGCAAGGTGACCAAACATCGGCACGAGAATGCTACTTCAACTCTGCAAAAGATAGAGAGGCTCATAAGAAGGCAACAACCACGTAAAACATGGACACACTTGATCCTGGAGATGAAACAAATCTCAAAAAGGGAGAGGCCATGGAGAAGGTAGAATCCATCGTCCTCAATAAGGACGAGACGAAAAAAACAATCCAAATCGGCAAAGCCCTAAGACCTGAGATCAAGGAGGAACTTGTAAAACTGTTAAGAAAGAGACATACTATCTTTGCATGGAGCCATGAAGACATGCTAGGTATTGATCCTGAGATTATGTACCATAAACTCAATGTTGTAGAAGACGTCGATCCCATCAAATAGAGAAGAAGAGTGTACTCAAGGGAGAAGAATAATGTCATCAGAAAAGAGGTTAGAAAGCTTGAAGAGGCCAAGTTCATTAGAGAGGTCATATACCCTGAATGGTTATCTAACACTGTCATTGTGCCAAAATCCAATGGGAAATGGAGGATGTGTGTAGATTTCACTGATTTAAATAAGTATTGCCCAAAAGACAGTTTTCCTTGCCTCGTATTATCAGATGGTGGATGCCGCGGCAGTACATGAGATCATGATCTTCATATATGAATATTCTGGGTATAATCAGATCTTCATGAACCCAACAGACTCAGAGAAGATGCCATTCATCACAGAAAATGGGACCTATTGCTACAATCTTATGACCTTTGGGCTGGAGAATGCAGGGGATACTTACCAACGTCTTGTAAATAAGATATTCTAGGATCAAATAGTCAAGTCCATGGAAGTATATGTGGACAACATGCCGATGAAGAGCCTGAAGGACGACACTCATATGGCCGACCTTGAAAGAACTTTTGACACTATGGACGAATACAGAATGAAGCTTAACCCGGCCAAATGTGTCTTTGGGGTAGGAACAGGAAAGTTTTTGGGCTTCATTGTCAATCAAAGGTGAATAGAGGATAATCCTGAGAAAATCAAGGCTTTGGTGGAAATGAAGACACAAAAAACTATTAAAGACGTTCAGAGGTTAACTGGAAGAGTTATTGCACTTAATAGGTTCGTCTTAAGAGCTACAAACAAATGTCTTCCTTTTTTTCAAAGTGCTTAAAAATGCCTTCGAATGGGATGAGGAATGCGATAAATCTTTTAAGGAGCTCAAGACATACTATCATTGACTTGGTAGGACCCTTACCAAGATTTATAAACAACTATCGGTTCTTAATAGTGGCAATTGATTATTTCTCCAAATGGGCGGAGGCTAAGCCAATGACCACAATCACTGAGTAGAAGACCTTCTAGTTCATCTGGAAGAACATCATATGCAGGTATGATCTTCACAACACCCTCATCTCCGTCAATGAAACCCAATTGAAGAACATATCCTTAGAAAAATACTGCAAAAAAGAGTAGGGATCAAGCAGTTCTTCCTTTTTCCCAGTCGACCCAGGGCAAACGGTCAGACTGAGGTCACAAAATGAGCAATCCTTTATGGGATAAAAAAGAGGTTATAAGAGGCTAAAGGAAGATGGATAAAGGAGGTATATGCGATGTTATGGGCCTACAGGATCACATGAAGGACTCAAATAGGAGAAACTCCATTTATGTTAGCCCATAGCTGAGAAGTTGTCATCCCAAAAAGGTAGATCTTCCCACTCATAGGGTTCAAACCTATGACCCTCAAAGGAATGGGGAAGATTAAAGACTTGATATTGATTTGATCGAGGAAAGAAAAGAGGATGCAGAAATAAGACAGGCAGTATACCAGCAAAGAACTATAAAATTCTACAATCAAAGGGTGAAGTCAAGTCCTATAGCTATGGGAGACCTAGTCCTAAAGAAGAAGTGGAAAAAGGAAAATAAACTCCATCCAAATTGTCATGGTCCTTATAGGGTAACTGATGAGGTTGTGCCTGGTACCTACCGGCTAGAAAATCTTGAAGCAGAACCTTTCTCCAACACTTGTAATGTCGATCATTTAAAGAAATATTAAATGTGATGTTGTAGTTATCTTTGTAATACGTGTATCAATTTATACAAAGGATTTTAATGAAAAGATTGCAATATTGTGCTGGTACTTTTGTTTTGTTTCTGAACATCATTTGTTTGGTAAAATATGAGGTAAAATATCATAGTTTAGTGACCTTAGACCCTTTAAACATCATTAGTTTGGTGAAATATGAGGTGAAACATCATATTTTGGTGATCTTGGACCTGAAATATCATTAGTTTGCCAAAAATTTATGAGGTGAAACATCATAATATGGTGACGTCGGACTTTAAAAACATCATTAGTTTGGTGAAAGTTTGTGAGGGTAAACACCATATTATGTTGACCTCAGACCTTAATCATCATTGGTTTGGTAAAAATTTATGAGGTGAAACACCATAATATGGTGACCTCAGACCTTAAACATCATTAGTTTGGTGAAAATTTATGAGGTGAAATATCAAAATATGGTGACCTCAGACCATAAACATCATTAGTTTATGGAAATTTTGTGAGGGTAAACATCATAATATGGTGACCTCATATTCTTAAACATCATTGTTTGGTGAATTTGTGAGGTGAAACATCATAATATGGTGAGCTCAGACCTTAAGCATCATTAGTTTGGTAAAAATTTATGAGGTGAAACATCATAATATGGTGACCTCATTTCTTAAACATCATTGTATGGTGAAAATTTATGAGGGTAGACATCATAATATGGTGACCTCATACCTTAAACATCATTAGTTTATGGAAATTTTGTGAGGGTAAACATCATAATATGGTGACCTCATATTCTTAAACATCATTGTTTGGTGAATTTGGGAGGTGAAACATCATAATATGGTGACCTCAGACATTAAGCATCATTAGTTTGGTAAAAATTTATGAGGGTAGACATCATAATATGGTGACCTCATACCTTAAACATCATTAGTTTATGGAAATTTTGTGAGGGTAAACATCATAATATGGTGACCTCATATTCTTAAACATCATTGTTTGGTGAATTTGGGAGGTGAAACATCATAATATGGTGACCTCAGACATTAAGCATCATTAGTTTGGTAAAAATTTATGAGGTGAAACATCATAATATGGTGACCTCATTTCTTAAACATCATTGTTTGGTGAAAATTTATGAGGGTAGACATCATAATATGGTAACCTCATACCTTAAACATCATTAGTTTGTTAAAAATTTATGTGGTGAAACATCATAATATGGTGACCTCAGGCCTTAAACATCATTAGTTTGGTGAAAGTTTGTGAGGGTAAACACCATAATATGGTGACGTCAGACCTTAAACATCATTGGTTTGGTGAAAATTTATGAGGTGAAACATCATAATATGGTGACCTCGGACCTTAAACATCATTAGTTTGGTAAAAAGTTATGAGGGGAAACATCATAATATGGTGACCTCAGATCTTAAACATCATTAGTTTGGTGAAAGTTTGTGAGGGTAAACACCATAATATTGTGACCTGAGACCTTAAACATCATTAGTTTTGTGAAAATTTATGAGGTAAAACATCATAATACGGTGACCTCAAACCTTAAACATCATTAGTTTCGTGAAAATTTATAAGTTGAAACATCATAATATGGTGAATGCATACCTTAAACATCATTAGTTTAGTGAAAATTTAAGAGGTAAGACATTTCAAGAAAAACATCGTATAAAGCAGTAGAATCTGAAGAAGATTGGACTAATGATTATCATTAAAAAGATTCAGTTACAAATCCGCCAGTACCAAGGAGCCATCAGAAGTTCAAAATATTTACAAAAATACAATGAAAAGCTTCACAAGAAAAGGGTCTATATCTCTGCAGCTATAATTGTCCGCTCATATTCGACGTTCTCCACTTCAATACCATTATCATGGTGACTGGCATCTTCTGTCTCAGTAACCTCGAGAGGAGCAGTCTCGATTGGGGCAGCATCGGCCTCTTCAACTTCTTACAAGGCCTGAGCAAACTGCGTGTCCCCAAAGCCGAGACCCACAAAGTCTGATACATGAAAGATGCTAGATTTTCTCTCCCTCGAGGCTGCCCATTTGATAGTCGTCTCGATACCTCTTTCAAGGTATTCAAAACCAAAGTTGATAAATTCATCTGAGACCTTGTAGTCTTTGATGGTCTTCGCAACAGCATCTTCCAAAGAATCCTTGATTGTAGCATCAACCTTCGACTAAAGGGCATCATCCTTGGCCTTCAGATCTACGTCATGGTCCTTCTTGAGCTTAGATATGTCATTGTCCCTCTGTTGGATAACTCGATTCAGCCTTTCAACCTCTGCATTCAAAGAGGCCTGAAACTTCTCAGTATCCTATCCCTTCTCTATAAGGGGAATCCTCTTTAGAGTCCAATTAACAAAGTGATGGAAAGACAAGACACCCTACAGAAGAAGGTCAGATGCAAGAATATATGATATATAATTTTTACAAAGCCGAGGTTACACTTGGGAGGAACAAATGATCAAATGAGCAAAAATTGGTACCTGAATTGACTTATGGAGAGCAAACTCGGCCAACAATGGGTTCGCTTCGGTCATTGTTGTGCCGATAGCATCGGCAGCCTTCAGACTGTGGTCAATCAAGCTATCACTAATTTTAAGCTAAGCAAGATGAGTAGCTAGGGCATCATTTATAGATATGGGAATGGCATGATCCCTGACCTGAGTCTTGCAGGCCGCGTATGCTCACGGTCAGATGTGGTCTTCCTCTTTTTATTAGCATCGACCTTAGAGGTGCCGACGTTCTTCTTAGTGGTATGAGGGGGTATATTTTTGCCACCCCTTTTCTCCATTATCTTCACAAGACCAGGAGCAGATATTTCCCAAAGGTCGTCCGATATGCCTACTGGGCGCTCTGCCAAAGACAAGTCTCTGAGTTAGTAAGTCAGAGATATAAAACATAAGAGGTATAAGTGATAAATTAAGACTTACGAAGCTCTTCCAAGGGACCAACCCCTAAACCTGTCTGAGATAGGTAGTAGGGGGTCATCAGATTTTCATATTTAACGAGCCAAACTTTTTCACCCTGACTACGAAGGTCTTCAACATTTTTATAATTGTCTTGGCTAAGTCCAGGGTCAGCTTTGGTAGCAAGGGAGACCTTCCCCCATCTTAAGGGGGTCCTTTGAACCGATGTTCTAGAAGTCTTATCTGAACCAAATTCCCATGCCCTGGAAATAATGAAGTATCGAGGTTTTCAATTGTGTTTTTAAGTTCTGGTAACCAATAACATTTTCTTCTCTGATTTCTTAGCTGAGAAGTGGTAATAGCTAGGGTAGTTTTTGGCACATGAAGGGACATAACAACCTGTAAAAACTCGAACTAGAAGGTCTGAGTGATGGATAGCCCTTTAAAGAACGATGGCTCCAATCATAACCCTTCACACATTAGCGAATAATTGGGAAGGGGCCAAATTTATATAGGAAAGTATGTCTCTGATGGTTGGGTGAATAGGAAGATGGAAGACCAAATTGAACATCTGGTCATTCCTTAGATGTTTGCTAAGAATGATGGAAGAATTTATGGAATATAGGTGCCTAAAAGTAAGAAGGTCGTACTCACTGACGGTGCTCTCATACTAGTCCACCTCATATGTATCAAGATCACTCTCCTCCCCATCATCATAATCACCAAAAACATAGGCCCGAGTAGGTGTCGGAGTAGAACTAGGAAACCTCTAAGCAAATTCGACCCCAGTGGTAACTGAAAGGGGAATGGCATCAACGGGAGGTGTAAGTGCCATGCTTGGCCCTAAGATTTCAACATCAGAAGACCTATGTGAAGTGCTAGCACCTTGGTAAGGCGAGGCACGACTTGAAACCTCATCTTCTTCGGGAACTTCACCCTGTCTAGGAGAATAGTCCATAGCCTCTTGAAAAGAGTCTACATATTCTCCTACTTCAGAGGTTGACATGGGGTCTGACCAAGATGACTGAAACTCAGACATTGGTGCAGGATCCTAAGGAACCTCTGCAGGCTTAGTAGGTTCGACTGACTCAGGGTATATAACTTTCAGGGGTGGAGGAATGATGGGTCTGAGGGGAAAGGCCTCAGCCCTATGATCTTCCTCTTGGGCTAGTTCTATTTGCCTAATTTTCACAAAGGTTTTCTCACCAAGAGATGGGAACTCTTCTATTAGTTTGTATAAGGGTCTGAGCATAAGGGACATAACACTACACTTTGACTCAAATTGCAAATAGGCAAATAACTTATTCTATATAAACTAAAGATCACACTAGGAAGTTGAAAGGTTTTCACCAAGAATGTCAAGAACCTCCAAGAACTGGGTGACCGAAGAAGACGATCGTAAAGTCACCGGTAAACCTAAAAAGGGGGGTTTTGTGGCTGAAATAACCTCGGAGGTGCCTACAATTATCCCAAAACCACCTAATCTCTAGAAGACTAACCTAATAACCACTTGGAAGTGGTGCAAATCTTCACCGAAAAAGAAAAACATCACCAAAAATTCAAAAATGCAAAACGATGACTGGAAATGGAAAATAGAGGTGGAAAACAATACCTGGCTAGTTGCGAGGGAGGGAAGAAGAGGTTAGGAAGAGAAGGAAACCTTGATCACAGCGCAACAATGGAAGGCTTAAAGAGAGGCAGTTACAGAAAGCTTAGGCGGGAGAAAATGGGAAGAAGAAAGAGAATAAGGAGAGAATAAGGAGAGAATAGAGGGCTTTAAACCTAACCGATGATGGGGCGCGATTCCTAATGCCCCCATCATTGCCCAAGGGAACCCAAAAGACAACTATCAGAATAATCTCACCATGGGGAATACGTTTCACTTCAGTAAGTGACATGTGTCAAGAAGATATTGATATCCAAGGAGACTCAGCCTCGGCCAAACACACATACCCCCCAATTATCTATTTACATAGAAGACTAATGGCTAGGGGGTGATTGGTATGCCCAAAGTGCACCCTTGTACTCTGAATCACTAACCTCGGCAGTCTCATAGCCGACTTGATAAAAAGCTTATGGCAACCGTCATCAAGGTTATCTTTTGGATGGTAGGCCCCTTATAAACCAACCTCGGTTGGCTATCGACCAAGGTCAGCAAAGTCTCATAGGATCAATCAACTGCCAACGTCCTCAGCGGCCTCAGCTGATGTTATAGCTACCTCATACCTAACCTCGACCAACCCTCCTGGTTGAGGTCGTTGTGGTTAGAGATAAGACAAATCAATATTGTCGGACTTCACCAACATCGTACTCATCCAGAACGAGGTTACATCAGTTAAGGACACAGGGCCGAGCATTTACAAGCACATGTAAGGTTCGAAACACGTGGACAAATCAGTTATAATCGAATCATTCCCCTCACATGAGGGAATATTGAGGTCATCATTACCTACATAAGATCTGCAAGGTGTCATTCTCATACTGGTTCGATCCTCATGCACATGCTCATTGGATTCCTGGGGGTATATTAACACCCCCAAACACTATATATAGAGATCATCCTCAACCTTTTAAAGGAATCAATAATTGCAACCCTAGCTAGAACTCTGGTGGTTTACACAGTAGATAGATAAAAGTTTAGAGATTGTATCTATGACCATTAGTGTCTTCATCTAGTGATACTAATCACACACTCACACTGGACGTAGGTCAAATTGGCTGAACCACTTATATACTAGTATTCATCATCTTCTCCTCACCTCATGATACTATATATTCACTCTTATGCTTCCATTCTTATTGCTAGTTTAAGCTTATCAACACCTCATACCAGTGGTGCTATTTACAGAATCATCACTATCCAAAGGGAAGATCAAGATTTAATAGTGCTAGTGAGACACCATAGGGGGAAATACCCAGTAAAGGATCATTTTTTATGATTTCAGGCAATAGAGTTTCTACCAAGTGACGGTGGATTCAGGTAAGGTCGTCTATGCCGACATAGAGTCCCATAGGGCCAGCAAAGTCAAAGGGATAACGGAAGTGGCAATCAGGATTAAGATTACCAGATCCAGGGGAAGGACAATCCTAACATGGCCAGTGAGCCTAGATAAAGGGGAATGACATAGAGAGGTATCTAATGTGTAAAGAGTATGAACACATGTGTGGACCCTATCCATATTTGAGTAAGGATAAGAGTTCAAATGCCTAGCAACGACAAAAGTTATACAAGTTTTTATTAATTTCGGATGAGAGTGTTATATCGAGGAACAATTTGCACCACGAGTGTATCGGTAAGTGAATGTATGGGGTTATCCCCAGGTAAATGGGGTAAAATTCCATGTAACACAGATGTGTCATAGTATTTTGATTAACACTATATTGGTGCGATGGATATACTCAATGGTTGTATCTGAGTGTTACAATTGTCTATATATTTACCGTTGGTTAGCGAGGCTCTCTTTGGTCCTATATGCAGGACAGCAGATGAAGACACTAGAAGGACACATTTTTACAAGAATATCTCATTTTAACAGGTGTTATGCGAGTAAAATCTTATCCTGTGTATGGACTGGTTAGCGACGGGTAAGCGATAGTGGGCGATTACAGCAAGACTACCGTGTTTTCTATTCCAGGGCAGGATGTATATTATTTGCAAGGTTCCACCCGAAATAAGGTTGGGCTCGTGGAAATGTTTTATAAAATAGACTTCAAAGGGTACGGTTGTCTATTAAAGTGTATCCTAGTGCTTATGGATTTTTACGGATGTGATTCGGGGCATGACATATTGACTATAGAGCGAAGAGATTTAGCTCGTTAGTGACTTAGCATTGAGGACTTAGTGATAGTTCGAGCATAGTATTTTGAACTCCGTTAGAGATGCGAAAGTCGATAATTAGACCTATGAGTATAGGGACAGAGTTTTGGGTATCCCGGTTATATGCTTGGGTCTACAGAAATCAATAAACGACAATGCTTGTGTTTAATATATTGGGGAAAGTTCTATTTGGACTCTGCTGTGAAATGTTATACGCATGAGCCCTAATAAGCGTTGATGGTGGAGAGACATCATTTTAGAGAGTAATTTTTGAATGTGTTGAGAAAACACTTTTAGCTGAGAGGTATTACACTATAAGGTCAGTGTAGCTGGGTAGTGCTACGAAAGAGGCACTAAGTTTGGATGCTAGGACATCAGATTAGAGGGTAATTTTTGAATGTGTGGAAAAAACACTTTGAACTGAGAGTTATTACACTCTAAGGCCGGTGTAGTCAAGTAGTGCCGCGGTAGAAGCACTCAGAAAACTTTTGCACCACAAGTTAATGGGTGGGGCAACATCGAGAAGAATTAAAATTGTGATTTGTGGAGTAATAAAAAATAATCGTATTTATGGTATTATTTGCGAGATAATCGTGAGAGAAAAATATTATGTATGTGACGCCTATGATGTTATGCAAATATGCACAGGATATAGGGTGTATGGGAGCCTTGGTTAGTACTATATCATAATCGTCCAAACTAAAGGAATACATAAATAAGTGTGTTAAAAATATTCTGTTGGGGTAGTTAGAAAATAAGTGGGAAAGTACAGCGAACCGAAATCCATTTAAGGAAGGAAACAATCCGACTGTATGCGTATGAGGAAGAACGGTCTCCGCCATGAGGAGTGGAAAGGAAATCGAGGCACATGTCATAAGATATTTGTAGGCAAGGAAGAAGCCACATTTTGGGAAAGTACGTAAGATTCTCACTTAGTCATATGCCTCGTATGGTTTTATGCATATATAAGGTGTAGATTCGTACTCACGTAATAACGTTGTCTCCGGGTCCACCATTTAAGGGTAAAAAAGGTTGATTCGAGGTTATCAATTGGGATTTTTGTAATTTTGATGATTCCAGGGATGGGATTTATCCACAGATTAGTATAATTCATAATTTGACTATCCCATGTCGGGGAAAAGCCAGGACCTTCTATCGAATTTGCAAATTGGATTGTCCTGCACAACTAATTGTTAATTTGGATGGGTTATACGATTGATTAGTACATCCAACTATTAAATTAAAAAGAAGAAATGAAATAGAACACATTGTCATCCAATATTGTTGTGAATTTGGATAAGACCTTGTAGTCCCACATCTAGTAAGAATATTCAGGAGGTGATAAGAATGGAGTTACATATCGTGCAAGACGCGCCATCCATAAGTCGATGGGTAGATGAGAAACGACTAGGTAGTGGGAGAGATTGAGAAATGTGTATTCTAGATTTCTGGTTAATTTGAGAGTAGTAATTACCACTGGTAGAGTTACGTGTGATACCTCGTAACGGTTTATTATCTACATGACACTATTAGAGAGCCTATGGGAAAAGTATTTCTATCCAACCTCTGGTTGGTAAAGGGTGGGGTAATGATAAACTACTAGGACCTGAAATGAGTTGTGGTCCATCAGCGAGATTGAGTAAGTGAGGTCTTTCCATGTAATTTCTGAACGTAATGAGGAGTACGTTACCATGCGTTGAAGGTGGAAGTCTAACATGCGTAGTCTGGAATTATTGCGGGTAATTTCCTGGAAGAAAGTCACGTGTTTGGCACCAAGAAAATTGGGAAACAGGTAGGAGGGGAATTTTCTAAAATAAAAGTAGTAGAGCTGGTGGAGTATAGGCTCATTGTTTGAGGCACTACATGGTCGGGGACCATCGAGTTAGAGATTGATAACCATGGATAGGACTTCCTAGCACTTCCCACTCAAGGTGATTCACTTGCAGCCAGACATATCATATGAGGAGAGACATGTAGCTATGTGATCACAATCTACGGTGAAAGGTTGCACCACTAGTGAGAGTGAAGTGGGGTCATCACAGTATTGGCAAGTCTATATGGGAGCGAAAGGAGGATATGCAAGAGCAGTATCCCAAGATATTCTTCGTAGGTATGAACAAATTATGGGGATGGAAATATTTTGTAAGGGGAAAGTATGTAACACCTCGTATTTTTGTTCATTTAAATATTCAATTAATTCGGATAAGTTTAAATTACTCGTGTGTAGTAATTTAATTGAATTAATTACGTTAATATTTATTTAAACATTAATTGGAGAGAAAAGAGTTAATATTTATGGAAATTCAATTATTAAGTGAATAGTAATAATTATTTACGTCATAACGTGTATAAGTGACAGGGCATTTATTTATCTCAGTCAGAAGTCAGATATAGACTAAGTTATGTGTGAGATTGGAACTTTTTATAAATTAATTTGTATGTCAATTCTGAGTGAACTTTGAGTCCGGATGGGCCGAGAGAGTCGAAAAAGTGTACACGGGGTGGTAAATGGGTCAACGGGTGTTTTCAGGTATAACCAGGCCAACTCGGGGGTATTTGGGCCATTTTAATTAGGACCATATGATTGAAAACTAGATTTGGGGATAAAAACCTAAGTTGTGGAGTTGTGGGATGCTATAACACATTTAGGAGAAACCTAAGAACGTAAGGGATGTAGAGGGACGACTCTTGGGAGTGAAATAGGAAGAATAAGGAAGTTGTTTTGCATCACACAATAATCTCTACACTGAAGGATAATCAGACACTACGAACTCTTAAGGCAAGTGGTTAAGCTTGCTTTTAATTTAATTGTAGTTTTCAATTCATATCACAGTAGGTATGTTAAACTAATGGCTTTGGGTTGGGTAGACACAAATCGGGATTTTAAATTTGTGGATATTACAAATAGATTTTGAGATTTCAGAATGATATGAATTGTGGAGAAACCAACTTATAAATTGAAAAAAAAAATATCTGTAAAGAATCCGGGAAGAATTATGGTTAATGTTGTATTGGGGATGACAATTATTAGATAGGAATTTGGACTTAAGTTGGGTTAGAGTTAATTTGAACACTTAAGGATTTACAGTGGAGAATAGTGGGTAAGAAGCTTTATGGAAGCTTTTAATGGCTATTTTGATCGCGAAGCCCTGTAGAAAATCGCGTTTTCTAACTTCTGTTCTCCTATAAGTTTTCTCCAAAATGGCTTTAAAATTCCTCGAAATGGCATTTTAAAAATCTCGTTAGATCGAGTAAATTGAAAACTTTAGATTAATAATGGTGAAAAATTTATTGAGGAGAATTTTGACTAAGTAATTGGGGATATTTTATTTTCGGGCCAAGTGAGTGAGCTCGGGTGACACTAAGGTATTAAATTAATTCTGGAGAGAAATAGATTAATTTAGAGTCGAAATATAGACTTAGGTAATATTAAGATACATGCTAAGTGAGAAAGTCTGGGTATATTGGTTGAGTTACACCAAGGTAATAAATTATTTAATTGATAAATTTATTAAATTAAGGTCGAACCATAGACTTGAGAAGGCATTAAATTAATTAATATGTAAATTAATTAATTAGAGTTAGACCAGAGACTCGAAAATGCATTAAATTAATTAATTAGAGTCGGACTATAGACTCGAAAAGGTAATGAAGTAATTAATCTGATAATTAATTAAATTAGAGTCGGACTATAGACTCGAGAAAATATAGGCTAGTGCTACGAATTTTGTGCACGATAAATTCAGGATTTAAATTATATATACGGTGTGTGATAGTATATATATCGTGTGCTTATAAATATCAGTGACTAGATATTTATTTCAATTATATACTCGAGTACTACCGAGGGAGGTTGCACTATGTGGGTGAATCCCCGAGCTTGAGGAGTAGGGTGAGTATATCCCCAGGTCATAGCGCCCAATTATAGAGATGGGGCATCGAGATGATGTCCTCATACTAGGGGAATACGACCGCCTCCATTACATTTTATTTTACGCCCCGATTCGGCAGACCATAGTTTTCTCGAAACTCTAGGTGGGACTGAGTAGCCTTTGTTACAAGCACTTTAGAGACTACATCTGGTGAGGTATTACTTGGGAGGATGGATAATATTTATATTCAACATATTTATGAATATTGTAATATGGTTTTACGTATATAATGGGATAAATGATTATATACTGGTAAATAAATACATGATGTAAATTGGATTAATTATATAAAGGGTGTGAATGCTATATGGATTCAAAAAGGGAAAATGATTAACTACGTTAAAGTGATTAGCAACTTATAAATCATATCTTAAGTATACTCAGGTTTGAGTATGGTGGTTGAAAGAAGTTATATCAAGTATCCAATTACGGGGTAGATGACTATGGAGGATATAAAGAAAGCGTCTAGGTGTGCACAGTAACTAAGGGGTGAGTATTTCCTCAAGGGAGTGCGACACCAGCTTAAATATGATGGGAATTAATGCATTTTAAATTACTGCAATTTAATCACTTGTTAAATATCTTCAAAACGTTTTGGATTCTAACCCTTGCGATTAACTATTTTCAAAACCTTTTAGGTGTCCAGCCATAGGGATGCCGGTCTTGAATTCACTCTAGGGACTCGCAGCTGTAGCATGTATGGATGTTGCAGGATTTAGATACACGCTTCCCTCATTTTATTCCTAGTTTAGGAATGCTATCTCAGTTTATCTCTAACATGTCGCTCACAGTTTTATTCAGTTATTTCACTTCAGAATGTATCGGACGTTTTACTCCCTGTTAGTTTACTTTGATCTGGATTAGACGATGGTTTATTCGTCAAAACATTGTTTTAGTTATTTGATGAGATGGGTTGACTCTATTTATATGGGATGTGTATATTCTTTTTTCGCATGAGATTATCTTTTGGTAAATTAGATATCAAGTTTTCGAATAATAGGTGGTTGGTAATTTTTATAAAATTTCGAGAGTGATGCTAAGGATGATCCATATGTGATTCCTATTTAATTTAATATAAGACTGATCATCCGGTATTTTATTGGGAGGGGTGTCACAATTCAGTGACGAGATCCTGGTCTCTGCGTGTTTATTGGTTGCCATCAGCCAGCAACCTTGATGCCCCTCTCTAGATAGTTAAAGATGAAGTCCACAAATTCATCAGATAATTTTTAGTCGGCAATGGTTTTGCCTTATCCTCTTCATGTGAATCCATGCTCTCAGTTTGTTAAGAAGTGGACATAGGGTCGAAAAAAGTGGCTCTAACATTGGTTCACATGTCTCAACGACTTGGGCGTCTACTACAGCCAAGGGTGGTGGAAAGATAAATCGAATTGGAAAAGCCTCAGCCTTCGGAATATCATCTTGGGCATCTACTATTTGCCTAATCTTGTCAAAGCACTTCTCTCTCAGACTAACTATGTCCTCTGCTAACATGTACAAGGGTCGTAGCATCACAAGGATGAGGCTTCACTTGGGTCAAACAGGAAAAGGTAAGGGAAAATAACTTAAACTTTTACTATAGTGTACTCAAGGATCAAACCTTGGAAATTTCCAAGGTTTTTCCCACGAACACCACGAACAAACCTAACCTTACCCACCAGATATGACAATCGAAGGTCACCTAAAAACATATATACTTGCAACCTGACCCTAAACACTCCTCGCAACCACCCAATCACACTCCAAACCACTAATAAAACTCCTTTTTCCTCGACCTAAAGACCTCCACACAATGGCAGGACAATCATTGAAAAATAAAAAATGCCAACTGAAATATTCAAACAACGATTGGAATTACTAGAAATGAAGAAAGTTGGGGTGAATATGATTACCTGAGCAAACTTAAGCTCTTGATATAGGGGTAATGGCACGAGATGACTTGAGATTGAAAGACTTGCAATCTTTTTGCAGTTGGATGGCTATGGTGGTTTTTGCAGAAAAAGGAGTAAAGGCACAAAGGATGTTTGGGGAAGAAAGATAAATGAGAATGAGAAATGAGAAATTTTGGGGCTTTAAATCCCCCTAGTGATTATGCACATTTCCTAATAGTGTCATCATTGAGGGCACGAAACCCCAAGCATGCAGACGCCAATTAATCACATCAGTGACATGTGTCACCCACTCATGTATCAACCCCTATGAAGCCAACACGTCAGAGATGTCTCATCACGCCCTCATCAACTCGTACCCCTCAACCTCCTATTCACACTAAAGGCTAAGGGCTAGGGTTGATTAATATGGCCAAAGTGTACCCTCGCCTCTTAAGATGAGTGGTCTCACATCTCATGGCTAAGTTGTGATAAGGCCCCCACATGTCATTGGAGGGGTTGTCCCAATAAGGGTCGGCCTCGTCTGAACTAGCCTCGGCCATATGGAAGGCCGAGATTATGAGAGCATCACCTATTCAATAAGCACCATCTTCAAACTCTGCCACGGTCGATAATAGGTGTGACCCCCCATTAATCCAACCTCAGCCTAATCTATTCAGCCGAGGTTATATTTATATATGTGAGCACGGGACCATCCAATCGAAAGTAGAAACCTCGTATCCCGCCAGGCCGAGGGTTCAGCAGACGATACCAAAGAGCGCAAGCATATGCAAGTACAGAAGTGACATGCACACGTGGACCATTCAGTTATAACAAGATCATTCCCTTACATGAGGGAATATTACATAATTATTATATTCGTGTGCCAAGGACATGTGTCTACATCTTATTGGGAGTTTCCTCCTGAACATGATGATTACATGCTTTAGGGGTACAATACATGTCCAAGCCCTATATATACAGTTCATCTTTTGCATGAGAAATGATCGATCTGTCTTAATTAAAAGACCTAATAGAACTTTATCCAATTGTATACTGAAGAGAGAGAGAGCCTTTGAATGATTGCGTCCATGGCTATGAGTGCCATTGTTTAGTGGATTTATCACACACTCACACAGTTGATGTAGGCCTAATTGGTTGAACCACTTTAAATCATTGAGTTCATCTTTTTATCCTCATCTCCTTCTCTCATATGTACATATGCAGAAACAAATTCAAATAAGAGTGGCAAGATAATCCTTGCTTGAGATTATTTAAATAAGCATATCTTCCTCCTCCTGGATTATCATTTCTCCTCCACTTGGGTGGTTTTGTCTAGGGTTCTTTGATGTATCTCCCAAATGAGTGGGTTCAAGAAAATTAAATAAGGTTCGCCTTCAACTCTCGTGTGGGGCTTTAGGCTCCAACTTTAGACCCCCAAATGAGACCAAATACATACGCAGAGTATGCACATACAAATCATCTTTCATTTTAGTTACTTCCTTAGCTTTAAATAGTTTTCGTTTGTTCTCATCCAACAACTTTGATATATATATAAAAAAAAAACTAAAACACTCACAACCAACCAAAAACTTCTGAATGTTAAAATAAGAAGCTAATGTCATCCCAACTTTTCTATGATGTGTAGTATTCAATGGGGAGATGGAAAATAATTTCACCAACAAAAGTAAAAAATAAACAAAAAATCCAAGGCATTAACTCAAACTATGTTAGGCATATTATTGTGTAATTTAAAAATCTAATCCAGTAACTTAATGTTAATATGAATAATCATTTTTTAAACAACCAACTCACTAAAAAACAAAAGATCAAGAACGAAATAACCATAAAATATCTTCCAATATCCTTGTTATGCTTGTAGCTTCATATAACTCCAAAATTTTGGATTGACATGAAGGCTAAAATCCCCATATCATAAGAGTAACCAATATGTTAATCTGTACAAATCATTTACATTTAGTTATAATTAATTTAGTCATCGTAATCATCCTAATATAAGTGCATCACAATTGTTGTTATCGAATTGTACATATATGTAAAACAACCTTTTATCATAAAATGCCTATTGTCCAAAACTCTTTAAATGCTCCAATTGAATGTACATAAAGAAAACAAATAATACCAAAAAGGAGTGACATACTTTAAAACAAAAAACCTAATAATTTCAGGCATGAATAAACCGAACGTGGGCATACCTGAGCGAGTGAGATATATGAGTGAAAATACCTACAATAGAGATAAATAATACTTGACACTAGTAAATTTAGACCACAAATAATATCCCAACCCAAAAAAAAATTGCATTAAAATTGGTATACACAAAGAGGTTTAGGATAGATCATATTTCTACCCGTGTACAACCCGTAATCGGAATATTTGGAAAATTCAAAATTTGATAAATTGTAGCAATACATGTTAATGTAAGTAAGATTACCCAAAAAATATGGCAAACAATCACCTAGAAAGATGCAATAGTATAAATGAGTACCTCAAACATAAAATGCATTAAATATAGTTAACCATAAATCGTAAAGACCAAGAGTTCAATTGGTACTAGATTAAAATTTGCCAGAAATATAAAATAACATTCAGTTAATTGAGTTCAAATAGTTTTGGATAATAATTGAGAAGAAAATGGCATACTATAATAGAATAAAAACAAGACCAAACTAGGAAAGTAAAATATCACTGATACCTCTCTAAACACTATTGTACAAAAAAATTAAGACAAGATTTGCATTTAGTAATCTAGCAACTGCAACCACATTGCATATCTATTGAAGAAAACTTTTCAACATGCCCTAAACAAAAAAAAACTTTAATCAACCAAAGCGTAATTAAAAAATGTAATTTCACATTGCGCCCCTTGTAAACAAATATCCTACAATCCGCCACAATCAATATATATATATATGTATATATATATATATGTATATACACACTCATAAACATCATACCTAAGCAAAATAGTAACAAAATCAAATAGTTAAAAAAAAAGATCTAACTTACCAAATGCAAAGCAAGTATATACACATATATATAGATAGATAAATAAAGAGGGAAAGAGAGAGAGAAAACATACCCAATTCTTCAAAACACTAGGTAGCGATTCTTCCAAATCCTAGGTAATAGTTCTTCCAAACCCTGGGTCAAAGGAGGAAATTATGGTCATGATTTGGAGAAAAGACAGTACGCGATTTGGAGTAAGTATGGTCGCGATTTCAAGGAGGTAAATGCAATGTTTTGGAAAGAGCGTGTATAATTGGGACATATTCTTTGAGTAGGGAAAATTAAACTATTGTTTAAGAAAAATAATTACTTTTAAGATATTACTAAAACTTATCTCGGATAAGTAATGATAATGCACTGTGAGAAATAGTAATGGTATAATAGGGTTAGTAATACCAAAAAAATGTTGTTACTAAGTGAGCATTTTGGTGTAGTGACAAGGTAGTAAGTTTTCCTAAAAAATTCATGGCCCTCTTCATTTTTTTCTAGGTATTAAGGTCATTCCAACTCCTACAGAAATTGTTCTATAAAAATAAGTAGTACATTTGTTACATTCTCCACCGTAATGGCATGTCTCAATCAAAACCCATTGACACAGCCATTCCAACGAATATCAAACTCTCTATCACCAATGGCACTCGATTACCTGAACCTACATGATCCCACCAAGCCGTGGTTGCTCTACGATACGTCACCCTCACCTACCCCGACATTATCTTTGTTGTCAACAAACCTTGTCGATTAAGGCATCAACCAACCTACACCCGTTGGGCACTTGTCAAACGCATTTTTTGCTACCTCAATCACACGTGCTCATGGTTTTCACATAACTAACTCTCCCTCTCTCTATCTATAAGCACTCACTAATTCAGATTGGGCAGGGGCTTTGCTGATTATCTCGGTTCAAACCTCATCTCCTAGAAGTCTTAAAGACATAAACCAGTCTCATGATCTTCCACAGAGGTTGAAAATAAATCTATAGCGGATGCTTCGACAAAAGTTATTTGGTTAGAGTATCCATTGCATGAATTGGGGTTCTCTCTAAAAAAAATCGTATTTTTGGTGTGATAGTCTTGGTATATCCAACTTATAAGCGAATCCAGTTTTTCTTGCTCGAACTAAACACGTTGAAATTGACTTCCACTTTGTTCCGGACCAAGTGGTTAAGAAAATGTTGCAAGTGCAATTCTTCTTAACTCACGACCAACACACTGATATCTTCATTAAGGGACTCTCCACTTCCAAGTTTTAGTTCGTCCTCAATAGATTGATGGTTCTTCCTTGACCACCATCTACTGGCTGGGGTGTATTAGTAGACCTATACATTCAGCTGCACCACAATAGGAATCTACCTACAACTGCCTAACTACCAAGTATACCCGAACCTGAGATTCAAGCCCAGTGTAATAGCAGCAAATAATATTCAAAATATTTTAGTGAAATGGTGAACACAAAGGCCATAGTCGACTATAACTTTGCTACCTTTACTCAGTTCAAACTTGTATGTATATCTTCTAGGGTTATGTAGAAAGAAACAGTCAGGAAAAAAAAAACAAGTGATATATTTTTAGCAAAGTTGTTCGGCATGGATGGTAAGTAAATCACATTATTACTTACTATTGATATTCAAGTTAATTCTTGCAATTTTAGGGTGTTAACCCAAAATCACAAAAAATATTTTTTAGCATTACCTAGATAGAGCCACTGGACTGAGGAAATACCAGATTTTTTGTCCTATTTTGATCAGCAGCTTTAGGTTGTTTCTTTATTCGGTCTTATTATATCATTGAGAGATTATATGGGCATAAGCCGAAATTTATGTTATTGCAGCCAATATTACAGCTAATATTATTCAAAATAGTGATGTACAAACAATTTAGTTTCTTACTAGGGTATTTCGACTAGATTATTTAAACTGTGATTATATTATATTTCCTTTATTAACATGGGTTTATGGCGTATATTCTGTATTTATGTTTGCAGGTTGATGCTTAGAATTGTATGAGTTGTTGGGCGAATCTTGTCTTCGGTGTATCAACATGTCGCTGTGTCTGAAAATAGGGATTGTCAGAGTATGTCTATATATGTATGTACGTTTGTTTATGTTTTTCTAAAATAGCCTTTATCCAATGTTCCACATGCACATACATCTATGTATCCTATGTATGGTTAAAAAAGAAATAATGCATGTGGTTATCCCAATTCACTTTTCTTTTCATCATTAGCACCTTAACACATATCGTAGAAAAATGCGATAAATTAGATTATGGATAATGTGGTAGTATATCTCACGAACCATATGTTGTTCTCAAGAAAAAAAACTGTTTAACTAGTTCTTAAGGGAGGACACACGTTCCAAGGGTATATCATTTTGATATGTTTCTACCAATAACTTTTAATAGAATTTTTATATGTTTTTGGGGGATATAAAAGTTCATACCAATTGATTTATATGATATAACATATCATATTCCATTAATCCAACGTCATTTAACTAACATTATATATGGGTTACATTCCTACCAAATTCCAATTTCCATGTCTTTTAGAAATGCAAATTTCAAAAAGTAAATAACTAAAAAATAAGAGTTCAAAATAAATTGTGGTGATTAATGTTTAGCCCCTAAGTATATGTTGCATCAAGTGCATCGAATATTTTTATTTCACACAAACATACCTTGTCTATTTTTTTATACATCTTTTCTCAAAATTTAGGTGATGAGAAAATTTTGAAATAAAAGATTTTTTTTTTACCAAAAACAGATGCCATAGACAATTAACCGGGTTGAGATACATTTGTCACATATGAAGTTTTCGATGACTAGCGATAATTATTTAACCTTACCGAAGTGTATTCGTTAGAATTATGACCTGTGATACGCGAGTATTCTAGTTAGGACTATATTATGTATGTTATATAATATTAATCGTGCATGTATTGTATGTTAGAAAAGTAATCTTAATTCACATACATGAAAAGTAAGTGTAAATAATAAGAGTGATATATTACTTTGTAGATATTTGTAGAGAAAATTAAGTCCCACATTCCACCCAGAACCTAATGCCAAAATGATCGATTCCTCTAATCAATAGTAAGAGTGAAATATTATTTTGTTGGCTGTCACAAATTTCTAATCTACCTCTTTACATATAAGCAACGATTGATCTTGATGGATAATTTAAAATATTTTAATCTATACCAAATGCTAAATGAATTTTTAATCTTGAATAAAGGAAGTATGAATCATTTTGAATTGTACATTATAAATAGTAAATTAGTTGTCCATGGTTGAGTCGTCAAGCATTACTTTAGAAAAATTGATATGAATCATTTTAAACATAACATCATAGACTGTTCATCCAATTAATTTAACAATAATTAGAAACTTACATTTTCGCCCAGAGATATTGCAAATTATGTTGGATTATTTTTATATATTGCAAAATTATGAAGGTGTCAATAATCCAATAGGGGATTAAATTTTTTGAAAGGAAAAGAACATTATGTGATGAAAACCTATCTACAAGCGGCTAAAATATAGCCATGGTCGTTCTCTTTGATCTCTGTTATAGAGGATCCTTCTCTCAGGGTAGACTTTTACGTGCTTGATGACTCTTGCTCATCTAGGGTGTCCTTTTTCGGAGATCTCTTGTGTGACGGGTGGGTAGCGAATATGCTATACAGCCGATCATAGAGAAAATGAAGGCCTGGGTGTAGTTACATTGGAATGCTATAGGAGGTACGATGATTCGCTATTTGAATTTCTCTACCTTTTGTTTCGTTTTTTCGTCGAATAAAGAAGCATCTAGCATCCTTAAACATAAGACATGGTTTGTCCATGGTGTTCCACTCTGGTTGGATTTATGGCATCCTCGGGGGTGCAGCACTAAATTTTGTATGAGTTCAAGGTTTCGGTGGATTCGGGTGGTGGGTATTCCTCTCCATCTTTGGGGAGATAATGTCTTTAAAGATATTGGTAACAGCTGTGGGGGGGTTCCTCCATATCGATGAGGATACTCAAGCGGGTGAGGAACTCAGGTGGGCTAGAATCAAGGTTAAAGGGTTTCGTAAGCTTCCTGAGGTAGTTTCTATCCAGGTAGCGGTTAGGTTTTTGAGATTCCCATTTGGGTTGAAGCTACGAGTTTCTGTTACTATGGAGTTGATTATGCCACAGATGGGGGGGGGGGGGGGGGTCATGTGACACCCCGTCTAATTAAATACCGGGTAGCTACTCCTTTATTAAATTAATTCAAAATGCCAAGTTGGTTCAGTTAATAGCATCACTGTCGAAAGCATTTCTAATAATTACTAACCACCTAGTATTTAAAAAGTAAGTGCCAAATTTTAAGTTAAGTCTGATTAACATGCAATAAAAGAATAATGGAAGAGTCAACATAATCTATTCACCATACGAAGAAATGAAATAACCAACAATAATAATAAGATATCCGGAGGAAAACTCCTCGCAACAATCCCAACAAAAGGAAATAATACTACAAGTCTGAATCCTGAATAATTACGTGCCAAAAGTCTGAATAACTGAAATAAATGCAAAGTCTCTAAAAGAAATGGGCGATATGCCCTACAACTGATAACTGATAATTATCGAGTCAAGATCGATGAAGTGTCTACAAGCAAAGTCCTGTAACTTCCACAAACAGCTACAGCTCGTCACCTGAATGAAAATCCTATGCATGGTGTCCTTGTGGCTGGGCACCTAAAATGGTTTTTACAAAAATAGATTTGAAAGCAAATGGCTCAGAGCCCGAAAGTGGAAAACATTTTGAAAACAGCAAGTGTTTTAATAACATTAAAACATTAAATGCAAAATACATGTTAGGACGTGCACTCACATGAAATTCTCACCTCTCGGCTACATGTGCACTCCTAACGTACATTACCCATCTAAATGACACATATATCTAACCAAAACGTAATAAGTTTTACCTCTTACTACTCGATTCCCATATTACATTCTAACGTTACCAAAGAATAGAGGGCTTTATATAAACTCAGATTCTCAATATGTAATACCTTTCACTATTGGTTAACCCGTTATGTTTTCTCAAAACAATACTATAATTTTATTCACAATATTAACATGAAAATTCCAATTAATTAAGTGTATATTATTCACGTCATAAATATACAATACAAGCACCCCGAGACTAGCTGCGGTGCACACATACTCTGCTATCCATCCCGGTACATCACGTGCATAAGGATCACATATTCCGAATCTCTCAGGAATAGTTCACAGATAACAACATCACAAATAATGGAGGCGAACACAGTCACATCACATGGGTCACGCACATACCTGCGCTGCCACGATCAGCAGACTTATTAACATCCCAATAAGTCCTTCTCTGACCTATGTTCATCGAGGTAACCAGTCTAAATCTGGGCAACACAAGGATTAGAGGGCCCTAAGCGAACGCAAACCTCCCGTGATAGCAAGTATGGTAGGTATGTCATACACATAAAATCAATACATATATACTAAGTATGCACACGTCTTAGTAATCACCATAATATATTGGTACATATCTCTTCTCGTACTGACATATAATACTACACCATTTATGTGTTCCCGATTAATATAATTAATTAGGCCGTCAATAGCTCACATCGTAATAGACACTCACGTCCTACTTCACATTTTCCCTTAGGTTCAAACTACACTTCTAGGTTTGACTCCTCCTAATATCCCAAACATCCCAAGTATATCAATTTCTATCAAGGAAAGGCTATCTCTACCTATACACAAGGTTACGGGGCACTCGGGATCAAAACAGGCTAAAAAGCCTAAACTTTCAACTCGTTCGAAGTCTCGTTCGAACGAGGCTGTTCGAACGAGACCTCGTTCGAACGAACTGAGTTTTCTAACGAGATCTCGTTCGAACGAAGTGGGCTTTCTAACGAGATCTCGTTCGAACGATATTATCGAACGAACTTCACCCTCGTTAGAAGTCAATGGTCAACTCATTAAAAGCTCGTTCGAACGACCTGGGAAGGTCTTCTAACGAGTGGCCAGTTTCAAGCCCAGAATTCCTTATTTCATTTTTTCCTCTTTTCTTCACTTCTAATCTTCTCTAAACATTAGTCCAACAATATATCAAGGTTCCAAATCATCTCTAAACATACATAGGTCACCTACTAACTTTTTTGTGGGGATTAAATCATTTTAACCATCATCCAAATATCAAATCTCTACATATTTTTCCCCAATTTCAAACACATGAACCCTAGAATTTATAAGTCATCTAGAAGTGTAATTAAATCCGTTTTTGGTTTCATACTAATTGTAATATCATCAGAATAATCATCAACTACAAATCTACATGCAATTTCCTCATCAAGAATGTAATTTATATTTCCAATTTAATGGGTTTTCCATTAACTCCCAAGAACAAATCAGATTTTTTTAACAATTCCTACACATGGAAGAAACATTCTCTACAAAAACGAAATAGAATCACTTGTCTTAATGGTAACTCTGGATTTGATGACGAATTTGATGAAGTATACCCTTTCTCCTCTGCAGATTTCTCTTCTCCTCTCTTTCTACAAGCTCTTCTCTAATGGTGGCTATGGAGGCTAGGGTTTTGTCTTAGGAAACTTTCAATAACCTCCGTAGTCTATTTGGGTATTAGTGGGCTTAGTGGGTTAATGCCTAATCAGATATTAATTCCCAATTTTCGTAGCTTTTAATTCCTCAAAATTCAAAATTACCAAACTACCCTTATACGTTGCCGGTATGGCCTAAAAATGCCCCGGAACCCAAACCAAACCCACGGCTAGTGTTTTCTGACTATTTCGACCCTTCCGGACGCGTTGGCGCACTCAAAACGACCATACGGTTTATAGAAATAAAATTCACTTTTTAATTATCATAATTATATACCATGACGCGACTGTCACACGCGTCTCAACAAAATTTCCAAATTGTCGTATTTCAATGTCACGACAAATTTCATAATAAAAATTCATATATAATCATGTATGCACATATAATCAAATACCAAATCGCATCTCGCTAGTATTTTAACCCGGATTGATTTCCAATTAATACGCATTTAATTTAATTAATCCCATAAAATAATTATCACAAAAATCCGGGGTATTACATACTTCCCCCCTAATAACTGAATTTCGTCCCGAAATTCGGAACTAGAATGTACCTGGTAAGAACAACTCTGGATAACGTTCGCGCATCTCATCCTCGCGCTCCCATGTGGACTCCTCGACATTATGATGTCGCCACTGAACACGCACTAACGGAACTATCTTTGACCGCAGTTTTCGCTCACTTCGATCCAAAATCGCAATCGGCCCCTCCTCGTAGGAGCTATCCGGCTGGAGATCGATGTCCTCCAAAGCGATATGAGAATGAGCCAAATCGTCTCTAAGATATTTCCTTAGCGAGGAAATATGAAACACATCGTGAATCCGATGTAAATGCTCTGGTAATCCAAGCCTATACGCAACCGGTCCAATCCACTCAATAATAGGAAATGGTCCCACATATCTCGGTGCCAACTTCCTTTTTTTCCCGAAATGCATAATCCCTTTCATAGGAGATACTCTGAGCAAAACCTGGTCCCCCACTTGAAACTCTCTGAAGAACCTCTTCGCATCAGCATAGCTCTTCTGCCGATCCTGAGCTACCCGAATGCGACTCCGAATCAATTATATCCTCGCCGAAGTATCCTGAATCACTTCCGGCCCAAGTAGTTTGTTGTCCCCCACCTCCAACCAACATGCTGGGGAACGACAAGGTCTACCGTACAACGCCTCAAATGGAGCCATGCCAATGGTGAACTGGTAGGAGTTGTTGTAAGCAAACTCCACCAGTGGAAGATACTGCTCCCATCCACCCCCAAAATCAATGATACTCATACGTAACATGTCCTCCAACATCTGGTTTGTACGATCGGTTTTCCCATCGGTCTGCGGGTGATACGCCGTACTCAACCGCAATTCCGGGCCCATGGCCTCCTAAAAACTCTCCCAAAATCGTGAAACAAATATCTTGTCTCGGTTAGACATGATATTTAAGGGAACACCGTGAAGTCTCATTATCTCTGAAATAAAGAGCTGGGCATACTGTCCCGCAGTGTAGTCTGTCCTTACGGGTAGAAAATGAGCGACTTTGGTCAACCTGTCTATAATTACCCAAATGGAGTCGTGACCTCTCTGTGACGTAGGCAATCCCGTGATAAAGTCCATGGATATGCTCTCCCACATCCACATCGGGACCTCCAACGGCTGTAGCAGTCCTGCCGGTCTCTCATGATCCACTTTTACAAGCTAACAAGTGGAGCATTTAGAAACAAACTCGGCAATATCTCTCTTCATCTCGCTCCACCAATACTGACGTCTCATGTCTTGGTACATTTTGTCCCCACCAGGATGTACCGCGAACCGTGAGCCGTGCGACTCGACCATCACCTCATGCCGTAATTCCTCCCCTTCCGGAACTACTAATCTCCCGTTGAAGCGTAATCGCCCGTCTGAGCTAACGGTATAGGACTCGGCTCCCTCTGCTAGTAATCGAACTATCTGCTCCTAACAGAACGAGTCATCGCTTGTGCCTTTACCACTCTCGTGACTATCTGCGGCGTAACAGTCATTACCGACATGAATGATCGGGCAACTGCATCCTGGTGTCCCAATTCTTTCCACTTGGCCTTCCACACCTCTGCCACTTCATCTGCTGGCCTACGGCTCAACGCGTCTGCCACCACGTTAGCCTTTCCTAGGTGATACTGGATATCAAACTGATAGTCCTTCACAAACTCAAGCTACCTTCACTGCCGCATATTCAACTCCTTCTGCGTGAATAGGTACTGTAGGGACTTATGGTCTGTGAACAATCGAAACTTTTCCCCCAAAAGGTAATGTCTCCATATCCGAAGGGAAAATTCAACTGCCGCCAACTCCAAGTCATGAGTAGGGTAGTTCTTCTCATGAGGCTTTAGCTTACGGGAAGCATAAGCTATGGCGTGACTCTCCTGCTGCAATACACCTCCAAGTCCTTGTAAGGACGCATCGGTGTAAACTAAATACTCAATTCCCGGTCTCGGCAATGCTAACACAGGTGCTGAGGTCAACTTATCCTTCAATTCATCGAATGACAACTGACAGGCATCACTCTAGATGAATGGCACACCCTTACGAGTCAGATGTGTAAAAGGACCTGCAATCTTCGAGAAACCCCGAATAAACCTCCTGTAGTATCCTGCTAGACCCAAGAAACTACGAATCTCCGTTGGTGTCGTGGGCTGTCCCCACTCCCTCACCGCGGATACCTTCCCCGGGTCAACAGATATTCCCCGGTCGGAAATAATATTTCCCAAAAACTGGACCTCCTTCAACCAAAACCCGCATTTCTCATATTTTGCATACAACTCGTTCTGACGTAGTGTCTGCAAAACTTGCCTCAAATGCTCGGGGTGCTCCTCCTCTGTCTGGGAGTAAACCAGAATATCATCGATGAAGACAATGACAAACTGATCTAGGAAATCCCTGAACACTCTGTTCATCAAGTCCATAAACACTGCTGGAGCGTTGGTCAAACACAAAGGCATAACCCGAAACTCGTAAGAACCATATCTCGATAAGAACGCAGTCTTCGAGACGCCCTCCTCCCTGATACGCAACTGATGGTATCCCGATCTCAAATCAATCTTTGAGAAGAAGGAAGCTCCTATCAACTGGTCGAATAAGTCATCGATTCGAGGTAACGGATACTTATTCCGTATCGTGACCTTATTCAACTCTCGGTAGTCCACACACAATCTCAGTGAACCATATCTCTTCTTTACGAACAACACAGGGGCACCCCACGGTGAAGTACTCCTCCGTATAAACCCCTGACCCAACAACTGCTCAATCTGATCCCGTAACTTCCTCATCTCAGCTGGAGCCATACGGTACGGTGCGCGTGCTATAGGTCTCATATCTGGCAATAAGTCTATAACAAAGTCTATCTCTCGACTGGGGGGTAGGCCTGGTATCTCTTGAAACACATCAGAATACTCCCTGACAACTGGGATCGAATCTAAAGGAATCACAACCTCCTTAGAGGTATCATCCTCTAAGTAATACAAATGAGCGGTCGAGCCTCCTTCTGGGCGAGGCATCGCCACTACAAACATCTCTTGCCCCGGAATGGCAAAAACAATGCTCCCACCGAAGCAATCAATCATGGCTCTATAATCAGCGAGCCAATCCATACCGATAATCACATCGTGAACATGCATATCTAATACCAACATATCTACAGGTAATACCAGACTACCAATCTCTACCCCCACTCCCCGGCATATAAAGAAAATAAATGACCCACTCCCCAATGGTGAGTCTACACACGTCACTGTGCTCTCTGCCGTAGCTAACAACCTTAAGGTTTTTGCAAAATGTGTAGCTATAAAGCAATGTGTTGCCACCATATCAAACAAAACCCGACCCATAGTATCATGGATAGGAAACATACCCTCAATAGCGGGTGGTGCCTGCGGAGCTGCTGCCTGGTGGACGTTATAGACACGTCCATACTGTAACTGTCCCTGCTGCACAGGAACTGCTGGAATGGCTGGAAGAGCTGGCACCTGGGCTGGAGCTGGGAGGGCTGGTGGAAAAAGTGGCCTCTGTGGCTCATGTCGAGCACCCTGCTGCTGCTGCGGGGCCCTACCCCTATCAGGACAGTCCTGGCGTTTGTGGACAGTCTTGCCACAAACAAAACACTTCCCCGGGAAGTTCCCCACTCTCTGTCCCTGCTACCCCCGGCACTGGTGGTCGTTACCATTCCTCCACTGGCCCTGCTGGAACTGTTGTTGACCATTCTGACCCTGCTGGTGCTGATGGCCGTTCGGACCCTGATGGCCCTGCTGGAAACCTCCCTGTCCGTGCCTGAAGTTTCCTGACCTGAACCTCTTGTGATCCCCCTGCTGAGTACCCTGATCACCCTGCCTCTGCCCCTGAACAGATTGTGCCCCACTGGCACCATTTCCTCCAGTCCTGCCCTAATGGCTAGACTCTCCCGGTCGTTTGCCCTCAGCCATGTGAAAGCGGTGATCCTGGCAATGGAGCAATGCAGCGTTAACCACATCAGAATAAGTGGTTAACGAGAGGTTCCCTAACAAGTGCTGACGAATCCTCCATGACAACCCGTCCATGAATTTATGTATCTTCTTCTCCTCCATCGGTATCTCATCCGGAACAATGTTCAGAAGATCAGTAAATTCGGCCTCATACTCGGCCACAGTCTTACCCTCCTGTCGAAGGCTCATCAACTTCCTCCTCATTTCCGTGTGAACAACTGACAAAAAGTACTTGCGGTCGAACCGCACCCAGAACTCCTGAATAGTGAGAGTGTCTCTCTCCTCCACGGTGGTAATAGACTCCCACCACTGCAGTGCAGACCCTACTAGCTTAAAGGTAGCTAGTATCTGCTTTTGGACATCTGTGCACTCATACATCCTCAAGTGCCACTGTATATCCTTCCTCCACTGACTCGAAACTACCACATCGGAGCTACCTGCGAACTCCGGAGGGTGTGCTTTCTAAAAAGCATTACGTACACGTTCCCAAGAAGACAGGAATGCATGAGCCTGAACTGGCGCGGCTATCGGCGCCTGAGGTGGTGCCTGCTGAACTACAGCTATTGACGCATTTACCGCCTGAGCCACAATGGCTGCAACCTCGGCGGCATTCATCGTGCCCTGAGCTGGTGCGGGCTGTGGTTCTGGCGTCGCATCCCTGGGAACCCTTCGTGCACGTCATGGAGGCATCTGAAATACGAATGAAGTTTATAAGTTCGCAGTTATAAACTTAAAATAGCTGAAGAACGTAGCATAACAAAAGAATACAACAGTCCTAAAGTATAGGGCTCTACATCAAAGGAAGCTTAGCGGAAACATAATAAGCCGTTCAGATCCTAAAGGGCACTACAACCTGATGCTCTGATACAACCTGTGACACCCCGTCAAATTAAATACCGGGTAGCTACTCCTTTATTAAATTAATTCAAAATGCCAAGTTGGTTCAGTTAATAGCATCACCGTCGAAAGCATTTCTAATAATTACTAACCACCTAGTATTTAAAAAGTAAGTGCCAAATTTTAAGTCAAGTCTGATTAACATATGAAGAAATGAAATAACCAACAATAATAATAAGAAATCCGGAGGAAAACTCCTCGCAACAATCCCAACAAAAGGAAATAATACTACAAGTCTGAATCCTGAATAATTACATGCCAAAAGTTTGAATAACTGAAATAAATGCAAAGTCTCTAAAAGAAATGGGCGACATGCCTTAGAACTGATAACTGATAATTATCGAGTCAAGATCGATGAAGCGTCTACAAGCAAAGTCCTGTAACTTCCACAAACAGCTACAGCTCGTCACCTGAATGAGAATCCTATGCATGGTGTCCTTGTGGCTGGGCACCTAAAATGGTTTTTATAAAAATTGATTTGAAAGCAAATGGGTCAGAGCCCGAAAGTGGAAAACATTTTGAAAACATCAAGTGTTTTAATAACATTAAAACATTAAATGCAAAATACATGTTAGGATGTGCACTCACATGAAATTCTCACCTCTCGGCTACATGTGCACTCCTAACGTACATTACCCATCTAAATGACACATATATCTAACTAAAACGTAATAACTTCTACCTCTTACTACTCGATTCCCATATTACATTCTAACGTTACCAAAGAATAGAGGGCTTTACATAAACTCAGATTCTCAATATGTAATACCTTTCACTATTGGTTAACCCGTTATATTTTCTCAAAACAATACTATAATTTTATTCACAATATTAACATGAAAATTCCAATTAATTAAGTGTATATTATTCACGTCATAAATATACAATACAAGCACCCCGAGACTAGCTGCGGTGCACACATACTCTGCTATCCATCCCGGTACATCACGTACATAAGGATCACATATTCCAAATCTCTCAGGAATAGTTCATAGATAACAACATCACAAATAATGGAGGCGAACACAGTCACATCACATGGGTCACGCACATACCTGCGCTCCCACGATCAACAGACTTATTAACATCCCAATAAGTCATTCTCTGACCTATGTTCATCGAGGTAACCAGTCTAAATCCGGGCAGCACAAGGATTAGAGGGCCCTAAGCGAACGCAAACATCCCGTGATAGCAAGTATGGTAGGTATGTCATACACATAAAATCAATACATATATACTAAGTATGCACACGTCTTAGTAATCACCATAATATATTGGTACATATCTCTTCTCGTACTGACATATAATACTACACCATTTATGTGTTCCCGGTTAATATAATTAATTAGGCCATCAATAGCTCACATCGTAATAGACACTCACGTCCTACTTCACATTTTCCCTTAGGTTCAAACTACACTTCTAGGTTTGACTCCTAATATCCCAAACATCCCAAGTATATCAATTTCTCATCAAGGAAAGGCTATCTCTACCTATACACAAGGTTACGGGGCACTCGGGATCAAAACAGGCTAAAAAGCCTAAACTGTCAACTCGTTCGAAGTCTCGTTCGAACGAGGCTGTTCGAACGAGACTTCGTTCGAACGAACTGAGTCTTCTAACGAGATCTCGTTCGAACGAAGTGGTCTTTCTAGCGAGATCTCGTTCGAACGATATTATCGAACGAACTTCACCCTCGTTAGAAGTGAATGGCCAACTCGTTAGAAGCTCATTCGAACGACCTGGGCAGGTCTTCTAACGAGTCACCAGTTTCAAGCCCAGAATTCCTTATTTCGTTTTTTCCTCTTTTCTTCACTTCTAATCTTCTCTAAACATTAGTCCAACAATATATCAAGGTTCCTAATCGTCTCTAAACATACATAGGTCACCTACTAATGTTTTTGTGGGGATTAAATCATTATAACCATCATCCAAATATCAAATCTCTACATATGTTTCCCCAATTTCAAACACATGAACCCTAGAATTTATAAGTCATCTAGAAGTGTAATTAAATCCATTTTTGGTTTCATACTAATTGTAATATCATCAGAATAATCATCAACTACAAATCTACATGCAATTTCCTTATCAAGAATGTAATTTCTATTTCCAATTTAATGGGTTTTCCATTAACTCCCAAGAACAAATCAGATTTTTTTTACAATTCCTACACATGGAAGAAACATTCTCTATAAAAACGAAATTAAATCACTTGCCTTAATGGTAACTCTGGATTTGATGACGAATTTGATGAAGTATACCCTCTCTCCTCTCCAGATTTCTCTTCTCCTCTCTTTCTACAAGCTCTTCTCTAATGGTGGCTATGGATGCTAGGGTTTTGTCTTAGGAAACTTTCAATAACCTCCGTTATTTGGGTATTAGTGGGCTTAGTGGGTTAATGCCTAATCAGATATTAATTCCCAATTTTCGTAGCTTTTAATTCCTTAAAATTCAAAATTACCAAACTACCCTTATACGTTGCCGGTATGGCCTAAAATTGCCCCGGGACCCAAACCAAACCCACGGCTAGTGTTTTCTGACTATTTCGACCCTTCCGGACGCGTTGACGCACTCAAAACGACCATATGGTTTATAGAAATAAAATTCACTTTTTAATTATCATAATTATATACCATGACGCGACTGTCACACGCGTCTCAACAAAATTTCCAAATTGCCGTATTTCAATCTCACGACAAATTTCATAATTCAAAATTCATATATAATAATATATGCACATATAATCAAATACCAAATCGCATCTCGCTAGTATTTTAACCCGGATTAATTTCCAATTAATACGCATTTAATTTAATTAATCCCATAAAATAATTATCACAAAAATACGGGGTATTACAGGTCAATCCACAATGGGGTGTTTCGGTGTGGGTACTCCAGCGCCGGTAGTTATAGTTCATGTTTCTGTTTCAGTTGGCGACTCCCATAATGGGTCTTCAAATAAATTTCTCATGTCGTTCTCTCCATTAGGAGAGGATACCCACGTCGCTTCTTCACAAGGAGATTGTTTTGGTAGTAGAGGGGTGGTCAGGGGAGATAGAGTTGGGTCTGGGGTCGCGGGTGTTTTTCATTAAGTTCAGTTGGGTGTAGGTACCCGACCCATGGGAGGGGGATTGACATTGGAGTTGTGGCTTCTAGTGCAGTGGGAGTGGATCACGAGGGTGAGGATAGGTGGGGCTTGGTCTCTCGTTACTGGATGGAGTACTCTGTGCATCAGGTCACTAGTACACTGGTGCCGGCAAGCCATTGTTTGGGTCAGGATCAGACTGTTGTACGAGGTATGGGAGAGAGAAGTAATAAGGTGGCTGATGTGATTATGGAGGTTGACCTTATTTGGGTGGGTGAGAAAAGGAACGAGTGTGACATTTTCATACTTCCAGTGGACCTATTGGTATTGTCAAAGAGGTGTCCCTTCTTGTTAAGTCACAGTTGATGGAAGTTGTTCCTTTTGAAGATAGTAAGTGTGACAAGGACTCCTTTAGAGCTTATCGTGTTAATTTGTCCGGGTCTCATAATATGGTGTCATGTGTTGAGACCTCTAATTCTGTGGTGGTTGATAATCTTGCATTGCATTCCCCCATAGCACGAATATCAATCTCCCTTACACTTTTAAAATTGGCAAGCAGTGGACCAACTTTAAAGAAATGGGTCCGTGTCTGAATTCTGGCAAGTCTTTAAAAAATATGCTTTGAGTAAAAAACCCACGCATAGAGGTGACTCAAGCATATGTAAATATAAGTCGAAATGTGCAGTCAATAAGGGTAAAAAATGTGTGTCTGGAGGTGTGAATTGTTTTACGGGCTTGTCTTCGAGATCAGGCATTTCCAAGGGGCAAGATATCGTTAATTTGCCCAGTAGGGCATTTTTTTAAAGGCGGCTCTCTTTGCACGATCATTTAAGAGGGCGAGGAAGAGTTGGAGGGGGGGGGATGATGCTCATGAACTTTATGGATGCTTAAGGGAGTTGTTGTGCCGGCAGGAGTATTTGAGAAGCATGCGTGACCTCTCCCCTAAGCTGTGGGTTGAGCTCGGAGCTTCGGAAGAGGAAGGGGAGGTGTCCGGAGTTAGGCTTGATGATAGGGCTCATGAGGATGAGACGGAGAGATGGGTTTCTAGTGTGATAGAAGGTTTCAGTAAATTTTTAGGGATTGATCTTGTAGGGAATGAGAAAGAGGCTTTTTGGTTGTTTCATTCCATAGAGGAGAGGAGAAGGGGGGGAGTAGAGGTGGTAGGGAGGAGGTGGATGGGGTGTCTTATGGGTTCCAATGAAGTTATGACTCATTTCTTGGAATGTGCGGGGTTTGAATAACCTCAGTAAAAGAAGAGTGGTGAGTGGGGATATTTCGCGGTGGAGGCCGAATATTGTTTGTCTGCAAGAGACAAAGTTGGGTTCTATGGATAGGGAGTTAGCTCGGTCTATTTGGGGAGGTCGTAATATTGAGTGGTGCTATCTGGATTCAGTAGGTGCATCTGGGGGGATTATCATTTTTAGGGATGATAGGGTGTTAGAGAAATTGATGTTTTAGTTAGACGTTTGACTAAAGTGTGTGTTTGGGGGGGGGGGGGGAGGGGGGGACCCCGTTTAGATTTGAGAATATGTTATTGAAAGAGGAGGAGTTTTTTAGGAGGGTTCAGGAATGGTGGCAGGGGTATGAGGTGGAAGGGAATGCGAGCCTCAGACTGGCGGTTAAACTATTTTGTCTCAAGGAGGATATCATTCGGTGGAACATAGATGTGTTTGGCTATGTGGAGGTTGTGATTGAGAAGATCATGGAGGATATTCAGGTTCTTGATGAGAAAGAAGGGTTGGGTGGTCTATCGGGGGCAGAGAGGGTGGTGAGGGTAGAGAAAAGAAGGGAAGTATGGAAGAGATTGATTCAGGAGGAAATTAACTAGCGGGAAAAGTCTCGGGCTCTTTGTCTTAAGGAAGGGGACAAAAATACTAAATTCTTTCATAAAGAGGCTAACTCCCATCCCAGCTTTAACCATATCAGGAAGGTGGTAGTAGGGGATTTGTAGTTTACCGAGGGGAGTGAGATTCGTAGGGAGATCATGCCGTATTATGAGAGACTTTATATGGAGGAGGAGACCTGGCATCCCAATATTGATGGGATTCCTTTGACAAGCATTTCGGGGGGCAAGGCAGACCAGTTGGAAAGGTTGTTCACAGAGGGGTTTGTTCAGGCTTTAGGGTCGATGTGCAGTTATAAGGCGCCTGGGATGGACGGGTTTACTATGGCCTTTTTATAGCAATGTTGGGCGGTACTGAGGGTAGATGTGATGGCAGTGTCAAGTGAGTTCCATGATAGGGGGTACTTCTTGAGGAGCGTGAACACCACGTTCATTACTTTGGTTCCTAGGAAAGGTCGGGTGACTGATGTGAGAGACTTTAGGCCCATTAGTCTGGTGGGTAGCGTGTATAAGCTCGTGTCTAAGGTCTTATCGGTTAAAATTAGGAAAATGATTGATCCTCTTATTTCGGATGCCCAGAGCGCATTTGTGGGTGGTCGGCATATCCTTCATGTAACATTGGTGGCGAATGAATGCATCAAATCTAGGTTGAGAGTGGTGATCTGGGGATTATCTGCAAGTTGGATATTGATAAGGCTTATGATCATGTGTGTTAGGAATTCCTTTGGTATTTGTTGAGGAGGATGGGGTTTGGGGAGAGGTGGTGCAGGTGGATATATAGGTGTATCTCCTCTGTCAAATTCTCTGTCCTTGCGAATGGGGTTCCAGAAGGTTTCTTCCCAAGTTATCGTGGTCTTCGGCAGGGTGACTCGTTGTCACCTTCCTCTTTATGTTGGTTATGGAGGCATTCTGTCGGATGATGAGTCGTATGGTGGAGGGTGGTCTGGTCTCAGGATTTTTGATAGGTAGCACGGGTCCCCATCAGGTTGAGATCTCTCACCTTTTGTTTGCAGATGACACTATTATCTTTTGTGGGGCGTCGGTGGATGAGGTGAGGATAGTAAGGTTATTACTGGTGTGTTTTGAGGTTGTATCGGGCCCGCGTATCAACGTTTGGAAGACTGCGATGATTGTCGTTGGAGGGGTGGGGAACATGGGTTTCTTGGCCAGTGTTCTTGGTTGTATGGTTTGTTCGCTCCCTTCTACTTATCTTGGCCTCCCTTTAGGAGAAAATTTTAAGTCTATTTCTATGTGGGCTCCGATTTTTGAGAGGGTCCAAAGGAGATTAGCTGTTTGGAAGCATTGATACCTTTCCAAAGGCGGTCGATTGACGTTGATCAAAAGTGTGTTATCGAGCCTTTCGACTTATTTTATGTATGTGCTCCCTCTACCTGCATTCGTTGGTAAGAGGCTCGATAAGTTGATGATGGATTTTCTATGGAAAGGGCATGATGATCAGTTTAAGTATTGATTGGTTAGTTAGGATGAGGTGTGCAAGCCACTACAGGTGGGTGGGGCTGGGGTGAGGAGTTTAACACATTTTAATATGACTTTACCTGGCCAGTGGTTGTGGCGGTTTAATAAAGAAGAAGACAGACTTTGGAGAAAAGTGGTGGTAGTTAGTTATGGGGATGGACCTTATGGGTGGGGTCCTACTGTGGGGAGCGGTGCTCATGGGGTGGGATCGTGGATGTACATTGCGACGGGGTGGGGGAAGTTCTTTGGGTTCACCTCTTACTAGCTCGAGAGTGGGAATCATATAAGGTTTTGGAAGGATAATTGGGGAGAGGGGGTATCTTTGGAGGTTCTCTTCCCGAGGATGTTCCGGATTGGGAGACATGGTGAGGGGTCAGTTGAGAGTCATTGGCGGAGGGTAGGGGATCGGGCAGTGTGGGATCCGAAGTTTAGGAGGGATTTTCAGGATTGGGGACTCGAGGAGGCGGAGGAGTTCTTTGAGTGACTGAATTTGGCACCTAACCCGTCCTCTCTAGCAGATGGGTTGAGGTGGTCGAGGTCTCAAGATGCCCTGTTTTTCGTTAAGATGTATTATCTTGGGTTGAGGGGTTATGGGGGTGCCTATTTCCCCTGGAAGGCCATTTGGAATAGTCATGCACCTTCGAAGGTTTGTTTCTTTCTGTGGACTGCTACAAGATAGGCTATCTTGACTATTGAGGGGCTTCAGAAGAGAGGGAGGAGGTTCGTCACTAGGTGTTGGTTGTGTTAGAAGGAGGAGGAGACGTCCAATCACTTCCTTCTCCACTGTCAGGTGACTAGGGGCCTTTGGGAGTTGTTCTTCACGCTTTGTCAGATTCATTGGGTTATGCCTCATTCGATTTGTGAGGTTATGGCGGCTTGGAGGAGACCTAGAGGTTGGACTGGCCCGCGGGTGATGTGGATGCTAGTTCCTCATTGTATGTTTTGGACTGTCCAGCATGAGAGAAATAGGAGATGCTTTGAGGGGGTCGAAATTGATCTCTCTCAAGTTTGGTAAAACATTCTTAGCCTTCTTCTTACAAAGTTTAGGAAAAGTCATGACTCATTACTAGCTCATTTTCTTGACTTTTTGGAGGAATTTTAGGTGGTAGGTGTTGATACCAAATTTAATCTGCTGAAATGGACCAATCATATGAAGACACGTGGCTATCTACATGAAAACAACAAACACTTTCGAGGAACTCACGCGCTCCGAGGAACAAGACTACAACGAGGAAAACTAGTTCCCCGAGGAACAATGCCTCTCCGAGGAACTCTTGAGTACCGAGAAGCTTAGGCGGTCCGAGCTGCACCTCGAAGCAGGATACCAACAGTTTAACTGCTCATTAAATGCTTATTATTTGGACGCACACGCAAAGAGGGCATTAAATGTATTACCCTTTCATATGTATATCATTTAATGTATTACCCTTTCACATTACAGCCTCAAGGCTATAAATACATTGTACAATCCTCATTGTAAAGGGATCTGGACCCTGAATCCAGAAGGGAATTTCTTGATGGAATTCACAAATCGAGAATTCCCAAACACTCAGCAATAAAGCAACAGTGGACGTAGGCCATTCTTATAAGGCTGAACCACTTTAAAATTCTTTGTCTCATTTATTTATTTGTGATTGAATTATTAGAGTGATCTAATTTTTTACATCAACAGATTGGCGTCGTCTATGGGAAACGACTGATAATATCATTTTTCATCAAAAACAATCCCGTACCAATGGCGAATATTCCTGAATCCAGCAATCGAAACGCTGGAACCCCTTCAAATCCATATGCTCCACCAATTATTCCAGATCTGACTGGAGTAATGGTAAATCTGGCTCAAGGCCAGACCGTCATGTAAGAAACAATGTGACAACTCATCCAAACCCTCCATGGAGGTACATCAACCCATTCCGGACCACGAAGCATTCAAAGAAATACCCGTACGCCTTCTTCGCGTTCTAGGTGTACTAATCACAAAGAGGAATTTGAAGATTTTTCTTATCAACCTGGACGAACTTCGTTAGTGCGGGCCACAGATACTGAACAACGTGTCACCTTCTTCCCAGAAAGGACCAGCGCATTGGAAATATTAAGTAGGGTTTCTCCTTTTGACCGATTAGGCCCTAGGAGGAACAAAAGTCCTCTTAATGCAGCGTCGAGGAACTTTTGACGACCATCAGATTTAAGGGAAGGATCTGCCCAGTCGCGACCAGCTGCTCGTCATGATAGATCCTATGATCGACCAGCTGCTCGTCAAGATAAATCCCAGGAAGCCACTTCAACGCGATCAGTCGCTCGAACCAATAGGCCAGAGGAAGGAAATGATGCATGGAAAGGATCTATTCAAAGGCTGGAGGATAGATTAGGGGAAATGGCTAAGGATAAGAACCCTCTACAACGAACCTTTGTTCGAGGAACACCTTTTGTCCAGGATATTGTTGATTTTCCAACACCATCAAAGTTCAAAGCACCTGTTGTGACTCCCAAGTATGATGGGAAGACTGACCCTGTCCTTCATATAGAACAATACCAAGCTGCAGCCGACATCTATGTTGTCCCAGATGAGATGAGATGCAGAGCATTCTCGGGAACACTTACCGGATCTGCTCAAATATGGTATAATAGTCTTCCTCGGGGTAAGATTTCAACTTTTCTTCAACTGGTCGAGCTATTCATTGGGAATTTCTGCTTTGGAGCAAAGCTAGTTAAACGAGTAGCATATTTGCTAAGTGTTAGACAAAAAGCTGGTGAGAGTACCAGAGATTATATAACTCGTTTTAATAACGAGAAACTCGAAGTCATTGATTATGAAGAGAAGACAGTGATTACTGCTTTGATGAGTGGACTACTGCCAAACAAGTTGTACTACACTTTGGCCAAAGATCCACCTCGAACCATGACATACCTGATGGGAAAAGCATCCAAGATTATGAATGCCGAGGAGGCTATGTCTACGAAGAAGAATATGGACACCAAAGAAACCAAGGTGGAAGGTGATAAAGCTAAGAAGAAAGAACATAAGAACAATGGTGGTGACAAACAATCCAAAAATAGGTCATCATGGGAGGTCTTGAGGAAATTTGATAATTACACACCTTTGAAGGTAAATATCAACCACGTCCTGGAAGAAATTAATAACAGCGAGGAGTTAAACTGGCCAAAGAAAATGAAGGCAGACCCTGACACGAGGAATAGGAAAAAATATTGCGAGTTCCACAAGGATCATGGACATATGACCAAAAATTGCATAGCTCTTCAGAATGAGATTGAAACACTCATCCGACGAGGAAATCTAACAAAGTTTACTGATCGGGGAGGCAAAAGAAGAAACAACGATTGAACTAGAGAGAGGTCTAGATCTCCTCGGCGAACAGAGGAGGACAAGAAGAGAAACCATGAAGTTAATCCAGAAGATGACCCCGATCTTCCCAAGAAACCAAGGCAGCCAGAACAAGAGGTATTTTCAATACGCTTTGGGTTATTTGATTGTAATGTCATTACAGGAGGAGATGCAGGTGGAGGAGACCTTACTGTAGAAAGGAAAGCTTACCTCAGTGAGGCTCAAGCTTGCCCATATATTCAGCGAATAAATCTAGCTGAGGAAGATCGCCCGAGAAAGGTGAACAAGAAGAAGTTGGTCATTGGGTTCCCAAAGAACGACCTTGCAGGTGTTCTATATCCTCATGATGACCCACTGGTGATCAAAATGAGAATGAAGGAGGTAATGATTTCAAGAGTGTTGGTCGACAATGGTAGCTCGGCAGACATCATGTTCTAGTTGTGCTTCGATAGTTTAAATCTAAAGGTATCTCAACTGGAGCCTTACCACAGACCTCTCATTGGTTTTGCTGGCGAGAAAGTATTTCCACTTGGGACGATCAAGTTGGATATATTCATTAGTACGTGGCCAGCTTATCGGACAGAAAGAATACGTTTCTTCATGATGGATAAGAATGTCCAATCATCGTACAATATCATCATGGGAAGAGTAGGATTGAAGAAGTTCGAGGTTGTACCATCTACAGTGCATCAGTGCCTAAAATTTCCAACAAACTTTGGAGTAGGAGTTGTGAAAGGTGATCAGAAAGTAGCTCGAGAATGCTATTATTCATCCACCGAGCAAGAAGAACTGGAAGAATCAAAGAAAAAGACTACTACCTATCAAGTGGATGAAGGTGCAAAAATTGAAACATTGGATCCTTAAGATGAGTCGCAACTCGTGAAGGGTCAAGTGGTGGAAACTACTGAAAACATCATTCTGGACGACGAGCACCCACCCTGAGCGAACTACTCAAATAGGTTCATCGTTGGAAGCCTCATTAAAACAGGAATTGATAATTTTCCTTACAAGCAGAAGACAAACTTTTGCGTGGAGTCATGAAGATATGCCTGGGATAGACCCAAACTTTTTATGTCACGAGCTCAATGCGAATAAGTAGATCAAGCCTGTGATGCAGAGACGAAGAGTATTCAGTCCCGGGAAGAATCAAGCTATACAGGAGGAAGTCGAGAAGTTCCAGAAAGCTTATTTCATTGAAGATGTTAAATATCCAGATTGGTTAGCTAATGTGGTGATGGTAAAGAAGAAAAACAACAAGTGGAGGATGTGTGTAGACTTCACCGACCTCAATAAAGAATGCCCAAAGGATCACTTTCCACTGCCCCGAATTGATCAATTGGTGGATGCTACCTCAGGACACGAGTTGCTGAGCTTCATGGATGCTTATTCTAGCTACAATGAAATTAAAATGAAACCTGAAGACAGGGAGAGTACTTCTTTTATTACCCCTAGGGGAACTTATTGTTATAATGTTATGCCTTTTGGTTTGAAAAATGCAGGTGCGACATATCAGAGGCTGATGAACAAGGTTTTTGCTGAATAAATCAGTGACAATATGGAAGTCTATGTTGGCGATATGCTGACGAAAAGCAAGAAAGTTGTCGATCATCTAGTTGACTTAAGTCAGACTTTTGATCAACTAGATAAATATGAAATGAAGCTGAACCCGATGAAGTGCATCTTTGGAGTACGAGAACGCATGTTTCTTGGGTACATTGTTAATCAACGAGGCATTGAAGCAAATCCTGAAAAGATCAAAGCTCTATTAGGGCTGCGATCTCTAACGACGAAGAAGGAAGTACAGAGTCTCACAGGACGAGTAGCGGCACTCAATAGATTTGTGTCACGAGCAACTGATAGATGTCTCCCATTCTTCAAGACACTCAGAAAGACTTTTGAGTGGAATGATGAATGCGAGAAGGCTTTTCAAGTCTTGAAGAGATACTTTGGAGCACCTCCACTGTTGTCCAGGCCAGTGATGGGAGAAAAATTGTACTTGTACCTTGTAGTGTCCGAGAATGCAGTTAGCTCGGCGTTGATCAGAGTGGAGAATAGAGTACAAAAGCTAATTTACTACACAAGTAAGGCCTTCCGAGGAGCAGAGATCAGATATCCAAGGTTGGAGAAATTGGCACTGGCGCTGATTGAGGCGAGTAGGAGAATGAGGCCATATTTCCAGGCTCATACCATAGTAGTATATACTGATATGCCATTGAGGTAAGCCCTTCATAAGACAAAAAAATCAGGAAGATTGATGTACTGGGCAATAGAGCTCGGTGAATATGATATAGTCTATGAACCCAGATCATCGCTTAAAGGGAAGGCTGTAGCAGATTTTATAGCGGAGTTCACCTATCCTGATAGCTCCGAGGAACAAAATTTGCTCGCTGATCAACCTGTGGATGTTACAGGATCAACAAACACAGGCTCAGACCAATTTCGATTGGTAAAAGGGCGTGTGGATGTTACAGGATGTGACGCAGAGATAGTTGTGGGGACTCCGGACGAGAAACAAGAGTTGCTCGTTGATCAACCTGTGGCTGTTACAGGATCAACAAACACTATCTCAGACCAACTCCGGTTGGTAAAAGGGCAAGTGGATATTACGAGATCATTGACTTCGGGCTCAGACCAACTCCGATTGGTAAAAGGGCAAGAAGAAATAATCAATGAAGATCAAGAAAAATTCGAGGAGGAAAGGAAGGAATGATATTTCACCGAGGAACTCTAACTGATCAGAAATTTGAAGATGAGTTACCTATATGGAGACTATATGTATATGGCTCATCTTGCACTGCAGGATGCAGCGCGGGGATAGTTCTGAGCACTCCGGATGAGGTCGATATGGAATACGCCTTGCGTTTCCAATTCAAAGCTTCCAACAATGAGGCTGAGTATGAGGCCATGATTGCAGGACTTAGCTTAGCAAAAATTATGGAGGCACAACAAGTCATTGTTTTCAGTGATTCTCAATTGATCATAAACCAAATGATGGGAGTATATGCAGTTAGAGGAGAATTAATGATCAGATATCACGCAAAGGCAAATGAGATGGTGTCAGAATTTTCCGCTATTCAGCTGGTCAGAATACCAAAAATGGAGAATGCGAGAGCAGACGCCCTAGCTCGACTAGCATCAGCTACTCGCATCGAGCTACGATGAACAATCTCAATTCAAGTGTTAGCTGGTCGGAGCATAGATGAAGATCTGACGATGAACTTTATCACCCTTGACTTAAGACCACCTTTGATGGATTCTATCACGGCGTATATCGAGGAGGGAGAATTGCCAATTGACAAGCTCGCTGCCAAAAAATTGAAGTTTAAAGCTACTCGGTATGTATTAACTAATCGTGTTTTATATAGACGAGGAATTATGGCAGGTTTGCAGAGATGTGTACACCCCTCCGAGGTGAAAGAATTAATTGAAGAGATCCACGAAGGGTCTTGTGGAGCACATGTAGCAGCTCAGACGCTTTTACAAAGGGTGATGACACAAGGATACTACTGGCCGACAATGAGGGCTGATTGCATAGCCTACGCCAAGAAATGTGACAAGTGCCAGCATTTTTCCTCCATCCGAAGAACTCCACAAGCATTGTTGACAGCCATAACTTCCCCTTGGCCATTTTCCATGTGGGGAATAGACTTGGCTGGGCCACTGCCAACAACTCGAGGAAGGTTCAAGTACCTCGTCGTCGTAGTGGATTATTTTACTAAATGGGTAGAAGCTGAGCCACTCATTGATATGACGTACGAGAAGGTGTATCAATTTGTCTGGAAGAACATCATTTGTCGATATGGTCTACCTCATGCCTTCATCACAGACCATGGAACACAATTTGATAACGAGGAGTTTGCCGCCTATTGTCATCAATCAAATATTTTGAAGGTCCACTCAGCACCAGGCCATCCTCAAAGCAATGGAAAAACTGAGGTGACAAACAGAACGCTGCTAAATGGCTTGAAGAAAATATTGGATGATGCAAAGGCAAACTGGATCAACGAGTTACAATCAGTACTTTGGGTTTACCGAACTACTCCCCGAGTAGCAACTGGAGATTCACCTTACATGCTGGCGTTTGGAAGTGAAGCCGTTATACCTGCCGAGTTGGGCCTTCCAACACACAGGGTACTGAATTTCAATTCCCCTGTCAGTGACTTAATGAGAAGACTGGATTTAGACATGCTCGAGGAAGTTAGAGAAGAAGCAGCCTTTAGAAATGCTGCTTACCAGCAGCGAACAACTTTGTTCTACAACAAAAGGGTGAAGAAGTGCGACTTGAAAGAAGGAGACTATGTGCTGAAGAAAGTAATTCAAAAGCACAATAAGCTGGAAGAAAACTGACATGGACCATACCGAGTTACAGAAGTTGTTCGACCAGGAACTTATCGAATAACAACTCTAGAGGGGGAGGAATTCAAGAATGCATGGAACGCAGAGCACCTACGCAAGTATTATCAGTGATGTATATGTAACACAGTTCCATCAGTATGAATAAAATGAAGATATTCTGCTAAAGTCTCTCCTTTTATTGAGAATTTTTCGGGGAATACTAGTGCTACACACTACTCGGTAAAACTCGACAAAGCTCAGACTGCTCAGCAGTAAAATATTCCTAAAAATGCCAACTTCGGTTGGTTAGGAAACAAAATATTCCTACAAATGCCAACTTCGGTTGGTTAGGAAACAAAATATTTCTAAAAATGCCAACTTCGGTTGGTTAGGAAACAAAATATTCCTAAAAATGCCAACTTGTTTGGCTAGGAAACGAAATATTCCTAAAAATGCCAACCTGTTTGGCTAGGAAACGAAATATTCCTAAAAATACCAACCTGTTTGGCTAGGAAACAAAATATTCTCGCAAATGCCAACTTATGTTGGTCGGGAGGTAAGATTATTCCGAAAAGTGCAAAAGTTGCTAACTATGGCTGGTCGGGGATAAAAACCCACCAACTGTAGTTGGTCGACAAAGAAAATTTACCGACCTTGGTTGGTCGGAAACATTTAAGATAAAAGTCTACTAACTATGGCTGGTGGAAGATAAAAACCCACCATCTGTAGTTAGTCGACAAACAAAAATTTACCGATCTTGGTTGGTCGGAAACATTTTATGGATAAAAAACCACTAACTGTAGTTGGTCGACATGGAGAATCTAACAACCTTGGTTGGTTGGAAACACTGTAAACAACATTTTATACTCGTCACTTTATTATTAAGTGATCGAGCAACAGTATTGATACTTGTAACTTTTTAATTTTTACTGAGTTGGTCGACAAACAACACAATATTGTTATCTTTTTAACAGATATGCATAAATATAAAGTGTTTGATAAATACAAGACAATAGCAATCAAGATTTGCAAACAATAATGAAAGACTTTCATTGAATTCAAAATAAATTACATTGATAAGGAAATTACAGTTACATTAACATGTATACTAACTATTATATCAAAAATTCATATTCAACTGATCTCTTCCCCTCTACTTTTGACACAGGTTCCTCGCCAGCAGGCGGATCATTTAAAGACAGAGGATAATTGATGAAATTAAGATCTTTCAACATCCTTATATTCATCACGGATGGTCGATCTAAAAGATACTTGGGACGAGATACCTCGATTTGAGAATGTAAACTGTAGTCACCGAGATACTTTGAAATTAAGCTCCGAGGAATGGCCCAAGCAGGGATCCAATCCATGTCCAAATTGTATGGTGGCACAGGCAAGTCGAACAACCCGGGATCATGGTAGTCCCACAGATAATGACCTTGTTCGAGCTTCAACACACCTAAGGCATTCATCCAGCCTTGCTTGTACCCCTCATTGTTGGCATTCTGGATACGATCGTCCAAGTGGAATAGTGCTTCGTTGTATCCAACCATCCAGAACTCCCTGAGCTGTTTGTGGAATTGATATGTTAGCCTTTCTAGCTGCTCATGGAGATTCTTGATGAAAATCTCCTTATTCTCCAATACTGACTTCTGCGCGAAGAGCTATTTTTCCAGGTCCCTAATCTTCTTTGACATATCAGACAACGCCTGGTTCTTAGCCATTAGTTGGAAGGCCTGGTTCTCTAAGGCAGACTGAGTCCTCTGTTCCTCGACAAGAACCCGAGCTGCTCTTGCTCATCCCCGAGGAGCTATTGCTCGACCCCGAGAAGATGTGGAGGTTCCAGAGCTCTTCAAAGTCTCCAACTCTTCCCTTAACATGGCGTTCTCAACCTCTAAGAACAAAAATCCCTTATCGGTCACTGGATCAAGGCACTTGAAGTGGAAGCTGCAGACTTCAATTGTGATAGCTCCTTCTACAGGTTGTTATTTTCCTTTTCCAGCAACTCAACAATCTGTTTGCATTCTTTGACCTCACCTCTCAAGGTTCTCTCCCTTATATCGTACCCAGTAAAGAGCTTCCCGTAGCCCTTGTCGGCAATGATCTGCTGGTACTTCTTCTCGTACCCCTCATGCAACAAAACAGTTGATTCTTTGTATTCAAGATGAAGGTCTTCGAGGGTGCCTTGAAGATCCTCAATCATTTCATAATAGGCAACGTTATTGGCTACAGCCCTATCAAGCAGACACTTTAGATATTGATATGCTTCCACTGCTTGTTCTGAAGCTTCCTGATTAAGTATTTCGACAACTTGTGCATCACTTAGGTCTGTGTGACCACCCTTAAAGTGCTCATTACATTGTCGTAGCAACTTTGTATCATGGGCAGATAACAGTTCCATCGTGGCCACAAACTAACAGAGAAAGAAGAGCAATCATCAATAAGAAGAATAAGCAGAGTATGAATGAAAGATAGACAACAGTATACAAAAAGTTCAAATTTTATTAGATCATAATTCAGAGTTACATCTTCTGAGTTACATTTGATAAAGAGAGGCAAAATAAAGAGAAACCCGAACAACACTAAACCTTTTCCTTATCTCCTAAAACCTTCTCGGGAGGCTGGGATGAAGAGGTAGGTTGCTCGAAGGGAAGAGATAGTTACTCGGGTAGAGTAGGCAGTTGCTCGGAGTAAGAAATGATGTGCTGATTTTCCTCTACAGTAGGCTGGATGGTTAGGGTACGATCTCCCATCACCATCGAAGACTCTTCAGAGGTAGATTTCGTCCTCTTCTAATTCCTCTAGAGTTGGGGGGACCAGGGATATGTCTCTGGAAGAGCTCGAAAGACTCGTCGACCTTCATTTCCTGAAGGGAAGCAACCCATCCATCCCTAAAGTATTTGAGACTGCCATAGTCTACTTGCGACACCATGTCAGCCAAACCCTTGTTCCACCCCTTGTCCTAGCCAGAGCTGAAGGACTTCTTCACAGCAGCTTTCCTCTTCAGCTTCTCCGAGGAAAGTTTCTCAGACAGCAGGTTCTCAGCAGACTTCAATTTATTTTCTACTTCCTCCTTTTGTCGACCTACTTCTTGAAGCTGGCCCAACCTTTCTTCAGCAACCCTGAGCTTATCTTCAAGCTCTCCAGCAGTTTTGAGCTTCTCTTCGAGCTCCTTATTTGCCTTCTCCGAGGCATTTATTCTCTTCTCCAACTCCTTGGAAGCATCAACAGCCCGAGATTTTTCTTGCTCGGAGGAGGCATGCTTCTTCTCCCAGACAGCTTTGTCATCAGCATATTTCTGGCGAGAATCTGCCAGAGACTTGGTAGCTTCTTCCAGAGCTCCCTCCACACTGGATGAGGAGAAAGAAGCCTTAATCGCTTCATCCTTCTTCAGGATTATATTGAAGCAGCTCGTCAACTGTGAACAGAAAAATAAAGCAAGTTAGAAACAGAAATAACAAAGGAAATATGAAAAATTCAAAGAAAAGAGACTTACAGAAGCAAGGTGACGAGCAGCTAGTGAGGTGACCATGTCCCGAGTAAGGTTTTCTTCAGTACCTTGGACCTCGGGAATGATCGAGGACTTCATCGAGCTCATGATAGAGCTCGGGTGAACGAAAGTTGGAACCCCAGTTCCAGTAACTGGGGGCTGAGTAATGGTATCAGCCAAATTGACCGAGGAGCTCTTCTTCATCCTCCTCGGGGGAACAGGTACAGATTCAACCAAGGAAGAACCCTTGGTCGGTGATATCACAATCACCTCTCCAGGAGCAGCAGACCTGCTCGGAGCCACTGCGGGCTTCTCGACAACTTTAACAGGAGCAGTTGGAGGAGCTGCATCAGTCTTCTTCGTCCCCTCCCTTTGGGACATCAATCCTACTCCTTTTTACCTCCCCAGAACCGGAGGCAGTTTCTCAAACAGGGTAGGAGGACTTCTCTTCTTCATCTTTTCACTTAAAGGAATATGGGATTCAGGCGACGAGCTGGTGGAAGCTGGTACTGGCTCTGATTCACTTATCACTGGATGAGCAGTGATAGAAGTAGTGTAGCTCTTGTACTGGAGAAGATACGAGGCCGACCTAATGTGCTCGTCGGCAACACTCTGATGTTGACTCCAGATAAGTTTCAAATGCCTTATATTGACATCTGCATCTTTTGGGCACTTTCTCTTGCTATCAACTGCAAATAAATAAACATTGTTATCAGTGGCACATTTTATCAAACACAAAAGAAACATGATTTCAAAATAAATAAAATAAAATAAAAATAACCTATCCCATTGCCATAAGGAGGGCATCTAGGACCCTAATAAACCTCATTTCCAGCTAATGGAGGGTGTTGCCAATTTTTTATGACAACCCCGTGTTCAAAATAATCCCTATTGGCATCAGGGAGATTGAGTACTAAGGCTCTATTTAAAAATGTAGTTTTTAAATAAAAAATATTATCATTAACTGCCCATCTATAGCTGTACATGATTTCTGGAATTCCTATGCGAGTTCCATGGACTTGATTTAATTTATACACCCCATTAACTATTCTCCATGTGTTGGGTGCTATTCTCGCAGGAACGACGTCAAAATAATGACATAATTCTAAACACAAGGGATTTGGTGGAAAAGAAAATCCACATTCAGCAATAAAAAGGCTGGGGAACCAATGTCCCTCAGCCAAATTGAAATAATCAGAAGCCTCAGAAAGCTCTTCCAAGACAACCCAAAAGGGAATGGAAAAATCAGAGCGAAATTTTTCAAGAGACTCAACAGAGTAAACCATTATGATGAATAAAAGAAATGAATAAGAAAGAAGAAGATCTTACAGAAAAAGAGTAAAGTTGTTGACAAAGAACGACGGAAAAGATGAACGCACAAGAGAGTAGGAAGAGACGACGTAAAACTCGAAGATAAAAATTTGAAAGGTAGAAGACGATGGGAGCATCTGTGAAGTTTAAATACCTTGCCTTGGGAAATGGTGAAGTAATGATTACAAAAAAAGATGATTACGTTACCGGCGGCTAAAAATATGAAAAGTAGCACGGGAATCAAAGTGGAAAACAGCGGCTAGAAAGATGAAAAGTGGAGCGGGAATTAAAGCGGACAACAGCGGCTAAGAAAACAAAAAGTGACGCGGGAATCGAAGCACGTAGAAAAGTCCAAAAAAGCATGATTCTACGAATTGGGAAGGATAAATAAATACAAGGTAAACGCTCCTAAAAATCAGGAAGACTATTTAAAGCTACCATATTCCGAGAAAGAACGTTCCATACTCCTCAAATTTCGAACTATGAAACATTGGGGGCTTCTGTTGATACCAAATTTAATCTGCTGACATGGACCAATCATATGAAGACACGTGGCTATCTACATGACAACAACAAACACTTCCGAGGAACTCACGCTCTCCGAGGAACAAGACTACAACGAGGAAAACTAGTTCCCCGAGGAACTCACAAGATCCGAGGAACAATGCCTCTCCGAGGAACTCTTGAGTACCGAGAAGCTTAGGCGGTCCGAGCAACTCAGGCGGTCCGAGCTGCACCTCGAAGCAGGATACCAACAGTTTAACTGCTCATTAAATGCTTATCATTTGGACGCACACGCAAAGAGGGCATTAAATGTATTACCCTTTCATATGTATATCATTTAATGTATTACCCTTTCACATTACAGCCTCAAGGCTATAAATACATTGTACAATCCTCATTGTAAAGCGATCTGGGCCCTGAATCCAGAAGGGAATTTCTTGATAGAATTCACAAATCGAGAATTCCCAAACACTCAGCAATAAAGCAAAAGTGGACGTAGGCCATTCTTATAAGGCTAAATCACTTTAAAATTCTTTGTCTCATTTATTTATCTGTGATTGAATTATTAGAGTGATCTAATTTTTTACATCAACAGTAGGCTTGTTTTTTTTGCTTGGTATACTTCCAGTATTCGGGATTCCGCCGCCTCAGGCGGGTTGTTTTATAATATCATTTCCTTATAAAAAAATAATATTAATTTAACAAGTAACTGTAAAAGTTCATGTAAAAAAGCATTAGAATAATTCAATACAAACGATTTTTTACTTATAAAAAGTAGATTGAAAAATTCAATACGAACCATTTTTTAATCATAAATAGTACATTCCGATAATTCATTGACAATACTCGAACCATTTTCATACAATAAAAAAATTATAAATATTGCATACACACATCTGAGGTGTCCAACAGTTTTTTTGTACAGAAGGATGCATATTCAATTTCATAATTCAACACTCAAAAAGTGATATAATGAGTACTTTAACCTTAATAATTAGTGTGCCTCTAAGGGATTGAACTCAACACCTCATGCACCCCCCCCCCCCCCACCCCCCCACCCCCCCAAAAAAAAAACTCACCACTTGACTACTTGCTCTAATTTATTTAGTTCATCCAAAATTACTATATATAGTAGATATTCTAGAAAAGCAATCATGGAAGAAATGTAGGTAAGTGTAGCACAAGTAAAATAAGGAATTTGAAATGAAACGACTCAATTAAATACAAATTATTTCATAACATGACACGATTAATTCATAGTACATTCATGTTATTCGTGCCAGATAGTTTTTAATATAGTTTGATAATTATAAATAAAGGTATTCGTGTCGTGTATGGACGCATAAAATAAAAAATTAGAAATGTACTAATGTCAAAACTATGCTTTTTATTATAGTATATTTTTCTAAAAGGGTATTTTTTTATAAAAAAATAAATAAAAACAAACCGTAAAAAATTATATTTTGGAGGAAAAGTTTGAATCCAGATTTCATTTAAAATTTGATGTCCAATTTTTTCTTCAATACATTTAACCTCAACTTTTTTTTAATAAAAAGAACCTTGTTATAAAATATGTATGTTCACTATCCCACATCGGAAGAGTGGGTTTTGGGTAGGCTTACCTTGTGTTATAAATAGGGGTTACCCCCTTCATTGTTTACACACCAATTAATAGAGAACACTTCCTCTCTCTATATATTTCTCTTTACTCTCTCTCTGATCATTTAGTTAATAACACGTTATCAGCACGAGTGCTCAATCAACGACCAAAAAAAAAAGGGTTTTTATCTTTCTCTCTCTAAAGATAGAGAGTTGCCGGCATTTTCAACTTTCTCTCTCTCTCTCTCTCTCTCTCTCTTCTTTTAAGCCTCCATTTCTTTTCTCTCTTTCTAAATTCTTGAGATTTATTTGAGAGCTTTGTAAAATCCAAACACTACTTTGTAAGATCTTGGGTTTGGTATTTGTATATAGGATTCTTTTTAGCTTGTAGCAGCTACCAACGCATCAGACCATTTGAGTTGTTGGGTTTCAAAGATTTCTTCTAACTTTTTCTCTCTCCTTTTTTTTCTCGATGGTTGCTTTTTCCGATTTAGATCCGGTTTGCTGATCTCGGTTTTGAGGAAGTGGTCCCTGTTTTTCAGCGACCCTATTTTTCGGAGTTGGTTGTTTACCGGTTGTACATTTTTTTTAGTCCATTTCGTTTTTGAAGAGTTTTGAGATGATCGGAGAAAGAGGGAATAGATGCGTGTAAAGATCGAAACTTTGAGTTGGTTTAAAAGGAATTGCCCTTCAATCAACAAAAGACGTACGCTATGTGGCTATTCACCACATCAGCCACTTGCGGTATAAGAGATCTGAAATTTTGACTTTGAGGTATTTTTTTTAGCGATTGCATTTTTTTTTTGTGTGTGAGTTATTCACATGGACTTAACTCGCTGATTTATTTTGGACTCAACTCACTAACTTAGCTCGGACTCAACTCAGTGTGTTAACTCGGACTAACTCCATTTAAATATTTGACTAATCTTGGATTTAACCTTTGGACAATTTTTTTCTTTTTGGACATGATAATAACATGTACCATAAAATCAAACCTGAAGTTTTGATTTTTGGGACCAGAAGTTCCCAGTAATTAAGACCTGAAGTTCCTACATGATATTCAATTTTGAACCAGAAGTTTCAATAATTGATGTTCAATTTTTGAACATGATCAAATGTCTCGTAAAATCAAACTAGAAGTTTTGATTTTGAGGAGCTGGAGATCTCAATAATTTGGGCCTGAAGTTCCCAATCCTTATTTAATTTTTTTTTTGCGGCCAGAAGTTCGCAATTGATGTTCAATTTTTGAACATGATAAAATGTCTCATAAAATCAAACCTGAAGTTTTGATTTTGAGGACCTGAAGATCTCAATAATTTGGACCTGAAGCTCCAAATATATATTTGTGATCAAACCCGAAGTTTTGACACAATGGGGTGAGGATTTTCACATCTCAAGATATTAATAAAATTGAACACGAAGTTCAATAATTTTATGTGTAGAACCTGAAATTCTCACAAATAAATTATCAAATCATTTAAATTTTAGACCTGAAGCTCCGAATTGCTGTTTAATTTGGGACCAAAAGTTCCCTTGTCAATTTTTTTTTTTCATTTGGAACCTAATGTTTCCGAATTAATTTATACTGGGACTAAAAGTCCTTAATTATTGTTCAAATTATTGAACATGATAATGAAATAAGCCCTAAGATCAAATTTGAAGTTTTTATTACTTTTCTAACAGGGCAAGGAATACTAAAAGTTCAATAAAAATTATTTATAATTTGGACCCGAAGATCCAATAATTTTGTAATCAAACATGAAGTTTTGATTACTTATATAATAAGGTTAAGGATCTTACATATTCCGTAACGATTATTTATATTTTTGGACCTGAAGTTCCAAATAATTTTACCCCTTATCAAACTTGAAGTTTGAATATAATCGAGCGGTTATTAAATCTCTCTAAAATTTAATATGAAGTTGTCATTATTTATAATTCGGTCCTGATGTTATCGAATAATTATTCGAATATGGAAATTGAATTTCTCCGTTCAAATTTTGGGACGTTGAGTACATAAATTATTTGAGCCTAAAATGACAAATTTTGGGACGTTGAGCAGAATCAAACCTGAAGTTTTGATTGTCAAATTGAAAGGTTATAGACCAAGATTCCCCCAATTATCATTGTTTTGTGATATGAAGATTCATATTCAATATTGTGACCAGAAGTTCACAATTTTTTTTTTTGGGATATAAAATATTAAATTGGTCACTCGCATGCTATTTATGGTTGTTTGGACTTGCAAGTCCAACTAAAATGCTATGAATTAAAACTCGAAAAGTAAGTGTCCCTTTAACTTTCACATTAATGGTTTCACCATTAAAATTTATATCTATTGACCTTTTTAGCTTCATTTAAGTGTTAACTTACTTTTAATGGTATTTAATTTTTAACTCCTATTTCACATTCTAATTATTTAATATACATTTGGGTCTTGGAAATGTATAGAGAATGTGAAAAATTAAGTCTCTATTTTTTTTTACTAAAGAGGTTGGATTATTATTAGGCGGAGTTAATTCAAAATTTTTGTCACTTGTTTAGAAGATTCTCTAATATTTTTAAATCTGATCAAACTTGAAGTTTTGATACTATAGGGTAGAGAAAGTCCTTATACTTATAAAAAAAAATTTGATACCCGTAGTTCTTAAAAAAATTTGGGACCTGAAGCTCCCATATGCATATTCTCAAAATCAAAAGTGAAATTTTTAATTATTTAGGGAAAGGTAAACGTCCCATGAATGTCAATGTTGAGCCTTTGTAAATCAAATTGAACGCAAGCGATGATACTTGTCTGGTAGACAGTGGAACAACCCACGTCCGTTTGAAAAACTAGAAGTTTTTCTCGGACTTGGTTTACAATAAAGCGAATGTCTCCACTATAGCTGGTCCTGCTAAGATTACTGAAGGGCCCGGAAGAGCCCACGTGGTGTTACCTAATGGTACCCACTTATTCATAAATAAAGCAATATACTCAAGAAATTCCAGAAGAAATTTATTGAGTTTTAAGGACATAAGAGTGAACATGTATCATATTGAAACATGTAATGAAGGTAATAAACAATTCATTTGCATTACTTCTAGTGTTGGAAGCCAGAACCTCACACTAGAGAAATTGCTTCCTTTATCCATGGGGTTATACTATACAACAATTAATGTTGTAGAATCACATACTGTCATGAATCGGAAGATCAATGATCCTTATAATTTAATGTTGTGGCATGATCGATTGGGTTACCCTGGATCAAACATATTGCGTCGAATCATAAATAACTCATATGGGTCCCCAACATCATTTTGGAATATATGTTGGTTATGATTCGTCGTCAATTATTTGTTATATTGAACCACTGACAGGGGATAAATTTACTGCTAAATTTGCGGATTGTCATTTTGATGAGACACTCTTCCCGCCGTTAGGGGGAGGAAAGAAGGTACTAGAAGTACGATCCGTTCCTGAAGAACGACGAGAATTAACATGGAACACTTCCAATTTGTCTCATCTAGACCTTCATACTGCTCAATGTGAGCATAAAGTGAAAAATAATATTGCAACATCAAAGGTCACATGGACTAGTTGCAAATGTCCTTGCCAAAATCATTATCCCAGAAGGATAAACTAAATTCTCGCAGCAAATAAATTCATTGCACGTTAGAAGCGTGGCAAACCTATAGGCCCCAACTATTTGACTCCATGGAAGTGGAGAAAAACATGCCCAAATAACGCTCTAGAAGAGGTTATACATAATGCTCTATAAGAGGTTATGAACAAAGTATCCACTTTCTCAAAAACTCCAGAAGAGGTTATTATCTATAAAAAGACACAAGTCCCAGAAGTGACTATAAATCCCTTGAAGTTGGCAAAGATACCTAATATTAAATGAGATCTCTATCTTTTATAGATATACAAGAGAAAAGTGGGATAAACAAAGGTGATCATCGATGATATAATTATATATACTGTAGCTACACAAAAATCAAAGGGCAATGATACTAAAAATCCACGTACTATGAATGAAAGTTGACAAATAATTTATTGGCCTAATTGTGAAAATGCCATGATGGCATAATTCGAGTCTCTTGATATACGTGGTATATTTGGACCTATAGTAGAAACCCCAAAATATGTTAACCCTGAAGGTTAAGAATGGGTGTTTATAAGAGTTTGAAGTGTTAGAACTCACCAAAAGTGCATAATTTACGGCACAAAGTTTCCTGAAGGAATAAGTTTGATTATATAAGAACATACCATCCCGTTTCGGCCGTAAGTACTTTCTGATATCTGATAATCTTAGCAGTTTTTTAATATTATGTGAGACTCGTGAATATTATAACTGCTTATATATACCGGACTTAGACAAAGAATACATATAAAAATCCTAGAAGGATTTTCTTTGCCTGAAGCAAAGATAAGGAGTACGTACTCAATGCAGTAAGACGTTTATTGTACAGCAGGCAATCCAAATGGATATATGTACAACCGTCTTAGTAAATATTTGTCTAAAGAAGAGTTTGAAATCCTTAAATGGATATGCTCCTGAAGAGCTCAATTGAAATGAAATCCTTAAATGGATATGCTCCTGAAGAGATCAATTAAAATGAAATCCTTAAATGGATATGCTCTTGAAGAGCTCAATTAAAATGCAAAATATCCAAATAAGAAATTCTTGGGGTAACAAGTCTTTGTCTCGGCCTGCAGATCAAGAACATTTTATGTTAAACTCATATCCATTAGTCAAATGGATTGAAAAGTCCTGCAAATGCTTTAAGCATACAATTTTAGTATACCCATGGTCTCTGGTATTTGGATATTATATTATTCATATCATCCTAAACACGATGACAAAAATATATTTGGTCCCGAAGTACCATATGTGCATTTTATTATACTATTTGGTCCAGAAGTACCACACTTGTACGTTATTTGTATATTTATATATATAACACCATGCATGATATTGGATATTGTAATTACTGTCGATATCTTGGAAAGAAATAATTATCATTGACTTGCATACCATGAGATTAATATCAATCATATCATATGATATTTTTTATCTAACCATCTACGTCCAGATAGTTATATAGATGCAGGTTATCTCTAGAGGAATAGTCAAAGAACTCATGACTTGCCTCAAACAACATATGTTCCTACTACTTCTTATGAAGAAGAGTTATGCAACACACAAACTACGGAAGAGTTATACTATTACTCACATGTTCATCCCTCTTCACCCATGTCTTATGGAAGTCGATCTTATGAAGAAACACGAAGTAACAACAGATCAAATCTATTCACCATGTTAAAGCAACATTTCAGAAGATTATATATGAGACTGTTATGCATCGACTGAACCATCAGACAAATATCATAATCAGGGGGAGCATTTGATTAGGGGGAGAATCTAAGAATATGATGTTTTGGACATATGCGCGTTGTACTCTTTTTCCTTTAACTAGGTTTTTTCCATTTGGGTTTTCTAGTTAAAGGTTTTAACGAGGCAACACCAAGCGCGTTCAACACCGATTCGATGATCACAAAAGTTGTACTCTTTTTCCTTCACTTTGGTTTTTTCCCACTAGGTTTTTCCTTAGTAAGGTTTTAATGAGGCAGCAATCATTGAATGGTGGATATAGTGTACATCCAAGGGGGAGTGTTATAAAATATGTATGTTCACTATCCCACATCGGAAGAGTGAGTTTTGGGTAGGCTTACCTTGTGTTATAAATAGGGGTTACCCCCTTCATTGTTTACACACCAATCAATAGAGAACACTTCCTCTTTCTCTATATTTCTCTTTACTCTCTCTATGATCATTTAGTTAATAACAAACCTTGAGTTTTTATACAATTTTTTTTAAATTAATAACGTCTCGTATTTTTATTAACGTCCATTTTTATATATTCAGAACATTACGATGTTTTATATTCAAAGTATTATGTTATTTATTTTCTGAATATTATGTTTTTAAAATAAATAATAAATAAAAATAGGTCTGATATTTTTTAACAGAGCCTAACGTTAAATGAAAGTAGATGAGAGAATTTTTCTAGTTCTGTTTTTATTTGAAGGTAAACCAAAACATTCTTTCTGAATAGTTTTTTTCTTTTCTTTTTTCATCCGTAGAAATTGTTGTACCTTTTAGAAAGAACATTTGACGGTTTTAGTCTTGGTTTGATATGGTTTATATTTCACTCAATCCTCTATAAATACGACATGGGGAAGAGCCATTGCGATATAACAAACACTCATCTAAAAGAAAGACATGGAAATGAAGAATGTGGTTGGCTATGGTGTAGACATGAAAAATGTTGTTCTCCGGTTTATGGTTCTGTGGTTTCGATTCTGGATTTTTATCTCGGGGGAGCAACCTATTGAACGGTGACGGGGATCGCCCCCCCCCCCCCCCCCCCCCCCGCGATTTTTTTGGGGGTGAATTTAAGTTTAATACATATTTTCTATAGTTTAGGTAATTTTAAGATTTACTTTTAACTAATTCGGGTTTATAGACATTTAACATATTATGATAAATAATTAAAATATTAACATTTAACAATATTAACACTTTTAACTTAAATAAAAATCCCACTCTCAAATGTCCTTTATGTTTTCTTAACTGATGAATATGTGCCCACACCTCAAATTACAATCGCCATTCATATCATTCCTACAATACCCACCAACTCGTATCCAAAAGCTGTATAAACCCCTTAAATCTTGAACAGGCTCAAGGCAGCAATTAGAAACATTAACAATGAAAATAGCCCCACAAAGATATGTTATAGACTCAAAAGATGGAACTACAGTTGCCAAATGCATTATGGTAAGTAACAAAAGCATTCTAATGTTAAGACAGGCTGGTGTTCTTCTCAGCAATTGGCTGCCAATACGGTGTATATTACTGCCTTTTATCTAAACATCTTTGTAGGCAAGTTGAGTGTTAATTGTGATTAAACAGACATTACTTATATGGTAGTGCAAACAATTTGTCTCTTCTTTCTCATGGAACATAGCATGACCATCATAGCAAAATGTGTACAAACTTATTGAATAGGCCACCCCTGAATATTCACAAGGCATCCCTTCCCAAGAAACCCGAGCCTTTTCCTTGTGCCAACGAAAAACACATAAATAACGGAAATCAAGGTAGAGCTGTAAAGAGATGATGACTAATGCAAATATTCCTTTTTTACGAAAAACAAGTCCGGCTATGTTAGGGTAGCTGGTGATTAGTGGATCCATGTCCATGCAACATTGAATTAAGAGGAGAGAGTTAAAATTGTTTATATTAACAAGGGCGGAAAAATATGTATAATAATTACATTTAAAATATATTTTTTTTAAATAATAAAATTTTTATTAGTTAGGAGAAAAAGCCTCCCTTATAGCTCTTACAAGTGCTAATAGAAACTAATTTTATGAATTCTTGAATGTGAAGAAGAACACCTTAAATTGTACTTAAGTTGTACTTAAACCAATGAAACATATGTCAATCCTCCCTTATGTTTGATGCCAGCCACACCATCTTACTCTTGAAATCTTGAAACTTCAAAGTTGCCTTAAATGTCAAATGAATCACTGGCTCTAATTTTTTCCAAATTTCTCCTAATTGATTTTTCAATAAAAGCACGAGTTAGAGCGGAATTCGAACTCATTACAATCTACAATATCCTCTAACGGGCGAATTTCTTCTTTATAATCATCATTATCCGAATGTAAATCCCCTGAATAAACATTCTGATTTTTGTTAGATCCATTTTTCCTCACATAACATTTTGTTCAATGGGATTATCTAACAATAAAATTTCAGAATTCTTGGTAGTGTTAAAACTCATTGCAACCGACTCCAGGTGATTTTTTTGGGAATCGTCATTATCATTTTGCATATCAATTCCACTATGGGCGCTTTTCTTCCCCGCTTCTGGCACATGGGAATTTGAAATTGAGTTTTCGTTTCCTCCACATAGCTCATATAGTTGATATCAACCTTCTTAGCCAGTGATTTTGATGTAGTCAAACCATGTGTCACCCAATAGTTACCACATGGTTGGTTTGGATCAACAGTGGGAATAAAAAAAAATTCGGCTGTCAAATCATTTTGGATCAGCTCAACAACTGCTTCACCTCTAAAATAGGTGGCTTGAATTGACTTCCCCACATGTGATGATTGACATGACCCTTGCAAGTATCTCGGATCAATAAAACCCTCGTGATCAGGGGTTGTATCTTGTGCTCTGGCGGGACCTACAATAAGGTATAACATTTTTATGCACCGTATATGAAAAAAGGGTATCAAAGTGGGTATGTGTAGCTTTTTTCATTTCTTTTTAGACAATATTGTAGGAAAATCTTCGGGTTGCTCATTTTCCCATTTACTTGCTTCATCCGGTAATTTTGAGATTTTTACAAAATCAAAAACTTTAGGGTTTATGCCATTTTTTTGCTAAAAACTAAAAGATATACTCAAGCATGGGCCTTAGAAAAAAATTAAGATGGAAAGAAGTTTGGAGACCATGTCATCGGCTTGAAAAAAAATTCCCTCAATTTAATGTGGCCTAACATTCATGCCTTTTTCATGTCCTCGATGGATTAGAAAAACTAACTATCAAAACCCTTAACTTTAGGAGTAAGTCTCCATGACTTTTTTGGATTCCAAACCGGAGAGAGAGCACAATTTAGGGTTTGAAAACAAATTATTTTTTCGTTCTTTTCCAAAATTGTTTTGAAGTGACTTACAGGTTTGAAGGGGATTTGATATATCGCCTTACTTATTTTGAAGTGAATTTGATATATCGGACACTATCCCTATCCAGAAGAGAATGGTGTAAGCGTCTAATACGAATCCTGCATCACCCTCATATACCGCAGCTACGTACCTCAAAAAGGAATGAAACTTGGCGCCCCGATGGTAAGATACCTAAAAGGTTTTTTCTAATATTTTATAGCAAGGGTTAGAAACAAAAACATTAGAAAATATTTAGCAAATGAATTTAATTGCAACAATTAAAATGCATGATTGCTCTTCATACTTAAGTTAGTGTTGCACTCGCTTTAAGACCGCCTCAGCACTCAACTAATGTGCACACCTACCGTTCGTTTATATAACCCATCAAGCTATCTACCCCATTACTAGTTGTCATATAGTTCATTCTTCTCCCGTTAATCTAGTCCGAGTAAGTTTTCGTTTCAATGATGTACAAGTTATTAATCAAATTTACTTATCCCATTTGAACTATATAATAGTCTCACAAGTTGTATAACATTAACACAATTCACAACATATATTTTTCCCGTACATATACATTTTTTCTCGATATATATATAGAAATACATATCAACTATTTACAACATTCACACACATGTAGTAAATATATAACCATCCTCCGAGTAGGCAGTCACTGGATGTTCTCTAAAATGCTATCATTACGAGGTATACTCATCCACCCAACCCTTGATACGATTAGCTCGCCGAATCAGTAAAACTGAACAAATGTATTGGAGGCAGTCACAGTTTCCGTCGGAATGAGACTGAATCATACCCAAAGCGTGTCATTCTTGATTTCGAAAGCTATGACCTGGGGATTATATTCACCTGCTCCTCAAGTCAGGGGATTCACCCACATCCTATGGTAGCACTAGAGTGGTATTCTTTTCTATAAATATTATTAACACAAATATTTATAATTAATACAAATATATATATATATATATATATATATATATATATATATATATATATATATATATATATATAGAGAGAGAGAGAGAGAGAGAGAGAGAGAGGCTCACCTACATCATGTTCTATACATCACCCATGCATCACGCCTAATTCTAAGCCTTAAAAAACTTTTTTTTTTCAAATTTTATATTTTTCCCATGAAATTAACCTTCCAATAAATCCATATGCAAAAAATTAGGTCAAAATAACTTTTGTAGCTATATTTAAAAAATCCACAAAAAACTGCTAAAAATACCTTATTTTTAAGGGTCTGCGCCAGCAGTTTTTTGTGGATTTTTTAAAAATAGCTACAAAATGTATTTGGACCTAATTTTTTGTATATGCGTTGATTGAAAGGTTAGTTTCAAGGAAAAAATATAAAATTTGAAAAAAAGGTTCTCTAGGGCCTAGAATTAAGTGTGATGTACGGTGTGATGTATAGTGCATGATGTAGGTGAGCCTCTCTCTCTCTCTCTCTCTCTCTATATATATATATATATATATGTGTGTGTGTGTGTGTGTGTGTGTGTGTGTGTGTGTGTGTGTGTGTGTGGATGCAATTGTTATGCAACACAAATAAATACGAGAGAAGCAATTATCAAGAAAAGAATAAGGAATATAAGATGTTAATCACACAACAAAGGATGTACGTGGTTCAGCAAAGATGTGCCTACGTCCACGGTGGTGTAGTCGATATTATTTCTATACACTCCGAAGAGTAATTACAGAGAATACAACTTGTCCTTTTGCCCCGAACCTAGGGTTTAATATATACATGTACATGTAGGTGAGTGGAGGTGATGGGTTTCTCCACGTTTTCCATCTCCCGTATAACTTCCAATTGTGGAAACCTGGGGGAGACCGGATCAATATAAGAGATGAGGGGTCCGGACTTTGGGCCGCCAGGACTGGGCTACTCGTCCGGGCCCATGGTTCTAAATTTCGGGTAACCACAATTGCCCCTAAATTTGTTGGGCCATGTTTGTGGGTTCAATGGATTTAAATGATCAGCCATTATGGTTGATTTGCGATTCTTCGAAAACTGTGAAGTTGATTTGGCGGCACCCGCTTCGCTTATTGTGCGCTATGATTAGAATTGAAGTCTTATTGGGATTGCCATTTTTTCTTCCGTCGCTTCAGCCCTTCCAGTACTCTTCTTTCTTCTGAGAACTCTAGCGCCTCGTACCTTCTTCTCTCAATTCCCATTCCCATTGATTATTAGTCGTCTTGAGCTCGTGCTTCTTCATCACTTGAACCGATCTTCTGTTTTGTAAGTTTCTCGTCCCCTTTCTTTGCACTTTCTCTTTGGTTTGTAGCTTTTCTTGAGTTTTTCAATGGCGAAGATTGGAAATAGGCCAATCTCTGAATTTAGGAAGTTCTACAACATCCCTGAGTGGGTAGATATTGAGTGTTGTGCCTCCCCTCCTAGAGCGTTAGGGATATAGAGGATGCCCACTGGATCCATGTTTTGTTACTTTCCCAGGGGGGGACTCACTTTCCCTCCCAATGATTTGTTTCTACATTTCTTTAGCTATTTCAATATTGTTCATGCACAATGCTCACCCAATGTGTGGAAAATAGTAAATGGCGTCCATAGAATAAATCAGTTGTATGGTACTAGGTTAGGACTTGCTGAGATCTATTTTAGTTATTCCTTTTCTCGAACTAGTTCAGGTGTCTTATACCTCAAAGCTAGGAGCCCTGATAGGGTATTGGTAGTAAACCTACCTGATTCCCATAGGGACTACTAGCATGAGGGTTTCCTCGTTAGGAATTGGTAGTTCCCTCCCCAGTTTGAAGGGTCGAGGTCTGAGAGGTTCTCTGTTCCTTTTTACGGGGAGGAATATATAGGTAGACATTGTACTATTGTTTCAACTTTTGCTGATTTGTGACTTTTCTAACCCCTCTTTGATTTTTCTTCCACAATGAGGCAAAGAATTTGGAGCCTGCTCTCAGCAAGGTTCGTATCTCGGAGTTGGTAAAAGCTTGGAATATCAGGGAGCCTCTGGGTGACGGCGAGCATCCCAGGTCCGCTGCCTTTTTGCTCGAGTATAAGAACGTTGGTTCCAGCTTCATAGCACGGCCTGTGGATAGTGTACCAGAGTTCTATTCCTTCGAAGAGACTACTGCTGAGCCTATCAAATTGGACGAAGAGGAGAGCAGCTCTGAAAGTGAGCCTGTAGGAGCTGCGAGTAATTTAGTTGAAGGGAGCTTTGACAGTAGCAGTTCCTCTGACTGTGAGGAAGATTCTGAAGCTCGAGGATCGTTGAGCACTTCCAGCAGTTCAGGTGAAGAGATGCCTCCAAGGAAGAACTTGATTAGAGATGATGAGGAGGAGGAAAACGTGATTCTTACACAAAGGTCAAAGAAACAAAAGTCTACTTCTGGGGTCATGGCTACTGGTTCTCGGTCTTCTACTCAGGAGAAAGAGAGGAAGAGGAGAGAGGAATAGCAGGTAAGAGAGAGGGAGAGAAAAAAGGAGGAGGAAAGAACGAAGGTGGAGGAAAAGAATAGGATGGATGAGAGGAACAGAATGGAGAAGGAGAAAGATGAAGAGAGGAGAAAGATGGAGTCAAGGATGAAGGCTGGGCAAGCCTTGGTCCTGGTGTCTGCTTTGCCCGAGGGGGCCTCAGTTGCCATTTCTCCTCAGCTAGATCCTGCACTGCTCGAGAGAGCAGTTCTACCTGCAGATCGCCAGAGGGCGCTGGGGTCTGATCAATTGGCCATACAAGCTAGCCAGAGGCTAGACTTGGTAAGATCCTATCCATTTTTCAATTCTTTAACATGTCTTAGTTGTTTCTCCTTCTTGATCTCTTCTTTATTTCTGGCAGTTTATGACTGACTTCGCCGTGCTCTATCGCTCTCGCGACGAGCTAGTGAGAAGGAATGGCGAGCTGGAGCAGCAAAAGTCCGCTCTGAAAGTCAGGGGTTCTCAGCTGGAGGCTGATTTAAAGACTGCTGACACCTCCCGAGCTTCCTCTGATCTGGCCATCATCAATTCTAATCAAGAGAGGGATGCGGCGATTAAGGAGCTGAATGAGCTGAGACATGCCTATGACCTAGTCTGCTCGATCAAGCTGGATGTCGTGGAGGAGAATAAGGTTCTGACCGAGCAGTTAAAGGAGAAAGAGTCCCAAGTAGCCACCATCAAGGAGGATTCATACAACTCCAGGTGGACTGCTGTTTACGAAGACGTCGAGGTTTAGATAGGCTACATAAGCAGTCTGAACTTCAAGAAGTAATGGAATAAGCCCCTCTTAGCTTATGGTGTTGATGCTGAGTCTCCTCTATTTGATGAGCATAACCCGGGTCAGAAGCCAACTGTGGATGAAGAAGCCCCTGCCCCGGCCATCGAGGGTGTTGATCTTGCCTCTCAGACAATTCCTGTCGGTGTTTGTCCTGCCCAGGTGACTGAGGGCATCCCTGCAGGGGTATGCCTCCGCTGCTGCTGACAAGGGGAAGCAGCCAGCCACCTCTGGGCAGCCTGAGGTTGCTAGTTAATCTACTTTTAGGACTATTCTTGTATTTTTTCTTTTTCTAGTCTGTAAATTTTTTTTCTTCAATCTGATGTAACCTCGACCCTTATTAATGAAAAGGCTTCATTTTTGCTTAAGCTGATCTCTTTCTCTCCTCTATCTTTCTTTTATTTATAGTTAGTCGATGTGGATGATTACATTCCTGCTACTTCCCAATTGGGTAGGACCCTCGGTCCCAATGCGAGCCCTGAAGTTCGCCAGGCCTTTGTCAAACTTTGCACGTCTCTTAGGTCCAGAAATAAGAAATATAAGGAGCAGTCCGAGATAGTGGCTAAGATGAAGGACATGCTCTAGGAGATGTAAGACATTGGTGCCTCAATGCAAGAAGAAGTCAATGTACTGAGAGCTAAGTTACTTGAGGCCACCGAGATCAACCAAGTTGGGGAGTGCCTGCAGCAGGAGAATGAAGACCAGAGGAGGGAAGTCTTACAACTTAGGGAGCATACGCTGAGCACTGTTTTAGCAGTTTTGCAAGGCTCCTCGTTGTCGTGAGCTGGATATACTCCTCCTATGCCGTGAGGTTCCACTCGTCCTCCCCTCCCGCGAGCTGGTAGGAACACCAGGGGCAGGAAAAGGGAAGTAGGAGAATAGCGTGATAAGGAGATGGAAGAGCTCCGCGATGATGTCCGGTGAGCATATGTAATTGCTGATGGGCTTCAAAGGGACGTCACCCAATTGCGGCACTTATTCAAGAATTGTCCTCAACAAGCATGGGCTGATGGTTATGATCAAGGCTGGCTAGATGCTCCAACAAGACTATCTGAGTTCGAGGAACTTTCTTTCATCAAAGGGTGGTTAAGTGACTTGAAAGAGTTGCAGGTCCCGAGGAACTCGGTGTTATGGTATCGTCACGAGATGTCTTCCTCCACTCTGATGCCCAACCCATTAAGGAGGGACGATCGATGGATCCCCATCGATGCTATTCCTCAGCAATTATTGGAGTTGGACGCAAATGAGGTTTTGGAAGAGCTAGCCCTTGCTCCATACGATGGACGAAGAGCTAGAGTGGCTGATTATCTTGCTCGGAGGCTTCCACCCCCATGAGTTTTTGCAAGTTGTTATTCTTTTGTACCTTTGATAATGTAAATTCTTTGGGCGAGCTTCGCCGACTAAACATGTATTATCATTTTTGTAAATATAAGGGATTAATGAAAAGTTCGTGTTTTGGGCAATTTTGTCGACTAAACGTGTTCATCCACTCTTTTTATATTCTTGCTACTTCATAATCCTTTTTGTTTTGTCATGCAAGTGTCCCCCCAGTCCATTATAATACCAAAATACCATTATGCCCCATTTTACCTTTTAGGTTGTGTCGTCACACTCCCTTAGGCCTATGTAGGGCAATTGGCGAGGACACACCTGGTATTGGATGTCTTCATCCGATCAGGATTTTGCTCAACCAAAGTAGGTTTGATGGACAGTATAAAATCTGGTCGCATTGCCTAAGAATCCTCTGTAGGGCTTTATATATTGCCATGGGCAATGCTAAGAGATCTCTCGTGTTTCATGATGATGACCTGAGGAGGGGTATTCCCCTGATATATCGACCATTGTGCCTGTGATTTGAAAAAGATGTGTGATGAAATGCAACTGTTACTGATTTCATTAGTAATAAGGGAAATGAACTCTCCTTTCACATAACAAATACAAGAAAAAGATTCAACAATAGAATTCCTTGAGAATCTAAAAATAGAATTTCTTGAGATTAGCTGCGTTCCATGCTCGTGGTATGTCTCTGCCCTCCATCGTTTCCAAATGATAGGCACCTTGCAGGTCATCTTTAGTTATTTTAAAGGGTCCTTCCCAGTTTGGGCCTAGCTTGCCATCTGATGACTTCACCGTGTTGCCCAGGACTTTTCTTAGAACATAGTCCCCAATATGGAATCTTCTCGGGTTAACCCTTTTTTGGTAGTACTTTACGAGATGTTGCTGATAGCTCGCAAGCTTCACTAGGGCTAGTTCTCTATGCTCGTCAGCTAGGTCGAGTTCGGCGAGCAAGGCTTCTTCATTCAGGCCTTGGTCGACAAGGTTGGATCTCATTGTTGGCAAAACAGCTTCTAATGGGATGACTGCTTCCATGCCATATGTCAGCGAAAATGGGGTTTCTCCTGTTGCTCGCCGAGGAGTAGTTCGGTATGCCCATAGAACATGGGGTAGCTCTGTTACCCATGCGCCCTTGGCACGCTCTAATCACTACTTTAATCCGTCGATCACAGTTTTATTGGAAGCTTCGGCTTGGCCATTGCTCTGAGGGTAGGCTATAGAGCTGAAGTGGTGTTTGATCCCATGTTCATTACAGAAGTTCTGAAATGGGCCACTTTTGAACTGCGTTCCATTATCGGTGATGATGGTTCTGGGGATTCCAAATCGAGTGATTATATTTCTCCATATGAACCTTATCATATCAACATCTCGGATGTTCGCTAGGGATTCATCCTCGATCCATTTGGTTAAGTAGTCAGTCGTAACCAACAAGTATTTGCGATTGCCTATGGCGGTAGGCAGTGGTCCCACGATGTCCATTCCCCATTGGACGAAGGGCCATGAGCTATACAGGGACTTCAGATAGCTGACGGGTTGGTGGACCATAGGAGCGTGGAATTGGCATTTCAGGCATTTGCGAACATATAATGCGGAGTCCTTTTGCATGTATGGCCACCAATAGCCTTCCTTCATTGCTCGAAAGGCTAGAGACCTTCCTCCGATATGACATCCATAGATTCTTTCTTGAAGCTCGTGTAGCACTTGCTCGACATCACCTGGGTGGATGCATCTAAAGTAGGGATCGGAAAAGGATTTCTTATACAAGTTGCCTCCTGTAGATAAGTGAAAGCGAGCAGCTTTGAATCTTATCTGGTGGGCAGTTTTCTTGTCTTCTGGGAGCGTGCCATCCTTTAAATAGTCCCTTAAGGGGTCCATCCAGCTGGGGGCTGGTCCTACCTGGAGTACTTGTTCCACGTTTGTTAACTTGTTGTTGCGGTTAATGCTCGAACAAATGAGGAAATCGATGGGGTTGACCCTCTTAAGGTCAGAGTCAACTGCCGAACTTAAGGCTGCTAAGGCATCAGCGTGACTATTTTGCCCCCTAGGAAACTGCTGGATGTTGATCTCTTCAAAGCTTGACATTAATTCTCTTACTAAGGCGAGGTAGGCTGCCATTCTTTCGTCCTTTGCATTGTAATCTCCACTTATCTGATTGGAGACTAACTGAGAGTCGTCGAACACCTGTAAACGTTTTGCTCCTAGAGTTTGTGCCTTTTGGAGACCGGCTATTAGGGCTTCGTATTCTTCTTCGTTGTTGGAGGCTGAAAATCCAAGCCTGATTCCTTGTTCGAGGATTGTGTTTTCTGGAGTGATGAGGACAATGCCTACCCCTGCCCCCTTTGAGTTGGAGGATCCATTAACAAAGAGTTTCCAGGTTCTTTCTGTTGCTTGGTTCTTCTTTTGCTTTGTCGATTGAGGTTGGTCGGAGAGTTCCTCGCCCGTGAATTTGACTTTGAAATCAGTAATGATCTGACCCTTGATAGTTGTCCTTGGTTGAAATTGGATGTCAAATCGGTTGAGCTCGATTGACCACTTAGACAGTCTACCCGATAAGTCCGCTTTCCTTAGGACAGCCTTAAGGGGATGCGATGTAAGGACGATGACAGTATGGGCTTTGAAATAATGCTTCAGTTTCCTCGAGGATATTACCAGTGCAAAGGCGAGCTTCTCCAATGGCAGGTACCTTTGCTCGGCGTCTAATAAGGTCTTGCTCGCATAGTAAACAGGGTGTTGGATTCCTGCTATCTCTCATATTAACGCAGAGCTGACTGTGTGATTGGATACCGAGAGGTACAGGTACAAAGAATACATTTTCTGGGGTATGACAAGCAGCGGTGGGGAGCTTAAGTAAGCCTTGAGCTCGTCCAAAGCTCGCGAGCAGTCTGGGCTCCATTCTATCAGTTTACTCCACTTTAGAAGCTGGGAAAAAGGTTTGCATTTCTCGGAGGATTTGGATATGAAGCGATTTAAGGCGGCAAGCATTCCAGTGAGCTTCTGCACATCCCGAATTGTTCGAGGGGGTTGTACCCTGTTGATTGCATCGATCTGGTCTGGATTAGCTTCTATGCCTCTCTTACTGACCAGGTATCCAAGAAATTTTCCTGATTGGACACCGAAGGAACATTTGCTCGCATTAAGCTCCATTCGGTACTTCCTGAGGATTTCGAAGGTCTTTGACAGGTCTGAGAGGTGATTTTCCTTCTTCTTGCTCTTAACGAGCATGTCATCGATGTAGACCTCCATTGTGTCTCCCATTTGATCCTTGAACATTTTTGTAACCAGCCGCTGATAGGATGCCCCCGCATTCTTAAGCCCAAATGGCGTCACCTTGTAGCAATATAACCCAACTATCGTGATGAACGCCATTTTGTCCTGGTCTGGGGAATACAAGGGGATCTGGTGATATACTGAGTATGCGTCCAGGAAACTCATTCGCTCGTGAGCTGCAGTGGCATCTACTAGTTGGTCTATCTTTGGGAGGGGGAAACTATCCTTAGGGCATGCTTTGTTGAGGTCAGTGAAGCCGATGCAAAATCTCCACTTCCCATTAGTCTTCGAAACTACTCCTGGGTTGGACAACCACTTTGGGAATTGCACTTCCCGTATGGATCCTGCATCCAGCAATTTTTCGACTTCCTTTTTGACCGCTTTATCCTTCTCGGGTGCAGTTCTCCGTGCCTTCTGCGCAACTGGCTTGAATGTGGGGTCGACGTGCAGTTGATGACAGACCATATCAGGATCAATGCCAGGCAGCTCGTATGGTTCCTATGCGAAAGCATCTATATTGTGTCTTAGCAAGGTCGTCAACTCCTTCTGTTCTTGGTCGGTGAGAGATGCTCCAATCAAGAAGACTCTGTTACTGTCACCAACCTCGGCTATAACTTCTACGAGGTCCTCGATGACACGCTCGGAGGGGAGGAGCCTGGTCTCCTCTACTCTAGGTCTTCCATACTTTAATTGCTATTTAGAAGGTATCACACCCTCTTTAACTTTCTCGTTGGGTTGATCGGCCTTCTTTTCTGGCTTTGGTTGGATGGCTGCTATGAAGCACTTCCTCACCATCGCTTGGTCGCCGTGGATCTCCATTACTCCTCGCTCGGTTATATACTTGAGCTTCTGATGGTAGGTCGAGGATACCACCTTCATTGCATGAAGCCATCCTATGTCGAGGATGGCCTGGTACGGTGATTCGATGTTAACTACCAAAAACTCAATCATCTTGGAGACGTTCCCAGTACGAACTGGCAGCACTATCTTGCCTAGGGGCATGGTCATTTTTCCAGCAAAGCCGACCAAAAGAACAGTAACTTCCTTTAGGTCGGCGATGCTCAACTTCAATTTCCTGAATAGGTCGAGGTATATTATTTCGGATGAACTTCCTTGATCGACGAGCCTCTTGTCGATGTCAAAGTTGGCTATCCTGAGTGTAATGACCAGGAAATCATGATGTGGGGTCCTTACTCCTATCAAATCTTCATCCGTGATAACAATATGCTTGTTATATTTGACGTCATCTGCTCGTCGACGCTTTCCTGACTATGACTTTGCTGGATCAATTTGAAAATCCTGCATTATCGCTGTAAGTTTTTCATTTCCATTCGAGCTGAGTTCCCTTGTATCTGCTTGACGTCAGATACTCCGTGGATTACTGCGAACTCGTGTCTAGCATCATCCTCCAGCACATTGTCGGGTCTTACCTCTCTGTTGGCAGTCACTTTCTCTGCCCTTTTTTCCATAAAGTCATTTAAATGCCCAGACTAAGCCAACTCTTCGAGGTGAGACTTAAGAGCTTTGTAGTGTTCGGTCTTGTGTCCTCCCTCTTTGTGAAAAGCGCATCTCAATGCATTGTTCCTCTTTGAGGGATCTCCTCCCATTTTCCTTGGCCACTTGATGAATGGCTCATCCTTGATCTTCGCGAGAATCTTGTAAATTGGTTCTTTGAAGACGGTGTTGACCGCCTAGAATACTTTCGACGCGTCATGGTTCCCTCCATTCTTGGAGCCATTTTTCCCTCCGTTCTTTCCACCTTTCCTCTGGTTCTTAGTTTTCTCACCTACCTTGGTAGTGAGCTTAGCTCGACCGTTTTCTCCTGTATTAGGGAGGGTAACATCTTCCACCTTTGCATATTTCTCGATTCGGGCCATTAGGTCGTCAATAGTTATAGCTTCCTTCTTCGTCAGGGACTGGTAGAGGAGGGAAGAACTAGGGAGCCCAATTTTTAAGGAGGCCACTGCCACTTCCTCTGCGCAGTCCTCGATCTCATTGAATAACTCCCAGTACCTCTTCGCGTATTCTCGGAGGGTCTCCTGAGGAATTTTTTTCATTGTTAGTAGAGCATCCATCCTTTTGGGATAGGAGCTACTGGTAATGAATTGGACCATAAAAAGTTCGGCTAGGGATTTGAAATTCTTGATCCACCGGTGGGGGAGCCTTTCGAACCACTTCTGTGCTACATGATGAAGGCTCGAGGGAAAAATGCGGCACATCAGGTCATCTCGGTGACTATAGAGGGTCATGGCCTGTCGGTATTGCCTGACATAATCGATGGGATCAGTTTTTCCGTCGTAAATCTTGAACCTTGGAATGGAAAATTTCTTGGGAGCTTCCTCCTCTTCGATTTCTCTTGTAAAAGGTGACTTCATCTGGGTTTTAAGATCTCGTCTCGCGAGTTCTCTGGTTGATCTTGTTCCGTGGTGAGCGGGATGCTGGTCCATCTCCCTACGGACCATGTTTAGTGTGTTCTCGTCGTTATGAGCAGGGCTCTGGTAGCGGCGAGCTCTTCGCAACTGTTCGTGGAGGTCGTCGTCTGACTTGCCTCCTTCGTCCCTTTGAGATTCTCGCCTAGGGCTCCTTCCTCGGCTGCGAGATTTGCTCACCTGAGGGCTAGGAGTGCGATATGGTCGTCTCCTATTATCAGGACGAAGCTCCATCTCCAGTATTTCCAGTCTTCTTTTCAAGAGAGCATTCTCGGCCTCGTATCTGCGAGAAGACTCCCTCTGCTCGTGGAGACTTGCCTCGTACGCATCAATCAACCTGGATATCTGCGTGGACCTTGCTGGTCCCTGACTTTCTTCTGAGGATGGTCTTTCTACGCGGGCTCTCTGATCTGAACGTCGGACTTCAGACCTAATCCTGCGAGGAGCAGGTGTCTCTTGAATATCTCCTTATTGGGGAGCATTGCTGCTGTGGCCAGACATCTTAAACTCCTTTCTTAACGTGGGCTCTTCTCAGGGAAAGATGAACGTTTCCCATAGACGGTGCCAATTGTGGATGCAATTGTTATGCAACACAAATAAATACGAGAGAAGCAATTATCAAAAAAAGAATAAGGAATATAAGATGCCAATCACACAATAACGGATGTACGTGGTTCAGCAAGGATGTGCCTACGTCCACGGTGGTGTAGTCGATATTATTTGTATACACTCCGGAGAGTAATTACAGAGAATACAACTTTTCCTTTTGCCCCGGACCTAGGGTTTAATATATACATGTACATGTAGGTGAGTGGAGGTGATGGGTTTCTCAACGTTTTCCATCTCCCATATAACTTCCAATTGTGGAAACGTGGGGGAGACCGGATCAATGTAAGAGATGAGGGGTCCGGACTTTAGGCCGCTAGGACTGGGCTACTCGTCCGGGCCCATGGTTCTAAATTTTGGGTACCGACAATATATATAAAATTAAATCCAGGCTACCGTAATACTAGTCTAACATGCCCAATTTTTATGTTTCGATCCAAAATTCAATTAATCACACATTAAGTAATTTATTACCTCAGTGTCACATAACCAAACACACTCAGACTCTGTCACTTGGCCCGAAAATACATCCCAAATTTATTCAAAATTCTTCCTACTATGTCTTACATAATTATTAATTTAAGATTATTAATTCTCTCAAATTAAACCTTAACTTCCCTTTTTGGTTTTACATCATAATAACCCATGATTAATTCCCACTTCTTTTGTCTCTACGTGTTTAGGGTTTCTAAGATGAGTTATGTATCTCACATCCTCTCACTCTTAGGGTTAAATGGGTTAATCCCATTTTTTTTTATTATGGGCTTTAATAAAAGGGCCCAAACACCTTTACGTGGCCTCAAATATGCCTAAAAATATCCCAAAAACCCTTTACTACCCCTGAGCACTCTTTTCCAACTATTACAACCCATCCAAAATCAACTGCACACTCATAATTATCGTCTGAATTATTTTACTAGAAGTTAGTATTCATATATCAACTTATTACTATTTACTCAGTAACATTTAATTCCATAAATATTAATCATCTACACGCCGGATTAATATTTAAATAATAAAATTAATCAATCCAATTATATTATGAAGCACAAGTAATTTAATATTTAAGGAATTTAATAATTAGTAAAGGTGAAAAAAATACGAGGTGTTGCACACTTCCTCCCTTAAAAGAGAATATGCTCCCCGAAATTCGGTCGTACCTGTGGTGAATAACTCTAGATACTGCTCTCGCATTTCATCCTCCTTTTCCCACGTAGACGCATCGACCCTGTGATATCCCCACTGAACTCTAACTGGTGATACCACCTTAGACTATAACTTGCGCTCACTGTGATCTAAGATAGCTATTGGTATCTCCTCATATGAGATATCGGGCTACAAGTCAATTGCCTCAAGTGGGATGTGCCACAAAGCCTTCGGACTCATCCGATATTTCTTCAGTGATGCCATATGAAACATGTCGTGTATCCACTGAATGTGATCTGGAAGACCTAATCAATAAGCTACCGGCCTTACCCACTCAATAAATGGGAGCGGACCCATGTACCTTGTTGCTAATTTCCCTTTTTTTCCGAACCTCAACACCCCTTTCATGGGGTACACCCACACCAATACCTGGTCTACGAATCCTACTCTGCATGCCTTCTATTTGAATCATCATATCTCTTTTTCATGTCCTGGGCTATAGAAATACCTCCTCGAATCAACTCAATCTTAGTGGACGTGTCACGAATCATCTCCCAGAAAGTGCCTCAAATGGGGTCATGCCAACAGTGAATTGGTACGAGTTCTTATATGCAAACATTACGAATCGGAGGTATTTCTACCAACCTCCCCCAAAGTCTATAATACACATCCTCAGCATGTCCTCGAGCATATGATTTACCCTATTAATTTTTGTATCCGTCTGTTGGTGAAATGTGGTGCTCAACCTCAACTACGTGTCCATCACCTCCTGAAAACTCTGCCAGAAGTGCGATATAAATATCATGTCTCTGTCGAACACTACGTTAATCGACACCCCTTGTAACTTTAATATCTCCACCATGAATAGTTTCCCATACTGCATTGTCCCAAAGTATGTACGAACCAGCAAGAAATAGGCTACCTTGGTCTACCGATCAACTATCACCCATATGGAATCGTGACCCCTCTATGATGTCGACAATCTCATAATGAAATCCATCGAGATACTCTTTCACTTCCATACTACAATCTCGAGCAGCTACAACATCCTCGAAGGCCTCTAGTGGTCCACTTTCATAAGCTGAAAGGTAACAAACTTCGAGACAAACTCTGCGATATCTCCCTTCATCCCCGTCAACCAGCATTTCCTCCTTATATCATGGTACATCTTATCCCCATTAGGATGTACCGTGAACCTACAACTATAGGACTCAGTCGAAACGACATGTCTCAAATCCTTGTACTCAAGCATGTCCAATCTCCCATTAAAGCATAACCCTCCCTATGAGATAATGGAGTAGAACTCTGCGCCCTCTACTAGTAACTATCTCACACTATCTTGGAAAAATGGATCCTATGCCTGAGCTCTCACCACCTACATGATAGTCTTAGGCATGATCTATAGAACAGTCGTACATGCCTTGATTACCTCATCATCATGCCTAAGTTCTCTCCACTTCGCTTTCCAGACCTCTATTAAGTCCTCCTTGGGTCGTCGACTCAACCCATCTTCCACCACGTTAGCATTACCAGGATGATACTAGCAATCAAACTTGTAATCCTTCATGAATTCTATCCACCGCCTCTGCCTCATAGTCATATCCTTCTATGTGAAGAGATACTGAAGTGAGTTGTGATCCATGAATAATGTGAACCTCTCTCCCAGAAGGTAATGCCTCCATATCCTCAAAATAAAAATGACCACTGCAAACTAAAGGTCGTGGGTTAGGTAATTCCATTCGTGTGGCTTAAGCTTTCAAGATGATTAAGCTATAGCCCTCTCCTCATGCTGTAGTACATCCCCATGTACCTACAAAGATGCATTTGTACATACCCAATACTCCAATTCTGCCCTAGGTAAAGAAAGTATGGGTGCTGATGTCAACTAGTCCTTTAGCTCATTGTAGATAACAAACACTGCTCACTCCACCCAAACAACACCTCATTTGCAATTCCAATTCGTCAACGATCACACAATATTGGAGAACCCCTTAATGAAGTGGTGGTAATATCCTGCCAACCCCAAAAAGCTACGAAACTCAGTCAGTGTCACGGGATGTCCACACTCCCTTACTGCCGATACCTTTCTTGGATCCACAATAATAACCCTATCTGAAATAATATGGACAAAGAACTACACCTCCCATAGATAAAATCCACACTTCTTAAACTTGGGGTATAACTGGTGATCCCGTAATGTTTGCAGAACCGTACGCAGGTTCTGAGCATGTCCCTTCTCCGTGTGCGAGTAGAGAATTTTTTTATCTATGAATACTATGATGAGCTGGTTGAGAAACGCTTTAAAAACACGATTCATGAAGTCCATGAACACTTTTGTTTCATTGGTTAGCCCAAACGACATCACCCGAAACTCATAGGATCCATATCGTGATAGAAAAGTGATTTTAAGAACGCCCTCCTCCTGAATCCATAACTCATGATACCTTGATCTCAAATTAATTTTGATGAAGTGCATCGCCCCTCTCAACTAGTCAAACAAGTCATCGATCTTAGGCAATGGATACTTATTTCGTATTATGACCTTATTAAGCTCCCTATAGTCGACACTCAAACGGGGAAAGTCATCCCTCTTCTTCACAAACAGCACAGGAGCACCCCACAATAATGTACTCCTTCGAATGAAGCTCTGGCCCCAAAGCTGCTGAATTTTCTCTCTCAATTCACGCATATCTGAACGAGCCATGCGATAAGGTGCTCGGGCAATAGATCTTGTACTTGGCACTAGATCAATGATGAAATCAATCTCCCAACTGGGGGTAATCCCGATATGTCATGTAATACATCCTCAAAGTCCCTCACGGCTAGAATCAAGTTTATCGGAATCACCACCTCTTCTGAGGTCTCCTCCTCAATATAGTATAAGTTGGTGTGCGATCCTACCTCGGGAAGAGGCATCACCACTAAAAACATCCCCTGTCCCGAAATGGAAAATACAATGGTTCTCTCAAGATAAACTACCATCATCATGTATCCTGCTAACCAGTCTATGCCAGGATAACTTCATATCCCTCCATATCGCTAAAATGTCCGCGGCTTGACATAGTTTCCCAATTACAATATCTAACCCTCTACAGATTGAGTGTATAAGTGACCCACCCCCCATCGATGACACTACACACATAAGGAGACTACCGATTCTATCCAAGAACCCAATGACTCTAGTAAATCTAGTCCTAATGAGTGAATGAGATGCACCGGTATAAAAAAGAATCCTACCATCATGTCCATGAATAGGAAATGCACCCTCAACTGCAGGCGACGCCTATGGTGCTGGTTGAATCGAGACAACTCAGACATTATACACACACCTATAGTGCAACATCCCATGCTGTTGTGGAGATGGTGGGGCTAGTGCCGCTGGAGGAATCTTCACTTGATGTCCCTGTGGGGCACCCTGCTGCTGGCTTCTACCTCTTTGTAAACAATCCTTCTTCAAGTGGTCCAGCTTGTTGCAAATGTAGCAGCGCCTCTAAAAATCTTCCTAATACTGGCCCCGCTAGCTCATGCGAGGTTGTCTCGGGTGTTGGTCTTGCTAGCCACCCCCGTTGTTCCCTTAGGTCTCGTGGCCCTAAGGAAATTGCTACTGATGCGGACCCTGATAGCACTGCCAGAACCCTTACCCTCCCAACTGAAATATCTTAGCAGGATTCCCCTTATGAGTATCGTTCCCCTACTGTGCTCCACTAGTGGAACCCCTATTCTCCTTACCCGAATGGCTTGGCTCACCAATCCACTTACTTCCCTTTAGATGGAAGTGATGAGCCTAACAATTAAGCAAAGCAGCATTGACCACATCAATATAGGTCACTAAAATAGGGTTCCAAATCAAGTTTTGTCTGATCCTCCACGACAAACCATCGACAAAATTTACTTTTTTCCTCTCCTCGTTGCTTACCTTGTCTGGCACTAGATTAGTCAAACGGGTGAACTCCTTCTCGTACTCCTCTACGTAACGGTCACCCTAAATCGCCTCCTGAAACCACCTCCTCATCACAATCTCGATAGTTGGGTAAAAGTACTTGCGATCTAACCGCGCCTAGAACTCAGTGATAGTCATTGAATCTCTCTCTTTAATAGTGGTCGTCGACTCCCACCACTGTAAGGCTGCCCCAGTCAGTCATAAAGTCACCATCATCTATCTCTGAACCTCACTGCAATCGACGATGCGCAAATATCGATCCATATCCCTCCTCCACTGGTTGGCTAATATCACATCTACACCTCCCTGAAACTTCAAGGGACGGCCTTTCTGACAGGCCTCCCCGACACGTTGCAACACAGACGGCCTCGAGTGGGCCTGCACTACTGGAACCACAGGCTACTGTGGCTAAGGCTGAGGGAAATTGGCTGTCATAGCTATCATGAAGGCATTGTCCGCCTAACCCACAATACCATCTACCTGCTCTATGGACATAAATCCCTATGGCGCCGGTGGCCATTGAATATTCGGCTCCGGAGGGGCCTCTCCCTCTTCGCCTATGACGGCGGCCCTTGCGGGTCTACCTCTCCCTCTCCTGGGTGCCATCTGAAATGTTGAACGAGTTGTATTAGTTCAAGGTTAATACAAATTTTAAAATATTAGAAGTGCGTTAACTAAATTATAAATATGAGTTAACAATCCAAATAACAGGGCTACATACCAAAGTACGCAATGCTGAAACTAAGTAAGCCGTACAGACCCTAGGGACACTCTAACTTCATGCTCTGATACTATCGGTGACACCCCACTTAATTAAATTCCGGTTGATAAGGCCTTAATCAAATTAAATCAGGATTTCCATATGGTTCATTCTTAGCATCATTATCGCAACATTTATTATTACTAAACACCTAATCTTTAATTAAGCTGGTGACAAATTTTATCATATAAATTAACCCAAACCAACATGTACAACAAGAACCCAAATATAACAAACACAATATTATAGAGTCTTAATCATTCTATAAATGTATAGAATTAGTGTTAGCCAAAAAACATCGACTAGATACAAGAGACCTAACATAAATCCAATACATCAAAAGTATTGCCAATACAAGCTGAACCAAAGAAATAGTAAAACTGACATGAGAAAACATGCTAGAAGTACATCGAAGACTATCCCAATCTTGAAGAGAATGGTTTAAGCGTCTAATGCGAATCATGCAGCACCCACCTGTACCGCAACTACGTACCCTAAAAATAAATCAAGCCTAACGCCACGGTGGCAGGACACCTAAAAGGTTTTGAAAATATTTTATGGCAACAATTAGAATCCAAAAAATTTAAAAATATTTAGCAAGTGAATTTAATTGCAATAATTAAAATGCATGAATGCTCTTTATATTTAACGTAGTTTCGCACTCTCCTAACGACCGCCTCACCCTCAACTAATCTACACACCTAATGTTCCTCTATATAACCCATCTAGTAATCTACCACGTAACTAGTTGTCATATAGTTCCTACTTCTCCCGTTACTCTATCCTGAGTAAGTTTTCATTTCAATTATGTATGAGTTGTGAATCACAATTACTTATCCCATTTGAACTATATAGCATTATCACAAGTTATATAACATTAATAGAATTCACAACATATATTTTTCCCGTATCTATCTTTGTTCTCGGTATATATACATACATACATACATACATACATACATACATACATACATACATACATACATACATACATACATACATACATACATACATACATACATACATACATACATACATACATACATACATACATACATACATACATACATACATACATATCAACTATTTACAACATTAACGCACATGTAGTAAATACATAACAATCCTCCGAGTTGGGTCTTACTGGATGTTCTCTAAAATGCTATCATTACCAAGTATACTCATCCACCCGGTCCCTTGATACGGTTAGGTCCCCATATTAGTAAAAACAAACAAACGCATTGGAGGCGGTCATAGTTTCCCCTGGAATAAGACTGAATCATACCCAAAGCGTCTCATTCTTAATTTCCAACGCTATGACCCGGGGACTATACTCACCCTACTCCTCAAGCCAGGGGATTCACCCACGGTGCACATGATCATATGATAGCACTAGAGGGGTATGATTTTCTATAAATATTATTCACAGAAATATTTATAATTAATACAAATATATATATATACTAGACACCACCGCATATATATATATATACACACACACACTAGCCTAACATGCCCATTTTTTTATGTTTCGATCCAAACTTCAATTAATCACACATTAAGTAATTTATTACTATGGTGTCACACAACCAAACATACTCGGACTCACTCACATGGCCCGAAAATAAACATCCTAAATTTATTCAAAACTCTTCCAAATATGTCTTACATACCTATTAATTTAAGATTATTAATTCTCTCAAATTAACCCTTAACTTCCCTTTTTGGATTTACATCATAATAACCCAAGAATAATTCCCACAATTCAAACTCCTATTTTAGCCGAATTAATCAATTTGCCAAAATAGTGACCCTCTCCAACAATTGAACATCCATGGCTGAAACATAGGAGGAGGAGAGGCTGTTAGAAGACATCGTTCGAATGACTTGGCCTGTTGTTTGAACGAATTTGGATGTCATTCGAATGAGATATAAGGTCGTTCTAATAACCTTGGTTCTCTATCTCTCCTCCATCTTAACCCAGAAACCCATCCACCATTGTTTTTTTCAAGCTCTACTTTCTGCTCAAAATTTCCCCCTAAAACCCTTCAAAAATTACACCAAATCCACTAATTTAAAATCCTCAATCGAAATACAGCATATATACAGATTGGTGGTTTATGAATCACATTTTACATCCTCTACAAATTTATAAGTAAAAAATTATAGACACCCCAAATTTAATTCGAGAACTAACCCTAACATTTCATTTAATCCACACCTCACTATGATATCAAGAAAAAATGCAAATTAAATTTGAAGAAAGTTAAACCACTTACATTTTTGGATTTGTAGGGTCTGAATCCTTGTTGAAGATGATGGATTTATGAATATTTGTCCACATAAATCCTTTAGTTTGGCTCCTAAGCTCTTCTCTAGTTGCACCTTCGTTTGTCTTTATATGTTTGGGGTTTCTAAGATGAGTTATGTCTCTCATACCCTCTCACTTTTAGCGTTAAATGGGTTAATCCAATTTTTGTCTTATGGGCTTTCATAAAAGGGCCCAAACACCTTTATGCGGCCTCAAATATGCCTAAAATGTCCCAAAAACCCTTTACTACCCATGGACACTCTTTTCTAACTATTTCGACCCATCCCGACTCAACCGTCCGAATTATTTTACTAAAAGTTAATATTCGTATATCAACGTATAACTATTTACTCAGTAACATTTAATTCCATAAATATTAATCGTCTACACACCGGATTGATATTTAAGTATTAAAATTAATTAATCCAATTAAATTAAGATGCCCAAGTAATTTACTATATAACGAATTTATTAATTTGTAAAAGTCCCAAAAATACGAGGTGTTGCATAAATAAGGATGAATAATTTTTTGGAGAGAGTCAATATTTTCGATGGTTGATTCACATCATGCCTAAAAAGTTTTGCGATTTAACTATTTATGAATAGGTCAAGAATGTAGGGTGTGAAATTTCATTTAAAATTATTAGACCCCATATTTCGAGAAGATTGAACTCCGGGTTCAAAATATGTCTCATCAATTATTTTTCTTTAAACAACCTAAATATTCAATTTAAACTATTAGTATTCTACCTAAAAATACAGTATTATGCCTAAAAATGTATTTAGCATTTTGTCAACAAATAATATTTTGTCTAAAAAAATCTGACTAAATATTAACTCATAACATTTACTAATATTATTTAGCAATAACATTTAATATTAACAATGTGTTAAAAATAATATTAATACCATTTAATTAATGTTAACAACATTAATACATACATTACAACATTTAACGAATATTAATAACATTTATTAATTTTAAAAGCCTTAATTCATACAAAACATGGAACACGTTATTATTACAGATACTGTAACCTAAAAATACATTTAACATTGTCTAAAAATAATATGCCCAAGTATTAACATTTAATATCAATTAATAACATTTAATAATATTTTTAAGAGCATTAACATTTAATATTAATTGTATTAACATTTAATAACATTTAACTAACATGTTAACGACATTAATACAAAACAACATTAACTAATGTTAATAATAACATCAATTCAATACCATGTTAACATCATAGGAACAATGAAATATCATAAGAAAAAAGGTTTGTCACAAAACAACAACGGTGGCCCGTTGTCTCAGTCTAACAACCTAAAGGAACAAATTCCTCCTGTATCAACAACAAAAGGGTGAATGTTCGTACTGACTGTGGAGAGAAGCAGAAGCCGATAGAAAAAGGTGAGGGCCTTTAGTGGCAGCTAAGACAGTGAGGTGACATAGAGAGGTGAGGTCGGAAGGGCAATGCGAAGGACTGAAATAGTGTAAGAAATAAGAGAGAGGCAGAACAAAAATGTAGAAAAACGGGTTTAATGTTTTAACTTAAAGAATTTATTGAATTTTTTGCCCTTTCAAGTCTCAAAACCCTCTAAAAACTCACCTTTTACTTATTTTTTCCACCCAAAACACCGTTCATCTTTTTTTCACGATAATTTTTTTTAAAACTTAGGGGGAGCCTCCGCACCCTCTCGGCCCCATATAAATCCGTTCCTAGATCCGTCCACATTGGTGATGGAAATTAATCCATTTATAAAATTAGTACTATTAATATTTATTTCTATGCTCCTTATCTACATATAAATACTTCAGAATTTAAGTTGGCCCCTCAAAATGATTAATTTCTATTGTGGAGATGACAACGGTGTCCACATGTTTTTTTTAAAATTATTGTTCTGATGAGCTATATGATATCATAAAATGAAAATGAAAATGAAAATGAAAATAGTGGATATGTGAGCTCATCCCCAAGGCTTACAAAGATAACCCATCGGGTAAAAGACCAAAACAACAAAATAAGTAAAGTTAAATAACAGTATTATATGAAAACATGCAATAAATAAGAGAAATAAGCCTCATCATATCCAATGGACATGAGAGACAATGTATTGGACCACTAGGAACTCGTTATAATTCCTTTGGGGTCTTGATGGGGATATTGATAATGTTGTCTTTTTTTTAAGAAAAATTTAGACATAAAAGGGAGTAAATTACCAAAAACAAAAACTAAATTGGTACTACTTGAATATATAAGATTTTGATAGAGTAAAAGTTAAGTTAGACTTAATGATCGATTTTTTTCATAACTTAATGCCGAAAAAGATACTAGAGTGGTGTGTACTTAAATCTACAACAATGATGTCTTCAATTGATGGTTAGGACTAAATATTATATTAATCTCTAAGTGGGGATAATACGTAACAACTATCATAATGAAAGCATAAATATCCCCTTTTCATCCTTTTAAAATCCAAAAATATGAGACGCTTTATAGAATATCTCCTGTGCAGAAATTCGGGGTAACTCTTGTAGCCAATCTGGCTCAACTCACAAGTTCAAGGCGTGCAAGGAACTGGTCTTGGATTCAATCTTGTACAAGTCCATAAAAACAAGTCAACACTCAATTCATAACTTCCGCATATTCGGTAAGATCAGAATATTATGTGCTGGTAGGTTTATTTCTACATTGGTATCGGACCTAATTTGCTTGTTGATTCGCCATTTGATTGCATATTCATTATTTTCTCATAAATTATTTATGACCCTAAAGTTTCTGTTCTTTTCGAAGTTATAAGAAAATTAAAAGATAAATATTTCTTATTTCTCATGATACCAGGATTTCGACGATATGAAGAACAATAAAATCTGAGTTATAAGGAATAACATATGATTTTTCAGAGTTTTAGTTCATAATGGACACCACGTGGAAATCATAATTTTTTTTTCAACTTTGGGCTCTCCTTTAATGAGTTTGAACGTAATTAATCAAATTATTTTTACAATAATTATCTATATCTCGAGACATTAGCAACCACATATGGTATGCATTTTTAAGATCAAACATGTGACAACCCGCTTATCAAAATAAGAGGTGGCCAACCCGATACTCCAATAATAATAGGAATCATAGATGAACCATTCTCAGCATCACACTAATACAATAAGTATACGAGATAACCACCTTAAATTTTGGAAAACGGATTGTCAAAATATTGTTTTATAAGTTAAAGAAGCATTTAAACAACCCTATTTAAAAAGAAGGTGGATATAAACTAGAAGAATAAAACTGAACAGTACATATATAACACAATAACCGAATAAGTTGTCGGTTAACAGTCTCTTACTACGTATTACAACATTTAAATTTAGTTACATAATACATTACAGTAGGCAAGTACAAATACTTGGGACACACGCCTGAATAAAAAACTGATCATAACTCGAACACAAAAAAATGAAGGCCTCTATCATAAAATAACCCGCAACATCCGCAAGGTGTTACAGCTCCAAGACATAGGAACGGGAAAGTCAATACGGGCATCCTTGCGGTGGAACACCTGAGCGAATAAGATTCATGCACGACAAGAAATATGAACGGTTCAGGGCTCGGTTTTATATGATCCCCAAATGAATAAAGAGTATGACAGCTATGTACAGTTAATCATGATGATTGTGATAAGAATGTACCTACCCAATCTCAAAGCATAAACTAAGGCAATTAAATGATCGTGAGATTAATTTAGTTATACAAGAGGATATAAATGAATATCATCAACTAAGAATTTCCATCCTTTACAAAGTTTCATTTCACCGTTCCATATCTCATTAGGAAACGAAATCAAGTCCCACTTGAATAAGAATAGTTATATTCAACTATATATAACAATTCTAATATCGTCCTTCCGATTTTCCCCACTGGACGCGCCCCTAAATGGCTATCAACTTACAGGGCCTATCAAACAAGACAACTCGGGCATCCTACAACGCAACGTCGGGAAGTGGTCATATACCTTCGACAGTGAGTCATAGCCACACCCGGAATTACCTCACTTCGAACAATAAATACACAATACATAATAACCGGTCATATGGCCGAGGACTATATTCACCCTGCATTCACTAGCTTGGGGACTTCACCTCATGCGCATACTTCCCTTATGATAAAGATTTAGAGAGGTGTGTTTAAGTAAATTATCATTTACAATTTTATTCCCATTTTAATATATAAAACACATTTTTATCCGAAGCCAAATATGGTTTATTTCATCATTATAACCTCAATGATTAATAAACCTCTTATTCATTCTTCAAGAATTTTCGGTGTTACTATAAACCACAAAGTCTAGCATACCTCATTTGAGCATCTAAAGTCCCCCAGTATAACTTTACCACTCCTAGTCTAATATTGACTAACTAAAGGAAAATAACACCTTAACATCAAACTGGACATCCCCGGAACAAGCCCTATTTAAGACATTTCTAATATAGGGTAGCTACCTAACTCATCTAAGACTCTAGGACTCTAAGTTTACTTCATAAGAGAAGACTCCTAGGTATAAAGCCTAAAGAAAAAAGGTAAAAATTGAGTTAGAAAAATAACTCAAAATAGCAAGATTTCGAATCGATTCGCCCAAAAGCGGATCGATTCGGATGGAGAAACCACCTTTCTGCCCGAGGCTGAATTGATTTGGCCTTAACCCGAATCAATTCGGGTTCCCAAACCTGTAGCCTCACCCCTTAGCGAATCGATTCGCAAAAAGGGCGAATCGATTTGCCCCTGCGAATTTGCCAAGAATGGGGCTACGGGTTATGAACCCTAGTTTTTCCCCCAAAACCCATTTCTACTTTGACCAACATCATTAATTCAACTTAAAACAATCATAAATGCATCCCAACAACTCTAATCCACACAATATCCATCTAAATCAAATTTTAGGGGTTCAAACTCTACAAATCCCTTAAAACCCCAAAATTGTTAAATCAATTCCAATACACAACCATCACACATATTCCTTCATCCTAAATCATATATTAGCAAGTAAGACAACTTGCCTTACGCTGAAATCTCAGATTCTTGGAAGATGAATGCAAGTTCAAATCCCAAATCTTCAATTCTTCTCCTTTCTCTTCCTTTCTCCACAATTATTTTCTTCTCTCTTACTCTCTAGGTTTAGTAAATACACTTAAGAAGTGTAAGGCTTTGCAAGACTAAATCGTGACCTTAGCCTAAATTCCCAACTTAAATTGTTAATGCCTCATTAAAATGACTCGCAACTACACATCTAAGCCATAACCAGTCAAAAGTGCCAGAAATCCAAAAATACAATATGGCACTTATTTTGACTATCTCGCACATATCGGGACCAACTACGCCCTCTAAATTGGCATTCGAAATAATATACATCATTTTCATATCCCATTTCATTTTAAACCACAACTATCATTTTAAGCACACGACATAATAAAATATATCATTATGATATTTATTTTCCAATAACAATAAATATGCAACAATCTAGTAAATATCCTTTATTACTCATTTAAAAGTTTTTTACTCCTTCATCCATTATTTTATATAATTACTTCACACGATAAATCGATATAAAATAAATCTTTCAAAAGTAAGGGTTGTTACATACTTCCCCCCTTGTGAGGGAATTTTTCCCTCAAAATTCCGACATACCTTACAAGAAGAGATGTGGATACTTTTCCCGCATATCGTCCTCACGCTCCCACGTTGATTCCTTGACGTTGTGATAACCCCATTGAACCCGTACCAAGGGCACCACTCTAGATCTCAGTCTTCACTCCCGTGCTCTAAGATTGCAACTGGTTGTTCTTCATACGAAATATCGGGTTGCAATTCGATATCCTCCAAAGGAATATGCCAAAGGGCTCCTTCAAACCTTTTATACTTTTTCAAAGAGGAAACATGAAACACATCGTGGATTTGTTGTAAGGGTTTCGATAGGGCAAGTTGATACGCCACTGGGCCTACCTTAGCGATAATAGGAAAAGGCCCAATATAGCGCAGCACGAGCTTTCCTTTCTTCCCAACGCGCTTGATACCTTTCATTGGCGATACTCGTACCAACACTTGATCTCCAATCTCCAACTCTATATGCCTTCTATTCGCATCGGCATAACTCTTTTGGCGATCTTGAGCTATTCGGATGCGATTTAGAATGAGTTCAATCTTGGAAGAAGTATCTTGGATCATTATAGGTCCAAGAAATCAAAGAAATTTATTATCCCCCACCTCCAACCAACAAGTGGGTGATCTACACGGCCTACCATAAAGTGCCTCATAGGGTGCGATCCCAATGGTGAATTGGTACGAATTATTATAAGAAAATTTGACCAAAGGGAGATATTGTTCCCAACCACCTTTGAAATCAAGCATAGACGTTCGGAGCATGTCTTCCAACATTTGGTTGACTCTTTCTGTCTTCCCATCTGTTGGAAGGTGATAAGAGGTGCTCAACTTTAATTCGATTCCTATAGCTTCTTGGAAACTTTGCCAAAAGTGGGAAACAAAAATATTATCTCTATCGGAGACTATATTTATGGGCACCCCGTGGAGTCTGACAACCTTCACGATAAATAGCTGGGCATAATGAGCAGTATCATAATCTGTACGCAAGGGTAGAAATTGTGTCGACTTAGTTAAACGATCGGCAATCACCCAAATAGAATCATGACCGCTCTGCGACCTCGGTAATCCCGTGATAAAGTCCATTAAAATACTTTCCCACTTCCACACCGGTATTTCCAATGGTTGTAACAAACACTTTGATCTTTGATGATCTACTTTCACCAATTGACAAGTGGTACATTGGGAAACAAATTCAGAGATGTCCCGTTTCATGCCTGGCCACCAATATTGACGGCGCATGTCTTGGTACATCTTGTCCCCACCAGGATGCACTGTAAACTTAGACCCATGAGATTATACCATCACGGCCCGTCTCAACTCTCCTTCGTCCGGGACAATGAGTCTCCCGTGGAAACGTACCCCACCCTCAGAACTTATAGAGTAGGATTCCGCTCCTTCGGTCAACAATTGGCGTATACGGTCCTGACATCCTTTGTCCCACCTTGAGCTTCTACCACCTTTACCACAATAGTAGGCGTAATGGTCAACACTGACATAAAATCCCTAGAAACTGCATCCTCCTGTCTAAGCTCCTTCCATTTGGCCTTCCATATTGAGGCTAACTCCCCCTCGGGTTTCTGACTCAACACATCCGCCACCACAATCACCTTGCCCGGGTGATAGTGGATGTCAAATTGGTAGTCTTTCACAAACTCTAACCACCGATATTGTCGTATATTTAAATCTCTCTGGGAATACAAATATTGCAATGATTTGTGGTCTGTGAAAAGACTAAATTTCTCCCCTAGGAGATAATGCCTCCAAACCTTCAAGGCAAAAACTATTGTGAAAAGTTCCAAATTATGCACCGGATAATTATTTTCATGGGGATTTAGCTTACGAGAAGCATAAGCAATAGCCCGCTGCTCTTGTTGTAGTACACCTCGCAACCCTTGCAGAGAAGCATCGGTAAAGACCAAATATTCCAATCCTGGCCTTGGTAATTCAAGGACTGGAGCAGAAGTAAACCTATCCTTGAGCTCGTCAAAATCTAACTGACAAGAATAATCCCACATAAACCTCCTTTCCAGGTTAAATTTATCAAAGGGCTAGAAATTTTTGAAAAACCCTTGATAAATCTGTGGTAATAGCCTGCCAAACCCAAAAAACTATGGATCTCAGGAGGTGTCGTGGGCTGACCCCATTCCCTTACCGCAACAAATATACTTGGGTCTACTGAAATACCCTGGGCTGTCACAATGTGACCGAGAAAATTTACTTCCTACAACCAAAAACCGCACTTCTCAAACTTGGCATACAACTGATGATCCCTCAACGTCTATAGGACCAACCGTAAATGGGTAGCATGATCGTCTTCTGTTTGAGAATACACTAGAATGTCATCAATGAACACGATAAAAAGTTGGTCCATGAAGTCTCAAAACACTACTCATAAGGTCTATAAACACGGTGGGGGCATTGGTTAGTCCGAAAGGCATAACTAGAAATTCGTAGGACCCATACCTTGTTAGGAAAGCGATTTTGGACACATCTTGGTCTCGTATCCTCAACTAATGATACCCCGTCCTCAAATCTATTTTAGAGAAGTACGACGCTCCCCTAAGTTTATCAAACAAATCATCAATTCGAGGCAATGGGTATTTGTTCTGGATGGTGACTTTATTCAACTCCCTGTACTCAACACATAAACGGAGAGAACCGTCTCTTTTCTTAAAAAATAACACCGGAGCGCCCCACGGAGACTTTCTTCGCCTAATGAACCCTTGCTCTAATAAGTTTTGAATCTGATCCCTTGTAATACCCCGTATTTTTATGCTATATTAATTTGGGGATTTATTAAATTTAATGTGAGTTAATTATTTAATAAAAAAATCCGGAAATTAATTATGTTATAATTATTAACATGATGAGAGTTAGTAATTATCGAAAATTAATTATGTTATAATTATTAACGTGACGAGAGTTAGTAATTATGGGAAATTTGTTGAATATTACTAATGAGCAAAGTAATATGTAATATTGGTTATATTGAATGTCACAAGTGAATAAAATGACAATTTTAGTCGGGACGCGCCCGTGTCGCGTCGGGACTAAATATTGATAAATAAAAGTGAATATTTTATAAGTTGTTCGTATGGTCGTTTTGAGTGCGCCAACGCGTCCGGAAGGGTTGAGATAGTCAGAAAAGTGTACCCGGGGGTTTAGTTTGGGTCTCGGGGCGTTTTTAGGCCTAATTGGTACCCCGGGAGGGCGTTTTGGACATTTCACATTTTTGGGTAATCAAACCCACGAAAATCAGTAATCTATATCAGCCATTTAGGTTAGTCAGCTAGGGTTAGAAAACTCAAACACAAGAACGGCCATAGGAGAGGAAGGAGAGAGCTCTCAAGGCAAATTCAAGGCCCAAAATCCATCCGTTTGCACCACCACCGCCACCAATGCGTAGATCGCGCGACGGGGAACACAACCACACCAAAATCATCCGCAAACCAGAACGTCGAAAATCCCAGGCAAGTGTTTATCTTGCTTATTTCATTGGTGCATCTTTCATATTAGTTTAGGTGTAATTAGAATGAGTTTTTATGGATGAAAACCAAAGATTTGAGATAGGAATTGCATGTAGTGATGGATAAATTGATAATTCTGGAAACCCTTGCCATGTAGAGGAATTTCCCATGAAATTATGATGTTTATAAGAAGAAATTTCTGGAAATACTTGTTAGAACCATGTTTAAGAGAATTATAGGGTTCTTGATAATTATGATAATTTTTGGGCTGTTAATCCATGTATAATGATAGAAATCCACATGCTTTACGTTGGAAATACCTAATATGGAGATATAAAGTTATTAGTATGAATCTTTGGACGTTTGGGAATGTAAAACTTGGATTTGGATGAAGAAATGTGTTAGAACCCGTAACTGTAAAACTGCAGAAATCGCAATACCTCCTTGATCGATCGATCGAGCCCAGAGCTTCGATCGATCGAGCCCAAGACCTCTATCGATCGACCACTCCTAGCACACTCCTATTTCCCTTTCTAAATTAGTTAAGTTCAATTTACTGTGAAATAATTCTTGGGCATCCTTAATAAAATGTTTTGGGGGATAGGGAAGACCAGTAGGACATGCGAATAAAGTTTGGGACCCTTGATGTCGGGCAAAGATTGTATTTTAGGATAATTACATAAGGGTCGGTGAATTTATGATTTAAAGAGAGAGACACGTATGAGGGTTACTTTGGGACAAATGTGTATACCTACTGAATTTTATAATTTGGAGAATAAAGTCATGAGAGTTGTGTGGTACGTTGGAATAATACCGAATCAAGGTTAGAAAAGAACCGTTATAAGTGTTTACTAAAATATGATAATATGGATAAAAGTCATAACTATGAGATTTGGGAATATACCCAATATTGACCTGGTAATATTAGTATAGTTATATGGTTGTGTATGCATATGCTATCTATATGTGAAAACATCCTCACGCTACTTGCTATCCCTGAGGTTACCGCGCTGGGACAGTCTTATCTCGATGGGACATTTATGGGGGATATTGACTTGTACCCTAGAAGCTAGATATCCTTGGTACAGGCTATCGAATCGATAGTTCAGACGGTCCTAAGAGACGTGGGTATGTGCCATCCTCTTAGAGACTTGGAATCTATGCTTCGCCTCAATATTGTTTGTGTATGTGTTAATACAATTTGAGAGTGATTCTGAATTTATATTCCCCTTAATATGAGTGATACGGGGTTTGGATAGTAGAGTATGCCCGCACCATAGTTTCTATTTGGGGTGCTGTTATGATATATATATATTTTACCAGTAGTTAATATATATATGAAATTCTGAAATCTGGAACTGCCTACTGTGATTTGATATGTAGGACATAGTTGATGACTCAAATTGTAAATACTTGTTTTGAGAAAGTATAATATGACACTGGAAAACTTTATTGATTAATAAAGTTAAAATGAGAACTTTGGTTACTAATTGAAATATTCTTTTCAAACAATTGAATCGTTAAATTTTGAATCCTGCGAATAACCTAAGATAAGTTAAACCATTGGGAAAGGATAGTGAGATATATGATGAGATAGACCACTGGGAAGGTTAATGCGATAGGTGTGCAGATTAGAAGAGAGGTGAGAATTTCTCAAGAGAGTGTCTCACGAAAATGTTGTTGCATTGGCCTGTATCAATTTAAATACTTTCTAAATAATTTTTAAATCATACACACTATCGGGCTCTGACCCCTTTCTCTCTCTCTCTCTCTCTCTCTCTCTTGTATATATATGTATGTACTACAGGTGCCCAGCCACAGGGGCGTCTTGCTTAGGATCCCTTGGAAGGAACGTGTTGCATCTTAGGTGGGAGTTGCAGGCCACTTTCTTAGACGATTTCATTTACTTGATTCCACTTCTATCATTATCCTCATTGGGCATGTGTCTCCCTTTTCACTATTTATCTGTTTTGTTGGGACATTTGTATGTCAGTTATTTCTAGTACTGTTACTTTGGGATTTATTCAGCATGTATGTTTTACATGTTGGGATTTTGAATGTTGGATGTTTAAATTAATTGGATTATGTTCCAGGATAATTGTGGTATGATTCTTACTTATTGTAATTGTTGTTACTAATTAAATAAATAATTTTTCTTTAAAAATAAAATTGGTTAGTAATGTTGTAAATGGTTTTGACACTTAACTTAATTAATTAGGGTGTTAATTTGGAAAAAATTATTTTCACGACAGTGATGCTAAGAATGAACCAACTGTTCACCTTGATTTTAATTTAATAAAGGAGTTATCGATCGATATTTAATTAGGCAGGGTGTCACAGGTGGTATCAGAGCATCAGGTTCTAGTGTCCATAGGATCTGTACGACTTATTTCGCTTTCAGCTTAACGTTTTTGCTATAGAGCCCTATTATAGGATGGTTGTATTCTTGCTTTCAAGTTTATGTCTTCAGCTATTTGAGATTTGTTAATGACTGTAGACTAATAAACTTCTTCACATTTCTGATGCCTCCGAGACGTGAACCAAAGGATAGGCGTGCCCAGGCCGAGCAGCCAGCAGCTCCGGCATAAGGCACTATGAATGCTAATGAAGTAGCCGCCATTGTTGCTCAGGCGGTGAATGCCGCGCTAGCGGTGGTTCAGCAGGCTCCACCCCAGATTCAGGCAGTGGCGCCAGTACCAGCACAACTTCCATCTGCATGGGAGAGGGTTAGGGATGCTTTTCAGAAGGCGCATCCCCCTGCGTTCTATGGTAGCTCAGATATCATCACAGTCAGCCAATGGAAGAAAGACATCCAGTGGCATCTTCTTATGTATGAGTGCACCGACGTGCAAAAACAGTTGTTGGCTTCCTTTAAGCTGGTGGGGGCCGCTTTGCAGTGGCGGGAGTCCACTACCACATTGCAGGAGAGGGAAACGATCCCTATCTAGTTGTTTAGGGAGCGGTTTGACCGCAAGTACTTTCCACCCGTCGTGCAGACTGAGAGGAGGCGGAAATTACTGAATTTGAAGCAGGAGAATTCTACCGTAGCTGAGTATGAGGTGGAGTTCACGATACTTCTCACCATCGTGCCAGATGAAGCACCCACGGAGGGCAAGAAGATTATGTTGTTTATGGACGGGTTAGCTTGGAGGATCCGTCAGCAGCTCATAGGGAATCTATCTCTAAGTACTTTTACTGATGTACTCAATGTTGGGTTACTACATTCCCTGGATCACCGCTTCCATCTACAGGGAAGCAAGAGAGCAGGAGAGTCCAGCCAGCAGGGCAGGACCGGGGGTAATAGTGCTAATGGGGCACCATCTCATGGACAGACTCATCAGCACGAGCAGAGTTCCCATCTGGGGGACCCTCCTAAGAGATTTCATTTAGGTGATTCCAGGCAAGGATTTGGGGGTTATAGGCAGGGTCAGTAGGGCCATCCTAATCAGCATGGCCAGTAAGGCCAACACCGACAGCAGGGTCAGCAGCAGGGCCAACAGGGCCAACAGCGTGTTCAATAGGGCCAACAGGGCCAGTGGCGGGGAGGTAATGACCAGCAGGGCCATGGTCAACAGGGTCAGAAGGGAGGCAACTTCAAAGGCCGATGTTTTGGGTGTGGTAGACACGGCCATAGGCACCAGGATTGTCCGGAGGGAGATAGGGCCCCACAGCAGTAGGGTGACCGTAATGAGACACAGAGACCACTTTTTCCGGATGCCCTCCCAGCTCCAGCCCAGGTGCCAGCCCTACCAGCCGTTCCAGCAGCTCCAGTGCAGCAGGGGCAGTTACAGTACGGACGTGTCTATAACGTCCACCAAGCAGCAGCCCCACAGGCACCACCCGCGATTGAGGGTATGTTTCCTATCCATGGTACTATGGGTCGGGTTTTTTTTTATACTGGGGCGACTCATTGTTTTATAGCTACGCATTTTACGAAGGCCTTAGGGTTATTAGCCACAGCAGAGAGCACAGTGACGTGTGTAGACTCACCACTAGGGAGTGGGTCGCTTATCTTCTTTATATGCCGAGGAGTGGGGGTAGAGATTGGTAGTTTGGTATTACCTGCAGACATGTTAGTCTTAGATATGCATGAGCATGATGTTATTATCGGTATGGATTGGCTCGCAGCTTATAGAGCCATGATTGATTGCTTCGGTGGGAGCATTGTTTTTGCCATTCCGGGGCAAGAGATGTTTGTAGTGGCGATGCCTCGCCCAGAGGGAGGTTCGACCACTCATTTGTATTATATAGAAGAGGATACCTCTAAGGAGTTTGTGATTCCGTTAGACTCGATTCCAGTTATTCATGAGTATTCTGATGTGTTTCAGGAAATACCAGGCCTACCCCCCAGTCGAGAGATATACTTTGTTATAGATTTATTGCCAGATACTAGACATATAGCATGCGCTCCATACCGTATGGCTCCGGCGGAGATGCGAGAGTTACGAGATCAGATAGAGCAGCTGTTAGGTCAGGGCTTCATTCGCAGGAGTACCTCACCTTGGGGTGCTCCAGTTCTGTTTGTGAAGAAGAGAGATGGTTCACTGAGGTTGTGTGTGGACTACCGGGAGTTGAACAAGGTCACGATACGGAATAAGTATCCATTGCCTCGAATCGATGATCTGTTCGACCAACTGAGGGGAGCAACTTTCTTTTCGAAATTAGATCTGAGGTCGGGGTACCATCAGCTACGTATTAGAGAGGAGGATATTTCAAAGACTGCCTTCTTGACGAGATATGGGTCTTACGAGTTCAGAGTGATGCCATTTGGTCTCACAAATGCTCCAGTCGTATTCATGGACTTAATGAACCGAGTATTCAGAGAGTTCTTGGATCAGTTTGTCATCGTCTTCATAGATGACATTTTGATATATTCACACTCCGAGGAGGAGAACGCCGAGCACTTGAGGCAGGTTCTTCAGACTTTACGAGAGCATCAGTTGTATGCTTAGTACGAGAAGTTTGGATTCTGGTTGTGAGAATTAGAGTTCTTGGGGTATGTTGTTTCTGAGAAGGGGATAGCAGTTGACCCGAGTAAAGTGTCAGCGGTGAGGAAGTGGGGACAGCCCACGACATCGACGGAAGTGCGTAGTTTCTTGGGGTTAGCCAGATACTACAGGAGATTCATTCGGGGATTCTCCAAAATAGCGGGTTCATTAACGAATCTGACTCGCAAAGGGGTACCATATGTTTGGTATGATGCTTGTCAATTGGCTTTCGACGAGTTAAAAGACAAACTTACTTCAGCACCAGTCCTTGCTTTACCAAAGCCGGGTGTGGAGTACCTGGTTTACACCGATGCCTCTTTACGGGGACTTAGGGGAGTACTTCAGCAGGAGGAGAAGGCTATAGCTTTTGCCTCCCGCAAGCTTAAGCCACATGAGAAGAATTACCCCACCCACGACCTGGGGTTAGCAACGGTCATCATTGCATTGAGGATATGGGGACACTATTTATTGGGGGAGAAGTTCCACTTGTTCACAGACCACAAATCACTGCAGTACCTGTTCACTCAGCGAGAGCTGAATATGCGTTAGTGTAGATGGTTAGAGTTTGTGAAGGACTATCAGTTCGACATACAGTACCATCAGGGGAAAGCCAACGTAGTTGCTGATGTGTTGAGCCGTAGACCGATAAATGAGGTAGCAAATGTCTGGAAAGAGAAGTGGAAAGAGTTGGGTCACCAGGACGCAGTAGCCCGTTCCTTCATATCTGTTATGACAGTCACACCCGAGATTGTTACGAGGGTGATACAGGTACAGACCACAGACCCGTTTTTCCAGGAGCAGATTATACGACTTTTAGCTGAATGTGCTGAGTCCTATTCTATTAGTTCTGATGGGGGTTTGAGGTTTAATGGGAGATTGGTGGTTCCAGAAGGGGCAGAATTGCGTCATGCAGTGATGACCCAATCTTACGGGTCCCGATTTGCAGTGCATCCTGGAGGAGATAAGATGTACCAGGATATGAGGCGACAATACTAGTGGAGTGGGATGAAGAAGGACATTTATGACTTTGTGTCCAAGTGTTTTACCTGCCAGCTGGTGAAAGTGGACCATCAGAAACCGTCGGGGTTGCTTCAGCCATTGGAAGTACCCGCGTGGAAGTGGGAGAGTATTTCCATGGATTTTATTACAGGGTTGCCTACATCACAGCGGGGCCACGATTCTATCTGGGAGATTGTAGACCGTTTGACCAAGGTGGCTCATTTTTCGCCGGTACGGAAAGACTATACCACGGGTCAGTATGCTCAGTTGTTCATTGCTGAGGTGGTCAGATTACATGGGGTGCCCCTGAATATTGTGTAAGATAGAGACAAGATTTTCGTGTCATGTTTCTGGGAAAGCTTTCAGGAGGCTATGGTTACTGAGTTGAGGTTGAGTTCAGCTTATCACCCACAGACAGATGGACAAGCAGAGGGTACTAATCAGATGTTAGAGGATATGCTACGCATGTGTGTTCTTGATTTTGGAGGAGGTTGGGAGCCACATCTTCCACTGGTAGAGTTTGCTTATAATAACTCTTATCAGTTTACGATTGGTATGGCTCCAATTGAGGCTTTCTATGGCAGGCCTTGTCATTCTCCAACTTGTTGGCTCGAGGTGGGGGATAAGAAGTTGCTAGGACCGGAGGTGATTCAGGAAACCTCCGCGAGGATTGAGATGATCAGGAGTCACATTCGAGTATCTCAGGACAGGCAAAAGAGCTACGCCGATGCGAAATCGTTCGTTCGGGAGTTTAATGTGGGGGACCAAGTGTTACTGCGTGTATCTCCTATGAAAGGAGTGATGAAGTTCGGGAAGAAAGGGAAATTGGCCCCGAGGTACGTGGGACCATTTCCCATCCTCGAGAGGATTGGGCCGGTAGCAGACAGATTGGAACTGCCAGAACATTTGCATCGGATTCACGATGTATTCCACATCTCATCGTTGAGACGGTATCTTCGGGATGATATGGCCCATACTCACATTGCGATAGATGAGATAGACTTACAGCCTGACAGCTCTTACGAGGAGAGACCGGTGGCTATCCTAGACTATAGTGAGAGGAGATTGAGGTCGAAGATAGTTCCACTTGTGCGAGTCCAGTGGGAGGATCATAATATGGAGGAATCCACTTGGGAGCACGAGGCCGATATGCGCGAGAGATATCCAGAATTGTTCTTACCAAGTATGCCTTATTTTCCGAATTTCGGGACGAAATTACGTTATTAGGTGAGAAGTATGTAATACACCGTATTTTTTTGCTATATTAATTTGGGGATTTATTAAATTTAATTTGAGTTAATTATTTAATAAAAAAATCCGAAAATTAATCATGTTATAATTATTAACGTGACGAGAGTTAGTAATTATCGGAAATTAATTATGTTATAATTATTAACGTGACGAGAGTTAGTAATTATGGGAAATTTGTTGAATATTACTAATGAGCAAAGTAATATGTAATATTGGTTATATTGAATGTCACGAGTGAATAAAATGACAATTTTGGTCGGGACGCGCCCGTGTCGCGTCGGGACTAAATATTGATAAATAAAAGTGAATATTATATAAGTTGTCCATATGATCATTTTGAGTGCGCCAACGCGTCCGGAAGGGTCGAGATAGTAAAAAAAGTGTACCCGGGGGTTTAGTTTGGGTCTCGGGGTGTTTTTAGGCCTAATTGGTACCCCGGGAGGGCGTTTTGGACATTTCACATTTTTGGGTAATTAAACCCACGAAAATCAGTAATCTATATTAGCCATTTAGGTTACTCAGCTAGGGTTAGAAAACTCAAACACAAGAATGGCCATAGGAGAGGAAGGAGAGAGCTCTCAAGGCAAATTCAAGGCCCAAAATCCATCTGTTTGCACCGCCACCGCCACCAACGCGTAGATTGCGCGACGGGGAACGTAACCACACCAAAATCATCCGTAAACCAGAACGTCAAAAATCCTAGGCAAGTGTTTATCTTTCTTATTTCGTTGGTGCATCTTTCATATTAGTTTTGGAGTAATTAGAATGAGTTTTTATGGAAGAAAACCAAAGATTTGAGATAGGAATTGCATGTAGTGATGTATAAATTGATAATTCTGGAAACCCTTGCCATGTTGAGGAATTTCCCAAGAAATTATGATGTTTATAAGAAGAAATTTCTAGAAATACTTGTTAGAACCATGTTTAAGAAAATTCTAGGGTTCTTGATAATTATGATAATTTTTGGGTTGTTAATCCATGTATAATGATAGAAATCCACATGCTTTACGTTGGAAATACCTAATATGGAGATATAATGTTAGTAGTATGAATCTTTGGACGTTTGGGAATGTAAAACTTGAATTTGGATAATGAAATGTGTTAGAACCCGTAACTGCAAAACTGCAGAAATCGCAATACCTGCTTGATCGATCGATCGATCCTAGAGCTTCGATAGATCGAAGGTTCGATCGATCGAGCCCCAGACCTTGATCGATCGACCCCTCCTGGCATACTCCTATTTCCCTTTCTAAATTAGTTAAGTTCAATTTATTGTGAAATAATTCTTGGGCATACTTAAAAAAATGTTTTGGGGGATAGGGAAGACCAGTAGGACATGTGAATAAAGTTTGGGACCCTTGATGTCGGGCAAAGATTGTATTTTGGGATAATTACATAAGGGTCGGTGAATTTATGATTTAAAGAGAGAGACACGTAAGAGAGTTACTCTGGGACAAATGTGTATACCTACTGAATTTTATAATTTGGAGAATAAAGTCATGAGAGTTGTGTGGTACGTTGGAATAATACCGAATCAAGGTTAGAAACGAACTGTTATAAGTGTTTACTAAAATATGATAATATGGATAAAAGTCGTAACTATGAGATTTGGGAATATACCCAATATTGACCTGGTAATATTAGTATAGTTATACGATTGTGTACGCATGTGTTATCTATGTGTGAAAACATGCCCACACTACTTGCTATCCCTGAGGTTACCGCGCTGGGACAGTCTTGTCTCGATGGGACCTTTATGGGTGATATTTACTTGTAACCTAGAAGCTAGATATCTTTGGTACAGGCAATCGAATCAATAGTTCAGACGGTCCTAAGAGACGCGGGTATGAACCATCCTCTTAGAGACTTGGAATCTATGCTTCGCCTCAATATTGTTTGTGTATGTGTTAATACAATTCGAGACTGATTCCGAATTTGTATTCCCCTTAATATGAGTGATACGGGGTTTGGATAGTAGAGTATGCCCGCACCATAGTTTTTATTTGGGGTGTTGTTATGATATATATATATATATATATATATATATATATATATATATATATATATATATATATATATATATTACGAGTAGTTAATATATATATATATATATGAAATTCTGAAATCTAGAACTGCCTACTATGATTTGATATGTAGGACATGGTTGATGACTCAAATTGTAAATACTTGTTTTGAGAAAGTATAATATGACCCTGGAAAACTTTATTGATTAATAAAGTTAAAATGAGAACTTTGGTTACTAATTGAAATATTCTTTTCAAACAATTGAATCGTTAAATTTTGAATCCTGCGAATAAACTAAGATAAGTTAAACCATTGGGAAAGGATAGCGTGATATATGATGAGATAGACCACTGGGTAGGTTAGTGCGATAGGTGTGCACATTAGAAGAGAGGTGAGAATTTCTCAAGAGAGTGTCACACTAATATGTTGTTGCATTGGCCTGTATCAATTTAAATACTTGCTAAACAATTTTTAAATCATATACACTATCGAGCTCTGACCTGTTCTCTCTCTCTCTCTCTCTCTCTCTCTCTCTCTCTCTCTCTCTCTCTCTCTCTCTTATATATATATATATGTATGTACTATAGGTGCCCATCCATAGGGGCGTCTTTCTTAGGATCCCTTGGAAGGAACGTGCTGCAGCTTAGGTGGGAGTTGCAGGCCACTTGCTTAGACGATTTCATTTACTTGATTCCACTTCTATCATTCTCCTCATTGGGCATGTTTCTCCCTTTTCACTATTTATCTGTTTTGTTGGGACATTATTGTGTCAGTTATTTCTAGTACTGTTACTTTGAGATTTATTCAGCATGTATGTTTTACTTAGGTTTTAAATGTTGGGATTTTGAATGTTGGATGTTTAAATTAATTGGATTATGTTCCAGGATAATTGTGGTATGATTCTTACTTATTGTAATTGTTGTTACTAATTAAATAAATAATTTTTCTTTAAAAATAAAATTGGTTAGTAATGTTGAAAATGGTTTTGACACTTAGCTTAATTAATTAGGGTGTTAATTTGGAAAAATTTATTTTCACGACAGTGATGCTAAGAATGAACCAACTGTTCACCTTGATTTTAATTTAATAAAGGAGTGATCGGCTGGTATTTAATTAGGCGAGGTGTCACATCCCTTAACTCCCTCGTCTCAATAGGAGCCATACGGTACGGGGCTCTAGCAATCGGTCGCGTTCCCGGTGCTAAATCAATTACGAACTCGATCTCCCTAATCAGAGGCAAACCCGGTATTTCTCAAAAAACATCATGGAAATCTCTAACAATCGGAATCGAATCTAAGGAAACGACTACATCCCGAGAAGTATCCTTTGCGATATAATACATGTAAGTGCTAGAACCTCCTTTCGAATGAGGCATAACCACTAAAAACATTTCTTACCCCAGAATGGCAAAAACTATACTTTTCCCATAGCAATTAACTATAGCACGATACTTCATTAGCCAATCCATACCTAGGATTACATCATACCCGACCATATCAAGGACGAGAAAATCGGCCTCAAAACACAAGTTAGCTATATTTATTCCTATTTGTTTACAAACAAAGAAAATGGGTGAACCATCACCCATATAAGATTCAACACTAGTGAAGGAACTTTCTGCAGATTTAATAAACTCTGTAGACTGAAAAAAACTCCTAGAAATAAATGAGTGTGTCGTATCCGTATCAAACAATACACGACCCAAATGCCCCTGAATGAGAAACTTACCCTCAATAGCTGGTGACACTGGAGGTGGCGGAGGAAGCATGACATCCTGAATGTGGTAAACACGACCATAATGTAGTTGTCCTGGTTGTGGAGGGACAACTCGATTAGGCACTTGTGGCGGTAACTGAGCTTGTGGCTGATGTGGAATCCTAGGGAGCTTTCCCCCAATCAACTATGGACACGCCTTCTTGAAATGACTTGACTCTCCACATTGAAAGCATCGACCCGCCATATTCTCCTAGTTTCGGCCCTGTTATTTCTAAACTGCACAAAGCCTTGGCCTGGATGGCCTCCACCCCCATTACCACCCCGACCTGCTTGTTGTTGTTGCGAGGCACCTTGATCGTGACTAATATTACTGCCGCCAACATTGAATCCACCAAAACGCTTCCATTTAGATAAGCCCCCTTGCTGGGGGTTCCTTTCTCTTTATTTATTTCTCTAAGGTTGGGATTAGGATGGTGCTCCTCCTCCTATCTCATTGCCTCCAGGTTTCCCAGTTTGCCCCAAAACTAAAGCCTTCATACTAACTTGAACATACAACCGATGTTCTTGATAATGGAGTAACGCCGCATTCATCACGTCCCCAAAAGTCTGAAAAGATGGATTGCCCAGCAAATGTTGTTGTATCCTCCAGAGTAAACCCCCAATAAATTTGGATATCCTCCTTTCCTCCGGAGTCACCTCATCAGGTACAAAACTAGCTAACCGAGTGAATTCCTCTTCATACTCCACTACACCAAATCTACCTCAAAGTCATTGACCTTGACAAGTTCAATTTATCAAGGTCAATGATCGTGACAATTCGGGGTGAGACAACTTTTTTTGTCACGGACTTGTCATGGTCAATGACCATGACAAGTTCGTTAGAATTGTCACGGTCGTGTCATGGTCCCTGACCGTGACAAGTTTAGTCACGGTTAATAACCGTGACAAATCCTTGACCCTTTTTAAAAAAATTATCACGGTCATTGATCGTGAGAAGTCCATGACAACTTTATTTGTTAAGGACTTATCACGGTCAATGACTGTGCCAATTCTGGGCAGAATTGAAAAACCATCTGCTGGGCAGTATGGCCACTGCCACTGCCCAGCGGTATATTTGTACCTGTTATAGCAACGTTGTACATGTTCAAACATCATATATCCAAATAAACTAAAGATAAAGCAAATATATATTCAAAGTATAAACAATATACATGACGATATAATCCAAATATAATTCAAATGTACCAACTTAAAAATAATGTCACCACATATCTGGGGTAAATGTGAGGAGGTGAGTAGGCCACACGATATACGAATTGACACACCCACTATTATACATCGTGCCGCATTGTTCGCGCAACCACAATAGGGATTTATCCTTCCCGGGTATCACATGCGTGACGAGCACTTCGGACTCGATCTCTTGAAGCTCACGTCCATGAACTATTCCACCCTGGATGATATTCGGGTCCCTCAACCCCCGACCTATCCGGTGGCCATCAAATACGTCCAATATGAACATGCTCGGCCAACCAAGTGTCAACATCGGTCTGTTGAAGGGAGCCAAATAGGGAAGTGGATCATCGAAGTACACACGTGTCGGTGATGAAGCAGCGAGGTCCACATCCTGTCATCCTGCGCCTCGTCCTCCCGCACCTCCTCCTCCACCGTCTTCTCCTTAACTTTCCCCTTACGGTCTCCGCCCAACGTACTCTTCATGAATGAGTACATATCTTGGACCATCGCCTCCAAATAGGACAGCTTCGCGTCATGTGAATCCACCATTCGATCCAACCCGGTGTCGCTTATCTCCAATCCGATGATCCTAGATTTGGCCACCCGCGAGCTCACCCCCCTTGTCCACCCCTTGCGATCAGAGCCAAGCACTTGGCTGAGTGCGTCTGTGGACAAAGGTGCCTTGTCGGCATCAGACTGCGACTCATGCACTTCCTTAAGCTTTGCCTGAAATGACAAAAAGCACATGATTAGTAAAATAAGTAAACTAAAAAATTATAACGTAATTAATAAAAAGTAAACTGTCGGATTACTTACAATTGTGGTCGCGACGCTCGGGGACATCTCCTTGTCCTTCCCCTACTTCGTCCGAAGAGCCACATAAGTATCGAGCCTATGTGTCTTACCCCTAGGGCCACTCCCTATCCCCTGAAATAAAATAAAGTAAAATTAGTATCGGCCTCGCAAAGTAAAATAATGCACAATAATATATTTCTGTAGTTATAGAAAAATTAAATCTTACCATCATCCTATGCTCCACCTCGGCGTAAGACGTCCGGTCGGAGTAGTGCACGTCCGTCTTCTTTGCCCGATTTTCCCTCCTCGATTGGAAACATGCCAATTGTCGCTCCCCGATCTCAATGTCAATGAACTTTTGCCATTGTGCCAATGAGATCGGCTCCTTCGGCGGGACGGATTCACGCCTTTGGATAATGGACTCTCGTTTTTTCGTAATGTACCGTGTCCGCATATTTTTCTTCCACGTCTTCTGTTGCTCCCTCAACTGCTCCAAGACGAAATCACATAGCTTTGGATACAAGTTGAATTGTTCCTGTCCAACAAATACAATGTTAGTTGCGAATAAATATAAATATAAAATTAAATTAAAATCGAAATTGAAATTGAAATTGAAATATTCATATAAATATAAATATATTACCGGTAGTGCCGCCGAAATAGCTAACTTGAGCTCATATGGCACCTACTTCCAACTCATAAACCCCGGGTCGATGACCGCCTTTACCAGCTCGAGGGATCTAGCTAATAGCTCCGACTTGTTCACGATGGTAATCCCAAATTTGCCATATTTGGGGAGCCTAGGGGCCGAGGAGACCTCGTCACCTCTGCTACCACCGAGTCCAGACAACATCATCATAACTGGCATCATCATCCTCGCCTTAATACCTGAAGGAGACATTTGCTGTAAAAAAATGTTATTAGTACAGATAAAAAAGATTAGAAGAAGACATGCAAATATGTACAATTACTACAAATTAAAATGAACACTAATTATTAATTTACTTTCATACACCCCCTCCCCCACCACACACACACACACGTACACGCACACACACCACCCCCTGCCCCCCACCACACACACAATAATTATTTTGATCAATTAAAGTATACAATTATTAATTTACTAATTTACAATGAGGGGCAATCCTACTTTCATAATTAATCATATATTAATTTACCAATTTACTATAAGGGGCAATCATATATTAATTTACTAAAAAAATTAATAATCAATCCATTCTTTTACAAGGGACACTACGCACATAGACACATAGACACATACGCATAGACACATAGACACATACGCAGCCCCCCACCCCTGCCCCACCACCCATCCCACATCCCTGCCCCCTCCGACCTTGCCCCACCCCCTTCCCCCCACCCTGCCCCCACCCCCTCCCCCACCACACACATGCACACGTACACACACACACACCACCCCCTGCCCCCCACCACACACACAACATCGATCCACTATATTCCAACAACAATAACAACAACAAATGTGTATCCCGTACTCCTTCTAATTCTTCTACTCAATTAATCCATTTCATCAATTAAACTAACAATTAAAGTATACAATTATTAATTTACTAATTTGCAATGAGGGGCAATCCTACTTTCATATGAAATGGGCACTAATTATTAATTTACTTTCATCTAAAACTATACAATTAAAATAACAATTAAACATATACATGAAGTAAAATATAAAATAATTTGTTTCTTCTCTCTTAACCAATCATACCACTTATAGGCCTACAATAACTTCAATTTAATTAATTTCAACTTCTTTCAACACATAAATAATTTATCATCCAATTCTCCATGAGTTTTACAGAATGTCTATCAAGATATATAAATTATCTAATATATTCTCCATAAAATACGAGATAAACGGGTCTATTCGTGTCATTTTTGAGTTATACATGTTTGACACTAACCCAACCCATTTATTATTTATGTTGGCGGGTCATGTCATATTCGGGTTCGTGTCAAGAAATCGTCAACCCTAACCCGCTAACTTCGTGTCGAGTTCGTGTCGGGTTATCGTGTCAGGTAAAAAATTATCACCCCTACACACACCTGCACACACACACACACACCCCACCCCACCCCCACCACCACACCCCCTACCCCCCTCCTCCCACCACAACCCCTGGCCCCTCCCACCACCCCCACCCCCACCACACCTTCACACACACACACACGTACACACACACCCCACCATACCCCCTGCCCTCCTCCCACCACACCTGCACACACACACACGTACAAACACAGTCCACCCCACCCCCACCACCCCCTCCCCCACCACACACCACCCCACACATATATGCACACACATACACACACATATAAAAATGAAAGAGAAAGAGAGGAAAAAACATACCTTAGAGAGAGAGAGAGAGAGAGAGAGAGAGAGAGAGGGAAAAACCAAAAATGGTGGGAAAAAAGAAAGCTTAGGGATTTTTTACTGAAGACATTGTCACGGTCGTGTCAAGGTCCTTGACCGTGACAATTATTTTAAATATTGTCACGGTCATTGACGGTGACAAGTCCATAACAAGAACATTTCTCATGGTCGTGTCACGGTCCATGACCGTGACAATACTTTGTCACGGTCTTGTCATGGTCATTGACCGTGACACAAAGCATGTGTTTGTTGTCACGGTCAATGACCGTGACAAGGGTGGCCGGCTAAAAGGTGATAATTTGGCCATTTTGGTGTAGTGCTCCGCAACTGAACGCTCTCTTTGCACCACATCTTGACGCTTTCTTCTCATATCCCTATGAACTGCGAGAGGAAAATACTTCCGATCAAACAGAACCAAAAAATTATTGATAGTCATAGTATCTCTCTGCTCTGGCGTAGTCAATGACTCCTACCAATGAAGTGCATCTCCAATTAATTTAAAAGTAGCAAGGGTTTGTTTCCTTTCCTCACTACACTCCACCATGCGCAAATGGCGCCGCATATGCTTTTTCCACGATTAGATACTATGACGTCAGAACCTCCTTGGAATTCTGGGGGATGGCCATTTAAAAAGGATTCTCTAACTCTCTCCCACAGAGAAGGTCCCGCAAGAGCTTGTACTTCTTGAGCTCGTTGTTGTTGAGCTTGTGGCAATTAGTGAGCCACGGCAGTCATCGCTATGTTGACCGCTTGGGTCACAATATTTGCTACTTCAGCAGCATTTATAGTTCCCTGTGGTGGTGGTGGAGGACCTACCTCCTCTTCTACAACTCTATTCCTTCTAGCGGAATCTGAGACAAAGAAAAAATCGAATTAGAATACTATTAAAAACATCATATCTTGCAGAAGATCGCAATTATAAGCAAAGAAACCAGTCCTAAAATTAAGGCTCTATATCAAAGAACGCTACGGTAGAACGTGTTAAGTCCGCATAGATCCTAAAGACTCTAGAACCTGATGCTCTGATACCATCTGTGACAACTCGCTTATAAAAATAAGAGGTGTCCAGCCCAATACTCCAATAATAATAGGAATCATAAATGAACCATTCTCAACATCACACTAATACAATAAGTATACGGGATAACCACCTTAAATTTTGGAAAACGGATTGTCAAAATATTATTTTATAAGTTAAAGAAGCATTTAAACAACCCAATTTAAAAAGAAGGTGGATATAAACTAGAAGAATAAAACTAAACAGTACAAATATAACACAATAACCGAATAAGCTGTCAGTTAATAGTCTCTTACTACGTATTATAACATTTAACTTTAGTTACATAATACATTACAGTAGGAAAGTACAAAGACTTGGGCCACATGCCGGAATAAAAACCCGATCATAACTATAGCACAAAAAAATGAAGGCGTCTATCAAAAAATTACCCGCAACATCCGCAAGGTGTTGCATCTCCAAGACACGAGAACGGAAAAGTCAATACGGGCGTCCTTGCGGCGGAGCACCTGAGCGAATAAGATTCATGCACAACAAGAAATATGAGCAGCTCAGGGCTCGATTTTATATGATCACCAGATGAATAAAGAGTATGACAGTTATGTACAGTTAATCATGATGATTGTGATAAGAATCTACCTACCCAGTCTCAAAGCATAAACTAAGGCAATTAAATGATCATGAGATTAATGTAGTTATACAAGAGGATCTAAATGAATATCATCAACTAAGAATTTCCATCCTTTACAAAGTTTCATTTCATCATTCCATATCTCATTAGGAAACGAAATCAAAGTTATTTGCTCTTTAAGGCATTTATCATAAATCAAGTCCCACTTGAATAAGAATAGTTATATTCAACTATATATAAAGATTCTAAGACCGTCCTTCCGAGTTTACCCACTAGACGCGCCCCTAAATGGCTATCATCTTCCATGGCCTATCAAACAAGACAACCTGGGCATCCTACAATGCAACGTCGGGAAGTGGCCATATATCTTCGACAGTGAGTCATAACCACACCCGGAATTACCTCACTTCGAACAATAAATACACAATACCCAATAACCAATCATATGGCCGAGGACTATATTCACCATGCATTCACTAGCTAGGGGACTTCACCTCATGCGCGTACTTCCCTTATGATAGCGATTTAGAGAGGTGTGTTTAAGTAAATTACCATTTACAATTTTATTCCCATTTTTATATTTAAAACATATATTTATCCGGAGCCAAATATAGTTTATTTCATCATTATAACCTCAATGATTAATTAAGCTCTTATTCATTCTTCAAGAATTTTTGGTGTTACTATAAACCACAAAGTCTAGCATACCTCAATTGAGCTTATAAAGTCCCCTAATATAACTTTACAACTTCTAGTCTAATATTGACTAACTAAAGGAAAATAACACCTTAACATCAAATTGGACATCCCCGAAACAAGCCCTATTTAATCCATTTCTAATATAGGGTAGCTACCTAACTCATCTAAGACTCTAGGACTCTAAGTTTACTTCATAAGAGAAGGATCCTAGGTCCTAAGCCTAAAGAAAAAAGGTAAAAATTGAGTTAGAAAAATAACTCAAAATCGCAAGATTTTGAATCGATTCGCCCAAAAGCGAATCGATTCGGATGGAGGAACCAACTTTTTTCCTAAGGCCGAATCGATTCAGCCTTAACCTGAATCAATTCGGGTTCCCAGACCAGTCGCCTCACCCCTTAGCAAATCGATTCGTAAAAAGGGTGAATCGATTTGCCCCTGCCAATTTGCCAAGAATGGGGCTACGGGTTATGAACCCTAGTTTTCCCCCAAAACCCATTTCTACTTCAACCAACATCATTAATTCAACTCAATATCCATCTAAATCAAATTCTAGGGGTTCAAACTCTACAAATCCCTTAAAACCCCAAAATTGTTAAATCAATTCCAATACACAAGCATCACACATATTCATTCATCCTAAATCATATATTACCAAGTAAGAAAACTTGCCTTAAGCTAAAATCTCAGATTCTTGGAAGATGAATACAAGATCAAATCCCAAATCTTCAATTCTTCTCCTTTCTCTTCTTTTCTCCACAATTCTTTTCTTCTCTCTTACTCTCTAGGTTTAGTAAATACACTTAAGAAATGTAAGGCTTTGCAAGACTAAATCGTGACCTTAGCCTAAATTCCCAACTTAAATGGTTAATACGTCATTAAAATGAATTGCAACTACATATCTAAGCCATTTCCAGTCAAAAGTGCCCGAAATCCAAAAATACAATATGACACTTATTTTGACTATCTCGCACATATCGGGACTAACTACGTCTTTTAAATTGGCATCTGAAATAATATACGTAATTTTCATATCCCATTTCATTTTAAACCACAACTATCATTTTAAACACACGTCATAATAAAATATATCACGGTGCTATTTATTTTCCAATAACAATAAATATGCAACATTCTAGTAAATATTATTTATTACTCATTTAAAAGATATTTACTCCTTCATCCATTATTTTATATAATTACTTAACATGGTAAATCAATATAAAATAAATCTTTCAAAAGTAAGGGTTGTTACAAAACGAGTGAAATATAAGCTCATAAACTTGGCTCCTCAAAATTGAAAAATTTTAAAATTATGGGTTTATTATTACAAATGTTGAACAATAATTTTTTCTCCAGCCAACTTTACGCACTATTTTCATGGACTTATGGCCAATAAGAATTTAATTAATTTCTAAGTATTTGTTCTATGTCGCAAGGGTCTTAAAATAATGTATAATGCATGATTTTTAAATAAGTATTGTCAAAGATATCGTTTCCCGAATAAGACCCCTTAAAATTGTGAATCTGGGACTTTTCCTGAGAATGATGATGAATAATATTTTTCCCACATATTTTTTGAAATTAGAACATTGGTAAGTTTTATGAAAAAATAACAGCCTAATATATTTTTTGGACATTGTTCGTAACATGGGATAATTTTGTAATTATTGATCTCCAGTTGCTGAGAATTTTTGGCATTTTAGGTGTTTTTAGAATGCTGTGAAAATTTGGTCTGGTGTATAATTTTATTTTTCAACTTTGCAAGTGAAATGAAGCATGGATCTACCCAACAACGTAAAATTTATTTATGTATTAGTTTAATAGGTCACTTACTATTTATTTGTACATCACTTAACTTGTGAAATTTTGGGCATTGTTTATATTATTGACATGTTTGGCATGTCCCCTTCCAAGGTGAGTATGTGAAATTCATCCATTTGAATGACTAGGTTACGTGTTTTGGATTCTTAAATGGATGATTATATTAATAATTTTTTAGAACTTGTGTTTGCTTGGCTACTTTTGTTTACAGTTGTCACTATGTAAATGTGGAATCAAGGCATGCCCTTGGCTTATTCGCAGAAGAAATGTGTAGGATTTATTATTATTCGTGATGTAATAATTATAAGGAGAGAGTTTTATTTATTTGATAGTCGTTATGTAAGGGGATGCATTTTCTTGATTGGACAAGAATACATAGGGATTATCTTTGTACAAGCTCAAAAATTGACAATAAGGCCCTTTGTCAAACCCTCACACACTTAATATTGTATGATGGAAATGTTATTTTATTATCATAATGCAAATTTAATTACTTTACATTTATGATCAATTGTGGTACAAACGTGTGTGAACTATTCCTCAATAAAAAAAAAATTGGAATTTTTTAAAAACAAAAATTTGACATTAAGTGATGATTGTGAGCGTTGCGAACTTTAGGTCTCGATATGCAAGAAAAAGATAATATTTTTATGGGACTTTATAACCAATAAAAAATATGTATAATAATGTTAATGTTAGTCATTTGTGAAATTTTTTCAAATATATAAATTTTTTCCACCAACAACAATGTTGTCGTTGCAATCACTAAATAGGAAAAACCAACCAACACCCAACTATAAAATATGGCGAACTAAGATATTATTTGTACTTAATCCTAATGAGTTGCTTGATCACCTCACTAACTCGATGGTTGAACCTTTTGAAGGTAGCACTTCTACTAGCCGACATGAGCATGATGCTTATCAGGCTTGGGCGAAGAAACACGGTTCATGTCACTTTTCTATGATAAGATACATGAATTGCGATCTCTTAGGAAAATATCATGGACGCACCACATAGAATGAACATTATGACAAGATTTGTTTAAATTTTGGTGGTACTCCCCCTCCCTCTAATTTTTCGACTAACTTACATCGACTATTTTTTAACCCCTCAAAATGAACTAAAAAATATAAAAAAAAAAAACATAATATTAATACCAAAAAAATAAAAAAATACCATAGAATGTTTTTGAATATACCCCAAAAGATAAACCAAACTTTCCATTCAAATCATGGTCCAAAAAAGGATTTGTTAGAAACCCTAAAAACCATTATAATTCCTTTATTACTATACCAAAAATTACAGCTAAAATGTATAAGAAATACCCATATTCAAAATGGGTATTTCATATTCATGTAATAAGAACAAAAGAAGACTAAGGATTAAATGTTTTATGGGTAAAGGTTTTTATGAAGTATATGGACGTGGGTTTTTTATTATTTAAAAACTTTGGGTTTGAACTGAAGAATGTCGGATATGCTTCTAACTTTTTGGTAAATATTATAATAAAATTTCTTTGCATATGTTCTTTCAATGAAAATATATTTTTACAAATTTTGACATATGTACAAACTATTTTCAACGTAAAATGCATTTAAGAAAAAGTGAAGGAAGATAATAAATTTGGGAGGGAGGATGCCTTATTTTTCTTTTATTGGCACAACACATTAGAAAGGGATAGGCAAAGTTCCCACCCATTTCATCTTCAATTTTTCCAGGAGAGAAAACCTTTTTTGGGCTTCCAAATAAGTGGTTATTAATGTATGTCTGCCAAAAAAATGAGAGGTAGGGGTGGTTCATCGGAGGTGAACGGGAGAGACAAAATCGAGGGGGTTCTTTGGAGTGGGAAATAGATTATGACATAGCATAAATGTGTTATGCTATTTTGAACTTTTTCTCTTCATTGACTATTTATCTCTTTGAATTCATGTGAGTGAAATTAATTCACAAACAATACTTCAGATAGTTAAGGCCGAACAATCAATAAACAATCTCCGAAGAAAAGGATTTATGTGCTTCGATAATGGCCTACATCCACATGGTGTTTCTCTCTTTTTATTACTTTTCTATGATACAATATCGAGAAGTTATAGGTCCCCTTTTCCCTAATGTATGAGTTATATTTACAAATATGGAAGAGACATTCATTCCACTGGTTAGGGTTTTATTTATAGATATGTACAGATATGGAGGAGACATTCGTTCTACTAATTATGTCCAATAACTCACTCGTGATAATGACCTATTTTTTGAATTTCACCAAAGATTATGTATTGTGAAGGAGCATAACACCAAGACACCAATGCTTCACGGAATGAGTAACTACTGGTTCCACAAATTCTGCTCTCTTCCAACGTCATTCAATCCTCAGGCATTTCACTATGTTAGGCATCCACTAATTAATGGAACAACAACCTTTATCATCCCCATCATCAAGTTATTAATTAAATCACCCATCAAGATCACCTTCCCTATTGTTCTTCAAATCAAAACAATGTTTGTACAACTTGTCAAATGGGCAAGTCCTCAAAGCAACATCTACCATGCCATGTCAAGTCATCTTCCTCATTATGTCAAGCAATGGTCATAAGTACTTTGTTATTTTGTGGATCATTTTCCAAATTTTATATTGTTATTTCATAGGGCTCGTAAATCATATGTTTATTCCACTTTTATTAATTTAAAAAATTAGTAGAATCTCAATTCAATAGAATTTTTTTTTCAAAAATGTATAAAATGACTGGGGAGGTGAATTTCGCAAATTGGACTCTTTTTTTTCAAAACTATGGCATTCAACACCGCTACTTTTCTCCTCTGTAATACCCCATATTTATGTGTATTTTTAATTTAATTAATTCTGAAATTAATTGGGGAAATACATTTTATTTAAATTGTGCAAGTGAAGTAATTTAATGCGATTTATTTAATAAATGTGATTTTTTTATATTAATTGAGAGATGTATAATGATTAATATTTTGATGAAATTTGCTTTGTGAGAATAGTAAATAATTAATGATTATTATTATTATAAGGCATAACGAGTGATATGTGCCTATTATTATAGTCTATCTCACCGCGAGTCGCATGTAGATTATTTTGAGGTGAGAAATGAAAAATATATTTTAAGTGACTCGGATGTGAATTTAGAGGTCATGGATGACTTTGGATGGGTCGAAATAGTCGAAATAGTGTACCCAAAAGTATTCTTTACGTCTCGGGTCAATTTTTGGACCAAACCGAAACCTATTAAGGCCATTTCAGTCATTTTTTTAAAAATACGTCAAGGGACCTACGAAATTGAGAGCCACATATCTGATATTTAGAGATTGGGGTTAGGGCTCCTAACACAAAAGATTGTGTAGTCCATTAGATAAAAGGGATAACCATTTTCCCAAAGCCTAAGAAAAGAATTATGAAAGTGGTGAAGGGTATCTTGCACCTCAAGGAAATTGGAAAGAAAGATTGGAGGAGAAGCAGTCAACCATTAACAAAGAACCACGAAATCGGATCAATCAACATAAGGCAAGTGTTTATCTCAATTCAAAACCTTTGATTGAAAACCTTTGATCAATCAACTTAAGGCATGTGTAGGGATTTCATGAATAGATTGAGATTTATTTCAAAACCTTTGATGTAAAGCACCAATTGATTTCATGTATGGGTGAAATTTCATGTAGTTAGGGTTGATATTAGTAGGGAATGTTAAATTATAGGAGTTTTGATTATTTCTACGAATTTAAATTTTGGTTTTGAATTCAATCTGATGGCTGAACACAAAACTAGATTATGAAAGAGTTTTGAGGATTTCATTCATTCTCGATTGATTTCGGTGAAGTTTTGTGTTGTTTGAAACATGAGAAATCATCTTAACTCATGTAGAAATTGTAAGAAACAATCGATTGTGAATTTGGAGAAAACTTTCTTAGGTTTGGGTGTATCATACGGTGTAAATCGCTACTGCGAAACAAAGAGGCTGAAGTTGTAGAAAAAATGGACCGGTCCGATCCTGGGAAGCTAGATCCATTCGGTGCTCTGAATTTTTTATATTTCCTTTTTCCCTTGTATTCTGAAATGGAAGTGGTGGAAAATATTTATGCACTAGTGAAAATAACATTGGGAGACTTATTATTTTATAGCCGACCTAAGATGGGAGTAAGACTTTGTCTGAGAGAGAGAATTAAGACGGGAATGGGACTGGTTAAAGTAATTCCTAATTAATTTGAGAGACGGATAATGAATTTTGAGAATCTAATCAAACTATATACATCAGTATGGTAAATATGGTAACTACTGAATTATTATATAACAAGGGGTAACTAGAACCTTAGAGTTGTGTGAACACTTAAATAATTATGAAAATGAATTAAATTAAAAAATAAATGAAAAAGTGTGGTGAATATTAGAGAGAAAAATATTACATACTAGTATACATAATTTGGTTGTGTGAATACCTATTCTATTCATACTTAGGCCTTGTGAATACCTATGGCATGCTAAATTATGTAATGGGGTCGATGATTATCCAGACCAATGCGTGAAAGCTCGATTTGGGGTCGATGATTATCTGAACCAAATTGAAGATGAGGGATATTGGGTCGATGAGTATTCGGAATAATACGTATATGCATAACATTTACTTTGGGGCCGCGGGATATCTAGACTAATGTAAATGATATGATGATTCGGGTCGATGATGATCCAGACCAATAATCCTTATAGTATATATTGTGTGTGAAATATATATACTCTGTGATATTATACTTATATGAAAAAGTAGACTTGTAGATGATATATATACATATATCCATATAATAAGATGGAATGGTTTTTGAAATGTCTAAGCACAATAACGGATCAGATCTTGCCACCTCACTCTCCAAAAATCAAGGGTTAAGATCTAATCTTCAACTTTCATTCAAAATTTAAAAATTTCAATTTCCCCCCTAAATTTTCATTCCCACCACACTGATTTTACTCTCTCATTTAACCCCTCATTTTTCTACCACGAGTTCACTTTTCCCACTCATTATACACTACAATTACCCATCTGTCTCTCTCCCGTGACTCTCCTAATACTCCCTCTCTCTCTCACATCTATGTCCCTCGATCTCTTCTCCGCCCAAGTAAATTTATCTTTCTCTCACTCTTGAGGGTTTGAGTGTTCATAGATGCTAAGGTTTTAGTTTTTTTTTGTGATTTATGCAGATATCAGATTAAAACACATGGTCACTAAGATAGGTGAGTTCGATTTATTGGGGTTTCAAATTAAGCTTTTTTGTTTTGCAGTTTTAATCTTACTCTCTCTCTCTCTCTCTCTCTCTCTCTCTCTCTCTTGAAATCTGTTTGGGTTCCCACATTGCAGGCATAAACACTGGCCATTTTTTGTTCAAGAACCCAAAACATCACTACTCAATGGAGTTTTAAGATCCATGACTATAACATATTTGAGTAATTAATGGATGTTTTTTCCTTTTTAGCATTCTTTATTGTTGATGTGGTGATTTTCGTTTTTATGAAAAACAGAGCATATTTGTATGTTGTTTGATATTGTATTTTTATTTGAATAATTATAAACAATTTATGTAGTTATTTACCCATTATATTTGGATATTTGATTTTTGATATTTCTACTTATGTACCTTAATTTGTCCCTTGAATTGTTGTAGTTATCTGATATCAAATATTTTTGTTCACATTAGAATTCTTATGCCTGTGAACAATTATTTTTGTGAACAATTATCTGATATCTGTGATATTTGATATTTGATAACTAATTGTTCACAGTAGTTATCTGATATCTGTGTATTCTACAATTCTACTGTGATATCTGATATTTGATATTTGATGTAGTTATCTGATATTTGAATTCAAGGAACTGTGAATATCAAATTTAAGTTTACCAAGATACTGTGAATTTTTTCAAATTTAAGTTTACAAAATGCTTAAGAAAAAAACACTGTCAGACTTGAGAAAATACACATTTGGATATATCTTTGGAAAATTACACATTGATTTTAAATAGTTATATTCAGAATGTATTACTCGCTGCCGCAGACTATATATTTAATAAGCGGCCCCATTCATATTTGCTATGTTCAAACTATAACCGTTTGTTCATTCAATCCACAAATCATGGTATTCCATAACATGCCTATTTTGTGCAATACAGTTTTTTCTGTGGTCATCTACCGTTCAAATCATACCAAATCAAGTTACTTCACTCTGAGACTTGATGATTATGTAATTAAAGTTTGTGTTTGGTTTGTTCACCGTTAATAATTATCAACTATTGAATGTATTTTTTATTGACTGTTGAGCTTGAGGTATCAAGCTATCTCCAATAAACTATTTGAAATTGTGTGGGCTCAACTATAATCTTTTAATTATAATAAATTGGTGTATTATTAAAAAAAGTTTAATTGTTTCTAATGTCAACATATTCTTATTAATACATAAATTGGTGTATTTTATAGTTTGGATTTTTGGACTAAACTATAAAATAAGAATATGGTAGTGTTATTAATACATAAATTTCGGCAAACAAGTTGGCGACTCAATTTCACCAAACAGGTTGGTGACCCAAAAATTCTAATCGTGCCTTTAGGCACGGACATTATATTTGTTGTGTGTGTTGGATTAGATTAATATTTGTATCATGAGATTTATATTTTGTTATGTGCATTTTTGAAGTGATAAATAGAGCCTTTCGTAATAATCGTTTTGTCAAGTCCATGTTTCTCTCGAGGATGTTCTTGACGAACACTATTGTGCTTGCCCCTGTCAACCACATACGTAGGGAAACTCTCGAGCAGACCCAATGCATTCCTGTCGACGGGGCAACTGTGTGGGAACAGCTCAGCAGCAGCCAGAGCTTCCGTCTGTAGGCCGAAGTCCATGTTCCTATCATACGACTGAAACGCGGGGCTTATAATCATAAAGAGTGTCTTATTGCTCCTTCCAGCCCTCATCTCGGGCTCAGAGGTAGGGAGGCAAGACTACCTACCACATAGAGGATTATCAAGAGTTCTCCATTATTGACCCTGAATTAAGAAAAATCACATTTGAGAGTGAGAATTGTCCGCAACTCCTTGATCATGTAGTTATCCCTATCTAATTCTAATTTTGATATGTTTTACTGAAGGATATGTACATATGGCCATCAATTTCAGCATCAAGAAATGCGACTATATATTTTGGGGCAGAGATCATGTTGTTGGAGTGAGATTTTAAATATTACCACTTGGTATGTTAATTGGTATTTTTAAGTGTGCTTATACATACATATGCAATTGTATTTAGTTATTTTATTTTTCCATATCATGTTTTGTTGTTTATTTTGTAAAAAGCTTCTCATAGGTAATGCTGATGGATGCATTAAACCATGGAATGTTGATGCGAAGAGTGTTATTTATGATCTCAATACAATTGAAGCATTCCCAAGGTTCTTACCTGATAAGAAAAGGGAGTATGACTTTTTGAAGATAACTTTAATGGTTGAAGAGATGAATCTTAACGAATTAAACAGGTAAACATCTTTTGCATTCTACATGATTTTGTTTATATGAGAATGTGTTTGTATCAATATTCATTTTGATTCTGTTTTTCCAGAGCATTATCCAATTCTTTTTATTTCCATTGTTGTTATGTTTCAATAATTCAGGTGGGTTCAATCATTCAGGTGGTTTCTATTTGGAAGCTTGGCTTGATGTTGCATCCTATAATTTACACAGTTTTGATTTACACAAAACTCCTAGACCTTCTTGGCAGCTTGGCTTGGCTTGATGATGCACCCTCACTCTCCAACTCCTCTCACTGTAGATCAATGTATGTATATTGTTATTTTGGCTATTCTATTTAGTGGTTTCTATTTGTTGTACTTGAGTGTTTATTTTTTTTGTTTGTACTTGGTTGCATCTCTTTTTTTACGAGAACTGTGAAGATGAACATTTGACTAATATTATTCAAGTTTGTGCGATAGTTTGTCTCTCAGTTTTTATTCCTATTGATTTGATATGGAATTCATTTTTATAGTTTATGCTCTTGATTTCTGTTATAATTTATTCTCTTTTAATAATTTATGCTCCGGGATGGTTTACTGGATGTAAACTTATCTCCCTTATACTCCTAAATAGGAGGCAATACGAGCTGCAAGATCTAATATGGGCTCACGAGTCCTGTCAGCGAAAGCTAACTAAGTCAATGGGCATAGATCTAGAATTTGGTTTGAGTTCTAATTAAGTGATTATCAAATTGATTTGACTTCATAGTCCACTTGGGATTTTATACTGACATAGTACTACCATTCTGTCATTGGTGATTTATTATACTGGAATTAGTTTTTACTCATGGAGTGTCATGGGATGTATAATTATTGGATTGAATTTTACCGAAATCAATTTATAATTTATTTATTTTATTAAATGCCAAATAATGAATGATTTTTAGCTTGCAAGATGGTGGCTCATGCAAAGAAGTAACTGCTCAAGAACTGGTTGAGGAGGAGAACAACATCTAAGAAAATGGCTTCTATTGAAGAATTTTCTCATCAAAGGCTAAATAAAGTAGGTGTTCAGGAACAAGTAGAGGAGGGGTACTATAGGGCAAAGAATCTGAGCAGTCTTCATCTAAGAGGGAAGTTAACCCAAGATTTATTCAAGAACACATGGACAAGATTATGGCAGTGGACATTGCTAAAGAAGGCTAAAAATTATACCCCACAGTTGTATGTCGTTGGGTACGTGTTCTTGCCCATGTGAGCGTATGAGATTGCTGTTGTAAGGACACAAATTTCCAATTGAGTCCATATATAGTTTTGGCTCAATTCCGGACAAAAACATTTATTCATAGGATAGTATTTATTGTAATATTCTCAAGCCTATGAATTATGTTGAAGACGTAGCGGCAAAGAATTTAAAGCTTCATCAAAATGCCGGTTTGTGTGCCTCGTTTCTACATCATCAACTAAGGTTCCCTGCTCCCAAGGTATGAATGTAATTATATTTATATAGGAGCTTGGAACAATATGTATTGGGTGTTAGGTTAATAAAAACTGCATTTTATTTTTCAGAAAGAATCAATTAGAATCTTAAAAATTAAGTATATAAAAGTTTATAAAAGTTTCTGGGCCAAAATCATATTTTACAAACTTTCTGGACGTTCGTTAGAAATGTCGTTCGAACGAGTTTTTTCGTTCGAACCAGATTTCGTTCGAACGAGTTTTGTCGTTCGAACGAGCTTGCCAACGACCCTAATCTGGTCAGTCGTTTGATATGTCGTTCGAACGAGTTTTCGTTCTAACGAGATTCTAACGAGCCCAGGCTGGTCGCTCATTAGAAGTCTCGTTCGAACGAGAGTCAAGTTCGTTCGAACGAGACGTCAGGCGGGAACGGTTTTGAGAAGTTTTTGGCAGTTTTTTCCCCACTTCTCCACTTGGTTTTCAACCAACTTTTTCATACTTTATTATGTGCGGGAAACACATTTTCCAAGATAACTTTTCCATCCTAATACATCTCCTAGAGAGAGTTTGATAGATCATTCCAAAAAGGAAAATGTTCATGTTTTAAGTGTTCTTCAACTTAAAGAAAAATCTTTAAACACTTAGCTTACACCCATTGTTATTTATTCCAAGTTCCATATATAGATATCAATTGCTTGGAGATTGTTTTGGCACCAGTTTTTCTCTACACCGAATTAAAGAGAAGTTCGTTTCATTTCTACCCATTTGGAGAAAGGCTCCATGTTGGGGTGACGGTGTGCCTAATTGCCCGATCGGTGGGAGTCCGAGACCGCGGTGGAGCTTCCGTTGGTTATCCGCTAATTTGAGGTCGATACAAGAAGAAGCATCACGGCTTGAGAGGGTTCGAGTTTAGGAAGTAAGTCTTTTGTCTTGTATTTTGTAATACCGTTTTTAGTGGATTTGAGGCTAGGGCCGTCCCGAGGTTTTTTCCCGTTAGTGGGTTTTTCCTCGTATATCGCGGTGTAGTGTGACTGTTGATTTTATCTTGCTCTATATCACTTAGAACGCATGCTAGATTATTTTCAAGATAAAATTTGGTTTTACAATCACACTAATTTAAATTGGGAACTTAATTTAATATTGGATAAAATTTGGTTTATTCAAGTCACTTGCATTAATATGGTTTCGTCTAACTTTGAATAATCGTTAATGATGACTTAGGCAAATTCTAGGACTTGAATTATTGTTTTAATTTGTTTCTTAAGATATTAAAACTAGGCCTTGTTGTTTTGTTGAACCATCATCTTATTATACGCTTCCGCATTTATGTAAAAGGAAATCACTATTTTAATTGTGACATTATTCAAAACCCGGGGTCTTTCAAATTGGTATCAGAGCCAAAAACGATAAATTATTTCGTTAAAGATCCTTTAATTTTCGGCTAAATATGGATTTTTCCCCATTTTCAAAATTTCCTATTTTTGATGGTTCAAACTACGCGTATTGGAAAGCGCGAATGAAATCGGCACTTAAATCTATCGATGAACGTGTTTGGATGTCTGTTGTTAACGGTTGGACCCCACCAACACATTTAATTGAAAATGTACATGTTCCCAAACCCGTTGATAGATGGACTGAAAATGAGTTTAAGCTAGCAAATTTTAATTCCCATGGTTTAAATGCCTTATTTAGCGCTGTCACACCGGATGAATTCCGACGTATTATGACGTGTGAAACCGCTAAAGAAGCTTGGGATATTTTACAATTAACTCATGAAGGAACGAGTGTCGTTAAAGCTTCAAAACTCCAAAACCTCACCACTCAATTTGAAACTATCAAAATGGATGAAAAAGAAACTTTTGATAAATTTTATGCTAGACTTTTTGATATTGTCAATTCATCCTTTAACTTGGGAGAGAAAATACCTGACGACCGTGTTGTAAAGAAAATTTTAAGGTCCCTACCCGATCAATTTATTCCAAAGGTGACCGTTTTAAATTCTTTACCCACTTTAGCCTCTACGAAATTAGAAGAGCTTGTAGGTGATTTACAAACCTATGAACTAGATATGTTTCCCTCTAAAACTGAAAAGAAAATTGAAAAGGGCGTTGCTTTAAAAGCCTGCAAAGAGGTTAAACAAGTAGTAGAGAGCGATAGTGATAGTGACTCGGAAGATATGGCTTTGTTTGCTCGTAAATTTAGAAAATTTCTTAAATTTAACAAAGATAAAGTTAAAAATGATTTTAAGAAATTTGAATCTTCTAAACATGATAAAAACGAGAAGATTTCTAAAGCCGATAAGATCCCTAAACCTAGTAATGAAAATATTGATAGGGACGAGTCTAATAAATGTTTTGGTTGTGAAGGTTATAGCCATAGGGCTTTTGAGTGCCCCACTAAACTAAGGAAAGAGGGTAAACGACTCATTTCATATAATGCGATTCTTAGTGATAGTGATAAGGAAGAGAAGCCCGAATCCCCCACTAAGAAAAATTTTGTGGCTTTTATAGCTAGACATGTGAGTGATAGTGAGAACTCATCGAATGATGAAATTATAGCACATGCCACTTCCAAGGTCATTGTACATGATTCTCTTATTTTTGACGATAGTGAGAGTGAAGAAGAAAGAGAGAGTGAAAATGAAGATGAGGTTGATATGAGTGAACTTCAAAATGCTTTTCATGAATTATATAAAGAATCTATTAAATTGAAAAGAGCTAATTTGAAGTTAGAAGCGAGTTTAAGAGAGAGTGTCAAGGTCATTGATGAAAGTGCCTTAATAGAAGACCTTAGGACACATGAGAGGACTCTTCAAGAGAAGCTTAACTATGTAGAAGGCGAGAGAGATAGCCTTAGGGGTTTAATGGAATCCTTGAAAAAGGAGCTTCTTGCTTTTAAAGAGCGAAATGTTTTACTAGAATCTAAAATTTTAGAATAGGAAAATAAATTAAAAGATTCTAGTAATGTCAAATTTGATTTGGAGTGTCGTTCGGAAAAACTAGATAAAATGTTAGGAACGGTCCAAATTAAAAATGACACTTTTGGTTTAGGCTTCAATTCTTGTAATGATTTTAACCCTAAAGTCAAAACCAATGTTTTAGGAGAATCTTCTAGGAATGCATTTAATGATCACTCCTTAGATAAATCTTTTCGACATGCTCTTACTTTTACACATTGTGGTCGACAAGGTCATCTTAGGAAATTTTGTTTAGATCTTAAACGAATTCCTAGAAAATCCCATAGTAAAGTAACCACGATAGCTAATGTTTCTACACCCCAAGATAGTAATTCTTCATTAATTTGGGTTAGGAAATCCGACTTGGTTGCCTTACAAAATAGGGATTTTGATTCTCATTTACTTACACATGCCTCCTCCCTTGCTAAATCTAAAGGATAAATGTGTTAGTGTTTGCATACTTTAGCGTTTGTACTTCATGCTATATTCATATGCTAAATGTATGCTTGTTTAGTCATTTTGTAGTCATTGCCTTATTTCATATCCCATGCTAGAAACTATGACTTGTTTATCTTTTTGTATTATATTTTGTGTTTGAATTGACTGCATAATATAAAAAGAATTTTTGTTTATCATTTGTGTTTTATTTATTTCATTTAAGCTTAATGAAAAATACAAATGATTTTTGTTTGTCCTTTTGAGTAAATATTTATTTTTGTTTAACAAATGTTAAAAACTCAAAAAGATTTTATTTTGTGTGTATTTTTGTTTGACACACTTTATGTGGCATATATTTGTGTTTGAATCCTATCATTTACGCTCCCATGTGGCTAGAACTTTTGGTTTAGATTTTCAATCCTTAAAATGTTCTTTACCATGTTTTATATGGAGTAGTTGGATTTTGTATTGTTTAAATGGATTCTATTTCTATATGCATCTATTCACACATGCACGAGCTCTTTTGAAATCTTAATGTCACATGCTATATTTGAGCTTTTTGAGGTGTTCTCCTATCAATCTAGTCATCTACATATCTATGACCTAGGACGACTAGTGCATGTCAAAATCCGTTGCATGTGAGATTTGTGTGAAAAATGAAAACATGATAAATTAATATATGCACGGGGAAGGGCTCCGAAAGGATGAATTAAATCCTTTGCGATAGTAAGCCACCGTTGATTGGATCTAAAAGAAATACGTGATCCAAAGGCCTAAAAACAGAAAATTTGGCATTTAAAAGAAAGCAATTGCCAAGGCCTATGTTTGTATGATATATTCATTCAAAAACAAAAGAATATATATGCTCATTGAGGGAGAATTGGATGGTATATCAACGGTTTGCACAATGTCCATTTATCCTAGTTGTCTTTAATGTCATGACTCTATTTGGTTTGTAGAATCATCATCATGCTAGGCTTGTATGCATTGTGTATGTTTGTTCATTGAGTTCAATCTTTATATTATCACATGAGGTTATATTTAACTGTGATGAAGTTTGCAATCAAATGAGAACTCCGTGAACGTTTCTTAAGTGTTTGGGTCTAAATTTAATTGTTGCTAGTTCACACCCCTACACTTCCGTTTCCATATGACACATTTTTGCCATACGAGTGTGCAAACTTATTGTATTTTGTGTCATGTGTGTGTTTATATCTATCTATATATGCACGTACTTATTGGCATATTTATAGTATATATATATATGATATTTGTTTGTCTTTGCCTTGCTTTTATTGCCCATGTGCTTTCATGTCGTTTCACTTTAAGCTTTCACATGTTGTTTATTAGTTCTTTATCCTTTGCCTATTCCCGAACAAAAAGGGGGAGAATGATGATAGGGGGAGAAATGGTATCTAATCCTATTATCGTATCTTCATTTGGGGGAGATTTATCTTAGGGGTAGACGTCTTTCTAAGTAGGTCATGTGTTTAAAAGGGAGAATTAATTTAGGGGGAGTAATTATTTAATTGCATTTAATACTTTGATATTCCCTATGCATTTGATGAGTTTGCTTAAGTGTGCAGGAATTATTCTAAAGCGGCATTTTTCTATAGCAAAGCATTTGATCCTTGGGTTGAGTCAAGATTGGGCGGGTTATGTTTTAAGTCTAGTAGAGCTTGACGGCCCTTTAGGATTTTTGTTTGGTTTTTGTCCCGGAAAAGCCAAAGGGGGAGATTTGTAAGGACACAAATTTCCAATTGAGTCCATATATAGTTTTGGCTCAATTCCGGACAAAAACATTTATTCATAGGATAGTATTTATTGTAATATTCTCAAGCCTATGAATTATGTTGAAGACGTAGCGGCAAAGAATTTAAAGCTTCATCAAAATGCCGGTTTGTGTGCCACGTTTCTACGTCATCAACTAAGGTTCCATGCTCCCAAGGTATGAATGTAATTATATTTATATAGGAGCTTGGAACAATATGTATTGGGTGTTAGGTTAATAAAAACTGCATTTTATTTTTCAGAAAGAATCAATTAGAATCTTAAAAATTAAGTATATAAAAGTTTCTGGGCCAAAATCATATTTTACAAACTTTCTGGACATTCGTTAGAAATGTGGTTCGAACGAGTTTTTTCGTTCGAACCAGATTTCGTTCGAACGAGTTTTGTCGTTCGAACCAGGTTCGTTCGAACGAGTTTGCCAACAACCCTAATCTGGTCAGTCGTTCGATATGTCGTTCGAACGAGTTTTCGTTCTAACGAGATATCTAACGAGATTCTAATGAGCCCAGGCTGGTCGCTCGTTAGAAGTCTCGTTCGAATGAGAGTCAAGTTCGTTCGAACGAGACGTCAGGCGGGAACGGTTTTGAGCAGTTTTTGGCAGTTTTTTCCCCACTTCTCCACTTGGTTTTCAACCAACTTTTTCATACTTTATTATGTACGGAAAACACATTTTTCAAGATAACTTTTCCATCCTAATACATCTCCTAGAGAGAGTTTGAGAGATCATTCCAAAAAGGAAAATGTTCATGTTTTAAGTGTTCTTCAACTTAAAGAAAAATCTTTAAACACTTAGCTTACACCCATTGTTGTTTATTCCAAGTTCCATATATAGATATCAATTGCTTGGAGATTGTTTTGGCACCGGTTTTTCTCTACACCGAATTGAAGAGAAGTTCGTATCATTTCTACCCATTTGGAGAAAGGCTCCATGTTGGGGTGACGGTGTGCCTAATTGCCCGATCGGTGGGAGTCCGAGACCGCGGTGGAGCTTCCGTTGGTTATCCGCTAATTTGAGGTCGATACAAGAAGAAGCATCACGGCTTGAGAGGGTTCGAGTTTAGGAAGTAAGTCTTTTGTCTTGTATTTTGTAATACCGTTTTTAGTGGATTTGAGGCTAGGGCCGTCCCGAGGTTTTTTCCCGTTAGTGGGTTTTTCCTCGTATATCGCGGTGTAGTGTGACTGTTGATTTTATCTTGCTCTATATCACTTAGAACGCATGCTAGATTATTTTCAAGATAAAATTTGGTTTTACAATCACACTAATTTAAATTGGGAACTTAATTTAATATTGGATAAAATTTGTTTTATTCAAGTCACTTGCATTAATATGGTTTTGCCTAACTTTGAATAATCGTTAATGATGACTTAGGCAAATTCTAGGACTTGAATTATTGTTTTAATTTGTTTCTTAAGATATTAAAACTAGGCCTTGTTGTTTTGTTGAACCATCATCTTATTATACGCTTCCGCATTTATGTAAAAGGAAATTACTATTTTAATTGTGACATTATTCAAAACCCGGGGTCTTTCAGCTGTAAAATAATAAATGTGTATAAGCTAGCTAAAAGGATGGGTACTGATGGTGTATGTTGTAAAATATAAGATTTCCCCAGTTTCTCATTCAAGGCAACCATATAGTGGATTAAATTTTATTGTTCTGACTCTTGATTTTGTTAGTGCACCAAATACTAATCGGAAATGTGATCATGTTGGGTGATCATTTTATGTTCCGTGCTCCTTTATTTTTCATTCTCTTAATCTACATGATAACTGAACTTCTCTTTTTGAAAGTTGGGGAAATATTTCATGGTACATCTCTGTTAGCTATTTTGGTTGTTTGTTATTAGTTGGTATGCAATTTTGACCTTTTTGTTTTGATTATTTGCAGCTAGGTGCTATACTATTTTGTTCTTTATTTGGTCATAGTTATAATTGGTGTAACCTATGTTCTTTGGCTGCTCTGACCTGCTGTTTCCTCTGGCCATTCAAGGACCAATGACCGATGCTGGCGAGATGATAAATGGAGATGAAATTGTACTAAGGAGGCTAAACTTTCACGGGTATCATCGGGTGAAACAAGAAGAAGGGAAGTTGGGTCAGAAGTTCTTGATAGATGTAAGATGTGTGGATGGATCTCCGAGCAACCGATAAATCTAACAAGTTATCACTGGAGCAACTCATTACATCTACGACTCCTGCAAAGTTCCCACAAATATCTGTTGTGTGGGTGAAGGTTTGGAAGCCTCGTGTCGTTGTTATCGATCCTGTCAATTACTTGTGCGTTGATATTATCAGATATAGAAGCAATAATGCTCGAGTTTAAGTTTTTACGCGATTTTCTATAACTGGTACCATTTACATTGAGGATCATAAATTGTGTTTTGGTGTTCCTGTTATTCTTATGACTGTTAAATAGATTTTCTTTTTCGGTCAAAATAGAAAGTTAGGTATAGTTTGTTAAAAAAAAGGTTTCTTATTAAGGTTGTTTAGAATGTTTGTTTTGGAAGGTAAAATATTACATGTGTTCTTAAATAAGTGCGTTCTACTTTTACACTTCATCAAAATTACTTCTTCGAAGATGATAAACATAATAGAGAATCTTATCCCTCCTACTTTACATTAATGTTGTCGTCATCTTACATTCTACTTTTAGATTCCAGTAGTTACCGATTTACCTATGTGTACACCTCCATATTGGTTTTGTGAGCTTAGTTACACATTCCGGAGTCAATAGTTATGACTCAATTTAAAAAAATGCTTGAGTATATGGTTGTATTGGGATTCGAAGTTTGACTCATTTCTCTTTTAGCTCATATGTTGTATTTATATTTCTATTTAGTGAACTGTAGAGCAGATCTGAGATGTTATGTGACATGTATTTGCCTATTTTTAGATTGAGTGATATTTTTTTTACCTTGCTAACTTTCTTTCAATTTTAAGTAGGATTTGACATGGATTTTAAGTACAACATGTTTTTACATTAAATTTGGTTCTTGAATTTAACGAGAAGAAAATTTAAAGGGGATGGTTTAGATTGGGTTTGCATGAGTACAACAAACACATAAAGCAAAGTTCACACTAATGTCAATTATTATTTAGTCTTTCATATATATTTAGTAACAATTGTATTGAAATAATGTTTGCCATGGGTTGTAATCATATAACACTTACATTAAGTACCACACAATTGTCTTGAAATAATATATGTTAACCGTTACATTTTTTCCGTTTTGTGATTATGTAGTTTTGAAATTTTTTTCGTTTTGCGATTACATACTTTGAAAAAAAATTTCGTGCCTTCAGGCACGGGTATCCACTAGTATATATATATATATATATGTATGTATGTATGTATATTCATCTAAATGGTAAATTAAGTAAAGAGAAACATAATTAGAAGAATAAATAGATTGGTGATGATCTACAGTAAAGTAAGTAGTGAAACTTAATATTGGAAGTTGAATGATAAATTATGAATTACATTATAAATTAAGTGCTGAGACTTAATTATGATGCTTAAAGGTAACATATGCGAATGTTACTTAAGTAATGAAGGACATTGCGAGATATGTGAACAATGAATCATATTGGATCGGTAGTACAAGGGAGTATGCTATTGATAAGATCGGTTATATACTTAATCGAGATTTCTAGGGAGTGGTAGCTAGGTCGACTAAGTACGAAATGTTAGGCGTGAACATTAGATGAGAGATGAGGAAACTCAAGGGAGTGTGTGTGAACCTAACATGTGTAATCAATTATCGATTTTTAATTGCGATAAATTATTTTTTAAATGTTTTCAAAATGTTTTGGGTATTAACTCTTATTTCAAGAACCTTTCAGATGTCCCGCCACAAGGGTTCCATACTTCATTCCATTATAAGGATTCAGAGTTTTAGCACTATGGATGATGACATGATTATTGAGGAGTCGACTCTTTCATTCATATATAGTATATGATCTCATTCTTATATCTCATGTGTAGACATCTTGTCAGTTGACTACATTGCAGTTCCAATTTTGTATCAGTTTTACTCAGTAGTTGGATTGTGGATTATTGGTTGGTTGTAGTTCTTGTCGATGGTTTATTTGGCATGACTTTGATGCATTTACATACTATTGATGGTTTGGATTCTTGTATCTTGTGAATGTTGATTTAGTTCTCAAGTTATTCCTTTATCTGATTTATTTGGAAGATAAAATTTGGCACCGATTTAATTAACTTAGGTCATTAGTATTAAATTTTATTTTTGACAATGATGCGATGAATGAACTATATAAGAAACCTATTTAAATTTGATGATGTACTGATCATTCGATATTTAATTAGACGGGGTGTCAAAAATGGTATCAAAGCATCGGGTTCTAGAGTCCATAGGATCTCTACGGCATACTACGTTTTCAACATATCATTTGTTTGATATAGATGCCTATTGTTAAGACTGTTGCTTATATCTTTGCGTGGTTTGAGATATTGTTCTTCTTATATTAAATTTTTTATAAACGATGTGCTCATAAAATTCGATCTATTTTCAGATAATGTCGAGGAGAGAGCGAGCGGAGAGGGACACATCCAGATATGATGTGAGGGAGGATCCTTAAGATCTGTAGGTACCTCCATGACCACAACCATAGATGATTTTTACTACTTAGGTGGCAGTGATAGTGGCTCACGTAGTAGAGACATCTATGAGGGCCATGGCGACGCACTTCACTCAGAAAGAGGATCACCAACCCGTAGCACCAACTATTCCATCCCAGAAAGGGCCACCCTCTTGGCAGAACATTAGGGAGACCTTCTAGAAGGTCCATCCTCCCAAGTTTTAGGGTGGTACGAATGTAGTGATGGCCTTCCAGTGGAAGAAGGACATGCAGTGCCACCTGCGCATGTTAGATTGTAGTGAGGTCCAAAGACAGATGTTGGCCACCTTCAGGTTAGTAGGGGAATCCCTTTAGTGGTGGGAATTAGTGACCACTATTGAGGAGAGAGACTCGATGACTATTTCAAAGTTCTGGGTGCAGTTTGACCGCAAGTATTTTCCACCTACAGTGGAGGCAGATATGAGGAAGAAGTTTGGTGAGGTATGTAAGGGTGACCACTCAGTTATTGATTATGAGCAGGAGTTCACCCATTTGGAAAATTTTGTGCCAGACGAGATTAGCAATGAAGAGAGGAATAAGGCAAAGTCTATGGATGGCTTGGCTTGGTGAATTAGGTAATATTTGATTGGGAATCCAGCGTTGAGGACACATACCGATGTTGTTAACGTGGAAGTTTTGAACTGTCAAGACTTCCATTTCCATGGGAAGGGAAGTAAAGAGAGGAGAAGAGTCTTTACAATAAAGCAAGACTAGGAGAGCAGTGTTAGTGGGACATCACCCCAGCAGTAGTAGATATAGGGTACATAGGGGAAGAACTCCCTGCAAGGGAACTTTTCCAAGAGATTCAAATATAGGGGGCACAAATCAGAGAGATGGGGCCAATAGGGTCCCCAACAGTAGCAGGTTCCTCATGGTCGTTAGGGCTAAGGGAACAAGGGGAGGCTAGCATAGTCAAGGCCACCAGGGCCTATGTAAAGACCACAAGGGTCAGGGTTAGTTCCAGGGGTAGCGTTTCACATGTGGCCAGAAGGGTCATAAGACTAGGGCTTCTCCACATCTTATCGGGGACCACCATCAGGTACCCAGTCGGGGCCACAAGCTCCATTAGCTCCAACTCCATCATGAGCACCATCACCACTCCATCAGTAGGGCCAGATGCACTATGGGTTTGTATTCAACGTCCAGGATGTACCTGTGGCTCTAGCACCTCGGGCACCACCTACAGTAGCGGGTACATTTTCTATTCATGGATCTGAGCATTGAGTACTTCTTGATATATGTGGATCTCATTCTTTTATTAAGAATAGATTTGCATAACCTCTAGTTTATTAGAGACAATCGATAGTCTCCTTATGTGTGTAGAGTGGCCGATGGGGAGTGGTTCATTGATATTCACTATCTGTAGAGGAGTCGATAATATGATTGGGAGTTTAAGTCTAGCGACAGACCTCCTAGTATTACATATGGAGGGGTATGATGTGATTCTAGGTATGGATTGGTTAGCAGGATACAGAGAGGTAGTAGATTTCTATAAGAGGACTTTTGTGTTTTTGATTCCTGGACAGGAGATATTCCTTACAGCGATGCCTCTTCCTGAGGAAAGATCGTGCACTCATTTATATTACATCAAGGAGGAGACCTCGTAAGAAGTGGTTATTCCCTTATATCTGATTCTTGTAGTGAGGGATTTTGAGGAGTTGTTCCAGGAGGTACCCGGGTTACCACATAGCCGAAAAATAATATTTATCATCGACGTAGCACCGGGGATGAGACCGATTTCTAGAGCACCGTATCACATGGATCCCTCAGAGATACAGGAGCTTATATAGAAGATTTAGCAGTCTTGGATCAGGGTTTCATTTAACGAAGTACATTGCCCTCGGGTGCTCCGGTATTGTTTGTGAAGAAAAAGGATGGTTCGCTTCACTTATACGTGGATTATAGGGAGTTGAACAAGGTCACGATACAGAACAAGTATTGATTACCTAGGATTAACAACTTGTTTGATCAGTTAAGAGGGGTTGTGTACTTCTCGAAGATCGATTGGAGGACAAGCCATCACCAATTCTGTATTCAGGAGGCGGATATTCCAAAGACCACTTTTTTATCACAGTATGGATCTTACGAGTTACAAGTGATGCCATTTGGGCTCACTAATGCGCCTGATATGTTCATGGACCTCATAAAATGAGTATTATGAGAGTTTCTGGATCATGTTGTGATAATATTCATTGATGACATCCTGGTTTACTCACGAACGGAGGTGAAGCATGTCGAGCATTTATCGATGGTTCTGTAGACCTTATGGAACCATCTGCTGTATGCTAAATTCTGTAAGTGTGTATTTTTGTTTCGGGAGGTATAGTTTTTTGGCCATATTGTGTCTGATAGGGTCATAGCTATTCATCCGAGTAAGGTATCGACAGTGAGGGAGTGGGGGCATCCTACAACACTGACTGAGATTTATAATTTCTTAGGGTTGGATGGATATTGTCATCGCTTCATCAAGGGGTTATCAAAGATTTTTGGGCCTTTGACAAACTTGAATCATAAGGGAGTACCATTTGTGTGGGGTAACCAATGTCATTTGGCTTTTGATGAGATGAATGATAGATTGACACCCACACCCATACTTGTATTGCCTAGGAGTGGGGTGCGTATCGGGTCTATAGGGATGCATCCTTACAGGGACTTGGGCATGTGTTGCAGCTGGAAGGGAGGGCGATAGCTTATTCATCTCGAAAGCTAAAGCCCCAAGAAATGAATTACCCAACCCACGACCTAGAGTTGGTTGCGGTCGTCTTTGCGTTGGGGATATGGAGACACTACCTGTTGGGAGAGGAGTTCATATTCTTCACGGATCATAAGTCACTTCAGTATCTTTTCACACATAAGGATGTTAATATAAGGCAGAGGCAGTTGTTAGAATTGAGGATTATTAGTTTAATATACAATATCATCCTCGTAAGGCTAACTTGGTGGCAGACGCGTTGAGCCGATGAACTACTTGAGATTTAACGAAGCTGTGGGGAAAGAAAAGTGGATTGAGCTCCAGTAGGAGGATGAGGTTGTCAGAGCACACATACCAGTTATGACTATTACTCTCGAGATTGTTATGGGGGTAGTGAAGGACCAGAGAAAGGACCCTCTATGTCAAGTCAAGGTTAGGTAATTATTAGATGAGGGTGACGAGTCTTACTCAGTCAGCTCAGAGGGAGGCCCGCACTTTAAATAGAGATTGATAGTGCCCGAGGATGAGGATTTGAGATAGACAATAACGACTGAGTCTCACTATTCCAAGTTTGTAGTATATCCCGGTGGGGATAAGATGTACCAGGACATGAGGAGATAGTATTGGTGGGCCGACATGAAGATATACATAGAGGAGTTTGTCTCAAAGTGTGTTACTTGTCAGCTGGGGAAAGTTAACCATCTTAGACCTTCTGGGATGCTACATCCACTTGAGATTCCCATGTGTAATTGGGAGAGCATCTTAATGGATTTTATTACTGGGCTACCTATTTGGAGCGAGGTCACGATTCAATATGGGTGATAGTGGATCGGTTGACGAATGTTACCCACTTCTTGCCAATTCACACTGACTATGACACGATGCAGTACATGCAACTATTCATTTTGAACATTGGTCCCAATAAATATTATGTCTGATAGAGACAAAGTATTTCTCTCGCATTTCTTGTAGAGCTTTTAGGATGCTATGGGTACTGACTTGAGATTTGAGTACGATATATCACCCCCAGACAGACGGGCAGACAGGGAGGGGGAATCAGATGCTAAAGGACATTCTGAGGATGTGTATCCTGAATTTTGGAAGAAGTTGGGAGCAATATCTTCCATTGGTAGAGTTCGCATATAACAACTCATACCAATTTACGATTGTCATTTGCCCGCATGCTAGTTGGAGGTGGGTGATTATGCGTGAAAAGTATCATCGCGTCAAAATGCTAATCGTTGAATTCGTTTCACCGTGTTAATACAAAAACCTAAATAATGACTGCACGTGCGATACAAGTATAGCGGTAAGTCAGGTATTGAATCCACAGGGAGTGTTTGGCAGATTTTAATCGGTTTAGTATTTCAGGAATAAAATTGTAAAAGGTGATGGGTGGTTGTAAAAAAAAAGAAAAAGTAAGAAGTTCAGTTTAAACAATATTAAATAAAACGAGAGTCGGGATCGCATCCCCGCCATGGGCTAAACACGCGGAATTAAAATTTCGATTCAAAAACATTTAATCGAGCATTTTTAATTAATCATAAACATCACATATGAAGCAATTTATGCCAACGATGCGAGATTAAATATTTAATAAAAAATGGTCACGCGCGACTTAAAGTCGGATTATTGCTTTAAATACTAATGTTGTGTGAGAATAAAAGTTAAATGCATAAAAATCCCATTTTAATTCGCGAGTTTTCAATTAAATACCATTTTACACAAAACCTCATTTTCGAAGCTCGACGCCCATCATTGGAGAACACATAACCCAAACCCTATTTAACTAATCACACAACATGAATAATTAATTTAGATGACTAATTTATAATTAAAACAATAAATAAACAATTCCAATTAATTTATCTAGGCGTGGAATAATAAATAAGCATGGATAAAGTAAATATAAAGCTTAAATAAAAGAGAACTCACATTAATGAAAAAATACCCAAAGAAAAACGAGGAGAGGGGTAGTCTCCAACAAAAATCCCCAAAGAGTTCCAAGCCCTAAAACTAAAGTAAAATGCATGTCTTTTCAAATAAAACAAGTGGGTTTTATTTATAGTAAGCAACAAAAAAGAAATAAAGAAAAATTGAAATAAGAAAAGAAAAATGGGTATATTGTAATTAATTAACAAAACAAATGTAAAAATAAAAAATCAAAATAGAAAAGGAAGTTAGCAGCGGCACAGGTCGGCATAAATAAGGGGACTGGTCGACCGGGGCCTCGGACCGATCTACCTCGTGAACTGGAACGGTGGCTACTGGAAAACTCGCAAGGTAAAAATGGGGAAATTCGGTCGACCGCGTGGCGGCAGCCGGTCGACCGGTCGCACAAGACCTCGAAATTACAAACCCGATTTCACACGAAGCAGCCATGGCAGCTCTAAACACCAAAGCCCACCATTGTTGCAAAATGCTGAGACACACCTGCATATCTCAAAGATATAGCTCCATTTTCCCCAAACCGAGACCAATACCAATGTGCTCAACAAACCCAAATGGGTAACCCAAGAAAGTGAGACCAAAGCCGTCAAAAAATACAAACAAGCCATCATGTCCAAAAACCTCCATGGATATACCATTAAGACCTATTTCTAGTTAAATTCAAGACCCAGTTGACCCGTGCATAGTGCCGAACCAAAATTGTGTTCCAACTTGAACTCCACATGGCCAAACCATAAACCCGAGCAAAACCCCAAATTTCCATAACCATTTGCTGAAAAAAACGTTTTAGGGACATAAAAGAAATTATAGGATTTGTTATAAAAGAGAAAAGGGACATGGGTGGAATTATTAGAATTGTTATTAATTTCTTATCATTCTTTTCCGATTAAAGGTCCGTGTTTCCTTCGTTCAGACTCTGATTCATGCATCATTCATGACCATGTGAATCTTGGCCCGAGGACTACAACTTTCATGAAGACTTTGGGCAAAAATCCTGAAGTGTAAAATTACCGAAATGCCCGCGAACGTACGAATGGCGGCAAAACTTAACCAGAACGTGCTCAAACTTCATACTAAGCACCTTCACACCTATAAAATCTCAACAATACCTCAAACAACTTGTTGACATATAAAACGGAGGTTGCCTAGTTATTGAGCATAATTATAGCAATTACGGTACCCGAGGGCTAAAATGCAATATTCGGTACGAATCAGTGGGGGACAACAAGTTGTTAGGGACCGATATGATTTAAAAGACTACTTCCATGATTGAGTTAATTCGAGGATGCATTTGAATAGCTCAGGATAGGCAGAAGAGTTATGCCGATGCCGACAGGAGACATGTAGAGTTAGAGGTTGGCGACCAGGTGTTACTTCGAGTATCTCTTATGAATGGGAATATGAGATTTGTTAAGAAAGGGAAGTCAACACCGAGGTATGTGGGATCGTTTCCTATTATAGAGAGGAATTTATTGCACGTTCCACTTGAGGAGATTCACTTACTGCCAGACGTCTCATATGAGGAGAGGCCCGTGGCAATTCTAGATCATGGTAAGCATAAACTATTATCCAAGGTGTGCCATTAGTGCAAGCTCAGTGAAGACATCCTAATATTGAGGAGTCAACATAGGATCGGGATGATGACATGCGAGGGCAATAACTAGAGTTATTCACCGCAGGTATATCCTAATTTCGAGGACGAAATTCCTGTGTAAAGGGGGAAGTATGTAATACTTCGTATTTCTGCGTATTTTTAATTTAATTAATTTCGAAATTAATTAGGAAAAACATGTTTTATTTAAATTACGCGAGTGAAGTAATTTAATGCGATTTACTTAATAAATGTGATTTTTAAATATTAATTGAGAGATATATACTGATTAATATTTTAATGAAATTTACTAAGTGAGAATAGTAAATAATACATGATTATTATTATACGGCAGAACGAGTGATATGTGTGTAGTCCATTTTATCTCATTGGGAGTCACGTGTAGACTATTCTGAGGTGAGAAATGAGAAATATATTTTAAGTTACTAGGATGGGAATTTAGAGGTCAGGAATGACTCCGGATGGGTCGAATAGTCTAAATAGTGTACCCGAAAGTAGAGTTTAGGTCCCAAGTCAAGTTTGGACCAAACAGGCACCGATTAAGGGAATTTTGGTCTTTTTTCAAAAAGTGGTCAAGGGAACCATTGATGTAAAAAGCTATACTAGGCCTAATTAATTGGTCATAGGTAAAATAAGTAAATCAAACAAGACACGAGATATTTTGAAGTGGTTTGGCTCAATGGAATAGCCTACGTCCACTGATATGTCTTGATTGCCTTGAGTTTTTTTCCCGATCCTTTGCAATGAGGGTGATACAGTGTATTTATAGCCCAAGAGGGGTACTGATAGTTATCGTGTGAAAGTATGGAATGCCTTCATTCGTTAGGAATTTACATCGATACATAATGAGCATTAAATATATCAATAATGTCGCTTCATTGGTAATACATGATGTAAGACCGTTGTCGCTTTGTTGGCAACACAGGTTGTGGGCTGGGCTTCCCAGTTGGTCGGGTGTCCTAGTTGGTCGGTCTTCCCTATCGGTCGGGCTTCCTTGTTGGTCAGGATTTTGTACCAAGCTAACTTGGACTTGTGTCACATTGGATGACACGTGCTGGCTAGTAATTGGTCCATGTGGGGTGGTAAATTTTTGTATCAACAGGACCTACGAAATTTAGAGCCTTATATCTTATATTTAGATATTAGGGATAAGCATCGTAACACAAAAGATTAGAGAGTACATTATATAAAAGAGAAAACCATTTTCCCCAATCCTAATGAAAGAATTGTGAAAGTGCTGAAGGGTTTCTTGCACCTCAAGGTAATTAGAAAGGAAGCTTGAAGGAGAAGAAATCAATCATCAATAAAGAATTTCAAAATCAGATCAGTCAACCTAGGGCAACTGTTTATTGGAATTCAAATTCATGTTATCATATGCATTTGTAGGGATTTCATGAATAGACTGAGATTTATTTCAAAACCTTTGATGAAAAGCAGTAATTGATTTCATGTATGGGTGAAATTGCATGAAGTTAGGGTTTATATTTATAGGGAATGTTAAATGCGAGGAGTTTTGATAATTACTACGGATTTATATATGGGTTTTGAATTGAATGTAATCGATGGAACAAAACTAGATTATGAAATAGTTTTGAGAGTTTAATTCATTATTGATTTATTTCGATGAAGTTTTATTATGTTTGAAATGTTAAAAATCATCTTAACTCCGGTAGAAATAGTTAGGAACAATCGATTATGAATTTGGTGAAAATTTTATTTGGTTTGGGTGAATCATATGGTGTAAAACACTGAGACAAAACAGAGAGGCAGATGTTGGAGAAAAAATGGACCGGTCCGGTCCTAGGAAGCCGGATCGGTTCGGTGCTCTAAATGTTTAAAATTTACTTTTTCTCTTGTGTTCCTAAGCACTTGTGAAAATAATATTGGGAGACTTATTATTTTATAGTCGGCCTAAGATGGGAGTAAGACTTTGTCTTAGAGAGATAATTAAGACGGGAATGGGACTGGTTGAAGTAATTCGTAATTAATTTGAGAGATGGATAGTGAATTTTGGTAATCTAATCAAACTATGTACATCAGCATGGTAAAGATGGTAACTTATGAATTATTATATAATAATGGGTAACTAGAACCTTATAGTTGTGTGAACACTCAAATAAATACGAAAGTGAATTAAACTCATTTATAAATGATAAAGTACGATGAATATTAGAGAGAAAATATTATGTACTAGTATAAATAATTTGTTTGTGTGAATACCTATTGTATTGATACTTAGGCCTTTTGAAGACCTATAGTATGCTAAATTATGTACTGGGGTTGATGATTATTCGGACCAATGCGTGGAAGCTCGATTTGGGGTCGATGATTATTCAGACCAAATTGATGATGAGGGATATTGGGGTCGATGAGTATATGGACCAATACATATATGCATAACATCTACTTTGGCATCGAGGGATATCCGAACCAATGTAAATGAAATGATGATTTGGGTTGATGATGATCCGAACCCATAATCCTTATACTATATATTGCATGTGAAACATATATACTTCTTGATATTCTACTCATACTCGAAAGTAGACTTGTAGATGATATATATATATATATATATATACATATATATATATATATACATATATATATATATATATACATATATATATATATATATATATATATATATATATATATATAGAGAGAGAGAGAGAGAGAGAGAGACATCTAAATGGTAAATTAAGTAAAGTGAAACTTAATTAGAAGATTAAATAGATTGGGGATGATCTGCAGTAAAGTAAGTAATGAAACTTAATATTGGATGTTGAATGATTCTGAATTACTTTATAAATTAAGTGGTGAGACTTAATTATGATGCGTAAAGGTAACATACGTGAATTTTACTTAAGTGATGAAGGAAATTATGGGATATGTGAATAATGAATCATACTGGATGGTCAGTATAGGGGAGTACTCTATCGATAAGATCGATTATATACTTCGTCGAGATAGGCAGGGAGTGGTGGGTAGGTGGGATAAGTATGGAATGTTAGGCGTGCACATTAGATGAGAGGTGAGGAAACTCAAGGGAGTGTGCGTGAACCTAACATGTGTAATCAATAATCGATTTTTAATTATGACAAATTACTTGTTAAATGTTTTCAAATTATTTTGGGTACTAACTCTTGCTATATATAATTTTTTTCAAAAACCTTTCAGGTGTCAAGCCACAAGGGCGCCATACTTGATTCCATTCCATGGATTTGGAGCTGTAACAGTGTGGATGCTGACAGGATTATTGAGTAGTCGACTCTTTCGTTCAGATTTAGTATAGGATCTCATTCTTGAATCTTATGTGTAATCATGTTATCAGTTGACTACATTGCAGATGCAGTTTTGTGTCAGTGTTACTTAGTAGTTGGATTGTGGATTATTGTTTGGTTATAGTTTTTGTCGATGGTTTATTTGACATGACTTTGATGCATTTACATACTATTAATTGTTTGGATTCTAGGATCTTATGAATATTGATTTATTTCTCAAGTTATCCCTTTATTCGGTTAATTTGGAAGATAAAATTTGGCACTGGTTTAATTAACTTAAGTGATTAGTATTAAATTTGATTTTCGACAGTGATGTTAAAAATGAAGCGTATAAGAAACCTGTTTAAATTTAATAAAGGTCTGATCACCCAATATGTAATTATATGGGGTGTCACATCCTCACAATCATGAACAAGTTGGGTTTATTGAAGCATGTCATCATCATATTGTTGAAACAGGTCGAACAATAACGTCTCTAAAACAATCTATATACCTTCTCGCACACTTTCAAACACATATCCATTTCAACTCGTTTACTCTCATGCTCCGGACTTATAACACCCCAAATTTTTTTGCCGTACAATTTTTGTTAAATGAAATAGTTCGGAAATATAATTTTTAGAATCTATTTAATTTTGGTATGCAAAAATGTTGGTTTATATATATATATATATATATATGTGTGTGTGTGTGTGTGTGTGTGTGTGTGGTTTTATGTGGAATTTAAATCTTTATTGAAATTTGGAAATTATAACTTTTTATATTAAAAAAATTAGGGGAGGATCTTGCATAAGGAGGATTAAAAAAAACGTCTGATCGAGATAATTTATTTTATAGGATCCTCCTCTCACCATCAGTTATGGCATATTACAATTTCATAAAATTCCTACGGTCCGATCATCCGTAATGTTTTTTTCGTGTTTGTGTTTCAGTGGGACTCTATCTTTGAATCCTTTATATAATGGACGTATTTGGACTTTTTCAAACACTTTTAAAAAGGTAACTTTGATATTTTCTCTAAAGGAATGCAACAGTGTAATCATAATTTCAAGGAAGAATTTTATGAGTTCTCAAGTGAGTATTTTATGGTACGGAATTTACACAGTATGCTCCTCTAAATCTCTCGAAAGTAGTTTCTTATTTATCAGTTATTTGCATTCTTTTTTAAATGTTTTTGTATTCATTGGAATCCTACGTGTTATTCAATTGAGATATGGTGTATTTGTTTATGTGGGTGTGGAGTAATGAAATTTTACTATGGCACTGAGAATGGTAACTCGTGAAAAGTATAAAAGTCCAATAGCCGGAATGAGGCTTTAAGAAGCCTCGGCGAGGTGAGGCCTGGTGACCTGTTGATTTGTTATTGAGAAATAAATTGGTACAATTCTTGGGTATTGCATTGGAGTCGTATATAGTTTTGTATTGTCGCATTTTTTCACTGTTACTGTACTGAGCATCTATTCTAGTCGTACTGTGTACTTCCCCATTCTTTTTTTTAGCGGCAGGTAAGCATGAATTTGGCCCTTAAATATTTTTGAAGGATATTAAGAGCACAACATTTTCAGCATATTATTTTCGTATCAATTAGCAGTGTAAATATTTAAGAGGTCAGTATTATTTTCAGTGGAATTAAAATGTTATAATTTGGAGTTGTATTTTACCTAGCCTTGTTATTTGGAGATAATTTAGATTAATGTGTATATTTTGGGAATGGTCGTTATGGACATTAACCATTTTGATGACTCGTGATGTTTATTTTTGTGGAATATAGATGATCTATATGGATTGTTGTGGATTTTAATTTAATTTTAAGCAAAGTGACACCTCGAATTTCTCTTGGATTTACATATGGTATCAGAGCATGGTCTTAGGTCTCATAGGTTGTGAGATAGTTTACTTTACGCGTCACCGATCTTTGATCCCCTTTGTTGATTTTTACTCCTTACGATATTGGGTATAGCATACGTGTTAGCTATGCTTCTTCGAGATAAGGAGTTTTCTATTAAGGACGTCGTACCACTGAGGTTAGATGTAGTAAACTTGATGTGAGGATCCCGTGAGCTCATTTTGGAGACAATATTCATTTGGGATCATTAATATTAATGATGGGTATATTTAGTATCGATGCAATGATGCAATTTGACTTGAGGATATCAGCTTACAATGTCTTTTGGAGACAGAATCGAGTGGTTATTCGTGGAAGAGTGTTGTACATCACTATATATATATATATATATATATATATATATATATATATATATATATATATATATATATATATATATATATATATATATATATATATATATATATAAGGAGCAAGTGTCTTTTTATTGTTCCATAAGAGATAAGATCTTTTAACGATTTAGATGTAAGCCATCAAGGCAAAAAGAAATGGTTGGATCATTGGGACAATGAGATCATTTAAATTTCATCAAAGCACGTGAATCGAGGTCATTGATTTCACACGGTAACAGAGCACAAGGCTCGACATTTGATTTATTCACATATCACTCATTTTACATGCTAACATAGTACATCACTTTGAAACCAAAATCAAAATCCCGAAGTCTGTCCACGAAATTGCTCCTCTCTCCTCATCCCTTTGAAACCAAAAGTTTCACTCCCAAGTACATAACATTCTCTCTATTTGATTTGGGATTTGGGTATATGGATTTAACTGGGTTTCATCATGAAACTAGGTAGGGTGTGACTTTTGAGGTGGAAAAGTGGGGAGCGGATAGTGATGAGATGACCGTTGCAGTGGTAGGAGGTGGTTGTGCCAGTTTTTCCATTCAACTCTCTCTCTCTCTCCTCTCTCTGCTCACACTCTTCAAATTTTTCTCGATCAAGGTAGGTTTTCTCTTCCTTCTTCAAATAATTATATACATCCTAATATTTTGATGTTATAATTTCATTTGAGGTATATTTTTCCATTCTAACGTTGTCTTATTTTATTTCTTTCTTTTTTTGCAATTTTTTTGGTTTGTTCTGCAAACGCTTCTGTTCCTTCTTTTTTTTTCCATTTTTTGGTTTGTTAACTTTTAATGTTTACATCTCGAAGACGAAGCATATCTGAGATTCCAAACTATAATGTATTTTAACATTGTTAACTCTTAATGGTTCATTCATTTTAATGTTTGTGGTGAGAAAGACAGGTAGGGGAAAGAGAGAAGCAAAAATGATGAATTGGGTATTGAGTTTTTTGAAGTGTGACACGACTCAGAATGTGTCTCTAAAGTGTGTACTCTCTAGGCTCAAGTGTAAGCCTGTCGCTCAAGTAATAATCCGACAAGTCAGGTATCGAACCTCAGGAAAAAAGGACAACGGATTTATGACGATGGAATCAGACGGAGGAATCCTAACGATGACTCTAAAAAAGGAAGGAAAAGATTTGGTTTTGGTTTTTGGGATTGATTAACTAAATGCAATTATGAAATTAGGATGAACTATGCAACTACCTAAATTATCTAAATGAGGGATGAGGAATTAAATTGAAACTTTTTGAACCTAAATGATAAGAAAACAGGATGGGAATACAATCCCCCAACCCTAGTGTAGTGCAGTGACAACGTCAATCATAAATTTATCCGATTAATCCAACCCGAAATTTAGTACTCCCAAGCATTATGTATACGAGGTTCAAGCCCGCGTCATACCTAATCTGAGGATGAGTAAATCGGTATCGCGATAATTGCACTCAAAATGTACTCTATATCATCATGAGTACCCAAGGGCAAACGAGATATAAAGATCCACAATTATTATGTAATTACGCAATACGATCAAAATTAATTGTTAAATTCATCGGATTAACGTTATACACATACATTAACACATCAGGTTGGGTTCATGCATCCCAACCTTTAAAACCTAGCCGGACATGTTAAATGGACTAATGCATGAAATAGTAACGTTGCATGTGCATGAAATCATGATGAAACTAGCTAGAAGAATGTAAATACGTATTATGAATGTGAAAACAAGTTGAATCGATTACGAAACTAAGCATGCCAGAACAATGACAAGAATCTTGAATCTTTAATTAAAACTTGAAAACAAACCCTTAACAATTGAATCTTGAAGCAAATAATTCCTTTGATGTTCCTAGATGTTTCTCCTTCTTCTTCTCTATCAAAAACTGAGTAAAACTACTCCTAATGGCTGCTCCTAAGTTGTTACCTACGTTCCCTACAATTTTTGAGAAGTTAAAACCTAAAAGGAGACTTCGGAACCAATCAGCATAAAAGGCAAAATTCGTGTATCAGGTACCCTGAACCAGTTCGGGTGTACCTGTGAACCGGTTTGCCCCCCCAAACCGGTTCGTCCTGGGGTTCGCGAATGTATGCTGGCCTGGAGTTCAACACTTAGGATTTTTTCTGCTTTTCTCTTCTTTTCTTGGGTTTTTCTTCAACTTCAACTGAGCATAACTTTTCAACCGTAGCTCGGATTTGGGTGTCGTTTCTTCCAGTGTCCTAGTTGTTCCGAGATCTTAAACTTTCCAGTTGACTTCTCCTTCCGGATCTGGCTGAAAAATTACCAATTTGCCCTTGAACTTGCCTTCTCAGCTTTTCTAGCATTGTCTTGCTTCCTCCTTTGCACTGCTTGCATCATTAACCTGTAAAACCAATAAGAGAAGCAAAAAACACGAAATACTCGCCACGAAGGTTAGTATCATAAATTTGAATCAAATCCATATATGTTACATCACTCGGGTTCACAAATGTACTGAAATTAGGGGGATAAATATACAATATTTATGCCCAATCAAAGTGGAAAGTCGGTATGGTGGTTTAAGAGGTTTCAGTTTCAGTTGGTCGGGTTCGGGTTGAGCAGGACAAGCGAATCTTAAGGCAGGTCCGATAATGGGGAAAAGGCATCAGGGGGTGGCCTGGTTATGGGGTTGTTTTGGTCCATGCGTGTTCGATCGGAGCAGATATACGGTTAGGGTTTGATGATGTCTAGGTTTCGGATTTATGGGTAGCATCTATTGGAGGAGTATTAGGTCTGAAATATTTTTTTTGGATTTATGGGTAGAAGTTGTTAGACCTCATTCTCTTTACATTTTTTGGATTTTTTTAGTTATAAATTTGATTTGTAACTCTAATATGGTTCTTTGTTTGATTTTGTAGATCTCAACTTCTTTTATTCAGTTCCAAAGTTTGACTTTTTTTATTGCAGATGTTAATATCAACTTTTGTACCTCTGTTTCTTTTTTGTTTTTTCTTTGTGTTCAATGTGTTTGGGAAAATGTTGGTATGCCCCCCTCTTTTTCCCCTTCTGTGTTCTGTTGTTACGGATCCGAGTCAGATAAAATCAATTACTGCAAATGGGTTTTTCTTTGTGTTCAATGTGTTTGATCTTCTTCTAGACACCAAAAACTATCAATAAAATCAATTACTACACATGCGTTCTTCTATGGTTACTTTTTTTGTTGAATAAATATTATATGTGGGTTTTCCTATGATTACTTTTTTAGTCAAGTAAAATGGTTTATGCAGGTTGTTTGAAGGTTGTATGTGGAGCCTATGCATGATAACTTAAATTAATATACTAATTTAAAATTCACTATGCTTGTTTGTTTTGTCTCACAAAACTGGAGAATAACATATACATCATTCGATTAAACAATCAACTACTATTTAACCTATCGAAGTGAGTGGCGAGAGAACTAAATTTATGGACACAAATACAGTTCTTTTGGACAAAAACACAACATTACATGACTTTGTGTTATTTTTTATTTCACACGAACACGATCAATTAGAATGTTAAATTTTTTTCCCCAATAGGACTTATTTTTACATCATTATACGTTTACAAACATGATCAAAATTTTGAGACAATAATATTGTGCGTTTTTAGTAGGTAAGCCAGCCTACATGCAATATATCAGTTATGCATTTAATAACTTTATTGACTTGATTAAAAATTGATATGAACATAAATATTTAATAACTTTCTGGGGTAGGAGTTGGCCGAGTAGCATTTCTAAAATGATTAGAAATTTTTTGATGGGGCCACACATCAAAATTGATATGCACATAAATATTTATTATATCAAATTTTGATACTTTATTGACTTGATGAGACCGACCATTTATTTTAAAGGGTGAAAAAACCTTGCGTGTATACAATACATTGAGATTGCTTCTCTAAAACGAGCTTCTTAAACAGTAATCTGACTTGACTAGAAGACAGTGCAAGTTACATAAAACAATTCAGATAATATATTAGTTGTCCAAGACAACTAGAATCTCAATGTATGTAATTATACATATATTATATATTTATACAAATGTTAAGACACTTAAAAAGGAAAATAAGACAACAATTATATAATTTCGTATTCCCAAGGTTTAAAAGAGCTTTTGTCAATGCGGGGCCTAATGCCAAGCCAGAGGTCTAGAGTTGTCAGGCTAATGAATGGTTCTAACCACGATTTTGAAAGGGAAAGTCTTAAAGAAATACAATGAACTTTATTTATTGTTGGCTAAATGGTTTTTTATCATCTTGAACCTCACAAAGCTTAAAAGCAAGAAAATATGAGCACATGGCTCGAGATAACTAAGAGCAAGCGTAATTGGCACATATGGCGCAAGGATCCATGTAAGACTTTGGCAAAATAATAATTTATTTTAATTAAAGTATCAATTTCTTCTATTTCACAACAATTCAAAAGTAATCAAAATGATAATTTTGTACAATGTGTTGTTAAAATAGTTTCTTTAATTGAAAAGAGTGCGTGTGCATTCAAATTAAGAAATTATATAATTAAACTTATTTTTACCCAATTAAGACCTAAACATGCATCTAGGTATGATTGAATAAGATGATGAAATAAGCAAGAACATTCAAACACACACATGTGAGGAAAAATCCCCCAAAGGGGCAAAACCATTTATTTTCATTATAATATTGTAACATACAATTTCTCAGATTACAATGAAAATACAGTGACACAGAATTACCCGCAGGCATCGGATCTGTAGTCGGCGGCTGGAACTTTCCCTTTCCAGGAGGGCAGTAATGAACAATAAGGACGGTCTTATCCACAATGATTTGAACAGACACACAGTTGTATTCTTGGGTTGCAAACGGATTCACACGGGTTTGAAAAGTTGTGTGAATCAAAACATGAGTCTTGGGACTCACAAAGGTGAAGACTTAGAGTATTTAGGACTCTGTAAATCGTCTATGAAAGTCTTACTAAACAAATCGCCGAAGTTGGTTTATAAAAGAAAACCTGGCCCTAAAAAATCTGAACACGATCTGCACGATTTTATCCAAGGCGGATCGGTCCGCTTCTGATCCGGACCGGTCCGAGGTCGGATGGGTTCTTTTTAGAAAATGGATTCTTCAATTTGAAATCAATCTGGGGTCTACTGGATTGAAGCATAAGTGGATCGGTCCGGCTTGAGGAGGATCGGTCCGTTGGCGGATCGGTTCTTTTTCCAAATTGGTGGATCGATCCGCTGCGGCCCGGTACCTTTTTAAAACAGGCGGACCGGTCCGTCTGACCAGAAAATTGATTCCCTGAATTCTTTGATATTCGGATCCGTTGATGATGATGTGATCTTGAATTTCTTCAATGATGTAATGGCTTATGACATACACATAAATAATGGACAAAATGTCCTTACAAATCTCCCGATATTTCTATGCTAGTACAAACATAAAACATTGGAATTATCAACTTATCAAATTTCCTATACACATCTACCCTTCCATGAACCCAAAACTGAAAAGGTACAGATGAATAAGACTTCATCGTTTGTTCTTCAACTCTTCAGGAATCTCAATGGTTTTCTCATCAGGGTGTGCAATTCAGAGATCATCAAAGAGGTACCTACACACATAAGAAAAAGCAAATATCATGTGACATATCGAGTTTGAAATGAGTTAAACATAGATACCTGTTTAAAATAGATCATCTATCTCAAAACTCACTCCCCCATAATATGATAATTATTCTCCCCCTTTTTATGATGTCCCCAAATAGATAGATATGAGAAGCAGAGATAGATGTACATGGAGAATGTCATAAGGTAATAAACCATTATTTTTTAATATTATTTTTTTAAAGATTTTTCACACAAAGAATATAAACAAAGAAACACACCATGAATGAGCACAAAACAACCAAGTCGATGATAGCGTAAATTTATGGGTGTGATTAAATTCGATAAGAAAATCAATGCATACAAACATGACATACGTGCACGATGAATATCGGATACTCCTAACGAATGAACTCAAAATCTTCCTTTGGTGAAAAAAGATGGAAATATTAGACATTGACTAAATTAAATCAACAAATCAAAGCTCAAAGTGATTTCCACACCAATATCATCCAAAACAATTTCATGCTTTTCAGGACTTTCAAGGAAGTGAAAACCCGTTTAAATTCTCCAACCAAAATCCCTCGGATGTATATTATGAATAAAGGTAATCTAAATTCTCAAACTTTGGAGAATTGATGGTGAACCCTAATGGCCCATATTTGGCATGAATTGCTTTTTATTGCCTTTAAATTTTTCCGGCTCTTTTAACCTCTTTGGACCTCGGATAATAAAATTCCTCAATTTTTTAGGTCCTTCCCCATTTCCAAATAATCACACAGTCTCACCAAAATGGTTTTTACATGCATTTGAATCTTGTCAAGTTTTATGGCACATTGTACGTTGTATAGACAGAATTGAGATGGAAACACTCAAGCCAATATGTGATAGACAAGTACAATAATCAAATATAGCCGTGCATGTGTGCAATAAAGGAGATTGGAGTCAATCATGTAGAAAGATATCACTAATCACGTCTCAAAGACTCCAAACAATGTAAAGCACATGGATGAAATGATGTAGCGTCTCAAATCTCTATCAAACAGTCCCATGAATAAATGGAATGAAATTGTGACTCAGCTATCTTAAATGCTTATCCATAAAAGGTGAAAATAAAATACAAAAATATTTTTGGTTTTTTTTAAAATTTTATTAAAATAAAATCTTTTTGAGCTTTTCTAAAAAAAATTATAAAAAGAAAATCTTTTTGGATTTTTTTTTTCAAAAAATAAAAAGCAAAACAAAATGAAACAGAACAGATGATACAGTCTAGCAATAGGCATTAGATGATATAAGAAAAATGCATCCTATGCTAGACACGGACCAACCCCTCAGTCCACTATTCAAATCCCCAAAGACTTCCTAAGACTCTCGAATCTAAGGACATCTAAAGGTTTTGTGAAAATATCCACTAACTGATGGTTAGTGGGGACGAATCTCAGGGATACGACTTTCTCCTAAACTAACTGACGTATAAAGTGCTCACGTATCCTGATATGCTTTGTGAGCGAATGTTGAACTGGATTGCGGGATATGTGTATCGCACTCGTGTTATCACATGAAATAGTTATGGTGTCCTGTGAAATCCCATAATCCTCCAACATTTGCTTCATCCACAAGAGTTGCGTGCAACAACTCCCGACGGCGATGTACTCACCCTCCGCGGTGGACAAAGAGATGGAATTTTGCTTCTTGATCATCCAGGAGACAAGAGAAGAACCAAAATAGAAACACCCACCAAAAGTGCTCCTACAACCATCTGCACCCCCGGCCCAATCGGCATCCGAATAGGCGGACAAATGGTCATCAGTATCAAAGGAATACCAAATACCATATGAGAGAGTCCCACTCACATATTTAATAATACGTTTTAGGGGAAGTAAATATGACTCTTTCGGGGACGCCTGGTATCGCTCACAGACTCCAACACTAAAGGCTATGTCAGGACGACTGGCAGTCAAGTAGAGAAGACTACCTATCATACTTCGATACAAGGTTTGCTCTACATCCTTGCCTGAAGTGTCCTTACTAAGCTTGGTAGTGGTACTCATACGCGTACGAGCATGCTTAGCGGAGTCTAACCCAAATTTCTTCACTATGTCTCTTGCATACTTAGATTGGGAGATGAACATCCCATCCTCTAGCTGATGAACCTGGAGACCAAGGAAAAAACTAAGCTCACCTACCATGCTCATCTCAAACTCACTTTTCATCTCCTCCTCAAAGTGATGAGCATGTTGGGAGCACGTGGATCCAAAGACTATGTCATCCACATATACCTGGGCAACCAAAATAGCACCGTTATCTCTCCTGACAAATAATGCCATATCAACTCCCCCTCTCTTGAAGTCATGGGTTAAGAGATAGGAAGTAAGTCTTTAGTACCAAGCACGAGGTGCTTGCTTCAAACCATACAAGGCTTTTCTCAGATAATAAACGTGCTTCGGGTGCTTAGGGTCTTCAAACCCTTTTGTTTGTTCCACATAAACCTCCTCCTATAGAATGCCATTTAGAAAGGCACTCTTGAGATCCATCTGATATAAATTGAAGCGTAGATGACATGTGATGGCGAGTAGTAAGCGGACGGACTCATGCCTCGCAACAGGAGAAAATGTCTCCCTAAAGTCTACACCTTCTATCTATGTGTAGCCTTGAGATACCAACCTATCCTTATTTCTAATTATGGTACCATTTTCATCCATTTTATTCTTGAAAACTCATCTGGTACCAATCACATTAGTCTCACTAGGTCGGGGAACAGGTTCCCAGACATTATTCTTTTTAAACTGAAGCAACCCATCCTATATGGCAGATATCCAGTGTTCATACTTGAGTGCTTCTTTGTGATTCTTGGGCTCGACTCTGGACGTGTAGAAAAAATGGCTAACAACGTTCCCGTGCTGAGCACGAGTCTTGACCCCTAGAGTGGGATCACCAACAATGGCAGAAGGGTCATGACTCTTACGAACCCAATTAGGTGTGTCCCCTAGCATAGGAGTAGGGTCCACAGAGTGTGGGTGAGGTATAAGTAAATTACTGCCAGAAACATCCTCATCCTCACACTAAAGGCTAGAATCAATAAACGCCGAAGGTTCGTCATCTTTCATGGTGATGTTTATTGACTCCATGACCTTGGAGATCTTCAGGTTAAAAACTATGTACACTCTACTATTCGATGAATATCCCGTGACACCCCGTGATCCAAAATAAGGGGTGGCGAGCCCAATACTCCAATATAACGGAATTATAGACCCTAAACCCTAAACCCTAAACCCTAAACCCTAAACCCTAAACCCGAATCATTCTATGCATCTCAATAAAAATATAGAGTATCCAGGACAACCACCCACTATTTCAGAAAACGGGTTGCCAAAAATTTTAAATTTAAAGTAAATAAAAGAAAACAAACAACCAATTTCCTGAAAAGATAAGGGAAACCCCAAGGATGTATATATATCTATAACAACTGGTAACAAAGAAGAGGACCGAACATGTTATCAGTCCGCTGATTCATAGAACAATAATATTCAATTACAATAAATTTATATATTACATTCCATTAATCAATTACAAAAGCTTGGGCCTCGCCCGAGTGAAAGAGACCCGATCTTAACTAGAATACAAAAAAATGAAAACATCTATACCAATGATGACTCGTAATACCCGTAATGCATCACGGCTCGCCGAAGACATCGGAATAGGAATTCAAATCAGGTATCCTTGCGGCGGAGTACCTGAGTGGAGACAAGATGCACATGCAACAAGAAATGTAAACCGGTCAGGGCCCGGTTCTACATGATTACCAGATGAATGAAGAGTATGACAGTTATGAATGATGAATCATAATGAGAGATATAACTATCTAACTACACAATTTAAAACATAAACTAAGCAGGAAGACAAAACAACTAACATTAATCTGAAAACTTATAATGTGTACCAATTATCTCATATATCTTTTCCCTAATAGGAAATATATGTAAAATCACAATGTTACGCTCTTTATGGCATTTTTCTCTCATTTTTACATTTTGTAAAAATCCTTTCCTTATCAGGAAAATAATCATTTTCAAATGCTCTTTGTGGCATTTATATGTGCTCTTTGTGGCACTTCATCATGCTCTTTATGGAATATCAATTACATCAAGTCCCACTTGATTATGAATAGTTATATTTATATACATATAACGATTCTAAGACAGCCCGATCGGGTTTCCCCACTATGCGCGCCCCTAAATGACCATCATCTTCCAGGGCCTATCATAAGACAACCTGGGCACCTATATCGCAAGACGTCGGGAAGCGGCCATGTGCCTGCGGGATAGTCAAGACCACACCCGGAATCTCCCACCCATCGCAAAAAAATATATAACAATAAGAACTCACATGGCTTATGGACTATATCCACCCTGCGTTAATTTTCCAGGGGGCATCACCTCACGCGCGAACTTACCTTATGATGTCATTTAGAGAGGTGTGTTTAAACCATTTTATTTATCATGTTAAAAATCAAGTAAATTATCATTTACCAATTTCATGATTAAGTAAATTATCATTTACTAAAATCAATACCATTTCCATTTCATTTCATCTCCATGTATGTGTTTCATTTTATCCGAAACCATTACCTTTTTACTTCTTGTAAATAATATAACTTATTATCCGGAGCCATACTATAGCTTATATCGACACTACAACCTCAAAGGAGTAAATAACCTCTTGATTATCTCCAAGCATTTTACGGTATTATTTTAAAACCCCAAGATTATCATCTTCCAAAGGAATGAATGAACTATGAATTTATTCTCCAAAGTGACCTTTATGTTGTTATTATGAACCACCAAGGTTAACATAGCGCAATTGAGCTTCCAAAATCTCCCAACATTCTTTTGGGGTGATAATGTAAACCATAAAAATTAATTTAGCTCAATTGAGCTTCTAAAGTCTCCCAAACATAATACTACATCTCCTAGTTTTATGAAAATCAACTAGAAGAAAAATGCCCTAACTTCAATTGGCATATCCCCGGAAAACCCCACCAAAACCATTTCTAATCTAGAGTAGTATCTCAACTCATCTAGAACTCTAGGACTCTAAGTTTACTTCATTCAAGAAGGTTCCTAGTCCCTATCGAGAAGAAAAATCTAGGAAACAAAAATAAGGTTTAAAGTGGAAAACAAGGGATCGGTCGACCGGTCCCGAGACCGCGGTCTACCGCGTCTCCAGGTTTTGCCTACGAAAGAAAGCAGAAATCTAAAAATGGTATAGTCGGTCGACCGGTCAAAGGACCGCGGTCAACCGCGCAAGAATTTTATGGCTTTCTGGGAAAGCAGTAAGCTTGCCCCCGAAGGCCCGGTCGACCGATCAGGGGACCGCGGTCGACCGGTCGTAGCAGACCTAGGGTTCTTCCTTCTTCAAAAACTACACCCAAATGATGATTTACATTTTCCCAAATCTCAAACCTTGTCCATCTTAAACTCAACCAACAATCTTTATCTACCCAAAGATTTTCCTATATGATTTATAACCATCAAGACCCACAATTTCTTTAACATAAATCAAGATTAGGGTTTAAATCCCACAAATTCCACATTTAAACCATAAATGAAAATACACAACTATCATACAATTTATACATCTTAAATCACATATTTGCAAGTAGAATACTTGCCTTAGGGTTGATATTTCTGATTTATTTGTTGAAGAAGCATCAATCCATATTCAATCTTCATTTTCTCTCTTCTTCCTCCACTTTTCTCTTCCTCTCTCTTTCTCTCTCATTCTCTCTAGGGATTAAGACCTAAAATAGAGAAATTAGGGGATTTAAAAGACTTAAGTCGTGGCTTAACATAAGTCTCCCCACTTAAGTGGTTAATACCACATGAAAATGACTCAAAATACGCGTTGAAGCTAAAACCAGGTAAAAGTGCCCGAAACTCAAAAATACAATATGGCACTTATTTTGACTAACTCGCATATCCCGGGACTAACTACGCCCTCTAAAATGGCATCCGACAATTTTCTAAACCACTTTAAATTCCAGTTTCAATTAAACCATAATGTCATTTAAAACACATAACACTATTAAACATACAATAGAATGATATGTACTTTCTCATGCAGTAAATATGCAATAACCCAGCAAATATTAACTTTCATTTCATAAAATTAATATTTACTCCAGTTCCAACATTTTATGTAATTACCTTAAGCGATAAAATTAATATAAAATGAGCCTTCCAGAACCGAGGGTTGTTACATCCTCCCCTCCTTAAGAGTGAATTTTGCCCCCAAAATTCGGGCATACCCAAATCTCATAAAGGGTATACTACTCTAAACTAGGATTCTACCATCCTAAACAAACCCCTCGTTATCACCGTCATCCTAAATGGACCCGGACTAAGGTCGACTTTATCGATCTGAGCCTACATTATTTGTGATCTAGCGTAGCACAAAACGTTCTTCCCTAACTTATCGATTCTACCGTCTTTAAAACGGAAGAAGATACCCTCACAACTCGGCATAGACCGCTTTACTCCCTCCTCAGAGATGTTTGTACCAATGCTACTTGGCTTAACCCCAACACAAATCAACTTTCCTTCGCATTGATTTATCACCTCATGGCGTATGGCTCAGAAGCCAAATCTTTAAAGAAATGTTCCAAGACCACTCCAAGTCTAAGGAACATATTACCCGTTGGTTTCATCCAACGAGTATGCGAATTACTCAACCGACTACACTAGGCCACTCACGGTTCCAAGCCTTAGGGAATGATCCATAAGGCCATTCAAAGCCTAATGTTTATACGGGAATTTCCCTCCAAGCCGTTATGCTCTCAATTGCTATATGTCCTAAGGCGCACATTCCAGGTATGCCTCTCGGCATTAAGTCAACTTCCTCCATTCATCAATCCTCTTTAGGGTGGTAAGGTATACTCCATTCCCATACGGTTCCCATTACTTCATGGAAACTCTTACCAAATCCCCGACACGAATATATAGTCTCAGTCCACCCTATTCTAATAGGAACCTCCCACGGTTCTACCATTCCTCCATCAAGAACGAGGCGTACTCTTCTACATCTAGTCCGCCCATAATGGCCGGAAAAGTAACGATTTGGTCGAGCGATCAACGATTTTCTCAAAGAGGATCATGACCATAACGGTTTCGGCACTTCAATACAACCGTCTATGAATATACCCCTCTTCATTCCACCGATACTCTTCTTCGCACTAGTAGGTGAAATGGTCAATCACAGATAGAAATTGCTCTCACTATAGAGTCTTTCGAGTCATGCTCATTTAATTTGGCTTTCCATGCCAACACCCATATCTCCGACGGGTTTCCTACTCGATGCCCCTACTACCCCAATTGCATTCCCTTAGCGAATGAGAAAAAACCAATCACTAGTTCTTCTAAAAATCCGAGCAATAACTCGATTTCTCCCATGACCTATTGCAACAACTTGTTGCCTCGCGAGAAAGACTAAATTTCCCTACCCAGGAAGTAGTACCTCCATTTCTTTAAGGCAATTTCCACAGCAATGAATTTTAAATTCAAGCGTGGGATAATACTTCCCACAAGTTTAGGCTTGTGAGACGCATAGACGACGAGTCCATGATCCAGTATTAATACTTCCCACTCCTGGCAGAGACTTATTCATTTAACCCTCTCTCTATATCACTATCAATAGCTCAGGAGTGAAGGTCAGCCCGTCCCTTAACTCCCCGTAAGTAAGGTCACCACATAGCAACATATCTAAGAAAGGCCTTATCAACCTATCTCAACTTCCGATAATTCGCTCGATTTTGTGCGTGGGACGTCTCGCCAAAGAGAAATCCAAACAAGGAACCCTCCCGTTACACTACTACCTCGCATCGTTGGTCATTAAGATGTAATGGTCTAAGACACATGATCGGGATCGGAACAATTCTAATTTACAATCCTACTTACGATAGCATTTTTTAAAGATCTTAACTGATCAGACATTCACTTCCTGTGGAGTCTTTCAGATACAAATTCCCTTTATAAAACATGGCCTTATTATCAAGGCACAATCCCGAAGTCTCAATCCGACTTCGTATCACAGTCTCCCTCCCATAGATCAGAGGAGATAACTATATACAGTGCTTCTACCTCGCACTTTAATAGCCCTTAATCACTCTTCTACATGATTTTCGGCTAATCTTCCAATCCCACTTCTAACAACAAAATAAATAAAGTAAAAGAGAAATAAAAGGATAGCGTCTCTCCAATCACAACATCGTTAAGTGTTCATGCGGCGGAGTGTCTCGCCGAAGCGAAATCCAAACAAGGAACCCCTCCGACACATGCCTACTTAACTAGTTGATCATGGAGATAAGCATAACATGCATAAATAAGACAAACAAACAATCAAACGCTCACACAAGATAACTAAACGAATAACAAAAACTCCTACCTACCTCGATTCACCTCTATAAAGTCTTAACCTGTATCCAGAGGAGAAATCATAGAACAACTTGTTCCATTTTGAACTAGAAGTAAGATAGCCTTACAATTTTACTTTCTTGCTATCATACCAAACCAACCAAAATATCTTTACTCGCATAATGTACATAAAATAATAGAAAGGAAAATTAACATCTCTCCACTCCCAACGTCGTTAAGGTTCAAGCGTGGAGCGTCCCGCAAAAGCGGAATCCAAACAAGGAACCCCTCCTATGCATTACTACTTAACCTTGTTAGTCGTGGAGATAAGTCATAACATCCACATACAATGCAAACAAGCAGCAAAAACATTCATACTAGTTATCACATATAGCACATATGCCTTTAAATTATCATTACTCGTTTTATAACAAGTGAAGAGATGATAAAACTTCCCTACCACGGAAGTCATATAATTATCTTTCTATAATAATGTTGATACTATTACAAACTCGATATGCACACCCGAATCTAGAGTAAACATAATACTACTCTATCTTATTCTAAGGAATACACCACCCCCTAATAAGGTGGAATTCCCACCAACAGTTTAAGCCAAGCACTCCGGGTCAATACTAATGAATATCAGACTCCATATTCGAGCCTTATACAAACCAATATTACTTCCCTCAACTTCCCAACTAGGCACTTTATTTTTGCCCTTGTTCTTCCAATCAACGTAGTAAAAACGTGTTGTTCTTCCACGTCACTGTAGCCCACGTAGTTCCTTTTACTTTCTCAATAAAAGAGAACACGCTCTCGGCCTCCTCTTCCTCAGTTCAATGAAACCTTCCCAGACGGATGTCCACCAATGCGGTTTCATGATCACTGCCCCATCAGAAGTGTTAGCGACACTTATTCTGGAGCCTATCATTCCATTGGGGGGCTCTCACTTATACCAACCTTTCTTGAGTGCACGATCTCCCTAATCGCACAACTCTTCTTCACAAGTCAGCCTCTAACTGAGCCTCGTGTGAACACCTGAGGATCTTACCTTCTCCTCCTTCCAGTTACCCTAGAGAAACTTACGATAGGAAGTATCTACCGGGTTCCTCCATGGGAAAATCTTCCGGCACCCACGAATATGGTGACCATGTTTTCACCATCTCAGCACTACTTCTACGGGTGAAGGATTCTCCCCCATCATACTTCTGAGCACTTCTCTACTTCAATTTAACATCGCTTGAATTCTCAAGCTTGGTACCACTTTCTACTTCTAGCGATACTTGGGAAAACTACATCAGCTATAATTTGTAGTCGTAGTAACAAGACAAGGAAGTGTTACAAAAAGGGATCTACCTCCAAAGCGGTCCTCATCCCCGACCACAATTTACAGTCCTTAGTAGTTCCTTCTCATGACACACTTCTCCAATTAACCTACTGTTCTCACACGAATGCGCATAAGATTTTATAAGTTCTACCTCATGGCAGAAGAGCGAGATCTTACTAGGGAAATCAACAATCTTAGTCCTAAGGCTTTATGTCAAATCAAAAGCAATGCTGAAAACGTAAGGCGTCCACACAGATTCCTAATGACTCTAGAACCTGATGCTCTGATACCATCTGTGACACCCCGTGACCCGAAATAAGGGGTGACCAGCCCAATACTCCAATATAACGGAATCATAGATGGAATCATTCTCAGCATCTCACTAAAAATATAGAGTATCCAGGACAACCACCCACTATTTCGGAAAACGGGTTGCCAAAAATTTTAAATTTAAAGTAAATAAAAGAAAACAAACAACCCATTTCCTGAAAAGATAAGGGAAACCCCAAGGATGTATATATATCTATAACAACGGGTAACAAAGAAGAGGACAGAACATGTTATCAGTCCGCTGATTCATAGAACAACAATTACAATAAATTTATATATTACATTCCATTAATCAATTACAAAAGCTTGGGCCTCGCCCGAGTGAAAGAGACCCGATCTTAACTAGAATACAAAAAAATGAAAACATCTATACCAATGATGTCTCGTAATACCCGCAATGCATCACGGCTCGCCGAAGACATCGGAATAGGAATTCAAATCAGGTATCCTTGTGGCGGAGTACGTGAGCGGAGATAAGATGCACATGCAACAAGAAATGTAAACGGGTCAGGGCCCGATTCTATATGATTACCAAATGAATGAAGAGTATGACAGTTATGAATGATGAATCATAATGAGAGATATAACTATCTAACTACACAATTTAAAAGATAAACTAAGCAGGAAGACAAAACAACTAACATTAATGTGAAAACTTATAATGTGTACCAATTATCTCATATATCTTTTGCCTAATAGGAAATATATGTAAAATCACAATGTTATGCTCTTCATGGCATTTTTCTCTCATTTTTACATTTTGTAAAAATCCTTTCCTTATCAGGAAAATAATCATTTTCAAATGCTCTTTGTGGCATTTATATGTGCTCTTTGTGGCACTTCATCATGCTCTTTATGGCATATCAATTACATCAAGTCCCACTTGATTATGAATAGTTATATTTATATACACATAACGATTCTAAGACCGCCCGTCCGGGTTTCCCCACTGTGCGCGCCCCTAAATGACCATCATCTTCCAGGGCCTATCATAAGACAACCTGGGAACCTATATCGCAAGACATCGGGAAGCGGCCATGTGCCTACGGGATAGTCAAGACCACACCCAAAATCTCCTACCCATCGCAGAAAAATATATAACAATAAACGCTCACATGGCATATGGACTATATCCACCCTGCGTTAATTTGCCAGGGGGCATCACCTCACGCGCGAACTTCCCTTATGATGTCATTTAGAGAGGTGTGTTTAAACCATTTTATTTATCATGTTAAAAATCAAGTAAATTATCATTTACCAGTTTCATGATTAAGTAAATTATCATTTACTAAAATCAATACCATTTCCATTTCATTTCATTTCCATGTATGTGTTTCATTTTATCCGAAACCATTACCTTTTTACTTCTTGTAAATAATATAACTTATTATCCGGAGCCATACTATAGCTTATATCGACACGACAACCTCAAAGGAGTAAATAACCTCTTGATTATCTCCAAGCATTTTACGGTATTATTTTAAAACCCCAAGATTATCATCTTCCAAAGGAATGAATGAACTATCAATTTATTCTCCAAAGTGACCTTTATGTTGTTATTATGAACCACCAAGGTTAACATAGCGCAATTGATATTCCAAAATCTCCCAACATTCTTTTGGGGTGATAATGTAAACCATCAAAATTAATATAGCTCAATTGAGCTTCTAAAGTCTCCCAAACATAATACTACATCTCCTAGTTTTATGAAAATCAACTAGAAGAAAAATGCCCTAACTTCAATTGGCATATCCCCGGAAAACCCCACCAAAACCATTTCTAATCTAGAGTAGTATCTCAACTCATCTAGAACTCTAGGACTCTAAGTTTACTTCATTCAAGAAGGTTCCTAGTCCCTATCGAGAAGAAAAATCTAGGAAATAAAAATAAGGTTTAAAGTGGAAAACAAGGTATCGGTCGACCGGTCCCGAGACCGCGGTCTACCGCGTTTCCAGGTTTTGCCTACGAAAGAAAGCAGAAAGCTAAAAATGGTATAGTCGGTCGACCGGTCAAAGGACCGCGGTCAACCGCGCAAGAATTTTATGGCTTTGTGGGAAAGCAGTAAGCTTGCCCCCGAAGGCCCGGTCGACCGATCAGGGAACCGCGGTCGACCGGTCGTAGCAGACCTAGGGTTCTTCCTTCTTCAAAAACTACACCCGAATGATGATTTACATTTTCCCAAATCTTAAACTCAACCAACAATCTTTATCTACCCAAATATTTTCCTATATGATTTATAACCATCAAGACCCACAATTTCTTTAACATAAATCAAGATTAGGGTTTAAATCCCACAAATTCCACATTTAAACCATAAATGAAAATACACAACTATCATACAATTTATACAACTTAAATCACATATTTGCAAGTAGAATACTTGCCTTAGGATTGATATTTCTGATTTATTTGTAGAAGAAGCATCAATCCATCTTCAATCATCATTTTCTCTCTTCTTCCTCCACTTTTCTCTTCCTCTCTCTTTCTCTCTCATTCTCTCTAGGGCTTAAGACCTAAAATAGAGAAATTAGGGGATTTAAAAGACTTAAGTCGTGGCTTAACATAAGTCTCCCCACTTAAGTGGTTAATACCACATGAAAATGACTCAAAATACGCGTTTAAGCTAAAACCAGGTCAAAGTGCCCGAAACTCAAAAATACAATATGGCACTTATTTGGACTGTCTCGCATATCCCGGGACTAACTACGCCCTCTAAAATGGCATCCGACAATTTTCTAAACCACTTTGAATTCCAGTTTCAATTAAACCATAATGTCATTTAAAACACATAACACTATAAAACATACAATAGAATGATATTTACTTTCTCGTGCAGTAAATATGCAATAACCCAGCAAATATTAACTTTCATTTCATAAAATTAATATTTACTCCAGTTCCAACATTTTATGTAATTACCTTAAGCGGTAAAATTAATATAAAATGAGCCTTCCAGAACCGAGGGTTGTTACATATCCCAACAGTATTCCCTTGTCGCTTCGAGAGTCAAACTTTCTTAATTGCTCTCTATCCCATAGGATGTAACATTTACTCCCAAAAACACGGAAATATGCAAGGTTGGGTTTCTTGCCAGTCCACAATTCATAAGGCATCTTAAGTGTGAGTGGACGCATGTAAACCCTATTCATCGTGTGGCATGAAGTAAACACTGCCTCTGCCCAAAATCTCCTAGACACATTACGACCTAGAAGCATAGATCTAGCCATTTCCTGGATCGTTCGATTCTTTCTCTCAATGATCCCATTTTGCTGAGGAGTTTTCATAGCATAAAACACATGTTTGATCCCAAGGCTATCACAATAAAGATCTACCTTTGCCTCTTTAAATTTAGTGTCGTTGTCACTACATATCCTGTTAATAGTGACTCCGCGTTGATTTTGCAGGACATGGCACTTGGTCGTTAAAAACTCCACAGCATCGGATTTCTCCTTCAAAAAACCTACAATTGAGTATGTGGAGAAATCATCCACCATCACGAGGATATACCTCTTACCATCCAGACTCTCAGTACGAGTAGGACCCATAAGATCCATGTGAATAAGCTCAAGAATACGAGAGGTGGTAATGGAATGCAACTTCCTATGGTGTCTACGAATTTGTTTTCCCAACTGACAGGGTCCAGAAATCGTTGAAGTTGACTTTCCAAGAGATAGTAAGCCACGTACTAGGTCCTTTTTAGATAACCAAGTTAAGTCTTTAATGTTCATGTGACCTAGACGTTGGTGCCACAGATCTATAGGAGTGATCGTGGCGCTGTTGCAGATAAGTGAGGATGTGGCCTCAGTCCCATAACAATTGTCCTTTGTCATCACCCCTTGCATTAAAAGTTTACCGGCTTGATCATAGACCTTACACGCATCCCAGTCAAACTTTACGGCAAAGTCAGCGTCGCACAGCTAGCTATTGCTGAGAAGATTTTCTTTCAAACCTTTGACGTAGAAAACATTCTCTAGCATAGGAAATCCCGATAACACTACAGTACCACGTCCGACAATGCTAGACTTACTCCCATCTCCAAAGGTGACTCTGCCATCCTGATAATCCTCAAGAGACGTAAAAAATGAGGCATCACCCGTCATATGTCTGGAGCACCCACTATCAAAATACCACTGTGAGGTACTATGTGCTTTGAGAGCGACATGAACAACAAAGGCCTTTTTATCTTTCTTAGGTACCCAAGTAGTGGAGACCTTTTGTTTACCTTTATTGTTGTTGGTGTTAGCCGGAATGTGAGAAGCATACATTGACGGTAAAGACATGCGTCGGAATTCCTCCATCAAACGCTGTGATGTGGAGACTAAAAACTCAACTCGCTCTCTCAGAATGGTAAAATCATCAGTATGCTGTGGTGGAGCAGTAGTACGTCGTGTCCAACCCATACTATAGCAAAACTCCCTGAGGTGGACTTTTCTTTTGCAATATGTACAAAAGAACACAGTCAAAGGTGGACCTTGGTTTGCCTTTCTCGGTCTAACTCTCCGTCGAGGATTTTGACGATGGCCAAAAGGAGTCGTAGTAAACTCATGAACTGGTCTAGGTGCAATTTGTGACGTGGAGGCACCATCATAACCTATTTCCTACCTATCACCAAAACCTAAAGCGGGGCCGAGGAGCATCTTTCCCATCTTCCCAGATCTGTCCTCGATTTGTACCATGACTTCTCGGTGCTCTCTCCAGATCATGAGTAAGCTGGGAAACAAGGGCTTCAAGTTTCTTTCGAGTCTCCATGGAGGAATGGAGCTCACTCGTAAGACTAGCTACTTGTTTAGTCAAGTCCCCTTTCTCTTTCTCAAAACAACTCTCTCTCTCTCTCTCTCTAAACAAACTTTCTTTCTTAACACAGGCAGACTCTCTCTCTCTCATGGCGGTGCAGGTGGAGGACTCTCTCTCTCTTGCTTCTTCTAACTCTTGTTCTAATGCGGTGATCCTAAGAACTAACACTTTGTTACACTTTTTAGTTTTAAATGACTCATTATATAATTCGGAGTAGGCGCGTTGAAGATTACTCTCGCTCTCACCTGCGTCATCCTCCCCCTCACTCACATCGATCTCACTGTTGAGGTGTCCCTGTGATACATCATCCTCATCATCGTGAGGAGCACTAGAAGTACTCACATGACTAGCCCTGAATGCGGGAAGTTACACTCATGCGATGACTCATCTTCAGAATCCACCGACTCGACCTCACTGTCGTCACTAAGGGTAGCATTAAGGCCATATTTTCCCTTTTCTCTGTTCAGCCTAGTAGCACACTCAAAGGCTCTATGACCCCTTCTGTCACAGATAAAACATCTCTCACTTTCATTCTTAGGAGGGTCTTTAAAAACTTTTTCATTTTTCTTTTCAAACTTATTTTTCTCAAACTTCTTTTTATCTTTAAAATTACCATTTTTCTTGAATTTGAGAATTCTTTTGAAATTTTTATCAAACAAGGCTAAATCATCTAGATCAAAATCACACTCAAAATCTGACGTATCAATCTCTACTTTTCTAGATGACTCCCTCTTTCTTGCCGACCCCTCACCTTTTCTCTCCTGGGCATTAAGTGCAATTCTCTTATATTTAGACTTGACAGATTTAGGGAACATATCAATCTCATAAGTTTGCAAATCTCCTACAAGTTCCTCCAATTTTAGCGTATTTAAATTACCCATAGAATTTAGCACAGTGACTTTAGGGATAAAACGCTTAGGGAGAGAACGGAGAATATTTTTGACAACTCTAGCATTAGGAATATGTTCACGAAGATTGAAGCTAGTTCTAACAATATCAGACAGTCAATCATAAAATTCATTAAAACATTTCGATTCAAACATGGTGATTGTTTCAAATTGGGTTATCAAATTTTGCAGTTTAGACTCTTTCACAGCATTAGTACCTTCACGGAAAACATTTCGATTCAAGCATGGTGATTGTTTCAAATTGGGTTGTCAAATTTTGCAGTTTAGACTCTTTCACAGCATTAGTACCTTCACGGGTAAGTTGTAAAACATCCCATGCCTCTTTTGACGTGGTGCACGTCATTATGCGTTTGAGCTCATCAGGTGTGATAGACCCAGAAATAGCACTTAAAACCTTAGAATTAAAAGATGACCATCTAAACTCTTCTTCAATCCAAGAGGAAACAGGTTTTAAATTGGTCACATTTTCAACAGTGACGGAGAGAGGTATCCACCCTCTTTCAACCAAAATCCGTACACGTTCATCAATGGCTTTTAATGCATATCTCATGCGGGCTTTCCAATATGCATAGTTTGTCCCGTCAAAAACTGAAATTTTATTATATAACTTCTGCATTATGAACACACTCGTTTTAAAAAAAATCAATTTTTTGAAAAATTGATATCTTAGAAAAAATTTGCGGACAATTAGGAATACGTGATAGATTAGCGTAACCTGCTCTGATACCAATTTGAAAAGAGTGCGTGTGCGTTCAAATTAAGAAATTATATAATTAATCTCAGTTTTACCCAATTAAGACCTAAACATGCATCTAGGTGTGATTGAATAAGATGATGAAATAAGCAAGAACATTCAAACACACACATGTGAGGAAAAATCCCCCAAAGGGGAAAAACCATTTATTTTCAATATAATATTGTAACATACAATTTCTCGAATTACAATGAAAATATAGTGACACAAAATTACCCGCAGGCGTCGGATCTGTAGTCGGCGGCTGGAACTTTCCCTTTCCAGGAGGGTAGTAATGAAGAAGAAGGATGGTCTTCTCCACAAATATTTGAACAGACACACGGTTGTGTTCTTGGGTTGCAAACGGATTCACACGGGCTTGAAAAGTTGTGTGAATCAAAACATGAGTCTTAGGACTCACAAAGGTGAAGACTTAGAGTATTTCGGACTCTGAAAATAGTCTATTAAAGTCTTACTAAACAAATCCCCGAAGTTGGTTTATAAAAGAAAACCTGGCCCTAAAAAATCTGAACACGATGTGCACGGTTTTATCCCAGGCGGATCGGTCCGCTTCTGATCCGGACCAGTCCGAGGTCGGATCGGTTCTTTTTAGAAAAGGTCTTCTTCGGTTTGCAATCAGTTTGGCGTCTACTGGATTGAAGCATAAGCGGATCGGTCCGGCTTGAGGCGGATCGGTCCGTTGGCGGATCGGTCCAGTGCGGACCGGTTCCTTTTTAAAACAGGCGGACCTGTCCGTCGGACCAGAAAACTGATTCCTTGAATTCTTTGATATTGCGATCCGTTGATGATGATGTGATCTTGAATTTCTTCAATGATGTAACGGCTTATGACATACACATAAATAATGGACAAAATGTCCTTACATTAATAATTGTACATATCCAACTAAAAAGCGTGAGAATAAAAAAAATAATTGGAATAAAAAATAAAGTCGACTAAAAATGAACCCAATGAAAAAAAATACTAACAAGAAAAGACATTATTTTTTTATCAATAAAAAAAATATCCAAATAAAAGCGTCACAAGACAATGGGTTTTTTTTAAATGAATCCGGTCAAAATAAAATGACACGACACAATATAATAGTTAATATATTTTTTTTTTCTATTAGGATTTTATCTAAGTAATATCGGCACAATACAAAATATTCGTTTCAGAAAAAATCAAAACAACAAAATGTATAAAAAAAATTGTTAAAACGAATATGTATAAAAAATATTTTTTTAATGAAAAATAGTTAAAACAGGTTTTTATATATCTAAAAATAGTTAAAAAGTATTTTTAATTAAAAAATAAAAGTTTAAATAGTATTTTACCGCCTATTATATTTTGGACGAAACTATCCCCATTTTTCTAATACAAATATTAGTTTTGTTAGTTTATCTTTTTATTTAATAAATAAAGTGGATACTTCAATAAACAAAGAAAATTTTGCTCAAATTTTTAATGGCAATTTTTTTTAAATTACAATTAATTTTGTTGGGGAACGAATTTTTTTCCATTCGTTAATTACGTACTTTGGATGATTTCGTCGTGCCTTCAGGCACGGGCATACCCTAGTGTGTGTGTGTGTGTGTGTGTGTGTGTGTGTGTGTGTGTGTGTGTGTGTGTGTGTGTGTATATATATATATATATATATATATATATATATATATATATATATATATATATATATATACTTAATCATAACATTCTATGGGTGTACGTATGTAAGCCTTATTTTATTTGCACACCTTTACGTTGGGCATTTACGATTCGTCGAATGTCAAGGACAAAATTCCTATATTAGTGGGTGAGTATGTAACAACTCGTAGAATGTGGAATCTATTTAACTTTAGTTTGTAAAATTTTTATGAGTTTTGAAGTGATGATTTTACATGCGAGATTTACCCAATATTCTCCTCTAAATTTTGTCGAGAGTATTTTTTTTTTCATTTTTTTCTTTTATTATTTTTCTATTTATTTTAAGCATATGTATTATTCGAATAAGATATAGTGTAGTTATTTAGGTGGGCATGGGTCCCTGAACCTTTAATATGGCATTGAGAATGCTCACCCACCAAAAGTCCAAAAGTCCATTAGCTAAAATGAGGCTTTAAGAAGCCTAGGTGAGGGGAGGTGAGAGCAAATGACCTATTGACCTGTTATTGAGAAATATATTGGTACAATGCTCGAGTGTCGCATTGGACTCGTATACAGTTTTGTATTGTTGCATTATTTCACCGTTATTGTATTGAGCATTTTATTCTTTCCATATTGTGTACTACCCGTTCTCTTTTTTTAGTGGTAGGTAAGCATTGATTGGGACGTTACTGATTTTTGAAGGATATTTAGTGCACGACATTATGAGAATATTATTGTATAAATTAGCAGTGTAAATATGTGGGAGCTCAGTGTTTTTTGAGTGAAATTAAAATGTAACTATTTGGAGATAGTTTTGATTTAGGTGAAAATGTTGGGATTGGATAATATGTATTTTGATGACCTGTTACGTTCATATTTGTGGAATATAGACGCTCTATATGGATTGTTGATGATTTTAGTTTAATTTTAAGCATGGTGACACCTCAAAGTTCTCGGGGTGTTAGAAATGGAATCATAGCATTGTCATAGGTCTCCGAGGTTGTGAGCCCATTTAGCTTCCACATCACCAATCTTTTATCCCCTTTGTTAATTCACACTCCTTACGAAGTTGGGTCTAGCATACTTATTAGAAGTGTTTCTTGGAGATAGGGAGGATTGTGATAAAGACGTTTTTGACACTGAGGTTAGAAGTGGTAATCTGGATGTGAGGATCCTTTGAGTTGATTTTGGAGACGATATTTATTTGGAAGACTGTTAATATAAATTTAGGATATATCTAGTATCCATACAATAATGTGATTTGATTTACAATTTAAGCTTGCTATGTCTATTGGGGTTAAAACCCAGGGGTGATTCGTGGGAGAGCGTGGTATGCCGTTATTTTCATAGTTATGGGTGTGTGTGTGTGTGTCTATATATTTATATATATAGTTAGTTAGTTAGTTAGTTAGGATATATATATTGCATATTTGTTCGTGGTGTATATGCGTGTAGGATTGGGTGTATAGGCGTCCAATCGTAGCATTCTATGGGTGGGTTGTAAGTCTTATTATATTTGGCCAACTTTATGTTTGACATTTATGCTTCATCAAATTATGAGAACAAAACTCCTCTATTAGTGGGGGATTATGTAACACTGGTGGTTTTTTATCCTTAAAAATCTTTGTTACATTAAAAATGTTGAAGAAATAATTTTTGTAAACTATTTAATTTTAGTTTGTAAAGTTGTTGGTTTTTATATATAACAATAAGACTTTAAGAGAAATTTCATTCGATATTAAATTTTAATAATTATTAAAATGATATTCAAAAAACTATTGGAGGATCTGACCTAAGGAGGAAAAGAAAATAAATTTGACATCTGATCAAGATTATTTTTTTTAACTGAGCTTCATCTCTCCATAAACTATAACATATTAAAATTTCAGTCAACTTTCCGACCGTCCCAAATGTTTTTTTAGTGTTTGTACTTAATTAGGATTATTTCTTTAAATCCTTCATCTAAGGAATGGGTTTAGATACTTTTAACCCTTCTCAAAAAGTGGTAGCCTCCCAAATTATTAACTCGTCTCGTCTAGAAAACATAAACCCCATTAAACACAACTTGCAACCTAAGTTTCGAGGATCTAAATCAAGTTTTCTCAAGAACAACCAAGAAGGGGTCTTTACTATTTTCGCAAGAGGAATGCAACGGTGTAATAAGGATTTCAAGGAACAATTTTATGAGTTTTCAAGTGATGATTCTAGTTACGGGATTTACACAATATGCTCCTCTAAATCTGTCAAGAGAATTTTCTTGTTTATCAGTTATTTGTATTGTTCTTGAAATGTTTTTGTATGCATTGTAATTATATGTGTTTTTTGACTGAGATATAGTGCATCTGTTTATGTCGGCATGGGCCATGAAATTTTAATATGGCACTGAGAATGGTCACCCACCAAAAGTCCAAAACTCCATTAGCCGGAAAGAGGATTTAAGAAGACTACATGAGGTAAGGTGAGACATGGTCACCTATTGATGTGTTATTGAGAAATATATTGGTACCATGCTCGGGGATGCATTGGACTAGTATACAATTTCATATTGTTGCATTTTTTCACCGTTATTGTATTGAGCATCTATTATTGCCATATTGTGTACTTCCCTATTCTCATTTTTTAGTGGCGAGTAGTCGTGGATTTGGATGCTACTGATTTTTTAAGGATATTAAGAGCATGACGCTACGAGAATATTATTAATTTATAAATTGTCAGTGTAAATATTTGGGAGCTCAGCGTTATTTTCAGTGAAATTAAGTTGTAACTATTTAGATTTACATGTAAATTTTAGAATTGGACAATAAGTATTTTGATGACAAGTTATGTTCATTTTTTTGGATTAAAGAAGCTTTATATGGATTGTTGATGATTTTAGTTTAATTTTAAGCACGGTGACAACTTAATGTTCTCCGGGTGTTACAAATGGTATCATTGCAAGTTCTTATGTCTCATAGGTTGTGAGTCCATTCACCTTACGGTTCACCAATCTTTGATCCCCTTTGCTAATTCACATTCCTTCTGGTACTGGGTCTAGCAAAGGTAGTGTTGTATTATAGACGTGTTGGCATTGAGTTTAGAAGTGGTAATCTCGATGTTAGTATCCTTAGAGTTGATTTTGGAGAAAATATTTATTCAGAATATTTTTGGTATAAATTTTGGGTATATCTTGTATCGATGTACTGATGTAATTTGATTTGAGGATTTAAGCTTACTATGTCTATTGGGGATATAATCGATGGGTGATTCGTGGGAGAGCGTGGTACACCATTATTTTCATAGTTATGGGTGTATATATATATATATGTGGTTAGTTAGTTAGTTAGTTAGTAAGTAAGTTAGTTACTTCAAACATATATCGCATCTTTATTCGTCTTTTATATGTGTGTTGGATTGGGTGTATAGGCTCCCAATCGTAGGTAAGTTGAATTATATTTGCGCAACTTTATGTTTGACGTTTACGCTTCGTTGAATTATGGGAACGAAACTCCTGTCACCGGTGATTTTTTATCCTTAAAAATCTTTGCTATATTAAAAATTTTGAAAAAATAATTTTTGGAATCTATTTAATTTTGGTATGTAAAATTGTTGGTATTTATATATAACAATAAGGCTTTAAGAAGAATTTCATTCGATATTAAATTTAAATAATTATTAAAATTATATTTAAAAAATTGCTGGAGAATCTTACTTAAGGAGGTTAAGAAAATAAATTTGACATTCGATCGATATTTTTTTTTTACCAGAGCTTCATCTTGAAATAAGCTACAACATATCAAAATTTCAATCAACTTTTCGACCGTCCCTAATGTTTTTTTATTGTTTGTACATGATTAGGATTCTTTCTTTAAATCCTTCATATAAGGAACGGGTTTAGACCTTTTAAAACACTTTTAACCCTTCTCAAAAAGTAGTAGCCTCACAAATTATTAACTCTTCTCGTCTAGAAAAATAAACCTCCCATTAAACACAACTTGCAACCAAAGTTTCGAGGATCTAAATCATGTTTTCTCAAGAATAACCAAGAAGGTGTCTTTACTAATTTCGCAAGAGGAACGTAATGGTGTAATAAGGATTTCGAGGAACAATTTTATGAGTTTTCAAGTGATGATTCCAGTTACGGGATTTACACAATATGCTCCTCTAAATCTTTCGAGAGTATTTTCTTATTTCTCAGTTATTTGTACTCTTCTTGAAATGTTTTTGTATTCATTGAAATTATATGTGTTTTTTTATTGAGATATGGTGTATCTGTTTATGTCGGCATGGGCAATGAACTTTTAATATGGCACGGATAATGGTCACCCACCAAAACTCCATTAGCCGAAAATAGGCTTTAAGAAGACTACGTGAGGTGAGGTGAGACACGGTGACCTATTGATGTGTTATTGAGAAATATATTGGTACCCTGCTCGGGGTCGCATTGGACTCGTATTCAATTTCGTATTTTTGCATTTTTTTCACCCTTATTGTATTGAGCATCTATTCTTGCCATATTGTGTACTTCTCAATTCTCATTTTTTAGTGGTGGGTAATCATGGATTTGGATGTTACTGATTTTTGAAGGATATTAAGAGCATGACGCTATGATAATATTATTATTTTATAAATTGTCAGTGTAAATATTTGGGAGTTTAGCGTTATTTTGAGTGAAATTAAATTGTAACTATTTGGAGATAGGTTAGATTTACGTGTAAATTTTGGGATTGGACAATATGTATTTTGATGACCTGTTATGTACATATTTGTGGAATATAGACGCTCTATATGGATTGTTGATGATTTTAGTTTAATTTCAAGCACAGTGATAGCTCAAAGTTCTTCGGGTGTTACAAATGGTATCATGACATTGTCTTAGGTCTCATAAGTTGTGAGTCCGTTTACCTTCCGGTTCACCAATCTTTGATTCCCTTTGTTAATTCACACTCCTTATGGTATTGGGTCTAGCAAAGGTAGTGTTGTATTATAGACGTGTTGGCATTGAGTTTCGAAATGGTAATCTGGATGTTAGGATCCTTAGAGTTGATCTTGGAGACAATATTTATTCAGAAGATTTTTGTTATAAATTTTGGGTATATCTTGTATCGATGTAATGATGTGATTTGATTTGAGGATTTATGCTTACTACGTCTATTGGGGATAGAATCGATTGTTGATTCCTGGGAGAATGTGGTACGTCATTATTTTCATAGTTATGTGTGTGTGTGTGTGTGTGTGTGTGTGTGTGTGTGTATACTAGAGGAATGTCCGTGCCTGAAGGCATGACAAATTTTCAAAAGTATGTAATCGCAAACAGTGAACATTTCCAAAGTACGTAATTGCGAAACGAAAAAAAAATTGTTCCCCAACAAAAAAAAGTATAAAGTCGTGTATAATGTAAATAATAAATGTTTTATATATTATAATCCTAAATTTTCGAAGTGTTGAATTGTGTAAATTTAAGTGTTGAAGGTTTTTAAAACACAAATGTGTAAACAATTTATATACGTAATTGTAAAATGAAAAAAATTATGTTCCTCAACAAAACAAAGAGTAATTTTAAAAACATTTGTCATAATCGCCTTTGTTTATACTGCTATCCACCCTCCTTAACACATAACAAATAGTCCAAATGTTTATTTCTTCTCTTGCTAGTAGCATAATCATATTAACACTAGATATAAACACGGTAAATTAATCATTCAGAATAAAAGAAATTATCTTTACATTCCAAAAGCTAAAACCCAGAATATTATTCCCTTGGCCATATGTGTTTGTGTATGCGTAAGAACCACCATAGAAACAACCAAACTAACAATTCTTACCAAAGTTAATCACCACGCACTGTATTTTCACTCTTCCTAACCTATTGAATCTAAGGCTTAGCTAATATAAAAAAATAATAAAAAAATATGGTACGTAATAATACCCATCATAAAAAATTATTACCCACCATAAGAAAATAGTAAAAAATTATTACAATCGAAATATTTTTTTACACTTTTCAACATAACAATGATATAACCTCTTCTCAAAATGGGTAAGCAATAAAAAACAAAAAAATAGGCACACTCTGTTCTCAGCTTGAGACTGACTTCAAAATGGGTAAGCCATATTCACAACTATCAGCAAACAATGGACATTGACCGACAAAGATGAGCATTGACCCCAACAACTATCAGCAAATAATGGGTCGGGCTTTGTAAATCTTGAACCCTGAAAAGTCTCAAATATAATATAAACCCCCAAAACCCATTAATGATGAAACCCACAAAAAACGTTCATCAAAACCCAAAAAAAAAAGCCGATCCATATTTAAATCTTTGACCCTGTAAATTCTCAAATATTATAAAAAAATCATTAGTCAAAACCACAAAAAAAATCTCACCATGGAACACTTTAATGATGAAACCCAGTTGTGCCAATAATCAGTCCAAGTGACCTCATCGAATTTTTTGGGGGGCTGTGAAAGAAGTCAGTAGTTAATATTGCAATTTCTTCTTCAACTTCATTAACCCAGATGCTTATCTAGTTGCTATTTAGCTGACTTCGTTACTTACTGAACGATCAGTTTACCCACTTGATGTGTGTTGTTGATTTTTTCAACCTTTTCAACTCATAAATTTCTAAAAGAGCCAGTTGATGAGTGTTGTTCATTATAAAAACCCGGTTGAATCCCAATACCATTATTTCAAAAAACAAAAAAAAAACCACAGAATAAAACACCAGAAGAAACCTAAGGATCCATCAGTGAGAGATGCAGTCGATAATTGTCAGCAGGGAGATAAAATAAAGTTCTCTCCGTATGAGTGAAGGTTGATAGAGAGAGAGAGAGGTGTTGAAACATTTAAAATTAAAGAAATATCACCCTTTATAATGCTTTATCCTCGAGACACGATTTTTTGTACGATGGTATGTGGCGTGTAAAGAAGATCTATTTTAAATTATAGTAAAGGGATATTTGTTTTGTATGTCAGTTCCATATATTGCCATAGACACTTTCTGTCCCATTTATCCGATTTTTACTCCTCGAGACGCATTCTCTTATCAGTCCAACTTGGACATATTTATTTTTTGTTCTTTTAGACAATGTCACAATCCTTGTAGGCAGCTGGCTTCGGACCACGTACCTCGTAAAGATCTAACCGTTGTTTTTTTGCCTAGGTGGCTTACATCTACACCATTTATTATCTTATAAACTTATTGAAAAATATATATATATATATATATATATATATATATATATATATATATTTATATGTGTATATCGCATCTTTGTTCGTCGTGTATGTGCGTGTAGGATTTGGTGTATAGGCATCCAATCGTATGATTCTATGGGTGGGTACATGTAAGTCGTATTATATTTGCGCAACTTTATGTTTGACGTTTACGCTTCGTCGAATTATGAGAACGAAACTCCTGTATTAGTGGGGGATTATGTAACACCGATGGTTTTGTATCCTTAAAAATCTTTGTTATATTAAAAATTTTGAAAAAATAATTTTTAGAATCCATTAAACTTTCGTTTGTAAAATTGTTGATTTTTATATATAACCATAAGGCTTTAAGAAGAATTTCATTCGGAATTAAATTTTAAAAATTATTAAAATTATATTTAAAAAATTGCGGAGGATCGTATCTAAGGAGGATAAGAAAATAAATTTGGCATGCGATCGAGAATATTTTTTTTACCGGAGCTTCATCTTGAAATAAGCTACAACATCTCAAAATTTTAGTTAACTTTTCAACTCTCCCTAATTTTTTTTAGTGTTTGTACTTGATAAGGATTCTTTATGTAAATCCTTCATATAAGGAACGGGTTTAGACCTTATAAAACACTTTTAACCCTTCTAAAAAAGTAGTAACCTCCCAAATTATTAACTCATCTCGTCTAGAAAACATAAAACCCATTAAACACAACTTGCAACCTAAGTTTCAAGGATCTAAATCAAGTTTTCTCAAGAACAACCAAGAAGGAGTCTATACTATTTTTGCAAGAGGAACGCAATGGTGTAATAAGGATTTCAAGGAATAGTTTTATGAGTTTTCAAGAGATGATTCTAGAAATGGGATTTACACGATATGCTCCTGTAACACCCCGTACTTTTGTTCATTTAATATTAAATTAATTCAGAAATTTAAAATTACTTGCGTGCTGTAATTTTAATTGAAGAAAAATATATTTAAATATTAATCAAGGAGTGAATGGTTAATATTTAGGAAAATTTATTTACTAAGTGAATAGTAATAATTTATTTACGTCATTTCGGGTATTAATGACGGGGTATGTACTTATCTCAATCGTGAGTCGGTATAGACTAATTTGGGTGTGAGATAAGAATTTTTATAAATTAATTTGGATGCCAATTCTGAGTATACAGTTGAGTCCGGATGGCCCGAGAAAGTCAAAAAAGTGTATCCGGGGGTAGTAAATGTGTCACGGAATATTTTTAGGCATAGTCGGGCCAACACAGGGGAATTTGGGTCACTTGGGCTTGGCCAGTTAGGCAAAAAAGTGATTAAGCCTAATTAAACAATTATAAGAAAAAGGGGAACGGCTGAATTGAGTTTAGAAAATACTTAGTGGGTTAGGAAACCCTAAGAGCTGTTAAAGGAAAATTTGGGGGACAAAGGAGAGCCAAATCAAAGGAGTTAATCTTTAATCTTGGGCATTCACAACTCCAAAATCAGACACTACAAATCATAAGTCAAGTGGTTAACTTGTTGTAGCATTTAAATTGTATTTCAATTCATATTCATGTGACGTGTGAAATCAAAGAAATTCGTTTTGTGATTTAAAGGGTATAAACATGGGGTTTTGGTGAACCACTATTCTGATTTCTAAATTGTGTAGAAATTCATGTAAATTCTGAGATTAGCATATATATATATATACATATATCTGGTATGATGTGTAAACCGGAGGAATTAGAAACAAATTTGAGATAACAATTTGATGTTTAAATGGGTTAAAGATTAAATTGGATTTTCCCCCCAATTTGTGAAAACAATAGAGAACGTAAATTAAATGGTGTTTGCGGACTTTATGGGGGTCCCTGATAAGGTTTTTAGTATATTTTATTGATGAGAAGGCTTGTGATTACTGGTGGAAGAAGTTAGGGTTTTTAGAATTTCATCCATGGCTGAAACGGGCAACTCAAAGAAGAAAAGATGATGACCTGCTCGATCGATCGATCGAGGGTTGGGGGTTAATCGATCGATGATCGATAATTTCTGACAGTACGATCATTTTGTATATATAAGGGAAAATAACTTTTAATTTTTTTCCTATGCCTTATGTAATGAGAAACCAACATGGGGGTCTAATCAAATTAATTGTGAGGAAGGATTAACTGGAATTTGGAGGAAATTTATGTGTGACACACTATGGTTAAATTTTGGGAATAAAATTTCGAAATAATTAAATATGGATTGAGTGGACAAGTCCGGGTATATTGGTTGAGCGATACCAAGACGTTAATTTTAATTAAAGTAAAGGCTAAATTATTTGGAGTCGAGGATTTAGACTCGGGTATAGTTTTATTTCGGGCCACGAGAGTAAGTCCGAATATATTGGGTGGAATGACAACAAAAGTAATTTAATTAATTAATCTGCGAATTATTTAATAATAAGAGTTGGACCATAAACTCATAATATTCTGAATAGGCTTGTGTTACGGACTTTGTACATGGTATAGCCGGGGTAATTAACATTATTTATATATATATACGGCGTGCGATAGTAAATATATGTGGTGTGTGCATTAATATGAGTGGCTAGATATTATTATTATATACTCTAGTGCTATAGGGGGAGGTTGCGCGTAGTGGATGAATCCCCTAGCTTGAGGAGTAGGGTGAGTATATTCCCAGGTTATAGCATCCGTTATATGGGTGAGGGGCATCTCACTTTCAGGGAAGGAATATGACCACCTCCATTTATATGTTTTCACCATGTTAGTGAGCGATTTTGACTTGGGTAACTAGGTTATGTGAATATACCTAGTGGGATATCACTTTAGAGAAGTTACATGCGGTGAGTTATTACTCGGGAGGATTTTATTATTAATAGTAATAATTTATTTACGTCATTACAGGTATTAATGACGAGGTATGTACTTATCTCAGCCGGGAGTCGGTATAGACTAATTTGTTTGTGAGATAAGGATGTTTATAAATTAATTTTTATGTCAATTATGAGTGTACGGTTGAGTCCGAATGGGCCGAGATAGTCGGAAAAGTTTACCCGGGGGTAGTAAACGGGTCATGGGACATTTTGAAGCATAACCGGGCCCACACAGGGGCATTTCGGTCACTCGGGCTTGGCTCGTTAGGCAAAAAACGGGATTAAGCCTAGTTAAACAATTATAAGAAAAAGAGGAACGGCTAAATTGAGTTTATAAAATACTTTGTGGGTTAGGAAACCCTAAGAGCAGTTAAAGGCAAATTTGGGGGACAAAGGAGAGCCAAATCAAAAGAGTTAATCTTCAATCTTGGGCATTCACAACTCCAAAATCAGACACTATGAATCATAAGGCAAGGGGTTAACTTGTTGTTGAATTTAAATTGTATTTCAATTCATATTCTTGTGACGTGTGAAATCAAAGAAATTCGTTTTGGAATTTAAAGGGTATAAACATGGGGTTTTAGTGAACCATTATTCTGATTTCTAAATTGTGTACAAATTCATGTAAATTCTGAGATTAGCATATATATCTGGTATGATGTGTAAACCGGAGGAATTAGAAACGAATTTGAGATAAGGATTTGATGTTTAAATGGGTTAAAGATTAAATTGGATTTTTCCCCCAATTTGTGAAAATAATAGATAACGTAAATTAAATGGTGTTTGCAGACTTTATGGGGGTCCCTGATAAGGTTTTTAGTATATTTTGTCGATCAGAAGGCTTGTGATTGTTGGTGGAAGAAGTTAGGGTTTTTAAAATTTCGTCCATGGTTAAAACATGCAACTCGGAGAAGATGATGACCTGCCCGATCGATCGATCGAGGGTTGGGGGTCGATCGATCGATGGTCGGTAATTTCTGACTGTACGGCCAATTTGTATATATAAGGGAAAATAACTTTTAAATTTTTTCCTATGCCTTATGCAATGAGAAACCAACATGGGGGTCTAATCAAATTAATTGTGAGGAAGAATTAATTGGGATTTGGAGGAAATTTATGTTGGACACACTATGGTTAAATTTTGGGAATAACATTTCAAAATATTTAAATTCGGATTGAGTGGACAAGTCCGGGGATACTGGTTGAGCAATACTAAGACGTTAATTTTATTTAGAGTAAAGACTAAACAATTTGGAGTCGGGGATTTAGACTCGGGTATAGCTTTATTTCAGGCCACGAGAGTAAGTCCGAATATATTGGGTGGAATGACATCAAAAGTAATTTAATTATTTAATGTACGAATTAATTAATAATTAGAGTTGGACCATAAACTCATAATATTCTGAATAGGCTTGTGTTACGGACTTAGTACACGGTATAGCCGGGGTAATATATATATATATATATATACGGTGTGCGATAGTATATATATGGTGTGTGCATTAATATGAGTAGCTTGATATTATTATTATTATATACTCTAGTGCTATAGGGGGAGGTTGTGCGTATTGTATGAATCCCCTAGCTTGAGGAGTAGGGCGAGTATATTTCCAGGTCATAGCATCCGTTATATGGGTGGGGGCCATCTCACTTTCAGGGAAGGAATATGACCGCCTCCAATTATATGTTTTCACCAAGTTAGTGAGCGATTCTGACTTGGGTAACTGGGTTATGTGCATATACCTAGTGGGATAGCACTTTAGAGAATTTACATCCGGTGAGTTATTATTCGGGAGGATATTATTATTAATTATTATTTTAGCATGTTTGTGAATGTTGTAATATGATATTATGTATATAATGAGATAAATAATTATATACCGGTACAATTAATATAGGTTGTGAATTGTATTACATATAATGGGAGTGAAAATTATACGAACTTAAAAAGGGAAATGATTAATTAAGTTAATGTTGAGAATAACTTAGACTTCATAACGGTGGCACACTCGGTTAGAGTAGGGTGGATTCATGGGGTTATAAAATTATCTAGTTATGAGATATATAACTATGGGAAATTTATTGAGGCGTTGGTTGTTCACATTAAAGGAGGGGTGAGGATGTCCTCAAGGGAGTGCGACACTAACTAAAATATGGAGAGCATGCATATTTACTTATTACTGCAAGTTAATTATTTGCTAAATATTTTCCAAATGTTTTGGGTACTAACCCTTGCTATAAAAACTTTTAAAAACCTTTTAGGTGTCCAGCCACAGGGACGTCAGGCTTGACTCATTCCAGGGACCTGTTGTTGTAGCATATGTGGATGTGGCGAGAGTTTGATAGGATCCTCATTCCTTTCATTTCTAGTGTAGAAATTTCCTATCAGTTATTCGAGCATGTTGCTCACTGCTTTATTCAGCACTTACGTTAGACTTGTTGAGATTTATTTACTTGTCTTTATTTAGGTTGGATTTTGAATCGATGGTTCATTCGGTCAGTTAATTATATGTGAATGATTAAATTCAGTTAATTGTGATTGTCATATTATTTTTTTTTTCTGTATAAGTATTTCATTTAAGCTAATGAAAGATAAAACTTGGTAGTTGTCTAATTTTATCACTTAGGTGGGTAGTAATTTAAAAGGCGACAGTGATGCTAAGAATGAACCAAGTGAGAAACATGTTCTAATTTAATTTTGGACTGATCACCCACAGTTAATTAGGCGGGGCGTCACAGCTCCTCCAAATCTGTCAAAACTATTTTCTTGTTTCTCAGTTCTTTGTACTATTCTTGAAATGTTTTTATATTCATTGTAATTATATGTACTTTTTTATTGAGATATGGTGTATCTGTTTATGTTGGCAAGGGACAGGAAATTTTAATATGTCACTGAGAATGGTCACCCTCCAAAAGTCCAAAACTCCATTAGCCGAAAATAGGCTTTAAGAAGACTACGTGAGGTGAGGTGAGACACGGTGACCTATTGATATGTTATTGAGAAATATATTGGTACCATGCTCGGGGTCGCATTGGACTCGTATACAATTTTGTATTGTTGCATTTTTTTCACCGTTATTGTATTGAGCATCTATTCTTGCCATATTGTGTACTTCCCTATTCTCATTTTAAAGTGGCGTGTAATCGTGGATTTGGATGTTACTGATTTTTGAAGGATATTACTAGCACGACACTATGAGAATAATATTATTTTATAAATTATCAGTGTAAATATTTGCTAGTTTAGCGTTATTTTGAGTGAAATTAAGTTGTAACTATTTGGAGATAGTTTAGATTTACGTGTAAATTTTGGGATTGGACACTATGTATTCTGATGACCTGTTATGTTCATATTTGTTGAATATAGACGCTCTGTGTGGATTGTTGATGGTTTTAGTTTAATTTTAAGTACGGTGACAACTCAAAGTTCTTCGGGTGTTACAAATGGTACCATAACATGGTCTTATGTCTCATTGGTTGTGAGTCCGTTTACCTTTCGATTCACCAATCTTTGATCCACTTTGCTAATTCACACTCCTTATGGTATTGGGTCTAGCAAAGGAAGTGGTGTATTATAGACGTGTTGGCATTGAGTTTAGAAGTGGTAATTGATAATACGCAAATATTGCATATTTCATCCTCCGAACGGACGCATTTTAGCCCTCTCGGGTATCTTATTCCCTATATTTATGCTCGTTAACCAGACAACCTTGGATTTCTACGTTAACATGTTTTGCAGTGGTTATTGAGCTTTTATAGGTATTTGGATGCTAAGTGTGAAGCTCGGATGCATTCCGCTTCGTTTCCGTACAAAGTCGCACATTCAAGGGCAATTTAGTCAATTCACATTTTGGTCACCTGGCCCATCATCTTCACGAAAGTTGTATCCCTCCTAGGAAGCTTCGCGTGGCCATGAACAGTGCGCGATTCCGATTCATAACGAAGAAGTTACTGCGATTTCAGTGGACGAGAAAAGCTTGGAAACCAAAACAGCAATGCAGTGGTTGATACCTGCTTGATCGATCGATCGACAATTTTGGTCGATTGATCGACCCTTCTGGACTGCCGAAATTTGGCCTTGGTCGATCGATCGACCCTTTTTGTCGATCGATCGATCCCCTATTTTTCTGCTGATATTTTGCCTTTTCTTTTCTTTTCTCTTTTCTTTTCTAATTTAATTCCAACTTAGTATATATACCAATTTTGTTGAAAATAAATAGGTGTGGACAATTTTAGATAGTTTTAGGTTAGTTTTTAGCTTAGGGTTTGTGGGATTTGAAGAGTTTAGCTTTGATTCTTCTTGGTTCGACCCCAATTGGGTTGTAAGTTACACTATTTATCTTCCCTACCATTTATATAGTTTTTATTTCCTTCATTTCTTATTTTCTAGATAATTTACATGCTTTGTTAATTAGATTCATATGCTTTCTTTACTTTCTTTCTAGTATAGATTTATCGCGTTTCTTTACCGCTTTAGTTACCGCGTTTTTAATATGCTTTCTAGGTAATTTAAATTAGGTTGTGTTTGAATGGAACTCACTCAGGTTAACGTGTTGCTTTGCTTTGGTGATGGTGTTTACGGGTTTATTTCGGGTGCGTTGTCCTAGTTATTAAGCCTAGGAGATTTGACGGGGCATATCATGTATGTCCCGTTCTTACGACCTTTCGCGCATAATTTCCAGGATATTTGTTGATGCCAAAATCATATTAGGCTTTTATGCGGATTTAAGGGAGTGACAACCCTTGGTTAAATTAACTGTCGAAATGAGACGTATTCTAAATAACTCGTCGACCCATGTAACCATTTTATACAAATTAACTCGGGTGAGGGATATTCGACGCAACCTATAATTTTACTCGCTTTCATAATCTAGTTTCAATACCCTTGCCTAGAATAATCATTTCCCTTTTCTGCATATTTTCCTTTTTAGTTTGTAATCACCTTTTTCCCTTTTATTCGGAATATTAAATCTTATAAATTCTAGCAACTCGTCCCTGTGGATTTTCGATATCCGACTTACTGTTGTGCTTGCCTCGCAAGTGTAGTTGTAATTTAGGTTTGTTTGTATAGTCGCGGCGAGAAAGAAAACAACGACTGTGCACTTTACACACGCACACTTCTCGCGCGCTATCAATAATCTTGATGTTAGGATCCTTAGAGTTGATTTTGGAGACAATACTTATTCAGAAGATTTTGTGTAAATTTTGCGCATATCTTGTATTGAAGTAATTATGTGATTTCATTTTTGGATTTAAGCTTACTATGTCTGTTGGGGATAGAACCGATGGGTGATTCGTGGGAGAGCATGGTACGCCATTAATTTCATAGTTATGGGTATATATATATATATATATATATATATATATATATATATATTAAGATAGCATTGTTTTTTAATCCAAAAAAATGTAAAAGCACATTAACGGCTAAGATCTATTAAGAAAAAATTAATGGCTCAGATTTCATCTCAATTTTTAATATCCCGCCTAAGCCCACACCATTTTCTACTTTAATTTGAACAGGATACACTCTTACCAAGAGAGAGGCTGATGTCCCTTCCTCCATCAAAGAAAGCTAAGGTAAATTCTCTTTCTCTCTCTCTTTCATTATGAACCCCTATGTATTATCTCAACTCCATCTCTACTAAACTCGATTTCACGAATCCCCGGTTCATCACCGATCACGAGTGGAGAGGTCTGAATGAGTTTTTAGGGTTTCAAACCCTAAGACCTAAGGTACTCCTTAAGATTATAAAAAAAAATTATAGATCCAATTTCTCTCAACTCTGTTGTTTTTCTTTTTTGCAGTTCTAACATTCTTTTCATATCATTATCGAAGACGAAACTCTCACTCTCTCTCTCTAATGGTTTAAGATTTTGTCTTTTGATTTCTTAAATTTGGCCTGCATGTATTGATTTGGATGATGATTTACAGTTTAACATATGTTTTTTCCAAACAACGTTTAAATTGTGGAGATCTTACAAGGAGTTCTAACATTATGGAGCCCAACTTCTGACACCCGAAAGCCTACACAACTAACTTCTCAGTCCTTCTTCAATTTTTGAAATTAAAAACCCCATAAACTTCTCTATATTCTCTATAATCTTTCTCTAAATAATAGTTTTCATTTTTGTTCCAGGGTTGAATCAAAAGATTTAGAATGATGGTATTTAAGAGATTGATAAGGTAATTTAAGTTTGAACTTCATATTTTTTTTTTGCATTGAATAATTTTATTCCCACGTTTAATTTAATTGTGGTGTTGTTTATGTTTAATGGAAGAGGTTTTTGATTTAGGTTTACGAAATTCTTAAGAGTTTTAGTTTTTTTTTTCTTTTTTTTAAGGACTTAATTTTCTTTTTTTTGGGTGGGTGGGTGCGCCTTACGGATATCCACTAATTAAAGGCTTAGACAAAGCATGTCCGTATGTCTGTACACTGATTTTCCAGCAGGCATCTGATAGGTTTGATGTATGAATGATTTTCTTACATTTGTTTTTTATGTTAGTAGTTGGAAATTTTAAGTTAGTATATTTTTTACAGTATGTTTTTATTTATAATTTTAAATTGATATTTATCTGTTTGAAGATTGAAATTTCCATGCAAAAGAGTCGATTTTATAGTTGTCTTTATTTTTTAGTTTCTAAGCAAGTTAAAAGACATGTTTACAAGGTAATGCACATAAGTTTACAAGACTCCAATTTATGAGCCTCGGGGCATAGTCCTTTCTAATTACATCTAATCATTTTTAACTATATTTGTAATTTGATGTTGTGACCTTTGTGTTCAGTTTCTAATTCAGTTTTCATGTACACACTAGCTTGGTTGAGATTGAATATGTGTCATGTACTATTTTTCTTCTGAATTTTTTTTCAACTTTTATGCCTTTTTAAGTTTATTTTTGTTTCAAGGTTGTTTAAGTCTCCATATTTTCAAAGTATTGTGTACATTAAATCATTTTTTATTAGTATTTGTATTCACTGTCATTTCTTTTGTTTTGTTTCAAATGCTAAACTAATAATACCCTATTTTATTTCCTTTCTATCCTTGGTATGTCCAGATTTGACAATTGAGTTGAAACTTAATCAGTTGGTGGATGAGACAATCACTCTTGAGTTTGAGACAAGCACTCTTTAGTAATTGGATTATTAATTAGGTTGAAAATTCTCAATTATGCAATTGGAATAGGCGAGTACTAGCTAAGTTAATTCATATTTCCCTCTGATCATCGAATTGGGATGACCATTTGACATATGTCGCTGGAAAGACCATAAGGAGGTTAAAAAAGCCACTCTTATCTTGAAATGGGCTAGATTCTCCTATCATTCCTCTGTCCATATATACCAAATTTAGCAAACTTACTGCATGTCTAATTGATAATTGTATCTCTATCTCCAAAATTTTCATATTGCATCTCCAATTGATACTGCATCCCCAAGGCCTATTTTTGGAAGGACCTTAAAACTCCTAGCAAAGTTGGCCATAGTCCCCAACAATGAAGCATTGTTGCTACAACATATTACGACTCTATCTATTAAAAAAAAAGCAGGGGATAGACACGTTGGGGGAGATGTAGACTTTTAATTTATATTTTTGTATATATTACTAAAAGAAATAATTAACATTGTTCCAATAGTTTTAAAAGGTTAATACTTTCATCCCTTTAATTTGAAAAATAAACACATTTAAACCAACAAAAATTATGTTTTGAGTCTGTTTTATATTGAGGGCAATTATATTTTTGTCCCCCAATTATATTTTTGTCCTTTCTAAGCATGTTTTATATTATGATACCTCTTTATATTAATCTTTACTCTTTATATTGTTCAATTGTTTTTGTTTTTTTCTTCAATTATTCTTATTTGACACAATTGGTTTTCAGTCTTGATCAAAATTTGAGATAGTGGAAGTCAGCTTAGTTATTCCTTAAAGTAGATATTTGATTTATTTTGATATGATTATTGTGTTGTGAATGAATATGTATTATCTTTGTAGGTTGATTCACTGGAAGATGTCACTTCCTACATAGAAGGAGTTGGGGAGAAAGGGGGGAAATATTCTACATATAATACCTGATCAAAGAACTTTTTCGTCACATGGATTTAGCAATAATATTTTTTATTCAATTGCTTTTGCATTCAAAGCCAATGAATCCTCAACATGTATATATTAATCTTGACTAAAAACCACCTTTTAGTTCACCCCCCCCCCCCCCCCCCCCCCCCCACCACCAATTTGTTGGTTAAATAGAAATTGCATTGAAAATAGTAAAAGAAGTTATAATATGGGTGGTGTTGATTATTTATAATCTGGAACAATTTCTAAGTTATAACAGGGGTGGTGTTAATAACAGTAAAAGAAGTTATAATCAGGTACAATTTCTAATTTCTAATTTCTAATTTCTAATTTCTAATTTCTAATTTCTAATTTCTAATTTCTAATTGTTGATTATTTATATGCATACATGGTTTTGAAGTTTTTTCCATTTATTTGGCCTCAATTCACGTTTTTATTTCTCCTTTTTGCAGGATGTTATCAAAATTCCTCTATTGAATCTCGCACAGTCAGGAGAACCAGTTGGTGTGATTGTTGCTCAATCATGCCAAAGTCAATTGGTTTAAGCATGTTCTACCAAGAATACTTTTGAGTATTCTTACATATAGCAGCTGTATGCAAGAATGTTGCATAACCCACAACCAGTGCCAAAATACCTCTCGAGTCAGGGTATGCAGCAGATGTATGCCTGTATGCATATATGTTGCATAGATGCATACAGCAGCATAGAGTATGCATATGCAGTAGTGCTTTCGCTGGAACCCGATGGCCGATCACAGTACGCATATGCGGGAACAAATAGCTAATATATTTGTGTGTTAGTGACCAGGATACGTACAAGTTATACTCGCGGTACTATATGCACTGATTTTATAACTATATTTTTTTCTAAAATAGTGACAAGCAGTCCTGTATGCACTGATTTTATAGCATACATGAAATAAATTGGAATAATTCACACTATAGAGGATGCTACTACCCTTGTGAAATAATTCATATTGTTGAGAATTCTAGAAATGATCATCTAAATAAGGTAATTGCATAGTCATCCCATCTACTGCAATAGAAACCATCAGTTATGTTGTTAATATTGTTGAGACTAATGTTTTTTTTTTACCAATGTTCAGTAATTTATGAACACTGACCAATTTTCAGTTAACCTATGTTCCTCATTGTATATTTTATAACCTAGGTTGGGATGTGGTTAAAGATTGGATATCCTCCAGGAAATCTATTCTTTATCGACTCTCCCTTTATCTTCACATGTGTGTGTAGTGTACATGTTTGGTTTTGATTGTTGAAATTGGGTTGCACTTTGTTCATTTTATTTTTCTACAAGTAAAAGAAAGATTTTCTTAGAATTTTAATATGCTTGGGTGGCCTTAGAATTTAGTGTAATATACTACTATTTATATGTAATGTACTACTAATTATGTAATATACTGTTTAGAATTTAGTGTAATATGCTTGAAGATAATGTAATATACTACATTTTATGTGCCATTCCTTTCACCCCCATTGTTATTGATTATCTATTGTGGAAATTGTGCAACTCAACGATATTTGATGGCCACAAAATAGACGCAAAGGAGGTAAATAGATACGTGACAATCTTGGTATCGTGGGAGAGATCTGTAGGTGAACCTTTTTTTTCTTTTCATTTAACATATATGCAAAATATATATGTAAAATTGATGGGTAATTGGATGAGCTCCTACAAAGTTTTAATTTTATGTTTTTTTCACTATTGGGAGAAAGGCCATAACTTTTTAACCGTAAATCGGAATGAGGCGATTCCAGCGCCATTGGATTCGTATCGTCCGTGCCTAGATACGCATGTTTCAAGCTATTTTCGGTGTTGTTTTAGGGGTTGAAATCGTCTTTAAAATTAGCAGTTCTAGAGTTTTTAAACCCGGATATGCATTTTCTAATGTCACTATCCAATTGTATTAACTATTATTGTGTAATGAATTTCCTTAGTTAAATTTTTCGTGTTATAATGGTTCATTTTTCATGATAATTTGTTGTAGGCAAGATAATATAATAAGTTATGATAATACTTTTGCTCACGCAATGTTATGTTTTAGTCACAAGAAGAGGTAAAATACATAAAAAGTATGAACAATGGATACAAAGAGAAATGAAGAAGTAGAGGCAGCAATGCAAAAATTGGGGCCGGATCCAATTAGGTGACAAATCATCCAATAGGTGTAACCTTTAAGTAAGATGATAAAGGAAATCTTCAAGCTGGTGGAAGGGGCAGAGGTGGTGGTGGACGAGGTGGATTCATGAACTCTCGATTATACACACAAATACATAAGAGCTAGATTGGAGTCTGAATTATACAGTAATGGTATCCATTATTTCTTTTTTTGTTTATTTTTTATAAAACATTCAGATTGATATTATGTATTATAAGAATACACTTCTCAAGTAAAATGACTCTGATATATTAATTTTGGGACTGATTTTCGGGACTCTAATATACATAAGAGCTAGATTGGACTGATTTGACTTGGCATTATCAATATAGCTGGTACTTAGACCTTCTTTGTTGTTGCCCTGCCATTGACTGCCCTTATTTTTGGTTTAGCACTCTTTACCTTGGATTCTCCTACTATACCAAGCATTGTTTTCTATATTTTTTTAGAGTGCTTGGGCTTATTCCCCATGTAGTTTTTGTTAGCTCTCATTTATAATTGGTTGAGTTTATTATCGTGTCGTGAAATTTTGAATGTAATCACGGGTCAAACTTAAGATATTTTAGTATTGCTCATGTTCAATTTAAACGATGGCATGCAAGCGTCTTAGGTTCAATCAGGTACACGAGTTTCATTTGTTTGGTTTATCATCAACGAGAGTCCTGGTGTATTTTTAGTGAGAGACCTTTCTTTGTTTGGTGTTATTGACCTGGCGTTTTTTAAACGGGGAAGTTTAAATCAACTGATGTAGACAAGGAACTCAACGATGTTTAGTCGTTGACAAGGTAATTTATAGATGTAATCTATGTTCAGTGAGATATGGGTTCCTCTAAAGTAAACTTCCAGCAACTATACGCTCAAAAGCTGAGTGTATCTAAATTTCGATTAAATAATAATCTTTTTAGACCACTGTAAATAATGCGGTGCATACACTAACGTGCAATATTTATGTTAGTGTATATTGGTTGACAACTCAGTGACAGACTCAAAAGATGTGAGCTCTTAATATTTGATTTCTTTTAGTACCAATGTATATCAAATCGGTGTACTATTTACTCACGCTTAGAGACTGTAATTCTTTTTTTGTTAAAGCAAGGCGCAAACAAGTTGATTTGAGCAAGGCGCAAAACTCTTTGGGTCTAGCAGGTCTAATTAAATTGCTATAGAGAAGTTCACTTTTTTTGTTGAAGTTCAGATATTTTAATAGGTCTAATAAACCCATATCTCACGGCACAATGATGCAGTGATGATTGATTATACTAGGCATATAATGCAGTGATGACTGATTACTAGGCATATAATGCAGTGATGATTGATTACGGGTATTCATTAATTTATCGGGTGATTGAATTGAGCAGGTCTGGATCGAGAGGAGAATTTTGAGTACCCAATTGAATATGAGTGATATTAATTTATCATGACACGATGATAGCTTGGTTCATTGATATCACTTAACCACCAATTAATTGCAGTATGCTTTTTTTTAGTCTGTATTTTTTTCTTCTTCGGACATATCAGTTTGCACTTTTTTCATCTACAATTACGCTACTTTGATACATCATTGGACATATTAGTCTGCAATTTTTTCTTCTTCATTTTCTACATTTTTAACTTATAATGAGTTGTTGCTATTCAAAATACACAAATATGAGCAGCTTCTATTAAAAATATAGACTGACAAGTTAAAAAAATCAAAAAATGTAGACTGATAAGTTAAAAATGAGTTGCTGCTATTATCTTTGAATATGAGTGGTTTTTCCCAAACTGTACCAAAATACTATAAGTTAAGGAATTATACCGTACTATTTTAAATCGGGGTGTGTATAATGTTTTGAAGTTGAAAGTTTTCAACCTTCGTGGGATGAGAGGATTGACTCGGTGGAGACACAGAGGCCGTTAGGGAGAAAGGTGATTGTGGTCAGTGGACAATAATGGTGATTTAGGATTTTAAGTTTATGACTAAACGAACACAAATCATGGTGTCTGTTTAGGGTGGGAATGGGGCAGAGGATATAGAATCATTCAACAGAGCCAATGACAAGCCTTACAAGCTAGGCATCAACGAATTTGCATACCTTACCAATGAAGAGTTCAAGACCTCACGAAATAGACTGGAGAAAGAAAGGAGATGTAACACCTGTCAAGGACCAAGACCAATTTGGTAAGTTTCAACTATTAACACATTTATATACACACAATCACATGTTTAACTGACTATAAATGTTATCTAAATATAGGTTGTTGCTGGGCATTTTTGGCTGTGGCAGTAATGGAAGGTATTACCCAATTGAAAACTTGTAAGCTAATCTCTTTATCCTAACAAGAGTTGGTGGACTGTGACACTAAATATAGGTTGTTGCTGGGAATTTTTGGCTGTCGCAACAATGGAAGGTATTAACCAATTGAAAACTGGTAAGCTAATCGCTTTATCCGAACAAGAGTTAGTGGACTGTGACACTAGCGGTGAAGATCAAGGCTGTGAGGTAGGTCTCATGGATAACGCCCTTGATCAAGGCTGTGAAGATCATGGGTGTGCAGCAAAGATCAAGATCAAGTTTTTCTTTCTTGATTCCTCTCTTAAGTTCTTATTACTTTGATACTGATTTTATGCCAATGTTTGAGCAATGTTTTGGGTTGGATTGTGTGGTCTCTAATTTACACCTTTATCATACATTTTATGTTGATTGGTTGTATGATGTGGTTATAGATTCTCTCTATTGTTAATGTGATTAGGTGTATGTTTAATTGAGTGGTTTTATTATAGCATTACTCTTCCCAATTTCATTACTTATAATTATTGTAGCATTACTACCTTTTTCTTGGCTTGGGTAAGAATTTATAGAACTCTCATTCAATTTCATTTTTCTTTTTATAATTTTTTGACTGATTGAACTTTGATGCCTGTTAAATAAAAGGGATTATTGGTTATTCTCATTGTTTGTTCTACTTTTTTTCATTGCAGAGAACATAGCCTTCTCCATGACTGTTCTTTATTAGTGAACTTTTCCATCCTTTAAGTAAAAGACATTTTTTATGTTTTATAATAAATAAATTCAATGATTACAAGTCTTAGTCGATAGAGATAAGTAGTTTTGGTATTCATTCAATGATTAGAAGTCTTAGTCGCCATAATTAAATTGACACTAATTTTTTTTTTTTTTATCTAACACAAACCACACACCATCCAAGTAGAATACAATAGGACACGAATAACACAATTTCTTAATTTATACACTAAATTAAACATAAAAAGATACAAGAATCTGAATAAAAACAATATAATACATGATAAAAACCCTCATACTTTTGACATGAAATAACATAATCATGAGTTTAAATTTCCCATGGATGTAGATGATATGGATACAAGTCCGACTTTGCAAGTTAAAGATATTTGTCATCCTTTTATAAAATATACTAGAAAAAGTTATAGGATGGTTTTTATTTCAGTGTATGGATATATTTTTTCCTCTACGAACATTTACTCAAAAAGACATTTCTTCTTAGTTTGGCGTATTTTTACTTTATTCTTATTGGATTTTTCATTGGTAACGCTCATGTAGTGCAAAAACTAAGTATAGATGCAAAAGAAAATTGCACATTTTTATTTTATTCTTATTGTATCTGTCACTGGTAACACTTTTTGGAGCACATTAGTAACATAAGTGTAGTTCCTTTAACCATATGCAAAATAAAATAGAATTTGACATATAAATTAAACATTAAACCATGTGCCGTGCCATTAACGTACGGCACATTGGTGTTCACATTTATATGTGTTACAATTTGTTTTTTGACTTAAATTATAAACGATTTAATTCTTCGGAATATTACAATCGTGCCTTCAGGCACGGCCATTTCGTTTACAATTTTGGGGAACGATATATAGATTTTTTGTTGGGAAACGATATTTTTGTCATTTTGCAATTATGTACTTTTGAAATTTTTGTCGTTTCGCGATTACGATTTTTGGAAATTTTCGTTGTGCCTTTAAGCACGGGTATTCGCTAGTATAGTTAGTTAGTTAGTTAGTTAGTAAGGATATATATCGCATCTTTGTTCGTCGTGTATGTACGGGTAGGATTGGGTGTATATGCGTCCAATCGTAAGATTCTATGGGTGGGTATATGTAAGTCGTATTATATTTGCGCAACTTTATGTGTGACGTTTACGCTTCGTCGAATTACTAGAACGAAACTCCTCTATTAGTGGGGGATTATGTAACACCGGTCGTTTTTTATCCTAAAAAATCTTTGTTATATTAAAAATTTTGAAAAAATATTTTTTGGAATATATTTAATTTAGGAATGTAAAATTGTTGGTTTTTATATATAACAATGAGGCTTTAAGAGGAATTTCATTCGTTATTAAATTTTAATAATTAATAAATTTATATTTAAAAAATTGCTGGAGCCTCTGACCTAAGAAGGATAAGAACATAAATTTGACATCCGATAAAGATTTTTTTTTTTACCAGAGCTTCATCTGGCCAAAAGCTACAGCATATCAAAATTTCAGTCAACTTTCCGACCACCCCTCATGTTTTTTTAGTGTTTGTACTTGATTAGGATTCTTACTTTAAATCCATCATATAAGGAATAGGTTTAAACCTTTTAAACACTCTTAACCCTTCTCAAAAAGTAGTAGCCTCACAAATTATTAACTCATCTCGTCTAGAAAACATAAACCCCATTAAACACAACTTGCAACCTAAGTTTCGAGGATCTAAATCAAGTTTTCTCAAGAACAACTAAGAATGTGTCTTTACTGTTTTTGCAAGAGGAACGCAATGGTGTAATAAGGATTTCGAGGAACAATTTATGAGTTTTCAAGTGATGACTTTAATTACGGGATTTACACAATATGCTCCTCTAAATCTGTCGAGAGAATTTTCTTGTTTCTCAGTTATTTGTACTCTTCATATAATGTTTTTGTATTCATTGTAATTCTATGTATTTTTCTATTGAGATATGGTGTATCGGTTTATGTCGGCATGGGGCCACAAAATTTTAATATGGCACTGAGAATGGTCACCCGCCAAAAGTTAAAAACTCCATTAGCCGGAAAGAGGCTTTAAGAAGACTATGTGAGGTGAGGTGAGACACGGTGACTTATTGATGTGTTATTGAGAAATATATCAATACCATGCTCGGGGTCGCATTGCACTCGCATTGGACTCGTATACACCGGTGGTTTTTTAGCCTTAAAATCTTTGTTAAATTAAAAAATATTAAAAATAATTTTTGGAATCCATTTAATTTTGGTATGTAAAAATGTTTGTTCTTTTATATAAAAATAAGGCATTTAGAGCAGTTTCAATCGGCATTAAATTTTAATATTTATACCTTTTTATATTAAAAAAATTAGTGGAGGATCTGGCCTAAGGACGGTAAAAAAATAAATTCGACATTCGATCGAGATGATTTTTTTCTACCAGAGCATCGTCTCGCCATCACCTACAACATATCAAAATTTCGTATCACTTTCCAATCGTCCCTAATGTTTTTTTTTGTATTTACACTTTTTGGGCAGATTTTAACGTATAATTCGGATAGGATATATACATATGAGTATATTTTAATCTTCAATTGTAATTGCGTAACTCCAACAAGTACAAAAATAGATATATAAGTTTAAATACACAAGGGTTCTAAACAAAGCGATTTTGAGGGTTTACATGTTTAACTTTGCTTGAACTTGCATCAATCCGTACATAACCACCAAGTCTTGAAAGTTCAACAAAAAATTTATGATTTCTATCATTTTAGTCAATAATACCAAAAAATATAACAAGATTTAGAGATAAAATTACCTTAAGGACTTTTTCATAATTTCCTACGGACTTTTCTCCAACTTCTCCTCGCTTTTCCCTTCCTAAGCTCCTCGGTTCTCTCTCCTCAGGAAAAACTTTACCATCAATGGTTTTAGCTGAAGGAGGAGGTAATATTAAAGGTTTAAAGTCGTCATAAGGTCACCCCTCCTTGATTCAATGTAAATATGACATGTGGCGCCATATAAGGAAAAATATCATTTAAAGCTAAATGACCACTTTACCCCATGTTCGTAAAAAACTCGAATGTCCGTTTGATGCACCATTTGCTTTGTTATAAACTTAATTCATATATATACAACTTCCATGTTTTGTGTTTTCCCCAAATCATAAAACTAGTATGCCTAATTTGGGCCCGAACAGAAGAGTAGTAATTTGCTGAAAATCTCATAACTTTCACATTTGGAGACCTAACCTCGCTCATTTCGGACCAACACCTTAGTTTAATTTTATAATCCTAATGATGTATTAAAAACATATTTTCATGATTCATTTCACCACATAACTAATCATATGATATAAACAAGTTATCCCCAATCATAAGCTCGATTAACATCTAATGCAACCAACACATATACAACATGAGTATGCATCCCCCAAATATGATAATTAACATATTTAACACCCCTTACCAACTTGTAACTTATAACTTATACTTAATAATATAATTAACATTCCTAATCAATTTTTAGGGCCCTATAATTTAGGCCATTATACAAAAATTTATCGATAACTTTTGCTGATGTGTTTCTACAGTAAGATTCTCGGTGCTGATTAACGGGGTGCCTGACGGTTTTTTTCCCAAGTATTCATGGCCTTCGTTAACGTGATCCATTATCCCCCATTTTATTCATCTTGGTCATGGAACCGTTTAGTCGGATGATGGGGCGGGTGGTCGAGACAGAGTGGATCAGGGGTTTCGGTTTTGGGTCTTTGAGCTCTGGTATGATTACATTTCACATCTCTTATTTGTTCATGATGAAATTATTTTTTTGATGTTGTTCATAAATAAATTCGTACCCGAAGGTTACTTCTGATTTGTTTTTAGGCGGTTTCGGGGATTAGGATCAAAACGAGGAAGTGTGAGTTGATCCCGATTGGGGGAGCGAGTGATTGTAACAACCCATAAAGTCAAGGACTTTAAATTTAAATATTTTAAAGAGAAAAAGAATTTAATTTATTAGGAGAAATTAAATTCATGATTTGGAAAGTTTTAAATTAGAGGATGTATTTAATGTGGCGAATTGAGATTTTATTGTTCGGATAATTTTTGTGTCGTATTTTTTTAGGTCAATAATTGGAGAATGTTATAAATTAATTCGGATGGCAATTCTAGGTGCACGGTTGAGTCCAGATGGGTCGAAGTAGTTGAAAAAGAGTACCTAAGGGTATTAAATGGGTCTTGGGGTAATTTGGGAATATTTAGGGACACATAAGAGTGCTTGGGCTCTTGTTATAAAGCCCACGAGCCTAAAAACGCGATTGAGATATTAAACCCTAAAATTGAGAGGGTGTGGCAACCATAACACATTTTAGAAAATCCTTATAGAGAGATAAAGTGGGTGCAAATGGCAGAAGCCATGGCAGCCAAAGATAAGAAGAGTGGTGTAAGTTCTTCATCAAATAATCATCATTAACACCAATGGATTTAGACCCTACGAACCCTAAGGAAAGTTGTTAAACTTTATTTTAAATGAATTGTAGATTTTTACTCATATCATAGTGGGTGTGATAAGATAATATGATTTTTTTGTTAGTTGATATCTAAATTGGGTTTTCATGGATAAGGTTGAATTATTGAACAACTTCTTGAATTTGAAGAAATCTATGAAATTGAGTAAATTAAACCGTCATTTTAGAAACTATTTTTCGACGTTTTTGTTTTGAAATGGCGATTCTGTCCTTGACGCCTCGTAGAAAACCCTATTTTCTACATTTTATTCTCTGATATGGTTTCTCCAAAAACGGCACCAAAATGCCTCAAAACAGCATTTTAAAAATCTGGGCAGATTCGTGTGTCAAATTTTAAGAAATGTTATCTTTAGTTGTTATTCCTTTGGAGGTTGACTATATTGATTGATTGTGATTGTTGTTCTATAGTAAGAATATTAGAACTAATGTAGAGATTAATTTTACACAAAGTGAGACAAGTAAATATTGGGATAATTGAGAAAATAATCCATAAGGTAATCAAGTTTGAAATTGAGTAAACTCGGGAATAAGTTCTACAAGATGAGAATTTCGGACCGAAGGAGCCAGTTTTGGGAAATTAGTTGGGTCACACAGCATTAGTGATAAATAAATAATTGCAAAAATTATTTAAATATGAAGTCAGTATATAGACTTGGGAATGCTAGGCCATTGTTATGGTATTGTGCACAGGTAGCCTGGATTAATTAAATATAAATATGCGATGATGTGTAGTATGTGTATATATATATATATATATATATATTTGTGAATTATAAATTTTTGTTTGAATAATATCTATAAGAATACATACTAACCTCTAGTGGTATCATAAGAGGCTGCACAATGTGGGTGAATCCCCGGGTTTGAGGAACATGGTGAGTATAGTCCCGAGGTCAAAGCGTCTGGAAGAGTGGTGAGACGTCTTTGGTATGATTTTGTCTCATTTTCGGTGGGAACTATGGCAACCTCCGCTACATTTTTATTACTTTCTGATCCAAGGAGCTAACCGTGTCAGGGGTCCGGGTGGGGATACTTAGAAATGATAGAATTTTAGAGAACATCCGGTGGGTGCCCACTTGGTCGGATGGATTATATATGTAATACCCCGCGATTTTAGGACTGAGAAATTAAATTTTTGGGAGAAATCAAATTTATTTAAATTGGGGAATTTTAAAATTTGGAAAGTGAGGTCCAAAAATTGAGGATGTTATAAAGTATTCCAGATGATGATTTTGAGTGCACTGACGATTTCGAATGGGTCGAGATAGTCAAAATGACTGTCCTTGGGTTTTATTTTTGTTCCGAAATATTTTTAAGTAGGTTAGACTCGAATTAGAGTAAACGATTCATTTAAAATGTGTATTATCATTTAAAACTGGAATTTATGTTTTAAAGATTTAAGAGGCTTACGGATCAGCCTATCTCATTTATGAGAAAGAGAGAAAGAGAAAGAAAGAAAGAGAAGGAAAGAGAGAATAAGGAGAAAAGAAGAGGAGAGAGGAGAAAGACTTGGAGATTCCGGCCAATATGCAATCTCGAGGGCGATTCAACCTCTACAATTCTGAGGCAAGTGTTTAATCTTGCTAAATAATTCATTTGTGTAGTTTATTTCATAATTTGTGGGCAAAAGAATTGGATTTGGGTATATATATCAAAACCTAGATTTTGGGTATTTAAATCTTGCATTTGATGTTCATATTTGGGTTGAAGGGTGTATAACTTGAAAACATTTGATCTAAGATGATTTTAAGGTTAGAAACATATTTGTGTTGAAGATTTATGGTTGAGAAGTTATATGAATTGGATTTTGGAAATTTTGGGTTTTAGAGAATATAACCATTTCGTGGCTTTCTGAACTGGCTGAATCGATTCTCCCCTTGCGAATCGATTCTCCATGTTGCAGAAGAATCAGGTCTTTAGGGCCTAATCGATTCACCCCTTGTGAATCGATTTGGTATGTAACAGACTTACAGGTCTATATGGGCCGAATCGATTTGCTGCTAGGATCGAATCGATTCGGAAACATGGCAGTTTTGAATAATTTTTTCCTAGGGAGAGTTTTACTCCTATTCTCTTGGGCTTATCGATTTGGAACATTATAATTTGATGAAAAGGATATGATTTGATGATTTATAAAGGGTTTTTTATATGATATGATGATGGGGACATATCGAACCATTTCAGAAACGTATATACGTGCGTATTGAAGTTTGTTGTAATGGTTTAGTGTGGGAATTTCATTAAGAACGGGAGTTTTATTTAGAGGTCATAAGTGAGCCTAGATATGACGAAAGGTTGAGGACCCTTTGAGATAGTTGTGAGGGTACGGTTTGGAATTTTAGGCTGATATTTGTGTCGAATCCTTATAGGGATAGGATTCTATTTAAGTTATGATTGCGGGCCAACGAGAGAGAGTGGTCGCGTATCTTTAGTAATGAATCGTAAATGCAATAAGACTAAGGGTTCATAATAGCAATTGAACCATAGGCGGAATTGATAACTATTGGATCGTACTATGAACTAGAATATGTTGTGTTGTAAATCTAGTCGAGATAGTTGTTATATATCTGTGTGTGATTAACAATGGGGATTCCAATAATTGATGGGATTATGGAATGAATTTAGGATTGAGCTTGAGGTTTGTAAACTATTAGTTATGTGCACACCTATGTCAGGATTATTATTAGATATATCGAAGTGTTTTCGGATATAGATGGAATGTATAGTGATTGTTACATATGTTAAACTTGGAGTCAGTAAGCTTAATGTTATATATATTGGAAGACTATTCATATCATAAGGGAAATGGATAAATATGTGTTAAGTGAGGCACTATATAAGGGAGAATGCTTTAAGTAAGTATGCGTCGTAACAAGGGTGAGTATTACGAGAGTTGTATACATAGTTCTAGCTTATTTTACTTGATGAATAATGATTGGAGATAGGGTATGCATTTATATATAGAGACTTATATATATTTAAATGGATATAAATATAGCGCGGATGTATATTTCTAGTGTGATGATCTATACATATGATGTGATTGCTGGTATATATATATTGTGTGGATGATATATATACTTATTTTGTGAGCATACCTGGCACATGCTATCGTGGGAAGTTGTGCTATGAGGGTGAGGCTCTGGCTTGAGGAGCAGGGTGCAGATAGTTCCCAGGTCATAGTCGTCCATTATTATTTGTGTGATTTTATTTTTGGCGGTAAGAAGTCTTGTGTTGACTTCAGGACTTCTCACCCCCCAGTACCCCGCAGTGGCGGGAGCCTCATGCACTGGGTTTGCCCTTTAGAAGTCTTGGGTATGAGTCATTCTCACTTGCCAGTTAGGAACTATGACCGTTTCCCATACGTTAGGATTGATTTTGTCGCCATGGCAGTGTGATAATAGTCCGATAGGTGGTGACCCTGGGAGAAAGTGAGTAATTCCTGGAAGATGATAGCATGGTGGAGTATTTTGGTATCCTATAACCGTTTATGTTATGTGTATTGCAAAGTGTACATTATGTGTGTTATGTATACGTGGTTATAGGAATGAATGATTGCTTATATATATATATATATATATATATATATATATAGGTGAAGGTGATATGAATTTTCTAGTATGTACATCTTGGGTGATTTGGTGTACTAGTTTATCAGGGTCGAAAGATTATACTTAGAGACAATTGCGATTATATCGACCTCAAGGAGATAGATAGAGATTTTATTTATGTTCTTAGATATAATACTCAATAATTAAGTACTTAGTGTAATAGGATTTGTGTATAAGACATAATGGATCCCTACGATCAACATTGTCAAGGTGTAGTGTATAAGGGGGGTTCCTTGTTTGGATTTCGCTTTGAGAGATGCCCCACGCACGAAACGTAGTGCAATGTTGAGAGTGGAGAAAAGTTTTGTCCGTAATACTTATATGTATGTTGTTTAGAGAATAAACTCTTATATTGAATCTGAATGTTAATGTGTGACATATTAAGACTTATAACTGGTTTAAGGTAATAATTGGAACCATTAGAGCCGAGTAAGGCATATATGTGTATATATATTTAGGTTTGACTAGAATGGAAAGGATTCTTGGGTTATATTACGATGGCAGGTCATGCGGGTATGGGTCGTGCGTATGGTAAGGTAGGTTGTCCTTATATGGGTGGGGTAACTTAATAAAGGTTCCAGGACACGATTAGGTGTGCGCTGTAGATGATAGGTGAGTTTGGAGTTTCACGAGAGTGCAAATCCACTTTAATTATTTAATAGTTATATTTATTATGCACGGTTAACACACTTAGTGCAAACATTTTTACACATCGGGGTCTGACCCGTTTATATTTCTCTTTTGATATATATATATATATATATATATATATATATATATATATATATATATATATATTGTTTACTACAGGTGTCCTACCGCATGGATATCAGATGCCTTTCTATCCAGAGTCTTGGGAGCCGTAGCAGTTGCGGACTGTGGCGGGATTTAGTTGGCAGTCGCTTTCTATTCCTTTGAAAATCTAGGTAGGATTCATGTTGTATATCGGGTTTATACCCAAGGGTTATTTGTAGTTTTTTATAATTTTCGAAGTTTCAACTAGTGAGATAAAGTTTGGGGATATAGAGGATAGTTATAGTAAGACTTAGTGTTTGCGAAACCAAGGTATGAATTGTCTTTGATAGGTCTCACCTAACATAAGGTCTTATGTATATATACGAGTATATATGATTATAATGTGTTACATAGTAATATGTTAATATTGTTGATTGATGTCCCATGGAGTAGGGACATTACTAAGGTGATTCAGGTTAGGTAGACTTATTGTCAAGCGGGAAGATATAGCTCGAGATTTATTTTCGTGCAAGGAAACTAGTGATAGTAAGCGCGTTGTATTGTATGTTGTCCTTTTCAGTATAATAATGGATAAGTATACATTTATGCCTAGAGAAGGGTATTTGGGGTGTCATAACTGTGAGATAGAAGTTATATTACGATTTAAGGCTGGTAAAAGCCCGGAGTTATTTCGTGCGGTTAAGTACAGGTACCGGGTCTATGGGAGATTTAGTTAATTACATTGGCTTAAGAAATATGTGTATCAATGATAAGGAAAGTGATCAGGGAGCTAGTCGAGGCTGAGAGTACTAGGTTCATTTGAATTTCGAGGACGAAATTCTATCGTAAGGGGGGAAGCATGTAACATCCTGGAAATTCAAGGACCTTTAATTTAATTATTTTCGGGAGAAAAAGATTTTATTTTATTGGGAGAAATTGAATTCATGATGTGGAATATTTTAAATTAGAGGATCTATTAATTTGGCAAATTGAGATTTTATTGGTCAGATGATTTTTGTGTCGCATTTTTTTAGGTAAAAAATTGGAGAATATTATAAATTATTTCGGAAAGCAATTTTGAGTGCACGGTTGACTCCGGATGGGTCCAGATAGTGGGAAAAGAGTACTCAGTGGTATTAAATGGGTCTTGGGATATTTTTAGGCATATTTAAGCTCACATAAGAGTGTTTGGGCTCTTTTTATAAAGCCCACAAGCCTAAATGGGATTGAGATATTAAATTCTATAAGTGAGGGGGTATGGCAGACATAACACAGTTTAGAAAACCATTATAGAGAGATAAAGTGGGTGCACGTGGGAGAAGCCATAGGATCCAAAAACAAGAACAAGTGTATGAACTCTTCATCAAATAATCATCACCTACACCAATGGATTCAAATCCTACGAACCCTAAGGCAAGTGGGTGAACTTGCTTTTAAATTAATTGCATATTTCTACTCATATAATAGTGGGTGTGATAAGATGGTATGGTTTTTGGGTTATTTGATATCTAAATTGGGTTTTGATGGGTATGGTTGAATTGTAGAACAACTTCTTGAATTTGAAGAAGTCTATGAAATTGGGTGAATTAAACCGTCAATTTAGAAACTAATTTTTGACGTTTTGGTTCCGAAAATGGCGATTCTGTTTGCGATGCCTTGTAGAATTTTAAGAATTATATGACAATATCAAACTGTCACATTATTCTCTGATACATTTTCTCCATAAATGGCACGAAAATGCCTTAAACAGCATTTCAAAAATCTAGGCAGATTCGTGGGGCAAATTTTAAGAAATGTTATTTTTAGTAGTTATTCCGTTAGAGGTTGCTTATATTGATTGATTGGGATTGTTGTTCTATAATAAGGGCATTAAGCCTAGAGTAGAGATTAGGTTTACATAAAGTGATACAATTAAGTATTGAAATAATTGAGAAAATAATCCATAAGGGAAACAAGTTTGAAATTGAGTAAACTGAAAACCTTAGATTGATAAGTGTGCAAAATTTATTAAGGATAATTTGAATAGTAAATTCTAAATGTTGTTTTGTCGGTCCAAGTGAGTGAGTTTGGGTATATTGGTTGAGTGACGCCGAGATAAAAAACTAATTAATGCGCGATTGATTTAATTGAGTCGGGATATTGACTCGGGTGAAATTTGGACCGGTGCTACGAGTGTTTAGGCACGGATTTGGTCGAGTTAATTTATTATAGGATTATATAATAATTATGAAATATTCAAAATAAAAATGGTGTTAACCTTAATATGTGGGATTTGAGGAATAAGTTCTACAATATGAGAATTCTGGACAGAAGGAGCCAGTTCAGGTAATTTAGTTGGGTGACACAACTTAAGTGATAAATAAATAATTATGGAAATTATCTAAATATGAAGTCGGTATATATTTGTGTGAATTATAAATTTTTGTGTGAATAATATTTATAGGAATACCTCCCTTCCTCTAGTGATATCATAGGAGGTTGCACGATGTGGGTGAATCTCCTAACTCCAGGAGCAGGGTGAGTGTAGTCCCCAGGTCATAGTGTCTGGACGAGGAGTGAGACGTCTTGCTATGACTATGTCTCATTTCTGGAGGGAACTATGGCCGCCTCCGCTGGGTTTATTTTATTTGTGACCCGAGGAGCTAACCGTGTTAGGGGTCCGGGTGGATGAGTTTACCTAGAAATTATAGCATTTTAGAGAGCATCCGGTGAGTGCCTACTCGGGAGGATGGATTATATATTTACGACATGTGTGTTAATGTTGTAATATGATGTTACGTATATATGGTGAAGATATTTATATACGGGTAAAATACAAGATGAGAATTGTATTGATATTTTCATATAATTCCTAAGAATGATAATTGGTTCCAAACGAGAAATGATTAAATAAGTTGATGTGATAAATAACTTATAAAACATATATTAAACATACTCGAGCTAGAGTAGTGTGATAGAAAGGATATCATCGAGAACTAGTTATTGGGTAGGTGATGTAACACCCCGCCTAATCAAATACCGGGTGGCCAGTCCCATACCAAATTAAAACAGAATATACAGTTGGCTCATTCTTAGCATCACTGTCGAAAAACATTTACCACTCACCCAATACTCAATTAAGCTGGTGTTAAAAACTTTTCAAATTTTAATTCAACAAAATCCATTTCCAGTTTAAGAATAACACAATACATTTTATTCCACAACACTTAACTGAATAGATAACACAAAAGAATTTAAATGCAATTGGAATAAACATTCCCAAATAATATTAATCCATTACAGTAATCCCATCAATAGCAACTGTATTAAAAAGACCCGAATACAATAGTATTTGACCTCGATAGAAAAGATAACTGAATCCTTTGGGCGACATGCCCTACTAAGAGAACACTGTGAATCAAATGATGATAGGCGTCTAAGCAAAACTCCATAAATCCATAGCCTGTCATAATCCGCTAAGGTTGGCATCCCTGTTGCTGGACACCTGATATAGAAGATACAATAGAAAAGAAAATATGCAAGGAAACGGGTCAGAGCCCGAATGTGTAAATTATTTTTAAAACAGCAAGTATTTAACAAGTGCAATAAATCTTTTATTATGTACATGTTAGACCCAACTCCCACTTGCTATTCTCACCTCTCAACTAGAGTGCACACTTAACGTTTCCTATTAACCTCCTAGTTAATGGTTCCTCTTTTCTGGTCTCCATATTATAATTCCATTCCCATATCATAATCCCCGTATGTCCCATACCATACGTCACATTATTATTATTCATTTACATTTCTCATTTATATGATTAGTTTCTCATTAACATGAATCATTTCTCAATTAATATGAATTAAGTTTTTCAATAAGCATTCATTAACTTAATTCAATTATCTTTCTCCATTCACCGTTATCTACAATTATCACCGTAGATAGATTTAACCATAATAAATATCCATTCAATCGTTTAATCCATTATATATATATTCATATATAATACGGCACCCCGAGTCACAGCTGCGGTGCAATGCATTACTCTGCTATCATGTCCCAATATCGCTGGTCGTCGAAAAGGGGACAAAAGTTTCGGTGAGGATACCTCGAGCCATAAATAACAACACAATCGTTGGAGGCGAACATAGTTCTCATACCCATGGGTCACGCACATACCTACGTACCCACAGTCAGCGGACTTATCAACTCCCCGATAAGTCTTTCATAGACCTATGTTCTCGAGCGACAAATCAAAGATCCCATGGATTCATCAGGATATGACTGCCCTCACGCGCAAACCTCCCACCGATAGCAAGTAAGCTAGGTATGTCATACACATAAATCATCAATCAATCAAATAGGTATTATCATACCTATAATATAATATCAATATGGTAATATCACTACCCTTCGATAATTCCCATACGTAGCATTTTATCTCTTTTAAATTCCACGTATTAAAATATCATATCTTTACTTCATAATTTAATTATCCTCGCCTCCTATAACATCTCTCCACTCCCGACGTCGTTAAGGTTCATGCGCGGAGCGTCTCGCAAAGCGAAATCCAAACAAGAAACCCCTTCAATACACTACTACTTAACTTTGTTGATCAAGGAGGTTCGTCAACTTCAAATATGCGATCGGAATAACCTCATCCCCTCTTTCAACCAAATGTGTTCTAAACTCCCATCTCTATCCAGGATCCATACCACTACGCTCTTGTACTACACTCAGCCCTTGCGAAATCAATATTGAGCTTAAACTCAGTCCTTGATGTTCATATTGTAACCCTAAGGCTACCCTCACTCAATACACAAGATTCAAATAGGTTTTTCCTCAACATATATTCAGTAAGAAGTCACTAATATCCTACTGGTCCATAACATCATTTCTCCCGAATTACTACGAGTTTAAATTCTCCCTTTAATTAAGGTTTAAACCGATAGTTTCAAATCTCTTATAAACACATATTCTTTCACTTAGGATTAAATCCTCTTATAAAGTTAAGGATACCCAGGTGTTATATTAAATCACCCCTACTGGTCCTATCTTAAACCCTCATACATCCCCATTTGGAATCTAACAAATGAATCTACCAACCGAAATTCCATTCAATATAATTTTCAACATTTTAATCACTTGAATCCAAATCAAATTAATTCAAATCTTATCAAGGGTTTACTGATATTTTCTAAGTCCCATAATATCAAATTAATAATCACCAAAGATCCACAGAAGTTTTGGGATAAGATCTAACATTAAAAAAAGAAACAACATCAAGAATTCTCATATTTTAAATACTCAGAAAAATCATATCCAAAAATTATTCAAATCATCAATCCGACTTCAGATTTGGATTCTACACGAAAAAATGAGTCATGTATGTGTTTTGAGTTTTTCTTAAATCTCATCCAAATGCACTCAAAAAGAAGATCTTAACATTCCAAATTGGCTCTTCTCATTCCACTCGTTTTTGCCTCTTTTTCCAGAAAATTATCAACATATGATCTTCAAGAACACTAAATTATTTTTAGAATTTCTTCCACAAATTGATGAATATTTATTGGATTACTAACTACCTACAACCTGAGTTTAATTCTTATATATTTTTAGATTCCAAAAATCCATTAACAACTATATCCTTTCATCTTCCAAGCATGAAAATCATCTCTTTTTATAACTATCCTAACATGGACAATATACGAACTTAAATTGCAAATATCAAACACTTGCCTCTAATGAAGATCTGATCCTTTGGAGTTGAATAACACAGGTGGTGATGGTGGTGGTGACCTTTGACCTTTGGTTCTCCTCCTTCCCAAGCAAACTTCTTTTTCTTTCCAAGCAACCTTCCACTCTCTCTAAGAAGATGACTTTTCAATTTTGTGTAGAAGAGATGAATGAACCCACATTCAACTAATCTCCAAATACTTATAATAAGACAAAACCCAAAATCACTATTCATCCCCCTTGTAAAAATAACCAAAATGCCCTTTTGGGTTGTCTTTTCATTTCCAAATCACCCGAGACCCAAATCCAACATTCAAATAGACTTTTCTGACTATTTCAACCCTTCCGGACGCAACGACGCAGTCGAAATGACTATAAGGTCAATAGAAAATAAAATTCCTTTTTAATTTAATAAATTAGTCCCGACACGTCTCATACCGCGTCAGACTAAAAATACAAATTACCGAATTTATATCATACAGTCATAACAATGACATCACATTCATATATTACCTAAATATCTTTAAGTAATATTCAGAATCATCCATTTTAATATCCACAATCCGAATAAAACCCAAATGAATTAATTAATAATAAAATCCAATTAATCCATTAATTTAAAATATAACCCATTTTAAAAGTCATAAAAATTACGGGGTATTACCTACTTCCCCCCTTATAACAGAATTTCGTCCCGAAATTCAGGAATATAAATCATACCGGTAAGGTCAACTCCGAGTATAAATCTCACATCGCAAGAAATCTAATACGTACCGCCCATACAGTACATTAACGAAAATCCTTATCGATGTTATACGCCAAGCCTCACCATATAGTTCCAACTGAATCGAATATAAACTTTACCCAACCTTCCCTATACCGTCCTCGTGACTAATTTTGGGGAAAATGAGCCTCACATATTGAACAAATAAATTCTGAAGTTCCAACTACTTACTATTTTTTTTTCCCAATTATGAAAACTACTACAATCCAATCATCCAGGGCGCCCATACACCCTATCGTACCACTTCCGATATTAAAAGTTTCGCAAAGGTTATAAACTTGTTTCCCAAAGACCTAACTTATTTTGACTCCCAACGGTTATGAGTTTCATGCATAGGGTGTCTCGCAAGCGAAATCCAAACAAGGAACCACCCCGATACACTATTTCCTAAAGTAGTCGGTCATCGAAACTCCTAAGGTCCTTAGTCAATAGTATATAAAAATTTGGTTTATCGGAAAAAAAATATCAGGTTTATCAATTTAAACAAAAAAATTTTTAGGTTTTATTGATTTCAAATAGAGTCTACTCATCTACTCTTCCCTAGAAGACAAGATGCTGGCTAATAGTAGTACATACGCTCTCGTATACCACAAGTCAATGCATGCCGATAGTCACATCATGCTCGGACATGCCCAAAGGAAGTAATCCCATGATAAAAATCAAACCCACGTGATAACATATAATATATAGGTGTCTCACACCCCTCAGTGAGCCTACGTAAATAACGATGCTATAGGCTAAGTTTAGCAACCCTTTTAGCCCCCACAATATTAATCGCTACTAAAATTAATACGCCTCATAATTCCTTAGATAGGAAGCATACCCTCATTTGCGGGTGGTGGTTATTGAATCCCAGTATTATAACTTTTCTCCGATGAGTCAACAAAATTTTTACCCCAAATTTTCAGTTCTAGTTCCCCACACTCCACTTTATGTCCAAGCCTTTGAATATATTGCCTTCGTTAGGTAACATACACAATTCCCGCATTTCTAAACCTTCTACTGATGTCTCTCCTCAATTTTCCATAATAGGGGTGACCTCGACTACGGTCATCATACTCGAACATACTTCATAACCTCCTAAGTACGATCTCCGTTATCCATCCAATGGCCCTCATCTGCCATACTTCTTTGTTCGATCAATCCCGAACGTAAATAAGATTCACTGATATATACGGAATCTTACCAAAGAGATCAACAATCCAAAACATAGGGCTCTATATCAAAGAACGCTAAGCTGAAAACACAGTAAGCCGTACAGATTCTAAAGGACACTAGAACCTGATGCTCCGATACCACCTGTAACACCCCGCCTAATCAAATACCAGGTGGCCTGTCCCATACCAAATTAAAACAGAATATACAGTTGGCTCATTCTTAGCATCACTGTCGAAAAACATTTACCACTCACCCAATACTCAATTAAGCTGGTGTTAAAAACTTTTCAAATTTTAATTCAACAAAATCCATTTCCAGTTTAAGAATAACACAATACATTTTATTCTACAACACTTAACTGAATAGATAACACAAAAGAATTTAAATGCAATTGGAATAAACATTCCCAAATAATATTAATCCATTACAGTAATCCCATCAATAGGAACTGTATTAAAAAGACCCGAATACAATAGTATTTGACCTCAATAGAAAAGATAACTGAATCCTTTGGGCGACATGCCCTACTAAGAGAATACTGTGAATCAAATGATGATAGGCGTCTAAGCAAAACTGCATAAATCCATAGCCTGTCATAATCCGCTAAGGTTGGCATCCCTGTTGATGGACACCTGATATAGAAGATACAATAGAAAAGAAAATATGCAAGGAAACGGATCAGAGCCCGAATGTGTAAATGATTTTTAAAACAGCAAGTATTTAACAAGTGCAATAAATCTTTTATTATGTACATGTTAGACCCAACTCCTACTTGCTATTCTCACCTCTCAACTAGAGTGCACACTTAACGTTTCCTATTAACCTCCTAGTTAATGGTTCCTCTTTTCAAGTCTCCATATTATAATTCCATTCCCATATCATAATCCCCGTATGTCCCATACCATACGTCACATTATTATTCATTTACATTTCTCCTTTATATGATTAGTTTCTCATTAACATGAATCATTTCTCAATTAATATGAATTAAGTTTTTCAATAAACATTCATTAACTTAATTCAATTATCTTTCTCCATTCACCGTTATCTACAATTATCACCGTTGATAGATTTAACCATAATAAATATCCATTCAATCGTTTAATCCATTATATATATATTCATATATAATACGGCACCCCGAGTCACAGCTGCGGTGCAATGCATTACTCTGCTATCATGTCCCAATATCGCTGGTCGCCGAAAAGGGGACAAAAGGTTCGGTGAGGATACCTCGAACCATAAACAATAACACAATCATTGGAGGCCAACATAGTTCTCATACCCATGGGTCACGCACATACCTAAGTACCCACAGTCAGTGGACTTATCAACTCCCCGATAAGTCTTTCATAGACCTATGTTCTTGAGCGACAAATCAAAGATCCCATGGATTCATCAGGATATGACTGCCCTCACGCGCAAACCTCCCACCGATAGCAAGTAAGCTAGGTAGGTCATACACATAAATCATCAATCAATCAAATCGGTATTATCATACCTATAATATAATATCAATATGGTAATATCACTACCCTTCGATAATTCCCATACGTAGCATTTTATCTCTTTTAAATTCGTCGTATTAAAATATCATATCTTTACTTCATAATTTAATTATCCTTGCCTCCTATAACATCTCTCCACTCCCGATGTCGTTAAGGTTCATGCGCGGAGCGTCTCTCAAAGCGAAATCCAAACAAGGAACCCCTCCAATACACTACTGCTTAACTTAGTCGATCGAGGAGGTTCGTCAACTTCAAATATGCGATCGGAATAACCTCATCCCCTCTTTCAACCAAATGTGTTTTAAACTCCCATCTCTATCCAGGAGCCATACGACTACGCTCTTGTACTACACTCAGCCCTTGCGAAATCAATAATGAGCTTAAACTCAGTCCTTGATGTTCAAATTATAACCCTAAGGCTACCCTCATTCAATACACAAGATTCAAATAGGTTTTTCCTCAACATATATTCAGTAAGAAGTCACTAATATCCTACTGGTCCATAACATCATTTCTCCCGAATTACTACGAGTTTAAATTCTCCCTTTAATTAAGGTTTAAACCGATAGTTTCAAATCTCTTATAAACACATCTTCTTTCACTTAGGATTAAATCCTCTTATAAAGTTAAGGATACCCAGGTGTTATATTAAATCACCCCTACTGGTCCTATCTTAAACCCTCATACATCCCCATTTGGAATTTAACAAATGAATCTAGCAACCGAAATTCCATTCAATATAATTTTCATCATTTTAATCACTTGAATCCAAATCAAATTAATTCAAATCGTATCAAGGCTTTACTGATATTTTCTAAGTCCCATAATATCCAATTAATAATCACCAAAGATCCACAAAAGTTTTGGGATAAGAACCAACATTAAAAAAAGAAACAACATCATGAATTCTCATATTTTAAATACTCAGAAAAATCAGATCCAAAAATTACTCAAATCATCAATCCGACTTCAGATTTGGATTCTACACAAAAAATTGAGTCAGGTATGTGTTTTGAGTTTTTCTTAAATCTCATCCAAATGCACTCAAAAAGAAAATCTAAACATTCCAAATTGTCTCTTCTCATTCCACTCGTTTTTGCCTCTTTTTCCAGAAAATTATCAACATATTATCTTCAAGAACACTAAATTATTTTTAGAATTTCTTCCACAAATTGATGAATATTTATCGGATTACTAACTACCTACAACCTGAGTTTAATTCTTATATATTTTTAGATTCCAAAAATCCATTAACAACTATATCCTTTCATCTTCCAAGCATGAAAATCATCTCTTTTTATAACAATCCTAACATGGACAATATACGAACTTAAATTGCAAATATCAAACACTTGCCTCTAATGAAGATCTGATCCTTTGGAGTTGAACAACACAGGTGGTGATGGTGGTGGTGACCTTTGACCTTTGGTTCTCCTCCTTCCCAAGCAAACTTCTTTTTCTTTCCAAGCAACCTTCCACTCTCTCTAAGAAGATGACTTTTCAATTTTATGTAGAAGAGATGAATGAACCCACATTCAACTAATCTCCAAATACTTATAATAAGACAAAACTCGAAATCACTATTCATCCCCCTTGTAAAAATAACCAAAATGCCCTTTTGGGTTGTCTTTTCATTTCCAAATGACCCGAGACCCAAATCCAACATCCAAATAGACTTTTCTTACTATTTCAACCCTTCCGGACGCTACGACGCAGTCGAAATGACTATAAGGTCAATAGAAAATAAAATTCCTTTTTAATTTAATAAATTAGTCCCGACACATCCCATACCGCGTCTGACTAAAAATACAAATTACCGAATTTATATCATACAGTCATATCAATGACATCACATTCGTATATTACCTAAATATCTTTAAGTAATATTCAGAATCATCCATTTTAATATCCACAATCCGGATAAAACCCAAATGAATTAATTAATAATAAAATCCAATTAATCAATTAATTTAAAATATAACCCATTTTAAAAGTCATAAAAATTAAGGGGTATTACAGGTGACTAGGCGGGTTTTATAGAAAAGTGTTCGACATGCACAATAGTTGAGGGTGGGATGGTCCTCAAGGGAGTGCCACACTAGCTCAAATATGAAGAGCATTAATGCATTTTAATTTAGTGTAATTTAATTCACTTGCTAATTATTTTCAAAATATTTTTGGGTTCTAACCCTTGTTATTAAATATTTTCAAAATCTTTTAGGTGCCCAGCCACAGGGATGCCATAACTGTTCTATTCCAGTGTTACGCAGTTGCATTATATGTGGATATTGCAGGATTTTGACTTAGACGCTTTAGTCATTCCATTCGTATCGTAGGATGCAGCCAATATTTCATTTGGCCATGTCTTCCTAACTATTTCTTTTGTTCTAGTCAATTGATGTACTCATTCAATTATTCTTTTGGTTTATATTTTTGGTATTTGGTTTGCTGTCGGTGGTTTTCTCGGCAAAGATTGTATTTATTCATTTTCAATATTGATTGATTCAATGATCGTGTGAATGTTTAATTATATATTCTTTCGCATGATGTTAGAGATGTTTAATAAAAATATAAAATTTGACACTGTGTCTTTTTGAATACTTGGTGGTTAGTATGTTTTAAAAAGGTTTTCTAAAGTGATGCTAAGAATGAACCAGATGAGACTCATGTTGAATATGATATATGACTTATCACCCGGTATTTTATTAGGCGGGGTGTCACAATGATGTGGAGGATCTTGTTGGTATTCTGGGTGGAAGGATAGGGTCCTTCCCAAATACTTATCTTTGTTTTCCTTTTGGATACAAGTATAAGTCTAAGGCAATTTGGGACCCAATTTTGGAAAGAATGAGAAAGAGGCTAGCATGGTAGAAGAATGGATTTCTATCGAAATGGAGGAGGCTAACTCTTATCAAGAGTTGTTTGCCTATTTGCGAACTTATTACATGTCCATTTTGCCTTTACTTGCTTTTGTGCATAAAAAAATGGAGAAGCTCATGAGATATATCTTGTGGAGAGGCACTGAAGATAGATTTATGCATTGCTTAGTTGGTTGGGAGGAGGTATGCAAGCCAATTAAGGAGGGCGCGGGTGTGAGGGACTTGGGTATTTTTAATAGAGTTTTGCTAAGGAAGTGGTTATGGAGTTTCCCTTAGGTGTAAAATAGATTATGGACAACGGTAGTTTGAGAGAGGTGGGGTTCTTCGCAGATGGGGTGGAGGCCGGTGGTGGGGTGTTTAGCCCATGGAGTGGGTTTGTGGAAGCATATTGTGAGGGATTGGGAGGATTATTTTAGAAACACTGAGTTTATTTTAGGGAAAGGGGATAAGATTAGATTATAAAAAGACAAATTGGGATAGAATTGATCTATTAATGATCTTTTTTCGGTATATATAACCTAGGGGTGAATGAAGATGGTATGGTGGTAGATCATGTGAATGCAAGCAGCGTGGAGACCTCAGCTTAGGAGAAGGCTATGGGACTGGGAACTTCAGGAGACAGATTTTTTCTTTGAATGGTTGAGCTCGTCTCTCCCACCAATGACAAGGAAGGATTCGTTGAGGTGGAAGGGGGGAGGGATTGGTGCATTCACAGTTAGTGGTTATTATGCTATATTGAACGATAGTGGAATCCCCAGGGTCCGTTTCTCCAGGAAGAAGATTTGGAAGGTTAAGGCTCCGTCTACGGATAGATTCTTTGTATGGACACCGTCTAGATAGGCCAGTTTGATGATGGAAGTTTGGCAGAAGATAAGATATTGTCTGGATAGACGATGTTGGTTATGCAAGGTGGAAGAGGAGAATACCAACCATCTCCTACTACACTACAGGGTGACGAGAGGATTGTGGTATTTTTTTTGGCCATATCTAAGACTGTATGGGTCATGCCTGCATCAGTGAGGGCTCTTTTAGAGGCGTGGAAACCTCCTTGGGGCGGGGGGGGGGAGACAAGCGGGTATGGCGTATAGTTCCTCACTACATTTTTGTGTGCGATATGGAAGGAGAGGAATGCTCGATGTTTCGAAGGTATTAACATGGCTCCCTTGAGACTTCGTTATCTATTTTTAAGCACCCTTCTTAGCTGGTTTAAGGGGAAGATCTCCGTCACGACTCAGGATTTTCTTGAGTTCATGGAGGAGATCCGCTCTGCTCTATAATTTAGGAGTTTGTAATGCAGGTGATTTTTTGTTTTTCCTGGATTTTATTGTATAGCTTTTGCTTTGTATACTCCCTGTATACGGGTTCGCTCCCTTAACGTTTGGTGTTTAATGCAATCATTTATTTATCAAAAAAAATATTTTAAGTTTAATAAAAAAAAATTCTTTTGTTTCACAAGTTCCTATCCATATAAAATACTCACAAACATGTTTTTCCACTCTTACCCTATATTCTACAAAATTATTACCAAAAAAATAAACAATAGATTATTTTTAAAATTAGACGCGTTAGAGGCAAAATACATTAGAGGCAAAATACACATAACTCTTAGAAGCTAAAACATTAATAATCCCAAATTTTATAAACTACCTACTTGTTAGTTAATTGTTTTGTGAAATTTTTATTTTCTAAAAGATAGGGAAATTTGCATTTGACATGGACGTATATGTTCATTTAAATGGCAAAATGAATTTTATAGTTTTTTTCTCGTTACCAATAATTGAAAGTGATATTTTATATCATATGAATCAATTGATTTGAACTTTTACATGTAACACCCCGTATTTTTGTGCATTTAACATTTAATTAATTCGGGAATTTAAAATTACTTGCGTGTCGTAATTTTAATTGAAGAAAAATATATTTAAATATTAATCGAGGAGTGAATGGTTAATATTTAGGAAAATTTATTTACTAAGAGAATAGTAATAATTTATTTACGTCATTTAGGGTATTAATGACGGAGTATGTACTTACCTTAACTAGGAGTCGGTATAGACTAATTTGGGTGTGAGATAAGAATTTTTATAAATTAATTTGGATGCCAATTTTGAGTCTACGGTTGAGACCGGATGGGCTGAGATAGTCGAAAAAGTGTACCCGGGGGTCGTAAACGGATCACGGGACACTTTTAGGCAAAACCGGACCCACACGGGGGCATTTGGGTCACTTGGGCTTGGCCCGTTAGGCAAAAAAGGGATTAAGACTAATTAAATAATTATAAAAAAAAGGGCAACGGCTGAATTGAGTTTAGAAAATACTTAGTGGGTTAGGAAACCCTATGAGCAGTTAAAGGCAAATTTGGGGGACAAAGGAGAGCCAAATCAAAGGAGTTAATCTTCAATCTTGGGCATTCACAACTCCAAAATCAGACACTACGAATCGTAAGGCAAGTGGTTAACTTGATGTAGCATTTAAATTATATTTCAATTCATATTCTTGTGACATGTGAAGTCAAAGAAATTCGTTTTGGAATTTAAAGGGTATAAACATGGGGTTTTAGTGAACCATTATTCTGATTTCTAAATTGTGTAGAAATTCATGTAAATTTTGAGATTAGCATATATATCTGGTATGATGTATAAACCGGAGGAATTAGAAACGAATTTGATATAAGGATTTGATGTTTAAATGGGTTAAATATTAAATCGTATTTTTTCCCCAATTTCTGAAAACAATAGAGAACGTAAACTAAATGGTGTTTGCGGACTTTATGGGGTCCCTGATAAGGTTTTTAGTATGTTTTGTTGATGAGAAGGCTTGTGATTGCTGGTGGAAGAAGTTAGGGTTTTTAGAATTTTGTCCATGGCTAAAATAGGCAACTCGGAGAAGATGATGACATGCTCGATCGATCGATCGAGGGTTGGGGGTCGATCAATTGATGGTCGGTAATTTCTGATAGTACGGCCAGTTTGTATATATAAGGAAAAATAAGTTTTAAATCTTTTCCTATGCCTTATGTAATGAGAAACCAACATGGGGTGTCTAATCAAATTAATTGTGAGGAAGAATTAATTGGGATTTGGAGGAAATTTATGTGTTACACACTATGGTTAAATTTTGGGAATAACATTTCAAAATAATTAAATATAGATTGAGTGGACAAGTCCGGGGATATTGATAGAGTGATACTAAGACGTTATTTTTATTTAGATTAAAAGCTAAGTAATTTAGAGTCGAGGATTTATACCCGAGTACAGTTTTATTTCGGACCACGATGTGACAACCCGGTATCCGAAATAAGGGGTGGCCAGCCCGATACTCCAAAAATATAGGAATCATTGATGGAATCATCCTCAGCATCGTGACAACATAAAGAGTATACGAGATAACCACTCAATAATTCAGACAATGGGTTGTCAAAAATTTTGTTTTATAATTTAAAGAAAGCATTTTAAACAACCCATACATGAAAAAGAAAGTGGAAACCCCAAAAACAATATACATTAATAACAAGTGTACAGTAAGAGAACCGACTAAAATATTAGTCAACAGAGTTTCATACAACAAACTACAAGTTCAATCAATTACATATTACATTCATTATACATTTACAACCATTTGGGCCACACGCCCGAATAAGGACTGAACATAACTAGAAAACAACAAAGGAGGCGTCTACACAATATCCCGTGAAATCCGCAAAATGTCACGGCTCGTCAAAGGACACTGGAAGTTCATTAAGGGCGACCATGCGGTGGAGCACCTGAACAGATATGATATATATATATATATATACAACAAGAAAGAAGAACCGGTAAGAGCCCGGTTTTATGTGATCACCAGATAAATGACAAGTATGACAATGATGAACAGATAAGCATGGATGATAAAGATAATATTCTAGCATGGTAACAAAGATAAATTTAGACAATTCAATGATTATAAGGGAAGAATGGATTATATATGCAGTTAAGAATAATTATCAACCGTTTTCATCTTTCATCCTTATCATTTTATCTCCTTTCCATTCCTTATCAGGAATACAATTATTGTCATGTGCTCTTTATGGCACGTATTTCAATTGTATGCTCTTTATGGCATATATTTCTCTCTTTATGGCATTCATGTTCCATCGAGTCCAACTCGATAATTAGAATAGTTATAAGTATATATATATAACGATTCTAAGACCGCCCGTCCGGGTTTCCCCACTGTGCGCGCCCCTAAATAACCATCATCTTCCAGGGCCTATCATAAGACAACCTGGGATCCTATCGAAACGTCGAGAAGCGTCCATATGCCTGCGGGGTAGTCAAGACCACACCCGAAATCTCCTACCCATCGCAGAAAATATAAAACAAGCGCTCATATGGCCTAGGACTATATCCACCAAGCATTCATTAGCCAGGGGGCTTCACCTCACGCACGGACTTCCCTTAATATGGTATTTAGAGAGGTGTGTATCATCCATTTTATTAATTTTCATCTCATAATTTTGTAAATTATCATTTACTTTGTCCATTTTACATTTTATCAAATGCATTAAGGTTACCCGGAACTATACGTATTTCTTATCAGCATAACAACCTCGATAAATAGTTAGACTCCCCAAATTGTTTTCCAAAGCCTCCTTTTTGGCTTCATAATAGACCATCAAGTCAAACATAGCTCACAATAACTCCTAAAGTCTCCAAATTTGACTATAAGATCTCCTAGATTATTATAAAACTATACGAGAGAAGTAATGCCTGAACATTACTTTAACCCCCCCCCCCCCCCTTGAAATGAACCCTAGATGAACCCCTTCGAGTCTAGGGTGTCGACCAAACTCAACTAATACTCTAAGACCCTATATTTACTTCACTTAAGAAGGTCCTTAAGTCCCTATGAAAAGAAAAGATTTGAGAAATGAAAATAAAATTTTAGGGAAGAAAACAGGGGATCGGTCGACCGGTCCCAAGACCGCGGTCGATCGCGCCTCAAGATTTTGCCTAGGAAGAAAAGCAGAAAGTTCACTTCGGAAGGGCCGGTCGACCGTTGGGGAACCGCGGTCGACCGCGCCATAAAATTTATGCCTTTGAAAGAAAGCAGTGTGCCCTCTCCCGAAGGCCCGGTCGACCGGTCTTTGCAGACCTAGACCAAACCCAATCTTCCTAGTTCAAGTTAATCCCAAAGCCAACTCATTTATTACCACCAACATAACATAAATGCTACTAACTACTACCACAAACCTCATCAAACATCCAAATCATTCTTGAATGGATCAAAACCCACAAATACACAAAGAAAACCATAAAATAGCTAAACCATGATCAATACATCATTATCATAACAAATCATTTATCTTAAACCACATATAGCAAGTAGAAAACTTGCCTCAATCTAGGAAATGCAGATTTTCTCTTTGTGGAAGCAAGAATCCTCCTTCAATCTTCAATTTCTTCTCCTTTCTCTACTCTTTCTCTTTATCTCTCTAGTTCCCTAGGATTAGGAAATGAAATTAGGGAAAAATAGAAGACTTAGCAATTCTAAGTCGTAGCATTAGTCAAAATCCCAACTTAATTGATAAATACCGCGATAAAATAACATGCAACTGCATATTTAAGGTATAATCACTCAAAAGTGCCAAAAACCTCAAAATACAATATGGCACATAATTTGACTATCTCGCACGTTCCGGACTCAACTACGGCCTCCAAATTATCATTTGGACATTTTATAATTCATTTTAAGTTCCAGTCTCATTATTAAGCCAAATATCATTTTAATTCATATGATATTATGAAACATAACCTGGCAATGTTCACCTATGGTTACAGTACACATGCAAACTCATAGTGAATTTTAACTTTTCTTCATTAAGTTAATACTCAATTCATATCCCAACATTTTATATCTAATTACCGTACCTAGTAAATAAATATAAAATATGCTCTCATAAGCGAGGGTTATTACACACGAGAGTAAGTCCGAATATATTGGTTGGAATGACACCAAAAGTAATTTAATTAATTAATGTGCGAATTAATTAATAATTAGAGTTGGACCATAAACTCATAATATTCTTAATAGGCTTGTGTTACGAACTTAGTACACGGTATAGCCGGGGTAATTAACATTATATATATATATATATATATATATATATATATATATACGGTGTGCGATAGTATATGTATATGGTGTGTGCATTAATATCAGCGGATAAACATTATTATTATATACTCTAGTGTTATAGGTGGAGGTTGCACGTAGTGGATGAATCCCCTAGCTTGAGGAGTAGGGCGAGTATATTCCCAGGTCATAGCTTCCGTTATATGGGTGAGGGGCGTCTCACTTTCAGGGAAGGAATATGACCGCCCCCAATTATATGTTTTCACCAAGTTAGTGAGCGATTATGACTTAGGTAACTAGGTTATGTGAATATACCTAGTGGGATAGCACTTTAGAGAATTTACATCCGGTGAGTTATTACTCGGGGGGATGTTATTATTAATTATTATTTCAGCATGTTTGTGAATGTTGTAATATAATATTACGTATATCATGAGATAAATAATTATATACGGGTACAATTAATACATGTTGTGAATTGTATTACATATAATGGATGTGAAAATTATATGAACTTAAAAAGGGAAATGATTAATTAACTCAATGTTGAGAATAACTTAGAAATCATAATTGTGGCACACTCGGTTAGAGTAGGGTGGTTGCAAGGGGTTACAAAATTTTCTAGGTATGAGATATATAACTAGGGGAAATTTATTCAGGCGTTTGTAGTGCACATTAAAGGAGGGTGAGGATGTCCTCAAGGCAGTGTGACACTAACTAAAATATGGAGAGCATGCATATTTACTTATTACTGTAAGTTAATTATTTGCTAAATCTTTTCCAAATGTTTTAGGTACTAACCCTTGCTATAAAAAAATGTAAAAACCATTTAGGTTCCCATCCACAGGGACGCTAGGCTTGACTAATTCCAGGGACCCGTTGCTGCAGCATATGTAGATGTTGTGGGAGTTTGATAGGCGCCTCATTCCTTTCATTTCTAGTGTAGAAATCTCCTATCAGTTATTCGAGCATGTTTCTCACTACTTTATTCAACACTTATGTTAGACTTATTGAGATTCATTTACTTGTCTTTATTTCGGTTGGATTTTGAACCGATGGTTTATTCGGTCAGTTAATTATTTGTAAATGGTTGAATTCAGTTAATTGTGATTGTCATATTATTTTTATTTTCGTATGAGTATTTCATTTAAGCCAATGAAAGATAAAACTTGGCACCAGTCTAATTTTCTCACTTAGGTGGTTAGTAATTTAAAAGGCGACAGTGATGCTAAGAATGAACCAACTGAGAAACCTGTTCTAATTTAATTTAGCATTGGTCACCTGGGGTTAATTAGGCGGGGTGTCATAGATGGTATCAGAGCATCAGGTTCTAGTATCCTTAGGATATGTGCGTCTTACTACATTTCAGCGTAGCGCTCGGTTGTTATAGAGCCCTATTTTTAGGATTGTTGATTCATTTTCGCTTGTGAGATATAGTATTTCTGTTATTATTTTTGGTATAAATTGTGTACTTATACAATTCGATCTATTTTCAAATGCCACCAAAGAGGCAAAGAGTAGAGAGGGATGAGGCTAGAGATGATCTCAGGGAGGCTCATTGGGAGCCACAGGTACCGCCACGACCACCACCACCACCACCCGAGTTGATCTTCATTACTCAGGTGGTAGTGATAGTGGCTCAGGCAGTCGAGATAGCAATGTGGGCTATGGAAGCTCATTTCCCCCAGCCCCAGGCACCACCTCCAGTGGCACCAGTAGCTGAGGCTCCAGTGGGGCCACCGTCTTGGTAGCGAGTTAGGGAGACCTTTCAGAAGGGTCACCCACCCTAGTTTTAAGGTAGCACCGATGTAGTAGAGGCTTGTGACTGGAAGAAGAATATTCAGCGCCATATGCACATGCTGGAGTATACCGATGTGGAGAAACAGATTCTTGCTACCTTTCGTCTGTCGGGGGAAGCCTTACAGTGGTGGGAGTCAGTTACCACCGTGGAGGAGCGTAATTTGATGACGATAGTCGAATTCTGGGTGCGGTTTGACCGCATACTTTCCACCAGTAGTAGAGGCTGAGATGATGAAGAAGTTCAGTGATTTAGTACAGGGTGACCGATCACTGGCAGACTATGAGGAAGAGTTCACCCATTTGGCAAACTTTATACCAAATGAGGTGAGCGATGAGGAGCGAAAGAAATCGAGATTTATGGATGGCTTAGCCTGGCGGATCAGGCAACATTTGATTGGGAATCAGGCATTAGTGACTTATACAGATGTCGTTAATGTTACACTTGTACATTGCTAAGATTATCGCTTCCATGCGAAGGGGAGCAAGAGAGTAGGGGAGCCGAGCCAGTAGGGCAAGGCAGTTACTAGTGGTGACACGAGTGGTACTCAGCAGCAGACTGGCAGTCAGTAGGGGAATTAGGCTAAGAAATTTAGGCCTGGTGGGTTTCGATCGGGAGGACAGAGGTTCAGGCAGGGGCAGCCGGGCCCAAATCAGCTACAGCAGGTTCCTCAGGGCTGTCAGGGCCAAGGGAATAATGGGGGAGGCCAACAGGGCCAGCCACGTTTGGGCCAACGACAGGGGGACGGTCAAAAATGTTGTTTGTCTATGTCCATCCAGGACACTTCAAGAGGGAGTGCCCACATAAGGGCATAGGTCATTAGTAGGATGCAGCTAGCAGCACCAGCTCCACCCGCCCCACCGTAGCAGGGGAAAATGCACTACGAGCGTGTGTATAACGTCCGGGATGTTCCCAATCATCCATCACAGCAGGCACCGCCAGCAGTTGAGGGTATATTTCTCATTTATGGTCATGAGGGTAGTATTCTTTTTGACACGGGAGCATTACATTCATTCATTAAATCTAATTTTGCTAAATGGGCCGAGTTACTAGAGACCGCGGGTAGTCTTCGGGTGTTTGTAGATTCGCTAGTAGGCAATGGGGCATTGATTCACTCAATTTGTCGGGGGGTGGGCATTTTGATTGGGAGGCTTAGTTTAGTAGCGGAGCTCTTAGTGTTAGATATGGAGGGATACGATGTCATCCTGGGTATGGATTGGTTGGCAGGTTATCGGGCAACTGTGGATTGTTACGAGAGGACAATCGTGTTCTCCATTGCAGGACAGGAGATGTTCTTGATAGCGATGTCGTTACCTGAGGGAGGGTTATGCACGCACCTGTATTACATCGAGGTGGAAACCTCACAGGAGGTGGCGATTTCGTTGGACTCAATCCCATAGTAAGGGACTTTGAGGATGTGTTCCAGGAAATACCAGGGTTTCCACCCAGTAGGGAAATCAAATTTGTAATCGATTTAGCACCAGGGACGAGGCCAATTGCTCAAGCCCCATACCGTATGGCCCCTTCAGAGATGCATGAGTTGAGAGAGCAGATTCAGTAGCCTATGGGTCAGGGTTTCATTCGGCGGAGTACATTGTCGTGGGGTGCACCAGTGTTGTTTGTGAAGAAGCGGGATGGTTAACTTCGATTATGCGTGGACTATAGGGAACTGAACAACGTGACGATACGGAATAAGTATCTGTTACCTAGGATTGATGATCTATTTGACCAGTTGAGAGCGGCGTATTACTTCTCCAAGGTCGACTTGAGGTCAGGGTATCATCAACTACGTATCCGAGAGGAGGATGTTCCTAAGACCGCTTTCCTATCGCGATATGAATCTTATGAGTTCAGGGTGATGTCATTCGGGCTCACCAATGCACCAGCAGTGTTCATGGATCTTATAAACAGGGTTTTCAGGGAATGTATCGATCAATTTGTTATCGTGTTCATTGATGACATCCTAATATACTCGCACACCGAGGAGGAGCATGCAGAGCATCTACGTATGGTTCTACAGACACTGCGGGATCACCAACTCTATCCCAAATTTGGGAAGTGTGGATTTTGGCTACGGTAGGTACAGTTTCTTGGCCACATGGTGTCAGACCGGGGTATTGTGGTGGATCCAAGTAAGATGTCGGTGGTGAGGGAGTGGGGACAGCCCACGATAACGACCGAGGTGCGCAGTTTTTTGAGATTGGTCAGTTAATACAGGCGGTTCATCAAAGGATTTTCAAAGATTGCAGGCCCTTCGATGAATCTGACGTGGAAAGGGGTTCCTCTCACTTAGAGTGATCATTGTTAATTAGCTTTCGATGAGCTAAATGATAAGTTAACATCTTCACCCGTACTTACATTATCGAAGGGAGGGCTAGAGTATCGGGTTTACACTGACGCATGCTTACAGGGACTTGGGGGTGCTTCGGCAGGAGGAAATGGCTATAGCATATGCGTTCAGAAAGCTAAATCCCCACTAGAGGAATTACCCCACTCACGACCTGGATCTAGCAGCGGTCATTTTTGCTTTGAGGATATGGAGTCATTATCTTTTAGGAGAGCAGTTCACTTTATTCACGGATCATAAGTCACTTCGGTATCTCTTCACACATAAGGATCTGAATATGAGGCAGAGGCAGTGGCTAGAATACATGAAAGACTACCAGTTTGATATCCAGTATCATCCTGGTAAGGCTAATGTGGTAGAAGATGAATTGAGCCGGAGACCGACTGGGGAAATATCCTAAGTCTAGAAAGCAAAGTAGAGAGAGCTTTGATATGAGGATGATGTGGCCAGGGCCTGCATGTCAGCATTATCCATCACACCTGAGATCATATGAGGGTTATGAGGTTTCAGGCAGAGGATCAGGTCTGTCGGGATAGGGTGAGCCAGTTGTTACCTAATGGAGCAGAGGGTTACTCGATCATCTCGAAAGGAGGCCTATGCCTTAATGGGAGGTTAATTATGCCAGAGGATGAGGAGTTGAGGCATGCTGTTATGACAGAGTCCCATGGTTCGAGATTCGCGATACATCCCGATGGGGATAAAATGTACCAGGATATGAGGAGGCAGTATTAGTGGGCAGGAATGAAACGGGACATAACAGAGTTTGTCTCAAAATGTGCCACGTGTCAGCTCGTGAAAGTTGACCATCAGAGGCCATCAGGGATGCTACGGGCACTAGAGATTCCCGTGTGGAATTGGGAAAGCATATCAATGGACTTCATTACAGGGTTGCCCGAGTCACATCGGGGTCACGATTTCATATGGGTCATTATGGATCGGTTAACCAAGGTGGTCCACTTCCTGCCAGTTCGTACAGACTTTGAGACGATGCATTATGTTCATCTATTCATAGCGGAGATTGTTAAGCTACATGGGGTGTCGATAAATATTATGTCTGACAGAGATAAAATTTTTGTGGCCCACTTTTGGCAGAGCTTTCAGGAGGCCATGGGCATAGAGTTACGTTTGAGCACAGGGCAGATTGAGAGATTCAATCAGATGTTGGAAGATATGCTCATAATGTGCATATTAGACTTTGGGGGAGGTTAGGAGAAATATCTTCCTTTGGTAGAGTTCGCGTATAATAAATCCTACCAATTCACGATCGGCATGGCACCATTCGAGGCACTATACGGGAGATCTTGTCGTTCACCCGCTTGTTGGTTAGAGGTGGGGGACAATAAGCTATTGGGGTCAGAGATTGTTTAGGAGACGTCTGCCAAGATAGAGTTGATCCGAGGGCAGATTCGGATAGCTTAGGATAGGCAAAAGAGTTATGCCGATGCTTCACGGAGACATGTGGAGTTAGAGGTTGGGGACCAGGTATTAGTCTGGGTGTCCCTTATGAAAGGGGTGATGAGGTTTAGCAAGAAGGGTAAGTTAGCACCGAGGTACGTGGGACCTTTTCCTATTATTGAGAAGGTGGGACCGGTAGCATATAGACTGGGATTTCCAGAGCATCTTCAGTGGATACACAATGTGTTCCATGTAGCATCGCTGAAGAAATATTGAAGGGGCGAGAGGGCCTTCTAGAACATTTCACTAGAGGAAATTGATTTACAGCCAGACATCTCATATGAGGAGAGACCGATGGCTATTCTGGACCGTAGTGAGCGAAAGTTACGATCCAAAGTTGTAGCATTAGTTATAGTACAGTGGAGTCATCACAACATTGACGAGTCTACCTGGGAGCGGGAGGAGGATATGCGGGAACAATATCCAGAGCTTTTCACCACAGGTACGACCTAATTTCGGGGACAAAATTCCTTTGCAGGGGGGAGTATGTAACACCCCGTATTTTTGTGCATTTAATATTTAATTAATTCGGGAATTTAAAATTACTTGCATGTCGTAATTTTAATTCAAGAAAAATATATTTAAATATTAATCGAGGAGTGAATGGTTAATATTTAGGAAAATTTATTTACTAAGTGAATAGTAATAATTTATTTACTTCATTTCGGGTATTAATGACGAAGTATGTACTTATCTCAATCGGGAGTCGGTATAGACTAATTTGGGTGTGAGATAAAGATTTTTATAAATTAATTCGGATGCCAATTCTGAGTGTACGATTGAGTCCGGATGCGACGAGATAGTCGAAAAAGTGTACCTAGGGGTAGTAAACGGGTCACGAGACGTTTTTAGGCATAACCGGGCCCACACGGGGGCATTTGGGTCACTTGGGCTTGGCCTGTTAGGCAAAAAATGGGATTAAGCCTAATTAAACAATTATAAGAAAAAGGGGAATGTCTGAATTGAGTTTAGAAAATACTTAGTGTGTTAGGAAACCCTAAGAGCAGTTAAAGGAAAATTTGGGGGACAAAGGAGAGCCAAATCAAAGGAGTTAATCTTCAATCTTGGGCATTCACAACTCCAAAATCAGACACTATGAATCATAAGGCAATTGGTTAACTTGCTGTAGCATTTAAATTGTATTTCAAATCATATTCATGTGATGTGTGAAATCAAAGAAATTCGTTTTGGGATTTAAAGGGTATAAACATGGGGTTTTGGTGAACCATTATTCTGATTTCTAAATTGTGTAGAAATTCATGTTAATTCTGAGATTAGCATATATATATGGTATGATGTGTAAACCGGAGGAATTAGAAACCAATTTTAGATAAGGATATGATGTTTAAATGGGTTGAAGATTAAATCGAATTTTTCCCCCAATTTGTGAAAACAATAGAGAACGTAAATTAAATGGTGTTTGCGGACTTTATGGGGGTCCCTGATAAGGTTTTTAGTATATTTTGTTGATGAGAAGGCTTTTGATTGCTGGTGGAAGAAGTTAGGATTTTTAAAATTTCGTCCATGGCTGAAACAGGCAACTCGGAGAAGATGATGACCTGCTCGATCGATCGATCGAGGGTTGGGGGGTCGATCGATCGATGGTCGGTAATTTCTGACAGTATGGCCAGTTTGTATATATAAGGGAAATAAATTTTAAATCTTTTCCTATGCCTTATGTAATGAGAAACCAACATGGGGGTCTAATCAAATTAATTGTGAGGAAGAATTAATTGGGATTTGGAGGAAATTTATGTGTGACAAACTATGGTTTAATTTTGAGAATAACATTTGGAAATATTTAAATACGGATTGAGTGGACAAGTCCGGGGATATTGGTTGAGCGATACCAAGACGTTAATTTTATTTAGAGTAAAGGCTAAATAATTTGGAGTCGAGGATTTAGACTCGGGTATAGTTTTATTTCGGGCCACGAGAGTAAGTACGAATATATTGGGTGAAATGACACCGAAAGTAATTTAATTAATTAATGTGCGAATTAATTAATAATTAGAGTTGGACCATAAACTCATAATACTCTTAATAGGCTTGTGTTACGAACTTAGTACACGGTATAGCCGGGGTAATTAACATTATTTATATATATATATATATACGGTGTGCGATAGTATATATATATGGTGTGTGCATTAATATGAGTGGCTAGATATTATTATTATATACTCTAGTGCTATAGGTGGAGGTTTCACATAGTGGATGAATCTCCTATCTTGAGTAGTAGGGAGAGTATATTCTCAGGTCATAGCGTCCGTTATGTGGGTGAGGGGGATCTCACTTTCAGGGAAGAAATATGACCGCCTCCAATTATATGTTTTCACCAAGTTAGTGAGCGATTCTGACTTGGGTAACTAAGTTTTGTGAATATACCTAGTGGGATAGCACTTTAGAGAATTTACATCCGGTGAGTTATTACTCAGGAGGATGTTATTATTAATTATTATTTCAGCATGTTTGTGAATGTTGTAATATGATATTACGTATATAATGAGATAAATAATTATATACGGGTACAATTAATACATGTTGTGAATTGTATTACATATAATGGGTGTGAAAATTATATGAACTTAAAAAGGGAAATGATTAATTAAGTTAATGTTGAGAATAACTTAGAAATCATAATTTTGGCACACTCGGTTAGAGTAGGGTGGTTGCAAGGGGTTATAAAATTATCTAGTTATGAGATATATAACTAGGAGAAATTTATTAAGGCATTGGTAGTGCACATTAAAGGAGGGGCGAGGATGTCCTCAAGGGAGTGCGGCACTAACTAAAATATGGTGAGCATGCATATTTACTTATTACTGCAAGTTAATTATTTGCTAAATCTTTTCCAAATGTTTTGGGTACTAACCCTTGCTATAAAAACTTTTAAAAATCTTTTAGGTATCCAGCCATTGGGATGCCAGGCTTGACTCATTCCAGGGACCCGTTGCTGCAGCATATGTAGATGTTGCGAGAGTTTGATAGGCACCTCATTCCTTTCATTTCTAGTGTAGAAATTTCCTATTAGTTATTCGAGTATGTTGCTCACTACTTTATTCCGCACTTATGTTAGACTTGTTGAGATTTATTTATTTGCCTTTATTCCGGTTGGATTTTTAACCGATGGTTTATTCGGTCAGTTAATTATTTGTGAATGGTTGAATTAAGTTAATTGTGATTGTCATATTATTTTTATTTCCGTATGAGTATTTCATTTAAGCTAATGAAAGATAAAACTTGGTAACAGTCTAATTTTCTCACTTAGTTGGTTAGTAATTTAAAAGGCGACAGTGATGCTAAGAATTAACCAACTGAGAAACATGTTCTAATTTAATTTAGGATTGGCCACCCGGGGTTAATTAGGCGGGGTGTCACATTACATTTCCTAAAACATATAAAATAGTACAATAAAATAACAGTTATGGGTTGAAGAATATCAAAATCATAACTCCTCTAAACATGATGAGCTCTCCACTAAGAACTAGTTAAAACAATTATTTTCCTACAGTTCTTGAAATTCAGTATATCACACCTATTGTTCGTCCGATATACCTCCCCATTATTCATAAACTGATTTACCTCATATGATATCTAACGAGGTGCCAATGATAAAAGCAAATTTCAGTAGGATAAACACATGCAAAGTTATGTAGGATCAATATAGATGTATGTGTATGTGGAGCATTGGATAGAGCTTATCTCACAAAAACATAAACACACATACATACATAGACATACATGTATGGGAGTAAGTTTATTTGTATATAGAACCTTTCTCAATCCCCATCATCTAGTGTCCCTAGCAATAAAGGCATGTACAACCAGTAGCTACCAAGAATATCATCAAAACAACCTATTTCATTCCCATCTTGTTCTCTTTCCTTCTTTCTCTCCATATCTATCTCCCTATATACCAAGAAGATTTCCCACACGTAATTAAAAAGGTTTGTGTGAACAATCATCTCATTTAGAACCAAGGTAAAAAGGGTAAACCCAAAGGACTGGCCTAAAACTTTTGAGTTCCCTTCTCCCGTTAAGAGTTGAAAAAATAGGCTGAATTGAGCGCAAGCTCACCTGCAACTACAAAATCATGAGTTCGGTCCCGAAAACATCCAACTAGGATCACTTGGGCATATGTTTTAAAAATGTTGTGATGTGATTTCCACTAACGATCTCACTTTGTGACTTTAGCACCATCCTTTTTATTTATTTGCTCCAATTAACGTTCTTGCTTTTATCAAGTCCAGACTTGCTTAAAAAAACATTACAACACTGTAAAATGTACGGTGAAGCAAGGTTAAGCCTATAATCTACATAAAACATGTTAAATGAGTAATCTAAATAAGTTGACATTGCAATTATGATGTTATAAAACCCCAAAATGTTGAGTTAATATTTCAATTAAGATAACATAATACATATATTTTTCTATAATTACGAAAATATGTTAATGTTTATTAATCCATTCCTCTTGACTCATCTCATCTCAGCCAGACAAAATTTTATTTAAGAAAATAACATTTAATTCATTTATAAATATATGTTGATATTAACAAATATATATATTTGTATAGAGATATGTTTACATAGAAAGGATCATGTGCTGAGAAATCTTTTTAAAATATTATAAAATTCATCGTGAGTTGATTTTTAAATGGTATTTAAACATTTTATCAAACCTCTAAAAAGACTCAAAATATATTTTTTCTCTGCAATCAAAAATTCGGCCAAAATATGTCAGTTTTAACCAACTAAAAATCATTGTATTTGGCTCATAAAAAAGGTGGGAATTTGAGTTCATTTTTTACGGGTGGGTTGAAATGTTTAAATACGTCATAAAATATCAACTCAAAATAATTTATTTAGTATTCTAGATAAATGGTCCGCACTTATCTGTTCCTTACATAGCCCGCACCTGATCATGCATCTACTTTTAAAATATTATATATCTAGCCTACAATTATATTTTTTTAAATATATTTTTATTAAATTAGGAGAAAAAGCCTCATTAGTGTCTCTTACGAGCCCATAGTATGAGATATATAAATATAACATATAAATATATAATGTATTTTGGGGGAAATTTTGTTTTTTTTAAAAGTGATCAACTTAAGGGCCTTCTCTTAAATGTTACGTATAAAAAAGTTTTTTTGGTACTTTAATACATTACTAATCACAAGATTTGACATTGATATATTCTTCATTAGAAACTTGAGTTTCCCAAAAAATTGTTCAAAAAATTAATAACTTCAAGCAGCCACTACATGGATATTTTCAATTAATATTAATTTGAAAGTCTTACAAAGTTATTAGAATAAAAAAAGAACAAATGGAATATAAAGAAACGAAATCAAAATTAGGATAATAATAATAATAATAATAATAATAATAATAATAATAATAATAATAATAATAATAATAATAATAATAATAATAATAATAATATTTCAATATTTTTTTATTAATGTAAATAGTAGTTACTATTATTATTAGTTTAAGATTTTGGATTTGCATGTAAGATACTAGTTTTATCTACCCGTAAGAATAGGAGTATTAGGTAATAAATTTTTTGAATTTCTCTCTATATATGATCACACAGAGTGACAATTTTATTGGTATCTTAAATCCATATTTTTTTTTAATTAAGGAAAAGTCCAAACAATATTGCTACACTTATTAATATAGATACAATTGCAAGTATGCAATCAAACGCTCCTTCTACCAAGTTATAAAGTGTAACTATATCAGAATTAGTAAGTGTAGTTATCGATGTAACCATCTTTGTAACTCTGTATAGAATTATGAATGCAATTATATCTAAATTATATATATATATTCATTAATTATTCAAATACACATAAACTTATTGAAAATTTTAACAAAATTGTGTTCTGACGTGAATTATAATAAAATTCAATGATTTTTCTCCAACATTCCGATAACGATATTAGGATGTCCCTGTGAGTGTCAAAAAATTGGAAGTTAAAATAACAATATGTGTGATATACTTCCCCAAAAAGAAAAGAAGGGATGTTATACTAATAAGAATAATCAAAAAGCAGAAAATAGAGATAAAGAAAACACATTAAATAAGAGTGGTGTATGCTGAAAGTTTGACAAAACAAGTTCCACATGCTTTTATCTGGATCATGTCCATATTAGATAGAAAAAAAACAAAATTTCGTCTCGTATCCATTTTTATTTGGGTTGGGTTGTGTAATTTTAATAGAAACGTGTTTTTTTTTTAAAAACTACTCTCTCGTGATGCTTTCATTTGTGTTATCTTCGTATTAGGTACAAAATAAAACATCGTTTCATATTGAATTTTCATTAAACCGTGTTTGTATTTATATGTATCAATTTATATATATAAATATATATATACACACACACACACACACACTCACACACACACAAAATAAAGTATTAAAAATAAATAAAGTATTTCATGTCGTGTTGCTTTTATCGTCATGTTTGTATTTAATGAAATGTAAAATATCGTGTAATGCAACTTTTGTTTGGATCATGTTTGTACGTGATAAAAAGTAAAATTTCGTTTCATTTTGTATTGTGTTTCAATTAGGTTGTGTTGGTAATTATATGTATTAAAGTATATTGTTGTAAGCAGTGACATACGTAGATATATATCTATATAATAAAGAAGGAGGAACTTTTTGTCCTCCCCAACTAATGGCTCGGATCGAAGGTTGATGAATTTGGTGTTTATCAACTCACGATTGAGATTAAATCTGATGGGTTTTGGTCTCCTCCAACTTACTTACGACTGAGATTGCATTTTACGTTTAAATCTAATGGTGAAGTATTCAGACACGTGTGAACTGACTAAGCTGCAAATCGGGAACACCTACTCTGCCTCGAGTTGAGCCAGATCACTACATCGAGCCTCCCCCCACACATTCTTTCGCCCACTACCTCAACCTCTCTCTCTCTCTCTCTGGGCACGCGACAACCATAGTACTTTTGTATCCTCAGATCGTTGCCTCTCATTTAACATCGTTGCCTCTCTCTCACAAACACACTGTTGTCTCCTAACGGGTATGAGATCTCGTGGATTTGTTTATTTCAGAATGGGTTTTCTTGCTGTAAAGATTTGAGATTTGAGATTTTTTTTTGTTGTATTTCCTTTTTTGCTGTGTATTTCATCATCGCTCTTTGCATATCTAGAGAGAGCTCGAGGCACCCTTTTTCTTTTTTCATCCGTGTTTTCTCACATTTATCAGAGCACATGGCTCAATACACTGCTCACTCTGTTCAAGCGTGTTGTCTCATGTTGTTCAAGATGTCAAATGCTTGGAATAAGAACATATATCACTCCTTTAACCCAGAAAATACACATCTCACATTTATTAGACGTTGTTCAAGATGTCAAATGCTTGGTACATAAACATAGATAACTCCTTCAACCCAAACAATACACCTGTGTTTTCTACTCCTTCGGATGCCATGCAAAACACCTGTGTTTTCTACTCCTTCAACCCAAATGTTGTTCAAGATGTCGGTGGTTTTCTAAACCTTTGTTTTCTACTCCTCAACTACCCTATACTCCGGACGCCAGAAAACCCAGATGCCAGCCAAAAGGAGGCATGCCACCTCAAGAAATCGCTGACAGGTGTATCATAAAAAATGTCGCCGCCTCAACAGGTAATTCCATGATTATCTTCCTCTCACACCATTATTTTTAAAGAAATCAGTTGTCGTTCATCGTTTTGCAGGTCATCGTTTTGCAGATCTAACATTTTGCATATCTAAAGAATGTATTTATTTTGTGATTTTAGAGTTTAAGGCCTATTAATCATTTTGCAGATCTAACCTATATACAACTGTTCCATTGTTTTGCAAGAATATTCCAGATCGTGATAGTCGTTGAAAGGATAAAGGCCGAGGTCGCCGTCGCTTTGACATTTTAAAGCAGCGGAGATTGAGGATTCACTTTGGGGATTTTTAACGACGGAACGTTCGAGTAAATATTGACTGTCTCCTTCATTCACGTTGTTTATCTGATTTGCCTTCTTTTAGTTTGTTTGTTCACACTAATAAAATAATTTTTTGGGTTTTTAAATTCCTCACTTTTTCAAACCTGAAACCTCAATTTTCAATTAAAAAAAAGTCATTGATATATTGGAACAGGTAGTATTGGTGTAAGCTTTTGAAGTGCTTTTATGAGACGTGGTTTTATGAGACGTGATTTTATTGGAACAGGTAGTAACACTTACGAGATGTTTTTTTAGTTGACCAATCCTTTCCTTTAAGAAGTTTATGCAGATCGAGAGATCAAGTCAGTTATTTAGTTCCTTTTTTTATGTATACAACGATGTTGGGTACACGTGAATGACGATTTGATGGCAGTAGGGGTGGGTTAATATTTGTGGATTATCGTTTGTTTTATTCATATTTTTTTGGACATGAAAAACAAAAAGGATCATGTTCTTATTGTATTTAAATTTATATCAATGGTTATACAAATTTGTTTACTTTTTAATATACTGTCATTATTGGGGTCTGAATTGACAAGTTGATTTTAATGTTCTTTTCATAAATATTGATTAATTTCTTACATGGATTAAAATTTTGGTGCGTACTGCATTGTTCATGGGTCTTTGAAATTTACGAAAAGTTATTCACGGTGGCGCAAAATATTTGTTGATAATTAAGAGGCGACATTCATATGCGGGTGTGAAATAGATACTACTATTTTCATTCTAAATTAACAGTCGAGATTTTCTTTTGGAATATTCCAAATTAATAGTCATGATTTTTTTACGATAACCATGGTACAAAGCCAAGTATACAAAAGTACATTTAAGTATATCAAAGTAAAATTAACCACAATTAAATAAGTTTGAAAAAATATTCGTCCTTTGGGAAAATTTGTCAAAAGTCATACGCGTGTAACCAATGCATTATTTAAAATTTATTTTATTTTTTTATTATAAAATATTTGGCACATTGTATTTCTTTTAGTATATTTGTAAGTTGTGTATTTATTAGCTTCACATTTAAAGTCCGGTATATAAAGAATCGGTACATTGTATTTGAAACAAAATTGATATTTATATGAATGTGTCGTGTTCAATTTAAAGTTTGATTTAAATAACCGTTAAATCAACAGATTAGAAGTTAATTTTTAAAAAAAATAAACACTTGTAAATTTAAATTTCGACATGCTTCGATGACACGACATAAAAGACAAAATAAGCGAGAGTCAACTTTTACACAGATATGAATGTGCTATAATTACATACAATTGGGAGCAACTTTTACACCGTGCCATCGACACGGATACACCCTAGTGTATATATATATATATATATATATATATATATATATATATATATATATATATATATATATATATATATATATATATATATATATATATATATATATATATATATATATTTATATATATATATATATTTATTTATTTATATAATAAAGGAGGAGGGACTTTTTGTCCACCCCAACTGATGGCTCAAATCAAAAGTTAATGAGATTGGTGTTTATCAACTGACGGTTGAGATTTAACCAACCAAAGGGTGGGTTTGGGGTACAAGGCTCAAGAAAATGTGCAGACTGCGATTGAATACAACAGAGCACAAGGCTCAAGAGACATGCTCTCTGTCATTTTGAACTCTGCGATTGAGGTCCCCTCTCTTACTTTTTTCTGATGCTCTCAACTCTTTTTGAACTCTGGGATTGAACTCCCTTCTCTGTGGTATTGAGGTACTCTATTTGTTGATATTACTGCTGCCATGCTCTATTTACAGTGCGCTCTCTCTCCTTGGTCTTCACTCACAGTGCTCTCTCTCTCCGGGTTGTATCTATCATTTTTGGTTTGTATCTCACGTGTGCAAATTCTATGTTTTTTCCAGATCTCCAGTTACTGTTGTTTCTGTGTCCGGTGATGTTTTTTTTCTACAGATTTATCATTTCGGTGACTGCTTTTTTTTATCTCCGCTGATGAGTTTTTTACTTGATCTCCGGTGACTGCTTTGTTGAGACTACAGATTTATCATTTTGACTTCTTACTTCTTTATTTGTGTCCGGTGATGTTTTTTTTTCAGATTTATCATTCCGGTGATTGTTTTTTTTTATCTCCGCTGATGAGTTTTTCACCTGATCTCTGGTGACTGCTTTTTTGAAACTAAAGATTTATCATTTTGACTTCTTTGTTTATGGGGCACCATTAGGGAACGTGATTATACATGAAACTCTATCTTCTAAACGGTTGGTATGTATCTCTCTCATTCACCATACATCATCTATGACCAACCAATAGATATCTCTCAAAATTTTAACGTTTCTCCTATCGTGACATTCAAAACTTTGACGGTGGGTATATTTCACCACCTTTTTATCTGAGTTGGTTTGTCTTCGGCAAGTTATCTTCATTCACCTCCGATAGTTTTTCATCCATCTCTGACGGGTTTTGACTCAATCTCAAGCTCTCTCTCTCAGATATGTTCTTCACATCAAAACCACATTATAACGTGTGTCCGTGTTTATGTGCAGGACCTCGTTCCGTGTGTCCGTGTTTGTTTGCAGGCAAAGATTTTGTTAACTGAAATTTCTATAAATTTGATTAACCATATGGACGATCTCTTCTTCGCACCAAAAATGGATTCTTTTTTATAAATTTTACTCATGTTTTAATTTTGTATGAAGATTTTATTAATTGAGATTATGCAGGGGAAGAAACAAGTATGGTTTAAAATCTGACCGAAAAGTTTCATGATTCTCTCAATATATACCTATTTGTTATTGATTTTGAGTGAGATGGATGTAGATTCATTATTCTATGAACTCATGCATCTTTCATGTTTTCACTCTTTAGAACTGATAGTTGGAGAGTGCAAATGAGTTGTGTGATTTTAAAGGAATCATGTGAAGTGGGGAGTTGTGTGATTTGGAATTTTTCTTTTCATGTTGTGCTAAATCACACTATCTGAAATGTTTTGATTTCAGGCTTTCTCATTTTGAAATTTATTTTAATAATTTGGATTTTTGCGATTCTTGGATCTGGTTCAAAATGATTTTAAGGGTTTTTTCTATTCGTTTTGGTTTTGAAGGATTTCTTGGGTTTGTTTTGTACATTTTCTTTTATGTGCTTTAAAAAAATTATGATTCAATTTGGTATGTAAGAGTAATGGGCTAATATTTTTTTTTTGGTTTCAGGTTTCATTTTTATACACTTACATTTGAATTTTTTTAACTTTATACAGATGTTATATTTTTAAGTTTGTTAACTTTTCCTCATTATTAAATTTCTCAACTTTCAAATTTAATATTTACTTAGACTGGTAATCGATTATATAATAAAATATTGAATGAATCAAAATTATGTGGAACGCAACATGTCTTCACGTCACAAAAGTGGAATGTAAACAAAATTTTATTACTATTCGTATAAGTTGTGTCTAAAATATTCAATCACTAAAAAAATCAATAATTATTTTGTTAGTCGGAAAATTAATTACAATTTTATAATTTGTAATTTAACTTTTCATTACTATACTTATTAGTTGAGTTTGATTTTGTTTGTTACATAAACATTGTTTCTATAATATCATACATGAATGTTTCTCACAGAATAATATCGAAATGTGGAAAATAGTTTTTTTTTCACCTCGGCGCAAGCACCCCTAAATTGCAAATCTAAACTACATGTTTCGAAGACGCAAATGTATCGTATTAAAATCATAACAATATCTCAAGTGTATCATGGGATGACCAATAATATTTATATTTTCACTATTGGTGACAAGGTAACAAATTTATCGTTGTGCCATCGGTACGGGTATAAAATATCATGGGAATAAATTTTATCGTCGTGCCATCAGCACGGGTACACCCTAATATATATATATAATAAAGGAGGAGAGGTTATTTTGTCTCTCCCATCTAACGGCTGAGATTAAAAGTTGATGGTTTGATCTTTATAAACTTACGGTTGAGGGGTGAGTTTGGGGCACAAAGCTCAAGAAAATGTGCAGTCTGCGATTGATTAGAACAGAGCACAAGGCTCAAGAGACATGCTCTCTGTCATTTTGAAGTCTGCGTTTGAGCTTCCCTCTCTTACTTTTTTCTGATGCTCTCAACTCTTTTTGAACTATGGAATTGAACTCCCTTCTCCGTGGTATTGAGGTGCTCCAAGAAGGAGCATGAAGCTTCCACCAACCATAGACTGCTGCCACGCTCTATTTGTTGGCTTTACAATGCTCTCTCCTTGGTCTTCAGTCACAGTGCTCTCTCTCTCTCCGGTTTGAATCTCTTATTTTCGGTTTGTATCTCACGTGTGCAAATTCTATGTTTTTTTCCAGATCTCCGGTGACTGTTGTTTTTGTGTCCGGTGATGTTTTTTTTTCCAGATTTATCATTCCGGTGACTACTTTTTTTTATCTCCGCTGATGAGTTTTTTACCTGATCTCCGGTGACTGCTTTGTTGAGAATACAGATTTATCATTTTGACTTCTTTGGTTTGTGTCTAAACGGTTGGTATGTGTCTCTCTCATTCATTATTCATCATCTCTGACCAACCATTAGATATCTATCAAAATTTTGACGTTTCTCCTATCGTTTGAAATATGATAAAAACGTTTTGTGCTTCTCTAAATATATACCTATTTGTTATTGATTTTGAGTGAGATGAATGTAGATTCATTATTCTATGTGCTCATGTATAATGTTTTTACTCTTTAGAACTGATAGTTGGACAGTGCAAATGAGTTGTGTGATTTTAAAGGAATCTTGTGAGTAGGGGAGTTTTGTGATTTGGAATTTTTGTTTTCATGTTCTGCTAAATCACACTTTCTGAAATGTTTTCATTTTAGGCTTTCGCATTTTGAAATTTATTTTAATAATTTGGGTTTTTGCAATTTTTTGGGCCTGGTTCAAACTGATTTTAAGGGTTACTTCTATTCGTTTTGGTTTTGAAGGATTTCTTGGGTTTGTTTTGTACATTTGCTTTATGTGCTTTAAAAAAATTTTGATTTAATTTGGTACGTAAGAGTAATGGGCTTATATTTTTTTTTTGGGTTTCAGGTTTCATTTGTTCACGCTTACATTTGACTTTTTTTTTTTAATTTATATATATATATATATATATATATATATTTTTTGTTGTTATTGCTTAACAAAGGTGAGAACTTTTATATATATTTTTTGTCATATGTTTTTGTTGTTATAGCTTTGATACGGATTAAAGTTTTTTTCCCTAAGTTTTGTACTTGTCTTCTAATATATATTAGTACTTGATAATTTTTTTTCTACATGACGTTTTGTTATTTGTAAATGTTTAATTATGGACTGTCTGATTAGTATATCTAACTCAGCTCTAATATTATTAGTGGGTGGTTGGCTCGAGAAGTCTGATCATTCTAACTCCAGCATACACACTCTCTCTTAGGCTTTTTATAATCAAAAATTCTATTTGTACAGAGGAATCTGTACAGAATCGTCTGTACAGACTGACGTGTCGCCTCTGTATTGGTTCGTGTCTTGAGTGGGCCCAGACACGGACCAATACAGACGCGACACGTCAGTCTGTACAGACGATTCTGTACAGATTTCTCTGTACGTGTAGAATCACTCTTTTATAATCCACAGCTAGCACATATTCACACCGCCATTAGGTCCCATCATCGTTTACACATTTTCAAAATCCTACTAGATGAACATGATTAGTTTACGCAAAATTTTTGACACTATAAAATTAATTAATATTAAGTTACAACATTTAGGAGAAATTTTTAGTTGTTAAAACTAATTCATGATTTTAGTTAATAAAAATTATTTAAATATAGTCCTTTTATTTTAAAATTACCTTTTTTGGTCTCCACTTTATACAGAGGTTATATTTTTTTAGTGATTATCAAATTTCTCAACTTTCAAATTTAATATTTACTTAGACTGGTAATCGATTATATAATAAAATATTGAATGAATCAAAATTATGTGGAACGCAACATGTCTTCACATCACAAAAGTGGAATGCAAACAAAATTTTGTTACTATTCGTTTAAGTTGTGTATAAAATATTCAATCACTAAAAAAAACAATAATTATTTTGTTATTTCGAAAATTAATTACAATTTTATAATTTGCAATTTAACTTTTCATTAGTATACTTATTAGTTGAGTTTGATTTTGTTTGTTACATAAACTTTTTTTCTATAATATCATACATGAATGTTTCTCACAAAATAATATCGAAATGTGGAAAATAGTTGCTTTTTCACCTCAGTGCAAGCACACCAAAATTGCAAATTTAAACTAGATGTTTCGAAGACGCAAATGCATCATATTAAAATTGTAATAATGTTGCAAATGTACCATGGGATGACTAACAATATTTATATTTGCACTATTGGCGAAATTGTAACAAATTTATTCTGGGAACAAATTTATCGTTGTGCCATCGTCACGGGTATAAAATATCATGGGAACAAATTTATTATCGTGCCATCGGCACGGGTACACCATATATATATATATATATATATATATATATATATATATATATATGAGAGGGGCGTGTTTTACTGTTCCAAAAAATCTATGATTGGGATCAATTTTTTTTGGGTGCTCTAATGGTTTGGGAGTGTGCCGTGTCAGATTATAACATTGTGACATGGCATAATATATCTATATTATATGAGAGGGGGTGTTTTACTGTTCCAAAAAATCTACGATTCAGATCAATTTTTTTGGGTGATCTAATGGTTTGGGAGTGTGCCATGTGAGATTATAACATTGTGACATGACATAATCTAAACTGCTACCTCTCTCTCTTTACAAATTTACCCTTCTATTATTTGGATTCCTTATTTTTTCTTTTCACAAAACATACCCTTTAATTCAAATTTTGGGGTACTTTTGTAACCTTCCACGATTAACCCACTTTAATTTGAATGTGTCCGGTTTTCAAGGAAGACAATCCCTCTTACACTGTCAACCCCTCTTACACACTCAAACCCATTCTCTCTTCAAGAAGAAGAACTCACTTTATCGTGAACTCTCTTCCTCTCTTCAATATTTCGAACCTTTTCTGCTCTCAGCCCTTGAGCTCCAGCATCACCGACCTTGAGCTCCAGCGTCACCGCCCATGAGCTCCAACATCGCCGCCCTCTAGCTCTAACACTTCCGCCCCTGCTTATTTTGCAAAGGTATTAGGGTTATTAGCCACATCAGAGAGCATTGTAACATGTGTAGACTCGCCACTGGGAGATGGGTAATAAATTTTCTTTATATATCGGGGTGTGGGAGTAAAGATTGGTAGCTTGATCTTACCAGCATACATGTTAGTCTTAGATATGCATGAGCACGACGTTATTATTGGTATGGATTGGCTCGCAGCATACATAACCATGATAGATTGTTTCGGTGGGAGTATTGTCTTTGCCATCCCAGGGCAAGAGATGTTTGTAGTGGCGATGCCTAGCCCAGAGGGAGGCTCTATCGCTCATTTGTATTACATAGAGAAGGATACCTCTAATGAGGTCGTGATTTCCTTAGACTCGATCCCAGTTGTTCGTGAGTATTCTGATGTATTTCAGGAGATACCAGGCCTACCCCCCAGTCGAGAGATAGATTTTGTCATAGATTTATTAACGGATACTCGACCGATAGCACGCGCTCCATACCGTATGGCTCCGACAAAAATGCGGGAGTTAAGAGATCAGATAGAGCAATTGTTAGGTCAGGGATTCATTCGTAGGAGTACCTCACCTTGGGGTGCTCCAGTGCTGTTTGTGAAAAAGAGAGATGGTTCACTGAGACTATGTGTGGACTACCGGGAGCTGAACTAGGTGACAATACAGAACAAATATCCGTTGCCTCGAAGCGATGATCTCTTTGACCAGCTAAGGGGAGAAACTTTCTTTTCGAAGATATATTTGAGTTCAGGATACCATCAGCTGCGTATTAGGGAGCAGGATGTTTCGAAGACAGATTTCTTGACGAGATATGGGTCCTACGAGTTTAGAGTGATGCCATTTGGACTCACAAATGCCCCGGCCATATTCATGGACTTGATGAACCGAGTGTTCAGGGAATTCTTGAATCAGTTTGTCATTGTCTTCATAGATGACATCCTGATGTATTCACATACTGAGGAAGAGTATGCTGATCACTTAAGGCAGGTTCTTCAGACTCTATTAGAGCATCAGCTGTATGCTAAGTACGAGAAGTGCGGATTCTAGCTATGGGAAGTGAAATTATTGGGACATGTTGTTTCTGAAATGGGGATAGCAGTGGACCCGAGTAAAGTGTTAGCGGTGAGGGAGTGGGGAGAGCCTACGACACCGATGGAAGTGTGTAGTTTCTTGGGGTTAGTCGGGTACTACAGGAGATTCATTTGAGGGTTCTCCAAGATAGAGGGTCCATTGACGAACCTGACTCACAAAGGGGTACCATATGTCTGGGACGATACTTGTCAATTGGCTTTCAATGAGCTCAAAGACAAGATGACTTCGGCACCAACCTTGCTTTACCCAAGACGGGCATGGAATATCTTGCTTACACCGATGCTTCCTTACGGGGACTTGGAGGAGTACTTCAGCAGGAAGAGAAGGCTATAGCTTTTGCCTCTCGCAAGCTTAAGCCGCATGAGAAAAACTACCCCACACACGACCTAGAGTTAGCAGCGATCGTCTTTGCATTGAGGATATGGAGACACTACTTATTATGGGAGAAATTCTATTTGTTCACAGACCACAAGTCACTGCAGTATCTGTTCACTCAGCGAGAGCTGAATATGCGTCAGCGCAGGTCGTTAGAGTTTGTGAAAGACTATTAGTTCGACATACAGTACCATCCGGGGAAGGCTAACACAGTTGCTGATGCGTTGAACCGTAGGTCGGTTGACAATTTAGTAGACATTTGGAAAGCAAAGTGGAAAGAGTTGGGTCACCAGGACGCGATAGTTCGTTCCTTCATATCTGCCATGACAGTGACACTCCAGATTGTTACGAGGGTAATACAAGCACAGACAGGAGACCCATTATGCCAGGAGCAGATTGTACGACTTTTAGCTGAGGGTGCTGAGTCCTATTCTATTAGTTTTGATGGGGGTTTGAGGTTTAATGGGAGATTGGTGGTTCCCGAAGGAGCAGACTTACGTCATGCAGTAATGACCTAGTCTCACGGGTCCCGATTTGTAGTGCATACTGGGAGAGATAAGATGTACCAGGATATGAGGCGACAATACTGGTGGAGTGGGATGAAAAAGGACATTGCTGAGTTCGTGTCAAAATGTTCTACTTGCCAGATGGTAATGGTGGACCACCAGAAAACGTCAGGGTTGCTTCAGCCATTTGAAATACCTGGGTGGAAGTGGGAGAGTATTTCCATGAATTTTATTACTGGGTTGCCTACATCACAGCGGGGCCACGACTCCATCTGGGTGATTGTGGACCGTTTGACCAAGGTGGTTCATTTTCTGTCAGTACGGACAGACTATACCACGGGTCAGTATGATAAGTTGTTCATTGTTGAGGTTGTTAGATTACATGGGGTGCCCCTGGATATTGTATCAGATACAGACAAAATTTTCGTGTCGCATTTCTGGGAGAGTTTTCAGGAGGCCATGGGTACCGAGTTGAGGTTGAGTTCAGCTTATCACCCACAGACAGATGGACAGACAGAGCGTAAAAATCAGATGTTGGAGGATATGCTACGCATGTGTGTCCTTGATTTTGGGGGAGGTTAGGAGCCACATCTTCCACTGGTAGAGTTTTCTTACAATAACTCTTATCAGTTCACGATTGACATGGCTCCATTTTAAGGTATTATACGGCAGGCATTGTCGTTCCCCAACTTGTTGGCTAGAGGTAGGGGATAACAAGCTTCTCGGACCCGAGGTGATTCAGGAAACCTCCGCTAGGATTGAAATTATCAGGAGTCGCATTCGGGTAGCCCAGGACAGGCAGAAAAGCTATGCCGATGCAAAATGATTCTTTCGAGAATTTATTGTGGGGGACCAAGTTTTGCTCCATGTATCTCCTATGAAAGGAGTGATGAGGTTCGGGAAGAAAGGAAAATTGGCCCCGAGGTATGTAGGACCATTTCCCATTATCGAGAGGATTGGGCCGATGGAATACAGATTGGGACTTTCAGAGTACTTACACCGCATTCACGATGTATTCCACATCTCGTCGTTGAGACGATACCTTTGGGATGACATGGCCCACACCCACATCGCAATTGAGGAGATTGACTTACAACCCGACAACTCTTATGAGGAGAGACCAGTGCCTATCCTATACCATATCGAAAGGAGATTGAGGTCAAGGGTAGTCCCACTTGCCCGGTTCCAGTGGGACATAATGTGGAGAAATCCACTTGGGAGCGTGAGGCAGACATGCGTGAGAAGTACCCAGAGCTATTCTTGCCAGGTACTACTTATTTTTTTCAAATTTCGGGCGAAATTCCGTTATTAGGGGGGAAGTATGTAATACCTCGTATTTTTATGACTTTTAAATTTTGGGGATTTATTAATTTAATTAGAGATATTAATTTAATATTAATTCGAAAAATCATTTAAATACTTACTATCATGACGATAGTTAGTAAATATTGGAATTTTATAGTAAGTTACTTTATGAGTAAAGTAAGAGATGTAATTATAACTAGTAAAATTATCACCGGAATCTAATTTGATAATTTTGGAAATTTATCGGGATGCACTTGTGTCGTGTTGGGATTAAATTCAAAATATTAAAAGTGAATAAATTATAAGTCACCCGTATGGTTATTTTGAGTGCGTCAGTGTGTCCGGAAGGGTCGAGATAGTCAAAATAATGTACCTGGGGGTTTAGTTTGGATCTCGGGACGTTTTGAGGCCTAATTAACATCCCAGGAGGGCGTTTTGGACATTTTACATTTTTTGGCATGAAAACCCGCAAAAATTCTAAGAGTATATCAAATGGTAGGAGTCATCTTCTAGGGTTAGAACAAACATAAACCAAATACGGCCATTGGAGAGGAAGAGGAGAAGCTTTCCAAGGAATTCTAGGCAAAAAAAAAACTTCACCGCGGTCGTCGCCAAACGTTAGATCGCACAACGAGGAACACTACCACACCAATCTCTCCACAAAATCTGAACCTAAAATTCCCAGGAAAGTATCTATCTTCCTCTATTTTAGTTAATGCTTCATTAATATTAGTCTAGGATTGATTGGGACTAGTTTTTGTGAAAGAAAAACCTATTTTGGAGACTTGGATTTGCATGATGTATATGTTAGAGATGTATTCTGGAAACCAAACTCACATGTAGAGGTTGAACCACGAAATTATAGTAAATTAAGAGTATGAAATCTGGTAAAAGAATGGGAAGAAACTAAACAAAGAAAGTATTAGGTTTCTTGACATTTCTATGGATTATGCCCCATTTAATTCGTTTTTCATGATGCAAATTCGCATGCCTGACGTAGAATATCACTTATTTGAGGATATAACACTTGTAGTATAAATTATTGGGAGTTTGGTAATCAAATATATTGGTTTGGATGAGTTTGGAAGAAGAAACCCGTAACTGAAAATTCTGCAGAGTTGCTTTACCTGCTTAATCGATCGATCGATCAAATACCTACCATAGATCGATCGACCCCTCCTGGCTGACTTATATTTTCCTTTTTGAATGATTAATTTCATTTTAAGCGAATATTAATCTTTGCTCATTCTATTAAAACATTTTGGGATATAAAGAAGACCAGTAGGACTTTAGAAATATATGGAACCATTAATGGAAGAGGAGATTAACATTTCACGGGGGTGTTTTACATATGAGGTACAATGGGAACATGTATTTAAGGGTGAGACTCGTAAAGAGGTTTCGTTGTATAATAAATAAGTACCTACTGAAATTACACTTGGGGAGATAGGAATTCACGAGTGTTACGTAGTAAGTCGGAATAATATCATAATTAAGAATTAGAGACAAACCGTTATACGTGAGAACCTGGTAATGTGTAATAGGGATAAATATCATAATTATGGGTCATGAGAGTGTACCTAAATTTGATATGCGAATAGTAGTATACATATATGATTGTGTTTATGCATATACTATATAAGTGTGAAAATCATGTCCACGCTACTTGCTATCCCTGAGGTTACCGCGCTAGGACAATCTTATCTCGATGGGACCTTTATGGGGGTTATTGACTCGTACCCTAGAACATAGGAATCCTTGGTACATGGTATCGGATCGATAGTCAGACAATCCTAAGAGACGTCAGGGTATGTTCTGACCTCTAAGTGACTTGGATATATGCTTCACCTCAATTTGTATGTGTTTTGTGCTAATACAGTTCGAGAGTGATTCCGAACTAGTATTTCCCCTTAGTACGAGTGATAAGGGGGATGGATAGTAGAGTATGCTTGCCCCATAAATTTATGTGGGGTGCCGTAGAATATATATATTATATGAGTATTTGATATATATATTTAAACCAAGAATTTGGGAACTATTTACCGTGACTATGGTAAGTAAGAAATGAAGAATTATTTCAACTTGGGATTTAGTGTTTGAAAAGTAAGATTACGTTACTGGGAAACTTTATAATCAAATGAGGGTTATGTGAGAACCTTGCTTTTAAATAAAATTAACTTTCTCAACATTAGTAAATTGTCGGCATGAAATCTTATGAGAAATTTAAGATAAGTTGAACTGTTTGGAGTATTAGTGCGATAGGTGTGCACATTAGAAGAGATGTGAGAATTTCTCAATGGAGTGATGCACTAATATGGTTGTTGCATTAGCCGGTAAGCATTTTAAATACTTGCTAAACTGAATTTTAAACTGTTTTACAATCGGGCTCTGGCTCGTTTCCTATTTTCTCTTCTCTCTTGTGTATATATATATTACAGGTGCCCAGCCACAGGGGCGTCTTTCATAGGGTCCTTTGGATGGAACGTGCTGCAACTTAGGTGGGAGTTGCAGACCTCTTGTTTAGACGACCTCATTATTGATTCCACTTCTCGTTCTATTTTATCCAGTTGGGCATGTGTAGCCCTTTTCCATTATTCAGTTGTTTTTATCAGAGATTTTTATTTGTTTAGTTCCAGTATTTACATTTTGGAATGGTTATTGTGAGGATGTTTTTCCTTTAAGTTTTAATGTTGGACTTATTTAGTTGAATGTTTAAATTTCTTGGATTATATTTCCAATCAGATTGTTGTGTGATTTTAAAAACATGGATTATGTAAGGTTTTAATATTGGTTTTAAATTAAATTGGAAATTTAAATTTAAAAAAAATGTTTTTGTCACTTAGCATAATTATTTAGGGTGTTTAATTGGAAAAGTTATTTTTGCGACAGTGATGCTAAGAATGAACCAACCATTCACCTTGGTTATAATTTAATAAAGGACTGATCACCTGATATTTAATTAGGCGGGGTCTCACAACACCATTATTTGCAATTGATTTGTTTTACAGGGGCACGTTGAAATATCATGAACCCATATAAAAATATCATCTCAAAATAATTTTTTTACTATTTTAAAAAAGGGTATGTTGCTGGGAGGTACGTTGGAGAGCCTGACTATATATATATATATATTAAATCCAGTCTACCGGTGTACTACAAACATATCACTACCCTAAAACATGCAAGTCTACAATTCAACTTGATTTCAATTAATCATGCACTATTTAATTTCATTGTCTTAGTGTCACTCTACCAAATATACCCAAACTATCTCACTTGTCCCGAAATTCAAAATTCTCAACTCATTATTCAATTGCTTTCAATTAAGATTACCCACTTAATTTACAAGGTTTCAAATTACTCAATCATAAACTTCAATTCTCCAATTAGATTTATTCTCCATTAATCCAAGGGTAATTTCAACAAATTAAAACCCTAATTTAAAAATCCCAAAATTAAGATTCATCTAAAACAGGAATATTCATCACAAAATAATAATGAGTTTTGAAATCAGAGGGAGGAAGAAATTGGGAAAAAATAATCAGGTTGTTCAAGCGACTATCCATGTCGTTAAAACGACACTGGCTATCGTTTTAATAAGACACCAGGTCGTTCGAATGACCCTGGTGTTCTCTCTCCTCTCTCGTTACCCATAAACCAATCCTCCATTAAAGAGTTAAAACTTTCAATTCTGTACAGATTTTACCCCCAAAACATTTCCAGATTCATCCTAAATCCCCCCATTTAATTATTTCATTATAACTACCTCATCTATAGAAATTGAGGAATCAAAATCCACATATTCTTATCACCTCTACGGATTTTTAAATCAAAATCATGAAATCCCCAAATTATCAGATGTAGAACTAACCCTAATATATTAATCAATTCACCTTGTATAATACGAATATGAAAAATGCAATTAATCAAATGCAAGTTAAACCACTTGTCTTAAGGTTTGTAGAATCAAATCGTTTGATGAAGATGATAGGTTGATTCAAGGGTCTACTCTCTTATTCTTGGATTAATCTACCAAAATCTCCTCTAGTTGCTCTCTTCTTTGGCTCTCCTCAATTTAGTCTTCTAAAATTGAATTAAAGTTCCCTCACCCTTTCACAATTAGGATTATTAACTCTAATCCCATTTTTGGTCTTACGGGCCTTCTAGAAAGTCCCAATTACTTATTCGGGAGCTCAAATGTGTCTAGAAAAGTCCCGAAACCGAATAAATACATATGGCCACTCATTGCAAACTATCTCGACCCTATAGGACTCAACCGTGCCCTTAAAATCGCCATTCGGATAGTTATTTTTAAAAGATAAGTTTCACACCGATTTAAATTCATTAACTATTTAAATATTACTAATTAAATTCTTTCTTATCAAATAATGACACTTGGTAATTTAACAATTACCGAATTAGTTAATTAAACTAAAATCCCAGAAATTACGAGGTGTTACACTACTTGGTTATGGAGTCTCTGAAAGAATTTTGTCTCATTTCCATTTGGACCGTTAATTTGGCTAAGTCCAAAATATTTGTGTCACCCAAGAGGGAGGGACTTGATCTTTCCCACATATGTTGAACGAGCCTCATTAGTGATGTAGGTATATATTTAGGAACCCATATCAATATTGCGCACAAGTGCAAAAGTACCTTTCACTGACATGATTGCTAAAATAAAGAGAAAGCTTGTAGTGTTGAACGAGATTCTCACATATAGGCTACCACCTCCACCATTCCGAGTTATAATAAGAAAACCATTGCCTCCCCAACTAGTGTCTGTAAGGATATTGATGGGATAATTCGGAACCCCCTTCGGGGCGATAATGACGCCCCAAAAAAGGTCCACCTAGTGAAGTGGGACATTTTTTGTCACCCTAAAAGGCAAGGATGGATGAGAATTAGGAAATCTGCACTGAATAATATGGTCACAATGTCTAAGAATGGGTAGAGAATTATAAATTAAGAAAGCACCCTTTGGGTCAAAGTCGTGAGTAAGAAATGTGTTAAGAACTCTAATCCTATGAATTAGGTCCGGAATACTAAGGCCTCTCACATTTGGCGGGGAATTTTCAAAAATAAAGAAACTCTTAACAAGAATCTCAAGTGGAATATTGGCAAGGAAAATATTTTAAACCACTTTGAGGATTCGTGGTGAGATGATGCCATCATCAATCCATTTCCGGAGATTAATGCTAGTAAGGATACGAGAGTGGAGGTTCTGACTGACCTTCATGGTCATTTAGATCTGAGTGCCATTAAACAATAGGTACCCCCCACGAAGATCACTGCTGTTTTGAACATGGATATTCCAAGGACTAGCACTCGGGAGGACATACCTATACGGGCACCTATCACGGATGGTAAATTTACCATTAAGTCCTATTCTAATTTTTTTGTGGTTAGAGATATCAACGTTCTAGGATATAACGAGTGGAATCTTATATGGGAAAAGAAAATCCCCTAAAAACTGAAAACCTTCTTGTGGACCATCCTCTATGGCAAGCTACTGACTAATTAGCACCGGTTGGTAACAATTATGTCTAGCGAGATTGGATGTAAAACATGTGGTAAAGTACAGGATATGGAACATATGTTCCGTGTGTGTTATATTGTCAAGGAGACTTGTGAGCTTATGCATCGTGAAGTGGCTCCTATTAGTGAGGGTATAGAGAGTTTTGGTGTGTGGATCATTAAGAATGTTTTATTTAATAATAATCACGATACATATTTTATCTCCACATTGTGGCATCTTTGGAAAACTAGAAATCTCCATTTTTTCGCGGCAAAATTTTCCCTGCCTATTATGAGTCCCATGTTAAGTGTAATTTATGCACACGAGATTATTCGTGTATACACTAAACCCTGTACTTACATGGGGCCTACTATTACATCATTAGTTTCAAGGGTGTGTCCTTGTGCAGGTAAGTTAAAGATGAACACAGATGGCAGGTGGGATAGTAACACTAGAGGGGGTTCTTTTGGAGTCATTGTGTGCAACTGTATGGGTGAGTGGATCAAAGTTTTTTTTGGGAAAACTAAAATATTAGTCTGAATAACCAAACCATCTACAAAATATTAGTTTGAATAAATCACTTGACAAATAGGTAAATAAATAATACCGAGTAAACCATCGATTCCCAAAACAAATCCAAATCATAAGTCTACAGAAATAAAGTAAATCCGGGATCATCGTCCGATAAATAAAACTAAAATGTGGCAACTTAAAAGAGTGACATTCCCAAATGAAACTACAAAAATAAAAAACCTAGTCTATGAATGAATAACTGAGGGCTCTACTCAAAGTCCTGCAAAACTCCACAATGTTGCAGCTACGCATCCCTGGAAAGAATACTCAAGCTCGGCGTCCCTATGGCTGGACACCTAATTTTTTTTTGTAAAAATATTTTTGACACGGATAAGAACCCAAAACCATTTGAAATTGTTTTTCAAGTAATTAAAATGCAATAATTTAAATATGCTTTAAAACTTTTCATATTTAAGCGGGTTTCACACTCTCTTGAGATATTACTCACCCTTCATCTATTGTTCACACCTAGCGTTTACCTTGTAACCCGATTAGTTATACTACTCCACCTAACTAGTCATGTCACCACCTTCTTGTCACCCTACTCTATCCCGAGTAATTCCTTATTTTGGTTCTTAAATTATTTTACTCATTAACCTAGTTAATCTTTTCCACTTTAATTGATTATATAACATTCACACTAGTTATGTAAATGCTAAATTCACACCTTGTATTTTTCACCTGTATATGATTTATCTACACTATTATATACGTATGAATATACTATAACAATCACACAAATATTGGGTGTAATAACCATCCTTCCAAGCACCAAATCACTAGATACTTGTCTTTGAAATTCCATCATCCCAGGTATGCTCACTCTAACCTGGTTACCTTAAATCGGTTAACTCACACCAAAATAGGTAAATAATCGCAAACGTAGAGGAGGCGGTCATATTTCCCCGTTAATGAGACCGAATCATACCCAAAACGTCCCCCTTAGAAATAAATCACACAATAAAATACCAGATGCTACGACCTAGGGACTATACTCTCCCTGTATTCACTACATAGGGGATGTACCCACATCGCGCAACCTCTTATGATAGCACTAAAGGGGTAAGTATTCAAATAAATATATAACACCGATATTTATAAAGCACACAAGTATACACACACACACACACACACACACACATACACACACACACACACATATATATATATATATATATATATATATATATATATATATAATATCACATCTTCCGTATATATATAATTAAATTAAGTTCAGTTAACCCATGTCTAACTCCCGCAGCACTAGCCCATAATACCCGAGTCGATTTGCTATCTCTTATATTATTTAATTTCACATCCATTAAATAATTTAAGGTAGCTTCACTATAAGAAAAAATATTATTTATGCCAGTTTAAAAATTGACGTTATGTCAAACAAATATAAATTAACATAAATGATATTTATTTATGTCAGTTTAGCTTTTAAGGTAAATTTTTATTTTAATTTAAGCAAAATTGAGATACAAAATAAATTATTTATCTCATATTTATTTATAAATGACATAAATATAATGTTAATTATTTTAACCGTTAAGTAAAAACTGAGATAAATGGAAAAAAACAAGTGGGGGCTTTTTTTTCCTTCCTGCTCCAAAATTCGCTCCTTAAAATTCTTTCCTGGTTCTCATATGTAGATCTGTAAAGCTCGTACAACTCTCTCTTGTTCGCACAAGTCTCTCTCTTTCTTGCACGAGTCTCTCTCTCTCTCTCTCTCTCACGTACATCTCTCTCACTCTATTCCCTCTATAGAGTTCCACCTCCGGCTCAATAAAGCTCTATCATGCAGGTATAAGATTTGTGTTAAATTTCTAGGGTTTTCTTGATTGAGTTCTAATTTACATTTGAGTTGTTCTTGATTTTGTTATTATTTTTTTATTTGAATTTATGTAGATATATGGATTGGCCAAATTTGTGTATATATATGGATTTGCAAGAATTTTTTGTCTAGATTTTGATTTGTTGATTCGATTTGTGTACATGTGCTTATGTGTGCCTTGATGTTCAGATCCTTAATGTCAGTGTGTATAATATTTTAGATTGCAATTAATTTGTGTGTGTGTTCAATGTTTTTAGTATATATGTTATATTCTTTTATGTCAATTAGTCGTTAATTATTACTATTGACATCACCCGTAACTGTTACACTAAAACAAAGCCCATGTTTCCTCATAAATACTCTTTTAAATATACTTTTCTAAACTCACAAACAGTTCATGCCTGATGAAATAAGTATAGAAAAGTTTAGATTGTGTCTAAATTATAGATTATGTCTCTGGTCATATACATCGAGACTAAATTGTACTTATTAAATATGTTTATTGTTAATTTATGTATGCTCAAGGTTCTTAGCTTAATTGTACTAGTATGAAAATTGGGTAAACTGTGTTTACTCTTTCATTTAGTTTATTAACCAAGGATGCACAATATTATCAAGTTCCATCTTCTCACAACATTATCAAGTTTCTCTTTCATTTGGCACTCGATGTAAGTTTTTTATTTACATCTCAATGCGTTAATTTCCTTTTTGTATATGTCTGGGTTGGGAAAATTTGTTAATTTACCCCTTTTTGGCATTTCTTATTAGTGGATACATATTTTTTTAGAAGAAAACAATGAAATAGATGAACATAGGAATCCTTCACATATGGTTTTACCTGAAAGACAAATTGGACAAACTGGATACTTTCTTTAGACTTTTGAATTAATATATGTTCAAATTTGACATTTTTGTAACTTCATTAAAGGTGTTTGGAGAAATGCGTATGTGGTTGGCACCGACGTCACTCGAAGACATTTACGTCGATCACCATTTACACTCCTCACTTAAGAGTTTTCAACCACAAGGTTCATCATCACCCATCTAATTTGGTAGTTGTGTTAATTAGTTTTTAGAGTTTTAAAACTAGGGTCTTGATACTAAATTTAGGGTTTTAATTTTATTTGTTTCCTATGGGGGGCTTATTATAATACTTGATATTATGAAATGATTGACGCCAAGTCCAAAGTTTGCTAAAGTCATAGTTATATCAAGAATTTAGTTTTATTCTGGATTTGCATCTTTTATTTTATTTTTTATCAGTGGTCGATATACTTCGCGGAGGAAGAATGTCAGTGTTTGATAGTTTTATGTCTGTTTAGCATATGAATATGAATGCAAAATTCCATTTGAGATATATGTACCACACCCCTGCTTGGTTTGGTAGATTTAATTGAAATTTAACCCTATGCATGTGGGTGTTGTATTACTTATAGACCCAAAACCTTTAAGCTTTTACCATGTGAAGAAGTTGGAAATCCAATGTTTCATTCATGGCTACTTAAAAATTGCGTGGTTAATTGAGGACAATACCATTCTCCACAATCAGGTGAACAACATGCTTAACAATGTCATTGATAAGGAAGACACTATTATTCTCTTAACCGACAATATCCATAAGGTTACAAGGATAAGCGTTGTCAATGCCATAAACCCTTATGGGTCAGTTTTTACATCGCCAAACATAAAGTTGTGAAGATGTAGAAGGTTCATACTGATCTATTGGACAAATATGAGTTCATATAGAAGAAAAGAAAGCATGAGAGTATTTTCCTACCAATAACTATTGTTTCCAAGTATTACATATGATGTTTTCTATAGATTCGAATTGAAAGTTGTTCCAATTATGTCGGGTTTGTAGATAGACTGAGAAACCATTCTCATATATGATTATGTTTGTTCAAATACATGTGCTGAATATTCTATGGATTCTTTGTTACACTATTTTCTTTGGTCGATTATTTTCTTTTATATATAGTAATCTGAATTAGTGTTTTTTCCCGTCCTTTCGATGACCTAAAGACACCATAGCATCAAATGAAAACTATAGTTAGATAGTGATCATTCATCAATTGGTCTTCCGATAGCTACATGTAAATGTGTGTGTTATAAAGATGTAAACTAAACCATGATAAGAATTTTTTCTACAAACATGACCAAATAATTGATTTCCATGTATGATCGTTATAGTTTTCAATTATAGGATGGATAGTGAAAAAAAACTTTCCCCCCCTTAAATTTAACTACCTCATTATGGGCTTGACATGGTCTTTAAAAATTATACTGCAACTTATTGTACTGGACTTCTCTTGGCTCGTCAAGTTCTGAAAATGCTTTAGACGGACGATGAGTATCAGGGAAATGTTGAGTCAACTCGTGAGGATTTCTCTACGGAGACTGCAGACAGGAGGAGTCCTTTTGTGATGTCTTGGATGTTGGCCTTAGTGTGAAAACCATTGGCAATCGTGCATCACAAGTACGTTTATAGAGGACATGTTGCTGCATACATGAGGACTTTGATGGAAAATGAGTTAGCGAAGTACCAGACTCAATTTCCTGACTACATAAATAAAGGTCTGGAAGCAGATGATATTCAGATGTATGAAAAGGTGCATGTGGAGGATAATCCTTGATTTGGTGATGGTTTACCTTCTTTATTTCATCTTTTTTAATGATGCTTTTGTATGTTTTTTTTCAATCTTTGATATATAACAGTCCGTTCATACAAACAAATAAAAATTTTAGACCATCCATCATCAAAATCATCATCCAACAATTTCATAAACTTCACTATAGTTTTGAAATTTACAATGCTTTGTTCATATTATATATTATATACATGTAAGTTAACCTTCCTACGATTTATGTTAATTCCTTTATGAATCTTTCAAAGAAAATCCATATCATGAAATAAACATTTTAAACTATATTTATCTACACATTTGATATTCAATTTGACCTCACGTTATAATTAGTTAATTAAATTTTTGATCGGGAAGTGTCATTTATATGTGATGTAGGGCACTTGTTTTTTAAGTTTTTTATTAGAAATGGGATTCAACTGTTTTGGCGTTGGTTCTATTTTTACAGTTCTGATTTTATTTCTCACTTCAAATCAATATTACATTTTGTTTTGGTATCAAACTTCGTTACATCTATTAGTAACTTAAATAGCAGTGGGATCACCTAAGAATCTTATGAATGAATGAGTTTCCATCATTTGCCTCACATGTTTGTAAGTGTAATGTGTTTCCAACATATGTTGAATGTAAGCATCAATCTCCTTTAACTGATCAAATTTTTATAGATACCAGCAAATTCGATGCCAAGTTTTTTTAACACTGGGTGTACTCATTTAAAGCATCCAAGTTGTTGGATTGTAACTGATCGAAATTGCAACCAACGGGTGTACTGATCAGAATTTTATGGTTTGCAATAGAGTTTTCGTAGTTGATTTTGAGTCTAATTTTTCTATGTATCATCTCATAGAAGATTCTACAAGTAAGCCCTTATTGTTATCTTGAATTGTTAGAAGTCAAAGATTGAGAATTTTTCATTTTCTCCTCATCCACAGTTACACACATATTTCTTACAGGTAAGCTAACTCCAAGTAACATAATTGGTTTACTAGAGTGAATGTGACCCATTTGTTATCCACTTATTCTTTGGGGTAATAATTTTAATGACCTGGATTGTCGTTGTTTATGGTTTTCAAATTGTTAACTTTTGAATCTTGACATTTATTACGTTGTTTCAAGTTCATTATAATATTTGGTTTCATTTTTTTTAATTTTCTTAACAGACTATGGGTATACATCTAATGGTTACAGTTTTCAGATGTTGGACTGAGGTCAGATGGTATGCTCTGCAGTAATGCAAAACATGAGGTATGTTGCATCACCATATCGTTTCATTTATTTCCATTCCTCTTTTCTCTCTCAGGTCTATATGTGATGATGTTGTTTAAATGAAATTGGTAGAACGATTGTGTTTATCATCACCATCCAACCTATGAAAACCAATCACTATCCAACGCCGGTTCTTCTTTCTCAATCCATCAGACCTTATTTTCTATGAGCTCCACCAAGTTGGATGCCAAATTATCTCATGGGTGCATTAAATATTATTGTTATCCACTTTTGTATGCATTTTGTTGTTAAGGACTTGGTTTTTTTGTTCCCACTTTCTATCCAAAAAATCACTTTTGTATGCATTTTGTTGCTAAGGACTTGGTTGTTTTTTTATATGGTGCATTTGCATGTCAAATATAATTTTGTTTTGTTTTTATACTCGAGTACCTCATTAATTTTATAAAAAATCTAGATTGAATTGATTTTCTTAACACATGAATCGATTTGTTACAATGTGAATCGTTGTCCATGTGTATGAAGAGAAACATATTGCTTTTGTATATTCAATACTCATTTGAGTAAATGATGAATATTTATTCTTTCGTGGTACAGTCGACTTGGTTTATTATCTTCTACTTTTTCTGTAAAAGAAATTGATGATTATTCATTTGGTAGTATATTGAGGATGATGGTCCAGTGGACCCATGCTATGTGATTCAATATGCATATTCACTACTTTGGTGTTATGAAAATGCCTCTAAATGTTCAATTATCTGGATTCACGAATTAGTTGAAATTTTGATAAATTGTGGCTTAATACCACTTTTGAAGTGCAAGTTCATTTAGTGCATTGAGGAAAGTTAACTCATAATTCATTGTCACCACTTCAATTAAATTAAGTTTCTTATATGAACTAAAAGAATTTTAGAACACCACACTCTTATGATTTTTATTGGGAAAGGAAACTTGATGAACAAAATGATATTACCTAATATATGTTTCCTTTTTTCACTGGCAGGCACCAGCGACACCACCATTTATCAGCAACACATTTCCACAATAGATTTGTGTAGTTGAGTTCTTATAAACCTAATTGCTTTTGGGATGAGTTTAGAATAAAATGTCAAATAAGGAAACTGAAATATATAGGATCAGAGTTCTTAATAAATATTACATAAGGTTTATTGATAGAGGAAATGTATAGTTTATGAAGAAGCGTTCTTTCAAGATAGATGCTCTGCTAGACATTGTTTCTAAGGTATGTTCCCATACGACTTTGGTTTATTCCTTAAACTGTACATTTTTTGCATTCATGGGTTCATTTTTTCGTTGTCTTATATTAAACTAAATTTAAATACTCCTTAAACTGAGTGTTGCAAAAATGTACAGTTCCACAATCCACAATCCAAAAAAAATAAAAACTAGCAGCAGCACCAGTGAATGTATGTTTCATGAATGCCACGTATTTATGAATGCAACGGATTTTGAGTCTAATAGTAGCAGCACCAACGAAAATGTTGTGTCTTTTGTTTTGCAACACTCAGTTTAGTTGTGAAAATAACACTAATATTGTCAATTATCAAGGAGAACACCAAAATTATTTTGTTGTTGTTTTCTTTCACAAATATGAATTTTTCCTATTTGAACTTAGCTGAATTTTTATACATATTACTTGATATTGTGCTCATGTTATGCCTTGAATTTGTTTGAATTTTTTTATTTTTCTTTTCACGTATTTCACTGTCTTTTTGGATATTGTTGACGTTCGGGGATATAAGAGGTTTGGATATTTCTTAAGACTAAATTGAATACCCCCAAATTATATTTTTAAAAATAAATATCTTTTTATATCTTATTACTCTTTGTACTGATTAGTGGTTAATAAGTACCTGAATTGTTCTATAAAATTAGTAGCGAAGTCGTACGATGGTGAAATATCTTTGAGAATTTTAGTATGCTTATGAAATCATTTGGAATTTATGTTTGGTTTTTATTATATGAACATGTTATTATGGTTACAATTTCTAAGCTTTCATACTTTCTAAATATACCAATGTATATGGACGTGGGATTGATATACCTACACATATACCGATGTAGATGGACGTGGGATCGATATACCTACACATGTAACAAATTTAGACATGATCGGGAATATTGAAATGTATGTGCATCAGAATGGATGAATGGGGCGTGATAACACTGATGTGTTTTATGGTCTTAAGCCGATGCTTATTCAGAGTAATAGTTGTGTGCCTCCCGAATAAGTAAGATACGCAGCTTTGAAGTTTAAGCTGTGATCAATTCCTAATAGGCCAGTTAATCGCAATGGCACTATTTTTGCTCATTGAGGTATTTTGTTCATAATAATATGTTGTGTTATGGTGTTTTACTATTTCATACTTCAAAATTATGTCTTATTCCTATCATCAGGAAAGTACCGAGTTGGCATATAAAGGTGGGCAGCTACAGCTGACAGGGTTGGCCAGCTTGCATTGCTAATGAATTAAGGTTTACGTTATATATATATATATATATATATATATATATATATATATATATATATATATATATATATATATATATATATGTTGTTTTAGTTACTGATTTTTATTTTGTGATCTTAGTTCATGCATTACATTATTTAGTTTACTGTAATGAGTTTAAAATTATTTTTCAAATACAGCATTCCATACCATGTATTGTGTTACACAGGAGTCTCAGACCTGCATGGAAGCTTGGTAGGTTTTCAAATTTTTCATGTTCTTTCAACCATACCATGTAACATGTGCTTGGGGTTAAGAATAATTCAAGTCTACGAAAGTGTATGGATGTCTCATACACCTATATTTCTCTAAATTTTGTCTATCAGGCCTTTGATTTTTGGTTGTTACTATTCAGTTATTTCACTTTGCATTATTGATTTTGTATTCAACTTCTTAAATCATATACTATAATGATCTTTGTGATGTGTTCTGATCATCCCAACCGTACTGCCTCCTGTGGCATCTACCTATGTGGATGTGTCTGTATCAGTTAATTATTATTGCCCCCGTATAATTATAGACATCTTCCATTATTTCCTGCTCATTACTGTTTTAGGTCTCTAAGGGAAAATTCAAGTCTTTTCTTCTCAAGTCAAATAAATGGAACAACAAGTTATGAGGAACCTGTTGCACAGGTTTGTCCTCTACCTTTTGTTATTGATAGACGATAAGGTTAATGGACAACTCTCTATCGAAACGTGTTGATAATTATCATTTTGTTGTAACCTCAGTTTGTTTTTTAGTGTTCTGAACACCTTTTAATTGTAAAGAGGCCACTATAAGTCAACCTCAGGTAAATATTCAATTTCAGAAAAAATTATTGATCCTACTTTTTGTTTTAATTATTTATTGTCAGGTTGATGGTACATCTCAAATTATGAGAGAGACAAATACGTTGTAGTCAGTTTAGGCTCACTATTGTAGTCAGTGGTTCAATTTTTTTGAAATACCTCTACACCGTATGTGATAATTTCATCAAATGTGTTGGATTGTAGGTTTGAACTATGATGGTAAGGCGTTGGACCGGAATCTTCAAATGAGTTATATTAGTGATTCCAATTAAGACTAATCATCAAGATGTCAATTAAACAACTATAATCTGTTGTTTTAATAATTCATACAATGGTAAAAGATGGTTTGTAGATTGGTGTTATAATTTGTTTTGTCTATTGCCATGCTATCATAATTTAGTGGATACATTCAGCATGATTCTTAGGTTTTATCTATCACATCAAGTTGCACTGCTTCAACGATTGCTTCCATTCATTCCACATTATATAATCTTTGTCTAGAGGAATCAACTGCATGACCAGGAATGTATTCTCTCTTTAAGCCTCTAAATGTCGCTTTGAGTTCACTAAGCTCGCTAAGTTCAAAGCTTCATCAATTGTGAGGGATGAGATTGAAGGTATGAAACAATAACTTGGAGCATACACTGGTGTTTATGTATAAGCAAATGGCATTCTCCTCTTATTACTCTTTTACGCCATGAGTGCTATCACTTCAATGGAAACTGTTACCTCATCAAACTTTTTGTCTCTACACTGCCAAAAACAAATGTATGCCTTATTGGATTGCCTTTATGATTAAAATTTGAATCTTTTGATTATATTGAGATATTATAGTTTCCATAAACCTATATAGAAAGATTTTGTTATTCTGTTCTCTATTTAATTGCACTCCATAAGCAAATGACAAGGAGAAAAACCAAGAACTTGTAACACCCCGCCTAATTAAATACCGGGTGGCCAGTCCCATACCAAATTAAAACAGAATATATAGTTGGCTCATTCTTAGCATCACTGTTGAAAACATTTACAACTCACCCAATACCCAATTAAGCTGGTGTTAAAAACATTCCAAATTTAAATTTCAACAAAACCATTTTTAGTTTCAGAATAACACTACACATTTTATACTATAACACTGATAACACAATAAATAACTCAAAAGAATTTAAATGCAATTGGAATAAACATTCCCAAATAATATAAATCCTTTACAATAATTCCAACAATGTTAAATGTATTAAAAAGCCCCGAATACAATAGAATTTGACCTCGATAGAAAAGATAACTGAATCCTTTGGACGACATGCCCTAACTAAGAATACTGTGAATCAAATGAAGATAGGCGTCTAAGCAAAACTCCATAAATCCATAGCCTATCATAATCCGCTAAGCTTGGCGTCCCTCTTGCTGGACACCTGATATAGAGATACAATAGAAAAGAAAATATGCAAGCAAACGGGTCAGAGCCCGAATCTGTAGATGATTTTTAAAACAACAAGTATTTAACAAGTGCAATAAAGCATTTATTATGTATATGTTATATCCAACTATCACTTGCTATTCTCACCTCTCAACTAGAGTGCACACTTAACGTTTCCTATTAACCTCCTAGTTAATGGTTCCTCAATACTAATTTTCATCATATGATTCCATTCCCATATCATAACCTCGTATGTCCCATACCATACGTCACATTATTATTCATTTACATTTCTCCTTTATATGATTAGTTTCTCATTAACATGAATCATTACTCATTAATATGAATCTTTTCTCATTAACATGAGTTAAGCATTTCAATTCTATAGGCATAAACATTCATTAACTTAATTCCATTATCTTTCTCTATTCACTGTTATCTACAATTATCATCGTAGATAGATTTAACCACAATAAATATCCATTCGTTCATTTCATCCATTATATATATATTCATATATAATACGGCACCCCGAGTCACAGCTGCGGTGCAATGCATTACTCTGCTATCATGTCCCATCACCGCAGGTCGCCCGAATAGGGGACTAAAGGTTCGGAAAGGATTCCTCGAACCAAAAACATCAACAAACAAATTGGAGGCGAACATAATTCTCGTATCCATGGGTCACGCACATACCTACATACCCACAGTCATCGGACTTATCAACTCCCATATAAGTCTGTCATAGACCTATGTTCTCGAGCGACAAATCGAAGATCCCATGGATTCATCAGGATATGACTGCCCTCACGCGCAAAATTCCCACCGATAGCAAGTAAGCTAGGTATGTCATACACATAAATCATCAATCAATCAAATAGGTATTATCACTACCCTAAGATATTTCCACGTAAGATCACTACCCTAAGATATTTCCCATACGTATCATTATATCTCTTTTAAATTCCACGTATCATATCTTTACTTCATAATTTAATTATCCTCACATCCTATAACATCTCTCCACTCCCGACGTCATTAAGGTTCATGCGCGAAGCGTCTCACAAACAGAAATCCAAACAAGGAACCCCTCCAATACACTACTACTTAACTTTGTCGATCGAGGAGGTCCGACAACTTCAACTATGCGATCGGGATAACCTCATACCTTGTTTCAACCAAATGTGTTCTAAACTCCCATCTCTATCCAGGAGACATACCACTACGCTCTTGTATTACACTCCGTCCTTGCGAAATAAAAAATGAGCTTAAACTCAGTCCTTGATGTTCAAATTGTAACCCTAAGTCTACCCTCACTCAATACACAAGATTCAAATAGGGTTTTCCTCAACATATATTCAGTAAGAAGTCACTAATATCCTACTAGTCCATAACATCATTTCTCCCGAATTATTACGAATTAAGCTCTCCTTTCAATTAGGGTTAAAACCAATAGTTCCAAATCTATTATAAACACATATTCTTTCACTTAGGATTAAACCCTCTTGTAAACTTAAGGATACCCATGTGTTATATTAAATCACCCCTACTGGTCCTATCTTTAATCCTCATACATCCCCATTTGGAATTTAACAAATGAATCTAGCAACCGAAATTCTATTCATTATAATTTTCATAATTTTAATCACTTGAATATAAATCAATTTAATTCAAATCTTATCAAGGGTTTACTGATATTTTCTAAGTCCCATAATATTCAAATAATAATCACCAAAGATCCACAAAAGGTTAGGGATAAGAATCAACATTTAAAAAGAAACAACTTTACATATTCTGGGGAGGTCGATCGATCGAAGGCAGGGGTCGATCGATCGATCCCTTAGGTCACAGCCTGGTTTTCTGCATTTTCTGCAACTCGGGTTTAGCAACTTATGATCATTTAAAACTTTATCTAAACATCCCAAATGACTTATAATCTTTACTACATGATATATCAACATATATGAACGATTTCCAATACTCTAAACATCCTAGAATCATCAAGCGATTGGATTAAAAAGCATGTTTATCTCCTTATTTTCCAGAAAATTATCAACATATTAACTTGAAGAACACTTCAATGGTTTTCATATTTTTCTTCCATAGATATATGATTATTTCGGGATTATTTTCATCCTACAACATGATTTTAATTCCTATATCATTTCAGTTTCTAGAAATCCATTTAATCACTATATTATTTCTTCCAAACATGAATAATCTTCTCTTTTCATACTATTCTAACATGGACAATATACGAACTTAAATTTCCATTATCAAACACTTTCCTTAACTGAATGTCTGATCCTTTGGTGTAGTATATCTCAGTTGGTTGTCCCTTCTCCAGTCAAACTCCGGTGGTGGTGAACCTTGGTTCTTATTCTTTTCCTTCCCAAGTAGTCTTTTCACTTCCCAAGCACCCTTACACTCTCTCTAGGAAGATGGATTCTCTATTTTGGGAAGAGGAGATGAATAACCCTCATACACTTAATCTACCAATACTTATAATAGTGCCAAATCCGAAATCACTATTCACCCCCCTTAGAAAAATGACCAAAATGCCCTTTCGGGTCGTCTATCCATTTCCAAATGACCCGAGACTCAAAATTAACATCCAAATATACTTTTCTAGACTATATCGAACCTTCCGGACGCAACGGCGCAGTCGAAATGACTATAAGGTCGATAGAAAATAGATTTCCTTTTTAATTTAATAAACTAGTCCCGACACGTCCCATACCGCATCGGACTAAAAATATAAATTACCGAATTTATATCATACTGTCATATCAATGACATCACATTCATATATTACCTAAATATCTTTAAGTAATATTCAAAATCATCCATTTTAATATCCACAGTCCGGATAAAACCCGAATGAATTAATTAATAATAAAATCCAATTAATCCATTAATTTAAAATATAACTCATTTTAAAAGTCATTTAAAAATTACGGGGTATTACATACTTCCACCCTTATAACAGAATTTCGTCCCGAAATTCAGGAATATAAGTCATACCGGTAAGGTCAACTCCGAGTATAAATCTCACATCGCGAGAAATCCTAGACGTACCGCCTATACAGTACATTAACAAAAATCCCCATTGATGTTATACACCAAGCCTCACCATATAGTTTCAACTACTTACTTTTTTCACAATTATGAAAAATACTACAATCCAATCATCTAGGGCGCCTATACACCCTCTCGTACCGCTTTCCATATTAAAAGTTTTGCAAAGGTTATAAACTCGTTTCCCAAAGACCTAACTTAATACGACTCCCAACGGTTATTAGTTTCATGCGTGGGGTGTCTCGCAAGCGAAATGCAAACAAGGAACCACCCCGATACACTACTTCCTAAAGTAGTCGGTCATCAAAACTCCTAAGGTCCTTAGTCAATAATATAAAAATTTGGTTTTTAAAAATATCAGGATTATCAATTTAAAACAAAAATTTGGTTTTTCGACTTCAAATAGAGTCTACGCATCTACTCTCTTATAGAAGACAAGATGCAGACATATGCTCTCATATACCACAAGTCAATGCATGCCAATAGTCACATCACGCTCGGACATGACCAAGGTAAGTAATCCCATAAAAATAAAACCCATGTGATAACATGTAATATAAAGGTGTCCCACACTCCTCAGTGAGTCTACGTAAATAATAGTGCCATAGGCTAAGTTTAGAAAACCTTTTTCCCACACAATAATAATCGCTACAAAATTCGATGAACGCCTCAAAATTCCTTAGATAGAAAACATACCCTCATTTGCGGGTGATGGTTGTTGAATCCCAATATTATAACTTTCCTCCGATGATTCAAGAAAAAAATTTACCCCAAATTTTCAGTTATAGTTAGTCACACTTCACTATATACCCAAGCCTTTCAATATATTGCCTTCGTTAGGGAACATACACAATTCACGCATTTCAAGAACTTCTACTGATGACTCTCCTCAATTTTTCCATAATGGAGGTGACCTCGACTACAATCATCATACTCGAACATACTTCATAACCTCCTAAGTACGATCTCCGCTATCCGTCCAATGGCCCTCATCTGCCATACGTACGTAATGAAAGATTCCCCAATAAATGTTGTCGAATTTTATAGTTCCACCCATCAGTGAACATTAGGACTCTCCTCTCCTCAGTAGGTACTTCAGTTGGTACCAAATTAGTTAAACTCGTAAACTCTTCCTCATATTCCGCCACAGTTTTCTCTCCCTGTTTCAAATCAAGTAGCTTCCGCCTCATCTCGGAAGAAATTACTTCCCATCAAACCGTATCCAAAAGTCTTGGATAGTCATTGTGTCCCTCTCCTCCATAGTGGTCGTAGCTTCCCACCATTGCAAAGCTGCCCCTACTAGCTTGAATGTGGTTAGTATTTGACATTGAACCTCAGTGCATTCAATCATTCTCAACTGCCGTTAGATATCTTTCTTCCATTGGCTAGTAGTCACAACATCTGATCCTCCCTGAAACTCAGGTGGGTGCGCTTTCTGAAAGGCATCCCTCGCTCATTCCCATGCAGTAGGAAACACTTTCCCTTGCGCGGGTGGCACAACCGGTGACAGTGCTGGAGCCTGCTGAACAGCAGCTAAAGCCGCATTGACTTCCTGAGCGACAATTACAGCAACTTCGGCCGCAGTCATCGTACCTTTGTAGGCGTAGATAGAAAAGCAATAATCCTACTCATAAGGAACTACATCAAAGAACGCTAAGCTGAAAACACAGTAAGTCGTACAGATCCTAAAGGACACTAGAACCTGATGCTCTGATACCACCTGTAACACCCCGCCTAATTAAATACCGGGTGGCCAGTCCCATACCAAATTAAAACAGAATATACAGTTGGCTCATTCTTAGCATCACTGTCGAAAACATTTACAACTCACCCAATACCCAATTAAGCTGGTGTTAAAAACTTTCCAAATTTAAATTTCAATAAAACCATTTTTAGTTTCAGAATAACACTACACATTTTATACTACAACACTGATAACACAATAAATAACTCAAAAGAATTTAAATGCAATTGGAATAAACATTCCAAAATAATATAAATCCTTTACAATAATTCCAACAATGTTAAATGTATTAAAAAGTCCCAAATACAATAGAATTTGACCTCGATAGAAAAGATAACTGAATCCTTTGGGCGGCATGCCCTAACTAAAATTACTGTGAATCAAATGAAGATAGGTGTCTAAGCGAAACTCCATAAATCCATAGCCTGTCATAATCCGCTAAGGTTGGCATCCCTGTTGCTGGACACCTGATATAGAGATACAATAGAAAAGAAAATATGCAAGGAAACGGGTCAGAGCCCGAATCTGTAGATGATTTTTAAAACATCAAGTATTTAATAAGTGCAATAAAGCATTTATTATGTACATGTTAGATCCAACTCTCACTTGCTATTCTCACCTCTCAACTAGAGTGAACACTTAACGTTTCCTATTAACCTCCTCGTTAATGGTTCCTCAATGCTAATTTCCATCATATGATTCCATTCCCATATCATAACCCCGTATGTCCCATACCATACGTCACATTATTATTCATTTACATTTCTCCTTTATATGATTAGTTTCTCATTAACATGAATCATTACTCATTAATATGAATATTTTGTCATTAACATGAGTTAAGCTTTTCAATTCTATAAGCATAAACATTCATTAACTTAATTCCATTATCTTTCTCTATTCACCGTTATCTACAATTATCATCGTAGATAGATTTAACCACAATAAATATCCATTCGTTCATTTCATCCATTATATATATATTCATATATAATACGGCACCCCGAGTCACAGCTGCGGTTCAATGCATTACTCTACTATCATGTCCCATCATCGCATGTCACCGAATAGGGGACTAAAGGTTCGGTAAGGATTCCTCGAACCACAAACATCAACAAACAAATTGGAGGCGAACATAATTCTCATATCCATGGGTCACGCACATACCTACATACCCACAGTCAGCGGACTTATCAACTCCCCGATAAGTCTTTCATTGACCTATGTTCTCGAGCAACAAATCGAAGATCCCATGGATTCATCAGGATATAACTGCCCTCACGCGCAAACCTTCCACCGATAGCAAGTAAGCTAGGTATGTCATACACATAAATCATCAATCAATCAAATAGGTATTATCATACCTATAATATAATATCAATAAGGTAATATCACTACCCTAAGATATTTCCCATATGTATCATTATATCTCTTTTAAATTCCACGTATCATATCTTTACTTCATAATTTAATTATCCTCGCATCCTATAACATCTCTCCACTCCCGACGTCGTTAAGGTTCATGCGCGAAGCATCTCGCAAAGAGAAATCCAAACAAGGAACCCCTCCAATACACTACTACTTAACTTTATCGATCGAGGAGGTCCGACAACTTCAACTATGCGATCGGGATAACCTCATACCTTCTTTCAACCAAATGTGTTCTAAACTCCCATCTCTATCCAGGAGACATACCACTACGCTCTTGTATTACACTCCGTCCTTGCGAAATCAAAAATGATCTTAAACTCAGTCCTTGATGTTCAAATTGTAACCCTAAGGCAACCCTCACTCAATAAACAAGATTCAAATAGGTTTTTCCTCAACATATATTCAGTAAGAAGTCCCTAATATCCTACTGGTCCATAACATCATTTCTCCCGAATTATTACGAATTAAGCTCTCCTTTCAATTAGGGTTAAAACCAATAGTTCCAAATCTATTATAAACACATATTCTTTCACTTAGGATTAAACCCTCTTGTAAACTTAAGGATACCCAGGTGTTATATTAAATCACCCCTACTGGTCCTATCTTTAATCCTCATACATCCCCATTTGGAATTTAACAAATGAATCTAGCAACCGAAATTCTATTCATTATAATTTTCATAATTTTAATCACTTGAATATAAATCAATTTAATTCAAATCTTATCAAGGGTTTACTGATATTTTCTAAGTCCCATAATATTCAAATAATAATCACCAAAGATCCACAAAAGGTTTGGGATAAGAATCAACATTTAAAAAGAAACAACTTTACATATTCTGGGGAGGTCGATCGATCGAAGGCAGGGGTCGATCGATCGATCCCTCTGGTCACAACCTGGTTTTCTGCATTTTCTGCAACTACGGGTATAGCAACTTATGATCATTTAAACCTTTATCTAAACATCCCAAAAGACTTATAATCTTTACTACATGATACATCAACATATATGAACGATTTCCAATACTCTAAACATCCTAGAATCATCAAGGGATTGGATTAAAAAGCATGTTTATGTCCTTATTTTCCAGAAAATCATCAACATATTAACTTGAAGAACACTTCAATGGTTTTCATATTTTTCTTCCATAGATATATGATTATTTCATGATTATTTTCATCATACAACATGAGTTTAATTCCTATATCATTTGAGTTTCTAGAAATCCATTTAATCACTCCATTATTTCTTCCAAACATGAATAATCTTCTCTTTTCATACTATTCTAACATGGACAATATACGAACTTAAATTTCCATTATCAAACACTTGCCTTAACTGAAGGTCTGATCCTTTGGTGTAGTATATCTCAGTTGGTTGTCCCTTCTCCAGTCAAACTCCGGTGGTGGTGAACCTTGGTTCTTGTTCTTTTCCTTCCCAAGTAGGCTTTTCACTTCCCAAGCACCCTTACACTCTCTCTAGGAAGATGGCTTCTCTATTTTGTGAAGAGGAGATGAATAACCCCCATACACTTAATCTACCAATACTTATAATAGTGCCAAATCCGAAATCACTATTCACCCCCCTTAGAAAAATGACCAAAATGCCCTTTCGGGTCGTCTATCCATTTCCAAATGACCCGAGACTCAAAATTAACATCCAAATATACTTTTCTGACTATTTCGAACCTTCCGGACGCAACGGCGCAGTCGAAATGACTATAAGGTCGATAGAAAATAGATTTCTTTTTTAATTTAATAAACTAGTCCCGACACGTCCCATACCGCATCGGACTAAAAATATAAATTACCGAATTTATATCATACTGTCATATCAATGACATCACATTCATATATTACCTAAATATCTTTAAGTAATATTCAGAATCATCCATTTTAATATCCACAGTCCGGATAAAACCCGAATGAATTAATTAATAATAAAATCCAATTAATCCATTAATTTAAAATATAACTCATTTTAAAAGTCATTTAAAAATTATGGGGTATTACATACTTCCACCCTTATAACAGAATTTCGTCCCAAAATTCAGGAATATAAGTCATATCGGTAAGTTCAACTCCGAGTATAAATCTCACATCGCGAGAAATCCTAGACGTACCGCCCATACAGTACATCAACAAAAATCCCCATCGATGTTATACACCAAGCCTCACCATATAGTTTCAACTACTTACCTTTTTCACAATTATGAAAAATACTACAATCCAATCATCCAGGGCGCCTATACACCCTCTCGTACCGCTTTCCATATTAAAATTTTCGCAAAGGTTATAAACTCGTTTCCCAAAGACCTAACTTATTTCGACTCCCAACAGTTATTAGTTTCATGCGTGGGGTGTCTCGCAAGCGAAATCCAAACAAGGAACCACCCCGATACACTACTTCCTAAAGTAGTCGGTCATCGAAACTCCTAAGGTCCTTAGTCAATAATATAAAAATTTGGTTTTTAAAAATATCAGGTTTATCAATTTAAAACAAAAATTTTGTTTTTCGATTTCAAATAGAGTCTACGCATCTACTCTCTTATAGAAGACAAGATGCAGACATATGCTCTCATATACCACAAGTCAATGCATGCCGATAGTCACATCACGCTCGGACACGTCCAAGGTAAGTAATCCCATAAAAATCAAACCCATGTGATAACATGTAATATAAAGTTGTCCCACACCCCTCAGTGAGTCTACGTAAATAACAGTGCTATAGGCTAAGTTTAGCAACCCTTTTTCCCACACAATAATAATCGCTACAAAATTCAATGAACGCCTCAAAATTCCTTAGATAGAAAACATACCCTCATTTGCGGGTGATGGTTGTTGAATCCCAATATTATAACTTTGCTCCGATGAGTCAAGAAAAAAATTTACCCCAAATTTTTAGTTCTAGTTAATCACACTTCACTATATACCCAAGCCTTTCAATATATTGCCTTCGTTAGGGAACATACACAATTCACGCATTTCAAGAACTTCTACTGATGACTCTCCTCAATTTTTCCATAATAGAGGTGACCTCGACTACGGTCATCATACTCGAACATACATCATAACCTCCTAAGTACGATCTCCGCTATCCGTCCAATGGCCCTCATCTGCCATACGTACGTAATGAAAGATTCCCCAATAAATGTTGTTGAATTTTATAGTTCCACCCATCAGTGAACATTAGGACTCTCCTCTCCTCAGTAGGTACTTCAGCTGGTACCAACATGATGTGTTTGTGTATCAGGGTACAATTATGAGTTTTTTTTAATAGATTCCCTTGAAATGTTTAAATAACATTTGATTATTAGTTAGTATTTGGTTAAATTTCCCTCATTTGATTCTCATTTTAAACGGGGTCAGTTCATGTTTGTGGTACTATATTATCAAATCATGTGGTGTTCTTTATGAAATTCTTGTTTTTTAAAATATGATTAAACAAGTGTTTGTTAATAAAATCATTATATGGATTCTTGAATATTGTTATACACTTAATGACTATTGTGTTTTGTGATCCAGTGTTTTTGTGATTAGATATTTGAACCGGTGATTTCATCTTTTTTAACATTTTTAGCAAAGATGAGAAATGATATACAATTTATGTTAGATCATATAAAATTGTGATGTATATATCCCCTACTCTTTATTGTTTAACAAAGTGTGATATCAATCCAACTACATCCCGTATTGCATTGTAATTGATCATTCATTAAGAGTTGTTGTAAATTAATTGATTCATTAATGTGTTTCCATGATTAAAAGAGACATTTGATTTTAGGCCAATGAAACTTATTCAAATTTATTAAAACTTCAAATCTGTGAATCTTAGTTAGAAGATAAAATGATCAAGATTATGTTCACCATTAAATGTTGTTAATCCAAAGATCTGTTAGAATTAGTTCACTCCCATTTATGTGGTCATCACAATGTGAGTAGTAGGTGAGTGTAAGTATTTTACCATATTCATTGATGGTCACTATAGATTTATATATGTTTACCTTACGCATCACAAGTTTGATGCCTTGGATTACACATCACTATAGATTTATATATGGTCACTATAGATTGCGAGTCTTGCTCGCCTAAGGTCTAGGAGTCCAAGGTTAGAACTTTTGGTTCTGGTAAAGTTCTATCTCCATCTCTTCTAGTCGCTGTTGGAGGTAAGAATTTTCTTCAACCTAAAGGCGAGCTATATCCTCTTGCCGTTGGACCATTACTTCGTAGGCTACGATGATGCATGAGATTTGAGTAGACCTAGGCTGCCTATATATTTCCTCCAAAGGTGGTTGTTCTAATTGATATCTTAGGTTCCTATCTTAACGAACCTCAAACCAGACCCTCAGTGGAGCCAAAGCGGCGTGCACATCTCTAGGCTTTACTCATGTAGGTCTCAAGAGACTTGGAGAAATCGAAGACTAAATAATTTAAGTGAAACTATCATTCTGTGCTTTCAATTTTTCATCGTCAGGTAAATAAAAACACATCCTTCCATTTTTTATGATCAACTGGTACTAAGGTATAATATTTTTCTTGTCAAATTCACATGAGAAAATATAAACGGATAACAATGTTTCTTTTACGAAAAGAACTTAAATATTGTAATGTGGACAATAAGTTTATGTATTTGTTTCTTGTACTTATTTATTCAATTAAAATGGATGTATGGTCATCTCCCTATATATACATGTTTTACAATGAAATTGTGGGAGAAATTGAGTTTTATGATGTCTTGGTTAAAATGAGTTTTTGTGACCTATTATTTTGGAAATAATGTTGTGAATAGAAGCACTCCTCTGTATGCTTGTAACTTCAGCATTTATTATATGTATTTAAGCATCATTAGTATAATTTAGAATTTAATCTTGATGGAGCTTGAATAATCACTATCTAATACTGGGGAGCTTGAATTTAACACGAATAGGGCATAGTGTTGATACTGGGGAGAAGTTAACCCTTAGTACTTAGGGTTAACTAAAACATCTCACGATATTGCGCTAGGTTGCTGCTAGATTGAGAGATGCAAAATATTATTGTTACCTGCGAGAGAATTACGCACTTAACTGTCATGCATTTTATTACATGGTAATCATATCAAATCGGGTCCTGACCCGTATCTCTATTTCTTGTTTTTGCACAAATTATTGCCGTTATAGGTGCTCTACCGCAGGGACACCCGTGTTTACATTTCCATTCCGATTTTCATGGAGCTACAGCATATTGCGGATGTTGTAGGTTATTTGTATTAGACGCTTCTTTCTCCTTGTACTCTAGTTATGTTCAGTACATTTATTCGGGCGTGTTTGCCCAAGATATTGCACTCATTCATTATATTGTAAATATTAAATTGTAATACTCGATGTATTATTTGTATTGGTCCGTGCACCGACAGCTTATTCGGTGATGTTTATTATATTGTCATTCTTCATTCATCGATTTTTGATATCCACCATTTTTGTAAATAGGATTTTCTAAGTGTTTTTCTTTTACTTTCAAAATTTTAAATTTGACAGTCCGTTTTCTAATATGATTGGTGGTTATCTCGTACTATTATTTTAATCGACAGTGATGCTGAGAATGGACAATCTATGATTCCTGTGATTATTAGAGTATTGGGCTGGCCACCTATTATTTTAGTAGGCGGGTTATCACAGATGGTATCAGAGCATTAGGTTCTAGAGCCCTTAGGAATCTGTACGGATGTTTTACGACGACTGCGTTTCTCTCTATTTGATATAGAGCCTTAATATTTAGGGTCGTTGAATTCTCTTGTGAGATTTCGTTCTCCTGCTAGGATATGAGAACCCCGAATATCTTCTGCGTGTTCGTGTGAGACTTGTAAGTCGTTCGATGAGGGGTATTAAGGTAGTCCATTGTGAAGGCGTTATGAGATGGGACTATTAAGAGCTGCGAACTATAGTCGGGGATGAGGACCGCTTAGGAGGTCGCTTCCTTTGTAGCATTATTTTATATTGCTGCCGCGACTACTAAGTACAGTGGACATAGTTTCCCAAGTACCGCTGTCGGTAGAGAGTGGTAGTATGCTTGGGATTCCAAGCAATGTCAATTCGGAATAGAGGGGTCCTTGACAAGGACCACATGTTGAAGTTCGGTTGGATAGAGGAAGTGTAACTTCGTTCGGTGGAAGTATAAGGCCCGAAAGTTTTGGCCTAGAGATGGGTATAGAAGTGCCCAGGTGTGAGGATTTGAAGAAAACCTTTCACCCACTGGAGTAAGGTTGAAGTGGCGGGAATGGTGGTCGCCTCTTTATGGCGGGGCAAAATGTTTTGCCCATAAAGAGGGCCTTTCAGTGGAAACTATGGGCTCGTAAGTAAGTGTTGCTAACACTCTTGGAGAAGTAGTGTTCATGAGACCCCATTGGTGGACATCCACCCGGGGAAGACTCGCGGATCCAAGGCCGGGGAGGTTGGCTAGTATGTTGGTGGGAATTTCCAACTTAGGTGCAAGTGGTACATTCCTTAGGTAGGATGGAGTAGTATGGTGTTAACCTTAGATCCGGGTGTGTATATTGAGCTTGTAGTAGTATATTTATATAACTTCCATATTAGGGAGCTTTGTTATAGTTTTTCTTTCTATCTTTCACTCGGTATGGGGCGAGTGATGATATGTGTGGTACGTGCTACTTGTATTATATGTAATATACGAGTAGAGATATTTTTCAATTGGTTGGTGCGGTAGCAAGGGAAGAAATTGCGGGGCTATCCTATTCCTAGTTCTAGAGAAGAGCTAGTGGTTCTATAATACCTCCCCTGGATACAGGTTGAGATTTTATAGAGGTGGTTTACAGTATGTAGGTAGTTTTCATTTTTATTATTATTGTTTGTCTTGTTTTATTTTTTCCCTTATCTGTTTGGTTGCTTTGTTTGCATTGCTTGTGTATGCTATTGCCTTATCTCCATGACCAACCAGTTAAGGGGATTGTGTGGAGGGGTTCCTTGTTTGGATTTCGCTTCAGCGAGACACTCCACGCATGAACCTTAACGACGTTGGGAGTGGAGAGATGTGCATTTTTCTTTTCTGTTCTTTCTTTTCTTTTTCTGTTGGTTGATATACTGGGTTGGAAAGTTTAGCCAAGAATCACATAAATGAGTGATTAAGGGCTAAGTTGATGTACGATATATGATCACTGTGATAGATTTCCTCTAATAGATGTGGGGAAGACTAAGATTATGAAAGTCCGATAGAGACTTATGGTTATGCCTTAATGAGAAGGCCATTTAAAAATATGTATATGTGTATTTTGGGATAAAGTAATTGTGACATCTTACAAAAGGTAAATCTCTCAGTTGATTGTTATGGTAGAACTTAGAAGTATATATGTATTAGTAGAGTTATGAGTTAGGATTCCGTCAATCCCGATCATGTGTCTTCGACCGTTACTTCTTGACGACCGACAATGAGAGGTAGTAGTGTAATGGGAGGGTTCCTTGTCTGGATTTCGCTTCGGCGAGACGTCCCACACATGAAACCGAGCGAATGTTGGAAGTCGGGAAAGGTCTTGTACACTAGGGATATATTTAGTATTATACACATATGACTAGATTAGCATAGATAGATTGACTTTAGGATTCGTAGGACACTAGGCCCTTAGGGCAAGTGACGTTGTTTTAAGAGGGTGGTTGGGAGTTGACCGCAATAGGTTTGTGGGTTAACTCTAAGTAAGATTCGGTCTCTGGAATGAGAAGTTTAGGATCTCGAGAGGTTCGGGATGTTGGGCCAAAGGAGATGAGGCCTTCCTTAGATAAAGTGTTACGTCGGTAACCTACCTTTTGAGGAGCTAAAGTATGAGCTGACTTTTCTCCTGCACTCGTGTGTTAAGATCAAGATTGGATTTAACGAACAAGTCTCTTCCAGGAACGGGGAGTGATAATGCAGGAGCATGGACTCATTGTTCCTGTGTCTCACCCTTTTTCGAAGTGTCCTCCCCCGCTTAACGAATAGTTCGTAAATGTAGTATTCGCCTTAAAGGATTAGAGGCACTACTTACTTGGCAGGAATTTAGTCTTTCGCGAACAAGAAGTTGGTGTTCGTAAAAGACTATCAGGAGGATATTCCCTTTCGCTAAGGAAATGCGAACGGGATTAGGATAGGAACCAAATAGAAAACCATTTGAAAGTTTAGTCGCGGCATGGAATGCCAGATTGAACGAGTTTAACCGAGGGGGCTCTATTGTAAGAGCATTAATGTCCGTGGTTGACCCTTTCACCTACCAGTGTGTAAATAGTAGGGTGGAACGAGGACGGGTATATCCGTGGACATTTCTATCGAATTGTCGATAATGCAGCGATCACGATTCTAGTTGAGAAAACGATTGATAATTGTACCAATCACTGCTTACTCAATGGAAACGGGTGGTCTAAGTACAGAAGTGTACGCCCAGCTCTTTGTGGTAGAAGCTCTGGAACTATATGCGGTTCCTAGCGATGGTGGTGAACTGAGATGAGATATTCGTGTCAAGGTACTAGTAAAGTTTCCAGGAAGAAATGGGAACCGTGTGGATGTGGGATATATCCTACCGCCCATAAGTGGATGGGTGGATTTGATTTAAAGGAATGATTGAAGTAGTAGTTTATATAGATCGAATTTCCGTATAATAGTTCTAATCGTTTTCGATAATGCATGATGCCGTGTGTATCCTAGTATAGTTGGAAGTGTGCCTTGTCTGTTAATTGGAATGGAAACAGCGAATATAATATTTCTTGGACAGGGAGTGGTCCGGGAACATTCCTTTAAAGATTGGGCTCACTGAGCAGTAGAGTTTTAAGGGCTACGCCAATGCGAGTAGAAGTAAGTAGTGTTGGAGTTAGCGATTGTGAGTTAGTGTAGTTATTTCGTAGTAAGGGTGTAATGTGTTTCGAAGTAAGGCATTTTGTGCCAAGAATGTGTAGGTATCTCCTCCCGTAGTAGAAGGGTAGGATCGATGGTTCATGAGGAGCGATTTGGCGCTACGTTACGGCATGATGATGTGGACTGAGATCGATAGTAATGACCTTAGTCCGAGTTCCCAGGGAACTCCGCACCGTAGAGGGGTTCGCTATTATGATAACACGTTCTTGGTATAGTATACCCTTTATATGGTTATGGGTTATGCCTGAATTTTGAGGGCAAAATTCCCCTTTAAGGGGGGGAGTATGTAATAACCCAGGTTTTTGAGCGACTATTTTATACTATTTTGCCTGATGTGTAGATTTTATAAAATAGGGAATGTTGGAGTAAATATTATTTCCCGTGAGATCTAGGGATAATATTTACGATGTTTTGTCTTATTACCGTTATGAGAAGGTAAATAGCATTATATTGGGTATTATTGAGTCGTTATATGTGAAACGACGGTTATGACCTATATATATAATCGGGTAAAATTAATAAATTAAAATGAAGTTGGAACATAAAAATAATTCACACTTTCCCGAATGCCAAAATAGGGGGTGCGGTTGTTTTTAGAATAGTCGAGATAGTCGGAATAAGTGCCCAGTTATAATTTTTGGGATTCGGACATTTTTAAGGGGTTATGACTCAATTTAGTGGTTACAAGTCATTTTAGTGGTGTATTAACATTTTAAAGTGGGAAATTATATTCTGAGACCCGTATAAGTCCCCCCACCCACTTTCTTTTCTTCATTTGTGTGAGAAACCAAAGGAGAGAGAGAGAGAAGAGAGAGTTGGGAGAAATGGAGAGAAAGAGAGAAAATGGAAGATTTGGTCCGGATTCCGTCGCTACCGGAGGTGATCAGAGACTACGAACCTCGAGGCAAGTTTCTTACTTGCTAGATATTGATTTAATTTGATAAATCTGCATGTGTAGTTAATTTTTGGGAGTTTTAAACCATTTATGGGTTTTGGTTGATTTTGGTGTTTCATTCTAAATCTTGTAGTTTAATTTGATTTGAAGAGAATTAATAAGTTATTTGATGTGTAGGAATGATTTTATAGTAGTATTTGTGGTTATGGTTGGGTAAAACATTGGTTAGAAGCTTGGATGGCTCGCTAATGGCCGAAACAGCTTCTCGGAGAAGAAGCTGTCCGCCAGGATCGATCGATCGAGCCTGGGGGATCGATCGATCGAAGCCTTCGATCGATCGACGGCCAGGGGTCGATCGATCGACCCCTTCTGAAAAGGTGAGATTTTTCTAGTTTTGTTTTAGCCTTTTTCTTTTAGGTTCGATGTTTAGGAACCTTCCTTTGGGAAGTAATGGGGAGTCCTAGAGGGTTGTATTGGGTAGACTAATGTCCTAGGTTAAGAATGGATATTTGGGTTACCCGAGGGCTAGTTTGTATAGGTTAATGTCCGAATGATATAGGAGGTTAACCTAAAGATAAATTGGAAGATAAAATATTAAGGTTGAGACTCTTGGGAGATACTCCTTGAAGGAGGCTTACTTTGAGGGTTTATGAAATTTTATGAACTCTTGGAGACTAGTTTGAGGATTATGGTACTTTGGGTCTTAGCTATTAATAAAATTATGTCACTAAGAATAAGAAAAACATATAATAATATGTGGTATTAATGAGTAAGTACAAATGATTTTGAGAATGTAAAAGTGGAAATTTTCAAAAGGAAAAAGTAATGATTTTCATAAGTGTTAAGTTATGGTTACACACCTCCCTAAATCGCTATCATAAAGGAAGTTGCATACGTGTGGTGAAGCCCCCTGACTAATGAACGCAGGGTGGATATAGTCCCTAGTCCATATGGGCATTTGTTATACTGCGCTGGTTAGGAGATTCTGGGTGTGGTCTTGACTTTCCCGCAGGCAATATGGCCACTTCCCGACGTTGGTAGGTTCCCAGGTTGTCTTGTATAGATAGGCCCTGGAAGATGATAGCCATTTAGGGGCGCGTCTAGTGGGGAAACCCGGAGGGACGGTCTTAGATTATTAAAGAAATTCATGATAATGAATTGGCTTTAATTACATTTCCTGGATGGAAGAAAGGAAATGGGATATAAGGTACAAAAGTATTTTTATGCTAATAAAAATGACTTTTGATTTGCACTTCCTGGATGGAAGAAGGGAAGTGGGATTTTATGAAAAAGATTAAAGCATTTTTATGTTAATAAAACTTGCTTTAAAAATGTATTTTTCCTGTATGGAAGAAAGGAAATAAAATTGGTAAAGAAATTGTATAAATGAGATTAATTGGTAAACATTTGATAAAATGTTGTACCATTTATGTATATTCCTAAGAAAGAAATAGGAATGATACATAAAGAGTTATGAGATAGAAGTGGTAAACATTTGATAAAATGTTGTACCATTTATATATATATTCCTAAAGAAAGAATTACGAATTCTGCTTTTAGATGGTGGATGGGTTTTATTTTATATTTTCTTTGTGTAGCTGTAGATGTGACCTCCCACACTTATGCACACACATATATATATTGATGTTGTGCTTAGGGACTAATGGATCTCGGCGATCAACCTTGCCTAAGTAGTAGTGTATCGGGGGGGTTCCTTGTTTGGATTTCGCTTTGCGAGACACCCCACGCACGAATAGGGCATAGTGTTGAGACTGGGGAGAAGTTAGCCCTTAGTACTTAGGGTTAACTAAAACATCTCACGATATTGTGTTAGGTTACTTATAGATTGAGAGAAGAGAATTATTATTGTTACCTGCGAGAGAATTACGCACTTAACTGTCATGCATTTTAGTCACATGGTAATCATATCAAATCGGGTCCTGACCCGTATCTCTATTTCTTGTTTTTGCACAAATTATTGCTGTTACAGGTGCTCTACCGTAGGGACACCCGTGTTTACATTTCCATTCCGGTTGTCATGGAGCTACAGTATATTGCGGATGTTGTAGGTTATTTGAATTAGATGCTTCTTTCTCCTTGGACTCTAGTTATGTTCAGTACATTTATTCGGGCGTGTTTGCCTAAGATATTGCACTCATTCATTATATTGTAAATATTAAATTGTAATACTCAATGTATTATTTGTATTGATCTGTACACTGACAGCTTATTCGATGATGTTTATTATATTGTCATTCTTCATTCATCGATTTTTGATATCCACCGTTTTTGTAAATAGGATTGTCGAAGTGTTTTTCTTTTACTTTCAAAATTTTAAATTTGACAGTCCGTTCTCTAAAATGATTGGTGGTTATCTCGTACTATTATTTTAATCGACAGTGATGCTGAGAATAGACCATCTATGATTCCTGTGATTATTAGAGTATTGGGCTGGCCACCTATTATTTTAGTAGGCGGGTTGTCACAGGATGGTGATGGTGGCTAGGGGTTTCTTTTAGAACCTCTTAAGACTTTACCTATAAATCTCGTAGCCCACTACTTGATAAATTCTGATAATGGACTTAATGGGTTCATTTCTAATATAAAATTAACTCCTAAAATTCGTGGGTTTTAATTCCCCTATTTTTAAAATTACCAAAATACCCTTATAGGTTGCCGGTATGGCCCAAAAATGCCCCGGGACCCAAAATAAACCCCCGGCTAGTGTTTTCTGACTATGTCGACCCTTCCGGACCCATCGGCGCACTCAAAATGACCATTCGGTTGATAAAAATATAATTCACTTTTCAATTCAAATAATTACATTCCTGACGCGACTGACACACACATCCCAATTTAAATTTTCTAAATTGTCGTATTTCAGACTCGCGACAATTTTAATATATTCAATATTCATATATTACCATACATACACATCATAATCAAATACCAACTCACATCTCGCTAGTATTTATATCCAGATTAAATCTCAATTAATTCATATTTAATTTAATTAATCCCTTAAATAAATATCAATAGAATTACGGGGTATTACATACATCCCCCCTAATAACAGAATTTCGTCCCGAAATTCAGAACTAAAGAGTACCTATAAAAATAACTCTGGATAACGTTCGCACATCTCATCCTTGCGCTCCCATGTGGACTCCTCGGCATTATGATAACGCCACTGAACACGTACTAATGGTACTATCTTTGACCTCAATTTCCGCTCGCTTCGGTCCAGAATAACGATTGGTCCCTCCTCATAGGAACTATCGGGTTGAAGATCGATGTCCTCCAAAGTAATGTGAGTATGGGACAAATGGTCACCAAGATATTTCCTTAGCGAGGAAATATGGAACACATCATGAATCCTATGCAAGTGCTCCGGTAACCCAAGTCTATATGCAACTGGCCCAATCCGCTCGATGATAGAAAATGGCCCCACATATCTCGGTGCCAGTTTCCCCTTCTTCCCAAAATGCATAATCCCCTTCATAGGGGATACTCTGAGTAAAACCCGGTCCCCCACTTTGAATTCTCTGAAGAACCTCTTGGCATCGGCATAGCTCTTCAGCCGGTCCTGAGCTACCCGAATGAGACTCCGTATCATCTCTATCCTTGCCTAAGTATCCTGAATCACTTCTGGCCCAAGGAGTTTGTTGTCCCCCACTTCTATCCAACATGCTGGGGAACGACAAGTTCTACCATACAATGCCTCAAATGGAGCCATACCAATGGTGAACTGGTAGGAGTTGTTGTAAGCAAACTCCACCAGTGGAAGGAACTTCTCCCAACCCCCTCCAAAGTCTAGGATACACATACATAACATGTCCTCCAACATCTGATTTTTCCGCTCGGTTTGCCCATCGGTTTGCGTGTGATAAGCCGTACTCAACCCCAATTTAGTGCCCATGGCCTCTTGAAAACTCTCACAAAACCGTGAAACAAATATCTTGTCTCAGTCAGACACGATATTTAGAGGCACACCGTGAAGTCTCACTATTTTCGCAATGAAAATCTGGGCATAATGTTCCGTAGTCTAATTTGTCCTTATGGGTAAAAAAATGAGCAACTTTGGTCAACCGGTCCATAATTACCCATATGGAGTCATGACCCCTTTGTGACATAGGTAACCCCGTGATAAAGTCCATGTATATGCTCTCCCACATCCACGTTGGAACTTATAATGGCTGTAGAAGTCCTGTCGGTCTCTGATGATCCACCTTTACTAGCTGACAAGAGGCGCATTTAGAAAAAAACACGACAATATCTTTCTTCATCCCGCTCCACCAATACTGTCGTCTCATGTCTTGGTACATTTTATCCCCACCAGGGTGTATCGCGAACCGTGAGCCGTGCGACTCTGCAATTACCTCGTGTCTCAAGTCTTCCCCTTCCAGAACGAATAGTCTCCCATTGAAGCATAATCCCCCGTCTGAGCTAACGGTATAGGACTCGGCTCCCTCTGGTAGTAATCGAACTACCTGCTACTGACAGAACAAGTCAATTGCCTGGGCCTGTATCACTCTCGTAACAATATGAGGTGTAATAGTCATCACATACATGAACGATTGGGCCACTGCATCCTGGTGTCCCAACTCCTTCCACTTAGCTTTCCACACCTCGACCACCTCATCTACTGGCCTACATCTCAACGCGTCTGGTACCACCTTAGCCTTCCCCAGGTTATATTGGATATCAAACTGATAATCCTTCACAAACTCAAGTCACCGTCGTTGACGCATAGTCAACTCCTTCTGCGTAAAGAGGTACTGTAGAGACTTGTGGTTCGTGAACAACCGAAATTTCTCCCCCAGGAGATAATGTCTCCAAATCCGAAGGGCAAATACAACTGCCGCTAACTCCAAGTCATGGGTGGGGTAATTCTTCTCGTGAGGCTTCAGCTTACGGGAAGCATAAGCTATGGCCTGACTCTCCTGCTGCAGTACACCTCCAAGTCCATGTAATGACGCATCAGTGTAGACTAGATACTCAACTCCCAGTCTCGAAAATGCTAACACAGGTGGTGAGGTCAACTTGTCCTTCAACTCATCGAATGCCAACTGACAGGAATCTCTCCAGATGAATGGCACACCCTTGCGAGTCAGATGTGTCAAAGGACCCGCTATCTTTGAGAAACCCCGAATAAACCTCCTGTAGTATCCTGCTAGTCCTAAGAAACTATGGATCTCAGTCGTTGTCATGGGTTGTCCCCACTCCCTTACCACAGATACCTTCCCCGGATCAACAGATATCCTCCGGTCTGAAATGATATGCCCCAAAAACATAACTTCCTTCAGCCAAAACCCACACTTCTCATACTTTGCATAAAGCTCGTTCTGATGTAGCGTCTGTAAAACCTGCCTCAAATGCTCAGCGTGCTCCTCTTCTATCTGGGAGTAAACCAGGATGTCATCAATAAAGACGATGATGAACTGGTCTAGGAACTCTCTAAACACCCTATTCATCAAGTCCATAAACACAAATGGAGTGCTGGTCAAACCAAAAGGCATAACCCGAAACTCATAGGAACCATATCTCGTCAAGAAAGCAGTCTTCGAGACTTCCTGCTCCCTGATACGTAACTAATGGTATCCCGATCGCAGATTAATCTTTGAGAAGAAGGAAGCTCCTCTCAGCTGGTCGAATAAGTCATTGATTCGGGGCAACGGGTACTTATTCCGTATCGTGACCTTATTCAACTCCCGATAATCTACACACAACCTTAACGATCCATCCCTCTTCATTATGAATATCACAAGGGCACCCAATGGCGAAGTACTCCTTCAGATAAACCCCTGACCTAACAACTTCTCTATCTGATCCCTTAGCTCTCTCATCTCTGCTGGAGCCATACGGTAAGGTGCGCAGGCAATTGGGCGAGTGCCCGACGTCAAATCAATCACAAAATCTATCTCTCTACTCGGAGGTAGTCCAGGTATATCCTGAAATACATCGTCAAACTCCCTAACAACTGGAATCGAATCGAGTGGTATCACCACTTCCTTAGAGGTCTCCTCCTCTATATAGTACAAGTGAGTGGACGATCCTCCCTCAGAGCGAGGTATCACCACTAAAAACATCTCCTGCCCGGGAATGGCAAAAATGATACTTCTACTGAAACAATCAATCATGGCTCGGTATGCAACTAGCCAATCCATACCAACAATTTCATCATACTCTGTCATCTCTAATACTAACATATCATCAAATAAAGTAAATCTCCCGATTTCTATACCCACTCCTCTACAAATAAGGAAAATCATGGAACCCCTACTCAACGGTGAATCTACACAAGTAATCGTGCTCTCTACAGTGTCTAACAACCCAATAGTGCGTGAAAATATCGTGTCAATGAAACAATGTGTGGCCCCTATATCAAATAGAATACGCCCCATAGTCCCCTGAATAGAGAACATACCCTTGATGGCAGGTGGATCCTGTGGGATTGCGGCATGCTGGAGTTGATACACTTGCCCATACTGAAGCTGTCCCTACTGGACTGGGACCGCTAGAATGGGTGGTAATGCTTCCATCTGTGGTGGTAATGGGAGGGCGGCGGGAAACATTGGACTATGTGGCTTGTGTCGAGCACGATGCTGTTGTTGCTGTGGGGCTCTTCCCCTATCAGGACAATCCTGGCGTTTGTGGCCAATCTTGCCATAAACGAAGCACTTCCCTGGGAAATTCCCCCCCCCCCCCGCTGTCCCTGCTGTCCACGGCCCTAATGGCCGTTACCATTCCTACCCTGACCATGCTGGCCCGGCTGAAACTGCTGCTGCTGACCATTCTGGCTCTATTAGGCCTGATGGCCGTTCTGACCCTGATGGCCATGACGAAAACTTCCCTGTCCATTTTTGAAAGCCTCAGATCTGAACCTCTTAGAATCCCCCTGCTGGGAACCCTGATCTCCCTGCCTATGCTGACCCTAAGCAGATTGTACCCCGCTGGCACCAGTACCCCCTGTCCTGCCCTTCTGGCTGGACTCTCCTGATCTCTTACTCTAAGTCATGTGAAATCGGTGATCCTGGCAGAGAAGCAGTGCTGCTCTAACCACATCAGAATAAGTGGACAACGAGAGGTTTCCCAACAAGTGCTGACGGATTCTCCAAGTCAATCCATCCATAAACTTCTGAATCTTCTTGTCCTTAGTCGGAATCTCATCGGGAACAATGTTAAAGAGATTAGTAAATTCGGCCTCATACTCGGCCACGGTCTTCCCCTCTTGTTTGAGGTTCATTAACTTCCTCCTCATTTAAGTGTGAACGGCTGATGGAAAATATTTGCGGTTGAACCGCACCCAGAACTCCTGAATAGAAAGGGTGTCCCTCTCCTCCGCGGTGGTCATAGACTCCCACCACTGCAATGCAGATCCCACTAGCTTGAAAGTATCCTGTATCTGCTTCGGAACATCCGTGCACTTGTACATCCTTAAGTGACTTTGAATGTCCTTCCTCCACTGACTGGATACTACAACGTCGGAGCTACCTGTAAACTCCGGAGGGTGCGCTCTCTGAAAAACATCACGAACGCATTCCCAAGCAGACGGGAATGCATGAGCCTGAAGTGGTGCCTGTTGCTGGCGCCTGGGGTGGTGCCTGCTGCACAATTGTGAGGGAGGCATTTACCGCTTGGTCTATAATAGCGACAACCTTTGTGGCATTTATGGTGCCCTCAACTGGTGCAGGCTGCAGCTCGGGCTGAGCATCCCTAGGAACTCACTGCGCATGTCATGGAGGCATCTGAAATGAGAGTAAAGTCTATAAGTCAGCAGTTATTGTCTCAAAAATAGCTGAAGAGCGAAACATACACAAGAGAATACAACAGTCCTAAAATATAGGGCTCTACATCAAAGAAAGCTCAGCGGAAACATAACAAGCCGTACAGATCCTAAGGACACTAGAACTTGATGCTCTGATAACACCTGTGACACCATGACTAATTAAATAACGGGTAGCTACTCCTTTATTAAATTAATACAAAATTCCAAGTTGGTTCAGTTCATAGCATCACTGTCGAAAACGTTTTAACAATTTCTAGCCACCTGATATTTTAAAAAGTGAGTTGCCAATTTTAATTAAATTCGATTAACATACAATAAGTAAATTATGAAATGCTAACATATCCACCACAACATAGTCACAATAGAATACTCCTCACAACAAACCGAATACTGAAATAATAAATACTAAGTATGCATCACTAAATTAATTACAACCCAAAATCTGAAATAACTGAATAGGTAGAAAGTCTCTAAAAGAAATGGGGCGACATGCCCAACAAATGAGGAAATCTGATAATATAGAGTCAAGATTGGAAATGGAGGCGTCTACTGTCAAGGTCCTGTAACTTCCATAGCAGCTACAGTACGTCACCTGAATGGAACTCCTATGCATGATGTCCTTGCGACTGGGCACCTAAAAGATTTTTACAAGAAAATATATTTGGAAGCAAAGGGGTCAGAGCCCTGTAGTGAAAATAGTTTAAAATATAGCAAGTGTTTTAATGACAATAAACAATGAATGCAAAATACATGTTAGGACGTGCTCTCACGTGAAATCCTCACCTCTCGACTATCTGTGAATTCCTAATGTATCCTTAATCAAATCTAGTTATGCCCGTATCTAACTAGTCCAATATAAAATCTAACGTTACGATACGATTCACGATTTAATTCCCGACATCTTATTTTAAACAGAGAGCTTTACATTTATCCTCGATTTCCCATATTAGTAATACTACTTACTAGAGATCTTCCATCTTATCTTTACATAACGTTGTAATTATTTATATTCAGACATATACATAACAGTTCATTCCAAGTAACAGTATATTATCCTCATCATAAATATACAATACTAGCACCACGAGACTAAGCTGCGGTGCACACATACTCTGCTATCCAATCCTGGTACATCACGTACATAAGGACCACACATTTCGAATCTCTCAGGAATCGTTTCAATAAACAACAATCACAAATAATGGAGGCGAACACAGTTTACATCACATGGGTCACGCACATACCTACGATCCCATGATCAACAGACTAATTAACTTCTCAATAAGTCCTTCTCTGACCGATGTCCTCAAGGTACCAACCTAAATCCCCCCGTAGGCACACAAAGATTATATGGACCTGATCGAACGCCGACCTCCCACGATAGCAAGTACGGTAGGTATGTTATACACAAATATCTACATATACTAAGGATTCGTACATCTTAGTTATCACAATATTTTAATAGATGTATACTTCTCGTTCTTGTATCATCATTTAAATGTCATACGCTTATAAGTCCACGATTTATAAACATTAAAGTTGTCAACTCTTCTCACGTCGTAATTAGGTACTCGTTTCCTAATCCACAATGTCATCCGGTTCACTCCAAGGTTCTAATTTTTTTTTACTCTTCACGTACTCTAATCTCTCAATTATACTCATAGGTCAATAAGGGAAGGTTATCATACCATTAAATAAGTCTACGAGAACTTTTGAAATGAAACCAGGCCTAAAAGACCATTATGTCAACTCATTAGAAGCCTCGTTCGAACGAAAGGCTTTAAATGAACTACCAACTCGTTAGAAGGGATATTGTTATCTCGTTAGAAGCTCGTTCGAACGACCTGGGCAGGTCTTTTAACGAGATGGCAGTTTGTGCCCAGAATTTTCCCCAATTCAGTTTTCTTCAAATTTCTCTTCTCTAAATCCCCACTAAGATCATATCAATTAAGTTTTAACATTTTTAAACTACTCTAAGTTCTCCTAGGTCACCCTCTAACATATATTTGGGGTCAATGCTCCCTAAATTAACATGTAATCATCATAATTCCCAATTCTTGTCCCCAAACCCTATGAACTTGAATCCAAAATTAAATGTCTACAATTACTCATTTTAAATCCGTTTTTAAATCATCAAAAGATATATTTTGGATATGAAATTCATCCACAACCATTCTACATGCAATCCCTATATAAGATTATGGGTTCTATCTCCAATTTCATGGGTTTTCATCAAACTTTAAATACATGACATATATTCAATTCTAAGCATGGAGGAAACATTCGGTTGAAATTATGCAATTAAAACACTTGCCTTAGATGTTCTGATTTGATTTTGGTGAATGAAGGTTGCTTCTCCTCTTTCTTTTTGTAGAATTTCTCCCAAGGATGGTGATGGTGGCTAGGGGTTTCTTTTAGAACCTCTTACGACTTTCCCTATAACTCCCGTAGCCCACCACTTGATAAATGCTGATAATGGACTTAATGGGTTCATTTCTAATATAAAATTAACTCCTAAAATTCGTGGGTTTTAATTCCCCTATTTTTAAAATTACCAAAATACCCTTCTAGGTTGCCGGTATGGTCCAAAAATGCACCGGGACCCAAAATAAACTCCCGGCTAGTGTTTTCTGACTATTTCGACCCTTCCGGACACGTTGGCGCACTCAAAATGACCATTCAGTTGATAAAAATATAATTAACTTTTCAATTCAAATAATTACATTCCTGACGCGACTGACACGCGCGTCCCAATTTAAATTTCCCATATTGTTATATTTCAGACTCACGACAATTTTAATATATTCAATATTCATATATTACCATACATACACATCATAATCAAATACCAACTCACATCTCGCTAGTATTTATATCCGAATTAATTCTTAATTAATTCACATTTAATTTAATTAATCCCTTAAAAAAATATCAATAGAATCACGGGGTATTACACATGGATCATGCTTCGAAAGATAAGTTCCATGAGTTAGTCATCTTCCACCTTGTTCATTTTAATTATTTTTCTTTCTATAATAAACCCCTCTACTACCTAAATTCGATTCAATTGTTTTTTTTATAGGAAAACCATTATAAAAAACACAATAGTACATGCAATTGTGCTTTAGGTAGAATGGTAGGTCAATAAAACTCAAAAAGATTACATTCACATGCTCAAGCATGGAATTGTAGCTCAGTTTCCAATTAAGGCTATCGTAAATCTTCTTCTAGTTGAGCCATTTGTTACTTGAACACATGAGCCCCCCAATTTCCACTATTATGAGAGGCAACCCTTCACATTTCTTCACAATCACTCAGGCTAATGCTTCCAGCTCTTTCGGATAACTGCTATTCGGGTGACCCCAAAAGGCCTTATAGAAGAGGGACCATGCATCACTCTCTAGAAAAGGCTCAAGACTTTGTACATGACTTTCGGGGCCCACTGAGGTCGCTGCATTCTGATTTCTTATCTTGAATATAGTTATACTCCCACAATTATTATCCGAAAGTGAACCTCTTATTCTAATCCAAAGGGGTATGCTCCAAGCATCATCTAAGACAACAACATATCTTTTATCCAATAAATAGTCAATTAACATCCCCACAAGTTATCTGTAGGACATTGATACCAAGCATCTGGGAGTCACCACTTGATTTTCTTTGAAGAATTATTTGAAAATGCTTCTTAGCAGTTCTTCAATCTCATTTGTTACTGACACAACGATAAAATGCCAACAATCAAACCCTCGCTTTATTACCTAGTCGTTGTAAACTCTTATAACTAGAGTGGTCTTATCTAAGCCTCCTTTTTCGACAATTGGGATAATGGTCTGTCGAGAAATTAACCAAAAAATATTTGAAGGTTTGTATTTTAATACAATTTCCCCCAAATGACTTATATTGTACATCATGTGTCAGTGAAGGGGAGACAATAATGAACCTTAACAATGGTTTTAACAATAATCATCTGCTATAAAAAATTATAAATTATATATATCATTAGATTCTAACAACTTGTTAACATAGTATACAATATAAAACTCATCAATTATTTTAAAGGGCATGCATGCGAATAGTTGAATGGTTAATCCATCCCTCTCAACTCTACGTGAACAATCTCATCGTGTAAATGAAATTGAAAATGACTTTTTTGCGCATTCCACAATGGAATTAACTTAAGTAAAACAAAAAAACACATAAAATAACAAGAAAACACATAAAATGAATTCATTCTTAAAATGGACATATGGTCATCTCCCTGTATTTACACGTCTTACATTGAAATGGTGGGAGAAAATTGAGTTTTATGATGTCTTGGTTAAAATGGACTTTATGATGATTTATTTTAGAACAAATGTTGTGAGAAAGGCACCACTTTTTATGCTTGTAAATTCATTAAATTCAGCGTCAATTATATGTATTGAAGCATCAATGGTCTAATTTAGAATTGAATCTTGATGGAGATTGAATAATTACAATCTTATCAACTAGCCTATATTCACTTAGAAGTGAATGTAAACATATTATTAGGATGACTGAAATTTATCTATTTATCTGGAGTTAAATTTCATGCACCTAGTTTTTCTTCTTTCAATTCTCATCTTATTCTACTGATATTTTATTTGTGGTGTTCATTGTTGGTTTTATTACCTTTCACTCTTGTCATATATTTATTTAAGAACAACTTGTTCATAATAATTCCAAATAACAAAGGAGTTTGATAAAATTCCACTACAAAGTTATGGCTTTGGCATCCTAGATGTCGGTTACCGTTCAAAAGTGATATTCAATTTTTTTGTAAATGGTATTGATATATTTACATTCAAATGTCCTGTATATGCATCGATATTAATGAAATATTTTTTTCCCTTAAATAAACGAACTAGGTTTTGCGGGTCAGGCACTGGGGCTATATGTGTGTGTTATAACTGCTGGGAAGGTGGGTCTATTGGGAGTTGGGTGGGAACTAACGGGTGGGAGTGCTGGTAGCGGCTTGGGGAATGTGTGGGTAATGTGGGTTGGGTACGCATAGAGGATGGGTGTGCTTGTTTATCATGAATATCTCAGATATTTGGATTTTACAATTTGGAGACATATAGATCTTGTATAACAACACATCTACTGATTTTTTTGTACATTTTTAATTTTTTTATGATAAATTATCTTTATCTTTGTTCATTGAATTCTAAGTCACCAATTCACAACTTATGTTTGAATTTGAACGTCCAAATTCTCATGAATTAGAAGGAATCGAGATACGAAATACACTATCTCAAATCGAGAGTGGTAATTTTAAAGTTAATATTTTTAATGAATACTATTTTTAATGTAATTATTGGTCAAAATTTAAACTATCTAACTAATTTGGAATTTGGTACATTGATTTTGAACTTACTTCTCTAAATATGAGACGTACTAAGAAGCAATGTGATATTCCTAAATTGAAAATGAAGGAGTGTATTTTTTTTCCAGCACTTCCAAATTCTAAAAGCTAGTAACTGAATACAGAACCTAACAAGACCTTAGTTAAAAAAATCTCAGCTCCTCCACACGAGATGCAATGAATTTCTACAGACATATCTTTATTTCTCCTTTTTAAAATTTTGTCAATTTTTATAGCCTAAAAGTGACAAGTGTGTTCTTAAAGTCATTTTTCTTTCTCATGTGTTCTGTGTTGCAATAAATACTGAATTGACTTCAACATAATTTAAAAATATTATTTTGAATTACCTAGAACCATCTAATTTTTAATTTTTTTAGAAAAGATGGAAGCCCCATACTACAAACAGAGACTTCAAAGGACCATATATGTTTTAGTTTATTGCTTATGTTTTGATTTTCTTGCTTTTTTAATCAACATTTGAATAAAAAAAAAGTATATCATGCATTATTTCTTCTTGCTTTCACGTGTTGAGTACATGTGATACTAGTGTGTGGGAGTTTTAAATATCCCTTTGAGTCTTTGCATATGCTTGTAATAAAGAAATTGGTTGTAACTTTGCGACTTTGTGTTCACTTTATATAGTTAGACTCAGATGTATTTCCCTTGTGGGTTAATCTTTCTTGTTTTCGCCTATTGAGTACACCTGGTATTAGTGTGGGGACTTTTAGAGTTCACTTTGAGACTGTGCATAGGCTTGTAATAAAGAAACCGATTGCAACTTGGTGACTTTGTGTTTAATTGATATAGTCAGGCTCCTAGTACAACTCAACTCTATAGGTTAATCCATTAAGAGGTTTCTGATTTGAAATATTATTAATCATCTTGCATATCAGAAGGAATCATACCTATATGACATTGTAGAATATTGAACAAGTGAAATAAACCAATTCACATATTCAAAAATAGTTGATATAGATCTGGAATTATCCCACCAATGTAACATAAAAAGAATACATAAACATAGATTTTCAAAGATTATAGTGATGCAACTGATCTACGATATCATTCACAAAACAGAACAAAAATGACAAAACCTTAGTAAACATTTATTAGTTTTTTAAAAGAACGTATTGCAATGGAAATTAGTAATAAACATGAACTTACCTTAAAACTTTAATGGCAATGTATTAATGGACATTAAAAAACTAAGAACTATGAATGTAGTTTATTGTGTCATCATAAGTCTATGGTATAAAGGATGTACTGTAATAGTCTTCTTGAAAGTCCAATAGAAAGTTTATGCAATCAACACATGGAAATCTCATCAAGCGTTACCTGTGTTACATCCAAACCAAGTACACTTAATGCATACATTTTAATTGTAAAAAAGGCACCAATATAATATTTTCACATTTCAAATGTATAACCACATTTTAATATGGATCAAACGTAGAGGAATGTCGACCCTTCACACGTTTAAGAGTCAATATAATGAAAGCAAATGAGGATTATGTTTAACTAATTCACCCCGATGGACCTACGTCATGCATGAGTCACAAGTAGATGGCAGGTAAATATCATAACACTTAGAGCTATAAGTCGAGCTACAAACTAAACAGTAAGTGTATAGACTCACAAAAACTCGACACAAATCAATCTACGCGTCATTAATTTATCTTATATTTTGTGAATCTAAAGATAGTAAGCTATGAACTGAACAGTAAGATAATTTATTCTTATATTTCTTGACTCTAAGGATAGCTGTTGGATCATGACTCGTGTCATTAATTCTTCTGGGATAGAAGGCCATAATCTAGTATGAGAGAAGGCTTATCTGACATTCTATGTTCTCTTGATTTCTTTTTTATTTCACTTTCAATTTGTCTCACATTTGCATTTATTGCTCATGTTTTGAGGAATGCTTAAATTAATATATTTTTCCCCTGAGAATTAGTGTGATTCAATTAACACGTCTTTTGGGCTATGTGTTTTCTTTTATTTAGATACCGTGGAGTTTTTAAAGTTATGTCCAATTTTTAGTTTCATTTTGTGCTGTTTTTACTCTCTTTGGGAGCTTTGAAATGTTAAGAATTGAAACTACATTACTAGATTGTAACAAAGACAAAAGAAAATCTAGATGCAAACATGATGCGTACAAATATTCCTAGGTAACACGTAGTCTCTCTCAATGCATATACACAAGTAGAACAAAAAAACAAAATAGGGCACAGTAATGAACATAAGACCTTTTGATTGTTTATATATATATATATAAATAGTTTTACCATTCCATAAACATATACAATAATTAGAGGCAATGAGATAAGCTTTCTGAATCATAAGCTTTCTAAATCCACTAATCTCCATGCCTTTTCCATATGGTTAAGACAAGTGTCTTTGATTTCAATCATTTTTCTCCAAGGAAAAAAAACACTTGAAGTTTGATCCAATGATTTGTATGGAGTTCACCCAAAGAGAATCATCAGTTATATATTTCAAAACCAATCACATACTTAAAGCTTTAGTGATGAGGTTAAAATCAATTAATCCCAGGCCTCTTTAACATTTTTCTTTGCATAAAAATTCCCATCCTTCCCATTGGTATTTCAATCCATGAATTTCATTGCCTCCTCAAAAGAGTTTATTCAAAATAGAGTCAATCCTTTTAATTACTGATTTGGAAGGTTGAATAGATACCAAGAGGTAAAAGGGAATAGAAGAGAGAACATGCTTGATCAGAATGTATTTACCTCAAGTGGATAACACTTTGCTTGCCAATCAGCTATTTTGCTTCTTAGAGAATCAAACAAGCTCCAATACAATTTAATTTTGTTCCCTCCTTTAAACAAAGGGCACCCTAAGTATTTGAGTGGAAGAGCCTTAAAGTTGAGATCTGTGCTTTTAGCTATATTATTTCGTCTTCTCGGTTCTTGCTTCTCATTAATGGTAAATATACTTTTATTGAAGTTTATATTATGCCAAATTATTAATGAAAACATGTCAAGGAACTTCATTAAGTCCTTTAAACTCTTTTTATCTCCTCTAGAGAAAATCACTATGTCATTATAAAATGATAAATGATAAATGAGTGGGCTTTCACTTGGATGATAATGAGGTTATGTATAGCTATTATACATCATTTTATCTAATTAGCTGCTCAGGTAATCAACTGCAAATATGAATAGACTTGGGGACATGGTTCCTTTTGTCTTAAGCCTTTGTTTGAGTGTAAGTAGCCCTTGGATTGGCCATTAATCATTATTGAAAACTAATTATTAGATATGCATCTCCAAATAAATTCAATCCATTTTTCCCCAAATTCAAAACCTCTCAACACATTGATTAAAAATTCCCAATGAAATTTATCATAACCCTTTTTTTCCAACAATTTTTGTAAAAGGATTCCCCAAATCCATCAGGGTCTAGTGTTGAATCTGCACTAACATCATTCATTGCTTGGTACACCTCATCTTCAGAAGCAAACATCTCCAACATATCTTTAATATCAGAGATGATAATGTTTGGTATCATATCTGATATTTCATCACTAATAGCATGAGGATTAGTATTTAACAAAAACTAGAAATGACTCACTATGTAGTTGCATACCTCTTGATAATCTTCAATCTCCAAACCGTGGTTGTCTATAATACTATTGATCAAGAGTTTTTTTATGATTGGCCTTTTTAGTGGAATGAAAATACCTGGTATTAGATTCACCAACCTTAAACCATTTTATAAATTTTTTTGTTTCCAAAATATCTCTTCCTTCTTCAAGGCTTCCAATAAATATTCTCACCCTTTATTAAGAGAAATTATATTGTCCTCCTTCCTATCAGATTCATAATCCAATTACAATTAAAGCACTTCATCTTCCAAATTCTTCACAATTTATAGTATAATATGTATAAGAATTTTGTGAATTGAAGTTCATCAATGCTTAAAATTGGTTTTGGTTATATAGTGTTTGGGTGGTTTGTTAGTGTTCTTGAGTTGGTTTGTTATGGTTGATTGAGTCTTATTACTATTAGGTGTTGGTGTCTTTGGTATTTTTTGTGATAGTTTTAGAGGGATATTATACTTTCTATGATATTTTCTAATTGTGTGAATGTATTATGTTGTATAATATTGCATTATTTTTAACAATTACATATCTTTTATTGCTTATATCTCACTCGTGGTGGTTTACACACTCAAGCCAGAATGGACAGGTCTTGGATGAGCAAGGACAAATTATCAAAAGAATACATAAAAGGTGTTGTTAATTTTCATAGGGTTGCTCAAAACGCCTCCTTGGATGAGAACTTCATATGATTCCCTTGTAATCAATGTGAGAATAGATTAAAAATGGGTGTTAAAGAAATCAGACAACATTTGTATAGTTCGGGTATCGATCCGAATTATACTGTATGGAAATGGCACGGAGGGGAGGATTATCTTGAAACACCGTCGGATGTTAATATGGGTGATCCTATCTGTAACGATCTTAATATGGATACCATGGAGGATGTTGAAGAGTTGATTGACATGGTGGAGGCTATAAAAGAAGACTTCACAGGAAATGCATAAATTTTTCAGAAGTTACTTTTAGATGCGAAGAAGCCATTGTATGAAAGATGTAAAAAGTATACAAAGTTATCCTCTATCGTCAAGCTATTCAATCTTAAAGCGAAGAGTGGGATGTCCGATAAATGCTTTTTAAATATGATGTCAATCATTGCCGACATGCTTTCGGATAACAATATATTGCCTTCATCCAGTGATGGGGAAAAATATTACTTATCGGTATTCGGAATGGACTTTCAAAAGATTCACACATGCTCTAATGACTGTATACTCTATAGAAAAGAGTATAAAGAAGTTGTTTAATGCCCCACTTATGGAACATCCAGGTTCAAACAGAAGAAGAATTTGAAAGAACAAAAAAGGGATGAGGGGAAACAAGATGTTCCTGCGAAAGTGTTATGGTACTTTTCACCCATTCCGAGATTCAAAAGGTGGTTTCAATCTAAAGAGACTGCTAAGTCTCTGACATGGCATGCAGATGAAAGAATTGTTGATGGTTTGTTGTGTCACCCAGCAGACTCACCAACTTGGAAATTAGTTGATGAAAAGTGGCCCGATTTTGCAGCAAAGCCAAGAAATGTTCGATTAGCACTATAAACGAACGGAATTAATCCTCATAGTTCCCTTAGTAGTAGGTACAGTTGTTGGCCGGTCATGTTGAACACATATAACTTTGAACCGAAATTGTGTATGAAAATAAAGTTTACAATGTTGACTATGTTTATATTGGGTCCAAAACAACCAGGAAATAATATAGATGTTTATTTGGCTCCGTTAATAGAAGATCTGAATACCTTGTGGCATGAAGGAGTTAAAGCCTACGACGCCTTTGGACAAGAATCTTTTACTCTGAGGGCAATACTGTTGTGGACAATTAATGATTTTCTAGCCTATGGATATTTATCTGGAAGTGTTGTTCAAGGCTATAATTCTTGTCCAATATGTAGTGAAAAAACGTATTCCATCAGATTACAACACTGTGGCAAGTGCGTTTATATGGGACATAGGAGATACCTTCAACAAAACCATCCATTTCGAAACCAGAAAAAGGCTTTTAACGGTGAGCAAGAGTTCCAAGACTCCCCTGAACCTTTAAGCGGTGAACAAATATTGATAAAAGTTGGGATACTTAAGGTTGCATGGGGAAAGAAGGCAAAAAAGGTGAGAGCGGTTAATTTGAAGAAATCATTAAAGCGTAAGAGACCAATGAGGGAAGGTAATGGGGTTGAAAAAGGCTGTCCTAGTAATAATAGGGTTAAAAATTTTTGGAAGGATAAATCGATATTTTTTTAACTTCCTTATTAGAAGGATTTGCCTATTCGACATAACTTAGATGTCATCCACACTAAAAAGAATGTCTGTGATAGTATCATTGGAACCTTGCTTAATATTCCAGGAAAAATGAAAGACGGGGTGAAGTGTCGACTCGACCTTGAAAAAATGGTCTTAATAAGTGAGTTAGCACGGCAGGTTAATGAAAAAAGGACATACCTACCGCCATCATGTTATACGTTGTCGAGAGAGGAAAGAAAAATGTTCTGCCAAATGTTGCATGACCTTAAGGTCCTGAATGGGTACTCTTCTAATTTTAGAAGCCATGTCTCTATGGAAGATTTGAAATTGTATGGCTTGAAGTCTTATGATTGCCATATTATAATGCAACAACTTCTTCCAATTGCAATTCGATCGGTGTTCCCAAAACATGTGAGATATGCGATCATGAGAGTATGTTTTTTCTTCAATGCCCTTTGTGCCAAAGAAGTGGACTTGGAAAAACTAAAAGAAATTCAGAATGAAATTGTGATCACATTGTGTTTGCTGGAAAAATACTTTCCACCATCCTTCTTTGACATTATGGTGCATTTAATGGTGCATCTTGTGAGGGAGGTCGAACTTTACGGTCCTGTTTTCTTTCGATGGATGTACCCAATTGAAAGGTTAGGCCAATTTACTTTACTATCATTTATTAATATAAGTAAATAAGTGTATCGATTTAGTTTTCTTTTTAAAGTGTTAGGTACATGAAAGTATTAAAGGTTATGTGAGAAATCGTAATCGCCCAGAAGGTTGTATTGCTCAATGTTACATATAAGAAGAAGCTATTGAGTTTTGTTTCGAGTTCTTATCGGAATTAGATTCAATTGGAATTTCGGCGAGGAAGGATGATGATAAACCGATAGGTGGTTCAGATGTCAATGAAGTTGATAGCATGTCCTTGGAGCAGGCACATCTTTATGTGTTACATAACACGAATGATGTTCAACCTTATATAGAGTATGACTTTCCTAACTTCCCATTAATATGAAGTTAGTTCCTCACATACTTATTTAATATATTAATAACTAATGTTGCGTTACTCATTAATACCTTGTTGGGGAGCATGAACAGTGCTTGAAAGAAACCCATCCTCGAAAAGGGAAAAATAAGAAGTGGCTTAAAGAAGAGCACAGCCGCACGTTTATCCATTGGTTAAGTAAAAGGGTATGATTTAGGGACATGTTGACTTAACCACAACTTTAATTTTCATTAGACTTTACCCATTTTTTAGTTTTCTTTTAAACAATGCCACTGTTTTTTTATTTTTTAGTTGCAAATCTTAGTGAAAAATAATTTCGAAGTCTAATACCAACCACTGGAAAATAGTGGTAGAGTGTAAAGTAAAACTAAATAGTTGGTGAGGTCTAATATTAAAAACTAAAGTGGGAATAAAGATGAAATATCCCCTTACTTTAATATGTTAATTTTAATTTTGTTTTGTAAGTAACTAAAATTCTTATATTAATAGGTTGCTCTCGAAGAAGAACTCCCAAATAACAATATCTCAGATGACTTAAAATGGATTGCTCGTGGACCTCATCGAGACGTCATCAAAGTTCACGGATATGTCATTAACGATGATCATTACCAAACAAAGGATCGCGATGATGCACGAGTAACCCAAAACAGTGGAGTGAGCCTAATTGCTAAGACGTTGCAGATAGCTAGTGCAAAGGACAACAATCATGTTCGTACCGATATGATTTTCTATGGTGTCATAAGGGAGATATGGATACTTGACTATTTTTCAATTCATATATATATATATATATATATATATATATGGGTATAGGTTTAATCGGTATCATAGCCCGGCCCACTGCGACCCTTGACAAAAGATCTCCCTTTGTTGCACCAGGAATCTTCGGCTCTTAACCTATAATGATAGGTAGGAGCAATGTTTTTACTGTGCATCTACTTAAAAGAACCCTCCCCTTACTTATATAAAAGTTGAAGCCCGTTGCGTTAAATGTGCGTACATTGCGCTTTGCAGAGCATTCTCTCTGTGTCTCGAGATACAACTGCCACCTGACAATTCAAAGGAAATTATGTCAACTCAAAAAATTAAATCAATCATCCAGAATGCAAAAAAAAAAAACTACCAAATGCATACCAATAAAGAACACTACACGTAGTCAAACATAAACATCAGTCCTTTTGCAATTTAGAGATCCCACAATGCATGTTCACAAATACCTATTTTAATTTCATCTAATATAAAAAACACCGAGTAATCAATGAAATTATCAACAGGATCCAAGACTAAATCAACAAATAAAATGAAAGAATTATCTCGTGATGCGTGTGTATATAAATCATTATGTACGAAAAATTCATAATATGAAAATTATATAAAAAGTTGTATATGTTGGAAGCGAAGAAGTTCAAATATACATATGCGAAAATGCCTTAGTATTATGACTTGAATCTGCTTGAGCTGCAATTCATGTAGAACCACCACCACTGCCATTCCACTCATTTGGATCTGCTTGAGGATAAATTTTGTTTGTCGGACTATGCCCCTAGAAAAATCGAATGTTCTGTCCACACAATTGAGTTCTGTACAACACTCGTAAAGATTCCTTTGCATACTTCTCTCAACAAATTTAATCAATCAAAGTACCTAAAGAATATAAAATCAATTTAAATCCAACATAAGAAGAAACATAAATCCTTGTAGTTGCAAGGTTGATTGCTAAAACCATTTAAATCCTCCAAAACCCATTCCCACCTATACAACTCACGTCATAGAAAATAGAATAACATCAAGGGAAAGTATGATAAATTATTAAATTTAAAAAGCCACCAAATGAGACTTGCTGAATTGAGGCTTGTGTTAGAACACAGTCAAATGAGACTTGCTGAATTGAGGCTTGCTTGAGGCTTTTGCTTGTTAAGGCTTGAGGATTACTAAATTGAGGCTTGCTGACATAAGGCTTGCAGAAATGAACTTTAACGCACGGTGTTATGAGTATAGAACATACGTAGAACGTTGGACAATATAAGGAATCTGCATTAATCAAATTAGAAAAATGACATGTAATAAATGAAAACTAAAGAAATTCAAACTTGGATGTGTCTCGGTTCATCAGACTACTCAAGTCGACACCTCCCTTGCGATGGATCTAGGTCCATGTCGACTGGTTCACATGGATATGTCTCGGGCAGAGGAAGTGCAAAGGTCAGTGCAGAATTACCAAAAGCTGAGCTGCTGTATGTCAGTGCAGAACTCTTGGTGCATTATGTCAGTGAATAAGTCTTGCCCCAGTTGCATACCAATAGTTGGGGCTGCTGCATACCAATAAGCCAGCGATAACCATGTGTCGGAGATACCTGAGACATTAAAAACATAACCTATTACACACATTAATAATGTCTCGAAAAGAATTTACAATTACTACTTAGATAATGATTCAAAGAAATTGGAGTAATACGCTATAAATGAAATCACCTTTTGAACTATTGCAACCATCTTAAACTTGCATATTACTGTTGAAATACAACCAAACGCAGGTATGCAGGTATCTGAATATATACCTGATATATATGATTCTGTATTGATATGATATATATATGATTGCATATATATATACCTGATATATATGATTCTATATTGATATATATATATATATATATATATATATATATATATATATATATATATATATATATATATATATATATATATTTATTTATTTATTTATTTATTTATACTTTATATATATTTGATAAACATCCCTGGTCCGGAACCACGACCCTTTTCAATTAAAGGTTTTGTCAAAAGGCCCATCGATTAGTCTTTAATGACACAATATGAAAGATCCAAGAGTTTTTTTTTGTAAGGAATAGACGAATGTTCAATTTTGCTATCATAGAGCATGAGGTAGTTGGCATATGGCCATGTGAATTTGGAATTTTGAAATTTAGTTTTTGAGTACAATGATTTTCAGCTAGATGGATGCGGTGAACTTGACAGTTTTTAGTTGGCCAAATATCTGATTTTTTGTGAATGCATGCCTAGATAAGAAATTGGATCTCTAATAGGATTGATACAAGGAGATCCAATTTCATCTTTTCTCTTCACATTGGTGTGACAGATTTTAAATGAAATAACTCTCATTGAGCCCAGGAGTTGTTATGAACTATTAGTTTTGTTGTTGGAGTATTTTATATTTTTTGAATAGGGTGGATAGTCCTATAAAGAGAGAAAATTCTGTCCAAAATTATTATAGTTTTTACACTTGTTTGTGTTGTATAAAAAATATTTTAGACTTGTACTCTTTATTATTTGTTCAGTAGTAATGTTTTGTGTTGACTAGTGCCCAATGCAAGGAAATGGTACTCTTTATTGCGGATATTTTGTGTTGAGGTTCATGAAGTACTTCATAGAGGATCCTTCAATACCTTTTGAAATAAAGGTATGTTACCAATGTTCTCTTTTTGTCCTATTATATAAAATATTAATTAGTTATTAACTATTATATACCGTAATAATAAATTCAATTCTATCTTCAATTTTTTAGATGAGAGGATTGTCCGGTAAAGTGACCTACACGTTGAATGAGCTAAATGAAGTTCAAATGGAGTTCATTGATTTCATTACGGATTATATATATTAGGTCTTTCCGAGTAATTGTATTTTGTTACGTTGTAATGACAATGTGTTGAGATGATTGTGTTTTGATGAAAACTATGTTGATTATATTTGATTGCAGGGTTACTCATTCTGGGTTGGATAGCGTCAAGAACAAATTTGATCGAGTATTAAGTTCGACAACGTCCTAGCTTGAGTATTATTTTGGATTGTGGTTCTTATGATGGAATTCGCAATGCTAGTTTTTGGATATTGTGATGTATCATCACTATTTTTAGGATATTATCACGTAGATAAGATGCCGTTAGTTAATTTTTGGATAGCTAATTTTTGGATATGATGTAGCTTAACATCAATTTGATTCTAAATATCGTGATGTATATCAAGTTAGTGATATTTATGACCTTGGTTATTATCTACTTGGAATGGTTGATTTAACATCAAATAATAGTTGTCTATTGATGGGTTAATGATTTTTGTTTTAAATTTTTTATATTAACATTTATGTCAGTTTTTAAAAAACTCTCATAAAATTTTTAAAACTGCCATAAATGTGATTTTATTTATGTTAGTTTTTTTTATGAAAAAGTGATTAAAAACATGTTGAATGTCGTAGTTTTTATGTGTATTATTAAAAATTGAGATAAATGTGATCTTATTTATGTCAGTTTTATGAACATTTATGTCAGGGCTTTATATGTCAGTTTTGAAAATTTTTAAAACTGACATAAATGGTCATTTATGTCCGTTTTTGGCTGACATAAATGACCATTTTTCTTGTAATGAGTCAGGTACGTTTTATCTCTTTCTACAAGCCTAATTTGTAACTAATTTTTTTCCCATGAATTGGTACGACTTTGATTTTCCCAAATCCTCTGATAGGTGCTCATTTTATCTCTTGCTCCGGTTGTCTGATGTTTATCAGGTGCTCGAATTTGATTTTGCTCATGTTACTTCAGTGTAATTTTCTTCGACTTGATTTTATCCATCTTGATTTACTCCAATTTGATTTTTCTTTCGTATGATTTTTCTTCGTTCTGATTTGCTACGTTATCTTTTGACATTTATTTTTGTGTTTTAGAAAATTTTCTACTGTTTAGTGATGATAGTTTTAATTTTAATTTTAATTTTTCTACTATTGCAAATTAAATTAGTTTCATTGTAATAAAGTGATGGTTGAGGTAAAATATTTTAATTTTTGTTTATCATTGTCATAAATAATAATTACTCTTCATCTTTATTATTATAATTATTTTAGCAAGAATGCAAAATTAACCCAAAAGTTAGGGCTTATTTTCAATTCAATCAACCCCACCGATAGTTCAAGATAAGTGTGAGAATCACATAATGTCAATTCCTTTCCTAATTAGTGTGTGCATGTGTCAAAAATGCCTCACATGAGAATCGTGTTTTGGGAATCATGGTTTGTAGGTATTTCTCTCATTATTTCATAACACTTTTGGAGAATCCATAGAGGAGGTGTGAGTGACGTGAATGATGGGGTGCCTATTTGAATTATAAGTAAATACTATTTCAACATGTAAAGTTATGAAACAATAATAACAATAATAAAGATATGAAACATTGACTCGTATAAGCATTCATATCCCCAAATTTCTGTTAGAAAGTTGCTTATGTGAAGTTTTTAATGGTATAACTGATTCATTATTGGGTCATTAATGAATCTCATTTTAGGGGAATGCTCTGTGCAATACCCCTTACTTTCATGTTTTTATTTTTATTTTAAATTACCGGGTGTGTGTGATTTAATATAATCGAGAATTAAAATGAGAGCTTAACACAAATATTGATTTGGGTAGAATAGTTAATATTTATGCGAATTGTACATTTACTAGTGTGATATGATAAATATAATCTTATTGCATGTTATTACGTCGCATGTGCGTATTAGCGGTGGGAATTAGTTATTTTTCAACCGGGGCATATTTGAGTGAGTTACATGAGGTTGGGAGAGTATTTTTATATTTGGAGTATCGGATGATAATTTGGAGTGCACGGTTGACCTCAGAAGGGTCGAGTTAGTCAAAATGACTGCTTGGAGTTTTTATTTGGGTTCTGGGGACTTTTTGGCTTGTTTGACTCGAATTAGGGTATACAAGTCATTGTCAGTGTGTATTATTATTTAAAGTTGGGGTTAATAGATTATGTGTTATCAGGCAATTTTATTTTGAGGGAAAAATAGTTAGAGAGAGAGAGAGAGAGAGAGAGAGAGAGAACAAAGCAATAAGAGAAAAAGAGAAAAACCTTGGAGCTTTGGGAATCCAGAGCAAATCTGTGATTTTGGGGAACATTTAGACTCTAAAACTTTAAGGCAAGTGATTAAACTTGCTAAATGTCTATGTGTGTGAACTATTTCATAATTTTTGGATAAATTATGGTGATGTTGTATAGATATGATAAACCCTAGATTTTTCTGTTGAAATCTAACATTTGATGATGTTAAAATTAGGAAGAAAAGGGGTTTTAAGACGTAGGACAAATCTCGTAGGATCAGAATCTGAACAGGCCAGATCGATTTGATTGAAGACCTCGGATCAATTCATTTTAGCAGTGGACCAGTTCATTTTTTAAAGGTCATCGGTTCAGTTCTCCCTTTTCAGTGTAGGTCGGATTGGTCGTTTTTTGGGAACTAGCGGTTTGGTTCGGTCATGTCAGATTTCTAACTCTTCTGTATCTCCTTTTCATTTGGGTTTGGTGCTTGAATACCGTCTAAAATAATACGATAAACATGTTTATGAGTTAATAGGAGGGAAAATGTTATGACATGACGGTTGAAGAGACATCAGGTCAATTATGGACGCATATTCGGGAGTTTGTTATGCCAATTTCTTTCGTAAATTATCCTAGTCATAGGAATTTTCTTAAGGGGGGATACATGATAGTTGTGAGAGGTCTTGTGTCCTTCAAAGTGTTTAAGTGGTAACTATTTATGTCGTGTGTGTGATTGATGATAAATGTTCAAGTGAGTGATCACATAATAAAGTATATTGGGAATAATTTTGTTTATTATCGGCTAGGGTAAGGTGTGGTATATACATATGGACGGGATTATTAAATACATACATTCGAATATGAGATGGTTTGTATATATGATGTGCATATATATCTTGTGTGTATGATATATATCTATTGTGTCGACATACCCCTTTAATTCTATCATGGGAAGTTACGCGATGTGGGTGAGGCCCCTGGCTTGAGGAGCTGGGAGCGTATAGTCCCCAGGTCTTAGAGTCCATTTATTTATGTGTGGAGTTTATCAGGGGTAAGACGTCTTGGGTATGATTCGTATTATGTCCGGTGAGGAACTATGGCCGCTTCCCCTACGTTTGAGATTTGGTCTTTACCAAGTTAGTGTGAGAGTCCGACCGCTGTTAACACAGGGTGGTAGGTGAGTAATTCCCAGGAAGATTATAACATTGTAGAGACTGCCTCCATTGAGTTAAAACTCTGATTGATGGTTAGTATACATTATTATGTGTGTTATGTATGTGTACTTAGTATCGATGATTGATCTTGTATAATAGTGGGACGAATATTATACGGCCCTTAAAATAATGTGTACTATGTTATGAAAATAACTAGTGAAAGTTCTTAAGTAATGAATTGTTATAATCATTTAGGATGAGATTAAAAAGATTACGTTTTGGGTAAACTAGATGTGCGAGTGAGGTTAATGCGTAGATTTGAGGTGGAGTTATCCCTAAACGAGTTGGGTATCTTGATTAAGATTAAAATTCATACATTTAGGTTCGCCCTATAGTTGAGGGGTAAGGTTGAATCTCAAGAGAGTGTGGAACCACCTTATATTATGAAATTGTGCATTTTAATTCACTTGCTAAACTATTTTCAGACCTCGGGCTCTGACCCGTTTATGTAGGTGTCCCGCCGCAAAGGGGCCAACGATGATTATCCATTCCACTGTCAAAGGAGATGTAACATGTGCCGACTACTGCAGAGCTTTTGTTATTGTCACATCCCTTTTTGTAAATCGAGCTAAGGATCCATAATTGTAACTCTGGTGTGTACCCAAGGGTTGTACATATGTATATCTCTTATATTTCAGATACTTGATATTGAATTATATGTTGCCCGACATCTTACTCGGGTATATTCTTTTGTTGTACATGTTGTTTATATATGATCACTTTTTTTTGTTATATATGGTTTGATTGTTCTATACGTTTTGAAAAAATTAAATTTTGACATCCGTTTATTCTAATCTTGGGTGGTTAGTTATTTTTGAGTCTACACGTTAGTCGATGCTGAGAATGATCCACTTTAGATTCCTGTTTTATCTTAGTATAGGGCTAGGCACCCGTTATTATTATAAGAGGGGTGTCACAAGTGATATCAGAGCATCGGGTTCTAGAGTCTTAAGATCTGTACAAATTCTCTACGTTCTACTGTAGTGTTTTTGTGATAGATCCCTATTATTAGGACTGTTTAATTCATTACGCTTTGATGATCTTCTGCGGTGTTAATTTCTTCAATTGTGGGCTAATATAGTTTGTACTTTTTAGATGCCGCCGAAACGAGGTTGCCCATCCAGGGCAAACAAAAGGGCTGAGAATGTAGAACCGCAAATGCCTCAGGGTACTATAACTGAAGCCGAAGTTGCGAATATCATGCCCAAATTAGTCAATGTTTCCGTAACAACGATGGGACAACAACTTCCTCATGCGCAACAACCTGCAGCACGGGTAGCTCAAACCCACATGGGGCCATCCACGTGGGAAAGAGTATGAGAATCTTTCTGGAAGGGACATCCTTCGAATTCCAGTGGGGGATGATGGGATTATTGCAAGTCAATAGAAGAAGGATATTCAAAGGCATCTTCGAATGGTTGAATGCAGTGAGGTTCAAAAGAAAATACTCACAACTTTTAAATTAGTATATTTGGCTCTCCAATGGTGGGAGTTGGTTACTACCTCTGAGCAGAGAGATACTATGACCACAGAAGATTTTTTGGTACATTTTGATCGTAAATATTTTCCTCCTACAGTTCAGATTGAGATTACAAGGAGATTGTTAAGTATAACTTAAGGAGACCGAATAGTGTGTGAGTATGAAGAAAAATCTGCCCGCCTGCAAAATTTTGTACGGGATGAGGTAAATATAGACGAAAAGATGATTTTGAAGTTTATAGTAGGTTTGAATTGGAGAATTTGTCGACATCTGTTGGTGAAATCGGATTTGTTAACATTCACAGATGTAATGAATGTTGCATTATTTCATTTTCAGGATCACCGTCTACATTTGAAGGGGTGTAAGAAGTTTTTGGACTCGGTCTCATTGAGTAAGTCGAGAGTAGATGGTTCCAGTGGGGCACATCAGGCTGAGCCATAGGGAAATAGGCAGAAGGAGAGGGATCTCGATTCAGGGGATTCAGCTAAGAGGAAACGTTCTTGAGACTTCTTATTTTATGGTGGTGGTTTTAGGAAAAATTTTCAAGGGGCCCATAAGAAAAAAACCAGAATGTTCCCCAGGGTTAGGCAGGTCGAGTGAACAATGAGGGTGGCCAACCGGGCTGAGGTCATTAGGTCCAGTAGCAAGGGCAGTCCAGATTTAGGCAGCAAGGCCAAAGTCATGAGAATTTTGTACATTGTTGTTATCAGTGTGGAGAAACGAGCCTGATTTGATGTAGTGCTTACACCGTTCGAGTCAATATTGGGGATCACCACATATAAATCAATGCCTTGATCATCATGAAAATGAGGTCTATCTTTTTCACTTATTGTCATCTTTAGAAGACGAAGACTCAATACGATCATTGCGCAAAACTAATTTATCCCATTTTAGCACAATGGAATCATGCTGGATTAAATGTTGAAAATCTCTGTTTACATTTTCCTGATCACCGGAAAAAATTCCATTTTTTTCAAAATTGAATAAGTTATGTGATGGCACGGGTAACAATCAAATGGGATAAAAGTGATTGAGTCAGTGATTAAAGTCCGACTCCTTTCAATGATCGGGTTCAGGTCTGAGCTTCATTAATGCATCAAACCATTGAAATTAAATGCGATGCAATATTATAAATCATATTAGAGAAACTAATCACACAAAAAATGGACTCGCTTGCAGGATATTTGTGAGTAATAAAATAATGTACCTCCCACGGCTTTTGCATGCGTGGGGTGAAGATCAAGTTGAGTCGACTGGATGGATATCCGCCTAACATCATTAGTCTCCGAGACTCCCACGAATCCAAATTAGGGAGGATTCTAAATCCAATACAATGGCGTTCTCTCACTGTTTTGTCATGTTTCACTTTTTACTTTTTTGATTTTTTTGTCAATATTTATTACAAATAATATGTGTCAAAAATGCACCCAAATAAATACCATACCCTATAATCCCAATACAACTAGAGTAATGAGTAGAAATAAAAAATAACAAATACAACTATAAATTAATTACAAGTCTTCAATTTTATGTATATGTCATTGATTTCAAAAGCCGAGTCTCAAAATCCCTTGAATACCTACCAAACTTGTTAAATAACTTGTAGTTCGGTAATTACGAATATCAATTCAACTTTCAAAGTGAAAACAATTATTGTGAGTGCTTGTAATTTCATTTTTTTTCATTAAATCCCTCATATATAAATACACACACACACACACACACACACACACACACACACACACACACACACACACATACTAGCGAAATGCCCGTAGTTGAAAGGAAGGTGAAAATTTCCAAAGTATGAAATCGTAAAAGAGCAACAAATTCTAAAGTATATAATTGCAAAGCAGCAGAAATATCGTTCCCAACAAAACAAAGTGTAATTTTTTAACAAAATTGACCACAAACACCTTTATTTATAGGACTATCCACCGGGCTTAACAAGCAACAAATAGTCCAACATTCTTTCAAATAGTCTAAATTCATCAAACAAATTCACGTATAACATGAAATATACAGTATTCACCAACCGAATTCACATCGTGCCTCAAATAAACAAAGTGTCAATTAAAAAAAAATGAACCTAAATTCCTTGGTTTATTGGACTATTCGCCCTCTTAAGGGATAACAACCAATCCAAAATATTCAAAGATCTCAAATTCATTTAACAAATAATTTAACGAAATAAACTTTTTAAAAAAATCACTTATATATGAACTGAGGTCGTCCCATATGTCCCACTGCAATGATTGTCCGTAGTTTTCAAAATGTGACCTTATTCAAAACAAAAATTATAGTTAGTCAATTCAAATAAGTAGTCAAATATTATATAAAATATGATAATTAGTAATTATATAGTGCAGATCTATGCTTAGAATATGCTTTCTTGAATTGTCTAAACAACCTATATAAAGCTTATTACAAATATGATCATATTAAAACAATGCATTTAAGCAATTTGTCTCGTAAACAAAGAAGCACCATTCTATTAAGACACCCTGTATTCTTCCATATTTTCAAGAAACTTTTCCCTTAATTGCAAGATCTCATTGACATTGAACATTATACATTAGCCTTAAAAATTATAAAGAGATATTTCAATAAGGGGAGAAAGGAAATTTCATTATTTGCTGGTTGACAGGTGAACCACCAAATACCAATGATTGAGAAATTAAAAAAATATAAAGAAATGTGAATAAGTGATACCAAAATTAAATAAATGTGACTATTGATGGTAGCAATAGAACTGTACTACATTACTAAAAGTTGGAGTATGTAATGATGAATATTAAGATTGAGCATTTTCCCAACTCATATCTGAAGATATGAATTACCTTTGCTCAAATATCATAAACTATAGAATTATTTTTCAATTCAAGTTTTATTTCAACGTAAAAGTACATTGAAAACATATCAGAGTTATTAATACCATTCCTGTTATCGGATGAACTAAACTTTGAAGTCAATAGAATGAAACAAAAGTGTGATTGATTTTTATAATATGTCCCAGCTGCTTCAAGTGTGCAAGTCGGCTATGTCACCTTGATCCCAGTCCTATTTAACTGTTAATGAATGGCTAGGAGAGGAGAAGAGTTCAGAGAGAAGCTTCTTGTACCAGAGCTGGGAGTGCTGCAATCTTGAGATTGCTTGTTCACATAGGGGGATATGATCATTACCCTCTCCTTGCCCTTCTCTAAGAATCGAGTCAACGATATTTTGCGAGCCTAGTGAATTGACTACTTTAGATGGCTCTGCTATGATTGAAGGAATTGATTTCAATTCTTTTATCTTGTTGGTGTTTCTAGTTTCCCATACAGACTGAGAACCATCATGGAAGATCACATAAACATTTCTGAAAAGACCCAAGCAATGTGCTATGGGCATTAGATCAATATAAAACAATCACCCACAGAAGGTCTAAGCAACTATGCCTGCACTTTGTGCTGCACTTAGTGCCACATTAGGAGTCATTGAAGTCGCATTTCAAGATAGTAACATGATAGCTTGAGCCTTCTCTAGATATAAATCATCATAAACGCATACTGAACCAGCGTAAAATATGGTCATTTAGAGAGGAGATCCAGGGGACTTGGAAAGATTACTAAAATAAGTGCTACCAACAATCGTAGTCCCCGCGGGACCAATTGCAAAAGGATTTGTAATAGTAACACCTAAAATATGGTCATTTGGTTTACATTGCAAGTAGAACCAACCACGTGGAGAAAGTACCAATCACATGGAGCGATATTAGGATGCGCTATTAAATTATAAGTACTTGATAGTTTAGACAGAACTACCAAAATGGGAAGAAAAAAACTATAAGAGGTGCAAAAATTAAGAACTATTGGTGTTATTTAAACAATAACAGACACTGGGTAGATTTGAAAAATGATGAACCTATACATGGTATAGTACAATACAAAATAAAGGCTTGAAATTTAAGCAATATATTATTTAACTTCAAGAATAAATCTTCAGTTATCTCGTACATTAAAAAATACGAAAGAATATTAAAGATGAAATAAACCTAAGATGAACACCATTTTTCGACATTGTATGATTGAAAAATACCCAATCACTACAAGAATTATTGCTTTTGGAATGGAAAAAAATCATTGCAAAAGGTATATTTTCGTTGCAAAAAACCTTTTACAATGATTTTTTTTCCTTGCAACATTCCTCGCACTAGCCATCATGTTATAGATATTTTACAAGGAAATTTTGTCATCATCACTAAAAATATGTTGCAACAAAATGTTTTGTTGCAAAAAAAAAGTTTTTTCATTGCAAAAAAGTTCTCATGTTTAAAAATCTTTTCAATGAATATTTCGTTGCAAAAGATACTAATAAATCCCCGTAAAAGATATTTTGAGAGAATTAAAATTCCTTGCCAATTGTTAATTTTTCATTGCTAAAAATCTTTTGTAACACTCTTTTTCGTTGAAAAAAAAACACTTGATTATAAGTAATAATCACCTTTATAACGATAGGTTTCAGAAACATTTATTTCCATGCAGAATATAATTTGCGATGAATAAAATTTCTTGCTAATAGTCATTATTACTTGCTGAAATATTTTTGCAACTTGCTTTTTTGTTGCAAAAAAAAGAGCATTAATAATAATTGTGTTTCCTCAATAAATATTTTCAAATTATAATAGATAATGAAATAAATAAAAATAAAATTAAGTAAATATATAAAACTAAAGATGTTATGTTATATCCAAAACATAAATGTGCTACTGTTCATATCACAATGAAGCTGAAACCTAAATAATACTTCATAACTAAGAGATGTGTTTAAACTAGTTTTCTCATCACCAACAAAATGATAAGATCAACTTTTCTCATCATGCAAGTTGATTCGAAGGTACAAAAGATCATTCAGGATAATCTTCTTCAGTAAGAGCGTCTTTCTCTGACAGTAAGGCGACCTTCATTGTAACCATCTCTGATGCAAAAACTTGGACTAGTATTTTCAAATCTACAATCTCTATTTGCAACTTCTTTTTCTCCAGTTCAAAATTCTTCCAACGTAATTATTTCAAAGGCCGGGTACTAAGACCCTTCACTTATCCCGACCTCTTTCCAAGGACTTTCTGACAAATTGATGCTTTATCAGAATCCTCCGAGCATTTTTGCAATTCAATCATCTGTTTCTACAAAGAAAAAGAAAGTAATATGTTACTCTATTGCTTTGACTATTTTTTACACCTTTAAAAAAAATTGACAGAGTTTCCTTTGTTTAATTATGAAATCCAACCGGTTATGACACATAAATCACTAATCCAACAACTATAGCTACAAGTAAATCATTTCATAAATGAATCAACAACTATATATTTCTATGATAATATAATGTCAATCATATCTCGTTAAAACTAAAATGACAACTTAATCATCAAATCTTCATTATAAACAAAATACACTCTCCCGTCCCTAACTAAGAGTCCTTTATTGTTAGGAGAATGAAATAGTCTATAATTCATCAATGGGTTTAATGAACTAAATTATAAATACATTGGTATATGGTACCAATGTTGTTTATAATGGTAAGCAACATTATAAAGTTCGCAATCATTAAGAAAACATATAGAGACTTATTCAGCTAAAAAGTAGAAAACGCACAAAAATTTAATATAAATTAATAAACTAGGAAAAATGTCGAATCTAATCCCTATCTGAAATAACTAAACTTGAGAACTTACAAAATATGCCATTTATGGAGAACCGTAGCCTGAGAAATATGTCAACCAGAAATTTCAAGTGTCCATTTACTTTGACAATTTAATGACAATCTAAATAAGCCACATTAGAATATTAAGGAAGTGTCAAACAAGGATATATATTATGGTTTTCTAGTTATTGAAACAATGACAATTGATGATTTTAGTACCACCCTTTTAATAGATTGCGATTTCACCATCAAAACAGATATGAAATCAATGGTCAAGAGTTTGCACTAGCAACATCAGGTTACAAATATAACTGAAACTTACCACACCAATCACTTCGGGTTAACCAAAACAATCCAAGCAATCATCCTATAAATATATCAGTAGATCATCAACTGACAATTATGAAGCACGGACTCGTGGTATGGGTTTCTACATGCGACACGTGATTCTTCCAAAAATTAGGATACGACGCACTAGGATAAATATAATATATAATACATCTAAATATATATATTAATGAAATGAACCATATTTTTCCCACAAAATACATTATTAGAGCATTATTAACATAAAGTTAAAAAAATTGAACCATACAAAATAAAATTCAAATCGACTTTAACATTAAAAATCATAAATAAAGTTGAATCACCATCACATGTCCCAACATATCCAGTGTGTCGGTAACATGTCGGAGCGCGCACATAATACGTGTTTCGACACGACACGTGATCGTGACTTCCAGAAGAGTGTCCGTGCTTCATAGATTGACAGTCACATATCTCTCTCAAACATTATGTGGCGGGGAAAAATTACTCATAACTACCGGATCCTAAAGTAAAAATAATCCAAAAACATTTTCTTTAAAATAAACAGTGAAAAAACTGAAAAAGAAAGAATTTTCATTGAAATAAATAGAGAAAACACATTATTTAAAAGACAACAAACTCCTGAAATTAATCATGGAGGTGTTCAACTGTAATCTTAAACAAACACGACACCAAGAAAGAATGTGTATACAAGTCATTTGAATAATACACCATTTGCAAGAGAAAATATGTACTTATTGGAAGATAAAAATGATTAATTAGTTTTTTGTACTGAATAATATGACAGTGACTGCATGAGAGCATAACATTATACACTTCAAAAATTATTTCCCATTCATAGCTTCGAAAGACTTTAATCCTTGCGAATAGTATATAATCACAACTATAGAAGGCTATTATATGTTATCTAGATTAAATGAATGGGGGAAAGCCGTACACTCTAAAATGCAGTGGTCACGTACAAGTGTACAACAGATGCATAAAATACCTAAAATACGACATCTAAATCCTCATGCAATTAAGTAAAAGCTCAAACTCCCTCCTTGACATTTATCAAACACATAAAATACGGCATTGGAGACGCTAAATTATACATGAAGACCAAATGATAGTTATGTCGATGAACAATATCAAGAGTTGTATCCAAAATATAATCACTTACTAATACCTTGAAGAATGAAAAACCTAACTATAGAGACTTAAATTAAACCAAATACTGATTGCATACTAACATAACAAATATTTAGATGGGCATAGGCTCCGTGTCCACGCAATGTCATGGACTAAGCATGACATACTAACATAACAAAATGATATACTACCCAATAAAAGAATTATATACTAATTACAAAAGAATAGATAGATAGATCACATATACCATCTCAAAAAGAAAATAATTAGAGTAAATATATAGATCAGAATTAAAGAGAAAGCTTATTTCTTTCAAACAAGGCACGTGTATTATCTTGTAAATAATAGATTAAATATAATATATACACAATTAGTACGATTGTAAGAAGGGGAATATACCAAATTGTCCCTCGGACTTTTTTTAATACACATTTAGTCCAAGCCTTTTTATTTTGCACCAAAAAGTCCTTCATCATGCGTCATCAGTATTGGTGGGTCGGGATCAAAAGGGACATAACAGACTTTTTGTCCAATTGTGCTACGTGTTAGATGGAAAAGGTGGACCATTAGTGTTTTACATGTGTTTTACAGCCTTTGGAGATCTCGGTGTCCATATAGGAAAGCATCTCCGTGGACTTCATTACTGGGCTACCTACATCGCAGAGGGGACATGATTCCATATGGGTGATTGTCGCTAGATTGACGAAGGTGGCTCACTTCTTACCGATCGAGAAAGATTATAGCTCCGAGAAGTATGCCATACTCTTCCTTCCAAATATTATCAAGCTACATGGGGTACCGCTCAACATCGTGTCTGATAGGAACCAGACATTTTTGTCCCACTTTTGGAGGAGCTTTTAGTAGGCCTTCATGGCAGAGTTGAGATTGAGCCCATCATATCATCCTCATACAGACAGAAAGACGAAGAGCGTGAATCTGATGTTGGAAGACATGTTACAGATGTGCATTTTGGATTTTAAGGAGAGCTTGGAATAGTATTATCCTCTAGTCGAGTTTACGTATCACGATAGGGATGGAACCGTTTGAGACACACTTCAGGAGACCTTGTTGTTCTCCCTCATGTTGGTTTGAGGTGTACGAGAACAAGTTACTTGAGCTAGATTTCATTCAGGACACCTCAGAGAAGGTAGACATGATTCAGTCCAGGATACGAATTTTCCAAGATAGGCAAAAGAGCTACGAGAATGCGGGCCGGAGACACTTAGACTTTGATGTTGGAGATCAGGGATTGATTAAGGTGTCTCCTATGAAGGGGTTGATGAGATTCGGGAAGAAAGGGAAGTTGTCTCCCCAATGCGTTGGATCGTTCCCTATTTTGGAGAGGATTGGGCCCGTAGCATATCGGTTGGGCTTACCGGACTACTTGCTTTGTGAAGGTTCCTTAGAGATGAGATATCATACCAGCACATTGATATTGATGAAATAGAGCTCCAATCAGATGCTACTTACTAAGAAAGACTGATAGCCATTCTGGACCATCGGGAGTATCGACTTTGATCCAATGTTGTTCCTCGTATTCGGGTGTAGTGAGGATACCATCGGAAGCATGGGTCGACTTGGGAGAGGGAGGATGACATGCGCCCCAAGTATCCCGAACTCTTCTAGATAGGTACATAAATTTCTTGATTCCGAGGATGAAATCCGATTATTAAGGGGAAGAATGTAATCTCCCGTATTTATCTAAGAAAAATAAGGAAACTATATTTTTGGAATAAATAAAAATGGGTGGAAATTGGACTTAATCAGAGAATTTAATTATTAATTTCGAATATATGATTTGTTGTTATGTCACAATTGTGTGTGGTGGATTTTGTATGTTAATGTTTATAATAATTGCATGTGTCGTAGAAAATACATAATTGAGGTGTGACACAATTAAAAATGTGTAATGTTGGTATAAAATAATTCGAAACATATTTTGGGGAGTATATGGGCTCATTCAGGTGTTTCAAACAATTTGAAATGGTCCCGGGCCATGGTTATATATGTTGGAAATTTTTTGGGTTAGTTTAGGTATGGATTCGGGCCCATTTACGGGTCGAAAATTTCGATTTTTAACCCAACTATGGAATTATAAGTTAAAAGTGTTTAAGGGAAGATAAACCAAACCCCACTACTCATAAGGGAAACCTAAACGTAACTGCTACCGAAAGAGAAGAGAAGAAGAACCAAAACGGGAGAAAATGCAAGAAATTGAAGGGGAATTCAAGAGGGCTTCTTCCACTTTACATTAAGGCAAGAATTTTCTTTCTCAATTTATATACAATTTTCTTCTTGATGCATTATAATGACCCTTTATGATTTCTGGGATTTATGACTGGTTTTGATGAATAAATTTTACGATTAAATCTCATGTATGTAGAGGATTGATCTTTACATCGATTATGACCCAAAAATCTATGAATCGTTCTTCAAATTTGATGATAGAAACCTTAGGGTTCTTGAATAAATTAGAGAATCTTGGATTTGCATGGAGAGGATTTTAATACATGTAATTGATAGGTAGTTTAGTTCTTTTAATAGAATGTTATTTGCCCCATAATCTAATGAATACTTAATACTTCTTGTGAATTAAATATGGGTTTGAGGATTTTGAATCCCCTAATTAAATTTGGAAAAATTGGGGTAGTAATTGGTGTAGTATTATGGATTAAATGGTTATAAGATGTATATCTAGGTATGAGGTATTTATTCATGTGTTTATATAAATGAAATCACAATTGAAATGAACGTTAGAGAAGAAACTATAGAATTCATACATAAGAAAACAAAAAAATTTGGGCCCCAGCCCAGGTCCGAATCGATTCAACTTTTGAGCAAATCGATAGAGCCTGGCAGCGAATCGATTCGTCTCCGGGGGTTGACTAATCTGGGCCTGAGGTTTGGTTAAGGATATTTTTAGGAGTCCATGCGAGTTTGTGGGATCGTGTATGGGCCAATAGAGATTTTATTAAAAATGGAAATGCGCCCAGATTAAATTGGTAAAATTACATTTAACTAGTTGGTTATGTAATTACTCAATGGACCAGAATTAATAATTCACTAGATAATAGATTATTAATAAACGGAACAATTGTGAACTTTATGTGGGACTTTCCTATGGTAATTATTGAGTATTTACGTATACATATTATACGGGATAATAATATATACTTATATGTAGGTGTGTGGACGTACCAATATTCGTGGACGGTCCTATCGGCTTGGTGGTTTGTGCGTTCTGATCGCGTACCACACGCTGACACAGGGGAGCTTGGTGATTGTGTAGGTCATCTACGAGAGGTAGGTTTTGATGATGATAGCCTTTATCATCACTAGGTTTGGGCTGTGAACTAGTATCCTACGTAGGGACCTCCCCCAACTTATGTGTGTTTTGTGATATCCGCTTAGGATAAGAGATTCCTCTGGACTTGAAAATAAAGTACGAACTAGACACCAAGGGTAGATGCCTTTGTGTGTCGAGTATATGAAAGGATATATATATATATATATATAATTACCCGGACTTTAATGAGATATATTCGATTGTCTAAGAATGTGGACATAACTACAAACCCTTACTCCGTGATGCATAGTAGATGTTTATGACTTTTATGTGAGACTTATAATACTGGGATATTATGGGATTTTGTAATTAAATATAGGAGGTTCCCTTGAATATTTAATTATCGCCAATTTGTAATATTATTTAATTGACACGTTGTCACATCTATTTGGGATTTATTGGGATGCGTGTAACATCACACATTGTCTAGCGGTGAGGTGTTAAACGAATGCGAGTGTCAAGGGAAATATTTTTTTTGCATCACATGTATTTATTGCATCTTAAATAGATTAAGTTAATTCTTTCACACCTCAAGATCTGACCCAAATTTAAATATTTTCTCCCCCAGGTGCTCATAGACAGGAATAGCGGGACTATTGACTCTACAGTCTTGTATTCTATTTTCCTACTCAGGCATTCGGTTAATTGATTCTATTTTTGGTTCTTTCTAGTTTTGGTACTTATTTCTATTTTAGATTTTTCTATGGGCATAATATCGAGAGTCATTTATTTCATGTTGGTTTGGATATCTACTGTTATGAGAGACTCATTACACTATTTATGTTGGGTTGTATTCTTTATGATTGAGACATTAATTCAAATAAAACTATGGGCCTTTAATATAAATTATATTACGCTTGTGCTGAGAATGATATTAATTAATAGAAAAGACCCATCTTTGGCGTATTGTGCCTGGACAACCTTTACATGAGAAAATGGGGGTCGTTACACAAATGCCCCAAAAGTGTTGTCCTATAGCTTTGTATAGAATCTTTTATATCTCCTTTGTTATTTTGATGACATATTAGTCATCCTAATAGCGTGGTTCTGGAAGACTAGAAAAATGTTGATATATATTTGGGAGTTTTTTAGCTTGATGGGATTTTGTATGAAAAGAAGTATCTCCATGCTTAAGGACTATAGCATAAGTTTGTTTTGGTGATAGGGAATTCATGGTGGGAAGGGAAAAAGAAATAAGGGAATTTTACAGAGAAGCTAAATCTTTGATGAGTTCATTTTTTTTCATGAATTATGTCCAAACCAATGCCTTGTTAGGCCCATTGTATAATAAATAATGAGCTTTTAGAGTCATTTTCGTAAAAGAAAAGAAAATTGCAAGTTTGAATAAAATTAGATTTAAAAACACAATTTTAGTAACTCCGGTGGGGAAAATTATAATTTTTAGAACTTTATGGGTCTAAAAATAATTTTTAAATGTTTATCAAGCCAAAATAAAGTTCTTTCTTAAATTTGGTTGAATTCTGATTTAAATTTCGAGGTCTAAAATGCAAAGAGGGGTAATTTTTTAATTTTCTAAATATTTATGACCCTAATTTTGAATTCATTATTTTTATTTTCCCTTTTTACAGGTACCCCGCACATTTTTACGACAAAGGAGTCGATGTGAAAAAATTGTCAGGATACGTCCCGACACGACACGACACGACACGGTTGGCATAGTTGTATTAAATATTTTTTATAAAATTGCTCAGGTGTTTGTTGAGGCTGTGCAATAGTTTTTCGGAAAATTCTTGACAACATTCACAACTTTGAAGTTCAGATGAAAATGAGATTTTGAAGTCTTGGAGGCAGAAAATGCGATGGTGTCGTGAATATTGGCGTGAATAGTGCAAATTGGGGATAATCATTTAAAAAAAATGACTTCTCCATTATCTCCAACTCATCTAAAATCTCCACGAGATAGCTATGAGTTCAAATACGACTAATCAAAGAGCGTTTCGCTCCAACTGAAACACCTCATTCCTATACCTATAAATAAGACCATTTGGCTTATTATTTTGGGTAAAATTTTAGAGGGAGAAATTTTCTAGAGAGTGTATTCAATTTGAGGGCCAAGTTTTTATCATTTTTTATAAGATTGAAGATTCTTGTGAGAGTACTTATTGTAATTTTGGTTTATTAATAAAAATCTATACTCATTCTTGTAATTTGTCTTTCATTATGGTAGCTTAATTATTCTATTAGGATTAGGGTGAAGTTTATCACAGTTAGCAAATATTGTAACGTTAATATGATTGTTGTTTATTCCCTACTCATTTTAATTGCTATTAAAGATTCAATATTCATTTTCAAATGACACGAGAGTGTGTTTTAATACCTTGAAAAAAAATTGCCAATCATGATTTGAGATTTAAGAATAGTAATTTTTGATGGATTATGCTTGCACTTTCATTGTTTTGGTAGCCTATGCTTATACATTTGCGCTTCAAAACTTGTATTTTGTAAGGGAATAGGGATTTTAACCATCTATTAGAGACGTTAAAAATACTTCGAACATATCTTTCATATTTTTTGAATTAAACGCGAAGAGAGTCAGTTTAATTTGAGTTATAAAAAGGGAATGACAACATTAAATTAGTGCACAATATTAGTTACGTGATAAATGGACCCCGAATCCTTATTATTTACAAATCTCTCGTGTTACTCTCATTTATCGTAGTTGCTTTTATTTAATGTAGTTCGTAATTATTCTCTACCCATTTTATCTAGTTGGATAATTGCAATTATTTTTATAGGTAAATTGACAAATATATGTGGGTTCGACCCGTACTTACACTCGCTATTCTATAATAGCCCGTGCACTTGTAGTATTTTATAAATTCACAATAAGCTTCTATCTCCGTCTCCATCAATTAGACTTTATCAGGTTGAAAAATATTTTTGCATATGTCAAAATTTGAATCAATATATTTACTTACAAAGAACATACACAAATATGTGCTACTATCCGCCTCCTTCATAAAACCATTGCCCATAAATCATTTACTCCTTAATATTCTTTTGTTTTGGTTAAATGAATTTGAAATTCCTGTTTTGAATCTGGGTTTCTTCAAAAAGGGTCAAGGTTGGATTTTCATATCATGTAACTGTCGATCCATGTAATTTTGGTCAAACCCAACTCTAGCATCATTTTCCTACCCCCATACTATCTTCTCTAATTTCAAATTCATGTTCATTGTAATCACAAGCATTGTTATTGGGATACAATAATGGTTCCCCATGTTATACCCACCTAGTATAACTGAACACAATTCCATGTATAATCATGACTCATGACATCTATATGACTCCCGTGATAGAAGTTATTACATTTCTTGCACGGACATTTAATATTATAATTTGTCTCAACATTTACAACAACAAAATTGAGAAATTGTTTAACACCCTCTCGATATGCAATACTAATTCTATTTGGGTGATTCATCTAGTTCTTATCCATCCTAATGACCCTATAGCACATAATAAAACAAATGCATTAATAAAAAACCGATGAACTTATAATTCAAATAGAAACTGTTATTATTGCTTATGAAATTCAATGTTTCATTTTTTATTATTGTTATTATTGTTTAATAACTTTATATGTTGAAATAATATTTACTTATAACTCAAATAGGCACCTCCTCATTTACCTGACACATATCCTCGATGGGTTCTCTAAGAGTTTTTCGAAATAATGAAAGAAATACCTACAAACCATGATTTCCAAAACATGATTCTCATGTGAGACGTGTGTGACACATGCACACATTAATTAGGAAAGGAATTGACATTAAGTGATTTACACACTTAGCATGAATTGTCAGTGGGTTTGATTGAATTGAAAATGAGCCTTAACTTCTGGTTTAATTTTGTATTCTTCCTAAAATAATTATAATAATGAAGATGAAGAGTAATTATAATTTATGACAGTTGTAAAAAAAAATTAAAATATTTTAACTTAGTCATCACATTATTGCAATGAACCTAATTTAATTTGAAATATTATATGTCATCCATGATTCACAGTTACTTAATGGAACACCGATATAAGAATGCAAGTATAGTCATTCCCCTAAAATGAGATTCATCTATCACCCAATGAAGAATCGTTTGTACCAAGAAAAAAAACTTCACATAAACAAGTTTCTAATAGAAATTTGGGGATATGAATGCTTACACGAGTCAATGTTTCATATCTTTATTATTGTTATTATTATTTCATAAATTCACATGTTCAAATAATATTTACTCATAATTCAAATATGAACCTCTTCATTCACATCATGAACCTCCTCAATGGATTCTCAAAGAGTTTTTCGAAATAATGAGAGAAATACCAACAAACCATGATTCCCAAAACACGATTCTCATGTGAGGCGTGTGTGACACATACACACACGAATTAGGAAATGAATTGACATTATGTGATTCACCCACTTAGCATGAATTATGAGTATGTTTGATTGAATTGAAATTGAGCCCTATCTTTTGGGTTAATTATGCATTCTTCCTAAAATAGTGTTAATAATAAAGATGAAGAGTAATTATAATTTATGACAGTGGTAAACAAAAATTAAAATATTTTGACTCAGCTATCTCATTATTGCAATGAACCTAATTTAATTTGTAATAGTATATCTTATCCATGTTTCCCGATTACTTAATCGGACACGGATTTAAGCATGCAAGTATAGACCAAATGGAACATCAGAGTCTAACAACCCGCTTATAATAATAACGGGTGGCCATCCCTATACAAAGGTAAAATAGAAATCGTAAGTGGATCATTCTCAGCATCGACTGACTAATAGACTCAAAAATAACTAACCATCCAATATTAGAATAAATCGATGCCAATTTTTTTTAAACATATAGAACAATCAAACCATATACAACAACATAAAGTAATCATATATAAACAACATGTACAACAAAAGAATATACCCGAATAAGCTATCGACAAGAGATAATACAATATCTAATATTAGAAATGTAAGAGATATACATTTGTACAACCCTTCGGTACACACCCGAGTTATGATTATGGATCCTAAGCTAGATTTACAAAAAGGGAGGCGATTATAACAAAAACTCTGCAAGATTCCGCAAATGTTACAGCTCCATAGACACTAGAACAGATAGTCATCATTGGCTCCCTTGCAGTGGGACACCTACATAATAATAAATAAAAGCAAGAAAGAGGATATAAACGGGTCAGAGCCCGGGGCTTCAAAATAGTTTAGCAAGTGAATTAAAATGCATAATAATTACGGATGCACAATTTCATAATATAAAGTGGTGCTGCACTCTCTTGATATTCAACCTTACCCCTCAATTACAGTGCACACCTAAACGTATGCATTTTAATCTTAATCAAGATACCTAACTCGTCTAGGGATAACTCCACCTCAAATCTGCGCATTTACCCCACTCGCATATCTCGTTTACCCAAAACGTAATCATTTAAATCTTATCCTAAATGATTTTATAACAATTCATTGCTTAATAACTTTCACTAGTTATTTCATAACATAGTACACATTATTTGCAAGTCCGTATAATATTTGTCCCACTATTATAAAAGATAAATCATCGCTACCAAGTACCCATACATAACACACATAATATATGTATACTAACCATCCCTCAGAGCTTTAACTCAATGGATGCAGTCTATACAAGGCTTTCATCTTCCAGGAAATTACTCACATGCCATAATGGGTTACGAGCGATCGCACTCTCACACCAACTTGGTAAAAAACAAATCTCAAACGTAGGGGAAGTGGCCAAAGTTCCTCCCTAAAAATAAGACGAATCATATCCAAGACGTATTACCCATTATAAATTCCACACAATAAATAAAGTGTCGCTATGACCTAAGGACTATATGCTCCATGCTCCTCAAGCAAGGGGCCTCACCCACATCGCGCAACTTACCACGATAGAACTAGAGGAGTATGTCCACACAATAGATATATATCATATCACAAGAAATTTATACACATCATATATAAAAACCATCTCATATCAGAATGTATATACTTAATAATCCCGACCACATGTATATAACACACATTACACTAGCCGATAATCCACAAAATTATTCCCAATATACTTTATTATTCAATCATTGACTTGAACAATTATCATTAATCACACATAGGACATAAATAGTTATCAATTCAACACTTCGCAGGACACAAGACTTCTCACAACTAGTACGTATCCCTCATTAAGAAAATTCCTATCATAAGGAGAATTGAAGAACGAAATCGGCATAACCAACTCCCTAATATGCCTCCATAATTGACCCGACGTCTCTCCAACCATCATGTCATAACATTTTCCCACTTATTAACTCATAAAAATGTTTATCGTATTAATTTAGAAGGTTTTCAAGCACCAAACTCAAATAGAAAGGAGATACAGAAGAGTTAGAAATCTAACATGACCGAACCAAACCGAGGGTTCCCAAAAATGGACAAATCTGACCTACACTAAAAAGGGCAAACTGCAGTGATGAACTTTTAAAAATGAATCGATCCACTGGTAAAACGAACTAATTCGAGGACTGTAACTAAATCGATCCATCCTGTTCAGATTCTTATCCTACGAGATTTTTTCTACATCTTAAAACACCTTTTCTTCCTAATTTTTACATTATAGATCAACCTAAAAACACACCCAACCATTTTTACACCATCAAACTCATACATACTCATCAAATGGTAGATTTCAACACAAAAATCCAGGGTTTATCATATATATACAATATCACCATAATTTATCCACAGATTATGAAATAGTTCACACATATAGACATTTAGCAAATTTAATCACTTGCCTTAAAGATGTAGAGTCTGAATCTTCCTAAAAACCCGGATTTTCTTGGAATACCCAAAGATCCCTGGTTTTCTCTTCTTTCTCTTATTGCGTTGCTCTCTCTCTCTCTCTCTCACACACACACACACACACACACACACACACACACACACAAATGATTTCCCCTTAAAAATAAGATTTCCTAATAACCCATATTCTATTAACCCCAACTTTAAATAATAATACGCACTTAAAATGACTCGTGTACCCCAATTTGAGTCAAACTAGCCAACACGACCCTGGAACCCAAATAAAAACCACGGACTGTCATTTTGACTAACTCGACCCTTTCGAGATCAACCATGCACTCCAAAATATCATCTGAGACTCCGAATATAAAAATCATCTCCAAACCTCATGTAAATCACTCAAATATGCCCTGGTTGAAAAATAACTAATTCCCGCTGCTAATAAACACATGCGACATAATAACATGCAATAAGATTAGATTTACCATATCACACTAGTAATTTACATATTGCATAAATATTAATTATTCTACACAAATCAATATTAATGTTAAGTTTTCATTTTAATTATCAATTATATTAAATCACACATGCACCCCTTAATTTAATATAAAAATAAATACCCGAAAGTAAGGTGTATTACATACACCTCCCTTACAAAGGAATTTTGTCCTTGAAATTCAGGCAAACCTTATGGAAAGACGTAAGGATATTTGGCTCGCATATCGTACTCTCATTTCCATGTTGACTCATCGGCATTATAGTTCCCCCACTGAACCCGAACTAAAGGTACTACCTTTGATCATAACCTACACTCACTGCGACCTAAAATGGTAACGAGTTCTTCTTCATACAAGATATCAGGTTTCAACTCAATTTCAAGGACGAAATGTGAAATACATCATGGATTCTCTATAAATGCTTCGGAAAAGCAAGTCTATAGTCCACAGGACCAATCCTCTGAATAACTGGAAAATGCCCTACATACCTCGGCGCAAGCTTGCCTTTATTCCCAAATCTCATGATACCTTTCATCAGGGATACCTTTGACAACACTTGGTCACACACTTCTAACTTCACGTGTCTACAATCCGTATCGGTATAAATTTTTCGTCGGTCCTGTGCAATGTATACGCGGTTCTGAAGAAATTCATTTTTTGTCGAAGTGTCTTGGATCACCTTCGGTTCAAGAAGTTTATTATCACCAACTTCTAACAAACATGTGGTAGAAAAACACGAGCGACCATACAATGCCTCGTAAGGCGCCATACATATAGTAAACTAGAAATAATTATTATAAGAAAATTATACTAGTGGTTAGTATTGTTCCCAACTTCCCCCAAAATCCAACATACGAATACGGAGTATATCTTCCAACATATGATTTACTCGCTCAGTTTGCTCATCAGTTTAGGGATGGTATGCAGTACTCAATCGCAATTCAATTCCAATTGCTTCCTGAAAACTCTGCCAAAAATGGGAGGCAATGATTTTATTATGATCGTACACAACATTTATCGACACTCCATGCAATCGCACAATCTCAGAAATAAAGAGCTAGGCATATTACGCCATCGTGAATTGTGCTCTCACAGGTAAAAAGTGTACCGACTTAGTAAATCGATCCACTATAACCCAAATGGATTCATGACTACGCTTCGACATGGGTTATCCCATAATAAAATCCATGGAGATGCTTTCCCATATCCAAACTGGAATATCCAATGGCTGTAAAATTCCAGAAGGTCGTTGGTGGTCCACTTTCACTAACTAATAGGTGGTGTATTGGGATACGAACTCAGCTATATCCCTTTTCATACCTACCCACTAGTATTGCCCACACATGTCCTGATACATCATGTCCCTACCTGGATGGATTGTAAATTTTGACCCGTGAGACTCTGACATAAACTTATGCTATAAATCCTTATCATCCGGAACTACCAATCTCCCGTTAAAACGTAATCCACACTCAGAACTGATAGAGTAGGATTATGCTCCCTCTGTCAATAATTTGTGCACCCTATCTTGGCAATCCTTATATTCATCTTGACCTTTCAGCACCCGTATCACCATCTCGGGTGTGACTGTCAACTCTGCCATACATGCTCTAGACACTCCATCATCTTGGCTAAGTTCCTTCCACTTGGCTTTCCATTCTTCTGCAAATTTCCCGGTGGGTCGACAACTCAACGTGTCAGCTACTACATTGGCTTTCCCTCGATGGTATTTGATATAAAACTGATAATCCTTTACAAATTCCAACCACCAATGCTACCTCATATTTAGATCTTTTTGGGTGAACAAATATTGCAGTGACTTGTGATCCGTGAAATGACTAAATTTCTCCCCCGGGAGATAATGCCTCAATATTCTTAATGCAAAGACTGTTGCGTCTAACTCCAAATGGTCTTTAGGATAATTCTTTCATGGGGTTTAAGCTTATGAGATGCATAAGAAATAGCCCTCTCCTCTTGTTGAAGCACACCCCTAATCCCTGGAGAGATGCATCCATACAAACCAAATACTCCACTCTCGCTTTAGGTAACGCGAGAACGGGTGACGACGTTAATCTTCCCTTTAGATCATCAAATGCAAATTAACAGGAATCATCCCACACAAACTGTACTCCCTTCCGATTGAAATTCGTCAAAGGGCCAACAATCTTTAGAAAGCCCTTAATAAAACGGCGATAATAACCCCTAAACCCAAGAAACTACGAATCTATGTCGGTGTCATGGGATGACCTCACTCCCTCCCCCTATAACTTTACTTGGATCCACACAAATACCCTTTTATTATACTATGTGACCCAAAAACTATACTTCTCACAACCTGAACCCACATTTCTCGTACATGGTATAGAGTTAATGGTCCCTTAATGTCTGCAGAACCAACCGCAAATGCTCCGCGGGCTCGCCCTCAGTTCGAGAATAGATAAGGATATCATCAATGAACAAAATCACAAACCGGTCCAAGAAATCCCGAAAGACGTTGTTCATCAGATCCATGAACACTGCAGGGCCATTGGTTAACACAAACGGCATAACCAAAAACTCAAAGTACCCATATCGGGTAAAAATGCAGTCTTAGAGACACCATGTTATCTAATACAAGGCTTGTGATACCCCATACACAAATCTTTTTTAGAGATGTAACAGGCTCCTTTCAACTGATCAAATAAATAATCGATTATGGGTAACGGGTACTTATTTCAGATCGTCACTTTATTCAACTCTCGTAGTTTACACATAACCAAAGAGAACTTTCCCTTTTCTTTATAAATAACACAGGGTCTCCTCATGGCGACGTACTCTGATGAATAAATCCCTACCCCAAAAGTTGTTGGACTTGGTCACGTAGCTCCCTCATCTTGAAAGGAAGCATATGGTAAATAGCTCGCCCAATTAGCCTAGTCCCAAACGCTAGATCAATGAAAAACTTTATCTCACAACTATGAGGTAAGCCTGGAATTTACTTGAAAACATCAGCGAACTCCCTGACCACTGGAATTGAGTCTGGGAAAATAACCATTTCCTACAAAGTCTCCTCCTAGATATAATGCAAATGAGTACTCGAATCTCCCTCCGAAAGAGGCATGACAACTAAAAACATATCCTGACCGAGAATGGGAAATACAATGGACCTCCCAAAGCAATCCACCTAGCCCAGTATTGTGCTAGCTAGTCCATACCCTGAATAACATCATACCCAGCCATATCTAGCACAAGTAAACTGTAAACTTAACACAATATTCCAACATCTATCTCCACTCATTTACAAATGGAGTGAATATGCGCCCCATTTCCAAAATAGAATATACACACATCAAAAGACAATCGGTAGACTCTAATAACCCTGTCGCTCGCTATAAATGAATAGGATGCCCTAGTATCATATAACACCTGACCCATACGCCAATGGATAGGGAACTTACCCTCAATTGTTAGTGGAGGTTGTTGCCCCTGTGGTAACACTGCATTCTGGACATTATAAACTCGACCATATTGCATTTGTCCCTATTAAGGCTGAACAACTAGAGCAGGTGTTGGAGGGGGTAAAGGCGCCTACTGAATATACTGAGTTCCTAGTGTCTGTACTCTATTTTGATGTGGACACTCTGACTTCTTGTGAACAAATGGCATGTCGTCCGCAGAAAAACGTGTTCAAGATATCATAGGTCCTAAATTTATTTTCAAAGTTTCATTTACTTTTATGTACGCTTCATGCTTTTTGGTTTTAAAAGTTTTCATTTCGTCTGTATAAGCCACCGATAAAGGGCGTTTCTTCATATTTATCCTAATAAAGTCTTGATTTAAGGAGAAAAATAAAATAAAATCAATCAACTAGCAAGACAAGGAGTATTCGGTGTTCATTATGAACCTTTTGGAATGAATCACTCATATGATACTCTAGTGAGTCATTTCCACCCCTGTCCATCTTTGATCGAATTTATTTAGTTATTTTATAGAGAAATTGGGTTTTAAGTGAGGTCACCCAGTAAAACGGGTTTGTGCTCTCCCCAGCGTGGTACCGGACGGTCGATCATTGTAGAAGCTAGTGTGGTGAGACTTAACTAGTAAGCCTCTTGTTCTCTCTGGAAGAAAGCACTAGTACAACTTCTTCCAAGGGGACGTATAAGATTCTGTATTTTCCTCGATCGCGGTAATTAGAATTTGACTACCCCAACACTTAATTGAAAATGAAAATTGACTACTTGCTAGTTAGTCTTTTTTACTTGTCCATGTCCAATTCAACTCTTTTGGTAGTCAGTTTTATGCGCCGTCCTTTTGAGTTTCAAGGAGAATCTAATTCAACTAGAGTCCATTACAATTGTTAGTAATTTTGTACTTTTGATTTTTTCTCTACACTTTAATATATAAAATGTTATTACACTTTATATATTGTGTTAAAAAAATCACATCAAAGTGTTTTATGGAGAAATCAAAAAATAAAATCATAAATTAATTTTAAGTCTACCGCTCAAAATTAAATTATTACCTCGTATGATTATCGCAAATATGAACATCATGCGTGAAATCCAAATATTTACTGCACAATAAAAAATAAAAAATATTACCCCAATCGTTTATAAATTCTCCATAGGCCGTTCTTGGGTTGAGTCGTGGACTAGGTCGCTCTCTTTAAGACGTTTCATGGCTCTACCCTCTTTGTACAGGTACTCTACCGTCACGCCGTCCCTAGGATAAAACAAGCCCAGAATCACATATGTATCATATAACCATGCACCATGGTTATATGTCTTCTAACACCCATTCCAAATTAATTGCTCAATACCGTAATTTTAGTTTGAAGAGAATAAATTGTTCTAAAATATTTTAAAGGAATAAATATTTTCATGAAGAAAATATTTTCTAGTGAATAAAAATTTGGAGAGAGAGAACCATATTTGTGTCTATTATGGTTCCTCTACTCTTTCTTTTTCAAAACCAAACTCTCAAAATCTCTTTTTTTTTTTTTTTACTTACTCCTGCCTCACATGTATATATAAGAACAAAAACTTTGCAAAATAGCCGTTCAAATAAGAGAGGAAAGCAAGTGGGTACATTTTTCTTTCTTTTAGTCAAAAGTTTAGACAAGTGGGTGTCTCCTTTTTTTTCTTCTTTTTAGCAAGTGTGTACATTTTTCTTCCTTTTAGTCAAAAGTTGAGACAAGTGGGTGTCTCCTTTTTTTTAGCAAAAAGTTCCCACTTGTATTTTTGAAATACAATTTTGACAACAATCTCCCACTTTGGATTTTAAAAACACAATGAAGGCTAAAAATCTCCCGCTAGTAAATTTTGAAAAATTATTGACGAGTAATAATTAATAAAATTGTGTATTACTAAAGGTGTCTTTCGACTTGGACCCTTACGGAGTAAAGATGATTCAGATTATACTAGAGTAACTCATAGTTTTTAACTCTATCTCTGACAACATCCCACACATAACCCTACTTGGGTGTAGTCCTCAAGCCAGCACGTTACGGCCATGTGCTTCTATCCCAGTATGTGAAAGCTCAAGGGCATTTGCCCAAAATTACCATAGAAAGTGGCCACGCTTCCACATCGACATCGGTGAACCTATCAAGGATACTACTGTAGCTAGGTACCCCACTCAAAATAGAGCTATAGATCTTCATTATGAGTTATAATTAACTCAACCTTAACTCGCTTCAGGATATCATGCTTCAAAGGGATGAACTCAGAGTAAAACCCCGTATATAATTATTAGCATGATTCAACCCATATCACTGTGGCTTGTTATTACCCTTTGAACCTATTTCTTGGGATCTTCAGTCTATAGGTTGGGTTACCACCACAAATGATTCAATATCAACGGGTTTTAGTCCGATCCCTTTCTAAGTGTTAAAACACCTTTTCCTGCACTAGTCCTTTCGTCAAAGGATAAGTCAGGTTCAATACTCATCAGTCCGATCATAATTCACACTCACAACTCATTAGTTTTAAATTCTAAAACTATGTTGTGCTTACGACATATTTGTCGTTCTTTCCGTTATGTTAACGGTTATAAAATTTTACAATAGCCATGGTTCTATTGTTGTGGATAAAATGACTGGTATCAATCTTTACCATAAATGGTATCTTATAATAGGTCTTTCAACCTTTCATTTCCTCACTAGCCATAGCTAATGGTATCACCATAAACTCCATCATTAATTGTGTCAATAATTAATTTTTCTCGGAGTTCCAAAAAATAGCATCATAATATGTGTTAGACACATATCCATTATTGATTCAGAATCAATTCTAGGTTTGTGGTTTTTATCAAAACACATAACCTTTCTCAATAGCATAAGAATGCCCTTTTTAATTATAAACCTTCATATTACTCCCACCAAAAAATATTCCACATCAACTGTGTTTAGTAGCTCAATTGAGACTACTTAAGATGTTCACATATTCATCTTTTATTATCACTATATATAGTGTTCTTATACTTGGATCATGTGGAGTACAAGATGGTTCATAAAAAACATATATCTAATAAATAGATATTCTTGTATTTCAAGGTACTCAATCAATTAATTGATCCATATTTCCTTGTAATATTAACAAGTAGTATTCTTGTTTCATTGAAAATCTTTATGCTAACACTTTGACTTAGCATGAATTTGGTTTTCTAGGTAACAAAATATTATAACCAAATATTAACTAATCATTCTTGCATAATAAATAAGAGTGCATTCATATTTCAACATGCTTAGTGATAAACATAATTCATATTATTCTCAATTCATTCTCATTTGATAATTTATCAAAATATCATGCCATTTATTGGTGCCTTCCACATTTATAAATTCTCCAACTTTAAGTTGGTCCAAGTAAGTTGCCTTACATAGGTCACCATCCGAAAAACAATATTATATATATATATATATATATATATATATATATATATATATATAATTTTTAACTCAACGTCATATATAATATCAATGGCATTCAAATTAAATGAAGCTTCTTAATTTTCATGAGAATAATTTAACTCACAACATGTATGACTAAGTTATATCAATGAATTAAAGCTTATATTCATAAATGATAATTGTCTCAATATTCCTTTAAATGGTGTGTACACACCTTATTAACTTAAAGTTATAAGATAGGTCAATTAAAAACTAATTTCTAGTTCATTCCAAGGAATTTAATCAATCATTTATGACATGACTTCTCTAAGGATTTTTTGAAGTCATTTTCAATAACATAAGCAAGTTTTTATTTTTAACTCACAACTCAAACAAATAACAATTCTCTTGAACACCAAAGTTTCACATTCTATTAAATGTTCTTTAATTATAGTTGAGAGGTACTTGATTGAGTGCCCCTACTATTCTCTAGGTATATCATTGAGAAGCAACATGTAATGTGTTCCCACTATATCTTCAATTCATAAAATGGAATCTAAACTTATAGAGTTTCAACATTAAATAAGAATTAATCTTATTTCTTAAATAAATACATACTTAATGCATTCAGGTATAGCCGAATCAAAAAGTACAAGTTCATTCGTTCGAGTCATAATTTCAGATTTTCAAAGGTCTAAAAGTCACATATAGATTATACAATCTATTTCATAAAATCTTATAATATACAATTTTTCACAATGTATAAAATAATACTGCGTATTAGAGTTTAAGCCTCTATTCCAAATCAAAGCATACGGTCAAAATAATTTTACCCAACTAAATTATTTCTACACGCGTATGAAGCACACCAAATTGATTCCAACATAGAAGAATACAATTTTATTTTATACATTTTCCAACTCATATAAATGAATAAATACAAAGAATTATTCATATAAAATTCTAATGGTTGCCTTCAAACTCAAATATTGCATAAGTCTTTATACAATTTCTATGAACTTTATCTTCCATAAATTTGAGTCCAAATTTTTTAATTACATCATAAATCCTTGAATAAGAAATTTATAAAGGCTTCAAAACATTTTGAATCCTTTGGCAACACGACATGATACATTTTTTAAGAAAATGTTGTCCAAAATATTTGTTCAAACCGAAAAACTTCAAGTTTGAAGTTTCACCACGACCAAACCGCTTATTGAAAATCAATGAAATTTTTCTGAATGAATCATTTATGAGTCTAGTCTTATCCAAAATCGGACTCACCCAAAAATATTAAGTACAAGTGAAGATAAACTTATTTTACTACAAGCTGTCCAAAAAATTCACAATTGTGCATCCCATGTTTAAAAATCATAATAAAAGATATACAACTCTTTTTTTAGAAATTCCGAAGACCAAAATTTTTAATCTCAATATACTACATGCATGCCAAAATTCAAGAAAATTTCAGTTTATATATCATCAAAAACTGAGATGATATTCCAACAAAATTCATAAAAAAAATTTCAGTTTTTTTGTTTTTCATCATCGATCACTTTAATGTGGTTGAAAAATACCAACTACACTTTCATATAAACACTTCAAAAAATATTTGAACAAATTTCTTTTGTAGTAAACATAGCGCAAGGAGCAAATGTTTATTAATTACCTTTCGAATCCATATAACAAATGTTCATTTATTTTCATATAACAAATTTTCATTTGTTTCCAAATATTAATTTTTTTATTTGATTCCATATAACAAATTTTCATTTGTTATCAATTATCAAATTCAATTTGATTTCACATAACAAATTTTAATTTGTTTTCCTAACCACAAGTGGCTCATAATGAATTGTCCAAAAATAGTATACAATTCAATTTCCAACAACAACATCTTATGTGAAATAATATTTCACATTCATAACTAAAAAATATGATTGACCAATTTAAAAGTTTTCCATGAAGGGTTCATTTTTGTTCAAATTCTAATTTCTCACGAAATTATTGCTCAATTCCAAATTGATCAACAATACTGAAATTTATATATCTACTTCACAAAATATAATATTTAGGAAGTTCGGGGGTTAAACGGTCATTTCTAGAGGTAAAAGGTCAAAATTATAATTTCTAGACATAGAAACTTAATTGGTCTTTTTTCATTTCGATATCATAAACATAATCATATATGCCCATAAGATTTATTTTTCGGTCTCCATGGTAGACATAAAACGTCTTAAAATTGTTGGTACATTTTATATATTGTGACTAAAAAATCACATCAAAGAGTTTTATGGAGAAATCGAAAAATAAAATCATAAATTAATTTTAGGTCTACCGCTCAAAATTAAATTATTACATCATATGATTATCGCAAATATGAACCTCATGCTTGAAATCCAAATATTTACTGCATAATAAAAAAAACAATATTAACTCCATCGTTTATAAATTTGCCGTAGACGATTCTTGGATTGAGTCGCGGACTATGTCGCTCTCTTTAAGACGTTTCGCGACTCTACCCTCTTTGTGCAGGTAGACTACAGTCACGCCGTCCTCAGGATAAAACAACCCAAAATCACATCTGTATCATATAACCATGCAACGTGGTTATATGTCTTCTAACACCCATTCCAAATTAATTGCTCAATACCGCAATTTCAGTTTGAAGAGAACAAATTGTTCTAAAATATTTTAAGGGAATAAATATTTTCATGAAGAAAATATTTACTACTGAATAAAAATTTGGAGAGAGAGAACCATTTTTGTGTCTATTATGGTTCCTCCATTCTTTCTTTTTCAAAACCAAACTCTCAAATTCTTTTTTTTTTTCTTACTCCTGCCTCAAATGTATATATAAGAACAAAAACTTTGTAAAATAGGGGTTCAAATAAGAGAGGAAAGCAAGTGAGTACATTTTTCTTTCTATTAGTAAAAAGTTTAGACAAGTTGGTGTCTCCTTTTTTTTTTTCTTTTTAGAAAGTGGGTACATTTTTCTTCCTTTTAGTCAAAAGTTGAGACAAGTGGGTGTCTCCTTTTTTTTTTTTTGCAAAAAGTTCCAACTTCTATTTTTAAAATACAATTTTCACAACATAAAATTAGTAGAAATAATCATTATAAATTTGCTCTTTCACTTTTTTAATTACCTTTTTTAAAATTTGCTCTTTCCTTTTTTAATACAGATACAATTGTTGCTTTGGTATGTGCACATGGGATCTGCGTCTTCTGCATTTGAATAGCATGGGATACCTGCTAGGCACTTGAAGTTGATTTAATGTGCACATGGGCTGCATTTAAATAGCATGGGATACCTGCTAGGCATTTGAATAGGATTTCAACACAGATGTAACTAGAAGCATGGAGTGGATTACCTCTACAGCAGCATCATTTTCTACCTTAGAATTACAATATGAAATTATTTATTTCATGTGATTCATTATATAAGGACTTTCATTTGTTAGCGTTAGTAGTGGGTACATTCACGCTCCATTTTTTTTTTATCTAACATTTGCCTTTTTATTTACGGAAATAACATTCATTTGCCTTTATATTTATGGAAATAAAACTTTTCTCACCGTGAGCTTCTATAAAGAAAAAATAAAGATACTCTATTGTAATTGAGATTCAGGATATACATAAAAAAAGTAGTTATTTGTTTAGAAATTCGATTCTTAAACTTTACTAGATTTTAATCTGTGTTTAGAATGTATATTTCTACAATTTTCAAAAGTTGTGTGTACACCCCTGTTTCTAATAATGTCATTTAAATAAAATACTTATATTTTTTATTTAACAAATGATAATGGAATTCGATAGAAATGACGTTGTCACCGTCACTTTAAAACTACGTTAGAGATTCTAATTGTAAAGTTAACAAAAGATTTTGCCGTCTAGTCATTGTCATTTCAATGTGGTCTTTTGGAACAATATTTCTAATGTCACTTTATGACAAATCACAACATTAGTATAACAAAATTCATAGTGTTTTTCAAGCACAATATTATTGGCTTATTTAAGCTACAGATCTAAATAATTTTTTTGTGGCGTTCTTCTATTGTAATTAATAGGCTTCATAATTACATTTTCATTTTAAAACAATAATTATAGTCTTATCATAAACAAATCACAATTTTACTTTAAACATATCATTGCACCATTTTAGAATAAATAACGGTGTCAATTTAACAAAAAACTTATCTTCATTTTAACAAAATATTATAAGTTTTTTTAATTTAAATTTTCGAGTTTATTTAACAATTTAGACATAAGATTATGATATTTGAATTGTTTATTATATATATATATATATATATATATATATATATATATATATATATAGAGAGAGAGAGAGAGAGAGAGAGAGAGAGAGAGAGATCCCTCTGTTTGCATACCGCTGGCACGAACCAATTTTGATAAAATAGTAAAAAATATATTTTTGATCAAATTTTTTTTTAGAGTTTTTAAACATTCCAGTAGGGCCACATAAAAAAAATCAGCTGAAAATAATTTTTTTTACTATTTCAAAAAAATCGATCAAATTTGTCAGTTTTTAACAACTTAAAAACTGCCAAAGTTCATTTTGAGGTGATTATTTTTTTATGGTCCTATTGAAATGTTTAAAAATCATAAAAAAAAATCAGCCCAAAAATAATTTTTTTACTATTTTAAAAAAATGGTCCTCATTCAGAGTCCTCAAACTGGAACCTCACTTGATCCTTTCCCTATATATATGAATGTCAATCAGAGCATAAAAATTTGTTAAATGCCTATCATAGCATAAAAATATGTTAAATGCCTATCATAGCATAAAAATATGTTAAATGCCAATCAGAGCATAAAAAATTGCCTTTGGATACCACTCTAGTACTTGTTAAATTAATGGATAACTGTTTTTAGCTGCTCTACCTAGTGTTCCAAATTAATGTATAGGGGCTGCTGTAGAGGCTGCTTAGGGGCTGCTATAGGGGCTGCTATATGGATAATTAATGTGTGCTTAAGAGGGCAATTAACGTGTCTAGTTACTAGAAGATCTGAGCACATAAATGTAACTCATCACTCATATTTTACAGTGTACTTTGCTGAAAAAAACAACACTTCTTTCTCTAAGAATAAGTTTGTCTTATCCAACTTAGCTCAATTTTTTTCTTCATTTCCTCACTTCTTCTAATACAACCATATAGTTCTCATTAAGCACCACCGAGAGCCTTTTTCAAAGGAGAAAGCATGGAGAGCTAAAACATCATTGGAGCTTGTTCATACCGATGTGTGTGGACCAATGAAGAACACTTCTCATGCCGGTAACAAATACTTCATTACCTTTATTGATGATTTTACAAGCATGACTTGGGTGTATTTTAAGCGCCAAAAATCAGATGTTTATGCCATTTTAAAAAAAATTCACAAACTAGTTCAAAAACAATGTGGTCACTACTTGAAAATTTTGAGAAGTGATAGAGGTGGAGAATACAACTCTAAGGAGTTTGATAAATTTTGTGAAGATATTGGCATGAAAAGACAACTAACGATTGGGTATACTCCACAACAAAATGGAGTGGTGGAAAGGAAGAATAGAACCATTGATGAAATGGCAAAATCCATGTTACATAAGAAAGGGCTGCCATATACCTTTTGGGCCGAAGCGATGTATACGGTGGTTTATTTGATGAATAGATGCCCTATAAAGGCCGTAGAAAATCAAACTCCATTTGAGGCATGGAGTGGAAGAGAACCATCCGTGAACCACTTGAGGGTGTTTGGTTGTATTTGCATTGCCCATGTCCCTAAAGAAGTGGGACACAAGCTTGATGAAAGTAGTGAAAAATGCATCTTCGTGGGGTATAACTCAAAATCAAAGGGCTATAGACTCTTTAGCATGAAGAGGAACAAAGTGATTATTTATAGAGATGTGATTTTTGATGAGAAAGCCTTTTGGGATTGGAAAGAAAAAAAATCCCAAAATCAAGTTATCACCCTTAATGAAGAATCACAAAGCGTTGAAGAAGATGAAGAGGAAGATGTAGAAACTCCTCAAATGTCTCCAAATGCAGGTCCAAATGCAAGTCCACAATTATCCTTAAGTTTTCCATCAAGCTCAAACTCCTCATCTCCAAGCTCAACTCCAAGAAGAATAAGAAGTCTAAATGATGTGTATGCTAGATGTAATTTTTGTGTAAAAATGAAAAAGTCTGGCAACTTGCAATGGAAGAAGAAATTCAGGTTATTGAGAAGAACAAAACTTGGGAATTGGCGGAGAGGACTAAAAATAAAGAGGTCATTGGTGTGAAGTGGATTTATAAAAGGAAAGTTAATCCGGATGGCTCAATCCAAAAGAAAAAAGCAAGACTTGTAGCAAAGGGGTATTCTCAACAACTCGGAAGTGATTTTCAAGAGACATTTGCAACCGTGGCAAGGCTTGACACAATTAGAGAACTTGTTTCCATGTCCACTCAAAAAGGTTGGTTTTTTTATCAACTTGATGTAAAATCTGCATTATTGAATGGTGTGTTTTATGAAGCGGTGTACGTTGACCAACCTCAAGGATTCGTGATGAAAGGTGAGTAAGAGACGGTATACAAGCTGAAAACGACCTTGCATGGCTTGAAGTAAGCTCCCCGAGCATGGTATAGTGAGATTGATGCATATTTCAATGAAAGAGGCTTTCAAAGAAGTAAAAGCGAGCCAACCTTGTACATCAAAAAAAGTGGGGGAACATGTATTCTTATTATCTCTCTTTACATTGATGACTTGGTGTTTACCGGTAGTGATGAAACAATGATTGAAGATTTCAAAAGTGACATGATGAAAAAATATGAAATTAGTGATTTGGGTCTTCTAAATTACTTCTTAGGCATTGAAATTGATCAATAAAAAGATGGAATTTTTATGTTTCAAAAGAAGTATGCTAAAACCCATCTTGAAAAATTCAAAATGATGAATTGCGAATCGATGGCTATGCCTTTGGTGGTGAATGAAAAATTATTGAAAGAAGATGGAAGCAAAGAGGTTGATGCATCTATTTATAGAAATTTGGTTGGAAGTTTGTTGTACTTGACGTCTACGAGGCCGGTTATCATGTATGCTACTAGTTTATTATCTCAGTACATGCACAATCCGAGTCAAACTCATTTTGGGGCTGCAAAAAGGGTGTTGAGGTACATCCAAAGAACTTCTGATTTTGGCATCATGTATAAGAAGAATGTAGAGATAAAGTTACTTGGGTTTTATGATAGTGATTGAGACGGTTCTAATGATGACATGATAAGTACTTCCGGGTATATATTTTCTCTTGGCTCCGGAGCAGTTTAATGGGCATCAAAGAAGCAACAAACGGTAGCGCAATCATCTGCCGAGGCCGAATATGTGTAGGCATCATTGGCAACTTCACAAGCGATGTGGCTAAGAAGAATTTTGGAGGATGTTGGTGAAAAGAAAGGAGATGCTACTCCAATACTTGTGACAACCAATCCGCGATTGCCATGTCAAAGAATCCCGTCTACCATAGTGGCACCAAACACATTGCAATCAAGCATCATTTCATTAGAGAGGCCATGGAGGATGAAGAGATTCAACTCAAATATATTAAGAACGAAGAGCAAGTTACAAATATCTTCACCAAAGCTCTACCCAAGGACAAATTTCATTTTCATAGAGGAATGATGGGTGTTCAACAATTGCATTAAGGGGGAGTGTTAAATTAATGCATAATTATTTTTAGCTGCTTTACCTACTGTTCCTAATTAATAGGGGTGTTCGCGGTCCGGTTCGGGCCGATTTTTAGGATTTTTAAGGACCGGACCGATTAAATCGATCCTAAAAATAAATGGACTAAGACCGAACCGATTGTATCGGTCACCCGACCCTAGTCATTCCGGTTTTTTATAGGGTCGGTCTGGTCTAACTTACCGGTCCTAATCGTACTAAATTAAACATTTGAAAACTAAAAATTACCTTTAAAAATATCCAAACTTGTTCAGATTTTAGGTCCTAAAAAACTCTCCAAATTTTTCCATATTCTGGTATAAAAGTATGTATATACAACTAGTTAATGAAAACATGTAGGGATCCCGTGAGATTAGAAATTAGTGCAAAAACCAATCAGTGCAAAAAACAGTGTAAAAAGAACACAATATACATAACACAATTTATTCTTAAGAGCCATAAGAATAAAATAAATAAATAGTCACCATAATATTAAGTATATAAAACACAATTTATTCTTAATAATCATAAGAATAAAATAAATAAATAGTCACCATAAGATTAGATATACATAACACAATTTTTTCTTAAGAACGCAATATACAGAACACAAAAAATGAGAGGAGCAACGATTTTGAATACCCGAGTGAAACAACAATAATGGGGTTGAGAAGAGAAGTTCTTGATCGTGGTTGCACAACAGCGGCGACGGTGAAACAGCAGCGACGGCGGCTAAACATCAACAGCTACAGGGGTGGCGCAACGGCAGCGTCGCAACAGCATCAACTATAGGGGCGGCACAACAGCAGCGGCACAACATCAGAGAACTTGAGAAGCGAAGAGGTTGGAGATTGGAGAACTTGAGAAGCGGAGAAGTGCAAAAAATGGCACAAAGAAAAAAATACGAATGTGCGTGTTGTGTTGTGATGTGAGGAGTGGAGAGTGCGTGTGTTAACTTAATTTAGATATAGGGTTTCTTTTCTTTGTTTTTTTGACGAGCGTACCCCAACTTCAGGGTCCAAGTTAGTTTAGTTGTGTGCGTATGTTAATAAATATATATGTATATATATAGATATAACTAAATGCCTATATATTAATAGTAATCGGTCCGGGTCGGTCCAAACTGGATATTTAATAAGGGGGACCGAGGACCAGATCGGTTAGATCGGTCTTTCAAAAAAAAAAAATCTGGACCGGACCGATTAAAAAAAAACCCGATAAAATTAAGACGGTCCGGTTCGGTCCAGTTTGGTCCATCGGTCCATTCGGTTTTCTGAACACCCCTACTAATTAATGTATAGGGGCTGCTATAGAGGTTGATTAAGGGCTTCTATAGGGATAATTAATGTGTACCTAAGAGGGAAATTAATGTGTCTAGTTAGTAGAAAAATCTGAGCACATAAATGTAACCCATCACTCATGTTTTACAGTGTACTCTGTTGAAAAAAAAAACAGCACTTCTTTCTCTAAGAACAAGTTTGTCTTCTCCAAATTATCTCAATTTTTTTCTTCACTTCTTCACTTCTTCTAATACAACTATATAGTTCTCATTAAATTCCAACAGTACTGCAACGTAAACCTCTGAATTTTAAAGATAAGTTTGACTTCTTGGGAAAATTTTACTCGAAACATAATCTCCTGTATGAAGCTAAAAGGTGTTGAGTTGCTTATTTTGTTCATCAAATCTAAATAGAGGCAGGCCAACCCACTAAAAAAACTTTTGAGTCTTCTTCTTCTTCAAGTCCAAGAAAGCATCCAAGAACCTTAGGTTTATTAAAAAAGTAAGGTTCGAGCAAAAAATTATTTTTCTTTTTCACAAATTCCTATTATAAGAACCATGATAACAATAGCTTCATACATGAAAACTGATATTATAATATATTTCCTCACCTAGGTATTCATAAATCTTCCTTATTTCCTTGATGTCTCCAACTGTCCAATGCTCCCCCAATTACGCCCGCACAAATCCTGCCGTTAAAAACTAGAGAGGAAAAGATTTATGTATTGATTGTGGCGTTAAAGTTATAGAGAAGATCTTTATTCACAGGAGATCCTTTTGCATTCCAATAAGTTAGGAAGAGTTTGTATGAGGTTTTGCAAAGATGGATCGTTTATATCGTTGTGGGTAAGATTGGCACTACTGATATAAAGATAGCAAAATCCTAAAACATATTGAAGAGAGCATATGTGACTCAACTCAAGAATTGTTTATAATTTCAAACCCGCTAACAAAATATTCCGGTAATTATTTTTTAGCAAAGGATATTATTTATACATAGAGCTGTTACAGATGATAACTGAGAATGCCTAGAATATAGGAGAAAAAATTAAAACTAATTTCAATTCACACGTTGCTAGGAAATCCCTAGTTTGTTGCAATGCTCCATGTGACTTTTCATTTTGTGGAAGAGATGGAAGAGGTGGTGTGGAAGTCTTAGCAGTTGCATGGGTTTCAAAAATAATGTGTAATTTTAGATAAGTACTTACGGAGATATGGTATCGTGAACAAAAATCACTTAAAATTGCAAATCTGTGATTTTTCTTGGAAAAGACGATGAATAATATTTTTTCGCACATGGTTTTGGAAAATAAATCTTGGATCTATGTTTATGAATAACAATAAGCCTACTATGTTATTATGATACTATTCATAACGTGACATATATTTGGTAATTATTGATCTCCATTTATCGAGATTTTTTTGGCATTTTGGATGTTTTTTTAACGCCCGAAAAATATGGTGAAGTATGCAATTTTATTTATTTCAATGTCATGAAAGAAAATTGAAGTATAGATCTACCCAGCAACATAAAATTTATTTATGCATTATTTCAAGATGCCAATTATGATTTATTTGTGCATGGATTAATTTGTTCAAATTATTGAAGTGTTTATGCATGGTTTGTTTTGACAACCTTAACTATTGGCGTTTTTGGATTGCTCCCTTAGAACGTGAGTGTGACAAATTCTTCAATTTAAATAACTAGGTTATGTGTTGTATGCTTAAATAGATGCTTATGTTGACAATTTATTAAGACCATATATATTCTTGTTTATTTTTATTTAAGGTTGTCCCTATGTAAACGCGTTATGAAGACATCCCCATTATGCTTATTTGTAGATTAAGTGTATATGATTTTTTATTATTCCTCATTTAAAAATTGCGAGGAGAGATCTCTATTTATTCGAAAGCCCATATGTATGGTGATGCATTTGCTTGATTGCATAAGAATACATAAGGATTGTAAAAAAAATTGCCATAGGGATCTACGTCGAGCCCTTGTGCACTTTATATTGTATGATGAAAATGTTATTTCATTGTCATAAAGAATATGTAATTCGTTTACACTAATGAAAAAAAAACACTTATGATAAAATGCGGTACAAAATTTAGTTTGGGAATCGTTCCAAAATAAAAAAAATGGAATTTTTTTTAAAAATACATCAGACTAAAACTCAAAATATTTGCATTATTTGAAAATGATTGCGAGCCTAGCGGACTCTCAATCTCAATATGCAAGAAAAAGATAATATTTTTAATGAGATTTTGTAACCAATAAAATATGTGTACAATAATAGTAATTCCCATTATTTGAGCAAACTTTTATGTATAGAAAATGGCTTCCAACAACAACAATGTTTTCATTGCAATCACTAAGCAGGAAAATTTAATAAGGCCCAATTATAAAATATGGATAACCAAGATAAAATTTCTCCAAAATCCTAATCAGTTGATTCATCACCTCACTAACACGATGACTAGAGATTCTGAAGGTGTCACTGCTAGAAGTCGGTGTGAGCATGAGTCTTACCACTCTTAGCGTGAGGAAACACCCATCACGCTGCTTTATTGTCCTAAGTTACATCATGATGACCTCATAAAAGAATATTAATGACGCAACATGGCTAAGGACATTTGGGGCCAACTTCGTTTCAAATTTGGTGGTACGTCCCCCTCTCTTGTTTTTCGGCAAACTTACATCAACAACCATCCATTTTTCAACCCCATCAAAATTAACTAACAAATGAAAAAAACCAACAAAAAAGCATATTTATTTTTTAATATACCTGGAAAGATAAATGAAACCTTCCATTCTGATCTGGGAATCAAAAGTGATTTGTCAAAAAATTAAAAACTATTCTCCCCCCCCCCCCCCCGGTTATTCTATAAAAAAATTACAAGTGAAATGATATAGAAAATCCAACCTTGACCCTTTTTGAAAAAACCCATATTCAAAATAGGAATTTCAAATTCATGTAACCAGGGATGGAGGCAGGAATTTTCGATAATGGGGGCTAATTTAACGACGATTTACGGGGGTTTGGGGGCGGAATCCCCGAGCCAATTTTTGTTGAGGTTATTTTTTAGTATTTACAAAAAAAATAACGTGATTTATTTATTCTGATGGAAAGAGAAACTAATATTTAAATCAAAATTTCGGCCCCAAATTTAAACGAACAATATTCTTAATTATACTATAAAATTAACCCTAAAATATAGACCAACAACATTAAAGCAAACTCTAACAAACATTAACATAATTACCCTAAAATAATCCCTAAATTTTAACATCAATATAGTCAGTTCAATGCAACTTAAATTCAGTCCTAAATTACCCTAAAATTCAGTCCTAAAATTAACCCTAAAATATAAACCAACAACATTAAAATAAACTCTGACAAGCATTAGAATTGCTTGACACAAAAAATTAAAACCCTAAAAAATGAATGAAGCCATAAAAATTAATGAGATACAATAATATTTATATACAAAAAATTAAATAACTTAGAATCTTACCTAACAAATGGAATGAAATATTGTCTTTCTCTATGTCCCTTTTTATGTCCCTTCTTGTATTGAGAAGAGGAATGAGAGGTATTTAATGGAAGAATGGAAGGTATTGAGAAGAAAAAGAATGGAAGAATGGAAGAAGCTCTGCTTCAAAAATAGGAGGCGTGTGTCTGGTTTGAAAGCTGCTATTTCAAAATAGGACTTCAAGGTATGCATGGTTAAACTAGTTGTATTCACGTTTTTCAGCCTAGGTTTTATAAAAAATCAGTTTTTACCCCTAAATATTTTTTTACTTACAATATTTTTTTTAAAGAACCATGGGGGCTCAAGCCCCCACTTGCTTCCGCCCATGCATGTAACCAAAACAAAAGAATAGTAAGGAGTAAATATTTTATGGGCAATGGTTTTATGAAGGAGGAGGACGTGGGCTCTTTCTGGTCTGAAAATGCTTGGATTTGAATTGAAGAAAGGCTGGCAAAAATTAATTTTTTTGGTAAATTTTATAGTAGCACATCTTTGTGTATGTTCTTTGTAAGTAAATATATTGATTCAAATTTTGACATATGCAAAAGTATTTTTCAACGTGATAAAGTCTAATGGAGGGAGATAGAGAGAGAAGCTTATTGTCAATTTATAAAATACCGCAAGTGCACGGGCTATTATAGAATAGCGAGTGTAAGTACGGGTCAAACCCACAGAGATTTGTCAATTTACCTTTAAAAATAATTGCAATTATTCAAGTAGATAAATGGGGTACAGAATAATTATGAGCTACACTAAAGAAAAACAACTACGATAAATAAGAGTAACATAAGAGGTATGGTATAAGCATAGGTTACCAAAACAATGAACGTGTAAGCATAATCCATCAAAAATACCTATTTTTAAATCTAAAAACTTGATTGGCAATTTTTTTTAAGGTTTTAAAACACACTCTCGTGTCATTTTAAAATGAATACTGAATCTTTAATAACAATTAAAATGAGTAGGGAATAAACAACAATCAAATTAACGTGACAATATCTGCTAACTATGATAAACTTCACCCTAATCTTACCAGAAGAATTAAGCTACCATAATGAAAGACAAATTACAAGAATGAGCATAAATGTTTATTAAAAAACCAAACATACATTAAGTACTCTCACAAGAATCTTCAATCTTCTAAAAAAATAATAAAAACTTGGCCCTCAAATTGAATACACTCTCTCAAAAATTGCTCCCTCTAAAATTCTACCCAAAATAATGAGCCAAAGGGTCTTATTTATTGGTATAGGAATGAGGTGTTTGAGTTGGAGAGAACCTCTCTTTGATTAGTTGTATTTGACCCGATCACTATCTCATGGAGTTTTGGGAAGAGTTGGAGATAATGGAGAAGTCCTTTTTTTTTTAATAATTATCCCCAATTTTTGTACTATTCATGACACTATTCACGAAACAATTTTTAATCAAATTTTTCGCCCCCAAAACTTCAAAATCTCATTTTTGCCCGAACTTCAAAGTTGTGAGTCTTGTTAAGACTTTTCCAAAAAAACTATGGCACGGCCTCAACAAACACTTGAACAATTTTATAAAAAAATATTTAACTATGCTAACAGTGTCGTGTCTGTTGCGACGTATCCTGACAATTTTTGCACATCGACTCCTTAATCGTAAAAATGTCTGGGGTACCTGTAAAAATGGAAAATGAAAATAATTAATTTAAAAAATTACAGAATTACCTCTCTTTGCATTTTAGACCTCGAAATTCATAAATTGCTCGCTTTAAATCAGAATTCAACCAAATTTAAGAGAGAACTTTATTTCGGCTAGATAAACATTTAAAAATTATTTTTAGACCCATAAAGTTTTAAACATTATAATTTTACCCTCCAGATTTACTAAAATTTTGTTTTTAAATCGAATTTTATTCAAACTTGCATTTTTCTTTTATTTTACGAAAATGACTCTAAAAGCTCATTATTTTTCCTTTATGTCCAAAATAATGAACTCATCAAAGCTCTATCTTCTCTATAAAATTCTCTTCTTTCTTTTCCCCTTCACATGATGAATTCCCCATCACCAAAACAAACTTATGATGTAGTCCTTAAGCATGGAGATACTTCTTTTCATACAAAATCCCATCATGCTACAAAACTACCAAATATCTATCAACATTTTTCTAATATTTCTGAACCACGCTATCAGGATGACTAATCTGTCGTCAAAATAACAAAGGATATATGCAAAGATTCAATACAAAGCTATATAACAACACTTTTGGGGAGTTCGTGTAACAACCCCCATTTTCTCACATAAAGGTTGCCCAGGCCAATAAGCGGAAGATGGGGCTTTTCTGTCAATTAATACAATTCTCATCATAAGCGTAATATAATTTATATAAAAGGAACTTAGTTTAATTTAAATTGATGTCTCAATCATAAATAATACAACCCAACATAAATAGTGTAACAATTCTCACGCAATAGTAGATATCCAAACTAACCTGAAATAATGAGTCTCGGTCTTATGCCCTTACAATAATCCTAAATAGAAATAAGTAATGAAACTGGAAAGCACCTAAACTAGAATCAACTGACCGAATGCCTGAGTAGGAAAATAGAATGCAAGATTGTCGAGTCAATAGTCCCACTATACCTATCTGTTAGCACCTCGGGGGAGAAAATATTTAAATTTGGGTAAGATCTTGAGGTGTGAAAGAATTAACGTAATCTGTTTAAGATGCAATAAATACATTTGATGCAAAATAAATATTTACCCTCGACACTTGCATGCGTTTAACACCTCCCGCTCGACTGTGTGTGATATTACCCACATCCCAATAAATCCCAAATAGATGTGACAACCTGCCAATTAAATAATATTGCAAATTGGCAATAATTAATATTTAAGTGAACCGCCTATATTTAATTACCAAACCCCATAACATCCCAGTCTTATAAGTCTCATATAAAAGGCATTGAAAAGTGTTGGAGCCCCAATTTATAAAAAAATCTTATTACTCCACACAAATTAATTAGTCCCTTTTATAGAAAGATGCGGAAGAGAGATGATGGTTAAATTAAAACAAGTACACCAATTTTAATTTCTATTTAAATTAAAATTGAACAAAGTGAAATATGATGAAAGACACACACAATTTTGATTTCACTTAAACACAATTAATTAATCCATGTCCTAGAAAACTTGCCTAAGTCATAATTCTCAATTTTAACAAATTAGGCCAAACCAAATTTTAACACATTAAATTAATGACATGAATTAATTAAACATTACCCAACTCAATTAGCACCAAATTAAACATGTAGTGATTAAAACCAAATTTTATCTTAAATTACCTAAGCATGCGTTCTAGGTGAGTATAGCAAGATAAAATAAACAATAAATCACTACGCCGCGATGTACGAGGAAAAACCCACAACATGAAAAAACCTCGGACGACCCTAGCCTCAGATCCACTAAGTACGGAATTTATAAATACAAGCAAGATGACTTTCAACACTCGACTCAATCCCTCTCAAGCCCTGACGCGTCTTCTTGTATCACCCTCTGCCTAGTGAATAACCACGGAGCTCTACCGCGGTGTCGAAATCCACCAATCAGACTTTATACAGTCACCGTCACCGGAACTAGGAGCCTTTCTCCAAGTGGGTAAATCAACGCAAACTTTTTCTTCTTTGAGGGATGTAGAAGCAAACCCAAACTTCTCTTTGAACGGAAGAGATGAACCCGGTGCCAAAACTCCCAGCAAGATGTATATATATTGAAACTTGGATTAAACTATATGGGTGAAAACTAAAGTGTAAATGAACTTTTCTTTGAAAAATAGACACTTTAAAACATGAACTTTTTCTTTTTCTTTTTTTTTTCTCTCAAGCTCTCTCTTGGAGACAGATGTGTATGGAAAAGTATACTTTCCAAAGTTGGTTCCCGCACTTGGATATTCAGTCAAAAGTTAGTGGGGGAAAGATAATGGAAAATTGGGTGAAAACTGTCAAAAATTGCCATTTATCTGTTCCCCCCAAATCTCGTTCGAACGAGATTTGTCATTCGAACGAAGTCTCATTCGAACGGCCTTCTAACGACATTCTAACGAAGTTCCAGTGTCTTCAAAAATGAACTCGTTAGAAATCTCGTTGGAAATCTCGTTCGAACATCCATCTCGTTTGAACGACATTTCGAACGAAGTTACAGAGGCCAAACTGGGAACTCGTTGGCAAACTCGTTCGAACGACATATCGAACGAACTTCTAGAAAGTTTGAAAAATTATATTTTTGGCCCAGAAACTTTATATACTTTATTTTAAAGTTTTAATAAAATCTTTCTAAAATTAAACAACAGTTTTAAATAAACGTACACCTAATATAAAATGTTCCAACCTCCTATATATATATATATTAAAATGCATTCATACCTTAGGAGCAATGGAACCATGTTGATGACGTAGAAATGAGGCACATTAAACTCGACAATTTGATGAAGCTTTTTTCTCTTAGCCCCTATGTCTACAACAAACACGTCATAAGCTTGAAGGATGATTAATTAACTCTATCCTATGACTCAAACGTTTTTGTCCGGAATTGAGCCAAAACTACAAAGGACTCAATTGGAAATTTGTGTCCTTACAAATCTCCCCCTTTGGCTATTCCGGGATAAAAACCAAACAAAAATCCTAAAGGGCCGTCAAACTCTACTAGACTGATAGAAGTCCCACCCAAAATAAAATTACAATGCTTGACTCAAACAGCCCGAGGATTAAAATCTTTGCCGGAGAAAGTTTCCACTTAGAATATAATTCCTGCACACTTAAGCAAACACATTACATGCATAGGGAATATCAAAATATTTCATGCAAGTAAAGTAAGTACTCCCCCAAAGTAATTCTCTCCCTTTATCAACTATGATCAACTTAGAAAGACGTCTCCCCCTAAGATAAATCTCCCCCAAACTAAGATCCGAGTAAAATAGGAATAGATACCATTTCTCCCCCTATCATTCTCACAACGGGAAAAAATCTTGGACGACCCTAGCCTCAAATTCACTATGTACGGAATTTACAAATACAAGCAAGATTACTTACAACACTCGACTCGATCTCTCTCAAGCCCCTATGCGTCTTCTTGTATCAACCTCTGGCTAGCGAATAACCACGGAGCTCCACCGCGGTCTCGGAATCCACCAATCGGACTTTATATGGTCACTGTCACCCGAACTAGGAGCCTTTGTCCAAGTGGGTAAATCAACGCAAACTTCTTTTTCTTCTTTGAGGGATGTAGAAGCAAACCCAAACTTCTCTTTAAACGGAAGAGATGAACCCGGTGCCAAAACTCCAAGAAAGATGTATATATAATGAAAGTAAATTAAGTACTCCCCCTAAAGTAATTCTCTCCCTTTATCAACTATGATCAACTTAGAAAGACGTCTCCCCCTAAGATAAATCTCCCCCAAACTAAGATCCGAGTCAAATAGGAATAGATACCATTTCTCCCCCTATCATTCTCCCCCTTTTTGTTCAGGAATAAACAAAGGATAAAGAATCAAAACATTAACTTATCTTCCCCAATTAAATCATATACACCCTCTAAACTAAGTAAAGGATAAATAAAATGGGATAACAAGTTAAAAACATGCAATTGTGCATAAAGTGAAAAGAACATTAAAGAACATGGGCAACAAAATCATAACTAATCCAAAAAATAATATTGGATATCAACTAAGATGCAAGAAACATATACCAATATGATACAAAAAATATTAAGCATGTGTTATCAACAAACAGTGCAACAAGATAAATACCAATTATGAATTAAAGCATAGATGGACTAGAAAACAAGGCAAAGACTAAACAAAATATCATATATATGTATACATAATATATACCTAATAGACTCAATTACACATATATAGATATAAACACACAAATGACACAAAATAAGATAAGCTTTTCACACTCATATGGCAAAAATGTGTCATATGGAAACGACCCTAACGAAAGTGTAGGGGCGTGAACTAGTAGAAATTAAATTTAGACCCAATCACTTAAAACATGTTCGCGGAGTTCTCAATTGATTACAAACTTCATCACATTTGAATATAACCTCATGTGACAATATATAGATTGAACTAAATGAACAAACATACACAATGCATACAAGCCTAGCATGTTGATGATTCTACAAACCAATAGAGTCATGATATTGATAGTGAAACTAGGATAAATGGACATTGTGCAAATCGTTGATATACCATCCAATCTCCCTCTATAAGCATATATTATTATTTTGAACGATAATACCAATTAAACATAGGCCTTGGCAATTATTTTTCTTTTTAATGCCATTTTTCTGTTTTTAGGCATTTGGACCACGCATTTCTTTTAGGTCCATTTCAAACGGTAACTTACAATCGCAACGGAAAATAAATCCTTTAGGAGCCCTTCCCCGTGCACATTTATATTTATCATGTTTTTATGTTTTCACACAAATCTCACGTGCAACGGATTTTGACATGCACTAGTCCTCCTAGGTTACAAATATGTAGATGACTGGATTGGTAGGAGAACACCTCACAAAGCTCAAATACACATATGAAGTTAAATTTCAAAAGAGCTCGTGCATATGTGAATTGAGGCATATAAAAATAGAATCCATTTAATCAACACAAAATCCAACTACTCCATGTAAGCATGGTAAATAACATAATAAGAATTGACAATCTAAACCAAAAGTTCTACCACATGGGAGCGTAAAAGATGGGATTCAAATACAAGTATATGCCACATAAAGTGTTTCAAACTAAAATTCACACAAAATAAAATCTTTTTGAGTTTTTAAAATTTTTAACAAAAAAATATGTACTCAAAAGACAAACAAAAATCATTTGTATTTCTCATTAAGCCTAAATTACTAAACAAATAAAACACAAATGATAAATAAAAATCCTTCTGTATTTTTTTATTTAATGCAAGAAAAATGAAATAAATAAAATACAAAAGATTAACAAGTCATAATTTCTAGCATGAGATATGAAATAAAGTAATGACTAGAAAATGACTAAACATTCATACACCTAGCAATGATATATAATATGAAGCACAACAAGCTAGAGTATGCAAACACTAACACATTCAACCTTTAGATTTAGCAAGGAAGGAAGCATGTGACAGTAGATGAGAATCAAAAACCATATCTTGTAAAGCTACCAAGTCGGATCTCCTAACCCAAACTAATTGAAGACCATATACTCTTGACTCACTTGAGTCTATATTGTATAAGTGTTCATCTAGTTTGGAAATTGTGACAAAATTATGTATATCGTAGAAACCAAAGAACCTCAGATATTGGTTTGCTATTTCATTCATCTATCTTGTAGTGATCTAAACCAAATTACCAACACTCACACACAGTAGAATGCATCATATACATGTCATATTGCATATTAATGTGTGTACATATGTTGAGTATGTTTAAATCCCTAAATTTGATTTTTAAATATTTTTTTTTGGGATTTTATAAACATGATTTATAAAGATTTTATTAATTAAAACTTATTTTTAAAAGTTTGTGGGTTCAATCTACAATTATGGTTTAATGGGGTTATTGGCTTAAAGTTGCTTTGGCTAGAAACCAAAAGTGGCAGAGAATTCCGTGTATGGTTGTCATTATTTTATGATGCGCATTTTATATCGCCTAATTGATCAACACCTGTTGCTTTATGATTGGTGCATTTTGTGTTTCTTTACAGAGTATATAATCGAGTATGCTTACAACCGTTGGATCAATCCTTATCAGCGATTTGCTTGCTTTTTTTGGTAATCCTTGTGTATCCCTCTTGAACCAATCAGGTGAATTTCAATCACCGCGTACTATGAGCCCTTGGATCAAAGTCAATCCATCTTGACTCAATCATGACCCTTGATTTTGAACCATCTTCTCGATCCTTCTCTTCGTCTTATAAAAGTAACCCTCCTCTCAATCGTCTCAGACTTTTGGCCAGTTCATTTTTTGAGAGTAAAAAAGAGAGAGTAGAGAGAAGAGAGAGAAAATAGAGAGAAGAGAGAAACCAAACACAGAGAGAGTTAAAATCCCTAACCCTAATCCTGGTTCGTCAAGCCTCTTCCAAACCAAACACTCCTCTAAAACTCCTACATATCCAAAACACTACCCTGAGTGTTCTTGAGTTTTTGAGAGATATTTGTGTTGTTGGTTGTGTTGCTGTAACCTCTTGTTCGTTAGATCTAGTTCCCAACTTAAACTGTTTACTTAGATCTATTTTCTTCTTCATAGAAATTTCAGATCTATGTTCTGCATGTTACATCACACTTAGATTTGCATGATTTATTTCTCATCTTGAGAAACATATTGTTGACTGTTTTCTAAAAATCGTTTTTAACTTTCAAATCAACAATAAATGTTTTCTGTTTCTAGTTCTCTTAAAACTAAACATTTGACCTAGTTTGGAATCATACTTGGAGGTTTTCAATCTCAAAAATCTTTTCAAAACTCTGAGATTGATTAAGATCTTGATACGTCTTCTGAGCAAGATATCCGTGGATTCTGGGATTGATTTAAAGGTCAAAAAGGGTTAAAGTTTTGTGAGAAGAGAGAAAAAGAAAAATCACTGCATATAGACTTATATGTAATTTGTTAGGACTGATTGTACTTAATAAGTGTGTGTGTGTGCATTCATGTGTTAGAGAGAACCTCCACAAACACTTTCACCCTACCACACGAAAAGTGTTGGTAATAAGATCTTGTGAACAAGAGTCAACGAAAAGTGCTGGAACAAATCAGAAGTTAACAAACTGGGAGAACAACATCAACAATCAGAACTGCAGAGAAGTTATAAGGACACTAGAGGGTATATTCCTAAACTTATATAGGTTTGAGTTGTATTCATGTTAGTTATATATTTTGTAACTGGTAAATTTGTTTTAGTGGATTTTTTATTTTACCATGTAGAGGGAGTCGTTGTTTCCTCAGTTGGTGAGGTTTTACCACGGAAAAAATCGTGAACTTAATCTTCCTACATCCTCTCATCTCATTCTTGGTTGTGCTGAGTTTAAAGTTTGTTTAAACTGTTTTATAAACCTGTTAGTTAAATCTTGAATAGATCTCGTAAATACTATTTTATTAAACACATCTTGTGTTTAAATAGTTTTGGTTTTTAAGAAAAGAGTTTCTTCAAAAAACTGTTCGGAGTTACTTAAATAGTTTATTTTTAATAAACGGCTTTAGTAACAGATTCTCAATTGGTATCAGAGCTTGGTGAACTTCTTTGAAAGAGATCCTGTGTTTCTGAAATTGTTTTCTGTAAATCAAATATGGACGAGAAAAATGAAAGATTTGGTAACTTGACCAGACCTCCTATCTTTGATGGAACCAATTTTTCTTACTGGAAAGTAAGAATGATTGCTTTCATTCAAGGAACTCTGGGAGATGATGTCTGGGACAGTGTTGAAAATGGTTACACTTTTCCTATAAAACCAGCCACTGAAGAAAGTAATGAGAGGGTTAAGAAAGTATTAAGTGAGTTCACTCAAGAAGAGAAACAAGTTTTTCAAAATAATAACAAAGGAAATAATGCCATATTTATGTCCATAAATGAACACGAGTTCAAAAGAATCTCATCTTGTACCACTTCTAAGGAAGCTTGGGACACTTTGGTTACTGCTCATGAAGGTGACACTAGAGTTAAGGCTGCTAAAACTCAAATGCTCATTCAACGGTATAATTCCTTAATTATGTCTGAGACTGAGTCATTTGATGACTTCTATATGAACCTGACTGATATTGTGACAAAATTGCATGCTAATGGGATAACTTATGACATGCAAGAAATTGTATCTAAAATTCTGAGATCATTACCACAGAAATTTGATAACAAAAGATATGCTATTGAGAAAATGTGTGATATTAATCTCACTCCTGAACTACTCAGTAGTAAATTAAGAACTGTGGAAATGAAACTAGAATTTAAGAAACAATTGACCCAGTCCCATAGGAAACAGACTAGTTCCAATCTAAGCTTCTCTTCTATATTGATTAAGCCTGAGTTTAATACTTCCAATGATTACTCTGATGAGGAATGCAATATAGAGAGCTTGGACAATCAGATTGCCTTAATGTCAAAACAGTTTAAGAAAATCATTAAGCTTAGAAACAACATAGTAAACAAACAAGGCAAGTCAAATTATCCAACTCCCTTTAATCACAGACCTCATGAGAAAAGCCATGACAAAAATCACAAGGACTCTCACATTAGACCTAACAGAGACCTTAAGAAGACTGAATGCTATAGATGTGGTAAACTAGGACACATTGCACAAGACTGTAGAGTTAACTTAAACACTCAAAACAAACACACTAGAGCCAACATTTGCAAAACATGGGATGATTCAAGTGACTCAGAAAATGAGGAATCTGAGTCATCTGATGTTTTTAACCCTTGCATGTCTTTCTTTGCCAAGATTATCTATAATGATGATATTCCTGTGCTTCTTAGTGAGGATGAATCTAGTAATTCAATGTCTGATGTTTCAAATATTGTTGTTACTAGTTTAGATGCTTTAATAACTGACAATATTTCTATCTCTTCTTCGGGGTGTGTGAGTCAAAGGGAAAGCGATAATGACGATGTCAATGGGTGTGTGAGTTCAAATAATGAAGCCTTAGGAGTCACTTCACACACTACACTTAGTGACTCGAACAATGAAGACCTCCCAGATATTCACACACTTTACGCTAAAACTCTCAAGAAAAGCACTAGACTAGAAAAAATTGTGAAAGATCTTACCAAAAAGTTGGAAGAGCTAAGCCTGAAGGTCAAACTGAATGCTGAAGAGTATACTACCCAATGCTTAACTCATGAAAGTGAAATTAAAATGTTTGATAAAAAACTCAAAGATTTATCTGAAACAAATGAAACTCTGGAGAAAAAAATATAAAGGGACATTGTTAGAATTGGAACAAACCAAAGAAAAGACAACAACTGTTTTCAAAAAATTTACAAAATTTGAAAATAATTCAAACTGTTTTGATGAATTTGTTGCTGATTCTAAAACCAATTCTGATGATCGAACTGGAATAGGATTTTGCCCACAAACAAAATTGTTTGAACCTATCAAGTTTGTGTCAGGAGGTAAAAGTCCTATTGATACATGCCCATATTTTCATTCCCTAAAAACTGAGTTTGATTCAAAACATCAAAATTTTAACATTGGGGAATCAAGTTGCTCTAAACGTGTAAGTTCACCTAAGGCTAAATACGTCTACCCCTCTATTAGGAAGAGTGAATCTACATTCAAACCTGTACTACCTAGAAATAGAGTTCAAGCTCAAAATTCCTCAAAACCTTTGTTTAGAGACTTTCCTAAGGAAACCCCAAGTTTGAGCAATCTTTATTGCTCCTACTGCGACATATACGGTCACTCATTTGATGGTTGCTATGCTAGGAGAGTAGTTAAACCTGTCTGTAATCCTCCTATCTATCAGAATTTTAACTATTCTAGGAGGAGTCGCTAAAATTATATACTTCCTAGACAACCAGACAAAAACTCTATTTATAGGAAGAGAAAGACCAAACCTAAAAGAACATTCCCTAGAAGGATGCCTAAAAATCTTCCTAAACCAAATGCTCAAGTCTTTCATAAAATTCAAAATCACGCGCAAAACATTTTTCAACAAAAATTGAATGCTCGCAAATTTTATCAATTGAGAGCTAATAGGCGCAAAATGAAAACTAGAGCAATTTGGGTTAGAAAAGATGATCTATTACCCCAGATGAAGTGTAACATTGTTGTTACTTCTTTAAAAGCTGGGCACACATCATCTGGTTGGTATTTAGACTCTGGATGTTCTAAGCACATGACCAGGGATGAAACTAAACTTTTGAACAAAACCAGCTTCGCTGGTGGTAAAGTCATTTTTGGTGATGGAGTATCATCTCAAATCATAGGCAAAGGAACCCTCCATGAAGATGGACTTCCTGTTCTTGAAAATGTCCTTATAGTTAAAGGTCTTAAGGCCAATCTACTTAGTATCTCGCAATTTTGTGACTCAGATCATACTGTTACCTTTTCAAAGAACAATTGCAAAATTTTAAATGAAAAAGATAAATGCATAATTATAGGATTCAGGACTCCTGACAATTGCTATAATGTCATGAACAATTCTAAAACCTGTAATGTTGTCAGAATGGATGACAACGAGATATGGAATAATAGAATGGGTCATATAAATTACGATAATCTTAGTAGACTGACCTCTCAGGAAATAGTTAGAGGTGTTCCTAAAATCAAACCCATTCCTAACATTGTCTATGGTTCCTGTCAGGAAGGTAAAATTTCTAAGGCACCTCATAAGAAAGTTAATGATATTCTTACCTCTAATCCCTTGGAGCTCATCCATATGGACCTAATGGGTCCCTCCCAAACTGTTAGTCTCTATGGACACAGTTATATTTTAGTTATTGTTGATGTCTTCACCAGATTTACTTGGATAGCCTTTTTAAAACAAAAGTCTGACACTTTTCAAACATTCATAAAAATACTTTTCGGATTGAAAATGAAAAGGCCACTCAAGTGAATAGAATCCGTAGTGATAGAGGAGGAGAATTCAAAGATACTGGTACAATAGAGTATTATGACTATAATGGTTACAAACATGAGTTTAGTGCTCCTAAGACTCCTCAACAAAATGGAATTACCGAGAGAAAGAATCGTACCGTTCAAGATATGGCACGCGTTATGTTACATGCCAAAAATTTGCCTAAATACTTTTGGGTAGAATCTATTCGTACTGTGAGTCACATCATAAATAGGGTCTATCTTAGAAAGAATTCCAAACAGACTCCTTATGAACTTTGGTATAATAAAAAGCCTAATCTTAAGTACCTTAGAACCTTTGGTAGAACTTGTTATGTTTGAAAAAATAGGGAACACTTGTCCAAATTTGAGAGTCGGGGAGATAAAGCTATTTTTCTAGGATACTCGCCTAACAGTAGAGCCTATCGGGTGTATAATCTTCGCACTAAAACCTTGATGGAATCCATAAATGTAATTGTGAGTGACACTACTGTAGTGAACAAGACTGATGAATCAACTATTGAGGAAGAGCCTACAAACACTTTAGAAAATGACTCTTCTGAAATAGATAATTCATTACTAATTGAGATACCTGAACTACCTAACTGGGTTTCTAAAGATCATCCCATAAATAACGTAGTTGGTAACCCTAGTGAGCCAGTACGTACAAGATCCCAACTAAGAAATTATGCACATTATGCATGTTTTGTTTCCCTAATGGAACCAAAGAATGTAAATGAGGCATTGAATGACTCTCACTGGACTTCTTCTATGCAGGAAGAACTTCTTCAATTTATCATTCATGATGTTTGGTATCTTGTTCCTCGTCCTGATCACAAAAAGGTTATTGGCACACGTTGGATTTTAAAAAATAAGTCTGATGAAAATGGGATAATCATTAGAAACAAAGCTAGATTAGTTGCTCAAGGATACTCTCAAATTGAAGGAATAGATTTTAACGAAACTTTTGCTCCTGTTACTCGTTTAGAATCTGTTCATATGCTCTTTGCTATAGCTTGCCACATGCATTTTACACTTTACCAAATGGATGTCAAATCTGCATTCCTTAATGGAATATTGACTGAAGGGACCTATGTAGAACAACCTAAAGGGTTCATTGACCTGCAATATCCAAATCATGTATTTCGTCTTAAAAAGGCTTTGTATGGCCTTAAACAAGCTCCTAGAGCTTGGTATGAGCGTCTTTCCAGTTTCTTCTTAGATAAAGGTTTCAAAAGAGGTGGAAATGATCAAACCCTTTTTGTTAAACATTTTGACAAACACATCATTATTGCTCAAGTTTATGTTGAAGATATTATCTTTGGATCAACTTCTCCCTCAGAAGTAAAATCCTTTTCTGAAATTATGCATAAGGAATTTCAAATGTCTCTTATAGGGGAGTTGCAATTCTTCTTAGGTCTTCAAGTCAAACAAAATTCAGAAGAATTATTTGTCTCGCAATCTAAGTATGCTTTAGAGATAGTAAAGAAATTTGGCCTTGAGAGTGCTAAGGATGCTAGAACACCCATGAGTACTACGATAAAACTTTCTAAAGATGAAACTGGAAAATCCGTATATCCTACTCTATATCGTAGTATGATAGGAACCTTACTATATCTTACTGCCTCACGTCTTGATATTATGTATGCTGTGTGTGTATGTGCTCGTTAACAAAATAATCCTAAAGAGATCCATCTGAATTCTGTTAAACGTATCATTAAATATGTAAAAGGCACTCTGAATCTAGGACTTTGGTACACTAATGACACACCAAGCACTATAATTGGGTACACTGATGCTGACTGGGCTGGGTGTACTGATGATAGTAAAAGCACATCAGGAACATGTTATTATATAGGTTATAACTTGGTAGGATGGAGTAGTAAGAAACAAAACTGCACATCACTCTCAACAGCTAAATCTGAATACATAGCCGCTGGCAGCTGTTGTGCTCAATTATTGTGACTTAAACAAATGCTAAGTGATTATGGTATTCAAGAAAACCAATTGCATCTCTATTGTGATAATCAAAGTGCGATTAATATTTCTAAAAACCCTGTTCAACACTCGCGAACAAAGCACATAAAAATAAGACATCACTTTATACGCGAATTGGTTGAAACTAAGGAATTAGAAATCAATTATCTTCCTATTGATTTGCAACTCGTAGATATATTTACCAAACCTCTAGATTATAATAGATTCATTTCCTTGCGTAAATCTATTGGTATGGTTTGTGCTGAGTAATATCTTTGCTGTTTATCCAAGTTTTTTTTCCCTTTGTCCATTTGAGACAAAATGGGGGAGAAATTTGAGTCTCTCTGAATATTTGTATATATGCTAAACAGCTTGATCTTAGTGATTCATTGTAGGTTTTTGTACATTTATTCTCAACTGATGTAATAGGGTATTCAATTATAAATAGTTGAGTTATGTACTTTTGTTTTCTAGGATTTGGGTAGATAGAATCTTTATAGGAATAGTTTTTTATTTTATTTTTGTTACCCTACGAGTTCTAGACGACTCAAAGGAGATTTTTTCTCATATTTCCAAAGGGGGAGATTGAAGCCCTTATACTCTTGACTCACTTGAGTCTGTATTGTATAAGTGTTCATCTAGTTTGGAAATTGTGATAAAATTATGTCTATCCTAGAAACGAAAGAACCTCAAAGATTGGTTTGCTATTTCATTCATCTATCTTGTAGTGATCTAGACCAAATTACCAACACTCACACACAGTAGAATGCATCATATACATGTCATATTGCATATTAATGTTTGTACATATGTTGAGTATGTTTAAATCCCTAAATTTGATTTTTAAATATTTTTTTTGGGATTTTATAAACATTTTTTATAAAGGTTTTATTAATTAAAACTTAGTTTTAAAAGTTTGTTGGTTCAATCTACAATTATGGTTTAATGGGGTTATTGGCTTAAAGTTGCTTTGGGTAGAAACAAAAAGCGGCAGAGAATTCCGCGTATGGTTGTAATTATTTTATGACGCGCATTTTATATCGCCTAATTGATCAACACCTGTTGCTTGCTGATTGGTGCATTTTGTGTTTCTTTACTGAGTATATAATCGCGTATGCTTACAACCGTTGGATCAATCCTTATCAGCGATCTGCATGCTTTCTTTGATAATCCCTGTGTATCCCTCTTGAACCAATCAAGTGAATTTTAATCACCGCGTACTGTGAGCCCTTGGATAAAAGTCAATCCATCTTGACTCAATCCTGACCCTTAATTTTGAACCATCTTCTCGATCCTTCTCTTCGTCCTATAAAAGGAACCCTCCTCTCAATCATCTAAGACTTTTGGCCACTTCATTGTTTGAGAGTAAAAAAGAGAGAGTAGAGAGAAGAGAGAAGAGAGAAGAGAGAAGAGAGAAGAGAGAGAAAATAGAGAGAAGAGAGAAACTAGAGAGAGAAAATAGAGAGAAGAGAGTTAGAATCCCTAACCCTAATCCTGGTTCATCAAGCCTCTTCCAAACTAAACACTCCTCTAAAACTCCTACATATCCAAAACACTACCGTGAGTGTTCTTGAGTTTTTGAGAGATATTTGTGTTGTTTGTTGTGTTGCAGTAACCTCTTGTTCATTAGATCTAGTTCCCAACTTAAACTGTTTACTTAGATCTATTTTCTTTTTCATAGAAATTTCAAATCTATGTTCTCCATGTTACATCACACTTAGATTTTCATGGTTTATTTCTCATCTTGAGAAATATATTGTTGATTCTTTTCTAAAAATCATTTTTAACTTTGAAATCAACAATAAATATTTTCTGTTTTTAGTTCTCTTAAAACTAAACCTTTGACCTAGTTTGGAATCATACTTGGAGGTTTTCAATCTCAAAAATCTTTTCAAAACTTTGAGATTGATTAAGATCTTGATACGTCTTCTGAGCAAGATATCCGTGGATTCTGGGATTGATTTAAAGGTCAAAAAGGGTTAAAGTTTTGTGAGAAGAGAGAAAAAGAAAAATCACTGCATATAGCCTTATATGTAATTTGTTAGGACTGTTTGTACTTAATAAGTGTGTGTGTGTGCATGCATGTGTTAGAGAGAACCTACACAAACACTTTCACTCTACCACACGAAAAGTGTTGGTAATAAGATCTTGTGAACAAGAGTCGACGAAAAGTGCTGGAACAAATCAGAAGTTAACAAACTGGGAGAACAACATCAACAATCAGAACTGCAGAGAAGTTATAAGGACACGAGAGGGTATATTCCTAAACTTATATAGGTCTGAGTTGTATGCATGTTAGTTATATAGTTTGTAACTAGTAAATTTGTTTTAGTGGATTTTTTATTTTACTCCGTAGAGGGAGTCGTGGATGTTTCTTCAGTTGGTGAGGTTTTACCACGTAAAAAATTATGAACTTAATCTTCCTACATCTTCTCATCTCATTCTTGGTTGTGCTGAGTTTAAAGTTTGTTTAAACTGTTTTATAAACCTGTTAGTCAAATCTTGAATAGATCACATACATACTGTTTTATTAAACACATCTTGTGTTCAAATAGTTTTTATTTTTAAGAAAAAAGTTTCTTCAAAAAACTGTTCGGAGTTACTTAAATAGTTTATTTTTAATAAACGACTTTAGTAACAGATTTTCAGTAATGACCAATGACAATTTCGGGGTGTAGGTATCTTAGCTTCCTTGGTTGCCTTATGAAAGGATTTTCTAGGACCTCTTTTAAGATCAAAACGTGAATTTCCTAAGATGACCTTTTCGACCACAATGTGAACACCTAAAGTCATGACAAAAAGATTTACCTAAGGAGTGATCTCTAAAAGCTTTCCTAGTGGATTATCCTAAAACATTTGTTTTGGCTTTATGAGTTGATTCAATACAAGTTTCGAAGCCTAAACCACAAGTGTCATTTTTGATTTGAACCGTGCTTAAGATTTTATCTATCTTTTCGGACTTACACTCCAAATAAAATTTGACTTTGCTAGAGTCTTTTAGTTTAATTTCTAATTTTACAATTTTAGACTCCAACAAAACATTTCTCTCTTCAAACTCGAGAAGATCCTTTTTTTAAGGATTCCATTAAACCTTTAAGGCTATCTCTCTTGCCTTCATCATATTCTAGCTTATCTCGAAGATATCTCTCTCATGTCTTAAGGTCTTCCATTAACGCACTCGCATCAACGACCTTGACACGTTCTCTTAAACAAACTTCTAACTTCAAATTAGCTCTTTTTAATTTAATAGACTCTTTATAAAGTTCTTGAAAAGAATTTCGAAGTTCATTCACATCGACCTCATCATTTTCACTCTCTTTCTCTCTTTCACTCTCACTACCATAAAAATAAGGGAATCAAAAACTTTTGCCTCGGAAGTGTCATGTGTTTGAATATCTTCACGAGAAGATTCACTATCGGTGCTCAGATGACTAGCCATAAAAGCCACAAAGTTGTGCCTAGTGGGGGAATCGGGTCCCTCTTCCTTATCACTATCACTAAGGGTCGCATTATATGAAATATGTCACTTACCCTCTCTCCTTAGTTTAGTGGGTCACTCAGAAGCCCTATGGCCATAACCCTCACAACCAAAACACCTATTTGACTTGTCCCTATTTAAATTTTCATTAATAGTATTAGGGATCCTCTCGGCTTTGTCATGCTTAGAAGTTTCAAATTTCTTAAAGTCATTTTTAAATTTATCTTTGTTAATTTTAAGAACCATTCGAAATTTCCTAGCAAACAAGGCCGTATCTGCCGACTCACTATCACTCTCGCTCTCTACTACTTATTTGTCCTCTTTTAGGGATTTTAAAGCAATGCCCTTTTCAATTTTCTTTTCTGTTATAGAGGGAAACATGTCCAGTTCATAGGTTTGTAAATCACCTACGAGCTCTTCTAATTTCGTAGAGGCCAAAGTTGGTAAATAATTTAAAACGATCACTTTTGGAATAAATCTATCGGGAAGGGACCTTAAAATTTTCTTTACAACACGGTTGTCGGGTATTTTCTCTCCCAGATTAAAAGATGAATCAACAATATCAGAAAGTACAGCATAAAATTTATCAAATGTTTCTTTATCGTTCATTTTGATGGTTTCAAATTGAGTGGCGAGGTTTTGGAGTTTCGAAGCTTTAACGAGACTTGTACCTTCATGAGTGAGTTGTAAAATATCCCACTCTTCTTTAGCGGCCTCACACGTCATAATGCGTCGGAATTCATCCGGTGTGACAGCGCTAAACAAGGCATTTAAACCTCGGGAATTAAAATTTGAAAGTTTAAATTCACCCTCACTCCATCGATCGGCCAGTTTGGGAACACGCTCATTATCTACTAAATGAGTAGGTGGGGACCAGTCATTAACAACAGACATCCAAACTCTCTCGTCGATAGATTTTAGTGCCAATTTCATTCGCGCTTTCCAATACGCGTAATTAGAACCATCAAAAATAGGAAATTTTGAGAATGGGAGAATTCCATTTTAGCTAAAAATCATTTAAAGGATCTTAACGAAATAATTTATCATTTTGCCTCTGATACAAATTTGAAAAATGTTGGACCCCCAATTTTAAACAAAATTCTTGTTACTTCACACAAAGTAATAATTTCCTTTTATAGAAAGACGCGGAAGTGAGATGATGGTTCAATTAATACAAATACACCAATTTTAATTTCTATTAAAATTAAAATTGAACAAAGTGAAATATGATGAAACACACACACAATTGTGATTTCACTTAAAACAATTAATTAATCCAAGTCCTAGAAAATTTGCCTAAGTCATAATTCTCAATTTTAACAAATTAGGCCAAACCAAATTTTAACACATTAAATTAATGACATGAATTAATTAAACATTACCCAACTTAATTAGCACCAAATTAAACATGTAGTGATTAAAACCAAATTTTATCTTGAATTACCTAAGCATGCGTTCTAGGTGAGTATATCAAGATAAAATAAAAAATAAATCACTACGCCGCGATGTACGAGGAAAAACCTGTAAGGACCCAAATTTCCAATTGAGTCCATATATAGTTTTGGCTCAATTCCGGACAAAAACATTTATTCATAGGATAGTATTTATTTGTAATATTCTCAAGCCTATGAAGTGTGAGTTGAAGACGTAGCGGCAAAGAATTTAAAGCTTCATCAAAATGCCGGTTTGTGTGCCTCGTTTCTACGTCATCAATTAAGGTTCCATGCTCCCAAGGTATGAATGTAATTATATGTATATAGGAGCTTGGAACAATTTCTATTGGGTGTTAGGTATAATAAAAACTGCATTTTATTTTCAGAAAGAATCCAATAGAACTTTAATATAAGTATATAAAAGTTTCTGGGCCAAAATCGAATTTTACAAACTTTCTGGTCGTTCGTTAGAAATGTCGTTCGAACGAGTTTTTTCGTTCGAACCAGTTTCGTTCGAACGAGTTTTGTCGTTCGAACCAGTTTCGTTCGAACGAGTTTTGCCAACGACCCTAACTGGCCAGTCGTTCGATATGCCGTTCGAACGAATGTTCGTTCTAACGAGGTATCTAACGAACTTCTAACGAGCCCAGGCTGGTCGCTCGTTAGAAGTCTCGTTCGAACGAGAATCAAGTTCGTTCGAACGAGATTCCAGCGGGAACAGTTATTTGGCAGTTTTTTGCAGTTTTTCCCCACTCCTCCACTTGGTTTTCAACCAACTTTTTTCATACATTATTATGTGCGGGAAACACATTTTCCAAGACAACTTTTCCATCCTAATACATCTCCTAGATAGAGTTTGAGAGATCATTTTAAAAAGGAAAATGTTCATGTTTGAGTGTTCTTCAACTTAAAGAAAAATCCTTAAACACTTAGTTTACACCCATTGTTGTTTATTCCAAGTTCTATATATACATATCTTTACTTGGAGTTTTTGGCACCGATTTTCTCTACCGAATTCAAGAGACGTTTCGGGTTTGCTTCTACACCCCATCACAAAGAAGACTTTTGTTGAGATTCTACCCACACGGAGAAAGGCTCCATGCTTGGGTGACGGTGACCATATAAAGTCCCATCGGTGAATTCCGAGACCGCGGAGGTGTTCCGAGGTTGTCCGCTAGGAATAGGTTTCTACGAGAAGGAGCGTCGAGGCTTGAGAGGGATCGAGTCAGTCGTTGTAAGTCTATCTGTCTTGTAATTGTAATTCCGTATCTAGTGGACTTGTGGCTAGGGCCGTCCGAGGTTGTTTCCCATCTTGGATTTTCCTCGTACATCTCGGCGTAGTGTGACATTGTTTATTTTATCTTGCTCATTAATTTAGAATCCATGCTTAGGATAATTTCAAGATAAAATTTGGTTTAATTGTCACACTCATTTAATTTGGGACTTAAATTAAATATTGGGTTAATTTGGTTTATTCAATTCATCTGCTAAAATGGGTTTCGCCTAACTTTGTTTAAATGAATAATCATGACTTAGGCAAATACTAGGACTGGAATTATGTTTTTAATTTGTTTTGAGAAATTAAAACTTGTTGTTATTTTTGAAAGTTGAACCATCACCCATTTTACAATGCTTCCGCATCATCTTCATTGTGTTTTACATAAAAAGGAAATTATATTTTAATCGTGATAAATTATTAAAACCCCCGGGGATTATCCTCTTCAAATTGGTATCAGAGCCAAAAACGATAAATTACTTCATTAAGATCTTTTAATTTTTGGCTAAAATGGATTTTTCCCCATTTTCAAAATTTCCTATTTTCGATGGTTCAAACTACGCGTATTGGAAAGCGCGAATGAGATCGACATTAAAATCTATCGACGAGAGAGTTTGTATGTCTGTTGTTACCGGGTATTCCCCACCAACTTACTTAGTTGAAAATGAACGTGTTATCAAACCCGCTAATAGATGGACGGAAAATGAGTTTAAACTTGCTAACTTTAATTCCCGAGGTTTAAATGCCTTATTTAGCACTGTCGCACTGGATGAATTCCGACGTATTATGACGTGTGAAACCGCTAAAAAAGCTTGGGATATTTTATAATTAACTCATGAAGGAACTAGTGTCGTTAAAGCTTCAAAACTCCAAAACCTCACCACTAAATTTGAAACTATCAAAATGGATGAAAAAGAAACTTTTGATAAATTTTATGCTAGACTTTCTGATATTGTCAATTCATCCTTTAACTTGGGAGAGAAAATACTTGACGACCGTGTTGTAAAGAAAATTTTGAGGTCCCTACCCGATAGATTTATTCCTAAAGTGACCGTTTTAAATTCTTTACCCACTTTAGCCTCTACGAAATTAGAAGAGCTTGTAGGTGATTTACAAACCTATGAACTGGATATGTTTCCCTCTAAAACTGAAAAGAAAATTGAAAAGGGTGTTGCTTTAAAAGCCCGAAAAGAGGTCAAACAAGTAGTAGAGAGCGATAGTGATAGTGACTCGGAAGACATGGCTTTGTTTGCTCGTAAATTTAAAAAATTTCTTAAATTTAACAAAGATAAAGTTAAAAATGATTTTAAGAAATTTGATACTTCTAAACATGATAAAAGCGAGAAGATTTCTAAAGCCGAGAAAATCCCTAAACCTAGTAATGAACATTTAGATAGGGACGAGTCTAATAAGTGTTTTGGTTGTGAAGGTTATGGCCATAGGGCTTATGAGTGCCCCACTAAACTAAGGAAAGATGGTAAGCGACCTATTTCATATAATTCAACCCTTAGTGATAGTGATAAGGAAGAAAAGCCCGATTCCCCCACAAAGAAAAACTTTGTGGCTTTTATGGCTAGTCATGTGAGTGATAATGAGAACTCATCGATTGATGACACGATAGCACATGCCACTTCCAAGGTCATTGTTCATGATTCCCTTATTTTTAATGATAGTGAGAGTGAAGAATAAAGAGAGAGTGAAAATGAAGAAGAGGTTGATGTGAGTGAACTTCAAAATTCTTTTCATGAATTATATAAAGAATCTATTAATTTAAAAAGAACTAATTTGAAGTTAGAAGCTTGTTTAAGAAAGAGTGTCAAGGTCGTTGATGATAGTGCCTTAATAGAAGACCTTAGGACACATGTGAGGACTCTTCAAGAAAAGCTTGAATATGTAGAAGGCGAAAGAGATAGCCTTAGGGGTTTAATGGAATCCTTGAAAAAGGAGCTTCTTGCTTTTGAAGAGCGAAATGTTTTACTAGAATCTAACATTGCTGAATTAGAAAATAAATTAAAAGATTCTAGTCATGTCAAATTTGATTTGGAATGTCGTTCTGAAAAACTAGATAAAATGTTAGGAACGGTCCAAATTAAAAATGACACTTGTGGTTTAGGCTTCAATCCTTGTAATGAATTTACTCATAATGTCCAAACCAATGTTTTAGGAGAATCAACTAGGAATACCTTTAAAGATCACTCCTTAAGTAAATCTTTTCGACATGTTCTCACTTGTACACATTGTGGTCGACAAGGTCATCTTAGGAAATTTTGTTTAGATCTTAAACGAATTCCTAGAAAACCCCATAGTAAAGTAACCATGGTAGTTAACGTTCCTACACCCCAAGATAGTCATTCCTCATTAATTTGGGTTAGGAAATCCGACTTGGTTGCCTTACAAAATAGGGTTGTTGATTCTCATTTACTTACACATGCCTCCTCCCTTGCTAAATCTAAAGGATAAATGTGTTAGTGTTTTCATACTTTAGCATTTGTACTTCATGCTATATTCATATGCTAAATGTATGCTTGTTTAGTCATTTTCTAGTCATTGCCTTATTTCATATCACATGCTAGAAATTATGACTTGTTTATCTTTTTGTATTATATTTTGTGTTTGAATCGACTGCATAATATAAAAATATTTGTATTTATCATTTGTGTTTTATTTATTTCATTTAAGCTTAGTGAAAAATACAAATGATTTTTGTTTGTCCTTGTGAGTAAATATTTATTTTTGATTAAAAATGTTAAAAACTCAAAAAGATTTTGTTTTGTGTGTATTTTTGTTTGACACACTTTATGTGGCATATATTTGTGTTTGAATCTTATCGTTTACGCTTCCATGTGGCTAGAACTTTTGGTTTAGATTTTCAATCCTTAAAATGTTCTTTACCATGTTTTATATGGAGTAGTTGGAATTTGTATTGTTTAAATGGATTCTATTTCTATATGCCTCTTTTCACACATGCACGAGCTCTTTTGAAATTTTAATGTCACATGTTATATTTGAGCTTTTTGAGGTGTTCTCCTATCAATCTAGTCATCTACATATCTATGACCTAGGAGGACTAGTGCATGTCACAATCCGTTGCATGTGAGATTTGTGTGAAAAATGAAAACATGATAAATTAATATATGCATGGGGAAGGGCTCTGAAAGGATGAATTAAATCCTTTGCGATAGTAAGCTACTGTTGATTGGATCTAAAAGAAATACATGATCCAAAGGCCTAAAAATAGAATATTTGGCATTTAAAAGAAAGCAATTGCCAAGTCCTATGTTTGTATGATATATTCATTCAAAAACAAAAGAATATATATGCTCATTGAGGGAGAATTGGATGGTATATCAACGATTTGCACAATGTCCGTTTATCCTAGTTGTCTTTAATGTCATGACTCTATTTGGTCTGTAGAATCATCATCATGCTAGGCTCGTATGCATTGTGTATGTTTGTTCATTGAGTTCAATCTTTATATTGTCACATGAGGGTATATTTAACTGTGATGAAGTTTGCAATCAAATGAGAACTCCGTGAACGTTTCTTAAGTGTTTGGGTCTAAATTTAACTGTTACTAGTACACACCCCTACACTTCCGTTTCCATATGACACATTTTTGCCATACGAGTGTGCAAACTTATTGTATTTTGTGTCATGTGTGTGTTTATATCTATCTATATATGCATGTACTTATTGGTATATTTAAAGTATATATATATATGATATCTGTTTGTCTTTGCCTTGCTTTAATTGCCCATAGGCTTTCATGTCTTATCACTTTAAGCTTTCACATGCTGTTTATTAGTTCTTTATCCTTTGCCTATTCCCGAACAAAAAGGGGGAGAATGATGATAGGGGGAGAAATGGTATCTAATCCTATTATTATCGTATCTTCGTTAGGGGGAGATTTATCTTACGGGGAGACGTCTTTCTAAGTAGGTCATGTGTTTAAAGGGAGAATTAATTTAGGGGGAGTAATAACTTAATTGCATTTAATATTTTGATATTCCCTATGCGTTTGATGAGTTTGCTTAAGTGTGCATGAATTATTCTAAAGCGGCATCTTTGTATGGCAAAGCGTTTGATCCTTGGGTTAAGTCAAGTTTGGGCGGGTTATGTTTTTGAGTCTAGTGAGCTTGACGGCCCTTTAGGATTTTTGTTTGTTTTTTGTCCCGGAATAGCCAAAGGGGGAGATTTGTAAGGACACAAATTTCCAATTGAGTCCATATATAGTTTTGGCTCAATTCCGAACAAAAACATTTATTCATAGGATAGTATTTATTTGTAATATTCTCAAGCCTATGAAGTGTGAGTTGAAGACGTAGCGGCAAAGAATTTAAAGCTTCATCAAAATGCCGGTTTGTGTGCCTCGTTTCTACGTCATCAATTAAGGTTCCATGCTCCCAAGGTATGAATGTAATTATATGTATATAGGAGCTTGGAACAATTTCTATTGGGTGTTAGGTATAATAAAAACTGCATTTTATTTTCAGAAAGAATCAAATAGAACTTTAATATAAGTATATAAAAGTTTCTGGGCCAAAATCGAATTTTATAAACTTTCTGGTCGTTCGTTAGAAATGTCGTTCGAACGAGTTTTTTCGTTAAAACCAGATTTCGTTCGAACGAGTTTTGTCGTTCGAACCAGTTTGGTTCGAACGAGTTTTGTCGTTCGAACCAGTTTCGTTCGAACGAGTTTTGCCAACGACCCTAACTGGTCAGTCGTTCGATATGTCGTTCGATATGTCGTTCGAACGAATGTTCGTTCTAACGAGGTATCTAACGAACTTCTAACGAGCCCAGGCTGGTCGCTCGTTAGAAGTCTCGTTCGAATGAGAATCAAGTTCGTTCGAACAAGATTCCAGCGGGAACAGTTATTTGGCAGTTTATTGCAGTTTTTCCCCACTCCTCCACTTGGTTTTCAACCAACTTTTTTCATACATTATTATGTGCGGGAAACACATTTTCCAAGACAACATTTCCATCCTAATACATCTCCTAGAGAGAGTTTGAGAGATCATTTTAAAAAGGAAAATGTTCATGTTTGAGTGTTCTTCAACTTAAAGAAAAATCCTTAAACACTTAGTTTACACCCATTGTTGTTTATTCCAAGTTCTATATATACATATCTTTACTTGGAGTTTTTGGCACCGGTTTTCTCTACCGAATTCAAGAGACGTTTCGGGTTTGCTTCTACACCCCATCACAAAGAAGACTTTTGTTGAGATTCTACCCACACGGAGAAAGGCTCCATGCTTGGGTGACGGTGACCATATAAAGTCCCATCGGTGAATTCCGAGACCGCGGTGGTGTTCCGAGGTTGTCCGCTAGGAAGAGGTTTCTACGAGAAGGAGCGTCGAGGCTTGAGAGGGATCGAGTCAGTCGTTGTAAGTCTATCTGTCTTATAATTGTAATTCCGTATCTAGTGGACTTGTGGCTAGGGCCGTCTGAGGTTGTTTCCCGTCTTGGGTTTTTCCTCGTACATCTCGGCGTAGTGTGACATTGTTTATTTTATCTTGCTCATTAATTTAGAATCCATGCTTAGGATAATTTCAAGACAAAATTTGGTTTAATTGTCACACTCATTTAATTTGGGACTTAAATTAAAAATTGGGTTAATTTGGTTTATTCAAGTCATCTGCTAAAATGGGTTTCGCCTAACTTTGTTTAAATGAATAATCATGACTTAGGCAAATACTAGGACTTGAATTATGTTTTTAATTTGTTTTGAGAAATTAAAACTTGTTGTTATTTTTGAAAGTTGAACCATCACCCGTTTTACAACGCTTCTGCATCATCTTCATTGTGTTTTACATAAAAAGGAAATTATATTTTAATCGTGATAAATTATTAAAACCCCCGGGGATTATCCTCTTCAAAACCCACAACGGGAAAAAACCTCGGACGACCCTTGCCTCAAATATACTAAGTACGGAATTTACAAATACAATCAAGATTACTTACAACACTCGATTCGATCCCTATCAAGCCCCAACGTGTCTTCTTGTATCAACCTCTGCCTAGTGAATAACCACAGAGCTCCACCGCGATCTCGGAATCCACCGATCGGACTTTATATGGTCACCGTCACCTAAAATAGGAGCCTTTCTCCATGTGGGTAAATCAACGAAAACTTCTTCTTCTTTGAGGTATGTAGAAGCAAACCCAAAATTCTCTTTGAACGGAAGGGATGAACCCGGTACCAAAACTCCAAGCAAGATGTATATATATTGAAACTTGGATTAAACCATATGGGTTAAAACTAAAGTGTAAATGAACTTTTCTTTGAAAAATAGAAACTTTAAAACATGAACTTTTTCTTTTTCTCTTTTTTCTCTCAAACTTTATCTTGGAGATAGATGTGTATGAAAAAGTTAACTTTCCAAAGTTGGTTCCCGTACTTAGATATTCAGTCAAAAGTTAGTGGGGAAAGATAATAGAAAAGTGGGTGAAAACTTTCAAAAACTTCCATTTAATTGTTCTCGCCAAATCTGGTTCGAATGAGATTTGTCGTTCGAACGAAGTCTCGTTCGAACGGACTTCTAACGACATTCTAACGAAAATCGAATGTCTTTAAAAATGAACTCGTTTGAAATCTTGTTGGAAATCTCGTTCGGACATCCATCTCGTTCGAACGACATTTCAAACGAAGTTATAGAGGCCAAACTGGGAACTCGTTGGCAAACTCGTTCGAACGACATTTGGTTCGAACGACATATCGAATGAACTTACAGAAAGTTTGAAAAATTCTATTTTTAGCCCAGAAACTTTATTTACTTTATTTTAAAGTTGTAATAAAATCTTTCTGAAATTATACAATAGTTTGAAATAAACGTACACCCAATATAAAATGTCCCAAGCTCCTATGTATATATATTAAAATGCATTTATACCTTATGAGCAATGGAACCATGTTGATGACGTAGAAATGAGGCACATTAAACTCGGCAATTTGATGAAACTTTATACTCTTGGCCGCTAAATCTTCAACAAACACGTCATAAGCTTGAAGGATGATCAATTAACTCTATCCTATGACTCAAACGTTTTTGTCCGGAATTGAGCTAAAACTACAAAGGACTCAATTAGAAATTTATGTCCTTACAGGCATAAACATCCATTATGCATCACGGAGTAAGGGTTTGTAGTTACGTCCACATTCTTAGACATTCCAATTTATCTCATTAAGGTCCGGGTAATTATATATATGTTCATTTATATATTCGACACACAAAGGCATTTTTTGTTGGTGTCTAGTTCGTACTCTATCGGCAAGTTTGGAGGAATCTCTTATCCTATGCGGATATCACAAAACACACAAAAGTTGGGTGTGATACATACATAGGATACTAGTACACGACCCATACCTAGCGATGATAAAGGCTATCATCATCAAAACCTACTTCTCGTAGATGGCCCCTCTATGTAGTACCTATATGACCTACAAAATCACCAAGTCCACTTGCACCAGCGTGTGGCACGCAGTCAAAATGCACGAACCACCAAGTTGATAGGACCGTCCACGAACATTGGTACAACCACACACTTACATATAAGTATATATTATTATCCCATATAATATGTATAGGTAACTATTCAATAATTATAATAAGAAAGTCTTATATAAAGTTCACAATTTTTCCGTTTATTAATAATCTATCATCTAGTGAATTATTAATTCAATTCCATTGAGTAATTATATAACCAACTAGTTAAAGGTAATTTTACCAATTTAATGTGGCCACATTTGCATTTTTAATTAAATCTCTATTGGCCCATACACGGTCCCAAAAACTCGCATGGAATCCTAAAAATATCCTTAACCAAACCCCAGGCCCAACTCAATGAGCCCCCTGGGGATGAATCGATTCACTGCTAGGATGTATCGATTCGTTCCAAAGCTGAATGGATTTGGACCTGGGCAGGGGCCCAGATTTGCTTGTTTTCTTAGGTACGAATTCTATAGTTTCTTCTCTAATGTTCATTCCAATTGTGATTTCATTTATATAAACACATGAATAAATACCTCATACCTAGATATACATCTTATAATCCTCTAATCCACAATACTACACCAATTACTACCCGAATTTTTCCAAATTTAATTAGAGGATCCAAAATCCTTAAACCCATATTTAATTCATAAGAAGTATTAGTATTCATCAGATTATGGGGAAAATAACATGTTATTAAAATAACTAAACTACCGATCATTTACATGTATTAAAATCCTCTCCATTTGAGCCCAAGATTCTCTAATTTATTCAAGAACCCTAAGGTTTCTATCATCAAATTTCAAGAACGATTCTTAGATTTTTTGGTCGTAATCTATGAAAAGATCAATCCTCTACATACATGAGATTTAATCGTAACATTTATTCATCAAAACCAATCCTAAATCCCGTAAATCATAAAGGGTCATTATAATGCATCAAGAAGCAAATTGTATATAAATTGAGCAAGAAAATTCTTGCCTTAATGTGATGTGGAATAAGCCCTCTTGAATTTCCTGCCTTTTCTCCCATTTTGGTTCTTCTCCTCTTCTCTTTTGGAAGTGGTTATGTTTAGGTTTCCCTTATGAGTAATGGGGAGTGGTTTATCTTCCCTCAAACACTTTTTAGTTCTAATTTTCATGTTGGGTTAAAAATCAAAATTTTCGACCCGTAAATGGGCACGAATCCATACCCAAACTAACCCAAAAATTTTTGAACGTATATACCCTTGGACTGGGACCATTTCTAATGGTTTAAAACACCTAAACGAGCCCATATACTCCCGAAAATATGTCCCAAATTATTTTATTGCAACATTACACATTTTTAATTGTGTCACACCTCAATTATGTATTTTGCACAATGCGTGAAATTATTATAAACATTAACATACAAAATCCACCACACACAATTGTGACATAAAAACAAATCACATATTCAAAATTAATAAATTTAAATTTTTGATTAAGTCCAATTTCCATCCATTTTTATTTATTCCAAAAATATAGTTTCCTTATTTGTCTTAGAAAAATGCGGGAGATTACATTCTTCCCCCTAATATTGGGATTTCGTCCTCGAAATCAAGAAAAGTACGTGCCTAGCTAGAGAAGTTCGGGATACTTGGGGCGCATGTCATCCTCCCTCTCCCAAGTTGACTCGTGCTCCCTATGGTGTCCCCACTCCACTCGAATAAGAGAAACAACCTTGGATTGAAGTCGATGCTCCAAACGGTCTAGAATGGCTATCGGTCTTTCCTCATAAGTAGCATCTAGCTGGAGCTCTATTTCATCAATATCTATGTCTTCTTTGATATCTCATCTCTAAGGAACCTTAACAAATAAGACATGTGGAAAACGTCATGCATCCGTTGCAAGTAATCCGATAAGCTCGACTGATATGCTACGAGCCCAATCCTTTCCAGAATAGAGAACGATCCAACGTATCAGGGAGACAACTTACCTCTCTTCCCAAATCTCATCAAACCATTCATAGGAGACACCTTAATCAATCTCTAATCTCTAACGTCAAAGTCTAAGTGTCTCAAGCTCGCATTCGCATAGCTTTTTTGCCTATCCTGGACAATTTGTATACTGGTCTGAATCATGTATACCTTCTCTAAGGTGTCCTAAATGAAATCTGGCACAAGTAACTTATTCTCGCACACCTCAAACCAGCATGAGGGTGAACAACAAGGTCCCCCGTAGAGTGCTTCAAATGGCTCCATCCCTATCGTGATACAAAAACTCGAAAAAAGGAGAATAATATTCGAAGCTCTCCTTAAATTCCAAAACGCACATCTGCAACATGTCTTCCAAGATCAGATTCACCATTTTTATCTTTCCGTCAGTATGAGGATGATATGATGTGCTCAATCTCAACTCTGCCTCGAAGGCCTGCTAAAAGTTCATCCAAAAGTGGTACAAATATGTCTTGTACCTATCTGACACGATGTTGAGCGGTAGCCCATGCAACTTGACAATCTCAGGAAGGAAGAGTTTGGTTTAATGCTCGGAGATATAATCTATCTCGATCGATAATAAGTGATCCACCTTTGTCAATCTAGTGACAATCACCCATACGAAATCATGCCCCCTCTACAATGTAGGTATCCCAGTAATGAAGTCCACAGAGATGCTTTCCCATTTCCACACCGGGATCTCCAAAGGCTGTAAAACGCATGCAGGACGTTAATGGTCCACCTTCTATAGCTGACACGTTGCACACTTGGACATAAAGTGTGTTATGTCCCTTTTCATCCTGACCCAACAATACTGACTCCGCATGTTGTGGTAAAGCCTTTTTGGCATGGAGAAGGACTTTTTGGTGCAAAATAAAAAGGCTTCGACTAAATTTGTATTAAAAAAGGTTCGAGGGAGTATTTGGTTTATACCCCTTCTTACAATCATATTAATTGTGTATATATATTATATTTAATCTGTTATTTACAAGATAATACACGTGCCTTGTTTGAAAGAGATAGGCTTTCTCTTGAATTCCCATCTAAATATTTATTCTAATTATTTCCTTATTGAGATGGTATATGATATCTTTCTATTTATTCTTTTATAATTAGTATATAATTCTTTTATTGGGTAGTAGATCATTTTGTTATGTTAGCATGTCATGATTAGTCCATGACATTGTGTGGACAGAGTCCATGACCATCTAAATATTTGTTATGTTAGTATGCAATCAATATTTGTTTTGTTCAAGTCTCTATAGTTAGTTTTTTCATTCTACAAGGTATTAGTAAGTGGATATATTTTGGATGCAGCTCTTGATATTATTCATCGCCATAACTATCATTTAGTCGTCATGTATAATTTAGCGTCTCCAATGTTGTGTTTTATATGTTTGATAAAATGTCAAGGAGGGAGTTTGAGCTTTTACTGAACCGCGTGAGGAGTTGGATGCCATATTTTATGTGTCTGTTGTACACTTGAATGTGACCCCTGCATTTTAGAGTTGTACGGCTTTCCCTCATTCATTTAATTTAGATAACATATAATAGCCTTCTATAGTTGTGATTAAATACTATTCGTAAGGATTAAAGTATTTCGAGGCTATGAATGGGAAAGAATTATTGAAGTGTATAATGTTGTGCTCTCATGGAGTCGTATCATATTATTTAGTACAAAAACTTATTACTCATTTTTATCTTCCAATAAGTACTTATTTTCTCTTGCAAGCGGTGTATTGTTCAAATGACTTTTATACACATTCTTTCTTGATGTCCTCTTTGTTTAAGATTATAGTTGAAGACATCCATGAATAATTTGATGAGTTTGTTATCTTTAAAATAATGTGTTTTCTCTATTTATTTCAATGAAAATACTTTATTTCTGAGTTTTTTCACTGTTTATTTCAAAGAAAATGTTTTTGGATTATTTTTACTTTAGGATCCGGTAGTTATGAGTAATTTTTTCCCTGCCATGTAATGTTTGAGAAAGATATGTGACTGTTAATCTATGAAGCACGGACACTCTTCTGGAAGTCACGAGTCGCGTGTCATGTCGAAAAATGTATTATGTGCGCGCTCCGACACGTTGCCGACACACTGGATATGTTGCAACATGTGATGATGATTCTGCTTTATTTATGATTTTTAATGTTAAAGTGCATTTGAATTTTATTTTGTATGGTCCATTTTTTAAATTTATGTTAATAATGCTCTAATAATGTATTTTATGGAAAAAATATGGTTCATTTCATTAATATATATATATATATATATATATATATATATTATACTTATCCTAGTGTGTCGTATCCTAGTTTTTGGAAGAATCATGTGTTGCATGTTGAAATGCATACTACGAGCCCGTGCTTCATAGTTGTAAGTTGATGATCTGCTGATATATCTGTAGGATGATTTCTTGGATTGTTTTGGTGAACCCGAAGCGATTGATGAGGTAAGTTTCAGTGATATTCGTAACTTGATGTTGCTAGTGCAAACTTTTGACCATTGATTTCATACCTGCTTTGATGGTGAACTAGAAATATATTAAAACGGTGTTACTAACATCATCAATTGTCATTGTTCCAATTACTATAAAACCATAATATATATCCTTCTTTAAGACTTCCTTAATATTCTAACATGGCTTATTTAGATTGTCATTAAATTGTTAAAGTACATGGACACTTGAAATTTCTGGGTGACATATTTCTGAGGCTACAGTTCTCCATAAATGGTATATTTTTGTAAGTTCTCAAGTTTAGTTATTTCAGATAGGGATTAAATTGGGCATTTTTCCTAGTTTATTAATTTATATTAAATTTTTGTGAGTTTTCTACTTTTCAGCTGTATAAGTCTCTATATGTTTGCCTTATTATTGCAGATTTTATATTGTTGCTTACCACTATAAAAAACATTGGTACCATATACCATTGTGTTTATAAAGTAGTTCATTAAACTCATTATTGAAATATAGACTATTTCATGCTCCTAACAATAAAGGACTCTTAGTTAGGGACGAGAGAGTGTATTTTGTTGATATTGAATATCTGATGATTAAGTTGTCATTTTAGTTTTAATGAGATATGATTGACATTATATTATCATAGAAATATATAGTCCCTGCTTCATTTATGCAATGATTTACTTGTAGCTATAGTTGTTGGATTAGTGATTTGTGGGTCACAACCGGTTGGTTTTCATAAATAAACAAAGGAAACTCTCTCAATTTTTTTTAAAGTGTAAAAAATTGTCAAACCGATAGTGTAACATATTATTTTATTTTTCTTTATAGAAAGAGATGATTAAATTGCAAAAATGCTCGAAGGATTATGATGAAGCATTAATATGTCAGAAAGTCCTTGGAAAGAGGTCGGGATACGTGAAGGGTTTTACTACCTAACCTTTGAAATAATTACGCAAAAAGAATTTTGAATTGGAGAAAAAAAGTTTTATATAGAGATTGTAGATTTGAAAACCATAGTCCATGGTCTTGCGTCAGAGATGGTTACAATGAAGGCCGCCTTATTGTCAGAGAAAAACCTCCTCCTAAAGAACATTATCCTGAAGGATCTTCTTTCCCTTACAATCAACTTTCATGACGACAAATGTTTCTTTTGTCATTTTGTTTGTGATGAGAAAACTAGTTTAAACGCATCTCTTAGTTGTAATACCCCTTACTTTTGAGTGATTATTTTATATTAAATTGCTCGGTAGGTTAATTTCATAAAATAAAGGAAATTGAAGTGAATATTATTTTAAGTGATTTCAGAGATAATGTTTACCGAGTAACGCATATTTACTGTTATGTGAATGTAAATAGCATCATATTATTTTTATTGCGTGGTTGTGCTTTAAGCGACGATTATTACTTATATTCCAATTGAGTCATTATTAATGAATCAATATGATGTTGGAATCTGAAATATTGTACGATATTTCAGATGCCAATTTAGAGGGTACAGTTGCTCCAGAAATGGTTGAGATAGTCAAAATAAGTGCCAAGTTGTATTTTTGGGTTCCGAGTACTTTTGACCTGTTATAATTTAATTATGTTATTACGAGCCATTTTAATTGTGTAGTAGCATTTAAATGCTAGACTTAATGTAATTGGGTATTTAAGTCTTCCAAGATCATTTTTTCTCTCATTTTTGTTTCTAAAACTTAGAGAGAGAGAGAGAGAGAGAGAGGTTGGGATAAAGAGAAGAGAGAAGAGAGAATTGGAGATTTGGATCTTGAAATCGTTGCTACGAAAAGAGAATTCGAGACTACAAACCTGAGGCATGTTTCTAACTTGCAAATGTATGATTTAGTGTGGATAATTTGTATATATAGTTGTATTCTTGAGATTTAACCATTAATGGGTTTCGACGATTTTAGTGTTTAAACCCTTAATCATTGATTTAAATTTGATTTGAGTTGGAGATATTAGTTAGTTATTGTGTAGGAAGGATTTGGTAAAATTTTTTGTTGATGATGTTGAGATTAGAGGGAAGAATTGAAATTGGGGGATTTAGGGTTCATAATTACCCGTAGCCCCAACTGGGCAATCTAACCAAGGCAAATCGATTAGCCCTCCTCAGTGAATCAATTCTCTAATAAGGGTGGCTACAGGTCTGAGGAACCGAATCGATTCGGTGTAGGGCCAAATCGATTAGGTATGAGACATAAGGTTGGTTTTTCGCCGCCGAATCGATTCGTTATTTGGGTGAATCGATTCGCTATCAAGGGCGAATCAATTCGCCCCTAGGCAAATCGATTCAAAAACCCTGCTATTTGGGGATAGTTTTCTATTTAGAATTCTAGTCCTTTTCTTTTAGGTTCAAGGCTTAGGGACCTTCTATTATAAATTAATAAAGAGTATTAGGGGTCTATATTAGGGGGATTTGTACCACAGATTAGTGTGGGGGTAATTGGGCTTATTTCGGGGGTTATTAAATAGATGTTTGTGTCATTTTCATCTCGAAAGCTAGCCCAGGACTAAGGGAAAGTAGGATGGTATTATCTAGGACTCTTGGATACTAGTATGAGGAAAAATTTCACTTGCTAGTCTATAGTGTTGTTGTGAACTTTCGGAGATTAGTATGGGGATAATTAAACCTCGTAGCTTATATCATGATGCATATTCGGTTCCAGAAATAAGATATATATATATTTTAAATTGGCATATATTGCTAAGCACATATGATTTCGAAAATGTAAAAAGTGGATGTTTTAAATTGGCATATCTTGAGATTATGGAATGCATATACATACTTATCCAAATGCTATCATAAGGGAAGTTGCGCACATGAGGTGATGTCCCCTGGCTACTGAATGCAGGGAGAATATAATCCTTGTACATAGGACTAGTGGATACATTATGTGGTTATTTGATTCGAAGTGAGGTAATTTCGGGTATGGTTATGACTCACTGTCGAAGGTATATGGCCACTTCCCACGCGACACGATTTATGATGCTAAGCTGGTCTTGGTTATACGTCCTGGAAGATGATATCTATTTAGGAGAACATTTAGTGGGGTGACTCCTGAAAGGATGTTCTTAGAATTGTTATAATGTGACTATAACTATTCTCACGAAAGTGGCAGTTTATAAATGGCTGAAACATTTTATAAATCATGTTTGTGGCATACGATTTCCAAATGGTAAATGAACTTGTGAAGATTTTTTTTATGAAATTGTGAGTCAAGTATGATTAATGGAGTTTATCTATTTCCAAAAACTAAACAGGTAGTTTAATTTATAATGATCTAGTGTGACTCTAGGATGTGTATTTAGATGAGCGGTGAGGATGATACTTATTGAAGAGCGAATCCAACCTGTTTATAATGTTTAGTGCTCAAAATTGTTATGCATTTTATTCACACGTATATCATATCAAACCGGTCCCTGACCCGTTTATATTTCTCTTTCTTGTGTGGTTCTCTTTTATGCTCAGGTGCTCTGCCGCAAGGTTGCCCGATATGATCCTTCATTCTCTGTGTCAGGAAGCTACATCATTGTTGCGGATGTTGTAGGATACTCGTTATAGACGCATCTATCTTTTGTATATTCTAGTTATGATCAGACAAACATTCAGGAGTTTCCCAAGTTTTGTACTTGCTTATATATACTGTGATATTTATTTGTAATACTTAGTGTAACCGTTGTATTGGTCTGTTAATCGATAGCTTATTCAGTTATTATTTTGTTCTACGATAATTAAACTATTATATGCCTTTATTTATATCCACCTTCTTTTATAAATTGGATTGTCTAAATGGTTTTATTTAAATTTACAAATAAATTTGACATCCGTTATCTAAAATAATTGGTGGTTATATCTTATTATTATTTTCGACAGTGATGCTAAGAATGGACCATCTATGATTACTGTATATTATTGGAGTATCGGGCTGGACACCTCTTATTTTAATAAGAGGGGTGTCATAGATGGTACCAGAGCATCAGGTTCTAGTGTCCTTAGGAATCTGTGCAGACGTAATGAGCTTTCAGCATTAATTTTGATTTGGCATACAACCTTAGGATTAGGGTTGTTGATTCCTCTTATGAGATTTCGTTCTCCTACCATGATGTGAGATTTTAGTATATCTTTTGCACGTTCATTCGAGATTTGTGTGCTGATTGATGAAGGGCGACGAAGGAAGGCCGTTATCAGGGCAGCAAGAGGCGAGGCTTAGTTAGAACTGTAAGTTGAAGTCGGGGATGAGGACCGCAGTAGAGGCCACTCCCTTCGTGGAATTTATGGCGGATTGCTACAATGACTACAAAAGTACAATAGCTATATTTACCCAAGTACTGTTATAGTAGAGAGTGGTACTAAGCTTGAATTACCCAATGAAGTTAAATTGGGAAAAAGTTTGAAAGGTCCTTGATAAGGACCATACGTTGAAGTTAAGTCATGGGGAGGTAGTGTAGCTTCATGCAGTGGAAGTAAATGGCTTAGAAGTTGTGGCTTAGAGCAGGGTATAGGAATGCGCAGATGTGAAAATTTGAGGAAAAGTTTTTACCAGTTGGAGAAATGTCGAAATGGTGGGAATGGTAGTCACCTTAATTAGGGGAGAATAATGCTCGTTGAGGAATCTTATGGATGGTTTTAATTGCGAGTTCCTTTGGTTTATCAGAAATGAAGATAATGCATCTTTTCACGTATTCATATGAGGATCGGTCAGAGATAAACAGTTAATAAAGTGCTATATGGTTAAGGAAACCTTGCACCAAAGTAAGGTAGGTACAACGACGAAAGAGTCCTTCAGTGGAATGATAGGCTCACTAGTAAGTGTTGCTAAAACTTATGGAGAAGTAGTGTATGTGAAACACCATTAGTGGACATTCGCTTAGGGAATTAAATTAAATAAGGAAGTTGAGACCGATAGCATGTTCTATTTTATTGGGTGAGTTAAGGGAACTATGAGGGTGATTATCAGGATCAAGGCTATAGAGTTTGAGATACTGAAAACTTTAACATGGTCAGGGTGGACAGAGATGGGGAACGATTGTGGTGTGGAACGTAGAACCACACACTTTGATCTTTCCCGGTAGGAGTTAAAGGACAAGAATAGGGTGCCTAGATGGGCCATTGATTAAAGTATCTTTTGGTTCAGATAAGACAAGAGTACTGTATTTGGGAACTTTTTGGAGTAGCCAGGGTAATTTGCGAGAATGTTGTTGCGAGATCCACCTCGGATGAGGGTGGTGTATTATGTGTGGTAGGACTGAGTCAGTATCTTATTAACCCTACATTTGGGTGTGTAATTTGAGCTTTATGGTAGTATCGGTAATAGTATAGAGGGTATACCTATATTTTTTTCTCGGCAGCGAGGTTTTATTTTCATTCATTCGCTATAAAAGCGGGTGTTGATATTTTAAAATTATATCTGGTTTATACTATTCATTTTTTATGTGTTATGCGAGTATAAAATATTTTTGATTGATTGGAGCGATAGTAAGCTAATGATTGCAAGGCTATCATATCTGTGGTTCTAGGGTGGAACTAGTTGTTCTGCAATATCTCAGCTGGATACGGGTTCAGACCTTATAGAAATGGTCGAAGGTATGAAGGAATTATTATTTTACATGTTTTACGCTGACATATCTCCACGATCGACAAAGTTAAGTAATAGCGTATCGAAGGGGTTTCTTGTTTGGATTTCGCTTGCGAGACACTCCACGCATGATGCTTAACAACGTTGGGAGTGGAGATATGTTACTTTATGTTAGGATGTTACTTTATGTTAGGATGTTAGAATCATGTGATTGATTAAGGGCTAATAAAAAGTAGATGTGCAGTTGAAAAGCATTGGAAATGTTTCTCTCATCGTAAATATGTGGACGAGGCAAGGAAAAGGAAGTTGGGTTAAGGCTTATAGCCAGGCCTTGATTAGAAGGCAAATTTAAAGGAAATATATTTTAAGTTGGGGGTTCATAACATTTTGCAGAGAGTAGGCGCCCCGATTAGTTAGAATTTCCATTTCGCCAAAATGGAAGGAAATAGAGATAGAAGCGCATTAGTAGGGTTACGAGATAGGATTTTTAGCGGTCCCGATTGTGTGACTTAGGATGTTATATCCTGATGACCGAAAAAGCGAGGTAGTAGTGTAACGAGAGGGTTCTTTGTTTGGATTTCTCTTTGCGAGACGTCCTATGAATGAAACTGAGTAAATGTCAAAAATTGAGAAAGGTCTTAGGCACTAGGGATATAGTTAGTATAATACTCATTCTAAGTGTTTAGGAAACACATTGACATTAGGGTTATTAGTAAGTAAGGCCAGTGGGGCATGTGGCACTGTTATAGGAAGGCTGTAGGGAGTTAACCACGAGAAGATTGATGGGTTAACTTTAAGAGGGATTCGGTTTCTAGGAATAAGGAGTATGGATTCTCGAGTAACTAGGGGCACCAGACCGAAAAGAGTGTGAGGTACATCTTTTAATAGAGTGTTACGTCTGTGACCTAGCTTTCGATGAGCTGAAGGACAAGTTGAATTCTACTCCTTTACTAGCGTTGCCAAGATCGGGAGTGGGCAATTTGGTCTTTACGGATGCGTCTCCACAAGAATTGGGAGGTGTGTCACTACAGGAACATGGGGCCATTGCGTATGCGTCTCGCAATCTTAAGCCGCATGAGAAGAACTATCCCATGCATGACTTATAGCTCGCCGTGGTAGTGTTCTCCTTATAGATGTGGATGCACTACCTCCTGGGTGAGAAATTCAGTCTTTTCATGGACCCCAAGTCGTTACAATAATTGTTCCCTCAGAACGATCTATTAATGAGATAATGCCAGTGCTTGGAGTTCGTAAAAGACTATCAATTCAATATTCATTACCACCCAAGAAAGGCAAATGTGGTAGGGGATACGCTGAGTAAAAGACCAGTGGGGGAAACTAGCGAAGGCATGGAAAGCCAAGTGGGAAGAACTTAGCCAAATGGATGATGTTGCAAGACCATTTATGACAATGTTGACCATTACACCTGCTATTTTGATGAGAGTTTTGGAAGCGCAAGAAAGGGACATTTCAATTGGTGAAAGTGGACCACCAGCGATCAACAGGATCGTTGAAACCGTTCGAAATACCGATGTGGAAATGGGAATGTATATCCACAGATTTAATCACTAGATTTCCGACGTCGCAAAGCGGTCATGATTCTATTTGGGTAATTTTCGATCATTTGACCAAATCTCCACACTTCCTACCAGTATGGACAAATTATAATACGACATGTTATTCCCGACTATTTACTGTGGAAATTGTGAAACTTTATGGGGTGCCTATCAACATAGTGTCGGACCAAGATAAGATTTTCGTATCCCATTTCGGGAAAAGTTTCTAGGAAACGATGGGGACCGAATTGAAGTTATGTACCTCCTACCACCCGTAAACGGATCGACAAACGGGGACAGTGAATCAAATGTTAGAGGACATGCTTCGGATGTGCATACTTGACTATAAAGGAGGATGAGAGCAATACCTTCCATTGATCGAATTTCCATACAATAATTCGTACCAATTCACGATAAGTATGGCACCGTATGTGGCATTGTATGGCCGACTTCGTAGATCACCTGCTTGTTGGTTGGAAGTAGGAGATAATAAGCTTCTTGGACCTAAAATGATCCAGTATACTCTTCTAAGATTGAGCTTATTCAAAACCGCATAGGAATTGCACAAGATCATCAAAAAAGTTATGCCGATGCGAACCAGAGGCATGTGGAATTAGAAGTGGGGGATTAAGTTTTAGTGCGGGTATTCCCAATGAAGGGCGTAATGCAATTCGGAAAGAAAGTCAAACTTGTGACACACTATGTAGACCCTTTTCCCTTTATTGGGAAGGTAGAGCCCGTAGTATATCAACTTGTTTTTTCGGAACGTATACAACCAATTCATGATGTATAAGAGGTGTGAAGGAGATCATTTCCATATTCCATCACATGATATCGAGTTACAACCTGATATTTCATATGAGGAAGAACCAGTTGCTATTTTAGATCACGTAGAGCGTTTACTAAGATCGAAAGTGGTACCCTTAGTCCGAGTCCAATGGGGACACCATAATGCCGAGGAATTTACTTAGGATGAGACGACGATATTTGAGAGAAATACCCCCTAGTCTTTTTATAAGGTATGCCTAAATTTTGAGGGGAAAATTCCCTTGTAGGGGGGGGGGGGGGGGGGGGGGGAGTATGTAATACCCCTTACTTTTGAGTGATTATTTTATATTAAATTGCATGGTGGGTTAATTTTATAAAATAAAGGAAATTGAAGTGCGTATTATTTTAAGTAATTTTTGAGATATTATTTAGCGAGTTTTGCGTATTTACTGTAATGTGAATGTAAATAGCATCATATTATTTTTATTACGTCGTTGTGCTTTAAGCGACGATTATGACTTATATTCCAATTGGGTAATTATTAATGACTTAATATGATATTGGAACATGAAATATTGTACGATATTCTGGATGCCAATTTAGATGGCACGGTTAGTCCGAAAATGGTTGATATAGTCAAAATAAGTGTTAAGATGTATTTTTGGGTTCCAGGTACTTTTGACCGGTTATAACTTAATTATGTTGTTACGAGTCATTTTAATTGTCTAGTAGAATTTAAATTCTAGACTTAATGTAATTAGGTATTTAAGTCTTCCAAGATCATTTTATCTCTCATTTGTGTTTCTAAAACTAAGAGAGAGTTAATGAGAGGGATAGAGCTTGGGAAAAGAAAAGAGAGAATTGGAGATTTGGAGCTTGAAATCGTTGCTACGAAAAGAGAATCCGAGACAACAAACATGAGGCAAGTTTCTAACTTGAAAATATATGATTTAGTGTGGATAATTTGTATATATAGTTGTATTCTTGAGATTTAACAATTAATGGGTTTTGATGATTTTAGTGTTTAAACCCTTAATCTTTGATTTAAATTTGATTTGAGTTGGAGATATTAGTTAGTTATTGTGTAGGGACGATTTGGTTAAATTTTCGGTTGATGATGTTGAGATTAGAGGGAAGAATTGGAATTGGGGGATTTAGAGTTCATAACTACATGTAGCCCCAACTGGGAAATCTGTCCAGGGGGAATCAATTCACCCTCCTCAGCGAATCGATTTGCTAATAAGAGTGGCTACAGGTCTGAGGAACTGAATAGATTCGGGTTAAGATCGAATCGATTCGGGCTAAGACAGGATGTTGTTTTTCTCAGCCGAATCGATTCTCTTTTTGGGCTAAACGATTCGTTATCAGGGGCGAATAGATTCGGCCCTAGGCGAATCGATTCGGAAACCCTGCTGTTTTGGGATAGTTTTCTATTTTTATTTCTAGACCTTTTCTTTTAGTTTTAAGGCTTAGGGACCTTTTCTTATGAAGTACTAAAGAGTATTAGGGGGATTACTACCCTAGATTAGTATGGGTGTAATTGGGCTTATTTCGGGGGTTATTTATAACACCCCCCTAAATTCAGGCGTCGGCCGCCACCAAAATTAATCCGGACGTTAATAAAATAAATATCATTCTTAGCATGTGATAGATTTGAGATATATAAATTCTAATCCACAAGATAAATAACTTAAATTAATCCCAAATATTAAGGACGTTGAACTGATTTATCTAAAAGTGCGATATAAAGCCGTCACATGAAATCTCCGAATATCTTAATTATTACAATAAATCAAGTCCAACTGAAATCTTTTAAAACAACTTTGGAACCGAATGGCCCAATAAAACCCAAATGTAGTCTCACAACAAATACGACTGAATAGGAAGAAATAAATGACTAAAATGATAATATAAATCCAGCTGCACTTCCAATGGATCTCCAAAATATCTATGCAGCTACTCCAATTTAATTCCTGAAAATATTAGTCAACGCATGTGTTAGAGGCAAAGCCCTGAGCATAAATACCGGCTACTCCTTCCAATTAGGGCCCTTGAACCTAGACAATAGTTCTATACATATCGAACAAAACAATAGAATATTTTAATTAAGAGAAAGTCTAAATACCCCCCAAGGTTTAAATGTGCCACACCAATATTATTTTAAATTTAACCCAAACCCCACGATGTTAATGTTTCTGAATTAACCGGGATGAATTGTTCTCACTTTATTATTAGGTATGGCAGTCCTCCCTCCGTGGGTGATTTACACCAAAATTGATTAATAATACCACACATCCCCTTGTTAAGACCGCCGTTTGACTCGATTTTAATCTGCGGCCCTCGACATATGACAAGGTTCTACACACACACACACACCCTTGTCAAGACCGCCATCTGATCCGATTTTTTTATCTGCGGCCCTGGACACATGATGTCGCCATTCAATTTTAATACCAGTTTTAATCTTGCGGTATTAATTTCCCAAAATTTCTCATACTAGTTATTCAGAATAAATTTTCCCCACCTTTAATAGCGATGTGAAAATCCTCAAAAGAATCCGTAGTCCCAAAAAGTTTCCCAAACACAATTTCATCACACCATAAATAAATGATGATTTTAACGATTTGCTTAAACTAGATATCAATTCTAGGTTATCACATCAACGGTAAAAATAGAAAATTTGCCCCCACCCCAATTTATATAACCCGCATAGATTTATTTTAATTAGTCCCATACCTAATTACCATAAATCGCAACTAAGGCCCACTTTATTATTCCCATACCTAACAAGAGTACTATAGCAAGGGTGAAAACTAATTATCTAAAATACCAACATTCCCGAAATATTCAATATTTTAATATTTCATAATTTACATAAACATTCAAATTAAAATACTAAGGGATCCTCTACATGTCCACAATATTATTAAGGAGTCCTCAACAAGTGTACAATATTATTTAGGGGTCCTTTACAAATCCAAAATATTATTTAGGTGTCCTTTACAAGTCCAAAATATTATTTAGGGGTCCTCTACAAGTCCAAAATATTTTTAAGGGGTCCTTTACATAAATTTGTCCGTAATATCACCAATAATCCAAATAACAACAAAATTATATTTATTTGATATAATTAAATTATTTTTACAAACTGCCCAATAACTATTTTCTTCAATTTCTTAAGTTCTTAATGTCTTTTAGAACCATGAGTTTTAATGGAGGCTATAATCAAGACATATATCACTAAAGTAAAAGAATAGGATAAACATGCCTGATTTTTCGAATGTTGAAATTGATGAGAGATTTGGGTTCCCTTCAAAAAATTGATCGAACAGCTCCCTTGCACCACTTTGAAATAGTTCTGTTTTGACCCCCAAAACTAAGCTTGAAAAGTGTTTTAATGGTGTTTTGGGTCTTGGAGGTGAAAGATGAAGAGAGAAGTGTGTGGTGGCTGCTAAGGGTTTGCAAAAATGGTGTGTTAAAATCCCTAACCCAAGCTTCCTATTTTTAGTAAAGTTTGAGGGAAAAAAATAAATAAAATTTGTAAAAAAAAATGGTGTGGCCGAACAGAAAAATGGCCTAAATAGAGTATTAATTACGTTTCTTGGAAATGTCAAAGAAGGGAAAGTCATTCAAAATTAAATTTTGAGTCGGTATGGTAATTTTCAGAATTTTCTAAGCACTTTTATTTTTTTGAATAACATAATAATATTTTATTTATTTATTCATTTTTTTACTTTTGACCCTATGGCATTCTTAGGCCTATTATTATCATCCAATAAATATGGTCAAATTATTTTTAACCCCAATAAAATGTCCTATAAAAATCATGCAAGTTCGCGTCTTGCGCGACACCTGCTGACTAACGTCCAATTTTTTTTTAAAATTACCCATTTAAAAATCCGGGTTGTTACATTATTAAATAGAAGTTAGTGTTGTTTTCATCTCGGAAGCTAGCTTAGGACTAAGGGAAAGTAGGATGGTATTGTCTAGGACTCTTGGAGACTAGTATGAGGAAAAATTCCACTTGGTAGTCTATAGTGTTGTTGTGAACATTCAGAGATTAGTATTGGGGTAATTAAACCTCGTAGTTTATATCGTGATGCATATTCGGTTCCGAAAAAAGATATATATATATATATATTAAATTGGCACATATTGCTAAGCACATATGATTTCAAAAATGTAAAAAGTGGATGTTTTAAATTGGCATATCTTGAGATTATGGAATGCATATACATACCTCTCTAAATGCTATTGTGGCCATCCCTGATCCTCGTCGCGGGCCGATGAGAGTGAGGGAGGATCTCGGCTCCCACGCATCCCTCTCGGGAGTGCTTCAGCCGGCGTCATGTAGTGAGGTGTAAAAATGTAGAGATATTAGTGTCGCCAGTCTATTTTACTCAAAACAGACAAAATAAAGGGGAACCCATCCCGAACGACAACATCCAAAGACATACTGATGCATGCGAAACCAAAATGATTCGAGAAGGGTCTGAAGGCTAAGTTACGAAATGGGAAGGTTTTAGGCACCCATTCCTCCCTTACGGTCTCTCATGGATTTTTGCTATTTTCCTTTTATTTTCCCCGTGATATGTGTGAATGTGTATATATAACGGAGGTAGGAATCCTCTACTTGCATCATGGAATATATAAAGAGAGTCATCCGTAGGAATCTATAAAAAATAATATTAGAAAATAGGATTTAAGCGATTATCCTTACGTCGATCATTATGATGAAACGATAACGCATGTGGAATAATACGCTACTAAGAATAAATATATGTATATATAAATATATGTAATCTAAGAGAATTGAATTTAGAGAAAAAAAAATGAGAAAAGTATGAATAGGACTCGAGTCTTGAGTTTTACCTCGAGACGCCTATGTAGCCTATAGAGGCATCAAATTCCACGTAGTTTGCATTAAAAACGAGGGGCGGGGTTTATCCCATAAATCCAATCACGGACTTCTCTTATTTGTGTGTGTGTGTGTGTGTGTAGAAAAAGTGTTTTAGTTGTGAGAAAAATTTGAGAAAAGTGTGTGAATCCCTACTTGAAATTTATGAGCAAACCATCATTTTCTTATTTGTTGGGTTTTTATTTATATGAAAATAAGATATATGAAATAATACTAAATAAAAAATATATTAAGAGATGTGAGATGAGATAAGAAAGTGATAAGTACTAAAACAAGTTATTGCGAATTTATGAGAATTTAAGGAGAGAGTTGAGAAAATTGGACCTTCTTGATGATCTTGAGCTTGATCTTGAATGTTGGAAAGCAACCCTCGCACTTTGGATGATGATGGAGGGTAATGAATTCACCAAGTTTGATGAAACGGAGGATGAAAAATGAAGTTTGGAAAGTGTTTTGGGTGTGGAAATCGTGCTGACTTCGAAAGAGATTTTCTGGATTTGTTGAGAGTGATATCTATCAGATATGAGCTCCCCTTGCAAGTGAGGTTAAGGCATCCTTTTATAGGCCCAGGTCACTGCTGATCGGCATAGATCTGGTCCTGCCTATTGGCACCTGCTGATAGGCATGGTCTGAAACCTACCGTTTGGCAGTGTGCTTCAGGCCTTTTCAAAAAATCGATCGCTGAGTGCAAACCGTTGATTATAATCACTCACGGGGCATACCATTGGAAAGGTCATTCAGAGACCTTTGGAAATACTTTGGATTATTCTCGGGTTAGGGAGTTGACTTTGGGTCATATGTGTCTCTAAAGCATTCATCAGTCCATTGGACGGGGAATCGTCAGATGCAAATAGATCGTTCATCCGCATGGTAAGTCCGAATATCGCATAGGGCGGACCGTTGGAAAGGTTAGGAGATTTACTTTGACATTCTAAAGAGTTTGATCCAGTGCAGGGAGTTGACATTGGTCAATCAGGACCTGGAAGCATGCGATAACCTTTCGGAGTAAAATGAATCATTCGCCCGTACCTTAAGTCAGAATCTCACACAAGGCGGACCGTTGGAAAGGGGTTTCAGTGCCCTTCGGAGATTCATTCAGTTCTGGTCGAGATGAAGAGTTGACTTAGGTCAAACGGAGCCTGGGAGTGCTCGATGGCCTCCTGATCAAGTTTTGGGGGAAAATAGGTCGTTGGTCCGCATGGTAAGTTAGAATCGTGCATGGGATGGACCATTTGGAAATGGGTTTCAGGGACCTTTGAAGATTCATTCAGTCTCGGTCGAGCTGAAGATTTTAAATTTTGGCCAAACGGAGCCTGGGAGTGCTCGATGGATTTTAGGTCAGTTCTCGGGGTATGACATGGGTTTGTAGTAATAAAGGGAGGTGCTAGGGACCTAAGGAGAGTTTAAGGGGTAATATAATGGGGTGTCTAGAGATCCCGTCGACGGGTGAGTTTGCAACAAATGATAGCCATTGAATAAACACTACATGATGCTTTTGAGAGAGTATGACCAATTCAGAGGGTAGAGGCCAATTCTGAGGAACTAAGGGGGAGAGTATGACCAATTCAGAGGGTTGATGTTGATTTTGAGGAACTAAGGAGCTTTCTGGGGAGGTTTTGAATGATGTTCAGAGGTTTCGATTAATTTTGAGGACCTAAAGCGATGTTGGGAATGACCAACATTGTGCGTCGAAGCCAATTCGAAGGGCTTAAAGATGAGGGTGACCGATTCTATGGGTCAAAGCCAATTCTGCGGGCTTGAATTAAGATGACCAATTCTGTAGGTCGAGCCCAATTCTGCGGGATTAAAAATAGGATGACCAATTCTGCGGGTCGAAGCCAATTCTGAGGGCTTAAGGTGGGATGACCAATTCTGTAGGTCGAAGCCAATTCTACGGGCCTAAGAAGAGATAACCAATTCTGCGGGTCGAAGCCAATTCTTCGGGCCTAAGGTGAGATGACCAATTCTACGGGTTGAAGCCAATTCTGTGAGATTAAAGATGAGATGACCAATTCTGTGGGTCAAAGCCAATTCCGCGGGCTTGAAGATGAGGGTGACCGATTCTACGGGTCAAAGCTAATTAAGCGGGCTTAAGTGATGATCTAATAACCGAGGTCAACTCTGACCTAAGAGAGGTGACGACTGAGGACTGAGGTCAATTCTAACCTAAGAGTGGTGACGACCGAGGACTGAGGTCAATTCTGACCTAAGAGTGGTGATGACCAAAGATCGAGGTCAAATCTGACCTAAGAGTGGTGACAATCAAGGGCCGAGGTATCTTTTGACCTAACTGAGGTGAAGATCCAAGATCGATGTCAATTCTGACCAAAGAGTGGCGACGACCGAGGACCGAGATCAATTCTAACTTAACTGAGGTGACAATCCAAAATCGAGGTCAATTCTGACCTAAGAGTGGTAACGATCGAGGACCGAGTTCAATTCTGACTAAACTGAGGTGATAATCTAAGACTGAGGTCAATTCTAACCTAAGAGTGGTGACAACCGAGGACCGAGGTCAATTCTAACCTAACTGAGGTGACGATCTAAGACCGAGGTCAATTCTAACCTAAGAGTGGTGACGACCGAGGACCAAGGTCTATTCTGACCTAACTGAGGTGACGATCCAAGATTTAGGTTAATTCTAACCTAAGAGTGGTGATGACCAAGGATCGAGGTCAATTCTGACCTAACTGAGGTGATGATCCAAGATCGAGGTTAAATCTGACCTAAGACTGGTGATGATCGAGGGTCGAGGTCAATTCTGACCTAATTGAGGTGACGATCCAAGACCGAGATAAATTATGACCTAAGAGTGGTGATGATCAAGGAACGAGTTCAATTCTAGCCTAACTGAGGTGATAATCTAAGACCGAGGTCAATTCTAACCTAAGAGTGGTGACGACCAAGGATCGAGGTCAATTCTGACCTAACTAAGGTGATGATCCAATACCGAGGTCAATTCTGACCTAAAAGTGGTGACGACCGAGGACTAAGGTCAATTCTGGCCTAACTGAGGTGATGATCCAAGATCGAGGTCAATTTTGAGCTAAGAGTGGTGATAATTGAGGACCGAGGTCAATTGTGACCTAACTGAGGTGACGATCTAAGATCGAGGTCAATTCGGGCCTAAGAGTGGTGACGACTGAGGATCGAGGTCAATTCTGACCTAACGATCCAAGACCGAGGTCAATTCTGACCTAAGAGTGGTGACAACCGAGGATTGAGGTCAATTTTAACCTAACTGAGGTGACGGTCCAAGGCCGAGGCCAAATCTGACCTAAGAATGGATAAAGATTGGATTTTGATTTCGCTGGGGAAAAAGCGCCTTGTGATTTTGATTTGAGCTGGAGAGCTGATTGCTGGGAGACTTTTGTATCTTTAGAAGACTTTACGAGAGGAACAACCAATTTGATGTTACAAACTTGGCTGAGGAAGTGATTAGGTGGTCCAGGTATTGGACGTATAACTTGGGAGGTTTGAGATCTTTGTGGTATAGGAGGTGATCCTTAGAGACCCTCCGGGGCTTTGCCGGGAGGAGATTCACTTGGCTTTTGAGAGTTTCACTGGGGAAATAGGGGTTTCTCATGAGGGGGTGCGAAATTCTCTAGGTGAAAATGTTCTAAATCCTTCTTGGGATTTTTAGGAATTTTCTGAGGGGTTTTCAGGATTTTCTAGTATTTTCTGGGAATTATTGTAAGAAATTTTAAGGAGGTGCCGACCGGCATGGTTCAGAGGGTGCCATTTGGCAGTGGCATGGACTTTTGGACTGCCTCGGGAAGGTAAGGGGTCAGTCCCAATCGGTGGGTGGGGGTCGATGACGATCGACATGATGCTTGGTATCCTATATAAAGGGGCGAATTCCCCTCATTTTTTGCGGCTTCTTGCTTTCTCTTTTTCTGCAATTTCTCTCTGCGAATCATTCTAGCATTTCGATCTCTAAGAAATATCCGCCTTTGTGAGCACTGCATCCCATAGGGAATGGTTAACTGTTGATGACTGGGCGAGTGTGGAGTGGAGGTCTAGGGCACCTCTTGCTTTGGGCAGTGAGAAATTTTTTGACGCATTCGAGCCGGTCGTGGATGAGCGGACTTTGCTAGGAGAGCCATCGTGTCATCGGTCTTCTAAGGTGGTGAGCCTCGACGGTTATGTAAGTAACCTGACTTTTGGCATTCTTCTCTTTTTGGTGATTTTTCCTTCTTTCTTGAACTTTTACATTGTTTTTCCTTTTTGACAGTCTGATGTCTCCTTGAAGAACATGCGTGTCTGCGGGACGATGGGGCTTAAGGATGTTTGGGAGCATCTTCCACCCATGATGTATTGGGTGCTATCCTCAGGGGGGTTTAGGAGGTTGGCGTCTGCGCTGGATGAGATTCCTCATTCGACAACGGTCTTTTGCGCTATGGGGGAAAGGTGATGGGATACTACCCACACTTTTCATTTTGGTCTCGGGGAGATGGCGGTGACTCCCATAAACATGCAACAGATACTGGGGATGGATTGTGATGGAGATAAGATAGATATGGATCGCTATTTGTAGGTGAGGCCAGAAGCAGTACATGTGACACTTTGTGACGTAGGGAAGATAGTCTCTGGGGATTCCATCCGGATGTCTTTGCTGAAGGATGTTCTGCTGAGTAGGGTGGTTGATGTGGAGGACAAGCTACAGGTGAGACAGATGGCCCGATTATTCATATTATTGGTGATGTGAGGTTTCATGGTGGCGTCGAGCGGTGACGTCGTCCATTTGTGGTTCTTACCGTATTTGAAGATGTTTTTTTAACATACCTCTATATGATTGGGGAAGCCTGAGTTTGGTGAACCTCTATTTTTCTTTGGATGCATTCAACCGGTGCTGCCGGCAAACTTTTACTGGAGCGATGTATCTCTTCCAGGTATCTTTTAATTTTGCGCATTTTCCTTTCATGCATTTGCATTTTCCTTATGCGTCTCTTTTTTATTGTGAATTCCTGTCTTTAGCAGACATGATTCTATGAGGTTATTGGGTGCAATACCTAACTGATCCCTCTGAAGGATGAGACTATTGGAGACTTCTGCTGCTTGTATCGGTGGCGGAAGGCCAATTAGCACTTGAAAGGATCTCTCTCTCTAGAGGAAGTGCGTCAGGTCTTGAATGGCCTGACTAGTGGTAGGGTAAGACTCTTTCCTTTTAAGTCTTGGCTTTTGCACATTCTTAATTTGTATTGACTTATGCCTGCTCGGGGATTTTTAGGTGACTTTTTACCCTTAGGGAATAGCCATTCAGGATACAAGGGCGATAGGGGTGAACGTGCAGATGAGGCATTTGCTGGAGCATGAGTTCATCTATTCTTGGTATCTCGGGGAGCGAGTGGTTTGCCAGATTGCTGAGGAGGAGGTGGTGGTTCCACCTGCACAACCTCCTACGTCTATGAGGCGGGAGCGGCTATTGTCAGAGGATACGAGGATCGCGACGATGATTAGCGAGTACTACCTGTTGTTGACTGATACGGCTTCACCGTACGAATATATGGACTTTGTGATGAGCTGTTTGATGGAACCCAGCATATATGATGCCTTGACTTTCCCTCCTGCGGGTTCGAGTCGGGCAATGGGGTCTTTCCACAACGGCGATGGTCCATCGGTGTCTGCGGTGGCGGCGACTTAGAGGTTCCCTTTATGTGATTGCATACTCCTTCATACAACATTCGATGGGGTGATGGAGGGATGGTGCCTATGTTTCACCGTTCTCATGCTATGAATCCAGAGGAGTTGGGTTTGACAGAGGGGGTCCTTCATCCTGCGGTATACCTTCTTCCTCTTTTTGGTTCCTTTTTTGTTTTGATCCCTTTTTTATATTGATTTTGCCTTTTACTTGTAGCAAGTTCGGGTGTTGACCACTTGGCTGCGGGACATCAGAGACTGGATATCTTTAGCGACTTCCCATGTTCGGGATGCGGTCCCTGTTCCATCTTGTTTGGTGTCGTATGCTTCATCCTGGGAGGACTCTGGCTCGGGTAGTGGTGGTGATCGTCTCGCCATAGAGGAAAGAGAGCACGTCACAGGGGTGGAATCTCTTAGGGAGATTGGTGAAGGGTAGGTGAGAGGGAGACATATAATGTGGGTTCGGACTGAGTCCCGTTATTGTTTCTTTTCTTTTATTCTTGCAACATTGATGTAACACAGAAGAAATATTTATGCAATGCAAATGGAGTTTTTTTATTATCTTTTGTTAATGGTGAATGAATGCATGCACATGCGCTTTTTTCTTTGCTACTGAGACCGTAAGAAGAGATATTTTTGGGATTTTTGAAGGAAAGTATTTGAAAAATAACAAATTATGTAGGGCTAGAAGAGGATTTTTGAAATTCTATTGAAAATATCAATTTATTTTTTATTGAGTTTCTGATTTTGACAAAAGAGGAAAAAGGAAAATTTCCAAAAATGGGGGTTACCGATCGACAAGCCGCTTGTCCTGCCTATCGGTAGTCCAGTCCAGTCCCATCAATTCAAAGCTTTTGATTGGTTCCCTCTTCAGCCTTTTATACCTTGTGGGGTAGGATTCCCTCCGATTTCTGCAGGGGTTATGACTTTTGTGAGGGTTTTCAAGTATAAAAATGGGTAAGGGTGGAGTGTTTTCATCACACCTTCACATTCTTACTTACTTTCCCACTATCTATTAGTCTTGTAAGGTGGCTCTCCCTGTTAGCATTGAGTTTGCTAACTACCTCGAAGCCTTGGAATCAATGTTCTCTTATAACGTCGACTACGATGCTTTTAATATGCGTCGATTTTCTTTATGGCGCAATCGGCCCATTGAGCGGAACATGCTGATGGCGGCGGTACAATTTTGGTACCCCGAAGACTATGTATTCCGCTTTGGGTTGGATGAAGTTTGTCCTACCTATGAGGAATTTTTTATCATGCTGGGGATAAATCCCAACGTTGCTGCGGCTTTACCCGAATTTTCCCATTCTCCCAGGGATTTACTGACTGGACTTCTTCGAATTTCACTTTCGGCAACTAGATCATTGGTTACTGGAGGAATGATCTATCTCCTAGCGGTGTTGCAGTTCATGCATTTGCGGGAAGTAGGTGATGCTGGCTATGCTGGAACCATTGCTCTAGGCCTTGTTTAAAAATTGTTGTTGGTGACTGGGGAACTAATGGTGGATCCGCAAATGGAAGCCATTACTTCATGGATGTCATACTATCGCAATCCTAAGGTGGTGATACTGGCGGAAACCCTAATCCGTCTGGATGCCTGGCGAGAAGGTTGTTCTGACTTCTTGCGGGGTAGCCCCGTGATGCTGTTCATGTGGTTGTCTGAAAGACTCCGCCTGGTGACTCTTCCAGAATATCCTATGTCGGCTATACCCAACTTATTTTCATGCCACCTTTTCAGTGTTGGCCTGACTATTGAGAGCTGAGAGAATTGGTTTGTGGAGCATGGGGCTCGAAATTTGTATTGGTCAGTGCCTTGGTGGGGACAGTTGCTTCCTATTCTGGAGCTATGAGAATATCCGTATGATCGACTTATTGGTCTTAGACAAACCTCTTTTTATTTCCCTTGGCGGCTTTTGCGCTAAATTGGTTGGGTACATGTCGTGTCACTTTGGACACTAAATTTCTTTCTAGTAGAATATTAGACTGAGCGTCTGCTCTTGCGGCTTGACTCTTTATGGGAAAATCGGCATCCGTCGACCCGTCCCTGTCAGTCTGTTGGGAGAGTTTGACATATCCACAGGGATTATATGAAGTGGTTATGGAGGAGAGTAATTAGCAAGATGTTGGCAGTGGATATTGGAAAAAGGTGGTTTGTTCTGTTTAATACCATGGATGGGGGTGTTGTGGTTTTTTTCGATGCTAGTTCAGGCTTGTCAATCCCTGGAGTGCCTGCGGTAATCTATGCAGGCATGGGAAACTTGGGGACCCTAGGATATAGGTGATGATGACGGATCAGGCTCCTCTGGTAGCTGTGGATAGGACTCTTGGAGAGTTTATTTTGTGGTGGGGAATAAATTTTGGAATTTATTTTGGATTTTTAGGAAAATAGGGGGTAGGGAGTTATCCATACCTTTTCTTATGTAATCTGTACCGTGATTTATTATTAGTGAAATAAACCAGTTTCTTATCATCCAACTGTGCCTTTCGATGAATTTTGCATTTTTGAATTATCTATACCAATCGCTAAAGCATACATAATCCTTGTGTTCAAGTATATGTTATAATGAACTGTCGTTCTCGGAGATAAGAAAAGAATAGCATTTTGTGAAAAAGAAAGGGTCGTGCTCATGTAAGGTGTATGAGCTGCCTACGTACTTTTGGGGATTTTGGAAATTTTTAACTTTGTTTGAAAATGGTTTTTGTAGAGGATCAGGCCCATGTAGTTCTGGGTAGAAGGAAATGAAGAGATGTTTTTTTAGAATAGAAGGGAGATGAGAAGAGTCGTAGCGCGCCGAGCTTTTGGACTAGAGGTAGAACTTTTTGAGATAGTCCAGGTTGATTGGACGAGCCATTTCTTCCCCATATAGGTCGGTAAGCATTGCGGCACCACCGGACAAGATCTTCTTCACAATGTAGGGGCCGCTCCAATTGGGATTGAATTTCCCTCTAGGATCCCATATAGGTTCTATTATTTCCATGAGGGTTAAGTCCCATTCCCGGACACCGTGGTCCTTGACTCTCTTGTTGAATGAACGCGCTATACGATGATGGTACCCTTGTATGTGGTAAAGGGCTTTCAATCTCCTTTCATCTAGGAGGGTCAGCTCGTCGAGACGTCTTTGGCACCAGTTGTCACCCCTAACCCCATTAGGATATAACTAACTGAATAGTTCACAAACCACACTTATTATTTATTTATTTATTTGGTAATACACATTAAAACAACTTCAAGGTTAAAATTCGGAATACTAAAAATACAATTGTTTTGAGGAGACATAATATAAACAAAACTCCCATACCATTTAACTTAATTACAACTAGTACAATGTACAAAACAAACTGATGAGACAATACTACTATTCACTTAACATCCTAGACTTGGCAGTGGCAACTTCAAAACCTGAAAATGTAAACATATAAAACCATGAGTTTAAAAACTCAGTGAATGTACTACATCTCTATATAGTAAAAATTCTACATTAACATATCAACATATAAATATATCCATCTCTGGGCGAAATTAGGCCATATACATATCCGGAGTTAATAAACCCCAAATCTCCTGCTCGTTGGCAATAATCATCTCTATAGGTTTTAATAACCTAACATCTCCTGAATTGCATACCAATTCAACATATATTGACTTTTATAAATTCATAACATCTCAACATCTCTTGAATTTTAATAAGTCATAACATCTCAACATCTCATGACTTTTAGTAAGCCATATCATCTCAATATATAATACATACACATCATATCCATAATCAACTCAGTAAGTACACTCACAATGGGTTGTTAACTATGTATTCCCGTTTCCTTCTGGTGGAGCTAAAATGGATTAATTTGACCTTACACCTGTTAATCCAAGTAAATCAGTACAAAATCTCAATCATAAGTATTATTTTAATATATCTATGTAACTTTCAATGACTATACAACACCAATAATTCTACTCAAGTCACATTCCATAAAACATGTGTAACGACAAAACAATGGTATACATGTTGATAAAGTTATGGACATTTAACCGTAGGAAATACCTCATAAGGAATTTATAACTAAACCCAAGTAAATATTAAATCATACTTCTCAATGTATATACACATGAAACATGTACTCAAAATACTCTTTGAAAAGAGCAGATACAAATATTCTTTCATGGGGTATCCAATATGGCCTCAAATTATTGTCATCCATACTTAACCATCTCATATTCATAAATAGTACATATAAAGGTGTCCAAGATTATCAATATGAAAACATATCTGAATATAATTTCCGTTACAAGTGACGGTGTAATTTTTCAAGCTTCCTAGAGCAAGTTATGGCCATTTCTTTACAACACAATAAATCTTCCCTACAAACTCCTCTATTGTTCCTTCAAATTCCAAGAATTTTCATAATTTTTCTACAGCATAACTTTTCATGATTTTCAACCCTTTTCACTAAACATACTGAATAGTACATAATTAAATTTTCATAATCTTTTGACTTCATTTTCTATGTCAAAAGCTTTACCAAACTCAGGGTATACCGAAATCAAATATCCAGACAACAACTATGTACCAACTTGAAATCATCATTACGGCCTAACCACATGGAGATAAATTATAATTTTCCAATATGATATGAATATATGAGTCTAATTTCATATCCAATTAGAATTTCTCAATTCCAGTAAGCACACAAAGAGATACGAAAGTTTGAATACAAGGGGTTTCAATACAAAGCAATATGACCTATAAACACCATTTATCTCACATATGAACCAATAAATATTATCACAAACGATGATGGAATTTCAGTCAGTAATTCACAATTTATATACTTTTAAATAAGTATAATACAAGATTAAAACAATATTTATCACAAACTTATACCTTAGAAACACTTTAAGGATTTTCTTGGAATTTTCCTAGCCTTTCTTGTAATCTTTCTTCCTTAAACTCTCCCTGTCTCTTTCCTTAAGCTTAAATCTCTCACAACTGAACCTAGGGTTATATTTACTTAAGAAATAAGTTAAAGAGAGAGGTTTAAGTCTGCCAAGGCTGCCTCCCATGCCCACCAATCAAATTAAACCACTTGGATTACTAAAAGACAATTTTCCATTTAAAGGGAATGGAAATATTTGCCCCTTGTTCATAAATTTGGCCTAACTTCTTACTCGAACACCCATTTGATGCACGTTTTGTTGTGTTACAACCCTAACTCACATGTATACAACTATGTATATTTCACCTCAAGTCATTGTAATGTTATAGCGGTCAAAACTAGTCTTAAACGGGAACATTTCTATCGAAAATAACAAAATTTTGTGTTCGTACATAACTCGACATTTCACGATTTATTAAAGTAGGATTAGACTAAACATAATCACTTAACATTAGATATACTAATAACACATTATTCATATCACATAATATAGGCATGATTAAAATATAATTTATCATAATTATATCTGGGTTGTCGCACTAGTCCTCTTCACTGACCTTGCTTTCAAGCATGACGCATAGCGAGGGTATTTCCAGCTCCATGGGTAGGACTGCTTCCACGCCGTTGACTAGAGAGTAAGGGGTAGCCCCAGTAGAGGTTCAAATTGAGGTTTGGTATCCCTATAGGGCATAGGAGATCCGGTCGGCCCAATCTCAACAGCTTTTGGTCATCTTGCTGATGATGGCTTTGAGGTTCTTGTTGGCAGCTTTGACTGCACCGTTGGTCTGAGGTCGATAGGGAGAAGATTTGTGTCTCTGAATCCCAAATTTGTTGACCACCTCTGTGGCTTCGGCCTCGAAGTGCAACCTGTTATCTAACACTAGCTCATGCGGGACCCCATATCGGTAGATGATGTACTTCTTGATGAATTTGGCCACTTTCTTAGCATTTAGCACTGCGTACGACTCAACTTTGACCCATTTGGTGAAGTAATAAATGGTAACTCTGATGAATACATGACCGTTTGAAGCCTTCTATGTAACTTTCCCTATGATGTTTATGCCCCAGGTGAATAATGACCAGGGAGAAGTCATGTTGTATAATTCACGCGAAGGCAGATGCTAAAGTTTGGAGAATTGTTGGCATTTGAGGCATCTCCAGACATAGGCGGTGCAATCATGGGTTATGGTGGTCTAGTAGTAGCCTTTTTGAATGATCTTATTGGCAAGAATGTGACCGTTCCTGTAGGGCCCACATTCCCCGTTGTGGATTTTTTGCATTATCTTTTCTATGTCAGCCCTGCGATGTAGTGAAAATGAGTCCCATTAGAGTTTCTTTTGAGTAGTTCTTTATGACAGATGATGTATTAGGCGGCTAATCTTCGTAGGGTTTCTCTATATTTCTTATTGGAACCTTCGGGATACTTATCATACTTGAGGAGGTGCCAGATATCATAGTATCAACAATTGGTTAACTCGGGATCTTCTGTGGTGACGAGCTCAATGTGGTAGCAATGGGTTGGGTTGTCTGGCTTTTGAACTAGGAAGGGGGTCATAGTTATTCCTTCAGGCATGTCGACCATGGAGGCCAAGGTAGCGAGAACATCGTCTAGGTTATTCTTTGCTCGAAGTAGGTAATGCAAGGTGATATCTTTGAATTGGGAGACTAACTCTTCTAAGTGAGCATTAAAGGGTTAGAGCTTCTCATCCTTGATTTTCCACTTTTTGAGCACTTGACCGATGATGAGGGTGGAATCCCCCTAGACATATAGACATTGAATAGCTTTCTTGAGAGCATCTTTGAGGCCTACTGTGAATGCCTCGTATTCATCCATGTTGTTGGTTCAAGGGAAGTCCATCTTGATGGCGATGGGAGTATGGGAGTCATCTGGGTCGATCAGAAGTTTCCCAATGCCATATCCCTTCTTATTGGCAGCGCCGTCAAAGAACATTTTCCATCGAAGGTTGTCTTGAGCAGTGCAAAGAATATTATCGTCTAGTAATTCGGATATCAATACATCAACTTCTTTTATAGGGTAATCAGTGAGGTAGTCAAAGATGGCTCTTCCTTTTATGGTTTTCTGCGTGATGTACACGATATCGAACTCGGCTAGGAGAATCAACCATCGAGCCATTTGGATGGATAATCGGGGTTTCTCAAGAAGGGTATTTGATAGGGTCCATTTGGGTTACAATCATGATAAAGAAGGCGAGCATCTAGTGTCGCAACTTTTGGGTGACCCAGACAAGTGCGATACACGCCTTTCCTAAAGAAGTGTAGTTGACCTCGTACCGAGTCAGTTTGTGACTAGCATAATAGATGGCTCTTTCTTTGCTGGAATTTTCAAGGTATAGGGATAGCAAATTGTGACACCCCGCCTAATTAAATACCGGGCGATCACTCCTTTATTAAATTAAATCAAGGTAAACAGTTGGTTCATTCTCAGCATCCCTGTTGATAAATTTTTTTCCAATTTAACACCCTAAATAATTAAGCTAAGTGTCAAAACATTTTTCATACAAACTTCCAAATTTTAATTAAAGAAAAAATTTATATACAAAACAACATTTCTACGATATAGAATCACACCACGATGAACTAAAATAAAACCATAAATTCGTCAATCGAATGTCAACATAATAAATTAAAAATCATAAACCATCCTGAATAAATCCCGTAAAACAATACAGGAATAACTGAAATATAAAAATCCCAACAATAAATGAAATGATGAAAAGGGCGACACATGCCCAATAAATGAGAGTAGTAGGAGTGGAGTCAATAACAGAAGTCGTCTACTCAAGTGACCTGCAACTCCCACCTAAGCTGCAGCTCGTTCTTCTCAAAGGATCCTAAGCAAGACGCCCCTGTGGCTGGGCACTTGAAAATATACATATATAGACAAAAGAGAGAGAGATAAAAAGAAACGGGTCAGGGCCCGAAAGTGTGTTTGATTTTAAAATACGTTAAGCAAGTATTTAAATTGATACAGGCCAATGAAAATCATATTAGTTCGACACTCTCTTGAGGAATTCTCACCTCTCTTTTAATGTGCACGCCTATCGTACTAACCTTCCCAAATAATTTAGTTTATCTTAACTTACTCATAAGTTTTCAAAAACGAACGATGACAATGTTTTAAAAAAGTTACTTTCAATAAGTATCACTCCTCTCGTTTTAGCTTCATTAAATTATAAAGTTTCCTAGTGTCTTCTCATACTTTCACAAAAGAAGTATTTAATAATTTGAGTCAACAACCATGTTCTACTTAACAAATCACAGTAGGCAGTTTAAAGTTTATAGCCTCATATATATATTATCTACTCGTATAATATATATATATATATATATATATAATGACACCCCAACTAAACTATGGTGCGGGCATACTCTGCTATCCAATCCCCGTATCTCTCACACAAAGGGAAATACAAGTTCGGAATCACTCTCGAACTGTATTAACATATACAAAACAACGTTGAGGCGAAGCATAGATTCCAAGTCCAAGAGGTCAGTACATACCCACACGTCTCTTAGGACCGTTCGACTATCAATCTGATAGCCCGTACCTAGGATCTCTATCTTCTAGGGTACGAATCAATATCCCCCATAAAGCAACACAGGATAAGATCGTCCCAGCGCGATAACCTCAGGGACAGCAAGTAGCGCGGGTACGTTTTTCACATGTATATAATATATGTACACACAATCATATAAATATACCCATTCATCATATTAATATAGGTCACTCTCCTTACCCATAATTACAACATTTATCCTTAATTTTAAATTTTTAAGATTTCGTATAAGGTTTCGTCTCTAACCTTAACTCGGAGGGTTTTCTCACTAATTACGTGACACTCGTGGATTTTATCCATCCAAGTAACAAATTCAGTAGGTAGACGTCTATTCACTATCGTAGGTATTCGTTGTAATCTCTCACTTGAAATACGCAGTTCGTCGTTCCTTAATTAATTATCCCTTAAACCCAATTATCATTTCATAATAAAGTTCTCAACACTTAATCATATGTCCTACTGGTCTCTTCTATATCCCAAAACATTTTATTTATAATGCCCAAGAAATATTCCACGGTAAATTAATTCAACTAATTAAACAAGGGGAAAAAAAAGTTTGCCAGGAGGGGTCGATCGATCGACGTCTGGGGCTCGATCGAACCTTCGATCGATTGACGCTCTAGGTTCGATCGATCGATCAAACAGGTATTTTGATTTCTGCAGAAGTGCAGTTATGGGTTTCATCCAACTTCTTCATCTAAAACGATGTGTTTTCATTCTAATCACCCCAAAAATCCTACTATCATCATTATAACATTATACCAGGTGTTTATAACGTAAAGCATGCGTGTAACTATCATTAAACAAGGGTTTTCAACCTAAAATCATGTCTAATTATCAAGAACCCTAAAGTTTTCTTAAACAGATTTCTAATGAATCTTTCTCCAATATTTCTTTATTATGATCACCAAATTTCGTTGATTATTACCTCTACATGGCAAGGGTTTCCAGAATTTACATATACATCAATACTACATGGGTTCTCCTATCAAAAATGGGGTTTTCTTCCATAGTTTATATCACAATTTATTCCTAAGCTAACATGAAGATTGCATCAACAAAAATAGCAAGTTTAAACACTTGCCTGGGATTTTGGTATGAAGATTCCCGGATGATTTTGGTATGGCTGCGTTCCTTGTCTCGTGATCTACGCGGTGGTGGTGGTGGTGGCGGTGAAATCTGGTGGCTTTTTGGCCTTGGTTTGCCTTGGAGCTCTCTCCTCTCTTCTCCAATGGCCGTCACTTGATTTGTGAATGTTCTAACCCTAAGAGGCTGACCTAATGGTTGATATAGGTTGGCTGAAATTCGTGGGTTTAATTACCTTATTTTGTAAAATGACCAAAATGCCCTCCCGGGTCACTAACTAGGCCTAAAAACACCCCGAGACCCAAACTAAACCCCCGGGTACACTTTTCTGACTATCTCGACCCTTCCGGACGCGTTGGCGCACTCAAAATGACCATACGGATAAGTTATAAAATATTCACTTTTTAATTAACATAATTAGTCCCGACGTGACACGGGCACGTCCCGGCTTAAATTTCCGAAATAGTCATTTAATACACCTATGACATTCAATATAACCAATATAATATATTACTTTGCTCATTAGTAATATTCAACAAGTTTCTTATAATTACTAACTCTAGTCACGTTAATAATTATAATATAATTAATTTCCGGATTTTTATTAAATAAATCATGACATTAAATTTAATAAATCCCCAAATTAAATATAGCATAAAAGTACGGGGTATTACACAAATCCCCAGCTGCAGTGTCGGTTATGGTTAGGTATAGGAGCTAGGGGAGAGAAGGCTGTGATGGTATGAGCACCGGGGGTTGGGTCAGATATTGTTTGATTCAGTCAAAAGCTTTTTGGCATGCCTCGTTCCAAACTTTAGTTGAATCCTTTCAGAGGATTTTAAAGATAGGATCGCAGATGGAGGTTAACTAGCAGATGAATCGGCTGATGTATTGTAATTTCCCGAGGAAGCCTCAGACTTCTTTCTCCGTTCGGGGAGGTGGAATATTGAGTATTGCTTTCAGCTTGGAGATATGTGCTTCTATCCCCTTCTCACTGACCATGAATCCCAAGAGTTTTCCCTTTGTAATGCCAAAGACGCATTTCTGTGGATCGAGTCTCATCTGATACTTTCGTAGTCGTTCGAAGAACTTTCACAGAGTGGGAACATGACCTTCTCTAGTTTTGGACTTGATAATCATATCATCCATATAGACCTCAACTTCCTTGTGAATCAGATCATGCAGGATGGTTGTAGCAGCCCTCTGGTAGGTAGCCCCAGTCTTCTTGAGACCAAATGGCATAACAGTGTAGCAAAAGGTTCCCCATGGGGTGATGAATGCATTTTTTTCTTGGTGGTCTGGGTGCATTTTGATTTGGTTGTATCCGACAAACCCGTCGACGAATGACTTAAGAGTAGGACTGGCTGTGTTATCCACGATCATGTAGATATTATGGAGGTGAGAATCATCATTTGGAGAGGTTTTGTTCAAATCCCGATAGTCTACACACATCCGAACCTTTCCTCCTGATTTTGGCACATGCAATATATTGGCTAGCCATGTGGGATATTTGATTACAAGAATGAAACCCACGTTCAACTATTTGACCACCTCTTCTTGGACCTTGAGCGACCATTTGGTGCGGATCTTTCTCAACTTCTGTTTAATTGGATTGTAATCTGGTGGAGTGGGAATCTCATGCTGATCTATTTCAGGATCGATGTTGGGCATATCATCGTAGGACCATGTGAATACATCCATGAATTCCTTTTGCAATTCTTGGAGTTATGCATCCTCATGCTCGTCGAGTGTAGCCCCTATCCTAATCTCGCGCAATTGGCTACTAGAATCGAGGTTAACAATAACAGTCTCTTCTTCATTAACTTGAAGTGCACGTAGTTCGCATGAAAAGCGAGGGGTGGGGTTTATTCCATAAATCCAACCGGGGACTTCTCTTATTTGTGTGTGTGTGTGTGTAGAAAAAGTGTTTTAGTTGTGAGAAAAATGTGAGAATCCATATTTGGAATTTATGAGCAAACCCTCTTTTTCTTGTTATTTGGGTTTTTATTTATATGAAAATAAGAGATGTGCAATTATACTAAATAAAAAGTATATTAGGATGTGTGAGATGAGATAATAAAAGTGCTAAGTAATAAAAAAAATTATTGAGAATTTATGAGAATTTAAGGAGAGAGTTGAGAAAATTCGACCTTCTTGAAGATCTCGAGATTGATCTTGAATGTTGGAAAGCAGCCCTTGCACTTTGGATGATGATGGAGGGTAATGAATTCACCAAGTTTGATGAAAAGGAGGATGAAAGGTGAAGGTTGGAAATGGTTTTCGGTGTGGAAATCGCGCTGACTTCTAGAGAGGTTTTTTGGATTTGCTAAGAGTGATATCTATCAGATCTGGGCTCCCCTTGCAAGTGAGGTCCAGGCATCCTTTTATAGGTCCATATCACTTTCGATCGGCATATACCTGGTCCTACCTATCCACACCTGCCGATAGGCAGGGTCTGAAACCCGCCGTTTGGCATTGTGTTTCAAGCCTTTTCGAAAAATCGACCGCAGAGCACAAAATGTTGATTAGAATCGCGCATGGGGCATACAGTTGGAAAACTCAGAGACCTTTGGAAGTCCATTGGATTGCTCCCCGGTTTGGGAGATGACTTTGGGTCAAATGTGGCTCTAAAGCATTCGTGAGTCCATTGGACGGGGAATCATCGGACACAAACGGATCGTTCGTCCGCATGGTAAGTCCGAATCGCACACGAGGTGGACCGTTGGAAAGGTTAGGATATGTACTTCGACTTTCCAAAGAGTTTGATAGAGTTTGGGGAGTTGACTTTGGTCAACTAGGCTCTGGAAGCATGCGGAAACCTTTCGGAGTAAAACAGATCGTTCGTCCGTACCCTAAGTCCGAATCGTGCACGAGGTGGACCGTTGGAAAGGGGTTTTCGTGACCTTCGAAGATTCATTCAGTTTCGATCGATCTGAAGAGTTGACTTAGGCCTAGCGGAGCCTGGGAGTTCCCTGAAGGCCTCCTAATCAAGTTTTAGGGGAAAATAGGTCATTCATCTGCATGGTAAGTCAGAATCACGCACATGACGGACCGTTTCGAAAGGGTTTTTAGGTTCCTTTGAAGATTCATTCAGTCTCGATCGAGCTGAAGAGTTTGAATTTTGGTCAAATGGAACCTGGGAGTGCTCGATGTCTTTTAGGTCAGTACTTGGGGTATGACCTGGGTTTGTAATGATGAAGGGAGGTGCTAGGGACCTAAGGAGATTTTAGGGATTAATAGAATGGGGTGTCTACAGCTATCATAAAAGCAGTGACACGCATGAGGTGATGTCCAATGTCTAGTGAATGCAGGGAGAATATACTCCTCGTCCATATGACCGGTGGATACATTGTGTGGTTGTTTTACTCGAAGTGAGGTAATTCCGCATATGGTTATGACTCACAGTCCAAGGTATATGCCCGCTTCCCACGGGATGCGATTTAGGATGCCCAAGTGGTCTTGGTTATAGACTATGGAAGATGATACCTATTTTGGGGCACATCCAGTGGGGTAACTCCAAGAAGGATGGTCTTAGAATCATTATAATGTGACTATAATTACTCTCACGAAAGTGTAACTTTATAACTGGCTGAAACATTTTATAAATCAACTTTTTGGCATACGATTTCAAAATGGTAAATGGATTTATGAAGAATTTTTTTATGAAATTGTGATTTAAGTATGATTAATGGAATTTATCTATTTACCTAAACTAAACAGATAGTTTAATTTAAAATGATCTAGTGTGACACTAGGATGTGTATTTAGATAAGAGGTGAGGATGATACTTATTGAAGAGAGAATCCGACCTGTTTATGATGTTTAATGCTCAAAATTGTTATGCATTTTATTCACACATATATCATATCAAACCGGGCCATGAACCGTTTATATTTCTATTTCTTGTGTTATTCTCTTTTATGCTCATGTGCTCCATCTCAAGGGCGCCCGATATGATCCTTCCTTCTCTGTGTCAGGAAGCTACAACATTGTTGCGAATGCTGTAGGATTCTCATTATAGATGCATCTATCTTTTGTATATTCTAGTTATGATCAGACAAACATTCGGGCATGTTACCCATGTTTTGTACCTGCTTATATATATTATGATATTTATTTGTAATACTTGGTGTAACCGTTATATTGGTCTCTTAATCGACAACATATTCAGCTATTATTTTGTTTTATGATAATTAAACTATTGTATGCCTTTATTTATATCCACCTTCTTTTATACATTGGATTGTCTAAATGGGTTTATTTAAATTTACAAATAAATTTGACATCCGTTTTGTAAAATAATTGGTGGTTATATCGTATTATTATTTTCAACAATGATGCTAAGAATGGACCATCTATGATTCCTATATATTATTGGAGTATCAGGCTGGCCACCTCTTATTTTAATAAGTGGGGTGCCACATTAGTTATGAAGTATTGTTTACTTTTGAGCTTCATTTTGATATGAACAATAGCACATTTATGTTTTGGATATAACATAACATCTTCAGTTTTGTATATTTACTTCATTTTCTTTTTATTTATTTTGTTATCTAATATAATTTGCAAGGAAATATTTATTGAGGAAACACAATTATTATGAATGCGTTTTTTTTTTGCAACCAAAGTATTCTTTTGTAAAGAAAAAACAAGTTGCAAAAATATTTTAGCAAGTAATAATGACGATTAGCAAGGAATTTTATTCATCACAAAATATCTTCTGCACAGAAATAAATGTTACTGAAACCTATCGTTATAAAGGTGATTATTATTTATAATCAAGTGTCTTTTTTTGTAACGAAAAAGAGTGTTACAAAAGATTTATAGCAATGAAAACTTAACATTTGGCAAGGAATTTTATTTCTCTCAAAATATCTTTTACGAGGATTTATTAGTCTCTTTTGCAACGAGATATTCATTGCAAAAGATTTTTAGTCAAAATATGGGAATTTTTTTGCAATGAAAAACATTTTTTTGCAATGAAACATTTAGTAGCAACATATGTTTAGCGACGATGATAAAATTTCCTTGCAAAATATCTATAGCATGATGGCTAATGCGAGGAAGATTGCAAGGACAAAAATCGTTGCAAAAGGCAACGAAAATATACCTTTCCAATGATTTTTTTTCCTTGCTGAAAGCCATAATTCTTGTAGTGATTGGGTATTTTTTCTATCATACAATTCCAAAAAATGGGTTTCATCTTAGGTTTATTTCATCTTTGATATTCATACGTATTTTTTAATCTACCAGATAACCGGAGTTTTATTCTTGAAGTTACATAATATATTGCTTAAATTTCAAGCTTTTATTTGTATTGCACTATACCATGTACATGTTGATCTTTTTACAAATCTACCCCATGTCTGTTACTGTTTAAATAACACCAATTGTTTTTAGTTTTTGCAGTTCTTATAGTTGTTTTCTTCCCATTTTGGTATTTCTCTCTAAACTATCAAGTATTTATAATTTGATATCGCCTCATAATATAGCTCAAGGTGATTGGTACTTGCCCCATGTGGTTGGTTCTACTTGCAAAGTAAACCAAATGACCATATTTTAGGAGTTCCTATTACAGCTCCTTTTGCAATTGTTCCCGCAGGGACTACGTTTGTTGGTAACACTTGTTTAAGGAATGTTTCAAAGTCCCATGGAGCTCCTGTCCAAATGACCATATTTTACGCTAGTTCAGTATGAGTTTATGATGACTTATATCTAGAAAAGGCTCAAGCTATCAGGTTAATATCTTAAAATGCGACTTCAACGACTCCTAATGTGTCACTAAGTACAACACAAAATGTAGGTATAGATGCCTAGACCTTCTGTGGGTGATGGTTTTATATTAAACCAATGCCCATATCACAACACCTTGCTTGGTCTTTCGAGAAATGTTTATGTGATCTCCCATAATGGTTCTCAGTCTGTAAGGGCAACTAGAAACACCAACAACATAAAAGAAGTCAAACCAATTCCGTTAATCATACCAAACCCATCTAAAGTAGTCAATTCGCTAGGATCTGACATTGTTGTGACTGAGGTGCTTCAAGATCGCAAAGCATCGCTGACTCAATTCTTAGGGAAGCGCAAGGAGAGGGTAAATATCATATCCCCATATGCGAGCAATAAATCTCAAGATTGTAGCATTCCTGTCTCTGGTACCAGAATCTTCTCTCTGAACTCTTTACATCTCTTAGCCATTCATTAACAATTAAATAGGACTGGGATCAAGTTGACATAGAAAACTTTCACACTAGAAGCAGCTGGGTCATATTATAAAATAAATCACACTTTTGTTGTATTCTATTGACTTCAATGTTTTGTTCATCCGATAATAGGAATGGTATTAATAACTCTAATATGTTTTCTATGTACTTTTACGTGGAAATAAAACTTGAATTGAACAAAGATTCTATACTTTATGATATTTAAGCAAATGTAATTCACATCTTCAGATATAACTTGGGAAAATTCTCAATCTTAATCGTCATCATCACATACTCCAATTTTTAATATTGTAGTACACTTCTATTGCTACTGTTAATAGTCACATTTATTTAATTTAGGCATCACTTATTCAATTTATCTATTTTTTTTAATTTCTAAATCATTGGTGTTTACTGGTGCACTTGTAAACCAACAAATGATGAAATTTCCTTTCTCCCCTTCTTGACATCTCTCTTTATAATTTTTAAGCTTGATGTATAATGCTCAATGTCAATGAGATCTTGCAATTGAGGGAAAAATTTCTTGAAAATATGGAAGAATACATGGTATCTTAATAGAATTGTTCTTCTCAGTTTATGAGACAAATTCCTTAAACACATTGTTCTGATATGATAATATTTGTAATCAACTTTATATAGGTTGTTTAGAAAATTCAAGAAAGAATAATCTAGGCATAGATCTGCACAATATAATTACTAACTACCATATTTTATATAATATTTGACTACTTATTTTAATTGACTAACTATTTTTTGTTTTGAATCGGATCGCATTTTGCAAACTACGGACAATCATTGCAGTGGAACATATGGGACGACCTGAGTTCATATATATGTGATTTTTTTCACAAAGTATTTTTTGTTGAATTATTCTTTAAATGAATTTGAGATCTTTGAATATTTTTGGATTGGTTGTTATCCCTTAAGAGGGTGGATAGTCCAACAAACAAAGGAAATTATGTTCATTTTTTTAAATTGACACTTTATTTATTTGAGGCACGATGTGAATTCGATTGATGAATATTGTATATTTCATGTTATATGTGAATTTGTTTGATGAATTTAGACTATTTGAAAGAATGTTGGACTATTTATTATTTGTTAAGCCCGGTGGATAGTCCTATAAATAAAGGAGTTTGTGGTAAATGTTTTTAAAAAAGTATACTTTGTTTTGTTGGGAACGATATTTTTTCCGCTTTGCAATTATATACTTTTGAATTTATTTCTGTTTTATGATTTCTTACTTTGGAAATTTTCACCGTGCTTTCAACCACGGGCATTCCGCTAGTATATATATATATAAGGGGTTTAAGGAAAAAAATGAAATTATAAGCATTCACAATAATTGTTTTCACTTTGAAAGTTGGATTGATATTCGTACTTACCGAAATACATGTTATTTAACAAGTTTTGTAGGTATTTAAGGGATTTTGAGACTCGACTTTGAAATCAATGACTTATAAGTAAAATTGAAGACTTGTAATTCATTTATAGTTGCAGTTGTTATTTTTTTATTTCTACGCATTTGACTGGTTGTATTGAGATTATAGGGTATTGTATTTATTTGGGTGCATTTTTGACACATATTATTTGTAATAAATATTCATAAAAAAAAGGGGAAACATGGCAAAACATAAAGAGAACGCCATTGTAGTGGATTTAGAATCCTCCCTAATTCGTATCCGTAGGACTGCTGGTGATGAATGAAGTTAGGCAAATATCCCTCCATTCGACTCAACTCGATCTTCACCCCACGCATGCAAAAGTTGTGGGAGGGACATTATTTTATCACTCGCAAATTTCTGCAAGCGAGTCCATTTTTTGTGTGATTAGTTTCTCTAATATGATTTCTATTATTGCATCGCATTTAATTTCAATGGTTTGATGCATTAATGAACTATAAGGTAACCTAAAAATACATTTAACGGGGTCTTAAAATAACATGTCTAAATATTAACATTTAATATTTATTAATAACATTGACAATATTTTTTAGAACATTAGCATTTAATATTAATAATAACTTTTAACTAAATGTTAACGACATTAATACAAAACAACATTAACTAATGTCAACTAATATTAATAACAACATTAATACAATACCATGTTAACATCATAGGAACAATGAAATAACATACGAAAAAAGGTTTGTTAGAAACCAGCATCAGTGGTCAGTCGTTTCAATCTAACAACCTGAAGGAACAAATTGTTCATGTATTAATATAAAAAAAGGTGAATGTTCTTACCATCTGTGGAGAGAAGCAGTAGCTGAGAGAGAAATGTGATTTTTTGTAGTGTTAAAGCACAATGCAACAGACTCAAAGTGATTTTTCTGGGAATCATAATTATCATTTCCCATATCAATTCTGTTGGTTTTGGGCCTCCTATTTTTTTCCAGTTTTGGTTTATTTACAAATTTGCAACCGACTCAAGGTGATTTCATATTGAATGTAAAACTCAATCTTTTTTCTTTGTTAGCAAAGAAGCCACCTTTTCATCAACTTTGTATAGTGGAACAACTTGGTTATATTACTATCCTTATGCAGAGGTGTATAAACATTTGTTGTTCCTGAACATCTTCCTACGAAGGGAATATGTTTTATACTTTATTAATATATAAAGTTATTTCTCCTTTTATTTACCAATAATTTTATTTATTTAATGCAAAAATGATTCTGGTGTCCGTGGAGTGCAATTCATTATTCAATCCATAAAGTTAATTGTATTTTCTTTACATTTTTAATTATGAATATATTAAGATATAGAGGTTTTTCCCCTTGTTTAGTTGATTTTTTGTTGATAATTATCCTTTCAAAAATAGAATTAATAATTAATACTCAAGAATTGTTTTTACATTTTTTGTTTCTTTTTGTTATAGATGAAGAATCTACTTAGAGCATGACTATCCATATAACATGTTATCTTTGTTTTTGCATATTAGAATAATTGTATTAGCACTTCAAAAATTTGATTTTTAAATGATAACCAATGGATCCCATTTGTGTGAAAAAAGTGTCGAAATCATGTGTTGCCTTGGAAAAGACTTAATCTTCGTGTATATCGTTCGGTTTAACAGTTATAAGGTCCTTTCATTTTCATTTGAATTTACAATAACCAATTTCTTGCTGAAAATCAATTAAGGTATTTTACCTTAACAACATTGTCTTTCACTTTATATAAAATCGTGTGAATATTGACTTTTATCTTACATTTTCTTACAATTTATTTGACGTGAATATAAATTGTAGTACCTATGTTTTAAAATTGATTGTCTAAGAAATTTGTAGCTTTACTTTGTATTTTATGACGAATACTATTTGATGCTCTCAACGTGTTAGTAAAAATGTCAAACCCACATTTGTCATCCAACTATTAGAATGTAATGTCCATATTCATTAGAAAAATCGATTATAAAATAATTTTAAACCACGATTGTCCAAAACTAGGGTATACATTGTTTTGCAAGATTATAAACCCAAATTGTTAACTGAGTACGATGTTTGCCAAATACTCCTACGATTTGCATAATACTTCACAACATTGTTTTTCACTTTATATAAAACCCTGATCATATTGAATTTTATCTTACATTTTTGTACAATTTATTTGGTTTGAAAATAAATTGTACTTACTATGAGTTTTTAATTGATTGTCTAAGAAATTTTTATCTTTAATTGGTATTTTATAACGAATGCCATTTGATGCCTTAAACATATTTGTAAAAATGTCAAATCCACATGTCCATATTCAATCAAAAAATTTCAGTTACAAAATAAATTTAAACCATTATTGTTTAAATCTAGGGGATACATTTGTCTCGGGTAGATTATAAAACTAAACCATTAACGGAGTACGGTGTTTGCCAAATAGTCCTATGATTTGCATAATACTCGACCCTATAATGTATACAGATTTTAAAATTCAAAACTGAAGTAGCATTTTGTTTAATCTTGATTCACGTTGATTTACCTCTTTTTTTCGTGATTCTGATTAGTTTTGAAATACCAACAATGACTCGCATCCCCTTTGTCTCTGTCACGTCCCACTAGGAATAACCTCAGCAGTTCACTTTACTGATCATAATTTCCATTCACTATTTTTTTTCATCCACTAATATTAAATTAAATATTGAGTCCATAATCTACACCTACGCATCGCGCGGGGTAAATTTTAGTTATAACTAATAATAATACCATTTAGTTTATGTTAACAACATTAATACATACAAAAAACCATTTAACAAATATTAACAACAATTAATTAATTTTAACAACAGTAATACATACAAAACAAGAAACACATTATCATTACATATAACGTAACCTAAAAATACATTTAACAGGATCCTAAAATAACCTTTCTAAATATTAACATTTAATATTAATTAATAACATTTGACAATATTTTTTAGAACATTAGCATTTAATATTGACAATACACAACACCAAAAACAGGAATCTGGCACGGTTTAAAACTGTTCCAGAATCAGGTGTTCCAAAATGGCCATTTTTTTCTGGCACGGTTTAAAAGTGTGCCAGATTTGACAAAATTTGAACACTTCTACCACAATTTTAAACCGTGCCAGAATTTAATATTTCTGGTACACTTTTGGCACAGTTTTGAACTGTGCCAGATTGAGCACATTTTGATAAACTTTTGGCACAGTTTAAAACCGTGCCCAAATTTGATACACTTTCGGCACAGTTTTTAATTGTGCCAAATTTTTGGATAAAAGAAAAAAAAATAATTATTTGAAAGCAAGAAAATTCACAAATTGCAAATCTTGCACGTTGTTGATAAACTAATGTACATACAAACTTCAAAACATTACAAGTCTTTAGTAGTTCACAGACCAAAAAAATTGTTGGGCAGAGTTTCCTCTATTTTCTGAACATTCTAAAAATTGCTAATATAAAACCTGCTTAACATAAAGCTCGCAAGGACACAAAATATAACAATAAACTTACAAAAGCCCGCACGACCATAAAATTTAAGAATAAAACTACAAAAGCCCGCACGACCATAATAGAAAAAATAGAATCATGAATAAATCCCTTATTTTAAACCATTGAGTTCTTCGTATGTTCCACGTGAATAAATGCTAACGATAAAATCTTATCCTGCAAAAAAATAGGATACAAAAAAGTTACGATATTAGTAAACAAGAAATTTATAAAAAAAGCTTACTCAAGCTAAAAAATTACATATAGAAGTTGCAATTATTATTATATTCTAAAATTGAATATCTTATGCAAGTTATGACTACCTGATCAATTCCTATGAGTTACATTGGTCCCATGCGAGTAGTTCGTGCCTCATACGGGGCCGTTTGGGGTCTGGTTTGGGTTTTCACCCTTCAACGGCTTGTTTTCAAGCCTAATCTACATATTTTGAAATTAATGTCATATTCTCAAATCGGGAAACCCGCGACGATGCGATCAGTTCCTACAAGTTACATCGGTCCCGTGCGAGGTGTTCGTGCCTCTTACATGGCCGTTTGGGGGATGGTTTTGGTTTTCACCCTTCAACGGCATGTTTGAAGCCTATTATACACATTTTGAAATTATCGTCATATTCTCAAATCGGGAGACCCGCAACTACGTGGTCAATTCGTATATGTTACATTGATCACGTGCGAGGTGTTCGTGCCTCTTACGGGGTCGTTTGGGGGATGGTTTTGGTTTTCACCCTTCAACGGTATGTTTTGAAGCCTAATCAACATATTTTGAAATTCTAGTCATATTCTCAAATTGGGAGACCCATAACTACGTGGTCAGTTCGTACAAGTTACATAGGTCCCGTGCGAGGTGGTCGTGCCTCTTACGGGGCCGTTTGGGGGCTTGTTTTTGTTTTCACCCTTTAAGGGATTTTTTGAAAGATTAATTGATATATTTTCAAATTATCGTAATATTCTCAAATAGGGAGACCCGCGACTACGCGATCACTTCATACAAGTTACATTGGTCCCGTGCGAGGTGTTCGTGCATCTTACGGGGCCGTTTGGGGGCTCGTTTAGGTTTTCATGCTCAAACGGCTTGTTTTCAAGCCTAATCTACATATTTTTAAATTATCATCGTTTTCTCAAACTGGGAGGCCCACGACTATGCGGTCAGTTCGTACAAGTTACATTGGTCCCGTACGAGTGTTCGTGCCTCTTACGAGACTATTTGGGGGTATGGTTTGGGTTTTCACGCTCCAATGACTTGTTTTCAAGCCTAATCTACATATTTTGAATTTATCGACATTATCTCAAATCGGGAGTCCCGCATATACTCGATCAGTTCATACAAGTTACATTAGTCCCGTGCGAGGAGTTCGTGCGTCTTACGGGGCAGTTTGGTGGCTGGTTTGGGTTTTCACCCTTTAAGGGCTTTTTTAAAATCTTAATCAATATATTTTCAAATTATTATCATATTCTCAAACCGGGAGACCCGCGACTACGCGGTTAGTTTCTACAAGTTACATTAGTCCCGTGCGAGGTGTTTGTGCCTCTTAACGGGCCGTTTGGATTTTCACCTTATAAGGGTTGGTTTTTAAGCCTAATCTACATATTTTCAAATTATCGTCATATTCTCAAATTGGGAGGCCCATGACTACGCGGTCAGTTCGTACAAGTTACATTGGTCTCGTGCGATGTGTTCATGACACTTACGGGCCCGTTTTGGGTTGGTTTGGGTTTTCACCTTCAAGGACTTTTTTTAAAAGCTTAATCGATATATTTTCAAATTATCGTCATATTCTCAAATCGAGAGGCCCGCAAGTACGCGGTCAGTTCGTATACGTTACATTGGTCCTGTTTGACGTTTTCGTGCCTCTAATGGGGCCGTTTGGGAGCTGGTTTGTGTTTTCATCATTTAAGGGATTTTTTTAAACCTGAATTGATATATTTTTAAATTATCATCATATTCTCAAACCGGGAGACCCGTGACTACCCGGTCAGTTCCTACAAGTTACATTGGTCTCGTGCGAGGTGGTCGTGCCTCTTACGGGGTCGTTTGGGGGTTGGTTTGGGTTTTCACCCTATAAGGGCTTGTTTTTAAGCCTAATCTACATATTTTTAAATTATTGTCATATTCTAAAATCAGGAGGCCTGCGACTAGACGGTTAGTTCGTACAAGCTACATTGGTCCCGTACGAGGTGTTATTGACTATTACGGGGCCGTTTGGGGGATGGTTTTAGTTTTCATGCTTCAAGGGATTTTTTTAAAAACTTAATCGGTATATTTTCAAATTATCATCATATTGCCAAATCGGGAGACCCACGATTTTGCGATCTTGTCGTAAAAGTTACATTGGTCCCGTGCGAGGTGTTCGTGCCTCTTATACGGCCGTTTGGGGGCTGGTTTGGGTTTTCACCCCCAAACGGCTTTTTTTTTAAAACTTAAAAGATATATTTTCAAATTATCATCATATTCTCAAAAACGGGAGACCCGTGACTACGCGGTCAGTTCGTACAAGTTACATTGGTCCTGTGCGAGGTGTTCATGCCTCTTGTGGGGCCGTTTGGGGCTGGTTTGGGTTTTCACCCTTCAAGGTGTTGTTTTCAAGCCTAATCTAAATATTTTGAAATTATCATCATATTCTGAAATATCGAGGCCCGCGACTATGTGATCAGTTCGTACAACTTACATTGATCCCGTTCAAGGTGTTCGTGCCTCTCAAGGGGCCGTTTGGGGCCTAGTTTGGGTTTTCAATCTCTAAGGGATTGTTTTAAATCCAAATATATATATATATATATATATATATATATATATATATATGTTGAAATTATCATCATATTCTCAAACCAGGAGGCCCGCGACTATGCAATCAGTTCGTAGAAGTTATATAGGTCATGTATGAGGCGTTCATACCTCTTACGGGGCCATTTGGGGGTTAGTTTGGGTTTTCACCCTTCAATGGCTTATTATCAAGCCTAATCCATATATTTTGAAATTAATGTCCTATTATCAAACCGGGATACTCGCGACTACGTGATCAGTTAATACAAGTTACATTAGTCCCGTGAGAGGTGTTCGTGCCTCTTACGGGACCGTTTGGGGGATGGTTTTGGTTTTCACCCTTCAACGGCATGTTTTGAAGCCTAATCTACATATTTTGAAATTATCGTCATATTCTAAAATTGGGAGACCTGCGACTACGTGGTCAGTTCGTATAAGTTACATAGGTACCGTGCGAGGTGGTGGTGCCTCTTACGGGGCCGTTTGGGGACTGGTTTTTGTTTTCACGCTTTAAGGGATTTTTTTAAAGGTTAATTTATATATTTTCAAATTATCGTCATATTCTCAAATAGGGAGACCCGCGACTATGTGATCAGTTCATACAAGTTACATTTCTCCCATGCGAGGTGTTCGTGCCTCTTACGGGGCCGTTTGGGGGCTGGTTTAGGTTTTCACGCTCAAACGACTTGTTTTCAAGCCTAATATAAATATTTTGAAATTATGGACATTGTCTCAAACCGGGAGGCCCACGACTACACGGCCAGTTCGTACAAGTTACATTGGTCCCATACGAGGTGTTCGTGCCTCTTACGGGGCCATTTGGGGGATGGCTTGGGTTTTCACCCATCAACGACTTGTTTTCAAGCCAAATCTACGTATTTTGAATTTATCATCATTATCTCAAATTGGGAGGCCCACAACTACGCGGTCGATTAGTACAAGTTACATTGGTCCTATGCGAAGTGTTCGTGCCCCAAACGGGGTCGTTCGGGGGATAGTTTGGGTTTTCACCCTTTAAGGGCTTTTTTTTAAAACTTAATCAATATATTTTCAAATTATGATCATATTGTCAAACCGGGAGACCCGAGACTACGCGGTCAGTTTCTACAAGTTACATTAGTCCCGTGCGAGGTGTTTGTGCCTCTTATGGGGCTGTTTGGGTTTTCACACTATAAGGGCTTATTGTTAAACCTAATCTACATATTTTGAAATTAACGTCACATTCTCAATTCGGGTGTCCCGCGACTATGCGGTTAGTTCGTACAAGCTACATTGGTCCCGTACGATGTGTTCGTGACTTTTACGGCGCCGTTTGGGGGATGGTCTTGGTTTACACCCTTTACGGGCTTTGTTTTCAAGCTTAATCGATATATTTTCAAATTGTCGTTATATTCTCAAACAAAGGGACCCGCGACTCTGCGGTTTGGTCGTGCAAGTTACGTTGGTCCCGTGCGAGGTGTTCGTGCCTCTTATGGGGCCGTTTAGGGGCTGGTTTGGGTTTTCACCCTCAAACAACTTTTTTTTAAAAACTTAATCAATATATTTTCAAATTATCGTCATATTCTCAAAAATGGGAGACCCGCGACTACGCGGTCAGTTCGTACAAGTTACATTGGTCCCGTGCGAGGTGTTCATGCCTCTTACGAGGCTGTTTTGGGGCTGGTTTGGGTTTTCACACTCTAAGGTCCTATTTTAAATCATAATCTAGATATTTTAAAATTATCGTTATATTCTCAAATTGGGAGGCCCGAGACTACGCGATCAGTTCGTACAAGTTACATTGGTCCCGTGTGAGGTGTTCGTGCCTTTTACAGGGCCGTTTGGGGCTGGTTTGGGTTTTCACCCTTCAGGGGGTTGTTTTTAAGCCTAATCTAAATATTTTGAAATTATTATCATACTCTCAAACCGCAAGGCCCGTGACTACACGATCAGTTTGTACACTTTACATTGGTCGCATGCAAGGTGTTCGTGCCTCTCGAGGGGCCGTTTGGGGGCTAGTTTGGGTTTCCAACCTCTAAGGGCTTGTTTTAAAGCCATATATATATATATATATATATATATGTTGAAATTATCATCACATTATCAAACTGGGAGACCCGCGACAATGCAATCAGTTCGTATAAGTAACATTCGTCCCGTGCGAGGTGTTCATGCCTCTAACAGGGCCGTTTGGGGGCTGATTTGGGTTGTCACCCTTCAACGACTTGTTTTCAAGCCTAATCTACATATTTTGAAATGAATGCCACATTCTCAAACTAGGAGACCCGCGACTACGCGATCAATTCGAACAATTTATAATGGTCCCGTGCGAGGTGTTCGTGCCTCTGACGGGGCCGCTTGGGGGATGGTTTTGGTTTTCACCCTTCAACGTCATGTTTTGAATCCTAATCTACGTATTTTGAAATTTTCATCATATTCTCAAATCGGGAGACCCGCGATTACGTTGTCAGTTCGTAAAAGTTACATTGGTCCAAGCGAGGTGGTCGTGCCTCTTATGGGGACGTTTGGGGGATGGTTTGGGTTTTCACCCTTTCAGGGATTTTTTTAAATCTTAATTGATATATTTTAAAATTATCGTTATATTCTCAAATAGGGAGACCCGCGACAACGTGATCAGTTCGTATAAGTTATATTGATCCCGTGCAAGGTGTTCGTGCCTCTTACGGGGCCATTTGGGGGCTAGTTTGGGTTTTCACCCTTCAACTACTTATTTTCAATCCTAAACTACATATTTTGAATTAATCGTAATTATCTCAAACAGGAAGGCCCGCAACTACACGGTCATTTCGTACAGGTTACATTGGTCCCGTGCGACGTGTTCGTGCCTCTTACGGGGCCGTTTGGAGGTTGGTTTGGGTTTTCACCCTTTAAGGTTTTTTTTAAACTTTAATCGATATATTTTCAAATTATGATCATATTCTCAATCCGGGAGACATGCGACTACGCGGTCAGTTTCTACAAGTTACATTAGTCCTGTGCGAGGTGTTCGTGCCTCTGAGAGGGCCGTTTGGGGGATGATTTAGGTTTTCACCCTCTAAGGGCTTTTTTTAACCCTAATCTACATATTTTGAAATTAATATCATATTCTCAAATTGGGAGGGCCGCGACTACGCGATCAGTTCGTACAAGTTACATTGGTACCGTTCGACGTGTTCGTGCCTCTTACGGGGCCGTTTGGGGGCTGATTTGGGTTTTTACCCTATAAGGGCTTGTTTTTAAGACTAATCTACATATTTTGAAATAAGCGTCATATTATCAAATCGGGAGGCCTGCGACTACGTGGTGAGTTCGTACAAGTTACCTTGGTCCCATGCGACGTGTTCGTAACTCTTACGGGACCGTTTGAGGGTTGGTTTGGATTTTCACACTGTAAGGGCTTTTTTTAAAGCTTAATCTATTTATTTTCAAATTATAGTCATATTCTCAAACCGAGAGACCCGTGACTCAGCGGTCTAGTAGTACAAGTAACATTGGTCCCGTGCGAGGTGTTCGTCCCTCTCACGGGGCCGTTTGATGGGTGGTTTGGGTTTTCACCCTCAAACGGCTTTTTTTTAAATTTAATTGATATATTTTCAAATAATCATCCTATTCTAAAAAATTGGAGACCCGCGACTACGCGATCAGTTTGTACAAGTTACATTAGTCCCGTGCAAGGTGTTCGTGCCTCTTACAAGGCCGCTTGGGGCTGGTTTGGGTTTTCACCCTCTAAGGGCTTGTTTTAAAGCCTAATCTAGATATTTTAAAATTATCGTGATATTATCAAATCGGGAGGCCCGCGACTACTCTGTCCGTTCGTACAAGTTACATTGGTCCCGTGCAAGGTGTTCGTGCCTCTTAAGGGGCCATTTGGGGGCTAGTTTGGGTTTTCACTCTCTAAGGGCTGGTTTTAAAACCAAATATATATATATATATATATATATATATATATATATATATATGTTGAAATTATAGTCATACTTTCAAACTGGGAGGCCTGCGACTACGTGGTCAGTTCGTACGAGTAACATTGGTCCCGTGCGAGGTGTTCGTGCCTCTTACGGGGCCGTTTGGTGGCTGGTTTGGGTTTTCACCCTTCAATGGGTTGTTTTCAAGTCTAATATACATATTTTGAAATTAATGTCATATTCTCAAACCGGGAGACCCGCGACTATGTGATCAGTTCGTACAAGTTACATTGGACCCGTGCGAGGTGTTCGTGCCTCTTATGGGTCGTTTGGGGGATGGTTTTGGTTTTCACCCTACAATGGCATGTTTTGAAGCCTAATCGACATATTTTGAAATTATCGTCATGTTCTCAAATCGGGAAACCCGCGACTACATGGTTCATTCGTACAAGTTACATTGGTCCTGTGCGAGGTGGTCGTGCCTCTTACGGGGCCGTTGGGGGATGGTTTTGATTTTCACCCTTTAAGGGATTTTTTTTAAATCTTAATTGATTTATTTTCAAATTATCATCATATAGTAAAAAAGGGAGACCCGTGACTACGCGATTAGTCCATACAAGTTACATTGGTCCCGTGCGAGGTGTTCGTGCCTCTTATGGGGCCGATTGGGGGTTGGTTTGGGTTTTCACGCTCAAACGGCTTATTTTCAAGCCTAATCTACATATTTTGAAATTATCGTCATTATCTCAAATCGGGAGGCCCACGACTACGCAGTTAGTTTGTACAAGTTATATTGGTCCCGTGCGAGGTGTTCGTGCCACTTACGGGGCCATTTGGGGGCTGGTTTCATTTTTCACCTTTCAATGACTTATTTTCAAGCCTAATCTACATATTTTGAATTCATCATCGTTATCTGAAAATGGGATGCCCGCAACTACGCGACCAGTTTGTATAAGTTACATTGGTTTCGTTCGAGGTGTTCGTGCCTCTCACGGGGCCGTTTGGGGGCTAGTTTGGGTTTTCACTCTTTAAGGGCTTTTTTTAAAACCTCAATCAATATATTTTCAAATTATGATCATATTCTCAAACCGAGAGACCCATGACTACGCGGTCAATTTCTGCAAATTACATTAGTCCCGTGCGAGGTGTCCGTGCCTCTAATGGGGCCGTTTGGGGGACGGTTTGGGTTTTCACCCTATAAGGACCTGTTTTTATGCGTAATCTACATAGTTAGTACAATTACATTGGTCCCATGCGAGGTGTTCGTGCCTCTTAGGGGGCCGTTTGGGGCTGGTTTGGGTTTTCACCCTTTAAGGGATTGTTTCCCAGCCTAATCTAAATATTTTGAAATTATCTTCATATTCTCAAATCACGAGGCCCGCGACTACGCGATCAGTTTGTATAAGTTACATTGGTCCCGTGCAAGGTATTTGTGTCTCTTAAGGGGACATTTGGAGGCTAGTTTGGGTTTTCACTCTCTAAGGGCTTGTTTTAAAGCCAACTATATATATATATTGAAATTATCTTCATATTCTCAAACTCGGAGGCCCGTGACTATGCGGTCAGTTCGTCAAGTTACATTTGTCTCGTGCGAGGTGTTCGTGCTTCTAACGGGGCCGCTTGGGGGCTGGCTTGGGTTTTCACCCTTCAATGGCTTGTTTTCATGCCTAATCTACATATTTTGAAATTAATTTCATATTCTCAAATCGGGAGACCCGCGACTATGCGATCAGTTCGTACGAGTTACATTGGACCTATGCGAGGTGTTCGTGCCTCTTATTGGGCCGCTTGGGGGATGGTTTTGGTTTTCACCCTAAAATGGCATGTTTTGAAGCCTAATCTACATATTTTGAAATTATCGTTGTATTCTCAAATCGGGAGACCCGCGACTGCGTGATCAGTTCGTACAAATTACATTTGTCCTGTGCGAGGTGGTCGTGCCTCTTACGGGGCCGTTTGGGGGCTGGTTTTGGTTTTCACCTTTTAAGGGATTTTTTAAAACTTAATTAATATATTTTCAAATTATCATCATATTCTCAAACAGGGAGACCCGCGACTACGCGATTAGTTCGTCCAAGTTACATTGGTCCCGTGCGAGGTATTCGTGCCTCTTTAGGGGTCGTTTGGGGGCTGGTTTCAGTTTTCACCCTTCAACGACTTGTTTTCAAGCCTAATATACATGTTTTAAATTTATCGTCATTATCTCAAATCGGGAGGCCCACAACTACGCGACCAGTTCGTACAAGTTATATTGGTCCCGTGCGATCGTGCCTCTCACGGGGCCGTTTGGGGGTTGGTTTGGGTTTTCACCCTTTACGGTTTTTTTTAAACCTTAATCAATATATTTTCAAATTATGATCATATTCTCAAACCGGGAGAACCGTCACTACGCGGTCAGTTTCTACAAGTTACATTAGTCCCGTGCGAGGTGTTCGTGCCTCTTACAGGGCCGTTTGGGGGACAGTTTGGTTTTTCCCCCTATAAGGACCTGTTTTTAAGCCTAATATACATATTTTGAAATTATCATCATATTCTAAAATTCGAAGGCCCGCGACTATGCGACCTGTTAGTACAAGTTACATTGGATCCGTGCGACGTGTTCGTGACTCTTATGAGCCCGTTTGGGGGTTGGTTTGGGTTTTCACCCTTCAAGGGATTTTTTTAAAGCTTAATCGATATATTTTCAAATTGTCGTCATATTTTCAAACCGGGTGGTTCGAAACTACGCGGTCAGTTCGTACAAGTTACATTGGTCCCGTGTGAGGTGTTCGTGCCTCTTACGGGGCCGTTTCGGGGCTGGTTTGGGTTTTCACCCTTTAAAGGCTTTTTTAAAACCTTAATCGATATATTTATAAATTATAATCATATTCTCAAACCGAGAGACCTGCGACTACGCGGTCAGTTTCTACAAGTTACATTGGTCCCGTGCGAGGTGTTCGTGCCTCTTATGGGGTCGTTTGGGGGCAGGTTTGGGTTTTCACCGTCTAAGGGCTTGTTTTTAAGCCTAATCTACATATTTTAAAAATATCATCATATTCTTACATCGGGAGGCCCGCGACTATGCGGTCAGTTCTTACAAGTTACATTGGTCCCGTACGAGGTGTTCGTGACAATTACGGGGCCGTTTGGGGGTTGGTTTGGGTTTTAACCCTTCAACGGATTTTTTAAAATCTTAATCGATATATTTTCAAATTATTGTCATATTCTCAAACCGGGACACCCGCGACTCCATGATCTGGTCGTACGAGTTACACTGGTCCCGTGCGAGGTGTGCGTGCCTCTTACGGGGTCGTTTGGAGGCTAATTTGGGTTTTCACCCTGAAACGATTTTTTTTAAAACTTAATTGATATATTTTCAATTTATTGTCATATTCTCAAAAATGGGAGACCCGCAATAATGCGGACAGTTCGTACAAGTTACATTGGTCCCGTGCGAGGTGTTCGTGCCTCTTACGAGGCCGTTTGGGGGCTGGTTTGGGTTTTCACCCTCTAAGGGCTTGTTTTAAACCCTAAACTAGATATTTTAAAATTTTCGTGATATTCTCAAATCGGGCGGCCGCGACTACGCCGTTAGTTCGTACAAGTTACATTGGTCCTTTGTGATGTGTTCGTGCCCGTAACTACGCGGTCAGTTTGTACAAGTTACATTGGTCCCGTGCGTGGTGTTCGCACCTCTTACGAGGCCGTTTGAGGGATGGTTTTGGTTTTCACCCTAAAACGGCATGTTTTGAAACTTAATCTACATATTTTGAAATTATCGTCATATTCTCAAATCGGGAGGCCCGTAACTACGCGATCAATTCGCAGAAGTTACATTGGTCCCGTGCGAGGTGTTCGTGCCTCGTATGGGGCCGTTTGGGGGCTGGTTTGGGGTTTCACCCTTTAAAAGCTTTTTTTTAAACCTTAATCGATATATTTTCAAATTATCATCATATTCTCAAACCGATAGACCCGCGACTAGACGGTCAGTTCCTACAAGTTAGATTGGTCCCGTGCGAGGTGTTCGTGCCTCTTACGGGGTCGTTTCGGGGATGGTTTGGGTTTTCACCCTATAAGGGCTCGTTTTTAAGCCTAATCTACATGTTTTGAAACTATTGTCATATTCTCAAATCGGGAGGCCTACGACTACGGGGTCAAATCGTTCAAGTTATATTGGTCTCGTGCGAGGTGTTCGTACCTCTTACGGGGCCATTTGGGGGTTGGTTTGGGTTTTCACCCTCTAAGGGATTGTTTACAAGCCTAATCTACATATTTTGAAATTATCGTAATATTCTCAAACTGGGAGGCCCACAACTATGCGGTCAGTTCGTACAAGTTACATTGGTCCCGTGCGAGGTGTTCGTGCCTCTCACGGGGCAGTTTGGGGGTTGGTTCGGGTTTTCACCCTTCAAGGGCTTTTTTTAAAGCTTAATCGATATACTATCAGATTATCATCATATTCTCATACCAGGAGACCCGCGACTACGCGGTTAGTTCGTACAAGTTATATTGGTCACGTGCGAGGTGTTCGTTCCTCTTACGGGACCGTTTGGGGGCTGGTTTGGGTTTACACCCTATAAGGGCTTGTTTTTAAGCCTAACCTACATATCTTGAAATTATCATCATATTCTCAAGTCAGGAGGCCCGCGACTATACGGTCAGTTCGTAAAAGTTGCAATGGTCCCGTGCGAGGTGTTCGTGCCTCTTACGGGGCCGTTTGGGGGTTGGTTTTGATTTTCACCCTTCAATGGATTTTTTTTTAAAGATTAATCAATATATTTTCAAATTATCATCTTATTCTCAAACCGGGAAACCCGCGACTACACGGTCAGTGCGTAGAAGTTACATCGGTCCCATGTGAGGTGTTCGTGCCTCTTACGCCACCGTTTGGGGCCTAATTTGGGTTTTCACCCTCAAACGACTTCTTTTTAAAGCTTAATCGATATATTTTCAAATTATCATCATATTCTCAAACCGAGAGACCCGCAACTACGCGACCAGTTTGTACAAGTTACATTGGTCCCATGCGAGGTGTTCGTGCCTCTTATGGGGTCGTTTGGAGTCTGGTTGGGGTTTTCACCCTCTAAGGGCTTGTTTTAAAGCCTAATCTGGATATTTTGAAATTATCATGATTTTCTCAAACTGGGAGGTCCGCGACTACGCGGTCAGTTCATACAAGTTACATTGGCCCAGTGCGAGGTGTTCGTGCCTTTTACGGGGACGTTTGGGGGCTGGTTCGAGGTTTCACCCTTTAATGGCTTGTTTTCAAGCCCAATCTACATATTTTGAAATTACTATCATATTCTCAAACCGAGAGACCCGCGATAATGCGATCAGTTCGTGCAAGTTACATTGGTCCCGTGCGAGGTGTTCGTGCCTCTTACGAGGCCATTTGGGGGCTGGTTTGGGTTTTTACCCTTCAAGGGCTTTTTTTAAAGCTTAATCGATATATTTTCAAATTATCGTCATTATCTCAAACCGGGAGACCCGCGACTCTGCGATATGGTCGTACAAGTTACACTGGGTCCGTGCGAAGTGTTCACACTCAAACGACTTCTTTTTAAAGCTTAATCGATATATTTTTAAATTATTGTCATATTCTCAAACCTAGGGACCCACAACTAAGTGATCAGTTTGTACAAGTTACATTGGTCCCGGGCGAGGTGTTCGTGCCTCTTATGGGGTCGTTTGGAGGCTGGTTGGGGTTTTCACCCTCTAAGGGCTTGTTTTAAAGACTAATATTCATATTTTGAAATTATCATGATTTTCTCAAACCGGGAGGTCCGCGACTATGCGGTCAGTTCGCAAAACTTAATTGGTCCCGTGCGAGGTGTTCGTGCCTCTCACGGGACCGTTTGGGGGATGGCTTGAGTTTTCACCCTTCAGGGGCTTGTTTTCAAGCCTAATCTTCATATTTTGAAATTATCATCATATTCTCAAATTGGGAGGCTCGCGACTACGCGATCAGTTCGAACAAGTTACATTGACCCCGTGCAAGGTGTTCGTGCCTCTAACGGGGCCATTTGGGGGCTGGTTTGGGTTTTCACCCTCTAAGGGCTTGTTTTAAAGCCTAATCTAGATATTTTGAAATTATCATCATATTGTCAAATCGGGAGGTCCGCGACTACGTGGTCAGTTCTTACAAGTTTCATTGGTCCCGTGTGGGGTGTTCGTGCCTCTTACAGGGCCGTTTGGGGGTTGGTTTGGGTTTTCACCCTTTAAGGGCTTTTTTAAAACCTTAATCGATCTATTTTTAAATTATCATCATATTCTCAAACCGGGAGACCTTTGACTACATGATCAGTTCCTACAAGTTACATTGGTCCCGTGCGAGGTGTTCGTGCCTCTTACGGGGCCGTTTGGGGGCAGGTTTGGGGTTTCACCCTATAAGGGCTTGTTTTTAAGCCTAATCTACATATTTTGAAATTATCATCATATTCTTAAATTAGGTGGCCCGCGACTACCCGATCTGTTTGTACAAGTTACATTGGTCCCGTGCGAGGTGTTCGTGACTCTTACGGGGCCGTTTGGGGGTTGGTTTGTATTTTCATCCTCAAACGACTTTTTTTTAAACTTAATCGATATATTTTCAAATTATCATCATATTCTCAAAAATTGGAGACCCACGACAACGAGGTCAGTTCGTACAAGTTACATTTGTACCGTGCGAGGTGTTCGTGTCTCTTACGAGGCCGTTAAGGGGCTGGTTTGGGTTTTCACCCTCTAAGGGCTTATTTTAAAGCCTCATCTAGATATTTTTAAATTATCATGATATTCTAAAATCGGCCGGCCCACGACTACACGGTCAGTTCGTATAAGTTACATTGGTCCCGTGCGAGGTGATCGTGCCTCTTACGGAGCCGTTTGGTGCTGGTTTGGGTTTTCAACGTTCAGGGGCTTGTTTTCATGCCTAATCTAAATATTTTGAAATTATCGTCATATTCTGAAATCGCGAGTTTCAAGACTATGCGATCAGTTCGTACAAGTTACATTGGTCCCATGCAATGTGTTCGTGCCTCTTAAGGGGCCGTTTGAGCGCTAGTTTAGGTTTTCACCCTATAAGAGCTTGTTCTAAAGACAAATATATATATGTTTAAATTATCATCATATTCTCAAAACGGGAGGCCTGCGACTATGCGGTTAGTTCGTACAAGTTACATTGGTACCGTGTGAGGTTTTCGTGGCTCTTACAGGGCCGTTTGGGGGTTAGTTTGGGTTTTCACCCTTCAAGGATTGTTTTCAAGCCTAATCTACATATTTTGAAATTCTCGTCATATTTTCAAACTGGGAGGCTCGCGACTACGCGATCAGTTCGTACAAGTTACATTGGTCCCGTGCGAGGTGTTCGTGCCTCTTACGGGGCCATTTGGGGGTTGGTTTGGGTTTTCACCCTTCAGGGGATTTTTTGAAAGCATAATCGATATATTTTCAAATTATCATCATATTTTCAAACCAGGTGGTTCGAAACTACGCTGTCAGTTCGTACAAGTTACATTGGTCCCGTGCGAGGTGTTCGTGCCTCTTACGGGGCCGTTTCGGGGCTGGTTTGGATTTTCACCCTTTAAAGGCTTTTTTCAAACCTTAATCGATATATTTATAAATTATAATCATATTCTCAAATCGGTAGACCTGCGACTACACGGTCAGTTTCTACAAGTTACATTGGTCCCGTGCGAGGTGTTCGTGCCTCTTACGGGGCCGTTTGGGGGCAGGTTTGGGTTTTCACCCTATAAGGGCTTATTTTTAAGCCTAATCTACATATTTGGAAAATGTCGTCATATTCTTACATCGGGAGGCCCAAGACTATGCGGTCAGTTCGTACAAGTTACATTGGTCCCGTGCGAGGTGTTCGTGACCATTATGGGGTTGTTTGGGGGTTCGTTTGGGTTTTAACCCTTCAAGGCCTTTTTTAAAAGCTTAATCGATACATTTTAAAATTATTGTCATATTCTCAAACCGGGACACCCGCAACTCTGCGATCTGGTCGTACGAGTTACACTGGTCCCATGCGAGGTGTTCGTGCCTATTACGGCGTCGTTTGGAGGCTGGTTTGGGTTTTCATCCTCAAACGACTTTTTTTTAAACTTAATCGATATATTTTCAAATTATCGTCATATTCTCAAAAATGGGAGACCCGCAACAACGCGGTCAGTTCGTACAAGTTACATTGGTCCCGTGCGAGGTGTTCGTGCCTCTTACGAGGCCGTTTGGGGGCTGGTTTGGGTTTTCACCCTCTAAGGGCTTGTTTTAAATACTAAACTAGATATTTTAAAATTATCGTGATATTCTCAAATCGGGCGGCCCGCGACTACGACGTTAGTTCGTACAAGTTACATTGGTCCCGTGCGAGGTGTTCGTTCCTCATAGGGGGCCGTTTGGGGATGGTTTGGGTTTTCACCCAACAACGGCTTGTTTTAAAGCCTAATCTACATAGTTTGAATTTATCGTCATTATCTCAAACCGGGAGGCCTGTAACTACGCGATCAGTTTGTACAAGTTACATTGGTCCCGTGCGAGGTGTTCGCGCCTCTTACGAGGCCGTTTGAGGGATGGTTTTGGTTTTCACCCTTAAACGACATGTTTTGAAACTTAATCTACATATTTTGAAATTATCGTCATATTCTCAAATCGGGCGGCAAGCGACTATGCCGTTAGTTCGTACAAGTTACATTGGTCCCGTGCGTGGTGTTCGTGCCTCTTAGGGGGCCGTTTGGGGCTGGTTTTGGTTTTCACCCATCAACGGCTTGTTTTTAAAGCTAATCTTCATATTTTCAATTTATCATCATTATCTCAAACCGGGAGGCCTGTAACTACGCGATCAGTTGGTACAAGTTACATTGGTCCCGTGCGAGGTGTTCGCGCCTCTTACGAGGCCGTTTGAGGGATGGTTTTGGTTTTCACCCTTCAACGGCATATTTTGAAGCCTAATCTACATATTTTGAAATTATCGTCATATTCTCAAATCAGGAGGCCCGTAACTACGCAATTAGTTCGTAGAAGTTACTTTGGTCCCGTGTGAGGTTTTCGTGCCTCTTATGGGGCCGTTTGGTGGCTGGTTTGGGGTTTCACCCTTTAAAGGCTTTTTTTAAACCTTAATCGATATATTTTCAAATTATCATCATATTCTCAAAACGATAGACCCGCAACTAGACGGTCAGTTCCTACAAGTTACATTGGTCCCGTGCGAGGTGTTCGTGCCTCTTACGGGGCCGTTTCAGGGCTGGTTTGGGTTTTCACCCTATAAGGGATTGTTTTTAAGCCTAATCTACCTATTCTGAAATTATTGTCATATTCTTAAATCGGGAGGCCTACGACTACGCGGTCAGTTCGTTCAAGTTATATTGGTCCCATGCGAGGTGTTCGTACCTCTTACGGGGCCATTTGGGTGTTGGTTTGGGTTTTCACCCTCAAACAGCTTCTTTTAAAGTTTAATCGATATATTATCAAATTATCGTCATATTCTCAAACCAGAGACCCACGACTACGCGGTCAGTTCGTAAAGTTACATTGGTCCCGTGCGAGGTGTTCGTGCCTCTTACGGGGCCGTTTGTGGGCTAGTTTGGGTTTTCACCCTCAAATGACTTTTTTTAAATCTTAATCGATATATTTTCAAATTATCGTCATATTCTCAAACAAGGAGACACGCGACTATGTGATCAGTTCGTACAAGTTACATTGGTCCCGTGCGAGGTGTTCATGCCTCTTATGGGGTTGTTTGTGGGCTGATCTGGGTTTTCACCCTCTAAGGGCTTGTTATAAAGCCAAATCTAGATATTTTAAAATTATCATGATATTATCAAATTGGGATGCCCGCGATAACCCGGTCAGTTCGTACATGTTCCATTGTTCCCGTGTTAGGTGTTTGTGCCTCTTGCGGGGCCGTTTGAGGGCTGGTTTGGGTTTTCACCCTTCTTGGGATTGTTTTCAAGCCTATTCTAAATATTTTAAAATTATCGTCATATTATCAAATTGGGAGGCCCGCGGCTACACGATCAGTTCGTATAAGTTACATTGGTCCCGTGCGAGGTGTTCATGCCTCTTACTGGGCCGTTTGGGGGCTGGTTTGGGTTCTCACCCTCTAAGGGATTATTTTAAAGCCTAATCTACATATATTGAAATTATCATCATATTCTCAAATCGGGAGGGCCGCGACTACGCGGTTAGTTTGTAGAAGTTACATTGGTCCCGTGCGAGGTGTTCGTGCCTCTTATGGTACTTTTTTGGGGCAGGTTTGGGTTTTCACCCTTCAGGGGCTTATTTTCAAGTCTAATCTACATATTGTGAAATTATTATCATATTCTCAAATCGGGAGGCCCGCGACTACGCGATCAGTTCGTACAAGTTACATTGGTCCCGTGCAAGGTGTTAATGCCTCTAATGGGGACATTTGGGGGCTGGTTTGGGTTTTCACCCTCTAAGGGCTTATTTTAAAGCCTAATCTAGATATTTTGAAATTATTATCATATTCTCAAATCGGGAAGCCCGCGACTACGCGCTCAGTTCGTACAAGTTACATTGGTCCCGTGCGGAGTGTTTGTGCCTCTCACGGGGCCGTTTGGGGGCTGGTTTTGATTTTCATGCTTAAAGGGATTATTTTCAAGCCTAATCTACATATTTTAAATTATCATCATATTCTCAAATCGGGAGGTCCACGACTACGCGATCAGTTCGTCCAAGTTACATTGGTCCCGTGCAAGGTTTTCGTGTCTCTTACGAGGCCATTTGGGGGCTAGTTTGCTTTTTCACCCTCTAAGGGCTTATTTTCAAGCCTAATCTACATATTTTTAAATTATCGTAATATTCTCAAATCGGGAGGCTCGCGACTACGCGGTTTGTTCGTACAAGTTACATTGGTCCTGTGCGAGGTGTTAGTTCCTCTTACGCGGCCATTTGGGGGCTGGTTTAGGTTTTCACCCCTCAACGACTTGTTTTCAAGACTAATCTACATATTTTGAATTTATCATCATTATCTCAAACTGGGGGGCCTGTAACTACGCAATCAGCTCATAGAAGTTACGTTGGTCCCGTGCGAGGTGTTTGTGCCTTTAACGGGGTCGTTTATGGGCTGGTTCGGGTTTTCACCCTTTAGGGGCTTCTTTTTAAACCTTAATCGATATATTTTTAAATTATCATCATATTCTCAAATCGAGAGATCTGTGACTACGTGGTCAGTTCTTATAAGTTACAGTGGTCCCGTGCGAGGTGTTCGTGCCCCTTACGGGGACGTTTTGGGGCTGGTTTGGGTTTTCACCCTATAAGGGCATGTTTTTAAGCCTAATCTACATATTTTGAAATTATCATTATATTTTCAAATCGGGAGGCCTGCGACTACGCGATCAGTTCGTACCAGTAACACTGGTCCCGTGCGAGGTGTTTGTGCCTCTTATGGGGCCGTTTAGGGGTTGGTTTTGGTTTTCACCCTTCTAGGTCTTTTTTAAAGCTTAATCGATATATTATCAAATTATCATCATATTCTCAAACCAGGACACCCGCGACTACGCGGTCAGTTCGTACAAGTTACATTGGTCCCGTGCGAGGTGTTTGTGCTTCTTATAGGGCCGTTTGGGGGCTGGTTTGGGTTTTTACCCTCTAAGGGCTTGTTTTCAAGCCTAATCTACATATTTTGAAATTATCGTAATATTCTCAAATCGGGAGTCCCACGACTATGCGATCAGTTCGTACAAGTTACATTAGTTCCGTGCGAGGTGTTCGTGCCTCTCACGGGGCCGTTTGGGGGTTGGTTTGGGTTTTCACCCTTCAAGGGCTTTTTTTAAAGCTTAATCGATATATTATCAAATTATCATCATATTCTCAAACCGGGAGACCCGTGACTACGCGGTCAGTTCGTACAGGTTACATTGGTTCCGTACGAGGTGTGTGTGCCTCTTATGGGGTCGTTTGGGGGCTGGTTTGGGTTTACACCCTATAAGGGCTTGTTTTCAAGCCTAATCTTCATATTTTGAAATTATCATCATATTCTCAAGTCAGGAGGCCCGCGATTACATAGTCAGTTCGTACAAGTTACATTTGTACTGTGCGAGGTGTTCATGCCTCTTACGGGGCCGTTTGGGGGTTGGTTTTGATTTTCACCCTTCAACGGACCCGCACCCAAAAACATCCTCCACCCCCACCTTCCCAAACCGAAAATAGCCCAGACTCTTTACCACCGCCCGAACCCAAAACAATCTGCCCACCCAAAACAGTCCCCACCTCCCGACATTACCAAAAAAGAGAAAATAAAGACGTATCTCATCCCAACATAATTACTAACCAAAAAAAGAGATATGATACCTTTGCTTCTTCTTGTCCCCAACGTTTCACTAATAATTTTTATTGATTCGAGTTGACTTGAGGTGTAGTTGTTAAATGCTCCACATCCTTATTCAATTTTGTGTATCTCTGTTGAGTTCTAGTCTTACCCCAACAGAGGTTCTGGTAACCGTGTGGTGCCGTTGTGTTAATCTGAAAAGAAAGGAAAAGGCAAGAAAGGTTCTTTTTCCTCATCTATTTGAATAAAAATTGATAGATACAATAATTTTCTAATAGACTTTCATTCACTAATGTTCAACATTTTTTTAATAGACTCACATATGAGATAACTTTGACGGTACCTAGAAAACAAATCAGACATAATCCCCGCTTATGGTAGCACATGAAAATACTCAATAACTAGGGTCGCCGTCGTCAACTCCCGAATTCCTTTTTGACCAAAGGACCTTGCAAGCTACACATAGGAAAATTTCACCAACATAAAAATTATGCGAAGCAGAGGGAATAGGCAAAAAGGGAAGATGCATATCAATTGCAAATATATGTGAAGTTTTGGTCAAAGCCTCAAAGGTTAAAAGATTCAGATATCAAATTTAAATCTACATAAAAATTTAATCATATCCCTGTAACACCCCGCCTAATTAAATACCGGGTGGCCAGTCCCATACCAAATTGAAACAGAATATACAGTTGGTTCATTCTTAGCATCACTGTCGAAAACATTTAAAACTCACCCAATACTCAATTAAGCTGGTGTTGAAAACTTGCCAAATTTAAATTTCGACAAAACCATTTTTAGTTTAAGAATAACACTACACATTTTATTCTACCAAACTGATAACACAATAAATAACTCAAAAGAATTTAAATGCAATTGGAATAAACATTCCCAAATAATATAAATCCTTTACAATAATCCCAACAATGTTAAATGTATTAAAAAGTCCCGAATACAATAGAATTTGACCTCGATAGAAAAGATAACTTAATCCTTTGGGCGACATGCCCTAACTAAGAATACTGTGAATTAAAAGATGATAAGCGTCTAAGAAAAAACTTCCATAGCTCCATAGCTCGTCACAATCAACTATGGTTGGCGTCCCTATTGCTGGACACCAGATATAGAGATATAATAGAAGAGAAAATATGCAAGGAAACGGGTCAGAGCCCGAATGTGTAGATTATTTTAAAAACAACAAGTATTTAACAAGTGCATTAAAGCATTTATTATGTACATGTTAGATCCAACTCTCACTTGCTATTCTCACCTCTCAACTAGAGTGCACACTTAACGTTTCCTATTAACCTCCTAGTTAATGGTTCCTCTTTTCTAGTCTCCATATTATAATTCTATTCCCATATCATAATCCCCGTATGTCCCATAACATACGTCACATTATTATTCATTTACATTTATACTTTATGATTAGTTTCTCATTAACATGAATCATTACTCATTAATATGAATCGTTTCTCATTAACATGAGTTAAGCTTTTTAATTCTATAAGCATAAACATTTAGTAACTTAATTCCATTATCTTTCTCTATTCACCATTATCTACAATTATCACCGTAGATAGATTTAACCACAATATATCCATTTAATCCATTATATATATATATATATATATATAATACGGCACCCCGAGTCACAGCTGTGGTGCAATGCATTACTCTGCTATCATGTCCCATTATCGCAGGTCGCCGAATAGGGGACTACAGGTTCGGTAAGATTTCACGAACCACAAACAACAACAAACAAATTGGAGGCGAACATAGTTCTCGTATCCATGGGTCACGCACATACCTACGTACCCACAGTCAGCGGACTTATCAACTCCCCGATAAGTCTTTCATAGACCTATGTTCTCGAGCGACAAATCAAAGATCCCATGGATTCATCAGGATATGATTGCCCTCACGCGCAAACCTCCCACCGATAGCAAGTAAGCTAGGTATGTCATACACGTAAATCATCAATCAATCAAATAGGTATTATCATACCTATAATATAATATCAATAATGTAATTATCACTACCCTAAGATATTTACCATACGTAGCATTATATCTCTTTTAAATTCCACGTATTAAAATATCATATCTTTACTTCATAATTTAATTATCCTCGCATCCTATAACATCTCTCCACTACCGACGTCGTTAAGGAACCCCTCCAATACACTACTACTTAACTTTGTCGATCGAGGAGTTCCGAAAACTTAAACTATGCGATCGGGATAACCTCATACCCTCTTTCAATCAAATGTGTTCTAAACTCCCATCTCACAAGATTTAACTAGTATTTCCTCCACTTATATTCAGTAAGAAATCACTAATATCCTACTGGTCCATAACATTATTTCTGCCGAACTACTACGAGTTTAGTTCTCCTTTTAATTAAGGTTAAAACCGATAGTTTCAAATCTCTTATAAACACATGTCCTTTCACTTAGGATTAAACCCTCTTGTAAACTTAAGGATACCCAGGTGTTATATTCAATCATCCCTACTGGTCCTATCTTAAGTCCTCATCCATCCCCATTTGGAATTTAACAAATGCATCTAGCAACCTAAATTCCATTCAGTATAATTTTCATAATTTAAATCACTCGAATTCAAATCAAATTTATTCAAATCTTATCAAGGGTTTACTGATATTTTCTAGGTCCAAAAATATCCAAATAATAATCAACAAATATCCACAGAAGGTTTGGGAGAAGAATGAACATTTAAAAAGAAACAACTTTACATAATCTGGGGAGGTCGATCGATCGAAGGTGGAGGTCGATCGATCGATCCCTCAGGTCCAAGCCTGGTTTTTCTGCATTTCAGCAACTACGGGTTTCACCATTTTTACTCATTCAAACCTTCATATTAACCTCAAAAATGAGTTATAATTATTACTACATGATATGCCAACATATATAAATGATTTCCAGTACACTAAACATCCTAGAATCATCAAGGGGTTGGATTAAAAAGCATGTTTATCTCCTTATTTCCAGAAATTATCAATATATCATCTTCAAGAACACATCAATGGTTTTCATAATTTCTTCAACAGATTCATGACTAGTTCGTGGATTATATTCATCCTAAAACATGAGTTAGATTCCTATATCATTTCAGTTTTCCAGAAATCCATTTAATACTCCATTATTTCTTCCAAACAATAATAATCTTCTCTTTTCATATTATTCTAACATGGACAATATACAAACTTAAATTGCCATTATCAAACACTTGCCTTTCTTGTAGGTCTGATCCTTTGGTGTAGTATATCTCAGTTGGTTGTCCCTTCTCCGATCAAACTCCGGTGGTGGTTGGTGGTGGTGAACCTTGGTTCTTGTTCTTCTCCTTCCTAAGTTGGCTTTTCCCTTCCCAAGAACTCTTACACTCTCTCTAGGAAGATGGCTGCTCTTATTTGTGAAGAGGAGATGAATAACTCCCATACACTTAATCTACCAATACTTATAATAGTGCCAAATCCGAAATCACTGTTCATCCCTCGTAGAAAAATGACCAAAATGCCCTTTCGAGTTGTCTATTCATTCCCAAATGACCCGAGACTCCAAATTAACATCCAAATAGACTTTTCTGACTATTTCGAACCTTCCGGACGCAACGACGCAGTCAAAATGACTACTAGATCGATAGAAAATAAATTTTTTTTTTAATTTAATAAACTAGTCCCGACACGTCCCATACCGCGTCTGACTAAAAATATAAATTTACCGAATTTATATCATACAGTCATATCAATGACATCACATTCATATATTACCTAAATATCTTTAAGTAATATTCAGAATCTTCCATTTTAATATCCACCGTCCGGATAAAACCCGAATGAATTAATTAATAATAAAATCTAATTAATCCATTTATTTAAAATATAACCCATTTTAAAAGTCATTTAAAATTATGGGGTATTACAATCTATCAATGTCCTATAACACTACTTACCATTAATGAATGGCGATAGGTCAAGAAGTGCCTGCAGTTGGGGAACAATTGTGCCATTTGTATATTCTTCTTATCTCGATTGACACCTCTTATTTGGATGTACTGCAAGAATTATATCACATAAGGTAGATTCAGTCTACAATCTCTTTAGTTGTTGATCCAAACGACACTCTTTTGTTTTTTCCCCTTTTTTACCTCACTAATTGCATAGTTAAGCTCTAGCACTTTATTTTTTGAGACTGATACTTTTTCTGTCACTGAATGATAATAGTTTTGCCACATAATATAACAATCAATGACAAAACATTACCAAAATAAAAAATCAAAATAAAGAAATAAAATGTCTCAAAATATAAGTATGCACATTAGTGAGTTACCAAAGTCGAATAAAGAAGTACATCTCCTAATTGAGGTTCTGATGACCCTATACTGTATCCTTTTTTATAACAGAGGTGGATGGATCTTTTGACAAGATAAAATTTATGTTATTATCTTTAATGACATATATGGCCACACAAGGATCCATCACTATTTTGCACGTGCCACCCGTCTCACACCGTAATTTAACACCGTAGTACACTAAATGTTCCAATATGTTATTCTCGATCACTGACCTGATACAAGTAGGGTCTTCGCATGAACCATCACAGACCTTCTCAACTGTATAGACTAGACATTGCAAGGCAACGTTATAAAGCCAGATTTCTCTTGGGAAGCGATAATAAGTTTTTATATCCAACAACACAATCAGAATGATTATTTGAGAATAAACTGAACATAGTCTACAAACTTTGAAATTTGATAGGTTAACTTTTTGAAAGATTGCCTAAGATTTAAATAGGTAATTTTTTAGAAATTTGATATCCATTTCAAACATATCTTTCTAAATTTAACCCACTAAGGAAAGATGACACGTTTTGATGCTTCTAATTATGAAGAGTAAGTGGACTTGACTATGACTACATATAGGAACATTGTATTGAAAAATATTTAAAGTATTTCAATGTTTGTATCTTTCTACCATGACTACAACATAGACTGTCATTTGGGATTGAAAAAAGTTTATAGTATTTCATCGCTTGTATCTTTGGAAACATTAATAAACATTGTATTGAAATTAAAATTGCATATTATCATGTATTCTTTTCTATATCTGAACTGACACCAGCAATAAATTATCATTTTTATCAGCATAATCGAAGAACCATAAATCTAGTGCTCCGTATAGATGGAGTTTGAAGGAATGATTATAATTAGGGTCAACATACATCAGATGATCTGATAGAGTCCCCTTTATGTTGCTGTTGGCTTTGCATAATGACGAAGTAAATTAGATTAGAACTTGTCCAGAAGAAAAGTTTTAGTAAAGGAATGCTTACACGCGCCAAACTAGATTAGAACTTATATGGTGTTTGTAGGTAGAATCAAAACCTAAAAATAGATGTTAAAAAATAAAAGTCATGTAACTTACACCCAGCAAAGTGAACTTAGCAAAAGTATAAATGTTTACCACTTTACCTTCACTGGGTACCCGTAGAGAACAATTCAAGGCTGCTAAACTGGTTCCGTGTCAATGCATTTTGAAGACCTCTATTAGACACCAGAAGTTTAATAATTAAATTTAAAATAGATAATTCAAAACCTTGAACTAAAAATTATGGAACTTATAAGAATACTTCTTCAAATTACAAACCCCTAAAACCAAATACTACCTTAAAAAGAAATTTTGTCTCGTAAACTTGAGAAGTTAGCATCCCAAGAAAATCAAAACAAACTTATAATACAAATACACATAGATCAACACCCCCAAGGCACGGTTCAGTTGCAACCCGTAAGGACACACGGGGGTTGCCACAGCTGTGCCATGGATTATACAGACCGAGGCAACATCAATACGCTGGTGTGTGCATGGGGGCGACTCGCGAGGATTTTTAAACCCTTAAACGTCCATGTGAGATTTTGCGTCTATTACAAAGCCAATAGTTCCAATAGTTACAAAGTAAATAGTCCCAATAGCACACATCTATCAGAGCAGCATAGCATAATAATGTAATTATGAGATTCAAGATAGACAACTAAACCAAATCAAGTTTTAGTTCTTAAATCAATATGTTTTGATTTACTTTCCTGACAAAAATTGTTACCGGCCAGTACAAACTTGCTGCAGAATACTTCAGAAAAACTTTCTTAGTTATGCAAAATATTACCGGCATGAAAAACTTTCCAGTCATTAAGTAAATTGTGATGATAGACATCTTTCCCATGCAGAATAATTCAGAAACTGGATGGAATACTCGAATAAAGAATTGCTGCATAACTTTGGAAGAAAAGAATACACGATCAATTAACAAGGCAATGTAAACTAATATAACAATCAAAACTCATTCAAAGAAAATTTAATCAAATCTATTGATAAAAAAATAGACAAGTCTAATATTTGAATCATAGATAAGATATGAGTTTTGTAAGAATTTCTTTGTTGTTTCAGTTATATACAAATTAAATATTATCTAAATGAAAAGATTTGTCAGAATTGATCCAAAATGATGCTAAAGTTAATATTTTCCACAAGGGAGGCATGTACAATATATACAAATTAATGTAGTTCAATTTAATTATCTTTTATTATTATTACAAATTAGAAAAACACAATGACAATTTAAACAACTTACACTTTAAAGAATGTCGATAAGTTATGAAGTGTCTACAGTTTGGATAATTTTTTCCCATCTCTATCTTCGTATCATCTCGATTGACCCTCCTAGTTTGAATGACCTGTAATTTCAAATAATAAATAAAAGTCAGTCATGTCACAATAAGAAGGAAACGAATGAGAATAATTTCATCTCGACACCTAAACCCTTCAGCCTCAGCTAAAAATATTGCCCAAATATACTTCTCGATTTCCGTGTGAGTTTACACACTAGTGAGAAATGCAGATAGGTTAGTGCTTAGCAAGAATCAATTGAATGTGGGGTGTAAATTACACAAAATGGATTAATAATTTCAATCGGGAATTTTGTGGAACAACTGGTGTTCCCGGTGAAAATGGTCACGGGGGTTGGTTTTGTTTATTCTTCTTGACCAAATTATCATTACAAATCAACACATATTGACAACAATGTGTGTGAAAATAATGTATAACACTTGTATTTTCAGCCATAAAATGATAACATACCAACACAAATATCAAAATAAAGGTTTAGCACTACTTGAATTTCAACCCTAAATTGAATGAAAAGCATGGGAACTTGCACTTAAGAGGATGATTTGGGACTGAAATTGATTCGAAAATATAGGATTCGAAAGTGTTGGAGCTCAACTTGGACTTTCACAACTCGGATTCGATTCATGGCTTCCCAAACTTCTTGGTTTGCTTTGTGTGGTCTCTGAGACTGAGTGTTGCCCGAGAAAGAGCGCCAAAACCTACTTGGTTACAGTTTCAGTCGAGGAGAGAGAGAGATAAAGAGATGTAATAATGAGAGAGGAGAAAGAGAGAGGGAGATCAAAATATTTGGGATCAAATTTTTTTTAAGGTATTTATATTTAGTTAAAGTGTCCTCAATTTTGGCACACTTTTAAATTGTGCCAAAATTTGGCACGACTTTAATGTGTGCTAGAATGCCATTAAACCGTGCCAAAATTTGGCACGGTTTTAAAGTGTGCCAGATTTTTAATACCAAGGTGTGCCGAATTGACGTTTTTGGTGTAGTGATAACTTTTAACTAAAATGTTAACGGCATGAACACAAAATAACATTAACTAATGTTAACTAATATCAATAACAACATTAATACAATACCATGCTAACATCATAGGAACAATGATATAGCATAAGAAAAAAGCTTTGTTACAAAATAGCATCAGCGATCGATCGTTTCAGTCTAACAACCTGAAAGAACAAATTGTTCATGTATTAACATCAAAAGGGTGAATTACTTATAAAAAAAAAGAAAAGGGTGAATGTTCTTACCAGCTGTGGAGAGAAGTAGTAGCTGAGAGAGAAAGGTGAGGTGAGATAGAAATTTAAGGTCAACAGGGCAACGAGAACGACTGAAAGAGTGTAAGAAATAGGAGAACGATTTTAAGAAATAAGAGACAGGCATAACGAAAATGTAGAGAAACGGGATTTACATTTTAACTTAAAAGAATTATTTTTATGTTTTGATTCTTTAAGTCTAAAAAACCTTTAAAAACTCACCTTTTACTTATTTTTTCCACACAAAACACCTTTGACCATATTTTTAATAGTATTTTTTTTTGAAAAAAATTAGGGGAGCCTCTGCGTCCTCTCGGGCCCATATAAATCCACTCCGAGATCTGTCCACATTGGTGATGGATCTTAATCCATTTACTAAATTAATTCTACAAACATTTATTTCCAAGTTCTTTATCTAAGTATAAATACTTCATAATTTAAGTTTGCCCCTCAAAATGATTAACTTATGTTGTGTGTGACACCCCGACTAATTAAATACCGGGTAGCTACTCCTTTATTAAAATTAATACAAAATGCCAAGTTGGTTCAGTTAATAGCATCACTGTCGAAAATATTTTAATGATTACTAACCACCTAGTATTTAAAAGCGAGTTGCCAATTTTAAATTAAATCTGATTAACATTAAGTAAGTGAAGAATAAAAGAATAACATAACCATACACAATAAAGTCCCAATAGTGTAATCAACAAGTAATAAAGAGTCTGGAGGAAATACTCCTCACAACAATCCCACAACTGAAATAATAAAACAAGTCTGAATCCTGAATTAATTACAAATCAAAGTCTGAATAACTGAAATATAAAATGTCTCTAATCGAAATGGGCGACATGCCCTACAAATGATGGAACTGAATATGGAGTCAAGACGAAAGAAGCGTCTACTAGCAAGGCCCTGTAACTTCCCCAAACAGCTACAGCTCATCACCTGAATGGAAATCCTATGCATGGTGTCCTTGTGGCTGGGCACCTAAAAAGGTTTTTACAAAAAGTAGATTTGAAAGCAAACGGGTCAGAGCCCGAATGTGGAGAATATTTTAAAAACATCAAGTGCTTTAATAACATTAAAACAATGAATCCAAAATACATGTTAGGACGTTCCCTCACATGAAATACTCACCTCTCGTCTAATTGTGCACTCCTAACGTACCGTACTCATCTAAGTGACATTCAAATCTAACTAAACCTCCATAATTTGTACCCCTTTTCTACTCCATTCACAATATGAACTCCCAATGTTATCACTTAAATAGATAGCTTTACATAAACTCAGATTCTCAATTATTAGCATTACCATTTACTGGAGGTTATCCCCTTATTTATCTTCTCAAGGAGTTACTATAAATTATTGTCATAACTAAACATGACAAGTGTGTTCATTTAACCGTATATCATTCACATCATAAATATACAATACAAGCACCCCGAGACTAAGCTGCGGTGCACATACTCTGCTATCTCATCCCGGTACATCACGTACATAAGGATTCCAAATTCCGAATCTCTCAGGAATTGTTAGAATAATCATAACACACAAAAATGGAGGCGAACATAATTAAACATATCCATGGTCACGTACATACCTACGCTCCATAGTCAGCTGACTTATTACCTCACAAATAAGTCATTCTCTGAACTATGTCCTCTAGGTACCAATCTAAATCCAGGCACACAAAGATTAGATGGCCCTAAGCGAATGTAAACCTCCCGTGATAGCAAGTATGGTAGGTATGTCATACACATAAAATCATACATACTAAGCGTGCATACATCTTAGTAATTACCATATTTTTTTTAGTGGTGTACTTCTTATTCTTATACCAACTGTTAATGTCACAGAAATTATACGCCCCCGGTTTATATGCGTTTAAGTCATTAATTATCCTCACATCGTGATTAGTCGCACGCGTCCTAATCCACAAATACCATTTGGTTCAAATCATTCTTCTATATTTTACTCCTCAATATATCCCGAATATCCGAACTATAACAATTAGTCATCAAGGTAATGTTATATTTACAATTAAACAAGGTTACGGGACACTAGAAATCAAACCAGGCTAAAAAGGCCAATCTGTCAACTCGTTAGAAGTCTCATTCGAACGAAGTGGGCATCTAACAAGATCTCGTTCGAACGAAAGGCATCAAACGAACATCCCACTCGTTAGAAGTCAAACTGTCAACTCGTTAGATGCTCGTTCGAACGACCTGGGCAGGCCTTCTAACGAAGTGAGAGTTTCGAGCCCATAATTTTCCTATCTCGTTTTTCCCAATTTCTTCACCTCTAATCTCATCTAAACATCATTCCAACAGTAGTTCAAGGTTTCTAATCATTTATAAACATACTTAGGTCGTATTTTAACATATATATGGGATCAAATCATCCTAAACCACATCTAATAATCAAATCTCCCCAATTTTCCCCAAATCTCATGAATATGAACCCTAGAAATTTAGAGTTATCAATAACCATAATTAAATCCGTTTTTGTGTTATAAAAGATGTATTTCTATCAGAATAATCACCCAAACATGATTCTACATGCAATCTCCTTATCAAAATGTGAATTTTGTAATTCCAATTCAATGGGTTTTTATCAATCTCCCAAAACAATGCAATTTTATAAATTTCTAGGCATGGAAGAAACATTCGCTTGAAATTAACGTAATTAAACCACTTGATTTGGATTTTTCTCTGAATTTGGTGTTGAATTGATGAAGGTTGCTCTCTCCTTTTTCTCCCAAGGTTGAAGGTTGAAGATGGAGGTTGTGTTTCTCTTTTGGGAACTTCTCCTAACCTCTCCAATAACTCCCATAGCCCTCTAATTAGTTAACTGCTGGTAATGGGTTAGTGGGTTCCCAAATACCCTATTTTTAATTCCCAAAATTCGTTGGTCAAAATTCCCCAAATTCCAAAATTACCAAAATACCCTTTTAAGTTGCCGGTATGGCCTACAAATGCCCCGGGACCCAAACTAAACCCCCGACTAGTGTTTTCTGACAATTTCGACCCTTCCGGACTCGTTGGTGCACTCAAAATGACCATACGGTTGATAAAAATAAAATTCACTTTTTAATTTAAATAATTACCCTCCTGACGCGACTGTCACGCGCGTCCCAATAAAATTTCCCAAATTGCCGTATTTCAGTCTCACGACAATTTTAATATTTTCAATATTCATATCACATCATAATCAAATACCAACTCACATCTCGTTAGTATTTTATTCGGATTAATTCTCAATTAATTCCCATTTAATTTAATTAGTCCCATAAATAAATATCCATAAAAGTACGGGGTATTACATACTTCCCCCCTAATAACAGAATTTTGTCCCGAAATTTGGATAAGTAAGGCACACCTGGAAAAATTAGGTATCCTCCAGTATTCAAAACAATTATAAAGAAAATCCCAAATCACTAAAACCCTCGCTTCACAATAAGCGTGTTTAACATGCTTGATACCTTATCAGAATAATCTTCGATAAATGCACCTCACGTTGTGCTCTTATTAAACAACATTCGAATAAAAACAGCCTATACATCATTAGCCGCATTATTTTTATTAGTATTGTGATTCCACACCTCACTACTAACTCCCGCATTTATCAAAACACTAAACTCCCATCCTGGGATGAATCAATAACACATCTGACTACTCTTGTCCATTCCTTGAAATATCCCGACGTTGTGACTTTTACACAAGGGAAAACCACTTCAGCCTGTCGGTGTCACACAAACCTTTGTAAGCACCTTTTCCACCATAAATAGATACGGGTGCTTTTCCCCCAACTCTACCATTAGGTAATATTTCCTCCTCATGACTACAATATACCTCACTAGTTATACCCGATTTGGAATTGAAAATATCGCAATGAATCCAAAATTTCTTTCATACAATCCATCAGTCGTTAGTCACCTTGCGTCTGCACCTCGGGTTATAGGTGATACAACCCTCAGTTTGAATCGTTATTTCCCACTATTTATTGTCACCCCACCTGAATGTGGATTTCGAGGATTGCATCCCAGTTCTAAATAGTACTGCGTTGAACCACGTACCGACGTGTTCACTATCTAATAGTGTAAATCACCCCAAGTATATAATAATTTCTCTCCTTCTAGACAACATGTCCCACATAATCGAAGGAACTCATTACTTATCAATAAGTTGGCTACCTCTCAAGAAAAATTCTCCAACTTGACCTTCCCATTCTTTGATACAAAATTTGGTTGATCACCTAACCCCAACTGTTCTACTACTTACTATAACTCTTTCAATGTCGATATTCACATAAAATTTTCCTCGTTAAATGATACTTAATGATCTTATTCTCACGACGAATACTAAAAGTTTGGAACTTTACACTTTTCACCACTTTGTGCATATCTGGACTTTATACCTGATTGACATCCTCATTCTATTTACTCTTGAGTCGCCCTCAACATTCGATTGATTGGAACTCTACGCCAAATTTCTCATAATAATTTATTCGCCTTATCAAGAGATATCCCTTTATTAAATGGCTTTCTACTGCCTTTTTTTTTTCAAGTTTGAACGTGCTACACTCACTACACATGATATTCACTTACACCTTTTCTTATGACGTTTAATCTCATAAGTAATAATCTCACCCGTCTATGTTCCCTCTTCCTTTCATTTACACTTTAGGAAATCAAGATGTCTACGCCCCTTATAACCCAACCATACGGTTTTTAAGCATTATATACGCTTCATACAAATCCCAAACTCTTTATTGTCACTGTAAATACAACGGTGCTATACCACTTGGGCGTTCTCAATCGCTTCGGAATTAGAAATCCTAAATCCTCCTTATCCTCAATGCGTCCCTCAACACGCCGTGACAAAACTAACATTATTAGTACTTATATCATAATTCACTAACAACTAGCTCTAATGGTCGTACATCATAATTTACTCCTTGTAACTTCCCGTTATAACTACGTACTCCCATAACGATAGAGGTGTCCAAATCATGAACGAAGGGCCACACATTTCCTTACTACCAACCTTACGCTAAGTTTCATGCGTTGGGTGTCTCGCAAAACGAAATCCAAACAAGGAACCCCCGATACACTACTACCTAACATTATTGGTCATCGGAATCCGTTAAGCCCTGTCCATAATATATACCCCTACACTCTCGTGTTTTAACAACAAAGTTTCATCTCAGTTCTCAATTATACATAAACAAAGAACTCCTTCTGAAAGACACTTTTCTCTTTACAGTGATGGAAATCACATTTCATATACAACATGCGAGATATTTGAGACCCTCAAATTCCCGTCCCCAGACACACAACTATAAGTATAAACTTCCAAATCTCTAACGGTTGATAAAACATTGCACTCTTTTTGTTACGACCTCTCTATCGTTAATAATAAAAACCAACTACCACTTTATTGACTAGTAAATCAATTACATACGACTCATAATAATGAAATCCCTACGCATACTGGGATCAAATATCCGAGACCATTATGCCTTTGAAATCACAGACATATTTATATATATACACATATATACGATAGTACAATTTTGAGCCCAGCCCTCTCACAAATGGGGCCTCTCCATGACCAAAACATTCTACCCCAAGGTAGTAACTTCGATAAACTTGTAATACTAGCACACTATCGGTACAATTATATAAAAACACAATAATTAAGATCATATCATACTCTTATAACACATCACTAAAACGAGTAATTTCGATAAAGCATAAATCGCTATGAATATACCCATTCATCCTCCGCGGATGACAATAAAAGTAACCCCCACACTATCAGGGAAAATGTTCTTATATATAATAAGTTTACTGATACTCACTAAACTCGACTCCCAAGTGAAAATTCAATTGTAACCAATGTAGTAACTCACTCATGCCACAAATAACATGCATCCTCATCTGAGGATATAACTCATACTTCTATCCTAATAATTGTCCTGGCTGCTCAAATGGTTCTGGACTTACCACACATGTCTATCCCAAACCGGATATTTCAATAACTGTTTCCCTCGCCAGGCACCATACCTTGATCCCTACTCTTCTATCGGGAAATTTTTTATAACGCACGGGTTTCACTCCCCACAGAAATACCTCTACACATACTCCACTTATCTTTTGTCTAATAAATCATGTTAAGGTGATCCATCTCTCGGACGTTGGTAGTCTCGACTTAGACGACTATCTCCGTTGTTTCCTTAGTTTTGACGGCCCTAAGGAACACGCTACTAATTTCTACATCTCACACTGAAATCACCTTTGCGCGGTAGTAATTCAGCTATCCGAATCATTTTAATTGGTTCTCCATTGGGTCTTCCCATTGTGTTTCTTAACAACACTGTTTTCCCCCGTCTTACTTTATATAAAGCCTTTGATTCTTGTATCTCCCCACCCGGGGATGTTTACCTCCAAATTAACACTATGCGACAATACCATTTGCTTTAACCGTCCAAGCAGAATTCTGCTAGAAGGACTAGCAATTCTTCTATGTAAATTCTCCCTTTATTACCCCCTTCTCCGTTTCACCTACTTCACCCGGTGTAGGGTTCACTAAATAATTTTATTTCTTCTCACAAAGTGACCTCTGTCCGGACCTCTCGCGTGAGTTCAGAACGACATTCGGTTTTCATCCTAAACATCTCATCAAGGAACTTATGGTCAAACCATTCGTGTACGCCTTCTCTCGACGTCACATTCCACTTATAAGTGTGGTGATTGTTTCTCCCCATTGAAACTCCACTCTCACGAGACAAGAAAAATTTTCCTCAAATTTTCACTCTCGATTGGCCATACCCCGACACAAGTCCAAGCCTTCGTGTGTATTACGTTTGTTTGGCTAGCACACGCCATCTCCGCCTTTCAAGTATTTCCACCGCTGGTTTTCTCGATGTCCCACCCAACTCTTTCTCTCTCAATCCAACCTTGTTGGGTGAGTCTCAATTGACCCTACCTTCAACTATTGTTATGCTTGGAAGTCACAAGTCGCGCCTTCGCCGTCTGGACCGTCCAGGACTTCCGTACCCTGATATGGGTGACCTCGACTACGGCCTTCCCTTAATTAATTTATTAATCTCAACTGATCCTTGCCTCCTGCTGTTCCTCCAACTGTCTTCACCTGATGTACTACATCGTTTGGCACACGAACCCACCTGATTGCAAATAAGATTCACTATCATATATATCGAAGCAGGAGAACGAAATCATACCAAATATATCAACAATCCTAAGCATAGGGCTCTACATCAAAGAGAATTACGCTGGAAGCATAATAAGCCGTACAGATCCTAAAGGACACTAGAACCTGATGCTCTGATACCACCTGTGACACCCCGACTAATTAAATACCGGGTAGCTACTCCTTAATTAAAATTAATACAAAATGCCTAGTTGGTTAAGTTAATAGCATCACTGTTGAAAATATTTTAATGATTACGGACCACTTAGTATTTAAAGAGAGTTGCCAATTTTAAATTAAATCTGATTAACATTAAGTAAGTGAAGAATAAAATAATAACATAACCGTACATAATAAAGTCCCAATAGTGTAATCAACAAGTAATAAAGAGTATGGAGGAAATACTCCTCACAACAATCCCACAACTGAAATAATAAAACAAGTCTGAATCCTGAATTAATTACAAACTAAAAGTCTGAATAACTGAAATATAAAATGTCTCTAATCGAAATGGGCGACATGCCCTACAAATGATGGAACTGAATATGGAGTCAAGCCGAAAGAAGCGTCTACTATCAAGGCCCTGTAACTTCCACAAACAGCTACAGCTCATCACCTAAATGGAAATCCTATGCATGATGTCCTTGTGGCTGGGCACCTAAAAAGGTTTTTACAAAAAGTAGATTTGAAAGAAAACGGGTCAGAGCCCGAATGTGGAGAATATTTTAAAAACAAAAATTGCTTTAATAACATTGAAACAATGAATGCAAAATTCATGTTAGGACGTGCCCTCACATCAAATACTCACCTCTCGACTAATTGTGCACTCATAACGTACCGTACCCATCTAAGTGACATTCATATCTAACTAAACCGTCATAAGTTGTACCCCTTTTCTACTCGATTCACAATATGAATTCCCAATTTTATCACTTAAATAGATAGCTTTACATAAACTCGGATTCTCAATTATTAGCATTACCATTTACTGGAGGTTATCCCCTTATTTATCTTCTCAAGGACTTACTATAAATTATTCTCATAATTAAACATGACAAGTCTGTTCATTTAACCGTATATCATTCCCATCATAAATATACAATACAAGAACCCCAAGACTAAGCTGTGGGGCACATACTCTGCTATCTCATCCAGGTACATCACGTACATAAGGATTACAAATTCCGAATCTCTCAGGAATTGTTAGAATAAGCATAACACACAAAAATGGAGGCGAACATAATTCAACATATCCATGGTCACGTACATACCTACACTCCATAGTTAGCTGACTTATTACCTCACAAATAATTCATTCTCTGAACTATGTCCTCTAGGTACCAATCTAAATCCGGGCACACAAAGATTAGATGTCCCTAAGCGAACATAAACCTACTGTGATAGCAAGTATGGTAGGTATGTCATACACATAAAATCATACATACTAAGCATGCATACATCTTAGTAATTACCATATTTTTTTTAGTGGTATACTTCTTATTCTTATACCAACTGTTAATGTCACACAAATTATACGCCCCCGATTTATATGCGTTTAAGTCATTAATTATCCTCACATCGTGATTAGTCGCACGCGTCCTAATCCACAAATACCATTTGGTTCAAATCATTCTTCTATATTTTACTCCTAAATATATCCCGAATATCCCAACTATAACAATTAGTCATCAAGGTAATGTTATCTCTACAATTAAACAAGGTTACAGGACACTAGAAATCAAACCAGGCCCAAAAGGCCAATCTGTCAACTCGTTAGAAGTCTCGTTCGAACGAGAGTTCGTTCGATTGAAGTGGGCATCTAACGAGATCTCGTTCGAACGAAAGGTATCGAATGAACATCCCACTCGTTAGAAGTCAAACTGTCAACTCGTTAGAAGCTCGTTCGAACGCGCTCGTTCGAACGACCTGGGCAGGCCTTCTAGCGAAGTGACAGTTTCGAGCCCAGAATTTTCCTATCTCGTTTTTACCAATTTCTTCACCTCTAATCTCATCTAAACATCATTCCAACAGTAGTTCAAGGTTTCTAATCATTTATAAACGTACTTAGGTCGTATTTTAGCATATATATGGGATCAAATCATCCTAAACCACATCTAATCATCAAATCTCCCCATTTTTCCCCAAATCTCATGAACATGAACCCTAGAAATTTAGAGTTATCAATAACCATAATTAAATCCGTTTTTGTGTTATAAAAGATGTATTTCTATCAGAATAATCACCCAAACATGATTCTACATGCAATCTCCTTATCAAAATGTGAATTTCTAATTCCAATTCAATGGGTTTTTATCAATCTCCCAAAACAATGCAATTTTATAAATTTCTAATCATGGAAGAAACATTCGCTTGAAATTAACGTAATTAAACCTCATGCTTTGGATTTTTCTATGAATTTGGTGTTGAATTGATGAAAGTTGCTCTCTCCTTTTTCTCCCAAGGTTGAAGGTTGAAGATGGAGGTTGTGTTTCTCTTTTGGGAACTTCTCCTAACCTCTCCTATAACTCCCGTAGTCCTCTAATTAGTTAAGTTTTGGTAATGGGTTAGTGGGTTCCCAAATACCCTATTTTTAATTCCCAAAATTCGTTGGTCAAAATTCCTCAAATTCCAAAATTACCAAAATACCCTTTTAAGTTGCCGGTATGCCCTACAAATGCCCCGGGACCCAAACTAAACCCCCGACTAGTGTTTTCTGACTATTTCGACCCTTCCGGACTCGTTGGAGCACTCAAAATGACCATATGGTTGATAAAAATAAAATTCACTTTTTAATTTAAATAATTACCCTCCTGACGCGACTGTCACGGGCGTCCGAACAAAATTTCCCAATTTGTCGTATTTCAGTCTCGTGACAATTTTAATATTTTCAATATTCATATCACATCATATGTATACACATCATAATCAAATACCAACTCACCTCTCGTTAGTATTTTATCCGGATTAATTCTCAATTAATTCCCATTTAATTTAATTAATCCCATAAATAAATATCCATAAAAGTACGGGTATTACATTGTGGAGATGACAATGGTGTCCACAAGCTTTTTTAAAATTATTGTTCAGAAGAGCTATAAGATATCATAAAATGAAAGTGAAAATAGTGGTTTACAAAGAAAACCCACTAGATAAAATACCAAAACAACAAAAGGAGTAAAGTTGAATAAAATATACTCTATGAAAACATGCAATAAACAAGAGTAATAAACCTCATCATGTCCAAGCGACATGGAAGACAAGGGAATGGGCCACAATGAACTCATTATAATTTCTTCGGTGTCTTCACACTAGTTACGGGGATATTGACAATGGTGTCTTTTCTTGAGAGAAAATTATACATAAAAGAGAGAAAACTATGAAAAACTAAAACTAAATTGGTACAACTTAAATCTATAAGATTTTAATCAAGTAGAAGTTAATTATACTTAAGGGTCGATTTTTCTTCATAACCTAAAGCGAGAAAATATATTAGAGTGGTGGCTACTTAAATCTGCAACAAAGGTGTCTTCAATTGTTGGTTAGGCCTAAAAATTATATTAATCTCTAAGTGGAGATAATACCTAACAACTATCAAAATGAAAAGTAAGCTCTACTCTTTTTTATCCTTTGAAAATCCACCAATATTAGACGCTTTATATAATCTCTCTTGTGTGGAAATCCAGCATTACTCTTGAGCCAATCCGGCTCAACTCACGAGTTAAAGACGTACATGGAACGAGTCTCAAATTCATTGTACAAGGCCATAACAACAACTCGATACTGAATTCATAACTTTCGCATATTCAGTAAGATCCGAATACTTATATAATGTTCAGGAAGGTTTATTTCTACATTGGTATCAGACAAACATTTCTTGTTGATTCGCCATTTGATTGTATATTCATTAATTTCTCTTAAATTTTGTTTGACCCCGAACTAGGCTCCTCAAAATTGGTCTGATATAGGTTCACAAACAAGGCTCCTCAAAATTGCAAAATTTTAAAATTACATGTTTATAATTAAAGATGACAAAAAATAATTTATTTCCATGCCAACTTTGCACACTATTTTCGTGAAGTTATGGATAGTAAGAATTTAATTTATTTGTAAGTAATTGTTATATGTTGTAAGGGTTTTAAAATAATTTATAATGTAGGATTTTTAAATAAGCATTGTAAGAGATATCGTCTCCCGACCAAGACTACTTAAAAATGCAAATCTGGGACTTTTTCTTAAAAAACGATGATGAACAATATTTTTCCCACATATTTTTTGAAATAAAAACTTTAGACTTTTTTGATGAAAAACCGCAACCTAATTTTATTTTTTCAAACGGTTCATAACATGGTTTAATTATGTAATTATCAATTTCCAGGAAAATATGGTCAATTATGCAATTTTAGTTTCAACTTTAAGAGTGAAAAATTAAGTATGGATCTGCCCTCCATCGAGACCTCACACACTTAATATTGTATGATGCAAATGTTATTTTACTATCGAAATGCAAATGCAATTAATTTACTTTCATGATAAATTGTGGTACACAATTTAGTGTTTGAACTGTTCCTTAATAAACAAAAATGGAATATTTTGAAAACATAAATTAGACATTGAGAGATTATTGCGAGCGTAGCGGACTTTTGATCTCGATATGCAATAAAAAAATAATATTTTTTGATGATATTTTGATAACCAATAAATAATGTGCAAACTAATATTAATGTCAATTTTTTGTGATTTTTTTAAAATATAGAACATTTATTCCACCAACAACAGTGTTGTCGCTGCAATCGCACAAACAAGACCCGACTATAAAATATGGCAAACTAAGATACTATTTATCCTGAATCCTAAAGAGTTGCTTGGTTGAGCACGATGCTTATCAGACTTTAGTGGAGAAACACGATTCAGGTCGCTTTACTATGCTAAGATATATGAATGATCTTCTCATAAGAAAATATCACGGATGTACCACATAGAATGAACATTATGATAATATTTGTTTCAATTTTGGTGGTACACCCCCTCCCTCTAATTGTTCGGTGAACTTACGTCAACTATTTTTCAACCCCTCAAACTTCACTAAAAAATAAAAAAAAACGCACAACAAGATTAATACCAAAAGACACAAAATAGCATAAAATGTTTTTGAATATACCACAAAAAAGATAAAACTAACCTTCCATTCAGATCATGGTCTAAAAAATATTTGTTAGAAAACCTAAAAACCATTATCATCCCCTTATTACTATACAAATCATTACAACTAAAATGATGCAAAAAATTCAACCTTGACCCTTTTTTCAAGATACCCATATTCAAAATGAGAATTTCATATTCATGTAACAAGAACAAATGAATAATAAGGATTCATTGTTTTATGGGTAAGGGCTTTTATGAAGGAGATGGATGTGGGTTTATTATTATTTGAAAACTTTGGATTTGAACTGAAGAATGTCGGATTGGCTTTTAACTTTTCTGGTAAATTTTATGGTAGTATAACTTTGTATATGTTCATTGAATGTAAATAAATTTTTACAAATTTTGACATATGTACAAACTATTTTCAACGCAAAATGGATGTCAGAAAAAAGTGAAGCGAGATTATAAGTTCGGGAGGAATTATGCCTTATTTTTCTTTATCGGCACAACACATTAGAGAGGGATGGGCAAAGCCCCACCTATTTTTGCTTCAATTTTAGTGAATAGAGAAAACCTTTTTTGGGGTTTCAAATGGGTGGTTATTAATGTATTTCCGCTAAAAAATGGGGGGGGGGGGGGGGGGGGGGGGGAGGTTCATCGGAGGTTAATGGGAGAGAAAATATTGAAGGGTTTTTTGGACTGGGAAACAGATGATGACGTAGCATAATTGGGTTGTGCTTTTATTGAACTTTTATTATTCTTTTGACTAATTTTCTCTTGTAATTATTTTGAGTGAAATTAATTCACAAACATTAATTAAGGCAGAACAATTAATAAACAATCTCGTAAGATAAGGATTTATATGGTTCGACAATGGCCAACGTTGACACGGTGTTTCCCTCTTTTTATTCTTATTCCTCAAAATTTAAATCTCTAAATTAGACTAAATTTTTGAAACTAGTGTTAAGTACCTAGACACATAATCAACATTACAGGCAAACCCAAAATGTAATCATTGATATTTATGATAATATAAGGAAAATTGATATCAAAAAGAGCGAAGGAAAATTCTTACATGGCTGCTAGGTAAACATGGCCTTTTCTATGCCAAGTTTTGAAAGATATTTAACAAAAAGTGTTAGTATCCAGTAAATAAGAGAATATTAAAAAAGTACGAACAAAAAATGATTAAACATTATAAAGCATAAATCATCCTTTCGTCCTTCATAATAAGATCCCACAGTCTCACAAATATGCGTATGCTCAATTAAATACAAAATGAGGGCTTTCAAATCATATTGGTGCAATGTTTTCAAACTTATTCATTACTCGCTTAAGCATTGGATCCTAAATACTGTTAATTCACTAAGTTCAATCTTCTACATGTATTCAAGTTCATAGACTCATTTTTGTTCATTAGTTTAACACTCTGAATGAAACCCTAGAAACTCCCATGTTTGGTTGATCCTATCATGGATGGGAAGCGACATATCACTTATCAAGTAATGAAGGACACTCTCCCTGATTTAATTTCATTTCAGATTTCCAATGTTCAATGCAAGTTAAGCAATTTTTTACTCGAACCAAGTTTTTTATACCAAATCAATCCTCTCGAGATACATAGGAATTGAGAATTTACTCGTTATTGCAAGAATATTATCATAAATCGAAGGAATATCAAATTGACTATTCTTATAGATGGGATTGAAAATGACATAAAAAACAACGAATATCAATTGAGAGTTTCATAAGCAGAGTATGCACATATAAATTACCTTTCCTTTCACTTACTTCCTTTGCTTCATAGAGTTTCCAGTTGTGCTCATTCATCAACTTTTACATATTAAAAAAATAAAACACTCACCACCAACCAAAAACTTCTGAATGTTAAAATAAGTTACTAATGTCGTACCAACTTTGATATGATGCGTAGTATTCAATGGGAACATGGAAAATAATTTCACCAACAAAAGTACAAAGAAACTAAAAATCAAGGGTATTAACTCAAAGTAGGTTATGGATATTATTGTGTAACTGAAAAATATAATCGATTAACTTAAAATTAATATGAATAGTCATTTTTTGAACAACCAACACACTAAAAAACAAAAGATGAACAACAAAATGAAAATCTTCCAATATCCTTGCTATGCTTCTAGGTTTTGATAAATCCTAAATTTTGGATTGACATGAAGGCTAAAATCCCCGTATCGTAGTAGTCCAATAATTGATATGTTCATCTTTACAAATCATTTATATTTAGTTCTAATTAAATTAGTCATCATAATTATTCCAATATCAGTACATCACAATTCATTTTATGAAATTGTACATATATATAAAAATACCTTCGATCATAAAATGCTTACTGTCCAAAACATGGTTAATGCTCCAATTGAACGTACATAAAGACATAAAACAACATAATAAGGAGCCACATACTAAAAAAACTCCAAAAAATATTTTAAAAATAAATTTTAGGGAAAAAAATCGAATGTGGGCATACCTAAGCAACTGAGATATATGAGAGAAAATACCTAGTGGATTTAGACCACAATTTATACACCAACAATAATTATTCTCCACCCTCCCCCAACCCCCCCCCCCCCCCCCCCCCCCCCCCCCCCCCCCAAAAAAAAATGCATTAAAATTGGTATTTACATAGAGGGTGGGAATATGTAATATTTCTTCTCGTGTACAGACCACAAACATAAAATTTTGAAAATTCAAAATTCGATAAATAGTAATAATTCACGTTAATGTAAGTAAGATTAGCCAACAAATATGTCAAAAAACTCACCGTGAAATCTGCAATAGTATAAATGAGTGCCTGAAACATAAAAAGGGTTAAAGTAGTAAATGCAACAATTATAGGTAACAATAAATCGTAAATGCCAAGTGTTAAATTGGTACTAGATTAAAATTGAGAACAAATATAAAATAAGATTCAGTTAACTAATTTCAAATACTATTGGATAATAACTGAGTGGAAAATGACATAGTATAATAGAATAAAATTAAAACCGAATTAGGAAAGAAAAATATTACCTTATAACTCTCCATACGCTATTGTACAAAAAAAATATAATACCAAGAGTTGTGTGTAGTAATCTTGCAACTCCAACCACATTGCATATCTATTGAAGAAAACTTTTCAACATGTCTTAAAAAAATGTAATTCCACATTTTGCCCCTTCCTCCGCCACAATATATATATATATATATATATATATATATATATATATATATATATATATATATATATATAAAGAGAGTGAGATAAAGTGAGGGGGGAACATACCAAGTACTTCCAAACACTTGGTAGTGATTCTTCCAAACACTAGGTTGAAGGAAGTAGGTATGGTCGCGATTTGGAGAAAAGACAGCACGAGATTTGGAGTAGGAATGGTCGCGATTTGGAGGAGCAAAATGTAGCATTTCGGAGAGAGCGTGTATAATCGCGACGGGAAAAAGTAAACTATTTTTCAAGAAAAATAATTACTTTTAAAATATTACTAAAATTTATCTCGAATTAGTAACGATAATGTAACGTGAGAGATAGTATTGTTATAATAGTGTTATTGATAACAAAAATAGTCTATTACTAAATGAGCATTTTGGTGTAGTGACTAGGCAATGAGTTTTCATAAACAAATCATGGCCCTCTTCTTTTTTTTCTAAGTATTGAGGTCATTACAATCCCTACAGACATTTTTCTCCAATGCGAGGGCTATGACACCCTGCCTAATAAAATACCAAGTGATCAGTCATAGATCAAATTAAAACAGGAATCACAGTTGGTTCATTCTTATCATCACTGCCGAAAACGTTTTTGAAACTTACCAACCACCTAGTATTCCAAAAAGCCAGTGCAAAATTTTATCTTTATTTAAAAAACAACATTAACATACGAAAATATACTATGAGCCAATTACAAAAACTGAATCAAAACAAATAAATAAATAAATAAACTACTTGCCAAACAAACCATCGGCCATTAAAGTAAATAGTCCAATAGCAATCGTCCAACAACTGAATAAATAAATCTGAAAACTGTAGTGAAAAGTCTGGACGACAAGCACTAAGTAAAACTGAAACTGATAGATGATTACTACTATAGGTAAGAATGAACGATGCGTCTAATTCAAGCTCCTGTTGGCATTACCTTGTGTCGCAACTATATGTCGCCGGAATAGAATATCAAGCTTAGCATCCCTTTGGATGGACACCTAAAAGGTTTTGAAAATAATTTTATAGCAAGGGTTAGAGCCCAAAACATTTTGAAAATATTTAGCAAGCGAATTAACTGCAGTAATTAAAAAATGCGTGAATGCGCTTCATATTTAAGTTAGTGTCGCACTCTCTTAAGGACATGATCACCCCTCCACTAATGTGAACACATAACAATTACCTTAACCTCACCTAGTTATACAACCCCGTCCAACTAGTCCTGGTAAAAACTCCCCTTGCTATAGTACTCTAAACCGAGTATTATTATTCACGGACTATAAGTTATCTCCCATGTTAAGTTAATCAATTCCTTTAAAATAATATCATACAACCTTGACACAGGTTATATAAGTAAATATATTACACTTTGTATTACTGCCTGCATATAACATTTAATATTATTATATATGTATCTTTACTACAATATTCACACATATGCCATATGTATATCCATCCTTCCGAGTTTATCCCTGCCGAATGATTTCCTTTAAAGTTCTGCATACCAGGTGTGCTCACTTAACCTAGTTACCCCAAGTCGGAATCTCTCATGAGCATGGCCAAAAACATAAACATTGGAGGCGGTCATATTTCCTTCCTAAAAGATAGATAACCCCCTCACCCATATAACAGACTCTATGACATGGGGATATACTCGCCCTACTCCTCAGGCTTGGGGATTCACCCACATCGTGTAACCTCCCTTGATAGCACTAGAGTGCATAATTTAATTAAATATCTAGCCACCGATATTTATAAGCACACACACACACACACACACACACACACTATATATATATATATATATATATATATATATATATATATATATATATATATATATTATAAATCCCTACTTTACTGGGTACTGAAATTTATAACACTGGCCTATACATTCTCGAGTCTATGGTTTGACTCTAATTTAACTAACTAGTTCACTTTAATTAATTAATTTATTACCTTGATATCACCCAACGAATATAACCGAACTCGTTCACTTAGCTCGTAATTAAATATTACTTGAGTCTATATCCTGACTCCAAATAAATTTGTTTCCCTCCCTAATTAATTCAATACATTAGCATCGCTCAACCCATATACTCGGACTCGCTCACTCGATCAATACTTAATTATTTTGGAACTTAATTCCCCAAATTGATCCATAAAGTGCACCACATAAATCCTCCCTAATCCAAATCACTCTTCCCCATAATTGCAAGGAATATGTGCCTAAAATTTATTTAACACTAAATAAAATATAGAAATTAAATTAAAAATTAATTTCCCCCTTACATATAAAAGTGAACGAACTCTAAAAAAATATGGGATCATTCGACTCCCTGGGTCGATCAATCGATCGAGCAGGTCACCTCCTTCTCCGATTTTATTTCATCCATTAAAGAACCTACAAGCTTTTGAATTCCTTCCAAATTCTACCCAATCGCAACCAACATCTCATTTACTTATAAATAGGTTCTAATCATGCTAGAAGCCTTAAATCATTCAACGATTACTAATTTCCCCAAATTTTCCCGAATTGGGTTTTCACCCGGGTTTTATTCTACCAATTTTAATTCGTCACTCAAATTCAAAATTTGTCATCACTACTTATTAATTATCATTCAAAATTTTGGTTCTAGCAGTCCCATATCATAATCCAACTTCAATTGAGTATCAAATCAACACATCATACTCAAATTCCGAAAACCCATTTTAACTATTCAACCCTCACCCAAAAACGGATTTTGATACACATACTACGAAATGAATTGATTATCAATAATTTAAAAAGCACAGCAAGTTAACCACTTGCCTTCTAGGATTCGTAGAGTCTGATCCGTTGGTTTAGAGGATAGTTTAATGATGACAACCCTTTTTATCCCTCGATTTGTCTCTAAAAGATCCTCAATTAGTTCTACAAATGCTCCCTCTAGTTTCCTCCACGTTCTTAGATTTCTCCTAGATGATTTATGGCTGCCCATAAATCCCAAACCTATGATTATATCCTCTAATCCCATTTTTAGTCACATGGGCCTAATTAAAATGGCCCAATTACTCACATGTGGACCCGACTATACCAAAAAATTCCTCGAGACCCATTTACCACCCCGGGTAAACCTTTTCGACTATCTCGACCCATCCATATTCAACCGTACACTCAGAATTGTCATTCAAAATACTTTATAACATTCTATAATTTCAACCTCAAAATGCGACTGAATAATAATTCGAATAATTAAACCTAAGGTCACCAAATATAAAAAATTCTTCCCACTCAAATAAATTATCCAAATCAAAAATTTCAGTTTCTCCAATTTAAATATCTATAACTACCCTGCGCGCCCGAAAAGAGACACGGGACGTACTACTACGATAAAAAATATGCTAAAACCATCCAAAATAAGTATAGAACATCTAAACTACATAATTTAAAATACAAAAAGCCTATAATCCTTTTATTTCCCCCCAAAAAAATTAAATAATAAATCCTCAAAATTTCCCAAAGATAATTAAATATTAAATCCTCAAAACTACAGGGTGTTACAATGGAATGTCCCAATCAAAACCCATTACCACACCCTTTTCGATGAATAATAAACTTTGTATCACCGATGGCACTTCATTACCTGATGCTACACCACACTGCCAAGTCACGGGCACTCTACAATATGTCACCTTCACCTGCCCTGACAATACCTTTGTTTTTAACAAGCTTGTCAATCAACGCATCAACCTACCTACACTCGCGGGGCACTTCTCAAACGAATTTTTTGTAACCTCGATCACACGTAATCACATGTTCTTCACATATCTAAACCACATTCTCTCAATCTACCAGCATTAGCTGATTTAGATTAGGCGGGGTGTATTGTTGATCGCAAGTCTACATGTGGCTTTGCTATTTACCTTGGTTCAAACCTCATCTCTTAGAAGTCTCAAAGACATAAAATAGTCTAAGGATCTTCCACATATGTTGAAAATAACTCTATGGTGGATGCTTTTGCAAAACTTATTTGGTTAGAGTCTGTATTGCATGAATTGGGGTTCGCTCTAAAAACACATCCTTTTTTCTTATGTGATAACCTTGGTGCTACCAACTTATCAACGAATCCAATTTTTTATGCTTGCACTAAACATGTTGAAATTGACTTCCACTTAGTTTGGGACCAAGTGGTTAAGAAAAAGTTACAAGTGCAATTTATCTCAACTCACGACCAACACGCTAATATCTTCATAAAGGGACTCTCCACTTCCATGTTTCACTTCATCCTCGACAGATATGCAGTTCTTTCTCGACCTCCATCTACTTGCGGGGGCATATTAACAAACCAACACATTCATCTCCACCAAAATAGGAAACTACCTATAACTGCCTAACTACCAAGTATACCCGAACCTAAGATAAAAGCCAAGTGTAATAACATATATTCAAAAAAAAATTTGAAATATTGAACAAAGTAGTCATAGTCGAATGTAGCTTTGCTAATTTTAATCGTTTCAAACTTGTATATATATCTTGCGAAGGTATGTTGAAAAAACAGTTGAAAAAAAAGCAGGTATTTTTATTTTCAGCAAAGTTGTTAGGCAAGAATTGTAAGTAAATCACGTTCTTACTTATTGTTGATATTCAAGTTAATTCTTGCAACTTTAGTGTGTAAACCCATAATCACAAAAAAGATTATGGGGTTACCTACATAGATCCATTTGACTGAGGAAATACCAAATTTATTGTCCTATTTTGATTAGCAGCTTCAGGTTGGATCTTTATTCCGTCTTATTATTCAAAATGGTGATGTACATACAATTTAGTTTGTCACTAGGGTATTTGGACTAGTTTGTTTAAATTGTGAGACTATTACATTTCCTTTATTAGCAATTATGTATGGTTTATATTCAATATTTATGTTTGCGAGTTGATGCTTAGAATGGTATGAGTTGTTAGACAAATGTTATCTTAGGCGTATCAACATGTCCAATTGTATGTGAAAAATAAGGGTGATTAGAGTATGTCTATGCATGTATGTACGTTTGTTTATGTTTGTCTAAAATAAGCTTTATCCAATGTCCCACATGCACATATTTTTTTTAGCCAATACTCTTTTTATTAATAGATGAACAAAAAGGCTCTCCAAGGTCACTTACAAGCACTAAAGTAGGACTCTTGCAAAAAAAAAAAATTAAAGAAAATTTAAAAATATTTAGTTCTTACGATTTCTAAACCGCGTTCTCTTGCAGAGGACATTCCAATTGTCCTTTTCCTCAATAGAATTTACATCATTCAAAATAGAATCCACTGCAGATGCGGAATCAAGTTTGGGGAGATCCACGAATAAATTAACGCCGAGGTCATCGTGGATTTTTACACTAATAGAATTAACTTGGTATAACTCGTCACTGGTTAGAGGAGTTATATCTTCCTCACGTTAAGAGTCTTCGTCTGAAGATGAAGTCTCAAATTGATCATTTCGTAAAACAAGTTTATCTCCTATTAAAATGATGGAATCGCATTTGATTAAGTGATGAATGTTGCTTTGATTTTTATTCTCCAACTTTCAATTTATATTTCCAAGTTTTTTTCAGAATATTTGGAGAATCAGAATTAAAAGTGACATTATCGTTAGCTGACATTTACAAATTTTTAAAATTATCCCCAAGAGGTAAACCTACCTCTTTCACATAAGGAATAGTCTCATAGATTTCTGCCAGCTCATTGAACACGTTTTCTTCATCCGTAAGGAGAACTTGTGCCTTATTAATAAGACTTGACTTTTGACCCTTCAATTTTATTGTTGGGTGATTAATCACGCGTTGGTATTCAAGAAAAATACATGCTTGCGAGTGTATATCTCCACATATTTCGTCGAGTTTAGAATTATGTTTTGAATAATCCTAAATTATCGCATCACTGGAGCTATCATGTTTCTCGAGTTCCAGGACGTTTATACCTGAGATATGCACTGGAGTTTTTAATTCTTTGGCTTTAGGTTGCGATTCCTGGTCTACTACAATCACTTATTGACTTTCGTTATGAGCTTCTTGGATGATTTATTTTTCTCTTTCTTGAATCATAACATGAGCTTCTTGGTTATGGATTTCTGAGTTTGGCTTGGGAATGAATCTTGTGAGTGTTTTAGGTTTAGGCTGAGTTTGATTCAAAGAGGAATTGTTGTTCTTGAAAATACATTTATGAACTATGTGCCCTTTCTTTCTTCAATGAACACAAAATTGAGGGTAGTCTTCACATGAGACTTCCTGCCAGAAACCTCCTGCCCAACTCCCTATCGATACTCTTTTAGGTTTATCCAGAAGCACGTTTAGCTCCACACATACTCTTGCAAGGTTTGGTCTGTTAATTGAACATGTTGAGGCATCAATCTTTAATGGTTTTGCAATTAATTGAGCTATTAAGAAAAGAGTTGTTTTATCAAAAAAAATGGATCGGTAGATTTGGTAGGTTAAATTAGGCTGGAACTATGGGGATTTCTTCATCAACCCTAAATTCAGTGGTCCACTTAAAAACTCTCATAGGATATTTCCCAATATTCCACTATTCTCTTAACCATAGTCTTGTGAAATCTTCCTCACTATACAATCTAATGAGGATGTGTTTTCGGTCAAGTAAACCAATATTATACGTTGCTTTTAGAGGGAAAAATAGAAAAATATAATGAGGATGTGTATCCTATGTATTTTGAAAAAAGAAATAAATCATGTGCTTATGCAAATTCACTTTTCTTTTCATCATTAGCACTTCATAACATATCATAGAAAAAATTAGAGAAATTATATTATGTATAATATGGTGGTATATCTCACGAACCATATGTTATTTCTCAAGAAAAAGTTGTTTAACTTGTTCTTAGTGGAGAACTCACATTCAAATGGTATATCATTTTAATATGATTCCACCAATAACTTTGAGTAGAAGTTTTATATGTTTTGGTGATATAAAAGTTCATGTCAATTGATTTATATGATATAAAATATCACTTTCCATTAATACAACATCATTTACCTCACCTCATATATAGGTTACATTCCTACCAAATTTCAATTTCCCTATCTTTTAGAATTGCAAATTTCAAAAAATAAAAAATTAAAAAAGTATCTGTTTAAAATAAGTTGCGGTGATTAATGTTTAATCCCTATGAGCCAGTTATATTTTTCATTGAGTGCATCCAATATTTTTATTTCTCAAAAACCTATCTTGTCTATTACTTTATATATCTTTTTCTCAAACATTAGTTGATGAAAAATTTTTGAAATAAAATAATGTCAAATACCGGGCGATCACTCCTATATCAAATTAAAATAGGAGTCTCATATGGATCATTCTTAGCATCACTGTTGAAAATCCATTTTAATTACTAATAACCTATTAGGATGGCGTCAAAATTTTGCTTTACTACTCTTTTTAAACAACTACAATTAACACATTCACACAGTCTGCGTAAATGAAACTGAAATGAAATAAAATAACCGAACACTCGATCAAAATATACAACCATATCGAATGTCGCACAAAAGGCGATAAAAGAATGAATAAATACAACTGGGTTATTAACCCAAATGTGTATACAATACCTCCTATCTAGATTACAAGAATGAATGCGTCTATCGAGAACCTGCATGCATCCACAGTTGTTGCAACCGACGTCTGACTCGAAGGAAGTGCCATCCAAGCGTCCCTGTGTCAGGACACCTATATATATATATATATATATATATATATATATATATATATATAGCAAGAAAGGAAAAGTAGATAAATGGGTCAGAGCCCGAGTTTGAAAAATATTTAGCAAGTGCATAAATGCCTAATTTTTAGAAAAAGGTTTTATCTCATATTTAAATTTGGTATCACACTCCCATGAGATACCCCTCACCACTCTTATAATAGTGCACACCTAGCGCATGTAACTAAACCTCCTAGACCAACCTCAAAGCCTAACTAATCCATCATCCCCAAACTATCCAACCCTAAACAACCCAAGTACTAAGGGCTCAACTTCTCCCTAATCTCAACACTATGCCGTATTCGCTAAGCAAAATCCAAACAAGGAACCCCCCGATACACTATTACTTGGCAAGGTCGATCGTCCAGATCCATTAGACCCTCAATACATGAAAGATATATATATATATATATATATATATATATATATGCCATAAGAACTTTTAATAATAGAGCACTAAGGGTTAAACTTCTCCCCAGTCTCAACACTAATCCATGTTCATGCGTGGGGTGTCTCGCAAAGCGAAATCCAAACAAGGAACCCCCCGATACACTACTACTTGGCAGGGTTAATGGTAGAGATCCATTAGGCCCGTAGCACAAAACTAATATATATATATATATATATATATATATATATATATATATATATATATACACTATACAACGACATATATAACATACTTACTTAAATATACATAATTCAATATACATCCGGATAATGTCTACTGGACTGAGGTTTACTTTATATTCATTTACCAATTCAATTTAATTTCAAAACTTTCTATTTCCCTTCTTATATCCAGGAAATATATTTAAAGCAAGTTTTATTATCATAAAAATGCTTTACCTTACCATAACATCCCATTTCCCTTCTTCTATCAAGGAAATATATTTAAAAGCCAATTTTATGATCATAAAAATGCTTTTTCATATCATATGCTTCCATTTCCCTTCTTCCATTCGGGAAGTGTATCCTAAGCCAATTCATTTATAATATACATCAATATAATAACCATCCCACCGAGCTATAACTCGAGGATGCGATCTCTCAATGCTATCATCTTCCAGTTGCCCAAACCACGTAGCAAAATGGGGTCACCTGGCGGGGCTAAACGACACCCATCCTCATGATCAACTCACGAACACAACTTTCGGGAAGCAGTCATAACTCTTAACCGGTCAATGAGATGAAACATACCCACCATGTCTCACCCAAAAAGAAATGTAAATCACATAATAACACATTGGACGACTATGACCTGGGGAATATCCACACCCTGCTCCTCGAGCCAGGATGCTCACCCTCAACGTGGAAACTTCCTAATGATAGCGTTAGAGGGGGTATGCTTGACATATATGTATACAACCAACACATATATTTATATCCATAACCGTATCATGTAAGATATATACTTTAATCACATAGTATATATATATACCAAATATTCCTCCTCGAATATATAAATGGCCATCATTGCCAATCACATCTAACGATGACCAATAATCCCAAAGATTCTCTAAAAGAATCATAATCATGCATTCATATGTGCATGCTACTATACCCAAAGTATTTCCTCACTTCGATCAATAATAATTACCTTAATCATCTCTAAGAACTTATTCGATATCTCCAATTATACCAATTCACTCTAAGTGAATATATATCTATATTCCCAATTTACCCTAATGATCTCGTAGGATATACTAAATCCACAATCGATTGTAATTATGCTTCCTATACGCATAATTTATATAGGCCTAAATGCCCACTGAAATATTCCAAGGATTATTCTTTCCCGGATAACCTTAAATTTAATAGGTCGTGGAATCCCTTTCCACAAATCCAAGGACTGTATCTTGTCAATAAAATCAATTATAGGTCCCCACCCTAACTTAGGAACCATAAACCTTTAAATTCTACCAATTCTCTATTTTCCTTGAAAATATAACTTAAGGGTTATACATTTAAAAACCTCACCTTGCCTTCCCAAATTTCCTCGATTCGAGGACTATATACTCCTAAAGGATTACTTATTTTATCCCTTAATTAACCTCAAAGCAATATGAATTGGAATATATCCCATCCAATTCACCCTAAGAAAGATTGTCTACTTTCAGAAGGGGTCGATCGGTCGACCCTTGGCCGTTGATCGATCGATGGCTTCGATCGATCGATCGATCATGTCAGGAAGCTTCTTCTCCGAGAAGCTATTTCGGGCATTAAAGCTTCTCCCAAGCTTTTGTCGCTTCTCCCGACATCCTACAACCTCAACCAACAACATCTACACATATAATAAGGGTTCTAGACATCCTGGAACCCGAAACCACCAATTAATTTCGATTAATTTCTAAGTTTCTTCAATTAGAAAATTATAGGGGTTTATTCGTTTTAACTCCCGAAAACCCCTTTTATCCATGAAAACCCAACCCAGAATCTTTAGGGTTTGTTGTTACCAAACTAAGATATGAGATTTATGCTCAAAATTAAAAAAAAAAAAAAGTAAACACATGCCTCGTGGATATAATCCGACGATCCCGAGTCGAATCCCGCGGAGGTTGACCCAAAATCTCCCCCTTTTTACTCTTTTCTCTCCTCCCCTCTCTCTTATCTCTCTTATTTCTCCTTTCTTTCTCTTTTCTCCCTCTCTCCCTCCTTTTATAAGGAGAAAAGGGCTTATACCCCTTAAAACTAAAAAATGACTCGTTTACCCAATTACGAGTTACTGTTACTCCAAAATTACCCGGAACTCAATTTTGACAATCGGACACTCTTTTCCGACTATATCGGCCCTTCCAAGACTCACGGTGAAGTCAAAATTTCCATTAGAGGTAATTGACCGCAACTCACTATTTAACCCCACACTACTTAATACGGTTTTTCCAATTTAAATCTCACCTCGTGTCGCTTTACTCAACGGCGACATATAATTCAAATATTCCGACGTTTTTAATCCCAAAAATATATATAACATCCCTTGAAAATCATTTAATCCTTGAAAATCCCAAAAATCATTATTTTGAGAAATTCCCCAAATTCCAATTTAAACTCAATAATGGAATTTAATTGTCTCCAAAAAGGATGGGTTGTTACATACTCCCCCCTTTACAAGGGAATTTCATCCTCAAAATTCAAATACGACCTACACCGCCAATCCTAGAATCGATCCAAATCCTATTACCTCAAGGAGAACGATACTAACCCAATGGTTCCCAATCATACACTATACAGCTTCCACGGTCATAAAGTGACTCTAGTAACGTCACATTGCGCCCATCATATCTAGTGCCTCACGTCATAATCTTCAACTTTATATACTAAGCCTTTTCTATTTTAGGCAGTATATAAAACCAACTCACTAAGGTGCCCATGCACCTTTCTAACTCGTGCACATCTGCATATATATTGTGAACGTTCGACATGTAACACTCTCTCTAAATGAGGGTCTCCTTTCCTCGGTGTAATACTCACACATGGGTCCTCTCAACCCGCAAAATTCAATTCTCCTTACATCGGCGCCACTAAATCTATAGAAGTTTCATCCTAACAATGCTACGGTCTAAGTGTTACCTTACCTACGCGAAGCAAGTATAATCCTAAGTATGTCCCTAGTGCCCAAGGCCGCTCTCAACTTCCAACATTTTCTTGGTTTCATGCGTGGGACGTCTCGCAAAGCAAAATCCAGACAAGGACCCCTCCCGTTACACTACTCCCTCGCGTGATCGGTCAGTGAGATATAATGTCCCAAGGCACCCCAACGGGACGTCATAGATCCTACCTCGCAAATCTACTAACGTACTTCTACTACTCTATCCTATCAATCGGGCGTCCATCTCTATCGAGATGTTACAATCATTTTACCCAAAGCACACTTCTTCAAAATTTTGCCTTTTCATTAAGGCCTGACTAAAATCCTCAAATCAATTCCTTTAAGTCCTACTTCACCCACCCACTTATGGCGAGAGGATCACTTTATTACTTTTCCATAACACAATATTTCCATAAGCATACTATTATCACATGGCTCATAGTCTATAGTGTTTCATCCACACAATATCACTTGTCCACGAAACCCACATCCTCGCATCCTATAACATCTCTCCACTCCCGACGCCGTTAAGGTTCATGTGTGGAGCGTCTCGCAAAGCGAAATCCAAACAAGGAACCCCTCCACACACTACTACTTAACCTTGTCGGTCATGGAGGTCTGTTATTTGAACATGCAACCAGGATAATCCTATCCCCTCTCTCAACCAAATGTGGTATGAACTCCTATCTCTTATTTCAGGAGCCATACCACCAAGCGCTCACACTACACTCAGTCCTTACGCAATCAATAATGAGGTTAAACTTACAGCTCAATAATAATCATGCGGGCCTTAAATCATATCTATAAGGTCGCCACGCACTCACATCATAAAAATGAAACATATGCTCATCGAAGTTCCATTTTCCCATAATAATAAAGGAGAACTCAACCTGTATCCAGGTGAGATAGCGCAACAACAACCCGTTCCACCCTAGAACTACGGACACGGTAGTCTTTCCATCATTAGCATGCTATCGCTCCGATAACACTATAATGTATTATATGCTCACCATACTACCATACTCGTATAATACATAAAAAACGAGTATCACCAGGCATATATATAGATACAAAATATAACCACCCGCCTTTATTGTGAGTTCAGAAAATAAAACTCTGCTATCGCGGAAAACACATAGACATACATTATATAGTGTTATCGAGACCGCCACAAAACTCAAATTACGCACACGAGTCTAGGGCCAACGAACACCACAACTTTATCCAGCCACACCTCTTACCAAAATTTCTTAACTTTATGCCCCATCAAGTCACCCTAATCTTTTCCTTTATTCCTACCGGGAAAGAACTAACTGTGTGACTCTGCACTCCTCATCACTATTTTCATCACTGGCCTTCCTGACCATGATAAAGTTATCAGAACCATCTGACTCTATAACCTCGCTCCTTACATCATCTTACTAGTCCTCTTAACTTCTTCGTTAAAAGGAAACTCCACTACCGATTTCAACAGCCCTATTTTAACAAATCTCCCCATGTGGTTGTCCACCCAGGGGGCACATGAACACACCCCCATTCTCCGTAATTGTTTGCAACACTTTTCTAATGAGCCCATCATTCCACCGAAGGACTCTTTCTTCATTGTACCTACCTCACCTCGGTACAAGTTTCACTTCTCCATATCATTCTTTATTCACTGTCGGCCTCTGGCCGAACCTTATGTGAATAATTAAGAACTGCATTCTCTTCCTTATCAACCAAAGGGACTCGCGGTTAAAACTGTTCGTAAAATTCCTTTATGAGAAAAACATCATGTTCCCCCATATATGGTGACCATCACTATCACCACTACAACATCGCTCCTGCGAGTGAAAATCTTCCTCAAATTTCCACGTCTGGGTATTTCCATACCCTGCTCTAAGCTAAAGCTCCCGAGACTTCTAATTCCACTAGGTAGTGCCACACTCACTTAAACCACCCAACTTCAACGTATGGTCCTTATCAAAGACCCCTTTTGAACCCTTAACTTCACAGGGTAATTCATCTTCAGTACCACATTCCACTATAACATTACTCGGATGCTCATAACTACTATTCTTTAGTAGTCGTTGTAACCATCCTTAATAATTGCCATAAGGGGAGCGACCTCTACGGCGGTCCTAATCCCCCAACTTCAACTAGCTGCCCCACTTAAGCCCCGCCTCCTGCTATCCTCATCATGGCCCTCCTTGGTCTCCCTTCCTTGCTCGGCACACGAACCTAGAACGGGCGCATAAAAGATTTATTATAATCTCATACAATAGCAGGAGAACAAAATCTCACAAGAGAAATCAACAATCCAAATCCTGACGCTCTATAACAAATCGATATCAAAGCTGAAAGCATAGTACGTCCGCACCGATTCCTAATGACACTAGAACCTGATGCTCTTATACCATTTGTGACACCCCGTCTAGTAAAATACCGAGCGATCACTCCTATATCAAATTAAAACAGGAGTCTCATATGGATCATTCTTAGCATCACTGTTGAAAATCCATTTTAATTACTAATAACCTATTAGGCTGGCGTCAAAATTTTACTTTACTACTCTTTTTAAACAACTATAATTAACACATTCACACAGTCTGCGTAAATGAAACTAAAATGAAATAAAATAACCGAACACTCGATCAAAATATACAACCATATCGAATGTCGCACCAAAGGCGGTAAAAGAATGAATAAATGCAACTGGGTTATTAACCCGAATGTGTATACAATACCTCCTATCTAGATTACAAGAATGGAAGCATCTATCGAGAACCTGCATGCATCCACAGTTGCTACAGCTGACATCTGACTCGAAGGAAGTGCCATCCAAGCATACCTGTGTCTGGACACCAATATATATATATATATATATATATATATATATATATATAAAATATATATATCAAGAAAGGAAAAGTAGATAAATGGGTCATAACCCGAGTTTGAAAAATATTTAGCAACTGCATAAATGCCTTATTTTTAGAAAAAGGTTTTATCTCATATTTAAATTTGGTATCACACTCCCATGAGATACCCCTCACCTCTCTTCTAATAGTGCACACCTAGAGCATGTAACTAAACCTCCTAGACCAACCTCAAAGGCTAACTAATCCATCACCCCCAAACTATCCAACCCTAAACAACCCAAGTAATAACGTCTCACCTTCTCCCTAATCTCAACACTATGCCCTATTCGTGCGTGGGGTGTCTCGCAAAGCGAAATCCAAACAAGGAACCCCCCCCGATACACTACTACTTGGCAAGGTCTATTGTCGAGATCCATTAGACCCTCGGTACATGAAATATATATATATATATATATATATATATATATATATATATATATATATATATATATATATATGCACATAAGAACTTTTAATAATAGAGCACTAAGGGTTAAAATTCTGCCCAATCTCAACACTAAGCCAAGTTCGTGCGTGGGGTGTCTCGCAAAGAGAAATCCAAACAAGGAACCCTCTAGATATATATATATATATACTAGGGTGTACCCGTGCCAATGGCATGGTTATAAAAAAAAAATCAAGCATAATAAAGTGCATGTGTATGTCAGCTAGTGTGTGCCCGTACCAATGGCACAATTTAAGTTTTTAATTCAGTCTATTATTTTTGACACACAAACTTGAAATTACAATTAGCTTCCATAAATTAATTTCAAAAATTCATTAAGCAACAATGACATGAAATCTATAAATCTCAAAACCAACTAAGAAATACAAATTTACTTTATGGTTACATCTCCCCAAAAGAAATCTTACTAATTTATTTATGATCTCCCATGAAAGGACGCCTAGTTAAAATTGAACGTATGGGATCTTTAAATTGAGAATTTAAGTTTATAATTAAAAAAAGTAAAAGGAAAATCACATGCTTAATTTATAAAAAAACAAATTGAAAATAGTAAAATTATTTTTTATCTTCAAAATAATTAATTTAATTCGAAGAAAGTCAATCAAAAGATGAGTTTCACAAATTCGATTTCCCTCATTTTCTTCATATGGCCACTCATACGGGCACGTTCCTAGTCTATGCCCCTGTCAATGGTACGTTGAAAATAATAGTGTGTTTAGCCAACAACGCAAGTTGTGCCAATCAAAAACTTGTGTCATGCTTTCATTTTAGTAGCTCATCATTGCAATAGCACATTTAATTGAGTCTCAACCACCAATAGCACATTTAATCTAGTAACTGGACCATTTTAGTTGTTTTAAAAATGAAATAATTAGTATAATATAATTTTAACCTAACACTAAACATTTAAAATTAAGGTTAAGTTTATATTGAGGTCAAAATAGCGATGCGTATTTTAAACATATAGTCGATGTATGTTCCTATAAACCCATAACATAAACTCATTAGTAACTTTTATATTGTATTTTTGTGTACATTTACAATACAATAATCATTAGTGTGTTCAACTTCACACTCTTAGAGTTCTTAGTATTATATCCCACCTAATCGTCATTAGTTTGTCAAATAAACCCATGTCTTCTGCATGAGCGTTAAATCAAACTTCTTTGAGCCCAACATTTTTTAGCCTTTCTTTGACTCTTTATTCAGATTTGTCAATTGTGTAGACATAATTTCGTACCTATAATCTAAAGCATTGTGTTTTCATAAACCTCAAATCGCCATAAGTATGACAATGAGCAAAATACCAAAAGAAAATGACATTTTTTGGCAAATTAATATATAGTTTTAATTTGAGGAAATAGTTGGAGTTGGGTACCAAAAATTCCAAAACCAAAAACTAAAACCAAGTAAAAAAATTAATTAAAAATCAAAAGTTGAGAAAATAAAATCAAAAGTTTGTATATATAAAACAAACTAAAAATCTGTGAAATCAATACTCAAATGAGCAGAACAAAAGCATGATAAAAACAAAAGTTAAGAAAATATGAACAGATAATTGAGGATATAACATATATAAACATATATTACATTGTGATGGTGTATTTATAAAACATTTTCTAAATAACATTTTATTATACATATAAAAAATGCGATACTAAGCATGAGACCCACCAACCCATATCCCGTATATCCCTAATGCCCATCAAACCCACATAGCTTAACCTTGTTGTCAAGTTTCTCATAGTGACAGACTATTTTAGAAAGAGGATGGAGAGTTTTGAGCTAAAGAGAGGTGAGAGTGAGAAATAAATATAGAATGCTAGGGATTAATTAGATACATATTTAAGGGAGTGTACTGAAACATATTATTTAAAATAATAAAATTATCCTACTTCCTTATTACCATTTAACATATGATCATTCTAATGTACTTAAAACTTTCAAAACAATGAAATCATAAGATATTTTAAGAGAAAAGGAGGAATCAAAAGGGCATCAAAAAAATCTATCTAAGTAGAGAAATAAAAAAAAAGACATAGATCAATATTTTGGGTTCAATATATTCAGAAACCCAAAAGCTTGATGTCATATCGTATAGACCATTGAGTATTACAACTGTGTAGACCAATGGAAGTATATTTTTGGAAAATACCCAAAACACTGTACGAACAAATAAAAACCTCACCAACACTGTACGGACAAATAAAAACCTCACCAACACTGTACGAACAAAATTATTAAGAAAAATGATGTATGCACCGAAATTGGGTACCGAAAAATTATCGAATGTGCTTTAAGGGTATTGTACTATGTCATGGGTCCCGCCAGGGAACAACTTCGGTAATTTTGGGGTAATTTTTTGGTGTGTGTATCATTACTCAATTATTAATGGACCCATTGTGTAAAAATAAAGTAAAATAAAAAAAAATGGAACTTCACCAAAATATCAATAGATGGGTGTGCAAAACGTGATGGGTGTACAACACGTTATCTCTGTATTCCACTAATATATGCCATGTACAACACGTTGGCCTTTAAAAAATTGAGAGATGGGAGTGGATAACACTCTAACGTGTTGTACACCTATTTTTGAAAAGAATCCTCAAATCTCCGTGTTTAAGAGCTGACTTGGCATCTCATATATATAGATATATATAAACTCATGTTTTAAACCCTTAGAAACTCAAAATAGTTGTGTAGAAACTCGAAATAGCTGTGTAGAGTTAATCAACTGTGTAGAAACTCAAAACTCACAGATCTGCAACTATGAGAGCTAAGAATCCGATTTGGAGGGTCTGAGCAAAGGGAGTCCAAAATTTGAGAGAGAGAGTCCCAAATTATTTTCCTTTTTCTTCCATAGCTCGAAGGCACACGGGGAGACCCTGTAGAAGTACCAAAGTTGCAAGTAAATAAAAAACAACCCTGTAGGAGTACCTTATAGCAGTACCAAAGTTGTAGTATACACTATGAAATCTCCCATTCGCGGGATTTCCCTGCAATCACAAAGAAGAAACAATACAAAGAGTATGTGATGTTCTACTTACTACTGCAAAAATGAGTTATGGGTATGCCCTGATTTAAGGACAAAAATACTGCCCTGTTCTACTTGCTACTGCAACAATGAGTCATGGGTACAAACGGATGGAGAGGAGATAAATGAGTGATGGAGAAAGGGCATAACTCTGTCAAACGGAGATATAAAAAACTCCGACATCTGGCAAGCGCTTCTTTGTTTTGCGTTAGGGTTTTTTGGATGATGTTGTGGCCGGTTGGGGATATATCATCTGCTCTGTTTATGAATAGTAAAGAGATAGAAAGTGAAGTGCTTCGTTCTCTAGTGGTTGGTGATGTTTCGTTCTATAGGAAAGAGAATGAAAGTGGAGGAAGAGTTTTTGAATCATAAAGAGAGAGAAAGTAAAGTGTTTTTAAATTAAAGGAGTCTTTCTTTTCTTGTGTCAGGAGTTTATCGACTCTAGCTTTGCCAAGTGATGGCTTTTCTTGGTTGTTGCAGAGAGTACGTGTAGTAGGTTTTTTATTCTCATTGAGCCTTGTGCTTTAACTGCAGATTTATTCTCATTGAGCCTTGTGCTTTAACATCAGATACAAACTTTCAATACTTCTCAACCGTTAGATTTCAGCCTTATGCACTATCTTGAATTCTTATCTACATTAAATCTCAATCGTGAGTTGATAAAGACCAAATCCCCTAAGATGTAATCTCAACCGTCAGTTGGCCTAGACAAAAAAAGCCCTCCTATTTTATTATATTGATATATACGATGACATACATAACATACTTACTTAAATATAGATAATTTAATTTACATCCGGATAATGTCTCCCGGAATGAGGTTTACTTTATATTCATTTACCAATTCAATTTTATTTTAAAACTTTCTATTTCCCTTCTTATATCGAGGAAATATATTTTAAGCAAGTTTTATTGTCATAAAAATGCTTTAACTTATCATAACATCCCATTTCCCTTCTTCTATCCAGGAAATGTATTTAAAAGCCAATTTTATTATCATAAAAATGCTTTTTCATATCATATGCATCCATTTCCCTTCTTCCATTCGGGAAGTGTATCCGAAGCCAATTCATCTATAATATACATCAATATAATAACCATCCCACCGAGATATAACTCGAGGATACGGGCTCTTAATGCTATCATCTTCCAGTTGCTCAAACCACGTAGCAAACTGGGGTCACCTGGCGGGGATAAACGACACCCATCCTTGTGATCAACTCACGCACACAACGTCCGGGTAGCGGTCATCTCTCCTAACCGGTCAATGAGACGAAACATACCCACCATGTCTCACCCCAAAAGAATTGTAAATTACATAATAACACACTGGTCGACTATGACCTGGGAAATAACCACACCCTGCTCCTCGAACCAGGATGCCCACCCTCAACACGAAAACTTCCCAATGATAGCATTAGAGGGGGTATGCTTCACATATATGTATACCATCCACACATAGATTTATATACATAACCATATCATATAAGATATATAATTTAATCACATAGTATATATATACCATATATTCCTCCTCGAATATATAAATGGCCATAATTGCCAATCGCATCTAACGATGACCAATAATCCCAAAGATTATCTCAAAAATCATAATCATGCATTCATATGTGCATGATACTATACCCAAAGTATTTCCTCACTTAGATAAATAATAACTACCTTAATCATCTCTAAGGACTTATTGGATATCTCCAATTATACCAATTTACTCTAAGTGAATATACATCTATATTCTCAATATATCCTAATTATCTCATAGGATATACTAAATCCACAATCGATTGTAATTATGCTTCCTATACGCATAATTATATAGGCCTAAATGCCCACTGAAATATTCCAGGGATTATTCTATTTCAGATAACCTTAAATTTAATAGGTCGTGGAATCCTTTCCACAAATCCAAAGACTATATCTTGTCCATAAAATCAATTACAGGTCCCCACCCTAACTTAGGAACCATAAACCTTTAAATTCTACCAATTCTCTATTTTCCTTGAAAATATAACTTAATGGTAATACATTTAAAACCCTCACCTTTCCCTCTTAAATTTCCTCAATTGGAGGACTATATACTCCTAAAGGAGTACTTATTTTATCCCTTAACTAACCTCAAAGCAATATGAATTGGAATCTATCCCATCCAATTCACCCTAAGAAAGATTGTCTACTTTCATAAGGGGTCGATCGATCGACCCTTAGCCATCGATCGATCGATGGCTTCGATCGATCGAGCCCCCATGATCGATCGATCGATCATGTCGGACAACTTCTTCTCCGAGAAGCTGTTTCGGCCATTAAAGCTTCTCCCAAGCTTTTGTCGCTTCTCCCGACATCCTACAACCTCAACCAACAACATATACACATATAATAAGGGTTCTAAACATCTTAGGACCCGAAACCACCAATTAATTTCGATTAATTTCTAAGTTTCTCGGGTTTATTCGTTTTAACTCCCGAAAACCCCTTTTATCCACGAAAACCCAACCCAGAATCTTTAGGGTTTGTTGTTACCAAACTACGATATGAGATTTATGCTCAAAAGTAAATAAAGCAAGTAAACACTTGACTCGTGGATATAATCCGACGATCCCTAGTCGAATCCCGCGGAGGTTGGCCGGAATCTCCCTATTTTTCCTTTTTTCACTCCTCCTCTCTCTCTCTTCTCTCTCTTATTTCTCTTTTCTTTCTCTTTTATTTCTTTTTTATCCCTCTCTCCCTCCTTTTATAAGGAGAAAAGGATTTATACCCCTTAAAACCCAAAAATGACTCGTTTACCTAATTAGGAGTTACTTTTACTCCAAAATTGTCCAGAAATTAATTTCGACAATCGGACACTCTTTTCCTACTATCTCGGCCCTTTCGAGACTCACGGTGCAGTCGAAATTTCCATCCAAGGTACTTGACCACAACTCACTACTTAACCCCACACGACTTAATGCGGGTTTTCCAATTTAAATCTCACCTCGTGTCACTTTACTCAACGGTGACATACAATTCAAATATTCCGACGTATTTAATCCCAAAAATAATTATAACATCCATCAAAAATCATTTAATCCTTGAAAATCCCAAAAATCACTATTCCGAGAAAGTCCCCAAATTCCAATTTAAACTCAATAATGGAATTTAATTGGCTCCAAAAAGGACGTGTTGTTACAAATTAAAAATTTAACCAAAAATAGATGGCATAGACAATTAGCCCGGTTGACATACATTTGTCACATATGATTTTTCTGATGACTAATGATAATGATTTACTCTCACCCAAGTGTATTTGTTGGGGTTATATACATTTTGTTAATAGTATTTTGACCTGTGATATGTCATTATTCTTATTACGACTATACGATGTATGTTTTGTAATATTAATCGTGCATGTAATGTATGTTAATTAAGTCATCTTAATTCACATACAAGAACTTTTATAATTTTTTAATATATGTTTAATTTACTTTTAAATGCACCAAATTTACTTTTCTTCTTCGCATATAAGCTACAATTGATCTTGATGATTCATTTAAAATATTTTAATTTCTACCAAATGATAAATGATCGAGCAAAAAGAAGAAGGTGGGTAAGAAGGGGTTTTCCAAGGGGACGTGCAAGGAGAAGACGATCCAGCCAACCTGAATTATGAGGACGATTTCGACACGAATGGATTTAATATGAATCTCATTGATAGCCATATGGATCAACTCGAGGCTTGTCTTGACGGGTTTATCTCTGAGTACTAGGATGAACGTCACGACTACCGAAGAGATACTCAGATGATGATGCGGCTTCAAGACGATCTGTATTGCTTGAACATGGACTCGGGTGCCCAAATACAAATAGTATATTAACTCTTCATAGTTGAGTCATTAAGCATTACTTTATAAAAATTGATATAAACCATTATAAAAATAACTATAGACGGTTCACTAAAATAATTTAGTAAGTAACTATAAAAGTTCCTGTAAAAAAAGCATTTCAAAAAAATTCACTAAAAAATAGTTTTTAATTATGAAAAGTAGATTAAAACAATTCAGTACAAACCATTTTTTAATCATAAACCGTACATTACAATAATTCATTGACAATAGTATAACTTTTTTTCATACAATTATAAAATTGTAGTTAGTGCATAAAAAGATTCGATCTGTACAATTAGTTTAGTCATCAAGCATTACTTCATAAAAATTGATATAAACCAGTTCTAGCATAACATTAGAAACCATTCTTTAAATAATTTAATAGGTAACTGTAAAGGTTCATGTAAAAAATCATTACAATAATTCAATACGAACTATTTTTTAATTATAAAAAAGCAGATTAAAACAATTCCACGCAAAACTTTTTTTAATCATAAACAGTACATTACAATAAATCGTTGACAATACTATAACTTTTTTTCATACAATAAAAAAATTGTAAATATTTCATTAACAAATATGTGTTGTACATTTAGTCTGCCTCCTAGTTATTGAACTCATGACGTCATACACACACACCCACAAACTTACCACTTGGTTACTTGCTCTAACTTACTTTGTTTATTCAAACTTACTATATATTCCAACAAAACAATCATGGAAGAAATGTCGGTAAATGTCGCATGAGTAAAATTAGGAATTTGAAATTAAACAAAACGATTAGATAAAAATTATTTAATAGCATGAAATGATTAATTCATAATACACCCGTGCTATTCGTGTAACTAGCATGTAACCCACGCGTTGCGCGGGCGTAGAACAATTTATTTACAATTTAGTATGCATATTTTACATAATAAATTGTTAGATTACTCTGAAAAATAAAATTTGTACTTATTGTTTTCATACTTTGTGTTGACAACATTTAAGTAGTTATTTTTTTCATATACTTCGTGTTTACCACATTTGTGTTTACATTTTGTTATACAGACCCACTGTCGCCCACCTGAACTAAAAAATATAGTATTAGGTAAATTCCACAACAGAGATTAAATTATCCTTATATTGCATTACAAAAATTGTCCAAATTATAAAAAGAAAGAATCATAAGCACTTACATATTTTTCTAAAACGCCATGTCAACAAAAATGTACATATAGTGGAGGGACACAGATATTCACATAAACATAACAATGAACCTCATGTCTCGACTGAATCAATTAATCTAAATTTATTATCATGATTTTAAATTTAAATACAAAAAAATGTCCAACAAATGAACATAACACAATAAAAAAAAAAATGGCGAAATGACTCTTGATGGTAACTACTATTCATAATAGGTGGGTGTGACACCCCGCCTAATTAATCCCGGGTGATCAGTCCTAAATCAAGTTAGAACAGGTTTCTCATTTGGTCCATTCTTAGCATCACTGTCGTTTTATTAAATTACTAACCACCTAAGTGAGAAAAATAGACTAGTGCCAATTTTTATCTTTCATTAAGTAAACTAAAACCCATGCGGAAAATAAAACAATATAACAATTACAGATAATTGAACTACTCATTCCACAAGTAAAAATTAATTAACCGAATAAACCATCGGTCTAAATAAAAATCCCATAACGACAAGAATAAAATCCCATTAAGTCTAAGAAACAAATAAATGGAAAGTGAGCGACATGCTCGAATAAATAATAATGAGTCTACATCATGAATGAAAGAAAGAGTTGTCTATCAAAGGCCCCGCAACATCCACATATGCTGCAGCAACGGATTTCCTGGAACCGAGTCAAGTCTGGCGTCCCTGTGGCTGGACACCTAAAAGGTTTTTAAAAAAAAAATTTATTGCAAGGGTTAGTACCCAAAACATTTGAAAACATCGAATATAGTTATTCTACGTATTTCTAGTATAAGATGTGTGTGAGACTATAACTAAATTTTGGAGATCATTGGGAAGTAGGGCTAGTAACATATAGAATCAGATAGGGGTAACATGTGTATTATCTTTTAATAGTTAGGATTATTATGTATGACCCGGTAGTGATGGGTCTATATATGCTTATGTTGATTTAACCCATTAAGGAGAGTTGTACATGTGAACAGGTAGAATTGGGTCGGTATGTATATATGTTTATTTGATTCAACCCATTAGCGAGGGTTATAATTAATTGGATGTTTTATGTACAATGCATACCACGCTGGGGAGTGTACAACATTAACCACACTGGTTCCCTGGTGATTGAGATGGTCTTTACATTGGTCATTTTACCCCGAACACTACTCCCTAGATACTCATGTCCCAAAAGGGGAATACGTGGGGGTTATTATCGTATAGTCTTTGGATATGAGACCGATTGTCATCGTATAAGCTTGGTTATGGTAGTTTGTGTAGTTTATGAGAAAGCCTAGTGATTGTCTTGCGTTGGTGCTTTAAGGTTATAAGGTGGGACTACCTATAACTATGCCTAGTATGCGTAAATGATCCTCGAAGGCAATAAGGATATGCCTTCATTATTTGCAGGCATGTGAGTAACCCATTTACTTGTACATGTCGGGGGGATGTTTCTTTATGTGGAAGTTAGGCATTGAGATTGTCTTTCTCCTACCCTGTATGATTATGCGTTATGGTACGATAGATAGTTGTACCGGCTTTTGTGTTATAATATTGATTTACGGAACTTATATTAGAGATGTATTCTTAAATTGTGTGACTTGGGATTCTTGTATAAATTTTTGTGACTCATGATTATTGTATCTTATATACCAGGGATTTATATTATGTAGTGTGGGTTAGCCCTGAATGGATAGAATTAAGATATATGATTGAAGCCTACGAGTGGAACCTTGGTTAATCGGTAAGACATACCGTTGCTTTGAGACTACCATACAACATATAATTTATAATGAAAAAGATTAACCTAATTATGATAAAGAAAAGAATAAAGGATTAAAAGGTAAAAATTTAATCAAATGGACTACATATTGTTACGGGGATAGAACCACATGTTTTATTTTAGGTATTTGGGTTAGGTAACTTGTAACATATAACTTAAAATCCACTACGGGTCGAGAGAAATGTGCGTAGTTATAATGTGGCCCAAATTTAGTTATAGTATTATTCTTCATAAACTTGTTGTTTATGTTGTTGTTATTTATGTGTTTTCCCAAGTATTGGATCGTAGTTCCTACTATAGACCGAGTTGATCATTGGAGGAGGAAATGTAGCGCCATTATGTCCTTCATTCCTAGGATGTAGTAGTTAAGCTGTTTCAGTCATTGATTTCTTGGATTATTTTATATTTTATTAGGCTTGAATGTTTATAGAGTTTATTCCGAGTCAACATTTGTACATATGATATTTTTATTCAGAGTTGAATAATTATATTGGCATTGATTAGTATCAGAGTTGGTTTATTTTATTTGGTATTGCATTGTATCACTTTATTACTTGTTCATATTTAGTTATTTCGTGATGCGAAGAATGTTACCAAATGTTTTTTATCCCCATGATTTTTGTATTAGACCTGATCAATCTATTTATAAATTTTATGGTGTGTCATAATAGTACGCCTTAGCCTAAAAATCACAAAGTCACGTGCTGCAAAAGCAAGTTCAAAATATAAGAAATAGTATTAGAATAGTCAAATCTACCCATAAGTGGAAATCACTAAACAAAAAGAAAAGAATGCACATAATTTAACTTTCGAGTAAATATCTCTCTAGGAATGCGAAGATCAATCACTCCCCACCCATTTACAAGAGGTGCAGACTTGCCATATTCCCTCTAAGAAAGGTATAAAAGAAGGAAACATCATCTCATCTACATACCCACTCTCCCCTACCGGGGGAACAAAAGTTGTAGACACCTTAAATTTTGACAATACTTCATCTCTAATGGTTCGGGCAACCAATCTCCCCAACATCTGGTCTCCTAGAACACTTAGGATGAACTCCTAAAATTCCTCAGCTATCACCCTAGAAATAAACATAAATATTCTAAGATTTATAAACCATTAGGTGTTCATTTCGTGCCCGTTTCTAGATTGGCCTGCCAACCTACAACACATTTGGTCTCCCGAAACACTTAGGACGGACTATTGAAAATCCTTGGTCAACTCCCGAGGACCGAATATAATTCTCTAGAAATTTATGAACTATTATGTGTCCCTCCTATTCCCGATTTCTATATGTGTAGCAAACCTTCACCACATTCGATCTCTTATAACACTTAAGACAAACTCCAACAAATCCTACGGTAACACTTAAGGAACATACATAAATATCATTAGACATCTGAATTGTTAGGTGTTCATTCCATGCTCAGTTTTAATATGTGAAACCAACCTGTGCAACATATCGTCTCTCAAAACACTTAAGACGATCTCCTAAAAATCCTTAAGCAACATCCGAGGAACACATATAAATATCTTAAGATTTTCAAATTGTCATGTGTTCATTATGCACAAAATTGTCATGTGTTCATTGCACGTGACTAACCTGGGCAACATTCAGTCTCCTAGAACATCTATGACAAACTTCTAAAATTCCGTAGGTAACATGCAATGAAAACAGATGAATCTCCTAAGATTTATGAATAGCCACTTGTTCATTCCACGCACATTTTTTGTATGTGTAACCAAAATGTGCAATATATGGTATCTTGTAGTACGAACTCCTAAATTCCTCGGGCAACACCCGAGGAAGACCCATAATTCTCCTAAGGTTTTTCAAGTATCAGGTGTTCATTCTGCATCCAATTTCAGACCGTGCATGCCTATCCTGTGCAGCATATGATCTCATGTAATAGTCGAGATAAACTCATAAAAATCCTTACACAACACTTAGGGACCACCTATAAATCGCCCATCAATTTGGTACAACTTTGACAATGGTCAGTACCTGAATATGACACATGCGTCTAAGCTACCCACTAATTAGTCTCTCCAATGGGCTAAGGTCTCACCCTAAAAGTATACAGACAATAGTTGGGAATCACCCAAAAATACCCCAATATCTCCAAAGTGTCCGGTAAAATTACCATACACTTCATTTCTACATGCACGTACAACCCCAACATCCGCCAGGTGCTCCATCTCACTAAAACATATTAGAAAATCCCATATTTTGACATTGGGTCACACATAAAAAACCCCAAAGTGTGGGAAAAGTGAAAAATAATTAATCAATTGTTTAAACATAAAAATACGTGTCTATTTTTTCAATTGCTCACCCAAAAATCGCAATCAACCAATCACTTAAATGTCACCATGAACCCATTGGTTGATTACTTGTTTAACTAATCGATTAAAAAATGCACCCAAATTTTCCATTAAAAGAAGAACCCGCCCATTGCAAAAAAGGGTCCTAAAACCCTACATTGACTAGGTTTCTAAACAACAGTCCCAAAACCCAACATTGATTAAGTTTTATTGAAATCCTTCTTCCCATGTCTTGTCTCGAGCATCTCAAGCAAAATTTTGACTTTCTGAGCAAGCAACTTCCGAAGCTTGATAAAGTATTATTTCTCTGCAAATAATTGGCCATCTAAAGACCACCGTTTTAACCTCTTCCAAATTGTACGACCACTCCCATTCCTCGATGTTTTTCCCACGTCAAAGTTTTATTCTCTCTTTAAGGGTAAACACTTATTGAAACTCATAACTTAAACTATTAGAAATTTCAGGACTAAATAATACTTTATGCTGGCTTAACTCTATACCCCGACACCACCAATAGGTCGGGCCTATATTTTACAGCATTTAAGAATTTATAATCCTAGTCCTCATCCATCATTTATCATTTTGACCCCGTTACTATGTTTGTACACTAAAATAACTTATAAAGACACGTAAAGGAAATATGATTTGAAACCATACTTTTCCATACATTTCAACTTGTTTTCATGGAAGAGCTTGTGTATAGTATTATCCCAAGCTCTTTGATACGCTCAAAGTCAAATATTGGAATGACCCGCACCTCTTCTCCAAACAAACATTTCCCATACCAAATACATATATAAGCAACACTATGTTTTCATGAAGTACTTACCAAAACTTCATTTGATTATGTCTTTTCAAATGTACGAACATAACGGGAATGTTACTTAAATAGATAAAGTCTAAAATTCTAAAACTTTGTAACTTTCATACTCGGTCTCTTAGACTTCCCCTGCGTATGAAATACATAGGCTTTGACCAAGCATACTAATGGTCACATAGGTGCAATTTTAAGGCCAACTCATGAGCACAAATCCCTTGAGATATATCACACACACACACACACACACACACATACATACATACATATATATATATATATATATATATATATATATATATATATATATATCCCCATAATTCGTTACGACGAAGTATTTCACCCTATATGTCCCAATGTCTCCCTGCCACACACTTTTTTCCACCCCTAGGTAAACAATATCTCCTTGAGAGTGTATATTTATGCAGTGATCCCTGACTCATTGAGATAGCCACTTGAAAAGGAAATAACATAGTAGTAATTACTAAATAAGAAATATCTCATAAATTAAGAAACATCATAAGTTGTCTTTAAAGAGAAGGTCTGGTGTATTATGAAACTCCAACATGTTACATCATTTCCTGGTTGCCCCTGTGGATCTCCATAGTCCCCAAATGCGATTCCTATTGTGGTCATGTAAGCAATTGATCCTTAGGTACCCCCAAACAACCCAAACCCATATAGGAAACATTATATGTTGCCTGACATAGTTCTGTCTCATCCAAGATTAATGTAATTTTTGTCTTCTACATTAGGACAACCCATAACTCCCCATTCGCATCCCATAACCACCCTCCTATAAAAAAATGAATCTAACAATGTGATTTAAAATGTGATCAAAATGGGAACTCACCCTTAAAATTTGAGGAGGAGGATAGTTGTCAGTGTGCCATCCGATACGCCAAATAAGGTGTCTTATGACACCCTCTTATGCAATTTAACACCATTTAGACTTGATAGATTATACGCATAATAAAGGTCACTCTTGTACTCTATATAAAACCCTATTATCTACTTTTACTTTCAGTCATGCAAGAGGGGAAAATGTAAATTCTACTCAAACTGAAACAATGAACTTACGGGGTGCATTTACACATGGTTACAATGTTTTGGATGCATGGAAACATCTTAATTCTTCTCAGTTTGAGGATGGAAAGACACCTCCCTAAAGTTAATGGATATCCCAAAGTCTTCTCAAAGGTTGACTAGCCATTACCATTAGGTTTAGGCTCCAGTAGATCATAGTTTACAACCCTAACCTCCCTCTCCTGTGACTCCGTTATCGTCCGACATGCCTATCCTAGGAAAGGATGACAAACAGACCTATTCTTAAACCATGTCTCATCAAAAGATTTAAAGTCCACTTAATGGATCGACCAAAACAACGTGAGTCTCATATGACACTCATCGGTCCGTAAGACATGTCGTACGATAATATCATCACTTGTGCTCATGTCAAACTGTGATTTTCCTCTTCGTTCATCCATTTCCCTCACTTGGATTGATGACATATCCTCTTATGATAAAAATCAACTTCAACTCCTTTATCCCAGATGCGGGTATAATGTAAAAGTTCTTCTCAAGTTGAACACAAGTTAAACCCTTATATTTATCCAATATTAACCACAATAGTTTGACAAAGAAATATAAATTTATCCGACACAAACCACGTCGTAAGGCATGTAGTCAGGATTGTTAAAGGTAGGACCATCACGTCTTAGTGGCATTTAATATGATGATCAAATAGTATTTTCAAATATTTCCATCATTGTGTAGAATGGCAACAAATGGTTGTACTAAATCGATAATTTTATGGTTGTACAACATGGAGGTAAGAGGAGTCGCAAGTCTTTATTACTAAACCTCGCCCCTATAAATAGAGGCCCTTGGCTCTCATTATTAGGGGAGAATACCTTGCCATCACTTTCTTATTTCTTACACACTCTAAAAAAATGATCAAACTTTCATATAATCGATTAACAAAACTTGACTCTAGTTCTTCACAACCTCAAAGTTTAAAGAACACTCTGTTTGGTAAACCTCTTTGACTCTCTTATAAGAGAAACCCCTTCCCATGTTCTAAAAACTTCATACAAGGGAAAATAGATATGAAAGTGATGTCCAATTGAAATGACAATCAAACCTTCCTTGACCGACATAAATACCTTATATAGGTAGTTAACTTGTACTAGTACACCCTTTATTCCTTTTGAGTGATTATAAAATGCAACACCTATCCTCAAGTATGGTTACACCACTTATCACACACTTTTTTATGCACATCACATCGCACTTCATATTAGAAACTTAAGACTCTCCAAGGGCACCCTATACCTACCGACCTTGACTTTACTCTAAGTAAACTTGGTAAGGAGTCCTATAGGATAACAGAAAATAGGGTTGTAATGCGTAATATCCATTTTAGTATTTTTTACCAAAATAACCCCTTTTCAAAACAAACTTACCATATTTCATAGAAATAATGTTATCTCCTATTTTCTGATCAACAAAACAAGGCTACGCAGACCCTAAAAGGACATTGCTCGACACCACAAGTCCATATCGTACAACATGAGATTTTTTCTAAAAGGCAGTGAATTTGTATATAATTAACAAGTATGTAGGAACACTACAAGTAAGTATACAAACATAAGACCACATGCTCTCAATAAAGATTCGAATTGTTCATGTTCGCTTGAAGAAAATGTCATTCGACACTCGACAATGAACATTTGTTTGGCATTAAGGGTCTCTTCCTAAGAATTTTTTCCTAGGTTAACATCACTTTTTACCCCTTTAAATCATTATTAGCTTTCATATGAGAAACACTCTTTTCAAGATTAAGACTATCGCTTTTCATAAAAATATAAGACAATTATCTTTTATATGAGTTACATGACCATCCTCAATTATGCTTAAAAGGACACCACCTAAAAGCATAAGCCCATGTCGTATGACATAAGATTATTTCTAAATTATTGTATGACCTTGGAGACTATTAGAAATATATTTAAATTGTTTACACCATATTTTACTGGGTTCATCTCGTGATATTTTTTAACACGTGACCAAATGACGGGGGAAATTAGTGGCGATTATATGATGGTTATTGCAGGAATTATTTGTGGAAGTAGTGGGTAGTAAAAACTGCTTATTATTTTTATTCAAATTATAGGTTATTTGGAGGCAAGTATGAGTGGTTATTCTAGACAATTAATTCAAATTCAGATCATAGGTTACTGGGAGCCAAATTCAAACCGTAAGTTACTTGTAGTTGAGAATGTAAATAATTGTGATTGTGGTTCCAAACAAATATTTAATCTTCCAATTATAATATCCAAACATGCAACACCAGTTTTAATCATATTATATCTTTTTATGCTAATCATGCATCTATGGTGATGAAACAGATAAATCAAACAAGCAAATACGACAAGGCCAAGTTTTAGGAAAAAACCAAAGGGAAAAGCCTTTATTCACTTAGAAATTTACAAGAGAGTAAGCTTGAAAACTACTTGATATCCGCCACAACAATAAAGCGCTATTCTTCAAAAATATATAATGAATAACTATGATCCTCGAAAGAATCACAGGACCGTAGTCCACCGAATCCGCCTCAGCCTTCGTCTTCAGCAGTGAATCCCTGCGGGTATCACAAGTCAGCAATGGAGATCCTCTCCACAAAAGTTGTATGGATGGATACAAAAATTTCTAAGATTTTAACTAATTCACAAGAACAATATTCAAGGATGATTTATTGTGAATAAAAAAAAAAAATTTCAACACAAAAAGTGAAGTTCTTTTGTATCAGATATGCTGATACGTTTTTGCAAAAGTCTCAAACGTCTTAAAAAGGTATTTATAAGCTAAAAAAAAAGTGTGAGGTAACGAAGGTCATTAGAACGACTTATGCATGTCATTCGAATGATATAGAGATTTCATTGGAACGACCAAAGTAATGACGTATAAAAAAGTAAACCAGTAGCATGTCGTTTGATCCAAAATCGATTCATACTTTAAATGAGAATCTAACGACTTGTGGAAATCGTTTGAACGACATATGGATGTCATTTGAAAGACATATGGATATCGTTTGAACTACATAAATGAAAACTTTTATTTTTTTAAAAACTCCATCAACAAGTACTCAAAAAACATATTTTTGAAAATAAAAAGTTCCTGTTCATTTTTTTATAAAAATAAACATCTCAAAATATAATTATGTAAATTAATTCAAACTCTAAATTTTTTAATACCTCATCGGGATGTCGAGAAGTCTTCAAACTTGGAGATGCTTAGGTTAGGTTTGTCTTCTCGGTACATAACGATTTGTAATAGGAAATGCCAAACTAGCCTAAAGTTATGCTATGAACAATGTTAGAAAAAAAGTTCTCATAAATATTCCCCTCTAGCTATTCTGCTACAAATAAACAAAATGACTGAACACCAAATAAAAAAAAATCTCCTATGACATATAAAGAAAATCCTAAAACCCTTCCTAACCCTTGAACAGAATGACATAAGTCTTTTTGTCTTCAAACTTCTTCTTCCCTTTCAGACTTTGCCTTCATCCGTGTGTCTTGAATTCATCTTAAAGTACCTACACACATGAGACAAGAAATATATACCCTCATGGCGCATAGTGTTTAAAACAAGGTAAAATTCAGAAATAAATAAACTTTCCTCCATAATTCAAATGCATCAAAACTCCATTTTAATATTCTCTTTCCTTTTCTTTTTATCGAAATAGACGAAAAGAAGGAACATAAACATGAAATACGAAGCATCACGAAAAAGATAAGATATCATTACAAAAGATATAAAGCATGCACATGTAATGATCATCTCAAAGGCAAACAAACACCAACTATTTTTGAAAATTTTCAATATTTAAAAAAAAATGAATTTCACAAATACAAAACAATACCATATATAATATATGCAAAATACACCAAAGAAAATTTGTCATATATATATATATATATATATATATATATATATATATATATATATATATATATATATATATATATATATAGGTATAACCGACCCTAAAAACATGACAGAAAAATCATAAGCTTTACACACTAGCATTGTATCGATGTGTCCAAACGTGTGGGATGGAATGAATGGTTGTGAATTAGAAAAAACTGAATTATAACCCAAACACTCAAATACGTTCAAGAAGTTCTAATTGAAGGCAAAACTGTATCATACTAAGCGTTAGCCTCAAGTGACAAATAAAGTGAACTCCAATGAACAAAACAGACAAAATGCACATTAGCCTAGAATATTGACGATTCTACAAACCAATAGCGTCATGATAAAATAAGCATAACTAGGTGTCATTGTGAAAACCCTTTGATCTTCGACCAAACACCCTCAAAAGATAAACAAATCTCATATTTTCTATTCTTTACTTTTTTTTTGAAGTGATTTCTTTTGAAAGATCAAGTAAACTAAAATATTTTGGCCCCTTTTGTAATATCTCGCCCAGACAAATTAATCAATTTATATATAGATTTTATAAGAGGAGGAACTAATCCTAGTTAAATACATTTGTGGGTAACAAGATGGGATTATATAAAGAACTATTGGATCATGGACTTATATAGGAATTGCATTAATGAGGAGTAAATAAATTATATAGCTTTCTTCTCGAAACTTATAAGCTATTAGGGGCAAAATCGTAAAGCTTGAGAGTTGGTCATTCAAACGACCATGGAGATCGCTCGATCGAGCAGGAAACCTCGTTTGAACGACGTAAGAGTCACTCGAATAACGCATGATGGGAGTCAGGTCTGCATCTGTTTATTGAGTTATCAACTTACCAATGGATGGATCATGTGTGCTGTTGACTTATAGGCATTCCAGCACCAAATATGGACATCTTTATGTATTTGAAGTATGGTCTGCATCTGTTCATATGGACATTTTATATATATATTTGAAGTAGATGTTTGTTGCATCCTTGTTGATTAGTAACGATATAAGTGTCCTTATGAGAATGAGCTAAAGGAAAGGATGATTTAAAATAAGTCTTCAAAACATAGAAAATTTCAGAATATCATTATTGCACATTTTTATGGAAAAAAATATGAGAAAATGGTATTTTGTGTAAAAAGAAATAATGTACATTTTTATAGAATAAAAATGTAAGGAAATATTTGTTTGGTGTATTTCTAGTAAAAATAATAATGGACATTTTTATAGAATAAAATAATAAGAAAATTGTTTTTTGTGTAAAAATAAATAATGGACATTTTTATGGAATAAAAATATGAGAAAATGGTATTTTGTGTAAAAAGAAATAATGGACATTTTAATCAAATAAAAATGTAAGAAAATATTACGTTGGTGTATATCTAGCTAAAAGAAATAATGGACATTTTTATGGAATAAAAACCTGAGAAAATGTTATTTTGTGTAAAAAAGGTAATGGACATTTTTATAGAATAAAAATGTAAAATAATATTATTTTGGTGTATTTCTAGCAAAAAGAAATAATGGACATTTTTACGAAATAACAAAATGTGTAATGATGTTAATGTTGTCAAAATATTTACGAAATAAATACTTTTTCAAGTTTCTTGCAAAATGGAGACTTTATGGATCAATGGACATTGCCGAGTTTAAAGAAATTGATAAAATGTCTTCTTTACTTGAAATGCATATTTAATCCACTTGGTATGATTTTAGTATTTAAAGTTTGCTCTCTACGCATACAAACTTATAGTAGTTTGATAATTAATATGTGGTAAAGTTTAAAGAAACTCTTATTGGGTTTAAGCATGCAGTAAGATAAGCGGAAATTTGGGAGCTAAAAAACTGTAAGGGGTGTTATTTATGTGTCAAAGGTGTTAAAGTGACATGTGTGAAAGTTGGACAAAAGTGTGATATTAAACAAGTGTTAAAATGGCTAAAGTATTTTAAATGTTAAGTTGGAGACTTAATAACCATTTTGAGATATAACATTTGTTAAGGAACTAAATGGAGAGTTTGGCAAATAAAGGGGAAATTGATAATTTACTGAAAGTGGAACATTTTTATTGAATAAAAATGTTAAAGAATGTCCTTACACTAATATGTGTCAAAATGAATTAAGTCATAAAGCGTGATTGAATTTTGTATAAATCATGTGTGTGTGGATAAGGGACTTAAAGAAGAAAAGAAACAATTTTCCAAGTTTTAAGTGGAAAAATGGACGGTTAGGTCCGGATTTTGACTTTGGCGGGGTAAAAGTATGGAAATGAAAGAATGTAGACATGTGTAAAATGTTAAACACATTAGTAAGGACTCAGATGAATTTGGGAATAAGCAAGAAGGGCTCAGAGCCCTTGAGTGAAAATACGTTAATCACTAGCCAGAGCATAAGGTGCACATAGCCATCAGTGTGGAGCCGATGTAATTATGCAGTAAAGGTAAATTCCGAGAAAGGATAAAAGAAATAAGGAACATGTCGGGAAATGGGTTGCATGGTAAAATCTGTTAATACAACCTAACTTGAATGAATAAATTAAATTTTCTGGTAAAGGTGAAATGGACAAGTAAATATGTAAATCAATTAATGTTTGTAAGTTAAGGTAAAAAGGCTAAAGTAAAGTGGCCAAATGGGTGGTTAAGTAACCTATATTATTAAAACCATAATTTGCATAAGTATGTATTGAAAGGTTTACAAATGATAAACAAGTATTTTCTAAAATGGTTTGTGTGTGTGTTGAAATGGTACTTTTCAATGAAAATACTAAGGTATAAGTAAGTGAATATAAATTGGTAATTTCAGTAAGGCAATGGTTTAGAATAAATATATGAATAAGGAAAGTCCTTACAAGGTTAAGGTAATTTAATCTGAATAAGTAATGTTTTCGGAAGTAAAATGGTTAAGGCATTGAATATGTATTTTTCAAAGGTATATCTATATATATGCAAATACATATATTTTGTTGAATGCATGTGATTGTAGCGGGTAAGTGCTCGTTTCGGTATATCTTGTATTTTCCTACAGGGCATAAACTCACACCGTCGCTTTGTTACGACAAGTTGGGTGCGGGTTCGTATTTTGAGGTCATTTTATAGGTAAGTATACTTTATTTATTTCACGTTAGTAGCTCTTTTTACTTGGACTCGGGGTGCTCCCTATGGGTCCCACGTGTAGTTTATCTTGAAACTAAACTACCATGTTAAACAAGTGAAACGTTAATTTAAAATAAAACAGGACTTGAAACATTATACAACTATCTTGATTGTATGCCACTCGGCACTAATTCACTTGTTGTGATAACCTCTTTGACTTTACCACCGAGGAAACGAACTATAACCGTCACCAAACTAGCATGACATGCCCAAACCAACACCCATGTCGTCTAATACTGACCGAACCATATCACACTCGAAAGGAACCTTGAACCCAGAGTTCTGATACCATTGGTAACCCCCCGACCCGGATTTATGGGTTACCCATGAGCCAACAAGTTTCGAACTGATCGTTAGGTGTGAAGTGCAATGGAACATCCTATATAATGTTACTAATCCAGATATATTTTATTTATGTTTCACTTATTAACATTTGATTCCAGTTTCAAGATAAACTACGTGATGGACACATCAAGAGCACCCCGAGTTCCAAGTAAACAGAGCTACAAACGTAAACATAAATAAAATATACTTACCTGTCAAATGCCCTTAAATTTTGGAACCGCTCCTAACCTTTCGTAAATAAAGTGGGGATGTGAGCTAATGCCCAGTGGGATTTATATGAACAGTATATAAATGAACGACATAAAGGAATACTAACATTCTACAACCACATGCATGCCAAAATATGCATACATAGACATATGTATACCTTTAAAAAATACACATGCCAATGCATTAACCGTTTTACTTTCCAAAAATCTTACTTATCTGGATTAATTTACCTTAATCTAGTAAAGACTTCCTTTATTCATACTTAGCATTTTCATCTTGTTTAACATACCCGGTTTGACACTTGAAACCACTACACTTGGTTTGATTGAAACACATTACTTTACCCGAATTTAACCTCTTTTACTTATTTCAATACACTTCGGTATTTTCATTGAAAATCACCATTTTAACACATGCATTTGTCGTGATAGAAAATACTTATTTTTCATTCGAAAACATTTTTCCATGCATACTTATGCCAATTATGGGTTTAATAATTTGGTTTCTTCATTACCCACTTACCCGCTTAGTTTATCCTTTTGCCTTATCTTATAGACATCAATAGATTTACGTATTTACTTATCCGTTTCACTTTTACGAGAACATTTAATATATTCATTCAAGTTAGGTTGTATTAACACATTTCACCACACAACCCATTTTTTGATATGTTGCATATTTCCTTTATCCTTTCTCGAAATCTTCCAATACCGGATACTTACACGGGCTCCACACCCACGGTTATGCGCGCCATATGCTGTGGCCATTAATTTAGGGATTTTCACCCAAGGGATCTAGGACCTTCTTGCTTATTACCAGTTGCATCTGAGTCTTTATTAATGTGTTTAACACCATACGCATGTTCACACTGTTCCATCTTCTTACTTTTACCCGATCGAAGCCAAAACCCGGACTTAACCATCCGTTTTTCCATTAACACTTGGAAAATTATTTCTTTCCTCTTTAGGTCCCTTATCCACACGCACCTGATTTATACTAAAATTGTTCACGCTTTAGAACTTAACTTATTTTCACACACATTAGTGTAAATACATTCGTCAATATTTTTACTCCATAAAAATTTTCCACTTTAAGTAAATTACCAATTTACCCTTTTGTTTACAAAACTTGCAATTTAGCTCCTTAACAAGTGTTATTTCTCAAAAATGATTATCATGTTTACAACTTCATATTTAAAACACTTATCCAATACAACACTTGTTTAATACCACACTTTTGCCAACTTTCACATTTGTTACTTTAACGTCCTTAACACATAAAATTGCACCTTTACAGAATACTACTTTTTATTTCTTAGAAATTAACATTTCTTCTATTTAGAATTAGTAATCTCATAGTATACCTTATTCAATATTTTGTTCCACAAAATATCCATATTTATTCCAAGGTTCTTCATTGTTAGTCTTACTAGAAAACATACTCAACAATATTATCAACATTTTTGTTCCATAACATTCTCATTATTTCCCTTTCACTAGAATTATACTAAGATAATATTTCTCACATTTTTATTCTATATAAATGTTTATTATTCCTTTCTACTAAGAAAACACACAAATGCTATCTCCTAATACTGTATTTCACAAAAATGTCCATTAAATTTCTTTACTAAAAATAAACACAAATACCATTTTCTTACATTTTTATTCTATAAAAATGTCCATGAATAGTTTTTTGAATTTTATAACACTTCTGAAACTCATTTAAGCCTACCTTTAAATGCTCTTTTTCCTTAAAACGTCAAGGGTGTATTTAATAAACTCATAAATACATTATAACCATTTTCTTACACACTCTTACACTCAAATGGTGGAAAATAGTAATTTGAACTTTTATCTAATTCAAAACCCACTTTAAAACCTTCATTTGAGACCCATATGTTCATGAAATCATAGAAATAAACCAAAAAACTCCATGGATGCAAACTATCATAAATCCTACATATTTTAAGCCTAATATTTGTAAATAATAAATCTGATATTTATACATAATATTAACCTTAAACAAATGTTATTAAAACCCACTTCAAAGAGCTCTAGAAATGGCGGAAATAGTGAAGGAGATGGAGGACCACCCACCTCCATAGGTGGCCTGAATGAGGTCTCTAAAATGCCACCAATGTTTGTCTATATGAATCCATTCCCCATACTCATGGAAGCTATGATCAATATACAATGAACCCTCTTCCAATACCCATCAAAGTATTCAAAGAACACCCTCTTTGTCAACCCCATAATCTATTTATGGTTTACTAAGGTGACGTGAGGTGTTTAGAGGTTTACTAGAGGTGGTTTACATGGCGTGGAGGTGGTTTGATTTGGGTTGCATATGATCCTAAGCGTTCTGGACAAAAACACCTATGTGGAAGCTTTAAACTATAAAGGGAGGGAGAGAGAGAGAGAGAGAGAGAGAGACTAGAAGTCTAATGGATAATGGATAATGGGTGTGAAATTTTCACCACTTACAGTTCTCGTATAACTAAGGTACAAGCCCTTTGGGGCTTTAAATGGAAGGATTCTAACCCTCCCATGCTACTATATCAGGTGTTAAGCTCCCCCACGAATGACAACTCAAAATATCAAATGCTAAAAATTGGACAACAACATGTTTTTATCTCCTGTCCAGGCCACATGCCAGGCGCGGTCAACCTCGGACAGGGGGTCGGTCGATCGGCCCTGGTGGAAAAAAGTATATTTTTTTAAATCCAACCCCATGATAATTTTTAATACTTTTTTAGTTCCCCAAAAACTTTGTCAGTTTATTTTTCTCGTCCCCAAAGGATTATATAAAAATTGCGCAACGTTATGACTTACATGATGCGTATCGACAATATGAAATCTTATACTTATTCACATCCATAACGCATTTCTTCCTCTAATAATTCACGTCGTACTCTACCAATATATAAAGTACAATCATTTGAACCTAAATGTCCCTCCATGTAGACCAAGCAACGTGAAATTTTCTTTTTAGTCACTATGTACGATGCGTCACTTTTTGCATAATTTTGGCTCAATACTCCTGCACCTATTTTTCCCAAATATTTCTCCGAACAAAATACCTAATTATAATTAAAATTCTTATTTCTAGGGAGGAATTTTACAAGAAGATCCCAGAGTCCTTTGGTGAAAAATCCTAAATCACTGGACAGAGTGTATGGTGCACATAGCCGTCGGTATAGAGCCCGTGTAAGTGTGTGGTAAAGGTAAATTCCGAGAAAGGATAAAAGGAATGTGAAACACGTCTTGAAATGGGTTTTGTGGTAAGATGTGTTAATACAACCTAACTTGAATGAATAAATTAAATGTTCCGGTAAAGGTGAAATGGACAAGTAAATATGTAATTCTATTAATGTCCATAAGTTAAGGTAAAAAGGCTAAAGTAAAGTGGGCAAATGGGTGGTTAAGTAACGCAAGTTGTTAAACCCATAATTTGCATAAGTATGTATTGAAATGTTTACAAATGATAAACAAGTATTTTCTAACACAGTGTGTGCGTGTGTTAAAATGGTACTTTTTAATGAAAATACTAAGGTATAAGTAAGTGAATATAAAGGGGTGATTTCGGTAAAGGACTAGTTTGGAATATATCTATGAATAATAAAAGTCTTTACAAGATTAATGTAATTTAATCTGGATCATTAATGTTTTTGGAAGTAAAATGGTTAATGCATTGAATATGTATTTTTCAAAGGTATATCTATATATATGTATATACATATATATTTTTCCATGCTTGTGATTGTAGCGGGTGAGTGTTCGTTTTTGTACTGCTTGTATTTTCCCACAGGGTATAGACTCACACCTTCTCTTTGTTATGTCAGATTGGGTGCGGGTTCATATTTTGAGTACGTTTTACAGGTAAGTGTACTTTATTTATATCACATTAGTAGCTCTGTTTACTTGGACTCGAGGTTCTCCCCATGGGTCTTACACGTAGTTTATCTTGAAACTCAACTTGCATGATAAACCAGTGAAACATTAATTTAAAATAAAATTCTATTAGAAACATTACCTAGGTTATTTCATTGCACATCAGACCTAATGACTCGATACAAACTGGGTTGACCACGGGTAACCCATAAATCTGAGTTGGAGCGTTACAAATGCCATCTGAGCTCAAGGTTTAAAGGTCCTTCTGGAGTGACGCGGTGAGATTAGTAGTGCATCTTTCGACGTCGATGTTGGTTTGGGCCAGTTACGCTAGTTTGGTGACGGGTGTAGTTCGTGTCCTCGACGGTGAATTCAGAAACCTTAGCACGACTAGTGAATTAGTTCCAAGTGGCATACGTTCTGGTTAGTTGTATAAATCGCTATTGCAATTCTGATTTAGTATGTATATAATTTATGGGTGTCCATGTAGCCAGTAAGTGGGGACCCTGAGCGATATTAATCGAATGAAATGATGCCATTTGATAAGCGGCACCAAAATGGGGATAATCACCTATAGGGATTGATTTTTATAGTGTCATAATTATGTTAAGAGAAATGATGGTTTTAAATTATATGTAGCCTTAGGGTTACACATATGAGAGGTCAATATCGATGTGATAATTAGGTAATTTTGATCATTAGGGTAATATCGTGATTGATGGTTAGGCCAATGAGCATGTAAAATTATGTAGGCCAACGCTAGAGGATGAATCAATATTAGTTAATAGGATTCTATCCTTATGGGTGAACGCCTAAGGGGTTGTTGGTTATTGAATATAATTACAAGTGTTAGTTATATGGTGAGAAAGTATTAATTCCTTTGGTTGCAGACTCGAGTTTAGTATACCTCGATTCATGTGCCTTTACTATTATATGGATTTACAAAACCTTGATGGTTGCGGTAACCTATGACTGAACCTTAAAAATCGTGGTGACTTAGAGTTAAGTAAATGAGTTGTAATGTTCTAGAATAAGACCTCTTGATGCATTGTTAGGGTGGGCCTCCTCTTGGGTAATACCCGACGTCCCTTGTCATACCCAAAACCTGAATGGTATTAAATTCAGAAATTGATGATCATAGTTTGGCATTAAGCGATAGGATCCTTTGTAGTGTTAGTAGGAATGGGCCTTAGTGTTCGTAGGCAATGCTCAATGTCCTGTGCCCTACCAAAATAGATATAGTTGTGTCAATTAGAAGATTAGCATGTAGTATGAGGTCTGCATAGTAAGGCAATTCAGCTATAGTGGTTAAACACCCATTGGGAATCAAATGATGTGGTCTAGTGAATTTAACTACAGGTTGGAATTATGGGTATGGACGTGAGTTGCGTTAAATTCCCTTTGGAAATAGGTACTAAGGTGGTTGATGAAACTAACCTTGGGCTAGTAATTTGGATAGGCGTGTAAAATCCGTATTGATAATTCCTTGGAGGTGTATGCTAAGGTTTAGCAAGAGAGATGTTAACGCGAGTGGTAGTCATTCCCTATTAATAGTGGATCTGAGGTTGTGTACCGTGCGTTACAACGATAATAATATCTCTCTTCGAAACCTTGGGATTTATTGTTTCATTGAGGTTATGTAGTGATGTCCGATTCATTGTGAAACTCAGGTCGTGTAGCATAGGTCATGGTATGACTGGTGGTTCCTTGTAATAGATGTGTAAGATGTTAGAGTAACATTTGAGTTTGAAGTCATCGCCATGAGGCATTGGGAATCATTACTATAATAAAGTTTACATAAATGGTGGTTGACCTTTGATGATTGTAGTACGATTATATCATGTCGATTATGGAAGTATCTTGGAGTTAGTGATATGGCTTTTGATTTTAGGCATGTGTCATGATATGCCCTTCGAGGATAATTTCGAAAATAAATTAATCAATGCTAGGTGGTTCACCTGTGTGACTTAGAACAGGATGAGGTTTGTTATGGATTTAAGAAATAACACTCAGGATGAACTGTTAGACTTGATTATAGCACCTAAGTATGTTACATATATGGGTAGTAGTGACTCTGTTGAGGGAAGTCAGTAGGCATGAGTGATGCTTGAAAGTTGAGACGCTATTAGAATTATTATTAATTGGGATCATGTAGTCTGTGCTAAGGGTTATAACAATGGTTCATGAGTTGAATGTTTGAAACTATATACGAATTCGGTTGCACTTGATGAGAGTGATCTAAAATATTGAGGTTAGCTACCGCGTGTTAAAATTTGCAGGTATAGCTGTGATAGGTCGGTGACTAATGATAAGTTTCGATAGGATTAACTTCAAATTGATTTAGGATAATTGTGCTTACAAGTGATGGATAGGTAGCATCATTTCTAAGGAGGGAAGCCAAACGTTTCATCTTCTGGAATTTATTTTGTATTCCGTTTATCCGACATGAGTGGATGATTCTCAAGTAGAATCTGTCATGGTTAAGACGCCAATCCATGGTACATGGCAAGGCTAAAGTGTTTAGCAGGTATCAAATTGGAAACATTAGCGCACGTTGTGGGTTTGTACTTCATGTGGTTTATTTCATTCTCAAGAGTAGATTGTTTTCCTCCGGCGTGGAAGTTTCCCGATGCGTAGAATTCTTATGTCCTCTTTGATCCAGATAATGGGAAGTTATTGATCAGTTCTGATTCGGGTGGCGCTGTGATAACTTAGTAAGTGACGGGTGTTAGGCCTGTTGTGGCTAATGTGTCATAGTATACAAATGTGCTCTCCTTTGTATGCACCCTTATTCTACCATGTCTCTGTGTGCGCGTTGTCTCGCGTTCTTGCATTTTAGTTTGTACATTTTACTTGGTCAACTTAGGCTTACATGTTGTTAGTTAGATGGTGTAATTAGTTACGACTCGATTATATGTTCTAAAGTTGTTACCTGATAGTATCATGAATATTGTAACCTATTAACAATGTTAGACGATAGTGTCGCACTTGGTTCAAAATTCTGGGAACTGATGAGATGATCTCTTGTGTATGATCAGCGTTATGATACTCAAGGTGACGTTAGGTCAGTAAAGGGATCTCGTAAGAGATATCATTCAGGTAAAACTATGTGATGAGGTGATTGTCTTAGAAATCGTTGATGTGTATAACAAGAAGTGTTAAGGTTGTATCAACCTAGGTTAGGCATTATCCAATATTGTTTGCGGAAACTCAGGTTGTAAATCCTAAGATGAGAATGATACGTGTTAATAAATTCACTATTGATGTTGCAATATTTGAGGTTTTCTTTGGATAGACATGTTACGCAGGCTTGACGAGCAACGATGGTTGATGAAATTGAAGTCCTTAGGCTTAGACCATAATATTAAGAATACCATAGGATTTGAAAATGATCATAGGTAACTGGATTATAGATTTTTATGAACCATGAATTTCGAGGATGAAATTCCCTAAGGAGGGAAGTTTGTAATATCCCGCCCCGACAAATTAATCAATTTATATATAGATTTTATATGTGGAGGAACTAATCCTAATTAGAGAAATTTGTGGGTAATAATGTGGGATTATATAAAGAACAGTTGGATCAATATTTTATATATGAATTACACTAATGAGGCGTAAATAAATTATATAGCTTTATTCTCAAAACTTAGGAGCTATTAGGGGTAAAACTGTAAATCTTGAGAGTTGGTCGTTCAGACGACCACGAAGGTTGCTTGAACGACGTGAGAGTCACTCGAATGACGTATGAATAAAGTCCAGTTTGCATCTATTTATTTAGCTGTCAACTTACCAATGGATTGATCCTATGTGATGTCGACTTGTAGGAGTTTCAACATCAGATTTGGAAACGATTTGAAAGTAGGGACCTCTTCTTTTAAGTAATAATGTCCAGTGATTTAATTATAAGATAGCAAGAACCGTGTGTAGCCATATATGCCTTACTTCTTCCATAAACTTAAGATCCCACTCTCCCTCTAACTGAAAGTTCCCATGGGAGAGAATACCCTTCCGGCAGATAGTTGATGCATCACCCCACGGCCATGACCCACTTAGAAGTTCCATTAAAGGATCTCCAACCACCCTTTATCGACATATTGAAACTCTAAAAGTATTTGTCTAGTGTGGAAGACGATGTGCTTGATGAGTTAATGGGTATTTTAGGATGAAGAAGACATTCATATGAGATTTACTAGGAGCATTCTTAGAGTGATAATGGAGACAAGCGAAGGAGGAATTTTAGAGACCACTTCGAGGCCACCTTTGGAGGTGGGGGTCTTTCATCTTCATCACTATTCCCATCATTATTAATGCCCATTAAGGTGGGAGAAACTAATCTTGATATAAGTTATGTAGACACCCCATTCTAGTACCCCCTAAACTCTCCTTAGGTCCCTAGCACCTCCCTTGATACTACAAAGCTAAGTCATACCTCGGCTAGTGACCTAGAGGCCATCGGGCACCCCCAGGCTCCGTTCGACCAAAAAGTCAAACTCTTAAGCTTGAATGAGACTAAATGAACCTTCAAAGGGAACTTAATCCCCTCTTCAACGATCCACCCCATTCACAATTCTGACTCAGGGTGCAAACGAATGACTCATTTTCCCCCGAAACTTAATCAAGAGGTCACCGTACGCTCCTAGGATCCATTTGACCAAAGTCAAATCTCTAGCTCGACCGAGACTGAACGAATCTTTAAGGGTCAATGAAACTCCTTTCTAACAGTTTGCCCCGTGCGCTATTCTGACATACGGTACGGACTAACGATCTGTTTTGCTCCAAAAGGTCATTAAATGCTTTCGGGCCCCGGTTGAACAAAGTCAACTTCCTAAACTGTGTCAAAACCTTTGGATTGTTGAATAACATCTCCTAACTTTCCAACAATCTGCCCCATGCGTGATTCTGACTTACCATGCAGATGAACTATCCGTTTGCGTCCGACAATTCCTCATCTAAAGGACCGACGAGCGATCCCAAGACACATATGACCCAAAGTCAACTCCTGGACCCGAGATCAATCCAAAATACTTTTTAATTTCTCTAAATTACCTTTCCAACGGTTCACCCCGTGCGTGATTCGGATCAATGGTTTGCGCTCTACGACCATTTTTCTAAAGGAACCCGAAAGAGAATGCCAAACGGTGGTTCCAAGCTTTTCTTATCGACAGTGTGCCTAAAAATACCTGCCAATTAGCAGGACCAGGACTACGCCAATCATCAATGATCTAGGCCTATAAAAAGGAGGGCCTGACCTCATTACAAGAGGGACCCAAGAGCTGAAATCCATCACTCTCCGGGAATTTCGAAAACCTCTCTCGAAGTCATCGTGTTTTGCCACATCCAAATCCCTTTTCAACCCTCACTTTTCATCATATTTTTCATCAAACTTTGTGAATTAACTAACCTTCATCATCACCTAAATACAAGGTATGCTCTCCAACATCTAAGATCAAGGCCAAGATCTTGAAGAAGGTCTAACTTTCTCAATTTTCTCTTGAAATTCTCCTAAATTCGCATGAACTTATTTAATTACTTAGCACTTCTATTCTCTCTTACATATCCTAATATACTTTTTATTTAGTATTATTGCACATTTCTTCTCTTCATGTAAATAAAACCGAAAAAAATAAGAAAATTTGGTTTGCTCATAAATTCCAAACGGAATTCCCACACTTTTCTCACACGTTTCTCACAAATTAAACACTTTTTTACATACACACATATAAGTGAAGTCCCCGATTGGATTTATGGGATCAACCCTGCCCCTCATTTTTCATGCGAACCACGTGGACTTTGATGCCTCTATAGGCTACATAGGCATCTCAGGGTAAAACCCGAGACTCGAGTCCTACTCCTACTTTTCTCTCATTTTCTATTTTTTCCATATTCTTCCAACTCAATTATCTTAGATTCTATATATTTACATATACATATATTTGTTCTTAGTGGCGTATTATTGCACATGCGTTGTTGTTCCATTATAACGATTAACGCAAGGATAATTGCGTAAATCCTATTTTCTAATATTACTTTTAGGAACATTCTTACGGATGGCTCACTTTTATCTCTTCTATGATACAAGTCGATGATTCCTATCTCCATTACATATACACATGCAAACATATCACTGGGAAAGAAACAAAAATATCAACAACACACGAGAGACCGCAAGGGCGGAATGGGTGCATAACACCTTCCCACTTCATAACTTATCCTCCGAGCCCTTTTCGAATCTTTTTTGGTTTCGTATGTATCAGTACGTCTTTCGATGCTGTCCTTCGGGATGGCTCCCCTTTTTTTCTTCTGTCTGTTTTGAGTAAAATAGGTTTGCAACTCCATCTCTCTACATTTTTCACCTCATCACCAATGCCGACTGAAGCGCTACCGAGAGGGATGCGCAGTAACAAGATCCTCTCGAGATAGAAATACCCTCTTCATCGTCTTACTCGCCATGAGGATCGGGGATGTCCACAGTGGCAACTCTATTGGGGATAAATTTGAGGGCTAGACTCTATTTATATGGGTGTTATATTTCCTTATATTTTCCCCTATTTTGCTTGTTCCCCTTTTCCATGTGTAACCCATGCTTATGCTTTTATTCATATAATTGTAGAAGATTCTCCAAGTACACTTCACACCATATGAACCAAGGATCACATATGTCCACATGTTACATGCATCACCCATCCATACATGGTATACCATTGGTACTTGTACTTTGCTCCTTATTTGGCATGATTAAGAAAGATACTCTCATCATAAGATACTAATAAGATAATCATGCATGATTCACATGACATCACCAAAGGGCATTGTTATTTACCAAATTTTGTCCAGTAACTGGAGGGTCACTTAGTGATGGGCACTGGTTCGACAGGGCACCGTTAGCCTAAGTGATATGACTCTCACCTTCCATTGGCCAAGTACCTTCGACGTATATTGAACGATTCCCCTACATCGTATTACTTGACCGAAGTCATGACGGGAGGTACATCACATGGAACACATTCACGTACGTCGAGTATATCGAATTCTCTCTCACACGTACCGTCCCCACGAGGTATATAGTACGAAAATTCACGTACACTCATGTATATCAAATGGCTTTTCCACACTTACCGATTTCCCTCCAAAGCAAGACGTAAATCACGGGAGTCACGCCAAAGCTTCCCAATTCACCCAACCAACTGTATACCCATATATAGGTGTCAATCCTAAGACACACATGTTAGATCGCCAGTTTTGACCCAACACTCTGCTGAAATTCCGAGTCAGCTTGCTGCCCAAATTTTTGTGCATTTCTAAAATGGGACCCTGCCCGTTAAAATGGGACCCTGCCCGTGAGCCGAGTTACAAGTCCATCCATAACTTTGCACATGTTACAAACCCAACTTTTCCAGTCTCGGATCCCATACGGCATTTCATTTTGCATTTATAAGAATTTAATACAAGAAATAACATAAAAATTATAATTCCATTCCCCTGCTACTTCTTTCGAGTCTGTTATCCATCCTCTTTCCATGGAGAACATATAGCTAGTACTAGTTGTGTAACCTGATCTGATAGAAGACTTAGCTCAGCTCGTGTCCATGATTGACAACCTCCAGAATGAGGTATGAGAGATGAAACGAAACCCGGTTCTTATTCCTCAAGAGCCCGAGGCCCTATTCCCTCGTGCTATGCGTCCACCCGAGCTTATCTGGGTTCTCGAAGAGTATCAACAGGCTCCACATGCCCCTCCTGCTAGTGGACTATCGCCTGCCCAACTTTCTATGCCGAACCTTTCCCAGCTTGGGGCTAACTTGCCTATGATCATTGATAAAAAGGAGTAAGAGTTGAACAAGGTCAAAAAAGATCTCAAGATGCTAATTAAGAAGTTCGACCAAGTTAAAATCTCTGGAAATTACATGGACTACACCCACATGTCTCCTTATCCTAAGGCGAGGTTACCCGAGAAGTTCAAGATGCCAAATATTGAGAAATTCGGAGGAAGTGGACCCCCGATTGTTCATCTTCGCAGTTATCACCATTATATGACTCTCTTAGGGGTTTCTGAAGAAGTGATGGCCCAATTATTTCAGCAAACTTTGAAGGATAGAGCCCTTCGATGGTTTTTGTCTCTCGAGGAATCCAGAATCCGTAGATGGGAGGATATATCCCGAGAATTCATATCGCAGTACAAATACAACAAAGATCTTGAGGTCACCCACCATGATTTAGAGCTGCTCAAATGGAACTCTGGGGAATTAGTCAGTAACTTCATAGCTCGATGGAGGGAAAAAGCATCCTCCATGACCAATCGGCCATTCGAGGAAGAACAAGTCAACATAGTGAAGAAGAACTTCTTACCCCATGTCCTAACAACAATGGGAGGAAAATACTATCCCCACTTCTGAGTTCTCACATAAGTGGGAGTAGAAATCGAGGAGGGTCTTGCTAAAACAAAAGTTGGGCCAAAGAAACTGTCCGAAAAATTCCCCCCCAGAAAATATGATAAGCCTGTCAGTGCTACAGTCTCAACCATCAACAACATCTCTCAACCAACCACCCCGTGGGAACCGAAAAGCTACCATGTTCCAGTCTGAAAGGAATACACCGAGGTCCATGTCCCCCTCTCCAAAGTTTATCAGGCCCTGTTAAGCCGAAAACTTATCAAAACCTTGAATCCCCATCCAATGCCAAATCCACTCCCAAGAAACTTCAAGGAAGATGCCCATTGTGCCTTTCATCAAACTGATGGCCATACCAATCGACCAATGCTTTTACCTTTGAAACATAATCCAAGGTCTAATTGACCGGGGTTCCATTGCCCCATAAGCCAATCATAAACCAAACACTACCCATAATCCACTCCCAAATCATGCCAATGCCATCTTCGTAGAAGAGAACCCAAAATTTGATCCCTCAACTCAAATCACACCCATATACTCTCCCAAACCTCTTCAAGCTTTCCCATATTTCCTCCTACACCCTGTTAGCCTCATTGATCAAGCACTATCACTCCTCATCATAGCATGCATCACTATTCGTACCCGTTCTGAAAATGGAAGTATAGAATTATGAGAAGTGTTAAACCAACTCCAAAAGTTCGGGTTGAAATTTGTCTCACATATTATCATTGATTGCTATAGGTTTAGTACGATATTATTGGAAGCATGAAAATGGGCTCGAGAGTCAGACATTTGGGATGTACCAACCAATGAAGTCATCCCAGATGACGTTGTCCTGATCATTGCATAATTATTCAGGCAAACCAATAATATTTGTAGTATGACCGAGTTACTTGATACTCTAAAGCTACAAGGTCCCTGGTCCCTTCACCCTTACATATCCCCATAGAATGGGAGGACCTGTATGAAGAAACCATTGAAGTTATGGAATGCATTGACATTACATGGGAAGACTAAATCGTTGCAACCGGATGGGGGGAAGAATTTAATGATTCAAATGAAGAGAAAGCTTCTAATAAAACTGGCCTGGTAGCCGACATGTGTGGCATGATATCATTTAAAGAACTCCTCGGAGAAATAAACAAAGTTGTAGAACAACCCGAGGTCAACGAGGAGATAGGGTTCTTGTTCTTCCCTTCTTCAGTAAATCACATGACCATATCATAGAGGCATTACCAAATCCTAAGCGCACTACCAGCCAATGACAAAGGGAAGGGAGTTGAAAACCTTCCCATGCCATAAATTACTGTTGAGGAAAGGAAGATCCTCGATCAACAGAAGAAAACTCAAGCTAACATCACTCTATGGGGGATGTCTTCCTAGATGTATAAAAATAATTTGATTAAGTTTCTCACTGGACCCACAGTTCCGCCTTCTACCACACAAGAAGAGGCGGTAAATTTAGTTGTATCCTTAACCTTGAACCGAATGCCATCCATTTCCAAAGAAAAAATTCCCTGAATTGGGCCAAACCACAATCATGCACTTAATATCTCCGTTGAATTTATGGGTGAAATCGTACCACTCTCTCTTGTTAATAATGGATCCTCTTTAAACGTCTGCCCATTAAGAACCTTCAAATGCTTAGGACTGAACGAAAGTGACCTCGCTCCAACCTTCATTGTTGTACGTGCCTACATTAATACCTATCGGGAGGTGATGGGATCCATAAAACTTGTAATAGGGGCTGGCCTTATAAACCCTGTCATTGAATTCCAAGTTATTGGCCTCCCATCTTGTTTCAACCTATTACTTGGACGACCTTGGCTCAATAGTATCAAGGGTGTGTATTCCTCGCTCCATAAAAAATTAGAGTTCTTCACCGACGGAAGAGTCATCACCATTTTCGACGATGATGAAAATGCCGAGGGTGCAAGCACCAGCAGGCCAATCCTTGAGATACAACACGTGTCAAATGATATGTTCCTATCATTATTTCGAGTTGAACCACTTCTACTCCTGGTAGGGGATGATTTCAAAGAAAGGGTTTATCCGGAATACGACCCTCATGGCAATGTCAATGTGATTTAGATGTTCAAAAACATGCAATTCATGCTCGAACTGGGCCTAGGGCAAAGACAACAAGGGATACTTGATCCCATTGAACTAAAAAAAGCTTTCCCTCCTTATGGTTTGGGGTATAAACCATCAGAACAAGAGCTCAGAATGATCTTCTTATCTCGATTAAAGAGAAGACTAGACTGCATCTAGACTATCCCAGGTGACTCCTTGAATGGACAATTCAATAAAGAGCGCGAGGATTTACCCTTTTATGCCTTCCCACAACCATGGTATGACCATACAGACAAAAAGATGAAGCTTGGAATGGAGATCTATTTTGTGGACAGCTACCAATGGGTCGATAGTTCCCAACACCATCTACAACCGCTCATTAGAGATACCAAAGACTATGTGGGAAGTGACTCAGAAGATTCCTTCAACTTACAGACAATGGGGTTCACACTCTGCATTGTCCATTCAAGCACTACATCACTGGATCCATCCCACCTGATTAAACCTACTAATACACCTCTCCTCAACTGGCATGTTGCGCCAGTTCTACCTATTGAAATCCCTCCTATCCCTAATGTTTACTCCATTTCTTCTTTTGTTATCTATCCTTGCCCAATGTAATCGAGTCCTCCTCTGGTGAGGTTCTCAGTGTTGTTTTTCCTATCAATGAAATAAATTAAGATTTTGAGTATCTTGTTACGCCTTATAGTAATTGTTTAGATTATAATCAAACCTTTGATGATGATGATTTTGCAAATGAACAATTCTTAAATGAACTAAATAAGTTTCATAACAAGAACATAACCACATTCAAGTTAATGAAGAAGAAATTGTTATTAGTAACCTCGGTTCTAGTAGTCAACCACGCGAGATTAAGATAGGGGCTACCCTCGACGAGCATGAGCGCACACAACTCGAAGAATTATTGAAGGAATTTTTGGATGTCTTCACATGGTCCTACGACGATATGATCGACATTAATCCTGAAATGGCTCAACATGAGATTCCCATTCTTCCAGATTATAAGTCGATTAAACAAAAGTTGAGAAAGATCCACACCGAATGGTCTCTCAAGGTCAAAGAAGAGGTGGTTAAACAGTTAAACATGGGCTTCATTCACGTGATCGAATATCCCACATGTCTAGCCAACATAGTGCCTGTGCCGAAATCAGGAGGAAATACTTGGATGTGTGTAGACTATCGGGACTTTAACAAATCCTCTCCAAATGATTATTATTCGTTACCCAATATCGACATGATCAAGGACAACACATCCAGTCATGCTCTCAAGTCATTCGTCGATGGATTTATCGGATAAAATAAAATCAAAATTCACGGAGATCGCCAAGAAAAAATTGCGTTCTTCACCCCATAGGGAACCTTTTGCTACACTGTTATGCCATTTGGTCTCAAGAATGCTAGGGCTACCTATAAGAGGTTTGCCACAACCATCCTTCACGATTTGATTCATAAAGAAGTTGAGGTCTATCTGGATGATAGGATTGTGAAATCCAAAACTAGAGAAGGTAATGTTCCCTCTCTCCAAAAGTTATTCAAACAATTGCAAGAATATCAGATGAGGCTCAATCCATAGAAATGTGTCTTCGGCATTGCAAAGGGAAAACTCTTGGAATTCATGGTCAGTGAGAAAGGAATAGAAGCAGATCATTCTAAGATGAAATCCAAACTTGAGATGCCACCTCCCCGAATGGAGAAACAAGTCCGTGGTTTCCTTAGAAATTATGATATATCATCCGTTTATCAGCCAACTAACCTCGATCTGCGAACACATTTTCAAAATCCTCTGAAAGGATTCAACCAAGGTTTGGAACGAGGCCTTCCAAGAAGCTTTTGACCGAATCAAACAATATCTAACCCAACCTCTGGTACTCATTGCACCACAACCTGATCTCCCCTTGGTTGTATACTAAACCATAACCTACAGTTCAGTTGGGGCTTTGCTAGACCAATACCTTGAAGATTACCGCAAAGAAAGAGACATATATTATGCCAGTCACAAATTGGTCGGATACGAGGTTAACTACACTGCTTTGGAAAAAGCATGCGTCGCCCTTGTTTGGGTCACCCAAAAGTTACGACGCTATATGCTCGCTTTCCCCATTAAACTTATATTCCGAATGGACCCCATCAAGTACCTTCTTGAGAAACCCACCTTATCTAGCCGAATGTCCCGGTGGTTGATGCTCCTAGATGAGTTTGACATGAAAGGAAGACCCATTTTTAACTACCTCGCTGACTACCCCATGGGAGGATATGATAACTGGATCTCTGAATTCCCAGATGAAAACATCCTATGTTCTGATCAAGACGACCTTCGATGGAAAATGTACTTTGACGGCGCTACCAACAAAAATGCATATGGCATTAGGATACTGCTGATCAACCCAGATGACTCCCACACTCCAAACTCCATCAAGTTAGATTTCCCCTGCACCAACAACATGACTGAATATGAGGCATATACAATAGGCATCAAAGTTTCTTTCAAGAAAGGTATCCAATGCCTAGATGTCTACGGGGATTCCGCCCTTATCATAGGTCAAGTGCTCAGAAAATGGAGAGTCAAGGATGAGAAACTCCAACCCTTCTAGGCCCACTTAGGAGAACTAGCCTACAAATTACAAGATATCAACTTCCATTACCTACCTCAAGCAAAGAATAACCTAGTCGATAACCTTGATACCTTGGCCTCCATGGTCGACATGCCCGAAGGAATGACAATGGACTCCTTCCTAGTTCAAAAGCAAGATAAGCCAACCCACTGATACCACATTGATCTCATCACCAAAGAAGATCCCGAACTAGACAATTATTGGTACTATGATATCTAGCACCTCCTCAAGCATGGTAGGTATCCCGAGGGTTCTAATAAGAAATACTGATAAATCCTCCGAACACTAGTCACCCAATACAACATCTGTCATAAAACATTGTTCAAGAGAGACTTCAACAGAATCCATTTACACTGCATCGCAAGGGCTAACATTTAATAGGTAATGCAGAAAATCCATAGCGGGGAATGTGGGACCCACATGAATGGTCACATGCTTGTCAAGAAGATCATTCGACAAGGTTGCTATTGGACCACCATAATCTAGCATTGCACCGCCTATGTCCGTAGATGCATCAAATGCCAACAGTTTTCCAACCTTCAATACCTGTCTGCGTGAGAATTATACAACATGACTTCTCCTTGGCCATTATCAACCTGGGGAATCGACATCATAGGGAAGGTTACACCAAAGGATTCCAATGTGCATGAGTTCATCCTAGTTACCATTGATTAATCACCAAATGGGTTGAAGCCAAGTCATACACGGTTTTGAATGCTAAGAAAGTGGCGAAATTCATCAAGAAGAACATCATCTGCTGATATGGGGTCCCGCGCGAGCTAGTGTCGGATAACGGGTTGCACTTCGAGGCAAAAGTCACAGAAGTTTTCAATGACTATGGGATTCAGAGACACAAATGCTCTCCCTACCGACCTCAAACTAATGATGTAGTCGATGCCGCCAAGAAAAAACCTCAAACCCATCATCAGTAAGATGACCGAACGCTGTCGAGATTGGGCCGAATGAATCCTATACGCCCTCTAGGACTACCGAACCTCAAATCCAAACCACTATTGGGGGTACCCCTTACTCTCTAGTGTACAACATGGAAACAGTCATACTCATAGAGATGGAAATACCCTCGTTGCCTGTCATGCTTAAAAGCAAGGTCAACGAAGAAGATTGGTACCAAAGCCGTCATGACGAGTTGACCCTCCTAGATGAAATTAAATTGAAATCTTTATATCACATACAAGGGTACCATCGTCGAATAACGCGATCATTCAATAAGAGACTCAAGGACCGCAGTGTCCGAGAAGGGGATTTAGCCCTCAAAGAAATAGTAGAGCCTATCTAGGACCCCAAAGGGAAATTCAAGCCCAATTGGAGCGGCCCATACATTGTAAAGAAGATTTTTTCCTTTGGTTCCACCATGCTCACCGACTTAGATGGAAAATAGATGGCTCATCAAGTCAACCTGGACCATCTCAGTAAATTCTACCCTAGTCCGAATTCTCGGCGCACTACGACTCATCTCATCTCCCTTTTATTCTAAAAAAAATCTTCATTTTCCTTTACCCAGAACTACGTGGGCCTGATCCTCTGCAAAAACAATTTTTAAAAAAATTAAAACCTTTAAAAAAAAACTAGAGGTACGTAGGCAGCTCATACATCTTGCATGAGAACGACCTTTTCTTTTTCCATAAAAAACTATTATTTTCTTATGTTCGAGAACGATAGTTCATTCTAACATATATTTGAATAAAAGGATTACGAATGCCTTAGCGATCAGTATAGATAATTCAAAATACAAAATTCATCAAAAGGCATAGTTAGATGATTAAAAACTTATTTATTTCATTAATAAGAAATTACGGTACAAATACATAAGAAAAGGAACGGATAACTCCGTTCCCCTACCTTCTTAGAAAGACAAATAAATCCCCAAATTTATTCCCCATTACAAAACACACTCTCCAAGAGTCCTACCCACATCTACTAGAGGATCCCACTCCGTCATCATCTACATCCTGGGGTTCCCAAGCTTCCCTTGCCTGGCTAGAGTGCCACAGACGCTCCATGGACCGATAATCTCGAACCATCTTTGAAAAAACCACAAAACCTCCCTCCATGGTATCAGATAAGACAAACCACCTTTGTCCAGTCCCCACTACAAACATCTTGCATACTACTCTTCTTCACAACCACTTCATATAATCCCCAGGGATGTGCCAAACTCTCCCAACAAACTGAGAAGGATGGGTTGACGGATGAATAATCTCCCACAAAGCGACACGTCGCATGCGCACACCTCTATCAGATCTTTTACCGAAAAGAAATCTAGTGTCCAAGGTGGCATGACCTGCTCCCATCAAAACTGGAACAAAAGCCTCCAAGGGAAATAAAAAGAGGTTTTCCTAATAGCAACCAACAAAACATAAGGGTATTCCCCCAGGTCCAGAATAGGCAGCAGCTGTCCCCACCAAGGCACTAACCAGTACAGATTTAAAGGCCCTTGATCCATAAACCAATTTTCCCAGCTCTCAATATTCAAGCCAACGCTGATGAAATGGAGCAAAAATAAGTTGGGTACAAGTAATAAAGGTTATTCCGGAGGAGTCACCAGGCAAGTCTTTCAGACAACCACATGAACAGCATCACAGGGCTACCCCTCAGAAAGTTAGAATGACCTTGTCGGTAGACATCCTGTCCATTCGAAGTCTCCTCCAGTATCACTGCCATAGGATTATGACTATATGACATCTAATAAGTAAGGGTTGTAAGTTTTGGATCCACCAGCAGTTCCCAATCACTAACAGCAATTTTGAAACCAAATCCTGAACGACGGCTCCGGCATATCCAGCATCACTAACCTCCCAAAAATGTAAGGACTACAACATCACCGTAAGGGAGATCATTCCTCCAGCCACCAGTGGTCTGGCCGTCGAGGGTGAAATACAAATAAATTCGGTGATTAGGCACATATTCTTCATATTCATCCCTTTAAGTTTGGTATTTTTATGATCCCATGCAGTGTAAATAGTTTGGATTTGTCTCGTATTTATGCTACTAACCTCTTTTGTCAAGTATTCCGTGTTTTGTGTATTTCTCATGTGCTTTATTGGTATTTCATGCAAATTAGTGCGAAAGAGAACGCAATTTCTCATGTGCTTTATAGGTTTTTCATGCATGCTTTACATCTTTGTAATAACCTTGAAGAACATATAAACTCCCAAGATATTTTTCAAACCTCCTTTTTAGATTTCATATAAACCATCATACCTCAAATCAATTTCTAAAGTCTCCAAATATGACTTAGAAATCTCCTAGATTTCTATAATCTATACGAGGGAAGAAATGCTTAAACATTACTTTGAACACCCCTGGACTGAACCCTAGATGAACGCATTCTAGTCTAGGATATCGACCAAACTCGACTAATACTCTAGGATCCTATATTTACTTCATTCAAGAAGGTCCTTAATTACTAATCCTAAAGAAAAGGGTTAAAATTAAAAAAGAAAAGAAATTGAAAAAGTGCAGGGTTTTCGAATCGATTCGGCCAGAAAATATGGGATTCTACATAATTGTCGAATTGATTCGGACCAGGCCGAATCGATTAAGTCGGGGAAAATGGGGTTTTTGCATAATTGCGGAATCGATTCGGACCAGGCCAAATTGATTCGGTTCACCTAATCATAGAAACTGTCTATCAGCGAATCGATTTGGCCAGGCCGAATCGATTCGGTTCTGCAAAAATGCCCAGTTTTCCCTATGGAGTCTTGGACTCCAAATTTATCCCAACTCAAATCCAACTCCTTTATTTCCAACAATACACCATAAATACTACTAGCAACTACTATAAACCTCATCAATCATCCAAATCATTTTTGAATGGATCAAAACCCCTAAACACACAAAAACCCTAAAATAATTATACCATGATCAAATCACCATTATCACAACTAATAATTTATCTTAAAACACATATAGCAAGTAGAAAACTTGGCTCAATCTAGAAAATGCAGATTTTCCTTGTGTAGAAGTAAGAATCTCTCTTCAATCTTCAATCTCTTCTCTTTCCTCTACTCTTCTCTTCCTCTCTCTAGTTCTCTCTAGGTTTAAGAATGAGGTTAGGGGAAATAAAAGACTTAGTAAGACTAAGTCAACAATTCCCAACTTAATTGATCAATACCGTGATAAAATAACACGCAACGGCATATTCAAGGTATATACAGTCAAAAATGCCCAAAACCTCAAAATACAATATGGTACATAATTTGACTATCTCGCACATTCCGGAATCAACTACAGCCTCCAAATTATCATTTGGATATTTTATAATTCATTTTAAGTTGCGATTCCATTTTTCAAATCATCAATGTCAATTATATCTCATGACCCTATAAAACTTCACATGAGGATATCTACATTAACATATAGTAAATATACAACAAGTTAGTAAATATTATTCTTTCTTCATATAATTAATATTTACTCCATATTCCGGCATTTTATATAATTACCTCATATAGTAAATGAATATAAAATCAAATCTCAAAAGCGAGGATTGTTACAATGTATTCACAGCAAACCCTCACGAGACAAAACTCGTCCTACTAGGGTAACCTAGGGGATTAAAGGCTTGTTGCATATGCTCAATGCAATTGCTTTCCTGCAAAAGTGGAATTTTATTTTAATAAAGGAATTTTCAAGAGTGGAATTTTGGTTAGATTCATTTACATTGCTCAGGACGCGCAAAGTTCTAAGTTAGGGGTGTGATTAGGCACATATTCTTCATATTTATCCCCTTAATTTCGGTTTTTTTATGATTCCGTGCAGTGTAAATAGCTTGGATTTGGCTCGTATTTATGCTACTAACTTATTTTGGCAAGTATTCCATGTTTTGTGTATTTCTCATGTGCTTTATAGGTATTTCATGCAAATTAGTGCAAAACAGAACGCAAAATAATGAAAGAAACTAAGAAATGGGGAGTTGAAGGGCATTTTCGTAATTTTACATATATATTTCGGTGGTGGGGAAAGCTATAGAGTTGAATATCTCTAAATTACAAGAACATTGGAAAAAACGGTACCCCAATCCGAGCTACGGTAAAGACGTTATGCCCATTTAAAGTTGGAGACAGAAAGTCAAAAGTTGAAATTACTTCTCGAAGCTGAAGAGTTTCAACTCTTGAAATTTCTTGTATAATTCATTTTTATTAGTTGTAAAACGTTTAGAGGCATGGGAAGAGTCTAATTTAGGTATATTAAAAGGGTAAAACGTGGAGAGGCATCGAAAAAGTCATTTTTGAGATCTATAAAAGGCCAAGCCCTACATCCTTCCATGGGAGTCGAATTCTAGAGAGAGAGTAAGATTATAGAGAGTTGTTTCTATCACATTGTAGGAGGCTAGTAGTTAAATTCTAGAGGATTGTTGTAACCAAGAACCCTAGTTTGGAAGTTTGTCTACTATTCAAGATTTTAAGATCTATTCAAGATTCATCATTCATCCATTGCAAGTAATTTTAATTTTTTTTTACTGCTTTCATAGTTAGTTTAATTAATTGTTGCTCTCTAATTTTCCAATCCCAATTCAAGTCATGTTCTCAATTTTCGAGATTTAGTTATGAATTCCTGCACTTTCACTTTTAAGTTTTCTTTTATTTTAATCATTTTAAGCTAAGTTTTTAAGGGTGGGGATGCATGAACCCAACCCGATGTGGTATGCATAGATATAAAATTTGTCTTCTAAATTAAATAAGTGATTAGATCGTGTTGTTTTATTTCACAACCATTGTAGAACTTTCGATCTCATTTTCCCAAGGTAACCGGGGTGCTTAAGGATGCAAAGTGCGTGAACTATTGCAACACTGCTTTACTCATTCTTTGATTATGTATGATGCGGGCTTGAACCTCATATATGTAATGCTTTGGAGTACTAATGACTGGGTCTGATCAATTATCTAATTTATGACTAATTTTGTACTGGCATACACACTAGGGTTTGGGGGAGTGTATTTTTAACCCATTTCTTCATTCATATTAATTCCTTCTTAGTTAGTTAATTTTGCATGCATAGGTTAATTTAATTGAATCTAGTTAATTAGAAAATCCATAAAAATCAATCATCTTTTTCTTTTCTTTTATTTTAACATCAACTTTAGGATTAAACTACCTTACTTTTGTCGTCACTTTCACACGTCCAAATTTCCCTTGGATTCGATACCCAGACTCACCACTAAACTCCATAAGAGTGTAATTAAAGTTTAGGTTTTTGTATTATGGTTGGAAGCCGATAACAACGACTAGCGTATTTACACGAAGGCTCGATTTACACCTCAATCAAAATGGCGCTGTTTCCGGGGAGTTAGGTAGACTTTAGGTTAGGTTGGTTAAATGAAAGGCTTGAAGAAGAAAGGCGTGAAAAAGAATATAGGGAAAAAAATCGTTTTGGGGAGCAAGAGTTGGATGCATTATTCGAATCTAATGACGATTTTTCTTTCGATATTTTTGAGACTAAAGAATGTTTTAAACCAAATGAGGAATCCAATGAAGAATCACTTGAGCTTGAATTTATGTCCTCACCATTCTCATTCAATATTATCGAACAATTAAATCCATCACAAGAACTGGATGAATGTCTTGTGGATTTTGATCTGATTCTTGTATGGGAATTTTTTTTAGATGCTTCATCTTACGGGCCATACAATTAGATGTGTCACTCCACCAGATCCATTTGAAAATTTTGGGGGAGAAGATTTTGATGAGAAGGACTCTATGCTTGAATTTTTTTCAAAGACGGACTCTTTCTGTTTGTATGCCCCACTTCCCATACTACTTGAAAAATCTAAGGAACGTGATTCTATTTTTCTTGGATTCCAATGGTACTTGTCCCCCTATGCACCCAAATCCTTCATTATCCCCCTAAATTTTTTAATAGGTGGTGGTTCATTTCTTCCACTTTGCACATGCCTTCCGTTTTTCAAATGGAATTCTTATTTTTCGGACGGCATGCTTTGTAATGAGGGTACACTGATTACCCCTCAAAGTCAAATTGTATTTTGGGTTGACCCTCAAATTTTTCGACTTCTACTTTATGAGTTATTAGAAGTTAAAATCGTAGGTTGTACATAATTAGCCTTTTCCTTTTCTTTTTTTATAGTTTAGAGTAATTAGTTAAAGTTTTTGTTATTCTTTTTGTTATGCTTGGTTCTAACATGTTTTTTAGATTCAATGGACTCGCACTCATCAGGGATCGCTCCATTTGGGTAATATCTTTCTTTTCCTTTGTTTACGTTGTGTTCTTGATTCGCATTGAGGACAATGCAACATTTAAGTTAGGGGGTGTGGGATATTCTTCCCGTTTATTGTTTAGATTCATTGATTCGATCACATGTTCTTTCCAAGTGTGTTTTTTTTAGAAAATTTCACAAATTTCAAAAATGTTGAAAAAACCAAAAATATTTTTCTTCAAAATAAATAAAAATTGGAATTCAAATTTTTCACAAATATCACCTTTATTCTATTTAAAGTCTCAAATTGTTAACAATCTCAATTGCACTAAGCCGAAAATTGAAAGAAAATTGACGACTTAATGAATAAGTGTGGTGATTGATGAAACCCGGTGAGATTTCGAGCCTTTCAATTTTTTATGAGTTTTTAAATAAATCCGAGTTTATGATTAACTCAAAGTTCTTTTCAGTGTTTTAATAAGTCATTGATGATCTCAATCCTTTGTTTTGATCAGTTATGGGAAATGTGTGAAATGTTGTCTCAAAATTCGTGCTAAATATATCTCTAAACTTAATTAATCTCGAGATGCATATGGTAATGTGATTAGCAATTTGGACAATGAAGTAGGCCCTCGTTTCTTACCCAAAAATATTAGACATAAAAAGTTATGAAAAATTATCCCTTTGTAACCCAAATTGAGCCAAATAAAATTTATCTTTTCGTTTGATAACCCGAAAAACCCAAATAACCCGAAATTGTGAAAATTGAGAAAATTCATCAAGTATGTCCAAATTGTGCAATAAAAAGGGGCAAGAGAAAAACAGGAAAAAAGGAAAAAAAAGGAAAAATGAAAAGAGAAAAAGAAAGAGAAAAATAAAAATGAGCAAATGCCCGAAAAAGAACTAATGGACGTCATCAGGATATTTTCCAATTCCGAACAATCTATGCATTCCAATTTTTACCCTTTACACTTTTTAACCCGAAAAGTCCTAGCTGAGTCCGAATGGCGAAATTAATTACTGCATGGAGAGATAAGATATGAAAAGATAGTAAAAGAGATTAAAATGGTGAGATTAAGAGATGATGTTTATCGTTTCCTAATAACTGTATTCCGATGATGAGATATTTTCCCCATATATTTCCTACTTTTCAATTTTGTATGCGTGAATTTGTTTCCATTAAATTTACTCTTTATATCATCCATACCGAGAGAAAATATCCACAATCCGAGTAATTCGTTTGTGAGTGCATCTGTAAGAATTTGAATCAAAACGAATTTTCGGAAGTAACGTAATGTTCAATCGGTGGAAATTTGAGGTTTAATTTATGGCTTTGCACACACACACTATGGTTTGAGACATTTGAATATGAATTTATGGTGATTATTTTTCAAATAGTTTAAATTGTACAATTTTTAATTATTTTGATATTTATTTGGGCCAATAACGAATTTTGTGGGTATATGTGACAACCCGGTATCCGAAATAAGGGGTGGCCAACCCGATACTCCAAAAATACAGGAATCATAGATGGATTCATTCTCAGCATCGTGACAACATAAAGAGTATACGAGATAACCACTCAATAGTTCAGACAACGGGTTGTTTAAAGTTTTGTTTTATAATTTAAAGAAAGCATCTTAAACAACCAATACATGAAAAAGAAAGTGGAAACTCCAAAAACAATATACAGTAATAGCAAGTGTACAATAAGAGAAACGACTAAAATATTAGTCAACATGATTTCATACAACGTACAACAAGTTTAATCAATTACATACTACATTAATTATACATTTACAAAAGTTGGGCCACACGCTCGAATAAGAATCCGAACATAACTAGAAATCAACAAAGGAGGCTTCTACAAAATATTCCGTGAAATCCGCAAAATGTCATGGCTCATCAAAAGACACTGGGATTGGAAGGTCATTACGGGCGACCATGCGGTGGAGCACCTGAACGGATATGGTATATATATACACAACAAGAAAGAAGAACCGTCCAGGGCCCAATTTTATGTGATCATGAGATAAATGACAAGTATGACAATAATGAATGATTAAGCATGGATGATGAAGATGACATTCTACATGATATCAACTTATAATGAACTAATACAGTTGAAAGATTATAAGGTTAAATTCAATTATATACAAGAATAAGAATAATCATAAACCTTTTCATCTTTCACCATTTCATCTTATCTTTTTATTCGTTATCAGGAATACAATTATTATCATGTGCTCTTTTTGGCACTTATCTCAATAGTATGCTCTTTGTGGCATATTTTATGCTCTTTATGGCATTTATACCCATCAAGTCCATCTTGATGATTAGAATAGTTATAAATATGTATATATAACGATTCTAAGACTGCCCATCCGGGTTTCCCCACTGTGCGTGCCTCTAAATAACCATCATTTTCCAGGGCCTATCATAAGACAACTTGGGATCCTATGGAAAACGTCGGGAAGCGGCCATATGCCTGCGGGATAGTCATGACCACACCTAGAATCTCCCACCCATTGCAGAAAAATAGTAAATAAGCGCTCATATGGCCTAGGACTATATCCACCGTGCATTCATTAGCCATGGGGCTTAACCTCACGCACGAACTTCCCTTAAGATGGTATTTAGAGAGGTGTGTTTAACCTTTTCATTAATTTCCATTTCATGATTTAGTAAATTATAATTTACTTTGTCCATTTTACATTTCGTCAAATGCATTATGGTTATCCGGAACTATGCGTGCTTAACATCTTTGTAATAACCTGGAAGAACATATAAACTCCTAAGTTATTTTCCAAACCTCCTTTTTTGATTTCATATAAACCATCATACCTCAAATCAATTTCTAAAGTCTCCAAATATGACTTAGAAATCTCCTAGATTTCTATAATCTATGCGAGGGAAGAAATGCCTAAACATTACTTTGAACACCCTTGGACTAAACCCTAGATGAACCCATTCTAGTCTAGGGTATCGACCAAACTCGACTACTACTCTAGGATCCTATATTTACTTCATTCAAGAAGGTCCTTAATTACTAATCCTAAAGAAAAGGGTTAAAATTGAAAAAGAAATGAAATTGAAAAGTGCAGGGTTTCTGAATCGATTCGGCCAGAAAAAATGGGATTCTGCATAATTGTCGAATCGATTAGGACAAGGCCGAATCGATTCAGTCAGGGAAAATGGGGTTTCTGAATAATTGCCGAATCGATTCGGACCAGACCGAATCGATTCGGTTCACCTAATCCTGGAAACTGTCTAGCAGTGAATTGATTCGGCCAGGCCGAATCGATTCGGTTCTGCAGAAATGCCTAGTTTTGCCTATGGAGTCTTGGACTCCAAATTTAACCCAACTCAAATCCAACTCCTTTATTGCCAACAACACACCATAAATACTACTAGCAACTACCATAACCCTCATATCATCCAAATCATTTTTGAATGGATCAAAACCCACAAACACACAAAAACCCTAAAATAATAATACCATGATCAAATGACCATTATCACAACTAATCATTTATCTTAAAACACATATAGCACGTTGAAAACTTTCCTTAATCTAGAAAATGCAGATTTTCCTTGTGTAGAAGAAAGAATCTCTGTTCAATCTTCAATCTCTTCTCTTTCCTCTACTCTTCTCTTACTCTCTCTAGTTCTCTCTAGGTTTAAGAATGAGGTTAGGGGAAATAAAAGACTTAGTAAGACTAAGTTGTGACTTAAGTCAACAATTCCCAACTTAATTGATCAATACCGTGATAAAATAACACGCAACTGCATATTCAAGGTATAATCAGTCAAAAATGCCCAAAACCTCAAAATACAATATGGTACGTAATTTGACTATCTCGCACGTTTCGGAATCAACTACGAACTCTAAATTATCATTTGGATATTTTATAATTCATTTTAAGTTCCGGTTCCATTTTTCAAATCATCAATGTCATTTATGTCTCATGACCCTATAAAACTCCACATGAGGATATCTACATTAACATGCAGTAAATATACAATAAGTTAGTAAATATTGACCTTTCTTCATATAATTAATATTTACTCCATATTCCGACATTTTATACAATTACCTCATATAGTAAATGAATATAAAATTGAATCTCAAAGGCGGGGGTTATTACACTCTCCCCCCTTAAGAGGGAATTATGTCCCCAAAATTCAAGTGTACCTTATAAGAAGAGATGTGGATATTTCTCCCGCATGTCATCCTCACGTTCCCCCGTCAATTCTTTAGCATTTTGGTAACTCCATTGGACTCTCACCAAGAGAACCACACGAGACCTCAACCTACGCTCCCCATGCTCTAAAATAGTAACCGGATGTTCTTTATATGAAACATCGGGTTGCAAGTCAATATCCTCGAAAGGGATGTGCCAAAGGGCACCTTCACATCTCTTATAATTCTTCAAAGAGGAGACATGGAATACATTGTGAATTTGTTGCAAAGACTCTGGAAAGGCAAGTTGGTATGCCACTCGACCAACTTTTGCAATAACTGGAAAAGGTCCAACAAAATGCGGCGCAAACTTCCCCTTTTTCCCGAAATGCTTAATGCCTTTCGTTGGTGACACTCGCACCAAGACTGGGTCTCCAACTTCCAACTCCATGTGTCTTGTACCCGCATCGGCATAGCTCTTTTGGCAATCTTGGGCTATCCGAATGCGATTCCTAATGAGTTCAATTTTTGAAGAAGTATCTTGGATCATTTAAGGTCTAAGGAATTTGTTATCACCCACCTCCAACCAACAAGCGGGCGATCGACATGGACGACCATAAAGAGCTTCATAGGGCGTCATTCCAATGGTAAATTGGTATGAGTTATTGTAAGAAAACTCAACCAAAGGGGGGTATTATTCCCAACCACCTTTGAAGTCAATCACACACATACGAAGCATATCCTCCAACATTTGGTTTACTCTTTCAGTTTGACCATCTGTTTGAGGATGGTAAGAAGTGCTTAACTTCAATTAGGTCCCCATAGCCTCTTGGAAACTTTTCCAAAAGTGGGAAACAATGATTTTGTCTCGGTCGGAAATGATATTTAAAGGTACCCCATGAAAACTAACAATCTCCTCGATGAATAATTGGGCATAGCGAGCGGTATCAAAATCCGTACGCACAGGTAAGAAGTGTGCCGACTTAGTCAAGCGGTCGATAATCACCCAAATAGAATCATTACCCTTCTGTGACCTTGGTAAGCCCATAATAAAGTTAATTGATATGCTTTCCCATTTCCACACTGGGATCTCCAACGGTGGCAACAAACTTGTCGATCGCTGATGATCAATCTTGACTAGCTGACAAGTAGTGCATTGAGATACAAACTCTGAAATATCCCGCTTCATACTGGGCCACTAATATTGGCAACGCATGTGTTGGTACATCTTGTCTCCACCAGGATGTACCATAAATTTTGACCCGTGAGATTCCGCCATTACCGACCTTCTCAAATCCCCCTCTTCCGGAACAATAAGTCTTCCATGAAAGCGTAATCCTCCCTCTGAACTTATTGAGTAGGATTCCGTTACCTCGGACAGTAATCGGTGTATATGGTCCTGATAGCCCTTATCCCTTCCTTGTGCTTCTACCACCCTAGCCACAATGGTAGGAGTAACGGTCATTACTAACATGAACGCTCTCACCACCGCATCCTCCTGACTGAGCTCTTTCCACTTAGCCTTCCACACCTCAGCTAACTCTCCTTCGGGCCTCCTGCTCAAGGCATCCACCACTATGTTCACCTTGCCCGAATGATAATGGATATCAAATTGATAATCTTTCACGAATTCCAGCCATCGGCGCTGACACATATTCATATCTTTCTGTGAAAATAAATACTGTAGCGATTTATGGTCCGTAAAAAGACTGAATTTCTCCCCTAAAAGATAATGTCTCCAAATATTCAAGGCGAAGACAACCGCGGAAAGTTCTAAGTCATGCACCGGATAATTCCTTTCATAAGGCTTAAACTTGCGAGAAGCATAAGCGATAGCCCGCCTCTCTTGTTGAAGCACACCTCCTAATCCTTGAAGAGATGCGTCGGTGAAGACTAGATATTCCAATCCCGATTTTGGCAATGCAAGGACTGGAGCCAAGGTTAACCTATCTTTGATCTCGTTAAAAGTAGCTTGGCAAGAATTGTCCCAAATAAATCTCACTCCCTTTCGAGTGAAATTCATCAAAGGACTAGCGATTTTAGAAAAGCCCTTAATGAACCGACGGTAATAACCCGCTAAGCCTAGAAAACTACGGATCTCGGTAGGTGTCATGGGCTGACCCCACTCCCTCACCGCAACTACCTTTCTCGGATCCACTGATATACCTTGGGAGGACACAACATGACCTAAAAACTGAACTTTGTTCAACCAAAAGCCACACTTATCGAACTTTGTGTATAATTAACGATCCCTTAATCTTTGTAGGACCAACTGTAAGTGAGTAGCATGGTCAGATTCTGTCTGAGAATAGACTAAGATGTCATCAATGAACATAATAAAAAATTGGTCAAGGAAATCCCGAAACACCCTATTCATGAGATCCATAAATACAACGGGAGCATTGGTTAGTCCAAAGGGCATAACCAAGAATTCATAAGATCCATATCTGGTCAGAAAGGCGGTCTTGGATACATCTTGCTCCCGTATCCTCAATTGATGATACCCCATCCTTAAATCGATCTTATAGAAGTATGAAGCTCCCCTAAGTTGGTCAAATAGATCATCAATGCGAGGTAAAGGGTATTTATTCCGGATGGTGACTTTATTCAATTCTCTGTAGTCCACACATAACCGGAGAGAACCGTCTCTTTCCTTCACAAATAATACCGGAGCACCCCATGGTGACGTACTACGCATAATGAATCCCTTCTCTAATAACTGCTGGATTTGATCTCTCAACTCCCTTATCTCCACAGGAGCCATGCGATATGCAGCTTTCGCAATCGGTCGAGTGCCTGGTGCTAAATCAATTACAAACTCAATCTTCTGACTCGGAGGTAATCCCGGTATCTCCCGAAAGACATCATCAAAATCTCTAACAACTGGGATAAAGTCCAGGGGAACAATTACATCCCTAGAAACATCCTCCGCGATACAATATAAATAGGTACTCGTACCCCCTTCCATACAAGGCATAACAACAAATAACATTTCTTGTCCCGGAATGGTGAAGACTATACTCTTCCCATAACAGTTCACTATAGCGTGATATTTCATTAACCAATCCATGCCCAAAATTACGTCATACCCGACCATGTCAAGGACGAGTAAATGGGCCTCTAAGCACAAATTGCCAAGATTAATCCCTATGTTTTTACAAACAAAGAAAATCAATGAACCATCACCCATCGAATATTCAACACTGGTGAAAGTATTCTCAACAGACATTATCAAATCTGTGGTCTGAGCAAAACTCCTAGAAATAAAAGAGTGTGTAGCACCCGTATCAAATAAGACTCGACCCATATGCCCTTGGATGAGAAACTTACCCTCAATCGCTGGCGGTGCTGGAAGGGCTGGAGGAAGCATAGCCTCCTGAATATGGAAGAACCGTCCATACTGCAGTTACCCCTGTTAAGGAGGAGCAATCGAATTAGGCGCCGGGGGCAAAAACTGTACATACGGTTGCTGTGGAGCCCTAGGAAGATTCCCTCCAACCAACTGAGGACACGACCTCTTATAATGACCCAACTCTCTGCACTGAAAACATTTGTTCGCCACATTCTCCTAGTTTCGCCCTTGATTATTTCAGAATTGCCACGAACCTCGGCCCTGCTTGCCTCTATCTCCATTCCCACCTCTACCGGCTTGCTGTTGTTGTTGTCCACCTTGACCCGGCCTACCATTGTTACCACCCGTATTAAATCCACCAAAGCGTTGGCGTTTGGACAAATCCCCTTGCTGGGGGTCCCTTTCTCTCTGCTTACTCCCCGAAGATTGGGATGAAGAAGAGGTTCCTCCCCCGATCCAATTAACTCTAGGTTTGCTCACCTGCCCCATCGATGTATTATTCTTATTGTTCTGCACGAACAATCTATGTTCTTGATAGTGAAGTAGAGCAGCATTCATCACATCCCCAAAGGTTAGTAAAATCGTATTTCCCAATAAATATTTCTTTATCCGCCAATGTAAACCTACCACAAACTTAGAGATTCTTTTCTCTTCTGGAGTTACTTCATCCGGCACAAAACTTGCCAACCGGGTGAATTCCTCTTCGTACTCTGCCACGGATCTATCTCCCTGAAGCTTCCTTTGCATCTCCCTTTGAACTACGAGAGGGAAGTACTTCTGATCAAACAAGGCCAAAAAATCAGTGATTGACATCGTGTCCCTCTGCCCCGGTGTAGTCATCGACTCCCACCAATGTAGTTCCCATCCGGCAAGCTTGAAAGTTACAAGGATTTGCTTTTTCTCCTCACTACAATCTACTATGCAAAGATGGCGCTACATGTCTTTCTTCCACTGATTTGCCTTTATAACATCCGAGCCACCGCCAAATTCTGGGGGGTGTCCCTTAAGGAAAGACTGCCTAACTCTTTCCCATGGAGAAGGTCCCGTAGGAGCTTGTGCCTCTTGTGCCCGTGGTTGAGCTGGCGGCATTTGTTGAGTCACTGCGGTCATGGAAGCATTGATCGCTTGAGCCACAATGTTCGCTACATCTGCGTCACTAAGAGTTCCTTGTGGTGGCGGTGGGGGACCAACGTCCTCTTCTACAAATCTATTTCGTCGAGCAGGATGACCTCTCTTAGGTAGCATCTGAGATGGAGAAATAATAGAGTTAGGATACTATCTAAAAATAATCTACATTGTAGAAGAACGCAAACATAAGTAGCAATGAAATCCTAGCATTAGGCTTTATATCAAAGAACGCTACGGTAGAATGTGATAAGCCCACATAGATCCTAAAGACTCTAGAACCTGATGCTCTGATACCATCCCGATACTCCAAAAATATAGGAATCATTGACGAATTCATTCTCAGCATCGTGACAACATAAAGAGTATATGAGATAACCACTCAATAGTTCAGACAATGGGTTGTTTAAAGTTTTGTTTTATAATTTAAAGAAAGCATTTTAAACAACCCATACATGAAAAAGAAAGTGGAAAATCCAAAAACAATATACAGTAATAGTAAGTGTACAATAAGAGAACCGACTAAAATATTAGTCAATAGAATTTCATACAATGTACAACAAGTTTAATCAATTACATATTACATTCATTATACATTTACAAAAGTTGGGCCTCACACCCGAATAAGAATCCGAACATAACTAAAAAACAACAAAGGAGGTGTCTAGAAAATATCCCGTGAAATTCGCAAAATTTCACGGCTCATCAAAAGACACTGGGACTGGAAGGTCATTATGGGCGACCATGCGGTGGAGCACCTGAATGGATATAGTATATATATACATAACAAGAAAGAAGAACCGGTCAGGGCCCAGTTTTATGTGATCACCATATAAATGACAATTATGACAATAATGAATGATTAAGCATGGATGATGAAGATGACATTCTACATGATAACAACTTATAATGAACTAATACAGTTGAATGATTATAAGGTGAAATTCAATTATATACAAGAATAAGAATAATCATAAACCTTTTTCATCTTTCACCATTTCATCTTCTCTTTTTATTCCTTATCAGGAATACAATTATTATCATGTGCTCTTTGTGGCACTTATCTCAATAGTATGCTCTTTGTGGCATATTTTATGCTCTTTATATCATTTATACCCATCAAGTCCAACTTGATGATTAGAATAGTTATAAATATGTATATATAACGATTCTAAGATCGCCCGTCCGGGTTTCCCCACTGTGCGTGCCTCTAAATAACCATCATTTTCCAGGGCCTATCATAAGACAACCTTGAATCCTATGGAAAACGTCGGGACGCGGCCATATGCCTGCGGGATAGTCATGACCACACCCATAATCTCCTACCCATCGCAGAAAAATAATAAACAAGCGCTCATATGGACTAGGACTATATCCACCCTGCATTCATTAGCCAGGGGGCTTAACCTCACGCACGAACTTACCTTAAGATGGTATTTAGAGAGGCGTGTTTAACCTTTTCATTAATTTCCATTTCATGATTTAGTAAATTATCATTTACTTTGTCAATTTTACATTTTGTCAAATGCATTATGGTTATCCGGAACTATGCATGCTTTACATCTTTGGAATAACCTCGAAGAACATATAAACTCCCAAGTTATTTTTCAAACATCCTTTTTAGATTTCATATAAACCATCATACCTCAAATCAATTTCTAAAGTCTCCAAATATGACTTAGAAATCTCCTAGATTTCTATAATCTATACGAGGGAAGAAATGCTTAAACATTACTTTGAACACCCCTGGACTGAACCCTAGATGAACCCATTCTAGTATAGGGTATCGACCAAACTCGACTAATACTCTAGGATCCTATATTTACTTCATTCAAGAAGGTGCTTAATTACTAATCCTAAAGAAAAGGGTTAAAATTGAAAAAGAACAGAAATTGAAAAAGTGCAGGGTTTTCGAATCGATTCGGCCAGAAAATATGGTATTCTGCATAATTGTCGAATCGATTCGGACCAGGCCGAATCGATTCGGTCAGGCAAAATGGTGTTTCTACATAATTGCCGAATCGATTCGGACGAGGCCGAATTGATTCGGTTCACCTAATCCTGGAAACTGTCTAGCAGCGAATCAATTTGGCCAGGCCGAATCGATTCGGTTCTGCAGAAATGCCTAGTTTTGCCTATGGAGTCTTGGACTCCAAATTTATCCCAACTCAAATCCAACTCCTTTATTTCCAAGAACACACCATAAATACTACTAGCAACTACCATAAACCTCATCAATCATCCAAATCATTTTTGAATGGATCAAAACCCACAAACACACAAAAACCCTAAAATAATTATACCATGATCAAATGACCATTATCACAACTAATCATTTATCTTAAAACACATATAGCAAGTAGAAAACTTGGCTCAATCTAGAAAATGCAGATTTTCCTTGTGTAGAAGTAGGAATCTCTCTTCAATCTGCAATCTCTTCTCTTTCCTCTACTCTTCTCTTCCTCTCTCTAGTTCTCTCTAGGTTTAAGAATGAGGTTAGGGGAAATAAAAGATTTAGTAAGACTAAGTCATGTCTTAAGTCAACAATTCCCAACTTAATTGATCAATACCGCGATAAAATAACACGCAACTGCATATTCAAGGTATATACAGTCAAAAATGCCCAAAACCTCAAAATACAATATGGTACATAATTTGACTATCTCACACGTTCCAGAATCAACTACAGCCTCCAAATTATCATTTGGATATTTTATAATTCAATTTAAGTTCCGGTTCCATTTTTCAAATCATCAATGTCATTTATGTCTCATGGCCCTATAAAACTCCACATGAGGATATCTACATTAACATGTAGTAAATATACAACAAGTTAGTAAATATTGATCTTTCTTCATATAATTAATATTTACTCCATATTTCGGCATTTTATATAATTACCTCATATAGTAAATGAATATAAAATCGAATCTCAAAAGCGAGGGTTGTTACAGTGTATTCACTACAAACCCTTACGAGAAAAAACTCGTCCTACTAGGGTAACCTAGGGGTTTAAAGTCTTGTTGCATATGCTCAATGCAATCACTTTCATTCGAAAGTGGAATTTTATTTTAATAAAGGAATTTTCAAGAGTGGAATTTTGGTTAGATTCATTTACATTTCTCAGGACGCGCAAAGTTCTAAGTTAGGGGGTGTGATTAGGCACATATTCTTCATATTTATCCCCTTAATTTCGGTATTTTTATGATTCCGTGCAGTGTAAATAGCTTGGAATTGTCTCATATTTATGCTACTAACCTATTTTGGCAAGTATTCCATGTTTTGTCTATTTCTCATGTGCTTTATAGGTATTTCATGCAAATTAGTGCGAAAGAGAACGCAAAACAGTGAAAGAAACTAAGAAATGGGGAGTTGAAGGGCATTTTTGTAATTTTACATATATATTCCGGCGGTGGGGAAAGCTATAGAGTTGAATATCTCTAAATTACAAGAACATTGGAAAAAAGGGCGCCCCAATCCGAGCTACGGTAAAGAAGTTATGACCATTTAAATTTGGAGACAGAAAGTCAAAAGTTGAAATTAATCCTGGAAGCTGAAGAGTTTCAACTATTGAAATTTCTTGTATACTTCATTTTTATTAGTTGTAAAACGTGTAGAGGCATGGGAAGAGACTAATTTAGGTATATTAAAAGGGTAAAACGTGGAGAGGTATCGAAAAAGTCATTTTTGAGATCTATAAAAGGCCAAGCCCTACATCCTTCCAAGGGAGTCGAATTCTAGAGAGAGAGTAAGATTTTAGAGAGTTATTTTTATCACATTGTAGGAGGCTAGTAGTTAGTTTTTATAGGATTCTTATAACCAAGAACCCTAGTTTTAAAGTTTGGCTACTATTCAAGAGTTTAAGATCTATTCAAGATTCATCATTCATCCATTGCAAGTAATTTTAATTTATTTATTTTTACTGCTTTCATAGTTAGTTTAATTAATTGTTGCTCTCTAATTTTTCAATCCCAATTCAAGTCATGCTCTCAATTTTCTAGATTTAGTTATGAATTCCTTCACTTTCACTTTTAAGTTTTCTTTTATTTGAATCATGTTAAGCTAAGTTTTTAAGGGTGGGGATGCATGAACCCAACCCGATGTGGTATGCATAGATATAAAATTTGTCTTCTAAATTAAATAAGTGATTAGATCGTGTTGTATTGTTTCCTAACCATTGTAGAACTTTTGATCTCATTTTCCCTAGGTAACCGGGGTGCTTAAGGATGCCACGTGCGTGAACTATTGCAACACTGCTTTACTCATTCTTTGATTATGTTTGATGTCGGCTTGAACCTCATATATGTAATGATTTGGAGTACTAAAGACTGGGTCTGATCAATTATCTAATTTATGACTAATTTTTTACTGTCATACACACTAGGGTTTGAGGGAGTGTATTCTTAACCCATTTCTTCATTCATATTAATTCCTTCTTAGTTTGTTAATTTCGCATGCATAGGTTAATTTAATTGAATCTAATTAATTCATAAATAAAATCCATAAAAATCAATCATATTTTTCTTTTCTTTTATTTCAACATCAACTTTAGGATTAAACTATGACACCCTGCCTAAGTTAATACCGGGTGATCAGTCCTATATCCAATTAAAATAGGTTTCTCATTTGGTTCATTCTTAACATCACTGTCGAAAACTTTTTAAAACATTACTAACCACCTAGTATTCAAAAAGCCGATGTCAAAATTTTAATCTTTTTATTAAACAATCAACAACAAAACATTATTACATAAATACATCCCATGCAAAAGTAATATAAATCCATCCACAAACTGTGTGCTCGCGTTCAAATGATCAAATTATATATAAAACCCTTTTAATCCAAACAAACCCTAAACATGCAGCTGTATGTGATTGAATAAATTGATAATCTACGAAAGAACATTCAAACACATGCAATTAAGGAAAAATCCCCCTCAGGGGCAAAACCATTTATTTTCACTATAATTTGTAAGAGAACGGCTTACAATCAGATTAGAGTGAAAATACAAGTTGACTAAGAATTACCCTCGGGTATCGGATTCTGTAGTCGCGGCTGGAATTATCCCTTTCCAGTAGGGCTGCAATGAAGAAGAAGAACAGTCTCCTCCACAAGGGTTGAACAAACCAAAGTTGTGTTCTTGGGTTGCAAAAGGATTCACAAAGGTTTGGCAATGATGTGTGAATCAAAACATGAGTCTTGGGACTCAAAAATATGAAGACTAGATGTATTTGGACTCTCAAATTCATCTCCTAAAGTCTTGAAAAACAACTCCCCCGAAGTTGGTATTTATAGGAAAAAATATGAAGAGTCCCACGTTCGTAAAACTCTAAAATTCTATCCAGCGTACAAAAAAAACAGCTTTCTTTGAGGAATTTTCTCTATCTTCAAAAGGTCATAACTCCTTCACCGTAGCTCGGATTGAGGTGCTGTTTTTTCCAGTATCTTCGTTGCGGAGAGATCTTCAACTTTCTAGTTGACCAGACCTCCGAACTATGGATGTGAAATTACGAAAATTCCCTTGAACTCTCCTATTGTGCCTTTTTTCACTGTTTTGACTTCCCTTGCGTACCACTTGCATTAAGTCCCTAAAATCTTGGAACGTGAAGTCATTGAGGCAGATGTGGGACATATTAGTGGAGATAACGCATGCTTGATTCCCGGAATTCGGATAGAGGCCGTCATGTGAGATCGTGAGGAGACGTGCCAAATGTTGCGGCGTACGACATAAATAAATGAAACATTTCGGACATGTGAAAAATGTCCTTACACTCCTGTTGTATGTATATATTACTACAGGTGTCCTACCGCATGGATGCCGGATGCTTTTCTATCCAGAGTCTTGGGAGTCGTAACAGGTGTGGACTGTTGCGGGACTTAGACCGTAGTCTCTTCCTATTTCTTCGTAAATCTAGATAGGATTCACTGTATACACTGGGGTTATACTTTAGAGTTATTTATAGTTGTTTATATTTCTCCATTATGATGTTGTACTGTCTTTGACCTGACAGCGGGTATATTAATTTATATATACTCATTTCATTTTTATTCTAGCACTTAATTTATCACGGTACTTGTGTGCATTTTACCTTTGCTAGGTTTTTATATGGTTGGTTGTTGTTCTTGGCATGTTTGATTTAATTTTTGACATCCCTCTTTTAATAGTTTCGGGCAGTTAGCCTTATATGTTACTGTTATGTCAGTTGATGTTGAGACTGAGCCATCTGAGATTCCCTATTTAACGTAGTATAGGGATGGCCACCCGTTATTATTTTAAGCGGGTTGTTACAAACATGACACTCGAAACTATTGAGGCCGAGTTGTTTGAAAACATTAGATCTTTCATTCAGAAATCTAGTAAAGCATTCAATATTGGAAATTTAAGTAGCAAGTCATCATTAGGAGAGACATTACCCAAGCTATACCATGTAAGTTCACTTGTTCTTTATCATAAGAAATAAAAAAAAAAAAAATTACCACTCTTTTCATTTTCTTCCCCAATCCAGCACACTACTAAGATACCGTGACACCCCACCTAATTCAATCACGGGTGATCAGTCCTATATCAAAATAAAACCGGTTTCTCAGCTGATTCATTCTTAGCATCACTGTCGAAAACTTTTCAATTACTAACCACCTAAGTCAAATTAGACTAGTTCCAAAATTTAACTTCCATTAACAAACAACAACATGCGTAACAATGTATAAATCAAATACCAACACAAGAGTCTGAATATATCAACTAAGATAAAACAAAGTCTTGCCGTATAAACCATCGGCCAAAACCCCAAAAATATCAAAACTCCAAAATAATAAAGTACTCAGGGATAACATGCCCAAACTGAAAACTTAAATCCTATACTAGATTAGAATAGATAAAAGAAACATCTAATCAATGTCCTGCAGCATCAACCTATGTTGCTCCGAAATCCCTGGAATGAAGTCATGCTTGGCGTCCCTGTGGCTGGGACCCTAAAAGATTTTGAAAATATTTTCCATTGCAAGAGTTGGTACTCAAACATTTTGAAAATATTTTAGCAAGAATTTATCGCAATATAAAAATCGGTTATTAATTACACATGTTCACGTACACCCTCTCTTGAGTTCTCCTCACCTCTGATCCATAGTTCACGCCTAACATTCTACACTTAGTCTACCTAGCTATACTACCCAAGATAATTAGACTTGAGTATCTGAGTGAACTTATCTACATGACTAAGTTCCCGTAGCGCCCATACATGACCTAATTTTTATTAACACTTCTCATATTTTGATTAATTCCCGTGTAACATTCCACATATGTTTTCTTATTTTGAAAGTTAAGTCTGACCACTTGATCTTATTCATTATATATTCACTATCTAATATTATATCTTCATAATTAAGTTTGATCCATTTAATTTACTTTATATATGTATACATGTCATCTAACTATTTACTATCTCATCCTAGTAGATTAATCATATAGTATATATTTCACAGCCAGTATAGACTATAAGGATTATTTGTCTCGTCTAATCATCGACCATAATTCTTCCACTTAATTCATCTTTTAGATGTATGCACATCATTTAATTATCTACTATTTCACTCAAGTAGTGTGACAACCCGCTCACCAAAATAAGGGGTGGCCAGCCCAATACTCCAATATAACGGAATCATGGATGGAATCATTCTCAGCATCATAACAAAAATATAGAGTATCCAGGATAACCACCCAATATTTGAGAAAACGGGTTGCCAAAAATTTTGATTTGAAAGTAAATAAATGAAAACAAACAACCCAATTCCTGAAAGATAAGGGAAACCCCCAAGACATATATAAATAATACAACAAGAATACGATAACAAGACCGAATAGGTAACCGGTCACTAAACTGATACACCAATAATACACAAGTACAATAAGTTACTTACTACATTTCATTAGACATTTACAAAAGCTTGGGCCTCTCGCCCGAATAAAAGACTTGATCTTAACTAGAATAAAAATGTAAACGTCTATACCAAGTGTATCCCATAATACCCGCAATGCATCACGGCTCGTCGAAAACATCAAAATAGGAATTCAAATCAGGTATCCTTGCGGCGGAGTACCTGAGCAGAGACAAGATGAATATGCAACAAGAAATGTAACCAGGTCAGGGCCCGGTTCTATATGATTACCAGATGAATAAAGAGTATGACAGTTATGTATGATAAACCGTGAAGAAAGAGAAATAAGAAGCAACCTATAAAATTTAAAACGTAAGCTAAGCAGGAACAAAAATAGGAAGCATTAAACTAAAAACTTCACCAAATGTACCAATTATTTCATATATCTTTTCCTTAGCAGGAAGTATATATATATAATCACAATCTTTTGCTCTTTTAGGAAATATTATCTCAATTTTACCTTTTGTAAAAATCCTTTCCTTATCAGGAAAATAATCATTTTTAAATGAACTTTGTGGCATTTACATGTGCTCTTTGTGGCACTCCTTCATGCTCTTATGGCATATCAAATACATCAAGTCCCACTTGATTATGAACTGTTATAATTATATACATATAACGAATTCTAAGACCGCCCGTCCGGGTTTCCCCACTGTGCGCGCCCCTAAATGACCATCATCTTCCAGGGCCTATCATTAGAAAACCTGGGCACCTATATCGCAAGACGTCGGTAAGCGTCCATGAGCCTGCGGGGTAGTCAAGACCACACCCGGAATCTCCTACCCATCGCAGAAAAATATACAACAATCAGCGATCCCATGGCCTAGGACTATATCCACCCTGCATTCATTAGCCAGGGGGCTTCACCTCACGTGCGGACTTCCCTTATGATGTCATTTAGAGAGGTGTGTTTAAGCCATTTTATTTATCATCTCAAAATCAAGTAAATCATTATTTACCGGTTTCATGATTAAGTAAATTATCATTTACAAATTTCAATACCATTTCCATTTCATTTCCATTCCACGTATATGTTTCACTTTATTCGAAACCATTTCTATTTATTTTGTAAATAATCTAACTTACCATCCATAGTCATACGATAGCTTATATCAACACTACAACCTCAAAGGAGTAAATAAACTCTTCATTATCTCCAAGCATTCTAGGAGGTTATTTTAGAACCCCAAGGTTATCATCTTTCGAAAGAATGAAATGACTTTCAATTTATTCTCCGAACTCACCTTTAAGGTACTATTATGAACAACAAGGTTAACATAGCTCAATCGAACTTTTAAAATCTTCCAACATTCTTTTGGGGTGGTAATATAAACCATCAAAACTAGTATATCTTAATTAAGCTTCTAAGGTCTCCCGAACATAACACTACATCTCCTAGTTTTATAATAATTAACTAGAAGAAAAGAATGCCCTATCATTAATAGGCCTAACCCCGGAAAAGTCCCCACATAAACCATTCCTAATGTAGGGTAGACAACTAACTCATCTCACACTCTAGGACTCTAAGTTTACTTCATTCAAGAAGGTTCCTAATCCCTATATTTAAAGAAAAGAATTGAAATTGAGTTATAAAATTAACTCAAAAACAGCAGGAAAACGAATCGATTCACCCAAGGACAGAATCGATTTGCCCTAGCGAATCGATTCGCCCAAAAAGCGAATCGGTTCGGACTACTAAACCAACTTTCTGCAATTGACCGAATCGATTCGGTCTTAACCCGAATCGATTCGGGTTATGCAGACCTGCCAATTTCCCTTAGCGAATCGATTCGCCCACAGGGCCGAATCGATTCGGACCTGCAAATTTGCCAAAAATGGCTACGAAGGGTTATGAACCCTAATTTCTCCAAACTCCAACTCTCTCCCTTTATACACATCCAGCAACAATAATCTACCACTGTTTAGGCACATATTCTTCACATTTATCCCCTTAATTTCAGTATTTTTATGATCCCGTGCAGTGTAAGTAGCTTGGATTTGTCTCAAATGTATTCTACTAACCTTTTTTGGCAAGTATTTCGTGTATTTCTCATGTGTTTTACAGGTATTTCACGCAAGTTAGTACGAAGGAGAACTCAAAACAATGAAAGAAACCAAGAAATGGAGAGTTCAAGGGCATTTTCGTAATTTTTCAGCCTTAGTCCGGAGGTGGGGCCAACTAGAAAGTTGAAGATCTCTAAATTATAAGAATACTGGAAAAAACGGCACCTCAATCCGAGCTACGGTGAAGAAGTTACGATGTTTTGAAGTTGCGGGATAATGAAGAGTCTGGATGTGCGGATTTCTGTCATTAATTATGCATTAAATGCAGTGCAACTCTTGGAAAACTTGTTCCACAAGCACTATTGGTTGTCAATTTCGAGATTTTGTGCTATAAAAGCCCATGACCTACATCATTTGAAGGGGAGTTTCTAGAGAGAGGCTAGGTTAGGAGTAGGTTAGAAGTGCTAGATTGAATTTTAGGGTTAATTTCCAATTTCTTCAAGAGTTTTCATGAATCATATTTTGTAAGAATTTCTGAATCCCAATTCCGTTCTTGTTGCTGAATTCAAGTAATCTCATTTCCATTCTCTTGTTTTATTATTTGCAATTTATTTATAATGTCTTGTAGATCTTTAATGTTGTGTATGAATTTGTTTTTTTTAATCCAATCATGAGTAGCTAAATTCTCAAGGGTTGGGGTACATGAACTCAATCCTAATACAAATTATTTGTATGGAAAATTAGAAAATAAATGAAAATATTGGTTGAATCGTGAATGAAAATCATATATGCATTGTCATATCTTTTAATCTCTCTTGCCCTAGGTACTTGGGATGTTTAAGAATGCTTTGTATGTATAATTTGTCATTCACCGCCTTATATTGATCTTTGATTTCATATGATGCGGTCTTGAACCTCATATATGTAATGCTTAGTGATGATAAGGACTGGATTTAATCAAGAATTTTGATTTACAATTCTAGTATTCTATACGGTAATTTGTTAAGGATTGAGGGATTGTACCCTACCCTATTTTCTCCCATTTGTCAGATCTAATTTCTTTTGCACTTTTCAGTTTGTTTTTCTTAAGTAATTTTTTAATAGAAATTTTCCCAATCATCATCTTTTTCATTTTTATTTTAGAAGTAATAAATCAATTAAATTCTATAAAACATTCCCTGTGGATTCGATACCCAGACTTACTACTATACTCCATAAAAGTGTAGTTAAAAGTTTAGGTTTTTTTTTGTATTGAGGTTGGAAGCCGATAACAACGACTAGCGTATTACACGGACGCTCGGTTTTTCCACTCGATCAAAATGGCGCTGTTGCCGGGGAATGTTTTGTTATAGATTATAATTGATTTACTATTTCGAAAGATTTTTTTTCTTTGGATTTTTTTTACCTTTTTTGTAGCCTTGCACAATTGAGCGCCAAGAAACGTAGAATCCTCAACCGCACACCTTTGTACTCAAATTTCCATTTACATACTATTCGGTAATAATGTCTTTTCATGGTGAGTTCGGTAATTATAATGGTTCATATGGTAATCGTTTTCAAACTTTTTATTCTCAAGACTCCGCGGCTCGACCTATTACCATTGGTGAGGCCGTTCTAACTATGGAGTGTGAAAGGCTTGCAAATGAATATAGGAGAGAAATTTATATTAATTATTCTCAAGAATCTGTGCCTCGGCCTATTACCATGGGTGATGCCTTTCTAAATCTTGCGTATGAAAAGCTTGAAAACGAATATCGAAAAAAAAATCATTTTGGGGAATCCAATGAAGATTTTTTCTCCAATATTTGTGAAACTATAAAAGGTTTTCAACCAAAAGAGGAATCCGAGGTTCTAGAGCCAAGGGATCCTACTTTGGAAGAATACACGCTTTTTCTAACCAAAAGAGTACTGGATTTTCTTTCCACCCAAAGCACAAAGAATATCGATTATGGTCTTGTGAAGGAAATGGTCACACTTTGTGATGATGTGCGTTCTATTTTGGAAAACAAAGAGGAGGTTGAGACTTGTGTGTCACCTCAAATTTTTGAAGAACATCTCATTGAAAGTGAGTCTTGCTCCCTTGAAATTCAATCTCCAAGTGATGATGAATCACTTGAGATTGAGTTTATTTCATCACCATTTTCGTTCACGGTTATTGAACCATTAGAAGTAACGCTAGATTCCTATGAGTCGGTTGAAAATTCTGAAACGTTTACACCTTTTACCGACAAAGACACTTTGCTAGAATTGTTTTCTAATATGGAATGTTCCTTTTTGTGTGCCCCTCTCCCCATACTACTTGAAAAATCTTTGGGAGGTGATTATATTTTTCTTGGATCTCAATTGTACTTGTCCCACCTAGCATCCAAACCACCCATCATCCCGTTAAATTTTTTAATTGGTGATGGTTCATTTTCTCCATCTCACACATGCCTTCCGTTTTTCAAACGGAATTCTTATTTTTCGGGAGGCATGCATCCTAATGAGGGTACACCATTAATCCCTCAAAGTCAAATTGTATTTTGGATGGACCCTCAAATTTTTCGACTTCTAGTGTATGATTTATTAGCCGTTCAAATTGTAGGTTGTAAATAATTAGTTTTTTCTTTTTTATTATAGTCTAGTTTTGAGAGTTAGAGTTTTTGTTATTCTTTTTGCTATGCTTGGTTCTAACGTGTTTTGTAGATTCAATGGACTCGTACTCATCGAGGATCGCTCCATTTGGGTAATATCTTTCTTTTCCTCTCTTTATGTTGTGTTCTTGATTCGCATTGAGGACAATGCAACATTTAAGTTAGGGGGTGTGGGATATTCTTCCCATTTATTGTTTAGATTCATTGATTCGATCACATGTTCTTTCCAAGTATGTTTTTTTTTAGAAAAAGAAAAAAAAATTGAAAAATTTTGAAAAAAACCAAAAATATTTTTCTTCAAAATAAATAAAAATTGGAATTTAAAATTTTCAAAAATATCACTTTTATTCTATTTAAAGTCTCAAATTGTTAAATCTCAATTGCACCAAGCCAAAATTGACCAAAGATGGAAATTGAAAGAAAATTGACGACTTTACGAATAAGTGTGGAGATTAGTCCAACCCGGTGAGATTTCGAGCCTATCGATCTTTTTGAGTTTTTAAATCAATCCGAGTTTATGATTAACTCAAAGTTCTTTTCAGCGTTTTAATAAGTCGTTGATGATCTCAATCCTTTGTTTTGATCGGTTATGGGAAATGTGTGAAATGTTGTCTCGAAATTCGTGCTAAATATATCTCTAAACTTAATTAATCTCGAGATGCATATGGTAATGTGATTAGCAATTTGGACAATGAAGTAGGCCCTCATTTGTTACCCAAAAATATTAGCCATAAAAAGTTGTGAAAAACAAAATTATCCCTTTGCAACCCACTTTGAGCCTAATAAAATATTTTCCTTTCGTTTGATAACCCGAAAAACCCAATTAGCTCGGAATTGTGAAAATTGAGAAAATTCATCAAGTAAGTCCAAATTGTGCAATAAAAAGGGGCAAGAAAAAAAAATGTTAAAAAAAAAATAGTGAAAAAAAAATGAAAATTGAAAAAGAAAGAGAAAAATGAGCAAATGCCCGAAAAAGCACAAATGGACATCATAAGGACATTTTCCAATTCCAACATTCCCGTCCATTCCCAATTATACCCTTTACACCTTTTAATCCAAAAAGTCCTAACTGAGTCCGAATGGCGAAATTAATTACCGCATGGAGAGCTAAGACATGAAAAGATAATATGAGAGATTAAATGGTGTGAATTAGAGGTGATGTTCCCATTTCCTAATAACTGTACTTTGATGATGAGATCTTTTCACCATATATTTCTTTCTTTTCAATTTTGTATGCATGAATTTGTGTCCATTATATTTACTCTTTATATCATGCATACCGAGAGAAAATAGCCACAATCCGAGTGATTCGTTTGGGAGTGCATCCGTAAGAATTTGAATCAAAACGAATTTTCGGAAAGTAACGTAATGCTCAATCGGTGGAAATTTGAGGTTTAATTTTTGGCTTCGCACACACACACTATGGTTTGAGACAGTTGAATATGAGTTGATGGTGATTATTTTTTCGAAAAGTTTAAATTGTACAATTTTTAAATATTTTGATTTTTATTTGAGTCAATAAAGAATTTTGTGGGTAAATTCACTGCAAACCCTCACGAGACAAAACTCGTCCTACTAGGGTAACCTAGGGGTTTAAAGGCTTGTCGCATACGCTAAATGCAATCGCATGCCTGCGAAAGTGGAATTTTATTTTAATAAAGGAATTTTCAAGAGTAGAATTTTGGTTAGGATTCATATACATTGCTCGGGACGCGCAAAGTTCTAAGTTAGGGGGTGGTAAAACATCCTACATGGTTAATAACAACTATAACCCAAGATTTCATCATCAAAAACTAAGATTTGGGCTTAAATCCCATAAATTCCATTTTCAAACCATAAATATAAATACACAACTATCATACAATTTATGCATCTTAAATCACATATTAGCAAGTAGAAAACTTGGCTTAGGGTTGATATCTCAGATTTATTTGGGGAAGAAGAAATCCCAAATCCTCCATCTTCAATCTCTCTCTCATTTCTCCATTTCTCTTATTTTTCTCTCTATGTTCAAGATATAAAAATGAGGGAATGAAATAAGGGGCAAGACCAAAAATCGTGGCTTAACATAATTCTCCCAACTTAAGTGGTTAATACCACATTAAAATGACTCGCAAATACGCATATAAGCTAAAACCAGGTAAAAGTGCCTGAAACACAAAAATACAATATGGCACTTATTTTGACTGTCTCGCACCTTTCGAGACTAACTACACCCTCTAAACTGGCATCCGGAAATTTTATAAATTATTTCGAGTTCCAAAATCATTTAAACTAAAAGGCCATTTAAAATACATGACACTACAGACATGCAACCTGATGTTATTTACTTTCACATGCAGTAAATATGCATCAATCTAGTAAATATTAACTTTCAATTCAATAAATTAATATTTACTCCAGTCCCCACATTTTATATAATTACCTTATGCGGTAAAATTAGTATAAAATGAGCCTCCCAGAATCGAGGGTTGTTACAAGTAGATTATTTATATAGTATATTTTTCACACACTATATATTATGAGTATTGGCCCAGTCTAATCCTGGACTCCAATTCTCCTATCGTATCTAATTATTTACTATTTCACTCAAGTGGATTATTTATATAGTATATATTTCACACACAATATATACTTAAGGATTATTGACCCGGTCTAATCCTCGACTCCAATTCTTCTATCATTTACATGGGTCCGTTCTAATCCTCGAACCTAATGTTAAAAGTTGTACAAAAATATTGGTCCGATCTAATCATTGACCCTAATATTATATAGTTACCGTAGGTATTCACAGAACCTAATAATTCTCATTAGTACGTAGTATATGTTGTCTCTAATACTCCCCGTAAATTTTATTTTACGATTTATCTAGTTATCGCATTATCTTGAGTATTCACCCAACTCTAAGGGACCTAGTTAACACCTTATAATTTCAATAGCTAAGTCGAACTTACTCTACAGGTTCAAGTATTTATTTCATGGATTTTTGAAAATTCTCTATCAATCCCTCAGATTAATTATGAATTAATAACCAAATTTCGTTCGTGTCCAATTCCTCCCAACAGGACTAAACTAACCCTCCACCATAAGCCTATTGTAATATATTAGTCTCTCAATATTACTTAATTAATGTCCTCAAAAATCTCGCGATCACGATTTAGGGATATAAGGTAAATATGGAAAAAAAATAATTTTTTTCTGGGAAGCCAAATCGATTCGCAGGGGCCGAATCGATTCGATTTTGTACCGTTTTCATCTTCTTCAACTCGTAAATTCGATTTTTACCATTTAACCACCATAACTCTCATGGTACTCAACCAAACTTCAAACCGATTATTCTTAACCATTTTTACATGCATTAGGACCTATTTTAACGTAATTCTTTTCTCAAAATATTACAATAATCATGCAAGAAGTTCTATCCTCTAAAACCCTAAGTTTTCATATTCGTCCATGTTTGTTCATCAATACCCAAATTAAATTTGTGGGATACAACCCATATCGTCCAAAAACAATACCTCTATAGACTTCAAATCATTCTACATACAATTTCCTACCCAACATGCATTTAATTAAAGTTTTCTTCTTAAGAATTCATCTATATTATCATATGATTGAAACCCCAATTACATGGGTATTATAACTTCAATTGATTGCAATAAACACTTGCCTTATTCACTGTATGGTCGGATTTCATAATGAAGATGATGATTTGATGTACTTCTCTTGAAATCCCCACTCCTTTGATGCTTAGGGTGCAGGAACACCTTTCAAACCTCGAAGAATTCTCCTTAAGCTTTTGGGAATGGTTCTTCCTTTCTCTCTAATAGCCTCTCTAATATTTTTAGGCTTCTAACCCTAGCCTCGCTTCTTAACATCATATATAACACTTAGAATTTCGTAGGTCTCTCACCCACTATTTTTAAAATGACCAAATTACCCCCGTAAGGTTTCGAATTGGTCCAAAATTGACCCGTGACACAATTGACATCTCCTGGTATACAATTTTAACTAATTCGATCCATTCAGAATCATTCATGGCCTCTAAATTATCATCCGAGTCACTTAAAATATATTTATCATTTATCACCTCAAGATAGTCTACACGCGACTCCCAGTGAGATAATAACAAATATGCTCATATCACTCGCTATGATGTATATCAAATTAACTATCAATATTTAGTATTCACACTTAGTAAATTTGAATCGTAATATTAATCAGTGTCTATCTATTGATTATTATTTAATGACTACAATTATTATTTAATCACTTAACAATCATAAATATTATTAAATGACATTAAATTACTTTACTTGCGTAATTTAAACATTAAATCGAATTACTCCACTCACGTAATTTAATTTAAATCGTATTTTCTTTTTTAATTACTCAATTAATTAAATTCAAAATACGCAAAAATACGGGGTATTACAGATACTTGTAAATTTTATTGGAAAGTGTACAATTAGGGCGTGTTTGATACAGAATATAAATTTGCTCTGAATATTGTAGTCATGTATATATATGAAAAATAATGGGTTTATTTATGCTAAATCAATAAAAAAAATGCCTTGGAAAAAATTTCTTTTGGGTGAAAATATGAAAATAAAAGTTGAAAAATGCAAATTTTAATGCTTTATTGAGTTGTACTTTCAAGGGGGCTAGAAGTTTTTTCCAAGGAAATTTGTTCTCCGTGGAAAAAATGTTGCCAATAAACATACGCTTAATTGCTATAAGTGATTTACTATACATCAATGTACTGAGTAATGCTTCGTTTTCCTTACAGCCTCAAAGATGGCGGATCTTGCTTGTCAGATTAAGGTTAGTTTGAGTTAATTGGAGGGAAGCTATTAATTTTCCCGGCCTTTGATTGTTTATCGCTTAAATTTCTGTGTCAATTTTTTAGCTGAAGCCAAAACTTGCTCCAAAGATGACAACTATTGGCATGCAAAGATCTGGGAAAACGATGAAGCAGGGTTTTTCTGGTCCACAGTCCACACAGGCATGTAGTTGTTAAGTGCATTGCAAAATTATTATGCTTTTTTTATATTACACTTTAATTTGTGCAAATAAGAAACTATGAAAAATTCAGGCAATAAAATACATTAGTATTTTTCTTTGTCAATTTTTTTATTGTCTCAATAATGTATCATCTTGTCTCCATGGAGACCAAAATCGAAACATGAGTTCAAACTCGACTGCGGAATTGAAACCAAGTAACTTGATATTTTTACATTTAATCTTGATTTTTGCATCACTTTTTTTGTGCGTAGGGGTGGTGTTATAATTGTTCTTTTTAATGTCTAGAGTTATACACAGAGCACATATAGCTGTGTTAATATCCTTTGAACAATTTTGACTTTTGATTTGCTTTGGTAATGTGAAACGCAAAGAAATAATAAAAACGCATAATTTGAGCTTCACCTCTCAATCCTCAATTTAATTTATCATATCAATAATTTGAGTACAATGGGGCGCCAAATGCCTTATTTATAATAAAACCTAAACCTCGGGAGCAAGTCTCGGAATCAAACTGGGAAACTAAAAGATAACCTAATTAAAATAGGTAACTTCTACTTAATAATTATATCTAATAATAATATTAATAGTCATTTTAATAATAGGTTTTTACGGTCAAGTCCTTGGACTAACAATTTTGGACAAAAAAATCGGTGAACCAAATTTTAAACGATTAGGTCCAACATATAAATACCCCAAATTTAAGAAAATCATAAACCTAATCGGTTATTGGAGTTTTCTCTGCAACTAACGACTATTCTCCGAAATCGAAAATAACATCAATCTTATGCTTTGATCGTCTGTCCTATAATCGATTACAGTGTTCTTATTCGATTCTACCTGTATCACTTGGCTCTATCATTTGTAAGTTTATCTTTATTAGCAGTTGATTTTTCTATTTTCGATCGATTACAATAAGTATATGTCCTTTGTTTTAATTCAAGAGACTCATTGTAATATTCATTCATGTGATTGAATAGCTTTTTATACGTTATATATGTATATGTTTTTAATTTGTGTTTTTTATGCATTTATGTTTGGATTCTTAATAAATAAGTTATATTTATCAATATTTGTAATTGTTAGTTGAATGTGCTGAATGAATATTATTGATGTTTCATTCTAATTTTAAGAGTCCTTGATTTTGATTTGGTATTGAATCACTTATTGATATAGGTCCGCGCCAGCGGAAATAACCAGTTCGATATCAGTTTTCAAAGTACACGCAGTGTTTACAAAGTACACGTGATAGATTATTTGATAATATGTGCGTGGTTTATTGCTTCATGTATAGGTTTTTAAAAAGTTCCTGTAAGTTTATATTAATTATAAATAAATATTTTGATATTTCATGCTTTAAATTATTGCACACATTTTTAGAATTGTTGACGTTGAAGTAAATGTTTTTCGTCTCTGTTTTACTGCAGGACATTATGGTAAGTAGTGTAATAGCAAGGTGTTGTTATTTGGATAATATGGCTTGTATTGAAATATTTGAAGATAGCTCATTAGATTTCATATGCAATGAGTTGTGTATTAGGTTTACGAATTTGAGAAGTGGGAGTTTTTCATTGAGGTATTCATTTGGTGATGAATGTCGGTTCATGTTGGTTTGTGACAACGATGTTTGTTGTATGTTGCGGTCCCAATTGATCGTGAAAGCTAATTTCATTTGGATATATGTCATTGATTAATTACCATTTCCATGTAATACATGTCGTGAACGGGTTGACTGCTCTAATCGAATTTTTGAAGGGGTTGACTGCAGTAATACAAGGTCTTAGAGGGTTGACAGTGGTGATACAAATACACAGAGGTTAGAGTCTTTATCATCAGGCACTAACAATAATTTTAATAGTCTCATTGAAAATGACTTTTATCTTGGAGGTGTGGAGTCAAGTAAGTCGAAAGTCTATATTTCGAATGATTGGAAGGCTTATATAAGTCATGAGCAGCAGTGTTTTGAAGGAGGTGTAGTGGAATTTCGGGATAAATTGCGAAAGTATGCCGTTGAGGTTGGGTTCAAGTATGTGTATTTGAAGAATGATAAAACTCGAGTGACGGCTGAATGCTCTAAAAAGACTACTGAGAATTGCATGTGGAGAATTCATGCTTCATTATCTACAATAAATGGATACTTTTACATACGTTCAATGAATAATGAGCATACATGTAGAGGTGTCTTTCGTAGTCCGCCAGCCAAAATGATAGCCTCCAAGTTGGTTTCAACATTGGTAGCTGATGATCTTAGAGATAACCCGCTATTGAGACCAATTGATGTAGTTAGAGATATGAAGAAGAATTATGGTCTTGATATAGCTTATCAACATGCATGGCGTGCGAAAGAGATGGCCGTTGTTGATATACATGGTGATGAAAAGGTTTCTTATGCAGTAATGAATAATTATCGTGACCTTCTATTGGAGTATAATCCTAGGTCGCATTGCATCCTTGACGTGGAACATGAGAGTAAAAAATTCAAGAGAATATTTGTAATGTTTAGAGGATGTATTTATGGATTTCAATACTGCAGACCTGTTTTATTTCTTGATGGTGCCTTCTTGAAGAGTCGTTACCGTGGAACAATACTATCAGCTACTGCAAGGAATGGGGACAATGGTAAATGAATTTTAAATATTTTATTTTGTGTATTGCATTGAAATTTTGTTTGTTACATTCCATAACATCAAAATACAAGCATAAAAATATAAAATACCTTTGAAGGTCTTTGTTTTAGTTCACGTGTACTTTTAATTTTTCTGTGTGTATTGTCATGATATGTCTTATTATGTGTAATACTAAGTAAAGTACACGCATAGTGCATGTAAAGTACACGTGAATGTTTTTGTTAATGTCACGTGTACTTTTCATTTTTATGTGTGTACTTTGATGATGATGACTTTATGTGTACTAATAAGTAAAGTACACGCATTTTACATGTCAAGTACACGTGAATGTTTTTGTTAATGTCACGTGTACTTTTCATTTTTATGCGTGTACTTTGATGATGATAACTTTATGTGTAGTAATAAGTAAAGTACACGCATTTTACATGTCAAGTACATGTGAATGTATTTCTTAATTTTACGTGTACTTTTCATTTTTATGCGTGTACTTTGATGATGATGTTATGTTGAATACAAACTAAACTACCCGCATTTTACATGTCAAGTACACGTGAATGTTTTTCTTTATTTCACGTGTACTTTTCATTTTTATGCGTGTACTTTGATGATAGGTGTTGTTATTTAGAAATAATAAAGCAAAGTAAATGTTAAAAATGTAAAGTACCTTTGAATGTTTTTGTTTAGTTCACCTGTACTTTACATTTTTATGCGTGTATGTTGATGTTAGTCTTGTTAATAATAAAGCCAAGCAAAAGATTGGAAAGTAAATGTGCATTTTATCATGTGTACGGTACATTTTTATGCTTTGTCTTCTTATTTACAAACAATTTAAATTTAACACAATATATTTCCCATGTGTTTTAGGGTCTGCGCCAACAACATCAATATACAAAGTGTTGTACATGGATATGTTATTTATTTTAATTTTAATATATTTTTATATTTCAGAACTTTTTCCTGTTGCATATGCTGTTGTTGATTCTGAAACCGAAGATAACTGGATGTGGTTTCTAGTCAATTTGCATAGTGCAGTAGTTGAGCAAATATCGAAACATAACATTTATATCGGATCGAAACAATGGATTACTTGAAGCTGTTTCGAGGGCCTTCCCGTTGTCTGCACATTCCTACTGTATACATCATTTACAAGGGAATATAAAAAAGAAAATTCGTGGGAATTGTGCTGGATTTCGAAAGAATATTGTTAAAGATTTTTTGTCTTGTGCATATGCTATCTCAGTAGATGTATTTAACAAGAATATTGAAGCATTGAAGAAGGAAGGAGGAGCTGCTATTGCTGATTTCATTGATAGTTTGCCTCCCGAGAATTGGTCCTGTGCATATTTCCCTTGTAAACGGTATGGTGACATGGCATCTAGTGTTGCGGAGTCATTCAATTCATGGATATTGGAGGAAAGGCAATTACCAGTAATGAATATGCTTGATAAATTGAGAGTGAAGATTATGAATTTCAATGCAAACAAACTTGTTGAGTCTGACACTTGGACAAATGAGCTATGTCCTTTTTTTCAAAAGTTACTGAATGAAAATTGGAATAAAAGCCGACATTGGACTATTAGTCACTCAAGTCAAAATGTATTTGAAATTCATTCAGAAGTGCGAGCAACAGTTGACTTAGGAGAAAGGAATTGTTCTTGTAAGAGTTGGCAGATTAGATGTTTTCCATGTTCTCATGCTGTTTGTGTTGTGCGGAGGAAAGGGACCAGTATTTATGATTATATTGAGGAGTACTATAAGGTATCTTTCTATAGAAAATCATACTTGATACCTATAGTTCCTCTTCCTGATTTGATTTCCTTAAATATTCCTATTCCTGAAAATCCATCTATCCTTCCACCAATGACTAAGAGACCGACAGGCAGGGCAAGAAATAAGAGAATAAAGTCTTATGGTGAGATCACAGTAAGGGAAGTTACTTGCTCGAGGTGTAGTAAAACGGGTCATTACATGTCTACTTGTAAGGAACCCATTTGACTATTTTTAAAATTGTTGAATTCATTCATTTTAACCATTTGATTGAATAAATTAATTAATAAACCATTTGTTTCACATAAATGAATGTAATTTATTTGTAAGTCTCATTCTTTAGTTTTTTTATTATTCCTTGTGTTCACGTGTACTTTACCTTTGTATACGTGTACTTTATAAAAGCATGCGTGTACTTTACCTAATGTACATGCATGAAGTACACGCATAATATAAATATAATGTGCGTGTACTTGATGAAATGTGTGTGTACTTTATGAAGTACACGCATTGATAATTAAAGTACACGCATTTAAATATAATTGTACATGCATGTTTTAGAAAACTACACGCATATTGATATGACAAAAATCTAATTCAATATACGTGTATTTTATGTATTCTGCATGTTATTTTATCAAGTAGACGTATATAAATGCATGTACTATTTGGAAAATGGTTTTTCACATTACAATCTGCTTGTACTTTATAAAAGATATTTGGGTCACTCATATTCTTAAACTCCTATGGGTATTATGGTCCGCGCCAGCGTCATTATTATACAAGTATTTCAATCTGCTTGTACTTTATAGACTATGCATGTACTTTATAATGTACACGTGTAATATATAGAGTACACGCATTTATATAATGTCTTGAGTACACGCATTATTATACAAGTATTTCAATAGGCGTGTACTTTATAGACTATGCATGTAGTTTATATATTACACGTGTACTTTATAAAGTACACGGATTTATATAATTTTTTTTGATGAAATGTTATTAATGTTAAAATTTTTAACAAAACACGTGATCATGTTTATAAGTGTTCACGTGTACTTTACTATATTGGGTGTATGACATAACTCAAAACACATTCATGAAAGAAATAAAGTTTTATTAAAAATAAAAAAATAAAGTACAATTTTTTCAAATAAAGAAAGCTGAAAAAACTAAACAGGGCTTCTAGTAGGGATGTTTGTCAAAGGCATCCAGGGTGTCAGGGAGAGAGTCAATGAAATTCGACCAGTGTCGAATTTCTTCTTCTATGACGGCTACAAGGCCTTCATGGAGAGCCTTCTTTTCCTTTAGCTTTGCGATTTTCAGGGGAACTTCTTGTTTATAGAAAGACATGAGTTCTTCATGTGTTTGAGGAGGGTCCTCATCCACATCAAATAAATCTATGGGATTGGGTGGAAGTCCAGAATAGCCTTCCCTCACATATGTTTGAAACTGCTCAAAGGCAGTTTCATATGGGAAAATATTTTCCTCAATTTGCCTTATTTTTTTTTATTTCTTTCATCTCTATCAAGAGTTTCTCGCAAGTTTTCTGCTGGAATAGCCATTATGTAATCTTTACCCTAGACGTAATGGTTAAGAAATGAACAAATATTACTTTTTTATAGGAAAAGTGAAAGTTATTTATTTCTTGACCAGAAGTAGGTGGGAAGTGAGTAGTTGAGCTTAATAAATTGATTTTGGTTATTGTGTCCTTAATGAATTCTTCAAAGTAGTTTTCAATTATAATAATAAATAATTATTATATTAACCACTGCGTGTACTTTAGTGAAAATACGTGTACTTTGAAGAATTAATTGGTGTACTTAGTAATTATGACTTGTATTTTTAGTGAAAACAAATTGTACATTGTTTCATAACAATCAGATGCATTGTTTGTCTAAACCTTACGTGGATTGTGGTCCGCGTCAGCGGGAAAAAACCATTTTGGTGTAATAAATATTGTAAACAATAACCAATATAACATAAAACAAATTACAAATATATCAATTGAATTTGAATCACAATTTATAGATGTTTTTTCCCATGTCGGGGGAAGAAATATTTTGACAGAAGAATTTCCCTGAGTACATATGCTCTTTGTTTTAGCATGTCAGGGTCTTGAAAGAATTTTTGCATTTCTTTGTTTCTGCTTATTTGTTCAATATAGTACATGCAGAACACCCCACAGTCAACCCTGAAATTACAATAAAACAAATATAAAAATTAGAATGATGTGATGAAATTTTTTGAAAGGATACAAATTAGTAATTTTTAGAAATGAAGTTTTTCTTACCCATTATATTGTTTAGGGCATTCGTGATCTCTTATTAGTTCAATTTTGAGATCACTTTGCAGCAAGAAATCTACAGTGCTTCTTTCAGCAGATGTCAATGGATCATCATTTATTGTAAACTCATTTGGGGTGCCTTCCTCAAATTTCCTCTGAATTTTGTAACCATTATTTTTCATTATTTCTGCTTCAGTCTTCAATTCGGATAGTGTTTTTTGGAAGACAGAAAACTGTTAAGAAGACAAATATTTAGTGTATACAAATAAAAGAGTATATGAAGATGAAAGAGTGAAAAGTACAAGCATAATATAAAAGTACACGCATATTTTATTTTTTTCATATCATGTGTATTTTAAAATATGATGCGTGTACTTTGCCTAATGTGTTAAAAGTACACGCATAATATTAAAGTACACGCATATTTTATTTTAAAATATCACGTGTATTTTATTATATGATGCGTGTACTTTGCCTAATGAGTTAAAAGTACACGCATAATATTAAAGTACACGTAACTTGTATTGGTTCATTTCACGTGTATTTTAAAATATGATGCGTGTACTTTGATAATCTAGGTAATTATGTACAACTAATACAAAGTACACGCATTATATAATGCACGTGTACAAGTGTATAATATAAGTACAAGTAACATTACTAATTAAGTTTAGGCACTAACCAATTTTTTTGCATCATCGAAGAATGTTGTGTTCTTTTCCGTGTCATTCGGTCGGAGGGGATCCATGTGGACCACTTTATTTTCTTTAGTGTATATCAAAAATAATGTGAAATGTCCTATACTATGTCTAAGTACAATGAACAAATTATTACAACTGCCAAAGTATTCAAATAAATCCTTGTATAATTCTTCCTTCTTATTGACTCCGTTTGTTCTACAAGCTTCTATCTGATTAAAAATTAGAGACATAGTTTTAATAAAAAAAAAACTTAAATTTCATTTATCAAAACTTTCATTTTATTTGTACATACCCAACAATAATCAGAAAAAGTGTGGGAGTAGGAGAGCCCTTCCTCTGACAATTTTAATCTCAACACTTCGCAAAAGGCAAGTATTATCTGTTTCACACAATATAAAATGGTGAGGAAATAATAATGTTGAAATTTAATGGATGTCTAACATTTGGACTATATACTTGGCTTGAAATTTCTTGATTTTTGAGGACTTCAAGTAAGTCTTCCCATGGGACATACGAAACCATCCCTTGGAAAATAAACTCCCTGCATTTTATATAATCAATAAGAATTGTATAATAATAATAACCTTATTCTTTTGCAACAAAAAAATATAAATTAGCGAAGTGATAAATCATAAAACAATAAACTTTACCCTGGCTCAGAAATTTTAATAAACTCTTCAATCTTTTTCTTCGAAGCTTCATCGAGATATTTATATGCTTCGATTGCTTCAAGCTTGACGCGAGTTTCCCTCATTTTTCAGCTATTGTTGTAGGGCCTTTTCTAATCTTTGACTCTTTTAGTTTCTTAATTGGATCAAGCTTTTCTGTTTCGCCGTCAGCTTTTCTTTTCTTCTGACCTCTAGTAAGAGGTCCTTTGCTTTTGGATATTTTGGGGCTGCCCTCAATTTTCTTTGAGTCTAATTCAATCTTTAAACTCGAAATTTCATCAAGGAGTTGTTTATTAATGTTTTCCTGATATATTTAACAGGGAATGTTGGATTATAAGCATTTTTTGAACAATGATTGATTTTCTCTTACGTGTATTTTATATAATACACGCGTGTATTATATAAAAGTGCGTGTATTTTATAAAGTACATGCGTGTATTATAAAATATGTGTACTTTATAAAATTTATAATATACATAAAATTTATAATAAAATTAAGAAAGTGTAGCGTGTAATAAATATCTATTGTATTTTATAGATACCTGGTCAGTCTTTTTCAATTCTGATTCTTCAAGCATTTTCTTCAACTCCGAAATTTGGTCATTAAGAATTTTATTATTGTTTTCCTGTAATACAAAAAAAATGTTACATTTTAAACAATGCATTATTTTTAATAAAATAATGCATGTACTCTTCATTATATATAATATCAAATAAAACTGCATTAAAATACTATGAAATAAAATTGCATGTACTTTGAGAAAACTGCGTGTACTTTGAGAAAACTGCGTGTATTTTAAATGTGTACTTTAGGAAAACTGCGTGTACTTTTGGAAAACTGCGTGTAGTCTGCATTCAAAAGTACCTGTTGAGTTCTTTTCCACTCTGACTCCTCAAGATTCTGCCTCAAAGTCATCTTTTCTAAGTCATCATCTTTCTACTGTTGCAATGTATCATCATACTTTCTTTTTAGATCTTCATTAGTCAGAGACAGATATCCATTCTTTTCTTCCAAAATCCGTGTTGATTCTGCCTGTTTTTTCAATGATTCATCCAATTCTTTAATTCTATCTGAGTCACTCATTGTGACTTGATCAAGCTTTTCTTTTAAAGATTGTTTAACTCAACTAGTTGGGCATTCTACCCCCAACTTATTTAATAACTCTTTTCTCTCAAAAGGTTGGAATTCTCCACCTTTAAGTTCTTCACTTCCTCATGGGCTTCAAAAAGTGAATCATGATCTACCTGCAACTGTACATTCAAAATGTCACTCTCCACCTCCAAAGAGGTCACCTTCTCAAGTGCAACATTAATGTCTTCAGCTGCTTTAGATAGTTGGTTATTTTTTTCCAACAATTCCCTTTTCAAAACAACAATTTGTTACTCCAATTTAACCTTTGGTTGATCTTTTCCCTTCTTTTTCTTTGGAGTCACAATGTTTTTAAGGGGAATATTCTAACCATGTGAAAACTCATTGTCATCAATATCTTCAGCAACATTGTTTGATGATGAATCAGCATGTATAGGACTTTCTGTAGATATGTTCAAAGAGTAACTTGTCCCTTCAAACTGAGATTCCTTTTGTACAGGATAGTCCTTAGAAGTTGGTTTACTTATAGCCTGCTTCAAAGTTGTTGTTGCGATGTCATTCTTCACAAACCATTGTTTCAAAGACGACAACTTCCACTTCAGGAATTTTGGAGTATTTTCTTTATATTCTTCAACAAGAGAAATGATTTCAAATTTCTCACATGCCCAATACTGAGATCATACAAAAAACAAAATGAATTTAATACGTGTACTTTCTAAAGTACATTTATAATATTGACAGAAGATATAACAAGAGTATTTTGAGAGTACACTGGTTATATTTACAAAACATAGTACACGTGTACTTTGTAAAATACAAGTGTCTTTCACATGATATAGGACGTGTATTTTAAAAATACAATTGATATTTAACGTGATTTTCAAAATAAACGTGATATAAGAAGTGTATTTTCAAAATACACGTTAAATATCAATTGTATTTTGAAAGAACAAGAGAAAATATCACATGTATTTTGAAAATACACGTAATATTTTGAAAGTACAGGTAAGTATTGGTATGTAAATTTTGAAATATCAGGAATATCAAGTGTATATTAAAATACATGTGAAAATAAACGTGTACTTTCAAAATACACGTGAAAATTTCAAGTGTATTTTCAAAATACACGTTTATTTTCACGTGTATTTTCAAAATACACGTGAAAAATTCACGTGTATTTTGAAAGTACACGTGAGTATTGCTATGTAAATTTTGAAATGTCAAAATATTTTTTTGCTCACCAGTAGGAAAATGACACATCCAGTAACTGTGCTATGTTTTGAACTTGATGATTTGTCAAGTGAATGTATAAGAAACTCTTGCACAGCAGATGCCCAATCATATTTATTCATTTCACAATATTTTCAATGTATTTCATCCAAAATTCTTCAAGGGTGAAGTTTGAGTTGGAGAAAAATAACGTGTTCAAGAAGTGGAGACACACAATTTTAACAAAATCAGCAATTCCTTCATTTGTCTCCAATTCAACTGATTTTTTCAAACCATTCAAAATTTCGGACTTTCCTATTCTTTTTTAGAAGTATCGTGCTTGTAATCCATATTTTTTAGCAGTATTCGGTCGCTTTTTCAGTTCTATTGATATTAAACCCTCAATCAGGGGTATGCCAAATATTTCACTTATATCTATTGGCATTATTGGAATACTACTCTTCATACGGAAACTTTTGGTTTCCGTATTGTACAGGTCGATAATTGACAAAATATTTTTATCCGTCTTCTTGTGGTCCACTTCTACTACTTTCTCACTGTAGTAGGCATTGAAAAGCTCCCAAAATGGAGTCTTCTTAAGAAGTTCAATATGGCTATTGTTTATTTTATCTTTAATCTGGTGCAAATCATGGAGAAAGCTAACAATATTTTACCGATATTGGTCATTCTTCTTTGCAGGACGTTTAGCTTTCAATGCCACCCTAGAACTTGAACTGGATGAAGAACTATCATCAGAACTGCTCTTTTTTTGTTTCTTTCCTCTTCTTGCCTTCATCTTCATCCCCATTATATTGATCTATAAACAAAATTTAAATTACTAACCTAGAATGATATGTACAAAAAATAAATAAATGCGAATTAGAATAAAACATAGACTAAAACAATAAAATACAAGCATATTTAACAAAACTACATGCAATATTCTCACAAACAATTTATACAAGTCTCATCAAAATACATGCTAAAGGCGATAATATATATCGTCAGTTTCATGGTAATACCTAACAGAGGTTGTTCGACAAGTCAAAAACCAAGATTCTCTACTCCTAACATATTCAGTAAAGAAGTGATACAATAGCTGAATGCTAAAAGCTCCAACATTATCAAAACCCCTTAAGCAATACTTCTCAATTCGTTTAGCTAAATCATTCGCTTTGGATTCAGTTACTTGAAGCTGTTGCACATCAAAAGTGCAGTAAATGTCTTCATAGTAGTAGTAGAAACCATGTAACCTTTTAGCTCTGTCATTAATGCGAAGGAGAAAATGAATTTCGTCATCATTAGTACTATTCACTGTCAATGTGAAAGGTTTTGTATTGTTAAGATCTTCGAACGTGCAAGCAGCAGTTTTGTAGTTGAACATGCTTGATCATACGATTCCTAAACAATAACACAACAGTACAAAATAGTACACTCATAATACACATTAGTACATGGACATTGGATTGAACAAATTGAATTTCAATGTGCGTGTACTTTCTGAATTTTTTGCGTGTACTTTCAACAAAATACACGCAAAAAATGATTAAAGTACACGCAATAAAACTAATTATTACCCAATAACATATCATTCAAATGCAGCTGGCTATTGGACAAAAAACACTCCTCAATATTAACAAAACAATAATACTTCCTAAAAACTGATGGAATATCATTCAAATGCTGCTGGCGCGGACCAAAATAACATAGGATTGATCAAATATGGATTTGAAATTAATATTTTATAGAGTCGCGTATAAAATATAAAAGTACACGCAAAATGAATTGAGAAATACAATTTCAATGTGCGTGTACTCTGTGTATTTTGCGTGTACTTTTAAAAAGTACACGCAAAATACACATAGTACATGCAACACAGGGCTTGTACATGTACATATTCTATAGAGTACACCTATAAAACATAAAAGTAAATGCATAATGAATTGAGAAATTCATTTTCAATGTGCGTGTACTCTGTTTATTTTGCGTGTACTTTTAAAAAGTACACACAAAATACACAGATTACACGCAACACAGGGCTTGTAGAAGTACATATTCCTATCATGTATATATTATCCTAGTCCTTGATAAATCCTCGATAAATGATGTATACAGGAGGAAAAGTACAATGATGAAATACATATATCTAACATGGAAAAAGTGTGTTTTGGAATTAAAATGAGGGAAACAAATATATGATGAAATACATATCATGAAAAAGAAGAATGTTATTTCATCAGTCAATATGTCTACAAATTTATACGTATGAGAACACAAAATACACAAGGAAAAAAAGGTGATAATAGAATGTATACATACTTGTTAGTGTTGTTTGGAAGAATTTGATTTGGAATGTAAATTGTAGAACTTCAAAGATTAGGGTGTGAAAGAAGAGAGTTAGGGTTTTGATCGAAGAGAGTTAGGGTTTTGATCGAAGAGATTTAGGGTTTTGATCGAACAGAGTTTCTAGAGCTTTGATAGAATACAGTGTTTTTGGCGCTTCGATTTCGGAATAGTGCGTGTTTGTTTTAATTTTGGGGTATTTATATGTTGGACCTAATCGTTTAAAATTAGTTGGGCCGGGTTTTTTTGTCCAAACTTGCTAGTCCAATGACTAGACCGTTAAAGCCCCTTTTAATAATAACTAATTAACACTAAAAATAAAATAAACGTGTTTAAAAAAAAAATCTTCCACGTGAAGTTATCCCACGTGCACACATACTTGTTAAAAGCGCGCCTATACGCACTAAGCCGTAGACAGGGCGCCCCTCCTGGAGTTCTGGCTGGCGCGGCGTGTTTGGCCCTTAGGCGCGAGTCTCACTCAGGCACGAGGCGCTAGCGTAGGCGCCATTTTGGCCTTTTTTACTCATGTGTCCTTAAAAACATAGAAAACAAACCGGGGGCCTAATTTGTACATAACTGAGTCCTTATTTTACAAAACCCAAAATGAGAAAAATTAAAAATGTATCTCAAACAACACAAAAAACACTATTCTACACCAAAAAAAAACTTCGGCACTTCTCCCCTGAAGCAACCTCCTCTCTGTGGTTGTTCTCTTCTTCTCTGCAACCTCCGACAACTCGGGTATTTATCTTTTTCTGGGTTTTTCTTTTTTTGGCCTATTTCTCAACTCTGGCTTATATTTTCTTTCTTTTTTTCTCTCCATGTCTTCTTCGAATGTATTTTTTCTCCCTTTTTCTGTATTTTTTCCTTTTCCTGGACATTTTTTTCTTTCTTTCTTCCCTTCTATACCCGTTGGAGTATAACAAATACCTGTTATACCTTTCTTTCTTTCCTACTATACCAGTAAAATAGAAAAAATATCACTTGAAATATTATAAAAAGAAAGAAAAAAGAATGTCGTTTTTTTTAATATTTTATTGTTTCAATTTAATGACTCTTTTGCAATTTAAATACAACACCATTTAATTACTGTTTTACAATTTAATTAGTGTTTCAATTTAATTACTATTTTAAAAATATTGTTTAGTGTTTTGTATATATAATTACTATTTTTATTGTAAAAGAAAGAAGATCCCCGGTGATTGATTATCACAATTAAAATATAATTTCCTTTTATATTAAACTCAAAAGATGCTATGCGGAAGCGTTGAATGATATGATGGTTCAACAAAAAAAAAACAACAACAACAAGTTTTAATTAATCTCAAAACAAAATTAAAACATGATACAAGTCCTAGAATATGCCTAAGTCATAATTAACAATTATCCAAAGTTAGGCGAAACCAATTTTAGCAAATGACTTGAATAAACCACTTTTACCCAATATTTAATTTAAGTCCCAAATTAAATATAGTGTGATAATCAAACCGATTTTATCTTGAATTAATCTAGCATGCGTTCTAAGTGATATAGAGCAAGATAAAATAAGCAAAGTCACACTACACCGCGATATACGAGGAAAAACCCACTAACGGGAAAAAACCTCGGGACGGCCCTAGCCTCAAATCCACTAAAAACGGTATTACAAAATACAAGACAAAAGACTTACTTCCTAAACTCGAACCCTCTCAAGCCGTGACGCTTCTTCTTGTATCAACCTCCAATTAGCGGATAACCAACGGAGCTTCACCGTGGTCTCGGAATACACCGATAGGACTTTAAACGGACACCGTCACCCGAACATGGACCCTTTCTCCAAACGGGTAAAATATCACCAAAAGTCTTCTTTGTGATGGGGTGTAGAAGCAAACCCGAAACGTCTCTTGAATTCGGTAGAGAAAACCGGTGCCAAAAACTCCAAGTAAAGATATGTATATAAAGAACTTGGATAAACAATTATTGGGTGTAAACTGGAGTGTGTATGAATTTTTCTTTTGAAATTGACACTCAAAACATGAACATTTTCCCTAAAAGATTTTACTCTCAAACTCTCTCTAGGAGATAAACAATGTTGGAAAAAGTTATCTTGGAAAATGTGTTTCCCGCACATAATAAAGTATGTAAAAGTTGGTTAAAAACCAAGTGGGGAAAGTGGGAGAAAACTGCAAAAAACTGCTCAAAACTGTTCCCGCCCTGGCGTCTCGTTCGAACGAACTTGACTCTCGTTCGAACGAGACTTCTAACTAGAGACCAGCCTGGGCTCGTTAGAATCTCGTTAGATACCTCGTTAGAACGAAAAACTCGTTCGAACGACATATCGAACGAATGACCAGGTCGTTGGCAAACTCGTTCGAACGAACTTGGTTCGAACGACAAAACTCGTTCGAACGAACTTGGTTCGAACGAAAAAACTCGTTCGAACGAAACTTCTAACGAACGACCAGAAAGTTTGTAAAATTCGATTTTGGCCCAGAAACTTTTATAAACTTTTGTATACTTAATTTAAAGTTTCAATTTGATCCTTTCTGAAAATAAAATGCAGTTTTTATTTCTCCTAACACCCAATACATATTGTTCCAAACTCCTATATACATATAGTTACATTCATACCTTGGGAGCATGGAACCTTAGTTGATGACGTACAAACGAGGCACATAAACTACGGCATGTTGATGATGCTTTATACTCTTTGCCGCTACGTCTTCAACAAACACTTCATAGGTCTTGAATATTACAATTAAATAAAATCCTATGAATAAATGTTTTTGTCTGGAATTGAGCCAAAACTATATATGGACTCAATTGGAAATTTGTGTCCTTACAAATCTCCCCCTTTGGCTATTACGGGACAAAAACCAAACAAAAATCCTAAAGGGCCGTCAAGCTCACTAGACTCAAAACATAACCCGCCCAATCTTGACTCAACCCAAGGATTTAAACGCTTTGCCATAGAAAGATGCCGCTTTAGAATAATTCCTGCACACTTAAGCAAACTCATCAAATGCATAGGGAATATAAAATATTAAATGCAATAAATTAATTACTCCCCCTAAATTAATTCTCCTTTTAAACACATGACCTACTTAGAAAGACGTCTCCCCCTAAAATAAATCTCCCCAAACTAAGATACGAAAATAATAGGATTAGATACCATTTCTCCCCCTATCATCATTCTCCCCCTTTTTGTTCAGGAATAGGCAAAGGATTAAAGAACTAATAAATAGCATATTGAAGCTTAAAGTGTTAAGTCATGAAAGCATATGGACAATGAAAGTAAGGCAAAGACAAACAAATATCATATATATATATATACTATAAATATACCAATAAGAATGAGCATATATAGATAGATATAAACACACACATGACACAAAATACAAAAAGTTTGCACACTCGTATGGCAAAAATGTGTCATATGAAAATGGAAGTGTAGGGGTGTGAACTAGCAACAATTAAATTTAGACCCAAACACTTAAGAAACGTTCACGGAGTTCTCATTTGATTGCAAACTTCATCATAGTTAAATATAACCTCATGTGACAATATAAAGATTGAACTCAATGAACAAACATACACAATGCATACAAGCCTAGCATGATGATGATTCTACAAACCAAATAGAGTCATGACATTAAAGACATCTAGGATAAACGGACATTGTGCAAACCATTGATATACCATCCAATTCTCCCTCAATGAGCATATATTTTCCTTTACATTTGAATGAATATATCAAACAAACATAGGCCTTGGCAATTGTTTTCTTTTTAATGCCAAATATTCTGTTTTTAGGCCTTTGGATCACGTATTTCTTTTAGATCCAATCAATGGTGGCTTACTATTCGCAAAGGATTTAATTCATCCTTTCGGAGCCCTTCCCCGTGCATATATTAATGTATCATGTTTTCATTTTTCGCACAAATCTCACATGCAACGGATTTTGACATGCACTAGTCCTCCTAGGTCATAGAGATGTAGATGACTAGATTGATAGGAGAATACCTCAAAAAGCTCAAATATAACATGTGACATTAAGATTTCAAAAGAGCTCGTGCATGTGTGAAAGGAGGCATATAGAAATAGAATCCATTTGAACAATACAAAATCCAACTACTCCAAAATAATGGTAAAGAACATTTTAAGGATTGAAAATCTAAACCAAAAGTTCTAGCCACGTGGGAGCGTTAAAGTAGGGATTCAAACACAAGTATATGCCACATAAAGTGTGTCAAACTAAAATACACACAAAACAAAATCTTTTTGAGTTTTTAACATTTTTAAATCAAAAACAAAGATATATACTCAAAAGACTAAACAAAAATCATTTGTATTTTTTCATTAAGCATAAATGAAATAAATAAAACACAAATGATAAACAAAAATCTTTTTATATTTTTCAGTTAAATCAAACACAAAATATAATACAAAAAGATAAACAAGTCATGATTTCTAGCATGTGATATGAAATAAGGCAATGACTAGAAAATGACTAAACAAGCATACATTTAGCATGAAAATATAGCATGAAGTACAAACGCTAAAGTATGCAAACACTAACACATTCAACCTTTAAATTTAGCAAGGGAGGAAGGATGTGAAAGTAAATGAGAATCAAAATCCCTATTTTGTAAGGTAACCAAGTCGGATTTCCTAACCCAAATTAATGAAGAATTACTATCTTGGGGTGTAGGAACATTAGTTATCGTGGTTACTTTACTATGGGATTTTCTAGGAATTCGTTTAAGGTCTAAACAAAATTGCCTAAGATGACCTTTTCGACCACAATGTGTACAAGTAAGAACATGTCGAAAAGATTTATCTAAGGAGTGATCATTAAATTCATTCCTAGAAGATTCTCCTAAAACATTGGATTTGACTTTAGGGTTAAATTCATTAAAAGTATTGAAGCCTAAACCAAAAGTGTCATTTTTAATTTGGACCGTTCCTAACATTTTATCAAGTTTTTCCGAACGACATTCCAAATCAAATTTGACATTACTAGAATCTTTTAATTTATTTTCTAATTCGACAATGTTAGATTCTAGTAAAAAATTACGCTATTCAAAAGCAAGAAGCTCCTTTTTCAAGGATTCCATTAAACCCCTAAGGCTATCTCTCTCGCCTTCTACGTATTCTAGCTTCTCTCGAAGAGTCCTCTCTTGTGTCCTAAGGTCTTCTATTAAGGAACTTTCATCAATGACCTTGACACTCTCTCTTAAACTTGCTTCTAACTTCAAATTAGCTCTTTTCAATTTAATAGATTCTTTATATAATTCATGAAAAGCATTTTGAAGTTCACTCACATCAACCTCTTCTTCATTTTCACTCTCTCTTTCTTCTTCACTCTCACTATCATTAAAAATAAGAGAATCATGTACAATGACCTTGGAAGTGGCATGTGCTATAATTTCATCATTAGATGAGTTCTCACTATCACTCACATGTCTAGCCATAAAAGCCACAAATTTTTTCTTAGTGGGGGAATCGGGCTTCTCTTCCTTATCACTATCACTAAGGGTTGCATTATATGAAATGGGTCGTTTACCCTCTTTCCTTAGTTTAGTGGGGCACTCAAAAACCCTATGGCCATAACCTTCACAACCAAAACATTTATTGGACTCGTCCCTATCGATATTTTCATTACTAGGTTTAGGGATCTTATCGGCTTTAGAAATCTTCTCGTTTTTATCATGTTTAGAAGATTCAAATTTCTTAAAATCATTTTTAACTTTATCTTTGTTAAATTTAAGAAATTTTCTAAATTTACGAGCAAATAAAGCCATATCTTCCTAGTCACTGTCACTATCGCTCTCTACGACTTGTTTAACCTCTTTTCGGGCTTTTAAAGCAACGCCCTTTTCGATTTTCATTTCATTTTTAGAGGGAAACATATCTAGTTCATAGGTTTGTAAATCACCTACAAGCTCTTCTAATTTTGTAGAGGCTAAAGTGGGTAAAGAATTTAAAACGGTCACCTTAGGAATAAATCTATCGGGTAGGGACCTTAAAATTTTCTTTACTACACGGTCGTCAGGTATTTTCTCTCCCAAGTTAAAGGATTAATTAACTATATCAGAAAGTCTAGCATAAAATTTATCAAAAGTTTCTTTTTCATCCATTTTGATAGTTTCAAATTGAGTGGTGAGGTTTTGAAGTTTAGAAGCTTTAACGACACTAGTTCCTTCATGAGTTATTTGTAAAATATCCCAAGCTTCTTTAGCGGTTTCACACGTCATAATACGTCGGAATTCATCTGGTGCGACAGCGCTAAATAAGGCATTTAAACCACGGGAATTAAAGTTGGCAAGTTTAAACTCATTTTCAGTCCATCTATCGACGGGTTTTAAAACACGTTCATTTTCAATAAGATGAGTTGGTGGGGAATACCCGTTAACAACAGACATCCAAACTCTCTCGTCGATAGATTTTAGTGCCGATCTCATTCGCGCTTTCCAATACGCGTAGTTTGAACCATCAAAAATAGGAAATTTTGAAAATGGGGAAAAATCCATTTTAGCCAAAAATCAAAGGATCTTAACGAAATAATTTATCGTTTTTGGCTCTGATACCAATTTGTAAAGTATGGAACCCCGGGTTTGAATAATCTATCACGATTAAAAATATTTAATTTCATTTTTATATTAAACTCAAAAGATGCTATGCGGAAGCGTTGAATGATATGATGGTTCAACAAAAAAAAAACAACAACAACAAGTTTTAATTAATCTCAAAACAAAATTAAAACATGATACAAGTCCTAGAATATGCCTAAGTCATAATTAACAATTTTCCAAAGTTAGGCGAAACCAATTTTAGAAAATGACTTGAATAAACCACTTTTACCCAATATTTAATTTAAGTCCCAAATTAAATATAGTGTGATAATCAAACTGATTTTATCTTGAATTAATCTAGCATGCGTTCTAAGTGATATAGAGCAAGATAAAATAAACAAAGTCACACTACACCGCGATATACGAGGAAAAACCCACTAACGGGAAAAAACCTCGGGACGGCCCTAGCCTCAAATCCACTAAAAACGGTATTACAAAATACAAGACAAAAGACTTACTTCCTAAACTCGAACCCTCTCAAGCCGTGACGCTTCTTCTTGTATCAACCTCCAATTAGCGGATAACCAAAGGAGCTCCACCGTGGTCTCGGAATACACCGATAGGACTTTAAACGGACACCGTCACCCGAACATGGACCCTTTCTCCAAACGGGTAAAATATCACCAAAAGTCTTCTTTGTGATGGGGTGTAGAAGCAAACCCGAAACGTCTCTTGAATTCGGTAGAGAAAACCGGTGCCAAAAACTCCAAGTAAAGATATGTATATAAAGAACTTGGATAAACAATTATTGGGTGTAAACTGGAGTGTGTATGAATTTTTCTTTTGAAATTGACACTCAAAACATGAACATTTTCCCTAAAAGATTTTACTCTCAAACTCTCTCTAGGAGATAAACAATGTTGGAAAAAGTTGTCTTGGAAAATGTATTTCCCGCACATAATAAAGTATGTAAAAGTTGGTTAAAAACCAAGTGGGGCAAGTGGGAGAAAACTGCAAAAAACTGCTCAAAACTGTTCCCGCCCTGGCGTATCGTTCGAACGAACTTGACTCTCGTTCGAACGAGACTTCTAACGAGCGACCAGCCTGGGCTCGTTAGAATCTCGTTAGATACCTCGTTAGAACGAAAAACTCGTTCGAACGACATATCGAACGAATGACCAGGTCGTTGGCAAACTTGTTCGAACGAACTTGGTTCGAACGACAAAACTCGTTCGAACCAACTTGGTTCGAACGAAAAAACTCGTTCGAACGAAACTTCTAACGAACGACCAGAAAGTTTGTAAAATTCGATTTTGGCCCAGAAACTTTTATAAACTTTTGTATACTTAATCTAAAGTTTCAATTTGATCCTTTCTGAAAATAAAATGCAGTTTTTATTTCTCCTAACACCCAATACATATTGTTCCAAACTCCTATATACATATAGTTACATTCATACCTTGGGAGCATGGAACCTTAGTTGATGACGTACAAACGAGGCACATAAACTACGACATGTTGATGATGCTTTATACTCTTTGCCGCTACGTCTTCAACAAACACTTCATAGGTCTTGAATATTACAATTAAATAAAATCCTATGAATAAATGTTTTTGTCCGGAATTGAGCCAAAACTATATATGGACTCAATTGAAAATTTGTGTCCTTACATTTATATTTTTTTAGTTTCATTTACATATTTAATTACTGTTTTTATATTTTTATTATTTCCATATAATTATTGCTTTTCATTTCAATTACATATTGATGTCACGATATTATTATAATGTCAATATATTGTTTTAAAAATGAATTTAAAAAATTGTCTTTTTTTCAAAAAGTGCGCCTAGCTTCAATCAGGCGTGCGCCTTGCCTTGCGCCTAGGGTCCAGAGACACATTTGTGTCTGGGTGGCCATAAACAATAATGCGCGCAAGTCATTATTCCCTTCTTCGAAAAGCTCATCGTAGCCATTAAAGCCTTTAATGTTGAAGATGTCAAATAGGTAGTGTCCTCCCCTTCTTCAAAAAGATTTAACACGAACTATATGGGAGATTTGAAAAATCCTATGCCACATCCATAAATATTTTTAATATTTTAGACCGTTTTTTCCTTAGGGGTGAAAAATAATTTTTCTGAAAATTTTGGGCCCCAAGTAATATATTTTTCAACATGTTCAAAATTAGGATTTGTCCAAATTTTTTCACAACAAAAAAGTCAATTTTTGGTCTATTGAACTCCAAAGCAAGTGGTTGTTATTTAAAATTGGGCCAAAGTCGAATAGAGACGACATGGGCAACCCATAGTCCTCAAAAGATGCATAACCCAACCTTTCATTGAAAAAAACCTTACAACTTGACCAATTGAAAATCCTAGCTTCTTCTCTTCTCAACCCTGCTGCCATGACACTTTGTGGATCGATCTGAGCTTTGTCGAGGCTCATTTTGAGCTGACGAATATGGCCAAGAGTGGGTGAACACGTCAGAATACTAGGTCGGTGTAACTCCCCGCCTAATTAAATACCGGGTGATCAGTCATTTATTAAATTATAACCAAGGTGAACGGTTGGTTAATTCTTAGCATCATTGTCGCCAAATAAACTTTTCAATTTAAACACCCTAAATAATTAAGCAAAGTGTCAAAACCATTTAAAATATTAATTCCATTTTTAATTTAAGGCCAATTATAAAAAAAACTTTCATAATTCACAGTTTAAGAGTCACACAAATAACTAGACTGAAAAAGATCATCCAAGCAATTTAAGCATTCAAATAACTAATTCCAACTTTAAAACTACAAAGAAAAACATCCTGACAGTAAAAATTCCCAAAGTAAAATACTCCCAGTAAATGAACCACAATCCATGACAAAACTAACTGAATAAGGAAAAAGGGCGACCCATGACCAACTGGATAAAACAAAACTAAGAGTGGAATCAATAATGAAGTCGTCTAAGCAAAAGGCCTGCAACTCCCACCTTACAGCACGTTCCTTCCAATGAATCCTAAGCATGACGCCCCTGTGGCTAGGCACCTGTAATATATACATATATATACAAGAGAGAAGAGATAACATAAAACGGGTCAGAGCCCGATTGTAAAACAATTTAAAATTTTAGTTTAGCAAGTATTTAAAATGCTTACCGACTAATGCAACAATCATATTAGTATGTGGCACTCTCTTGAGAAATTATCATCTCTCTTTTAATGTGCACACCTATCGCACTAATAATCTCAAAAGTTTAGCTTAACTTAAATTCCTCATAAGGTTTCATGCTGACAAATACTACACCAAGATAATTAATTTACGGGAGTAAAGTTTTCACATGAATCTCATTTCATTATAATGTCTTTCAGTATAACCTCAAACTTTTCAAACAATTATATTAAAGTCGCAATATTTATTCATTACTTAACTACTTTTAGTCACAGTAGAAAGTTTACCAATTTCAAGAATATATATATATATATATATATATATATATATATATATATATATTAGTCACTGATATAATATATATATACACACACGCACACTAACTATCGGCACCCCACATAAAATTTATGGTGCTGGCATACTCTACTATCAAGTCCCCGTATCACTCGTATTAAGGGAAATACTAGTTCGGAATCACTCTCGAACTGTATTAACACAAAACGCATACAAATTGAGGCGAAGCATAGTTCCAAGTCTCTAAGAGGTCAGCACATACCCTCACGTCTCTAAGGACCGTTTGACTATCGATCAGATAGCCTGTACCAGGGATTCCTATGTTCTAGGGTACAAGTCAATATCCCCCATAAAGGTCCCATCGAGATAAGACTGTCCTGACCCGGTAACCTCAGTGATAGCAAGTAGCACGGGCATGATTTTTACACGTATAAATTGTATATGCAAAAACACAGTCATATATATGTATACTACCATTCCCATTTCTAAATTAGGTATGCCCACGACCCATACTTATGATACTCGTTCTTATTAGACATTACTAGATTATCCCGTCTAACGGCTTGTATCTTTTATTCTTAATTATAGGTTACTCCTTACTTTCCTCATTTCACTCATAATATTCTATTCCCCAATGTATAAATTCAGTATGTACTCTCTTATTTTCTAACGTATATTTCTTATGATTCTTACTCTTTTAATTACATGTTTCTATAATTTCCTAGGTATAAATTACTCCCCGTTAACCTTAAATTCGCTATACTTTAAATGCTCCCCTTTTTACTAAGTCCTACTGGTCCTCTTTATGTCCCAAAATGTTCTAGCAATAAGGTCCAAAGATTACTACTCATTTTAATCGAAATAACTATTTAAAAGAGGAATATGAATTTTCGAGGAGGGGTCAATCGATCAATGGAAGTGGATTGATCGATCGATGCTCTTTGGTCGATCGATCGATCAAGCAGTTATCGCGAAACTGCAGAAATACCAGTTACGGGAATCCTATTCCAAACTCATCCAAATCATCATATCTCACTCTCAAACTCCTAACAAATGATACTACAGGATTATATACCCCAATAAATAATTTTCTACGTAAAACATGTGAGTTTTCATCAAGTATAACAATTGACAAGGGAAAAATCTTTATAAACCTCAAGAACCCTAATCTTTTGTTTAACTTAGTTTTTCCCATTCTTTTTCCAGATTTTTTACTCCTAACTCAATGAAAATTGATGGTTTAACCTCTACAAGTGAAATAGATTTCCAGAGCATGGTTATTACCTCTATAACATGTGAATTCTAGTCTCCAATATAGGCTTTCTTTCAAGAAAATGGTTATAATCAACCCTAGCCTAATATAATTAAAGCATTAACTAAAATAAAACAAGATAGATACTTGCCTAGTAATATTTGATTCTAATTTGTGGAAGAAATTGGTGTGGTTGTGTTCCTCGGCGCGCGATTTACAATTTGGCGATAACGGCGGTGCAAACGGTAGAGTTATTGGCCTAGAACTCCTTGGAAATCTTCTCATCTTCCTCTCCAATTTTCATTCTTTATTTTTGATTATGTTAACCCTAGAACACAACCCCTAACATCTGATATAACCATAGAAAATTCGTGGGTTTCCATGCCCAAAAATACAAAATATCTAAAACGCCCTCTCGGGATGCAAAATAGGCTTAAAAACGCCCTGAGACCCAAATTACACCCCCGAGTACCTTAGTTTGGCTATCTTGACCCTTTCGAACACATTGGTACACTCAAAATTACCATATGGGTGACTTATAATATTGAATTTTAATAATGCAAATTTAATCCAGACACGACACAGGCTCGCCCCGATAAAATTTCCAAAATTATCAAATTAGATTTTCGTTATAATTTTAATAAATTTAATTACACATCTTACTTTACCCATCAAGTAATTTACAACAAGATTCCAATAATTACTAACTCTCATCACGCTAGTAAATATTTAAATAATTTTCGGATTAATATTAAATTAATATCTCAAATTAAATTTAATGAATCCCAAAATTTAAAAGTCATAAAACTACGGGGTATTACAGCCGGAGGTCGGGAGGCCTTGCCACAATACTCTCGACCAAATTTCTAATCTCTACTTTGTACGCAGACTGGTGGATGCTTCCATTAGTGTCGTTTGGGTTCATCATTGTATGGGCTCCTCGCAAGGTGCTGGAGAGGTTGTTAACCTACCAGATCTGACCGGATGCGGGCTATTTGGAGAAGGAATATGGTTGGACAGGGAGTTTCGAAGGCTGGGATTTGCTCACGGCTTTGGCAGAGTCTTTTGGCTTTTAATTTGGAGAAGGAATATGGTTTTTAATTTAATAAAGGACTGATCAAACGATATTTAATTAGGTGGGGTGTTACAGGTGCTATCAGAGCATCAGGTTCTAGTGTCCTTTAGGGTCTGTACGGCTTACTATACTTTCAACTGAGCGTTACATTGTTTTATATAGAGCCCTATGTTTAGGATTGTTGAGTTCTATGGTAAGATTTCGTTCTCCTGCTATAATGTATATATTAGTGAATCTTATTTGCGTTCAGACGTGTTTGAACAATGAAGTATGGCAGATGAGGGCCATTGTACGAATAACGGAGGTCGTACTTAGGAGGTTATGAAGTATGTTCGAGGATGATTACCGTAGTCGAGGTCACCCCAAGTATGGCACGAGAGGCCAGGCATGTAAAGATGGTTAGGACGCAGCCTACAAATTCGAAGTGCTGCTATAGTCGAAGGTGATGCCAAATTAGACTCACTCAACGTAGTACGCTTGGGAGAGGGTCAAATGGAAAATTGAGGAGAGTCATCAGTAGAAGTTCTAGAAATGCGGGAATTGGGTGTGTTACCCAACGAAAGAAATATATTCAATGGCTTGGACATATAGTGGAGTGTGGTTAACTAGAACTGAAAATTTGGGGTAAAATTTTTCTAAACTCATCAGAGAAAAGTTATAATAGTAGGAGTTAACAACCACCGCCCATAAATGAGGGTAAATTTTCTATCTATGGAATTATGGGGCACATAATGATTGTCATTAGGACCTCACATTCATTTGTAGCTATTAGAACTGCGTGGATCATAAGGTTACTAGACTTAGGCATTGGCACTATTATTTATGTAGACTCACCGATGGGTAATGGGACGCCTATTATTATTTTTATATATAATAATGTGAGTTTAATTTTATCGGGGATTTACTTGTAATAGACATATTCGAGTATGATGTGATTATCGACATGTATTGACTTGTTGTATATGAGACTAAGAATTATCGTTATAGCCATCGTATTATCTTTGATACGAGAGTGAATAAGTAGACTTTTTTTAAATAAATAAAACTTGTTGGGATGTTATATAATATAGACTAAGGACCTGAGGAGTTTCGATGACCGACTATTTTAGGTAGCAGGGTATCGTGGAATTCCTTGTTTGGATTTCCCTCTGCGAGACACCCCACGCATGAAACTAAAGAACGTTGGGAGTCGAAGTAAGTTAGGTCTTTATAATATGAGTTTATAACCTTTGTCGTTATATATATATTAATCAGAGAGTTATGAGTTGTAGCATGATTTGAGGCAAATGGAATCGCTAAATGAGAATGTGGAAATCATAGAAATACGAATTACAGAATAAGTAGTCAGTTAATTAAGGGTAACCTTACAGAGGAATCACATTCATTTAGACCTTATGATGGAATGTACACACATTGGGTGTATGGGCGCTCTGGATGGTTGGATTGTTGTATTTTCCATATTTGTGACACAGTAAGTATTCTTGAGGTTAATGAAAGTAGAAGTTGTGACTTCCAAATATAGTTGTTTGATGACTTAGGATCGTTACTCCCCAAAAAATTTCCATGAGGATGGTATAGTACGGATTTGGGTAAAGTTTAACCCCAGATAATTTAAACTAAATGGCAAGGCTTGGAGTATCACATTAGTGGGGGTATTCCGTAATGTACTATATGGGTGGTACGATGGAAATTACATGATATGTGAGATTAATAATCGGAGTTTTCCTTACCAGTTACGCTTTATTTTTCCGAATTTCGGGACAAATTTTCGTTAATAGGGGGGAAGTATGTAATACCCCATATTTTTATTGCTTTTAAAATTAGAGATTTATTTCATTTAATTGAGATATTAATTTAATATTAATTCGACATTTTATTTTAAATATTTTCTAGCGTGACGAAAGTTAGTAATTATTGGGAATTTGTTGAATATTACTGGATAAGAAGAGTAATATATGAGATTGATTTTATTAAAATCGTGACGAGTGAATAAAATGACAATTATGGAAATTTAATTCGGGACGCGCCTATTTCGTGTCAGGACTAAATTATTATTATTAAAGTGAATAAATTATAAGTCATTCGTATAGTCATTTTGAGTGCGCCAAAATGTCCGAAAGGGTCGAGACAGTCAGAAATGTGTACCCAGGGGTGTAGTTTGGGTCTCGGGCGTTTTTAGGCCTAATTGACACCCTGGGAGGGTATTTTATACATTTGGTATTTTTCGGTAATTAAACCCACGAATCTTCTTAGTATTTATTATCCATTTAGAGTTGTATCTTGGGGTAAACAAACACAAAGCCTAAGCCAGCCATTAGGGAAGAAGGTGAACTGATTAGAGAAGAAGGTGAAGAGATTTGAGAAGAAGGTGAAGAGTTTTTCAAGCAATCCAAGGCCTAGAACTCACCCGATTGCACCGCCACCACCACCAACACGTAGATCGCGTGACGAGAAATGCATCCATATAATTTTCATCAACAAATCATATCCTTGAATCCCAGGCAAGTATCTATCTTGCTAATTTCCAAGTTAATATACCTTGCATGTTAGTATAGGAATGAAAATCATATGTTTTAATTGAAGAATTATATGTTTTGGAATAGAATTCGTATATGTTGTAGGGAGAATCCATGTAGTGTAAAATATTGATCATATGTAGATGATTACCCATGAATTTATTATAATATTTGGGAAGAAAATCTTGATTAAATTAGAGGGTGGTGATTATTCATGAAAAATTTTGTTTTATAAAGAGATTTGAGATTAAACCCCTTTTGGATTGATTCGTTGAGGATTTATTGATTTCGTTACGTTAGAACTTGTTTATGTATGTTGCTTATACACTGGGATTACTTTGATGGGACTTTGGGATGAAATTATAGAGGTTTGGAGGGGTTAAAATGGTTGAACCCGTAGGTTGAATATTGCAGAAAACTGGGCAAGAACTGCTTGATCGATCGATCGACTCCAGAACATCGATCGATTGATGATCGATCGATCGACCCCCTTTACTCGATCGATCGACCCCTCCTACACAACTGCATATTTTTATCCTTTTTGTTTAGTCCAGTTAAAATGCTTAGGAACCCTTTATTATCATTGATAGAGTATAATGGGTTATGAAGAGGACCAATAGGGTCTAAGTAGACTCCCTTGAGTGAAATTAAAGTGAGATGAAATTATGGGTTAACGGGGAGTTATTTATACATTAGGAATTGTGCGTACGTATAATAGAAGATTGAGACTCGTGAAAGATTTAGACTAGAAGGTAAGTGAGGGTATACCTACTGAAATTTATACTTAGTGAGAAAGAATACTTCAAGAGATGAGAAGTAAGAACGATGCAAATAATAAATGAGAATAAAATAGACGAATCTGGTATGAGAAATAATTGAGAAAAATTTGCATTGAGAATGAATAATAACAATTATGGGTCATGGGCGAACCTAATTTGGAACTTATGAATATTTATATGTACGACTTTGTGATTGTGAATATATTATGTATTTGTGTATAACATAGCTAGCTTACTTGCTATCGATGGGAGGTTTGAGCATGAGGGCAGTCATATCCTGATGAATCCATGGGATTTTTGATTTGTCGCTCAAGAACATAGGACTATGAAAGACTTATCGATGAGTTGATAAGTCCGTTGACTATGGGAACATAGGTATATGCGTGACCTGTGGGTATGAGAACTATGTTCGCCTCCAATTTTTGTGTTGATATTTGTGGTTTGAGGACTCTTTACCAAACCTATAGTCCCCTATATAGTGACGTGATGTATTGGGACAAGATAGCAGAGTAATGCAGCACCGTAACGGTGTCTCGGGGTGCAGTATATTATATATATAATATAGTGAATATATATATACATGTGATGATATCTACTATGTGGCAAAAGTAGAAATGTAAGATAGTTATGTATGAAAACACTTAGTTGAATTGAATTAACAAGGGACTTATCCATTTTGAATCTAAATGGCTATATATATATATATATATATATATATATATATATATATATATATATATACACATATGTTTATAAGATCATTATATGTATTATAAGGTTAATACGTGGGAATAATTGGGACTATAAAGAATGGATAGATGTGGTTAATCTAGTTAGCATGGGAAATATAACTAGGAAGTCCTAGAGGCACGGTAGGAGTGCACACTAGATGAGAGGTGATGATTCTCAAGAGAGTGTCGCATACTAACATGGTTGTGATATTAACCGGTAAGCATTTTAAATACTTGCTAAACTATTTTTAAAACTATTTTACACTCGGGCTCTGACCTGTTTTCTGTCATTTCTTTCTCTCTTGTATATATATGTACGTATTACAGATGCCCAGCCACTTGGGCTTCATGCTTAGGTTCTTTGGATTGGACGTGCTGCAGCTTATGTGGGAGTTGCAGGCCCTTGCTTTAGACGACTTCGTCATTGAATCAGTTCCTACTTTAAATCTTCATAGTTAGGGCATGTGTCGCCCGATTTCCTATTCCGTTTAGATCTTATCAAAGATTTATGTTCATTTATATTTTCGATATTCAATACTCCTTGGGAGTTAACTCTTGTCAGGATGATTTCATTTATGGTTCTTAAACTTGGTTTGGATTATATAGATGGTTTAATTCTTGTGTATAAATTTCCATCCTTAGTATTTATGTAATTCTTAACTGTTGGGTATTAAAAAGTTTTTTTTATTGGTATCTAATAAAGGAAAAAATGAGGTTTTAAATGGTTTTGACACTTAGCTTAATTATTTAGGGTGTTTATATTGGTAAAATTATTTTGCGACAGTGATGCTGAGAATGAACCAACCGTTTACCTGGTTTTTAATTTAATAAAGGACTGATCACCCGTTAATGAATTAGGCGGGGTGTTAAAGGTGGTATAAGAGCATCAGGTTCTAGTGTCCTTTAGGGTCTGGACGGCTTACTATACTTTCAGCTGAGCGTTACTTTATTTTATATAGAGCCCTATGTTTAGGATTGTTGATTTCTATGGTAAGATTCCATTCTCCTGCTATAACGTATATATTATTTAATCTTCTTTGCGTTCAGACGTGTTCGAATAATGAAGTATGGCAGATGAGGGCAATTGGACGGATAGAGAAGGTCTTACTTAGGAGGTAATGAAGTATGTTTAAGGATGATGACCGTAGTCTAGGTCACCCCTAGTATTGCACGAGAGCCCAGGCTTGTAAAGACGGTTAGGATGAAGCCTACAAATTCCAAGTGCTGCTATAGTCGGAGGTGATGATAAATTAGACTCACTCAACGTAGTACGCTTGGGAGAGGGTCTAATGGAAAATTGAGGAGAGTCGTCAGTAGAAGTTCTAAAAATACAGGAATTGGGTGTGTTACCCAACGAAAGAAATATATTCACAAGTTTGGACATATAGTGGAGTGTGGTTAACTAGAACTGAAAATTTGGGGTAAAATTTTTCTTGACTCATCGGAGCAAAGTTATAATTGTAGGAGTCAACAACCACCGCCCGTAAATGAGGGTACATTTTTTATCTATGGAATTGTGGGGCGCATAATGATTGTCATTAGGACCTCACATTTATTTGTAGCTATTAGAATTGCGTGGACCATAGGGTTGCTAGACTTGGCTATTGGCACTATTATTTATGTAGACTCACCGATGGATAGTGGGACGCCTATCATTATTTTACATATCATAATGTGAGTTAAATTTTATCGGGGATTTACTTGTTATAGACATATCCGAGTAAGATGCGATTATCGGCATGGATTGACTTGTTGTATATGAGATTGAGAATGATCGTTATAGCCGTCGTATGGTCTTTGATACGAGAGTGAATAAGTAGACTTTTTTTAAATAGATAAAACTTGTTGTGATATTATATACTATAGACTAAGGACCTGAGGAGTTTCAATGACCGACTATTTTAGGAAGTAGTGTATTGGGGGGGTTCTTTCTTTGGATTTCAATCTGCGAGACACCCCACGCATGAAACTAAAGAACGCTGGGAGTCGAAGTAAGTTACGTCTTTAGAATATGAGTTTATAACCTTTGCCGTCATCTATGTATATATATATATATATATATATATATATATATATATATATATATATATATATACTAGCGGAATGCCCGTGTCTGAAGGCACCGCGAAACATTCCAAAGTACATAATCGTAAAACGGAAAAATTAAACTTCCAAAGTACGTAATCGTAAAATGGTGAACTTTCCACTTTTCTCTTGTACAGGTTTCCATGCCTAAAGGAATTTCAAAATTAGACTTCATTAAAATATAATGATGTAAATTCAAACCACAATCAATATGTGAAACTGAAAAGAAAAAAACATTTTCCAAGCCATATAGCATATCAAATACATGTAATGCATTATATTTTTTCTCCAATAACGTACCAAGACAATAAATGTACTTAACTTTTAGGATTACCATATGCGAAGGATCCTTTTAAATAAGAAAGCATCGAAAGACAAATGTGAACATGCCAAAATTAAGAGCTTCAAGCATATAGTTTCTTCTTATATTCAGGTGACACCACTGAACTTCAAAAAACGTTATGATAATGTGTAAAAATATCACTTTTTAAGATCAGAACTCACTAAAATTAGAAGAAAAAAAAAGAGATGTTTCAAAAAATCATGCAACAAATATTGACGTAAAAATTTATAAATACAAACTGATTTGATCGCTAAATAATAATCCCAAGTATTGTTGGATAAATAAACGGAAAAAAAGGGATGACCATCCTAGCAGCCTTCTTAAAGACTCTAAAACATCTACATAATAAGTTGATAACCTAAAAAGAACTTTACCACCTAGCATATATAATTTAAGCAAAAACAAACCTAATCCTTGAAATTGTGTAGAGTCGGATAACTCATTAACAATAAATAGCTCTCACCATCCCTATAAAAATGGACTCACATTGGCACACATGTATTTACCAAATGGATATTATGGTTGCCTCATTCATTGAAGGAAAGAGGCAATCTGCTCACTACCATCAGAACCTGAAGCAGCCAAACAGAGCACGTCCATGGACTCACCAACTTTTTTCTTGAGAGCATATGGGGATTCAATGAGACTCAACACTTTCGTCTGGTTCATCTCCAATAACATACCCGTCACTTTCCCCGCATGATCACACTCAAAACGCTCCACCAGAGGGAATAGTTTAGTTATTCTCCCAGCATCATTTGCTGAGCTTCGAGAGTAGCAGAGGCCAAAGAAAAAGCAAGTGTTGACATGGTGATCGGTCCAAAATGTTGGATATCAGACTGGGGTATTGACACTCCCGAAACATCAAATGGCATAGGCATCATTGGACCCATCATGGCTTGCAGAATGAAATATGGATCCACAATGTTTCTTGTTTGTTTACTCCTTAAGTTTTGATTGCCCTGACCATGTGTGTGCTTAAAATTGAGGACAAAACCTGTCAATTCGCGCTCAACCGCATCCGTGCTTCATGGATTATGGGATATAACTTGGTTTAGTTGTTTACATGTGTACCAAAATACTTATTTTTCAGCTAATACTGTGGGAATACTAAGGAGTAGCCTACTTCTTTTCTTCTTTTATCCATAACCCATTCAATAGACGAACACTTATGTACATCACCTAGATATAACCCAATCATTCAACCCATGAGGGGACTGTTTTCAGGACCCATTTGATCTTGATTGCTTACTCTTCAATTTCTACCTGTAACAAATTTAGATATAAGGTGAGTTGAAATGTAAGACACTTAATATAAGGTCAATTGAAATGTAAGACACTTAATATAAGGTCAATTGAAATATAAGGTCTAAAATAGTAGTACAGAGTTTCTTCACTTCTTCTATAGTGGTATCTACCTGAATCTTATACCGAGCTTGCTCATATTTTCAGAATGTAAATGAAATTAAACAACATAGAGGTAATTGATTATACCTGCTCACATTTTCAAAATGTAAATTGGCCTGCTCATATGGGAGCAAGGTAATCCAGTAATCTGCCATACTTTGCAGCTACAGCCCCAATGATCAACATCAACTACCTCAATAGACTCACCACGAACTTCAAATGTTGCTACCTTCTGAGAGTAGTACTGGATTATACCTTGCCCCTCTAAAAAATATGTTTGCCCAGTGGTCTGGTTCACTACGTATTACCCAATTATAAGGTTCGGGTGAGATAGATTTTATATTCTCCGCACACCGTTCAAAGGCATCCAGTTTTGGTGCATAAGCAGCAGCATATTATCTTTATTTTCTATACATATCTTAGAAATGTAGTTGAAGAGATCGCATTTTTGTATAAATTCTTGGGCTGCATATTCATCTACTGATGAAAGGAGAAAACTGCGTGAACACGTCAAGTGAAAAAAATATTAGTTACTTATGTATATATATAAGAAGAAGAAAATGAAATGAAACAGGGATAAATCTCTTATTTTTGATTCTAGATATCAAAATATGGAGTGTATTACGTATATACTTGTATTTACACTAATGCGAAACTTTTCAAAGAAAAACCAAAGAATATTAAACAGCAACCAAGCATGTTGTCGTCATCTAGGCAGTGACCAAAGCTCTCTTAATAAAGATCTTCAAAGGCCCAAAATGTTATCATCATCACAGTATATTCTATTTCTGGGCTCATTAGGCTTTCCAAGAACCTACAGTAATCAAGATTTAAACAACAACCAAGCATGATCAAGTTGGGTTCCCCAATAACTCCAGTAACTCCAGTTCCCCGGACTTTAAATTTACATTTGTAAGTCGTTGTCAGAATACCAAATGATCCAAGTAAAAAAAACAACAGTTGAATATTCGTTATCAAGTAAAAAAAACTTTTATAGTTGAATATCTAACATATGAGTTATCAAGTAAAAAAAAACAGTTGAATATTGGTAGAGAGTTGAATATACCCCCAATATACACAACCATTTGATCCGCAATATACACTCTATCGCACTCAATTAGTGCATGCTCTATCTCACTCGATTAGTATTCCAAACAAATATCAAACACCAATTGTAATGTTAAACAACTTTTACAGTGATTATAGATAATGTTGCAATTGAAAGGATAATAACATACTTGGATTCAGCTTATAATATCAAATCACAAATGAATACATCTCCATAGATAAAAAAAAAGATGAGAAAATTAACCGTACTGAGTATCTACCATTCAAAAAACTACCACCAGTCAAAACCACAAAGGAATGGACTATTGCAGTAAGGAATTTACTATTGCAGTAAGGAATGGTGGTAGTGAAAACATAAGGAATTTCATAAAGGAGACGGGCAACTCCAATGCTTTGACCTTCAATGTTGTTGATTGCAGTAAATAATCCTCAAAAATCTATTTAATAAAATAGAATTTGAAATATAAAATAAAAAAATGTAATGTATATTTATTTGAAAATATAAATATCGTATTGGTATTACCTGTGAGGTTTGTGCCATTACCAACCCTTAGACGGATGTCTAAAATATGGAGTTTGTTAAAAACACATTGTTTAGGAGGCGGGGGGCTTTTAGGGGCATTGCGAGACCTACATAGTTTTTTTTGCTTTTTATGCCAATATGCACGCGCCTAAACGAAATTATAGGTAGAATCAGAACCTGAAAAAAGATGTTAAAAATAGAAGTCATGTATGCTAAAGAGTTATAGAATCATAGCATAACACACATACAACCATACGACATTAATACAAAGCATCATAAGACTAAAAGGTAGAAAATAGATAGAAAAAAAAATAAAGAGAAAATACCTTATTAAGTGACCACATTTTCAACATTTTGGATCTGCAGCACAAAGAAACAAATGTAAACAATAAACCAAGAATTGAAACATGCCGTAAACTAAAGTCCTAATAACTATTAAACATATTAACAAACATGTAGTATACTAATAAGTAAAATTTAAACAAACCTATTTAGGGTTTGTACATTTCCCACCTATAAAACAAAAACATAGAAAATAATTAACTACTGTAACTAACATATGCAGGTCATATATAATCTTTCCCCCAAAAGAAACAAACCACAAAAAATGATCTTCATTTTCATCATCATAAAAATGCACAATCCATCCATCGATAATGAAACAAATACACATCCATGTTACCATAATCAACTCAGCAAACCTCCACTGTTTCCCTTAATTTAGCGTCTCGACACTGGGCATTAAAATACTTTATTAACAAATTTGCTAGTACAATATTCATTTTTATCACAAACTCACATGAACATGAAATTCACAAAATTAGAAAAATTAAAGGCAAATAAAAAAAATTGAAACTTGAAGTACAGTAAGTGATAATCAGGTAACTAAAACATCACCCAAAATAAATAACTAAAACTTCTAGAAGAATTTTAGGCCTTGCATTGGTCTAACGAATTTTGAAAATTAAAAGTTATTCAAAATTAATTCAATTTGTCTGTGTGACAGAGAGAGAGAGAGAGTGAGAGAGAGTACCTCAAAACTTGCAACTCAATATTGGGCATGAAAATGGGTCGGATATACCCCAAAATCAACTGTAATATACCCTAAAATTCTAAAAACCCTGACATGGACATGTCAGTGAGAGACAGTTACACCAAATTTGAAATTAAACTCCATAGGTACACTATAATATCAAAACGTGAACAAAGATTAGTATTGCAAATAAAAACCTGATTTCTACAAAATATAAGCACAAATATGATATTCCGATTATGTTAAAATCTTAGTTTCCGAACCCTTACAAAAAAATGTAAAAACCCAAAATCAAAATCATAAATCTTTAAAGAGAGAGTGTGTACCGTTCTGATAGTGAGATGAAATTGAAAAACTCAGTTTCATATCCAAAAGAACACTCATTTTCATGTCCAAAAAACTCAGTTTCATCATATATTTCCCATGGTAGTGATGAATTCTTTGATTGTGTTGTTTCCAAAAATCAAATCTGCAAAAAACATACGATTTGAACAAAATATAGGATTTCTAAAAGAGAGAGAAAGGGTTTGAGTGAGATAAAGAACCTAAAGGAGGAGAGGGAGTGTCTGCATCAGTTCCGAAAATGTGTTCAAATTAAAGGGTATGGTGCCTTTGTCAGAGTTGATGGCTTTGCTGAGTTGATGTTGCATTGGGAAGTGAGAGTACAATACAACCTGTGTTGGTTATCGGTCACTCAACATTTCTTGAAATCAATCTCAGGCATCCGTTTCTTGCCTCGGTGGCTGAATGATAACCGTTAATTATGTTACGATTTATCAAACAGTGGCACAAATTTTTACTCCTTATTATATATATATATATATATATATATATATATTAATCAGAGAGTTATGAGTTGTAGCATGATTTGAGGCAAATGGAATCGCCAAATGAGAATGTGGAAATCATAGAAATACGGATTATAGAATAAGTAGTCACTTAATTAAGGGTAACCTTATAGAAGAATCACATTCATTTAGACCTTACGATGGAATGTACACACATTGGGTGTATGGGCTGCCAGGATGGTTGGATTGTTGTATTTTCCATATTTGTGACACAGTAAGTATTCTTGAGGTTAATGAAAGTAGAAGTTGTGACTTCCAGATATAGTTATTTGATGACTTAGGATCGTTACTCCCCAAAATTTTTCCATGAGGATGGTATAGTACGAATTTGGGTAAAGTTTAACTCAAGATAATTTAAACTAAATGGTAAGGCTTGGAGTATCACATTAGTGGGGGTATTCGGTAATGTACTGTATGCGTGGTACGACGGAAATTACATGAGATGTGAGATTAATAACCGGAGTTGTCCTTACTAGCTACGCTTTATTTTTCCAAATTTCGGGACAAATTCCGTTATTAGGGGGGAAGTATGTAATACCCCATATTTTTATGGCTTTTAAAATTGGGGATTTATTGAATTTAATTGAGATATAAATTTAATATTAATCCGACAATTTATTTTAAATATTTACTAGCGTGACGACAATTAGTAATTATTAGGAATTTGTTCAATATTACTGGATGAGAAGAGTAATATATGAGATTCATTTTATTAAAACTGTCACGAGTTAATAAAATGGCAATTATGGAAATTTAATTCGGGACGTGCCTGTGACGTGTCAGGACTAAATTATTATTATATAAGTGAATAAATTATAAGTCATCCGCATAGTCATTTTCAGTGCGTCAAAGTGTCCGGAAGGGTCGAGATAGTCTGAAAAGTGTCCTCAGGGGTTTAGGTTGGGTCTCGGGGCGTTTTTAGGCTTAATTGACACCTCGGGAGGGTATTTTAGACATTTGGTATTTTTGGGTAATTAAACACACGAATTTTCTTAGTATTTATTAGCCATTTAGATTAGTCTCTTGGGGTTAACAAACACAAAGCCTAAGCCAGCCATTAGGGAAGAAGGTGAAGTGATTAGAGAAGAAGGTGAAGAGATTTGAGAAGAAGGTGAAGAGTTTTTCAAGCAATCCAAGGCCTAGAACTCACCCGATTGCACCGCCACCACCACCAAAATGTAGATCGCATGACGAGGAACGAATCCATATAATTTTAATCAACAAATCATATCCTTGAATCCTAGGCAAGTATCTATCTTGATAATTTTCAAGTTAATATACCTTCCATGTTAGTATAGGAATGAAAATCATATGTTTTAATTGAAGAATTATATGTTTCGGAAGAGAATTCATATATGTTGTAGGGAGAATACATGTAGTCTAAAATCTTGATCATATGTAGAGGATTACCCATGAATTTATTATAATATTTGGGAAGAAAATCTTGATTAAATTAGAGGGTGGTGATTATTGATGCCAAATTTGGTTTTATAAAGAGATTTGAGATTAAACCCCTTTTTGATTGATTCGTTGAGGATTTATTGATGTCGCTACGTTAGAACTTGTTTATGTACATTGCTTATACACTTGTGTTACATTGATGGGAGTTTGGGATGAAATTATAGAGGTTTGGAGGGGTTAAAATGGTTGAACCCGTAGGTTGAATATTACAGAAAACTGGGCAAGAACTGCTTGATCGATCGATCGACTCCAGAACATCGATCGATTGATGATCGATCGATCGACCCCCTTTACTCGATCGATCGAACCCTCCTGCAAAACTGCATAATTTTCTCCTTTTTTTTAGTCCATTTAAAATTCTTAGGAACGCTTAATTATCATTGATAGAGTATAATGGGTTATGAAGAGGACACATAGGGTATAAGTAGACTCCCTTGAGTGAAATTAATATGAGATGAAATTGTGGGTTAACGGGGAGTTATTTGTACATTAGGAATTGTGCGTACGTACACTAGAAGATTGAGACTCGTGAAAGATTTAGACTATAAAGTAAGTGAGGGTATACCTTCTAAAATTTATACTTAGTGAGAAAGAATACTTCAAGAGATGAGAAGTAAGAACGAATTAAATAATAAATGAGAATAAAATAGACGAATCCGGTATGAGAAATAGTTGAGTAAAATTTGCGTTAAGAATGGATAATAACAATTATGGGTCCTCGGTGACCCTAATTTTGAACATATGAATATTTATATATACGACTTTGTGATTGTGCATATATTGTGTATCTGTGTATGACATACCTAGCTTACTTGCTAACGATGGGAGGTTTACGCGTGAGGGCAGTCATATCCTGATGAATCCATTGAATTTTCGATTTGTCGCTCGAGAACATAGGAGTATGAAAGACTTATCGGTGAGTTGATAAGTCCGTTGACTATGGGAACATAGGTATGTGCATGACCCGTGGTTATGAGAACTATGTTCGCCTCTAATTTTTTTGTTGATATTTGTGGTTCGATAACTCCTTACCGAACCTATAGTCCCCTATACAACGACGTGATGTATTGGGACAAGATAGCAGAGTAATGAAGCACCGCAACTGTGTCTCAGGGTGCAGTATAGTATATATATAATATAGTGAATATATGTATATGTATATATATATGTTTATAACATCATTATATGTATTATAAGGTTAATACATGGGAATAATTTGGGCTATAAAGAATGGATACATGTGGTTAATCTATTTAACGTGGGAACTATAACTAGGATGTCCTAGAGGTACGGTAGGAGTGCACACTAGATGAGAGGTGTTGATTCTCAAGAGAGTGTCGCATACTAACATGGTTGTGATATTAACCGGTAAGCATTTTAAATACTTGCTAAACTATTTTTAAAAGTATTTTACACTCGGGCTCTGACCCATTTTTTGTCATTTCTTTCTCTCTTGTATATATATGTATGTAGGTGCCCAGCCAGAGGGGCGTCATGCTTAGGTTCTTTGGATTGGAAGTGCTGCAGCTTCTGTGGGCGTTGCAGGCCCTTGCTTTAGACAACTTCGTCATTGAATCAATTCCAACTTTAGATCTTCATCGTTAGGGCATGTGTCGCCCGATTTCCTATTCCGTTTAGATCCTATCAAAGATTTATGTTCATTTATATTTTCGGTATTCAATACTCCTTGGGAGTTAACACTTGTCAGGATGATTTCATTTATGGTTCTTAAACTTGGTTTGGATTATATAGATGGTTTAATTCTTGTGTGTAAATTTCCATCCTTAGTATTTATGTAATTCTTAATTGTTGGGTATTAAAGAGTTTTTTTATTGGTATATAATAAAAGAAAAAATTAGGTTTTAAATGGTTTTGACACTTAGCTTAATTATTTAGGGTGTTAATATTTTTTAATATTATTTTGCGACAGTGATGCTGAGAATGAACCAACCGTTCACCTGGTTTTTAATTTAATAAAGGACTGATCACCCGGTATTTAATTAGGCGGAGTGTTACATGAAGATCATCTCCACCAAGTTTGTTTAAAAATTCTTCTTCTAGTATTTTGATAATTTGGTCCTTCCTAGAGGCTGGCCCCATATATATATATATATATATATATATATATATATAGAGAGAGAGAGAGAGAGAAGCAACCTCTTATACATACCAAAGTTTACATACCAACTTTACATACCCATTTTTTTAAAATAGTAAAAAATATATTTTTGAATTGAATTTTTTTATATAGGATTTAAACATTACAATGGATCCATACAAAAAAAATCAACTCAAAATAACGTAATTATCAATTTTTAAAAACTCGGTAAAACTTTCACAACTTTTAAAGTACTTTAAAAGCTCTGAAAGTTTGACCGAATTTTAAAAAATAACAAAAATAGTTATTTTGAGATTTTTTTATATGGGTACTCCGAAATGTTTAAATACCACATTAAAAATTTCAACTTAAAATCCTTTATAAAAATGGATTTGTGCCAGCGGTATGCAAACTTGGTATGTATGAGAGTCTCTCTCTCTCTCTCTCTCTCTATATATATATATATATATATATATATATATATATATATATATATATATATATATATATATATATATATATATATATATTCGAACTCAATATGATAGCTGACAATAAAGGAACCCAAGCATAAAATGTAACTGACTGCCCTCGTAGGGCTGTGCCTAAGCCAGTCTTTCCCTCCAAACCATCTTCCACGGGGTCTTCAGCTACAGCCAATACTGCAACAAGGTCTTTAAAACCTTCCTTCACTAGTGCAAGAAGAAAGATTGATCCCAAGACTGTTAATCCACCATCCTCTGCTTTAATCCCCAAGGCCTCGCTAAAGATTGCAATGAGGAATAAAACCCCATTTGAGATATCTGATATTTTAACTCAGTTAATGTCATGTAATCTTCTTCAAGAATATCCCCTGCTAGTTCTATTAGTGAATGGTCATTGGAACCATCATCTTCAACCTCTACCGTAAACCAAAAGTGTCTGTTGAGGGCTAGCCAGGATACAAATTCTTCTACCCGATCCTTAGTGTAGAAGGGTGTCTACCTATAAAAAAAAGGAAAAATATTATTTTATTAGAAATACTGAGAAGAAACCCAGGGTCCCGACAGAAACTCATATTGAGCAGGAACCCCCCCGGGGTCCCGACAGAAACCCCCTCGGGGTCCCGACAGAAACTCATATTGAGCAGGAACCTCCCAGGGTCCCGACAGAAACTCGTATTAAGAAGGAACCCACCTAGGGTCCCGGCAGAAACGCATAATTGAGAAGGAACCACCCCAGGGTCCCGAAAGAAACTCATATTCAGCAGAAACCCCCAGCGCCGCTACAAATGTCAGCGCCGCTGAAAGGGTCATGGCCGCTGTAAAAGTTAGCGCCGCTGCGAGCGTCAGCGCCACTGCGAGCGTCAGCGCCGCTGTAAGTATCAGCTCCGCTGTAAGTGTCGGCGCCACTTCAAGTGCCAGCGCCGCTTTAAGTGTCTGCGCCACTGCAAGGGTCAGCGCCGCTGCAAGGGTCGGTGCCAGTGCAAGTGTCCGCACCACTACAGGTGTCGGCGCTGCTGCAAGTGTCGGCGCCGCTGCAAGGGTCGGCACCGCTTCAAGTGCTAGAGCCGCTGCAAGGGTTAGCGTCGCTGCAAGTGTCCGCGCCACTGCAAGGGTCGGCGCCACTTCAAGTGTCAGCACCGCTGCAAGGGTCAGCGTCGCTGCAAGTGTCCGCGTCGCTGCAAGGGTCGACGCCGCTTCAAGTGTCAGCACCGCTGTAAGGGTCGGCGTCGCCGCAAGGGTCAGCGCCGCCGCAAGTGTCCGCGCCGCTGCAAGTGTCGGCACCGCTTCAAGTATCAGCGTCGCTGCAAGGGTCGGTACCGCTTCAAGTGTCAGCGCCGCTGCAAGTGTTAACATCGCTGCAAGTGTCCGCGCCGCTGCAAGGGTCGGCGCCACTTCAAGTGTCAGCGCCGCTGCAAGGGTCAGCGTCGCTGCAAGTGTCCGTGCCTCTGCAAGGGTCAACGCTGCTTCAAGGGTCGGCGCCGCCGCAAGTGTCCTCGCCGCTTCAAGTGCCAGCGCCGCTTCAAGTGCCAGCGCCGCCACAAGTGTCCGCGCCGCTCCAAGTGTCGGCGCCACTCCAAGTGCCAGCGCCGCTGCAAGTGTCAGCGCCGCCACAAGTGTCCGCACCACTACAGGTGTCGGCGCCATTCAAGTGTCTACGCCGCTGTAGGGGTCGATGCCGCTTCAAGTGTCTGCGCCGCTATAAGTGCCAACGCCACTACAGGTGTCCGCACCACTACAGGTGTTGGCGCCGTTTCAAGTGTCAGGGCCCCCGCAAGTGTCTGCACCACTTCAAGTATAAGCGTTGTTGCAAGGGTCGGCACCGCTTCAAGTGCCAACGCCGCTGCAAGGGTTAGCATCGCTGTAAGTGTTCGCGTCGCTGCAAGGGTCGGCCCCACTTCAAGTGTCAGCACCGCTGCAAGGGTCAGCGTCGCTGCAAGTGTCCGCACCGCTGCAAGGGTCAGCGTCGCTTCAAGTGTCCGCGCCGCTGAAAGGGTCGACGCCGCTTCAAGTGTCGGCGCCGCTGCAAGGGTCGGCACCTCCGGAAGGGTCAGCGCCGCCGCAAGTGTCCGTGCCTCTGCAAGTGTCGGCGCCGCTTCAAGTATCAGCGCCGCTGCAAGGGTCGACACCGCTTCAAGTGCTAGCACCGCTGTAAGTGTCGGCGCCGCTGCAAGGGTCGGCGCCACTTCAAGTGTCAGCGCCTCTGCAAGGGTCAGCGTCACTGCAAGTGTCCGTGTCGTTGCAAGGGTCGACGCCGCTTCAAGTGTCGGTGCCGCTGCAAGGGTCGGCGCTGCCGCAAGGGTGTCGGCGCCGCTTCAAGTGCCAGCGCCGCTTCAAGTGTCTACGTTGCTGCAAGGGTCAGCGCATCTTCCGTTGCCAGCGCCGCCGCAAGTGTCTACACCGCTGCAAAGGTCGGCGCCTCTTCAAGTGTCCGCGCCGCTGCAAGTGTTAGCGCCGCCGCAAGTGTCCGCGCCGATGCAAGTGCCGGTGCCGCTTTAAGTGTCTATGCCGCCGCAAGGGTCGGCGCCACTTCAAGTGCTAGTGTCGCTTCAAGTGTATGCGCCGCCGTAAGTATAGGCGACGCGGAAAGTGTCGGCACCGCTTCAAGTACCAGCGCCGTCGCAAGGGTCAGCGCCGCCGCAAGTGTCGGCGCCGTTGCAAGCGCCAGCACCGCTCCAAGTCCCTGCGCCGCTACAAGTGGCAGCGCCGCCGCAGGTGTCTACACCGGTCCAAGTGTCCGCGCCGTCGCAAGGGTCGGTGCTTCTTCAAGTGCCAGCGCCGTTGCAAGTGTCTGCACCATTGCAAGGGTCAGTGCAAGTGTCGGCGCCGCTGCAAGGGTCGACACCGCTGTAAGTGTCCGCGCCGTTCCAAGTGCCAGCGCCGCTGCAAGGGTCAGCGCCGCTTCAAGTATAAATAGGACCCTGGGCAAGGTCATATGGACGATAGAAGAGAGACAATAGAAATTGCACTATTACCCTACCAAAATATCACCAGACCTACCTAAGTATTCTCTCCCTGCTCATTCTCATAGTGCTGAGTGCCTTGTTCCTTCACTCCCCACTGAGAGCCATCACTCTCAGGTGTTTCCCTTGAGAAAATTACTATTTTTGTTGTGAAAGTTCATCTTCTTGCAGGGAATGAGTTGAAGCTTGAGTTCCATTGTTACCAGAAGGAGAAGTTTTCTTCAGAAGTTGCACCAGGAGACCTTGAAGACTTGCAGACAGTGTCCATTGGAGTGGGTCACGCCTCACCCTTTCCAGTTATTCATAGACCCCAGTCTCACTACCCTCCTACATTTGGCGTCTCTGCTGGGGAGGTATCCTCACTTCAATGGACATAGAAGGTTTTCATGTTTCTAAGAAGCTAGTGTTTGAAGACATTCCATCTGGGAATGGAGCTCAAAGAGACCAGGCCACTCAGGTGGATGTGGTGGTGACCGGAGCTAGAGTACCTGATCCTCAGGGAGGGCAGACTAGTTCACTGGCAGTGGCTCCGACGGCGGGTATCTACCTTATGAGCATGTTTTTTAGTTTGGAAACAAAATAATGTAGACATGGTAAATTTGGGTCAAGGCTGTGTAATACCAGCAACTGCCACAGAAAGTGGAGCAACCACTTCTACAATGATTCCGGCAGAAGTAGCTCCGCCACGGAAAGTGTTGTCGACAGAGCAAGTAATGGTGCCCGTTAAGTTCACCAGCAGCCAAGGGTATGGGTTTGGAGGAATCAACCTACAAAATTGTTAATATAGAGGAGGCTAGGAAGTTTCTCTCCTCTTCTTAGATGGAGGGCCCTCATCGGTATGATGAGTAGCGGGACCCCTACCCATTAGTGCGCACATAGTCTTTCCAAGCTTGAGGAGAAGATGAGGTGGTCAGAGAAGTGCCATCAGCCATTGGTTCCAGTGCAAAACCCACAGTCGAGAAACTCTCCTCTTCTCAGAGGGAGAGGCCCCCACAATTGCAAAGAACCCATACTTCCAAGGTGTACCTCCCCACTAACAGTGGCGCGTGAGGACCCCTCATGAAAAAATATTTTTTCGACGAGGAACCCATAGGTTCCAAGGCCTCGACTAGAGAAACACCAACTCATAAGAAACGCATGGGCGAGACACCCCGGATGGGAAGTTGACGCGTGAGGAACTCATCGTCGAGGAACCCTGGATGTTCCTCGCCGCCAACAGAGAAGTTGTGGCGGCAGTCTCGACGAAGCATGAGGTCAAGACACCCCGGATCGGAAGTCGACGCGTGAGGAAATTATGGGCGAGGAACCCTGGGTATCCCTCGCCGCCAACAGAGAAATTATGGCAGCAGTCTCGACGAAGCATGAGGTCGAGACACCCCGGATGGAAAGTCGACGCGTGAGGAACTCATGGTCGAGGAACCCTGGGGGTCCCTCGCCGCCAACAGAGAAGTTGTGGCAAAGTTGTGGCAGCAGTTTCGACGAAGTATGAGGTCGAGACACCCCGGATGGGAAGTTGACGCGTGAGGAACTCATGGTCGAAGAACCCTGGGTGTCCCTCGCCTCCAACAGAGAAGTTGTGGCAGCAGTCTCGACGAAGCATGAGGTCGAGAAACACCGGATCGAAAGTCGACGCGTGAGGAACTCATGGTCGAGGAACCCTGGGGGTCCCTCGCCGCCAACAGAGAAGTTGTGGAAAAGTCGTGACAGCAGTTTAGACGAAGGATGAGGTCGAGATACCCACGGATGGGAAGCCGACGCGCGAGGAACCCATGGGCGGAGAACCAATGCACAAAGGACCATGTGTAAACATATCTTACTCCCGATCAGCTAAGTAAATTGCCTTGCTTTATAACTTGTTGAATATGTTCATTTCACAAGTCTTGATTTATATTTTATGAGCATTTCATACATATGCTGGCTGATTTACTTGATAAAAAAAATAAAATCACACATGCTATAATTTTTTAAATGTCCAGTGATAAAATGCAAAAACATGCATAATAGTTCTTTATTGGTATAGCTCACTTAAAAAAAAGGGATTTTTCATAATTAATCTTATGGATTTTATCCACTTAACTGTTTGCAATTTTTAAAGCCACATGTCCTCTTGTTAAATATTATGAAAAGAGAAGGGACCACCAGAGCATGTAGTTTATTATTTTATTTTTATTATGATGAATAAAATAAGATAATATAAAATCAAAAGATAAAACTGATTAGTTGATTACGGCAAGAATTGGTGTAATCAAATTTATTATACTCATAGTACCGTCCATCGAGAAGTCTAAAAAGTATAAATGTTAGCATCAACTTTATAGCTATCCTTTGTGAAGATGTTTTATCACAAAAGGTTGGGTTACTCGACAATTAAATAAGGAAAGCCTAGATTGGATTCCTCGACAAGACTTGCTAAGATAAGATTTTCAAAATACAGAACCAGTTAGTTTGGGTTGCTCAACAGTAAGATAAGAGACCCACTAGTCTAACTCATATGTACAAACAATCAAGAATTTTACATAAAATGCATCAGGATTACTCTCGAGGAATGATTCCCCAAGTAAAAAAGAAAAGTAAAAAAGAAAATAAAAAATAGACAGATTTCCGTTCAAGTTGATCATTTTCTTTCAAATGAATGCTTGACCCAATAAAAAAGTTTTGAAGGACCTGCTCGTCCAAAATTAGGCGAGGAACCCTCCACAAAGTTTGTTCACACAAACTCCCTCCACTGTTTATAACTGACTTGCACGAACCAAAACTATTAGATTTAGTCAAACCAAATTTGTCTACAATTTTCTCATCGCTTCCTCGTGGTCATTTTACCAAACAACAAATGACCAAAATCAAAAGAAAAATATATATATAAAAAAAAAATCCAAACGTATAGCTAGACGAAATTGAGAAGCGACCACAGTCACAGTGGAGAGCCACAATCAATGGTCATCCAACATCAGCATCCTCGTGATTTATTACCAACATCCCTTTTCTCCTAAGAACTTTGTCGAGCAAAGGGATATACGAAATAAAGACCCATAAGTCTCAAAACTGCTCCTCGCCCTCATATAAAAAAAAATTGTACTGCTATTTTGCGAGGAACCTGCAAACCATATTAAAAAAATTATATCTCAGATGCTATAAAGCCCAAAACAAAAAAAACGAAAAAAAAAGTTGACGAAGACAAGGGGCTTGACATCTCTGCCTTATGGACTTCTTACAGTAAAGGTTTTGTTTGCCACAAGATATGCCTGAGTGGCCAATCAAACCTGAACCGCCGAAATCTTGAGAATCAGAACAGTCTTGATAATAGGAACATAAAATAGCTTTGATTCATCATCCAATATGAATTCCATGTTTTGTGGATGAAACCCCCTCATCTCCTCGTGAGTGCTTTTTGTTCAAAATCGAAACAGTTATGGAAGAGGAACAAAACCGAGCAACTGTTACAATATATATATATATATAAATCTCCCACTCTTTCAACCAACTTGAAGCATTGTCTCAAGCTTGCTAGAAGAATTCACAATGATAGTTTGTGACTCCCGGGAATCTAAGCTTACATCGACTTGCTTTAATCTTGAGTTTGCAGTACACTTGAACGAAGGATGAGATGAGCAGATCTCGTGCCTTCGATTTGAGATGAGCAGATCTCGTCTGGCGTCTTTCTCGTTTCTCATATTGGAAGGAGTATGTTTAACTATTAGATAGAAAAAATGAGATGTTCAAAAAGAAGGGGCGAGAGGGTTTCTTAAGCGTGCGAGGAACCCAACAGCAACAGGTGTGTAATTTGAATTTTTTTTCTAAGAAGACGAGGAACCCAAGACATGGAACCCAACAGATGTCTTCTCACTATTTATTTCTAAAGCTACAAAAGAAATATCAAGGGTTTAAAAAGTCAAGTGTGCGAGGACCCACTACTAGGAATAGTCAGGTTCAAATATTAGAGCGAGACTGACTCTAATATCCTACCGGTCTCTCGAAGCGTGTTTCCCTTACGAACTCGTCTACTTTATTGGATGTAAAAGAAAGGAAAAAGACGGGGGTACCAAGAAATACATAAATAATTCCCCCTCTTTCGAGTAAGGGCAAACAGTTTTAGAAGTTGGGTTTAAAAATAACCCTCTCGTCTATTTTATGGCATTTATAAAATATGTATTAAAAAAAGGGTCTCTCACATTAGTTCTGGGATTCCCAACATCACCCAACGTAAAGGATTGTCCAAATATATCCCTCGTATTTGTGTCTTATAACAAGGAAGATATAATAAGACAAGTGTTTTGACAAGTGCCATCTCTTTAAGAGAGTATTTTTTTTACGATTAACTATTTATCTCTTATCAAGGCAGTTGCCTTCCTCAAAACTAAGACCAGATTGGTATGTTTCTTACACATTGCTCGAAATACAAGCGAGACGCCCATACAATATGAAGCGCCTTGTGCCCAGCAAAATAATTGATATAATAATAAAATTATTATTATTATTATTATTATTTAATAATTAAGATACTTTGGAATTTCTCAAGTTGTATCCTTGAAATAGTGTATGTGATTAATTTCACATAATATTTGATTTCAAATGCAGGGTAAAATGGAAAGAAGCCCAAGTACATACACTTGTGATTTTCTTGGTATAAACTTCCTAGAAAAATATAAGTGTTCATTCATAAGAAAGTATCACAGATAAGGATTTCTCGAATTTACAACCGATATTTTTATGCTTTTAATTTCATAAAAAAAAATTAAAAAAAATAGAGGTTGCTTGAATTTATGACCCGAGCGTTTACGTGGCCAGGGGTTGCTTGAATTTACAAACCAAGATTGTACACTTGAGGGCACAAGAATAGTGTTGCCCAAACTCATAACTCCCATATTTGCGTGTTTTAACAAAGTTTGTTTTAGGAATATTCAAGTTTCGATCGATAATCCTAAAAGCCTCAAATTTAATTATTCAGAATAGTTCATGTGAGTAATTTCACATTTAATTAATGTTAAATAGTTTGAAGAAGAGTAATTCATTATGTGAGGAAGGATAAGACCTCCTAATCCTTCCCTCAAACATGTTTGCCCCATTTGTTCAAAGTATAAATGACTTTGAAAGTATTTATTACTATACCACGGGCATCATTATTTTAGTCATATTAATTGTTTGAAGATATCCACTATTGATATACAGTCCAAAAAGTTATGTTGTGCAGCTAAAAGATCATAGTTGCTTTCGTGAACATTTTATTCTCTCACACGTTTGGATTCAAGCAGTGCGGCTAGCAAGAAAATGTATGAAGCCTTGATAAAAGGTTCAAGTCTAAAATTGACTTTAGGGAAGTATACTTGACTCCAACATGCTTCATGAGCATTCTCACTTAATGTGGAAGGCAAGATCTAGTAAAAAAAAGAGTATGAGTTATCAATTATACCTTCTTAACAAAATTTAATGCTTATGAAATGACAAGTTATTCTATAAAGGTCAAGGTGCCTCCCTATGCATTTTTTGTTTTACTCAATAGTATATCTCCACCTAATAAAATAAGGCAATAGGTGTGGGAACACAAAAAATATTTATAAAAGTATAAATATAAGGTGCGCCAGTTGAGCACCTAAGGCTCCAAGGGCACTGGAGCGCTCATAGTCTTGAGCAACTGCCAAATATAAATATAAGGTATGACAGTTTAGTACCTAAGGCTCCAAGGGCATCGGAGCGCTCACAGTCTTGAGCAACTACCAAGTATAAATATAAGGTGCGACAGTTTAGCACCTAAGACTCCAAGGGCACCGGAGTGATCATAGTCTTGAGCAAGTGCCAAACATAAATATAAATATAAGGTACGACAGTTTAGTACCTAAGGCTCCAAGGGCATCGGAGCGCTCACATTCTTGAGCAACTGCCAAGTATAAATATAAGGTGCGACAGTTTAGCACCTAAGACTCCAAGGGCACCCGAGTGATCATATTCTTGAGCAAGTGCCAAATATAAATATAAATATAATGTACGACAGTGTAGTACCTACGGCTCCAAGGGCATCGGAGCGCTCACAGTCTTGAGCAACTGCCAAGTATAAATATAAGGTACGACAGTTTAGTACCTAAGGCTCTAAGGGCACCGCAACGCTCACAGTCTTGATCAAGTGCCAAGTATAAACATAAGGCGCTCCAGATGAGAACCAAAGGCTCCAAGGGCATCTGAGCGCTCACAGTATTGAGCAAATGCCAAGTATAAATGTAAGGCTCCAAGGGCACCGGAGCACTCACAGTCTTGAGCAAGCGCCAAGTATAAACGTAAGGTGCTCCAGATGAGCACCTAGGGCTCCAAGGGCACCAGAGCGCTCAGAGTCTTGAGCAAGTGCCAAGTATAAATATAAGGTGCGCCAACTGAGCACCTAAGGCTTTAAGGGAACAGAAGCGCTCACAGTCCTGAGCAAGCGTCAAGTACAAATATAAGGTGCGACAGTTTAGCACCTAAGGCTCCAAGGGCACCGGAGCGCTCACAGTCTTGAGCAACTGCCAAGTATAAATAAAAGGTACGATGGTTTCGTGCACAAGTCTCTTGACATTGCAAGACACTTCTGCACGAAGGGCCTAATATTGAGAAGTCCTCAAGCAAGTGAGCAAATAGTAAAACAGCTTGGAGTGTGGGGATCCACTTATAGTGGTTCCACCTGCCCAAGATTGCAAGTTTGACAAAAAATAGCCTAGGGCAAGGGGATCCACCTTAAGTGCCCTATCTTCCCAAACTTGATGCTACAGAAAAGAACTCAGGGCGAGGGGCTTACCGCGAGTAACCCCTCCGCCCATGATAGAAGGCCACAGAAGAAGGCTAAGGGCGAGGGGCTCACTGCGAGTAACCCCTCCGCCCAAGATAGAAGGCTACAGAAGAAGGACAAGGGCGAGGGACTCACAGCGAGTAACCCCTCCGCCCAAGATAGAAGGCCATAGAAGAAGGCCAAGGGCGAGGGGCTCACCGCGAGTAACCCCTCCGCCCAAGATGAAAGGTCGCAGAAGAAGGCCAAGGGAGAGGGGCTCACCGCGAGTAACCCCGCCGCCCAAGATAAAAGACCGCAGAAGAAGTCCAAGGGCGAGGGGCTCACCGCGAGTAACCACTCCGCCCAATAAAGAAGGCCACAGAATAAGGCCAAGGGCGAGGGGCTCACCGCAAGAAAACCCTTCGCCCATGAAAAAATGATACAGAAGCAGAACAAGAACGAGGGGCTCACCGCGAGTAACCCCTCCGCCCAAGTTGATACCCAGATAAGGAGGTCCACTATTAGTGTCCTCGTCTACAAAACTTGGGATGAAGTGACAGGACATTTAATGACCCTAAGGGGGAATGTTGAAGGAACCCTAGGGTCCCCCAAAATAAGAAAAATAAAAAATGACTTTATGGCGTATAAAGCTTTTTTGGTCTACCCAACCTAAAAAGATTTGCACGAGGGGCTAATGTAGAAGGGTGTCTACCTATAAAAAAAGTAAAAATATTATTTTATTAGAAATACTGAGAAGAAACCCAGGGTCCCGATAGAAACTCATATTGAGTAGGAACCCTCCCGGGGTCCCGACAGAAACTCATATTGAGCAGGAACCTCCCAGGGTCCCGACAGAAACTCGTATTAAGAAGGAACCCACCTAGGGTCCCGACAGAAACACATAATTGAGAAGGAACCACCCCAGGGTCTCGACAGAAACTCATATTCAGCAGAAACCCCCTGCGCCGCTACAAGTGTCAGCGCCGCTGAAAGGGTCAGCGCCGCTTGAAGTGCCAGCGCCGCTGCAAGTGTCGGCGCCACTTCAAGTGCCAGCGCCGCTTCAAGTGTCTGCGCCGCTGCAAGGGTTGGCGCCGCTGCAAGGGTCCGCACCACTGCAGGTGTCGGCGCCGCTTCAAGTGTTAGCACCGCCGCAAGTGTCCGCGCCGCTACAAGTCTCGGCGCCGCTGCAAGGATCGGCAAAACTTCAAGTGCCAGCGCCGCTGCAAGGGTCAACGTCAATGCAAGTGTCCGCGCCGCTGCAAGGGTCGGCGCCACTTCAAGTGTCAGCGCCGCTGCAAGGGTCAGCGTCGCTACAAGTGTCCGCGCCGCTGCAAGGTTCGACGTCGCTTCAAGTGTCGACGCCGCTGCAAGAGTCGGCGTCGCCGCAAGGGTCAGCGCCACCGCAAGTGTCGGCGCCGCTGCAAGTGTCGGCACCGCTTCAAGTATCAGCGCCGCTGCAAGGGTCGGCACCGCTTCAAGTGCCAGTGCCGCTGCAAGTGTTAGCGTCGCTGCAAGTGTCCGCGCCACTGCAAGGTTCGGTGCCACTTCAAGTGTTAGTGCCGCTGCAAGGTTCAGCGTCGCTGCAAGTGTCCGCGTCGCTGCAAGGGTCGACGCCACATCAAGTGTCGGCGCCGCTGGAAGGGTCGGCGTCGCCGCAAGTGTCCGCGCCGCCGCAAGTGTCCGCGCCGCTTCAAGTGCCAGCGCCGCCACAAGTGTCCGCGCTACTGCAAGTGTTGGCGCCACTCCAAGTACCAGCGCCACTGTAAGTGTCAGCGCCGCCACAAGTGTCCGCACCACTACAGGTGTCGACGCCATTCAAGTGTCTACGCCGCTGTAGGGGTCGGTGCCGCTTCAAGTGTCTGCGCCGCTTCAAGTGCTAGCACCGCTGCAAGTGTCTGCGCCGCTATAAGTGCCAGCACCGCTACAAGTGTCCGCACAACTACAGGTGTCGGCGCCGCTTCAAGTATCAGCGCTATTTTAAGGGTCAGCACCGCTTCAAGTGCCAGCGCCGTTGCAAGGGTTAGTGTCGCTGCAAGCGTTCGTGCCGCTGCAAGGGTCGGCGCCACTTCAAGTGTCAGCGCCGCTGCAAGGGTCAGCGTAGCTGCAAGTGTCCGCGCCGCTGCAAGGGTCGACGCCGCTTCAAGTGTCGGCGCCGCTGCAAGGGTCGGCACCGCCGGAAGGGTCAGCGCCGCCGCAAGTGTCCACGCCGCTGCAAGTGTCCGCGCCACTTCAAGTATCAGCGCCGCTGCAAGGGTCGGCACCGCTTCAAGTGCTAGCGCCGCTGCAAGGGTTAGCGTCGCTGCAAGTGTCCGCGCCACTGCAAGGGTCGGCGCCACTTCAAGTGTCAGCGTCGCTGCAAGGGTCGACGCCGCTTCAAGTGTCGGTGCCGCTCCAAGGGTCGGCGCTTCCGCAAGGATCGGCGTCGTCGTAAGTGTCCGTGCCGCCGCTTCAAGTGCCAGCGCCGCTTCAAGTGTCTACGCTGCTGCAAGGGTCGGCGCATCTTCCGTTGCCAGCTCCACCGCAAGTGTCTACACCGCTGCAAAGGTCGGCGCCACTTCAAGAGTCCGCGCCGCTGCAAGTGTCAGCGCCGCCCCAAGTGTCCGCGCCGATGCAAGTGCCGATGCCTCTTTAAGTGTCTACGCCGCCGCAAGGGTCGAAGCCACTTCAAGTGCCAGCGCCGCTTCAAGTGTCTGCGCCACTGCAAGGGTCGGTGCCGCTGCAAGTGTCCGCACCACTGCAGGTGTCGGCGCCACTTTAAGTGTTAGTGCCGCCGCAAGTGTTCGCCCCGCTGCAAGTGTCGGCGCCGCTACAAGGGTTGGCACCGCTTCAAGTGCCAGCGCCGCTGCAAGGGTTAGTGTCGCTGCAAGTGTCCGCGCCGCTGCAAGGGTCGGGGCCACTTCAAGTGTCAGCGCCGCTGCAAGGGTCAGCGCCGCTGCAAGTGTCCGCGCCGCTGCAAGGGTCGACGCCGCTTCAAGTGTCTGCGTCGCTGCAAGGGTCGGCATCGTCACCGCTGCAAGTGTCGGCGCCGCTTCAAGTATCAGCGCCGCTGCAAGGGTCGGCACCGCTTAAAGTGCCAGCGCCGCTGCAAGTGTTAGTGTCGTTGCAAGTGTCCGTGCCGCTGCAAGGGTCGGCGCCACTTCAAGTGTCAGCGCCATTGTAAGGGTCAGCGTCGCTGCAAGTGTCGACGCCGCTTGAAGTGTCGGCGCCGCTGCAAGGGTCGGCACCGTCGTAAGTGTCCGCGCCGCCGCAAGTGTCCGCGCCGCTTCAAGTGCTAGTGCCGCATCAAGTGCCAGTGCCGCCACAAGTGTCCGCACCGCTGCAAGTGTCGGCGCCACTCCAAGTGCCAGCGCCACTGCAAGTGTCAGCGCCGCCACAAGTGTCCGCACCACTGCAGGTGTCGGCGCCATTCAAGTGTCTAAGCCGCTGTAGGGGTCGGTGCCGCTTCAAGTGTCTGCGTTGCTTCAAGTGCTAGCACCGCTGCAAGTGTCTGCGCCGCTATAAGTGCCAACACCGCTACAAGTGTCCGCACCACTACAGGTGTCGGCGCCGCTTCAAGTGTCAGCGCCGTCGCAAGTGTCGGCGCCACTACAAGTGTCGGCGTCGCTTCAAGTATCAGCGCTGTGGCAAGGGTCGGCACCGCTTCAAGTGTCAGCGCCGCTGCAAGTGTCCGCACCGCTACAAGGGTCGGCGCCACTTCAAGTGTCAGCGCCGCTGCAAGGGTCAGCGTCGCTGCAAGTGTCCGCGCCGCTGCTAGGGTCGGCATCGCTTCAAGTGTCCGCGCCGCTGCAAGGGTCGACACCGCATCAAGTGTCAGCGCCGCTGTAAGGGTCCGCGCCGCCGCAAGTGTCGGCGCCGCTGCAAGTGTCGGCGCCGCTTCAAGTATCAGCGCCGCTGCAAGGGTCAACACCGCTTCAAGTGCTAGCACCGCTGTAAGGGTTAGCGTCGCTGCAAGTGTCCGCGCGGCTGCAAGGGTCGGCGCCACTTCAAGTGTCAGCGCCGCTGCAAGGGTCAGCGTCGCTGCAAGTGTCCGCGCCGCTGCAAGGGTCGACGCCGCTTCAAATGTCGGTGCCGCTGCAAGGGTCGGCGCTGCCGCAAGGGTCAGCGCCGTCGTAAGTGTCCGCGCCGCCGCAAGTGTCGGCGCCGCTTCAAGTGCCAGCGCCGCTTCAAGTGTCTACGCTGCTGCAAGGGTCGGCGCATCTTCCGTTGCCAGCGACGCCGCAAGTGTCTACGCCGCTGCAAAGGTCGGCGCCACTTCAAGAGTCCGGGCTGCTGCAAGTGTCAGCGCCGCCGCAAGTGTCCGCGCCGATGCAAGTGCCGGCGCCGCTTTAAGTGTCTACGCCGCCGCAAGGGTCGGCGCCACTTCAAGTGCCAGCGCCGTTTCAAGTGTCTGCGCCACTGCAAGGGTCGGTGCCGCTGTAAGGGTCGGCGCCGCTGCAAGTATCCGCACCACTGCAGGTGTCGGCGCCGCTTCAAGTGTTAGCGCCGCCGCAAGTGTCCGCGCCGCTGCAAGTGTCGGCGCCGCTGCAAGGGTCGGCACCGCTTCAAATGCCAGCGCCGCTGCAAGGGTTAGTGTCGCTGCAAGTGTCCGCGCCGCTGCAAGGGTCGGCGCCACTTCAAGTGTCAGCGCCGCTGCAAGGGTTAGCGTCGCTGCAAGTTTTCGCGCCGCTGCAAGGTCAGCGTCGCCGCAAGGGTCGGCGCCGCCGTAAGTGTCCGTGCCGACGCAAGTGTCCCCGTCGCTTCAAGTGCCAGCGCCGCTTCAAGTGCCAGCGCCGCCACAAGTGTCCGCACCGCTGCAAGTGTCGGCGCCACTCCAAGTGCCAGCGCCGCTGCAAGTGTCAGCGCCGCCACAAGTGTCCGCACCACTGCAGGTGTCGGCGCCATTCAAGTGTCTAAGCCACTGTAGGGGTCGGTGCCGCTTCAAGTGTCTGCGTTGCTTCAAGTGCTAGCACCGCTGCAAGTGTCTGCGCCGCTATAAGTGCCAACACCGCTACAAGTGTCCGCACCACTACAGGTGTCGGCGCCGCTTCAAGTGTCAGCGCCGTCGCAAGTGTCGGCGCCACTACAAGTGTCGGCGTCGCTTCAAGTATCAGCGCTGTGGCAAGGGTCGGCACCGCTTCAAGTGCCAGCGCCGCTGCAAGTGTCCGCACCGCTACAAGGGTCGGCGCCACTTCAAGTGTCAGCGCCGCTGCAAGGGTCAGCGTCGCTGCAAGTGTCCGCGCCGCTGCTAGGGTCGGCATCGCTTCAAGTGTCCGCGCCGCTGCAAGGGTCGACACCGCATCAAGTGTCAGCGCCGCTGTAAGGGTCCGCGCCGCCGCAAGTGTCGGCGCCGCTGCAAGTGTCGGCGCCGCTTCAAGTATCAGCGCCGCTGCAAGGGTCAACACCGCTTCAAGTGCTAGCACCGCTGTAAGGGTTAGCGTCGCTGCAAGTGTCCGCGCGGCTGCAAGGGTCGGCGCCACTTCAAGTGTCAGCGCCGCTGCAAGGGTCAGCGTCGCTGCAAGTGTCCGCGTCGCTGCAAGGGTCGACGCCGCTTCAAGTGTCGGTGCCGCTGCAAGGGTCGGCGCTGCCGCAAGGGTCAGCGCCGTCGTAAGTGTCCGCGCCGCCGCAAGTGTCGGCGCAGCTTCAAGTGCCAGCGCCGCTTCAAGTGTCTACGCTGCTGCAAGGGTCGGCGCATCTTCCATTGCCAGCGACGCCGCAAGTGTCTACGCCGCTGCAAAGGTCGGCGCCACTTCAAGAGTCTGCGCTGCTGCAAGTGTCAGCGCCGCCGCAAGTGTCCGCGCCGATGCAAGTGCCGGCGCCGCTTTAAGTGTCTACGCCGCCGCAAGGGTCGGCGCCACTTCAAGTGCCAGCGCCGTTTCAAGTGTCTGCGCCACTGCAAGGGTCGGTGCCGCTGTAAGGGTCGGCGCCGCTGCAAGTATCCGCACCACTGCAGGTGTCGGCGCCGCTTCAAGTGTTAGCGCCGCCGCAAGTGTCCGCGCCGCTGCAAGTGTCGGCGCCGCTGCAAGGGTCGGCACCGCTTCAAATGCCAGCGCCGCTGCAAGGGTTAGCGTCGCTGCAAGTGTCCGCGCCGCTGCAAGGGTCGGCGCCACTTCAAGTGTCAGCGCCGCTGCAAGGGTTAGCGTCGCTGCAAGTTTTCGCGCCGCTGCAAGGGTCAGCGTCGCCGCAAGGGTCGGCGCCGCCGTAAGTGTCCGTGCCGACGCAAGTGTCCCCGTCGCTTCAAGTGCCAGCGTCGCTTCAAGTGCCAGCGCCGCCAAAAGTGTCCGCGTAGCTGCAAGTGTCGGCGCCACTCCAAGTGCCAGCGCCGCTGCAAGTGTCAGCGCCGCCACAAGTGTCCGCACCACTGCAGGTGTCGGCGCCATTCAAGTGTCTACACCGCTGTAGGGGTCGGTGCCGCTTCAAGTGTCTGCGCCACTTCAAGTGCAAGCACCGCTGCAAGTGTCTGCGCCACTATAAGTACCAGCACCGCTACAAGTGTCCGCACCAGTACAGGTGTCGGCGCCGCTTCAAGTGTCAGCGCCGCCGCAAGTGTCGGCGCCGCTTCAAGTATCAGCGCTGTTGCAAGGGTCGGCACCGCTTCAAGTGCCAGCGCCGCTGTAAGGGTAAGCGTCGCTGCAAGTGTCCGCGCCGCTGCAAGGGTCGGCGCCACTTTAAGTGTCAGCGCCGCTGCAAGGGTCAGCGTCGCTACAAGTGTCCACGCCGCTGCAAGGGTCAGCGTCGCTTCAAGTGTCCGCGCTGCTGCAAGGGTCGACGCCGCTGCAAGGGTCGGCACCGCCGGAAGGGTCAGCGCCGTCGTAAGTGTCCGCGCCGCTGCAAGTGTCGGCACCGCTTCAAGTATCAGCGCCACTTCAAGGGTCGGCACCGCTTCAAGTGCTAGCGCCGCTGCAAGGGTTAGCGTCGCTGCAAGTGTCCACGCCGCTGCAAGGGTCGACGCCATTTCAAGTGTCAGCACCGCTGCAAGGGTCAGCGTAGCTGCAAGTGTCCGCGCCGCTGCAAGGGTCGATGCCGCTTCAAGTGTCGGTGCTGCTACAAGGGTCGGCGCTGACGCAAGGGTCGGCGCCGCCGCAAGTGTCCGCGCCGCTTCAAGTGTGTACGCTGTTGCAAGGGTCGACGCATCTTCTCTTGCCAGTGCCGCCGCAAGTGTCTACGCTGCTGCAAAGGTCGGCGCCACTTCAAGAGTGCGCGCCGCTGCAAGTGTCAGCGCCGCCGTAAGTGTCCGCGCCGATGCAAGTGCCGGCGCCGCTTTAAGTGTCTACGCTGCCGAAAGGGTCGGCGCCACTTCAAGTGCCGGTGCCGCTTCAAGTGTAAGCGCCGCCGTAAGTATAGGCGACGCGGAAAGTGTCGGCACCACTTCAAGTACCAGCGCCGTCGCAAGGGTCAGCGCAGCCACAAGTGTCGGTGCAGTTGCAAGCGCCAGCACCGCTCCAAGTCCCTGCGCCGCTACAATTGTCAGCACCTCCGCAGGTGTCTACGCCGGTCCAAGTGTCCGTGCCGCCGCAAGGGTCGGTGCTGCTTCGAGTGCCAGCGTCGTTGGAAGTGTATGCGCCATTGCAAGGGTTAGTGCAAGTGTCGGCGCCGCTGCAAGGGTCGACCAACGCCGCTTCAAGCGTCAGCACCACTACAACAAGGGTCACTGCAGAAATGTTATTCGAGAAGTGCTACTACAGGGGTTTCGACAGAAACTCATATTGAGGGAGTAGCTATCGCGAACAACTCATCATGAAACATCAGTCTCTAAATGAACAATAGCACTAACACTTTACTTTCTTGTACAGGTTGCCTAGTCGAGCAAGCAGGGCTCGAACAGGCGCGTTGGGACCTCCTGGGAGTTTTGGCTTGGCGGCTGAGGGACAAGGTATGTTGAGCAAGCTCAACCACTTAGCACTATAGGATTGAGAGAATACTAGTAGGAGACCCTAGGGCCACCCAGTCCTCACACACCTCACACTTAGTCACAAGTGAAGTGAGCAACCAAAGGGCTGACTACTCACAAGAAAATAACTGTTTATAAAATGATTTTAGAGGAGAGGGTCCTCTAAACCCCTCTCAATAAAACTGATTTTAGAAGGGGGTCCTCGAGACCCCCCTCAAGCTTGCAAATATTTTAGAGGAGGTGGTCCTCGAGACCCCCCCCCCCCCCTCAAGTTTACAAAGTTTGTATCAAAGTTACCGTTTCAAAAGATATTTAGCAAATCAGATATTTTGTCTCCATTAGAAGACATATTTGCTTTTGAACTTTGGTCGGTGCCAAGGGGCATCTTCCAGAGGGGACAGGCAGACCTGCCTGCATGTAGGGACAAATAGTACACTGCAGACTTTGTATCTCACCAACCCTCTAAGTTTTGGCGCCAAAAGTGCCAACCCAGCCTTAGTGCCCAAGTATAAATAGGACCCCTGGGCAAGGTCATATGGACGATAGAAGAGAGACAATAGAAATTGCACTGTTACTCTGCCAAAATATCACCAGACCTACCTAAGTATTCTCTCCCTGCTCATTCTCATAGTGTTGAGTGCCTTGTTCCTTCACTCCCCACTGACAGCCATCACTCTCAGGTGTTTCCCTTGAGAAAATTACTATTTTTGTTGTGAAAGTTCATCTTCTTGCAGGGAATGAGTCGAAGCTTGAGTTCCATTGTTACCAGAAGGAGAAGTTTTCTTCAGAAGTTGCACCAGGAGACCTTGAAGACTTGCAGACATCGTCCATTGGAGTGGGTCACGCCTCACCATTTCCAGTTATTCATAGACCCCAGTCTCATTACCCTCCTACACTTAGATAGAAGCGCTCTTCCTGCTCTTCTTGATCAACATTCTTGTGGCAATAGAAATCAGGCAAGAGGGGGAATACCTAGTCAAAACATAAAGAAAGTGTAACACCCCGTAATTTTGAGTATTTAATATTTAATTATTTTTAGGAGTAATAAAAATATTTGAATTGGAGAAACTAATATTCATGAGTTAGAGAATTTATTGAGTGAGCCGTATTATTTATAATTAGCGACTTTTAAGTTTAGTGACTCAAAATCTCGTGTGTCACATTTTGAGCTCGAAATTGGGAAATTTCAAAAAGTATCTCGGATGGCAATTCCGAGTACGCGGTTGCGTCCGGATGGGTCGATATGGTCAAAAAAGAGTACCCGGGGGTAGTAATTGGGTCTCGGGGTAATTTTGGGCATAGCCCGACCCACACGAGGTGATTTGGGCTATTCTAATTAAACCCATTAGGCTAAAAACGGGATTAAGGGTTTTTAACCTAATTGGGAGATTAAGGAATGGAAGCCAACATAACTCTAAACCTAGGGTTTAAGAAGGGATTTGGGGGAAAGCAAATCAAGAGCCAATTTGTGGATTTTGAAGCCAAATTAAGGGACTACACCAACGGAATCAGACCCTACAAACGATTTCAGGCTAGTGGTTAACTGCTGTGATTTCTAAATTGATGATAATCAATTAATATCATAGTGATGTGTAAACCAAAATTCGTTTTGGGGATAAATGGGTACAAAATGGGACTTGTTCTTGTAACTATTGAATGAGATTCAAAGTAAAAATTGGTGTGTTGTATATCTCTCAGTATAGATATCTGATTTGCACGCAAATCCGGAATATAAAGTGGTGGAATTTGGATTTGGAATTTGGTTGTTAGAACAAGTTGATGAATTTTAATGGAAAACCCATTTCGGGAAATTATGAAAGTAAGTGGAGAAATTTTGTATCTTAAGATCCATATGATGTGTAGGATGTAGATTAAACATATTTATATGGTGAGTTCTTTTAATTTGAGGTTGGATTTAAGGATAAAAACCTTGGAGTTTCGTCAATGGTGGAAAACAATTGCCTGGAGGAGACAAAGTCAGGATCGATCGATCGATCGACCTAGGGGGTTCGATCGATCGATGGTTCAGGATTCTTGGCAGTTTAGCCAATTTTAATTATAAAGGGAAATTTATTTAAGATTTAATTCCTTACTTTATTTAGTGATAAATTCATGTGAGGCACGTATTCCTTAACAATTATAGGGTGGTATAATTGGGTGTAGGAGGGTGGAAATTGTATGTCATGAGATAAACGGAATTGGGGAAATAATTCATAAGTTTTGATATTCAGCCGAGAAGTAATATTCGGGTATTGTAGTTGGGTGACGCTACATTATTAAAGGAGTTGAGGTAAAATATTTAATTGTGGACCAAGTGGGCGAGTCCGGGTATGTTGGTAATTATAGGTAAATATAATTGGGGAATTTATGGAGATAAATGCGTGACATATTGTGGGTGAATATCTGAGAATGAAATTATGAGATATAAAAATGGACCGAGTGAGTGAGTCCGGGTATGTTGGTTATGTGACACCAAAGTATTAAATTAATTATTGAGAGAGAGTAATTAATTTGGAGTCGAAACATAGACTCGGGAAATGTTAAGGTATGGGCAAAGTGAGCGAGTCCGGGGATAATGGTTGGGTGACACCAAGTTATTAAATTAAAATGTGTGACAATTAATTTAATTAGAGTCGGATTGTAGACTCGGGTAGTATTAAATTTATAAGTGTGTAAATTAATTAAATAAGAGTCGGATTGTAGACTCGGGCAGATATTAAATTAATGGGTGTGAAAATTAATTTAATCAGAATTGGATTGTAGACTCGTGTAGGATATTTATTAATTAATGTTTAAATTAATTAGATGAGAGTCGGACCACAAACTCAATTTAGTATGAATTAATTAATGTGAAAATTAATTATATTAGAGTCGAACCACAAACTCAGATTGCTGTAAAATAATTAATGTGTAAATTAATTTTATTAGAGTTAGACCACAAACTCGGATTTGTGTTGATTAATTAATGTGTTAATTAATTAAATAAGAGTCGGATTGTAGACTCGGGGAGGTATTAAATTAATAATGTGTGTTAATTAATTTAAATAGAGTCGGATTATGTTAATTGAGGTGTAAATTAATTAGAGTAGAGTCGGACCATAGACTCGGGGAAAGTATTATATTAATTGAGGTGTAAATTAATTATATTAGAGTCGGACCATAGACTCAGGAAGATGATAAATTATTGAGTGAGATAATTAATTACGTTGAGTCGGGCCACAGACTCAAGAAATTACAGGCACTGTACGGGATTTTGAGTACACGGTAAAGCCGGGTTTTTTATTACATATACGGTGTAGTGATAGTATATATATACGTGTATATATTGCGTGTGATATTAAATTACAGGCAGTGTACGGGATTTTGGGTATACGGTAAATCCGGGGTTTATAATATATATATATACGGTGTGGTGATAGTATATATATATATATATATTCATTGTGTGTGATATTAAATATAAGAGATTAGATATTTATTTAATTTATATACTCTAGTGCTATCAAGGGAGGTTGCGCGATGTGGGTGAATCCCCTAGCTTGAGGAGTAGGGCTAGTATATCCCCAGGTCATAGCGTCCGGTATATATGGGTGAGGGATTTATCTCACTTTCAGGGAAGGAATATGACCGCCTCCACTATGTTTATATTTTAGGCTATGTTGGTGAGCGATTCCAACTTGGGGAACTAGGTTTTGTGAGCACACCTAATGAGTTAGCATCTTAGAGGGAATTATCCGGAGAGGGTATACTCGAAGTGATGGATATACCAATATTGTATGTGTGGATGTTGTGGTAAAAGTATGTATATAATGGTAGTAAATATTATATACAGGTAATAATATAGTGTGTGTTGTATTTACTTTATATAACTTGTGACATGGTTATATGCTACTATTTAAGAGGAATTAATTAAGTTAATATTGAGATAACTTATAATTCAAGAATCATTTTACTCGGGTTAGAGTAGTATGGCAAGGGAAAGTTAAACCAGGACTAGTTGAACGGGGCAGTACAACTAAGTGGGGTTAAGGTAACCGGTAGGTGTGCACAATAGTGGAGGGGTGAGAATTTCCACAAGGGAGTGCGACACTAACTTAAATATGAAGCGCATTCATGCATTTTAAATTACTGTAGTTAATTCACTTGCTAAATATTTTCAAAATGTTTTGGGTTCTAACCCTTGCTATAAAACTATTTTCAAAACCATTTAGGTGTCCAGCCACGGGGACGCCAAGATTGATATTATATTCCAGGGACACAGAGCTGCGACATATGTGGATGCTAACAGGAGTTTGGATTAGACGCATCACTCATTCATTCCAAGAGTAGGAATCTTGTATCAGTTCCAGTTTTATTTAGGGCTTGTCGCCCAGACTTCTCGATACAGTTTTCAGGTGTAATTTATTCAGGTGTTGAATATTTTATTGGATTAATTCTTTGGTGGCCGGTGATTTATTCAGAAAGTTGTGTAATTATGATTCAGTTTATTTTCATTCAGTTGTGTGAATGGTTGATACTTTAATTCCGCATGTACTATTTTTATTTAATCATAAAGTTAAAATTGGCACCAGCTTTTGGAATACTAGGTGGTTAGTAAGTTTTAAAAAGTTTTCGACAGTGATGCTAAGGATGATCCGACTGGGATTCCTGTTTTAATTTGGTGTAGGATTGATCACCCAGTATTTTATTAGGCGAGTGTCACAGATGATATCAGAGCATCAGGTTTTAGTGTCCTTAGGATCTGTGCGGCTTTTCACATTTCGTCTTCGCAATCTTTGATATAGAGCCCTATTATAGGATTGTTGCATTCTCATACGCATATATGTTCTTCTGCGAAATTTAAAATTGAGAGTGAACTCATACAAATTTGATTCTCATTCCAGATGACGCCCAGGAGAGAGGGAGCGGCTAGGGCAGCAGAGGGAGATGAGACGAGGGAGGCTCGTCTGGAGTAAGAGCTACCGTAACAACGGCCAGAGATGATTTTGGCAGCACAAGTAACTGAAATAGTGGCACAGGCAGTTGAGGCGACGGTGGTCACAACGGCAGGGTACTTTCCACGGGATCAGCCACAAGTATTAGTGGCACCGGATGTTCAGACCCACGCGTGGTCATCGGGGTGGAAGCAAGAAAGAGAGGTTATTTTTAGTGGGAACCCACCAGAGTTGCGAGGGAGTTCAGATGTAGTGCTAGCGTGTCAAGGAAGGGAGATATCCAGTGTCACCTACGCATGGGAGATTGCGATGAGGTGTGGAAGCAAATGCTAACAACTTTTAGTTTAGTGGGAACAACGCTATAGTGGTGGGAGTCAATCACCACATTTGAGAAAAGGGACACACTAGCTATTGCAGAGTTTTGGGTGCGATTCGACCGCAAGTATTTTCCTCCATCCGTTGAGATCGAAATGAGGAGAAAATTTTGTGAGGTGACTCAGGGGGACCATTCAGTGGTCGATTACGAGGAAGAATTCACTCGTTGGCAAAATTTCGTACCGGATGAGGTAAGCAAGGAAAAGAGAAAGAAAGTAAAGTTTATGGATGGGTTAGTCTCGAGAATCAGACAACCTTTAATTGAAAATTCCACATTAGTAGATTATACTGATGTTGTTAGCGCAGCACTCCGGCACTGTCGGGAATATCGCTTCCACATGAAAGGAAGCGGGAGGGGAGTGGGAACTAACCAGTCAAATAAGGCAGGAGGGAACAATACCAGTGGGGTATCCCATCAGCAGATTGAGGGAGATCACGGGCAGGATTTCCGGCAGGGAAACCATGCCAAACAATTTAGAACTGGAGGCTATCGGCAGGATGGCCAGGAAATTCCAATAAGGTCGGCATGAAAGGGACCCGTGGCAGGGTGAATTCATTGAAGGTGTTTCGTTTATGAGGAAAGCGAGACACATGAAGAGAGTTTATCATAAAAAAGGGAGGGGTCAACTACAGGATGAGGTCCTGGATGTACAACCACTAAAGCAAGTCATGGGTGCATTCGGGCAGGGAGAAGCTACTCCGGAACCCGAGAACCAGCCGTTGCAGCAGGAGTATAGAGGTAATTATTTTTACCCTAGGGGCATGGGGTATATTTTTGAGTGACAACGAGTATGTCACAATATAAGACTTATGTTTCACTAGAGTTTGCGGGTGGTTCGAATTTAGTGGGAGCGTTGGTTGTAGTAGCCATAGTATGTGGACAAACTTTCTGTGGGGTGGAGGAGTTCCTTGGTGTTCTTCACGAGAGACTGGAGGTGTACACAGAGTGAAGGTTTAAATTATGCAAAGATTTACTGCTTTTGAGAATTATGGGAGTAAGGTTGATAATACTTTCTAAACATCGGCTGGATAGCGATGGAATTTAACTATTGTGGATAGTGGTGTTAAATTTTGGTGTTCGCGACACCAGGGTTTTGTTGGTACTGGGTATCACCGGAGAGGGCGTATAGCCTATATATATGTGAATATGTATGTTGTATTGCGTGGTGCGATAGCACATAGTGAGATTTTGTGTTCTCACATTTTATCCCAGTAAGTGGGGATGTTTACTGAAATGAATCAGGGTGGTTAGATTTATTTTAGATCAAAGAGAGATAGCTCGGGGTTTGTTTTGCGCAAGTACTAGTGATAGTAAGGGCGCGGTATTTTATGTTGTCTTTGGTAGCATGAGGGTAAGCATATTCACTTTCGTGTTGAGAGACAAGTATTTTGTGGGGAGAAGTTTGGACGTTAGTACATGGGTTGGGTACCCGAGCAGTAGATATATATGAATATATATATGTGATATGAATACGGGTTTGAAGTTATATTACGGGTTCCGACTAGCATAGTCGGGTAGCTTTCGTGCGGTAAAGCACGGGGATAGGGTCTATGGGCACCCGGGTTATTTAAGGCAAATTTTGTGCGGTTAAGCACGGGTATAGGGTGTATGGGCGCCCTGGTTAACTTTATATGCATACTAGTGTAATGTATGGTTAAAAACGGATGGGATAGATATAGCGAGATTAGAGGCACATGACTAGAGAATAATATGAAAAGCTTGGAACATTACGCTCATCTTAATTTCGAGGGCGAAACTCCTTTGTAAGGGGGGGAGTATGTAACACCCCATAATTTGGAGGATTTAATAGTTAATTATTTTTAGGAGTAATAAAAATATAAAAATTGGAGAAAATTAAATTCATGAGTTGGATAATTTATTGAGTGAGCCAAATTATTTATAACTGGCGACTTTTAAGTTTAATTACTCAAAATCTCGTGTCACATTTTGAGGTCGAAATTGGGAAATTTCGAAAAGTGTCTCGGATGGCAATTCCGAGTGTGCGGTTGTGTCCGGATGGGTCGAGATAGTCAGAAAAGATTACCCGGGGGTAGTAATTGGGTCTCGGAGTAATTTTGGGCATAGCCGGGCCCACACGGGGTGATTTGGGCTATTCTAATTAAACCCATTAGGCTAAAAACGGGATTAAGGGTTTTAAAAATTATTGGGAGATTAAGGAATGGAAGCCAACATAACTCTAAACCTAGGGTTTGAGAGGGGATTTGGGGGAAAGAAAATCAAGAGCCAATTTGGGGATTTTGGAGCCAAATTAAGGGACTACACCAACGGAATCAGACCCTACAAACGATTTCAGGCAAGAGGTTAACTGCTGTGATTTCTAAATTGATGATAATCAATTCATATCATAGTGATGTGTAAACCAAAATTCGTTTTGGGGATAAATGGATACAAAATGGGATTTGTTCATGTAACTATTGAATGAGATTCAAAGTAAAAATTGTTGTGTTGTATATCTCTGAGTATAGATATTTGATTTGCATAAAAATCTGGAATATAAAGTGGTGGAATTTGGATTTGGAATTTGGTTGTTAGAACAAGTTGATGAATTTTAATGGAAACCCCATTTCGGGAAATTATGAAAGTAAGTGGAGAAATTTTGTATCTTAAGATCCATATGATGTGTAGGATGTAGATTAAACATATTTATATGGTGAGTTCTTTTAATTTGAGGTTGGATTTAAGGATAAAAACCTTGGATTTTCGTCAATGGTGGAAAACAATTGCCTGTAGGAGACAAAGTCTGGATCGATCGATCGATCGACCCAGGGGGTTCGATCGATCGATGGTTCAGGAATCTTGGCAGTTTAGCCAATTTTAATTATAAAGGGAAATTTATTTAAGATTTGATTCCTTACTTTATTTAGTGATAAATTCATGTGAGGCACGTATTCCTTAACAATTATAGGGTGGTATAATTGTGTGTAGGAGGGTGGAAATTATATGTCATGAGATGAACGGAATGGGGAAAATAATTCATAAGTTTTGATATTGAGCCGAGAAGTAATATTCAGGTGTTGTAGTTGGGTGACGCTACATTATTAAAGGAATTGAGGTAAAATATTTAATTGTGGACCAAGTGGGAGACTCGGGATATGTTGGTAATTATAGGTAAATATAATTGGGGAATTTATGGAGATAAATGCGTGACACATTGTGGGTGAATATGTGAGAATGAAATTATGAGATGTAAAAATGGACTGAGTGGGTGAGTCCGGTTTTGTTGGTTATGTGACACCAAAGTATTAAATCAATTATTGAGAGAGAGTAATTAATTTGGAGTCGGAACATAGACTCGGGAAATGTTAAGGTATGGGCCAAGTAAGGGAGTCCGGGGATAATGGTTCGGTGACACCAAGTTATTAAATTAAAAAGTGTGACAATTAATTTAATTAGAGTCGGATTGTAGACTCGGGTAGTATTAAATATATAAGTGTGTAAATTAATGAAATAAGAATCGGATTGTAGACTCGGGTTGGTATTAAATTAATGGGTGTGATAATTAATTTAATCAGAGTTGGATTGTAGACTCGTGAAGGATATTTATTAATTGATGTGTAAATTAATTAGATGAGAGTCGGACCACAGACTCAATTTAGTATGAATTAATTAATGTGTAAATTAATTATATTAGAGTCGAACCACAGACTCGGATTGGTGTAAATAATTAATGTGTAAATTAATTATATTAGAGTCAGACCATAGAATCGGATTTGTGTTGATTAATTAATGTGTAAATTAATTAAATAAGAATCGGATTGTAGACTCGGGGAGGTATTAAATTAATAATGTGGGTTAATTAATTTAATTAGAGTCGGATTATAGACTCGGGGAGCTATTAAATTAATGGGAGTGTTTATTAATTTAATTAAAGTCGGACCATAGACTCGGAAAAAGTATTATATTAATTGAGGTGTAAATTAATTATATTAGAGTCGGACCATAGACTCGGGAAGATGATAAATTATTGAGTAAGAAAATTAATTACGTTGAGTCGGGCCACCGACTCAGGAAATTACAGGCAGTGTGCGGGATTTTGAGTACACGGTAAAGCCGGGTTTTATATTATATATATATCCAGTGTAGTGATAGTATATATATACATTTATATATGGCGTGTGATATTAAATTACAGGAAGTGTACGGGATTTTGGGTACACGGTAAAGCAGAGGTTTATAATATATATATACGATGTAGTGATAGTATATATATATATATATATATATATGTGTGTGTGTGTGTGTGTGTGTGTGTGTGTGTGTGTGTGTATTCATTGTGTGTGATATTAAATATCAGAGATTAGATATTTATTTAATTTATATACTCTAGTGCTATCAAGGGAGGTTGCGCGATGTGGGTGAATCCCCTAGATTGAGGAGTAGGGCTAGTATATTCCCAGGTCATAGCGTCTGGTATATATGGGTGAGGGATTTATCTCACTTTCAGGGAAGGAATATGACCGTCTCCACTACGTTTATATTTTGGGCCAAGTTGGTGAGCGATTCCAACTTGGGGAACTAGGTTTTGTGAACACACCTAGTGAGATAGCATTCTAGAGGGAATCATCCGGCGAGGGTATACTCGAAGGGATGGATATACGTATATTGTATGTGTGGATGTTGTGGTAAAAGTACGTATATAATGGTAGTAAATATTATATACGGGTAATAATATAGTGTGTGTTGTATTTACTTTATATAACTTGTGACATGGTTATATGCTACTATTTAAGAGGAATTAATTAAGTTAATATTGAGATAACTTATAATTCAAGAATCATTTTACTCGGGTTAGAGTAGTATGGCAAGGGAAAGTTAAATCAGGACTAGTTGAACGGGGCAGTACAACTAAGTGGGGTTAAGGTAACCGGTAGGTGTGCACAATAGTGGAGGGGTGAGAATGTCCACAAGGGAGTGCGACACTAACTTAAATATGAAGCGCATTCATGCATTTTAAATTACTGCAGTTAATTCACTTGCTAAATATTTTCAAAATGTTTTGGGGTCTAATCCTTGCTATAAAACTATTTTCAAAACCTTTTAGGTGTCCAGCCACGGGGACGCCGAGATTGATATTCTAGGGACACGGAGTTGCGGCATATGTGGATGCTAGAAGTAGTTTGGATTAGATGCATCATTCATTCATTCCTAGAGTAGGAATCTTGTATCCGTTCCAGTTTTATTTAGGGCTTGTCGCCTAGACTTCTCGGTACAGTTTTCAAGTATAATTTATTCAAGTGTTGAATATTTGTATTGGATTAATTCTTTGGTGGCCGGTCATTTAATCGGCAAGTTGTGTAATTATGATTCAGTTTATTTTCATTTAGTTGTGTGAATGGTTTCTACTTTAATTCTGCATGTACTGTTTTTGTTTAATCATAAAGTTAAAATTGGCACCAGCTTTTGGAATACTAGGTGGTTAGTAAGTTTTAAAAAGTTGTCGACAGTGATGCTAAGGATGATCCGACTGGGATTCATGTTTTAATTTGGTATAGGACTGATCACCCGGTATTTTATTAGGCGGGTGTCACAGAAAGCTTAGCTCAAGTTGATGCATTTTCGCAAACACCATCGATGAAACCCTCTGGACTACGAATGACATCACCGAAGATTGGGTTCTTCGATGGGGTTTGTTTTGCCTCTCCTTAAATTGCTTTTTCATGTTTTAAAGTTTAATTGAAAATTGTTTCTGTGGTATCAAAAAATATCCAAATAAAGAAGTTACTAAGAACAATCACAAGCAGATATGAAAGAATCCAAACACACAAGACAACTATGTACGTGGCTCAAAAATTTTCTAATGTCCACAGAGAGGTCTAATGTTTTGTTAAGTATCTCTCAAAAAGTTTCTGTTACATACGCATTGTCCCGGGATAGGGAAGACAATTTGTAAATCTTCAGTTTTTATTGTATCTGTGACTTGTGGTTAGTTCTCATGAGATCAGTCACGAATCCCTTGAATATATTGTGGAGAATATGGGGATTGACCTGGGCTTATTCCGAAAATAATAAATTCTTATACAGGTTCTTGCTCTATGATTTGGGACGCTTAGTTCCGCATCCTTCTTTGGCCTGGTCGGCTACTTTCATGGGCTCAGAATAAATGAGTCCCCACAATTGCCCCTAAAATATTTGGGCCGCTAGTTGGGCCAACAAATTTTAATTAAATCAGTACTCCATACAAAGTTCTATACTTGATTCTTGAGGACAACAAGGGTACACTCGTCTTTTGTAAGGATTTCAAGCACCAAATAATCCTCGAGAAGTGTGGGATATCATTTGATGTTTTGAACTTACATGTTAAGGAAGCTCTCGACCATCAACTGATCTTTCTTTCTTGAACTTTTCTATGTAGGCTTCTCTTCTCGCAAATTATTGTTAAAAAATTTAAAGTCTTTTCCTTCTTTCTCAGTTCTCTGTCAACGCTCCTCTTTATCCTGTAAGTTTGTAAATCTTCCTTCTTCTATTTAGTTTTTCTCCTCTGCGTATTCTGTAGCTATGGTTTCCTCTTTTCTTTTTGTTTGGTCATGGCATCTCTAGACGACAAATCTTTGGAAGAGTTTAGGTGTAGATACAATATTCCTGAATGGGTTGCAATTGACTCTGCTCCCCTTGCTAATAACGTGCGTAAAGTGAATGGGGGGCACTGGATTCAAACCCTTTTTATAACCCAAGGGGTTTAACTTTTCATTCGGATGAGTTATTTCTTAGATTTTTTTTATATATTTTCCCTCTCAGGCCCTTGACTTACCGAAGAAGTCAGTGCTCCCGGCTGATCACGAGCGTTCGCAGAAGCTGGGGGTCCTCAACTCGCCCTTAAGACTGCTCAAGGGATGGCTCTGGCAAGTTTTTATTATTTGTATCTCGTTTTTGTTATGAATTTTCATTTCTCTGTCTCATCTGTAATTTTCTATTTTTTATTCCGAATCCTCATCTACAGATGTTGTCCGATTTCACCGCGCTTTTGGATAACCATGTTGGTAGCTTTAGGCGAAAGGAATAACTGAAGGGGGCCTTAGATGCTGAGAATATTTATTTCACCAATGCTCGCAAGCTACGGGAGGATATGGAAATGGATATTTCCAAGGCTATAGAATCCTTGGAGTCTTCTCAAAGGGTTGTGGTCACTGAGAAGACGAAGTTAGTGAGGTCCAATAAAGAGCTGGTCGAAAAGGTGACCAAGTTGGAGGGTGAGCTCCCCCATGCTAAAGACGATAGCTACCGAGAGGGTTTTGAGAAGGCCTATTAGGATGCTGAGCGTTAAATGTCCTATTCTTATAAAGTCTCCTTCAAGAAGGGGTGGAATCAGGCCCTGAAGTCTGTTGGGGATCCCGCTGACTCTGAACTTTTTAGACTTCACTCCCCAGTTCCTGATCCTTTTGAAGAGGCAGATGGTGGTGACCAAGATGCTGATGGTGAACAGATTGCCCTTGCTGGGAATACTGGTTTCGGGTAAGAGCCGAAGATTATTGATAATGGAAAGGATATTATTATGGAGGATCGAGTGAACAAATAGGATTTCTTATTGACTAGGAATTTTAGATTTCCTCCTACAACTTTTGGTTTTTTTACTGATCTGAAACCTTATCTTGTAACCTTTATGTATTGGTTGCTGACCTTTTTTCTAAGTAATATTGAAATTTTCCGCTTACTCCTTATGTTTGTCTGTTTGAGTTTATGTTGATTCGTATTCCTGGTTTGATAATCGTTATTTGTAGTCTGCTGATTTAGATCGCTACATTCCTCCCGATTCTCAACTGGGAAGAATTCTTGGACTAGGCATCAGTTTGCAAGCTCGTAAGATTTTTGTCAAAATTTACAAGTCACTTAGATCAATAACCGATCAATATAAAAGCCAGGATGAAGTGGTTGCCAAACTTAAGGATGAGCTACAAGAGATGGAAGAAATAGGGGCCTCAGTTCAAGAGGAGGTTAATGCCCTAAAGCTCCAACTTCTAGAGAGGGCAGAGGTCAATCAGGTAAGTGAGGTCCTACAGGATCTAGTTAGTTTCAAGTCCTTCATAAAGATTCAATAGGAGAAAACTAAGAACTTGTGATTTGGAAGGATGGTTATAATGTTGGTTGGGTATATGCCCCAGTGAAACTAAAGGAGGCTGAAAGCATAGCGTTTACTCGAGCGTGGTTGAGTTCTCTTAAGGAAGCGAAGACCGAAAAGGAATCCAATATTTGGTACAAGTACTAGATTGAATGACCTGCTTATAGCCATAGTCCTTTTTAGAAGGACGATAATTGAATCTCGGTTGAAGCCATTCCCCCTCAACTCTTGGACCAAGACTTTGACAAAGATATTAAAGAACTAGCCCAACATCCTGATGATGGTCGATGAGCAGTAGTGGCAAAGTATCTCACTCGGTGACCTATTTCTTCTTAGATTCTTGTACTTTTTCTTGTTTTGGGTGTTGTAACCTTGTATTTATGATAAAGAAATTCCTTTCTATTTTAAGCGTTATGCTGACTAAACTTTTAAAATTCATTTTGGGTCTTTTGTGACTGACTAAATGGTGTTTAAGTGTTGGCATCCTGCCTCGAACATTCTCCCAGTCCAATATGCATGAGTAGTATCATTCCATTCACTTTACCTTTAGAATAAGGCCCCCTTTTGCTGTCAAAAATTATTATGAGGGTTTAAGTTTTCAATAGAATCAAACATTGAGGCTATATAAAAGACCGCCACTACAACTGCCACCTGGCCGCCTTCTGAGATTGGTAGGAAATAGAATAGTTGAACACAGTTTGTTATTCATCGTATTATTCATTTTTAGAGTTACATATGTTTTGCAAATACCATTCAAGTCATTTGATCTGACCATAAAAAAAATAGTATTTTTATTACTAATTTTTTATTTTAGACTTGAATGCAAACTAATCAGATTATTAGATTTAGTACATTTTTCTTCCCTCAATGTGAAAATTTCTCCACTAAAAGAGATATCTAGTGATATTTAGCGACGAAAAATGTACTAAATTCTAATAAAATGATTCATTTGTAATTAAATAAAAAAAATATTAATGTATTAAATTAAAAAAAAAATAGTAGAGCAATTATAAGGACCTCCCCTCTTGTTAGGCATAATTATAACCATATATGGTTGTCTATAATTATCACACATGTATGGTCTTGTTTTGCACATTCCACTCAACACCCTTGCTTTATGATTTCGCACTTACTACCCCTGTGGTAAACTAATTCTACGGGGGGCAGCAGATGTCAAAATAAACAAAAGCTGAGGTGAGTGTAACATTTCAAACAAAATAGGATGTCAAAGTATTATTTGAAATGAGGATGTCAAGTTCCTCGATCACTCGTTCTCCATGAGGATTGACCCCCTCACCTCTTATTCTTGCATATGTTCTCGAGTGTATAGTTATGATTCCACAATAACCTATCCTTCAGCAATCGACACTCCATTATATTATGTATTATTTACGTAATCTTTGAAGGTTTTCATCAAGATCTCAAAAGGATACATCCAGTGATACCTAATGGGACCACATAACGAATCCTCATCGCATAAATGCACATGCGGGTGGATGCTAATATTGAAGAACAATAAAGTAAAGTATTTCTCTAATACATAAACTGCCTCGACTAAAGTTTATTTCATAGCTTTAATGTGCCTTATGTTTACCACTTTTGCATAAAGTAGGGTAAAACAAAAACTGATTTTCATAGTTTGACAACAGATATCTTTGGGTTCATAGAAGTAATGCTCAAAAAGAAAACAGATTAATAGGATGATTATGTGTCATTCGTGAGACTTGCATTGTTTCAAGTAATTTTTTTAGTTGCTTCCTATCCTGCGTAAATTATTACAATAACTAGTTGGAGTCTTCATATTGAACAACGTGTCTAAGAGGATATTATTCTCAATATTAGTCAAAGTGAAAGAATCCCGAGGGATAGAAATGATTTCTTTTGTAGGATTATTTTTTAACCACAATTTCTTCTTTATTTTCATATCCTATATATCGTAGAGGGCGCACATTTCATCTTTTGAATGATATCTACCCAGACTTGTTCCTATCAGATGTTCTGCATCATTCTTCTCTATGTGCATAACATCAATTACTTGCCTTACATGATTATATTTTCAATACGACAAGTAAACAATATTGATCATATGGACCATGGCTTTGCTTCACTAGGGTCATTCGGATCCTCCCTAGATTTATGCTTCAAGTTTACAAACTGAGGGTGTTTGCTTATGTACTTATTTCTCGCAGTCGTCGCCTTCTCCTCAATCCGCTGATCATAAAGTGAAGCAAATTACATCATGCACTCGTAACCGATAGGCAAAAAGTTAAACTTATCATTCATGATAGGGTGATTGGTCGAAAAAAATCTACAATGACTAGTATAAATCATCTTACCACTATAATATAGACAACTTTCTTTAGTTTCCTCCCCGTATATGGGACATCCATAGTAACAATGAACATTACAACCAAAGAAGGTCCCATAAGAAGGAAGGTCGTGGATCGCCCACATCACCATTGATTGAAGTGTTAACTCTTCACCTTTATGAGACTCAAATTCCATCATGACTTTATCCCATAATTCTTTAAGTTCATTGATTAACGGGGCTAAGAATATATCAATATCATTACCGAGACCCTTCAGCCCGAGTATTAATAAAGATAATAATGTTGACTCCTTTCTCATGCATAGTGTCAGAGGGAAAATTGAAGGCGCCATGAGAACTGACCTATAACTCTAATTAGTATTTAAATTACCGAAAGGGTTAAACCCATCGGTTGAGATTGCAAGACGGATGTTTCATGGTTTCTTTGCAAATTCAGAGTGTCGTGCACTTAAAATTTTCCATATGAATGAATCAATCGAATGATGCATCAAATTTCCAGCCACCTTGCCTCGAGCGTGCCATGCCATGGCCTTCGCGATCCACGATATGGTGAAAAACCGTTTTAATCATAGCCTAAGTGGAAAATACTTCAAAACCTTTTGTGGGACTTGCGAGCACTCGCAATATTTTGCAGCCATATCCTTTTCATTCTCAAAAACCACATGTCTAGTCTCACTGTATACATAACACTCACATTTCTCTTCGTGATCATTGCATTACAATATGCAATCATACTTGCATGTAAGAATATATTTGTACTTTAAACCCAAAACCTTTAAGCTCTTCTTCATGGTAAGATAATTAGTTGGTAACGTGTTCTCTTCTGGGAGAATTTCCTTAACCCACTTAAGATTTTCGGTTACGCTTTTGACAGACAAACCAAATTGACTCTTCAGATTATGCAAACCAATCATTGCATATAATATTGAGTTATCTTCATCGCAATCTTTATATAAGGGTTTTGCCGCATCGGCTTTCAATCGTATATATTCCCGATATCCTGGAAATTTAGCATCAAATTGTTCATTTACTTCGTCGTAATGGGCATTATCTGTATCCATAGGTTGGTGTCTTTGAAGGTAGTGGACTTTGTAAGAATCATCAATTGGGTTTGTTAATAGACGATGAATTGGAAAATCGTGTACCACTTCCACTCGTTGGGGTTTCGTTACGAGATCGAGTACCAGCCATTCTTCCGGGACATAAGGTATATTTTTTTCACTATGGTATGTCCATATTTTATAGTCTTGACAAATTCCCCATTTTATTAAATGCAACTCAATGTCATCTAATGACTTATACTTTTCGTTCATACATCGGGTGCACAGACACAAAATGTTGTCACTTTTAAGATTCTAATAAGCGTATTTAACAAATTCTTGAACGCCCTTTACATGATTATTTGTTATTCGGTTAGTCTCCCACATCCACTCTTTGTATTGTGAGAAATCAATTTAATAATCTTTAAATTTCGGTCCTGTGTTAATAGGTTAAAACAAATGTCATGTTCAATATAAGAAATTAAACAAATTACGAAAATGTCAAAACTTAAACTCAAATAAAACAAAATTTCCAAGTGATATTATTACAAAAAAAAATAAAAAAAAATATTATTACAACTGAAACAAAAATATTGTTAGAACTTGACTAATAGAAAATTGGCCAAGTGATAAAAGAATTTTCATAATGGCTCAATTTATTCCCTTCCCCACTATCAATGTGCACATGTACCCCTTCTCAACCATTGTATATTTCATGAACCATCACCTGAGCCTCACCCTTTTGCAAAGGTCAGTTATGTACTTTACTTCCAACAATTATGGAGATGAGTTTGCACACGCTAACAATCCTACTATTGGCCACTTCCTTGAAATATAACTGCTTGTCATAGTCACCGTGAGGGGTGGACGATGATCCAAGACATGTGGCATGCGAAGGAACTGAGAAGGGGAGTGTTCAAGGAGGCGTTATTTGTGATGGCAATGTTGAAGGAAGAGACATTTGTGATGGAAATATTGAATGATGCGACATTTGTGAGGGGAAACTTATAGCAGGAGGAAAGGGGAAACCTTGAGAAGAAGGGTAATGGAAACCTTGAGGAGGCATTGGGGTTGAAAACCATGAGTAAAAAGAGAAATAAGTTTTCCAATTGGACTCTTCAAGGCTCCCAGGTTAGTTTTAATCTACTGGGTATCCCCATCTGTTCTGGACCGATGTTCCTTTTAGGTCAAGATACAACTCTTAACCGAAGAAAGCTCTTCCACGAGAGGTTGAAGCACCCTATATCTTTGACTCATTTGAGTCTACCCTATATAGGAGCTTGTCTAGTTTGGAATTAGTGACAAAATTGAGTCATATCCCTAGTCTACCAAAGATCTTTAGACGCTACATACCAATTCCTCTAATAGTCTCAAAAGGTAAAACACCCACACTACACCTAGGACTTCATTTTCATATTGCATTCTTCTTAATTTAGGTGTATCTGAGTTAATTCCATTTAAAATGATTTTCTATAATTTTTGGGATATTTTAAATAATTTTTCAAATTTTTAAAACATTTTTAAACATTTAAAATTAGGAATTAAAAATGTTGTGGCCTGATTTATACATATGATCCGAAAGCGGTAGACAATTCTGTGGGGGAAAATAGGATTTTTTAGAATTCTAAAACTCGCATCTGAGAGACGATGTTAGCCTTAAACGAGTTTGCCAGTGGACGATTGGATGTGTGTTTGTTGCCGCTCATAACCCTTAGACTTAATCATGTCCCTTGGATCATTAGTTATCAACGGTCTGCATGTATTTGGATCAATCCAAGTGCCATCACTTAGCACCAATCAGAGCATGATTAAGTATGGTCATCTCTCAGCCCTTTGATTGGCATTTTGAATTATTTGAAGGAATCTTAAACGTAGATCTGACTCAAACCTTCCAGATCCTTCCTTGAGTAGTATGAATAGATGCCTAGTGGGTCACGTTTGAGATCTTTGGCTCAGTTGAGAGTTGAGAGAAAAAAAGGGAGAAGAGATAAGAGAGAGAAAGAAAGAGAAAATAAGAGAGAGAAATAGAAACCCAAAGTCAAACTCCGGCCAAATTTCCACCAGAAAATACCTTGGAGTTTGAGTGACTTTGTACTTTGGAAGATCAACCCTCTCTAGTTCTTAATCTCTTCTCCAACCAAGTCACGAAGTCTTGATTTCATTTTCTTTCATATAAAGTTGAGATCTAAGACTGTTTGATTTCTTTTTTCAAGAAATCTTTATTTATTGGTTTTTCTTACTCTCTTATGTTGTTTTCAGAACTAGAACCAACAAATCCATTTCTGATTTCGATTTATGAGAATAACAAGACTTACATCTAGTTAAGATCTTGATTGGGTATTTACACTTTCATATATTTCACAATTTGTGAAATAACTATGTATATCGAATAAAGAAATTATTTACGATCTTACCTCTTTTGAATAACAAGATTCCCTCTTCATTTGTGAATGAAAATAAAGATCAACAGTCTGAGATTTTCGATCAAACTAAGTTCATAAATTCTTACTGTATATTAGAACGATTTCTATAGTTTGTTAATCATACTATTTGTATAAGTGTGTGTGTGTTTCATGCATGTGATTAGGCACTTCACTACTTACACTTATCACACTACAACACTAAAAGGGTTTTAGTAGAGAGATTCAGGACTTTAGAGTCGACATAAAGCTAAAAGGAGAAGCGTTTACAAAGCTGGGAGAAAAAACTCAACATCAGAACCTTCAGAGGAGTTACAATAATCCAAAGGAGTTTGCAAACATTCTGGACTTAGATTAGGTTTGATTGTATGTTTGGTTTGTTATATAGTTTGTAAACTGTTACTCTATTTTAGTGGATTTTTCTTTTGAGGTGTAGAGACCTTTGTGGATGTTTCCTCACTTGGGTGGGGTTTTACCACGTTAAAATCTTGTGTTCTTCCATGTTTAATCATCTTGTCATCACCTTCTTAAGACTGTGTTGACTTAGTGTAATACCCCAAACTTTTATGGAGATTTAAATTACATAAATGGAGGTGATTTGGTAATTTGAGGAATTACTGTGAGTAACTATTTTTGGAGCTTACAAGTGTTAGGTGTTTACCGACATGTGTTATATTTACTTTTGGTATTAAGTAAATGAGTCAGAGTATTTTATTTATACGTCGCAGTTGGGTAAAGCGACAAAGGATAATATTTTAATTGGAATACCCGTATCGAGATGTGTTAGGTTTCATTAGTGAATTGCGGTTAAGTGACTCGGATTAAGATTTCGAGTGCGCGGTTGGTTTTGGAATGGCCGAGATAGTTAGAATAGAGTATCCGGGGGTGGAATTTAGGTTTCAAGGATTTTTGGATTAATATGGATTCGTAATGGAGTAAACGAGTCATTTTTGGGTTTATAAGGTATAAACCCTTATTTCTCCCTATATAAGGCACGGGAGAGTGGGAAAAGAAAGAAAAGAGATAAAGAAGAAATAAGAGAAGAAAGGAAGAGAGAAAAGGATATTTTGACCACTCTCTATGGGATTCGACTCGAGGTCGTCGAATTTTATCCACGAGGCCAGTGTTTACTTGCTTTATTCAATTGAGTGTGTGTATCTCATATTGTAGTTGGTAAACTATATGATTTTGGGTTGGAACCCTTAAAATAAATTTGGGAAATTTGAGTATAAGTTTACAAATTGACGTATTGTAAACTCTTAATGATTTCTAGTGTTGAATCCATGATAATGGAGTGTAGAAATGGGAGAAATGATAAAACTAAGGCTTTAATGGTTTTAGGGCTTAAATCTAAGTGAAATGGTTTAATACCATAAATAAATTGATGTGTTTATTATATCATAGTTGGTAGATGATTATTTTGATGGTGGATGATGTTGGGATGATTTTTAGGAGTGGTTTTGGTGAAGAAATTGGGAGAAAAGCCGAAATAGCCATAGTTGTCTCGTGCTGAATTTTCACAGGATCAAATTGGTTCGCCCTCCCAAGACCGGATTGGTCCGATCTCCCAGGACCGTATTGGTCCGATTTTTGCTAATTTTTAGAAAATGAAGGTTCCATATATTTTCGATACGGTCGCATGGGCGCCGACCGCTTATTTTTCAGATTTTTTTTGGATTTGATATGATTTTAATACTGGAGGGTGTTTGAGACCGAAATAAATTGTGGAGATAAGTATTAGGGGTTCCCAAATATAGTGTGAGGACTTCTAAATTATTATTTGAGTGAGGTGTATACCTTGGGTTCTTTGAAAGTAAAACCTATGACTTATTAATTTAGGAGTGTTCGGGACGAGAAATACTCGGGGTAGTATTTCGGCGGGCGATTACATAAATATTATGCACGTAGGAAATATTTTTTATGTCGCCTATATGTTTGGAATGAATCCTAGGATGTGAATAGGAGGGAAATTGAGGATAGGGTCTAGAGGTTCATGAGCGGCTATCCGGGGTTGGTTGACGACTATGATTAGAGGTAACACGATACCGATAACATTGAATTTAATTAGTATGAATTGGTATTTTCGGGGAGTATATAAATCCTTAAAAAGTGATTAAGGTATTATTTATAATTAAGTAAGAGAATACTTATGGGAATAGTATCTTAAGTGTGTGAATACTTAAATATTATTACGAATGGGAACATTCCGGGTTATTGGCTATCGCTATATGAGATTGGCAATTATATATATATATATATATATATATATATATATATATATATATATATATATATATATATATATATATATATATATATTTGAGAAATGACGTAGATTATATATACGATGGGATTACAGTATATATAATATGATAAGAATACATATATATCTGTGTGTGATTTATATATTTTGACTTTAGAGGATGGTTCCACTGGCTTTCCTTTGGTGTAGGGTTGGAACAACTAGATTATATATTTTCTCTAGTGCGATCCAGGGAGGTTGCGCGATGAGGGTGAACCCCCTGGCTTGAAGAGCAGGGAGAGTATATCCCCCGGTCATATCGTCCCGTGTTCGAGTGCGTTGTGTGTACTCCACTTTCAGAGGGAACATGGTCGCCTCCACCGTTGTGTATAATTTTACCATGACCATAAGTGAGTCTGGCTTGCTGCCGTGGTTGAGTGAGTAAAGCCGAATTTGTATAGGTACTATGAGACTGCATCCTCTAGTTATTGCTCGGTAGGATGGTTATTATACTTGCGTGTATAGTATATTGCTTGTATATGAAGATGAGAAATCATATAATTTAGACTTGTGTAAAGAGTAAGATGAATAAGGTATGATTCTCATTATGGGAGATTCTTACCCGGATTTAAATTATGATTTATATATTAAAATGAGAATTATATATATATATATATATATATATATATATATATATACATGAGATTGTATATAATAAAGTGAAAGTCTTGGAATATGAACAGTGTGTATATACATATCCACATGAGTTTTTATATACGCATTGTGTGTTGAGGGCGTAATGAATCTCGACGATCAACATTCCCAGGTAGTAGTGTATCGGGGGGTTCCTTGTTTGGATTTCGCTTCGCGATACACCCCACGCATGAATATAGAGTAATGTCAGGAATGTGGAGAAGTTTATCCCTTAATACTTGTGTTTAGAGGATGGGTGATAGTGATTTAGTTAGCCAAGGTAGCTTAACTAGGTTGTTTAAAAGATATGTGATAGGAGTGCACTATTAGAAGAGGCGTCAGGGGTATCTCATGGGAGTGCGATACCAATTTAAGTATGACATAAAATCGTATTTTAAAATATGGCATTTATGTACTTGCAAAATATTTTCAAACTCAGGCTCTGACTCATTTCTCTATTTTCTCTTGTCTTGCTATATATTATATATATATATAGGTGTCCAGACACAGCGACGCCTGGATGATGATCCTTTCGAGTCAGACGTTGTTGCAGCAGCTGTGGATGCATGCAGGTTTATTTTTAGACACTTCTATTCAACACTCGGGTCGAAATTGGAAGCATTGTAGTAACACTCGGGTCGAAATCCCAATTGTATTCATTTATACTTTTATCGCCTTTTAGTGCGGCATTCGATTTGGTTGTATTATGTTAAGTCGAGTGTTCGATTATTTTATTTCATTTCAGAATAAACTGTGTGAATGTTTTACTTGAATGATTTGATAAAAAATATTAATTAAATAAAATTTTGACGCCGGCCTAATAGGTTATTAGTAATTAAATTAGTTTTCGACATTGATGCTAAGAATGAACCATATGAGACTCCTATTTTAATCTGGTATAGGATTGATCGCCTGGTAATTTATTAGGCGGGGTGTCACACTTAGTTCTTAAATTTGTTTTGTTTTTCAAAACTCGTTTCACCTATACCGTAACTAACCCGTTCATATAATCTTTTAAACACATCTTGTGTTCGTGGTTTGTTTTGACTAAAGAGTTTCTTCAACAAACTATTCGAAGCCATTTAAATTGTTTAATCTTTAATAAAATGACTTAAATGGTGGTTTTTCAATTGGTATCAGAGCATTGGTTTCAAAAATTATTTTAGATCTTGAGTTTCGGAAATTATTTTCTCAAAACAAACTATGGACCAGAAATTTGAGAGATTAGGTAACATGTCCAGACCCCCTCTCTTTTGATGGAACCAACTTCCCTTATTGGAAAGTGAGGATGGTGTGACACCCCGCGTAATTAAATCCCGAGTGATCACTCAAAATTAAATTAAAACAGGTCTCTCAGCTGGTTCATTCTTAGCATCACTATTGAAAACTTTTTAATTACTAATGACCTAAGTGAAATTAGACCGATGCTAAATTTTAAATTTCATTAACTAAATAAAATACCCCATGCAGAAAAAGATAATTAAACATTCACAATATGGTAGAATTGAAACCATCTGACAATATATAATGAATGAAGTCATGTTGAGTCAATAATCAGCTAAAACTCCAAAACTGCTAAATAAACTAGCATAATACAAAACTGAATACCTGAAATCGGGACAATGGACAACAAGTCCCATCTTAGAGTACAAAGAGGAGATCCTACACTAGATCTAAATAAATAAATCATCTATGAAAAATCATGTAAGCCTCCACAACACTGCAGCTATGGGCCCTTGGACTGGATCCCCAGGGTTGTCATCCCTGTGGATGAACACCTAAAAGGTTTTGAAAAGATTTTGATAGCAAGAGTTAGTACTCAAAACATTTTGAAAATATTTAGCAAGAAGTTATCACAATAAAATAAGCTATTGATTACACATGTTAAGATTTCATGCACTCTCTTGACTTGCCTCACCCCTCATCTATAGTGCACGCCTAAGGATCTTATCCTTAGCCCACTTAATTGTACTACCCAAGCTAACTAGACTAATATTCATGACTAAACTTATCTTCTCAACTAAGTTCTCATACCACCCATACAGTATGCTAATAGTAAACATATCTCATATGTTTTATACTTAGCTAACTTTTCACATCTTGTTACCTTTTACTTTTACAATTAAGTCTCACTACTTAATTTATCCTTAAGATAATCACTATCTATTGTTTAATCGTTCTAATTAAGTCTCCTCACTTAATTTACTTGTAGATGTATGCACATCATCTAATTTTCAACTATCCCATATAACTAGATTATTTATACATTATACATTTAACACACAATATGAACTTAGAAAATAATTCTTCACTATTATGTCCTTATAACAATCATTGAGGACCCTTGGTTCGGAATAGTCCATCGACACCAAGTAAAAGGATTGGTTCGGAATATAGTATACATTTCACACATAATAAATATATACTTATAAAATCATTCTTCACTATTATTTTCTTATAACACACATTGAGGACCCTTGGTTTAGAATTATCCATCAACAGGTTCGGAATATCACCTCGAGCCCAAATTTATTTCATGTAATTGTTCGAAAAATCACCTCGACCCCACTAATGAAAATTTTATATTTATATTTTTTTTTGGTTCTGAACTCTTTCATCATGACCTTAATTTACTATTTCCATATATTAGTTTGGAATCCTACCTCGACCCTAATATAGGCAATTATATTTTAGGTATTCTCTCCACCTAAGTATTTATATCATTCAGTAGGTATACACACAACCTAATAATCCTTCTTGTACGTAATATTTTTCTCTCGGATATTCACGGTACTTTTCATATTACATTATTTTCACATACTAGTTCAGAATTCTACCTCGACCGTAGTATAATCAAATGAACTTTAGGTATTCACTCCACCTAAGTATTGATATAGTTAGTTAGGCTTACACACCACCTAAAATCATGCGTGTATGTAATATATTTCTATTATATATTTACCGTAGTTATTAGATTATGATTTATCTCACGATGGCATTTATTTGGGTATTCACACAAATCTAAGGGCCTTAATTACCCATACATTTATTTCAGTGGTTAAGCTATCTCTAACCTACTGGTATAGTCCTTGGATTTACTTTTACTCTCTTCATAACTCAAATCCCAAATTCTCGATGCACTACTCGATCGGTTTATACTCGTCGGTCCATCTTTCCAAATCTTGGACTCAATGATTATAATAAACCCCCATTATACACCTACTAGTTCTCCCTAAGTCCCTACATTGGTATAATATCATCACTAAGGTTCCCCTCAAGTATTGGCAATCGATTAGGACTAAACTAACAAAATAACCCAAATTTAGCCTCGGTGTTCATAGGCCGATCGACTCCTTCGATCCATCGACATTCAAGGGCCGATCGATCGATCAAGCAATGTCCGACCCATATTCGTCTTCTTCATTGCGTATTCCTCCATTAACACACTTGAAACTCTCATAGTAATTCACCAAATTCACAACCAATCATCCTAGACTATTTCTACATGTATAGGGATGATTTCTAAGGTTCCAAACATCTCAAATCTTTTCATAAATCATTTAAGAACGGATTAAAAACATTTATCATCAAAACCTTAGTCTTGTGTTCTTTCCACATATTTAACAACAAATCTAGATTTAAACCCGTAAAAACAATCATAATAACATATGGTTTCAAGGCGTCTACATATATAATCACAACTACATGCAATTCCTACCTAACATGTAATCTATTCAATTCTTTTTCTCCAAGAATAATCAATAAACTAAACTATTCATACAACGTACACATGGGTATTATAACTCAATTTAATTTTTGCCAATAACCACTAGCCTTGGCTAGTATGATTTGATTTCGTGATTGATGTACAAAATTATAGTTTTTCTTCTCCAACATTGACTCCCTAATTGCTTGTGTTGCAAGAGTCCCTTTGAATTTTCCACAAATCTCTTCTTAGGCTTTGGGAATGACTTCTCTTTTCTGTTTAATGGCTTCTCTTATGTTATGAGGTTTCTAAACCTAGCCAGACTTTTAATCAGCTGATATAACACTCCCAAAATTCGTATGTCTTCTCACCACCATATGTCAAAAGACTAAAAATCCTCCGAATTGTATTGATTTAGCCCAAAAATGCCCCGAGACACATTTAGTACACTCGGGTATACCATTTTGACTATTTTTACCCTTACGAACTCATCTGTGACCTCTAAATTACCATTTGAGTAACTTAAAATATATTTCTCATTTTGCATCTCAAAATAGTATACACGCGACTCCCGGTGAGATAATAACATATACACCCATATCACTCGCTTTGACATATATCAAATTAACTATCAATATTTACTATTCACACTTAGAAAATTAGATCATAACATTAATTAGTCTCTATCTCTCGATTACAATTTAATAACCATAATTATTATTTAATCACTTAATAATCATAATTATTACTAAATCACATTAAATTACTCCACTCGCGTAATTTAAATTAAAGTGTATTTTCCTATTTAATTACTCACTTGATTAAACTCTAAATACGCAGAAATACAGGGTATTACATACTTTCCCCATTAAAAAGTTCATCCTCGATATTAGGACATACCGGTATAAAACATAGGATCTATAACATCACTACATCCTCTAGTACCCCCATTCAAATCATAATAACATAAGCCTTACTACACTATACACCCTCTAGTGGTGCCCACCTATCAAGAGGCTTAATCACTGTAGCATCAGTTTATCAACAGGCTTTCTCAATTCACTACGTACTGACATACTCCCCCAGCATTGTGATCTCAATACTGACTCTATCATCTCCACACTAAGAAAAGGTAGCACATCCTTAAGTTTTTGGGTCACGACATACAAAATTAGCCCACAACAGTTTGTGGTACACTCCACTTTTTTAACAACGGACTCCAAGTCCCGATCAATCCAAAAATATAGTTATCCCCTCATTTCTAATCAACTAGAGGGTGAGCGACAAATATTTTTAGACAAAACCTCAAAAATACTTTGTGCATGATGAACATGTACGAGTTATTACACACAACTCTATCAATGGTAATTTCACCCTTCAATTACCCTGCAAGTCACCAAATGCACTATTAGCATTAACCCTCATAATAAACCAGATCTGGTCTAACCATTGGCTATAGGTGATACAATAGGCCCAAAACAAACTTCATCCCATCACTTCCTAATAATCCCTATCAGAGGTGGGTTTTCAGGATCTCATCCTGATTCACAATAATATTGGGCAGCACCTTGCACCAGTGTAATCCTTATTTTTAAGGAAAAAAAATATTTATACATCTCGGTCAATTCATTTCACACACTTGGAGAAATTATTGACCTTGTCACGACTTGGTAGCCCACCAATGATATTATATAGTCTGACTACCCATTCCATCATTGGGAAATGCAGACTTGTTACCAAGTTTTTGGTTGCTCCTCTTAAGTCAACCTTTTTCCCATCCCTGAGTGATGTACCTGGAGACAATCTTACAATATCTCACCCAACATCAATTTCCACTTATAATATCTCACCAAAAGTAGTACTTTATACACCCCTTCTTTCCCCGGAGTATACTAACATTTTAGTAATGCGCAAGCCACTTATAACATTCATTCGAGTAAGGCTCTGCTCTAATTTCTCACAATAATTTGGTATCCTCTTTATCAAGTGATATCATTTAAATGGCTTTCCACATCCTTTCAACCCATCTCGGGTGTGCTAACTCTCATTGCATATATATACTTGGATTATCGTCTTTCTCACATGGCGTTCGATCCATCATACCATTCAAACTTTGTTGATAACTGTCCCTCATCCATATTCCCACGCATAATTTCCACGCACTTCTATCTCGAACGACTTTTGAAAATCCAACTAATCAGGGCGCCCATACACCCTATAAACCGTGCGTACTTTCACAAGTATCGCGAACGTCCCACATGTAACACACTTTTCTCAAAATTAGCCTCGCATTCTCGGCTTGGTTATAGCACTTGGGTATTCTCAATCACCCATAATTCATAATTTAATTCTCCTCCAGATTGTCCCATCTATCAGTCACTATAAGAAAAATTTCAGGGATCTTTCCAAGTACTACCATCTCCACTTGCCTTATACCGTATTATAGCTCTCTGCTCATAGTGTTTTCTCAATGTGACTAACGGTTATTAACTGAAACTGATGTCCTAGAAAATGTCAATATCTCTCTACTCCCGATATTTATCAAGGTTCACGCATGTCTCATCCCACGGTGAAACCTAAAATAGGAACTTCCTCTTAATGCACCAAAACTAGCATTGTCAGGTATCGAGTTCTATAAGCCTCAAACGCACAATTGGGACACTCAAATGCTATCCCCGACATATAAATACACATTTCACTCCAACATCTCCAAAGTAGTTATACATTATTCAGCCCGCACTATCACAAGTCATTAACGCTAAATGTCATCATAACAACCTCAATATCTCTGCTTGACAATACATCCTTTATACTCTGAATCATATCAGTAAAGTTCCTATGCACCGGGATCGACTATAATGCGACATCTATAATTTTTGAAGTCTTGTTAACCAGTCCATACCCAGGATAACATTATACTCGTGTAATACCTCACTATAACGAGTAATATATATACAGTAACACCCTTGGGTATACATCCTCTCCCATGTGGATGAAACCAAAGATAACTTCGTTACAACATGCAAATCTCTCAAGCAAATCTCATTTAAAACAAAATATCATGAATCTCTCGTGTCATACGAAATTTACCTCTTTCGCCTGAGGATAAAACTCATGCATCTACATTACTCATCACCTGTCTATTCAAATGATTCCCATACATCACACGCTTGTTTAAACTGAACCAATAACTATTGTAATCATTATCCCTACCAGCATGCTCAAGCTCCTTTTCTCTCTTCGGGTGGAGTCAAGGCATGTGGTCCCGCTTTCCATGAAATATATCCTAATAGAATCCTTCTATCTCTGGCCACACTGGACGTATTAAATTTATCCTTCTCTCAGACATTGGTATCCTCATCTCAGATGATTACCCTTGTTGTTCCCTTCGTTCTGTTGTTCCTAAGGAATACACTGGTAGTCTTACTAGTCCCAACTGAATCCATCATCACTCGACATGAATCCAATCATCCGAATCATTTAAAGGAGTTCCCTATTGGGTCTCTCCCTTCGGTGTCTCGCTAGTACCATTACATTCAATCTTACTCCCTGATTGAATTATACAACATTTTTAACTCCCTTATCATGGAAGCGTTAATATTATCTTGTAAAAGTACGACATTGTCGCCATTTACATTAATCGTTCAAGCACAATTGTTCCCTTAAATGCTGAGGATGACTACTTGTGAGACCATTATTCCACCAAAGACTCCTTTCTCCATTGTACCTTCCTCACCTGGTACAAAGTTTGCTAAATAATATAAATTCCTTCCAATAGTCAGCCTCTGTTCGACCCTTATGTGATAAGTTCATAAACTCCACATGCATCACTTTCTGAACAAGATAAATAAAGGAACTTGTGATCAAACTGTACTGAGGATTCCTACAAGGGCATAATATTCCTCTTCACAAATGTGGTGACAGTTTCCCCCCACTATTAATATGTGTTTCCACTTAGCTAAAAAAAAATCACAAATATTCACTTCTGTGTATTTCTACACCCTACCATATGCCACTGTTTATTAATGTTCTCTTTCCATTTGGATAACACATACAACATCCGTATTTACATAAATTTCAACGGTTGGTCCTTTTAAAGATCCCATGGGTTCTCTCCCGAGTTCTTCAATTCGTTCGATATATACATCCTTATATGGGGTGACTAACTCCCGTCACTACAGTGTTGCTCCTATGAGCACTATAATTTGGATTTCTTCCATCCATTTGTCTATCACCCATCATCTGTATCCCACCCTTTACTCTCTCTCGCTACTTATAACTCTGGGGAAATTTCAAATTGTATCCCCGTTCTCTACAATGGTGTTTGGGACACTACCATCCGAAAGTGATTAACCGACTTGTTGTCTACTCAAATAGTATATATGGTGATCCCCCACTCGATTCCCATTTCTGGAATACTTTATGACTCATATTGAGCCCCTCCCTCCTGCAGTCCTTCAAACGTCTTCACTGGTCATCCTAAAGAGTTCAATGTACTATGTCCAATCAAACTCATATATAAATCACATCATCTTCTTAATAGCAATAGATCGTACACCACGTACGTAGAGGAATGCAACAATCCTAAGATAGGGCTCTATATCAATCAAATGATACACTGTAAATGTAGTAAGTCGTACATATTCTATGAACACTAGAAGATGATGCTCTGATACAATCTGCGACACCCCGTCTAATTAAATCTAAGGTGATCAGTCCTAAATTAAATTAAAACAGGTTTCTCACCGTGTTCATTCTTTGCATCACTATCAAAAAAAAATTAATTACTACTCACCGAAGCGAAATTAGACCGGTGCCAAATTTTAAATTTCATTAACCCGATAAAATATCCCATATATAAAAAGATAATTAAAATATCCCGTATATAAAAAGATAATTAAACATTCACAATATGCTAGAATTGGAACCATCTCACAATATATAATGAATAAAGTCTTGCCAAGTCAACAATCGGCGAAAAATACAAAATGGCTAAATAAACCAACATTATCCAAAACTAAATATCTGAAATCATGACAATGGACAACATGTCCCAACTGAGAGTACTAAGAGGAGATCCTACACTAGATCGGAATAAATGAATGGTCTATGTAAAATCTTTCAAGCCTCCACAAGGCTTCTTATATGAGCCCCTAGACTGGATCCTCAGGTTTGGCGTCCCTCTGGCTGGACACCTAAAAGGTTTTGAAAATATTTTGATAGCAAGAATTAGTACTCAAAACGTTTTGAAAATATTTAGCAAGTAGTTATCACAATGAAATAAGTTATTGATTACACATGTTAATATTTCATGCACTATCTTGAGTTGCCTCACCCCTCATCTATAATGCACGCCTAACGATCTTATCCTTAGCCAACCTAGTTGTACTACACATGCTAACTAGAATAATATTCACAACTGAACTTTTCTGCTCAACTACATTCCCATACCGCCCATACAGTATGCTAATAGTAAGAATATCTCATATGTTTTATACTTGGATAACTTTTCACATCTTGCTACCTTTTACTTTTACAGTAAGTCTCATTACAAAATTTATTATTAAGGTAATCACTGTTTATCGTTTATTCCTTATAATTAAGTCTCTCCACTTAATTTACTTGTAGATGTATGAACGTCATCTAATTTTCTACTATCCCATAAAAGTATATTATTTATACAGTATCCATTTCACACACAATACATACTTATAAAATCATTCTTCACTATTATGTCCTTATAACTCACATGAGGACCCTTGGTTTGGAATAGTCCATCGACACCAAGTAAAAGGATTGGTTTGGAATACAATATACATTTCACACATAATATATACTTATAAAATCATTATTTACTATTATGCCCTTATAATACACATTGAGGACCCTTGGTTCTAAATAGTCCGGCAACACCAAGTAAAAGGGTTGGTTCAGAATATCACCATGACCCCAAATTTATTTCATGTATTGGTTCAAAAAATCACCTCGACCACACTAATGAAATTTTTATATATTTTTTTCGTTCCAAACTCTTTCATCACGACCCCAATTTAATATTTCCATATATTAGTTCAAAATCCTACCTCGACCCCAATATAGGAAATATATTTTAGGTATTCTATCCACCTCAGTATTTATATCATTCAGTAGGTATACACATAACCTAATAATCATGCTCCTACGTAATATTTTTCTCTCGGATATTCCCCGTACTTTTTAGATTACATTATTTTTACATACTAGTTCGGAATTCTACCTCGACCCTTGTATAATCAAATGTATTTATGTATTCACTCTACCTAAAATCATGCGTGTACGTAATATATTTCTCTCGTATATTTACTGTACTTATTAGATTACGATTAATCTCACGATGGCATTTATTTGAGTATTCACACAACTCTAAGGGACTAGTTACCCCTTCATTTATTTCAGTAGTTAAGCTATCTCTAACCTACTAGTATACTCCTTGGATTGACGTTTACTCTCCCCGTAACTAAAATTCCAAATTCCCAATCCAATACTCGATCGGTTTATCCTCGTCCATCCATCTCTCTAAATCTCGCACTCAATGATTATAACGGACCCCCACTATACGCCTACTAGTGATCTGTAAGTCCCTACATAGGTTTAATATCATAACTAAGGTTCCCCTCAAGCGTCGACAATCGATTAGAACTCAACCAACCAAAGAACCCAAATTTAGCTTGGGTTGATCGATCGATTCCTACTGAACATGTTATTTATTCAATTCTTTTTCTCCAACATTCAATTCCTACTACATGCAATTCATACCTAACATTCAACATTCAATTCCTAGATTTAAACCCGTACAAACAATCATAATAACATATGATTTCAAGGCTTCTACATATATAATCACAACTACATGCAATTCCTACCTAACATGTCATTTATTCAATTCTTTTTCTCCAAGAATAATCATCAAATTAAATTATTCATACAACTTGCACATGGGTATTATAACTCAATTTATTGTTTACAAATAACCACTTGCCTTGTCTAGTATGATCTAATTTCGTGATTAATGTAGAGGAGGATTGTTTTTCTTCTCCAGCCTTCACTCCCTAATTGCTTGTGTTGCAAGAGTCCTTTTGAATTTTCCACAAATATCTTCTTAGACTTTATGAATGACTTCTCTTTTCTCTTTAATTGATTTTCTTGTGTTATGAGCTTTCTAACCCTAGAAACACTTTTAATCAACTGATATAACACTCCCAAAATTCGTAGGTCTTCTCACCCCCCCCCCCCCCCCCATATGTCAAAAGACCAAAACACCCCTGAACGGTCCCGATTTAGCCCAAAAATGCCCTGAGACTCAACTAGTACCCCCGGGTATACCATTTTGACTATTTCGACCCTTACGGACTCATTCGTGACCTCTAAATTACCATTTGAGTTAGTTGAAATATGTTTCTCATTTCTCACCTCAAAATAGTCTACACGCGACTTCCGATGAGATAATAAAAAATACGCCCATATTACTTACTATGACGTATATCAAATTAACTATCAATATTTACTATTCACACTTATTAAATTGGATCATAATATTAATCAGTGTCTATCTCTTGATTAATATTTAATAACAACAATTATTATTTAATCACTTAATAATCATATTTACTACCAAATCACATTAAATTACTCCACTCGCGTAATTTAAATTAAATCGTATTTTCTTGTTTAATTACTCGCTTGATTAAATTGGAAATACACAAAAATACGGGGTATTATAGATGGTTGCTTTCATTCAAGGTATGTTGGGAGATGATGCATGGGATGCTATTGAAAATGGTTACTCTTTACCGACTAAACCAGCAACAGATGGAAGTACTGAGAGGATTAGGAAACTGCTAAGTGAATACACTAAAGAAGAGAAACATGCCTCCATTAGTAATAACAAAGGAAAAAATGCTATATTCATGTCCATAAAGGAACACGAATTTTAGAGAATATCATCTTGCACAACTTCTAAGGAAGCTTGGGATATTCTTGTGACTGCACATGAAGGAGGCACACGTGTTAAGGTTGCTAAAACCCAAATATTAATCCCGTAGTACAACACTCTAGTCATGACTGAGACTGAGACATTTGATTATTTCTACATTAGGTTGACAGACATTGTGAAAAAATTGCTTGTTAATGGTATAACTTATGACAAAACATAAATTGCCTCTAAAATTCTAAAGTCACTTCTTCCTAGATTTGACAATAAGCGCTATGAAATTAAGAAGATGGATGATCAAAACCGTACCCCTAAACTCCTCACTAGCAAGCTAAGAACCGTGGAAATGAAATTAGAATTTAAGAAGCAATTAACACAGACCCATAAGAGACAGTCCACCTCTAATGATGTCTTTACCTCTAAGTTGACCAAACCTAAATGTCAATTTCCTGAAATTGACTGAGAGCCTTATGAGGACTGTAATTTATAAAGTTTTGATAATCAGCTTGCCTTAATGTCTAAACAATTCAAGAAAATTATGAAATTTAGAAATAAAATAGCTACTAGACAAGGGAAACCTACATATCCCAACCACTCTAATAATAGGCCTCCTGAGAAAAGATTTGACAAATACCTTAAGAACATTGAATGCTACATATGTGAGAAGTTAGTACACATAGCCAGTGACTATATGGTCAATTTGAATAAAAACAAGAACACTAGGGCTAATCTGTGCAAGACTTGGGATGACTCAAGTGAATCAGAATTTGATGAACCTGAGTCATTCAATGTGTTTGACCCCTATATGTCACTATTTGCCCAAATCATATACACTGATGATAAGGAACCTGATCATGATATCATGAATGATATTATCCCTACTTGTTTGTGTGCTTTATTTCTTGAGAATGTTGATAATGTTTCAAACGATGTGTGTGTGAGTCAAAGGGAACATAATATTGTTGATGTCAATGGGAGTGTGAGTCCTAAATTGAAATCAATAGGGGACACTACACACCTAGTGACTCCGATAACGAGGACTTCCTAGACATTCACACACTATACTTAAAAATCTCAAGAAAGGCACTAAACCTGAAAAAATTGTCAAAGACCTTACAAAGAAGATAAAAACACTAAGCTATATGGTCAAAAAAAATGTTGAAGAGTACACTTCTCAATGTCTAATTCATGATAATAAGACCAAAACTTTTGAGCAAAGGTTGAGAGAGTTGTCTGACTCGAATGAAATTCTGGAAAATAAATACAAAGAGACGTTGCTAGAATTAGAATAAACAAAAGAAAAGACATCAACAGTCTTTAAAAAGTTTGCTATATTTGAAAATAATTCTAAATGTTTTGAAGACTGTGTTGGTAAAAGTAAGACCAATTCTGATGACAGAACTAGAATAGGTTTTTGCCCTAACAATACCAAGAAAACTAAAACTTTTGAACCTATCAAGTTTATTTCTGGTGGCAAAAGAACTGTTGAAACTTTTCTAGACTTTCATGCCTTAAAAAATGATATTGATTCACAACAACAAAAGTTAAACATTGATGAATCAAGTAACTCTAATCATAATTTTGAACATAAGGCTAAATACGTCTGCCCTCCCATTAGAAAAGAAGATTCGTCATTTCATCCAGTGAAACCTAGGAATAAGAATAGAATTCAAAACTTAGACAAATCATTGTCTAACAATATTCATAAGGTTAAGCCAGATGCTAGCCATCTTTACTACTCTTATTGTGATGTCTTTGGACATTCCCTTGATGGTTGCTTTTCCAAACATCTATATGAACCAATATATCACTCACTTGTTTACCATAACTTCAACTATTCTATGATAAGAAGAAACAATTGTGTCCTACCTAGACATCCAGATAAGAATTCAAATTATCGTAATAGGAGGAAAAGATCAAATGATAAAAGATTACCAATAATAAGGAATCCTAGATTCTTTACTAAACCAAATTATCAAAACATTTATCAAACTCAAAAACATGCGCAAAAAGATTTTAGAGAAAAAGATGAATCTCACAAGTTTTATCAAATGCGAGCTAATATGTGCAAATTGAAAAGTAGAGCAATCTGGGTTAGAAAAAATGAGTTGTTATCCCGATGAAATGCAGCATTACGATTAGTCCTTTGAAATTGAACACACAGCATCTCGTTGGTATTTAGACTCATGATGTTCAAAACATATGACCGGGGATGATACCAAACTTTCAAATAAAACTAACTTTTTTGGAGGAAAAGTCTTATTTGGAGATGGTGTATCATCCCAGATCATAGGTAAAGGAACACTCCATGAAGAAGGATTGCCTATTCTTGAGGATGTTCTTTTGGTAAAGGGTATTAAAGAAAATTTATTAAGTATATCGTAATTCTGTGACTCCAATCATACTGTCACCTTTTCAAAGAACAATTGCAAATTTTAAATGAGAATTGTGACAGCATTATTACCGGAATTTGTACTCCAGATAACTATTATACAGTCAGTCCAAGTACAGAGGTTTGTAACATTACCAAAATGGATGATAATGACATATGGAATAATATATTGGGTCCCATTAATTACGGACGCCTTAGTAAATTGTTTTCTCAATATATAGTTAGAAATTTTCCTAAGATCAAACCAATTTTAAACAATATATGGATTCCCTGTCTAGAAGGAAAGATTTTTAAGGCTCCTCAAAAGTTATATCCACTAAACCTCTAGAACTCATCCGTAAGGACCTAATGGGTCCTTATCGTACTGTTAGTCTTTCTGGCAACAGTTACATTATAGTTATGGTCGATGATTTCAGTCGATTTACCTGGGTTGCCTTTTTAAAACATAAATCATAAACATTTTGTAAGTTTTTGAAAATATTATTTCGCATTAAAAATGAAAAGGCCTCCCAAGTAGATAGAATTCTTAATGATAGAGGAGGAGAATTTATAGATTCTGGTGTCATAGAATATTGTGACTATAATGGTTACAAACATGAATTTAGTACCCCTAAGACACCTTTAAAAAATGGAGTAGCTGAGCGTAAAAATTGCACCCTTCAGAAAATGGCATGGGTGATGATTCATGATAAGAACTTACCTAAATATTTCTGTGTAAAATCCATTCATACAGCTTGTCACGTTATCAATCGTGTATACTAAAGAAAAACACAAAACAAACATCCTATGAACTTTGGTATGGGAATAAACCTAACTTAAAATACCTTAGAACCTTTGGTAGTACCTGTTATGTATGTAAGGATAGAGAACCCCTGTTCAAATTCAAAACCAGAGGAGATAAATCTATTTTCCTAGTATATTCTCCAAATAGTAGAGCATACCGTGTCTACAATCTTCGTACCAAAACCTTAATGGAATCAATTAATGTGGTTATAAGTGACACTAATGTCGAGAGTTAGATAAGAGGAATAACTATTGGGGATGAATCCGAAAACTCTTTAACTTATGATTCACTAGAAATAGTTGATCCTTTATCAACCAGGACCCCTGAAGTCCCTAACTGGGTTTATAAAGATCATCATTTAGATAGTATAATTGGTAATCCTATTGATCCAGTTCATACAAAATCCTAACTACGTACTCTTGCTCATTATGCATACTTTGTTTCTCTTATCAAACCAAATATTGTTAATGAAGCACTGAATGACCCAGTGTGGATAAGTTCTATATAGGAAGAACTTCTTTAATTTATCATTCATGACGTATGGCATCTTGTACCCCGGATAGAAAATATAAGGGTTATTGGCACACGTTGGATTTTCAAAAAAAAAATAAATGAATCTTGGATGATTATTCATAATAAGGGTAGATTAGTTGCCCAGGGCTACTCTCAGATTGAAGGAATAGATTTTGAGGAGACTTTTCCACCAGTCGCTCGCCTTGAGTGTGTTCGCTTACTCTTCGCAATAGCTTGTTGTTTACACTTCAAATTTTATTATATGGATGTTAAACCTTCCTTCCTTAATGGTATTATAACAGAAAAGACTTACGTAGAACAACCCAAAGGGTTCATTGACCCTCGTCATCCAAATCACGTCTATCGTCTTAAGAAAGCACTTTATGGGCTAAAATAAGCCCGTAGAGCTTGGTATGAACGTCTATCCACTTTCCTTCTAAACAATGGATTTAAATGTAGAGGGAATTACCAAACTCTTTTTGTCAAACATTTTAACAAACATATTACGATAGCCTAAGTATACGTAGACGATATAATTTTTGGATCCACTTCCCCTACTGATGTCAAAACATTTTCTTACATTATGCATAAAGAATTCTAAATGTCACTTATGGGGGAGTTACAATTCTTCTTAGGTATTCAAGTTAAACAAAATTCAGATGGTTTATTTGTATCATAATCTAAATATGCTTTAGAGATTATAAAAACGTTCGGCCTATAAACTGCCAAAGATGCTAGGACACCCATGAGTACTTCAATTGAACTCTCTAAAGAGGAAAATGAAAATTCCATTGACTTAACACGATACCAAAGTATGATAGGAAGTCTTCTATACCTTACTGCCTCCTGACCTGCCATTATGTATACTGTTTGTGTGTGTGCCCGATATCAAAATAACCCTAAAGAGAGTCATTTATTTTGCGTTAAAGGCACTCTCAACTTAGGACTTTGGTACACAAATGACACATCTAGTACGATAATTGGTTACACCTATGCTGATTGGGCAGGGTGTTCCGATGATAGTAAAAGTACATTAGGAGCATGCTATTACATAGGTAATAATTTGGTAGGGTGGAATAGTAAGACACAAAATTGCACTTTCTTATCTACAGCCGAATCAAAATATATAGCCACAGATAGCTGTTGTGCTCAATTAATTTGGCTAAAACAAATGTTACGAGATCAATTACATCTCTATTGTGATAATCAAAGCACGATCAATATTTCCAAAAATCTTGTTCAACACTCTCGTACTAAACATATTAAAATACGACATCATTTTATACGCGGGTTAGTATAATCAAAGGAATTGGAGATTAATTACCTGCCAACTGAATTGCAATTAGCTGATTTATTAACTAAACCCGTGGACAATATAAAATTTGAATCTTTACGAAAAACGATTTGGATGGTTATGGAAGAATGTTAATGTATCTTTCTCTTATTTATGTTTATACCCTTTATCCATTTGAGACAAATTGGTGAGAAACTTTGAGTCCACTTAGACACTATTTTGATTACATCAACTAAAATGCTTGATCTTAGTTATCTTATTATAAGGACATCAGTACCTCGATTTATCAGGATGTTGTTAGGGTATTGTTTTGTATCTAGTTGAGTAATGTAATTTTCTTTTTTAGGATATGGGGTAGATATAATTTTGATAGGAATTGGATTTTTCTTAATTTGTTTGTATCCCTACGAGTCCTAGATGACTCAAAGGAGATTTTGTCCCATATTTACAAAGGGGGAGGTTGAATCACCCTATATCTTTTACTCATTTGAGTCTAAACTATATAAGAGCTTGTCTAGTTTTGAAATAGTGACAAAATTGAGTCATATCCCTAGTCTACCGAAGATCTTCAGACACTACATAACAATTCCTCCAATAGTCTTAAAAGGTAGAACACTAACACTACACCTAGGATTGCATTTTCATATTGCATTTTTCATAATATAGGTGTGTGTGAGTTAATTCCTATTAAAATGATTTTCTACAATTTTTGGCATATTTTAAATAATTTCTAGAATTTTTAAAACATTTTTAAACATTTAATTTAGGATTTAAAAATGTTATGGGTTGATTTATAATTTTCCCCAAGTTCATAAAACCATGCTTGGGTAGGATCCAAAACCGACAAAGAATTCTGAGGGGGGAAATAGGATCTTTTAGAAGTCCAAAACTCGCATCTGAGAGGCGATCTTAGCCTTACACGTGTTGGCCAGTGGACGATTGGATGTGTGTTTGTTGCCTCTACCAACCCTTACACTTAATCATGTTCCTTGGATCATAAGTTATCAACGGCCTGCATTTATTTGGACCAATCAAAGTGCCATCGCTTAGGACCAATCAGAGCACGATTAAATACACTCATATCTCAGCCTTAGATTGCCATTATGTATTAATCGAATCAATCTAAACCGTAGATTTGACTCAAACCTTCCAGATCCTTCTTTGAGTAGTATAAATTGATGCCTAGTGGGGGACATTTGAGATCTTTCACTATGTTGATAGTTGAGAGCAAAAAAAATGAAAAGACAGATGGGAGAGAAAGTAAGAGAAAAGAAGAGAGAGAAATAGAAAACTCCAACCAAATTTCCATGACAAAATACCTCTGAGTTTGATTGAGTTCGTACTTGGGAAGATCAACCCTCTTTAGTTCTTAATCTCTTGTCCAACCAAGTCACGTAGTCTTGATTTCCTTTTCTTTCCGATAACTCAGTTTGATTTCTTTTTTCAAGAAATCTATATTTCTTGGTTGTTTTTACTCTCTTATGTTTTTTTCAAAACCAAAACCAACAAATGCATTTATAATTTTTGAGAATAACCAGACTTAGATCTAGTTAAGATCTTGATTGGGTATTTACACTTTCATTTATTAATTAATTTGTGAAATAAGTGTGTGTATCGAATAAAGAAACTGTTTAGGATCTTGCCACTTTTGAATAGCAAGATTCCATTTTGATTTGTGGATAAAAACAAAGATCAAAACTCTGAGATTTTTAGTCAATCTGAGCTCAGAAATTCTTACTGCATATTAGAAAGATTTATGTAATTTGTTAATCATAATGTTTATTTAAGTGTGTGTGTGTGTGTGTGTGTGTGTGTGTGTGTGTGTGTGTGTGTTGCATGCATAAGATTTGGCACTTCACCACTTACACTTATCACACTACAACACTAAAAGGGTGTTGGTAGAGAGATTCTGGACTTTAGATTCAACGTAAAGATAAAAGGAGAAGCGGTTATAAAGCTGGGAGAACAACCTCAATATCATAACCTTCAGAAGAGTTAGAATAATCTAAAGGAGTTGGTAAACATTCGGGACTTAGATTAGGTTTGGTTGTGTGCTTGGTTTGTTATATAGTTTGTAAACTGTTACTCTATTTTAGTGGATCTTTCTTTTGAGGTGTAGAGACCTCTTCGGATGTTTCCCCAGTTGGGTGGGGTTTACCACGTTAAAATGTTGTGTGCTTGCATGTTTAATCTTCCTCTCATCACCTTCTTGAGATTGTGCTGACTTAGTTCTTATATTAGTTTTTTTTTTCAAAACTGGTTTCACCTATACCTTAAATAACTCGTTCATATAATATTTTAAACACATCTTGTGTTAGTGGTTTGTTTTGACTAAAGAGTTTCTTCAACAAACTGTTCGAAGCCATTCAAGTGATTCATCTCGAATTAAACGACTTAAGTGGTGGTTTTTTAGAGGTGCAATGTGTTTTAACTTTTTTTGGCATACGTGATCTAGCAACTCTCGTCCTCCCATTTTTTCCTTTCCAAAGGTCGGGTCCAAGGAAACATTTTTGATGTCATCATAAGGGCTCGAATTTAACTGATTGCTAATGGCCTCTATTGATTCTAGAGTCTTACCAAGAACAACAGGATTTTTTCTCGTTGGGCATTCACATAAAAGTTGGCCTGATTTGGTTATTTACTATCTTCTGGACCTTCCTTTGTCCTACTGTAACACCCCGTATTTTTGGTACATTTAATTTAATTAATTCGGAGATTTTAAATTACTTAGTGTGTTGTAATTTAATGAATTAATTAGAACAGAATAATATATAAATATTAATCTGGGATTGAATGGTTAATATTTAGGGAAAACTTATTTACTAAGCGAATAATAATAATGTAATTATGTCGTCTAGAGTATTAATGACGAGGTATGTACTTATCGCATCCGAAAGTCGGTATAGACTGTATTAGGTGGGGGATAAGTATTTTTAGAAATTAACTCGGATGCAAATTCTGAGGGTACAGTTGAGTCCGGATGGGCCGAGATAGTCGGAAAAGTGTACCCGGGGGTAGTAAACGGGTCACGGGACGTTTTTAGACATAGCCGGGCCCACTCGGGGACATTTGGGTCACTTGGGCTTGGCCCATTAGTCAAAAAACGGGATTAAGTAATTAATCTAATAAAAAGAAATAAGGCGGTGGCTGAACTTAATTAGAGAAAACAAATTAAGGGTTAGGAAACCCTAACAGCAGCCAAAGCCAAATTGGGGATCAAAGAGAGCCATCAAAGGTCATCTTCAACCTTGGGATTTAGCTCCAATTCAGACTCTACGAACCTTAAGGCAAGTGGATAACTTGCAATAGCATTAAATCTATTTTCGATTCATATTCATGTGTAGTGATTATGTAGAAATCCGTTTTTGGGTGTTAACGGAATAAACATGGGATTTTGAAAACAACAATTCTGATTTACGAAATTTGGGGTGATGTTTCTTATAAAATCTGATAATGGTGAGTTATTGTATATCTGATAAGAATGTTATCTGCATATTTGGAAACGAATTTGATGATGAAATTTGGGGTATGAATGGACCTAGGGTTAATGATGAAACTTTCCCCAAGTTTAGAAATTTGAGTTAATGGACGAATTAGTGATGTTGTTGAATACTCTGGAGATCCTTAATGAGTTTCCTAATATGTACAAATGCTAAAAGAGACTTAGTTTCAGTGTAGAAGGAAATTAGGGTTTGCAGATTTTCGCCCATGGCTGTCCGTCTTCGCGAAGAAGACGAGTACCTGTTCGATCGATCGATCGACGCCATGAAGTCGATCGATCAACGGTCGGCAGAAACTGACAGTTCGCCCAGTTTTATTTATATAGGAAGAGATTTATATAAAAGTTGTTATGCAATTAATTATTGTTGAGAAATTAATGCATGGGGTTACCTAATTAAATGTGAGTGAATTAATTAGGAAATGGGAGGAGAAATTTGGATGACACGTCAAAATTGGTTGAGTGACATCGAGGTATATTATATTACGTAGTAATGGACTAAGAAATTTAGAGTCGGGATTTAGACTCGGGTGAGGTTAATTCGGGCTATGAGATTGAGTCCAATTAAATGGTGAGGGCAACATCAAAAGCAACTGAAATTATTAATGTGCAAATTAATTAATAATTCGAGTTGGGTAATAACCTCATAATAAAAATGGAATAGGCTTGTGTCACGGGTTTGGTACACGGTGTAGCTAGAACATTTTTATATATGTATATATATATATACGGTGTGTGATAGTATATATATATAGTGTATGCCTTAATATCAGTGGTTAGATATTATTATACTCTAGTGCTATAGGGGGAGGTTACGCGCAGTGGATGAATCCCCTAGCTTGAGGAGTAGGGCGAGTAGATTCCCAGGTCATAGCGTCCGTTACAGGGGGTGAGGGGCATCTCACTTTCCGGGAAGGAATATGACCGCCTCCAATCGTATACTAAACCAAGTTAGTGTGAGATTCTAACTTGGATAACTAGGATATGTGAATATACCTAGTGTACTAGCACTTTAGAGAAATTATATCCGGGGAGTACTTTTACTCGGGTGGATATTAGTGGTTTATGTATTCCAGTGTGTGTGTGAATGCTGCAATATTCTAAGTATATAATAGGATGATTATTATATACGGACTAAATAAATACAAGCATGTGTTGTTGTATATGTATAACGAGTGGAGTAGTTATATGAATTAAAAAGGGAAATGATTTAATTAAGTTGATGTTACTAATGACTTAAAAATCATAATCATATTTTACTCAGGATAGAGTAGGGGAGGAGTATAAGGAGACTTTAATAATTATCTAGTCATGAGATAGATAACTAGGTGATAATTAAAGCGTTAGTGGTGCACATTAGAGGAGGGGCAAGGAAGTTCTCAAGAGAGTGCGACACTAACTAAAATATGAAGAGCATGCATATTTATTATTACTGCAAGTTAATCATTTGCTAAATGTTTTCAAATGTTTTGGGTACTAACCCTTGCTATAAAAAAATTTAAAAACCTTTTAGGTGTCCAGCCACAGGGACGCCAGACCTGACTCGATTCCAGGAAGTCCGTTGCTGCAGCATATATGGCTGTTGCGGGACCTTTGATAGACGCCTCTTTCTTTCATTCATAATGTAGAGACTCATTATTATTTATTCGACCATGTCGCTCACTTTCCATTTATTTGTTTCTTAGATTGTTGGGATTCTATTCTTGTCTTTATGGGATTTATTATTTGGACCGATGGTTTATTCGGTTAATTATCTTTACTTGTGGAATGATTAGTTCAATTATCTGTGATGGTTATATTGTTTTTTTTTTCGCATGGGTTTTAGTTTAATTAATGAAAGATAAAATTTGACACCAGTCTATTTTTCTCACTTAGGTGGTTAGTAATTTAATAAAACGACAGTGATGCTAAGAATGGACCAAATGAGAAACCTGTTCTAACTTGATTTAGGACTGATCACCCGGGATTAATTAGGCGGGGTGTCACAGATGGTATCAGAGCATCAGGTTCTAGAGTCCTTAGGATCTGTACGGCTTTCTACATTTCAGCGTAGCGTTCGGTTGTTATAGAGCCCTATTATTAGGACTGTTGATTATATTTTCCGCTTGTGAGATATCGTATTCCTGCTATTAATTTTTGTATAAATTGTGTACTTATACAATTCAATCTATTTCAGATGCCGCCAAAGAGACAGAGAGCGGAGAGGGCTGAGGCTAGAGATGAGGTGAGGGAGGCTCGACAGGAGCCACAGGTACCGCCACCACCACCACCGCCCGAGTTGATTTCCACCACTCAGGTGGCAGTGATAGTGGCCCAAGCGGTCGAGACAGCGATGCGAGCTATGGCAGCTCATTTTCCACTGCCCCAGGCACCGCCTCCATTGGCTCCAGCAGTTCAGGCTCCAGTGGGGCCACCATCTTGGCAGCGAGTGAGGGAGACCTTTCAGAAGGGTCACCCACCTGAGTTTCGAGGTAGCACCAATGTGGTTGAGGCTTGTGACTGGAAGAAGAACATTCAGCGCCATCTGCGCATGTTAGAGGGTACAGAGGTGCAGAAATAGATGCTGGCTACCTTTCGTCTGTCAGGGGCAGCCTTACAGTGGTGGGAGTCCATAACCACCGCTGAGGAGCGGGATTTGATGCCGATTTCTGAATTCTGGGTGCGGTTTGACCGCAAGTACTTCCCTCCAGCAGTAGAGTCTGAGATGAGGAAGAAATTCAGCGAGTTGGTACAGGGTGACAGGTCAGTGGCAGTATATGAGGAGGAGTTCACCCGTTTGGCAAACTTTGTGCCAAACGAGGTGAGCGATGAGGAGCGGAAGAAGTCCAAGTTCATGGATGGTCTGGCTTGGAGAATCAGGCAGCACTTGATTGGAAACCCGGCATTGGTGACCTATACAGATGTCGTTAATGCCGCACTTATACATTGTCAGGATCATCGTTTCCACACTAAGGGGAACAAGAAGGCAGGTGAGCCGAGCCAGCAGGGCAAGGCAGTCACTAGTAGTGAGACGAGTGGCACACAGCAGCAGGTCATCATTCAGCAAGGGAATCAGGCTAAAATGTTTAAGCCTGGTGGGTTCCGACCAGGAGGACAGGGGTTCAGACAGGGGAAACCAGGCCCTAATCAGCAACAGCAGGTTCCTCAGGGCCGTCAGGGCCAAGGAAACAACGGGGGAGGCCAACCGGGCCAGCAACGTCAGGGCCAGCAGGGCCAACGGCAGGGTGACGACCAGAAATGCTGTTTCTCTTGTGACCAGCCAGGACACTTCAAGAGGGAGTGCCCACAAAGGGGCAGAGGCCAGCAGCAGGGTGCCCAGCAAGGGCAACAGGGTCAGATGCCACCAGCAGCACCAGCACCACCCGCCCCACAGCAGCAGGGGCAGATGCACTACGGGCATGTGTATAATGTTCGGGATGTTCCCAATCCTCCAGCACAGCAGGCGCTGCCCGCGATCGAGGGTACGTTCTCTATCCATGGCACTATGGGTCGGGTATTGTTTGATATGGGGGCCACTCATTGCTTTATAGCTACACATTTTGCGAAGGCTTTAGGGTTGTTAGCCACCGCAGAGAGCACTGTTACGTGTGTCGACTCACCTTTGGGAAACGGGTCGCTTATATTCTTTATGTGTCGGAGAGTAGGAGTGGAGATTGGCGGTTTAGTTTTACCTGCGGACATGTTGGTATTAGATATGCATGTTCATGACGTGATCATCGGTATGGATTGGCTCGCTGACTATAGAGCCATGATTGATTGCTTCGGTGGAAGCCTGATTTTTGCCATTCCGGGGCAAGAGATGTTTGTAGTGGCGATGCCTCGCCCAGCGGGAGGCTCGACCACTCATCTCTATTACATTGAGGAGGAAACCTCACAGGAAGTGGTAACTCCTTTAGACTCTATTCCTGTGGTGAGGGACTTTGAGGATGTGTTCCAGGAGATACCAGGATTACCACCCAGCAGAGAAATCGAATTTGTTATCGACTTGACACCGGGGACGAGGCCGATAGCTCGGGCACCTTATCGGATGGCCCCTTCAGAAATGCGGGAATTGAGGGAGCAGATTTAGCAATTACTGGGTCAGGGTTTTATTCGGCGGAGTACATCACCGTGGGGTGCGCCGGTGTTGTTTGTGAAGAAGCGAGATGGGTCACTCCGATTGTGCGTGGATTATAGGGAGCTGAACAAGGTAACGATACGAAATAAGTATCCGTTGCCTCGGATTGATGATTTATTTGACCAACTGAGAGGAGCGTCTTACTTCTCCAAAGTCGACTTGAGGTCAGGGTATCATCAACTGCGTATCCGAGAAGAGGATGTTCCTAAGACCGCTTTCTTGTCGCGGTATGGATCGTATGAGTTCAGGGTGATGCCCTTCGGGCTCACTAATGCACCAGCAGTGTTCATGGACCTCATGAACAGGGTTTTCAGGGAGTACCTAGATCAGTTTGTCATCGTGCTCATTGATGACATCCTAATCTACTCGCGTACCGAGGAGGAGCACGCAGAGCATCTGCGCCTGGTTTTATAGACACTGAGGGATCATCAGCTCTATGCCAAATTCGAGAAGTGTGGATTCTGGCTACGGGAGGTACAGTTCCTTGGTCACGTCGTGTCAGATCAGGGTATTGCAGTGGATCCAGATAAGGTGTCGGTGGTGAGGGAGTGGGGACAGCCCACGACACCGACCGAGGTGCGCAGTTTTCTGGGATTGGCCGGTTACTACAGACAATTCATTAAAGGATTCTCTAAGATTGCAGGACCTTTGACGAATCTGACTCGGAAAAGGGTGCCTTTCAAGTGGGATGATAGTTGTCAATTAGCGTTCGACGAGCTAAAGGACAAGTTGACATCTGCACCAGTGCTGGCATTGCCAAAGGGAGGGCTAGAGTATCGGGTTTACACAGACGCATCCTTACGGGGTCTTGGGGGTGTGCTCCAGCAGGAGGAAAGGGCTATAGCTTATGCTTCCAGGAAGCTAAAGCCCCACGAGAGGAATTACCCCACTCACGACCTAGAGTTGGCAGCGGTCATTTTTGCTTTGAGGATATGGAGGCATTATCTTCTAGGAGAGCAGTTTACTCTATTCACGGATCACAAGTCACTTCAGTATCTCTTCACACAGAAGGATCTGAATATGAGACAAAGGCGGTGGCTAGAATTCGTGAAGGACTACCAGTTTGATATCCAGTATCATCCTGGTAAAGCTAATGTAGTAGCAGACGCATTGAGCAGAAGACCGACTGGGGAAATATCGAAGGTATGGAAAGCGAAGTGGAGAGAGCTTCAATATGAGGACGACGTAGCAAAGGCTTGCATGTCGGCTTTGTCCATCACACCCGAGATCATTATGCGGGTTGTGAAGGCTCAGGCAGGAGATCAGATTTGCCGGGATAGGGTGGGCCAGTTGTTAGCTGAGGGAGCAGAGGGTTACTCGATTAGCTCAGAAGGAGGCCTACGTTTTAATGGGAGGTTAATAGTACCAGAGGATGAGGACTTGAAGCACGCAGTTATGACAGAATCCCATGGTTCGAAATTTGCAGTACATCCCGGTGGGGATAAAATGTACCAAGATATGAGGAGGCAGTATTGGTGGGCAGGGATGAAACGGGACATAGCGGAGTTTGTTTCGAAGTGTGCCACGTGTCAGCTTGTGAAAGTTGACCACCAGAGGCCATCAGGGATGCTACAGCCGTTAGAAATTCCCGTGTGGAAGTGGGAGAGCATCTCCATGGACTTCATCACAGGGTTACCGGTATCGCAGAAGGGTCACGACTCCATATGGGTTATTGTGGATCGGTTGACTAAGGTAGCCCACTTTTTACCAGTACGCACAGACTTTGAGACGATGCGTTATGCACAGCTATTCATAGCAGAGATTGTTAAGCTGCATGGAGTGCCGATAAATATCGTATCCGACCGAGACAAAATCTTTATTGCCCACTTTTGGCAGAGCTTTCAGGAGGCAATGGGCACGGAGTTACGCTTCAGTACAGCGTATCACCCACAGACTGACGGACAGACTGAAAGAGTTAATCATATGCTGGAGGACATGCTCAGAATGTGCATTTTGGACTTCGGGGGAGGATGGGAGAAATATCTTCCTTTGGTAGAGTTTGCGTATAACAACTCTTACCAATTCACAATTGGGATGGCACCGTTTGAGGCACTATACGGGAGACCTTATCGTTCACCCGCTTGTTGGTTAGAGGTGGGGGACAACAAACTCTTGGGGCCGGAGATTGTCCAGGAGACATCTTCCAAGATAGAGTTGATTCGAGCAAGGATTCGAATAGCTCAGGACAGGCAGAAGAGTTATGCTGATGCTTCTCGAAGACATGTGGAGCTAGAAGTTGGGGACCAGGTTTTAGTCCGGGTATCCCCTATGAAAGGGGTGATGAGGTTCGGAAAGAAGGGTAAGTTAGCACCGCGATACGTAGGACCTTTCCCTATTATTGAGAGGGTGGGACCGGTGGCGTATAAGCTTGGATTACCAGATCATCTTCAGCGGATACACGATGTATTCCATGTGACATCGCTGAAGAAATATCGAAGGAGCGAGAGAGCCTTTTGGCATATTCCACTCGAGGAGATCGACTTACAGCCAGACATCTCGTATGAGGAGAGGCCGGTAGCAATTCTGGATCATAGTGAGCGGAAATTACGATCCAAGGTTGTTCCATTGGTTAGAGTACAGTGGGGTCATCACAATGTTGACGAGTCTACCTGGGAGCGAGAGGAGGATATGCGGGAACAATATCCAGAACTTTTCAACGCAGGTACGATCTAATTTCGGGGACGAAATTCCGTTATAAGGGGGGGAGTATGTAACACCCCGTATTTTTGGTACATTTAATTTAATTAATTCGGAGATTTTAAATTACTTAGTGTGTTGTAATTTAATGAATTAATTAGAACAGAATAATATATAAATATTAATCTGGGATTGAATGGTTAATATTTAGGGAAAACTTATTTACTAAGCGAATAATAATAATGTAATTATGTCGTCTAGAGTATTAATGACGAGGTATGTACTTATCGCATCCGAAAGTCGGTATAGACTGTATTAGGTGGGGGATAAGTATTTTTAGAAATTAACTCGGATGCAAATTCTGAGGGTACATTTGAGTCCGGATGGGCCGAGATAGTCGGAAAAGTGTACCCGGGGGTAGTAAACGGGTCACGGGACGTTTTTAGACATAGCCGGGCCCACTCGGGGACATTTGGGTCACTTGGGCTTGGCCCATTAGTCAAAAAACGGGATTAAGTAATTAATCTAATAAAAAGAAATAAGGGGGTGGCTGAACTTAATTAGAGAAAACAAATTAAGGGTTAGGAAACCCTAACAGCAGCCAAAGCCAAATTGGGGATCAAAGAGAGCCATCAAAGGTCATCTTCAACCTTGGGATTTAGCTCCAATTCAGACTCTACGAACCTTAAGGCAAGTGGATAACTTGCAATAGCATTAAATCTGTTTTCGATTCATATTCATGTGTAGTGATTATGTAGAAATCCGTTTTTGGGTGTTAACGGAATAAACATGGGATTTTGAAAACAACAATTCTGATTTACGAAATTTGGGGTGATGTTTCTTATAAAATCTGATAATGGTGAGTTATTGTATATCTGATAAGAATGTTATCTGCATATTTGGAAACGAATTTGATGATGAAATTTGGGGTATGAATGGACCTAGGGTTAATGATGAAACTTTCCCCAAATTTAGAAATTTGAGTTAATGGACGAATTAGTGATGTTGTTGAATACTCTGGAGATCCTTAATGAGTTTCCTAATATGTACAAATGCTAAAAGAGACTTAGTTTCAGTGTAGAAGGAAATTAGGGTTTGCAGATTTTCGCCCATGGCTGTCCGTCTTCGCGAAGAAGACGAGTACATGTTCGATCGATCGATCGACGCCATGAAGTCGATCGATCGACGGTCGGCAGAAACTGACAGTTCGCCCAGTTTTATTTATATAGGAAGAGATTTATATAAAAGTTGTTATGCAATTAATTATTGTTGAGAAATTAATGCATGGGGTTACCTAATTAAATGTGAGTGAATTAATTAGGAAATGGGAGGAGAAATTTGGACGACACGTCAAAATTGGTTGAGTGACATCGAGGTATATTATATTACGTAGTAATGGACTAAGAAATTTAGAGTCGGGATTTAGACTCGGGTGAGGTTAATTCGGGCTATGAGATTGAGTCCAATTAAATGGTGAGGGCAACATCACAAGCAACTGAAATTATTAATGTGCAAATTAATTAATAATTCGAGTTGGGTAATAACCTCATAATAAAAATGGAATAGGCTTGTGTCACGGGTTTGGTACACGGTGTAGCTAGAACATTTTTATATATGTATATATATATATACGGTGTGTGATAGTATATATATATAGTGTATGCCTTAATATCAGTGGTTAGATATTATTATACTCTTGTGCTATAGGGGGAGGTTACGCGCAGTGGATGAATCCCCTAGCTTGAGGAGTAGGGCGAGTAGATTCCCAGGTCATAGCGTCCGTTACAGGGGGTGAGGGGCATCTCACTTTCCGGGAAGGAATATGACCGCCTCCAATCGTATACTAAACCAAGTTAGTGTGAGATTCTAACTTGGATAACTAGGATATGTGAATATACCTAGTGTACTAGCGCTTTAGAGAAATTATATCCGGGGAGTACTTTTACTCGGGTGGATATTAGTGGTTTATGTATTCCAGTGTGTGTGTGAATGCTGCAATATTATAAGTATATAATAGGGTGATTATTATATACGGACTAAATAAATACAAGCATGTGTTGTTGTATATTTATAACGAGTGGAGTAGTTATATGAATTAAAAAGGGAAATGATTTAATTAAGTTGATGTTACTAATGACTTAAAAATCATAATCATATTTTACTCAGGATAGAGTAGGGGAGGAGTATAAGGAGACTTTAATAATTATCTAGTCATGAGATAGATAACTAGGTGATAATTAAAGCGTTAGTGGTGCACATTAGAGGAGGGGCAAGGAAGTTCTCAAGAGAGTGCGACACTAACTAAAATATGAAGAGCATGCATATTTATTATTACTGCAAGTTAATCATTTGCTAAATGTTTTCAAATGTTTTGGGTACTAACCCTTGCTATAAAAAAATTTAAAAACCTTTTAGGTGTCCAGCCACAGGGACGCCAGACCTGACTCGATTCCAGGAAGTCCGTTGCTGCAGCATATGTGGCTGTTGCGGGACCTTTGATAGACGCCTCTTTCTTTCATTCATAATGTAGAGACTCATTATTATTTATTCGAGCATGTCGCTCACTTTCCATTTATTTGTTTCTTAGATTGTTGGGATTATATTCTTGTCTTTATGGGATTTATTATTTGGACCGATGGTTTATTCGGTTAATTATCTTTACTTGTGGAATGATTAGTTCAATTATCTGTGATGGTTATATTGTTTTTTTTTTCGCATGGGTTTTAGTTTAATTAATGAAAGATAAAATTTGACACCAGTCTATTTTTCTCACTTAGGTGGTTAGTAATTTAATAAAACGACAGTGATGCTAAGAATGGACCAAATGAGAAACCTGTTCTAACTTGATTTAGGACTGATCACCCGGGATTAATTAGGCGGGGTGTCACACCTACTCAACCATTCATTCTTCAAATCTTTATAAGATTTGGTGCCCAGCCCGTGGACATTAATTTTCTTTTCCTGTTTTTTTTCTCCCTCTAAACAAGCTTCTTGTCCCTCACTTCATTCTCCAAAAAATCATTCCACCTCTTAATCAACACTTCAACATTCAGTGGCACTGTATCTTTTAGAGGAAAAATGTCCGAGCTTGATGCCCCCTTTGGGAAATTTCTCTATCGAATGTTTCTCTGGTATGTTCTTAACTATTCAACAACCCTAGAAAAAAACTTATGCTTTTAATGGTTGGGAAATGAAAACTTCTTACATGGTTTCTCGTAGATGTCATCTTTGATGGCTTGATCAACAAGGTTCTAGTTGTATACTCCCTCGACTCCCACGTTCATTTTCCCTAGCGACAAACACGGGGCTTTAAATCTCAGCAGGTCATTTTTATCACATGTGGGTTCTTTCTCGAGAATGGAGAATATAATGTGCTTTTTTCATTTGACCCAAAAGTGTGAGGGGCACTGGGTTGGGGGGATAAATGCGTGTGCGACACGGTGTGATATCAATTTATCAGTTTGCTAATTTTCTAATGAATTAAAATTATTTAATTAGATTCAATCTTCAAACAAAGAAAGATTCCAATTTTATCAAATCGTGAACATGCATCTTTGTGATTTAATAAATAAAGCAATTATGCATGCAATCACAGATTCAGAAAAAATTAGATTCAGAAGAAATCCCTGCAGGGCAAGACCTTTTATTTCAATAATGCTTGCAAATCGCAACTTACAACACACTAGAGAAATCTACAATGAATTTATGTAGAAAACCACATAGACCGCAACCTAGAACGAGCAATTACACTCTCGAGAATCACAATGAACCGCAATTCCTCCTTCAACACTGAATACCCTCCAAGTATCCCCAAGCCAGCTGTAGGGATGGCACTTCACAAGAATAAACTTCAACAAGAAGTTTTTGTGTTCCAAAGATAATTCACAAAATTAATTGGGAGGAGTTTGTGTGACTCAAAAAGGATTTTAGCCCTAAAAATTAAAGATTTATTTGTAGGTGATATGATATTTGCGTAAATGAAAAGTCTTAAATGATAATCTTTATAAAACATATATTTATAGGCTAACAAAAAAGTTAAGGCAATGCATCTTGTGCGAACGACTTCCCTATGTCGTTTAAACGACATCAAGATATCTTTTGAATGACCTATTAATAAAACAATCCAGTATGTGGTCATTTGATGCACACAAGGAACGACCCTTTGGGCGACCTAAGAAATGACATGTTATGTCGGTAGATCAGGTCATTTGAATGACAACCTTATGCTGTTTGAAAGACATTAAAATGTCGTTTAAACAACTGGAGCGAAAAATGTTCATTTTTAAAAGTCCGCCTACAGGTCTTTCAGAAAACATTTTAACTTAAAAAAAAGTCTCATTTTGATTTAAAATAGTTTAGAAAAATACCCCAATACTTAGTAAAAAATTTAAGTAACTCAAAAGAAATTCAAGACCAAAGTATACCTTATTTTGCGCATATGTTGAAGATGCTTCATATTCGAATCCATCTTCTTGTGTGTGAACCTGAACTTCCTTGACGGTTGTAGCGGGATACGACATACACAATGTAAACTCAGAACGATGAAAAATATTTCCTTACAAACCCCCCCTATGTCTATGCAGGAATAAAAGAAAAATAATTCGAATTATCAATAAATGTCCAATAGAAATCTAATACCCTCCCATGAACCCAAAATTTGAAAGATACTAAATGTGCAAGTCTTCAAACGTTCTATATCAAAATCTTCAAATGTCTTTTCTTTTCTTTCTCTTCTTTTTGTGTACGTTCCCAATGATCATCAAAATCCAAAGTCCTACACACAATTAACAAAGCAAATAGCTTTGTGACGTATCAGGTTTGAAATGAGATAATCATAAATCAAATATCAAATTATATCAAGTCTCCCCCATAATTCGTTCTCCCCCTTTTTATTTGTCCGAAGTAGACAAGGAAACGAATAAAACATAATAAAACGGAGTGTCACAATACGCAAAGCAAGCATATATCAATTAAGATCATGCAAGGATATACTTAAAAGGCTTCCTCAAACTCTTTTTGATTTTCAAATATTTTCAAGAAAAAATAATTTACAAAAACGACACACACCATGAATAATATTAAGATAACCAAATTGAGGAAACGAAATGAATGGGTGTGAAAAAATTCGATAGGTAAATTAACTCAACCAATCATGAGATATGTGCACGATGAATATGGATACCCAAAACGAAAGGATTCAAAATCATCTTTAGGTGTAAAAGTGTTGAATTTAAATGACAACGACTCAATATAATCAACAAATCAAAGTCTAAAATGATTTCCACACCAATAATATCTAAAACTATGTAACGATTTTTCAAGACTTTGTTAGGACGTGAAAACCTATTGATTTCCAACCAAACTCCATCATAAATAATAATACAATTTTTTTTTAATGAGGTTCTAAATTCTCTTTTTAAGAGACTACATATTTGCCCCTTTTTTGGCATATGTTTCTTTTTACTTCCTTATTTTTTTTTCTCAGGCTCTTTTCAAATGGTGGCTTTCATGACTAGCTCATTTGCCTCTTATAACCCTTTCTTGTGTACACTCGTCATTTTTCAATGTTAAATAGATCCTTATGGGCAACGGTTCTTACATGCACTACTTTTTTTGTCAAGTTTTATCGGATTTGGTTTGTTTTAAAGAAGTAATTGAGATGAAAACACTTCGACCAACATGTGATAGACAAGTACAATAATCAAATAAATTCGTGCATGTATGCATTCAAGGAAATCACGAGTCAAACATGTAGGAAGTAACAACCAATCCCATCTCGATGAATCCTCACATTATAATGAAAAAAATGAAATGATGATTTGTATCAAAACATTATCAAAAAGTCACATGGATAATGGAATGAATTTGTGATTTGGTCATCCTAAATGTCCATTAATAAATGGTGTAAAAAGAAATACAAAAATCTTGTTGTGTTTTTCCAAAAATGTTATCAAACTAAAATCTTTTTGGCTTTTTAATTTTTTCTAAAAAAATAGAATGTCTTTTTGTATTTTTTTCAAAATTTTTCAAAAAACAAAAACCTTGTCGAATTTTTCAAAAAAAATATCAAAATGGAAAAAATAAATACAATGGTGGTACGCTCTAGTAATAGGCAAAAAAATATCATCATGACAAGCATCCTATGATATCAAATAATTCTAAACCTCAATCGTTAGGTCCGGAGGAGTTTTCCAAAGGTGATGACATCCTATTAAAATTATCCATCAAATCATGTCAAGTTTTGATACTCAACTTGCTCTCGAAAGTGCGCAAAATCTCTCATGTGATTTACTGGAGCTTGCAAAGTATCATGTATGGGAGTGCGTGTGGAAACACATGTTGTAGCATAACTAGGTAAATACCTATAACACACACTATCTAACTTAAAGTAAAATACTCTAAGGTGTCATCTCTTTTTGCAATGGGATCAAACATAAATCGACCTAGTAATACCTCTCCCAAAACGTCTAGGATGCGCTCTCCCATGGGGAAACGGACATCTAGGTGGGTTAGGTTGAGAGACATAAGGATCTATAACAAAATCAAGAATTGGCTCGAGTGTAATATGGGAAGTGGACACACCGTCATAACCTATTCCTAGTCTCTTAACATTAACCAAAGTGGGACCGAGGAACATCTTTCCAACCTTCCTATATGTGTCCTCTATAGTGACCTTGACCTCTCGAGCACGTTCGTGATCTGTCCCAAGTTGGGACACACGGGCTTCAAGTTTAAACTTTTTCTGACCTACGACGATCAACTGCTCACATAAAGAAACCTTCACCTTCTCGAGTTGACTCTCCGACCCCTCACACACCCTCAACACTTATATCTCTCTCCCCAAATCTAACTCCTTAAGACCTAAACCCTTATTAAACTTTTCTTATTTAACGTCTCAGTGTATAAATATCTAAACTCCTTTTAGAGATCACTTTCATCCTCACTTTCAATCTCACTTTCACACTCACTATCCCCTGAATGGCTCGAAACATCAACGAAACTCTCACGTATACAAGTGTCCTTATCGTTGTGGGAAAAACTTGATGTTCTTATGCGACAAGCCATGAAAGCATCGCACATTCCATGTGATGATTCATCCCCCGAATCAATCAACTCGATGTCACTATCGCTAAGAGTGGTCGTGTGAACAATCTTCTCTCCCTTTCTCTTTAGCACAGTGGAACATTCAAATTCTTTGTGCCCTTTTCCTTTGCATTGCGAACATCTCACCTCTTCTTCTTTATCATCGCTCTCCTTGGACTCATCTATATTTTTTTTATCAAAAATCTTCTAATTGGAAGAATTTTCTTTGGATAATTTGAGAATATTTTAAATATTTTGGCAAATAAGGCCAAGTCATCGAATCAACCTCACCCTTAGAATCAGACTCACAAACTTTCTATTTTTTTATTTTTCTTACCTTCAGTCTTTAAAGATATAACTTTATCCTTAGGCTTAATGGTTTGGGAAAACATTTCAATTTCATAAGTTTGGAGGTCATCTACGAGTTCCTCTAACCAAAGTGAATCTAACATCCCTAATGAATTTAAAATAGTTACCTTAAGAATAAATCATTTTGGGAGTGACCTCAAAATATTTTTCACAACTCTGAAAAATTAAAACTCATGTTAACTATATTCGATAACATACTATAAAACTCATCAAAATACTCGGAATCTAACCTGGTGATAGTCTCAAACTAAGTGGTCAAATATTGTAATTTCGACGCCTTAACGGCATTAGTACCCTCATGTGTCAATTGGAGGATATCCCATGACTATTTTCATGTGGGTCACGTCATGATAATTCAGAACTCATCAGGGGTGACGGCTCCGAAAATAGCATTAAGGCCCCGGGAGTTATAGCTACATCACTTAAATTCATCCTCAATCAAGTCAGACATGGTTTTGGGATTAATCACATTATTCACGGAGACCGTGGGAGGAGTCCATACTCTTTAACATATGAGCCAAACTCTTTTGACAATATATTTTAAACATGATCTCGTCCAGGCTTTCCAATAGGCATAGTTTGTGATATCAATAACGGGCATCCGATTATACAAGTTATCCATTGAAAAATTTATAATTTTTGAAAAATCAAGTTTTCATAACCGAATGATATCATAATTGTTTTTTGTGGAAAAAGGATTACTCGATAACTTGGAACAACCTGCTCTGATACCAATTTGTCAATTTGAGAGGTCTAAAGGTATAAGATGGAAAAAAAAATTCAAAAACAATTAGGATCACTCGATAACTTGGATCAACTTGGTGTGATACCAATTTGTAAATGAGTGCGCGACGCTGTGTGATATCAATTTATGAGTTCATAATTTTTCTATTGAATTAAACTAATTTAATTAAAGTCAATCTTAAAACAAACTAAGATTCCAATTTTATTAAACCCAAAACATGCATCTATGTGATTTAATAAATAAATCAATAAAGCATGCAATCACAGATTCAGGAAAAATGTCCGCAGGGCAAAACCTTTTAGTTCAATAATGTTTGCAAATCGCAACTTACATTACATTAGATATATCTACAATGAATTTTCACAAATACCCAAATAGACCGCAGTCTAAAAGCTACAATGACTCCATCGAGAATCATAATGAATCGTAGTTCCTCCTTCAGTAGTGAATACCCTCGAGTATCACCAAGTTAGCAGTAGAGATGGAACTCCATAAGAATAAACTTCGATAAGAAGCGTTTGGGTTCCAAAGATGATTGCCAAAAGTAATTGGGAAGAGTTTGTGTGAATCAAAAAGGTTTTTAGCCCTAAAAAGTGAATACTTGTATGCATATGATCTACTATGTGCGTAAATGTAAAGTCTTCAATGAAAAGCTTCATGAAACACGTATTTATAGGCTAACAAAAAAGTTAAGGCGTCGTATCTTGTTCGAACAAACTCCTTATGTCGTTTTAATGACAACAAGATTTCATTTGAATGACTTATTAAAAAACAATTCAGTACGTGGTCATTTGATTCACACAAGGAACGACCCTTCGCGCGACATAAGAAACCACATGTTATGTCGTTTAATCAGGTCGTTTGAATGACAACCTTATGTTGTTTAACCAACATTAAGATGTCATTTGAACGACTGGAGAGAAAAGTGTTTATTTTTAAAGTCTGCCTACAGATCTTTCAGAAAATATTCTAACTTAGAATAACACGTCATTTTGATTTAAAACAGTTTAGAAAAATATCCCAATGCTTTGTAAAAAGTCCAAGTAACTCAAAAAAAATTCTAGACCAAAGTATACCTCATGTTGTGCATATGTTGAAGATGCGTGATATTTGAATTTGTCTTCTTGGGCGCGTGAATGCAAACTTTCTTGAGGGTTGTAGTGGGATGCGACATACACAATCTAAAATCCAAACGATGAAAAATATGTCCTTACAGGGCGTTGGAGCAATGGGGGTTGTTTGCCTACTTGTCTTGGAGTCGTACTTGGAGTAGTGGACTGAACCAATGGTGGAGTTGTTGATTGCTCAGCAATTGGTGATGAGAATTGTAGGATGCTCATTAGGGTATCACCTCGTCATTTTGTCCCTTACCGTCCGATATTATTTACAAAAATAAAAATTAAAAAGCGATTAAATAATTATAATATTATGAAATTATAACCAACTAATAAAGTTTATGACTATATATATATATATATATATACCTTTCAGAGTAAGACTCTAAAATATGTTCAATATGTCTCATCTCCATCCATTCATTATTATTATTTTTAAATCTATGGATTTTTGCACGTGACCAACTAGGAGGAAACGAATCTATGATTGATGCATAGATATCCGTGACATGAATTCGGAATACCATCTTCTTCAACTTAGTGTCAAGATTCAATTTAACGTGCATATGTCGCGAGACAACACAGTCTATGTAAATGCTCTCTATGTCGGGTTAATTTTTTCTGCCTTCTTTAACAGTGTAAACAAGGTCAGATCTACATTGGGATTATGTATGTGAAATATATTCTCTATGGCATCATCCCTGCGTTGTGGTAGGGAAAATAGAATACGATCGAACAATTACTCTTGCTGGAGATCAACTTTACGATTTGTATGGTAGTTAAGTTGTTCGATCTTCTTATTCCCATACCTATAAATATGAGTACCCTCTAAGTGGAACGCATTAATAAAATTTGTATATGTGCGGCCCAATTTCAACCTCTCGTACTCTTGTTGCCTATGATTATCACCATGTCTCATTTCTCCTTAGAAAAATGCATGAGGGCATGAATATGAGTCCTGCAAATAAGGGCTCTAATTAATCAATAACTATTTATTCTTTTTCTACTGATCCAATTTAAGTTTATCTTATTTTCACTTATGAGTTATAAGGGTATATTAGTTTGATTAAGATTTTTATTCATCATTACCCTTCTCTTAACCCCGTGCATGCTGGATCTCACTCAGGTGAGATCCAAACAAGAGCCTGTCATAAGTGTTATGACATATTTTGTTAGGGTAAAGTTTGAAAGTATATGTGTATTATCAATTCAAACAATCCAACATCACTATCAAACAACCAAACCAACAACCAATAATTATGCCTTACTCATTTTACTATCTACGTGATAAAACACATACTAATAATCACAATATCTCTCTAAAGTAAGGTCGTTTTTCATTAATTAGGGTTTATGGAAAATTTTCCACTAATTAGGGTTTAAGAATTAAATTTTTTAGATAGAGTTTGAGAATTTAAAATTAGGGTTTGATAATTAAATATTAGAGTTTAAGAATTGAAAATATTAAATAGAGTTTATGTATTGAAATTTTGGGTTTAAGAATTGAAAATTATGATTTTAATTTTAATTAGGATTAAATTAAACACACATAAATATATACCTGATAATTAGGGTTTTAATTTTAATTAGAGTTAAAATAAACACACATACACACACACACATACACATACATATATACACATAGTATATACACACACATACACATGGTATATATACACACACACATATACACACACACATACACACACACACATATATATATATAACAACTTACAAAACTTATGTATGCCATAAGATCAAAAGATGATGTCATCTATATGAATTTTTCTTGCAGTACCTCTTTGGCCCTTTAAATTTTTGGATTCCCCCTTTTTTGATACCCTAATTTGTTTCCCCCTTTCTCTTTAAAATTCAAAAACAAGGGTAAAATAGGATTTGCACCCATTCTCCCACTTTACTCCCCCGTTTCCCCCAGCCCGTCTTCTTTTTCTCCCTCACTTTACTCTTGGTAAGGAACAACACGCGTGAACCCCAATGACAAACCCTACCTTAATCACTTTCCCTCATTCTATACTTCTTCCTCAGCCATCCCTCCCCTCATTCTCTCCCACCCCCTCATCCGTCTGCCACCCTCTTCCACACATCTGCCTACCGCCCTTAATTTTTGTGGTGCAATTTGTTACACTCTACATGTAATATCTATTTATTTCTCCATTTCCCTTTCATGTTTTCCCCCCTCTTATCACACCATGATATATTTTGGGATCTATGTTTTGTTTATGGGTTGTTGTTTACTCTTGTTTGATTAATTAATTTTTTTATTTGTTAGTTTGTTGACAATATGCTTCCGTGTTTATTTTCCATAATCTAGGGTGTTGACAAACTCAAAAGTGAGACCAAGGCTAAAAAAAAACACTAAGAAAGTGGAAACAAGTTCCTTAGATGATGAGTCTTATATGTCTGAAGAAGAGGTATAATGGTTTTCTTTTGAAAAAATAATGGTTTTCTTTCACTTTTTTGATTTTTTTTTTTAAGCCTAACAAATTATTCTATTGATTATTTATCTAGTTACAGGTTGTATGTTGTGTGGTTGATAAAATGACCAAGTAACCTTTTTAGGCACTTTCATTTATATTTTGGATCTCAAAACTAATTTGAGTCTACAATTTGCAGATCTAACCATCTTTAGGTTCAATTTGTGACTATAACCATTTTTTGTTTGTTTTGCATCTCTCCATTAATATGTTTATGTGTTATATTTAATAATTTAGGGTTCGTTTGGCAATCAAATTCCACGTAATTGAAATTAAATGTCCCCTTACTCTTTTTTTTCCACATCTATACTCTATCCCATCTCTCAGACTCTGGGGTATATTCAATTGGAGCGAACCAACTAACTTTTAATTATTTTGCTTTCTTTGTTTTTATAGTGAAATATGTTTTGTAAAATTTGACAGCAGAACAAGTTTTTCTAAAAATTTTAATAATGGTTTATTTTTCAATATTACATCCATTTATTTTATGTGTTACTATTTACATGTAAAAATTATTTAAGTAAATTTAATTGTTTTAATGCACTTTCTGTGACACCCCGCCTAATTAAATACCGGGCGATCACTCCTTTATTAAATTAAATCAAGGTAAACAGTTGGTTCATTCTCAGCATCACTGTCGATAAAAATACATCTTTCCAATTTAACACCCTAAATAATTAAGCTAAGTGTCAAAACCATTTTCATACAAAATTTTCCAAATTTTATTTAAAGAAAAACACTTATTTTATTTATTAACAACATTCAATAAGTAAGAATCAAACCACACTAAATTCTGCAACATAAACCAATTAATAGAATACATTCGTCAATCGAATGTCAACATACGAAAACTAAAGTCACAAATCCAAACTGAATAAATCCATAGAACAATACTGGAAATAACTGAAATATAAATGTCCCAATAACAATGAAATAATGGAAAGGGTGACACATGCCCAATAAATGAGAAGGCTAGAAGTGGAGTCAATAAAGGAAGCCGTCTACGCAAGTGACCTGAAACTCCCACCTAAGTTGCAGCACGTTCCTCTCAAGGGATCCTAAGCAAGACGCCCCTGTGGCTGGGCACCTGAAAAATATACATATATATACAAGAGAGAGAGAGAGAGAAAAAGAAACGGGTCAGAGCCCGAAAGTGTGTTTGATTTAAAATACGTTTAGAAAGTATTTAAATTGATACAGGCCAATACAACAACATATTAATGCGTCACTCTCTTGAGAAATACTCACCTCTCTTCTAATGTGCACACCTATCGCACTAACCTTCCCAACGGTTTATCTTATCATTTTATCATACTAACCTTCCCAATAATTTAGCGTATCTTAACTTACTCACAAGATTTCAAAACCGAACAATATTATTGTTTAAAAAGAATACTTCCGATTAGCAGCACAACTCTCGTTTTAGCTTTTATTAATTTATAAATTTTCTCAGTAACAAACTATACTTTCACAAAACAAGTATTTACTATTTGAGTCAACAACCATGTCCTACTTATCAAATCACAGTAGGCATTTTATAATTTCCAAATCTCATATATATATATTAACTACTCGTATAACATATATAAACTAACAGCACCCCACAAAAAACTACGGTGCGTGCATACTTCTACTATCCAAACCCCATACCACTCATATCAAGGGGAATACAAATTAGGAATCACTCTCGAACTGTATAAACACATACACAAACAATATCGAGGCGAAGTATAGATTCCAAGTCTCTAAGAGGATGGCACATACTCGCGTCTCTTAGGACCGTCTGAACTATCAATTCGATAGCCTATACCAAGGATACCTATCTTCTAGGGTACAAGTCAATATCCCCCATAAAGGTCCCATCGAGATAAGACTGTCCCAGCGCGGTAACCTCAAGGATAGCAAGTAGCGCGGTATGTTTTTCACATGTATATAATATATGTACACACAATCATATAAATATACCACAGTTATCATATTAATATAGGTTCATCTCGTCACCCATAATTATACCATTTCCTTCATTTCACATTATTAGTATTACGTGGAAGGTTTCATCTCTAACCTTAACTCGAAGGGTTTTCTCACTTAATACGTGACATTCGTTGACTCTATCCTTCCAAGTAGGAAAATTCAGTAGGTATACCTCTATTCACTATCGTAGCTATTCGCCGCATTCTCTCACTTGAAATACGTAGTTTCATCATTCATTATATAATTACCCCAAAAACAAGATTCTCGTCTTATAATAAAGTTCCCAACACTTATTCATATGTCCTATTGGTCTTTCCTATCTCCCAAAACATTTCACTAAGAATACCCAAGAATTATTTCACGATAAATTTAATTTAACTAATTAAACAAGGGAAACAATAGTCTGCCAGGAGGGGTCGATCGATCGAGGTCTGGGGCTCGATCGATCGAACCTTTGATCGATCGAAGCTCCAGGCTCGATCGATCGATCAAGCAGGTCTGCGAAAATTCTGCCGAAATGCAGTTACGGGTTCTACCAAATTTCTTCATCCAAAACCATGTTTTTCCATTCTAATCGTCCCAAAAATCCTAATACTATAATTATAACAATATACCAGATGTTTTTAACGTAAAGCATGTGTATATCTAACATTAAACATGGATAATTAACCCAAAATTCATCTAATCATCAAAAACCCTAGAGTTTTTCTTAATCAAGGTTCTAATCTGTTTTTACCAGAATTTCCTTCTAATATATCATTAAAATTTCGTGGGTTATATTCCTCTACATGGCAAGGATTCCAGAATTTCATTATAATCAATAATACATGCATTTTCCTAAGACAAATTGGGTTTTCTTCTATAGTTTTCATCTCTAATCAATCCTAAACTAATATGAAGATTGCACTAACAAAAATACGCAAGTTAAATACTTGCCTGGGATTTTTGGTATTCTGATTCACGGCTGATTTTGGTATGGCTGCGTTCCTCGTCTCGCGATTTACGCGGTGGTGGTGGCGGCGGTGCAAACCGGTGACTTTTTGGCCTTGAATTGCCTTGGAGCTCTCTCCTCTCTTCTCCAATGGCCGTCACTTATTTTCTTAATATTCTAACCCTAAAAGGCTAACCTAAATGGCTGATATAGGTTGCTAAATTTCGTGGGTTTAATTACCCAAAAAGGTGAAATGACTAAATTTCCCTCCCGGGGTACCAATTAGGCCTAAAAACGTCCCGAGACCCAAACTAAACCCACGGATACACTTTTCTGACTATCTCGACCCTTCCGAACGCGTTGGCGCACTCAAAACGACCATATGAACAACTTATAAAATATTTACTTTTTATTTAACAAAATTAGTCCTGACGTGACACGGGCACGTCCCGACTTAAATTTCTGAAATAATCATTTAATTCACTCATAACATTCAATATAACCAATATAATATATTACTTTGCTCATTTGTAATATAACTCTCGTCACGTTAATAATTATAACATAATTAATTTCTGGATTTTTATTAAATAATTCATTGACGTTAAATTTAATAAATCCCCAAATTAATATAGCAATAAAATACGGGGTATTACATACTTCCCCCCTAATAACGGAATTTCGTCCTGAAATTTGGAAAATAAGTCATACCTGGTAAAAACAACTCTGGATATCTCTCGCGCATATCTGCCTCACGCTCCCAAGTGGATTCCTCCACATTATGATGCTCCCACTGGACTCGCACAAGTGGAACTATCTTCGACCTCAGTCTCCTCTCACTATAGTCTAGAATTGCCACTGGTCTCTCCTCGTAAGAGCTATCAAGCTGTAAGTCGATCTCATCTATTGCAATGTGAGTATGTGCCATATCATCCCGAAGATATCGTCTCAACGACGAGATGTGGAATACATCGTGGATGCGATGTAAATGTTCTGGCAATCCCAACCTGTATGAAACCAGCCCAATCCTCTCGATGATGGGAAATGGTCCCACGTTCCTCGAAGCCAATTTCCCCTTCTTCACGAACCTCAGCACCCCCTTCATAGGAGATACATGCAATAACACTTGGTCTCCCACATTAAACTCCCAGAAGAACCGTTTCGCATCGGCGTAGCTCTTCTGCCTGCCCTGGGCAACCCGAATACGACTCATGATTATCTCAATCCTCACGGAGGTCTCCTGAATCACTTGTGGTCCTAGCAACTTGTTATCCCCCACCTCGAGCCAACAAGTTGGAGAACGACAAGGCCTCCCATACAACGCCTCAAATGGAGCCATGCCAGTCGTAAATTGATAAGAGTTATTATAAGCAAACTCTACCAGTGGAAGATGTGGCTCCCGCCCTCCTCCAAAATCGATAACACACATGCGTATCATATCCTCTAACATCTGATTAGTACGCTATGTCTGTCCGTCTGTCTGTGGGTGGTAAGCTTAACTCAACCTCAACTCAGTACCCATAGCTTCCGGAAAGCTTTCCCAGAAATGTGACACGAAAATCTTATCCCTGTCTGACACAATATTTAGGGGCACCCCGTGTAATCTGACAATCTCAGCAATGAACAACTGAGGATACTGACCCGTAGTATAATCTGTCCGTACTGGCAGAAAATGATCCACCTTGGTAAAACGGTCTACAATCACCCAGATAGAATCATGGCCCCGCTGTGATGTAGCCAACCCTGTAATAAAATCCATGGAAATACTCTCCCACTTCCACGCGGGTACTTCCAATGGCTGAAGCAATCCAGATGGTTTCTGATGGTCCACCTTCACCAGTTGGCTAGTAGAACACTTGGACACGAACTCAGCGATGTCCTTCATCCCACTCCACCAGTATTGTCGCCTCATGTCCTGGTACATCTTATCGCCTCCCGGATGTACTGCAAATCGGCACCCATGAGAATGAGTCATCACTGGATGACGTAGTTCTGCTCCTTCTGGAACAACTAATCTCCCATTAAACCGCAAACCTCCATCAGAACTAACAGAATAGGACTCAGCACCCTCGGCTAGAAGTCGCACAATCTGCTCCTAGCAAAACAGGTCTGTGGTCTGTGCCTGTATTACCCTCATAACAATCTCGGGTGTGACTGACATCACGGATATGAAAGAACAGGCTACTGCGTCCTAGTGACCCAACTCCTTCCACTTTACTTTCCAGACATCCGCTACATCGTCTACCGGTCTACGGCTCAACGCATCAGCAACTACGTTGGCCTTCCCCGGATGATACTTTATTTCGAACTGATAGTCTTGAACGAACTCTAACCACCTGCGTTAACGCATATTCAGCTCTCGTTGAGTGAACAGGTACTGCAGTGACTTGTGGTCTGTGAACAAACGGAATTTCTCCCCCAATAAATAGTGTCTCCATATCCTCAATGCAAAAACGACCGCTGCTAACTCCAGGTCGTTGGTGGGGTAATTCTTCTCATGTGGCTTAAGCTTGCGGGAAGCAAAAGCTATAGCCTTATCTTCATGCTGAAGTACTCCCCCAAGTCCCCATAAGGACGCATCGGTGTAAACCAGGTACTCCACACCCGGCTTCGATAACGCAAGGATTGGCACTGAAGTAAGCTTGTCTTTCAGCTCGTCGAAAGCCAACTGACAAGCGTCATCCCAAACATATGGTACTCCCTTGCGAGTCAGATTTGTCAATGGACCCGCTATTTTGGAGAATCCCCGAATGAACCTCCTGTAGTATCCGGCTAATCCCAAGAAACTACGCACTTTCGTCGGTGTCGTGGGCTGTCCCCACTCCCTCACCGTTGACACTTTGCTCGTGTCAACTGCAATCCCCTGATCAGAAACAACATGGCCCAAGAACTGTACTTCTCGCAACCAGAATCCACACTTCTCGTACTTAGCATACAATTGATTCTCTCGTAGAGTCTGAAGAACCTGCCTCAAGTGCTCGGCATGCTCCTCCTCGAGTGTGAATATATCAAGATGTCATCTATGAAGACGATGACAAACTCATCCAATAACTCTCTGAATACTCGGTTCATCAAGTCCATGAAAACGGCTGGGGCATTTGTGAGTCCGAACGGCATCACCCTGAACTCATAGGACCCATATCTAGACAAGAAGGCAGTCTATGAAACATCCTGCTCTCTAATACGTAACTGATGGTACCCCGACCTCAGATCTATCTTCGAAAAGAAAGTTGCTCCCCTCAACTGGTCAAACAGATCATCAATTCGAGGCAACGGATACTTATTCCGTATTGTGACCTTGTTCAACTCCCGGTAGTCCACACACAATCTCAGTGAACCATCTCTCTTCTTCACAAACAAGACTGGTGCGCCCCAAGGTGAGGTACTCCTACGAATGAAGCCCTGACCTAACAGCTGCTCTATCTGATCTCGTAGCTCTCCCATCTCTGCCGGATCCATACGGTACGGTGCGCGTGCTATAGGTCTTATATCTGGCAATAAATCTATGACATAGTCTATCTCTCGACTGGGGGGTAGGCCTGGTATATCCTGAAACACATCTGAATACTCCTTGATAACTGGGATCGAATCTAAGGGAATCACGACCTCCTTAGAGGTATCCTCCTCTATGTAATACAAATGAGCGGTTGAGCCTCCCTCTGGGCGAGGCATCGCCACTACAAACATCTATTGCTCCGGAATGGCAAAAACAATGCTCCCACCGAAGCAATCAATCATGGCTCTGTAAGCTGCGAGCCAATCCATACCAATAATCACATCATGCTCATGCATGCCTAAGACTAACATGTCTGCAGGTAATACCAAGCTACCAATCTCTACCCCCACTCCCCGGAATATAAAGAAAATAAGTGACCCACTCCCCAGTGGTGAGTATACACACGTCACTGTGCTCTCTGCTGTGGCTAACAACCCTAAGGCCTTCACAAAATGATTAGCTATAAAATAATGTGTTGCCTCCGTATCAAACAAAACCCGACCCATAATACCATGGATAGGAAACATACCCTCAATCGCGGGTGGTGCCTGTGGAGATGCTGCCCGGTGGACGTTATATACATGTCCATACTGTAATTTCCCCTTCTGTACTGGAGCCGCTGGAATGGCTGGTAGGGCTGGCACCTGGGCTGGAGCTGGGAGGGCAGGTGGGAAAAGTGTTCTCTGCGCCTCATTACGGGCTCCATGCTGCTGTGGGACCCTATCGCCCTCTGGGCAATCCTGACGCCTATGGCCATGTTTACCGCACCCAAAACATCAGCCTTTGAAGTTACCTCCCCTCTAACCCTGTTGTCCACGGCCCTGTTGGCCGTTACCCCCACGCCACTGGCCCTGTTGACCCTGATCTGCACGCTGCTGGCCCTGTTGTCGGTGTTGGCCCTGATGGCCCTGCCTGAAACCCCCGAATCCCTGCCTAGAATCACCTGAACGGAATCTCTTAGCAGGGTACCCCAGATGGAAACTCTGCTCGTGCTGACAAGTTTGTCCATGAGTTGGTGCCCCACTGGCACTATTACCCCCGGTCCTGCCCTGCTGGCTGGACTCCCCTGCTCCCTTGCTTCCCTGAAGATGGAAGCGGTGATCCTAGAAACGTGGCATTGAGTACATTAGTAAAAGTACTTAGGGATAAATTCCCAATAAGGTGCTGACGGATCCTCCAAGCTAACCCGTCGACAAACACCATAATCTTCTTGCTCTCAGTAGGTGCCTCATCTGGCACAATTGTGAGAAGTCTCATGAACTCCTCCTCATACTCAACTACAGTAAGATTCTCCTGCTTCAGATTTAGTAATTTTCGCCTCATCTTAGTCTGCACTGCGGGTGGAAAATACTTGCGGTCAAACCGCTCCCAGAACAACTGAATAGGGATCGTGACCCTCTCCTCCAAAGTAGTAGTGGACTCCCACCACTGTAAGGCGGCTCCCACCAGCTTAAAGGAAGCCAATATCTGCTTTTGCACATCAGTGCACTCATATATACGGAGGTTCCGATGGATGTCCTTCTTCCATTGGCTAACTGTAACAATATTGGAGCTACCAGAAAACTCAGGGGGATGCGCTTTCTGAAAAGCATCTCGAACCCTCTCCCATGCAGATGGAAGTTGTGCTGGTACTGGCGCCACTGCTTGAACATGGGGTGGAGCCTGCTGAATCACCGCTATCGCGGCATTCACCGCCTGAGCAACAATGGCGGCTACTTCATTTGCATTCATTGTGCCTAGTGCCGGAACTGCTGGTTGCTCGGCTTGGGCACGCCTATCTTTTGGAGCACATCTCGGAGGCATCTGAAACGTGAACAAGTTTATTAGTCTACAGTTATCATCAAATCTCAAATAGCTGAAGACTTAAACGTAAAATCAAGAATACAACAATCCTAAAAATAGGGCTCTATAGCAATAACATTAAGCTGAAAGCGAAATAAGCCGTACAGATCCTATGGACACTAGAACCTGATGCTCTGATACCACCTGTGACACCCTGCCTAATTAAATACCGGGCGATCACTCCTTTATTAAATTAAATCAAGGTAAATAGTTGGTTCATTCTCAGCATCACTGTCGATAAAAATACATTTTTCCAATTTAACACCCTAAATAATTAAGCTAAGTGTCAAAACCATTTTCATACAAAACTTTCAAAATTTTATTTAAAGAAACACATTTATTTTATTTATTAACAACATTCAATAAGTAAGAATCACACCACACTAAATTCTGCAACATAAACCGATTAATATAATACATTCGTCAATCGAATGTCACCATACGAAAACTAAAGTCACAAATCCAAACTGAATAAATCCATAGAACAATACTGGAAATAACTGAAATATAAATGTCCCAATAACAATGAAATAATGGAAAGGGAGACACATGCTCAATAAATGAGAAGGCTAGAAGTGGAGTCAATAAAGGAAGCCGTCTACGGAAGTGACCTGCAACTCCCACCTAAGCTGCAGCACGTTCCTCTCAAGGGATCCTAAGCAAGACGCCCCTGTGGCTGGGCACCTAAAATATATACATATATATACAAGAGAGAGAGAGAGAGAGAGAAAGAAATGGGACAGAGCCCGAAAGTGTGTTTGATTTAAAATACGTTTAGCAAGTATTTAAATTGATACAGGACAATACAACAACATATTAATGCGTCACTCTCTTGAGAAATAATCACCTCTCTTCTAATGTGCACACCTATCGCACTAACCTTCCCCACAGTTTATCTTATCATTTTATCATACTAACCTTCCCAATAATTTAGCGTATCTTAACTTACTCACAAGATTTCAAAACCGAACAATATTATTGTTTAAAAAGAATACTTCCGATTAGCAGCACAACTCTCGTTTTAGCTTTTATTAATTTATAAAGTTTCTCAGTAACAAACTATACTTTCACAAAACAAGTATTTACTATTTGAGTCAACAACCATGTCCTACTTATCAAATCACAGTAGGCATTTTATAATTTCCAAATCTCATATATATATATATATATATATATATATTAACTACTCGTATAATATATATAAACTAACAGCACCCCACATAAAACTACGGTGCATGCATACTTCTACTATCCAAACCCCATACCACTCATATCAAGGGGAATACAAATTCGGAATCACTCTCGAACTTTATTAACACATACACAAACAATATCGAGGCGAAGTATAGATTCCAAGTCTCTAAGAGGATGGCACATACTCGCTTCTCTTAGGACCATCTGAACTATCAAATCGATAGACTGTACCAATGATATCTATCTTCTAGGGTACAAGTCAATATCCCCCATAAAGGTCCCATCGAGATAAGACTGTCCCAGCACGGTAACCTCAAGGATAGCAAGTAGCGCGGTATGTTTTTCACATGTATATAATATATGTACACACAATCATATAAATAATCATATTAATATAGGTTCATCTCGTCACCCATAATTTTACCATTTCCTTAATTTCACATTATTAGTATTACGTATAAGGTTTCATCTCTAACCTTAACTCGAAGGGTTTTCTAACTTAATACGTGACATTCGTTGACTCTATCCTTCCAAGTAGGAAAATTCAGTAGGTATACCTCTATTCACTATCGTAGCTATTCGCCGCATTCTCTCACTTGAAATACGTAGTTTCATCATTCATTATATAATTATCCCAAAAACAAGATTCTCATCTTATAATAAAGTTCCCAACACTTATTCATATGTCCTATTGGTCTTTCCTATCTCCCAAAACATTTCATTAAGAATACCCAAGAATTATTTCACGATAAATTTAATTTAACTAATTAAACAAGGGAAATAATAGTCTGCCAGGAGGGGTCGATCGATCGAGGTCTGGGGATCGATCGATCGAACCTTCGATCGATCGAAGTTCTAGGTTCGATCGATCGATCAAGCAGGTCTGCAAAAATTCTGCAGAAATGCAGTTACGAGTTCTACCAAATTTCTTCATCCAAAACCATGTTTTTCCATTCTAATCGCCCCAAAAATCCTACTACTATCATTATAACAATATACCAGATGTTTTTAACGTAAAGCATGTGTATATCTAACATTAAACATGGATAATTAACCCAAAATTCATCTAATCATCAAGAACCCTAGAGTTTTTCTTAATCTAGGTTCTAATTTGTTTTTACCAGAATTTCCTTCTAATAAATCATCAAAATTTCGTGGGTTATATTCCTCTACATGGCAAGGATTCCAGAATTTCATTATAATCAATACTACATGCATTTTCCTAACATAAATTGGGTTTTCTTCTATAGTTTTCATCTCTAATCAATCCTAAACTAATATGAAGATTGCACTAACGAAAATACGCAAGTTAAATACTTGCCTGGGATTTTTGGTATTCAGATTCACGGCTGATTTTGGTATGGCTGCGTTCCTCGTCTCGCGATTTACGTGGTGGTGGTGGCGGTGGTGCAAACCGGTGACTTTTTGGCCTTTAATTGCCTTGGAGCTCTCTCCTCTCTTCTCCAATGGCCGTCACTTGTTTTCTGAATATTCAAACCCTAAAAGGCTAACATAAATGGCTGATATAGGTTGCTAAATTTCCTGGGTTTAATTACCCAAAAAGGTGAAATGACTAAATTTCCCTCCCGGGGTACGAATTAGGCCTAAAAACGTCCCGAGACCCAAACTAAACCCTCGAATACACTTTTCTGACTATCTCAACCCTTACGGACGCGTTGGCGCTCTCAAAACGACCATACGAACAACTTATAAAATATTTACTTTTTATTTAACAAAATTAGTCCTGACGTGACACGGGCACGTCCCGACTTAAATTTCCGAAATAGTCATTTAATTCACTCATGACATTCAAGATAACCAATATAATATATTACTTTGCTCATTAGTAATATAACTTTCGTCACGTTAATAATTATAACATAATTAATTTCCGGATTTTTATTAAATAATTCATTGACGTTAAATTTAATAAATCCCCAAATTAATATAGCATAAAAATACGGGGTATTACATTTTCTTCTTAGTTTTTGAATTTTACAAGTATTAGACATAAAACTAATAGGAAGAATCAAAATGATTATTATGGTCACTATTTGCTTTTTATTGGATCTAAATTTTTTATTGACCATGACTATTTATACACATGGATATGTGGTGTATAAGTTCAAGATGTTAGATAGTTAACGTTCTCTAAATGATCTTGCAACATACAATTTCTCATCAAGCTTGCTAATGAGTTTGTTCCAATTCAAGTATATGGAGTTCATGTCGATTCGATGCTTCTAAGCATGATGATGAGTTTGTTCTAATTTGAGTATATGATAATATGTTGTCAGAGATTATGTACAGTTTGATACAATTTGTTATATATATGAATGTAATGACATGTTGATATAATAGTATTAATCTGATTGTTCATATTTTGATTATGTGTAGGAGCAAGGTAGTCAACATTTGTGAAAACATGGACGCTGGCTTGCAAGGTATTAAACCCCATTGGTAAATATCAGCTCCTTAACCATGTAATGTTCAGCTACTTCGTGCAAATAAATATGTTTACTTCTGTATTTTTTTATTACTCTTATCCTGCTGATTTATGTAGTACTTTGGTCAGTATTGTTGTGGCTTATCAGAACTAGACCAAACTTTTGGTAAAGATGCTTTATTGTTTCCGTCTCCGGTTTTAATGGTGGAACTCAATGGTGTTGGTTGACTCACTTGGAGTGAGGCAAGGTTATACTTTTCTCATTTTGTATGAAAAATTTGGGGAGACATTTTCTTTTTGGGGGGACATTTATTCTCTATGGGTGTTTTAGAGTGAATTTATTTAGTTTCATTGGTAGAGGAGCAATACGGGGTTGTAAATTCTTTATTAAGAACTCTATAATTATGTGAACTCTTTATTGTGGTAATTTAGGTTTTGATTGGTGCTTAACTCAATAAAATATTCCACATAATTTTGAAGTACTTGAAAGTAGCTATTATTTGGGCAAGCCGCCATAGATTAATGTTAAAGGCTCAGAGGTTGAATTGAAAAAAACACTTTTATTTTGAAAAATACCTCATTTCCTTATTGAATTAATCAATTAGTAGTTTTGTTGGATCACTAACTCTTTTTTCATTATTTTAATTGTTTCAATTATAATGACTCTATTGACATTGGAAGTTGTCATGGAATCTATAATTGTTCGATAAAAAGTGAAAAATATTGTGACATTGGATCCTGAATTGTCTCTGGCTCACTGTGTCTCAATGGAAAAGGAGAGGACAAGACAAGAGGTAGTAGCAAAAAAGGATGTAGAGGAAGCCTTGCAGCAGGATAAAGAAGGGGGACAACAATCCACGTCACAAGGTGAAACTATGACTGAAGCTACTGGGGATGCATCTTCTGAAGTCAAAAATAAGGCAAATGATCTAATGGATGATGAGAAAGCCATGCTACAGCAGGCCCTTGTAATGTCAATGGATGACCCTGCCACAACCAATGCTATGAAAGACAGAGATATGTCGAAGGCAACTGCAACTGGTCAAGACTTGGCACTTGCTCTTCAATTCTCTATTCAGGAAAGTATAAAAGGTGAATCAAGTACCATGCCTCTTTCTTTGGTTTCTTTTTACTTGTTATGTTATGTTCATCTTTTGCTTGGTGTATCTGTGTCATTAGTATAAAATATACTATTGTCAATATTTGTAAAACACAATATTATTTTTTCATAGTCTAAAAAGCATGTCCCTTAACTATTATGGATGGTTAATTGATTTAAAGACTTAATTATTACAGATGGTTATGATATTACATAGTCTAAAAACCATTTAGGAGTTCAAACCGATTGAAAATTTGACATGATTTTTTGGTTTTATTTTACAGGTATTTCAATTCAGTGACAAATAATTGTTCTTAACTACTTTAAATAAGCGTACAGTCAGTGCTGATTGGTAGGAGGGATATTGTGTACCCATAGAGGAAAATGTGGAGGAAAGCCCCCGGTCAATGTTGCTTTCTTTATCTGGACAACAACAAGGGGACGATTTCGAACAGTTTGAACAGAGATAGGCACATGATCAATATCTGTTGGTCTATAAACTGGATGACGAGACAGAGCATGACATGTTTTTACATTGTATGGGTATTGGGGGCTTATGGGATGTGATATTCTCTCTTTGGGATTGCATTGGGTTATGCCAAGTACAGAGATGATGGTTTTTGTGTCATAGAATGGTGAGGTGGTTGCTTAAATCTTTTTATTTTTATGGATTTTGGTCTTTGTTTTTTAATTTAATTTGTTTTAAATGTTAAGGTGCTGAAATAATCAAAGTGATCAAAAGGGACACAAGTCTCTATTTTAACATTTTCGATGTATGCTCATATATTCTATTGATTTTAAAGGTTCAGAATTCATACATTGGTTTGTGGATATACTCGACATATTCTTTATTTGATTTATCTCAGTACTTCACAATTTATAATTTCTTAAATTTTAATTTGCAAAGTATTTGTTAATCTATTACTGTCGTATTGTTTATAATACTTATAAACTTAGTCACTGCCGCCTCCTTTTCGCAGTTGCCTCTATCTAACACACATTCCTACAAGTTCAAAATCCAAAAATTGGGAGTTTAGGTGTGTGTGAATGTGTGCTCACTTCGCACTCACATTTATGATTTCATATTTTGGTAAATTCCCTCTGTCACTCACATTTGTATTTGAACTTTTATAATTTCTAATTCGTTTTTATATTTTTTTCAGGTACTAATGGGAGTTTTAATTTGTTTTTTGGGTTCAATATATATAAGGTATACTCCCTGCTCTATTTTCTCGATTTATTTTATTGGGTGTGTCTGAATGCGTGTTCACTTTGTAGTTTTAGTATTTTTTCAAATATAATTGATGTTGCCTTTACCAGTAGAAAATGGTGAAGATGTGAATAGTTTTCTCGATTTCATAGTTTAATCACTCATAACTAGAAATTAACATGGTTTTTGCTAGATATATTGATTTCAAGCACTTCGTTGGATATGTTGATTTCTTGGGTTTTTCAATTAATGGTTGCAAAATATCTGATTTCAGAATAATTGTATGGTAGTTGTGAGTATTCTAGTTTTCATTTAATCGTGGTAATATAATTGTATATAAATCATTTGTAACATATTTAGGTTGGTTGTATATGAATCATTGTTACTTTTCATTTGAGTGTGGTAATATAGTTTCAAGTAAGTATTATGCTAAAAATTTTACTCAAATTCTTCATGTTTGAATGAGTACAAATCTTACTCTTCTTTAAAATCAATTAATGCTTTTTATTAGGCATTTTTCAATTTTTTTGTTGTTTAACTTTCAAATGTGAATCTTATTTGAGATATAAGAATTACCAAGGGATAAGTATAGTTGTCAATGTTGTTTTGTTATTTTCCACCGTACTTACTTTGATCTATCAGTGTTACTATAATAAAATTTGAGTAGAATAGTGACATTATTCAGTATTAAAGGATAAGACAATTAGAGGCCTAGATTGTCATTTTTTTTTTACAATAATAATCTTATTAGTGATTTTTATTGCGACTCGGTTTATGCGTGGTATTGAATTTTTTATTTGGCTGGTTTTAATTTATATTCGAGTAATCTCATATGTCGTACCTTGATGAATGGTCTACTTTGGAGTTCTCAACTTATTTATCTGGAGTGACACATGCTCTACTCAACTCCTTGATTCATTTTCCAATTGTTGCAGATGTTGAGGCTGATACAAGAGAGGCAGGGTAGGCACTGAACTCGACAATATATATGATGGAAATGAGAGGTGTTAATGTACAGAGCTTCATGCCAGAGGAGAAAGAAAAGGATAAATTAATCTCAGAACTAGGAAGATTGATTGTTGGTGGAAAAACTCTTATTGAAGAGTGTGGTGATTTTTTGTTTAAGACTTGCACATCCTAGGTGGAAGACTCCAGTTTAAGAGGACATATAATGCACGTATATTGTAGCAACAACTATAAAATGCCAAAGGAATGAAGGATTTTTTTTTTTTAAATCCAAAATTCAGGCAGGTGCCTACGAGGACATGACTGGGTTGATACATATTGTGCCAATTATTGAGCTATTTTTGTGATTATTTTTTTCTCAATCATTTGAGTATAATGTTCATTTCAAAGTTTTTGGGATATTTCTATCTTTAAAGATATTTTAGCATAGTGCTCATTTCAAAATTTGTGAATTGTATTGATGTTGTCGTTGTATTGTTGTTCTCGTTGCAGTTCTACATTGGTTGGTCCAAAAAAATTAGTTTAGTTCTTTTTATAAAGTAGATGGACACAATCGACACCCTTTCTTAATGATTAATTGATACAAACTTTTACATAAACTTTGACTTCAATATAGATATAGTTTAATTTTCATACTTATGTTTTTTCTCTATCCTTCACTTTTGGGCTTATCAAGTTTTGTACATTAAGCGAACACTTCTCTGTGACAGTTCGTGAATATAAATAACTTCAAATGCCCATATCAATTTATCTTGAGTTAGTTCGTATTATGCGGTGACATAATGTCATTGTTAATTTTTTGTTATTGTAATTCAATTGAGTTTTTGGTTTTTGGTTTTTGGTTTAGACATTTCACTATGTTTAATTTTTCGTTATGTTTTTAGTTCAACCCAAAACACAATATTTCTAGACAAAACAATCAAGATAGAATTGTGTGTTTAAATATAAAATGGATGATGCATGATTACTAACTATATTGAAACCATACATGAGGAATAGGTTCTTTCACAAACATGACTGTAATTGTTGTCAAGTCCACATGTATTTATACCATACATGTATGGCAAGCAAGTCTGCACGGCTGCCCTGTGCGGACTACAAATGCAAGCGTGCATATCTCACACAATACATACGCATAATAGAGACATTTTTCTCTTTCTCTAACTACTTATTTCTCTTTTATGATTGATTGGTATTTTTGTTCTTAAAGACGGTGAATTGTCTCACAAACAAATGAAATTTTTCCCAATTTGGTTAAACTAATAGGTTCGTACCATATTTATTTAAAAAATTGTTTAGTTGTTGCCAAATAAATACGACGTATGGTCCTATTAATGGCGTAGACTTTCAAAAATTAGTGTCGTGCCTTCAGGAACAAGTATACCCTATATATATATATAGAGAGAGAGAGAGAGTGAGAGAGAGAGCAAGATAACAAAAGGTTTGGGGTTTGAGAGAGAGAGTCTCCTTGAAAATGGTTGAAAGAGTTTGAGTGTTTATAAATAAAGAGCTTGGTCATAACTTTGGGCCATGACCAACATCCTCGATCCTCTTTTTATCCATGTCATCATCCGTGACCATCCCATTATAATAGGACTGACCATCGAATTAAACGGTGATTGTGTGACCAATTCAAAATAGTCATGACCCAAAGTCGTGACACCATTGGAGGGAATTTTGGCTATGGTCATGGATGTGGTCACGACCATAATATGTGACCAAAGTTGGAGGGAAATTTGTCCCAATTTTGTTACCATGATGCCTTGGTCACGGCTCGTGGGCATGACCATCTCTAGTTTGAGTCACGACATTGTATGGTCATAAAACTAGTCAGAACAAAGATCGTGACTAGGCTACCGTGACTATCTGCCAATTTTGGTGTAGTGCATGAAAGTTGGGACAAAATAAATGATACATGAATCTTCATTCGTAAGGAGTTGGAAGAATGGGTATTATGGGCCGGAGCCTTTACTACCAGAGTGCTAGCTCGGTGAGCTTTAGTGAACATTATTAAATCACCCTTTGCCTTAGCCTTGAAGGAGAATTAGTCTTCAAAGGAGTTTACTACACAATGATCGAATATATATGATGGGAAAAAGGACCACGTTCGTTAGTATCGCTAAGCTATGGCTTTGTGGAATAAAAATACTCCTTTACGTATTGGTTATTCCTCCTAACTTGGGGGACATTTCTCGCAAGTGGTTTAGGAAACTTCTTATCGACTTAACAAATTATTTTGAGTAATGAGAGGAATCATTTATAATTAGATTCATTATGATTATCTCTCATTTAAAAAATATGGATAATCTACTCATACAAAAAAAAGTCAAAAGAAACACCCAAGAGAATTTTTTAGTGGTTTTAGGATTTTCACAGCAAGGTCTCAAATTGTTTTGCGTATGTCACCATAGCACCCTTCATAATCGGCTGACCTAAGTATTAAATAATGTTCTAGTCTTTGACCAAGGAGGAAAATATCACTATCGCCAACCTCATGTCCAATAATGAAAAATATGCTAAGGTGGAGTACATTGTTTTAGGATGTGACCTCAAACCTTTAACATCATTAATTTGGTGAAATTTATGAGGAGAAACATCATAATTTGGTGACCTCAGACCTTTAACATCACTAATTTGGTGATAATTCATGAGGTGAAACATCATAATTTTGTGACCTCAGACCTTCAACATCATTAATTTGGTGATAATTTATGAGGTGAAACATCATAATTTGGTGGCCTCGGACCTATAACATCATTAATTGGGTGGCCTCGGACCTATAACATCATTAATTGGGTGATAATTTATGAGGTGAAACATCATAATTTGGTGGCCTCGGACCTATAACATCATTGATTTGGTGATAATTTATGAGGTGAAACATTATAATTTGATGGCCTCAGACCTATAACATCATTAATTTGGTGGTAATTTATGAGGTGAAACATCGTAATTTGGTGACCTCGAACCTTTAACATCATTAATTTGGTGATAATTCAAGAGGTGAAAAATCATAGTATGGCGACCTCAGACCTTAAACACCATTAATTTGGTAAAATATGAGGTGAAAAATCATAATTTGGTGACCTCATACCTTTAACATCATTAAGTTGGTGATAATTCATAAGGTGGAACATCATAATTTGGTGACCTCAGACCTTTAACATCATTAATTTGGTGACAATTTATGAGGTGAAACATCATAATTTGGTGACCTCAGATCTATAACATCATTAATTTGGTGATAATTTATGAGGTGAAACATCATAATTTGGTGACCTCAGACCTTTAACATCATTAATTTTGGTGATAATTTGTGAGGTGAAACATCATAATTTGGCGACCTCATGCATTAAACATCATTATTTTGGTGAAATTTATGAGGGTAAACATCATAATTTGGTGACCTCATACCTTTAACATCATTAGTTTGGTGAAATTTATGAGGTAAACATCATAGTATGGTGACCTCGGACCTCAAACAACATTTAAGATGTAAGACATTCAAGCATAACATTGAAAGAAGCAATATAATCTGAAAAAGATGGGATTAATGATTATCAATAGGCAACATTCAATAGAGTTACAAATTAGGTATACTAAGATGCCATCAGAGTTCACAAAAGCCAAGAGGTACAGACAATAAAGGAAACAAAAATTACAACTTAAAAGCTTCACAAAGAAAAGGCCTAAGTCTCTGCAGTTGTAGTCGTGTCTCCGTGGTCGACGTTTGTCACCTCATCCCCATCATCCTGAGGATTAGCATCTTCGGTCTCAGCGACCTCTAGGGGAGCAGTCCCAGTAGGAGCAGCATCAGCCTCCTCAACCTCTTGCAAGGCATGAGCAAACTGGGGGTGATCAAATCTAACACTCGTAAAGTCTGAGGTAGTCAGACTCCCTGACTTTTTATCCTTGGTGGCTGCCCATTTACCAGTTGCTTTGATTCCTCTTTAAAAGTACTCAAAGCCAAAACTGAAAAATTCATCAGAGATCTTATAGTCTTTAATGATCTTCTCTGCAGTATCCTCTAAAGCAGCCTTGACTGTAGCAACCACCTTAGCCTGAAGGGCGTCATCTTTAGCCTTCATATCTACATTGTGGTCCTTCCTGAGCTTGGTTATGTCCTTGTATCTTTGCTTGATAATGTCCTTCATCTTGTCAAGCTCTTTCAGCTCTTCCTTCAAACGTTCAACCTCTGCATTCAAAGAGGCTTGGACCTTCTCAGATTCATGACCTTACTCTATGAGGGGCATCTTCTTCAGGGTCCAGTCAATAAAATGATGCATGGATAAGATACCCTGCAGTGGAAGGTCAGACGTATGAGCATGAGTTATAACTTATAAAACAGCTGAGGTTACACTTGAAAAAAGAAAATGAGCAGAAACTAGTACCTGAATTGATCTATGGAGGGTAAACTCGGCCAGCAATGGGACGTCCAAAGAGAGTAGGAAATTCTTATCCTCTTCAGTCATCATTGCGTCGATAGCGCCAGCAACCTTCATACTGTGGCCAATCAGATTATCACTGATCTTTAACTAAGTAAGGCGAGTAGCCAGGGCATCGTCTGAAGAGATGGGAATATCACAATCCCATTTTTGAGTCTTGCTCGGCCTCTGATGCTCCGAGTCTGTTATGGTCTTCCTCTTCTTAGTATAATCATCCTTGGATGTGTCGATGTTATTTTGGGTGGTAGGAGGGGGTAAATTTTTCCCACCCCTCTTCTCCATCAGTTTCACAAGACCGGGAGCAAGCATTTCCCAAAGGTCGTTTGATATACATGTTGGGCGCTCTACAAAAGATAAGTCTCTGAGTTAGTCAGTCAGAGATATAAAATCTAAGAGGTACAACTTGGAAGAAAAAAAAATTAAGACTTACGAAGATCTCCCAATGGACCACCCCCCAAACCTATCTGAGAGAGGTAATAGAGGGTCATCAGATGTTCATATTTTATAAGACGACCCTGCTCGCCCTGATTGCGAAGATCCTCAACATTTTGGAAATTGTCTTGGCTAAGTCTAGGTTTGACTTTATCAGTAAGGTAGACCTTTCCCCCATCTCAGAGGGGTCCTTAGAATCGACGTTCCAGAAGCCTCATTTGGACCAAATTTCCACGCCCCAAAAGAAAAGAAATACCGAGGTTTCTAGTAATGTTTGTAAGTTTGGGTAACTAATAGCATTTTCTTCTCTGATTTCCTTGCTAAGAAGTGGTAATAGCTAGGGTGGTTTTTGGCAGAGGAAGGAACATAACAACCAGTGAAAACTCAAACTAGAAGATCTGAGTGATGGACAACCCTCTAAAGGACGATGGCCCCAATCATAACCCTCCAGGCATTAGGTGATAATTATGAAGGGGCTAGATTTATGTGGGAGAATATGGCTCTGATGGAAGGGTGGATAGGAAGACAGAAACCCAACTTGAATATCTGCTCATAGATGCAGATCTATCCATCTCGTCCATCAAAGGCCCTATCGCCCCTTAGAGGTTTCCTAAGGGTGATGGAAGAGTTTATCGAATAGAGGTGCCTAAAAGCTAAAAGGTTGTACTCGCTGATGGAGATATCAATCTTGGTCACCTCAGATGTATCAATATCACTCTCTTGACCATCATCATCATCCCTAGAAACATCGGCCTGGGCAGGTGCAAAGATACCGCCAGGAAACCTCTGAGCAAATTCAACCCCGCTAGCGGCCGACAGAGGAATGACATTAATGATGGGAGGAATGGACACACTTGGCCATATGATTTTAACTTCTAAAGACCTATGTGAGGTACGATCACCCTGGTGAGACTAGGCATGGCTAGAAACCTCAGTCTCCTCAGAGACCTCACCCTGCCTAGGAGAGTAATCCATTGCCTCTTAGAAAGAGTCTATAGACATGGGGTCTGAGGAGGATGACTCAAACTCAGACATTGGTGTTGGGTCCATTGGAACCTATGCAGGATCAACAGGCTCGGCTAGCTCAGGGTAGATAACCTTCAGAGGTGGAGGAAAAATGGGTCTGAGAGGAAAGGCCTCAGCCCTACGAGCATCCTCTTGGGCTAGCTCTATTTGCCTAAATTTTTCAAAGGTCTTCCCACAAAGAGACGGGAACTCGTCTATGAGTTAGTATAAGGGTCTGAGCATAAGTGAGACGACACTACACTTGGACTCAAAACCACAAACAGGCAAACAACTTAATTCAATCAAAACTAAGGATTAAATTAGGAATGTGAAAAGTTTTCAAATGAAGAACACTCAAGAACCAGGTCGTCAGAGAATGTGATCGGAGGTTCCCCGGAGACATAAAGAATGGATTTTTTTGGCCGAAGTAACCTCAGAGCTACCTACAAATGCTCCTAAACCACTTAAGCACTGCTATCCTAGCCTTATAACTGCCAATACTAGTGGAAACCCTCATCAAAAAACACAAACTCTCATCGAAAAACTCAGAATTGTTGATACAATGCCAAAAATTTAAAAGAGGTTTAAAATGGTACCTAGTTAGTCGCAGGTGAAGGACGAGGATGATAGAAATCGAAGGAAACCTTCAAGGGCAGTCATCAATGGATGTTTGAAAGAATTTACAGTCGCAGAGAAAGATAAGGCGAGAAAAATTGGGGATAAAAGAGAATGAGGAGAGAGAATAGGGTTTTTAAACCCACCTAATGATGGGGTGCAAGTCCCAATGCCCCATCATTGCCTTAAGGAACCCAAAAGACAGGTCAGAATCACCTCGCCTTAGGGAATATGTTTCACTATAGTAAGTGACATGTGTCAAGAAAATATTGGCACCCAAAGGGACTTAGCCTCGGCATAATACACATACCCCTCAATCATCTATTTACATAGAAGGCTAAGGGCTAGGGGTGATTGATATGCCTAAAAAGCACCCTCGTCCTCAGAGACACTAACCTCGGCCTGTCTCACAGCCGAGTGGATAAGAAGCTCACAACTTCCATCATAAGGTTTTTATTCTGCAAGATCGTCTCTCTACCACCAACCTTGGCTCTGCTGTAACCGAGGTCAGTTGAGTCTAATGGGCTCAGGCAACTACTAACACCATCATCGTCCGTAGTCGACGTTACAGCTACCACATACTTAACCTCAGCTAGCCCTCCTGGACGAGGTCATCACGATTAGATACGACAAAGTGACTACATCTGACTCTACCAACCTTATACTCATCCATCCCGAGGTTACATTAGTCAAGGACCCAACACCGAGCATTTACAAGCACGTATAAGGTTTGGAACATGTGGACAAATCAGTTGTAATTTAATTATTCCCCTCACATGAGGGAATATTGAGGTCATCATTATCTATATTACAGGCAGGTGTCATCCTCTTACTAGCTCGATCCTCATGCACATGCTCATTGCATGATTGGGTGGTACATTACAACCCCTAAGCACTATATAAAGAGGTCATCCTCAACCTTGTAAAGGGATCCTAAATTTCAACCCTAGATAAAACTCTGTTTGTATACACAGTAGAGGGACAAAGCTTGAGAGATTGTATCTATGTCCATTAGTGACTTCATCTAGTGTAATTCACACACATAGTGGACGTAAGCCATCTTAGGCTAAACCACTTACGTATTGTTGTCTTTCCTCCTCTCCTCACCTCCATCTACTATATATTCACTCTTGTGCTGACATTGTTATCACGCGTTTAAGCTTAACAAACAACTTATCTGGTGGTGCTGTTTACAGCATCATCACTGAAGTATAGGTTTTTTCGCAAGGCTTTTTTCCTCATATTCCTCTTGTGTTTGTTTGGTTTAATTTTTCAATTGGATATAATTTATTTGGAATCAATTTTTTGAACACACACATAATTATTAATCAAGACAAAATTTGGTTAACAAATTAATTATTTGCGTGTGTAACCTAAGATACAAATATTTCATATAGCCCCTGTTACGTTTTCATATTGGTATCAGAGTAGCTTTCACTAATTTTCTTTGTGATCTTTAAATTAGGCTCCTATGGATAATTTGTACAATAGGGTTCCTATTTTTGATGGGTCAAATTAGGCATGATGGAAAGCTATAATGAGGTCAATTTTAAAATCTATTGATGAAAAGAGTATGGCTTGTGTGTGACAGAGGGTGGACATCAACCACCGTGACTAAGAACGATATTATAAGTCTTAAGCCCGACACTTCTTGGACGAATGATGAATTTAAATGGGTCAATTTCAACTTTCATGGATTAAGAGCTATTTATGGAGTTGTCACCCCTGATGAGTTCCGCCACATCATGACGTGCCCCATGTCTAAGGAAGCGTGGGATATCCTCCAACTCACTCATGAGGTTACCAATGCTATAAAATATTCTAAGCTTTAAAATTTCACAATACACAATTTGAGACTATTACTATGCTAAATATTGGGACTTTTGATGAGTTTTATGCAAGTTTATCTGACATAGTCAACTCTAGTTTTAATTTGGGTGAGATAACTCCAGAGACGCGCGTTGTGAAAAAGATGTTGAGATCCCCGCCATCCCTTTTTATACCTAAAATTATGATGCCTAATTCTTTGGTAACTTTAGATATGATTCAGTTCGAATAACTTGTAGGATACCTTAAAACTTATGAACTTGATATGTTTCCCAAAACTAAAAAGAAAAAGGAAATAAGAATTGCTTTGAAAGCCCAGTCCAGAAACAAAATGGAAAAGATTTTGACACTAACTCTGAGTTTGATTTAAAGCTTGGTGATCTTGGCTTGTTTGGTTTAAATAATTTCTCAAATTTGACAGTGAAATTGTTCCAAAGAAAACAAAGGATTTGAGAAAAATTAAATTGGAAATGAGGTCAAAAACAATTGTGATAAAGATGAGGTAAGATTTTATGAGTGCGAGGTAAAGGGTCATAAAGTCCACGAGTGTGCCACTAGGCTAAAGAGACAAGAAAAAGACAAAATTGGATATAAATCCACTCTCAGCGATAGTGACACCAAGTCGGTGGATTCTGAGGATGAATTACTACATGAACCTAATTTTAGTGCATTAATGGATAGTCACATTAGTACTTGTAGTTTTTCCCATGTCGATGATGACATTTATAAATGTGATAGCCCCGATAATTTGTTGAACCATTCTGGAGAGAGTGAGGATACTGGTGAGATTTTGTGTGAGGGAGAAAGTGGTCTTCTCATAGATTTCCATCACCAAGTCATTGTCAATAATTATCTCTTATACATTGGTGTTAAAGGGTTCATATATCAAACTTTACAAAGAGTCTTTAAAAACCAAAAATTAAAATAGAAGTTTGACTCTTAGGGTGTTTGATTTAGAGAAGGTGGTGATAGTCGCTGTGTCAACTAGGGAAAGTGTAATTTTTATGAGAGATCTATTTGGCAAAAAATACGGATAGTTTTATGAGAGATCTTCAAGATTCACTTGAGATTCGTGATAAATTTAAAGCCCATATATCCCAACATGATAAATATCTTGAACGTTCCCAAGAGGTCAAGGTCACTTTAGAGGACACATATAAAAAGTTTGGAAATATGTTTCTTGGTCCCGCATTAGGTTTTAATGAGAGGCAAGGAACAGGTTATGATGGTGCATCCACCTCCAATGTCGCACCCGAGACGATTTCTGAGTTTGTGATGGATCGATATGAACCTCGTCCTAACCCACCTAGGAGATCGAACCCAACAAGGAGAGTGCATCCTAGGCATTTTGATCAAGGTAGGCCCAAGCCCGTTTATGTTTGTTACCATCCCAAACAAAGAGGTCACCTTATGGAGTTTTGTTTTAATCTTGGAAGAGTTTCACAACACGCGTGTTCACCGATATGCTCACATACGATTTCACATGCATGTTCCTACATGAACTCCAACACGTGGTCCTACTCATGGTCCCACCCACGATCATAGGGATTTTGAGAGTTTTCGTGAGCAAGTCGAATTTTTTGTCAAACCTTTGTAATGTTTGATTGAGTAATTTCAAAGGACGCCTATTCTTTTTTATTGGCTTAATGATTGAGGTTATTATGACACCCCACCTATTTTAACAATTGGTGATCAGTCCTCCATTAAAACATACAGGAACCTCATATGGTTCATTCTAAGCATATCTGTAAAAAACTTTTAGTTTACTAACCACCTATGTTAATTTAAGCGTGTATAAAATTTTATCTTTAATTAATAACAACAATCGGAAATAAAATAATAACCAAACTATCCAAACAGAAATAACACTATGAATCCATCACAATATAAATAACTAAATAAATAATACCGAATAAACCGTCGGTTAACTATGCAAAACTACAACTATGACTCTATGAAATAAAACTGAATCCACTAATAGTTGAACTGCATCCTACTCTATTAATGAAATGACTAGAGCATTTAATCTAAATCCTTCTAGAATCCACAATTGCTACATCTACGAATCTCTAGAACAGATCATTAAGCTTACCATCCTTATGGCTGGACACCTAAAAGGTTTTGTAAATATTTTGCAAGTCGGGTAGAGCCCAAAACATTTGAAACTATTTATCAAGTATTTATCACAATTTAAAATCAATCATTGATTACACATGTTGGTTCAGCGTACACTCCCTTAAGTTCCTCGCCTCTCAACTAATGTGCACGCCTAATGTCTCCTACCTAGCTATAATACCCAACCCATCTAGGTATCATCAATAACTATTTATCCACTTACAAATTTATCTGTCTCGTACCACCCATACAGTACGCTGAAGTAGCCCAATCTATACTCATTATTTCCTTAGTTAAATATCTCTTTAACTTCTCCCGTACCGCCCATACATTATGCTATCATCATGTTAATAATTAACATGTCTCGTATGTTATTATTAACTATATTTAACAACTCACGTATGTTCATTAAACCATTTCATTAAGTTTCTCTACTTAAATCTTCTATTAGATATACGATATCTAATTTTACTACCATCACACAAGGAAGATTACCTCATAATTAAATCACTTTTAGATATATACTATCTATCATTCATACATTACAAATAAGTAGGATAATCACACTTGTATAAATAAATATCACACATATCATACACACAACTATAGCATCACTGGAATGGCCACTCGTGATGTGGCATACTTTGTTATCACGTCCATGTGCCTCTCATACCAAATTAAGGACAAATGGTTCAGCATGTCTCCTCAAACCCAAAATAAATCAATATGTAATGGAGGCGAACATGGCTCTAAGCCTTTGGGGTACGCACATAACTAAGGTACCCAAATGACATGCCAACCACACTAATACACACACATTGTGATCCGCTCTAAGTTCCATGTTCTGGGGCACAAATCTAGAACTTGTTGGAATCGTCAAGGTGGGATCGACCTCTGCGCGGAAACCTATGAATAACAGGAAACGTAGGTATGTTCACATATATAAGAAAGCTCATAATAGGCACACACAACCTAGAAATACGTCGCATATAGGCATGCACACAACCTATAAATATAATTCGTATAATTATACAGACAATCTATAAATATCATTCGTATAATTATACACTCCACCTATAATATATTATGTATCGGTATACACTCAACCTACAATTATCATTCGTTCATAGTATATATATCTGGCATACCTATCGTACTTACCAATTTATGATTATAACTCTCTATTGCATCTACCCAAGTATTTTTCTCTACCCTAAAGGTCCCTAGTTACCATTTAAGTTATTCAAGTAGGTACTATACTCATACTCTACTGGTCAAAGTTATAGGTTTACTCAAACTCCTCGTGATTCAATTTCATTCTCCCAAATTCAACTACATTACCAATTATGTTAAAATTACCCTTGGCCTTAATTCTTTTCATTTAGGACTAAGCCTCAATCCTAACATTAGCCTACTGGTAACCAAAATATCTCTCATTATATTTTAAGGATGCCCCAAAAGTTCTCCCGATCTTTATTCGCAAGGTCTAGGCTTAAAAGGGGAAAAAATCACATTTTCTGCAAAACTAAATCAATTTTTAAGGAGGCCGAACTGATTCACTTTCCGAATTGATTCGTCTCGGGGCCGAATCGATTAGAAACTATGCAAATCATCTTCTTCCTCTATACACAAGTGATTTTTCACCATTTTTAATCAACCAATCCTCCATGTAATCACCCCAAACTCCATTATAATTCGTCCCCACATTATAGAAGGGTATATACATCAATTCTAACGAATCTTCATCATCAAAATATCATTAAATCCTAATTTTTAAGATTTCTTTAGGATTCTTCTACCCAAAACCCTAGTTCAAGTTCTTCATGCATAACCGACATTTTCCCCATATTTCTTTCATCAAAATTTTCACATATAAATCTGATTTCGTCATCTACATATATAGAATCATTCTACTTGCATTCATATCCCCATTGGTGAGTCTTAATCACTTTAAATCTCAAGAACATAAGGTAATATCAAGAAATTATATTTCCTACACTACATGGGTATTATAACCAAATCAAAACCTGTAAATAAACACTTGACTTTGGTCCAACAGATCTGTTTTCGCATGATGTTAATGGATTTGTTTGTCTTACCTTCCAATCCATAATCCAAAGTCGATGAAGCTCGAAAGACAAGGTTGTAGGCTTAAAAACCACTACTCAGAAAATGAAATTTGGCACACCCTGATATTAAAAATCTGGCACAGTTTAAATCTGTGCCAAATTCTGCCAGGATTTAATGACAACTTGGCACACTTTAGAACGGTACCAAAATCTGGCACTGTTTAAAAGTGTTCCAAAACTTAGAACACTTAACTAAAATATAAATACGCTAGAAAATAGAAGCGGGATTCTTTCCCTCGTAATAAAAATCCCAAAATGTTTTCTCCTCTATTCCCTATGTTCTCTCAACCTTCACATCTCTCACAATTGACCTCACTCCCGCTCATGCTCTCTCCTTACCTTGTATTTCACCATCAATTTCTTATTACTGGTATTCTTCTTCACATATCTTATGGAATCTCAAACAAACCAACCTTACAACCTCTTTCACTAGTTAGAATCTCCCAATTTGGCCTTTGAGTTGATATATTCCCAAGCATCAGACCTCTATTGCGACAATGGTCGCTTTTATTCTCCCCACTGGGTAACATACAATACCCATATATCTATATTTATATCTATTTATATATTTAAGAGTATATTATATTTCTGTTGGTTTGTATTTGTTAGTGTGGGATGATTTAGGTTTGAGTGATAAATTAGGGTTTTGCAGGAATTCGGAGAGGGTTTCTTCTGAAAAGCCCCCAAAGTAAGTTCACTTTTGTTGTTCATTGCTTTTAGTGATTAATATATTGGTTATTGTAGGTGGTCAACAAGGGGGATAAAATCATTTACGATGGATGACTTCTTCTCATGGGGATTTTGGTTAAGGGTTAGTGAGCCATTTTTTTTCTTTTTATGTTTCTCTATTATTGAATAATACATATGGAGTTTACATTATCGCATACATGTAGGAATATGTCTAACTATATTACCATATACCATTGATTTTTTTTTACATAACTTAGCAATTTATTTCATGTAATTTCATTTTTAGTTATGGTTTGAGCATCTATTTGCTCAATTTATTAATTGTTTTTTTTGTCCCTGCTTGTTGACCCAAAGATCAATCCGAAAGATTACCCTCTCTTGCCTACTTAAGGTTCTAATTAATTCATGCCTTTCATTCCCTACCTACCCAAGTTTAAGTTTTGGTACTTCATATTGAAACCTTTCTGTGTTGCATTTTTATGACCTTTTTCTCCATGTTTGATGTGCCTGTCTTTTGGCCTATATTGCTCTATTATTGGATTGTTCTAACCATAATATTAGATATATTTATCATGTATAATATTAATATGCAATCAAGATAACACAATATACTTATATTTGTAATGACTCTATTAACTATATGTTTTTAGTTCAAACCTTTTATATATGATGAGGCACCTTTTACTCTCTGAGTATTTTAGCTTTCACATGAAAGATCAATGTGAAGTGATTGTTAAATCCAATGGTTGCTTTAATGTATTATTAAAGGGATAATAAGTTACTGAGGGGTAAAATGTGTGAGTTACTCTTTTTCAACATCGGTTTAGTGGAGCCCCATATAATTCCACACTCTTAAATATTAAAAAAAGCACATTAGAATCCCTGATATTATCTTATTTATGAAATTTCTACTTTTAAAGATGATGTCACTGGACACAATGAAAGTACCTCACTATATACATTTTGATTCTCCTTACTATGTAAACGATGTTGTTACAGTGTTAGTTGTCCATGTTTGTTAACATTTTTTAATTTTGACACCCGAAAAACTTATTCAAGGGAAATCACCATTCAATTTAGAAAGGACGAGGAAAGTAGGGCCTTCAATTATGCATTTGAGCAATGGAAGAAGGAAGTGGTTGTTCAAGATGCTATTTTGAAATCTATCCATTTCCTGAGAAAACTCATTGATATAACATGTCACATAGGTCATTTATACCCACTCCATCCCCAATTAATAGTCCCAGTTTGAAAGTCAAACATTTTAAGGAAAAAAATTATTTCCAATTGATCCTTATATATGAATTATTTTGGAATGCAACACATGCCGTTGGATTATTTTTCTTATGTAGGTATTGTTGGGATGGGTAACTTTAATTTTTCACCTAATTCTATATACTCCCACCATCCCAAATAAAGACTCGATGTCTTTATTTTGTATAAATTAAGGATGCGCTCAATCAATGGCCAAGATTAACTCTTGTTCACCATCATGCAACTTGGTTCGTTGATTATGTCCAAAAAGGAAAGGGGACCCTTAATTTGGGACATTGGTAGAACTATTTTCAAAACATGACTCTTAATTTGGGATGGACAAAAAAAGAATAGGACTCTTAATATAGGGACCAAAGGAATAATAATTTTTGTCATGATTATTGGAACTATATGTTTGTTCAATTGGTTTATGTTATCAGTTGTTGCAGTTTTATAACTAGGTTTGACTTTATCGTGTTAGTTGTTTCTGAGTGCAAGTTTTGTACTTGTAGTATCTATGAATTTTGGTTGTAAAGACGACGAATCACATAACTTTTAAATCAAGCGAGGCTTTTATCTCAAATTAAATATGCATCAAAATTATTCTCAACTGCATCAATGCTTCATTTTTTTCTGCCTCTATAACCAGCATTTAAATAGAATAGATAATAAAGACATAAATTATGAATTCATGAAGTTAGCTATTATTGGAAAATGGAACTTATTGGTGGTTTCTTCCTCTTTTCAGAATCAAATTTACCAAATGGACTATTGGCATCTAACTGCAAGTTTGATGATAAAATAGAAGCATCTTCTACAAATATTCATTCCATTATTATGGGCAATTATTACATCAGCAAAATATGTTACAGGATTATGTGAGGACGGGTAATATCACAAAGTAGTAATATTACTACCTTACAATATTTCCATTGATATCCAGTTTTGAGTTCCCCCCACCACCTCAATATAACAAGATCACATGCCTCTCCTATACTAAATTGTTTGCAAAAGGCTTGTGTACCCTATTAGGCTTCTATATTTTCCTGAATCTAAAAGCATAGTACTGCTGAACATTATGGATTTGCATGGAAGATCAATGATATGAAAGTTGTAATTATTTTAGGAACCTATTACACTATAATCATCGAGAACCATGCAGATTTGGTTGGACGTGTAGTAGTTGTTGTTGGTGCTGGACGTGGCATTTTGTCTTTATTTTCTGCTCAGATTACTTAGTTATTGACATAGTTTATTTAGTTCACATTTTATATTCTGAATGAAGCAGAGAAAAAAAAAATTGCGTTCTTTTGGAATGATGAACTCCTTCCCCTTATCTCTCTCCCCCTCTCTCTCCCTCTCTCTCTTACACTCACACACACACAAAAACTCACACTCACATAGTAGGATGGAGAAAAATATGTTTATGCTATGGAAGAATCTGAAATTGCAAATTATGCTTGCAAACTTATTACTGGGAACCCATTGCTTGGTTAAAGAATTACGGTGAGTGTCCTTATTTTGTTACAAGTCATGATATTTGCCAACTCTTTATCTCGAATTTGGGGCAACTATGCCATCTAAACTATAGGTTATGAAGGGCAAAGTTGAAGAATTTGAGTTGCCTGAAAAAGATGATATTTTGATTTCTGAGACAATGGGTAAGCTTGTTGTTCATATTTGTTTTTCTCATTCCGGTTGATACATTTTCTATTATATCTAACATGCGTGTTGAATTTTAAAAATCGTACAAAATTGTTACGGTGACTGAATCTTTATTTTAATAAGAAAGGGAAGCACCTTTTAATATAGAGCTAGACAACCTTTGCGATGAGTGAATACATTTTCTATTTATGGTCAATGACAAACGTTTTTTATATTTTTTTCAAACAGGATTGTAAAGCGGGGTTATACATAGAGCTAGATAAAATTTAATGCAAAATTCGTTTGGAATAACTTTGTCCCCCCCCCCCCCCCCCCCACCTCCCCCTTCTCTCTAATGCATTTATTTTATGACCTTTCATAGAGTTTTAAATCATGGGTATACTTCATTAATGAAGTCATTGCGCAGAGTAAGATAAGAGAGACCGATGATTGATATTGTTTGATCTATCTGCATTGTGGCTCATTTATTTACATATTTTGAGGAATTCATCACCATATTTAAAATGTTTCCATTTATTGAAAATATCATTGAAAGTTGAAATTTTGATGTCTATCGATTCAATCGAATGTGAATTTCATGTACAGAGGTTATTTTACGAATCTTTTAAATTTTAAATCTGAAATGATCCCAAAGGGACTTTTAGTAAATGATCCCAAATGGACTTTTATTTTTTGAAATTCCACAATAGTTTGATACTAATTAAAAGCATCACAAATTTTCTTGAAAGTCTCTAAAATATAATGATAATTTTAGGTACTTGTAAATATATAGAACAATACATAGAGTTTTTATATATATTCACCTCCTGACCGAACATAATTCCATACCTTTCCAACACTGATTTGACTTGTTTAATGTCCCTAATGGAACGTAAAGAGAAAATTATCAATTCATCTGTAAAGGTTAAATGTTAAACTAATAGGAACCTTAGGGGAGTTTTTAAGGATCCAAAAGTAGGACATGCATTCATGTTGTTTAGATTTTAATAGTATCAACTAAGAATAAACTGACTTGATTGACAATATGTACTTACTTTTCTGTAGTGGAATGTCATAGTTTATGATCTTCATCATTACATATAGACAGCCTAAATATGCCACCTCCCTAGTAATTAATGGAAGAATAAGTGAGTGAATTTTCCTCCTCCTTTTTTTGTTTTTGTATATAACAAGTTTTTTTTCCTTTTATTGATTAGTTATTCTTCATGAAATTATAACTAGTTTACCTAACTCTTGACCATTTAAGGCTATATATCTATGAGTCAACATGAATTATTACGAATGATGCAGTTGTGGTATGTTTTTTCCAATTTCATATTTGTGACATAAGTACAACCTATTTATGGTGTAGGAACCCAATTTAGAAAGATCGAGACAACATGGCGGATCTCGTGTCTGTTTTGATATGTTGCGAAAATAGGTTTCAGAACTAGGTTCAACAACACTTTCGTAGTGCGTGGTTTCTCTTTCCTTTTCTATCATCACCATTGGTTCCTTTATGGATCCTTGAATTTCTTCTCAGGTATGGTACTTACCCATAAACTTCTTATAATACTTATTCTATAGAGTAAATAGGTCCTGATCATAGTTGTCAAATTATGAATCTAATCATAAATCGGAAACCTTATGAATCGAATCATAAGAATTGCTTTAAATGTAAAATCGGTAGGAAATAATATATAAATGCAAAGAGATCACATAAATAACATGACGATAATTTGAAAACATCTATTCTTTGACTTAAAAACAAGCCTTTAAAAGAGTGAAAACCTAAATCAACCCTTTAACGGTCCCGTAAGAGGTATGCAAACCTCACATGTGACTAATGTAACTAGTAAGAACCGACTGCGTAGTCACGGGTCTCCTGCTTTTAGAATATTGCAATAATTTGAAAACTTCTAGATTAATCTTAAAAACAAGTCGTTAAATGGGTGAAAACCCAAACTAACCCCCAAACGGCCCCGTAAGAGGCATAAAAACCTCTCCCGAGACCAATATAATTTGTAGGAATCGACCGCGTAGTCACATGTCTCCCGATTTTAAAATATGACAATAATTTGAAAATATCTAGATTAGGCTCAAAAACATATCATTAGAGGATGAAAACCCAAAACAATGCCCAAACAGCCCCATAAGAGGCATTAACACCTCGTACGAGACCAATGTAACTCCTAGGAACTGACTGCATAGTCGTGGGACTCCCAGTTTGAGAATATGATGATCATTTGAAAATATCTAGATTAATCTTAAAAACAAGTCGTTAAAAGGGTGAAAATCCAAACCAGTACTGAACGACTCCGTAAGAGGCGTCAACACCTCGTATGGGACCAATGTAACTCATAGGAACTGACCGCGTAGTCACTAGTCTCCCGGTTTGACAATATGAGGATAATTTAAAAATATCTAGATTAGACTTAAAAAAAGTCGTTAAAGGAAGAAAACCCAAACCAGACCCCAAATGGCCCCGTAAGAGGTATGAAAACCTCGTAAGGGATCAATGTAACATGTAGGAACTAATCGTGCAGTCATAGGTCTCCTGGTTTTAGAATATGATGATAATTTGAAAATATTTATATTTGCTTAAAAACATGTCATTTGAGGATGAAAACTTAGAACAGTCCTCAAACATCCTAGTAAGAGGCACTAATACCCCGTATGGGCCTAATGTAACTCGTAGGAGCTGACCACGTAGTCCCAAGACTTTCAGTTTGAGAATATAACAATAATGCATATAATAGATTAGAATAGAAAAGGAGAATCCATGTGGCCGACCCCATATGATGGGATTAAGGCAAGGATGATAATGATGGTGATATGTAATTTTTTAGCTTGAATAATATTTATTTCTAAGTATAACTCCTATCTTATACTATCACACTCCCAACTGATGTTGTAGCTCCTATCGCTGGACAATTCTTTCGTAAGTGCCCTGGTTCATGAAAATGAAAACATAAAGGTGTTGTCTCAGCTATTGCACACTCTCGAGACATATGCCCTTTACCACCACATTTATAACCAAACATGGCACTCAATCCAAACACAGATGCATTTTATGACCGACTCATTCCAGTCCTTCCACCTTGAGCTTGAAATCTTCTAGATGCATTTATACTATTTTTAAATCATTGAGCTTTAGGTACTCCTCGTGCTACACTTTGAGTTGTGGTTCCCGTTTCCCAACCATATAATTTTGTACCATCGTGTCTATCTTTCTTTAAATGTTCATCTTCTATTTATTTCATTGACTTCTCTGACACCATAGCTCTGTCCAAAAGGTCCACGTAATCTATGATCTTCATATTAGCAACCATGGTTTTTATTTCTACATTCACCCCAGTCAAAAATTTATTACACTTACTTTCTTCTGTCCTCATAAAATCAAGTGCAAATCTAGATAAAGATATAAACAAAGTTTCATACTCTGCCACTATTTGGTTCCCCTATTTCAACATGAAAAATTCTTCCTATATTTCCTTCCCATAAAGCCTTAGGAAATATTTTTCAAAGAACACACTAACAAAATTTTCCCATGTCATTTGTGGAGGATTCACTAGCACCACTCCCCTAATTGTAGTAAGTAACCTTTATGTAGCATCCCACCATAATTTTTCTCATCCTCTAACATAAAGGTTGCTAGCAAAACGTTTTGTTCATCTCACACTTCCATCACCTTAAATTTTGTTTCCATCTTTCTAATCAACCCCTCTGCCACTATAGGATCAGTATTCCTAGTAAATGTTGGTGGGTTTAACTTCATGAACCTCTCATGAAATTTATCTATGTCTCTAACAGGTACTCCACCTCTCGCTTGTTACACTAGTTGTGCCACAACACGTAATATTATTCCCACATCATTAATAGGTTGTTGTTTCCCCTCTAGTTCATCCACGTCAATATGTCCCTGTCCATGCTGACTATTAGGTACATAGTATGCCTCACACTCTGCTCTATCATGTGGCTCGTGTGTATCCATCACTCACTACAAAATAAATAACTTGAACAAAATACAATAGCACTAGTTTAACATTAATATTGTTAGTCAAAATCCTGGCACATAACAAACTCACTTTCTATTGTCTATTGCCAATATAGACTCTCACACCTTTTCCAGAAACTAATAACCATGCTCTGATACCAAGTTATCGTGCCCTAACTTAATTAAGTTAAGATTATCATATTAATGTAGAAATAAATTGTCTTAAACAATGTTTAACTGTAAATGTCTCGATAAATAGCACCATATTTTCTTCCTTTGTTCTTTAAAAGCATATTTGGATGAAACAGTAACTACCTTAACATGTAATTTATAAGTACTAAACAAATTTACATACAAAAGTTTTTAGTTTAACAATTACCCAAAATTTTTGTTGGTATTCAACCAATATTAGATATCTATCACTTCCCCGTTTTAAGGTCCTAACATGGCAGTGAACTCAAAATGATAGGCATACCTAGAACATAGCATCTTAGGACTGTAAGAAATATAATCTTAGTGAATGACAATATACACGCAGTTACCACACATATAACCAATTTGAATAACCTTTTTTATTTTCTAATGCTATAACCCAACAAGAATTGTGTAACTCTCGCGATCCTGGACCCGCCACAGTCCAATTAACCCACAGCAGTTAATGGGGACCACCACATTCCACAATTAGGCCCCAGTACAATAAACATTTAAGTTGGATTAATAGGACAACCACATCCCATAGGACCCACCACATTCCTTAACATTAGATAAAGGACCTTCCACAGTCCATAACATTAGATAACATCGCTTAACATTTTTAATCACATCCATATGTTTCATAATTACCACATCACTCCATAAGCATTGTAACACATATATTCAACTACACATTTCCATATGAAAATATAAGCATTTATATTTCATAGGGCAGGTCACTCACCTTGAAGTAGGTACTACGATTAATTCCAAAACTACTTCCTTGGTATGGTAGTATTAGTCGTTTCCCCACCTAACAAGTCAACGTCATTAGTATTTGAATACACCAATTAACATTAAACCTAGTAATACATAACATCATTTGGTCAATTATAAATAAATAAAGAGGAAATAAATACATTACTTTGCATTTCTATAAAACCCTATTCATTAGGTTTGAAACACAATTTACAAAATTGAATTATGAATTCTTTAGACAAAGTTATGCCCGTTTCTTTACTATATAGCAAAGCTGCCTTATAGGCTCCTCTATCATTTAGGCAACCTCCTGGAATTTTCATAATTTTTCTATGATATAACTTTCCATGATATTTCGCCCAATATCAATAAACATATTGAATAACAAAAAATTTAAGTTTCATAATTTTTAGGGTTCATTTGCTATGTCGAGCAAAACATCAAACACTTGGTATGCATACTTACTCCTTTGCAGCAGATTTTATACTAGAACTTCAAACTATCACCAAGGATTCATTTCTTGGTAGTTTTAAATAATTTTTGAATATGTTATACATATATGCGTCTAGTTTAATATCCAACTAGAATTACTAAATTTTAATAAGTATTCCATTATTTGTGCCATTTTTAACACCAATAGGTCGGAATAGAAGATTAATGCATAACTTAACATTTTTAAGCATACATAACCCCCACCTCGGTTATCAATCATGGAAACACATACTAAACATGTTTTAGTATATAAACACATCATATACATGGATTTACTACATCAAAAATCTTCACGAGAAGGGAATTCAAATCTGGGACTTTAAAGTTAACATTTACGATCCTAACACAAGTCCTAATGTATGTTCTTTAGCTACCCCTGGTTTAACTCAATTTGGAAAAATGTGTATCAATTAAATATTTATCTGAATCAGAAACAAAAACATACCAAGTGTAGAACTCATCCATGTGACCAACTTTAACAAATAAGTAATTACCTTACGAGAATTCCTCGATTTATTGAAATTTTCCAAAGGATTTTCTTACTTAACTTCTCTTTTTCTCTCTCCATAGGCAAAATATTTTTCATGGATGAGTTGGATGAATAAGTGTGTTATTTTAATAAGTTTAAGTCTGCCCAACCATCCCACACCCTTTAATTAATCAAAATATAGCACATGGTGTGCATATAAGACGAAATATCACTTAAGGGATGGACAAATTTTGCCCTTGTTGCGTACATTCGGTATAACTTCTTGTTTAGGCCTTAGTTTGACAAACTGTTTATAACGTTACAACCCTAATTCATAAATCTATAACTTTCATATTTTGTGTTTTCCCAAAATCATAAATTTAGTACGCCCAATTTGGGCTCGAACAAAAGAGTAATAATTTACTAAAAATTTCATAACTTTCAAATTTGGAGACCAGACATCGCCACTTTTACACCAACACTCTAGTTTATTTTTGTAAACATAATGATGCATTTAGATGCATATTATCGTGATTCATTTAACCACATAACTAATCATATGATCTAAACATGTTATCCCCGATCATAAGCATGATTAGCATCTAATGTAAGTAGCACATATATCACATGAGTATGCATCCCCTAAACATGACATATTTAACACCCATAGCCAACTTATAACTCATAACTTATACGTAAACATGTAGTTAACATTCCTAATTATGTTTTAGGGCCTTACAAGAAAGGACAACAAGAGTAGAAATTGGGGTTAAGACTACCAAGTCCTAAAGATGAACACATGACATGGCCAGTGGGGCCAGCGAGAAAGGGAATGGTACAAAAAGGTGTCTTATGTGTGATTGTAGGGCCATTGGTGTTGAACTCATCCACAATGAGAAAGTGAGAATAGTCAGATTGGAAAATGGATGGAACAGTACTAGTGGGGCACAACAACAGTCGCAGGTGTAAGACATTCGACAGGGAAATTGGACTAAGATATTTAAGTCCAAAGATTACCAACCTGAGAGTGGTGAGATCAGGTACGACCAGAGGGTCCATAACAGAAGCAGTAGCATTCGGCTCCTCAAGCCCATCGGGGCTAAGGGAATAGCGGGGAAGGCTAGTAGGGCCAGGACCTGAAGCAAGAGAGTTTCTCGGGGAGTTGTTACATTTGTGGAGAGATGGACAACATAATGAAGTATTTGAAGAAAGTGAGGCAGGGGAAACAATAGGAAGAGATCCTAGATATACTACTATTGCAGCAAATTATGGTTTAGTTTCAGTACAAGAGTTATATCAGGAACCCGTTGACCGGGAACGGTAGATGGATAATGTAGATAAAAATTTTGTCTTAATCTTATAAATATAGGATTATTCCGGGTGACATGGGTGCGTCACAATATATGACTGTTTAACACATAAATTCGCGAGTGAGTAGGATTTAATGGGTGCATGGGCAATGACAGCCTTAAGTGGTATATATATTTACCGTTGGGTCGTGGGACTCTTTGGTGTTTCCTGCAGAGGAGCGGATGTTTGTATTGTGTGATTAGTTTTACTACTTTTAAGAGTTATGAAAGTACAATTTAAAGTGATCATTTGTAATGACTAAATACTGAGGGTTTGAGAGGTAATAGATTGTGTGATAAGACTTCATGCTCATTATTCCAGGGTGAGGTATATTATTTTGTGAGGTATCACCTGAAAGAGGGTTATGCCTGCTATATATGTTGTTGTATCATAGAATTCATTGAGTATGTTGTGTTATTATATTTAATATCGATGAGTAGGGACATTTAGTGATGCAATTCAGGGTATTCTTGTTTATTATCGAGCAGAGAGATTTAGCTCATTATTGATGTAGCCCCAAGGACTCAATAATGGTAAGAATGTCGTCTTTTATATTCTCTTTAGTGACATGACAGTGGAGGAGTAAAAATCTTATATCAGGAGACGCGGATTAGGGGTACTGATTATGTGATGAGGTCCAATGGATATCAACGACTGATAGTGTTAGTACCTTAGTCGGATTTCACTTTGCGAGACACACCACGCATGAAACTTAGGGAACATCGGGAGGTGGGAAATGTGTGACCTTTAGAACAAGGGTTTAGTACCTTAGTTATATTACGTATATGTAGTTATAACTGAGAGATGATAATTACATTATGATTTAAGACTAGTAGAGCCATACTATGTTGATGTGAAAATAAGTAAGTTGAAGTTAGTAGGGTGGTTGAGTGTAAACCTATTGTATAGTCATTCTTAGTATACAAGGATTAATCCAAAACCCTTTATATTACGTTCAGTTGACTAGTATAGAAATGCACGAAACATAGGGTGTGTAGGCGCCCTATATAGTTGAGATTTTTGGTCTCATTCACTTGGAGAAGACGGGGAATAGTATTAAATAAATGTAGAGGCCTGAGTAAATTAGAGACAGAACTAGAATTGGGAAAAAAGAATATAGTTTCAATGTGAGAAAGTCATGTCATCATAAACCAAAGGGTAGGCGGAAAGGAGGGATTATAGCATTGAAAAGTATAAGGAAGGTACATTTTAAAATTTTGAGGATAATTAGGTACTACTCATAGCAGAGGAATAACATGGAGAGAGTTACATCATAACCAACTGTAGATGTAAAAGTCTTACATGAATAGTCGGGTATGATTGCAGATATCTCCCATGAATGGAATACATGTTTAAAGAGGGAGAGTTTGGCACCTAGGGATGAGGGGACCTTTGCCATAATAATGAATGGTATAGTCGTTTGAATATCGACCCAATCGTGCTGGGATATTCTTAGAAGAAGGGCAACTAGTTTCGCATTCTCTAAGGTGAAACGGTAAGAGAAAAAAGAGAGTACATTAGAGTAACTGGTCAGGGAGGATTGATCACTAGTCTCAATGGTAGGGTATAGACAGGCGGACTGAGAAGTACCACTAGTGTAGGGGTATCGGGAACAGCATAATGTTCCAAATTTTAGAAGGACGTGGATATCGTACGAGAAGGTATTTGAGTATGTTAGTACTGAGTTTATCCTAATTTCGAGGTTGAAATTTCTTTCTAAGGGGGGAAGTATCTAACACCCCATAATTTCTAATGGTTTTTATATAGGGATTAATTAAATTTAAATGGGAAAATTAATCCGGATTAAAATAAATATTAATTAGCGTGATAAGAGTTTATATTTATGTCTATGAAGAATATTGAGTATTACTTAGTGAATGTGTAATAAATTAGTAACAATGCATTATGATGGTCGTGAATGAGAAATATGACAGCTGCGGTAAATTTATCGGGACGCGCGTGTGAGTCATGTCGGGGCTTAAAAAGTATGAATTACATGTGAATTATTTATGGGTCATCCAAATGGTCATTTTGAGTACGTCAGTGTGTCCCAAAGGGTCAAAACAGTTATAGAAGTGTACTTAAGGGTTTGGATTGGGTCGTGGGACATTTTTAGGCCAAATCGACACCCCGGGAGGGCATTTTGGTCTTTTGACTTTTTAGAGTAAATGGACCTATGAACTTATAAGCCCTATATTAGCATGTAGTTGATAGATGTCAGGGTTAGAAGGATAGAAAACAACAAGGGGCCATTAGAGATGAAGGAGAAGACATCCTTTGAGTTTAAGAGATGAGTTAACTATACCAAAAGCAGCAATCTGGCACAGTTTAAAACTGTGCCAGATCAAATCGGGCACGATTTTGAACTGTTCCAGAATCAAGTGTTCTAAAATAACCATTTTTTTCTGGCATGGTTTAAAACTGTGCAAATTTTTCCAAACAGAAACATTTCTGGCACACTTTAAAATCGTGCTGAAATTTGACATTTCTATCACACTTTTGGTAGACTTTATAACTGTGTGTCAGATTGAGTACATTTTTGTACACTTTTAGCACTGTTCAAAACATTGCCAAAATTTGATACACTTTTAGCACCGTTTTCAATTGTGCCAAATTTTTATCAAACAAAAATTAATTAATTGAAAACAAGAAAATTCACAAATTACGAATCTCACACGTTGTTAATAAACTAATGTACATACGAACTTCAAAATATTACAAGTCTTAATAGTTCACACACCCAAATAAAATTGGGGAGAGTTTTCCCTATTTTTTGAACATTCTAAAAACTGCTAAATATAAAATCAACGTAATGTAAAGCTTGATAGCAATAAAATTACAAAAGTCTACACGACCATAAAAGTCAACAATAAAACTACAAAAACCTGCACGACCATATCACAAAAAAATAGAATCCTAAATATTAACGACATTAAATAAATAATCCCCTTGTTGTAAACCATTGACTTCTTCATGTGTTCCACGTGGATAAAAATAAATGTTATCCTGGAAATAATAGGATACAAAAAAGAGATAATATTAGTAACCAAGTAATTACGACTGAGGGCCGAGGATAATTCTAACCTAATAGAGGTGACGACATAGGGCTGAGGTCAATTTTGACCTAAAAGAGATAACGACCAAGGGTCGAGGTCAATTATGACCTAAAAGAGGTGATGACCAAGGGTCGAGGTCAATTCTGACCTAACAGAGGTGACGACCGAGGGCTGACGTCAATTCTGACCTAAAAGAGGTTATGACCTAGGGCCGAGATCAATTTTGACCAAAAAGAGGTGACGACCTAGGTTCGAGGTCAATTCTGACCTAACAGAGGTGACGACCCAGGGCCAAGGTCAATTCTGACCTAGAAGAGGTGACGATCGAGGGCCGAGGTCAATTCTGACCTAGATGAGGTGACGATCGAGGGCTAAGGTCAATTCTGGTGATGACCTGGGGCCAAGGTCAATTCTAACCTAGAAGAGGTGATGACCGAGGGTCGAGGTCAATCCTAACCTGACAGAGGTGATGACACAGGGCCGAGGTCAATTCTGACCTAAAAGATGTGATGACTGAGGGCCGAGGTCAACTCTAGCCTAATAGAGGTGAGGAACCGGTGTTGAGGTCAATTGTGACCTAAAAGAGGTGACGATCGATGGTCGAGGTCAATTATGACCTAACAGAGGTGACGTCCCAGGACCGAGGTCAATTCTGACCTAAAAGAGGTGACAATCGAGGGCTAAGGTCAATTCTGACCTAAAAGAGATTGACCAATACCAGGTCTAAGTGAGAGACTTTCTTGGGGATAATCTAAGAGACTCCACTAGGGGTAAGGATTTAGATTCCATAGGGGAAGAAGGAATAATCTTTGGAAAAAAAATTATTTTTGCGGTGTCCTTTAGAGACCTTGTTGGGGAGAATTGTTTTCTGGAATTTCACTGGGGATATAGAAATATGTTTTTCTTGGTGAAAATTGATTTGGCAATTTTAGGAATTTTTTGGGATTTTTTTGGGATTTTCTGTTATTTTTTTGGACTTTTTGTAGAAAATTTTAAAGGGGGTGTCGACCGGCATTGATGGAGGGTGTCAAACGGCAGTGGCACGATCTTTCGGGGTACCTTGAGCAGGTGGAGGGTCAGTACTGATTGGTGGGTGGCAGGGAGATGTCGATCGGCATGACCCTTAGCCTCCTATAAAAAGGGGGTGGGTTCTCCTCATTCTGCACATCTTTATGACTTCCTTTCTTCTGCTATAAACTTCCGAAAATCATTCTAGCGTCCAAAATGGCTAATTTCTCAAGCCGCGCGACCCATATGGCATGGCTCAATACCGACAATTGGGTAGGGTTGGAGTGGAGGGCTAGGGTTCCCCTCGCGTTGGGTAGCGATAACTCTTTTGACTCGTTCGAGCCAGTAGTGGATGATCAAACTCTTTTGCATTAGCCCTCGCATCATCGTTCTTCCTTGGTGGTGAACCCTGGTGGGTATGTAAGTATTGCATGACCTTTGGCATTCTTTCTTTTCATCTTAACGGGATTGCTTTAATTTTTGAATTTGACAAGGGTTTTCTTCGACAGTTTGACGTCTCCATATCGACTATTTGTGTTCGCGGTATGACAGGGCTTAGGGATGTTTGGTAGAACTTCCTGCTATGGTATGCTGGATGGTGTCATCTGTTGGCTTCGGGGGGCTGGCATCTGTTTTTTATGAGATGCCCCGCGCCAATGCTGTCTTATATGCTTTAGGAGAGAGATGATGGGACACTACCCACACCTTCCATTTCATATGTAGGGATATGATGGTGACTCCCATTGATTTTCAGCAGCTGGTGGGGCTGGACTGTGAGGGTACCTAGATTGAGGTTGATAAGACGTTGAGGGTGACGCCGGAGGTGGTGGCGGCATCTTTGGGTGATGTTGAGAGGGAGGTTTTTGTGGACTCTCTTCGTTTATCTCTACTGAGAGAGTTGTTGTTGAGGCGGAGGATTGATGAGAGTGGTGGGAAGAAGGTGCGTCAGATGGCCTGCTTGTTTATCCTCTTTGGTGCTGGGAGATTTTTTTGTGGTTACGTCGTCCACTTATGGTTTTTGTCGTTTCCAAGGACGTTTTCCAACATCTGTTCCTATGATTGGGGGAGCCTGACTTTGGCAACCCTTTATTACTCTTTGGATGCATTCAGCTAGTGATGTCGGTAGACTTTTACTGGAGCCACGTATCTTCTGGAGGTATCCTTTATTTTCGCATTTTCCTTTATGCATCCTCAGTTTCCTTTCATGCGCTTCTTTTTTATTTCTTGAATGTTGATCTTTATCCTTTGCAGATATGTTTTTATGAGTTGAATGGGTTGAATGCCCATTTAATTTATTTTAAGGATGACCCATTGGGTACTTCGGTCGGATGTACCAGTGGCGGAAGTCCAATCGACAATCTAAGAAAACTCTTTCTCTTGAGAGGGTGAGTCAGGTCTTGAATAGCTTAATGAGCAGGCGGGTAAGCGTTCTTTTATCTTGATACTATCTTTCCTTTTGATGACCTTTTATCGATACTGATCTTTTTTCTCTTCCTTGGGATTTGCAGGTGACCTTTTACCCCTGGGGCACGACCATTTAGCACACAGGAGTGACTAGGGGACATGTGCAGATGCAGCATCTACTAGTACATGAGTTTGACTACTCTTAGTATCTCAGGGAGAGGTTAGTCCGATAGATAATGGAAGATGAGGTTGTCGTGCCACCGATGAGGCCCCCTATGTTTATGAGGTGCGTGCGGGAGATGTGTGAGGATGCACAGGTGGCTGCGATGATGGGGGAGTCATACTCTTTGTACACTAACATAGAAGTTATTTAGAGTATATGGACTTTATCTTGAGATGGATGATGACACCCAGTATATATGATGTCATGCCTCTCCCTCGGGTGGGCTTGAGTCGGTAGGTGGGTTCCTCTCATAGTGCTAGTTGTGCGACCACACCCATGGTAACAGCAATATCAGAGGCTTATTTCGTACGGTTTCATGCTCCGTCCTACAATATTTGGCGGGCTGAGGGAGGGTCAGTGCGCTTACAGCATCGTCCCAACGGGATGGACCCGAAGGATTTGGGCCTGACAGAGTAGGTCCTTCTACCTGAGGTATACTTTTTGTTCCTTTATCTTTCGATTTCCTGATTTTTCCAATTGCCTCAGACTGACTAATTTGTTCTTTTCCATTTTCCTTTGCAGTGCATTAGTGTCTCCACCACTTGGCTGAGGGACATTCGGCACTGGATATCTTCGAAGACTTCTCACATCCAAGATTCGATTTTGATTCCTTCTTTCTTGGTACCGTCTACCTTATCCAAGGAAGGGTCTGCATCTGGAAGTGATGGCACATCGTCTCGCCGCAAAGGGAAGAGGGTGCAAAGTGAGGAAGGAGGCTCTTAAAGAGAGGAAGAAGAGAGAGAAAGAGGGAGATAAAGAAAGAGAAAGAATATTTGGTTCGGGCTGAGTCTTGTTGTATTTCTATTTCTGTTTCTTATCCTACAAAAATATCCATGTAACATAGAAAAATATATACAACCAAAAAAGGCAGTTTTTGTTAATTTCTTTGTGTTTAGTGATTAATGTGCATGCTTTTTTTACATTGCTGCTGAGACCGTAAAAAGAATTTGAAATTTGAGAAGGGTTTTATTTTAAAATGGGATAAGTAAAAGCGTAAGTATAAATAAATTCAAAATTTCCTTACGATAAATATTAATTTTTGGGGGGTTTTATATTTTGACAAAAAAGGAAAAACTTGCATTCCTAAAAATATGGAGTTGCTGATCGGCAAGCCCCTTGTCCTGCCTATCGACATGTCAGTCCAGTCTAATCTATCTAAGTCTTTGATTGGTACTCTCTTCATTCGTTTAGTACTTTTTTGGGTAGGTTTCTCCTCCGATTTCTACAAGATTCGGTTTCTTATTCGGGTTTTCCAAATATAAAAAGGGGTAAAGGTGGAGCTTTTCTTCACACTTTCTTAATCCTTCTTTTGCATTCCTCTTCCTTACTTTGTGATATGGCTCTCCCTGGTAGTGTTGAGTTTTCTAACTACTTAGAGACTTTGGAGGCGATGTGTTCATATAACGTTGACTATAATGCTTTTAATATGCGGAGAGTTTCTTTGTGGCACAACCAGCCCATAGAATGGAACATTTTAATGGCGGCAATCGAATTTTGGTATCCCGGGGATCATGTCTTTCGCTTCGGATTGGATGAGATTTGTCCTTCTTATAGGGAATTTTCTTCCATATTACGGATAAATCCCATTATTCCTGCGGCTTTACCCGAGTTTTCCCGTTGGCCCAGGGAATTAGTGGTTGAACTTCTTAATATCTCTCCTTCGGTGGCCAGGCCATTAGTTACGCTAGGCATGATTTCTCTTTCGGTGGTTCTACGGTTCGTGCATTCGCAGGACGTAGGTGAGGTTGGATATGTTGGGGCCGTCATCCTAGGCCTTGTTTCAAAAGTTGTATAGATGACTGGGGAGACGCTGGTGGACTTCCAACTGGATGCTATCGTTTCTTGGATGTTATATCATCGCAATCCTACGACGGTGATTCTGTCTAAGACCTTAAATGGCCTGGATGCCTGGTGAGGGGGTCGTTCTGAGTTCCTAAGAAGGAGCCCTATGATGTTATTTATGTGGTTGTCTGAGATATTCCTCATGGTGGTCTTACCTGAGTATCCCTTACCAGTGGTTCAAAACTTCTTCTCACGCTACTTCATTAGCATAGGCCTAGACATGGAGAATTGGGAGAACTGGTTCATAGAGCACGGGGATATAGGCTTGCGCTGTTTTGTGACATGGTGGGAGGATTTTTTGCCCATTCTGGAGATCGGGGAATACCAATACATTCGACCGGTTGGCCTTAGGCACACCTCTTTATACTTTCCCTCATAGCTTTTGCGCCAGTATGGTTAGGAGAAAATCGTGCCACCGTGGACACTGGAATTATTTCCTATGCAGCACCTAACGGAGTGTATCCGCATGCGGCTAGGATCTTTATGGGAAAATTGTCGTCTGTCGACCCATCTTTCCCAATTTATTGGGCAAGTCTGTCATATCTCAAAGGACTATATCAAATGGCTGTAGAGAAGAGTGGTTGCCAATATACTTGTTGTGGAGACTGGGGAAAGGTGGTTTTCCATTTTTAATACTATGGAGGGAGGTATTGTGGTCTTTCCGAGGCTAGTCCAGGATTATCTCTCAATGGAGCATCATCGGCATTCCTTCCAGTCAACGGAGGATTGGGGACCCTAGGATGTGGGAGATGGAGGTAGTTCTTCTAGTAGTTATGGGTAGAATTTGTGAAGCTTTTATATGGTGTTTGGTTGTGGCTTTTTTGGTTGTATTGTGTGGGTTATTTAGAAGTAGTGGGCCTTATTTTTATTTTATTTTAGGAAATTAGGTGTTGGATGATGAGGGAAGTCATTTGACTCCTCATGCTGATGTGATCGTACTGGAATTTCAAATAATGAAATAAATAAGTTTTTGATCATATAGTTATGCCTCTTAATGACTTTCTAATTTGAATTATCTGTACCAATCGCTAAGGCATACATAATCCTTTTGTTCACGTATATTTTAAAATGAACCGTCGTTCTCGGGGATAAGAAAACAATAACATTTTATGAAAAACAAGGGGGCGTGATCATGTAAGGGATGAGCTTCCTACGTGCCTCTGAGGATTTTGAAGATCTTTTGAAAATATTTATAGAGGATCAGTCCCACTTAGTTCTAGGTAGGGCAAATAAAGAGATTTATTTATAATAGAAAGAAGATGAGAACGGTCAAAGCGGGTTGAGACTTCGGACTAGGGGTAAAATTTCTTGAGAGGGTCTAGGTTAACTTGATACACCATATCTTCGCCATTAAGGTCGGTGACCATAGCGGTGCCACCTGATAGGATTTTCTTCATGATGTATGGGCCGCTCCAATTGGTCTTGAATTTTCCTCTGGGGTCCCAAATGGGCTCTACTATTTCTTTGAGGGCTAAGTCCCATTCTCGGACACCGCAGTCCTTGACTCTCTTATTGAATGATCGCGATATAAGGTAATGGTACATTTGTATGTGATACAGAGCCTTTAGTCTCCTTTCATCCAAGAGGGACAGCTCGTCAAGAAGACTTTGGTGCCAGTCTTCATCGCTGACCTTACTTTCAAGCATGACGCGTAGTGAAGGGATCTCTAGATCCACGAGCAGTACTGATTCCATGATGTAGACTAGTGAGTAAGGGGTATCCCCAGTAGAAGTTTGAACTCCAGTGCGATAGCCCCAAAGGGCATAAGGGATCCTATCGGCCCAATCTCAATAATGCCCGGTTATCTTACTGATGATGACTTTGAGGTTCTTATTGGCTGCTTTGACTGCTCTGTTTATTTGGGGTCGATATGGAGAAGATTTGTGTCTTTGAATCCCACACTCGTTGACCACCTCTGTAACTTTTGCCTCGAAATGTAACCCGTTGTCTGACACCAGCTCGTGCGGAACCCCCTATCAGAAAATGATGTTTTTCTGAATGAACTTGGCTATTTTCTTGGCATTCAAAATTGCGTATGACTCAGCTTTGACCCATTTAGTGAAGTAGACAATGGCGACTAGGATGAATTCATGCTCGTTGGATGCTTTCGGTGTAACTTTCCCTATGATGTCAAAGATTCATGTGAAAAACGACCAGGGAGAGGTCATGTTGTACAGCTCTCACGGAGGCAAATGTTATAGGTTGGAGAACTGCTAGCATTTGAGGTAGCTTCGGACGTAGGTTGTGCAATCATGAACCATGGTAGTCCAGTAGTAACCTTATTGAATGATCTTTTTGCGATCATACAGCTATTCATGTGGGGTCCACATTTCCCACTGTGGATTTTCTGCATCATTTCTTCAATGTCAACCCATGCGATGCAGTCAAATGGGTACCGTCAAAGTTTATCTTAAACAGTTCTTTAGCATAGACAATGTACCGGGCAACCAGTCTGGGGAGATTTTCCTGATCTTTCTTATCAAATCCTTGGGGGGTACCTACCATGTTTAAGGAGGCACCAAATATTGTAGTACCTACATTCAATGATCTCAGGATCTTCCTTCATTCTGAGTTCGATATGGTAGCAGTGGGTTGGTTTGTCTTACTTCTAGACAAGCAAAGGGGCCATGGTTATTCCCTCAGGCATGTAAATCATGGAGGCTAAGGTATCAAGGGCATCGCCTAGGTTGTTCTTTGCTCGAGGCAGGTAATGGAAGGTGATTTCTTGTAATTGGGAAGATAGCTCTTCAAGGTGGGCATGAAAGGGTAAGAGTTTGTCATCTTTGACTTTCCATTTCCTGAGTACTTGACCGATGATAAGGGCTGAATCACTGTAAACATAGAGGTATCTAATTCCTTTATTGTGGGCAATGTTAAGTCCTACTATGCATGCCTCGTATTCAGTCATGTTATTAGTACAGGGGAAATCCAATTTGATGGCAGTGGGGGTGTGAGAGTTATTAGGGGTAATCATGAGGATCCTAATGCCATACCCTTTCTTGTTAGCAGCGCCGTCAAAGAAAATTTTCCATTGAAGATCTTCTTGGGAGGTACAAAGGATATTCTTATCAAGGCACTCAAAAATACAGACATTGGCCTCTTCCATAGGTTAATCTGCAAGGTAGTCAAAGATGGCTCTTCCTTTCATGGCTTTTTGTATGACATAGGTAATATCAAATTCAGCTAGAAGCATCAACCAACGGGGTATTCGACTGGATAGGGTAGGCTTCTAGAGTAGGTACTTGATTGGATCCATTCGATATACATGTTTGATGAGGAAGGCGAACATGTAGTGCCATAACTTTTGGATAACCCAAACAAGAGCGACACATGCTTTCTCCAAGGTGGTGTAGTTAACTTCATAATCGTCCAACTTTTAACTAGCATAGTAGATGGATCTCTCTTTATGGGTTTCTTCAAGGTATTAATCTAGCAAATCCCCAACTATAGTATCGGTCATAGTTAGGTATAAGAGTAAGGGAAGATCAGGTTACGGCGGCATGAGCACCAGAGGTTGGGTTAGGTATTGCTTGATTGGGTCGAAGGCTTCTTGACAAGTTTCGTTCCAAACTTAGGTTGAATACTTTTGGAGGAGTTTGAATATGAATCCACCGGTGGAAGTTAATTGGTTGATGATCTGACTGATGTAATATAATTTCCCAAGGAAACCCCATACTTCCTTCTCCATTCGGGTTGGTGGCATCTCATGTATGGCTTTCAGATTAGCAGGATCTGCTTCTATCCCTTTTCCACTAACCATGAATCCCAAGAATTTTCCTTTGGTAACACTGAAGACACATTTTTATGAGTTGAGATGCATCTTCTACTGTCGTAGTCGTTCGAAGAACATCCGGAGACCAAGAATATGGCCTTCCTTTGTTTTGGACTTAATAATCATGTCATCCAAATAGACCTCGACTTCCTTGTGTATCAAATCATGCATAATGGTTGTGGAAACCATTTGGTAGGTAGACCCTGCATTTTTTTGACCAAATAGAATGACAGTGTAGAAAAAGGTTCCCCAATGGGTGATGAATGCGGTTTTCTCTTGATGGTCAGGGTGCATCTTGATCTGGTTATATCCGGTAAACCTGTCAACGAATGACTTGAGAGCTTAACTGGCCGTATTTTCCACGATCATGTCGATGTTGGGCGGTGGGTAATCATCCTTAGGATAGGCCTTATTCAAGTCTCGATAGTCAACACACATGAGAACCTTTCCTCCTAATTTCGGCACGGGTACGATATTGGTTAGCCATGTGGGATATTCGATCACACAAATGAAGCCCACGTTCAACTTCTTGACAACTTCTTATTTAACTTTGAGTGACCATTCGATACAGACCTTTTGTAGCTTCTGTTTTACTGGTTTGCATTGTGGGAGAGTTGGAATCTCTTATTGTGCTATCTCAAGGTCGATGTAGGGCATATTGTCATAGAACCATGTGAAGACATCCACGAATTCTTTTAGTAGTTCTTATAGCTATGCGCGCTCATTCTCATTAAGGGTGGAGACTATCCTAATCTCATACATTTGTCTACTAGAACCAAGATTAATAACAACAGTTTCATATTCATTAACTTAAACACGATTATGTTGTTTATTATTAACCTTATTTAGATTAGTTAAGAATTATTCATTTGCAAAATCATCATCATCATCAAGAGTTTGACTAGAATTAAGAAAGTTAATGTAAAGCACAACAAGATACTCAAAATCTTCATTTATTTCATTGATAGGAAAAATAGCATTGAAAACCTCATCGAAGGAGGTCTCGATTACATCAAAGTAAGGAAAAACAACTAAGGAAGGTTAAAGTGGATAGGTATCGGTGTTAGGTTGAATAGCAGCATGTGGCATAGGTGCATCATGCCATTTGAGGAGAGGTTCATCAACATCTTTGATTAGGTCGGATGGATATGATGATGTAGCCCCTAAGTGGATCGTGCAGAGTGTCAGCCCCAGTGTTTGTATATTGAAAGAATTCTCAGAGTCACTATCCTCGGAATCCCCGATATCAGCTATGATCTTTTCAGTGAGTGGTTGTACATGGTATTGGGAACTCTTAGCCCATGGGTAGCTGTCTTGAAAGAAGATCTCTATTCTTGGTTTCATTATCTTGTCTATGTGATCATACCAAGGTTCAGGGAAGCCACACAAGGGCTCCCTGATGAACCTTCCATTTAGGGAATCTCCTGAGACAGTTCTAGTGCATTATATCCTCCTTTTTAGTCGAGGTTGAAGAATTATTTTGAGTTCTTCTTCTGACGGCTGATAGCCCAAACCACATGGAGGAATGGCCTTCTTCAACACAATGGGTTCAGTTATCCTTTACTATCTTTTCCCTAGTCCCAGTCCAGGAATGAAGTGAACATTTGGATTACATAGACATTTCCATGGGGGTCATACTCCGGACAAACCCTGTCTTTGAAGTCATCCCCTACTGGGAGTAGAAGTGGTTCAATTTAGAATCTTGATAGTAGCATATCGTTCACCCCGTGCTGTATCTCAAGAACTGAATTACTAGTTCTTGCATTCTCGGTGTTATCACTGTCTCCCAAGATGGTGAGAATTTATCCGTTGGCGAAGAACTTCAATTTTTTATGGAAGGAAGAAGACATCCCTTTGATGTTGTGGAGCCACGGTCGTCCAAGTAGTAGATTGAAACAGGCTGGGATGTCAATGACTTAGAATTCCACAATGGGGTTTACAGGGCCAGACCCTATTTCAAGCTTGATAGATCCCATTACTTCTTGGTGGGTGTTGTTATAGGCATGTACGGCAACAAAGGTTGGAGTCAGGTCACTCACTTTCAATCCCAAATAATTTAAATTTCTCAATGGGTAAACACTCAGAGCTAATCTGTTGTCAACGAGAGAGAGGGGGGGTTTTCCCCATGATTTCAACAGATATATTAAGAGCATGATTGTGGTTGGGAGCAGTTTTGGGGATTTCTTCTTAATACAAGGAGAGCATTCGAGTAGAAGTCAGTGATCCAACTAGGTTTATCGCTTCTTATGGCGTAGTTGAGGGAGAACTATGGGTCCTGTGAGTAGCTTGGTTAGGGCATTGCGGTGTAGAGAGGAAGGCATGAAAATTTCCCATAAAGTGATATTGTCTTGGGTTTCTTCAGTTGATCAAGGACCTTACTTTCTTCAAGAGTCATTTCTGGCATAGGGAGGTTCTCAGTACCCTTTCCTTTATCGCTTGCTGGTGGTTGTAGGCATGACATTTGGTAATGTCCTCCTGACCAGGTCATGTGTTTCACAGAAGAGGGGGGAAATAGAAATCTTGCTTGTTCATCGATATCAGGTTTATCTCTCCTATCAACTCCTCGAATGATGTCATCCCGCATATGTTGGCTATCAGATTAGTCTTTTTTGAATCTTGCTCTATATCTAAATATTCAATATTGTCTCCTTATTCAGTGGCAACGATATTTTCTTTCCATGCACAGTCAATGCACTCTATAACTTCTACGGCCTCTTCGTATAATTCTTCCCATTCGATAGGGAGATGCATGACTGACGGGAGAAGGCGCCCTTATAATTTCAAAGCATCGAGTAGCTCGAATACACTACAAACATCACTAGTTTGTCAAAAAAATCTTGAATGATCTGGACCATGTCATTTATACTGACTTCATCGGTTGGCACTACTTAGTTGTCTGACTCTCGGACCCATTTTTTAGCTTCTAAGAACAACCAACTGGATCTCTAACAGTCGATGGTCATTCGAGAGGTCAATTTCAACCCAAACTCTTGGATTTGGTTCAACACTTTTGATAATTCCATATCTTTACCTCCAGAACAAGCAGGGACAGCGATGCATGCTCTGGTGAGGAGGTATAAGGCTTGATCGGGAAAGCTGGTAGGGTGTAAAAGGAAATATGGGAATGTTTGGAGAGGTTTAGGAGAGCATATGGGTATGAGTGGTGATTTACTTAGCATGATTTGGGTGTATGGGTCAAATTTTGAGTCTTCTTTTAAGAAGATGGAATTTTTATGATTCAGGAGTGGATTATAGGTAGTGTTTGGTTTGGGATTGACTGGTGGGGCGATGATACCTTAGTCAATCAGGCCTTGGATCATGTTTCAAAGATGGAAACATTGGTCGGTGGTATGGCCAACAGTTTGATGAAAGTCACAATGGGCATCAGGTTTGAAGTTTTTCAGAAGTGGGTTTGGTAATAGACGAGGCTCCAAATGTTTGATCAGGTTTCGGCTCAAGAGGGCCTAGTAGACTTTGGAGAGAGGAGCGTGAAGCTCGATATATTCCTTCCGGACTAGGTTTGGGAAAAAATTTTATGCTCATGAAGTGGGAGTCTGAGAGATATTGTTGATGGTGGAAACCGTGGCACTAGCGAGTTTTTTAAACTTTCTAGAAGAAAAACTGTCCATAGGTTTTCTTCGGATCAACTTCTGTCTTGGCCAGACCTTCTTTAATATCCACTCCTACTTCTCGGAGGGATCAAAAGTGAGGGTAATATTGTCCTCCCACTGTTGCTCGGACATGAGGAAGGAAGTTCTTCTTTGCAAGGCTAACTTGCTCTTCTTCGGAAGGCCGATTTGTCATGGTAGCTGCTTTTTCTCTCCATATTCCTACGAAGTTACTGACTGATTCTCTAGAGTTCTGTTTAAGTATCTATAAATCATGGAGGGTATCCTCTAGCTCTTCTTTATACTTGTACTGCGACATGAACTCCCGGGAAACACCTTCCTAACTACGGATTTTGGACTCCTCAAGGGATAAGAACCAATGGAGAGCGCTATCTTTCACAATTTTTTTTGAACATTTGGACCATTATTTATTTATAAGACCCTAAGAGGGTCATGTCTCGGTGATAGCTACGAAGATGAACAGTCGGGGTTCATTGCCTCCTAATTTCTCGATATTGGGCATCTTGAATTTTTTTGGTAACAGAGCTTTAGGATAGGGAGACATGTGGGTGTTGTCCATGTAGTTCCTAGAGAGTTTGACTTGATCAAACTTGTTGGTCAACATCTTTAGGTGTTCCTTGACCTTCTTCAATTCTTCCTCTTTCGGGTCAATAGTCACGGGTAGGTTAGCCCATGGCTGGGTAAGGTTGGCATAGGAAGCTGGGCTGGTGACGACCTATTAGCAGGAGGAGCACGCGGAGCATGCTGGTATTCCTGGGGAACCCAAATAGGCTCGGGTGCAGGAGGTCCCATGGCATGGGGGAAAATGACCTCAAGATCTTAGGGGATAGGGACCCAGTTTCTTTCATCTCATGGACCTCGATTTGAAGGTTGTCTATTTGACAGTGAGCTGAGTTAGAACTGTCAACAAATCTAGTTGTACATTCGGAACTTGATCCGTGTTCTCCATGGAAAGCGGGTAAATCTCGGACTTGGAAGAAGTAAGCGGACTGACAGAACTTTGGGCAGTTCGACTGAAGACCGAAGCCAATAGGGAGCCAGGCCAAGGGAATGTGATCGACCTGAGAAGGAGAAAATTTTGGGATTTTATTTTCGAAAAAGAAAAAGGGAAATTTGTTATTTTTAGAAAAGGAGGAAAATGTTATTGACATTCTTGGAAAACATGAGGAAAAAAATGTTTTTTTGTGTCTTTTTTTAGGAAAAGAAATGTTTTTGGTACTTTTGATAAAAGAGGAAAAATGTTGTTTTTGGATACCTTTTGTAAAAAGAAGGAAGAAAAAGACGAGAGACTTGTCTCAGCATCATTATTATGTTTATTAGGTTCTCATTTGTATTAAGTTTGCCTAAATGCAAAAAAAAAAATCAGGACTGGACCTGACCCTGGAAAATCTAGGTTTGCAACATATGTAAAAACTATGGTTGGACTTCTTACCAAACTCACGAGTAGGGTCTCATTTTAAAAATTGCATGAAAATTCAGGCGGCATGCCGACCCGTTATTTCGAAAGAGTTTCGGGTAGAAACCATCAATCAAATATGTGTGTCATAGGCTTGACACCTATATGTGGTTATGTAGTTGTTGGGTTAATTAGATGGTGTTCCCTCCTTTGGCGAGACTTCCACAATATTCGTCTTACTTTTGAGGGCAATCGGTACATGTGGACAAGCCAATTGATATACCTGAGTGTACATGGATTGCTTCAGTATATACCTCATTGGTACGGTACGTATGAGAGCAAATTCAATATTCTCGACGTACATGAACGAGTTCCCTATGATATACCTCCCGTCATGACTTCGATCAAGCGATACGATACAGGGGAACCATTTGATATAATACTCGGCCAATGGAAGGTGGGAGTCATATCACTTAGGATAACTATGACCTTCCAAACCAGCACCTATAACGAAGTGACTCCTCAGTTATGGGACAAAATTTCGTCAATAGCAATGCTCTTTGGTGATGTTGTGTGTATCATGCATGATTGTTTATTTAGTATCTTATGGAGAGAGTATATTTATTGATCGTGCTCACCAAGGAACAAAGTACAAGTACAAATAGAAAAGCTAAACTAAGAATGGATAAGTGATGTGTGAGTGTTGTGTAGTTATCTACAAGTGAGTGATGAATGTAAGTGATCATGGATATATACAAGTGAAAGTGTGTGTTAGTGACACCTCAACATGGATTTCTAAGTGGTATGCGGATATTCGTGATCCTAGGTGCACGTAGTGTGAAGTGTACACGAAATATTTCTATAAGTGTGTGAATAAGCATGAGGTACATATATACATGGAATAATAAGGGGAATATGAAAATAGGGGTACATACAAGAAAACGCCCATGCAAACAGAGTCTAGCCCTCTAAAAGAATTATCCCCGGCGGAGTCGCCACTGTGTCCATCCTGGGGCACGCGAATCGGGGGGAGGATCCCTCGAAAAAGGATTGTGTCGCAATCTCGCACCCCTCCTTGGAAAGGTGCTTCGGTTGTCATCGGTGTGGGGTAAATGTAAATAAATGGAGTTACCAGCCTAGTTTCCACAAAACAGGCAAAAAAAATATTGCCACTTCGAGAAAGCGGCATCAAGGACAAACGGATGCATACGACACCAATAGATCAAAGGTTCGGGGGCCAAGTTACAGAATGGGAAGGTTCTAGGAACCCATCCCGCCCTTTCGATCTCTCATGGGCCAATGTTATTATTTTCTTTTATATCCCCGTGAAGTGTGTGTGCATGTTGATATCATGGTGATCGAAATCGTTCAACTCATGCCATGGACAAGGTAGAATGAGGACATCTATAGAAATACTCTTTAAAAAATCTATATAGAAAATATGATTTGTGCGTTTATCGCGATATTGATCGTTATTAGGATACGAGAATATGGGTTCGATGAAATGCAAATAAACATGGTGTATGTATATGTAGAAGGTATGATAAATATGAAAATGGGAAATTTTGAGAAGATTGGAAAATTGGACTCGAGTATCGGATTTTAATCCGAGACGCCTATATAGCCTATGAAGGCATCATGGTCCACGTAGTTTGGATGTAGCATAGGGGTGGGGTTTATCCCATAAATTCGAATGGAATTTTATATGTGTATGTGTGAAAATATGTTTTTGATTTCGGAGAAAGTGTGATGGACAATTCCATTCTGAATTTACAGGTATAGCCCTTTTTTATTTGTTTTGGGGTTATTTATAGAAAATCAAGTATGTGCACTATACTAATAAAAGTGTAGATGTTAAAGTGTATGAACTAAAGTAAGAATTAGATTATAAATCTTTTGTAATTTATGCACAAACAAGGAATTTAAAGAGTGGGAGAAGGAATTGGACCTTTTTTTAAGCTTGATCTTTAGTTTTGGATGAACTCCTTTGAGTATGGATGAATGTTGATGAGAGATAAGGATATTTTGATAAATTGGGTATGAAAAGGATGGGACTTTAGGCCTGAATGGAACTGCACATGTGGAACGTCGCTGATGTTACTGAGATCACTAATGCAGATGGATTTCTTGTGTTCTTGCTTGATGATCTAAGAGTGAGGTCATGGCCTCTATTTATAGGGCTAAGGTGGGTGTCGATCTGCCTACCCTGTGGTGTGCCTATCGGCAGGTGACCTTGACACTGTGCCTATAGGCTAGGTTCAGGACCTGCCAATTGGCAGTCTTGTGCAGACATTTTCAGAAAAATGACCATAGCGTACAAGCCGTTAATCCGAATCGTGCATGGGGAATACCATTATAACGTACTTGAGATACCTTCGAAAGTCCTTTGGACCACTCCCGGGTTCGAGAGTTGATTTTGGGTCAAATGTGGCTCAAACGTGCACGTCAATCTATGGTACGGGAGATCATTAGACAGAAACAAATCGTTCGTACGCATGGTAAGTCAGAATAGTGCACGGGGTGGACCGTTGGAAAGGTTAGGAGATTTACTTAGACATTCCAAAGAGTTTTTCTCTATTCGGATGGTTGACCTTCGTCAGCTGAGGCCCAAAAGTGCCCGTTGGCCTCTCGAAGTAAAACAGATCATTCGTCCGTATCATAGGTTAGAATCGCGCACGGGGAGGACCGTTAGAAAGAATATTCAATTACCATCGGAGATTCATTCAATCTTATTTTAGCTAAAGAGATAATCTTCATCAAACGGAATCTGGGATCGCCCGATGGCCTCTGGATCAATTTTTAAGGGAAAACTGATCGTTCGTTCGAACAGTTAAGCTGTTTCACGCACGGTATGAACCATTGGAAAGGGGTTTCAGTGACCTTCAAAGATTCAAAGAGCTTTTGCTCTGACGGTGAAGTTGACCAGAGTCAAATGGTGCCCGGGAATGCCTGATGTCCTCTAGATTGGTACTTAGAGTGCGACCTAGGGTTTATAGCGAAATAGGGAGGTTGTAGTGACCTAAAGGGAGACCTAGGGGGTCCTAGAATGTGGTGTCTACAATAATGATGAGTCAGGTCTAGTACAAGCATGAGAGGGTCAACTAGAGTCGAGAAAACTTCTAAGGAATAGATCTCATTTGAAAGTTGAGGCCTATTAGGCCAGACCATAGCAGTTAAAGGCGAGCAAGAAAATGGGCCTTGGAAGGGATGTATATAACAACTAGAGGACAGTTTGGGGGAAAATTCTAGATCTTAGAACCCCTTGCATAGAGGTTTTGTGAAAGGATCACCATTCACTCGATCAATTATAGGTTATCTGACTCTTGCAAAGTTCAATCCACCGATTATTATCCCAATGTATGATGGAAAAACCTATTCAATAGTGCATGTGGAGCAGTATCAAGTTGTTGTGGACATATAGTCGATTCTAGACAAAATATATTGCCAAGAATTTTCCAGTACGATCATATGGTAAGCACAAATCTGGTACAATAGTTTGCCACATGGATAGATCTATAACTTCCAACAGCTGGCCGACGTCTTTGTCAGCAATTTATGTTTTGGGGCTAATCCCAATAAAAGAGTGGTCAACCTACTCCATGTCTGACAAAATGCCAATGAAACTACTCGTGAGTTTATCACACATTCCAAAAGTTAGAAACTTAAAGTAGTAGATTATGATGAAACGACTGCAGTAAATGCACTGAGGAGTGGCTTATTACATCGAAAACCATGTTGGGAAGGGTTAAAGAACCACCCATAACAACGAAGGAAATCCTAGCTAATGAATAAAAAATTATGAATGTTGATGAGGCTATGGCAGCCAAGGTGTCAAGTCACATGAAAGCTAGCATCAACAATAATGCCAAAAAGGTGGAACAGGAAGATAAAAAGGCAGAAAATCTAAAAAACTACTATGAGTACACCTCATTGATGGTGGGCATTCATCACATACTCGAGGAGGTCCATGGGGAAAAAGACTTTAGATGGCCTTTAAAGCTAAAAGCTCCAGAAAACTGAAGATATAAAAGTACGTATTGTGAGTTCTTCGAGGATCATGACCACAATACGGACAACTGCATAGCCCTACGGAAAGAAATTAAGAGATTGATCAAGTGAGTAAAATCGTCAAGGTACGTGGACAAAGGTGGAAGAATTGATCATGGTGACGAGCGAAATTCCAGGAGACGATCATAATTCCCTCGAAGGAAAGAAGACAAGAAGAAAAAAGGAAGAGATAATGATTCAAAGGATGACTAAGACATGACTAAGAGACCCAAGTAGTCTGTACATGAGGCTAAAGTGATATCTTTTGGATGTCATTTTATCACAAGAGGAGATGTTGGTGGGGGAAACAAACTCATATAAAGGAAGGCCTACCTTTACGAGGCAGAGGCATGCGCTCATATCAGTCAAATGAATCTAACAGGAAACATAGATAACTTCCCAAATAAGTTAAACAAAAATATCCTAATTGTTAGTTTTTATAAGGATGATTTGTTTAGTGTCCTCTACCCGCACGATGATCGTCTCATTGTCACTATGCTGGTGTACAAGAGCAAGGCAGCGAGGATCCTTGTTGATAATGGCAGATCCACAGACGTTAATTTTTACAACTGCTTCAGGGGCTTAAGATCGAGGGAAAACAAGTTGGATCCCTAACATAGGCCCCTGATTGGTTTCTACAGAAAAAAGGTGTACCCTCTAGGCATAGTCGAACTGGAAGTAGTGGTCTTCACCTGTCGCACATGAAAAACATAAAAAATATGTTTCTTCATCCTAGATAGAATGTTCATTCGGCATATACCATCATATTCTATAGAGTGGGGCAAAATAAGTTCTAGGTCATCCCTTCAATAGTGTACCGATGTCTGATATCCCCAACTCCTTATGGATTCAGTGTCGTCATATAGAACCAAGTAGAGACTATAGAATGCTATTATAACTCAGCCGACCACGAATAGCATAAGATATTAATGACTACCTACAAGATTGATCAATAGATCAGCGAGATGAGGAAAAATTGGTCAAAAGGTTGGTGGTTGAATAAATTGAATCGATTATTTTGGACAACGAACATCCGGAGAATACCGTTAAGATTGACTTATCATAGGAGTCCTACATAAAAAAAGACTTATTCAGTTTCCTGAGACAAAAAAAATGTTTTTGTCTAGTGCCACAAAGACATATCAGGGATTGATAAGAATTTTATCTGTCACGAGTTGAGCATTGACAAAGGTGCTAAAACTAGTCAAACAGAAATGACGGGTCTTCGACTTGGATAAGAACATGGCCATGCTTAAAAAAGGGTAAAAATTACAGAATCAAAATTTTACAGAGGACATCAAATATCTCGAATGGCTCTCCAATGTGGTAATAGTCAGGAAGAAATATAACAAGTGGCGAATGTGTGTTAATTTCACGAACTTAAACAAAGTGTATCCAAAAGATCACTACCCATTACCCAGGATTGACCAGTTAGTGGATGCCACCTCATAGCACGAACTGCTCAGTTTTATGGATGATTACTCACGATACAATCAAATCAATATTAAACTGGAATATTGGGAAAAAAACTGATATCATCACCAATAAAGGTACTTACTGCTATAATGTTATGAATTTTGGGCTAAAAAATGCTGCAGTAAAATATGAAAGATTGGTAAATAAATCATTCGAAGAGTAGATCGGGGAGAACATGGAGGTGTACGTTGATGATATGCTCACGAAGAGAAAAAAGGATGCTTACCATTTTAAAGATTTACAGTAGACTTTAAACTCGATGGAAAAAAACTAGATGAAGCTCAACCGACAAAGTGTGTATTCGAAGAAAAATATGGGATGTTCCTTAGTTTCATAATTAATTAAAGAGGGATTAAGGCCAGCCTTGACAAGATCAATGTAGTGATATATATGTAGTCCCCGATGAATTAGAAATATGTTCAAAGACTAACAGGACATGTGGCGGTGTCAAATAAAACGATGAGTGGGAAACTACATTCCTGTAGTTGGAATTGTATTTGGGAAATGCATCACTATAGATTTATCTATACTGATTGAAGAGGATAATTAGAAGAGGAGCTCTATGTTTTGTAAATGTTTGTGGGCAGATCATCATGCATCAACGTTAGTGGAGTGGGTTTAATAATTACTATGCCAGATGATATCGATGTGGAGTACCCCCCTGAGATTCCAAAATGAGGTGTTCAATAATGAGGAAAAATATGAAGCACTCATAGCAGGGTTTGGGCTAGCCTCGGGATGGTCAGAATCCCAAGGGAAAAAAATGACCGAGTGGATGTGCTTGCTCGATTAGCACTAATAACCAGAAAATAACTATAGAGAATAGTTAAAGTGGAGATTCTCACACATCAAAGAATTAATAAGGAGACAGTTAATGTGATGGATCTAGTCATGGGACCATCCATTACGAGCATACATAGAAACTGGTGGCTACCCAACAGACCCTAAGGAATTAAGGAGACTTCGGTACAAAGCTGCGAGATACATCCTAAGAGGAATTTTGTTCTGAAGGGGTTTCATTGTTTCATTCCTCTAATTTGTTCATCCAGCCGAAGTAAAAGACCTGATTAAAGAGGTACATAAAGGGTGTTACAGAGCACACTCTGCAAGCAGGTCATTAGTGATACAGGTGGCTATGTAAGGCTACTATTAGCCTACTATAAAAGCGGACTGCAGTGATTATGCCAAAAAATGCGATAAGTTCCGGAAACATGCTGCCATCCACTAAACTCCAAGCTCACTAGTCATGTCGATCACCTCCCCTTGGACATTTGTAATATGGGGAATATATCTAATCGGCCCCGTACGAAAAACTAGGGGCAAGTTTAAATATTTAGTGGCCGCAGTAGAATATTTCACTAAACGAGTGGAGGCAGAGCCCCTGGTCGAGATGTCATGGGATAAAGTCTTCCAATTCATATAGAAGAAAATTTTTTATCAGTACGAGATTCCATACGCCTTCATCACTGACCATGATATGCAAATCGATAACCAAGAGTTCGAAGATTATTGCATACGCTCCAAGATTTAGAAACTGTACTCCGCACCGGTTCATCCACAGTGTAACAAACATATAGATGTGACCAATAAAAAATTATTTAACAGGATAAGGAAAAGGTTGAGCGATGCAAATGGAAACTCGATTAATGAGTTGCAATGTGTCCTCTGGGCTTATAGAACACTACCATGGATTGACACAGTTGAAACCCATTATATGCTGCCTTTCTAAATGGAGGCAGTAGTCCTAATAGAAATTGGTTTACCCAATCATCCTGTTCTTAATTATAACTCACCACGAAGCTATTTTATGAGGAGATTGGATCTAAACCTTGAAAAGGAAGCTATGGAGCACGCATCTCTTAGAGTCGTGGCATAACAAAAACAAACTGCACAGTTTTATAAGATAAGGGTGAGGTCGAGCTTTTGATGTAGAGATTAGATTTAGATTAGGTAAAAGGAAGGGGACTACGTCCTGAAAAAGGTCATTCAAATGGGTAACAAACTGGATCCCAACTATCATAGTCCGTATATAATATCCACTGTCATCTGTCTAGGAACCTAAAGGATTGAGACCTTAGAAGGGGCGCAATTCAATAATCTGTGGAAAGTCGAGCATCTGAGGAAGTACCATCAATAATGAAATGTAAAGTCTTTTCCTAGCATGTAATTTCCTTTCGTGATATATAAAAAGTTTTACTCGGGTCCAAGAATGTCTTTACTTCTTTTTTTCTTTATTTTATGGGTGTGAGCTATGTACATATCATCATATCATCAATATGATTTACAAAATACTTTATGTATAGCTTCGTCTATATACACCTCACGAATAATAAGTTCAACTCCATGTAGAATCTCATCTTAGGACAGATCGCGAATAAGAAGTCTTACCAAGAATCGAAAATCTTGTGCAGTCTTATAGAAGACCAGATCTGACCACAACTGACTAATGGAAGGACATGTCCTAATAAATTTGGTCGACTCCTATAAATAATGTTGAGACATGGTCAGGATGGAAACATTCGTCCATACGACCTATAAGCTAACACCAGCATTTGTAGACCCTAAGTCAAGAAAACTCAACTTCATCCAAAACTTATAGCTAGTGAGACAGATCAAGTTTAGGAAAAGCCAATATGGCAAACACGCGGAGTGCGAGTGTATGTCCGTAATACTATAACTAACTAATTTTAAGACATACAAACACATTTACATATGAGAATTATTTTGAATATATTGTGATTTAGTCAAACCCATATAAATATTTTCAAAATCATCATAACCATGCAAAGAATGTAGCAGATGTGATAAAATATTATTCACTACAATAAAATAGGAGCACAAATATGTTCCTCATAAATTACCAAAATGTTTATGAAAAAAACATTAGAAAACTCATGATAAAAGCTTCATAACATACACGAGCACGGAGGTTATGCCTGGGAAGCATGCCTAGATTCGTCATTAATCATTTGAATATCCCCAGTGAAAGAAGGAGGGGAATTGGAGGGGCCTATTGTCTCAACAAAAATCTCAGCTGCTCATCGATAGGAAGAGTTTCCTTAGGAACTATGGTCTGATCAGTATAGCAGCAGTCTCAACAACGGTCGCTAGTTGCATAGCGAACACGTACTAGCTTCATAGTCATCACCTTACCACTTGCTCATGATGGTGGATATGTAAGGGTAATGTGTCATCCTACTCTTATTGAGCTCTTCATAACCATAAAGAAAAAAAACCACCCAATTGACGTTCTAATCAGTGGAGGATTTATACTTGCCACGCTAACCTCCTCAGCACTGGCCGGAGCTTCATTGGCGTGAATAAGTTCCTTGCTCACCCAGGTAAAAGTTTGGTTTGATGTATCCAACACCTAGTTGGAGCCATTCATATCCTCATTTGATTTTTTAAGGGCCTCCTTAAGGCTTTTGAACTTGACAACATCAGTGGCGGCCTTGTTCTTCATTTTTTTAATCTCTTCTTCTACCTTGGTGATGGAGATCATCTTATTAACCACCTGATCATCCTTCTCTTTGAGTTCATCATAGAACTTCTTTACATCATCATTGGAATTCTTTAACTCCTCCTTTAGCCAGTTGTTCTCACTATTAAGCTCCTAATAAGCACAATTGTTGGTCACCACATTTCCTCTTTGAATAGTGGAGGCTATAATATTCTGAGTAAAAGAATAGAATAATTACCAAGCGGTAAAACTAGTGAAAACAAGTTAAAATAACATTAGAAAAATGCACCACAAACACATGCTGTTGAATTAGCTTCCACAAGGAGTCAGGGTCAAAATCCCTCAAAATCTCAATGTCCTTAATATGGACATGGTACCCGAGCAGTAGCGTTATTTTCGTGATGAAAAATTGAGTCTTGGTCGACAACCAGCTCCTTACAAGAAATACGGTGGTCGGGATCCTTGACCACCCACATGAAAGATTGATTCTACATCGACAATCAACTCCTTAACCTTACCTAAATAAGAGGACGATCCTTGGCCATGCATAAGAAAACAACATGTCTTTTTCCAGGCATGGTTCCTAGTCTGAACCACCTGGACCATCCTCAAATAGGATTTCTTGGGAGCAAAGTAGTAATACCTAGGGGATTTATCAATGTCCTTTAAACCGTAGACATACCAAAATATGTCCTTGGTGAGGTCAAAGATAATGTTTTCTTTCCAAAACATCACCGTCCCCAAAATGGCCCAGTAATCATCGGTGGGGAGTTAGGTAAGTGCTAACCCATACCCCTTTTGGATGGATCTAATAATGGGGGTGCAAGGTAACGAAGCCCAACTTAGAATACCCACAGAGGGAAGAAGAACTCATCAGAGTTACGACGGTAAAAAACTCTCTCATTGCAGTCCAATAGCTTAGTCGCAATGCTAATAGGAATTCGATATGTCTCTCTCAGAGCATTTAGCTCATACTTTAAAACGTCACACCCATACCATCTGGCATCAATGGTAGAAGGATCATAGGAGTCTTTTTACTCAACAAAACAGTTCTCTTCGCCAGACGGCACGTCATCAAGAAAGGGGGAGGTTGGGGGATCATCCGCCATGACTGTCCCACCCGAGCCATCCAAATAAATGAAAGACATATCATAAACGATGTTAGAAAAAGGGCCAATACCAGCTTGGTGGTAAACTCGATCGGGTATTTCAGATCCCACAAATTAAGGACCATCTAATTCCATGTCTATTGGCACAGAACATGGGTTTACCTGAGATGTTAGGTCTCGTCTTCGGGTAGAACAACCTGGATGAGTGTTGGTAATATCCTAGCGGTAATACCAAGATAACTTGGATCTAACTCTGTTATAAAGCCTAAACAAAGCCTTAATAAACCCAAAGACGATAGAGCGTAAGGCTAACCAACTTAAACGCAACCTAAGATGGTTAAAACTCCACAACAACGTTTAAATCCACCACTAATGATAAAAAAATGGAGTGAATAATAGGAATCAAAGCCCTAGAGGAAAAAGTAACGTACCTGAACCCCTAATACGAGTCGAAGACAACGGAAAATGATGGGAAATTCTTAAGGCAAGAAAATTTTGGTCAAAGAAGCTCGCAAGAGATGAACCTCTTTATGGTTTCAGGGGGAAACAGCGGATGCTGAACACAAAGTATGCAAAAGTACAAGTTTTGAAGATGGAGGTTTTTTCTTTTTTCTCTCTCTCTCTCTTTAAAGCTCTTACTTTTGTAAAATAAATAAGAAGTTTGGAACGATTCAATTTTTCAGGCATTATACCTTTTTTCTACAAACATCTCATTAAGGACTTATGATCTCATGCATTGAAAAGGAAACAAGCGCGGCTTTAACAGAACCCACGCATTTCCACAAAGGTGTGTAATGAATACTCCAAGCACTAGTTCAAGTCACATGCCAAGTGTATTTTCTCAGTGCACGTTGGGAAGAATCAAAGACGACTAGATCGCTTAAAGCCGAACTATATTGCTAATTAACATTTCTTCCATTCATTTCACCTAGAAACTAGTCCGAATATTCACCACTCCGATTAACCTGTTATAAAATCCTTTCATAAATGAAGTCTTGGGGATTTTGTTATACTGTAAATATATAAAATCTTATTATCCCCTTAGGAGATGACATGTGTCTCCATTTCGGTCCACAAACCTGCTCGGCTCGGGATAATGTGGTCAGCTTAGGTGTAAATATGCTTAGCTCTGCCGAATAACAGACCATCTAATCATCGATAGGGTCTTGGTTAAAAGTGTTTATCGATCCTATTAACTCTAACCTGGCTCCAATTATGGAACATGATGGAATACTAACAGTCATGTTATCCCCCTACATGCGTGAAGAGATTAAATATTATTCTAATTTTATCGTGCTGTAATAATGTCATCATTATCTGGCTTTTGGAATGTACATGGTGTAACTGCCTTACCTATAAAGGTACTCCACCTGTCCCACTACGCACCATGTCTTTAATAACTACCTATAAATAGCAATCAATCCAACGATATAAGCGATCAAGAAATATGCTACCTAACCGCCATATAGAAAACCCTAAAGAGAATTGAGAGAACTCATAATCCATCTTTTCATTGCTATTGTCCATTGAGATACATACAATCTGCATTGAACTTGTGGACGTAGGCACGATACTGTGATGAACAGCGCTAATCTCTGATTTCCTTCTTTATCTCTCATCCCACTTTATTCTTCCGAAATTGGCAAGTTAATAATGATAATTTCTTTATCTATTATTATTTATTACCAATATTTACTAGGTAAGGCTCATAAATCCATACACTAGTTTAAGATGATAATAATAAATATTACTATTGTTCTGATAGAATTTATTTAAAATCGGGCTCAACAAATCTATAAATGAACTAATATAAGAGTTTATATTGAAAAAAAAACTAATGACAATCAAAGAGACCATTCGTGTAATTGTGAAATTAACTCATGATTGTGCGGTATTATAACAATACAATGGCATGGACATTAAAATTACAAATCGGTCTTTTGAAACAATGTTTACAATATCATTTTATAACAAATCACAATGTTAGATTTATAAAAATAATAGTATTATCAGTAACCATATTATAATATTATTTTATTTAAATTTAATAACTAATATTATCGTTTAAAATTGATATACTGATTTGGTCTTAGTGAGAGCATACAATTATAAATGATCATAAATAAAGAGATGTAAATCAACAGAATACTTGTTTAAGACTCACTATAAAGAGAGGTTGAAGAAAGGGAATGAATCTAGATTTATGTAGTTCGGCCTAATTTAGTGTCTAATAAGAGTATGTAAGCTCAACTAGTTGTCCTTTTTAGATTACTTCCCACCTACTTACATATGGGCGTGAGAGTATGTTTATTTACTATTCTATCTAGTCCACTAGAATGTGTTAGGGGTTTTCTCTTTATAGACTAAACACGTACCCATTTACATGATAGTTGAGGAATATTCGTAAAGTTTAGCATGTGCATACATGGTGGAATGAATATTTGTTGGTTTTTAGCAAGTGGGTACACTGCTGACATTATCCTATTGCCTGACTTATGCATGTGATGAAGCTATTTGATCAAAGTTAACCCAAATTCCAAATGACGAAGTTAAATGTGTTGTCTTGGATACTAAGGCCGAACATAATGCCCAGACCGACCCCACTAGTATTGAGCCAAACTCATTCTAGTAAATAATGAGTCCAGACGTCCTTTTCTTTTTGGTTTAGGAATCGTAACATATTAATGGTGTAATATCTAACTTAACGATTTGTTATATTTAGTTTATCGCAACTACATAGTCATCACAATTATTATTTCATTTTATTACAATACTTACAGTTATTCTAAACAAATCATTTTGTTACTTTAAACAAATCATTCCAAGATGTCAATTTAGCAAAAATCATATTGCCATTTCTTAGAGTTATTTTACCATTTCTCGTTCTTATAATATTCTTTATGAAAAGTGGACAATTTCATAAAAGTATGAACCATGAATGCAATATATATATATATATATATCAAGGATAAGGAAAAAGGTCGAATAAAAACATTTTGGATTTTTTGTTAATAAAAACATATTAATATAAAAACCATTGTTACAGAGAAATAAATTTGGTTATGGATTTCCTCGCAAACATTAGAGCGTCCCTTCATTTTAAGCAAGTTTATAAAGAATTCTTCAAGCTTCCTAGAATGGTGAGAGGAGCTTGTAAGTTAGACTCAATGAGATGTAGCTATATCAGATATGTTATTAAGTATTCATAGATTCCTTTATTGTAATGGATCTAAGATAAAGCCCCAAACTTAATTTTAGTCTTCATGATTTGGTCATTGGCTCCCCAAGGAATTTTGTTTTTTTCATTGAGCTTGTAAATGCCACCTAAGAGAGGCTATTTCTCCTATTATTAATAATAGGTGTGGGGTATGTCCCTCTTCTAAAATAAGTTTTTTTTTTGTTAATAAGAACATTATAAGAAAATGAAAAATGAAAGAAATAGTTTGATATTTTTTTTAAAAGCTCGAAATTAAATGAGAACAAATTAAACGAATTTTATTTATTCTCTTATTATAACTAATCCAAAAGAAAATCGTTCTTTTTTATTAGGTTTTTAATCTTTAGATAATATTCTATCTTCTACCGAGTACATTTGACCCTTTTAACATTCGATTGATAAAGTTTATGTGTAATTTTAGTTGAACCGCGAGTATGATCGCGTTGCTAACAAAGGGTATTCCTAGGATCAGCCTGCGTTCACTTCAAGACTAATACTATCAGGCATAACATTGTTCCGTCAGAGTTTCCAACAAAAACAACATCGTTTACCACCTTTATATTATATACTTGACAATAAAATTGGGTTATTACCTCGTATTTACCTTAGCAACCCACATATACACAATATGGGCTAGTAATGCTCTTACCTTTCATTTTGTACTCAAGGAGTAAAACTACATTAACAGAGAACCCCTCAATCTGGGAACTCCTTGTAAGTCTTCATTCATTAGATATAATAGTTGTTATAGAGGGAACTGAAGCTCTACATTGCATTCATCTTTGTTTTCTCCTTCCTGCGTCAGCCAATTTGTGCATTTGTTTCCTTCTCTCAGTAAATGAACAATTTATGCCTTTGTTTGCATAATCAAGTCTATCCAGTCCTTAATAAGATTGGCATATGGGTGATAAGTTATATCAGTTTAGTTAACGAGGCACACTGCCGGAAGGGAATCTGATTCAACATGCGCATTCTTCCATCCTCGTTCCCTTATCATATTTAGTCCCTTATATATTCTATAAAGCTCAGCTTTAAGACATCAAGATGGACCTCTTAATTTCCCATAGAAGCCCACCTTCCACCCTCCTTGATCATCTCATTCCAATACTCCAAAGGCTACAATTTAAATCATTCCATTTTAACTACCATTGGTGTTCGCTTTAATCTCATCCGTAGGTGAAAACACCCATGAAATTAGTAACACAATATCAATCATCAATTGATTATCATTTCTCGTGAAAGCTAGTTTGATATCATTGCGATCCAAATTGGAAATCAAGTGAGATATAGTCTATTTTCCTTAAAAAACAAGTAAATTATTAGCATTCTAAATACGAGAAATAAATATCACATACCATTTGTTTGCATTCTAGTCATTATTTTTCTTACGCCAAATATTATTTATAACCCACTCATGGAAAGTAAGAGACATACTAAGATTAAACCAAGTTTTACATAAGTCACAATCCTCATTGGCAGTGATACCTCTCACCAACGTATGCGCATTAGTTAGAAATTTTCCATGCAACACAAGCGAAATGAAGTATTTTAATTTTTGAGGAATTTTAAGAAGCCAGATTTTATTCCAAAATTCATTAAAGGGGGTGTTGAGACTGGTGTCAACAACGGAAATATGATAAGATTTAATGTAAAATTTACTGTTAGCGCAAGGATTTCAAGTTGGTCTATCATCATGAGTGTTACCACACAATAAAAGGGTACCTAATATTTCATTCGCAACACTCGTGTCAAAGAGGTTATTAATAACACTCATATTCCACGACCCTAATATGGTAATGAGATAGTTGACAAATTGTTGTCTTTCAATATTAATCTTGTTCGATGGGGTGATTTTATTCCCTCTACACTACGCATCCTTAAACGTACCGATGAATTTTCTACGAGACTCGTCTTCCCTTCATAACAAATTGCTATCAAGTTTATCAATTGTGTAGAAAACACTCTTGGGGAACATGGTAGTTTGCATGCAATAATGGCTGATGGTCATGCCACTAGAAAAACTAAGGGCATGTTGGGTTCGCAATTATTATTTTGTTATATACGTTTACATACAATTCTGATAAAAATTTGTGTTTGTGAACCTGATTTTAAGCGGTGAATTATAATTTTTCTGTGTTATAATAAAGTTTTTCAGAAAATAGGTTGATGGTGTTTTATAACTTCTATTTTTTATTTTTAAACTCGAAATTATTCATTCTTAATATTTAATGCATTTATACCTTAATATATAATATACATACATAATACACTAATGTGTGTAATTCTTATAAATAAAAAATATATATGTACATGTACAGAAAATTACGTATAAAATAATATAAAGTTAATTATTATTATTATTATTATTATTATTATTTATATATATATATAATACATATTTTTTATAAAAATTACATACATACATGAATTGAAAATTATATACATACATGAATTGATAATATTTTTTAATACATATGTACTATAAATATATATAAGGAAAGGATCAAGTGTGGTTCCAGTTCAAACTCCATAAATGAGGTCAATTTTTTAAAACAGTAAAAATAAAATTGGACTGGTTTTTTTTATAGTTTTGAACATTTCAGTAGCGCCATAAAAAAATAATCAACTCAAAATGTTTTGCTGTTTTAAAAAAATCGGTCAAACTCTGCCAATTTTTAATTTGTTTTCAAGTTGTTAAAAACTGATAAAATTTGACCAATTTTTTTAAAATATTAAAAAAATCATTTTGAGTTGATTTTTTTTATATGACCCTACTGAAATGTTTAAAACTCATAAAAAAAATCAACCAAAAAATATTTTTTTTACTAATTTAAAAAAATGGACCTCATTCAGGCACCTCAAACTGATGGACCTCATGAGATCCGCTCTCTCTATATATATGTTAACACATAAAAATCAGCCTAAAAATATTTTTTTTACTATTTTAAAAAAATGGACCTCATTCAAGGACCTCAAACTAATGGACCTTATGAGATCCGCTCTTTCTATATATATATATATTAACACATACATAAACTTTCATCCATATATGACACATGAATGTATGCATATATACATACATGTATGCATTGCATGCATTATGCATACATAACTACATATTTATATGTATATAATTTATGATGCATACATATGCATACATAACTACATATTTATATGTATGCATCATAAATTATATACATATAAATATGTAGTTATGTATGCATAATGCATGCAATGCATACATGTATGTATATATGTATATATTCATGTATCATGTACGTATGAAAATTTTATGTTTGTTTATATATATACACACACACATATATGTATAATATAAATATACATGTTTGCCAAATTTGACAAATTTTCAAAAACTTGTATTTAAAAACAAGTTTACCAAATGCACACAAAAAATTATAAACACAAAAACTGTATTTAAAAACAATGTTTGAATCGAGTTTTTTGAATACAGAACGAAACGGGCCCTAAAGTCTAAAAGGCTTTTCTCGTTGTAATCGGTCCTAAGTTGAACAAAACGAAACAAGTCATAACTGCTATCATTCCACGACCACGAGTTTACGAGACCCTCATCAAAATTAGGTTTCTCAAACATGCCTTTGTTTTGGATTGTGGGTGGTCAATACCGCTGACGCGAACCCACATCACTGATGAAAATAGATCTGCGATAACAGTATTGACAAATCACAATCCAAAACATTAAAAAATTTAATATTTTAAAGACATCAAACTTTTTTCTAGCAAATAATCCGGTGTGAGTTGCCACTCTCAAGTATAGCTATATCAAGTTGTAGTCCATATAGCACGCTGTACTCTCAAACCAAGTCACAGGAAGTGTAAAAGGCCTAGTAGAGTAAATTGTTTACCGTCACCAGTGTGAATTAGCATGGGACAGTGGTCAGAAGCACGTTGTCCACCACAGCATTCCCAGCACAGTAATTTATGACTCGTGGTTCTACATGAACCGCATGTAGAATCCCCCGCATTTTTGTCTTTTTATCTTTTTTGTCATTTTTTTTAAAGTTTTCTATTTTTTTAACCGTTTTCTCGATATAAAACAAAGTCCTATTAATATAAAAAACTGTTTTTTATTATATTTAAATAGCTTTTATTAAAATTTAAAAAATTATTTTTTTCATAAATTAAAAAAATTATTTTTACTAATAAAAAAACACTATCAATAATTTTTTTAATTAAAAACAATATTTAAAAATATATTTTTTAAATTCTAATAAAAAAAAGCTGTTTAAAAAAAATATGGTGATTAATTAATGCCACTGGCGCGGACCCACATTTAACAAATGATTTGGTCCGGAAATGTGGACCGAGTGAGAAAAAATATCGCGATTAATTAGTGCCGCTGGTCCGGACCCACATTCAACAAATGATGTGGGTCTGCGTCAGCGGCACTAATTAATAACAATATTTTTTATTAAAAAAATATCGCAATTAATTAGTGCCGCTGGCGCCGCCGACATTCAACAAATGAAGTGGATCCGCGTCAACGTCACTAATTAATTGTGATATTTTTTATTGAAAGAATATCGCGACTAATTAGTGCCGCTGACGCGTAACCACATTCAACAAATGAAGCGGGTCCGGGAATGTGGGTCCGCGTTAACGGCACTAATCAATCACGATATCATGTTAATAATTATAATATTTTTTTATTTATGGAATTTTTTTTTTTTTTTACTTTTAATAAAAAAACTGTTTACTTTTAAAAAAAAAAACTGTTTTATTATACTAATAGGAAAATAGTTTTCATTTTTATATAAAAAATAATTTTTATATTAATTCTTACAAAAAAGATTTAAAAAAATAAAATAAAATAAAAAAAGAAAAGAAAAAGAGGAAGGCATCGCTGGACGGGTTTAAAATGCGGTTCACATAAACTTTCCCATTTATGAGGTGTGAGTTGTCAGTCTCAACTACAACATCCAACGTGCAAATAATGAGGCAGCAATCAAATCATGGACCATGTGCCAACTACTACCAGCTGGTTGAATTGAATAGCATCCATAAAATCCTTCATTTCTTTGTGAATCTAGAATATAACTCGGGTGTTCTCGTTGGGGGCAACAATATCACTATATATTTTATTACATGTGATACACATGACTTCCACTTTTTCTTTTTTCCTTTTTTACAAAGAAAACTGATTTGATTTAATTTTTTTCACAACTTTAACATCAGATAAAATTGTTTTAATAAACTTTAATCATTTTTTAAAAATTTTGGATTTTAAACTTTACTAGTTTTAAATCCTGTGTTTAAAAGAAATATTATGATCCGTTTGATTCAAAAGTGGGGATGACAAAAAATTTCACAGTCAAAATTTGTCAATTTTTATCTAGTTTTCTCACATGAAGTTATCAAATAATCAATTAGGCAAAATTAAAGCCAATTCAATTAGTTTATTTAAATATTTTTTCATACAGTTTTTAAAAACATTTTTATAAAACAGTTTTTATGAAACGGTTTTTAGAATACATTATTAAAACAATTTTTAAAACAGTTTTTTTCAACATTTCTATAAAACAATATTTACAATATTCGAAACAGTTTTTTAATTATTCAAAACAGTTTTTAGACCTTTTAAAACAGTGCTTTTAACACTTTTAAAACCGCTTTTTTATAAAACAGTTCTATAAAACATTTTTTATTTAAAACAGTTTTTTTAACTGTTTTTAAACATTTAAAATAGTTTTTTAAACAACTCTTTTTTTAAAACAGTTTATAAAACAGTTTTTTTTATTTAAAACTGTTTTTTAAAAGTTTGTAAAACAGTTTTTTAAGTGTTTTAGTGTAAAAAAAAATAAAAATAAAAATTTTAAGCAGTGACAAATTTGTTTGGCAAAAATTTATCACACAAATAACAAAACAAAGTGTACCAACATTTGTGATAATTTTAGGCATAAAAAGTATTGTACATTATAAAATAACTTGTAGATAAATTTTTGTATCAAAACATCAAATTATCGAAAAGAGTGGTTCTACATGAACCTCCACCCAGCCCGCCTAGCGACTGGCCTATCCCATTTTCTATTTTTTTTTTTTTTTTTTGCTTACTCTTTTGTTTTAACCATTCATATAAAAATAATTTTATATATATAAAAAAAAGTTTCCTATTAAAATTAAACAACATTTTATTAAAAAAAATATTTTTTTATTAATAAAAAAAACTTTGTCTAGTAATTAAAAAAATCTATAAAACAATTTTTTTTTAATTGAAAACAGCATTTAAATTTATTTTTTTTATTTTAATAATTTTTTTTTTAATTTGATGTCTTAGACCCACATTTCTGAGCTCATATCATTTGTTGAATTCGGAAATGTGTGTGGCTCTACGTCAGCGGCACTAATTAATCGTGATATTTTTTCAATAAAATATCGTGATTAATTAGTGATGTTGGCTCGGCCCACATTCAACAAATGATGTAGCGCCGGGAATGTGTGTTCGTGTCAACGACACTAATTAATCGCGATATTTTTAATTAATCGCGATATTTTATTGAAAAAATATCGCGATTAATTAGTGTCGCTGGCGCGGACCCCCATTAAACAAATGATGTTTATCTAGGAATGTGGGTCCGCGCCAGCGGCACTAATTAATGGCGATATTTTATAAAAAAAAATATCCCGAATAATTAGTGCCGCTGGCGCGGCCCCACATTCAACAAATGATGTGGGTCCGGGAATGTGCGTCCGCACCATCGACACTAATTAATCGCAATATTTTATTGAAAAAATATCGCGATTAATTAGTGTCGCTGGCGCGGACCCACATTCAACAAATGATGTGGGTCCGGGAATGTGCGTCGGCACCATCGACACTAATTAATCGAGATATTTTTATCACAATATTACGAAAATATATTTTTTATTTTTAATTTTAATAAAAAACTGTTTGATTTTAATTAAAAATATGCTTTTTTATATTAATTGTAAAAACTGTTTTTTTATATATATAAAAAACTGTTTTTCTAATATAAAAACTGTTTTTTTTAATATAAAAAACTATTTTTATAATAAAAGTTAAAAAAAAAAACAGTAAAAAACTATATAAAAAAAAAAAGAAGAAGAAGGCTAGGCGGTCGCTGGGCGGGACAAGCGGCGGGACATATAGATTTACTCTATCGGAAAATACCCTTTTTACCTTTATCATTTTTTTGTTGTTGTTGTCTTCAAGGACACCAAAAACTGATATTGTCCAATCACATCAAAAACTGACACCTCAATTCCTCCCATAAAGATAACATTGTCCTCTAATCACAAAGAGTAAGAATACACCAACTTTGGTTTCCTACTTAAAATGTGTACTTGCCACGTCATTAACATACACTTTTTTTTTGCTTTGTGAAATATATATTTTTTTTTAAATCATAATTTCCAAATTAAAAAAATTATGAGTATGACCCGTATGAAAGTGACACGAGCACGGACCATAATCATTACGAGATTTTGTGTCATGCCATGTCACTTTCATACGGGTCATATTCATTACGAGATATGTTTCTATAAAAACAATAAGAGAAAGAATGTAGCGTGAATTTAGATAATGTATTTGTATATTTGCATCGTTATAACTGTGCATACGACACATCCTTTTGTTATTTAATAATTTTTAAATATCTTGTGTTTTTTTAAACATAAAATATTTAGTGGATTTAAAAAAAAAATATTGAGTGTTGCATTTGCCAAGTTGAGGGTTTACTTCGTAATTTTGAAGTATGTAATTATATAATTCTAACATTTTTTACTAAAGAAATCATGAATTTTAGAATATCCATAAATCAATTTTTAAGGGTTATAATTTTTTTTTCAAATATAAAATTAAAAGAGAGAGCATATTCGTGATTAGAGGACAATGCTATCTTTCTTAGGGTCAAATGAATTATAAAGATGGGGACAATTGCAATTGAATGATAAAGGTAACTATGTCATTTTATAACTTTATGGAGAGAATTGTAATGCCACGAGACTCTCAAGGATTGCGAATAGCCGCACCCTTCCAATATTTACATATATGTTAAGGAGATGCATGATCCCTCATAAATTTATATATCCGTTAGTACAATTATATTAATATTTTTCTTAACTATATTTTTTATTAGTAAACAAAATTTGCAATTAACAACAAAAAAATAAAAAAAAATTGATTCAATATTTATATATCCAACACATGCATACGATAAACCTCATTAATTTATATATCTGTTAGTAAAATTATTTTAATATTTTTTAACTACATTTTTTATTTGCAGACAAGAATTGCAATTAACAAAACAAAAAAAAAAACTCTCATCCAATACATGAAAATGTAAAATAATTAACATACACAACAAAATCACAAAATTGCAACAAAAGTTATGATTAACATACACTACAAAATACTTTAACGTGAAATTTTTTTTTACATGTTAAAAAACTGTTTTTTTAAATATAAGCTCTTTTATACATAAACTTTTTAAAAAATACTTTCATAATACAAAATATTATTGTAAATGAAAACATTTAATTACGGTTTTTAAGAAACGAAAATAATTTTTTTGGTTCAACGGCAAAAAAAACAGAAAAAATGAAAAAAATATTTTCTATGAATAATAATGGTGTTAAATTTTTTAAATAATTTATATAAAGCAGTTTTATATAAACTGTTTACATAAAAAAATTATAAAACAGTTTTACATAAAATAGTTTTATATAAACAATTTAATAAAACAGTTTTATATGAAATACGTTAATATAAAAAGAAACACTTTATAAACTGTTTTTATATATAAGCATTTTTTATTCATAAATTCTATTATATATTAACTGTTTTTTATGTATCTAAACGTTAGAATATAACTCGGGTGTTTTCGTTGGGGCAACAATAACCACAAACCAAAAACTCAATATCACTATATATTTTATTACATGTGATACACACGTTTTCCACTTTTTCTGTTTTTCCTTTTTTTACAAAGAAAAACCGATTTGTTTTCATTTTTTTCAGAACTTTAACATCAGAAAAAATTGTTTTAATGAACTTTAATAATTTTTTAAAAATTTGGATTTTAAAATTTACTGGTTTTAAATCCGTGTTTAAAAGAAATATTAGGATCCGTTTGATTCAAAAGTGAGAATGACAAAAAATTTCACGCTTAAAATTTGTCAAATTTTACCTAGTTTTCTCACTTGAAGTTATCAAACAATCAATTAGACTAAATTAAAGTCAATCCAATTAGTTTATTTAAATATTTTTGTAAACATTTCTTAAAAACATTTTTATAAAACAGTTTTTAAAACATTTCTAAAACAGTTTTTATAAAACGGTTTTTAGAAAATAGTTATTAAAACAATTTTTAAAACAGTTTTTTTACAACATTTTTATAAAACAATTTTTACAATATTCGAAACAGTTTTTAGACCTTTTAAAACAGTATTTTTAACAGTTTTAAAACCGTTTTTTTTTTTATAAAACAATCCGATAAGACATTTTTTTTTTTAAACAGTTTTTAAAACAGTTTTAAAAATATTTTAGTATAAAAAATCTAAAAATAAAAATTGTAAGAAGTGAAAAATTTGTTTGGCAAAATTTTTCACACGAATAACAAAGTAAAATTTGCTAACATTTATATCAATTTCAAATATAAAAAGTGTTATATATTAACAAATAACGTATAAATAAATTTATATATCAAACACATCAGATCATAGCCAAATACCCATTTACCTTGTATAATCTTTGAAAGTTGTGTGTTATCCAGGAAACAAACATCAATCTTTACACTTGCTAATTTTTTCAATTGTAATAATTTCATAATAGAGTAAACAGGACAGTGGTTAGCTGGACTGTCACTCTCAACTGTAATTATATATTGCCAAAACTGGCTTGGAGACTCTCTCACTCCATATTTTCAAAACGTTTTTTTCCTTGGGACAACAATAACCACAAATAAATGCGATAAAGATTGTTTAATTACACATCATACACGTGTCTTCCATTATTTCCTTTGTAAAAAAAATAAATAGCAAAACTGATTTGTTTCATTTTTCTCACAACTTTAACAAGGGATAAGATTGCTTTAAATTTAAAAAAAAAAAGATTTTTAAGCTTTACTAGTTTTGAATCCGTGTTTAGAAGAAATATGATTTAAATATGGTTTTGAGACAGTTTGCATTTTCCATTTATAAAAATTAGTGTGCGTTTGGAACTTGTTTTTAAATTTAATTTTCTAAAAAATTGACAAAATTAATAAATATGTGTGTGCGCATATATATATATATATATATATATATATATATATATATATATATATATATATATATATACGGAGCCGTTTAGGAGCGGACTCAAAGAACGGGTTTACTAACGGACCACCCTTAAACGACGTAGTTTTGGGGGTGAAATTACAAGAAAACCGTCACTTCATCCGATTTTTATGTAATTTCACCCCCAAAACTACGTCGTTTGGGGGTGGTCCGTTAGTAAACCCGTTGTTTAGGTCCGCTCCTGATCCGCTCCGTATATATATATATATATATATATATATATATATATATATATATATATATATATATATATATATAGAGAGAGAGAGAGAGAGAGAGAGAGAGAGTCGGACTCTTGTACATACCAAACAACACATATCAATGGTACATACCGCTGGAGCGGCCCATTCTATAAATGATTTTGACTCGAGATTTTTTATATGATATTTAAACATTTCGGGGGAGTCATATAAAAAAATCACGACAAAAAAATCATTTTTTCTATTTTTAAAAAATTGGTCAAACTTTTGCAGTTTTTGACCGATTTTTTTAAAATAGCAAAAAATGTTATATTGAGTTGATTTTTTTATACGGGTCTAATTAAATTGTTTGAACGTCATATAAAAAAATTCAGTCAAATTTTTTTTTTTTTTTACTATTTTAAAAAATTGGTATATACCGTTTGATATATACAGGAGATCCTCACTATATATATATATATATATATATATATATATATATATATATATATATATATATATATATATAGGAGAACGCTCACCTACATCATTCATGCATCATGCTTAATTACAGACCCTAAAAAACATTTTTTTTTCCAAATTTTTTATTTTTTCCTTAAAATTAACCTTCTAATCAATACATATGCAAAAAATTAGATCAAAATACATTTTGTAACTATTTTTAAAAAATCAGCAAAAAACTGCTAAAAATACCTTATTTATAAGGGTCTGCGCCAACAGTTTTTTGTGGATTTTTTAAAAATAGCTAAAAAATGTATTTTGAGCAAATGTTTTGCATATGTGTTGATTGAAAGGTTAATTTCAAGGGAAAAATATAAAATTTGAAAAAAAAGTTTTCTATGGCCTATAATTAGGTGTGATGTATAGTGCATGATGTAGGTAAGTCTCTCTCTCTCTCTCTCTCTCTCTCTCTCTCTCTCTCTCTCTCTCTCTCTTTATATATATTTTTAAACCCGTGTTTAAAAGAAATATTAGGATTTTTGTCAAATTTTATCTAGTTTTCTCACATGAAGTTATCAAACAATCAATTAGGAGAAATTAAAGTGAATTAAATTACTTTATTTAAATATTTTTTCATACATTTTTTAAAACATTTATAAAGCAGTTTTTATAAAACAGTTATTTTTTTAAAGCAATTTTATAAAACAGTTTTTTTTATTTAAAACAGTTTTAAAAATATTTTAGTATAAAAAAAATTGTAAGAAGTGACAAATTTATTTCACAAATATTTCCCACACAAATAATAAAATAAAATTTGTCAACATTTGTGTCAATTTTAAACATAGAAAATATTGTACATTAACAAAAAAATTGTAAATAAATTTTTGTATCAATCACAACGAATTAGAGGCAAATATCCTATTTACATAAAGATTATACAAGTTTTTGTATAATCTTTGAAAGTTGTGTTTTATCCTAGGCAACAAACATCAACCTTTCCAATTGCTAAATATTTTCGGCTCTTATTTTTTCAAATGTAATAAATGGGTAGAACACAACAGATAGGACATTGGTCCTTTCAAAATTGTATAATTGAGTAAATAAGACAGTAGTGTGAGTTGTCACTCTCGACTATAATTATATCCTGCCAAAACTTGTATGGAGACCATTTATTAGCTAGTTGGACTGAAACTACAGCCATTTATTAGCAACAATCCAGAGTATTAAGTATTACTTTGTGTTACGACTCCCGTCAAGATCATATTAATTGTTTTTTGAAAGAATTTTGTAAAAATTATTTGGAACTCATAGCACTACTCTTTTCAAAGAATAATGATATAAATACAAAAATCTCTTTCAAATTTAATGTGAATTTCACTTATTCTCTCACTTGCCTATTAAGTATTGTCTTGTATTATAAGATCCCGCCAGGACATCATATTAATTGTTTTTTAGGAGAGTTATATGAGACTCATAACATTACTCATTTTCAAAGCCCTTATCTGCTTGCACAATTTTGTGATACAAAAGTACGATACATGGTTATTTATTAGCCTTAGGGTTATATCCCTAAGGCCATTCTTAGGTGATGCACAAACAATGAATATTTAAATTTTTTTGAGTAAATTGTGGAGTGGGATTCCACAATGGATATTGTGTAAAAAATAGCTGGGCGGGAGATTTTTAACTGTCCAAGGGATGAACCCACATGGGCGGGGGATTTTTAACCGTTTGGCTAATTAATTAATTTTTTTATTCCTGGGAGACCTGGGCGGATGACACTCTACCGCCCACATGCTGAGCGGCTAAAACTTGCCCGCCTAGATGTGGGCCCTCCCCTTTGCACAATATCTACCGGTCATCCAGATATACATTGGCGTTACCCTTTCTCTCTCCCAAATGTACACAATTATTGATCCACTATGAGCTGAAACAGTCTAAATGTATACATTTAGACTGCCCATTAGAGATGGCCTAACGAGACTCGAACATGAGCAAATGAGCGTGTGATACGTTAATTGTGTCAACTTTTGTGCCACAAAATTATGTCAACTTACTATTTTTGATTGAAAAATGATAGAGCGACCTACCTTGTTGACATAAAGTGCCAACTTAATGACGTGGACTTGCTCCATCATTGTCCACATCATTAAGCTCCTTTTAACCTATCAAATATATTTTTATCCTAATAAAACTAGAAAGAATTTGTTTTGGAGCATAAAAATAATACTTAACATCATTAAAAAAACATTTATTTGTTATGTCATCCTACAAATTTATTTTTCTTCAAAGTATATCAAGTTAAAAAAAACAGCCCAATCAGTTAAAAAAAATAGTCCGTGCCTATCCAACTTTTTAATATACCGCGTCAACAGTATTATTTTTTATAACAAAATATTTCTCTTACACTCGACTGCCACATATCATTTTCTTAAAATAATAAAATATTTTTTTTACTATTTTAAAAAAAATGGTTCGCGCTAGCGACGCTCCTTATTTTTAACTCATTTAGTTCCTCAAATACCCATTTATCCAATATTCACTTATTTTTAAAGGTCCGCACCAGCGGCAACCCTTATTTTTAAACTTATTTAGTTTTTTAATTTTACAACATTTAAAACAATTTTTGTATTTCTTAAAACTGTTTAAAGGCCCGCGTTAAAAAACTATTCTAAAAATAAATTATTTTTAACATATTTAGTTCCTCAAACATCCATTTACACAATATTCGCTTAGTTTTAAAGATCCGCGCCAGCGGCACCCCATATTTTAAACTATTTTTTATTAAATTTTATAACATTTAAATCAATTTTTGTATTTCTTAAAACTGTTTAAAGGTCCGCGTTAAAAAACTATTCTAATAATAAATTATTTTTAACTCAAACACCAATTTTCCTTATATTCTCTTATTTTTAAAGGTCCGCGCTAACGTCACACGTTGAGTGTTTTGGTGTCGTGAAGAACTTTTTGAAACAAAATAAAATGGCTAGGACTAAACATGTATTTAAACTATTTTTGAGTTAAGTGTTTTTGTGGTATTTAAATATTTTAGGTGAAACATAAAAAAATCAACTCAAAATAATTTTTTAAAACTAATTAACTGTTTTTTTCGTGTCTTGTCTTGTTGAATTTTAACACACATAATTTTAATATATATATATATATATATATATATATATATATATATATATTATTGAACTGTTTTTTTTTTACTTTAAAATTATATTTAAAAAAAAAATAGTGTGGATCTTAATAAATTTGTGACAAAACAAAAGAAGTGTGCCTCTTAATGATGTGGCATGTGCCACATTATTAAGTAGGGATTTCAAGTCGCTGTAGCCTTGCTCTTATTGATTTTGAAAACGTTTTTTTTTTCGTTAGACAACAATAACCACATATAAATGAGATAAAGATTGTTTGATTATACGTCATACACGTGTCTTCCATTATTTCCTTTTTTAAAAAATAAAAAAGTAAAAAGCTAAACTGATTTTTTTTCATTTTTCTCACAATTTTAACATGGGATAAGATTGTTTTAAATTTTAAAAATTTCGATTCTTAAGGTTTACTCGTTTTGAATCTGTTTTTAGAAGAAATGCGATTTAAATATGATTTTGAGATACATTTTTTAAATTTGGGTTTTCCATTTATAAAATTTAGTGTGCATTTGGTTACAAATTTTTAAATTTGATTTTCTAAAAAATTGACAAAATTGATAAATATGTGTGTGTGTGTGTGTGTGTATATACGAGAATTCTCACATATGTCATGCTCCATATATCATTCATACATCACACCTAGTTGTTGGCCTGAAAAACTTTTTTTTATCAAATTTTATATTTTCATCTTAAAATTAACCTTCCAATAAATTCATATTCAAAAAATTAGGCCAAAATATATTTTGTATCTGATTTTAAAAAATTCACAAAAAACTGTTCGAAATACCTTACTTATAAGGGTATGCGCTATCTGTTTTTTGTGATTTTTTAAAAATAACTACAAACTGTATTTTGATCTAATTTTTTGAATATTGATTTATTGGAAGGCAAATTTCAAAAGAAAAATAAAAAATTTAGAAAAAATATTTTTTAACGCCTAGAATTAGGTATGATGTATGTCGTAATGTATACATCATGATGTAGGTGCGTTTCTCTCTCTCTCTCTCTCTCTCTCTCTCTCTATATATATATATATATATATATATATATAAAGACGTACATAAAACTTTCAGACATACATGATGCATAAATGTATAAATATACATAGATGTATAAATAAATAAATATGCCACGTGTATTTAATGTGATATGTTTGAAAGTTTGACTATATACTCAATGGATTTTAAACCTTTCATGGTACCCTTAAAAGATTAACTCAAAATAATTGTTTTAGTATTTAAAAAAAATGTATGAGTTAAAAATTGTTAAAGATTGACCCATTTTTTTTAAATACCAAAAAAATCATTTTGAGCTAATTTTTTGCGTACTTTAAAAAATGTGTCGGTTTTTAAGTAACATACAAAATGTCAAAAATTTACCCTGTTTTTAAAAACCAAAAAACATCATTTTGAACTGATTTTTTGTAAGGACAAATTTCCACATAGTGTCATTTGTATGTATTTGACATTATTCCGAACAAAAACCACTTTGAGTTATAGGATAATTTTTACTTGTCACGATTCCATTAAGACTATGACGTTGTGATGAAGACGTAGGGGCCCGACTTCAGAGAAAGATCATGTCGTAGTTTTGGTGCACGTTTCACGTCTTCACATTGAATTTCTGAGATTCTCTCAAGTACGAATGCATAATAGTTTATGGACTCAGGGTAAATTTTTCGAAGGATGTTATTTTATTTGAATCAGATTTTAAAATATTTTAAAATGATTTTTCTGAGTTATTTATCGTTTAGAATCGTATGAAACATTCCCTTATGTTTGCATGGTTCAAACGACTATAACATTCGTTCAAATAACATTGGCTTTTCATTTTAACGACATGGCTTTCTCGTTCTAAAGAGATGCCTAGATCATTTTAACGACATGTTGCTTTCGTTCGAACGACCTGTCGCCTCGAAAAACATGTTTCAATATTTAAGGCGCCATTGACTCAAAAAAAGGGAACAAAATTGAAAAGAGATACGACTTCTACAAGTTTGTTTTCAAGTTTTCCAAAGATAAAAACATCATTTCTTGTTTACAAGATCCGAGTTTACATAACCATATGTCATAGAGATCTCGTGTTTGCACCTATGTGATTCTTCTATCTATTGAAGAACCTGATTTTGTGCGATGGACTCCATGCATGTTGTTTTGCGGTGAAGAAGCGGTAGACTCCGTGTTCCAAATCGTAGACAATTGTTGAGGTTGTATCGGTGGATACAGATACATATGTGGACTCGTGTGTTGTGGGCACTAGCGTGGGTGGACTCCTGCGTTGCTTATGTGGAGGAGCGATCGAAGAAAAGAAGAGGCGCGAATTCTTGTGGAGTCGATTTGTTGAGTTAGACTAAATTCTTTCTTCGTAATTTTTGTATCATAGTGGATTGTCTGACCTGGGCCGTCCGAGATTTTTTCGCTTTGTGGTTTTCTCGTACACCGGCGTTGTGAATATTATTCACTTTATCTGCTTAATCCATCTAGATGCATGTTTGGGATTAAAATATATAAAATTGAGAATTTTTGTATAAAGACTGTTTTGCCTAAAGCACACACGTAGAGGAGGTCACAAATTGGTATCAGAGCTTAAACACTAAATTATTGTGTTTTGATCCCGTGTTTTTAAGTATGAGTTTGGAAGGTTTGATTTGTCTTAGAACTCCTATTTTTTATGGAACTTATTATGCTTATTAGAAAATGCGAATGAAAATTCCATAGATGAGCATGTTTGGTTAGGATTTGAAAAGGGGTAGTCTCGAGTAGTCACGAGAAAGGGAGAGGTCATTAGTTTAAAACCTGATGAGTCGTGAATCGATGCTGAGAATAGGTTATCTCAATTTAATGCTAAAGGTTTAAATGTAATTTCCTCGTCTGTCACACCGAAAGAGTATAATTTTAGTAGGATGTGTGAGACGTCGAAAGAGGCTTGGGATGTCCTTGCACTTACTCATGAGGGAACTAGCACTGTTAGGGCTCTAAACTCCAAAATCTCACCACCCAATTTGAAATGATTAAAATGTTAAAGAGTGAGTCGTTTCATGAGTTCTAGGCTAGGTTGTCCTATATTTCCATTCGTCATTTAACTTAGAACAGAAAATACCCGACCACCAAGTCAAAAATAAAATCTTAAGGTCGTTGCCTAAAAGATTTGATATAAAGCTAACCGGTTTAAATTATTTGTGTACTCTTGATTCCACTAAAGTTGAAGAGCTTGTTTGCTACTTATAAATTTATAAGATAGACATGTTTACCTCCAAGGAAGTGCTAAAGAAAGAAAAGGTCATTGCCTTGAAAGTCCGTATGGAGGTAACTTTAGTTTTGGATGATGACTCGGACACCGATTCTAGAAATGTAGCCTTGTTGGCGAAAAAGTTCAAAAAATTTCTCAAATTCCAAAACCAATCGAAAGGGTAATACCCCGTGTATTTTTGGAATAAAATAAAATTTAATAAAGATTAAATTAATTCGGTGAAATTAGTTAATTCGGGTTGTGAGTAATTAGACTCGGTATTATTTATAAATTTTAGAATTTGGACTTTAATGATTTGTGAATAAATCAAAAGGGTTTTATTTATTTTTTTATAAAAAGTATTGGGGTGTGTCATGGCAAAATTATTAAATTTTTGAATAAAAATATTTGGGACGCACTTTGAAAGGTATTGCGTACTCATTTGTGTAATTTAGACTCTTAGAAATGGTCCCGATATATATATATATATATATATATATGAGTTAGGCAGTTATCGGGCTAATTAGATATTGTATTTGAGCTCATTTGGGGGTCCAAAGTTAGGGCCTAAAGCCCAACTCAGGAATTGAGAAAAGTATAAGATTAGAAGGAATATAAATAACTCCCCACACCTAATCAAAACTGTAATACCCCATACTTTTATAGATAAGTAAATTACATGAGTGAGTGTAATTTATTAATTTGAGACTTTGAAGTGAAAGAGGATTTGAAGAGTGGATTAAATATTAGTTGGCGAGTGACGGATTAATATTGATGGGTGTTATATTTACTTACGACAATAAGTAAATGAATTTGATTATTTTTATTACGTCACAGTTGTGCAAAGAGACAGGTAATAATATTTTATTCGAAAAATACGTGTGGAGTTGTATTGGATTTAAAAAGTTGATTTTTTGATAAGTGACTCGGATGGGAATTTCGAGTGAATGGTTGGTCTCAGATGTGCCGAAATTGTCAAAATAGAGTCTCGGGGGTAGTGCTTGGGTTATGAAGAGTTTTTGGACTAGTTGGGACTCGCATTTTAGTATAAGAGTCAATTTTGGGTTTAATAAGAGGATAAACCTTATTTTCTCTCTTATAAGCTACGAGAGAAAGAAAGAAAGAAGAAAATAAAGAAAGGAAGAAGAAAGAGAGAAGAAAGGAGAACTCTGGCAAATCTCCAACGGATCCCGACACGAGGTCATCGAATTTATCTATTGAGGCAAGTGTTTAACTTTATTTAATTATTTATGTGTGTTTATAGTTCATATTATAGTTGGTTTAAACTAAATGATTTTGGGTTGGGATTCATGTTTAAAAAATGGGTTTTTGAAAATAATTTCATATAAATTTATGTGATAATAACTCCATATGAAATATGAGTTTAAATCCATGTTAATGGTGTAATCTTTGGTGAAAAATTGGAGGAGTTGAATGATATTTAGGTTTAATTGAGATAGTGTTGAATTCTCAATTGAAAGCATGAATCCCATGAATTTAATTGATTTGTATGGTAGATAGTATATCAGTGGTTGATGATGTTGGAGACCATAAATCTTGGGTGGGATGAGTGTTGGAGTGATATTTGGAGAAGAAAAGGAAGAACTCGAAAGAAGTATCTTACTGAATAAATTCGGGACCGAACCGGTTCGTTTAATAGGCCACCAGATCGGTTCATTTTTTAGCACGAGACCGGTTCATTTATTTGGGCATTGGTTCAGTTCGATTGTTTGAGAACTGGATTGATTCGTTTAAGGGGTCATCGGTTCGGTTCGCTTATACCAGTTCAATTTGAGAAATTTTTTTGGACTTAAAGGATTGGAGAAGAATTCCTTTTGGAGATAAATATTAGGGGATCCTAAGTAGAGTGTGAGGACCTCTAAGTGATGAAATGAGTGATATATAAATCTCGGGTTAGTGCAGTATAAAATCCGATTTATGAAGTTTAGGAGCGTGTGGGATTAACGACATGCGGAGAAATTATTTCGATGGATATATATATATATATATATATATATATATATATATGAGTAAATCCGAATGTGCGAGTATGATGAAATTAGAATTCTAGCTAGTTGTGATAAGCTAATATTTGGGAAATCATTTATGTGAGAATTATATCATAATTGAGTGAATACTTATGGGATTAAAATAAATGCGTATGTACTTATGAATTAATACAAATTGGTATATTCGTGATTATAGGCTAATGCCACTAGAGATAGGCATGGATAGCCGGATTTGATGATATATACATACGGGTATAGAGATAGTGTATATATATATATATATATATATATATTTGTGTGTGTATGATATATTTATGTGAAACACACCCCTCTAGTGGTATCAAGGGAAGTTGCGCGATGTGGGTGAATCCCCTGACTTGAGGACCAGGATGAGTATTGTCCCTAGGTCATAACGTATAACTATTTATGTAGTGCGGATCTTTATCATGAGTGAGACTTCTTGGGTATGATTCGATCTCACTTACAGGTGAAAAACTATGACCACTTCCCCTACGTTTGTGAAATGTTTTTATCATGTCGGTATGAGATTTCTGACCAGTGGTACCCAGGATGATGTGTGTATTCCTTAGAAGATGATAGTATTATAGAGACTGCATCCATTGAGTTAAAGCTATGAGGAATGGTTATTATATTTATACAGTGTGAAATATATAAGTATGGATATACTTATATATCGGAGTAGTGTATAATAACTAGTGAAAGTAATTAATAATAAATGAATAAATTATAAGTGACAATTTATAATGCATAAGCTCGTGCGAAAGCTTAGAATAATACATACGCATGGTATGGGATATCGTATGGTGACTTAGAGATTTTGAGAGGCTAGTTAGGCGGGGTAGCATACTATGGTGTTGAAAATACATGTGTTAGGTGTTCACTGTCAGATGAGAGGTGAGGGGTATCTCATGGGAATGTAACACCAGTTTAAATATGGAGAATATGATATTTTAAATATTAAAGTATTTTAAACACTTGCTAAAAAAATTCAAAACATTTTGGGCTCTGACCCGCTTGCAAATATTTTAAAAACCTTTTAGGTGCCCAGACACAAGGATGCCTGGATGATATTATTCTTTCGAGTGAAACGTTACTGCAGAAGCTGTGGCACTAGCAGTAATTGTTTAGACGCTTCTATCCTTGTGATATAGATAGGAGGTACTGTTGAGATATTCGGGCATGTTGCCCACCTGTTGTCATTTATTTTCGTTTACGCCTATTCGATTTTGTTTTAATGAATGTTTTATCGAGAGTTATGGGTGATTTTCTTATTTATTTCAATTAGTGTGTATACTAATTGTGTGATGGATTTATTGTGCATTTAAGTTGAAAAGATTAGAAAGTGTAAATTTGACACCGGGCCTAATAGGTTATTAGTAATTAATTGGTTTTTCAACAGTGGTGTTGAGAATGGACCATATGAGATTCTTATTTTATTTTGATAAAAGATTGATCAAACATGATTAAAATAGACGGGGTGTCACAGATGGTATCAAAGCATCAGGTTCTAGTGTCCTTAGGAATCTGAGTGGATGTACTGCGCTTTCAGTGTTGCTTTCTATTTGATATAGAGCCCTATGCTTAGGATCGTTGATTCCTATTTTGAGATTTCGTTCTCCTGCTGTTTGTTATAATTATTGTGAATCTTGTATGTGTTTGGGTGTGGTTCGTATGCCAAATAATTAAGGACGACCGGTGAAGGCCGTTGGGAGGACAATAGGAGGCGAGGCTCCATTAAAGTTGTAAAATATTTCGGGGAAGATAACCGTATTTGAGGTCACCCTTATTGTTGCTCGGGAAGTTGGGGCTGCAAGGACTGCTAGGATACATCATATGTTCTTTCAAGTACAGCTATAGAAGAAATTAGTGCCAAATTATACTCACCCAGCGTGGTTAGAATGGTAGAGAGTCGGAGGGGCCTTTGAAGAGGACCATCCGTTGGAATTTTAGAAAATGTGGAGATTGTGTATTTTAGCCAATGGAGGTAGGATATCCAGAGGCTTTGGCATATAGCAGAGTGTGGTAATATCGAAAGTGAAATTAGGGTAACAATAGTTTTAGCTCGTGGGAACAGTGTTGTAATGGTGGGAGTCAACCACCACATTTGTAAAGTTAAATATTATGCTTATGGAGGAATCTTAGATATGGTTTGACCGCAAGTCCCTTCATTTGTTATTTAGGAAGATATGTGAATGAAATTCTTCACTTATCACAGGAGGGACGAATAGAGGCCCATTTGTTAAAAAGAATTGTTTGTTTAGTGAACTTTGTACCCAACAGGGTAGTTACAATGGATAAAGGAGTCCTTAAGTGGGTGATGGACTCACGAGAGGAGTTGCCAGTACTTAGGGGAAATTCTACTTGGACGATCGATGCAGATGGAAACAATGTCATGTTTTGACAATGAGGATATTAATCCTTCTATGTGAAGGGAGCTAAAAGAATTGAATAATTTAGATAAGGAATAAGACTGGATGAAATGGTGCTAGGGAAACACCACAAGGGAAGTCCCATCAGGGGATCGATTTAAATGATTCAGATAATTAAATTCTTACAGAGTGACGGTGGATTCAGTCAGGGCTGTTAAAGCTAGCAGTGTATTCCTTAAGGCCAGGGGAGCTAAGTGAATAATGAGGGTAGTCATTAGGGCCGAGGCTATCAGGGTTCGAGAGAAGGATGATCGTAATACAGTCAGTATGGCCAGGAATAGGGGATTATATTGAGATATTTTTATATGGAGATTAGGACCACATGCATTGATTTTTCCCAAAACAATTAAAGGGATAAGAGTATAGTGCCTAACAAGGGCAATGATTAAATTTTTTTTGGTTTGGTTAATACAAGCGTGTCATGTCCGAAAACCATTTGAGTAGCCAAGGCGATTGGCAAGGTAGAAAATATGAATTTTATCCTCGGGTGAATGAAGTATGCTATATGTGACACTAGTGAGTGACGGTATTTTGATTAGCGCCAGATTCACGTGTGAGACGAGTTTAGTGCTTATATCGATAACCTTATTAGGTGTATGTATTTTTCATGGTATAGCGGGGTTATGTTTGGTTTCATCTGCAGGGGAGCGGGTGTAGACATAGTAGAATATATTTTATTGGAATTACTCGTTCTCGTGATGTGTTATACTAGTATGATATTATCCTGGGCAAGGTTATAAAAAATGTGAGGCATGACCGAGGCGTGGAGGCCAAGTCTTAAGCCTTAGAAGCCTAGGATGGCCTTAGGTGTAAAAAGACGTTTAGGCCTTTTTAATATATTTTAACAGTTTTTAACTATGATGAGGCTATTAAAAATACTAAAATGATTCATAACTTGAAATATGTTTAAATATTTATAAATTAAAATAATATTTTTTAAATACTAAAAAACAAAAAAAATCGCATTTCGTCAAGCCTTATCCCTAAAAAATGTGCATTTTTTCATGCATTACCCCAAAAAATGTTGACCATCGTTGAACACACCTTAATCCATGCCTAGGACCAAAACTTGGCGTATTTAAAAATCCTCATGCCCAGACGCATTTTTTAGAACACTTATCATGGGTATGGTCTTGTTAGCGAGGGTTAGTAGAATAGTGGGTCGTTATCATAAGTCTATTGTGTTCGATGTTCCAGGGTAGGATGTGTTGTTTTTATGATGCCTCACCTGAACGAGGGTTGAGCTCTCATTTATATTATATTATGATGGAGACTTTGAAGAGCATAGATGTCTCATTATAGTTGATCCTGGTGCATAGGGACCTTGTTGATATGATTCGGGGTATATTGGGTTTACTATTGAGCGAAGAGATTTAAGTCATTATTGTGTTTAGCGCTCAAGACTTGATGATAGGGAGAGCGCATTGTTATATCACTCCTTTAGAGACGCCGGAGTTGAGATTTATATTTATATGTTTAGGGACATGATTGTTTAGAGTCCCAATTATGTTGTTAAAGTTTATGGAATTTGCTTACCTCCAATGCTAAGTCGTAGTGCATTAGGGGAAGGTCCCTTATTAGAATCTTATTGCGGGCTGAGATACGCATGAACCTTGGTAAACATCATGAGTAGAGAGACGTTGATGGATGATAGGACATCAGTTTTGAATGTTAATTAATGAATTCGTGGAGAAAACACTCTGAACTGATAACTAATATATAATATAAGGCTTGAGAAGTCAGTAGTGTTGTGACAAAGCACTGAAATTTTTCTCACCACGATTTGAAGAGTGGGATAATGTCGAGAAGAAATTAACTTATGACTTGTGGGGTGATTGAGAATACCCATGTGTTATAACCAAGCCGACAATGCGAGGTACAATATTGAGAAAAATGTGGGACGTGTGCGATGTTTGTAATGTTTTGTGCAGATATGCATGGGTTATAGGGTGTATGGGCGCCCCGGTTAGTTGATTTCAAAATTGCCTGAGATAGAGGACATGGGAATAAATGTGTGGAATATATGACTCTGGGGAAGTTATAAACAAATCCTAAATGGTAGGATAGATTAAACGTCGTGTGAGAAAGACGATGATCCAAGTATATATGTGCAATGAGAAGTAACACACCCGAGATGGGTTGAAAGGCTATGGGCATCCATTTAAAAGATATCTTTTGATGAGAGGAGATCCAACTATTGTGGGAAAGTAGAGCGAAGCCTCACTCAGTAGAATGTTGAGAGTGGCTTGTGCGTCAATAGAATGTTGATGTCTATAAGGTAAAATGGGCCCAGAAGTGCGCATTGGGGCGAAAAGTGCACGGACCCCGGCTTTTGGTACACCCCGGTGGAAGAAGGTGAGTATAAATTTCCACTTAATGTGAGACGTTATAAGTGGGAGTCGGTGTTGAGGGGGACATAGTGAAGTTGTCTCCGGGTTCACCACTCATAAATGGAAGAAGGTTATCTTGAGATTATCAACCCTAATTTATAACAAGTCGGCGATTCCAATGACGAAATGGGCAAACGGGCTGGTAAATTTCATTAATGCATTGCCAACATTAGGATAAGGTCAATAATTCCTTCGAGTGTGTTGAATGTATTGACCGAGATAAGGTAATTGTTATTATTTTAGGGTGAGTTACACTATTAAAAAGTGTGCCCAAACCTTTCTTTGAAACGAATGATTGCACTTGTGCAAGGTGCCACCCAATATTGTTTTGTGTGTGTATGATATCCTTGAACCCGAACTCCAATACGAATTATCTGGATTTGATTAGGATGAAGATTCATTTTGGGTAAGTTGTGTCACCTATAGCCCGATGAGTAGACGGGAGGTGATTTACAATATTGGATAATGCGAGTGGTGAGCGTTATAAATTGTAGGGTAATTGAGAGGAGAAATTACCATTGGTAGAGTTATATGTAATGACTCATACCGATTTATTATGAGCAAGGTTCCATTTGAGGTGAACAGATAATTAGATTTTCTGGATCGAACATGATTTGGAGTTCGTGGGCAAGAATGGGTTTAATAACAAACTGTTTTGGAGTAAATTTTGAGCATCGTAAGAGTTACGTCACCATGAACCATGATTTGAAGGACTGACAAGAGTGGTCAGGTATTATTTTGGTTTTTCTCATGAAGAGAGTTTTTGTTGGGGTGGATATAGGAATCTGGCACTTAGCGATGTACGACTTTCCAATAGTATTGAGGCGATAGATCCAGTGATGCATAGACACTTCTTATTTGGATGTCGATGGAAGACGAACAATGTGTTATGTGCCATTATTAAGGTGAGACCTTATGTCTGAAGGAGTATGTCAGTATGAAGTGTATTATACAAGCTTGCCGTGAAGATGGGGTTCTAATGATTAAGCCTTTAGACAGCTGGATCCCACTAGCGGGTAAATAGTTGAGTGACCATACCGTTATTGTGATTTAATTTTGGGTACTAAAGGGTGTTGTGTGGTTTAATATCCTAAGTTTTTATACCATTTTTATTTGAATTTCAAGGATGAAATTCCTTTGTAAGGGAGGGGGGAGAATGTAATACCTTGTACTTTTATGGAAAATTAAATTACATGAGTGAGTGTAATTTATTAATTTGAGAATTTTAAGTGAAAAGGAATTTGAAGAGTGGGTAAAATATTGAATGGAGAGTGATGTATTCATATTGATGGGTGCTATATTTACTCACGGGAATAAGTAAATGAGTTGGATTATTTTTATCATGTCGCAGTTGGGCAAAACGACAGGTAATAATATTTTATTCAGAAAATATGTACAGAGTTGTATTGGATTTAAAAAGGTGTATTTTTTATAAGTGACTCGGATGGGGATTTCAAGTTCACGATTGGTCTCAGATGTTCCGAAATAGTAAAAATGAGTACCCGGGGTAGTGTTTGGGTTTCGGGGACTTTTTGAACTAGTAAGGACTCGAATTTGAGTATACAAGTCAATTTTGGGTTTAATAAGGAGATAAGCCTTATTTTCTATCTTATAAGCTACTAGAGAAAGAAAGAAAGAAAAAAATAAATAAAGGAAAGAAAGGAAGAAGAGAGAGAAAAGAAAGGAGAACTCCGACCAAGCTCCATCGGATCCCGACATGAGGTCATCATATTTATCCATCGAGGCAAGTATTTAACTTGCTTTAACTATTTATGTATATTTATAGTTCATATTATAGTTGGTGTAAACTATATGATTTTGGGTTGGGATTCATGTATAAAAATGGATTTTTGAAATGATTTCATATAAATTGATGTGATAATAACTCCATATGAAATTCGAGTTTAAATCCAAGTTAATGGTGTAATCTTTGGTGAGAAATTAGAGGAGTTGAATTATATTTGGGTTTAATTGAGATAGGGTTGAATTCTGAATTAAAAGTATGAATCCCATGAATTTAATTGGTGTGTTGGGTAGATTTTAGTGTGTAGATGAGTATATTAATGGTTGATGATGTTGGATTCCATAAATATTGGGTTAAATGAGTATTGGAGTGATACTTAGATAAGAAGAAGAAGAACTCAGAATAAGTATCTTACACAATCAATTTGGGACTGGAACGGTTCTTTTAATAGTACATCGGATTGATACATTTTTTAGCACCAGACCGGTTCGTTTATTTGCCATCGGTTCGATTATTTGAGAACCGAATCGATTCGTTTATTTGGCCATCGGTTTGGTTCGCTTAAACCAGTTCAATTTGAGATGTTTTCTTGGACTTAAAGGATTGGAGAAGAATTCCTCTGGGAGATAAATATTAGGGGATCCTAAATAGAGTGTAAGGACCTCTAAGTGATGAAATGTGTGATATATAAACCTCAGGTTAGTGGAGTATAAAAATCTGGGTTATGAATTTTAAGAGTGTTTGGGATTAACGACACTCAGGGAAATTATTTTGGCGGATATATATATATATATATAAGTAAATCCGAATGTGCGAGTAGGATGAAATTAGAATACTAGCTAGTTGTGATAAGCTAATATTCGGGAAATCATTTATGTGAGAATTATATCATAAGTGAGTGAATACTTATGGGATTAAAATAAGTGCGTGTATACTTATGAATTAATACGAATTGGTATATTCAGAATTATAGGCTAATGCCACGATAGATAGGCATGGATAGCTGAATTTGACTATATATAGATATACGGGTATAGAGACACTATATATATGATATGATTATAAATATATATCTGTGTGGGTATGATATACTTAGGTGAAACATACCCCTCTAGTGCTATCATGGGAAGTTGCGCGATGTAGGTGAATCCCCTGGCTTGAGGAGCAGGTTGAGTATAGTCCCCAGGTTATAGCGTCCAGTTATTTATGCAGTGTGGATCTTTATCATATGGGTGTGACTTCTTGGGTATGATTCTCTCTCACTTTCAGGTAAGGAACTATGACCGCTTACCTTATGTTTGTGATGTGTTTTTATCAGGTCGGTGTGATATTTCCGACCGGTGGTACCCAAGATGATGTGTGTATTTCCTGGAAGATGATAGCACTCTAGAGACTGCATCCATTGAGTTAAAGCTTTGAGGGATGGTTAATAAACTTATATAGTGAGTGATATATAAGTATGGATATACTTTATGTGTATAGTATATTATATATAAATTTATGAAGATGTGAATATATATATAAATATATATATTGACAAATAAAGAATAATGTGAGAAGTAAATATTGTTACATTCGGGAGAATAAAATCCGAAGTAAAATATGTTATACATATATAAAGATGAGAAATTATATACAGGACTAACGACACTAAAATGCTAATAGTGGATAATAACTAGTGAAAGTTATTAATAATGAATGGATAAATTATAAGTGATAAGTTATAATGAATAAGCTCTTGTGAAAGCTTAGAATATTACATACGCGGGGTATGGGATAACGTATGGTAACTTAGAGATTTTGAGAGCCTAGTTAGGCTGGGTAGTGTAACTAGGGTGTCTAAAATACATGTGTTAGGTGTGCACTGTTAGATGAGAGGTGAGAGAAATCTCATGGGAGTTCTACACTAGTTTAAATATGGAGAATACCACATTTTAAATATTAATGTATATGAAGCACTTGCTAAAAAAATTCAAAACGTTTTGGCCCGGACCCGCTTGAAAATATTTTAAAACCCTTTTAGGTATCCTGACACAAGGACGCCTGGATGATTTTATTCCTTCGAGTCAGACGTTGCTGTATCAGCTGTAGATTCTAGTAGGGATTGTTTAGACACTTATATCCTTGTGATCTAGATAGGAGGTACTATTGAGATATTCAGGCATGTTTCCCACCTATTGTCATTTATTTTCATTTATGCCTATTCAATTTGGTTGTAATGAATGTTTTACCGAGAGTTATTGAATATTGTTTATTTATTTCAATTAGTGTGTATACTAATTGTGTGATGGATTTATTGTGCGTTTAAGTTAAAAATATTAGAAAGTGTAAAATTTGGCACCGGACCTAATAGGTTATTAGTAATTAATTTATTTTTTGACAGTGATGCTGAGAATGAAGAATATGAGAATCCTATTTTATTTTTACAAAAGATTGATCAACCGTGATTCAAATAAGTAGGGTGTCACAAAACCTAACCATGGCAATACCCCTTCAAGAGAGAGAGAGGAACAAAGGCTTATGAGGAGGAAGAGCACCCTATAAAGAGGAAAGAGGCTTCTATACACAATTTTAGGCAAGGATTCTATTTCCATTCTTATTCAATTTGTGATATTTTAATATGAATGTTAACTCCATCCTTAGAATTAAAGTTGAATCATGTTTTGAGATTTCTGGAGAATTATATTTAAATTTATTGATTTAATGATGAACAACGCATGTAGAGGATTGATTATTATGTAAAAATTGTTCCAAAAATTTGGTATTGAAATTATGAATATTAATGATAGAATACATTATTAAGGTTTGATAGTTATTTGGGAGTGTTTGACAAATCAATTTGTAGAATACATCTGTAAGTTAATGGGCTTAAACTTTGATGTAGGATTCCTAATAAGTACTCCCCACTGTGTGACGAACCTGATTGGGAATTTGAAGATTTTAGAAATCGTTAAAAATCTGAGAATGTTGGTAACTTTGATTGGAACTGTATGCGTAAAATTTTGGGTGTGAGATTTAATGGTGCTGGGTTCGTGAGATGATTTTTGGATTGGAGTTTGTGAGACTCGAAACACTGAATTTGAGGAAGAAAAAGGAAAGAGGATAGGAGGTCGCTCAAACGACGTCGTGGATCAATCGAGCGACGCTCCTTATGGCATGAATGAACCTCACGATCGTTCGAGTGACATGATGAGTGATTTGGCATTTTCATTTCTTTTTTTTGTTCCTTAGCCTAAATCCAATAGATTTTTACTTTGTCTATTAACAAGTATACGAAAGTTGAAAGGAACAGTAATGTGGATGGGGAAAGGGATTTATTAAGGGTTAAGTAATTTATAGAGTAATGTTACACCCACACTTAAATCGATAAGAATTATAATTGACTAGTTAGTGAAAAAAATTATTTTATGAAATATAATTGATAATTTATTAGAAGGGATGTTTATACTTAGGAGGTGAGAGATGGGAAATTTATAAGTGTGTCACCTTATTTATGAGAATTGAAGTTAGGATACGGACCAAGGGAGTGAGTCTGGTATTTTTAGTTGAGTGACACCATTCTAATAAATTGATTAATGTGTGATTAATCAAATCTAAAGTCGGGAAAATTGACTCGGGTATTAAGGACTAGTGTTACGGCAATTAGGCTAGGGGTAGACGGTTTAAGTTATTATGTATATATATAACGAATTATAAAATATTGAATTTATAAATGTGTGTCTGGCCTAATAGTGGGGTTGTGTGCAATAAATTTTGAAGGATTTAGATACCGACAAAATGAGTGAGTCTGGGTATTGTAGTCGGGGTGACACTACTTATCCCTACTAGAGGATTTCTTATATATGTACATATAACCCTTTTCACGTTTAGTTGACTTCTTATATATGTACATATAAACCTTATTGGAAAGGTATCAAAAAGTGAATTATTATTAATAATCTGGAATGATTAAAGTTTGAGTCAAGAGGACAACTGTGACACCCCGCCTAATAAAATACCGGGTGATCAGTCCTATACCAAATTAAAACAGGAATCCCAGTTGGATCATCCTTAGCATCACTGTCGAAAACTTTTTAAAACTTACTATCCACCTAGTATTCCAAAAGCTGGTGCCAATTTTAACTTTTTAATAAAACCAAAACAGTACATGCGGAATTAAAATATAAACCATTCACACAACTGAATGAAAATAAACTGAATCATAATTACACAACATGCCGAATAAATCACCGGCCACTAAATAAATAATCCGAATACAAATATACAACACCTGAAAACTGTACCGAGAAGTCTGGGCTACAAGCCCTAAATAAAACTGAGACTGATACAAGGTTCCTACTCTAGGAATGAACAAATGATGCGTCTAATCCAAACTCCTGCTAGCATCCACATATGCCGCAGCTCCGTGTCCCTGGAATAGAATATCAATCCTGGCTTCCCTGTGGCTGGACACCTAAAAGGTTTTGAAAATGGTTTTATAGCAAGGGTTAGAACCCAAAATATTTTGAAAATATTTAGCAAGTGAATTAACTGCAGTAATTTAAAAATGCATGAATGCGCTTCATATTTAAGTTAGTGTCGCACTCCCTTGTGGACATTCTCACCCCTCCACTATTGTGCACACCTACCGGTTATCTTAACCCCACCTAGTTGTACTACCCCGTCCAACTAGTCCTGGAATAACCTTCCCTTGCCATACTACTCTAACTCGAGTATAATGATTCTTTGAATTATAAGTTATATCACAACCAACTTAATTAATTCCCCCTAAATAGTAACATATAACCGTATCACAAGTTATATAAAGTAAATACATCACCCACGGGATTATTTCCACAAATAATTAACTTAATTAATTTCCCATTAATTAACTGCATATAACTATAACCCGAGTTATATAAAGTAAATACATCACACACTGTATTATCATCTACATATAATATTTACTACCATATTATACGTACCTTTACTAACAACCACACATATATCATACGTATATCCATCCTTTTGAGTTTACCTCACCGGATGATTCCCTCTAAAATGCTATCTCACTAGGTGTTCTCACAAAACCTAGTTCCCCAAGTTAGAATCGCTCACCAACTTGGAACAAAATATAAACGAAGTGGAGGCGGTCATATTCTTTCCCTGAAAGTGAGATAAGTCCCTCACCCATATATACCGGACGCTATGACCTGGGGATATACTCGCCCTACTCCTCAAGCTAGGGGATTCACCCACATCGCGCAACCTCCCTTGATAGAATTAGAGTATATAATTTTAATAAATATCTAATCACTGATATTTAGTATCACGCACAATAAATACACACATATATATATACTATCACGATACCCTATATATATATATAATATAAACCCGGCTTTACCGTGTACTCAAAATCCCGTACACTGCCAATAATTTAATATCACACACAATATATACACGTATATATATATATATATATATATATATATATATATTTTAATAACCCTGGCTTTACCATGTATTCAATATCCCATACACTGCCTGTAATTTCCTGAGTCTGTGGTCCGACTCAATGTAATTAATTTTCTCACTTAATAACTTTTCCTCTTCCCGAGTCTATGGTCCGACCCTAATATAATTAATTCACACATTAATTAATATAATACTTTCCCCGAGTCTATGGTCCGACTCTCCTTAAATTAATTAACACACCTTTTAATTTAATACTACCCCGAGTCTATCGCCCGACTCTAATTAAATTAATTAACACACATATTAATCTAATTCTACCCGAGTCTACAAATCGACTCTAATTAAATTAGTTAACACACTTATTAATTTAATCCTACCCGAGTCTACCAACCGACTCTAATTAAATTAATTAATACACTTATTAATTTAATAACTTGGTGTCACCCAACCATTATCCCCGGATTCTCTCACTTGGCCCTTACCTCCACATTTCCGAGTCAATGTTCCGACTCCAAACTAATTACTTCCTCTCTATAATTAATTTAACATCTTGATATCAAGACACCCGGACTCACTCACTTGGTCCAATTTACATCTCATAATATAATACCCACATTTTTGCCTACAATGCGTCACACCTTTATTTCTAGAATTTTTCCAATTATATTTGCTTATAATTAATAACATACCCGGACTCGATTCTCTTGGCCCGAAATTAAATATTTCCCGAATCTATACCCCGACTCTAAATTACTTAGTTTATCTCCAAACTTAATTCACTACCATGGGTTACTTTACCAATATACCCGGATTCACTCACTTGATCCGTTCCTCACTATTTTGAAATAAAACTCTCAAATTCATCCGTTAAATGCCCCACATAAATTCATCCTAGTCCCAATTACTTTCTCCCATAATTGCTAGGAATAATTGTTTTATTTTTATTTATCACTAATAAATATATGGAAACTTAATTTATAAATTAATTTCCCCTTATAACTCACCCAGGCCGAACTGGGCAAAACTTCCCACCATCGATCGATCGATTCCCCCGATCGATCGATCGACCCCTTCGTTACAGGTCTGCCTCCCCCTTGTTTTCCACCATTAACGAACCTCAAGGTTTCTAAACCAGAATTTAAACCTCTAATTACCTCATTCAATCATCAACACATGTTTAATCCACATCCTATCCAATCATAGAGACCATTAAAATAATCAACTTCTCTAATTATCTCAAATTTTCGAAATGGGTCTTACACCATAAAACTTAGTTATCTGTTTTAAATCCCAAATTCCAGATTCAATTTCCACTCTTTTATGTTCTGAAATTTTCGTTCAAATCATACATACATATTCAGATATCAATCACCCATCCAAATCTTACTTTGAATCTCATTCAAGTGTTTCAAAACAAAACCCCAATTTGTACCTATTTACACCCAAAAACGGATTTTCATACACACATCACTATGATATGAATTGATTATCATGCTTATACGAATCAAAACAGTTAGCCACTTGCCTCAAAGTGTTTGTAGTGTCTGATCCGTTGTTGTCGTCCCTCAATTTGGCTCCAAAAGTTCCCAATTTGTTCTTGATTTGCTTTCCCCCAAATCCCCTCTCAAACCCTAGGTTTGGAGTTGTGTTGGCTGCTGATTTTCTAATCTCCCATTAGGTTAAAAACCCTTAATCCCGTTTTTCACCTAATGGGCTTAATTAAAGTGGCCCAACTCACCCCGTGTGGGCCCGTCTATGCACAAAAATATCCCGAGACCCAATTACTACACCCGGGTACTCTTTTCTGACTATCCCGACCCATCCGGACTCAACCGCGCAGTCAGAATTGACATCCGAATTAATTTATAAAAATCCTTATCTCACACCCAATTTAGTCTATACCGACTCCCGGCTGGAATAAGTGCTTACCCCGTCATTAATACTCGAAATGACGTAATTAAATTATTACTATTCACATAGTAAATAAATTTTCCTAAACATTAACCATTCACTCCCCGATTAATATTTAAATAAATATATATTGTCATTATTAATTCAATTAAAATTACAACACACCAGTAATTTAAAAATCCCGAATTAATTAAATATTAAATGAACAAAAATACGAGGTGTTACATACTTCCCCCCTTATAAAGGAATTTCGTCCTCGAAATTAAGATAATCCTAGTGTTCCAGTATTTACATTTTAGTCACTAGTCAAGTGCCTCCAAGCCCGCTATCTATCCCATCCGATTCTAACCATACGTTACACAAGTATGCATTTAACTTTACCAGGGCGCCCATACACCCTATACCCGTGCTTAACAGCACAAAATTTTTTCCTTAATTTACCCCGGGTGCCCATACACCCTATCCCTGCACTCTTTCTCACGAAAGTTACCCGACTATTCTAGTCGTAACCCGTAATATAACTTCGAACCCGTAGTCATATTACACATATATATATACATATATAATTACTGTCTGGGTACTCAACCCATGCTACGTCCAACTATCTCCCCATAAATACTTGTCTCTCTACACAAAAGTATATACGCTTACCCTTATGCTACCAAGGACAGCGTAAAATACCGCGCCCTTACTATCACTAGTCCTTGCGTAAAATAAACCCCGAGCTATCTCTCTTTGCTCGAAAATCAATTTAACCACCCTGATTCACTTCAGTAAACATCCCTATTTACCGGGATAAAATGTGAGAACACAAAACCTCACTATGTGCTATAACACCATGTAATACAACATATATACATCCACATATATATAGGCTATACGCCCTCTCCGGTGATACCTAGTATCAACCCTACCCTGGTGTCGTGAACACCAAAATTTAACTCCGCTATTCACAATAATTATATTCCATCGCTATCCAGCCGATGTTAAAAATAATAATCAACCCTACTCCCATAATTCACGAAAGTAGACATTCCTCGCATAATTCAACAAATCACTCAGTGTACGCCTCCACTCTCCCATGAAGAACACTAAGGAACTCCGCTACCCTACGGAAAGTTTACCCACATGCTATGGCTGCTACCGCCAACACACCCACTAAGTTCGACTCGCCTACGAACCCTAGTGAAAAATAAGTCTTATACTGTGACATCCTCTTTGTCACTCAACAATATACCCCATGCCCCTAGGGTAAAATAATTACTTCTATACTCCAGCTGCAACGGCTGGTTCTCGGGTTCCGGAGGAGTTTCTCCCTGCCCGAATGCACCCGTGTACTGCTTTAGTGGCTGTACATCCAGGACCTTGTCCTTTAGTTGACCCCTGTCTCGCTTAAGGCAATATCTCTTCATGTGTCTCGCTTTTCCCACAAACGAAACACTTTCTAACATGTTCACCCTTTCACTGATCCCTTCCATGCCAACCTTGTTGGAATTCCTAGCCATCCCGCCGATAGCCTCCAGTTCTAAATCGTTTGGCATGATTTTCCTACCGGAAATCCGGCCCCTGATCTCCCCCAGTCTGCTGCTAGGATACCCCACTGGTAGTGTTCCCTTCTGCCTCATCCGACTGGCTAATCCCCACTCCCCTCCCACTTCCTTTGGGGTGGAAGCGATATTCCCAACAGTGCCGGAGTGTTGCGTTAATGACATCAATATAATCTACAAATGCGGAATTATCAATTAAATGTTGTCTGATTCTTCAGACTAACCCATCCATAAACTTTGCTTTCTTTCTCCTTTCCTAGCTTACCATCATCCGGTAAAAAATTGCCAACGAGTGAAATCTTCCTCGTAATCGGCCACTAAACGGTCTCCCTTTGAGTCACCTCACAAAATTTTCTCCTCCTTTCGGTCTCAACCGCTGAAGGAAAAATACTTGCGGTCGAACCGCCCCCAAAACTCGGCAGTAGCTAGTGTGTCCCTTTCCTCAACTGTGGTGATTTACTCCCACCACTGTAGCACCACTCCCACTAACTAAAAGTGGTTAGCCTTTACTTCCGCACCCCATCGCAATCTCCCATGCATAGGTGACGCTGGATACCTCTCTTCCTTGACACGCTAGTACTACACCTGAACCCCTTCGCTACTCTAGTGGGTTCCCGCTAAAATAACCTCTCTTTATTGTTTCCACCCCGACGACCCTGTGTGAGTCTGAACATCCGACGCCACTAACACTTGTGGCTGATCCCGTGGAAAGTACCTTTCCGTTGTGACCACCATTGCTCCAACTGCCTGTGCCACTATTTTAGTGATCTATGCTGCAAAAATCATCTATAGCCGTTGCTATGGTAGCCCTTGCTCCTAACGAGCCTCCCCCGTCTCATCTCCCCCTGCTGCCCCAACTGCTCTCTCTCCCTCCTGGGCGTCATCTGGAATGAGAATTGAATTTTATGAGTTCACTCTCAAAAATAAATTTCGCAGAAGAACGTATATGCGCATACGTATGAGAATACAACAATCCTATGATAGGGCTCTATATCAAAGACTGCTAAGCTGAAACGTGAAAAGCCGTACAGATCCTAAGGACACTAGAACCTGATGCTCTGATACCATCTGTGACACCCCGCCTAATAAAATACCGGGTGATCAGTCCTATACCAAATTAAAACAGGAATCCCAGTTGGATCATCCTTATCATCACTGTCGAAAACTTTTTAAAACTTACTATCCACCTAGTATTCCAAAAGTTGGTGCCAATTTTAACTTTTTAATAAAACCTAAATAGTACATGCGGAATTAAAATATAAACCATTCACACAACTGAATGAAAATAAACTGAATCATAATTACACAACATGCCGAATAAATCACCGGCCACTAAAGAAATAATCCGAATACAAATATACAACACCTGAAAACTGTACCGAGAAGTCTGGGCTACAAGCCCTAAATAAAACTGAGACTGATACAAGATTCCTACTCTAGGAATGAACAAATGATGCGTCTAATCCAAACTCCTACAAGCATCCACATATGCCGCAGCTCCGTGTCCCTGGAATAGAATATCAATCCTGGCGTCCCTGTGGCTGGACACCTAAAAGGTTTTGAAAATGGTTTTATAGCAAGGGTTAGAACCCAAAATATTTTGAAAATATTTAGCAAGTGAATTAACTGCAGTAATTTAAAAATGCATGAATGCGCTTCATATTTAAGTTAGTGTCGCACTCCCTTGTGGACATTCTCACCCCTCCACTATTGTGCACACCTACCGGTTATCTTAACCCCACCTAGTTGTACTACCCCGTCCAACTAGTCCTGGAATAACCTTCCCTTGCCATACTACTCTAACTCGAGTATAATGATTCTTTGAATTATAAGTTATACCACAACCAACTTAATTAATTCCCCCTAAATAGTAACATATAACCGTATCACAAGTTATATAAAGTAAATACATCACCCACGGGATTATTTCCACAAATAATTAACTTAATTAATTTCCCATTAATTAACTGCATATAACTATAACCCTAGTTATATAAAGTAAATACATCACACACTGTATTATCATCTACATATAATATTTACTACCATATTATACGTACCTTTACTAACAACCACACATATATCATACGTATATCCATCCTTCCGAGTTTACCTCACCGGATGATTCCCTCTAAAATGCTATCTCACTAGGTGTGCTCACAAAACCTAGTTCCCCAAGTTAGAATCGCTCACCAACTTGGAACAAAATATAAACGAAGTGGAGGCGGTCATATTCCTTCCCTGAAAGTGAGATAAGTCCCTCACCCATATATACCGGACGCTATGACCTGGGGATATACTCGCCCTACTCCTCAAGCTAGGGGATTCACCCACATCGCGCAACCTCCCTTGATAGCATTAGAGTATATAATTTTAATAAATATCTAATCACTGATATTTAGTATCACGCACAATAAATACACATATATATATATATATATATATACTATCACGACACCGTATATATATATAATATAAACCCGGCTTTACCGTGTACTCAAAATTCCGTACACTGCCTATAATTTAATATCACACACAATATATACACGTATATATATATACTATCACTACACCGTATATATATATATATATATATATATATATATATATATATATATATATATATATATATATATATATATATATATTTTAATAACCCCGGCTTTACCATGTATTCAATATCCCATACACTGCCTGTAATTTCCTGAGTCTGTGGTCCGACTCAATGTAATTAATTTTCTCACTTAATAACTTTTCCTCTTCCCGAGTCTATGGTCCGACCCTAATATAATTAATTCACACATTAATTAATATAATACTTTCCCGAGTCTATGGTCCGACTCTCCTTAAATTAATTAACACACCTTTTAATTTAATACTACCCCGAGTCTATCGCCCGACTCTAATTAAATTAATTAAGACACATATTAATCTAATTCTACCCAAGTTTACAAACCGACTCTAATTAAATTAATTAACACACTTATTAATTTAATCCTACCCGAGTCTACCAACCGACTCTAATTAAATTAATTAATACACTTATTAATTTAATAACTTGGTGTCATCCAACCATTATCCCCGGATTCTCTCACTTGGCCCTTACCTACACATTTCCGAGTCAATGTTCCGACTCCAAACTAATTACTTCCTCTCTATAATTAATTTAACACCTTGATATCAAGACACCCGGACTCACTCACTTGGTCCAATTTACATCTCATAATATAATACCCACATTTTTGCCTACAATGCGTCACACCTTTATTTCTAGAATTTTTCCAATTATATTTTTTTATAATTAATAACATACCCGGACTCGATTCTCTTGGCCCGAAATTAAATATTTCCCGAGTCTATACCCCGACTCTAAATTACTTAGTTTATCTCCAAACTTAATTCACTACCATGGGTTACTTTACCAATATACCCGTATTCACTCACTTGATCCGTTCCTCACTATTTTGAAATAAAACTCTCAAATTCATCCGTTAAATGCCCCACATAAATTCATCATAGTCCCAATTACTTTCTCCCATAATTGCTAGGAATAATTGTTTCATTTTTATTTATCACTAATAAATATATGGAAACTTAATTTATAAATTAATTTCCCCTTATAACTCACCCAGGCCGAACTGGGCAAAACTTCCCACCATCGATCGATCGATTCCCCCGATCGATCGATTGACTCCTTCGTTACAGGTCTGCCTCCCCCTTGTTTTCCACCATTAACGAACCTCAAGGTTTCTAAACCAGAATTTAAACCTCTAATTACCTCATTCAATCATCAACACATGTTTAATCCACATCCTATCCAATCATAGAGACCATTAAAATAATCAACTTCTCTAATTATCTCAAATTTTCGAAATGGGTCTTACACCATAAAACTTAGTTATCTGTTTTAAATCCCAAATTCCAGATTCAATTTCCACTCTTTTATATTCTGAAATTTTCGTTCAAATCATACATACATATTCAGATATCAATCACCCATCCAAATCTTACTTTGAATCTCATTCAAGTGTTTCAAAACAAAACCCCAATTTGTACCCATTTACACCCAAAAACGGATTTTCATACACACATCACTATGATATGAATTGATTATCATGCTTATACGAATCAAACAGTTAACCACTTGCCTCAAAGTGTTTGTAGTGTCTGATCCGTTGTTGCCGTCCCTCAATTTGGCTCCAAAAGTTCCCAATTTGTTCTTGATTTTCTTTCCCCCAAATCCCCTCTCAAACCCTAGGTTTGGAGTTGTGTTGGCTGCTGATTTTCTAATCTCCCATTAGGTTAAAAGCCCTTAATCCCATTTTTCACCTAATGGGCTTAATTAAACTGGCCCAACTCACCCCATGTGGGCCCGACTATGCACAAAAATATCCCGAGACCCAATTACTACACTCGGGTACTCTTTTCTGACTATCCCGACCCATCCGGACTCAACCGCGCAGTCAGAATTGACATCCGAATTAATTTATAAAAATCCTTATCTCACACCCAATTTATTCTATACCGACTCCCGGCTGGAATAAGTGCTTACCCCGTCATTCATACTCGAAATGACGTAATTAAATTATTACTATTCACTTAGTAAATAAATTTTCCTAAACATTAACCATTCACTCCCCGATTAATATTTAAATAAATATATATTGTCATAATTAATTCAATTAAAATTACAACACACCAGTAATTTTAAAATCCCGAATTAATTAAATATTAAATGCACAAAAATACGGGGTGTTACAACAACCTGCTAAGATTACTAAATATGTGGGAAAGGTTAGTTTGGGAAAATAACCATGCTTAGGTATTTAAAGAGTAATAAATTAGGAAACAAGTGTGATTTAAGTCCAAAGAGGATTTTATGAGACTTAATATTTAACTAGGAAGTAGTCCTAAGGTAACGACTTAAAATTAGATATGGGATAATTGACTAAAATGTCAAAATTAATCCAACAAGGCTATAATTTATAAGGATTGAGATTTTCTTGGATTAAGGTAGTTATAGAGTAACTACTTATACATATTGGGTGATAATATGTATTTATATGTATTTGTGTGGACATACCAGTGGACCGTCTTATCGGCTTGGGGGTTCGCACAGTGGGCTGTGTACCACATGTCGGTACAGGTGGGCTTGACGATATATAGACCATATAGGTACTACGTGGAGGTTCCACCCTCGAGAGGTAGGTGTTGGTGCTTACCGTTACTATATTACCGCTGGGTATGGGTCGTGTACAGGTGGCGTGCGTAGGGATCGCCCCCCAACTTGTGTGTATTTTGTGATGTTCGCTTAGGATAAGAAATTTCTCCGGACTTGCCGATAGAGCATGAACAAGACACCAATGGAAGATACCTTTGTGTGTCATATATATATATATATATACAGACATATATATTTACCCTTTTACACATCGTGGTACACCTTATAAGGAAATGTGCCCTTTTAGTCTAATGATGTAGACACTACTTAATGATAATAATGTTGGGATAATACGAATTGTGTGGATAATTAAGGACTAGATAAGTCCTAATGATTAATGTGACAAACAATTATTAATAAGAATAATAATTGGATAGTCTAAGGAAGTAGACAAACATTAAATAGAATTAGAGATGGTGTAACTAATTATTAATGAGAATGATAATTTGATATTCTAAAATAGTGAAACTTATAGTCTAATGGGGTAGACGACGGGGATTATGAATTATAATCACTAAATGAATTGAACACATAGACAAGGGTTGCAGGATTTGATGATGTAAGATTTTACACTTAGTTTGTATAAATTGGAAATTTATATTATGGAATCTAATCGGGGAATTGGGGTGTCAGATATAGATAGTCATTTGTAGTTGTTGTATAGCAGAATGGATTATTCTTTACATGACTGATTAATTGATGGAATTTACCATTGGCATTTTTATTGAGGATACGAGTATGACTGCTTCTAGAAGAGAGGTGAGGTACTCTTTACATGTGAGCGTCAATGAGGAGACATAAAGTATGAGTTAGTAACAAATTGAATATTTACTGGTGAATAATCCTTGCATACATTGGGATCTGATCCAATTTAAAAATTTTTTCCCCACCACATATTCTTAATGACATGGATAACATGACTGACGATGGATCAGACTTGCAGTTGCATTATACGTAGTGGACATCGCTCCATTGATCCTAGTATAGGTTCTACTTTGTCTTTTTTGTCATTTTATTTCATACTGGGATTTGTACAGGCATAAGCCCAAGGGTTTATTTATATTAGTTGTACTTAGTTTTATGTTATGGACATTGTATGATGATATTCAAGAGTTGAATCAATTTTGTTCAGATGTATTATTCATTATGGATTTTGATATAAAATAAAGAAAATTTGTATCCCTTAAGTGCTGAGAATGGTATAAATTGTTAATAAAACCCATCTTTGGAGTATCGTGCCTGTCCAACCTTTATGTGAGAAAATGAGAGTTGTTATAGAAAGATGCCAAAAGAGTTGAGAAAGAAAATAAAAACAAGGTCGGTAGTTTCCCAAAGAACAATAGTGAGAAGATTAAAATGGATGAATCGAAGAGGTGGTTTCGTTGTGAGGGTTATGGCCATAGGGTAGCTGAGTGCCTCACCAAACTAAGGAAGTAGGGCGAGAAACCGATACTATACAATGCCACCCTTAGTGATAGTGAACCAAAAGAGGCATATGTTTCCCCCATTGAGTGCAACTTTACCGTGTTCATGGCTATTCATGTGAGTGTTGATGACTTTCGAGGCCATAGTTTGTGATGATCAAGAGAGTGGAGATGAGAGTGATGGAGAGTTTGTGGAGATGAGTGACTTGCAATTTGCCTTCAATGAGTTGTATGCAGAAATAGTGAAGCTGAAGAAGGCCAACTTGAAGTTAGAGGATAGGTTGAAAGAACGTGTTATATGTAATGATGATAGTGTTGTTAGAGGATCTTAGGGAACATGAGAGGACTCTTTAACATAAGGTGGTGTTTTTTGAGGGCGAGAGAGATAGGCAATTTGATTTGATGGAGGCTATGAAGAAGGAGCTGCTAGAGTTTGAGGAGTTTAGGTATTTGCTCGAATCTAGGATAAGAGATCATGAGGTGAGATTGAGAGATTAGAGTAGAATTAAATTTGATTTGGAGGCTAGGTCGAAAAAGTTGTATAGAATTTTAGACACCATCAAAATCAAAGATAACATGTGTGGAATTGTATTCGAGGATAATATTGCTTCCGCTACTAAAGCCAAAATCATATGAGAGAGAGAGAGCCAACTAGGAACATTAGGAGAGGTCAACATTTAGGTCACATTTCTCTCTGTGTTTACACTTGCACTCATTGCGGTAGGAAGGATCACCTTGCACGTTATTTCTATTTCCTTAAGAATGCTCCTAAAAAGTTTAAGAATAAAGTCATTTCGGTTCCCAAAACCCCCATGCGTCGTTTCATAGCTACTTGGGTTAGGAAAACGGACTTAGTTGATTTAGGTATTAGACTTATAACTCTCGTTTGTTTGCACATGATACGTCCCATGCTAGATCTTATGGTTGATCGTGTTAGTATTTTTCTCATACGCTATTCTTGCTTCATGATATATTTTTTATAGTGTTATGTCATGTGTATCATCTGTATTTTATTTTTTCTCTTTTATTGAGTCGTATGTGTATCATTTGTTTAGAAAAATGCAAAAATATTTTAGGTTTTTGTGTCTTAAGTTTACACTTGATATGGCATATTGGTGTGCTTCGACCCCCTTCCTTCCATTTTTTCACGCGACTTGGACTTTTGGCCATAATTTTAGATATATAAATTGATCTTAACTATTTTTTTAATGGGGTTGTTTCGAAGTTAATTTGCATTTTTGATTCGACTACATATAGTCCATGACACACATGAACGAGGTTATTTTAATGTTTAACTTATCATGCATATTTGAGTATGGTGAGATGTTATCCTCTCAATTTTGTCATCTATACATTTATCAACTTAGGGGAAGTTGTGCATGTAAGAACCGTTGCTTGTGTTATATTGTTTTGTGCAGCATTGAAAATATTATGAGTGTGCACAGAAAAGGGATACAAAAGACAAAGTCTTTGCGGGAAAGCCACTGTTGGCAAGATCCCAATAAAAGATCAAAGACAATAAAAATAGAAAAATTGTCAAAAAGGGGCCAACTTTGTTTTAGATTGATCTTTCAAAATTACCTTGAATAGAAAAAGATAATAGAAAATATGTGAGTTTATATTTGAGGGAGTTTATTGAAGATCAACGGGTTTGCACTATGAGACCTTTGTTTGTCGATCATGTCATGACGCTATTATTTGTAGAATCATCAAAATTTCCCGACTTGTGTGTGTGATGTGTGTTTAGTTGACTAAGTTCATAGTTTGTTGTCACATATGGCTAAAGCGTAGTATAATGATATTTGGCTGTTAATTAGAGATTCTTGAACGTATCTTTGTGTTTGGATTATGATTCATTTGTGTCAGTTACACCCATTCATTCCATTCCATTTTTAGCACATTGATAGTATGTTAACGTGTAACTTACATGTTTTATTTTTGAGTTAGTTTTACTCTTGATTTCATACTTCCAGTTTCTTTTATCGGTTAATTCTTTCATTGGGCAGATGTTTCATTAATTTTGAGCTGGAATTAAGAGTTTGTAAAGTCATTAGAACGACTTTTGGCTGTCGTTTGAATGACATATCCACGTCGTTCAATGAGTGGAGCAAACGACCCTTCGCGCGAGCTCCAATCGACGTACATGTATGGTCGTTTGTATGGTCATCAGAAAGGACCTTTCGAACGAGAGGTTATTATTTTTGGGTCGTTAGTAGTGAGCTTTCACCTTGTTCGAACGACATTCGCATATCGTTAGAATGACCTCTTATATCGTTCGAACGACCTCTTTGGATTTTAAGATTTTTGATCTGTTTCAGTACCTGCTTGTTATATGTTCTGATGTTACACTGATTTGGTTCTTCTGGATGATTCTGGACAGTTTACATGCATTTATCTTTGATTATTCATGCTCAATTGTTGTACTGCATTATCTGATGATAGTTTATTTTTAGTCATATCATTTGTTATATTGATGTTTCATTTATGTGACTGTTTGCTAGCTATGTCTTGACATATATTGATTATTTTTAGGGAGCTTGACAAAAAGTCCTGTTTACATGAGACATTTTTTAATAGGTCCCATCACAACATGTTTCCTCAATAGTTCCTATTTGTACATATAGTGAATATTCACAACATGTTTATAAATAAGACCTATTGGAACAAAAAAAATTATCATGGGATCTAATGGAGCTAAAAAATGTTAAGACCTATTGACCTACATACTTAGTAAACACGACTAACTGGTAAAAAACCCTTCTTTTTAGCTAGTTACACATGTTTATCTGGATATACTTTACATATTATATTCAAACTAAACATTCGTTTATATGTTTATTTTTCTCACTAGTTGTGTATTCGAGACAAAAAGGGGGAGAAATAGATATGTAATGTAGTAGGATTCAATTTGATCATATTGTTGATTATACTATTTATACATTTTTGTTCCTCCATACTTCACTTGGTATTTGTTCGTTTCGTGTGTGTAGTGATTCTTCAAAGGTTCGATATTTTGATATTACATCACATTCAAAGAAAACATCTGATTCAGACTATTCACGCTTGTCAGTCTTCCTACATATTGTAACAACCCAAGGCTTTCGGAACAGTAATTATTTTATTTTGGGAGAAATAAATAATATTTTATTAGAGAATAATCAAATTGGCAATTGAGGTCAAAATTTAGAGTTGTTAGAAAGTTTCTCGAATGGAAATTCTGAGGGTACTATTGTGTCCGGAAGGGTCAATAAAGTCGAAATGACTGTACTTGGGGTCTATTTCGGTTTCGAAATAATTTGGGACTGTTTGACTCGAATTAAAGTCACCGAGTCATTTAAAGTGTGTATAATCATTTAAAGATGTGTATTTTGGGATTTAGGCTTATTAAGCCTACGGGAGATTCAATTCTCCAAAGAGAGAAAGATAAATAGAAGAAAGAAAGAAAGAAAAAGAGAAAGAAAGAAGAAAAGGAAAGAGAAAGGAAAGAAAAAGAGGATTTCCGGGCCAATACGCGATTTCAAGGCGAATTCAGACCCTACGAACCCGAGGCAAGTGATTAAACTTGGTAAATAATTGTTGTGTATCAATTATTGCATGATTTGTGGATTGAATTTTGGGTTTTAGGTTTAAATTGACAAAACCTAATTTTTGGGGAAAATCTTAGATTTGTATTGCATTAATGAATTTAAGGTTAGAAACTTGTATATATGTGTTCTTGGAGGAATATTAATGTCACATTTGTGTTTGGGTTGAATCAAAATAGTTGGAAGATGATTAAAATGATTTTTGGGTATTTGGGGTTAATAAGAAAATAACCCATTTCGTAGCTTGCTGCACTTACCGAATCGATTCGCCCGTATCGAATCGATTCGGTCTGTTGCAGATTGCCCAGGTCTTTAGGGCCGAATCGATTCACCCCTTGAGAATCGATTCGGCATGTAGCAGACTCCCAGGTCTGTTGGACCGAATCGATTCGGATGGGCCGAATCGATTCGCTTTTCTGGGCCGAATCGATTCGCATGGGCCGAATCGATTCGGAAACAGGGGATTTTGGAGATGTTTTTCTAGGAAGAATTTCATCCCGTTTCGTCTAAAGTTATCTATTGGGAACTTCTATGGGAGTTAATTGGAGTATGTTTTGGAGACTTTTAGATAGTTTACCTTATAGGAAATTATTGGAGTCATATTGACTAAGTTTGAGGAATACCGATTAGATATTATGGTTTATTCTAAGTAGGGAAGCCCACCTTGATCGGGAGGTTATACTTGGAGATAATAAATTCAATTCATATGAAATAATGTGAATAATTTAGAGATACCGGATCTTAGGATTTAAATCCAAAATGGGATAACTTTAAAAAGGTTCATAAACTGAATTGAACCCTATAATGGATGGAGAATCATAAATGTTATTTGATGTGCATACGGATATAAAAATATCCTTATTGATGATTGATTTGGGATATATCTCACACAACGGGAAATGCTAATTGAGGTGCATTAGGATATAGAATATCCTTAACTTAAATAGAATTTAAAGACATTTCATAATAGAAGCGACATGAGAGCATCAAGCGAGAATTAGTATAGCATATGCTAAGTGGGGTAAATGTGTGAGTATTGACGATTGGTGTATCATGAGAAAGATATACTAAACAATGATGTTAATCAAATTACGCCTAAGAGCGTATAATGATAATAAATATGTTGTTGCAGGTATACCTTATAAAATGGTGTATCTTTATTATGTGGGATATATGTATACCCTATATGATGGTGTATATAAATGTTAAGCATACCCCCTCCTTGCTATCATTGGGAAGTTTCGTGCGTAGAGGGTGAGCATTCTGACTAGAAAAGCAGGATGTGGATATTCCCCAGGTCATAGTCGTCCTTTGTGGTCAGCAAATGACATTTATGATATATATACTTAATTATTTTGGGGGTGAGAGGTCGGGGGTATGTGACGCTTTCACTTGCCGGTTAGGAACTATGACCGCTTCCCGGGACGTTGTGTGCATGAGTTGATCACGAGGTGGGTGTCGTTGAACCCTACCAAGTGGCCCCAGTTTGCTATGTATATGGGCTGCTGGAAGATGATAGCATGTGAGCCTGCGTCCTTCGAGTTATAGCTCGGTTGGATGGTTATTATTGCTTGTGTTTGTATTTGGGTGTCAAGGGCATAATGGACCTCAACGACCCACATTGCCAGGATTAGTGTATCGGGGGGGGGGGGGGGGGGGGAGGGGGGTTCCATGTTTGGATTTCGCTTCGGCGAGACATCCCACGCACGAACCGCATTGTAATGTTGGAACTTGGGGATAAGTTTAGTCCTTAATGCTCATCATTATATATACATATGTATCACCTATCCTGACAATCGACACTGCCAGGATTAGTGTAACGGGGGGTTCCTTGTTTGGATTTCGCATCGGCGAGACGTCCCACGCATGAAACGACGTGTACTGTTGAGAATTGGGAATACTAATTAATTAAAATTGGATAATAATCATTTGTGTTACATACATCTTGCATTGAGGGCATAATGAGACCCGAGGATCGATACGGCCAGGAGTAGTGTAACGGGGGGTTCCTTGTTTGGATTTCGCTTCGGCGAGACGTCCCACGCACGAAACGCAGTACCGTGTTGAGAATCGGGAGGAGTTTAGTCCTTAACTCTTGATGCTAATAACTCATCTAAAATAATTATATATGGTTGCATGTCTTATATGGGCATCACTAGAATATAAATTCTAGTATTGTGGATATATTGTGATGATGTGGACATGATTGGATCATGTAACTTTATATGTTCAACAAATGAACATTATAAAGATAACTATAACTATTACATTAAAGTTAAGGTATATGACTTATAAATTATGGGAACGAATATATTGGGAAATAGCTTAGATGATTTCACTTAAATACTTTATTTGGGTTTAAGTTAGAATCCTCTTACCTAATTAGAATCGGACATCCATTTGGAGATCACGTGCATACACTTAGTGCGCGCTTTAGTTGAGAGGTGAGATGGTTTTTATGGAGAGCTCGATTCCAACTAAATCATGTAATAATGCATTTATAATTATTATGCATTTTAATACACTTGCTATAAACTGCTTTTCAAAACTTGGGCTCTGACCCGTTTATATTTTCCTCCTCCTTGTATATATTGTATTACTTCAGGTGTTCCTCCGCAAGGACGCCTTTGATATTCCTCCATCCAGGATTTGGGGAGCTGTGGCAGTAGCGAACTGTTGCGGAATTTTTCTTTAGTCGATTCCTATCTATTGTACATCTAGATTAGGATTCAGTTGTATTGAGTTAGTATTCAAGTGTTGTAGATTAACACTTTCATATTTTATTTATCAGATTATTGTATTGTCTGTTGTCCGACATCATATTCGGGTGTTTCATTGTTGAGATTTTTGTTATACAATGTATTGTACTTTTTCATATCATTGGAGCATGCACTTTTCACTCATCATAGTTAGATGTATATTGTTGGTTGTGTGCAATATTGGTTTTGTTGTTGTAAATGTAAAAGTTTTAAATTTTTGGCAATTCGCACTTTATGATTTCGGGTAGTTAGCCTTATATTATAGTGTTTAGTTGTTGATGTTGAGACTGTACCATCTGAGATACCTGATTTATGTAGTATAGGGCTGGCCACCCGTTATTATTTGGAGCGGGTTGTCACAGGTGGTATCAGCGCATCAGGTTCTAGTGTCTTTAGGATCTGTGTGCGTTACTACGATCTTCCGTAAGCGTTCTTGATGTTGAGCCTTATTATTAGGACGATTACATTCATACGTCCATATCTTTTTATGATTCGGAAATATTTGAAAGGCGTTCTGATACAATTGTTCTTGTTTCAGATGCCACCGAAGGGAGGTCGTTCAGTTAGGGCAAATAAAGGGCAACCCCAAATGCCTCGAAGGAACATGACTACGGATGATGTTGCCAATATAGTGGCACAAGTAGTAACTGCTACCGTTTCTACGATGGCTCAGCAATCTACCGTTCGAGCAGCCCCACCCCATTTAGGATTGTCTTTATGGGAGAGAGTGAAGTAAGATTTTAGTAAGGGGCATCCTCCCGAGTTTGCAGGAGGAGTTGATGTAATGGCTACAAGTAAATGGAAGAATAGTATTCAGAGGCACCTTCGTATGGTTGAGTGTAGTGAATTTCAGAAACAATTTTTAGCCACTTTTAGGTTATCGGGTGTAGCTCTTCAATGGTGGGAGTCTGTCACCACATTTGAACAGAGAGATACTTTGCCTATAGCAACATTTTGGGAACTTTTTGATCGAAGGTATTTGCTTTCCCCGACTCAAAATATGAGGATTTTTCAAGGAAATAGGACGGTGGAAGAATATGAGGAAGACTTCTATAGATGGGAGAGATTAGTACCTAATGAGGTAAATACGGAAGAGAAACATACATCGAAGTTTGTTCGAGGTTTAGATTGGAAAATCCAACAACATTTGTTAGAAAGTCCTAAGTTAATGACTTTCATCGAGGTAGTGAATGCGGCACTATTAAAGTGTCATGAATATCGTTTTCGTTCTCAAAAGAGTAAGAACTTTGGAGTTTCGAGTTCATCAGGTAAGTTTGGCAAAGAGAGTGCCAGTAATGTGAGTGGGCAGAAAGGGTTTATGGGTAAGTGTTTCTTTTGTAAATAAATAGGTCATAAAAAGAGAGATTGTCCTAAAAGAGGTAAAGGACCGCAATTTGATGAAATTTTGGAAGTGCAACCCCTACAACACACTCGAGGTCGCTTTAGACCGGGGGACTACGTTTGGGAACCCATGGACGAGGATGGGCAATCGGACTAGATATGGGTAATGTAAGTTAATTTTTCCTTTATAAATAGGATAATTACTAAAATGAGTTTTGGGGATATCGTATGTAAGATATGGTGAAGAGGGTAGAAATGTAGCCCTATTATGTATGTAATGACCTTAAAAAGGGAAATTTTGAGCAAGATATGCTCTTATTCTATTATTTTGTAAGAAGGAAAGATGATTTTGCAAGGTGCTCAAAAAGAGATTTACACCTTATGGTAAATGTAAGAATGATAAGGGTGATAAGTAGTAATGATAAAAGCTACTTATTTTTATATAGTCATGATAGACTATTATGATTGTTGTATTCCAGATATGGATTCGCCTTCTATATGGCAATATGTTGAAATGATGTAAGATGTTGTTTATGTTTAGAAGTTTGATTGTGGTTTGATGGGACGCAGGTAAAATTTTAGCTCATAAGTATGATAATATTTGTGAGCTACATGTTATGTAGATGATGATCTAAAAAGACCTTGTGTTGGACATAAGGCATTCTATGTTATATTATAATATATGAGCCGTTTTCAAAATAAAACTTTTATCGGCCTTCGGGCCCTTTCAAAATGATTTTTCATAAAGTTAAATTTTTTGAACTCTAGTCCGGATTTAACAAACTCTCAATCCTTGACGTCGTCTCATAGTAGTGTATTGGGAGGGTTCCTTGTTTGGATTTCGCTTTTGCGAGACGTCCCCCGCACGAAATTGGCGATTGTCAGGAATTGAGAGGAGTTATTTCTTTGGACCATTCAAAATTTTTACTCTATTAAAATTTTAGTATGACTTATTGTTGGAATTGTGGAACTTGGAGGCAAATAAAGCCTCATTATGATTGTTGTGAGCATAAAGCTCAAATATAAAGGGTGTATGGGCGCCCTTGTTGCAGAAATTGGTTATATATAACTCATAATTAACTTAAAATAAAATAAATTAAATAAATTCATCGTGGGAAGTTAGAAGTTTGGAGATAGGATTAGTGAGTATGGGTAGACTATAAGTAGTTGAGCTTTGGAGAATTAGGCGTAGCTAAATTTTGAGGATGAAATTTTTGTAAGTGGGGAAGTTTGTAACAACCCAAGGCTTTCGGAACAGTAATTATTTTATTTTGGGAGAAATAAATAATATTTTATTGGAGAATAATCAAATTGGCAATTGAGGTCAAAATTTAGAGTTGTTAGAAAGTTTCTCGAATGGAAATTCTGAGGGTACTATTGTGTCCGGAAGGGTCAAGAAAGTCGAAATGACTGTAGTTGGGGTCTATTTGGGTTCCGAAATAATTTAGGACTGTTTGACTCGAATTAAAGTCACCGAGTCATTTAAAGTCTGTATTATCATTTAAAGATGTGTATTTTGGGATTTAGGCTTATTAAGCCAACGGGAGATTCAATTCTCCAAAGAGAGAAAGATAAATAGAAGAAAGAAAGAAAGAAAGAGAGAAAGAAAGAAGAAAGGGAAAGAGAAAGGAAAGAAAAAGAGGATTTCCGGGCCAATACACGATTTCAAGGCGGATTCAGACCCTACGAACCCAAGGCAAGTGATTAAACTTGCTAAATAATTGTTGTGTATCAATTATTGCATGATTTGTGGATTGAATTTTGGGTTTTAGGTTTAAATTGACAAAACCTAATTTTTGGGGAAAATCTTAGATTTGTATTGCATTAATGAATTTAAGGTTAGAAACTTGTATATATGTGTTCTTGGAGGAATATTAATGTCACATTTGTGTTTGGGTTGAATCAAAATAGTTGGAAGATGATTAAAATGATTTTTGGGTATTTTGGGTTAATAAGAAAACAACCCATTTCGTAGCTTGCTGCACTTACCGAATCGATTCGCCCGTACAGAATCGATTCGGTCTGTTGCAGATTGCCCAGGTCTTTAGGGCCGAATCGATTCGCCCCTTGCGAATCGATTCGGCATGTAGCAGACTCCCAGGTCTATTGGACCGAATCGATTCGGATGGGCCGAATCGATTCGGATGGGCCGAATCGATTCGGAAACATGAGATTTTGGAGATGTTTTTCTAGGAAGAATTTCATCCCGTTTCGTCTAAAGTTATCGATTGGGAACTTCTATGGGAGTTAATTGGAGTATGTTTTGGAGACTTTTAGATAGTTTACCTTATAGGAAATGATTGGAGTCATATTGACTAAGTTTGAGGAATACCGATTAGATATTATGGTTTATTCTAAGTAGGGAAACCCACCTTGATCGGGAGGTTATACTTGGAGATAATAAATTCAATTCATATGAAAGAATGTGAATAATTTAGAGATACCGGATCTTAGGATTTAAATCCAAAATGGGATAACTTTAAAAAGGTTCATAAACTGAATTGAACCCTATAATGGATGGAGAATCATAAATGTTATTTGATGTGCATACGGATATAAAAATATCCTTATTGATATTGATTTGGGATATATCTCACACAACGAGAAATGCTAATTGAGGTGCATTAGGATATAGAATATCCTTAACTTAAATAGAATTTAAAGACATTTCATAATAGAAGCGACATGAGAGCTTCAAGCGAGAATTAGTATAGCATATACTAAGTGGGGTAAATGTGTGAGTATTGACGATTGGTGTATCATGAGAGAGATATACTAAACAATGATGTTAATCAAATTACGCCTAAGAGCGTATAATGATAATAAATATGTTGTTGCATGTATACCTTATAAAATGGTGTATCTTTATTATGTGGGATATATGTATACCCTATATGATGGTGTATATACATGTTAAGCATACCCCCTCCTTGCTATCATTGGGAAGTTTCGTGCGTAGAGGGTGAGCATTCTGACTAGAAAAGCAGGATGTGGATATTCCCCAGGTCATAGTCGTCCTTTGTGGTCAGCAAATGACATTTATGATATATATACTTAATTATTTTGGGGGTGAGAGGTCGGGGGTATGTGACGCTTTCACTTGCCGGTTAGGAACTATGACCGCTTCCCGGGACGTTGTGTGCGTGAGTTGATCACGAGGTGGGTGTCGTTGAACCCCACCAGGTGGCCCCATTTTGCTATGTATATGGGCTGCTGGAAGATGATAGCATGTGAGCCTGCGTCCTTCGAGTTATAGCTCGGTTGGATGGTTATTATTGCTTGTGTTTGTATTTGGGTGTCAAGGGCATAATGGACCTCAACGACCCACATTGCCAGGATTAGTGTATCGGGGGGGGGGGGGTTCCTTGTTTGGATTTCGCTTCGGTGAGACGTCCCACGCACGAACCGCAGTGTACTGTTGGAACTTGGGGATAAGTTTAGTCCTTAATGCTCTTCATTATATATACATATATATCACCTATCCCGACAATCGACAGTGCCATGAGTAGTGTAACGGGGCGGTTCCTTGTTTGGATTTCGCTTCGGTGAGACGTCCCACGCATGAAACGCCGTGTACTGTTGAGAATTGGGAATACTAATTAATTAAAATTGGATAATAATCATTTGGGTTACATGCATCTTGCATTGAGGGCATAATGAGTCCCGAGGATCGATACGGTCAGGAGTAGTGTAACGGGGGGGTTCCTTGTTTGGATTTCGCTTCGCCAAGACGTCCCACGCACGAAACGCAGTACCGTGTTGAGAATCGGGAGGAGTTTAGTCCTTAACTCTTGATGCTAATAACTCATCTATAATAATTATATATGTTTTCATGCCTTATATGGGCATCACTAGAATATAAATTGATGAACGACTCATCCTTGATCTTTGCGGGGATTTTTTAAATTGATGAACCGTTACACTACTAACTCGCGTTGTCGATCATCAAGATATACAGGTCTAAGACACATGTTTGGGACCAAAAAGATATAAATAACCACTTAAATTACTGAAGATTTAACAAATCAAACATTCACTTTTCATAAAGCCTTATAATTATATACTCCACAATATATATATACCTTTTTAAATAGCCTTCTTATCAAGGCATAACCCGAAGTCTAAATTCGACTTCGCATCCCAGTCTCCCTCGCATCGTTCAGAGGAGAGAATTGTATACAGTGCTTCTATTTCGCACTTTAATAGCCATTAATCACTCTTCTACGTGATTTGGCTAAACCTTTCCACCCATCTCTTAATTAACAAAAATAAACTAAAATAAAATGAAATTAACTAACAGAAGAAAGAATAACATCTCTCCACTTCCAACGTCGTCGAGCTTCACGCGTGGAGCGTCCCGCAAAAGTAGAATCCAAATAAGGAACCCCTCCTATACGCTACTACTCAACTATGTCGGTCGTGGAGATAAGGCATACAAATCACATCATACCCGACCATGTTAAGGACGAGTAAATCGGCCTCAGAGCACAAAGTACCACAACAAATTCCTATGTATACAAACAAAGAATCGAGTGAACCATCACTCGTAGAAAATTCAATGCTAGTAAAAATACTCTCAGCAGATTTTATCAATTCTGTAATCTGAGAAGAGCTCGTAAAACAAATGAGCGCGTAACACCCGCATCGAATAACACGTAACTCAAGTACCTCTGAATTAAAAACTTACCCTTAATATCTTGCGATGCTAACAAAGCTGGAGGAAATATAGCCTCCTGAATTTGATAAACTCCCCCAATCAATCGAGGACACTCCATCGAAGTGACATGCCTCCCCACATACGAACCACCGTCCCTTCAAATCCTCTCGACCTTGACCCCCGTTATTTCCAAACTAGGTAATGCCTTGGCCCAAATGGTCTTTATCTCCATGACCACCCCTGCCTACATATCGCAAAGCACCTTTACTGTGCCTAATGTTATTGCCACCCACAATAAACCCTCCAAAATGTTGTCTCTTAGACGAAACCAATTGTCAAGGGCCCCTCTCTTTCTTCTTACTACCCGAAGTTTGGGATGAGGGAAAATTATTATAGATGATCAAAGATCAAGTATGAGCCGTTCATCTATAATAATTATATATGGTTTCGCAGAGTTTCCTCTATTATCTGGACATTCCAAAACCTGTTAATACAAAACCTGCCTAACATAAAGCCCGCACGACCACAAAATATAAAAATTAACTTACAAAAGCACGCACGGCCATAAAAAGTCAACAATAAAACAACAAAAGACCGTACGGCCATGACACAAAAAAATGAAATCATGAATAAACCCCTTGTTGTAAACCATTGAGTTCTTTTTGTGTTCCACGTGAATAAAAGCCAACGATAAACTGTTATCCTGCAAAAAAATAAAATACAAAAAAGATACGATATTAGTAACCCAATAATTTATAAAAAAAAATTTACTCAAACTAAAAAATTACATATATGAGTGGAAATTATCATCATACTCTTAAACCGGGAGACCCGGGACTACGCGGTCAGTTCCTACAAGTTACAATGGTCCCGTACGAGGTGTTCGTGCCGCCTACGGGGTCGTTTGGGGGGTGGTTTGGGTTTTCACCCTTTAACGGCATGTTTTTAACTCTAAGTGTGGTTTTTACAAATTATCATCATACTCTAAAATCGGGAGACCCAGGACCACGCGGTCAGTTCCTATAAGTTACATTGGTCCCGTGCGAGGTGTTCGTGCTCCCTATGGGGTCGTTTGGGGGTTGGTTTGGGTTTTCACCCTTTAACGGTTTGTTTTTAAGTCTAAGTGTGAGTTTTGCAAATTATCGTCATACTCTTAAACCGGGAGACCCGGGACTACGCGGTCAGTTCCAACAAGTTACATTGGTCCCGTGCGAGGTGTTCGTGCCCCCTACGGTGTCGTTTGGGGGGTGGTTTGGGTTTTTACCCTTTTTAAGTATAAGTGTGATTTTTACAAATTATCGTCATACTCTCAACCGGGAGACCCAGGACTACGCGGTCAGTTCCTACAAGTTACATTGGTCCCGTGCGAGGTGTTCATGCCTCCTACAGGGTCGTTTGGAGGCTGGTTTGGGTTTTCACCCTTTAACGGCATGTTTTTAACTCTAATTGTGATTTTTGCAAATTATCGTCATACTCTCAAACCGGGAGAATCGGGACTACGCGGTCAATTCCTATAAGTTACATTGGTCCCGTGCGAGGTGTTCGTGCCTCATACGGGGTCGTTTGGGGGATGGTTTTGGTTTTCACCCTTTGACGACATGTTTTTAACTCTAAGTATTAATTTTTGCAAATTAGCGTCATACTCACAAACCGGGAGACCCGAGACTACGCGGTCAGTTCCTACAAGTTACATTGGTCCCGTGCGAAGTGTTCGTGCCTCCTACGGGGTCGTTTGGCGGCTGGTTTGTATTTTCACCCTTTAACGGCATGTTTTTAACTCTAAGTGTGATTTTTGCAAATTATCGTCATACTCTAAAATCGGGAGACCCGGGACTACGCGGTCAGTTTCTACAAGTTACATTGGTCCCGTGCGAGGTGTTCGTGCCTCCTATGGGGTCGTTTGGGGGCTGGTTTGGATTTTCACCCTTTTTAACAAGTTTGATTTTTATAAATTATTGTCATACTCTCAAACTGGGAGATCCGGGACTACGCGGTCAGTTCCAACAAGTTACATTGGTCCCGTGCGAGGTGTTCGTGCCCCCAACGGGGTCGTTTGGGGGTAATTTGGGTTTTCACCTTTTAACGGCTTATTTTTAAGTTTAAGTGTTGATTTTTGAAAAATTATTGTCATTTTCTCAAACCGGGAGACCTGGGACTATGCGGTAGGTTCCTACAAGTTACATTGATCCGGTGCGAGGGGTTCGTGCCTCCTACGGGGTCGTTTGGGGGGTGGTTTGGGTTTTCACCCTTTAATGGATTGTTTTTAAGTTTAAGTGTTAATTTTTACCAATTATCATCATATTCTCAAACTGGGAGATTCGGGACTACGCGGTCAGTTCCAACAAGTTACATTGTCCCCTTCGAGGTGTTCGTTCCTCCTACGGTGTCGTTTGGGGGCTGGTTTGTATTTTCACCCTTAACGGCATATTTTTAACTCTAAGTGTTGATTTTTGCAAATTATTGTCAGTCTCTCAAACCAAGAACTCGGGACTACGCGGTCAGTTCTTACTAGTTGCATTGGTCCCGTGCGAGGTGTTCGTGCCTCCTACGGCGTCGTTTGGGGGGTGGTTTGGGTTTTCACCCTTTAATGGCTTGTTTTTAAGTCTAAGTGTGATTTTTACAAATTATAGTCGTACTTTCAAACCGGGAGACCCGGAACTACGCGATCAGTTCCAACAAGTTACATTGGTCACGTGCGAGGTGTTCGTGCCCCCTATGGGGTCGTTTGGGGGGTGGTTTGGTTTTTTACCCTTTTTAAGTCTAAATGTGAGTTTTGTAATTTATCGTCATACTCTCAAACCGGGACACCCGGGATTATGCGGTCAGTTCCTACAAGTTATATTGGTCCCGTACGAGGTGTTCGTGCCTCCTACGGGGTCGTTTGGGGGTTGATTTGGGTTTTCACCCTTTAACGGTATATTTTTAACTCTAAGTGTGATTTTTGCAAATTATCATCATACTCTCAAACCGAGAGACCCGGGACTACGCGGCCAGTTGCTACAAGTTACATTAGTCCCGTGAGAGGTGTTCGTGCCTCCTACGGGGTCGTTTGGGGGATGGTTTTGGTTTTCACCCTTTGACGACATGTTTTTAACTCTAAGTATTGATTTTTGCAAATTATTATCATACTCACAAACCAGGAGACCCCGGACTACGCGATCAGTTCCTACAAGTTACTTTGGTCCCGTGCGAGGTGTTCGTGCTCCCTACGGGGTCGTTTGGTGGCTTCTTTGGGTTTTCACTCTTTAACGGCTTCTTTTAATTGTAAGTGTGATTTTAGCAAATTATCGTCATACTCTGAAACCGGGAGACACGGGACTACGCGATCAGTTCCAACAAGTTACATTGGTCCCGTGCAAGGTGTTCGTGCCTCCTACGGGGTCGTTTGGGGGTGTTTTGGGTTTTCACCCTTTAACGGTATGTTTTTAACTCTAAGTGTGATTTTTGCAAATTATCGTCTTACTCTCAAACCGGGAGACTCGGGACTATGCGGTCAATTTCTACAAGTTACATTGGTCCCGTGCGAGGTGTTCGTGCCTACTACGGGGTCGTTTGGGGGATGGTTTCGGTTTTCACACTTTGACGACATGTTTTTAACTCTAAGTATTGATTTTTGAAAATTACTGTCATACTCACAAACCGGGAGACTCGGGACTATGCGGTCAGTTCCAACAAGTTACATTGGTCCCGTGCGAGGTGTTCCTGCCCCCTATGGGGTCGTTTGGGGGGTGGTTTGGGTTTTCACCCTTTAACGACTTGTTTTTAAGTTTAAGTGTTAATTTTTGAAAATTATCATCATACTCTCAAATCGGGAGACCCGAGACTACGCGGTCAGTTCCTACAAGTTACATTGGTCCCGTGCGAGGTGATCGTGCCCCCTACGGGGTCGTTTGGGGGCTGGTTTGGGTTTTCACCCTTTAACGGCTTATTTTTAAGTATATGTGTAATTTTTGCAAATTATCGTCATACTCTCAAACCGGGAGACACGGGACTACGCGGTCAGTTCCAACAAGTTACATTGGTCCCGTGCGAGGTGTTTGTGTATCCTACGGGGTCGTTTGGGGGTAAGTTGGGTTTTCATCCTTTAACGACTTGTTTTTAAGTTTAAGTGTTGATTTTTGCAAATTATCGTCATACTCTCAAATCGGGAGACCCGGGACTACGCGGTCAGTTCCTACAAGTTACATTGGTCCCATGGGAGGTGTTCATGCCAACTACGGGGTCGTTTGGGGCTAGTTTGGGTTTTCACCCTTTAACGGCTTGTTTTTAATTCTATGTGTGATTTTTGCAAATTATCATCATACTCTCAAACCGGGAGACCCGGTAATACGCGATCAGTTCCAACAAGTTACATTGGTCCCGTGCGAGGTGTTCGTGCCCCATACGGGGGTGGTTTGGGTTTTTACCCTTTTTAAGTCTAAGTGTAATTTTTTCAAATTATCGTCATACACTCAAATTGGGAGACTCGGGACTACGCGGTCACTTCCTACAAGTTACATTGGTCCCGTGCGAGGTGTTCGTGCCTCCTACGGGGTCGTTTAGGGGATGGTTTGGGTTTTCACCCTTTAACGACATGTTTTTAACTCTAAGTGTGATTTTTGCTTATTATCGTCATACTCTCAAACCGGGAGACCTTGGACTACGCAATCAGTTCCTACAAGTTACATTGGTCCCGTACGAGGTGTTCGTGCCTCCTACGGGGTCGTTTTGGGGATGGTTTGGGTTTTCACCCTTTGACGACATGTTTTTAACTCTGAAATTTATTTTTGCAAATTACCATCATACTCACAAACTGGGAGACCCGGGACTACGCGCTCAGTTCCTACAAGTTACATTGGTCCCGTGCGAGGTGTTCGTTCCTCCAACAGGGTTGTTTTGCGGCTGGTTTGTATTTTCACCCTTTAACGGCATGTTTTTAACTCTAAGTGTGATTTTTCAAAATTATCATCATAGTCTCAAACCGAGAGACCCGGGACTACGCGGTCAGTTCCTATAAGTTACAATGGTCCCGTGCGAGGTGTTCGTGCCTCTTATGGGGTCGTTTGGCGGCTGGTTTGGGTTTTCACCCTTTTTAACAAGTGTGATTTTTTAAAATTATCGTCATACTCTCAAACCGGGAGATCTGGGACTACGCGGTCAGTTCCAACAAGTTACATTGGTCCCGTGCGAGGTGTTCGTACCCCCTACGGGGTCGTTTGTGGGTAATTTGGGGTTTCACCCTTTAACGGCTTGTTATTAAGTTTAAGTGTTGATTTTTGCAAATTATTGTCATTTTCTCTAACCGGGAGACCCGAGACTACGCGGTAGGTTCCTACAAGTTACATTGATCCGGTGCGAGGCGTTCGTGCCTCCTACGGGGTGGTTTGGGGGGTGGTTTGTGTTTTCACCCTTTAATGGCTTGTTTTTAAGTTTAAGTGTTGATTTTTACAAATTATCGTCATATTCTCAAACCGGGAGACTCGGGACTACGCGGTCAGTTCCAACAAGTTACATTGGTCCCGTGCGAGGTGTTCGTGCCTCCTACGGGATCGTTTGGGGGCTGGTTTGTATTTTCACCCTTTAATAGCATGTTTTTAACTCTAAGTGTTAATTTTTGCAAATTATTGTAATTTTCTCAAACCGGGAACCCAGGATTACGCGGTCAGTTCCTACAAGTTACATTGGTCCTGTGCGAGGTGTTCGTGCCTCCTACGGGGTCGTTTGGGGGTGGTTTGAGTTTTCTTCCTTTAATGGTTTGTTTTTAAGTCTAAGTATGATTTTTGCAAATTATCTTCATACTCTCAAATCGGGAGACCCGAAACTACGCGGTCAGTTCCAACAAGTTACCTTGCTCCCGTGCGAGGTGTTCGTGCCCCCTACGGGGTTGTTTGGGGGGTGGTTTGGGTTTTTACCCTTTTTAAGTCTAAGTGTGATTTTTTCATATTATCGTCATACTCGTAAACCGGGAGACCCGGGATTATGTGGTCAGTTCCTACAGGTTATATTTGTCCCGTGCGAGGTGTTCGTCCCTCATACGGGGTCGTTTGGTGGCTGGTTTGGGTTTTCACCCTTTAACGGTATGTTTTTAACTCCAAGCGTGATTTTTGCAAATTATAATCATACTCTCAAGCTGGGAGACCCAGGACTATTCGGTCAGTTGCTACAAGTTACATTGGTCCCGTACGAGGTGTTCGTGCCTCCTACAGGGTGGTTTGGGGGGTGGTTTGGGTTTTCACCCTTTAACGGTATGTTTTTAACTCTAAGTGTGATTTTTGCAAATTATCATCATACTCTCAAACCGGGAGACCTGGCACTACGCGATCAGTTGCTACAAGTTACATTGGTCCCATGCGAGGTGTTCGTGCCTCCTACGGGGTCGTTTGGGGGATGGTTTGGGTTTTCACCCTTTGACGGCATGTTTTTAACTCTAAGTATTGATTTTTGCAAATTACTGTCATACTCACAAACTGGGAGACCCGGGAATACGCGATCAGTTCCAACAAGTAACATTGGTCCCGTGCGAGGTGTACGTGCCCCTACGGGTTCTTTTGGGGGTGGTTTGGGTTTTCACCCTTTAACGACTTATTTTTAATTTTAAGTGCTGATTTTTGCAAAGTATCGTCATATTCTCAAATCGGGAGACCCGGGACTACGCGGTAGGTTCCTACAAGTTACATTGATCCGGTGCGAGGCGTTCATGCTTCCTACGGGGTGGTTTGGGGGGTGGTTTGGGTTTTCACCCTTTAATGGCTTTTTTTTAAGTTTAAGTGTTGATTTTTAAAAATTATCATCATATTCTCAAATCGGGAGACTCGGGACTACGCGGTCAGTTCCAACAAGTTACATTGGTCCCGTGCGAGGTGTTCGTGCCTCCTACGGGGTCGTTTGGGGGCTAGTTTGTATTTTCACCCTTTAACAGCATGTTTTTAACTCTAAGTGTTAATTTTTGCAAATTATTGTCATTTTCTCAAACCGGGAACCCAGGATTACGCGGTCAGTTCCTACAAGTTACATTGGTCCTATGAGAGGTGCTCGTGCCTTCTACGGGGTCGTTTGGGGGATGGTTTGGGTTTTCTTCCTTTAATGGCTGGTTTTTAAGTCTAAGTATGATTTTTGCAAATTATCGTCATACTCTCAAATCGGGAGACCCGAAACTACGCAGTCAGTTCCAACAAGTTACATTGCTCCCGTGCGAGGTGTTCGTGCCCCTTACGGGGTCATTTGGGGGGTGGTTTGGGTTTTTACCCTTTTTAAGTCTAAGTGTGATTTTTTCATATTATCGTCATACTCGCAAACCGGGAGACCCGGGATTATGTGGTCAGTTCCTACAGGTTATATTTGTCCCATACGAGGTGTTCGTCCCTCATACGGGGTCGTTTGGGGGCTAGTTTGGGTTTTCACCCTTTAACGGTATGTTTTTAACTCCAAGTGTGATTTTTGCAAATTATCGTCATACTCTCAAGATGGGAGACCCGGGACTATGCGGTCAGTTGCTACAAGTTATATTGGTCCCGTACGAGGTGTTCGTGCCTCCTACGGGGTCGTTTGGGGGGTGGTTTGGGTTTTCACCCTTTAACGGTATGTTTTTAACTCTAAGTGTGATTTTTGCAAATTATCATCATACTCTCAAATCGGGAGACCCGGGACTACGCGGTCAGTTGCTACAAGTTACATTGGTCCCATGCGAGGTGTTCGTGCCTCCTACGGGGTCGTTTGGGGGATGGTTTGGGTTTTCACCCTTTGACGGCATATTTTTAACTCTAAGTATTGATTTTTGCAAATTACCTTCATACTCACAAACTGGGAGACCCAGGAATACGCGATCAGTTCCAACAAGTAACATTGGTCCCGTGCGAGGTGTTCGTGCCCCCTACGGGTTCGTTTGGGGGTGGTTTGGGTTTTCACCCTTTAACGGCTTATTTTTAATTTTAAGTGCTGATTTTTGCAAATTATCGTCATATTCTCAAATCGGGAGAGCCGGGACTACGCGATAGGTTCCTACAAGTTACATTGATCCGGTGCGAGGCGTTCGTGCTTCCTACGGGGTGGTTTGGGTTTTCACCCTTTAATGGCTTGTTTTTAAGTTTAAGTGTTGATTTTTAAAAATTATCGTCATATTCTCAAATCGGGAGACTCGGGACTACGCGGTCAGTTCCAACAAGTTACATTGGTCCCGTGCGACGTCTTTGTGCCTCCTACGGGGTTGGTTGGGGACTGGTTTGTATTTTCACCCTTTAACGGCATGTTTTTAACTCTAAGTGTTGATTTTTGCAAATTATTGTCATTTTCTCAAACCGGGAACCCGGGACTACGCGATCAGTTCCTACAAGTTACATAGGTCCCCTGCGAGGTGTTCGTGCCTCCTACGGGGTCGTTTGGGGGGTGGTTTGGGTTTTCACCCTTTAATGGCTTTTTTTAAGTCTAAGTGTTATTTTTTCAAATTATCGTCATACTCTCATACCGAGAGACCCGGAACTACGCGGTCAGTTCCAACAAGTTACATTGGTGCCGTGAGAGGTGTTCGTGCCTCCTACGGGGTCGTTTGGGGGATGATTTTGGTTTTCACCCTTTAACGGTATGATTTTAACTCTAAGTGTGATTTTTACAAATTATCATCATACTCTCAAATCAGGAGACCCGGGACTACGCGGGTAGTTGCTACAAGTTACATTGGTCCCGTGCGAGTTTTTCGTGCCTCCTACGGGGTCGTTTGGTGGATGGTTTGGGTTTTCACCCTTTGACGACATGTTTTTAACTCTAAGTATTAATTTTTGCAAATTACCGTTTTACTCACAAACGGGGAGACCCGAGACTACGCGGTCAGTTCCAACAAATTAAATTGGTCCCGTGTGAGGTGTTCGTGCCCCCTACGGGGTCGTTTGGGGGGTGGTTTGGGTGTGCACCCTTTAACGACTTGTTTTTAAGTTTAAGTGTTGATTTTTGGAAATTATCATCATACACTCAAATCGGGAGTCCAGGGACTACACGGTCAGTTCCTACAAGTTACACTGGTCCCGTGCGAGGTGTTCGTGCCCCCTACGGTGTCGTTTGGGGGCTGGTTTTGGTTTTCACCCTTTAACGGCTTTTTTTTTAAGTCTTAAGTGTGATTTTTAAAAATTATCGTCATACTCACAAATCAGGAGATCCGGGACTATGCGGTCAGTTCCAACAAGTTACATTGGTCCCGTGCGAGGTGTTCATGCCCCCCACGGGGTCGTTTGTGGGGTGGTTTGGGTTTTTGCCCTTTTTAAGTCTAAGTGTGGCTTTTGCAAATTATCGTCATACTCTCAAACCGGGAGAACCGGGATTACGCGGTCAGTTCCTACAAGTTACATTGGTCTCGTGCGAGGTGTTCGTGACTCCTACGGGGTCATTTGGGGGCTAGTTTGGGTTATTCACCCTTTAACGACATGTTTTTACCTAAGTGTGATTTTTGCAAATTATCGTCATACTCTCAAACCGGGAGACGTGGGACTACGCGGTCAGTCCCTATAAGTTACACTAGTCCCATGTGAGGTGTTCGTGCCTCCTACGGGGTCGTTTGGGGGATAGTTTGGGTTTTCACCCTTTGAAGACATGTTTTTAACTCTAAGTATTGATTTTTACAAATTACCGTCATACTCACAAACCGGGAGACCCGGGAATACGCGGTCAGTTCCAACAAATTATATTGGCCCCGTGCGAGGTGTTCGTGCCCCCTACGGGGTCGTTTGGGGAGGGGGGGGGTTCACCCTTTAACAACTTGTTTTTATCTTTAATTGTTGATTTTTGCAAATTATCGTCTTACTCTTAATTCAGGATACCCGGGACTACGCGGTCAGTTCCTACAAGTTACATCGGTCCCGTGTGAGGTGTTCGTGCCTCCTACGGGGTCATTTGGGTGCTGGTTTGGGTTTTCACCCTTTAACAACATGTTTTTAACTCTTAGTGTGATTTTTGCAAATTATCGTCATACTCTCAAACCGCGAGAGCCGGGACTACGTCGACAGTTCCTATAAGTTACATTGGTCCCATGCGAGGTGTTCGTGCGTCCTACGGGGTCGTATGGGGGATGGTTTGTTTTTCACCCTTTGACGGCATGTTTTTAACTCTAAGTGTTGATTTTTGCAAATTACCGTCATACTCACAAACCGGGAGACCCGGGACTACGCGGTCAGTTCCAACAAGTTACATTGGTCCCGTGCGAGGTGTTCGTGCCCCATACGGGGGTGGTTTGGGTTTTTACCCTTTTTAAGTCTAAGTGTGATTTTTGCAAATTATCGTCATACTCTTAAACCGGGAGACTCGGGACTACACGGTCAGTTCCTACAAGTTACATTGGTCCCGTGCGAGGTGTTCGTGCCTCCTACAGGGTCGTTTAGCTCCTACGGGGTCGTTTAGGGGCTGGTTTGGGTTTTCACCCTTTAACGGCATGTTTTTAACTCTAAGTGTGATTTTTGTAAATTATCGGCATACTCTCAAACCGGGAGACCCGAGACTACGCGATCAGTTCCTACAAGTTACATTGGTCCCGTACGAGGTGTTCATGCCTCCTACGGGGTCGTTTTGAGGATGGTTTGGGTTTTCATCCTTTGGCGACATGTTTTTAACTCTGAGTATTGATTTTTGCAAATTACCATCATACTCACAAATCGGGAGACCCGGGACTACGCGGTCAGTTGCTACAAGTTACATTGGTCCCGTTCGAGGTGTTCATCCCTCATACGGGGTCGTTTGGGGGATGGTTTGGGTTTTCACCCTTTGACGACATGTTTTTAACTATAAGTATTGATTTTTGCAAATTACCGTCATACTCACAAATTGGGAGACCCGGGACTACGCGATCAGTTCCAACAAGTTACATTGGTCCCGTGCGAGGTGTTCGTGCCCCCTACGGGTTCGTTTGGGGGTGGTTTGGGTTTTCGTACTTTAACGGCTTGTTTTTAAGTTTAAGTGCTGATTTTTGCAAATTATCATCATATTCTCAAATCGGGAGAGCCGGGACTACGCGGTAGGTTCCTACAAGTTACATTGATCCGGTGCGAGACGTTCGCGCCTCCTACGGGGTTGTTTGGGGGTGTGGTTTGGGATTTCACCCTTTAATGAGTTGTTTTTAAGTTTAAGTTTTGATTTTTACCAATTATCATCATATTCTCAAACCGAGAGACTCGGGACTACGCTGTCAGTTCCAACAAGTTACATTGGTCCCGTGCGACGTGTTCGTGCCTCCTACGGGGTCGGTTGGGGGCTGGTTTGTATTTTCACCCTTTAACGGCGTGTTTTTAACTCTAAGTGTTGATTTTTGCAAATTATTGTCATTTTCTCAAACTGGGAACCCGGGACTACGAGATCAGTTCCTATAAGTTACATAGGTCCCGTGCCAGGTGTTCGTGCCTCCTACGGGGTCGTTTGGAGGGTGGTTTGGGTTTTCACCCTTTAACGGCATGTTTTTAACTCTAAGTGTGATTTTTGCAAATTATCGTCATACTCTCAAACCGAGAGACCCGAAATTACGCGGTCAGTTCCAACAAGTTACATTGGTGCCGTGCGAGGTGTTCGTGCCCCCTACGGGGTCGTTTGGGGGGTGGTTTGGGTTTTTACCCTTTTTAAGTCTAAGTGTAATTTTTGCAAATTATCGTCATACTCTCAAACCGGGAGACCCGGGATTACGCGGTCAGTTCCTACAAGTTACATTGGTCCCGTGTGAGGTGTTCGTGCCTCCTACGGGGTCGTTTGGGGGCAAGCTTGGGGTTTCACCCTTTAACGGCATGTTTTTACCTCTAAGTGTGATTTATGAAAATTATCATCATACACTCAAACCGGGATACCCGGGACTACGCGGTCAGTTCCTATAAGTTACATTGGTAACGTGCGAGGTGTTCGTGCCTCCTACGGGGTCGTTTGGGGGATAGTTTGGGTTTTCACCCTTTGACGACATGTTTTTAACTCTAAGTATTTATTTTTGCAAATTTCCGTCATACTCACAAACCGGGAGACCCTGGAATACGCCGTCAGTTCCAACAAATTATATTGGTCCCGTGCGAGGTGTTCGTGCCCTCTACGGGGTCGTTTGGGGGGGGGGATTGGGTTTTCACCCTTTAACGACTTATTTTTATGTTTAAGTGTTGATTTTTGCAAATTATCGTCAGACTCTCAATTCGGGAGACCCGGGACTATGCGGTCAGTTCCTACAAGTTACATTGGTCCCGTGCGAGGAGTTCGTGCCTCCTACGGGGTCATTTGGGGGGCTGGTTTGGTTTTTCACCCTTTAACAACATATTTTTAACTCTAAGAGTGATTTTTGCAAATTATCGTCATACTCTCAAACCGGGAGACCCGGGACTACGTCGTCAGTTCCTACAAGTTACATTGGTCCCGTGCGAGGTGTTCGTGCATCCTACAGGGTCGTTTGGGGGATGGTTTGGTTTTCACCCTTTGACGGCATGTTTTTAACTCTAAGTGTTGATTTTTGCAAATTACCGTCATACTCACAAACCGGGAGAAACGGGACTATGCGGTCAGTTCCAACAAGTTACATTGGTCCCGTGCGAGGTGTTCGTTCCCCATACGGGGGTGGTTTGGGTTTTTACCCTTTTTAAGTCTAAGTGTGATTTTTGCAAATTATCGTTATACTTTCAAACCGGGAGACTCGGGACTACACAATCAGTTCCTACAAGTTACATTGGTTCCGTGCGAGGTGTTCGTGCCTCCTACGAGGTCGTTTAGGCTGGTTTGGGTTTTCACCCTTTAACGGCATGTTTTTAACTCTAAGTGTGATTTTTGCAAATTATCGTCATACTCTCAAACCGGGAGACCCGAGACTACGCGATCAGTTCCTACAAGTTACATTGGTCCCGTACGAGGTGTTCGTGCCTCCTACGGGGTCGTTTTGGGGATGGTTTCGGTTTTCACACTTTGACGACATGTTTTTAACTCTGAGTATTGATTTTTGCAAATTACCATCATACTCACAAACCGGGAGACCCGGGACTACGCGGTCAGTTCCTACAAGTTACATTGGTCCCGTGCGAGGTGTTCGTTCCGCCTACGGGGTCGTTTGGCGGATTGTTTGTATTTTCACCCTTTTTAATAAGTGTGATTTTTTTAAATTATCGTCATACTCTCAAACTGGGAGATCCGGGACTACGCGGTCAGTTCCAACAAGTTACATTGGTCCCGTGCGAGGTGTTCGTGCCCCCTACGGGTTCGTTTGGGGGTGGTTTGGGTTTTCACCCTTTAACAACTTGTTTTTAAGTTTAACTGTTGATTTTAGTAAATTATCATCATGTTCTCAAATTGGGAGACTCGGGACTACACGGTCAGTTCGAACAAGTTACATTGGTCTCGTGCGACGTGTTCGTACCTCCTACGGGGTCGGTTGGGGGATGGTTTGTATTTTCACCTTTTAACGGCATGTTTTAACTCTAAGTGTTGATTTTTGAAAATTATTGTCATTTTCTCAAACCGGGAACCCGGGACTACGCGATCAGTTCCTACAAGTTACATAGGTCCCGTGCGAGGTGTTCGTGCCTCCTACGGGGTCGTTTGGGGGGTGGTTATGGTTTTCACCCTTTAATGGCTTGTTTTTAAGTCTAAGTGTGATTTTTGCAAATTATCGTCATACTCTCAAATCGAGAGACCCGAAACTACGCGGTCAGTTCCAACAAGTTACATTAGTGCCGTGCGGGGTGTTCGTGCCCCCTACGGGGTCGTTTGGGGGGGGGGGGGGGGTTTGGGTTTTTACCCTTTTAAATCTAAGTGTGATTTTTGCAAATTATCGTCATACTCTCAAACCTGGAGACCCAGGATTATGCGGTCAGTTCCTACAAGTTATATTGGTCCCGTGCGAGGTGTTCGTGCCTCCTGCGGGGTCGTTTGGTGGCTGGTTTGGGTTTTCACCCTTTAACGGTATGATTTTAACTCTGTGTGATTTTTACAAATTATCATCATACTCTCAAACCGGGAGACCCGGGACTACGCGGGTAGTTGCTACAACTTACATTGGTCCCGTGCGAGGTATTCGTGCCTCCTACGGGGTCGTTTGGGGGATGGTTTGGGTTTTCACCGTTTGACGACATGTTTTTAACTCTAAGTATTGATTTTTGCAAATTACCGTTATACTCACAAATCGGGAGACCCGGGACTACGCGGTCAGTTTCAACAAGTTAAATTGGTCCCTTGAGAGGTGTTCGTGCCCCCTACGGGGTCGTTTGGGGGGTGGTTTGGGTTTTCACCCTTTAACGAATTGTTTTTAAGTTTAAGTGTTGATTTTTGCAAATTATCGTCATACTCTCAAATCGGGAGACTCGGGACTACGCGGTCAGTTCCTACAAGTTACACTGGTCCCGTGCGAGGTGTTCGTTCCCCCTACGGGGTCGTTTGGGGGCTGGTTTGGGTTTTCAGCCTTTACCGGCTTGTTTTTAAGTCTTAAGTGTGATTTTTGAAAGTTATTGTCATACTCTCAAACCGGGAGACCCGGGACTACTCGGTCAGTTCCAAAAAGTTACGTTGGTCCCGTGCGAGGTGTTCGTGCCCCCTACGGGGTCGTTTGGGGGGTGGTTTGGGTTTTTACGCGTTTTAAGTCTAAGTGTAATTTTTGCAAATTATCGTCATACTCTTAAACCGAGAGACCCGGGATTACGCGCTCAGTTCCTACAAGTTACATTGGTCCCGTACGAGGTGTTCGTGCCTCCTACCGGGGTCGTTTGGGGACGGGTTTGGGTTTTCACCTTTTAACGGCTTGTTTTTACCTCTAAGTGTGATTTTTGCAAATTATCGTCATACTATCAAACCGGGAGACTCGGGACTACGCGCTCAGTTCCTATAAGTTACATTGGTCCCGTGCGAGGTGTTCGTGCCTCCTACGGGGTTGTTTGGGGGATAGTTTGGGTTTTCACCCTTTGACGACATGTTTTTAACTCTAAGTATTGATTTTTACAAATTACTGTCATACTCACAAACCGGGAGACCCAGGAATACGCGGTCGGTTCCAACAAATTATATTGGTCCCGTGCGAGGTGTTCGTGCCCCCTACGGGGTCGTTTGAGGGGGGGGGTTGGGTTTTCACCGTTTAACGACTTGTTTTTATGTTTAAGTGTTGATTTTTGCAAATTATCGTCATACTCTCAATCCGGGAGACCCGGGACTACGCGGTTAGTTCCTACAAGTTACATTGGTCCCGTGCGAGGTGTTTGTGCCTCCTACGGGGTTGTTTGGGGGATGGTTTGGTTTTCACCCTTTGACGACATGTTTTTAACTCTAAGTGTTGATTTTTTCAAATTACCGTCATACTCACAAACCGGGAGACCCGGGACTGCGCAATCAGTTCCTACAAGTTACATTGGTCCCGTGCGAGGTGTTCGTGCCTCCTACGGGGTCGTTTGGGGATTTGTTTGTGTTTTCACCCTTTAACGACATGTTTTTAACTCTAAGTGTGATTTTTGCAAACTATCGTCATATTCTCAAATCGGGAGACCCGGGACTACGCGGTCAGTTCCAACAAGTTACATTGGTCCCGTGCTAGGTGTTCGAGCCCCCTACAGGTCGTTTGGGGGGTGGTTTGGGTTTTCACCCTTTAACGGCTTATTTTTAAGTTTAAGTGTTGATTTTTGCAAATTGTCATCATATTCTGAAACCGGAAGACCCGGGATTACCCGGTCAGTTCCAACAAGTTACATTGGTCACGTGTGAGGTGTTCGTGCCCCCTACGGGGTCGTTTGGGGAGTGGTTTGGGTTTTCATCCTTTAACAGCTTATTTTTAAGTTTAACTGTTGATTTTTGTAAATTATCGTCATACTCTCAAACCGGGAGACCCGGGATTACGCGGTCAGTTCCTACAAGTTACATTGGTCCCGTGCGAGGTGTTCGTGCCTCCTACAGGGTCGTTTGGGGGCTAGTTTGGGTTTTCACCCTTTAACGGCATGTTTTTAACTCTAAGTGTGATTTTTGCAAATTATCGTCATACTTTCAAACCGAGTGACCTGGAACTACGCGGTAAGTTCCTACAAGTTACATTGGTCACGTGCGAGTTGTTCGTGCCTCCTACGGGGTCATTTGGGGGTTGGTTTGGGTTTTCACCCTTTAAAGGCTTGTTTTTATGTCTTAATTGTGATTTTTGCAAATTATCGTCATACTCACAAACCGGGAGACCCGGGACTACGCGCTCAGTTCCTACAAGTTACATTAGTTCCGTGCGAGGTGTTCGTTCATCCTACGGGGGTCGTTTGGGGTATGGTTTGTATTTTCACCCTTTAACGACATGTTTTTAACTCTAAGTGTGATTTTTGTAAATTATCATCATACTCTCAAATCGGGAGACCCGGGACTACGTGGTCAGTTCCTATAAGTTACATTGGTCCCGTGCGAGGTGTTCGTGCATCCTATGGGGTCGTTATGGGGATGGTTTGGGTTTTCACCCTTTTTAACAAGTCTGATTTTTTCAAATTATCGTCATACTCTGAAATCGGGAGATCCCGGACTACGCGGTCAGTTCCTACAAGTTACATTGGTCCCGTGCGAGCTGTTCGTGCCCCTTACGGGGTCGTTTGGGGGTTGGTTTGGGTTTTCAACCTTTAACGACTTATTTTTAAGTTTAAGTGTTGAGTTTTGCAAATTATCGTCATACTCTCAAATCGGGAGGCCCGAGACTACGCGGTCAGTTCCTACAAGTTACATTTGTCCCGTGCGAGGTGTCCGTGCCTCCTAGGGGGTCGTTTGGGGGCTGGTTTGGGTTTTCACCCTTTAATGGCTTGTTTTTAAGTTTTAGTGTTGATTTTAACAAATTATCGTCATATTCTCAAATCGGGAGACTCGGGACTACGCGGTCAGTTCCAACAAATTACATTGGTCCCATGCAAGGTGTTCGTGCCTCCTACGGAGTCGTTTGGGGACTGGTTTGTGTTTTCACCCTTTAACGACATGTTTTTAACTAGGTGCGATTTTTGCAAATTATCATCATATTCTCAAACTGGGAGACCCGGGACTACGCGATCAATTCCAACAAGTTACATTGGTCCCGTGTGAGGTGTTCGTGCCCCCTACGGGGTCGTTTTGGGGTGGTTTTAGTTTTCACCCTTTAACGGCTTGTTTTTAAGTTTAAGTGCTGATTTTTCCAAATTATCGTCATATTCTCAAACCAGGAGACCCGGGACTACGCGGTCAGTTCCAACAAGTTATATTGGTCCCGTGCGAGGTGTTCGTGCCCCCTACGGGGTCGTTTCGGGGTGGTTTTAGTTTTCACCCTTTAACGGCTTGTTTTTAAGTTTAAGTGCTGATTTTTCCAAATTATCGTCATATTCTCAAACCGGGAGACCCGGGAATACGCGGTCAGTTCCTACAAGTTACATTGGTCCCGTGCGAGGTGTACGTGCCTCGTACGGGGTCGTTTGGGGGCTGGTTTGGGTTTTCACTCTTTAACGGCTTGTTTTTAAGTTTAAGTCTTTATTTTTGCAAATTATCATCCTATTCTCAAATCGGGAGTCCCAGGACTACGCGGTCAGTTCCAATAATTTACGTTGGTCCCTTGCGAGTTGTGCGTGCCTCCTATATCGTCATATTCTCTAACGGTATGTTTTTAATCAATTTAGAACGTTTATGGATTTTAAAATTTTTTGACATAGTTTCATTTGTTTATTCGTTAAATCCAACATGTTTTAACATTTAAAATAAACTCAACTGCAACAGCAAATTCCAAAACCAAACCACCAGCAAGTCCCTTCCACCAATTTAACTAAATAATCTCATAAAGTAAGCCATGAAGTGATTTTCAAACTTTAAAAGGAATGATTAGATATAGAATTTAAAAGACAAATTATAAATGTTGAGTCGAAATAATTCATTGCATTTTAAAAGGTTAATAAATGGGTACTAAATAATAGTTACCTGTAGAAACTTGATTAAGATTGGATGGAACTGGCCTGAGTTGAACATTTGTAAAACAAAACCAAATAAATCACTGGCAACCTATGCTGGCCTTTTGATCTCCAAACCTCCCCAATGCCTGCATTCAACTCCCACCCAGCACTGGATCAAACTCTTTAATATTACAGTACCCGTATATGATTGTACACACATGTGTGTGAAATTGATAACATGTCCCTTTTATGAGTATAATTGGGTATCATTATGTGCCATTAGGACACGCGTTATATTGTGCTTTATTATATGGATATGTATGGATATTAATTAACACATTTATGCATATAGTGAATAATCTACCTTTGATTGTGATTAAGATGTATTGAATTGATCTGGAGATCAAAGATTGTGATGGAAGATGATCATGGTTAATCTTTTTAATCTTAATCTAGATGTTTTAAAATTATCGTCATATTCTCAAAGAGGTAGAAAACTACACGAAACACCGAGTATAATAACATTGATATGGCGAAAGAAAAAGGGCATAGAGTAGTAGTGAGTAGTAGTAGTAGTACACCTAGATTCATCAGTTCAAATGTGATCTAATATTTCCAATCATCAATCCCTGTAATCGTCAATGCCTTATCAAGAATACCCATCCAGTGCTCTTGTTCAGTCAAATTTCCTAAACACCCACAAAATCATAGATACATACAAATTCAATAGCGTTTCAGAAGTTAGTTTTTAAGATTATCCCAAATTAATGAATCCAAACCATATCCGAGTCTAAAATTTGATTGTGCCCAACGTACCAATTAGTGAAGCCTTCGCATACTCCATGTTTAGCCAAAACTCCAAGTGCAGCAAGCATCTTCCTCGTATGATTTCTCTAATGGCCCCTGTTTAGCCAAACCCAATCAAATTCAAAAGTTAATCATCAATTCAAGTGTGAAATAAAATAGTATTTGCAATTGATGTATCAAAAGTTAATTATCAATTCAAGTATTTGCAATTGATGGACATTTTGTTATTCAATATACAAAATTTTGATACATCATTTTTCAATAACTAAACGGAGTTGAATGATAGCATCTTACATAGAGATACAAATGACTGTAAGAACAGTATTGAAACATCGATACATGTAACTGTTTCGACGATAGAGCCAACTTCATTACGAAGAATAAATAATGCTTTTGAAATAGATGGCTAATTCAGCACAACTGATTTACCTAATCCGATTCGAACATCAAAAGACTCTTCACATGGTCACCCCTTATTTCCATCACCTTTGAGCATCTTGAAAGTTAAGAAAATATTATAAAACCAAATAAATACATACACATATGATACATAAATTTAGACTTTCATAGTTTTTTAGGTTAAAACATATAAGATGTGCAAAACATACCTTTTTTTTTCACGAAAAATAATTGAACTATTTAAATTCTTAGAATAATGCTCTTAACACTTCAAAATTTTAGAAGCAATTTCACTAGATTCAATTAAACACCCCTAATTCATAAAACTCTATCTTATCAGTATACACACACACACACGTATAATCCAACATATTAAATAAAAAAAAAACACAACAATTCATAAAACTCTAGCTTATTTTATACACGAATTTGAAAATAAAAAAGGGGCATTGAAATGGAAGGGCTTATTATTACCTTAACCTCATTCTTGGACAAAATTGGCCCAGCCTTATCTCACCTTCTTCCATGTTCGTTTCTTTCCTCGTCATTTCCTCTTCCACTTCATTTCCAATTTTTCTTCCCTCGTCACCATCATCATCATAACTACTATGACATTCAAACAATTTATTATTTCACATTATAAGAAAGGAGTGACTTGGGATTTTTCGACGTAAATTGTAATTTTTTTTTAGTTTAAATAGCCATTTGTATTTCATTCACATTGGAATTTCTTATCCCATAAATGGTCCGGCATCAGAAAAGGTAGAATTTAATTCACAATTACCATTAGCACGAGTCTTCAACTTTTCCATTAAAGTTTTCGTATGTTAATTTTAAGTTAATAGAGGTTCAACATAAATTCCAAACAAATCCATAGAAATTTACCTTGGTACCTCCGTCGATAATGATGAGATGATCGCAGAGGTAAAGATACAACTCTTTCTTTGACCCAAACACCAGCGGGCAATCATCTTGATTGAAACGACCAATCATCTCCTGATAATCAGAAGGCAAAAATCTCTCCCAAACAGCGTCAGATTCCGCCACCGACCGAAAAGTAGATGCTACAAGAGACAGGCGACACGCATCCCTAGGACTCATAAGAGACGCTGCGGAGGCATACCACTTCGAGGTCGGGGTCAAATCTCCATTGACGGCGGACAGAGGCGGGGATGTAGAGAGGTTATACGAGGTAAGCTTTGTGGTTGTGGGTGGGTTGGTCCCAGGAAGAATCGGGCTGAGAAAAACTAGGGGATTTCTTGAACGTGAGAGAGAGAGAGAGAGAGCGGGAGAGGATAGAGAGCTGGAGACCAAAAATAATCGAGGGAGGTAATTTTTTTTAGGATATTTATATTTTAGCAAAGTGTTCTTAATTTTGGCACACTTTTAAACGGTGCCAAAATTTGGCACTGCTTAAAAGTGTGCCAAATTATCATTAAATCGTGCCAAAATTTGGCACAATTTTTAACCTGTGCCAGATTTTTAACATCAAGGTGTGCCAAATTGGTGTTTTTGGTGTAGTGTACCCGGCTCCACGAGCCTTAAATCATAAAATAACTCTTACCTCATAATTTTATCCACGTACACATCTAAGAACTAAAGCACTAAGTCCAAGCCCTAATGACCACACATATCTCAACTCTCGATGCTAACTAAGGTTCATGCGTGGGATGTCTCACAAGAATAATCCAAATATGGAACCCCCCGATACACTAGTACGTATCATTATCAATCATCGAGATCCATAAGCCCAAAGCACATAACCATGATATCCAAAATGATATTCCCCAACATATAAGTCTAATCTTCCACTCCCACGTCACTGAAGGCATTATACAATACGACGCTTTCACTATCACTAAGTCCTCAATGCTAAATAAATAACGAGCTAAATCTCTCTACTCAACAGTAAACCCAATATCCCCTTAATCGCCTCAATAATGCCCCTAACCATAGGGATCTAAAATAATGAGACATCCATATTTCCCTAAGTCTTTTTTATAATATAAAATATATACATGCTCGGCCCTCTTTCAAGTGATACTTTGCAAAAAAAACATCCTACCTTGGAATAGCGAATATGATAGTCTTACTGTAACAGTCCACTATTGCTCAAACCTTTGCTAACTAATCAATACCCATGCTAACATCATACTCCTATATCATATCTCTCTACAACAAGCAAATCCACTAAAGAATATCCTCTTAGTGTTCATACCCACTCCCCTGTAGGTGGAATAAAAAAAAGCCTTGCTACTTAAGGGCAAATATATATATACACACACAAACACATACACACACACAATGGTGATACTAACAATAAACCCACTAAACCCATGTCACGCAAGAATCTAGTGCTAACAAAACTATGATGACACACTCTCATCACCTAAAACTTACCCTAATATTCCCAAGAATAAAATTCATACTTGCAACTGCTAATGTCACTGGCTTTCTACACCTCTTTAGACGCATCACTCACATTTAGAGTGAACCAAAAACTATTGTAATTGTTTCCCCATCCGGGCACCCTATTCTTGTCCCCTTGCTCATTTTGGACAAGTTCAATGCATGTGGTCCTATTCTTAACATATAACACCTCTCGTGTAACCCCCATGTCTTTGGCCCCACTAAATATGTTGGTATTTCTCTGCTTTTGGCCCTAGTAGCCTCAACCTTGTTGGCTACCACTGTTGTTCCCTTGGCTCCGTTGGCCCTGTGGAGCACGATGATGGCCCCATTGGAATCCACATTTATTTAGTCAAAATTCCCTTTATCATAATATCTTAAACGTATCCCTTTACTGGTTATCCCTTATGAGGTGACCCACTAACACCAGTACGTCCAGCCTTTCTCTATTGGGTATAATCTCCAATTCTCTTGGGTCCCCTTGCATGTAAGCATTGATATTGACCTTGTAAAAGTATGATATTTATGGCATTAGTGTACGTTGTTCAAGACGGATTTCCCCCTCTATGTTGTCGTATGCTACCCATGAGTCCATCATCAACTTAAAGAACCTTTTTTCCTTTGTATCCATCTTGTTGGGTACAAAGTTTTCTAAGCTAGCACATTCTTCCTCATACTCGACCACTGTCCGACTCTCTTGTAATAAGTACAGAAATTTCATTCGTATCTCTATTCAAACAACAGATGAAAGGATTTAAAGTAAAAATGTACCCTAAATTCCTCGATATTTATAGTATCTATCTCCTTTGATATGGTAGTTGACTCCCACCACTACAACACTATACCTACGAGCTAAACAAATTTGCCAAAAATTTTATCTGAATTTCACTGCACTGTTCCACACTCAAATGTCTTTGGATGTTACCCTTCCATTGACTATGTAATACCACGCCTACATTCCACTAAAACTCCGGTGGATGGACCTCCTGGAAGTTCCCTCTGACTCTCTCCCATGCTGATTGTACTGGGTGAGTCTGAATTGGCGCTACCATCTTCTGTTAAGGTGCTTGGAGAAACTGTTGTGCTCTAGCGGTCAATACATTAACTGCCTGAGCAACAACATTGGTGACCTCTATCACGGTCACCACCCCATGAATAATCTGCGACTCTGACTATTGATTCATAGTATGAATCAATAGTCTTAAACATAGGGCTCTACATCAAAGAGGAAGCAACATTGAAAATGTAAAAAGTCACACAGATTCCAAGGACACTATAACCTGATGCTCTGATACCATCTGTGACACCCTGTATATTAAAATAATGGGTGGTCAGTCCCTACTAAAATAAAAAATAGTCTCATATGGCTCATTCTTAGCATCACTTCAATTAATAACTAACCACATATTACTTTAGCAAGTAGTGTCAAATTTTAATATTTCATTAACATGCGATAACATGAACCAATCAACAATAATACCGTACACAGTGACTGATGTACATGAAACTATAATGTAAAGTCTGAAGATGAGATACATAAATAAAGTCCCCGAATAAACCATCAGGTAAAAATCCAGTACATCAAATCCAACATCTGAAATAATCTGAAATATATAAGTCTAAGTAAAAAGGGCAACACGCTCAACCAATACTGAAATAGATAACCTAATTTAGAATATCAATAATAGAATTTGCAACTCAAAAATCCTGCACGGATCCAAATCAGCTGCATGTAAGTGTCCCTCGAAAGAATAGTCATCCTTGGCGTCCCTGTGGCTAGACAGCTAAAGGTTTTAAAATAGATTTGATATGGTTAAGAGCCCAATACCTTTTTAAAACATTTACAAATAATTTAAATGTATTAATAAATAGGAAGTACAACTTTCTATATTTAAGCCGGTGTCGCACTCGCTTGAGATACTCCTCACTTCTGAACTATAGTGCGTACCTAACGTATTCATTTTAAATCTTAGTTATCCTACCCAACCAAACTAGTCTCCATATCATTATAGGTTCACACACTACCATGTGTTACCCGTATTTTCCATAATTAGCTTTCACATCCGCTTAATAATTATAATTCTCAATTGTAATTAAACCAACCCATTTCAAATAACGTTCATTAGTTATTAATTCAATATTCAGAAGTTAATATCAGAAAATTCATTTCCAATAACTTTCACCAGTTATCAAATCATTATTCACACTTAATGTCTTAAGCCTGTATATAATTTGCGTCACTTATATATACATATATGAACATAGCATCCTTGAGTTTTCCTCCCATATCCATATCAATTTACTATTCGTATTATTCTTTACCATGCCCAGATATATATATTTTCATGCAAATATATTTGTAATATATATTTTCATGCAAATATATTTGTAAAATACCAATCATATCAAGTATATTCATACTTACATAGCGCTCGCTATATAAGTATAAACGTCATCCCTCCGAGTAATACCACAATGGATGCGGGTCTCTATAATGCTATCATGCACCATGACATTGACACATAATCCCGGGCTACCGAGTAGGAATCTTACATTGATCTAAAATAATCGTAAACGTATTGGATGCGGTTATAGTCCTGAGCCAGTGAGTCATGACCATACCATAAATCACCTCACTACTACTCCAACCTTACATAGGGTGGGCATTCATGACCCTATGACCCTTGGGCTGATACTACACCTGCTGAGATTCTCTAGGAGAGATCACCCACGATGCACAACCTCCCTGATAGCACTAGAGTGGTTTGTTCACATAATTATATCGTACACACACACACACACACACACACACACACACATATATATATATATATATATATATATATATATATATATATATATATATATATATATTTCAAATTAATCCTGCTAACCGTGCATATCACTCATAGCACAAGCCTAAATTTCCCTAGTGTACAACCAACCCCCAAAATTCTTAAATACTCACTTAATTATTTATATATAACTCATTTATATTTAATTCCGAACATAAATCCTACCTCAACCAACACGTATCCATGTTTTATCGAATTTTTAGCTCAAACTCATTATTAAGTTTCCACATGTACTAATCGTTCCAATTACTCTAAACTTAGCCCTGAATATGACCCAATCATTCCATGACATTCCATAATATTCTATAGTCATTTATATATGTTCCAACTCTTTTACGGACATCCCATACTAACTCGAAAATTTACCCATTTCCAAAACTCATTGAAAATAAACAAAATGGGCAACAATCAATTCTCTCATGTTGTCACGTCCCCAAAATGACATAGTTTTGTCTGTTATGAATCTGCCCATTATTTTGTTACCCAAAATAGTCCCAATCACCATTGGACCCTCAAAATTGGATATTTTTTTTTGTTGTTACAGAAGCCGAACAGAGTCCCCTGTCCAAAAATCATCTCGATCGAACATCGTTATGGTCGTCTGCATCACATTTTAGAGATCTGACCGTCAGATTTCCTTGAATTTGGGACATGTTCTAACTGAAGCCGAGAAAAAATTGTTTATGGAAAATCAACTTAATCGAATATCGTTAAGGTTATCTTCATCATGTTTTGATCATCCGATCATTCCATGCTTTTAATTTTCAAGGATTAAAACACCAAAATCTTATATTTTCGATTCAAGAATATAACTAACCATGATGAATCCTAAAATTCTTATCAAGATCTTACTTTCATCATGTGGGATTCATTCAATAATTTCATACACTAATTCACACCGCTCTTTATGGAATCAATATCTCAAAAAGCCCATTTACATGCACTACAAAAAACATGTTCCTTTTGCAATTATTTTTTGGCAAGGAGTAAAATTTCGTTGAAGAAAGTGTATCTTTTGCAAGGAAAATATAATTTTATTACAAAAAATTATTTATATCCAATATAATTTGCAACGAAATAATTTGTTGCAAAAAGTATAATTTTAGCAAGGATTTGTTTTACTTTCGTTGTTAAAATATAAGCGAAAGATTTGGTGCCCTCCTTATATTTTATGTGAACAGCTATTGCAAGGATTGTTTTCATTTTGTTGCAAAACATATTTAGGAATAAGTCAAAAAGACTTTGTTTTAATTAAAATTTTGCATTTCACACAAATACTACCCCACGATCACCACACCTATGACACCCCGCCTAATTAAATACCGGGCGATCACTCCTTTATTAAATTAAATCAAGGTGAACAGTTGGTTCATTCTCAGCATCACTGTCGATAAAAATAATTTTCCAATTTAACACCCTAAATAATTAAGCTAAGTGTCAAAACCAATTTTAAACATTAACTTCCAAATTTTATTTAAAGAAAAGATTTATTTATTTTATTAACAAAGATCAATGAATAAGATTCACGCCACAATAAACTGGAACCAAAAATCCAATATATAAAACATCCATCAACGAATGTCAACATACGAGAAAATAAAGTAATACATCCATCCTGAACAAAATCCCATAATAATAACGAACTAGGAAACAACTGAAATAACAAGGTCCCAACATAAAGAAATAATGGAAAGGACTACACATGCCCATCTGAATGAAAGTGCTAAGAGTGGATCTGAATGATCGAAGTCGTCTAATCAAAAGACCTGCAACTCCCACCTAAGATGCAGCACGTTCCTTCCAAGAGATTCTAAGCAAGACGCCCCTATGGCTGGGCACCTGAAATACGTACATATATATACAAGGGGGAGAGGGAGAGAGAAAACGGGTCAGAGCCCGAAAGTGTGTATGATTAAAAATTTGTTTAGCAAGTATTTAAATTGATACAGGCCAATGCAACAACATATTAGTTCGACACTCTCTTGAGAAATTCTCACCTCTCTTCTAGTGTGCACGCCTATCGTACTAACCTTCCCCGAATGGTTTAACTTAAAATATTATCATACTAACCTTCCCAATAATTTAGTTTATCTTAACTTACTCATAAGTTTTAAAAACCGAACAATGTCAACGTGTGAAAAGGGTACTTTCAAAGTGTAGCACAACTCTCGTTTTAGCTTCATTAATTTATAAAGTTTCCCAGTGACATATTATATTCTCGCAAAACAGTATTTATTATTTGAGTCAACTACCATATCCTACTTATGAAAACAAAGTAGGCAGTTTAAATTCCATAATATCATATATATATTAACTACACGAATAATATATATATATATAACAGCACCCCAACTAAAGCTATGGTGCGTGCATACTTCCACTATCCCAAACCCCATACCACTCATATCAAGGGGAATACAAATTCGGAATCACTCTCGAATTGTATTAACACATACACAAACAATAGTGAGGCGAAGCATAGATTCCAAGTCACTAAGAGGATGGCACATACTCGCGTCTCTTAGGACCGTCTGGACTATTAATTCAATAGCCTATACCAAGGATATCTATCTTCTAGGGTAAAAGTCAATATCCCCCATAAAGGTCCCATCGAGATAAGACTTGTCCCAGCGCGGTAACCTCAAGGATAGCAAGTAGCGCGGTATGTTTTTCACATGCATATAATATATGTACATACAATCATATAAATATACCACTTTATCATATTAATATAGGTTCTTCTCATCACCCATAATTATACCATATATCCTTAATTTCACAGTTATAGAATTTCGCATAAGGTTTCGTCTCTAACCTTGACTCGAAGGGTTTTCTCACTAGTTATGGAACACTCATGGGTTCTATCCATCCAATTAACAAATTCATTAGGTAGACATCTATTCACTATCGTAGGTATTCGTCATAATCCCTCACTTGAAATACGTAGTTCGTCATTCCTTAATTAATTATCCCTAAAACACAATAATCATTTCATAATAAAGTTCTCAACACTTAATCATATGTCCTACTGGTCTCTCCTATATCCCAAAACATTTTATTTAATATGCCCAAGGATTATTCCATGATAAATTAATTCAACTAATTAAACAAGGGGAAATAAGAGGCTGCCAGGAAGGGTCGATCGATCGACGGCTGGGGCTCGATCGATCGACGCTCTAGGGTCGATCGATCGATCAAACAGGTGTTTCGATTTCTGCAGAAGTGCAGTTACGGGTTTCATCAAAATTCTTCATCCAAATACATATTTTTCAACACTAATCATCCCAAAACTTATACCACAAACATAATAACATATTACCAGATGTTTCTAACGTTAAGCATGCGTATAACCATCATTAAACATGATTAAACAACCTAAAATCTCATCTAATCATCAAGAACCCTAAGTTTTCTTAACTTCTGTTCTAATCAGTTTTTCTCCAGAATTTCCTTCTACATAATCATCAAAATTCATGGGTTAATCATCTACATCATATAAGACTTCCAGAATATGGTTTTAATCTTTTCTACATGCAAATTCCTATCAAAAAGTGAGGTTTTCTTCCATAGATTATACTCCTAATCATTTCCTAACTAATATGAATATTGCACCAACGAAAATACGCAAGTTAAACACTTGCCTGGGATTTCAGAGGTCTGGTATCCTGTTGATTTTGGTGTGGTTGCGTTCTCCTCCTCGAGATCTACGTGTTGGTGGTGACGGCGGTGCAAACGGTGGTGTATTTGGCCTTGAATCACCTTGTGAGCTCTCTCCTCTCTTCTCCAATGGCCGTACTAGGGTTATGAATGTTCTAACCCTAAAAGGCTGACCTAAATAGCTGCTAAGGATGGCTGAAATTTGTGGGTTTAATTACCCTATTTTGTAAAATGACCAAAATGCCCTCCCGGGTCACTAATTAGGCCTAAAAACACCCCGAGACCCAAACTAAACCCCCGGGTACACTTTTCTGACTATCTCGACCCTTTCGGACGCGTTGGCGCACTCAAAACAACCATACAGACAACTTATAAAATATTCCCTTTTTAATTAACATAATTAGTCCCGACGTGACACGGTGACGTCCCGACTTAAATTTCCGAAATAGTCATATAATTTACTTATGACATTCAATATAACCAATATAATATATTACTATGCTCATTAGTAATATTCAACAAGTTTCCCATAATTACTAACTCTAGTCACGTTAATAATTATAACATAATTAATTTCCGGATTTTTATTAAATAAATCATCACATTAAATTTAATAAATCCCCAAATTAAATATAGCATAAAAATACGGGGTATTACACCTCTACAAACCCTCTTTCTCTCTCCCGCTCTACATATCATATGTGATCCCATCTCCGGACAGATTTGATTCCATCTCTGTCCCCACTCTCGGTAATCCCTCTTCAGCTCTCTTGATTTGGCATATTTTTTTGTTTTGGATTTATGGGTTTTTCATTCTTGTTTTGGGAATAATATGGAATGTGGCGAATAAGCTATAAATGTGGCAAAGTAGTTTTAGCACAAGCACCCACAATGCACTAATCCAGAATAAATGGGACGTAATAGTGATCGGCGGCGGCCACAACGGCCTTACTGCTACCTCTGCCTACCTCGCTCGCTCTTTTCTCTCCGTTGACGTACACGAATGCCACCTTGTGGGTGGTGCCGCCGCCACCAAAAAACTCATTCCCGATGTCAAGTTCTCCCGTTAAAGTTACATACAATGCCTCCTTCACCTCTCCATTATCAGGTATGTTTCTCTACTTGTACTATAAACACAATCAATTAAACGTAGCATTTGATTGATTTATTATTAATATCTAACATTGGTGTTGTTTTGTTAAAGTGAATTAGAGTTGGATAAACATGGATTGAGATTAGTGAAGAGGAGTCCTTCATCCTTCACTCCTTGTATGGACGAATGATATCTTCTATTGGTCCATGATAAAGACTTAAATCTTTCTCAAATTTCTAAATTCTTTAAACATGATGCTGGAGCCTATCCCAGGCCATCTCTCTTTTTTCCTCGGAATAGCCAAATAATTGGATCACTCATGGCTTTCATTACAATATTCAAATTAAATGTTGATAAGGGTTTCATTGCTTTTTAAAGTAAGGGGTTGTCTTCATTCATCATTAAGGGGGTAATATTTTGGGTTTGTTTTTATTTTTAATGCTGAAAATGGTTTCAGCATTCCTAATTAAGAGAATGCTGATTTTTTTTTAATGAAATATCATTTCAATTTTACCCTTATTGTATTTCCTAAAATACATTGATGTAAAACACTTTAGTAAATAATTATCTATGGTAAAATGGTCAAATTATATATATTCAGCATTCAAAACAAATAATTGTAAGCAAACAATATACATTATGCTTTTGTTCATAGTTTATGCAGTTGGGGATCTAGTTTCATTTAGGGTTTTAAGTTGCACTCATTATACTACTGCGATTCTTGTTAACATTGAAATTTAGTGAAAATTTGAATGATATAATAATAGTTTAGATGATTTTTAAATCAGGAACCCATATGTGACTGGTAAATCTGTGTTTGGTATCAAATATAAATATGGGATTCTCCTGGCTGGTGATATGGGAGGTTCGATTATGATCCCATTTATTCCCACATTCTCATGATTTTCATGTTATATATTAATTGAATTGATTAGTAATATAGTTTGTTGTGTTGTAGCAACATTAACTAGTTGTATGGCTTGGACTTTTATAAGAAGTCTATTCTGAAACATCTCCCTATTACTATTGCAATACCAAGGTAACAGAAAATTTTAGCCAAAATAGGCAGCAAATTCACTTCTTTGGACTAGAGCATTTTCGGTTAGTCTAGTTATTCACACCTAATGTTTATATCACTTTCGAATGTGCAATTATAAAAATAAGTATACTTAGTATAGTTTGTTCTTAACACATGTATTAAGACATGTTTTGTTCATCTCTTTTGTTGTGTTTATTCTTAAGGCCGTGTTCTTATAATTCTTTATATCCTCAAACTTTATTACCGTCGTAAATACGAATTTGGACAGTTCAGAATTTTTGGACTAGGGTAGTGTTTTAAGCTTGATATTATTTTGTAGGTGCAATTCGGGTCACTACAAACCAATGTTACCTGGTACGTGGGAATATGTCATAACATCTGTATCTTTAGAAAAAGAAGGTAAATGACCATATACTCTCTTACTTCATTGTTAATTTTTAGTGAAAGTAACAGGTTACTCACTCATGTTCAATTATTCTAACAGTAGTTTCCATTATTTTTTCTTCATCTTGGGGTGGGGTGAGGTGGATAAATTGATTATATGCTCTGTATTAGGAATAAAATCTATGGAAAATCAGGTGGAGGAATCTTCTTGACTATTTTTTTTCTTTATTTTTTAACCATCCTCTTTGGGTCGGCCACAAACATTTTATTGAGGTCATGTGGAGACTATCTTGGATATTATTAGTTATGATATTTGTTGTTGTTTTATTGTCAACTAATTAATAGGAGTAGATATATTTGGTTGAATGGTCCACATGATTCGTTTTGAGCAATGGGGGAGGAGAAGGTAAAAATAATGCTTTGAAAACCAAAGTGCACTCTTGGTTTGAGGTTTGTGTTTTATGGGAATCTAAATTTGTAATTTTAGATGGAAAATATTTACACTAGGAAGGAATCATCATTTTGTCTTTTAATCTCTTAACATGAATTATGAGACTTCATATGTGAATTACCAATTCGGGATTCCTGAAATCGATAAAAACTCGAACAAAACAAGTAATAAGCTTCTTATGTTTCGCAATGCTGTTCTTTAATTTGATTTAAAATTTCAACATTGTTTCATTGCCTCCCGTTGAATTATATTTCATCAATGTTTTCATATAGACTATTCTTCTCATCTAACATTATGATTTATTAATGGTTCCAATTAATTGTTAGAATGCCATTAAATCGATATCAAGTTCGACGTCGTTCCCCTGAAAAGCTAACGGAGGTTTTTCCAGGCATAAAGTTATGTTAAAATGAAATGAATCCTATGAATTTTACTCTGTTTTATTAAACGAATCCACTATAAAAATCGGTATACAATGGTAAGTGGGCATATTCTATTAGATGATTATGTGTTTACTTAATCTGAACTAAGGGAAAAGTAAAACATCATCACTTCTATGATGATGCTACAGAGATCTAGATTCAACTTAGGATCCAAAATTTATCGATATTTCGCAGAGATTTGGCGTTACATTAAAGACAACGGCGAATGGTTTTACTCCCCCGAAGGGTGGGGAAATGGATCTGATGGTCACACTGTTTTCCGCTCAACATCCAACAAAGGAAATGGAGTTGTCTCCATCTTAGCTTATCCTTCTTCTAGACTCAATATAGTTAAAGGGACCAGATCAGAGAAATGACTTTAGCATGATGGATATTTCAGGGTTCTTGGTTATTAAAGCAGCACTATTCATTTTAACGATGATACTCGCCAAAGCACTGTTAAAGTAATGGCTCCTCGTAGGGAATAAGATGTTGGTCATGTGTTCTACATGAAGTAGGTACGTTGTGTTGCTATTCCATATTTGAAAAGTATGGTCTCTGCTGGTTAAGCTACCATATCATCTTTAATTACAATCTCAAGCATGCTTTACTTGGGAAAAACTATGAATATGTAACAATCCGCCTAATTAAATATCGGGTGATCAGTCCTTTATTTAATTAAATCAGAATATCCAGTTGGTTCATTCTTAGCATCACTATCGAAAAAATTTGTCTTCATTAATCATCTTATAGTTAATTAAGATAAGTGTAAAAAAAATCCATTTTTAATTTAATTAAAACCATTCCACGACACGAAATAAAAATACACAACAATACAACATAACTGAATTACCTACAACAAGAATAAATGTGACAGGAATAACTCTCTAGTTAAATTATAACATTTACACTAAATAAAACTGATATCCACAATGCTTACAAAAATGATTACAACCTGTAGAATCCTGGGCAGCATGCCCCAAAAGAAGTAGACGCTACAAATGAATGAATCAACAGAAAAGAAGCGTCTAAATAAAATCCGCATCTCTGCTAGTAGCTATAATCCATTGGAAAACCATAATCTATACTAGGAATCCCTACCACTGGAGACCTGAAGTACAAGATATAGTAGAGAAGAGAATATGCAAGGAAATGGGTTAGAGCCCGAGTGTAAAATATTTTGTTAAAATAGCAAGTGCATTAACCAGTCCAATTAAGCATTTATTATGTACATGTTAGTTTCTCGAGTTCTCTCTTGAGGATTCTCACACCTCGTCTAGAGTGCACACCTATCATATCTTATTATCTTCCTAGTTAAAGTTCCCTCCTAACTAATTTCCACAACATAATTCTAACCCATATCATAAACCCATATGTCCCATACCATACGTAATATAATTATTAATATTCATTTCTCTTTAATATGGACTAGTCTTGTTACAACTTTGGAATTATGTGTTCACTTACTTAATTCAATTAAGATTCCATTATTTACTTCAATCTACAACATTACACAGTAGTTTAAATCACAGTTTATATTTTTAATCTACATTATCACAAAATATCTCTATATCTATATTTACAATGTCATTGAGTCGATTACATCACAAAATATATATATAATAACACACTAATTATATATATATACTAATACGGTACCTCCCCAGTCACAGCTGCGCTGTATGCATAGTCTGCTATCATGTCCTGATAATGTCACTATATAGAGGACTACTGATTCGGCATCTCTCACGAATCATATCATAACACAAATACATTGGAGGCGAGCATACTCCCCAGCAAAATGGGTCACGAACTTACCTATGCTGCCATCCAACCATCGAAACTATCAAATACATCGATAGCACGTGTCCAAGGTCCTATGCTTAGGTTACGAATATAAAATCCCTCCCAATTGGGCGCACAAGGATAAGACCATCCACAACGCGAAACCTCCAACCCGATAGCAAGCAGTGTAGGTATGTCATACATACAAATAATAATATAGGTATTCATCACACCTATATAAATATAACATCCATAAGGAATTCACCCAACCATATGATAATTCCCATACGTAGTATTTTTATCTATCAAATCCTACATATTAAATATTATGACTTTACTCCTCAATTTATTATTCCCGAGCCTATCTCATTACTCGAAGATTAAATAAGTTTTCCTTGATATATATTCAGTAAGAAACTCACTTATACCCTACTGGTCCATGTCATCATACTCCTCGAATAATTTTGAATTAATCTCGTCTTTAATTAGAATTATATTCGGTAAAATCTATTCTCTCAAAACCATATATTCCTTCACTTAGGAATATTATCACATATGGACTTAAGATTTTCCCGATTATTCAAATGATCCCCACCCTATTGGTCCTATCCTTAATCTTCATATAAATGAATTACAACCCAAAAGGTCAATCTATCAATCGTAATTCGTTCGATTAATTAACATAATTCTCTCTAATTTAAATCCCAAACATAACAATATTAATCTAGGTCTTACCTATAGCCTACTCCCCTTCCGTAAGTCCCATTATGTTCAAATAATAATCGATAAAAATTTCTAAATGTTTTGGGATTAAATCAAGAATTGAAAAGGAACAAGTTCATCATTTACGGGGAGGTCGATCGATCGATGGTCAGGAGTCGATCGATCGATCACCTAGTTATCAAACCAAATTCTGTAACTTTTGTTCTACGGGTTTCACAACTTTTGATCATTCAAATCTCTATTTTAATGTCCCAAATTTCTTATAATACATACCACATGATATAGAAACATTTTTAAATGATTCCTACTGTTCAAAACAACCTAGAATCATCAAAAGATTGAATTAAAGTGTATATATTTCATATTTTCCAGAAAAAATAAAATATATGATTTCTCAAGAACAATCCTATAACTTTCTGAATTTCTCCCACATGTGATGTTTATTTTGTGGATTAATGTCTACCAACAACATGAGATTTATTCTACATATTTATTTTTTTCAAAAATGAACTAACATCTAACAAGTTTATCTCTAAAACATGGAATTTCTCATAATTTTCAGAAAACTCATATTTTATTATTTCTCCAAGAACATCATATAAACTAAGATTTTCTTCATCAATAGCTTCCAAATTTTGTGAGTTAAATTCTATACTCAAAAGAAAATTAATCTTACATCATTCGCCTTTCAAAGATTCAATTAACATCACCATAATTCATCTTTGATTATACATCTTTTCAGAATTTTCTAAACAACCTAACATGGACAATATACATGCTAAATTTGTAATAATTAATCACTTGCATTTAGATTGTAGGTCTGATCCGTTGGGGATGATATTCTACTAGTGATCCTCTCTTTTTTCGGCCAACTTCCGACAGTGGTGGTGGTGACTCTTGGTGGTGCAGGGTGGATGTCCTTTAGTTTTCCTGGAAAAGTCTCTTATTCTCCCATAGAAAGTCCCTCAATCTTCCCTAAACCTTTTCCTCTTATTTTTGGTGAATGAATCTAAGCTCTCTAATCTCATTACTTATAAAATAAATTCATATATCCGAAGTTACTATTCACCTCCCTTGTAAAATGATCGAAATACCCTTCCGGGGTGTCCTTTCGGTTCCAAAGTGCTCCGAGACCCAAATCAAACACCCAAGTAGTGTTTTTCAACTATTTGAACCCTTACGGACGCATTGGCGCAATCAAAATAACCATTCAAATAACATAAAAATAATTCAATTTTATTTCATTAAATTATAATTCCGACACGACTCAAATGCGCATCCCGACTTTAACTACCATAATTGTCGTACATATAATTTGCGACAATTTTATAAAGTCATAAGCAATTGTAAAGTCATAATCATATATATATATATATATATATATATATATATATATATATATTACTTTAATCACTAAGTAATACTCTACATAAATCACAAATTACCTTATTCTTTAGTAATATTTAAATCCGAATTAATTTCCAATTATATCACAATTAATTCAAATTAAACCCATTTTAAAAGTCATTAAAAATACGCGGTATTACATGCTTCCCCCCTTGCAACGGAATTTCATCCCGAAATTAGGAAAACATATGTATTGCAGCTAAGAACAATTCTGGATAAGTATTGCGCATCACATAGTTGGGCTCTCTAGTAGACTACTCTGTGACGCCCATACAATATGCTATCGAATACCCCCAATAATGAACACCTCACTTACGATCATTTTAACCCCAGGTTACCCTGTCACATAGGTTCTCATCGAAGCCTTAGAGTTTAAGTTTCACTACTTATGATTTATTCAAGATATTCACTATCTAACCTTCTACTATATGCACTTAAATGGAGTATCTGTTCTTTAGATACATACTATCTCGTCTTGCGATTATCATGCCCTAAGTAGGTTAATTCAGCAGTATATATTCGACACACAATATATACTATAAGTTTCAAATCATCTTTACCATTCGTAATAGTTCATGGTTCCTCACTTTTATCCCACAAGTAGAAAAAACAATAAGATTTACCGTACCATACTTCAACTGGCACCATGCTCAACAGTAAACTTATAAGAGTTATAGTACACCAACTTCACTAGTGGAACGTACGTCTCTCATCCTCCCTTAAGATTCAAGGGTACAAACATAATTTATCTTCCAACATCATATTTTTCCTCTTAGTCTGCCCATTATTCCGCAGATGATAGATCATACCAAATCACAACTCGGTACCCATGCCTCGCGAAAGTTCTTCCAAAATCGAGAGACAAAATCTCATCCTAATTGGACACAATATTAAATGGTACCCTTTGTAATCTAACTATCTCGGTTATATTTAGATCAGAGCATATTGTCTTTTAGTATGATCAACTCTAACTGGCATAATGTGATCTGATTCAGTCAACTGATCCACTATCACTCATATAGGATCGTAACCATCTTCGCGATAAAATCGTTACGAATATTCTCCCAATACTACTTAGAAATCCCTAACGATTGGTGAAACCTCTATTGGTTTCGAATGGTCCACCCTAATTCCTACAGACAGGTGGCCCTTTACAAGATGAATCTATCCAAACATCTCTTCATTTAAATCCTATTACCACAGTCATGTATAGCCTGATACATTTGTTATTCTACCCACTATATCTCTAACCGTCATAAATGACCAGACATTTAAGTCCCGATATCTAAACCTCTATATTTATTTTCATTATCCCATATCTCTAAAATGGGGAACAATATCAGATTCAATTACCTAGGGCGCCCATACACCCTATATGTCTCGCATTGTTGCACAAATAACATATACTCTTCTTTAATCAATTTTTGCTTACTTGGCATACTGATATGGTAGGGGTTCACTCAATCACCCCACTAGCCATAACTTGATTACTCTATCAGTGGCATCATATCTTTATTCATAATGTTACTAGTACTAGGCGACTCTTAAGTCATAATAGAATTATCAACTCTAAATTTATGTTTGTATATATAAATTGACTAAGGTACGAACTTATGGACTATCGTCCAAACTTCTCTCCCACTCCCGACGTTCGCTAGTTTCATGCGTGGGATGTCTCGCTAAGAAAAATCCAAACAAGGAACCCCCCGATACACTACTACTTAACATAGTCGGTCGTCGATATCCGTAATGGCACTCAATCCATAATTTGTACCTTCCCATAATTTATGTATGTTGACATAAAAGTCTATTAGTCCATTCTTATATATCCCTAAAATAACATAATACATGTTGCTCTAATTATCCCAAATTCTCAGCGCTATATATAATGGACCATTTCTTGCTATTCAACAACATAATATATCCTGAGTCACATCAGTAAAATAAATTTCTACTCACACATATAACTAGACAACATTTTCACTAAGGTATATGGTATCATGAAATATAGGCCCAACCCTATTTCAGTTGGTACCGCGCAAAAAATAATTTTACTCTCCCTGGAGTATCCAACACGATAGTCTTATCACTCAATCTACTATCATTTAAACATTTGGTAATTTATCACTACATATTACCATAATAAGTTCTAATATGCTAACTTAAAGCAATAGCAACTTATAATCACAAAATATACTATTAGGACCCACTCGGTTCACTCACGTGGGATACCAAAAAGTCCTGGTATCAACGAGAAATACTTTTATAACTCGACTGTTAAAATAATTATTTCCACTAACCTCGACTCTCACATAAGTTTAGGGTTTTCAATTTATATATGTATGTTGTGACACACCATGTCACTAGAATTAATTCTTTATTCACAAGGGTGAAATAAAAATTTAGCAATCTCTCTGAATCACGTAGGGCCCTTACATTCACTTCTCACGGTCAAAACAACTCACGATCACTTGCACCCTTTATACATATATGATTCCATCCTATAGTTGTACCCACTCGTTGTGGACAAATTATTCACTCCTGTGATTTACACGACCCTTTTTGAATCGTTTGCCCATCATATCTAGGCCTCAAATATTATCTTACCAACCTCCCTTTTTCTTCTTGGACCCTGCCATCCTTGAAATACAATATGCTATAATCACCGAGGACTCCACTGGTCCTATATAAGCCTACCACTCTTGGGTCATAAAATTCTCGGACCTAATTCTCTTCACCCAATTATTCCACTAGAAGTCTCACTCCTCCAGCTGTTATGCCTAAATTGGTTTGGTTTACTATTCTCAAAATTTATCTGTCTCACTACTCAATGTGGACAGATTTAACACTTAGTAGTCTATCTCTCTACACATAGGGTAATTTCCCTTACTATTTCCTCGTTACTGACCATTTGAACGTCCTTCTCTGGGACCTATCAATCTTAACTCCCAATTGTTATTCCCATTATTCTTTTGGCTCTACAGGTCCTATGGGATACATTGTTGACTACACTAGTCTTGGCTGATTTCATCGCCACTAAGTAGGGGTTTAATCATGTCACTTTAAATGGGTCCCTTACTGGGTACACCTTTCGGTGATGTTTTATAAACAAAATTTAATTCGATCTTCCCCTTTTGTTAGGTTTCCTAACCCTTCCAGATCCCCTGCATTTGGAAGCATCATCAAATTTCTTGGTGATGTTAATCCTAGTCGTCTTCGTCAGATTTCCACTCACACTAGAGTATTTCACTCACGAGCCCTTTCATATAATTAACTCTACTTTTCTTCTATATACTCCATTCTTCCTAGGGTAAGGAGTTCGTTAAACATGTTACTTCTCCCTCTCTTGCCCATAAGAGACAAGTTTTGAAATTCCATTAATATCCTTATTAAAACATCAAATGAACGATTTTACTATCGAACCATACCTAAAACTCTTATTCCATCTTCACACGTGTTCTATATATGTGATGTCTAACTCTCATCACTTAAGTTTGTTCTTCCTAAAAAAAATTTTACTAGAAAATTTTCAAATCCTTGATGTTACTACACTTCACCCTTCAAAAATGCCTTTGAATTTATTCCTTCACAAGAGTCCTTCTAACTCCCTCACCTTTCACATACAATGATGGGTGAGTTAAGAATGGTACAACCATCAACTATGATGGTTCTTGGGAAACTACAGCTCCTAAGCGACTACCTTAATGTTCTCAGCCTAAACAATAATTATGATGATTTTAATCTCTAACACCATTTTCCAAAATACTCTATATCTTTGGCTAAGTCCTCCTCGTGCTATCCTTCTAACGTCTCTTTCTAGTTGTCCCAATGTGTTTGGCGCACGATTCCCGACCGAACTCGCATAAGTATTACATCTCACATACTTCATGGCAGGAGAACGTAAGTCCAAATACGCAGAAGAATTCAACATCCTAATAATAGGGCTCTATATCAAAGAGCGCTACGCTGAAATGTAGTATGCCGCACATATCCTAAAGAGACTAGAACCTGATGCTCTGATACCACCTGTAACAACACGCATAATAAAATATCGGGTGATCAATTCTTTATTTAATTAAATCAGAATATCCAGTTGGTTCATTCTCAGTATCACTGTCGAAAAACAATTTCTTTATTAATCAACTAATAGTTAATTAAGCTAAGTGTCAAAAACTTTTTCCATTTTTAAATTAATTAAAACCATTCCACGACACGAAATAAAAATATGCAACAAGACAACACAACTGAATTGGCAACAACAAGAATAAATGTGACTGGAATAACTCTCTAGTTAAATTATAACATTAACACTAAATAAAACTAATATCCACAATGCTTACAAAATTAATTTCAACCTCTAGAATCCTGGGCGACATGCCCTAAATGAAGTAGACACTACAGCTTAATGAATCAACAAAAAGGAAACATCTAAACAAAATCCGCATCTCTACTAGTAGCTATAATCCATCGGAACATCCATAATCTATGCTAGTCATCCCTACTGCTGGATACCTGATGTACAAGATATAGTAGAGAAGAGAATATGCAAGGAAACGGGTCAGTGCTCGAGTGTAAAATATTTTGTTATAATAGCAAGTGCATTAACCAGTACAATTCAACATTTATTATGCACATGTGAGTTTCTCGAGTTCTCTCTTGAGGATTCTCACCTCTCATCTAGAGTGAACACCTATCGTATCTTATTATCTTTCTAGTTAAAGTTCCCTCCTAACTAATTTCCTCAATGTAATTCTAAACCATATCATAAACCCGTATGTCCCATACCATATGTAATATATGTAAATGATTCCTACTATTCTAAACAACCTAGAATCATCCAAATATTGAATTAAAGTGTATATATTTCATATTTTCCACAAAAACTAAAATATATGATTTCTCAAGAACAATCCTATAACTTTCTGAATTTCTTCCACATGTGATGTTTATTTCGTGGATTAATGTCTACCAACAACATGAGATTTACCCTACATATTTCTTCTTTCTAAAAATGAATTAACATCTAACTAGTTTATCTTTAAAGCGTGGAATTTCTATTAATTTCCAGAAAACTCATATTTTATTATTTCTCCAAGAACATCACAAAAACTAAGATTTTATTCATCAATAACTTCCAAATTTCGTGAGTTAAATTCTATACTCAAAAGAAAATTAATCTTACATCATTCTCCTTTCAAAGATTCAATTAAAATCACCATAATTCATCTTTGATTATACATCTTTTTAGAATTTTCTAAACAACCTAACATGGACAATATACATGCTAAATTTGTACTAATTAATCACTTGCCTTTAGATTGTAGGTTTGATCCATTAGGGATGATATTCTACTGGTGGTCCTCTCTTTTTTTGACCAACTTCCGACAGTGGTGGTGGTGGCTCTTGGTTGTGCAAGGTGGTTGTCCTTTGGTTTTCCTAGAAAATTCTCTTCTTCTCCCATAGAAAGTCCCACAATCTTCCCTAAACCTTTTACTCTTATTTTTGGTGAATGAATCTAATCTCTCTAATCTCATTTCTTATAAAATAAATTCAGATTTCCCAAGTTACTATTTACCTTCCATGTAAAATGGTCGAAGTACCCTTCCGGGGTATCCTTTCGGTTCCAAATTTCCCCAAGACCCAAATCAAACAACCAAGTAGAATTTTTCGACTATTTGTACCCTTTCGGACACTTTGGCGCAGTCAAAACGACCATTTAGATGACATAAAAATGATATACTTTTATTTCATTACATTATAATCCCAACACGACTCAAATGTGCATCCCGACTTTAATTACCATAATTGTCGTACACATTATTCGCGATAATTTTATAAAGTCATAAGCAATTGTAAAGCCATAATCATATATATTACTTTAATCACTAAGTAATATTCTACATAAATCACAAATTACTTCATTCTCGAGTAATATTTAAATCCAGATTAATTTCGAATTATATCACAATTAATTCAAATTAATCCCATTTTAAAAGTGATTAAAAATACGGGGTATTATAGAATATTCATTGTATTGGTCATGGTGGAGGAAGCCTGCCATTTTTTTTAGCATCTAAAATTTAAGGGGTTGTTGTCCACATTGTTGAAATTAACCCATTGGTTATATCTCAACCTCGACCCAAGTAATGGGATTTCCAGCTTTCTCACCCATGACACGATACGGTGAACGAGCACGCTCAAAAATCAATCCCATTGACAAAGAAATGTTGAAAGGAATTCATGAGAGGATCGTCCTATATGAATCAGATGTCGAAAAATTCATCCTCGACACCCCCAATCTTTATGACATGCTTTTCTTAGATGCCTACGATGGTGAAGACATTTTTCCACGCGAGTTGTGGGACCCTCATTCTCAATTTCTCAAAGACCTAGAAAAATTGTTCAACACTGAGCATGGGACTGTTATGGTGAACCTTTAGTCGGATAGCAATAACTTAGATGTTGACGGGGTGGTCCCATCACCTCATGATCTGAATTTTATGGTTTGGTCTTTTTCATAAAGGGCCTCAAGGGATTTTTTACTTCCCTTGAAACTTCATTGTATTTTTTTGGTTACCCCTTATTATACTACTAGTTTTAGTCAAATGAAAAAAAAGTAGATGTATTTGATGACTAGGAGAGAGAATTTATCTAAAGTATATTTAACAGAAAAAAATTGGGTCCTTGCAAGATAACTATGGTATACAATAAAAGTTAAAGAAAAAGCCTATTACCAAAGGGATAGTAATTGGTGTTGTAAATATTTTTACCTTCTCCTTTTCTGCAATACATATATTTGGCAAAAGACACTAATACTTTCAAATACCAAAATAAGTACCCAAAGGACAAAATAGAAAAATATAATTTTATTACGAGCCATGTATTGCAATTGGCAATCCCGGCATCAACTTGGTTTGTTTATTACATGATTGAGTATTATTAAGAATGAATGTCTATTTATTCTCCATAAATCATATATCTTGATTTAGATATCCCTTTTACTTGAAAATGTGGACAAATTCTTGTTAAAACTTTGGTTTGAGCAGTAATATGGTAGAAGACCTACCCATATTTCAAAATGAAAAAATCCAACTATGTTTAAATATTTCAGTATATGCTTTACACAACTTGTTTATAAATTTTTTCATACCGCATTTGTCTTGGGCCATCTTCTTGGAACCACTATTTATAGAAACATTCAACAATATCCTTAAGCATATACATACAATGGGATCATGATAGTTCGAATCAATGTACCTATTTATTGTGTGAATATAAGGTACATAAAATACAGGTGACAACGATATTCATTTATCCATTATCGATGCCCCTAAATTAAGAATTAACTTGTTAAAAAAAATTTAGTCTTCTCATTACAGGCATCGAGAATTTGAATTTGAGATTGATCGATCTAGAAGATGGGGGCCAGAAGTTGAGAGAGTATATATTTTTTATATTAGAGATGGCATGTATGTATTCATCATGTATGTTTTATATTAAATTATAAAAACTAGAAGTTTTGTTTTGATTTCATGGTGAAATAAATCAACACTTTTGCTTTTGCACATTAATTTTCCCAACAGATGCTGCTACTCAGCTCATGCCCATGGATTTCCATTTTCTGTTAACCCTATTTAATTCCACCTTCTGCTTTTGCACATCAATTTTTATGTATTTGATTGTAAGATGGGAATAAATGTATGCCAAATCAATTAACAAATACGTCATTGGAAAAAAAATTAGGCTAAATCAATTAACATATATGTCTCAAGATTCAAACCAAATTACTGACTCAAGACATACCATAAGTAGTGCAACTCCCTGTGTCGATAACCAATTAACATATACATCCCTTATAATTCACTATGGTTATAATCCTCATTAACTGTTTCTACTTGTTTAGTATTCAAATAAAGTGAACGATGAACTCCCATCATCTGGCGATCCTCGTAATCTTGATTATGAGCGGGATTAAGGGGTTCCACAATTTGAAAATTTGACTCTTAGTCTCCTCATATTCTACGAGTCACTTGTTTAACAGAAAAACTACCGATAGGAGATGGGAACTGACGAGCATGATGACCTATCCCTTAATAATTAAAGAACTTTGGTTTATTATTACCAATGCTCTTAGTGGACTAACAAATTTCCTTTCCCATTAGGTCAATGACATAGTACCACAATCTATGTTAGTATAGGGTCTACGGCTAATGGTGTCGTGCTTTGAATATGTCACTAAAATTTGTTATATTTTAATTTATGTGGATTCATATACTTATGTATTTTATTTTCGTATGTTAATATGCAGGTAAAATATATGAGAAGTCAAAAGAGCAAATTGAAGTATTTTATTAAACTCATTCGACGAAGGAAAACAGATGGATCATTGAAGAAGTGGAGACTGACTATGTAAGTATATAAAATAAAATAATTTTATATGGTTAAACATAAAGCATTATGTAACACCCCATGTTTTTATTATTTAATTTAATTAATTAATTCGGGAATATTAAGGAAAAATAAATTCTTGAGTTTAATAATTTTTATTTGTTAAATATTTTGGCTATGATTTTAGAAGAATGGAACTTCAAGCGCAATTAAAATCGGAGTTAAAACGGATTTTATCATGATTTTTAAATATTTGTCCCTTATAATTTTAAGTCGAACTGTCAGGTTTTCTGGGCGATCGATTGATCGACGCCAGGGGTCGATTGATCGACCCCAATAGAAATCGTGCGCTGCAAGTTGTTTTTAATTAGATTTTGTTTAGGATTAGGACTCGTAATCACTATATATCCTTAATAATCCGTAGGGGGACTTCTCATAATCACTTTTTCTTAATTTTTTCACCAGAAAATACTTCCAAATATTTTTCCTCTCAACCATATTCATCAACCTCCAACATAATCAAGTTTTTTTCTCACAAGTTTTGGGAGGCTTAATTGGGGTTTAATCAAGTTTGTTCAAGAACACTTCTTCGTTAATTTTTCGAGAGGAATCCAACCGTGCTACCAGTTTTGTCTAACTTAATCTCATGCATGAATACTGTATTCTTTTCCTTTAGTATTATGGATTTTAAGTGTCGCCTAAACACTTAATCATGTATTTTTGATTAAAATCAATTAGAAACTTAATTAGAGAAAGTGGGCACTAATTATGGGACTGTTTTTATTAAATCTTTTAATCTGAATAATATTTATAACCCTTTGGGTACGAAGAATTCATGAGTGATTTTGGGTTTAATTGGTGTAGGGTGCATGTAAAAAATCCTAGTTTTAAAATAAATGGATTTTGGGGCGTATAACTCTTGTAATTTGTGTTGAAACAATGAAATTATAATTTTGATATTTTAAATGATGAAATAGCAGAATATTTAATTTAAAATAATTAAATGAGATTAATTGGATGTTTATGACGAGGTGATAATTAAATTAAGATTTAATTGAGTTGGACTATCATGCATAGTTTTTTTTTACGTTTATTAATTATGCTTGTTTGTGTGACTTGTTGGTATTATTATATTGCCTTTGTGACGACAAATTGTTGGGTAATTTTTCTCTCCCTTTATTTTAGGATGCCTTCTAGGTATGGGACTAGTGGATAGGCCTTTGGATAATTTACGCCTTCTAGGTATGGGACTAGTGAGGGTAGATTATTGTGACTTTATTATATCGGGGGTGAGCTGATTTTTGATACTTTATCATCGTTACGCTAGCCTAGGCATGAGACTAGGTCGAGATTTATGTTAGAAAATCCTCCTATACATAGGGTAGGACTTATTGATAACTTGAGGACCCTTAGTTATGGGACTAAGGGGGTATTTTAAGGATCTCACATCGATTAAAAGGGTGGGGTAATTTATAAATTGAAAAATTGAGAATTAATACCTAAGATAAAAATGGGTATTAAAATTTGTGGCGACATAATGTGTCGGGGATGATAGTTCAAACGGGTCAGAAGGCGATTTATGTCATGTCGTGTGTGGAACCTTTTCATGTGTCGGGGCCGAAAATTTAAACGGGTCAGAGGACGATTGATAAGGGGAAGTGTGACACTTTAATGAAAAGTGAGAACTATAATAAAAGTTGGTTAATTTAATTAAATTAACATCGTGGGACTTGGGAATTTAAAATTGTGTTGGCGTGCCTTTATAAATGGGGATTTCTGCGGGTAGTTATTGATTTATATTTATCGCGTTTAATTATCCCGTTTAATTTGAAATATTCTATTGTGATATTTATTGTGTATAATGTTACTGTCTGGATTCAAAGATCCTATTTGAGGGGAGTAATGTGTATTCTTACTCGGGGAATTAGATTTGACGCATTTGTTGACTAACCTTTTTCAGTATTAGTATTTGGAGTGGCTGCATAAGATTCTTGGAGATTATCATTTGGAGGTGCAACTGGAGTTATTCATTTTATGGCATTATTTAGTTAGACTTTCCTTTCCAGTCATATTTAATTATGAGACTTCATTTGAGTTTTATTAGGCCATTCGATTCCAAAGTTGTTAGAGATTTTTAGTTGGATTATTTAATCAATTTGGTATTCATATATTATTTAATCATTATTGGAGATTGGATTTATTCGGAGTTAGCATGTGATGAATCTTTTATCGCTTAGTTGTTTATTATTAGTTGGAATTTATTCAATTATCTTATCTTGTGGATGATTTAATTGTGTCTCATATCTATCTCATGCTACGAATGGTATTTATTTAGTTCACGCCCAGCTTAGTTCAGCGGCGGTGGCTGACCACCCCGTCTGTCGGATTTTGCGGGGTGTGAGAGATGGTATCAGAGCATGGTATTATGTCTCGTAGGTTGTGAGTCCGTTTAGCTACCACATTATCGATCTTTGATTCTTTTTATTAATTCGTACTCCTTAAGATAGAGGGTCTAGCATACGTGTAAGATGTGTTTCTTGGAGATATATATTTTTTACCAAGGACGTAGTAGGCATTGAGTTTAGAATTTGTAAGCTTGATGTGAGGATCCTTATAATTGATTGTCGAGACGATAATTATTTTGGAGAATTTAGTATATATGTTAGGTATTATATGTATCGATTTTTAATTTTGAGAATTAATTTGAGGACATTAGCATTTTGATGACTTTCGAATATAGGATCGAGTGGGGGATTTGTGAGAGCGTGTGGTACGTCTTTATTTTCATATATATATATATATATATATATATATATATATATATATATATATATTATCTTGTTGTGCGTGGGGTAGGTGCGCGTAGGATTAGGTTTTTGGGCGCCCAATTATGGCATTCTACGGATAGGCATATGTGTGTCTTATTTTCTGTAAGAACATAATTCTTATCATATTCATTTGTTTTAAATTGACTTAATTCCAGAAAAAATAAATTAAGTCTAGGCTAGTTAATTATGGAGTTTATTTAAAGCCTACGACAAAGTTCAAGTCCAAGAATGTGAAATCAAAGCTTTCAAGAAGATTACAAGTCAAGATGTGTTGCATATGTTTAAGATCACTCAGGTATGAATAATTGTGAATAGTTGGGTAATTTGTATATTGAATAAATGCTGGGTGATTTAAATGCTTGGGAATTAAATATTTTTATGTTTTAAAAATGTTTATGAGTTGCAAACAGTTTAAAGAAAATTCGAGGATTAAATTAAAAAGAAAAATATTATTTTATATTGTAGTTCGCTCGAACGAGATAATGAATCATTCAAACGACATTCACATGTCGCGCGAATGAGATCTACTCTCGCTCAAGTGACTTGCTGCCACGATTTTAGTATTTTCATTTTCTTGGACTTTGTGTAGCTCAGTTATAAATATAAACGTATCTGCAAACGTTTCAGTAGGTAGAACAATTTACGAAAAATCATTCCCAAACAAGTTTTTCATCTTTCGGTGTTTATTCAAGATCGTATTACTCAATTCCAAAGTTAGTGATATTGAACGCGTTTACCAGAAGACTATTCGTTCATTGACTATACCGTGTTGGACTTTGTGGGGAGAAATCTTCAATCGAAGAGATGCGTGCTATTGTAGAAGTAGACCTTACGAAGTAACTTATTGAGAATCCGTTTCTACTTCATTGCTGAACATTCGGAGTTCATGCGAGAGATTCCAGCCGATGACATCGGAACCAACACTTGCGGGTATTCCGTATATTACTCGATTTCATTGTAATCCGTGTAAGTTGTGTCTTGCAAATTATAGTGAAATAAAAAGTTTTTGCCCCTTTCAAGATTTTTTCTGAAATTGTTTCTTTTACCTCACGCTTTATTCATGGAATGAATTTAATCACTTAGATGCATGTTTAGGGTTTAAGAAGTTAAAATTGGGTTTAACTAAAAATTGGAACAAATTTGGTTTTATCTAAAGTACACTTTAAAGGGACTTTTCAAATTGGAATCAGAGCTTGTTTGACTATCTTATTGTGTTTGTGATCCCTTGTCTTTAGTTATGCCTTTTTATGGTTTTGATGATTTTAGAATTCAATTGTTTGTGTAATACCTTCATTTTTTATTACATACGTGTGTTTTGACCTATTTATAAGTCAACGTGCCATTAGCAAAATAATATGTAATTGCATGATCACATGGGAAATTATTTGTGTTTATATGGTTTATGTAAGCACTTTGGTAAAGTTTGACACAATTTGGACAAAATATATGCATAAATAAATAAATAAATCCTTTTTTTGTCAAAAAAAATGAAAGTGCTTAGAAAAATCTGAAATCTAGCCGGCAAATGTAAAATTTAATTTTGAACAACTTTCTCTTCTTCGTCATCCTCAAAACATATGTTTTAGACCATATTTTAGATGGATATATGTTCAAAATAAAAAAATAAAAAAATAAAAATATTTTAGTTGGTGGTTGGCTCATTTATTGGGTGGTTGACTCTTTTAGTGGGTGGATCGTTGATTTAGTGGATGTGGGGATGATTTAGTGGATGTGTGGCTCATTTAGTGGGTGGTTGGATAATTTAGTGGATCTGTGGCTCATTCAGTGGGCGGGTCACCCATTTAGTGGGTGGGTGGCTTTTGTATTTTGCAACATGGAAAAAATATATTTCACTTATATTTTCAAGCCTAGGAGACTTAAATAAGTCAAGATACTGAATAGAGAAGCTTAAATTTGATATAAATAAGGGTGGGGGGATTCATGAAACTAGTAAACCAAAAAAAATATAAACTCCTCCATCTTCTTCCTCTCTCTTATATCCTCAATGGCAAAAATACTTCTAAATTTTGTAGCTCACCCTTATACACATATTCTATCACCTCAAACTCCATTAAATAAGCTCAAAACTCCATTAAAACATCACACAAGGGGTGGGGCAACTTGGTGTGGCTTGAAAGCTTGATTTTGGAAGCATAGGAGTGGAGTTTAGGAGCATTCTAGGAGTACTTGAAGTTTTCTTTTCCAAAGTCATCTCTTCTTCATAAATCAATTAGGTTTTTCCTCTTCCTAAATTATATTTTCAGAAATCTTAAAATAACCATGTTGATGAAAGTTGATTTCTTGCAGAAAATTGCTAGTTCTTGTATTTTCTATTATACAAACCCATGCTTTTTATGTGTTAAAATGAACTAGCTTTGTTGATTAAATGTCACAATATCATGCTTGTATAAATGAATGATTAGAACATGAAAATTGTTAAAGAAAAATGTTATAACCATATACTACTTGAATATGAGTGTGTAGGATGCATATGCATGGATTTCCTAGGTAGAAATCCCCATTCATGTCAATATACTTGAATAATTTTTAGCAACGATAAATGATATGTTTTGAAATTAAATAGATATATTTCATCATGTTGTGAAAGAATGATAAATTTCATCAACTATTTTGATGATGTTAAAAAGTGATGATAATGACTTAAAATGGTGTAGAAACTCATTTAAAACCTTATATTTGAACCCTACATTAAAATGAAAATTTTAATAATTAAGTTTAGGATTAAATGAGTAAAATATTATAGAAAAATAGTAAGGTCTTATAAATATATGTTTTTTCCTTGAAAGCCCATTTAAAGGATGCATTTTTGTTAAAATAATGGCATAATGACAATTTTGGTAATTATGTGAGAAACTAGTGGAAGATAATGTTTCTTTACTTTAAATGCTAGTAAAATCATTTTGAAGGTACTAAAAATGTATTAATGCATTAATTAATAAATAAGGTAAATGATGATTGAATGTTAGTTTTCAAAGTACAATGTTATTATTAGTTGGCCTCCTCGGCTATTTTAAAAGTAAGGCAAATAATGAAGTAAAGAAGTAACACCGAAAGATTAATGCGAGTACTTGGGATAATGAGAATATTTGGAAGAATATGAATATATGAAAAGATAATGATATTCAGATGTTGTGGGAAAGAATAATTAAGGAGGGCATTATGTCCCTAGTGGTGAAAGACCCCAAACAACCTGTCCAGCGTAACATATGTGTGCTCAATACCGACGGTGAAAGGCCGTGAAATCGTGAATGTTGTCAAACCCCAAAGTATTAAAAGTAAAATTCATAAATGATTGGGAAAATGAATGGATTAATAAAATTGAATAAATGGATCTTATTAAATGACAACATAGTTGGATTAATAAGTTAAGTCCCTGTCACGAGACATGAAAAATACTTAAGTGTGAGTTGGGCGTATAGCCCGAGTGCATTGCATGTAGTTGTCTTAACATTTAATGAATTGGAAATTATTTTACAAAATACCGAAAGATATTGTATATGTATAGTATTTTGATTATCAAATTATTGCTTAGTATTTCCCACCCTGCTGGGCATTCGCTCACCCCTTACTTTCCCCCACCCTAGGTACTTCAGTTGGTGACACTAAAAAGGATCTCGATAAGAATGCAGAGGGTGTTACTCGACGTTAGTGTAAGGACATTTTTGTCCATTAACAATTTATTATGTCGCACGCCATTACACCGTTGAAGAAATTCAAGATTCATACATTCATCAACGGATCCGAATATCAAAAGAGGAATCAAGTCTGGCTAACCGGATCGATCCGCTTGCTGCAGATCCAGTATACCCCGGACCGCAAGCAAAACGATAAAGCCTGAAATAATTGGACCGATCCGCCTCAACCGGATCGATCCCCCTCAGAATAAAAGAACCGATCCGGTCAACCGGACCGATCCGCCTCTGACCCCTACCGGTCCGCCTGGGATAAACTTCGCCAGATCTGCTGAGATTTTTTAGGCTCAAAGTTTTCTTATTCAAAGCCAACTTCGGGGAGTTGTTTTTTAAGACTTTTCAAGACGATATTCAGAGTCCTAAATACTCTAAGTCTTCACCTATTGAGACCAAGACTCTAGGTTTTTGATTCACACAATTGCCAATCCTTTGTGACTATTTTTGGTAACCCAAGAACACAACTTTGAGTTTTTTCAACCCTTGTGGAGAATCCGTTCTTTTCTTCATTGCTGCCCTCCTAGAAAGGGAAACTTCCAGCCGCCGACATAGGAACCGACACCTGCGGGTATTTATGTGTCACACTATTTCTAGACGTTTCTTTGAAGGTTTATCGAAGACACCGTGCGTTACACTTGTGGGCGAATATTAGGTTGTATGTAAGTCAATGGTCTTGTAAATTCTTTAAAGTTCTAGAAATAAAAGGTTTTGCCCTTCGGGGATTTTTCCTTAACTTTTTGTCGCATGCTTTATATTTGATGGGTTGATTTAGATGCATGTTTAGGCGCTGAAATTAAATAAGTGGGCTATTTTAGAAAGTTGAGAAGTTAAGCAATTATCACACGTAATTCTCGCGTTCTCAAATTGGTATCAGAGCGGGTTACGCTAATTTATCGCGTGATCCTGATTTTTCGAGGATTTACTTTCTGATACAATTTGTCTACTCACGTTCTCAAATTGGTATCAGAGCCTGTTGCACTAAGTTATTGTGTTTTGACCCTGATTTTGCACAAAAATGGCCATTGATGGTTTTGATGATCTTCGATGTCAAATTTTTGAAAAAATTAATTGGAAAATTCACATGAACTCTTGTTTTAAATCTTCTGTTGAAATCGAATCTGAGAGGTGTCCTTGTTGTGAGGGTGTTGGTCACACGTTACATGGGTGTACCACAAATTTAAAGAAGAAATTGAATAAACCGATTTCTCTACCCTTAGTGACTGTGATTCGGAAGAAGAAGTTTTTTATGCTTCTAGGCGAGAGTTTCCCATCCATGTGATTAGTAATGATATTGAAGGTGATGGGAGTGTGGATGAAAGTGAGGAGGAAAGTGTAGATGAGCGTGACTTGCAAACTGCTTTCAATGAACTTTATGCTAAAACTTTGAAAACAAAGAAAGAAAATTTGAAATTGAAAGCTCAATTGAAAGAGTGTGCCATAAAAAATAATGATTTTTTAGTTAAAGAACTTAGGGCACATGAGAAAATTTTGAAAGAGAAGCTTGAGTACGTCGAGGGTGAGAGAGATAGTCTTATAGGGTTGATGGAGACTATGAAAAAGGAGCTTTTAGAGTTTGAGGATTCTAAACAAGTACTTGAATCTAGGATAGGTGAACTTGAGGTGAAATTGATAGATTCAAGTCAAGTGAAATTTGATTTGGAGTCTAGGTCTGAAAAACTTGATAAGATTTTAGGCACAGTCGAGATCAAAACGGATAGGGGTGGGATTGGTCTTGAAAAATATATTGCACCCATTCCCACACGTGTGAGAGAGCCCCCTAGGATTGTTAAGAAAGAGACACCTAAGGGTGTTAGGAAATATCCCTCTAGGAGCATCGTGATAGTGCCTCCTAGGATAATTAGGAGAGATCCACCTAAGCAAATTCAGAAAACGCCACCTAGGAAATTGATGAGAGCACCACCTAGGAATTTGAGGAGAGGGCCACCTTTAGGTAACAAAAACAACCCGATTTACTCTTGCACACATTGCGGCAAGCAAGGTCATCTTAGGAACTTTTGTTATAAGCTTTTAAATGGACCTAGGAAGGTTAATGAAAGAATAAATTCGATTCCCAAAACCCCCACACTCCGTTACACATCAGTTTGGGTTATAAAATCGAATTTAGAGGCTTATGGTTTATTTGTCCACGATTCCCGTTTGCTTGCACGTAATTCACCCCATGTGAAATCTTTTGGTTGATTGTGATTGCATGTTTGTCATACACTAGTTGTGGTTTCATGATATATTTTTACTAGTGTGATGACTTGTACTTTTTGTACATATTTTTGTTTTGAAAAATTTTGACAAATACAAAAATATTTTATTTTTGAAAAATTCAAAAAGATTTTTGTTTTTTGTTTGCATCGCTTATGGATGAACACTTAGGATGACCAAGTCACAACATCATTCCATTATTTTTATGTGACTATTTGATAGTGTTTTGAGACAATATGTCAATTCATCCTTGTGCTTTATAATGTTTGGAGTCATTAAGATGTAATTAAGTGTTACTTCCTACATGTTTGACTCATGTTTCCTTTAATTCACACTTGCACGGATTCGTTTGATTATTGTGCTTGTCTTATCACATGTTGGTTGGGTGTTTTCCCTTCAATCCTGTCCTTAAAACAAACCAAGCGCGATAAATTTTGATAAGGAAATTGTGCATTTAAAAACTGTTTTGTGATTTTGCGTGCTTTATTTTAAAATGGGGAAGGGCTGCGAAAGGTTCTTTAGCTTTTGCGAATACTAAGCCACCGTTAAATTGGACCTAAAAAATTGAGGAATTTTATTATCCGAGGTCCAAAGAGGTTAAAAGAACCCGAAAATATTTAAAGGCAATAAAAAGAAATTCTTGCCAAATTATGGGCCATTTAGGTTTTTGCACCAATTCTCCAAAGTTTGAGAATTTAGATCACCTCTAAAAGAATATATATATATATATGAGGTAGTTTGGTTGGAGAATTTAAAACGGGTTTGCACATCCTTGAAATGCTTGAAAATGCGCTATATAGTTTTGGACGTTATTGGTGTGGAAATCACTTTGACTTTGATTTGTTGATTTGCATAAGACGATGTCATCTAAATTCAACAAATTTTTACACCTAAGGATACCTTTGATGTTCATTCGTTAGGAGTACACGTATGTATCATGCACATATGATTGATTGAGTTGATTTACCTATCGAATATGTTCACACCTATTCATTCCATTTCCATGACTTGGTTGTTTGAGTCTAAATCCATGGTGTGATTTTTGTATCATATTTTGTTCAATTTGGTATCCTATCTTTGTATGAAAAAATTAAAAAATAAAAAAATAGTTTATGTATTTTTTTGTATAATGTGACACCCCGATTTTGCTTGTTTGATTTGTTCTTCTTATTTGTCTATTTGGAGACATCATAAAAAGGGGGAGAAAGAATTATCTTATTATGGGGGAGATTTGAAAGTTCGAGTTTGCTCATAAATTGATATATATGTTTATCTCATTTCAAACTCGATATGTCACTTGGTATTTTGCTTTGTCTCATGTGTGTAGGTACTACATGGATTATCATTGGATTGCACACCCTGATGAGAAAAGTGTTGATATTCCTGAAGAATTTAAGAACAAACGTTGTAGTCTTATTCAATTATATCTTTCCAGTTTTGGGTTCATGGAAGGGTAGATTTGTATAGGCATTTTTAGTTGTTTTGATAATTCGGATGTTTTGTTTTTATGTATGTACCGGCATAGACATAGGGGGAGATTTGTAAGGACATTTTTGTCCATTAACAATTTATTATGTCGCACGCCGTTACACCGTTGAAGAAATTCAAGATTCATACATTCATCAACGGATCCGAATATCAAAAGAGGAACCAAGTCTGGCTAACCGGATCGGTCCACCCTCAACCGGACCAATCCGTTTGCTGCAGATCCAGTATACCCCGGACCACAAGCAAACCGATGAAGCCTGAAATAACCGGACCGATCCGCCTCAGAATAAAAGAACCGATCCGGTCAACCGGACCGATCCGCCTCAGACCCGGACCGGTCCGCCTGGGATAAACTTCGCCAGATCTGCTGATATTTTTTAGGCTCAAAGTTTTCTTATTTAAAGAAAACATAGAGGAGTTATTTTTTAAGACTTTTCAAGATGATATTCAGAGTCCTAAATATTCTAAGTCTTCACCAATTGAGCCTAAGACTCTAGATTTTGGATTCACACAATTGCCAATCCTTTGTGAATATTTTTGGTAACCCAAGAACACAACTTTGAGTTTGTTCAACCCTTGTGGAGAAGTCATTCTCTTCTTCATTGCTGCCTTCCTGAAAAGGGAAACTTCCAGCCGCCGACATAGGAATCGACACCTGCGGGTATTTCTGTGTCACACTATTTCTAGCTGTTGCTTTGAAGATTTACCGAAGACACCGTGCGTTACACTTGTGGGCGATTATCAGGTTGTATGTAAGTCAATGGTCTTGTAAATTCTTAAAAGTTCTAGAAATAAAAGGTTTTGCCCTTCGGGGATTTTTCCTTAACTTTGTGTCGCATGCTTTATATTTGATGGGTTGATTTAGATGCAGGTTTAGGGGCTGAAATTAAATAAGTGTGCTATTTTATAAAGTTGCGAAGTTAATCAGTTATCACACGTAATTCTAGCGTTCTCAGTTAGACACTATGTTGACCGTTTCATAATATGTTTAAGATTAATATTTGTAGCACTTTAATTAATATTTTGGAACTTTATTAAGGGATTTGGACTATTGTGTTGTCTTACTCAGTGAACTTTATTTCGATAAATTAAGTGTGGTATTACATGGTTTTTCGTGGACAAATTCATCAATTGAATTTACTAGTCATGTCAAATGTTTATTTTTATTTAAAATTTGACAAATGAATATCATGTCTTTAAATCAATTAAATAAATATTTTTCTTAAATAGTAAAGTAAACTTTTCCTCCCTCCCCCCTTAACACCCCAATTGGGATTTGGGTTATCCCAACGGTATTCTAAATTCGGGTCGGGGCGTTACAACTTGGTATCAGAGCATTATGATCCACGTGTACGACAGAGTGATAACATGTCTTCCTTGTTTATGTTTCCTCGAATAATCTAGTATATTAAATTACATGTCCTTATAGGATGGAAACTAGACGTAACAATGCTGCTTTTGGGAATAACGAGCTTCAACGCATGGAAACGGCCGTGCGTCAGTTAGCTAACACTCTCTCGCGGTGAGAGAGAGGTAATCGTAGTGGGACTGTGGAAAGTACTATGCTATCTTTTATGCTAAATGATTTTTGACGATTGAACCCTTCAACTTTTAGTGGTACCAAAGGAGTTGATGCTGCAGAAGAGTGGTCTGATGAGGTCGAACGGATTATGGACGTTCTTGACGTGCCGACTGCGAACAAAGTCAAGATTGCTACTTTCCAATTGACTGAGCAGGCCCAACGGTGGTGGGTTACGCACATGGAAAGTTTGACTGAACCCTTGGATTGGGATGGGTTCAAAGCTATTTTTCTTGATCGATACTTTCCTAAGGCATACCAGGGTGCTAAGAAAGATGAATTTTCCCAAATCATCCAGGGTAAATTATCTGTCAATAACTAGATAGTACGCTTCGAGAGTTTTTCAAAGCATGTGAAGGCTATGAAGACTGATGAGGATGAAAAGAATAGACTGTTCATTAAGGGATTGAGCCCCCACATTCGTAAATTGGTGTGGGGTTTGATCAGTTGAGCTTTAGTGGGGCGGTGAACAAAGCTATCAGGATCAAAATTTAGGCAGAAAATTCCCGTACTATTCCGGACAAAAGGAAGGAGTCCAGAGGTGCTCCAAGGAGGGATACTAGTGGGTCCCAAGATGGTGGAAACAAGAGGTTCAATGGTGGATCGAGGGGTATTATTGCCCAACTGAAGGCAGCATTCAGTGTCGATTCCCCAATGCAGTGTAACAGTGATCAAGGTTTCAATCATCTCCAAAAGACTTGTTATCTTTATGGATACCTCGGTCATTTCAAGTGGTATTTCCCCCAAAACAGTGGTCAATAGGTTAGCCTGTAGGGCAACAGTTTTATATCTGGAAAGAACTCGAGCTTTTCGGGTCCTAATCAGCAGTGCCAGTAGTTCTCCTCTGGAAAGTATCAACAGAATAAACAAGGCTTTGAAAATCCTCGTCAGGGATACAAGAATCATGGGCAAACTCAGGTGCCGAGTGATCAAACTAGCAAGTTTAGCCAGGGTCGTGCATATGCCATTTCTCAGCTTCCAGTCCCCACTCATAACTCAACAGTTATGGAAGGTATGATTTTGCTAGTTAGTACTTAGGTGAAAGCCTTATTTGATTCAGGAGCATCTCATTCATTTATATCTAACTCGTTAGCTTTTTGTTTGGGATTAAAGGTAGTTGAGTTTAGCCCACCCATATTTATGGGATTACCCATAGGTGGCAGTGGCATCCTTAGCAAAGTTTGTCGTAAATGTGTAATCATAGCTGGAGACTATATTCTGGAGTATGATCTTATATTAATGGATATGGATGGATTTGAAGTTATCCTCGGTATGGATTGGTTGTCTAGTTTCGATGCCACTATAGAGTGCCATCGGCACAGTGTGTCAGTATCTCTCCTAGATGGGTCTCGCTATCGCTTTGACAGTGAGCAGAGCATAAATTATCCTTGTAAATTCTCTTCTAACGAAGATTAGAGACATTTATTTGGATGGTTAAGCAGTATTATGGCACAAGAAGAGTCTGTACGTGCAATTGCAGATTATCATATCGTACGATATTTTCTCGATGTATTTCCTGAGGAACTTCCCGAATTACCCCCCGAGTCGAGAGATTGATTTTTCTATTGATGTTCATCAGAGTGTTTCACCTATTTCCATCCCTCCTCGTCAAATGGCCCCAGCGAAGTTTCAAGAATTAAAACTTAAGTTGGATGATCTCACTAGCAAGGGTTTTATACGCCCTAGTGTATCCCCTTGGGGAGCACCAGTCCTTTTTGCAAAAAAAATGACAACACTCTAAGACTCTGTATTGATTATCGGCAACTGAATAGGGTGACGGTAAAAAATAAATATCCTATGCCTAGAATCGATGATTTATTTGATCAGTTAAAGGGAGCGGGAATGTTCTCCAAGATTGATCTGCGATCTGGGTATCACCAATTATGAGTTAGGGAGGAAGATATCCCTAAGACATCTTTTCGAATGATGTACGGACATTAGGAGTTTTTTGTCATGCCTTTCAGCTTGACAAATGCCCCTGCTTCATTCATGGACCTCATGAATCGTATTTACCGACCATACTTGGACCGATTTGTGGTGGTCTTCATTGATGATATTCTTATATATTCGGACTCTAATGTTGAGGAGTATTTGCGTGCTACACTTCAGGTACTTAGGGATAATCAATTATATGCAAAGATTAGCAAATGTGAATTCTGGGTGGATGAGGTCATATTTCTTGGCCATGTAGTGTCTCGTGCTGGCATTTCTGTTGATTCATCCAAGGTTGAAGCCGTCCTCGGATGGGCAAGACCGAAGACAGTCATAGAGATTCAAATTTTTTTTGGCTTGGCTGGATACTACAAGAGATTCATTCAGGATTTCTCTCGAGTTGCATATCCCCTTAATCTATTGACGCAAAAAAATGTTCATTTTGTGTGGTCAGATGAGTGTGAAGCTGCCTTCCAAGAGTTGAAGTTTAGGCTTATCTCAGCACCTATTCTTATTCTTCCCGAGCATGAAAAAAGGGTATACAGTGTACTGTGATGCCTCCAGATTTGGTCTTGGTGTAGTTCTTATGAAGGCGGGTCGGGTGGTCGCTTATGCATTTCGACAACTTAAGACGCATGAGAGGAACTACCCCACTCATGATCTTGAGTTAGCCGCAGTGGTGTTTGCTCTGAAGATTTGGCGGTATTACCTATATGGAGAACGTTTTGAGGTATTGAAGGATCATAAGAGTCTTCGGTACATCTTCACTCAACGAGATCTTAACCTTTGGCAACGAAGGTGGATCGAGATTCTTGAAGACTATGACTTTACGTTGGAGTACCATCCGGGAAAGGACAATGTTGTGGCTGATACCCTTAGTAGGAAGTCCAGTCCTGCCTTAGCAGTGATGAAATGCTATCATGGAAAGATATATGACAAACTTCAGCGTTATGACTTGCATGTTCAGCAGAATAACGATAGGTCCTATTTATGGGGTCTAATGGTTAGGCCAGTCATTCATCAGAAGGTCTTGGATGCTCAATTATGTGATGATGAGATCATAATTTTTCGAAACCACATTCAATGCGACGAGGAATTTGATACTCTCACAGTTGATCAGGATGGGGGTGTTCGATATAAGGGTAGGTTGATTGTCCCAGCAATTGAGGAGCTTCAAGCCGAGATTCTGATAGAATTTCACCATTCTCGATTCAGTATACATTGGGGAGCTACTAAGATGTATAGGGACATTTGTAGAGATTTTTGTTGGTCAAGGATGAAATGAGATGTGTCTTTGTTTGTGCTAAGGTATTACACATTCCAGCAGGTGAAGGCCGAACATAAGAAGCCAGCTGGATTATTGCAACCACTTCCAATTGTCGAGTGGAAGTGGGAGCATATCACTATGGATTTTGATACTTCTTTGCCTAGATTTGAGTGAGGGCACGATGCGGTTTGGGTTATCGTAGATCATCTCACTAAGTTAGCACATTTTCTACCGATTAGAGTCACAGAGCATAGCAAAATTTTCTAGACTTTATATTCGGGAGATTATTCGACTACATGGTGTTCCACTCACTATTGTTTCAGATAGGGATCCTCGGTTTGTCTCTCAGTTTTGGAGGAAGGTTCAGGAGGAATTCGGTGCTAATATGAAGTTGAGTACGGCTTATCACCCCGAGACTGATGGTCAGTTTGAGCGTACTATTCCTATTTTGGAGGATTTACTACAAGCGTGTGCTTTAGACTTTAGGGGTAGTTGGGATGAGAACTTGCCTCTTGCAGAATTCTCTTAGAATAACAGTTATCAGTCAAGCATCGAGATGGTCCCGTTTGAGGCACTATATGGGAGACCGTGTCGTTCCCCAGTATGTTGGGCAGAGGTTGGCGAGAAACATCTCGCAAGTTCCGATATGATTAGGGAGATGATTGAGAAGGTTGGGCTGATTAGACATAGACTTGTTACGACCCAGATTAGGCAAAATAATAATGATGGTAATCGTCGTATAGCTCTAGAGTTCTGAGTAGTCGACCATGTGTTACTGAAAGTTAGGACCCGAACCGGTAGCAAGAGGTTTGGCCAGAAGGGAAAGCTCGCCACTCGATATATAGGCCCCTTTGGGATCTTGGAGAGGGTTGGAGAAGTCTCTTACCGTTTGGCATTGCCTCCTCAATTGACACATGTTCACAATGTGTTTCATGTTTCTATTTTGAAAAATTATGTGCACGATCCTAGTCATGTGATCAACAGGAAAAATATCGAGTTTCAAGAAGATACTACGTTTCTGACGCGACCTTTATCTATTTTGGATTGTGAGGATAGGGTACTATGCAACAAGGTTATCCCTTTGGTGAAAGTCCTTTGCGAATCACAGGGTGTTGAAGGCGCTACTTAGGATAGAGAAGTCGAGATGCGGGAGAAATACCCACTGTTGTTTGAGCGACTTAGGATTTATTTCGAGGACGAAATTTTCTAAGGAGGGGAGAATGTAATACCCGCATTTTTTATTACATACTTGTATTTCGACCTATTTATATGTCAACGTCCCATTAATAAAACAATATACAATTGCTTGATCACATGGGAAATTATTTGTTTTTATATGGTTTATGTAATCACCTTGGTAAAGTTTTACACAATTTGGACAAAATATATGTATAAATAAATAAATAAATCCTTTTTTCGTCAAAAAACTGAACGTGCTCAGAAAAATCTAAAATTTAGCCGACAAATGTAAAATTTAATTTTGAACAACTTTACCTTCCTCATCATCCTCAAAAAATATCTTTTAGACCCCGTTTTAGACCGATTTATGTCCAAAATAAAAATAAAAAATAAAAAAAAATATTTTAGTTAGTGGTTGGCTCATTTATTGAGTGGTTGACTATTTTATTGGGTGGATGATTAATTTAGTGGATGGGTGGCTCATTTAGTGGATGGGTGGCTCATTTAGTGGATGTGTGGCTCATTTAGTGGGTCGGTGGCCCATTTAGTGAGTGGGTGGCTTTTGTAGTTTGCAACTTGGAGAAAATATATTTCACTTATATTTTCAAGCCTAGGAGACTAAAATAAGTCAAGATATTGAATAGGGAAGCATAAATTTGATATAAATAAGGGTGGGGGGGATTCATGAAGCTAGTAAACCAAAAAAAATATAAACTCATCCATCTTCTTCATCTCTGTTATATCCTCAAGGGCAAAAATACTTCTAAATTTCGTAGCTCACCCTTATACACATATTCTATCACCTCAAACTCCATTAAATAATCTCAAAACTCCATTAAAACATCACACAAGGGGTGGGGTAACTTGGTGTGGCTTGAAAGCTTGATTTTGGGAGCATAGGAGTGGAGTTTAGGAGCATTCTAGGAGGACTTGAAGTTTTCTTCTCCAAAGTTATCTCTTCTTCATAAATCAAGTAGGTTTTTCCTCTTCCTAAATTATATTTTCAAAAAGCTTAAAACAACCATGTTGATGAAAGATGATTTCTTGTAGAAAATTACTAGTTCTTATATTTTCTGTTATACAGACCCATACTTTTTATGTGTTAAAATGAACTAGCATTGTTGATTAAATTTCATAATATCATGCTTGTATAAATGAATGATTAGAACATGAAAATTATTAAAGAAAAATGTTATAACCATATACTACTTGAATATGAATGTGTAGGATGCATATGCATGGATCTATTAGGTAGAAATCCCCGTTCATGTGAATATACTTGAATAATTTTTAGCAATGATAAATGATAAGTTTTGAAATTAAATAGATATATTTCATCATGTTTTGAAAGAATGATAAATTTCAGCCCCTATTTTGATGATGTTAAAAAGTGATGATAATGACTTAAAATGGTATAGAAACTCATTTAAAACCTTATATTTGAACTCTACATTAAAATGACAATTTTAATAATTAAGTTTAGGATTAAATGAGTAAAATATTATAGAAAAATAGTAAGGTCTTATAAATATATGTTTTTTCCTTTAAAACTCATTTAAAGGATGCATTTTTGTGAAAAAATGGCATAATGGCAATTTTGGTAATTATGTGAGAAACTAGTGGAAGATAATGTTTCTTTACTTTAAATGCTAGTAAAATCATTTTGAAGGTACTAAAAATGTGTTAATGCATTAATGAATAAATAAGGTAAATGGTGATTGAATGTTAGTGTTCAAAGTACGATGTTATTATTAGTTGGCCTCCTCGGCTATTTTAAAAGTAAGGCAAATAATGAAGTAAAGAAGTAACACAGAAAAATTAATGTGAGTACTTGGGATAATGAGAATATTTGGAAGAATGTGAATATATGAAACGATAATGATATTCATATGTTGCCGAAAAGAATAATTAAGGAGGGCATGACGTCCCTAATGGTGAAAAACCCCAAACAACCTGGCCAGTGTAACATATGTGTGCTCGATACCGATGGTGAAAGGCCATGAAATCGTGGATGTTGGCAAACCCCAAAGTATTAAAAGTAAAATTCATAAATGATTGGGAAAATGAATGGATTAATGAAATTGAATAAATGGATCTTATTAAATGACAACATAGTTGGATTAATAAGTTAAGTCCCTGGCACGAGACATGAAAAATACTTAAGTGTGAGTTGGACGTATAGGCCGAGTGCATTGCATGTAGTTGTATTAACATTTAATGAATTGGAAATTATTTTACAAAATACCGAAAGATATTGTATATGTATAGTATTTTGATTATCAAATTATTGCTTATTATTTCCTACCCAGCTGGGCATTCGATCACCCCTTACTTTTCCCCACCCCCGATACTTGCACTTTAATTAATATTTTGGAACTTTATTCAGGGATTTTGACTATTGTGTTGTCTTACTCAGTGAACTTTTTTTCGATAAATTAAGTGTGGTATTACATGATTTTTCGTGGACAAATTCATCAGTTGAATTTACTAGTCATGTCAAACGTTTATTTTTTATTTAAAATTTGAGAAATGAATATCATGTCTTTAAATCAATTAAATAAATATTTTTCTTAAATAGTAAAGTAAAATTTTCCCCCCTCCCCCCTTAACACCCCAATTGGGATTTGGGTTATCCCAACGGTAATCTATATCTGAGTCAGGGCGTTACAGTTTGAATCATCTATTTGGAAATCTCACACGAAAACTGCTCTTAAAAAATTGATTAATAAGGGTGATTGTGAAAAGTGTCTTTGCTGCGAAGGTTTTGGTCTCAGGATAGATGAGTGTCCCACTAAACTTAGGGAGAATTTGAATAAATCGATAAATCTTGTTTCTACCTTTAGTGATAGTGACCCCGATGAAGAAATCTTTTATGCTAGTAAACGTGAACTTCCCACCTTTATGGCTAGTCATGTAAGTGATACAAACTTACCTTTGCATGATTCTTCCGCACCCACAGATGTTGATACTGCTGAGAGTGAGGGTGAGGTGATTGAGGATGAAAGCGAAGACGAGAGAGATTTGCAAACTGCTTTCAAATATTTGTATAAAGAAACTTTAAAAGCAATGAAAACAAACGTGAAATTAGGAGATATGTTGAAAGAACGTGCCAAAGAAATAGATAATTACAATGCTTTAATTGAGGATCTTAGGGCACGTGAAAAGAAATTATGTGAGAAGCTAGAATCTGTTAAGGGTGAGAGAGATAGTCTTCGAGGGTTGATGGAGACTATGAAAAAGGAAATTCTTGAGTTTGAAAACTCTACGCATTTACTTGAGTCAAGGATAGGTGAGCACGAGGAGAGATTGAGAGATTCGAGTAAAGTTAAGTTTGATTTGGAGGTGAGGTATGAAAAGTTGGACAAAATCTTAGGCACTGTCAAAATCAAAGATAATCGGCGAGGTATTGGCTTCGATAATCATGTCGCACCTGCTCCCAAAGCCATAACCGTGAAAACTAGATATCCTCCTAGGAACTTTAGGAGAAATACACCTAGGAACGTGAGGTATAATCGACCTATAGGACACGCTCCTCACCGTATCTACATTTGCACTCATTGCGGTAGGAGAGGTCATCTTAGACTGTTTTGCTACGATCTTAAGAACGCTCCCAGAAAGCCTAAAGAAATTTTTGTTCCCAATACCTCTACTTGTCGGTTCACACCTACTTAGGTTAGGGAGTTGGATTTGGAAGCGTTAGGTATAAAGCTTGGTGATTCTCGCATCATTGCTAGTGTTTTACCTCATCTTTCTTCTTTCGATTGAGGTTGTTCGTTGGTTTGTCATACACTAGTATTTACATCTTGCGTTATATTTGTCTAGTGTTATGGCATGCTTCTAGTTTTTGTTATTTATTTGAGTCTTTTCGAAAAATACAAAAAGATTTTTCTTTTTATAAAAAGATTTTTGATTTTTGAGTCGTGAGGTTACATGATTAATATGGGATATTGGTGTGCTTGTTTTCACCCTTTTATTTCACTATTCATGTGGCTAGGACTTTTGGTCATTATTAGTGATGCCTAGAATGATCTTAACCTTTATACTATGGGTTTGTTTCGAAATCGATATGCATTTTGACACGACTTTGCTTATATGCCATCCTTGCACACTTGCACGATTTTATATGAATGTTTGACTTCTCTTGATATTTGAGTTTGGTGAGATGTTCTTATCTCAATTTTGTCATCTATGCGTAAGTAAACTTAAGGAGGAGGTGTGCTTGTAAGAACCGTTTTTCGTGAGAATTGATATTGAAAATATGATGAGTGTTCACGGCAAAGGGATGCAAGAGTATAAAAGTGACTTGTCATAAAAGCAACCGTTTAAAAGAGCCCAAAAGAAAATCAAGGCAAGAAAAATTTATATGCTAATAATTGGGGCCAATAGGACTTTCTCTAAGTTGAGATTGATAGATGTGTCTAAATATCTTGATAAATTTTTATATATGAGGGAGTTTAGTTGGAAATTAATTTAAATGGGTTTGCACCACCAATCCTATATTGAAACATCGTATCATGACGCTATTGTTTGTAGAGTCGTCAACAATTCGTACTTGTATGCATGCGGATTAAGTTAAGTTCATCAAACTCACACTTATTTTGTCACACATGGCTTTGATGAAGTTTGATGATTCCTTGCTATCAATTAGCACTCTTTGATCGATTGGACGTATTAAAATGATGACTCATTTATTGTAGTTCACTCCCAATTAGTCCAGTTTCATAATTGAGCATATTAGTACCATGTTAACATGTAAATCCCATTTTTCACTTTTTACGTTGTTTTCTGTTTTGCATTCTATTTTTGTGTTCTAGGTACTGTTTTGGGAAACTTTTTCACTGGGCATATACTGAATATTTTTGGGGTGTTTCTGGAAATTTTAATTTCTCGTTCGAACGACATCACATGTCACACAAACACGTCATTCAAGTGACTTCCCCAAATCATTCGAGTTACATCTTAAAGTCGTTCGACTGACTTCCCGCGAGATCAAGGTTTCCTTTAAACAACCGTTCTATCTTCTTCTCTCTTCGTTCACTCAAATATTTTTTTTTCAAGATACAGTATCTCTGTTTGACAAAATACTGCCATTATTTGTCTTCAAAGCATTAAGTTCATCCTATTATTGCTCCTTGGTTCTCTAGTGACTGCCAAACCCTATTCAACCATCCGTTCTCCTGTGTTTTCTGGAGACTGAACCTTCTCAAAAGAGATCGATGACGGCCATTTTTTTATTCTCCAGCGTTCACAGTTTGTTCTCTGACCGGTGTTCCTTACATTGTTTTTCCGGCGTGTGACTTTTCCAGAGAGTCGTTCTTCATCGATTTTGTGTTCAATCAATCCCACATCTCTTGTTTTCCGGCAAGCAGTCCCTTTTTTCAGTGATTTCGACGTAACACTGTTCATAATTTTTTTTAAATCATTTTTTTTGAAAAATTTTGGTTGTTGTTTCTGATTTTGACGGTGATTGTGGTTGGTGTTCACGGTGGTTCGGTTGGATGATTATACAGAAATAGGTTCTTAGGTGTGCGTGTGTTCTTCAGCGATGGTATTTTCTTTCACATCACTTTACACCTACTAATCATGCCACCTAGACGCCTTGGTGCCCCTTCCGGGCGACTCGATGAGGCGCCACCCTCTGTTAGAGCTCATGATAGTAGCCCCTGTACTCTCTAGTGAGGTGGGCCACTCATGTTTAGTATGATCACTACTTATCTTTAGGTCTCCACATTCGGTCAGTTGTTTTGGACAGGGTGTTTCGTTATGCTGAGTTTCCTGAGTTAGACATTCCTCGTTGGTTATATGATAGACGTTGGGATTATATGTTTGAGGTTCATGGGGTTATTTATCCTAACATTGTTTGAGAGTTTTTCTTTCGTGCACTTCCCCATGCTGAGGGGATCTATTGTACTGTACCTGGAATTTCTGTTCTCGTCACTGCATATCTTATTGCAACTTTTCTTCATCTACCTCGTAGCCCAGACGCTGTGTTTCCTCATTATACCAATGATGGACCTACTTATGATGATATTTTGCGTCATTATTTCTGGGAGATTCCCCAGGTAGGTTCTACGATGTATCATCGCCAACTTTACCCTTCCTTCCATGTACTAAATAGGTTTGTGTTAGCATCCGTTTATCCTCGGATAAATCATACATAGATTGGGTCTGACAACGTCTATTTCATGTACCATTTTTCTCAGGGATGGGATATCTATCTTCTGACTGTCATGCTTCATGTTATATCTTCTATCACTACTCATGGTTTCATCCCTGTCCGCCCTTCTCTTCCATATGGGATTCTTATTTCCACCCTTTGGACTACTGGTGATGTCCTTGTTTTAGAGGGTGATCTGCGTCTCCCTATGCCTGGTTTTATTGCTCATAATACCTTCACTCATTTTGAGAGTCATTTGCCATAGGCAGCGAGAGCAAGAGCTCCACCACCAGAGGGAGTCCTCCCTGATGGTGATCGTTGTCAGGACACTGATCACACTAGTCCGAGCACGTCTACTTTTTCTCATCCACCACCCTCCACTCCTACACCTAAACGTCCTATTGAGGAGGAAGTTTCGTCTTTACTGGCACAGGTAGGTGCCCAGTCCAGGATGTATGACTCTATCATGGCCCGATTTGACGCTGAGGCAGTTGCACATGTTCTTGCTGAGTCCAGGATGAAAGCTTTTTTTAATGAGATGCGATAGAGAGAGCAGCAGCGAGGCGCATGTTCCTCAGGACTCATGCATATTTCCTCCACATACACTGATGATGATGATACTCCTGTCGATGCCTAGTTTTTTCTTTGTTTTACATTGTATCTGAGACATTCATTTTCCTGATGTATTTTTTATTCTCTCTGATATGATGTACTAGTTATGATCAGTTGTATCACTCTTAGTTTATGACATGGATGTACAGTCTATTTAGTAGTTCCAGGGATTCTCGCATTATTATTCTGTCACTACTATATTTTTCTATCCATTGTCATACTGATATTATCTAGCCATGCTGTTTCATTCTCATATTTTATTGCTAGATTTGGTGTGTCTGTCCCATCTTTTGTCTATTCCAAGTAAAAAGCGGGAGAGATATGTAATGTAGGGGGAGTATTTATTCTGATATTACATCTGTTTGATCCTCTATACTTCACTTGGGTATCTATTTATGTCTCGTGTGTGTAGGTATATTTTTCATAAATTCATATATCTATTAATACATCACATTTAGAGACAGAATAAAATTCAAAGTTTAAGATTATTACCATTCAGAGACAGAATCAGATTCAGATGCTTGCCGATTATTCAGTTTCATTATGTCATGTATTTTTTTTGTCATTATGGGATAGGACATGTATTTATTTTACGGCATATAGCATTTTCGTTTAGTTTTGTCCTGGAATAGCCAAAGGGGGATATTTGTAAGAACATAATTCTTATCATATTCATTTGTTTTAAGTTGGCTTAATTCCGAACAAAATAAATTAAGTTTAGGCTAGTTAATTATGGAGTTTATTTAAAGCCTACGACCAAGTTCAAGTTCAAGAATGTGCAATCAAAACTTTCAAGAAGATTACAAGTCAAGATGTGTTGCATATGTTTAAGATCACTCAGGTATGAATACTTGTGAATAGTTGGGTAATTTTTATATTGATTAAATGCTTGGTGATTTAAAAGTTTGGTAATTAAATCTTTTTATGTTTTAAAAATATTTCTGAGTTGCAAACAGTTTAATGAAAATTCGAGGATTAAATTAAAAAGAAAAATATTATTTTATACTGTAGCTTGCTCGAACGAGATAGTGAATCGTTCAAACGACTTTCACATGTCGCGGGAACGCGATCTACTCTCGCTCGAATGACCTGCCACCTCGATTTTCATGTTTTTATTTTATTGGAATCTATGCAGCTCAGTTATTAATATAAACGTATCTACAAACGTTTCAATAGGAAAAATAGTTTATGAAAACTCATTCCCATAGAAGTTTTTCATCTTTCAGTGTTTATTGAAGATTGTATTACTCAATTCCAAAGCTAGTGATCTTGAACGCATTTACCGGAAGACTATTCGTTAATTGACTACACCGTGTTGCACTTTGTGGGGAGAACTCTTCAACCGAAGAGCTGCGTGCTATTGTAGAAGGAGACCTTATGAAGTAACTTGTGGAGAAGTCATTTCTTCATCAGTGCTGAACATCTAGAGTTACTGCGGGAGATTTCAGCTGACAACATCGGAACCGAGACTTATGGGTATTCCGTATGTTACTCCATTTCATTGTGATCCATGTAAGTTGTGTCTCGCAAATTATAGTGAAATAAAAAGGTTTTGCCCATTTCGGGGATTTTTCTTAAAATTTTTTATTTTACCGCATGCTTTATTCATGGAATGAATTTAATCACTTAGATGCATGTTTAGGGTTTAAGAAGTTAAAATTGGGTTTAACTAAAAATTGGAACAAAGTTGGTTTTATCTAAAGTACACTTTAAAGGGCCTTTTTACTTTCTTTTTGCGAGATTTATGCATTGTTATGTATGCTTCGTCTAATTTCGAGGGCAAAATTCTTTGCTAGTGGGGAAGTATGTAACACCCCGTGTTTTAATTATTTAATTTAATTGATTAATTGGGGAATATTCGAGAAAAATAAATTCTAGAATTTAATAATTTTTACTGGTTAAATATGTTGATTATGATATTAGAAGAATAAAACTTCAAGTGGAATTAAAATCGGAGTTAAACGGATTTTATAATGATTTTTAAATATTTGTCCCTTATAATTTTTAAGCCGAACTGTCAGGTTTTCTGGGCGATCGATCGATCGACGCCAGGGGTCGATTGATCGACCCCAATAGAAATCGTGCGTTGCAAGTTGTTTTTAATTAGATTTTGTTTAGGATTAGGACTCATAATCACTATATAACCTTAATAATCCGTAGGGGGACTTCTCATAATCACCTTTTATCAAGTTTTTCACTAGGAAATACTTCCAAATATTTTTCCTCTCAACCATATTCATCAACCTCCAACATAATCAAGCTTTTTTGTCACAAGTTTTGGAAGGCTTAATTGGAGTTTAATCAAGCTTGTTCAAGATCACTCCTTCGCTAATTTTTCAAGAGGAATCCAACCGTGCTACCAGTTTTCTTCAACTTAATCTCAGGTAGGAATACTCTATTCTTTTCTTGTATTATGCGCTTTAAGTGTCGCCTAAACCCTTAATCATGTGTTTTTTATGAAAATCAATTAGTAACTTAATTAGAGAAAGTGGACACTAATTATGGGACTGTTTTCATTAAATATTCTAATCTGAATAATATTTATAACCCTTTGGGTACGTAGAATTCATGAGTGATTTTGGATTTTATTGGTGTAGGGTCCATGTCGAAAAATCCTAGTTTTAAAATAAATGGATTTCGGGGCGTATAACTCATGTAATTTTTGTTGAAACAATGAAAATTAGAATTTTGATGTTTTAAATGATGAAATAGAGGAATATTTAATTTAAAATAATTAAATTAGATTAATTATATGTTTATGACGAGGTGATAATTAAATTAAGATTTAATTAAATTGGACTATCATGCGTAGTTTTTTTACGTTGATTAATTATGCTTGTTTGTGTGACTTGTTGGTATTATTATATTGTCTTTGTGACGAAGGGTTGTTGGGTAATTTTTCTCTCCCTTTATTTTGGGATGACTTCTAGGTACGGGACTAGTGGGTAGGACTTTTGATGATTTACGCCTTTTAGGTATGGGACTAGTGAGGGTAGATTATTGTGATTTTATTATGTTAGGGGTGGGCTGATTTTTGATACTTTATCATCATTACGCTAGCCTAGATATGAGACTATGTTGAGATTTATGTTAGTAAATCCTCCTATACATAGGGTAGGTGTAACACCTCATGATTTTGGGACTGAGAAATTTAATTTTGAGAAAAATAAAATTCATTTAAATCGGAAAATTTTAGAATTTGAAAATTATAGTCCAAAAATTTAGGACGTTTTAAAGTTTGTCGGATGAGGATTTTGAGTGTACCATTGGTTCCGGATGGGTCGAGATAGTCAAAATGACTGTCATTGGGTTTTATTTCGTCTCCGGAATATTTTTAAGTATGTTTGACTCGAATTGGAGTAAACGAGTCTTTTAAAGTGTGTATTAACATTTAAAACTGGGTATATTGCTTTAAGGGATTTAAGGGCTTACAATTTTATCCCTTATCATTTGTGAGAAGAGATAAATAGAAGGAAAAAAGAAAGGAAGAGAGAGTGGAGAAAAAGCTTGGAGATTCCGGCCCAAACGCGATCCCGAGGACGATCCAACCTCTACAATCTCGAGGCAAGTGTTTAATCTTGCTAAATATTTCATTTGTGTATTTAATTTAATAATTTGTGGGCAAAAGAAATGGATTTTGAGTATATTCATCAAAACCTAGATTTTGTGTTTAATCTTGAAATCGATGTTTACACATGGGATTAATGGGTATAAATTGAGGAGGTGAGTATAGGATGTGTTTTAATGTTGGAAACATGATTGGGTTACAAATTATAGTTAGAAATTGTTGATTTGGGATTTTGGAAAATTATGTTTTTGTAGAAAAATGACCATTTCGTGGCCTGCTGAACAGGCCGAATCGATTTGGCCTCTTTCTGAATCGATTCGAAATGTTGTAGAGTCCCAGGTCTGTGTGACCGAATCGATTCGGACCCAAGGTGAATCGATTCGTCCTGGGACAGTCTCCTAGGTCCTTTGGACCGAATCGATTCGTATTTGGAGAGAATCGATTCGCCCTTGAGACCGAATCGATTCGGGTCAGGCCGAATCGATTCGAAAATAGGGCTGTTTTATGGAGTTTTCCTAGGATGATTTCTAACCCTTTTTGGTTGGGTTTATTGATTCGGGAGCTTCTTTTATGATGTAAGAAATATGTTTTGGGGACATATAAGGGATTTCTCACATGTTATGATTATGGGGACTTCTTGGAATAATTTGGGAAAATATATATATGTATGCATTGGAGTTGTGTATAGAGATTGTGGGAAACCTCATTGGGGTTGGGAATCCTAATTATAAATCAAAAGTGAGTATAGATATGATGTAAGGTTAAGGTCCCTTCGAGAGAGTGGTGAGAGTACGATATGAAATTTTAGGCTGAGGTTGTGCCAAATCCTTATAGTGATTAGGATTCTATTGAGATTAAGAATTTGGGACCGACGAGAGAGAGTAGTCGCATATCCTTAGTAATGTTTGACTCAAGGAATAGATTGTAAACGCAATGAGATTTAAGGGTTCGTAAGAATAATTGAACCATAGTCGGGATAGTGATTATATATATCGATGTAGTATTTCCCTAAAAGTGATGGGTTCATGAGATGAATTTAAGGTTGAGTTTGAGGTTTATAGACTAATAGTTATGTGCATACAAATGATCGAATTAGTACGAGAGATATTGATGTACTTTCGAATATAGATGAGAAGTGTAGTGATTGTTACCTACACTCAACTTTGGGAGATAAACTTAATGTTGGAGATATGTAGATACGTTGGAAGATTATTTATATCATAATGAAAATGGACGCATATGTTTCAAGTGTGGGATCGTATTCACATAACGAATTATGCTAATATGATTGAAGTGATGGTTAGTATATTGAGGAATATGGACACCAATAGGCGAGTTTATAAGTTTCTTACATACAATGAGAGATAGTATGTATATATGTATGTATATATATTCGTATAGATATGAATATATGTGTATACTCATGGCTTGAATAGCTAAACCATATATGAAGGTTTAGTTATATGATATGATTATCTGGATGTATATAGATTGTGTATGTGAATGATATATATACTTGTATGGTTAAGCATACCCCGCACATGCTATCATTGGGGAGTTTTTGCGATGAGGGTGAGCACCTTGGCTCAAGGAGCAGAGTGTGGATATTCCCCAGGTCATAGTCGTCCATTGTGTTATTATGTGATTTACATTTTTTTTGGGATGGGATGTGGTGGGTGTGTTTCGTCTCATTGCCGATTAGAAACTAAGACCACTTCCCGGGAGTTGTGTTTGTGAGTTTATCACGAGGATGGGTGTCGTTTAGCCCCACCAGGTGGTCCCCAGTATTGCTACCTGGGTCGGTCACTGGGAAGATGATAGCATGGTGCAGTATATTGGCGATGTATATAGCCGGTTATATTATGTGAATGGCCATTGTACATCATATGTGGTATGTACACTTGGCTATGGGAATGAATGATTGTATCTATATATATGCTTAGAGTAAATACATATATACTTACATATCCTATAGATGGAAGGATATAAAAGTGCTATGGTGTACATCTTGGGTGATTATGGTGTACTAGATTGTTGGATGTTGATGTATCGCATTTACGGAATATTTCGGTTACATCATCCCAAGGATATTTTTGGAGATATTGAAGTCACTCTTAGAGAGTAATCTAATTTTGGTAGTTGTAATAGTAGAATTATGTGTATGACATAATGGATCGCTACGATCGACATTATCAACGAGTAGTGTATTGGGGGGGGGGGTCCCTTTTTAGATTTCGCTTTGCGAGGCGCTCCACGCACGAAACGTAGTGCAATGTTGAGAGTGGAGAGAAGTTTTGTCGTATTTAAATTGTGCATGTTATTTAGAGAATAAATTCTAAATTTGAAGTTTAATGTTAATATGTGAAGTAATAAAATTTGGATAAATGACTAAGTTAAATTGTAATCAAGAAAGCCTATTACGGCATATATGTGTAAAAATAATTAAGTGGGATTAGAATGGGTTGTATTCTTGGGTTACGTTAGGATAGCAGGTCTTGCGCGTATAGGCCGTGCCTATGGTAAATTAGGTTGTCCTTATGGGTGGGGTAACTAAATAAATATTACAGGACGCGAATAGGTGCGTGCTTTTAGATGAGAGGTGAGATTGGGGTTTCACGAGAGTGCGACTCCACTTTAATTATGAAATAAGTGCATTTATATTTATTATGAACGGTTAACACACTTGCTAAACATCTTTACACTCAGGATCTGACCCGTTATTTCTTCTCTTTTGCTATATATATGTATATATTTTGTACTACAGGTGTCCTACCGCATGGATACCGAATGCCCTTCTATCCAGAGTCGTGGGAGCCGTAACAGGTGCGGACTGTTGCGGGATTTAGATGGTAGTCGCTTCCTACTTCTTATAAATCTAGGTAGGATTCATGTTGTATATCGGGTTTATACCCAAGGGATATCTATAGATGTTTATATTTCTCCTTTATGGTTGTTGTACTGTCTGTGACCCGACAGCATATTCGGGTATATTCATTTGTATATACTCATTTCATTTTATTCCAGCACTTCTTTTATCATGTGCTCGTGTATGTTTTACCTTTGTTAGTCGTTTTATAGTGTTAGTTTGTGGTATGTTTTCTTAAATTTTAACATCTCGCTTATATGATTTCGGGTAGTTAGTCTTATATTATTTAGTATCGTTAGTTGATGTTGAGACTGAACCATCTGAGATTCCAGAATTAAAGTAGTATAGGGCTGGCCACCCGTTATTATTTTAAGAGGGTTGTTACAGTAGGACGTATTGATAATTTGGGGACCCTTAGGTATGGGACTAAGGGGTATTTTGAGGATCTCACATCGATTAAAAGGGTGGGGTAATTTATAAATCGAAAAATTGAGAATTAATACCTAAGATAAAAATGGGTATTAAAATTTGTGGCGACATAATATTTCGGGGCCGACAGTTTAAATGGGTCAGAGGGAAATTTATGTCTTGTCGTGTGTGGAACCTTGTCATGTGTCGGGGCCGATAGTTTAAACGGGTCAGAGGGCGATTGACAGGGGGAAGTGTGACACTTTAATAAAAATGGAGAACTATAATAAAAATTGGTTAATTTAATTAAATTAACATCGCGGGACTTGAGAATTTTAAATTATATTGGTGTGCCTTTATAAATCGGGATTTCTGCTGGTAGTTAGTGATTTATATTTATCGATTTTAATTATCCCGTATAATTTAAAATATTCTATTATGATATCTATTGCTCATAATGCTACTGTCTGGATTCAAGGACCCTATTTGGGGGGAGTAGTGTGTATTCTTTCTCGGGGCTTTGGCTCTGACCCATGCGTTGACTAACTTTTTTCAGGATTAGTATATGGAGTGGCAGCATAAGATTCTTCAAGATTATCATTTGGAGGTGCAGCTGGAGTTATTCATTTTATGGAATTGTTTAGTTAGACTTTCCTTTCCAGTCGTATTTAATTATGAGACTTCATTTGAGTTTTATTAGGCCATTCACTTCCAAAGTTGTTAGAGGTTTTCAGTTGGATTACTCAGTCAATTTGGTATTCAGATATTATTTAATCATTATTGGAGATTGGATTTATTCGGAGTTCTCATGTCATGGATCTTTTATCGCGTAGTTGTTTATTATTTGTTGGAATTGATTCAATTATCTAATCTTTTGATGATTTATTTATGTCTCATATCCGTCTCATGCTAAGAATGGTATTTATTTAGTTCACGCCCAACTTAATTTGGCGGCGGTGGCTGGCCACCCCGTCTGTCGGATTTTGCGAGGTGTGACAGATGGTATCAAAGCATGGTGTTAGGTCTCGCAGTTTGTGAGTCTGTTTGATAAAATTGTGAGAAAATACAAAAAGAGTTTTGTATTTTGTTTTACATCTTTTATGGATAGACACTTAGGATGACCGAGTCACAACATCATTCCATTTTTCTTATGACTATTTGATAGTGTTTTGAGACAATATATCATGTCATCTTTGTGCTTTATAATGTTTGGAGTCATTAAGATGCAATTAAGTGTTACTTCCTACATGTTTGACTCGTAATTTACTTTATTGCACACGTGCACATATTTGTTTGATTATTGTTCTTGTCTTATCACATATTGGTTGGGTGTTTTCAGTTAAATCCTGTCTTTAAAAATGAACCAAGCGCGATAAAACTTGATAAGAAAGTTGTGCATGTAAGAACCGTTTGTGAATTTGTGTGCTTTATTTTAAAATTGGGAAGGGCTACGAAAGGTTCACATTTGGCCTTTGTGAATACTAAGCCACCTTTATATCGGACTTATTTTAATTATCTGAGGTCCCAAGAGGTTAAAAGAGCCCGAAATTTTTTTAAGTCAATAAAAAGAAATTCATTCCAAACATGGGCCATTAAGTTTCACCATTAATTCTCCAATGTTTGAGAATTTAGATCATCTATAAACAAAATATAAATTTGAGGGAGTTTGGTTGGAGAATTTAAACGGGTTTGCACTTCCTTGAAAGTTCTGAAAAAGCATTAAATTTTTTTGGGCGTTATTGGTGTGGAAATCACTTTGAGCTTTGATTTGTTGATTTGATTGAGTCAATTTCTTATAATTCCATATTTTTACGCCTAAGGAAGATGCTGAGTTCATTCGTTAGGAGTATCCGATATTCATCGTTCACATATATTATGTTTGTATGCATTTATTTTCCCATCGAATTTGATCACACCCCTACATTTCTTCTATCACCGACTTGGTTGTTTTTGTGTTTGTTCGTGGTGCGATTATTTGTTGTATACTTAGTGTAATTTTTTTTTAAAAGTTCATTACCTTGTGACATTCTCCATTTTCATTTATTTGTGCTTCTCTTATCTGCCTATTTGGGGACATCGTAAAAAGGGGGAGAATGAATTATGGGGGAGAATTGTTTGGTTAATTGGTTGATTTATCAATGATTTTCTCAAGCTTAATTGATGATTTATTTATTCTTATCATTATATTTAAAATTGTTGCGTATCACGGGTATTTGCTTTATCTCATGTGTGTTGGTTCAAAATTGATAATTATTGGATTGCACACCCTGATGAGAAAACCTGCTTAGAGAGTTTCTGAAAAGTTGAACCTTTGAAGATGTTGAAGTTTGATTTTCGACATGTCATTGACTATTCTCAGTTTGAAGGTTTAATGGGAATATTATCTTATATGTCATTTTATTTATGGAGATCGCATAATTCGAATTTTTTTATGTATGTACTGGTATAGAGATAGGGGGAGATTTGTAAGGACATAATTTTATAAATGTCCACGGTAGAATCTAGGAATTTTCTATTTATTCTAGATCACAGTATGTATGTTGTATACCGTTACATTCGGCACGTCAACACGATCATCCATGACGGCCTTGATTCGAATCCATGCATCCACCATCTTCACACGTGCATCATGCGATGTGCTGCTCAACTATTCCCACTACTCCACTTCGCATTTTTGGTAAAATGGTTTTTTGGAGTTGTTTATATTTGCATAAATATTTGGTAATTTTTTAGAAAATATTTTTCGAAGTCTGATTTGTTTTTAACAAAAAGTAGAAATTTTTCTAAGTGTAGAAGCGGACATGCCTCGGCCGACGACCTCGTGAGATCTCGTTCAAACGACAGTGCTATGTCGTTCGAACGGCATCAGCATGTCGCACGATCTCGTTCGAGCACCTCCGTCGCCTCGATTTTTGTTTAATATATGTACGCTTTTTGCACGTTTTTCCAAGTCCTTTTCGCACACGATTTTTGCATTTTTTTCATACCTTCTTTATACACATAATTATTCCCATATATATATATATATATATATATATATATATATATATATATATATATATATATATATATATATATATATATATATATATATATATATATTGTGTGTGTGTGTGTGTGTGTGTGAATCTTTAAACCTTCAAGAGCATGGTTTGTACTCATCTGGAGTAACTTGTGGAGAAGCCGTCTCTTCTACATTACTGCCGTTCTGGAGTTCTTACGGGAGATTCCAGTCGATGACATCGAAACTGACACCTGAGGGTATTTCATATGTCACCCTATTTTAGTATAATCAGTGTAAACGATTCTTTATAAATTATGGTGAAATAAAAAGGTTTTGCCCTTCGAGGATTTTTCCTGAAATTATTTGTTTTGTCCTGCATGCTTTATTTTATTGGATAAATCATCTAGATGCATGTTTTAGGATTTAACTAAAATTTGGGAATAATTAAAATTGGATTTTTGAGAAGTCGCAAGATTTCCGCTGTAGTGATTCTTCAAATTGGTATCACAGCTTATTTAAGCGATCACCACTTTTACAAATTGGTATAAGATCTTTAGCTCACGTTTTACAATTTACAAATTGGTATCAAAGCAGTTTGCACTATTTTGTTGTATAATCCTATTTTCCGCAAAAGTGTGTTATTTTGTTTTTTTTTTAAATCAATTTTGTTAAAAATTGAAACTTTTCCTATGGAGCACTTATAAAATCGGATACCTATCTTTGATGGGAACAATTACGCCTATTGGAAAGCTCACATAAAATCTAGTTTAAAAGTCATTGACGAGCGTGTTTCGTTGCTTTGCGAAAATGGATGGAATCCTCCCACTGCCACTGATGAAAATATCACTTCTTTAAAACCTATGTCAGATTGGACGGCGAACGATTTTAAAATGTCGAATTTTAATTCCCGTGGACTGACTCCAATTTCTGGAGCTGTCACTCCTGATGAGTTTTGCTAAATTATGACATGTACCACGTCTAAAAAGCATGGGATGTTTTGAAATTGACACATGAGGGTACGAACGCGGTTAAAGAATCAAAATTATAAAATTTGGCCACCCAATTTGAGACTATCAAAATGTCTGAGTTTGAATGCTTTGCAGATTTTTATGCACATTTGTCGGACATTGTCAACACTAGTTTTAATTTAGGTGAGGTGATTGATAACGCTCGTGTCGTTAAGTAGATTTTGAGATCTCTCCTAAAACGGTTTATTCCTAAAGTCACTGTTTTGAACTCTTTGGAAAATTTGAAATCACTTAAGTTGGAAGTAATTGTAGGAGATCTTCAAACCTATGAGATTGACATGTTTGCCAAAACTATTAAGGCTAAGGATAAAGGTGTTGCTTTAAAGACTCATTTTAAGAAAAAGAAAGAAAAATTTGTGAGTACGATTCTAAGGGAGATTTTGATTTTGATGATATGGCCTTGATTGCAATATACTCAAAATTGTTTATTTTTTTTAGTAAGTTTAACTCAAGATTGCAATATACTCAAGATTGACTTGTTTTCATTTTTTTAGTAACTTTAACTCGACATAAGATTGTTTATTTTTTTTAATAGGCACTGTAGTTATTTTTTTAGAAGTTGATTTCTTAAACTTTACTGGTTTATAATCTGTGTTTTGAAGAAATGTTTGTTTATTTTTCAGTTGTGTGTAATCCATGGAAACAAACATCCATGTTCGTAATTCCTAACTATTTTTTTGTTCAATAGTTTACCCTTGTGTCTCACAGTGCCATTTTAGTAAAATACTTACTTTTTTTTTTTAGTTTGACCAAATGACATTAGAATATCAAAAGAAATGACAGTGTCATCTCAAAAGTATATTATAGAGTGACCGTAAAAGTAAAGTCAACAAAATATTATCCAACCTTAAATTATCCCAAAATATTATATTATCCAACACGAGTAAAATTATGAAATAATTGTGTCATTATGGGTCGTGTTTTTTGCTCCCAGTAATAAAAATAATTTAAATTGACACGATACGATTATACACAAATAATTTAAAATGACATGAGAAGATTAATTCATAAATTTACTTGTGTTATTCGTGTCATATAGTATTTAATGTAGTCTTAAAAATATAAATCATGTTATTCATGTCGTGTCGTTTATTACAGTTTAAAATAAAAAATAATAATGTATTAAAGTCAAAACATTTTTTTTAACCAAAAAATGTAGTTTTTTTTTTAAAGTTATGTTTTATAAAAAAAATTTAAGAAACAAAGTTAAAAAAAATTATTTAGTTTATATTAAAAGTTGTCCAATTTTTATTAAAAAAATGGTGTCTGTTTTTTTGTTTAGTATAGTTAACGTCATTTTTTTTTTTATAAAACAGCGTCCATTTTTTAAACAAATAACGCAATAGTTTTTATTTTAATTATCATCCATTTTAATTAAAAAAATATTTTTTTAATTAATTGCATTATTATTTTGAAATAAAAAACAGACTTTTATGATTAATATATATTCAAAATGAAAACGAACTTTAAAAGAGGGTAACGTTGAATGAAAACAGATGTGAGAATTGTGTTTGTTATATTATGATAAGTAGGTCAACCATGTAGTATTTGTTTTCACCATTTTAAACTGTTCTAGCTTTAAGAAAGTAGATTTGACGGTTTTAGCCTTGGTTTGATAAGGTTTATGTTTGACAGAATCCTCTATAAATACTAGATGGTGGAGAGCCATTGGGATATAACAAACACTCATATTCTAAGAGAAAGATATGGAAATGAAGAAGGTTGTTTTGATGACATTGTTGGTAGCTATGGGGTTTATGGCAACCATTGTTACCTCCACTGCCGATTCGGTTGTGAACAATAAGAAGATGTTGGACTCCGACATGCTCCTCAACGTTTATAGTTCCCTCGGTCAATGCTGGGGTAAAGGTTGTGCTCCTTGGAGCCCCTGCCAATCCGGTTGTACTTGCCTCGGAGTTGGTGGTCAGTTGGGTGCTTGTACTGGTCCCATAGATTTAGTGAGCAATAAAATTATCACCCCCACTGCCGATTCGGTTGTTAACAATCGTAAAATTATCACCCCCACTGACAGTACGGTTGTTGACAATAAGAAGATGTTGGATTCCAACATGCTCCTCAACATTTATAGTTCCCTTGGTCAATGCTGGGGTAAAGGTTGTGCTCCTTGGAGCCCCTGCCAATCCGGTTGTACTTGCGTCGGAGTTGGTGGTCAGTTGGGTGCGTGTACGGGTCCCCTAGATTTAGTGAGCAATAACATTATCACCCCCACTGCCAACGTTGCTACTTTCTAATCCGACTAGTGTTCCTGGGATGGGACATAATAGACACAACATGTATGTGTCTGTCGCTGTATGTTTTACTTATGTGTATGCCTGTGTACGTTCGTAAGAAATAAGCTGAGTCTAGTGTTGAACGTGCGTCTCCATCTATCTATGTTATGTTATGTTATTGATTAATGGAAATTATGCATATGTTTGTCTTATATAACAATGTATTAAGTATGTGATATTTGAGTCGAATCGGACCGGATCAAGTGATAGATCCTAATTCATTTCATTGAAATATTAATATTAATATCTGTCCGTTTAAAAGCCAATATAATATGACGGTTTAGTGAATCTCTCGTGTGGTAACAAGAAAAGAAAAAGTAGTCATGATTTTTTCTTGTCAAATTTTTCATTTCATCAAATGAAAAAAAAATCATGTCAAATCCTTTAATGATGTAAAAAACAGCTTTGTAAAAAATAAATCCGTTTTTAACGAGAAAAAAATTAACAATAAAAAACAATTTTAACAGAAATGAAATAGTTTTTAGCGAAAAACAATTTCAAAAAACAATGTTTTAACACAGAAAAGTATTTTCTTACCCCAAAGTAAAACAATTTTAATGATTTTTTATTGGAAACAAATTTTAACGATAAAAAATAGTTTTGACAAAATCAAAACAATTTATTAAACAAAAAAAGTTTTTAGAAATTAAAAAAAAAAAACTAGTTTTAACACACAAGAAAGCAATTTTTAGCCATAAAAAAATTGCAACGAAAAATAAAAAACCTTTAGAAAAAATAGTTTTTATCAAAAAAAAAAAATGTATTAATAAAAAAAAAAGCAAGTGTAAAAAAAATCTAAGGGATGGAAATTTTGTGTGAAAACCTATATAGGTCAGCAAATTTTGCCAACAAATTTGCGAAAATGATGGCAGAACATGTATGTGGATATAGGCGTCGTACAAAAATTTTCTATGGAAAATAAAATATATCAAACACATAAAATGGTGGGTAAAACATTCCTTTGGACAATTTGCCATGGCAATGTGGCCTATTAAATAAATCATAATGTTTTTTGGGGTTTTGCATACTAAGATCTGTATTTGTGGACTATGAGTAACTCTTGTAGCCAATCCGACACAACTCACGACTTCGAGGCCTACTTGAAACCAATCTCGGATTCAAGCTCGTAAAAGGCTGTACCAACAAGTCGATACTTGATTCGTAATTTTCGCATATTCAGTAAGAACTGATTACTTAAATTATGTGCCACTTGTTATATTCTAGTAGGTTTATCTCTACATTAGTATCAGAGCGACTTTGCTTGTTGTCTCGCCATTTGGTTGCATATTCGTTATTTTCTAACAATTCGTTTCCCCAAATTTTTTATATTTTCAAAGTCCTCAGAAAATGAGTGAGATATAAGCTATAAACTTGTCTCCTCAAAATCACAAAATCTAAAAATTCTGGGTTTATGATTAAAAAATATTGTTTTCCGGGTAATTTTGCACCCTATTTCGAAGGCATCGTGGTCAATAAGAATTTGATTTCATTTTACATAAATGTTCTCTGTCACAAGGGTTTTAAAACAATGTATACTACGCATTTTTTGCACCAGTATTGACGTAGATATGATCTCCCGAACAACAAGACCTTTTAAAATCGCAAATTTGGGATTTTTTGTTGAAAAGACAATTAACATTATTTTTTTTCCACTTTTTTTTCTCAAATAAAACTTTGGCCAATTTTTATGAAAAAGCAACATCCTAATATGTTCTTCGATACAATTCATTACATGGGATGATTTTTGTAATTATCGATCTCCAATTATTGAGAAGTTTTTTTTAACAAAAAAATGTTGTTTTTTTTTTAAAGTTATGTTTTATAAAAAATTGTAAGAAACAAAGTTGATATTTTCTAGGGTCACTCTATAATATTTTCTAGAGAGAAAGTGCCTACAATTTAGCGAATAATTTCTAGGGCACCGGCAGAAGACACATGTCTGGTCCGCACAAGAGCATATATATATATATATATATATATAAAAGTTAAATAAAAATATATGTTTTTTTTTTCTGTTTTTTAGGAAATGAAAACAAACTTAAAAAAAACCGTATTATACTTTTGAGCAAAAAGCTCAACATTAATGGAAAACACATTGGATAATTTATGAAAAAGAAAAATTTGATAAAATGAAGAATTATATATATATATATATATATATAAGTTTGCACATAATTTTTTTTTAATAGTAAAGAGTATATTTTTGCGCTAATTTTGGTTACGTGATATTCAAACATTTCAAATGACTCATACAAAAAAAAATGGGTCAAACTTTCGTTGTTTTTAAGTACTTTAAAAGGTACAAAAGTTTGACCGATTTTTTAAAAATAGCAATTTTTTTTTCAGTTGTGACTTCAAACCCCGCAAAACTATTTTCTGAATTCAGTATATGAAGATAGTTAGGGGTCTAAAAATCAAAGCCCTAAATCACAAATACGTGAAGCTTCATCCAAAATCTTAATTTTATAACCCTAAATCTCACCTAATTGCCCTTGCTTTTTTCCTTTCTCTTACGGTTAGTCTACACATCTTTGTAGTAATCTAAAATGATATACAAGCTGTGAAGCCCTCATTGCACCTACACGCCTGGCAACATTAAGTACTAATGTTGTGGTTCAAAAGAATAACAAGATGCAAGACACATACAATTTTTTTTTTTTTTAGGTATTTTTCATATCACGAGGTGTCCGGGTCAGTTTATGTGTACCTCAATTAATCTCCGTTCGCGGTTCGTGGCTTCCGCTGATCAAATATTATTTTGAGGGGACCAAATCCAATCCACTCATAAACAGTGTTCCAATAATAATTTTATATCACTGGATCAAGACGCTTGATTAAAGATTAATGCTACGGAATTCAATTTTCAAAGAAAATTGGGATTTCTAATTGCTTTCCACATGTGGAAGGATACAGAGGATATGGTAGAGACAAACGACAAACCCAATCCGGAAAGATCAGTAAGGATTTCAATAAAAGAATTGGACCACTAATGGTTGCTTTCCACTTAATAATGGTGAAGTTGTGGGGCCGGATAATGATATGGGTCCATTATGAGTTAACTCCGATTACAAATAATTGCAAAATGGTTTCGAAGTATAAAATTGTCACTGGAACAGTATTGATAGTGATTTGCAGTTCAAATTCTATAATGCTTAATCAGCGAACGCCACAAATCTCGAATGAAAATTAGTCAAAGTGCGTGTAAGTTTGTTCAGACATTTCATGATTGTCACAAAAAAAATAAAATATAATTATAAATTGGATGATGATGCTGTTAAAACATCCCATGTACACAGTTAACTTTTGAAGTTAAAATAAAAATATTAGGCTCGGTTTTGATTCACCACGACAAATATAGTAAATAGTGGCAATTGAATATTTTATTTATTATTTTGTGTTTGTTAATATGTATTAAAAATTTATTATTTCGTTAAAAACTGTCTTTTTAATATTTTTATGTTTTCGTTAATTCAGTTTTTTTTTTAATTAAAAACTGTTCTCTATTACAACAGTTTGTTTTTTAAATTATTTTTCATTAAAAACTGTTTTTCGGCAAAAACTGTTTTTTATTGTTAAGTTTGTTTTTTTGTTAAACTGTTTTTTCCCGGTGAAAATTGTTTCACTTTTGAGCTAAAACTATGTTAAAACTCGATTTTTTCAAAATGTTTTTTGCTAAAACTATTTTTTGCTGAAAATGATTACAGTTTTTTTTTTGTTCTGAAAACTGTTTTTAAACCGTTTCTATTGTTAAAACTATTATTTTAAGAATATTATTTTGTTATTAGTTGTTTTTCTATTATTTTAAGATTTTTTTTTTCATTGCAAGTCATTTTTGTTTTGTTAAAATTGGTTTTATACGAATTTTTTTTAATAATTATTTTTTCGTTAAATTTTTTTACTTTTTTTTGTTATTTTTTTTTTATGTATCACTTTGTTTACATTACCCATTTTTGCCATTAATTGTTACAAACATCTTGCTTTTCTAACTCAAAAAATTAATGTTATTAAAAAACCCTGATTCGAACATTATAGAATTTGCCATGGATATTGTCATTCCATGAAAAAATTTACCATTCAGAGCATTTGTCCACTTTTGAATCAATCAGACGCTTATTGTAAATAATAATTATTTTAAAAACATTAAATTTTTTCAAAAGGAATTTTTTACAAGATTGTTTTTTAGAAAAAAGAACGTTAAAAACTATATTTCAAAAAATGGGTTGTTTTTAATACATTAAGCGATTTATTAAATAAATATTTTAATTTTTTTTAACTATTTAAACTATTTCATAGTTATCAATAACCCCAAATATAATTTTTAACCCTAAATTCTATTAAAGTTAACAGTCAAAATGGATGGAATGGTCAAACTGACACCATGTATATACTTTAGGGGCTTATTGGAAAGAAAAAACACTTCAAGGGCTTAATAAAAATAATTTATATACTTTAAGGGCCACCGAAACAATTCACTATTTCCAGTTTGCTGGATTGCCGAGTTATTCAAAGGGCTCGGGCATAGATATATTCAAGTTGTGTTGGTGGAGGTGTAATTGTGTTACAAGGGATAACTGGGTCGAGTTAAATATGCATCAACAACCGTCTATTAGATTGCAATGAAAATTTACATTTAACAACCTCATGCAGAAAGCATTGTTCTTAATTGGAAAGATGCATCACGTAACGAAAATTGTAATTGGGCAACATTGGGGATGTGTCGCATATTCCTCTTTAAATTTTATTTTATTTTATTTTAAGGGGTTTTGGGAAAAGGTACTCATAATGTTCAAAGTGTATAAAAATTGGACACTCCATATAATTTTATAAATTTAATCCCTGTACTAAAAACACCATGAAAAATGGTGAAAATTGATGCCGCTGGCGCGGACCAATGCATTTGTACCACAGGGACTAGATTTATAAATACTATTATACCACAGGGACTAGATTTATAAACTTGAAAAACATTATCCTAAATATCCAAATATAGAAAGAACAATGACCTTTTCCTTAATTCTTTATTTATTTTATTTTTTCAAATAATTTATTAAATTACAGGGGATGTGATACCTCTCTCTCTCTCTCTCTCTCTCTCTCTCTTATTTGTTGAATCAAGATTGACTTGTTTTCATTTTTGTAGTAACTTTAACTCGATATAAGATTGTTTATTTTTTTTAATAGGCACTGTAGTTATTTTTTTAGAAGTTGATTTCTTAAACTTTACTGGTTTATAATCTGTGTTTTGAAGAAATGTTTGTTTATTTTTCAGTTGTGTGTAATCCATGGAAACAAACATCCATGTTCGTAATTCCTAACTATTTTTTTGTTCAATAGTTTACCCTTGTGTCTCACAGTGCCATTTTAGTAAAATACTTACTTTTTTTTTTAATTTGACCAAATGACATTAGAATATCAAAAGAAATGACAGTGTCATCTCAAAAGTATATTATAGAGTGACCATAAAAGTAAAGTCAACAAAATATTATCCAACCTTAAATTATCCCAAAATATTATATTATCCAACACGAGTAAAATTATGAAATAATTGTGTCATTATGGGTCGTGTTTTTTGCTCACAGTAATAAAAATAATTTAAATTGACACGATACGATTATACAGAAATAATTTAAAATGACATGAGAAGATTAATTCATAATTTTACTTGTGTTATTCGTGTCATATAGTATTTAATATAGTCTTAAAAATATAAATCATGTTATTTGTGTCGTGTCGTTTATTACAGTCTAAAATAAAAAATAATAATGTATTAAAGTCAAAACATTTTTTTTAACCAAAAAATGTAGTTTTTTTTTAAAGTTATGTTTTATAAAAAATTTTAAGAAACAAAGTTAAAAAAAAATATTTAGTTTATATTAAAAGTTGTCCAATTTTTATTAAAAAAAATGGTGTCTGTTTTTTTGTTTAGTATAGTTAACGTCAATTTTTTTTTATAAAACAACGTCCATTTTTTCTACCATTTTTTAAACAAATAACGCAATAGTTTTTTTTTATAATTATCATCCATTTTAATTAAAGAAATATTTTTTTAATTAATTGCATTATTATTTTGAAATAAAAAACAGGCTTTTATGATTAATATATATTCAAAATGAAAAGGAACTTTAAAAAAGGGTAACGTTGAATGAAAACAGATGTGATGTGAGAATTGTGGTTGTTATATTATGATAAGTAGGTCAACCGTGTAGTATATGTTTTCACCATTTTAAACTGTTCTAGCTTTAAGAAAGTAGATTTGACGGTTTTAGCCTTGGTTTGATAAGGTTTATGTTTGACAGAATCCTCTATAAATACTAGATGGTGGAGAGCCATTGGGATATAACAAACACTCATATTATAAGAGAAAGATATGGAAATGAAGAAGGTTGTTTTGATGACATTGTTGGTAGCTATGGGGTTTATGGCAACCATTGTTACCTCCACTGCCGATTCGGTTGTGAACAATAAGAAGATGTTGGACTCCGACATGCTCCTCAACGTTTATAGTTCCCTCGGTCAATGCTGGGGTAAAGGTTGTGCTCCTTGGAGCCCCTGCCAATCCGGTTGTACTTGCCTCGGAGTTGGTGGTCAGTTGGGTGCGTGTACGGGTCCCCTAGATTTAGTGAGCAATAACATTATCACCCCCACTGCCAACGTTGCTACTTTCTAATCCGACTAGTGTTCCTGGGATGGGACATAATAGACACAACATGTATGTGTCTGTCGCTGTATGTTTTACTTATGCGTATGCCTGTGTGCGTTCGTAAGAAATAAGTTGAGTCTAGTGTTGAACGTGCATCTCCATCTATCTATGTTATGTTATGTTATTGATTAATGGAAATTATGCATATGTTTGTCTTATATAACAATGTATTAAGTATGTGATATTTGAGTCGAATCGGACCGGATCAAGTGATAGATCCTAATTCATTTCATTGAAATAATAATATTAATATCTATCCGTTTAAAAACCAATATAATATGACGGTTTAGTGAATCTCTCTTGTGTGGTAACAAGAAAAGAAAAAGTAGTCATGATTTTTTCTTGTCAAATTTTTCATTTCATCAAATGAAAAATAAATCATGTCAAATCCTTTAATGATGTAAAAAACAGCTTTGTAAAAAATAAATCAGTTTTTAACGAGAAAAAAATTAACAATAAAAAACAATTTTAACAGAAATATATATATATATATACATATATATATATTTGATAAAAACTTTAATGGAAAACACATTGGATAGTTTATGAAAAAGGAAAATTTGATAAAATGAAGAATTATATATATATATATATATATATATATATATATATATATATATATATACGGTAGCGCTATCGGCGCTCCATAAAGTCCTACGGCACTCCACTTTCAAACATAAAATTAATAAATTACAATAAAGCCCCTCTCCCCATAATATCTCTTCCGCACGGAATTTTGGGTGATTCATTTATCCTTCATTACTTGAACACCACTTGAAGAATGGTGATAAAATGTTAGACAACAATTATTTTTAATTATTTTTTAATTCAATAATTAAATACAATTTAAGCAAAGAAAAAAATTCAAACTTTGAGCAACAATTATTGACAAATTAATCATTAATTGATTTACACTTTAATACTCACTTTTTTTTTATTAAATATGAACACAATTCAATTAAAATGCGACACGGCACAACATTATACGGAATCGTATTTTTTATCTAACAAGAACACAACATAAATAAAAGTGTCACGACACGATATTTTTTTTTATCTAACACGATCTAATTAAATTGCAACACGACAAAACATGTAATCTCATTTGTTTACTTAACACGATCCAAATAAATGTGACACGTTACTAAATCTTATTTTTTTCTAACATGAAAGTGATCTAATTAAAAAGCAACACGGCACAGCACAACATGAAATTTTATTTTTACATGACACAAACACGATCCATATATTCCATTATAATTAAATCGTGTTCGTTTTAGATAAAAAAAAAGATTTCATGTCGTACCATGCCACTTTTGAGCCATGTTCATGTTAGTTAAAAAATAAAATGTTGACATTTTTTTTTGTTTTAAAATTCAAAAACCGTATATTCCTTTTTTTCTATTTATGGTGCCTTTTTAACATAATCTAATTATTAAAGTTTTTTTTAGTTTATTTTGCATTTTTTATTTGAGTCATGATCGTGTTAGGTGAAAAAAATAAGATTTCATGGCATGTTGCGTTTTAATTGAGTTGTTTTCGTATTTTATGTAAAAAAAAAATTGTGGCATGTCGTATTGTGTCGTGTCGCTTTTAGTCCCTAGTTCACCATATATTTTCCTATAATTTAAATTTAAAAAGTAGTATATTGTAAAATATGAATGTGGGATATTATATGGATATAGCAAGGTTCTAAAAAACGCGAGCGTGATCGAGGCGTGGAGGCCAAGCCTTAAACCTTAAAAGTCTAGGCGGCCCTAGGCGTAAAAAGGCGTAAAAAGGCGTTTAGGCCTTTTTAATATATTTTAATATTTTTTAACCACAATAAGGCTATTAAAATACTAAAATTGTACATATCATAAAACTATGTCTGAATATTTGCAAATTAAAATACTATTTGATTATTTTGGATGAGATAATGGTTCGATTTGATAAAAAATCCTTAAAAGGCGATATCGTTTCACTAGGTATTATTTTTTTAGAGAAAAAGTGCGCCTTAAGGGTTTTACCAAGCATAAGGCGTCAAAAACTTAAGGCGGGACGTTTCTCCAAAGCGTCAAGCCTAGGGGTGCCTAGGCGGAGCCTAAGCGGATTTTTTAGAACAGTGGGATATAGTTATTAATTTTTCATATTTTTTAACATTCATAATTATTTTCATATGTTGTAAGGAAGTAATTTGCATTTAGTTATTGGATCAATTACCAAAAGCCCCTCAAACATTTTTTAATACATATTTAGTCAAAGTTTTTTTATTTTGTTCCAAAAAGTCCCTCAAACACTCATCTAATCAACATTTCTTATTTTTAAAGGTATGTGTCATAGCGTGCCATGTCATGCCCTTTTTATTTTGGTTGGGGTCATTTTCAGTATAAAAAATAACATTTTGTGTTGTGGGACTTTTAATTGTGTCGTGTTCGTAATAGGTAAAAATAAAAAAATAATTCATTTCATTGAAATAATAATATTAATATCTATACGTTTAAAAGCCAATATAATATGACGGTTTAGTGAATCTCTCTTGTGTGGTAACAAGAAAAGAAAAAGTAGTCATGATTTTTTCTTCTCAAATTTTTCATTTCATCAAATGAAAAAAAAATCATGTCAAATCCTTTAACGATGTAAAAAACAGCTTTGTAAAAAATAAATCAGTTTTTAACGAGAAAAAAATTAACAATAAAAAACAATTTTAACATAAATGAAATAGTTTTTAGCGAAAAACAATTTCAAAAAATAATGTTTTAACACAGAAAAGTATTTTCTTACCCCAAAGTAAAACAATTTTAATGATTTTTTAGTGGAAACAAATTTTAACGATAAAAAATAGTTTTGACAAAATCAAAACAATTTATTAAACAAAAAAAGTTTTTAGAAATTAAAAAAAAACTAGTTTTAACACACAGGAAAGCAATTTTTAGCCATAAAAAAATTGCAACGAAAAATAAAAAACCTTTAGAAAAAATAGTTTTTATCAAAAAAAAAAGTATTAATAAAAAAAAAAGCAAGTGTAAAAAAAATCTAAGGGATGGAAATTTTGTGTGAAAACCTATATAGGTCAGCAAATTTTGCCAACAAATTTGCGAAAATGATGGCAAAACATGTATGTGGATATAGGCGTCGTACAAAAATTTTCTATCGAAAATAAAGTATATCAAACACATAAAACGGTGGGTAAAACATTCCTTTGGACAATTTGCCATGGCAATGTGGCCTATTAAATAAATCATAATGTTTTTTGGGGTTTTGCATACTAAGATCTGTATTAGTGGACTATGAGTAACTCTTGTAGCCAATCCGACACAACTCACGACTTCAAGGCCTAAATGAAACCAATCTCGGATTCAAGCTCGTAAAAGGCCGTACCAACAAGTCGATGCTTGATTCGTAATTTTCGCATATTCAGTAAGAACTGATTACTTAAATTATGTGCCACTTGTTATATTCTAGTAGGTTTATCTCTACATTAGTATCAGAGCGACTTTGCTTGTTGTTTCGCCATTTGGTTGCATATTCGTTATTTTCTAACAATTCGTTTCCCCAAATTTTTTATATTTTCAAAGTCCTCAGAAAATGAGTGAGATATAAGCTATTAAACTTGTCTCCTCAAAATCACAAAATCTAAAAATTCTGGGTTTATGATTAAAAAATATTGTTTTCCGGGTAATTTTGCACCCTATTTCGAAGGCATCGTGGTCAATAAGAATTTGATTTCATTTTACATAAATGTTCTATGTCACAAGGGTTTTAAAGCAATGTATACTACGCATTTTTTGCACCAGTATTGACGTAGATATGATCTCCCGAACAACAAGACCTCTTAAAATCGTAAATTTGGGATTTTTTGTTGAAAAGACAATGAACATTATTTTTTTCCACATTTTTTCTCAAATAAAACTTTGGCCAATTTTTATGAAAAAGCAACATCCTAATATGTTCTTCGATACAAATCATAACATTGGATGATTTTTGTAATTATCGATCTCCAATTATTGAGAAGTTTTGGCCTTTTAGGCGTTTTTGAATGCCCAGAAAATGTGGTAAAATATGCAATTTTATTTTTTCCACTTCGTGAGTGAAAAATGCCCAGAAAATTTTAAATTGTTGCACGGTTTATGCTTGGTTTGTTTAAACCAGCATATACTATTATCGTGTTTGGTTCACCCCCTTAAAAAGTGAGTGTGACAAATTCATCCATTTGAAGTACTAGGTAATGTGTTTGCATGCTTAAACTGATGATTATATTGACAATTTATTAAGAGCTTGTGTTTGCTTGTTAATTTTTGTTTCAAGACATCCCCATTTGACTTATTTATAGATGAAATGTCAAAGATTTATTTTTTATTTTTGATTTAATAGTTGTGGGGAGAGAGTTTTATTTATGTGTAAGCCCTTGCGTAAGGGGATCCATTTTCTTGAGTGGACAAGATTAGACCTACGTGGAGCCCCTATGCACTTAATATTGTATAATGCAAATATTATTTCATTATCACATAGAAGAAGTAATTAGTATACACTTATGATAAATTTTGATACAAAAATTTGTTTTGGAACCATTCCGAAATAAAAAAAATGCAGATTTGTTTGAAAATAAATTAGAAAATATATTCCAAAATTTTTCATTATTGGGAGATGATTGTGAGCCTAGCTGACTTTCTATCATAATATGACATAAAAGACAATAATTTTTAATCATATTTTAAAAATAATAAAGAAGTGTAAAATAATATTAATTTCTATTTTTTGCGACAAATTTTTAAAAATAAAAAATGGCTTCCAACAAGAAAAATATTTTCGTTGTAATCACTAAAGAGGAAAATCTAACATGACACAACTATAAAATATGGCAAACCAAGGTACAAATTGTCTTAGATCAAAATGAGTTGATTGATCACCTCTGTAACACGATGACTGAACCTTTTCTAGGCAGCACTGCCACCAGCCGACGTGATCATGAGGTTTATAAGGCTTGGGTGAATAAATACTCGCCATGCCACTTTACTGTGCTATGTTTCGTGCATGGTGATTGTGAATGCGCGGTGTAATACTGATTAAACAATATTTGCAAAATTTAAATTTTAAACTTATTTAATTGGAGTCAATTTTCAAACCAAATTAAATCATCCCTTAAACATGCAACTACGTGTGTGTGTGTGTCAAACCATCACAAATGCAATTGCTAATTCACAAATTTTAGTAAAAAAACCCTTTCGGTTAAAACCTTTATTTCATTATAAACACTTCAATCGCATTTTGCAATGAATATAATGAATCTACAATAAGTTTACCTCAGCAAACCTCAGCAAACCTACATATACACGCATACTATAATCAACAATCGAACAACCGCGGCAGTCCATACGAACATGCAGTCCGGATCAGCCCAGGAACACCCTCGAGTACTCCCATCGACACATAGTCTTAGTCAGCCCAGTGCTTCCCTCAAGCGGCACCTAAATCAGCACTACAGATCCCTTTCCATAAAGATGAACAATAACAAAGGTTGTATCTTGGTTTCCAAAACCATTCACATAAAGATTGGGATTGTTGTGAATTGAAAACAAGGGATTAAACACCCTAAAAGTGAGAAGACAAAGGGTTCTACCAAAGCAGTTTTGTGTATTGTAAAAATCTCATGTCTTCTGCCGAAAATCAAAGTTGGACAAACCAGTTTATAAAAAATATAAGGCGGCGCATTGCTCGAATGAGGTGACATGTCGCTTGTCCGACTTTGCGCGACATGCAAATATCGCTTAAACGGCCTGTCTCTATCGCTTGAACGAGATAAATAAAAATAATTTTTTTCTTGAACGTCAAACAATCCGCCTCAATACTTAGAAAAATTATTTTGACGAAAAACTTTGCTCCAACACTTAGAATTTTGTTTAGAAACATTATCCCAATATTCTAAGTGGACCATTAAGGTACTAAAACACAACTTTATCAAAATTAATCTCGCTGAGGCATCTTTGATGAAGAACTTTGATATTGAGATCACTCTTGAGGCGTATGTGAGATTGAACATTTTCTTCGACGGTTTGTAGTGGTATACGACATACTCTAATGTATACGGACTATGTAAAATATCTCCTTACAAATCTCCTCCTATGTCTATGCGGGTACAAAATAAAAACATCTGAATTATCAAATCAAAATGCCTATAAAAATCTAATACCCTCCCATGAACCCAAAAGTGAAAGGTACTCAAAATGCAAGTCTTCAAACTTTTCTTCAAACTGTTCGCCCCCTTTTTATTTGTCCTAAATAGACAAGGAAATGAATAAACAAAATAAACATGGAGTGTCACGATAAATATGCATTGCAAACATGGATCAAACTACTCTCATGTAAAGGATATACTCAAAAGCATCTCACAAACTATTTTTGATTTTTCCATTTTTCATACAAAAATACAAAAACATAATTTTACACAAATCACACACCATGAATTTACACTAAGATAACCAAATCATGAATACGGTATGAATGGATGTGAACAAATTCAATAGGTAAATAAACTCTGAAAATCTCTGTCACTTTGTGTTGGCTCAATTTTGAGACAAGTGTTTTTATTTATATGCTCCTGCATTTTTTTATTTTATTCAAATCTATTTTTATACCTTAAATCATATTTTCCTAAATAGATTTAATATATAAATTTATTTTTTGATAAAAATAATTTTTGCAGTGTCATTTATTTGCTCTGTTCTTTTTAAGTATCAATATTTTTTTTGTAGCTATATTTATGTTTTATGGTTTTTTTATTGGATAAAAATGTATTAGTTTAAACATTAAGTTATTGTTTAAATTAATCTTTTAGTCCTAAATTATAACGACATTATTTATTTTTATGCTTGATGGTTTTGGGAGTTGTTGGTTTTGGTGCAAAACCATTTATGGTTTCGAAATGTTGTCGTTTTCGAGGTTTGCATTATGTGGCTTAATGTCTGAGTTGACGTGTCTTTTAGTTTTTGGTTTAGAGCTGTTTGAGGAGTGCATCTGTTTTGGGTTATATGTTTCCACGCACTCTCTCTAAAAACGGATACACAGTTGCCAACATTTTTTTTAAGATCATTTTTTTTCATTCTCTCTTTTCTCTCTCTATTTCTTTTCTTTCCAAATCTGCTACTATTTTGAGAGACTAAACCTTAAAGCTTGTTTGGATCATTTGGGGTTCCATTTTGGGCATTTTGGAGGTTGGAAAACTTTTACGGTTTGGAGATTTAGTGTCCGGTGGTTCTATCTTTTCTCCGACGACTTTCTCCGGTGGTTCCTTTTGCTGGTGGCACTATTTCTTTTTGGCGAGCTATACTTCTTTTGGTGGAAGTTTTTTTTGGGTTTGGGTTTGGTGATTTGGAGCTCAGTTCTAAGTTCAGATCATTTTTTCCCTTTTTTCGGTGGGACTGATTTTTCGACCCGATATTTTGTTTATTTTTGCGGTTTTGATTTTTGGCTGCTGCGGTTTGGTTCCAGTGTTGCTCCCTATTTCGATGTGGAATTTTTTCGGTGTGGTTCCCTGTTTTGGCGGTGGTCTCCTCTGTCCGAATCATTTTTCGGTGGAAAGGTCAGGTACTATTTTTTTCGGTTTGTGTACTATTTTATATAACTGTTTGTGTTGAGTTTTTTTGTGGACACCTATTTGGACTAAAAGTTTTGGAGAGACTTTCCTTTGGATGAAAATATTTGAATGATTTTATTTGGACTAAAATTTGTTGGGACTGAAATTTAGTGAGCCTTATAGATCTTGGATCTTTTGTTAGGTGTTTTTTGTTGAACTTTATTTTACACCCAACTCAGTTTGTGTGTGTACACTTTTTATGTTGGACATAAACTTTTGAAACTTAATAGCTTATGTTTTTATTGTGTCACACATATTTTATATTAAAACCTGATTTGATATATTTGGGTTTGAAAATAAATCTGATGTTTTTGACTCCAAATAGTTTACCCTCTATGTTTGAACTTTTGTGTGTTCACTTTATTTAGTTGGGTTTAATTAGTGTGTGGACTTTAAATCATATCTTTTATTTATTTAATCAGTCCTAATTTGTATGAGCTAAGTGCTTCACGCTTTATCTTTTGCTCATTTTACTTGGACTTGATATTTGAAACATAACACCGATTTAAATTAATTCATATTCTATTTGGTGTTTAGTTAATTTTTATTTTAGTTGCGCGACACAATTGTTGGAATTTTATTTCCTATTTTATTTGTGATCATTTGCATAAACTAAATTATTTTTAGAATTAATCTTTACTTGAATATTGAATATTAAGGAAGACTTTGTTTGTGTCTTATGATTTAATATTTAATTCACTGATTGGTAATTTGTCTTGTCAATTAAAAAATACTTAACCTTGGTTGTTTGGTCTATATTACTTAACAAGACTATTTTGTTGTTCTGATTTAAAATAAACTTTCTTATTATATCTGTTTTGCACATCTACACGGGGTTTCGAGTTTGAGTGTGTAGTTGTGTGTGGGTCTCGCGCTATCACTAACTTGGTTGTTTAGTAAGATTTAGTTTTGTGGGGTTGTTTAGTTAGTGCCTGGGTGTACTGGTTTTGTATTGGGCTAATTATTTCATTTACACTCAGTTGCTGAATTCTTTATCTAAACATTGATTTAGTGTTGCGTGTGTTGTGAGTGAGTGATAGTTACTATTACCGGAGTGATACAGGGTTGACTAATTTTCAGTCAAGTTGGGTTGTTTTAGACTAGGTTGGTTATACGGGTTTGTATTTGCTTAGTTTAAGTCATTGTGGACTTGGAGGACTGTAATCTGTAACTTGTAATCGGTAATAGTGGACTTGGGTGTGTGAGTTGTCCTAGGACTAGGGACATGGGGTTTACCACTACGGTGGGTTGCTAGAGAACAAATATTGTGTCACCTTCCACTTTTCCTCATCTCATTCTTAAAGGGAGTTATTTTGTATAACTAACATCACCACCTTTTACTTACTAGTGTGCGTGAGTGTATTTTATCAGTTAAAATTTATAATAGATTTTGTATCAAAGATTTAAAAGAGTTGGAGTTATTTTTAAATTACCTAATTTACACGCAAGTGTACCCATTAGGTTGTTTCAAGTTGTATCAGAGCTTTAGGGGTCACTTTATAAAAGTTTTTATTCCGCAAAAGATCCTGAACTCTTTTTAAAATCTATTTTTTATATTTTCAAAATCTAGTTTTTATTATGGGAAAAAAAATCGTGATGCTATTTTTTCTTTGAAAAAATCCCTTTATGAATGTTCTAATGAAGAAAAGATTTATTCACAATATAACGTTTCAAAATCTTTTGCCTCTATTTCTACACAAATTTGGGATAATATCTCTGATAGTGATCGTGATGAGGATAATTTTGATCATTTATTGCCTTCTACTCCTATTTGTGGCACTAAATCTGTTGTCTCTTTTGATAGTGCGCCTATTTTATCCAAGGACATTAATGATTCCTTATCTACTAGTTTTTATAATTCTGATTTATGTGTCGATAATTCTGATTTAGACAAAGTGATTTTATCTCGTACCTTACATGCTCATTTTTACCCTACATTCACAACTTTCGTATCTAATGTTGATGATATTTTGGGTGATGTTGATGAATCTGAAAATGTAGACGATTCTATCGTTTTAAATGGGTGCGTCAATTCGATTTTAGAACGTTGTGTAGATAATATTTCCATTGATAACACAATAGAGGACAGACTGATTTAGGCCAAATTAATTCTAGATTGATGGCTAAAAATGATGTTTTAAACAATCGAATCAAGTTAACGTTCGAAGAATCTGAATTTCGTATAGATGAACATGAAAATGATGTTTCATTTTTAAAGAAAAGGATTGTCATGTTAACTGAGCTTAACCATTCTCTTGAAACTAAAAACAAGGAATTTTTGTCTAAATTTGATGAATCTCAAGTTGATCTTAAGGGAGTTTTAGATAGGTATGATGAATGCTAAAGACAACTTAAGATTGCATCTAAGAAGGTTGATGGTTTTTGAAATTCTCGTTTAATTGTCGAATCCAAAATTAAGTATGTTGAAGAATTTGTTCCTTTAAGAGCACTTGGGTTTAAAGTCGAAACTTTTGATGAAACTAATTTTGTTAGTTGTAGCGAACAATGCCTTGATTCGACTGAAATTAAACTAAGCTATAAACGTGCTGATTTTGAGGATTGTGATACCGCATTTGTTAAACCGGAATTTGTTTGTAATTTTTGTTAAAAGAATGGTCATTTAGAAAAAAATTATCTTAAGAAATTAGGACAAGATAAATCTGATTTAGGTAAATTCAAAATGTTGGAAATTTCAAAACTGCTAAGCCTGCTCTTAAATGTAATTTTTGCTCTAAAATTGGACAGTTAGAAAAATTATGCTATAAGAGACTTGGGCAGAATAATGCAAATACATGAAATTTTAAGAAAACTGAATATGTGAGAAATGTTAAAACCGCCAAACCTATTTTGAAATGCGATTTTTGTCCTAAAACTGGACAGATAGAGAAATTATGTTTTAAGAAATTAGGGCAGAATCAAGTTGTTTTAGGAAAAAATAGGCATTTTGATAGAAATAAACATGTTGAAAAACCTTTTTTAGCTGTAATTTATGTTCTAAAATGGGTCATTTAGAGCAGTTTTGTGATGAAAGATTAAATTTAAAGCTAAATAGACCTTCTGATTTTAGAAAACTTCCCACCAAGTCTTGTAAGAATGTTAAATATGGTGCTAACAATACTTTTGGGTGTGATTTTTGTTCAAAATCTGACCGTTTAAAACAGTTTTGCTTTATGCGTTTGAAAAATTCTGCATATGTTAAACATGTGAGCTTTAATGATAAAGCTAAATCCAATAATAGGCATGTGTTTAAATGTGATTTTTGTCTTGAAAAGGGTCATTTGGGAAAACTCTACTATAAGCGTTTAAGTAGACAACAAAATGCTTTTAGAAATATGCCCATGATCCATTTAAAGTCTAAATTTGTTGAGAATTGTTCCCAATCTCATGTTAAATATGCCCCTTTTAAGACTGTTACTCCTAAAGTCAAATCTAAGTGGATTAAGAAATATGACTTAGGGTGTACCAATATTTCAAACAAGTTTGGGTTAGTTTGTTTTTAGTTTGTTTCAGTTTGATTTGTTAGTACATTTTATTTGTCTATCATGTTGTTCTAACTTTATTTTGTAGGATTCTTTCCTACCCTTTGTCCCTTTGAGACAAACAGGAGGAGAATTTTAGACTCTTTTGGTATTGTCTTTTACAATTTTTTTACAATTTTAGGATTTCTTGTTGTTAGTTGAGTTATGTTGTCTTCTATATTTTAGGAATCCTTGTGTTTAATTGAGTTATGTAATCTTCTATTTTTTTTAGGATTGGTTACTGTTTAGTTGAGTTTTGTACTCTTTGATTTTGTTTAGGATTGGATGTTGTTAGTTGAGTTATGTAATCTTTTGTTTTTAGGACACATGTGTATAGTTCAATTATGTAATTTGTGTCACTTCTTGTTTGTGAGTCTCGGCTTTGTTTATCTCAAAATTGGCCAAAGGGGGGGATTGAAAATCTCTGTCGCTTTGTGTCAGCTCAATTTTGTGACAAGTGCTTTTATTTATATGCTCCTGCATTTTTTTATTTTATTAAAATACATTTTTTATACCTTAAATCATATTTTCCTAAATTGATTTAATATATAAAACTCTTTTTTGATAAAAATAATTTTTGTAATGTCATTTATTTGCTCTGTTTTTTTTAAGTATCAATATTTTTTTTGTAGTTATATTTATGTTTTATGGTTTTTTATTGGATAAAAATGTATTAGTTTAAATATTAAGTTATTGTTTGAATTAATCTTTTAATCCTAAATTAAAATGACTGTATTTATTTTTATGCTTGATGGTTTTGGGAGTTATTGGTTTTGGTTCAAAACCATTTATGGTTTCGAGATGTTGTCATTTTTGAGGTTTGCGTTGTGTGGCTCAATGTGTAAGTTGGCGTGTCTTTTGGTTTTTGGTTTAGAGCCGTTTCAGGCATGCATCTATTTTGGGTTAAATGTTTTCACACACTAGTGACAACTCGCCATCCGAAATAGGGGGTGGCCAGCCCGATACTCCAAAATAACGGAATCATGGATGGAATCATTCCAAGCATCACAACAAAAGAATAAGTATACTGGATAACCACTCCTTATTACAGAAAAACGGGTTGCCATAAATTTTGGTTTTTAAAGTTAGGAAAAGAAAACAACTTAACAACCCAATAAAAAGAAAGTGGAAATCCAGATGAAATTATATTACATACACACCAATGTACAATAAGGGACCGAATATGCTGTCGGTCACAGTCTCATACAACAATATTAACCAAGTTCAATAAATTACATAATACATTACATTAATCAATTACAACAGCTTGGGCCTCTCGCCCGAGTAAAAGACCTGATCCTGACTAGAGTGCAAGGATGAAAACGTCTATTGCCAAATGCCCTATAATACCCGCAAAGCATCACGGCTCGCCAAGGACAACGGGATCGAAATTCAAATCAGGCATCCTTGTGGCGGAGTACCTGAGCGGATACAAGATGCAAACACAATAAGAAATATTAACGGGTCAGAGCCCGGTTCTATGTGACTACCAGATGAATAAAGAGTATGACAGTTATGAATGATAAATCATGATGAAAGAGAAATAAGAATCTACCTACACAATTTAAAACATAAGTTAAGCAGGAAAGTAAAATGAATAACATTAAACTAAAACTTTCGTCATATGCACCAATTATCTCATATATCTTTTCCTTAATAGAATATACATCGGGAAGCATCCATGTGCCTGCGGGATAGTCAAGACCACACCCGGAATCTCCTACCCATCGCAGAAAAATATATAACAACAGACGCTCACATGGCCTAGGACTATATCCACCCTGCATTCATTAGTCAGGGGGCTTCACCTCACGCGCGAACTTCCTTTATGATGTCATTTAGAGAGGTGTGTTTAAACCATTTTATTTACCTTTTCCAAAAATCAAGTAAATTATCATTTAATATGTTCATGATTAAGTAAATTATCATTTACCATCATCATTACCATATCCATTTCATTTCCATTTATACACGTATGTTTCATTTTATTTGAAACCATACTTATTTACATTATTGTAAATAATTCACCTTATTATTCGGAGCCATACGATAAATTATATCGTTACTACAACCTCGAAGGAGTAAATAAACTCTAAATTATCTCCAAACGTTTTGGGGTATTACTTTAAAACCCCAATACTATCATACCTCAAAGGAATAAATAATCTTTCAATTCATTCTCGCAATATTCGTTTGCGGCGTTATTATGAACCATCAAGGTTAACATAGCTCAATTGAGCTTCTAAAATTTCCCAACATTCTTTTGGGGTGATAATATAAACCATCAAAACTAATATAACTTTATTGAGCTTCTAAATTCTCCCAAACATAACACTACTTCTCCTAGTTTCATAACAATCAACTAGAAGAAAGATTGCCCTAGCATCAATAGGCATAACCCCGGAAAAGTCCCCATATGAACCATTACTAATTTAGGGTAGTTTCCCAACTCATCTAGAACTCTAGGACTCTAAGTTTACTTCATTCAAGAAGGTTCCTAGGTCCTAAGACTAAAGAAAAAAGAGAAAAATTGAGTTAAAAAAAAAAACTCAAAAACAGCAGGAATCCGAATCGATTCGCCCTAGGGCCGAATCGATTTGCCCTAGCGAATCGATTCGCCCTAGGGCCGAATCGATTTGCCCTAGCGAATCGATTTGCCCAAACAACGAATCGGTTCGGACACAAAACCTGGGATTCTGCAACTACCGAATCAATTCGGCTTGGACCCGAATCGATTCGGTCCAAGTAGACCTGGGAACTGCCCCTTAGAGAATCGATTCGTCCTGGAGAATTTGCCAAGAATGGCTTCGAAGGGTTATGAACCCTAATTTCTCCAAACCCCAAATCTCTTCCCTTTTTCACACAACAAACAATATTTATCCACCCAAACTCATCCTACATGATTAATAACAACTACAACCCAAAGTTTTATCATCAAAACTAAGATTAGGGCTTAAATCCCATAAATTCCACATGTAAACCATAAATGTAAATACACAACTATCACACAATTTATACATCTTAAATCACATATTAGCAAGTAGAAAACTTTCCTTAGGGTTTATATCTCAGATTTCTTTGAGGTAGGAGCAATCCCCATTCTTCAATCTCCAATCTCTCTCTCAATTCTCCATTTTTCTCTTCCTCTCTCTTTTTCTCCTTTTTCTCTCTAAGTGTAAGACATAAAATAGGGAAATAAAATAAGGGGCAAGACTTAAAATCGTGGCTTAACACAAATCTCCCAACTTGAGTGGTTAATACCACATTAAAATGACTCCCAAATACGCGTTTACATTAAAACCAGGTAAAAGTGCCCGAAACCCAAAAATTCAATATGGCACTTATTTTGACCGTCTCAGACATTCTAGGACTAACTACACCCTCTAAACTGGCATCCGAAAATTTTATAATTTATTTTGAGTTCCAACTTCATTTAAACCATAATGTCATTTAAAATACGTGACACTATAAAACATGCAATCTGATGATATTTACTTTCACATACAATAAATATGCATCGATCAAGTAAATATTAACTTTCAATTCATTAAATTAATATTTACTCCAATCCCAACACTTTATATAATTACCTTATGCGGTAAATTAAATATAAAATTTGCCTCCTAAAAGCGAGGGTTGTTACATACTCCCCCCCTTATGAGGGAATTTTGTCCCCAAAATTCGGGCATACCCTATACGCATAAGGGTATACTATCTTAAGCTATCATTCTATTTCCCTCAACAAACCCTCGTTACTATGGCGTCCCAAAATGGACTCGGACAAAGGTCATCTCTATCGATCTCAGTCTACAATCTTTGTGCCTTACCATAGCACAAAGCGACCCTTACAACTACGAATTCTAACCTCCTACGGCGGAAGATGATAAGCAAGCGACTCGGCGTAAATACGTGTGACACCCCGACTAATTAAACACCGGGTAGCTACTCCTTTATAAAATTAATTCAAAATGCCAAGTTGGCTCAGTTAATAGCATCACTGTCGAAAACGTTTTATTATTACTAACCACCTAGTATTTAAAAAGTAAGTGCCAAATTTTATTAAATCTGATTAACATGCAACAAGAGTAATGAATAACTAAATAACACCATTCACCATGCTGGAATGAAATGAATAACCATCACAATATGTAAATAAAACCTGGAGGAAAAACTCCTCAATACAAATCCCACAACTGATAAGTAATCTGAAATAAATAACTAAAACTGAATACTGAGCAATACATGCTAGAGTCTGAAAACTGAAATGTAAAAGATGCTCTAAATGGAAATGGGCAACATGCCCTACAACTGATAGATAGTGACTCTGGAATCCAAAGAATAGAAGCGTCTATGAACAAATCCTTGTAGCTTCCACAAACAGCTACAGCTCGTCACCTGAATGAGAATCCTATGCTTGGTGTCCTTGTGGCTGGGCACCTAAAATGGTTTTACAAAGAAAAAGAGATTTGAAAAGCAAACGGGTCAGAGCCCGAATGTGTTATATTTTAAAAAAACCTGCAAGTGCTTTAAAAACATTTAAAACATTAAATGCAAAGTACATGTTAGGACGTGCACTCACATTATATTCTCACCTCTCGTCTAACTGTGCACTCCTAACGCAAGTACCCATCTATATCGACCCATACTACTAGCTAACTGACAACATAACTAGCTAGACTGCCAAAGTTTCTACCCATATTACTCGGTTCCATTTAACGTAACAACGCTCGTAATTAAATAAAGGTTTAACGTAAACTCAGTTACTAAATATGCCATTGATATAACTATCAGCTAACTCCTTATATAACTCGAAACAATACCGTAATATTTTTACAACATTAACATGAGGATTTCCAGTAATTTAATGTATATTATTCATCTCATAAATATACAATACAAGCACCCCGCAATTTAAGCTGTAGTGCACACATACTCTGCTATCCATCCCGGTACATCACGTACATAAGGATCACATATTCCGAATCTCTCAGGAATAGTTCAGATAACACAAATCACAAATAGTGGAGGCGAACACAGTCACCATCACATGGGTCACGCACATACCTACGCTCCCATGGTCAGCGGACTTATTAATATCACAATAAGTCTTTCTATGACCTATGTTCATCAAGGTACCAGTCTATATCCCCCCCGTAGGCACACAAGGATTAGAGGGTCCTAAGCGAACGCAAACCTCCCGTGATAGCAAGTATGGTAGGTATGTCATACACATAATCCATATACTAATACTAAGTAATCACACATCTTAGTAATACCGTATTATATTCGTAGTACATATTGCACTCTCGTACTAATTATAATTATCACAACTTATTTTATTCCGGTTCATAATTACACGCGCTATAATTCATCCTCACATCGTAGTAGACACTCACGTCTCAATCCAAATGATTCATAGAATATAACTCTCGTATGTGATTTACTCATCCCAATAACCCAAAAGTCTTAAATAAATCACTATATCATCAAAGGAACACTAACTCTACCCTTGAACCAGTTCCCGGGACTCCAAAAGTCAAAACAGTCCAAAAAGGGTCAAACTGTCAACTCGTTAGAAGTCTCGTTCGAACGAGGCTTCGAACGAGTTTGGACTGTCAGGTCGTTAGAAGTCTCGTTCGAACGAGGCTGTTCGAACGAGATCCCAGTTCGTTCGAACGAACTGACCCTTCTAACGATATCTCGTTCGAACGAGATATCGAACGAAATCCCTTACTCGTTAATAACGACTGGTCAACTCGTTAGAAGCTCGTTCGAACGAGCTCGTTCGAACGACCTGGGGGCTGCTTCTAACGAGGTGCCAGTTTCGGCCCAGAATTTTCCAAAAGTCGTTTTTCACCATTTTTATTCCTCAAACCTCTTCTAAAATTCGTTCCCACAATATATTGAGTTCTCTAATCATCCTGAAACATGTTAAGGGGCTATACTAACATCATTAAAGGGTTTAATATCTTCTAAACATCATTAAATCACAATTTCTACATTAATTCCCAATTTTCTTCAAGAACATAAACCCTAACCTTTTCTCATCATAAATTCCCAGATTTTAATTTGTTTATACATCACCTAGATATGAAATATCCGAAATTAAATCTCCCAACAATGTTTCTACATGCAAACCTATCCCAACATTCAATAATAACTTCAAATTTCATGGGTTTTCTTTTAATCTTTCAAGAACAATCAAGATTCTTCAATTTCTAACATGGAAAAGACATTCTTCGAATTTAAATGAAATAAAGTCACTTGCCTTGGTTTGATTTCTGAATTTGGTGTGGGTTTGGTGTAGAATTTCTGCAGAATTCCTCTTTCTCTCTCTCCTTCTCTAAGCTTTCTTCTCCAAAAGGCTATGGTGGCTAGGGTTTGCTTTGGGGAACCTATGAAAACCTAATTTAATAAACCTCCGTAGCTTGTTGGGTTAATAAAGGTTGGTTGGGGTCAATCCTTATCAGATTACAACTCTCAATTTTCGTCACTTTTAATTACCCAAAAATACCAAATTACTAAAATACCCTTTAAGTTACCGGTATGGTCTAAAATTACCCCGGGACCCAAACTATACCCCCGGCTAGTGTTTTCTGACTATCTCGACCCTTCCGGACGCGTTGGCGCACTCACAACGACCATACGGATTATAAATTTTAAATTCACTTTTATTAACAAAATATTATACCGTGACGCGGCGGTCCCACGCGTCTCAACAAAATTTCTAAAATGCCGTATATAAATCTCACGACAAATTTTATAATACCAAATACATATATAATCATATATGCACATAATCATATACCAATTCGCATCACATTAGTATTATTAACCCGGATTAATTTCCAATTAATACGCATTTAATTAATTAATCCCCAAAAATAAATATAGACAAAAGTACGGGGTATTACATACTTCCCCCCTAATAACTGAATTTTGTCCCGAAATTCGAAACTAGAAAGTACCTGCTAAAAACAGCTCTGGATAACGCTCGCGCATCTCATCCTCGCGCTCCCATGTTGACTCCTCAACATTGTGATGTCGCCACTGAACACGCACTAACGGGACTATCTTTGACCGCAGTTTCCTCTCGCTTCGGTCCAAAATAGCGATTGGCCCCTCCTCGTAGGAGCTATCCGGCTGGAGATCGATGTCCTCCACAGCAATGTGAGAATGAGCCAAATTATCTCTAAGGTATTTCCTCAGCGAGGAAATATGGAACACGTCGTGAATCCGATGCAAGTGCTCCGGTAGTCCAAGTCTATACGCGACGGGTCCGATCCGCTCAATAATAGGAAACGGCCCCACATATCTCGGTGCCAACTTCCCCTTCTTCCCGAATCGCATAATCCCCTTCATCGGAGATACCCTGAGCAGAACCTGGTCCCCCACTTGGAACTCCCTGAAAAACCTCTTTGCATCAGCATAACTCTTCTGCCTGTCTTGAGCTACCCGAATGCGATTCCGAATCAACTCAATCCTTGCCGAAGTGTCCTGAATCACTTCCGGCCCAAGTAGTTTGTTGTCCCCCACTTCCAACCAACATGCTGGGGAACGACAAGGCCTACCGTACAATGCCTCAAACGGATCCATGCCAATCGTGAACTGATAGGAGTTGTTGTAAGCAAACTCCACCAGTGGAAGGTACTGCTCCCATCCACCCCCGAAGTCAATAATGCACATGCGTAGCATGTCCTCCAACATCTGATTGGTGCGCTCTGTCTGCCCATCGGTCTGCGGATGATAAGCCGTACTTAACCGCAATTCCGTGCCCATGGCCTCCTGGAAACTCTCCCAAAACCTCGAAACAAATATCTTGTCTCTGTCAGACACGATATTCAGGGGCACACCGTGAAGTCTCACAATCTCTGAGATGAAGAGCTGGGCATACTGTCCCGTAGTGTAGTCAGTCCTTACGGGTAAGAAGTGAGCGACCTTTGACAACCTGTCCACAATTACCCAAACAGAGTCGTGACCCCTCTGCGACGTAGGCAACCCCGTGACGAAATCCATGGATATGCTCTCCCACATCCACACCGGAACCTCCAACGGCTGTAGCAATCCTGCTGGTCTCTGATGATCCACTTTTATAAGCTGACAAGTGGCGCACTTCGAGACAAACTCAGCGATATCTCTCTTCATACTGCTCCACCAATACTGTCGTCTCATGTCTTGGTACATTTTGTCCCCTCCGGGATGTACCGCGAACCGTGAGCCGTGCGACTCTGCCATCACCTCGTGCCGCAACTCCTCTCCTTCCGGAACTACCAATCTCCCATTGAAGCGCAATCCCCCGTCTGAGCTAACGGTATAGGACTCGGCTCCCTCTGCTAGCAACCGAACTATTTGCTCCTGACAGAACGAGTCATTTGCCTGTGCCCGTACTACCTTTGTGACAATCTGCGGGGTAACGGTCATCACAGACATGAAAGATCGGGCCACTGCATCCTGGTGTCCCAATTCCTTCCACTTAGCTTTCCACACCTCTGCCACCTCATTTGCTGGCCTGCGGCTCAACGCGTCTGCTACCACGTTAGCCTTACTCGGGTGGTACTGGATGTCGAACTGGTAGTCCTTCACAAATTCAAGCCACCTACGCTGCCGCATATTCAGTTCCTTCTGCGTGAACAGATACTGTAGTGACTTGTGATCCGTGAACAGCTGAAACTTCTCCCCCAAAAGATAGTGCCTCCAAATCCGTAAGGCAAATACCACTGCTGCCAATTCCAAATCATGCGTGGGGTAATTCTTCTCATGAGGCTTAAGCTTACGGGAAGCATAAGCTATGGCCTGTCTCTCCTGCTGCAACACACCTCCCAATCCTTGCAAAGACGCATCGGTGTAAACCAAATACTCAACTCCCGGTCTCGGTAATGCTAACACAGGTGCTGAGGTCAACTTGTCCTTCAATTCATCGAATGCCAACTGACAGGCATCACTCCAGATGTATGGCACACTCTTACGAGTAAGATGTGTCAAAGGACCTGCTATCTCTGAGAAACCCCGAATAAACCTCCTGTAGTATCCTGCTAGACCCAAGAAACTACGAATCTCTGTTGGGGTCGTGGGCTGTCCCCACTCCCTCACCGCTGACACCTTCCCCGGATCAACCGATATTCCCTGGTCGGAAATAATATGACCCAAGAACTGGACTTCCTTCAACCAAAACCCGCACTTCTCGTATTTTGCATACAGCTCGTTCTGACGAAGTGTCTGCAAAACCTGCCTCAAATGCTCGGCGTGCTCCTCCTCTGTCTGAGAGTAAACTAGAATGTCATCAATGAAGACAATGACAAACTGATCTAAGAAATCTCTGAACACCCTGTTCATCAAGTCCATAAACACTGCTGGAGCGTTGGTCAAGCCGAAAGGCATAACCCGAAACTCGTAAGAACCATATCTCGACAAGAACGCAGTCTTCGAGACATCCTCCTCCCTGATGCGCAACTGATGGTATCCTGACCTCAAGTCAATCTTCGAGAAGAAAGAAGCTCCTCTCAACTGGTCGAATAAGTCATCGATTCGAGGCAACGGATACTTATTCCGTATCGTGACCTTATTCAACTCTCGGTAGTCCACGCACAATCTCAGTGAACCATCCCTCTTCTTCACAAACAAAACTGGAGCGCCCCAAGGTGAGGTACTCCTGCGAATAAAGCCCTGCCCTAACAGTTGCTCTATCTGATCCCGTAACTCTCGCATCTCTACTGGAGCCATACGGTACGGTGCGCGTGCTATAGGTCTCGTACCCGGTAGCAAATCAATAACGAAGTCTATCTCTCGACTGGGTGGTAAGCCTGGTATCTCCTGAAACACATCTGAATACTCCCTGACAACCGGGATCGAATCTAAAGGAATAACAACCTCCTTAGAGGTATCCTCCTCTATGTAATATAGATGAGCGGTCGATCCTCCCTCTGGGCGAGGCATCGCCACTATAAACATCTCTTGCCCCGGAATGGCAAAAACAATGCTCCCGCTGAAGCAATCAATCATGGCCCTATATGCTACGAGCCAATCCATACCGATGATCACATCGTGAACATGCATGTCTAACACTAACATGTCTGCAGGCAATACCAAACCTCCAACCTCTACCCCGACTCCCCGGCATATAAAGAAAATAAGTGACCCACTCCCCAATGGTGAGTCGACACACGTCACTGTGCTCTCTGCCGTAGCTAACAATCCTAAAGCTTTCGCGAAGTGTGTAGCAATAAAACAGTGTGTAGCACCCGTATCAAATAACACCCGACCCATAGTGCCATGGATAGGAAACGTACCCTCGATTACGGGCGGTGCCTGTGGAACTGCAGCCTGGTGAACGTTGTAGACACGTCCATACTGTAGCTGCCCCTACTGAGCTGGGACTGCTGGAATGGGTGGCAAAGCTGCCATCTGTGGCGGTGCAGGGAGAGCGGAGGGAAACATAGATCTCTATGGCTCCTGGCGAGCACCCTGCTGCTGCTGCTGTGGGGCCCTGCCCCTATCAGGACAATCCTGCTTCTTATGGCCAGTCTTGCCACAAGTAAAGCACTTCCCTGGGAAGTTCCCTCCCCTCTGCCCCTGCTGTCCCCGGCCCTGGTGGCTGTTACCATTCCTCCCTTGGCCCTGCTGGCCCTGATGGAACTGCTGCCCATTCTGCCCCTGCTGGCCCTGATGGCCGTTTGGACCCTGATGGCCCTGGCGGAAACCTCCCTGTCCCTGCCTGTAGTTCCCTGATCGGAACCTCTTGTTATCCCCCTGCTGGGAGCCCTGCTCAGTCTGTCTCTGCCCCTGACCCGATTGTCCCCCGCTGGCACCATGTCCTCCGGTCCTGCCCTGATGGCTAGACTCTCCCGACCGCTTGCCCTCGGCCATGTGAAAACGGTGGTCCTGGCAGTGCAATAGTGCAGCGTTAACCACATCAGATTATGTGGCCAACGATAGGTTCCCTAGCAGATGCTGACGGATCCTCCAATTCAACCCATCAGTGAACTTCTCTATCTTCTTCTTCTCTGTTGGAATCTCGTCTGAAACGATATTCAACAGGTTAGAAAACTCGGCCTCATATTCGGCCACTGTCTTGCCCTCTTGCTTCAAACTCATCAGTTTCCTCCTCATCTCTGTATGAACTGCAGACGGAAAGTACTTGCGGTCGAACCGCACCCAGAACTCCTGTATCGTGAGGGTATCCCTCTCCTCCGCGGTGGTAATAGACTCCCACCACTGTAGCGCAGATCCAACTAGCTTGAAAGTAGCTAGCACCTGTTTCTGAACATCAGTGCACTCATGCATCCTCAAATGCCTCTGCATGTCCTTCCTCCATTGGGTCGAGATAACCACATCTGAGCTTCCAGCAAACTCTGGTGGATGCGCTTTCTGAAAAGCGTCACGTACACGTTCCCAAGCAGACGGGAATGCATTAACCTGGACTGGCGCGACAACCGGCGCCTGCGGTGGTGCCTGCTGAATCACGGCAATCGCGGCATTTACCGCTTGGGCTACTATAGCAGCAACCTCAGTGGCGTTCAACATGCCCTGAACTGGAGCGGGCTGGGGTTCGGGCGTTGCATTCCTGGGAACTCGTCGTGCACGTCGTGGAGGCATCTGAAATAAGAACAAAGTCTATAAGTTCACGATTTATAAACTTAAAATAGCTGAAGAACGAAGCATACACAATAAGAGTACAACAGTCCTAAAATATAGGGCTCTATATCAAAGAAACGTAGCGGAAACATAATAGCCGTACAGATCCTAAAGGACACTAGAACCTGATGCTCTGATACCACCTGTGACACCCCGACTAATTAAACACCGGGTAGCTACTCCTTTATAAAATTATTTCAAAATGCCAAGTTGGCTCAGTTAATAGCATCACTGTCGAAAATGTTTTATTATTACTAACCACCTAGTATTTAAAAAGTAAGTGCCAAATTTTATTAAATCTGATTAACATGCAACAAGAGTAATGAATAACTAAATAACACCATTCACCATGCTGGAATGAAATGAATAACCATCACAATATGTAAATAAAACCTGGAGGAAAAACTCCTCAATACAAATCCCACAACTGATAAGTAAGCTGAAATAAATAACTAAAACTGAATACTGAGCAATACATGCTAGAGTCTGAAAATTGAAATGTAAAAGATGCTCTAAATGGAAATGGGCAACATGCCCTACAACTGATAGATAGTGACTCTGAAATCCAAAGAATAGAAGCGTCTATGAACAAATCCCTGTAGCTTCCACAAACAGCTACAGCTCGTCACCTGAATGAGAATCCTATGCTTGGTGTCCTTGTGGTTGGGCACCTAAAATGGTTTTACAAAGAAAAAGAGATTTGAAAAGCAAACGGGTCAGAGCCCGAATGTGTTATATTTAAAAAAAAACCTGCAAGTGCTTTAAAAACATTTAAAACATTAAATGCAAAGTACATGTTAGGACGTGCACTCACATTATATTCTCACCTCTCGTCTAACTGTGCACTCCTAACGCAAGTACCCATCTATATCGACCCATACTACTAGCTAACTGACAACATAACTAGCTAGACTGCCAAAGGTTCTACCCATATTACTCGGTTCCATTTAACGTAACAACGCTTGTAATTAAATAAAGGTTTAACGTAAACTCAGTTACTAAATATGCCATTGATATAACTATCAGCTAACTCCTTATATAACTCGAAACAATACCGTAATATTTTTACAACATTAACATGAGGATTTCCAGTAATTTAATGTATATTATTCATCTCATAAATATACAATACAAGCACCCCGCAATTTAAGCTGTAGTGCACACATACTCTGCTATCCATCCCGGTACATCACGTACATAAGGATCACATATTCCGAATCTCTCAGGAATAGTTCAGATAACACAAATCACAAATAGTGGAGGCGAACACAGTCACCATCACATGGGTCACGCACATACCTACGCTCCCATGGTCAGCGGACTTATTAATATCACAATAAGTCTTTCTATGACCTATGTTCATCAAGGTACCAGTCTATATCCCCCCCGTAGGCACACAAGGATTAGAGGGTCCTAAGCGAACGCAAACCTCCCGTGATAGCAAGTATGGTAGGTATGTCATACACATAATCCATATACTAATACTAAGTAATCACACATCTTAGTAATACCGTATTATATTCGTAGTACATATTGCACTCTCGTACTAATTATAATTATCACAACTTATTTTATTCCGGTTCATAATTACACGCGCTATAATTCATCCTCACATCGTAGTAGACACTCACGTCTCAATCCAAATGATTCATAGAATATAACTCTCGTATGTGATTTACTCATCCCAATAACCCAAAAGTCCCAAATAAATCACTATATCATCAAAGGAACACTAACTCTACCCTTGAACCAGTTCCCAGGACTCCAAAAGTCAAAACAGTCCAAAAAGGGTCAAACTGTCAACTCGTTAGAAGTCTCGTTCGAACGAGGCTTCGAACGAGTTTGGACTGTTAGGTCGTTAGAAGTCTCGTTTGAACGAGGCTGTTCGAACGAGATCCCAGTTCGTTCGAACGAACTGACCCTTCTAACGATATCTCGTTCGAACGAGATATCGAACGAAATCCCTTACTCGTTAATAACGACTGGTCAACTCGTTAGAAGCTCGTTCGAACGAGCTCGTTCGAACGACCTGGGGGCTGCTTCTAACGAGGTGCCAGTTTCGGCCCAGAATTTTCCAAAAGTCGTTTTTCACCATTTTTATTCCTCAAACCTCTTCTAAAATTCGTTCCCACAATATATTGAGTTCTCTAATCATCCTGAAACATGTTAAGGGGCTATACTAACATCATTAAAGGGTTTAATATCTTCTAAACATCATTAAATCACAATTTCTACATTAATTCCCAATTTTCTTCAAGAACATAAACCCTAACCTTTTCTCATCATAAATTCCCAGATTTTAATTTGTTTATACATCACCTAGATATGAAATATCCAAAATTAAATCTCCCAACAATGTTTCTACATGCAAACCTATCCCAACATTCAATAATAACTTCAAATTTCATGGGTTTTCTTTTAATCTTTCAAGAACAATCAAGATTCTTCAATTTCTAACATGGAAAAGACATTCTTCGAATTTAAATGAAATAAAGTCACTTGCCTTGGTTTGATTTCTGAATTTGGTGTGGGTTTGGTGTAGAATTTCTGCAGAATTCCTCTCTCTCTCTCCTTCTCTAAGCTTTCTTCTCCAAATGGCTATGGTGGCTAGGGTTTGCTTTGGGGAACCTATGAAAACCTAATTTAATAAACCTCCGTAGCTTGTTGGGTTAATAAAGGTTGGTTGGGGTCAATCCTTATCAGATTACAACTCTCAATTTTCGTCACTTTTAATTACCCAAAAATACCAAATTACTAAAATACCCTTTAAGTTACCGGTATGGTCTAAAATTACCCCGGGACCCAAACTATACCCCCGGCTAGTGTTTTCTGACTATCTCGACCCTTCCGGACGCGTTGGCACACTCAAAACGACCATACGGATTATAGATTTTAAATTCACTTTTATTAACATAATATTATACCGTGACGCGGCGGTCCCACGCGTCTCAACAAAATTTCTAAAATGCCGTATATAAATCTCACGACAAATTTTATAATACCAAATACATATATAATCATATATGCACATAATCAAATACCAATTCGCATCACATTAGTATTATTAACCCGGATTAATTTCCAATTAATACGCATTTAATTAATTAATCCCCAAAAATAAATATAGACAAAAGTACGGGGTATTACAATACGCTTAGATCTTGAATTGCGTATCATCCCAACTCAGGGGTACTCACACCAACACTAAATGGCTCGACCCCACAACTACTCAACTTCTCCTCGCATAGCCGTAGTATCTTTAAAGCATATGGCTCAAAAGCCCACTCATTAAGGAATTGTTCAAGGACCGCTACAAGTCCAAGGAACCAATTGTTCACTGGCTTTATTCAACGAGTATATAATTTCTCAACCAGCTACACGAGGCCACTCAAAAAGCCTAATTATTGTACTGGAAATTTTCATTCCATACAAGTTACTACCCCCGTCCATATAGTTAGCCTAAGGCGTACATTCGAAGTATGCCTTTCGGCATTAAGTCAACTTCCTCCAATCATCCATACACGTTAGGGTGGAAATATATACTCCATTTCCATACGGTTCCCATTCCTTCATGGAAACTTGTCCAACCTTTGACACGAATTATCTAGTCTCGGTCCACCACCCTTATTACGAACTTCATACGGTTTTACCATTCTTCCATAAGAAGTGGGGAGTACTCTTCTACATATTGTCCGCCCGTAATTGCCGAAAAAGCAACAGTTTGGTCAAGTGATCAATAGTTTTCTCAAATAGGATCATGACCAATTTGGTGACGACAATTCAAAGAAAACATCTTTGAATATACCCTTCTTCGTTTCACCGCTACTCTTCTTCACACGAGTAGGTGAAATGGCCAATCATAGACTGAAATGCTCTTGCTACAAAGTCTTCCAAGTCATGCTCGTTTCATTTGGCTTTCCATGCAATCACAAATATCTCCAACGGGTTTCTTACTCGACGCATCTACTACCCCAATCGCATTTCCTTAGCAAATGAGAATATCCAATTGATAGTTCTTTAAGAACTCCAAACACCAACTCTATTCCTCCCACAACATAGTGCAACAACTTATTGCACGCAAGAAAGACTAAATTTCCTGCCCAGGAAGTAGTGCCTCCCACATTTTAAGGCGATCACTACTGCAATGAATTCTAACTCAAACATGGGATAATACTTCCCACAAGTTTAAGCTTGTGAGACGCATAGACAATGGGTCCATGTTCCAATATTATTGCTCCCCACTCCTGGCATAGACTTATTCATTACATTCACCCTCGAGCTTAACCACATGAACTCTGGAGTGAAAGTCAATTCATCCACTTAACTCCCCAAAAGTTAGGTTAACAATGTAACACTTTAACTAGGAGAGGTCTAATCTCCATCGGCCTAACCATCAAAATCTCTCGAGATTCCACACTTCTCGTTCCTAGGGATCTAATCCCCCTTAGAGTTAACCCACGATCTATTCGTGGTCAACTCCTTATAATCTTCCTAAATCAACATCACATGCCCTAATGGCCTTACGTCCTAATTAACCTAAGGTCGATCTATATATATATCCTATCTAAGTCGTATACAGATAATAGTAAGTATATCCCTAGTATCCAAGACCAATCTCAACTTTCGATATTCGCTCGGTTTCATGCGTGGGACGTCTTGCCGAAGCGAAATCCAAATAAGGAACCCTCCCGTTACACTACTACCTCACATCGTCGATCATCAAGATATGATGGTCTAAAACACATGATCGGGATTGGTAAATTTTTAACTTGCAATTCTATTAACAAATTTCCACTTCTATATATATATTACCATTGCATCTTTAAATATTTCAATTAATCAGACATTCACTTTCTGTGAAGTCTTACAAATTTTTATCCCACAACATACATACATCTTTTCAAATAGCCTTCTTATCAAGGCATAACCCCAAAGTCACAATTCGACTTTGTATTTCAGTCTCCCTCACATCGTTCAAAGGAGAGAACTATATACAGTGCTTCTATCTGGCACTTTAATAGCCCTTAATCCCTCTTCTACATGATTCTCGGATAAACTTTTCAACCCAACCTTCAACCAACAAAATAAATAAATAAAATGGAATTAATTTAAAAGAAGAAATAATAGCATCTCCCCACTTCCAACATCGTTGAGGTTCACGCGTGGAGCATCCCGCAAAAGCGGAATCCAAACAAGGAACCCCTCCTATGCATTACTACTCAACTTTGTTGGTCGTGGAGATAAGGCATACCAATCACATACAATGCAAATAAGCAATCAACCAAACAAACACACAAGATAACACAACAAGTAATAAAAACCTCCTACTTACCTCAACCACCCACATAAAGTCTCAACCCATATCCAGGAGAGACATTATAGAACATCTAGTTCCATCGTGAAACTAGAATTAGGATAGCCTCGCAATTTAATTGCTTGCTATGACCCCAACTAAACCAAATATCTATACTTTTATGGTACATATCATACAAGTAATACATAACGTACATCATACTTAAAAAGAAAATATATCATCACTCGCTTTATATTGAGTGAAGGAAAAACATAAAACTTCCCTACCACGGAAGTCATATAATTACTCTATTTATAGTAGCGTCAATATTACCACATGCTTGAGATACACACCCGAATATTTAGTAGATATAATACTACTAAATCCCATCCCAAGGAATACACCATCCACTAAGAAGGTGGAATTCCCGCCAACATTTTATGCCAATCACTCCGGGTCAATACTAATGGTTCTCAGACTCCATATTGGAGCCCTACACGAACCAACATTATTTCCATCAACTCCCGAACTAGGCACTTTATCTTTTCCCTTGATCTCCAATCAACCTAATCTAAATGCGTGGTTCTTCCACATCATAATAGCCCACGTAGCTTCTTTTACTTTCTCAATAAAAGAGAACACGCTCTCTGCCTCCTCTTCCTTAGTTCAATGAAACCTCCCTAGGCGGATATCCACCAATGGAGTTTCATGATCACTGCTCCATCAGAAGTGTTAACGACACTTATCCTGGAGCCTATCATTTCATTCGAGGTCTCTCCGTTATACCTGCCTTTATTTAGTGTACGATCTCCCTAATCGCACAACTCTTTGTTCACATGTCGGCCTCTGATCGAGCCTCACGTGAACACTTGAGAATATACCTTCTCCTCCTCCTCCTCCCATTTACCCCAGAGAAACATACAATAGGAAGTATCTATCGGGTTTCTCCATGGGCAAAACTTTCTACGCCCACAATTAAGGTGACTACGCTCCCACCAATTCAACACTACTCCTACGGGTGAAGGATTTTCCTCCATTATTTTTTTTGGACCCTTCTCCACTTCAATTTAACATCGCTTGAAATCTCAAGCTTAGTACCACCCTCTACTTCTAGCGGTACTTGGAAAACTAGGTCTATTGTAATTAGTAGTCGCAGTAGAAAAATATGGAAATGCTACAAAAGGAGATACTTCCAAATCGGTCCTCATCCCCGACCACAATTTACAGTTCATAGTAATTCCATCTAATGAAGCCTTCACCACAACTTCCCCTGCGCCCATCTTTAATCGACCTACTATTCTCACACGAACGCGCAAAAGATTTTTATAGGTTCTACCTCATGGCAGAAGAACAAAATCTCACTAAAGAAATCAACGACCTTAATCCTAAGGCTCTATGTCAAATCAAAAGCATCGCTGAAAGCGCAAAGCGTTCACACAGATTCCTATGGACTATAGAACCTGATGCTCTGATACCATCTGTGACAACCCGCCATCCAAAATAGGGGGTGGCCATCCCGATACTCCAAAATAACGAAATTATGGATGGAATCATTCTCAGCATCACAACAAAAGAAGAAGTATACGGGATAACCACTCCTTATTATAGAAAAACGGGTTGCCAAAAATTTTGGTTTTTAAAGTAAAGAAAAGAAAACAACTTAACAACCCAATAAAAATAAAGTGGAAATCCAGATGAAATTATATTACATACACACCAATGTACAATAAGGGACCGAATATGCTGTCGGTCACAGTCTCATACAACAATATTAAACAAGTTCAATAAATTACATAATACATTACATTAATCAATTACAATAGCTTGGGCCTCTCGCCCGAGTAAAAAGACCTGATCCTTACTACAGTGCAAGGATGACAACGTCTATTGTCAAATGCCCCATAATACCCACAAAGCATCACGGCTCGCCAAGGACAACGGGATCGGAATTCAAATCAGGCATCCTTACGGGGGAGTAACTGAGCGGATACAAGATGCAAATACAACAAGAAATATGAACGGGTCAGAGCCCGGTTCTATGTGACTACCAGATGAATAAAGAGTACGACAGTTATGAATGATAAATCATGATGAAAGCGAAATAATAATTTACCTACACAATTTAAAACATAAGCTAAGCAGGAAAGTAAAATGAATAACATTAAACTAAAACTTTCGTCATATGCACCAATTATCTCATATATCTTTTCCTTAATAGGAAATATATATATATATTCACAATTTTTTTGCTCTTTATGGCATTTTTATCTCAATTTTACCTTTTATAAAAATCCTTTCCTTATCAGGAAAATAATCATTTTCAAATGCCCTTTGTGGCATTTATATGTGCTCTTTGTGGCATTTATATGTGCTCTTTGTGGCACTTCATTATGCCCTTTATGGCATATAAAAACCATCAAGTCCCACTTGATTATGAATAGCTATATTTATATACATATAACGATTCTAAGACCGCCCGTCCGGGTTTCCCCACAGTGCGCACCCCTAAATGACCATCATCTTCCATGGCCTACCATTAAGACAACCTAGGCACCTATAACGCAAAATGTTGGGAAGCGGCCATGTGTCTGCGGGATAGTCAAGACCACACCCGGAATCTCCTAACCATCGCAGAAAAATATATAACAACAAACGCTCACATGGCCAAGGACTATATCCACCCTTCATTCATTAGTCAGGGGGCTTCACCTCACGCGCGAACTTCCCTTATGATGTCATTTAAAGAGGTGGTTTTAAACCATTTTATTTACCTTTTCCAAGAATCAAGTAAATTATCATTTAACATGTTCATGATTAAGTAAATTATCATTTACCATCATCATTACCATATCCATTTAATTTCCATTTATATACGTATGTTTCGTTTTATTTGAAACCATACTTATTTACATTATTGTAAATCATTCACCTTATTATCCGGAGCCATACGATAAATTATATCGTTACTACAACCTCAAAGGAGTAAATAAACTCTAAATTATCTCCAAACGTTTCGGGGTATTACTTTAAAACCCCAATACTATCATACCTCAAAGGAATAAATAATCTTTCAATTCATTCTTCCAATATTTGTTTGCGGTGTTATTATGAACCATCAAGCTTAACATAGCTCAATTAAGCTTCTAAAATTTCCCAACATTCTTTTCGGGTGATAATATAAACCATCAAAACTAATATAGCTCGATTGATCTTCTAAAGTCTCCCAAACATAACACTACTTCTCCTAGTTTCATAACAATCAACTAGAAGAAAGATTGCCCTAGCATCAATAGGCATAACCCCGGAAAAGTCCCCATATGAACCATTACTAATTTAGGGTAGTTCCCCAACTCATCTAGAACTCTAGGACTGTAAGTTTAATTCATTCAAGAAGGTTCCTAGGTCCTAAGCCTAAAGAAAAAGGAGAAAAATTGAGTTAAAAAAAATAACTCAAAAACAACATGAATTCGAATCGATTCGCCCAAACAGGGAATCGGTTCGGACACAAGACCTGTGATTCTGCTACTACCGAATCAATTCAGCTTGGACTTGAATCGATTCGGTCCAAGCAGACCTGGGAACTGCCCCTTAGAGAATCGATTCGGCCTGGAGTTTTTGCCAAGAATGGCTTCGAAGGGTTATGAACCCTAATTTCTCCAAACCCCAATTCTCTTCCCTTTTTCACACAACCAACAATATTTATCCACCCAAACTCATCCTATATGATTAATAACAACTACAACCCAAAGTTTTATCGTCAAAACTAAGATTAGGGCTTAAATCCAATAAATTCCACATTTAAACCATAAATGTAAATACACAACTATCACACAATTTATACATCTTAAATCACATATTAGCAAGTAGAAAACTTTCCTTAGGGTTGATATCTGAGCTTTCTTTGAGGTAAGAGCAATCCCCATTCTTCAATCTCCAATCTCTCTCTCAATTCTCCATTTTTCTCTTCCCTCTCTTTCTCTCCTTTTTCTCTCTAAGTGTAAGACATATAATAGGGAAATGAAATAAGGGGCAAGACTTAAAATCGTGGCTTAACACAAATCTCCCAACTTAAGTGGTTAATACCACATTAAAATGACTCCCAAATACGCGTTTACATTAAAACCAGGTAAAAGTGCCCGAAACCCAAAAAATCAATATGGCACTTATTTTGAATGTCTCAAACATTCTGGGACTAACTATACCCTCTAAACTGGGATCCAAAAATTTTATAATTTATTTCGAGTTCCAACTTCATTTAAACCATAATGTCATTTAAAATACATGACACTATAAAACATGCAATCTGATGATATTTACTTTCACATACAGTAAATATGCATCAATCTAATAAATATTAATTTTCAATTCATTCAATTAATATTTACTCCAATCCCAACACTTTATATAATTACCTTATGCGGTAAATTAAATATAAAATTAGCCTCCTAAAAGCGAGGGTTGTTACAACACTCTCTCTAAAAATGGATACACAGTTGCCAACAATTTTTTAAGATCTTTTTTTTCATTCTCTCTTTTCTCTCACTATTTATTTTCTTTCCAAATATGCTACTATTTTGAGAGACTAAATCTTACAGTTGGTTTGGATCGTTTGGGGTTCCAGTTTGGGCATTTTGGAGGTCTGAAAGCTTTTACGGTTTGGGGATTTAGTGTCCGGTGGTTCCATCTTTTCTCCGCCGACTTTTTTCGGTGGTTCCTTTTGCTGGTGGCACTATTTTTTTTGGCGATCTCTACTTCTTTTGGTGGAAGTTTTATTTTTTGTTTGGGTTTTGTGATTTGGAGCTCGGTTACGCGTTTGGATCGATTTTTCCCTTTTTTCGATGGGACTGATTTTTCGGCCCGGTTGTTCATTTGGTTTTGGTAGTTTTGATTTTTTCGAAAATTGCGGTTTCGTTCCAGCGTGGCACCCTATTTCGATGTGGCATTTTTCCAGTGTGGTTCCTTGTTTCGATGGTGGTCTCCTCAGTTCGACTCCTTTTTCGATGCTAAGCTCAGGTACTGGGTTTGCTTTAAGGTATGGTGTTGTCGGCGACCCATTTCCTCCGGTGGATTTCCTTTAACTGGCATCCCATTTTTGAGGTATCTTTTTGCTGATATATATATAATAAAGGAGTAGGGACTTTTGGTCTTTTCTAACTGATGGTCGAAAGTTGGTGAGTTTGGTCTCTATCAACTGGTGACTGAGATTAAATGGGAGGGATTTCAGTCCAACGATTTAGAATCAACCCAATGTCCTCGCGATTGCCGAGATTGTGTGTAGATTATGATCCTATGATACAGAGCGGCTAGAGTGCCTTGAGTGGCTGAAGTACATATCTCCACAGCATATTATATGTACTTTATACATATTTACACACAATCTTCTGCACACACTCTCCAGGACATATTTGCACACAATCTTCTGCACACAATGAGAGATGAGAGATAAGAGAGTGGACAGAGTTTGGGAGAGGACAATCTAAAGAGTTTAAAGCTCAAGAGTTTTGAGGTGATAGAACTGCACACATCTCAATCTTACGGTAAGTTATCATTCAACTATTTGGATCCAATTTTTTTTAGTTGAGAAGACGTTCCGGTATAACACGAATGTTTTTTTTTTAGAAAATTGAGAGTTTGATGAGCTGTAGAACACTTGCAGCAACGTCTGTGTTTTTTTAATACATTGACATAAACTTATGCATTGTGAACTGAACAAAAACATTGACATGCTTCCTTGAGAGTTTAGCACTGTATGTGCTAAACTTATGCATTGTGGAGTAAAAAAAAACTCAAACTTATAACATATATAACACGAACAAAAAAAACTCAGTTACAAAAAAAGACCCAGCTGTGCACATTTTTCTCCTCATTTCACCCTCACACCGGTATTATGTAACACAATCTCTCTCGGTATTTTTCTTTCTGAAAATAGGGGAATATCTACTGCAAGACGCGAACATAACTCTGGCCACCGATGTGATGATATCCGGTGGTATTTCATCTATACCATCCCGTTTTCCTTTTTTTTGTTATTTAGTTCATTAATTACTAACAACCACGATTTCCTCCGGTGATGAGAGAGGTCTCTATTAGTTTAGCCACGAGGGTAAATCTCTTTTTTAACAATTTGTTTACTATCCTTGAAGTGCAGTTGTATATGCGTAAGTCATAGGTGGTTACGGCGGCGATGCACCCTAAGTCTTGGTTGAAGGAGAGGTGGAGGAAAGTTGGGGTTGGTGGGTTTTGTTGATTGCAGTTGTTAAGGGTTTGTGGGCGAGAGTTTTGTTCCATAATCAACTGATCCAAAATCTTTCATATTCAGGAGCAAACTATTTACCTGTGAGTTTTGTATTCAAAAAATTTCATAGGTAAATAAACGTGGTGAGAAATTTCACAGGTATTCAGAATAAACTATTTATAGGTATTCTAAATACATAAACTCTCCCTCTCAGTATAATACTGTATCATCATGTGTACTCAGGAGAATTTTTAATTACTGTATCTTTAATATGGTATTATCATTTTGGACCACACATGCTAAAAAATTTCATAGGAAATAGTATTATTTAAAAGTTCAAAATCAGAGGTAGTTTGTAATGCTCTATTTGAACTTTTGGATGGTTTAAGGGTATGAAGTCTAGACACGTTAATTTTTTAGCTCATAATTATTTCGTTTAACTTTTAAAATTTTGAATATGAGACTAAATCCAAAATATTAGGTGTGATCATTTTTTTATTAGTTAAGTATTATGTATACATATTTGCATTTATTTCTCATAAAAATAAAAGTGAATATTAATTTGATTAAAATTAATGTTTCTTTTATTGTAGATGATCACAAGCTCATTGCATGATAGTCTCATATAGAAGTGGAAGAGGCCATAGGGGCATAAAAGTGATGGGTTACCTACCTTTACAATTTTTGTAATGTGTTTAACAACCATTACAATTTTATGTGTTCGCCAATCCTTAAAATTTTTGTATTGTTGCTTTAAACGTTTTGTGCGCCTATTCATGTCCGATTTTGTTCTTTAGGCTTTAGCTTTACAACTGTTAGGTTCAATCGAGTTGATCTATTAAACCTCCTATATCTATAATAGTTATACCTTTTGTATCATATTTAGAAGTTTTTATTAACTACATGGAGCTGTCACACCTACATTGCCAACTTTGAACACATGGCTCGAGGCAAGTAGTTAAGAGTTGATGAAAATGATTTTTTTCCCTATTATTGTGCTTTAGAGGTAAAGGCCCCAGAATATTGATGCACCTTAGATATAATGCTTTGTGTTTTGTGATGTACATGAGGAAACATTTTTTTAAATATAATTGAATTGTTAATATTCTATTAATTAATTATTTAAAAACTATAAAATTTGTTTTGTAATTAATAAATGTGTTTATTTTTCGTTTTGAAATTAATTTTAGTTTGAAATATTATTAAAAAAATACATAGGTGCTAATTTTGACACTACCTCATGTGGACAATTTCAAAATAAACAATACTTTTGTGCCAATTTTGAAAAAAATTGGAGTTCATTTTTATTATCTTAACAAAAAATTGAATTAACAAATGATAATAGAAAAGATTAAACATACATACTATAGATGGAGCTGAGGAGTTCGCTTAAAGAATTGAAAAAGTGAATAAAAATGCGCGGGACCCTATGGCATTTAATTGTTTATTCATATACGATAAATGGTGACATGCCTATGTAATCAGTGTACCAGGGTAACGCACAATATATGTAAAGTTTATAAAATTTGGTTCAATAAAGTTTGAAATGTTGTAATAAAAAAATACTAAAATCTAAACTAGATGTTCTTAACACACAAATGCAGTGGCGTATAAGTTTAATCATCTCGCAAGTGTACCATGGGATGATCAATATTGTGGTGCCATCGCCACAGGTATAAAATATTGGCGACATGGGAATAAATTTATCACGAGAACAAATTTATTGCGGTGCCATCGCCACGGGTATAAAATATCACAAGAACAAATTATCGTCATGCCATCGGCACGGGTACACCCTAGAATATATATATATATATATATATATATATATATATATATATAAAACACAAACAGTTATATTAAATGGTACACAATATTTAGAATTAAAATGACAACACTTAAAAGTGCCAAAACCCAACAGATTAATTTTTCAAAAAATTTGATCTACTAGAACCAATCTCCAAACAACAATATATTTATATATTGTTGTTTGGAGATTGGTTCTAGTAGATCAAATTTTTTTAAAAATTAATCTGTTGGGTTTTGACACTTTTAAGTGTTGTCATTTTAATTCTAATTATTGTGTACCATTTAATATAACTGTTTGTGTTGGGTTTGTTTTGTGGACACCTATTTAGACTAAAAGTTTTGGAGAGACTTTACTTTCGATTAAAATATTTGAAAGATTTTATTTGGACTAAAATTTGTTGGGACTGAAATTTAGTGGGCCTTATAGATCTTGGATCTTTTTGTTGGTTGTTTGTTGTTGGACTATATTTTGCACCCAATTCAGTTTGTGTGTGTACACTTTTTATATTGGACTTAAACTTTTGAAACTTAATAACTTAAGTTTTTATTGTGTCACACATATTTTATATTAAAATCTGATTTGATTGTGACAACCTGCATTCCGAAATAAGGGGTGGCTAGCCCAATACCTCGACATAACGGAATCATGGATGGATATCTGTAACACCCCGCCCACCCGGGGAGAGCGAACGGAGCGCTAATGCGATAAAATAAATGTAAATCCACAAGTGACAAGGTATAGAGCATCTAAATAAACCCACAATAATATAAATCCACTAATCTCAATCTCTTCAATTACAACAAATCTCTCAAATTAAAATTACAACTATGTAACTCGAATAAAAATAAAAATCTCCAAAGCTCTATACATCAAAATAATACAAATCTTTCCCAAACAATCCTTGCTAAAATCAATCTCCATAGCGCCCCAAAATCCGCGCTAACCTGCCACTAAAAGAAAATATGGGGAAGTACACAATACGACAAGAAAGATGCTCAACAAATTTATGTTAGCGATGAACAAAGCATAACAACACGAGTACGAATATTCAAATCAAAATGCAAATATCAAAGAATTTATCAATAAATTTCTCAACAACACATTAATCGGGTCACCAGGCCTCACCACATCCGTATATGCTTTATCAAGCCATAGCCCGGGAAACAGGAATTTTGGCGGGTGCCCAACATCCGTGCCATATTAAAATCTCATGACAACGTGCTCATCAACAATATAATGATACCACATGAATCAAAATAATTTCAACAATTATTTTACAGATTTCAATGAATTTATCAATTCAAATATGAGTTCAATTAACAAGAATTCAAAGAGAATGACACTCGCGAGATTTAAGGAGCATATTGTGTAAAACCCCATACCTCAAACCATGATGAGAAACCAACGAACACATCCTCAAGATCAACTCAAAAGATCTACAAAAGCTCCTCTAAGAGTCTCCAACAAAATAGCCCCAAGAACACCTCTAATCTAAGGTTGGAACTCACAAATCTCAAGGGCCAATGTGTATATAAAAAGAAGAGGAATATAAAATATATTTGCTGCCAAAATTTGTGCCAGAAGTAGGTTAAAAGGGTTGCCCACGACTTCCTTTTATAATGCAAAGAAATGAAGAGTTGGAATCCAAAAGACTCCTTTAAATAAGGCAAAGAAATGAAGAGTTGGAAGTTAAAACAACTCCAAGAGTTAAAAACATTTAAAAATCATTTTAAAATCCGTTTTAACTCCGATTTTGAAACCGTTTGAAATTCTCGCCTTTAAAAATAATAACCAACATATTTGAGCAATAAAAATAATTTTATCAAAAACTTTATTTTTCCTCTTTATTTTGAAAATACCCCAAAAATTACGTGGGTTGTTACACTTCCCCACTAACAATGGAATTTCGTCCTCGAAATTCGCCGAATGCCTAACTCTCAAAAATCAGGCCAACAATCTTCAAAAATAATTTCGTCTCCAAAAATAATTTCCTCACATCTAATCTAGATGCCTATCACGAACATCACCTAAAATTTGCTATCTCCAAAAATTGCTAACCACGCAATGAACCCAAAAACCCAAGCCACGAGGGTTTCCGTATACCTAAGCTCTGATACCATTTGTAACACCCCGCCCGCCCGGGGTGAGCGAACGGAGCGCCACTGCGATAAAATAAATGCAAATCCACAAGTGACAAGGTATAGAGCATCTAAATAAACCCACAATAATATAAATCCACTAATCTCAATCTCTTCAATTACAACAAATCTCTCGAATTAAAATTACAACTATCTAACTCGAATAAAAATACAAATCTTCAAATCTCTATACATCAAAATAATACAAATCTTTCCCAAATAATCCTCTCTAAAATCAATCTCCATAGCGCCCCAAAATCCGCGCTAACCTGCCACTAAAAGAAAATATGGGGAAGTATACAATACGACAGGAAAGATGCTCAACAAATATATATTAGCGATGAATAAAACGTAACAACGCGAGTATGAATATTCAAATCAAAATGCAAATCTCAAAGCATTTATCAATATAATTTCTCAGCAACACTTTAACCGGGTCACCAGGCCTCACCACATCCGTATATGCTTTATCAAGCCATAGCCCGGGAAACAGGAATTTTGGCGGCTGCCCAACGTCCGTGCCATATTAAAATCTCATGACAACGTGCTCATCAACAATATAATGATACCACATGAATCAAAATAATTTCAACAATTATTTTCCAGATTTCAATTAATTTAACAATTCAAATATGAGTTCAATTAAGAAGAATTCAAAGAGAATGACACTCGCGAGATTTAAGGAGCACATTATGTAAAACCCCATACCTCACACCATGGTGATAAACCAACGATCACATCCTCCAGATCAACACAAAAGATCTACAAAAGCTTCTCCAAGAACCTCCAACAAAATAGCCCCAAGAACACCTTTAATCTAAGGTTGGAACTCAGAATTCTCAAGGGCCAAAGTATAATTAAAAAAGAGAGGAATATAAAATATATTTGCTGCCAAAATTTGTGCCAGAAGTAGGTTAAAAGGGTTGCCCATGACTTCCTTTTATAATGCAAAGAAATGAAGAGTTGGAATCCAAAAGACTCCTTTAAATAAGGCAAAGAAATGAAGAGTTGGAAGTTAAAACAACTCCAAGAGTTAAAAACATTTAAAAATCATTTTAAAATCCATTTTAACTCCGATTTTGAAACCGTTTGAAATTCTCGCCTTTAAAAATAATAACCAACATATTTGAGCAATAAAAATAATTTTATCAAAAACTTTATTTTTCCTCCTTATTTTGAAAATACCCCAAAAATTACGTGGGTTGTTACAATATCATCCTCATCATCATAACAATAAAATAGGTATATGGGTAAGCCACTTCATAAATCAGAAAGCAGGTTGTCAAAATTTTTGATTTAATAAAGAGTTAAGAAAAAATTAAACAACCCAAATCTGATGAAAGTGGAATTTCACTAGAACATCTAGTTAAATACCAAAACAACATATAATAAAAGAACCGAATAATCTGTCGGTCCACAGTTACATTCACATTGTTTCCACAATTCAATATATTTTACATACTACATTCATTAACATGTAAAAAAGATGGGCCACTGGCCCGAAGGAAAGATCCGATCGTAACTAGATTTCCAAAAATGAGGGCGTCTACCAAACATCCTGTAATAATCCGCAAGGTCATACAGCTCGTCAAAAGCATAGGAGTGGGAAATTCATAACGGGCTCCCTTGCGGAGGAGCACCTGAGCGGATACAATAACATGCACAACATGGAAAATGAACGGGTCAGGGCCCGATTTATATATGATTCCCAGTAGAGTAAGAAACATAATAGATATGGACAATGAATCATAAAATAATGTGAATGAAAATCTAACAACCTAATCATAAAATGTGGTGATTCAATTATATAAGTTTCTAACAGTTATAAAATTAGGCGAGAGAAATTACATTAAATCTCATTTCTTCTCATATCTTATAATTTTTCCATTCCTTAATAGGAATATAGTTTCCATCATGTCTTTCTGTTTTCCATTCCTTAACAGGAATATAATTACTATCTCATATCTTATGGAAATTTACAATACCTCAAGTCCCACTTGAGTTAGAAAGGTTATATTCTTATACATATAACGTTTCTAAGACCGCCCCTCCGAGTTTCCCCACTAGGCGCGCCCCTAAATGACTATCATCTTCCAGGGCCTATCTATACAAGACAACTTGGGCACCTAACGCACGTCGGGAAGTGGCCATATGCCTGTGAGTGAGTTATAACCACACCCGGAATTACCTCACTAGCGCAGAAAAACATATACAAAACCCGCATATGGCCGAGGACTATAGTCAGCCTGCATTCAATAGTCAGGGGACATCACCTCATGCGCGAGCTTACCTTATGATAGCATTTAGAGAGCTGTGTTTAAGTAATTTAACAATTACCAATTTAATCTCATTTTCATCACCATGAATCTCATGTGTTTCATTTTACTTGAAACATTTATCTTTGAATATTTCTTATTCAATTTCATCATATATTTAAGTCCCGAAGTAAACCTCCAAGTGATTTTCGAAATCGGACTATTCCCCAAGAAGCTACATATCTTAATAGGGCCTCAAACATCTCCAATTATGGGCTTAGAACCCAAACTTTAACTAATTTACCAAAAGAGAAATGATACCTAACCATCACTTTAAGTACCCCTGAATTAACCCCAAGTGATCCCATTCAACTATAAGGTAACGACCCAACTCAACTAAAACTCCATGTTTACTTCATGCAAGAAGGTTCCTATTTCCTATGTAAAAGAAGAAAGCTAGGAAACAAAAATAAGTCTAAGAGTGAAAAATAGGGGACCGATCGACCGGTCCTAAGGCCGCGATCGACCGCGTCTCAAGCTTTTTGCCTAAGAAAGAAAGCAGAAAGCTCACTTCAGCTGGGCCCGGTCGACCGGTGAGGGGACCGCGGTCGACCGCGCCATAAATTGTATGCCTTTGAAAGAAAGCAGTGTGCCCTCTCCCGAAGGCCCGGTCGACCGGTCTGAGAACCGCGGTCGACCGGTCATTGCAGACCTAGACCTAATCTCCCTATTTTCATACTAAACCCAAAGCCAAATTTCAATCAAACAAAACCAACCTCATTTATTGATACCAAATGATCATAAATGCTTCTAACACCCAACATCTATACCAATATCAATTCAACTTCCAAAGATCTAAAGCCCATAAATCAAACTAAAACCCTAACTTCCATAAACCATACATAACCATAACTATCAATGCAAATTACTATACTTAAACCATAAAATAACAAGTAGATAACTTGCCTCAAGGTTGTAACTTCAGATTTGGTGAGGATTGTAGGCAAGATCAACAACCAAGCTTCAATCTCTCTTTCTCTCCTTAGGTTTCTTCTTCTTCTCTCTTTCTCTAGGTTTACCAATTTAATTAAGGGAATAGTAACTGTGTTGAAGACATAAATCGTGGCTTAGGCTTAAAATTCCAGCTTAAGTGATTAATATGCGGTAAAATAATATGCATCTACTCATATAAAATACAACTAGTCAAAAGTGCCCGGAAACTAGAAATACTATATGGCACACAATTTGACTATCTCGAACCTCCCGGAGCTAATGGCACCCTCCAAATTATCATTTGGAGATTTTATAATTCATTTTAGGTTCCGGTTTCATTTTAAGCCCAATGTCATTTTAAATTCTTATGACATAATAAAACATAACATAGCAAAATTCACCTCTACATACGGTAAATATGCAACATCATAGTAGACATTAACTTATATTTCTTAAATTAATACCTACTCCACATATCAACATCTTTATATCTAATCACTATATTTAGCAAATTAAATATAAAATAGGACCTCAAAAGCGAGGGTTGTTACATACTTCCCCCCTTATGAGAATTTTGTCCCCAAAATTCAAGCGTACCTTGGATAAAGAGATGCGGATACTTTTACCGCATGTCATCCTCATGTTCCCACGTCGATTCCTTAGCGTTATGGTGACTCCATTGAACCCGCACCAAGGGCAACACACGAGACCTCAACCTACGCTCCCCATGCTCTAAAATAGCAACCGGTTGTTCTTCATATGAAACATCGGGTTGCAAATCAATATCCTCAAAAGGAATGTGCCAAAGCGCACCTTCACATCTCCCATACTTCTTTAGGGAGGAAACATGGAATACATCATGAATTTGCTGCAATGGTTTCGGTAAAGCAAGTCGGTATACCACTGGACCCACCTTTGCAATAACTGGAAATGGTCCAACAAAGCGCGGCGCAAGTTTCCCCTTCTTACCGAAATGCTTTATCCCTTTCATGGGCGACAGTCTAACCAAAACTTGGTCCCCAATCTCCAATTCCATGTGTCATCGACCCACATCGGCATAGCTCTTTTGACAGTCTTGGGCTACCCGAATGCGATTTCGAATCAACTCAATTTTTGAGGAAGTATCTTGGATCATTTCAGGTCCAAGAAATTTATTATCACCCACTTCCGACCAACAAGCGGGTGATCTACACGTCCTTCCATACAAAGCTTCATAAGGTTCCATTCCAATTGTGAATTGGTAAGAGTTGTTATAAGAAAACTCCACCAATGGAAGATATTGTTCCCAACCACCTTTGAAGTCAAGCATACACATTCGAAGCATATCCTCCAACATTTGATTTACCCTTTCAGTTTGGCCATCTGTTTGAGGATGGTATGAAGTGCTTAACCTCAATTCGATCCCCATCGCTTCTTGGAAACTCTTCCAAAAGTGGGAAATGAAAATTTTGTCTCGGTCGGAAACTGTATTCAGAGGCACCCCATGGAGTCTCACCACCTCCTCGATGAACAAGCGAGCATACCGAGCAGTGTCATAATATGTCCGCACAGGTAGGAAGTGTGCCGACTTTGTCAAGTGGTCGACAATCACCCAAATAGAATCACATCCGCTTTGTGATCTTGGCAAGCCTGTGATAAAATCCATCGATATGCTTTCCCATTTCCACAGTGGGATCTCTAACGGTTGCAACAAACCTGTTGATATTTGATGATCAATCTTGACCAGTTGACAAGTAGTGCATTAGGACACAAATTTCAAAATATCCCTTTTCATACCTGGCCACCAATAATGACGACGCATATCTTGATACATTTTGTCCCCACCAGGATGAACCGTGAACCTAGACCCATGAGATTCGGCCATCACCGCCCGTCTCAAATCTCCTTCCTCAGGAACAATGAGTTTTCCATGGAAGCGTAATCCACCCTCTGAACCAATCGAGTAGGACTCCGCTCCCTTAGACAGTAATCGGTGAATATGGTCTTGACACCCCTTATCCTTTCCTTGAGCTTCTACCACCCTAGCCACAATGGTAGGAGTAACAGTCATTATCGACATGAATGCTCTCACCATCGCATCCTCCTGACTGAGTTCCTTCCATTTAGCTTTCCAAACCTCAGCTAATTCTCCCTCGGGCTTCCTACTCAAGGCATCCGCTACAACGTTCGCCTTACCCGGATGATAATGAATATCAAATTGATAATCTTTCATGAACTCTAACCATCGGCGCTGTCGCATATTCAAGTCCTTCAATGAAAATAAATATTGCAGAGATTTGTGGTCCATGAAAAGACTAAACTTCTCTCCCAAGAGATAATGCCTCCATATCTTCAAGGAAAAAATAATTGCGGCTAGTTCTAAGTCATACACCAGATAGTTTCTTTCATGGGGCTTCAACTTACGGGAAGCATAAGCGATAGCCCATCTCTCTTGCTGAAGTACACCTCCTAATCCTTGAAGAGATGCATCGGTGAAGACTAGATGTTCCAATCCTGGTTTTGGCAATGCAAGGATAAGAGCCGAAGTCAATCTATCTTTAAGCTCATCAAATGCAGCTTGACAGGAATCATCCCAAATAAAGCTCACCCCTTTTCGGGTCAAATTTGTCAAAGGGCTAGCAATCTTAGAGAAACCCTTGATGAACCTACGGTATTAACCCGCCAATCCTAGAAAACTGTGAACTTCGGTAGGTGTCGTGGGCTGACCCCACTCCCTCACCGCAGCTACCTTGCCTGGATCCACAGATACACCCCGGGACGTCACCACATGACCCAAAAAATGTACTTCCTATAACCAAAAGCCACACTTCTCGAACTTGGCATACAGTTGATGGTCCCGTAGTCTCTGTAGGACCAACCTCAAATGCATGGCATGATCAGACTCCATTCGAGAATAGACTAAAATTAATCGATGAACACAATAACAAATTGGTCTAGGAAATCCCGAAACGCCCTATTCATAAGATCCATAAATACAGCGGGGGCATTGGTTAGTCCAAAGGGCATAACCAAAAATTCATAGGACCCGTACCTCGTTAGAAAAGCAGTCTTGGATATATCCTCCTCCCGTATCCTCAATTGGTGATACCCCATCCTCAAATAGATTTTGGAGAAGTACATCGCTCCTCGAAGTTGATCAAACAAGTCATCGATACGAGGTAAAGGGTATTTATTCCGGATGGTGACCTTATTCAATTCTCTATAGTCCACACATAACCGGAGAGAACCATCTCTTTTCATAACAAACAACACTGGAGCACCCCACGGCGATGTGCTAAGCCGAATAAATCCCTGCTCCAATAACTTTTGAATTTGATCTCTTAGCTCCCTCATTTCAATAGGAGCCATTCGATATAGATCCCTCGCGATAGGCCTCGTTCCCGGCGCTAAATCGATCACAAACTCAATCTCACGGCTAGGAGGCAAACCCGATATTTCCCGAAAAATATCCTTAAATTCTTTCACAACTGGAATCGAGTCCAAGGGGGCAACTACATCCCTGGAAATTTCCTCGGCAATGCAATACAAATAAGTACTAGTACTCCCCTCTAAACGAGGTAAAACTACCAGGAACCTTTCTTGTCCCAAAATGGCGAAGACTATACTCTTCCCGTAGCAATTTACTATTGCATGATATTTCATAAGACAATCCATACCCAAAATCAGGTCATACCCGACCATGTCCAGGACGAGTAAATCGGTCTCAAAGCATAAATTACCGAGAGAGATTTCTATATTTTTACAAACAAAGAAGATGAGTGAACCATCACCCATAGAGGACTCCACACTAGTAAAAGTTCTTTCAGCAGATTTAATTAACTCGGTGGTCTGAGCAAAGCTCCTAGAAATGAACGAATGCGTTGCACCAGTATCAAATCAAACAGGACCCACATGTCCCTAAATAAGAAACTTACCCTCAATGGCTAGCGGTGCAGGTGGAGCTGGGGGAAGCATAGCAACCTGAATATGGTAGACCCTACCATACTGTAACTGACCCTATTGTGGAGGAGCAACTAGGTTAGGCACCTGCGGATGGAACTGAACGTACGACTACTGTGGAGCTCAAGGAAACTTTCCCCCAATCAACTGAGGACATTCCTTCTTATAGTGACCCGCTTCCCCGCATTGGAAACACCGACCCATCATATTTTCGGCATTTCGACCACGATTATTTCTAAACTGATTCACACCTTGGCCCTGCTGGCCTCTCCCTCCCTGACCCCCACGGCTTGCTTGTTGTTGTGGGGCACCCTGACCGTGCCTATTATTTTGGTTCCCCGAATTAAACCCACCAGAACGCTGCCTCTTTGATAAGTCCCCCTGTTGGGGATCCCTTTCCTTCTATTTACTGCCCGAAGGATGGGACGAGGGAAAGACTCCTCCTCCAGTCCCACTCCCTCCCGGCCTTCCCTCTTACCCCACTACGGAGGTCTTCTTGCCACTCTGCAAAAACAATCTATGCTCTTGGCAATGTAATAGATCTGCATTCATCACCTCCCCAAAAGTCTGTAAAGCCGGATTACCCAACAAGTGTTGCCGGATTCTCCAGTTCAACCCTCTGATAAACTTTGAAACTTTCTTTTCTTCAGGAGTCACTTCATTCAGTACAAAACTTGCTAACGGGGTGAATTCCTCCTCATATTTCGCTACTGACCTCTCCCCTTGTACAAGGTCCTGCAACCTCCTTATCATCTCCCTTTGAATTGCGGGAGGAAAGTACTTATGATCGAACAAAACCCAGAATTCAGAGATCGACATTGTGTCCCTCTGTTCTGGCGTAGTCACGGACTCCCACCAGTGTAATGCGGCCCCAACCAGATTAAAAGTAGCAAGGACTTGCTTACTGTCCTCACCACACTCCACCATATGCAGATGGCGTTGTATATCCTTCTTCTATTGATTCGCCTTTATAACATCCGAGCTCCCATCAAATTTCGGGGGATGACCCTTTAGAAAAGATTCCCTAGCTCTCTCCCACGGAGAAGGGAAGGTAGGAACTTGGGCATCTAGCGCTCTCTGTTGAGCCTGTGGCGCTTTTTGGGTCACTGCAGTCATGGCCGCATTAAAGGCTTGAGCCACTATATTCGCCACATCCGCGGCATTGAATGTTGCTTGTGGCGGCGGAGGAGGACCAACATCCTCATCTAAGACCCTATTGCGTCTTGTTGGGCGACCTCTTTTAGGCGGCATCTAAGATGGAGAAACAATAGAGTTAGAATTTCACTTAAAACAATCTATATTTGCAGAAGATCGTAAGCATAAGTAACAAAATAGTCCTAACATTAGGCTCTATGTCAAAGAACGCTACGGTAGAACGTGACAGATCCACAAAGATAAAAAAGACTCTAGAACTTGATGCTCTGATACCATCTGTGACAACCTGCATTCCGAAATAAGGGGTGGCCAGCCCAATACCTCGACATAACGGAATCATGGATGGATATCATCCTCAGCATCATAACAATAAAATAGGTATATGGGTAAGCCACTCCATAAATCAGAAAGCAGGTTGTCAAAAATTTTGATTTAATAAAGAGTTAAGAAAAAATTAAACAACCCAAATCTGATGAAAGTGGAAATCACCAAAACGTCTAGTTAAATACCAAAACAACATACAATAAAAGAACCGAATAATCTGTCGGTCCACAGTTACATTCACAGTGTTTCCACAATTCAATATATTTTACATACTACATTCATTAACATGTAAAAAAGATGGGCCACTGCCCCAAAGGAAAGATCCGATCGTAACAAGATTTCCAAAAATGAGGGCGTCTACCAAACATCCTGTAATAATCCGCAAGGTCATACAGCTCGTCAAAAGCATTGGAGTGGGAAATTCATAACGGGCTCCCTTGCGGAGGAGCACCTGAGCGGATACAACAACATGCACAACATGGAAAATAAACGGGTCAGGGCCCGATTTATATATGATTCCCAGTAGAGTAAGAAACATAATAGATATGGACAATGAATCATAAAATAATGTGAATGAAAATCTAACAACCTAATCATAAAATGTGGTGATTCAATTATATAAGTTTCTAACAGTTATAAAATTAGGCGAGAGAAATTACATTAATTCTCATTTCTTCTCATATCTTATCATTTTTCCATTCCTTAATAGGAATATAGTTTCCATCATGTCTTTCCGTTTTCCATTCCTTAACAGGAATATAATTACCATCTCATATCTTATGGCAATTTACAATACCTCAAGTCCCACTTGAGTAAGAAAGGTTATATTCTTATACATATAACGTTTCTAAGACCGCCCCTCCGAGTTTCCCCACTGGGCGCGCCCCTAAATGACTATCATCTTCCAAGGCCTATCTATACAAGATAACTTGGGCACCTAACGCACGTCGGGAAGTGGCCATATGCCTGTGAGTGAGTCATAACCACACCCGGAATTACCTCACTAGCGCAGAGAAACATATACAAAACCCGCATATGGCCGAGGACTATAGTCAGCCTGCATTCAATAGTCAGGGGACATCACCTCATGCGCGAGCTTACCTTATGATAGCATTTAGAGAGCTGTGTTTATGTAATTTAACAATTACCAATTTAATCTCATTTTCATTACCATGAATCTCATGTGTTTCATTTTTCTTGAAACATTTATCTTTGAATATTTCTTATTCAATTTCATCATATATTTAAGTCCCGAAGTAAACCTCCAAGTGATTTTCGAAATCGGACTATTCCCCAAGAAGCTACATATCTTAATAGGGCCTCAAACATCTCCAATTATGGGCTTAGAACCCAAACTTTAACTAATTTACCAAAAGAGAAATGATACCTAAGCATCACTTTAAGTACCCCTGAATTAACCCCAAGTGATCCCATTCAACTATAGGGTAACGACCCAACTCAACTAAAACTCCATGTTTACTTCATGCAAGAAGGTTCCTATTTCCTATGTAAAAGAAGAAAGCTAGGAAACAAAAATAAGTCTAAGAGTGAAAAACAGGGGACCGATCGACCGGTCCTAAGGCCGCGGTCGACCGCGTCTCAAGCTTTTAGCCTAAGAAAGAAAGCAGAAAGCTCACTTCGACTGGGCCCGGTCGACCGGTGAGGGGACAACGGTCGACCGCGCCATAAATTGTATGCCTTTGAAAGAAAGCAGTGTGCCCTCTCCCGAAGGCCCGGTCGACCGGTCTGAGAACCGCGGTCGACCGGTCATTGCAGACCTAGACCCAATCTCCCTATTTTCATACTAAACCCAAAGCCAAATTTTAATCAAACCAAACCAACCTCATTTATTGATACCAAATGATCATAAATGCTTCTAACACCCAACATCTATACCAATATCAATTCAACTTCCAAAGATCTAAAGCCCATAAATCAAACTAAAACCCTAACTTCCATAAACCATACATAACCATAACTATCAATGCAAATTACTCTACTTAAACCATAAAATAGCAAGTAGATAACTTGCCTCAAGGTTGTAACTTTAGATTTGGTGAGGATTGTAGGCAAGATCAACACCCAAGCTTCAATCTCTCTTTCTCTCCTTAGGTTTCTTCTTCTTCTCTCTTTATCTAGGTTTACCAATTTAATTAAGGGAATAGTAACTGTGTTGAAGACATAAATCGTGGCTTAGGCTTAAAATTCCAGCTTAAGTGATTAATATGCGGTAAAATAATACGCATCTACTCATATAAAATACAACTAGTCAAAAGTATCCGGAAACTAGAAATACAATATGGCACACAATTTGACTATCTCGAACCTCCCGGAGCTAATGGCACCCTCCAAATTATCATTTGGAGATTTTATAATTCATTTTAGGTTCCGGTTTCATTTTAAGCCCAATGTCATTTTAAATTCTTATGACATAATAAAACATAACATAGCAAAATTCACCTCTACATACGGTAAATATGCAACATCATAGTAGACATTAACTTATATTTCTTAAAATAATACCTACTCCACATATCAACATCTTTATATCTAATCACTATATTTAGCAAATTAAATATAAAATAGGACCTCAAAAGCGAGGGTTGTTACATTGATCTATTTGGGTTTGAAGATAAATCTGATTTTTTTGACTCCAACTAGTTATGCCCTCTAAGTTTGAACTTTTGTGTGTTCAATTTATTTAGTTGGGTTTAATTAGTGTGTGGACTTTAAATCATATCTTTTATTTATTTAATTTAATGAGTCCTAATTTGTATGAGCTAAGTGCTACACGCTTTATCTTTTGCTCATTGCCCTTGGACTTGATATTTGTAACATAACACCGGTTTAAATTGATTCATATTCTATTTGGTGTTAAATTAATTTTTATTTTAGTTGCGTGACACAATTGTTGGAATTTTATTTCCTATTTTATTGGTGATCATTTGCGTAAACTAAATTGTTTTTACAATTAATCTTTACTTGAATATTGAATATTAAGGAAGGCTTTATTTGTGTCTTGTGACTTAATATTTAATCATTCTTTTTAGTACTGATTAATTCTATATTGCCTAACCTTTCACTTAGTCACTGATTGGTAATTTGTCTTGTTAATTAAAATATACTTAACCTTGGTTGTTTAGTCTATTTTACTTAACCAGATTATTTTGTTACTTTGATTAAAAACAAACTTTATTATTTTATATGTGTTGATACCAAATTTAGTATGCGGACGTGGATCAGTTAAGTGGAGGCACGTGTCAATATACATGGTACTTACAAACATTTTTGAACAACACCTTGACTTCGAGGAACTCAACCTCCCCGACCAACTCAGACACTCTGAGCAACAGGTGCCCTCCGAGTAACTCATGAATACCGAGCTACTTAGGAGGTCCGAGCTGCATCTCGTACAGAGCATTAATGTCCGAATAATTAACAAATCGACGACGCATTAAATGCTCATTATTATCATACAGATGTATACGTCTATTGGACAACAATGTATTATCCTTTCACATTTACAGCCTGAGGGCTATAAATACATTGTATCATCCTCATTGTAAGGGGACTCGAAATTTCTTGGTAGAACCTGTAATCGAGAATTCCCAAACAGTCAACAATAACAAAACAGTGGATGTAGGCCATTCTTTTTAGCCTGAACCAGTTTAAATCTTTTATCTTGTTTGTTTTTATCTATGATTGATCAATTAGAGATAATCTAATTTTTTACATCAACAGATTGGCGCCGTCTGTGGGAAACGACTGTAATTATCATTTTTCACCAAAACAATTTATCACCAATGGCTGATAATCCTGAATCCAGTAAGCGAAACACTGGAAACCCCCCGAATCCATCCGCTCCTCCAAATGTCCAAGATCTGGCTGGAATTATGGCTAATTTAGCTCAAGGCCAAACGACCATGCAAGAGACTATGCGACAACTCATGCAAACTATCCAGGGTGGAGCGCCGACCCATTCAGGACAATGAAGTGTTCAAAGAAATACCCGTTTAGTTTCTTCGCGTATTAGGCAGAGCGATTCATATCGCACTGAAAGATCTGATGATTTTTCTTTTCAACCGGGTCGAACTTCGTCAGTACGAGCCACAGATACTGAACAACACATCACTCTCTCTCCAGAAAGGACTAGTGCATTGGAGAGATTAAGTAGGGTCTCTCCTTTTGATCGATTAGGACCTAGGAAGAATAAAAGTCCTCCTAAGGTTGTGTCGAGAAACTTTCGATGACCATCTGATCTAAGAGAGGGTTCTGCCCAATAAAAACCAGTTGCTCGACATGATAGATCCCAGGAAGCGACTTCAACACGATCAATTGCTCGAACCAATAGGCTCGAGGAGGGAAAGGATGCATGGCAAGGCTTTATTTAAAGGTTGGAGGATAGACTAGGGGAAATGGCTAAGGCGAAGAATCCTCTACAAAGAACTTTTATCCAAGGGACGCCTTTTATACAGGAAATTATGGATTTTCCCACACCATCGAAGTTCAAGGCACCTATTGGGACGCTTAAATATGATGAAAAAACTGACCCTGTACTTCATATAGAACAATACCAAGCTGCTGCCGACATCTATGCCGTGCCAGACGAGATGAGATGCAGGGCATTTTCGGGAACTCTTACCGGATCTGCACAAATATGGTACAATAATCCTCCTCGGGGGAAGATTTCAAATTTCTTTCAACTGGCCGAGCTCTTCATTGGAATTTCTGTTTTGGAGAAAAACCAGTTAAACGAGTGGCACATTTGTTAAGTGTTAGACAAAAAACATGTGAGAGTACCGGGGATTACATAACTCGTTTCAATAACGAGAAGCTCGAAGTTATTGATTATGATGAAAAGACATCAATTACTGCTTTGATGAGTGGACTGTTGCCCAATAAATTGTACTATACTTTGGCCAAAGATCCACCCAGAACCATGTCAGAACTAATGGAAAAAGTGGCCAAGATCATGAATGCCGAGGAGGCTATGGCTGCGAAGAAGAACATGGACACCAAAGAGACCAAGGTGGAGGTTGATAAGGCTAAAAAGAAAGAACATAAGAACAGTGGTGGTGACAAGCAGTCAAAAGCAAAACCATCATGGGAAATATTGAAGAAATTTGAAAATTATACTCCTTGGAAAGTAGCTATAAACCATGTCATGGAAGAGATCAAGAACAACGAGGAACTAAACTGGCCTGAGAAAATGAAGTCAGATCCTGACAAGAGGAATAAGGCCAAATATTGCGAGTTCCATAAAGACCATGGTCACACGATCAAAAATTGCATAGCTCTCCAGAATGAAATCAAAGCACTCATCAGACGAGGAAAGATGGCCAAGTATGTTGATCGAAGAAATGAAAGAAAAAGAAACGACCGAGAAAGACAAAGGTCTAGATCTCCTCATCGAGCAGAAGAAAATAAGAAGAGAGATCATGAAGATGATCCAGAAGATGACCCCATTCTTCCAAAGAGACCAAGACAGCCAGAACGTGAGGTATTTTCAATTCGTTTTGGATCATTTGATTCTAATGTTATTACAGGTGGAGATGCAGGAGGTGGGGACCTTACTGCGGAAAGGAAAGCTTAACTCAATGAGGCTCAAGCTTGTTCATACATTCAGCGAATAAATCTAGCTGAGGATGATCGCCCGAGGAAGGTGAACAAAGAAAAACTGGTCATTAGTTTTTCCAAGAACGACCTCGAAGGTGTACTATATCCTCATGGTGATCCACTGGTGATCAAAATGAGGATGAAGTAAATAGTAATCTCAAGAGTACTGGTGGATAATGGTAGCTCTGCGGATATCATGTTATACTCATGCTTCGATAGTTTAAATCTAAAGTTGTCTCAGTTGGAAGCTTATCACAGGCCCCTCCTCGAGTTTGCTGGCGAGAAAGTCTTCCCACTTGGGATGATCAAGTTGGATATGTTCATCGGTACATGGCCTGCTTGTCAAACAGAAAGAGTACATTTATTTATGATGGATAAGAATGTCCAGTCAACTTAAAATATCATCATGGGAATGGTAGGTTTGAAGAAGTTCAAAGCAGTACCATCTACTGTACATCAATGTCTGAAGTTTCCAACCAATTTTAGAGTAGGAGTTGTAAAGGGTGACCAAAAAGTAGCTCGGGAATCTTACTACTCATCTTCCGAGCAAGAAGAATTGGAGGAATCTAGGAAAAAGACTACTACCTACCAAGTGAATGAAGGTGCAGAGATTGAAACATTGGATCCTAGAGACGAGTCGCAGCTCGTGAAAGGTCAGGTGGTGGAAGCTACTGAAAATATCATTTTAGATGATGAGCACCCAGAACGAACAACTCAAATAGGTTAATCGTTAGATGCCTCACTAAAATAAGAGTTGATAGTTTTCCTAAAAAGTTGAAAACAAAATTTTACTTGGAGTCATGAGGATATGCTAGGAATAGACCCAAATTTCTTATGTCACGAGCTCAATGTGAATAAGGAGATCAATCCAGTGAAGCAGAGAAGAAGAGTGTTCAGCCCCGAGAAGAACCAAGCCATACAAGAGGAGGTCGAGAAGCTCCAGAAATCTTGCTTTATTGACGATGTCAAATATCCAGACTGGTTGGCAAATGTAGTAATGGTGAAGAAGAAAAACAACAAGTGGAGGATGTGTGTAGACTTTACCGACCTTAACAAGGCATGACCAAATGATCATTTTCCTTTGCCCCGAATTGATCAATTAGTCTATGCTACCTCGGGACACAAGTTGTTGTGCTTCATGGATGCTTATTCTGTTTACAACCAGATTAAAATGAAACCTGAAGATAGGGAGAGTACCTCTTTCATTACACTTAGGGGAACTTATTATTATAATGTTATGCCTTTTGGTTTGAAAAATGCAGGTGCAACATATTAGTGGCTGATGAACAAGGTGTTTGCAGAACAAATTAGTTGCAATATGGAAGTTTGTGTTGATGATATGCCGACGAAAAAAAAGAGAGTTGCTGCCATCTAATTGACTTAGGTCAGACCTTTGATCAACTAGATAAATATCAAATGAAGCTGAATCCTACCAAGTGTATATTCGGAGTACGAGAAGGCATGTTCCTCGAGTATATTGTCAACCAATGAAGAATCGAAGAAAACCCAGAGAAGATCAAAGCTCTATTGGGACTACAATCTCCAACGATGAAGAAGGAAGTACAAAGTCTCACTGGACGAGTTGCAGCACTTAATAAATTTGTATCACGAGCAATAGATAGATGCCTCCCATTCTTCAAAACACTCCGAAAAATGATTGAATGGAATGACGAATGCGAGAAGGCTTTTCAAGAGTCGAAAAAATATCTGGGAGCACCTCCACTGTTATACAGGCCAGTGATAGGGGAGAGATTGTACTTGTATTTGGCAGTATCGGAGAATGCAGTTAGCTCGGCATTGATAAGAACGGAGGATGGAGTGCAAAAACTAATATATTACACTAGCAAAACCTTCCGAGGAGCAGAGATTAGATATCCAAGATTGGAAAAGTTAGTACTAGAATTGATCGAGGTGAGTAGGAGAATGAGGCCGTACTTCCAAGCTCATATAATGGTTGTGTATACTGATATGCCATTGAGGCAAGCTCTTCATAAACTAGAAAAATCAGGGAGCTTGATGTACTGGGCAGTAGAACTTGGTGAATATGTCATAGTTTATGAGCCTAGATCATCGTTAAAAGGGCAAGCAGTAGCAGATTTTATAGCAGAGTTCACCTATCCTGATACCTCCGAGGAACAAAATTTGCACACCGACCAACCTGTGGATGTTATAGGATCATCAAATTTAACCCCCGATCAACTTAAGGCGGTCAGCGAGCAAGAAAAGATGGTCGACGAGCAGCAAGAAGTGCTAGAGGGGGATAAAAGGAAACAACAGATATTCCACCGAGGAACTCTGTCCGATCAAAAATTTGAAGACGAGCTACCTATATGGAATCTATATATGGATGGATCATCTTGCACTATAGGCTGTGGAGCAGGGATTATTTTGAACAGCCAGGATGAGGTCGATGTGGAGTATGCTCTGCACTTCCAATTTAAGGCTTCTAATAATAAAGCTAAGTATGAAGCTATGATTGCAGGTCTTAGTTTAACAAAAACTATGGGGGAAGAGCAGGTCGTCGTATTCAGTGATTCATAACCAATCATGAATCAGATATTGGGGGTATATGCAACCAAAGGAGAATTAATGATCAAGTATCATGAAAAAGCAATGGAAGTTTTATCAAGCCTGACTGCAGTACAGATAATTAGAATACCAAGATTGGAGAACGTAAGAGCAGATGCCTTAGCTTATTTAGCTTCAGCCACATGCACTGAGCTACGAAGAACAATCCCAATAGAAGTCTTGGCTAGTCGGAGCATAGATGAAGATCTGATGATGAACTTTATTACCCTTGATTTAGAGCCATCTTGGATGGATCCCTTTAGGGAATATATTGAGGAAGGGAAATTACCAACTGACAAACTCGCAGCCAAGAAACTGAAGTTTAAAGCTGCTCGTTATGTATTGACCAATGGTGTTCTATATAGACGAGGAATTATAGCTAGCTTGCAGAGATGTGTACATCCCACCGAGGTGAAAGACTTGATCGAAGAATTCCCTGAAGGGTCTTGTGGAGCCCATGTAGTAGGTCGGACACTTCTGCAAAGGATAATGACGCAGGGATACTATTAGCCGACAACGAGGGCTGATTGCATAGCCTATGCCAAAAAATGTGACAAATGTCAACGCTTCTCCACTATTCGAAGAACTCCCCAAGCATTGTTGACACCCATTACTTCCCCTTGGCCATTTTCCATGTGGGGAATTGACTTGGTCGAGCCACTTCCAACGACCAGAGGAAGGTTTAAATATCTCGTCGTCGTAGTGGATTATTTTACTAAGTGGGAGAAAGCTGAGCCCCTTATCGATATGACATATGACAAAGTGTATTAATTTATATGGCAGAACATCATTTATAGATATGGTCTTTCTCATGCATTTATCACAGACCATGGAACCCAATTCGATAATGAGGAGTTTACTGTGTATTGTCATCAGTCAAACATATTGAAAACCCACTCTGCACCAGGCCACCCTCAAAGCAATGGACAAACTGAAGTGACAAATAGAATGATGCTGAATGACTTGAAGAAAATATTAAGTGATGCAAAGGCAAATTGGATCAATGAGCTACATTCTGTACTATGGGCATATCGTACTACTCCACGAGGAGCTACAGGAGAATCTCCATATATGCAGGCATTTGGAAGTGAAGCTGTTATACCTGCCGAGCTGGGTCTCCCCACACACAGGGTGCTGAATTTCAACTCTCCTATCAGTGGCTTGATGAGAAGATTAGATTTGGATATGCTCGAGGAAGTTTGAGAAGAAGCAACAATCAGAAACGCTGCATACCAGCAACGGACAACTCTATTCTAGAACAAGAGAGTAAAGAAATGTGAACTGAAAGAAGGAGACTATGTGCTAAAGAAAGTAATTCAAAAGCACAAAAAATTGGAAGCTAACTGGCGTGGGCCCTACAGAGTAACAAAGGTTGTTCGACCAGGGACGTATAGAATCAAAACCTTAGAAGGAGAGGAGTTTAAGAATGAGAGGAACGCAGAGCATCTGCACAAATATTATCAGTAATTTAATCTCTATGTAATGCAGTTTTCTTCGATATGAATAAAGTTTTGGATATTTCACCCAATTATCTCCTTTTATTGAAATTTTTTCGAAGTACTAGTGCTACATACTACGCATCAAGCCCAGAAACACCAATTACGGTTGGTTGGGAAGAAAATCCACCAGCTAAGGCTGGTCGGGAATAAAAATCTCCCAGAAACACCAACTACGGTTGGTTGAAAAGAAAATCCACCAGCTAAGGCTGGTCGGGAATAAAAATTTCCCAGAAACACCAACTACGGTTGGTTGAGAAGAAAATCCACCAGCTAAGGCTGGTCGGGAATAAAAATTTCCAGAAACACCAACTACGGTTGGTTGGGAAGAAAATCCACCAGCTAAGGCTGGTCGGGAATACAAATTTCCCGAAAACACCGACTTCGGTTGGTTGGGAAGAAAATCCACCAACTATAGTTGGTCGGGAATAAAAATTTCCCAGAAACACCAACTATGGTTGGTTGGGAATAAAATCCACCAGCTAAGGTTGGTCGAGAATAAAAATTTCCAGAAACACCAGCTACGGGTGGTTGGAAAGAAAATCCACCAACTATAGTTGGTAGGGAATGAAAAATTTCCCTGAAACTCCAACTACGGTTGGTTGGGAAGAAAATTTACCAACTAAGGTTGGTCGGGAATAAAAATTTACCAACTAAGGTTGGTCGGGAATAAAAATTTACCAACTAAGGTTGGTCGGGAACAAAAAACCACCAACTCCGGTTGGTCGAAAACAGTTGGTTAAACAAATGAAAGTCATTTCAGGGCTTAAAATTAAAAAGTGATAAATTTTTGATATAATGACATTTTAGATTACCACCAAATTTGGTCGAGAAACAAAATTTCACTAACTCTGCTTGGTCGTCAGATAATTATCATCAATTCGGACAGTCAACAATAAATTTTCACCAAATCTAGTTGGTCGACAATTTAAAATAACACAAAATATCTTTATCTTTTCAACAGATATACATGCACATTCATTAGAAATGTCTTACAAAATATCTCCAAAGACAATGACAATTAAGATTTCAAAGAAAACTAGAAGTTTTTCATTAAATCCAGAATAAAATACATTGAGAAACGATATACGTATTATATGAGAAATTATTACATCAAAAATCCTATTCTATTGGTTTCTTTCCTTCTGCCTTTGAAACAGGCTCTACTCCAGCAGCAGGATCATCTAAGGCATAGGGAGAATTTATGAAGTTCAGGTCTTTGAGCATCCTGATATTCATTACTGACGGCCAATCAAGTAAGTGCTCCGGGCGAGATATCTCAACGTTGGAATGAAGATCGTAGTCACCGAGATACTTTGAAATCAGGCATCGAGGAATGACCCGAGCAAGAATCCAGCTCATATCCAGTTTTAAAGGTGGCACTGGCAACTCGAGCAACCCAGGGTCATAGTAATCCCACAAATAGTGACGCTGTTCCAACTGCAGCACACCCAAGGCCTTCAGCCATCCTTGCTTGTAACCCTCATTATTTGCATTTTGGATCTGATCATCTAGATGGTAGAGGGCTTCATTATAACCAGCAATCCAGAACTCTCTGGGCTGCTTGTGGAATTGGTAAGTCAACCTTTATAGTTGCTTGTGGAGACTTTTTACAAAAAAATCTTTATTCTCCAAGGCGGATCCTTGTGTTGGAAGTTGCTCGTTAAGGTCTAGAATCTTCTTGGACATCTCTACCAGAGCTTTATTCTTCGCAACTAATTGAACTTCTTGATTTTCCAAAGATGCTTGAATTCTTGCCTCTTCAATAGTAACCCGAGCAGCCCTTGCTCATCCTCGAGAAGCTCTTGATCGTCCGTGAACAGAAGTAGAGGCTCCAATTCTCTTTAAGGTTTCCAATTCGTCTCTCAAATTGGCATTTTCGACCTCCAGGAAAGAGAAACTTTCGTCATTAACAGGGACCAAAGCTCCCGAGCTAGATGCTACTGATTTTATTTGGGATATCTCTCCTCGCAAGCTATTATTCTCCTGCTCTAACAGTTTGGCGATCTTCCTGTGCTCTTCAACCTCGATCTTCAAAGTCCTCTCCTTCACATCATAAGCAGCGAACAACTTATCATATCCTTTGTCAGCACTTAGTTGTTGATACTTTTTCTCATATCCCTGATGCAAAAGGGCTATAGACTCCTTGTATTATTGTTGAAGTTCCTCAAGAGTACCCCGGAGGTCTTCAATCATCTCGTAATATGCTACATTGTTAGCCACTGCACGGTCGAGCAAGCATTTTAAATCCTGGTAGGCTTCTACTGCTCGCTCAGAAGTGTCTGGACCGAGGATATCAACGATTTGAGCTTCATTCAAGTCAGCATGGACAGCCTTGAAGTAGTCGTTACATTTTTTCATCAGTTCTGTATCATGGGCTGACAAGAGTTCCATTCTATCCATAAACTAGTAAAGAAAAGAGATAGAAAGAATCAATAAAATGCAGATAAAGCAAGAAGAATGCAAGCAGAGCAAGAAAAGGGAGTTAAGATGCACAACCAAAAACTTCAAATTTTATTACATCATAAAAGAAGTACATAGCCCAGAGTTACATTTAATAAAAAAGCAAAGAGAAAAGGTCCGAACAACTCTACACCTTCTCCTTGTCTTCCAAAACTTTCTCAGGAGGCTGGGACAAAGAGGTAGGTTTCTCGGATGGCATAGAAGGTTGCTCGGAGGGTGAAGGAAATTGCTCGGTTGAAATGATGGTTGGTTAAAGTTGCTCGCAGGAGGTCTGGACAACCGGGGGATGAGAAATCTGATCTCCGATCACCATAGAGGATTCCTCGGAAGTAGCTTCGTCTTCTTCTTCTTCTTCTTCTTCTTCTTCTTCTTCGAGAGAAGGAGGGGGGCCAGGAATGTGTCACTGAAATAGGTCTGACTTCTCATCGACATTCATCTCTCTCAGAGAAGCCACCCAACCATCCCTAAGAATATTTAAGGCTACCATACTCCATTTGTGAGATCATGGCAGCCAAACCCTTATTCCAACCCTTGTCCCAGCCAGTACTGAAGGACTTCTTAACATCAAGTTTCCTCTTCGCCTTCTCTGAGGAAACCCTCTCAGTCATGAGTTCCTCGACAGCTTTTAATTTCCTTTTTGCCTCTTCCTTCTGGCGATCCGCTTCACGGAGTTTGCCTAACTCCTCTTCAGCAGTTTTAAGCTTGGTCTCAAGCTCTCCAGTATTTTTAAACTTTTCCTCAAGCTCAGTATTATTCTTCTCACATTCTTTCATTTTCCTCTCCAACTCCTGAGAGGCCTCCAGAGCTTTCCCTTTCTATTGCTCAATGGATTTTAATTGCTTTTCCCAAGAAGTTTTATCTTCGTCATACTTCTGACGAGAATCCTTTAATGATCGTGTCAGACCTACAAGAGCTTCCTCCACACCTTACGAGGAGCTCGAAGCTTTAATAGCTTCATCCTTTTTCAAAATGGTGTTGAAACAAGTTACCAACTGGAAAAAGAAAACAATTATAAGTCAGTGCAAGTACATAATATTAAAAAATGAAAGTTTAGATTAGTAATACTTACTGAGGCAATATGTTGAGCTGCCAAGGTGGTAACCCTATCCTTGGAAAGAATGTCTTCAAGACCTTGGATTTTAGGGATAATCCAAAACTTCACAGAGCTCATGGCAGAGCTCGAAGCAACGAAAGTGGGAACACCACTTCCAGCAGTTAGAGGCTGAGAAATGGATTAAGCCACTTTATCCGAGGAGCTTTTCTTTAACTTACTCGTGGGAGCAGGAACATTCTCGACCAAGGATGTCGTCTTGGTCGGTGATATAACTATAACCTCGCTTGGAGGAGAAACAACTATAATCTTGCTTGGAGCCACAGGAGGTTCTCGAAAACCTTCTTAGTAGCAGTTGGAGGAGGTGCCTCAATTTGTCTTTTCCCTTCTTCTGGGACATCCTGCTTACTTTTCTTTGCCTCTCCAGCAGTAGAGGCAGAATTATCGAAGAGGGAAGGAGCTCTTCTTCTCTTCATTCTGTCAGTGAGAGGAATATGCGATTCAGGAGAAGAACCTTCAGAAACTGGTGCTGGTTCTTTGTTACTTATCACTGGACGAGCAGTGAAAGACGAGATGTAATTCTTGTACTGCAACAAGTACGAGGCTGATCTGATATGTTCGTCAACGACATTTTGATTCAAACCCCATATAAATTTCAGATTCTTTAAATTAACTTATGTCTCCTTTGGAGACCTTCTTTTGCTGTCAACTGCAAATAAATAAAAACCAAAATATCAGTGACACATTTTATCGAATATAAAGAAAACATGATTTCAAAAACTAAATAAAATAAAAACAACCTATCCCATTGCCGTAGGGAGGGCATCTAGGACCCTGATATACGTCATTTTTAGTTAAGGGAGTATGTTGCCAATTTTTCATAACAACCCCATGCTAGAAGTAAACCCTGTTGGCATTTGGGAGATTGACAACTAAAGCCCTATTTAAAAACCTAGTTTTCAAATAAAAAGTACTATCACTGACAGCCCATCTATAGCAAAACATAACCTCTGGAATTCCTAAACGGGTTCCATGAATCTGATTTAACCTATGGACTCCATTAACTACCATGTATTGGGGGTTATTTTTGCAGGTACCACGTCAAAATATTGACAACACAAGGGATTTGGAGGAAAAGAAAAGCCACATTCGGCTACAAAGAGACTGGGGAACCAATGTCCCTCAGCCAAACGAAAAGAATCAGAAGGACCAGAAAGTTCTTCCAAAATAACCCAGGAAGGAATAGAAAAATCAGAACAAAATTTATCAAGCGACTCAATAAGGTAAACCATGATGAACAAAGAAAATAAAAGAGAAGGAAGAAGATCTTACAGAAGAAGGGTAGATCAGTTGATAACGAACGATGGAAGGAATGAACGCATAAGATGGAGAAGAAACGGAGAGCTCAAAGATACAGATTTGAAAAAGTAAGAGACGATAGGATTTTCTGCAATGCTTAAATACCTTACCTTGGGAAGGGGTAAAAATAATGATTAAAAAGGAAGACGTTTGCGCTACCGGCGGCTTAAAGGACAAAAAAGGCACGAAGACCAAAGCAGTGGGAAAAATTCAAAAAGTATGATTCTATAAATTCGAAAGGAAAATTAAATACAAGGAAAACACTCCTAAAAATCAGGATGACTATCTAATCCCGCCATATTTCGAGAAGAATGTTCTACACTCCTCAACCTAGAACTGTGAAACATTGGGGGCTTCCGTTGATACAAAATTTAGTCTGCTGACATGGATCAGTTAAGTGGAGACACGTGTCAATCTACATGACATTTACAAACATTTATGAACAACACCTTGACTTCGAGGAACTCAACCTCCCCGACAAACTCAGATACTCTGAGCAACTCATGAATATCGAGCTACTTAGGCGGTCCGATCAGCTTAAGCGGTCCGAGCTGCATCTCATATAGAGCATTAATGTTTGGATAATCAACAAATCGACTGCGCATTAAATGCTCATTATTATCAAACAGATGTATACGTCTATTGGACAGCTATGTATTACCCTTTCACATTTACAGCCTGAGGGCTATAAATACATTGTGTCATCCTCATTGTAAGGGGACTCAGAATTTCTTGGTAAAACCTATAATCGAGAATTCCCAAATAGTCAACAATAACAAAATAGTGGATGTAGGCCATTCCTTTAACGCTGAAACCACTTTAAAAATCTTTTATCTAGTTCGTTTTTATCTGTGATTGATTAATTAGAGATAATCTAATTTCTTACATCTACAATCTTTTTTTCACATCTGCACGGGGTCTCGAATTTGAGTATGTAGTTATGTGTGGGTCTCGCGCTTTCACTATATTGGTTTTTAGTAAGATTCAGTATTGTGGGGTTTTTTAGTTAGTGCCTCAGTGTACTGGTTTTGTATATTCTTTATCTAAACATTGATTTAGTGTTGCGTGTGTTGTGAGTGAGTGATAGTCACTATTATCAGGGTATTATTGGGTTGACTAATTTTCAGTCAAGTTGGGTTGTTTTTGACTAGGGTGGTCATACGATTTTGTATTTTCTTAGTTTAATTCATTGTGGACTTGGAGGGCTATAAGCTGTAACTTGTAATCGATAATAATGGGCTTGGGTGTGTGAGTTGTCCTGGGACTAGAGACACGGGGTTTAATACTATGGTGGATTCCTCGAGAAAAAGTATTGTGTCACCTTCCTCATTCATCAAGGGAATTATTCTGTATATCTAGCATCACCACCTTTTACTTACTAGTGTGCGTGAGTGTATTTTCTCACTTAAAATTTATAATAGATTTTGTATCAAAGATTTAAAAGAGTTGGAGTTATTTCTGAATTACCTAATTTACATGCAAGTGTACCCATTATGTTGTTTCAATCTCAATCACATCATTTGTGCACGATGCATAAGTGTACTCCTAACGAATGAACATCAAAATCATCCTTAGGTGTAAAAACGTGTAACAACCCTCACTTTTAAGAGACTTATTTTATTTTAATTACTGTGTGAAGTAATTATATAAAATATTGGGTAATGGAGTAAATATTGATTGAATGAGTTAAAAGATAAGATTTACTCGATTGTTTCATATTTACTGTATGTGTATGTAAATATCATCATGTGGCGTTTTACAGTGTCGTGTGCTTTAAACGACATTTATGGTTTAATTAGAGCCGAAACTTGAAATGACTAAATAAAATATTCTGAATGATATTTTGGAGGGCGTAGTTAGTCTCGGAACATGCGAGATAGTCGAAATAAGTACCATATTGTATTTTTGGGTTCCGGGCACTTTTGACTGATTTGGACTTAAATGCGTAGTTACGAGTCTTTTTAATGGTACATTTATAATTAGAATTGGGAATTAAGGTAGAGACCCGTATAAGTCTTCCAAACCTCCTTTTCTATTTCTTCCATTACAAAATTGAAACCCCAGAGAAGAGAAAGAGAGAGAAAAGTGTGGAGAAAAGATAGAGAAAGAAGAAAATTGAAGAGTTTGGCTCTAGAACCGTTGCTACCAGAAAGAAGGTCCGAGACTACAACCCGAAGGCAAGTTTTTACTTGCAAATATATGATCTCTTGTGGATAAATTGCAATGATAGTTGTATGTTTGGGGAGATTTGGGCAAATATTAGGTTTTGATACATATGTTGGTGTTTGAATCATTAGATTTTGGATTTGTCGGATTTAAATGGATTTAGTTGGTTTGTTGAAGTTTAGAAATGTTGTGGGTATATCATAGATGTGTGATAAGGGAAGAGAGGCAAGGATATGAAGTTAGGTTTTGGTTTTAGCTTTGTAGAAGAAAAAGGAGTTCTAGGTCTGCTAAGCGCGATCGACCGCGATCCCAGGACCAGTTGATCGGGCCCTCGAGAGAGAGCCTACTACTTTCCCACATAAGTGTAAATTTTATGCGCGGTCGATAGCAGTCCCCTGACCAGTCGACCGACCCCTCCTAACTCAGCTTTCTTCTTTTCTTCTTAGACAAAATCTAGAGACGCGATCGACTGCGGTCTATTGACCGGTCGATCGGTCCCCTATTTTTCACCCATAAATCCTAAGTGTCTTCTAGTTCCTTTCTCTTAAGATAGGGACATAGGAACCTTCTTGAATTAAGTAAACCTGGAGTATTAGAGTCTAGCTAGGGTGTATTTGTATATCTAAGTTAGAATGAGAGTTGGGGGTTTAGATTAGGAAAAGTGGTTAGGTTAGTTAGAGAGAAATAAAGGTTTCTCTTATAGAATGTAATACGTAAGACATAGGAAGGATTTAGAATGACTTAGCGTAGAGGATTGAAATGAATAACACTCTTTCATACGGGATTGTAAAAGGTTTATTATTCGAGGAGAATTGTATTAAGAATAAGTATACGTTGCGAATGTGTTAAAATGTCTATTGCTTATGGCTCCGAATAAGATGTGATATACATTTAAAATGAGACTTAAAATGGTAAATAATAATTTACATAAACACACCTCTATAAATGCTATCATAAGAGAAGTTCGCGCATGAGTTTAAGTCCCCTGGCTAGTGAATGTAGGGTGAATATAGTCCTTGGCCATATGATCGGTTATTATGTATGTTGTATTATGGTGCGGCTGTGAGGTAATTTCGGGTGTGGTTATGACTCACTCGCAGGTATATGGACACTTCCCAACATTGAGTTAGGATGCCCAGATTGTCTTTGTTGATAGGACCTAGAAGATGATAGTCATTTAGGGGCGCACACAGCGGGGAAACCCGGACGGTCGGTCTTAGAATCATTATATGTATATGGCAATAACTATTCTTATTCAAGTTGGACTTGATTTATGATAAATGCCATAAAGAGCATATAGCTGTGATTTTGTTCCTAATGAGAAATGGAACGATGAAATCAAATAATGTAAAGGATGGTAATTCTTAGTTAATCATGCTTATTCTCATTCTCTTGTTTAATCGAATTTAAAATTTTGATCATCTATGTTGTCTTAGTTTGTGTTCTAGAATTAGTATATAGATTCTTGTTATTATTTATGGTGATCAATTGCTCATAATTGTCTTGCATTTTATTCATATGGTGATTATATAAAACCGGGCCCTGACCCGTTCATATTTCTTGTCTTGCATGAATTATTCATTCGCTCAGGTGCTTCACCACAAAGACGCCCGTACTGACTTTCCTATTTCGGTGTTTTGGGAAACCGTAATACTTTGTGGATGATTACGGGATATTATTGATATAAACGCCTCCATTTTGTACTCTAGTTATGACCGGGTCCTTTATTCGGGCGTGTGGCCCAAAGCTTTTGTAATTATCTAATGTCGTGTAATATGTAACTCAATTAACTTGTTACTTATGGTTTATATAGACTGTGGCCGACAACATATTCGCCTCCTTTGTTGTACACTTTTTGCGGATGTAATATAAGTCTTCTTGGATATCCACCTTCTTGTAAATTAATTCGGTTTAAATGTTTCTTTTAAATTACAAATTCTTCTTTTGACAATCCGTTTTACTAAAATAATGGGTGGTTATCTCGTATAATTACTATATTATTGTGATGCTGAGAATGATCCATCTATGATTCCCATTATTATTGGACTATCAGGCTGCCCACCCATTATTTTGGTGAGCGGGTTGTCACATATGGTATCAGAGAATGAGGTTCTAGAGTCTTTAGGATCTATATAGACTTGTCACGTTCTACCATAGCGTTCTTTGATATAGAGCTTAATGTTAGGACTGTTTTGTTGCCTATGTTTGCGATCTTCTGCAAATTAGATTGTTCTATATAGTATTTTAACTCTATTGTTTCTTCATCTCAGATGCCACCTAAGAGGGGTCGTCCCGCTAGAAGGAACATAGTTGTAGAAGAGGAGGTAGGTCCTCCCCCGCCGCAGCAGGGAACTATAACTGCTAATGAGGTAGCAAATATTGTGGCCCAAGCGGTCAACGTAGCGATGACTAACGTGGTTCAATAATTACCACAAGTCAACCACAACAAGCTCACGAGGCACAAGCTACTGCAAGACCTTATCCGTGGGAGAGAGTTAGGGAATCCTTTTTAAAAGGTCATCCCCCAGATTGTTAAGGAGGTTCTGACGTCATAGTAGCTAATCAGTGGAAAAAGGATATGCAACACCATCTGTGCATGGTGGAGTGTAGTGAGGAAAGGAAGAAAACCCTTGCTTCTTTTAAATTAGTTGGAGCTACACTCCATTGGTGGGAGTCGATGACTACGCCAGAGCAGAGGGATGCTATGACCATCAATGATTTCTGGGTTTTATTTGATCGGAAGTATTTTCCTCCCGCAGTTCAAAGGGAAATGAGAAGAAAAATTCAGTATTTGGTGCAAGGAGAGCGTTTAGTTGCGGAGTATGAAGAGGAATTCACTAGGTTAGCTAGTTTTATACCTGATGAGGTGACTTAACAGGAGAGGAGGAAATCCAAATTCATTGGGGGTTCGCACTGGAGGATACAACAACATTTGCTGGGCAATCCAGCTTTGAAGACTTTTGGAGATTGTGACACCACGACTAATTAAATACCGGGTAGCTACTCCTTTATTAAATCAATACAAAATGTCAAGTTGGTTCAGTTAATAACATCACTGTCGAAAAACATTTTAAAGATTACTAACCACCTAGTATTTAAAAAGTAAGTTGTCAAATTTTAATTAAAGTCTGATTAAAATGCAGTAAAAGATTTAAAGCAAGAATAATAACACCATTCACCATAACGAATTAATAGAATAACCATCACATGATATAAATAAATCCGGAGGAAAAACTCCTCACAACAAATCCCAAAAAGGAAATAAGTAACGAAAAACTGAATACTGGATTAATACATGCCAAAGTCTGAAAAACTGAAATGGAAATGTCTCTAATAGAATTTGGGCAACATGCCCTACAACTGAGGAATACTGAACATGGAATCCAAATGATAGAAGCGTCTAAAAGCAAATCCCTGTAACTTCCACAAATAGCTACAGCTCGTCACCTGTATGAGGATCCTAAGCATGGTGTCCTTGTGGCTGGGCACCTAAAATGGTTTTTACAAAAAGATAGATTTGAAAGCAAACGGGTCAGATCCCGAATGTGGAGAGTATTTTAAAAACAGCAAGTGCTTTAATAATAATTAAAACAATAAATTCAAGATATATGTTAGGACGTGCTCTCACATGAAATACTCACCTCTCGTCTAATTGTGCACTCCTAACGTTCTTGTACCCATTCATGTGTTTTCTCATAACTATCTAATTCTAAAGAGTTTCTAACACCTCTACTCGGTTCACATTTAATTTCCAACCTTGACAATTAAATAGGGAGTTCTAATCTAATTCACGGATTCCCATTTATTAACAAAACCATTTATTGATATATGTCCCCTTTTATCTTTTCGTATGATACAATTACTATACCCACAATTTAACATAGCAGTTTACTTTTCATTTAACGGTATATTATTATTCACATCATAAATATACAATACAAGCACCCAAAGGCTAAGCTGCGGTGCACACATACTCTGCTATCCATCCCGGTAAATCACGTACATAAGGATCACAAATTCTGAATCTCTCAGGAATTGTTGGGATAAGCACCACACACAAAAATGGAGGCGAACATAATTCAACATATCCATGGTCACGTACATACCTACGCTCCATAGTCAGCTGGCTTATTAACTCACAAATAAGCCGTTCTCTTGAACTATGTCCTCAAGGTACCAATCTAAATCCGGGCAACACAAGGATAAAAAGGCCCTAAGCGAACGTAACCTCCCATGATAGCAAGTATGGTAGGTATGTCATACATATAAAAATCATATACTAAGCATTCACCCATCTTAGATAATTCAATATTAATAAAGGTATACTCTACATCCCTATACCATTATTCCAATATCATATGTTTTAAGTCTCTCGATAATATAATATTTAAACTGTCGACACGTCTCACGTCGTAGTTTCTTATACTTAAAACCTATGTAAAATAGATTATTAAGTTCATATTATTCCCACGTATAGCATCTTTAATTCTAAGGCCCTTACTTCTGCCCCAAACCTCATTTCATCAAAGTATTCAAATTTACACTATCAACTCAATTATTTACTCACTTATCGAATTTCATTAGTTTTAGAATAATTCCTCAAATTGAATTCTAATTAAGGTCCAAATCTCATAACCAAGCCTACTAGTCTTCCTTAAGGTTAAGGGTATTCATATGGTCTCCAACAATATTAATCAAGGGTTAACCTCATTAAAATTTAAATAGGGAAAAACTTTACTCATTCTGGGAAGGTCGATCGATCGACCTTTTCCTTCGATCGATCTATGGTGGTCGATCGATCGACTGATGAATGTCGATTGATCGATTGCACCAGGTATGGTTACGGACTGCTTCGTTTTGCATTTTTCAAATCAACCCAAAACATACTTTTAATGCATGAATCTCTAATATAACGTTATAGCATCATCATATAACCATCCTACAACATTAATAACGTTCTAAAACCAATAATTCATCATTCAAGGGCTTTGTATGGATCAAATCTTCATCAAGAATTCCAGATTACTATTTCTTTCAAGAACATTAATAAACTTCTTCAGAAATCCGTTTTTAAATCATCAAGGGTCATAATTCTGAGTTCATAATTCGTCCAGATTGTTACTACATGCAGTCCCTAACATAATTCATAGTTTAAAACTTCCAATTCATGGGTCTATATCATCTTCCAAGATAAATTCGATAATTCCTAAACATGGGAAAGCATAGCTTTGAATCAATTGTAATTAAACCACTTGCCTTAATCTTTCTCTGAATTTGAGGTTGAAACTTGTAGGCTAAGTTGTTCTCCCTCTCTATTTCTGCAGAATTCTCTTCTCTCTCTCTCTCTCTACAAGTTTCTCTAAGGAAGATGACAATGGAGGTGTGGTTGGTTTTTGGTAAGTTGGGATTATAACTTAACTTCTCCCGTAGCCCATTAAGTCCCTTAGTGTAAGTAGTGGGTTTAGTGGATAAAGAAAGAGTCAGATTTTTATCTTTTATTTTCGTGGGTTTTAATTCCCAGATTTTTGAAATTACCAAAATGCCCCTATAAGTTACCGGTGTGGCCCAATAATGCCCCGGAACCCAAACTTAACCCCCGGCTAGTGTTTTCTGACTATTTTGACCCTTCCGGACGCGTTGGCACACTCAAAATGACCATACGGGTGATAAAAATAAAATGTACTTTTTAATTCAAATAATTATATTCCTGACGCGACTGTCACGCGCGTCCCAACAAAGTTTCTCAAATTGCCGTATTTCAATCTCGCGACAATTTCAATATTTCCAATATTCATATATTGCCAAGTATACACATTATAATCAAATACTAACTCATATCTCGTTAATATTTTTATCCGGATTAATTTCCAATTAATACACATTTAATTCAATTAATCCCCAAAAATAAATATCATGAAAATACGGGGTATTACATACTTCCCCCCTAATAACTGAATTTCATCCCGAAATTCGGAACTAGAAAGTACCTGGTAAGAACAACTCCGGATAACGTTCGCCCATCTCATCCTCGCGCTCCCATGTGGATTCCTCGACATTATGATGTCGCCACTGAACACGCACTAACGAAACTATATTTGACCGCAGTTTCCGCTCACTTCGGTCCAAAATAGCAATCGGCCCCTCCTCGTAGGAGCTATCTGGCTGGAGATCGATGTCCTCCACGACAATGTGAGAATGAGCCAAATCGTCTCTAAGATATTTCCTAAGAGAGGAAATATGAAACACATCATGAATCCGATGCAAAAGCTCCGGTAACCCAAGTCTATACGCAACCGGTCCAACCCGCTCAATAATAGGAAATGGTCCCACATATCTCGGTGCCAACTTCCCTTTCTTCCCGAAACGCATGATCCCCTTCATCGGAGATACTCTGAGCAAAACTTGATCCCCACTGCAAATTCCCTGAAGAATCTCTTCGCATCAGCATAGCTCTTCTGCCGATCCAGAGCTACCCGAATGCAGCTCCGTATCAATTCAATCCTTGCTGAAGTATCCTGAATCACTTCCGGCCCAAGTGGTTTGTTGTCCCCCACCTCCAACCAACATGCTGGGGAACGACAAGGTCTACCGTACAACGCCTCAAATGGAGCCATGCCAATAGTGAACTGGTAGGAATTATTGTAAGCAAACTCCACCAGTGGAAGATACTTCTTCCATCCACCCTCAAAATCAATGGTGCACATACGTAGCATGTCCTCCAACATTTGATTTGTACGCTCGGTCTGCCCATCGGTCTGCGGGTGGTATGCCGTACTCAACCGCAACTCCGTGCCCATGGCCTCCTGAAAACTCTCCCAAAACCGTGAAACAAATATTTTGTCTCGGTCAGACACGATATTTAGGGGCACACCGTGAAGTCTCACTATCTCTGAAATGAAGAGCTGGGCATATTGTCCCGCAGTGTAGTCTATCCTTACGGGTAGAAAATGAGCAACATTGGACAACCTGTCCATAATTACCCAAATGGATTCGTGACCTCTCTGTGACGTAGACAATCCCGTGATAAAAATCATGGATATGCTCTCCCACATCCACATCGGGACCTCCAATGGCTGTAGAAGTCCTGCCGGTCTCTGATGATCCACTTTAACTAGCTGACAAATGGCGCATTTTGAAACAAACATGGCAATATCTCTTTTCATTCCGCTCCACCAATACTGTCGCCTCATGTCTTGATACATTTTGTCCCCTCCGGGATGTACCGCGAACCGTGAGCCGTGCGACTCTCGCATCACCTCTTGCCGCAATTCTTCCCCTTACGGAACTACCAATCTCCCATTGAAGCGTAATCCCCCGTCTGAGCTAACGGTATAGGACTCTGCTCCCTCTGCTAGTAATCGAACTATCTTCTCCTGACAGAACGAGTCTTTTGCCGGTGCCTTTACCACCTTCGTGACAATTTGCGGTGTAACGGTCATCACAGACATGAATGATCGGGCCACTGCATCCTGGTGTCCCAACTCCTTCCACTTGGCCTTCCACACCCCTGCCACCTCATCTACTGGCCTACGGCTCAACGCGTCTGCCACCACGTTAGCCTTCCCCGGGTGATACTGGATATCGAACTGATAATCTTTCACGAATTCAAGCCACCTCCGTTGCCGCATATTCAACTCCTTCTGCGTGAATAGGTACTGTAAGGACTTGTGATCCGTGAACAATCGAAACTTCTCTCCCAAAAGGTAATGTCTCCAAATACGAAGGGCAAATACCACTGCCGCTAACTCCAAGTCATGGGTAGGGTAATTCTTCTCGTGAGGCTTAAGCTTACGGGAAGCATAAGCTATGGCCTGACTCTCCTGCTGGAGTACACCTCCAAGTCCTTGTAAGGACGCATCGGTGTAAATAAGATACTCAACTCCCATCCTCGCCAATGCTAACACAGGTGCTGAGGTTAACTTATCCTTTAACTCATCAAATGCCAACTGACAGGCATCACTCCATATGAATGGCACATTCTTACGAGTCAGATGTGTCAACGGACCTGCTATCGTGGAGAAACCCCGAATAAACCTCCTGTAGTATCCTGCTAAGCCCAGGAAACTACGAATCTCAGTCGGTGTCGTGGGCTGTCCCCACTCCCTCACCGCGGATACCTTCCCCGGATCAATAGATATCCCTCGGTCGGAAATAATATGCCCCAAAAACTGAACCTCCTTCAGCCAAAACCCGCACTTCTCATATTTTGCATACAGCTCGTTCTGACGTAGCGTCTGCAAAACTTGCCTCAAATGCTCGGTGTGCTCCTCCTCTGTCTGGGAGTAAACCAAAATATCATCGATGAAGATAATGACAAACTGATCTAGGAAATCCCTAAACACCCTATTCATCAAGTCCATAAACGCTGCTGGGGCGTTGGTCAAACCAAATGGCATAACCCGAAACTCGTAAGAACCATATCTCGATAAGAACGCAGTCTTCGAGACGTCCTCCTCCCTGATACGCAACTAATGGTATCCAGATCCCAAGTCAATCTTTGAGAAGCAAGAAGCTCCTCTCAACTGGTCGAATAGGTCATCGATTCGAGGCAACAGATACTTATTCCGTATCGTGACCTTGTTCAACTCCTGGTAGTCCACACACAATCTTAGTGAACCATCTCTCTTCTTCACGAACAACATAGGGGAACCCCACGGTGAAGTACTCCTCCGAATAAACCCCTGACCCAACAACTGCTCAATCTGTTCCCGTAACTCCCTCATCTCAGCTGGAGCCATACGGTACGGTGTGCGTGCTATAGGTCTTGTATCTGGTAATAAGTCTATAACAAAGTCTATCTCTCGACTGGGGGTAATTCAGGTATATCCTGAAATACGTCGGCAAACTCTCTAACAACCGGAATCGAATCAAGTGGTATCACCACCTCCTTAGAGGTTTCCTCCTATAAATAATACAAATGAGCGGTCGAACCTCCCTCTGGGCGAGGCATCGCCACTACAAACATCTCTTGCCCCGGAATGGCAAAAATAATGCTCCCACCGAAACAATCAATCATGGCTCTATAATCAGCGATCCAATCCATACCGATAATCATATCGTGAACATGCATATCTAATACCAACATATCTGCAGGCAATACCAGACTACCAATATCTACCCCCACTCCCCGTCATATAAAGAAAATAAGTGACCCACTCCCCAATGGTGAGTCTACACTCGTAACTGTGCTCTCTGCCGTAGCTAACAACCCTAAGGCTTTCGTAAAATGTGTAGCTATAAAACAATGCGTTGCCCCCGTATCAAACAAAACCCGACCCATAGTACCATGGATATGAAACATACCCTCAATCGCGGGTGGTGCCTGTGGAGCTGCTACCTGGTGAACGTTATAGACACGTCCATACTGTAACTGCCCCTGCTGTACAGGAACTGCTGGAATGGATGGAAGAGCTGGCACCTGGGCTGGAGCTGGAAGAGCAGGTGGAAAAAGTGACCTCTGTGGCTCATGTCGAGCACCCTACTGCTGCTGCGGGGCCCTTCCCTTATCAGGACAATCCTGACGTTTGTGGTCAATCTTACCACAAATGAAACACTTCCCCGGGAAGTTTCCTCCTCGCTGTCCCTGATGCCCTCGGCCCTGGTGGCCGTTACCATTTCTGCCCTGGCCTTGCTGGCCCTGGTGAAACTGCTGATGTTGACCATTTTGACCCTGCTGGCCCTGATGTCCGTTATGACCCTGCTGGCCATTTCGGAATCCTCCCTGACCGTTCCTGAAACCCCCTGATCGAAACCTCTTATGACCCCCCTGCTCGGAACCCTGATCACTCTGCCTATACTGACCCTGAGCTGGCTGTGCCCCGCTGGCACCATTTCCCCCTGTCCTGCCCTGATGGCTGGACTCTCCTGATCGCTTCCCCTCTGTCAAGTGAAAGCGGTGGTCCTAGCAATGGAGCAATGCTGCGTTAACCACGTAAGAATAAGTGGCCAATGAGAGGTTCTCCAATAAATGCTGACGGATCCTCCAAGTCAATCCATCTATGAATTTCTGAATCTTCTTCTCTTCCATCGGTATCTCATCTGGGATAATATTCAGCAAATTGGTGAACTCGGCCTCATACTCGGCCACGGTCTTACCCTCCTGTCGAAGGTTCATCAACTTCCTCCTCATTTCCGTGTGAACAGCAGACGGAAAGTATTTGCGGTCAAACCGCATCCAGAACTCCTGAATCGTGAGAGTATCTTTCTCCTCTGCGGTGGTAATAGACTCCCACCACTGTAGTGCAGATCCCACCAACTTAAAAGTAGTCAATACCTTCCTCTGAATGTCAGTGCACTCATACATCCTCAAGTGCCTCTGTATATCCTTTCTCCACTGAATCGAAACAACAATATCGGAGCTTCCAGCAAACTCCGGTGGATGTGCTTTCTGAAAATCATCACATACACGTTCCCAGGCAGACGGGAATGCATATGGCTGAACTGGCCCGGCAACTGGCGCCTGAGGTGGTGCCTATTGAACTACGGCTAATGCAGCATTTACCGCTTGGGCTACTATGGCTGCAACCTCAGCGGCGTTCATCGTGCCCTGAACTGGTGCAGGCTGTGGTTCTGGCGTTGCATTCCTGGGAACCCGTGGTACACGTCGTGGAGGCATTCTGAAATAAGAATAAAGTCTATAAGTTCGCAGTTATAAACTTAAAATAGCTGAAGAACGTAACATATACAAAAGAATACAACAATCCTAAAATATAGGGCTCTATATCAAAGAAAGCTCAGCGGAAACATAATAAGCCGTTCAGATCCTAAAGGACACTAGAACCTGATGCTCTGATACCACCTGTGACACCCCGACTAATTAAATACCGGGTAGCTACACCTTTATTAAATCAATACAAAATGTCAAATTGGTTCAGTTAATAACATCAATGTCGAAAAACATTTTAAAGATTACTAACCACCTAGTATTTAAAAAGTAAGTTGTCAAATTTTAATTAAAGTCTGATTAACATGCAGTAAAAGATTTAAAGCAAGAATAATAACACCATTCACCATAACGAATTAATAGAATAACCATCACATGATATAAATAAATTCGGAGGAAAAACTCCTCACAACAAATCCCACAAAGGAAATAAGTAACGAAAAACTGAATACTGGATTAATACATGCCAAAGTCTGAAAAACTGAAATGGAAATGTCTCTAATAGAATTTGGGCAACATGCCCTACAACTGAGGAATACTGAACATAGAATCCAAATGATATAAGCGTCTAAAAGAAAATCCATGTAACTTCCACAAACAGCTACATCTCGTCACCTGTATGAGGATCCTAAGCATGGTGTCCTTGTGGCTGGGCACCTAAAATGGTTTTACAAAAGATAGATTTGAAAGCAAACGGGTCAGAGCCCGAATGTGGAGAGTATTTTAAAAACAGCAGGTGCTTTAATAATAATTAAAACAATAAATGCAAGATACATGTTAGGACGTGCTCTCACATGAAATACTCACCTCTCGTCTAATTGTGCACTCCTAACTTTCCTGTACCCATTCATGTGTTTTCTCATAACTATCTAATTCTAAAGAGTTTCTAACACCTCTACTCGGTTCACATTTAATTTCCAACCTTGACAATTAAATAGGGAGTTCTACTCTAATTCACGGATTCCCATTTATTAACAAAACCATTTATTGATATCTGTCCCCTTTTATCTTTTCGTATGATACAATTACTATACCCACAATTTAACATAGCAGTTTACTTTTCATTTAACCGTATATTATTATTCACATCATAAATATACAATAGAAGCACCCAAAGGCTAAGCTGCGGTGCACACATACTCTGCTATCCATCCCGGTACATCACGTACATAAGGATCACAAATTCTGAATCTCTTAGGAATTGTTGGGATAAGCACCACACACAAAAATGGAGGCGAACATAATTCAACATATCCATGGTCACGTACATACCTACGCTCCATAGTCAGCTGGCTTATTAACTCACAAATAAGCCGTTCTCTTGAACTATGTCCTCAAGGTACCAATCTAAATCCGGGCAACACAAGGATAAGAAGGCCCTAAGCGAACGTAACCTCCCTTGATAGCAAGTATGGTAGGTATGTCATACATATAAAAATCATATACTAAGCATTCACCCATCTTAGACAATTCAATATTAATAAAGGTATACTCTACATCCCTATACCATTATTCCAATATCATATGTTTTAAGTCTCTCGATAATATAATATTTAAACTGTCGACACGTCTCACGTCGTAGTTTCTTATACTTAAAACCTATGTAAAATAGATTATTAAGTTCCTATTATTCCCACGTATAGCATATTTAATTCTAAGTCCCTTACTTCTGCCCCAAACCTCATTTCATCAAAGTATTCAAATTTACACTATCAACCCAATTATTTACTCACTTATCGAATTTCATTAGTTTTAGAATAATTCCTCAAATTGAATTCTAATTAAGGTCCAAATCTCATAACCAAGCCTACTGGTCTTCCTTAAGGTTAAGGGTATTCATATGGTCTCCAACAATATTAATCAAGGGTTAACCTCATTAAAATTTAAATAGGGAAAAACTTTACTCATTCTGGGAAGGTCGATCGATCGACCTTTTCCTTCGATCGATCTATGGTGGTCGATCGATCGACTGATGAATGCCGATCGATCTATTGCACCAGGTATGGTTACGGACTGCTTCGTTTTGCAGTTTTCAAATCAACCCAAAACATACTTTTAATGCATGAATCTCTAATATAACGTTTTAGCATCATCATATAACCATCCTACAACATTAATAACGTTCTAAAACCAATAATTCATCATTCAAGGGCTTTGTATGGATCAAATCTTCATCAAGAATTCCAGATAACTATTTCTTTCAAGAACATTAATAAACTTCTTCAGAAATCCGTTTTTAAATCATCAAGGGTCATAATTCTGAGTTCATAATTCGTCCAGATTGTTACTACATGCAGTCCTTAACATAATTCATAGTTTAAAACTTCCAATTCATGGGTCTATATCATCTTCCAAGATAAATTCGATAATTCCTAAACATGGGAAAGCATAGCTTTGAATCAATTGTAATTAAACCACTTGCCTTAATCTTTCTCTGAATTTGAGGTTGAAACTTGAAGGCTAAGTTGTTCTCCCTCTCTCTTTCTGCAGAATTCTCTTCTCTCTCTCTCTCTCTACAAGTTTCTCTAAGGAAGATGACAATGGAGGTGTGGTTGGTTTTTGGTAAGTTGGGATTATAACTTAACTTATCCCGTAGCCCATTAAGTCCCTTAGTGTAAGTAGTGGGTTTAGTGGATAAAGAAAGAGTCAGATTTTTATCTCTTATTTTCGTGGGTTTTAATTCCCAGATTTTTGAAATTACCAAAATGCCCCTATAAGTTACCGGTTTGGCCCAATAATGCCCCAGAACCCAAACTTAACCCCCGGCTAGTGTTTTCTGACTATTTCGACCCTTCCGGACGCGTTGGCGCACTCAAAATGACCATACGGGTGATAAAAATAAAATTCACTTTTTAATTCAAATAGTTATATTCCTGACGCGACTGTCACGCGCGTCCCAACAAAGTTTCTCAAATTGCCGTATTTCAATCTCGCGACAATTTCAATATTTCCAATATTCATATATTTCCAAGTATACACATTATAATCAAATACTAACTCACATCTCGTTAATATTTTTATCCGGATTAATTTCCAATTAATACACATTTAATTCAATTAATCCCCAAAAATAAATATCATGAAAATACGGGGTATTACAGAGATGTGATGAATGCAACGTTGCTCCGTTGTCAAGAATATCAGTTGTATGTTCAAGGTAGTAAGAAGGCTTCAGTTATGGACCAAGCTTAGAAACTCGGAGCAATGGGATAGGAGGAGGAGCATTTCCCTCGTCCCAATCTTCGGGAAAGAAATAAAAAGAAAGGAACCCCCAGCAAGGGGACTTGTCTAAGTGGCAGCGTTTTGGTGGATTCAATGTTGGTGGAAGTAATATTAGGCATGGTCAAGGTGGCCACCAATAGCAACAAGCAGGTCGGGGTGTTAATGGAGGTATAATCCATCCGGACCAAGGCTTCGGGCAGTTTAGAAATAATCGGGGTCGAAATCAGGAGAGCGTGACGAATCGATGCTTTCAATGTGGATAGTTGGGCCATTTCAAGAAGGCGTGTCCACATTTAATCGAGGGACAATTCCTAGGGTTCCAGATCATCTACATGATCACTTACCGCCACAAGTCCCCAATCCAGTCGTCCCTCCACAATCGGGACAACTACAGTATGGTCGTGTTTATCACATTCAGGATGTTATGCTTCCTCCAGCCCCGCCCGCGCCGCCAACTATTTAGGGTAAGTTTCTCATTCAGGGGCACATGGGTCGTGTTTTATTTGACACGGGTGAGACACACTCCTTTATTTCTAAGAGTTTTGCTTAGTCTACAAAGTTGATTAAATATGCGAAAAGTACCTTCACTAGTGTTGAATCTTCTATGGGTGATGGTTCACCCATTTTCCTTATTTGTAAAAAAATAGGAATAAATCTTGGTGACTTGTGTTTTGAGGACGATTTTCTCGTCCTAGATATGGTCGTGTATGATGTAATCCTGGGTATGGATTGGCTGGTGAAGTATCATGTGATAGTTAATTGTTATGGGAAGACTATAGTTTTTGCCGTTCTGGGGCAAGAAATGTTTCTTGTGGTTATGCCTCTTACGGAAGGAGGTACTAGCAATTACTTGTATTGTATTGCGGAAGAGATTTCTCGGGATGTAGTTGTTTCCTTAGATTCAATTCCGATTGTTATAGATTTCCAATATGTTTTTCAGGAAATATTGGGTTTGCCTCCGAGTAGGGAGATTGAGTTTATAATTGATTTAGCACCGAGAATGTGACCGATTGCTAGAGCACTGTACCGTATGGCTCCTGTTGAAATGAGGGAGTTAAGAGATCAGATTCATCACCTATTAGAGCAAGGGTTCATTAGGAGTAGTACATCACCGTGGGGTGCTCCGGTGTTATTTGTGAAGAAGAGAGATGGTTCTCTCCGGTTATGCGTTGGCTATAGAGAGTTGAATAAAGTCACCATCCGGAACAAATACCCATTAACTCGAATTGATGATTTGTTTGATCAACTTAGGGGAGCGTCGTACTTCTCAAAAATAGATTTGAGAATGGGGTATCACCAGTTGCGAATGCGAGAGCAAGATGTATCCAAAACCGCTTTCCTAACCAGGTATGGGTCCTACAAATTTCTAGTTATGCCTTTCTGACTAACCAATGCTCTTGCCGTGTTTATGGACCTTATGAATAGAGTGTTCCGAGATTTCCTGGACCAGTTTGTTATCATGTTCATTAATGACATTCTAGTGTATTCTCAAACAAAAGCTGATCATGCTACTCACTTGCGGTTGGTCCTATAGACGTTGAGGGATCATCAGTCGTACGCCAAGTTTGAAAAGTGCAGTTTTTGGTTCCAGGAAGTACAGTTTCTGGTTCACATTGTGACAGCCCAAGGTATTTCGGTAGACACAAGTAAATTTTTTGCGGTGAGGGAGTGGGTTCAGCCCGCAACACCTACCGAGATCCGTAGTTTTCTGGGTTTGGATGGTTATTACCTCCGATTTATTAAGGGTTTTTCTAAAATTGCTAGCCCTTTAATAAATTTAACCCGAAAAGGGGTGAGGTTTGTTTGGGATGATTCTTGTCAGTCAGCTTTTGATGAGCTCAAGGATAGGTTGACTTCTGCTCCAGTCCTTGCGTTACCAAGGCCAAGATTGGAATATTTAGTCTTTACTGACGCTTCTCTACAAGGATTGGGAGGCGTGCTACAACAAGAGCAGCGGGCTATTGCTTATGCTTCTCGCAAGCTAAAGCCCCATGAAAAGAACTATCCGGTGCATGATTTGGAACTTGTCACAATAGTTTTTTCCTTGAAGATTTGGAGGCATTATCTCCTAGGGGAGAAATTTAGTCTTTTCACAGACCACAAATTATTGCCATATTTGTTTTCCCAGAGAGATTTAAATATGTGACAACGCCGGGGGTTAGATTTTGTGAAGTACTATCAATTTGACATCCACTATCACCCGGGCAAGGCAAATGTGGGGGCGGATGCTTTGAGTCGGAAGCCCAAGGGAGAGTTAGCGGAGGTATGGAAAGCTAAATGGAAGGAGCTTAACTAGGAGGACGCAGTTGCTAGGGAATTTATGTCGGTGTTAACTGTTACGCCTACTATTGTGGCAAGGGTTGCAGAAGCTCAAGGAAGGGACAAAGGCTCTCAGGATCATATACGCCAATTGTTTACCGAGGGAGCAGAATCCTACTCTATCAGTTCTGAGGGTGGGGTAAGTTTCCACCGGAGACTCATTGTGCCGGATGAAGGGAATTTAAGATGGGCCGTGATGACGGAATCTAATGGGTCTAAATTTTCAGTGCATCCTGGTAGGGATAAGATGTACGAAGATATGCGCCGCCAGTATTGGTGGGCAGGCACGAAGCGTGATATTTCTGAGTTTATTTCCCAATGTACCACTTGTCAATTGGTGAAAGTATATCATCAAAGACCAACTGGTTTGTTACAACCATTGGAGATACCGGTGTGGAAGTGGGAAAGTATATCGATGGACTTTATCACGGGATTACCAAGGTCGCAGAATGGTCATGATTTTATTTGGGTAATTGTTGATCGCTTAACTAAGTCGGCACACTTCCTACCCATGCGCACAGATTATGATACCGCTCGTTATGCTCGGTTATATATTGCGGAGGTTGTTAGACTCCACGTGGTGCCAATAAATATAGTTTTCGACCGAGATAAGATTTTTGTTTCCAATTTTTGGTGATGTTTTCAAGAAGCTATGGGAACCGAATTGAAATTGAGTACTTCTTATCACCCTCAGACAAATGGGCAGACAGAAAGAGTCAAACAAATGTTGGAGGATATGCTCCGAATGTGTATGCTTGATTTCAAAGGTAGTTGGGAACAATATCTCCCTTTGGTCGAATTTGCTTATAATAATTCGTACCAATTTACTATTGGAATGGCGCCCTATGAAGCCCATTATGGTAGGCCGTGTAGATCACCCACTTGTTGGTTGGAGGTGGGCGATAATAAATTTCTTGGACCTGAAATGATCCAAGATACTTATTCCAAGATTGAACTCATCCAGAATTGCATCCGAATAGCTCAAGATAGTCAAAAGAGTTATGCCGATGCGAATATAAGGCATGTAGAGATGGAAGTTGGAGATCAAGTCTTGGTTCATGTATCGCCAATGAAGGGTATAAAGAGGTTTGGGAAGAAAGGAAAGCTTGCGTCGCGCTATGTTGGACCTTTTCCTATTATTGCCAAGGTAGGCCCAGTGGCGTATCAACTTGCCTTATCGGAACCCTTACAACAAATCCATGATGTGTTCCATGTTTCCTCTTTGAAAAAGTATAAGAGGTGTGAAGGATCCCTTTGGCATATTCCTTTGGAGGATATCAATTTGCCACCCGATATTTCATATGAAGAACAATCGGTTACAATCTTAGAGCATGGAGAGCGTAAATTGGGATCGCGAGATGTACACTTGGTGCGAGTCCAATTGAGTAATCATAACGCCGACGAATCTACGTGGGAGCATGAGGACGATATGTGAGAAAAGTATCCGCATCTCTTTTTACAAGGTACGCCTGAATTTTGAGGGCAAAATTCCCTTATAAGGGGGGAGTATGTAACAACCCTCACTTTTAAGAGACTTATTTTATATTAATTTACTGTGTGAAGTAATTATATAAAATATTGGGTAATGGAGTAAATATTGATTGAATGAGTTAAAAGATAATATTTACTCGATTGTTTCATATTTGATGTATGTGTATGTAAATATCATCATGTGGCATTTTATAGTGTCGTGTGCTTTAAACGACATTTATGGTTTAATTGGAGCCGAAACTTGAAATGATTAAAAAAAAAAATTCCGAATGATATTTTGGAGGGCGTAGTTAGTCTCGGAACATGCGAGATAGTCGAAATAAGTGCCATATTGTATTTTTGGGTTCCAGGCACTTTTGACTGATTTAGACTTAAATGCGTAGTTACGAGTCTTTTTAATGGTACATTTATAATTAGAATTGGGAATTAAGGTAGAGACCCGTATAAGTCTTCCAAACCTCCTTTTCTATTTCTTCCATTACACAATTGAAACCCCAGAGAAGAGAAAGAGAGAGAAAAGTGTGGAGAAAAGATAGAGAAAGAAGAAAATTGAAAAGTTTGGCTCTGGAACCGTTGCTACCAGAAAGAAGATCCGAGACTACAACCCTAAGGCAAGTTTTTACATGAAAATATATGATCTCTTGTGGATAAATTTCAATGATAGTTGTATGTTTGGGGAGATTTGGGCAAATATTAGGTTTTGATACATATGTTGGTGTTTGAATCATTAGATTTTGGATTTGTCGGATTTAAATGGATTTAGTTGGTTTTTTGAAGTTTAGAAATGTTGTGGGTATATCATAGATGTGTGATAAGGGAAGAGAGGCAAGGATATGAAGTTAGGCTTTGGTTTTAGCTTTGTAGAAGAAAAAGGAGTTCTAGGTCTGCTAAGCGCGATCGACCGCGATCCCAGGACCAGTTGATCGGGCCCTCGAGAGAGAGCCTACTGCTTTCCCACATAAGTGTAAATTTTATGCGTGGTCGATCGCAGTCCCCTGACCAGTCGACCGACCCCTCCGAACTCAGCTTTCTTCTTTTCTTCTTAGACAAAATCTAGAGACGCGGTCGACTGCGGTCTCTTGACCGGTCGATCGGTCCCCTGTTTTTCACCCATAAATCCTAAGTGTTTTCTAGTTCCTTTATCTTAAGATAGGGACTTAGGAACCTTCTTGAATGAAGTAAACATAGAGTATTAGAGTCTAGATAGGGTGTATTTGTATATCTAAGTTAGAATGAGAGTTGGGTGTTTAGATTAGGGAAAGTGGTTAGGTTCGTTAGAGAGAAATAAAGGTTTCTCTTATAGAATGTAATAGGTAAGACCTAGGAAGGATTTAGAATGACTTAGCGTGGAGGATTGGAAGGAATAACACTCTTTCATACGGGATTGTAGAAGGTTCCTTATTCAAGGAGAATTGTATTGAGAATAAGTATACGTTGCGAATGTGCTAATATGTTTATCGCTTATGGCTCCGAATAAGATGTGATATACATTCAAAATGAGACTTAAAATGGTAAATAATAATTTACTTAAACTCACCTCTCTAAATTCTATCATAAGGGAAGTTCACACATGAGGTGAAGTCCCCTGGCTAGTGAATGCAGGGTGAATATAGTCCTTGGCCATATGACCGGTTATTATGTATGTTGTATTATTGTGCGACTGTGAGGTAATTCTGGGTGTGGTTATGACTCACTCGCAAGTATATGGCCACTTCCCGACATTGCGTTAGGATGCCCAGGTTTTCTTTGTTGACAGGCCTTGGAAGATGATAGTCATTTAGGGGCGCACACAGTGGGGAAACCCGAACGGGTGGTCTTAGAATCGTTATATGTATATGGAAATAACTATTCTTATTCAAGTTGGACTTGATTTATGATAAATGCCATAAAGAGCATATAACTGTGATTATGTTCCTAATGAGAAATGGAACAATGAAATGAAATAATGTAAAGGATGGTAATTCTTAGTTAATCATGCTTATTCTCATTCTCTCGTGTAATCGAATTTAAAAATTTGATCATCTATGTTGTCTTAGTTTGTATTCAAGAATTAGTATATAGATTCTTGTTATTATTTATGGTGATCAATTGCTCATAATTATCTTGCATTTTATTCACATGGTGATTATATAAAATCGGGCCCTGACCCTTTCATATTTCTTGTCTTGCATGAATTGTTCATTCGCTCAGGTGCTCCGCCGCAAGGACGCCCGTACTGACTTTTCTATTCCGGTGTTTTTGGAAACCGTAATACTTTACGGATGATTACGGGATATTATTGATATAGACAACTCCATTTTTGTACTCTAGTTATGATCGGGTCCTTTATTCAGGCGTTTGGCCCAAAGCTTTTGTAATTGTCTAATGTAGTGTAATATGTAACTCAATTAACTTGTTACTTATGGTTTGTATAGACTGTGGCCGACATCATATTCGGCTCATTTGTTGTATACTTGTTGCGGATGTAATATAAGTCTTATTGGATATCCACCTGCTTGTAAATTAATTTGGTTCAAATGTTTCTTTTAAATTACAAATTCTTATTTTGACAATCCGTTTTACTAAAATAATGGGTGGATATCTCGTATAGTTACTATATTATAGTGATGCTGAGAATGATCCATATATGATTCCCATTATTATTGGAGTATCGAGCTGCCCACCCTTTATTTTGGTGAGCGGGTTGTCACAAAACGTTGAATTTAAATGACATCGTCTTAAATCAAATCGACACTTCAAAATTTAAATGATTTTTACACCAATAACGTCCAAAACTATGTAATGCCATTTCAAGAACTTTTCAAAGGACGTGCAAACCCGTTGATTTATAGCCAACCAAACTCCCTCATAAATAATATTCATTTTATTTTTAATGAGGTTATAAATTCTCAACTTAGAGAAAACTTATTGTCCCCCTTTTGGCATATATTTATTTTTATTGCAATAATATTTTTTCTGGCCTCTTTTAAAATGGTGGCTTTCACGGCGTGATTATTATTCACTCGCAACCCTTTCCCATGCAACTCATCATTTTTTCATCCTAAAACAAATTCCTCACAGGCAACGGTTCTTACATGCACTACTTTTATTATCATCATATTATTGCACTTGGTTCGTTTTAAAGACATACTTGAAATAAAAACACCCAACCAATATGTGATAATACAAGAACAATACTCAAACAAATCCATGTAAGAGTGCATTAAAGGACATCATGAGTAAAAAATGTAGGAAGTAACAATTAATTACATCTTAATGACTCCAAACATTATAAAGTACATGGATGACCTCTCATATTGACTAAAAAATACTATGAAATTGTCACATGGATATGGAATGAAATTATGACTTGGTCATCCAAAATGTCCATTCATAAACCATGCAAACAAAATTCAAAACTCTTATTGTCTTTTTCCAAAAAAATTATCAAAATAAAATCTTTTTGTATTTTTCAAAAAATTTCAAAAATAAAAATTTAATACAAAAAGTACACGCGTCATAACACTAGAAAAAATATATCATAAAGCACAAAGAGTATATGAGAAACAAAGCATGCAATAAACTATTCATAAGAAATAGCAGGTGTCGCATCATGTGGAAGGATGTGAGAATCAATTAGTTTACCATAAAGCTCCTCTAAGAGTGATTTCCTAACCCAAATAGATGTGAAACGCCTAATAGGGGGTTTGGAAACCAAGATAACTATAGAATTCAACTTCTTAGGACTTTTTTGAAGATTGAAACAAAAATGCCTAATGTGAAATTTCCTATCACAATGTGAACATGTGTAAACAGGTGTAACAACACCTATGGGTTAACCTTTTCGAATGTCCTTGGGATTGATTGACCCCCTAAAATAAATAATGGTATTGGATTTAAAACTCGAAACATGTTAACATAATGAGCCACTACCATTACTACTAACACTACTCAAGTCTATCAAATTAATTTTTAATTCCAATTTTTTTTTACTCAAGCAGAGAATTCGACTCTTACAATTTTACGGACTCTGACGCGACCACAAATGTGTATCTAGTGTGAGTGATGATATAGGCTCAAGTGTAAGCCTGTCTCGTTAGTAATAAACCCAGTAAGTAGGGATCGTCTCCACAGGGAACTAGGACGATAAGTCATAACGACGCGGAACATATGACTAACCCTAAAATTGACTCTAGAAAAGAAATAGAAAAGGTGGTTAAGATGAACAAAAAAATTACTAACTATAAATGAGCACAAGTTAACTACCTCCTATACTAAATGAAACGAACAAAGTTACTGAATAAATGAAATATGAATAAGAGAAAGGAAGGTCAGGTTACAATCCCCGAACCTTAGTATATTTACCCTAGAGAATGCTAGACTTTTGTATCAGAATTTTAATTAAAGTCGGACTTTATTAATCCTAAGCATTACATATATGAGGGTACGATCCCACATCATACGTAATCAAAGGTAGAAATAAAGCGGTGCCAAATATCTACACGCGCATCGCATCCTTAATCACCCCGGTTACCTAGGGAAAATGAGGTTGAAAGGTGAACAATGGTTGTGCATACTACACAACATGATTCATTTAAAAATTCAATTCAAACCCTATTTTCTACATGGGTAAATTACATCGGGTTGGGTTCATGCATCCCAATCCTTAAAAATCTAGCTAGACATGATGTTTTTAAGGAAAAGCTTATGAACTATGGTGTATATAATCATAAACATGAAGAAACTAGACCTAAGCATATAGGAAATGCTTGGAATCACAAAAAATACATAAAGCATGAAAAAAGAATATTAACCTTGAAGAGTAGAGATGAAGAACGCAAATTTTGTACAAGAAAGCCTTGAATCTATGCATAAAACTTGAGTATTATTGAAGAGAAGAAAACCCTAGGGTTCTTGGGTGCAAGAACCCTCTAAAACTATGAAAAAACTGTCTCCCTAATGGCTGGTATCCAAGATAACTAAGCACATCACGTTTTATTAAGTCATTCATCCATGCAAAACTCTATTTTTGAAATTAAAAAAATTGGAATTTCCGATCGCCGAACCGGTTCGCTGGTTTTGTTCTTCATTGGGCTGAACGGGTTCGCTTTTCCAGTGCTGATGCAAAAGTCTCATCTGAAAATATTTCTAAGTCTTTTTCTTCTCTTTTTCTTCTTTTGCATGATTTCTTCCCAAGTTTAAACCTTCATAACTTTTCACTTGTATCTCGAATTTTTGTAGCGTTTCTTCCTACGCGTCGTGGACCCACAAACTTCAACCTTTTTACCTGTGTCCAAATTATGGGTGTAAAATTACAAAATTACCCCTTGACTTTCCTTATCTTGCATTTTGTCTCTCTATTTGCAATTTTTGTTTTCTCTTTACTACCCTTGAATGAATTTTCTGCACAATGTAAGAGAAATACACAAAACTCAATGCACTGCATAGAAAAGGTTAGTAGTAATAATATGGAAGAAATCAACGCATTATACAATGAACAAGGTGATAAAACCTCTAGATTAAGGGAATAAATACGAAGAATTTAGACCGAATAAACCCCCTAACTTAGAACTTTGATCGTCCCGAGCAATGTAAAAGATATGAGGCATTTTCAAATACTGAACAAACACGTGATAGAGATAGAATACCACTTTCGCCAGCAAGCAATTGCATTTAGCATATGCAACAAGACTTTAAACCCCTAGGTTACCTTAGCAGGACGAGTTGTGTCTCGTTAGGGTTTATTGAGAATAAACCCACAAAATTCATTTTCGACTCAAAGAAAATTCAAAATACCTAAAAATTGTATAATTCAAACTTTTAGGAAAATAATCACCATAAGATTGTATTCAAGAATCTCAATTTGCTGTGTGTGTGCAAAGCCAAAAATTAACCTCAAATTTCCAACGATTGTTCATTACGTTAGTTTTTCTGAAAATTCGTTTTGATTTCAACTTCTCACGGAATTCTCTCACAGACGAATCACTCGTAATGTGACTATTTCTCTTGGTGTACGTGATATAAAGAGTAAATGTAATGGAACATAAATTCAAACACACAATTTTTGAAAGACGGAATTCTTATGGTGAAAGGATCTCATCCTCGGGTTACGGTCATTAGGAAAATGGTAACATCGCCTCTTATACACACCGGTTAATCTCTTCTCTTATATTTTCGTGTTTTATCTCTCCATGCGTAATCAATTTTGCAATCCGGACTTGGTTTGGACTTTTCGGGGTTTTTAAGGTGTATTGGGGAAAAATGGGAATGGTTGGAAAGTTCTTGGAATTGGAAACTGACCTTTTGAAGTCCGTTCATGCTTTTTCGGGCTTTAGTTCATTTTTTTCTCATTTTTCTTTTCTTGCTATTTTTGTTGAGAATTTTCCTTTTATTTTTTTTCGTGCCCCCTTTTGCACTTTTTGGACGTACTTGATAAATATTCAATTTCTACAATTCTGACTAATTGAGTTTTTTGGGTTAATCAAACGAAAGGCAACTTTTTATTAGGCTCAGATTGGGTTGCAAAGGGAAAAATTTTCAGAACTTTTTGTGGCTAATATTTTTGGGTAACAAATGAGGGCCTACTTCATTGTCCAAATTATGAATTAATTTACCATACGCATCTCGAGATTAATTTAGTTTAGAGATATTTTAGCGTGTATTTTAAGACAACAGCACACACTATTCCCTAACCGATCAAAGCAAATGTATAAAGATCCTCAATGACTTATTTAAACACTGAAATGAACTTTGAGTTAATTTCTAACTCCGATTAATTTAAAAAGTCACAAAAATTGATAGGCTCGAAATCTCATCGGGTTAATAATCTCCACACTTATTCGTTAAGTCATCAATTTTCATTCAATTTCCATCTTTGGTTAATTTTGGCTTTGTGCATTTGAGTTTTTCTCAATTTATGACTTGAAACAAAATTTCGTGACATTTTTAAAAATTTAAATTTTTATTTATCTTGAAGAAAAATATTTTTGGATTTTTCAAAATTTTCGATTTTTATGAAATTTTCGACATTTTCAATTTTTTTTTGGCATTTTAAGATTTTGTGAAGTTTTAGAAAGACGCACTTGTCACCCCCCTCCCCTAACTTTAGCTTTTGCATTGTCCTCAATCAAAATGACTAAAATCAAAAGAAAAAAAGAAAATAACAAGTGTGACAAATAAAGAAGCAAATATTTAAAATGCAAAAAGACACTAAATGATACTAACACATGACTTAAAAATACAAAAAAAATCACCCCATACGCGTCGGGGGTGCGACGACCTTTCCTCGTTCCTCAAACTCACCCGACCCCTTGTAAGGGGTTTGTTGCTCTCCTAGTCTCTCCTGTCTTCCTATCATAAGTAAATAGTTGGAACAAGTTAAGCCCAGTCCCATAGATAAGGGAGAGACCCTAGGTCTCCGCATGACTCGCTGGGAAGGGATCCTCATGGTGCCTAATTGAATTTTTGCCTGCGTGCACCGACTTGGAGGGCACATCTTGACTTCTTTTAATTTTTGGAGTGCATGGGTCGGGTTCTAAATCGGTTGATACTTGAGCCTGTTCTTCAATCTCATTAGAGGATTCCAGTGGTATGGGCGGATGGTCACAACGCAGGTATTGATCTATTTTATCTTTCCAATCGCTCTCTCCTAAATGACTAAATGAGTCCAATAGTGGTTGGACTTCGATCGTAAGGTTTTCATCCACCAGCCCGAATTCTTTTTTAAACTCCTTTAAACTCATATCTCTGAACTCTCTCTTTCTCGACTTCCGAATATTCTATCACACTCTCCTCAAAATTCTCTCTCCCTCCCCAACCTATATTCTCACTTCCTCTCTCAATAGCGGTCACTAAACACACCTCCCCTATCGACTCTCTCATGTGAGTCCTTTTGTGCTCGTGTATTGCCTCTATAAGATCCATCTCTGGCGGTTCTCACTCATCACCATCGTTCTGGGTGTTGTTAAAGATATTTGTCTCAAGGGTCATGTTCCCAAATGTTAGTTGCATTCACCCATTCCGAGTATTAATAAGTGCATTAGCCGTAGCTAAGAATGGACGGTCAAGAATGACGGGAACATGAGTGCTCGGGAGAATGGATGGCTCCTCATCCCAAATAACAAAATCCACCAGGAATTATAAAGTGTCAATTTACATGATTACATCTTCAAAAATTCCCTGAGGCATCTTCACAGAGCGATCCGCGAGTTGGAGAGTCATGTTTGTAGTCTTAAGGGGCCCCAAATCTAGTTGCTTGTAGAGGGAATATGGGAGAATGTTAACACTCACCCCTAAATCTATTAGCGCTTTATAGATACGGTTCTTACCAATGACACACGAGATATTAGGTGCACTCGGATCTTTATACCTTAATGGAAGATCACTTAATAGTACCGAGGTGACGTTCTGTGTTAAAAACACATTTTTCTTTACCTTTAGCCTCCGATTCACCGTGAGTAAGTCCTAAAGGAGCTTAGCATACGCGGGGATTTTCTTAATGGTTTTTAGAAAACGTAAATTGATCTTCACTTTCTTAAGAACGTCTAGGACATCGTCCCGATAAGTCTCTTTGGAGTGCGGGACCAACCGTTGGGGATATGGGGCTGCTCTGGGAGGTTTCACAACCACTTATGGCCCGCCTACCGTCATTACCACTTTTTTCTAAAGGGATATCTTTGGCCTCTTTCGTACCAGGAGAAATCTCCTTTTCATTTTGCTTTTCGCATGGAAAAGGTGACAAATCAACAACCTTTCCACCGCGTAGAGTGGTAATTGCACTACATTGCTCTTGATTTGCATTGGATGTAGAGCTAACACTAGTTTAACCTTCGGGCAGTCTTTAGCCTTGGGCCAGAAATTTTCCCTTATCTTGAACACTCAATGAGGTTTGTAACCTAGACATGCTCGTATTTATCTATGTGAACATGCGCTCGAACCTAGCGTTGGTTGCATTTTGATATTGGATAAATTGGTTTAAATTGTTCTCGAGAGATCTCCGTGGTGGGGTAATATGTGGGCCTAGAGGTGGTCGAGGCATGTGGGGCTGCATAGGCGGCGCTTGCTGAAATTGTGGAGGAGGTGGAGGTAAGGCAACATGTGAAGTAGGATTCAATGCAACGTGTTGTTTCCCGTAGCTTAAACGAGGATGGTTCCTCCACGAAGGGTTGTTGGCGTTCCCGTCAGGGGCGTTAACATTTCTTTTAAACTCCCCTATTGCATCCACTCGCTCGTTAAGCATGTCTTTGTATATGGGTATCATCGGACATTCCGTTGTTGAATGGCCCGCCTCATAAATAGGGCACACCTCCTCTTTCACGGTTCAGGTGGATTTGGTAATTTCTCCTAATCAGACCTTGATCATGTCTATCACACTCTTCTCAAACTGATCAAATTAATAGTCTATCAAGGTGTCTTTATCTAATTGGTAAAGACCAAATGCAGCAGGAGTGGTGGGCAATTATCGAAGTCGGGTTTTGGCATTAGGATCGGATATGTTCCATGCTTGAGTAGTCTCGGAGACGTACCTAAGATGAGGCTCAACATCACTCCGGTCTAATTCTAAGAATGGTCTTTCACACATTGTTTGCACAAGTTGTTTGGAAGTTATGGTAAGCCTGTGATGGAAGAATGATATAAGGTGATTTTTTTCAAATCCATGATGGGGGCAAGAACAGACCAATTCTTGAAAGCGTTCCCAGCATGTATTGCAAGAGTGATTATCTTGTTGGTTAAAAGATTGAATTTGATCCTTATCAGAGTTGGTTTTATGTGATGGAAAGAACTTCGAGAGAAACTTGGATTGCATGTCCTTACAAGATATAATGGAGTTCGATGGTAAAGACCAAAGCCAAGTCTTAGCCTTATCCTTCAAAGAAAAGGGAAAAAGCTTGAGGGGGACGACATCTTGCGTGCAAGCTTTATCACTAAATGTTTCGCACGCCTCCTCGAACTCGTGGATATGGAGGTACGGTTTCTCTGAATCCATGCCATGAAAAGTTGGAAGAATTTGTATCATCCCATTTCAGAAGTGGAACTGTCCAGTATTGTACGGGAGTAGAATGCATCTAGGAGTGACAGTTCACTCAAGAAATAAGAGGTCGTTCATGGGATAATATGGGAACTCTCCTTCTCCCGTACCAAAAGTTGCTATGTCCAACACCGTTTTCTATCCAATAGACTCATAACTCTCACTCAGTGTCCTAGACGTGTGACTCAACATGTGACTAGTGATGGAGTTAGGTGGTGTAGGAGGTGGGACCCAAAATTGCGAAACACGTGGGGTATGAGGGCAATCGGAGTTATGCTCGACTAAGGGATTTTTGTTAATTCTTAGTGGAGTATTTTGAGGAGTTTGTGTTATATTTTGCATGAAAGGGTTTTTAAGAGATGATTTCTTTTTTGTCTTTTTATTTATTTTCTGAATTTTTATTTGATTTTTGATTTTTTTTTTTTTTAGATTTTTAAATTTTAGAATCAAATTAGGGATTAAATCAGCTAACCTAGACGTCTATCAGATTCCCAGGCAATGGCGCCAAAAAATTGACGTGACCACAAATGTATATCTAATGTGAGTGATGATATAGGCTCAAGTGCAAGCATGTTACGTTAGTAATAAACCGAGTAAGTAGGGATCATCTCCACAGGGAACTAGGACGATAAGTCGTAACGACGCGGGACATATGACTCACCCTAAAATTGACTCTCAAAAATAAATAGAAAAGGTGGTTAAGATGAATGGAAAAATTAAGTTAACTAACAACTAAACTAAATACAAAGAATGAAGCTACTGAATAAATAAAATATGAATAAGAGAAAGGTAGGCCAGGTTACAATCCCCCGAACCCTAGTATATTTACCATAGAGAATGCTAGACTTTCGAATTACATTTTTAATTGAACCCGGACTTTATTAATCCTAAGAATTACATATATGAGGGTACGATCCCGCATCATACGTAATCAAAGGTAGAAATAAAGCGGTGCCAAATATCTACACCCGCATCTAATACTTAAACACACCCGTTACCTAGGGCAAACGAGGTTAAAAGGTCTACAATGGTTGTGCGTACTACACAACACGATTCATTAAAAATTCAATTCAAAACCTATTTTCTACATGGGTAAATTACATCGGGTTGGGTTCATGCATCCCAACCCTTAAAAATCTAGCTAGACATGATGATCTTAAGGAAAAGCTTATAAACTATGGTGTATGTACTCATTAACATGAAGAACCTAGACCTAAGCATGTGGGAAATACTTGGAATCCCAAAAAATATGTAAAGCATGAAAAAAAATATTAACCTTGAAGAGTACATATTAAGAACACAAAATTTTTAGAAGAAAACCTTGAATTCAGGCATAAAACTTGTGTATTGTTGAAGAAAGGAAAACCCTAGGGTTCTTGGGTGCCAGAACCCTCTATAACTATGAAAAAACTCTCTCTCTGTATCCAAAATAACTAAGTACATCACGTTTTATTATGTAATTCATCCATGCACAACTTTCTTTTTGAAATAAAAAAAATTGGAATTTTCGTCCGCCGAACCGGTTCGCTGGTTTTGTTCTTCACTGGGTCGAACTGGTTCGCTTTTCCAGTGCACATGCAAAAATCTGAGCTAATTTTTTTTAATGTTTTTCTTCTTTTTGATGATTTCTTTCCAAGTTTAAATATTCATAACTTTTCACTTGTATCTCGAATTTTGGTACCGTTTCTTCCTAGGCGCTCGTGGACCCATGAACTTCATCTTCTTCTCGAGGGTCCGTGTCCAAATTCTGGGTGTAAAGTTACAAAATTTCCCCTTGACTTTCCTTCTCTTGCATTTTGTCTTTCTCTTTAGAATTTGAGTTTTGTCTTTACTTATCTTGAATGAATTTCCTGCAAAATGTAAGAGAAAATGCAAAACTCGATGCACTGCATAGAAAAGGTTACTAGCAATAATATGGATGAAATCAACGCATTTTACAATGCACTAGGTGATAAAAACCTCTAAATTAAGGGAATAAATATGAAGAATTTAGACCTAATCACACTCCTTCTCTAAATTTTTAATTATTCCTAGACGTTTATCACGTTATCCCTTAAAATACGCAGACTTATTTCTAAGAGTCTCTTCACGTGCCACAAACTCATCAATTAAAATATTTTTATCATCTTAGGCACAAACACAATCCCTTGAATTTTTAAAGTCCTCCAATTCTTTTTTAACAATAGGACTCTGCCATCACTCTTCTTTTTCCACAATTTTAAAGCATTAAAGTCATGGTTCAATTAAACAAATTTGTCACGATAAAAATCCCTTTGATTTTGAACCGTTTGCAAAAGATTCATAGCGGATTTAAAATGAGAATTTTATTTTTTCGACAAATCAATTATTTTCGTAAACGTCAAATTCAAACTATTAAAATCATCAAAACTTTGATTCTTGCCACTGAGGGTGGGCATCCGATTATATAAGTGCTCCATTGAAAAATTGCAATTTTTCACAAAACATATTTTTCCATAAAAATCAATACACACAAAATTTGCCGAAAACAAGATCTAACGTAACACCTTAGCGTACCCCGCTCTGATACCAATTTGTGAATGCGTAGTGTGATACTGATCGAATCAGATTCACAAATTCCAATTTTAAACTTATTTAATTGGAGTCAATTTTCAAACCAAATTAAATGAACCCTTAAACATGCAACTACATGTGTGTGTGTGTGTCAAACCATCACAAAAAAATTGTTATTTCACAGATTTTCTAAAAAAAAATCTTTTGGGGTAAAACTTTTTTTTCAATATAAACACTTCAATCGCAATTTACAATGAATATAATGAAATCTGTAATAAGTTTACGTCAGCAAACCTATGTAGACACGCAATCTAGAATCATCAATGGAAGAACCACAACAGTCCACAAAAACACGCAGTCCGAATCAGCCCAGGAACACCCTCGAGTACTCCCTATCGACACACAATCATAATCAGCCCAAAACCTCCCTCAAATGACACCTAAATTAGCAGTAGATATCCCTCTCGAGAAACATGAACAGTAATAAACATGGTATCTTGGGTTCCAAAATAATTCACTTAAAGATTGGGATTGTTGTGAATTTAAAACAAGGGATTAAACACCCTAAAAGCGAGAAGACAAAGGGTTCTGCCAAAGCAATTTTGTGTATTGTAAAAATCTCAGATCTTCTACCCAAACTCGAAGTTGGACAAACCAATTTATAGAAAACTTAAGGCGATGCATCACTCGAATGAAATAATCCTGTTGCTCGAACGAGGTGACATGTCGCTTGAGTGACTTCACGCGACATGCATATGTCGCTTGAACGACCTGCTTCTGTCGCTCGAACGAGATAAATAAAAATATTTTTTTCCAGTCCGCCTCAACACTTGGAAAAATGATTTTGATGAAAAACTTTGCTCCAACACTTAGAAAACTTTTTAGAAAAATTATCCCAATACTCTTAGTGGACCGTTAAGGTACTAAAACACAACCTTATCAAAATTAATCTCACGGAGGCTTTTTTGATGAAGAATTTTGATATTCGGATCAGTCTCGAGGTATATATGAGATTGAAAATTTTCTTCGACGATTTGTAGTGGTATACGACATACTCTAATGTATACGGACTATGTAAAATATGTCCTTACAAATCTCCCCCCATGTCTATGCCGGTACAAAATAAAAAAATCTTAATTATCAAATCAAAATGCCTATAAAAATCTACTTTGTTTTATGGTTACAATAGATTGGTGTCTTCTATTGGGATTACAAGCCATTTGTTATTTCCCACAATTTTATATCAATATCCAATTCAAATTCCCATTGTCCTTATTTAAACACTTCGCGTTTATTCACAAATTTTGGGAAATAGAGGAAATTCCAGAAAGTAGCTGCGTGACCGAAGCAAATCCTCCTTGCATGCTAGTTAGGATGGATGACATATAAGGAATTTTGATGATTCATGATAAATTCGAGAAGATAATGGATGAGACTGTGAAGCAATTGACACAGATGATCCAAAATCATAAAAGCAGGTCTAGGGAAGACCCTTTCACCCTGGACAGAAAAGAACGCTCTGGCAGGAGGGAAGGAATGATACCTCATGACCCTAGGTAAGATGATGAGTAGTGTTTCTCCAAGGAAAGTGCCATTTTATTGGAGAGACTAAGTAGGGTCCTTCATTAGGAGAATAAAATGTTGAGTCAAATCTTATACATGCGTGAGAGGGCCGATAATAGTTGATTAGACTTCCAAGGAAGATAGATCATCTAAAAGACAAGGTCGATTAGGCAAGACTATCGAAATTAAAGCCGAGAAAGAAGAACAACCCAGGTAGGGATCTATCAAACGACTAGAGGACAGTTTGGGGGGAATTTCCAGATCTAAGAACCTCTTTCATAGATGTTCATGAAAAGGTCACTGTTCACTCTGTCAAATGTGAGTATTTCGACTCCTGCAAAGTTCAATACACCGATTATTACCCCAATGTATGTTAGAAAAATTGATCCAATATTGCACGTGTAACTGTATCAAGTTGTCGTTGACATACAGTCAATTGATGATAAAATGCATTTATGAGGATTTTCTAGTAGGATCATAGTGTAAGCACAAATCTAGTATAACAGTTTTTTGTGCGGATAGATCTTGAACTTCCAACAGCTGACTGCCCTCTTTATGAGTAATTTCTATTTTGATTCCAATCCTGATAAGAGAGTAGCCAACCTACTCAATGTCCATAAAAATGTCGAGGAAACTACTCGTGAGTTTATCACTCTTTCCAAAAGTGAAATACTTGAAGTAGTAGATTATACCAAAATAATTGCAATAATTTCACTGATGATTGGGTTACTACATAGGAATCTATATTGGGTATTGTCTAAAGAACCACCCTAAAAATGACAAAACTCCCAGCTAAGGCAGTTATGGAAGCCTAGTTGCCAAGTAACGCGATGACTAGTGTAAACAATAGTGATAAAAAGAAGCAACAAAAAGATTAGAAGGACGATAAGCTAAAAAAGTACAATGAGTACACATCATTGACAATGGGCGTTCATCACATAATAGAGGATATTTGTAGGGACAAAGACTTGAGATGGTCTAGGAAAGTGAAAGCTCTGCCAAACTGAAGAGATAAAAGTAAGTATTATGAGTTCTCCTAAGATTCAGACCACATCACGGACAACTCCATAACCCTAAAGAACGAAATTGAGAGATTGATTAGGCAAGGGAAACTATCAAAGTATGTGGAAAGAGGTGGCATAACCGGTCATGTCGATGAGTGAAAAGATAAGAGACGATCAAAATCCCCTTGGAGGAAATAAGATGCATAGAAAAGAAGAGGAGATAACAATTCAGGGGAGGAACTAGACTTACCGAAGAAGGATCAGATGATGGCGGGGGAGACGAATTCGCATTAAAGATGGCTTGCCTCAATGAGGGAAATTCCCGTGCTCATATCAAGAAGATGAAACCAACAACTAACATGGATAATCGTGCAAAGAAGTTAAATAAATATCACCTAATTGTTGAATTTTCTACGGATGATTTGTCTGGGGTCCTATACCCAAACGATGATCCTCTGGTTATCACCATGCTGCCTAGGGGGCTTGGGACTGGGGGAAAGCAAGATGGAACCCTACTATAGGCCCCTAGTTGGTTTCTCTGAATAAAATGTGCAATCTCTAGGCACTTTCGAAGTGGAAGTAGTTGCCGACACTGTAGCACCCCGTATTTTTGAATAATTATGGATTTAATTATTCTGGGTATTTTAAATTGCACATGTGCAGTAATTTAATTAAAATTAAATATTACGTATTTTTATAGATATTAATTGGGTGATATTAAGATTAATATTAACGTAGTAAATTTACTAAGTGTGTAGTAAATAACATGTGATAATTATTATACGTCTTAGTGAGTAATAATGACAGGACTATGTTATATCTCAATCGGGAGTCATGTGTAGGCTATGTTTATGTCGAGATAAGAAATTTATGTACAGTGACTTGGATGATGATTTTGAGTTTACGGTTGATTTTTAATGAGTCGTAATAGGCATAATTGTATACCCGTGTGTATTGTTTGGGCCCCGAGGTTATTTTAGACAAACCAGGTACCACGTAAGAGCATTTTGATCATTTAGAAATCTAGGGTAGAAGGAACTCCAAATTCAAGATGGTTATATTAGCCCCTTCGAGTTAGAGTCTAGGGTTACAACACTCAGTAGAGAGGAGAGGCCTTAAGAGAGGAAGAAGAGAAGAACCTTAGGCTATTCCACACCTTTTCCCATCAGTACTTTGGTGGAATTGAGATCGAAGCAAGGGAAGAACAACATCATCATCTAAGAACAAAAATTAGACATGCTATTACAAGGCAAGTGTTTATCTTGCATATCTTTAAGCATGTTATAATACCCATGATAATGTAGGGTTGTAATTGCATGATTTGGGTTAATTCTTGGGATTTATAGGGGTGTGATTGATAATTTTGGGTAGGATTCATGTTAGAATTAATCCCTGTACCTTGATAATACAAAATCTGAGGTTATTGGATGATGACTTTAAAGAAATCTGGGTATCTTGATGAATATGCATGAAGAACATCAAAACCTAGGGTTTTATGATTTATAGAGATTAATCTTCTTATAAGTAGATTTATTAAGGATTTGTTATTTTATTTACATAAGAAATCATTCTTATACATATGTTTGAGATTTGGGTATGTTGGATGGGAGTTTGGAAAGGTTTCATGGAGGTTTGAGGTGTTAATCATGGAGAAAAATGAAGTTGGGATGAAGCTATCGAACCCAGGATCGATCAATCGACTAGTTTTTGTTGATCGATCGACCAAAGATGAAATGGGGATCTTTTGATTATTTACATAGTTTTCCTTGCTGACGATTGGGTGTAAACTTTAGTGATGTTGTATTAACTATATAAAGACTTTGAAGAGACCAATAGACATATAATTAAAGTCCGACTTAGTCTTAATGATGGAAAAATTAGGATTAGGGCCAACAAGAGTAAAATGATTGTGTTACGTATCGACAATTTAGAAACTGGGTTACAGGAAGAGTGAACCATAACGTAAGATCAATACCTGTAGGATAGGGATGTGTTACTACCAAAATTATTTAAGGGATAAATAGGAACCTTCGGGTGGTGAGTGATACTCGGAAAGTACAATTATAATATTAAGGGTAAATCATTAGTATGTTGAGTATTCGAGAGATATAAATACTACATACTCGATATATTGTGGGTTGGGTGTATACCTATACATGAAATATATATATATATATATATATATATATATATATATATATATATATATATATATATATATATATATATATATAGGTTGTGCGAATACCTATTATGTGCTTTTTTATGTGTGTGTGAACATACCTATGCTTCCTCCTATCACAGGAGGTTCCGCGCAGTGGGTGATCCCACATTGGCAATTCCAGGGAGGTCTGGATGTGTGCCCCAGAACATAGAACTTTTGGCAGATCAATATTTGAGTGTAAAGTAGTTGTACTGGTACGTCATTTGGGTACATTAGGTATGTATGTAGCCCAAAGTTTTAGAACTATGTTCACCTCCATTATGTGTTATTTAATTTATGGATCGAGGTGCCATTCTGAACCGATAGTCCTTAATTTGGCATGAGACGTACATGGACTTAATAGCAGAGTATGCATGCATCACCGTGGTCATTCTGGGGATTTCGTAATTGTATATATATATATAGTGTGATACATATATACAAGTGTGAATTATTCTACTTTTGTGTGATGGTCGAAAAGATAGATAGCGTATATCTAAAAGTAAATTAAGTAAGAGAAACTCAATTAATATTTCAATAAAAATGTTCGTTTAATATTAATTATTGGTTCTACTATAGCGTATCGTATGGGCAGTAGGGGTGAGCTAAACTTGTTATGGTTAGATTGATACTTTTGACTACTTAGGCTGGGTAGCATAACTAGGTGGGTTAAATAGGAGACGTTAGGTGTGCTCTATAGTTGAGGGGTGAGGAACTCAAGGGAGTGTACGTGAAACTAACGTGTGTATCCAACAACAACTTTTAACTGCAATTATAATACTTGTTAAATGTTTTTCAAAGCTTTTGGGCTCTGACCCGTATCAAATCTGGTTTTCCAAAAAGTTTTAGGTTTCTAGCCACAGGGACGCCAGACTCGATGACTCTTACCAAGGACCCGTAGCTGAAGCAGTTGTGGAGGCATGCAGGACTTGAGCCGACGCTTCAGTTATTTCATTACTAGATTAGGATTCATGATCAGTTATTTTGGTTGGGCATAATTTCCCTTTAGTTTAGACATTTTTTTTAGATTTATTTATTAGACTTTAGATTCACTTTCATTTCAGTAGACTTGTAATTTGAATGTTGGTTTTGGAGCCGATGGTTTATTCAACATTTATCATTTATCTATTTATCTTTCGAATGTTTTAAACTTCTATTATTATGTGGATGGAGGATATCATTTATTTCTGCATGTTGTTATGTGTCAATGAAAAAATAAAATTTGACACAAGCTTAATTTAACATAGGTAGTTAGTAAATTTAATAAGTTCGGTAGTGATACTAAGAATGAACCAAATGAGATTCCTATTTATTTTGGTAAATGACTGATCACCTGTCATTAAAATAAGCGGGCTTGTCACAGGCACCTGGCCAACATGTCGAACATAAATGATATGTTTCTTAATCCTAGACAAGAATGTTCATTCGGCATTGTAGTAAGTCGTGTTTTCAGAATAAAATATTATGACGCAAATTAATTTAATAATTTTGGATTAAATTTTGGATTAAATAAAATTGAAATAATTTAAATTTAAATGATTAAAATTTAAACTCAAAATCAATACTTATTCTTGATTTCATAATTATTCGACTCAACTGGGAAGGATAGGTTCACTCGTATAAAATAAATCATATAGAAATTCATTTATGGTTACGTGTCGTGTAAAAATAATAAAAATGTGTATCTTGAATAAAAATGGTTGGGACACATTTCGGGAGGTTTTATGAGATCTTTTAGGTATTTTAGACCTTTAGAAATAGTCTCGGGGTATATGTACATATGTTGGGAGGTTATTGGAATATTTGGATTATGAGTTTCTGCCCATTTGGGGGTCCAAATATGGGACTTTAAGCCCAACTCGGGATTTCAGTTTAACATACATATAAATTAGGAGATTAAGGAAACTCTTCATAATTTACCAAGAACCCTAGCAAACACCTTGAGAAGAGAGAGGAGGAAAAGGGCTAAGGAGAGGGAGAAATCAATAAAGAAGGCTAAATAACTCACCAATAAATCCTCAAGAAAATCAGGCAAGAATCTTCTTGCTAACTTTATTAGTCCAAACTATTTCTTAATTCATTGCGTTTTATCTCCCATGTAGAAATTCTAGACTTGGTAACGATTTTTTGGCCTATTATTATTATGTTTATAGAGGATTTGAAAATGATAATTGATTAAGAATTTTAGAATTTAGGATAATAATTAATAAGGGATCAAATGATTGAAAAATTATGTATTGGGACCATTGTTGTAATTGTTATGGCGATTCAAATATAGAGGACTTACATCCATGTTGAAGATTTGAGATTTGTGTTAACTAGCTCTTGAATACGGTAGAACTTAGGGGATTATTAGATATAAATATGATTTGGTATGAACTCATCAATAGCTTGAAATACTGGGATTTGGGACTTGAATCCTATAATAAAACACGAAATAAATTATCCTAAGAGGGTGAATTAAGTCATGGGGACCTATTTTAATAATTACCTTAAGCTTTAAATCATTGGAACCATGGTTGGGTTCATGATTAAGAATTTAATCCTTGCATTTTTGGGCAGACCTATGCAATCACTAGGGGCGAACCGGTTCAGCCCAAGGGGCAAACCATTTCACCACTGGGAAATTTTGTGGGGGGTATAGGATTGTATTCGGGGTAATTTTTTATGACCGTATGAGTTGGTGGGACAGTGTATGGAAAACCGTGGGATGCATTAATAATGGATTAGTGAAGTTATTAATAATTGTGTAGATTAAATTAACGGGATGGTTAATTGTATTTTATAAAGAAATAATTTAATAATTTACATAGCGGTAAATCATTGACGAAGGACGTTTAGGGGAAATCCTTATGGGGTAGCTAGAGGGTAATTTGTGGGGTAATTTTCGAAAGGAATTAACTAGATGGTTTAAGATATTGTCCAAAAGAAGAGGACTTACCTAAATAACTGGATGGTTAAGTGTATTTTTTAAGAAAAATGAATTTAATAATTTACGCGATGGTTAATTATTAATTAGGGATGTTTATGGATAAATCGTTAAGGGGAAGCCAGGGTTAATTATAGAGTAATTACCTTTACATATTGTAATATGTATCCGTAGTTTTTTTGGACATACCTATGTTCGTGGATGGTCCTATCGGTTGGGGCTATGCGCGTTCTAGACCGTAGGACATGTAGACACACGTGGGCTAGGCGTGGTGTAGGTCATATTTTAGGCACTTCGTAGCAGCACCACTCATGGGAGACAAATGTTGATGTTGAGATCCATGTGTCACTGCTGGGTGTGGATTGTGCAATGGCGTATTGCATAGGTACCTCCCCACTTATATGTGTATTATGATATCCGTTATGGATAGGAGACTCCTCCGGACTTACCGAGAGAGAACGAACAAGACGTATTGGTAGATGCCTTAGTGTCGAAGACATATAAGGACATATATATAAATGAATGGAAATGAATAAGATAATTTCCTAGTCTAATGATGTAGACTATAAAACACAAACCCACTACAAGCGAGTATATATATATATATATGGTTATAGATTACATCAGTTTATGGGTAGTATGTCGGGGATAACTTGGGAAATACTAATTTGAGTGCAAATAATTTTATTTCAGGACATCTATTTTGCGAGATGCATTTTTATACTTTCGTTAGCAGTTGTCCATCATCTAAAATTGGACTTGGGTGGTTATACATGTAGCACTTCTTTTAGATGATAGGTGAGATATATTATTAATGTGAGTGACGATGTGGTGCATTCACTTTGAATTAACTGTATTTTTGCACAATGAATTTAGTAAGTTAATTCTTGCACACTAGAGGGCGATGATCCAGAATTATAAATTCCTTCCCCAAGTTCTCTTAGACAAGGATAACATGACTATTGAGAGTTCAACATTGCAGTCTCATCTTGCGTATAGGAGCTCAGATCATTGATTATAGGCTAGGTTTCTTCTCCATTTCAGTTCTATTATTTTTGGATTATTATATTGACATAAGCCCAAAGTGTATTTTATTTCAGTTAGTTGTGACACTCATGTTGATGTTCGGTTTTTGTTCATATTATGTGGATGTTGGATTTCATTATTGTCCTAGATATTAATTCAAATTCAGTTTTGATTCAAATGTGGTTTGTAAATAATTTTTTTATAGTCTTGAGGCTGATAATGTTATAGATTGCATAACAAGCCCCATCTTTGGCGTACTGTGTCTGGCCAATCAATACGTGAGAAAATGGGGTTCGTTATAATTGGTATCAGAGCATTCAAGTTCTAACCTCCTTAGGATCTGTGTTGCGTTCATTACGTTCTGCGTTGCATTCTTTGATGTATATATCCATATGTTATGGAATGCTTGTATTCTTTATGATATGTTAGTAATACGAACCTCATTTTCTTTCAGATGGAAAATTATAGGAGAGGCAGGCTAAGACGTGTTACTGCACCAGTTGCAGACGAGGGAGCTCAGCAGGAGTCGTTGCACCACCCACAACCACCACCAACCCCACTTATGGTTGGATCGATAGAGATTGACATTATCGCAGCTTAGACTCTGTCCACATCAATGGCCTTTATGCTATGACATTTCTATCCACCACCACCATATAAGGCGGTGCTACCAGCCCAGACACTGAGGCTAATCTAGGACAAAGCTAGGGTGGCCTTCATAGAGGGCCGACCTCCAGAGATTGCGGGCAGTCCATACATTTTAGTTGCAAGCCAATGGAAAAAGGTCATTTAACATCACTTAGTACACCAGTTCAGAGACAAATGATGGCCTAATTTTGACTTGTAGTGCCAACACTTCAGTGTAGGGAGTATGTCACTTCGGTAGCAGAGAAGGACAACCTAACTATCGATGATTTATGGGAGAGATTTTAGGGGAATTATTTCCCGCTGGTGATGTAATTGAAGATGCGAAGGAAATGCATGGACCTCAAGCAGGAAGTTCGTACCGTGACAGAATAAGAGGAATATTTTACTTCTCTTTCCTACTCTTCTAAGGAGGAGGTAAATACAGAACGAGAAAGATGGAGAAGTTCTTGTTGGGGACAACCTGACAGATCAGACCTTCATTATTGGGGAATCCATCTTTTATTACTTATAATTAGATTGGGAATGCTTATTTTTTGCATTGCCATGGCAATAGGGAATCCAAAAAAACAAAGGGAAGAATAGACACCACTCCAAGACATCGAAGCAGCAGGGTAAGGAGAATGGGAGTAACATCCAGGGGCCCAATAGTTTTGGTATTCTCAATCTTCAGAACAACTTAAGAGATAAGGGGTTCTTATAATCGGAACATCCAGAGTCAACACGGTCGAGGTTAGCACAACCGACAGGCAGAGAGATGCCTATTTAATGGGAACTGTTATATTTTTGGTGATAACGGTCATTTTTCTTGGAAATGACCAAAGGGAAATAGGGTAGCAAAGGAGCTAGGGGACAACGAGGACACTAGGCACCTCAGGGGAAAGGTCAACCAATGCAGGCTCATCAAGTGGCAATAGTTCCAGCCTTACTAACTCTATCAGCTCCACCTGAGGGACAACAATCATAGTTATAGCATAGACGTGTGTATCACGTTGCAACGGGTGGAGGACTAGCACCAACATAGATAGTTGATGGTATGATCCCTAATTTTTGATCTTGTAGGAAATTCTTAGTTTAGTAATAGTGCATATTACTTTATTATTAATACTATATCATTAATAACTTTCAGGAGGGTAGACTCCATTTTGTCAGAGTTCCATACATTGTTTCAACAACGAGTTGAGGGGAAGGCATCTATAGTTCTTCGTGTATAGAGGTATAACGATTGACCTTAGGAAGAATTAGGGTTGCAATAGGCCTATTTTCATAAGTGACGCTATACTACGACAGTATCCTAGGGATGGATTGGCAAGCAAATCATAGTGCTTGTATTAATTTCATGGGAATATATATAGTTAATGGTAGAATATAATCCGACTACTTAAACCATGGCCCTCACAATAACAGTGAGAACTATTACGGGAATCTTAAATACCTCGAGTTCAAACGTAGTAAAATAGGTGTCGATAGAAGCTGGAGATTTTCACAATGATTTTATAAGATTTAGCGTGCTTAAGAGGGAGCGACATGTGAAGGCAATGGTGAGCATTTTAAGTAGAGAATTGAGGCAAACTTAAGATCGCCAAAATAGTGTAATGCTCAGATGGGGAGAGGATTATTGTGTTGATTAAACCCATTCGTGATTTTGATGACATTAATGTACGAGTGATTAGGCCGAGGAGTAAGGTTTCCATGTGATTGTAGAATTCGTAGGGAGACCACTCAATTAGGAAATTGGTATGCGAACAATGTGACTTGTACGTCATAGTCGAAGGTTTGGTGATGCACCGAGGATGAGTGAAGTTTATGGACAAATAGGTGTCCAATGGTGGAATTATAAAGGTAATACCTTAGAACCAATGAAGATTGAAATAAATAATAAATTCTACATAGTGAGGGATCGTAAGGGCATGGAGACTTTGGTTATGAGATGTAGTACCCCGTATTTTCGTGATATTTATTTTTGGGGATTAATTGAATTAAATGTGTATTAATTGGAAATTAAGCCGGATAAAAATATTAACGAGATGTGACTTAGTATTTGATTATAATGTGTATACTTCGCGATATATGAATATTGGTAATATTGAAATTATCGCGAGATTGAAATACGGCAATTTGGGAAATTTTGTTGGGACGCGTGTGACAGTCGCGTCAGGAATATAATTATTTTAATTAAAAAGTGAATTTTATTTTTTTATCACCCGTATGGTCATTTTGAGTGCGCCAACGCGTCCGGAAGGGTCGAAATAGTCAGAAAACACTAGTCGGGGGTTAAGTTTGGGTTCCGGGGCATTATTGGGCCATACCGGTAACTTATAGGGGCATTTTGGTAATTTCAAAAATCTTGGAATTAAAACCCACGAAAATAAGAGATAAAAATCTGACTCTTTCTTTATCCACTAAACCCACTACTTACACTAAGGGACATAATGGGCTACGGGAGAAGTTAAGTTATAATCCCAACTTACCAAAAACCAACCACACCTCCATTGTCATCTTCCTTAGAGAAACTTGTAGAGAGAGAGAGAGAAGAGAATTCTGCAGAAAAGAGAGAGGGAGAACAACTTAGCCTTCAAGACTCAACATGAAATTCAAAGAAAGATTAAGGCAAGTGGTTTAATTACAATTGATTCAAAGCTATGCCCTTCCATGTTTATGAATTATCGAATTTATCTTGGAAGATGATTTAGACCCATGAATTGGAAGTTTAAAACTATGAATTATGTTAGGGAGTGCATGTAGTAACAATCTGGACGAATTATGAACTCAGAATTATGACCCTTGATGATTTAAAAACTGATTTTGGAAGAAGTTTATTAATGTTCTTGAAAGAAATAGTAATCTGTAATTCTTGATGAAGATTTGATCCATACAAAGCCCTTGAAAGATGAATTATTGGTTTTAGAACGTTATTAATGTTGTAGGATGGTTATATGATGATGCTATAACGTTATATTAGAGATTCATGCATTAAAAGTATGTTTTGGGTTGATTTGAAAATTGCAAAACGAAGCAGTCCGTAACCATACCTGGTGCAATCGATCGATCGACATTCATCAGTCGATCGATCGACCACCATAGATCGATCGAAGGAAAAGGTCGATCGATCGACCTTCCCAGAATGAGTAAAGTTTTTCACTATTTAAATTTTAATGATGTTAACCCTTGATTAATTTTGTTGGAGACCATATGAATAACCTTAACCTTAAGGAAGACCAGTAGGCTTGGTTATGAGATTTGGACCTTAATTAGAATTCAATTTGAGGAATTATTCTAAAACTAATGAAATTCGATAAGTGAGTAAATAATTGGGTTAATTGTGTAAATTTGAATACTTTGACGAAATGAGGTTTGGGGCAGAAGTAAGGACCTTAGAATTAAAGATGCTATATATGGGAATAATAGGAACTTAATAATCTATTTTAGATAGGTTTTAAGTATAAGAAACTACGACGTGAGACGTGTCGACAATTTAACTTTTATATTATCGAGAGACGTAAAATATTCAAATTTGGAATAATGGTATAAAGATGTAGAGTATACCTTTATTAATATTGAATTATCTAAGATGTGTGAATGCTTAGTATATGATTTTTATGTGTATGACATACCTACCATACTTGCTATCACGGGAGGTTTACGTTCGCTTAGGGCCTTCTAATCCTTGTGTGCCCGGATTTAGTTTGGTACCTAGAGGACATAGTTCAAGGAGAACGACTTATTTGTGAGTTAATAAGCCCGCTGACTATGGAGCGTAGGGATGTACGTGACCATGGATATGTTGAATTATGTTCGCCTCCATTTATGTGTGCGGTGTTTATTCCAACAATTCCTGAGAGATTCGAAATTTGTAATCCTTATGTACGTGATGTACCGGGATGGATAGCAGAGTATGTGTGCACCGTAGCTTAGCCTCGGGGTGCTTGTATTGTATATATATGATGTGAATAATATACGGTTAAAGATAAAAGGAAATTGTTATGTTTAATTGTGAGTATGGTTATTGTAACATTATGAAAAGATAAAAGGGGACATGTATCAATAAATGGTTTTGTTAATAATTGGGAATCCGAGAATTAAAGTAGAACTCTCTATTAAATTGTTAAGGTTGGAAATTAAACTTGAACCGAGTAGAAGTGTTAGAAACTTCTTGGAATTAGATAGTTATATGAAAACACATGAATGGGTATAGGAACGTTAGGAGTGCACAGTTAGACGAGAGGTGAGTATTTCATGTGAGAGCACGTCCTAACATGTATCTTGCATTTATTGTTTTAATTATTATTAAAGCACTTGCTGTTTTTAAAATACTCTCCACATTCGGGCTCTGACCCGTTTGCTTTCTGTAATAACCCTCTCTTCTGATAGCCCATTTTATCCTTAATTACCATGTGTAGTAATTAGTTATTATCTGGTAAGATGCTGAGTAAATATTAATTTGATATGTCAAGCCAATATTTACTAATATGTTGTGTAGTTACCTCGTGAGTAGATAAAACTTGCATGTGGTGATTTTAATGTCATAAGGATTTAAAATGACATTTTGGTTTATTATGAAACCAGAAGTAAAATGAGTTATAAAACTTTCGAATGATAATTCGGATAGTGTAGTTAGTCCCGGTAGGTGTGTGACAGTCAAAATAAGTGCCATATTATATTTTGGCATTTTGGGGACTTTTGACTGGTTTTGGCTTAAATAGTGTAGTCGCGTATTAGCATATCGCGTATTAGCGTTTTAAGTTGGGCTTTTAGACTTAAGCCCCGTTTTAATTCCCCACCCCTATTCCCATTCTTCCATTTTACACAAATTGAGCCCTAGAGAGAGTAGAGAGAGGAAGAGAACTTGGGAGAAAAAAGAGAGATTGGAGCTTGGATTGTTGCATCCTTCTTCATCAAAGCAGATTCTTACCTTGAGGCAAGTAATCTACTTGCAAATTTATGGTTTAAGTAGAATAAATTGCATTGGTATTTATGATTTAGAAATGTTAGGATTTTTGTTGGATTTTTTGGGTATTAACCCTTGGAAATGGATTTGGATGATAAATGATGTTGAGGGTGATATTAGAATGTGTTTAGGATGTAGAAATTGTAGTAAAGGACTTCGGTTGGGGTTGGTTTTGGTGTTGGATCAATTTTGGAGTTCAAGACTCCATAGCCATTCTTGGCATTTTCGCAGGGGTGAATCGATTCGGCCCCTTGGGCGAATCGATTCGCATAGATGCAGAATCCCAGGTCTTAGTACCCGAATCGATTCGGATTAAGACCGAATCGATTCGGCTTATGCAGAAACTCAAGTTTGTTGTCCGAACCGATTCGCTTTCAGAGCGAATCGATTCGCTTGGGCGAACCGATTCGGCCCTTAGGGCGAATCGATTCGGTACCTGCTGTTTTGGGTCATTTTCCTTTTGTCATTTTTATTCTTTTTCTTTAAGTTTAGGACTTAGGAACTTTCTTAATTGAAGTAAGCTTAGAGTCCTAGAGTAATTATGGAGTTTGGTCGTTACCCTGGACTAGAAATGGGTTCATCTGGGGTTTGTTTCGGGGAGGTTTAAAGTAATGTTAAGGCATTACTTCTTTTATTCAAACTCTTAGAAGTTTGGAAGTTAGGTACCCTAACTTGGAGACTAGAAGGGCTTGTCAAGTTACATAGGCCTTGGAGATGTGTAGGATCATAATGATCATTTGGAGAGTTAATCGGGGATTGTAATTTAAGGAATGAATGATAATATTCGATGGGATTTAGGTTCGCATCAAATGAACCCATATGAGTTTAAAGATGATAGGTTCAAATTAGAATGAACCCCGTTGTTTAATGAGATTAGGTTTAATAATAAAGAACCAATCACATGATTAATGGAAATGGATTTTTGGAAATAAAATGATGATAAACGTAAATGTTAATTTACTGTTACACACCTCTCTAAATGACATCATAAGGGAAGTTCGCTCGAGAGGTGAAGCCCCCTGGCTAATGAATGCAGGGTGGATATAGTCCTAGGCCATGGGAGCGCTTATTGTTATATTTTTCTGCGATGGGTAGGAGATTCCGGGTGTGGTCTTGACTACCCCGCAGGCTCATGGCCGCTTCCCGACGTGTTCCGATAGGTGCCCAGGTTGTCTTATGTTAGGCCCTGGAAGATGATGGTCATTTAGGGGCGCACACAGTGGGGAAACCCGGACGGGCGGTCTTAGATATCGTTATATGTATATGAATATAACTATATTTTCATCAAGTTGGACTTGATGGTTGATAAACGCCATAAAGAGCGTATGTAATGCCATAAAGAGCATAAATATGTGCCAGGAAGAGCACGGGAATAATATGTGTGCCATAAAGAGCACTTGATGTAAATGATATTCCTAATAAAGAATGGAAAGATAAAATGGGAAGTTTTAATTATGAATAGAAATTATAACTTCTTGACTTAACCAAATATATGGTTTTATTCCTAATAAGGAATGTCTGAAGGAAATGGAAATTGTATTAATAAGGAAGGGTTTTAAATTAAAATGCTTTACCTTCTATCCTTGCTTGTAATTGTAGATAACATGTCATGTGATCATCCTCATTATTCATGTATAACTGTTCATATCTATCATGCTTTTTATTCTTCTAGAAATCATATAGAACCCGGCCCTGACCGGTTTACTTGCTTGTCGTATATATATAATTGTATCCGCTCAGGTGCTCCACCGCAAGGACGCCCGACTTGACTTTTCCAAGTTCCTTGCACCTTCGACGAGCTGTAAGACTTTGGGGGTTATTACAGGATGTTGTATTAGACGCTTTCATTCTTGTTATTCTAGTTATGATCGGGTCTTGTCCCTTGGGCGTGTGGCCCAAACTATTGTATTTGATTAATGGTTGTACTATGTAAGACCTTTTATATTGTTGTACGTTGTCTTATGTAGCTGTGGACCGACAGCTTATTCGGTCCATTTGTGTACCTTCATTTTAGTTATATTATATGTTATCTTTTGGAATTCCACTTACTCGTCAGACTGGGTTGTTAGTTTAAATTTTCATAACCGCATTTTTAAAATTTTACACTTTTTGGCAACCCGTTTTCTGATTTATTGGGTGGTTTTCCCGTATACTCAGTTTATATTTGTGATGCTGAGAATGATATCCATCCATGATTCCTGTTACGTTTGAGTATCGGGCTGGCCACCCCTTATCTCGGATTGCGGGTTGTCACAGATGGTATCAGAGCATCAGGTTTTAGAGTACTAGGATCTGTGTGGACTTGTCTCGTTCTGCCGTAGCGTCCTTTGATGTAGAGCCTAATGTTAGGATTTCTTTGATGCTTATGTTTACGAATCTTCTGCAAGATAGATTGTTTTAATTAGCATTCTAATACTATTGTTCTTCCATCTCAGATGTCGTCTAAGAGAGGTCGCCCGGCGAGACGTGTTAAGGTCGTAGAGAGGGAAGTAGGTCCTCCACCGCCACTACAAGGGACGGTTAATGTTGCGGATGTAGCAAGCATAGTGGCTGGAGCGGTTCATGCCGCCATGTCCGTAGTGATCCAACAATTGCCATGGGCCCCAGGTGTTCAAGCTCCTACGGGACTTACTCCGTGGGAATGGGTTAGGGAGTCCTTTCTAAGGGGAAATCCCCCGGAATTCGAGGGAGGTGCGGATGTTATTAAAGCCAATCAATGGAAGAAAGACATGCAACGCCACCTTCGAATGATAGAATGCAGTGAGGATAAGAAACAAGTCCTTACCACCTTTAAGCTTGTCGGATCTGCGTTACATTGGTGGGAGACGATGACCACCCCAGAGCAAAGAGACACCATGTCAATCACTGAGTTCTGGACTTTGTTTGATCTTAAGTATTTTCCTCCCGCTATCCAGAGGGAGATGGAGAGGAAGTTGCAAGATGTAGTGCAAGGGGAGAGGTCTGTAGCGGAGTATGAAGAGGAGTTCACCCGTTTAGCAAATTTTGTACCAGATGAGGTGACTCCGGAAGAGAGGAATATCTCGAAGTTTATGGGAGGTATAAACTGGGGAATCCGAAAACACTTATTGGGTAACCCAGCTCTCCAGACTTTTGGCGAGGTTATGAATGCTGCCTTACTCCATTGCCAGGAGCATCGAGTATATATGCAGGATAGCAAGAAAGCTATTGAGATGAGGAAAGTAAGGAAGCTTGGAGAGTTTATTGCGAGGGGCAATAATAGGCACGAGCAAGGTGCTTTGCATCAGGCAGATCGGAGTGGCCCTGGAGATAGAGGTCATCCGGGCCGAGGCTCTTCTCAATTTTGAAATAACAAAGGTAGAGGTCAAGAGGAGATGAAGGGACGGTGCTTCCAATGTGGGGAGGCAGGTCATTACAAGAAGGAGTGTCCTCAGATGATTGGGGATCAGTTTCCTCGGGCTCCGCAGCAGCCATGTGTTTTGTTTCCACCTCCGGTACCTATTATGGTTGTTCCTCCGCAGCAGGGGCAACTACAGTATGGGCGTGGTTGTCATGATCGGGAGGTGATGTTTCCTCCAGCCCTGTCGGCACCGCCCGTTATTAAGGGTAAGTTCTTTTTCTCTGAGATGCGTGAGTTATATGTTATTCGACGCAGGGGTTATGCGCTCTTTCATTTTACGAGTTTTTCTCATATTACAGATTTCATAATATCTGCTGAGAGTATTTTCATTAGTATTGAGTCCTATGCGAAATGGTTCGCTCTTTTCTTTTGTTGGTATGTAAATAGGAAGTTCTCTTATTAGATTGTGTTTGAGGCCGATTTACTCGTCCTTAACATGGTCGAGTATGATGTGATATTGGTATGTGATTGCTATGCCTTATCTCCACGACCAACAAGTTGAGTGGTAGCGTATAGGAGGGGTTCCTTGTTTGGATTCCGCTTCTGCGGGACGCTCCACGCGCGAACCTTAACGGCGTTGGGAGTGGGGATATACTACCTTTCTTTTCTTTTACCTTGTGTGTATTATGCTCTATCTCCATGATCAACTAGTTAAGTAGGCATGTGACGGAGGGGTTCCTTGTTTGGATTTCGCTTTGCGAGACACTCCGCCGCATGAACACTTAACGATGTTGTGAGTGAAGATATGCTATTCTTCCCTTTTATTTTATTTTATTTTGTTACTTTATGGTCGGAAGTGGGATTTGATAGTTTAGCCGAAGGTCACGTACTAGAGTGATTGATGGCTATTATAGTGCGACTTAGGCGCACTATATATAGTTCTCTCCTCTGATCGATATGAGGGAGACCGAGGTACGAAGTCGAATTGAGACTTCGAGTTATGCCTTTGAATAGAAGGCTATTTATTGAGATGCATATGTTATAGGGTATATAACCCTAGGGTTTCACGAAGGGTCAGCTTTGGATTGTTAATGTTCTTTCGATTAGTTAAATAGTTAGTGTGTAGCTGTAGAATCTTTTGGTCCCGAACATGTGTCTTAGACCTGTACCCCTCGATGACTGACAACGCGAGGTAGTAGTGTAACGGGAGGGTTCCTTGTTTGGATTTCGCTTCGGCGAGACGTCCCACGCACGAAACTGAGCAATGTCGGAAGTTGAGAAAGGTCTTGGACACTAGGGATATACTTAGCATTAGGTGTGTACGACTCAGATAGGGTATAGGTAGATAGACTTTAGGTTGTTTAGGCGTAGGGCTTTTTAGTATGGGGGCGTAAGTTTAGGAATGCTGTTGGGAGTTGACCATGAATAAGTCATGCGTAAACTCTAAGAGGGATTGGATTCATGTTATATGAAGTGGGAGGATTTCGAGAAGTTGGTGGTTAAGGGCGAAGGTGATGAGGCTTCTCGTAATGGAGTGTTACGGAGGTAATGAAATGGTGAATTAACTCTTACCCCTGAGCCACGTGGTTAAGCTCGAAGGTAGATTCTATTAGCAAAGCTCTGTCATGACGGGGAGTGATGACACTGGAGTGTCGATTTATTGTGGATGCGCCTCACAAGTTTAAACTTGTAAGGAGTATTATCCCCTATTTAGATTGAAGTTCATCTTAAGGGTGGGGAGCGTTCCCTTAAGAAAATTTTGTTCCGAACGGGAGGGACTTAAGTTAAGATGAGATGGAGAATCACGCAGTTCTAACGTTTCGGTGCATCAAGGTAATGACGAATCGTGCCAAGTTATACGTCGCTAGTACTATTGGCTGGGCATGGGAAGGTTGTTGTACTGAATCAGGACTTTCGTTTCTCATTCCTGGCGAGGTTCCAAGAAGCTATGGGAATCGAATTTTGGTTAATTACTTTTTATCATTTTCCACAGTTGACTAAACCAATAGAATAAACCATATGCCGAGGCATATACTCCTTATCTGCGAGCCTAACTTTAAGAGTAGTTGGGAGGAATGCTTTCCACTCGTTCAATTCGCCTATATAGAATTGGTGATTTGGGACGGCGCTTTAGAAGAGGCCTTGTATAGTAGGCTTTTTAGATCTCCTGCTTGTTGGTTAGAAGTGCGAGATGATGAATCTCTCGTATAACCGAGACCGACAAGAGCTCATGCGATGCGAGAAGAAGGCATCTGGAGTTGAGGTCATTAGACCAAAGGTTGTGGTGAGTATCGCCTGAGGAGGACGTTATGCGTTTCGAGGAGAAAAGGAAGACTTGCACCGCATGACGTTGTACCTTTCCTAGAAATGTCGCGGTGGGTCCGGTAAACTATTGGCTCGCTTTATCGAAACATTTAGCGGCAAGTTCATAAATTGTTCCTTGTCCCTTATGCAAGGGAGTACGAGAGATAGAACGGTGTCGTTAGGCACGTTCCTTTCGAGGTAGATGCAACCCGACGGTTCTTATTAGAAGTAGACGGTTGCTATCTTAGAGCGTAGAGTTATGTGGGTGTCGATGGTAGTACTTTGGGGTTGAGTTCTATATAGTCAGCTTAGGTCGAGAAATCGACATCAGGGCGCGAGGATGACTTGCGGGAATAGTATCCGCACCTCTCCTTGCGACGTATATCCGAATTTTGGGGGAAAAATTCCCTCTTAAGGGGGGGAGTATGTAATAACCCTCTCTTCTGATAGCCCATTTTATCCTTAATTACCATGTGTAGTAATTAGTTATTATCTGGTAAGATGCTGAGTAAATATTAATTTGATATGTCAAGCCAATATTTACTAATATGTTGTGTAGTTACCTCGTGAGTAGATAAAACTTGCATGTGGTGATTTTAATGTCATAAGGATTTAAAATGACATTTTGGTTTATTATGAAACCGGAAGTAAAATGAGTTATAAAACTTTCGAATGATAATTCGGATAGAGTAGTTAGTCCCGGTAGGTGTGTGACAGTCAAAATAAGTGCCATATTGTATTTTGGCATTTTGGGGACTTTTGACTGGTTTTGGCTTAAATAGTGTAGTCGCGTATTAGCATATCGCGTATTAGCATTTTAAGTTGGGCTTTTAGACTTAAGCCCCGTTTTAATTCCCCACCCCTATTCCCATTCTTCCATTTTACACAAATTGAGCCCTAGATAGAGTAGAGAGAGGAAGAGAACTTGGGAGAAAAAAGAGAGATTGGAGCTTGGATTGTTGCCTCCTTCTTCATCAAAGCAGATTCTTACCTTGAGGCAAGTAATCTACTTGCAAATTTATGGTTTAAGTAGAATAAATTGCATTGGTATTTATGATTTAGAAATGTTAGGGTTTTTGTTGGATTTTTTGGGTATTAACCCTTGGAAATGGATTTGGATGATAAATGATGTTGAGGGTGATATTAGAATGTGTTTAGGATGTAGAAATTGTAGTAAAGGACTTCGGTTGGGGTTGGTTTTGGTGTTGGATCAATTTTGGAGTTCAAGACTCCATAGCCATTCTTGGCATTTTCGCAGGGGCGAATCGATTCGGCCCCTTGGGCGAATCGATTCGCATAGATGCAGAATCCCAGGTCTTAGTACCCGAATCGATTCGGATTAAGACCGAATCGATTCGGCTTATGCAGAAACTCAAGTTTGTTGTCCGAACCGATTCGCTTTCAGAGCGAATCGATTCGCTTGGGCGAACCGATTCGTCCCTTAGGGCGAATCGATTCGGTACCTGCTGTTTTGGGTCATTTTCCTTTTATCATTTTTATCCTTTTTCTTTAAGTTTAGGACTTAGGAACTTTCTTAATTGAAGTAAGCTTAGAGTCCTAGAGTAATTATGGAGTTTGGTCGTTACCCTGGACTAGAAATGGGTTCATCTGGGGTTTGTTTCGGGGAGGTTTAAAGTAATGTTAAGGCATTACTTCTTTTATTCAAACTCTTAGAAGTTTGGAAGTTAGGTACCCTAACTTGGAGACTAGAAGGGCTTGTCAAGTTACATAGGCCTTGGAGATGTGTAGGATCATAATGATCATTTGGAGAGTTAATCGGGGATTGTAATTTGAGGAATGAATGATAATATTCGATGGGATTTAGGTTCGCATCAAATGAACCCATATGAGTTTAAAGATGATAGGTTCAAATTAGAATGAACCCCGTTGTTTAATGAGATTAGGTTTAATAATAAAGAACCAATCACATGATTAATGGAAATGGATTTTTGGAAATAAAATGATGATAAACGTAAATGTTAATTTACTGTTACACACCTCTCTAAATGACATCATAAGGGAAGTTCGCTCGAGAGGTGAAGCCCCCTGGCTAATGAATGCAGGGTGGATATAGTCCTAGGCCATGGGAGCGCTTATTGTTATATTTTTCTGCGATGGGTAGGAGATTCCGGGTGTGGTCTTGACTACCCCGCAGGCTCATGGCCGCTTCCCGACGTGTTCCGATAGGTGCCCAGGTTGTCTTATGTTAGGCCCTGGAAGATGATGGTCATTTAGGGGCGCGCACAGTGGGGAAACCCGGACGGGCGGTCTTAGATATCGTTATATGTATATGAATATAACTATATTTTCATCAAGTTGGACTTGATGGTTGATAAACTCCATAAAGAGCGTATGTAATGCCATAAAGAGCATAAATATGTGCCAGGAAGAGCACGGGAATAATATGTGTGCCATAAAGAGCACTTGATGTAAATGATATTCCTAATAAGGAATGGAAAGATAAAATGGGAAGTTTTAATTATGAATAGAAATTATAACTTCTTGACTTAACCAAATATATGGTTTTATTCCTAATAAGGAATGTCTGAAGGAAATGGAAATTGTATTAATAAGGAAGGGTTTTAAATTAAAATGCTTTACCTTCTATCCTTGCTTGTAATTGTAGATAGCATGTCATGTGATCATCCTCATTATTCATGTATAACTGTTCATATCTATCATGCTTTTTATTCTTCTAGAAATCATATAGAACCCGGCCCTGACCGGTTTACTTGCTTGTCGTATATATATAATTGTATCCGCTCAGGTGCTCCACCGCAAGGACGCCCGACTTGACTTTTCCAAGTTCCTTGCACCTTCGACGAGCTGTAAGACTTTGCGGGTTATTACAGGATGTTGTATTAGACGCTTTCATTCTTGTTATTCTAGTTATGATCGGGTCTTGTCCCTCGGGCGTGTGGCGCAAACTATTGTATTTGATTAATGGTTGTACTATGTAAGACCTTTTATATTGTTGTACGTTGTCTTATGTAGCTGTGGACCGACAGCTTATTCGGTCCATTTGTGTACCTTCATTTTTGTTATATTATATGTTATCTTTTTGAATTCCACTTGCTCGTCAGACTGGGTTGTTAGTTTAAATTTTCATAACCGCATTTTTAAAATTTTACACTTTTTGGCAACTCGTTTTCTGATTTATTGGGTGGTTTTCCCGTATACTCAGTTTATATTTGTGATGCTGAGAATGATATCCATCCATGATTCCTGTTACGTTTGAGTATCGGGCTGGCCACCCCTTATCTCGGATTGCGGGTTGTCACACTTTCAAATCTATCTTTTTGTAAAAACCATTGTTAGGTGCCCAGCCACAAGGACACCATTTTTAGGATCCTCATTCAGGTGACGAGCTGTAGCGGTTTGTGGAATTTACAGGACATTGATTATAGACGCTTCATCCATCATGACTCTATACTCAGTATTTATCAGTTGTAGGGCATGTCGCCCATTTCTTTTAGAGGCATTTCATTTATTTCAGTTATTCAGACTTCGGGGATGTACTTAATTTAGATTTCAGACTTGTCTTATTATTTTCAGTTGTGGGATTCTTGCGAGGAGTTTTCCTCCGGACTTATTACTATTGTTGGTTATTTAATTACTTCGTTATGGTGAATGGATTCATGTTGTTTTTCCTTTCTTCTTTTATTGCATGTTAATCAGACTTAACTTAAAATTTGGCAACTTACTTTTTAAGTACTAGGTGGTTAGTAATCTTTAAAATGTTTTCGACAGTGATGCTATTAACTGAACCAACTTGACATTTTGTATTGATTCAATAAAGGAGTAGCTACCCGATATTTAATTAGTCGGGGTGTCACATGAGACCCACATGAACGCGAAAGGGTTGCCTTATCAAGAGTAGGCACCACAATGTGAAATCTCAGTATTTATTACTAAAGTATTTCTTGAAATTAAAGATACAATGAAAATTCTATTTGGGATATGGATGTGTACTATAGGCTAATAACGGTATGTTTTGAGGGATAATTAAATGTGATAATTATCCAGCGATGAAATTTTCTTATTTATGTTAAGAGTATGCAAAGAGGAAAGCATTTGCATTATAGAATTATTTGGTTCCTTTGGGAACGTTAGTGTGGAGTGGCCCGATGTGTGTTTTAAACAAAACCAATTTTTCTTCGAAAAAAGATCCAATTTTTAATTATGCACCAAACCAAGTTGTGAAATCCCAATTCTCACTTTAAACTAATTTTATCTTGATTAATCCTAAACATGCATATAGTGATTAAAGCAAGTAAAGTAAAGTGAAGAATACTCATAACACTGGATGTACGAGGAAAAAATCCAAAGAGAAAAAACAACCTCGGATGGCCCATGCTAGACAATCACTATGAATAATTGTTTTACAAAGACAGATTAGCCTTACACTAAGAATCGATCCCCACGGGTCTTGACGCTCCTTCTGATCTTCAACCGTTCTTTATTAGTGCCCACGCAGAAATTCCGTCTTCTACGATCTCTGTCCACAACACACGCGTCCACGTATGTCTTGGTGTCCACCGATATGTCTTTGATACGTCTACGATGTCGAACACGATGTCCGTCACTTCTTCACCGCAAAACCCTTTGTGTTCAATGTGTAGAACAAACAACTTTGGTGCAGCAAGATCACGTAAACATATAAGAATAATAACTCGGATCTTTGCAAATTCTAAGGATGTGTTTATGCTTTGTAAACCTTAGAAAACATGTGCAAACAATGTTCTGGTTCGTAAAACATTTTCCAGAAAGCACACTTCCGAAATTATGATGCAAACACTGCTTTAATAGGATTTAAACACCGCCTCGAAAAACATGTCATTCGAACGACTTAAGATTGTCATTCGAGCGACATTGTATCTCGTTCGAACGAGATCCAATGTCGTTCGAGCGACCTCGCAAAAGTTGGACTTTCTTTGACTTTCAGATAAAAACATCTCTTAACACAGAGATTCAAATTAGTCAAACTTTATTCCAAGCTTATCATCATAAAACAATGTTTAAACCATTAAAGCACATTTAAAACATTTGAAAACATTTTTCTTTATAAAAAATACATCCTTATCTTTTATAAAATAATTCCGAGCACCATTAATTATACGCATTCATACCTGAGTGATCTCGGAATGAAATTAACTTTGAAGACGAGTAAGCTTGCACCAAATAAACATCGACATGATTATTTCTTTGAAGCTTTTGCCGCAACGTCTTCAATTTCTTCAATACGTCATAAACCAAGTGGGATCGTGACAAAATAAAATTCTCCCTATGACATATTACAAACACAGATTTGTTCACGAAATTAAGTCAAAACAATACAGGGACTCAATTGGAAATTTATGTCCTTACAAATCTCCCCCTTTGACTATTCCGAGACAAAACTAAACGAGTGAAATGCCTAACCGGGCCGTGAAGCAGTATGATGCCTAAATCCCATCCCATAAACCCAAAATAAAAAATACAGGACATGGACTAGTATTTGTAGCACCGGCAAGCACGCACTGTCTGAATGTGATGTAGACTTGAAATCTCGAATCGCTAAATCATACCTACACACATGAAACAGACAAACAAATACCAAGTGAAGTACGGAGGAACAAATGAAACCAATTTATATAGACAATAATAACATATCATTTGAAACATGAGAGAAATTATTTGATACCAATTTTGTCAATTATTTGATACCAATTTGTTACCAATTTGAAACAAATATAATATAAAGAAGCGCTCAACAAATCTCCCCCTACATCACATACATCTCTCCCCCTCTTTTGTCTCGAATAGACAATCCAGTGAAATTATAAACCAATATGAAATATCTAGAATGAGAATATGATACCAAATAGAATCAAGTTGATACCAATTTGAGAATTGAAAACCGCTAGAAAATCATGAAACCACCAGCTAAATATGATCAAGCAATAAGAAATAGTAGCTAGTAAACTAAGGAATCACACAAAGAGTAGTACAGATAAATCAAGTGTGATAAATAGAAATATATGCAAAATATCAATTTGAAACATAAAAGAACCTGCATATAAACCAATTAATCCAAAAAAATGCTTCCTGCAGTAGCAAAAATATATCAAATTAAGCTAGAGTATTGCAAACCAATCAGAAGCAATTTGTCACCCTGTCGTTCGAACGAGCCAGGGACTTCGCTCAAACGAGATGAGGAAGTCGCTCGAACGAAGGCATAAGTCGTTTGGGCGAGATGCAATTTCGTTTGAATGACTTTGCGCGACCTGCCAAAATTTCCCAGTTTCCCAGAAATATTATAAAGTATTGCCCAGTGAAAAAATTTCCACAAAAAAATCCTAGGAAGGGACTAACAGAAGCAAAAAAGGGCTAAAAAAGTAGGCTTTTAACACAAAACGCAAAAACTCATAAAAACTAAAAAAGCGAGTTACATGCAAACATAGTACCGATGTGCTCAAACATGGACATTGAATGAATGGGCGTGAAACTACAACAAATGAGTCATAATTCCAACACATCGAAACAATCAAGAAGCTCTAATTGATAGCGATTAATCATCAAACTTTATCATAGCCAAATGACAATTAATGTGTGAGCTTAATGAATTACACATACTACATGCACACAAATCAGAATTTTGACGACTCTACAAACAATAGCGTCAAATTGCAATGTTTCAACATTAGGATTAGTTGTGCAAACCCGTTTAAATTTTCTCCAACCAAAACACCCTCATAAATATAAAAAAATTCAAGTTCTTTTGAGGTTTCTAGCATTCACAACTTAGAGAAAATCTTATTGGCCCTTTTTTTAGCATATTGCATTTTTTCTTTTTCGGCTCTTTTAAACGGTGGCTTTCACGACAAGTTAATTTTGAACTCTCGCAGTCCTTTCTTGTGAATCACTCATCATTTTTACCAATTTTAAATCCTCATGGTAAACGGTTATTACATGCACACTTCTCCTTAAGTTTACTTATGCATAGATGACAAGATTGGGATAAGAATGCCTGACCAAATTCAAATATGCAAGAGAAGTCAAACATCCATATAAACTTGTGCATGTGTGCAATGTTGGTATATATACAAAGTCGAATCAAGATGCATATCAACTTCGAAACAACCCCATATAAACAATGGTTAAGATCATTCTAAGCATCGATAATAATGACCAAATGCCCTAGCCACATGGATAATGAAACGACGGGGGTCCAGGCACACCAATATGCCACATCAAACATGTAAACTCAAAAACAAAAATATTATTGTATTTTTCAAAAAGGACTCAAATAAATGAAAACTATAATACAAAATGATAAACATGTCATAATACTAGCAAAGAATATCTCATGATGCAAGGGCTAGCGTATGACAAAACATGCAAGCTACTATCCATAAGAAATAGCTAGAGATAAATCATGTGCATGCATGTGAGAATCAACCAACCAAGCATTTAGCATCTCCAAAACGGATTTCCTAACCCAAACAAGTGTATACCTAACAAAACATGTTTTGGTAACCAATGGAACACAACGTTTAATCTTCGTAGGGTCTTTTCTAAGATTAAAACAGAAACCCCTAAGGTGACCTTTGCTACCACAATGCGAACATGTGAAAACGCGATGAGGAATGGGACCTTTAGGTTGACCTTTTCTAATATCCTCGGATATGGTTGACGCTCTAAAATAAACTATGGTTTTGGCTTTTACAATCGAATCACTAGAACAAGATAATCACTACCATCACTACTTGAGTCATTTAAATCATTTTTTAACTTCAAAACTTTTGACTCAAGAAAACGATTAGACTCGTCAAACTTTTGGGACTCCTTCTTTAAACTTTCAATTACCCCTAGAAGATTATCTCACTCCCCCTCAATGTGAGCAAACATATCCCTAAGAGTCTTTTCTCGTGCCACAAAATCATTAATTGAATTATTTTCCTCAATGGCACAAGCACAAGAATTTCTAAAATCCTCTAAATCTTTTTCTAAAATGAAGACTCTATCATCACTCTCCTTTTTGACCAATTTTAATATGTTAAAATCTTTAAACAAGGAACTAAAGTGCTCACGACAAATATCTCTTTGAATTTGAAACGCTTGCAAAAATTCAATCTGATTTTTAAAACTGAAATTTTCTTTTTCCAAAACTTTAATACGTTTTGCAAACTTTAAATTCAAACGATGTAAATCATCAAAGCTTAGAGAATCCATCGAGAGAAAACAAACACATGAGAGATAAACAAACACACGGGATCACAAAATAAATAAATAATGTTTTCTAGCTCTGATGCCAAATTGAAGAGTGGCCCGATATGTGTTTTAAACAAAACCAATTTTTCTTCAAAAAAAGATCCAATTTTTAATTATGCACCAAACCAAGTTGTGAAATCCCAATTCTCACTTTAAATCAATATTATCTTAATTAATCCTAAACATTCATCAAGTGATTAAATCAAGTAAAGTAAAGTGAAGAATACTCACAACGCTGGATGTACGAGGAAAAAACCCAAAGCGAGAAAATAAACTCGGGCGGCCCAAGCTAGACAATCACTATGAATAATGATTTTACAAAGACAGATTAGCCTTACACTAAGACTCGATCCCCATGGGTCTTGATGCTCCTTCTGATCTTCAACCGTTCTTAATAAGTGCCCACGCAGAAATTTCGTCTTTTACGATCTTTGTCCACAACACACGCGTCCACGTATGTCTCGGTGTCCACCGATATGGCTTTGATACGTCTACGATATCGAACACGATGTCCGTCGCTTCTTCACCGCAAAACCCTTTTGTAACACCCCGCCTAATTAAATACTGGGTGGCCAGTCCCATACCAAATTAAAACAGGATATACAGTTGGCTCATTCTTAGCATCACTGTCGAAAACATTTACAACTCACCCAATACTCAATTAAGCTGGTGTTACAAACTTTCAAAATTTAATTCAACAAAATTCATTTCTAGTTTAAGAATAACACAACACATTTTATTCTACAACACTGATAACCAATTAGATAACATAAAATAATTTGAATGCAATTGGAATAAACATTCCCAAATAATATTAATCCGTTACAGTAATCCCAACAATATAATATGTATTAAAATGACACGAATACCATAGTATTTGACCCCAATAGAAGAAGATAACTGAATCCTTTGGGCGACATGCCCTACTAAGAGAATACTGTGAATCAAATGATGATAGGCGTCTAAGCAAAACTCCATATATCCATAGCCTGTCATAATCCGCTAAGGTTGGCGTCCCTGTTGCTGGACACCTGATACAAAAGATATAATAGAAAAGAAAATATGCAAGGAAACGGGTCAGAGCCCGATTGTGAAAATGATTTTTAAGACAACAAATATTTAACAAGTGCAATAAATCTTTTATTATGTACACGTTTGACCCGACTCTGACTTGCCATTATCACCTCTCAACTAGAGTGCACACTTAACGTTTCCTATTAACCTCCTAGTTAATGGATCCTCTTTTCTAGTCTCCATATTATAATTCCATCCCAATATCATAATCCCCGTATGTCCCATACCATACGTTATATAATCATTCTTATACATTTTTTATTTATATGAATCGTTGCTCATTAACATGAATCATTTCTCATTAATATGAATTAAGTTTTTCAATAAATATTTATTAACTTAATTGAATTATCTTTCTCTATTCACCGTTATCTACAATTATCACACAGTAGATGATTTAACCACAAAAAATCCAATCATTCATTTAATCCATTATATATATATATATATATATATATATATTCATATATAATACGGCACCCCAATTCACAGCTACGGTGCAATGCATTACTCTGCTATCATGTCCAAATATCGCTGGTCATCGAAAAGGGGACAAAAGGTTCGATGAGGATACCTCGAACCATTAATAACAACACAATCATTGGAGGCGAACATAGTTCTCATACCCATGGGTCACGCACATACCTACGTACCCATAGTCAACGGACTTATCAACTCCCCGATAAGTCTTTCATAGGCCTATGTTCTCGAGCGACAAATCAAAAATCCAATGGATTCATCGGGATATGACTGCCCTCACGCGCAAACCTCCCACCGATAGCAAGTATGCTAGGTATGTCATACACATAAATCATCAATCAATCAAATATGTATTATCATACCTATAGTATACTAACAACAAGGTACTCACATTAACCTTAGATTATTACCTTACGTAGCATTATATCTCTTTAAATCTCACGTATTAAAATGTCATATCTTTACTTCATAATTTAATTATCCTCGCATCCTATAACATCTCTCCACTCCCGACGTCGTTAAGGTTCATGCGCGGAGCGTCTCGCAAAGCGAAATCCAAACAAGGAACGCCTCCAATACACTACTACTTAACTTTGTCGATCGAGGAGGTCCGTCAACTTTAAATACGTGATTGGGATAACCTCATACCCTCTTTCAACCAAATGTGTTCTAAACTCCCATCTCTATCCAGGAGTCATACTACTAAGCGCTCGTATTACACTTAGTCCTTGCACAATCAATAATGAGCTTAAACTCAGTCCTTGATGTTCATATTGTAATCCTAAGGCTACCCAGATGTTATATTAAATCTCCCCTACTTGAACTATCCTTAATCCTCATACAAACAGATTAGAATCCAACACATGAATCTAGCAATCGAAATCTCTTTAACTTTAATTATCATAATTCTAATCAATTAAATCCCAATCAAATTAATTCAAATCTTAACTAGGGCTTACTCATCTTCTCTAAGTCCCATAATATCCAATTAATAATCATCGAAGATCTACAAAAGTTTTGGGATAATAACCAACATTAAAAAGAAACAACATCATGAATTCTCATATTTTAAATACTCAGAAAAATCAGATCCAAAAATTATTCAAATCATCAATCCGACTTCAGATTTGGATTCTACACGAAAAATTGAGTCAGGTATGTGTTTTGAGTTTTTCTTAAATCTCATCCAAATGCACTCAAAAAGGAGATCTAAACATTCCAAATTGGCTCTTCTCATTCCACTCGTTTTTGCCTCTTTTTCCAGAAAATTATCAACATATTATCTTCCAGAACACTAAATTATTTTCAGAATTTCTTCCACAGATTAATGAATATTTATTGGATTACTAACTACCTACAACATGAGTTTAATTCCTATATATTTTTAGATTCCAAAAATCCATTAACAACTATATCCTTTCATCTTCCAAGCATGAAAATCATCTCTTTTTATAACTATCCTAACATGGACAATATACGAACTTAAATTGCAAATATCAAACACTTGCCTTTAATGAAGATCTGATCCTTTGGGGTTGAATAACATAGGTGGTTCTCCCTTTTTCCGGCCACTTTCGGTGGTGGTTGGTGGTGGTGACCTTTGGTCTTTAGTTCTCCTCCTTCCCAAGCAAACTTCTTTTTCTTTCCAAGCAACCTTCCACTCTCTCTCTAAGAAGATGACTTTTAAATTTTGTGTAGAAGAGATGAAATGAACATACATACACTAATCTCCAAAAACTTATAATAAGACAAAACTCGAAATCACTATTCATCCCCCTTGTAAAAATAACCAAAATGCCCTTTTGGGTTGTCTTTTCATTTTCAAATGACCCGAGACTTTTATTAATATCCAAATAGACTTTTATGACTATTTTGAACCTTCCGGATGTAACGACGCAGTCAAAATGACTATAAGGTCGATAGAAAATAAATTTCCTTTTTAATTTAGTAAATTAGTCCCGACACGTCCCATACCGCGTCTGACTAAAAATTCAAACTACCGAATTTATATCATACCGTCATATCAATGACATCACATTCATATATTACCTAAATATCTTTAAGTACTATTCAGAATCATCCATTTTAATATCCACAATTCGGATAAAACCAAAATGAATTAATTTATAATAAGATCCAATTAATCCATTAATATAACATATAACCCATTTTAAAAGTCATTAAAATTACGGGGTATTACACCTTTGTGTTCAATGTGTAGAACAAACAACTTTGGTGCAGGAAGATCACGTGAACATATAAGAATGATAACTCGGATCTTTGCAAACTCTAAGGATGTGTTTATGCTTTGTAAACCTTAAAAAACATGTGCAAACAAGGTTCTGGTTCGTAAAACTTTTTTCAGAAAGCACACTTCCGAAATTATGATGCAAACACTGTTTAAATAGGATTTAAACACCGCCTCAAAAAACGTGTCATTCGAAAGACTTAAGAATGTCGTTCGAACGACTTAAGAATATCGTTCGAGCGACATTGTATCTCGTTCGAACGAGATCCAATGTCGTTCGAGCGACCTCACGAAAGTTTGACTTTCTTTGACTTTCAGATAAAAACGTCTCTTAACACAGAGATTCAAATTAGTCAAACTTTATTCCGAGCTTATCATGATAAAATGAAGTTTACACCATTAAAACACATTTAAAACATTTAAAAACATTTTTCTTTATAAAAAATACATCCTTATCTTTTATAAAATAATTCTGAGCACCATTAATTATACGCATTCATACCGGAGTGATCTCGGAATGAAATTAACTTTGAAGACGAGTAAACTTGCACCAAATAAACATCGGCATGATTATTTCTTTGAAGCTTTTGCCGCAACGTCTTCAATTTCTTCAATACGTCATAGACCAAGTGGGATCGTGACAAAATAAAATTCTCCCTATGACATATTACAAACACATATTTGTTCACGGAATTAAGTCAAAACAATATAGGGACTCAATTGAAAATTTATGTCCTTACAGTTAAGACTAGTGATAGTCTTGGTTACATAATGATGTTTACAATAATAATTATGTTATTATAGTGACGATGTCACTAGAATCAAGAAGTAATAGCCTTTACTAGAATGAGTAGGCATGTGGAGACTTATAAATGAGTAAGCATGATAATAGACTTAAGTCATGGGCCCGAAATATCAATGACCGACGAATTTGTATAGTAGTGTATTGGGAAGGTTCCTTGTTTGGATTTTGCTTGCGAGGCGTCCCACACATGAAATTAGCAAAATGTCAAGAATTGACAAATGTCGGATCCTAGGAGGTTTTGTTATTGGTGTGATCAAATGGATAAATCTACAGGGATTTAGTGTATCCCCTAGAAGTAATGAAACTTTTGTTAAAAATGGTTGTAAATAGGAATTTATGTGATTAGCGTGAACGTTTATTTGATTTTTTTGTTAAGTCTTGGACCGACGGATTTCAATAACTGACTAAGCCGTGAAGTTCTATATCAGGAGGGTTCATCATTTGGATTTCTCTTGCGAGACGTCCCACATACGAAATTGGCCATTGTCGGGAGTTGAGGGAAGTTGGATACTAAGATGTTTACTTTTTTTACGTTGTACATATGTGGAGGTATACTTTGCTAAATCGATATACTTGGTATGTAATGTTCAAATTGAATGTATAGGTATTATCCATATTTGATGTTGGTATGTGTGTTTGAATGCAATGTGAAATCTATGGACGCCCCAGTAACAATGTAATAGGCATCGATGGTTCTTTTTCTTTCATCTCATGGAATATGAGTATGGATTAATTATGTGTAAAAATTACGATGATGGTACGAATTAAAATTTGATTTCATGCTGCGGTGACTGTTCATGATTATGTGGCATTGTGTTCACTCTTGAGGATTTTGAATTTTATCGAGCTAATTATACTCAAAAAGTCTTGAAAAGATTTGATATGAATACAACATATGCACAAAGTACACCCATGGTTATCAAGTCTTTAGACGTAAATATAGATCAATATCGTCCTAAAAAGGATGATGATGAAATATTGGGTCGAGACGTACACTATTTAAGTGCAATTGGTGTATTATTATACTTGGCAAAATTTACTAGACCGAACATTTCATTCTTTGTCAACTTGCTTTCTAAATATAGTTCTAAACAACAACAAAAGTATTAGATTGGTATGAAGAAGATCCTAAGATATATGCAAGGAACCACTGACATGAGCTTAAATTATTCTAATTATTTTAATAGTTATGAGTCACTAGGTTATGAAGGTTTTTGATATCTCTTTGATCCTTACAAGTGTCAATCTTAAACAAGATATATATTTCTTATGAATATTGTTATTTCTTGGTGTTCTACTAAACAAACTACAGTAGCTACTTCTTCTAACCACTCTGAAATTTTATTACTTTGGAAATCTAGTCGTGAATGGGCATAAGTAAGATCTTTAATTTAGAATGTTCATAGTTCTTTTCAATTGTCTCTATAACAATCCCCATTCTCTCACGTAAAGGCTGGTCAGGCACGATAAGCCGAAGATAAGGCTTGTTTCTTAATTAATACCATTCTCAACATCAACATAATATAAATGATATATTAAAGGACCATAATTTAGTTTGAATAAGCATCTCAATAATACATAAGTCCAATCCAACATCGAGAGTATGATAAGTCTAAATATAAATGTAAACAACCCACACCAACATAAAATAAATGAATCTAGGGCTTATGTCCATACAATAATCTCAAAAAAATATATTTACTGATGCTGAAAAAGCACCTGATCTACAATTAACTGATCAAAAATGCTTGAGGAGCAAAATGAGAATGTAAGGCTGCCAAGTCAATAGTCAGGTTATCCCTGTCTATGAGCACCTGAGGGGAGAATATTTAAATTTAAGTTAGATCCCTAGATGTGTAAGAATTAACTTATTCAATTTTAAATTGCATTAAATACAGTCGATGGAAAGTAAATATCTCCCATCGTCACTCACATGAGATTAACATCTCACCCCTCATCTAAGAGTGATATTACCCGCAACCCAACAATGGAATTAGATGTAATCAATTACTACAATGAAGTCGACTATATTTAATTACCCAATTACAAGGTATCCCAATATTATATATCTCATAAAAAAATTGCATAGGCATCTATTATGCTCAACATAGTAAGGGTCTGTGATTTATGCCTACATTCTTAGATAATTTAATTGACCGAATTTAATCCGGGTAATATATATATATATATATATATATATATATAAATATATGGGACACGCAAAGGCATATACCAGTGGTGTCTCGTTCATGCTCCATTGGCAAGTCCGGATGATCTCTTATCTAAAGCGGACATCACAAAATACACATAAGTTGGGCGGTCCCTATGCAGTACACCAGTTCACGATCCATATACCACAGTGATAAATGATCCTAGCATCAACACCTACCTCTCATAGATGGCGCTGCTACGTAGTACCTAAATGACCTACACAATGCCTAGACCACCTGTGTCGACGTGTGCTAAGTTCCCGAAAGCTAGAAACCTGAAGACGATATGACTGTCCACAAACATTGGTACGTCCACACAGATACATATAAGTACATATTATTATTCCCATATAATATGTATCGGTAACTACTTTACAATTAGCTAAATGTTTCACTTGATATCCACAATTGTTCATCAATTAATAATTGACCATCTAGTTAATTTTAAATTCCATTTCCTTTAATAATTTTTTTAACCATCTTATTAAATATAATATCCCCATTGACATATATGCCACATTTATATTTTTAATAAATTCCCCGTTGGCCTAAACACCGCCCTACCAACTCGTTCGGAATTGTAAAAATATTCTTGAAATAGCCATGGCCCCTGTCACTCAGCCTCCAGGGACGAATCAATTTGATTCTTGGCCAAATAAATTCACTACCAAACTGAATCGATTCACTCCAAGGTCGAATCAATTTGGAATGTGGTAGTGCCAAGATCTGTTTGTTTTCTTAGATACAAACTTTCTTGTTTTTTCTCTAAGATTCATTCCAAACGTGATTTCATTTGTACAAACAAGTGAATGAGTACTTAGTACCTAGTTATACGTCATATAACCATTTATTCCATATAATCAAATCAATTTCTACCACTAAATTTCAATATTTCGTATGAGAATTTAAGATCTTTAATCCCATATTTATCCTACAATAAACTAAACACTTTTTATAAAAAGATATTGTGGAGACATGATTTGAACTGCATTTTAAAGTCACAATTTTCAGATAATAACATGCCCCAATATCCTCTACATGTAATTACAAGATTCACCAGAATTACTCCAAGAATCCTAGTGCTTGTATCATCAAAATTCAAGAATCAATTCCTAGATTTCTCCCCCTATGTTATAATTAATAATCCACATGCATGAGATTAATTCCTAACATTTAGTCATCAAAGTCTAATTTAAAACCCAAAAATCACATGGAATAATTGCAATGCATAAAGAAGTAAATTGAAATTTAAATTGAGCAAGAAAGTTCTTGCCTTAATATGTAGTGGAAGAAGTCCCCTTGAATTCCCTTTAAATCTCTTGCCTCTTCTCCCTTTTGGTTCTTCTCATTTTCTCTCTCGAGGTGTTTGTTTAGGTTTTTTAATCAGTAGTTGGGAGTTATTAATCTTGCCCTTATACATATATTAACCTCAAATCACGATTTTGGTTCGATTTACAAAATTTGGTCCCCCAAATGGACTCGAAACAATAACCAAACTATCCCGAAAGTCTCCCAACATATATACCTATACCCCGAGACTAGTTTTAAAAGTTTAAACATTTAAACCAACCCGTGTACTCCCCAAAATACGTCCCAATTATTTTTATCCCAACATTATATTTTTATAATTTTGCCACACTCCATTTATGAATTTCCTACTAAAAATGCAATTATTATAAACCTTAACATAGCGCAAACCCATCACACATAATTACAACATAACAACAAATTTTTTTTTTTGCAATTAATAATTTAAATTCTCCGATTTAATTTGTATGGACAAATTTCCAATTGAGTCAATTTGTAAGTGTTGGCTTAATTCCTGACAAAACTATTTGAATCGTAGGATAGAAGTTTGTGTCCTCCAAGCCTGTGACATTTGAGTTGAATACATAGAGGCCAAGCCTAAATTGAAGATCTCATCATTACCAATTTTCATGCCATGTTTAAACGTCACCAACCTTTCAATATTTCCATGGTCTCTAAAGGTATGCATACATATGCTATATTAAGACTTGGATATTTATTATTGGGTGTTAGAATTTTTGTCAATTGTTTTAATTCAATCCATCTAAAGATTTTTTTCTCGGACACCTTTTCGTAAAAAAATCATAAATAATTAAAAAAAATCAGAAAAATAAGAAACTGATGGCCATGCATTCGTATTGAAATTTCCAAGATTCATGGCTGAAAATGTCATTTAATAGGTTGTTCGAACAACTTTGGCATCTCTTTCAAATGAGCTTGAAATGTTGTTTGAACGACCCTTCGAATGAGGTGAAATTTTTTTCTTCTAAATTCTCGTTCGAATGACAATGGAATGTCGTTCGAATGAGAATGCAGTTTCTAACAGTTTTTGTTAGTTTGTTTTGTAAAACATCCCACTACCTCACTTCTTTCTCACTTGAGTTTAATTTCTCGGGAATTCATTGACTTTTTCCATATTTTCCAAGAGTTTTTTAGGGACAAAACTTTTTCCATCATCCAAATGAGATAAACACTTTGAAAAATCCACCTTTGTGTCCGTTAATTAAAATGAATTAATTTTTAGATCAAAATCAAGAGTTTTACACCCAGTTGTTTCACGATCAAAATTTCCTTTTATCATATGTTTTGAGATCATCATTTTGGAATCGGGTTTTCATTCTCTACCCCAAAAGGAGATAGTTTCCTATGGAGGATTTCATGTGTTTTTATTTGAGGTGTGAATACGGAGAAAGACTTCATGTGTAGTTGACGGTAGCTATGCCCTATCGGTGAATTTCGAGATGACGGTGGATTTCGGAGTTGTCGACTAGGAGGAGGTGGAAGAACAAATAAGAATCAAGGTTTGAGAGGGAGTCAAGTTTAGGAAGTAAGTCTTTTGTCATGTCTTTTATAAATCCATACCTAGTGGACTTGTTGGCTGGGCAGTCCGAGATTTTTCTCGTTGTGGGTTTTCCTCGTTCATCGCGGTCTTGTGTTGTGTGTTTATTTTATCTTGCAAAATCAAGTAGATGCTTTCTTAGGGTTAAAAAGATAAAATTGGTTTAAATCACATCCTTAGTGTAAATTACTGCTAGTTTAAATTGGGTTAATTTTAGTTTAATTGAAGTCAACTAATTTATTTTGAAAATATGCATTCTTAGTTTGTTTGGCATAGTTAGAACTTGAATTAATTTTTTGTTTAAGTAGAAATTTAAATATTTGCTTAGGTTAATTCAAATTTCATTTTGAAAAAATTAAAATTTATGGATTTTAATTGTTAATCTTGAAAGAATTTGAAAATTTGGAATATTGTGTGAACCATGACATTTGAGAAATATAAAACTTGGTATTTTTCGGGAACCGTCGCTTCTAACAAATGGTATCAGAGCATATCTTGTAATTTATAGCCCTTTCAAGGTGGTATTAGAGCGGGTTACGCTAATTTATTGTCTGATCCTGATTTTTATGGATTTTTGATAATATGAAAAATTTAACATTTTTGATAATTCCTGGTTTTGATGGTTCTATTTTACTTGCACATGACACATCCCATAATAGATCCAAAGGTTTATTATGTTAGATTTGTTGACATACACTAGATGTGACTCTTTTCATATTCTTTCTAGTTGTATGTTTGTTTGCCATGTTCTAGTTTATGCTTCATCATATAAATTTTGCTAGAGTTATCATGTGCAAATTTTTTTGTAATCTTTATTTATTTATTGGGTCTTAGTTGAAAAAAATACAAAAAGATTTTGTTTTTCTTTTGAATTGAATTTTCATTATTTGTTTAAAAATTTAGAAAAACTCAAAAAGTTTTTTTTTGTATATTAGTTTTACAAATTTTATGTGCCATATAATTGTGTTTGATTCCTATATCATTTCCCCACTTTCATGTGGCTAGAACTTTTGGTTATGGATTTTTGTTCTTAAAGTGTTCTTTATCATGCTTGCACGGAGAAGTTTGATTTTGAGTTGCCTAATGGATTCCCTTTTTATGTGCCTCTCGCACATATGCACGAGCTCTTTGAACATTAAATTCTCATGTATATTTGAGCTAATTAAGATGTTTTCCAATCAATTTTGTCATTTGCATATTGCTATGACTATGGAGGATTTGTTCATGTAAGAACCGTGGCACGTGAGATTTGTTTGTATTGTATATATATATATATATATATATATATATATATGTGACACCCCGCCTAATAAAATACCGGGCGATCACTCATATATTAAATTAAAACAGGAATCTCATATGGATCATTCTTAGCATCACTGTCGAAAATCCATTTAATTACTAATAACCTATTAGGCCGGTTTCAAAATTTTACTTAACTACTCTTTTTAACAACAACTATAATTAAAACATCCACACAGTATGCGTAAATGAAACTGAAATGAAATAAAATAACCGAACACTCAGTCGAAATATACAACCATATCGAATGCTGTACTAAAAGAATAAAGAAATGCAATTGGACCCTTGGTCCGAATACTCATATAGTACCTCCTATCTTGAGTACAAGAATGAAAACGTCTACCGATAATCCTGCACGCATCCACAGCTGCTGCAGTTGACGTTTGACTCGAAGGAAGTGTCATCCAGGCGTCCCTGTGTCTGGACACTTATATAAAATATATATATAGCAAGAGAGGAAAAGTAAATAAACGGGTCGGAGCCCGAGTTTTGAAAATATTTTTCAAGTGCATAAATGCCTTATTTTTAGAAAAGGTTTTACCTCATATTTAAGTTTGGTATCGTACTCCCATGAGATACCCCTCACCTCTCTTCTAATAGTTCACTCCTAGAGCATCCCTTTATACATCCTAGTCAAGCTACCCTGCTAAACTGGTCTTTCACCCAACTACTATCAACCCTAGATAGACCAAGTAATGTACTAAGGGCTAAACTTCTCCCCAGTATCAACACATTGCCATATTCGTGCGTGGGGTATCTCGCAAAGTGAAATCCAAACAAGGAACCCCTCTGATACACTACTACGTGTAATACCATGTATTTTTTATGGCTCTTAAAATTGTGGATATATTAAATTTAAATTGATATATTAATTTAATATTAATTCGAAAATTTATTTTTATTATTACTGACGTGATGTGACTTAGTAATTATGGGAAAATTGTTGAATATTACTAGACGAGTAAAGTAATATATGAGATTCATTTTATAAAAAATTGTCATGAGTGAGTTAAATGGCAATTAGGGAAATTTAAGTCGGGACGTGCCCGTGTCGTGTCGGGACTAAATTATTATTACGTAAAGTGAAGAATTTATAAGTTGCTCGTATGGTCATTTTGAGTGTGTCAATGTGTCCGAAAGGGTTGAGATAGTAAAAATAAGGTACCCGGGGGTTTAGTTTGGGTCTCGGGGCATTTTGAGGCTTAATTAACACCTCGGGAGGGTGTTTTGGACATTTTACATTTTTGGGCCTGAAAACCCACGAAAATTCTAAGGGAATATCAGATGGTAAGAGGCACCTTATAGGGTTAGAAAAACCAAAAACCAAAGACGACCATTGGAGAGGAAGAGGAGAGGTTTTCCAAGGAGTTCTAGGCCAAGAACTCCACCTTTTGCACCGCCGTCGCCGCCAAACGTTAGATCATACAACGAGGATCACAACCACACAAAAATATCCACAAATCTTAATAAAAAATTCTCGCGCAAGTATCTATCTTGCTCTATTTCAGTTAATGCTCCAATATTATTAGCCTAGGATTGATTAGAACTAGTGTTTGTGAAAGAAAAACCATTTTGGAGATTTGAATTCGCATGTTGTATGAGTAATAGATGTATTCTGGAAACCCAATTCATATGTTGAGGTTGAACCGCGAAATTAGAGTAATTAAAGAGTATGAAATTTGGTAAAAGGATGGGAAGAAACCACACAAAAGAAATATTAGGGTTCTTGATGTTTTTATAGATTATGCCCTTTTAATTCGTTATTCATGATGAAAATCCGCATGCTTGACGTAGGAAATCACTTATTTGAGGTTATAATACTTGAAGTATGAATTATTGGGAGTTGGGTAGTCAAATATACTGTTTTGGATGATGTTGGAAGAGAAAACCCGTAACTGGAAATTCTACAGATTTGCCATACCTGCTTGATTGATCGATCCACCTTGGAGCATCGATTGATCGAGCCTTCGATCCATCGAACACCTGCCATAGATCGATCGACCTCTCCTACATAACTCACATTCCCCTTTTTAAAGTTTGTTCCAACTTAAATTATTGGACATTCTTGGATATGAATGTTAGTGCATTTTGGGATATGAAGAAGACCAGTAGGACTTATTAAAAATATGGAATCCTTTAATGTATGACAAGATTAACATCATATGGGGATGTTTTACAAATATGGGACAATGGGAATACGTGTTAAAGGGTGAGACTCGTAAGCAAGTTACGTTGTAAAATAAATGAGTTTCTACTGAAATTACACTTGGGAAGATAGGAATCCACTAGTGTCACTTATTAAGTTGGAATAATCACACAAATTTAAAATAAGAGAAACCGTTATACGTGATAACTAAGTAATTAGTAATAAGGATAAATATCATAATTATGGGTCATGAAAGTGTACCTCAATTGATATGGAAATAGTAGTATACGTATATGACTGTGTTTATGCATATATTATATACGTGTAAAAATCATGCCCGCACTACTTGCTATTCCTGAGGTTACCGCACTGGGACAGTCTTATCTCGATGGGACCTTTATGGGGGATATTGACTCGTACCCTAGAAGATAGGAATCCTTGGTACAGGCTATCGGATCGATAGTCATACGGTCCTAAGAGACGTGAGGGTATGTGCTGAACTCTTAGTGACTTGGAACTATGCTTTGCCTCAAATTTGTATGTGTTTTGTGTTAATACAGTTCGAGAGTGATTCCGAACTAGTATTTCCCTTAGTACGAGTGATACGGGGACTGGATAGCAGAGTATGCCACACCATAGATTTTATGTGGGGTGCTGTTAGAATATATATATTATATGAGTATTTAATATATATATTTAAATCTTGAATTTGGGAACTACCTGCTGTGACTATGGTATGTAAGAAAAGAATAATTATTTCAACTTGAGAATAAGTGTTTGAAAAGTACGATATATTACTGAGAAACTTTATTATCAAATAAGGCTTATGTGAGAATTGTGCTGTTAAATAAAATTAACCTCCTAAACATTGGAAATAGTCGGCTTGAAACCTTACGAGTAACCTAAGATAAGATAAGTAAAACTATTGCGAATATTACTGCGATAGGTGTGCACATTAGAAGAGAGGTTATAATTTCTCAAGGGAGTGCCGCACTAATATGTTGGTTGCATTGGCCGGTAAGCATTTTAAATACTTGCTAAACTAATTTTAAACTGTTTTACAATCGGGCTCTGACCCGTTTTCTACTTCTCCTTCTCTCTTGTATATATATGTATATATTACAAGTGCCCAGCCACAGGGGCGTCTTGTAGAGGATCATTTGGAAGGAACGCGCTGCAACTTAGGTGGGAGTTCTAGGACTCTTGCTTAGACGACTTCATTGTTGATTCCACTTCTAGTACTATTTATTCAGTTGGGCATGTGTCGCCCTATTCCATTATTCAGTTGTTTTATCGGAGATTGTGATTCGTTTATTTCCAGTATTTATACTTGGGGATTTATTACTGTCAGGATGTTTTCCTTTAAGTTTTAGAGTTGGAATTAATTAGTTGGATGATTAATTGTTTGGATTATTTGTTCCAGTATAGTTGTCGTGTGATTCTTTAACTATGAATTATGTAAAATTTTAAATGTTGGTTTTTAAAATAAAGTTTGGAAATTGATGTCTAAAAATGGTTTTGACACTTTGCTTAATTATTTAGGGTGTTTAATTGGAAAAATTATTTTTGCGACAATGATGCTAAGAATGAACCAACCGTTCACCTTGATTATAATTTAATAAAGGACTGATCACCCGGTATTTAATTAGGTGGGGTGTCGCAGGTGGTATCAGAGCATCATGTTCTAGTGTCCTTTAGGATCTGTACGGTTTATCTCATTTCCAGCTTAGCGTATTTGATTTAGAGCCCTAACATTAGGAATGTTGTATATTCATCTTATGCGTTGGAAATTCGTACTTCTGCGATTTGTCGATGTGAATTCTGAACTTATCCAGATTTTTTTTTAAACTTTTAGATGGCCCGTCAGGATGAACAAGCTAATTCTATTGGAAAAGTTAATGTGCAAGAAAAACTCACACCTCAGGTGACTCCAAAAAGGGTACCAATCACCGAATTTGCGGGCATTGTGTCACAAGCAGTTACCACTGCAGTCTTACAGTACCACGAACGCAGCATGCAGCTCAAAGGAGGCAAAAGACCTAGAGAGGTTGATCAAATTCATGTGACTAGAGTTGAAAATTGTGCGAAGACATCGAAATTGCAACAACAAACCACTCAAGACCAAGACAGTTCCAGAGGTAACAAAATTTATGGAGAGGGCCAAACGTGTCGGGGACAACAAGGTTGGGGTTGGAATGAAGTCATAAAGAGGTATTTCAAATGTGGAATGGACGGTCATCAACGCCAATCTTGTCCGAATCAGACTGGGGAAAAACTACAACCCGACCATCAAGGGATTTCAGGACTTTTCTATAAATTTGTGCAATCGGGTCACAAGTGGAGCGATTGTCCCCAACCTGACATCGTTTTTCCTCAAATTTCTAGTCAAGGCCAGAAAGACCAAGTAAAAAGAGAGACTAGTCGACAACGTAGTGAAGTGAGGCGGTTTCGAGGGAAGTGCTTCCAATGTGGCAAGAATGGCCATAGGCGTCAAGATTGCCCAGAGAGGAATGGGGCCCCACGGCAGGAGGGCATTAGTAATAAATCACAGAAGACAGCTCCACCAGCCTTTCTAGCAGCCTCAGTTCAGCAGAGGCAATTACAATATGGACGCGTATGTAATGTCCACCAGATAGCAGCACCTCAGGCCCTAATCGAGATACAAGGTACGTTCCTTATACTGGGTGCTATGGGTTGAGTTTTAATTGGTACCGGGGGCACCGCACTGTTTTAAGGTTATTCATTTTTCATGAGCCTTAGGGCCATTAGCCACGACGACGAGTAAGGTGTCATGAGTAGACTCACCATTTGGGGAAAAGAGTCTTTGATTTTCTTTATTTGAAGGAGTGCAGATATTGAAATTGATAACTTCATTTTTTAATCGCGATCAATACTGATGTTAGATATGCATGAGTATAAGGTCGTTATTGGCATGCTAAAGTTTCGGTAGGAGTATTGTCCCCGCCATTTCTGGGTGGAAAAGGTGTTTAGTGGCAATGGGAGTATGACGGTTATCCTCGAAGGATGAGGCATGTTTCATGTGACACGAGCGAGTCATTATATTTTGTTCATTGGTAGATTATCATGTGAGACAAGTTTAATGTGTATAACTACAAAGGATATTATTATGTGAATATTTTTCCCTAGTGTAGCAGAATTTTCCTTAGTGCTATCTGCGGAGGATGAGTGACTATATTAATAGTGTTATATATTTTATTGAGGTTACTCATTTTAGTGATGTGATATACGAGTATAATATGATATTGATTACAACTTTATAGAATTTGTCAGTACGATAGTGGGCAGTTAGTGCAAGACTATCAGAGTGGTTGCATTAGTGCAGCATATTTTGTTCTGGGGAGGCCTCACCTGCAAGAGGGTTGGACCCGCACTTATATTATCTATCCTAGAGACTTTGGGAGGGATAGTGAACTCGAGATATTCGATACCGGTGTGCGTAGGGACTTTGTTGTTATGATTCAATATATATTGGGTTTATTATTGAGCGAAAAGATTTGACTCATTATCATGTGGAGCGCTCAGGACTTGGTGATAGGTAGAGAGCAATGATATATCTACCCTTTAGAGATGTGATAATTAAGAGTTAGACTCCTATGTTTGGAATCAGGATTTTGAGAGTCCTGATTGTATGTGTAAGAGGTTTGCAAATAGTGATTACCACCAATACTGGATGATAGTGGATTGGCGAAATGTTCTTTGTGTAGGTGTAATAACGGGAAATGATGGAACTTTTCTGTCAAGAACCGGAGTAAAGGGGTACATGATATGGACGGAGGGCCTAACATATTTTGATAACCGACAACGCTAGGTAGTAGTGTATCAGGGGGGTTCCTAGTTTGGATTTTGCTTTGCGATACATCCCAAGCATGAAACTTAGCGTAGGGTTGGAAATAGGGAGATGTCTGGTCAGTAGTTCATGAGTTTAGTAGCTCATTCGTACAAGGAACATGTAATTGTCTATGTAAGATGGAAGTTGAATTATGATTTAAGGCCAATAAATCCGGTTGTGTGGTCAGAATGCATTGAAAGTTTTGTTTTATCGCTATGAGTTGAGGGGTGGAACAATGATGGGAGGATTTAAAAGTTTTTGATGTCTAGGGTGATTGAGAGTACCCAAGTGTTGTAAATGCATTCGAAACACAAGGGAAATAAGGAGTTTAGATGATTTTTGTTTGGATTATTTGGGAAGGATTTTAATACAAGAGATGAGAAGATTGTATTATTTTGATGTATAGAGCATTGGAGAATTGTATTTATTTTTCGAGTTAGAATGTTGTATATTTTAATTCGAGAGATTTGTTTTATTAATTTGAAGATGAGTTTAGTGGTTTCTTTTCTATATTGTGGGAATTAGATGCTTTATTCCTTGTTATTTGTGGATTTAGTTAGTTTTATCGATAGTAGATCATTAATGATTTACTTTGATTATTGTATTTATTCGAGAGAATTGTCGTATTTATATGAACAAATTTGAGATTTGTAGTCCCTCTTTTGTTTATTGTGGGATTTAGATGATCTATACCTCATATTTTGTGGGATATAGGTAATTTTATCGATGAGTAGCGCTCTGTTAGCTCTCCCCGGGCGATCGAGGTGTTACAAAGGTGGGCATCCTGGTTAGCTAATGGTAAAATCGTCCGAGTGGAAGGGACGTGGGAATGTACGTGAGGAATATATGTTTGTGGGACTAACATAACGAGGTGGAAGTAGTAGAGGGAATTAAGCGTTGCATGAAGAACGACAATACACGCACACACACACACACACACACACACACACACACACATATATATATACGGGTGTGATTAGAGTAGCTCACCCTAATTTGGTTGGAAGGCTGTGGAAAGTGTAATGCCCCGCATTTTTATCGATATTTATTTATGGGATTAATTAAATTAAATGTGAATTAATTGAGAATTAATCCGGATAAAATACTAACGAGATGTGAGTTGGTATTTTATTATAATGTGTATATGTGGCAATATATGAATATTGAAACTATTGAAATTGTCGCGAGATTGAAATACGGCAATTTGGGAAATTTTGTTGGGACGCGCGTGACAGTCGCGTCATAAATGTAATTATTTGAATTAAAAGGTGAATTTTATTTTTATCAACCATATGGTCATTTTTAGTGCGCCAACATGTCCGGAAGGGTCGAAATAGTCAGAAAACACTAGCCGGGGGTTTAGTTTGGGTTCCGGGGCATTATTGGGCCATACCGACAACTTAAAAGGGTATTTTGGTAATTTTGAAATTTTAGGATAATTAACCAACGAATTTTGGGAGTTAAATATTAGGAAATTAATGACTCACTAACCCATTACCAGCACTTAGGTGATTAGAGGGCAGCGCGAGTTAGAGGAAAAAGTTAGAAAAGTTCCCAAAGAGAAAACCTTAACCTCCATCTTCAACCTTCAACCTTGGGAAAGAAAGAGAGAGACCAACCTTCATCAATTCAACAGCAAATTCAGAGAATAATCCGAGGCAAGTGGTTTAAATTACGTTATTTACAACGAATGCTTCTTCCATGCGTAGAAATTTAAATAATTGCATTGTTTTGGGAGAATAACAAAAACCCATGAAATTGGAATTAGAAACTCATATTTTGATAAAGAGATTGTATGTAGAATTGTGGTTGGATGATTATACTGTGGGAAATACATCTTTCATGTTTCAAAAATGGATTTAATTATGGTTATTGATAACTCTAAATTTCTAGGGTTCATGTTCATGAGATTTGGGGAAAATTGGGGAGATTTGATGATTAGATGTGGTTTAGGAGGATTTGATTCCATATATATGTTAAAATACGACCTAAGTATGTTTATAAATGATTAGAAACCTTGAACTAATGTTGGAATGATGTTTAGATGAGATTAGAGGTGAGAAAAATTGGGAAAAATGAGATCGGAAAATTCTGGGCTCGAAACTGTCACCGCGTTAGAAGGCCTGCCTAGGTCATTCGAACCCTAACGAGTTGACAGTTTGACTTCTAACGAGTTGAATGTTCGTTCGATGCCTTTCATTTGAATGAAATCTCGTTAGATGCTCACTTCGTTCGAACGAACTCTCGTTCGAACAAGCCTCGTTCGAACGAACTCTCGTTCGAACAAGCCTCGTTCGAACGAGACTTCTAACGAGTTGACAGTTTGGCCTTTTTGGCCTGATTTGATTTCTAGTGTCCCGTAACCTTGATAAATTGATGAGATAACTTTCCCGTGTTAACTAATTGGTATAGTTGGGATATTTGGGATTTATTGAGGAAGTAAATTATAAAATAGTAAACTAGACCGAATGATAATTGTGGGTTAGGACGCGAATAACTAATTACGACGTGAGGATAATGGATGATGTGTATATATAAACCGGGAACACGTGCGTTGGTATAAGGATGAGAAGTATACCACTAATAAATTATGGTAATTACTAAGATGTGTGCATGCTTAGTATATGTATATCATTTTAGGTCTATGACATACCTACCATACTTGCTGTCACGGGAGGTTTACGTTCGTTTAGGGCCATCTAATCTTTGTGTCGCCGGATTTAGATTGGTACCTCGAGGACATAGTTCAAGAGAATGACTTATTTGTGAGTTAATAAGTCAGATGACTATGGAGCGTAGGTATGTACGTGACAATGGATATGTTGAATTATGTTCGACTCCATTTTTGTGTGTGGTGCTTATTCTAACAATTCCTGAGAGATTCGGAATTTGTAATCCTTATGTACGTGATGTACCGGGATGGATAGCAGTGTATGTGTGCACCGCAGCTTAGCCTCGAGGTGCTTGTATTGTATATTTATGATGTGAATAATATACGGTTAAATGAAAAGGAATTGTTATGTTTAATTGCGAGAATAATTGTAGTAACGTCTTGATAAAGATAAAAAGGGAAAACATGCAATAAATTGTTTTGGCTAATAATTGAGAATCCGTGTTTAAGTAAAGCTATCTATTCAAGTGATAACATTGGGAATTCATATTGTGAATTGAGTAGTTGGGTTAGAACTTATGTCGGTTCTATTAGATATAAATACCACTTAGATGGGTAATGTACGTTAGGAGTGCACGATTAGTCGAGAGGTGAGTATTTCATGTGAGAGAACGTCCTAACATGTATTTTGCATTCATTATTTTAATGTTATTAAAGCACTTGCTATTTTTAAAATATTCTCCACATTCGGGCTCTGACCCGTTTGCTTTCAAATCTACTTTTTTGTAAAAACCTTTTAGGTGCCCAGCCACAAGGACACCATGCATAGGATTTCCATTCAGGTGAGGAGCTATAGCTGTTTGTGGAAGTTATAGGGCCTTGCTAGTAGACGCTTCTTTTGTCTTGACTCTATTCAGTGTACATTATTTTTAGGGCATGTCACCCATTTCTATTAGAGACGTTTTATATTTCTGTTATTCAGACTTTGGTTTGTAATTAATTTAGGATGCAGACTTGTTTTTATTTATTTCCATATTGGGATTGGTGTGAGGAGTATTTCCTCCAGACTCTCTATTATTTGTTGGTTACCTTATTGAGATTTCATTGTGAATGGTGATGTTATTCTCTTACGTTTCTTTCTTCGCATGTCAATCATATTTAATTTAAAATTTGGCAACTCACTTTTTAAATAGTAGGTGGTTAGTAATCATTAAAATATTTTCGACAGTGATGCTATTAACTGAACCAACTTGGCATTTTGTATTGATTTAATAAAGGAGTAGCTACCCGGTATTTAATTAGTCGGGGTGTCACAGGTGGTATCAGAGCATCAGGTTCTAGTGTCCTTTAGGATCTGTACGGCTTATTATGTTTCCACTGAGCTTTCTTTGATGTAGAGCCCTATATTTTAGGACTGTTGTATTCCTTTATGTATGCTTCGCTCTTCAGCTTTTTTAAGTTTATAACTGAGAACTTATAGACTTTACTCTTATTTCAGATGCCTCCACGACGTGCTCAGCAAGTTCCTAGGGATGCACAGCCAGAGACACATCCAACACCAGTATAGGGCACCATGAATGCCGCCGAGGTTGCAGCTATTGTAGCCCAAGCAGTAAATGCCTCCCTAGCCCTTGTACAACAGGCACCACCCCAGGCGCCAGTAGCCGCGCCAGTTCAGGCACAGGCATTCCCGTCTGCTTGGGAACGTGTAAGTGATGCTTTTCAGAAAGTGCACCCATCGGAGTTCCCAGGTAGCTCCGATGTTGTGGTTTCAAGTCAGTGGAGGAAATATATTCATAGGCACTTGAGGATGTATGAGTGCACCGATGTTCAGAGGCAGATACTAGCTACTTTCAAACTAGTGGAATCTGCATTGCAGTGGTGGGAGTCTATTACCACCGCATAGGAGAGAGATACTCTCACGATACAAGAGTTATGGGTGCGGTTCGACCACAAATATTTTCCGTCAGCTGTTCACACGGAAATGAGGAGGAAGTTGATGAACCTTAGACAGGAGGGAAGGACTGTGGCCGAGTATGAGGCCGAATTCACAAATTTGCTGAATATTGTCCCGGATGAGATACCGACAGAAGAGAAGAAGATTCAAAAGTTTACAGATGGATTAACTTGGCGGATCCGTCAACATTTATTGGGGAACCTATCGTTGGCCACTTATTCTGACGTGGTTAACGCTGCACTGCTCCATTGCCAGGACCATCGCTTTCACTTGACAGAGGGGAAGCGATCAGGAGAGTCCAGCCATCAAGGCAGGACAGGGGGAAATGGTGCCAGCGGGGCACAATCAGCTCAGGGTCAGTATAGGCAAGGTGATCAGGGTTCCCAGAAGGGGGATCATAAGAGGTTCAGATCGGGGAATTTCAAGCACGGACAAGGAGGTTTTAGGCAGGGTCATCAGGGTCCGAACGGCCATCAGGGACAGCAAGGGCAGAATAGTCAACAGCAGTTTCAGCAGGGCCAGCAGGGCCAAGGGAGGAATGGTAACGGCCACCAAGGCCGAGGTCAGCAGGGACAGCGAGGGGGAAACTTCCCGGGGAAGTGTTTCATTTGTGGTAAGATTGGACACAAACGTCAGGATTGTCCAGATAAGGGCAGGGCCCCGCAGCAACAGCAGCAGGGTGCTCGACAGGAGCCGTAGAGGCCTATGTTTCCCGCCTCTCTCCCAGCACCACCACAGATGGCATCATTACCACCCATTCCAGCAGTCCCAGTTCAGCAGGGGCAGCTTCAGTATGGGAGGGTATATCAGCTTCAGTAGGCCGCAGCCCCATGGAATCCGCCAGCTATTGAGGGTATGTTCTCTATTCAGGGGACTATGGGGCGTATTTTGTTTGACACGGGGACCACACATTGTTTCATTGCCATTAGATTTTCACGCACTATTGGGTTATTAGACACCGTAGAGAGCACCGCTACTTGGCTAGACTCACCATTGAGTAGGGGTTCCATGATTTTGCTTATGTGTAGAGGTGTGGGTATAGAGATCGGGAGGTTTACTTTACCCGCTGATATGTTATTATTAGAGATGACTGAGTATGATGCCATTACTGGTATGGATTAGCTAGTTGCGTACCGAGCCATGATTGACTATTTTAGTAGGAGTATTATCTTTGCCATTCCCGGGCAGGAGATGTTTTTGGTGGCGATGCCTCGCCCTGAGGGAGGATCGTCCACTCATTTGTACTACATAGAGGAGGAGACCCGTAAGGAAGTGGTGATACCAATTGATTCGATACCCGTTGTTAGTGAGTTCGCCGATGTATTTCAGGATATAACTGGATTACCTCCGAGTAGAGAGATAGATTTCTTGATTGATTTGACGCCGGGCACTCGGCCTATTGCCCGCGCACCTTACCGTATGGCTCCAGCTGAGATAAGAGAGTTACGGGATCAGATTGAGCAGTTGTTAGGTCAGGGGTTTATCCAAAGGAGTACTTCGCCGTGGGGTGCCACTGTGTTATTTGTAAAGAAGAGAGATGGATCGTTGAGGTTGTGTGTAGATTACTGGGAGTTGAATAAAGTCACGATACGGAATAAGTATCCGTTGTCCCGAATCGATGACTTATTCGACTAGCTGAGAGGAGATTCTTTCTTCTCAATGATTGATTTGCGATCGGGGATACCATCAGTTGCGTATCAGGGAAGAGGACGTCTCGACGACTGATTTCTTAACGAGATATGGTTCCTACGAGTTTCGGGTTATGCCTTTTGGGTTAACCAATGCTCCAGCCGTGTTTATGGACTTGATGAATAGAGTGTTCAGAGAGTTCCTAGATCAGTTCATCATTTTCTTCATTCATGATATTCTGGTTTACTCCCAGACAGGGGAGGAGCACACCGAGCATTCGAGATAGGTTCTGCAGACTCTACGTCAGAACGAGCTGTATGCAAAGTATGAGAAGTGTGGGTTTTGGCTGAAGGAGGTTCAGTTTTTGGGACATATTATTTCCGACCGGGGGATATCTATTGATCCGGGGAAGGTATCCGCGGTGAGGGAGTGGGGATAGCCCACGACACTGACTGAGATCCGTAGTTTACTGGGTCTAGCAGGATACTATAGGATGTTCATTCGGGGTTTCTCCAAGATAGCGGGTCCGTTGACACATCTGACTCGTAAGGGTGTGCCGTTCATTTGGAGTGATGCCTATCAGTTAGCATTCGATGAGTTAAAGGACAAATTGATCTCAGCACCTGTGTTAGAATTGCCGAGACCGGTAGTTGAGTATCTAGTTTACACCGATGCATCCTTACAAGGACTTGGAGGTGTATTACAGCAGGAGAGTCAGGCCATAGCTTATGCTTTCCGTAAGCTTAAGCCTCATGAGAAGAATTACCCCACTCATGATTTAGAGTTAGCGGAAGTTGTATTTGCCCTTCGGATTTGGAGACATTACCTTTTAGGGGAAAAGTTTCGATTCTTCACGGACCATAAGTCCCTACAGTACCTATTCATGCAGAAGGAGTTGAATATGCGGCAAAGGAGGTGGCTTGAGTTTGTGAAGGATTATCAGTTTGATATCCAATATCACCCGGGGAAGGCTAACGTGGTAGCAGACGCGTTGAGCAGTAGGCCAGTGGATGAGGTGGCAGGGGTGTGGAAGGCAAAGTGGAAGGAGTTGGAACACCAGGATGAAGTGGCCCGATCGTTCATGTCTGTGATGACTGTTACACCGCAGATTGTCACGAAGGTTATAAAGGCACAGGCAAATGACTCGTTCTGTCAGGAACAGATAGTTCGATTACTAGTAGAGGGAGCCGAGTCCTATACCATTAGCTCAGACGGGGGATTACGCTTTAATGGGAGACTGGTAGTTCCGGAAGGGGAGGAATTGCGACACGAAGTAATGGCAGAGTCGCACGGCTCACGGTTCGCGGTACATCCTGGTGGGGACAAAATGTACCAAGACATGAGACGTCAGTATTGGTGGAGAGGGATGAAGAGAGATATTGTCGTGTTTGTTTCTAAATGCACCACTTGTCAGCTGGTAAAAGTGGACCCTCAGAGACTGGCAGGAGTTCTACAGCCCTTAGAGGTCCCGATGTGGATGTGGGAGAGCATCTCCATGGACTTTATCACGGGGTTGCCTACGTCACAGAGTGGTCACGACTCCATTTGGGTAATTGTGGACAGGTTGACCAAAGTCTCTCATTTTCTACCCGTAAGGACAGACTACACTACGGGACAGTATGCCCAGCTTTTTATTGCAGAAATAGTGAGACTTCACGATATGCCCCTAAATATTGTGTCTGACCGAGACAAGATATTTGTTTCACGGTTTTGGAAGAGTTTTCAGGACGCCATCGGCACCGATTTGCGGTTGAGTACGGCATATCACCCGCAGACCGATGGGCAAACCGAACGTACAAACCAGATGTTGGAGGACATGTTGCGTATGTGGATTATTGATTTTGGGGGTGGATGGGAGCAGTATCTTCCACTGGTGGAGTTTGCTTACAACAACTCCTACCAGTTCACCATTGGCATGGCTCCATTTGAGGTGCTGTACGGTAGACCTTGTCGTTCCCCAGCATGTTGGTTGGAGGTGGGGGACAACAAAATACTTGGGCCGAAAGTGATTCAGGATACTTCGGCAAGGATAGAATTAATACAGAATCGCATTCGGGTAGCTCAAGATCGGCAGAAGAGCTATGCTGATGCGAAGAGGTTCTTCAGGGAGTTCCAAGTGGGGGACCAAGTTTTACTCAGAGTATCTCCTATGAAGGAGATTATGCGATTTGGGAAGAAGGGGAAGTTGGCACCGAGATACGTGGGACCATTTCCTATCATCGAGCGGATTGGGTCGGTTGCGTATAGACTTGGATTACCGGAGCATTTACACAGGATTCATGACGTGTTTCATATTTCCTCGCTAAGGAAATATCTTAGAGATGATATGGCTCATTCTCACATTGCTTTGGAGGACATCGATCTCCAACCCGATAGCTCCTACGAGGAGGGGCCGATTGCGATTTTGGACCGAAGTGAGCGGAAACTGCGGTCAAAGATAGTTTCGTTAGTACGTGTTCAGTGGCGGCATCATAATGCCGAGGAGTCCACATGGGAGCGCGAGGATGAGATGCGCGAACGTTATCCAGAGTTGTTTTTACCAGGTACTTTTTAGTTCCGAATTTCGGGACGAAATTCTTTTATTAGGGGGAAGTATGTAATACCCCGCATTTTTATCGATATTTATTTATGGGATTAATTAAATTAAACGTGAATTATTTGAGAATTAATCCAGATAAAATACTAACGAGTTGTGAGTTGGTATTTGATTATAATGTGTATATATGGCAATATATGAATATTGAAACTATTGAAATTGTCACGAGATTGAAATACGGCAATTTGGGAAATTTTGTTGGGACGCGCGTGACAGTCGCGTCAGGAATGCAATTATTCGAATTATAAAGTGAATTTTTTTTCTATCAACCATATGGTCATTTTGAGTGCGCCAACGTGTCCGGAAGGGTCTAAATAGTCAGAAAACACTAGCCGGGGGTTTAGTTTGTGTCCTGGGGCATTATTGGGCCATTCTGGCAACTTAAAAGTGTATTTTGGTAATTTTGAAATTTTAGGATAATTAACCAACGAATTATGGGAGTTAAATATTAGGAAATTAATGACCCACTAACCCATTACCTGCACTTAGGTGATTAGAGGGCAACGAGAGTTAGAGGAAAAAGTTAGAAAAGTTCCCAAAGAGAAAACCTTAACCTCCATCTTCAACCTTCAACCTTGGGAGAGAAAGAGAGAGACCAACCTTCATCAATTCAACAACAAATTCAGAGAATAATCCAAGGCAAGTGGTTTAAATTACGTTATTTACAACGAATTCTTCTTCCATGCGAAGAAATTTAAATAATTGCATTGTTTTGGGAGAATAACAAAAACCCATGAAATTGGAATTAGAAACTCATATTTTGATAAAGAGATTGTATGTAGAATTGTGGTTGGATGATTATACTGTGGGAAATACATCTTTCATGTTGCAAAAATGGATTTAATTATGGTTATTGATAAATCTAAATTTCTAGGGTTCATGTTCATGAGATTTGGGGAAAATTGGGGAGATTTGATGATTAGATGTGGTTTAGGAGGATTTGATTCCATATATATGTTAAAATACGACCTAAGTATGTTTATAAATGATTAAAAACCTTGAACTACTGTTGGAATGATGTTTAGATGAGATTAGAGGTGAGGAAAATTGGGAAAAACGAGATAGGAAAATTCTGGGCTCGAAACTGTCACCTCGTTAGAAGGCCTGCCCAGGCCGTTGGAACGAGCTCGTTCGAACGAGCTTCTAACGAGTTGACAGTTTGACTTCTAACGAGTTGAATGTTCGTTCGATGCCTTTCATTCGAATGAGATCTCATTAGATGCTCACTTCGTTCGAACGAACTCTCGTTCGAACAAGCCTCGTTCGAACGAGACTTCTAACGAGTTGACAGTTTGTCCTTTTTGGCCTGATTTGATTTCTAGTGTCCCGTAACCTTGATAAATTGATGAGATAAATTTCCCGTGTTAACTAATTGGTATAGTTGGTAGATTTGGGATTTATTGAGGAAGTAAATTATAAAATAGTAAACTAGACCGAATGATAATTGTGGGTTAGGACGCGAATAACTAATTACGACGTGAGGATAATGGATGATGTGTATATATAAACTGGGAACATGTGCGTTGGTATAAGGATGAGAAGTATACCACTAATAAATTATGGTAATTACTAAGATGTGTGCATGCTTAGTATATGTATATGATTTTAGGTGTATGACATACCTACCATACATACTATCATGGGAGGTTTACGTTCGTTTAGGGCCATCTAATCTTTGTGTGCCCGGATTTAGATTGGTACCTCGAGGACATAGTTCAAGAGAACGACTTATTTGTGAGTTAATAAGTCAGCTGACTATAGAGCGTAGGTATGTACGTGACCATGAATATGTTGAATTATGTTCGCCTCCATTTTTGTGTGTGGTGCTTATTCTAACAATTCCTGAGAGATACGGAATTTGTAATCCTTATGTACGTGATGTACCGGGATGGATAGCAGAGTATGTGTGCACCGCAGCTTAGCCTCGGGGTGCTTGTATTGTATATTTATGATGTGAATAATATACGGTTAAATGAAAAGGAATTGTTATGTTTAATTGCGAGAATAATTGTAGTAACGTCTTGATAAAGATAAAATGGGAAAACCTATTGTGAATTGTTTTGGCTAATAATTGAGAATCCGTGTTTAAGTAAAGCTATGTATTCAAGTGATAACATTGGGAATTCATATTGTGAATCGAGTAGTTGGTTTAGAACTTATGTCGGTTCAGTTAGATATAAATACCGCTTAGATGGGTACTGTACGTTAGGAGTGCACGATTAGTCGAGAGGTGAGTATTTCATGTGAGAGAACGTCCTAACTTGTATTTTGCATTCATTGTTTTAATGTTATTAAAGCACTTGTTGTTTTTAAAATATTCTCCACATTCGGGCTCTGACCCGTTTGCTTTCAAACCTACTTTTTTTTTGTAAAAACCTTTTAGGTGCCCAGCCACAAGGACACCATGCATAGGATTTCCATTCAGGTGACGAGCTGTAGCTGTTTGTGAAAGTTACATGGCCTAGCTAGTAGACACTTCTTTTGTCTTGACTCTATTCAGTGTTCATTATTTTTAGGTCATATCGCCCATTTCTATTAGAGACGTTTTATATTTCTATTAGAGACGTTTTTATTTATTTCCATATTGGGATTGTTGTGAGGAGTATTTCCTCCAGACTCTCTATTATTTTTTGGTTACCTTGTTGAGATTTCATTGTGAATGGTGATGTTATTCTCTTACGTTTCTTTCTTCGCATGTCAATCAGATTTAATTTAAAATTTGGCAACTCACTTTTTAAATAGTAGGTGGTTAGTAATCATTAAAATGTTTTCGACAGTGATGCTATTAACTGAACCAACTTGGAATTTTGTATTGATTTAATAAAGGAGTAGCTACCCGGTATTTAATTAGTCGGGGTGTCACAGAAAGCCATCAAAAATGGGTATTCCTTGAGAAGGTTAGAATTTAATCATTATGGAGAACGCTCGGAGCGGATTTCTAATTAGTCAAATATGAAAGCGACTTGCGCATACAAAGAGTGATGATGTTAGTATGATCTAAAAGGTCCAGAAGTGCACTTTGTGGAGAAAAGTGCACGGGTTAGAACTTTTGGTACAAGCCAAGGAAAGAAGGGAGTATTAAGTGTCCCATAATGTGAGACATTTCTAAGAAAGTACGATGTTTAGCAGGACATAGTGAGTAGTCTCTGCATGCACCACTCATAGATAGAGATCGGTTGAAATAAGAAAATAAACCATATAATTGTGTGGCTATCAACAATTCCTATAATGGGAGAAGCCGGTAGAGTCGGAAAAAGTTTTTCGGATGGATTATAATCTTCAAGACAAGATAAAGGATTCATCCGAATGTGTGAAACAAATCGCCCAGGAAATAAGTGATTAACATTTCTTTGGGGTGATTTACAATATTAACTAATGTGCCCCATTCTTCCTTTGAAAGGAAGGGATCGCACCGGTACGTGATCCTATACGGTATTATTTTTTAATCCGGGATGAAATTTTTGAATCCCACCTTTAATATGGGATTTCAGGAAAACTACAGAGATAACGTTTCATTATGAGTGGGAGGTATCTCTCATAGCTGAGGAACAGGCGCACGGTGATTAACGATTAGTGGGGCCGTGTGAAGGTAATTTTGGAATCTTGGTGATCATTTTATTTCCACAACGGGCATAACTAGCACGTGAAGTATAGTATGGTAGAGTTTAGTGGAAGCACTTGTACCTATTTGTCGTGAACGAGATGCTTATTGAAGTTTTGGTGTGGTGAAATTCCACGATTGTTTTAGGCGAACAAGAGTGGTCAGATGTTCGTATGGTTTCTCCCAGAATGGGAATTTTGTGTTTAGATAAATCCGAGAAATTGTCATGTGGTGAGTATGGCCTCCCAATGATATTAAAATAATGGCAATTAATAGTGTATATCCGTGTCTTATGCAAATGTTATCGGATAGGAGCACAACGTGAAGTATCTTTCATGAAGAGTGTTAAACCAGCTTGCTGTGAGGCGTGGACTATAGTGATTGAGCGCCTTACTATGTGGATAGATTGCGTACTGTTAAGGTATCCAAAATGTGTTTTACCAGGTAGGCCTTATTTTCCGAATTTCAGGATGAAATTTCGTTATTAGGGGGGGGGGGTATATAATACCCCGTATTTTTTGTCTCTTTAAATTATGGATTTATTAAATTTAAATTGAGATATTAATTTAATATTAATCCGAAAATTTATTTTTATATTTACTAACGTGATGTGAGTTAGTAATTATGGGAAAATTGTTGAATATTACTATACGAGTAAAGTTATATATGAGATTCATTTTATTAAAAAATGTCACGAGTGAATTAAATGGCAATTATGAAAATTTAAGTCGGGACACGCCAGTGTCGGGTCGGAACTAAATTATTATTACTTAAATTGAAGAAATTATAAGTTGCTCATATGGTCGTTTTGAGTTTGCCAATGTGTCCGAAAGTGTCGAGATAGTCAAAATAAGGTACCCGAGGGTTTAGTTTGGGTCTCAGGGCATTTTTAGGCTTAATTAACACCTCGGGAGGGTGTTTTGGATATTTAACATTTTTGGGCCTGAAAATCCACGAAAAATCTAAGGGAATATCAGATGGTAAGAGTCACTTTCTAGGGTTAGAAACACCAAAAACCAAAGACGACCATTGGAGAGGAAGAGGAGAGATTTTCCAAGGAGTTCTAGGCCAAGAACTCCACCTTTTGCACCGCCGTCGCCGCCAAACGTTTGATCGTACAACGAGGATCACAACCACACCAAAATCTCCACAAATCTGAATAAAAAATTCTCAGGAAAGTATCTATCTTGCTCTATTTCAATTAATGCTCCAATATTATTAGGCTAGGATTGATTAGAACTAGTGTTTATGAAAGAAAAACCATTTTGGAGATTTGAATTCGCATGTCGTATGAGTAATAGATGTATTCTGGAAACCCAATTCATATGTAGAGTTTGAACCAAGAAATTACAGTAATTAAAGAGTATGAAATCTGGTAAAAGGATGGGAAGAAACCAAACAAAAGAAATATTAGGGTTGTTGATGTTTTTATGGATTATGCCCTTTTAATTCGTTATTAATGATGAAAATCCGCATGCTTGACGTTGGAAATCACTTATTTGAGGTTATAATACTTGTAGTATGAATTATTGGGAGTTGGGTAGTCAAATATATTGTTTTGGATGATGTTGGAAGATAAAACCCGTAACTGGAAATTCTGCAGATTTGACATACCTGCTTGATCGATCGATCGACCTTGGAGCATCGATCGATCGTTCCTTCGATCGATCGAACACCTTCCATAGATCAATCGACCTCTCCCGCATAACTCACATTCTCCTTTTTAAAGGTTGTTCCAACTTAAATGATTAGATATTCTTGGATATTAATGTTGGAGAATTTTGGGATATGAAGAAGACCAGTAGGATTTATTAAAAATATGGAATCCTTTAATGTAAGACGTGATTAATATCTCACGGGGATGTTTTACATATAAGGGACAACGGGAATATGTGTTAAAGGGTGAGACTCGTAAGGAAGTTACGTTGTAAAATAAATGAATTTCTACTGAAATTACACTACGGAAGATAGGAATCCACGAGTGTCACTTATTAAGTTGGAATAATCACACAAATTTAAAATAAGAGAAACCGTTATATGTGATAAGTAAGTAATTAGTAATAAGGATAAATATCATAATTATGGGTCGTGAAAGTGTACCTAAATTGATATGGAAATAGTAGTATACATATATGACTGTGTTTATGCATATATTATATACGTGTAAAAATCATGCCCACGCTACTTGCTATCCCTGAGGTTACCGCGCTGGGACAGTCTTATCTCGATGGGACCTTTAAGGGGTATATTGACTCGTACCCTAGAAGATAGGAAACCTTGGTACAGGCTATCAGATTGATAGTCAGATGGTCCTAAGAGATGTGAGGGTATGTGCTGACCTCTTAGTGACTTGGACTATGCTTTGCCTCAAATTTTTATGTGTTTTGTGTTAATATAGTTCGAGATTGATTCCGGACTAGTATTTCCCTTAGTACGAGTGATACGGGGACTGGATAGCAGAGTATGCCGCACCATAGATTTTATGTGGGGTGCTGTTAGAATATATATATTATATGAGTATTTAATATATATATTTAAATCTTGAATTTGGGAACTACCTGCTTTGACTATGGTATGTAAGAAAAGAATAATTATTTCAACTTGAGAATAAGTGTTTGAAAAGTATGATATATTACTGAGAAACTTTATTATCAAATAAGGCTTATGTGAGAATTGTGCAGTTAAATAAAATTAACCTCCTTAACATTGTAAATAGTCGGCTTGAAACCTTACGAGTAACCTAAGATAAGATAAGTTAAACTGTTGAGAATATTAGTGCGATAGGTGTTCACATTAGAAGAGAGGTGAGAATTTCTCAAGGGAGTGTCGCATTAATATGTTGGTTGCATTGGCCAGGAAGCATTTTAAATACTTGCTAAACTAATTTTAAACTATTTTACAATCGGGCTCTGACCCGTTTTCTACTTCCCCTTCTCTCTTGTATATATATGTATATATTACAGGTGCCCAGCCACAGGGGCGTCTTGTATAGGATCATTTGGAAGGAACGCGCTGTAACTTAGGTGGGAGTTGCAGGCATCTTGCTTAGACGACCTCATTGTTGATTCCACTTCTAGTACTATTTATTCAGTTGGGCATGTGTCGTCCTTTTCCATTATTCAGTTGTTTTATCGGAGATTGTGATTCGTTTATTTCCTGTATTTATACTTTGGGATTTATTATTGTCAGGATGTTTTCCTTTGAGTTTTAAAGTTGGAATTAATTAGTTGGATGATTAATTGTTTGGATTATATTTTCCAGTATAGTTGTTGTGTGATTCTTTAACTATGAATTATGTAAAGTTTTAAATGTTGGTTTTTAAAATAAAGTTTGGAAAGTGATGTCTAAAAATTGTTTTGACACTTAGCTTAATTATTTAGGGTGTTTAATTGGAAAAGTTATTTTTGCGACAGTGATGCTAAGAATGAACCAACCGTTCACCTTGATAATAATTTAATATAGGAGTGATCACCCGGTATTTAATTAGGCGGGGTGTCACACTCTGCGGCAAGGTCGATCGTCGAGATCCGTCAGTCCCTCAATACAGAATATATATATATATATATATATATATATATATATATATATATATATATATATATATATATATATATATATATATATGTATACTATAAGCAATACTATTATTAGAGCACTAAGGATTAAACTTCTCCCCACTCTCAACACAATGCCATATTCGTGCGTGGGGTGTCTCGCAAAGTGAAATCCAAACAAGGAACCCCCCCGATGCACTACTACGCGGCAAGGTCGATCATCGAGATCCATTAGACCCTCAGTACTCTATTTATCCATATATATTCACATATAACCATATACATCCGGATCTATCTCCCGGAATGAGGATTCATATACCAAGTATTTATCAATACTTTCATTTTTCTCAAAACTTTCCATTTCCTTTGTTATATCCAGGAAATGTATACAAAAGCCAATTCATTATCATGAATTGCTTTAACATAACATATAACTTTTTAAAAGCCAATTTTATTATCATAAAAATGCTTTTCCATTTTATAACATCCCATTTCCCTTCTTATAACCAGGAAATGTATTCAAAGCCATTTTTATTATCATAAAAATGCTTTGATCATATCATATGCTTCCATTTATCTTCTTCCATCCAGGAAACGTATCCAAAGCCAAGCATTTATTCCATTTCCCTTCTTCCATCCGGGAAATATATTTAAAGCCATTTTATTATCATAAAATGCTTTAAGAAATCTAAGACCGCCCCTCCGGGTTTTCCCACTGGACGCGCCCCTAAATGGCTATCATCTTTCAGGGCCTATCAAACAAGATAACCTAGGAACCTACCAACATCGGGAAGCGGCCATATGACTGCGGGATAGTCAAGACCACACCCAGAATCACCTAACCAACAGAGTAACAATAATCTCTCATATGGCCTATAGGACTATATCCACCCTGCATTCATTAGCCAGGGGGAATCACCAAACGCACGCAACTTCCCTTATGATAGCGATTTTGGGAGGTGTGTAACCATAATTTATTAATTATGAAAAATCATTTCTTTTCCATTTTGAAAACATTCATCTTTATATTTTCAAAATCATTAACATCATATCATATATACTTTAATCACATAGTATATATATATATATATATATATATATATATATATATATATATATACCACATATTCCTCCTCGAATATATAAATGGCCATTTTTGTCAAACCATCTAACGATGACCAGTAATCCCAGAGATTCTCTCAAAGAATCATAATCATGCATTTATATTCGCATGATACTAAACCCAAAGTATTTCCTCACTTTATGAATAATAAATACCTTATTCTCATCTAAGGATTTAGCGGATATCTCCAAATATACTGATTCACTCTAAGTGAATACATATTGTTGATGTAAAAAATTAGATCACTCTAATTATTCTATCACAGATAAATAAATGAGACTAAGAATTTTAAAGTGGTTCAGCCTTATAAGAATGGCCTACGTCCACTGTTGTTTTATTGCTGAGTTTTTGGGAATTCTCAATTACAAGTTCTATCAAGAAATTCCGGTCTAGGGTTACGGGTCCCCTTACAATGAGGATTGTACAATGTATTTATAGCCCTGAGATTGTAATGTGAAAGGGTAATAAATTAAATAAGGTACATATAAAAGGGTAATACATTTAATGCCCCTTAAGCGTGTGCGTCTGAATGATAAGCATTTAATGAATCAGTTGAACTGTTGGTTATCCAGCTATTAATGCTTTGTTCGAGGTGCAGCTCAGACCACCTGAGTTTCTCGGACCGCCTAAGCTTCTCGGTACTTCAGAGTTCCTCGGTGAGGTCTTGTTCTTCGGAGCGTGTGAGTTCCTCGGGGAAGCAGTGTTCCTCGGGAAAATAGTCTTCCTCGTTGTAGTTTTATTCCTCGGAGCGCGTGAGTTCCTCAGAAGTGTTTGTTGTTGCCATGTAGATTTCCACGTGTCTTCATTCAATTGGGCCATGTCAGCAGACTAAATTTGGTATCAACAGAAGCCCCCAATGTTTCATAGTTCAAAATTTGAGGAGTAGGGAACATTCTTTCTCGGAATATGGTAGCTTTAAATGGTCCTCCTAATTTTTAGGAGTGTTTCCTTCGTATTTATTTCTCCTTCCAAATTATTAGAATCAGCCTTTTTTGAAGTTTCATAACCTCCGCAATCTCTGCGTACTTTTTATCCTTTTGGTCGCCAGTAGCGTAATCGTTTCTTCTCGCTTCGATTGCCGCGCCCTTTTTGTTCCTCTAACCGCCGGTAGCGTAATTGTTTCTTTTTTGTAATCATTACTTTACCATTTCCCAAGGCAAGGTATTTAAACTTCACAGACACTCCCATCGTCTTCTACCTTTTCAAATTTGTGCCTTCGAATTTTCCATTGTCTTCTACTCTCTTGTGCGTTCATCCTTTTCATCGTTCGTTGTTATCAGATCCACTCTTTTCCTATAAGATTTTCTTCCTTCTTCTTCATTTCCTTTATGCACCATGGTTTACCCTATTGAATCTCTTGAGAGATTTCGCTCTGATTTTTCCATTCCCTCCTGGGTTGTTTTGGAAGAGCTTTCTGAGCCTTCTAATTATTTCCATTTGGCTGAGGGACATTAGTTCCCCAGCCTCTTTATTGCTGAGTGTGGATTTTCTTTTCCACCAAATCCCTTGTGTCTGGAATTCTGTCATTACTTTGACGTTGTGCCTACAAGAATAGCCCCCAACACATGGAGAATAGTTAATGGGGTTCATAAAATAAATCAAGTCCATGGAAATCGCATAGGAATTCCAGAAATCATGTACTGCTATAGATGGGCAGTTAATGATAACATTTTTTATTTAAAAACTAGATTTTTAAATAGAGCCTTAGTAGTCAATCTCCCTGATGCCAATAGGGATTATTTTGAATATGGGTTGTCATAAAAAATTGGCAACACCCTCCATTAACTGGAGATGAGGTTTACCAGGGTCCGAGATAGCCTCCTCACGGCAATGGGATAGGTTATTTTTATTTCGTTTTATTTATTTTAAAATTATGCTTCCTTTATATTTGATAAAATGTGTCACTGATATTTCAATGTTTATTTATTTGCAGTTGAAAGTAAAAGAAAGTGCCCAAAAGAAGCAGATGTCAATATAAGGCATTAGAAACTTATCTGGAGTCTGCATCAATCTGTTGCCGATGAGCACATTAGAGCAACCTCATATCTGTTGCAGTACAAGAGCAACACAACCTCTTTTACTGCTCGTCCAGTAATAACTGAATCAGAGCCAATACCAGCTTCCACCAGCTCCTCGCCTGAATCTCACATCCCTTTGAGTGAAAGAATGAAGAAGAGAAGTCCTCCCACTCTCCTCGAGAAGCCTGCCTCCGGTTCTTGAGAGGCAAAAAGAAGTAAAGTTGATGTCCTAGGGGAGGGGACAAAGAAGAATGATGCACCTTCCTCAGCGGCTACTGTGAACGTTGTCGAGAAGCCCGCAGTGGCTCTGAGTAGGTCTGCTACTCCTGCAGAGGTGATTGTAATATCACCGACCAAGGGTTCTTCATTGGTTGAATCTGTTCTTGTTGCCCCGAGGAGGCTGAAGAAAAGCTCCTTGGTCAATTTGGCTGACACCATTACTCAGCCTCCAGCTACTGGAACTGGGGTTCCAACTTTTGTTCCCCCGAGCTCGGTAAAGTCCTAGATCATTCCCGAGGTCCAAGGTACTGAAGAAACCTTACTCGGGACATGGTCACCTCGTTAGCTGCTCGTCACCTTGCTTCTGTAAGTATTCTTACTTTTAACTTTTCATATTTCCTTTGTCATTTCTGTTTCTGACTTGTTTTCTTTTTCCTTTCACAGTTGACGAGCTGCTTTAATATATTTCTGAAGAAGGATGAAGCAATTAAAGCTGCATGTTCCTCGTCCAGCGTGGAGGGAGCTTTGGAAGATGCTATCAAGTCTTTGGACGATTCTCGCTAGACATATGCTACTGACAAGGCTGTCTGGGAGAAGAAACTTGCCTCCACCGAGCAGGAAAAAGCTCGAGCTATTGAAGTCTCCAAAGAGTTGGAGAAAAGAATAAAGGACTTGGAGGGGAGAAATAAAGAGCTCGACGAGAAGCTCAAGAATGCTGGAGAGCTAGAGAATAAGTTCAAAATTGCTGAAGAAGAGTTGTCTCAACTTCGGGAGGTAAATCGGTAGAAGGAGGAGGTTAAGAGAAAGCTGAAAGCTGCTGATGACCTGCTGTCCGAGAAGCTTTCCTCGGAGAAGTTGAAGAGGAATATGGTTTTGAAGAGGTCCTTTATTGCTGGCTGGGACAAGGGGTGGAATAAGGGGTTGGATGCCATGGTGTCACAAGTGGACTATGGCAGCCTCGAATACTTTAGGGATGGATGGGTTGCTGCTCTCCAGGAAAGTTGATGAATCTTCTGAGATTTTCCAGCAACACATTCCTGGTCCCCCTCCAACCCCAGAAGATCATGAAGAGGACGAAGTTGCCTCAGAATAGTCTTCTATGGTGATGGGAGATCATCCCCCAGCCATCCAACCTTTTGCTGAGGAACCTCAGCAAGTCATTACTTCTTTCGAGCAACTACTGGCGCTCCCCGAGCAATTTCCTACTCCCTCCGAGCAACCTACTTCCTCGTCCCAGCCTCCCGAGAAGTTTTTGGGAGACAAGGAAAAGGTGTAGAGTTGTTCGGGTTTCTGTTTATCTTTTTCTTTTATCAAATGTAACCTAGAACTTGTAACTCTGAATTTTATGATCTAATAAAACTTGGATTTTTTTCATAATGTTGTCTATCTTCATACTCTGTCTTGATTCTTATTGATTACTGCTTTTTCTTTCTCTGCTAGTTTCTGGCCAGGATGGAATTGTTATCTGCCCACGATACAAAGTTGCTGCGACAATGCAATGAATACTTTAAGGCTGGTCACACAAACCTAAGTGCAACACAAGTTGTAGACATCCTCGGCCAAGATGCTTCAGAACAGGTAGTGGAAGCATATCAATATCTGAAGTGTCTGCTTGATCGAGGAGTGGCCAACAATGTGGCCTATTATGATATGATTGAGGATCTCCAAGTCACCCTCGAAGACCTTTATCTACAATACAAAGAATCAACCGCCCTGTTGCATGAGGGTTATGAGAAGAAGTACCAGCAGATTATTTCCGACAAGGGCTATGAGAAGCTTTTTGCTGGGTATGATGTGAGGGAGAGAACTCTAAAGGGTGAGGTCGAGGAGTGCAGATAAATTATCGAGTTGCTGGAGCAAGAGAACAATAACTTCCAGAAAGAGCTATCACAGTTGAAGTCTGCAGCCTATTCTTCAAAAGCCTTAATCCCAGTAATCGATGAGGGATTTTCGTTCCTAGAGGTCGAGAACGCCAACTTGAGGGACGTGTTGGAAACCTTAAAGAGAGATGGCCCCTCTACATCAACTCGTGGGCGAGCAGGAGCTCCTTGGGATGAGCAAGAGCAGCTCGGATTCCTATCGAGGAATAGAGGATTCAGTATGCCTTAGAGAACTAGGCCTTCCACCTAATGGCGAAGAACCAGGTTTTGGCTGAAATGTCAAAGAAAGTCAGTGACTTGGAAGAGCAGCCCTCCACGCAGAAGTCTACCTTGGAGAAGAATGAGATCTTGAACAAAAATCTCCACGAGCAGCTAGATAGGCTAACACATCAGTTCCACAAACAGCCCAGGGAGTTCTGGATGGCTGGATACAATGAAGCGCTCTACCACTTGGACGATCGTATCCAGAATGCCAACAATGAGGGCTACAAGCAAGGCTGGTTGAATGCCTTAGGTGTGATGCAGCTCGAACAGGGTCATTACCTGTGGGACTACCACAATCCCGGGTTGCTTGACTTACCTGTGCCACCATACAAATTGGATATGAGTTGGATCCCTGCACGGGACATTCCTCGGAGCTTGATTTCAAAGTATCTCGGTGACTACAATCTCCATTCACAAACCGAGATATCTCGTCCCAAGCATCTCTTAGATCGACCATCCGTGATGAATGTCAGGATGTTGAAGGATCTCAACTTCATAAATTCTCCTCTGGCTTTAAATGATCCGCCTGCTGGCGAGGAACCTGTATCAAAAGCAGAGGGGAAAAGACTGGTAGGATAGTAATTTTGATGTAATAGTTAGTATACATTTCATTATCAATGTAACTTTCATTTCATTATCAATGTAATTTATTTTGAATTCAATGAAAGTCTTTCATTTTCGTTTGCAAATCTTAATTGCTATTGTCTTGTAATTATCAAACACTTTATATTTGTGCATGCATATCTGTTAAAAATATAACAATATTGTGTGGTTTGTCGACCAACTTAGTAATAATTAAAAAGTTACAAGTATCAATTATGTAGCTCGATCACTTGATAATAAAGTCTTGTTTCTCGACCAACTTAGCAATAAAGTAACGAGTATAAAAAAATATTTCTCGATCACTTAATAATAAAGTCACGAGTATAAAAAAATGTTTAGAATGTTTCCAACCAACCAAGGTCGTCCGATTCTCCATGTCAACTAACTACAGTTAGTGGGTTTTTATCCCCGACCAGCCATAGTTAGTAAATTTTTCTCTTGAATGTTTCCGACCACCCAAGGTCGAAAATTTTTCCTTGTCGACCAGCTACAGTTGGTAGGTTTTTATCCCCGACCAGCCATAGTTAGTAGATTTTTCCTCTAAACGATCAACTTTGGCGCTTTCTGGAATATATGTACTTCCTAACCAACATAAGTTGGCATTTTTAGGAATATTTTGTTTCTCTGGAATATATGTACTTCCTAACCAACATAAATTGGCATTTTTAGGAATATTTTGTTTCCTAAACAAACAGGTTGGCATTTTTAGGAATATTTTGTTTCCTAGCCAAACATGTTGGCATTTTTAGGAATATTTTGTTTCCTAACCAAACAGGTTGGCATTTTTAGGAATATTTTGTTTCCTAACTAACCGAGGTTGGCATTTTTAGGAATATTTTGTTTCCTAGCCAAACATGTTGGCATTTTTAGGAATATTTTGTTTCCTAACCAAACAGGTTGGCATTTTTAGGAATATTTTGTTTCCTAACTAACCGAGGTTGGCATTTTTAGGAATATTTTGTTTCCTAACCAAACAGGTTGGCATTTTTAGTAAAATTTTGTTTCCTAACCAACCGAGGTTGGCATTTTTAGGAATATTTTATTTCCTAGCCAAACAGGTTGGCATTTTTAGGAATATTTTTGCTGAGTAGTCTGAGCTTTGCCGAGTTTTGCCGAGTAGTGTGTAGCACTAGTATTCCCCGAAAAATTTTCAATAAAAAAGACACTTGCAAAATATCTTCATTTTATTCATATCGATGGAACTGCTTTACATGGGAATATACATCACTGATAATACTTACGCAGATGCTCTGCGTTCCATGAATTCTTAAACTCCTCCCCCTCTAGAGTGGCTAGTCGGTAAGTTCCTGGTCGAACAACTTTTGTAACTTGGTATGGTCCATGACAGTTTGCCTCCAGTTTATTGTTCTTTTGAATTACTTTCTTCAGCACATAGTCTCCTTCTTTCAGGTCGCATTTCTTCACAATCTTATTGTAGAATAGATATGTTCGTTGTTGATATGCAGCATTTCTGATGGCTGCTTCTTCTCTAACTTCCTCGAGCATGTCTAAATCCAATCTTCTCATTAAGTCACTGGCAGGGGAATTGAAATTCAATACCCTGTGTGTTGGGAGGCCTAACTCGCCAGGTATAACGGCTTCACTTCCAAACGCCAGCATGTATGGTGATTCTCCAGTTGCTACTCGGGGAGTAGTTCGGTAAGCCCAGAGTACTGATTGTAGCTCGTTGATACAATTTGATTTTGCATCATCCAATCTTTTCTTCAAGCCATTTAGTACCGTTCTATTTGACACTTCAGTTTGTCCATTGCTTTGAGGATGGCCTGGTGCTGAGTGGACCTTCAAAATATTTGACTGATGACAATAGGCAGTGAACTCCTCATTATCAAATTGTGTTCCATGGTCTGTGATGAAGGCATGAGGAAGACCATATCAACAAATGATGTTCTTCCAAACAAATTGGTACACCTTCTCATACGTTATATCAATGAGTGGCTCGGCTTCTACCCACTTAGTAAAATAATCCACTGCGACGACGAGGTATTTGAACCTTCCTCGGGTCGTTGGTAGTGGCCCAATCAAATCAATTCCCCACATGGAAAACGACCAATGGGAAGTTATGGGTGTCAACAATGCTTCTGGAGTTCTTCGGATGGAGGAAAAGCGATGGCACTTGTCACACTTCTTGGCATAGGCTATACAATCAGCCCTCATCGTCATCCAGTAGTATCCCTATGTCATCACCCTTTGCAAAAGCATCCGACCTTCTACATGTGCTCCACAGGACCCTTCATGGATCTCTTCAATAAAATATTTCACCTCGGAGGGATGTACACATCTCTGCAAACCTGCCATAATTCCTCATCTATATAAAACACCATTAGTTAATACATATCGAGCAGCTTTAAACTTTAATTTCTTAGCTACGAGCTTGTCAATTGGTAATTCTCCCTCCTCAATATATGCCCTGATGGGATCCATCCAATATGGTCCTAAATCAAGGGTAATAAAGTTCATCGTCAGATCTTCATCTATACTCCGACCAGCCAAGACTTCAATTGGGATTATTCGTTGTAGCTCGGTACAAGTAGCTGATGCTAGTCGAGCTAGGGAGTCTGCTCTCGCATTCTCTATTCTTGGTATTCTGACTAGCTGAATAGCGGTAAATTCTGACACCATCTCCTTTGCCTTTGCATGATATCTTATCATTGACTCTCCTTTGACTGCATATACTCCCATCATTTGGTTTACGATTAATTGAGAGTCACTGAAAACAATGACCTGCTGCGCCTCCATAATTTTCGCCAACTTAAGTCTTGCAATCATGGCCTCATACTCAGCTTCATTATTGGAAGCTTTGAATTGGAAACACAAGGCGTATTCCATGTCGACCTCATCCGGAGTGCTCAAAACTATCCCCGCACCACATCCTGTAATGCAAGTTGAGCCATCTACATATAGCCTCCACATAGGTAACTCGTCTTCAAATTTCTTCTCTGTCAGAGTTCCTCGGTGAAATATTTGCTGCTTCCTTTCATCTTCCCCTGATATTTCTCGCTCTTCATCGATCATCTTTTCATGCCCGTTTACCAATCAGAGTTGATCTGAGCTCGAATTTAATGATCCTGTAACATCCACTTGCCCTTTTACTAACCGGAGTTGGTCTGAGCTAGTGTTTGTTGATCCTGTAACATCCACAGGTTGATCAAGGAGCAACTTTTGCTCCTCGAGGGTATCAGGATAGGTGAACTCTGCTATAAAATCTGCAATAGCCTGCCCTTTTATCGATGATCTGGGTTCATAGACTATATCATATTCATCGAGCTCTATTGCCCAGTACATCAATCTCCTTGATTTTTCTGGCTTATGAAGGGCTTGCCTCAATGGCATATCGGTATATACTACTATGGTGTGAGCCTGGAAGTTTGGCCTTATTATCCTACTCGCCTCGATCAATGCCAGTGCTAATTTTTCCAGCCTTAGATATCTGATCTCTGCTCCTCGGAAGGCCTTACTTGTGTAGTAAATTGGTTTTTATACTCCATTCTCCACTCTGATCAACGCCGAGCTAACTGCATTCTCCGATACTGCAAGATATAAGTATAATATTTCTCCCATCACCGGCCTAGATAACAGTGGAGGTGCTCCCAAGTATTTCTTCAAGTCTTGAAAAGCCTTCTCACATTCATCATTCCACTCAAAAGTCTTTCCGAGTGTTTTGAAGAATGGGAGACATCTATCAGTAGCTCGCGATACAAATCTGTTGAGTGCTGCTACTCGTCCTATAAGACTTTGCACCTCTTTCTTCTTCGTTGGAGATCTCAGCCCTAATAGAGCTTTGATCTTTTCAGGATTTGCCTCAATTCCTCGTTGATTGACAATGTATCCGAGAAACATGCATTCTCGTACTCCAAATATGCACTTCGCTGGGTTTATCTTCATTTGGTATTTATCTAGTTGATCAAAAGTCTGATTTAAGTCGACTAGATGATCAACAGCTTTTTTGCTCTTCGTCAGCATATCGTCAACATAGACTTCCATATTGCAACTGATTTGTTTAGCAAAGACTTTGTTCATCAGCCGCTGATATGTCGCACCTGCATTTTTCAAACCAAAAGGCATAACATTATAAAAATAAGTTCCCCTAGGGGTAATGAAAGAAGTACTCTCCCTGTCTTCAGGTTTCATTTTAATCTGATTGTAGCCAGAATAAGCATCCATGAAGCTCAGCAGCTCGTGTCCCAAGGTATCATCCACTAGTTGATCAATTCGGGGCAATGGAAAGTGATCCTCTGGGCATGCTTTATTGAGGTCGGTGAAGTCTACACACATCCTCCATTTATTGTTTTTCTTCTTTACCATCACCACATTGGCTAACCAGTCTGGATATTTAACATCTTCAATGAAGCAAGCTTTCTGGAGCTTCTCGACTTCCTCCTGTATAGCTTGATTCTTCTCGGGGCTGAACACTCTTCTTCTTTGCTTCACAGGCTTGATCTCCTTATTCACATTGAGCTCGTGACATAAGAAATTTGGATCTATCCCAGGCATATCTTCATGACTCCATGCAAAAGTTTGTTTTCTGCTTCTAAGGAAAGTTATTAATTCCTTTTTTAATGAGGCTTCCAATGACGAACCTACTTGAGTGGTTCGCTCAGGGTGTTCGTCGTCTAGAATGATGTTTTCAGTAGCTTCCACCACTTGACCCTTCACGCGTTGAGACTCATCTCTAGGATCCAAGGTTTCAATTTCTGCACCTTCATCCACTTGATAGGTAGTAGTCTTTCTCTTTGATTCTTCCAGTTCTTCTTGCTCGGTGGATGAATAATAGCAGTCTCGAGCTACTTTCTGATCACCTTTCACAACTCCTACTCCAAAATTTGTTGGAAATTTTAGGCGTTGATGTACTGTAGATGGTACCGCCTCGAACTTCTTCAATCCTACTCTTCCCATGATGATATTGTATGATGATTGCACATTCTTATCCATTACGAAGAAACATATTCTTTCTGTTCGACAAGAAGGCCACGTACCAATGAATATATCCAACTTGATTGTCCCAAGTGGAAATACTTTCTCGCCAGCAAAATCGATGAGGGGTCTGTGATAAGGTTCCAGTTGAGATAGCTTTAGATTCAAACTGTCGAAGCACGAGTAGAACATGATGTCTGCCAAGCTACCATTATCTACCAATACTCTTGAAATCATTACTTCCTTCATTCTCATCTTGATCACTAGTGGGTCATCATGAGGATATAGAACACCTGCCATGTCATTCTTCGAGAAACCAATTACTAATTTCTCTTTGTTCACCTTTATCGGGCGATCCTCCTCAGCTAAATTTATTCGTTGAATGTACGAGCAAGACTGAGAGTCGCAGAGGTAAGATTTTCTTTCTGCAGTAAGGTCTCCTCCTCCTGCATCTCCACCTGTTATAACATTACAGTCAAATGACCCAAAGCGTATTGAAAATACTTCTCGTTCTGGCTTCCTTGGTCTCTTGGGATGATCGGGGTCGTCTTCTGGATCAACTTCAATGTTTCTTTTATTACTTTCCTCTGCTCGACGAGGAGATCTAGACCTCTCTCTTGCTCGGTCGTTGTTTCTTCTTTCGTTTCTATGATCAACATACTTTGACAGCTTTCCTCGTTGGATGAGTGTTTCAATCTCATTCTGAAGAGCTATGCAATTTTTGGTCGTATGGCCATGATCTTTACAAACTCGTAATATTTTTCCCTATTCTTCGTGTTAGGGTTTGCTTTCATTTTTGTTGGCCAGTTTAACTCCTCGTTGTTCTTGATTTCTTCCAGGACGTGGTTGATATCTACCTTCAAAGGAGTATAATTATCAAATTTCTTCAAGACCTCCCATGACGACCTATTTTTGGATTGTTTGTCACCGCCATTGTTCTTATGCTCTCTCTTCTTGGCTTTGTCGACTTCCACTTTTGTTTCTTTATCCATATTCTTCTTCACAGCCATAGCCTCCTCGTCATTCATGATTTTGGCCGCTTTTGCCATCAATTCTGACATAGTTGTGGGTGGATCTTTGGCCAAAGTGTAATACAACTTGTTAGGCAACAGCCCACTCATCAAGGCAGTGATCGTTGTCTTCTCCTCATAATCAATGACTTCAAGTTTCTCGTTGTTAAAACGAGTTATATAATCTCTGGTACTCTCACCAGCCTTTTGTCTAACACTTAACAAGTGTGCTACTCGTTTAACTAGCTTTGCCCCAAAACATAAATTCCCAATGAATAACTCGGCCAGTTGAAGAAAAGTTGAGATCTTACCCCGAGGAAGATTATTATACCATATTTGAGCAGATCTGGTAAGAGTTCCTGAGAATGACCTGCATCTCATCTCGTTTGGGATAGCATAGATGTCGGCAGCAGCTTGATATTGTTCTATATGAAGAACAGGGTCAGTCTTTCCATCATATTTGGGGGTCACAACAGGTGCTTTGAACTTTGATGGTGTTGGAAAATCTACAATATCCTCGACAAAAGGTGTTCCTTGAACAAAGGTTCATTATAAAGGGTTCTTGGCTTTAACCATCTCCCCTAATCTATCCTCCAGCCTTTGAATAGAGCCTTTCCATGCATCATTTCCTTCTTCAGTCCTCTTGGTTCGAGCAACTGATCACGTTGATGTGGCTTCCTGAGATCTATCTTGATGAGCAGCTGGTCGCGACTAGGCAGATCCTTCCCTTAAGGCTGTTGATCGTCGAAAGCTCCTCGACGCTGCATTATAAGGACTTTTGTTCCTCCTAGGTCCTAATCGGTCGAAAGGAGAAACCCTACTTAATCTTTCCAATGCGCTGGTCCTTTCTGGGGAGAGAGTGACACGTTGTTCAGTATCTGTGGCTCGCACTGACGAAGTTTGCCCAGGTTGATAAGAGAAATCATCATATCCCTCATTGCGATACGAATTGGCATGCCTAGTACATGAGGATGGCGCACGGGTGTTTCTTTGAATACTCCGTAGTCCTGAATGAGTTGGTGCACCGCCATGAAGGGTTTGTATGAGTTGTCGCATTGTTTCTTGCGTGACGGTCTGGCCCTGAGCCAGATTTGTCATTATTCCAGCCAGATCTGGAATATTTGGTGGAGCAGATGGATTTGGAGGGCTTCCAGCGTTTCAATTGCTGGATTCTGGAATATCAGCCATTGGTGATGAATTGTTTTTGATGGAAAACGATTTTACCAGTCGTTTCCCACAGACGGCGCCAATCTGTTGATGTAAAAAATTAGATCACACTAATTATTCAATCACAGATAAATAAATGAGACAAAGAATTTTAAAGTGGTTCAGCCTTTTAAGAATGGCCTACGTCCATTGTTGTTTTATTGCTGAGTGTTTGGGAATTCTCGATTACAAGTTCTATCAAGAAATTCCAGTCTAGGGTTTCGGGTCCCCTTACAATGAGGATTGTACAATGTATTTATAGCCCTGAGGCTATAATGTGAAAGGGTAATACATTAAATGAGGTACATATGAAAGGGTAATACATTTAATTCCCCTTAAGCTTGTGCGTCTGAATGATAAGCATTTAATGAATCAGTTGAACTGTCGGTTATCCAGCTATTAATGCTTTGTTCGAGGTGCAGCTCGGACCGCTCGAGTTGCTCGGACCGCCTAGGCTTCTCGGTACTTAAGAGTTCCTCGGTGAGGTCTTGTTCTTTTAAGCATGTGAGTTCCTTCGGGAAGCAGTGTTCCTCGGGAAAATAGTCTTCCTCGTTGTAGTTTTATTCCTTGGAGCGATTGAGTTCCTCGGAAGTGTTTGTTATTGCCATGTAGATTGCCACGTGTCTTCATTCAATTGGGCCTTGTCAGCATACTAAATTTGGTATCAACACATATATTCCCAATTCCATACTAATAATATCGTAGGATTCGATCAACCAATATTAATATAATTATGTTTTCCTACACGCATAATTATATAGGCTTAAATGCCCTACCGAAATATCTCAGGGATTATTCTCCCCCGAATACCCCTAAATTAATTAGGTTGTGGATTCCTTCCCACAAACCCAAGGACTACATTTCACTCAAATAGTGATCTAGACATCCCCATTATATATTTAGGAACCCCTAATATTTATCTCCAAACAATTCTAGCCTTAATTCTCCCAATATCAGGTTTGCTTTCTAACTAACGATTTCGATCTCGGACAGCTTTCCGTGGAAAAATCACTATAAATAAAAAAAAATCAAAAAAATACGCGGTCGGCGCCCACGCGACCGTATCGAAAAGATCTATAATTTTTATTTTTTAACCAAGAGCCTAATCGATTCGGTCCTAATGCGAATCGATTTGGCAATGATGCTGTCACTATTCATCGTCTTCTCCGAGACGGTTTCGGCCATTAAAGCTTCTCCCAAGCTTTTGTCGCCTCACCCAACGTCCTACCACCTCAACGAACTACACATACACATATATTAAGGGCTCTAAACATCCTAGTACCCTAAACCACCAATTAATTTAGGTTAAAACCTAAGTTTTCAAGATTATGAAATTTTAGGGGTTTATTCGTTTTATCTGCTAAAAACACGTTTTATCCACGAAAAACCAAACCCAAAATCTTTAGGGTTTGTTTATACCAAACTACGGTATGAGATATTTATGCCAAAAAATAAATAAAACAAGTAAACACTTGCCTCGTGGATATAATCCGACGATCCCGAGTCGCGTCCGGCGGAGTTTGGTTTGAGATCTCTTTTTCTCCTCCTCTTTCCTTCCTTCCTTCATCTCTCTCTTCTCTCTTTACTTTCCTTCTCTTTATCTTTTCTTTCCCTTTCTCCCTCTTTATATAGGAAGAAAAGGGTTTAACCCCTTAAAACCCAAAAATGACTCGTTTACTCAATTACGAGCCCGTTTAACTCTAAAATTCCTCGAAACTCAATTTCGACAATCGGACACTCTTTTTCGACTATCTCGACCATTCCGAGACTCATGGCGTTGTCGAAATTCCCATCCGAGGTACTTGACCACAAATCAATATTCTAACTCATATAACTTTAATGCGGGTGTTCTAATTAAAATCTGACCTTTTTGTTGCTTTACTCCACGATGACATATAATTAAAATACCTCGACATATTAAATCCCAAAAATAATTACAACACCCATCAAAATCATTAAATCCTCGAAAATCCTAAAAATCACTATTAAGGGAAATTATCTAAATTCCAATTTATACTTCATTACGGAATTTAATCGTCTCCAAAAGGACGGTTGGTACATACTCCCCCTCTTACAATGGAATTTCGTCGTCGAAATTCAGATACAACCTATACCGCAATTCCTAGAATCGCTCCAAATCCTAATATCTCAAGGGGAACGATACTAATCCCAATGGTTCCCAACCATATACCATACGACTACGACGGTCGTAAAGTGACTCCAATAGCGTCACATAGCACTCATCATTTCTAGTGCCTCACGGCATAAACTTCAACTTTATATACTATGCCCCTTCTATTTCAGGCGGTATATAAACCAACTTACTAAGGTGCCCATACACCTTTCTAACCTGTGCACGTTTTCACATCCATAGTGAATGTCTGACACGTAACACTCTCTCCCAATTGAAGTCCCCTTTCCTCGGTGTAATACTCATATATGGGTCCTCCCAACCCACGAAATTCAATCCTCCTTACATCGGCGCCACTAACTCTATTAAACTTACATCCTAAAAATATTATGATCTATGCATTACGCTACATACGCAAAATGACTATAATCCTAAATATGTCCCTAGTGCCCAAGGCCTCTCTCAATTCCCAACATTTGCTTGGTTTCATGCGTGGGACGTCTCGCAAAAGCGAAATCCATACAAGGAACCCTCCTGTTACTCTACTCCCTCGCGTTGTCGGTCATCGAGATATAGTGACCTAAGGCATGCCAGCGAGACATCCTAAATCCTACCACGCTAACCTACGAACGTATTTCTACTATCCTATCCTCCCACCTATACGAAAAGTAAATCTAACTAATCGAAGTGCCCACTCTCTGTAAGAGCAGTACGTACCAAAATTTGCCTTTTCATTAAGGCCTGACCATATTCCTCAGATCAATTTCTCTAAGTTCTACTTCACCCACCCACTTGTGGCGAGAGGACCACTTTAGTGCTTTTTCCATAGCACAATATTTCCATAAACATACCATTATCATACGGCTCATAATCTATAATGTTTCATACACACTATATGACTTATCAACAAACCCACATCCTTGCAACCTATAACATCTCTCCACTCCCGAGGAACACCTCCACACACTCCTACTTAACTTTGTTGGTCATAGAGGTCCGTTATTTTTGAAGATGCAACTGGGATAACCATACCCCCTCTTCAACAAAATGTGGTCTGAACTCCCGACTCTATTCAGGAGCCACACCACTAAGCACATTGCACTACACACAGTCTCTGCGCAATCAATAATGATCTTAGACTCATAACTCAGCAATTAACCCGGCACACCTCAAATCATATCTATAAGGTCGCCACATATTCAAATCACAATAATGAAACCTCTGATCATCGAAGTTCCATCTACCAATAACAATAAAGGGGAACTCAACCTGTATCCAGGTGAAACACCGCAACAACAACCCGTTACACCATGGAACTATGAACATGATAGTCTTGCCATCATTAGCCTGCTATCGCTTCGAACAACCAATAACATTATATGCTCACCATATTACCATACTCGTATAGACATATAAAATGATCATCCCAAACCATATATATATATATATATATATATATATATATATATATATATATATATATATATATATATACAATATAGCAACACCCGCCTCTATGGAGAATGAAGGAAAACAAAACTCCGCTATCACGGAAAATAAGTAGGCATACATGGCATAATATTATCAATACCGCCATAAAGCTCAATTTACACACACGAGTCTAGGGCTAACGAAACACCACGACTTTATCTAGCCACGCTAATTCACATACCTCTTCCTTCTGAGGTTAAACTCATAATAACAACTTCGTTTCCATAAATTCCCCGGGTGGATGCCCACCAAGGGGTCCTCAACATACACATCCTCCATAATACTCTTTATTCACTGTCGGCCTCTGGCCGATCCTTAGGTGAATAATTTCCAAAACAACATTCTTTTCATTCCTCCTCAATCATGGGGACTCAAGGTTAAAATTTTCCGTAAGAACCCTATCGAATCCTTAGCTTCACTCAAAATTTTACTCTAGTACAACTCTTTACTACAGTGGTACTGTGGTACTCCTAACTACTATTCTTTAATAGTCGACACCAAAATCCTTACCAAACACCACAAAGGAAGTGACCCCTACTACGATCCTCATTCTCGACTTCTACCAGCTACTCCAGCTAAGCCTCACCTACTGCTACCATCCAAGCCCCGCACAAGAATCTCGAATGAGCGCGGAAAAGATTACTATAATCTTCTAACATGGCAGGAGAATGAAATCTCACAAGAGAAATCAACAATCCTTATCCTGAGGATCTATATCAAATCGAGAGCAACGCTTAAAGCGTAGTACGTCCGCACAGATTTCTAAGGACACTAGAACCTGATACTCTGATACCATCTGTGACACCCCGCCTACTAAAATACCGGGCGATCACTCCTATATTAAATTAAAACAGGAGTCTCATATGGATCATTCTTAGCATCACTGTCGAAAATCCATTGAATTACTAATAACCTATTAGGCTGGTGTCAAAATTTTACTTAACTACTCTTTTTAACAATAACTATAATTAAAACATCCACACAATATGTGTAAGTGAAACTGAAATGAAATAAAATAACCGGACACTCGGTCGAAATATACAACCATATCGAATGCTGTACTAAAAGAATAAATAAATGCAATTGGACCCTTGACCCGAATAGTCACAGAGTACCTCATATCTAGAGTACAAGAATGAAAATGTCTACCGAGAATCCTGCATGCATCCACAGCTGCTGCAACTGACGTCTGAATCGAAGGAAGTGTCATCCAGGCGTCCCTGTGTCTGGACACCTATATAAAATATATATATAGCAAGAGAGAAAAAGTAGATAAAAGGGTCAGAGCCCGAGTTTTGAAAATATTTTGCAAGTGCATAAATGCCTTATTTTTAGAAAAAGGTTTTACCTCATATTTAAGTTTGGTATCGTACTCCCATGAGAAACCCCTCACCTCTCTTCTAATAGTCCACTCCTAGCGCATCCCTCTATACATCCTAGTCAAGCTACCCTACTAAAATGGTCTATCACCCAACTACTATCAACCATAGATAGTCCAAGTAATGTACTAAGGGCTAAACTTCTCCCCAGTCTTAGCACATTGCCATATTCGTGCATGGGGTGTCTCGTTAAGCGAAATCCAAACAAGGAACCCCCCCGATACACTACTACGAGGCAAGGTTCATCGTCGAGATCCGCCAGTCCCTCAGTACAATATATATATATATATATATATATATATATATATACATATATATATATATATATATATATATATACTATAAGAAATACTAATATTAGAGCACTAAGGATTAAACTTCTCCCCACTCTCAACACAATGCCATATTCGTGCGTGGGGTGTCTCGCAAAGCGAAATCCAAACAAGGAACCCCCCCGATACACTACTATGCGGCAAGGCCGATCATCGGGATCCATTAGACCCTCGGTACTCGATTTATTCATATATATATATACACATATAACCATATACATCTGAATCTATCTCCCGGACTGAGGATTCATTTACCAAGTATTTATAAATACTTTCATTTTTCTCAAAACTTTCCATTTCCTTTCTTATATCCAGGAAATGTATATAAAAGCCAATTCATTATCATGAATTGCTTTAACATAACATATAACTATTTAAAAGCCAATTTTATTATCATAAAAATGCTTTTTCGTTTTATAACATCCCATTTCCCTTCTTATAACCAGGAAATGTATTCAAAGCCATTTTTATTATCATAAAAATGCTTTGATCATATCATATTCTTCCATTTCCCTTCTTCCATCTAGGAAACGTATCCAAAGCCAAACATTTATTCCATTTCCCTTCTTCCATCCGGGAAATATATTTAAATCCATTTTATTATCATAAAATGCTTTAACAAATCTAAGACTGGCCCTCCGGGTTTCCCCACTGGACGCGCCCCTAAATGGCTATCATCTTCCAGGGCCTATCAAACAAGACAACCTAAGAACCTACCAACGTCGGGAAGCGGCCATATGCCTACGGGATAGTCAAGACCACACCCAGAATCACCTAACCAGCGCAGTAACAATAATCTCTCATATGGCCTATAGGACTATATCCACCCTGCATTCATTAGCCAGGGGGCATCACCAAACGCACGCAACTTCCTTTATGATAGCGATTTAGGGAGGTGTGTAACCATAATTTATTAATTATGAAAAATCATTTTTTTTTTATTTTGAAAACATTCATCTTTATATTTTCAAAATCATTAACATCATATCATATATACTTTAATCACATAGTATATATATATATATACCACATATTCCTCCTCGAATATATAAATGGCCATTTTTGCCAAACCATCTAACGATGACAAGTAATCCCAGAGATTCTCTCAAAGAATCATAATCATGCATTTATATTCGCATGATACTAAACCTAAAGTATTTCCTCACTTTATGAATAATAAATACCTTATTCTCATCTAAGGATTTAGCGGATATCTCCAAATATACTGATTCACTCTAAGTGAATACATATATTCCCAATTCCATCCTAATAATCTCGTAGGATTCGCTCAACCAATATCAATATAATTATGTTTTCCTATGCGCATAATTATATAGGCCTAAATGCCCTACCGAAATAGCTCGGGGATTATTCTCCCCCGAATACCCTTGAATTAAATAGGTTGTGGATTTCCTTCCCATAAACCCAAGGACTACATTTCTCTAAAATAGTGATCTAGAGGTCCCCATTCTATATTTAGGAACCCCTAATATTTATCTCCAACCAATTCTAGCCTTAATTCTCCCAATATCAGATTTGATTTATAACTAACGATTTCGATCTCGAACATCTTTCCGTAGAAAAATCACTATAAATCCAAACAAAATCAGAAAAATATGAGGTTAGTTCCCATGTGACCGTATAAAAAATATCTAAAATTTTTATTTTTTGACCAAGAGCGAATCGATTCGCATCAGGGCCGAATCGATTTGGCAATGACGTTGTCACTATTCATCGTCTTCTCCGAGACGGTTTCAGCCATTAAAGCTTCTCCCAAGCTTTTTTCGCCTCATCCAACATCCTACTCCTCAACCAACTACAAATACACATATATTAAGGGTTCTAAACATCCTATAACCCTAAACCACCAATTAATTTAGGTTAAATCCTAAATTTTCCCGATTATGAAATTTTAGGGGTTTATTCGTTTTATCTCCCGAAAACCCATTTTATCCATGAAAAGCCCAACCCAAAATCTTTAGGGTTTGTTTATACCAAACTAAGGTATGAGATATTTATGCAAAATAAATTAATAAATCAAGTAAACACTTGCCTCGTGGATATAATCCGACGATCCCGAGTCGCGTCCGGCGGAGTTTAGCTCGAGATCTCTTTTTCTCCTCCTCTTTCCTTCCTTCCTTCCTTCCTCTCTTTCTTCTCTCTTTCCTTTCCTTCTCTTTATCTTTTCTTTCCCTTTATCCCTCTTTATATAGGAAGAAAAGGGTTTAACCCCTTAAAACCCAAAAACGACTCGTTTACTCAATTACGAGCCCGTTTAACTCTAAAATTCCCCGAAACTCAATTTCGACAATCGGACACTCTTTTCTGACTATCTCGACCATTCCAAGACTCATGGCGCAGTAAAAATTCCCATCCGAGGTACTTGACCACAAATCACTATTCTAACCCATATAACTTTAATGCGGGTGTTCTAATTAAAATCTGACCTTTTTGTCGCTTTACTCCACGACGACATATAATTAAAATACCTCGACATATTAAATCCCAAAAATAATTACAACACCCATCAAAATCATTAAATCCTCGAAAAATCACTATTTAGGGGAATTCTTTAAATTCCAATTCATACTTCATTATGGAATTTAATCGTCTCCAAAAGGACGGGTTGTTACAATATATATATATATATATATATATATATATATATATATATATATATATATATATATATATATATATATATATATATAAGGGTGTAGGGAAAGGGTCTAAAAAAGTGTTGAATTATTAAAAAGTAGTCAAGACTGAAAGAGTTTAAAAAGGGCCTAAAAAACGTGGCAATGAAAAAAGTAGCCAAGTCCGACATAGTTTAGTTGACATGTTCATTCAAAAGAAAAGAAAATTAATTATTATGTATGTGGCAATTTGGATGGAAATATCAAGGTGTTTTCACAATGACAATGTAACCTAGTTATGCTTATTTTGTCACGACTTTATTGGTTTGTAGAATCACAATAATTCCAGGCTTGTATGCATTGCGCTTGTTTGTTCTTTGAGTTCAATTTATCTTGTCACATGAGGATAAATCAATCTTTGATAAAGTTTTGTACATGAAATAGAACTCCATGAACATTTTTAAGTGATTGGGTCATAATTCTTTTGTCTCTAATTCAAACCCCTTCACTCCATTTACCAAATGGTTCACTACACCAAACTGGGTGATTGGTCACAAACTTTATCCCTGACCAGGCAGTTCAGGTCGCGTATTTGGTCCGTGATAAAATCGGGTGTGACCAATTTATGTGGTCACGACCCAAATCCTTGACCCACTTCCCTAGTCACGGACTGCTGATAGTCAAAGAAAATGGTCACGGCTATTTATAAGCATGGTCACGGCCAAACCCTGTGACCCTCACCAAATTCAAAAGCCATCTAGTAACGACCCATAGCTGTGACTATGTTTTCTATGCAATTAAACCTAGTCACGGCTTTCTTATGATTAATCTTGGTCATGGCTTTAGGCCGTGACTATGTTCTCTGTAGAAGTCAACTTAGTTATGGCTTTGGGCCGTGTCCAGTCTTACTGTACAGAAAATGTGGTCACGACATTGGACCGTGACCATATTTAATTATAATAATAAAAAATATCGAATCGGGATGCTAATCAGTCAGTTGCTACAAGTTCTCCTTGGGTGACCTCGCGAGGGTCCCGTGCTCTCAAATCTAGGGTCCCATGACCACGCGATCACGAGACTTGTGTAGTCGTTATGAAATTTGTGTCGTGCTCTCAAATATGGGGTCTCGTGACCATGCGGTCGATTTGTGCATGATACATTGGTCCCGAGTGAGTTGTTGGCACCACCCACGGGGCCGTTTGGGGGGCGTTGCAGGGTTTCGCCCTCTAAAGACACATTTTCAAGCCTAAGTCTAGGCATTATGAAATCTGGTCCATGCCCTCAAATTGATGGTCGCGTGACCACGCGGTCAGTTCCTACGAGTTACATTGGAACCGTACGAGGTATTGACGCCGCTCATGGTGCCGTATGGGGGGCGCTAAGGGGTTTTTCCCCCGACGACACATTTTTCAAGCCTAAGTGTGGATATTCCTTATTTTTGGTCGTGCTCTCAAATCGAGGGTCCCGTGACCACACGATCGGTTCTTGCAAGTTACATTGATACCATACGAGGTGTTGGCACCATGCACGGGGCCGTCTGGGTAGTGCTAAGGGTTTTCGCCCCCCGATGAGTCCTAAGTGTGGATATTCTTTATTTTGAGTCGTGCTTCAAAATAGAGGGTACCGTGACCACATAGTCGGTTCCTACGAGTTACATTTTTGGGAAAGATGTCCCAAATAATATGATGTGTTTTCCCGTTTGGAGTTTGATAGAGTATTCCAAATACAACTCCTCTAATGGCATGTCTATTTGAATCCCTCACCATGTACTATAAATAGGGTGATTCCTCTATGAGTTTTGATACACACTTGAGACATAAAATATTATCTCTCCTTAAATTCTCTTTATATCCTTTATTTTATAACAATTTGTAAGATATAGTTAAAAGTTTTGTGAATAACTTTGAAGTCAAATATTCTCAATCAAGTACAAAAAGTTATTGGACACCGCAGTTTCGGTTATGTAATATTTACAATGAATTATTGGAATGTAGTGTTTATGAATGAAGAATGGTTTGTATTAAACTCTTATAATGTATTGTTTATAATTGAAAAATTGTCTCTTTTTAATCATTGTAATGTACTATTTATAATGTTATGTTTAGAATGGTTTGCATAAAAGTTTATAATACTCACATTATTTGTTATTAACTATTTATAATGTACAATTTAAAATGGTTCAGACTCTCTTCGGCCCAAATTAAGAATCCTAGTTATTTTTATTAATTGTTAAGCTTGTACAAAAAAAGGATAGTGAACGCATAAAAAGTAATATTGGAGTCTTAATTTGGAATGGAGAAATATTAAAGTTTTTAAAAAAAAGCCCCTCGAAATAGTGGCACCGACAACCGTCACCAAAAATTGATCGAGAAGTTGATTTTTTTGGTAGTAGGTTTTGGGTGGAAATTGCGGACCTATAATGAAGTGATATTTGTGCAATGCTTGAATTTTCCCTTTTTTTAAGTAATGAATTTAATTCTATTTTCATTAATTTTATTTGATTTTTTTCTTAAGTCATGATGGACTGAGTTTGTTATAAATATCTAAAAGTTAATGTCTTTTAAATAACATATTTTACTAACATACAATGTATGTACAATTAATATTTATATAACATACATCATAATGTGCTAATGCAAATATTTACGTAGCACCTACCATAACACTATTAATAAAACATAATAACACGCATGTAATAAGTCACATTTTTATGAGTATTAAATTGAAGTTGTATTAATTTAAGGTGAAATTGTGGGAATTATTTTTTAGATGGAATAATTGTACTTATCTTTAATTTAGCGTAATGATTAAATGAGTATGTTGTATTATGTTGGAGCATTTAATTTAATTATAATATTTTGTAAAGGTGCTACAAGTGTTGTGATTTTTATGGTATGACGATATATTGCAAATATTGAAGATTGTCGCGAATAATTGATGGCTCATTGATTTCATTTAGGCTCATTAAGGATATACTTATATGATAATGATGGAACTTACAAATAGATGTATAAAGTGTTTATAGACTTTTAAGCATGATTAGATGACTAAAATACACATTTTAAGGGTTTAAAAAGGGGACTTAAGTTTGGACCTATAAAGAATTACGAATTTAGGTTAAATTAAAATGTTATTTAAAGGATTTAAATCAACCATAGGGTTTTACCCCACCCCCCCACCCCCCCCATATAAACCCCCACACACTTTTGGAGGCTACACATGTTGGGAGAGAAGTGTAACACTCCGTAAATTCGAGGACTTTTAATTTAATTATTTTTGGAAGAAATATAATTTATTTTATCTGGGAGAAATTACATTTGAAATTTGGAGAATTTATTTAAATTAGAGGATTCATTTAATTTGGGGAATTGAGATTTAATTATTCGGATTATTTTTGTCTCTTTTTTTTAAGTAAAAAAATTTGGAGATTGTTATAAAATAATTCGGATGACAATTCTGAGTGTACAGTTGAGACTGGATGGGTTTAAATAGTCGTAAAAGAGTACCCAGGGATAGTAAATGAGTCTCGAGCAATTTTTAGGCATAACCAAGCTCACACGAGAGTATTTGAGCCATTTTAATAAAGCCCACAAGCCTAATAGGGGAATTGACTTAATAAACCTAAAAGTGAGAGGGTGTGGCAACCATAAAATTTTAAGAAAACCTAAGTAAGTCAAGAAGAAACGAAGGAACAATTGGAAAAACTTTGGGAGCCAAAATAAAAAACAAATGTGTGTTCTTCATTAAATCATCATCATCTAGACCAAAGGATTCAGGCCCTACGAACCCTTTAAGGCAAGTGGCTAAACTTGCTCTTAAACTAATTACAAATTTCAATTCATATCATAGTAGGTGTGATAATATTATTTGGGTTTCGGGTTGGTTTAATATCTAAATTGGGTTTGGATGGGTAGGATTGAATTGTAGAAAAACTTCTTTAATTTGTAGAGGTCTATGAAATTGGGCAAATTAAACCGTCATTTTAGAAACTGTTTTGCAATGTTTTTGTTTCGAAAATGGATATTCTATCTGAGTTGCCTCGCAGAAAATCTTATTTTCTGCTTTTTTTTCTCGGAACGTTTTCTCCAAAAACGACTCCAAAATGCCGCAAAACTGCATTTTAAAAATCTGGGCAGATTCGTGGGGTAAATTTTAAGAAATCTTATTTTTAGTTGTTATTCCATAAAGGTTTCCTAGATTGATTGATTGTGATTCTTGTTCTATAATAAGAACAATAAGCCTAAAGTGGATATTAGGTTTACATAAAGTGAGATAAGTAAGTAATGGGATAATTGCGAAAATATCTATAATTGATAAATGAATGAAATTCGAGAAGGGGAATGTAGTGATGAGTGAACCTATGTTTATGACCAGTAGTGATGATGGGACTAACTACTGAAAAATAATAAAGGGTTAACTAGGGCCTTAGAGTTGTGTTAAAATTCATATAAATACGATAGTGAGTAAATATCGTATGTAATAAATATGGTGAGTATTCAAGAGAAACATACTACGTACGAATGATAATTTGGAATTTGAGGAATAAGTTCTAAAAGATGAAATTTCAGACCGAAGGATGAGTCTGGATAATTAAGTTGGGTGGTTAGTCATATTATTAACGTTCACGACAATTGATGATCGACTTCAGATTCTTGTTTATCTTAGTATATCTCTAGCCACCGGTTAATATTTTAAGCGGAGTGTTATAGGTGGTATCAGAGCATCAGGTTCTAATGTCTTAGGATCTGTGCGGGTTTTCTATGTTCTTCCGTAAGGGTTCTATATATAGAGCCCTATTATTAGAATTGTTGTGTTCATTACACCTTTATGATCTTCTGCGATGAGTAATTAATTGAACTATGTGCTGATATAGTTACTCTTGTTTCATATGCCGCCGAGAAGAGTTCTTCCAGTGAGGGCAAACAGAGGGGATGATAATATGGAACCCCGAATGCCTCAGGGGATTGTGACCATATCCGAATATGCTAATATTGTGGCACAAGTAGTAAATGCTGCCATTTTCGTGATGTCACAAACAACTGTAGCTCTGGTAGCTCAAACCCACTCCGGTCTATCTACATAGGAGAGAGTTAGGGAAGCTTCTGTAAAAGGACATCCTCTCGAGTTTGAAGGCAGGGAGGATGTGGTTGTCACCAGTCAATGGAAAAAGGACATTCAACAACATCTTCAAATGGTGGAATGAAGTTAGGCGTAGAAGAAAATACTCGCCACTTTTAAATTGGTTGGCGCAACTCTTCAATGGTGGGTGTCAGTCAATACATCTAAACATAGAGATACAATGCCCATAGAAGATTTTTAGGTATGCTTTGATCGGAAGTATTTTCCTTTCGCGACTCAGACTTAAATGAGACGGAGATTACTAGATATGACTGAAGGTGATTGAACGGTGGCTGAGTACGAAGAAGAATTTACCCGATTGGAGAATTTTGTTCTCGGCGAGGTAAATACAGAGGATAAGCGAATAGTGAAGTTTTTGGGAGGTTTAGATTGCCGAATTCGACAACTTTTGTTAGGAAACCCAACATTACTTACTTTTATCGATGTGATGAATGCGACATTGTTACATTGTCAAAATTATCATCTTCATTTAAAAGGGAGTAAGAAATTTGGGTACTCGGTTTCGTCAAACAGGTCTGGAGGAAATGATGTCAGTGGGGCAAAATCATCATAGAAATAGGGGTATAGACAGAAAGAACGAGATCTCCATTCGGGGAATTCAGGTAAGAGGCAGCGGTCGGGAGATTTTAGATTTGATGGTAGTGTCTCTAGATAGAATTATCAAGGGCCACAACCGTGTTTTGTTCCTCAGGGTGGGCAAGAAGGATTTACTGGGAAATGTTTCTTTTGTGGAGAGATAGGCCATAGGGCGAGGGATTGTCCTCAGAGAGGCAGAGGGCAACCTTTTGAAGAGGTTTTGGATGTGTAACCCCTATAACAGTTCATGGGCCAGTTCAGACATGAGACTTTGATCAGGGACCCATTGATGAAACAAGGTAGTTAGAATATGGAGGTAGTATGTAAAATATTTTCCTATGTGAATAGGTCATGATTTGAGTGATATTGGGAGCGTCACATGTAAGATTGTTATCTCTAAAATTTGCGAGTGGGTCGAAGTAATTGAGTGGTTGGTTCTTATAACGATGTTGTATATATATAATTAGGTTGAGGGGGGCTAAGTGTGGCATTTGGAAGATATCTTTTGAGAAGGGTGTGGATATTCCCCAGGTCATAGTCGTCCCGTGTGTTATTATACGATATATATATTTTTGGGATGAGACGTGGTGGGTATGTTTCGTCTCATTTCCAGTTGGAGCTATGACCGCTTCCCGGGACGTCGTGTGTGTGAGTTATCATGAGGTGGGTGTCGTTAATCCCCTCCAGGTGGTCCCCAGTTGCTACATGAGCCGGGCACTGGGAAGATGATAGCATTGATGCAGTTTTATCAGCGATATATATAGCCGGGTGGATTATGTGCATGTCCATTGTACATCAGATATGATATGTACACTTGGTCATGGGTATGGATGATTGGTATATGTATATATATGGTGAGAATAAAATACATATATATATATATATATATCTATATAATAAGGAGTAGAATTTGGACACTATTTAATAAGATCATAAGCTAATTAGGGGTTGAGATTAAAACACCAATGCAAGAAATCAAGGGTTGGGATTGATTTATTTTATTTTACTCTTTTACCCCTTCATTTTTTTATTTCCCCCTCTTTTTAGCCCTTCATTTCCTTTCCCCCACTTACTCAAAATTCAAAAACATGGTCAAAATTGGAAATGACACACTCAAAACCTTTTTTCCTGTGACGGTGTAAACTTCTCTCTCGCCCATTTCCAACAACCTTATCTCTCTCGGCAAAATGGGAGTATCTTCCGGGTGAGTTGCTAAATTGAATTTGTGCATAAGATCTTTGTGCTTCGGTTTAATTGAAATAATTATTTCTTATATAGATTTCAGGTATCTCACCCTATGGATTCAACTTAAATATTGAGTCAAAGGTATTATATCTCCAGCTTCCTCTATCTGATATGAGTGGTTTTGCATTTATAAGCTTTCAGATTTAAGGGTTTTAGGTATTTTTTTCATATGTCATGGATTTTATAGAAATAGGGTTATTGGTATGGGTTTTTTGATTTTTTGTTTATATTTTAGGGTTTTGGATATATGGGTTTTAGGTTTTAGTATCAATTTCAAATATTATAGGATTTCTGGCATGTTTTTTTTGCATTTTAGGGGTTCGTGATTTTATTCTTGGATTGTAGCCTTCCTTTCAGCTCAATTTGGGGATTCCCCCCCATGATTTGAGGCATATGGGTTTTATGTACATAGTTTTTGTTGGTTTTATTATGGATTACTGTTTTTTCAGGTTCAACATGGTGGCTATGTATTTTTGAAAAAAACACGCACATTATTTAGAAAAATACATGCACCGTATTTCAATTCTAGGGGGTAGCTGTTGTGTACAACGTTTGTTTTGTATCCAGGTGTTTGATGTAGTTGATAGTTTGTACCAAATATTTGAAAAAATTCCCAAGAGAGCTTTATAACTATTTTTGTGACTCTGGGTTTAGGTTTGTTGTGAATGTGTATTTTTATATCTTATTTCTAATATGAAACTTTAAATTTGTTTTGAATTTTCTTTTTTATCCATTAAGGTGTGATAAAGTGCAAGGATTTTAGTTGAGGTTACTTTTGCATCTGTTATATGTGTTGTACATAGCCCTCGAGTTTGAAGTTTGAATTGTATTTTCACGAAAGAAGAAAAAGGAATCAATTTAGACAAAAGGCATTAGGATATATCATCTTCTTAAATGTTGAATTGATGAGCGTAACATGTATTAGTAGCGTGAACTACTATTGTTCAAGCTCTTTTTGTTGTTTTTATATTCTATTATAATATGTCCACTTCAAGTTCTATTTGGGATCTTACTGTTCTAAATGTGATATTCTACGATATTTCCAACTTTTTTTATGTTTAATTAGTATTCCTTTATTTTATCTTTTGAAATTCTTGTTTGGCATAACTTATATCTCCAGGAAGTCAAATCAATAGGAGAAATAGGATGTCAAAGTCGAATCAATACTCTTAAATCTCTATCTAAACGCAAAAAACTGTGCCACCATCGCCGATCACTGTTTATTGTGACAAGGGGCAATAGTGCAAGTCACCGTTCGTTACAAAATGGGTTGCCTCACTCTTATGTGCACGAGCCATGCGTCACACTTAATGTTTTTAGTATTTACGTGAGTCAAGCCTTTCATAAACTAACTAATATTTAACATCTTTAGGAGTCCTCTACAATGTACAAGGTTTGGGTAATACTTTCTATAATTTCCGAATTAGAAGATTGTAAATATGTTGACATTGCAATAGGTAATACATTGTTATAGAATCTTTACAGTGACTGCGTACATTGTTGATTTTGTTTTATAATGTGAGTAATTGTCTCAACGATACCATATTAAGGATGTAAGTAGTACATGACGATAGTTGAGTTATTTGATATATTTTGATTCATACTTTTATACCTACTTTTGTGATCCAATTCCTGTTTGGACCGTCATACAATGAAAAGGGCACATGGAGAGTGGTTGAAGGAATTCTCAGTCAAACATTATGTTTTTGGTTTGTTTCATTTTCAATTCTCTTAATTTCTATTTCCATATCACTTTGGTTGTAATCTATTTTTAGGGAATGTGTTGTTCTCTATAGTGCAATCTTTGTCAAATACAGCTGGCTTACTACATGCCATTCAACAATTTGAAGGGTATGGTGATTTTTCTAAAGTTTGTTCAAATTTTATATTTTTTCTCTAATTGTTTTGGCTTTAGGTGTTAGAATTAAAGAAATGTAACTTAACTAGAGTGTCTCACTTTATGCTATACATGATGGTTTTATCTGCTGCGATGAGAAAGATGATACTGTAGGAAATTTGACTCGGTTCTCATATTGTTATGTATTTTCATATTCATATTATAGGAAACACGACAATGCAGTCTGTGAATTTTATATTCATTGAACCCAGTCTAGATTCATATTTTTCTAATCTGAACCACAATAATTTTGTAAGCCTTTTTTACAATTACAAAACTCACATGACCATAGTCAAGATTCGTCATTTGTAGATGTTGACTTATTTAATTCTTGGGAGGTAAAACACTGATTTCAGTTCATTGTAGGTTGTCGGTTCTAGGAAGTGGCCACTGATCAACATAGCATCTGTTCATAGTCACCAAAGGTGGAGATGATAGATTCCCTCTTTAAATCATGCCACGTCAATGAGGATAAAGGAATAGTAAGGTACAATTTCGGACATATTGCCTATGAAATTCATGAATTTTATTTACCATTTTATTAACTAAATGCTTTTTAATGTTTCCTTCATTCGTTGTTTGTTGTAGTAAGTTTTCGGGGGATAAACTGAAGCGAAAATGTCGTAATGTTATACCGAGTATGAGATTTTGCCGAGGATATTCTCCTTTCTTTATCTTCCTTTAATAACATGGAAAAGTGTTTTATAAATTATAGGAAAATAATTAAACCTAAAGTTTTTTTTAAGTGAAGTTTACACCTTTCTTCTCTGAAATATTACTTCAATTGCACCATCACCTATTAGCCATGTTCTCGCTCTCTCTCTCACTCTCTCTCTCTCTCCCTGTTTCTATTTTATTCTCCCTACAACTGAGGAGCGCCGGTGGATTTTTTTTACGCCACTCATGTTTTTTTAACTGCATTATTGGCATTGACTTTAGCTTCATATAAGTTTGACCCCATTTGTTGTAAGCCAGAGCATTAGATTACAAAGAAGTTAGTATTTAAGATGAAGTGTAGTATGTACTATGGGTTATCTTTGATGTTGAATAATAGATTGTTTATCAGTTTTTTTTACTGGCCAATTCTATTGGTGGAATTGATGCTAGATGGTGATGGCAATTTTTTTTATGGCTTTTCTGTGATGATATGAACTCTCCTTAAGAGAATTTGGGAGTTATGATTTTTAGGGTTTTATGACATTTAGGAGTTGTGATTTTTAGGGTTCAAGAATTTGTCAGCCAACGTTATCCACAAATACATTCATCAGCCAACATTAGTCTTACTATAGTTTTTTATAAATTTACTTGGTAGATGGTAAACACTGATTGCTTATTGGGCGTTCATTACCTTTTTCTACAAATGCAGGGTATACAAGGTGTTGAATGCCTTTTAAACTACGGCGTGTGGCAGAGGCGGTATCAAAGAGTGGTGGGCCTAATCCATCACGAAGGCCATCACAGATGGTTTGAAAACATAAGCCGGGGTAGGGACATTAAAAAAAATTGGGCAAATCTCTTAGGAATGAAGATCCTAAACTCAGTCAAAAGTCATGACATGCGTAACAGTTTCCTGATATCAAAAGTGTCAAAATCTATTGGTAAGTGGAATTAATTTTTAATTTTTTCATCCTTAAAATAGATAGAAATATATCACTTTTTCATGTATTTTTAACACATCGATTGATTAACATGTTGGATTTGATGTTTGAAAGTGTGTAGACCACATATTTGACAAAATAACGAATATAGGGTAATTTTATCAAGGTTCTCTTTACAGAATTGCAAATTTTATTTTTTTTGTCTTGATCTCTTCTAAATAGCTCAAGTCAAATTGTACTCTAAATAGTATTTTGGCATTTTACAGTACATGTTAGCTTGGCAGATGAATTGTTAGTGAAAATGGTTATTACAACTCAGATACAATCATACAAGTGGGTAACGTTTTTACTTTTAGTGAATTAGATAATGTTTTTGTAGTTAACTTGATATGACATTTTTTTAGGTATATTGATACAGTTTCTACTTTGCAGATTTTGAGAATTAGTCATAATCATAAACGGTTCATTTTTTATTATCAGTTGAAATTGGTGTCTTTGGCGAGCTCATGTGATCTTCTCCTTCGCTTATATTTAATAATTTAGTTATCGTCATTTTATTTTAGTAATTTTTATAAATTCTTACCCAAAATTAATTTTCCCCAATCTCAATCTTCTCCTTCTCTTATATGTCAGATCGAAGTTTGATGGCCAGACACTAGCTAAGGGTATTGCATGTTACACTCCATGACAGGGCATGGAGGGGATGAGTTTCTAAAATTTTAGGACTCTGGAGAGCTTCAAAGTCATTATTTAGCCGATGCAGTGAGACAAATGAAGGAAAAACATAGATTTAAGGAGCTGTTGATTCTGGTAGACACTTGTCAAGCTGCCACTCTCTTTTCTCAGCTTCATTCACCTGGTGTTTTGGCCATTGGAAGTAGCAAGGAGGGAGAAAATTCTTATTCCGATGTTGGTGTCTCTATTGGGGATCGTTTCACATTTTATTCCCTCTCTTTTTTTGAGAGGTTAAATATGTATGACAATGCTTCATTGAGCAGTCTTTTCACGTCATATTATCTAAATTTGTTGATGTCAACTGCGTATTATCGAACAGATCTATATCAACTACTCTTGGAGGAGGTACCCGTGACAAACTTTTTTGGTTCAGTATGACTTTGATACTATTAAAGATGCAACATATGCCTTTTCTGATACTATTGACAATTGTTATTATTATTATGATCAGCTGCAGACTCAAATCTTGATAGTTGGACCATATTGAAACCGGACGCATAACATTAAACTATAAACAATCGTACAGAGTTGGTCCATACTAAAATCTTGGCTACACTTAACCAACAGGTAGGCATATAAACCACGACTAATTTTTTATTGGTTTTGCTGTCTCTACAGTTGATCGAGATGTGAAAACGAGCTTTAAATAGGTATACTTTTTGTTCACTTGGTTAATGTGCACTAGATATTCTAAAACACTCAGTTAATGTGGATTAAATGCTCAGTTGTTCTTTATGATCTCATTTATCCATTTCACATATCCCCTAATGTAGCGTGATTTGTAATTTATTTTTTAATCCACTATACTTTTCCATGTTATCATAAATACTATACTATATCACAAATGAGCTAGGTTATCACCATATATAGGAGTGAATTGAATTGAATAGGACTCAATCTTCATATGATTCAATCACAGTGAATTGAATTCGAATTGTTCCTCTTTGCGGCAACTCATGTTTGCAGTTTTCACTATATGCATATGAAAACTAATTGACTGAATTGAATTGAATTGCATATGCTGAAAACTATTCGAATCTATTTGAGACTGTTTGGGACTGATTTGATATTGACTGAATTCATATGCTGAAAACTATTTAAATCTTATGCACTTTTCACTATATGCATATGGAGGAAGACGACGACGATTCTTACATCCAGGTCACTGAACAATTTGGTCGAGAGTTGCATGGAGGGATCACGAGCTTGGATAGCAGTGTTGCTATTCAAAACGTTATTGGGTTTGCGACACTTATCGACGCGGAATGCAATAAGATTTATGAGAGATCCGGCGGTGGACAATGGGTATTTTTTTATTCTATTATATACTTTGGTTTTTCTATTTTCTTATATTGAATGAATATATTTTGGGATTCGCTGTTTAGCTGAAATATTTTTCGATTATGGCTTTCAGAGTGGGATTAGTACTTAGATCAGATTGGGAAATTATTTTCCAATTCTGGCTTTCAGAGTGGGAAATATTTTCCGATTATGGCTTTCAGAGTGGGATTAATAATGTGTGAAGGTGAATTAGACGATTTTGCTAAAAAAAAGATGACATTTGATGTAAGGGGTCAGCTCCGGCAGGAGGTAGATGTTGGGTCAGCTCTGGCACGCTCAACAACAACAATGTCAGTATGGTGGAAGAGTTGAATATTCTTTTATTGTTTACACTAATTCTGGAGTTTTTTTTTTTGGTTTTATGATGGGATGTGCAGAGGAAATCAGAGGGGAGACATTAGGAGTTATAACAGCTATACCAGAGGAGTTCACGCAAGGTCATTGCAACAACTATAGCATTATACACTAAAAGGAACTGAATGAAACTTGACAACAGACGCAAGAAGACTGAATGAACCTTTAGTATCATGATGCACAATACCCAAGGTGTTCACAACCGATTTTGGTAAAATCATCTCACTGTTTATACTGATAATGAGGTTGGAAAAATCGTCTCATTGTTTATACTGACAATCGTGTACAAAGCTGCTATATTTTGGGGTGGATGAAGTTTTGTTGCTTTTTAATTTTTGGTTTGATTTTACTATTATGATAGTTCTAGAAGCTTACTACAAAATGTCCTTGACTATGATATGTCTGCAATGGCCTCACATTATTGCACGTGAGGGTGCGAGTGCTTGCATAGTTATGTGCACAAGAGTGTCAAATTGCTGTTACAAAAGGTATGTATTTGGTTCTATTGTAGCCATTCATTAGTTAAGTGTTTAAAGCTTAGATGTATGATGCTACCTTCTGTAATTTGATTGAAAATGGATATGAGGTATTGTCTATTAGTAGAATCATATTTAAAGGCATGTATAGACAATAAGAGGGATATTTAAAGGCATATAGAGGTATCATGAATTTATTGTTATGTTTGCTGGACAAGTAAAGGAGACTACCGAAATTAGATGCAATAGTTAGGTGAATTTTTTTGCTGCAATTTTTATCTTTTTACAGATTACATGGGATTTCTTCCTTTTGAACTCCAGTTAAACTCTTTTTGTTGTAGTTACTTTTTAATCTACTTCACCTCTTTAGTTGTAATGTTTATGGTATTCTATAATGAATATGTTTATGATGTGTTGTCCACATAACCGAACACACATGATGACAAGTTCTTTAGTTGTAATGTTTATTCCTTTTGAACTGAACACACATAACCGAACACAGTCAATCTGCTTGACCTTATATATTTTAGAATATGTAATTTCTTAATTTTTTTACCACATCCTCTACTGTATAACATTTAGCCAAGTTCTTTTATCTATGGGAGTAGCGTTAAGTGAAATTGACCCCTGAAATTAATATTTTTAATTCATCGACTCTAGAGTGCTTTATTTATGTAGTCGTGTGGGACTATGGGAGTACTGTTAAGTGAAATTGGTTATGACTTTGATATATTTCAGTTTATTGAAATTAAGTTGGTAATCATTTTCATTTCTTTTATATTTCATGGTCTCATATTGTTATCTTTTATTTTTTTGAAGTCAATAATACCAATTTTTATGTTTTGTTGTCTTTTTATGTATTTCTTTGACAAAATTAAGGAGGAGATGACCTCGAAAGTGGTGGCTGCAATTCGACAATCCGAAATATTGCAATACAAGTACAAAACATCAACATCAACATCAACGATTCTTCTCCAAGTCTGTGACTCACTCTCTCACCCAAGGGTTAATGCACATTTGTCTCTCATTATTTGATCTTTTGGTGTTTTCAGTTGAAAATCTATTGTGTCTAGGTTTTTCTTTCAAACACCAATCATGTATAACTCTCTCTTATGCTATTTAATTTCTAATGCTTTTAACATATGGACTTTTGAGTTTTTTGTTTTTAATTTACCCAAGGCTAATCAATCATATTTTGTTCTCTGTTTTTCCACATAAACTTTCATCTTGAAAGAACTAATGAATTTTGATGGTCTACCTACTTTGGTGCAATGGATGAATTAATGAATTCATATAGGTGATTAGGTTGTTTAGCAGATTACCAGTGTGAATTGTGGATGGTACACCCCTGTGAACTAATCCGACATGTCTTTTGATTGCCAATTGTTCAATGATAGAACTTTGAGATCAAGTTGTCAACATGAATGGTGATATCATCTATTCGAGGTTGCACTGTGGCTTGGGGCTGGAGCATCCATGTCAGAAACTGGTGAAGATCCTCTCGATATGAAGGCTTAGGCCTAGCTGGCCATTTCATCTGTGTATTTTCAATGGCCAACTACAGGCTTCCTCTAAATTCCCCCAGTCTCAAATAGGTCTACCCTGTCATCAAGAAGTGATCATGTTCCTGATTTCAAGTTCATTACATCCTTAATGAGCTTTTCATCAAACCTCTACATACTGTGGTAAATGTAATTCATAAAGTCTCACTAAATGCCACGTACACTCTTTATAATCTTTTACTATTTATAATTATCCCAAATGTACTTTTTATTTGTTCCTTTTCAAAACAACATGTTTTGGTTTCACTTTTTCAAATAGGTAATAAGTACTTTCTTATTATTTTGCAGGCAACGGTGGTAACAACACAACTCGAACTGTAATTATTACCTCCATAGTTGTTGTCATTTTTGTAATACTTGGAATTGCGTGCATTTTCATCCTCATCAGAAAGGGGAAGCAGATGCCAGCGGGTGAATATGAAAGTGAGTTTAAATTTTCTTATTAGATTTAATTAATGCATATCAGATTTAAGGCAACAAAAGAGACTTGAGACATCTGAATATATGCATATCATATTTAATTAATGCAGATTTGCTAATATATTTCAGAATACATTATGTAGGATTATGGTCAATGCAGTAAATGGCTTGATGAGGATAACATATTTCAGTATACATTATGGTCAATGCACTAAATAAGTGGCTTGATGAGGATAACTAAGCGGACACGCTGGAGTTGGATGCTGGCAGAACAGGGTGTTGCCTTACCGCACCGCAGGCGGACCTGCCGTCATTTTTGAGTGAGCTGGAGCAGTCATCTTATCCACTGAACCAGCTAGAAGCTATCATTTCGGGGTGAAGCATTAGAGGAGATCCATTCGAACAGTTCTATTTTTTAGTTTTATTATATAAGATGGTGTATCAAGAATAAAAGATGGTGTATGAAGAATAAAATTAGACGAGATCCATTGGTAGTAAGACGTGTCTTCCTAATGTATGTATACCAATTAAATGGAACCATATGATTATTTTGAACTTATGATGTGGAATTATAGCTATTAAATTTTGGCTTTTGAGGTTTTGCAATGCTCTAATGAAGTGTTGTAGTATTTTTATTTCTTAAAAAGGTGAAAAGTTGTACAAACAAAGGAAGTCCCGTCCAAATTATCTAATTTATTTACACTTAGTTGGGTTTAAAAAAACTTTCACTTGAATTATCGTCGATTAAATACTTTGGGAAAATTCACTTTTGGGTGGTGCCTACTGGAGAAGGATGACAATCTAGTATGAGTATTATTTCTCTTGGAATATTTTTTTTATTTCTTAAACAGGGTGGAGTCGTATAAACAAAGCAAGCTTTTATCAAAATTTCTAAATTGTTTACACATTTGTGTGGTAAAAAAACAGACTGAATTTATACACGATTCAATACTTTGGGCAATGAATTTTTTTTTCGTTTTGCAATTATGTACTTTGAAAATTTTCGCAGTGCCTTCAGGCACGGGCATTCCGCTAGTATTTATATATCCTATAGATGAAAGGATATATAATCTTCGAGGAGTACATATTGGATGATTATGGTGTACTAGATTGATGGGGGTTGATGTATCGCATTTAAGGAATATTTCGGTTACATCATCCCAAGGATAGTATTGGAGGTGTTAGTTGTAGTAGTAGTATAATATTGTATACATGGCATTATGGATCTCTAGAATCGACATTGTCAAGGAGTAGTGTAACGGGGTGGTTCCTTGTTTGGATTTCGCTTTGCGAGACACCCCACGCATGAAACGCAGTGCAGTGTTGAAATTGGAGAAAAGTTCTGCAAATTATGGTATGTACGGCATTATGTATCCCTATGATCAACATTGTCAAAGAGTAGTGTAATTAGGTGGTTCCTTGTTTGGATTTCGTTTTGCGAGACACCCCACGCACGAAATGGAGTACATTGTTGAGAGTAGAGATAAGTTTTGTCGATATTTATGTGTGGCATAATGGATCTCCAGGATCGACGTTGATAAGGAGTAGTGTAACGGGGTGGTTCCTTGTTTGGATTTCGCTTTGCGAGACACCCCACGCACGAAACGCAGCGCAACGTTGAAATTGGAGGCAAGTTGTGTCAATAATACTTTTGCTTGCTTATTAATTAGAAATTAAATCATATTTTTCAACCCAAATGCATATTGGGTAACTTATTAAATTATAATTGGTTAAATTTTAAACCGGAATCCATTAGGCCTAATAACGCACAGATGATTGAAAATAAATATTTAACTGTGTTTAGAAAAGGGGTGGATTCTTGGGTTATGATAGGAAGGTAGATCTCGTGGGTATAGGCTAGGCCTATGATAAGTTAGGTTGTCCTAAAATGGGGGTAATTTAACTAAAAGTTGAGGACGCGAATAGGTGCGCACCTTTAGATGAGAGGTGAGTTGGGGTTCCCCGAGAGTGCGATTCCATTTTAATTATGAAATAAGTGCACCGATATTTATTATGCACGGTTAACACACTTGCTAAATATTTTCACAACTCGGGCTCTGACCCGTTTACTTTTCTCTCCTGCCTGTATATATATATATATATATATTACTACAGGTGTCCTACCGCATGGATGTCGGATGACCTTCTATCCAGAGTCTTGGGAGCCGCGACAGGTGCGGACTGTGGTGGGATGTAGAATGTAGTCGTTTCCTCCTTTGAAAAATTCTAGGTAGGATTCATGTTGTATATCGGGTTTGTACTCAAGGGATATTTATATACATGTTTATATTTATTCCATTCCCGTTATTGTATTGGCTGTGACCCGACAGCTTATTCGCGTCTCCTTTTTGTCGTATATTCTGTTGTAGCCATTTATTTCGTTTTATTCTAACATTTCATTTATTTTAGTTCTTTCATGCATCTTTCTTTCCTTTATTAGTAGTGCTAGTTTTTTTATCTGTTCCATATTTTTTTAAATTTTAACATCTCGCCTATATGATACCGGATAGTTAGTCCTATATTATATTGTACCGACAGTTGATGTTGAGACTGGACCATCTGAAATTCCTGATTTAATGTAGTATAGGGTTGGCCACCCGTTTTTATTTTAGGCGGGTTGTTACACTGTGGTGTTAGGTGTAAACACTCACTTTTACTTGATTCATAGCTAGATGGCTTTATCATTACATGTCAGATTAGACAATGGAATTCATAATTTGTATTTGTCTGAGGATACGAGTAGGACTGCTTTTAGATTAGAGGATAGATACTTGATACATGTGAGCGTCGATGGAAAGACGTGACATATGAGTTTGTTACATTTTGCATATTTATTGGTGAAGAATCCTTATAACTTCGGGGCTCATACCCAAAATTAAAAATGATTTCCCCCCAGGTTTGTTATGAATAAGGACAACAGAACAGACAATGGATTATACTTGCAGTTTCATTAGAGGTATCGAATTTCGTTTCATTGATTCTAGTATAGGTTGTACTTATTCATTTGGTCATTTTATTTCATATCAAGACTTGCATGGGCATAAGGCAAATGGTGTGTTTATATCAGTTTGTACTTATCTTACTTCATGGACGTTGTATGTCTATTCAGTTTTGCATTCATGTATTAAATCAATTTTGTTCAGATGTTTTTATTAATTGTGAATTTTGATAAAGAATAAACAATTTCTATTTTGCTTCAGTACTGAGAATGGTATAAATTGTTAATAAGCCCCATCTTCGATGTATGAACAACCTCTACGTGTGAAAATAGGGGTTGTTACAACACACAAATACATATTGGTAAGTTTAAAGGTCAAATCCTTATCACTAGTCATCTGAAAATACCATAAGTGACCATTGTGGATGTATCTCATCCCTCTTAATTATCGATGCTAGCCATTTTTAAGGCTCATTATAAGAAAAATTCTGGCAATTTTTTAATTAACAATGTGTCAAAACTTTTTATTTTGCTCCAAAAATCTCTCACCACATAAAATACTCACAAACACTTTTTTCTCTTATCCTCTTTGAGAAAACAACTATCAAAAAAATAGACAGGGGACTTTGTGCAAAATAAGAAAATTACACGCACTAGATTATGTGCAACATTATTGGTTTTACCAAACATTTCGGCACAAATGTGGAATTCCCTACATGCGATGAATTTAATGGATGCTTTTATGGCAATAGTGATTGTCAACCTGACAATCATTTCATGGATTGTTCAAACAGAGGTAACATATTCTTTTTTCACGAGAAGGACTCATATATAGTGGAGTTCCTTTCTTCTCGATTGGTTTTGATGGGGGTTTACATTTCTAGGACGACTATTAGTGCTCGAGCACACTGAGGTATGGAAGGTAATTTTAGCCGAGGCTCATGGCTCATAAAAGATAGTCCATCCTAGAGGGGAAAAGATGTACCAGGATATGCAACTATCATATTCATGGGCAGGAATGAAAAAAAATGTTGCAGATAATGTATCAATGTCCTCCATCGGTCCGTTAGTAAAGGTGGAAAATCAGGTATAGGCAATGTAATTGTAGTCGTTGGAGGTTGCTCTATGGAAATGGGAAAGTATCTCTTTGAGTTTTATTGTGGTGATGCTTAGAACACAACGATTTCACGATTCGATTTGGGTCATCATCGATAGACTAATAAAGGTAGCTCATTTTCCACCAGCTAGGATGGATTACAATGCAGAGCAGTACACCATGTAATTTATGGAAAAAGTTGGACGACTTCATGTGGTGCTGGTGGATGTCGTTTTAGATAGGGGAAACAAATTTATCTATTAATTCTAGAGAGGGTTTCAACGTGTGACGGGGGTTTAGCTGAGTATGAGTAAAACCTTTAACCTCGGTCGAACAGTCAGACTGAGAGGGTGAATCATATTTTAGAAGACATGCTTCGAGCGTGTGTGTTTGATCTCAATGGAAATTAGGATACACATTTTACTCATGAAGAATTTGCATATAACAATATTCATCATCATACTATTAGGATTAAACCATTTTAGGTGTTATATGGACGACCATGTCTGAAAAAACTTGTTCACAAGGTTATTAACAATATGTTAAAAGTTGTGTAAACTCCGAATAAACTCTTTGAACAAAAGTCTTTTCAAAATACAACACAAGATGTGTTAAAAGCTTTTATGAATATGTTCAATAGATTCCTTAGTTTTATTATCTTAGGTTTTAAAACTAAAACCTACAATTAAGTCTTGAGTGTGATATTGTTAACCAAAGAAATTAAGAACATTCAGGCAAATTTGACACGCGATTTTTAGCGTGGTAAAACCCTTAAACAAGGGAAACATCCACAGTGACCTCTACTCCACAAAACAAAAATGCACTAAAAATCATGCTACAATTTAGATCACTAAGCATGCAATCAAGATCCTAAACTAAGTTCAGAACATATCTACACGAGTTACTCCACTCTCAAAGGCTTCTGACACCGTTTTGATCTCCCTCGAGTAGCTTCCTTCCTTTTTCCTTGTCCACTGATTTTTAGCAGCTCCAACAAACAATATATCTCACAAGAACCACAACCTCTAAGCGTTCATGCGAAATTGAAAGTGGTTGTGTACTAAACTAAATGCAAAAAACGCATCTCACCCTGTTAATCAAATATACACACAAATACCTACAAATTACAAGTCATTTCTATATGCTATGCAATTTGATTTCAAATTCAACATGAGTAAAAAACTTCACAAATTTTCATATTTGATACACAAAATATTTCTTATCAAATTTATTTTCCCAACAAATTATTTATATTCAAACTTATTTCACTAAAATGTGAAATCACAATATGAGACAAATTTATTTTCAAATATGAAAATATATACAACTAGAAGTATAATTCCTCAACATGTATTTGATACTACAATTCTTGGATTAAAAATTACAACAATAATATCTAAGAAATAAAATAATAAAAAGAACCATACAAATATTCAGTGAACTAAATAGTTCTTAGAAAAATATATTGTTGAACAAGTTTCGGTGATGCGATCTGGTGACGCAAGATCTGGTGACGCATATAGAGTTTTGGGCGATCTGATTTCATCATAGAAGTCTCAGACTTAACATGGTTTGGCGATGAGCCTTCTCTCTCTCCCGATCTTAATTTTCGATCGTGTTTCTGGTGTCGAGTCTAATTGACGCAGCTCTCTCCTGCTCTCTTTGACTCTTGTTCTCGGTTTCCCTTAAGGGACGGAGGAGAAGAAGATAACAAAATTTGTTCTCTCACTTTCCTTTCTACAAAAATCGGTCGATCACCTTTTTTTCTGTAACCCTCTTTTCTTATCTCTTGCTCTAAAGAAATAAAAACCCTAAAAGATATTATATATGGGAGGCTAAAGGGTTTGTTAGAAATGGGGGGTTTAGATAAACTCTCCAAGATCTAAGGGTGTAAAAAGAAAGTGGAAGGACTAAAATGATTGGTTAAAGGGTATTCACTAGTATTGAGGCTCCACTAATATTGTTCATTGATAACCATTCAATCTAGGGTCATAAATGAGTCTAACCGTCATGACACTAAACAAACACAATTAGCCTAATTAAAATATAACACACATGTGTTTTTTAAAGTCTTGGAAAAATTAAATTTTTTACTCATAAAATATTAACCAAATTAAAAATTGAACCAATCAAATTTTTATCATAAAAAATAATTATGATTTTAAACTCAAATGTTTTTAAAATCATTTTTCAATTAAATTAAAAATCATTTCCAATGATTAAAAAAATATTTAATTGAATTTATTTTCCAAAAAAAATATTTGAAGCAACAAAACCACCATAAAAAATATTGTGCACACATAATAAATATGTATATGCAGTGTGTGTGTCCTAATTGTGGTACAAGAGTTGTATTTACCTTTAGAAGAGCAACTTGAGGCATTTGCATTCTTTGGACTGGAATTTTTTTTATGAAGCCTGTATGCCTTTTTCGAGTGAGAGTAACTTGTAAAAATTCTAATCCTATTTTGTCTCGATATCCAAACTAATTGGAACTCCTATAAGGCAGAGACTCAAGTAAGTCAACCATATAGTGTGTTCTTAGTGTCATTCGCCCATTTGTTGGATAGTGTTAGAGTAGTATAGGATGTTTTGGCCTAACATCATTCGTAACACCTCGGAGAAGGTGACTGTCATCCAGGTATGAATGAAGGCAACACATGACCACCAAAAGAGTTATGCTGATTAATTGAAATGTAAATTGGATTTCCATGTGGGGCATTAGATACAGTTGAGGGTCTCCCCGATATAGGGAGGGGTTAGATTTGGATCAAATGGGAAGTTGGATCCCCAATACATAAGTCATTTTATAATTCGGGATATGGCGACCCTGATGGCATATTGATTGGCCTTACTTAGTCATCTTGAGAGGGCACATGATGCCTTTCATTGGTTCATGTTAAGGAAATTCCTAAGGGAAGAGGAGGCATAAAATCATATTAATCTTGAGGATATCAAAATAAAATAGGAAATCAGTTACAAGGAGAGGCTACAAGGTATTATTGACCGCAATGACCAAATTCTATGATCGAAAATCATTCCTTTAGTGGGAGTTCAGTGGGGATGTCCTAGTGAGTATGATAAAATTTCGAAGCGATTAAAGGACATGCGGGTGAGGCATCCAGAGTTACTTCACTGAGGTGATATTAAAATTTCATCGCTAAAATTCCTTATTGAAAGGGGGAGTAATTTAATACCCCGTATCTTTATATGCTAAAATAATATATAAATTATGTTCTATTGACATGTGATGCCCCTAGATATGTAGCTAAAAATATAGGTAAAGCAACCAGAATTAGAAATAAAGACATGGTAAAACATTAACAAGTAATTTGAATGTAACTGTGTATTATGGGAGACTATGGATTGGTCCGAGGTATGATATTCAGGGTTATACGAATTATCCCCTCAGTGTCAGGTGACGATGACTATAAATTAGTAGACTATAATGATGTTTTACACTTAAACCAATTAATTGTGTTTTTAAGCATTGTTTAAATTAAATTGGATGTGATTTTGTAGGTGGAACATTTAATAATGTTGATTTATAAGGTTAATGATTTACGATTTTTGCTAACATTTAAAATAATGGTGATTAGCTTTAACTAATGTATTTTGTGTCTAGTGGGTTAGTATAATGTAATGACGGTTTTTTAGATTAGTTAAGTGTTAATTCAAGAAAGTTCCTTGAGGGCTTATTCTAGGCCCAAGCCCAATTTCATTTTTAAGAGGTTTAATAAGACATTGGGAGAGCATTTAACACAAAAACATAATTTTGGGATCTTACGACTGAGAGAGAGGAAGATGTAACACCCCACGATTTTTGGGACTGAGAATTTAATTTTTGGGAGAAATAAAATTTATTTAAATTGGAGAATTTTAAGATTTGGAAATTGAGGTCCAAAAATTGAGGATGTTATAATTTAGTTCGATTGATGATTCTGAGTGTGCGATTGATTCCGGATGGGTCGATATAGTCAAAATGACTGTCCTTGGGTTTTATTTAGGTTCCGAAATATTTTTAAGTAAGTTTGACTCGAATTGGAGTAAACGAGTCATTTAAAGTGTGTATTATAATTTAAGTTGGATGTTTTGGGAGATTTGGCTTATAAAGCCATTGAGAGATTAAAATCTCATTCTTGAGATTAAGAGAGAGAGGGAGAAAAGGGAAAAGAAAGAAGAGAGAGGAGAAATCTTGGAGCTTGGAGATTTCCTACCAAAATACGATCTCGAGGATGATTCAACCCCTACAATTTCGAGGCAATTGCTTAATCTTGTTAAATCATTCATTTATGTATTCTATTTCATAATTTGTGGACAAAAGAATTCGATTTTGAGTATAAATATCAGAACCTAAATTTTTAGGAATAAATCTTGCATTTGAGTTTTATAATTGGATTTGAGGTTATATTAAGTGTAGGGATGATTTGTATGATGATCTTTTTGTTAGAAAACATGTTTGGGTTGAATATTGATGCTTAGTAGATGATTAATTGGATTTTGGGTTTTGATAAATATAACCATTTTCGTAACTTTCTGAATAGGCCGAATCGATTCACCCCTTGTGAATCGATTCACCATGTTGCAGAACCCTCAGGTCTTAGGGGCCGAATCGATTCGCCCCTTGCGAATCGATTCGGTATGTAGCAGACTTACAGGTCCAATTGTCCGAATCGATTAGCCTGGGCCGAATAAATTCGTTGTTGGGACCGAATCGATTCAGAAATATGGCTGTTTTTCCTAAGTTTTTCTGGGGAGAGTTCTACTCCATTTCTCTTGGGTTTCTCGAGTTAGAACATTCTTATATGAGGTTAGAGGTATGTTTTGAAGATTTATGGGGAATCATGGGAGCCCTAATTTGGAGATTAGTAGTGAGTTGATACATGACGTAAGGTTGAGGATTCTTCGAGGAAACTATGATGGTACAACGTGAAATTTATATGCCAACTTTTTTGTTGTATCGTTCTAGCAATATGACATTATCTAGACTTGATTAGGAGAGACCAATAAGAGAGAGTTCATGTATCGTTAGTGACATTAAACTTAGGGAATTAATCAACTTGAATAATGCTAAGGGTTCATCATGAGACATTGAACCGTAATCTAAAGTGAGGGTAATTTAACTTATTACCGACATTTAGTTGTGAGTATACTTATCATTGGGATAGTATATACATATCGGTGCGTGATTAATTATGGGTATCCCAATATATGGTGGGATCATAAATAAATTTAGTTTTGAGCTTGAGGATTACCATCTATTGGTTGTGTGAGTAACAATGGGGATTCTAATACTTGATGGGATCATGGAATGAATTTAGGATTAAGTTTGAGGTTTGCAGACTATTAGTCATGAGTGTACTTATAGTCGGGATTATTAGTGGATATATCGATGTGCATTCAGATATAGACGGGCTGTATAGTGATTGTTACACACGTTAAACTTTGAGTTAGCATACTTAGGGGTGTATTTATTGGAAGACTATTCATATCATAGGGAGCAATGGATGAATATGTTTTAAGTGAGGTACTGTATAAAGGAAAATCATTTAGGTAAGTATTCATCGTAACAAGGGTAAGTATTACGAGAGTTGTATACATATCGCCAGCTTATTTTTTTTTACCTTGAGGAATAAGAATTGGAGATAGGATATGCACATATATAGAGAGATTTATATATAATATAAAGGATATATAATTATGGTGCGAATGTATATTTCTTATGTGATGATTTATACATTTGATGGGATTGCTTGTGTATATATTGATGGTGTGATATATATATATATATATATATGCAATCAAACATTCCTATAACCACGTATACATACACACATAATGTACACTTTGCCATACACATAACATAAACGGTTATAGGTTACAAAAATACTGCACCATGCTGTCATCTTCAAAGAATTACCCACTTTCTCCCGGGGTTATCACATATCGAACTATTATCACACCTCTATGGTAACAAAATCAATCATAACATATGGGAAGAAGTCATATCTCCAAAACGAAAAGTGACAACGACTCATACCCAAGACTTCTCACTCCCAAAAATAAAATCACACAAATAATAAGGGATGACTATGACTTGGGGACTATATGCACCCTTCTCCTCAAGCCAGGGGCCTCACCCACATCGCGCAACCTCCCATGATAGCATGTTCTGGGCCTCACCCACATCGCGCAACCTCCCATTGAAACAGGGATGTTGAGGCCGGTAGTGTGTTTCCTTTTAGCCGAAGGAGATAAGGAAACAATTAGGGTGATTTTCATAATCGAGGCTAGAAAAGTTCGAGATAACCACCCGTTTTGATCTTACTCTGAATAAGATTAAAGGACAAGAGTAGGGTGCCTAAATGGGGCATTGATTAAAGTAGTTTTTGGTTCTGTTAAGACAAGTGTACTATGTGTGGGAACCATTTAGAGTAGCTAGGGTGATTGGAAAGGTTATTATTAACAGTTTCACCTCGGATGAAGGAGGTATATTTTGTCTGGCAAGATTTAGTCGTAGTAATTTGTTAGCCCTAGATTCGTGTGTGTGATTCAAGTTTAGTGGTAATATCGATAATATTATAGTGTGTATATCTATATGTTTTTCACGGTAGCGGGGTCCTATTTCTTTATCTTCATTCCCTGTTAAAGCGGGTGTTGTTATTTTGAGCATTATATTTGGTTTGCATTACTCGTCTTGTGTGTGTTATGCGAGTATAGTACTATTCTGAGTATAATACTTTGTTGGATGGTCGGAGCGATAGTAGGCTGGGAACTGCAAGGCTATTGTATCCGCGGTTCCAGGGTGGAATGGGTTATTTTTGCCATATCTCACTTGAGTACGGGTCGAGCTCGCCTTTTATATATGTTTAGATTGAAATTTGATGAGTAGATACTTAACTATCATGATTTTAGTGCATGAGGGACCTTATCGATGTGATTTAAGGTGTGATAGATTTATTGTTAAGCTACGGGTTTAAGCTCAATGTTGTTCATGAAAAGGACTTAGTGTTTGTACAAGCGCTTTGTGGTTTGGCTCCTTAAGAGAAGTATGAGTTCTGACCATATTTTGTTGATAGACGGGGTGGCCCTAGTTGCATGTTTTAAGCTAACAAACCTCCACCACCAACAAAGTTAAGTAGTAGTGTATCATAGGGGTTCCTTGTTTGGATTTTACTTGCGAGACACTCCACACATGAACCTTAACGACATTGGAAGTGGAGAGACGTTATTGGATGATGGGATGTTGGTTTTGATAATTATGGAGACGGGACTGCTGGGAAAGAGCACTGAAATGTTTCTCTCACCATAAGTAAATGGGTGAGGTAAGGTTAAGGTAATTGATTTGAGGCTAATAGTCATGCCATGACTGGGAGGAAAATTTTGAGATAATATGTTTTGTGTGTGATGTTCGTAACACTTGTGCAGAGTATAGGTGCCCCAATTAGTTGGACTTTCCATTTCGCTAAAATGGAGAGACATAGAGATAGAAGCGCCTTAGTATGTTTGTGAGGTAGGATTTAGAATGTCCATATTGTTTACCTTAGGCAATTATATCTTGACGAGCAACAATGCGAGGTAGTAGTGTAACAGTAGGGTTCCTTATTTGGATTTCTCTTTGCGACACGTCCAACGCATGAAACCGAGCGAATTTCAGGAGTAGAGAAAGGTCTTGGGCACTAGGAATATAGTTAGTATAGTACTCATTTTACGTGTGCAGGAAAACAGTTCGATCTTAGGGTTACCTTGATGTAAGGCTAGTGGGGCAGTTAGCGCTGAAATAGAGAGATTGTAGTGGGCTAACAATGAGAAGATTGGTGGGTTAACATTGAGAAGGATTAAATTTATGGTAAAAAGAAGACTTGAATCTCAAGTAATTCGGGTTGAAAGTACCGAGGTGTTATCACCAGGATGAGAAAGTTAGGCCTATTGTTTAGAGAGAATGTGACGTGTGTTACGTTTGCAATAGTTGTGCAGATATGCACGCGTTATAGGGTTGATTTTATATATCATCCAAAATAGAGGGGGCGTTGTATGTAAAGCTGAAGATTATGCTTTGGGGCAGTTATAAATGGAATTGGAATGTGTTGGATGGAATGTCGTATGAGGTAATGAATAATCCAATTATATAGGTGCAACAAGAGTAAGCACACCTGAAAAAAGATGTAAGACTGACGGGAGTAGTCAAGCACTACTGTATTTTTCTTTTTTAGGGAAATTCGAAGTCATGACGTAGACGAATGTACGCTTATGGTTTCGGTTTTCCGATGGGATCGATCCTAATCGTTTACTTTATATGTGGTTATCGAAGCACTAGGTGAGATTTATCATTGTTATAGTTAACCTCACGGCCGAGGTAGTGTTTTAGCTTGTAGAGATTAGGCAAGCTTGTTGTTAAGCTAGTGCGTTAGAGTATAAGCCTTCAGATAGGTGAATACCACGAGTGAGTATATGGTAGAGTACCATCGTGTTAGTACCATTCAACTTCCGTGTACTAGGATGTAGTGCGATTACCGATCCTATGTTGTTGGTATAAGTCTGATAAGAATTTCAGGGATGAAATTCCTTTGTAAGGGGGGAGTATGTAATACCCCAAACTTTTATGAATATTTAAATTACATAAGTGGTCGTAATTTGATAATTAGAGGAATTTTGTGAATAGTAGTTCTAGATTATTGAGCGTTAGATTATTACCGAGGTGTGTTACATTTACTTTTAGGATTAAGTAAATGAGTCATAATATTTATATGTCATGTCGTCAGTTGAGTTAAGTGACGGGAGATAGTTTACGTTGTAGGAAATGCGTGTTGAGAAGTGTCGGCTATGACTAGTGAATTTTCGTTAGGTAACTCGGATGGAGATTTCGAGTGCACGGTTGGTTTCGAAATGGCCGAGTTAGTCAAAATAGAGTATCCGGGGGTAGCGTTTGGGTTTCGAGGACTTTTGGACTAGTATGGACTCGCAATTGAGTAAACAAGTCAAAATTGGATTTAATTAGGGATAAACCATTATCTCCCTCTTATAAGCTCTAAGAGAGAGCAATAGAAGAAAGAAAGGAGTGGAAATAAGAGAAGAGGGAAAAAGGAAGAGAGAAAATTGGATTTCGGACCAAACTCCACGGGATTCGATTCGAGGTCGTCGAATTTTATCCATGAGGCAAGTGTTTACTTGCTTTATTCAATAGAGTGTGTATATCTCATATTATACATGGTAAACTATATGATTTTAGGGTTGAAACCTTTTAAATTAATTTGGGAAAATTGATTGTTGAGTTCACAAATTGATGTGCTTTTAACTCCTTATGGATTATAGTGTAAAACCCATGTTAATAGTGTGTAGATGATTAGAAATGGGAAGAAATAATAAATGTGAGTTTAAATAATTTTAGGGTTTAAATCGAAAAGAAATTGTTATAATACATAAAAATTTACGTGTTAGTTATAAATCATAATTTAGATGATTATATATTTGTTGGTTGAGATTAGAAACCACGAAAATGGAGGTTAGGGTGATTTTTGGGTTTTGGAGAAGATGATAACCGGTAGCAGATTTTTGATTTTCACAGGGCGAATCAATTCGGACAAGACGAATCGATTCAGTCTTACACAGTAAGAAAGCAGAACATTTTTTAATCGATTCGGACAAGACATATCGATTCAGGGTCAAGGTGACTCGATTCGGACAAGCCGAATCGATTCGTCCCTCTCAGATTTTTGAGATTTTTCTTCCTTTAAGTTTATGGGGACTTAAATTATAAATTGGAGATTATTGTAGGGGATTGTATATTTGATATTAGGACTCCCAGATAATAGTATTAAGGGTGAGTAAACCTTGGGTAGAAAGATGGAGCCTTGGATTTATTTAGTGTACAATCCGGGGTGTGGATTTAATGAACGTTTAGGACAAGTAACATTCGAGAGAGGTCTTCGGCAAGAGAGGTTATTTATTTATTTATGCGTAGAGAATGAATGTGGGCCGATTATGTTTGAATGAATCCAAGGATGCGAGGAGGATGGAATTTAGTATATGGGCTAGAGATGATTGAGAGGCTATCCGGTATGTCTATTGACGACAATTATTATAGGTGATGCGATACCTATGGAATTTAAAATAAGTTATTTGTATACTTATTTAATTACTACGAATTGGTATATTGTTTATATAAAATACTAAAAAATGATTAAGGTGTAAGTAAATCTTGAGTAAGATAATACTGATCGGTCTAGTATATTAAGTGTATGAATATTTACATACTATTACGAATGGGAACATTCGGGATTTGGGCTATCGCTATAAGAGTTTGGCAATTATAGTTAGCGTATATTAAGAAATTATATGTATTATATATACGAACGTTGTTACGGTATATATATGACTTGGTTATAAATGTATTGGTTTGTGAATGATATATATATATATATATATATATATATACTAGGGTATGCCCGTGCCTAAAGGCACGCTGATAATCGTAAAACGACAAAAAAATTCAAAGTACGTGCCTAAAGGCTAAAAGAAAAATTTCTAATGTATTGAATATGTAAATAATTTAAGTCATAAAGTTTTTCTTTACAACACAAACGTGTAAACAATTTAAAAAATGTGGGCATTTGTTTCTCTATTTATAGGACTATCCACATTATTTGAGAAAAAAAGAAATACTCGAACAATAAATGGCTTCCTTACAACACAAATATTGTAAGGACGTGCCAAGGGTATGCCCGTGCCTGAAAGTATGACGCTAATTTTTAAAAGTGTACATCGTTGATAGGACCATACAACGCGTTTAGTTCGCAATAGATAAATAATTTTTGAAATAACCAATGGTATGAACCTATTAGTTTAAAAAAATTGGGCAATTATTCCACTATTTATGAGACAATCCACCTTATTTAAGAAAAAAAAATACCAGTTGTACTATTATCAACGCTAAATCTGATAAATTAAAAAGTTTGTGCAGATGGCATGGTGAATATATTTTACTAATTTATTATTCCACAAATTTATTAGTTTTTATCATCATGGAGTATATGAGAATTTTACGCACGAAAGTAAAATCATCACATTGATTGAAAATTAGCATTTTTGAAGACGTATAAATGTCGGGATTTACTTTCATGAATATGTTATATTCATTAAAAAAAATGACTTGTGTTAGTGATGTAAAAGAGTTGGTGTTTTAAATAGATCAAAATTTTGTACCTATTAGAAATGCAAAGGATGTACAAAAATTAAATATTCCGTTAATAAAAATAGAAACTAACAAACGGGGTCAATCTACATAAAGGTTAAAAATTATGTTATATTATGTTTTTATTAAAATGGACGTTAATAAAAAAAACTTTCGGTATTTATTTGAAAAAGTGGGCATTATTTTTGGGGTTGTGCATTATCTTTTTTTAAAATGCAAGTTGTATTTTTTGTTTTTTTTATTCTAAAAAATTAGTACTCTATAACATAGGATAAAGGATAAAGTCTCAACTATTTTGACTTTAGAAATAATCTTTTATAAAAATATAAAAATGTAGGTTAAACCGATGCCATACAAAGCCACATTAAAGTGTAAAGAAAAAAGAAGAGTTTACAATTAAAAATCAGTATTCACTTGCATATAAACTGAAAATAAAAATAAAGATGGAGGAAGTTGAAGAATGGACCCTTATCGTATTGTGTATGCTTTTCAAATGGTATGGTATTTAGTCCTAGCTCATATGAGTCATGGAAGTCATTCCCTCACATCCATAAGCAAATCAACAAACACAAATCACAAAATCATTCTGGCACAAAATCATAATATAGTGCATCAAAGCAAATTGCCAACAACATATCAACACAACAGAAATTAATAACAATATGTTAAACAAATAACTTGCCAAACAAATAACTTCCCAAACTGAACTTCGTATGCAATGAATATCCTGCTATGTATGGATCACCCATCACTTCCTGTATATTAGGAAAAATTGTATCAGAATCACATCATAATGGTATTAGAATTGCATATAATTAGAAAAATTGCTTAAAACTGAACTAACAAAAGAGTGATTAAAAAAGAGTGTCAAAATCTCCAAATTCTCCCAACACTAACTTCAAATATTCTAAATCTTTCATATGTGTGCACCACCATTTGCAAAACATATAGACTGTAATCAAACACTCAATTAGATCAACTCAAAAGAGGTGATAATAAACAAAAACATAATTAGATTAGCACAAAAAGGAAAATTCATAAAACCCAACATTGAACAGAACAACACAAATTCAACCAAAAGTTCTTGATTTTTTTAGCAAAAATAAACCGAGTAACACAAATTCAACAATGCAAAAAAGATATATAGAAAACCCAACATTGAACTGAGTACATGTATACAAATAACATATAGAAAACCAAAAATGAAAAAAAAAAGACTGTGTTTTGTCTAACTATGAAAGTGGGAGTAGTAAAACAAAAATCCAAGATCTGGAAACATAACAATAAAGATATGAAAATAATTATTTGACTAAATAATTTTGGAGCAATTTGTCATGAAATCAACTATGATCCAAGGGGGCTTCCAAATGCCTTTTATGAATTCCACAAGTTTCTTTGAATCTAATTCAATTAGGATGTTGGATTATCCTAGGTCATCACACAGTAATAAGCCATCTTCCAAAGATTAAGCTTCAACATACAATGCAGTTTGATAGTCATTGAAATTAGCAAAGCATGAAATTAGGTTTCTAGAGCTATCTCTTACGATACCACCTGCATCACTTAGGCCTGGATTTCCCTTTGAAGCACCATCTATGTTAAGTTTATACCAGCCGGCTTGAGGAGGATCCCATCTAACCACAATGAATTGCAACTAATAAGGCTGAATCTTTATTTTTAATCGAATTACGTGAACATCCACATCAGATATTATGTCCTTAAAATAGAAACAGCTAGCTAGAGATTATTCTAATTGAAACAACTTTTGAATCACCTCGGACTTTGTAGTTGAGTTATCTTAAAAGAAGCTGAAGTTTCTAGCTTTCCATAATTCAGAAAAAATGAGAAAAGTAATAGACTAAAATAAGTATTTTTGATGATCTATTTGAGGAAATCTAATCCACCAAGCTATGAGCATATATTTGACATAGCTAAAATTAAGAGAAATCCCAAAGATACCTCTAAAGTATTTCCAAACTTCAGAGCTAAAATTAAGTTCCATTCTTATCTATATTCTTTTAGTTTTATCTTTCCTTGTTTTCACTGTTAATCAGTTACATTGTTGTGTTCATATTTGCTGCAAAATTCCGAGTTTACTGCAACATTTTTATGTTATAGTTTCTATATGTGCAACATTCGCTTGTTTATGTTATTTTAGTAGGCAATCAACACCATTGCCAATTTTATCATATTTGAAATAAAAAACTAATTAAAACGGAAAAGAAATCCCAAGATCTGAAAACGTAACAATAAAGATCCTAAATAAAATCAAAAACTAATTAAAATAAAAAACTAATTCAGACCCTTACGAACCTGCTCATAATCTTCTTGGAGGCGGAAAGGTGGGAAAGAGAAGGTGGGAGAAGATTGGTTCTCATCCCAGATCTGCTAAGAGATGGGTGTTCAAAGCTACATCATCAACACAGACAGATAATGGACCTTCTTCCGGTGATGAACCAAAATTGCATCTGAAATCGTTAGATCTGCAAAGAAAAATGGAAATGGACAAACAAAATAGAAACGAAAATAATGGATCTTAGGAAAAGCACGTCGGTTTAATGTTGCCGTTGAGTTGAATTGAGTTGCCGACGTGATTCACCGCAAATAACCTTAAATATTTAAACAGAATCATTTGTTCGTCTCCCCCTCTTTTTGACGCCTCGAATAGTTCATCGCCGTTGAGTTACCGACGGGATTCATCGCGCAGCTAGAGCAGTAGCTTCAGAGAGAGATGGTGCTTGAAATAGGAGTTCAGAGAGACGGTGCTGAAGAGAAAGAGGGGACTGATAAGGGAGAGGGAGATGACCAATTGAGGGGTGAGAGAAAATAAAGTATGTGTAGTGAAGTGGTGTTGTAAGCAGAGTTTCAAGAGAAAATGACTTGGGGATCAAAAGAGAAAGTGGGGCTAGGTGTAATATAGAAGAAAATACCATTGAATCCTTTTGTTTGAATTTTGAAAAAAATAGGGGGAAACAAATTAGAGTGTGTCAAAAGAGGGGGAATTCAAATTTGTAAGGGGCAAAAAAGGTAATGCAAAAGAACTCTTAAAAATGGAATCATCCATCAAACTTGTGACATACATAAGTTTCATACTTTATTATATATATATATATATATATATATATATATATCTAGTGCTATCTAGTGAGGTTGCATGATGTGGGTGAATCCCCTGGCTTGCGGAGCAGGGAGAGTATATCCCCGGGTCATATCGTCCCGCTTATGGGTGCAATAATGATTCCACTATCAGGAGGGAATATGATCGCCTCCACCGTTTAGTGTTTTACCATGATCATGAGTAAGTCTCACTTGGTACCGGGTTAAGTTGAGCATACCTGGATGATGATAGAACTTTGAGACTGCATCCTCGAGTTATATCTTGGTGGGATGGTTATGATACTTTTGATTGTAATATAGGTATAAATATACTTGTTGCGTACGGTATGTTGCTCGTATATGAATATGTGAACTCGTATAACTTAAACTTGAGTAAAGTGTAAAATGAATGAGGGTTTATTCTTCTTTCGGGAGACTTATATCCGGATTAATACAAATGTGAATCGTATATTAAAATGATAATTAAATGTATGGGATTTTATATACAAAAGTGAAAATGGTATTTTAAACTAGTGAAAGCTTCGAAATATGAACAGTATATTTATATAATAAGTTACAAATGTGTTTTTACTGTTCAATAAGAAGATAACATAATGGACGACTAAGATTGAATGTGGGGTTCTTCGATCTAATGGTTGGGAATCATTCACGGATATATGGTTCGGATTTCTTACTTGGACAAAGTTCTCATTGGAACTCACAATTACTAGACGGCTAAAGTACAACCTAAGACACTCACAGTCACAAATAATTTTCCCCATATCTTACACGGATGTACTTCACACTATCATTTGTGTGGATTGAGAATCATGGGAAATGATACTGCTAGCTATTCATCCCAACTTTAATTTGAAACTACTCACACATACCAAAAACTAGCACCGTGCATTACCCTTTCCCCATGTATTACTCATTCTTTTTTTTTGTCCAGATCTGTGAAAACACTAATTTATTTGATCCTATTAACGTGATGTTCTTTTTTTTGTTCAGGTCAGTTTGGGTTCCTCTCAAGAGTGAATAAGTACCACCACTCTTAGTAACCATTTCTGACGAATAAGCTACGTACTCTATATAACTTATTGACTTTTTTTTAATTTTCTTTTACTTATTTATTCTGATTTTGTTTAGTTTCTTTGCATTTTGAGCTTTTTATGTATTACTCTTTGCATTGTCTTTTCTTTTTTGTTTACAGAGCTACTGCAGATTATCTTCCTCTCTCACCACTTTTTAGAAAGAAATCAGTGTTTGTCCACCACCATAGGACTATCCATCATTTTGCAGGTCCACCATTTTTTATGTTCTAAATGTTTTTATTTTGTGATTTTAGAGTGTAATGTCCATCGTTTTGCAGATCTAACATATATAGAACTGTCCATAATTTCAAAGCCGCGCAGATGTGGGTGACGACAAAGTCGGTGGCGCCGAAGACAAGTACGGAGTTGACGTTGGGGGTGCATATCCGGGCGGAGGATCTGACCCATTTATTTCCAAGTGGGTCCGCCCCATGAGCAGGAACGAATGGAGCGACGGGAGATATCTGAGGGTAATGTGTTTACGAAACTATTTTTAGAGTTATAATGAACTATTGTTTTGGTTTACGGAACTATTTTTTTGTATTTTTACAATTTAGGGTTGATTTAGGTTCAGAGCTTTGGATCCAGATGTGGTGTATACGATTTAGTCTAGTTTTTATTAACAAAAAATAATGTTCATATTTTTCTTCAAAATAATTAACGTCAACTTTTTTTCGATAAAAAGAACGTTCATTTTTTTTAAAATAAATAACGAAACTATTTTTTTATTAACGTCCTTTTTAATAAAAAAAAATTAAAAACTGAATTTTATGAGAAAGCTTTGGACATACATGCTGGGTGAAATTTACCTGATTTTTTTAGTAATGTGTCATTTAGAAGAACTAGCTGCATTCTTAGGTACTAATGTGGTCATTGGTTTTTTGGGGTTCTAATTTTTTATGGTTCAAATTAATTATTGTTTTAAAAGGGATTTGGCTAATTGCATATATCATATTATTATTATTATTATTATTATTATTATTATTATTATTATTATTATTATTATTATAATAATAATAATAATAATAATAATAATAATAATTATTATTATTATTATTATTATTATTATTATTATTATTATTATTATTATTATTATTATTATTACTATTATTATTATAATGATTATTATTATTATTATTATCTTATACAAAATATGATATATAAATGTTAAAAAGACCTTTTTTAATAACTATTTTTTTCATGTTTTTATATGAACATTGATTTTTGGATAAAAAAAATTTATTTTTATAAAATTCTGTTTTAAATTGTATTTAAAAATGAAGTATCACTAGGTAGTGAGTTGCTCTATGTGGAAGTTTTAATAATAAAATACCAAAAAAATAAAAAGAATAATAAGCATGTGAAGTGTGTTGAAGTAGAGTGGGGAAAAAAAAAGAAAATGGTGTCCAACTCATCATTGACTGATCTCACTTGAAGGGCTATATAAAATTATTCTTTTTTAAACAAGTGCAAAACCTTTTTTTACCAATATGATGTGACAACCCGCTTAAAATAATAACGGGTGGCTAGCCCTATACTACAATAAATCTAGAATGTCAGATGGCTCATTCTCAGCCTCAACCACTATACTATAACATATAAGGCTAGCTACCTGAAATTATATAAGCGAGATGCCAAAAATTTAATATAAAACATAAAACAGACAACTAACCAACAATAGAGAACTAAAAGAAACAGTAAAGTACACACGAGTACCAAGATAAAAGAAAATGCTCGAATTAAAATGGAACCAGTACACAGTGAAGAAGGAAACCCGAATAAGCTGTCGAGTCACAGACATTACAATAACTGAAACGGAACAAATATAAACATTTATAAATATCCCTTGGGTATAAACCCGATATACAGTATGAATCCTATCTAGATGTATAAAGAGATAGGAAATGACTACAATCTAAATCCTGCAACAGCCCGCACCTATTACGGCTCCCAAGACTCTGGATAGAAGGGCATCTGACATCCATGCGGTGGGACACATATAGTAATATATACATACATATATAGAAAAAGAGAAATATAAACGGGTCAGAGCCCGAGTTGTAAAAATGTTTAGCAAGTGTGTTAATCGTGCATAATAAGTATCAATGCATTTATTTCATAATTAAAGTGGAATCGCACTCTCGTGAAACCCCAAACTCAACTCTCATCTAGTAGCGCGCTCCTATTCGCGTCCTGAAGTGTTAATTAAGTTACCCCACCCATAAGGACAACCTAACTTACCATAGGTACAACCTATACCCACAAGACCTGCCCTCCTAACATAGCCCAAGAATCCTACCCATTGTAACCGCACTTGATTATTTTTACAAACATATATGCCATACAAGGCTTAATAAATTTCAATTTAACTTAATCATTTAACCATTTTATTACTTTACATATTAACATTCAACTTCATATTAAGAATTTATTTTCTGAATAACATGCACAAATTTACTAAGGACAAAACTTCTCTCCACTCTCAACATTGCACTACGTTTCGTGCGTGGGGCGTCTCGCAAAGCGAAATCCAAACAAGGAACCCCCCATTACACTACTCCTTGGCAATGTAGATCGTAGGGATTGGTTATGTCATACACACATTATACTACTACTATATGGATTGATAACAAAGAGAAATCCCAAAATCTCCAACAAATATCCTTGGGTTGATATAACCGAAATATTCCTTAAGAGCGATACATCAACCCCCAATAATCTGGTACACCATAATCATCCAAGATGTACACTATAGAACCTTTATATCCTTCCACCTATAGGATATATATAAGTATATATGCTTTTACACTAAACATATATTTGTATACCATCATTCAAACACATAGCCAAGTGTACATACTACATATGATGTACAAGGGCCATGCACATAATATACCCGACTACATATATTGCCGATAAACTGCACCATGATATCATCTTACCAATGCTCGGCGCACGTAGCAATACTGGGGACCACCTGGTGGGGCTAAACGACACCCACCTCGTGATAAACTCATGCACACAACGTCCCGGGAAGCGGTCATAGCTCCTAACCGACAATGAGAAGAAACATACCCACCACGTCTCATCCCAAAAGAAATGTAAATCACATATTAAGACACTGGACGACTATGACCTGGGGAATATCCAAACCTTGCTCCTCAAGCCAGGATGCTCACCCTCTGCGCGGAAACATCCTAATGATAGCATGCGCGGGGTATGCTTAACCACATAAGTATATATATCATTCTAATGAACAATATATATACATCCATGTGATCCCATCATATAAGTAAACCATCCCATACAGTTTAGATATTCATAACATGAGTATACACATATAACCATATCTCTAACAATATATATTCACATATCCACATATATATATACAAACTATCTCTCATTCATATGTATAAGATTTATAATCTCGGACATAAGTATACATAATCCTCAATATACTAGCCGTCAACCCAAACACATTACATACCTCGATATGTGAATACAATCCCTCTCTTTAAGCATATTCATCCATTTCTCCTATGATATGAATAGTCTTCCAACATACATATATCCAATATTAAGGTTATCACCCAAAGTTTAGTGTAGAAACCATCGCTACACATCTCATCTATATCCGAGAGTACCTCAATATCTCTAGTATTAATTTCGACTATTGGTATGGACATAACTAATAATATACATGCCTCCAGCTTAGCTCTACATTTATTTTATGATCTCAATAGATATGTTGGGACACCCTAGAGTTAATCACACACGGATAAATATGACAACTATTCCGACTAGATTTTCAACACCCCTAATCTAGTTGTTAGCCTAATCACATTAACCACAAAATTTCGTCTACGGTTCAATTTCTCTAATGAACCCTTAATCTCATTACAGTATAAATTATCCCTTAAGTTAAACCTTACTAAGGGTGCGCGACCTCTACCTCTCCTTGGTCCCAAACCATATATTAACTAGAATCCTATCGCTATAAGGATTCGGCACAATTATTGACCTACAAAGTCACACGATAGCCACACCACTCTCCCAAAGAGTCCTAAACTTCAAATTATACCTAAACTCACTTATGACCTCAAGCTAGGGCTCCCGTACTCACTGAGATCCCCCACTATACCTAAGGGTATCCATTATTAATATGCACATCGACAAAAAGGGACTATCTCTATTGCATTCATAACCATTACATGATTATCCACCTCTATCATAATAAAACAATGCACCAATCACTTAAGTACCATATTCCTTTCATTACTAAAAGAGGCATACCTTCCTCTTAAATCAATTTAACGTAGGCCGGAAAGCCCCTATTCGACCTAGGGCCCTATTCCCTTAATCTAATATCATAACCGTCCATATTAAGCCCATTAAGAAAGCCCCTAAGAGTAAAACCCCAAAAGAAAAGGGGAAGAAAGAACTCCAACTTTTGGGCTAAAAATAAGGGACCGGTCGACCGGTCCCAGACCCCCGGTCGACCGCGGGTCCAAATTTTTTCCTATGAAGAAATGCAGTAGGCTTTTTCCTTAAGGCGCGGTAGATCGGTCCCCGGACCACGGTCGACCGGCCATACCAGGTATCCTGACTGATTTCCATTTTTTCAGCCAACCCTAAGTCCTCAAACACCCAAATATCATCACCAACCCCCAAATCTTTAACCCCATAATATTCTTAACATGTAAACTCATACTACATCTCCTCCCAATAATTTATATGTCATTTAACCCATGTATAAACATCAAATTTCCATATTCGTGCCCCAAAATCTAGGTTTTGATATTAATACCCAAAAATCCATTTGTTTTATCCACAAATTATGAAATAAAATACACAAATGAAATATTTAGCAAGATTAAATACTTGCCTCAGATTTGTAGAGGTTGAATCGTCCCCGGAATCGGGTTTGGGCCGGAAGCTCCAAGCTTTTTCTCCTCTCTTTCTTCCTTTCTTCTTTTTTCTCTCTTCTTTCTGCCTCTAGGGATTTTTCTCTCTTTCTCACAAATGAGAAGGCTTGATCCGTAAGCCTTTAAATCCCTTAAAACAATAAACCCAATTTTAAATGTTAATACACACTTTAAATGACTCGTTTACTCCAATTCGAGTCAAACTGAATTAAAAATAATCCGAAACCGAAATAAAACCCAATGACAGTCATTTTGACTATCTCGACCCTTCGGGGATCGATGGCGCACTCAGAATCATCATCCGTAATACTTTAAAACGTCATCAACTTTTGGAACTCAATTCCCAAATTTTAAAATTCTCCATTTTAAATAAATTTTTAATTCTCCCAAAATTATATTTCTTAGTCCCAAAATCATGGGGTGTTACACTCTTCCCCCCTTTCAAGAATTTGGCCCGCGAAATTTAGGTTATGCCTAGGACTTCCATCTCATCTAGTCCTTACATCTACTTTCAAGATCATTATACCGATCCTTTCAAGTTCTCACATCGAACCATATATATGTTAAAACAAACTAGCTACCCAGGGCACCCATACACCTCGTACCCGAGCTCCACTCGTACAATAATAACTCGGCTCCACTAGCCTCAAATCATAATATAACTCTCAGTAATATAATCTGTAGCAACATATTAACGTATATACACGTTTGAAATTCCCATGGATGAACTCTTCTCAATTCCTGACGCTAGCTACCTTCGTGCGGGGGAGGTCTCGCAAGCAAAATCCAAACGAGGAACCCTCCTAATACACTACTGGGTAGCTATGTCGGGGATTGAGATTAGTTGAACCGGGGTTAAGGTTTTGTAAAATATTTCCAAATCATAGATATTTCCCAAAGGCTTATATAATAATATAATATAAAACAATTCCATGTCTTTCGACACGCCTAACAAACACCTTATGTTTAGGACACAAGGCCTTAACAAATACAATACTCTAACCAATACCTAGTTCTCAAAACTAGCAAAACTCTGAGATAAATTCTCCGCTTAACAATGAATCTACTCAACTCTGAACCTCTCATTTATACAATTCCTTTACATCACATCAACACCTTTCCACAAAATAAATTCTTCCCTCATTGGACACTACAATTACCAGCACTAGCCTATCTATACAACAATAGCCTTATAACCACTACTCAACAAGCCTCGACATTCCACACTTCCAGAATTCAACAACAAAAATCTCTATTGCCTCCTAACGAGATGGTGTATTTTCTCAAAAGATGCCATACGAAGGCCATACATGCTCACTCCTTCCTCCAAGGAAATTCTATACGCCCTAACGGTGTGGCGGCGAACTACTCATCATACCTTACGCGCGACGTTCCCAACATCGCATAAAGCGTGACTTAAACCCAAAGAAAGGTATTCTACCTTATACTCCCATAATCCAGTTGCTTTACCTCGTTCTCGAATCTCAACTCGAGGTCCTCTACTTCTTCTAGGATAATCATTCTTCCTAAACCTATTTCTCTACAAGAGAAACATCTTCCTTAAAATCCTTCCTAGCCATTTTGAAGGACAAAATGCAATTGCGACCCCAGATAACTCCTTCGGTCCTACTCAAAGAACCTGAGTCTCCAATTTCTTATCCCCTCTTCCCAAAAGGAAATACTCCTGATATTGGGACAACTCCACACACAACCGAGGGAAAAGTCACCAACACCAGGTTTTCTAATAATTGTTGAAGAATTTCTCAATCTAACCTCCCAAGGGCTCCATACCCTCTCCTCATCTTGCCTTATCGATCACGAGATTCTCCGCCTTATCTCTGCCCGAATAAAGGGAAGAAATACCTCCCGTCAAAGCATACCCAAAATCTGTCATGGGTATTGCCTCTCTAATCTTGCACTTTCCTAAACGACATAATCTAGGCGGCGTATGAAACAAAAGCAACTGTTATGATAACGTTAATCAAGTGAATACACTTCACAGAAGAAGATAAACGCAGTGAACACAACAATCCTAATAGTAGGGATCTATATCAAGAACGCTAATGGAAGAATGCCGAAAACCCGCACAGATCCTAAAGACTTTAGAACCTGATGCTCTAATACCATCTGTGACAACTCGCTTAAAATAATAATGTGTGGCCAACCCTATACTACAATAAATCAGGAATCTCAGATGGCTCATTCTCAACATCAACCACTATACCATAACATATAAAGCTTACTACCTGAAATTATATAAGAGAGAAGCCTAAAATTTAATATAAAACATACAACAGACAACTTACCAACAATATAGAACTAATAGAAATAGTAAAGTACACACGAGTACCAAGATAAAATAAAATGCTCGAATTAAAATGGAACAAGTACACAGTGAAGAAGTAAACCTGAATAAGCTATTGAGTCACAGACAGTATAATAACTAAAATGGAACAAATATAAACATTTATAAATATCCCTTGGGTATAAACCTGATATACAGTATGAATCCTATCTATATGTATAAAGAGATAGGAAGCGACAACAATCTAAATCCCGCAACAACCCGGACCTATTACGTGTGACACCCCAACTAATTAAATACCGGGTAGCTACTCCTTTATCAAATTAATACAAAATACCAAGTTGGTTCAGTTCATAGCATCACTGTCGAAAACGTTTTAACAATTACTAGCCACGTAATATTTAAAATGTGAGTTGTCAATTTTAATTAAATCCGATTAACATACAATAAATGAATTATGAAATGCTAACATAACCACCACAACATAGTCACAATAGAATAACCATCAAATAATAATGAGCCTGGAGGAATACTCCTCATAACCATCCGAATACTGAAATAAATAAATACCAAGTCTGCATCACTAAATTAATTACAACCCAAAGTCTGAAATAACTGAAAAAGTAAGATGTCTCTAAAAGGAATGGGGCGACATGCCCAAAAAATGAGAAAATCAGATAATGGAGTCAAGATCGAAAATGGAGGCGTCTACTATCAAGGTCCTGTAACTTCCACAGCAGCTACAACAGGTCACCTGAATAGAACTCCTATGCATGGTGTCCTTATGGATGGGAACCTAAAAAGTTTTACAAAAATAGATTTGAAATCAAACGGTTCAGAGCCCAATTTTGAAAATAGTTTAAAAATTTGCAAGTGTTTAATATCATTAAACAGTGAATATAAAGTACATGATAGTGTGTGCACTCACATGAGTTACTCACCTATCAACAAATTGTGCACTCATATCGTACCCGTATGCATTCTCGTTATTCCCATAGTTAACTAGTCCAATACAAAATCTAACATTACTATACGATATCAAATTAAATTCCCAACATCTTCTATTTATCAGAGTGTTATGCCTTGCTACACAGTTTCCCATATTAGTACTACTAATTACTAAAGATCTTTCATTTTCACTTTACAAACCGTTGCTATTATTTATACACGTTTATTCTTGATAATGCATTTAAATTAATAGTATATTAATCCCATCGTAACTATACAATACTAGCACCCCGAGACTAAGTTGTGGTACACACATACTCTTCTATCCAATCCCTGTACATCACGTACATAAGCACCACGTATTCTGAATCTCTCAGGAATCGTTTCATTAAATAACAATCACAAACAATGGAGGCGGACATAGTTCACATCACATGGGTCACTCACATACCTACGCTCCCATGATCAGCAGACATATTAACTTCTCAATAAGTCCTTCCCTGACCTATGTCCTTGAGATACAATCTAAATCCCCCCGTAGGCACACAAAGATTAGATGGCCCTGATCGAACGCCGACCTCCCATGATAGCAACTACGGTAGGTATGTTATACACGGATAACTACATATACTAAGCATTCGCACATCTTAGATATCACAATATTTCATTAGTGGTATACTTCTTTTTCTTATACCAACATTTAGTGTTATACAACTCACAAGTCCCCGATTTATAAGTATTTAAGTTATCAATTCTTCTCACGTCGTGATTTGTTACTCGATTCCCAATCCACAAATCTCATCCAGTTTACTACAAGATGCTAAATTTTACTCTTCAATGTACCCCAATCTCCCAACTATACCCACTAGTTAATAAGGGAAGGTTATCTCACCATTTAAATAAGTCTACGAGACACTAGAAATAAAATCCGGCCTAAAAGTCCATTCTGTCAACTCGTTAGAAATCTCGTTCGAACGAGGTCGTACGAACGAAAGGCTTAGAACAAACTACCAACTCTTTAGAAGGGATAGTGTCATCTCATTAGAAGTTCGTTCGAACGAGGTCGTTCGAACGACCTGGCAGGTCTTCTAACGAGATGGCAGATTCAGCCTTGAAATTCCCAAGTCCATTTTTCTTCATTCTTCACTTCTCTAAATCCACCCTAAGACCATCCAATTTATGTTTTAACGTATATAAACCATTTATAATCACCCTAGATCATGCCTTAACATATTTTAGGGGTCAAATCTTACAAATCATCATGGAATTAACATAAATTTATAAATATTTCCCCAAACCCAACATGAACCCATAATTTTATTATGCCCAATTAATCATCATAAATCCATTTTTAAATCATCATATATAACTCTTTGAATAATATATTAGTCCATCATCATTCTACATGAAAATCCTAACCCAAATTTAAAGTTTCTCCAACAATTTCATTGGTTTTCTTCAAAACGTTCAATATAAGATAATTCCTACACTAAACATGGAAGAAATATTCAATGCACTAAAAATATCAAATTGCTTGCCTTAGATTATTCTTCAAAATTGATGTTGGTGAATGAAGGTTGATTTCTCCCCTTTTTCAACAGATTTTCTCCCAAGGTTGAAGATGGTGGTTGGAGGTTTCTTTTGGAACCTCTTAAAACTCTCCTATAACTCCCGTAGCCCTCTAACTCACCTAATGGTGATAATGGGCTTAGTGGGTTCATAAATAATATAAAATAAACCTCTAAAATTCATGGGTTTTAATTCCCATATTGTTGAAATTACCAAAATACCCTTCTAGGTTGCCGGTATTGCCCAAAAATGCCCGGGACCCAAACTAAACCCCCGGATAATGTTTTCTGACTATTTCGACCCTTTCGGACGCATACTTCCCCCCTAATAATAGAATTTCATACCAAAAATCGGAACTAAAAAGTACCTGGTAAAAACTACTCTGCATAACGTTCGCGCATCTCATCCTCGCGGTCCCATGTGGAATCCTCGACATTTTGATGTCGCCACTGAACATGTACTAATGGTACTACCTTCGACCTCAGTTTCCGCTCGCTTCGGTCAAGAATTGCGATTGGTCCCTCCTCGTAGGAACTATCAGGTTGAAGATCGATGTCCTCCAAAGCAATGTGAGTATGGGCCAAATCACCCCTCAGATATTTCCTTAGCGATGAAATATGGAACACATCCTTAATCCAATGCAAGTGCTCCGGTAACCCAAGTCTATACGCAACTGGCCCAATCCGCTTGATGATAGGAAATGGCCCCACATACCTTGGTGCGAGTTTCCCCTTCTTCCCAAAATGCATAATCCCCTTCATAGGAGATACTCTGAGTAACACTTGGTCCCCCACTTTGAATTCTCTGAAGAACCTTTTCTCATTAGCATAGCTCTTCTGTCAATCCTGAGCTACCCGAATGCGACTCTGTATCAACTCAATCCTTGCCGAAGTGTCCTGAATCACCTCCGGTCCAAGGAGTTTGTTATCCCCCATCTCTAACCAACATTCTGGGGAACGACAAGGTCTATCGTACAACGCCTCAAATGGAGCCATACCAATGGTGAACTGATAAGAGTTATTATAAGCAAACTCCACCAGTCGAAGCTACTTTTCCCATCCACCCCTAAAGTCGAGGATGCACATACGCATCGTGTCCTCCAATATCTGATTTATTCGCTCGGTCTTCCCATCGGTCTGTGGGTGATAAGCTGTACTCAACCTCAATTCAATGCCAAAGGCATCCTAGAAACTCTTCCAAAACCATGAAACAAATATCTTGTCTCGATTAGACACGATATTTAGAGGCTCACCGTGAGGTCTCACTATTTCCGAAATGAAAATCTGGGCATACCGTCCCATAGTGTAGTCTATCTTTACGGGTACAAAATGAGAAACTTTGGTCAACCGATCTACAATTACCCATATGGAGTCGTGACCCCTCTGTGATGTAGGTAACCTCATGATAAAGTCCATGGATATGCTCTCCCATATCCACGTCGAAACCTCTAATGGATGTAGAAGTCCTGCCAGTCTCTGATGATCAACCTTTACCAGCTGACAAGTGGCGCATTTAGAAATAAACACGGAAATATCTCTCTTCATCCTGCTCCACCAATACTGATGTCTCATGTCTTGGTACATTTTGTCCCCACCAGGGTGTATCGCGAACCGTGATGCGTGTGACTCTGCCATCACCTCGCGTCGCAAGTCTTCCCCTTTCGGAACGACTAGTCTCCTATTGAAGTGTAATCCCCCGTCTGAGCTAACAGGATAGGATTCGTCTCCCTCTGCTAGTAATCGAACTATCTGCTCCTGAAAGAATGAGTCATTCGCCTGGGCCTGTATCACTCTCGTAACAATCTGGGGTGTAATAGTCATCACAGACATGAACGATCGGGCCACTGCATCCTGGTGTCCCAACTCCTTCCACTTAGCTTTCCACACCCCGACCACCTCATCTACTGGCCTACGGCTCAACGCGTCTGCTACTATGATAGCCTTTCCTGGGTGATATTGGATATCAAACTGATAATCCTTCATAAACTCAAGCCACCATTGTTGACGCATATTCAACTCCTTCTACGTAAAGAGGTACTGTAGAGACTTGTTGTCCGTGAATAACCGAAACTTCTCCCCCAGGAGATAATGTCTCTAAATCCGAAGGGAAAATACAACTGCCTCTAACTCCAAGTCATGGGTAGGGTAATTCTTCTCATAAGGCTTAAGCTTACGGGAAGCATAAGCTATGGACTGACTCTCCTGCTGTAATACACCTCCGAGTCCTTGTAAGGATGCGTCGGTGTAAACTAAATACTCAACTCTCGGTCTCGACAATGCTAACACATGTGCTGAGGTCAACTTGTCCTTCAGCTCAATGAATGCAAACTGACAGGCATCGCTCCAAATGAATGGCACACCTTTTCGAGTCAGATGCGTCAAAGGACCCGCTATCTTTGAGAAACCCCAAATAAACCTCCTATAGTATCCTGCTACGCCCAAGAAACTATGGATCTCTGTCGATATCGTGGGTTGTCCCCACTCCCTCACCACGGATACCTTCCCCTAATCAACAGATATCCCCCGGGCTGAAATGATATGCCCCAAAAACTAAACCTCCTTTAGCCAAAACCCACACTTCTCATACTTTGCATAAAGCTCGTTCTAACATAGTGTCTGCAAAACCTTCCTCAAATGCTAGGTGTGCTCCTCTTCTGTCTGGGAGTAAACCAGTATGTCATCAATGAAGATAATGACGAACTGGTCTAGGAACTCTCTGAACACCCTATTCATCAAGTCCATAAACATGGATGGAGCATTGGTCAAGCCAAAAGGCATAACTCGAAACTCATAGGAACCATATCTCATCAAGAAATCAGTCTTAGAGACGTCCTGATCCTTGATACGCAACTGATGGTATCCCGATCACAAATCAATCTTTGAGAAGAAGGAAGCTCCTCTCATCTAGTCGAATAAGTCACCGATTCGGGGCAACAGATACTTATTCCATATCGTGACCTTATTCAACTCTCGGTAATCTACACATAACCTCAACGATCCATCCCTCTTCTTTACGAACAACATAGGGGCACCCCACGGCGAAGTACTCCTCCGAATGAACCCCTGACACAATAACTGCTCTATCTGATCTCGTAGCTCTCTCATCTCTGCTGGAGTCATATGGTAAGGTGGGCTGGCAATCGGCCGAGTGCTCGACAACAAATCTATCTCCCTACTCGGTGGTAGTCCAGGTATATCCTAAAATACATCAACAAACTCCCTAACCACTGGAATCGCGTCGAGTGGTATCACCACTTCCTTAGAGGTCTCCTCCTATATATATTACAAATGAGTGGACGATCCCCCCTTTGGGCGAGGCATCGCCACTAAAAACATCTCCTGCCCGGGAATGGCAAAGATAATACTCCTACTAAAATAATCAATCATGGCTCGGTACGCAACTAGCCAATCCATACCAACAATCGCATCATACTCAGTCATCTCTAACACTAAAATATCAACGGGTAAAGTAAACCTCCCAATCTCTATACCCACACCTCTACAAATAAGCGAAATCAAGGAACCCTTACCCAACGGTGAATTTACACAAGTAACCGTGCTCTCGGCGGTGTCTAATAACCCAATAGTGCGTGCAAATCTCATGGCAATGAAATAATGTGTGGCCCCCGTATCAAATAAAATACGCCCCCATAGTCCCCTGAATAGAGAACATACCCTCAATAGAAGGTGGTTCCTGTGGGACTGTGGCATGCTGGAGCTGATACAGTCTCCCACACTAAAGCTTTCCCTGTTGAACTGGTACTGCTGGAATGGGTGGCAAAGTTGCCATCTGTGGTGGTGGTGGGAGGGCGGCGAGAAACATAAGCCTCTGTGGCTCGTGTCAAGCACCATGCAGCTGCTACGGTGGGGCCCTACCCCTATCAGGACAATCCTGGCATTTTTGGCCAGTCTGGCCACAAATGAAACACTTCCTTGGGATGTTTCCCCCTCACTGTCCTCGCTGCCCACGACCCTGCTGGCCCTGCTGGAACTGCTACTGCTGACCATTCTGGCCCTGCTGGCCCTGATGGCTGTTCTGACCTTGATGGCCATGTCTGAAACCTCCCTTACCATTCCTGAAACCCCCTGATCTGAATCTCTTATGATCCCCCTATTGGGAACCCTGATCACCCTGCCTATGCTGTCCCTGAGCAGATTGTGCCCCGTTGGCACCATTTCCCCCAGTTTTCCCTGATGGCTAGACTCTCCTGATCTCTCGCTCTCAAACATGTGGAAGCGATGATCCTGGCAGTGAAGTAGCGTCGCGTTAACCACATCAGAATAAGTGGCCAATGAGAGGTTTCCCAACAAGTACTAACGGATTCTCCAAGTCAATCCATCCATAAACTACTGAATCTTCTTCTCCTCAGTCATAATCTCATCGGGAATAATGTTCAAGAGATTAGTAAATTTGGCCTCATACTCAGCCACGGCCTTCCCCTCCTTCTTGAGGTTCATTAACTTCCTCCTCATTTCAGTGTGAACAGCTGACGAAAAATATTTGCGATCGAACCGCACCCAGAACTCCTGAATAGTGAGGGCGTCCCTATCCTCCGTGGTGGTAATGGACTCCCACCACTGCAATGCAGGTCCTACTATCTTGAAAGTAGCCAGTATCTTCTTCTGAACATCTGTGCACTCATACATCCTTAAGTGCCTCTGAATGTCCTTCCTCCACTGACTGGATACCACAACATCGGAGCTACCTGCAAACTCCGAAGGGTGTGCTTTCTGAAATGCATCATGAACTCGTTCCCAAGCATACGAGAATGCATGAGCCTGAAATGGCGCCACTACCGGCGCCTGAGGTGTTACTTACTGTACAACTTCAAGGGATGCATTCACCGCTTGGGCTACAATGGCTGCAACCTCGGTGGCATTCATGGTGCCCTGAACTGGTGCAGGTTATGGTTCTGGCTGTGCATCCCTAGGAACTCGCTGCGCACGTCGTAGGGGCATCTGAAATGAGAGTAAAGTCTATAAGTTTGCAGTTATTATCTCAAAGTAGCTGAAGAGCAAAACACACACAAAAGAATACAACATTCCTATAATATAGGGCTCTACATCAAACAAAGCTCAACGGAAACAAAAAAAGCCGTACAGATCCTAAGGACAGTAGAACCTAATGCTCTAATACCACCTGTGACACCCCGACTAATTAAATACCGGGTAGCTACTCCTTTATTAAATTAATACAAAACGCCCAGTTGGTTCATTTCATAGCATCACTATCGAAAACGTTTTAACAATTACTAGCCACCCAATATTTAAAAAGTGAGATGTAAATTTTAATTAAATCCGATTAACATACAATAAAAGAATTATGAAATGCTAACATAACCACCGCAACATAGTCACAATAGAATAACCATCAAATAATAATGAGTCTGGAGGAATACTCCTCACAACCATCCGAAAACTGAAATAAATAAATACCAAGTCTGCATCACTAAATTAATTACAACCTAAAGTCTGAAATAACTGAAAAAGTAAGATGTCTCTAAAAGGAATGGGGCGACATGCCCAACAAATGAGAAAATCTGATAATGGAGTCAAGATCGAAAATGGAGGCGTCTACTATCAAGGTCCTGTAACTTCCACAGCAGCTACAGCACGTCACCTGAATAGAACTCCTATGCATGGTGTCCTTGTGGCTGGGCACCTATACAAGATCCTAAGTTTTACTCTTCAATGTACCCCAATCTCCCAACTATACCCACTAGTTAATAAGGGAAGGTTATCTCACCATTTAAATAAGTCTACGGGACACTAGAAATAAAATTAGGCCTAAAAGGCCATTCTGTCAACTCGTTAGAAATCTCGTTCGAACGATGTCATTCGAATGAAAGGTTTTAAACAAACTACCAACTCGTTAGAAGGGATACTGTCATCTCGTTAGAATTTCGTTCGAACGAGGTCGTTCAAACGACCTCGGCATGTCTTCTAACGAGATGGCATATTCAGCCCTGGAATTCCCATGTCCGTTTTTCTTCATTCTTCACTTCTGTAAATCCACCCTAAGACCATCAAATTTATGTTTTAACGTATATAAACCATTTCTAATCACCCTAGATCACCCCTTAACATATTTTAGGGGTCAAATCTTACAAATCATCATGGAATTAACATAAATCTCCAAATATTTCCCCAAACCCTATGAACTTGAACCCATAATTTTATTATGCCCAATTACTCATCATAAATCCGTTTTTAAATCATCATATATAACTCTTCGAATACTATATTAGTCCATCATCATTTTACATGCAAATCCTAACCCAAATTTAAAGTTTCTCTAACAATTTCATTGGTTTTCTTCAAAACTTTCTATATAAGATAATTCCTACACTAAACATGGAAGAAATATTCAATGCACTAAAAATATCAAATCACTTGCCTTAGATTATTCTTCAGAATTGATGTTGGTGAATGAAAGTTGATTTCTCCCCTTTCTCTACAGATTTTCTCCCAAGGTTGAGATGGTGGTTGGAGGTTTCTTTTTGAACCTCTTCAAACTCTCCTATAACTCCCGTAGCCCTCTAACTCACCTAATGCTGATAATGGGCTTAGTGGGTTCATAAATAATATAAAATAAACCTCTAAAATTCGTGGGTTTTAATTCCCATATTTTTAAAATTACCAAAATACCCTTCTAGGTTGCCAGTATGGCCCAAAAATGCCCCGGGACCCAAACTAAACCCCCGGCTAATGTTTTATTACTATTTCGACCCTTTCGGATGCGTTGGCGCAATCAAAATGACCATTCGGTTGATAAAAATAAAATTCACTTTTTAATTCAATTAATTACGTTCCTAACGTGACTGAAACGCGCGTTCAAATTAAACATTCCAAATTGCCGTATACCTACCTCGTGATAATTTAAATATCATCAATACTCATGTATTACCATTCATACTCGGAAATAATAAGTTTTAACATCATAATCAAATACAAACTCACATCTCGTTAGTATTTATACCCGGATTAATTTCTAATTAATTCTCATTTAATTCAATTAATCCCTTAAATAAATATCAAAAAAATTACGGGGTATTACATTACGACTCCCAAGACACTGGATAGAAGGGCATCCGGCATCCATGCGGTGGGACACCTTCAGTAATATATACATACATATATAGAAAAATAGAAATATAAACGGGTCATAGCCCGAGTTGTTAAAATGTTTAGCAATTGTGTTAATCGTGCATAATAAATATCAATGCATTTATTTCATAATTAAAGTGGAATCGCCCTCTCGTGAAACCCCAAACTCACCTCTCATCTAGTAGCGCACTCCTATTCGCGTCCTGAAGTCTTAATTAAGTTACCCCACTCATAAGGACAACCTAACTTACCATAGGCACAGCCTATACCCACAAGACCTGCCCTCCTAACATAGCCCAAGAATCCTACCCATTCTAATCGCACTTGATTATTTTTACAAACATATATGCCATACAAGGCTTAATAAATTTCAATTTAAATTAATAATTTAACCATTTTATTACTTTACAGATTAGCATTCAACTTCATATTAAGAATTTATTTTCTGAATAACATGCACAAATTTAATAAGGACAAAACTTATCTCTACTCTGAACATTGCACTACGTTTCGTGCGTGGGGAGTCTCGCAAAGCGAAATCCAAACTAGGAACCCCCCATTACACTACTCCTTGGAAATGTATATCGTAGGGATTGGTTATGTCATACACACATTATACTACTACTATATGGATTGATAACAAAGAGAAATCCCAAAATCTCCAACAAATATCCTTGGGTTGATATAACCGAAATATTCCTTACGAGCGATACGTCAACCCCCAATAATCTGGTACACCATAATCATCCAAGATGTACACTATAGAACCTTTATATCCTTCCACCTATAGGATATATATAAGTATATATGCTTTTAAACTAAACATATATATGTATACCATCATTCATACCCATAGCCAAGTGTACATACTACATATGATTTACAAGGTCCATGCACATAATATACTCGGCTATATATATCGCCGATAAACTGCACCATGCTATCATATTCCCAGTGACCAACTCACGTAGCAAAACTGGGGACCACCTGGTTGGGCTAAACGATACCCACCTCGTGATAAACTCACGCACACAACGTCCCGGGAAGCGGTCATAGCTCTTAACCGGCAATGAGACGAAACATACCCACCACGTCTCATCCGAAAAGAAATGTAAATCACATAATAACACACTGGACGACTATGGCCTGGGGAATATCCACACTCCGCTCCTCGAACCAGGATGCTCACCCTCTGCACGAAAACTTCCCAATGATAGCATGCACGGGGTATGCTTAACCACATAAGTGTATATATCATTCTCATACACAGTATATATACATCCATGTGATCCCATCATATAAGTAAACCATCACATACGGTTTAGATATTCATAACATGAGTATACACATATAACCATATCTCTACAGATATATATTCACATATCCACATATATAGATATACAAACTATCTCTCGTTCATATGTATAAGATTTATAATCTCGGCCATAAGTATACATAATCCTCAATATACTAGCCGTCAACCCAAACACATTACATACCTCGATATGTGAATACAATCCCTCACTTTAAGCATATTCATCCATTTCTCCTATGATATGAATAGTCTTCCAACATATATATATATATATATATATATATATATATATATTAAGGTTATCACCCAAAGTTTAGTGTAGGAACCATCGCTACACATCTCATCTATATCTGAGAGTACCTCAATATCTCTAGTATTAATTTCGACTATTGGTATGCACATAACTAGTAGTCTACATGCCTCCAGCTTAGCTCTACATTTATTTTATGATCTCATCGGATATGTTGGGACACCCTAGAGTTAATCGCATATGGATAAATATGGCAACTATCCCGACTAGATTTACAACACCCCTCATCTAGTTGATAGCCTAATCACATTATCCTCAAAATTCCGTCTACAGTTCAATTTTCTAATGAACCCTTAATCTCATTGCAGTATAAATTATCCCTGAACTTAAACCTTACTAAGGGTGTGCGACCTCTACCTCTCCTTGGTCCCAAACCATATATTAACTAGAATCCTATCTCTATAAGGATTCGGCACAATTATCGAACTACAATGTCACACGATACCCTCACCACTCTCCCAAAGAGTCCTAAACATCAAATTATCTCTAAACTCACTTATGACCTCAAGCTAGGGCTCCCGTCCTCACTAATATCCCCCACTATACCTAAGGGTATCAATTATTAGTACGCACGTAGGCAAAAAGGGACTGTCTCTATACCATTTATAACCATTACATGATAATCCACCTTTATCATAATAAAACAATCCGCCAATCACTTAAGTGCCATATTCCTTTCATTACTAAAAGTGGCATCCCATCCTCTGAAATCAATTTAACATAGTCCCGCAAGTCCCTATTCGACCTAGGGTCCTATTCCCTTAATATAATATCATAACCCTCCATATTAAGCCCATTAAGAAAGCCCCTAAGAATAAAACCTCAAAAGAAAAGGGGAAGAAAGAACTACAATTTTTGTACTAAAAACAGGGGACCGGTCGATCGGTCCCAGACCCCCGATCGACCGCGGGTCCAAATTTTTTCCCTTAAAGAAATGCAGTAGGATTTTTCCTTAAGGTGCGGTCGACCGGTCCCCAGACCGCGATCGACCAGCCATACCTGATATCCTGGCCGATTTCCATTTTTTCAGCCAACCCTAAGTCCTCAAACACCCAAAAATCATCACCAACCCCCAAATCTTTAACCCCATAATATTCTTAACATGTAAACTCATCCTACATCTCCTCCCAACAATTTATATGTCATTAAACTCATGTATAAACATCAAATTTCCATATTAGTGCCCCAAAATCTAGGTTTGATATTAATACCCAAAAATCCATTTGTTTTATCCACAAATTATGAAATGAAATACACAAATGAAATATTTAGCAAGATTAAACACTTGCCTCAGATTTGTAGAGGTTGAATCGTCCCCGGAATCGCGTTTGGGCCGGAATCTCCAGGCTTTTTCTCCTCTCTTTCTTCCTTTCATCTTCTTTCTCTCTTCTTTCTCCCTCTAGGGATTTTTCTCTCTTTCTCACAAATTAGAAGGCTTGATCTGTAAGACTTTAAATCCCTTAAAACAATAAACCCAATTTTAAATGTTAATACACACTTTAAATGACTCGTTTACTCCAATTCGAGTCAAACTGACTTAAAAATAATCCATAACCGAAATAAAACCCAATGACAGTCATTTTGACTATCTCAACTCTTCCGGGATCGATGGCACACTCAGAATCATCATCCGGAATACTTTAAAACGTCCTCAATTTTTGGACCTCAATTCCCAAACTTTAAAATTCTCAAATTTAAGTAAATTTTTAATTCTCCCAAAATTGTATTTCTCTGTCCCAAAATCGTGGGGTGTTACATATGACTTGATGCTTCATATCCGAGGCACTGTAAACAAATCTTTTGATTGTGGCTTTTAGTTTGTAAAACTGTATGGAACTGAAAATATTATTTTGTTTAAGATATGTGGGTCCCATGATATTGATAAAGGTGATATAACAAATTCATGTTGGTGACTAAGAAATCAAAGGATAGAAGGATAAGGACTGATTGGACATAATTTTCACACGGGACCCAAGAAATCTATACAAGGTATGAGCCTATAAATTTTATTTTAAGGTTTCTAAATATATATCAGTGTAAAAAAAATAAAATCTATGCGTATAGAAACTTTAAAAAAAATATAAAATATTCATTTAAATATATTAGAGCAGGAAAAATACAAAATATTAGAGCTTTTTTAAACGAATACTTTGAATTTCTAAATATATATTTGTATAAAAAATCTACCTGTGGCTGTGATAACTTTCAAATTCTCAATGTTTAAATATAACTGCAGTATTGTGGTTGTGAATGGTTGTCCAATATTCTGATTTGGCCAAACGTTTGATTGGAATATGGTTATGACTAGTTGGACGAAATCCACGGCACCTACCCCCTAGCCAGGTTGATGTTGTTGTCCATAAAAACCACCTCCTTGATTCTGCCAATTGTACTGACCCCTTCTATTATCAAAAGTGACAGTCAAAGAGTTATTCTCAATTTTTAAGCGATGCGTGGGGTCCACTACTAAAATCGCAGTCTTGCAGTGCGTGAGGTCAAATATTGTTGACACCTCCTTTTTAATCATTATATATGTGAATAAAAATTGTAACGATTTTTGTTATTCTTTTTTTTTTAAAATGAAAGTACACTTATATAAAAAAAATGATCCAACTAAAAGTGTGAGAACAAAAAATGTTTTTTGAAATTAAAAATAAAACGACTAAATTAAACATGACATAGACATGAAATTGCTTTTTTAGGTATTTTGTACACAATTCAAGTAAAAACGGCATGACGAAATTTTTTTTTAACCAAAATAAACAAAATATGAAATGACATGTCATTATTTATTATTAATCAAGAAAAATTCCCAAATAAAAGCATCACAACAGAATATTTAAAAAAAAAAACGATCCCGACCAAAATAAAAATGACAACACGATACAACATGAATTTTTTTTCCAAACAAGATTTTATCCAAGTAATAGTGGCACAATACAAAATATTCGTTTAAACCAAAAATGAATCAATAAAATGAATATGTATAAAAACCATTTTTTTTTAAATTAGAATTTGTTTTGTTATTTAACGAAATTTTTTCCGTTTCGTAATTACGTACTTTGGAAATTTTCACCTTTTTGGAATTACGCACTTTGGATTATTAGTATTGTTGTTGGACTCTATTTTTAATACTATCCAATATTTTGTCTAATATTTTTAATTTCCTAATTTTGACATATAAACATAGCAATTTTGTCCAATATTTTTAATTTTTTTACAAATATGTGTTATATAATAGTTAATAATTATTATGAGATCCATGATGGATTATTAGTATTGTTGTTGGACTATATCTTTCTTAAACACGGTGAATAGTCATCTAAACACATGAAATCTTTTCCTAAATTTTAAAATTGTTTGCAATTATGTGTTGTAAAAAAACTTTGACTTATTAGGTTCGTACTACCATGTATGTATGTATGTGTGAAAAAACTTTCAAAATTGTTCCAATTTTTTAAACTAATACCATATCTTATTTAAAAAATGCTTTATCTATTGTGATACGGAGAGAAATGGTATCTAATCCTATTGTTATCGTATCTTAGTTTAGGGCGATTTATCTTAGGGGAAGCCGTCTTTCTAAGTAGGTCATGTGTTTTGATAAAAGGGAGAATTAATTTAGGCGGAGTATTTATTTTAATTGCATTTAATATATTGATATTCCCTATGCGTTTAATTGTTTGCTTAAGTGTGAAGGAATTCTTCTAAGTGACAACTTTCACCCGTAAAGATTTTGATCCTTGGGTATTGAGTCAAGTATTGGGTGTGATGTTTGTGTCTAGTAGAGCTTGACGGCCCTTTAGGATTTTTGTTTGGCTTTTGTCCTGCAATAGCCAAAGGGGGAGATTTTTAAGGACACAAATTTCCAATTGAGTCCTCTGTAGTTTTGGCTCAATTCCAGACAAAAATGTTTATGTCATAGGATAGTTTTTTATTGTATCCATTCAAGCCTATGACGTTTTGTTTAAGACATAGCGGCCAAGATATTTAAACTTCATCAAATGTCGTGTGTATTGTGCCTCGTTTCTGCGTCATCAACATTGTTCCATTTCTCCTAAGGTATGAATGAATTTTAATATATATATAGGAGTTTGGAACAATATTTATATTGGTGTAAGTTTATTTTAAACGGTTGTTTATTTTCAGAAAGTTTCATTAAAACTTCAAAACAAAGTTTCTGGGCTAAAAATAGCAATTTTAGCTTACTGTTTTTTGGTTCGATATTGTCGTTTGAACGAGTTTTTCATTCGAACGAGGTTTACCAATGAGTTTCCCTATTGGCCACTGGAATGTCGTTCGAACGAGAAAGATGTTCGAACGAGAATTCCAACGAGATTTCTAATGAGTTCAATTTTTAATACACCGAAACTTCGTTAGAAGGCTCGTTCAAACGAGACTTCGTTCGAACGAAAAACTCGTTCGAACGAGATTTGGCGGGAACAGATAATTTGGTAGGTTGAACAGTTTTTCCCACTTTTCCACTTCTTTTCCCACTACTTTTTGACAGAACTTATTAACTACGGGAACTGACATGACTCAGAATGTGTCTCTAAAGTGTGTACTCTCTAGGCTCAAGTGCAAGCTTGTCGTTCAAGTAATAATCCGACAAGTCGGGTATCGATCCTCAGGGAAAACGGACAACGAAGTTGTGACGACGGAATAAGACAGAGGAATCCTAAAGTTGACTCTAAGAAGAAAGATAAAGATTTGATTTTTGGGAATGATTAAGATAAATGCAATTATGTAATTATGAAAATGTGCAATTACACTAAATTACCTAAAATGTGAATGAAAATTTTGATTTGAACTTTTAAATGAGATGATGGAAAAAACAGGATGGGAATACAATCCCCCAACCCTAGTGTACTGCTGTTATAATACTAATCGTAAATTTATCTAATTAATTTGACCCAGTCTTTAGTACTCCCAAGCATTACGTATACGAGGTTCAAGTCCGCGTCATACTTAATCAAAGGATGAGTAAATCGGTATCACGATAGTGACACTCGAATTGTATTCTCAATCATCCCGGTTACCCAGAGGCAAACGAGATATTTAGACCAACAATTGTTGTGTTCCTTCGCAATACGGTCACAATTAATCACTAAATTCCGAGGATTAATTTTATACATGCAATTACCACATCAGGTTGGGTTCATGTAACCCGACCTTGGAAATCTAGTCCGATATACTGAAAGTGATGAAAACAGATTTCAATGTGCAGAAAACCATAATTAATCTAAGGCAACTCATACAATGATGTAAAAGATAATTGAAAAGATGAAATACTCACTAATTTTGTTACCACAGTAGTCAATCAATTAACTAGAAATAGTCACAATCGGAATCAAAGCGTCAGTCTTGAATTAAGATGAATAAAGTTGCTAAACTAGGGTTTATGGAAGAAGAAAAGAGATTAAACTAATTCCATTCGTTCTTGCCTACTTTACAATGAAAATAATTCGGGTTTTTAGACCCTACATGAAATTACAAGAAGTTGAGTACAAATCGGAGTCTTTAGAGGAGAATCAGAAAACAAAATCTCGATGGGAGGACCAGTCCGGCCCTTAGGCGGATCGGTCTGCCTCTAAAGCGGATCGGTTCTTTTATTTTTCAGGCGGACCGTTCCGGGGGCGGATCGTTTCTTTTAATTTTTTCCTTCTTCGGTTTGCCTTCGATTCGCAGTTCTCTGGATTTGTGTACATCGGTCCGGTCCGGGTTTTAGGCGGACCGGTCCGCCTATTTGACTTTTCCTTCAAACTTTGACTGCCCATATCTTTTGCTCCGGGTATCCGATTGAGGTGCCGTTTCTTCCTAAGTGCTTGTGAGGATGATACCCTCAACTTCTCTTTAGGTACCTCATCCGGATTCTGGGTAGAAATGACTCTTTTACCCTTTTGACTTTTCTTGTTGACTTTCTATATTCTTCCATTTCTTGACATTAGACACCTGTAAAATCATAACGAAATACCAGAAACTCAGTGTACTTGTTAGGATAAGTCAGTAGCAAGATTATGAGATAAAGTCAATCCAATTACGTTGTTCGAGGTGATTAAAGTACCGAATTTAAGGGATAAATTAGGAAGAATTTATGCCTAATCAAACCCCCCTAACTTAGAACTTTGCGCGTCCCGAGCAATGTAAAAGAATTCTAGCAAGGCTCAACTTCTTGAAAAACATTTTATTGGGATAAAATACCTCTTTCGCGGGCACGCGATTGCATTTAGCGTATGCAACAAGCCTTTAAACCCCTAGGTTACCCTAGTGGGACGAGTTGTGACTCGTGAGGGTTTGCAGAGAATATACCCACAAAATTCGACTCAAAGAACTTCAAAATAACCAAAAATTGTATAATTCAAACTTTTCCAGAAAATAGTCATCATTAAGTCATGTTTACAAGTCTCGAACTGTAGTGCGTGTGTGCGAAGCCAGAAATATAACCGTCGATTTCCACCGATTAATCATTACGTTACTTATCCAAAAATTCGTTTTGATTTCCCATTCTCACGGGAAGCTCTCTCAAACGAACCACTCGGAATATGGCTTTTCTCTCGGTATGCGTGATATAAAGAGTAAATATAATGGACGCAAAATCACGCATACAATTAGAAAGACGAAAATTTCATGGTGAAAGGATCTCATCAACGGATTACGGTTTTAAAAACGGGAACATTGCCTCTTATTCGCGCACTTAATCTCCTTTATTATCTTTTGGTGTGTTAGCTCTCTACGCGGTAACCAATTCTAAACTTTAGACTCGGTTAGGACTTTTTTTTTTTTTTTCGGGTTAAAGGTGTATTGGGTAAAATGAAAATGGTAGGGAAGGTTGGAATTGGAAAAGTTATTTATGATGTCCGTTGGTGCTTTTTCTGGGCTATTGCTCATTTTTTTCTTCTTTTTCTCTATTTTTTTCTGTTTTTCACTTCTTTTCTTTTCTCACTATTTTTGTTGAGCACATTTATTTATTTTTTTCTTGCCCCTTTTTATGCACTCTTCGGACTCAAATTCTGGGATTTTTCAACTTTCACAATTCCGGCTATTTTGGGTTTTTCGGGTTGTCAAACGAAAGGAAAAATTATTCGGCTCAATTTGGGTTGCAAAGGGTAATTTTTCGTTACTTTTTCTGGCCAATATTTTTGGGTGACAAACGAGGGCCTACTTCATTGTCCAAAATGCCGATTGCGTTACCATATGCGTTTCGAGGTGAATTTAATTTAAAGACTAATTTGGCACGTTTTTCAAGGCAATATTGCACACATTTTTCAAAACCGATCAAAATGAAAGAATTAAGATCCTTGACAACTTATTATGCGCTAAAAAGAACTTTGAGTTAACAATTAACTTGGATTGATTTAAAATCTCGCAAAACATAATAGGCTCGAATCTCACCAGGTTTGTTAATCTCCACATTTATTCGTTAAGTCGTCAATTTTTGCACAATTTCCATCTTTGGTCAATTTCGGCTTTGTGTATGTTGGATGTTTACAATTTGAGACTCCAATTTGACTTTTAATGATATTTTTGAAAACTTGAATTCCAATTTTTATTTATTTTGAACAAAAATATTTTTGGATTTTTCATAATTTTGTGATTTTTTTTTGGAAATTTTAGGCATTTTTGAAAATTTGTGAAGTTTTAGAAATCTGCACTTGTGACCCCCCCTAACTTAGACTTTTGCATTGTCCTCAAGCAAAAAGGACTAAAATCTAAATAAGGCAAAATAAGAAGTGCAATAATTAAAACAAACAAATATAGAAAATGCAGCTTTTTATATCATAAGACTGTGGTACAAACAGGAATACAACATATGTGTGACATGAGAAGGAATACATCAAAACAGTCCATAACTAACAAAACATCACGGGGAAGGGAAAATGGGATGAGATGGGCGCGTCGGGGCCATAGGGGTCATGAAAATGTGATGGGAGTGGCTCATTAGGGTCCCCTAGGCGTCGGTAGATATCTGCTTGCCGTCGAGATGCCCGACTTTGATCACGACGGTAGTCGATCATAAAGGTCTCGAATCGGGTCTCAAGGGTGGACAACCGGGTCGAGATATCGGTACCCGCCCACTCAAAGTCTGGGTCGTCCTCCTCGTCCGCCGACTCGTCGTCGGCCCCGATGTCACCCATCTCAACGTCCGCTTCGGCTGCCTCCTCCCCCGCGTTGTCTCCCGAGGCGGCCTCTTCTTCGCTATCATGACCCCGCCATGCCCGAATTATGGCTAGCTGTTTGGCACTCTTAGTGCGAGTGCCCTGTCCAAAGGGACCGGGAATCCAGGTGAGGTCGAGCGGGGCCTCATTGCCGGCGTCTTGGAGGATAGACGTGATCAAACGGGCATAGGGCAAAGGGGCAGCACCCTTCTCATCCAAAGAGGCGGTGATGATGTCGGCATACAATGTGCGGGCCAAATGGATGGACGTTTGGGGATCGAAGAGGTGATAGGTCAAGGTGGATTGCCGAGGCCTCATGGCGGAATCGTTGGACGTTTGAAGAATGTTGGAGCACACAATTTGGAAAGTGAGGCTCGCCGTTTCGTTGAGTTGTCCAACAGCGAAGGTTTGACCCGCCCAAGCCACGTTTGGAGAAATGCGTTCCATGATGACGTCCTTAGCGACCGGAGGAATGTTCCTAGGATATGTGAAGTCTTGGGGGTCCGGAACACCAAAGGTGGCCAATTTGGCCGTGAGGATGGCTAAGGAAAAAGGAACGACCGTCCCATCGACGTAAGCTTGGGCCTCATATCGGCCTGTCCGCACGAGTGTGCCATAGAATAACTGGACCTCGGAAGCCCACACGACTTCATGGGGTTCGTTGAGGAAACGACACCACCCCCGGGCCATGAATAGGGCCGTGACAGAATTGGGCAGCGCGTTCCATTGAACCGCGCGCTCCATATGGAGTTTGCGGCTTGTCCCGAAGAATAGTGTGCACCATCGCTCCTCTTGGCGGGAGCGGAACTCGTTGCCCCCGGAGGGTAGGATGTCGGTGGACGCGATTTGGTGGGGGCAGCACGGGGGGCCATGGAGGCAGAGAGGATGGAACTCACAAAAATCTGGAGAGGGAGAGGAGAGAAGTGGTGTTTGAGGTGTGAAGAGAAGGGGAGGGGTAGGGCTGAATTTATAGTGGAGGGGGAGGGATTTGGAGGGAAAAGGTGTATGGGTATGTGGGAAACCGAATTGGAGGGAAGGATGGCAATTGGGGGGAAGGGGGGTGAATGGGAGGGAAGGATTAAATGAATCTGCAGAAGGCGGACCGGTCCAGTCCAGGGGCGGACCGGTCCGGGTCTTTAATTTCCAGAAAATTCGACTGGCGGACCGGTTCGGTCTAAAATTAAAGGAACCGGTCCGGTGGCGGACCGGTCCGGCCCTAATTTAAAGGAACCGGTCCGGCCTGGGGATTTTTGGCTGGAATTTCCCCGAAACTGGATTTCAACCTCCCTTCCTCGAAATATTGCACTTTTAAAACGCGTTCCTAACCAATTATAGACTAAGGGCCTCTCAACATCACCGGTCACCCGAGTTGACCCAATTCCCGAACATGAACATGCTAAACCTGAATGAACTAAAATCCTAACGACACTCACTAACGCACACGACACACACGACTCTCGCGACATACACGATTCTCACCCCATATGCGTCGGGGGTGCAACGACCTAACTGAAACCGTTCACTATACCCCGTAAACGGGGTCTGACAACCAAATGGTGTTGACTTCCTCCCCGCACGCCTCAAGATATGGCTTTAGGCATTGCCCATTCACTTTGAATGTATTTCCCCCTTTTAAATCTTCTACTTCGACAGCTCCGTGGGGGAAAACATTCTTCACAACAAACGGGCCAGACCATCGCGACCGTAACTTGCCCGGAAAGAGATGAAGCCGAGAGTTATAGAGAAGAACTTTTTACCCAGGAAGAAACTCTTTGCGTCGAATGATGCTATCGTGAGCGAGTTTCATCCTTTCTTTGGCAATTTTGGCATTCTCATACGCATCATTGCGTATCTCCTCTAACTCATTTATTTGAAGCTTGCGTGCTTCACCGGCTTTATCCATGGCAAAATTGAGCTCCTTAATTGCCCAATACGCTTTGTGTTCTAACTCCACGGGGAGATGGAAAGGCTTGCCATGCACAAAGCGGAAAGGGGACATGCCAAGCTGATTTTTATATGCGGTGCGGTAGGCCCATAGCGAATCGTTCAGTCTAAGTGACCAATCTTTCCGGTTAGGATTGACAGTCTTCTCGAGAATGTTCTTGATCTCATGATTCGCTAGTTCGGCCTGCCCATTTGTTTGTGGGTGATACGTCGTTCCAACCTTGTGAACGACGCCATACTTTCTCATAAGCTTCCCGAATGGCCAATTGCAAAAGTGCTTGCCATTATCACTAATTATCGCTTTCGGAGCACCGAAGCGGGAAAGTATGTGTTCCTGTAGGAACTTTATCACCAACTTGTTGTCATTTGTTTTGGTAGCTATAGCTTCTACCCATTTAGAAACGTAATCTACCGCAACAAGGATGTATAGGAAACCAAAGGACGGGGGAAAGGGACCCATGAAGTTGATACCCCAACAGTCGAAGATCTCAATGATGAGTATGGGGGTAAGAGGCATCATGTCTCGTCGAGTAATGGCTCCCATCCGTTGGCACCTATTGCAAGATTTGCAATCATTGTTCACATCCCGAAATAATGTGGGCCAATATAGACCGCATTGCAGAATTTTAGCGGCCGTCTTTTTCGTGTAAAAGTGGCCTCCACACGCTTCCGAATGATAAAACTGGATGACTTTCGGGATCTCGTCATCCGGTACGCATCGTCGGATGATTTGGTCGGCGCAATATTTAAACAAGAATGGATCATCGTAGAAGAACATGCGTGACCAAGTAAGAAACCTCTTCTTATCTTGCGGTGTCCAGTCGGGAGGGATGGCTCCCGTGACAAGGTAGTTTTCTATATCCGCAAACCAAGGTAAAGAAGAGGTAGCAAAAAGTTGCTCATCCGAAAAGTATTCGTCTATGGGAATGGGATCACTAGGTATGTCAGACGAAAGCCGTGATAGATGGTCGGCAATGACATTTTCTACTCCTTTTTATCTTTAATGGAGAGATTGAACTCTTGTAGGAGTAGGATCCACCTTATGAGGCGCGGCTTGACGTCTTTCTTAGCGAGTAGATATTTCAACGCCGCGTGGTCGGTGAAGACAATTATAGGAGAACCAATGAGATACGATCTGAACTTATCAAGGGCAAAGACTACCGCTAGCAACTCCTTCTCCGTGGTAGAGTAGTTGAGTTGAGGTCCGGTAAGGGTCCAACTAGTGTAGTAGATGACATGAGCTTGTTTATCTTTACGTTGGCCCAAAACGGCCCCAATCGCGTAATCACTTGCATCACACATAAGTTCGAACGGTAGGGACCAATCCGGAACTTGCATTATGGGAGCGGACACGAGCATGTTCTTTAATTTGTCAAAGGATCTTTGGCATGCCTCGGTCCACTCAAACGGGTTGTCCTTCATGAGAAGGTTGCTTAAGGGTCTAGCGATAGCGCTAAAGTCCGTAATGAACCTTCGATAAAACCCGACGTGACCCAAAATGAGCGCACATCTTTAAGCGATCTCGGTGGGGGAAGGTCAGCTATGACATCTATCTTAGCCCTATCAACCTCTATGCCTTTAGATGATACTATGTGGCCAAGAACTATGCCTTCAGTGACCATGAAATGGCATTTCTCCCAATTCAGCACTAAGTTCTTCTCCACACACCGAGCAAGTACTTGTTCCAATTTTTCTAGACAAAGATCGAAAGAGGTGCCAAAAACGCTGAACACCTCAAGTCCTCTTTCGACCATGTCACTAAATAAGCTCAACATGCACCTTTGAAAAGTCGCGGGTGCATTACACAAGCCGAATGGCATACGTTTGTAGGCAAACGTACCAAAAGGGCAAGTGAAGGTTGTCTTCTCTTGGTCAAGTACATCTACCTCAATTTGGTTATATCCGGAACAACCATCAAGGAAGCAATAATAAGGGTGGCCCGCTACTCTTTCAAGCATTTGATCAATGAATGGTAAGGGGAAATGGTCTTTTCTTGTTCCCACATTGAGTTTCTGGTAATCAATGCACACACGCAAACCGGTGGTGGTGCGTTGGGGAACAAGCTCTCCCTTAGCATTCTCAATCACAGTCATACCCGACTTCTTCGGGACGACTTAAATAGGGCTCACCCATTTGCTATCCGATATTGGGTAGATAATCCCGGCATCCAATAGTTTAATGATCTCGGTTCTCATAACTTCTTTCATGTTGGGGTTCAATCTTCTTTGCATTTCCCTAGAGGGATTGACATCCACTTCGAGGTGAATCTTGTGAGTGCAAATCAGAGGACTTATCCCCTTCAAATCAACTATACACCAACCAAAAGCACCTTGGTGCTTCCTCAGAATTTTCAACAATTTGCCCTCCTGCCCCTCATCTGGGCTAGAGGAGATAACAACAGGGAATGTTTCATCCTCTCCTAAGTATGCATATTTGATATGGGAGGGGAGTTTCTTTAATTCAAGGGTTGGAAACTTTTCGTCGGAGGGAACAACGCGTGTATCCCGTAGTGGTAACTCCTCGAATTTAGAAACCCAATTCACATCTCTCGCGTCCTCGTCCGACGCTCTCTCATCGAGTAACTCTTTTAACTCCTCAATCTCCCTCTCGTACTCAGTATACGTCCCCTCACTCTCATTGCTCGAAACCAGACAGGATCCTAAGGCATCACCACAACAATTCTCCTCAAAGTACTCCTCTACTATCTCATCTATGAGGCTCACCGCGTGAATATCATCTTCCTCTCCCGTATGTTGGGCTATGTTGAAGATGTTGGTCTCTAATGTCATATTCCCAAAAGTGAGCTGCATTCGCCCATTCCTTGTGTTAATAATAGCATTAGCTGTCGCTAAAAATGGGCGCCCGAGATTGATGGGAATATGATTGGTCGAGGTTAAGGAAGGCTCCGTGTCCCAAATGACGAAGTCTACCGGGAAGTTGAAAGTGTCAACTTGAACGATCACGTCCTCTACTATACCTCGTGGGACCTTCACAGTTCGATCCGCTAATTGGAGAGTGATTCTTGTGGGCTTGAGGTCGCCCAAATCAAGTTGCCTATAGATGGAGTAAGGGAGGATATTGACACTTGCTCCCAAGTCAGGTAAGGCTTTTTCAATTTTGTTCTCTCCAATGATGCAGGAAATGGTGGGTGCATCGGGATCTTTGAATTTAGGAGGGAGCTCATTGAGTAGGATGGATCTCACGTTCTGTGCTAGGAAGACATTCTTCTTTACTTTCGTCTTCCTTTTTACCGTCAACAAATCTTTGATGACTTTTGCATAAGCTGGAATTTTTTTGATGGCATCGAGGAATGGTAAATTCAGCTTTACCTGCTTTAGTATTTCTAGCACGTCATCACGTGGGTTTGCTTTCTAGGAAGGAATCAACCCTCGAGGAAATGGTGATGCGGAGGGTGGTTTCGCTACCACCTCAGGCTCACTAGTGTCTTCCTTATCACTCTCGTTCAAGGGGACATCTTCGGCCTCTTTCGTCCTGGGCGAAATCTCCTTGTCTTTGGTTGTGTCGTGTGGGGGAGGTGATAAATCAACGACTCTCCCACTACGAAGAGTGGTCACAGCTTGACATTGCTGCTGATGATCAATAGAAGTGGAGCTAACACTAGTTTGACCTTGGGGAGGTCTTTGGCCCTGGGCAGGAAACTTTCCCTTCTCTTGAACGCTCAACGAGGATTGAATCCTTGACAGATTTGCATTTATGTCACTGAACAAGCGATCATATTTAGCATTGGTAGCAGTCTGGTTAGTGATGAATTGATTCATCGTATCCTCGAGAGTTCTCCGCGGTGGCGGGATATATGATCCTTGAGGTGGTGGTGCTTGCACATGACCTTGCATGTGTGGAGCTTGTTGAAATTGTTGTGGTGGAGGAGGGGCAACATGCGAAGGAGGGTTCATTGCGGCATGTTGTTTCCCGTAGCTAAAACCGGGATGGTTTTTCCACGAAGGGTTGTATGAATTCCTGTGCGGGGCACCGAAATTACCCTTATAGCCTACTATACCACTAACTTGCTCTTGCAACATTACTTTGTAGGCGGGTATCGTCGGACATTCCTCAGTTGAATGTCCCGCCTCACAAATTGCACACACCTTTTCGACGGGAGTTTTAATAGATCCATCTACCTCACATAAATTTCGAAATCCTTTCTCAAGGGTTTCCAACCGGCTGTCCGACATAGAGGTCTTATCTACATGGTATAGGCCGGACGCCGATGGAGTGGTGGTCGCTTGACGATTTCGATTCTGAGCATTAGGATCAGAAATGTCCCATGATTGGGTAGTCTCGGCGACATACCTCAGGTGAAGCTCAGCATCTTGGCAGTCTAGTTCGATAAACGGACCACTACCCATGGTTTCAATGAGTTGCTTGGAGTTAAGGTTCAACCCATTATAGAGGAAGGAAATGCTTTGAGCTGTATCAAATCCATGATGGGTGCACGAAGCAGTTAACTCATTGAAACTCTCATAACATCGATGGAATGGCTCATTATCCAATTGCCTGAACGATTGAATCTGAGCCTTTATGGAGATTGTTCGATGTGGTGGAAAGAACTTCTTGAGAAATCTGGATTGTAACTCGTTCCAAGATGGAATCGAGCTCAGAGGTAAAGACCATAGACAGGTCTTAGCTTTATCTTTTAACAAGAATGGGAAGAGTTTGAGGCGAATCACCTCTTGTGTGTAAGTTTGATTGTTGAGAGTATCACACACGTCCTCAAATTCTCTTATATGCAGGTATGGCTTTTCAGAATCCATACCGTGATAGTGTGGTAGCATCTGGATCATCCCGTTTTTGAATCGAAACTGCCCGACATTATACGGGAGTATAATGCATCCCGGAGTGACAGTGCGCTCGGGATATAAGAATTCTCTCAACGGGCGGTACGGAGGCTCTTCCTCACCGGTAGGTGCATTACTATGCTGCGACATCTCTCTCTCACTTGACGACTCAGCGCTCTCACTGGGTGTGCTCGAAGTGTGTCCTCCGAAGGAGAAGGGAGTGTTGCTAGAGATTGAGTGTGACGGTGTGGGAGGTGGGATCCAGAACTGAGGGGATTGTGGAGTGTGGGGACTATCAGGATTATACTCAACAAGTGGATTTTCGTGAATGCTGGTTGGAGTATTTTGGGGTGTGGGAGTGGTTTCCGAATTTTGCATTAAAGCTTAGGAGAGATGGTGGTGAATCTTTTTGTCCTCTTTATATTTTTTTATTTTTTCGGATTTTTGAATTTTTGGTCAAAGTTTTGGATTAACTCGATCTAATCCTAAGTCTACCTAATTCCCCGGCAACGGCTCCAAAAACTTCACACGACTCAGAATGTGTCTCTAAAGTGTGTACTCTCTAGGCTCAAGTGCAAGCCTGTCGTTCAAGTAATAATCCGACAAGTCGGGTATCGATCCTCAGGGAAAAAGGACAACGAAGTTGTGACGACGGAATAAGACGGAGGAATCCTAACGTTGACTCTAAGAAGAAAGATAAAGATTTGATTTTTCGGAATGATTAAGCTAAATGCAATTATGTAATTATGAAAATGTGCAATTACACTAAATTACCTAAAATGTGAATGAAAATTTTGATTTGAACTTTTAAATGAGATGATGGAAAAACTAGGACGGGAATACAATCCCCCAACCCTAGTGTACTGCAGTTATAATTCTAATCATAAATTTATCTAATTAATTTGACCCAGTCTTTAGTACTCCCAAGCATTACGTATACGAGGTTCAAGCCCGCGTCATACTTAATCAAAGGATGAGTAAATCGGTATCACGATAGTGACACTCGAATTGTATTCTCAATCATCCCGGTTACCCAGAGGAAAACGAGATATTTAGACCTACAATTGTTGTGTTCCTACGCAATACGGTCACAATGAATCACTAAATTCAGAGGATTAATTTTATACATGCAATTACCACATCAGGTTGGGTTCATGTAACCCGACCTTGGAAATCTAGCCGGACATACCGAAAGTGATGAAAACAGATTTCAATGTGCAGAAAACCATAATTAATCTAAGGCAACTCATACAATGATGTAAAAGAGAATTGAAAAGATGAAATACTCACTAATTTTGTTACCACAACAGTCAATCAACTAACTAGAAATACTCACAATCGGAATCAAAGCTTCAGTCTTGAATTAAGATGAATAAAGTTGCTAAACTAGGGTTTATGGAAGAAGAAAAGAGATTAAACTAATTCCCTCCGTTCTTGCCTACTTTACAATGAAAATAATTCAGGTTTTTATACCCTACATGAAATTACAAGAAGTTGAGTACAAATCGGAGTTTTTAGAGGAGAATCAGAAAACAAAATCTCGATGGGCGGACCGGTCCGGCCCTTAGGCGGATCGGTCTTCCTCTAAAGCGGATCGGTTCTTTTATTTTTCAGGAGGACCGGTCCGGGGGCGGATCGGTTCTTTTAATTTTTTCCTTCTTCGGTTTGCCTTCGGTTCGCAGTTCTCTGGATTTGTGTACATCGGTCCGGTTCGGGTTTTAGGCGGACCGGTCCGCCTATTTGACTTTTCCTTCAAACTTTGACTGCCCATATCTTTTGCTTCGGGTATCCGATTGAGGTGCCGTTTCTTCCTAGGTGCTTGTGATGATGATACCCTCAACTTCTCTTACCGCATCCGGATTCTGGGTAGAAATGACTCTTTTGCCCTTTTGACTTTTCTTGTTGACTTTCTCTATTCTTCCATTTCTTAACATTAGACACCTGTAAAATCATAACGAAATACCAGAAACTCGGTGTACTTGTTTGGATAAGTCAGTTGCAAGATTATGAGATAAAGTCAATCTAATTACGTTGTTCGAGGTGATTAAAGTACCGAAATTAAGGGATAAATTAGGAAGAATTTATGCCTAATCAGGAACTAACTTTTTTTAATCAAAATTTTCATAATATTCAATCTCCTAGAGAGAGTTTTGAGAGTTCATCTTTCCCAAGAAAATGTTCATGTTTGAGTGTTTATTTTTCAAAGAAAATTTCTTTAGACACCATTGTTTCACCTATTTGTTTAGTTTATCCAAGTTTATATATATATATATATATGTATATACTTTGCTTGGAGTTTTGGCACCGGTTTATGTATACCATTGGAAGAGTGTGTGGGTTTGCTTCTAAATCCCTCAAAGAAGAAGAAGTTGTTTTTGGCTGTGGCATTCTCACATGGTGAAAGAGATTATGTGTGGTTGACGGTGTACCTAGTTCCTCATTGGTGGATAACAAGGTTCCGGTGGAGTTCGGGATTATCGGCTAAGCAGAGGTATTTATAAGAAGACACGTCGGGGCTTGAAGCAGTCGAGTCGAGTGTTGTAAGTCATCTTGCATGTAATTGTAATTATGTACTTAGTGGACTTAAGGCTAGGGCCGTCCGAGGTTGTTTCCCATTGTGGGTTCATTCGAACAAGAATATCGAACGAAAAACAGAAAGCTGAAATTGTTATTTTTAGACCAGAAATTTTGTTTTAAAGTTTTAATGAAACTTTTTGAAAATAAACAACAGTTTAAAATAAACTTACACCCATATAAAGATTGTTACAAGCACCTATACATATATATTAATATTCATTCATACCTTAGGAGCAATGGAACCATGTTTATGACGTACAAACGAGGCACAATACACACGACATTTGATGAAACTGTATATCTTGGCCGCTACGTCTTCAACAAATATGTCATAGGCTTGGATGGATACAATAAAAAACTATCCTATGACATAAACATTTTGTCCGGAATTGAGCCAAAACTACAAAGGACTCAATTGGAAATTTGTGTGCTTACAAATATCCCCCTTTGGCTATTCCGGGACAAAAACCAAACAAAAATCCTAAAGGGCCGTCAAGCTCCACTAGACACAAACATCCTACACAATACTTTACTCAAGACCCAAGGATAAAAATATTTGCCGGTGAAAGTTGTCACTTAGAAGAATTCCTGCACACTTAAGAAAAAATTAAACGCATAGGGAATATCAATATATTAAATGCAATTAAAATAAATACTCCCCCTAAATTAATTCTCCCTTTTATCAAAACACATGACCTACTTAGAACTACATCTCCCCCTAAGATTAATCGCCCTAAAATAAGATACGATAACAATAGGATTAGATATTATTTCTCCCCCTATCATTCTCCCCCTTTTGTTCAGGAATAGACAAAGGTGACATAACTAATTTAAACATACAATTGTGCATAAAGTGATGAGAACATTAAAGCACATGGGCAATAAAATCATAACTAGTCCAACAAATAATAAAGTATACCAACTAAGATGCAAGAAAATGATACCAACATGATACATACAGTATTAAGCATGTGATATCAATAAAGGATGCAACTAGATAGATACCAATTATAAATTAAAGCATATATGGACTAGAAAGTAAGACGAAGAGAAAGAAATATCATATATATACATAGACTAAATATACCAGTAATGCACATGCAAGTATATATAGATATAAACACACAAATGACACAAAATAAAATAAGCTTTTCACCCTCGTATGGAAAAAATGTGTCATATGGAAACGTAAGTGTTGGGGCGTGAACTAGTAACAATTAAATTTAGACCCAATCACTTAAAATATGATCACGGAGTTCTCAATTGATTCCAAACTTCATCACATTTGAATATAACCTCATGTGACAATATAAATTGAACTCAATGAACAAACATACACAATGCATACAAGCCTAGAATTTTGATGATTCTACAAATCAATAGAGTCATGATAATGAAAGGACAACCAGGATAAATGGAAATTGTGCAAACCATTGATATACCATCCAATCTCCCTCAATAAGCATATATACATTTGAATGAATATATCAATTAAACATAGACCTTGCCAATTATTTTTCTTTTTAATGGAATATTCTATTTTTAGCCCTTGGGACCACGTATTTCTTTTATGTCCAAACAAACGGTCGATTACTATTCGCAAAGTATAATAAATCCCTTTAGAGCCCTTCCATGTGCACATTTATATATATCATTTTTTTATATTTCTCACAAATCTCACGTGCAACAGATTTTTACATGCACTAGTCCTCCTACATCACACAGATGTAGATGACTAGATTATAGGAGAACACCTCACAAAGCTCAAATATACATATGAAGTTAAATTTAAAAAGAGCTCGTGCATGTGTGAATTGAGGCACATAAAAATAGAATCCATTTAAACAACACGAAATCCAACTACTCCATGTAAGCATCGTAAAGAATATAATAAAGATTGACAATCTAAACCAAAAATTCTAGACACATGGGAGCAAAAAAGATGGGATTCTAACACAAGTGTATGCCACATAAAGTGCGTCAAAGTAAAATACAGACACAAAAAAAATCTTTTTGATTTTTTGACATTTTTAACCAAAAAATAAAAAATATATACTCAAAAGACAAACAACAATCATTTGTATTTTTCATTAAGCCTAAATTACTAAAAGGTGAAACACAAATGATAAACAAAAATCTTTTCGTATTTTTCATTTAATGCAAATTAAAATGAAAGAATAAAATACAAAAGATAAACATGTCATGATTTCTAGCATGAGATATGAAATAAAGCAATGACTAGAAAATGACTAAACATGCATACACCTAGCAATGATATGTAATATGAAGAACAAAAGCTAGAGTATGCAAACAAAACTAACACATTCAACCTTTAAATTTAGTAAGGGAGGTTTCATGTGAAAGAAAATGAGAATCAACAAATCTAATATCTAGCGCATCTAAAAATGATTTCCGAACCCATATAGATGTATATTTAAAATTATGGGATTTGGAAACTTATGAAATGCCAGACATAGACTTCCTAGGGATTCTTTTAAGATCAAAACAAAATGACCTAAGGTGACCTTTCCTACCATAATTCAAGCATGTGTAAACACGAGGAATATTACCTAAGGCGTGACCTTTGCTAAAGTCCTTGGATAAAGTTGACCCTCTAAAACATTCAATGATTTTAGCTTTACCAATAGAAGTATTTGAACAAGATGAGCTAGAACCATTACAACTAGTACTCGAGTCTTGTAAGTCATTTTTTATTTTTAAATTTTTTGACTCAGGTAATAAATTAGACTCCTCAAATTTACGGGACTCCTTCTTTAAATTTTCAATTACACCTAGAAGGATATCACGCTGCCCCTCAATGTGAGCAAACATGTCCCTAAGAGTCTTTTCTTGACTATTACTCTCTTTATTGGACTTTTCTAAAATATTAAAATTGCAATTTAAGTCCATGAGCTTTTTCACGAAAAATATCTTTTTGAGATAGCGAGGTTTGCAAAAGTTCAATTCTAGATTTAAAACAAGAATTTTCATTTTCAAGAAATTTAATTCCTTTTTCAACTCTCACATTCAATTCTCTTAAAGTTTTATTACACTTATCAAGCCCATTAAATTCCTCTAGAATGGCAAAAACTTCATTATCATTAGAAATGATTTTTTTTTCATTAAGACGTCCCATCGAGAGATACAAAAAAATGAGAGTGAGAAAAAAATTGAACAACCTAAAAATACAAGGAGCAAAAAAATTATAAAAGCCGAAAAATGGATCTTTGACGCGATAAATTAGTACTCTGGCTCTGATACCAATTTGTTGGAACGCGAGGCCCCCGTTTTTTTAAACTGTTACTTCAAAAATTCAATTTTCAATTTCCTTGTTATAGATATGCGAAAGCGAGATGGTTCAACTTAGACAAATTTTAATTTCTTCTAAATTAAAATAAAACCAAGTGAAATATGATGAAACACACACAAAATTTAAATTTCACTTAAACACAAGTAATTCACTTCAAGTCCTAGAATTTTGCCTAAGTCATATTTTCAATATTACCAAGTTAGGCCAAAACAATTTTATAAAATTAAGTGATTGTCTTGAAACAAATGAATTAAACATTACCCAAAATAATATTAACACCAAATTAAGTAAGTATAACTTTAAACCAAATTTATCTTTTTACCTAAGCATGCATTCTTGGTGAATTATGCGAAAGATAAAATAAAAAATAAATCACTACGCCGCGATGTACGAGGAAAAACCCATAATGGAAAATAACCTCGAACGGCCCTAGCCTTAAGTCCACTAAATACGGAATTACAATTACAAGAAAGATGACTTGCAACACTGGACTCGATTCCTTCAAGCCCCGATGTGTCTTTTTGAAAATACCTCTTCTTAGCCGACAATACCGGACCCCACCGGAACCTTGGAATTTACCAATGAGGAACCAGGTATACCGTTAACCACACATAGTGCCTTTCACCATGTAAGAATGTTGCAGCAAAAAAAAATTCTTCTTCTTTGAGGGATTTAGAAGCAAACCCAAACACTTTTCCAATGGTAGAGATAAATCGGTGCCAAAACTCCATGCAAAGTATATATATATATATATATAGGAACTTGGATAAACTAAACAAATGGGTGAAACAATGGTGTTTAAAGAATTTTTCTTTGAAAAAATAAACACTCAAACATGAACTTTTTCTTAGGAAAGATGAACTCTCAAAACTCTCTCTAGGAGTTAGAATATTATGAAAAAGTTGATTATAAAAACTTAGTTTGCTCACTTAAGAAGTTCTGTTAAAAAGTAGTGGGAAAAGAAGTGGAAAAGTGGGAAAAAACTGCTCAAACTGCCAAATTAACTGTTCCCACCAAATCTCATTCGAGCGAGATTTTCATTCGAACGAGCCTTCTAACGAAGTTCAAGTGTATTAAAAATTGAACTCATTAAAAATCTCGTTGGAATTCTCATTCGAACATATTTTTCATTCGAACGATAATTCGAACGACATTCGAGTGGCCAATAGGGAAACACGTTGGCAAAACTCGTTCGAACAACATTCTCATTCGAATGGAAAAATCGTTAGAACGAAAATATCGAACGAAAAAATTGAAATCTGAAATTACTATTTTCAGCCCATAAACTTTTTTTTTGAAGTTTTAATGAAACTTTCTGAAAATAAACAACAGTTTAAAATAAACTTACACCCATATAAATATTGTTCCAAGCTCCAACATATATATATATGTATATATATAATAAAATGCATTCATACCTTAGGAGTAATGGAACCATGTTGATGACGTAGAAACGAGGCACAATACACACGTCATTTGATGAAGCTTTAATATCTTGGCCGCTACGTCTTCAACAAACACGTCATAGGCTTGAATGGATATAATAAAAACTATCCTATGACATAAACATTTTTTTTCGGAATTAAGCGAAGAATACAAAGGACTCAATTGGAAATTTGTGTCCTTACAAGCTGTAAAATAGAGATTAGATGTTTATGGAGTTGTTGGATGAGATTAGAAACAACAAAAATGGAGAATAATGGAGGTTTAAGTTTTTGGTATATATATAAAACCTAAGCAGATTTTGGGATTTCGGACCAGCTGAATCGATTCGGTAAGAGATAGTTTGAAAGTAGAACCATTTATAATCGATTCGGAAAGGCCGAATCGATTCGCTGGCCAGCGAATCAATTCGGACATGCCGAATTGATTCGGTCTTGGCAATTTTTTTTTTGAGGTTTTCTCCTTTTAAGTTTAGGCAGACTTAAATTATGGTTTTGGTGATTATTATAGGAGATTCTAAATGAGATGTTAGGACTCCATAATGATGATTTGAGGATAAGTAAACCTCGGATTAATTTTGAGTATAATTCGGGTTATGGATTTAATTAATATTTTGGGGAAAGAGACATTCAAGAAAATCATTCGGCAAGCGTGTATGGATATATTTATGAGGTTAGAATAAATATGGGCCGATTATAATCGAGAAAATCCTAGAATGTGATTAGGATGGAATTTAGGGTTATTGGTCATCATTATGTGAGATTGACAATTCTAGCCATTTATATATTTGAGGAATGATGTCGATTATATGTATAATGTGATTACAGTATATATATTATATGATGAGAATATGTATATATATCTATGTGTGAATGGTATATATATTTATGTGAAGCATACCCCCTCTTTGCTATCATGGGAAGTTGCGCGATGTGGGTGAGACCCCTGGCTTGAGGAGCAGGGGGCGTGTAGTCCCCGGGTCATAGCGTCCATTTTTATATTGTGTGATTTTTATTAGGGGTGAGACATGGTGGGTATGTTTCGTCTCACTTTAGGGGAGGAACTATGACTGTTTCCCATATGTTACGATTCGATTTTTACCAAGGCGGTGTGAGATTTTGACCATTGGTATCCAGGATGATATGTTAACGATTCCCTGCTAGATTATAGCATAGAGACCGAATCCTCGAGTTATTGCTCGTTGGGGTGGTTATTATACTTGTCTGTATATTATATTACTTGTGTATGAGAACACGATATTATATATCTCTTATAAGTGTAAAGGGATAGATGAAAAAGGATTTATTCTCATTCCGGGAGACTTTATCCAGGCTTAAAGTGTGATATGAAAAATAAAATTAGTATGTTATGTATATGTATTTATATGGGTATATATATATACGCTATGTACTGAGGGCCTAATGGATCTCGACAATCGACATTTCCGAGTAGTAGTGTATAAGGGGGTTACTTATCTGGATTTCACTTCGTGAGACACCCCACACACGAACATGAGACAATGTTGAGACTGAGAAGAAGTTTAGCCCTTAATACTTGGGTTAAATATGATGTGTGGAATTTTGGTGGAACGAATAGTTAGGCAGGGGTGCGTAACTAGGTTGTCTATTAGGATGCGTTACGGGTGAACTATTAGATGAGATGTGAGGGGTATCTCATGGGAGTGCGATACCAATTTAAATATGAGATAAAACATATTTTTTATAAATAAAGTATTTATGCACTTGCTAAATATTTTCACTAATCGGGCTGTGATCCATACATCTATTTGTTCCTCTCTTTTGCTATATATATATATATATATATATATATATATATATAGGTGTCCAGACACAGGGACTCCTAGATGACGATTCCTTCGAGTCAGACGTCTACTGCAACAGCTTTGGATGCATGCAGGTTTACTGTGGACGCTTCTATCCTTGTAATCTAGATAGGAGGTACTGTATAAACATTCGGGCTAATCACCCAACTTCGTTTATTTATTCTTCTATCGCCTTTTATACGGTTTCAATTTGATTGTATGATGTTAAACCGAGTGTTCGGTTATTTTATTTCATTTCCGTTCTATATATAAACTGTTGTGGATGTTTTAAATTGAATGGTTTGTCTAAAAATATTAGATAATTAAAATTTTGACGCCAGCCTAATAGGTTATTAGTAGTTAATTTATTTTTTAACACTGATGCTAAGAATGAACTATATGAGACTCCTGTTTTAATTTGGTACATGATTGATCGCCCAGTATCCTATGAGGCAGGGTGTCATAGGTAAAGCCCTAAATAAAACCTTATAAGATCAGTAAGAATATCCTAAAAGTATCTTTTCCTCAAACTCACAATCTCCAAACAAGAACCCTGAGAGCAAAGTCTCTAAAACAAGGATTCAAGGTGAATAGTAATGTCCATGACCTCTAAATCCAGAAAACTCAATGAATAGTAAAACTCATGGCCTCAACCCAGAATACATACAAGGGATCATCTAATTCAATAGAAAATATAGAAACTAGGGTTTCGATAAGGAAGAAGAGGAAGCAGACACATCCCTTACTTTTTGGACTTAGTCTGATGAACAGTAACACTTTGACACCTTCAAACACCTCTTCATCGCCAGTAAATAGTAAAAGTCCATGACCTTCTTTTCGGAAGTACCTCATTTTCTCACAAAATCTCATTTTCTCTCTCTAAAGCGTGAATTAGGATTTTTAGCAGATTTGTTAAGTGTGCTACGGGTTTCTATTTATAGGAAATACTAGGGAACCTAGGGTTTCCACTTGTCATCACCTTTCCACAAATACCCCTCCAAAAAGTTATCTAGAACCCTCAAGACTTGTTTATCAACATATGACCTAATAAGTCCACATCATCATCTCACATGATACGCCATTGCAAGCCTATTTCACTAAACTTCGCAGCCTCTTTCCTTAGGTCGTGGCCTTCCTCTGTCTTCGTGGACTATAAATCCAAGGTCATGGCCTTACTTAAATTCCTAAAGACTCTAATATCCTCCCTACTATACGAAACCTTTGTCCTAGGCTGAGGCCTTTGTAACAGAACAATTTTGGCCATGACCTCCTATGTTTATGTGGTATCATATGATTCTAGAGTAATTATAGTTACTGTATATATGGGTGAGAGGAAGCTCAATCAAGAGAGAATTTGATGTATCACATCAGGTTTGAGTAGAGATATAAATGTAGATATGGGTGCATCTCAGTGAGGATGATGTATCAAGAGACATATCAATTATGTTTGTGCTCACGATATCGACTCGGTATTGTGCCTAAGTACTCGTGTAGCGACAAGATAAAAACCTACATAGTTCGTTTGTTCACGTGTTCCAATGTGATATGTGTAAGTGTAAGACTTAGCTTAAAAGGGGGAGAAGTTAACCTGTAGGACAAAGAGTAACTGCAGTGGAGGTTCAGAATGGGAGTGGATCCCAATATACCGACAAAGGCATAATTCGCTATGAATGTCGAGAGATCACTAGTCAGAGGGAGTTATCCTTCAGACTAGTTTGGAGGTGTAGAAAGAGAAGGGGTGGACTAGAGATGGAGGTATCCCTAATAAATCATAAGTTCAGAGACGTGTTATGAGGCTTGGACTTCACAAATTTAGTTCGGTATAATGCCTACGTACCCAAGGAGACTTGGGATCAAAACCAATGTAGTTTCAACAATGGGGTTGGATTATAGATGGGATGTTTGTACTAGATATGGATGCATCCATAATATAACGAGAGACGTATTATGATGCTAGGGATTCACGAGTTTAGCATGGTACAATGCCTAAGTACCCAAGAGGACTTGGGGTCAAACCCAACATAGTTCCAACAATGGGTTTGGATTATAGATGGGTGTGTTTGTACTAAAGATGGAGGCATCCCGAAGAAATATAACACCGAGAGACATATTATGAGGCTTGAGCTTCACGAATTTAGTTCAGTATAGAGCCTACGTACCCAAGGAGACTCGGGATAAAACCAACATAGTTCCAATAAATGAAAAATATTTGTAGGTGTAGGCATTTGGATCCCAGGTATAAAATGTACAATATTCTAGTATTTATGGAGCCTAGCCCTTTATATAGCGTTTATATTGTGGTGTATTGATATATTTTTATATGTTAAAATTATATTAATCAAAGGCCGTTGTGTGACAATTATGGGTATGAAAATGCATATTCGGGGATTTTGCCAAATATACGGGCTTTGTTCTCTCGGAGAAGCGATGTGAGTAGTACGATTTTTGACTTTGGCTTGTGCAAAGTTTTGGGATGTCTCAGCTCACTGATAGTTTCCTGAGAACGGTTTTAAAAAGTATGAGTTCATGTTTGTATTTAATCGTGGAATTTTATTAGTACTTATTTAACAAGTATGAGTTCATGTTTGTATGTCATTTCAATAAATAGAGGTGATGAGTTAAAAACCAGGTTTAAAATTTAAACATTGTAAAATGCATGCCCGATTCCCATTCGATCAGAGCTCTGTTAGTCGAGCAAAGCTTTTTTCAGAAGAGTCAACTTTTTCAGAATGCGATTAAAGGTTTGCATCTATTTTTTTAAAGGAAGAGACTTTTCCTAAATATGAACTTCACTTGGGTGAAGTGAATACTTGTAAGTACGAGATTTCCTCGGGGAAAGCAACTTTTTTTGATGTAAAAAGTTCTTCGAGACTTTTTAGAATGAGATCGAGTATCTTGAGCGCTCAGGATTGAAGAAAGTTAGATAACCGAATCATTTTTGGGTTTTGGGTTCCATTTCAAGGTTGGTGGGGAACACTATTGTAACAACCCTCGCGTTTGGGAGATCATTTTATACATATTTACTATTGAGTAGTTGTATATATTAAATGACGGTTGTTGGTAAGTATTAATTTGATGAAATAAGTTAATATTTACTAATGAGTTGCATGTTACCATGTGTGTAAGTAGTTGTTACCATGTGGTGTTCTATTTGTCATGAAAATTAAAAATGGAAATTTGAATTAATTAGAATCGGAACTTAAAATGGCTTATAAAATTTCCAAATGATAATTTGGAGGGTGTAGTTAGTTCCGGGAGGTATGAGACAGTCGAAATGTGTGCCATATTGTATTTTGAGATTTTGGGCACTTTTGACTAGTTTTGGCATATTGCGTAATAGAAATTAACTATTGCGGTATTGTTACTTTAAGGTTGGAGACTTTTAATCTAAAGCCACATTTTAGTCTTTCCCTAAGTCTTTCATTTCCTCTTATTTGCCCTAAGTGTTCTAGCCCTAAGAGTGAGAGTGAGAGTGGAAGAATTTGTGGAGTAAGAGAGAGCTATTGAAGATTTGTGGTTGATCTTGCATTCTTCTTCAACCAAGACTGAAATTGAAGCCCCAAGGCAAGTTTTCTACTTGATATTATATGGTTTAAGATGAATAGTTAGTATGGGTAGTTATGTATAGTTTTGATGTAATATAATTGTGGTTTTTGGTTGGATTTATGGGTATCAATATCTTTGATAGAGATTGATTTTGGTTTGAGGTAGAGAAATGATGTTGGGAGCATTTATGATATTTTAGTATCATTAAATGAGGTTTGATTGGGTTTGGTTGATAGTTGATGTTGGGTTGGAATTAAAGAGATAGGAATGAGTGGTCTAGGTCTGCAATGGCCGGTCGACCGTGTCTCTCAGACAGGTCGACCGGGCCTTCGGAAGAGGGCTCACTTCTTTCTTTCAAAGGCATGAAAATAAGGGCGCGATCGACCGCGGTTCCCCCACAGGTCGACCGGTCCGTTCGAAATGAACTTTTTGCTTTCTTTCCAAAGCTAAAACTTAGGACGCGGTCGACCGCGGTCCTGGGACAGGTCGACCGGTCCCCTGTTTTCTTCCCCAAATTTCCTATTTTGTATTAATGCCTTTCTTTCCCTAGGAACTTAGGACTCTTCTTGAACGAAGTAAACCTTGTCTTTTAGAGTCCTAGTCGAGTTGGTTGTCACCATAGTGTTGAATGGGTTTCACATGGGGTTAAGTCCGGGGGAGGGGTTGTCCTAAGTGATGTTAGGGCATCACTTTTCTTGTGCATCCTATTTTATGGATGGGAGTTGTAGGCCCATACATGGAGACTTTAGGGGCTTGAAATGAGGCATATAAGACCTTAAGCTCGGGGACTAATATGATCCCTTGGAGATTTATTCGAGGCATAACCTAGGATGGAAAGTAATGAAATATCCTACGATTATAGTTTCAAACAAATGAAACATGTAAATGTAAAAAAAAAAAGGAAAACTATGGTTTTTATAGTAAATGATAATTTACTTAAACACACCTCTCTAAATGATATCATAAGGGAAGCTCGCGCATGAGGTGATGTTCCTTGACTAGTGAATGCAGGGAGACTATAGTCCTCGGCCATATGCGGGTTTATTATATGTATTTTTCTCTGCGCTAGTGAGGTAATTTCGAGTGTGGTTATGACTCATTCGCAGGTATATGGCCACTTCCCAACGTGCGTTTGGTACCCAGGCTTCCTTGTTTAATGGGCCCCTGGAAGATGATAGTCATTTAGGGGGCGCGCCTAGTGGTGAAACTCGGAGGGGCGGTCTTAGAATCGTTGTATGTTTATGAATATAACTTTTCTAAACTCAAGTGTGACTTGAGGGTTGTATATTTCCACTAAATGGTATATTGACAATTACATTCCTGCTAAGGAATGGGAATTGGAATGAAATGAGAAGATAATGTTAGTACATTCCTGTTAAGGAATTGAAACTGGATTAAAGTGGAAGTTGGTGAATAGAACCTTTTATATTTAATTTAATTTAATTTGATTATTGCATAATTTCATTTTTCATGCATCGTTTCTTTTAGGCATGTCATTTCACTTGTCATCTTATGATTCATGCTTAGGTTGTTAGAGTTCTGATTTTCTATTCCCATGATTCGCTATTCATATCTAGCATGCTTTTTGTTCATCTGGGAATTATATATATATCGGGTCCTGACCCGTTCATTTTCCTTAATGTTGTGCTTGTTATTGTATCCGCCCAGGTGCTCCTCCGCAAGGACGCCCGTGTTGATATTCCTACTCTTTTGTCTTTAAGGAGTTGTATGAAATTGTAGATATTACAGGATGTTTTGCTAGACGCCATCATTCTTTTGATATCTAGATATGATCGGGTATGTCACTCGGGCGAGTGGCCCAAACTTGTAATTGCATAATGAATGTATTGTATAACACCTAACTGTTGTTATTACTTTTGTGTAGCTGTGAACCGACAGCATATTCGGTTCTCCCCTTTGTGAATAGTCATTTTAGATGTATGTTATTTGTGTTTCTTTGAATTCCATTATTTTTCTAGAATGGGTTGTTTAAATTTTTTTCTTAATTTTAATTTTTAAATCACAAATTGTTTTGACAACCCGTTTTCTGAATTATTGGGTGGTTTTCTCGGTTACTCTTACTATATTTGTGGTGCTGAGAATGACTTCCGTCCATGATTATCGTATATGTCGGAGTATCGGGCTGGCCACCCTTTATTTCGGAGTGCGGGTTGTCACAGATGGTATCAGAGCACTGGGTTCTAGAGTACTAGGATCTATGTGGACTTGTCACGATCTACCGTAGCGTTCTTTGATATAGAGCCTGATTATAAGATTGATTTATTGCTTATAACTGCGATCTTCTGTGAAATAGATTGTTGTGAATTGTATTCTAACACTATTGTCCCTTCATCTCAAATGCTGCCTAAGAGAGGTCGCCCTGCGATACGCAATAGAGTTGTAGAAGAGAATGTTGATCCTCCACCGCCCCAAGGAACTTTTAATGCTACAGATGTAGCCAATATTGTGGCTCATGCCGTTAATGCTGCCATGACCGCGGTAGCTCAACAAATGCCAGCAGCTCAACAGCGGGCACAGGATGCTCAAGCACCTACGTGACCTTCTCCATGGGAAAGAGTAAGGGAGTACTTTTTAAAAGGACATCCCCCAGAGTTTGATGGAGGCTCTGATGTTGTTCGAGAAAATCAATGGAAGAAAGATATGCAACGCCATTTACGAATGTTGGATTCTAGTGAGGAGAATAAGCAAGTCCTTGCTACTTTCAAGTTGGTTGGGGAAGTGTTACATTGGTGGGAGTCGATGACTACGCCAGAACAGAGGGATACTATGTTAATTACTGATTTCTGGGTCTTGTACGACCGGAAATATTTCCTTCCCACGATTCAGAGGGAGATGAGGAGGAGACTTCAAGATCTAGTTCAGGGAGAACGATCGGTTGCCCGAATATGAGGAGGAGTTTACCCGGCTAACTAGTTTTGTGCCGGAAGAGGTGACTCCGGAGGAAATAAAAGTCTCAAAATTCATGGGAGGCCTAAACTGGAGAATCCGATAGCATTTGCTGGGTAATACGTCTTTACAAACTTTTGGTGAAGTAATGAATGCTGCATTGCTTCATTGTCAAGAGCATCGGTTGTTTATACAGAATAGTAAGAAAGCTACAGGAATGGGGCAAGTAGGGAAGCCCGGGGTGAGTTGGAATGGAGGAGGAGCCTTTCCTTCGTCCCAACCTGCGGGTAATAAGCAACGAGAAAGGGATCCCCAACAAGGGGATGGGTCGAAAAGGCAACGCTCTGGCGGGTTTAATGTTAGTGGAAATGCTAACAGGCAAGGTCAGGGTGCCGTACCACAGCAAGCTGGTCGGAGTGGCTAGGGAGGTAGGGGCCATCCAGGCCAAGGTTTCGGGCATTTCAAAAATAACAGAGGTCGAGGTCAGGAGAATATGGTGGGGAAATGTTTCCAATGTGGAGAAGCTAGTCATTTTAAGAAAGATTGTCCTCAAGTGATCGGGGGATAACCTCCACGAGTTCCTCAACAGCCTTATGTGTAGTTCCCTCCACAAGCACCGAATCCAGTTGTCCCTCTGCAGCAGGGCCAACTACAGTATGGGAGAGTCAACCACATTCAGGATGCTATGCTTCCTCCTATTCAGCCAGTGCCGCCAGCTATAGAGGGGAAGTTCCTTATTCAGGGACACTTGGGTCGCGTTTTGTTTGATACGGGTGCGACACATTCTTTTATTTCTAGAAGTTTTTCACAGTCCACAGAGTTGATAAAATCTGCGGAGAGTACCTTTACTAGTGTGGATTCCTCTATGGGTGACGGTTCACTTATTTTCTGTGTTTGCAAACGTATAGGGACCACTCTTGGAAATTTGTGTTTCGAGGCCGACTTACTCGTCCTAGACATGGTCGGGTATGATGTTATTTTGGGCATGGATTGGCTTGTTAAGTATCATGCTATGGTTAATTGTTACGGGAAGAGTATAGTGTTCGCCATTCCGGGACAAGATATGTTCCTGGTGGTTATGCCTCATTTAGAGGGAGATTCTGGTCCTTATTTATATTGTATTGCGGAAGAGAATTCTCGGGATGTAGTTGTTCCCTTAGATTCTATTCCTGTTGTTCAAGATTTTGAGGACGTTTTTCGGGAAATACCGGGTTTGCCTCCTAGTCTAGAGATTGAATTTGTGATCGACTTAGCGCTGGGAGCTCGACCGATTGCGCGAACTCCTTATAGTATGGATCCTGTGGAAATGAGGGAGCTAAGAGATCAAATTCAGCAATTGTTCGAGCAGGGGTTTATCAGGCGTAGCACGTCGCCGTGGGGTGCTCCTGTGTTATTTGTGAAGAAAAGAGATGGTTCTCTCCGGTTGTGTGTTGACTATAGAGAGTTGAATAAGGTCACCATCCGAAATAAATACCCTTTGCCTCGCATAGATGACTTGTTTGATCAACTCAGGGGAGCGACCTACTTCTCTAAGATAGATTTGAGAACAGGGTATCACTAGTTGAGGATACGGGAGCAAGATGTATCCAAGACTGCTTTTCTGATGAGGTACGGGTCTTAAGAGTTTTTTGTTATGCCTTTTGGGCTAACCAATGTCCCTGCAGTATTCATGGATCTTATTAATAGGGTATTTCGGGACTTCCTGGACCAATTTGTTATCGTGTTTATTGATGACATTCTTGTGTATTCTCAAACGGAAGATGACCATGCTATTCATTTGGGGTTGGTCCTACAAAGGTTAAGGGATCACCAATTGTACGCTAAGTTTGAGAAGTGTGGGTTCTGGTTGCGGGAAGTTCAATTTTCGGGTCATGTTGTGACTTCGCAAGGCATATCGGTGGACCCAAGTAAAGTTGTTCCGGTGAGAGAGTGGGGTCAGCCCACGACACCTACTGAAATCCGCAGTTTTTTGGGCTTAGCGGGTTATTACCACCGATTTATTAAGGGATTTTCTAAAATTGCTAGTCCTTTGATAAATTTGACCCAGAAAGGGGTTAGATTTGTGTGGGATGATTCCTGCCAGGCTGCATTCGATGAGCTTAAAGATAGATTGGCGACGGCTCCAGTCCTCGCTTTACCTAAGCCGGGTTTGGAATATTTTGTCTTCACCGATGCATCTCTACAAGGTTTAGGAGGTGTGATTCAGCAGGAGCGACAAGCTATTCCCTATGCTTCTAGGAAGCTCAAGCCTCATAAAAGAAATTACCCGGTGCATGACTTAGAATTAGCTGCGGTTGTCTTTGCCTTAAAGATTTGGAGGCACTACCTTCTTAGGGAGAAGTTTAGTCTTTTCATGGACCATAAATCGTTGCAATATTTATTTTCTGAGAAAGATTTGAATATGCGGCAGCGGAGATGGTTGGAGTTCGTGAAAGATTATCAATTTGATATTCATTATCATCCGGGCAAGGCGAACATGGTGGCGGATGCCTTGAGTAGGAAACCCGAGGGAGATCTAGCTGATGTGTGGAAAGCTAAGTGGAAAGAACACAGTCATGAGGATGCGATTTCTAGGGCATTTATGTCCATGATGACCGTTACTCCGACGATTGTGGCTAGGGTTGTGGAAGCCCAGGGCAAGGATAAAGAATGTCAAGACCACATTCGAAGTTTACTGAATGGGGGAGCGGAGTCCTACTCGGTAAGTTCTGAGGGTGGATTGCGCTTCCATGGAAGGCTTATTGTTCCGGAGGATGGGGATTTGCGACGGGCTGTGATGGCGGAATCTCATGGCTCTAAATTTTCGGTGCATCCGGGAAACGATAAAATGTATCAAGATATGCGCCGTCAATATTGGTGGCCGGGTATGAAGCAAGATATTTCGGAGTTTGTATCTCAATGCACTACTTGTCAGTTGGTTAAGATTGATCATCAACTACCGGCAGGTTTGTTACAACCGTTAGAAATTCCAATTTGGAAATGGGAGAGCATTTCAATGGATTTTATCACTGGCTTGCCACCATCACAAAAGGGTCACGATTCTATATGGGTTATCGTGGATCGCTTGACAAAGTCGACGCATTTCCTTCCCGTCCGTACCGATTATAATACCGCTCGTTACGCTCGATTGTTCATTGAAGAGATTGTTAGATTGCATGGGGTGCCCTTGAATATTGTTTCCGACAGAGACAAGATCTTTGTTTCCCATTTCTGGCAAAGTTTTCAAGACCGAAAGGGTTAACCAAACAGACGACCAGACCTAAAGGGTTAACCAAATGTTGGAGGATATGCTTCGTATGTGCATGCTTGATTTTACTGGTAATATCTCCCTTTGGATGAATTTGCTTATAATAACTCATACCAGTTCACTATTAGGATGGCACCCTATGAATCCTTGTATGGTAAGCCTTGTATATCCCCCACGTGTTGGTTAGAAGTGGGAGATAACAAGTTTATCGGACCGGAAATGATTCGGGATACTTCTTCTAAGATCGAGCTTATTCGAGATCGTATTCGGATAGCCCAAGATAGACAAAAGAGCTATGCCGACGCGAGAAGAAGACATGTGGAATTGGAGGTTGGTTGGTTCGGGTGTCTCCTATGAAAGGCGTTAAGAGTTTCAGAAAGAAAGGGAAGCTTGCACCACGTTTCGTTAGACCTTTTCCCGTGATTTCTAAGGTGGGTCCCGTGGCTTATCAACTTGCCCTACCAAAACCTTTACAACAGATTCACGATGTCTTCCACATCTCCTTTTTGAAGAAGTATAAGAGGTATGATGGTGCCCTTTGTCACATTCCTTTCGAGGATATAGAGTTACAACCCGATGTTTCTTACGAAGAGCAACCTGTGGCCGTATTGGAGCATGGGGAACGTAGATTGAGATCTCGAGTGGTGCCCTTGTTTAGAGTACAATGGAGCCATCACAGTGCCGAGGAATCTACTTAGGAGCGTGAGGATGATATGCGGGAAACGTATCCGCATCTTTTTATCCAAGGTACGCTTGAATTTTGGGGGCAAAATTTCCTCATAAGGGGGGGAGTATGTAACAACCCTCGCTTTTGGGAGCCAATTTTATACTTATTTACTATTGAGTAGTTGTATATATTAAATGCCGGCTGTGGGTAAGTATTAATTTGATGAAATAAGTTAATATTTACTAATGAGTTGCATGTTACCATGTATGTAAGTATTTGTTACCATGTGTGTTCTATTTGTCATGAAAATTAAAAATGGCAATTTGAATTAATTGGAATCGGAACTTAAAATGGCTTATAAAATTTCCAAATGATAATTTGGAGGGTGTAGTTAGTTCCGGTAGGTATGAGACAGTCGAAATGTGTGCCATATTGTATTTTAAGATTTTGGGCACTTTTGACTGGTTTTGGCATATTGCGTAATAGAAATTAACTATTGCGGTATTGTTACTTTAAGGTTGGAGACTTTTAATCTAAAGCCACGTTTTAGTCTTTCCCGAAGTCTTTAATTTCCTCTTATTTGCCCTATGTGTTCTAGCCCTAAGAGTGAGAGTGAGAGTGGAAGAATTTGTGGAGTAAGAGAGAGCTATTGAAGATTTGTGGTTGATCTTGCATTATTCTTCAACCAAGACTGAAATTGAAGCCCCAAGGCAAGTTTTCTACTTGCTATTGTATGGTTTAAGATGAATAATTAGTATGGGTAGTTATGTATAGTTTTGATGTAATATAGTTGTTTTTGGTTGGATTTGTGGGCATCAATTTCTTTGATAGAGATTGATTTTGGTTTGAGGTAGAGAAATGATGTTGGGAGCATTTATGATCTTTTAGTATCATTAAATGAGGTTTGATTGGGTTTGGTTGATAGTTGGCATTGGGTTGGAATTAAAGAGATAGGAATGAGTGGTCTAGGTCTGCAATGGTCGGTCGACCGTGTTTCTCAGACAGGTCGACCGGGCCTTCGGAAGAGGGCTCACTTCTTTCTTTCAAAGACATGAAAATAAGGGCGCGGTCGACCGCAGTTCCCCCACAGGTCGATCGGTTCGTCCAAAATGAACTTTCTGCTTTCTTTCAAAAGCTAAAACTTAGGACGCGGTCCTGGGACAGGTCGACCGGTCCCCTGTTTTCTTCCCCAAATTTCCTATTTTGTTTTAATGCCCTTCTTTCCCTAGGAACTTAGGACTCTTCTTGAATGAATTAAAACTTGGCTTTTAGAGTCCTAGTCGAGTTGGTTGTCACCCTAGTGTTGAATGGGTTTCACATGGGGTTAAGTCCGGGGGAGGGGTTGTCCTAAGTGATGTTAGGGCATCACTTTTCTTGTGCATCCTATTTTATGGATGGGAGTTGTAGGCCCATACTTGGAGACTTTAGGGGCTTGGAATGATGCATATAAGACATTAAGCTCGGGGAACTAATATGATCCCTTGGAGATTTATTCGAGGCATAACCTAGGATGGAAAGTAATGAAATTTCCTACGATTATAGTTTCAAACAAATGAAACATGTAATAACCAACATATGAGAAGTGTGGATTTTGGCTTCAAGAAGTTCAGTTTCTTGGGGATATTGTGTCTGAGATAGGGATATATGTGGATCCTAGCAAAGTCTTAGCGGCGAGGGAGTGGGGACATCCCACGACACCAACAAAGGTGCATAGTTTCTTAGGATTGGTTGGTTATTACAGACATTTTATCCAGGGTTTCTCAAAGATAGCGGGGTCGTTGACCAACCTAACCCGTAATACGTACCATTTACATGGGATGATGCGTGTCAGTTGGCATTCGATGAGCTGAAAGATAAGTTGACTTCTACACCTGTACTAGTACTTCCCAAGCTCGGAGTTGAGTACTTAGTTTATACTGATGCATCATTACAGGGTTTTGGTGGAGTATTACAGCAGGAAGAAAAGGCTATAGCTTATGCCACTAGAAATCTTAAGCCCCATGAGAAGAATTACCCCACCCACGACTTGGATCTAGCAGCGATCTTGTTCTCCCTACGGACATGGAGACATTATTTATTGGGGGGAAGTTTTTCCTATTCATGGATCATAAGTCACTTCAGTATTTTTTCACTCAGTAGGACTGGAACGTACGCCAGTGCAGGTGGCTTGAGTTGGTGAAGGATTATCTGTTTCAGATACATTACCACCTAGGAAAGGCTAACGTGGTAACATACGCATTAAGCCAAAGGATGGTAAGTGAGTTCGTCGTGGTATGAAAGGCAAAATGGAGGGAACTGGGACATCAAGATGTAGCTGCTCGATCATTTATGTCAGTTATAACAGTTACACCTCAAACTGTGACGAGGGTGGTTCAGGCTCAGGAAGCAGATCCATTTTGTCAGGAGAAAATTCGATAACTTTTAGCTGGGGGAGTAAAGTCTTACTTAGCGAGTTAAGATGGGGGCTTATGCGTCAACGGTAGATTGATTGTTCCAGAGGGTCTAGAGTTACGACATGCAGTGATGATAGAGTCGCACGGATCCAAATTTATGGTGCATCCCGGTGGGGATAAGATGTACCAAGTTATTAGAATGACAGTATTGGTGGAGAGGGATGAATAGGGAAATTACTGAGTTTGTCTCTAAGGTTGCCACTTGTCAGTTAGTGAAAGTGGATTATAAAAAGCCAGCTGGGTTTCTACATCCATTAGAGATCCCGATGTGGAAATAGGAGAGTATTTCCATGGACTTCATCATAGGGTTACCTACTTCTCAAAGGGGTCACGATTCCATATGGGTGATTGTGGATCGACTGACTAAGGTAGCTCACTTTTTTCCAGTTCGGACTGATTACTCTACAAGTCAGTACGCCCAGATGTTTATAGCCGAAATAGTGAGGTTACATGGGGTACCGCTTAATATTGTTTCCGATCGAGATAATATCATTGTAGCCTAATTTTGGGAGAGTTTTCACGAGGCCATGGGTACTAAGGTGCGATTGAGTACGGTCTATCACCCGCAGACGGATGGTCAGACAGAGCGTACTAATCAGATGTTAGAGGATATATGTTAAACATGTGTATCCTGGATTTCTAGATTGGTTGGGAGCATTACCTTCCCGTCATGGATTTTGCGTTTAACAACTCCTATCAGGTCACCATTGGTATGGCTCCATTTGAGGCACTATATGGTAGGCCTTATCATTCTCATGTGTGTTGGCTATAGGTAGGGGACAACAATCAACTTGGGCCAGAGGTGATACAGGATACGTCTGCCAGGATAGAGATGATTCATAGTCGTATTCGGGTATCCCAATATAGATAGAAAGGCAATGCCAATACGAAGAGGTACTTTTGGGAGTGAAGTAGGGGGGACCAAGTATTGTTGTGGATATCTCCGATGAAGGGAATAATGCGATTTGGAAAGAAAGGGAAACAGGCGCCATGATAGGTAAGACCATTTCCTATTATCGAGAGGGTTGGATGGGTTGCCTATAAATTGGGGTTGACGAAACACTTTCATAGGATTCATGATGTATTCCATATTTCTTCGCTAAGGCGATATCTCCGAGATGAGTTGGATCACACTCATGTAGCATTGGAGGAGATTGATATGTATCTATATAGCTCGTATGAGGATAGACTAGTAGCGATCTTGGACCATAGAGAGAGACGATTGAGATCAACAGTATTTCCGTTGGTGCGTGTCAAGTGGGAGCACCATAACATTGAGGAGTCTATTTGGGAGCGCGGGGATGAGATGTGTGACCGATATCTGGAGTTTTTCTTACTAGGTATGCTTTGGTTTTCGAATTTCGAGATGACATTGCGTTATAAGGGGGGAAGTATATAATACCCCATATTTTTAATGACTTTTAATGCGAGATAAATTAAAAAATAATGCGCCAAATTAATGGGATTAATTATAATTAATTATGTGAAAAAATAATTGGGATTAATCCGGATTAAATATTACTAGTGAATAAAGTAGTAGGCCAAATTAATGGGATTAATTGGAATTAATTATGTGAAAAATTAATTGGGATTAACCCGGATTGAATATTACTAGTGAATAAAGTACTAGGCCAAATTAATGGGATTAATTGGAATTAATTATGTGAAAAATTAATTGGATTAATCCGGATTGAATATTTCTAGTGAACAAAGTAATATGTTTATGATATCGAACATTACATAGTGATATATAAGTAATATATGAATAGTATGTTATTTATATTATTGTAAGTTAATAATACGACAATAAGGGAAATTGAGTCAGGACCCGGTTATGGGACATGTCGGGACTAATTTTAATGAATAAAAGAAAGATTATTTTATATCATCCATATGGTCATTTTGAGTGCACCTTACGTTCGAAAGGGTCGAAATAGGCATAAAAGTCTACCCTGGGGTTTGATTTGGGTCTCGGGCCAATTGGAAGATGAAAAGACACCTCGAAGGGACATTTTAGTCATTTTTCTTAGGAGATGAATAGTAATTCCATTTTTTGTCTTTAGGCTGACCTTGGAGACTTGTTATATATGTGGGTTTATAATGTACGTAAGGTTCATTTCATCATATCACAAAGTGATGTCTTTTGAGAGGGAGTGAAAAGACTTATAGAAAAAGTGAAAGGGCTTTTGTGGAGAGGAAAAGTTTCTTAGAGAGGAAGGGTCACCTATGGAAAATCAAGGGGAAAATCACCATCTCTACACCTTGCACCACCACTGGAAAGTTGCTGGAAAAAGGAAGAGGAGGTACCGAACACTTTTCTTCTCTAAAGGTTCAGACCTACACAAAAGGCAAGTGTAATTCTTTCTTTATTTCAGTTCTTATAATATCCATGTTAGAGTAGGATTTTCTTTTGGATTGATGAACTTATGAATTTAGGATTAAAATGATTGATAAATCAAGTTTAATGGAAAGGCAAATTCATGTAGTTGGAGATTTATACATGTAGAGGCTATGAATATGAAAATGGATAGGTTTTACATGTATGATATGAAAATGATGGTAGGTATTACCTGTGGATGCATACTACTCATATTAAATATGTAAAGCGATGATTTAGATAAGAAATCATAAGTTCTAAATTCTGAGTTTTTAGGATGGATAAAAATGGAGAATTCAGATAATTGAAAATTTAAGGATTTAATGGATTTGATGATGATCCCTTTATGAACATATGAATTTGATGTTTCTCTTATGTGAAAATCACCCTCTAACATGTTATAATAATGATTCGGATATCTGGGTTCTCTTAGAATATAATCTAGTAAGGTTTGGGTGTAAGAATAGTAAGAAAAATGCAGAAAACTGAGATTGAAGACAAATTGGAATGACGCACTGGTCGTTCGAACGAGATCCTATCTCGTTCTAACAAGATCCTGGACTTCAAACGAGATTTTAGAAATGTCCAGTTTAGGCCAAAAAGGTTTGGAAAATTATAATTTGGTCAAGAACGGATTTTTAAATAATTTTGGTACATTAACAGCGTGAGGGACTTAGGTTAATGTTGGAAATTTTTATGACATTGATGATTAAAATTATGTGAGAGATATCTACATAATTATTATACAAATTAGAGGAGAATTATCGATATAACAAGTACGAGTAATGTTGAGGATATATACGGGTACTTGGGTTGGATAAAAGTTTATGTGAGTGATAACTTCATAATAAATATACGATGATAATCGTGATTACAAGTACGGGTAGTATTCTAGAAATAAGACAGGCACTTGGGATAGGATAAATTCCTAATATGATATAGGTCGTATGAGTACCTAAATCTAAATAGGTAGATAATAATGCCTATTAATATATGATTTATGTGTATGACATACCTAGCTTTCTTGCTATTTGGGGTGGTTTCCGCAATGAGGGCAGTCATATCCTGATGAACCTGTATGGGGGATTTTGACTTGTTGCCTCAGAACATAGAACATAGGGATCGAGCACAACTTTTGTGAATAAGGGTGTGACCGGTCATTTGGGTGCGTAGGTATGTGCGTAGCCCAAAGGAGTAGGACTATGTTCGCCTCCAAATACTTGTGTTTGATATTTGTGGTTCGGGGGACATTTATCGAACCTATAGTCCCCTATACAGTGACTATATGTCCTAAGACATGATAGAAGAGTAATGAATGCACCACAGCTAAGCCTCGGGGTGTCGTATTGTATATATATAATAGAGTGAATGTGTATATATATTGCTGATAATATTCACTATGTGAATAAAGTAGTATTGAAAGATAATGAAATCTAGAATTAATTAAGTACGAGATAACTTAATTTCGTTGAATAGTTAAAAGGCTTATCCATGTTATTATTTCATGGATACACTAGGATGAACTAGTTAGCATGGGAACTGTAACTAGTATGTTTTAGAGGTACTTTAGGTGTGCACTCTAGATGAAAGGGGAGAATCTTAAGAGAGAGTTTGATAATCTAACATGTATCTAATAGTTTTTGAGTCTAGCTTTTATTCACTAGCTATTTTCAAAATTAATTTACAATCGGGCTCTCACCCGTGTTCTTGAATATTCTCTCTCTTGTACCTACTATATCAGGTGTCCATCCACAGGGATACCAACCATAGAGGATTGAGATACTTGATGATGATATGGATGCTATGGAGTTATGGACCTTGTTTTGACGCATTCATATTCATTGATTCATACTCTGTAGTAGTTGATCTTTCATTTAGGCCATGTCGCCTTAGAGCATTATAGTATTTTCATTCTACCTCAGTCAGGTGTTGTTCTTATGTCAGTTTGGTACATTTGATATTGTTGGGATTATTGTATTGAGATATTTTACTGCCAAGTTTTATTCCAGTTGCATTTAAATTCTATTGTGATTTTTATTCAGTTATTATTCATTGTGTGAATGGATTGTGTTAAATACTTTGTTTTCTTAAAATGGAATTTTTAATAAATTACAATTTGAAAAGTTTTCAAGACCTTCTTATTTGGATATTTAGTGATTAAATGTAAAAAAAATGTTTGTCGACAGTGATGCTAAGAATGAACCAACTGTATAATATGTTTTAATTGGGTATGGGACTATTCACCTGGTATTTAATTAAGCGGGTTGTTAGAAATTAGTGGATTTAATTCCTTCTTGACTGTTTTTGGTATGGATTAAATGTGTTTAAACGTTTAAAATAATCTTAAAACCTATATTTGACGTGTGATATTAAGGGTTAAGAGTTTGGTGAAGAAACATGGAGGTTAGGACGAATATTAATGGTGAAAAATGTTGAAAAATGCATGAAGAAGATAAAGTAGAATTATGTACCATTTCAAATCAATTCGATATTGTTCGAATCGATTTGGCTAAAATGAATCAATTCGTCCTAGTGCGAATTGATTCAGCCGCCCAGAAAATGTAAAATTTCCCCTTTTTACCTTATTTGCCTAATTCGTTGTTGTGAGATTTTTGAGGAATTTGATCAAGTAATATTTGGAGATTCAAAATATTACAGTAGTCTTATGATGGGAGAATGGCTTAGTCTTATTGAGAGGATTAAGACAAGATTGAATTAGGTTAAACTATATCGTAATTAATCTGAGAGACAGATAACAAATTACGAAAATCGAATGAATTGATATATAGACCAATAGGGTGAGTTAGCCTTAACTACTGAAAGTTATAAAGGGGTAACTAGGACCCTTAGGGTTGTGTGAATACGATAAGTGGGACAATTTGCAAAGAAATTAGTACAACAAGTGTACAAGAGAAATATACTACGTACAAGTGGGGATAATTAAGTTGTGTGAATATCTATTACATAAATACTTAGGCGGTGTGAATACCTAAAGTATATTAGATGTATTGGGGTCGAGGTAATATCCGAACAAATACATGAAAGTTTGATTTGGGGTCAAGGGCTGTCCGGATCAAAATTGAACATAAATAATATTGGGGTCGATGGAATATCCGAACATTATATATATGTAACATTTACATTGGAGTCGAAGGAACATCCGAACCAATAAATCCTTAATGTGTGATATGAGGATATTATAGTGACATATAATTAATTTGATATATTTTGTGTGAAATGTATATTGTGTGATTTATCTACTTATTTGTGACAGTAGACATTTAGATACAGTATATAAAAAAAAAGAGAATGAATTAAGTCGAGAAACTTAAGTATATAATTCAGCTAATAACACATGTGAATGTTTTTTAAAATTGGGGATATCGGAATGATCAATTAACTTGAGAACTTAAATGTATTAATTGAAAAGATAACATGCGAGGAGTATTACTTACGTTGATAATTAACATATGAGAGATGTTAATAAATTAATGTACTGTATGGGCGGTACAAGAACTTAGACGTGTAGATAAGTTAGGTTGAATACTTTAGTCTAGTTAGCTTGGGTAGTATAGCTAGGTGGGCTAAGTATAGAACGTTAGACATGCACTATAGATGAGAGGTGAGGAAAACTCAAGAGAGAGTGTACGTGAACTTGTGTAATCAATAAATGATTTTTTATGTAATAAACGCTTGCTAGATATTTTCAAAATGTTTTGTGTACTAACACTTGCTATAACATATTTTTTAAAACCCTTTTAGGTGTCCAGCCACAGGGATGCCAAGCGTGACATCAATCTAGAGACTCGAAGATGTATCACTATGGATGATGACAAAATTTGATTTGATTAGACGATTCCTCCATTCAGATCTAGTGTAGGATCTCAATTTTATATTCCATGTATGGATATGTTGCTCGTTGACAGTTTTCAGTTATTTAGTTCTTTTATTATTATGGAGCATTTGGTTTTGGATTTTGGCCGATAGTAACCTTTATTAATTTATTTATTGTGATGGTTGCACTATAGTATATTATGAATGGTTAATTTAGTTTCAACATTGTTCCTTTATCTGCTATTAAAGAAGGATAAAATTTGGCACCGATCTAATTTCACTTAGGTGCTTAGTAATTAAAAAAGTTTTTTATAGTGATGCTAAGAACGAACCATATGAGAAACATGTTTTAATTATTAAAGGCCTGATCAACCGTTGTTTAATTAGACGGGGTTTCACAGAACTTATGAGTGATTTCATGGAACATGAGGTTCTTGAATGACCCCGAGAAAAGAGGAGTAGTTACTGGGGCTATTTCTAGGTGGCATCCGAATATTATTTGTCTTTAGGATTTGAAATTGTGGTGCATGGATAGTCTAATGATTAGGTCAATTTGGGGAGGGAGGTGGTTGGAGTGGTGTAGTCTGTATGCAGTTAGAGCCACTGGTGGGTGATCGTTATGTGGAATTCTAGAGTAGTGGAAAAAGTTGATTCCATAGTAGGCATATGGTGTTTTTTGTGTTTATTAAGGAGTGAAGGGGGGGGGGGGGTCCTTGGCGTACGAGAGGTGACTTCAATATAGTACGGTTTCCTTCGAAGAGGATTGGTGGGGGATAGCAAAACATTTTATGAGGGTGTTCTCAGATTTTAGATATGATATGAGGTTAATTGATCTTCCTTTAGAGGAGGGTTTACTTGTTCAAACTCTAGGGACATTCCTATTGTATTCTGACTAGATTGTTTTCTTATTTATAATGAGTGGGTGGATCAATATCTGAGAGTGGTTAAGTCATGCATGTCCTAAGTTACTTTAGATCACACTCCGATTCTTTTAGAGTGTGGGGAGTGGAGGTGTGGGAGATCTCCTTTCAGATTTGAAAATATGTGGTTAAAGGAGGAGGACTTTGTGGATTCGGTAAAGAAGTTGTGGAAAGGTTATGAGGTGCAGGGAAATGCAATGTATTAATTGGTGATGTAGATGTTTTTCTTAAAAGGGAAGTCAAGTGGTGTAATAAAGAGGTGTTTGATAATGTAGGAGATCTTATTGAGAGTTACATCACTACAAGAAAAAATAGAATTCGTGACATGTTTTAGTGACATCAGTGTTTTCGTATTGCCAAAGGGTATACTTTTGGCGAAATATATAGTTTTTGTGTCATGAGAAGTTGTTATTTTGGAGGGCTCCCTACTGACATTCCCCCCCAAATGTCATTTACATTTAGTCCCCTACTTTTGGCGTCATGTGTTGTATGTCGCAAAAATATCACTCACATTTGGCGACATGGATGTCATGTCGTGATATTCTATACACTTTCAACTTCATCATATGCATGTCGCGATATGCATTTTAATTTAATTTTAAAAAAAAACTCAAAATTTATCTCCCTCCTTTATATCGATTAAGTTATTTATGAGCTTATTTATGTTAAATCGTTGAAGGGGATTTTTTTTATTGTTTATTAATGGATTTTATTGATGTCGTTCAGTTTACTTAAATGTTAAAGCAGGATGGATTTCTTGAATAAACAAACGAAACTCTGCTAAATTTTTTTGAAATTATTGAGTCTTCAAAATTGATTAACTTAAACGTAAGTTCAGGAAACATCTCGAGAATTGGGGGTGGAGCGTGAAAAATCACATATGATACTAAAGAAAGACTATTGTTTGTCTGTGCGAGACACGTGAGACTATTTTTTAACTATGGACACGAGTCTGGTTGACCTTTATATCGATCGTGTTATTTATGAGCTTATTTATGTTAAATTGTTGGAAGGGATTTTTTGATTTTTTATTTATGGCTTTTGTTGATGTCGTCGAGTTAATTTTAAAGTTGAAACAGGTTGGATCTCGTGAATAAACAAAGGAAACTCTATCAAAAAATTTAGAAATTATTAAGTGTTCAAAATTGATTAACTCAAGCATACCCGAATTTGAAAATTGAGCATCGGGGAGCGAAAATGTATGGCATGTCGGGGAATGTCATAACACGTGTATATGATAAAAGTAGATTTTTTTTCATCAATTAATAAAAAACCTACTTTTATCATAAAAAATCTAATCAAGCATTTCGTGACATGTATACCATATCGCCTAAAGGATAACATTTCGCGACATGTATGGCATGTCTCGCCTAAGGATGACATTTCACGACATGTATGGCATGTCGCCTATAGGATGACATTTTGCCACATGACAATATGTTGCTAAAGGTGAGGTATTATATATATATATATATATATATATATATATATATATTTCGCGACATGTAACCTATCGCGAATGTTAAATACATTCCACGACACCGATATTATATGTGACCGAATACATTCACAGACGGGGATTTTGCGACACAGGGGCGACAGGCTGTCATATGTCGCGAAATGTCTTTTGCGACATAATTAATACATTTCACGACATATTTTATGTGTTGTGAAATGTGTTTTTTCTTGTAGTGCATGGAGGATATTCGGGCCCTAGATGAGAAGGATGGGATAAGGGGTTTTATGGGTAAGAGAAGACACAGAGGTCGGATAGAAAAGTGGTGGTTATGAGGAGATTGATTCAGGAGGAGATTAGTTAGAGGAAAAAATATATGGTTCTATGGCTTAAAGAAGGGGATATTATCACCAAAGTTTTCCATTATAAAACAATCGTACATTGTCGGTTTAACTATATTGGGAAAATTGAAGTGGGGGAGGATGAGTTTACCGAGGAGAGTGATGTTAAGAGGGAGATTAGTCAGTATTATGAGAGATTATACACTAAGGAGGAAGATTGGAGACCCACGAATGATGGGTTACATTTGGGGAGCATTTTCGGGACCGAAGTTGATCGGTTAGAAGTGTTATTCTCGGAGGAGGAGATGGTGCATGTTTTGTGATGGATGAATGGAGATAAGGCCCCAGCCCCCGATGGTTTCACTATGGGCTTTTTCCAACACCAATGGATAGTTGTGAAGGAGGATGTGATGGTTGTGTTCTATGAGTTTTATGATCGAGGGTACTTTCTTATAAGCCTGAACGCCAACTTTCTTACTTTGGTGCCTAAAAATGGGGGATCGATGTATGTGAAAGACTCCAAGCTTATTAGCTTAGTGGTAAGTGTTTATAAGATAATTTCGAAGGGTCTCTCTCTTAGGCATAGAAGGGTTATTGACCCTCTCATTGTAGAAATTCAAAATTCTTTCATGGGAGGTAGAAATATTCTTGATGTAGTCCTGGTGACGAATGGGAGTGTTGAGGCAATGTTGAGAAGTTGATATCATTTGTAAGCTTGAAATTTAAAACGATTAAGACCACGTGAATTGGGGGTTCCTTTTATATATTCTGAAGAGGATTGGCTTTGGGGAGCGGTGGTGCAGGTGGATGAAAAGCTACATCTCATCTGTTAAATTTTCCGTTTTGGTAAACGAAGCTATGAAGTTTTTTTTTCTAGCTCCCGTGGACTTAGAGAAGGGGATTATTTATCTCCTTTTTGATTATTTTCATGATAGAGGCTCTTTCTCGGGTGTTGGGTCACATGGCTGAGGCTGGTACGATAATGGACTTTTTGATTGGCCTTCCAAACTCCCTCGCTATCAAGGTATCAAATCTCATGTTTGTATACGACACTATTATATTTTATGATGCGGCGGTGGACCAAGATAAATCACTAGGGCTATTAATATTGTGTTTAGAGGTTTTATTTGGTTTTCATATCAATGTCAAGAAGTGTGATATGATCATGATGGGGGATGTGGAGAACTTAGGGAATCTGGGAAAAGTTTTACGGTGCGAGGTCGATGCACTCCCTTCTTCTTATCAGGGCCAAATTTAAATATACTTCGATCTGACATCTGGTGCTCGATAGGGTTAGAAGGAGGTTGGCTGGATGGATGAATAGTTTTCTCTCTAAAGGGGGGAGGTTGACTTTGATCAAAATCATTTATCGACTTTCCCCACTTATTTCATGTCGATATTGCCTTTGTTGCGCTACGTGCGTAAGTTGTTAAAGAAAATTGTGAGGGATTTTTTGTGGAGAGGGAATAAGGATAAATTCAAATATTGTTTAGTGGGTTGGAATGATGTGCGTAAACCACAGAATGAAGGGGGTGCAGGTGTGAGAAGCTTAGATCACTTTTATAAAGCTCTTTTAGAAAAATGGTTGTGGAGGTTTCATAAAGAGGAAAATAGATTATGGAGGAAAGTTGTGGTGGATCGATGGGGAACTAAGCACTATAAGTGGGGTCATATGGTGGTGCGCATTGCTCATGGGTTAGTCATGTGGAGGTTTATAGTGCATGGTGGGACAATTTCTCTCCTTTCACATCATTCCAGGTTGGGAGTGGGAATAATATTAGATTTTGGAGGGATAAATTGGGGAAGGAGGGATCTTTGACGGAGATTTTTTGGGGATGTTCCGTCTTGGGAGGGATAAGGAGGGTATAGTGGTGGATCATAGGCTGACAATCGAGGGGCGGGTGGTGTGGAATCCAAATTTCAGAAGGGATTTTTGTGATTGGGAGTTAGAGGAGGCAAAGGATTTCTTTGAGTGGTTAGAGGCAACATCATTTCCATCGAAAGGGGGAGATGCACTGAGTTGGGCGAATTCAAAAGTTGGAAGTTTCACAACTTAAGAATTTTTTACTCTTTTGCTATGGAGGGGGTCTCTATTTTCCCATGGAAGGAAGTTTGGAAGATGAAGGTGACTCCGTATGTTATTTTCTTCGTATGGACGACGGTCAAACAAGCTATTTTGACTATGGAAGGGCTTTAAAACAGGGGTTGAAGAATGGATAGTAGATGTTGGATATGTAAGGAGGGGGAGGAGTTGACTATTCATTTGATTATGCACTGTTGGGTCAATAGAGTTTTATGGTATGTTTTCTTTTCTTTAAGTCGTATTCAGCGGGTTATGCCCCATTTAGTTAGTGATGTGATGGAAGCTTGGAGGAGCCCATAGGGGTGGAAGGGAGGGAGGAAGTTATGGAGGATGGTACCTCATTGCATTCTTTGGACGGTGTGGCAGGAGAGGAATCATATATGTTTTGACGGGGTTGAACTTGCGCCCGCTAGAATTGGTCAGTGTTTTTTAGAAACCTAATTATCTATCCTAATAGGTTTCTTAGCCCCCCTTCTTCATTGTTCATTAATTTTATGGAAGAGATTCAGAGGGTAGAGTAGTCACTTCGGGTCCTTCTTTTGTCTTTGTTTTGTATATTTCTTATATACGAGATTCCACTCCCTTGGGTGGGTTTGTTTTGAATGAATCATTTACTTATTAGAAATTTTTTTTACATATAATCTCACTCCTTTAATATTGATATTATATAATTGATTATGAGACTTTAAAATTCGCAAAGTCATTGGGTACAATATTGTAATTGGACTTCATCAAATATTGATAGATTACATTTTATGTTCAAATACTTTTGTTTATTAGTTATTTTAAATATACAAAAATCAAAATCCACAAAAGTATTTGTCTTCACAATTATTGAAAACAAACATGTTATAAGCTATCTAAATTTATCACCCATATATAAGAAGGAATAATTCCTTTCAGTGTATATTTTCATAAAAACTACTTCTTATGGCCATAAAACCTCATAGGAAAAAAACCACTAACACCTTTCTTTATCTTTTTTTTTGTTCCATAACCCACCTACACTCTTACTACAATACATGAATGATGCATGTATGGGATTTTCAATATAAAAAGACAGTAAACTAGATTATAATTTTCTGTAAGACTAATACTTATGTAACATAAAATGATTGTCGGTAGCTTCGAAATAGTAGTGCTTATAGTGCCATAGAGTAAAATTCAGGGGCTCTCAAAAGTACCAAATTATGATAGATTTCGAATTTATAAACAATACACACTAGAATTAATATGGCAATAAATGAATGCTTAATTAAATTTATAGATAAAATTACATATTACCCACGCTAAAAATATTTATGTATTGAATATAACATCTTAGTATATATAAAAACGAACCGAAATTCCGGAAATAATGTAGTGTGGTGACCTTTTAACTAATATAATGTCAATCATATGTCAAATTTAACAGATTTATATATTTAAATCAACTACACGAGGACACAAGTCCGACGATTTTTTTCTTCATAATTTTCAAAATGTTATATAAAAAAGTTTTGATTTTTAAAAGACTTTTGTCTTTAGGTGGTGATGGGACTGCCATGAAAGAGGCCCAAATTGAGCTGTCCCACAAGTTGGTAGGAGAGGTTTGTGGGATTAGCAGCTGTGCTAAGGCCTTAATTGATGTGGACTCTAGTGGCCCTCTTTCCTTGGTGTTAGATGGTGTGAATGGGTACAATGTTGTGCAAAGTAGACGTTCTCATATTCCTTACAGCAAGGTGGACTACATTTTACATAAACACGGTGAACTTGGGTCCAATTTTTAGATTTGGGTCCTTGCCTTAATTCGGGCCAAGTGTTAAAAAAGGGGGTTCTTAGTAAAATCCACATGCATAGAGAGGAGAGTAAGTAGAAAGGCGTGGTTCTTAGTAAAGGCAAGAAAATTTTGTCTAATAAGTCTCTTTTTAGTAGTGGCCAGCTTTGCATGATCGTGGAGGAGGGTGTCTGAGAGGTGGAGGGGGGCTTTTGCGCAGATTTTGTCTGCCACGTCTCGGGAGTCGTTGTGAGGGCATATTAATTCGGGTAGTATGTTTGATGTGTCCCCTAGGTTGTGGGTTGATCTACGGGCCTTGGAGGGGGGAAGAGGAGGTGCTCGGATGTAGGTTTATTAAGAGGGTTTGTGAGGATGAGACAGAGGAGTGGGTGTCTAGCGTGATAGAGGCTTTAGTAAATTCTTGGGGATTAGTTTTGAGGTGAATGAGAAAGGGGCATTGTCGTTGTTCCGTTCCATTGAGGAGAGGAGGAGGGAGAGAGTAGAGGTGGTGGACAGGGGGGCGGGTGGGGTTACATACGGTGTTTAATGAAGTTTCGAATTATCCCTTGAAATGTGTGGGGGTTGAATGACCCCGTCAAAAGAGGAGTGGTTAGTGGGGCGCTTTCACGATGGAGACCAAATATTTTCTGTCTTCAGGGTTCAAAATTGGGCACTTTGGATAGGGAGTTGCCTCAATCTATTTATGTAGATCCTAGGATTGAGTGGTATTGTCTGGGTTCTGAAGGCGTGTCAGGCGGGGTTATCATTTGGTGGGACAATGGAGTGGCATAAATAATTGATGTTTTAGTAGGTTGGTGGTCTCTATCTTGTTTATTCAGGTGTTTGGAGGAGAGTTTCACTTTTTAGCTTTACGGGGGTTTATGGGACAGTGGAGGTCTTGGATCGTTGGGAACTGTGGGAGGAATTGGCAGGGGCCAGGAGAGTCTGGTGCGTTCAGTGGTGCGCAGGGGGTGACTACAACATTATTCGATTCCCCTCTCAGAGAAGCGATGGGGGGAGATCGAACTCTTTTATACGAGATTTCTCAGACTTCATCGATGAGCTAGAGTTGATTGACCCCCCCTTTAGTGGGTTGGGTTTTCACCTTGTCCGGTCTTAGGGATGAGCCCTCACTTTCTCTGTTGGACAATTTTCTATTTTTTATTGACTCGGAGGAGAAGTTTCCTAGGGAAATTATGTCTTGCATGCCTCGAGTGAATTCTAATCACCTGCCTTTATTACTAGAGTGTGGAGGGGGGGTGGGATAAGGGAGTTGTGACAGGGGTATGAGGTGGAGGGGAATGTGAGTTTCAGATTGGCGACTAAGTTTTTTTGTCTTGAGGGGGATATCATTCGGTGGAACAGAGAGGTGTTTGGCAATGTGGGGAGAGTGATTGAGCAGATTTTGGGGGATATCCGGGATCTCGACGAAAAATAAGAGGTGGGAAGTTTTTTGGGGATGGAAAGGGCAGCGAGGGTTGATAAACAAAAGGGAGGTGGGGAAGCATCTGATTCAGGAGGAGGTGAGTTGGAGGCAAAAGTCGAGGGCTCTTTGGCTTAGGGAAGGGGACAACAACACTATTTTTTTCATAAAGAGGCTAACTCCCATCGCCTCTTTAACCATATAGGGAAGGTGGTAGTATAGGGGGTGGAGTTCACCGAGCAGAGTGACATTCGTCAGGCAATCTGTCAGTTCTATGAGAGGCTGTATACCGAAGATGATCCTTGGCATTTGAAGATTGATGGGCTTCCAGTGGCGACCTTCTCTGGGGATGAGGTGGAGAAAATGGAGAGGATGTTCTCAGAGGAGGAGGTTGTCCAGGTTCTGAGATCGATGTGCTATGATAAGCCACCTGGTCCGAACGGGTTCATAGTGGCAATTTTCCAGCACTGTTGGGAGGTTATCAGGGTGGATGTGATGGCTGTTTTCAGCGAGCTCTATGACAAGGGTTACTTTATGAGGAGTCTGAATGCCACATTCATTACTTTGGTACCTAAGAAAGGGGGGGCTATGGATGTGAGAGATTTCAGGCCTATTAGTTTGGTCGGCAGCGTGTATATACTAATTTCTAAGGTCTTGTCGGTTAGACTTAGAAATGTGATTTATCCTCTTATATTGATTGCGCAGAGCGCTTTTGTGGGTGGTCATCAGGTCCTTGATGTTGCGCTGGTTCTGAATGAGTGAATAGAATCCAAGATGAGAGGTGGGGATCTGGTATTCTATGCAAGCTTGAAATTGAGAAGGCATATGATCATGTGAGCTGGGAGTTTCTTTTTTATTTACATAGGAGGATGGGTTTTGGGGAGGGGTGGTGTAGGTTGATAAAGAGGTACATTTCATCGGTCAACTTCTCTGTTCTTGTTAACGGGGTGCCTGAGGGTTTCTTCTCGAGTTTACGAAGTCTGAGACAGGGTGACTCATTGTCTCCTTTCCGCTTTATACTGGTAATTGAGGCATTTTCTCGGATGATGAGGCGTACGGTGGAGGGTGGTCTGGTTTCGGGTTTTTTGATTGGAAGTTCTATATATCATATGGTTGTGGTGGTATCTCACCTCTTATTTGCGGATGATATTATTATTTTTTATGGGGCATCTATGGATGAGGTGAGGTCACTTCGGTTGCTCTTGTTGTGATTTGAGACTGTGTTGGGTTTACGTATTTACGTTGAGAAGCATGAGTTGATTGTCATGGGGGAGGTGGGTAATGTGGGCTATCTGTCTTGTGTTCTTGGTTGTCGGGTTGGATCTATCCCTTCTACTTATCTTGGCCTCCCTATTGGGGCTAAGTTTAAGTCATCTTCGATGTGGGATCCGGTTATTGAGCGGTTTCAAAGGCGATTATCTAGTTGGAAACATAGTTACTTATCAAAAGGTAGCCGTTTGATGTTGATCAAGAGAATCTTATCTTTCCTTCTGACGTATTTTATGTTTGTTCTCCCTTTACCTGGGTCTGCTGGCAAAAGGATTGACAAGTTGATGAGGGATTTTATATGGAGAGGTAATGATGATCAGTTTAAATATTGCTTGGTGGGTTGGGATGAGGTGTGCAGGCCGCTGAAAGAGGGTGGGGCAGGTGTGAGGAGCTTAGACCAATTCAATTTGGCTCTATTGGGTAAGTGGTTATGGCACCTTAATAGGGAAGGAAGAAGATTGTGGAGGAAGGTGGTGGTCACTAGGCATGGGGTGGGTCCGCATGGTTGGGGTCCTCTTATGGGTTGATCTGCTCATGGGGCGGGGTGGTGGAGGAATATTGTGCTTGGGTGAGAGAGGTTCCCTTTGCTCACCTCCTTTCAGCTCGGGAGTGGGAGTCTTATCCAATTTTTGAAGGACAAATGGGGTGTCGGGGGATCTTTGGAGGAGCTCTTCCCGGGGATGTTTAAGGTTGGGGATGATAAAGATGGTTTAGTTGAGAACCATAGGTGGAGGGTGGGTGCTCGTGTAGCGTGGGATCTGAAGTTTAGGAGGGCTCTCTGAGATTGGGAGCTAGAGGAGGCGGAGGAGTTATTTGATTGGCTGAGATTGGTGCCATCTCCATCTTTGGGGGATGATAGGTTAAGGTGGTTGTGCTTTCAGGATGGTCGGTTTTCAGTTAAGAGTCTATATACTATTTTAAGGGGACGTGGGGGTGCCTCTTTTCCATGGAAGGCCATTTGGAAGAGCCACGCGCCCCCAAGGTTCGCTTTTTTGTTTGGACCGCTGCCAGGTAGGACATCTTGACTATTGAGGGCCTTCAGTACAGAGGTAGGATGATGGTCAGTAAATGTTAGTTTTGTTAGAAAGAGGAGGAGACGTCCATGTAATACCCCGTACTTTTGGCTATATTTATTTTTGGGATTAATTAATTAAATGCGTATTAATTGGAAATTAATCCAGGTAAAATACTAGCGAGATGTGAGTTGGTATTTAACTATATTGTGCATATATGATGTTATATGAATATTGAATTATGAAATTTGTCATGAGATTTATATACGGCAGTTTGGGAATTTTGTTGAGACGCGTGTGACCGCCGTGTCATGGTATATTATTTTAATTATAAAAGTGATTTTTATTTCTATTATCCGTATGGTCGTTTTGAGTGCGCCAACGCGTCCGGAAGGGTCAAGATAGTCAGAAAACAATAGCCGGGGTGTAGTTTGGGTCCCGGGGTGTTTTTAGGCCATACCGGCAACTTAAAGGGTATTTTGGTAATTTTGTATTTTGAGGAATTAAAAGTGACGAAAATTGGGAGTTTTAATCTGATGTGGATATAACCCACTAAGCCCACTAACCAACCCATATTAACCCTTTAAGCTACGGAGGTTATCATTTAGGTTTCCAATTTTCCCAAAGAAAACCCTAGCCACCTTAAGCCACCATTGGAGAAGAAGCTTGGAGAAGAGAAGAAATTCTGCAGAAATCTTCACCAAAACAACACCAAAATCAGAAATCGAATCAAGGCAAGTGTTTTAATTATATTTAAATTCGTAGAATGTTCCTTCCATGTTAGAAAATTAAAGAGTATCAATTGTTCTTGAAAGATAATGAAAACCCATGTAGTTTGGAACTTAGAACTTGAAAATCTTGAGGAGAATTGCATGTAGAATGATAGGTAGATGAGTATTCCCATAATATTTGTGATTGGAAGAAATTAAAACGGATTTATATTGGGTTAATTCATGATTCAAAAAGTTAGGGTTTATGTTCTTGAAAAATTTGGAAAAAGTGTAGAGATTTATAAATTTGGTTGATGTTAGGATGGATTAATCCTTCAAAACGTGTTAGGATGTGATTATAATATGTTTTGGATTGTTTAGAGACCTTAAAACGATTGTTGGGACTTAGTTTAGAAGAGATTTAAGGAGTAAGAATGGTGAAAAAAAGAGATTAGACAAATCTGGGACGAATCTGGTAGGTCGTTAGAAGCCCCTGCCCAGGTCGTACGAACGAACTCGTTCGAACGAACTCGTTCGAACGAGCTTCTAACGAATTGACCAGTCGTTCTAACGAAAGGGAGCCTCGTTCGATAACTTCGTTCGAACGAGATCTCGTTAGAAGGTACAATTCATTCGAACGAACTGGAATCTCGTTCGAACAGTCTCGTTCGAACGAGACTTCTAACGAGTTGACAGAGGAATCTCGTTCGAACAGTCTCGTTCGAACGAGACTTCTAACGAGTTGACAGTTTGGGCCTTTTTGAACTGTTTTGATTTTTGGAGTCCCGTAAACTTGTTCGAGGATATAGATAACATTCCGATGATGATGTAATGATAGAATTGGGACTTTTGGGTATTTATGAAAAGGAAATTATATACGAGAGTTATATTAAATGGACGGTTTGGGTTGAGACGTGAGTGTCTACTACGACGTGAGTAAATTATGGCGCGTATGATTATAAACCGGAATAGTATAAATTGTGATAATTATAAATTGGTACGAGAATGCGATATGTACTACGATTAAACTACGGGATTACTAAGACGTGTGTTTACTTAGTATTGGTATATGAATTGTGTGTATGACATACCTACCATACTTGCTATCACAGGAGGTTTGCGTTCGCTTAGGGCCCTCTAATCCTTGTGTTGCCCGGATTTAGAATGGTTACCTTGATGAACATAGGTCATAGAAAGACTTATTGGGATATTAATAAGTCCGCTGATCGTGGGAGCGTAGGTATGTGCGTGACCCATGTGATGTGACTGTGTTCGCCTCCATTGTTTGTGATGTTGTTATCTTTGAACTATTCCTGAGAGATTCGGAATATGTAATCCTTATGTACGTGATGTACCGGGATGGATAGCAGAGTATGTGTGCACCGCAACTTAGTTCTCGGGGTGCTTATATTGTATATTTATGATGTGAATAACATACACTTAATTAATGGGAATTTTCATGTTAATGTTGTGAATATAATTACCGTATTGTTTCGAGAAACATAACGAGTTAACTGATAGTGATATATATTGCATATTGAGCATCTGAGTTTACGTTAAACCCCTACTTAATTACGAGCGTTATGATGTTAATAGAACCGAGTAATAAGGGTAGGACCTATGGCAGTCTAGCTAGATATGATGTCACTTAGCTAGTGGTTTGTGTCGTTATAGATGGGTACTTACGTTAGGAGTGCACAGTTAGATGAGAAGTGAGAATATCATGTGAGTGCACGTCCTAACATGTACTTTGCATTTAATGTTTTAAGTGTTTTTAAAGCGCTTGCAGGTTTTTAAAATATAACTCCACATTCGGGCTCTGACCCGTTTGCTTTTCAAATCTATTTTTCTTTGTAAAACCATTTTAGGTGCCGAGCCACAAGGACACCATGCATAGGATACTCATTCAGGTAACGAGCTGTAGCTGTTTGTGGAAGCTACAGGGATTTGCTTGTAGACGCTTCTATCACTTGGATTCCAGATTCATTATCTATCAGTCGTAGGGCATGTTGCCCATTTCTATTAGAGTTACATTTCAATTACGGTTTTCAGACTTTGGCATGTACTTTTTTAGTTTTCGGTTTACTTATTTCAGTTTCGGGATTGTAGTGAGGAGTTTTCCTCCAGACTTTATTTTACTTTATGTGATGGTTATTCTATTTACTTCATTATGGTGAATGGTGTTATTATTCTTTATTACACTTGTTGCATGTTAATCAGACTTTAATTAAAATTTGGCACTTACTTTTTAAATACTAGATGGTTAGTAATCATTAAAATGTTTTCGACAGTGATGCTATTAACTGAGCCAACTTGGCATTTTGAATTAATTTAATAAAGGAGTAGCTACCCGGTATTTAATTAGTCGGGGTGTCACAGGTGGTATCAGAGCATCAGGTTCTAGTGTCCTTTAGGATCTGATGGCTTATTATGTTTCCGCTAAGTTTCTTTGATATAGAGCCCCATATTTTAGGACTGTTGTACTCTTTTTGTGTATGCTTCGTTCTTCAGCTATCTTAAGTTTATAAACAGTTAACTTATAAACTTTGTTCTTATTTCAGATGCCTCCACGACGTGCACGACGAGTTCCCAGGGATGCAACGCCCGAACCCCAGCCCGCTCCAGTTCAGGGCATGATGAACGCCGCTGAGGTTGCAGCTATAGTAGCCCAAGCGGTAAATGCCGCAATTGCCGTTGTTCAGCAGGCACCACCTCAGGCGCCGGTTGCTGCGCCAGTTTAGGCAAATGCACTCCCGTCTGCTTGGGAACGTGTACGTGACGCTTTTCAGAAAGCGTATCCACCAGAGTTTGCAGGTAGCTCAGATGTGGTAGTCTCGAGCCAGTGGAGGAAGGATATGCAGAGGCACTTAAGGATGTATGAGTGCACGGACGTCCAGAAGCAGGTTCTAGCTACTTTCAAGCTAGTTGGATCTGCGCTACAGTGGTGGGAGTCTATTACCACCATGGAGGAGAGGGATACTCTCACTATTCAGGACTTCTGGGTGCGGTTTGACCGCAAGTACTTTTCGTCGGCTGTCCACACGGAAATGAGGAGGAAATTGATGAATCTGAGGAAAGAAGGTAAGACTGTGGCCGAGTATGAGGCCGAATTCACGAATCTGTTGAATATCGTTCCAGATGAGATACCAACAGAGAAGAAGAAAATTGAGAAGTTCACGGACGGGTTGACATGGAGGATCCGTCAGCATCTGCTAGGGAACCTATCGTTGGCCACCTATTCTGATGTGGTTAACGCTGCATTGTTACACTGCCAGGACCACCGTTTTCATATGGCCGAGGGCAAGAGGTCGGGGGAGTCTAGCCATCAGGGCAGGACCGGAGGACATGGTGCCAGTGGGGCACAATCTGGTAAGGGGCAAAGACCGAATGAGCAGGGCTCCTAGCAGGGGATAATAAGAGGTTCCGGTCAGGGAACTACAGACAGGGACATGGAGGTTTCCGTCAGGGCCATCAGGGTCCAAACGGCCATCAGGGCCAACTGGGGCAGAATGGGCAGCAGTTTCACCAGGGCCAGCAGGGCCAAGGGAGGAACGGTAACGGCCACCAGGGCCGGGGACAGCCGGGGCAGAGAGGAGGGAACTTCCCAGGGAAGTGCTTTGTTTGTGGCAAGACTGGCCATAAGCGACAGGATTGTCCTGATAGGGGCAGGGCCCCACAGCAGCAGCAGTAGGGTGCTCGCCAGGAGCCACAAAGGCCTATGTTTCCCGCCGCTCTTCCCGCACCGCCACAGATGGAAGCATTGCCACCCATCCCAGCAGTCCCAGTTCAGCAGGGGCAGCTACAATATGGACGTGTCTACAACGTCCACCAGGCTACAGTTGCATAGGCATCGCCCGCAATTGAGGGTACGTTTCCTATCCATGGCACTATGGGTCGGGTGTTATTTGATACGAGTGCTACACATTGTTTTATAGCTACACACTTCACGAAAGCTTTAGGATTGTTAGCTACGGCAGAGATCACAGTGACATGTGTCGACTCACTATTGGGGAGTGGGTCACTTATTTTCTTTATATGCCGGGGAGTGGGGGTAGAGATTGGTGGTTTGGTATTACCTGCAGACATGTTAGTATTAGATATGCATGTTCACGATGTGATTATCGGTATGGATTGGCTCGTAGCTTATAGGGCCATGATTGATTGCTTCAGCGGGAGCATTGTTTTTGCCATTCCGGGGCAAGAGATGTTTATAGTGGCGATGCCTCGCCCAGAGGGAGGATCGACCACTCATCTGCATTACATTGAGGAGGATACCTCTAAGGAGGTAGTGATTCCTTTAGATTCTATCCCAGTTGTCAGGGAGTATTCAGATGTGTTTCAGGAGATACCAGGCTTACCCCCCAGTCGAGAGATAGACTTTGTTATAGATTTGCTACCGGGTACGAGACCTATAGCACGTGCACCGTACCGTATGGCTCCAGCTGAGATGAGGGAGTTACGGGATCAGATAGAGCAGCTGTTAGGTCAGGGTTTTATTCGTAGGAGTACCTCATCTTGGGGCGCTCCAGTTTTGTTTGTGAAGAAGAGGGATGGTTCACTGAGATTGTGTGTGGACTACCGAGAGTTGAATAAGGTCACGATACGGAATAAGTATCCGTTGCCTCGAATCGATGACTTATTCGACCAGTTACGAGGAGCTTCTTTCTTCTCGAAGATTGATTTGAGATCGGGATACCATCAGTTGCGTATCAGGGAGGAGGATGTCTCGAAGACTACGTTATTGTCGAGATATGGTTCTTACGAGTTTCGGGTTATGCCTTTCGGCTTGACCAATGCTCCAGCGGTGTTTAAAGACTTGATCAACAGAGTGTTCAGGGATTTCCTAGATCAGTTTGTCATTGTCTTTATTGATGATATACTGGTTTACTCCCAGACAGAGGAGGAGCACGCCGAGCATTTGAGACAGGTTTTGCAGACACTTCGTCAGAACGAGTTGTATGCAAAATATGAGAAGCGCGGGTTTTAGCTGAAGGAAGTCCAGTTTTTGGGACACATCATTTCTGACCGGGGAATATCTGTTGATCCGGGGAAAGTATCAGCGGTGAGGGAGTGGGGACAGCCCACGACACCGACTGAGATTCGTAGTTTCTTGGGTCTAGCAGGATACTACAAGAGATTCATTCGGGGTTTCTCAGAGATAGCAGGTCCTTTGACACATCTGACTCGTAAGGGTGTGCCATACATCTGGAGTGACGCCTGTCAGTTGGCATTCGATGAATTGAAGGACAAATTGACCTCAGCACCTGTGTTAGCATTACCGAGACCGGGAGTTGAGTATTTAGTTTACACCGACGCGTCTTTGCATGGGCTTGGAGGTGTGTTGCAACAAGAGAGATAGGCCATAGCTTATGCTTCCCGTAAGCTTAAGCCTCATGAGAAAAATTACCCCACGCACGATTTGGAGTTGGCAGCAGTGGTGTTTGCCCTACGGATTTGGAGGCATTATCTTTTGGGGGAGAAGTTCCAACTGTTCATGGACCACAAGTCCCTACAGTACCTGTTCACGCAGAAAGAGTTGAATATGCGGCAGCGTAGGTGGCTTGAGTTTATGAAAGACTACCAGTTCAAAATCCAATATCACCCGGGAAAGGCTAACGTGGTAGCAGACGCGTTGAGCCGTAGGCCAGCAAATGAGGTGGCAGAGGTGTGGAAGGCTAAGTGGAAGGAATTGGGACACCAGGATGCAGTGGCCCGATCTTTCATATCTGTGATGACCGTTACACCGCAGATTATCACGAAGGTAGTACGGGCATAGGCTAATGACTCGTTCTATCAGGAGCAGATAGTTCGATTACTAGCAGAGGCAGCCGAGTCCTATACCGTCAGCTCAGACGGGGGATTACGCTTCAATGGGAGATTGGTAGTTCCAGAAGGGGAGGAATTGCGACACGACGTGATGGCAGAGTCGCACGGCTCACGGTTCGCGGTATATCCCGGAGGGGACAAAATGTACCAAGACATGAGACGACAGTATTGGTGGAGCGGTATGAAGAGAGATATCGCTGAGTTTGTTTCAAAATGCGCCACTTGTCATCTTGTAAAAGTGGATCATCAGAGACCGGCAGGATTGCTACAGCCGTTGGAGGTCCTGGTGTGGATGTGGCAGAGCATATCCATGGACTTTATCACGGGGTTGCCTACGTCGCAGAGGGGTCACGACTCCATTTGGGTAATTGTGGACAGGTTGTCCAAGGTCGCTCACTTTTTACCCGTGAAGACTGACTACACTACGGGTCAGTATGCCCAGCTCTTCATTTCAGAGATTGTGAGACTTCACGGTGTGCCCCTAAATATCGTGTCTGACAGAGACAAGATATTTGTTTCGAGGTTTTGGGAGAGTTTCCAAGAGGCCATGGGCACGGAATTGCAGTTGATTACGACTTATCATCCGCAGACTGACGGGCAGACCGAGCGCACAAATCAGATGTTGGAGGACATGCTACGCATGTGCATTATTGACTTCGGGGGTGGATGGGAGCAGTACCTTCCCCTGGTGGAGTTTTCTTACAACAACTCCTATTAGTTTACTATTGGCATGGCTCCGTTTGAGGCATTGTATGGTAGGATTTGTCGTTCCCCAACATGTTGGTTAGAAATGGGGGACAACAAACTGCTTGGGCCGAAAGTGATTCGGGATACTTCGGCAAGGATTGAGTTGATTCGGAGTCGCATTCGGGTAGCTCAAGACAGGCAGAAGAGTTATGCTGATGCGAAGAGATTTTTCAGAGAATTCCAAGTGGGGGACCAGGTTTTGCTCAGAGTGTCTCCTATGAAGGGGATTATGCGTTTCGGGAAGAAAGGGAAGTTAGCACCAAGGTATGTGGGGCCATTTCCTATCATTGAGCGGATCGGACCAGTTGCGTATAGACTTGGGTTACCGGAGCATTTGCATTGGATTCACGATGTGTTCCATATTTCCTCGCTAAGGAAATACCTTAGAGATAATTTGGCCCATTCTCACATTGCTGTGGAGGACATCGATCTCCAGCCGGATAGCTCCTACGAGGAGGGGCCGATTGCTATTTTGGACCGAAGCGAGAGGAAACTGCGGTCAAAGATAGTTCCGTTAGTGCGTGTTCAGTGGAGACATCACAATGTCGAGGAGTCCACATGGGAGCGCGAGGATGAGATGCGCGAACGTTATCCAGAGTTATTTTTAGCAGGTACTTTCTAGTTTCGAATTTCGGGACGAAATTCAGTTATTAGGGGGGAAGTATGTAATACCCCGTACTTTTGGCTATATTTATTTTTGGGATTAATTAATTAAATGCGTATTAATTGGAAATTAATCCGGGTAAAATACTAGCGAGATGTGAGTTGGTATTTCACTATATTGTGCATATATGATGTTATATGAATATTGAATTATGAAATTTGTCGTGAGATTTATATACGGCAGTTTGGGAATTTTGTTGAGACGCGTGTGACCACCGCGTCATGGTATATTATTTTAATTATAAAAGTGATTTTTATTTCTATTATCCGTATGGTCGTTTTGAGTGCGCCAACGCGTCCGTAAGGGTTGAGATAGTCAGAAAACACTAGCCGGGGGTGTAGTTTGGGTCCCGGGGTATTTTTACGCCATACCGGCAACTTAAAGGGTATTTTGGTAATTTTGTATTTTGAGGAATTAAAAGTGACGAAAATTGGGAGTTTTAATCTGATGTGGATTTAACCCACTAAGCCCACTAACCAACCCATATTAACCCTTTAAGCTACGGAGGTTATCATTTAGGTTTCCAATTTTCCTAAAGAAAACCCTAGCCACCTTAAGCCACCATTGGAGAAGAAGCTTGGAGAAGAGAAGAAATTCTGCAGAAATCTTCACCAAACCAACACCAAAATCAGAAATCGAATCAAGGCAAGTGTTTTAATTATATTTAAATTCGTAGAATGTTCCTTCCATGTTAGAAAATTAAAGAGTATCAATTGTTCTTGAAAGATAATGAAAACCCATGTAGTTTGGAACTTAGAACTTGAAAATTTTGAGGAGAATTGCATGTAGAATGATAGGTAGATGAGTATTCCCATAATATTTGTGATTGGAAGAAATTAAAACGGATTTATATTGGGTTAATTCATGATTCAAAAAGTTAGGGTTTATGTTCTTGAAAAATTTGGAAAAAGTGTAGAGATTTATAAATTTGGTTGATGTTAGGATGGATTAATCCTTCAAAACGTGTTAGGATGTGACTATAATATGTTTAGGATTGTTTAGAGACCTTAAAACGATTGTTGGGACTTAGTTTAGAAGAGATTTGAGGAGTAAGAATGGTGAAAAAACGAGATTAGACAAATTTGGGACGAATCTGGTAGGTCGTTAGAAGCCCCTGCCCAGGTCGTTCGAACGAGCTTCTAACGAATTGACCAGTCGTTCTAACGAAAGGGAGCCTCGTTCGATAACTTCGTTCAAACGAGATCTCGTTAGAAGGTACAGTTCGTTCGAGCGAACTGGAATCTCGTTCGAACAGTCTCATTCGAGCGAGACTTCTAACGAGTTGACAGAGGAATCTCGTTCGAACAGTCTCGTTCGAACGAGACTTCTAACGAGTTGACAGGTTGGGCCTTTTTGAACTGTTTTGATTTTTGGAGGCCCGTAAACTTGTTCGAGGATATAGATAATATTCCGATGATGATGTAATGATAGAATTGGGACTTTTGGGTATTTATGAAAAGGAAATTATATACGAGAGTTATATTAAATGGACGGTTTGGGTTGAGACGTGAGTGTCTACTACGACGTGAGTAAATTATGGCGCGTATGATTATAAACCGGAATAGTATAAATTGTGATAATTATAAATTGGTACGAGAATGCGATATGTACTACGATTAAACTACGGGATTACTAAGACGTGTGTTTACTTAGTATTGGTATATGAATTGTGTGTATGACATACCTACCATACTTGCTATCACGGGAGGTTTGCGTTCGCTTAGGGCCCTCTAATCCTTGTGTTTCCCGGATTTAGACTGGTTACCTTGATGAACATAGGTCATAGAAAGACTTATTGGGATATTAATAAGTCCGCTGATCGTGGGAGCGTAGGTATGTGCGTGACCCATGTGATGTGACTGTGTTCGCCTCCATTGTTTGTGATGTTATTATCTTTGAACTATTCCTGAGAGATTCGGAATATGTAATCCTTATGTACGTGATGTACCGGGATGGATAGCAGAGTATGTGTGCACCGCAGCTTAGTTCTCGGGGTGCTTATATTGTATATTTATGATGTGAATAACATACACTTAATTAATGGTAATCTTCATGTTAATGTTGTGAATATAATTAGGGTATTGTTTCGAGAAACATAACGAGTTAACTGATAGTGATATATATTGCATATTGAGCATCTGAGTTTACGTTAAACCCCTACTTAATTACGAGCGTTATGATGTTAATAGAACCGAGTAATAAGGGTAGGACCTATGGCAGTCTAGCTAGATATGATGTCACTTAGCTAGTGGTTTGTGTCGTTATAGATGGGTACTTACGTTAGGAGTGCACAGTTAGACGAGAGGTGAGAATATCATGTGAGTGCACGTCCTAACATGTACTTTGCATTTAATGTTTTAAATGTTTTTAAAGCGCTTGCAGGTTTTTAAAATATAACTCCACATTCGGGCTCTGACCCGTTTGCTTTTCAAATCTATTTTTCTTTGTAAAACCATTTTAGGTGCCGAGCCACAAGGACACCATGCATAGGATACTCATTCAGGTGACGAGTTGTAGCTGTTTGTGGAAGCTACAGGGATTTGCTTGTAGACGCTTCTATAACTTGGATTCCAGATTCATTATCTATCAGTTGTAGGGCATGTTGCCCATTTCTATTAGAGTTACATTTCCATTACGGTTTTCAGACTTTGGCATGTACTATTTTAGTTTTCGGTTTACTTATTTCAGTTGTGGGATTGTAGTGAGGAGTTTTCCTCCAGACTTTATTTTACTTTATGTGATGGTTATTCTATTTACTTCATTATGGTGAATGGTGTTATTATTCTTTATTACACTTGTTGCATGTTAATCAGACTTTAATTAAAATTTGGCACTTACTTTTTAAATACTAGGTGGTTAGTAATCATTAAAATGTTTTCGACAGTGATGCTATTAACTGAGCCAACTTGGCATTTTGAATTAATTTAATAAAGGAGTAGCTACCCGGTATTTAATTAGTCGGGGTGTCACAGTCCAATCTCCTTCTTCTACACTGTGTGGTCACTAGGGATCTTTGGGATTTTGTTTTCTCTTTATGCCAGATAGTTTGGGTTATTCCCCATTTCGTGTGCGAGGTTTTGGCGACGTGGAAGAGGCCTAGGGGTTGGTCAGGCACGTAGGAGGTCTGGATGATGGTTCCTCATTATATTTTTTGCACTATTTGGTAAGAGAGGAATCAGAGAAGCTTCTAGGGAGTAGACCTTGCTCCTTCTCGGATCCAATTCCATTTTCTGAGTCTTTTTCTTACTTGGTTTAGGAAAAGACATGATTCGTCATTGTCTCTCTTTCTTGAGTTTTTGGGGGAATTCGAGGGGCTTGTGCTCTTTGTTTTGGGTTATGACCCTTCGCTTATTTGCTTTGTATACTTCCTATATATGGGTTTCTGCCCCCTTAGGCGGGTTGTTTTATGGTAGCATTTACTTATCAAAAAATAAAAAAACAGGACAAAAAATGTGTATCCCAAATAAAAAATTAACACCTCATTAAGTTTTGGACGAAAGTAACTGAAGTAACAAACTTTAATTTGATGGTTTATGTGTCAGTGTATTTACTTTGGGGTTTGAAGTGGCAAAGGGGGGTAAACTTCAAGTGATTAAAGTGTCAATAACCCTTAAAATAAATTTAAAAAATGAATAGAAAGTTTTCTATCTTCTAAAATTAATAGAATAATGGTGAGACAAAAGGAAGAAGGAATGTATTGTTCATGTTACCATTATAGCCTTTGTTTGACTAAGTTTATGCTTACACATCCTATATAAACAGGACTTGCAGGAAACGAAGTGAAATGCCACAAACAATCACAAGCAACAAGTAGAGCAAAAAAGACAAAGGGAAGATATAGATGGAGATGAAGAAGATTGTTTTGACACCACTATTGGTCTTCGCAATGTTTATGGATGCCATCCCCCCTCCACCGCCAATTTGAATGCTAACAGCCTCAAAATGGAGGGCCTGCAGAAGCTTCTCAATGTTGGTGGTATGGGTGATATTTGCTCAGGTGGCGTATGAATTCATGACCCCATAGGTTGCGCTCATGGATGTGGATGCCTTGTTATTCCCGGGGTTTTCAATCGAAAATGTTACTAGGAGTAAGAACACTAGATGCCGGGGATAGAGCAACGCTACATACATACATAAACATATACATATTTAGCATATATAATATTTCTCGGCCTGGTGTTTGCATGTGTCACCATCTATATATGTCACGTAATTTTCTAATGTAATTATGCAAGCTTTCATCCTATGTAACTATATTTTATAATTCGCACTTCATTGGAAAAACATTGAATGACATGAGATAAAATATGCATACCATAAACATATTACTAATAAGAGTTACATTGAGAAAAAAATCTTAGGTACTATATTCTTCATAATAATGACATCTATCTCATGAACTAAGATGTGTGATAGATCGACTAGTGTAGTAAAATTGAATAATGGTTGTATCTATCTCATTAAATTTGGTATGTGTAAGAAAAAATAATAAATAATTACTAATTCCCTTCCAAAATAATAAATAATGTCAGAATCAAGATCTAAAGCAAATGTTCTAGCAAGATATATGTATAAAAAATAAAACTTTAACTTGTTCTTAGGGGTCAATGCATGTTAGGAGGGTATGCCATTTGAATATAGTGCTACCAACACTTAAAAAACAAAATATGGTCTTACAATTAAATTTTACTCTTTCTTTTATGTTTTAAATGATGCCTATGTTAATATGGAATGATTCGCATCATATATTGTTAAATATTAGAGCATCTAACCCAAAACCATTTTTTCATGTGGAACTTTATGTATCAACACGCCCCCTCACGTGTAGCATTACTTAATCATAAAACGTGGACATGTTTATATTACCATATTAAATATTAAAGAAACCAATTGGCATTGGGTTGTGGGACTTCAAGATCTTATATAAGGTGGTGAAAGGGTTTATTTTTTCCGTGGGGACTTTATGTCTTAAATCCCCCGTTCGCATGTGGAGTTACTTCATCCTAACACGTGGATACAATTATATTTGGTGGAGTGGAATAATTGAACTGTTGGGCCATTCATAGCCTCCTATAATATTATGTTAAACATTTAAGTATCCAACACAAAATTATTGACTATGGGTGAAAGGATCCTAGGATGTTCTATAGTGTAATGAAATGTTTTAATTTTTCATGTGTAATTTTATGCCCCAAGTTATAAAAAATCATGTTTCTTATCATTGTGATTTCATTTTACCGGTATAAAAAAATTTGTTATTTACGAAAGTATAGCTACTCATAATTACCCCCCAAAAGTTGACCATTATGAATGTTTGTGTTATTACTATATAAGAACATTAAGATACAAAAATTATGGGCGGGACTTACATTTCGCTCATAGTAGGTCTTCTATCTCTCTCTCTCTCTCTCTCTCTCTCTCTCTCTTTCTCTCTCTCTCTCTCTGTGTATATATATATATATATATATATATATATATATATATATATATAATAACTGCTCTTGTACGGACTAGTCCTCATTTTAAGAGTGCGGACATAACATATGTCACCTGGTGGTGAACCCAGAAAAGAGAGAGAGTGCGAGTATAATTTAGCTGATAATTTATAGGCTCACCACCAGGTGACACATGTTTGGTCCGCACTCTTAAAATAAGGACCGGTCCGCATAAGAGGATATATATATATATATATATATATATATATATATATATATATATATATATATATATATATATATATATATATATATATACATATACATATATATATACATATACATATACATATATATACATATATATATATATATATACATATATATATATAGCGGCGTAGTTAGGATTTTACACCCGGCGTGGCTAATATATAAGTTACATAATATTTAATAAAAATAAACACAAAAACAAAAGCATTTAGACAATATCAATGTATTAATTTTAGATCCAAAATAGGCAATGGAGTGTCATTTTTCTATATCTAGTCACATGTGATCGCCTCTATATCAATATCTTCTACAAGTTCTTTTGTAAAGGGTTATTTCTACAAGCTTCATAGTAGAAAAGGCTTGTTCAGTTGATGTAGTGGAACATGAAGAGTCAATACACGATGAATCAATCGACCAACCAATGAATATACCCATTTATTTCTTGTTTTAACTAATTGTCTACCTAAGTCATAAGTTGTGGACAAATTTTGGAAAGTTGGATGATGGGGGATATAAAGCTCATTGTGTTTCAACTGACACCTCAAAGCATGCATATCATCTTTGGTAAAATTATGAGGATAAAACTTCCCCCCAAGGTTGCATAAACTATTAATTTTAAATGACTTGTAAGAATCACGTGGATCCATAGCAAAACTAAAAATAAGAAGTTCCATTGCTCCCCCAGAGTATCTACAATTTCCCTCCATTTTTGGAAAATCGATTGCAGCATTGAATGTATCGACTTGATAAGGATGATAAGTTGTAATGTTGTCTTGTTGCTGATAAGAATGATCGGTACTTACTTAATAAGAAGCACTCATAAGTCTTTGTCATATGGTCGTTGTGTTTAGTGTATATATGCTTTTTTAAATAATGTACACGCAAAACATGGTAAAGTGTATATGAATTTTGTTGGAGTTTATTGTTTCAATTGGGTTGAAGAAATATTATTTTCATCAACTTTGTTGTCAATTTATCATAGGACCCATATGTCTTTCAAGACGGTTTCGAATTGTAACGTGTTCTTCTCCATAAGGACTATAATGTGGTATACTCACATGCATAAAACCATAAATTAATAAATGATAAATTCTAATTCAAAGTACCCACTTGTAACATATAAGTTGGTTGAAGTTATTGGAAGAGCTAAAGTCCCACATAGATAAAATATGAGATATGTGTGTAGTATATAAGGACCCAATCTGTCTTGTCGGTTTTGTGACATTGGGGTAACCCAATTCCTTGAATCTAGAAGGACCTACATGTGCTTAGATTGAGTTCCTAGTCCATGTATGTGCCCCTTGTCTGGCTCGGCACATACACGGTCATGGGTCGTATTAAGTTTTTGTGCCACACATTTTTTATTGGTTTGTCATTCATTTTTTCAGTCCATTTAATTCCATTTTTTTAGTTTATTTTGTCCTAGAATTGTGACGGTTATGGAGGGTGGTTTGCACTTATTTTTCAGTTCTTTTTTGAGACATAATTTTATGTTTGAGTTAGTACCGTTCATTCATAATAAAGACACTTCATCAATTGTTGGTTCACATGTTACATGCAATTTGAAATGCAAATATTGCAAGTATTGATCATTTTATCCCTGTAGATAATGGTCATTGAGTCCGTGGAGACCGGTTGTGTGCCGAATTTCATCTCATGGAAAAAGTGTGGAACACTTTCCTCAATCTTTTCATATATATATTTATGTTTGAGTATGCACAAACCTAATGTACCTTACAAAAAGTTATTATCGAAAATGTTTTTTTCAAAAAACAGAAATTATATAAAATATGTATATAACAAAAGAACGGACAACACAAACTTATAGTGGCTTGAAATTACATAATCTCTCTCTCTCTCTCTCTCTCTCTCTCTCTCTCTCTCTCTCTATATATATATATATATATATATATATATATATATATATATATATATATATATATATATGTATATATATTAAAGGATGTGGAACCTTAGTGCTGAAAAAACATATTAGCGGACTCCAGTAAAAAAATCTTAATGGCCTTGTAATACCCCATACTTTTATGGTATTTATTTTATTGATATGCTATTTAGCATTTATCTTATTTATTAGTTGTGAGAAGAAATTAATAAATCGTAATAACTAATTATTTGAGATAATTGGTAATTAATTTGGCATATTTAGATGATAATTAAATGTTGATGATTATGTGAATTGTTGTATGTCACATGTTATAGTAAATTATAATTGTGGAATTAATTGATGATTAATGCGTAAAATAATTAAGTCATGTTGCTATTTTACTACGAGAGGTCTTTCCATACGATTTGAGGAATTTCGAGGTTGAGTAGACTCAAGGATGATATGGAGGCCCATTTACATGTTTTTATCACTTTGAGGTGGGTTCGGGGGTAGATATACGCTTTGGGTGAATTTAAAACTATTTCGGGATGTATTGCAGAGTCATTTTGGGACATAAAATTAGGCCTAATTGGGTGTTTCGTATTTATCATTTTTACACTACGAAAATACTCCCAATTAACTCATTATATAAAAATTTCCCCAAACCCTAACCCCATTCTTGCTTAAGGAAGACGGAGAAAACAAAGAGAGAAGAAATCCAGGAGAAATCAAATGGGAATTTAGCAATCTTCAATCTAAGGCAAGGATTTTCTTCCTATATCACTAAGTATAGTGAAATTTGTTTATAATTATAATTATTGTTGTGAAAATAATTTGTATTTGATTTATTAATGTGAAAATTGACGAATATATTAAGTTTATTTCATGTAGAACTCATGCTATGGGAGTTGTACAAGTTTTTAATTCAAATCCATGTTTGATTGAATATTGAACGTTCAAAAATTGAAATAGATGATGAAACTTCTTGTGGTAGGGCAAAGATGACAACTTTGATGATTAAACAATGAATTTGATGAATTATTTGGTTTGTCTTTGTTAGGGAGTGGAAGCCCCCAATTTTTGAATTCGTTAATTTCCTAATGCGGAATAGGATGGTTCAACACACACAAACTTATAAACTAAAATTCTTTTTCAAATTCACAATTAAATATATCAAATTTTACTTTATCCAAATTAAAATTAAACTAAGTCCAATAGGTGAATTTTATTTTTAAACAAAATTAATTCAACCCATGTCCTTAAAATTTGCTTAACAATAATTAATTAAATTTTCAATATAGGCCAAACAAACTAAATATCAATTTTAACAGATCAAATATGATGACTTGAATTAAATTAACCTAACACAACTCGATCTTTAAACTAGCACCAAATTGGAGAAGGGTAATGATCAACCAATTTTTATCTTGTTTATCCTATCATGCATCTATGATGATTTTTGCAATGTAAAAATAAACACAATCACACTACACACCGATGTACGAGGATAACCCAAATGGGAAAAACCTCGGACGACTTTGGCCTAACAAATCCACTAGGTCTGGAATTAAAATTACAAGACAACAGAATTACTCCGATGACTTAACACCATTTAAGCCTTGATGCTCCTTCTTGCAAACACCTTCGCCTAGTCGATAACTACAGACTCCACCGCAATCTCAGAATCCTTTGATGGGGCTATGGTCATCGTCACCCACACGCGAAGCCTTTCTTCTACTGGGAACACGCAACAAATAAACTCTTTCTTTATGGGTTGTAGAAGCAAACCAAAATGTACTCTTCAGAGGGTAGAGTAAAACAAGTGCCAAACAGAACTCCAAGCAACGATATATATAAAGAAACTTGGAATTAAACTGTAATGGGTGTAAATAATGGGTTTGAATGAAATCAAATCATTAAGAAATCAAAACACAAAAAGGAACTTTTGGTGTGGAAGAAAGATCTCTCAAAATATGTGAAAACCTCCCAAAGCCTTCCCGTCCTTTTTAGAGTTGGTAAAAAGTAGTGGACAAGAGGGAAATTGGGGGATTAAAATTTAAAACTGCTGAAAAACTGTCAGAAAATCGCCCCAGGTCGTTCGAATAGCTTTTCCAACAAGTTATACTCTAAAATGTTGTTAGAAAACTTGTTCGATTTCTCTTTCGAACGACAATCTCGTTCGAACAACAATTTGAACGAAAATTCAGAAACTTTTATCTTTAATTTTTAATCCCAAAACTTTTACACAAAGTTAAAAATATTTTTTTGAAAATAAAAGGTTGTTTAGATTAAAATAAAACCCACAAAAATATTCCAAGTCTTCCTATATATATTAAATGCATTCATACCTTTTGGATACTTTGGAATCCTCATGTTGATGACGTGAAACAAAATGAGGCACGAAAATTGGCAAGGATGAAACTACAAATTATGGCCGCTACGTGTTCGACATAAATTTTTCATAGGCTTGGAAGGATACAACTTGACAATCTGTCCTATGACTCAAATTGTTTTGTTCGGAATTAAGCCAAAACTACAAATTGACTCCATTGGAAATGTGTCCTTTCAAATCTCCACCTTTCGCTATTCCGGGACAAAACCAAATAAAAAATCTGAAGGGCCGTCAAGATCGTCTAGACACAACATCCCACTCAAAAAAAATAAAAATACAGACGCTTGACTCGACTCATAGGAAATGCTTTGCCACTTTAAGTAATGCCACTAATGATGAATTCCTGCACACTTGCACAAACCATTAAATGCATAGGGAATATCAAAATATTAAAATGCGAAAAATAAATTATCCACTTTAATTATTTCATTCTCCCCATTTATTTATAAATGATCTACCTAGAAAGACCTCTCCCCCTAAGTTAAATCTCCCCAAATTTCAAAGGATTAGATACCATCTCTTCCCCTTTTTGTTCAGGAGTAGGCAAAGGTTAAGAATTAACTGAACTTATTTCTCCCCCAATTAAGGCAAATACCATTTCTCCCCCTAACGTGGACACAAGGGATATAAAATATGGAAAAATAAGTTAAATGTGTGTTGGTGCATAAAGTGACAAGAGTATTAAAGCATATGGGCAATAATAAAATACAACTAATCCATAACAACAACAAAGAATACCAACTATGATACGATAAAAAATGATACCAATTAAAATGTATTGAACATAAGCATGGGATATCAACCAAAATTCGCAACAAGTTAGAGACCAATTTTGAATTAAAAGCATATATGGATTAGGAAGCAAGGCAAAGACTCAAAATAAATAAAATACCATATATACACACACACACACACACACACAAAAGTTATTAAGGAACACAAACACATATACGTAGGTATAAACACCACAAATGACCCAAAATACATTAAAGCAAGTTTTCCACACTCTTATGGCATAAACGTGTCATATGGAAACAGAAGTGTAGGGGTGTGAACTAGTAAGTAAAGAACTTAGACCCAGTCACTTAAACATGTTCACGAAGTTCTCATTTGATTGCAAAACTTTATCACACTTAAATATAACCTCTTGTGGCAATATAGAGTGAACTCAATGAACAAACATACACAATTCATACAAGCTTATAATTTTGATAATTCTACAAAATAATAGAGTAATGACAAAATAAAACAAACATACACAATGCATGAAATTATTAGGATACGAAGACATTGTGGAAAACCATTGGCATATCCATCCAAACTCCCTCAAAGATAATTATGTTATTAATGTGAATGAACATATCAAACTAAATAATATTGGCCTTGGAAAAATTTTATTTTTCATGCCATTTAATTTTTAATGCCTATTTTGACCGTGGATAATGTTTCATTTTAAAGCCACAATTTTTAGGTCCACTGCAATCGCAAAGAACATAAGTGTAACTTTCGTAACCCTTCCCAGTGCACTTTCATATATAATATTTTTCTTTTCACACATAAATTTCACGTGCAATGAAATAATATGCATAACTCCTCCATAGTCACAAAACATGTAGATGACTACATCGGTAGGAGAACATCTCACTTACCTCAAGTATTCATGTGAAGTTAGATTCCAAAAGAACTCGTGCATGTGTGAATAAAGGCATACAAAAATAGGACCCATTAAGCAACACAAATTCCAATTACTCCATGCAAGCATGATAAAGAACATTTTAAGGATTGAAAATCTTAAATAAGTTCTAGCCACATGAGAGCATAAATGAAGGATTCGACACAAGTACATGCCACAAAAGGTGTGTAAAACTAAATTACACATAAGAAAATCTTTTTGTATTTTTCATTTAATAACAAACAAAATGAAAAGAATAAAATACAAAAGATAAGGAACTCATTATTCTAGCAAGGCATATATAATGAAGCATAGACTAGAAAATGATAAACATATATACAACTAGCATAAATATATCGTGAAGCACAAAATGCTAGAGTATGTAAAAAGGGCTAACACATTTAACCTTTAGATTTAGCATGTGAGGTATCACGTGATAGCAAATGAGAATCATTAATCCTATTTTCTAAAGTTATCGAGTCGGATCTCCTAACCCAAACTAGTGAAGAGTGGGAATCTCGGGATTTGGTGATCTTGGCTACCTCGGTTACCTAACCTTTGGATTACCTAGGATCCTTTTTGAGATCAAAACGAAATTTCCTATGATGAACTATTCGACCACAATATGAGCAAGTAAAGACGAAAAGTAGTACCTAATGATTTACCTTTAGATGTGTTCCCAGGTGATTCTCTCAAAATAACGGTGTTGGCTTTATTAGCGGTAGCATTATAAGAATCAAAGCCTAAACCACAAGTGTCTTTTTTGACTTGGACAGTTCGTAATGTTTTATCTAATTTAACAGACCTACAGTCCAAATCAAATTTGACCTGAGTAGATTCTCTCAATTTTTCTTCTAATTCTAAGATCCTAGACTCTAGAAAAATGCTTCTCTCTTTAAACATGAGACGCTCTTTCTTCATTGTCTCCATCAAACCTCTAAGGCTATCTCTCTTTCCTTCAACATACTCAAGATTCTCTCGAATATCACTCTCATGTGTCCTAAGGTCTTCCACTAACACACTCTCATCAATGACCTCGTCACGCACTCTCAAACTAGCTTTTAACTTCAAATTTCCCATTTTTATTTCAATTGATTCTGCATACAATTCTTTAAAAGCTATTTGAATTTCACTTTCATCAACCTATTCATCTTTTTCACTCTTACTTTCAACTCCCCTCTCATTACCATAATTTTTTTCCATTCACAAACAAAGGCCGCAGAAGGGTCATGTGATTGTATATCTTCATGGGAAGATTCATTATCGGTGCTCACATGACTTCCCATGAACGCGGCAAAGTTGTTCTCAATGGGGGAATTGGGTCCCTCTTCCTTATCAGTATCACTAAAGTTGGAAGTACACGAAATTGGTTGTTTTCCTTCCCTACTTAGTTTAATGGGTCACTCTCTCGGCCTATGGCCATAAACCTCGCAACCATAACACCTATTTGACTCGTCCCTATTAAGATTTTCATTATAAGTTTTTGGGATCTTTTCGGCCTTGCCATGCTTAGATGTTTCAAATTTCTTATAATCATTTTTAAGTTTATCTTTGTTAAATTTAAGAAATTTTTGAAACATCCTAGCAAGCATAGCCATATCCTCCGAGTCACTATAACTCTCATTAGACACAACTTATTTTTCCTCATTTCGGGCTTTCAAAGCGATACCCTTATATTTCTTCTTCTCATTTTTGGAGGTAACCATATCGAGTTCATAAGTTTGTAAATCACCTACTAACTCCTCAAGTTTGGTATAGTTCAAGGTGGGTAAAGAATTTAAAACAATAACTTTAGGAATAAATCTATCGGGTAAATACGTCAAAATTTTCTTTACAACTCAATCACCGGGTATCTTTTCTCCCAAATTAAAAGTTGAATTAACAATATCTGAAAGTCTAGCATAAAATTCATCAAAAGTTTCATTTTCAAGCATTTTAATGGTCTCCAATTGAGTGGTGAGGTTTTGGAGTTTCAAAGCTTTAACAACACTAGTTACCTCGTGGGTGAGTTGTAAAATATCCCCAACTTCTTTAGCGATTTCACACATCATGATATGTCGGAACTCATCCGGTGTGACCGCACTAAACAAGGCATTCAAGCCTCGAGAATTAAAATTGGCTACTTTAAGCTCGGTCTCACTCCATCTCTCTACGGGTTTTGGTACACGCTCACTTTCTATTAAACATGTAGGTGGGGACCACCCATTAACTACAGATTGCCAAACCCTCTCAGCTACGGACTTAAATGCCGATCTCATATGCATAGTTAGAACCATCAAAAATAGGAAATTTATTAAACGGTGAATTTTCCATTTTAGGATAAACACAAAAAGGACCTAAACATAATAATTTAGCGCTTCAAGCTCCGATACCACTTGTTATAGAGTGAAAGCCCCAAAATTTTAAATTCGTTAATTTCTTAATGAGGAATAGGATGGTTCAACACACATAAACTTATGAACTAAAATTCTTTTTCAAATTCACAATTAAATATATAAAATTTTAATTTCTCCGAATTAAAATTAAACTAATTCCAATATGTGAATTTTATTTTTAAACAAAATTAATTCAACCCAAGTCCTAAAAATTTGCCAAACAATAATTATTTCAATTTTCAATATAGGCCAAACAAGCTAAAAACCAATTTTAAGAAATTAAATATGAGGACTTGAATTAAATTAACCTAACATAACTCAATCTTTAAACTAGCACCAAAATAAACAAGTGTGATGATCAACCCAATTTTTATCTTGTTTATCCTAGCATGTATCACTGGTGATTTTTGCAAGATAAAAATAAACACAATCACACTATGCTCCGATGCACGAGGAAAACCCAAATGGGAAAAACCTTAGACGGTCCGGGCCTAACAAATCCACTAGCTATGAAATTACAATTTTAGGACAAAATACTTACTCCAACGATTTGACTCCGTCCAAGCCTTGTCGCTCCTTACAAACACCTCCACCTATTCGATAACTACAGACTCCACCGCAGTCTCGAAATCCACCGATGGGGCTATCGTCATCGCCACCCACACGCGACTCCTTTCTTAGAGTGGGAACACACAATAATTAAACTTATTCTTTATGAGATACATAAGCAAACCGAAATGAACTCTTCAAAGGGTAGAGCGAAACCCGGTACCAAACAGAACTCCAAGCAAAGATATATATAAAGCAACTTGGATTTAAACTCAGATGGGTGTAAACATTGTGTTTTTTTGAAATCAAGTCATTAATAAATCAAAACACATAAAGGAACTTTTGGTGCGGAAGAAAGAGCTCCCAAAATATGTGAAAACCTCCCAAAAGATGTATTTGAAAAGGCCTTCCCGTCCTTTTTGGAGTTGGTAAAATGTAATGGATAAAAGGGAAAGTGGGGGATTAATATTTAAAACTGCTGAAAAACAATCAGAAACCCACCCCCGGTCATTTGAACGACTTTTTCAACAAGTTATACTCTGAAATTTTATTAAAAAACTCGTTCGAACGACAATCTTATTCGAATGCCTTTTCAAACGAAAATTCAGAAACTTTTTTTTTTTAATTTTTAAGGCCAAATTTTTTTTACAAAGTTAAAAATATTTTTTTGAAAATAAAAGGTCGTTTAGACTAAAATAATACCCGTAAAAAAATTCCAAGTCTCCCAATATATATTGAATGCATTCATACCTTTTGGAGACTTTGGAATCCTCATGTTGATGACGTGAAACGAAATGAGGCATGAAAATCGAAAAGGATGAAACTTCAAATTCTGGTTGCTGTGTCTTCAACATAAACTTGTCATAGGCTTGGAACTGGACAATTTTTCCTATGACTCAAATTTTTTTGTCCGGAATTAAGACAACAGTACATATTTACTCGATTGGAAATTTATCCTTACAATCTTTGTTAGGAATCATTGAAAACAAATCCCTACATTTAATTATATAATCTGATATGTTTTTGGGATGAATTAAAGTTTTTGAAATTGTTAATGGAGTCTTTGGATTGCAAAAAATCTTATTGAGGAAATAGAATCTGCGTACAGAGTCAATCGATGACCGATCGATCAGTCGACCAACATCGATCGATCAATGGATCAGTTTGGAGCCAAGTGGCATTTTTTGTTAATTTTTAGGGATTTCCAACATAGTTATGTTCAGGACCTTGTTATGACATGGTTACAGTTTATATTGAGGTGAGGGACTAAATGTTTAGTTGGTACCAAAGGCAAGAGTTAATGCATGAGTTAAAAGAATTATGTTTAGAACTCACGAGTGTAGAAATTGGGTTAAATTGTGCATTCGTGACTGATAAATGTAGGTATTAGTGAAGGTTATTATTTTAGATCACGCGTTCGGGAGTGTGCCCCCTCCAAGAGTTTAGAAGGTTGGCGGACTTGAACCATTAGTTGGTTGGGTATGGCCCCATAATTGAGCTACTGTGTGGTGATCGCCCAATAGTTTATGTGTGTAGTTTTCAAGTTCGTTAGGTTAGGGACTCCTACGAACTTACCAATAGAAGCACGAGATTGTCCCCTAAGGTAGTGGGATTCGTAAGATGTATTAATATATGATAAAAGATTTTTATAAATTTAAAAATGGTTTACAAACAATGGGTCACTTAAATTACACTGTGTGTTATAATTGTATTTTCCTAGAGTGACATTGATGGGGCTATCACTTGGGTTGTAATCATACATATATTGGTAGATACATCCTTATTACATGATAGTGGTTATTATTTCATTTTTTAATGATAGGGTAGAGACTTGTTATTATAGTTATATTCGGTTTTGATTTTGCGCTTAATATTGCTCTTAGTTGAGAGGTGAGATACTTATTGCATGAAAGAGTCGAAGGGTATCATGCATTGTAAATAAATTACATCATTACTTACTGCTTCTTTTCAAGTTAATTCTTCCAACATTAGGGCGCTCACCCAAAACAAAAAAAAAAATTCTAGAGTTACCTAGACAAGAACGATAGGGCTGAGAAAATCTTAATATATTATTTAGAGTTTATATGGGCATAATCCTGAATTTAAATTATCGTAGTCACTATTATTCAGAGTGGTGATGTACAAACTCTTTAGTATGTCACTATGGTGTTTGAACTTATTTGTTTAAATCCTGAGACTATGATATTTCCTTTATTAGCATGCGTGTATGGATTATATTAAGTATTTATTTCTACGAGGTGAAGATTAGAATGGTATGTGTTGTAAGACGAGCCTTACCTTTTGCTTATCATCTTGGCCAGCTATACGTGCAAAATTGGAATTGTCACATGCCCCCCAAAAAATTGAAAAGCTCCCTCTAATTAGAGGTAAAAAATATAATTAAACTTAAAACTTTTAAAACTCACTATATCGTTCAAATCGGGCAAACAAATACATAAAAGTTTACCAAGCGGTAGATAAAGTTGTAAAATGAAGATTTATACAATGACCCTTTCCCTTTACTTTATAATCCCATTCTTGCTACATATGATTTAAATTGGCGTTAAGGGAATTAATTCCAATTTATTAAGGGAACCAAACAATAAAAAATTCCCTATAAGTATAGGTAAATAAATATAATTAAACTTATTTTGTTGATCGAAATCGTGTAAGACTAACACGTGGCAGTAATCAAAGCTTTGTAAATGAATTTCTCTCTCTACTTCATAAATCAATTAGTTTAAATGCACCGTTCTCTCTCCAATAAATTAACCATTGTTCACCATGGATTTCTATATTCAAGAACCGATTATATTCTCTTGGAAATTTAAAACATTAACTCTCTCCCTCTTTCGAAGTATATGCAGCTCCTTTTTAATTTATTTCTCTCTCTCTCTCTCTCTCTCTCTGTCTCTCTACATCTCTTATGATCCTGTAAAAGAAAAAAAAGGAAGACAATTAGTTAGAGACTTCGATGACTTCCCTAAGGTATGTAACCTTAACTTTTTTTTAAAAAAATTTAGATTTGGATTTGTTTATATTTTTGTACTAAAGTAGGTTAATTTGGTTGTGCAAGGAATTATATGTGAGCTAGAATCATAAGGTGTGCTTCCCCGGAGTAATTCCAGGGTTTACTCACTAGCTACGTGTTGTGGACCCAGGTTAGTTGTCAATTAAATTGATTATTATCTCAACTATTAAGGAAATGTATTGATTATTTTTGGCATTTCATTATATATGCAATGTGAATAAAAGGATTCTGAAGTTCTCCATATAATGTTTTCTTGATTATTTTCATATGTTTTGTATGTTGATAAATGAATACATCGTCGAGACACTAAAGAATACAACAATTATGGTTGACGTTTCCACGTAAAATGAGAGAAAAGCAATAGACTTGTTACTGAAAAAAGCAGAAGAGAGATTACCTAATATTGATCAGGTTCACTCATTAAATCAATTTACACGAGGTATCACAATTGTATGTTATAAAATTAGCGGTATATTTATTATCCATTTTGACTGCTCTATGTTGAAACCAAAATTTTTTGCCACAAAGCTCTATTCAAGGTAATTATATTCTATTGTTTTTCTTTTTATATGTAGTTTATTTAAAGCGTATGATGATGGGTATGTATATGTACATGTAAGATGGTACTTTAGATAAGATGGAGGCGTAACCACTTTTGAGTATGGTAATGATAAGTTAACTAGCAAAACCTTGAATTAATGATAAGACATGCAAACACAAACTTAATTAAGATAAACTCTGCTTAAACTCACAAATCTCTCGTATATAACTCAGAAGGTAGTAATGAACTTAGAAGTAACTTAGCTAGAGGGATAGAGAAGTAAGCACCCTAAATACACCTTGGTAGGCAGGTAGGAACACACCAAATACCCTCAAGAATCTCTATCAAGTATTAAAAGCTTTGCAATAAATAACAATGGTGAGTGAGTAAGCACTTTGGTTGGAATAACTCTCTCTAATCTGTATTCTCTCTCTAGCAATAACTCCTGAACTCTCAAAAGATCAATCCCCTCCTCAAAAGTGGTTGGGGTCTTTAAATAGCCCCCCCACACCACCCTCGAGGCAACTCAGTCATTAAAGACTATGAAAGACATCCCTCATACTTTGTATCACAACATTAAATGCCTGATGCCCTAGTTGTCTGCACGTCATAAACATTAAATGCCAAGACATGCCTTTTGCCTAACCACTGTGTGTCAGGGGGCTGTTGTTGGAGTGGTGGCTCACCAACTACCTGATAGCCACAAATACTACGGTGGTTTACTCAAGTGCACAGCTGACATTGCTTAGCTGGTTAATGACATAAGATAAAGTAGATGTGACATTAAGTAGAGGGTTATTTTGTCCATAACTCAACGCCCAATGGAACTCCAAGCTGCTCTGCCCGAGGTTCCACGGCTAGGGTCTATTGGTGTTTTATCATGTGTATTTAAGATGGCCTGGAAAAGCCCCTAGGGTGCCTCACTTCTCAATCATCCAAACCAAGTCCCTCTAAAGTTCCCACGACGAGGTCATTCGATAGAGCATGAAAGCTCTCCCAGGCCCTGCCAAGCTTGGTCTCTTGCGAGTACCGTTTGACCTCACACTAAAACTTGTTTATTATCTTCGTTACAACATTAAAACCGTTATAGCTTACAGTCAATATAAACAAAGATACAATATGACTAATACAACAAGCTAAAGTATGAGTTGCCACACTAAGCTACCTCATTAAGTTTCCACGATGAGTTGCCACACTTGAGCTGTCTCAGTTGCTTAATCCCAAACATTATTTGCAAATTGGGGAATTATCCTTAATCTCCGGATTACCTTCAATCCGCCTCTCCATTTGCCCCTTTGTGGAGAGATTTGTTGTTGGAACAAGAAATGTCTGCACGAAAACTTCTCAATCCGGTGAGGCTTCTCCATGTGAAAAAAAAATTGTCCTCTTTGCCTTCGTTAGGACCACCGCGTTAGAAACTCTAGGAAGAAGTAAAATTCTCCCTAATGTAACTAAGCCGAAGCACTAAGCTTAAAGGGACATCGCCACTTTTTCCTTATACTGAGCTTCAGCCGTTCTGACTTTATTATTTAGAATTCCTCCAAAAGACCTACTAACCTTCTCAAATACTGGTTTGGTCTCCTGGTAAGTGAAATTCTCCCCGATGTAATTGAGTCACAATTGAAACAATGTTTGGACCTGTGGCGAGGGGACATCGTAGCGTTTTGAACCGTTGGGACATATTTTCCATTAGTTGTTACTAGATAAGTCTGACACAAATTTGGCCCCAAAACATAAACTTTCTTAGGAAGGAAACCCTTTCTATTCCCCAGACGTCACTTCATATTTGATGTAACACTGTCTTTTCAGCTGTCAATACACTTCTCGAAGTTCCATGTGTTCTTTTGAAATGATTATAGGCGGCTTTGGACCTACGATGGTGGGAAACTCAAACGACAGGTTCTTAAAAGGGTTTAAAAGTTTCAAACGTCTCCTTATTTCAAACCCTTCTCTTGCCTTCTTCTTCTTCAAGCTTCCATATTTCCTTAGAGAGATAACTTTGCGCGATCTCCATTATTGCCTGATTCTTTGCTAGCTTCCTCCTACTCTCATCCTTTACGGCACCGCCTGTAGTTGTGCAACTTCACTTTCATTCTTAAACCTTAATTTATCGAGCTTTTTCATATTATTGTTGTCTGCAATGGCCTCTTTAAGCAACCCTGCCACACTTGCCGCGTGTGCTTCACCTTCTGCCCCCGCTGTCACCTCCCCCTTTGTCGCCTCATTAACAACTGCTCATTAAGAACACTTGCGTTTCTACCATCGAACTCCCATTTTTGCCGAGGGTGATGACTTCGCTGGGCCGTGTAAGACTTCTGTTTTTAATGCCAAGTATGATGCCATGACACTTGGTGATGAAGATGAGAATGCAGTTGACTAGGGCTTTCTTCCTCCCGAGGGAACTCTCCGCATTCATCTTGATCAAGGGGACTGCCCGTGGTCCCAGGTCGATTTTGAAGGTCCTGGGGGTTCTCCAGATCACTTTGGTTCTTGTAACTCCCATATACAGACTTCCCATGCTGATACCCTCTCTAAGATTGGGCCGCATCAGGCTAAGTGGTTTGGTGAGTTTACCTTTCCAAAAATAATGCTGCCCTTCCCGTTCTGGTGTCTTACTAGAATGTTACCACTCACACGTTCATCACCGTGTGGGGATAATTTACAATAACATTGAAAGACATGCGCGAGCTCTTAGGCTTTAAGGAAACAGGCCATGAGCCCTATTCCGAGGAAGCCCTGGAGTTGGACCGTATATGCCAAAGGTGCATTGGTACTTCAAACAAATCCACCTTTACTCCTCTTATCAACTACTTCTTTAAGGATTCCTCTGAAGGAAGTTCCTTTGAGGCTTCCCCCGAACAAGGTACATCGCTAGAGCTTCCTGCCTATATCCTTGTCATTCTTTCTCACTTTTTTTTAACAGGAAAACCCAACGACCAGCCTCGAAGGGATCTCATTAACATATCCCTTCGTTTGGCCTGGGGTATCAAGCTCCCTCTGGCTGTAATCGCCTTGGGATCCCTCTACACATGGCTTGATAGGGTCCTTTTTTATATGGAGTGATATCTGGGTCATTACAACCTAGCTAGTTTTTCCAACTGCATCCTCCTAATGGGCTTTCTTTATGTGCGCTTCCCGACCGTAGCAGCCAAGACTAACCGGCCTCCTTCGGGGGAAACGATCCTGCCCCCTCGCTCCTTTGTTTACGATAAGAGGCAAAGCCGAAAGGAGATGACCTACTTTATTGATGACTTATCAATCTTTGTAATGAGTCCCTATGAAGAGGATATTTTCCTCTATACTTATAATTTCTTCAAACATGAGGCAAGAGTGGTCCAGGCAACTATCGTAGACCTTATTATTGAAGACCCTTCACTGGCCGTTGTGCTTCTATTTTTGCAAGGATACCTTCCCTCTTACACCGAGTGGGGATACACCAGCGAGCACTACAACCCCAATCGATGCATCCTCCAGTTTGGCTTTGATCAAGGGGACCCTGGCCCGGTGTTTCAACTATCTAACCCAAAGGTATCCTTTGGCGAGGCATGTTCTCTATTCTCCTCGACTGCTATGTGGGGAGTGAGTTCCACATTGGTTGGGTGAGTCACCATCCCCAGTATCACTAGGCAAGGGGGCGTGACCCCGCTATTTGTGATGAAGTACTGGCCGAGGTAACTGGCCTTGATATCTGAATTTATCGAGGGGGATCCCATGTATCCCCCAGTCCTTTCATTTTCTGCCCTGGAGTTGGGGTTAAAGGTAAATTCTATCCTCGAGGTTGTGTTCCCTCTAAGCCAGACCCCCAATGATCCTCGTAGTAAACTTCCTCCATACAGCCCCATGACCCCTGCCCCCATGCCTAAACCCAAGGCCGCTGCGACCACCAAACCATCGACCCCCACGGTCAAAGCTGCCAGGGGAGAAGGGCCTTCTCAGCCTCCTCCTAAGAAGGCCAAGAAGTCCAAGAAATCTAAGGCCCAAGGTCAAATGCAAAATCTATACGAGGCATTGCCAATTGCCTTTGTTCCTCCTCCCATGTCTCCAGAAATGGCTGAAGAGCTAAGGAGGTGGGTGTAGGCCGAGGTTGCATGAATAAATGTTGAATTCTAATAGCGTGCAGTCGTCGTTCCTCCTTCGGGTACGTTCGCTACAATCGTGGTTGATCCTAGTGATCCACCAGCAAAAAGGAGAAGAAGGTCGAAGGTTCTTGAAAGTGGTGGTGCAACGAGCTTGAGAAGGAAAATGCGTGGTACTAAGTCACAGAAGAAGCAGACACTTGAGAGACCTCCATCACCATCTCCTTCTAATGTCGCCTCCTCGCCACCTTCACTAGTGGTTATACCTTCTCGTTCTCCCTATGGATCTGGGGTATGTGTGCATTCTTTATTTCTCATTCTCCTTCTCTTAACATAGCGCCTTTACTTATTTGTCTGATAACTTTGGTGCAGGGAGTTGAAGAAGCAAGGATCAGTCCTCCCAGTCCCCCAGTGAGCCATTTTGTAGGGGCACGTTACAGTACCCCTCCAGCCACCGCCGCCCTTCCACGTTCTCCTTTAATAAGTCTCACCTATTCGCACCATTCATCCTCCCATTAGGACAAAGTTGCCACCACGGATGCTGTTGAGATGTTTGACCAGCCCAAGGCAACTGTTCCAGTTTCCTCTGAGTTACCCTCAGAGCGCGAGGTTCCTCTGCCCCTTGTTGTGGTCGAGGAAGGTGTCTCTCAGGTAAATTTCTTGCCAAGTCTGCCATCTTTTATTTACCCTATTTCTTTGTTTGTCATTTCTAACATGTTGGGCTGCTTAAAGTGGAGGTGGCATCGCTGATAGCTAACATTATCCTTCCTCCTGTATTAACAAGGCCCCTTGCTGCAGTTCCTCTCTTCAGTGCCATTACAGGGGTAAGCTATGTGCATTTATGTCTCTTATACTTTTACGGTTTCTCCTTCTGTCTAACACTTGGATGTACATTTGCAGCTTTCTCCAAGTCTCTCTCCCGCTTTCGCCTTGAGTGGCCTTATCCCTTCCCAGCCCTGGTTGGTGCAGCTACTCTCGTTGGGGCATCTCTTGAAGGTCCATCATCTCCTTTTGATGATGCGCCCGTGTTGGCTATAGTACCCTATGTCGGGGAGGGGAGTAAGCCTACCTTTGAGTCTTCTGCATCCAAGGGCTCCGTTGAGGCTGCTGAGGTAATGAGCCCGCCTCCCACGGTTTTTGGCATTATGGCTCCCGTGGTAACTACCCATATCGCTCCTGTTGCTGCTGATGTACTTATCTAATTTCTCTATATTTCTCAGCTTCTCAAACTCCACTTATGTAGGTAACTTAATCAATGAAAACATTTGTTAAGAATTTTTCATAAACTCCACCTATAGCGGTGACTTAATAACAAAAACACTTGTTAAGATTTTCCATAAAATCCACCTATAACGGTGACTTAACAACGAAAATGCTTGTTAATATTTTTCATAAACTCCACCTATAATGGTGACTTAACAATGAAAACGCTTGTTAAGATTTTTTCATAAACTCCACCTGTAATCGTGACTTAACAATGAAAACACTTGTTAATATTTTTCATAAACTCCACCTATAACGGTGACTTAACAACGAAAACACTTGTTAAGATTTTTTCATAAACTCCACCTGTACTGGTGACTTAACAACGAAAACACTTCTTAAGATTTTTCATAATCTCCACCTATAACGGCTTAACAATGAAAATACTCGTTAAGATTTTTTTGTAAACTCCTTATTTCCTTTAACTGTTTTCAGGGTGGTCAGGATTATTCTCCACCAATTCCTTCATCTATTGCCCTTTCCCATCGTGAACCTATTGCTTCCGAAGAAACTAGAGCTGATGATCAAGGATCCACGACTGGTGCTGCTGCAGAGAGCAAAACTGTGTACGAGCTTCCTCTGCCCGACTTGGCTCCCCCAATATTCTGCCTGATGGTACTTCAACGTTCTCCCCAAATACCTATTAATCACCATTTGGCTATTGAGAAACTTGGGAGCTATCATCCTGAGACCTTTCTGGTGGACTGCCTTCGTTCAAACATCTCACTTATGAGCTATAGGCTTCAAGGCATGGCCACAGTCATTGCTGAAATCGCCAACACCCCAACTGGCAATGTTACCAGACCCCTTCTTAACAAATTCCTGGGTTATCTAAGGGAGTTGGGTCGTGACGGGTTCCGCTTTGACTGGCTCATCGCGCATTTGTAGACTTTGAAGAGCCAGAGATTGGACAACCAGAGGGAGCTCTTACGAAAATATTAGGAGGAGTAGCGGGCCGAGGAAGCCAAGATGGGCGAGCTAGCGAGGTGGGGACCTCGAAGAAGCTCTACGCGTGGTGAAGTCAAAATGAGAGAAACTCTTGATTGAGCGTATACAGGTGTAGACAAGGTTGGGGGTTTCTATCAATGCTCAATGATCTTTCCAAGCATCTTCTTCAGTCCTCCTTGGAGATTTTTTCTCTTCTCATGATTTGTAGTTCCTCCTTGGTGAATGAACCTGTATATATATTTTTTCTTTCGTTATCATGTAATTCTTGGGCAATAGCTCCCAATTTTATAATGCCCCAAAGTTTATAAATGAAAAAGATACATATTCTCATGTCATTTCTTTGTGTTACAACCGTTTACATACATTGTGAAATATGAAGTTCTGTAATTCTTTCATTTGTACCTGAGTTATAATAAAAGAACTTCCATACTTATCATAAGAAAGAACTTGTGTATTTGTAACAACAACCGCCTATACTAGTGGTCAAACATAACTTCCTACACATGATAAACTTTCACCCACTTATTATTAATCTTGAATGGTTTATCTTCTTCCATTTTTGAAATTAAGCCATAACCTGAGTCATGAGCCTCCTTTACGATGAAAGGTCCCTCCCAATTCGCTGCAAACTTAGGTAGAGGAAGCCCCCTAATATGTTTTACTGTTGCCCTTAATACGAGATCTCCCTCCACGAACTTCCTTCGTCTCACTAAATTATCATATGCCCTGGAGAGTTATTTCGTGTACATTTGAAAGTGTTGCATCGCATTATCTCTGTGTTCATCCAATGCTTCCAACTGCACATGTCTATTCTGAGGGAGCATGCTACTTCGCAAGGCATATCGAGCAGAGGGAACTTCTAACTCTACCGGGAGAATTGCCTCAGCCCCATAAATAAGAGAGAACGATGTATACCATGTAGGCTTTCTCTTAGTCGTATGATAGGCCCATAGAACATCTGGTATCTTGTCATCCCATGATCTTGGGAAATCCTCCATTATTTTGGCCAAGATATTGACCAAAGTTTTGTTAGTCACTTCGGCTTGACCGTTTCCCTTTGGGTATGCCACCGTCGAAGTGTGATGGATAATGGAGTATTTGTCTGTGAGCATCGTTAATTCTGAATTGACGAAAGGGGTTACATTGTCTGAAAGGATAACCTTTTGGAACCCGAAATGATAAATGATGTATTCTCCGATGAAGTTGCTCACTACTCCCGATGTTTCCCTTCTCAGTGGTATCGCCTCAGCCCACTTTGTGAAACACTCCGTTGCCACTAGTATCCATATCTTCCCCCTCTAAGAAGGGTGTATTGCCCCATGAGGTCGAACAACCACATATAAAAAGGATAAGGCGTCGCCAAGGAGTGTAAGTCCACAGACGGGATATGGATCATATTTCCATGAAGTTGGCAAGCCTTGCACCTTCGAACAAACTCAGTTGAATCTTTCTCCATCATTGGCCAGTAGTATCCCAAAGTCATCAATTAGTCATATAGCTTGGCTCCTCCTGTGTGAGATGGATCATGTGTCAACTTGAGAACATCGGTTTCTTCCTCCTTTGTAATGCAACACAATGGCCTGTTGAAGTATCCCCTTTGGTACAGTTGTCCCTCATGAACATAGAATCTCGGGGCCCTTCGACAGAGTCCCATCGCATTAATTTTCTCTGTTGGGACACCTCCATCTTTAATGAACTCAATGTAGGGTTGTCTCCAGTCAGCCTAAGTTTCCACTAAATGACATTCAGCGGCCTCGAAGAAAAATTGGCATTTGTCGCAGTTCCATTGTAACTCAACTCCGTCCTATTTCATACTAGGCTACAAATCTACCTCCCTTTGAATTCTCCTCTAAATAGGTATCTGAGTCATTTCCCAGTTCTCTTCGTGTGTTTTCTTCAACCTCTGCTCTGCTTTTTCTAGGCTGATGCATCTTGATAGCCATTCTCCTGCATTTCTGAAGTAAAGGTTTCCCTAGTTTATAAAGTATTGGGCCAATTCTCTGAGCCCCATCGTTCCTTTACTAGACTTTAGTTGCTTCCTAATTTCTCCCCGCCAGTCCGCTTCCTCCTCCATCGATAGTATTGACTATACCATCGAAGGAGTTGTTCTTTGTTAGATTACTACAGTAGTTGTATCGCTCCTCATGACCATTTTCTTGGCAATAGTGGCATAAGCATCGGGATAATGGTTCATCATTCTAGGCTGCCTCTTGATCTTGGTCCAATGGAACTGGTAAAGAAGTCTCTGGACAATTGTTCTATATGGTGCCAGGCTCATGTGTTTCAATGCGTACTCTCCATTCAGTTATTGAACCACCAAGTTAGAATCCCCTTTGATGCAAAGTGAATGAATCCCTCTCTAAAGACCCTCTAACAATCCCAACACTAATGCTTCATATTCTTCTTCGCTATTGGAACAAGAGAAATCTAACTTATAGGAAAGGCGAATCTCCTTCATTCCTTTTGAAATAATGACCCCTTCTCCTCCTTTCTTCTCTGCTAAGGATCCATCGAAATGCATCATTCATTCCTCATCCGTTGCATCTAGGTGATTGACCTGCAAGTCATCTCCTGGGATACTTTCTTTGGGTGGCTCAAATGTTCCTGAAGGGAAAATAGCCAACAAATCGGCGTACGCCTAGCATTTAATTGCGCCAGGAACCATGCACTTCAATTCATATTCGGAGAGGATAAGGAACCATCTAGCTTCCCTACCAATCAATATAGTTCTTGGGAGAAAATACTTAATGGGATCACATCTAGTTACAATGTGAATTGTAAAAGACAGCATATAATGTCTAAGTTTTTGCGCTACAAAGACTGAGGCTAAACAATGCCATTCTAAGCTATTATATCTGACTTCTGGCCTATGGATGATCCTGTTGAGGTAGTAAATTATCCGTTCTTTCCCCTCGATCTCTTGTGCCAGCAATGCTCCCACGGACTTCGTTGTGGACGTGAGGTACAACTGCAATGGTATTCCTGCTTTTGGGGGAACCATAGTCTGTGGTGAAATGAGCAATTTCTTCAGCCCATCAAGAGACTCTCGGTGCATCGCCTCCCATTTGAAGTTCGTGTTCTTTCGTAATAGCTGCATCAATGGATGTGTTACCTCGGCTAACCCACGCACGAATCTCCTAAGGTTGGAGACTTTATCGAGAAAACTCTTAAGCTCCTTCGCCGTTCTTGGACATGGCATTTCTAGGATCGCCCTCTGCTTGTCCTGGTCCATTTGCACCCCTTGTCAGTCAACTACGAAGTCTAGGAACTTCCCACTTATCACTCCGAAAACACACTTCAATGGGTTCATCTTTAATTTGAAATTCATGCAATGGGAAAACATCTTCCTCAAATCACTCAGATGGGACTCCTTCTTCCTCGATTTGACGACCAAATCATCCACATCGAATTCCGCAAAATTGTGAAAGAAGTCGTGAAAAATGGCCATCATTGTTCTTTAGTAAGTTTCCCAAGAGTTCTTGAGGCCGAACGGCATCACCCTGTACATTAAGTTACCCAACGGGGTTTTGAATGTTATTTTCTCTACGTCCGCGGGGTCCATCTTGATCTGATTATAGCCTACATACCCATTCATGAAACTATACATCTCATGACCAGCCATTGATTCTATCAGGCTATCGATGGAGGGTAGAGGGAACTCATCTTTGGGAGAAGCTCTATTTAAATCTATAAAATCCACACAGATCCTTATTTGGTTTTTATCTTTCTTTCCCACTGGGACAATGCTAGATAGCCAGAGTGGGTGTTGTATCGGTACGATGAACCCTACTGTTAGTAAGCGTTGAACCTCTTCCTTGATCTTTAAGTCTAGCTCAAGCTTGTACGTTCTCGTTGTTTGTTTCAGTGGAATAGCTAAAGGCATTACGTTCAGTTTGTGGTAGCTCACTTCCTCATCTAACCCCTCTATCTATATGTACTTCCATGCAAAAACATCTATAAATTCCCGAATTAACTGGACCAAGGACTCTCGTTTCTCCTTACTCAGATTCTTCGAGATGAAGATGGGTCTGGGGTCTTCCCCTTCTTTTGCCAGGTTCAACTGCTCCAAATCTTATGCCTGGGGATTTGGTTGATCCACCATGTATTCTGGTTCCTCGGCGACTTCCTCCACAAATTCATGTATGTAAAAATTATCTATCACCATACATTATCCCCATTGATCCACCAGAAAGCATTCATATATCCGGCCAACCTCACCATTGGTTTCCTTGGTCGCCCGCTCACACCGTTATAATCGATACACCATCTTTCCTTCCTCGGTAACAACCTTCTTGCATTGTCTGCTGGTAGCGGTGACTGCTTTCTTCTTCTTCTCTCTAGATGCCTCAACCACTCTTTTTCCTGACAATCGGCTCAACACGCTTTGTCGTTGGACCTCGTGCTCCATCAGATCTTCTCTGGGTATCATCCTATCTTTGAGCTACTTAGAGATGCTTTGGGGTCGAGGGACCACCTGGTGAGCCTCTTCGGCTATTTCCCTCGTGTTGCTTGCAACCTCCTTACCTTGCTCATTCACGGGTCCCATCCTCTCTCTGATCAAGAGAACCCATGCTCCCTCCATTCTTCTCATTAGGACTCGGACGCCTTCCTCTAGCTCTGTGTAGACTGCTGCATCCACCAAGTGAGCTTCCTCCATAGCGAAGGGCCTTTTCATTGCCCTAATGGTCACTCATGTTCCCTTAACATTCGCCTTAGTGCATTAGTGGTACGTAGAAGGAACTAACCCTTGGTTATGCATCCACGCCCTTCCTATTAGTAGATGATAGGAAGTTACACTCTCAATAACATGGAACTTGATATGGGAACTCAGATTTCACATCACAATCCCAACATTAACGTACCCAATGTATTTGGAAGATTGGTTACCATACCCTAAAATTACCAAAGGCATGGGGACCAACCTTTCTTCTAGAATGTTTACCACATGGAAAGAGTTGAGGGGCATGATGTTGATGGAAGCTCCCCCATACATAAGAGTCCTCGCAAAGCTAACTCCGTTGACACTGGCAGTCACATATAATGGCATGTTGTGAGGGAACCTTAGAGCCCTATCTGCATCGCTGAAGGTTACTTTCGACAGAAACCTCCTTACTAACCTGGCCATGGGTCCCTTCTATCTCAGGGAAGGGACCGCGTTCTTCCTCGTAATATCAAGTATTGCCTAGGTTATCTCCAACCCACTCTCCTTTGGAATCCCCACTTGGTCGAAGAACCAGGTGAACTTCGAGGATTTTAAAACTGCACATTATTCTAGAGTTGGGTCCACCTCTTCACTTTTAACACCATACACATCCTCCACATAATTGGCGCTTTCTTCTTCATAATCCATCGCTACATTATCCATTCCCTCAGTGTAAATCTCCAAAGCTTCCTCGTACTCCTCTCTGTCTCCTCTTTCCGCCTCTTAATCATAGGCCACCACGAGATTGGCCCCATGTGCTGGTAGTGGGTTGTTATTGATGTTCTGCAGAGGGATTTGCAACGTCCCTGCCTTCACGTACTTATCGATGATTCTTCTCAGCTTAAAGAAGCTCTCGGTTGGATTTTGGATCCTCCGATGAACCTGACAATACTTTGGATTTGCCTTTATTGCCGCATCGGGCTCCCCAGCGTGAACGTCCTTTGGCTCATATATCGTTCCCCCTTGGACCATCGCGTTGTAACAACTGACAGCTTCTTCCACTGTACAAGTCAATGGTGGTGGGTCTTCACTGTCTCTTCCAAAGTTCCTCTTATTATCCTTCTTCGGTGCCTTTCCTTTATCTCCCCCTTCGGTGTACCCTACCCGTGGGGGCTGAGACCTCCCCCACGGGTTGCATCGGCTGCCTAAACATAATGGGCACCACCACCGAATTAGGTCATACCACGAAGGAGATATTTCTTGCCTCTTTTAAGAACGCCGCAAAAGTCCCCTCGTGCGTCTCAATGATAAGATGGAAGATGTATTCAGGAAATAGCCCCTCGGTGCAGATCTGTAATAACTTGGATTATTTTCCCTCTTCCCTCACTTCGAGTGATCCTTCCCTGAATCTTCAGACATAGGCCACCACATCTTCCCTAGGTCGTTGCTTCTACCCACCCAGCTGGGTCAAAGAAAACTCATCTTCTGCCAGAATAAACTTATAGACAAATAACACATGCATCTCTTCCCATATAGAAACGCTGTTGGGAGCTAAATGGGAATACCAGGTGTTGATACCAAATTTAATCTACTGACGTGGTCCAATCACATGAAGACACGTGGCTATCTACATGGCAATAACAAACACTTCCGAGGAACCCACACGCTCCGAGGAACAAGACTATCTTGAGGAAATATGATAATTACACACCTTTGAAGGCAAATATCAACCACGTCCTGGAAGAAATTAAGAACAGCGAGGAGTTAAACTGGCCAAAGAAAATGAAGGCAGACCCTGACATGAGGAATAGGGAAAAGTATTGCGAGTTCCACAAGGATCATGGCCATATGACTAAAAATTGCATAGCTCTTCAAAATGAGATTGAAACAATCATCCGACGTGGAAAACTAACAAAGTATGTTGATCGGGGAGGCAAAAGAAGAAACAACGACCGAACTAGAGAGAGATCTAGATCTCCTCGTCGAGCAGAGGAGAATAAGAAGAGAAACCATGAAGTTGATCCAGAGGATGACCCCGATCTTTCCAAGAAACCAAGGCAGCCAGAACGAGAGGTATTTTGAATATGCTTTGGGTCATTTGATTGTAATGTTATTACAGGAGGAGATGCAGGAGGAGGAAACCTTACTGCAGAAAGAAAAGCTTACGTCGGTGAGGCTCAAGCTTGCTCGTACATTCAGCGAATAAATCTAGCTGAGGAAGATCGCCCGAGAAAGGTGAACAAGGAGAAATTGGTCATCGATTTTTCAAAAAATGACCTTGCAGGTGTTTTATGTCCTCGCGATGATCCACTGGTGATCAAGATAAGAATGAAAGAGGTAATGATTTCAAGAGTGCTAGTCGATAATGGTAGCTCGGCAGACCTTATGTTCTACTCATGTTTCGATAGTTTAAATCTAAAGCTATCTCAACTAGAGCCTTACCACAGACCCCTCATCGGTTTTGCTGGCGAGAAAGTATTTCCACTTGGGACGATCAAGTTGGATATATTCATTGATACGTGGCCTGCTTGTCGGATAGAAAGAATACGCTTCTTCGTGATGGATAAGAATGTCGAATCATCATACAACATCATCATGGGAAGAGTATGATTGAAGAAGTTCGAGGTTGTACCATCTACAGTGCATCAGTGCCAAAAATTTCCAACAAACTTCGGAGTAGGAGTTGTGAAAGGTGATCAGAAAGTAGCTCGGGAATGCTATTATTCATCCGCCGAGCAAGAGGAACTGGAAGAATTAAAAAAAAGACTACTACCTATCAAGTAGATGAAGGTGTAGAAATTGAAACATTGGATCCTCGAGATGAGTCGCAACTCGTGAAGGGTCAAGTGGTGGAAGCTACCGAAAATATCATTCTGGACGACAAGCACCCTGAGTGAACTACTCAAATAGGTTCATCATTGGAAGCCTCATTAAAACAAGAATTGATAACTTTCCTTAGAAGCAGAAGACAAAATTTTGCGTGGAGTCATGAAGATATGCCTGGGATAGACCCAAACTTCTTATGTCACGAGCTCAATGTGAATAAGGAAATCAAGCCTGTGAAGTAGAGACGAAGAGTATTCAGTCCCGAGAAGAATCAAGCTATACAGGAGGAAGTCGAGAAGCTCCAGAAACCTTATTTCATTGAAGATGTTAAATATCCAGATTGGTTAGCTAATGTGGTGATGGTAAAGAAGAAGAATAACAAGTGGAGGATGTGTGTAGACTTCACCGACCTCAACAAAGCATGCCCAAAGGATCACTTTCCATTGCCCCGAATTTATCAACTGGTAGATTCTACCTTGGGACACAAGTTGCTGAGCTTCATGGATGCTTATTCTGGTTACAATCAGATCAAAATGAAACCTGAAGACAGGGAAAGTACATCTTTCATTACCCCTAGGGGAACTTATTGTTATAATGTTATGCTTTTTGGTTTGAAAAATGCAGGTGCGACATATCAGAGGCTGATGAACAAGGTCTTTGCTAAAAAAATCAGTGACAATATGGAAGTCTATGTTGACGATATGCTGACGAAAAGCAAGAAAGCTGTCGATCATCTAGTTGACTTAAGTCAGACTTTTGATCAACTAGATAAATATCAAATGAAGTTGAACCCGACGAAGTGCATATTTAGAGTACGAGAAGGCATGTTCCTCGGGTACATTGTCAATCAACGAGGCATTGAAGCAAGTCCTGAAAAGATCAAAGCTCTATTAGGGCTGCGATCTCCAATAACGAAGAAGGAAGTAAAGAGTCTCACTGGATGAGTAGCGACACTCAACAGATTTGTGTCACGATCAACTGATAGATGTCTCCCATTCTTCAAGACACTCAGAAAGACTTTTTAGTGGAATGATGAATGTGAGAAGGCTTTTCAAGACTTGAAGAAATACTTGGGAGCACCTCCATTGTTGTCCAGGCCAGTGATGGGAGAAAAATTGTATTTGTACCTTGCAGTGTCCGAGAATGCAGTTAGCTCGGCGTTGATCAGAGTGGAGAATGGAGTGCAAAAACCAATTTACTACACAAGTAAGGCTTTCTGAGGAGCAGAGATCTGATATCCATGGGTGGAGAAATTAGCACTGGCGCTAATTGAGGCGAGTAGGAGAATGAGGCCATACTTCCAGGCTTACACTATAGTAGTATATACCGATATGCCATTGAGGCAAGCCCTTCATAAGCCAGAAAAATTAGGGAGATTGATGTATTGGGCAATAGAGCTCGGTGAATATGATATAATTTATGAACCCAGGTCATCGCTAAAAGGGGAGGCTATAGCAGACTTTATAGCGGAGTTCACCTATCCTGATACACCCGAGGAGCAAAAGTTGCTCGCTGATCAACCTGTGGATGTTACAGGACCAACAAACACAAGCTCAGACCAATTCCGATTGGTAAAAGGGCGTGTGGATGTTACAGGATGCGATGCAGAGATAGTTGTGAGAACTCCGGATGAGGAACAAGATTTCCTCACTGATCAACCTGTGGATTTTACAGGATCAACAAACACAAGCTCATACCAACTATGGTTGGTAAAAGGTCGAGTGGATATTACAGGATCATTAATTTCGAGCTCAGACCAACTCCGGTTGGTAAAAGGGCAAGAAAAGATGATCAACGAGGAGAGAGAAAAATCCGGGGAGGATGAAAGGAAGCAGCAAATATTTCACCGAGGAACTCTGACTGATTCGAAATTTGAAGACGAGTTACCTATATGGAGGCTATATGTAGATGGCTCATCTTGCACTACAAGATGTGGCGCGGGGATAGTTTTGAGCACTCCAGACGAGGTCGACATGGAATACGCCTTGCATTTCCAATTCAATGCTTCCAACAATGAGGCTGAATATGAGGCCATGATTGCAGGGCTTAATTTGGCAAAAATTATGGAGGCGCAGCAGGTTGTGATCTTTAGTGACTCTCAATTGATCGTAAACCAAATGATGGTAATATATGCAGTTAGAGGAGAATTAATGATCAGATATCATGCAAAAGCAAAGGAGCTGGTGTCAGAATTTGCCTCTATTCAGCTGGTCAGAATACCAAGAATGGAGAATGCGAGAGCAGATGCCCTAGCTCGACTAGCATCAGCTACTCGCACCGAGCTACGATGAACAATCCCAATTGAAGTGTTGGTTGGTCGGAGTATAGATGAAGATCTGACGATGAACCTTATCACCCTTGATTTAGAACCATCTTGGATGGATCCCATCAGGGCGTATATCGAGGAAGGAGAATTGCCAATTGACAAGCTCGCAGCCAAGAAATTTAAGTTTAAAGTTGCTCGGTATGTATTAACTAATGGTGTTTTATATACACGAGGAATTATGGCAGGTTTGCAGAGATGTGTACATCCCACCGAGGTGAAAGATTTGGTTGAAAAGATCCATGAAGGGTCTTGTGGAGCACATGTAGCAGGTCGGATGCTTTTACAAAGGGTGATGACGCAGGGATACTACTGGCCGACGATGAGGGCAGATTGTATAGCCTATGCCAAGAAATGTGACAAGTTCCAGCGCTTTTCCTCCATCCGAAGAACTCCACAAGCATTGTTGACACCCATAACTTCCCCTTGTCCACTTGCCATGTGGGGAATTGATTTGGTTGGACCACTGCCAACGACCCGAGGAAAGTTCAAGTATCTCGTCGTCGTAGTGGATTATTTTACTAAGTGGGTAGAAGCTGAGGAACTCATTGACATGACGTACGAGAAGGTATACCAATTTGTTTGGAAGAATATCATTTGTCGATATGGTCTTCCTCATGCTCTCATCACAGACCATGGAACACAATTTGATAACGAGGAGTTTGCCGCCAATTGTCATCAGTCAAATATTTTGAAGGTTCATTCAGCACCAGGCCATCCTCGAAGCAATGGACAAACTGAAGTAACAAACCGAATGCTGCTTAACGGTTTGAAGAAACGATTGGATGATGCAAAAGCAAACTGGATCAACGAGCTACCATCGGTACTTTGGGCTTACCGAACTACTCCCCGAGTAGCAACTGGAGAATCACCACACATGCTGGCGTTTGGAAGTGAAGCTGTCATACCTGCCGAGTTGGGCCTCCCAACACAGGGTACTAAATTTCAATTCCCCTGTCAGCGACTTAATGAGAAGACTGGATTTAAACATGCTCGAGGAGGTTAGAGAAGAAGCAGCCATTAGAAATGCTGCTTACCAGTAGCGAACAACTTTGTTTTACAACAAGAGGGTGAAGAAGTGCGACCTGAGAGAAGAAGACTATGTGCTGAAGAAAGCAGTTCAAAAGCATAACAAACTGGAGGCAAACTGTCATGGACCATACCGAGTTACAGAAGTTGTTCGACCAGGAACTTATCGAATAGCAACTTTAGAAGGCGAGGAGTTTAAAAATGCCTCGAATGTAGAGCACCTATGCAAGTATTATCAGTGATGTATATGTAACGCAGTTCCATCAGTATGAATAAAACGAAAATATTCTGCAAGTCTCTCTGTTTATTGAAAATTTTTCGGGGAATACTAGTGCTACGCACTACTCGGCAAAGCTCGGCAGACTACTCAACGAAATATTCCAAACTATACCAAGTATGGTTGGCCAGGGATAAAAACCCACTAACTGTAGTTGGTCGACGAGGAGAAATATTCCAAAAAATGCCAACCTGTTTGGCTAGGAAACGAAATATTCCAAACTGTACCAAGTATGGTTGGTCGGGGATAAAAACCCAATAACTGTAGTTGGTCGGCGAGGAGAATTTATCGACCTTGGTTGGTCGGACACATTTTATGAAAAAGACAAAAAATTACCAAGTATGGTTAGTCGGGGATAAACTCTCACTAATCATAGTTGGTCGAAAAGCATAATTTAACAACCTTGATTGGTTGATACTCGTAACTTTATTATTAAGTGATGGAGCAATATTATTGAAACTTGGAACTTTTTAATTATTAATGAATTGGTCGACGAACATTGCAATATTGTTATTTTTAACAGATATGCATAAATGCAAAGTGTTGATATTTATAAGACAATAGCAATTAAGATTTACAAACAGAAATGAAAGTTTTTCATTAAATTCGAAATAAATTACATTGATGATAAAATGAAATTTACATGTATGCTAACTATTACATCAAAAATTTCTATTCTACTGGTCTTTTCCCCTCAGCTTTTGATGCAGGTTCCTCGCCAGCAGGCGGATCATTTAAAGACTGAGGAGAATTTATGAAGTTCAAATCCTTCAGCATCCTGACGTTCATCACATAAGGTCGATCTAAAAGATGCTCGGGATGAGATACCTCAATTTAAGAATGTAAATTGTATTCACCGAGGTATTTTGAAATTAAGCTCCGAGGAATGGCACGAACTAGGATCCATTCCATGTCCAAATTGAACGGTGGCACAGGCAAGTCGAGCAACCCGGGATCATGGTAGTCCCACAGATAGTGTCCTTGTTCGAGTTTCAGCACACCTAAGGCATTCAGGCAGCCTTATTTGTAGCCCTCATTGTTGGCATTCTGGATACGATCGTCCAAGTGGAATAGTGCCATTGCTTCCCTGGCTCGGCACACTCATATCATACTAGGAGCCAAAGCTAGAAGAAATAGGAGCTGGCGCAAAAGGTCAATAGATCAAAAAAGGGCAATCCCATATATCGCTTTCCGTGTCTGTGAGATCAAGCAAGCCAACCGAAAGCAACTTAATTGACAGATTCATGCCGTTGTATCCAGCCATCCAGAATTCCCTGGGCTGTTTGTGGAATTGATATGTTAGCCTTTCCAGCTATTCGCGGAGGTTCTTGATGAAAAGCTCCTTATTCTCCAAGACTAACTTCTGCGCGGATAGCTGTTTTTCCAGGTCCCTAATTTTCTTTGACATATCAGATAACGCCTGGTTTTTCGCCATTAGTTTGAAGACCTGGTTCTCTAAGGTAGACACTGTCCTTTGTTCCTCGACAAGAACCCGAGTTGCTCTTGCTCGTCCCCGAGGAGCTCTTCTTCGTCCCCGAGGAGACGTGGAGGGGCCCAACCTCCTCAAAGTCTCCAATTCATCCCTCAACTTGGCGTTCTCAACCTCTAAGAATGAAAATCCCTTGTCAGTCACTGGGATTAGGGCTGTTGAAGAAGAAGGTGTAGACTTCAACTGAGCTAGCTCTTTCTGTAAATTATTGTTCTCTTACTCCAGCATCTCGGCAATCTCTCTGCACTGTTCAACCTCACTCTTCAAAGTTCTCTCCCTCAGATTATACCCAGCAAAAAGTTTCTCGTAGCCCTTGTCAGTCATGATCAGCTTGTACTTCTTCTCGTAACCCTCATGCAGCAAGGCAGTTGAGTCCTTGTACTGATTCTGAAGGTCTTCGAGGGTACACTGGAGATCCTCGATCATTTCATAGTAAGCCACATTATTGGACACTTCTCGGTCAAGTAAACACTTCAGGAACTGATATGCTTCAACTGCCTGTTTTGAAGCATCTTGGACGAGGATGTCTATAACTTCTGATGCACTCAGGTCTGTGTGACCAGCCTTATAATATTCATTACATTGCCGCATCAGCTTTGTATCATTGGCAGATAGCAGATCCATCCTAGCCAGAAACTAGCAGAGAAAGAAATAGAAATCATCAATAAGAAAAATAAGCAGAGTATGAACAGAAGATGAACAACAATATGCAAAGAAAAGTTCAAGATTTATTAGATCATAATTCAGAGTTACAAAGTTATGGGTTACATTTGATAAAAAGAAAAATATAGAGATAAGCCCGAACAACACTACACCTTTTCCTTATCTCCCAAAACCTTCTCGGGAGGTTAGGAAGAGGAAGCAGGTTGCTCGGAGGGAACTGTGGGTTGTTCGGAGAGCACCAGCTGTGGCTCAGAAGAAGAAACGACTTGCTCGGTAGCATTTTGGATGGCTGGGGGGTGATCTCCCATCACCATTGAAGACTCCTCAGAGGTATCTTCGTCCTCTTCTAATTCTTCTGGAGTAGGAGGGGGACCAGGGATATGTCTCTGGAAGAGCTCGGATGACTCATCGACCTTCATTTCCTGAAGGGCAGCAACCAATCCATCCCTAAAATACTTTAGACTGCCATAGTCCACTTGAGATACCATGGCAGCACACCCCTTGTTCCACCCCTTGTCCCAACCAGAGCTGAAGGACTTTTTCACAGTAGCTTTCCTCTTGGCCTTCTCCAAGGCAAGCTTCTCGGACAGCAAATCATCAGTAGCTTTCAGTTTCTGTTCAGCCTCCTCCTTCTTCCGATTTACCTCCTGAAGCTGGACCAACCTATCCTCAGCAATCCTGAGCTTATCTTCAAGCTCCTCAGCAGCTCTGAGCTTCTTTTCGAGCTCCTTATGTGCCTTCTCCAAGGCATTCTTTTTCTTTCTCGAAGGAGGCAAGCTTCTTCTCCCAAGTAGCCTTATCATCAGTATATTTTTGGCGAGAATCTTATAGAGACTTGGTAGCTTCTTCCAGAGCTCCCTCCACACTGGACGAGGAGCAAGAAGCCTTAATCGCTTCATCCTTCTTCAGGATTATGTTGAAGCATCTCGTCAACTGTGTACAGAAAAAGAAAGCAAGTTAGAAATTGAAGCAACAAAGGAAATATGAAAAGTTTAAAGTAAAGAGAATTACAGAAGCAAGGTGACGAGCAGCTAAAGAAGTAACATTGTCCCGAGTAAGGTTATCTTCAGTACCTTGAACCTCGGGAATGGTCAAGGACTTTACCGAGCTCATGGCAGAGCTCAGGGGAACAAAAGTGGGAACTCTAGTCCCAGCAGCTGGGGGCTGAGTAATGGTGTCAGCCAAATATACCGAGGAGCTTTTCTTCAGCCTCCTCGGGGGAACATTTACGGATTCAACCAAGGATGAATACTTGGTCGGTGATATCACAATCACCTCTCCAAAAGCAGTAGAGCTGCTCGGAGCCACTGCGGGCCTCTCGACAATCTTTGCAGGAGAAAATGGAGGAGCTGCATCAGTTTTTTTTGTCCCCTCCCTTGGGACATCAATCCTACTCCTTTTTACCTCCCCCGAACCGGAGGCATTCTTCTCAAATAGGGTAGGAGGTCTTCTCTTCTTCATCCTTTCGCTCAGAGGTATATGGGATTCAGGAGAAGAACTTGCAGAGGCTGGTACTGGCTCTGCCTCACTGATCACAGGACGAACAGTGAAGGAGGTTGTGTAGCTCTTATACTAGAGCAGATACGAAGCCGACCTGATGTGCTCATCGGCAACCCTTTGATGCATACCCCAGATAAGTCCCAAATGCCTTATATTGACATTTGTTTCTTTTGGGCACCTTCTCTTGCTATCAACTGCAAATAAACAAACATTGTTATCAGTGACCCAGTTTATCAAACACAAAACAAGCATGATTTCAAAATAAATAAAATAAAATAAAAATAACCTATCCCATTGCCATAAGGAGGGCATCTCGGACCCTGGGAAACAACATCTCCCGTTAATGGAGGGTGTTGCCAATTTTTTACGACAACCCCGTGTTCAAAATAATCCCTATTGGCATCAGGGAGATTGACTACTAAGGCTCTATTTATAAACCTAGTTTTTAAATAATAAATATTATCATTAACTGCCCATCTATAGCAGTACATGATTTCTGGAATTCCTATACGAGTTCCATGCACTTGATTTAATTTATGAACCCCATTAACTATTCTCCATGTGTTGGGGACTATTCGTGCAGGAACAACATCAAAGTACTGACAGAATTCCAGACACAGAGGATTTGGAGGAAAAGAAAATCCACACTCAGCAAAAAAGAGACTGGGGAACCAATGTCCCTCAGCCAAATTGAAATAATTAGAAGGCTCAGAAAGATCTTCTAAGACCACCCAAGAGGGAATGGAAAAATCAGATCGAAATTTGTCAAGAGATTCAACAGGGTAAACCATGGTGATTAAAAGAAATGAAGAAGAAAGAAGAAGATCTTATAGGAAAATAGTAGAGTTGATGACGACACACGATGGAAGAGATGAATACACAAGAGAGTAAAAGACAATGAAAAACTCGAAGATGAAAATTTCAAAAGGTAGAAGAAGAATGAAGTGTTTATGAAGTTTAAATACCTTGCCTTGGGAAATGGTGAAGTAATGATTACAAAAAAGGATGATTACGTTACGGGAGGCTAAAAGGGCATTAAATATTGGCGCGAGAATCAAAGCAAACAACAGTGGCTAAAAAAATGAAAAGTGATGCGGGAATCGAAGCACGCCGAAAAGTCCAAAAAATCATGATTCTACGAATTGGGAATGAGAAACAAATACAAGGGAAATGCTCCTAAAAATTCGGAAGACTATTTAAAGCTACCACATTCCGAGAAATAATGTTCCATACTACTCAAATTTCGAACTATGAAACATTGGGGGCTTCTGTTGATACCAAATTTAATCTGCTGACGTGGACCAATCATATGAAGACACGTGGCTATCTACATGGCAACAACAAACACTTACGAGGAACCCACATGCTCCGAGGAACAAGACTACAACGAGTAAGACTAGTTCCCCTAGGAACACTGCTTACCCGATGAACTCACATGCCCCGAGGAACAATATCTCTTCGAGGAACTCTTGTATACCGAGAAGCTAAGGTAGTCCGAGCAACTCAGGCGGTCCGAGCTGCATCTCGAACAAAGCATTAATAGCTGGATAACCAATAGTTCAACTGATTCATAAAATGCCTATCATTCAGATGCACACGCAAAGAGGGCATTAAATGTATTACCCTTTCATATGTATATCATTTAATGTATTACCCTTTCACATTACAACCTCAGGGCTATAAATACATTGTACAATCCTCATTGTAAAGGGACGGACCCCCAGACCGGAATTTCTTAAGATAATTTGTAATCGAGAATTCCCATACAAACAGCAATACCAAAACATTGGACGTAGGCCATTCTTATAAGGATGAACCACTTTAAAATCTTTTGTCTCATTTTATTTATCTGTGATTGAATTATTAGAGTGATCTAATTTTTTACATCAATACTAGGTATATGCTTTATCAGTCAAGGACTTAGAAAACTCCCTCAACCTAAGCCTTTTATTATTACAATGCGCCCCCAAATGTTCAACAAAGCGTGTGATATGCTCCTTCGGGTTCCTGTCTTTTCCTTTTTGTTTCTCAAAAATAGGAGGAATATAGTCCTTTGGATAGGCCTAATCATTGCATTCCTGAGGATAGGGTGTTTTAAAGTCTTTATAAATCGAAGCTACCTCACTAGAAGATTGCGAGGAGGCTTTCATGAACTTCAACATCTCTTTCTGCATCTCCTTTCTCATTTCCTCCATAGGTGATGCTACTGGGGCAACAACCAATGGCACCATAGGCTGGGTGCCCGTTGCAGCTAGTACCAACGTCATAAGAGGGGCCATTAACACTCCTGAGGTTCCCACTGCTGGATTCATAACAGAGGGGATGCCTGCTGGGACAGTTCCCGCAACACCTACCCCTGGTGTGGCCGTTGGAGCTACCCCTGGTGTTACGAAGGCATGAGCCTCCAATTCACCCAGCAGAGTTAAAGCTACTGGAGTTTGCAAAAACTCATGAAACTTGCTCATGAGGAGCGTGACCTGAGTGGGTCCCAACCCCGCACTCGTGGATGCTTGTGTCACCCCCGAAATGCCTGACGTCACTGGAACCGGAGGTACCTCTACTCGAGGAGCCCCATCCCTTAGGTCCTCCAGTTCTCTTGCAGTTTATTCTTCATTGTGTTTGATGTCGTCAAAGTTGAGCCTTCTATTATCACTATCTTGCGCCATACTGTTAGAAGAATGCCTCCCCAGCGGAGTCGCCAAATGTTAGAGGGTACTTTAGATAAGATGGAGGCCTAACCCCTTTTGAGTATGGTGATGATAGGTTAACTAGCAAAACCTTGAATTAATGATAGGACATGAAAACACAAACTTAATGAGCATAAACTCAGTTTAAACTCACAAATCTCTTGTGTATAACTCATAACATAGTAATGAAATTAGAAGTAACTTAGCTAGAGGGATAGAAAAGTAAGCACCATAAAAAGTCCTTGGTAGGCAGGTAGGAACACACCAAACACCCTCAAGAATCCCTGTCAAGTATTAAAAGCTTTGCAATAAATAGCAATGGTGAGTGAGTAAGAGCTCTGGTTTGCAATAACTCTCTCTAATGTGTATTCTCTCTCTAGCAATAACTCCTGAACTCTCAAAAGATTGATCACCTAATCAAAGGTGGTGGGGTCTTTAAATATCCTCCCACACCACCCCGGAGGGATCTCAGTCATTAAAGACTATGAAAGACATCCCTCATACTTTATGTCACAACATTAAATGCCTGATGCTCTAGTTGTCTCCACGTCATAAACATTAAATGCCAAGACATGCCTTTTGTCTAACCATTGGGTGTCAGGGGGATGTTATCGCAGAGGTGGCTCACCAACTGCCTGATAGCCCCAAATACTACGGTGGTTTACTTAAGTGCATGTCTAACATTTCTTACCTAGTTAGTGACATCAGACAATGTAGATGACACATTAAGTAGAGGGTTATTTGGTTCATAACTCAACGCTCGATGGAACTCCAAGTTGCTCTACCCGAGGTTTCACGGCTAGGGTCCTTCGGTGTTTTACTAGGTGTATTTAAGCTGGCCAGGACAAGACCCAACGGTGCCTCACTTCTCAATCTTACAAACCAAATCCATCTAAAGTTCCCACGGCGAGGTCATTCGATAGAGCATGAAAGCTCTCCCAGGCCCTGCCAAGCCTTGTCTCTCACGAGTACCGTTTGACCTCACACTAAAAGTCGTTTGTTATCTTCGTTACAACATTACAACCGTTATAGCTTACAGTTAATATAAACAAAGATACAATATGACTAACACAACAAGCTAAAGTATGAGTTGCCACACTAAGCTTCCTCGTTAAGTTACCACGCTTGAGCTTCCTCGGTCTCTTAATCCCAAACACTGTTTGCTAATTGGGGAATTATCCTTAATCTTAGGATTACCTTCAAGCCCCCTCTACATACAATATATTTGTAGTTTGTCTATGATCAGTGTCATAGATTATTGTATATATTTTCAATGATAAAGGCATATGTATGGTGTGTATGATGAATTGATTTTGTGAAAATATGTTTTTACAAATTAATATAAATGTTATGTTTGACAAAACATTTAGCTAATCTGCATCACTTCTTGACTAACAACACTAAAAACTAATTACTTATCTCCTTTTTTAAACATACCTAGATAGAACTTGATTACTGGAAACTGAGAATGGGTGGCAATACAACGGCGCCTTTTTTCATGACATCTCCAAAATACCTTTTGGGACAAGAGCTGATCACAACACAAATGTCTTACAATAGTTTACAAGAAATGGATCATAATTTTATATATATATATATATATATATATATATATATATATATATATATATATATATATATATATATATATATATATATATATATATATATATATATATATATATATACATACTTAACTGAAGCAAGATGGTTAGAGGATATATATTGTAGATCAAATATAACAAATGGCTGTTTAATTATTTTGAATACATGATTTTGGACTTTAGCCCCTAAGAAAAATATTTGGCTACAAAATAACCTAACAAATAATATAAATAGTTCATATACAAGGAAAATATTAATATACATCTAATCTAATTGTGTATCACAAAGAAGTAACAAATCATTGAACTTTTTCATTGCTTTAAATTTTTATTTTTTTAGTCATATTTATATTTTATGATATTACGAAAAATTGATTTTAATCATCTTCTTTCTTACTCAATTATTTTGTTCCATTCACCTTTCAACATTTCCTTCTTATTTAAAACAATACAATTTAGATAAAGTCGGTCATACATCGCGTTACCTACAAGCTAGTATATATATTAAAAATGTTGGCTTTGCCACATGGCTCTTACAATTAATAATACACAACCCTCTTCATTAATCTCCCTATGCCTCTCAACCGGAGACCCACATCTTCTGCCTTCACACAAGGTAAAGATCTTACGTCTTCTAATAAATTCATCGAAAGAACAACCATTCATTGTCATCCCTCTGTCTTCTTTTCCCGAGTCATTTTTTCTACTTTAGTTATTGGTCTCCCACATCCTAATACACACATGCATATAAATTATATTGCATTATATTGTGTTAGAAGTTTACTTCATTATACAAACAATGTATTTTTTTTTTGGTTGCTTCTTCTCCTTTTAAGTCCTTATAGATCTGTGAAAAATATGTTTTTCGAAAACAATAAACTATTCCTGCTTGGAGTACTAAGTTCCTTAAAAGCATAACATCCGTATAGTAACATAAACCAAAATAAATGGATCACCATTCCTTTTGGTTGCATGCACCTCTCAACTTTAAGAAATATACTATGAAAGATTTTTTCATATCCATAAGTTACTGAATCAGAATTGATAGAGTGTCAATGTAAACCTTTTCACCAATCAATCAAAAATATAAATAAACAATATATTATTAACTGGTGTATACATTGTAGGATTTTATTTTCTACTACGATTATATATTGCAGGTTGGGTTGTGAAGGAACGATTGTTGTGGTATATATATTATTCATACACAAGGTACTATAACAACTGAGAAATGAAAAAAAAAATCAACTTACAAAGAAGTTTAATTTATGTGAGTTTTTTTCTTAAGTTAATAGAGAAAAAGATAATGAGAGTTTTAGTCGTTTGTTCAATGAGCACATCTACGTGGCTCTAATTAGTGATCCTATTGAGATTTAATGGTTATGTGGTAACCTCAAGTTACCTTTGATCCTTTTCGCGGGGTCAAAAGCATATTGCAAACACAAAACCATTAGGTCTCAATTGGCCATAAAAATAAGGTTAGATAGAGTTTTCTGTGTTCAAATAAAAAAAATTCTTGGAAGGGAGGATTTGGGACTAAGCTGGGCAGGGCTACAGCCTAGTGTAAAACAAAATTCTAGAAAATATTTAAAGTCCAAACTAAACTCTCTAAAGTAGCCCAATAAAATTTTAAACTTAGCCCACCCATTAGTAAGGAACAAAAGAAACGTCCTAAAGTAGGAAATAAAACCCAATAGCAATAATCTCCCCACAAAACCCTCCCTTCCCCTGTTTGTGTACCTACCGCAGACAACGAAACAAAAGGCAGAAGCATTCCCTCCTTACTCTGGCTAGCGCTACTCACTTAGCCTCTGGTGTGTTCTTTTTTTTCGCATTTTTTATGTTGCTCCTATTTTTCCTTTCCCTATTTTCCCCATTCTTCCTTATTTTTTTTCTTTCTAGATGTGATTAATGCCTTTTTTTTCTTAAGTATCAAGTTTGTGCGTTAAATTGATAAATTTATGCATTTATGTTACTTAAAAACGCATTAATACAGTTTTAAAAAATGTTATTTAAAACTTTTTTAATTAAAATAGTTCTTAATTAAAATAGTTTTTTTTTCAATTAAAATCGTTTTTTAATGTAAACAAACAGGAATACAAAATTATTTAACACATTTTTTTATTGCTTTATATGAAAAGTAATTAATTAAAAACAGTTAATTGAAAAAAACAGTTATTTAAAAAACAACTATTATAACAAATAATTTATTTTTATAATTTTTTATTAATTAAAAAGAGTTTTTATCCTATATTTCAAATACATTTTAATATAGTTGAAATTTATATATATATACATTAAACCTCAACTTACAATATCAATTTGACACTTGGCATATCATAAACGAAATCTCACTTGCCATTTTAACCTACTTTTCCCATCACCTACTTGTTTTGGGAGCCCATTCGTCCCTAACTCATTTATAATTTTTTGATGATTCATTACCATATCCATTAATCTCTTTCTCTCTCAAATGACTAAATCCTTCCCATACCCTCTTATCTTCATCACCGACACCACAAATATCAGCTACATCTGAGAGAACACAACACAAATGAAAAAATAGGTCATTAACTACCTCAACCCTCTCTCAAACTCTCTATCTCCCAATGATAAAATGTTTGGTTTTTTTAAAGGTACATTCTAAATCAAACCCTTCGTTAAGTGCTTTTCTATCTTATACAAAGGGATGTTGCATACCTGATGGTGAAAGAGAGAAACAGAGAGAGACAAAGTCATTTAAATTGAAAATGACATTTATAAATGTAAAGTAAGGTAAATAAATTCATTAGGGTCTTTTTGCATAATTTGTTTTAATTTAATTTAATTTATATTTGGAATTTGATCTTTTTGTTGATGTTTGAGAAAATGGAGTTGTATTATTTAATTGCTAAAATTCATATAGAAGAAACGAGTGAAAGAAATAAAAACCCTATTTGAAAGGTTTAGCAAAATTATAGGGTTGCATTGGGAACAAATTTTGAGTTTGTTTTTATTTAAATAGCTTAAATTTTAAGACCTTTCTTTTTTTTCCCAATAGTTTCAATTTCATATCATAGCTTCATGTAGTTTTTAGTTAAATAGGGAGAATTAATTGGTGAAACTGAAAAGTTTAGATTAAAAATAAATTCTTGATTCAAATAGCCTTCCCTTGGCAGGGGTGAAGGGGTGGGGCGACTGCCTATATGTTATATTTAACTTCTTCAAAATTTACTTGATACGGATAATTGCAGGAAATAAATAAATCTAGGAGGGATTATTTCACTTGCATGTACATATATGGTGGTATATTTGGTGTATGGTTATGATTGGTATAAATGGTACAAATTAGATGTATATGTGCCATATATCTTTGTTAATGTTATGAGTGTGTACATATAATGTGGAATATATATATATGAACACCCCAGTGATGTTATGATAGGCATGGGTGAGCCTTTTCTTTTATCTCATGGAATATAGGTATGGACTAATTAAGCATAAAACTTGGGTTAATAATTCCGATATAAACATAAGGTTGGCCTTTAGCAAATTAAGAGGACGAAATTCCGTTATAAGGGAAGGACAATGTAATACCCTGTGAATTTAGAATCAAAGATCACGATATAAATGGATTTAATGATTTCAGATTTATTTTTAGAATAAATAAAACTGGGAAGATTTTAAATTTAAGGGAGTAAATTTTTTAATTTAAATAAGAATTTATGATTTTATAAAAATAAAACCCAACTAGACTTAATGGGTTTGCGAGTGAAAAATAAATAACACATAAATAAATTTTTGGGCGCATGTCGTTTTAGCATAAGAAAATGTCCAAGTGAAATAAAAATTATTGGGATGGATTTTGGCGAGCGTTAGATACTCGGTTTAGTATTTTAAATATTTAAAATTGGTCCCAAGTCATAGGTATATGTGTTGGGGAGCTTTTGGGCTAGTTGGGTTATGGATTCAGGCTTATTTGGAGGTCTAAAAGTTGGGCTTAGGGACCAACTCGGCATTAAAACTAATTAAGACTTCAAATGGGGGTAAACCGCTCCCCCACTATCATTCCACAAAACCTAGATTAACATCCATAGGGGAAAAAGGGATAAACACCAAATAAGGGTAAAAGAGGAAGAACCAAAGGAAAAATCAAGGGCTTGCAAGGAGGTTTCTGTTCTACAATTTTAAGGCAAGAATTATCTTGCTTAATCTATGCTTTACAATTTATTTCTTGATGCATATAATTATTTCCTTTCAATTTCTGGGATTTAGGGTTTGAGGTCTTTCTTTTATTGATGATTCACACATGTAGTGGAAGGATTTGTAGGTAGGAATAGTCACAAAAATTTGGTACCGAAGTGTAACACCCCACGATTTTTGAGACTGAGAAATTAAATTTTGGGAAACTAAAAATTTAATTTAAATCGGAGAATTTTAAATTTGGGAATTTAAGTCCAAAAATATAGCATGTTGTAAAGTATTCCGGATGAGGATTTTGAGGGTACCATTGATCCCGGAAGGGTCGAGATTGTCAAAATGACTGTCATTGAGTTTTATTTCGGCTCCAGAATATTTTTAACTCAGTTGACTCGAATTGAAGTAAACGAGTCATTTAAAGTGTGTATTAACATTTAAAATTTGTTTTATTGTTTTAAAGGATTTAAGGCTTACGGATGAAGCCTTCTCCTTTGAGAAAAGAGAGAAAAAGAAAGAAAAGAGAAATAAGAAGAAAGAAAAGGAGAGAGGGAGAAAAGCTTGGAGATTTTCGGCCAAATCGCGACATCGAGGACGATCCAACCTCTACAAATCTGAGGCAATTGTTTAATCTTGCTAAATAAGTCATTTGTGTATTTTATTTCATAATTTATGGGTTAAAGAAATGGTTTTTGGGCATAAACATCAAAACCTAAATTTTGGTTCAAATCTTGAAATTGAAGATTTTAATTGGGTTTAAGGAATATAAATTGATTAGGTTAAATTTAGGATGTGTTTTGATGTTGGAAATTATGTTGGGATTAAAGATTAAGGGTTGGAAGTAGTATAAATCGAATTTTGGGAAGTTTTGGGTTATAGAAAAATATTCATTTTCGTGGCTTTCTGAACTGGCCGAATCGATTCGCCCCCACCGAATTGATTCGCCAGGTTGCAGAAGTCTCAGGTCTTTAGGACCGAATCGATTTGCCCCTAGAGAATCGATTCGGAGGGTTACAGAATCTCAGGTCCCTTGGACCGAATCTATTCGGATGGGCCGAATCGATTCGCTGTTGGGCCGAATCGATTCGGAGGGGCCGAATCGATTCGAAAACAGAGCATTTTGAGAAATTTTCTCTTTAGTGAATTCAAACCCTTTTTGGTTGGGTTTATTGATTTGGGGCTTTCTCTTATGAAGTAAGAGATATCTTTTGGGGACTTATAGGGGGTATCTCACTTAGTATATGATAGTGGGGACTTCTTGGAATAATTGGATAAGAAATATCCATGTACGTTGTGAAATTTCTAGGACGACCTTTATGTCAAATCCTTATAAGGATAGGATATTGTTAAGATACTATTTGGGGCCAAATGAAGAGAGTGGTCGCATACTCTTAAAGAGTGAGGGGTCTCATATCCTTAGAAATGTTCAGACTAAGGAACAATTGATAACTCAATAGAAGTAAGGGTTCCTGATATTTATTTGAACCATAGGTGAAATTGGGAACGTTTGGGATCGTACTATCGACTAGAATAAGTGGTAGCATAAATTCTAGTTAGGATAGTTTACAAGTAATTGTGGGGATATGACCATTGAGATTCCAATACTTGAAACGAGGTTGGAATAATTTGAGGTTTTAGACTATTAAGTCATTGATGTGCCTATGGTTAAATAGTACTAAGCAAAAATATGTACTTTTCAATATGGATGAAATGTGTAGTGATGGATTCCTACACAAACTCTTGGGTGATAACCCTAATGTTGAATACATATGTATATATATATACATATGGTTTGGGGAGACTATTCATCATAGGAAAAATGATTGAATATGTTTCAAATGAGGGATTGTTTTCACATATCAAGGTAAATTTAAAGAAAATTGTGGTGACGTCATGTATATTGAGGATTATGTATACGTATAGTCGGGTTTATATATCTTATACATATGAACGAGAATTAGTTTGTACATATAATGATGTAGCGATGTGTGAATATATGTACATATATCTATATATAAATATGAATATATGGATATATTTATATTGTGGACATACATGGTATGGATATTTAAACCGTATATGATGGTTTATTATTTGATCATATGATGGGATCATATGGATGTATGTATATTGCGCATGTGAGCGGTATATATACTTATGTGGTTAATCATACCCCGCTCATGCTATCATTGGGAAGTTTCCGCGCCGAGGGTGAGCGTCCTGGCATATAGAGCCGGGTATGGATATTCCACAGGTCATAGTCGTCTGGTGTGTTATTATACGATAGATATATTTTTGGGATGAGACGTGGTGGGTATGTTTCGTCTCATTGACATTGGAGCTATGATCGCTTCCCGAGACGTCGTGTGTGTGAGTTATCACGAGGTGGGTGTCGTTGGTCCCCACCAGGTGGTCCCCAGTTGCTACGTGAGTCGTGCATTTGGGAAGATGATAGCATTGATGCAGTTTTATCAGCTATATATATAGCCGGGTGGATTATGTGCATGTCCATTGTACATCAGATATGATATGTACACTTGGTCATGGGTATGGATGATTGGTATATGTATATATATGGTGAGCATAAAATACCTATATATATATATTTATATATCCATTAGATGAAAGGATATGGAATCTTTGTGGAGTACATCTTGGATGATTATGGTGTAGGAGATTGATGGGGGTTGATGGATCGCATTTAAGGAATATTTCGGTTACATCATCCCAAGGATATTATTGGAGTTTTGGAAATAGTGGTTGTATTATATTGTATATATGGCATTATGGATCTCTAGGATCGACATTCTCAAGGAGTAGTGTAACGGGGTGGTTCCTTGTTTGGATTTCGCTTTGCGAGACACCCCACGCATGAAACGCAGTGCAGTGTTGAAATTGGAGAAAAGTTCTGCCAATTATGGTATGTATGGAATTATGGATCTCTATGATCGACATTGTCAAAGAGTAGTGTAACGAGACTGTTCCTTGTTTGGATTTCGCTTTGCGAGACACCCCACGCACGAAATGTAGTACACTGTTGAGAGTAGAGAGAAGTTATGTCGATATTTATGTGTGGCATAATGGATCTCCAGGATCGACGTTGACATGGAGTAGTGTAACGGGGTGGTGCCTTGTTTGGATCTCGCTTTGCGAGACACCCCACGCACGAAACGCAGTGCATCGTTGAAATTGGAGGGAAGTTGTGTCAATTATAATTTTGCACGCTTATTAATTTGAAATTAAATCATATGTTTCAACCCAAATGCATATTGGGTAACTTAGTAAATTATAAATGGTTAAAGTATAGACCGGAATCCACTAAGCCTAATAAGGCACATATGATTGAAAATAAATACTTAATTGTGTTTTAAAAAGGGGTGGATTCTTGGGGTATGATAGGAAGGTAGATCTCGTGGGTATAGGATAGGCCTATGATAAGTTAGGTTGTCCTTATATATGGGGGTAATTTAACTAATAAAAATTGAGGACGCGAATAGGTGCGCGCCTTTAGATGAGAGGTGAGTTGGGGTTCCACGAGAGTGCGATTCCACTTTAATTATGAGATAAGTTCACCGATATTTATTATGCACGGTTAACACACTTGCTAAATATTTTCACAACTCGGGCTCTCACCCATTTACTTTTCTCTCATGCCTATATATATATATATATTATTACAGGTGTCCTACCGCATGGATGCCGAATGACTTTCTATTCAGAGTCTTGGGAGCCGTGAGAGGTGCGGACTGTTGCGGGACATTGATGGTAGTCGTTTCCTACTTTTAAAAATCTAGGTAGGATTCATGTTGTATATCGGGTTTCTAACGAAGGGATATTTATACATGTTTATATTTATTCCGTTCCAGTTATTGTATTAGCTGTGACCCGACAACTTATTCGTGTCTACTTTGTGTAGTATATTTTGTGGTAGTTATTTATTTCATTTTTATTCTAGCATTCCATTTATCTTATTTCTTTCATGCAGCTTTTTTTTTTTTTTTGTAGTGTTAGTTGGTTATCTGTTGCATTTTATTTAATTTTAACGTATCGCCTATATGATATCGGGTAGTTAGTCCTATATTATATAGTACCGACAGTTGATGTTGAGAGTGGACCATCTGAAACTCCTGATTTAATATAGTATAGGGCTGGCCACCCGTTATTATTTTAGGCAGGGTGTTCAGATGGTATCAGAGCATTAGGTTCTAGAGTCCTTAGGATCTGTATGAGTTTTCTCGATTCTTCCGTTAACTTTCTTGACATAAAGCCCTACAAGTAGGACTGTTGTGTTCACTGCGTTGTTTTCTTCTGTGAAGTATATTCACTCTATTGGCGTTCTGATAACGGTTGCTCTTGTTTCGTTTCAGACGTCGCCTAGATTTTGTCGTCTAGGAAAGGATAGGATTAGAAGTACCATAGCCATAGCATATTTTGGGTACGCTTTAATCGGGGGTATTTTGTTTTCCTCGATTCCGGAGGAGATATTGAGGAGATTTCTAGCAGTGGCGTGAAGTGATTTTTTGGCAGTTGAGTAAGAAAGGAAAATTTACTCGAATGGAGAATCTTGGGCTTAGTAAGGAAAGTCTGAGGAGAGGTTAGTGCGATCCTTGGTGTTGGTGATGGTGAGCATCCTGGCATATAGAGCGTCCTGGCATGTAGCGATGTGTGAATATATGTACATATATCTATATATAAATATGAATATATGGATATATTTATATTGTGGACATACATGGTATGGATATTTAAACCGTATATGATGGTTTATTATTTGATCATATGATGGGATCATATGGATGTATGTATATTGCGCATGTGGGCGGTATATATACTTATGTGGTTAAGCATACCCCGCCCATGCTATCATTGGGAAGTTTCCGCGCCGAGGGTGAGCGTCCTGGCATATAGAGCAGGGTATGGATATTCCGCAGGTCATAGTCGTCTGGTGTGTTATTATACGATAGATATATTTTTGGGATGAGACGTGGTGGGTATGTTTCGTCTCATTGCCAGTGGAGCTATGACCGCTTCCCGAGACGTCGTGTGTGTGAGTTATCACGAGGTGGGTGTCGTTGACCCCCACCAGGTGGTCCCCAGTTGCTACATGAGCCGGGCATTTGGGAAGATGATAGAATTGATTCAGTTTTATCGGCGATATATATAGTCGGGTGGATTATGTGCATGTCCATTGTACATCAGATATGATATGTACACTTGGTCATGGCTATGGATGATTGGTATATGTATATATATGGTGAGCATAAAATAACTATATATATATATTTATATATCCTATAGATGAAACGATATGGAATCTTTATGGAGTACATCTTGGATGATTAAGGTGAACTAGATTGATGGGGGTTGATGTATCGCATTTAAGGAGTATTTCGGTTACATCATCCCAAGGATATTATTCGAGTTTTGGAAATAGTGGTAGTATTATATTGTATATATGGCATTATGGATCTCTAGGATCGACATTGTCAAGGAGTTGTGTAACGGGGTGGTTCCTTGTTTGGATTTCGCTGTACGAGACACCCCACGCATGAAATGCAGTGCGGTGTTGAAATTGGAGAAAAGTTCTGCCAATTATGGTATGTACGGAATTATGGATCTCTATGATCGGCATTGTCAATGAGTAGTGTAACGGTGCGGTTCCGTGTTTGGATTTCGCTTTGCGAGACACCCCATGCACGAAATGTAGTACATTGTTGAGAGTAGAGAGAAGTTCTGTCGATAGTTATGTGTCGCATAATGGATCTCCAGGATCGACGTTGACATGGACTAGTTTAACGGGGTGGTTCCTTGTTTGGATTTCGCTTTGCGAGACACCCCACACACGAAACACAGCGCAGCGTTGAAATTGGAGGGAGGTTGTGTCAATTATAATTTTGCATGCTTATTAATTAGAAATTAAATCATATGTTTCAACCAAAATGCATATTTGGTAACTTATTAAATTATAAAGTGTTAAAGTATAGACCGGAATCCACTAAGCCTAATAAGGCACATATGATAGAAAATAAATACTTAATTGTGTTTTAAAAAGGGGTGGATTCTTGGGGTATGATTGGAAGGTAGATCTCGTGGTTATAGTCTAGGCCTATGATAAGTTAGGTTGTCCTTATATATGTGGGTAATTTAACTAATAAAAATTGAGGACGCGAATAGGTGCGCGCCTTTAGATGAGAGGTGAGTTGGGTTCCACGAGAGTGCGATTCCACTTTAATTATGAGATAAGTGCACCGATATTTATTATGCACGGTTAACACACTTGCTAAATATGTTCACAACTCGGGCTCTGACCCTTTACTTTTCTCTCCTGCCTATATATATATATATATTATTACAGGTGTCCTACCGCATGGATGCCGAGTGACTTTCTATCTAGAGTCTTGGGAGCCGTGACAGGTGCGGACTGTTGCGGGACTTTGATGATAGTCACTTCCTACTTTTAAAAATCTACGTAGGATTCATGTTGTATATCGGGTTTGTACCCAAGGGATATTTATACATGTTTATATTTATTCCGTTCCAGTTATTGTATTAGCTGTGACCCGAAAGCTTATTCGGGTCTACTTTGTGTAGTACATTCTGTGGTAGTTATTTATTTCATTTTTATTCTAGCATTCCATTTATCTTATTTCTTTCATGCATCTTTTTCTTTTTCTTTTTTTTGTAGTGTTAGTTGGTTCTCTGTTGCATTTTATTTAATTTTAACATCTCGCCTATATGATATTGGATAGTTAGTCCTATATTATATAGTACCGATAGTTGATGTTGAGACTGGACCATCTGAAACTCCTGATTTAATATAGTATAGGGCTGGCCACCCGTTATTATTTTAGGCGGGGTGTTACACGAAGGTCTGGCTTTGATGATGTAGATTTCCTTAAACCTTGATGGTTATTTGAATAAAAACTAAATTGCTAATATAGAGGTTGTTGCATAAATGTTTGGACTAAAATTTTGTTACAAAATCCCTAATTAATTACCCCTCTATTGATAAAATTTAACCACGTTGAAAATTGATGGAATGCTACATTTTAGAAACCCTTATCATAGATGCTATTCAACTCATATTGATTTCTGGGTTTTCAAAGATGGATACTGGGAAGAACTGTAAGTGGAAGGAGAAGTGGGGAAGGAGGAGGAGGTTGCTCAAGCGACCTGGGAAATCGTTCGAGCGACTTCACATGTTGCGCGAACGACCAGTGGTCGTTTGACCGATGCAGGGGAATTTTGACTTTACTTTCAGCTGCGAGTTTTTTTCATGGGTTTTAAGAAAGAAGTTGAATGGGTTTTATATAAGTCCCTTACAGTAGCTCGTCCCATAATTTTGGTTTAAATCCCTTATAATGAATTGTTAGTTTACTGTTAGGAGAGACCGTTTAATAGTAGTGTGATAAATAAATACTGTTCTCTCAATTAATTTAAAACAATTACTAATAACTAGATATTAAGTAATTATTTTGTGGGATGAAGTTTAATAATTTATTTAGAGATGAAATATTTATTTACAAATTGTTATGTGACTTAGTTCGACTCTTAGTGTAATTTTGGGAGTATTGATGAATATTTACATTTACAAGCATATTGGTCCTGGGATTTTGGTGGTGAGATTTTTTATGAGTCCAAGCCAGTGAGTGGGAATGGGTTTGGGAATATGAAGAATTTTATTAAAATACGAATGTGCCCACATTAATCAGGGAACAATTTCAACTTACTAGTTGGATAAGAAATTATTTTTTCTGGAATGGAAAATTATAACTTAGTAGATGGTAAATTATAAGTACATGGTCAAATGTGGTGGACTTTGGTTTGCACTTTTATGGTAATTATAGGGTAATTAACTTTTACATGTTATATGGGATAATAATATGTAAATTTATATACTTGTGTGTGGACATACTAGTGGACCGTCCTATCAGCTTGGGGGTTCGCCCGTTTGAGCTGTAAACCACACCCCGGCACAGGTGGGATTGGCGATGTGTAGGCCATATATGTACTACGTAAAGGCTCTACCCTCGAGGGGTAGGTGTGGTGCTGACCCTTCCTGTATCACACTTGGGTATGGCTGGTATACAGGCATCCTGCGTAGGGACCGCCCCTAACTTATGTGTTTGTGGTGTCTGCTTAGGATGTAAGGATTCCTTCAGACTGTCCTCTTATGATGTAGGGATTCCTTCGGGCTTGCCAGTAAAGCACAAACTTAACCCGAAGGTTAGATTCCCTTGCGTTTCACCTACATGGAAGGTGTTAGGTGCGAAAGCCCCCAAATTTTAAAAGTTAATTCCCGATTAAACTTTGGATAATGATCCAAAAAGTAAAATACAAATTTTAAACTTCTTATAAATTAATCAAATTCTAATTTCTTTCAAAATTAAAATAAAATTACAATAAACAAGAATTTAATCCAAGTCAAGTTAAATATATGCCAATCAAACATAAGCATGCATTCTATCAAATTAATTATGCCAACTTGAATTAAATTAAAATAAACTTAGGCAAACTTAATTTAGCACAAAATTAAACAAGTGTGTGATTTAAACCAATTTTTATCTTGATTATCCTAGCATGCATCTAAGGTGATTTTGCAAGATAAATAAACACAATCACACTACATGGTGATGTACGAGGGAAACCCACAACAGGAAAAATCTCGGACGACCCTGCCCACAAGTCTACATAAGGGATATGAATTAAGGAAAAAACAAGTTAAACATGCAATGGTGCATAAAGTAACAAGAGAAGTAAGGCATATGGAAACATTGAAATACAACTAATCCATACAAATGTTAATAGGAATCATCTATGATGCGATAATAAAAGATACCATTAAAATGTACTATGATAACCATGAGATATCAAACAAAAATTTGCAACAATTTAGATACCATTTTTGAATTGACTGCATTAATGGATTAGTAAGCAATGCAACGAATCAAAACAAAAAAAATACTATATATACATACACAAAGGATATTGATGGCACATAAGTACATATATAGAGATATAAACACCACACAAATGACACAAGACAAAATATAATGAGCTTTCCACACTCATATGGAAAAAATGTGTCTAAATACCTGTGGTAAACGGAAGTGAAGGGGTGTGAACTAGAGACTAAAGGAATATAGACCCAATGACTTAAACATGTTCACAGACTTCTCATTTGATTGCAAAACATTATCACACTTCAATATAGCCTCATGTGAAAAAATAAATTGAACTCAATGAATAAACATACTCAATGTACACATGCCTAGAATTTCAATGATTCTACAAACCAATAGAGTCCTAACAAGAATAGTATAGCTAGGATACAAAGTCATTGTGCAAATTCGTTGATACATCCAACCAAACTTCCTCATGAATATTCTTTTTATTTTTATTTTTGAACATATCAACTAAAGTAAATAGGCCTTGGATCTAAGGTAATTTTGCAAGATAAATAAACACAATCACACTACACGACAATATACCAGGAAAACCCAAAATGGGAAAAACCTCGGACGGCCCTGCCTACAAGTCTACTAAGTACGGTACATTTACAAACGACACGACAAGAGAAACTTGAAACAACGACTTGACTCCGTCCAAACCTTGACGCTCATTCGATCTTTAACATCTGCCTAGTCGACAACCGCGGACTCCACCGTAATCTCAGAATCCATCGATCGGGCACGATCGCCGTCAACCACACACGATGCCTTTCATCGTGTGAGAACCCCTCAGCAAACACAAACTCTTCTTTTAAGGTACAAAAAGGATCCAAACACTCTCTAATGTGTAGAGATGAAAACCTGCTATAAAAAACTCTCCAAGCACGTATACATATAAAAGAACTTGGATTTAAACTAACATGGGTGTAAAAATATGTGTTTCTGGTGAAATATTGTTCTTGAATTATGAACAAACGAAAAGGAACTTAAGTAGAAAAATTCTCTCTAAAATCACTTGTAAACCTCTCTCGAGATACCCCAGAAAACTACTCCTCGAACTAATTAAAAAGGCTAGTAAAAAGTAGTGGGGAAGGCTGTTTAAAAAATGAAAGTGCCAAAATTTCAGTTCCCCACCCAGTTCATTCAAATGACTTTTAATGGCGTTCGAACGACACTGTTCGAACGAGAAAACAGAAGAAAACAGGACCAAAATTCATTGAAAAATCTCATTTGAACGAGGCAATTTGAACGAACTTCGAACGAAAAAACATAGAATTGTAGCACAGAGTCATTTGAACCTCGTTAGTAGTTCGTTCGAAAGACCTGGGCATCTCGTTCAAATGAGATTCTAGTTTCGTTCGAACGACATTACAGAAAATCTAGTTTCTTCATTTTAAGACGAAAAGTTTTATGCAAAGTACTAAATTTTTTTTTATAATAACTAATGTCGTTTTGACAAAAGTATATAAAAAAACACCCATAAAAATATTCCAAGCCCCTAATTATATATTAATGCATTCATACCGTTTGGAGACATTAGAATCCAAATGTTGATGACGTGAACCTTGGCACGAAAAGTGACATAGGTATATTCTTCAATTTTTGGCCGCTACGTCTTCAACATACACTTGTCATAGGCTTAAAAGGATACAACAAGAATATTCTATCCTATCACTCAAATTTTTTTGTCCATAATTAAGCCAACATTACAAATTGGTTCGATTAGAAATTTGTCCTTATATAAGGACATATATTATAAATTCTCCGGATTCTATGAAAATAAATTAATTCCCGAAAGATGTGGATAAAAATTAAAACGGTGATTATTTATTGCATAGTGGATATTTATGCTTCTTATGTGGAAATTATGAGACTAGGAAATGATGGAGATTGATAAATTAAATGTAGTCGACACATTTTAATCATTTAATAATTGTATTAAATTGTTACGTAGTCGTAGAAAATATTTGGGAACTTTTGGGATGCAAGACATGTCACACTTAGATGAGGGTTGAGGTGTTACATGCATGTAAGTGACGAAGGGGGGGGGGGGGGGGGCGGTAATTATTGTGCATTGACTGTATTATTGTTTTATAAATTAAATAAGTGAATTCTTGCACAACTCGGGCTCTGACCCATATTATAAATGTTTTCCCCCCAGGTTATTTCTAGACAGGGATTGTTGTTGAACTAGACTTGTGATCTCTTGGTGCTTAGATGATTTCAGATGCTTGACTCTAACCTAGGTGTGATTCTGTCAAAGTTTAGATATTACATTTAGAAAAACTTGTAAGGGCATAAGGCGAAGTCTTATTTATTTTTGTACACTCTACGGGAGTCATAATATTTATAGGAACTAAAACTTCAATAAATGGCAAAAAATTACAATTGTATAAATAAAAAATGGATCCTACCAAATAATTACTTAGTGAATACAAATTAGAATATAAAAAAAGCAGTCTATATTACAAACAGGCCCAAGTCCCAAGCAGAAAACAGGCTCTATCAAAGAATCGAAATAAACTGGCTAAGACCTCCCCAAAACATTAGCACATCATGGGCCCCCAAAAACTCAAGAACAAACAAAACCAACCCATCAACACAAAAGCCCAAGACTCAACACCCAACCCATCAGATAGAAAACCCTTGAACAATCTAGAAACACACACGCTTCAAAAAACAAACACGCGTCAGATCAATGACACGTGACATGACCAAAACAAAATTCTTTAAGGAGAAAATGAGTTTAGGGAAATTCTTTAAGAAAGAAGAAAGCATTGAAAGGATGAAGACTATTTTCGTCTTAAATAAACCTACCTTTTCATATGGCTCATCTTCCTCGCATCAGACGTCCACCCAAACCTGACTTGGCAAACTCTTTTACGTGTAAGCTTAAGACCTTGTTTGCGAGTTTTGGAGAGAAAAGAAAAGAAAGGAAAATTTTATTAGGAGAGAAGAGAAAAGAAAGGAAAGGAAAATGACTTTCTTTCCTCCTTGTTTATGAGTTGAGAAGAAAGGAAAGGAAAAAAAAGAAAAAACACATTTATACCCTTATAACTAACAGAGTATGTTATAACATTTTAAAGAAAATAATAACATATCAATTTGTCATGCATACCAACACAATAATGTATTATAAGTCTCGATAAAAAAATCATAATAAAATGTCTCAAACCATAATAATAAGTCTTAAAGATATAGTCCAAATAAAGGCACTAAATTATTCATAAAATAAGATATCTCCAAAACACAAACTTCATAATGCATCACGGAGCACGAGTAGTCGCCATCATTTTCTCCAAATTTGTCAAGCGTCTCTCGAAAGGGCAACCGAGAACTATCCTTGCTTTGTCGGGATTTTGTGAGAGAAAAAGATATGCATCATCGAGAATGTGTGAATGTACTCCAATAGCCACCAACACCTCAAAAATTTCTCAATCTGAGTAAACACGTGGAGGGGATTATTTAATAATGGTATTTCCCTCTTGAATTGCATGGGCCACATTGTCAAGGGCACTCTTCAAAAAAATATTTTCATCGTCATCGTGTTAAGTCTTCTTTTTGTCCCCTTTGATGGTGTTGTGTCATCACGTTGATTGTGCATTTGATTGAGCATCACGTTCCCCACGTCAACTGAATCATTACCAAAACTTTCTAGAATAATATCATTATCCAAATCAATATCATCAACGGTAATACACTCACTCTCGTCAATAGACCTATCCCAACAACGCTTCTTTTCCTTAGCTGTCTCCGCGCCGTCACCCATGGCTCTATTATTGGCAAATAGCTCTGCCAACTTATCATAGTTGTTGACAGGTTTAGTCATCCATTTTTTCGCTTCAAGTTTCGCCTATCATAAAAAAAATGAACAATTAATATACTATTGGTAGCAAACTAATTTACTTAAAATTATTTGGAATACGTACTTGGACTAAATTTTCCCAAACTTCGGGTTCGGCGCTCCACATTTTAGTTATCGGACTCCAGGCAAAACCACTCAAATTTTTAAACAAATCATAGCATTTATTGAAGTTCTCTTTTAAAGTTTTTAGTCGAATTTTTAAATGCTCATTTGTAAGCTCAATGCTATGAATATTTGCATGCAACTCGCTCAACATATTACTGTACGCTGTAGTTCTGAATGTTCCGTCAATCCTATTTCCTTCACTTTGCTGGTGAAGCATTGCTTCAATGAAAATATCATCCATTTGAGACGTCCAAGTCAAATGAATTTTTTTTGCACCATCATCTTTTATTTTCTGGCTCATTGTTACTATCTATACAAAAGCATGAATATTAGTCATTATGCAACAACATCTTTTATTTTTAATAGCTTATAGAAATAAAAACATTAACATAAAAATAAATAACAACATTTACATCAAATCAAAATCTCCAATACTTATTATAATTCAATTTTTAATTACTTCAAATTAAATGTACGAGAACTTGGAATCATAACACATAATCATTCCACATATTAGTCGCTATGAAATTTCTTATATATTCTCCTCGTGCGACATCCTCATCCCGATCCCTTGGAGGGCCAACTTCATTGTCTTCATCTGGGTCTTCATTTTCAAGCTCTTCATCAACTGCTTTCAAAATAGCTTCATCAGGGCCTGCCTCCATTAGGTAATTATGTAGAATGCAACATGCTAGAATAATCTCAGATTGTGTGTGAATAGAAAAGAATGATTCGGATCCGCTTCTTATAATTGGAAATCTCCTCTTTAATACCCCAAATGCTCGTTCAATTGCATTGTGTAGTGATGCATGACGATGGTTATATAACTCTCGAGAGTTCTCAGGTTCTCGAGTGGAGTATTCTTTTAATTGATAACGAATACCTCTAAAAGGTGCCATAAGCCCGCTCCTATTCATGAACCCCGCATCAACAAGATAATATTTGCCTATTAAAAATGACAGCAGTTGGTATACAAATTAAAACAATATATAAAAATTTGTATCGTAATAAAAATTTGTATCCTATTAAAAATTTACCATTAGGTATTTTAAATTTATCTTCTCTTGTAAGTGAATTTTTAATAATCCTAGAGTCAGAAGCAGTCCCTTCCCACCCGGGTAGTACGTTGGTAAATTTTAAATCAAATGTACACGCAGCCAACACATTTTGTGTTGGAAAATCCTTTCTCCCACGATACCTCGTAGCTTCCCTCTCAGCCACTTAGACACGAACATGGGTGCCATCAATTGCCCCGACACAATCCTGGCATAAATATGATACATAAATGTCCATTTATTTCAATATAATTGAAATTATCAAATTGAAAGCCAGTTGCATTAAGTTACCTTAAAGTAAGGGAGAAATCGATCGTTGTGAATTATTTCAGGAGGAACTTGTGCTCCGGTGGGTTGTCGCAAAAATATTTCTTCCAAAGTTATTATTGCTTTCAAAACATTATGGAAATGACGACTAACGGTTTCACCAGATTGACGAAAGAAAAACGAAATTGTGCGACTCCTCACATCTTTTGACAAAATGTGAAGGAACTTAGCAACTTTTTCTTCAACTGACACTCGTTGAGTTGATCACAAACCACCAAAATTTTCCAATGTCTTGCAAAGTGTTATAAAAGCGTGGTTGCCCATGCATATAACATTGCGACACCGTTCGGACGTGGTAATTTGTAACATTAATTCATCTCGTACTTTTTGTCGATCGATCAATGAACCCCATATATATCGATCTCTACGAAGTCTTCGATTTGCAATATAATTAATTATTTGATTCATAACTTCAACCGCAACTAATTGTTGACTTCTCATCAACATGATGAGTTTATTTATTTTTTCATTGTCTTGAGTATCCATCTAGTAAATGGGAAAAGAGTAATTAAAAAATATAATTTATATTATTATAATTTGCATAACAAATAAGTAAAAATTATATGAAAAATGAAAAATAGACTACATGAACCAATGTAAAGAATGACCACATTTAAATTATATTAATAAAATATATAACACTTTGCAATACCGTACGTAATTTTTAGCAACAAAATTAACTAGTTTAAAAAAATAAAAAATAGTTATAATAACAGCATGACTTATTATCTAACCATTTTCAATTGATAATATAATATGTGGCCTTAAAATATTCATTATTAGGACGTTATAATATCAAACAGAAAATAAAATTTATTTTGACCTCAACATCTGTTTAGAGGGATTTGTTATGAAGGATTTTTTTTTATCATAACGATGGCGTGCTCTTTGAACTTTTTAATCTTATATTATTCACTAAACAGAGTTCAACAAGATTTGTATGAATTTATTAAGCATTGTTATGAATGCATATATTAAATATTATCCACAAGAATCAAATCATTTTTTTATAGGGCTCCATACTATTAGCATAATTTGATGACACACTTAATGGGTTAGTACCAATGTATATTCGTAATATATGCTTTATAATATCTAGCTGTTATATGATGGTATACTTATATCGTAATATATTAATATGTTATACTTACATCATAATATATTATAATATACATATCATCATATCATATATAATATAATATATGATGAAGATATACTCTTTTATATAATATAATATATGATGAAGATATAATCTTTCTTACACAGATGAATGAAACATTGTAAGCTAAAGAGAAAGAAACTATACATGGCACCTGACAGATTGATAACCAAAAATTACGGCTGAAGAGGAAAAGGAATTGAGTCGGTGCGTTATCACGTAAGAAGGTTTATCGCGTAGGAAGAATATAACTTGTAATGAATTTATAAGGGGTAGAAGGTTTATCACGTACGAAATTTGATACCAGCAGGAGTTTGTTCGGGGATGGACTCGGTTTTAGTGGATGTATATCTAATTCTATTTCAGGGTAAAATAGGAAGTGTAATAAAAATATTTAAAGGTGACTTTCTATTCTCTCCATTTCTTTCCATATTGGACAAAAAATTTTGGAGAGAAAATTTTGCTTGAATCTAAAAAAACTCTCTCTCCTCTTCTCTCCCTTTCCCTCCTTACCAAACTCCCAAACGATGCAAATATAGAAATTTCTCTTCCTTTCCTATCTTTTCTCTCCATTTTAAAACTCCCAAACAAGCTCTAACTCTATAATAAGGACGTCTCTGTCAGCACGTCAATGGCAAGCTCTTTTGATCGTACGACGTCACTCAGAAAGTCTGGCGCAGACGGTAGCAAGCTACCGAACCTTTCGTCTTTTAAAGGGGTAAGTAGCTCCCTGCACATACTAAAATAGCGTGCAATCAGACCTGGACACCTATAGGGCAAGCGGCCTCGCAACATTCAGAGAGTAAATGCAAAAATAAATCAAATAGTAAAATAATATATGGGATAGAAATATAGAAAGAGAGTAAAATACCCATTCTTTGAGATAAAAATTCCACTGCTTCCACCCATACCCTCAAACCCATACCCTCAAACCCCCAGAAGGCATTCTGAGTTGCAAAAATGCTAAGGTAACATAAAAGGTTAAAAAAGAAAATAAAATATAGTGGTGGATAATAAGGATAACATAGCTTGTAATTTATTCCTTTATACTTGGTGAAAGATAAACATTATTGAATATGACTAAAACTGTTGGAAAACTACAATCCAACACCTATAGTATATGTTGTCACAAGTAGCTTTGGCTTCATTCGAATACGAAAGAGGAGCAATGATAACACCTGAAGTAATGTTGTGAGAGGCTTAGATGAATGCATTTGAAAAATATAGATCATGTGAAGCAAAGCAAAGACAGAGGGTATGTAAAACTCTCAACATAAGTGAATATACGGGTGTGTAATGAAATGAATTTAAAAAATTTAAGAAAAACTCAGGGAACAAAATATTTTAAATAATTATCATCATGACAGTAAATATAAAAAAACAATGGATAATAAATTTTTGCAAACAAACCAAAACAATTTCACATTTTGAATGTTCCACATATCATTTCTTTCAATATTATTTAGCCTTGTTTTATAAGCCTCAGTCTCAATTAAACTGGATGACAAAATAAGAAACTGAAAAAAGGGTCCAACACCTATCCTAGATCCATTCAAAATTAATAACATTTTTTTCACCTTCAAATCATTAACTCAAATCCCTAGAACTCAGGCTCCAAATCGAGACAAAAAAAAAATGGTTAAATAAAAAAGATAACTTACCCTTCAGCTAAGTAGAAGTTACCATCTCTCATCTATGTTGATTCTTGTTGGGTCGATGATAATTTAAGTACTGTAAGAAGGTGTAGAAGATTGAGATCTAGCAGATGGTTTTCTTCTCACCGGCAAATGAAGGTGAACTAAAGATATGAGTTTAAAGCGGGATTCATAAAGGAAATGACTTGAGATTTGAGCGTGCAGGTGATGGGATAATACGAAAAAGAGTAGAGTAGAGTAGTGGAAAAAATCTACCTTCCTTTTCTTGAGAATTGTGCGCTTTGGTGAAGGAGTATTGTGGCCTAGCCTCCGCATTCAATTCCAGCGACTAGTTGATAAAGACCAAACTTCTTAAGATGTAATCTCAATCGTTAGTTGGGGAAGACCAACAAAACCCTCCTCCTTTATTTTATATATATATATATATATATATATATATATATATATATATATATATATATATATATATATATAGTGTGTGTGTGTGTGTGTGTGTGTGTGTGTGTGTGTGTTCGAGAGGAACTTTGCCATATGTCTCCAATTCTCTCTCAACATTCAAGACTAATTCCTTCTCTCTAAAGCATAAACACTAACCCTCCATATTCCCTCAAATGACTTCTCATTTTTTCGTGAAATTCTGCAATATTTTGGTAGAGTTGAAGGGACATATCCACTAAGTAACCCTCTCGATTTATCAATTATTAAACAAATATGAATTATATTACATTCTATAGCAGTCAAAAGTTTTCAAAAACACTAATAGTCAATGCTACTATTTTTTAACAGTTTGGTAAAAGGCTTCTTATGTATCTCTCTTTGTTTCAGATTAACGGTTTAAATCATTGTCATATCAGAGATTACTGCAGGAGATGGAGACCTTGAGGACATTTTCGATTTAAATTTTCAAATATGTATCATTTTATATATGTTCCTTGAGTACTATGAATTTGATTATAAACTTCTAGATTTTTTGTTTGCAAATTAATCTACTTTTATAGAAAGTGTAGCATATTTTTACTAAACTCTCTTTATACAGTAGTTATAGTATCATTGAAGAGATTATATTTATATACATATTTCTATGAGAAATTAAGGGTTTCATTCATTCATTTTCCAAGTTATGATATGAAGAAGGAATCTACTTTTCAATTTTACATAAACTTTCGAAGGACGACCTCTCCTACTTATATAAAGGAAATGATTGATAAGGTTTCTATATTTTCTACTCTGATCTGTGATTCATTTCTGCTCATATTTTTTTCTCCGATTTGTGATCCATTATTGAGAAATGGTATATAACTTCCAAGTTAAATGTTTGATAGCTTATTACAGTTATTCCTTATTTTGGGAAAGCTTTAAATACATAGATTGAAGACTTGAATAGTTCCAAGTTCCTTGTATACTTATGTGTTTGAAGGCATGTTCTAAGATAATAATGGAAGAAAAATAATGCACCAATACATTCAAAACGCTATCAAGTTATACAAGACCTATAAAGCGCACGCACATCCCGCGGGGCTAAAATCTAGTAATTATAAAAATTTACTTATAAACTGACTCCTTTAATTCTACCGTTGAAGACAAAATTTGTTGAGCATATCCACCGAGGGGGCATTACTAGATTCCAAACTTACTTTTTCAGGAGAAGTATTAATGTTATATCATGAATTATGAGACTTTAAAACTTGAAAAGTCATTGGGTAAAATTGTAATTCGACTTCGTGAAATATTGATAGATTAAATATTATGTTCAAATACATGTTTATTAATTATTTAATATTTTAAAAAATCAACATCCACTAAAGAATTTTTCTTCACAATTACTAGAAACAAACATATCATAAGGTATCTAACATTATCACCCATATATAAGCAAGAATTATTCTTTTGAGCATGTACTAGCGTAAATATTACTACTTATCATCATAAAACCTTCTAGTAAAAAACCCACTAACACCTTTCTTTATCTTTCTTTTGTTCCGTAACCTACCTACACAGTTACTACAATACATGCATGATACATGTATGGGTTGTCAATATACAAAGACTTTAAACTAGATTATAATTTTTTGTAAGACTAATAGTTATGTAACATAAATAATTGGCACTAGCTTCATAACAGTAGTGCTTGTAGTGCCACAGCCTCCCTCTTTACCACCTCTACTCTCTCCCTCTGCCTCCTTTATATGGTATGAAACAACTTAAGAGCGTCCTTCTCATTCCCCACTAAATTAATCCCTAGGAAAGTCCTCTCATCAGATCTACCTACAGACCCCTACCTTCCGGTTTACGATGTCCCGGGATCCACCCATAGCCTAGGTAAAAGGTTAATCATGTCCCTCAAATTCTCCTACCCACACCGCCCCTCTTCCGACTCTCTCTCACCCTCTTTCATGACCGTACAAAGAGGACCACTTCTAAGAATGACCCTGTCGGACGAACTAACTGGATCCCTCCCCTCGAAACATGGATGAGGAGTTAGCACGGTCTATTTGGGGTGGTCGTAGTATAGAGTGGTGCTATTTGGATTTAGATGGAGCATCAGGAGGGCTTATCATATTGTTGGATAATAGAGTGGTGGAAAAAATTGATGCATTAGTAGGGTGTTGGTCTCCATCATGCTTATTCAGGAATGTAGAGGATCACTTGGATCTTCTCGGGGGGTTTATGGTCCAGTGGAGGACTCGTCTCATTAGGAGTTGTGGGAGGAATTGGTTGGGGACAAGGAATCGACTCGCTGGTGCATTGGGGGAGACTTCAACATCGTTTGGTTCCCCTCGGAGAGGAGCGCGGGGGAGTTTGAATTCTTTTATGCGGGATTTGTCAAACTTCATCGATGAGTTAGAGCTGATTGAGCTACCTTTGGTGGGAGGGGTCTTCACTTGGTCCAGTCATAGGGACGAGCCCTCGCTGTCTCGGCTGGACCAATTTTTCCTTTATAATGTTAGGAAGGAGCATTTTTTGGGGGAAACTCAATCTTGCCTGCCTCGTGTGACTTCTGATCATTCTCCTATTTTACTGGAGTGTAGAGGGGGAGTCGGGGGGGGGGGGGGGGAGGAACCCGTTTATATTTGAGAATAGGTGACTAAAAGAGGAGGACTTTATTGGGAAGGTTCATGAGTGGTGGCATGGGTATGAGGCGGTGGGGAATGCGAGATTCACACTGACGGCTAAGTTATTTCGTCTTAAGGGGGATATCATTCGGTACAGTAGAGATGTTTTTGGTAATGTGCGGGGTGTGATCGAGTAGATAATGGAGGAGATTCGAGTTCTCAATGAGAAAAAAGGGTTGGGGGGTCTATCGGGGGCAGAGAGGGTGGCGAGGGTAGGGGAAAAAAGGGAGGTGGGGAATTCTTGGGGCTCTCAAGAGCACAAAATTATGATAGATTTTTTTTGGATAAACAAATGTTTCACTAAAATCAACCGTTACAAATTATGATAGTTTTGGAATTTATAACCAATACACGCTAGAATTAATATGGTAATAAACGAACTTTTACTTAAATTTAGACATAATATTACTATTATTTTTTTAATCTTAAAGTTTATTAAGGTAGTAATGAAGAAGAGCCCTTCATCGGAGGTGTACCTAGCATATGCAAAACCTAGAAAGCATAAAAAAATGAAATCAGAGGCAGGAACAAACTATCGACCTCAAGCATGAGCACGAGCGAAAATTAGCATAGCTTTTTTGTCCTTGGTGTGCAAGCTTTCTATTATTTCACTCATCTCATCCTGACTTAAACCACTGAATTTTGCGAAGCGTACCCATGCCAAAAATATCTATGAATTCATTATAACATGTTAGTATATCAAAACGAACCAAAATTTGGCAAATAAGGTAGTGTTTGGTGATCTTTTAACTAATATAAAGACCAAAAATATAAAGTATGTCAATCATATGTCAAATTAAACAAATTTATATATATATATATATATATATATATATATATATATATATATCATCTACACAACGACACAAGTACGACGATTTATTTCTTCATAATTTTTTTTGATTTTATACAAAAAGTTATGATTTTTAAAATAATTTTTCCAATAAATTGGACAAAAAAGTTGTTTCCCGCAAAAAAACGTAACTATCAATTCAGTTTTGGACGAAAGTAACTGAAGTATAAAACTTTGATTTGAGGTTTTATGTGTCAGTTTATTTACTTTATGGTGTGAAGTGGCAAGGGGTTAAACTTTGAGTGATTATAGTGTCAATAATTGTAAAACTCCGTAATTTTTTAATAAATTATTTTGACTAAATTAAGTTGAATAATCTAATATTAATTTGGGAATAAATTAAATCAGATGAATTTAATTTTAGATGGGTAAAATTTAAGTTAAATATAAACAATTATTTATGGTTGTATAAAAATAAAACTCAACTGGACATAATGGGCTTGCTAGTGAAAAATAAATCACACATAAATAAATTTATGGATGCGTGTCATTTTAACATAATAAAATATCTAAGTAAAACAAAATAATTTGGATGCATTTTGGGAAGCGTTATATACTCGGTTAAGTGTTTTAAATATTTCAAAAATAGACCCAGGTCAATATTATATGGGTTGAGAAAGTTTTGAGCCAATTGGATTATGGATTCGAGTCCATTTGGGGGTCCAAAAGTTGGGTTTTAGGTCTAACTCGGGATTAACCACTTATTAGGTGTTTAAGTGGGTGTGAACCACTCCCCTACTATCATTAGAAAAAACCTAAAACAACAGTTACAGGAGAGGAAAGGAGATATACCAAAAAGAGGAGAAAATGGGCAAGAACAAAGGGAAAATCAAGGGGTTTCCAATAGGTTTTCATCCACGAAATTTAAGGAAAGAATTCTCTTGCTTAATGTATGCTTTCAATATATTTCTTGATGCATGTAACGAACCCTTTAAATTTTTCGGATTTAGTTTTCAATATGTTTGATTTAATGATGAACGATACATGTAGAGGACGAATTTTTATGTAGAATTAATCCATGAAATTTAGGTATTGTAAATTTTGAAATTGATGGTAGAACCCGTAGGACTTTAAATCCTTAAATTTGGGGCGATTGCCTGATTAATTTAGGGGATGCCTCTATAAATGGTGGACTAAATTTGATGTAGATTTAAGGACAAATACCTTTTATTGTGAATTAAATACTGGTTAGAACGGAGATATGTCTAAATCATAAAAGTCCCAAATAGAAATATGATTTTGGATATATATATATATATATATGTATATATGTATGTATGTATTCGTTCGGGGTAGATGTAACTGGTAATGGTATTACATGTTTGTGGGTTCGAGACTCTGGATCTGTGAGGAACAAGAAATTGGAAGCAGTGTGGGGGAAGAGGACAATGAGGTCTTTCAAGCGACGCCACGTGTCGTTTGAGGGACATTCTATGTCGTACGAACAAGGTACCCAGTCGTTCGAGCGACATCCTGGAAATTCTCACACCTTAATTCTTTTTAATTTGGATGTGAAATGGGTTGCGTTGATTGAATTTTTGGGTCTACTATATAGAGAGAGAGGAGGACTTTAAAGGGGGGATTTGTTAATTAGTTAAATAATGTCATGCCCACAACTAATTAATAATAATTAGAAATAACTTGGGTTCAGTAATTATTTTATGCAATGGAATTAATAATTTATTAGATGGTAAATTACTAATTAATGAAAATGTTGTAAATTTTAATTGGACTTTTTATGGTAATTATGGAGTACCACTGGACTATTACATGGGATAATAATATATACTATTATGTATTTGTGTGTACATACCAGTTGACTGTCCTATCGGATCGGGGGTTCACGCGTTTGGATCGGGTACCACACATTAGCACTGGTGGGCTAGGCAAGGTGTAGGTCACATAGGGACTACGTGGAGGCTCCATCTATTAGAGGTAGGTGTTGACGCTGACCATTCTTGTGTCACCGCTGGGTATGAGCTGTGTACCGGTGTCCTGCGTATGGACCTCCCCCAATTTGTGTGTGTTTTGTGATGTCCACTAAGGATAAGAAATTCCTCCAAACTTGCCAATAGAGCACAAATTAGGCAATAACGGTAGATGACTTTGTGTGTCAAATATAGGGAAGGACATATATGGATAATTACTCGGGCTTGAATGAAATAAATTAAATTGTTTAAGAATATGAACAATAATTATATTTTGACCCTAGATTGCATAGTGGATGTTTATGCCTTATATATGAATTAATGAGACTGGGATAAATTGGTGTGGCAATTATGTGTAGTGATTAAATTTAAATATTACATTATCGACATATTCACCTCATAAAACTGGGATGATGTCATGATTATTAATTGGGACGTATTGGGATGCGAATAATATCAAACTTAGACGAGGGGTGAGGTGTTAAGTGCATGTGAGATACAAAGGGGGAATATTTATTTTGCATCAACTATACTATTGCATCATAAATTAATTTAGTTAATTCTTGCACACCTCCGGCTCTAACCCAAATTTAAATGTTTTTCCCACAAGTTATTTCTAGACAGGGATAGTGAAACTGTTGTTGTACCAGCCTTGCGATCTCTCATGCTTAGCAGCTTTCTAGATTATTGGCTCTATTTTAAGTTCTTTTACAGTCTTAGTTACTTTATTTGGAAACATATTTAAGGGCATAAGACCGAGATTTATTTTTTTACATTATGATGGAGTTGTGATTTCCACTTATTTTTGGATTTATTATTTAGTCGGTGTTGGTTTAAGTTAATTATTGTTAGTGAAATATTCATAAAATTTAAAGTATTGGCATTTATATAACAATATTTATGTTACGTTGTGCTAAGAATGGTATTAATTGAATGACAAGACCCATCTTCGGTGTATCATGCCTGGTCACCCTTTACGTGAGAAAAGGGGGGTTGTTATAGTTGGTATAAAAGCATGGTTTTATTTTCCTTAGGATCTATGTTTGAGCTCGTTACGTTCGGTGTTGCGTCCGTTGATGTAGTGCCCCATGATTAGGAATCATTGTATCCTTAGAAAGTCATTATTACCCGTTCAAGAAAGGTGTGACACCCCGCCTAATTAAATCCCGAGTGATCAGTCCTAAATTAAATTAATACAGTTTTCTCAGTTGGTTCATTCTTAGCATCACTGTCGAAAACTTTTGAATTACTAACCACCTAAGTGAAATTATTCTACTGCCAAATTTTAACTTCCATTAAACATACAAAAATATGTGGAGCAATATATATAAATCAAATACCAACATAAGAGTCCGAGTATATCAACTAAGATAAAACAAATCTTGCCGAATAAACCTTCGGCGAAAACAAACAAATATCAAAACTCCAAATAATGAAAGTACTGAGGGACAACATGTCCAAACTGAAATCTGAAATCTTGCACTAGATCAAAAAAGTTAAAATAAGCGTCTAATCAATGTCCTGCAAGATCCACCTATGTTGCAACTCTTGAATCCCTATAATGGAGTCACGCTTGGCATCCCTGTGGCTGGACACCTAAAAGGTTTTGAAAATATTTTACATAGAAAGAGTTTGTACTCAAAACGTTTTGAAAATATCTTAGCAAGCATTTATCACAATCTAAAATCGGTTATTAATTACACATGTTCACATACACCCTCTCTTGAGTTCTCCTCACCTCTCATCTATAGTGAACGCCTAACGTTATATACTTAGTCTACCTAGCTATACTACCCAAGCTAATGAGACTAGAGTATCCGGCTGAACTTATCTACACGTCTAAGTTCCCGTACGGCCCATACAGTACCAAATTTTATTAACACTTCTCATATGTTAATTAACTCCCATGTAACATTTCACATGTGTTATCTTCTTATTTTTTATAGTTAAGTCTAACCACTCAATCTTCTTCTTTATATGTTCAATATCTAATATTAAATCTTCATAATTAAGTTTCTCCACTTAATTTACTTTTTAGATGTATACACGTCATCTAACTATCTATTATCTCACCCTATTAGATCATTCATATAGTATATATTTTACACACAATATAGACTATAAGGGTTATTGGTCCTGCCTAATCATCGACCCCAATTCTCCCACTTAATTCACCTTTTAGATGTATGCACGTCATTTAATTAAATACTATTTCACCTAAGTAGATTATTAATATAGTATATATTTCACACACAATATACACTTAAAGGATTATTGGCCCGGTCTATTCATTGAATTTAATTCTCCTATCATTTACATTGCTCCGTACACCACTCAACCCCAAGTGTAAATGCCGTACAAAAGTATTGGTTCGGTCTAATCCTTGACACCAATACATTATAGATACAATAGGTATTTCACACAACCGAAGTGCATAAATCATTGTATTCACGTAACTTAATGATTCACATTTGTACATAGTATATTTCTCTCTAATACTTACCACACATTTTATTTTTATGATTTATGTCACTATCTTATTAATTCGAGTATTCACCAAACTCTAAGGGTCCTAGTTACCCCGTTATAAATTTCAGTAGGTATTCTCAACTTACCCTACTAGTCTATACATTAACCCATTCATTTCCCATAATTCTGTATCCGTCTGTCAGATTAATTATGATTACATTTCACTTAAATCTCGTTCTCGTCTTAAATCCTCTCGATAAGACTAAACCATACCTCCACTGTGGTGACAAATAAGTCAACACAAATTATAAGCAAATGAAATCATGAGAAATTAAGAACAAGAATAAAAAATAATCACAATCACACAACACAAGATGTACGTGGTTTGGCATGTTACCTACGTCCACGGTGGTGCTCTCAGTTTGTATTTATCTTTCCACCTAGCATTATTTTCCAGTTACATACACTTTGCCCCGGGCCAGGGGTAGAATGTATACATGTAAACTTCGCAGAGTGGGGGTGTTGGTTACCTCCATGTTGGCCCATAATCCCTAAAATATCTCCTGAGAGATTTTAGGGATTGAATGTGTCGATGCTAACTTAACCGTCTATGAGGCTTTGTTATTTGGATCGGGTTCTCCGTATTCTTGATAGGGCTTAGTCTGGATACTTCTTTGGACCAAGGTACCCACAATTTCCCCAAAATTTTTGGGTAGTAATTTGGGCTCAATAATTTTACATAATAGTTCTGATGGCACTTTTGTGAATTGAATGAAGCTTTGAGGAGTGAAACGTCTTCTCCTAAGAGATTTAGGCAACAAATTTAATTCGTTCCATGTGCGTAATCATCAATAGGGTTTAAAACTTCTTTGAAAGAGCCATTTCGGATGTCGTTACATAAGTTCCAAATTCTCAAAAAATCCCTTGCACCTCAGTGCCTCTCCTTGCTTACAAGTTTTACTATTCATCCCCAAGTTTTTCCTTGTCTTTCGAACTTTTTTACATGTGGACCTTCATCATCTCAGACCGATTCCTTCTTTATATGTTTCTGAAACATCCTCTCCTTTCTTTTACTGTTGAAGCTTATTTTCTATCACTATTAGGGCTTTTAAATGGCCAAACTGGGTAATAGATCTTTAGTTGAATTTAGGAAACATTATAGCATTCCTGATTGGGTAGACATTGAGTGTACCCCTGTTCCTCATGATGTTAGAAACATCGAGGATGGACATTGGATTCAGACTCTATTGTTGTCTCAGGGGGGTTAACTTTTCCCCCAAATCGCCTGCCTTTGCAAATCTTTAGATATTTTGATGTAGTCCTAGCCCAGTGTTCTCGAAATGTATGGAAAATTGGCAATGGCATATATAGGATTAACCATCTCTATGGCACCAATTTGGGACTCACTAAGATCTCTTACTGTTATACCTTCTCGCGAATAAGTTTGGGTCTCCTTTACTTGAAGGCAAGAAGTCTGGATAGGGTGTTGGTAGTAAATCTACCTGATTCCCATAAGGACTACTGGCACGAGGGCTTTATTTTCAGGAACTGGTAATTCCCTCCTCAGCCTGTAGGGACTAGTTACAGGGGACCTAGGATTCCCTTCATTGGGTAGATGTATATAGGTGAATTATTTTCCTTGTGTTGCTTATTAACTGCCCTCTAGTTTGTATTGCTTCTTATTTTTCTTTCTTCTTTTTTAGTGAAGGTGAAGAATATGGTACCTGCTCTCCACGAAATTAACTCTGTCAATCTACTAAAAGCTTAAAAGATAAGGGAGCCATTAGCTAATGACAAGCACCCGAGGTCGTCCACATTCCTATTAGATTACAAGAACATAAGCACTAGCTTTATCGCCCGACTAGTTGATAGCATCCCAGACCTTAAAATTCTAGAAGAAACTGTTGCTGAGACCATTTAATTGGATGAGGAGAAGAGCAAATCTGGTAGTGATAGCTGAGCAGGAGGTAGAGGTGGACCTGAGTTAGGGGTAACTCCAACGAGGAAGGTTCCAGTGGTGAGAGGTCATCTAAGGATTCTTCTAGTTCGAAGGTGGGCTTAGAGAGTTACAGTGAGGAGATCATGGATCCTCCTAGGAATAATCTGATCCAGGATGATGATGATAATAGTATTGCTCTGGCTCGCATGTTGAAGAAGTTGAAGATCGGGGGAGGTGACACTGTCACTGGCTCCCAAATTGTGGCTCATGAAAGGGAGCAAAAGAAGAAGGAGGAGGACTTGATAAAGGAGAACGGGAAGAAGAAAGAGGAAGAGAGGAAGAGGATTGAGGTGGAGTAGAAGGATAGAGAAGAAGAGAGGAGGAGGGAAGAAACAAGGATGAATAAGGGACAGTCCTTGGTGCCTGTGTCCTCCCTGGATAAGGGGGCTTCTATTGCTCATACTCCTCAGTTGGTTCCGACAGTGCTCGAGAAAATAGTCTTTCCAGCAGACCATCACAGGTCATCGAGCATGGGGACCGACCAGTTAGCCCTAAATGCAAGTCAGGGGATATCATAGGTAAGTCTACTCTCTATTTTCTTCTTTATTCTGCACTTTTCTTTTCCATACCTTCTTTTCTAATGCTTTCTTACTTCTCTGCAGTTCGTGTCTTTTTTCACTATCCTCTATCTTAGTCGTGATAAGATAGAGAGGAAGAATACCGAGATCAAGAAGAGCATAAAGGTTTCATATGATGCTTAGATGGCCTCTGAGGTTACCTTTGCTGAAGCTAATAAATAAAAGGATGCGGAGTTTGAAGAGTTGGGGGAGCTAAGACAGTCCTATTATACAGTTTGTACGAGCAAGATGGCGGTGGTCGAGGAGAATGAGGCACTTGTCGAGAAGATGAAGAAGCTGGAATCTGAGGTTTCTATAATCCAGGAGAGCTCTTATAATGATGGGTGGTGTGCGGCATATGAGGATACTGAGTCTCAAATCAGCTACATCAACTGGTCCAACTTCAAGAAAGGTTAGGACAGGGCTCTGCTCGCTGCCGAGGTATATATTGATTCCCCTCTTTTTGATGAACGTGACCCTGGTCCTAAACTTATTATAGGATAGGTGCCTACCACTACTGCTGATGGAGTCTCAGCTGGTCGAGCTGGTGATGCTCCCATTGATCAGGGGATAGTGATCGTCCCTCCCGGGGGAGGTGCAGGTGAAGCTGCTACAGATAAAGGGAAAAGACCAACGTCCTCAGAGCAGGCTGAGATCGACAACAAGTCATCTAGGGCTCCCCTATATTTTTTGTATTTCCATTGTTCTCTTTCTTTGTATGATGTATCTGTATGCCACTTGGCACTAGTTTTAAAGAAATGAAAGAGTTCTGATCATTTTCATCTGCTGATTTCTTGCTCTTTATGCTTGCATGATTTGTAGCTTATCGACCTTGAGTATATCATGGCTACCTCTTGACTAGGCCAAATTCGTGGTACTAATGCAAGAGATCAAGTCCGTCATACATTCATAAAAATTTGCAAGTCTCTTAGAGCGAGGAACCAGAAATACAAGGACCAGACCGAATCGATCTCCAAGTTAAAAGATAGGCTTGAGGAGATGAGTAAGATTGGTGCCTCTGTTCAACAGGAGATCAATTCTCTTAAAGCGATGCTCTTAGAAGTGTCTGAAATCAACTTAGTCGACGACATGCTTCAACGAGAAAATGATACTTTGAAGTGTGAGCTCACCTGCTTCAGGGAGAATGTGCTGGGCATAGTCCCATTTCTTATCCAGGGTTCTTCATCAGTACTGGTACATCAAGCTAATGACCTTCCCAGTAGTTCACAGAGGAAAATTATGCAGGCTGACAATCTTCCCAGCAGTTCATAAAGGGGGGTTGTGTGAGCTGTAAATCTTCCTAGCTGTTCACAGAGGGATATTACCAAGATAAAAGGGGATATTACTCGAGCATATATGATTGCACTTAGGCTTTAGAGAGACGTGACCAGATTGAAACATTTTCTCAAGAATGGTCATTGACCGAAGTGGGCGGGTGGTTATGACTAAGGTTGGACTGATGCTCCCATAAAGTTAAAGGAGGTCGAGGAATTAGCCTTCGTAAGAGGATTACTGAGTGCCCCTAGGGAGCTAAAAGTTCCTAAGGTTTCTGCCCTCAAGTATAGGCATGAAATTTTTCCTTCGACCTTGATCTCAAACCCATTCAGAAGGAACGATCTCTAGATCCCTATATATGAAATTCCTATGCAACTTCTAGATCAGAACTTCGAAGAAGTCAAATAGGAGTTTGTCCCTCACCTTGATGATTGTCGAAGAGCCCGTGTGGCTGATTATCTTATCCACCGACCTATTACTCTTTAAGCTTAGTCATTTTTTACTCTATCGCTGTAATACAAGCGACTATTTTTTAAATGTAATAATGAAATATAATATTTATGTTTTGTACAGTTGCCAACTAAACATGTATTGTGCTATTTTTGAATTAACTTGTATTCAATTTATCTTGGGCTTTTCGTAGCCAACTACATGACTTAGGTATAAGTGCAGTTTAGTTGTACCATTATATCTTACTTTATCTTTTAGGTTGTGTCGTCACACTGCCTTAGGCCTAAGTAAAGCAATGGCAAGGATACACCTGGTGATGGATAATCGATCCGAGCAGGGTTTTTGAACCAAACTCGTGTTGACGACTAACCTAAGCTAGTCGAAATGCCTAAGGGTCCCCTGTAGGGCTTCTTTTATTGCAAGGGGAAAACTAAGAAGCTTATTGTGTTCGACAAAGGCCTGAGGAGGGTCTTTACATGTCAACCCTACTAGCTATGTCTTGGATAGAAAAAGTTTGACCCGTGAGGTGTAGTTACAGAAGATTACAGAAGGGATTTTAATTAAGGTTGAGCCTATAACTTGGAAAGGATGCGTATACGAAAATGTATTCAAGAATGCCAATATTCAGAGAATGCTTATGCCAAACAAGGTTCATTAACCAGAGAATAATTAAACATTCACCATCAAGTCTGCAAGAAAATAATAAAAATTCAACATTTAGAAGTAAAATTTCTTGAAGTTGGTAGCATTCCAAGCTCTTGGTATCTCCCTGCCCTCCAGTGTTTCCAAGTGGTAGGCTCCTTGTAGGCCGTCCCTTATCACTTTGAATGGTTCCTCCCAGTTGGTTCCTAGCTTGCCATATGATGGCTTCACAGCACTGCCAAGAACCTTCCTTAGGACGTAGTCCCCAACCTTGAATGTTCTTGGAATGACTTTTATGTTATAGTCCTTTGCAAGATATTTCTAGTAGGCTACTAGTTTCACTAGAGCCAATTCCCTTCATTCATTAGTTAAGTCAAGTTTAGTTAGGAATGTTGCATTGTTTTTTCCTTGGTCGACAAGATTAGAACTCATGGGAGGGAGGTCAGGTTCTAAAGGAATGATTGCCTCCATCCCATATGCGAGTGTGAATGGAGTTTTTCCAGTTGCTTACATTAGGGTAGTGCGATAAGCCTACAGGATATAGGGTAGTTCGTTTACCCATTCCCCTTTGGCTTGTTCTAGATTTTTTTTAACTCATCGATCACCGTTTTGTTAGAAACCTCAGCATGTCCATTGCTCTGAGGGTATGCCACAGAGCTGCAGTTGTACCTAATCCCATGTTCGATGTAGAAACCTTGGAAGAGGACACTCTGGAAATAGGTTCCATTGTCAGTGGTGATAGTCTCGGGGATCCCAAAGTGAGTGATAATGTTTCTCCAAACGAATCTTACCATATCTGCGTCTCTGATGTTTGTCAACGGCTCTGCTTCAATCCATTTGGTGAAATAGTATGTGGCGAACAACAAATACTTTTGATTTTCAACAACAGTCGATAAGGTACCCATGATATCCATTCCCTATTGGGCGAAGGGCCATCTGATGGTGAGTGACTTCAGTTCGCTGGCTAGTGGATTATGGGCGTGTACTTTTGGCATTTTTCATACTTTCGAGCATAAATCCCGATGTCTTTCTACATGTATGGCCACCAGTACCCTTCTTTCATTGCTTGAAAAGGTAGCGACCTTCCTCCAATATGAATCCCATATAATCCTTCATGTTATTCGTGCAAGACTTGTTCGACGTCCTTTGGATGAATGCACTGAAGGTATGGGGTAGTGAAGGACTTTTTGTATGGCTTGCCCTCTGGAGATAAGTGAAAGCGAGAAGATTTGACTCTTATCTGGTGGGAGGTCTTCTTGTCATTTAGAAGCACATCACTCTGCAAGTAGTCTCTTATATTGTCCATCCAACTTTAGGATGTTTTGATATGGAGAATGTGTTCTGAGTTTGGTAGCTCAGTACTCTTGGTGATTCTTGGCTGCGCGAGGAAATCAATCAGGATTGCCCTCTTTAAATTTGAATTGATTATCGAACTCAAGGCTACTAGGGCATCGACATGGTTATTCTGTCCCCTCGATAACTACTGGACGTTTATGTGATCAAAGTCGGTTATTAACCCATTGACAGTGGCGAGATAAGCTTCCATCTCTTGTCTTTTGCATTGAAATCGCCACTTATCTATTGGAGACCAACTGTGAGTCACAAAAAACTTGGAGTTGTTTTGCTCTTAGCGTCTGTGCTTTATGCAATCCTATGATCAGTGCTTCATATTCTACTTCATTGTTGGAGGCTTCAAATCCAAGCCTGATTCCTTGCTCGAGGACTGTATCCTCTGGGGTAACTTGCATAATTCCTACTCCTACCCCTTCGGAATTGGAGGCTCCATCAACATACAATCTGCAGATGCCTAACGCTGGTGCAATTTCTTTCTGATACTGGGTTCGATCACAGGGATGTTCTCTATAAACTCAATGATGAAGTCAGTGAGGATCTTCCCTTTGCTGGCTATCCTCAGCTGGAACTGAATGTCAAATCGCTCGAGTTCGACCAACCATTTTGACAGTTTTCCTAAAAGGTTTTCTCTTCTTAATACTACTTTAAGAGGGTACGAGATAAGTACATTGATGGAGTGGGCTTCGAAATAGTGGTTTTACTTCCTTGAGGCTACCACTAGTGAAAAAGCGAGCTTCTCTAGTGGTAAGTATCTCTGCTCGGCGTCAAACAGAGTCTTTCTCGTTTAATAAACTGGATACTGGACTCCCTTCTTTTCGCATACCAATGTCGAGTTCACAGCATGATTAGATAATGTGAGGTAGAGGTATAGATAATCATTCTGTTAAGGAATTATGATCAAAGGTGGTCTGCTGAGGTAAGCTTTGATCCCTTTCAGCACCATCGAGCAATCCTCGTTCCACTCCACATCCTTTCTTTTCTTTAATAACTAGAAGAATGGTTGGAACCTTTTTAAAGACTTTGAGATTAACCGATTTATGGCAATGAGCATCCCCGTGAGCTTCTGTATGTCTCCTATAGTTTTGGGGGTTGCACTCTGTTGATGGCGTTAATCTGGTCTGGGTTGGCGTCGATGCCTCTCTTGCTAACCACGTATCTAAGGAATTTTCCTGACTAGACACCGAAGGAACACTTACTCGCGTTCATCTTCATTCAGTATTTCCTGAGGATTTCAAAAATCCTTGGCAGGTCAGAGAGGTGGTCATCTTTGAGCTTGCTCTTGATAATAATATCATCAATGTAGACATCCATAGTGCTTCCCATTTGGTCTTTGAACATCTTGGTGACCAACCACTGGTACATTGCTCCTGTGTTTTTTATCCCAAAGGGAATGACCATGTAGCAATATAAACCAACTGTGGTGATGAACGTTGTTTTGTCTTGATCTGGCTCGTGTAGAGGGATCTGGTGATATTCGGAGTATGCGTCTAGGAAACTCATCCTCTCATGAGCTGTTGTGGCATCCACCAACTGGTCGATCTTCGGGGGTGGTAAGTTGTCTTTAGGTCAAGCCCTGTTAAGGTCTATAAAGTCAATGAAAACTCTCCACTTACCATTTTTCTTCGGGAATACTACTTGGTTCGATAGCCACTTGGGTAACTGAACTTCCTGTATGGATCCTGCATCTAGCAGCTTCTCCACAACCTTGGCCTTTTCGGGGGAAACTCGTCGTGCCTTTTGTGTGATCGGCTTGAAAGTTATATCGACATGCAGTCAGTTTCAATCCATACTAGAATCAATCCCAGGTTGCTCGTAGGGTTCCCACATAAAAACATCCAAGTTACATAGCAAGAGTGTTGTCCATTCCTTCTTTTCCCGATCGGTGAGAGAGGCTCCGATAAGAAACATTTTGTACTTTTTGTCTCTACTGGCTGCGACTTCTTCAAGGTCCTCAATTACCCTCTCAAAGAAGAGGAGCCCGGTCTCCTTTATTCCAGGTCTTTCATACTTTAGCTGCTATTTGGAAGGTGTCAGCTTTTCCTGCTCTTCATCCTTACCTTTGGTTTCCTCACCTTTATTTTTTTGTTTGGGGCTTGTGACCGCTATAAAGAACCTTCTTGCCATCGCCTAATCTCCATAGATTTCTATAACTCCTCTCTCTGTCACGCACTTTAGCTTTTGATGATAGGTTAATGGGATGACCTTCATCATATGGAGCCATCCTCTGCCAAGGATGGCTTGATAGGGTGAGTCAATATCCACTTCAATAAATGTAATCATCTTTGATATATTACTTACCCTTACTGGTAGGACGATCTTTCCTAGGATATTATGATTTTTCCAGCGAAGCTAACTAATGGAACTGTGGCCTCCTTCAAGTGGATGCTGTTTCACTTCAATTTCCTAAACAGGTCGAGATACGTCACTTGGGATGAACTACCTTGGTCGACTAGCAATTTGTTGATGTCATAGTTCGATATCCTAAGTGTGATGACCAATGCATCACGGTGTGGTGTTCTAACTCCCACCAAGTCTTCTTCTGTGAACACAATCTGAGTCTTGGAAGGGTCGATCTGAAAAGCTTGCATTACCACCGTAAGCTTCTTGGCCTTTATTAGAGCTGCATTTCCTTGGATTTGCCTGAGGTCGTATGCACCCTGGATTACTGTAAAATCATGTCCTATATCCTCCTCAAGTATAATGTCGAGCCTCCGGTCTCCATTCGTGACTACCTTCTCCACTTTCTTCTTCAAAAACCCAACTAGGTGTCCATCTTGAGCTAGCTCCATGAGATGGGATTTGAGGAATTTACAGTGCTCAGTCTTGTGCCTTCCTTCCTTGTGGAAATCGCATCTTAACACATTATTTTGTTTGGAAGGATCTCCACTTATCTTTTTCGGCCGCTTGACAAATCGCTCATCCTTAATCTTCGCGAGGATCTTGTAAATTGGTTCTCTAAAAGTTATGTTCACTGTTTGAAATGCCTCTGGGGCATCACCTTTGTTCCCATTATTGGGTCCATTATTGCCCCCATTCTTACTTGCCTTCTTCTAACTCTCATTCTTCTCATTTCCTTTGCCCATAACCTTTGCTCGACCGTTTTCGCTTGCACTGAGATTGGTCACATCTTCGACCTTGGCGTATTTTTCAATACGGGCCATCAGGCTGTCGATAGTTGTGGCCTCTTTCTTTGTGAGGGATTGGTGCAAGAGGCAGAACTGGGTAGTCCAATCTTGACGGACGCTATGTAGACTTGCTTCGAGAATTAGTTCACTCGTGTAATTTAAATATAAAAATCACATTACATTACTCCACTCAAATAATTTAAATTAAAACGTATTTTCCTATTTAATTACTCAATTAATTAAATTCTAAATATGCTGAAATACGGGGTATTACATACTTCCCCCCTTACAAAGGAATTTTGTCTTCGAAATTTGGACATACTTGTGGTGAATAACTCTAGATACTGCTCTCGCATATCCTCCTCCCACTCCCATGTCGACTCCTCAACATTGTGATGCCCCTACCGCACACGCCCTAATTGTACCACTTTGGATCATAGTTTACGCTCACTATGATCCAGAATAGCCATGGGTCTCTCCTCATATGAGACATCTAGCTATAAGTCCATCTCCTCCAGTGGAACATGCCATAAGGCTCTCTCGCTTGTCCTGTATTTCTTCAGGGATGCCACATGGAACACGCCATGTATCCGCTGAAGATGGTATGGGAGCCCCAATCTGTATGCTATTGGACCCATTCTCTCAATGATAGGAAACAGTCCCACACATATCGATGCCAACTTCCCTTTCTTAACGAACCTCATAATCCCTTTCATACTATATACTCGAATCAACACCTAGTCGCCTAACTCTAGCTCCATGTGTCTCCTATCGGAATCAGCGTAACTCTTCTGCCTATCCTGAGCTATTTGAATACGCCCTCGAATTAACTATATCTTCGCAGAAGTCTCATGTATCATCTCCGGCCCCAGTAGCTTGTTGTCCCCTACCTCTAACCAGCAGGCGAATGAATAACAAGTCCTCCCATAAAGTGGCTCGAATGGAGCCATACCGATAGTGAATTAGTAAGATGTATTATACGCAAACTCTACCAATGGAATATATCACTCCCATCCTCCCCCAAAGTCGAGGATACGTATCCTCAACATATCTTTAAGCATCTGATTTACCCTCTCAGTCTACCCATATGTCTACGGGTGATATGCCGTACTCAACCACAAGCCCGTGCCCATGGCCTCCTAAAAACTCTACCAGAAATGCGACACAAATATTTTGTCTCTGTCCGAAACAATATGAATAGGGGCCCCATGCATCTTAACGATCTCTAAAATGAATAGCTGTGCATACTGCATCGTATCAAAATCAGTACGAATCGACACGAAATGGGCCACCTTGGTCAGTCGATCCACTATCACCCATATGGGGTCATGACCCCTCTGTGATGTCGGTAGTGCGGTAATAAAGTCCATCCAAATTCTCTCCCACTTCCACATGGGAATCTCTAGTGGTTGCAGCATCCCAAAGGTAATTGATGGCCAACTTTCAGCAGCTGACAAGTAACACATTTTGAGACAAACTATGTTATGTCTCGCTTCATACCCAACCACTAATACTGTTGCCACATATCCTGGTACATCTTATCCCTGTCGGGATGTAACGCGAATCTCGACCCGTGTGACTCTGTCATGACTACATGTTTCAAATCCTCATCATCGGGTACTACCAATCTCCTATTAAATTGTAGTCCACCTTCTGAACTGATGGAGTAGGACTCTTTTCCCTAGGCTAATAATTATCGTACTCTGTTCTGGCAAAACGGGTCCTCCGCCTGTGACCTCACCACCTACATAACACTCTCGGTGGTGATAGAAAAAATTTCCATGCGTGCTCTGGATATCTCATCCTCATGTCGAAGTTCACTCCACTTCTCTTTCCAATCCTTTGACAACTCTCCAGTAGGTCATCGTCTTAACGCGTCTGTCACCAAGTTGGCCTTACCAGGATGATACTGTATATCGAACTAGTAATCCTTCACGAATTTATGCCACCTCATGTGCCTCATATTCAGATCGTTCAGTGTGAAGAGATACTAAAGTGACTTATCATCTGTGAACAGAGTAAACTACTCCCTCAGAAGATAATGTCTCCTTATTCTCAAAGCAAAAATGACCGCAGCCAACCCGAGGTCGAGGGTGGGGTAATTCTACTTGTGTGGCTTTAGCTTTTGAGACGCATCAACTATAACCCTCTCCTCTTGCTATAACACACCCCAGGTCCCTACAAGGATGGGTCAGTATAAAATCGATACTCTAATCCACTATGAGGCAAAGCGAGTACGGGTGTTGATGTCAACCTGTCCTTTAGGTCATAAAATGCTAACTGACAGTAGTCACTCCACACGAATGGTACACCATTCTGAGTCAAATTCGTTAAAGGGCCAGCAATATTTAAGAACCCTTTGATGAAGCGACAATAATTACCGGCCAACCCCAAAAAGTTGCGAATCTCGATCGGTGTCGTGGGCAGTCCCCACTCCCTCACCGTCGATACCTTACTCGAATCAACAGCAATGCCTCTGTTGGACAAAATGTGGCCAAGAAATTGAACCTCCCAAAGCCAAAATCCACACTTTCCAAATTTAGCGTATAACTGATGGTCCCGTAGCATCTGAAGAACCACACATAAGTGTTCGACATGATCCTTCCCCATACGAGAGTAAACCCAAATGTCGTCTATGAACACGATCACAAACTAGTCCAAAAACTCCCCGAATACCCTGTTCATGAGATCCATGAACACTGCGGGAGCATTAGTGAGTCCAAACGGAATCACCCTAAACTCGTATGACCCGTACCATGATAAGAAAGTAGTCTTAGGTACATCCTCCTCTTCAATGCGCAACTAATGGTAACCTAACTTCAAATCGATCTTTGAGAAGTACGTAGCCCCTCTCAACTGATCAAACAAGTCACCAATCCTTGGTAACGGATATTTATTACGTATCATAACCTTGTTCATCTCTCTGTAATATACACACAAACGAAGTGAACCATTCATTTTCTTCACAAATAACATCGGCGCACCCCACGTCGATGTACTCCGCCGAAAGAAGGCTTGTCCCAAGAGCTGCTGAATCTGCTCTCTCAGCCCTCGCATCCTTGAAGGGGCCACGTAATACGGTGATCTGACAATCGGTCTCGTTCCCAATTCTAAGTCGATTATGAACTCAATATCCCTACTGCGTGGTAACCCTGGTATCTCATATAAGACATCCTCGAAATCCCTCACGACTGGGATTGAGTCCAGAGAGACAACCACCTCTTGTGAGGTCTCCTCCTCAATATAATATAGGTGAGTGCGTGATCCTCCCTCGCGAAGAGGCATCTCTACTAGGAACATTTCCTGCCCCAAAATGGCAAACACAATAGTCCTCTCACATCAATCTACCATCGCCCTATACCCCGCCAACCAATACATACCTAGGATGACATCATAACCCTCCATATCTAACACTAGAAAGTCCATCGCTAGACTAAATCTCCCGATCATAATGTCGACACACATAAAAATTGAGTGTATAAGGGACCCACTACCCATTGGTGACTCCATGCACATAATATGAGCGTAGGTTATCTCTAAAAGGCATGCTACTCGAGAAAATCTAGTGGAAATAAAAGAATGTATCGCACCCATATCAAACAAAATACTACCCTCAAGCCCATGGATAAGAAACGTACCCACGACTGTCGTTGGTTCCTGAGGTGTTGGCTGTATAAGCACGTCTCGAACATTGAACACACGCCCATAATGCATCTGGAGCTATCAGAGCCTACCGCCCCTATTGGGAACCGTGATGTTGAGCCCCGTTTTGATGGGGATAACCTTTACCCTTATGCCCATGTTGACCACATGTGAAGCACTGACCCTGGAACTATCTCTGTCCCTGGCCTTGCTGGCCGTAGTGGCCTCCTCTCTGGTTCCTTTCGCCCTAACGACCCTGGGGAATCTTCTGCTACTAGGGACCCTACTAATTCTACCTAAATCCCCCGTCATGCTGGTAACTTATAGATTTAAATCTCTTAGTGAAGTTCTCCTATCGAGAATCCTACCCCTGCTGACCAGCTGCCTACTGCTGCTAGGGTGGTGTCCCATTACCACTACTCCACCCAGTCTTGCCCTGCTAGACTCACCCCTCTTGTTCCCATTTGCATGGAAGTGATGATCCTGACAATGTTACGGTGCAGCATTGGCGACATTAGTGAAAGTCATCAATGAAGGATTATCGATAAAATACTTCATGTTCCTTCAAGCCAAACCATAGAGGAACTTTGATTTCTTCCTCTCCTTGATGCTCACCTCATCTAGCACAAAGTTTTCTAGGCAGGAAAACTCTTCTTTGTTGTTTGCTACCGAGCAGTCACCCTGACATACTTCCCTAAAGTTCTTCCCCATGTCAGACTCAACTGCCTGTGGGAAGTAATTACTGTCAAATCGCACCTAGAACTCAGTAATCATCATCAACTCCCTCTCCTCTACGGTGGTAACTGACTCCCACCACTACAACGTTGCTCATAATAGATGGAAAGTAGCAAGCATCTGTTTATGCACCTCGATACACTCTAACATGCACATATGGCATTGAATGATTTTCTTCATGTCGCAAGCCTCCACCACGTCAGTACTTCCCTGAAACTCGGACAAATGACCCTTTAAAAAGGTCTCCCTGATTTTCTACTAAGAGGGTGGCCCTGCTGGGGCCTGAACTATTGGTTCTACTAGAAGCGGTGCCTGAGGCTAAGGAAAATGGGTTTCCTTGGTCCTCATAGATATCTCAACTTCCTGAGCCACTATCACTGCCACCTGAGTAGTAGAAATCATCTCTGGTGGGGGGGTGGAGGTATCTGTGTCTCCTGAAGAGCGTGCGTTATGTTCCCTAGCCTCGGACCTTGGTGGTATCTGAAAATAGCACGAATTCTATAAGTACACAATTTATACAAAATTTAATAGGAGGAGTGCGATATCTTTTGGGGAAAAGATAAAAGACGTAGTCCTAAAATAGGGCTCTACATCAAACGAATGAAACCCTAAATTCATAGTAAGCCACTCAGATCCTATGGACAGTAGAACCTGATGCACTGATATCATCTGTGACACCCCACCAAATTAAATCATGGGTGATCACTCCTAAATTAAATTAAAAGAAGTTTCTCAGTTGGTTCATTCTTAGCATCACTGTCGATAACTTTTTAATTACTAACAACCTAAGTGAAATTAAGCTAGTGACAAATTTTAACTTCCAATGAACATACAACAAAATGTGGAACAATATATATACAAATCAAATACCAACATAAGAGTCTGAGTATATCAACTAAGATAAAACAAGTCTTGCCGAATAAACCTTCAGCCAAAACGGGCAAATATCAAAACTCCAAATAATTGAAGTACTGAGGGACAACATGCCCATACTGAAATTTGAAATCCTACACTAGATCAGAAAAGATAAAAGAAGTGTGTAATCAATGTCCAGCAACATCCACCTATGTTGCACCTCCGGAGTCCCAGGAATGAAGTCACGATTGGCATCCCTGTGGCTGGACACCTAAAAGGTTTTGAAAATATTTTACCTAGCAAAAGTTAGTACTTAAAACGTTTTGAAAATATTTTAGCAAGCATTTATGACAATATAAAATTAATTATTAATTACACATGTTCACGTACACCCTATCTTGAGTTCTCCTCACCTCTCATCTATAGTGAACGCCTAACGTTCTTAACTTAGTCTACCTAGCTATACTACGCGAACTAATTAGACTAGAGTATCCGACTGAACTTATCTACACGTCTAAGTTCCCATACCGCCCATATAGTACCAAATTTAATTAACACTTCTCAAATGTTAATTAATTCCCATATAACATTTCACATATGTTATCTTGTTATTTTTATAGTTAAGCTTAACCACTTAATCTTCTTCTTTAGATGTTCACTATATAATATTAAATCTTCATAATTACGTTTCTCCACTTAATTTACTTTTTAGATGTATACACGTCATCTAACTATCTGCTATCTCACCCTAGTAGATTATTCATATAGTATATATTTTACACACAATATAGACTATAAGGGTTATTGGTCCGGTCTAATCATCGACCCCAATTCTCCCACGTAATTCACCTTTTAGATGTATGCACGTCATCTTATTATATACTATTTCGCCTAAGTAGATTTTTAATATAGTATATATTTCACAAACAATATACACTATAAGGATTATTGTCCCGATCTAATCATCGACTCCAATTCTCCTATCATTTACATTGGTCTGAACAGCCCTCGACCGCAAGTGTAAATGTTGTAAGGACATAATTTTATAAATGTTCGGGGGAGTATCTAGGAATTTTCTATTTGTCCTAGATCACAGTATGTATGTCTGATTCCGCTACATTCGACACGTCAACACGATCATCCACGATGGCCTTTATCCGAATCCATGCATCCACCATCTTCACACGTGCATCATGCTTCATACGACGTGCTTCTCAACTATTCCCACTACACCACTTCGCATAATTGTTTAAATGGTTTATTGGAGTTTTTAATTTTTGCATAAATATTTGGGATTTTTTAGATAATATTTTTCAAAGTCTGATTTTTTTTTTTTTATCACAAAACAGATATTTTTCTAAGTGTAGAATCGGAGTTGCCTCAGTCGACAAGCTCGCGAGATCTCATTCGAACGACATCTCTCCGTCGTTCAAGCGACATGAGGATGTCGCGCCATGTCGTTTATACGCCGCCGCCGCCTCGATTTTTGTATAAATATTTGGGTTCATTCTACACGTTTTTCCTAGTCTTTTTCGCACACCAATTATGCATTTTACAGCCTAAAAAACATACTTCATGTTTTAAGGTTTCGTACCTTATTTATTAAAATAAACACTCCCATCTATGTATGTGAATCTTTAAACCATCAAGAGGATCGTTTGTACTCATCTAGAGTATCTTGTGGAGAAGTCGTCTCTTCTCCATTGCTGCCCATTTGGAAGGAAAATTCTAGTCAACGACATCGGAACCGACACATGAGGGTATTTTATATGTCACTCTTGTTTTCATTATAATTCGTGTAAACCGCTCTTTACAAATTATAGTGAGAATAAAAGGTTTTTCCCCTTTAGGGGATTTTTCCTCATTTGTGTGTTTATTTGTGATTGAATGTTCTTGCATGATAATATTTTTTTCAATCACACGTAGATGCATGTTTTAGGATTTAATTGATAAAATTGAGTTTAATTAAATAATTTCTTTGTTTGAATGAAAGCACACTCTTAAAATTAGTATTAGAGCCAATTACACAATTATACCGTGTAATTTTTCGCAAAATTTTTCTAATATATCAATTTTCTGAAAATTTTATTTTTGAAAAAGGGCACGTTCATAATGAAGAAATGATATAATAAAATGCCAGTTTTTGACTGGACAATTATGCTTACTGGAAAGCCCGTATGAAATCTTCTTTAAAAGCCATAGATTAAAGAGTTTGGATTTTGGTTAAAAGAGGGTGGACACCTCCCTCCATCTATTGTCAACGTGACTAATTTAAAATCTGTGACTGCATGGACTAAAGATGAATTTAAATGGTCATCCTTTAACTCAAAGGGTCTTAGTGCTATTTCTTGATCTGTCACACCTGACGAGTTCCGGCAGATAATGACGTGTACCACGTCAAAAGAAGCATGGGATGTCTTATAACTTACCCATGAAGGAACTAATGTTGTGAAAGAATGAAAATTGCAAAACTTAACAATTCAATTTGAAACTATCACCGTGCTTATGTCTGAATGTTTTGATGAATTCTATGCTAGATTATCTGATATTGTTAACACTAACTTTAATCTTGGTTAACACATTCTTACAGCTAGAGTTGTTAAAAAGATTCTAAGATCATTGCCTAAGAGTTTTATCCCTAAAGTCACTGTGCTAAATTTTATGGGTAATTTAAACATGCTTAAATTAGAGGAATTGGTTGGAGACTTACAAACCTTAGAAATTGACATGTTTCCTAAGTCTATTAAACTAAAAGATAAGGGAATTGCACTTAATGACAAGGATAGGAAGAGTGAGGGGTCGACCAGAAAAAGCATAGAGTCATCTAGAAAAATGGAGAAAGAAACGTCAGATTCTGAGTGTGACCTTGATTTATATGATTTGGCCCTGTTTGCAAAAAAAATAAGAAAATTCTCAATTTTAAGAAAAATGGAAATTTCAAAGATAAAAAGAATTTTGAGAAAAATAAGTTTGAAAAGAAAAATGAAAAATATTTTAAAATCCTCCTAAGAAAGACGGTGAGAGATGTTATGAGTGCGATGGTAAGGGTCATAGATCTTTTGAGGGTGCTACTAGGCTAAACAGACTTGCCAAAGAAAAGGGCAAAGCTTTCCTTAACACTACCCTTAGTGACGACAGTGAGGTCGAGTCGGTGGACTCTAAAGATGAGTCATCGCATGAGTGTAACTTCACTGCATTCTTGGCTAGTCATGTGAGTACCTCTTATGCTCCTCACGATGATGAGTGTGCTACTTCACAAGGACACCTCGATAGTGAGAACGAAGTGAGTGAGGGGGATGCTGATGCAAGTGAGAGAGAGAGTGATCTTCAATGCGCCAACACTGAGTTATATTCTGAGTCATTTAGAACCAAAAAGCGTTAGTTCTTAGGATCATTGCTTTAGAGGAATATTTAGGACGAGCGAGAGAGAGAGAGAGTTTGTCTGTGTTGAGAGATAAAGTTAGTTTAGAGAGAGAGTTGTTTTGAGAAAGGGAAAGAGGACTTGACTAATCAAGTGTTTAGTTTTATGAGTGAGCTCCATTCCTCTCTGGAGACTTGGAAGAAACTTGAAGCCCTTGTTTCCCAGCTTACTCATGATCTTGAGAGAGCACGGGAAGTCAAGGTTCAAATTGAGGACATATGTGGAAAGATATGAAAAGTGCTCCTCAGTCCAGTTTTAGGTTTTGGTAATCGGCAGGGAATGGGTTTTGAGGATGCCTCCACATACCAAATTGCACCTGGACCAATTCATAAGTTTACTACTACCCTATATGGCCATCATCACAAACCTTGAAAGAGACTTCGACAAAGAAAAGAAAACCAAGATCCGTTTAAGATTGTGTACTTCTGTGCCTACTGCAAAAGAAAAGGCCACCTAAGAGAGTTTTGGTAAAGTTGGGGTCTGACTTCACGTAACTATGCTCCACCACATCGTACTAATGATTTTACAAGTCTGAGAGAGCGTGTTGAGTTTTTAGCCGCCACATCACAGAGTTTGATGAAGGAATTCCAACGAATGTCTTTGTCATCAGTGAATACTTCCCACATCCTGGCTAAAACCAACAACAACAGGGGTAAACAAAAGGTTACCACTTTTGGGTACCTAAGAAACATTAAAAGGCCCTTATTGTTCATGTCTCTCTCAAAGCACATAATACCTCCCAGTGGTATCTTTATAGTGGGTGCTCCAAACATATGACAGGTGATGTCTAATTTTTTACCTACCTAGAGGATCATAAGGAAGGTAAAGTCACCTTTGGAGATGGGAGAAAGTATAGCATTGTAGGACTAGGTACTGTAGAGTTACCAGGATTTCTTAAGCTTGAGAATGTTTTGTACATCAAAGGTTTGAAAGCAAACCTTCTCAGCATTAGCCAGCTGTGCGATGATGAATTTGTCATAAAATTTGATCGGGATGCGTGTAATGTCTACAATCAAGACGGTAAAATTTTAGTGCAAGGGGTGAGGACAGTGGTTAATTTCTATAAGACTGTGCCCAAGTCCTCACTTGTTTGCAACAGTGCCGTGATCACTTCTATGGATCTGTGGAACCAATATCTTGGTCACATGAACTATAGAGATCTGACACGTTTAGCTAAAAAGGACAAGGTACGTGGCTTAATAACACTTGGAAAGCCAACTTCCACGGTTTATGGACCCTGTCAGTTGGGAAAGCAAATATGTATCCCACACAGGAAGTTGAGTTCCATTACCACTTCTCGAGTACTTGAGTTAATACACATGGATCTCATGGGTCCTACTCGTACAAAGAGTCTGGGTGGTAAGAGGTACATCCTAGTGATGGTAGATGATTTCTCCAGATATTCAATTGTAGGTTTTCTGAGAGATAAATCCGATGTTGTAGAACTTTTAACAACCAAGTGACGTGTCCTGCAAAACCGACACGGAGTCACTATTAACAGGATACATAGTAACAACATCACAAAATTTAAGGAAGAAAAGGTAGATCTTTACTGCAATAGCCTTGGGATTAAACATGAGTTTTCGGTCGTAAGGACTCCTTAGAAAAAAGAGATTATTGAGTGGAAGAATCGAATGATTCAAAAAATGGCTAGATCTATGCTTCTAGGTTGAAAAGTTCCTAGGAGAATTTGGGTAGAGGCAGTGTCTACTTCATGCCATACAATGAATAGGGTTTACATTTGTCCACACATATTTAAAACGCCCTATGAATTGTGGACTAGAAAGAAGCCCAACCTTGCATATTTTTGTTTCTTTGGGAGTAAATGCTACATCCTACGGGATAGAGAGCAATTAGGAAAGTTCGACTCTCGAAGCGACGAGGGAATATTGCTAGGATATTCATCAAATAGTAGAGCATATCGGATTTTTAACCTGAAGAGCTCTAAAGTGATGGAGTCGATAAATGTTACTGTGCAAGATGATGAACCTTCGATGTCTGTTGACTCCACCCATTTGAGTGAGGAAGACACACTCCTTTTTTATGATCCCACTGTGTCTCCCACATCCAGGGTGAACCCTACTCCCATGTTAGGGGACACACCTACTTTGGTTCGTAACCCTGACTCTATTGTAGGTGATCCCACTTTCGGGGTCAAGACTCGTGCTCAGCTAGATAATGTTGTTAGTCATTTTTTCTACATGTCCATAGTCAAGCCCAAGAATCATAAAGAAGCACTCAAGGATGAACACCGAATATCTACTATACAGGATGAGTTGCTTCAGTTTAAAAAGAATAATGTTCGGGAACTTGTCCCGCGACCTAGTGAGATGAATTTGATAGGTACTAGTGGATTTTGAAGAATAAACTGGATGAAAATGGTACCATAATCAGAAACTAGTCTAGGTTGGTCGCTCAAGGCTACACACAGATAGAGGGTGTATAATTTGGGGAGATATTTTCTACTGTTGTGAGGCTTTAATCCGTCGGCTTATTACTCGCCACCGCATGTCATCTGCGCTTCAAGTTATATCAGATGAATGTCAGGAGTGCCTTTCTAAATGGCCTTCTACATGAGGAGGTTTATGTGGTACAACCAAAAGGGTTTGAATAACCTAAGCACCTGAAGAACGTATTCTATCTGAGGAAAGCCTTGTATGGTTTGAAGTAAGCACCCCATGCTTTGTACGAGAGGCTTGCTTCCTATCTCTTAGCCCGTGTCTTCAAGAGAGGGGGAGTTGTTATGATGTTATTCATCAGGAGAGATGATGATGCTATTTTGGTTGCCCAGGTCTATATGGATGACATAATCTTTGAATCCACGTGCTCCCAACATGCTCACCACTTTGAGGAAGAGATGAAAAGTTATTTTGAGATGAGCATGGTTGGTGAGCTTACTTTCTTCCTTAGTCTCCAGGTTCGTCATCTAGAGGATGAGATGTTCATCTCCCAATCCATGTATTCTAGAGAACTAGTGAATAAATTCGGTTTAGACTCCGCTAAGCATGCACGTACACCTTTGAGTACTTCTACTAAGCTTAGTAAGGCCACTTCAGGCAAGGGCGTAAATCAAACCTTATATCCGAGTATGATAGGTAGTCTTCTATACTTGACTGCCAGTCGTCTTGATATTGACTTTAGTGTTGGAGTCTGTGCGTGATATCAGGCATCCCCTAAAGAGTCTCACTTACTCGCTCTTAAACGTATTATCAAATACGTGAGTGGGACTCTCTCCTATGGCATTTGATATTCCTTTGATACCACTGACTGTTTGTCCACATACTCGGATGATACTAGGCTGGGGATAGAAATGGATGTAAGAGCACTTCTGGTGGGTGTTTTTACTATGGTTCTGCTCTTGTCTCCTGGCTGAGCAAGAAGCAAAACTCCTCTCTTTGTCCACTGCAGAGGCTGAGTACATCGCCGTCAAGAGTTGTTTCACGCAACCCTTATGGATGAAGCAAATGTTGGAGGATTATAGGATTTCACATGACACCATGACCATCTCATGTGATAACACGAGAGCGATACACATATCTCGTAATTTGACCCAAAATTCACATACAAAGCACATCAAGATACACGAGAACTTTATACGTCAGTTAGTTGAGGAAAAAGTCATATCCCTGAGTTTCTTACCCACCGATCTTTAGTTACCCGATATTTTTACGAAACATTTAGATGCCCTTAGATTCTAGAGTCTTAGGAAGTCTTTAGGGATTTCCACAGTTCACTGAGGGGATGGTCCGTGTCTAGGGTAGGATGCATTGTCATGTTCATATCATATGATTCCTATTGCTAGTTTGTATCTTTTGTATTATTATTTTTTTCTTTTTATATTGTTTGAAAAAATACAAAAATATTTTATTTTTATAACAATTTTAGAAAAGCACAAAAAGATTTTGTATTTTGTTTACACCTCTTATGGATAAGCATTTAAGATAGCTGAGTCACAACTTCAATTCCATATTGCACGTGACTGTTTGATAGTTATTTGAGACGCTACAACATTGCATCCATGTGCTTTACATTGTTTGGAGTCTTTAAGATGTGATTATGGATAACTTTATACATGTTTGGCTCCTTATCTCCTCTATTGCACACATGCACGTCTTTATTTGATTATTGTACTTGTCTATCACATATTAGATTGAGTGTTTCCATCTCAATTTTTGTCTATACAATGAACCATATGCCATAAAACTTGACAAGATTGGAATGCAAGTAAAAAGCGTTTGGTGAGATTGTGTTTTTTTTTTTAAACTGGGAAGGGTTGCGAAAGTTACTCAATTGACCTTTCCGAATACTAAGCCACCATTATATCGGACATAAAAAATTGAGGAATTTTATTATTCGGGGTCCAAATAGGTTTAAAAGAGCTCGAAAAAATTTAAAGGCAATAAAAAGCAATTCATGCCAAAAATGGGCCATTAGGTGTCACTATCAATTCTCCACAGTTTGAGAATTTAGATCTAAACAAAATATAAATCTAACGGAGTTTGGTTGGAGAATTTAAACGGGTTTGCACTTCCTTGACAGTCTTGAAAAAGCATTAAATAGTTTTGGACGTTATTGGTGTGGAAATAATTTTGAGCTTTGATTTGCTGATTTAATTGAGTCAATGTCTCATATTTCCATCTTTTTACACCAAAGGAAGATGTTGAGTTCATTCGTTAGGAGTATCCGATATTCATCGTGCACATGTGTTATGTTTGTATGCGTTGATTTTCCTATCGAATTTTATCACACCCCTACATTTCCCCTATCACCGACTTGGTTGTTTTGGGGTTTGTTCATGGTGTGATTCTTTGTTGTATACTTTGTGTGAAAAATTTTGAAAAATTCAAAAATATAAAGTTTATTACCTCGTGACATTCTCCATTTGCATTTATTTATGATTCTCATATCTGGCTATTTGGGGACATCATAAAAAGGGGGAGAATGAATTATGGGGGAGAATTGTTTTGTTTGGTTGGTTAATTTATCAATGATTTGCTCCAGCTTAATTGATGATTTCTTTATGCTTATTATTATATTTCAAACTGTTGCGCATCACAGGCATTTTTGCTTTATCTCATGTGTGTAGGTACAAAATTGATACTTATTGGATTGCACACCCTGATGAGAAAAGCTTTGAGAGTTGAAGATTAGAGATGTTGAAGTTTGATTGACAACATGTCATTTAGTATTCTCAATTTGAAGGTTTAAGGGGGATATTATCTTATATGTCATTTTATTTATGGAGATATCATAATTCGGATTTTTTATGTATGTACCGCCATAGACATAGGGGGAGTCTTGTAAGGACATAATTTTATAAATATACAGGGTAGTATTCAGGAATTTTCTATTTTTCCTAGATCTCAGTATGTATGTCTGATACCGTTACATTCGGCACGTCAACACGATCATCCACGACGGCCTTGATCCGAATCTATGCATCCACCATCTTTACACGTGCATCATTCTTAATGCAATGTGCTTCTCAACTGTTCCCACTCGTCCACTTCGCGTAGAAATATTTTTTAGTGTAGAAGTATTTATCACATTAAGAAATATTTTTAATGCAATAGTTTTTATCACATTTTTAATGCAATAGTTTTTAGTGGAGTAGTGGGATGCTTAATGCAATAGTTTTTATCACATTGCATTAAGAAATCTAGAAACATTTGGGAAATATTTGTTTTATCACAAAAACAGAAATTTTTCTTAGTGTAGAAGCGGAGATGCCTCGATCGACGAGCTCGTGAGATCTTGTTTGAATGACATCTCTTCGTCGTTCAAGCGACATGAGGATGTCGCGCGATGTCGTTTGAATGACGCCGCCGCATCGATTTTTGTATAAATATCTGGGTTCATTCTATATGTTTTTCCAAGTCTTTTTCGCACATGATTTCTGCATTTTAAAGTCCAGAAAATGGAGTTCATGTTTTAAGGTTTCATATCTTCTTTTTCGCACATGATTTCTGCATTTTACAGTCCAGAAAATGGACTTCATGTTTTAAGGTTTCATACCTTATTTATTCACATAAACACTCCCATCTATGTATGTGAACTTATAAACCTTCAAGAGGATCGTTTGTACACATCTAGAGTATCTTGTGGAGAAGACGTCTCTTCTTCATTGCTGCCCATCCGGAAGGGAAATTCAAGCCGATGACATCGGAACTGACACGTGAGGGTATTTCGTATGTCACTCTTGTTTTGATTATAATTCGTGTAAATCGCTCTTTACAAATTATAGTGAGAATGAAAGGTTTTGCCCCTTAGGGAGATTTTTCCTTATTTGTGTGTTTGTTTGTGATTGAATGTTCTCGCATGATCATATTTTTTTCAATCAAACCTAGATGCATGTTTTAGGATTTAATTGGAAAAACTGAGTTTAATTAAATAATTTCTTTGTTTGAACGAAAGCGCACTCTTCAAATGTCATACAAAAGTATTGTTCCGGTCTAATCCTCGACCCCAATACAATATAGATACAGTAGGTATTTCACACAACCCAAGTGCATAAATTATAGTTATTCACATAACCTAATGATTCACATTGGTACGTAGTATATTTCTCTCTAATAATTACCATACATTTTATTTTTATGATTTATCTCGCCATCGTATGAATTCGAATATTAACCCAACTCTAAGGGTCCTAGTTACCCCTTTATAAATTTTAGTAGGTATTCTCAACTTACCCTACTAGTCTGTATATTAACCCATTCATTTCCCGTAATTTTGTATCTATCTCTCAAATTAATTACGATTACATTTCACTTGAATCTCATTCCCGTCTTAAATCCTCTCGATAAGACTAAAACATACCCCCACCATGAGCCTACTGTAATATATTATTCTCTCAATATTACTTTATCAAGGTTCTCAAAAATCTCATATCAACGATTTAGGAATTTAATGCAAATCGATTCTGAAACGCGATGGGTTGTCTTCTTCGTTGATATGTTGCATTTTTTCACCATTAAACCTCCATAACTCTCATGGTACTCAACCAAATTTCAAACCGATTGTCCCTAACCATTTCTACATGCATTAGGACATATTCTAACGTAATTTTTCTCCCAAAACATTAAAATAATCATGCTAGAAGAGGTTTATTCTTTCAATCCTATAAACCCTAAGTTTTCATGTTCATCCATGGTTGTTCCGCAATGCCCAAATTAAATTCGTGGAATTCAACCCATATAATCCAATACCATTATCTATACAGAGTTTAAATCATTCTACATGCAATTTTCTACCCAACATGCATTTATTAAACTTTTCTTCTCAAGAATTCACCAATATCATATTATGATTAAGACCCTAATCACATGGGTATTATAAATTCAATTAATTGCAAGAAACACTTGCCTTATTTACTGTAGGGTCTGATTTCGTGGGTGAGGATGATGATTTGATGTGTTACTCTTCAAATCTTCACTCCTTAAGTGCTTAGGATGTAAGAACACCTTCCAATCCTTCACCAATCCTCCTTTAGCTATTGGGAATGGTTTCTCTCTTCCCACTAATAATCTATCTATGCTTTTTGAGTTATGAACCGTAGTCCCTAATTCTAATTATCAGATATAGGGCTCTAATTTTCCAAGGTCCTTTAACCTTTATCTTTAAAATGACCAAATTACCCTCGTAAGGTGCCGGTTTGGTCCAAAATTTACCCGTGACTCGATTGACATCTCTGTTTACACTATTTTGACTAATTCTCCCCTTCTGAAATCATCCATGGCCTCTAAATTGTCATTCGAGTCACCAAAATATATTTCTCACTCCCCACCTCAACATAGTCTAACACGTGACTCTCGGTGAGATGACATAAAATACGCCCATATCACTCATCATGACGTATAATCTTAATTATCAATTATTTACTATTCACACTTAGTAAATAACATATCATAAATATTAATCAGTATCTATCTCTCAATTAATATTTAATAATCGTACTTATCAATAATCATAATTATTATTCGATCACTTAATAATAATAATTATTTTTAAATCCCATTAAATTACTTCACTAACGTAATTTAAATATAAAAATCACATTAAATTACTCCACTCACGTAATTTAAATTAAAATGTATTTTCCTATTTGATTACTCAATTAATTAAATTCTAAATAAGCAAAAATATGGGGTATTACAAAAGGGTCAGTTTTGGAGAGAGAGCCATAAAGACCTTAGTGTAGGTCATTTGCTAGAATTGTGAGATGTTCGGGCAATCTAGTGACTAAAAACTGAAAGGGCGACATTTAGAGGAATAGAGGAAGATGATAGTGCACGATAGTACACAGGAAGAAGTTAGTTCGTTCAGACTAGTAGGAATGGCGTTATGGTAGTCAAGGTCCGTCACTACGCTGGAAGAGTGGGACCAATTAATTAGTGATTAGTTTTTAGTGAAGCTCGAGGAGATATTTTCCCACACATTTTTGAAATTATAAATGAAGAAAAACGTGGAGAAGAGATTTAATTTTTTATATATATTATGTCAACATGGGAAGACAGGGGGTCATAATTGTTAAAGGACCCGACAGTTTGTGGGGTTCAATTAAGTAGCCTATGTAATAGATATAGGATTTTTGATGGTCAGAACAAGTAGGGCGGACAAGGCTAGGACCCACGGTGAGATGGGTATCGGGGTACAGATAAATTTAATTGCAGAGATAGGGACTAGTGATAGTATCAGGGATAAAGGAAGTGTTTTTCTTCTACTTTGAAGTATGTCGGCTATGTTTTGTTGGATATGTGGACTTAGTGTTCATTCGGGCCTTGTTAGTACATCCGAAAAGTTGGACTCAAAATTTTGGTTAGTGTTGTACATTGGTTCTTCATGGGTGAGAAGGGGCAATTTTAGGTTGGTAAGTACATGTATAGAAATGCCTACTGCGAGGCTTTTGTTTATTTTAGGTATAATTGTTAAGCTATGTTGTAGTAAGATAGTTATCCAGCGATGAAACCTTACTAATTGTGTTAAGGCTATGCACATAGAAAATAATTCAAATTTTAGAAATATTTGGGTCCTTTGAGAGTATTAGGACCGCTGGTAGTCCCGATTGCATGATAGGGTGTGCGATCATAAATAATGTTATATAATGATGATGTCATTGGAAATGAATAGTGATAACTTTTACAATAATGAGTAGGTTTGTGAAATCATATAAATTGATTTAAACATATTAATAGACATAGGTCCTGGACTGACAAATCCCAATAATCGACAGAGATGCGTAGTAGTGTATTGTGAGGGTTACTTGTTTGGATTTTATTCTCAAGACATCCCACGCACAAATGTAGAAAATGTCAAAAGTTTAGAGATTTTGGATTCAAGGACATTTTTTTGTTCTTGTTCTGGGTATTGTCAGATTTGTAATTTATATGGCATTAATGTTCATTATCACTGTGAAAAAATACATGTCATGTGTCTGGAGTATCCACTATCAAAATACCACTGTGAGGTATTATGTGCTTTGAGAGCAACATGAACAACAAGGGCTTTCTTATCTTTCTTAGGCACCCAAGAATTAGTAACCTTTTGTTTACCCTTGTTGTTGTTGGTTTTATCTGAAACGTGAGAAGCATTCACTGACGGTAAAGACATCCGTCGTAATTTCTCCATCAAGCTCTGTGATGTGGCGGATAAAAACTCAACATGCTCTCTCAGACTGGCAAACTCATCAGTATGACGTGGTGGAGAAGAAGTACGTCGTGTTCGACCCAAACTATAACAAAACTCTCTCAGGTTTCCTTTTCTTTTGCAATATGTACAAAAGAACTCAGCCTTAGGCGGACCTTGGTTTGCTTTTCTTAGTCGAACTCTCCTTCATGGATTTTGGCGATGACCATAAGGAGTAATAGTAAACTTAGGGACTGGTCCTGGTGCAATTTGGGACGTGGAGGCACCATCATAACCAATTCCCTTCCGATAATCAAAACCTAAAGCGGGGCCGAGGAGCATCTTTCCTATTTTCCCAGATCTGTCCTCGATTTGAACCTTGGCTTTTCGTGCTTTCTCAAGATCATGAGTCAGCTGGGCAATAAGGGCTTCAAGTTTCTTTAAAGTCTCCACGGAGGTATGGAGCTCACTCGTAAGACTAGCCACTTGTTTTGTCAAGTCCTCTCTATCTTTCCCAAAATTACTCTCTCTCTCTGTAAACAAACTTTCCTTCTCAACACAGTCAGATTCTCTCTCTCTTAGGGTGGTGCAGGTGGAGGACTCTCTCTCTCTCGTTTTTCTTAACTCTTCCTCTAAGGTGGTGATCTTAAGAACTAACGCTTTGTTATGCTTTTTAGTTTTAAATGACTTAGAATATAACTCAGCGTATGCGCGTTGAATATCACTCTCGCTCTCACTTGTGTCATCCTCCCCCTCACTCACATCGATCTCACTCTCGAGGTGTGCCTGTGATGCATCATCCTCAACGTCGTGAGAAAAACTAGAATTTCTCACATGACTAGCCATGAATGCGGTGAAGTTACAGTCATGCGGTGAATCGACTCCAGAATCCACCGACTCGACCTCACGGTCATCGCTAAGGGTAGCATTAAGGACAGCTTTCCCTTTTTCTCTGTTCAGACGTGTGGCACACTCAAAGGCTCTATGACCCCTACCGTCTCACTCAAAGCATCTCTCACTTTCTTTCTTAGGAGGATCTTTAAAAAAAAATTCATTTCTCTTTCCAAACTTATTTTTCTCAAATTTCTTTTTATCTTTAAAATTTCAATTTTTCTTAAATTTGAGCATCCTCTTGAATTTTTTTGCAAAAATAGCCAAATCATCTAAGTCAAAATCACAATCAGAATCTGACGTGTCAGTCTCTCTCTTTTTAGATGACTCTACACTCTTTCTAGCCGACCCCTCATTCTTTCTCTCTTGGGCATTAAGTGCAATTCCCTTTTCTTTAGACGTAGCAGTTTTAGGGAACATATCAATTTCATATGTTTGCAATTCTCCTACAAGTTCTTCCAATTTTAGAGTATTTAAATTACCCATAGAATTTAGCACAGTGACTTTAGGGATAAAATGCTTAGGCAAAGAACGAAGAATATTTTTAACAACTCTTGCATTAGGAATATGTTCACCAAGATTAAAGCTAGTATTAACAATGTCAAAAGCCTATCATCAAAACATTCAGTTTCAAGCATGGTGATGGTCTCAAACTGAGTTGTTAAATTTTTTAATTTAGATTCTTTCACAGCATTAGTTCCTTCATGGGTAAGTTGAAAAACATCCCATCCCTCTTTTGACATCGTGCACATCATGATACGTCGGAACTCATTAGGAGTGATGGATCCGTAAATAGCCCTTAAACCCTTAGTGTTAAATGATGACCATTTAAATTCTTCTTTAGTCTAAGAAGTGACAGGTTTTAAACTGGTCACATTTTCAACAGTGATGGACGGAGGTGTCCACCCTCTTTTAACTAGAATCCAAACACGTTCATCTATTGCCTTTAAAGCAGATCTCATGCGGGCGTTCCAATATGCATAGTTAGATTCGTCAAAAACTGGCATTTTATTATATGATTTCTCCATTGAACACACACTTTTTTTTAAAAAAAAATCAATTTTTTAGATAATTAATATCTTAGAAAAATTTTACGAAAACTAGGAATACGCGATAGGTTAGCGTAACCTGCTCTGATACCAATTTGAAAGAGATATACGCGTGTGTTCAAAATAAGAAATTATATAATTAAACACAATTTAACCCAATTAAATCCTAAACATGCATCTAGTTGTGATTGAATAAGATATAAAGCATGCAAGACCATTCAAACACACACAAATGAGGAAACATCCCCCAAAGGGGCAAAACCATTTACTTCACTATAATTTTGTAAAGTACAATTTACACGGATTACAATGAAATACAGGTGACTAAGAATTACCCTGAGGTGTCAGATTCTGTAGTCGGCGGCTGGAGATATCCCTTTCCAGTAGGGCAGCAATGAAGAAGAAGAGCGGTCCTCTTCACAAGGGTTGAACAGTAACGGATTGTGTTCTAGGGTTTCAAAATGATTCACAAATGATTTGGAATTTTGTGTGCATAAAAAAAATGAGTATGATAACTCACAAAGATGAAGACTTTTGAGTTTATGAACTCTGAAAATCGTGTGACCAAGTCTTCCTAAACCAACTCCCCGTAGTGGGATTAAATAAGAAGTCCTGGCCCTAAAAAATCTCTGCACGATCTGGCTGAGTTTATCCCAGGCGGACCGGTCCGGGTCTGAGGCGGATCGGTCCGAGGAGGTGGATCGGTTTGTTTTATTTTTGTCTTTATCGGTTTGCTATCGGTCCGGGGTGTACTGGCTTTTCAGTAAGTGGATCGGTTCTATACAGGGGCGGACCGGTTCGCAGGCGGATCGGTTCTTTTTCTCTGGGCGGACCGGTCCGACCTACCAGACTTTTGGTTCCTCCTCTTCTTTGATATTCGGATCCGTTGACGTAGATAAGTTCTTGAATATCTTAAACGGTGTAACGGTGTATGACATAACCCATAATATATGATGGTCAAAATGTCCTTACAAATCTCCCCCTATGTCTATGCCGGTACATACATAAACAACAACAATCCAAATTATCAAACATACAAAAAATGCCTATACAAATCTACCCTTCCATGAACCGAAAACTGAAAAGGTACAATTGAATAAGACTTCATCGTTTGTTCTTCAACTCTTTAGGAATCTTCAACGCTTTTCTCATCAGGGTGTGCAAAAAGAGATCATTAATGAAGTGCCTACACACATGAGACAAAGTAAATACCAAGTGACATATCGAGTTTGAAATGAGATAAATAGAGATACCAATTTATGATGAAAGCGCACGTTATAATAACTCAAAACTCCCCCATAATATGATAATTCTTTCTCCCTCTTTTTATGATGTCCCCAAATAGACAAATGAGAGAAGTAATGCAAACAAGCAATGACGGGGTGTCACAAGGAAATTCACAACTATTAGTTGAATTTTTCAATTTTTTTTCAAACAAACAAGAACACACCATGAATGAACACAAAAAAACCAAGTCGATGATAGCGTAAAGGAATGGGTGTGAACAAATTCGATAGGAAAATCAATGCATACAAACATGACATATGTGCACGATGAATATCGGATATTCCAAAAGAATGAACTCAAAGTCTTCCTTTGGAGTAAAAAGGTGGAAATATAAGGCATTGACTCAATCAAATCAACAAATCAAAGCTCAAAGTGATTTCCACACCAATAACGTCCAAAACGAAATTCATGTTGTTTCAGGACTTTCAAGGAAGTGCAAACTCGTTTATATTCTCCAACCAAAATCCCTCAGATATTAATATTTTGAATAGAGGCTTTCTAAATTCTCAAACTTTGGAGAGTTGTTGGTGAAACCTAAGTGGCCCATATTTGGTATGAATTGCTTTTTATTGCCTTTAAATTTTTTTGGGCTCTTTTAACCTCTTTGGACCCCGGATAATAAAATTCCTCCATTTTTTAGGTCCTTTTAAATGGTGGCTTTTGCGCAAAGGATAGATAATTACATTTCGCAGCCCCTCCCCATTTTTTAAACAAACACTCAGTCTCTCAAAAATGGTTTTTGCATGCATTCCAATCTTGTCAAGTTTTATCGCATATTGTAAGTTGTATAGACAGAATTGAGATGGAAACACTCAAGCCAATATGTGATAGACAAGTTCAATAATCAAATAAAGCCGTGCATGTGTGCAATAAAGGATATAGGAGTCAAACATGTAGAAAGATATCATCAATCACATCTCAAAGACTCCAAGCAATGTAAAGCACATGGTTGAAATGATGTAGCGTCTCAAGTGTCTATCGAACAATCACATGGATAAATGGAATGAAGTTGTGACTTGGCTATTTGAAATGCTCATCCATAAAAGGTGTAAACGAAATACAAATATCTTTTTGGATTTTTCAAAAAAAAGAAATAAATAGCTGTACAACAAAGCAATGATACATATAAAACAAACTATCAATAGGAAGCATATGATATGAACATGAAAAAGCATCCTATTCTAGACATAGAACAACCCCTCAGTCAACAGTGCAAATCCCCAAAGATTTCCTAAGACTCTCAAATCTCAGGGCATCTAAAGGTTTCATGAAAATATCGGCTAACTGACGGTCGGTGGGAACAAAACTCAGGGATACGACTTTCTCCTCAACTAACTATCGTATAAAGTGCTCACGTATCCTGATGTGCATTGTGCGCGAATGCTGGACTGGATTACGGGATATGTGTATCGCGCTCGTGTTATCATAGGAAATGGTCATGGTGTCTTGTGAAATCCCATAATCCTCCAGCATTTGCTTCATCCACAAGAGTTGCATGCAATAAAAAATTTTGAACTTTCCGGTTAGTTCTTGAGTTTTCCGGTGAGTTCTTGGGGTTTCCGGTTAGATCTTGATTTTTCCGGTGTGCCAGGCTTCCTGCGTAGGTTCTTTAGTTTGATCTAAAATTCCCTTAACTTTTCATTTTGATGATCTAACCTTTAAAGCAAGACCGAGTTTTGAGCAAAAGAGGTCGGGAGAGGAGAAAGATTTTTTGGAGGGAGTTTTAGTTTTAAAAAACTATATGAATTAATATATAATTTATAAACGCGGCTATGCACTCAGCCTCCACAATGGACAAAGAGATGGAATTTTGCTTCTTGCTCAGCCAGGAGACAAGAGCATAACCAAAATAGAAACACCCACCATAAGTTCTCCTATAAGCATCTACATCCCCGGCTTAATCGACATCTGAATAGGAGGACAAACGGTCATCAATATCAAAGGAATACCAAATACCGTATGAGAGAGTCCCACTCAAGTATTTAATAATACATTTTAGAGAAAGTAAATGTGACTCTTTCGGGGATGCCAGATATCGCGCACAGACTCTAACACTAAAGGCTATGTCGGGATGACTGGCAGTCAAGTAGAGAAGACTACCTATCGTACTCCGATATAAGGTTTGCTCTACGTCCTTGCCTGAAGTGTCCTTAATAAGCTTAGTAGTGGTACTCATAGGAGTACATGCATACTTAGCGGAGTCTAAACCAAATTTCTTCTCTAGGTCTCTAGCATACTTGGATTGGGATATGAACATCCCATCCTCTAGCTGACGAACCTGGAGACCAAGGAAGAAAGTAAGCTCACCAACCATGCTCATCTCAAACTCACTTTTCATCTCCTTTTCAAAGTGATGATCATGTTGAGAGAATGTGGATCCGAAGACTATGTCGTCCACATAGACCTGAGTAACCAAAATTACACCGTCATCTCTCGTAACGAACGTCATATCAACTCCCCCTCTCTTGAAGCCACGGGCTAAGAGATAGGAAGTAAGCCTCTCGTACCAAGCACGGGGTGCTTGCTTCAAATCATACAAGGCTTTTCTTAGATAGTAGACGTGCTCCGGGTGCTGAGGGTCTTCAAACCCTTTTGGTTGTTCCATGTAAACCTCCTCCTGGAGAATGCCATTCAGAAAAGCACTCTTGACATCCATCTGATATAACTTGAAGCGCAGATGACATGCGATGGCGAGTAGTTGACGGAAAGGACTCAAGCCTCGCAACAGGAGCAAATATCTCCCCAAAGTCTACACCTTTTATCTTTTTATAGCCTTGAGCGACCAACCTAGCTTTGTTTCGGATTATGGTACCATTTTCATCCATTTTATCGTTGAAAATCCATCTGGTACCTATCACATTTGTCTCACTAGGTCAGGGGACAAGTTCCCAGACATTATTCTTTTTAAACTGAAGCAACTCATCCTGCATAGAAGATATCCAGTGTTCATCCTTGAGTGCTTCTTTATGATTCTTGGGCTCGACTTTGGACGTGTAAAAAAGATGGCTAACAACGTTCTCTAGCTGAGCACGAGTCTTGACCCCTAGAGTGGGATCGCCAATAATGGCATATGGGTCATGACTGTTGCGAACCCAAGAGGGTGTGTCCCCTAACACAGGAGTGGGAACCACAGAGTGTGGGTGGGGGACAAGTGGATCACTATCAGACGAGTCCTCATCCTCACACTGAAGGTTAGGATCAATAGCGTCGAAGGTTCGTCATCTTGTACGTTGACGTTTATTGATTCCATAACCTTAGAGATCTTCAGGTTAAAAAACCGGTACACACTGCTATTCGATGAATATCCTAGCAATATTCCCTCGTCGCTCTGGGAGTCAAACTTTCCTAATTGCTCTCTATCCCGAAGGATGTAGCATTTACTCCCAAACACACGAAAATATGCCAGGTTTGGTTTCTTGCCTGTCCACAATTCATAAGGCGTCTTAAGTGTGTGTGGGCGCGGGTAAACCCTATTCACCATGTGGCATGAAGTAGAGACTTCCTATGCCCAAAATCTCCTAGAAACATTACGACCTAGAAGCATAGATCTAGCCATTTCTTGGATCGTTCTATTATTTCTCTCAACAATCCCATTTTGATGAGGAGTCTTCACAGAAGAAAACTCATGTTTGATCGCAAGGCTATCACAATAGAATTCTACCTTTGCTTTCTTTAATTCAGTGCTGTTGTCACTATATATTCTATTAATAGTGACTCCGTGTTGATTTTGCACGACACGGCGCTTGGTCGTTAAAAACATTATAGAATCAGATTTCACTCTCAGAAAACCTACAATGGAGTATCTGGAGAAATCATCCACCATCACGAGGATATACCTCTTACCACCCAGACTCTCGGTACGAGTGGGACCCATAAGATCCATGTGTATAAGCTCAATAAACGAGAGGTGGTAATGGAATGCAACTTACTATGAGGACTACGAATTTGTTTTCCCAACTGACAGGGTCCACAAACCGTCGAAGTTGGACTTCCAAGAGATGGTAAACCACGTACTAGGTCCTTTTCAGCTAACCGAGTGAGATCTCTAATGTTCACGTGACCTAGACATTGGTGCCACTGATCCATAGGAGTGATCGTGGCGCTGTTGCAGACAAGTGAGGAATTAGGCACAGTCCCATAACAATTATCCTCGGTACTCACCCCTTGCATCAAAAGTTTACCGGCTTGATTATAGGCATTACACGCGTCCCGGTCAAACTTTACTGCAAAGTCAACGTCACACAGCTAGCTAATGCTGAGAAGGTTTGCTTTCAAACCTTTGATGAGCAAAACATTCTCTAGCTTAGGAAATCCTAGTAACTCCAGAGTACCTCGTCCCATAATGCTAGACTTGCTCCCATCTACATAGGTGACTCTACCATCCTTATAATCCTCAAGGTGGGTAAAAAATGAGACATCACCTGTCATGTGTCTAGAGCATCCACTATCAAAATACCACTGTGAGGTATTATGTGCTGTGAGAGCAACATGAACAACAAGGGCTTTCTTATCTTTCTTAGGCAACCAAGAAGTAGTAACCTTTTGTTTACCCTTGTTGTTGTTGGTTTTAGCCGAAACGTGAGAAGCATTCACTGACGGTAAAGACATCCATCAGAATTCCTCCATCAAACTCTGTGATGTTGCGGCTAAAAACTCAACACGCTCTCTCAGACTGGAAAACTCATCAGTATGATGTGGTGGAGCAGAAGTATGTCGTGTTCGACCCAAACTATATCAAAACTCTCTCAGGTGTCCTTTTCTTTTGCAATATGTACAAAAGAGCTCAGTCTTAGGCGAACCTTGGTTTGCTTTTCTTGGTCGAACTCTCCTTCGTGGATTTTGGCGATGACCATAAGGAGTAGTAGTAAACTTAGGGACTTGTCCTAGTGTAATTTGGGACGTGGAGGCACCATCATAACCAATTCCCTTCCGATCACCGAAACCTAAAGCGGGGCCAAGGAGCATCTTTCCCATTTTCCCAGATATGTCCTCGATTTGAACCATGACTTTTAGTGCTTTCTCAAGATCATGAGTCAACTAGGCAACAAGGGCTTCAAGTTTCTTTCGAGTCTCCATGGAGGTATGGATCTCATTCGTAAGACTAGCCACTTGTTTAGTCAAGTCCCCTCTCTCTTTCTCAAAATTACTCTCTCTCTCTCTCTAAACAAACTTTTTTTCTCAACACAGTCAGATCCTCTCTCTCTCTCAGGGTGGTGCAGGTGGAGGACTCTCTCTCTCTCTCGCTTTTTTTAAATCTTCCTCTAAGGCAGTGATCTTAAGAACTAACGCTTTATTATGATTTTTAGTTTTGAATGACTCAGAATATAACTCAGCGTATGCGCGTTGAATATCACTCTCGCTCTCACTTGTGTCATCCTCCCCCTCACTCACATCGATCTCAGTATCGAGGTGTGCCTGTGATGCATCATCCTCAACAACGTGAGGAGTACTAGAAGTGCTCACATGACTAGCCATGAATGCGGTGAAGTTACACTCATGCGGTGACTCGACTCCAGAATCCATCGACTCGACCTCACTATCGTCGCTAAGGGTAGCATTAAGGACAACTTTCCCTTTTTCTCTGTTCAGACGTGTGGCACACTCAAAGTTTCTATGACCCCTACCGTCGCACTCAAAGCATCTCTCACTTTCTTTCCTAGGAGGATCTTTAAAAACTTTTTCATTTTCTTTTCAAACTTATTTTTCTCAAATTTCTTTTTATCTTTAAAATTGCCATTTTTCTTAAATTTGAGAATCCTCTTGAAATTTTTTGCAAAAAGAGCCAAATCATCTAAGTCAAAATCACAATAACAATCTGACGTGTCAATCTCTCTCTTTCTAGACGACTCTACGCTCTTTTTAGCTGACCCCTCATTCTTTCTCTCTTGGGAATTAAGTGCAATTCCCTTATCTTTAGACCTAGTAGTTTTAGGGAACATATCAATTTCATATGCTTGAAAATCTCCTACAAGTTCTTCCAATTTTAGCGTATTTAAATTACCCATAGAATTTAGCACAGTGACTTTAGGGATAAAACGCTTAGGCAAAGAACGAAGAATCTTTTTAACAACTCTTGCATTAGGAATATGTTCACCAAGATTAAAGCTAGTATTAACAATGTCAAAAAGCCTAGCATAAAAATCATCAAAACATTCAGTTTCAAGCATGGTGATGGTCTCAACTTGAGTTGTTAAATTTTGTAATTTAGATTCTTTCACAGCATTAGTTCCTTCATGGGTAAGTTGCAAAACATCCCATGCCTCTTTTGACATGGTTCACGTCATGATACATCGGAACTCATCAGGAGTGATGGATCCGAAAATAGCACTTAAACCCTCAGAGTTAAATGATGACCATTTAGATTCTTCTTCAGTCTAAGAAGTGATAGGCTTTAAACTGGTCACATTTTCAATAGTGATGGAGGGAGGTGTCCACCCTCTTTTAACTAGAATCCAAACACGTTCATCTATTTCCTTTAAAGCAGATCTCATGCGGGCTTTCCAATATGCATAGTTAGGTCCGTCAAAAACTGGCATTTTATTATATGATTTCTCCATTGAACACGCACTTTGTTTTTAAAAAAAATCTATTTTTTAGATAATTGATATCTTAGAAATTTTTTACGGAAACTAGGAATACGCAATAGGTTAGCATAACATCCTTCGATACCAATTTGAAAGAGATATACGCGTGTGTTCAAAATAAGAAATTATATAATTAAACACAATTAACCCAATTAAATCCTAAACATGCATCTAGGTGTGATTGAATAAGATGTAAAGCATGCAAGATCATTCAAACACACACAAATGAGGAAAAATCCCCCAAAGGGGCAAAACCATTTATTTCACTATAATTTTGTAAAGTACAATTTACACGGATTATAATGAAATACAGGTGACTAAGAATTAACCTGAGGTGTCGGATTCTGTAGTCGGCGGCTGGAGATATCCCTTTCCAGGAGGGCAGTAATGAAGAAGAAGAGCGGTCTTCTTCACAAGGGTTGAACAGTAAGGGATTGTGTTCTAGGGTTTCAAAACGATCCACAAATGATTTGGAATTTTGTGTGAATCAAAAACATGAGTATGATAACTCACAAAGATGAAGACTTTTGAGTTTATGAACTCCGAAAATCGTGTGAACAAGTCTTCCTAAACCAACTCCCCGTAGTGGGATTAAATTAGAAGTCCAGTCCCTAAAAATCTCTACACGATCTGGCTGAGTTTATCCCAGGCGGATCGGTCCGGGTTTGAGGCGGATCGGTCCGAGGAGGCGGATCGGTTCTTTTTAATTTTGGCTTTATCGGTTTGCTATCGGTCTAGGGTGTACTGGCTTTTCAGTAATCGGATCGGTCCGATACAGGGGCGGATCGGGTCTTTTTCTCTGGGCTAATCGGTCCGGCCTACCAGACTTTTGGTTCCTCCTCTTCTTTGATATTCGGATCCGTTGACGTAGATAAGTTCTTGAATATCTTCAACGGTGTAACGGCGTATGACATAACCCATAATATATTATGGTCAAAATGTCCTTACAGAGCATATTATAGACGTGGAACTTGGACTGACGGATCTCAGCGACCAAAAATGCTATACAGTAGTGTATCAGGAGAGTTCCTTGTTTGGATTTCGCTTGCGAGACATCACACGCATGAAAGTTAGCAACTGTCAGGAGCTGAGGGATGTTAGACCCTATGAGATTTTGGGTTATTGTTATTAGTATAATTAAATGGGTTCATTTGTTCAGATTTAGTGTATCCCTTTGGCGATATGAGACTTTAATTGGAAATGGGCAAAAAAATTGGAACTTTCATGATTACTGCATACATTTATTTTTGTTTCGATTTTCTTTTAATTTTGGGCCGCTGGATTTGAATAACTGACTAAGAAGTACAGTAGTGTATCGGGAGGGTTCCTTATTTGGATTTCTCTTCAGAGTCGTTCCATGCACGAAATTGGCAAAAGTCGGGAATTGAAGGAAATCAAATACAAAGATCATTATTTTCTTTCTTTTGTATATATGCGATGATATACTTGGTGTATGGATATGCTTGGTATGAATGGTCAAAATTAGATGTATATGTGTCATTCATCTTTGATTAATATTATGTGTGTGTACATACAATGTGGAATATATGAACACCCAAAATCAATGTTATGATAGGCTATCGATGAGCTTTCTCTTTTACCTCATGGGACAAGAGTATAGACTAATTGGATGTAAAACTTGGGTTAACAACGCAGATTAAAAACATAAGGTTGGGCATTAGCGAATTTTGAGGAAGAAATTCCGTTATAAGGGGAGGAGAATGTAATCCCCCTAATTTTTGAATAAAGTATTTCGACAAAATTAAGTCAAATAATCTAATGTTAATTTGGGAATAAATTAGATCGGAAGAATTTAAATTTAAATGGGTAAAATTTAAATTAAATATAAACATTTATTCACGGTTATATAAAAATAAAACTCAACTGGACATGAGTGAAAAATAAATCACACATAAATAAATGTATGGGCGTGTGTCATTTTAACATAATAAAATGTCTAAGGGAAATTAAAATCATTGGGACGCATTTTGGGAAGTGTTAGAGGCTCGTTTTAACGTTTTAAATATTTAAAAATAGCTCCGGGTCAATAGTATATAGGTTGGGATGTTTTGGGCAAACTGTATTATCGATTCGGGTCCATTTCGGGGGCAAAAACTTGGGTTTTAAGTCCAACTCGAGATTAGCCACTTATTAAGTGTGTAAGTGGGGGTAAACCAATCCCCCACTATCATTAGAGAAAACCTAAAACAACAGTTACGAGAGACGAAAGGAGATATACCACAAACAAGAGAAAAGGGGCAACAATGTAAGGATATTATTTTGTGAGTCGTTTTTATAATTTGTATGTCGTATACCGCTACAAGTCATCAAAAAAAGGTCGAGTGTAAAGCTACAACACGACAAATTCGAATATCGGGATGACTTCAACATTCTAGCCCAATGAGATTTTTTGGTAAAATATATTTAAGTTCCATTTACATTTCATATTAAAAGTGTTGGAACATTCTTACAAAAGACTGGAAGAGTTTTCCAAAATATAAAAAAGTTTTTAAAAATGTTTTTATAAAAGGTTTAAACTGTTTTAGAAAGATTGGTTTGAAAACTTTTTGGAAAATTTTCTCTGTACTGTGGCTGACCTCAAAATTTATGTCAAATGAGATTTCTCATTCGAGCAACATTAGCTTGTCATTTGAATGACATGTGGATCGTTCGATCGATAATATGATCTCATTTGAGCGACATTCATGTCGTTCGAGCGATGTTGCATTTTTTTCAGACGTACCAGTTCCCTTTCCACATGTCACCACCATAAAATTCCTCATAAAATGAACTGTCAGATTTTTTTCAGATTCGTGAAGAAGTGTTTTACAAATTTGGGAGCTTTTGTTTAACTGTTAGATAGATATCTCGATAACATTCAATTGACAGTGTGTTTCCTTCTCCGACATTTTTAACGGGTTCATAGATTCTGTTTTTCAATTCATGAAGTCCCAATTATTTTTATGTGAGTAGTTTTGTGGAATCCAAGATATATTATATTGGAAATTATATTTTGAATTAGGTGCCTTTTGTGGTACTTTGCTGGATTACACTACGTGTCTATTGGGAGTGCTTGAGGGTGTTCCTCGCTAAATATTAGACTACAATTCTTGTGGATTGTTGTGCGTAATTCATTGTTGACTCTAGACTGTGTGTCTATGTCAACTTCCCCGTGTTGTTCATTGCACACATGCACACGTGCACGAATTTGATTTATCCCTAAAGCAACTGTTTTAAATTCCTTGGGTAATTTGAGTAATTTAAAACTGAAGGAGTTGGTTAGTGATCTCTAAACATATGAAATTGACATGTTTCCTGACACTATCAGGACTAAGGATAAAGGGATAGAACTTAAAGCCCAGTCTAAGAAGAGAGAGAAGAAAAATAAAGTGAGAGTTTGTGAGTCCGATCATGAGGGTGAATTTTATTTTGATGATGTGGCCTTGCTTGCGAATTTTTTTAAAAAGTTTCTCCAATATTCGAAAGAAAATTCTTCCAATAAAAGATTTTTTCCGAAAAATAAAACGAAAGTAGCGGCAAAAGAAAGCGGTGAGAAAGATAAAGAGAAAGAAGAAAACTTTGAAAATTTGACATTTTTTTAGTGTAAGGGTCAAGGGCATAAGTCGTTTCAGTGTCTCACTAGACTTAGGAGAGAGGGAAAGAAAGTATCCATGCCTGAGGGAGATGAGTCCGGTAATGGGTAAGAACATGGGATGTGTGTAGCTTTTACGAGTCATGTGAGAACACCCACTTTGTCCCATGATGATTGTGTACACGAGAGCAACGATGATAAGTCGAGTGTTTCTAGTTGGGGTGAGAGCGAGTTTGAGACTGGAGTTGAGAGTGAGATCCAAAAATATTGTAGAGATTTGTACGCTGAGACATTAAAAACGAATAAGTATAATAAGAATTTGTGTCGTCGGGTTGAAGATTTGGAGAGAGAGAAAGAATTTTTAAGGATGGGAAAGAGTTACTTGACCGACATGATGTCTAGTCTGACGACACGTGTATCCCAACTCGAGAGTGATCTCGAACGTGACCTGGAGGTCAAAATTCCTTTAGAGAACGCATATAAGAAGGTTGGAAAGATGGTTCTCAATCCTGTTTTGGGTAGTGGTTAGAATTTAGGAATAAGTCATGATGATGCTTCTACTTCCCAAGTTTCACCCGAGGCAGTTCCCAGTTAAAGGATAGATTCACATGGTTCTCATCCTAACCAACCTAGGCGTCTGTTTCCCCATAGGAGAGCACGCCATAGAGTCTTAGAAAGAGGTGTTCCTAGGCCCATTTATATTTGTTCCCATTGCAAAAGGAGAGGACACCTTAGGGAATTTTTCTTTAAGTTGGGTTATGTGACACTACTATACCACGTTATGCCATGACACGTGTTCGAACACATGCACCAACTCATGATACTTTGCTTGCACATAATGATAGATAGTTTGCATATATTCGGGAGCAAGTAAAGTTTTTAGTCAAAACTTCACATGATTTAATGGAGGTTTTTCATAGAATGTTGCCACCTTTGGAAAACCCCACCGCACCTAACGGTTGAGGTTTAGACGTTTTGATAGCATAGGTTGGTTTGCATGATGATAATTTATGCCTATTGCTATTATGTATCATTTTGTATTTATTTTTTCTCTTTTGACAATTTTTGGAAAAATACAAAAAGATTTTCATTTTTTTAGAAAAATTTGAAAAAGTAAAAAAGATTTTATTTTGATAATTTTTTTTTTTTTTAAAGACAAAATGAGTTTTGTATTTTTTTACACCATATGTGAATGGACATTTAAGAAGACCGAGTCACAACTTCATTCCATATTCATGTCACGATTTGATTGTGTTTATAGACAATATGTCATGTCATCTTTTGTGATATATAATGTTTGGAGTCTTTGAGATGTTATTGAGTTGATACTACCTACACGTTTGACTCATGATTTCCTTCACCGCACACGTGCACGAATTTGATTGGTTATTGCTCTTGTCTTATCACATATTGAGTTGGATGTTATTAAGTTGGATGTTTTCATTTCAATAATGTCGTTAAAACGAACCAAGTGAAATAATATGAGGATAATAATAGTAGTGCATGTAAGAACCATTGCCTGTGAGGAATTTGTTTAAAGTTGAAAAAATGATAAGTGACGCGAGAAGGGCTATGACTGAATAATAATAACGTCGTGAAAGCTTCCATTTGAAAAGAACTCGAAAAGATTCAAAAGGCAATTAAATGATAAATATGCAAAAAATTGGGCCATTTAGTTCAGACCTACTCAAGAAAAAATGAATGAATATTATTTATGAGGGAGTTTGGAAGGAAAGTAAACAACGGGTTTGCACATCCTTTGAAAAATTCTCGAAATGGAATTAAATAGTTTTTGACGTTATTGGAGTGAAAATCATTTAGACTTTGATATGTCGATTCGATTAAGACTATGTCATTTAAATTCAATGTTTTTCCACCTAAGAATGATTTTGATGTTCATTCATTAGGAGTACACTTGTGCATCATGCACATATGACATGATTGGCTATATTTGCCTATTGAATATGTTCACAACCATATATTTCGTCTCCACGATTTGGTTATCTTGGCGAAAATTCATGGTGTGTGATTTGTGAAAAATTATTTTTGCATTTTTGTATGAAAAATTTGAAAAAAAAATCAAAAATAGTTTGTGAATGCGTTTGAGTATCCTTTTGCACGTAGTGGTTTGCATATTTATCGTGACACTCTGTATTTATGTTTGATTTATTCTTTTCCTTGTCTGTTTTGGACAAATAAAAAGGGGGAGAACGAATTATGATTTTATGGGAGAGTTTTTGCATTATGGGGGAGATTTGATTATTAATTGATTTATTCTATATCATTTCAACCTCGATGAGTCACAAAGGTATTTTCTTTGTTTCATGTTTGTAGGTACAATTAAAGATCATTATGTTACACACAATGATGAGAAAAGCTTGGAGGTTTTATTGTTGAAGAAATGTTTGAAGACTTGTCAGTTTATCTTTCCACTTTTGTTAATGGGAGGGAAGAATTGTATAGGTCATTTTGTATTTTAATAATTTTTTATTTTGAACTAGAATAGACATAAGGGGAGATTTGTAAGGACATTATTTTGTGAGTCCTTTTTATAAATTTTATGTCGTATACCTCTACAAGTCATCGAAGAAAAAGGTTGAGCTTAAAGCTACAACACGACTGATTCGAATATCTAGGCGACTTCAACATTCAAGCCTAATGAGATGTTTTCGTTAAAATATATTTAAGTTCCATTTACATTTCATATTAAAACTGTTAGGACATTTTTATAAAAGACTAGAAGAGTTTTCCAAAATATAAAAAATGTTTTTATAAATGTTTTTTATAAAAGTTTTAAACTGTTTTTGAAAGATTGGTTTGAAAACGTTTTGGAAAATTTTCTAAGTACTCTGGCGGGCCTCGAAAATTACGTCGAATGAGATTTTTCGTTCGAGCGACATTAGTTTGTCGTTTGAATGACATGTGGATCGTTCGAGCGACGAGACGATCTCGTTCGAGCGACATTCATATCATTCGAGTGATGCTGCATTTTTGTCTGACATACCAGTTCCCTTTCCACATGTCACTGCCTTAAAATTCCTTATAAAAGGAACTGTCAGATTGTTTTTAGATTCGTGGAGAAGTGTTTTACATATTGGGGATCTTTCTTTTAACTGTCAGATATATATTTCGATACCATTCAACAGACAGTGTGTTTCCTTCTCCAACATTTTTAAAGGGTTCACAGTTTGTGTTTTTGAATTCACAAAGTCCCAAATATTTTTATATGAGTTGTTTTGTGGAACCCAAGATATATTGTGCTGTAAATTATATTGGTTATTTGGGTGCTTTTTTTGGTACTTTGCTGGATTAGATAGTGTGTCAATTGGGAGTGCTTGATGGTGTTTTTTGCTGAAGATTGGACTGCGGTTCTTGTGGACTGTTGCGCGTAATTCATTGATGACTCTAGATTGCGTGTCTATGAGAACTTTCGTGTGCTGTTTATTGCAGGATGAATCAAACCCCCAAAATCTCTCATAATTCTAGTTTTGTGTTCTTCCATTTCAGTTAATTTAAATTCCGTATTTAATCCATAGTAATAATCAAAACTCTTCTGATTTATAATCATCTGCATATGTAAATACAACTACATGCAATCCTACCCACACATGTAATCATTTTGTACTTGTCATCAAAGTTTTTTCAATAAAACCAATCACTTCATGAAATCCCTATACATGGGTATTATAAAATCAATTTGATTTACAATAAACACCTGCCTTTGTTTGATTGATCTAATTTCTTGGTTCTTTGTTGATGATTAATTGTTTCTTCTCAAATCTTCCTTTCCAATTTCCCCGGGGTGCTAGAAACCCTTCACCACCTTCACAAATCTCCCTTAAGCTTTGGGAAAATGGTTATCTTCTCTCTAATGGCCTCTCTAATCTTTTTGTGTTATGAGCCATGTGGGTACCCGAAATTTAGAACCATGGGACCAGACGAGTAGCCCAGTCCTGGCGACCCAAAGTCCAGATCCCTCATCTCTTATATTGATCTGGTCTCCCCCACATTTCCATAATTGGAATTTGTATGGGACATGGAAAACGTGGAGAAACCCATCACCTCCACTTACCTACATGCACATGTATATATTAAACCCTAGGTCCGGGGCAAAAGGACAAGTTGTATTCTCTATAATTACTCTTCGGAGTGTATAGAAATAATATCGATTGCACCACCGTGGACATAGGCACATTATTGTTGAACCACGTACATCCTCTGTTGTGTGATTGGCATCTTATATTCCTTGTTCTTTCTTGATAATTGCTTTTCTCGTATTTATTTGTGTTGCATAATAATTACCTCCACAATTGGCGCCGTCTGTGGGAAACGTTCATCTTTGCCATAGAAGAGCCCACATCAAGAAAGAAGTTTAAGATGTCTGGCCACAGTAGCAATGCTCCCCAAGAAAGGGATATTCAAGAGCCACCTGCTCCTCGCAGGATTAGGTATGAAGTCTGACGTTCAGATCAGAGAGCTCGCCTGGAAAGACCAGCCTCAGAAGAAAGTCAGGGACCAGTGAGGTCCACGCAGATATCCAGGTTGATTGATGCGTACGAGGCAAGGCTCCAAGAGCAGAGGGAGCCTTCTCGCAGATACGAGGCTAAGAATGCTCGCTTGAAAAAAAGACTGGAAAGACTGGAGAGGGAGCTTCGTCCTGATAACAGGAGACGCCCATATCGCACTCCTAGCCGTGAGGCTAGCAAATCTCACAGCCGAGGAAGGAGCCCTAGGCGATAATATCAAAGGGACGAAGGAGGCGAGTCAAATGACGACCTCCGCGAACAGCTGCGAAGAGCTCGCCGCTACCAGAGCCTAGCTCGCAGCGACGAGAACATACGAAACATGGTCCGTAGGGAGATGGACCAGCATCCCGCTCACAACGGAACAAGATCAACTAGAGAACTCACGAGGTGAGATCTCAAAACCCAGATTAAGTCACCTTTCACAAGATAAATCGAAGATGAGGGAGCTCCCAATAAATTTGCCATTCCAAGGTTCAAGATTTACGACGGAAAACGGATCCCATCGATCACGTCAGGCAATACCGACGGGCCATGACCCTCTGGAGTCACCGAGATTCCCTAATGTACCGCATTTTTCCCTCGAGCCTTCATGATGTAGCACAGAAGTGGTTCGAAAGGCTCCCCCATCGGTTGATCAAGAATTTCAAATCCCTAGCTGAACTTTTTACGGCCCGATTCATTACCAGTAGCTCCCATCCCAAAAGGATGGATGCTCTACTAATAATGAAGAAAACGCCTCAGGAGACCCTCCGAGAATACGCGAAGAGGTACTGGGAGTTATTCAATGAGATCGAGGACTGCGCAGAGGAAGTGGCAGTGGCCTCCTTCAAAATTGGGCTCCCTAGTTCTTCCCTCCTCTACCAGTCCCTGACGAAGAAGGAAGCTATGACTATTGATGACCTAATGGCCCGAATCGAGAAATACGCAAAGGTGGAAGATGTCACCCGCCCTAATACAGTAGAAAATGGTCGAGCTAAGCTCACTACCAAGGTAGGTGAGAAAACTAAGAACCAGAGGAAAGGAGGAAAGAACGGAGGAAAAAATGGCTCCAAGAACGAAGGGAACCATGACGCATCAAAAGTATTCCAGGCGGTCAACACCGTCTTCAAAGAACCAATTTACAAGATTCTCGCGAAGATAAAGGACGAGCCATTCATCAAGTGGCCCAGGAAAATGGGAGGAGATCCCTCGAAGAGGAACAATGCGGTGAGATGCGCTTTTCACAAAGAGGGAGGACACAAGACCGAGCACTGCAAAGCTCTTAAGTCTCACCTCGAAGAGTTGGACCAGTCCGGGCATTTGAACGACTTTGTGGAAAAAAGGGAGGAGAAAGTGACTGCCAACAGAGAGGTGAGACCCGACAATGTGCTGGAGGATGATACTGGACACGAGTTCGCAGTAATCCACGGAGTATATGACGTCAAGCAGATACAAGGGAACTCAGCTCGAATGGAAATGAAAAAACTTACAGCAATAATGCAGGCTTTTCAAATCGATCCAGCAAAGTCACAGTCAGGAAGGCGTTGACGAGCAGAGGACGTCAACTATAATAAGCATATTGTTTTCACGGATGAATATTTGGTGGGAGTAAGGACCCCACATCATGATGCCCTGGTCATTACACTCAGGATAGCCAACTTTGACATCGACAAGCTGCTCGTCGATTAAGTAAGTTCATCTGAAGTAATGTACCTCGACCTATTCAGGAAATTGAAGTTGAGCGTCGTCGACCTAAAGGAAGCTACTGTTCCTTTTGTCGAATTCGTTAGAAAAATGACCATGCCTCTAGGCAAGATAGTTCTTCCAGTTCGTGCTGGGAACGTCTCCAAGATGATTGAGTTTTTGGTAGTTGACATCGAATCACCATACCAGGCCATCCTCGGTAGAGGATGGCTTTATGCAATGAAGGCGGTCTCCTCGACCTACCCTCAGAAGCTCAAGTATGTAACCGAGCGAGGAGTAATGGAGATCCACGGCGACCAAGCGATGGCGAGGAAGTGTTTCATAGCAGCCATCCGACCAAAGCCAGAGAAGAAGGTCGGTCAACCCAGCGAAAAATTTGAAGAGGGTGTGATACCTTCTAAATAGAAATTAAAGTATGGAAGACCTGGAGTAGAGGAGACCAGGCTCCTCCCCTACGAGCGTGTTGTCGAGGACCTGGTAGAAGTTATAGCCGAAGTTGGTGACAGTAGCAGAGTCTTATTGATTGGAGCATCTCTCACCGACCAAGAACAGAAGGAGTTGACGACCTTGCTGAGACATAACGTAGATGTTTTCACATGGGAACCATACGAGCTACCTGGCATCGATCCTGATATGGTCTGTCATCAGCTGCATGTCGACTCCACATTCAAGCCAGTCACGCAGAAGGCACGGAGAACTGCACACGAGAAGGCTAAAGCGATCGAAAAGGAAGTCGAAAAATTGTTGGATGCAGGATCCATACGGGAAGTGCAATTCCCCAAGTGGTTCTCCAACCCAGTAGTAGTTTCGAAGAATAATGGGAAGTGGAGAGTTTGCATCGACTTCACTGACCTCAATAAAGCATGCCCTAAGGATAGTTTCCCCCTCCCGAAGATAGACCATCTAGTAGATGCCACTACAACTCACGAGCGAATGAGTTTCCTAGACGCATACTCAGGATATCACCAGATCCCCTTGTATGCCCCAGACTAGGACAAAACGGCGTTCATCACGATAGTTGGGTTATATTGCTACAATGTCATGCCATTTGGGATTAAGAATGCGGGGGCAACCTATCAGCAGTTGGTCACAAAAATGTTCAAGGATCAAATGGGAGACACAATGGAGGTCTACATCGATGACATGCTCGTTAAGAGCAAGAAGAAGGAAAATCACCTTTCAAACCTGTCAAGAACCTTCGAAATCCTCAGGAAGTACCGAATGAAGCTTAATGCGAGCAAGTGTTCCTTCGGTGTCCAGTCAAGAAAATTTCTTCGATACTTGGTCAGTAAGAGAGGCATAGAGGCTAATCCAGACCAGATCGATGCAATCAATATGGTAAAACCCCCTCGAACAATTCGGGACGTGCAGAAGCTCACTGGAATGCTCGCTGCCTTAAATCGCTTCATATTCGGATCCTCCGAGAAATGCAAACCTTTTTTCCAGCTTCTAAAGGGGAGTAAACTGATAGAATGGAGCCCAGACTGCTCGCGAGCTTTGGACGAACTCAAGGCCTACTTAAGCTCTCCACCTCTGCTTGTCAAACCACAACAAATGGATTCTTTTTACCTGTACCTCTCGGTATCCAATCACACAGTCAGCTCTGCGTTAATATGAGAGGTTGCAGGAATCCAACACCCCGTTTACAACGCGAACAAGACCTTATTAGACGCTGAGCAAAGGTACCTGCCATTGGAGAAGCTCGCCTTTGCACTGGTAATATCCTCGAGGAAGCTGAAGCATTATTTCGAAGCCCATACTGTCATTGTCCTTACATCGCATCCCCTTAAGGTTGTCCTAAGGAAAGCGGACTTGTCGGGCAGACTGTCTAAGTGGTCAATCGAGCTCGGACGGTTTGACATCCAATTTCAACCAAGGACAACTATCAAGGGTCAAATCCTTGCTGATTTCATAGCTGAATTCACGGGCGAGTAACTCTCCGACTAACCTCAACCGATAAAGCAAAAGAAGAACCAAGCAACAGAAGGAACCTGGAAACTCTTTTTTGATGGAACCTTCAACTCAAAGGGGGCAGGGGTAGGCATTGTCCTCATCACTCTAGAAAACACAATCCTCGAATAAGGAATCAGGCTTGGATTTGCAGCCTCCAATAACGAAGCTGAATACGAAGCCCTAATAACCGGTCTCCAAAAGGCACAAACTTTAGGAGTAAAACGTTTACAGGTGTTCAACGACTCTCAATTAGTCTCCAATTAGATAAGTGGATATTACAATGCAAAGGATGAAAGAATGGCAGCCTACCTCGCCTTAGTAAGAGAATTAATGTCAAGCATTGAAGAGATCAACATCCAGCAGTTTTCCAGGGGGCAAAACAGTCACGCTGATGCCTTAGGAGCCTTGAGTTCGACAGTTGACTCTGACCTTAAGAGGGTCATCCCCATCGATTTCCTCATTTGTTCGAGCATTAACCGCAACAACAAGCTACCAAACGCAGAACAAGTACTCCAGGTGGGATCAACCCCCAACTGGATGGACCCCTTAAGGGACTATTTAAAGGATGGCACGCTCCCAGATGATAAGAAAACTACCCACTAGATAAGAGTCAAAGCTGCTCGCTTTCACTTATCCATAAGAGGAGACTTGTATAAGAAATCCTTCTCCGGTCCCTACCTTAGATGCGTCCACCCAGGTGATGTCGAGCAAGTGCTACACGAGCTTCACGAAGGAATCTGTGGAAGTCATATCGGAGGAAGGTCTCTAGCCTTTCGAGCAATGAAGTAAGGCTATTGGTGGCCATACATGCAAAAGGACTCCGCAGTATATGTTCGTAAATGCCTGAAATGCCAATTCCACGCTCCTATGGTCCACCAACCCGCCAGCGATCTAAAGTCCCTGTCCAACCCATGGCCCTTCGCCCAATGGGTAATGGACATCATGGGACCACTGCCTACCGCCGTCGACAATCGCAAATACTTGTTGGTTGCGACTCACTACTTCACCAAATGGATCGAGGCTGAATCCCTGGATCCATTTGGTTGCGACTCACTACTTCACCAATTGCCCTACTTAGGCCTAAGGGAGTGTGACGACACAACCTAAAAGGTAAAATGGGGCATAATGGTATTTTGGTATTATACTGGACTGGGGGGACACTTGCATGACAAAACAAAAAGGATTATGAAGCAGCAAGAATATAAAAAGATTGGATGAACACGTTTAGTTGGTAAAATTGACCAAAATGCAAACTTTTGATTAATCCCTTATATTTACAACAATGATAATACATGTTTAGTCGGCCAAGCTTGCCCAAAGCATTTACATTATCAAAGGTACAAAAGAATAACAACTTACAAAAACTCATGGGGGTGCAAGCCCCCGAGCAATATAATCAGCCACTCTAGCTCTTCGTCCGTCGTCTGGAGTAGGGGATAGCTCTTCCACAACCTCATTTGCATCCAACTCCAATAATTGCTGAGGAATAGCATCAATGGGGATCCATCTATCGTCCCTCCTGAATGGGTTGGGCATCAGAGTGGAGGAAGACATCTCGTGACGATACCACAACACCGAGTTCCTCGGGACCTACAGCTCTTTCAAGGCACTTAACCACCCTTTGATGAAAGAAAGTTCCTCGAACTCAGATAGTCTTGGTGGAGCATCTAGCCAGCCTTGATCATATCCATCAGCCCACGCTTGTCGAGGACCTTTCTTAAATAAGTGCCGCAATAGGGTGACGTCCTTTTGAAGCCCAGCAATAATTACATATGCTCGTCGGACATCATCGCGGAGCTCTTCCATCTCCTTATCATGCTGTTCTTCTACTTCCCTCCTCCTGCCCCTGGTGCTCCTACCAGCTCGCGGGAGGGGAGGACGAGTGGAACCTCGTGGCATAGGAGGAGTATATCCAGCTCGCGACGACGAGGAGCCTTGCAGAACTGCTAAAACAGTGCTCGGCGCATGATCCCTAAGATGTAAGACTTCCCTCCTCAGGTCTTCATTCTCCTACTGTAGGCACTCCCCAACTTTGTTGATCTTGGTGGCCTCAAGTAACTTAGCTCTCAATACATTGACTTCCTCTTGCACTGAGGCACCAATTCCTTCCATCTCCTGGAGCCTATCCTTCAGCTTAGCCACTAGCTCAGACTTCTCCTTATATTTCTAATTTCTGGACCTAAGAGACTTGCAAAGTTTGACAAAGGCCTGGCAAAACTTCAGGGCTCGCATTGGGACCGAGGGTCCTACCCAATTGGGAAGTAGCTGGAATGTAATCATCCACGTCGACTAACTATAAATAGAAGAAAGATAGAGGAGAGAAAGAGATCAGCACAAGCAAAAATGAAGCCTTTTCATTAATAAGGGTCGAGGTTACATCAGATTGAAGAAAAAAAATTTACAGACTAGAAAAAGAAAAAATACAAGAATAGTCCTAAAACTAGATTAACTAGCAACCTCAGGCTGTCCAGAGGTGGCTGGCTGCTTCCCCTTATCAGCAGTAGCGGAGGCATCCCCCTCTGGAGGGATGCCCTCAGTCGCCTGGGCAGGACAAACACCAGCGGGAATTGCCTGAGAGGCAAGATCAACACCCTCGATGGCCGGGGCAGGGGCTTCTTCATCCACAGTTGGCTTCGGACCCGGGTCATGCTTGTCAAACATAGGAGACTCAACATCAACACCAACAGCTAAGAGGGCCTTGTTCCATCCCTTCTTGAAGTTCAGACGGCTGATGTAGCCTATCTGAACCTCGACGTCTTCGTAAGTAGCAGTCCACCCGGAGTTGTATGAATCCTCCTTGATGGTGCCTACCTGGGACTCTTCCTCCTTTAATTGCTTTGTCAGAACCTTATTCTCCTCCACGACATCCATCTTGCTCGAGCAGACTAGGTCATAGGCATGCCTCAGCCCGTTCAGCTCCTTAACCGCCGCATCCCTCTCTCGATTAGAATTGATGAGGGCCAGATCAGAAGAAGCTTGGGCGGCATCAGCAGTCTTTAAATTAGCCTCCAGCTGAGAACCCCTGACTTCCAGAGCGGACTTCTACTGCTCCAGCTCGCCATTCCTTCTCACCAACTCGTCGCGAGAGTGATAGAGCACGGCGAAGTTAGTCACAAACTGCCAAAAATAAAGAAGAGGTCAAGAAGGAGAAACAACTAAAACTTGTTAAAGAATTGAAAAATGGATATGATCTTACCAAGGCTAGCCTCTGGCTAGCTTGTAGGTCCAATTGATCAGACCCCAGTGCCCTCTGGAGATCAGCTGGGAGAACTGCCCTCTCGAGCAGCGCAGGAGCCAGCTGAGGAGAAATGGCAACTAAGGCCCCCTCGGGTAAAGCAGACACCGGGACCAAGGCTTTCCCAGCCTTCATCCTTGACTCCATCTTTCTCCCATCTTCCTCTTTCTCCATCTCAATTATCTTCCTCTCCTCCATCCTCTTCTTTTCCTCCACCTTATTTCTTGCCTCCTCATTTTTTCTCTCCCTCTCTCTCACCTGCGCTTCCTCTCTCCTCTTCCTCTCTTTCTCCCGAGTAGAAGACTGAGAACTAGTAGCCACGGCCCTAGAAGTAGGCTTTTGTTTCTTTGACCTTTGTGCAAGAAGCACGTGGTCCTCATCATCATCATCTCTAATCAAGTTCTTCCTTTGAGGCATCTCTTCACCTGAACTGCTGGAAGTGATAGACGATCCTCGAGCTTCAGAATCCTCCTCACAGTCAGAGGAATTGCTATTGTCAAAGATCCCTTAACCCAAATTACTCACAGCTCCTGCAGGCTCACTTCTAGAGTTGCTCTCCTCTTCGTCCAACTGGATAGGCTCAGCAGTAGTCTCTTCGAAGGAATCGAACTCTGGTGCACTATCCACAGGCCGTGCTATGAAGCTGGAGCCAACGTTCTTATACTCGAGCAAAAAGGCAGCAGACCTGGTATGCTCGTCGTCACCCAGAGGCTCCCTAATATTCCAAGCTTTTACCAACTTCGAGATACGAATCTCGCTGAGAGTAGGCTCCAAATTCTTTGACCTCGCTGTGGAAGAAAAAGCAAAGAGGGGCTAGAAAAGTCACAAATCAGCAAAGGGTGAAACAAAAGTACAATGTCTACCTATATATTCTTCTCCGTAAAAAGGAATAGTGAACCTCTCCGACCTCGACCCTTCAAATTGGGGAGAGAACTGCCAATTTCTAACAAGGAAACCTTCTTGCTAGTAGTCCTTATGGGAATCAGGTAGGTTTACTACCAATACCCTGTCAGGGCTCCTAGCTTTGAGGTACAGGACACCTGAACTAGTTCGAGAAAAGGAGTAACAAAAGCAGACCTCGACAAGTCCTAACCTAGTGCCATACAATTGATTTATCCTGTGCACACCATTCACTATTTTCCATACATTGGGTGGGCATTGTGCAAGAACAATATTAAAATAGCCAAAAAGTGCAAAAATAGATCATTAGGAGGAAAAGTAAGTCCCCCCTAGGAAAGTAACAAAACATGGATCCACTAGGCATCCTATATATCCCTAACGTTCCTAGGAGGGGAGGCACAACACTCAATATCTACCCACTCAGGGATGTTGTAGAACTTCCTAAATTCAGAGATTGACCTATTTCCAATCTTCGCCATTAAAAAACTCAAGAAAAGCTACAAACCAAAGAGAAAGTGCAAAGAAAGGTCACAAAAAACATACAAAATAGAAGATCGGCTTAAGTGATGAAGAAGCACGAGCTCGGACAACTAAGAAACAATGGAAATGGAGATTGAGATAAGAAGGTACGAGGCACTAGAGTTCTCACAAGAAAGAAGAATACTGGAAGGGCTGAAGCGATGGAAGAGAAATTGGCTATCCCAATAAGCCTTCAATTCTAATCATAGCGCACAACAAGTGAAGCAGGTGCCGCCAAATCAACTTCACAGTTTTTGAAGAATCGCATATCAGCCATAAGGGCTGACCATTTAAATCCATTGAACCCATAAACATGGCCCAACAAATTTAAGGGCAATTGTGGGTACCCGAAATTTAGAACCATGGGCCCGGACGAGTAGCCTAGTCCTGGCGTCCCAAACTTCGGAGCCCTCATCTCTTATATTGATCCGGTCTCCCCCACGTTTCCATAATTGGAAGTTGTACGGGAGATGGAAAACATGGAGAAACCCATCACCTCCACTTACCTACATGCACATGTATATATTAAACCCTAGGTCTGGGGCAAAAGGACAAGTTGTATTCTTTGTAATTACTCTCCGAAATGTATAGAAATAATATCGACTGCACCACTGTGGACGTAGGCACATTCTTGCTGAACCACGTACATCCTCTGTTGTGTGATTGGCATCTTATATTCCTTGTTCTTTCTTGATAATTGCTTCTCTCGTATTTATTTATGTTGCATAATAATTGCCTCCACAATCCCTAAGCCCAATATCTAATTATCAGATATATATGGCTCTAAATTTTGTAGGTCCCTTAACCTCTTTTTGAAAAATGACCACAACGCCCTTAATAGGTGCCGATTTGGTCCAAAATTGACTCGGAACCCAAACTATACCACTGGGAACACTATTCGGGCTACTTTGACCCATTCGTAATTATTCGTGACCTCTAAATTATCATCCGAGTCACTTAAAATATTTTTCTCATTTCTCACCTCAGAATAGTCTACATGCACGACTCCCGGTGAGATAAGATAAAATACGCACATATCACTCGAAATTCCGTATAACCATAATTATCAATTTTTTACTATTCGCAGTCAATAAATATTATCATGTAATATTAATCAGTATCTATCCCTCGATTAATATTTAATTTAACACATTTACCATTTAATCACATTAAATTACTTCACTCGCGTAATTTAATTAAAATAATAATTTTCCTAATAAATTCCCCAAATTAATTAACTAAGAGTACTCATAAATACGGGGTGTTACATACTTCCCCCCTTATAAAGGAATTTCGTCCTCGAAATTAGGACAAGGACATTACTAAAACTTAGGATCTTTAACATCAGGACATCCACTAGTACCCAAATTCAAATCATATTAACATAAGGGTCAGTCCACTATACACCCGCTAGTGGTACCCACCTATCAAAGGCTTAATTACTATAGCCCAAGTTTATCAACACGCTTTCTCAATTCACTACGTACAAATATGCTCCATCAGTCATGTGATCTCAATATTGACTCTATCTTCTCTATAATGAGACAGGGGCACGCATACCTAAGTGCCAACTCCCCTTAATCAAACAACTCAAAACTCCCTTTATGGGAGAAATCCCGATAACCTATGACCACTCATGTCAGTCTTTAAAACTTCGGTTCAAGATGTAACTCTTACGACATTCAAAAGCCACCCAAAAAAGTTTGTGGATCACTACACTCTTAACAACGGACTCCAAATCACGTCCTGTCCAGAAACTAGTTACCCCATCATCTCTAATCAACTAGAGGGTGGATGACAAGGCTTTCCACACAAATCCTTATAAGGTACATTGAGCATGATAAATCGGTACAAGCTATTACACACAACTCTACGAATGCCATCTTTTCCCCTAAATTACCCTACACGGCACCACATGCACTACTCAAATCAACCAACATAATAAACCACCTTTTGTCTAACCATCTAGCTGTAGGTGATACAATATGCACAAAACAAAACTTCAGCCCCATTGATTCCTGATAATCCCTATCGGAGGTGTGATTGTAGGATCTCATCCTGATTCACAACCATATTGAGAGGCGCCTTTCACTGGTGCAATTCTTATTTTCAATGAAAGAATAATAATTTATTCATCTCAGTCAATCCCTTCCATACACTAGGAGGAATGCTTGACCTAGTCACGATGTTGATAGTCCATTAATGAATTTTATCAGTCTAACTACCCATTCTGTCACTGAAAACGTAGACTAGTTCCCAAATTTTGGTTGATCATATCGAGCCAACCTTTTTTCTATCTATGAGTGGTGCATCCGGAGGAAATCTCACTTTGTCTCACCCAACACCAATTCCCTTTTATAAATTCTATGATATAGTGGTACATAATACTCCCTTCTTCCCTCGGAGTATACCAAGAGTCACGGCCAATGTAATTTTAATAATTGGAACACTCCTTGTGTCTTTTTTCCTCATAGTTATCAATATTCTATGTACGCGCAAGCCACTTTCAACATTCGACTGAGTAAATCTCCGTTCTACTTTCCCATAATAGTTGGGCCTCCTCTGAATGGCTTCCCGTAACATTTCAACCCATCTACCATGTGCTAGCTCTCTCAGCACATATATACTTGGATCATCGTCTTTCTCACACAACGTTCAATCCATCACACCATTCTAACTAAATTCATCTCTGCCCCACAGGTTTACTTAACACGCATTAATTTCTATGGTCCTCTATATCAAACGATTTAAAAACCAACTAACCGGGTGCCCATACACCCTATAATTCGTGCATATCGGCATAAAAATTCCAAACGTCACACATGTAAGACACTTTTCTCAAAATTGTCCTCGCATTCTCGGCCTAGTTATATCACATGGGTCTTATCAATCACCCCATAAATAGTAATTTAATTCCTCTTGAGATTGTCCCACCCTTCAACTCATGATGAGAAGAAAATTATAGTGTTACTTAGCTCAAAGTGTTTCCTCGACACGTTCGATGATTTATATTCAAAGCTGGTGTCCTTGAATCCATCAACGTCTCTCTACTCCTGACATTCATAAAAGTTCATGTGTATTTCATCTCGCAATAAAACCCAAACAAGGAACTTCCCCCAATGCCCTATCACTTAGAATTGGTAGCGATCGAGTTCCATAAGTCTCAAACACACAATTGAGATACTTAGATGCTACTCCCACACATATATTTATAAATCTCAACTCCCCCATCTCTAAAGGAGTTAAATAACACTGCACTCTCACCATTACTAAGCATTAGGGATAATCACAAGAATGAGCTTAATCAATCCACTCGATAATAAACTTAATATTCCTTGAATCCTATTATAATGTCCCTACAGACCGGGATTAACTAGAACGAGACATCTACGCTCTCCAAAGTCTCCATCGTAATATAATATAAATTCGAGCTCGACCTTCTTTTAGGAGAGGCCTCATCAATTAACACATCCTGCCCTAGAACATTAAACGCGATGGCCATGTTATCACATCCCTCTATTGTTCTACCCACATCACTAATCAATACCTGCCCAGGATAACATCACACTCATATGATACATCACTAGAACGAGTAATTCCAACATACATATACTCATGTGCCTGCACCCGCTCACCCTGTGAATAGTACTAAAGAGAGCCCCATTATACAAAGGCAACTATATACACATTATAATGCTATCAGCGATATAGCCACTAAACTCGTCTCACCCGCGAATCTAGTGCCAACAGAATACTATGACTCGCTCGTGTAACATTAAACTTATCCCAATAACTCGAGGATAAAACTCATACTTCCAATTGTTAATAATGATGGTGGCTCAAAAGGTTCTTGGACTTAACATCCTTATCCCAATCAAACCAAAATTTCCATAAATTGTTGCCCTAACTGGCCTAACGTTCTTCTCCCCTAGCTCGTGGGGGACTAGGGTGACACATGTGTCCCTACTATTTAAAACTAAGACATATCTCCATGTCATTCCCATTTCTCTATCCCTACTGACTATTACAGGATGGTTCTTCTCACGGACCTCTTAATATTGACCCAAGATGCTATCTATAGTGTTTCTTGGGCCCCACTAGTCCAATGGACTCATTGTTGGCCTCGCCCGTCCTGACTAAACCTACTATCATTCGGTAGTAAATTCCATTGATGTGAAATATTTCAGTGGGTACCTAGAGTTTATGTAAACTTTCAAACTAAGGATCTTGACGACATCAACTCTGGTCATCCTAACTAGAGTTCTCATTCACTCCCGTGTATTCTTCTCATGGTTCTAATCTCAACCTACGGTTCCCTTTATCAAGTCCTCGTATCCCTTTGTCGGGTACAAAGTTCAGTAAGCCATTCCTTGTCTCCCTACCTACCACGGTGGGTGAGTTTGAAGTTGTACCCCTATTTTTTACAACGGTGTTTAGGGAAATTACCATCTCCAAAAGACTATCCAGCTCGTCATCTAATCGAACAACAATATGATGGTCACTATCGCGATTACTGTTTCCTGGATACTCCAAGACATATGTTGAGCCCCTTCCTCTTGCAATCCTTCTAACTCCCTTCGCTGGTCCTTAAAGTGTTCGATGTACCATGCCCAATCGAACCCGTATATTAATCACATCAACTATACTTAATAGCAGGAGAACGTAAGTCACGTACGTAGAGGAACACAAAAATTCTATGATAGGGCTCTATATCAATCAAATAATACACTGAAAATGTAGTAAGTCGTACAGATCCTAAAGACACTAGAACCTAATACTCTGATACCATATGTGACAACCCGTCTAATTAAATATCGGGTGATCAGGACTTTATCAAATTAAAATAGGTTCTCATATGGTTCATTCTTAGCATCACTATTGAAAACAAAATTAAGTACTAACGACCTATGTTAATTAAATCGGTGCCAAATTTTATCTTTCAAATAAACCGGAAAGATAAATATTTTTAGAGCTAAACCAACATTCAGAATATGGAACAATCCAAACTATCATGATATGTAAATGAAACAAGTCATGCCAAATAAACAATCGGCTAAAACAACCAAAGCCAAGTAATAATCTAAATTCAAATTGCAAATTAAATTCGATACAAGACTAAAACTGCAATACCGACAGTGGATTACATGTCCATAAATGAGATACAAGAATAAGATCATATGCTAGATCTGAATGAAAGAGTCGACTACTCAATAATCCTTTCAGCATCCACAATGCTGCAACTCCGAATCCTTGAATGAGATCAAGTATGGCGTCCCTATGGCTGGACGTCTATAAGGTTTAAAAATATTTATAGCAAGAGTTAGTAGTCAAAAAAATTTGAAAACACTTAACAAGTAGTTTATTTAATTAAAAGAGGTTATTGATTACATATGTTAGGTTCACGCACACTCCCTTGAGTTTCCTCACCTCTCATCTAATGTGCACGCCTAACATTATATACTTAGCCCACCTAGATATCATACCCAAGCTATCTCGACTACAATATGTAACCGATCTTATCAATGGTATACTCTCTCGCACCACCTATACAGCGCGCTTAATTATTAATTTATCTCGCACGTTCTTCGTTTCTTGTGTAACTTTCACATATGTTAATTTAATCATCATAATCAAGTCTCATTACTTCATTCATATAGCATTTCATATTCATCATCATTCAACTTCCATAATTAAGTTTCACTACTTAATTTACCATAGATATTCCCAATCTATTTTTAATCTTGTAATTAAGTTTCTCTACTTAATTTACCATTTAGATGTATATAATAAGGAGTAAAAGGTTTTACTATTCAACAAGTTGACAACTTAATTAGGGGTTGGGATGAAGCCACCAATGCAAAAAATGGAGGGTGGAGATTAAAACAATCATTCTTTCCTTTTTTATCCCATTATTATTTGATTTCCCCCTCTTTTTCATCACTCTAATTAATTTCCTCTTCATTCACAAAAATTCAAAAACATGGGCAAGAGAGTAAATTGCTTGCCTCTCTCTTTAACAATTAACTTTAATTCAAATTTGGGGGTATTTTGGTAACATCCCCCCAAACCTCTTTCATCTCTCTATATCTCACTACACGCAATCCCAAATCCCAACAACAACAAACTCTTTCTCTGTCACCGAACCTCACTTTCATCCTCTCTAACTCGGAGCCACTACGAGTCCCCGTTGTCTTACCCCTCTCCCCGCTGCCTCCTTATTCTCCCCACTGCTCTCCCTTATCCCCATTGTCGTCCTTCATCCCGGTGCCCCGCTGTCGGCCTAATATGAATTTCTTCCTTACCGACGAAGTCAGATACCATGTCTAAAATAGGTTTTTATTGTTGTTGTTTAGTTTTGATTTAGCTTTGAAAAACTTAATGGATGCTTGATTTCACTTTTTGATATTCTTTATTGCAAGATGTTCTTCTCATATGGGTTTCTTCCTTAAGCACGGTGCGATTTCAATTATTTGGGTTTTTCTTTTGGTGTCCATATTTTATTTGTTCTTTTGTAATTTTTTTTTGTGCGAACATTTTTGGATATGGTTTGGTTTGTGTTTTAGTGTTATTTTTGCTTTGAATTAATATGTGAAATTTGCTGTAATTTACTTTATCTAGGGATCTTGGATCTTAGTTCTTTTGGTGTCCATCAAGGTAGATCGAGAGAAGTTACTTCCTTGGAATTGCAAGCTTCCATCGCTGTCGGATTAAGGTTCAACATGGTGGAGAAGGTAATTCTCCTTTACCTAATAAATCTGAATTTCCTACTTTTGATCACGAGATTGAGGAAAATTTTGATAAAAGGAAGAAGAAAATTAGTTAGATCTTGTAGGAGTTGTGGATGAAAGATGCAGAAATTTAAGGATATGAAGGAAACGATATTTGAGATTCAAGAAGAATCAGGAATGAAGATAACTGCATAGATTTATAAAATAGAAGAAATGGAAGATAAAATTGAAAAAATATTAGGGGAATCGAGTATAGATGGCATGGATCCAGAAATAAAATTCACAAAACTCAGTTTTTTGTGTAATTCTGATTTTTTTTCTTTCCACGACCATTATTGATTATCTATTTGGAAGTTCATTTTCACCGTAAGTAGTAATTATATTCCTTTTATCTGTAGAGCATATTTTAATACGTTTTGTATCGTAAAAACATTAAAATTCTCTTGCATAATATAAGATTCTGTTTTGTATGTCAGAACTGGGGTTTGTTCATAATCTCTTTTGTTTTGTATGCCAGAACTGGGGTTCGCTATCATTATCAATGGTTAGCTGGTTGAGTTATGAACTGGGGTAGATCAGATTTTAATACGTTTGTATCGACTTAGTTGGTTGAGTTATGAACTATCGAATGAAATATTATGCCATAATGGTTGAGTTTTGTTATGAACCATCGAATGAAATGTTATGCCATAACTTATCAGCTTAGATGGTTGAGTTTTGCTTATAATTATAAAATCGGTAATCTAATGTCCCAAAATTATATGGCTTGAATTTGAACCTTCCATAAGCAGGGTTTTGCCCTTTCAGTTTACTGTTGTGTAGATACTTGGTGGTGGTGGTAGTGTTGTTTTAGTTTTGGTAAATTTCAAATAAACCTCTGATTTATTACAACTAAATCTTTAATGTTTAATGTGTGTCAATTTTTTGTGTTTTAGGCCCAACACTTGATATGTTGTTGATACACAAGGCATGCCTTTGGCCCAACACTTGACATAACTGAACATGTGGTGAGATTATTTGCGGGATTTCGTGTCGTCACTCTTTTATTTGAATTTTCTGATATTTACATCTATTTTATTATTTATGAATTTATGACAAATTCTACTTTATTAGTGTAAACTCAACAGATAAACAGATACACAAGGCATGCCTTTGGCCCAACACTTGATGTGCGTTGGTGCTTCTTGAAGATTTTTTTAAAAACATTTTTAGTATTAAAAATCGAGTGTGTGGTTCCCCCCCCCCCCCCCCCTTAATTTCTCCCTCGCTCTCTTACACATGTGTGCACACACACACACACACACGTAAGGTATTTTGGTTGGAGTCTAATATTATTCAGGAGATTTTCAGATTTTGATTTTTCAGAACCGGCTTTAGTGATGGACTGGAGCTACAAAACGATGTTGCATTTTATTCAGGACCTACAAAATGCTTCATAGTCTTCTCTATCTCTCTTTCTAGCATTTTTCTTAATTAATAAATGATGTCCTTTATATACATGATCTTATATTTTTGGGATCAAAATGTTAATCTGTTTTTATCATTTCAGATATGTGTAGGCTGTAAGCAAATTCATGGTTCCTGCATAGAGCGTTGCAAGTGTTCCACTTATTATCATGCAATGTGTGCATCCAGGGCAGGGTATTGTAGGGAGGTGAGGTTACTCATATCTTTTAATTTGAGTACCAAATTATTTATTCAATCTATTCTCTTCTCTCTTCCATAATTGCGCGTGTTTTTTACCTTCTCTATTACTATAATTCTATTTTCTGTTTATCGAAAAACTGAATCAGGGGTCCATGTTTTATTTTCGTTTACTTTGTGATTTATATGTTTTTTATGATTGCTTGACATGAACATTTCTATATCACAGTTGCATTGATTGTGAGGTGTTCGTCAGGTTTAGATATCGTTGATCCTTCCTTTTATTTTTGTGTGTGAATTCATTGTATTTAACGAGCACAACCATTCTGTTGTCAGTACCCAATATCTACTTCAAATATATGTGTTTCCTATTTTTCCTTTCATTTGATACATGTTTTCATTTTGTATTTGGTTGGACCAAGCAAAATTGCATTCCAGTTTTAAACCAATTGGGCGGTTGTTTCCGCGTTACTGTCCCCTTTCTAATATGATCTCAATTGTCATACAATCAAAGTTAAATTATTGGACTTCTGAAATATGGGCTTCTTTGTTAAGTTTTGTTGGTGAGTTTACTTTTTTCTTTTCTTTACAGCAAAATTTAATAATTATGGGTATTGCTACTCGAAGACGTCAAAGGTGAAGTCACTAGGTAATCTTACTTTTTTTCTATTTTCGAACCGAAGCTTACTTTTATGAGCTTAATTTCGTTTTATTCATAGGGTTGGATGAACATTGGATAGCATTTGAAAACATAAGCCGTATGTTGTTATTTGCATTTAGTAAATCTATATAATAAGGAGTAGGATGCTTTTACTATTACATAAGTGGGATAAGCTAATTAGGGGCTAGGATTAAACCAACAATGCAAGAATCTAAGGGTGGAGATTAAAAAATCAATCCAGAATTGAATACTCCGACCTTATCCAAATAACATTTAAAGCTTCCTTAAATCCAGACCACAAAGAAGATAGTTTATAACTTTGAGCAGGAGAGTTTATAAACTATGGTTTATACAGCTATGGTTTAAACTGCTATGGTTTTATAAACTGCTATGGTTTAATTACACTGCTATGCTATAAACTGCTATGGTTTATAAACTGCTATGCTATAAACTGTTCCAATTTCGACAACTTAGTCTGTGAATGCACCTGATGTAAATGAATAAACCAAAGTTATTATACATTTATTAACAGAATCATAGTAATTAAATCATAGCAGTTTATAAAACTGTCTTCTGAGATAGACTGCTTAATTTAAAGTTATGGTTTATAAAACTACTATGATTCAAATACAGTTTTATAAACCATATCTCAAATACAGTTTATAGTTTCATTTTCTAACACAATCATAGTAATTAAATGAGATAGTAATTAAACCATAGCAGTTTATAAACTTTAACAACTATGATTGTGAAAATGTATAATAACTTTGGTTTATTCATTTACATCAGGTGCATGCACACACTAAGTTGTCGAAATTGGAACATCTGTGAATTTGAATCGGAAAATGCTGCGAGAGAGTTATATACTGAATATGTGAGCAGGGTGGGATTTGTATTCTCTGTTATCCAAAGTTGTCGTTCAGAGATTGACTGGAACACTCTTGCCCGTCGACTTGGATGTTACAAGCAGGGATCTTCTTTGAATCAGAAGGGCATGTTTGGTCCGAATTAGAAGCCTCAACTCAGCACACAAGAAGGTTGCAAGGCAACCATTTTAGTAAAGGTGGAAAAGTCTGGAAAATGGGTTGTTAAAGTATTTAGTTATGGAGTACTTGGACCCCCAGGATAATGTAGAATAGTTGTTATTAATCGTGCTTTTACATCGTTTACAGAACATCCAGTACTTCGCTTTCCTTTAATTTACATTATCTTCCATATTTCTAAAAAATTAGCTTTATAATCTCTTAGAAGTCATTGAAACACTATGATTTAAAACTTCTTACACTAGAGTATGATTCCCCAAAAGCAATATTAATTTTCCCTACTCATTTGCAATGCTAAGAGGAATACCCGTTAGCTTTTGAGAAAACGGTTTGGGACAGAGACCTGTGACAGATCGTGATAGCGATACCTGTGGTTTACGACATTATTTCACATTATTAATTGTCAAGTTAATAATGGTTCTTGAGTTATTTTTTTGTTCTTGCTCTTGAGTTCCAATTGTCAAGTTACCTCACATTATTAATTCATTCCACTCTGTTTTACAGGGTGATCCAACATATCCTTGGGTTCAAATGGGGCTGGTCGATTTGGATGCAATGGTCTTTAACAGATCTTGAGATGCAAAATGTTTTATGTGTCCGAGTAGGATAAATCTTGCCCAAATATTTCAAGAAGTGGACGGGAATAGGTAAACCAGAAAGTGATGGTTCAAGATTGATGGTATCACATATAGGGCTGAACTCAATTGGAATATCGTGTTGGGTGTGCTTTGTTGCACTTACATGCTTGCTAATGTCATTTCTGCTGGTACTATTTTGGCTGCCAAACAGGTTTGCATTTCAAATTTATCATCAGTTCCAGTATGTTTCTCATTAGAGGTAGGATATCACTCCCTTGATGAGTTTTCTTTGATAATTAGTACTTGGAAAATATTTTCCTTCAGAAATTTATTTGATTATTAAATTAAATGTAGGAAAATAAAACTTGGAAAACTAAAAATAAAGTTGGAAAATGTTTTCCATAAAAAACATTGCTATCAAACTTTAGCAAAACTATAAAACACCAAAGATGCCTTATTTTCCATAGAATACGAAGGCTATCAAATGCACCCTAACATTCAGGTGTGTGTATGTTTTTTCTTAGGATGATTTGTCATATTGGCATGTCTAAAGGGTTAGATATCTAAAATACTTTGATGAATGAATATTGTATTTTTTACACATTATGTATGGACAACTCTGCCCTTATAATGTTTTATTTTCTTTATTTTGTTTGATGAAGTTAATAGTTGCAATCGGTGGAGTTGAGCGGAATCCGTGATGATCTTATTAAAGATGAAATCATCACAAATGAAACTGAAAAGGCACAAACTTCAGCGCTTAATCAGCTCCAACAAAACCAAAGCGATCCAGACCAAAATGGGGTCATCTCCATTTATTCTAAAGCATGGAATCATGTACAAGGGGCCATCATTAATCCTATTTTCATTCTCTTTTGATAAGGAAGATGATTGTATCAAACCACTGGCAAGGTCATCATGGACCATTTCACATTACTTGATGATACTAAAGAGACGAGATTCATATAAATCACTCAATGAGGTGATTTTTGACACATTTGACATTTGAATCCGAGCCTATGGACTCCCTAGAGGCATGTTCATCGAGATCAACGGTAAGAAGGATGGATAGTACAATAAAAAAATTTGGGATGTTCATTGAAGCACTCAACGGCATGTTCATTGAAGCTTTTGTTAGACGAATTTTGGATTTTTTTTTTATATTCTTGGATTTGTCATTATCCCTTAAGTAGGGTGGATAGTCCAATAAACAAAGGAGATTCTGTCCAATTTTTTTAAAATTTGACACTTTGTTTTTTTTTTGAGACACGATGAGAATTCATGTGATGAATATTTTATATTTCATATTATATGTGAATTATTTGATGAATTTAGACTATTTGAATGTTGTTGGACTATTTGTTGTTTGTTAAGCAGGATGAATAGTTCTATAAACAAATGAGATTATGACCAATTTTTTTAACTTACACATTGTTTTGTTGGGAACAAAATTTTTGCCGTTTTACAATTATGTACTTTGAAACTTTTTGTCGTTTTGTAATTACATGCTTTCGAAATTTTCACCGTGCCTTCAGGCACGGGCATTCCGCTAGTATATATATATATCATCTAAAAGTCTACTTTCGTACATAAGTAGTATATCATGAAGTATATATTTCACACATAATATATACTATAGGATTATTGGTCCGGAGAATCATCGACCCCAACCATCCTATCATTTACATTAGTTCGGATATCCCTCGACCCCAAAATAAATGTTAAGCATATGTACATTGGTCCCGAAAAACATCGACCCCAATGTTATACATATGTACATTGGTCTGAAAAATCATCGACCCCAATGTTATTCGTCCTTGATTTGATCCGAATAATCATCGACCCCAAATCGCGCTTTCAAGTATTGGTCTGGAAAATCATCGACCCCAATAAAAAATTAAGCATACTTTAGGTATATATATCACACACACAATATATACTACGAATACATACTATATAATCACCTCCCTATATCCCAGTTTGGGGGTAATTATCTCGGAATCACACATCGAGCACCAATAATGATTTATATATCTTGCCTCGGAATCACCCCTCGAGCACAAAGAGTCATTGATTATATTATCTCAAAATAATACCTCGAGCGCCAATATATATATATATATATATATATATATATATATATATATATATATATACACACACTTATGTATCAAAACAACCTACGTATTACAATGCATCAATAGGTATTCACACAACTCGATAGTACGTGTTAGTACGTAGTATATATCTCTCACCTACTCGCCGTACTATTTTCTTTATGATTTTCTCTCACTATGGTATCTATAAGAGTGTCCACCAATCTATAACGGTCCTAGTTACTCCTCCTTATATAAATTCAGTAGTTACCATCTTTAACCTATTTGTATACATCTTAAATTGATGTCTACTCTCTCTTCGTAGCTCAATTTCCAAATTTCCCGATCTATCTCTCAATCGATTATCCCTTCCAGTCCATACTCTAAGTCCTACACTCAATGACCTTAATGGACCTTAAATATACCATACTGGTCTTTATCAAGTCCTTACATAGGTATAATATCACTCCTAAGGTTCCCCTCAATCATTAGTAATCCCCAAAAAGTCAACCAAGAAAAGAACCTAAATTCTTCCTGGGTCGATCGATCGATGGATTTGGTCGATCAACCGACTCCATCGATCGATCGACATTCATAGGTCGATCGATCGATCGAACAGATGTAACTTCATCTTCTTCGATTTTCACCCTATTTACCCCACGAAACACTCATAATTACCCACCAAAATCACATCCGATTATTCCTACCTGAGTTAGGATGATTTCCAATGTTTTAAACACATTAAAAGATCACCAAAATCAAACAAGAATGAATCAACCCCCCAAACTCTCTCATAATTCTAGTTTTGTGTTCTTCCATTTCATTCAATTCAAATTTCACATTTAATCCATAGTAATAATCAAAACTCTTATGATTTATATTCCTCTACAGATGTAAATACAACTACATGCAATCCTATCCACACATGTAATCAATTTGTACTTTTTATCAAAGATTTTTCAATAAAACTAATCACATCATGAATTCCCTACACATGAGTATTATAACATCAATTTGATTTTCAATAAACACTTGCCTTTGTTTGATTGATCTGATTTCATGGTTATTCGTTGCTGATTGATTGTTTCCTCTCAAATATTCTTTTCAAGTTTCCTTGGGGTTCAAGAAACCCTTCACCACCTTCACAAATCTCCCTTAAGCTTTTGGAAAATGGTTATCTATTCTCTCTAATGGCCTCTCTAATCTTTTTGTGTTATGAGACCTTTCCCAAATCTCTAATTATCAGATATATGGTTCTAAATTTCGTTGACCTCTTAACCTCTTTTTGAAAAATGACCACAACACCCTTAATAGGTGCTGGTTTTGTCCAAAATTGACTTGGAACCCAAACTAAACCCCTGGGTACACTATTCCGACTATTTTGACCCATCCGATATCATTTATGACCTCTAAATTATCATCCGAGTCACTTAAAATATTTTTCTCATTCCTCACCTCAGGATAGTCTACATGCACGACTCGCGATGAGATAAAATAAAGTATGCACATATCACTCGCTATGTCGTATAACCATAATTATCAATTATTTACTATTCACAGTCAGTAAATATTATCATGTAATATTAATAAGTATCTATCTCTCAATTAATATTTATTTTAGGACATTTACAATTTAATCACATTAAATTACTTCACTCGCATAATTTAATTAAAACAATATTTTCCCAATTAATTTCTCAAATTATTTAACTAAAAATTCTTTGAAATACGGGGTGCTACAATTTTTGAATGAAAATTATGCATTTTTTCATCCTATGTAACCATGTTTTATAATATGCACTTCATTAGAAAAACATTGAATGACATGAGATAAACTATTCATACCATTAACATAATACTAATAAGAGTTACATTGAGAAAACAAAAATCTTAGGTATTAGATTCTGCATAATAATGACATCTTTCTCATGAACTAAGATGCGTGATAGATCGACCAGTGTTGTAAAATTGAATAATGGTTGTATCTATCTCATTAAATTTGGTAAGTGTAAAAAAGCAAAATAAATAATAAATAAATACTAGTTCCTTTAAAAAATAATAATTAATGTCAAAATCAAGATCTAAAGCAAAAGTTCTGGCAAGATATATAAAAAAATGAAATTTTAACTTGTTCTTAGTGGTCAACGTATGTTGTGCTACCAAAACATATGAAAAAATATAGTGCTACCAATAAATTTTACTCTTTTTTTAAGTTTTAAAGGATGCTTAAGTTCTTATGAAATGATTCGTATCATATAATGCTAAATATTAGAGCACCAAACCCAAAACTATTTTTCCATGTGGAACTTTACGTATCAACACGTCCCTCACGTGTAGCATTACTTGAGCGTAAAACATGGAGATGGATATATTACACTATTAAATATTGATGCAACAACTCCGAAATGAATTGGCAATGGTTTGTGGGGCTCCAGGATCATATATACGGTGGTGAAAGACTTTATTTTTTCCATGGGTACTTTATGTCTCAACTCCCCACTTCGCGTGTGGAGTTACTCCATCCTATCACGTGGAGACAATTATATTGGGCGACATGGAATAATTGAGTCGTTCATCCATTCATTACCTCCTATAATATTATGTTGAATATTTGAGTATCCAACCCAACACTATTGACTCTGGGTGAAAGGATGCCATGATCTTAAATATTGAAGTGAAATGACATAATTTTTCCATGTATAATTTTATGCCTCAACCTATAAAAAATTATGTTTCTTCTCATTGTGATTTCATCATACCCTATATAAAAAATTTTGTTATTTACCAAAGTATAACTACTCATAATTAACCCCGAAAAGTCAACCATTATGAAAGTTGTGATCTTCACCCAGGCAACACAAGATGGTCAGATGGATCAATTAAAATCATTTATGTAGAATAACTTTCAGAAATTTAGAATATTCTCAAATCAAGTATATCATCTACGGTGTTTGTGAAAAAAAAATATCATTGATAAGATGTGTTTTTTAATGTTTGTATTTTTAATATATAAGAAATTTTGAAGAAAAAATGCAAAAATTATGGGTGGGACTTAAATTATGCTCGTTTTAGGTCTCTCTCTCTCTCTCTCTCTCTCTCTCTCTATATATATATATATATATATATATATATATATATATATATATATATATATATATATATATATATATATAGTGATGGAGTCTGGATTTTACACTCGGTCGGGTGTAACACCCCGCTTAAAATAATAACGGGTGGCCAGCCCTATACTATATTAAATCAGGAATTTCAGATGGTCCAGTCTCAACGTCAACTGTCGGTACTATATAATATAGGACTAACTACCCGATATCATATAAGCGAGATGTTAAATAAATTAAAACATGCAACATAACACAACCCAACACTACAAAATTTCTAATAAATAAGAGAGATGCAAGAAAGAACTATAAGAAATGAAAGGAATCACTATACATGAATATGCCATAAATAAATAAATAAACCCGAATAAGCTGTCGGGTCACAGCAAATACAATAATTGAAATGGAAAGAAGATAAACATATATATAAATATCCCTTGGGTATAAACCCGATATACAACATGAATCCTACCTAGAAATTTAAAGAAGTAGGAAGCGGCTACATGAAATATCCCGCAACAGTCCGCACATGTAACGGCTCCCAAGACTCTGGATAGAAGGTCATCCGGCATCCATGCGGTAGGATACCTGTGGAAATATATATGTATATACAAGAAGGAGGGAAAAGTAAACGGGTCAGAGCCCCGAATGTGTAAAATATTTAGCAAGTGTGTTAACCGTGCATAATAAATACCGGTGTACTTAATTTCATAAATAAAGTGAGACCGCACTCTCGTGGAACCCCAACTCACCTCTCATCTAAAGGCGCGCACCTATTCGCGTCCTCAAATTTTTGGTGAAAATTACCCCCATTGATTTTAGGCCAACCTAACTTAACAGGCCTAGCCTATAACCACGAGATCTACCTTCCCGTCATAATCTAAGGATCCACCCATTTCTAAACCAACTAGATTATGATTACAACAATTATGCCATAATAGGCTTAGTGAATTCCTATTTATAATATCACGAATTAAAAATATCATAATTCTTAAAACCTTACCCCTATATACATATATATATATATATACATATATAGGCTAAAGAATAAGAATTAATATCCCTAATATCATGTACATGGAATATTGGCAAAACTTCTCTCTAGCCTCAAAATTGTACTACGTTTCGTGCGTGGGGAGTCTCGCTAAACGAAATCCAAACAAGGAACCGCCCCGTTACACTACTCCTGACAAGGTCAAGACCAGAGATCCGAGATGCCACAAAGGGAATTACTTCTCTCAAATCTCGACATGGCATTGCGTTTCGTGCGTGAGGTGTCTCGCAAAGCGAAATCCAAACAAGGAACCACCTCGTTACACTACTCCTGGACAATGTCGATCCTAGAGATCCATAATCCTTAGCATACAATTTAATACTACCATTACTACTAAACTTCTATAACTACTAAGAAAGAAAGAAAGAAAAGAAAAAGAAAACAAATAAAATAAAATAAAAGAACCTCCAATAATATCCTTGGGATGATATAACCGAATAATACCTTATGTGCGATACATCAACCCCCATCAATCTAGTACACCATAATCATCTAAGATGTACTCCATAAAGTCCATATCCTTTCATCTATAGGATATATATATATATATATAAATATATATATATATATATATATATAGGTATTTATTTCTAACCGTATATATATCATCATCAATCCAATAGCCAAGTGTACATACTACATATGATGTACAAGGCCATGCACATAATATACCCGGCTATATATATCGCCGATAAATTGCATCAATGCTATCATCTTCCCAGTGCCCGGCCCACGTAGCAAAACTGGGGCCACCATGGTGGGACTAAACGACACCCATCTCGTGGTAAACTCATGCACACGACGTCCCGGGAAGCGGTCATAGCTCCAAATCGGCAATGAGACGAAACATACCCATCACGTCTCATCCCAAAATAAATATATATCATATGGTAACACACGGGACGACTATGACCTGGGGAATATCCACACCCTGCTTTTCTAGCCAGGATGCTCACCCTCTACGCGCGCAACTTCCCAATGATAGCATGAGCGGGGTATGCTTAACCAATTAAGTATATATATCATTTACATGCATAATATATAAAATCCATATGATCCAATCATATGATCAAATAACAAACCATCATATACGGTTTAAATATCCGTACCATGTATGTCCACAACATAAAGATATCCATATATCTGTATACATATATATATATATATATATATATATATCAACACATATCCACATATCCTTATCTATATATAAAAGCTAATTCTCGTTCATATGTATAAGATATATATATACCTGGCTATAAGCATACATAGTCCTCAATATACAAGCCGTCACCACCATTTCCATTAAATTTACCTCGATATGTGAATACAATCCCTCACTTGAAACATATTCAATCATCTTCCTATGATGAGTAGTCTCCCAAAACCATATGTATATATTTATACCTATATATTCAACATTAGGGCTATCACCCGAGAGTTTGCGTAGGAATCCATCACTACGCATTTCATCTATATCTGAGAGTACATTAAAGAATCTAGTAATCGTTTTGACTATCGGTATACATATGACTAATAGTCTATAAGCCTCAAGCTCATTCTTTCAATCATCAAATAATCTCATTTCCCTCGATTTTGACTATGGTTCAATCACTTTTGTGAATACACTCATCTGAGACCTCTCTAAGAGTTCTTAGCCTCACATCACATCTACACCTACTTTTAATATACAATTAGGATTTCTCAATCCCAAAGGGTTTCCCCAAAATCTCTATACATAACTCCAAATACATACATGGATACATTTCTCCCAAATTACCCTAAGGAGTCCCCAAAATTCTAATGTGTGAGAAACCCCTTATGTGTCTCCAAGAACATATCTCTTTCATCATAAGATAAGGCCCCAAATCAATAAACCCAACCAAAAAGGGTTTGAATTCACTATGGAGAAAAATATCTCAAAATGCCCTGTTTCCGAATCGATTCGGTCCTATTCCGAATCGATTCGGTCTAGCGAATCGATTCGGCCTCCAAGGCGAATCGATTCGGGCCCGAAGACCTGGGCTTCTGCAATAGGCCGAATCGATTCGGCTTGGGTCCGAATCGATTCGGTCAATGCAGACCTGCCAATCTCACCAAACCGAATCGATTCGCTTGAGGGGGCGAATCGATTCGGACCTGCAATTTTTGAAGGTTACTTCTTCCTCAACAAAACCCACGAATTCTAAACCCTAAATTTTCATTTCTAACCATTAAACCTTCATCAATTTATGATTTTAAGCCCATTAATCAACCCAAAGTTGATCCTAACCACTTATAATCCATTAAATCCCTATTTAACAATGATTTCAAGATTTAACCTAAAAATCTAGGTTTTGGTATTTATACCCAAAAATCCATTTCTTTACCCCACAAATTATGAAATGAAATGCACAAATAGCTATTTAGCAAGATTAAACACTTGCCTCAGATTGGTAGAGGTTGGATCATCCTCGATGTCGCGGTTGGGACGGAAATCCCAAACTTTTTCTTCCTCTCTCTCTTCTTTTCCTTCTTCTTTCTTTCTTCCTTTTTCTTTCTCTCTTTCTCTATTTGAGAAGGCTTCATCCGTAAGCCTTAAATCCTTTAAAAACAACAAACCCAGTTTTAAATGTTAATACACACTTTAAATGACTTGTTTACACCAATTGGAGTCTAACTGACTTAAAAATATTCCGGAGCCGAAATAAAACCCAATGACAGTCATTTTGACTATCTCGACCCTTCTGGGATTGATGGTACCCTCAAAATCATCATCCGGAATACTTTAAAATATTTTCTATTTTTGGACCTCATTTCCCAAATTCTAAAATTCTCCAATTAAATTAAATTTTATTTTCCCAAAATTTAAATTTCTCAGTCTCCAAAAGTCGAGGGTGTTACATCGGGCTAATATATAACTTACATAATGTTTAATAAATGTAAATACAAATAACAAAAGCATTTAAACGATAGTGATGTATTAATTTTATATCCAAAAAAGGAAATGGAGTGTCATATTGCTATATCTAGTCACATGTGATAGATATGCACAAAAAATACATAATGAGTTATTGAAGTTGAACCCTACAATCCTTTCGATAACAAAACTCATCTATTACCGACTCTATGTCAATATCTTCTGCAAGTTCTCTTTCTATGGTGAGTATCATGCAATCTTCTCGGTAATGATCTCCCATCTTATTGCGAAGGGTTATTTCTAAAAGCTTCATAGCTGAAAAGGCTTGTTCAGTTGATGCAGTGGAACACGAATAGTCAATACAAGATGAATAAATCTATCAAACAAAGAATATATCTATTTCTTTCTAGTTCTAACTAATTGACAGACTAACAAATAAATTTTTGACAGATTTTGAAAACTTTGATAATGGGGGATATCAAGCTCATAATTTTTCAACTAACGCCTCAAAGCATGCATATCATCTTTTGTAAAAATGTAAGGATAAAACTTCTCTCCAAGGTTGCATAAATCATCAATTTCAAATGAATTTTAATCATCACGTGGGTGCATAGTTGAACTAAGAATAAGAAGTTACATTGCTCCCTCAGAGAATCTATAATTTAACTCCATTATATGAAAATTGACTGCAGCATTGAATGTATCGACTTGATAATGATGATAAATTGTAATGTTTTCGTATTGCTGCAAATAACGATCGATACCTACATAATAAGAAGAACTCATAAGTCTTTTTCATGTGGTCATTGAGTTTAGTGTATATATGCATTTTTAAATCATGTATACGGAAAGAATAAAACAATGTTGACCAACAAAAAAACCCAAAAACCCATACCCAATACATTAAAATCTTCCCGCCACGGCATAGAAATGGGTCCCACCCACTGCATAAAAAGATTGTACTTATTTTTGTCCTATTAGGTGGGTACACTTTGTGGGTTTTTTTGTGGGTACGTGTAGTTTTACTCATACGCAAAACTTAGTAACGTGTATATGAATTTTTATGGAAGTTATTGTTTTAATTGGGTTGACAAAATATTATTTTGGTCAATTTTATTGTCAATTTATCATGGGACCCGTATGTATTTCGAGACAATTTCACTTATAACGCGTTCTTCTCCATGAAGAAAATAATTTGTTATACTGACCTCCATAAGACCATAAATTAATAAATGAGAAATTCTAATTCAAAGTATCCACTTGTAACATATAATTTGGTTGAAGTTATTGGAAATGCTAAAGTCCCACATATATAAAATATGAGATATGTGTGTTTTATATGAGGACCCAATTTGTTTTGTGGGTCAGTCTTATTTAATTCCCTTTTTTCAGTGTATTTTGTCCTAGAATTGTGACAGCTATGGTGGGTGGTTTGCACTCATTTTTTCAGTTGGTTTTTTAGACATAATTTTATGTTTAAGTTAGTATCGTTCATTCATTAAATAAAGAGACTTATTCAATTGTTGATTTGCATGTTACTTGCAATTTGAAATGCTAATATTGCAAGTACTGATTGTTTTATCCTGGGAGATAATTCCCATTGAGTCCGTGGAGATCGATTGCGTGACAAATTTCATCATAACGAAAAAGTATTGAACATTTGCCTCAATCTTTTCATATATATATATATATATTGAAGGATGTGTAACTTAGTGCTGAAAAATCATTTTAGGGACTCGAGTCAAAAAATCTTAACGACCCTATAATACCCCGTACTTTTATGGTATTTATTTTATTGATATGTTATTTAGCATTTTTCTTATTTATTATATGTGAGAATAAATTAATAAACTAGAATAACTAATTATTTGAGATAATTGGTAATTTATTTGGCATATTTAGATGATAATTAAATGATCATGACTATGTGAATTGTTGTATGTCACATGGTGTAGTAAATTATAAGTGTGAAACTAATTGATGATTAACACGTAAAATAATTCAGTCGTGTTGTTATTTTTCTACGAGAGGTCTTACCATACGATTTGAGGTATTACTAGATTGAGTAGACTCCAGGGTGATATGGAGGCACGTTTACATGTTTTAATCACTTTAATTTGTGCCCGGGGGGGGGGGGTGGGGTGGGTGGGGGTAGGCATACCCTTAGGGTGAATTTTAGACTATTTTGGGATGTATTTCGGAGTAGTTTAAGGACCCAAAATTAGGCCTAATGGGGTGTTTCAGATTTAACATTTTTACACTACCCAAACACTCCCAATTAACTCATTATATACCACCCTTACCAAACCCTAACCCCATTCTTGCTTAAGGAAGAGGGAGAAGACAAGAGATAATAAATCCAAGAGAAATCGAAGGAGAATTCGACAATCTTCAATCTAAGGCAATAATCTTCTTGATGTAGCACTAAGTAATGTGTACTTTGTTTAGAATCAATATTATTCTTGTTGAAATTATTGGGATTTGATTTATTAACATGAAAATTGACGAATATAATGGTTTGATTTCATGTAGAACTCATGTTATAGGATTTGTATAGGTTTCTAATTAAAATCCAAGTCTTATTGAAGCTTGATTGTGCAAAAACTGAAATAGATGAAGAAATTTCTTGTATTAGGGAAAAGCTGAAAATTTTGATTATTAACCCATGAATTAGATGAACTAAATTGTTTACCATTATCATGAATTATTAAAAACATATCCTTACATTTAATTTTATAATCTGATATGTTTTTGGGATGAATTGAAGTTTTTAAAATCATTAATGGAGTACTTGGGTTGAAGTAAAAGTTGTCAAGGAAGTAGAATCTGCGTACAGAGTAGATCGATGACCGATCGATCGATCGACCAAGGTCGATCGATCAATGTATCAGTTTGAGGCCATGTGGGATATTTTGTTACTTGTTAGGGATTTCGAACATATTTAGGTTTGGGACCTTGTTAGGGATTTCGAACATACTTTGTTTCGACCATTAATTTATTTTTATATTTTGTTCAAACATAAACTTTATTAATATAGTATTGAAGAAGTTACCTTCATCGGAGGCATACACGACATAAGAAAAACCTAGAAAGCATAAGAAAATGAAATCATAGACAAGATCAAACTATTGACCTCGAGCATGAGCACGAGAGAAAATTAGCATTTTTTTTATTCTTGGCGTGCAAGCTTTTTATTATTGCACTCGTCTCATCACAACTTAAACCGTTGCATTTATGCAAAGCGTACCCATGCCAAAAATATCTATGTATTGATCATAATATGCTACTATATATAAACAAACAAATATTTGGTAAATAAGGTAGTGTTTGGTGACCTTATAACTAATATAAACACCAAAAATATAAAATATGGCAGTCATATGTCACATTTAACAAATTTATAAATATAAATCATCTACATGAAGACACGAGTACAACGATTTATTTCTTCATAATTTTGGGGATTTTATACCAAAATTTATAATTTTTAAAATAATTTTACTAATAAATTGAAAAATAATATGTTTCCCGCAAAAAAATAACAACCCATTATGTTTTGGAAGAAATTAACTGAAGTTGCAAACTTTGATTTGAGGTTTTATGTGTCAGTTTATTTAGTTCTGGGTGTGAAGTGGAAAAGGTGGTAATCTTCGAGTGATTAAAGTGTAAATATCCCTTAAAATAAATTACAAAAATAAATAGAAAGTATTCAATCTTTAAAAAATAATAGAGTAATGGTGTGACAAAAGGAAGAGGAATATATTGTTCATGTTACCATTATAACCTTTGTTTGACTAAGTTTATGCTTAGACATACTATTTATAAATAGGACTTGGAGGAAACAAAGTGAAATGCCACAAAGAATCACAAGCACCAAGTATAGCGAAAAAGACAGAGGGAAGGAATATAAATAGATGAAGAAGGATGTTTTGACAACACTAATGGTCATTAAAAGTGTTTATTGTCGTCCTTTCCCCATCCACCTCCAATTTAAATGCTAACAGCCTCAAAATGGTGTAAGACCCCATGATTTTGGGACCGAGAAATTTATTTTTGGGAGAAATAAAATTTTATTTAAATTGGGGAATTTTAAAATTTTGCATTTGATGTCTAAAATTGGGGACGTTATAAAGTATTTCGGATGACGATTTTGAGTGTACCATTGATTCCGGAAGGGTCAAGATAGTCAAAATGACTATCATAGAGTTTTATTTCGGTTTCGAAATATTTTTAGTATGTTTGACTCGAATTGGAGTAAACGAGTCATTTGAAGTATGTATTAACATTTAAAACTGGGATTTGTATTTTAAGGGTTTAAGAGGCTTACGGATCAAGCCAATCTCATTTGTGAGAAAGAGAGAAAGAGAAAGAAAAATAGGGAAAGAAGAAGAAAGGTAGAAAGAGAGGAAAAAGCTTGGAGATTTCCGGCCCATACGCGATCTCGGGGACGATTCAACCTCTACAATTCTGAGGCAAGTGTTTAATCTTGCTAAATTATTCATTTGTGTATTTCATTTCATAATTTGTGGATAATCGAATTGGATTTTGGGTATTTATATCAAAACCTAAGTTTTGGGTATTTAAGTCTTGAAATTGATGTTTATACTTGAGATGTGTGGCCGAATTTATCTAACTTGTATTGTTTTGTAGGTGTAATATGTTTTACATAATATATTTTACGAATTAAAGAAGATTTTATTTTAAATTAATATAAAAAATCATTTGACTGACATTCAATAAGTCTAATCGATATTTTTAATTTTGAGAATACTTTATAACTCAATTTCCATTTTATTTTATGATAACTAAACAAATAAAATAAGGGGGTTTCGCATATAGGTCCTATTAGACATTTTTTTACTAATTCTGGACCCACCATGTTTTCCCCTGCATATAAGTCCCACATTTTAAATTTTTGGGGAAACCGTCCATCCGTTTTGATGATTGTACCCCTACCAAGTCGGCTTCAAAATCAAAGCACGCGATCTAATAGTCAGCTATTCGTGCAAAAAACCTTCTTCTGATTTTATCTCCTAGGGTTGTACCGAAACTGATCTCCTGTAAACAAGATAATCGTAATCTCAAATATCGTGTATATCTTCTTCTCTTTTCTTTCCAACGTAGTGACTCATAAGTCGATACTGGATGGGGTTTCAAAGTGTACACCATAGAAGTTTGTCAGTCATCGTTGATGGAGAAATCGTGCCATATATTTTTTAGGGTCTGAGTTTCAAATCCAGAGTAGTTGTAACCATATTTGAGTTGACTGTTGTGTTATATGTAATCGTACTGTAGACTTAGAGTTTGCATTACTCTTTCGTGTTGAGGTATGTGATCAAACCCCAAAATGGTGTGTTGAATGTGTTATATTATACACTCAATCGTAGTAAAGTTACAGTACCCATCGTACAAAGGTCAATGAATATGTTAAGTTAGAGTTTTTTTGTGTTACGAATCATCATTGGTATTTATTAGCTGTAAAAAAAATTCGTCCACATCTTTATCATGTAAATGTTTGCTTAAATTATGAGTCCAAATTTTGTTGAGATGATGTATTATTGTTGCATGTTATATTTGGTGCAAAATGCACACAAGGAACATTACTTTTTGATTTAACCGAATTAATGTGGACAAAAGTCAGGCATGTTTATTAATTTAAAGTGTACTACTCTAAAAAATGTTGCTTTGGGGGTTTTTGTTCCATTTGTTTACCGAATATTTTATGTCAAGTAAAGTAGACACAGTAAATTTTAATGTTTGATGTAATGTACTTGATGTTGATCGAAGCATTTCACGTGACAAAAATTTTTCTTACTGATGTTGGGTTAGAGTTTTTGTGTTCTTTAAATCTCGTTGGACAAGTGATTGTAATCATGTTCATGTAAATTAACAAAGTCAATCATAATATGTTTTTACTTTGATATCATGTAATTGCCTGACTAAATTGTAAAATGTAGATTTTGGTAATTTTTTTATGGTTGGGTGGAGTGGGTTGAATTTAGTTTGAGGTTGTGTCAGATTTTATTTTGACATGAGTTCTACCGAATGGTTTATGTCAAGTAGAGTTCACAAAGTCAAGTTTATTGTATCCATTGCCTAATGAATACATTTTATTATGTTTATTGGTGTGTGATATGTTTGTTGAATGATCTATGTTAGGTATGCTAAAGTCAGTAAATTTTGTTGTACGGATTATGCAATTGATTTGGGCAGTTGTCTTACAAACTAACAAACGTAGTTTTGCAAAATATTTCTTATTGGTAAGTAGTTATTAAACAGGTGTAATAATGTTTAGTTTTTTTTACATATAGGTCCTGTGTATGTAGACGATTTCTCTAAATTATTGCTATCGACTTTTCAACAGTTAGATATTACCTTAGATCTTCTTAGCCCAATCATTAATTTATCAGAGCTCCGGTAGTAGGCAGGGTGCTCGTGGGGGTGGGTAGTGCTGTTGTGAGTTAGTGTGCCGCTGGTGCGGTACCTTACTAATTAATAAAATAATATTACCGAATGGCGTATCGAGTAACAAAACGTTTGAAATATGTCTACAATACAATGTAGAAAAGTTTACAGTACCCAACATATGAAGGTCAAGGAATATGCTAAGATAGAATTTTTTTGTGTGTTACAAATTGTCATTGGTATTTATTAGCTTTAAATTTTTATTCTTCCATATCTTTATCATGTAAATGGTTGCTTAAATTTTCAATTCAAATTTTATTGAGATGATATATTACTGTTGCATGTTATATTTTGTGCGAAATACACACAATAAAAATTACTTTTTGAGTTAACAAAAATTATGTAGACAGAAGTCGTGCATGTTGATTAAATTGAAGCGTACTACTTTAAAAATGTTGCTTCAGGGTTTTTTCTATTGTTGTTTTTGTTCCATTTCTTTACCAATTGGTTTATGTCAAGTAAACTACACATAGTAAATTTTACTATTTGATGTAATGTACTTGATGTTGGGTTAGAGTTTTTGAGTTTTTTAAATCTCGCTGGAATTTGTATGAAACTAATTTAATTTTTTTTTAAGTTATACCATGTAAATGTTTGTCTAAATTATAAATGCAAATGTTTTTGAATGGAAACTTTTGTGTTGAATTGTCTAAGTGTTTTAAACCACAATCAGTAAATTTTACTTTATGAGTAATTTAGTAGATGTGGTCAATAGTTTTTCGTGTTGACAAAATTTATTATTAGAAAGTTTGTTATTCTGATAATAAATACGGCCATATAATGAATGTTTTTTCAATATTTTAATCATGTTCATGTAAATTAACAAAGTTAATTTTAATACGTTGTTACTTTGATACCATGTAATTGCCTGACTAACCTATAAAATGTAGATTTTGGTAATTTTTTTATGGTTGGGTGGAGTGGGTTGAATTTAGTTTGAGGTTGCTTCTGTCTATATTTTGAAATGTCTTTGTTTATCGAATGATTTATGTCAAGTAGACTTCACAAAGTAAAGTTTATTATGTTCATTGCCTAATTAATACATTTTGTTATGTTTATTGGTGTATGGTATGTTTGTTGAATGGTCTATGTTAGGTATGCTAAATTCAGTAAATTTTACTGTGCGAATTATGTAATTGATTTGGACAATTGTCTTGCAAAGTGACAAACATAGTTTTGCGAAATATTGCTTATGAATAAGTAGTTATTGAACGAATATAATTATGTTTAGGGTTGTTTAACATATAGGTCCCATACGTAGATGATTTCTCTAAATTATTCCTATTAACTTTTCAACAGTCACATACTACCTTATATATTCTTTAACCCACTCATTAATTGATCAGAGCTCCGATAGTCAATGGGGTTCTCATTGGTGTGGGTGGTGATGTTGTGGGTTGGTATACCGCTGGCGCGGTACCTTAGTAATAAAGAGAATACTATTACCAAACGACGTGGGTTATTGATGCAGTTTTCAAAAACCACCCACACCCCATCATTGATAAAAAAAAATTAGAATTGTAAATAAGGCCAATTAGTTCATGTTTCTTTTTGTGTGACTTTGTTTATTTAATGGAATACATTTGTGAATTGAATATGTCACGTTAACTTCACACATTTAAGTTGATTTTCTTGATTACGTCATTGGTACATTAGTTATATTTTTAATGAATGATAATTCATTTTTTATATTGTATTCATCATTTATAGTACACACATTAAATTTTAGGATATGAATTGTGCTTATTGAACGGTTTAGGCCTTGTAATATACACAAAGTAAACTTTAACGTATGCAACAATCACTTAGAATGTATTAATGTACGTATTTAGTTTCAAAGCCATATTCTTCACGGACATATTCACATGTATGTTCAACGTTGATGTAGTGTTGTGAGTGGTTACAATTGGTTTTTAAGACTTGTAAATTAGCTTCAGTTTACACATGATTTTTGTTGAATTTTGGGTTATATGGCCTTGTAACGATAGGCATTCGTTATTAGTTGATAATATTTGATATCATAGACCTAGGTGATGATACACTAAACATTATCCTCATTATGTGGCTACACAATTTTCATGGATAATACATGGGTTCATTATAGAAATATGCATGTCATCCCCAATTTTTTTTTGCAAAAGCATTATTATATTCGCCATGATAAATTATGTACCTTCGATATTTACCGATTCAAGTGTTATATATTAAACGGCTATGGAACACACATTAGTAAATGTAATGGTTACGATATTAACACAACAAAATCAGCTTGTTGAAAGTTGTACATAAATCGTATAGAACACAAACTTATACTCTATGCATCATTTAGTGTTATGTAATAAACGTAGTAAAGTTTACTGCTTTATTTACCTAATTGGTTTCGACAACATTCTTGCATAATGTCAAAATTAATTATGAGAAACATTATTATTCTCATTGTAAATGCGTTCATATAGTAAATGATTATTCGAATAGTAAATACGGTCATATTATTATTAATACTTTGCGATTGCAATTATGTCAATTGAATGGTTTATGCCATGCGATTTACATAGAAATTTTAATTGTACACAGTAGTATGTTGTGATGTAGCAGTTTAAATATTGTTGTTACATATTTTTTATATTCAACCTTTAAGGATAACAAATATTCAAATATAATGGCTACCATATGGACACTAAATCAGTTGTTACCTAACAGTACTTGAATAGTGTAAAACACGAATTCATTAATTTTTTTTTATATAAATGACAACGTACATACAATGTATCTTACTATATACATGGTGCATAACATTTAGGCTACACAGTAATGTTTACTGACTGTATGATAGAATTGGTATTGTTATCTACATACACGATTACATTGAATACATACTATAGTTGTTCCCATCAACAAAGTAAGTAATTTTTCACTTACCTATATAATTTTGCAGATGTAAACCAAAAAGGTTACAAGTTTAACGCGATCTTCTTTGATTGATTTATCACTGAAAATATGGGAGAAGGTGGTAAATAATATCGTTGTAAACTGGTTATGTTACGTGATTTGTTGTATGAAATAGAGATAGACGATGGGTTGAAAGAACGCCTCAGAAAACTAAATTTTGGGTGTTGTTTAACGCATTAATAACAACTAAGTTTGATCGTTCGTTTATTACTAAATATGAGAAAAATGTCGAATTGATGATCCGTTCTTACACTGGGGCGGATGGGATTTTCGAAATTGGTGATAACGAAATACAATTCACCTTGAGAGACATATCACTAATATTTTGTATACCGTTCGGGAGTAGTTCATTCAAAATACCGTCATATGTATGAAGTTCGTAGGTGGTTTGGAAATGTTGATGGGATGGTTCAAACATCCAATATTAGGAATGCCACGATAGACGCATCAATGTTACAAACGAATGGTGGGTACGTCGATGCTACAAAGCTTGTATGACTTTACACATTTTGTACATTATTTTTCTCGACTAGTGGAGTATTCGTGAAATGGAGTTTCGTGGATTGTGTATCGAGAATGGATGAAATCTAAAATTTCAATTGGTCGATGTTGATATATGACTATTTGAAAGCGTCACTTGATAAAAATCACGCCAACCCCCACAAATGTTACGGATGCATCATTAGATTGGTAATAACCTTGTTTACTTACACAATTTTCTCTTGTTTACTTTAATTCAGTACTGGTTCAGCGAGAGAACAAATATTATTGAACCCATGGATATCAATTTGTACCCAAGATTCATGAAATGGAATCTTGCAATGTTGAGATCAATACTCGAAGATGGCACTGTTTTATGTGAAAATGTGGAACTACATGTATTTTGATTGTATATATCCTATATGTATTTGTATTAGATGTTTTTTTATGTAAAATTTGTTTGTTGACTTAGTGATATAATACTCTTCCTTCTTTTGGATGACTATTGAAGTTTTTTTAAAAGTATCAACCTTATGTGATGTTGTCAAAATATGATTGAGGTAGATCAAACATTGTTGTTTTCGCGTGAAATAAAATCATGCAAACCTTTTGGTTGTTATAGTCATCCAACCCAAGCTTATAATCTTTAACAATAAACTGTGTGTAGATCCCGATGTGGGTAAATGATAGATTTTTTTAGTCAATAAACATTATATGAGTTCATAGCATAAATACCTTAACAACTAAATATTACACAATGTAGACATTGTCTGTTAAAAACAATACGAAGTAGAACAGGTTAATTCGTTATGTACATTGACATGGTCTGCTATTTTTTTTTCATCCCTAACATCATTATATGTACTTTCTGTTTATCATATGGTCATGACAAATTAATATATTGAACGATATGTAGGATATTAACATACAGTATTGTTTACTAATACATATAATAATATGTAAGACTTATAATGACTGCAAATAGGAGAATACTTTCTAGGTGAGCATGTACGTGTAAGATGATACCAGTATTCCACTTTTGTAAACATTGGCAAGCATATATACTATGTTAGGTATACTAAACATTAAAGTTTACTACTACACATTACTTCCCAGGTGATGTTTCTATTTTTGTCATACCTAACACTAGTATATGCAGTTTCAGATTATCGTATGGTCATGGCAAATTAATATATTGAATTAAATGTGGGATATTAACATACAGTACAGTTTACTGCTACATATAATAATATGAAAGGCTCGTAACGACTGTAAAAACCATAATACATCATACGTGAACATGTACGTATAAAATGATACCAATATCTCGCTTTTGTAAACATTGACAAATACATATACTACGTGAGGTAAACTAAACAGTAAAGGTTACTATTAATCATTACTTACTGATTGATGTTTTTATTTTATTCATACTTAAATGTATTATATGCAGTTTTAGTTTATCATATGGATCTAAAAAATTATTATTATTGATTGATACGTTGGATATTAAAAAACATTAAAGTTTACTGCTACATATAATATTATGTAAGAATTATGTGTACTCTCATGTTTACTACTACACATAATAACAATAATGTGATGCTTGCTTTTTTTATATACTCTTATGTTATTCCTATTAGGGCCATTTTGACAATATGCATGACGTTTTGATGTAAAGTTTATACACTAAAATTTTCTGTTTCGACTAATAGTATGTAAACATTTTATTTACCGTCCAAAACCGCATTCATTAGTTAAATCATATCGGGGAACAAATCATCAATTAAAGTTTACCGTTACACACTATAATTGATTCACAATATTTGTTAGATACGAACAAATGTTGTATAATATTCATGAGCTGCTTGGTTTTTTATATACTCTAATGTGCATTCTATTATGGTTATCTTCACATACGAATTATGTTTTTTTATTCAAAGTTTGTCATCAAAGTTTATTGTTACAAAACGTTTGTTTATTAACACAACGTGTAATATTAAATACTTTATATAGTTACATGTATGTCATAATGTATTAACACCTTGCGCTAATTAAAATATTTTTTGTGAAGAGACTAAGCTTGGAAGACTTTACAAAATGGAGATTGAGGGGGATGTTTCACCATAACAAAACAGATAATTAGTGGCAAAAAAATTTCGTCTCCAAATGAAAAAATTTCGTCTGCAAAAACTTTTGGTGACAACAAAAAATTCGCCAATCGTCTGTCACGAAAGTCCCGTCGCTAAAGGTTGTGGTGACGAAGTACAAATTTTGTCACCAAATTGTACACCGTTTGGTGGCAAAATATATTCTATCACGTAATAGTAGGCTTTTAGTGACACAATTATTTGTAGCCAAACATCTTATTTTTTGTCACAAAAATTCTAATTTTTTCACCTAATGTGTATGATAATATGCAAAAGGATAACCATTTGGTAACAAAATTAATACACTTTGGGGACAATATTTTTTTCACGAAATGAATTTTATTGTCAAAAAATTATTATTTTGGACTCATAATTTTTTCATTTCTCATATAGATATTTAGTCAAATAAATATTAATTATAGAATTGACTAAATTTCATCGACATTATATAAGTAATCAACTACCATCATATACTTACTCAAAATTAAGGTTCAAAAGATTATATAATTGATATAAAGGCATTAGTACAAATATCTCAAAAGCATTGATCAATTACAAAGTAGCCTATAAGCGCTTTTCACAACACATCAACGACAAAGAAGCCTCCGAAAAATAATTCCTAAGGCATTAGTTTCTAACTTTATATTTCCTATGACATAAGTGTATAATCAATTACAAAGTACCCTCCATAAAACAATTCTCAAACAAGTTTGTTAAGTTCTCCTTACATCTTCATCATCCTCCCACAAATAATTTCCAAAAAAGTGTCCTCACAATGTCCCAATCTGCAATTCAAAAAGTACCAAGGCATTAGTTTCCAACTTTATAAGTCTATTAACAATTGATAAATAGAATAACATCCAACAAGAAATAACACACATTGAGCTAAACACCAAAAAAATCTAAATTCAACTTTATTTTTAATATTTTAAACAAATTCGATAGATATTCCTCTATTTTAGACTAAAACCGTCCTTTTAAATTAAAAAAAAAAAAAAAAAAAATCACGAAATCCAACGATAATCCACCAAAATGCCCCTTCCACCTATACAAAAGATAAGGTAATGGCATCCCCAATATTTAAAAAAATCGATAGTGTTTCCTTTGTTTATAGACTAAAACCACCATGTCAAATCAAAAACTAAAAAAAGTCAACAAACCCAATGACAATCCACCAAAATACCCCTTCCACCGATTCAGCAAATAAGGTAATAGCATCACCAATAGAGATATTGAAAAGCCCAAAGGATGTGAATCCAACATTGTAATTTCAATAAATTCAACATTGAAATTATTAGAACTTACCATATAGTAAATGTGGGAGGAAGGGAACCTAACACCATGATGAACAAAAATAAGTTTTTGAAAATATGACAACCAAATATGATCTACATTGAATGATCTACATTGCATGCCATTGCACATATCAATCAACACGCTTACAAAATCCAAATCTAACTTAATTTTACATTCCATGTTACCTTTTCAATCGGTCGTGCTCGTGGATCATCCCGCATGTCAATAGTTAGCGTCCTTATTTATTTATATTATGAACATTAAAACATTCAATATCAATATTTTAACATCATAGGGATATAAACACACATACACACACACACACACACACACACACACACATATATATATATATATATATATATATATATATATATATATATATATATAGAGAGAGAGAGAGAGAGAGAGAGAGAGAGAGAAAGAGAGACTCCCGATCTTTTCGATGGCCATTCGAAATTTTGGCAGCAGTGATACATGTGGCAATATTTGCAAACATTACGCGTACAACATGTCAATCCTTTAACAAATCATATAAAATCATAATAGAGTGTACATGGAAAATTCCATGCCTCATGAATTAATGAAGAGGATAATTTAACAAAGAAAGAAAAGGCATGCAAAAGGAAAAAATAAAATTGCATTTCTATTATAAGATGATAGCTTAATACTTTGTTTGCTTACAAAGAAAAACCAAAAGTAATTAAAGATATCTAAATACCTTGTTATTCCCATACACACACATGAACAATTTTTACAGTGCAAATGTACAATTAATACTTAGGCTTTGTTTAATACTCATTGAATAACTTTCTGAACGGCAAAGAAGTGCATAGCTATTTTTAAAGAAAGTCCTATGTGAGCACTATTAATCAAGTGAAGTATTAATAGTGCCCTAATATGAATACCAAACACAGTTACTAGCACATGAGTGTCATAGAGAAAAATACAATCAAATGAATTTTACTACTGCGAGTAAAAATCATAGTATGTTGAAAAAAATGAATTTGGGGACATTACAAATGATGTTATGCATAGTCATCCAACATTGATGACAACCCAAATACGTTATGAAAATTCAGGCATCTAAGTTTCCTTTGGCGATAATTTGATCAACTGCACTTCCAGTTTAATCTAATGCAAATAAACTATATTGAATTACCGTGGAATACAGAAATATCAGATAAACTATACATAAAGAAAACATAGCATATTTGTGTGTGTGTAAATAAAATGGAAAAACAAGAATTTTAGCATTCACCTATCATATGCGCTAGTTAGTGAATCATATGTGACAACCCGTGATCCGAGATAAGGGGTGGCCAGCCCAACACTCAAATGTAACACGAATCAGGGATGGAAATCATTCTCAACATCACAACAATAAACTGAGTATACGGGAAAACCACCCAATAAATCAGAAAACGGGTTGCCAAAAGTTTTGAATTTAGTTTTAGAACAAGTTAAGAAAATGAATTAAACAACCCAATCTGACAAACAAGTGGAATTCCAAAAGAGTATATACATACATCTAAAACGAATATACATAAGAGGACCGAATAGGCTATTGGTCCGGCTACATACAATGTACTACAACAGTTTAAATATCTTACATAATACATCCATTATTCAAATACAAAAGTTTGGGCCACACGCCCGAGTGAAGACCCGATCATATCGAGAACACAAAGATGAGAGCGTCTAATTCAAGGTCCTGTAATAATCCGCAAAATCTTACAGCTCGTCAAAAGCAAAGGAATGGGAATAAGCACAACAGGCGCCCTTGCGGCGGAGCACCTGAGCGGATACAATCATATACACAACAAGGAAAATGAACCGGTCAGGGCCTGGTTTTATATGATCACCAGAAAAATAAAAAGCATGATAGAAATGAATAGTTATGCATGAATGATAAGGATGGAATTCTAGTATGTTAAACATACATTACCATTTAAGACAGTTTACCTAAATATGAAATCTAAATCAAGTACACAAGAGAATTTTAAGTAAACATCTTTAATTAAAAACCTTTCCTCATAATCAAATTTTTGTATCATTCTTACGTTCCTTAATAGGAAAACAATCTTTCATTAGGTTTAATCACGAAGATATAACTTCACTTCATTAATTAAAAACCTCCATCATTAATCATCATTCCCATTTTATCTTTCCATTCCTTATCAGGAATATAATTTATATCAGGTGCTCTTTATGGCACATATCTCATTCACATGCTCTTTGTGGCACGTATCCATGCTCTTTATGGCATTAATATCCATCAAGTCCCACTTGATGCAGAAAAGTTATATTCTCATACATATAACGATTCTAAGACCGCCTCTTCTAGTTTCCCCACTGGGCGTGCCCCTAAATAACTATCATCTTCCAGGGCCTATCATATATAAGACAACCTGAGATCATAACGCAACGTCGGGAAGCGGCCATATGCTTGCGGGATAGTCAAGACCACACCTGAAATCTCCTTCCCATCGCAGAAAAATATATATATACATAACAACGCTCATATGTCCTAGGACTATATCCACCCTGCGTTAATTTGTCAGGGGGCATCACCTCGCGCGCGGACTTCCCTTATGATAGTATTTAGGGAGGTGTGTACAAGTAAATTAACATTTACCATTTTAAATCTCATTTTCATTTCCATGTTTCATTACCGATTCCCATTTCCATTATCCATGTGTTGGTTCATTTTATTCGAACCTATCATCATTAAATAGTTTGGTTCATTTTACTCAAACCTATCATCATTAAATAGTTTGGTTCATTTTACTCGAACCTATCATCATCGAACATCATCATTAATATTCCTTAAATTACAAGTCCCGACTTAGTCTCCAAAGAATCATTATGATTCCACAATTTCCAAAGTTCATATAACTCTGAAAGCCCCTAAAGTCTCCAAGCATGGGCATTCAAACTTCTAACTTCTGAAAATTTAATAAAAGAAGTAATGCCTTAACATCACTTTAAACATCCCCGGAATAACCCCAGATGACCCAATTCTAGTTTAGGGTGGCGACCAAACTCAACTACTACTCTAGGACTCTAAGTTTACTTCATACAAGAAGGTTCCTAGATCCTAATCCTAAAGAAAAGGATAAACATTTTGCTAGGAAAAATCACCTAAAAGTGCAAGATTTCCGAATCGATTCGGCCTGGATGAATCGATTCGGCAAGGAAGCGAATCGATTCGGTCATGAAAATTAGACTTTTTGTATAAATGCCGAATTGATTTGGACCAGTTGAATCGATTCGGTCCACTCAGTCCTGGACACTGCCCCTGTAGCGTATCAATTCGGACAGGCCGAATCGATTCGCCCCTCCAGAATTGCCATGCTTGGCTATGGAGTTTTAAAGTCCAAATTTATTCCAACCCAAAACCGACCAGACCAAGATCATAAATTCCAACCCATACATCATAAATATCTCTATTTACCATCAATAACAACATTTATCATCCAAATCAACTTCTAAGAGTTTAATACCCATAAATCTAACAAAACCCTAAAATGACAAAACATAACAAATTCATAACTATCAATACTAATTATTCTCCTTAAATCACATAATAGCAAGTAGATAACTTTCCTTGATGTAGGAAATTCAGATTTGATTTGGTGGAAGCAACAATCCAAGCTCCAATCTCCCAAATCTCTATTTTCTCCAAAGTTCTCCTCTTCTCTCTCTCTCTAGGTAAACAATTGTTTCTTAAAGGAATAGTAAGTCTTAGTCAGACTAAATCGGTCCATTAGTCTAAAATTCCCAACTCTAATGACTAATACGCGATATAATGATACGCACTACACATTTAAGCTATAACTAGTCAAAAGTGCCCGAAATACCAAAATGCAATATGGCACTTATTTTGATTGTCTCGCACCTACCGGGACTAACTACACCCTCCAAATTATCATTTTGAAATTTTATAACTCATTTTAAGTTTCGGTTTTATATTAAACCAAAATGTCATTTTAAATCTTATGACACCATAAATCACAACATGGATACTTTTACCTACTCATAAGGTAACTATGCAACATTTCAGTAAATATTAATCATTTTCTACTTTCAATTAATATTTACTCCACATCCATCATTTTATATGTAATTACTACACATAGTAAATAAATATAAAATAGGCTTTCAAAAGTGAGGGTTGTTACACCCAGATCTTGAACTAAAACCACATCATCCTTTTTATCTCTTAAGATTGGGAATCAATCTATCAATAAAATCAAGAAATAAATTTAATTTATAGTTTAGATTTATAAATGTCAGTGAAGTAAGAAAATGTTATTGGTACCTCCATTTGTATTTGTTGTATACTACTTTCCAATATCTCAACTGCGACTACTAAAATAAACAGTAAAAGATGTTAAAAAAATTAGAGCTTTCAGAAAAATCAGACATACAATTAGTCCCGAGTGTTATTGAACTTCCCATAATCAAATTCTTATGTAACACCTAACATGCAGTTATTCCAGTACACAAAAGGGGATTCTTTTAGTATTTTTAATGTCATATAACTGATAGTCTTATAATGCATCAGTAACCCTCCACTCAGTGTAATTTCGTAATTTGCCTCAGTGATATTACGAAAGACCTAAATGTGAAATTATCTTCTTTGAAAGTAATTAAGATCAATTATAAGAGAACACATAAGAACCTTTGGGTCTTGATTTTTTCATGAAAATAAATCACTAAACAAGTTAATCACATCAAGAATGGCATCCTGGCCGCTAATGCCCAGATCCTTGGAATTGGATCTGAGAACACCGATACAATCCACAAATATGTCCATCAATGACCAACGACCCAAAACCTGTTGTATTTTTCACCAACAAAAGTGGATTTAAAATTTATTCATTGATGTTTATCCCTTTAACCATTCAATATGAACCAACAGATCAGTCGATTAATTTAATCCAAACAGTTGATTAAAAGATCTGTTTAAAAAAACAATCTGAGATTTTGAAAAAACAATATGGACCTAATGAAAGGAACAAATCATATTAACATTGACCACCATTTAAAAAAAACAATCTGAGTTATTGATCAGTTCGGTTGAAAACTAGGAACCAATCCAAAATGGATTTGTCCTTTGTCAGGTATGCTGAATTTGAAGGGCGACACACATGATCATGCTATTAAAGTCAAGAATATGATGATATTCAATGCACTTGTCGTTTGTCATGTATGTATAGAATAACTTAACATGTCACGTCCTTCGAAAGTTTTTGGCTACCGTAATACCCAAAAATCAGATAGAAAGTTTCCATAAAGAGATAGGGCAGAGATCGAATCATACTGTAGAGACATACTTCGAAAGGAATGACGGTCATCTAAATTCCATCAATTGTGGTTGGGTGTCACCCATTGCTGCTAAAGAAAAAAATAGGAACGTTTGTCACAAAATAAATATTACACTATTAGCCAAAGTGAACTAGTACTCTTTGGCTCATGAATGGGGGCCCCCTTTATTTTCCTTACAACCATGAAAAACCTGCACACCAACACAATGGAGCAATGGGATAAATTCTAGTAAACCATCAGACAACACAATAAAAGTACAAAAACATATTTTTTATGGTGTTTTCTGTGGAAAAGGTTATGAACACAAGCTTGGTACATTTTAAAGAACCTAGGTACAAGAGCATGCCATGTCTTTGGATCTATGATCTTGTTCACTATTTTTGTAACACCTTATTACTGTTTTAATATCTAAAACAAGATATTTGTTAAAGAAAGAAAGAAAGAATGTACAATTGAGGTGGATCAACAGTTCACAGAACAACCCCTCATAATTGACCAAGTGAGCATGAACAACATGCAACTCAGCATGACCAAGTGACCATGAACAACGTACAACTCACCATAACCAAGGCAAGCTTTAATCGATTAATACTAAAGAACACCATAATAAAGAGAAGAGAAAGATCGTACCTTTGGTAAATTGAGAGTTGCTTGGTCGCGATTTGAGGGAGGGGGATTTTGAGAGGTCCACCAATTAGCGAAGGGATTTGGGGGATTTGGGGGCTTTCGAGTGGGGGATTTGGGGCTAGGAAAGCCTCTTCGTACAGACGATTGGGTTTTAGAAAATTGTAGAGTTTCTTTTAGTATATTTTTAGTAATAGGTGAGGAAATTATTTTGTCACTAATTGATTTTTTTTTTGTGATAAGTATATGTCACTAAATGTATAATAAATTTGTCACGAATAGATAGGTCAAACAATTTCTAGCACGGGGAGTGTGTGCCAAAATTTTTATGACTAATTGGTGACAAATATTTTTAATTCGTCACCAATTTAATATGTTCCCACTCAATTCGTGACCAAATTAATTTTTCCCATAAAAAAGTTATTTAGTGAAAAAAATACTTTTGTCTTGGTTTCTTTTGTCACCAATTAAACAACTTGTTGTAGAGTTTTGAGATAAGACATTGATTCTAATCCGAAGGACTATATGTTGCTCGATGATGTCTACGATGTCGGTTAAAGATATGATGACATCCCATCCACTAGCTCTAATGTAGATGGTGAGGGTACTTCAGAACCATCACCTAGTACCCAATACGATCCCACATTGAAGAAATTAGTGGATATGGAAGTTCAAGTTCAACATTTCGAAATCTTGTGCACTAATAAAGATGTTATGTACAAGAAGTTGTCCGATGAACTTTCGGATATGAAGAAGAAGGAGGAAATGGGAGTGGCTAAGCAAGAGACAATTGAGAAAGTGAAAACCGAAATTGAATTACTTGAAAAAAAAAGTTATATTAATGGAAGAGAAGGAGAACGACGAGGTTTGGAAGTTGAAGGATTAGTTGGCAAGGGAAACCGAGAAAATCGAAGAACTAGTCGCTCAAAAGGGTGAGGCGGATGTATTTTAGGAACAAAGCCCTAAAACGACTACTTTGCCATCTCATGTGCGTGGTAGAACACAAAAATCTAATGAGGAAAGTGCAAATGTGATCCCAAATCATCTTTAACAACTCGTGAGTTCGATGGTTCGATGAGTAAAGAATAATGACGATAGAAAGGAAAAGAATTAAGAGGTGTTTGTTTACCAGCCACAAGATAGGGGTAGGTTGAAGAGGAGAGCGTACAATTCTTCCAAACAACGCCCAGCAAAGAAGAAAGAGAACATGGAGGATGTCATAGATGCCGACAATAAGGGAAATAGGTTGACGCCCAAAATAAAAGTAACAAAGTTAAAGAGAAACGTGTTGACGAGGAGAAGCGTTGTGGCTAAGAACCTTTCTGAGTCGACACTTCAAACGACAAAATCATGGAACAATGACGAATACGGGCATTAGTTACTTTCTATTGTCATACACATTTTATTCCATTATGCATATATTAGATGTAACAGGTCAGATAGTAAAAGTTACTTTCTGCCCTGTTACATCTAATATATGTTGAAGACAAAATGAATTAGTTTTCAAATTGTTGACAACAATGTGCGTATAAAAGAAAATTCACAACCAACACCAGTTTATAGAGTAATTTCAATTTATAAGTAAATTACCAATATTTACGTATAAAAGCAAATTGACAACCGACGTGATGTTATATCCAGTTTGTAGTGTAATGTACTTTGGTTTTTATATTGTAGGCATATCATTCGCTGTGGTGGGGACCGCATCTATTTTGTTTTCCGTAAAGATTTGTTGGAAGTAATAATCGAAAAGTGTATCTGAACTAATGGGGTAATCTAATTGCATTTATTTATTACATTACGTCATTACGTACAATATGATGACATGACTCCAATTTTGTAATAAAAATACTATTGAAGGTATAAACTAATACTTGGGATAATATAATTTTATAGGATGTTGATACATACATGGATATTTTGGAGAAGGCTATGCATCAACAATCCCGGATGACAATTTCTTCAATCAATCTGTGTTATTCACTAGTTTGTGCGGGGTGAGTTTGTTTTTGGAAGTTTGCTTGTATGTATTGATGGCCTAAATATATTTTTTACATCATTTCATATTATCACACTTATGTTTTATAATGTGTAGCCCATGATTTGTGACAAAATGAATGGGTAATGGAAATTCTTTATCGATATGAAACTTCAGCTAGATCCAAGAGAGACGCAGTGGTATTTCTTCCCCATAATTTATGCCTAATCACGGGAAAGAAGATAGGGGTACCACTTCCATGTTATGGTGCTCGACACACACGAGGGCTATTGGAAGCACTACAACCCCCTCATACCTAGGGATGGGATGGAGGACATATACCTATCAGATGCTCAGATATTATTAAGTATTATTAATGAATTTCAATTATCAATACATAAAAGAACATTCCCTCATTCCGATTGAAAACACATATTTTTGTGCAAATTTTAATTAGATTTTAATAGTTAGATCTATCATTACGCCTTTATGAATGAAAAAACATAGGTTATTTCCTGTTACGATAACAATAGGACTGTTCATTATTCTACCCAAACGTTGAATTATACATGCACACTGTTCATATGGAATACATTTTGCTAGTACAGTACACTTTTTTAACTTCAAGGAAATGCCATTTTAATCACATTTTGTTTTTATTAATTACGTGTATGCATACAATAAAGTTTATTTGTACACTAGTTATGTACTATACAACATCCATACATATATTATCATGTACAGATAACATTAAAATTTTGGAAATGAAAGTTCAATGTTTAAGGTTGCATATGAGTAAATGTCAATAGTTTTTAGAAAACAAAAAAACATCCATGTTGTGGATGGTTATTGACATCCGTAATAGGTTTCTAAGTTCATACATCTACACTTCCTTTTTTCCACGACTCAGTGACCTACTAGTCCTCCCCTATATCAATGAGTTTTACAGTACTCGTAAAAGTAGCTAGTAGCAGCTGTCATCCATACTCTATTTCTTTCTTCATCCATATTATGATTTTTTTCTGAATAAGTAATCTAGTAGTATGCCCCTATTTTGATTACTTATAAATTACTCCTAAATGATGAAAGTAGCATCTGACATCCATGTTATGTTCTCATTTCATACAACTACAATGTCTTTATTACTGTTAAGACTAATCGTATGTACACATTCTGTTTGATGAGCTAGACCATGTCAATTAGTTTAATCACATCGCGGAATCGGTCATCAATTAAAGTAGCTAGTGGGACGTGACGTCCATTTTCTATTTCTAAATTCGTACAACTGCAATGTCTTTAGTTTTTACATACTGGTTTAATAGCCTGCCATGTTTCAACTATCTAATATCATTAAAAAATTTATGACCTATTGAGAACAACACTAAATAGTAAATTTTAACCCATTATGTACGTGGCCATGGTCTGCTAGTTTTTTCGTATCTAAATGTATTATATGCAGTTCCAATTTATCATATGGATCACACAGTATTACAATTGAATGATATGTGGGATATTAACATACAGTATAGTTTACTGCTATAAATAATAATATGTAAGAATTTTGTTCACCAAGGTAGACCGCATCAATTAGTTTAATCATATCACATAACCGGTCATCCATTAAAGTTTACCGTTACACACTCTATCGGATTAACATTATGTTTACGACATGAACTCTCTTGGATAACAATATTGGATTACGGTTATTTTGACATACATATGATGATTTTTATGTAAAGTTTATACAGTATAGTTTACTTCCATGACTAATAGTATGTAAAAATAATGTTTAAATTTTTAGACCTCGTCACTTAGTTTACTCATATCGCAGAACAATTCATCAATAATGATTTACCATTATACATTAAATAGTTCTAACATTATTTTCATTATACGAACTCTCAATGTGTAACATTAATAAGATTCTTGGTTTTTTCATATACTATCATGTGCATCCTATTAAGATTGTCTTGACATACGAATGATGTTTTTGATGTAAAGGTTTAACAGTAAATTTTAATGTTACGAGTAAGTTTGTTTTATTGCATTGCTATAACTGGTTCGTCAAATGAGTTTGTTTTATTGCATGGATTATATGTAAGAAGGTTACAATAAAATCATATTTATGAGCATAAATCTTACGGCGTTTAACTTGAATAATGTTAATTATGTGTGGAAAGAACATGCGTAAATGACACTCGTAGAAATCAAGAATAAACATAAAGAAGGAGCTGTCAACAATCAAGTGATATCACATCCATATCTAGCAACTCAAGATTTTTTGCATCCCGTACATCAAGTTCTTAATTATTCGCAATAAATTCCGGGAATGTAATACTTCTACGGACACTCCATAATCTTTGTAATGTTTTTTTTGCAACATCAATGTATTAATTATTCAATCTATTTTTTAGGGTTGATTGTGGAGTTGCAATTTGCTACTACATGTTAAAGCTCTCGAACACTACACCAAATACCGTAAATGGTCATGAATAGGGAGTCACGGTTCACAGCTGTGACCACCTGGTCACGACCCAAAGACGTGACCATGGACCAAATAGGCATGACAAAATCCATGCATATGCATGTTCACGCGTGGTCTTGTACTTAATCACAGATCTGGACCCTGACTCTATAGGGTCACGACTTTAGACCCTGACACAGCCGTGACTATTATGGCACCAATCTTCCATCCAATTTTGGTCAGGGTTGAGTCATGGTCAATATCCGTGACCCAGTACCAAATTTCACAACAAGGTGGTCATGGGACCAACGTAGCCCGCACGAACCGACCGCGTGGTCACGGGAACCCCGGTTTGAGAGAATGACCCAAAATAGAGAATATCCATACTTAGGCTTGAAAATATTCCATGAAAGGTCGAAACCACGCAATGCGACCCAAACGGCCTTGTGGGCGGTGACAACACCTTACAAGGGACCATTGCCTACACTGGTCCCGTATTCGCGTGGTCACGGGACCCCCTATTTGAGAGCACGGGACCTCGTCGAGGTCACCCAAGGAGCACTTGAAGTAACTAATCGATTAGTGTCCCGATTCGAGTATTGTTTTTTGATATTATTATAATTGGTCACCACTAAAAGCCATGACCATTGTTCAATACACAATACGTATAGTTATGGCCCACAGCCATGAAATTTTTTTATGTACACAACCTAATAGTTACGGTCTAAAGCCGTGACAGCCAGCTATTGCACATAAATAGGATCACGGTTAATAGCCGTGACTATAAGGGTATTTAATTGGGTTATTGTCACGGCCCTGTACTGTGACCAGTCTTGCAAACCTCGTCAGGGATATGGTTCGTGACCACATCTGTGACTATTACAGGTCCGTGACTAGGATTTGGGTCAGGGATTTGGGCCGTGACCACCTAATTTGGTCACGATCGATTTGGTCACGGACCAAATCCGCGAACCACGGTGCCTGGTCAAGGATTTGGGCCGTGACCATTAGCCCAGTTTTTGTGTAGTGGAAAGGATATAACATTCAGACGAAAATGAGCAAAGAGATATTGCGAGAATATAAGGCAAATTTGGTCGAGATATTTATGAACCATAGTCCACCAACATTCTCATATGTAATCGCAAATTTCTAATATTTGTTCATTCATTGGTTTCCACAACATGTAGTGTTGGGATGATTTTTTGTTTTAATTAGGTTCTATGTTTATGAGGATATGACATTAAAGTAAACATTATATCTTAGGACCAAGTAGATGTGCTTACATTTTACTTTGAATTGCATGGTTACACATGTCTAGTGTTATTTATTTATTTTTTCTAATGGTTTTGAATGCGATCAACAAAAAAAGGATATTAATTTTATTCTTATTGTTTTTTAACTAGTACTAGTTACAAATATACACCGATATTTGTTATGTTCTTTGTGTAATATCACCGTACTGACTAAATTGTGTAAAATTTATATGTGACGAGTTAAATCCTTTAAAAATCCGTCTCATATATATAATATTTCCATCATTCCGTATTATTACATGCAGTGGGCGTTTTCATAATATAAGTACAACATGTTAATAAACACTTAACATGATTTAATATATACGATGGCAAAAAAAATTATTAGTCATAACTAAAATCTTAATTCGACATGTATAATAACTGTTAGTTCAAACCTACAGTAAGATGTCATACGAAATCCACATAAATCAATGTTTTATTTTCATTACATTATGAGTCATACATTAACATATACATAAAAAAAATCACCTTGACTAGCTATCTTTTTTTACATTCATTAATGTTTCAATATACATACAGTAACATATACTATGTTTAGTGAAATGTGAAATTTAATAAAATAAATGAATGAGTTACCCTACATACATTGAACTCTTTTAAATTTAAATAAATTTTACATTCTGGTAATGAACTCTCATATTGCAATTACTCTTTTCCAATCAGCACAATTGCATATAATAACATTTATTATTTAGTTCATAATTAATAAAACTTCCTCACATTACTCTTTTCCAATTAGCACAGTTACCGTGCTAATTAAATTTATTAGAAACGTCTAAAATATAATGAAACTTATTTTTTTCTTACTATTGTTTAATTTTTAGTACTTGCAAATATAGGCCGACGAATGTTCTGCTCTATGTATACCATCACCGTACTTAATATTTGATGTTATTTTTATATGTGACGGGTTCCATCCTTTAAAAAACCATCGCATACGTTTAACGTTTGTGTTATTTTATATTACGATATGTAGTGGGCATTCACAAAATATGTCCAACAAGTTCATAAAAAATTTACACAATTTAATAAATACGATGGCACACAAATTGTCGTCGTGACTAAAATCCTTATTCAATAATTAGATTTATATTCACTCCAAATATACAGTAACATGTCGTAAAAAACCTACATAAGTCCATGTCTTCTTGTCGCTACATTACGAGGCATACATATATCAGTATATAGGGGGTTACATAACACATCAAGTTGATTTGCTAAATTTTTTTACATTCATTAATGGTTGAGATGTCGAGACATTCACAGATACTATGGTTAGTAAAACTTCAAATTTAATAAAAATAAATATATCATTTACCCTACATACATTGGACTCTTTAAATTTTAGTCAATTTCACATCGGTATTGAACTCTAATATTGCAATTACTCTTTTCCAATCAGCACACTTGCATACAGTAACATTTTCTTTGTAGTCGAAAAGTAATAAAACTTCATCAAATTACATCAAAGTTGTGAAATATTAAATTAAAAACAAAATATCATAAATAATACAATACATCATCACTCATTCAACGGTTCAAGGAATGTCTTTCGATTGTGATGCCCATATTTTTTGCACCTGCTATACGTAACATCCTTTGGTTCCTGGGACCTTTAATTTTTACGTTCGGCCTTCGGTCTACCAAGAGGATGTTTAACATCTGGTGGTATTATTACCACATCATTAGAAGATAAGTTTACTCTATTAAATGTAGGAATTGGTAAAATTGCAAACACATACATTTTCAAGAAGTAATCGACTGAGAAAACCTCATCAACATAATCCTTCAACTCATACCTGCATCTCTAAATTACTATAGACACATGATCACACAAAAAATCGTTGAGATACCATTTACAACATGAGTACATCTTATATTGCATATTAACATTGAAAACTTCATCCGACCGAACCTTGAATATGCATTCACTGGCCTTGTTCATAACCTAAGTATGACTTGTCTCTAATGACTTTCTAAAATAGCAATCCATAAATGGATAAGGAATTCGGTCCACGCTTTCACTTCGTCTCTCCTGAGAGCACTCAACTTCATAATCTTACATCTAATTATATCTACTAAGTCAGTGATTGGGAGGTGACGAGGTTCAAGTATCCAAGAATTAAATGACTCAACTACATTTGAATACATTTCACCATAACTTTGACCACCAAAATGTGCATTGCTCAAATGTTCATTCGACATCATGGACAAAAATACATGAACTATATCTCCTCCTTCAACAAACAACCAATCCATACGTTTGTTCAGCTTTTCTTCATTAGGTGCGTATTCGCAAACTCCAAATATTTCAATGATTGTTTCCTTCACTTTGCTATGCATCCCAGATAACTTGCCCCTCATATTACATTTCAAGTGTTGAAAATAATATCCATGTTGCGAACATGGGAAAACTTTTGGAACTCACTTAAGAAACCTAATGTTACAATTCGAAATGAACATGTAAAGCAGTGAAGTGTCAATGATGTTCGAAAACTGCATCATGAACCATTCCCAATTATCATCATTTTTCGAGTCAACAATCGAGAATACGATAGGAAACATGCCTATCAAATAAGAAAAAACATTAGAAAAATGTAGCATTGATTGTGTGAGTTATTTAGTCATATTATGTGTACAAACTGTGCAGCATGTCTCACACTAAAGTTTATTGTATGAGATATGTAAGTCTATTACACTTGTATAAGTGTAAGAGGTCAGATAGTAAACTTTACTGTGAGACCTGCTGCACAATGTGTATGCACAAAACAACTAGATAACTCACATAATCAATACTACTATTTACCATGTCAAGTACTTCAAACCACCCAAATAAATACTACCTTGATATAAATTATTGACTATAAATATTAATATTAGTACAAACACAACCTGAATTTTAGTGAGTTTATTAGTACAAACAAATACTAATAGATTGATTGGTTAGTGGTAGCTTGTTACTTCAATGAGTTGTGATCCCGATACTATACACATTGATAGTATACATGCTTTCTTACATGAACTTAATTTATAAATATTTTGATGTTAGGCGTAAACTGTAGACATTGTACCTTCCTAATTATCATAAAGTACTCATACTTCAAAATACATAGTAATAAAACATCATATCACAACTTTACATAGAGTCCATTAAGTAAAATTCAATGTTTCAAATAATTCTAATGTAAATACGTTGGTTTGCATTTTTTCCCATCGCCACCAATAGATTTCCTTTGTACCTGCTTTTTAAAAACGTGTCATCCCAAAAAATATGTGGTCGACAGTGCTTGAAACCTCTATATATGCATCAAAATGCTACAAACATCCTTTTGAATTGACCGCTATCATAATTTTACTCGATCGATAAACGACTATTGGGGTTTGAATTCATAGTTGTGTCCACCTACCATCATAACTTGCCAAATGACAGTGATTGGTCGACAAACAACTGTCACTTTGGTTTTTCTACAGCCTACCTTGCCCTATTATATTCAAGATCGTATCCATACTCATCTTAAATAAATGTGACAATGTCAATGGGACGAGTCATATGATTCGTTCTTACTCAATTTGCTATTTCGTTCGCAATTATCCTTTAAGACAAACCACTATGTTTACGAGTTCTTTACCCAACTCCACATGTGTGCTCACAAATAATTTCTTCACACAAGAGAATTTGTTAACTGTGTCAACCCTACCATGCACATACCAACCACACCAGGTCAATAATCTGTACTTACACTCGGCGATAACCCGTTTAAAATCATTCTTGATGTAGTTAAATTCAAAGCCCACTTCTTTAGCATACTTACAAAGAAACTTACGAAATTCAATCACCCCACCTCTATATCGTTGACCAAACTTTATAATACCCTATGACCAACAAAATAACAACAAATGTTTAGCTGTAATATAACCTTCTTCGTGTAATAACTCATTCAGGCACTCAAAATCTGCACCTTCGGTTAAAATGTCATCAATAAAATCGTCAAAAATCCCTTCTCCATCATTTAGAACCACCTCCCGAGTCATGATATTGACATCCACAATTTAAATGTCCTGTTTACGGCAATGTGATAAAAAAATAGAAATATCCTCATAAAAATCAACTGCACATTGAGGGTGCCCTGCTAAATTATAAGACAACGAAATAAAGGCATCAACTATATCAATCCACCTGCTATGAATAGAGTCAACCAACTCTGTAACTATCAATCGATGTTGTAACATCCTGGCAAATGTCCTATCCATGTACTTGCACAACAATATGACAAACCCTTCCATGATTACTACAAAAAATGTAAAGTTAATCATTACATATATAAGTTTACCCCACGTAATGTTTAAGAATGTCACATAATGTATAAGTTAGTCACACACACACACACACACACACACACACAGATATATATATATATATATATATATATATATATATATATATATATATATATGTAGGACATTTGCAAAACGACATATATATACATTACGAAATTTAATTTTATTTCATTACAAAATTTAATTTTATTTCACGCAATGTAAAAGTTAGTAACACACACACACACATATATATATATATATATATATATATATCTGTGTGTGTGTGTGTGTATTTACATTAATATACTTTAATAAATATAAATACGAACACGAAATAATGAAAATGCAATAGTGTAACGAAAAAATTTCCAATTGAGTCGATTGTATGTATTTGACTTATTTCTAGAACAAAATATTATTTTTTAGTCATACAAAGATTTTTTATTGTTTCGATCCCACACAGTCTATGACATAAAGTTTATTGAAAACATTGCTGCCAAACTTCAAAGATTTATAATGTCGAGATTAATTTGGTGGACATTTCACATCTTCCATGCGTTCCGATCTCTCAGGTATGAATGTGTAATGTTTATGGGACTCGAAAAATGTTTTAGGATGTTATTTTTATTAAAAAGTGATTTTAAAATGTTTAAACTTCGTATCTTCTAAGATAAGGATCGTTTAGAGTTATATATAAAAAAATCTTTAGGTCGTTCAAGTGAGATGCACATGTTGTTCAATTGACATTCTAGGTCGTTCAAGCGAGATGCACATGGCGTTCAAATGACATGGAGATTTCATTCACGCAACATACTTATCTCATTCGAACGATGTGTAAACTTATTTTTTTTTATTTATGGCATGTTTCACTCATAATTTCGAAAGTTACAAAAACCAGAAAAATAGTTTACATACAGTACGTTTTCTGCACAAGTTTTCTAAGGTTTTCAAAGTCTAAAAAAATCCTTAGAGTTTCAAGATCCGAGCTTTCATACTCTTATACTATAGAGATCTTGGTTTAAACAATTCTGGTTTCATTCATCACTCTGGACATTAGGTTTTGCGGTGAGTAAGCGAAGGGGTTCGCATTCAACATCGTAGACGTCGTCAAGATGTATCGATGGAAACCGAGTCATTCGTTGACACATGTGCTGTGGACAGGTATCATAGAAGGACTTCTATGTGGTTACTGTGGAGGACTGGTTGAAGATCAGAGGAGCATCAAAACTTGTGGGGGATCGAGTCGTTGAGTAAGTCTATCGTCTGTACGTTGTAATACCACATCATAGTGATTGTCTAGCTTGGGTCGTCTGAGGTTTTTTCCCTTAGTGGTTTTTTCGTACATCCGACGTCTCTTTTGAGAACTTATTTATTTTACTTGCTTTAATCACCTAGATGCATGTTTGGAATAAACAAGATAAAATTAGGCTTAACTACAATTGATTCACATACTTGTTGCATATAAAATTAGAAAACGATTTTTCAAAAAAAAGTTGTTTTGACATCCTTAAAGAACATTCAAAAGAAAAAGGGGCCTAAAAATATGAAATGAAGTTTTATTTTTTGTCTAATACGAAGATGACCCAAATAAAAGCAACAATAGACGAAAGTTTGTTTTTATAAAAAAAAATAAGATTCAATTAAAAATACACAACCCAACCCATATAAACGGTGACAAGGCATGGAAATATTTTGTTTATCTAATATGTACAAGACCAAAATAAAATCACGTGAAACTTGTTCTGCCAATCTTTTACGACACGCCATTCTTAAGTAATGCATTTTCTCTGTTTCTGTTTCCCGATTTTGATTCTCCTTACTAGTATAATGTCCCTTCTTTTTTCTTCTGGGGAAGTATATCACACATATCGTTAGTTTAACTTTCAATTTGCTGACATTGACAACGATATCCCTATATTATTACTAGGAAAATGTTGAAAAATCAGTTAATTTTACTATAATTCACACTAGAACACATATTTTTTTAAATTTTCAGTAAGTCTATGTGTATTTCAATAACTAATTTATATATATATATATATATATATATATTCTGTAAGAAAAATAAATTTATTAATAAATAATTAGGAGATAAAGCCTCTCATAGCGGCTCTTAGAAGCACTAAAGATATATAAATAAAATAAAAATAAAAAAATAAAATAAAAAGATACGAAAACCTACGAAGTGTTGAACGAGAAGCAGAAGGCCTTAAATTATATTTTTAAGAACCAATTTTCCCTCATCAGTTAGGGTCGAAAAACAGTCCACTCGAGATTTTTTAGTTTCACCCTTTTATTTGAATCCAACCTCCATGTCTTGATTGGTAAATGTTGAGGCTTCAATATTTCCTAATGTGTCAAAGGAATTACCTAACAAGTGTAGTCTGATCATCCAGAAGAGTCCATCCACAAACTTTCGTATCTTTTTCTCTTTACTGTTCACCTCGTGCTTCACAAAATTATGAAAACGAGTGAATTCCTCTTCGTACTCTGCTATGGTTCGCTCTCCCTGAGAAACATCATGAAATTCCCACTACATTTTTGTCTTAATAGCGGATGGGAAATACTTGCGGTCACACCGCGCCCCGAACCCATCGATAGTCAAAGCATCCCTCTCTTCTACTGTGGTGAATGACTCCCACCACTATAAAGCTACGCCCACTAGCTTGAATCTCACCAAAATATGCTTTAGAATGTCACTTCAGTCAATCATACGAAGGTGGCACTACATGCCATTCCTCCACTGACTAGTAACTACTATGTCCAACCCCCCCCCCCCCCCCCCCAAAAAATAAAAACTCTAGTGGATGTCCTTTCTTAAAATCCCCCTCACTCTCTGCCAATAGGATGGCCCCGAATGTTCCTGAATGACTGCTGCCATTGGCGGTTGTGTCTAAGTCTATAGAAAGTATTATGCCATTGAAGTCATCGCTGGATTAACTGCATGTGACGTAATGTTGGCCACCTCTGTTCACGTAATGTTTCTTTATGGGTATTTTTCCCCAGCATTCGCTCTCGTCTATACGTTCTCTTTGGCATAATTTGAAATGAGATTGGAGTTTATATAAGCTCACAGTCAAATCCAAAACAATCAACAAAAGAACACAGATGCATGTGCATAAGGAGGAATATAACAGTCCTATAATAAGACTATATATCAAAGAATGATACGTTGAAACATAAAATGTCACACAGATACAAAGGCCACTAGAAGATGGATGCTCTGATACCATATATGATACCCCTCCTATTTCAATCACATGTGATCAATCCTTTAATAAAACAAACAAGAATCTCATTTGGTTCATTCTTAGCATCCCTGTCGAAAACTTTTTAAATTACTAACCACCTATGTTAAATTAAGTCGTTGCTAAATTTTATCTTTGATTAACGTAACAACATGCGAAAACAAATCATAAAATGCAACAATCCATACAAATATAAGAGTCTGAATCATCACATGATAAATACATAAATAATAAGTACCAAATAAACCATTTCTTCCAAAATTGAATCCAAATATATCTTATGATAAGTGAAATTGAAAATACTGTATCAACTAAAGGGACAACATTCCCAAATGAATTATTGATCATCCATCCTAATATATGAATGAATAATTTAAGCATGTACACAAATCTTGCATGCTTCCCCAAGTGTTGCAGCTAGGCATCCCTATAAAGAATCATAAAGTCTAGTGTCCCTCTGATTGGACACCTAAATTGTTTTGTAAATTTATTTGATACTAGCCTGAGCCAAAAATATTTTAAAAATATTTATCAAGTAATTACGATGTAGTAAATAAATATGCAGCTAAACTTTTCATATTTACACCGGTGTCGCCCTCTCATGAGATTATCCCTTACCTCTCAGCTATCGTGCACACGTAGCACATACATCTTAACCCAAATAGTTACACTACCGTGTCTAAGTAGACTCATTGCAAAATCTCCTTAGAACTCTACCCTAAATCGAGTATCATCTAACTTTGATTTCTTAATTAGCTACGTCTCTCATTACCTTATTAAATCATTATTCAATTTATAACTTCACTCCTATACATTTATTAGAAATATCACACAAATATAGTTATATATATATATATATATATATACATCACTCATAATATATGTAACCGCATCCACTAAACTGAGATAAATGCATACTCTGTTATTGAGTCCCTGTACCTCACGTACCAAATCCTGGACTATCGGTTCGAAATCACCCTCGAACCATAAATATAATAAACACATAATAGAGGCAAACATAGTACTAAGACCTTGTAATACGTACATATCTAACCCACCCAAATGACCGGTGTGTCCATCCCGAGATCTTCCCCTTCCCCAGGGGCTTTCCATGGGGATGAGTGGGAGGATAAAGGTGTGACACCCCGACTAATTAAACACCGGGTAGCTACTCCTTTGTGAAATTAATACACAATATTAAGTTGGTTCAGTTCTTAGCATCACTGCCGAAAACATTTAATTTATTACTAGCGACCTAATATTTAAAAATAGAGATGCCAAATTTAATTAATTAAATTAACATGAAACTGGTTAAATTAAGCTAACTATATAACATCCACAACATAACCACAACAGAATAATAATGGAACAAGTAAAATGAGTCTGGGGTAACAATCCCCTGAATAAACCAAATACTGAATAAATCCCAATACAAAAGTTTGAGTATATAAAAGAAATCAAAATATGAATATGAAACTGAAATCTGAGAAAGCTATCTATAAATGGAAATGGGCGACATGCCCTAACAAATGAGTAATCCTGAATAAAATCAAGTGCAGAATGTGAATGCGTCTAATACCGAGATCCTATAACTTCCACAGCAGCTATAGCACGTCATCTGAATGAAACTCCTATGCTTGGCGTCCCTGTGCCTAGGCACCTAAAATGTTTTTACCAAAAGAAATAGATTTGAAAGCAAACGGGTCAGAGCCCGAGGTGAAAATATTTTAAAACTCCAAGCGTTTAAATTACAATATTAAACAACACATATTTTAAACATGTTAGTTGTGTACTCTCACATGATATTCTCACCTCTCAACTAATGTGCACGCGTAACATATACCCTTAACCCATCCTAGTTATGCCACTAACTAACTAGTCTGTATCACTCATGCTTTCGCATTCTAACGTAGGGTATCTACTCGTAACACCCAAACAAGTCATATTCATAACCCATATTCACATTCATTAAATTACTTATCTCAAGTGTTAATTAATTTCTCACATTCTTATCCCATTCAAAGATCTTAGTTATTGACATCTACTAAGTAACAATGAACTAGTCGAAAGTACATAAATATATCACTCTCAATACATTTATACATATATGGCACCGCTAGGTTAAGCTGTGGTGCACACATACTCTTCTATTAAATCCATGTACATCACGTACGTAAGGATCACGTGTTTCGAATCAATCAGGAACCGTCTCAATACAAATCACACATATTGGAGGTGAACATAGTTCACATACCCATGGGTCATGCACATACCTACGCTCCCAAGCTCAACAGACTTATCCATTCAGCGATAAGCCCTTCCAAGTCCTATGCTATGAGGTATGAATCTAAAGTCCCCCCGAAGGCAAACTAAGACCAGACTATCCTCTTACAAACGACATGTCATGATAGCAAGTATGGTAGGTATGTTATACACACAATAATCCATATACTAAAAAATCACATGACTAATATATATACAATTTCAATGTAGGTATACTCCTCCCCTATATAATAAGTCTCACCCACAATATTTACATTTCATATATTATACGTAATATTTATTTAACGCGATAAGTCTTGTCATACGGATTCGGGTACCTATACCTATCCCAAGTGAATACTAGTTCTCCCATTTGTTCCTAAGGTTATCTCATCAATTATAAAATCCCTCTGCTACTATTCACACCCTTACATTATCTTTCATTCAACTTTCAGTCCCAAATCAAAAGATTTCAAACAATCCTCACTCAGTAACCGCTCGTAATTATAATGTCCGATCCCATAAGTTCTAACATTTTTAGGGCAATAAATAAGACCCTATTGACCTTAACAAAGTCCCACAATAATATATTAATCACCCTAAGAATTAATATCGGCTTTGGAATTTTAATTAAACCTTAAAGGAAAACAATTGCCAAAACTCAAAAGAGGTCGATTAATCGAGAAAAAGGATCGATCGAACGATCATCGATTGATCGATCATCAATTGATCGACATTCTTGGATTGATCGATCGATCAAGCAGGTATCCGCCCGAAATTTCATAACAGTTACGGGATTCTCCATTTTTACACCTCCAAATTCTATTACAACGTCCTAAACTCCCCAAATGAGTATAATAATCATGAACCAACATTACTACCCCAGTCTTAACGTTCAAGATTTATCTAAACATCACAGATTATCGATTTCTTGGATTCAAAGTCATTAAAATACTATAATTCTAGTTTTTCCTCATCTCTCCAAAAATCATAAAAAACCTCAATTAAATTATGTGATTTCCTAACCCTTAGTTTATAATTCATTCCCTTAATGAGTCCAGAAGGTCCACTATATGCAAACCTGCCCAAGTTCATGATTTAGTCTCCAATTCCATATTATCACAATTATACGTAATTTGTCTCCAAATCTATCATATCATGTAGACCATATGGCATGAATCTTTGCAAGATAAATCACTTTCCTAGAAAATATAGATTATAATCCATTGATGGAGGTATTGGTTGGTTCCCCCTCTCTTTCCGGTCACAAATCCGATGACGGTGGTGGTGTGTGGTGGTTATGTCCATGGAGACCCTTGGAACTTCTCATATCTTCCTCTCTAACTGCCATTATGATTTTTGGTTGTGAAAACCCCAAGGGAATCAAGTGTTGGCTGATAATTATCACCTAATTTTCGTGGGTCACTATACATTAAAAAATATAAATGAATAAAATACCCTCCCGGGTTGCTGGTTAGGCCTAAAAATGTCCCAGGACCCAAACTAAACCCCAGCTAGTGTTTTCTGACTATCTCGACCCTTCCGGACTCGTTGGCGCACTCAAAATGATCATACAGATGACATACAAATAAAATCCTTTAAAATCCATTAAATTGGGTCCTGACATGACTGACACGCGCGTCCTAACTTAATTATCGAACCTGCCGTATTTTCAACTCATGATAAATTTAATAATTTCAATAATCACATATTACCATAATCACTTAGTAATATTCAGCATTATCATCATATTTAAATAACTCTCATCTCGCTAGTTATTTAAAATCAGAATTAATTTCCAATTAATTATCCCAAATTAATTTAATAAATCCAATCATTAAAAGCAATTTCATTTAATAAATGTCATAATTAAAAGCGATAAAATTATGGGCTATTACATACTTCACCCCCTAATAACGGAATTTCGTCCTGAGATTCGAAAAAGTAGGCATACTTTGAAAAATTAGGTATCCTCCTGTACTCAAAACAAAATAAAAAAGAAAGGCTAAATCACTACCACCCTCGCTTTACAACAATCTTATTGAACACTCTTGACACTTTATCAGTTTTAGGGTTAAACCTTAATAAATTCATCCCACGTTGTGCTCTTACTAAACAACATTCGAATAATAATAGTCTATACATCATTGGCCGCATTATCTCAATATTATTCTGAGTTCGCACCTCACTTGTTATCAAATCTCGCATTTATTTAAACACAGAATTCCCATCCTGAGAGAAACCATAAAACATCTGACTATTCTTGTCCGTTCTTTGAATATCAGTTCTTGATGTTGTGACTTTTACACAAGGGAAATCCACTTCAGACGGTTGGTGGTTATCCCATTATAGTCATTGGACTCTAAATTCTGACTGATCCCAAAACTCTGATAATCCGCTCACCACTACGCATCCAGAGGGTGGATAGTAAGGTTCATTTACACAAAACATATGTAAGTACCCCGTCCACTATAAATCTGTATGGGTGCTCTCACACAATTCTACTATGAGGTGATATCCTCTCATTTTTACCATATTATACGTCTCCTATTATCTATACCCGTTGTGGAATTCAAATAATCGCAATGAGTACAAAATTTATTTTCATATTGTTCCACCAGTCGTCAATCACCTTGCGCCTATTCTTTATGCTATAAGTGATACAACTTTCTCAAAATGAAACTATTCCCACTACTTCCTTATACCCCATATTGAAGGTGGGTTTCGGGTATCTCATCCTACTTCAGAATAATGTTGGGTAGGACCACATTCCAGCTCGATCACTATCTAATAGTGTAAATAACCCAAGGATATACAAATTTCTTTCCTTCTTGAAAAATCGTTCCACGCATTTGAAGGAACTCATCACTTATCTTTATGATTGAAACCCATTAAAGAAATTTACCAGCTTGACTCTTCCGCTACTAGAATTGTGGCTCGACACCAAGTTTCTTTTTGATACCCTTACTGCAACCAATTTCTATCTATATGTGGTGCATGTGGGGGATACTAATTATGTCCCACTTAACACCGACTTCCACTTATAAATTCTCCCATTAAGTGATACTTAATTACTTTCTTCGTCCTTCGGCGTATACCAAAATTTTGACTCATGCACTTTTCACCACATTCTGTACATCGGGACTTTTATTCCTTATTCACATCCTCCCTTTATTTATGAGTAAGTCACCTTCAACATACGATTGGGTGGAACTCTTTCCAAATTGTCCATAATAGTTAGATATTTGTCTTCTCAAGGGATACCCCCTTTTTTAATGGCTTCCCACTGCCTTTCCACCAATTTTGAATGGCTACTATTATTGCACATGAGTATACTGATTATCATCCTTCTCTTACGATGCTTAATCCATTCTACCACTACTATATGTAATATCAGTCTCACAAGTCTCACCCATTTCTATGTCTCTTCTTCCGGCGATTATCACATCAGCAAACCAGGGTGTCTACACCCCTTATAATCCATGCGTACGGGTTTAAACATCATATACACTTCATACGTACTCCAAACTCCTATTTCCCCTGCATTCGCAACGTGGCTATAACACTTGAGTGTCCTCAATGGAGAAGAGGACATTGAAGGGGAAAATTAACTTACAAAAAGAATTGTTTGCACTTTTGGGGAATTCTTCTTGGATAGTCAATTCAGATGGAAACGAAGTCACGTTTTGTTAATATGGAGGCAAACGCTTCCCTTTGTGGGGAGTTACAAGAATCCAAGAATGTCGATCGATCCTTTTTCTCGATCGATCGACCTCTTCTGATTTTTGGCAATTGTTTTCCTCTAAGCTTTAATGAAAATTCCAAAGCCGATATTGATTCTTAGGGGGATTAATATAATTTTATGGGACATAGTTAAGGTCAGTAGGGTCTTATTTACTGCCGTAAAAATGTTATAACTTATGGGATCGAACGTTATAATTACGAGTATGTGACACCCCGACTAATTAAATACCGGGTAGCTACTCCTTTATTAAATTAATCCAAAATGCCAAGTTGGCTCAGTTAATAGCATCACTGTCGAAAACATTTTTATTTTTACTAACCAACTAGTAATTAAAAAGTAAGTGCCAAATTTTATTTAAAGTCTGATTAACAAGCAACAAGTGTAATGAAGAAATAAATAACACCATTCACCATACTGAAGTAAAACAAATAACCATCACAATAGAGTAAAATAAAGTCTGGAGGAAAACTCCTCACTACAATCCCAAAACTGAAATGCATAACCGAATACTGAAATAATAAATGCTAAAGTCTGAGAACTGAAAAGTAAAAATGTCTCTAAATAGAAATGGGCAACATGCCCTACAACTGATAGATAGTGACTCTGGAATCCAAAAGATAGAAGCGTCTACATGCAAATCCCTGTATCTTCCACAAACAGCTACAGCTCGTCATCTGAATGAGAATCCTATGCTTGGTGTCCCTGTGGCTGGGCACCTAAAAATGGTTTTACAAGAAAAAGAGATTTGAAAAGCAAACGGGTCAGAGCCCGAATGTGGAGTTATATTTTAAAAACCTGCAAGTGCTTTAAAAACATTTAAAACATTAAATGCAAAGTACATGTTAGGACGTGCACTCACATTATATTCTCACCTCTCGTCTAACTGTGCACTCCTAACGCAAATACCCATCTACAACGATATAAACCACTAGCTAAGTAACGACATATCTAGCTAGACTGCCAAAGGTCCTACCCATAATACTTGGTTTTATTAACATAATAACGCTCTTAATTGAATAGGGTTTAACGTAAACTCAGATACTCAATATGCAATATATATAACTATCAGTTAACTCGCTATATTATTCTCGGGACAATACCGTTATTATATTCACAATATTAACATGAAGGTTCTCATTAATTAAGTGTATATTATTCACATCATAAATATACAATACAAGCACCCCGAGAACTAAGCTGCGGTACACACATACTCTGCTATCCATCCCGGTACATCACGTACATAAGGATCACATATTCCGAATCTCTCAGGAATAGTTCAGATAACACAAATCACAAATAGTGGAGGCGAACACAGTCACCATCACATGGGTCACGCACATACCTACGGTCCCATGATCAGCAGACTTATTAATATCACAATAAGTCCTTCTATGACCTATGTTCATCGATGTACCAGTCTATATCCCCCCCGTAGGCACACAAGGATTAGAGGGTCCTAAGCGAACGCAACCTCCCGTGATAGCAAGTATGGTAGGTATGTCATACACACAATCATATACCAATACTAAGTAAACACACGTCTTAGTAATACCATATTTTAATCGTAGTACATATTCTCATACTAACTTATAATTAACACAATTCATACTGTTTCGGTTTGTAATTGTACGCGCCATAATTATCTCACGTCGTAGTAGACACTCACGTCTCAACCCAAACCGTCCATGTAATACACTCTCGTATGTAAATTCCTTCTCATAAATACCCAAATGTCCCAATTCTATCATTACTACATCTATGGAATGATATCTATATCCTCGAATAAGCTTACGGGACTCCAAAAATCAAAATAGTCCAAAAAGGACCAAACTGTCAACTCGTTAGAAGTCTCGTTCGAACGAGACCGTTCGAACGAGATTCCTCTGCCAACTCGTTAGAATACTCGTTCGAACGAGGCTGTTCGAACGAGGTCCCAGTTCGTTCGAACGAACTGTACCTTCTAACGATATCTCGTTCGAACGAGATATCGAACGAAATCCCTACTCGTTAGCAATGACTGGTCAACTCGTTAGAAGCTCGTTCGAACGAGTTCGTTCGAACGACCTGGCGGTTGCTTCTAACGAGCTACCAGCTTCGGCCCAGATTTTTCCCCCAATCGTTTTTCATCCATTTTAACATCTCAAATCTTCTAAACTAAGTCCCAACAATCGTTTAAAGGTATATAATCAATACTAAACATATATAGTCACAGCCTAAAATCTTTTTAAGGGATCAATCCATCCTAACATCAATTAAATTTACAACTTTCTACACTTTTTCCAAATATCTCAAGAACATGAACCCTAACTACATATCATCATCAAATCCCAGAATTTAATTCGTTTTTCTTTCACCCAATCATGTATTAACATCAGATTAATCATCTCCAAACTATTCTACATGCAATTTATCCTCAATATTCAGAACCTAAGTCCAATTAATCATGTTTTCATTCATCTTCCAATAACAATTATAAATCTTCAATTATCTAACATGGAAAGAACATTTACTGAAGTTAAACATAATTAAACCACTTGCCTTGTTTGTTTCCGGATTTGGTGTTGATTTGGTGAAGAATCTCTGCAGAATTTTCTCTCTTTCTCTCCTTCTCCAAGCTCCTTCTCCAATGGTGGCTTAAGGTGGCTAGGGTTTTGATTTGGGAACTTAGAAAACCTAAAATGATAACCTACGTAGCTTTCTAGGTTAATATGGTTTGGTTAATGGGCTTAATGGGTTAAATCCACATCAGATTTACATCTCTAATTTTCGTCACTTTTAATTCCTAAAAATGTAAAATTACCAAAATACCCTTTAAGTTGCCGGTATGGCCTAAAAATACCCCGGGACCCAAACTACACCCCCGGGTAGTGTTTTCTGACTATCTCGACCCTTCCGGACGCGTTGGCGCACTCAAAACGACCATATGGGTTATAGATTTTAAATTCACTTTTATTATCAAAATATTATACCGTGACGCGGCGGTCCCACGCGTCTCAACAAAATTTCTAAAATGTCGTATATAAATCTCACGACAAATTTTATAATACCAAATACATATATAATCATATATGCACATAATCAAATACCAATTCGCATCTCATTAGTATTTATAACCCGGATTAATTATCAATTAATACGCATTTAATTAATTAATCCCAAAAATAAATATAGTCAAAAGTATGGGGTATTACATACTTCCCCCCTAATAACTGAATTTCGTCCCGAAATTCGAAACTAGAAAGTACCTGCTAAAAACAGCTCTGGATAACGCTCGCGCATCTCATCCTCGCGCTCCCATGTGGACTCCTCGACATTGTGATGTCGCCACTGAACACGCACTAATGGGACTATCTTTGACCGCAGTTTCCTCTCGCTTCGGTCCAAAATAGCTATTGGCCCCTCCTCGTAGGAGCTATCCGGCTGGAGATCGATGTCCTCCATAGCAATGTGAGAATGAGCCAAATTATCTCTAAGGTATTTCCTCAGCGAGGAAATATGAAACACGTCGTGAATTCGATGCAAGTGCTCCGGTAGCCCGAGTCTATACGCAACCGGTCCGATCCGCTCAATAATAGGAAACGGCCCCACATATCTCGGTGCCAACTTCCCCTTCTTCCCGAAACGCATAATCCCCTTCATAGGAGATACTCTGAGCAAAACTTGGTCCCCCACTTGGAACTCCCTGAAAAACCTCTTCGCATCAGCATAACTCGTCTGCCTGTCTTGAGCTACCCGAATGCGACTCCGAATCAACTCAATCCTTACCGAAGTATCCTGAATCACTTCTGGCCCAAGTAGTTTATTGTCCCCCACCTCCAACCAACATGCTGGGGAACGACAAGGCCTACCGTACAATGCCTCAAACGGAGCCATGCCAATCGTGAACTGATAGGAGTTGTTGTAAGCAAACTCCACCAGTGGAAGGTACTGCTCCCATCCACCCCCGAAGTCAATAATGCACATGCGTAGCATGTCCTCCAACATCTGATTGGTACGCTCTGTCTGCCCATCGGTCTGCGGATGATAAGCCGTACTCAACCGCAATTCCGTGCCCATGGCCTCCTGGAAACTCTCCCAAAACCTCGAAACAAATATCTTGTCTCTGTCAGACACGATATTTAGGGGCACACCGTGAAGTCTCACAATCTCTGAAATGAAGAGCTGAGCATACTGTCCCGTAGTGTAGTCAGTCCTTACGGGTAAGAAGTGAGCGACCTTGGACAACCTGTCCACAATTACCCAAACGGAGTCGTGACCCCTCTGCGACGTCGGCAACCCCGTGATGAAGTCCATGGATATGCTTTCCCACATCCACACCGGGACCTCCAATGGCTGTAGCAATCCTGCCGGTCTCTGGTGATCCACTTTTACGAGCTGACAAGTGGCGCATTTCGAGACAAACTCAGTGATATCTCTTTTCATACCGCTCCACCAATACTGCCGTCTCATGTCTTGGTACATTTTGTCCCCTCCGGGATGTACCGCGAACCGTGACCCGTGCGACTCTTCCATCACCTCATGTCGCAATTCCTCCCCTTCTGAAACTACCAATCTCCCATTGAAGCGCAATCCCCCGTCTGAGCTAACAGTATAGGACTCGGCTCCCTCTGCTAGTAATCGAACTATCTGCTCCTGACAGAACGAGTCATTAGCCTGTGCCCGTACTACCTTCGTGACAATCTGCGGTGTAACGGTCATCACAGACATGAAAGATCGGGCCACTGCATCCTGGTGTCCCAATTCCTTCCACTTTGCCTTCCACACCTCTGCCACCTCATCTGCTGGCCTACGGTTCAACGCGTCTGCTACCACGTTAGCCTTACCCGGGTGGTACTGGATGTCGAACTGGTAGTCCTTCACAAATTCAAGCCACCTACGATGCTGCATATTCAATTCCTTCTGCGTGAACAGATACTGTAGTGACTTGTGGTCCGTGAACAGCTGAAACTTCTCCCCCAAAAGATAGTGCCTCCAAATCCGTAAGGTAAATACCACTGCTGCCAACTCCAAATCATGCGTGGGGTAATTCTTCTCATGAGGCTCAAGCTTACGGGAAGCATAAGCTATGGCCTGTCTCTCCTGCTGCAATACACCTCCCAGTCCTTGTAAAGACGCATCGGTGTAAACCAAATACTCAACTCCCGGTCTCGACAATGCACACAGGTGCTGAGGTCAATTTGTCCTTCAATTCATCGAATGCCAACTGACAGGCATCACTCCAGATGTAGGGCACACCCTTACGAGTCAAATGTGTCAAAGGACCTGCTATCTCCGAGAAACCCCGAATAAACCTCATGTAGTATCCTGCTAGGCCCAAGAAACTACGAATCTCAGTTGGTGTCGTGGGCTGTCCCCACTCCCTCACCGCTGACACCTTCCCCGGATCAACAGATATTCCCTAGTTGGAAATGATATGCCCCAAAAACTGGACTTCCTTCAGCTAAAACCCGCACTTCTCATATTTTGCATACAACTCGTTCTGACGGAGTGTCTGCAAAACCTGCCTCAAATGCTCGGCGTGCTCCTCCTCTGTCTGAGAGTAAACCAGAATATCATCAATGAAGACAATGAAAAACTGGTCTAGGAAATCCCTGAACACTCTGTTCATCAAGTCCATAAACACTGCTGGAGCGTTGGTCAAGCCGAAAGGCATAACCCGAAACTCGTAAGAACCATATCTCGATAAGAACGCAGTCTTCGAGACATCCTCCTCCCTGATACGCAACTGATGGTATCCCGATCTCAAGTCAATCTTTGAGAAGAAAGAAGCTCCTCTCAACTGGTCGAATAAGTCATCGATTCGAGGCAACGGATACTTATTCCGTATCGTGACCTTATTCAACTTTCGGTAGTCCAGACACAATCTCAGTGAACCGTCCCTCTTCTTCACAAACAAAACTGGAGCGCCCCAAGGTGAGGTACTCCTGCGAATAAAGCCCTTCCCTAACAGCTGCTCTATCTGATCCCATAGCTCTCTCATCTCAGCTGGAGCCATACGGTATGGTGCGCGTGCTATAGGTCTCGTACCCGGTAGCAAATCTATAACGAAGTCTATCTCTCGACTGGGTGGTAAGCATGGTATCTCCTGAAACACATCCGAATACTCCCTGACAACTGGGATCGAGTCTAAAGGAATCATAACCTCCTTATAGGTATCCTCCTCAATGTAATACAGATGAGCGGTCGATCCTCCCTCTGGGCGAGGCATCGCCACTACAAACATCTCTTGCCCCGAAATGGCAAAAACAATGCTCCCGCTGAAGCAATCAATCATGGCCCTATATGCTACGAGCCAATCCATACCGATGATCACATCATGAACATGCATGTCTAACACTAACATGTCTGCAGGCAATACCAAACCACCAATCTCTACCCCCACTCCCCGGCATATAAAGAAAATAAGTGACCCACTCCCTAATGGTGAGTCGACACACGTCACTGTGCTCTACGCCGTAGCTAACAATCCTAAAGCTTTCGCGAAGTGTGTAGCTATAAAACAATGTGTAGCACCCGTATCAAATAACACCCGACCCATAGTGCCATGGATAGGAAACGTACCCTCGATTGCGGGCGGTGCCTGTGGAACTGCAGCCTGGTGGACGTTGTAGACACGTCCATACTGGAGCTGCCCCTGCTGAGCTGGGACTGCTGGAATGGGTGGCAATGCTGCCATCTGTGGCGGTGCGGGAAGAGCGGAGGGAAACATAGGCCTCTGTGGCTCCTGGCGAGCACCCTGCTGCTGCTGCTGTGGGGCCCTGCCCCTATCAGGACAATACTGCTTCTTATGGCCAATCTTGACACAAACAAAGCACTTCCCTGGGAAGTTCCCTCCCCTCTGCCCCTGCTGTCCCCGGCCCTGGTGGCCGTTACCATTCCTCCCTTGGCCCTAATGAAACTGCTGCCCATTCTGTCCCTGTTGGCCCTGATGGCCATTTGGACCCTGATGGCCCTGACGGAAACCTCCCTGTCCCTGCCTGTAGTTCCCTGACCAGAACCTCTTATTATCCCCCGGCTGGGAACCCTGCTCAGTCTGTCTCTGCCCCTGACCCGATTGTGCTCCGCTGGCACCATGTCCTCCAGTCCTGCCCTGATGGCTAGACTCTCCCGACCTTTTGCCCTCGGCCATATGAAAACGGTGGTCCTGGCAGTGTAACAATGCTGCGTTAACCACATCAGAATAAGTGGCCAACGATAGGTTCCCTAGCAGATGTTGACGGATCCTCTAATTCAACCCGTCGGTGAACTTCTCAATCCTCTTCTTCTCTGTTGGAATCTCGTCTGGAACGATATTCAATAGGTTAGTGAACTCGGCCTCATACTCGGCCACTGTCTTGCCCTCCTGCTTCAAACTCATCAGCTTCCTCCTCATCTCTGTATGAACTGCGAACGGAAAGTACTTGCGGTCAAACCGCACCCAGAACTCCTGAATCGTGAGAGTATCCCTCTCCTCTGCGGTGGTAATAGACTCCCACCACTGTAGTGCAGATCCCACTAGCTTGAAAGTAGCTAGCACCTGTTTTTGAACATCAGTGCACTCATGCATCCTCAAATACCTCTGTATATCCTTCCTCCATTGGCTCGAGACCACCACATCTGAGCTACCTGCAAACTCCGGCGGATGCGCTTTCTGAAAAGCATCTCGTACACGCTCCCAATCAGACGGGAATGCATTAACCTGTGCTGGCGCGGCAACCGGCGCCTGAGGTGGTGCCTACTGAACAACGGCAATGGCGGCATTCACCGCTTGAGCTACTATAGCTGCAACCTCAGCGGCGTTCAACATGCCCTGAACTGGAGCGGGTTGGGGTTCGGGCATTGCATTCCTGGGAACTCGTCGTGCACGTCGTGGAGGCATCTGAAATAAGAACAAAGTTTATAAGTTCACGGTTATAAACTTAATAAAGCGGAAGAACGAAGCATACACAATAAGAGTACAACAGTCCTAAAATATAGGGCCCTATATCAAAGAAACGTAGCGGAAACATAATAGCCGTACAGATCCTAAAGGACACTAGAACCTGATGCTCTGATACCACCTGTGACACCTCGACTAATTAAATACCGGGTAGCTACTCCTTTATTAAATTAATTCAAAATGCCAAGTTGGCTCAGTTAATAGCATCACTATCGAAAACATTTTTATTTTTACTAACCACCTAGTAATTAAAAAGTAAGTGCCAAATTTTATTTAAAGTCTGATTAACAAGCAACAAGTGTAATGAAAAAATAAATAACACCATTCACCATATTGAAGTAAAACAAATAACCATCACAATAGAGTAAAATAAAGTCTGGAGGAAAACTCCTCACTACAATCCCAAAACTGAAATGCATAACCGAATACTGAAATAATAAATGCTAAAGTCTGAGAACTGGAAAGTAAAAATGTCTCTAAATAGAAATGGGCAACATGCCCTACAACTGATAGATAGTGACTCTGGAATCCAAAAGATAGAAGCGTCTACATGCAAATCCCTGTAGCTTCCACAAACAGCTACAGCTCGTCATCTGAATGAGAATCCTATGCTTGGTGTCCCTGTGGCTGGGCACCTAAAAATGGTTTTACAAGAAAAAGAGATTTGAAAAGCAAACGGGTCAGAGCCCGAATGTGGAGTTATATTTTAAAAACCTGCAAGTGCTTTAAAAACATTTAAAACATTAAATGCAAAGTACATGTTAGGACGTGCACTCACATTATATTCTCACCTCTCGTCTAACTGTGCACTCCTAACGCAAATACCCATCTACAACGATATAAACCACTAGCTAAGTAACGACATATCTAGCTAGACTGCCAAAGGTCCTACCCATAATACTTGGTTTTATTAACATAATAACGCTCTTAATTGAATAGGGTTTAACGTAAACTCAGATACTCAATATGCAATATATATAACTATCAGTTAACTCGCTATATTATTCTCGGGACAATACCGTTATTATATTCACATCATTAACATGAAGGTTCTCATTAATTAAGTGTATATTATTCACATCATAAATATACAATACAAGCACCCCGAGAACTAAGCTGCGGTGCACACATACTCTGCTATCCATCCCGGTACATCACGTACATAAGGATCACATATTCCGAATCTCTCAGGAATAGTTCAGATAACACAAATCACAAATAGTGGAGGCGAACACAGTCACCATCACATGGGTCACGCACATACCTACACAATAAGTCCTTCTATGACCTATGTTCATCGAGGTACCAGTCTATATCCCCCCCGTAGGCACACAAGGATTAGAGGGTCCTAAGCGAACGCAACCTCCCGTGATAGCATGTATGGTAGGTATGTCATACACATAATCATATACCAATACTAAGTAAACACACGTCTTAGTAATACCGTATTTTAATCGTAGTACATATTCTCATACTAACTTATAATTAACACAATTCATACTGTTTCGGTTTGTAATTGTACGCGCCATAATCATCTCACGTCGTAGTAGACACTCACGTCTCAACCCAAACCGTCCATGTAATACACTCTCGTATGTAAATTCCTTCTCATAAATACCCAAATGTCCCAATTCTATCATTAATACATCTACGGAATGATATCTATATCCTCGAATAAGCTTACGGGACTCCAAAAATCAAAACAGTCCAAAAAGGACCAAACTGTCAACTCGTTAGAAGTCTCGTTCGAACGAGACTGTTCGAACGAGATTCCTCTGCCAACTCGTTAGAAGACTCGTTCGAACGAGGCTGTTCGAACGAGGTCCCAGTTCGTTCGAACGAACTGTACCTTCTAACGATATCTCGTTCGAACGAGATATTGAACGAAATTTCTACTCGTTAGCAACGACTGGTCAACTCGTTAGAAGCTCGTTCGAACGAGTTCATTCGAACGACCTGGGGGTTGCTTCTAATGAGCTACCAGCTTCGGCCCAGATTTTTCCCCAAATCGTTTTTCATCCATTTTAACATCTCAAATCTTCTAAACTAAGTCCCAACAATCGTTTAAAGGTCTATAATCAATACTAAACATATATAGTCACATCCTAACATGTTTTTAAGGGATCAATCCATCCTAACATCAATTAAATTTACAACTTTCTACACTTTTTCCAAATATCTCAAGAACATGAACCCTAACTACATATCATCATCAAATCCCAGAATTTAATTCGTTTTTCTTTCACCCAATCATGTATTAACATCAGATTAATCGTCTCCAAACTATTCTACATGCAATTTATCCTCAATATTCAGAACCTAAGTCCAATTAATCAGGTTTTCATTCATCTTCCAATAACAATTATAAATCTTCAATTTTCTAACATGGAAAGAACATTTACTGAAGTTAAACATAATTAAACCACTTGCCTTGTTTGTTTCCGGATTTGGTGTTGATTTGGTGAAGAATCTCTGCAGAATTTTCTCTCTTTCTCTCCTTCTCCAAGCTCCTTCTCCAATGGTGGCTTAAGGTTGCTAGGGTTTTGATTTGGGAACTTAGAAAACCTAAAATGATAACCTACGTAGCTTTCTAGGTTAATATGGTTTGGTTAATGGGCTTAATCGGTTAAATCCACATCAGATTTACATCTCTAATTTTCGTCATTTTTAATTCCTAAAAATGTAAAATTACCAAAATACCCTTTAAGTTGCCGGTATGGCCTAAAAATACCCCGGGACCCAAACTACTCCCCCGGGTAGTGTTTTCTGACTATCTCGACCCTTCCGGACGCGTTGGTGCACTCAAAACGACCATACGGGTTATAGATTTTAAATTCACTTTTATTATCAAAGTATTATACCATGACGCGGCGGTCCCACACGTCTCAACAAAATTTCTAAAATGTCGTATATAAATCTCACGACAAATTTTATAATACCAAATACATATATAATCATATATGCGCATAATCAAATACCAATTCGCATCTCATTAGTATTTATAACCCGGATTAATTATCAATTAATACACATTTAATTAATTAATCGCAAAAATAAATATAGTCAAAAGTACGGGGTATTATAGAGTAGTTACCTAGTGAGGACGATTTGAAATCTTTCCATTTGGGACTAAAAGTTGAATAAAAGATAATGTAAGGAAATGAACAATAGCAGAGGGATTTAAGAATTGATGAGATAACTTTAGGAACAAATTGGAGAACTAGTATTCACTTGGGATAAGTATTGGTACCCGAATCCGCATAACGATACTTGTCTCGTTAAATAAATATTACGTAGAATATATGAAATATAAATATTGTGGGTGAGATTTAATATATAGGGGAGGAGTATACCTATATTGCAATTGTATTGATCGAGCGGTAAAAGTGTGTTCGTGTGAGGACACAATCGTTGTGCGTTTCGCCGCCGCGATGCAAAAAACCTAAGTTACTACTACACTTGACAAGCAAGTACAGCGGTAAGTCGGGTATCGTAAGAAATCCACAGGGAGTGATTAAATTTTAGATGTTAATTGTTTTAAAACATCAAGAATAAAAGTGTAAAATAAATAAATGAAAAGGTGATGGTAGGAAATGGTGACAAAACAGAAAAAGGAAGAAGTTAACACTATACTACAATTAATAAAACGAGAGTCGGGATCGCGTCCCCACCATGGGCTAAACAACTAATAATTAGAATTTCGGTTCGAAAACATTTAATCGAGCATTTTTAATTAAGCATAAACATCACATAAGAAGGAATTTAACCCAAAGTTGCGAGATAAAACATTTAACTGAAAAATGGTCACACGCGGATTAAATTCAGATTATCGTTATAAACACTAAAGTTGCGTGACAAATAAAGTTAAACGCATAACAATCCAACTTTAATACACGCGGTTTCAATTAAATGCAATTTTACACGAAACCCTAACTTTCGAGGTCCAAACCCGAAAATGGCGGAAACACAATCCCGACCCTATTTATCTAAGGGTAATACATGAATTAAACTAAATTACAACTAATTAAACTAGGAAAGCAAGAAATAAGACAAGTAAACTAATTAATAAAGCATGAAATCTAATCTACAAAGGAAGAAAGTAAGCAACAACAACTAGATTAATGGATTGGGTGAAGAAAAGTTCAACATACATACACAAATTGTTGTCAACCAAAAGAGAAATGAAGCCAAGCTCTCAAAACCCACAAAACCTAAGATAACTAACCTAAAAATCTATTATAAACTGATATATTTGCTCTCAAATGAGAGAGAATTGGTTTTATACAAAATATCCCATGGCAAACTTGTAATAAAAGGGAAGAAAACCAAAAATCTGGAGGGCCGAATCGATTCAAAAATGGTCCGAATCGATTCGGAAACACGGGAAGTTCATTTCTGCAATTCTGCAGCATTCCGAATCGATTCGGTTTTGGGCCGAATCGATTTGCAAGCTAGAGGTCTGAATTCTGCAGCTTTGTCCTGTTTTACGGAAAATGCCGTCATTTCTTCGTTATAGCTCGGAATGAGGCACGGTCGAAGGCTACGCGAAGATAACTCAGAGGAATAAAACATCCAAGAAGACATTGGGCCAAAAACCCAAAATATGAAATGACTAAAATGCCCTTGAATGTGACCTTGAGTGTACTTTTCATGTCAAAACCATTCTAAAAATGCCATAACTCCATCGTTATAACTCGGAATCATGCACCGTCGGTGGCCACGCGAAGAGAAATCAAAGGGTTTCAAGTTTCGTGAAGAGATAGGGATTCAAACCTGAATGCTGGAATTACTAAAATGCCCCCGAAGCTGCAAAAGTCGACGAAACATTTTCGAAAAGCGTCCGAACTTCATACTAAGCATCCAAATACCTACAAAAGCCCAATTAACCCCTGCAAAACATGTTAACATAGAAATCCGAGGTTGTCTGGTTAACGAGCATAAGTATAGGGATTAAGATACCCAAGGGGGCTAATAACGCGTAGGTTAACGGGTGAAATACGCAATATTTGCGTCGTATCACACCCCCTAACTTACACATTGCTAGTCCCTAGAAATGAAATAGGAAACAACAAGAACTACAAGAAAATCAAAAACAGGATACAAGTACAAAATGGGATGAAAAAGTAATAAAAAGATAAGGCCACTTTCGCGGGCGAACGATTGCATTTAGCACATGCAATAAGCCGTTAAACCCCTAGGTTACCCTAGTGGACGAGTGTCGTCTCGTGAGGGTTTTCAGAGATGATACCCACAAACATCAAATGGTTTCCTCAAAATATGCCCAACCCAACATCGACAAACTCAACAACAACGAAAAATATTTCAAACGCGTTATTAGCATATTGAACGAATTCAAACAAAAGTCCGTTGTTATTAACAGGTTGAATGCACCTCATAGAATTGAAACTTTAAAAGTGGGAGGGGGAAGAGCAAATGCAAAATATGATTTGGTAAAAACTTAAATAAACCGGATAAACATAAAGGCATGCATATATTCAATCCTCACGGGTATTACGCTCAACAAATGAATTCACTATGAAAAGGGAGGTAATACACGGGACATGCGGGCATAAAGAGTAAATGTAAATAGAAACTAGGCCGCGCAGATGTCACAAATGAGGAATGCTATATAGGAAATGAAAAACTTGTAATCTCAATGAAAGGATACCGCACACTAAAAGAGGCGAAATGCATTTTCACAGATTATCAAAACTATTATGACTTTTAAATTAAATGCACCCTAAGATCACATAGGACTTTATATAGCGTTATAATGTAAGTTAGGTTAGGGTACGAAATGAAGGAATGTATATACGGATTCAAAGTGTTCGGGATGAAAACTCGGGATAATGGAAAAATGCGGGCAATAACAAAATTGGAAAAATAAGTTCCAAAACGGCATTAGATATATCATCGGGGAGAGTAATCAAAGTTTATTGAACTATATACACAACATATACAACTTTCTCTTTTCTTTTCTTTTCTTCTTTTTCTCATTTTTCTCTTTTGTTTTCTTTTGCTTTTTACTTTCTCTTTTTCTTCACTTTTTTCACATCACTTTTCTTTACTTTTCAAACTCTCATATGCCTAAAATTGCAACCACACAACAATAACATCATTCAATCCCAAGTATCATTCCAAACAAAGGTATGTAAGGTGTATGTATGGATTAAAACTCCAATTTGGAGTTGGTTATGGGATTTTGGGTAATGAAACGAAAGGCTAGTATTTAGGCTCAAAGGGGTTGACTAGGGAAACATATATGGTGAGGTCAAGGCTAATATGGGTGATATAACAAAGATTGCCTATGATCATTTCACAAAGTTTACGCAATTCTCAAGTCAAAACAATATATGAAAATCATGATCAAGTAACACATTTCAAGCATGAACTCAATTAATGAACGGTCAAATAAAAGATTAATGAGATTACCGACGAATTCAACGTTTTCAATGAGAAAAGAATAGTGTATAACACTCACAAACGACGAAAGGTACAAAGCTTACTCGGTGTAAGTATATACAATGCAACAAAAGATTACCGAGTTATAAAAATCTTAAACCAAATCAATATAACAAGGAAAGTGCATATGCTCATGGGATAAAGTTTAATTCATGAAGTTATTCAGAAAATCAACGATTTGAGGACTAAAGTCTAATAGCTTCTAAAATCGAGAACATGCATCATTGAGTTGTCTATTGGATCGGGCAATTATTGAAATTTATCATTGGAGACAAGGCAAAATGCCCAACAAAGGAGAAAAAAGAAAGAAAATATTTTTGAAAATTTTCAAATTTTTCACAAAAAGGCATACTAAGTAACTAACAAGTAAGCAAATCAATGGACTACACATGAAATGGATAGAATATCCTACACCCCCTAACTTAAATGTTGCATTGTCCTCAATGCGCATTAAGAACACAACACAAAGAGAGGAAAAGAACGATATTACCCAAAATTGGAGCGATCTCCATAAGCGCGAGTCCAAAGGAATCTACAAAACAAGTTAGTACCGAGCATAGCAAAAACAAATAACAAAAAGTTAACTAATTACACTAGACTAAATTAAAAAGGAAAGAAAAAAAAAGAAAAGAAAGAAAATTAAAAGCTAACTATTTACAACCTACTATTTAGGCTTCACACTAACTATATACTAGAAGTCTAAATAGTTGAGGGTCCACCCAAAAAGGTATTTGACTTTGAAAGATCAACGGTGGACCCTCCAAAGCGAACATGCCTCCCGGAAGATATGAATTCCGTTTGAACAACGGAAGGCATGTGGGTGGTGAAAAAAGTGAACCATCGCCAATTTGAAATTTTGGGCGGACGATGGGGGATTTGGATAACAAGGGGGAAAGGTACACTAGAGATCCAAGAAAAGTCGACTCATCTCCCAAAAGTTTTTCAAATGGAATGGGAGATAGTGCACACACGGGGATAGGTTCCATCGTAGCAAACAAAGTCGGCAAAGAGTCCTCGTCGGCAAAAAGTGTAGAAGTTTTAATTTCTACCGACTCATAGGAATCAACCGGTAATTCTAATGGTTCAATGACGGAAAACGAATATGGTGATGAAACAAATTCAATCTCAATCGACTCATCGTCGGAAGGAGATTGAATTTCAGAGGAGAAAGATGAACACTCGATGAGAAATTCTCTGAAAAATTGAGGTGAAACACAAGTTTCCACCTCCTCGTTGTTTTGTGCATAAGAATTCATCTCATCGCAAAGTGCGCCTAGTCTCATTCCAGCATCATTTAGGCTTTCCAAACCTTGGGAATAAAGAAGCAAAGTCTCTTCCAAAGTAGGCTTCCTCGGCTCAAGAGCCTCGGACTCCTCATTTGGTTGAAACTCGTCTTCGAAAGTAATGAAATAAGAATCGTCATTGGATTCGAATAATGAATCCAACTCAAGCTCCCAATAACGATTTTCATTGCGATAAATGTTTTCAAGTCTTTCATTTTCAAGAAAATCTTGAAAATGGAAAACTTGAAAACTATCCCCAAAGTATGAATCATTAGAATAACCATAATAACTATAATAGTAGGACATGATTACCTCGTTGTTTGTAGATGGAGATTCCGATCAAGAAAGTGAGCAACAGCGAATCAAAGTTTCTTAGCGCTCAAAGTATGCAAATCCTGCGAAAAATGTTAAAACAAAGAATACAAATACAAACGGAAAATTATTCCAGAATTAATTAAACAATTAAAATCTAAAATTCAATCACTCCCTGTGGATTTCTTACGATACCCGACTTACCGCTATTCTTTCTTTTCAAGTGTAGTAGTAGCTTAGGATTTTTGTATCGCGGCGGAGAAACACACAACGATTGTGTCCTCACACGAACACACTTTTTCCGCCCATTTTGATCGAGCGGTAAAAGTGTGTTCGTGTGAGGACACAATCGTTGTGCGTTTCGCCGCCGCGATGCAAAAAACCTAAGCTACTACTACAATTGACAAGCAAGTACAGCGGTACGTCGGGTATCGTAAGAAATCCACAGGGAGTGATTAAATTTTAGATGTTAATTGTTTTAAAACATCAAGAATAAAAGTGTAAAATAAATAAATGAAAAGGTGATGGTAGGAAATGGTGACAAAACAGAAAAAGGAAGAAGTTAACACTATACTACAATTAATAAAACGAGAGTCGGGATCGCGTCCCCACCATGGGCTAAACAACTAATAATTAGAATTTCGGTTCGAAAACATTTAATCGAGCATTTTTAATTAAGCATAAACATCACACAAGAAGGAATTTAACCCAAAGTTGCGAGATAAAACATTTAACTGAAAAATGGTCACACGCGGATTAAATTCAGATTATCGTTATAAACACTAAAGTTGCGTGACAAATAAAGTTAAACGCATAACAATCCAACTGTAATACACGCGGTTTCAATTAAATCCAATTTTACACGAAACCCTAACTTTCGTGGTCCAAACCCGAAAATGGCGAAAACACAATCCCGACCCTATTTATCTAAGGGTAATACATGAATTAAACTAAATTACAACTAATTAAACTAAGAAAGCAAGAAATAAGACAAGTAAACTAATTAATAAAGCATGAAATCTACTCTACAAAGCAAGAAAGTAAGCAATAACAACTAGATTAATGGATTGGGTGAAGAAAAGTTCAACATACATACACAAATGGTTGTCAACCAAAAGAGAAATGAAGCCAAGCTCTCAAAACCCACAAAACCTAAGCTAAACTAACCTAAAAATCGTGTATAAACTGATATATTTGCTCTCAAATGAGAGAGAATTGGTTTTATACAAAATATCCCATGGAAAACTTGTAATAAAAGGGAAGAAAACCAAAAAACTGGAGGTCCGAATCGATTCGGAAATGGTCCGAATCGATTCGGAAATAGGGGAAGTTCATTTCTGCAATGCTGCAGCATTCCGAATCGATTCGGTTTTGGGCCGAATCGATTCGCAAGCTACAGGTTTGAATTCTGCAGCTTTGTCCTATTTTACGGAAAATGCCGCCATTTCTTCGTTATAGCTCAAAATGAGGCACGGTCGGAGGCTATGCGAAAATAACTCAGAGGACTACAACATCCAAGAAGACATTGGGCCAAAAAGCCAAAATATGAAATGAATAAAATGCCCTTGAATGTGACCTTGAGTGTACTTTTCATGTCAAAACCATCCTAAAAATGCCATAACTCCATCGTTATAACTCAGAATCATGTACCATCGGTGGCCACGCGAAGAGAAATCAAAGGGCTTCAACTTCCGTGAAGAGCTCCGGATTCAAACCCGAATGATGGAATTACTAAAATGCCCCCGAAGCTGCAAAAGTCGACGAAACATTTTCGAAAAGCGTCCGAACTTCATACTAAGCATCCAAATACCTACAAAAGCCCAATTAACCCCTGCAAAACATGTTAACATAGAAATCCGAGGTTGTCTGGTTAACGAGCATAAGTATAGGGATTAAGATACCCAAGGGGGCTAATAACGCGTAGGTTAACGGGTGAAATACGCAATATTTGCGTTGTATCATGTATATATACTGGTTATGTGATTTTCTAGTATATATATTATTGTGTGTATAACATACCTACCATAGTTGCTACCACGGGAGGTCGTTCGTAAGACGATAGTCTAGTCTCGGTGTGCCTTCGGGAGAACTTTAGATTGATATCTCAGAACATAGGACTTGGAAGGGCTTATCGTTGAATGGATAAGTCTGCTGACCTTTGTAGCGTAGGTATGTGCATGACCCATGGATATGTGAACTATATTCTCCTCCAATATGTGTGATTTGTATTGAGACGATTATTGAGTGATTCGGAACACGTGATCCTTACGTACACGATGTACATGGATTTGATAGCAGAGTAGGCGTGCAGCACAGCTTAGCCTAGGGGTGCCATATATGTATAAATGTACTGAGAGTGATATATTTATGTACTTGTGGCTGGTTCATTGTTACTAAGTAAATGTGAATAACTAAGATATTTGAATGGGTAAGAATGTGAGAATTTTAATTAACACTTGAGATAAGTAATTTAATGAATGTGAATATGGGTTATGAATATGAATTGTTTGGGTGTTACAAGTAGACACCCGATGTTAGAATGTGAAAGAATGAGTGGTACAGAATTGTTAGTTAGCGGCATAACAAGGAAGGGTTAAGGGTAAACGTTAGGCGTGCACATTAGTTGAGAGGTTATAATCTCATGTGAGAGTACGCAACTAACATGTTTAACATATATGTTGTTTAATATTGGAATTTAAACACTTCCAGTTTAAAAATATTTTCACCTTGGGATCTAACTGGTTTGCTTTCAAATCTATCACTTTTTGTAAAAACATTTTAGGTGCCCAGCCCAAGCATAGGAGTTTCATTCAGATGACGTGTTGTAGCTCCTGTGGAATTTACAAGAGCTCAGTATTAGACGCCTTCACATTCTGCACTTGATTCTATTTAGGGTTACTCATATGTTAGGGCATTTCACCTATTTCCATTTAGAGATAGCTTTCTCAGATTTCAGTTTCATTTTTAGATTTCGATATATTTTATATACTCAAACTTTTGTATTGGGATTTTTTAGTATTTGGTTTATTCATGGGAGTGTTACCCCAGACTCATTTTACTTGTTACATTATTATTTTGTTGTGGTTATGTTGTGGATGTTATATAGTTAACTTAATTTAATTGGTTGCATGTTAATTTAGTTAATAAAATTTGCAATCTCTGTTTTTAAATATTAGATGGCTAGTAATAAATTAAATGTTTTCGACAATGATGCTAAGAACTGAACCAACTTGATATTATGTATTAATTTCATAAAGGAGTAGCTACCCAGTGTTTAATTAGTTGGGTTGCATTACAAGACATTTTGTCCAATTTTCAGATAGCCTGTACCAAGCAATCCCATCGAGATAAGAATGTCCCGACGTGGCAACCTCTATGATAGAAAGTAGCGCAGGTACGATTATTCACAAATATAATATTTAGTATATGCAGACAAACACAAGGTCATATATATAAATATTCACATTTTCCAATTAGGTTCACCCACGACCCATAATAATCGCACATTGTACAATTTTTACCCCATTACCTCAGATAAAGGATTTACCGCTTCTATTCTTAATTATAATCATTGCATACTTACTTCTCATCTCTCAAAGTACTATCGCTTACTAAATATAATCTCAGTAGGTACATCCTCTCTAACCTTATGGTCTAAGTCTTTCACGAGTGTTTAAATTCCTTAGTGAACGTACGCATAATTTCTAAAGTGTAACGAAACTCCCCGTTAACCAACAATTTTATCCTATATTAATTCTCACTCAACGGAGTCTACTTAGACCCTACTCATCGTGTTCATAACCCATTATACTCCATAAATAATAATCAAGGGTTCCTATGCATTTTAACCGGATTAAACAAAAAAGGAGAAAAATATGCAGTTTTGCTGGAGGGATCGATCGATCGAGGAATAGGGTCGATCGATCGATCAAGCAGTTATAATGAGTTCTGTCATTGTTAAGTTACGGGTTTGCTTATCCAACCTCAACCAAAACACCATTAACGATCCCCAAACTCCCAAATAACATTACTACTTGTACTATAGACCTATATACATGATTTCCTACGTGAAACATGTCAAAATTCATCAAAGGTATTGAATTAATGGGGTGAATCATCATAATTATCAAGAACCCTAATTTTTCATAAAACTTCCATTCTTAAAATTCTTGTCCAGATTTCCTGCTTCTAAACTCATATAATTTCGTGGGTAATCCTCTACATATAATTGAGATTTCCAGAATATATCTATTTTCTCTAAAACATGTGATTTAATTCTCTAAATCATTAAATCTTCCATGAAACATTGGTTTAACAATCCTAATCTAACATGGGTGAGATATTAACTAAAAGAAAAGAAAGATAGATACTTTCTTGGAATTCAAGGGTCTGATTTGTTGATGAAAAAGATAGCACTCTACCCTAACTTGAGTATCATCTAACTTTGATTTCTTAATTATCTACGTCTCTCATTAGCTTATTAAATCATTGTTCAATTTTTAACTTTACTCCTATACGTTTATTAGAAATATCACACAAATATACATATACATGTATATATATATATGTAACCGCATCCACTAAACCGATAGGAATGCATACTTTTCTATCAAGTCCATGTACCTCATGTTACAAATCCTGGACTATCGGTTCGGAATCACCCTCGAACCATAAATATAATAAACACACAATGGAGGCAAACATATTTCTAAGCCCTTGGAATACGTACATATCTAACCCACCCAAATAACTGGTGTGTCCATACCGAGATCATCCCTTTCCCCAGGGGCTTTCTGTGGGGATGAGTGGGAGGATAAAGGTCCCGCGCCCCTCGCTACATTGTGGGGTGCTTTGGACGTCGTCGTTTTTTGGGTGATGTAAGGAGATAGATTATACAACCTATTTTGCACAAAACAGGCAAAAGAACATGTTGTCACCTCAAGAGAGAGACATCAAAGACAAAATAATGCCTGCGAAACCAAAAAGATCAGAGGTTTGGGGGATAAATTATGGAATGTAAAGGTATTAGGCATCCGTCCCACCATTTCAGTCTCTCATGGGCTTATATTACTATTTTTGTTAATTTTTCCGAGAAGTGTGTGTGAGTGTATATATTAGTGGAGACCAAAATCTCTCAACTCACATCATGAAAAAGTTGAAGTGAGGTCATCCAAAGAAATATTCCCAAAATAATAATTTAGAAAATATTATGTACGCTCTTATCGAGATATTGATCGTTATAATGGAACGAAAATATATATTAGATAAAATGCAAATATGAATCAGAAGTATGATATATAGAGTAATATAGATAAAATGATGAAAATGTGAAAGTAGGTGAATTAAGGATTTGGACTCAAGCCTCGTGTTTTAGCTCAAAAATCGCACGAAGCATATAAATGCATCCAAGTCCAAGTAGTTCGCATGTAGAATAACGGTTGGGTTTATCCCATAGATTCAAATGGGAGTTTATTATATGTGCGTGCTTAGAAAATATATTTTAATTTTGAGAAAATGTAGTGAATAATCCCGTTGGAGTTTGTAGACGTAATCCCCTTTTTCTTTGTTTTGGTTTTTTCATAAAAAATAAAGTAGGTGCAATATAACTAATAAAGGATGAGATGTTAATGTTTATGAACAAAAGTAAAAAACTAGATTAAGAATTTAGGTAACTGTAAGGACGCAAATTTCCAATTGAGTCCTTTGTAGTTTTGGCTCAATTACAAGACAAAAGACTTACATCACACGACTCGATCCCTCGCAAGCCTCGACGCTCCTTCTTGCAAACACCTCCACCTAACGAATAAACCCGGAGCTCCACCGCGGCCTCAGAATCCACCGATCGGACTTTCTGTGGTCACCGTCACCCTAACTAGGAGCCTTTCTCCAACTGGGTAAATCAAGAAAATGTCTTCTTCTTTGTGGGATTTAGAAGCAAACCCAAACTCCTCTTCAAATTAATGTACAGATAAACCCGGTGCCAAACTCCAAGCAAGATGTATATATATATATGAACTTGGAAGAAACAAACATGGGTGTACACTAGAGTGGTAGACGAATTTTACTTTGAAAAATAACACTCAAAACCAATGAACTTTTTCTAAAACCAATTTTTTCTTTCAATCACTCGTAGAGGTTTTTATCAAATGAAAAAGTTAAGTTAGAAAAAGTTATTCCCTCACATAGATATTCAGCAAAAAGATAGTGAGGAAAAACAAGTGGGAATGTGGGCAAAACTGTTCAAAACTACCAAAAAACTTGTTCCCGCCAAATCTCGTTCGAACGACATTTCGTTCGAACGACATTCTCGTTCGAACGAGTCTTCTAACGAAGTTCCAGTTTGAACTCGTTAAAAGCTCGTTAGAAATCTTGTTAGAACGATAATCTTGTTCGAACGACATTTCGAACGAAGTTCCAGTTTACCATAGTGGGAAGTCATTGGCAATCTCGTTCGAACGACTTGTGGTTCGAACGATAATCTCATTCGAACGACACTTCGAACGAACTCAAAGAATGTTCAAAAATTCTTTTTAAGCCCAAAAACTTCATATATAAGTTTTAATAGAAAAAACATCTGAAAACAAAAACACAATTTTAAAAACTTAACATCCCATATAAACATGTTCCAAGCTCCTATATATATAAATGCATTCATACCTTGGGAGCATGGAACTACTGTTGATGACGTACAAACGAGACACTTAAACTCAGCATTTTGATGAAGCTTTATACACTTGGCCGCTACGTCTTCAACAAACATGTCATAGGCTTAGAGGATGATCAATATACTCAATCCTATGACACAAACGTTTTTGTCCGGAATTGAGCCAAAACTACAAATGACTCAATTGGAAATTTGTGTCCTTACAAATCTCCCCCTTTGGCTATTCCGGGACAAAAACAAAACAAAAATCCTAAAGGTCCATCAAGCTCACTAAACTCAAAAACATCCCACCCAAAATAAAGAGTGCAATGATTGACTCCAATACCACTTTAGAATAAAACGCTTTGCCACTTGAAAGTTTCCGCTTTAGAAGAATTCCTGCACACTTAAGCAAACTATCACACGCATAGGGAATATCAAAGAATTTAAGGCATAAAAATAAATACTCCCCCTAAATTTATTGACCCTTTATCAAAACAATGATCAAACTTAGAAAGACGTCTCCCCCTAAGATAAATCTCCCCCAAATTAAGATACGATATAATAGGATTTCTCCCCCCATCATCATTCTCCCCCTTTTTGTTAAGGAATAGACAAAGATTAAAACTAATTTAAACATGATGCATAAAGATATGAGAACATTAAAGCATATGGGCAACAATAAAGAATTAAGCATGTGATATCAACAAAGAATGCAACAAGATAGATACCAATTATGAATTAGAGCATATTTGGACTAGAAGACAAAGCAAAGACTAAACAAAAATATCAAATATCTGTATTCATAAGATATACCTAATAGACGAAAGAACACATATATATATATAGACACACAAATGATACATAAAAAATATAATAGGAGTCTTTCACACTTGTAAGGCAAAAATGTGTCATATGGAAACGGAAGTGTTGGAGTGTGAACTAGTAACAATTAAATTTAGGCCCAATCACTTAAAATATGTTCACGGAGTTATCAATTGATTGCAAACTTCATCATATTTAAATATAACCTCATGTGACAATATAGATTGAACTCAATGAACAAACATACATAATGTATACAAGCCTAGAGTTTTGATGATTCTACAAACCAAATAGAGTCATGACAATAAAGACCACTAAGATAAATAGACATTGTGCAAACCGTTTATAAACCATCCAATCTCCCTCAAGAAGCATATATATATTCTTTTTATATTGAATGAATATATCAATTAAACATAGGCCTTGGTAATTATTTTTGTTTTAGTGCCATTTTTCTGTTTTTAGGCCTTTGGACCACGCATTTCTTTTAGGTGCATTCAAACGGTGGCTTACAATCGCAAAGGATAATAAATACTTTCGGAGCCCTTCCCCGTGGACCTTTATTAACCATTTTTATTTCTCACAAATCTCACGTGCAACGGATTTTGACATGCACTAGTCCTCCTAGGTAATAAATAAGTAGATGACTAGATTGGTAGGAGAACATGTCACAAAGCTCAAATATAACATGTGACATTAAAATTTCAAAAGAGCTCGTGCGTGTGTGAATAGAGGCATATAAAAATAGAATCCGTTTAATGAATACAAAATTCAACTACTCCAAAAAAATATGGTAAAGAACATTTTAAGGATTGACATTCTAAACCAAACGTTCTAGCCACATGGGAGCGTATAAGATGGGATTCATACACAAGTATATGCCATATAAAGTGTGTCAAACTAAATTACACACAAAATAAAATTTTTTGAGTTTTTGAAATTTTTAACCAAAAATAAAAATATATACTCAAAAGATAAACATAAATCATTTGACTTTTCATTAAGCTTAAATTACCAAGAGATAAAATTCAAAGGATGAACAAAAATCATTATTCTAGCATGTGATTAATCAGGGGGCATAGACTAAAAAATGATTAAATATGCATACATTTAGCATGATAATATAGCATGAAGCACAAAAGCTAAAGTATGCAAGAACTAACACATTTATCCTTTATATTTAGCAAGGGAGGAAGCATGTGAAAGTAAATGAGAATCAAATGTCCAATTTTGCAAGGCAACCAAGTCGGATTTCCTAACCCAAATTAATGAAGAATGACTATTTCGGGGTGTAAGAATTTTAACTACCTTGGATGCTTTAAGTTGGGATTTTCTAGGAATTCGTTTAAGATCAAAACAAAATTTCTTAAGATGCCCTTTTCGACCACAATGTGTACAAGTAAAATGACGTCGAAATTTGGCACCTAAGGAATGATCTCGAAATGCTTTCCTACTAGATTCTTGTAAAACATTGGTTTTGGCTTTATGAGTAGATTCATTACAAGTATTGAAGCCTAAACCACAAATGTGATTTTTAATTTGGACCATTCCTAATATTTTATCTAATTTTTCCGAACGACACTCCAAATCAAATTTGACATTAGTAGAGTCTTTTAATTTATTTTGAAATTCTAAAATGTTAGACTCTAATAAAACATTTCTCTCTTAAAAAGCAAGAAGCTCCTTTTTCAAGGATTCCATTAAACCCCTAAGGCTATCTCTCTCGCCTTCTACATATTCAAGCTTCTCTCGAAGAGTGGTCTCACGTGTCCTAGGTCTTCTACCAACATAGTATTATATACGACCTTGACACATTCTTTCAAACAAGCTTCTAACTTCAAATTAGCTCTTTTTAATTTAATCAATTCTTTATATAATTCTTGAAAAGCATTTTGAAGTTCACTCACATTAACCTCTTCTTTATTTTCACTCTCTCTTTCTTCTTCACTCTCACTATCATAAAAAATAAGGGAATCAAAAACTTTTACCTCGGAAGTGTCATGTGTTTGAATATCTTCAATAGAAGATTCACTATCGGTGCTCACATGACTAGCCATAAAAGCCACAAAATTTGGCTTATTGGGGGAATCGAGTCCCTCTTCCTTATCACTATCGCTAAGGGTTGCATTATATGAAATGGATCATTTACCCTCTTTCCTTAGTTTAGTGGGGCACTCAGAAGCCCTATGGCCATAACCCTCACAACCAAAACTCCTATTAGACTCGTCCCTATTTAAATTTTCATTACTAGTTTTAGGGATCCTCCCGGCTTTATCATGTTGAGAAGTTTCAAATTTTTTAAAATCATTTTTGAATTTATCTTTGTTAAATTTAAGAAATTTTCTAAATTTTCGAGCAAACAAGGCCATGTCTTCGGAGTCACTATCACTCTCGCTCTCTACTACTTGTTTGACCTCTATTCGGGCTTTTAAAGCAATGCCCTTTTCTATTTTCTTTTCAGTTTTAGAGGGAAACATGTCTAGTTCTTAGGTTTCTAAATCACCTACCAGCTCTTCTAATTTCGTAGAGGGTAAAGTTGGTAAAGAATTTAAAACGGTCACTTTTGGAATAAATCTATCGGGTAGGGACCTTAAAATTTTCTTTACAACTTGGTTGTTGGATATTTTCCCTCCCAAATTAAAAGATGAATTGACAGTATCGGAAAGTCTAGTATAAAATTCATGAAAAGTTTCATTATCGTTCATTTTGATGGTTTCAAATTGAGTGGTGAGGTTTTGGAGTTTCGAAGCTTTAACGACACTAGTACCTTCATGAGTTAGTTTTAAAATATCCCAAGCTTCTTTAGCGGTCTCACACGTCATAATACGTCGAAATTCATCCAGTGTGATAGCGCTAAACAAAGCATTTAAACCACGGGAATTAAAATTTGAAAGTTTAAACTCATTCTCAGTCCATCTATCGGCCGGTTTGGGAACACGTTCATTTTCAACTAAATGAGTTGGTGGAGACCACCCATTAACAACAGACATTCAAACCCTCTCATCGATAGATTTAAGTGCCGATTTCATTCTCTCTTTCCAATACGCGTAGTTAGAACCATCGAAAATAGGAAATTTTGAAAATGGGGAAAATTCCATTTTAGCCAAAAATTAGTTAAAAGATCTTTAACGAAGTAAATTATCATTTTTGGCTCTGATACCAATTTGTAAAGGATAGGCCCCAATTTTTAATTTCTTCAGTTAAAATAGATTTCCTTTTATATAAATTAGATGCGGAACTGTAAAGGTGATGGTTCAACTTAAAACAAATTTTAAAATTAAAATTAAACCAAGTTAAATTAATCCATTAAAAACATTTTTACTTAAACGTCATTAATTCAAGTCCTAGAATTTGCCTAAGTAATATTTATCATTATTTCCAAATTAGGCCAAACCAGTTTTAGCAATAGACTAGAATTAAATAAACTTTTATCCAAATTTAATTAGCACCAACTTAAATTAAGTGTGAAAATTAAAACCATTTCTTTCTTGAATTATCCTAAGCATGAGTTCTAAGTTATTATGCAAGATAAAATAAATCAATCACACTACGCTGCGATGTACGAGGAAAAACCCACAACGGGAAACAACCTCAGACGACCCTAGCCTCAAATCCACTAAGTATGGAATTTACAATTATAAGACAAAAGACTTACATCACACGACTGGATCCCTCTCAATCCTCGATGCTCCTTCTTGCAAACACCTCCACTTAGAGAATAACCCCGGAGCTCCATCGTGGTCTCGGAATCCACCGATCGGACTTTCTGTGGTCATCGTCACCCTAACTAGGAGCCTTCCTCCAAGTGGGTAAATCACGAAAATGTCTTCTTCTTTGTGGGATTTAGAAGCAAACCCAAACTTCTCTTCAAACTAATGTATAGATAAACCCGGTGCCAAAATCCAAGCAAGAATTTCGTTCGAACAAAATGTCGTTCGAACGAGATTTGGCGGGAACATGGTTTTTGGTAGTTTTGAGCAGTTTTACCACTTTCCCACTTGTTTTTCCCCACTATCTTTTTGCTGAATATCTATGTGTGGGAATAATTTTTTCTAACTTAACTTTATCATTTGATAAAAACCTCTAAGAGTGTTTGAGAGAAAAAATTGGTTTTAGAAAAAGTTCATTGGTTTTGAGTGTTATTTTTCAAAGTAAAATTCATCTACCACTCTAGTGTACACGCATATTTGTTTCTTCCAACTTCATATATATATATACATCTTTCTTGGAGTTTGGCACCGGGTTTATCTCTACATTAGTTTGAAGAGAAGTTTGGGTTTGCTTCTAACTCCCACAAAGAAGAAGACATTTTTGTGATTTACCCACTTGGAGAAAGGCTCCTAGTTCATGTGACGGTGACCACAAAAAGTCCGATCGATGGATTCCGAGACCGCGGTGGAGCTCCAGGGTTATTCGCTAGGTGGAGGTGTTTGCAAGAAGGAGAATGGAAGCTTGAGAGGGATCGAGTCGTGTGATGTAACTCTTTTGTTTTGTAATTGTAAATTCCATACGTAGTGGATTTGAGGCTAGGGCCATCCGAGGTTGTTTCCCATTGTGGGTTTTTCCTCGTACATCGCGGCGTAGTGTGATTGATTTATTTTATCTTGCATAATAACTTAGAACTCATGCTTAGGCTAATTCAAGATAAAAATGGTTTTAATTGTCACACTTAATTTAAGTTGGTGCTAATTAAAATTGGATAAAATTTTATTTAATTATAGTCTATTGTTAAAACTCGTTTGGCCTAATTTGGAAATAATGATAAATATGACTTAGGCAAATTCTAGGACTTTGATTAATGACATTTAAGTGAAATCAATAGTGTGTGTGTTTTAATCATAATTTCACTTTGTGTTTAATTTTAATTTGAAGAAGAAATTAAAATTTGTTAGTTTGTGTTAGTGAACCAGAACCTTAACGCTTCCGCATAGTAAACAAGGAAATTGATTTTAAAGAATTAGTTTATTTTAAAATCAGGGGTCCGTCGGGCGACTTCAAATTCTAGGACTTGAATTAATGACATTTAAGTGAAAATGTTTTTAATGGATTAATTTAACTTGGTTTAATTTTAATTTGATCGAAATTAAAATTTCTTTTAAGTTGAACCATCATCTTTACGCTTCCTCATCTAATTTATATAAAAGGAAATCTATTTTAACTGAAGAAATTAAAAATTGGGGCCTATCCTTTACAGTAACTAATGCAAAAATACTAAAATTTAAAGAGAGAAGAATATTTGGACCCTTCTTTAGAGAATTGAGGCTTGATCTTGATCCTTGATGGGCTCCCGTGAATGTTGGGATGAATGTTGGATGAGAGAGAAGGAAATTTTGCAAAACCGGGTATGAAAATGATGGGAATGAAAGGTGCAAAGGAATTTCACATAAGGAGACTTCGCTAATTGCAACAGGATGTTGTTGAGATCAATGATGTTGATGGATCTAAGGTTTGCCTATAAGTGAGTTCATGCACTCCTTTTATAGGGTAGGGGGACTACCGATCGACATCGACCTAGCCCTGCCAATTGGCAGGTGACCCAACTAGAAATATAACTTTTTCCTTTATCTTTTTGTTCTTTCTAATTCGTTCTTTGCCTCATATTGACGGATTTTCTCATTTTTATTCTTCTTGCAGCAAGTTCGGGTGTCGACTGCTTGGATGAGAGACATCTGAGAGTGGGTGGCCTCTGAGAGTGCTCATATTTAAGAGTCGATCCTGGTTCCTTCCTATCTTGTGCAATCTACTACGTTTGAGCAGGGATCTGGATTGGGTAGCGAATGATCCACAACTCATCATCGGGGAAGGGCACGCATCACCGGGATGGGAGATCATAGAGAGAGTAAGAGAGATAAAAAAGAAAGGTGAGAGAGAGAAAGTGTGGCGGATCAGGCTGAGTCCCGTTGTTTTCTTCTTTCTTTTTTCTGCAAAAGAGATGTAATGAAGGAAACACGTATATATGAAATGGGGTTTTATTTATCTATTTTTACTTTAAATGACTTAATTTACATTAACTTTTTACTTTGTTTGATGAAACTGTAAAAACGATTAAAATTACTTAAAAGAGAATTTATTTTAAAGGAGGATAAGATAAAAGTATAGCAAGAGGAAAATTCTAAATTCTTTTGGAATAAAATTATTTTTATTAAGTTTCTTGATTTTGACAAAAAAGGGAAAAATGAATTTTCTAAAAATGGGGGGATGGCAATCGACATACCCTTTGTTCAGCCTATCGACAGGTCCATCCATTCCAGTCACCCCATGTTTTTTGTATTACACTTTATTCAGCTACTTTGTCCTTAATGGGGTAGGGTTTCATTAGGATTTTGTAGGACCCTTTTCTTTAGCCAAAATTTTCATGTATAAAAAGGGGTAATGGTGAAGAGTTTTTGTTCACTCATAGACAGCTTCTTCCTCTTTCTTCTTCCTTTCTTTGTGTTAAGTTTCTTCTAAAATGGCTATTCCCGTAAGTGTTGAATATGCCTCTTACCTCGAGAATTTAGAGGCTACATGATCGTAAAATGTAGACTATGTTGGGGGTACAACTCTAGTACCCCAAGGATCATGTTTTTCTCTTCAGCTTGGACAGAGTCCGCTCGATTTACTAAGATTTTTATTCTATATTAGGGGTAAATCCCAGCATGGTAGTGGCCACACCCAAATTCTCTCAATCTCCTCAGGCACTGTTGGAAAAATTACTTTATATCTCACCCTCGGTGGCTCGATCATTGGTTACTGGAGGTATGATCTCTTTCCCAGTTGTGTTGTATTCTGTGGGTCTGTGGGATGTCAATGATGTGGGCTACACCGTAGTCATCGCCTTTGATTGACTGTAAAGTTATGGATGGTGAATAGGGACCTACTGGTGGTCCTTAAAATTGATGCCATTACTGCATGATGTCATATCATCAAAATCTTATAGCAGTGATACTGGTAGAGACCCTGAATGGTATAGATTCTTGGCGGGAAGGCCGCTCTAGTTTTTTGAGAGGTACCCTAGTTATGTTGTTCATGTGTATTTTTGAGAGATTCTTCTTAACGGTCTCCCTAAATACCCCTTGGCTGCTCTGCCAAATTTCTTCACTTACTATTTCATCATCTTTAGGCCAAACTTCGAGAATTGGATAAACTGGTTTGGGTAACACTGGGCTCGATGTCTGCGCTAGTCAGTAGCCTGGTGGGGGGAGTTGCAGCCTATTTTCGAACTCGAGGAATAGTAGTATGTTGTGTTTGTTGGCCTTTAAGATACCTCTTTCTATTTGCCTTAGTGGATCATATGCCAAGTCAGATGGGAGAAGATGGTGCCTTCTCGTATTCAGGCCTTCTTCTCTTTAGAGGATTTGATGGTAGGCATGCACATGTGGTTAGGCTCTATGTGGTAAAGTCATCGACCGTACATGAAATGGTTGTGGGGATGGGTAGTAGCTAATATTTTGGCAAAGAAGAGACTGGGCAAATATGGCTTGCCATGTGTTACACCATGGAGGGGGCATAGTGGTTTCCGTAGGCTGGTCTGGGGTTATCATTCCATGGAGATCCTTCGACATTCTAACCAGGCATGAAAAGTTTTGGGGCCTCAAGATATAGATGATGATGGGCTTGAATGATCTGACAATTTTGGGTGGGGCATTTTGTGAAGCAGGTGATACTTATGAAGATGGCTATGTGTTTGGTTGTTTTTAGTAGGTAGAAATAAATTAGGGAAGGTTGATTAGGAGTATCTGGGTTTGGTTTTAGGGATTTTAGGTTGGCTAGGGTAGTTATTTGACTCTCTATGTTGATATTTGGTGGAATCGTACGAACTTTTCCCAAAATGGAATAAAAAAGGAATTTAATTATATTTTTGTGCCTCTTGATGAGTTTTACATTTGAACTATCCATATCAATCGCTTAGGCATACATGTAAGGACATAAATTTCCAATTGAGTCCCTATATTATTTTGACTTAATTCCGGGAACAAAACTATGTTCGTAATATGTCATAGGGAGAATTTTATTTTGTCACGATCCCACTTGATCTATGACGTATTGAAGAAATTGATGACATTGCGGCAAAGCTCCAAAGAATTATTCATGCTGAAGTTTAATTAGTGAAAGTTTAATCATCTTTAAAGTTAATTTAATTCTGAGATCAATCAGGTATGAATGCGTATAATTAATGGTGCTCAGAATTATTTTGTAAAAGATAAGGATGTAAATTTTATAAAGAAAAATGTTTTTAAATGTTTTAAAGTGTTTTAAAATGTTTACACTACATTTTTATTCTGATAAGTTCGAATAGGAGTTTGACTTATTTAAATCTCTCTTTGAAGTGACGTTTTGAATAAAAAGTCAAAGTCAACTCTCTCGCTCGAACGACATCAGATCTCGTTCGAACGAGATGTTGATGTCGCCTGAACGGCATGATTAAGTCATTCAAATGACACATTTTTTGAGGCGGCGTTTAAATACTATTTAAACAGTGTTTGCATCAGAATTTCGTAGGTGTGCTTTCTAGAAAACAGTTTTACGACCCAGAACCTTGTTTGCACATGTTTTCTAAGGTTTAAAAGCCTTAAGCACATCCTTTGAGTTTGTAAAGATCCGAGTTATCATTAGTTTATGTTTATGTGATCTGGCGGCACCAAAGTTGTTTGTTCTACACAGTGAACATCAAAGGGTTTTGCGGTGAAGAAGCAACGGACATCGTGTTCGACATCGTAGACAAATCAAAGCCATATCGGTGGACACCGAGACATACGTGGACACGTGTGTTGTGGGCAGGTATCGTAGAAGACAGATTTCCAGCATGGGCACTGTGAGAGGAGTGGTTGAAGATCAGAAGAACGTCAAGACCGGTGGGTATCGAGTCGTTGAGTGAGACTTTGTCTGTCTTTGTAAAACCATATTCATAGTGATTGTCTGGCTTAGGCCGTCCGAGGTTGTTTTCCCATTTTGGGTTTTTTCCTCGTACATCCGGCGTTGTGAGTAGTCTTTACTTTACTTTACTTTACTTGCTTTAAATCACTAGATGCATGCTTAGGATTAATCAAGATAAAATTGGTTTAAAGTAAGAATTGGGTTTTTCACAACTTGGATTGGCGCAAAATTAAAAGCTGGATCTTTTTTGGGGAAAAATAGGTATTGTTTGAAACACACATATTGGGCACTCTTCAAATTGGTGTCAGAGCTAGAAAACATTATTTATTTATTTTGTGATCCCGTGTGTATGTTTGTCTCTCCAGTGACTGTTTTCTCTCGATGGTTCATCTAAGCTTCGACGATTTACATCGTTTGAATTTAAGGTTTGCAAAACGTATTGAAGTTTTGGAAAAAGAAAATTCCGATTTTAAAAATAATATTGAATATTTGCAAACGTTTCAAATTCAAAGAGATATTTTTCGTGAGCATTTTAGTTCCTTGTTTAAAGATTTTAATATATTAAAATTGGGCAAAAAGGAGAGTGATCATAGAGTCTTCGTTTTAGAAAAAGAGTTAGAGGATTTAAAAAATTTAAAAGTTTGTGCCATCGAGGAAAAAAATTCGATTAAAGATTTTGTGGCACGAGAAAAGGCTCTCAGGGATAAGTTTTCTCACATTCTGGGGGCGAGATATAACCTTCTAGGGGTGATTGAAAATTTAAAGAAGGAATCCCGAAAGTTTGAGGAGTCAAATTATTTGCTTGAGTCAAAAGTTTTGAAGTTAAAAAATGATTTAAATTACTCGAGTAGTGTTGGTAGAGGCTTATCTTGTACTAGTGGTTCGATTGTAAAATCCAAAACCATAGTTTGTTTTAGAGCATCAACCACATCCGAGGTAGGGAAGGTCACGTTCCTCATCGTGTTTTCACATGTTCGCATTGTGGTAGGGAAGGTCACCTTAGGAGTTTTTGTTTTGATATTAGAAAAGACCCTAGGAAGATTAAACGTAGTGTCCCATTACTTCCCAAAACCCGTTTGTTAGGTATACACCTGTTTGGGTTAGGAAATCCATTTTGGAGATGCTAAATGCATCGTTGGTTGATTCTCACATGCATGCACATGATTCATCTCTTGCTATTTCTTATGGATAGTAGCTTGCATGTTTGTCATCTACTGGTTTGCTTCATGATATATTCATTGCTAGTATTATGATATGTGTATCATTTTGTATTTTAGTTTTCATTTGTTTGAGTCCTTTTTCAAAAATACAAAAAGATTTTGTTTTTAAGAAAACATTTAAAAGTCAAAAAAGATTTTTCTTTTCTTTGAGTCATAATATGTTTGAAAAGCCAAAAATATTTTCCGTTTTTTTTTAGTATACATGTTTGATGTGGCATATGGGTGTGCTTGGACCCCCCCCAACATCGTTTCACTATCCACGTGGCTAAGAAATTTGGTCATTACTATCGATGCTTAGAATGATCATAACCTTTATTTATATGGGGTTGTTTCGAAGTTGATATGCATTTTGATTCGACTTTGTATATATGCCAACATAGCACACATGCACGAGTTTATATGGATTTTTGACTTCCCTTGAATATTTGAATTTGGTGAGGCGTTCTTATCTCAATCTTGTCATCTATGCATAAGAAAACTTATGGATAAGTGTGCATGAAAAAACCATTTACCGTGAGTATTTAAAATTGGTAAAAATGATGAGTGATTCAAGGTTTAGTTTTGTCCCAGAATAGTCAAAGGGGGAGATTTGTAAGGACATAAATTTCCAATTGAGTCCCATTATTGTTTTGACTTAATTCCGTGAACAAAATTATGTTTGTAATATGTCATAGGGAGAATTTACTTTGTCACGGTCCCACTTGGTCTATGACGTATTAAATAAATTGAAGACGTTGTAGCAAAGCTTCAAAGAATTAATCATACCGAAGTTTAATTGGTGCAAGTTTAATCGTCTTTAAAGTTAATTTAATTCTGAGATCAATCAGGTATGAATGCGTATAATTAATGGTGCTCAGAATTATTTTATAAAAGATAAGGATGTAATTTTTATAAAGAAAAATATTTTTTAATGTTTTAAAGTGTATTAAAAGGTTTATACTACATTTTTATTCTGATAAGTTCGAATAGGAGTTTGACTTGTTTAAATCTCTCTTTGAAGAGACGTTTTAAACAAAAATTCAAAGTCAACTCTGTCGCTTGAACGACATCAAATCTCGTTCGAATGAGATGCTGATGTGGCTCAAACGACATGCTTAAGTTGTTCGAACAACACATTTTTCGAGGCAGCGTTTAAATCCTATTTAAACAGTATTTGCATCAGAATCTCGTAGGTGAGCTTTCTAGAAAATAGTTTTACGAACCAGAACCTTGTTTGCTCATGTTTATAAGGTTTAAAAATCTGAAACACATCCTTAGAGTTTGCAAATATCCGAGTTATTATTAGTTTATCTTTACGTGATATTACGGCACCAAAGTTTTTTGTTCTTCACATTGAACATCAAAGGGTTTTGTGAAGAAGCGACGAACATCGTATTCGACATCGTAGAGGAATCAAAGCCATATTAGTGGACACCGAGACATACATGGATGCGTGTGTTGTGGACAAGTATCGTTGAAGATGGATTTTCTGCGTGGGCACTGTGAGAGGAGTGGTTGAAGATCAGAAGAGCGTCAAGACCCATGGGGATCGAGTCGTTGAGTGAGACTTTGGCTGTCTTTGTAAAACCATATTCATAGTGATTGTCTGGCTTGGGCCGTCCGAGGTTGTTTTCCCATTTTGTGCTTTCTCCTCGTACATCCAGCATTGTGAGTATTCTTTACTTTACTTGCTTTAAATCACTAGATGCATGTTTAGGATTAATGAAGATAAAATTGGTTTAAAGTAAGGATTGGGTTTTTCACAACTTGGTTTAGTGCATAATTAAAAGTTGGATCTTTTTCGGAGAAAAATAGGTTTTGTTTGAAACACACATATTGGTCACTCGTCAAATTGGTATCAGATCTAGAAAACATTATTTATTTATTTTGTGATCCCGTGTGTTTGTTTATCTCTCTTGTAACTGTTTTCTCTCGACGGATTATCTAAGCTTTGACGATTTATATCATTTGAATTTAAAGTTTGCAAAACGTATTGAAGTTTTCAAAAAAGAAAATTACGATTTTAAAAATAAGATTGAATATTTGCAAACGTTTCAAATTCAAAGAGATATTTTTCTGGAGCATTTTAAATATATGAGAATTGGGCAAAAAGGAGAGTGATGATAGAGTCTTCGTTTTAGAAAAAGAGTTAGAGGATTTAAAAAATTCTAATGTTTGTGCCGTTGAGGAAAATAATTCGATTAATGATTTTGTGGCACGAGAAAAAGCTCTTAGGATTAAGTTTTCTCACATTGAGGGGGAGCGAGATAACCTTCTAGGGGTAATTGAAAATTTAAAGAAGTAGTCGCGAAAGTTTGAGGAGTCTAATCATTTCCTTGAGTCAAAAGTTTTGAAGTTAATAAATGATTTAAATGACTCGAGTAGTGTTGGTAGTGGCTTATCTTGTTCTAGTGGTTTGATTGTAAAAGCCAAAACCATAGTTTGTGTTAGAGCGTCAACCACATCCGAGGGTATTAGAAAAGGTCAACCTAAAGGTCCCGTTCCTTGTCCTGTTTTCTCATGTTTGCATTGTGGTAGGAAAGGTCACCTTAGGATTTTTTTTTATCTTAGAAAAAACCCTAGGAAGATTAAACGTAGTGTCTCATTGGTTCCCAAAACCATTTTTGTTAGGTATACACCTGTTTGTGTTAGGAAATCCGTTTTCGAGATGCTAAATGCTTCGTTGGTTGATTATCACATGCATGCACATGATTCATCTCTTGCTATTTCTTATGGATAGTAGCTTGCATGTTTTTTATATGCTAGTTGGCTTCATGATATATTCATTGATATGTTTTTAAAATCCACATTTCTCAAACTTTGCATACAATTGGTGATCCCTCAATCTCTGTAGGACCAACCGTAAGTGAGTAGCTTGATTAGATTCTGTCTGAGAATAGACTAAGATGTCATCGATAAATACAATAACAAATTGGTCAAGGAAATCCCGAAATACCCTATTCATGATATCCATAAATACAGCGGGGGCATTGGTTAGTCCAAAGTGCATAACCAAGAATTCATTGGATTCGTATCGGGTCATAAATGCGGTCTTGGATACATCTTGATCCCGTATCCTCAATTGATGATACCCCGTCCTCATATCGATTTTGGAGAACTATGACGCTCCCATAAGTTGGTCAAATAGATCATTAATGTGAGGCAAAGGGTATTTATTCCGGATGGTGACTTTATTCAACTCCCTATAGTCCACACATAACCGGAAAGAATCGTCTCTTTTCTTCACAAACAATACCGGAGCACCCAATGGAGAAGTACTACGCCTAATAAATCCCTGCTCCAATAGCTGCTGAATTTGATTTCTCAACTCCCTCATCTCCACAGGAGCCATACGATATGGAGCTTTAGCAATCGGTCGAGTACCCGCCATTAAACCAATCACAAACTCAATCTCCCGACTTGGAGGTAATCCCGGTTTTTCTCGGAAAACATCTTCAAAATCTCTAACAATCGAAAGAGAATTTAGGGGAACAACTACATCCCTAGATGCATCCTCAATAATACAATATAAATAAGCACTCGTACCTCCTTCCATACAGGGCATAACAACCAAGAACATATCTTGTCCCAGAATCGTCATCATACCCGACCATGTAAAGGACGAGTAAATTGGCCTCAAAGCACAAGTTACCAAGGCTAATCCCTATGTTTTTACAAACAAAGAAAATCAATGAACCAACACCCATAGATGATTCAACACTAGTGAAAGTACTCTCAGCAGACTTTATCAAATCTGTAGGTTGAGCAAAACTCCTAGAAATGAAAGAGTGTGTAGCGCCAGTATCAAATAGTACCCGACCCATATGCCCTTGGATGAGAAACTTACCCTCAATCATCGGCAGTGCTGGAGGGGCTGGAGGAAGCATAGCCTCCTGAATATGGTAGACCCGTCCATACTGCAGTTGCCCCTGCTGAGGAGGAGCAATCGAATTAGGCGCCTGAGGTGGAAACTGTACATACGGTTGTTGTGGAGCCCTATGAAGATGCCCTCTAACCAATTGAGGACACGACCTCTTATAATGTCCCAACTCTCCGCACTAAAAACATTTGTTCACCACATTCTCCTCGTTCCTTCCTTGATTATTTCTAAACGACCCCATACCTCGGCCCTTCTGGCCTCTGCCTCCATTTCCACCTCTGCCTCCTTGTTGTTGTGGAGGTCCACCTTAACTCGATTTGTTATTACTGTCACCCGCATTAGACCCACCAAACCGTTGGCGTTTAAACAAATCCCCTTGCTAGGGGTCCCTTTCTCTCTGTTTACTCCCCAAAGATTGAGACGAAGAAGATGTCCCCCCTCCAATCCCATTACCTCTAGGTTTTCCCACTTGCCCCATCGCTATAGCCTTCTTATTATTTTGCACAAATAATATATGCTCTTGAAAATGAATTAGAGCATCATTCATCACATCCCCAAAGGTTAATAGAGCCGGATTTCCAAGAAAATGTTGTTTTATTCGCCAATGTAAACCTCCCACAAATTTGGAGATTCTCTTCGCTTCTCGAGTCACTTCATCCGGCACAAAACTTGCCAGCTGGGTGCACTCCTCTTCATACTCTTCCACGAATCTCTCCCCCTGAACTACATCTTGAAGCTTCCTTTGCATCTCCCTTTGAACTGCGGGATGGAAGTACTTTCCATCAAACAAGGCCTAAAAATAAGTGATCGACATCGTATCCCTTTGCTCGGGTGTAGTCATTGACTCCCACCAATGTAAAGATGATCCGACAAGCTTGAAAGTAACAAGGATTTGTTTTTTTATCCTCACTACATTCTACCATTCTAAGATGGCATTTCATGTCTTTCTTCCACTGATTTTCCTTTATCACATCCGAACCTCCATCGAATTCCGGGGGATGGCCTTTTAGGAAAGACTCTCTAACTCTTTCCCACGAAGAATGCCCCGTAGGAGCTTGTGCCTCTTGCCCCCGTGGTTGAGCTTGGGGAATTTTTTGTACCACTGTAGTCATCGCTGCATTAACAGCTTGGGCCACTATGTTTGCCACATCTGCGGCACTGATACTCCCCGATGGTGGCGGTGGAGGACCAACCACATCCTCTGCAACTCTATTACGTCGAGCGGGACGTCCTCTCTTAGGCGGCATCCGAGATAGAGAAACGATAGAGTTCGAATCTAATATAAAATAATCAATCTAGCAGAAGATCACAACCATACACAACTAAGAAGTCCTAACATTAGGCTCTATATCAAAGAACGCTATGGTAGAACGTGACAAGTCCGCATAGATCCTAAAGACTCTAGAACCTGATGCTCTGATACCATCTGTCACATCCCGGTATCCGAAATAAGGGGTGGCCAGCCCGATACTCCAAAAATACCGGAATCATTGATGGAATCATCCTCAGCACCGTGACAACATAAAGAGTATATGAGATAACCTTTGTCGGGTTGTCAAAAATTTTAGTTTTATAGTTTAAAGAAAGCATTTTAAACATCCCATACATGAAAGAGAAAGTGGAAACCCCAAAAACAATATACTTTAATAACAAGTGTACAGTAAGAGAACCGACTAAAATATTAGTCAACAGAGTTTCATACAACGTACTACAAGTTCAATCAATTACATATTACACTCAGTATATATTTACAACTATTTGGGGCACACGCCCGAATAAGGAACTGAACATAACTAGAAAACAACAAAGGAGGCGTCTACACAATATCCCGTGAAATCCGCAAAATGTCACGGCTCGTCAAAGGAAACTGGAATTGGAAGATCATTACGGGTGACCATGCGGTGGAGCACCTGAACGGATATGATATATATATATATATATATATATATATATACAATAAGAAAGAAGAACCAGTAAGAGACCGGTTTTATGTGATCACCAGATAAATGACAAGTATGACAATGATGAACAAATAAGCATGGATGATGAAGATAATATTCTAGCATGGTAACAAAGATAGATTAAGACAATTTAATGATTATAAGGGAAGAATTGATTACGTATACAATTAAGAATACTTAACAACCGTTTTCATCTTTCATCTTTTTCAATTTATCTCCTTTCCATTCTTTATAAGGAATACAATTATTATTATGTGCTCTTTATGGCACGTATTTCAGTTGTATGCTCTTTGTGGCATTTATGTTCCATCGAGTCCAACTCGATAATTAGAATAGTAATAAGTATATATATATAACGATTCTAAGACCGCCCGTCCGGGTTTCCCCACTGTGTGCACCCCTAAATAACCATCATCTTCCAGGGACTATCATACGACAACCTGGGATCCTATCGAAATGTCGGGAAGCGGCCATATGCCTACGAGGTAGTCAAGACCACACCCGGATACTCCTACCCATCGCAGAAAATATTAAACAAGCGCTCATATGGCCTGGGACTATATCCACCCTGCATTCATTAGCCAGGGGGATTCACCTCATGCACGGGCTCCCCTTAAGATGGTATTTAGAGAGGTGTGTATCATCCATTTTATTAATTTCCATTACATGATTTAGTAGATTATCATTCCCTTTATCCATTTACCTTTTATCAAATGCATTAAGATTATCCGGAACTATACTGTGACACCCCGCCTAATTAAATACCGGGCGATCACTCCTTTATTAAATTAAATTAAGGTTAACAGTTGGTTCATTCTCAGCATCACTGTCGATAAAAATAAATTTTCCAATTTAACACCCTAAAGAATTAAGCTAAGTGTCAAAAACATTTTTCATACAAACTTCCAAATTTTAATTAGAGAAAAAATTTATTTATATAAAACAACATTTCTAAAATTAAGAATCACACCACGATAAACCAAATAATATAATACATTCGTCAATCGAATGCCAACATATGAAAACTAAAATCACAAGTCCATACTGAATAAATCCCAAAGAAACAATACTGGAATGACTGAAATATAAATGTCCTGATAACAAATAAATAATGGAAAGGGCGACAGGTTCCCAATAAATGAGAGTACTAGAAGTGGAGTCAATAAAAGAAGCCGTCTACTCAAGTGACCTGCAACTCCCACCTAAGCTGCAACACATTCTTCTCAAGGGATCCTAAGCAAGACGCCCCTATGGCTGGGCACCTGAAAATATACATATATATATACAAGAGAGAGAGAGAGAGAAAAAGAAACGGGTCAGAGCCCGAAAGTGTGTTTGATTTAAAATAAGTTTAGCAAGTATTTAAAATGATACAGGCCAATGCAATAACATATTAGCACGTCACTCTCTTGAGAAAATGCTCACATCTCTTTTAATGTGCACACCTATCGCACTAACCTTCCCCACGGTTTCTTATCGTCTAACGCACTAGTCTTTCTAAAAGATTTAACTTAACTTAGATTACTCGCAAGATTTATAATTCACGACTCCATTTTAAAAAGAATGTTCCAAACAGTAATCAAAGTCCTCCATTTTAACTTTATAAAATCCATAAAGTTTTACAGTGACATCTTATACTTTTTCAAAACAAGTATTTAATAATTTAGTTCAGAATTATTCCTCACTTACTACGTTACAGCAATAGTTTAAATTCCTCTATCCAGATATATATATAAGGTACTCGTATAATTTATATATATATATATATATATATATATATATCTATATATATATATATATATATATATATTCTAACTGCACCAACATATAAACTATGGTGTAGGCATACTCTGCTTTCTCAAAACAAGTATTTACAATTTTTAGTCATCAACCATGTCCTACATATCAAATCACGGTAGGCAGTTCCAAATTTCAGAATTTCATATATATATATTAACTACTCGTATAATATATATTATAACAGCACCCCAACTAAATTATGGTGCGGGCATACTCTACTATCCAAAGCCCCATATCACTCATATTTAGGGGAATACATTCGGAATCACTCTCGAAATGTATTAACAATACATACACAAACAATATTGAGGCGAAGAATAGATTCCAAGTCTCTAAGAGGATGGCACATACTGGCGTCTCTTAGGACCGTCTGAACTATCACGTCGATAGCCTGTACCAAGGACATCTATCTTCTAGGGTACAAGTCGATATCCCCCATAAAGGTCCCATCGAGATAAGACTTGTCCCAGCGCGGAAACCTCAGGGATAGTAAGTAGCGTGGGTATGGTTTTCACATGCATATAATATATGTACACACAATCATATAAATATACCACTATATCCTATTCACATAGGTTCTTCACATTACCCATAATTATACCATTTATCCTAAATTTCACATTTATAGAAATACGTATAAGGTTTTGTTCCTAACCTTAACTCGAAGGGTTTTCTCACTTATTACCTAACACTCGTGGGCTATATCCTCACAAATCTAAATTTCAGTAAGTGTCTTTATTAGGTTCCAACGTAACTCTCTTACGCACCTCACCCTTTTTAAATTCATAAAGCTACCAACCTAAAGTAAATATCCCATAAATAGCATTCTCGTTGAAGATTAAAGGTCCCAACAATTATTCATGTACCCTACTGGTCCTCAATGTCTCCCAAATTATTTTATCAAGAATGCCCAAGAATTATTTCACGATAAACTTAATTTAACTAATTAAACAAGGGAAATAGAAGTCTGCCAGGACGGGTCGATCGATCGAAGCTTGGGGCTCGATCGATCGAACCTTCGATCGATCGGAGCTCTAGGCTCGATCGATCGATCAAGCAGGTCTGGGCAAAATTCTGCAGAATGCAGTTACGGGTTTCATCCAACTTCTTCATCTAAAACGATGTGTTTCCATTCTAATCGTCCCAAAAATCCTACTATCATCATTATAACATAATACCAGGTGTTTATAACGTAAAGCATGCGTGTAACTATCATTAAACATGGGTTTCCAACCTAAAATCATGTCCAATTATCAAGAACCCTAGAATTTCCTTAAACAGATTTCTAATGAATCTTTCTCCAATATTTCTTTGTTATGATCACCAAATTTCGTGGATTATTACCTCTACATGGCAAGGTTTTCCAGAATTAACATGTACATCAATACTACATGGGTTTTTCCTATCAAAGGTTGGGTTTTCTTCCATAATTTTTATCACAATTTATTCCTAAGCTAACATGAAGATTGCATCAACGAAAATAGCAAGTTTAAACACTTGCCTGGGATTTTGGGTATGCAGATTCCCAGATGATTTTGGTATGGCTGCGTTCCTTGTCTCGTGATCTACGCGGTGGTGGTGGTGGCGGTGAAATCCGGTGGCTTTTTGGCCTTGGTTTGCCTTGGAGCTCTCTCCTCTCTTCTCCAATGGCCGTCACTTGATTTCTGAAAGTTCTAACCCTAAAAAGGCTAACCTAATGGCTGATAAAGATGGCTGAAATTCGTGGGTTTTATTACCCAATTAAGTAAAATGACTAAAATGTCCTCCCGGGGCACCAATTGGGCCTAAAAACACCCCGAGACCCAAACTAAACCCCCGGGTACACTTTTCTGACTATCTCGACCCTTCCGGACGCGTTGGCGCACTCAAAACGACTATACAAACAACTTATAAAATATTCACTTTTTATTTAACAAAATTAGTCCCGACGTGACACGGGCACGTCCCGACTTAAATTTCCGAAATAGTCATTTAATTCACTTATGACATTCAATATAACCAATATAATATATTACTATGCTCATTAGTAATATTCAACAAGTTTCCCATAATTACTAACTCTCGTCGCGTTAATAATTATAACATATTTAATTTCCGAATTTTTATGAAATACAGACACATTAAATTTAATAAATCCCCAATTTAAATATAGCATAAAAATACGGGGTATTACATACTTCCCCCCTAATAACGGAATTTCGTCCCGAAATTCGGAAAATAAGGCATACCTCGTAAAAAAACAACTCTGGGTATCTCTCGCGCATATCTGCCTCACGCTCCCAAATAGATTCCTTCACATTATGATGCTCCCACTGGACTCGCACAAGTGGGACTACTTTCGACCTCAATCTCCTCTCACTATAGTCTAGAATAGCCACTGGTCTCTCCCCGTAAGAGCTATCAGACTGTAAGTCTATCTCGTCTATCACAAAGTGAGTATGAGCCATATCATCCCGAAGATATCGTCTCAACGACGAGATGTGGTATACATCGTGGATGCAATGTAAATGTTCTGGCAATCCAACCTGTATGCAACTGGCCCAATCTTCTCGATGATGGGAAATGGTCCTACGTACCTCGGAGCCAACTTCCCCTTCTTCCCGAACCTCATCACTCCCTTCATAAGAGATACACGCAACAACACTTGATCTCCCACATTAAACTCCCGAAAGAACCGTTTCGCATCGGCGTAGCTCTTCTGCCTGTCTTGGGCTACCCGAATACGACTCCTGATTATCTCAATCCTTGCGGAGGTCTCCTGAATCACTTCTAGTCCTAGCAACTTGTTGTCCCCCACCTCGAGCCAACAAGTTGGAGAACGAAAAGGCCGGCCATACAAAGCCTCAAATGGAGCCATGCCAATCGTAAACTGATAGGAGTTATTATAAGCAAACTCTACCAGTGGAAGGTGTGGCTCCCAACCTTATCCGAAATCGAGATCACACATGCATAGCATATCTTCCAACATCTGATTAGTACGCTCTGTCTGTCCATATGTCTGTGGGTGGTAAGCTGAACTCAGTCTCAACTCTGTACCCATAGCCTCCTGAAAGCTTTCCCAGAAACGTGACACAAAAAAAAACTTGTCTCTATCTGACACAATATTCAGGGGCACCCCATGTAATCTGACAATCTCAGTGATGAACAACTGCGCATACTAACTCGTGGTATAATCTTTCCTCACTGGCAGAAAATGAGCCACCTTGGTCAAACGGTCTACAATCACCCAGATAGAATCATGGCCCCGCTGTGATGTTGGCAACCCTGTAATGAAATCCATGGAAATACTTTCCCACTTCCACGCGGGTACTTCCAACGGCTGAAGTAATCCTGACGGTTTCTGGTGGTCCACCTTCACCAGCTCGCAGGTAGAACACTTGGACACAAACTCAGCAATGTCCTTCTTCATCCCACTCTACCAATATTGTCGTCTCATGTCCTGGTACATTTTATCACCTCCCGGATGTACTGCAAATCGGGACCCGTGAGAATGAGTCATCACTTCATGACGTAACTCCGCTCCTTCTGGAACCACTAATCTACCATTAAACTGCAAACCTCCATCAGAACTAACAGAATAGGACTCAGCACCCTCGGCTAGAAGTCGCACAATCTGCTCCTGAGAAAACGGATCTGTGGTCTGTACCTGTATCACCCTCGTAACAATCTCGGGTGTGACTGTCATCACAGATATGAAAGAACGTGCTACTGCGTCCTGGTGATCCAACTCCTTTCACTTTGCTTTCCAGATGTCCGCTACATCGTCTACCGGTCTACGACTCAACGCATCAGCAACTACGTTGGCCTTCCCCGGATGATACTGTATATCGAACTGGTAATCTTTCACAACCTCTAACCACCTGCGCTGACGCATATTCAGCTCTCGCTGAGTGAACAGGTACTGTAGCGACTTATGGTCTGTGAACAAACGGAATTTCTCGCCCAAAAAGTAATGCCTCCAAATTCTCAATGCAAAGACGACCGCTGCTGACTCCAGGTCGTGGGTGGGGTAATTTTTATCATGCGTCTTAAGCTTGCGGGAAGCAAAAGCTATAGCCTTCTCCTCCTGCTGGAGTACGCCTCCAAGTCCTCATAAAGATGCATCGGTATAAACCAGGTACTCCACACCCAGTCTCGGTAAAGAAAGGACTGGTGCTGAAGTAAGCTTGTCCTTCAGCTCGTCGAAAGCCAACTGACAAGCGTCAACCCAAACATATGGTGCTTCCTTGCGAGTCAGATCCGTCAATGGACCCGCTATTTTGGAGAATCCCCGAATGAATCTCCTGTAGTATCCGGCTAACCCCAAGAAACTACTCACTTCCGTCGGTGTCATGGGCTGTCCACACTCCCTCACCGCTGACACTTTACTCGGGTCAACTGCTATCCCCTGCTCAGAAACAACATGGCCCAAGAATTGTACCTCTCGTAACCAGAATCCACACTTCTCGTACTTAGCATACAACTGATGCTCTCGTAGAGTCTGAAGAACCTGTCTCAAGTGCTCGGCATGCTCCCCCTCGGAGTGTGAATATATCAAGATGTCATCTATAAAGACGATGATGAACTGATCCAAGAACTCTCTGAATACTCGGTTCATCAAGTCCATGAAAATGGTTGGGGCATTTGTGAGTCCGAACGGCATCACCCTGAACTCATAGGACCCATATCTCGACAAGAAGGCAGTCTTTGAAACATACTGCTCTCTAATTCGTAACTGATGGTACCCCGACCTCAGATCTATCTTTGAAAAGAAAGTTACTCCCCTCAACTGGTCGAATAGATCATCGAATCGAGGCAACGGATACTTATTCCGTATAGTGACCTTGTTCAATTCTCGGTAGTCCACACACAATGTTAGTGAACCATCTCTCTTCTTTACAAACAAGACTGGAGTGCCCCAAGGTGAGGTACTCCTACGAAAGAATCACTGACCTAATAGCTGCTCTATCTGATCTCGTAGCTCTCGCATCTCTGCCGGAGCCATACGGTACGGTGCGCGTGGTATAGGTCTCGTATCCGGCAATAAATCTATAACAAAGTCTATCTCATGACTGGGCGGTAGGCCTGGTATCTCCTGAAACACATCGGAATACTCCCTAACAACTGCGATCGAATCCAAAGGAATCACAACCTCCTTAGAGGTATCCTCCTCTATGTAATATAAATGAGCGGTCGAACCTCCCTCTGGGCGAGGCATCGCCACTATAAACATCTCTTGCCCCCGGAATGGCAAAAACAATGCTTCCACCGAAGTAATCAATCATGGCTCTATAAGCTGCGAGCCAATCCATACCAATAATCACATCATGCTCGTGCATGTCTAAGACTAGCATGTCTGTAGGCAATACCAAGCTACCCATCTCTACCCCTACTCCCCGGCATATATAAAAATACAAGTGACTCACTCCCCAGTGGTGAGTCGACATAAGCCACGGTGCTTTCTGTTGTGGCTAACAATCCTAAGGACTTCGTAAAAATATAGCTATAAAATAATGCGTTTTCCCCAAGTAACAAATAGAATTCGACCTAAAGTTCCATGGATAGAAAACATACCCCAAATCGCGGTTGGTGCCTGTGGGGCTGTTGCCAGGTGGACATTATAGATATGCATGTACTGTAACTGCCCCTGCTGCAGTGTAGCTACTGGAAAGGTAGGTAGGTCTGGTACCTGAACTGGTGCTGGGAGAGCGACTGGAAAAATTGGCCCTTGCGGCTTCTTACGGGCACATTGTTGTCGTGAGGCCCTAACACCCTCAGGGAAATCTTGGCGTTTATGGCCATGCGTGCCACACACAAAACATTTGCCTCTGAAGTTACTCCCCCTCTGACCCTGCTGTTGTTGGTGTCGGACTTGCTGACTTGGGGCTTTATTCCTCTTTCGAAACTTCTTTTTCTTACCTCGCAATTTCGGAGTCTTCGCACATTTGTCAGCTTTGGTCACATGCATTTGGCTAACCTCTCTAGGTCTTTTGCCTTCTCTAAGTTGCATTCTGCGTTCTTGGTATTGCAAAATTGCAGTGGTGACTACTTGTGCTACGATGCCTGCTAACTCGGCGGTTGATACTCTCTCTGGGGGTACCTGAGGTGTGAGTCGATCTTGCTCGTTGACTCCCTCAACCGTTTTTTCTAGTTCTTCACGACGGTCCATCTGAAAATTTAAATGAATTTGGATGAGTTCATCATTGAAATAAACAAATCGCAGATGCACGAATTCCCAATGTATAGAGATGAACACAACATTCCTAGTATTAGGGCTCTATATTAAAGAAAGCAGCGCTGAAAGCATAATAAGCCGCACAGATCCTAAAAGACACTAGAACCTGATGCTCTGATACCACCTGTGACACCCCGCCTAATTAAATACCGGGAGATCACTCCTTTATTAAATTAAATCAAGGTTTACAGTTGGTTCATTCTCAGCATCACTGTCGATAAAAATAAATTTTCCAATTTAACACCCTAAATAATTAAGCTAAGTGTCAAAAACATTTTTCATACAAACTTCCAAATTTTAATTAGAGAAAAATATTTATTTATATAAAACAACATTTCTAAAATTAAGAATCGCACCACGATAAACCAAATAATATAATACATTCGTCAATCGAATGCCAACATATGAAAACTAAAATCACAAGTCCATACTGAATAAATCCCAAAGAAACAATACTTGAATGACTGAAATATAAATGTCCTGATAACAAATAAATACTGGAAAGGGCGACACGTGCCCAATAAATGAGAGTACTAGAAGTGGAGTCAATTAAAGAAGCCGTTTACTCAAGTGACCTGCAACTCCCACCTAAGCTGCAACACGTTCTTCTCAAGGGATCCTAAGCAAGACACCCCTGTGGCTGGGCACCTGAAAATATACATATATATATACAAGAGAGAGAGAGAGAAAAAGAAACGGGTCAGAGCCCGAAAGTGTGTTTGATTTAAAATACGTTTAGCAAGTATTTAAAATGATACAGGCCAATGCAATAACATATTAGCACGTCACTCTCTTGAGAAAATGCTCACCTCTCTTTTAATGTGCACACCTATCGCACTAACCTTCCCCACGGTTTCTTATCATCTAACGCACTAGTCCTTCTAAAAGATTTAACTTAACTTAGATTACTCGCAAGATTTACAATTCACGACTCCATTTTAAAAAGAATGTTCCAAACAGTAATCAAAGTCCTCCATTTTAACTTTATAAAATCCATAAAGTTTTACAGTGACATCTTATAGCTTTTCAAAACAAGTATTTAATAATTTAGTTCAGAATTATTCCTCACTTACTACGTTACAGCAATAGTTTAAATTCCTCTATCCAGATATATATATATAAGGTACTCGTATAATTTATATATATATATATATTCTAACTGCACCAACATATAAACTATGGTGTAGGCATACTCTGCTTTCTCAAAACAAGTATTTACAATTTTTAGTCATCAACCATGTCCTACATATCAAATCACGGTAGGCAGTTCCAAATTTCAGAATTTCACATATATATATATTAACTACTCGTATAATATATATTATAACAGCACCCCAACTAAATTATGGTGCGGGCATACTCTACTATCCAAAGCCCCATATCACTCATATTTAGGGGAATACATTCGGAATCACTCTCGAAATGTATTAACAATACATACACAAACAATATTGAGGCGAAGAATAGATTCCAAGTCTCTAAGAGTATGTCACATACCGGCGTCTCTTAGGACCGTCTGAACTATCACGTCGATAGCCTGTACCAAGGACATCTATCTTCTAGGGTACAAGTCGATATCCCCCATAAAGGTCCCATCGAGATAAGACTTGTCCCAGCGCGGAAACCTCAGGGATAGTAACTAGCTTGGGTATGATTTTCACATGCATATAATATATGTACACACAATCATATAAATATACCACTATATCCTATTCACATAGGTTCTTCACATTACCCATAATTATACCATTTATCCTAAATTTCACATTTATAGAAATACGTATAAGGTTTTGTTCCTAACCTTAACTCGAAGGGTTTTCTCACTTATTACCTAACACTCGTGGGCTATATCCTCACAAATCTAAATTTCAGTAAGTGTCTTTATTAGGTTCCAACGTAACTCTCTTACGCACCTCACCCTTTTTAAATTCATAAAGCTACCAACCTAAAGTAAATATCCCATAAATAGCATTCTCGTTGAAGATTAAAGGTCCCAACAATTATTCATATACCCTACTGGTCCTCAATGTCTCCCAAATTATTTTATCAAGAATGCCCAAGAATTATTTCACGATAAACTTAATTTAACTAATTAAACAAGGGAAATAGAAGTCTGCCAGGAGGGGTCGATCGATCGAAGCTTGGAGCTCGATCGATCGAACCTTCGATCGATCGATCAAGAAGGTCTGGGCAAAATTCTGCAGAATGCAGTTACGGGTTTCATCCAACTTCTTCATCTAAAACGATGTGTTTCCATTCTAATCGTCCCAAAAATCCTACTATCATCATTATAACATAATACCAGGTGTTTATAATGTAAAGCATGCGTGTAACTATCATTAAACATGGGTTTCCAACCTAAAATCATGTCCAATTATCCAGAACCCTATAATTTCCTTAAACAGATTTCTAATGAATCTTTCTCCAATATTTCTTTGTTATGATCACCAAATTTCGTGGATTATTACCTCTACATGGCAAGGTTTTCCAGAATTAACATGTACATCAATACTACATGGGTTTTTCCTATCACAGGTTGGGTTTTCTTCCATAATTTTTATCACAATTTATTCCTAAGCTAACATGAAGATTGCATCAACGAAAATAGCAAGTTTAAACACTTGCCTGGGATTTTGGGTATGCAGATTCCATTATGATTTTGGTATGGCTGCACTCCTTTTCTCGTGATCTACGCGGTGGTGGTGGTGGCGGTGAAATCCGGTGGCTTTTTGGCCTTGGTTTGCCTTGGAGCTCTCTCCTCTCTTCTCCAATGGTCGTCACTTGATTTCTGAAAGTTCTAACCCTAAAAAGGCTAACCTAATGGCTGATAAAGATGGCTGAAATTCGTGGGTTTTATTACCCAATTAAGTAAAATGACTAAAATGTCCTCCCGGGGCACCAATTGGGCCTAAACACACCCCGAGACCCAAACTAAACCCCCGGGTACACTTTTCTGACTATCTCGACCCTTCCGGACGCGTTGGCGCACTCAAAACGACTATACAAACAACTTATAAAATATTCACTTTTTATTTAACAAAATTAGTCCCGACGTGACACGGGCACGTCCCGACTTAAATTTCCGAAATAGTCATTTAATTCACTTATGACATTCAATATAACCAATATAATATATTACTATGCTCATTAGTAATATTCAACAAGTTTCCCATAATTACTAACTCTCGTCGCGTTAATAATTATAACATATTTAATTTCCGAATTTTTATTAAATACAGACACATTAAATTTAATAAATCCCCAAATTAAATATAGCATAAAAATACGGGGTATTACATATACGTATTTCGTATCAGCATAACAACCTCGATAAATAGTTAGACTCCCCAAATTATATTCAAAAGCCTCCTTTTTGGCTTCATAATAGACCATCAAGTCAAACCTAGCTCACAATAACTCCCAAAGTCTCCAAATTTGACTCTAAGATCTCTTAGATTATTATAAAACTATAAGAGGGAAGTAATGTCTGAACCTTTCTTTGAACCCCCTCCCCCCCCCCCCCCCCGTAAATGAACCCTAGGTGAACCCATTCGAGTCTAGGGTGTCGAGCAAACTCAACTAATACTCTAAGACCCTATTTTTACTTCATTTGAGAAGGTCCTTAAGTCCCTATGAAAAGAAAATATTTGAAAAATGAAAATAAAATTTTAGAGAAGAAAACAGGGGACCGGTCGACCGCGTCATAAGATTTTGCCTAGGAAGAAAAGAAGAAAGTTCACTTCGGCAGGGCCGATCGACCTGTCAGGGGACCGCGGTCGACCGCGCCATAAATTTTATGCCTTTGAAAGAAAGCAGTGTGCCCTCTCCCAAAGGCTCGGTCGACCGGTCTGAGAATCGCGGTCGACCGATCTTCGCAGACCTAGACCAGACCAAATCTTCCTAGTTCAAGCTAATCCCAAAGCCAACTCATTTATTGCCACCAACATTACATAAATGCTACTAACTACTACCACAAACCTCATCAAACATCCAAATCATTCTTGAATGGATCAAAACCCACAAATACACAAAGAAAACCCTAAAATAGCTAAACCATGATCAATACCTCATTATCATAACAAATCATTTATCTTAAACCACATATAGGAAGTAGAAAACTTTCCTCAATCTAGGAAATGCAGATTTTCTCTTTGTGGAAGCAAGAATCCTCTTTCAATCTTCAATTTCTTCTCCTTTTTCTACTCTTTCTCTTTCTCTCTCTAGTTCTCTAGATTTAGGAAATGAAATTAGGGAAAAAAATAGATGACTTAGCAAGTCTAAGTCATAGCATTAGTCAAAATCCCAACTTAATTGAAATCTACCGCGATAAAACAACACGCAACTGCATATTTAAGGTATAATCAGTCAAAAGTGGCAAAAACCTCAAAATACAATATGGCACATAATTTGACTATCTCGCATGTTCCGGACTCAACTGCGGCCTCCAAATTATCATTTGGACAATTTATAATTCATTTTAAGTTCCAATCTCATTATTAAGCCAAATATCATTTTAATTCATATGATATTATAAAACATGACATGGCAATATTCACCTATAGTTACGATAAATATAAAATTTCATAGTGAACATTTACTTTTATTCATTAAATTCATACTCAATCCATAACCCAACACTTTATATCTAATTACCGTACCTAGTAATTAAATATAAAATATGTTCTCATGAGCGAGGGTTATTAGAGACTAGTTATAATAATATTAAAAAACAGTCCTTGAATCGGGACACTAATCGATCAGTTGCTGCAAGTGCTCCTTGGGTGACCTCGATGAGGTCCCATGCTCTCAAATCGAGCTCGACGAGGTATCGTGCTCTCATATTGGGGGGTCCCGTGACCACGCGGATATGGGACCCGTGTAGGCAATGGTCCCATGCGAGGTGTTGGCGCCGCCCACGAGGCCGTTTGGGTCGCGTTGCGTGGTTTCGCCCTTTGATGGAATGTTTTCAAGCCTAAGTATGGATATTCTTTGTTTTGGGTCCTTCTCTCAAATCGGGGGTCTCGTGACCACGCGGTCAGTTCGTGCGGGTTACGTTGGTCCCGTGTCCACCTTGTTGTCAAATTTAGTATTGGGTCATGGATATCGATCGTGACTTGACCCTGACCAAAATTGGAGGGAAGATTGGTGCCATAATAGTCACGGTTGGGTCAGGGTCTAAAGTCGTGAGCCTATAGAGTCAGGGTCCAGATCTGTAATCAAGTACATTACCACGTGTGACCATGCAGAGGCATGGATTTGGTCATGCCTATTTGGTCCATGGTCACGTCTTTGGGCCGTGACCAGGTGGTCCCACCTGTGAGCCGTGACTCCCTATTCGGGACCACTTACGATATTTGGTGTAGTGTTCGAGAGCTTTAACAAGTAGTAGCAAATCGCAACTGTGACACCCCGCCTAATTAAATACCGGGCGATCACTCCTTTATTAAATTAAATCAAGGTAAACAGTTGGTCCATTCTCAGCATCACTGTCGATAAAAATAATTTTTTTCCAATTTAACACCCTAAATAATTAAGCTAAGTGTCAAAACATTTTCCATACAAAAGTTTCCAAATATTAATTAAAGAAAAAGATTTATTTTAATTAAAACAACATTTCTACAATAAAGAATCACACCACAATAAACCAAATAACATAATACATTCGTCAATCGAATGTCAACAAATGGAACTAAAAACTACAAATCCATCCAGAATAAATCCCATAGAACAATACTGGAAATAAAAGAAATACAAAATCCCAACAACAAATGAAATGATGAAAAGGGCGACACGTGCCCAATAAATGAGAATAATAGGAGTGGAGTCAATAACAGAAGCCGTCTACTCAAGAGACCTGCAACTCCCACCTAAGTTGCAGCTCGTTCTTCTCAAGGGATCCTAAGCAAGACGCCCATGTGGATGGGCACCTGAAAGTATACATATATATATACAAGAGAGAGAGAGAGAGAGAGAGAGAGGAAAAGAAATGGGTCAGAGCCCGAAAGTGTGTTTGATTTTAAAATACGTTAAGCAAGTATTTAAATTGATACAGGCCAATGCAACAACATATTATTTCGACACTCTCTTGAGAAATTCTCACCTCTCTTCTAATGTGCACGCCTATCGTACTAACCTTACCGAATAATTTAATTTATCTTAACTTACTCATAAGTTTTCAAAACCGAACGATGACAATGTTTTAAAAAGGTTACTTCCAATTTGTAGCACTCCTCTCGTTTTAGCTTCATTAAATTATAAAGTTTACCAGTGTCTTCTCATACTTTCACAAAACAAGTATTTATTATTGCGTCAACAACTATGTCCTACTTATCAAATCACAGTAGGCAGTTGAAGTTTATAACCTCATATATATATTAACTACTCGGATAATATATATATATATAACAGCACCCCAACTAAACTAAGGTGCGGGCATACTCTGCTATCCAATCCCCGTATCGCTCACACAAAGGGAAATACAAGTTCGGAATCACTCTCGAACTGTATTAACATATACAAAACAACGTTGAGGCGAATCATAGATTCCAAGTCCAAGAGGTCAGTACATACCCACACGTCTCTTAGGACCGTCCGACTATCAATCTGATAGCCCATACCTAGTATCTCTATCTTCTAGGGTACTAATCAATATCCCCCATAAAGCAACCCCGGATAAGATCGTCCCAGCGCGGTAACCTCAAGGATAGCAAGTAGCGCGGGTACGTTTTTCACATGTATATAATATATGTACACACAATCATATAAATATACCCATTTTATCATATTAATATAGGTTCCTCTCGTAACCCATAGTCACAACATTTATCCTTAATTTCTCATTATTATGATTACGTATAAGGTTTCGTCTCTAACCTTAACTCGAAGGGTTTTCTCACTAGCTATGTGACACTCGTGGATTCTATCCATCCAAGTAGCAAAATCAGTGGGTAAACGTCTATTCACTATCGTAAGTATTTGACGTAATCTCTCACTTGAATTACGTAGTTTCCTCGTCCTTTAAATAATTGTCCCTAAAATACAATTATCATTTCATAATAAAGTTCTCAACACTTAATCATATGCCCTACTGGTCTCTCCTATATCCCAAAACATTTTATTCATAAAGCCGAAAAGCTATTTCACGATGAATCATGTTCAATTAATTAAACAAGGGGAAATAAGAGTCTGCCAGGAAGGGTCGATCGATCGAGGTCTGGGGCTCGATCGATCGAACCTTCGATCGATCGAAGCTCTAGGCTCGATCGATCGATCAAGCAGTTCTGCGAAATCCTGCAGAAGTGCAGTTACGGGTTTTACCAAAATTCTTCACTCAAATCAATATTTCCCAACACTAATCATTCCAAAACTCCTACTACAAACATAATAACATATTTCCAGATGTTTTTAACGTTAAGCATGCGTATAACCATCATTAAACATGGTTAAACAACCCAAAATCTCATTTAAACATCAAGAACCCTAATTTTTTCTTAACTTTTGTTCTAATCAGTTTTCTCCAGAATTTCCTTCTAACATAACATCAAAAATTCGTGGGTTAATCATCTACTTCACATACTATTTCCAGGATATGGTTATAATGTTTTCTACATGCAAATTCCTATCAAAATTTGTGGTTTTCTTCCATTGATTACACTCCTAATCATTCCTACACTAATATGAATATTGCACCAACGAAAATACGCAAGTTAAACACTTGCCTGGGATTTCAGAGGTCTGGTTTCCTGCTGATATTGGTGTGGTTGCGTTCTCCTCCTCGCGATCTACGCGTTGGTGGTGATGGTGGTGCAATTGGTGGTGTTTTGGCCTTGAATCACCTTGAGAGCTCTCTCCTCTCTACTCCAATGGCCGTTCAAGGGTTCTGAATGTTCTAACCCTAAAAGGCTGACTTAAATGGCTGCTAAGGATGGCTGAAATTCGTGGGTTTAATTACCCTATTTTGTAAAATGACCAAAATGCCCTCCCGGGTCACTAATTAAGCCTAAAAACATCCCGAGACCCAAACTAAACCCCCGGGTACACTTTTCTGACTATCTCGACCCTTCCGGACGTGTTGGCGCACTCAAAATGACCATACGAACAACTTATAAAATATTCACTTTTATATCTCAATAATTAGTCCCGACGCGACACGGGCGCGTCCCGACTAAAATTCTCAAAATTATTATTTCATTCACTCGTGACCTATAATATAACCCATATCATATATTACTATGCTCATTAGTAATATTCGACAATTTTATATAATTACTAACTCTCATCACGTTAATAATTATAACATAATTAATTTCCGGATTCTTATTAAATAATTCACTCTCATTAAATTTAATAAAACCCCCAAATTAGTATAGCATAAAAATACGGGGTATTACATACTTCCCCCCTAATAACGGAATTTCGTCCCGAAATTCAGAAAATAAGGCATACCTGATAAGAACAAATCTGGATATCTCTCGCGCATATCTGCCTCACGCTCCCAAGTGGATTCCTCCACATTATGGTGTTCCCACTGGACTCGCACAAGTGGAACTATCTTCGACCTCAATCTCCTCTCACTATAGTCTAGGATAGCCACCGGTCTCTCCTCGTAGGAGCAATCAGGCTGTAAGTCGATCTCCTCTATCACGATGCGAGTATGGGCCATATCATCTCGAAGGTATCATCTCAACGACGAGATGTGAAATACATCGTTAATGCGATGTAGATGTTCCGGCAGTCCCAATCTGTATGCAACTGGCCCAATCCTCTCTATGATGGGAAATGGTCCCACGTACCTCGGAGCCAACTTTCCCTTCTTCCCGAACCTCATCACTCCTTTCATGGGAGACACACGCAGTAACACTTGGTCCCCCACATTAAACTCCCTGAAGAACCGTTTTGCATCGGCATAGCTCTTCTGTCTGTCCTGGGATACTCGAATGCGACCCCTGATCATCTCAATACTCGCAGAGGTCTCCTGAATCACCTCTGGTCCTAGCAACTTGTCATCCCCCACCTCAAGCCAACAAGTTGGGGAACGACAAGGCCTGCCATACAAAGCCTCAAATGGAGCCATACCAATCGTGAACTGATAAGAGTTATTATAAGCAAACTCTACCAGTGGAAGGTGTGGCTCCTAACCTCCTCCAAAATCGAGAACACACATGCGTAGCATATCCTCTAACATCTGATTAGTACACTATGTCTGCCCATCTGTCTGGGGGTGATAAGCTGAACTTAACCTCAACTCAGTACCCATAGCCTCCTGAAAGCTTTCCCAAAAATGCGACATGAAAATCTTGTCTCTATCGGACACAATATTCAGGGGCACCCCGTGTAATCTTACAATCTCCCCGATGAACAACTGAGCATACTTACCCGTGGTATAATCTGTCCGCACCGGCAGAAAATGAGCCACCTTGGTCAAACGGTCTACAATCACCCAGATAGAATCGTGGCCCCTCTGTGATGTAGGCAACCCTGTAATGAAGTCCATGGAATTACTCTCCCACTTCCACGCGGTTACTTCCAATGGTTGAAGCAATCCTGATGGTTTCTGGTGGTCCACCTTCACCAGCTGGCAGGTGTAACACTTGGACACAAACTCGGCGATGTCCTTCTTCATCCCACTCCACCAGTACTGTCGTCTCATGTCCTGGTACATCTTATCGCCTCCTGGATGTACTGCAAATCGGGACCCATGAGAATGAGTCATCACTTCGTGACGTAAATCTGCTCCTTCTGGAACCACAAATCTCCCATTAAACTGCAAACCTCCATCAGAACTAACAGAATAGGACTCAGCACCCTCGGCTAGAAGTCGCACAATCTGCTCCTGGCAAAACGGATCTGTGGTCTGCGCCTGTATCACCCTCGTAACAATCTCGGGTGTGACTGACATCACGGATATGAAAGAACGTGCTACAGCGTCTTGGTGATCCAGCTCTTTCCACTTTGCTTTCCAGATGTCTGCTACATCGTCTACCGGTCTACGGCTCAATGCATCAGCAACTACATTGGCTTTTCCCGGATGGTACTGTATGTCAAACTGGTAGTCTTTCACAAACTCTAACCACCTGTGCTGACGCATATTCAGCTCTCGCTGAGTGAACAGGTACTGCAGTGACTTATGGTCTGTGAACAAACGGAATTTCTCTCCCAATAGATAGTGTCTCCATATCCTCAATGCAAATACAACCGCTGCTAACTCCAGATCGTGGGTGGGGTAATTCTTCTCATGCGGCTTAAGCTTGCGGGAAGCAAAAGCTATAGCCTTCTCCTCCTGCTGGAGTACTCCTCCAAGTCCCCATAAAGACGCATCAGTGTAAACCAGGTACTCCACACCCGGTTTCGGTAAGGCAAGGACTGGTGCTGAAGTAAGCTTGTCTTTTAGCTCGTCGAAAGCTAATTGACAAGCATCATCCCAAACATACGGTGCCCCTTTGCGAGTCAAATTCGTCAACGGACCCGCTATCTTGGAGAATCCCCGAATAAATCTCCTGTAGTATCCGGCTAACCCCAAGAAACTACGTACCTCGGTCGGTGTCGTGGGCTGTCCCCACTCCCTCACTGCTGATACCTTACTCGGGTCAACTGCTATCCCTTGCTCAGAAACAACATGGCCCAAAAACTATACCTCTCGCAACCAGAATCCACACTTCTCGTACTTAGCATACAACTGATGCTCTCGCAGAGTCTGAAGAACCTGCCTCAAGTGCTCGGCATGCTCCTCCTCGGAATGGGAATATATCAAGATGTCATCTATGAAGACAATGACAAACTGATCCAAGAACTCTCTGAACACTCGATTCATTAAGTCCATGAATACGGCTGGAGCATTAGTGAGGCCAAACGGCATCACTCTGAACTCGTAAGACCCATATCTCGTCAAGAATGCAGTCTTTGAAACATCCTGCTCCCTAATACGTAGCTGATGGTACCCCGACCTCAGATCTATCTTCGAAAAGAAATTCGCTCCCCTCAACTGGTCGAACAGATCATCGATTCGAGGCAACGGATACTTATTCCGTATCGTGACCTTGTTCAATTCCCGGTAGTCCACACACAACCTTAGTGAACCATCTCTCTTCTTCACAAACAAAACTGGAGCGCCCCAAGGTGAGGTACTTCTGCGAATGAAGCCCTGACCTAACAGATGCTCGATCTGATCTCGTAGCTCTCGCATCTCTACCGGAGCCATACGGTATGGTGCGCGTGCTATAGGTCTCGTATCTGGCAATAAGTCTATAACAAAGTCTATCTCTCGACTGGGGGGTAGGCCTGGTATTTCATGAAACACATCGGAATATTCCCTAACAACTGGGATCGAATCCAAAGGGATCACAACCTCCTTAGAGGTATCCTCCTCTATGTAATACAAATGAGCGGTCGAGCCTCCCTCTGGGCGAGGCATCACCACTACAAACATCTCCTGCCCCGGGATGGCAAAAATAATGCTCCCACCGAAGCAATCAATCATGGCTATATAAGCTGCGAGCCAATCCATACCGATAATCACATCGTGCTCATGCATGTCTAAAACTAACATGTCTGCAGGTAATACCAGACTACGGATCTCTATCCCCACTCCTCGGCATATAAAGAAAATAAGTGACCCACTCCCCAATGGTGAGTCTACACATGTCACTGTGCTCTCTGCTGTGGCTAACAACCCTAAGCCCTTTACAAAATGCGTAGCTATAAAACAATGCGTGGCCCCCGTATCAAATAAAACTCGACCCATAGTACCCTGGATAGGAAACGTACCCTCAATCGCGGGTGGTGCCCGTGGAGCTGCTGCCTGGTGGACGTTATAGACACGTCCATAGTATAATTGCCCCTGCTGCACTGGAGCTGCTGGGATGGCTGGTAGGGCTGGAGCTAGAAGGGCAGGTGGAAAAAGTGGCCTCTGTGGCTCATTACGGGCTCCCTGCTGCTGTGGGGCCCTATCGCCTTCTGGGCAATCCTGACGCTTATGGTCGTGCTTGCCTCACACAAAACACCGGCCTCTAAAATTACCTCCCCTCTGTCCCTGCTGACCACGGCCCTGCTGGCCGTTACCTCCATGCCATTGGCCCTGTTGGCCCTGATGTGCACGCTGTTGGCCCTGCTGGCCCTGTTGCTGACCCTGCTGTCGGTGCTGACCCTGCTGGCCCTGCCTACAACCCCCATTTCCCTGCCTGGGATCACCCGAACGGAATCGCTTAGCAGGGTCCCCCTGATGGGAACTCTGCTCGTGCTGACGAGTCTGTCCATGAGATGGTGCCCCACCGGCACCGTTACCCCCGGTCCTGCCCTACTGGCTGGACTCTCCAGCTCTCTTGCTCCCCTGAAGATGGAAGCGGTGATCCTGGCAATGTAGTAATGCTGCATTGAGTACATCAGTGAACGTACTCAGGGACAAGTTCCCAATAAGGTGCTGACGGATCCTCCAAGCCAACCCGTCGACAAACAACAGAATCTTCTTGCTCTCAGTAGGTGCCTCATCTGGCACAATGGTGAGAAGTCTCGTGAACTCCTCCTCATACTCTGCTACAGTAAGATTATCTTGCTTCAGATTTAGTAGTTTTCGCCTCATCTCAGTCTGCACTGCAGGTGGAAAATACTTGCGGTTAAACCGCTCCCAGAACATCTGAATAGGGATCGTGTCCCTCTCCTCCAAAGTAGTAGTGGACTCCCACCACTGCAACGCGGCTCCCACCAGTTTAAAGGAAGCCAATTACTGCTTTTGTACCTCGGTGCACTCATACATGCGAAGTTGCCGTTGGATGTCTTTCTTCCATTGGCTGACCGTGACAATATCGGAGCTACCCAAAAACTCAGGGGGATGTGCTTTCTGAAAAGCATCCCGAACCCTCTCCCATGCAGATGGAAGCTGTGCTGGTACTGGCGCCACTGCCTGAACCTGGGGTGGAGCCTGCTGAATCACCGCTATCGCGGCATTCACCGCTTGAGCAACTATGGCGGCTACTTCATTAGCATTCATTGTGCCTGGTGCCGGAGCTGCTGGCTGCTCGGCCTGGGCACGCCTATCTCTCGGAGCACGTCTCGGAGGCATCTGAAACGTGAACAAAATTCATTAGTCTACAGCTATCATCGGATCTCAAATAGATGAAGACTTAAACGTAAAAGCAGGAATACAACAATCCTAAAAATAGGGCTCTATAGCAAAAACGTTGAGCTGAAAGCGAAATAAGCCGTACAGATCCTAAGGACACTAGAACCTGATTCTCTGATACCACCTGTGACACCCCGCCTAATTAAATACCAGGCGATCACTCCTTTATTAAATTAAATCAAGGTAAACAGTTGGTCCATTCTCAGCATCACTGTCGATAAAAATAATTTTTTTCCAATTTAACACCCTAAATAATTAAGCTAAGTGTCAAAACATTTTCCATACAAAACTTTCCAAATTTTAATTAAAGAAAAAGATTTATTTTAATTAAAACAACATTTCTACAATAAAGAATCACACCACAATAAACCAAATAACATAATACATTCGTCAATCGAATGTCAACAAATGGAACTAAAAACTACAAATCCATCCAGAATAAATCCCATAGAACAATACTGGAAATAAAAGAAATACAAAATCCCAACAACAAATGAAATGATGAAAAGGGCGACACGTGCCCAATAAATGAGAATAATAGGAGTGGAGTCAATAACAGAAGCCGTCTACTCAAGTGACCTGCAACTCCCACCAAAGCTGCAGCTCGTTCTTCTCAAGGGATCCTAAGCAAGACGCCCCTGTGACTGGGCACCTGAAAGTATACATATATATATACAAGAGAGAGAGAGAGAGAAAAAGAAATGGGTCAGAGCCCGAAAGTGTGTTTGATTTTAAAATACGTTAAGCAAGTATTTAAATTGATACAGGCCAATGCAACAACATATTATTTCGACACTCCCTTGAGAAATTCTCACCTCTCTTCTAATGTGCACGCCTCTCGTACTAACCTTCCCGAATAATTTAGTTTATCTTAACTTACTCATAAGTTTTCAAAACCGAACGATGACAATGTTTTAAAAAGGTTACTTCCAATTTGTAGCACTCCTCTCGTTTTAGCTTCATTAAATTATAAAGTTTACCAGTGTCTTCTCATACTTTCACAAAACAAGTATTTATTATTACGTCAACAACTATGTCCTACTTATCAAATCACAGTAGGCAGTTAAAGTTTATAACCTCATATATATATTAACTACTCGGATAATATATATATATAACAGCACCCCAACTAAACTAAGGTGCGGGCATACTCTGCTATCCAATCCCCGTATCGCTCACACAAAGGGAAATACAAGTTCGGAATCACTCTCGAACTGTATTAACATATACAAAACAACGTTGAGGCGAAGCATAGATTCCAAGTCCAAGAGGTCAGTACATACCCACACGTCTCTTAGGACCGTCCGACTATCAATCTGATAGCCCGTACCTAGGATCTCTATCTTCTAGGGTACTAATCAATATCCCCCATAAAGCAACCCAGGATAAGATCATCCCAGCGCGGTAACCTCAGGGATAGCAAGTAGCGTGGGTACGTTTTTCACATGTATATAATATATGTACACACAATCATATAAATATACCCATTTTATCATATTAATATAGGTTCCTCTCGTAACCCATAGTCACAACATTTATCCTTAATTTCTCATTATTATGATTACGTATAAGGTTTCGTCTCTAACCTTAGCTCGAAGGTCTCCCTAGCTATGTGACACTCGTGGATTCTATCCATCCAAGTAGCAAAATCAGTGGGTAAACGTCTATTCACTATCGTAAGTATTTGAAGTAATCTCTCACTTGAATTACGTAGTTTCCTCATCCTTTAAATAATTGTCCCTAAAATACAATTATCAATTCATAATAAAGTTCTCAACACTTAATCATATGCCCTACTGGTCTCTCCTATATCCCAAAACATTTTATTCATAAAGCCGAAAAGCTATTTCACGATGAATCATGTTCAATTAATTAAACAAGGGGAAATAAGAGTCTGCCAGGAAGGGTCGATCGATCGAGGTCTGGGGCTCGATCGATCGAACCTTCGATCGATCGAAGCTCTAGGCTCGATCGATCAATCAAGCAGGTCTGCGAAATCTTGCAGAAGTGCAGTTACGGGTTTTACCAAAATTCTTCACCCAAATCAATATTTCCCAACACTAATCGTCCCAAAACTCCTACTACAAACATAATAACATATTTCCAGATATTTTTAACGTTAAGCATGCGTATAACCATCATTAAACATGGTTAAACAACCCAAAATCTCATTTAAACATCAAGAACCCTAATGTTTTCTTAACTTTTTGTCTAATCAGTTTTCTCCAGAATTTCCTTCTAACATAACATCAAAAATTCGTGGGTTAATCATCTACTTCACATACTATTTCCAGAATATGGTTATAATGTTTTCTACATGCAAATTCCTATCAAAATTTGGGGTTTTCTTCCATTGATTACACTCCTAATCATTCCTACACTAATATGAATATTGCACCAATGAAAATACGCAAGTTAAACACTTGCCTGGGATTTCAGAGGTCTAGTTTCCTGCTGATATTGGTGTGGTTGCGTTCTCCTCCTCGCGATCTACGTGTTGGTGGTGAGGGTGGTGCAATTGGTGGTGTTTTGGCCTTGAATCACCTTGAGAGCTCTCTTCTCTCTACTCCAATGGCCGTTCTAGGGTTCTGAATGTTCTAAACCTAAAAGGCTGACTTAAATGGATGCTAAGGATGGCTGAAATTCGTGGGTTTAATTACCCTATTTTGTAAAATGACCAAAATGCCGTCCCGGGTCACTAATTAAGCCTAAAAACATCCCGAGACCCAAACTAAACCCCCGGGTACACTTTTCTGACTATCTCGACCCTTCCGGACGTGTTGACGAACTCAAAACGACCATACGAACAACTTATAAAATATTCACTTTTATATCTCAATAATTAGTCCCGACGCGACACGGGCGCGTCCCGACTAAAATTCTCAAAATTATTATTTCATTCACTCGTGACCTATAATATAACCCATATCATACATTACTATGCTCATTAGTAATATTCGACAATTTTATATAATTACTAACTCTCATCACGTTAATAATTATAACATAATTAATTTCCGGATTCTTATTAAATAATTCACTCTCATTAAATTTAATAAAACCCCCAAATTAATATAGCATAAAAATACGGGGTATTACAGCAACTCCGCAATCAGCCCTAAAAAATAGATTGAATAATTAATACATTGATGTTGCGAAAAAAACATTACAAAGAATATGGAGTGTCTGTAGAAGTATTACATTCCTGGAATTTGTTACGTATAATTGAGAACTTGATGCACTGGATGAAAAAAATCTTGAGTTAGTGGATACAAATGTGATAGCACTTCATAGTTGACAGCTCCTTCTTTATGTTTATTCTTGATTTCTATGAGTGTCATTTACACATGCTCTTTCTGCACATAAGTAACATTATTCAAGTTAAACGTCGTAAGATTTAAGCTCATAAATATGATTTGATAGTAACCTTCTTAAATATAATCCATGCAATAAAACAAACTTATTTGACGAATCAGTTATATCAATGCAATAAAACAAACTTACTCGTAACATTAAAATTTACTATTTAGCCTTTACATCAAAAACATCATTTATATGTCAAGACAATCTTATTAGGATGCACATGATAGTATACGAAAAAACCTAGCATCTTATTAATATTACACATCGAGAGTTCGTATCATAAAAATAACTTTAAAACTATTTAATGTATAACCGTAAATCGTTATTGATGATTTGTTCTGCAATATGAGTAAACTAATTCATGAGGTCTAAAAATTTAAACATTATTTTTACATACTATTAGCCGTGGCAGTAAACTATACTGTATAAACTTTACATAAAAATCTTCATGTTTATGTCAAAATAACCTTAATCAAATATTGTTATCCAAGAGAGTTGATGTCGTAAACACAATGGTAATCTGATAGAGTGTGTAACAGTAAACTATAATGGATGATCGACTATGTGATATGATTAAACTAATTGATGCGGTCTACCTTGGTGAATAAAATTCTTACATATTATTATTTGTAGTAGTAAATTTTAATGTATGTTAATATCCCACATATCATTCAATTGTAATACTGTGTGATCCATACGATAAATTGGAACTGCATATAATACATTTAGATACGAAAAAACTAGTAAACCATGGCCACATATAGAATGGGTTAAAATTTACTACTTAGTATGGTTCTCAATAGGTCATAATTTTTTTTAATGATATTAGATAATTGAAACATGGCAGACTATTAAATCAGCAAGTAAAAAATAAAGACATTGTAGTTGTACTAATTGACATGGTCTAGCTCGTCAAACAGAATGTGTACATACGATTAGTCTTAATAGTAATAAAGACATTATAGTTGTATGAAATGAGAACATAATATGGATGTCATATGCTACTTGCATCGTTTATGAGTAATTTATAAGTAATCGAAATATGGGCATACTACTAGATCACTTATTCAGAAAAAAGCATAATATTGATGAAGAAAGAAATAGAGTATGAATGATAGCTGCTACTAGCTACTTTTACGAGTACTGTAAAACTCAGTGATACAGGGGAGGACTAGTAGGTCACTGAGTCATGGAAAAAAAGGAAGTGTAGATGTCTGAACCCAGAAACCTATTACAGATGTCAATAACCATCCACAACATGGATGTTTTTTGTTTTCGAAGACCTATTGACATTTACTCATATGCAACCTTAAATAGTGAGCTTTAATGTAATACCCCGTATTTTTATGCTATATTAATTTGGGGATTTATTAAATTTAATCTGACGGTTTATTTAATAAAAATCCGGAAATTAATTATGTAATAATTATTAACGTGACGAGAGTTAGTAATTATGGGAAACTTGTTGAATATTACTAATGAGCATAGTAATATATTATATTGGTTATATTGAATGTCATTAGTGAATTAAATGACTATTTCGGAAATTTAAGTCGGGATGTGCCCGTGTCACGTCGGGACTAATTTTGTTAAATAAAAAGTAAATATTTTATAAGTTGTTCGTATGGTCGTTTTGAGTGCGTCAACGCGTCCGAAAGGGTCGAGATAGTCAGAAAAGTATACCCGGGGGTTTAGTTTGGGTCTTGGGGCGTTTTTAGGCCTAATTAGTACCCCGGGAGGGCATTTTAGTCATTTTACATAATTAGGTAATTAAACCCACGAATTTCAGCCAACCTATATCAGCCATTAGGTTAGCCTCTTAGGGTTAGAACTTTCACAAATCAAGTGATGGCCATTGGAGAAGAGAGGAGAGAGCTCCAAGGCAATTCAAGGCCAAAAAGCCACCGGATTCCACCGCCACCACCACCACCGCGTAGATCGCGAGACAAGGAACGCAGCCATACCAAAATCATCCGGAAATCTGCATACCAAAAATCCCAGGCAAGTATTTGACTTGCATATTTTCGTTAATGCAATCTTCATATTAGTCTAGGATTGTTTAGAGATGGAAATTATGGAAGAAAACTCAAATTGTGTTAGGATAATGCATGTAGTTTTGATTCTATGGAAATTTTGGAACCCTTGCCATGTAGAGGAATATAAACCACGAAATTTTGATGATATATTAGAAGGAATTTCAGTTAAAAACAGATTAGAACCTTGATTTAAGGAAAACTCTAGGGTTCTTGATGATTAGATGGATTTTGGGTTAATTATCCATGTTTAATGATAGTTATACACATGCTTTACGTTATAAACACCTGGTATAATGTTATAATGATGATAGTAGGATTTTTGGGACGATTAGAATGGAAAAACATAGTTTTGGATGAAGAAGTTTGATGAAACCCGTAACTGCATTCTGCAGAATTTTGCCCAGACCTGCTTGATCGATCGATCGAGCCTAGAGCTTCGATCGATCGACCCCTCTTGGCAGACTCCTAATTCCCTCTTTAAATGCGTTAAATTCAAATTGTCATGATATAATTCTTGGGCACTCTTGATAAATTCATTTGGGAGACATTGAGGACCAGTAGGGTATATGAATAAATGTTGGAACCTTTAATCTTTAACGAAAATGGTATTATGAAATATCTACTTTAGGTTAGTAGATTTATGAATTTAAGGGGTGAGGTCCGTAAGAGAGTTACGTTGGAACCTAATAAAGACACTTACTGAAATTCAGATTTGTGAGGATGTAGCCCATGAGTGTTAGGTAATAAGTGAGAAAACCCTTCGAGTTAAGGTTAGGAATGAAACCTTATACGTAATTCTAAATGTGAAATTAAGGATAAATGGTATAATTATGGGTGACGAGAAGAACCTATATTAATATGATAAAGTGGTATATTTATATGATTGTGTGTACATATATTATATTCATGTGAAAAACATACCATGCTACTTGCTATCCTTGAGGTTACCGCGCTGGGACAGTCTTATCTCGATGGGACCTTTATGGGGGATATTGACTTGTACCCTAGAAGATAGATATCCTTGGTACAGGCTATCGAATTGATAGTTCAGACGGTCCTAAGAGACGCGAGTATGTGCCATCCTCTTAGAGACTTGGAATCTATGCTTCGCCTCGATATTGTTTGTATATGTGTTAATACGATTCGAGAGTGATTCCGAATTTGTATTCCCCTTGATTTGAGTGGTATGGGGTTTGGATAGTGGAAGTATGCACGTACCATAGTTTTATTCGGGGTGCTATTATATATATATATATATATATATATATATATATATATATATATATTATACGAGTAGTTAATATATATATGAGGTTATGATATTTGAAACTGCCTACTGAGATTTGATAAGTAGGACATGGGTGTTGGCTCAAATTATTAAATACTTGTTTTGAGAAAGTATAATATGTCACTGGAAACATTAGTGTTTTTAGAAAGTTAAAAATAGGGAACTTTGGTTACAAATTGGAACATCTTTTTAAAGTGGAAATAGTGAATTATAAATCTTACGAGTAATCTAAGATATGTTAAACCTTTTAGAAAGACTAGTGCGATAATGAAAAAACAAACCGTTGGGAAGATTAGTGCGATAGGTGTGCACATTAGAAGAGAGGTGAGTATTTCTCAAGAGAGTGACGCACTAATATGTTGTTGCATTGGCCTGTATCAATTTAAATACTTGCTAAACGTATTTTAAATCAAACCCACTTTTGGGATCTGACCCATTTCTTTCTCTCTCTCTCTCTCTCTCTCTCTCTCTCTCTCTCTCTCTCTCTCTCTTGTATATATATGTATATATTTCAGGTGCCCAGCCACAGGGGCGTCTTGCTTAGGATCCTTTGAGAGGAATGTGTTGCAGCTTAGGTGGGAGTTGCAGGTTAGACGGCTTCCTTCATTTACTCCACTTCTAGCATTCTCATTTATTGGGCATGTGTCGCCCTTTCCATTATTTCATTTGTTGTTGGGACATTTATATTTCAGTTATTTCCAGTATTGTTCTATGGGATTTATTCAGGATGGATTTGTGATTTTAGTTTCATAGGTTGACATTCGATTGACGAATGTATTATGTTATTTGGTTTATTGTGGTGTGATTCTTAATTTTAGAAATGTTGTTATTAAATAAATAAATCTTTTTCTTTAATTAAAATTTGGAAACTTTGTATGAAAATGTTTTTGACGCTTAGCTTAATTATTTAGGGTGTTAAATTGGAAAAATTTATTTTTATCGACAGTGATGCTGAGAATGAACCAACTGTTTACCTTGATTTAATTTAATAAAGGAGTGATCGCCCGGTATTTAATTAGGCGGGGTGTCACATTTCATTTCCAAATTTTTAATGTTATCCGTATATGATAATATATGTATGGATGTTGTATAGTACATAACAAGTGTGAAAATTAACTTTATTGTATTAATACTCGTAATTAATAAAAACAAAATGTGATTGAAATGGCATTTACTTGAAGTTAAAAATGTGTACTGTAATAGCAAAATGTATTCCATATGAAAAGTGTGCATTTATAATTCAACGTTTGGGTAGAGTATTGAATAGTCCTATTGTTATCGTAACAGCTAATAACCTATGTTTTTTCATTCATAAATGCGTAATAATAGATCTAACTATTAAAATCTAATTAAAATTTGCATAAAAATATGTGTTTCATTCGGAATGAGGGAATGTTCTTTTATGTATTGAGAATTGAAATGCATTAATATTACTTACTAATATTCGAGCATCTGATAGGTATAAGTACTCCATCCCATCCCTAGGTATGAGGGGTTGTAGTGCTTCCAATAGCCCTCGTGTGTGTCGAGCACCATAACATGGAAGTGGTACCCATATCTTATTTCCCGTGATTAGGCATAAATTATGGGGAAGAAATACCACCGCGTCTCTCTTGGACCTAGCTGAAGTTTCATATAGATAAAGCATTTCCATAACCCACCCATTTTGGTATGAATCATGGGATACACATTATAAAAAATAAGTGTGATAATATGAAATGATGTAAAAAATATATTTCAGCCATCAATACATACAAACAAACATCCAAAAACAAACTCACCCAGCACATGCTAGTGAAGAACACAGATTGATTGAAGAAATTATCATCCGGGATTGTTGATGCATACCCTTCTCCAAAATATCCATGTATGTATCAACATCCTATAAAATTATATTGTCCCAAGTATTAGTTTATACCTTCATAGTATTTTTATTACAAAATTAAAGCAATGTCATCATATTGTACGTAATGACGTAATGTAATAAATAAATGCAATTAGATTGCCCCATTAGTTTTGATACACTTTTCGATTATTACTTCCAACAAATCTTTATGAAAAACAAAATAGCTACAGTCCCCACCACAGCGAATGATATGACTACAATATAAAAACCAAAGTACATTACACTATAAACTGGATATAACATCACGTCGGTTGTCAAATTTCTTTTATACGTAAATATTGGTAATTTACTTATAAATTGAAATTACTCTATAAACTGGCGCTGGTTGTGAATTTTCTTTTATACGCACATTGTTCTCAACAATTTGAAAACTAATTTATTTTGTCTTCAACATATATTAGATGTAACAGGGCAGAAAGTAACGTTTATTGTCTGGCCTATTATATCTAATATACGCATAATGGAATAAAATGTGTATGACAATAGAAAGTAACTAATGCCCGTATTCGTCATTATTCCATGATTTTATCGTTTGAAGTGTCGACTCAGAATGGTACTTAGCCACAACGCTCCTCATCATCAACACGTTTCTCTTTAACTTTGTTACTTTTATTTTGGGTGTCAACCTATTTTCCTCATTGTCGACATCTATGACATCCTCCTTATTCTCTTTCTTCTTTGCTGGGGTTTGTTTGGAAGGTTTGGAAGCTCTCCTCTTCAACCTAACCCTATCTTCTGTTTTGTAAACAAACACATCCTAATTCTTTTCCTTTCTATTGTCATTATTGTTTACTCGTCGAACCATCGAACTCACGAGTTGTTCAAGATGATTTGGCATCACATTGGACGCATTTGCACTTTACTCATTAGATTTTTGTGTTCTACCATGCACATGAGAAGGCGAAGTAGTTGTTTTAGGGCTTTGTTCCTAAAATACCTCCGCCTCACCCTTTTGAGTGACTAGTTCTTTGATTTTCTTGGTTGCCCTTGCCAACTAATCCTTCAACTTCCAAACCTCATCTGTTACAAGTAATTCAATTTCGGTTTTCAATTTCTCAATTGTCTCTTGCTTAGCCACTCCCATTTCCTCCTTCTTCTTCATATCTGAAAGTTCATCGGACAACTTCTTGTACAGAACATCTTTATTAGTGCACAAGCTTTCCAAATGTTGAACTTCAACTTCCATCTCCACTAATTTCTTCAATGTGGGATCGTATTGGCTCCTAGGTGATGGCTCCGAAGTACCGTCAGCATCCACATTAGTGCTAGTGGATGTGATGTCATCATATCTATAACCCACATCGTAGACATCATCGAGCAACATATAGTTATGACACCCCAACTAATTAAATACCGGGTAGCTACTCCTTTATTAAATTAATACAAAATGTCAAGTTGGTCCAGTTAACAGCATCACTGTCGAAAACATTTTAATCATTACTAACCAACTAGTATTTAATAAGTAAGATGTCAAATTTTAAATTAAGTCTGATTAACATACAATAAAAGAATTATGAAAGAATATCATAACCATACACCATAAAGTCTCAATAAAGTAACCAACAAATAATAATAAGTCCGGAGGAAAACTCCTCACAACAATCCCACCACTGAAATAAATAAAACAGTATATCCTGAATTAATTACATGCCAACAATCTGAATAACTGAAATATGAAATGTCTCTAATATAAATGGGAGACATGCCCTACAAATGATGAAAACTGAATAGAGTCAAGACAAAAGAAGCGTCTACTAGCAAGGCCCTGTAACTTCCACAAGCAGCTACAGCTCGTTAACCTGAGTGGAAATCCTATGCATGGTGTCCTTGTGGCTGGGCACCTAAAAGGTTTTTACAAAAATAGATTTGAAAGAAAACGGGTTAGAGCCCGAAAGTGGAGAGTATTTTAAAAACAGCAAGTGCTTTAATAACATTAAAACAATGAATGCAAAATACATGTTAGTACGTGCCCTCACATGAAATTCTCACCTCTCGACTAATTGTGCACTCCTAACGTACCGTACCCATCTAAGCGATATTCGTAACCAACTAAACCGTCATAAGTTCTAATCTTTCTACTCGATTCACAATATAAATTCCCAGCATTAACAATTAAATAGAAGGCTTTACTTAAATTCGGATTCTCAATTGCTAGCAAAACAATTCACAGCAGGTTTTCCCTTTATATCTTTATCAAGACGTTACTACAATTATTCTCGCAATTAAACATAACAATTCCTTTTCATTTAACCATATATTATTCACACCATAAATATACAATACAATCACCCTAAGGCTAAGTTGTGGTCCACACATACTCTGCTATCCATGCCGGTACATCACGTACATAAGGATCACGCATTCTGAATCTCTCAGGAATCGTTCTCAGATAACAACAATCACAATCAATGGTGGCGAACACAGTCACATCACATGGATCACGCACATACCTATGCTCCCACGATCAGCAGTCTTATTAACTTCCCAATAAGTCCTTCTCTGACCTATGTCCTCGAGGTACCAATCTAAATCCCCCAGTAGGCACAACAAAGATTAGATGGCCCTAAGCGAACGCAAACCTCCTGTGATAGCAAGTATGGTAGGTATGTCATACACATAAATCATATACTAAGCATTCACACATCTTAGATATCTCATTATTAATAAAGGTATATTCTACATCCTTATACCATTATTCCAATTTTATACATTTTTAAATCTTCCGATAATATATAATGTTGACTATCGACACATCTCACGTCATAGTTTCTTGTACTTAAAACCTATCTCAAAGGGATTACTAAGTCTCCTATTATTCCCACATATAACATCATTATTCTTATGATCATTACTTCTGCCCCAAACCTCATTTAATCAAATTATTCGAATTTACTCCTTTAACCCTAATATTATCTCACTCATCGAATTTTATTAGATTTAATAATAATTCCTCAAATTGAATTCTAACGCAGGTACAAATTTTATAACCATACCTACTGGTCTTCCTTAAGTCTAAGGATATTCATAAAATCTTCATTAATAATTTTCTAAGGGTTAACATCATTAAAATATAACTAGGGAAAATATTACTCATTCTGGGAAGGTGGATCGATCGACCTTGAACATCGATCGATCGATGCTGGTCGATCGATCAACTGATGAATGTCGATCGATCAATTGCACCAGATAAGTTACGGACTGCTTCGTTTTGCAGTCCTCAAATCGTCCCAAAAATCCATTACAATGCACGAAACTTCATTCTAACGTTATAATATCATCAAATAATCATCCTACAACATTGTTAACGTTCTAAAACTAATTAATCATCACCCAAAAGCCTTATTTAGATCAAAATATCATCAAGAACCCTAGTTTTCTATTTCTTTCAAAATCAACAATAATCCTCTTCTTAAATCCGTTTTTGTAACATGAAAGATGCATTTCTAACAGTATAATCGCCCAAACACAATTCTACGTACAATCTCTTTATCAAAACATGAGTTTCTGATTTCAAATTTCATGGGTTTTTGTCATTCTCCCAAAACAATGCAATTATATAAATTCCTACGCATGGAACAAGTATTCGTTTTAAATAACGTAATTAAACCACTTGCCTTGGATTTTTCTCTGAATTTGGTGTTGAATTGATGAAGGTTGCTCTCTCCTTTTTCTCCCAAGGTTGAAGGTTGAAGATGGAGGTTGTTTTTCTCTTTTGGGAACTTCTCCTAACCTCTCCTAAAACTCCCGTTGCCCTCATCTCAGTTAATTGCTGGTAATGGGTTAGTGGGTTATAAAATTTCCTATTTTAAACTCCCAAAATTCGTTGGTAATAAATCCTCAAATTCCAAAATTACTAAAATACCCTTTTAAGTTGTCGGTGTGGCCCAAAAATGCCCCGGGACCCAAACTAAACCCCCGGCTTGTGTTTTCTGACTATTTCGACCCTTCCGGACTCGTTGGCGCACTCAAAATGACCAAACGGTTGATAAAAATAAAATTCACTTTTTAATTTAAATAGTTACCTTCCTGACGCGACTGTCACGCGCGTCCCAACAAAATTTCCCAAATTGTCGTATTTCAGTCTCGCGACAATTTTAATATTTTCAATATTCATATACTGCCATATATACACATTATAATAAAATGCCAACTCACATCTCGTTACTATTTTATTCGGATTAATTCTCAATTAATTCCCATTTAATTTAATTAATCCCATAAATAAATATCCATAAAAGTACGGGGTATTACATACTTCCCCCCTAATAACAGAATTTCGTCCCAAAATTCGGATAAGTAAGGCACACCTGGAAAAATTAGGTATCCACCAGTATTCAAAACAATTATAAAGAAAAGCCCAAATCACTAAAACCCTCGCTTCACAATAAGCTTGTTTAACATACTTGATACCTTATCAGAATAATCTTCGATAAATGCACCTCACGTTGTGCTCTTATTAAACAACATTCGAATAAAAATAGCCTATACATCATTAGCCCCATTATTTTTATTAGTATTGTGATTCCGCACCTCACTACTAACTCCCGCGTTTATCAAAACTCCAAACTCCCATCCTAGGATGAATCAATAACACATCTGACTACGCTTGTCCATTCCTTGAAATATCCCGTCGTTGTGACTTTTACACAAGGTTAAAATACATTCGGGTGGTGTTTCAGAAAATAATTTTCGGCACCTTATCCACAATAAAATAGATACGGGTGGTTTCACCCAGCTCTACTATTAGATAATATTTTCTTCCCATTACCACAATGTACCTTGCTTACTAATTTTTCGATTTGGAAATAAAAATATCGAAATGAATTCAACATTCTTTTATACAGCCCACCAGTCGTCAATCACCTTGCGCCTACACCTCGGGCCATAGGTGATACAGCCTAGTCCAAGTGAAACGTATTTCCACTACTTCTTGTTACCCCACTTTAAAGGTGGATTTCGGGGATCTCCTCTTAGTTCTGAATAGTACTTTATCAAACCATGTACCGGCGTGTTCACTATCTAATAGTGTAAATCACCCCAAGTATATAACAATTTCTCTCCTTCTGGACAACATGTCCCACATAATCGAAGGAACTCATTACTTATCAATAAGTTGGCTACCTCTCAAGAAAATTCTCCAACTTGACCCTCCCATTCTTGGAATCGTCATCTTGATACAAAATCATTTGGTTGATCATCTAACCCCAACTGTTCTACTACTTACCATACCTCTTTAAATGCTGACTTTCTTGTAAATGTTCCTTCCCGTTAAGTGATACTTAACGATCCTCTGCTTCTCTTGGCGTATGCCAAAGTTTCGACCCTTACACTTTTCACCACTTTGTGCATATCTGGACTTTATACCTGATTGACATCCTCATTCTATTTACTCTTGAGTCACCCTCAACATTCGATTGATCAAAACTCTACTCCAAATTTCTCATAATAATTTATTCGCCTTCTCAAGAGATATCCCTTTATTAAATGGCTTTCTACTACCTTTTTTTTTTCCAAGTTTGAACGTGCTACACTTACTACACATGATATTCACTTACACCTTTTCTTATGACGTTTAATCTCATAAGTAATAATCTCACCCGTCTATGTTCCCTCTTCCTTTGATTTACACTTTAGCAAATCAAGATGTCTACGCCCCTTATAACCCAACCATACCGTTTTTAAGCATTATATACGCTTCATACGAATCCCAAACTCTTTATTGTCACTGTAAATAAAACGGAGCTATTCCACTTGGGCGTTCTAAATCACCTCGGAATTTGAAATCCAAAATACTTCTTAACCTCAATGCATCCTTCAACCTGCCGAAATAAAACCAAAATTTTTAGTACTTCTTCACCACACCACTGGCTCTACTGACCTTATATCATAATCTTCCTAACTAACTATTTTCGTAATTATCGAGGGATTCCAAATTATGGATAAATGGTTAAATATCCCCCTACTACCAACCTTAAGCTAGGTTTCATGCGTGGGATGTCTCGCAAAGAGAAATCCAAACAAGGAACCCCCCCGATACATTACTACCTAACCTTGTCGGTCATCGAGATTTATTAAGCCCTCAGTCCATAACACGTACCCCTATGTTCCCGTCTCTTAACAACAAAGTTACATCTCCTTTCTCAATTTAACTTAAACAAGGAACTCTTTTCGAAAGACACTTTTTCTTGACATTGATGGTGATCACATTCCATATACACTATGCAATTATACTCGGGGCTCTCAAAATCCTGTCCCCAGGTACACAACTATGACTATAAGCTCCCAGATCTGTAAATGGTTATAAAATAATGCACTATACTTATTACGACATCCTGAGTGTTAATTACAATAACCAGCTAAACCGTTTTGCTAACTAGTAAATAAATTACATACTAATCATATCATTTAAATCTCCGCGCATACTAGGATTAAGTATCCGAGACCATTATGCCTTTGAAATCACAGCAACATTTATATATATATATACATATATACAATAGTACAATTTTGATCCCGGCCCTCTCACAAATGGGGCCTCTCCAGAACCAAAACATTCTACACCAAGGTAGTAACTTCGATAAACTTGTAATACCAGCACACTATCGGTACAATTATATAAAAACATAATTTGGATAATATCATACTTGTATCATACAGCACTAAAATGAGTAATTTTAATCAATCAATCATGTACTTCTATCAATATACCCATTCATCCTATACGGATAATGATACAAGGAACCCCACACAATCAGCTAAAAATGTTCACAGAAACAAAATTGCTGATACTCACTAAACTCAACTCTCAAGCAAAAGTGACAATAACAACAATAACCATTGTAGTAACATGTTTATATCACAACCAACATGCAACATCATCTGAGGATATAACTCCTACTTCCATCCTGATAATCGTCCTAGCTGCTCTAATGGTTTCTGGACTTAACACCTGTCCGTACCACACCAAATATTTCAATAAATGTCGCCCTTGTCAGGCCTAATACCTTTATCCCTACACTTGCATCGGGAAACATTTATAATGTACGGGTTTTCACTCCCACAAAGTACCTCTACACATACTCCACTTATTTCCGATCACCCTGACCATGTTAAAGTGGTCCTTTCCTTGGACGTTGGTAGTCTCAGCTCTGAAGACTATCTCCATTGTTCCCTTAGCTTGATGTACCTAAGGAACACACTACTAGTTTTCCACCTCTCTTACTGAAATTACCATCGCTCGGTAGTAATTCCGCTATCGAATTATTTTAACGGTTTCTCCATTAGGTCTTCCTCCTTGTGGTGTTTCTCCAACACCATTTTCCCAGTCTTATTCTATAAAAATTCTTCGATTTTTGTATCTCCCTACCCAAGGGAACATTTACCTCCAAATTTACACCACGCGATATTATTACTATCTGTATTTATCATTCAAGCAGAATTCCCCATAAGTGCTAACAATTCTTCTTGTATGTAGATTCTCCCTTTAACATCCTCTTCTCCATACCACCTTCTCCACCCGGTGTAAGGTTCGCTACAACATTAAATTTCTCCTCACAAGTTGACCCCTGTTTGGCCCTCTTATGTGAGTTCAGAATAACATTCGTCTTTCAACCTGAACATCTGATGAAGGAACTTATGGTCAATCCATACGTGTACACCCTCTCGACATCACATTCCACTTTTAAGTGGGTTGCTTGTTTCTCACCATTGAATCTCCGCTCTTACGTGTCAAGGAAATATTTCTCTAAATTTTCACTCTCAATTGGTCATATCCTGACATATGTCCCATCCTTTGGATATATTGCGTTCGTTTGGCTAGCACAAGCCGTCTTCGCCTTTCGAGTATTGCTACTACTGGTTCTGTTCAATGCTACACCTAACTCTTTCTCTCCCATTCCAACCTTGTTGGATGTGTCTAATTTTACCCCATTCCTACTATAGCTGTACCCGGAAGTCTCAAGTCACGCCTTAGCCTTCTATATCATCCTGGACTTCCGTGCCATAATATCGGTGACTTCAACTACGGTCATCCTTCTTTAAATAAATCAATTAACCTCAATATATATTTGCCTCCTGTTGTTCACCAAATTGTCTTCGCCTGACGTACTACATTGTTCGGCACACGAATACACCCGATCGCAATACGATTAGCTATCATATACATCATAGCAAGAGAACGAAATTTTACTAAATGAATCAACAATCCTAAACGTAGGGCTCTATATCAAAGAAAGTTACGCTGGAAGCATAATAGGTCGCACAGATCCTAAAGGACACTATGACACCCCGACTAATTAAATATCGGGTAGCTACTCCTTTATTAAATTAATACAAAATGTCAATTTGGTCCAGTTAACAGTATCACTGTCAAAAACATTTTAATCATTACTAACCACCTAGTATTTAATAAGTAAGATGTCAAATTTTAAATTAAGTCTGATTAACATACAATAAAAGAATTATGAAAGAATATCATAACCATACACCATAAAGTCTCAATAAAGTAACCAACAAATAATAATAAGGCCAAAGGAAAACTCCTCACAACAATCCCACCACTGAAATAAATAAAACAGTATATCCTGAATTAATTACATGCCAACAATCTGAATAACTAAAATATGAAATGTCTCTAATAGAAATGGGCGACATGCCCTACAAATGATGAAAACTGAATAGAGTCAAGTCAAAAGAAGCGTCAACTAGCAAGGCCCTATAACTTCCACAAACAGCTACAGCTCGTCACCTAAATGGAAATCCTATGCATGGTGTCCTTGTGGCTGGGCACCTAAAAGGTTTTTACAAAAATAGATTTGAAAGCAAACGGGTCAGAGCCCGAAAGTGGAGAGTATTTTAAAAACAGCAAGTGCTTTAATAACATTAAAACAATGAATGCAAAATACATGTTAGGACGTGCGCTCACATGAAATTCTCACGTCTCGACTAATTGTGCACTCCTAACGTACCGTACCCATCCAAGCGATATTCGTAACCAACTAAATCGTCATAAGTTCTAACCTTTCTACTCGATTCACAATATAAATTCCCAGCATTAACAATTAAATAGAAGACTTTACTTAAATTCAGATTCTCAGTTGTTAGCAAAACAATTCACAGCAGGTTTTCCCTTTATATCTTTATCAAGACGTTACTACAATTACTCTCGCAATTAAACGTAACAATTCCTTTTCATTTAACCATATATTATTCACACCATAAATATACAATACAAGCACCCTAAGGCTAAGATGCGGTGCACACATACTCTGCTATCCATCCCGGTACATCACGTACATAAGGATCACGCATTCCGAATCTCTTAGGAATCGTTCTCGGATAACAACAATCACAATCAATGGAGGCGAACACAGTCACATCACATGGGTCACGCACATACCTACGCTCCCATGATCAGAAGTCTTATTAACTTCCCAATAAGTCCTTCTCTGACCTATGTCCTCGAGGTACCAATCTAAATCCCCCCGTAGGCACAACAAAGATTAGATGGCCCTAAGCGAACGCAAACCTCCCGTGATAGCAAGTATGGTAGGTATGTCATACACATAAATCATATACTAAGCATTCACACATCTTAGATATCTCATTATTAATAAAGGTATATTCTACATCCTTATACCATTATTCCAATTTTATACATTTTTAAATCTTCCGATAATATATAATGTAGACTGTCGACACATCTCACGTCATAGTTTCTTGTACTTAAAACCTATCTCAAAGGGATTACTAAGTCTCCTATTATTCCCACATATAACATCATTATTCTTAAGATCCTTACTTCTGTCCCAAACCTCATTTCATCGAATTATTCGAATTTACTCCTTTAACCCTAATATTATCTCATTTCATCAAATTATTAGATTTCATAATAATTCCTCAAATTGAATTCTAACGCAGGTACAAATTTTATAACCATACCTACTGGTCTTCCTTAAGTCTAAGGATATTCATAAAATCTTCATTAATAATTTTCTAAGGGTTAACATCATTAAAATTTAACTAGGGAAAATATTACTCATTCTGGGAAGGTCGATCGATCGACCTTGAACATCGATCGATCGATGGTGGTCGATCGATCGACTGATGAATGTCGATCGATCGATTGCACCAGATAAGTTACGGACTGCTTCGTTTTGCAGTCCTCAAATCGTTCCAAAAATCCATTACAGTGCACGAAACTTCATTATAACGTTATAATATCATCAAATAATCATCCTACAACATTGTCAACGTTCTAAAACTAATTAATTATCACCCAAAGGCCTTATTTAGATCAAAATATCATCAAGAACCCTAGTTTTCTATTTCTTTCAAAATCAACAATAATCCTCTTCTTAAATCCGTTTTTGTAACATGAAAGATGCATTTCTAACAGTATAATCGCCCAAACACAATTCTACGTACAATCTCTTTATCAAAACATGAGTTTCTAATTTCAAATTTCCCAAAATTCGTTGGTCATAAATCCTCAAATTCCAAAATTACCAAAATACCCTTTTAAGTTGCCGGTGTGGCCCAAAAATGCCCCGGGACCCAAACTAAACCCCCGGCTAGTGTTTTCTGACTATTTTGACCCTTCCGGACTTGTTGGCGCACTCAAAATGACCATACGGTTGATAAAAATAAAATTCACTTTTTAATTTAAATAGTTACCTTCCTGACACGACTGTCACGCGCATCCCAACAAAATTTCTCAAATTGCCGTATTTGAGTCTCGCGACAATTTTAATATTTTCAATATTCATATACTGCCATATATACACATTATAATCAAATGCCAACTCACATCTCGTTAGTATTTTATCCAGATTAATTCTCAATTAATTCCCATTTAATTTAATTAATCCCATAAATAAATATCCATAAAAGTACGGGGTATTACAATAGTCCTCTGGATCAGAATCAATGTCTTATCCCAAAACTCTACAACAAGTTGTTTAATTAGTGACAAAAGAAACCGAGACAAAAGTATTTTTTTCACTAAAAACTACCTTTTTTGTGGGGAAAATTAATTTGGTCACGAATTCAGTGGGAAGATATTAAATTGGTGACGAATTAAAAATATTTGTCACCAATTAGTCATAAAAATTTTGGTGCCACACTCCCCGTGCAAGAAATTGTTTTACCTATCTATTCGTGGCAAATTTATTATACATTTGGTGACAAATAAATTTATCACCAAAAAATTAATTAGTGACAAAATAATTTCCTCACCTATTACTAAAAATATACTAAAATAAAATATACAATTTTTTAAAACCCAGTCGTCTGTACGAAGAGGATTTCGTAGCCCCAAATCCCCCCACCCGAAGTCCCCCAAATCCCTTCGCTAATTTGTGGCCCTCCCAAAATCTCCCTCCCCCAAATTGCGACCAAGCAACTCTCAATTGACCAAAGGTACGATGTTTATCTTCTCTTTAGTATGATGTTCTGCTTGCCTTGGTTATGGTGAGTTGTATGTTGTTCATGGTCACTTGGTCATGCTGAGTTGCATGTTGTTCATGCTCACTTGGTCAATTTTGAGGGGTTGTTCTGTGAACTGCTGATCCACCTCAATTGTACATTCTTTCTTTCTTTTTCTCTTTAACAAATATCTTGTTTTAGATATTAAAACTAAAATAAGATGTTACAAAAACAGTGAACAAGATCATAGATCCAAAGACATGGCATGCTCTTGTACCTAGGTTCTTTAAAATGTACCAAGCTTGTGTTCATAACCTTCTCCACACAAAACACCTTAAAAAAATATATTTTTGTACTTTTACTGTGTTGTCTAATGGTTTACTAGAATTTCATCCATTGCTCCATTGCTGTTGGTGTGAAGGTTTTTTATGGTTGTAAGGAGAACAAGGGGGCCCCCATTCATGACCCAAATAGTACTAGTTCACTTTGGCTAATAGTGTAATATTTATTTTGTGACAAACGATCCTATTTTTTTCTTTAGCAGCAATGGGTGACACCCAACCACAAATGATTGCATTTAGATGACCGTCGTTCCTTTCGAAGTATGTCTCTACAGTACGATTCGATCTCTGCCCTATCTATTTATGCAAACTTTCTATCTAATTTTTGGGTATTACGGTAGCGATGGTGTTTGATAAATGTAATGCATCAACTGTTATGCATCAATTGTTATGTAGTAATTCAGGGTAATTAATTTGATAAAACTTTAGGGTCACGGTAGCAAATGTAATGCATCAACTAGTATGTTGTCATTCAGTTACAAAAATCAAATGGTGTTTTACTCATTATCTATGTATGGATGTCTAATATCGTAATGTGTTTAAAAAAAAATAAGTGTGTTGTAGCTGGAGTAACACTCGTTTGTTCAGTTATTTTCACTTCTACATGCACATGCATCCAGTGGCGGACCCAGGATTTTTGTTCGCTGGGTGCAAAAAATTTCGAATCATGGTCGGGGGTCCGGGGGCGGGAGCCCCCGAGGCCAATTTTTAGGCTAATTTTTAGTTTTTTAGAAAAATTTTGGCCTATATAATTTTTAGGCTATATAATTTCACGAATAAAATTACAATAATTATAACCAGCAATTACAATGGCAAAAATTCACAAATTTACCAACAATAAAATTTATCAAATAAATATCACAGTCAATATTAAATATCAAAATAATAAAACAAAAAGGAAGAGCAATATTTTTTAGAGTTAAAAAGTTAATCAAATTTTAGAAACTAATAAAACTAAAATACTCAAGGATCCCTCACACACATTAGCAAAGGGTTAATATAGGCTGATATTAACTCAGCAAATAGAAAAATTCAGCCAATAAAAAATTTCAGCAAATAAAAACATTTAACAATATGCATAAAATAAGAAAATAAACTAAAAAAAAAATTACCAATGAATGAAGATAAGAGTTGTCCTCACAGACATATGTCCTCCATTGGACGCAAGAGTTGTCCTGTCCGAGAGCAGCGCACGGAGAGGAGACTACAAAGGGGATGAGGTCGCAGCAGGGTTGTCCGGTGGCGGGGGAGGCAGCAGCAGTCGCGATAAGGGGGGTGGGGGGAGGGAGGGAGAGGAGAGGAGAGAACGGCTGGTTAGAAAGAGATGGAGAGAAAATTAGGTTTTATTTATGTTTATGTCTATTTACAAAATCCGCCCCCTTAGTTTAAAAACCTTTATTTGGCTGCCTTATGTTTTAAAAATTTACACATAGGTCCACAATTTGTCTTTTACAGTATACTCACCTAAAATTTCCCAAAACATTGTGGGTGCGGTCGCACCCCTTAGCGATGGGGTGGGTCCGCCCCTGCATGCATCCTCCTTCATTGTCTGCAGTAGGTGTGAATTTGGTTAGTATTAGAAAAACAAACGAAATGAAGAATAAATCATCCATATGGTTCTTCATGTATAGAGAGAAGTTTATATAACTAGAATTATATCCATTTGGAGTTCCATATGCTTTTCAAAATTACTTTGCTAAATTTTGGGAGTTGACATATGTTAATACACTATTTGGATATGTTTCGAGGATTATTTTGATTAATCCAGGCATTCAGCTTAATAGTGAATACCACAATCGGAAGATCTAAATTTAATGTATGGACAATAAGTTCATCCCAATCTCATAACGACTAAGAGAAAACAATATACCTTACACAAATAAATGATGATGTGACATGTTTAAGTTATTCTAGACATACATGACAAAGGACAAGTGCATTGAATATCAGTGTATTCTTGACTGTAATAGCATGGTCATGTGTGTCGCCCTTCAAATTCAGCATACCTGATAAAGGACAAATCCATTTTGGATTGGTTCCCAATTTTTAACCGAACTGATCAATAACTCGGATTGTTTTTTTTAAATGGTGATCAATGTTAGTCTGATTTGTTCCTTTCATTAGGTCCAGATTGTTTTTTCAAAATCTCAGATTATTTTTTTAAACAGATCTTTCAATCAACTGTTTGGATTAAATTAATCGACTGATCTGTTGGTTCATATTGAATGGTTAAAGGGAGCAACATCAATGAATAAATTTTAAATCCACTTTTGTTGGTGAAAAAATCCAACTGGTTTTGGGTCGTTGGTCATTGATGGACGTATTTGTGGATTGTATCGGTGTTCTCAGATCCAATTCCAAGGATCTGGGCATTGGCGGCCAGGATGCCATTCTTGATGTGATTAACTTGTTTAGTGATTTATTTTCATGACAAAATCAAGACCCAAAACCACTTTGGGCCTTGATGTGATTAACTTGTGTTCTCTTATAATTGATCTTAATTACTTTCAAAGAAGATAATTTCACATTTAGGTCATTCGTAATACCACTTGGGTAGATTATGAAATTACACTGAGTGGAGGGTTACTGATGCATTATAAGACTATCAGTTATATGACATTAAAAAGACTAAAAGAGTGCCCTTTTGTGTACTGGCATAACTGCATGTTAGGTGTTACATAAGAATTTGATTATGGGAAGTTCAATAACACTCGGGACTAATTGTATGTCTGATTTTTCTGAAAGCTCTAATTTTTGTAACATCTTTTATTACTTATTTTAGCAGTCGCAGTTGAGATACTGGAAAGTAGTATACAACAAATACAAATGGAGGTACCAATAACATTTTCTTACTTCACTAACATTTATAAATCTAAACTAGAAATTCAGTTTATTTCTTGATTTTATTGAGATTGATTCCCAATCTTCAGAGATAAAAAGGATGATGCGGTTTTAGTCCCTGATCTAGTGCATATGATAGGTGAATGCTAAAATTCTCGTTTTTCCATTTTATTTACACACACACAAATAGGCTATGTTTGCTTTATGTATAGTTTATCTGCTATTTCTGCATTCCACGGTAATTCAATATAGTTTATTTGCATTAGATTAAATTGGAAGTGCAATTGATCAAATTATCGCCAAAGGAAACTTGGATGCCTGAATTTTCATAATGTATTTGGGTTGTTATCAATGTTGGATGACAATGCATAACATCATTTGTAAAGTCCCCAAGTTCATTTTTTTCAACATACTATGATTTTTACTCCCAGTAGTAAAAATTCATTTGATTGTATTTTTCTCTATGAAACTCGTGTGCTAGTAACTATGTTTGGTATTCATATTAGGGCACTATTAATACTTCACTTGATTAATAGTACTCACATAGGACTTTCTTTAAAAATAGCTATGCACTTCTTTGCTGTTGAGAAAGTTATTCAATGAGTATTAAATAAAGTCTAAGTATTAATTGTACATTTGCAGTGTAAAAATTGTTCATGTGTGTGTATGGGAATAGTTAGGTATTTAGATATCTTCAATTAGTTTTGTTTTTTCTTTGTACGGAAACAAAGTATTAAGCTATCATCTTATACTCGAAATGAAATTTTATTTTTTCCTTTTGCATGCCTTTTCTTTCTTTGTTAAATTATCCTCTTCATTAATTCATGAGGCATGGAATTTTCCATGTACACTCTATTATGCTTTTATATGATTTGTTAAAGGATTGACATGTTGTACGCGTAATGTTTGCAAATATTGCCACACGTATCACTGCATCCAAAATTTTGACTGACCATCGAAAAGAGTGGGAGTCTCTCCCTCTCTCTCTCTCTCTCTCTCTCTCTGTCTCTCTATCTTTATATATAGATATCTATGTGTGTGTGTGTATGTGTGTATGTGTGTGTGTTTATATCCCTATGATGTTAAAATATTGATATTTAATATTTTAATGATCATAATATAAAGAAATAAGGACGCTGGATATTGACATGCGGGATGATCCACCAGCATGACCAATTGGGAAGGTAACTTGGAATGTAAAATTAAGTTAGATTTGGATTTTGTAAGCGTGTTGATTGATATGTTCAATGGCATGCAATGTAGATCATTCAATGTAGATCATATTTTCAAAAACTTATTGTTGTTCATCATGGTGCTAGGTTCCCTTCCTCCCACATTTATTATATGGTAAGTTCTAATAATTTCAATGATGAATTTATAGAAATTACAATGTTGGATTCACATCCTTTGAGTTTTTTAATATCTCTATTGGTGATGCTATTACCTTATTTGCTGATTCGGTGGAAGGGGTATTTCGGTGGATGATCATTGGGTTTCTTGACTTTTTTTATTTTTTGATTTAACATGGTGGTTTTAGTCTATAAACCAAGGGAACTCTGTCGATTTTTTTAAATATTGGCGATGCCATTACCTTATCTTTTGTATCGGTGGAAGGGGCATTTTGGTGGATTGTCGTTGAATTTCTTGATTTTTTTATTTTTTAATTTAAAAAGATGGTTTTAGTCTAAAACAAAGGAACATCTGTAGAATTTTTTTAAAATATTAAAAATAAAATTGAATTTAGAATTTTTTTGGTGTTTAGCTCAATGTGTGTTATTTCTTACTTGATGTTATTCTATTTATCAATTGTTAATAGACTTATAAAGTTGGAAACTAATGCCTTCGTACTTTTTGAATTGAAGATTGGGACATTGTGAGGACACTTTTTTAGAAAATATTTTTGGGATGATGATGAAGATGCAAGGAGAACTTAACAAACTTGTTGAGAATTGTTTTATGGAGGGTACCTTGTAATTGATTATAAACTAATGTCTTAGGAAATATAAAGTTAGAAACTAATGCCTTAGGAATTGTTTTTCGTAGGATTCTTTGTCGTTGATGTCTTGTGACAAGCGCTTATAGGTTACTTTGTAATTGACCAATGGTTTTGAGATGTTTGTACGAATGCCTTCGTACTAATTATATAATCTTTGGGACCCTAATTTTGAGTATATATATGATGGTAGTTGATTACTTATATAATGTCGATGAAATTTAGTCAATTCTATAATTAATATTTATTTGACTAAATATCTATATGAGAAATGAAAAAATTATGAGTTCAAAATAATAATTTTTTGACAATAAAATCCATTTCGTGAAACAAATATTGTCCCCAAAGTATATTAATTTTGTTACCAAATGGTTATCCCTTTGCATATTATCATATACATTAGGTGACAAAAAATAAGATCTTTGGCTACAAATAACTGTGTCACTAAAAGCCAACTATTACGTGATAGAATATACTTTGTCACCAAAAGGTGTACAATTTGGTGACGAAATTCGTACTTCGTCACCAAAACCTTTAGTGACGGGACTTTCGTGATGGACGATTGGCGAATTTTTTTTCATCACCAAATGTTTTTGCTGACAAAATTTTTTCTTTTGGTGACGAAATTTTTTTACCACTAATTATCTGTTTTGTTATGGTGAAACATCCTCCTCAATCTCCATTTTGTAAAGTCTTCCAAGATGAATCTCTTTACAAAAAATACTTTAATTAGCTCAAGGTGTTAATACATTATGACATACATGTAACTATATAAAGTATGTAATATTACACGATGTGTTAATAAACAAACATTTTGTAACAATAAACTTTCATGACAAACTTTGAATAAAAAAACATAATTCGTATGTGAAGATAACCTTAATAGAATGCATATTAGACTATATAAAAAACCAAGAAGCTCATGAATATTACACAACATTTGTTCATATCGAACAAATAATGTGACGAAATTATAGTGTGTAACGATAAACTTTAATTAATGATTTGTTCCCCGATATGATTTAACTAATGAATGCGGTTTTGGATGGTAAATAAAATGTTTACATACTATTAGTCGAAACCGAAAAATAAACTTTACATCAAAACGTCATGCATATTATCAAAATGGCCTTAATAGGAATAACATAAGAGTATACAAAAAACCAAGCATCACATTATTGTTATTATTTGTAGCAGTAAACATGAGAGTACACATAATTCTTACATAATATTATATGTAGCAGTAAACTTTAATGATTTTTAGTATCCAACGTATCAATCAATAGTAATAATTTTATAGATCCATATGATAAACTAAAACTACATATAATACATTTAGGTATGAATAAAATAAAAACATCAATTAGTAAGTAATGATTAACAGTAACCTTTACTGCTTAGTTTACCTGACGTAGTATATGTGTTTGTTAATATTTACAAAAGTGGGATATTGGTATCATTTTATACTTACATGCTTGTAACAACCCGAGGTCTTGGAGATGAATATTTATTTATTTGGGGAAAAATAAATAGTATCTTATGTCGATTAGAAAGAGTGTCGAATGTCGATTCTGAGGGTACCATAGTGTCCGGAAGGGTCGAGAAAGTCGAAATGACTGTACTTGGGGTCTATTTAGGTTCCGAACTAAATTAGGACCGTTTGACTCGAATTAAAGTTACCGGGTCATTTAAACTGTGTATGATCATTTAAAGATGTGTATCTTGTGGGATAAGGCTTAAAAGCCACGTGAGAAGTCATTCTCACCTAAGAGAAAGAGGAAAAACCCTAGAGATAAAGAGAGAAGAAGAAAGAAGAAGAGAAAGAAGGAGAAAAGGGAGAGAAAGTGGAGATTTCCAGTTTCCACACGATCTCAAGGAGGATTCAGACCCTACGAACCCTAGGCAAGTGATTAAACTTGCTAAATAATTGTTGTGTACCAATTATTGCATGATTTGTGGATTGAATTTTGGGTTTTAGGTTTAATTTGTTAAAACCTAACTTTTGGGAAAAACCTTAGCTTTGTTGTGTATAAAATGGATTTAAGGTTAGAAAATAGTTTATAAGTATTCTAGAATGAATATTAATGTTATGAATATGGTTGGTTTGAAGAATTGTGGTTTAATGGAATTATATTGGGGGTTTTGAGAAGATGGAGTTGTGTAAAAATGGAGTTTGGCCATGGTACCAGGTAGGGCCGGTCGACCGCGCCTCCAGAATTGGGCACACTGTCTTCGATTATAGGCAAAATTAAGAAACGCGGTCGACCGCGGTTTGGGAACCGGTCGACCGGTCCCCTGTTTTGGGTTCAAGTTTGAGAATTTAAGTTATCCCCTTCTTCTTTAGGTTTGTATGAATGGACTTCCACAATCAGAGTATCATAAAGGATTAAGTGATTATATAAGGGGATTATAGACCTTAGAAGCATAAGACGATATATGAGGCTAATTGATAAATAAATGACTAAATGAAAATGTCAGGGTGTTTTAGTGATTTATTTTGAGAAGTGAGAATCTAAAAGAGTATCTCAATTTGGTGGAAAATCCTCTAAGTATTGAGGTTAGTATTTGAGGAATACCGATTGGAGATTTTGGTATTTTACTAAGTGGGGAAGCCCACTTTTATTTGGGATTTTATTTGGTGATAATAACAATTTCACGATCTGAGAATGAGAATAACTTAGAGATACCGGATCTTAGGATCCAATCCCAAATGGGATTACTTTAAAGGTTCATAAAATAAATTGAACCATATTATGGATGGAGAACCGCGTATGGAAATTGAGGTTTATTAGGATCAAGAATATCCTTAACTAAAATTGAATTTTGAGACAATTCATTATTAGAAGCGTCATGTGAGCTTCAAGTGAGTATTAGTATAGCATAGACTAAGTGGGGTTATTGTGCGAGAATTGACGGTTAGTGTATCAAAAGAGAGAGATATACTAAATAATGATATTAATCTTTTGCGCCTAAGGGCGTATAATGAATATGAAATGATGTGCAGGTATACCTTATATAATGGTATATCTTTATTATGTGGGATGTATGTATACCTTATATGATGGTGTATATACATGTTAAGCATACCCCCTCCTTGCTATCATTGGGAAGTTTCGTGCGTAGAGGGTGAGCATTCTGACTAGAAAAGCAGGATGTGGATATTCCCCAGGTCATAGTCGTCCATGGTGGTCAGCAAATGACATATATATATATATATATATATATATTATTTATTTTGGGGGTGAGAGGTCGTGGGTATGTGTCGCTCTCAGTTGCCGGTTAGGAGCTATGACCGCTTACCGGACGTTGTGTGCGTGAGTTGATCACGAGGTGGGTGTCGTTGAACCCCACGAGGTGGCCCCAGTTTGCTACGTATATGGGCTGTTGGAAGATGATAGCATGTGAGCCTGCGTCCTTCGAGTTATAGCTCGGTTGGATGGTTATTATTTCTTGTGTTTGTATTTGGGTGTCAAGGGCATAATGGACCTCAACGACCTACATTGCCAGGAGTAGTGTATCGGGGGGTTCCTTGTTTGGATTTCGCCTCGGCGAGACGTCCCACGCACGAACCGCAGTGTAATGTTGGAACTTGGGGATAAGTTTAGTCCTTAATGCTCATAATTATCTATCTATCTATCTATCTATCTATCTATCTATATATATATATATCACCTATCCCGACGATCGACAGTGCCAGGAGTAGTGTAACGGGGGGGTTCCTTATTTTGATTTCGCCTTGGCGAGACGTCCCACGCACGAACCGCAGTGTAATGTTGGAACTTGGGGATAAGTTTAGTCCTTAATGCTCATAATTATCTGTCTATATATATATATATATATATATATATATATCACCTATACCGACGATCAACAGTGCTAGGAGTAGTGTAATAGGGGGTTCCTTGTTTGGATTTAGCTTCGGCGAGACGTCCCACGCTTGAAACGTCATGTACTGTTGAGAATTGGGAATATTAATTAATTAAAATTTGATAATCATCATTTGGGTTACATGCATCTTGTATTGAGGGCATAATGAGCCCCGATGATCGATACGGTCAAGAGTAGTGTAACGGGGGGGTTCCTTGTTTGGATTTCGCTTCGGCGAGACGTCCCACGCACGAAACGCAGCACCGTGTTAAGAATCGGGAGGAGTTTAGTCCTTGACTCTTGATGCTAATAACTCATATATAATAATTATATATATGGTTTAAGGCCTTATATGGGCATCACTAGAATATAAAATTCTAGTAAATGAGATTGTTGATGTATTGTGATGTTGTGGACATGATTGGATCATCTAACTTTATATGTTCAACAAATGAACATTATAAAGATAACTATAACTAATATATTAAAGTTATTGTATATGACTTATAAATTATGGAAACAAATGTATTGGGAGATAGGTTAGATGATTTCGCTTAAATACTTCTTTTGGGTTTAATTTAGGATCCTCTTATCTAAATAGAATCGGACATCCATTTGGAGATCACGTTCATACTTTTAGTGCGCGCTTTAGATGAGAGGTGAGTTGAATTATTATGGAGAGTTCGATTCCAACTAAATTATGTAGTAATGCATTTATAATTATTATGCATTTTAATACACTTGCTATAAAATGTTTTCCAAAACTCGGGCTCTGACCCGTTTATATTTTCTCCTCCGTGTATATATTGTATTACTTCAGGTGCTCCTCCGCAAGGACGCCTTTGATGTTATCCATCCAGGGACTCGTGGAGCTGCGGCAATAGCAGACTGTCGTGGCACTTTGATTTAGTCGATTCCTATCTTTGTACATCTAGATTAGGATTCAATTTGTAAATTGAGTTAGTATTCAAGTGTTGTAGATTAACACTTCCATATTTCATTTCTCAAATTATTGTATTGTCTGTTACCCGACAGCATATTCGGGTATTTCATTTGTTGAGATTTTATTGTTCAATGTATTGTACTCTTTCATATTATTGGAGTATGCACATTTCACTCATCATAGTTAGATGTATATTGTTGGTTATGTGCATTACTGGTTTTGTTGTTGTTGTTAAAAATATTTTTTTTTTAAATTTTGACAATTCGAACATAACGATTTCGGGTAATTAGCCTTATATATAGTGTTTAGTGGTTGATGTTGAGACTGTGCCATCTGAGATACCTGGTATATTATAGTATAGGTTTGGCCATCCATTATTATTTGGAGCGGGTTGTCACGGGTGGTATCAGAGCATCAGGTTCTAGTGTATTTAGGATCTGTGTGCGTTGCTACAATCTTTCGTAAGCGTTCTTGATGTAGAGCCTTATTATTAGGACGATTGCATTCATACGTCCATATCTTTCTGCGATTCGAAAATATTTGAAAGGCGTTCTAATACAATTGTTCTTGTTTCAGATGCCACCGAAGGGAGGTCGTTCAGTCAGGGAAAATAAAGGGCAACCCCAAATGCCTCAAAGGAACATGACTACGGATGATGTTGCCAATATAGTGGTACAAGCAGTAGCTACTGCCACTTCTACGATGGCTCAGTAATATGCCGCTCGAGCAGCCCCACACCATTTATGGGAGAGAGTGAAGAAAGATTTTAGTAAGTGGCATCCTCCCGAGTTTGTAGGGGGAGTTGATGCAGTGGCTGCAAGTCAATGGAAAAATAGTATGCAGAGGTATCTTCGTATGGTTGAGTGTAGTGAGGTGCAAAAACAGTTTTTAGCCACCTTTAGGTTATCGGGTGCAACTCTTCAATGGTGGGAGTCTGTCACCACATCTGAACAGAGAGATACTTTACCTATAAAAGAATTTTGGGAACTTTTTGATCGAAGGTATTTGCCTTCCCCGACTCAAAATATAAAGATTTTTCAAGGAAATAGAACGGTGGCGGAATATGAGGAAGACTTCTCTAGATGGGCGAAATTAGTACCTAATGAGGTAAATACGGAAGAGGAACGTATATCAAAGTTTGTTCGAGGTTTAGATTGGAAAATCCGACAGAATTTGTTAGGGAGTCCTAGGTTAGTGACTTTCGTTGAGGTAGTAAATGCGGCACTATTAAAGTGTCATGAATGTCGTCTTCGTTCGCAAGAGGGTAAGAACTTTGGAGATTCGAGTTCATCAAGTAAGTTTGGCAAGGAGAGTGCCAGTAATGCGAGTGCACTAAAAGGATTTGCGGGTAAGTGTTTATTTTGTAAAGAAATAGGTCATAAAAAGAGAGATTGTCCTGAAAGGGGGAAAGGACCACAGTTTGATGAAATTTTGGAAGTGCAACCCCTACAACAGATTCGAGGTCGTTTTAGATCGGGGGACTTTGTTTGGGAGCCCGTTGATGAGGATGGGCAATCGGACTAGAGATGGGTAATGTAAGTTAATTTTCCTTTATAAATAGGATAATTACTAAAATGAGTTTTGGGGATATCGTATGTAAGATAATTGTGAAGGGTAGAAATATAGCCCTATTATGTATGTAATGACCCTAAAGGGAAATTTTGAGAAAGATAGGCTCTTATTCTGTTATTTTGTAAAAAGGATAGATGATTTTGCAAGGTGATCAAAAAGAGCTTTAAACCTTGTGGTAAATGTAAGTGTGGTTATGGTGATAAGTAGTAATGATAAAGCTACTTCTTTTTAATATAGTCATGATAGACTATTATAATTGTTGTATTCCAGATATGGATTTTCCTTATAAATGGCAATATATTGAAATGATGTAAGATGTTGTTTATGTTCGAAAGTTGAGATTGTGGTTTGATGGGACGCGGGTAAAATTTTAGCTCATAAGTATGATAATATTTGTGAGCTATATGTTATATAGATGATGCTCTAAACAGACCTTGTGTTGGACATAAGGCATTTTATAGTATATATATATATATATATATATATATATATATATATATATATATATATATATATATATATATAAACCGTTTTCAAAGTAAACTATTTTTAAATAAAACGTTTGTCGGCCTTCCGGCCCTTTCAAAATGATTTTCATAAAATTAATCTTTTCGAACTCTAGTCCGGATTTAACAAACTCTCAATCCTCGACGTCGCCTCATAGTAGTGTATTGGAAGGGTTCCTTGTTTGGATTTCGCTTTTGCGAGACGTCCCCCGCACGAAATTGGCGATTGTCATGAATTGAGAGGAGTTATTTCTTCGGACCATTCAAAATTTTTACTCTATTAAAATTTTAGTATTACTTATATTGTTGGAATTGTTGTATTTTGGGGGGGAAATAAAGCCTCATTATGATTGTTGTGAGCATAAAGCTCAAATATAAAGGGTGTATGGGCACCCTTGTTGTGGAAATTGGTTTTATATAACTCTTAATTAATTTTTAAAAAAAAAATTAAAATAAATTCGTCAGGGGAAGTTAGAAGTTTGGAGATAGGATTAGCAAGATTGGGTATAGTAGGACTAGTTGAGCTTTGGAGAATTAGGCTTAGCTAAATTTCGCGGACAAAATTCTTGTAAGTGGGGAAGTTTGTAACAACCCGAGGTCTTGGAGACGGATATTTATTTATTTTGGGAAAAATAAATATTATCTTATTTAGAGAATAATTAAATTGGCAATTAAGGTCAAAATTTGGAGTCGTTAAAAATAGTGTCGAATGTCGATTCTGAGGGTACCATAGTGTTCGTAAGGGTCGAGAAAGTCCAAATGACTGTACTTGGGGGTCTATTTAGGTTCTGAAATAAATTACGACCGTTTGACTCGAATTAAAGTTACCGGGTCATTTAAAGTGTGTATTATCATTTAAAGATGTGTATCTTGGGGGATAAGGCTTAAAAGCCACGTGAGAAGTCATTCTCACTTCAGAGAAAGAGCAAAAACCATAGAGAGAAAGAGAGAAGAAGAAAGAAGAAGAGAAAGAAGGGAAAAAGGGAGAGAAAAGAGGAGATTTCCGGTTTCCACGCGATCTCAAGGAGGATTCAGACCCTACGAACCCTAAGCAAGTGATTAAACTTGCTAAATAATTGTTGTGTACCAATTATTCCATGATTTGTAGATTGAATTTTGGGTTTTAGGTTTAATTTGTTAAAACCTAATTTTTGGGAAAAACCTTAGATTTGTAGTGTATAAAATGGATTTAAGGTTAGAAATTAGTTTATAAGTATTCAAGAATGAATATTAATGTTATGAATATGGTTGGGTTGAAGATTCGTGGTTGAATGGAATTATATTGGGGTTTTTGAGAAGTTGGAGTTGTGTAAAAATGGAGTTTGGCCGTGGTACCTGGTAAGGCCGGTCGACCGCGTACAGAGGGTCGGTCGACCGCGCCTCCCGAATTGGGCACACAGTCTTCGATTATAGGCAAAATTAAGAAATGCGGTCGACCGCGGTTTGGGCACCGATCGATCGGTCCCCTGTTTTGGGTTCAAGTTTGAGAATTTAAGTTATCCCCTTCTTCTTTGGGTTTGTATGAATGGACATCCATAATCAGAGTATCATAAAGGATTAAGTGATTATATAAGGGTATTATAGACCTTAGAATCATAAGACGATATGTGAGGCTAATTGATAAATAAATGACTAAATGAAAATGTCGGGAGTTTTAATGATTGATTTTGAGAAGTGAGAATCTTAAAGAATATCTCAATTTGGTGGAAAATCCTCTATGTATTGAGGTTAGTATTTGAGGAATACCGATTGGAGATTTTGGTATTTTACTAAGTGGGGAAGCCCACTTTTATTTGGGATTTTATTTGCTGATAATAACAATTTCACGATCTAAGAATGCGAATAACTTAGAGATACCGGATATTAGGATCCAATCCCAAATGGGATAACTTTAAAGGTTCATAAAATAAATTGAACCATATTATGGATTGAGAACCGCGTATGCAAATTGAGGTTTATTAGGATCACGAATATCCTTAACTTGAATTGAATTTTGAGACAATTCATTATTAGAAGCGTCATGTGAGCTTCAAGTGAGTATTAGTATAGCATATACGAAGTGGGGTTATTGTGCGAGAATTGACGGTTAGTGTATCAAAAAAGAGAGATATACTAAATAATGATATTAATCTTTTGCGCCTAAGGGCGTATAATGAATATGACATGATGTGCAGGTATACCTTATATAATGGTATATATTTATTATGTGGGATGTGTGTATACCTTATATGATGGTGTATGTACATGTTAAGCATACCCCCTCCTTGCTATCATCTGGAAGTTTCGTGCTTAGACGGTGAGCATTCTGACTAGAAAAGCAGGATGTGGATATTCCCCAGGTCATAGTCGTCCATGTTGGTCAGCAAATGACATATATATATATACATTATTTATTTTTGGGGTGAGTGGTCGTGGGTATGTGTCTCTCTCACTTGCCGGTTAGGAGCTATGATCGCTTCTCGGACGTTGTGTGCGTGAGTTGATCACGAGGTGGGTGTCGTTGAACAACACGAGGTGGCCCCAGTTTTCTACGTATATGGGATGCTGGAAGATGATAGCATGTGAGCCTGCGTCTTCGAGTTATAGCTCGGTTGGATGGTTATTATTTCTTGTGTTTGTATTTGGGTGTCAAGGTCATAATGGACCTCAACGACCTACATTTCCAGGATTAGTGTATCGGGGGGTTCCTTGTTTTGATTTCGCCTTGGCGAGACGTCCCACGCACGAACCGCAGTGTAATGTTGGAACTTGGGGATAAGTTTAGTCCTTAAAGCTCATAATTATCTCTCTCTCTCTCTCTCTCTCTCTATATATATATATATATATATATATCACCTATACCGACGATCAACAGTGCCAGGAGTAGTGTAATAGGGGGTTCCTTGTTTGGATTTCGCTTCGGCGAGACGTCCCACGCTTGAAACGTCATGTACTGTTGAGAATTGGGAATATTAATTAATTAAAATTGGATAATCATCATTTGGGTTACATGCATCTTGTATTGAGGGCATAATGAGCCCCGAGGATCGATACGGTCAAGAGTAGTGTAACGGGGGGGTTCCTTGTTTGGATTTCGCTTCGGCGAGACGTCCCACGCACGAAACGCAGTGCCGTGTTAAGAATCGGGAGGAGTTTAGTCCTTAACTCTTGATGCTAATATCTCGTATTCGTATATAATAATTATATATATGGTTTCATGCCTTATATGGGCATCACTAGAATATAAAATTCTAGTAAATGAGATTGTTGATGTATTGTGAAGTTGTGGACATGATTGGATCATGTAACTTTATACGTTCAACAAATGAACATTATAAAGATAACTATAACTAATACATTAAAGTTATTGTATATGACTTATAAATTATGGAAACAAATGTATTGGGAGATATGTTAGATTATTTCGCTTAAATACTTCTTTTGGGTTTAAGTTAGGATCCTCTTATCTAAATAGAATCGGACATCTATTTGGAGATCACGTGCATACGTTTAGTGCGCGCTTTAGATGAGAGGTGAGTTGAATTATTATGGAGAGTTCGGTTCCAACTAAATTATGTAATAATGCATTTATAATTATTATGCATTTTAATACACTTGCTAAAAATGTTTTCCAAAACTCGGGCTCTGACCCGTTTATATTTTCTCCTCCTTGTATATATTGTATTACTTCAGGTGTTCCTCCGCAAGGTCGCCTTTGATGTTATCCATCCAGGGACTCGTGGAGCTGCGGCAATAGCGAACTGTCGCGACACTTAGATTTAGTCGATTCCAATCTTTGTACATCTAGATTAGGATTCAGTTTGTATATTGAGTTAGTATTCAAGTGTTGTAGATTAACACTTCCATATTTCATTTCTCAAATTATTGTATTGTCTGTTACTCGACAGCATATTCGGGTATTTCATTTGTTGAGATTTTGTTGTACAATGTATTGCACTCTTTCATATTATTGGAGCATGCACATTTCACTCATCATAGTTAGATGTATATTGTTGGTTATGTGCATTACTGGTTTTGTTGTTGTTGTTAAAAATAAATTTTTTTTAAATTTTGACAATTCGCACTTAACGATTTCGGGTAGTTAGCCTTATATATAGTGTTTAGTAGTTGACGTTGAGACTGTGCCATCTGAGATACCTGGTTTATTATAGTATAGGGTTGGCCACCCGTTATTATTTAGAGCGGGTTGTCACAATGCTCACATATTATGTATTGTGATTTTTACAGTCATTACGAGTCTTTCATATTATTATATGTAGCAGTAAATTGTACTGTATGTTAATATCCCACATTTAATTCAATATATTAATTTGCCTTGACCATAAAACTGCATATACTAGTGTTAGGTATGAAAATAATAGAAATATTACCTGGGAAGTAATGTGTAGTAGTAAACTTTAATGTTTAGTATACCTAACATAGTATATGTGCTTACTAATGTTTACAAAAGTGGGATACTGGTATCATTTTACACGTACACGCTCACCTAGAAAGTATTCTCCTATTTGCAGTCAGTATAAGTTTTACATATTATTATATGTAGCAGAAAAAAATATTGTATGTTAATATCCCACATATCGTTCAATATATTAATTTGTCATGACCATACGATAAACAAAGACTACATATACTAATGTTCGGGATGAAAAAAAAATAGCACACCATGTCAACATATACAACGAGTTAACCTATTCTACTTCGTATTGTTTTAAACAGACAATGTCTATATTGTGTAATATTTAGCTGTTAAGGTATTTATGCTAGGAACTCATATAATGTTGATTGACTAAAATAATTTATCATTTACCCACATCGAGAGCCACACACAGTTTACTTTTAAAGATTATAAGCTTGGGTTGGATGACTATAACAACCAAAAGGTTTGTATGATTTTATTTCAAGCGAAAACAACAATGTTCGATCTACCTCAATCATATTTTGACAAGATCACATAAGGTTGCTACTTTTAGGAAAACTTTAATAGTCATCCAAACGAAGGAAGAGTATAATATCACTAAGTCAACAAAAAAAATTTACATAAAAAAAATCTAATACAAATAGATATAGGATATATACAGTCAAAATACTTGTAGTTCCACATGTTCACATAGAAAAATGCCATCTTTGAGTATCGATCTCAAAATTGCAAGATTTAATTTCATGAATCTTGGGTACAAATTGATATCCACGGGTTCAATAATATTTGTTCTCTCGCAGAACCAGTACTGAATTAAAGTAAACAAGAGCAAATTATTGTAAGTAAATATGGTTATTACCAACAATCTAATGATGCATCCGTAACATTTGTGGGGCTTGGTGTGATTTTTATCAAGTGACGCTTTCAAATAGTCATATATCAACATCGACCAATGGAAATTCCAGATTTCATCCATTCTCAATACACAATCCACGAAACTCCATTTCACGAATACTCCACTAGTCGAGAAAAATAATGTACAAAATGTGTAAAGTCACACAAACTTTGTAGCATCGACGTACCCACCATTCGTTCGTAACATTGACGCGTCTATTGCGGCATTCCTAATATTGGATGTTTGAACCATCCCATAAACATTTCCAAACCACCTATGAACTTCATCCATATGACGGTATTTTGAATGAACTACTCCAGAACGGTATACAAAATATTAGTGATATGTCTCCTAAGGTGAATTGTATTTCGTTACCACCAATTTCGAAAATCTTGTCCGCCCCGGTGTAAGAATGGATCATCAATTCGACATTTTTCTCATATTTAGTAATAAACGAACGATCAAACTTAATTGTTATTAATGCGTTAAACAACACCCAAAATGTAGTTTTCTGAGGCATTCTTTCAACCCATCGCCTATCTTTACGTCATACAACAAATCCCGTAACACAACCAGTTTACAACGATATTATTTACCACCTTCTCCCATATTTTCAGTGATGGATCAATCAAAGAAGATCGCGTTAAACTTGTAGCCTTTTTGGTTTACATCTGCAAAATTATATATAAGTAAGTAACAAATTACTTAGTTTATTGATGGGAACAACTATAGTATGTATTCAATGTAATCATGCATGTAGATACCATACCAATTCAATCTTGCAGTCAGTAAACATTATTGTGTAGCCTAAATGTTATGCACCATGTATATAGTAAGATACATTGTATGTACGGTCATTTATATAAAAAACTTAATGAATTCGTGTTTTACACGATTCAAGTACTGTTAGGTACCAACATATTTAGTGTCCATATGGTAGCCATTATATTTGAATATTTGTTATCCTTAAAGGTTGAATATATAAAATATGTAACAACAATATTGAAACTTTATAGTTGCATGTTACGAATAAAATGATGCTTATTTAAATGTGTAAATGGCTTTGAAAAGAAATACGACTTATAAACTAATTATATCCTCGTATAACAATATATCAACAATTGACATATACATGTCAGTATCTACGTGGAAAAAATGGTTTGAGATCAAATATGTACATTGCTACATCACAACATACTACTGTGTATAGTTAAAATTTCCGTGTAAATCGCATGGCACAAACCATTCAATTGACATAATTGCAATCGCAAAGTATCAATAATAATATGACCGTATTTACTATCCAAATAATCATTTACTATATGAACGCATTTGCAATGCGAATAGTAACATTTCTCATAATTAAGTTTGACATTATGCAAGAATGTTGTCGACACCAATTAGGTAAATAAAGAAGTAAACTTCACTACGTTTATTACATAACACTAAATGATGCATACAATATATGTTTGTGTTTTATACGATTTATGTACAACTTTCAATAAGCTGATTTTGTTGTTTTAATATCATAACCATTACATTTACTAATGTGTGTTCCATAACCGTTGAATATATAACACTTGAATCGATAAATATTGAAGGTACGTAATTTCTCATGACGAATATAATAATTCTTTTGCAAAAAAAATTGGAGATGACATGCATATTTCTATAATGAATCCATGTATTATCCATGACAATTGTGTAGCCACATATTGCGGATAATGTCTAGTGTATCATCACCTACATCTATGATATCAAATATTATCAACTAATAACGAACGCCTATTGTTACAAGGCCATATAACCCAAAATTCAACAAACATCTTGCGTAAACTCAGGCTAATTTACAAGTCTTAGAAACCAATTGTAACCACTCACAACACTACATCAACGTTTAACATACATGTGAATATGCCGGTGAAGAATATGGCTTTGAACCTAAATACGTACATTAATACATTCTAAGTGATTGTTGCCTACGTTAAAGTTTACTCTGTGTATATTACAAGGACTAGACCGTTCAATAAGCACAATTCATCTTGTAAAATTTAATGTGTGTACTATGAATGATGAATACCATTTAAAAAATAAATTACCAATCATTAAAAATATAACTAATGTAACAATTACGTAATCAAGAAAATAAAATTAAATGGGTGAAGTTAACGTGACATATACAATTCACAAATGTATTCCATTCAACAAACAAAGTCACACAAAAAGAAACATGAACTAATTGGCCTTATTTATAATTCTAATTTTTTGATCAATGATGGGGTGTGGGTGGTTTTTGAAAACTGCATCAATAACCCACGTCCTTTGGTAATAGTATTCTCTTTATTAGTAAGGTACCACGCCAGTGGTACACCAACCCACAACATCACCACCGACACCAATGAGCCCCCCGTTGACTGTCAGAGCTCTGATCAATTATTGAGTGGGTTAAAAAAATCTAAGGTAGTATCTGACTGTTGAAAAGTTAATAGGAATAATTTAAAGAAATCATCTACGTAAGGAACCTATATGTTAAAAAACCCTAAACATAATTACACCCTTTTAATAACTACTTATTGATAAGCAATATTTCGCAAAACTTTGTTTATCACTTTGGAAGACAACTGCCCAAATCAATTACATAATTCGTACAGTAAAATTTATTGAGTTTAGCATACCTAACATAGACCATTCAACAAACATACCATACACCAATAAACATAATAAAATGTATTGATTAGGCAATGAACACAATAAACTTTACTTTGTGAAGTCTACATGACGTAAATCATTCGACAAACAGAGACATCTCAAACTAAATTCAACCCACTCCACCCAACCATAAAAAAATTACCAAAATCTACATTTTAAAGTTTAGTAGGAAATTACATGGTATGAGAGTAACAACGTATTACAATTAACTTTGTTAATTTACATGACCATGATTACAATCTTCAAAAAACATTCATTATATAGCTGTATTTATTATCAGAAAAACAAACTTTCTAATTATAAATTTTGTCAACATGAAAAACTATTGACCACATCTACTAAATTACTCATAAAGTAAAATTTAATATTTGTGGTTTAAAACACTTAGACAATTCAACACACAAGTTTCCATTCAAAATGATTTGCATTTTAAATTTACACAAACATTTACATGGTATAACTTTAAAAAAAAAATTAAATTTGTTTCATACAAATTCCAGCGAGATTTAAAGAACACAAAAACTCTAATCCAACATCTGTAAGGGAAAATTCTGTCAAGTGAAATGCTTTGATCAATATCAAGTACATTACATCAAACAGTAAAATTTACTATGTGTAGTTTACTTGACATAAACAAATTGGTAAACAAATGGAACAAAAACCACAATAGAAAAAACCCTGAAGCAACATTTTTAAAGTAGTACACTTCAATTTAAAGAACATGCACGACTTCTATCTACATATCAAAAAGTAAATTTTATTGTGTGTATTTCGCACAAAATATAACATGCAACAATAATACATCATCTCAATAAAATTTGGATTTAAAATTTAAGCAACCATTTACATGATTAAGATATGGAAGAATAAAAATTTAAAGCTAATAAATACCAATGACAATTGGTAACACACAAAAAATTCTATCTTAGCATATTCCTTGACCTCCATACGATGGGTACTATAAACTTTTCTACAATGTATTGTAGACACATTTCAAACGTTTTGTTACTCGATATGCCGTTCGGTAATAGTACTTTCTTAATTAGTAAGGTACCGCACCAGCGGCACACCAACTCACAACAGCGCTACCCACCCCCACAGCACCCCGCCGACTATCGGAACTCTGATAAATTAATGAGTATGTTAAAAAGATCTAAGGTAATATCTGACTATTGAAAAGTCAATAGGAATAATTTAGATAAATCGTCTACATATACAGGACCTATATGTAAAAAAAAACTAAACATTATTCACTTGTTCAATAACTACTTACCGATAAGCAATATTTCGCAAAACTATGTTTGTCACTTTGCAAGACAACTGCCCAAATCAATTACATAATCCGTACTGTAAAATTTACTGAATTTAGCATAACTAACATACACCATTCAACAAACATATCACACAACAATAAACATAATAAAATGTATCGATTAGGCAATAAATACAATAAACTTCACTTTGTGAACTCTACTTGACATAAACCATTCGGTAGAACTCATGTCAAAATAAAGACTGACACAACCTCAAACTAAATTCCACCCACTCCACCCAGCCATAAAAAAATTACCAAAATCTACATTTTACAATTTAGTCAAGCAATTACATGGTATCAAAGTAAAAACATATTGTAATTAACTTTGTTAATTTTCATGAACATGATTACAATCACTTGTCCAACGGAATTTTAAGAACACAAAAACTCTAACCCGACATCTGTAAGAAAAAATTCTGTCACGTGAAATGCTTCGATCAACATCAAGTTCATTACATCAAACATTAAAATTTATTGTGTCTAGTTTACTTGACATAAACCATTCGGTAAACAAATGGAACAAAAACCACAAGATAAAAAACCCCAAAGCAACATTTATTTAGAGTAGTACTCTTTAAATTAATAAACATGCCTTACTTTTGTCCACATCAATTCGGTTAAATCAAAAAGTAAAGTTCCTTGTGTGCATTTTGCACCAAAATATAACATGAAGTTATAATACATCATCTCAACAAAATTTGGACTCAAAATTTAAGCAACCATTTACATGATAAAGATGTGGAAGAATTTTTTTTTTACAGCTAATAAATACCAATGACGATTCATAACACAAAAAAACCTAACTTAACATATTCATTGACCTTCGTATGATGGGTATTGTAAACTTTACTACGATTTATTGTACAATATAACACATTCAGCAAACCATTTTGGTGTTTGATCACATACCTCAACACGAAAGAGAATTTCAAACTCTAAGTCTATAGTACGATCACATATATCACAACATTCAACTCAAATATGGTTACAACTACTCCGAATTTGAAACTCAGACCCCAAAAAATATATGGCATGATTTCTCCTTCAATGATGACTGATAAACTTCTATGGTGTGCACTTTGAAACCCCGTTCAATATCATCTTATGAGTCACTAGGTTGGAAAGCAAAGAGAAGAAGATATACACGATATTTGAGATTATGATTCTCTTGTTTACAAGAGACTGATTTTGGTACAAACCTAGGAGATAAAATCGAAAGAAGGGTTTTTGCACGAATAGTTGACTATTAGATCGTGTGCTTTGATTTTGAAGCCGACTTGGTAGCGGTACAATCATCAAAACGGACGGACGGTTTCCCCAAAATTTTAAAGCGTGGGACTTTTATGCAGGGGAAAACATGGTGGGACTAGAATTAGTAAAGAAAAGGTCTAATAGGACCTATAAGTGAAAGCCCCTTATTTTATTTGTTTAGTTATCAGAAAGCAAAATGGAAATTGAGTTATGAAGTATTCTCAAAATTAAAAATATCGATTAGACTTATTGAATGTCAGTCAAATGATTTTTGATATTAATTTAAAATTCAATCTTCTTTAATTCGTAAAATATATTATGTAAATCATATTACACCTACAAAATAATACAAGTTAGATAAATTTGGCCACGCATCTCGTGGTCTGCATGCTAGTATAACTAACATTGAAAATGGAGTAACAAACTGATTTGAGCACTGCTCCTTTGGCCACGTGGAAACACATTAAAGCCATTTCAAAGTTGCAGTTTGCTTTCTTCCACGAGTATATCTACTGCACTATAGCTCTGTTCTCTTTACACATTATTTATCTTGCAGTAATTACTCCATTCCTTCGTTTCATACGAATTAAACCCTTTCCTTTTCCAAAATGTGATAACCTTACGTCTCTCTCACATATCTTTATTGATCTCCCTCTCTATTCCCGGTTATAACCTCTCTATCTCCTTAACTTTATCCTTGAACTATAAATATATTTGGATCCATGGAAAAATTGAATCCATTTTCGAGCAAAAATAAAGTGGTGATATGTATTTTGGAAATGGAGATAATGGCCATCAAATGCAAGTGGCATGGTTTCTTTCATTATAATATCACCAATTAAGTTTTAGAAAATATAAACATGAATAATTTAGTTCATTACTAATGCGATGTGTAACAACCCCCATTTTCTCGCATAAAGACTGACCAGGCTCATGAGCACCGAAGAAATAAAAGTTTCTTTATTTTATAACAAAATCCACAATGAATAAAAACATTCGAATAAAACTAATTTAATACATGAATAACAAAAAATTGAATCATCATACACTGTCCATAATGTAAAATTAAGTACAACTATTTTAAATAAACACTTCGGCTTATGCCCGTAAAAATCCCAGTATAAAATAAAGTGACAAAATGCTGAAGTACAACATATACTATAATCAGTGAAGCGAAATCCCCTATGTCCAACACAATTGAAAGTCTGATCCATCTCCACTCCCGCTATCCCCGTCATTAAGAATACTCGGGGGGAAAACATTTATAATTTTGGTCAGATACCTAGAGATGCAAGTACTCTTCACCAGTAAATATACAAAATATTACTAACTCATACTTCACGTCTCTCCATCGACGCTCACACGTAATGAGTACCTCAACTCTCATCTATAAGCAGTCCTACTCGTATCCTCAAATAATATGCCAATTGAAAATTCCACTATTTAATCTGATATGTAAAGAATAAGCCATCTAGCTATGCATTAACTAAAAGTGGGTATTTATACGTAAGATCTGAATAGATTTCATAATGTTGGCTAATCAATTTGATATAAACTCAGTGTGTATTTTTATGTCATACAATATTCCATAACCTTAGTCTATCTCTTCAAATAATTTAATATTTAATTCATACTCCTCATCATCTACCCCATTAGACTATAAGTTTCATTCTCTTAGACTACCAAATTATTATTCTCATTAATAATTGGCTACCCCATTATTCATTCTCTTTCATTACTGTCTACATTGTTAGACTGCCCAATTATTATTCTCATTGATAATTATCTTTCACATTATTCATTACGAATCATCTTAGTCCTTAATTATCCACATCATTACATTAACACGACTTTGCTATCATTAGGCATTGTCCACGTCTATAGACAAAGCGAGCACATTCCCATACAAGGCACACCACAATGTGTAAATAGATAAATATATATATATATATATATATATATATATATATATATGACACACGAAGACAACTATCTTCGATTTTGGATTAGATGCTCTAATATTTAACATTATATGATATGAATCATTCCATATAAACTTAGGCATCTGTAACACCCCGTAATTTTGAGGATTAAATATTTAATTATCTTTGGGAGTGATAAAAATATTTAAATTGGAGAAACTTAAATTCATGAGTTAGAGAATTTATTTGAGTGAGCCGAATTAATTATAATTGTCAATTTTTAAGTTTAATGGTTAAAAATCTCGTGTGTCACATTTTGAGGTCGAAATTTGGAAATTTTGAAAAGTATGTTGGAGGGCAATTCTGAGTGCGCGGTTGCGTCTGGATGGCTTGGGATAGTCAGAAAAGAGTACCCGGGGGTAGTAATTGGGTCTCGGAGTATTTTTGGGCATAACCGAGCCCACACGGGGTGAGTTGGGCCTTTTTAATTAGTCCCACATGGCCAAAAACGGGAATTAGTATATTTAACCCAATTGGGAGATTAAGGAATGGCAGCCAACATAACTCAAAACCTATGGTTTGAGAGGGGATTTGGGGGGAAGCAAATTAAGAGCAAATTGGAGGTTGTTGGAGCCAAATTAAGGGACATCAACAACGAATCAGACCCTACGAACAATTCTAGGCAAGTGGTTAACTGTTGCGATTTCTAAATTGATGATAATCAATTCATATCATAGTGATGTGTAAACCAAAATTCATTTTGGGGATAAATGGGTACAAAATGGGGGTTTTGTTCATGAAACTATTGAATGAGATTCATAGTATAAATTGTTGTGTTGAACATATCTGAGTATAGATGTTTAATTGGAATACGAATTCGGAATATAAACTCGGGAAAATCTTGAATTGGAATTTGGTTTGTAGAACAAGATTGATGAATTTTAATGGAAAACCCATTTCAAAAATTTTGAGATAAGTTGAGAAATTTATATACTAGAGGGTGTGTATGATGTATATGATCAAAGTTCTATGTTTTTGTGATGGGATGACTTGATCAGGGGTTGAAATTAACGTTTACAAACCTTGAATTTTTGTTAATGGTGTAATGCAGTGGGGAAGAAGAGCTGCCCAGGGATGATCGATCGATCGATCGGGGGCCATCGATCGATCGACGGTCATAGGAACTTGACAGTTCGTCCAGTTTGTTTATAAAGAGGATTTTATTTAATATTTAATCCCTTGATTTTATTTAGTGATAAATTCATATGGACACATATTTCCTTAACAATTATAGGGTGATATAATTGGGTTTAGGAGGGTGTGAACGGTATGACTTGAGATGAACGAATTTGGAGAAATAATTCATAATTATTGATATTGGGTCGAGGAATAATATTCGGGTATTGTAGTTGGGTGGCACTACATTATTTAAGGAATTTAGGTGAAATATTTAATTATGAACCAAGTGGGCGAGTCCGGGTATGCTAATAATTATAGGTAAATATAATTGGGAAATTATGGAGATGAATGTGTGACACATTGTGGCGAATATGTGAGAATGAAATTATGAGATGTAAAATGGACCAAGTGAGCGAGTCCGGGTATGGTGGTTAAGTGAAACCAAAGTATTAAATTAATTATTAAGAGAGGGTAATTGTAACACCCCGCCTAATTAAATACCGGGTGGCCAGTCCCATATCAAATTAAAACAGAATATACAATTGGCTCATTCTTAGCATCACTGTCAAAAACATTTACAACTCACCTAATACCCAATTAAGCAGGTGTTAAAAACTTTCCAAATTTTAATTCAACAAAATCCATTTTTAGTTTACAAATAACACAACACGTATTATACTACAACACTGATAACCGAACAGATAACACAAAAGAATTTAAATGCCATTGGAATAAACATTCTCAGATAATAATCCAATACAGTAATCCCAACAATAGATAAATGTATTAAAATGACACGAATACAACAGTATTTGACTCGGATGGAAAAGAAATAATTGAGTACCTTTGGGCGACATGCCCTAACTAAGAGAATACTGTGAATCAAATGAAGATAGGCGTCTAAGAAATACTCCATAGCTCCATAGCTCGTCCTAATTCCCTAAGGTTGGTGTCCCTGCTGCTGGACACCTGATATAGAAGGTACAATAGAAAAGAAAATATGCAAGGAAACGGTTTAGAGCCCGATGTGAAAATGATTTTGAAAACAGCAAGTATTTAACAAGTGCAATAAAGCATTTATTATGTACATGTTAGCATACAACTCTCACTTGCTATTCTCACCTCTCAACTAGAGTGCACACTTAACGTTTCCTGTTAGCCTCCTAGTTAATGGTTCCTTTTCACCAATTCCATAATATGATTCCATTCCCATATCATAACTCCGTATGTCCCATACCATAGGTTTTATAATCATTCTTATACATTTCTCATTTATATGAATCGTTTCTCATTACATGAATCATTTCTCATTAATAATAATTAATCTCTTCAAATCTATAAGAATAACTATTCATTAACTTAGTTCAATTCTTTTTCTCAATTTATCGTTATCTACAATCATCACACAGTAGACGATTTAACCACTATATACACATACATTAAATTCATCATTATATATATATATATATATATATATATATATATATATATATACACACATATATAATACGGCACCCCGAGACACATCTGCGGTGCATGCATTACTCTGCTATCATGTCCCAGTATCGCTGGTCGTCGAATAAGGGACTAAAGGTTCGGTAAGGATTTCTCGAACCACAAAGAACAACATACAAATTGGAGGCGAACATAGTTCTCATACCCATGGGTCACGCACATACCTACGTACCCACAGTCAGCGGACTTATCAACTCCCTGATAAGTCTTTCATAGACCTATGTTCTCGAGCGACAAATCAAATATCGCATGGATTCATCAGGATATGACTGCCCTCACGCGCAAACCTCCCATCGATAGTAAGTAAGCTAGGTATGTCATACACATAAATAAACAATAAATCAAATAGGCATTATCATACCTGTAATATAATATCAATAAGGTAATCCCACTACCCTAAGATAATTCCCATACGTAGCATTACATATCTTTAAATCCTACGTATTAAAATATTATGACTTTACTTTCTTAAATTTAATTATCCCCTAGCCTCACTCATTAGTCAAGGTTCAAATAGGGTTTCCTCAACATTTTTATTCAGTAAGAAATCACTAATATTCAACTGGTCCATATCATATTATCTCCCAAATTACCACGAACTAAACTCTCCCTTAATTAGGGTTAAAACCGATTATTTCTAATCTCTTATAAACACATCTTCTATCAACTAGGATTAAAACCTCTTGTAAACTTAAGGATGCCCAATTGATATAACATTTTAACCTACTGGACCTATACTTAATCCTCATGCATACAATTTAGAATCCAACACATGAATCTAGCAACCGAAATTTCTTTCAATTTAATTATCATAATTCTAATCAATTATATCCCAATCACATTAATTCGATTCTTATCTAGGCTTACTGGTCTTCCCTAAGTCCCATTATATCCAAATAAGAATCACCAAATATTTACAAAAGGTTTGGGATACGAACAAGCATTAAAAAGAAACAACTTCAAGGATTCTGGGGAGGTCGATCGATCGAAGGCAAGGGGTGGATCGATCGATCGCCCAGGTAACAACCCAGTTTTTCTGCATTTCTTCTACTACGGGTTTAACCATTTTTGATCATTCAATCCTTCATATTAACAACCCAAATGAATTATAATCCATACTACATGATATATCAACATATATAAATGATTTCTAATGCTTTAAACATCCTAGAATCATCAAGAGATTGAATTAAAAGCATGTTAATATCCTCTTTTTCCATAAATTTATCAACATAATATCCTCAAGATCACACCATTGAATCTCAGCATTTCTTCAACAAATTCAATATTATTTGGTGGATTACTAACTACCTACAACATGAGTTTGATTTTATATATTTTTAGTTTCCAGAAAACCCATTAACAAATCTATCCTTTCATCTTCCAAACATGAAAATCATTTTTTTTTATATAACTATTCTAACATGGACAATATACAAACTTAAATTGCAATAATCAAATACTTTCCTCTAATGAAGATCTGATCCTTTGGAGTTGAATAACACAAGTGGTTATCCCCTTCTCTGGCCACTTCTGGTGGTGGTTGGTGGTGGTGACCTTTGGTCTTTTGTTCTCCTCCTTTCCAACCAAGCTTTTCTCTTCCCAAGCAACCTTTCACTCTCTCTAAGAAGATGACCTTTCAGTTTTGTATAGAAGAGATGAAATGAACCTACGTAAACTAATCTCCAAATAGTTATAATAAGACAAAACCCAAAATCACTATTCATCCCCCTTGTAAAAATAACCAAAATACCCTTTTGGGTTGTCTTTTCATTTCCAATTGACCTGAGACCCAAAACCAACATCCAAATAGACTTTTCGGACTATTTCAACCCTTCCGGATGCAACGACGCAATCGAAACGACTATAACGTTGATGTAAATATAATTTTCCTTTTTAATTTAACAAATTAGTCCCGACACGTCCCATACCGCATCCGACTAAAAATTCAAATTACTGAATTAATATCACATAGCCTAAATATCTTTAAGTGATATTCAGAATCATTTATTTTAATATCCACAATTTGGATAAAAACCCAAATAAATTAATTTACAAAAAAAAATCCAATTAATCCATTAATTTAAAATATAACCCATTTTAAAAGTCATTGAAAATCACGGGGTATTACAGTAATTAATTTGGCGTCAGAATATAGACTCGAAAAATATTAAGGTATGGGCCAAGTGAGCGAGTCCGGGGATAATGGTTGTGTGACACCAAGTTATTAAATTAATACGGGTGATAATTAATTTTATTAGAGTCGGACCACATAGTCGAATTTGTGTTGATTAATTAATGTGTAAATTAATTAAATAAGGGTCGGATTGTAGACTCGGGTAATTATTAAATTAATGGGTGTAGTAATTAATTTAATAAGAGTCGGATTGTAGACTTGGGTAATTATTAAATTAATGGGTGTAATAATTAATTTAATCGGAGTCGGATTCTAGACTTGGGTAGAATTAAATTAATAGGTATGATAATTAATTTAATTAGTGTCGGATTGTTGACTCGAGTAGAATTAAATTAATTGGTGCGATAATTAATTTAATTAGAGTCGGATTGTAGACTCGGGAGAATATTAAACTAATATGTATGTTAATTAATTTAATTAGAGTCGGTCGATAGACTCGGGGAGGTATTAAATTAATATGTGTGTTAATTAATTTAATTAGAGTCGGACGATAGACTCGGGGAGGTATTAAATTAATGGGGGTGTTAATTAATTTAATTAGAGTCGGGCCATTGACTCGGGGAAAGTATTATATTAACTGAGGCGGGAATTAATTATATTAGAGTCGGACCATAGACTCGGGATGATGATAAATTATTAAGTGAGAAAATTTATTATGTTGAGTCGGGCCACAGACTCAGGAAATTACAGGCAATGTACAGGATTTTGAGTACACGGTAAAGTCGGGGTTTATGTTATATATATACGGTATAGTGATAGTATATATATATATATATACGTGTGTACATTATGTGTGATATTTAATTTACAGGCAGTGTACGGGATTTTTGGGTACACAGTAAAGCCAGGTTTATATTATATATATATGGTGTAGTGATAGTATATATATATATATACGTGTATATATTGTGTATGATATTAAATATTAGTGAGTAGATATTTATTTAATTTATATACTCTAGTGCTATCAAGGGAGGTTGCGCGATGTGGGTGAATCCCCTAGCTTGATGAGTAGGGTGAGTATATCCCCAGGTCATAGCGTCCGGTATATATGGGTGAGGGATTTATCTCACTTTCAGGTAAGGAATATGACCGCCTCCACTACGTTTATGTTTTGGGCCAAGTTGGTGAGCGATTCTAACTTGGGAAACTAGGTTTCGTGAGCAGACCTAGTGAGATAGAATTTTAGAGGGAATCATCCGGCGAGGGCATACTCAAAGGGATGGATATACGTATGTTATATGTGTGGATGTTATGGTAAAGGTACGTATATAATGGTAGTAAATATTATATACGGGTAATAATGCCGTGTGTGATGTATTTACTTTATATAACTTGTGACACAGTTATATGCTACTATTTAAGAGGAATTAATTAAGTTAATTGTGAGATAACTTATAATTCAAGAAATTATTATACTCGAGTTAGAGTAGTATGGCAAGGGAAGGTTATAACAGGACTGGTTGGACGGGGTAGTACAACTAGGCGGGGTTAAGGTAAGCGGTAGGTGTGCACAATAGTGGAGGGGTGAGAATGCCCTCAAGAGAGTGCGACACTAACTTAAATATGAAGCGCATTCATGCATTTTAAATTACTGCAGTTAATTCACTTGCTAACTATTTTCAAAATATTTTGGGTTCTAACCCTTACTATAAAACTATTTTCAAAACCTTTTAGGTGTCCAACCACAGGGACGCCAGGATTGATATTCTATTCTAGGGACACGGAGCTGCGACATTTGTGGATGCTAGCAGGAGTTTGGATTAGACGCATCATTCATTCATTCCTAGAGTAGGAATCTTGTGTCAGTTTCAGTTTTATTTAGGGCTTGTCGCCCAGACTTCTCGGTACAATTTTCAAGTGTAATTTATTCAGGTGTTGAATATTTGTATTGGATTATTTCCTTGGTGACCGGTGATTTATTCATCAAGTTGTGTAATTATGATTCAGTTATTTTTCATTCAGTTCTGTGAATGGTTTATATTTTAATTCCGCATGTACTGTTTTGTTTAATCAAAAAGTTAAAATTGGCACCAGCTTTTGGAATACTAGGTGGTTAGTAAGTTTTAAAAAGTTTTCGACAGTGATGCTAAGGATGATCGAACTGGGATTCCTTTTTTAATTTGGTATAGGACTGATCACCTGGTATTTTATTAGGCGGGGTGTCACAACATCATTAAAAACTTAGGCTTTAGATCTTCATTTTGACATCATTTATTATTTTTTAAGGTAGTTAGTAATTATTTACTATTTATTTTGTTTTATTACACTTACCAAATTTAATGAGATAGGTACAACCATTATCAGTTTTACTACACGGGTCGATCTATCACACATCTTAGTTCATGAGATATGTGCCATTATTATGCAGAATCTAGTACCTATGATTTTTGTTTTCTCAATGTAACTCTGATTACTTTTATGTTAATTTTATGCATAGTTTATCTCATATCATTCAATGTTTTTCTAATGAAGTGCGTATTATAAAACATAGTTACATAGGATGAAAGAATGCATAATTTTCATTAGAAAATTACGCGACATATATAGATGGTGACACATGCAAACACCGGACCGAGCTTAATTTATATACGCTAAATATGTATATGTTTATGTATGTATATAGCGTTGCTCAATCCACTTCATCTAGTGTTCTTACTCATAGCAACATTTCCCATAGCAAACCCCGAGAATAATAAGGCATCCATAACTAGGAGCGCAACCCATGGGGTCGTGAATGCATATGCCACCTGAGTAAATATCACCCGTACCACCAACATTGAGAGGCATCTGCAGGCCCGCCATTTTGAGGTTGTTAGCATTTAAATTGGAGGTGGATGGGGAAATGACGACAATAAACACTTTTAATGACCAATAGTGTTGTCAAATCATCCTTCTTCATCTATATATATTCCTTCCCTCTGTCTTTTTCGCTCTACTTGGTGCTTGTGATTCTTTGTGGCATTTCACTTTGTTTCCTCCAGGTCCTGTTTATATAGGATGTGTAAGCATAAACTTAGTCAAACAAAGGCTATAATGGTAACATGAACAATATATTCCTTCTTCCTTTTGTCACACCATTACTCTTTTATTTTTTAAAGATAGAATACTTCCTATTTATTTTTTTTAATTTATTTTAAGGGTTATTTACACTTTAATCACTCAAAGATTACCACCATTGCCACTTCAGACCCCGAACTAAATAAACTGACACATAAAACCTCAAATGAAAGTTTGCAACTTCAGTTACTTTCTTCCAAAACTTAATGGGTTGTTATTTTTTTGCGGGAAACATATTATTGTCCAATTTATTAGTAAAATTCTTTTAAAAATAATCACTTTTGGTATAAAATCCCAAAAATTTTGAAGAAATAAATCGTTGTACTCGTGTCGTCGTGTAGATGATTTATATTTATAAATTTGTTAAATGTAACATATGACTGTCATATTTTATATTTTTGGTGCTTATATTAGTTATAAGGTCACCAAACACTACCTTATTTACCAAATTTTTGTTTGTTTCTATATACTAACATGTTATGATCAATACATATATATTTTTGGCATGGGTAATCTTCACATAAATGCAATGGTTTAAGTTGTGATGAGACTAGTGCAATAATAAAAAGCTTGTACGCCGAGGATAAAAAAATATGCTAATTTTCGCTCGTGCCCATGCTCGAGGTCAATAGTTTGATCTTGTCTATGATTTCATTTTCTTATGATTTCAAGGTTTTTCTTATGCCGTGTATGCCTCCGATGAAGGGAACTTCTTCGTTACTATCTTAATAAAGTTTATGTTTGGAAAAAATATAAAAATAAAATAATGGTCGAAAAAAAGTATGTTCGAAATCCCTAATAAGGTACCAAACCTAATTATGTTCAAAACCCCTAACAAGCAACCAAATATACCACTTGGCCCAAAAATGATCCATTGATCGATCTACCTTGTTCGACCGATCGATCGGTCATCGATCGACTCTGTACGTAGATTCTACTTCCTCGACAACATTTTCTTCAACCCAAATACTCCATTCACGATTTCAAAAACTTCAATTCATCCCAAAAACATATCAAATTATAAAATTAAATGTTGGGTTATGTTTTTAATAATTCAGGACAAAGATAAACCAATTAATTCATCTAATTCATGGGTTAATAATCACAATTTTCATCTTTGACCTAATACAAGAAATTTCATCATCTATTTCAATTTTTGCACAATCAAGCTTCAATCAGACATGGATTTTAATTAGAAACCTATACAAATCCTATAACATGAGTTCTACATGAAATCAAACCATTATATTCGTCAATTTTCACGTCAATAAATCAAATCCCAATAATTTCAACAAGAATAATAATGATTCTAAACCAATTACACATTACTTAGTGCTACATCAAGCAAATTATTGCCTTAGATTGAAGATTGCCGAATTACCCTTTCATTTCTCTTGGATTTATTATCTCTTTGTCTTCTCCCTCTTACTTAAGCAACAATGGGGTTAGGATTTGGTAAGGGTGGTATATAATGAGTTAATTGGGAGTGTTTGGTTAGTGTAAAAAGGTTAAATCCGAAACACCCCATTAGGCTTAATTTTGGTTCCCCAAACTACTCCGAAATATATCCCGAAATAGTTTAAATTCACCCTAAGGATATACCTACCCCCCCCCCCCCCCGGCCCAAATCAAAGTGATTAAAACATGTAAACGTGCCTCCATATCACCCTGGAGTCTACTCAAACTAGGAATACCTCAAATCATATGGTAAGACCTCTCGTAGAAAAATAGCAACACGACTTAATTATTTTACGCGTAAGTCATCAATTAATTTCACACTTATAATTTATTACAACATGTGACATACAACAATTCACATAGTCATGAAGATTTAATTATCATCTAAATATACCAAATCAATTACCAATTATCTCAAATAATTAGTTATTCTAGTTTATTAATTTATTCTCAGAAATAATAAATAAGAAAAATGCTAAATAACATATCAATAAAATAAATACCATAAAATTACGGGATATTATAGGTTCGTTAAGATTTTTTGACTCGAGACCCCTAACATCTTTTTTCAGCACTAAGTTACACATCCTTCAATATATATATATGAAAAGATTGAGGCAAATGTTCAATACTTTTTCGTAAAGATAAAATTTGTCACGCAATCGGTCTCCACGGACTCAATGGCAATTATCTCCCAGGATAAAACAATTAATACTTACAATATTAGCATTTAAAATTGCAAGTAACATGCGAATCAACAATTGAATGAGTATCTTTATTTATGAATGAACGGAACTAACTTAAACATAAAATTATGTCTAAAAAACCAACTAAAAAAATGAGTGTAAACCACCCACAATAGTTGTCACAATTCTAGGAGAAAATACACTGAAAAAATGGAATTAAACGGGACTGGCCCACAAACCAAATTGGGTCCTTATATAAAACACACATATCTCATATTTTATCTATGTGGGACTTTATCAATTCCAATAACTTCAACCAAATTATATGTTACAAGTGGATACATTGAATTAGAATTTCTCATTTATTAATTTATGGTTTTATGCAGGTCAGTATAACAAATTATTTTCTTCATGGAGAAGAATGCGTTACAAGTTGAAATTGTCACGAAATACATATGGGTCCCATGATAAATTGACAATTAAATTGACCAAAATAATATTTTGTCAACCCAATTGAGACAATAACTTCCAGCAAAATTCATATACACTTTACCAAGTTTTGCGTATGAGTAAAACTACATGTACTGACAAAAAAAAACACAAAGTGTACCCGCCTAATAGGACAAAAATAAGTACAAGCTTTTTATGCAGTGGGTGGGACCCATTTTTATGCCGTGGCGGGAAGCTCTTAATGTATTGGGTATGGGTTTTGGGTTTTTTTGTGGGTCAACATAGTTTTATTCTTTCCGTATACATGATTTAAAAATGCATATATACACTAAACTCAATGACCACATGAAAAAGACTTATGAGTTCTTCTTATTAAGTAGGTATCGATCGTTATTACCAGCAATATGAAAACATTACAATTTATCATCATTATCAAGTCGATACATTCAATGCTGCAGTTGATTTTAAAATAATTGAGTTAAATTATAGATTCTCTGGGGGAGCAATGGAACTTCTTATTCTTAGTTCAAATATGGACCCACGTGATGATTAAAAGTCATTTGAAATTGATGATTTATGCAACCTTGCAGACAAGTTTTATCCTTACATTTTTACATAAGATGATATGCATGTTTTGAGGCATCAGTTGAAACATTATGAGCTTGATATCCCCCATCATCAAAGTTTTCAAAATCTGTCAAAAATTTCTTAGTTAGGCAGTCAATTAGTTAGAACTAGAAAGAAATTGATATATTCTTTGTTTGATAGATTTATTCGTCTTGTATTGACTATTCGTGTTCCACTACATCAACTGAACGATCCTTTTCAGCTGTGAAGCTTTTAGAAATAACCCTTCGCAACAAGATGGTAGATCATTACCGAGAAGATTGCATGATACTCACCATAGAAAGAGAACTTGCAGAAGATATTGATATAGAGTTGATAATAGATGATTTTTGTTATCGAAAGGATAGTAGGGTTCAGCTTCAATAACTCATTATGTATTTTTTGTGCATATCTATCACATGTGACTAGATATAGCAAGATGACACTCTATTTCCTTTTTTGGATATAAAATTAATACATCATTATCGTTTAAATGCTTTGGGTATTTGTGTTTACTTTTATTAAACATTATGTAAGTTATATATTAGCCCGACCAAGTGTAAAATACGGACTCCGTCACTATATATATATATATATATATATATATATATACATACACACACACACACACACACAGAGACACCTACAATGAGCCAAACTTATGTCCCACCCATAATTTTTGCATTTTTTCTTCAAAATTTCTTATATACTAAAAATACAAACATTCAAAAACACATCTTATCAATGACAATTTTTTTTCTCAAACACCGTAGATGATATACTTGATTAGTGAATATTCTAAATTTTTGAAACTTATTATACATAAATGATTTTAATTGATCCATCTAACCATCTTGTGTTGCCTGGGTGAAGATCACAACTTTCATAATGGTTGACTTTTGGGGGTTAATTATGAGTAGTTATACTTTGGTAAATAACAAAATTTTTATATAGGGTAAGATGAAATCGTAACGAGAAGAAACATGATTTTTTATAGGTTGAGGCATAAAATTATACATGGAAAAATTAAATCATTTCACTTTAATATTTAAGCTCCTGGAATCCTTTCACCCATAGTCAATAGTTTTGGGTTGGATACTGAAATATTCAACATAATATTATAAGAGGCTATGAATGGCCGAGCGACTCAATTATTCCATGTCGCCCAATATAATTGTATCCACGTGATAGGATGGAGTAACTCCACACGCGAAGTGGTGAGTTGAGACATTAAGTCCCCATGGAAAAAAATAAAGTCTTTCACCACCGTATATATGATCTTGGAGCCCCACAAACCATGGCCAATTCATTTCAGGGTTGTTGCTTCAATATTTAATATTGTAATATAAACATGTCCATGTTTTACGCTCAATTAATGCTACACGTGAGGGACGTGTTGATACGTAAACTTCCACATGGAAAAATAGTTTTGGGTTTAGTCCTCTAATATTTAACATTATATGATACGAATCATTTCATAAGAACTTAGGCATCCTTTAAAACATAAAAAAAGAGTAAAATTTATTGGTAGCACTATATATTTTCATATGTTTTGGTAGCACAACATGCACGGACCACTAAGAACAAGTTAAAATTTCATTTTTTTATATATCTTGCCAGAACTTTTGCTTTAGATCTCGATTTTGACATTTTTATTATTTTTTAAGGGAATTAGTAATTATTTATTATTTATTTTGCTTTTTTACACTTACCAAATTTAATGAGATAGATACAACCATTATTCAATTTTACTACACTGGTCGATCTATCACATGTCTTAGTTCATGAGAAAGATATCATCATTAAGCAGAATCTAATACCTAAGAATTTTGTTTTCTCAATGTAACTCTTATTAGTATAATGTTAATGGTATGCATAGTTTATCTCATGTCATTCAATGTTTTTCTTATGAAGTGCATATTATAAAACATGGTTACATAGGATGAAAGAATGCATAATTTTCAATAGAAAATTGTAGCACCCCATATTTCTAAGTATTTTTAGTTAATTAATTTGAGCAATTAATTGGGAAAAATATTATTTTAATTAAATTATGCGAGTGAAGTAATTTAATGACATTAAATTGTAAATGTCTTAAATTAAATATTAATTGAGAGATAGATACTTATTAATATTACATGATAATACTTACGGACTGTGAATAGTAAATAATTGATAATTATGGTTATACGACATAGCGAGTGATATGTGCATATTTTATTTTATCTCACCGGGAGTCATGCGTGCAGACTATTCTGAGGTGAGGAATGAGAAAAATATTTTAAGTGACTCGGATGATAATTTATAGGTCACAAATGATTCCGTATGGTCGAAATAGTCAGAATCGTATACCCAGGGGTTAAGTTTGGGTTCCAGGTTAATTTTGGACAAAACCGACACCTATTAAGGGTGTTGTGGTCATTTTTCAATAAGGGGTTAAGGGATCTATTAAATTTAAAACCATATATCTGATAATTAGAGATTGGGGAAAGGTTTCATAACACAAAAATATTATAGAGGCCATTAGAGAGAAGAGATAACCATTTTCCCAAAGATTAAGGGAGATTTGTGAAGGTGGTGAAGGGTTTCTTGCACCCCAAGGAAACTGGAAAGGAAGATTTGAGAAGAAACAATTAATCATCAATGAAGAACCATGAAATCAGATCAATCAAACAAAGGCAAGTGTTTATTGCAAATCAAATTGATCATATAATACCCATGTGTAGGGATTTCATGATGTGATTGGTTTTATTGAAAAATCTTTGATGAAAAGTACAAATTGATTACATGTGTGGGTAGGATTGCATGTAGTTGTATTTACATATGTAGAGGAATATAAATCAGAAGAGTTTTGATTATTACTTGTAAGGACACAAATTTCCAATTGAGTCCATATGTAGTTTTGGCTCAATTCCGGACAAAAACATTTATTCATAGGAAAGTATGCAATTGTAATAATCTCAAACCTATGAAGTGTTTGTTGAAGACGTAGCGGCAAAGAATATAAAGCTTCATCAAATATGCCGGTTTGCATGCCTCGTTTCTACGTCATCAACTATAGTTCCATTCTCCCAAGGTATGAATGCAATTATTTTTATATAGAAGCTTGGAAAAAAGTTTATTGGGTGTTAGGTTTTATAAAAACTGCGTTTTGTTTTAAGAAAGAAATTATATAAAACTTTAAATTAAGTTCATAAAGTTTTCTGGGCCAAAATCGAATTTTTCAATCTTTCGGGTCGTTCGTTAGATATGTCGTTCGAACGAGTTTTTTCGTTCGAACCTGATGTCGTTCGAACGAACCTGCCAACGAGTCTAAACTGGTCCGTCGTTCGAAATGTCGTTCGAATGAACTTGTTCATTCTAACGAGGTTTCCAACGAGATTCTAACGAAGTCCATACTGGTGTGTTGTTAGAAGTCTCGTTCGAACGAGAGTTCGTTCAAACGAAATGTCGTTCGAACGAGCTGTCAGGCGGGAACAGTTTTTGGCAGTTTTTGACAGTTTTCACCCACTTCCCCACTTGGTTTTTAACCAACTTTTTCAGACTTTAATATGTGCGGGAATCACTTTTGATAATCCATCTTTTTGATATCATACAAACTCTTAAAGAGTGTTTTGAGAGCAAAACTAAAAAGAGAAAAAGATCATGTTTTGAGTGAGATTTTCAAAGAGAAATTTACTTATCACTTTAGTTTTACACCCATACTGTTTATCCAAGTTCATCTATATACATATCATTTGCTTGGAGTTTGGCACTGGTTTATCTCTTCCATTTCAAAGAGAAGTTTTGGTTTGCTTCTACATTCATCAAAGAAGAAGACGTTTTGTTGTGATTCTACCCACTTGGAGAAAGGCTCCTTGCTCGGGTGACGGTGACCATAGAAAGCCCCATCGGTGGATTCCGAGACCGCGGTGGAGTTTCAAGGTTGTCAGCTAGGAAAAGGTGTCTACGAGAAGAAGCATCGAGGCTTGAGAGGGATCGAGTCAGTCGTTGTAAGTCTATCTGTCTTGTAACTGTAATTCCGTATCTAGTGGACTTGTGGCTAGAGCCGTCCGAGGTTTTTTCCCGTCTTGGGTTTTTCCTCGTACATCGCGGCGTAGTGTGATATTGTTTATTTTATCTTACTTCATAAATTAGAACGCATGCTTAGAATAAATTCAAGATAAAATTTGGTTTAATTTATCACACTCAATTTAATTGGGACTTTAATTAAATGTTGGGTAATGTTTACTTAATTCAAGTCATTTGCTAAAATTTTGTTTCGCCTAACTTGCTAATATTGATAAATATGACTTAGGCAAATTCTAGGACTTGGATTAATGAATTGGTTTAATTTTGTTTTATTAAACTAAAATTTGTTTTGTTTAATTGTTGAACCATCACTTACAAAAAGGAAATTACTTGCGTTTACAAATTGTTATCTGAGCCAAAAACGATAATTTATTTCGTTAAACGATCTTTTATATAATTTTTGGCTAAAATGGATTTTTCTCATTTTCAAAATTTCCTATTTTCGATGGTTCAAACTACGCGTATTGGAAAGCGCGTATGAGATCGGCACTAAAATCTATCGACGAGAGAGTTTGGATGTTTGTTGTTAACGGGTGGTCCCCACCAACTTATTTAGTTGAAAATGAACGTGTTATCAAACCCGCCGATAGATGGACTGAAAATGAATTTAAACTTGCTAATTTCAATTCCCATGGTTTAAATGCCTTGTTTAGCGCTGTCACACCGGATGAATTCCGACGTATTATGACGTGTGAAACCACTAAAGAAGCTTGGGATATTTTACAATTAACTCATGAAGGAACTAGTGTCGTTAAAGCTTCAAAACTCCAAAACCTCACCACTCAATTTGAAACTATCAAAATGAATGAAAAAGAAACTTTTGATGAATTTTATGCTAGACTTTCTGATATTGTTAATTCATCTTTTAACTTGGGAGAGAAAATACCTGACGACCGTGTTGTAAAGAAAATTTTAAGGTCCCTACCCGATAGATTTATTCCAAAGGTGACCGTTTTAAATTCTTTACCCACTTTAGCCTCTACGAAATTAGAAGAGCTTGTAGGTGATTTACAAACCTATGAACCAGATATGTTTCCCTCTAAAACTGAAAAGAAAATTGAAAAGGGCGTTGCTTTAAAAGCCCGAAAAGAGGTCAAACAAGTAGTAGAGAGCGATAGTGATAGTGACTCGGAAGACATGGCTTTATTTGCTCGTAAATTTAGAAAATTTCTTAAATTTAACAAAGATAAATTTAAAAATGATTTTAAGAAATTTTATACTTCTAAACATGATAAAAGCGAGAAGATTTCTAAAGCCGGGAAGATCCCTAAACCTAGCAATGACAATTTAGATAGGGACGAGTCTGATAAGTGTTTTGGTTGTGAAGGTTATGGCCATAGGGCTTATGAGTGCCCCACTAAACTAAGGAAAGATGGTAAGCGACCCATTTCATATAATGCAACCCTTAGTGATAGTGATAAGGAAGAGAAGCCCGATTCCCCCACTAAGAAAAATTTTGTGGCTTTTATGACTAGTCATGTGAGTGATAGTGACAACTCATCGATTGATGAAACGATAGCACATGCCACTTCCAAGGTCATTGTACATGATTCTCTTATGTTTAATGATAGTGAGAGTGAAGAAGAAAGTGAGAGTGAAAATGAAGAAGAGGTTAATGTGAGTGAACTTCAAAATGCTTTTCAAGAACTTTATAAAGAATCTATTAAATTGAAAAGAGCTAATTTGAAGTTAGAAGCTAGTTTAAGAGAAAGTGTCAAGGTCGTTGATAACAATGATTTAATAGAAGACCTTAGGACACATGTGAAGACTCTTCAAGAGAAGCTTGATTATGTAGAAGGCGAGAGAGATAGCCTTAGAGGTTTAATGGAATCCTTGAAAAAGGAGCTTCTTGCTTTTGAAGAGAAAAATGTTTTATTAGAGTCTAACATTTTAGAATTGCAAAATAAACTAAAAGACTCTAGTAATGTCAAATTTGATTTGGAGTGTCGTTCGGAAAAACTAGATAAAATGTTAGGAACGGTTCAAATTAAAAATGACACTTGTGGTTTAGGCTTCAATACTTGTAATGAATTTACTCATCATGCCCAAACCAATGTTTTAGGAGAATCTACTAGGAATACATTTAAAGATCACTCCTTAAGTAAATCTTTTCGACATATTCTCACTTGTACACATTGTGGTCGAAAAGGTCATCTTAGGAAATTTTGTTTTGATCTTAAACGAATTCCTAGAAAATCCCAACGCAATGCATCAAATGTTTTTATTGATCCTACACCCCAAGATAGTTATTCTTCATTAATTTGGGTTAGGAAATCCAACTTGGTTGCCTTGCAAAATAGGGTTGTTGATTCTCATTTACTTTCACATGCTTCCTCCCTTGCTAAATCTAAAGGATGAATGTGTTAGTGTTTGCATACTTTAGCGTTTGTACTTTATGCTATATTCACATGCTAAATGTATGCTTGTTTAGTCAATTTTCTAGTCATTGCTTTATTTGATATCACATGCTAGAAATTATGACTTGTTTATCTTTTTGTATTATATTTTGTGTTGAATTAATTGAAAAATATAAAAATATGTTTGTTTATCATTTGTGTTTTATTTATTTCATTTAAGCTTAATGAAAAATACAAATGATTTTTGTTTGTTCTTTTGAGTAAATATTTATTTTTGATTAAAAATGTTAAAACCTCAAAAAGATTTTATTTTGTGTGTATTTTAGTTTGACACACTTTATGTGGCATATATTTGTGTTTGAATCCCATATTTTACGCTCCCACGTGGCTAGAACTTTTGGTTTAGATTTTTAGTCCTTAAAATGTTCTTTACCATGCTTTATATGGAGTAGTTGGATTTTGTGTTGATTAAATGGATTCTATTTTTATATGCCTCTATTCACACATGCACGAGCTCTTTTGAAATCTTAATGTCACATGTTATATTTGAGCTTTTTGAGGTGTTCTCCTACCAATCTTGTCATCTACATATCTTTGACCTAGGAGGACTAGTGCATGTCAAAATCCGTTGCATGTGAAATTTGTGTGAAAATGAAAACATGATAAATACAAATGTCACGGGGAAGGGATCCGAAAGGATGAATTAAATCCTTTGCGATTGTAAGCCACCGTTTATTGGATCTAAAAGAAATACGTGATCCAAAGGCCTAAAAACAGAATATATGGCATTAAAAAGAAAACAATTGCCAAGGCCTATGTTTGTTTGATCTATTCATTCAAAAGTAAAAGAATATATATGCTTATTGAGGGAGAATTGGATGGTATATCACGGGGTTTGCACATTTTCCGTTTATCCTAGTTGTCTTTAATGTCATGACTCTATTTGGTTTGTAGAATCATCATCCTGCTAGGCTTGTATGCATTGTGTATGTTTGTTCATCGAGTTCAATCTTCATATTGTCACATGAGGTTATATTTAAATGTGATAAAGTTTGCAATCAAATGAGAACTCCGTGAATGTTTATTAAGTGTTTGGGTCTAAATTTAATTGTTGCTAGTTCACACCCCTACACTTCCATTTCCATATGACACATTTTTGCCATACGAGTGTGCAAACTTATTGTATTTTGTGTTATATGTGTGTTTATATCTATATATATGCAAGTGCTTCATTGGTATATTTCTAGCTCATATATATGTGATATTTGTTTGTCTTTGCCTTGTTTCTATTGCCCATATGCTTTCATGTCTTATCACTTTAAGCTTCAACATGTTGTTTATTAGTTCTTGGCCTATTCCTGAACAAAAAGGGGGAGAATGATGATAGGGGGAGAAATGGTATGAGATTTATCTTAGGGGGAGACGTCTTTCTAAGTAGGTCACGTGTTTGATAAAGAGGAGAATTAAGTTAGGGGGAGTAATTATTTAATTGCATTTAATACTTTGATATTCCCTATGCAATAAAGTTAGGGGGAGTAATTATTTAATTGCATTTAATACTTTGATATTCCCTATGCATTTGATGAGTTTGCTTGGGTTGAGTCAAGTTTGGGTTGGTTATGTTTTGAGTCTAGTGAGCTTGACGGCCCTTTAGGATTTTAGTTTGGTTTTTGTCCCGGAATAGCCAAAGGGGGAGATTTGTAAGGACACAAATTTCCAATTGAGTCCATATGTAGTTTTGGCTCAATTCCGGACAAAAACATTTATTCATAGGAAAGTATGCAATTGTAATAATCTCAAACCTATGAAGTGTTTGTTGAAGACGTAGCGGCAAAGAATATAAAGCTTCATCAAATATGCCGGTTTGCATGCCTCGTTTCTACGTCATCAACTATAGTTCCATGCTCCCAAGGTATGAATGCAATTATGTTTATATAGAAGCTTGGAAAAAAGTTTATTGGGTGTTAGGTTTTATAAAAACTGCGTTTTGTTTTAAGAAAGAAATTATATAAAACTTTAAATTAAGTTCATAAAGTTTTCTGGGCCAAAATCGAATTTTTCAATCTTTCGGGTCGTTCGTTAGATATGTCGTTCGAACGAGTTTTTTCGTTCGAACCTGATGTCGTTCGAACGAACCTGCCAACGAGTCTAAACTGGTCTGTCGTTCGAACGAACTTGAACGTTCTAATGAGGTTTCCAACGAGATTCTAACGAAGTCCATACTGGTGTGTCGTTAGAAGTCTCGTTCGAACGAGAGTTTGTTCGAACGAAATGTCGTTCGAACGAGCTGTCAGGCGGGAACAGTTTTTGGCAGTTTTTCACCCACTTCCCCACTTGGTTTTTAACCAACTTTTTCAGACTTTAATATATGCGGGAATCACTTTTGATAATCCATCTTTTTCATATCATACAAACTCTTAGAGAGTGTGTTGAGAGCAAAACTAAAAAGAGAAAAAGATCATGTTTTGAGTGAGATTTTCAAAGAGAAATTTACTTATCACTCTAGTTTTACACCCATACTGTTTATCCAAGTTCATCTATATACATATCATTTGCTTGGAGTTTGGCACCGGTTTATCTCTTCCGTTTCAAAGAGAAGTTTTGGTTTGCTTCTACATCCATCAAAGAAGAAGACGTTTTGTTGTGATTCTACCCACTTAGAGAAAGGCTCCTTGCTCGGGTGACGGTGACCATAGAAAGCCCCATCGGTGGATTCCAAGACCGCGGTGGAGTTCTGAGGTTGTCAGCTAGGAAGAGGTGTCTACGAGAAGAAGCATCGAGGCTTGAGAGGGATCGAGTCAGCCGTTGTAAGTCTATCTGTCTTGTAACTGTAATTCCGTATCTAGTGGACTTGTGTCTAGGGCCGTCCGAGGTTTTTTCCCGTCTTGGGTTTTTCCTTGTACATCGCGGCGTAGTGTGATATTGTTTATTTTATCTTACTTCATAAATTAGAACGCATGCTTAGAATAAATTCAAGATAAAATTTGGTTTAATTTATCACACTCAATTTAATTGGGACTTTAATTAAATGTTGGGTAATGTTTACTTAATTCAAGTCATTTGCTAAAATTTGGTTTCGCCTAACTTGCTAATATTGATAAATATGACTTAGGCAAATTCTAGGACTTGGATTAATGAATTGGTTTAATTTTGTTTTATTAAACTAAAATTTGTTTTGTTTAATTGTTGAACCATCACTTACATACGCTTCCGCATCATCTCGTGTTTGGTTTACACATTCAAAAAGGAAATTACTTGCGTTTACATTACTATTGATTAAATCTGGAATTTGAATTGAATGAAATTGAAGAACACAAAACTAGAATTATGAGAGAGTTTGGGGGGTTGATTCATTCTTGATTGATTTTGGTGATGTTTTAATGTGTTTAAAATGTTCGAAATCATCCTAACTCGGGTAGGAAAAGTCGGATGTGATTTTGGTGGGGAATTATGAGTGTTTGATGAGGTAAATCGGGTGAAAAATTGAAGAAGATGAAGTTACATCTGTTCGATCGATCGTTCGATCGACCTATGAATGTCGATCCATCGATGGAGTTAATTGATCGACCAAATCCATCGATCGATCGACCCAGGAAGAATTTAGGTTCTTTTCTTGGTTGACTTTTTAGGGATTACCAATGATGGTGGGGAACCTTAGGAGTGATATTATACCTACGTCGGGACTTGATAAAGACCAGTAGGGTATATTTAAGGTCCATTAAGGTCTTTGAGTGTAGGACTTAGAGTATGGACCAGAAGGGATAATCAATTGAGAGATAGATCAGGAAATTTGGAAATTGAGCTACAAAGAGAGAGTAGACATCAATTTAATATTTATACAAGTAGGTTAAAGATGGTAACTACTGAATTTATATAAGGTGGGGTAACTAGGACCGTTAGAGTTGGGTGGACACTCTTATAGATATGATAGTGAGAGAAAATCATAAAGAAAATAGTACGATGAGTATGTGAGAGATATATACTAGGTACTAACACGTACTATCGATTTGTGTGAATACCTATTGATTAATTGTAATACGTAGGTTATGTGTATACCTAAGTGTGTGTGTGTGTGTGTATATATATATATATATACATATATATATTGGCGCTCGTGGTATTATTTTGAGATAATATAATCAATGACTCTTAGTGCTCAAGGGGTGATTCCGAGGCAGGAGATATAAATCACTATTGGTGCTCGATGTGTGATTTCGAGACAATAACCCCTAAACTGGGATATAGGGAGGTGATTATATAGTATGTGTTTATAGTATATATTGTGTGCGTGATATATATATACCTAAAGTATGCTTAATTTTGTATTGGGATCAATGATTTTCCAGACCAATACTTGAAATCTCAATTTGGGGTCGATGATTATTCGGACCAAATCAAAGACGAATAACATGGGGTCGATGATTTTTTGGACCAATGTACATATGTATAACATTGGGGTCGATGTTTTTCGGGACCAATGTACATATTCTTAACATTTACTTTGGGGTCGAGGGATATCCGGACCAATGTAAATGATAGGATGGTTGGGGTCGATGATTCTTCGGACCAATAATCCTATAGTATATATTGTGTGTGAAATATATGCTTCATGATATACTACTTATGTGCGAAAGTAAACTTGTAGATGATATATATATATATATATATATATATATATATGTATATATACATCTAAATGGTAAATTAAGTAGAGAGAAACTTAATTACAAGATTAAAAATAGATTGGGAATATCTATGGTGAATTAAGTTGTGAAACTTAATTATGGAAGTTGTGATCAATATGAAATGCTATATGAATTAAGTACTGAGACTTGATTATGATGATTAAATTTAACATATGTGAAAGTTACACAAGAAACGAAGAACGTGCGAGATAGGTTAATAATTAAGCATGATGTATAGGCGGTACGAGAGAGTATACCATTGATAATATCGGTTGCATATTGTAGTTGAGATAGATTGGGTATGATAGCTAGGTGGGAAAAGTATAGAATGTTAGGCGTGCACATTAGATGAGAGGTGAGGAAACTCAAGGGAGTGTGCGTGAACCTAACATATGTAATCAATAACCGATTTTAATTGAAATAAACTACTTGTTTAATGTTTTTAAAATATTTCGACTACTAACTCTTGCTATAAATATTTTTAAAACCTTTTAGGTGTCCAGCCATAGGGACGCCATACTTGATCTCATTCGAGGATTCGAAGTTGTAGCACTGTGGATGCTGAAAGGATTATTGAGTAGTCGACCCTTTCATTCAGATATAGCATATGATCTCATTCTTGTATCTCATTTATGGACATGTGATCCACTGTCAGTATTGCAGTTGTAGTCTTGTATCGGATTTACTTTGCAATTTGTATTTACATTATTACTTGGCTTTGGTTGTTTTAGCCGATTGTTTATTTGGCATGACTGGTTTCATTTACATATCATGATATTTTGGATTCTTCCATATTTTGAATGTTGGTTTAGCTCTAAAAATATTTATTTATCCTATTTATTTGAAAGATAAAATTTGGCACCGATTTAATTAACTTAGGTCATTAGTACCTAATTTTGTTTTCGATAGTGATGCTAAGAATGAACCATATGAGAACCGATTTTAATTTAATAAAGGCCTGATCACCCGATATTTAATTAGATAGGGTGTCACAGATGGTATCAGAGTATCAGGTTCTAGTGTCTTTAGGATCTTTACCGCTTATTACATTTTCAGCGTATCGTTTGATTGATATAGAGCCCTATCATATGATTTTTGTGTTCCTCTACGTACGTGACTTATGTTCTACTGCTATTAAGTATAGTTGTTGTGATTAATATACGAGTTCGATTGGGCATGGTACATCAAACATTTTAAGGACCAACAATGGGTGTTAGAAGGACTGTAAGAGGAAGGGGCTCAGCATATGTCTTGGAGTATCCAGGAAACAATAATCGCGATAGTGACCATCATAATGTTGTTCGATTAGATGACGAGGTGGATAATATTTTAGGGATGGTAATTTCCCTAAACACCGTTGTAAAAAATAGGGGTACAACTTCAAACTCACCCAGCACGGTAGGTAGGGAGATGAGGAATGGCTTACTGAACTTTATACCCGACGAAGGGATACGAGGACTTGATAAGGGATCCGTAGGTTGAGATTAGAACCACGAGAAGAATACACTGGAGTGAATGAGAACTCTAGTTAGGATGACTAGAGTTGATGTCGACAAGATCCTTGGTTTGCATGTTTACATAAACTCTAGGGATCCGTTGAAATATTTCAGATCGATGGAATTTACTACCCAGCGAAAGTAGGTTTAGTCATGACAGGCAAGGCCAACAATGAGTTCCATTGAACTAGTGGGGGCCAAGGAACACTAGAGATAGCATCTTGGTTCAAGACTAAGAGGTCTGTTAGAAGAACCATCCTGTAATCATCTGTAGGGATAGATAAATGGGAATGACATGGAGAGGTGTCTTAGTTTTAAATAGTAGGGACACATGTGTCACCTTAGTCAACCGCGAGCTAGGGGAGAAGAACGTTAGGCCAGTTGGGGCAACAATTTATAGAAATTTTGGTTCGGTTGGGATAAGGGTGTTAAGTCCAAGAACCATTTGAGCCACCATAATTATTAACTATTGCAAGTATGAGTTTTATCCTCGGGTTATTGGGGTAAGTTTTATGTTACACGAGCGAGTCATAGTATTTTGTTAGCACTAGATTCGCGGGTGAGACGATTTTAGTGGCTATATCGCTGATAGCATTATAATGTGTATATAGTTGCCTTTGTATAATGGGGATCTCTTTAGTACTGTTCGTAGGGCGAGAGGGTGCAGGCACATGAGTATATGTATGTTGGAATTACTCGTTCTAGTGATGTATCATACGAGTGTAATGTTAACTTGGGCAGGGATTGATTAGCGATGTGGGTAGAAGAATAGAGGGATGTGATAACAAGGCCATCGCGTTTAATGTTCTAGGGCATGATGTGTTGATTGATGACGCCTCTCCTGCAAGAAGGTCGAGATCGCATTTATATTATATTACAGTTGAGATTTGGAGAGCATAGATGTCTCGTTCTGGTTAATCCCGGTGTGTAGGGACTTTATAATTGGATTCAAGGAATATTGGGTTTATTATCGAGTGGATAGATTAAGCTCGTTCTTGTGATTATCACTAATTCCTAGTAATGGTGAGAGTGCAATCTTATTTAACTCCTTTAGAGATGGGGGAGCTAAGATTTATGAGTATATGCGTAGGAGTAGCATCTGAGTATCTTGGTTGTGTGTTTGAGGCTTATGGAACTCGATTGCTACCAATACTAAGTGATAGTGCATTGGAGGAAGTTCCTTCTTTGGGTTCTATTGCGAGATGAAATACACATGAACTTTTATGAATGTCAGGAGTAGAGAGACGTTGATGGATTCCAGGAGACTAGCTTTGAATATAAATCATCGAATGTGTCGAGGATACAGTTTGAGCTAAGTAACACTAAAATTTTCTTCTCATCATGAGTTGAAGGGTGGGACAATCTCAAGAGTAATTAAATTACTATTTATGGGGTTATTGATAAGACGCATGTTATATAACCAGGCCGAGAATGCGAGGCCAATTTTGAGAAAAGTGTGTTACATGTGTGATGTTTGCAATGTTTGTGCAGATATGCATGAGTTATAGGGTGCATGGGCACCCTGGTTAGTTGGTTTGTAAATCGTTTGATATAGAGGGGTATAGAAATTAATGCGTGTTAAGTAAATATGTAGGGAAGAGATCAATTAAGTTAGAATGGTGTGGTGGATTGAACGTCGTGTGAGAAAGACGATGATCCAAGTATATATGTGCTGAGAGATCTAGCACACTCTAGATGGGTTGAAATGCTACGGGAAGCCATTCAAAACACATCTCTTGATAAAAAGGAGGCCCAACTATTATGGGAAAGTAGAACGGAGATTTACTCAGTCGAGTGTTGAGAGTGGCTTGTACGTACATAGAATATTGATAACTATGAGGCAGAAAGACACAAGGAGTGTTCCAGTTATGAAAAGTACATTGGTCGTGACTCTCTTGGTATACTCCGAGGGAAGAAGGGGAGTATAATGTACCACTAGATCGGAGAATTTATAAAAGGGGATTGGTGTTGGGTGAGACAAAGTGAGATTGCCTCCAAATGCACCACTCATAGATAGAAAAAAGGTTGGCTCGAGATGATCAACCAAAATTTGGGAACCAGTCTACATTTTTAGTGAAAGAATGGGTAGGTAGACTGATAAAATTCATTGATGGGCTGTCAACATCGTGACTAGGTCAATGGAATGGATTGACTGAGATGAATTAATTATTATTCTTTCATTGAAAATAAGAATTACACCGGTGAAAGGTGCCTCCCAATATGGTTGTGAATCAGGATGAGATCGTACAATCCCACCTCTGATAGGGATTATCAGGAAGCAATGGGGATGAAGTTTTATTTTGGGCATATTGTATCACCTATAGCTAGATGGTTAGACGAAAGGTGGTTTATTATGCTGGTTGATGTGAGTAGTGTGTGTGGTGCCGTGTAGGGTAATTCAGGGGAAAAGTTACCATTGGTAGAGTTGTGTGTAATAGCTTGTACTGATTTATCATGCTCGAGGTACCTTTTGAGGTTTTTTGCGGAAAGCCTTGTTATCCACCCTCTAGTTGATTAGAGATGATGGGGTAACTGGTTTCTGGACTGGATGTGATTTGGAGTCCGTTGTTAAGAGTGTAGTGATCCACAAACTATTTTAAGTGGCTTTTGAATGTCGTAAGAGTTACGTCTCGAACCGAAGTTTTAAAGACTGACTTAGGGATGTGTGACCTTTTCTCATTATGGAGATGATAGAGTCAATATTGAGATCACATGACTGATGGAGCATATTTGTACGTAGTGAATTGAGAAAGCTTGTTGATAAACTTGGGCCATAGTGATCAAGCCTTTGATATTACAATTTGAATTTGGGTAATAGTGGATTTTGTGATGTTAAAGATCCTAAGTTTTAGTAACGGTCTTGTCCTAATTTTGAGGACAAAATTCCTATGTAAGGAGGGAAGTATGTAACACCCCATATTTCTGAGTACTCTTAGTTAATTAATTTGAGGAATTTATTAGGAAAATATTATTTTATTTAAATTACGCAAGTGAAGTAATTTAATGTGATTAAATGGTAGATGTGTTAAATTAAATTTTAATCGAGGGATAGATACTGATTAATATTAAATGATAATATATACTGAGTGCAAATAGTAAATAGATGATAATTAGGGTTATACGGTATATCGAGTGATATGTGCGTATTTTATTTTATCTCATCGGGAGTCGTGCATGTAGACTATTCTGAGGTGAGAAATGAGAAAAATATTTTAAGTGACTCGGATGATAATTTAGAGGTCACGAATAAATCCGAATGGGTGAAAGTACCCGAATAGTGTTCCCGAGGGTATAGTTTGGGTCCCGAGTCAATTTTGGACCAAATCGGCACCTATTAAGGGCGTTGAGGTCATTTTTCAAAAAGTGGTTAAGGGACCTACGAAATTTAGAGCCATATATATCTGATAAGTAGAGATTGGGGTTAGGGCTCATAACACAAAAAGATTAGAGAGGCCATTAGAGAGAAGAGAACCATTTTCCCAAAGCTTAAGGGAGATTTGTGAAGGAAGTGAAGGGTTTCTTGCACCCCAAGGAAATTGGAAAGGAAGATTTGAGAAGAAACAATCAATCATCAACCAAGAACCATGAAATTAGATCAATCAAACAAAGGCAGGTGTTTATTTTAAATCAGATTGATATTATAATACCCATGTGTAGGGATTTCATGAAGTGATTGGTTTTATTGAAAAATATTTGATGAAAGTACAAACTGATTACATGTGTGGGTAGGATTGCATGTAATTGTATTTACATCTGCAGTGGATTATAAATCCGAAGAGTTTTGATTATTACTACGGATTAAATATGGAATTTAAATTGAATGAAATGGAAGAACACAAAACTAGAATAATGAGAGAGTTTGGGGGTTTGATTCATTCTGCAATGAACAAAACGTAAAAGTTCACATAGACACGCAGTCTAGAGTCATCAATGAATTACGCGCAACAATCCATAACAACCGCAGTCCAATCTTCAGCAAAAAAAACATCAAGCACTCCCAATTGACACGCAATCTAATCCAGCAAAGTACCAAAACAAAGCACCTAATAACCAATATAATTTATAGCACAATATATCTTGGGTTCCACAAAACAACTCATATAAAAATATTTAGTACTTTGTGAATTCAAAAACACAAACTGTGAACCCATTAAAAATGTTGGAGAAGGAAACACACTCCCAATTGAATGTTATATAAATATTTATCTGACAGTTAAAAGAATGATCCCAAATTTGTAAAACACTTCTCCTCGAATCTAAAAACAATCTGATAGTTCCTTTTATAAGGAATTTTAAGGCGGTGACATGTGGAAAGGGAACTGGTACTTCTGACAAAAATGTAGCATCACTCAAACGATATGAATGTTGGTCGAACGAGATCGTAATATCGCTCGAATGATCCACATGTCATTCAAACGACAAGCTAATGTCGCTCGAACGAAAAATCTCATTTGACGCAATTTTCGAGGTCCGCCAGAGTACTTAGAAAATTTTCCAAAACGTTTTCAAACCAATCTTTCAAAAAAAGTTTAAACCTTTTATAAAAAAACATTTATAAAAACATTTTTTATATTTTGGAAAACTCTTCTAGTCTTTTATAAAAATATCCCAACACTTTTAATATGAAATGTAAATGGAACTTAAATATATTTTAACGAAAACATCTCGTTGGGCTTGAATGTTGAAGTCGTCTAGATATTCGGATTAATCGTGTTGTATCTTTAAGCTCGACCTTTTTCTTCGATGACTTGTAGCGGTATACAACATACAAATTATATAAAGGACTCGCAAAATAATGTCCTTACAAATCTTCCCTATGTCTATGCTAGTACAAAATAAAGCATTATTAAAATACAAAATGACCTATACAATTCTTCCCTCTCATGATCAAAAGTGGAAAGATAAACTGACAAGTCTTCAAACTTTGCATCAACAATAAAACCTTCAAGCTTTATTCATCATGGTTGCAACATAATGATCTTCAATTGTACCTACACACATGAGTCAAAGAAAATACCTTCATGACGCATCGAGGTTGAAATGATATAGAATAAATCAATTGATAATCAAATCTCCCCCATAATACAAAAACTCTCCCATAAAATCATAATTCGTTCTCCTCCTTTTTATTTTTCCAAAATGGACAAGGAAAAGAATAAATCAAACATAAATACGGAGTGTCACGACAAGTATGAAAACAACTACGTGCAAAAGGATATTCAAACGCATTCACAAACTATTTTTGATTTTTTTTTCAAATTTTTCATACAAAAATGCAAAAATAATTTTTCACAAATCACACACCATGAATTTTTGCCAAGATAAACAAACCGTGGAGATGAAATATATGGGTGTGAACATATTCAATAGGTAAATATAGTCAATCATGTCATATGTGCATGATGCACAAGTGTACTCCTAACGAATGAACATCAAAATCATCCTTAAGTGGAAAAACATTGAATTTAAATGACATCGTCTTAATCGAATCGACATACCAAAGTCTAAATGATTTTCACTCCAATAACGTGAAAAACTTTTTAATGCCATTTCGAGAATTTTTCAAAGGACGTGCAAACCCGTAGTTTACTTTCCTTCCAAACACCCTCATAAATAATATTCATTAATGTTTTCTTGAGGAGGTTTAAACTAAATGGACCAATTTTTTGCATATTTATCTTTTTATTGCCTTTTGAATTTTTTTGGGTTCTTTTCAAATGGAAGCTTTCACGACGTGATTATTATTCACTCACAGACCTTCCCGTGTCACTCATCATTTTTTCAAATTTAAACAAATTCCTCACGGGCAACAGTTCTTACATTCACTACTATTATTATCCTCATATTTTTTCACTTGGTTCATTTTAAGGACATTATTGAAATGAAAACATCCAACTCCATAACATCCAACTCAATATGTGATAAGACAATAGCAATAACCAATCAAATTCATGCACGGGTCCAGTGAAGGAAATCATGAGTCAAACATGTAGGTAGTATCAACTCAATAACATCTCAAAGACTCCAAACATTATATATCACAAAAGATGACATGACATATGGTCTATAAACACAATCAAATCGTGACATGAATATGGAATGAAGTTGTGACTCGGTCATCTTAAATGTCCATTCATATATGGTGTAAAAAAATACAAAACTCTTTTTTGTCTTTTAAAAAAAATTATCAAAATAAAATATTTTTTACTTTTTCAAATTTTTCTTAAAAAATGAACATCTTTTTGTATTTTTTCAAAAAATTTCAAAAAAGAAAAAGTAAATACAAAATGATACATAATAGCAATAGGCATAAATTATCATCATGCAAACCAACATATGCATCAAAAAGTCTAAACCTCAACCGTTAGGTGCGGTGAGGTTTTCCAAAGGTGGCAACATTCTATGAAAAACCTCCATCAAATCATGTGAAGTTTTGACTAAAAACTTTACTTGCTTCCGAATAAATGGAAACTATCTATCATTATGTGCAAGCACAGTATCATGAGTGGGTGCATGTGTTCGAACACGTGTCGTGGCATAACATGGTATAGTAGTGTCACATAACCCAACTTAAAGAAAATTTCCCTAAGGTGTCCTCTCCTTTTGGAATGGGAACAAATATAAATGGGCCTAGGAACACCTCTCTCTAAGACTCTAGGACGTGCTCTCCTATGGGGAAACAAATGCCTATGTGGGTTAGGATGAGAACCATGTGAATCTATCCTTTAAGTGGGAACCAACTCGGGTGAAACTTGGGAAGTAGAAACATCGTCATGACTTATTCCTAAATTCTCACCACTACCCAAAACAGGATTGAGAACCATCTTTCTAACCTTGTTAGATGCGTTCTCAAAAGGAACTTTGACCTCCAGGCCATGTTAGAGATCACTCTCGAGTTGGGATACACGTGTCGTCAGACAAAACATCGTGTCGGCCAAGTCACTCTTTCCCATCCTTAAAACTTCTTTCTCCCTCTCTCCAAATCTTCAACCCGACGACACAAATTCTTATTTTACTTCTTCGTTTTTAAGGTCTCGGTGTACAAATCTCTATAATCTTTTTGGATCTCACTCTCAACTCTACTCTCAAACTCGCTCTCACCCCCACTAGAAACACTCGACTTATCATCGTCGCTCTCGTGTACACAATCATCGTGGGACAAAGTGGGTGTTCTCACACGACTCGTAAAAGCTACACACATCCCATGTGCTTACCCATTTCCCGACTCATCTCCCTCATGACCCTAACTATCACTAAGGGTGGGAGGCATGGCTACTTTCTTTCCCTCTCTCCTAAGTCTAGTGGGACACTGAAACGACTTATGCCCTTTACCGTTAGACTCAAAAAATGTCAATTTTTTAAAATTTTCTTCTTTCTCTTTCTCTTTCTCACCGCTTTCTTTGGTCGCTACTTTCATTTTATTTTTCTGAAAAAATCTTTTATTGGAAGAATTTTCTTTCGAATATTGGAGAAACTTTTTAAAAAAATTCGCAACCAAGGCCACCTCATCAAAATCAAATTCACCCTCATGATCGAACTAACAAACTCTCACTTTATTTTTATTCTCTCTCTTCTTAAACTGGGCTTTAAGTTCTATCCCTTTATCCTTAGGCCTGATAGTATTAGGAAACATGTCAATTTCATATGTTTGGAGATCACTAACCAACTACTCCAATTTTAAATTAATCATTACCCTGGGAATTTAAAATAGTTGCTTTAGGGATAAATAAAATTCAAGCACGTGTGCATGTGTGCAATGAACAACACGCGGAAGTTCACATCGACACACAGTCTAGAGTCAACAATGAATTACGCACAATAATCCACAAGAACTGCAGTCTAATCTTCATCAAGGAACACCTTCAAGCACTCCCAATAGACACGTAGTGTAATCCATCAAAGTACCCCAAAAGGCACCTAAAACAAAATATAATTTCCAGCATAATATATCTTGGGTTCCACAAAACAACTCACATAAAAATAATTGGGACTTTGTGAATTAAAAAATCGAAGCTATGAACCCTTTAAAAATGTCGGAGAAGGAAACACAATGTCAATTGAATGTTATCGAGATATCTATCGAACAGTCAAACAAAAGCTCCCAAATTTGTAAAACACTTATCCACGAATCTGAAAAGAATATGGCAGTTCATTTTATAAGGAATTTTAAGGTGGTGACATGTGGAAAGGGAACTGGTACGTCTGAAAAAAATGCACCACTGCTCGAACAACGTGAATGTCACTCGAACGAGATCATATTGTCTCTCGAACGATCCACGTGTCGTTCAAACGACAAGCTAATATTGCTCGAACGAGAAATCTCGTTTGACGCAATTTTCGAGGTCAGCCACAGTTCTTAGAAAATTTTCCAAAAAGTTTTCAAACCAAACTTTCAAAAACAGTTTAAACCTTTTATAAAAAACATTTATAAAAGAATTTTTATATTTTGGAAAACTCTTCCAGTCTTTTGTAAAAATTTCCCAACACTTTTAATAAGAAATGTAAATGGAACTTAAATATATTTTACTGAAAAACTTCGTTGGGCTTGAATGTTGAAGTCATCTCGATATTCGAATTTGTCGTGTTGTAGCTTTATACTCGACCTTATTTGATGACTTTTAGCGATATACGACATACAAATTATAAAAACGACTCACAAAATAATGTCCTTACATTGTTGCCCCTTTTCTCCTCTTTCTGGTATATCTCATTTCGTCTCTCGTAACCGTTTTTTTAGGTTTTCTCTAATGATAATGGGGGATTGGTTTACCCCCACTTAAACACTTAATAAGTGGCTAATCTCGAGTTGGACTTAAAAACCAATTTTTTTGCCCCACAAATGGACCCGAATCCATTATTCAGTTTTCCCAAAACTTCCCCAACCTATATACTACTGACCTGGAGCTATTTTTAAATATTTAAAACATTAAACCGAGCTTCTAACGCTTCCCAAAATGCTTCCCAATGATTTTTATTTCACTTAGACATTTTATTATGTTAAAATGACATGCGCCCATAAATTTATTTAGGTGTGATTTATTTTTCACTAGCAAGCCCATCATGTCCAGTTGAGTTTTATTTTTATATAACCATGAATAAATGTTTATATTTAATTTAAATTTTACCTATTTAAATTTAAATTCTTTCGATTTAATTTATTCCCAAATTAACATTAGATTATTCGACTTAATTTTGTCAAAATATTTTATTAAAAAAGTAGGGAAATTACATTCTCCTCCCATTTTAACGGAATTTCTTCCTCATAATTTGCTAAGGCCCAACCTTATGTTTTTAATCTGCTTTGTTAACCCAAGTTTTACACCCAATTATTCTATACTCATGTCCCATGAGATAAAAGAGAAGGCTTATTGATAGCCTATCATAACATCGATTTTGGGAGTTCATATATTCCACATTGTATGTACACACACATAACATTAATCAAAGATGAAATACACATATACATCTAATTTTGACCATTCATACCAAGTATATCCATACACAAAGTATACCATCACATATGTATAGGAGAAAGAAAAATAATGATCTTAGTATCCAAATTCCTTCAATTCCCGACTTTTGCTAATTTTGTGCATGTAACGTCTCGGAAGAGAAATCCAAATAAGGAACCTCCTGATACACTACCTCACTTCTTAGTCAGTTATTCAAATCCATCGGCCCAAAATTAAAATAAAATCAAAACGAAAATAAATGTATGCAGTAATCATTTAAGTTTCAATTTTTTTTCCCATTTCCAATTAAAGTCTCATATTGCCAAAGGGATACACTAAAGCCCAACAATTTAACCCATTTAGTTATACTAATAACAATAACTAAAAATATCATAGGGTCTAACACCCCTCAGCTCCTGACAGTTGCTACTTTCATGCGTGTGATGTTTCGCAAGCGAAATCCAAACAAGGAACCCTCCAGATACACTACTATATAGCATTTTCGGTCGCTGAGATCCATCAGTCCGCTACACATCTATAATATTCTCAATTAATTTATAAGTCTCTCTAGGCCCTATAGGAGCCCATTTAACTATATTAAAACTCAAGGTGTCACAATTCCTTTGGTATTTTTCCACAGTGATAATTAACATTAATGCTAGATAAATTACCAATCTGACATTACCCAGAACAATAATAAAAAAATGTCCTAGAATCCAACATCTCTCAACTCCTGACATTTGCTACTTTCGTGCGTGGGACGTCTTGCGAATAAAATCCAAACAAGTAACCCTCTCAATACACTACTACGCAGCTCTGTCGATTATTAGGATCTGTCAGTCCAGGACCTAAGTCTATTAATACGTTTAAATCAATTTATATGATTTCACAAACCTACTCATTCGTGGAAAATTTATCACTCTCCATTTCCAATGACATCATCATTATATAACATTACTTATGATCGCACACCCCATTGTGCAATCGGGACTACCAGTAGTCCTAATACTCTCAAAGGACCCAAAAATTACTAAAATTTGAATTATTTTGTATTTGCATAATTTTAACACAATTAGGAAGGTTTCATCGCTGGATAACTATCTTACTACGACATAGCTTAACAATTACACCTAAAATAAACAAAAGCCTCATAGTAGGCATTTCTATACATGTACTTACCAACCTAAGATTGCCCCTTCACACCCACGAAGAACCAATGTAACACACTATCCAAAATTTTGAGTCCAACTTTTTGGATGTACTAACAAGGCCCGAATGAACACTAAGTCCACATATCCAACAAAACATAGACGACATACTCCAAAGTAGAAGGAAAAACACTTCCTTTATCCCTGATACTATCACTAGTCCCTATCTATGCAATTAAATTTATCTCTACCTCGATGCCCATCTCACCGTGGGTCCTAACCTTGTCGGACCTACTTGTTCTGACCATCAAAAATCCTATATCTATTACATAGACTACTTAATTAGAACCCCACAAACTGTTGGGTCCTTTAACAATTACGACCCTTTGTCTTGCCATGCTGACATAATATATAGAAAAATTAAATATCTTCTCCACATTTTTCTTCATTTATGATTTCAAAAATGTGTGGGAAAATATCTCCTCGAGCTTCACTAAAAACTAATCAATAATTAATTGGTCCCGCTCTTCCAGCGTAATGACGGACCTTTACTACCATAACGCCATTCTTATTAGTCTGAACGAACTAACTTCTTCATGTGTACTATCGTGCACTATCATCTTCCTCTATTTCTCTGAATGTCACCCTTTCAATTTTTAGTCACTAGATTGCTCGAACTTCCCGCAATTCTAGCAAATGATCTACACTAAGGTCTTTATGGCTCTCTCTCCAAAACAGACCCTTTTGTAATACCCCATATTTTTGCTTATTTAGAATTTAATTAATTGAGCAATTAAATAGGAAATCACATTTTAATTTAAATAACGTGAGTGGAGTAATTTATTGTGATTTTTATATTTAAATTACGTGAGTGAAGTAATTTAATGGGATTTAAAAATAATTATGATTATTAAGTGATCGAATAATAATTGTGATTATTGATAAGTATAATTATTAAATATTAATTGAGATATTGATATTTTTTAATATTTATGATATGGTATTTACTAAGTGTGAATAGTAAATAATTGATAATTAAGATTATACGTCATGATGAGTGATATGGGCGTATTTTATGTTATCTCATCGAGAGTCACGTGACTATGTTGAGGTGGAAATTGAGAAATATATTTTGGTGAATCAAATGATAATTTAGAGGCCATGGATGAGTTCGGAAGGGGGGAATTTCTCAAAATAGTGTACCCGGGGATGTCAATTGAATCACGAGTCAATTTTGGACCAAACCGGCACCTTACGGGGGTAATTTGGTCATTTTAAAGATAGAGGTTAAAAGACCTAAGAAAATTAGAGCCCTATATTTGATAATCAGAATTGGGGGCTAGGGTTCATAACTCAAAAAGAATAGATAGATTATTAGAGGGAATGGAGAACCGATTCCCAATAGCTAAAGGAGAATTGGTGAAGGATTGGAAGGTGTTCTTACATCCTAAGCACCTAAGGAGTGAAGATTTGAAGAGGAACACATCAAATCATCATCCTCACCCACGAAATCAGACCCTATAGTAAATAAGGCAAGTGTTTTTTGAAATTAATTGAATTTATAATACCCATGTGATTGGGGGTCTTAATCATAGTATGATATTGATGAATTCTTGAGAAGAAAAGTTTGATTAAATGCATGTTGGGTAGGAAATTGCATGTAGAATGATTTAAAATCTGTTGAGATAATGATATTGGAAGATATGGATTGTATTCCACGAATTTAATTTGGGCATTACGGAACAACCATGGATAAACATGAAAACTTAGGGTTTTAGAGGATTGAAAGAATAAACCTCTTCTTACATGATTATTGTAATGTTTTGGGAGAAATATTACGATAGAATATGTCCTAATGCATGTAGAAATCGTTAGAAACAATTGGCTTGAAATTTGGTTCAGTACCATGACTGTTATGGAGGTTTAATGGTGAAAAAATGCAACATATCAACGAGGAGGACGACATAGTGCATTTCTGAATCGATTTGCCTTAAATTCCTAAATCGTTGTTATGAGATTTTTAAGGACCTTGATAAAGTAATATTGAGAGACTAATATATTACATTAGGCTCGTGGTGGGGGTATGTTTTAGTCTTATCGAGAGGATTTAAAACGAGAACGAGAATTGAGTGAAATGTAATCGTAATTAATTTGAGAGACGGATACAGAATTACGAGAAATGAATGGGTTAATATATAGACTAGTAGGGTAAGTTGAGAATACCTACATAAATTTATAAAGGGATAACTAGGACCCTTAAAGTTGGGTGAATACTCGGATTAATACGATGGCGAGATAAATCATAAAAAAAAATTGTATGGTAAGTATTAGAGAGAAATATACTACATACCAATGTGAATCATTAGGTTATGTGAATACCTATAATTTATGCACTTACGTTATGTGAAATACCTACTGTATCTATATAGTATTGGGTTAGAGGATTAAACCGGGCCAATACTTTTTTATGACAATTGAAGAGTGCGCTTTCGTTCAAACAAATAAATTATTTAATTAAACTCAGTTTTTCCAATTAAATCCTAAAACATGCATCAAGGTTTGATTGAAAAAAATAAGATCATGCAAGAACATTCAATCAAAAATAAATACGCAAATGAGTAAAAATCCCCAAAAGGGGCAAAACCTTTTATTCTCACTGTAATTTGTAAAGAGCGGTTTACACGGATTATGATGAAAACAAGAGTGACATACGAAATACCCTCACGTGTCGGTTCCGATGTCATCGGCTAGAATTTCCCTTCTAGATGGGCAGCAATGAAGAAGAGACGGCTTCTCCACAAGATACTCCAGATGAGTACAAACGATCCTCTTGATGGTGTAAAGATTCACGTACATAGATGGGAGTGTTTATGTGAATAAAGAAGGTATGAAACCTCAAAACATAAAGTATGTTTTCTGGATGTAAAACGCAGAAATCGTGTGCGAAAAAGACTTGGAAATATGTATAGAATGAACCCAGATATTTATACAAAAATCGACGCGGCGGAGTCATTCAAACGACATCGCGTGACATCCTCATGTCGCTTGAACAACGGAGAGATGTTGTTGGAACGAGATCCCGCGAGCTCGTCGACTGAGGCAACTCTGATTCTACACTTAGAAAAATATATGTTTTGTGATAAAAACAAATTAGAGTTTGAAAAATATTTTCTAAAAAATTTCCAAATATTTATGCAAAAATTAAAAACTTTAATAAGGCATGTGGGAGTAGTGGGAACAGTTGAGTAGCACATCGCATGAAGCATGATGCACGTGTGAAGATGGTGAATGCATGGATTCGGATCAAGGCCGTCGTGGATGATCGTGTTAACGTGCCGAATGTAGCGGCATCTAACATACATACTGTGATCTAGGACAAATAGAAAATTCCTAGATACTACCCCGGACATTTATAAAATTATGTCCTTACAACATTTACACTTGGGGTCGAGGGGTGTTCGGACCAATGTAAATGATAGGAGAATTGGAGTCGATGATTAGATCGGGCCAATAATCCTTATAGTGTATATTTTGTGTGAAATATAAACTATATTAATAATCTACCTAGGTGAAATAGTATATAATTAGATGACGTGCATACATCTAAAAGGTAAATTAAGTGGGACAATTGGGTAGCTGATTAGACCGGGCCAATAACCCTTATAGTATATATTATGTGCAAAATATATACTATATGAATAATCTATTAGGGTAAGATAGTAGATAGTTAGATGACGTGTATAAATCTAAAAAGTAAATTAAGTGGAGAAACTTAATTATGAAGATTTAATATTAGATAGTGAACATCTAAAGAAGAAGATTAAGTGGTTATACTTAACTATAAAAATAAGAAGATAACATATGTGAAATGTTACACGGGAATTAATTAACATTTGAGAAGTGTTAATAAAATTTGGTACTATATGGGCTGTATGGGAACTTAGACGTGTAGATAAGTTCAGTCAGATACTCTGGTCTAATTAGCTCGGGTAGTATAACTAGGTAGACTAAGTATAGAACGTTAGGCGTTCACTATAGATGTGAGGTGAGGAGAACTCAAGAGAGGGTGTACGTGAACATGTGTAATTAATAATCGATTTTATATTGTGATAAATGCTTGCTAAAATATTTTCAAAACGTTTTAAGTACTAATTATTGCTATGTAATATATTTTCAAAACCTTTTAGGTGTCCATCCATAGGGATGCCAATCGTGACTTCATTCCTGGGATTTCGGAGCTGCAACATAGTCAGAGAAGTGTACCCGGGGGTTTAGTTTGGGTCTCGGGGTATTTTTAGGCCTAATTAGTACCCCGGGAGGGCGTTTTGGACATTTCACAATTATGGGTAATTAAACCCACGAATTTTATAGGGTTATATCAGATGGGAAATGTCATCTTTTAGGATTAACACAACCTAATTCTAATGACGTCCATTGGAGAGTACGAGGGAAGCTCTCCAAGGAGTTCTAGGCTAAGAACACCTCCGATTGCACCGCCGTCACCACCAACACGTAGATCGCGCGATGGGGAACACAACCACATCAAAATCGTCCGCAAATCAGAACTGAGAATTTTCCAGACAAGTATCTATATTTCTTTTATCAAGTTAATGCATCCTTTTATGTTAGTCTTAGGTTGATTAGATTAATATTCTTGAAGAAAAACATAAATTGGTGACACAAATTGCATGTTATAATGTTAGAAATCATATTTCAGGAAACCCATTTCACATATAGAGGATGAGCATGAAATTCCATGATAGTGGAGATAGAAAATCTGGAAAAAGAATGAAAGAGATTAAGTTAAAGGAAAGATTAGGGTTCATAAGAATTATGTAGAATTTGCCCTTTTTAACCCATGATTCTTGAAGAAAATTCGCATGTGTTACGTAGGAAATCATTTATATGGGTATACAACACTTATAGTATAATTGATTGGGAGTTTGGGATTGTAACATGATCATTTAGAGGAGTTTGGGGTGAGAATCCCGTTACTGGGTTGGCTGCAGAATCTGCATAACTGCTTGATCGATCGATCGAGCCCAGAGCATCGATCGATCGAAGGTTCGATCGATCGACCCCTTTCATCGATCGATCGACCCTCCTGGGTAAACGGGGAGACTTTCAGACTTAAGAAATCTTACGTGTGATGATTAAATAATCGGAACATCTATTAAGTTGGATTACAAGGCAAGAGAGGGCCTACTGAAATTTGCACTTAGATAATGGAAATACTTCGAGAGACGAGAAGTGAGTTAAAAATGACTTAATTACGAGAATAAAAGGGATGAGGCCGTTTTACGATATAATTGAGTAATATGTGTAATAACCGACAATTATAATTTATGGGTGGTGAGCGCACCTAATTTTAATAATGTGGATGTGTATATATATATATATATGATTGGGTGATTATGCATATATTATATCCATGTGAAAAACATGCCCACGCTACTTGCTATCCCTGAGGTTGCCGCGCTGGGACGATCTTATCATGTGTTGCCTTATGGGGGATATTGACTTGTACCCTAGAAGATAGATATACTTGGTACATGCTATCGGAATGATAGTTCATACGGTCCTAAGAGATGAGGGTATGTGCTTTCCTCTTAGAGACTTGGAATCTATGCTTCACCTCATATTGTTTGTGTATAGGTATCCTTGGTACAGGTTATCGCAGTGATAGTTCAGACGGTCCGAAGAGACTTGGAATCTATACTTCGCCTCAATATTGTTTGAGTATGTGTTAACACAGTTCGAGAGTGATTCTGAATATGTATTCCCTTAGTACGAGTGATACGGGGATTGGATAGTAGAGTATGCCCGCACCATTGATTTTATGTGGGGTGCTGTTAGTATATATATAATTTATGAGTGATTGGTATATATATACTTATATATGGAAGTATAGCACCATAGAATTTTATGTGGGGTGTTGTTGGTATATATTTATATATTATACGAGAAATAAATATATATATATATATACGTGTAACTATATGAGAACTTTCTACTGAGTAAAATAGTAGTTAAGGAAAGTATGAAATTTAATCAGCTTTATTATAAGCATTCGGAATGTTATAATAATACGGAATTATTCTGAATAACGTAAGAAATCTTGAAGAGTTAGATTTTCTAAATTTGAATAGCATAACCTTAATTCCACATGTTAAAACTTATGGAGAATAAGTTAGAGAGAGAGAGATGGGATTCATTAGTACGATAGATGTGCACACTAGATGAGAGGTGAGAATTCTCAAGAGAGGGTCGCATACTAATATGACTGTTGCATTACACGGTAGCATTTTAAATACTTGCTAAACTATTTTTAAACTACTTCACATTGGGGCTCTGACCCATTTGTTGTCACCTCTTCTCTCTTGTATATATATATATATATATATATATGTATGTATTACAGGTGCCCAGCCATAGGGGCGTCTTACTTGGAATTCTTGGGATGGAACGCGCTGTAGCTTTTGTGGGAGTTGCAGGCCATTGATTAGACGACCTCATTATTGTCTCTACTCCTAGTTCGATTTTATCCAGCAGGGGCATGTGTCGCCCTCTTTCTATTATTTAGTTGGTATTGTCAGGGACTGTAATTCTTTTTACTTCCAGCATCTTTATTTTGGGATTTATTATTGTCAGGATGTTTTCCTTTAGTGTTTTAAATGTTGGGATTATTTATTAATGGTTCAATTCTGGTATGTTCATTACTATTCTCATTATTAATGTGTGACTCTTAAAAATGTAAATGGTTAAAGGTTTTATAATTGGATTTAATAGAATGGAAATAAGGTTTTAAATGGTTTTGACACTTAGCATAATTATTTAGGGTGTTTAAATTGGAAATGTATTTTTACGAAAGTGATGCTAAGAATGAACCAACTAATCACCTTGATTTTAATTTAATAAAGGAGTGATCGCCTGGTATTTAATTAGGCGGGGTGTCACAGGTGGTATCAGAGCATCAGGTTCTAGTGTCCTTAGGATTTGTACGGCTTATTGTGCTTTCAGCGTTGCATTGTTTGTTATAGAGCCCTATGTTTAGGATTGTCGATTCCTTTGACGAGATTTCGTTCTCCGGCTATGATGTGTATACACTAGTGAATTCTAATTTCATTCGGATGTGTGCATGTGCTGAGCGATGACGGATGTCAGAAGAGGACCGTTAAGCGTACATCAAGAGGCAGGGCTCAGTTGATATTATGAAATATATCCGAGGATGATGACCATAGTCGAGGTCACCACCATTATGGCACGAGAAGCCACGACTAGAAAGGCGACTAAAGTGCAGCAATGATTTTCAAATTATGTTATAGTCAAATGAGGTACAAGGGTAAACTTACCCAACATATTACAAAAACGTGTAGAGACTGTCAGTGGGAAATTTTAGAAACGCAAAAATTGTGTGTGTTTACCAAAGGAGGTAAAGTATCTAAAGTCTTAAATATAGGACGGAGTGTGGCAAACTGAAAGTGAAAATTTAGAGAAAATTTTCTTGGCTTTCGGAACGAAATTATAATGGTTGGAGTCAACCACCAATTTTAGAAGTGGAATTCTATGCCTGTAGGAGAACCATAGGTACAGTGTGACCGTATGTTCCTTCCTCAACTGTTCAGGATGAGAAGCAAACGTGGTTCTGAACTCATCGCAGGAGGGCATGACAGAAGTCCAATTGTGGATATGAATCTTAACCGTTAGCGAATTTTGTATCGGAAGATGTAGATACAAGTGAGGGAAATAACTCCGAGTGGGAGATCGACACGTAGTATAGTTGATAACACTCAAAGAAGTAATTCTGATGGACGGTTGATTCAGAGGTTGACAATGTCATATTTTTTCCATATAGATGATAACGCTTCTTTGTGGGGGAGGTTAAAGAAATCGAAGAATTTAGTCGAGAATAAGACTGAATACAACGGTGGTGATATAGCACCAAAAAGAATGTGGATATACATCAGGGGACCCATTTGAATGATTCGGATAATGGAATTCTTACCAAGTGATGGTAAATTCAGTAAGTACTATTATAGATAGTAACATGATCTTTATGGCCTAAAAAGCTAAGGGAACAATCGGGATGGCTAACGGGAATCGAGTTTACTAAAGTCCGAGAGAAGGACAATCCTAACCTGGTTAGTAGTACAGGTGATAAGTGGATTATGTGTTGAGGTATTTTGGTGCGGAGTGAAATTGCTCGTGATGATATGTTCCAAAGTGAGAAAAAGGGGCAAGAATACGGTGCCTAATAAAATAAAAGACACCGATTAAAGTAATTTTGTTTGGTTTGAATAGACGTGTTACGTCCAGAAACCACTTGCGCAATCAAAATGATTGGCAAGGTGGAAGTATAAGTTGTATCCTCAGATGATGAGGCGTGTTTATGTGACACGAGCGAGTCACTATATTTTGTTCCTTGCTAGGTTAGCATGTGAGACGAGCTTAATGCATATAATTATGAATTTTACTATTATGTGAATATTTTTCCCTAGTGTAGCGGGATTTTTCTTTAGTGCTATCCGCAAAGGATGAATGAGTATATTAACAGTGTTTTATACTTTATTGAGGTTACTCATTGTAGTGATGCGATACACGAGTATGATATTATCTTTGTTAAAATGTTATAGAAATGGGTAGTATGATAGTGGGCATTTATTGCAAGGCTATCGGAGTAGTTGCATTGGTGCAACATGTTTTATGTTTATTTTGGCGAGGCTTTACGTGTAAGAAGGTTGGAGTTGCACTTATATTATCTATCCAAGAGACTTCGGAGGAGATAGTGGGCTCGAGATATTCGATGCCAATGTATGTATAGACTTTGTCAGTATGATTCGGTATGTATCGGGACTTACCATTGAGCGAAAAGATTTGACGCAGTGTTATGTTTGGCACTCCGTACTTAGTGATAGGAAGAGTGCATTGTTATATTTATCCTTTAGAGATGTGGGAGTTAATAGTTATACCCCTATTATTAGTGAAGGGAATTTTGAGAATTCCGATCGTATGTATCTGAGGTTTATAGAATGTAATTACCATCAACCAATACGGTAGTGAAATTGGTGAAACGTTCTTTATTAAGCATAATTACGGGAGAAATTGTAACTTTTCAGTCAAGAGACGGAATAAAGGGGTACATACCACGGACGGAGGACCTAATGGGTTTCGATGACCGACAAAGCTAGGTAGTAGTGTATCGGGGGGTTCCTTGTTTGGATTTCTCTTTGCGAGACATCCCACGCATGAAACTTAGCGTAAGGTTGGAAATAGGGAGACGTTTGGTCACTATTCCACGAGTTTGGTACCCTGGTCGAAATGGGATCAAGTAATTATGTATGTAAGTTGGAAGTTGAATTTTGTTTTAAGGTTATTGGAGCCGGATTTTGTGGTAGGAAAACATTGAAAGTTATCCCCACAAGTTGAGGGGTGGAACGATGATAAGGAGAATTTAAGAATTCTTATTTCTAGGGTGATTGAGAGTACCCAAATTTCATAACCGCGTACAGAACACAAGCAAATAAAGAGTTGGAATAATTTTTAGCATGGATTATCTGGAAAGAACTTTATATTATACAAAAGAGATGACCTATAATCATTTTGATGAATAGAGCATTAGTGATTTATTTTGGTTGTTGTACCTATTGGGAAATTCTTGTACTTATCTGAGGAAGGTTGAGAATTATTATTCCTTTTTTATTGTCATGGAATTTGAATGCCCAATTCCTTCTATTCCGTTGAATTTAGTTAGACCTACAGATGAGTAGCACGCCGTTCGCTCTCCCAGGGCGGTCGGAGTGTTGCAAAAATGTGGGCATCTTGGTTAACTACAATTAAAATAGTCCGAGTCGAAGGGACGTGGTAATAGACGGTGAAATATATGTTTGTGGGACTAGTATAACGAAGTGGAAGTGATAGAGTGGATTAAACGTCACATAAGAGGCGATAATCCATACATAATTGTGCAATTAGAATATCACGCCCTAACTTGATTGGAAGGCTGTGGGAAGCCATTCAAGAATTGTTATTCCTTGAATAGAGTAGAATTTAATTGTTATGAAGCATACTCGGAGCGGAGTTGTTATTAGTCCAGTGTGAGAGCGACTTGCGCATACAAAGAGTAATGATGTTAGTATAGTATAAGTGATCCAGAAGTGCGCTTCGTGGAGAGAAGAGCACGGGTCGGAACTTTCGGCATACTCCAAGGATTGAAGGGGAGTATTACGTGTCACTTATTGTGAGACATTTCAAGGGAAGAATCGATATTTAGCGAGACGTAGTGAGTAGTCTCTACATGCACCGCCCATAGGTAAGGTTTGGTGGAAATAGGAGAATCAACCAAAGAATTTTGTGTTTATCGAAAATTTCTGAAATTTGAAGAGGTTGGTAAAGTCGGTAAAGTTCTTGGATGGGTTGCCATCCTCAATACAAGATCAAGGGTTTATCTCGAACATGTGAATTAAGTCGCCGAGAAAAAAGTGATTGATATTTCTTTAGGCTGGCTTACAATATTAACTAGTATGCCCCAGACTTCCTTTTAAAGGAAGGATTGCGCCAGTGCATGGTCCGGCGCAATATAAATTTCTGAATCAGGATGAGATTGGTGAATCCCACCTTTGATATGGGATTTCAGGAACCATCGGAAATAAGATTTCATTTCGAGTAGGATGTATCACCCTTAGCCAGGGAATAAGCGCATGGTGATTAAAGATTAGTGGAGTCACGTGAAGGAAATTTTGGAATCTTAGTACAATGATTTCAAGCGTGCTCTGTAGAAGCACTCGTACCTATTTGTCGGGTACGAGGTACTTATTAAGGTTTTGTTATGGAAGAACCTCGACTATTCTCCTTCCGTATGGTTAGAGGAGAGTAGATAATCATAATTTTTGATCGGTCGAGAAAATATCCGATATCTATGGTGGAATTCCACGACTGTTTTAGGCAGTTAGGAGTGGTCAAATGTTCGTATGATCTTCTCAGAATGGGATTTTTGGGTATGAATAAATACGAGTAGTTTGTCATGTAGTGAGGTGCGGCCTCATAATGATAGTGAGTATTAATGCAAAAATTCTCCATCTACGAGGACCAATCAGAAAAGGACACATGTCATCCTACGTGGCAATATTCAACACCCGAGGAGAGTTGGTCGGCACCCGAGGAGTGTTGGTCGGTACCCGAGGAGAGTTAGTCGACACCCGAGGAGAGTTAGTCGGCACCCGAGGAGAGTTGGTCGGCATACCAACCAGGAAGATCAAAGGATAACTATGCATTTAATGTGCATTAATGAAGATGGCAGCGCATTTAATGAGCCTTAATGTATATTTATATTGTAGATGACAACACATAGCATACCAAGCAATTCAACAATTAGATTCGTTGAATGTAGACATAATGTATAAATGTCTACATATAATGAATCTCTTTATCTCCCATCACTATAAATACATGTATTCCCTTAGCCACAAAGGGAGAGAACCAAGAAACACCATACACAAGATACACATCCTTTCTCTCTCTACCACATTGTGCTATTGTAAACCCCTGGGAATAAAATAATAGTGGACGTAGGATTTTCCTTATAGCCGAACCACTTTAAAAATCTTTGTCTCTTATATGTTTGATGTGAATGTTTATCTTCATCTTCAATCTCATCCTCATCATTTATCTGCTGTTGACGCCACTAAAATGGCAGTGGCCATTTTCTGTCTTCAACAGATTGGCGCCCTCTGTGGGAACGTGTTACAACCATTGTTCTCCATCAAAAGCTAAGTTTTTATTTTCTCTATGTATAATCAATTATACATACATCTTTTGATTCAATCATTATTTTTATGTTTATATACATAAATTAATTGTCCAATTTTTATCTGCAAATGTTGCATATCATGATTTTCAAATCATAACTATTAGATCAATTCTTATTTTGAAATCCGCAAAATAGTGGATTTCATAAATCATAACTTTTTTCTTGATTCTCAAGTTTCAATTTTATATCATGGAATAAATATTTTAAATGATTACATACACCAATATATACGACGATGATAAGATTTGATAATTTTCATTGATAATTTTCATTATAAATTTTGTAAGATCTTTGATGTCTATTCAAATTCCCATCATATTTTTAATAAAAGAATGGGAAAAGGTTAAAGACAATAAAAACTTTTCTCATGGAAATCATGACCCAGATCTATTTTCTCTCTTCAAGTTTGAGTCTCTTTGCATTCATTTTTATGAACTGTATACTTAATTTGGTTTAGCTTCCATTTATGTCAATAAGGTCAAATTGATTGATTTTTTATATAAATTTGGTAATAACTTTAATGATTCACCATATTTTTATCTCTCCAAATAGGGAATAAGAAGGGATCAATATAAAAAATAATTTTCTCTCACCTGAAAAACTCTCACTAACTATAATTGGTCAACGAGCTCAATTTAACAACCTTGGTTGGTTGGAAAATTTTAAACATTTTTATACTCATTACTTTCTTATTAAGTGATCGAGCAACATTACTAATACTTGTAACTTTTTTATTACTAAGTTTGTCGATGAACAACACAATATTGTTATCTTTTTAACTTATAGATATGCACAGATGTAGAGTATTTTACAAGACAATAGCAATTAAGATTGCGAACAAAAATGAAAGTCTTTCGTTAAAATCAAAAACAAAATACATTGAGAATGAAAATGTATACTAACTATTACATTGAGATTCCTACTCTATTGGTTTCTTTCCCTCTTCTTTTGAAATAGGTTCCTCGCTAGCATGAGGATCATCCAAAGCATAAGGGGAGTTTATGAAATTAAGATCTTTCAGCATTCTGATGTTCATCATAAATGGTCTGTCCGAGCAGCTCTTGCTCGTCCCCGAGAAGCTCTTGCTCGTCCCTGAGAAGCTCTTGCTCGTCCCCGAGCAGGAAGTTGCTCTTCAAGACTCATGATCTTCTCGGACATCTCAGCCAAGGCCTGGTTCTTTGTCGTTAGTTGGAAGGCTTGATTCTCCAAAGCAGATTGAGTTCTCTGTTCTTCGACAGTTACCCGAGCAGCTCTTGCTCGTCCCCGAGAACCTATTGCTCATTCCCGAGCAGAGGTATAAGTCAAAATTAGCATCTACAACACTGAGATCTTTTGCTACTACTGTCTCGACCAATAATGAAGAAGAAGTTGTGTGAAAATGTTTCGAAGTCCACCACTAGCTTGGTATTAATCAGATTGAAGAGTTGGGTTCAAAAGCTAGTATGTTACTCGACAAAGTATTCAGAGGATCATAAATTAGAAGAATCAAGCACGTGAAGTTAGCACTCGGTTACTCGGCACAAGAGGCAGTTGGTCGGCTAGCAAACCAATCAACATACTTGAAGATTATGACAAGCTACAAGCTACAAGCTGCATACTATAGCATGGCTCTATCCAAATTCCCAGGGGTGATACATAGCACACGGAGTTCCTCTAAAGAAAGATTAGCAACCATCGATCAACCTGCATCATATGTTGTCCAAGAGATAATGCACTTTACGTTGAACAAATCAAGAAGGTAGATCAAGAATTTCACGAGCACCGAGCAACACTGCAGAATAAATAATCCATCCTTTTCAAGTAAACCATCAAACATGGAGCATTGGGGGCTTCTGTTAATGCAAAAATTATCCATCTACGAGGACCAATCAGAAAAGGACACATGTCATCCTACGTGGCAATATTCAACACCCGAGGAGAGTTGGTCGGCACCCGAGGAGTGTTGGTCGGCACCCGAGGAGAGTTGGTCGGTACCCGAGGAGAGTTAGTCGGCACCCGAGGAGAGTTGGTCGGCATACCAACCAGGAAGATCAAAGGATAACTATGCTTTTAATGTGCATTAATGAAGATGACAACGCATTTAATGAGCCTTAATGTACATTTATATTGTAGATGACAACACATAGCATACCAAGCAATTCAACAATTAGATTCGTTGAATGTAGACATAATGTATAAATGTCTACATACAATGAATCTCTTTATCTCCCATCACTATAAATACATGTATTCCCTTATCCAAAAAGGGAGAGAACCAAGAAACACCATACACAAGTTACACATCCTTTCTCTCTCTACCACATTGTGCTATTGTAAACCCCTGGGAATAAAATAATAGTGGACGTAGGCTTTTCCTTATAGCCGAACCACTTTAAAAATCTTTGTCTCTTATATGTTTGATGTGAAGCCATTTTAGTGGCGTCAACAGTGAGATAAGGAAATTATAACATATAGGCGTGACCTATGCGAATGTTTTCCGGTGGGAGCACAATATGAAGTGTCTCCAATGAGAATGTAAAACAATGTTGCTGTGAGGAAAAAGCTATGGTGATTGAACGTCGTACTATGTAGATAGTTTGCGTACTGACAAGGATATCCACAATCGTGCTACCTGGTAGGCCTTATTTTCCGAATTTCGGGACAAAATTCCGTTATTAGGGGGGAAGTATGTAATACCCCGTATTTTCATGGCTTTTAAATTTAAGGATTTATTAAATTTAATTGAGATAAATTAATTTAATTTTAATCCGGAATGTTGTTTTAAATATTTACTAGCGTGACGAGAGTTGGTAATTATTCGAAATATGTTATTTGTTGAATATTACTGGATGAGTATAGTAATATATGAGATTTATTTTTATAATATTGTCACGTGTGAATAAAATGACAATTGTGGAAATTTAAGTCGGGACACGCCTGTGTCGTGTCGGGACTAAATGTGGATTAATAAAAGTGAATATTTTATAATTTGTTTGTATGGTCGTTTCGAGTGCGCCAACGCGTCCGGAAGGGTCGAGATAGTCAGAAAAATGTACCCGGGGGTTTAGTTTGGATCTCGGGGCGTTTTTAGGCCTAATTAGTACCCCGGGAGGGCGTTTTGGACATTTCGCAATTATGGGTAATTAAACCCACGAATTTTATGGGGTTATATCAGATGGGAAATGTCATATTTTAGGGTTAACGCAACCTAATTCTAATGGCGGCCATTGGAGAGGAAGAGGGAAGCTCTCCAAGGAGTTCTAGGCCAAGAACACCTCTGATTGCACCGCCGTCACCACCAACGCGTAGATCGCGCGACGGGGAACACAACCACATCAAAATCGTCCGCAAATCAGAACTGAGAATTTTCCAGGCAAGTATCTATCTTACTTTTATCAAGTTAATGCATCCTTTTATGTTAGTCTGAGGTTGATTAGATTAATATTTTTGAAGAAAAACATAAATTGGTGACACAAATTGCATGTTATAATGTTAGAAATCATATTTCTGGAAACCAATTTCACATATAGAGGATGAGCCACGAAATTCCATGATGGTAGAGATAGAAAATATGGAAAAAGAATGAAAGAGATTAAGTTAAAGGAAAGATTAGGGTTCATAAGAATTATGTAGAATTTTCCCTTTTTAACCCATGATTCTTGAAGACAATTCGCATGTGTTACGTAGGAAATCGTTTAAATGGGTATACAACACTTATAGTATAATTGATTGGGAGTTTGGGATTGTAACATGATGATTTGGAGGAGTTTGGGGTGAGAATCCCGTAACTGGGTTGGCTGCAGAATCTGCATAACTGCTTGATCGATCGATCGAGCCCAGAGCATCGATCGATCGACCCCTTTCATCGATCGATCGACCCTCCTGGGAAAACTACATTTTTGCTCGTGTTAGCTTAATCCGATTTTATACGTAGTAAACCTTGGTTAGGGTTGCTAGAATATAATGGAATATAAAGAGGACCAGTATGGTCAAGAGAAAAATCCCATAAAGTGGAACTTTAATGTGTGGAAGAAAAGGGTAAACGGGGAGACTTTCAGACTTAAGAAATTTTACGTGTGATGATTAAATAATCGGAACATCTATTAAGTTGGATTAGAAGGCAAGAGAGGGCCTACTGAAATTCGCACTTAGATAAAGGAAATACTTCGAGAGACGAGAAGTGAGTTAAAAATGACTTAATTAGGAGAATAAAAGGAATGAGGCCGTTTTACGATATAATTGAGTAATATGTGTAATAACGGACAATTATAATTTATGGGTGGTGAGCGCACCTAATTTTAATAATGTGGATGTGTATATATATATATGATTGGGTGATTATGCATATATTATTTTCGTGTGAAAAACATGCCCACGCTACTTGCTATCCCCGAGGTTTCCGTGCTGGGACGATCTTATCATGTGTTGCCTTATGGGGGATATTGACTCGTACCCTAGAAGATAGATATCCTTGGTACAGGCTATCGAAATGATAGTTCAGACGGTCCTAAGAGATGCGGGTATGTGCTTTCCTCTTAGAGTCTTGGAATTTATGCTTCGCCTCATATTGTTTCTGTATAAGTATCCTTGGTACAGGCAATCGCAGTGATAGTTCAGACGGTCCGAAGAGACTTGTAATCTATACTTCGCCTCAATATTGTTTGAGTATGTGTTAAAACAGTTCGAGAGTGATTCCGAATCTGTATTCCCTTACTACGAGTGATACGGGGATTGGATAGTAGAGTATGCCCGCACCATAGATTTTATGTGGGGTGCTATTAGTATATATATAACTTATGAGTGATTGGTATATATATACTAATATATGGAAGTCTAGCACCATAGAATTTTATGTGGGGTGCTGTTGGTATATATATATATTATACGAGAAATAAATATATATATATATATATACGTGTAACTATATGAGAACTTTCTACTGAGTAAAATAGTAGTTAAGGAAAGTATGAAATTTAATCAGCTTTATTATAAGCATTCAGAATGTTATAATAATACGGAATTCTTCTGAATAATGTAAGAAATCTTGAAGAGTTAGATTTTCTAAATATGAATAGCATAACCTTAATTCCACGTGTTAAAACTTATGGAGAATAAGTTAGAAAGAGAGATATGGGATTCATTAGTACGATAGATGTGCACACTAGATGAGAGGTGAGAATTCTCAAGAGAGGGTCGCATACTAATATGACTGTTGCATAGCCGGTAGCATTTCAAATACTTGCCAAACTATTTTTAAACTGCTTCACATTTGGGCTCTGACCCGTTTGTTATCACCTCTTCTCTCTCTTGTGTATATATATATATGTATTACAGGTGCCCAGCCACAGGGGCGTCTTACTTGGAATTCCTGGGATGGAACGCGCTATAGCTTTTGTGGGAGTTGCAGGCCATTGATTAGACTACCTCATTATTGTTTCTACTCCTAGTTCGGTTTTATCCAGCAGGGGCATGTGTCGCCCTCTTTCTATTATTTAGTTGGTATTGTCAGAGACTGTAATTCCTTTTACTTCCAGTATCTTTATTTCGGGATTTATTATTGTCAGGATGTTTTCCTTTAGTGTTTTAAATGTTGGGATTACTTATTGATGGTTCAATTCTGGTATGTTCATTACTATTCTCATTATTAATGTGTGCCTCTTAAAAATGTAAATGGTTAAAGGTTTTATAATTGGATTTAATAGAATGGAAATAAGGTTTTAAATGCTTTTGACACTTAGCTTAATTATTTAGGGTGTTTAAATTGGGAATGTATTTTTACGACAGTGATGCTAAGAATGAACCAACTGTTCACCTTGATTTTAATTTAATAAAGGAGTGATCGCTCGGTATTTAATTAGGCGGGGTGTCACAGTGAGCAACGAGGAGAGGAAGAAATCAAATTTCCTGGATGGTTTGGCTTGAAGGATCATGCAGTATTTGATCGGTAATCCTGCATTGATGACTTTCACTGACGTCGCCAATGTTGCACTGTTACATTATCAGGATCATCACTTTCATGCAAATGGGAACAAGAGGCATGAGTCTAGAAGGGCAATACTGGGTGGAGTAGTGGTAATGGGACACCACCCTAGCAGCAGCAGGCAGCTGGTTAGCAGGGGTTGGATTATCGATTGGGGAACTTCACTAAGAGATTTAAATCTTGAAGGTACCAACATGGCGGGGTGTTTAAGCATAATTACTAGGGTCCCCAGTAGCAACAGATTCCCTAGGGTCGTTAGGGCGAAGGGAACCAGAGAGGAGGCCAGTAGGCCCAGGGAAAGAGACAGTTCCAGGGTCACTGCTTCACATGTGGTCAGCATGTCCATAAGAGTAAAGCTTGTCCCCAGCAAAACGGGGCTCAACTTCAGGGTGCCCAATAGGGGCAGCAAGCTCTGATAGATCCTGATGCATTATGGACGTGTGTTCAATGTCCGGGACGTGCTTATACAGCCAATATCTCAGGCACCACCGGCAATCGTGGGTACGTTTCTTATCCATGGGCTAGAGGGTAGTATTTTATTTGATACGGGTGAGATACATTCTTTTATTGCCACTAGATTTGTACGAGTAGCATGACTTTTAGAGATAGCCTACACTCATATTATGTGCGTGGAGTCATCGATGGGTAGTGGATCCCTTATACTCTCAATTTGTATGGGTTTCGACATTATGATCGGGAGATTGAGTCTAGTGACAGACCTTGTAGTGCTAGATATGAAGGGTTATGACATCATCCTAGGTAAGGATTGGTTGGCGAGGTATAGGTCCATGGTAGATTGCTGTGAGAGGACTATCGTGTTTGGCATTTCGGGGCAAGAAATATTCATAGTAGCGATGCCTCTTACCGAGGGAGGATTGCACACTCACTTATATTATATTGAGGAGGAGACCTCATAGGAGGTGGTTGTCTCTCTGGACTCAATCCCAATCATGAGGGATTTTGAGGATGTCTTCTACGAGATACAAGGGTTACCACGTAGTAGGGAGATTGAGTTCATAATCGACTTAGAATTGGGAATGAGACTAATTGTCAGATCACCGTATTACGTGGCCCCTTGAAAGATGTGAGGGTTGAGAGAGAAGATTCAACAGCTCTTGGGAGAAGCCTTCATTCGGCAGAGTACATCGACGTGGGGTGCGCCGGTGTTATTTGTGAAGAAAATGAATGGTTCGCTCCGTTTGTGTGTAGACTACAGAGAGATGAAAAAGGTGATGATACGTAATAAGTATCCGTTACCAAGGATTGGTGACTTGTTTGATCAGTTGAGAGGGGCTGCATAATTCTCAAAGATTGATTTGAAGTCAGGTTACCATTAGTTGTGCATTCGAGAGGAGGATGTACCTAAGACTGATTTCTTATTGCGGTACGGGTCATACGAGTTTAGGGTGATGCCGTTTGGACTCACTAATGCTCCTGCGGTGTTCATGGATCTCATGAACATGGTATTTAGGGAGTTTTTAGACTAGTTTGTGATCATGTTCATAGACGACATTTTGGTTTATTCTCATATGGAGAAGGATCATGCTCAGCATTTATGTATGGTTCTTCAGATTCTATGGTACATCAGTTATATGCCAAATTCAAAAGTGTGGATTTTGGCTTTGGGCGGTTCAGTTTCTTGGCCACATTATGTCCGGGAGATGCATTGTTGTTTATTCGAGTAAGGTATTGGCGGTGAGGGAGGGGGGACAACCCACAACTCCGATCGAGATTCATAACTTTTTGGGGTTGGATGGTTATTATCATCGCTTCATCAAAGGGTTCTCAAATATTTCTAGTCCTTTGACGAATTTGACTCAGAAGGGAGTACCATTCATGTGGAATGACTACTGTCAGTTAGCGTTTGATGATCTAAAGGACAGGTTGACAACAACACCCATACTTGCTTTGCCTTAGAGTGGATTAGAATACTGAGTTTATATTGACCCATCCTTGTAGGGACTTGAGGGGGTGTTACAGAAGGAGGAGAGGGTTATAGCTGATGCGTCTCAAAAGCTAAAGCCACACAAGTAGAATTACCCCACCCACGACCTCTAGTTGGCTGCGGTTATTTTTTCTTTGAGAAGATGGAGACATTATCTTCTGAGGGAGCAGTTTACTATGTTCACAGATGATAAGTCACTTTAGTATCTCTTCACATAGACGGATCTGAATATGAGGCAGAGGCGGTGGCTTGAATTTTTTAAGGAATACTATTTTAATATACAGTATCATCCTAGTAAGGACAACGTGATAGCAGACGCATTGAGTCGACGACCTACTGGAGAGTTGGCAAAGGTTTGGAAAGAGAAGTGGAGTGAACTTAGACATGAGGATGAGATATCCAGAGCATGCATGGTAGTTTTAGCTATCACCACCAAGAGTGTTATGTAGGTGGTGAGGTCACAGGCGGAGGACCCGTTTTGTCACGACAGAGTACGATAATTATTAGCCGAGGGGGAAGAGTCGTACTCCATCAGTTCAGAAGGTGGACTATAATTTAATAGGAGAGTGGTAGTACCCGATGATAAGGATTTGAGACATGCAGTCATGATAGAGTCGCACGGGTCGATATTTGTGGTACATCCCGATAGGGATAAGATGTACCAGGATATGTGGCGACAGTATTGGTGGTCGGGTATGAAGCAAGACATAACAGAGTTTGTCTCAAAATGTGTTACTTGTCAGGTGGTGAAAGTTGACCATCAAAGACCTTTGGGGATGATATAACCACTAGAGATTCCCATGTGGAAGTGGGAGAGAATTTGGATGGACTTTATTATCGGACTACCGACATCACAGAGGGGTCATGACTCCATATGGGTGATAGTGGATTGACTGACCAAGATGGCCCATTTCGTGCCGGTTCGTACTAATTTTGACACGATGCAGTATGTGCAGCTATTCATTTCAGAGATCGTTAAGCTGCATGGGGTCTCTATTCATATTGTTTCGGACAGAGACAAAATATTTGTGTCGCACTTCTAACAGAGTTTTTAGGAGGCCATGGGCACGAACTTGTGGTTGAGTACAGCATATCACCTACAGACATACAGGTAGACTTAGAGGGTAAATCAGATGCTTGAAGATATGTTGAGGATGTGTATCCTTGAATTTGGGGGAGGATGGGAGCGATATCTTCCATTGGTAGAGTTTGCGTATAATAACTCTTACCGATTCATTATCGATATGGCTCCATTCGAGCCACTTTATGGGAGGCCTTATTATTCACCCGCCTGTTGGTTAGAGGTAGGGGAGAACAAGCTACTGGGGCCGGAGATGATACATGAGCCTTCTGCCAAGATATAGTTAATTCGAGGGTGTATTCAAATAGCTTAGGATAGGTAGAAGAGTTACGATGATTCTGGTAGGAGACACGTGGAGCTAGTGTTGGGCGATCAGGTGTTAATTCGAGTGTCTCCTATGAAAGGGATTATGAGGTTCGACAAGAAAAGGAAGTTGGTATCGAGATGTGTGGGATGATTTCCTATCATTGAGTGAATGGGACCAGTAACATACAGATTGGGACTCCCATAGCATCTTCAGTGGATACACGGCATGTTCCATGTGGCATCGCTGAAGAAATACAGGAGGAGCGAGAGAGCCTTCTCGCATGTTCAACTGGAGGAGGTGGACTTATAGCTAGACGTCTCATATGAGGAGAGACCCATGTCTATTCTGGATCATAGTGAGCGTAAACTACGATCCAAAGTGGTACCATTAGTGCGTGTGCAGTAGGGGAATCACAATGTTGAGGAGTCGACATGGGAGAGGGAGGAGGAGTTATTCACCCCATGTATGTTCAAATTTTGAGGACAAAATTCCTTTGTAAGGGGGGAAGTATGTAATACCCCATATTTCAGTGTATTTAGAATTTAATTAATTGAGTAATTAAATAGGAAACTACGTTTTAATTTAAATTATGTGAGTGGAGTAATGTAATATGATTTTTATATTTAAATTACGCGAGTGAACTAACTTAATGGGATTTTAAAAAAATATGAATAGTAAGTGATCGAATAATAATTGTGATTATTGATAAGTACGATTATTAAATATTAATTGAGAAATAGACAATGATTAATATTTATGATATGATATTTACTATATGGGAATAGTAAATAATTGATAATGAATATTATATCTCATAGTGAGTGATATGGGCATATTTTATGTTATCTCACCGAGAGTCAAGTGTTAGACTATGTTGAGGTGGGAAATGAGAAATATATTTTGGTGACTTTAATGATAATTTAAAGGTAAAGGATGAGTCCGAAATGGGAGAATTAGTCAAAACAGTATACCCGAGGATATCAACTGAGTCATGAGTCAATTTTGGACCAAACCGACACCTTACAGTGGTAATTTGTTCGTTTTAAAAATAGAGGTTAAAGGACCTATAAAAATTAGATCCTTATATCTAATAATTAGAACTGGGGGCTAGGGTTCATAAATCAAAAAGCTTATATAGGTCATTAGAGGGAAGATGAAAACCATTCCTAATAGCTAAAGGGGGATTGGTGAAGGATTAGAAGATGTTCTTACATCCTAAGCACCTAAGGAGTGAAGATTTGAAGTGGAACACATCAAATCATCATCTTCACCCACGAAATTAGACCCTACGATAAATAAGGCAAGTGTTTATTAAAATCAATTAAAGTTATAATACCCATGTGATTGGGGTCTTAATCATAGTATGATATTGATGAATTCTTGAGAAGAAAATTTTGATTATATGCATGTTGGGTAGGAAATTGCATGTAAAATTATTTAAACTCTGTAGATATAATGGTATTGGAAGATATGGGTTGTATTCCACGAATTTAATTTGGGTATTGCGGAACAAGCATGGATGAACATGAAAACTTAGGGTTTTAAAGGATTGAAAGAATAAACCTCTTCTTGCATGATTATTATAATGCTTTGGGAGAAAACTTACGTTAGAATCTGTCCTAATGCATGTATAAATGGCTAGGAACAATCGATTTTAAATTTGGTTGAGTACCATGAGAGTTATGTAGGTTTAATGGTGGAAAAATGCATCATGTCAACGTAGAAGATGACACAATGCAATTTCGAATCGATTCGGCCTGTGCGAATCGATTCGGTTAAGCGAATTGATTTGTCCTGGTGCGAATCGATTCAGTTGACCAGAAATATCTAAAATCCCTCCTTTTGCCTTAAATTCCTAAATCATTGTTGTGAGATTTTTAGGACCTTGATAAAGTAATATTGAGAGACAAATATATTACGGTAGTCTCATGGTGGGTGTGGGTACCTCGTCTATTGAGCTTGGTCCATATAAGTAGCCAGACTAAGCCCTATCAAGAATGGGGAGAGCTCGACCCAAATCCCAAAGCCTCACAAATGGTTATTGTGATTATTTTTATTCTTGTTCTTTATTCCTGGTGATTGCATTTGCTTATAATTTGGGTTGAGTTGTTTGTCACCACAATTGGCATCGTCTGTGGTAAGAAACTGTTCTTCCTTTAAGAAAGCTTTCACCAATAAGAACTTAACATGTCTGATAACAACAATAACATCCCTCAAGAGGGAGATATTCAAGAGCAACCTATCCCTCATAGGGTTAGGCATGAAGTCCGTCGCTCAAACCCAAAGCTTCGTCCAAAACGGCAAGACTCGGAAGAGATCCAGGGGCCAGCTAGGTCCACGCAAATTTCTATGATGCCAAAAATACTCACTTAGAGAGGTGGCTAAAAATGATGGAAAGAGAGCTCCATCGTGATACAAGGAAGCACTATGACCAGAGTCCTAGCCCTCAGGCGAGAAAATATCGCAGCCGAGGAAAGAGCCTAAGGCGTGGATCCCAAAGAACAGAGGGAAATAGGTCAGATGACGACCAGTCTGAGAAACCACTACAAGCTCACCACTAAAGGAGCCCTACTCACAGGAACGATGATATCAGGAATTTGGTTTGTAGAGAGATGGACCAGCACCCAGCACATCGGGGTGCCAGATCAATAAAAGATCTATCCAGGAGGGCTCTTAGGACCCAGATGAAGTCCCCTTTTTCAAGGGAAATATAATAAGAAGAAGCCCCTAAGAAATTCACAATGCTGAGATTCAAAATTTACGATGGAAAGACGGATCCCATCAACCACGCAAGACAGTATAGGTAGGCCATGACTCTTTAGAACAACAATGACGCTTTGATGTGCCACATTTTCCCGTTGAGCCTGCATGACGTGGCCCAGAAATAGTTCAAGAAGCTCCCCAGAGTTACATCAGGAACATTGAATCTCTAGCTAAGTTTTTCACAGCACGCTTCATTATTAGCAGTTCCCATCCTAAGAGGATGGATGCTTTGCTCAAAATGAAAAAGAAGGCCCATGTAAACCTCAGAGAATATACGAAGAGATTTTGGGAGGTGTTTAACGAGGCCTAGGACTGCTCAAAGCAAGTTGCAATAGCATCCTTCAAGATTGGACTACCCAGTTTATGCCTCTTGCACCAGTCCCTCACTAAGGAGGCCACAACTATCGACAACCTGATGGCCCGTATTGAGAAATACGCCAAGGTCAAAGATGTGACCAATCTCAGTGCAAGAGAAAATGTTTGAGCCAAGGTTATTGGCAAAGGAAATGATAATAATGAGAGTCATAAGAAGGCAAGTAATAATGGGGGCAAGAATGGCCCCAAGAATGGGATCAAAGGCGATGCCCTGAAGGCATTTCAAGCAGTGAACACAACTTTTAGAGAACCAATTTATAAAATCCTCAAGAAGATCAAGGATGATACATTTGTCAAGTGGCCCAAAAATATTGGTGGATATCCTTCCAAACGAAATAATGAGTTGAGATGCGCTTTCCACAAGGAAGGAAGGCACAAGATTGAGCACAGTAAAGCTGTGGAAACCTGAATATAATTATGATAAATTATATTTAAATCATGCTTACCTTATCTTATATGAAGAATTTGTTATTAGTATATCTAATGTTAAGTGATTATGTTTGGTCTAATCCTACTTTCCTAAATCATGAAATGTTGAATTATTTACAAACACAAAATTTTGTTATTTTCGATAGAAACGTCCCTGTTTAAGACTTGTTTTGACCTTTGTAACATAACAATTGACTTGAGGTCAAAACTATATAATTGTAGACATATGAGTTAGGTTTGTAACACAACAAACGTTGGATCAAACGAATGTACGAGTAAGAAGTTAGGCCAAATTTACGAACAAGGGGCAAGTCTGTCAATTCCCTCTAAGTGGTAAATTGTCTTTTATTAAACCAAATGGTTCAGTTTGATTGGTTGGCTTGGGAGGAAAGCTTGGAAGACTTAAAACTCTCCCTATAACTTATTTCTTCATCAAATTAAGCCCTAGGTTCAGTTTTAAGTGTTGTTAGGATGAGGAAGGAGAAAGTAGAAGTTTAGGAAGAAAAAGTGAGGAGAAAAAGTGTAGAAAAATTTGTACAAAATACGTAAAAGTCCTGAAGGTAATCCTAATTGCAATTCTTGTTATTTTTCTTATATTATAGATTTATATGATATAAATCATCATTTTTTTACTAATTTTTCAGCTATTTATATATATGTATGGTTAGATGAATGTTTAAATTAAATTGAATGTACAAACCCTTAAAATTGCTTTGTATTAAAACCCCTTGTATTCAAACTTGTATATCTCTTTGTGTGCTTGCTGTAATTGAGAAATTCCAATTGGATATGAAAGTAGACTCGTGTATTCATATCATATCTGAGAATTAGGATTTAAATCCTTGTGGTTAGGCCGTAGTGATGGCTTCAAGTTGGTATATAGTTGTTGTTTGTATATTTCATTTCGACATGCCATGCGTTTTGTCAAGATTTTGACATAGAAAATGAATTCAAAAATTTATGAAAATTTAATTCTATACGATTCAATATGTTTACTGAAAATGGGTTGAAAATGATGGAAATTTATGCTGTAGAAAAATTATGAAAATTCTGGGAAGTCGAAGGAACAATAGAGGAGCTTGTAGGGAAAATTTCTTGTGTTGTAAAGAAATGGTCATAACTTGGTCAAGAAAGCTTGAAAAATTACACTGTCACTTGTACTGGAAATTATATTCATATATGTTTTCATATTGATAAGGTTGGACACCTGTATTTATACAATTTGGGAATATAGGATGGTTGAATATAGAAGACAACAATTTGAGGTCAGACTGAATACCCGATGAAAGAGTATTGTTATCTCCTCTTTCTAAAGACTATTTTGAGTACATGTTTCATGTGTATATACATTGAGAAGTATGTTTTCATATTTACTTGGGTTTAATTATAAATCCCTTATGAGGTATTTCCTATGGTTGAATGTTCATAACTTTATCAACATGTGTACCATTGTTTTGTCTTTACTCATGTTTCATGGAATGTGACTGAAGTGGAATTATATTGTTGATGTATAGTCATGGAAAGTTACATAATTATGTTAGTATAATACTTATGATTGAGATTCAGTACTGATTTAGTTGGATTGACAGGTGTAAGGTCTAATCAACCCAGTTCAGGTCCACCCGAAGGAAACATAAATACATAATTGACAACCAAAGGTAAGTGTACTCACTGGAATGATGTATTCGTATAATATTACAAATATGATCATAATTTTATGAATATAAAATTGTTCATTTCAGTTTACCAAAATGGGAGGTTACTCCTCGACCTGGGAAACTCCGTACTTGTCATCGGCACCACCGACTTTGTCGGCACCCACGTATGCGCGGCTTTGAAATTATGGACAGTTCTATATATGTTAGATCTGCAAAACGATGGACATTACACTCTAAAATCAAAAAATAAAAACATTTAGAACATAAAAAATGATGGACCTGCAAAATGATGGACAGTCCTATGGTTGTGGATGAACACTGATTTCTTTCAAAAAAGTGGTGAGAGAGGAAGATAATCTGCAGCAGCTCTGTAAACAAAAAAGAAAAGACAATGCAAAGAGTAATACATATAAAGCTCAAAATGCAAAGAAACTAAACAAAATCAGAAGAAATCAGTAAAAGAAAATAAAAAAAAAGTCAATAAGTTTTATAGAGTATGAAGCTTATTCGTTAGAAATGGCTACTAAGAGTGGTGGTACTTCTTCACTCTTAAGAGGAACTCAAACTGACCTGAACAAAAAAAAAAGAACATCACGTTAATAGGATCAAATAAATTAGTGTTTTCACAGATCTGAACAAAAAAAAAGAATGAGTAATACATAGGGAAAGAGTAATGCACGGTGCTAGTTTTTGGTATGTGTGAGCAGTTTCAAATTAAAGTTGGGATGAGTAGCTAGCAGTATCATTTCCCATGATTCTCGATCCACACAAACGATGGTGTGAAGTACATTCGTGTATGATATGGAGAAAATCTGTTATGACTGTGAGTGTCTTAGGTTGTACTTTAGCCGTCTAGTAATTGTGAGTTCCAATGAGAACTTTGTCCAAGTAAGCAATCCGAACCATATATCCGTAAATGATTCCCAACCATTAGATCCAAGAAACCCACATTCAATCTCAGCCGTCAACTATGTTATATTCTTATTTAATAGTAAAAACACACTTGTAACTTATTATATAAATATACCGTTCATATTTTGAAGCTTTCACTAGTTTAAAATACCATTTTCACTTTTGTATATAAAATACCATACATTTAATTATCATTTTAATATACGATTCACATTTGTAATAATCCGGATATAAGTCTGCTGGAAGAAGAATAAACCCTCATTCATTTTACACTTTACTCAAGTCTAAGTTATATGAGTTCACATCTTCATAAACGAGCAACATACCATACGCAATAAGTATATTTATACCTATATTACAATCAAAAGTATCATAACCATCCCAGCAAGCTATAACTCGAGGATGAAGTCTCAAAGTGCTATCATCATTCGGGTATGCTCAACTTAACCCGATACCAAGTCAGACTTACTCATGATCATGGTACAACACTAAACGGTGGAGGCGATCATATTCCCTCCTGAAAGTGGAATCATTATTGCACCCATAAGCGGGACGATATGACCCGGGGATATACTCTCCCTGCTCTGCAAGCCAGGGGATTCACCCACATCGTGCAACCTCACTAGATAGCACTATATATATATATATATATATATATATATATATATATATATATATATATATATATATATATATATATATATCATTCACATACCAATATATTTATAACCAAGTCATACATATACTGTAACAATGTCCGTATATATAATACATATCATTTCTTAATATACCCTAGCTATAATTGTCAAACTCTTATAGCGATAGCCCAAATCCCGAATGTTTCCATTCGTAATAGTATGTAACTATTCATACACTTAATATACTAAACCTATAAGTATTATCTTACTCAAGATTTACTTACACCTTAATCATTTTTTAGTATTTTATATAAACCCGAATATACCAATTAGTAGTAATTAAATAAGTATACAAGTAACTTATTTTAAATTCCATAGGTATCGCATCAATTATAATAATTCTCGTCAATAGACATACCAGATAGCCGCTCAATCATCTCTAGCCCATATCCAAAATTCCATCCTCCTCGCATCCTAGGATTCATTCAAACATAATCGTCCCACATTCATTCTCTACGCGTAAATAAATAAACACGCCTGCCGAAGACCTCTCTCGAATGTTACTTGTCCTAAACGTTCATTAAATACATACCTCGGATTGTACACTAAATAAATCCAAGGTTCCCTCTTTCTACCCAAGGTTTACTCACCCTTAATACCATTAGCTAGGAGTCTTAATATCAAATCTATAATCCCCTACAATAATCTCCAATTTATAATTTAAGTCCCCATAAACTTAAAGGAAGAAAAATCTCAAAAATCTGAGATGGGCGAATCGATTCGGCTTGTCCGAATCGAGTCGCCTTGACCCTGAATCGATATGCCTTGTCCGAATGGATTAAAAAATGTTCTATTTCTTACTGTGTAAGACTGAATCGATTCGGCTTGTCCGAATCGATTCACCCTGCGAAAATCAGAAATCTGCTACGGGTTATCACCTTCTCCAAAACCCAAAAATCACCCCAACCTCCATTTTCGTGGTTTCTAATCTCAACCAACAAAAATATAATCATCTAAACTATTATTTATAACTAACACATCAATTTTTATGTATTATAACAATTTATTTTCGATTTAAACCCTAAAAATTATTTAAACTCACATTTATTATTTCTTCCCATTTCTAATCATCTACACACTATTAACATGGGTTTTACACTAGAATCCATAAGGAGTTAAAAACACATCAATTTGTGAACTCAACAATCAATTTTCCCAAATTAACTTAAAAGGTTTCAACCCTAAAATGATATAGTTTACTAACTAGAATATGAGATATACACACTCGATTGAATAAAGCAAGTAAACACTTGCCTCGTGGATAAAATCCGACGACCTCGAATCGAATCCCGTGGAGTTTGGCCCGGAATCCAATTTTCTCTCTTCCTTTTCCCTCTTCTCTTATTTCCTCTCTTTTCTTTCTTCTATTGCTCTCTCTTAGAGCTTATAAGAGGGATATAATGGTTTATCCCTTATTAAACCCAATTTTGACTTGTTTACTCAATTGCGAGTCCATATTAGTCCAAAAGTCCTCGAAACCCAAACGCTACCCCCGAATACTCTATTCTGACTAACTCAGCCATTTCGAAACCAACTGGGCACTCGAAATCTCCATCCAAGTTACCTAACTAAAATTCACTAGTCATAACCGACACTTCTCAACACGCATTTCCTATAACGTAAACTATCTCCCGTCACTTAACCCAACTGACGACATTACATATAAATATTCTGACTCATTTACTTAATCCTAAAAGTAAATGTAACACACCTCGGTAATAATCTAACGCTCAATAATCTAGAACTACTATTCACAAAAATTCCTCTAATTATCAAATTACGACCACTTATGTAATTTAAATATTCATAAAAGTATGGGGTATTACATACTCCCCCCTTACAAAGGAATTTCATCCCTGAAATTCATATTAGACTTATACCAACAACCTAGGATCGATAATCGCACTACATCCTAGTACACAGAAGTTGAATGGTACTAACACGATGGTACTTTACCATATACTCACTCATGGTATTCACCTATCTGAAGCCTTATACTCTAACTCACTAGCTTAACAACAAGCTTGCCTAAATATCTACAAGCTAAAACACTACCTCGGCCGTAAGGTTAACTCTAACAACGATAAATCTCACTTAGTGCTTCTATAACCACATATAAAGAAAACGAGTCGGATCGATCCCATCGGAACACCGACACCATAAGCATCCATTCGTCTACATCATGTCTTCGAATTTCCCTAAAAACGGAAACTACACTAGTGCTTGACTACTCCCGTTAGTCTTGCATCTTTTCTCAGGTGTGCTAACTCTTGTTGCACCTATATAATTGGATTATTCCTTACCTCATACGGCATTCCATCCAACACATTCCAATTCCATTTATAACTGCCCCAAATCATAATCTTCAGCTTTATATACTACGCCCCCTCTATTTTGGATGATATATAAAATCAACCCTATAACTCGTGCATATCTGCACAACTATTGCAAACATCACACACGTCACACTCTCTCTAAACAATAGGCCTAACTTTCTCATCCTGGTGATAACACCTCGGTACTTTCAACCCAAATTACTCGAGATTTAACTCTTCTTTTTACTATAAATTTAATCCTTCTCAATGTTAACCCACCAATCTTCTCATGGTTATCCCTTACAATCTCCCTATTTCAGCGCTAACTGCCCCACTGGCCTTACATCAAGGTAACCCTAAGATCGAAGTGTTTTCCTGCACACGTAAAATGAGTACTCTACTAACTATATTCCTAGTGCCCAAGACCTTTATTTACTCCTGAATTCGCTCGGTTTCATACGTTGGACGTATAGCAAAGAGAAATCCAAATAAGGAACCCTACCGTTACACTACTACCTTGCATTGTCGGTCATCAAGATATAATGGCCTAAGGTACACAATCGGGACATTCTAAATCCTACCTCACAAACATACTAACGCGCTTCTATCTCTATGTCTCTCCATTTTAGCGAAATGGAAAGTCTAACTAATCGGGGCACCTATACTCTGCAAAAGTGTTACGAACATCACACACAAAACGTATTACCTCAGAATTTGCCTCCTAGTCACGGCATGACTATTAGCCTCAATTCAATTACCTTAACCTTACCTCACCCATTTACTTATGGTGAGAGAAACATTTTAGTGCTCTTTCCCAGCAGTCCCATCTCCATAATTATCAAAACCAACATCCCAGCATCCAATAACATCTATCCACTTCCAACGTCATTAAGGTTCATGCGTGGAGTGTCTCGCAAGTAAAATCCAAACAAGGAACCCCTCTGATACACTAGTACTTAACTTTGTCATTCGTTGAGTTTTGTTAGCTTAAAACATGCAACTGGGATATTCCCATCTCGTCTATCAACAAAATATGGTCAGAACTCATACTTCTATTAAGGAGACAAACCACAAAGCGCTCGTAAAAACACTAAGTCCTTTTCATGAACAACATTGAGCTTAAACTCATAGTTTAACAATAAATCTTGCACACCTTAAATCACATCGATAAGGTACCTCATGCACTAAAATCATGATAGTTAAACATCTACTCTTCAAATTTCCATCTAAACGTATATAAAAGGCGAGCTCGACCCGTACCCAGGCGAAATATCGCAAAAGCAACCCATTTCACCCTGGAACCACGGATACAATAGCCTTGCAGTTCCCAGTCTACTATCGCTCTGACCATCCAAGAAAGGATTATACTCAGAATAGTACTATACTCACATAACACACACAAGACGAGTAATGCAAACCCAATATAATGCTCAAAATAACAACACCCGCTTTAACAGGGAATGAAGAGAAAGAAATAGGACCCCGCTACCGCGGAAAACATATAGATATACACACTATAATATTATTGATATTACCACTAAACTTGAATCACACACACGAATCTAGGGCTAACAAAATACTGCGACTAAATCTTTCCACACAAAATATTCCTCCTTCATCCGAGGAGAAACTGTTAATAATAACCTTGCCAATCACCCTGGCTACTCTAAATGGTTCCCATACATAGTACACTTTTCTTAACCGAACCAAAAACTACTTTAATCATTGCCCATCTAGGCACCCTACTCTTGTCCTTTAATCTTATTCAGAGTAAGATCAAAATGGGTGGTTATCTCAAACTGTTCTAGCCTCGATTATGACAATCACCCTAATAGTTACCTTATCTCCTTCGGCTAAAAGGAAACACACTACCGGCCTCAACATCCCTGTTTCAATGAATCCCTGTGTGAATGTACACCTGTGGGGTTTCATAAACACAAACACTTTTAGTCTTTACCTTTGACTTAATCCTTAAAATCATTCAGCTCCTTTCTCAAGGAAGCGTTAACATTCTCCATAAGTGTTGGCAACACTTACTAGTGAGCCTATCATTCCATTGAAAGACTCTCTCTTCATTTTACCTACCTTATCAAGTACAAAGTTCACTTATCCATATAACTCTTTATTCACTATCGGCCTCTGACTGATCCTCATGTGAATAATTCTAAAACCGCACTCTCCTCATTTCTGGTAAATTGAAGGAATTCACGATTAAAATCATCCGTAAGATTCCTCTATGAGAAAAACATCCTTCTCCCCTAAATATGGTGACGACCGTTCCCACTATTTCAACATTGCTCTAACAAGTAAAAAAATTTTACTCAAATTTTCACATCTGGGCATTTCTATACCCGGCTCTAAGCCAAAGCTTATGAGCATTATACTTCTGTTAGACAATGCTACACTGCCTCTGCCTAACATAAAATTCAATGAATGATCCTTTTCATTGACCTTTCAGAATTCTTCCCAATTTTACTTCATTGGATAATTCAAGATTAGCACCACTCTATACTATAGTGGTACAAGAATAAATATAACTACCACACCCTAGTAATCGTTGCAGATATACATGAAAATTCCACAAAGGGGGTGACTTCTACTATGGTCCTCATCCCCAAATTCAACTTACAGCTCTAACTAAGCTCTACCTCCTGTTGGCCTCATATCGGCCCTTCTTGGTCGCCTTTCATCGATCAGCACACGAATCTTACGCGAGCATGCAAAAGATTTAGTATAATCTTACATAATAGCATGAGAACGAAATCTCACAATTAGAATCAACAATCCTAATAATAAGGCTCTATCTTAAACAGAAAGCAATGCTGAAAGTGTAGTACGTCTGGATAGATTCCTAAGGACACTAGAACCTGATGCTCTGATACCATTTATGACACCCCGCCGAGTAAAATACCGGGGGATCAATCTTATACCAGATTAAAATAGGAATCTCATATGGTTCATTCTCATAATCACTGTTGAAAACAAATTTAATTACAAATAACTTATTAGGCTGGCATCAAAATTTTAATTAACTAATATTTTTAACAAAACCAACCACAATGAAAACAATCACAACAGTTTATATACACTGAAATGAAATGAAAAAGTAACCGAACTATCGGTAAAACATATAATTAAATCAAATCGAAATGCCATAAACTAAATTGAGGTAAAAGAATAAATGAATACAGTTTATCCATCACCTCGAATGTTTCTACAATACCTATCTAGATCACAAGGATATAGGCATCTAAAATAATCCTCCTTGCATCCACAGCTTCTGCAGCAATCGTCTGACTCGAAAGAGTCGTCATCCAAGCATCCCTGTGTCTGGACACCTAATATATATATATATACATATATAGCAAGAGAGTTAAAATAGATAAACGGGCCAGAGCCTGGGTTTTGAAAATATTTAGAAAGTGCGTCAAATGCCATATTTTTAAAATATGAAATCTCTCATATTTAAACTGGTATCGCACTCTCATGAAATACACCTCACCCGTCCTATAATAGTGCACACCTATCGCATACATTTTAAACCTCCTAGTTAAGCTACCCCACCAAACTAATCCATTTTACCCATCCTCTAAGTCCTCATAACTATCACCTACCCCACGTGATATTAGTATAAGTTATATCGTAAGCCATCACCTAAGCTTTACTTGATATAATCATGGATTATATATATATATATATATATATATATATATATATATATACCGTTCATATTCCGAAGCTTTCACTAGTTTAAAATACCATTTTTACTTTAGTATATAAAATCCCGTACATTTAATTCTCATTTTAATATATGATTTACATTTGTATTAATCTAGATAAAAGTCTCCCAGAAGAAGAATAAACCCTTATTCAATTTACACTTTACTCAAGTTTAAGTTATATGAGTTCACATCTTAATATACGAGCAATATACCATACGCAACAAATATATTTATACCTACATTTCAATCACAAGTATAATAATCATCCCTGCAAGCTATAACTCGAGGATGCAGTCTCAAAGTGCTATCATCATCCGGGTAAACTCAACTTAACCAAGTCAGACTTACTCATGATCATGGTACAACACTAAACAGTGGAGGTAGTCATATTCCCTCCTAAAAGTGGAATCATTATCGCACCCATATGCAGGACGATATGACCTGGGGATATACTTTCACCGCTCCGCAAGCCAGGGGATTCACCCACATCGCTCAACCTCTCTAGATAGCACTAGAGATATATGTATACCTAAATATATCATTCACATACCAATATATTTATAACCAAGTCATATATATATCATAACAACGTCCGTATATATAATACATATCACTTCTCAATATACCCTGACTATAATTGTCAAACTCTTTTAGTGATTGCTAAAATCCTGAATGTTCCCATTCGTAATAGTATATAAGTATTCATTCATTTAATATACTAAACCTATACGTATTATATTAATCAAGATTTACTTACACTTTAATCATTTTTAAGGATTTTATATAAACTTGAATATACCAATTCGTAGTAATTAAATAAGTATATAAGTAACTTTTTTTAAATTCCATAGGTATTGCATCACCTATAATAATTGTCGTCAATAGACATACTGGATAGCCGCTCAATCATCTCTAGCCCATATCCTAAATTCCATCTTCCTTGCAACCTAGGATAAGTTCAAACATAATCGTCCCACATTCATTCTCTACACGTAAATAGATAGACACACTTGTAGAAGACCTCTATCGAATGTTACTTGTCCTAAACATTCATTAAATCCATACCCCAGATTGTACACTAAATCAATCCAAGGTTCCCTCTTTCAACCCAAGGTTTACACAGCCTTAATACCATTATCTAGGAGTCCTAATATCATAGCTATAATCCCCTACAATAATCTCCAATTTATAATTTCACTCCCCCTAAACATAAAGTAAAAAAATTCTAAAAATTCTAACAGGGCCGAATCGATTCGGCTTGTCCGAATCGATTCTCTTTTACCCCGAATCGATTTGTCCTATCTGAATTGATTCGAAAATGTTCGAATTCTTACTTTGTAAGACCGAATCGATTCGTCTTGTCTGAATCGATTCGCCCTACGAAAATCAAAAATCTTCTACTGGTATCATCTTCTCCAAAACCCAAAAATCATCGCAACCTCCATTTTCGTGGTTTTCAATCATAACCAACAATAATATAATCATCTAAACTATTATTTATAACTAGCACATCAATTATTTTATGGATTAGAACAATATTTTTTAGATTTAAACCCTAAAATCATTTAAACTCACATTTATCATTTCTTCCCATTTCAAATCATCTACACACACCATTAATAAGGGTTTTACACTAGAATCCATAAGGGGTTAACAACACATCAATTTGTGAACTCAACAATCAATTTACCCAAATTTATTTCCAAGGTTTCAACCCCAAAATCATATAGTTTAGCAACTATAATATGATATATACACACTCAATTGAATAAAGCATCTAAACACTTCCCGCGTGAATAAAATTCGACGACCTCGAGTCGAATCCCGTGGAGTTTGGCCTGGAATCCCCTTTTCTCTCTTCCTTTCTCCTCTTTTCTTCTTTACTCTCTTTTTTCTCTTATCTTTATCTCTCTTAGGGCTTATAAGAGGGAGATAAGGGTGTATCCCTCATTAAACCTAATTTTGACTAGTTTACTCAATGGCGAGTCCCTACTAGTCCAAAAGGTCCCCGAATCCCAAATGTTGCCCCCGGATACTCTATTATGACTAACTCGGCCATCCCAAAACCAACCGTGCACTCAAAATCTCCATCTGAGTTACCTGACTAAAATTCACCAATCGTACCCGACATTTCTCAACACGCGTGTTGATACCAAAATTAATACGCTGATATAGACGAATAATAAGAAGACACGTGTCGATCTACGTGGCACAATAGCAACGAGGAAGTTTATTTCCCCGATTAAGTCATACTCATTCCGAGCAGCAAGTGTACTCCGAGGAACTCCAACGCTCCGAGGAACTCCTGAACGACGAACAACTAAGGCGGTCCGAGCTGCATCTCGGCCACAGCATTGATTGCCAGATAATCAACAGTTCAACTATTCATTGAATGCTTATCATACATACGTATACTCTTGAAAGGCATTAATTGTTTACCCTTTCACATGTACAGCCTAAGGGCTATAAATACATTGTATCACCCTCATTCAAAGGGATCGTAATTTCTTGATAGAACTTGTAATCGAGAATTCCCAAACACTCAGCAATAACATAACAGTGGACGTAGGCCATTCTTATAAGGCTGAACCACTTTAAAATTCTTTGTCTCATTTATATTTATCTGTGATTAAATAATTAGAAGCAATCTAATTTTTTACATCAACAGATTGGCGCCGTCTGTGGGAAACGACTGTTGTTATCTTTTTTCACCAAAAATCATTCATCATCAATGGCAGATAATCCGAAATCTAACAATCGAAACGGTGGAAATGCTGGAAATCTTCCAAATCCTTCTGCACCTCCAGATCTGGATGGAATTATGACGAATCTGGCTAAAGGACAAAACGCCATGCAAAAGATAATGTGGAAACTAATACAAACCCTTCATGGCGGTGCACCTGCACATTTGGGACAGCGAAGTGGTTAGAGGCAAACCTATTTACTTTCTTCACGATCCAAGCGTACAGATGCGTATCGTAATGAGCAATCTGATGATTTCTCTTATCAACCTAGGCAAACTTCATCAATACGGTCCAGAGATACTGAGCAACGTATTACTCTCTCTCTAGAGAGGACCAGTGCCTTGGAAAGACTGAGCAGGGTGTCTCCTTTCAGTCGATTAGGCCCTAGGAGGAATAGGAGTCCACCTAAAACCATGCCGAGGAGTTTCCGACAACCATCAGATCTAAGACAGGGATCAGCACAATCACGACCAGTTGTTCGTCAAGATAGATCTCAGGAGGCCACGTCTGAACAATCAATTGCTCGAACTAATAACCCCGAGGAAGGAAATGATGCGTGGAAAGGTTCCATTCAGTGGTTGGAGGATAGATTGGGAGAAATGGCTAAGGCGAAGAACCCCCTACAATGAACTTTTGTTCGAGGGACACCTTTTGTACAAGCCATTATGGATTTTCCTACACCGTCGAAATTTAAAGCACCTGTGGTGACGCCCAAATATGATGGAAAGACAGATCATGTTCTTCACATAGAGCAATATCAAGCTACTGCCGACATCTATGTTGTCCCCGACGAGATGAGATGCAGAGCATTCTCAGAAACTCTTACTAGATCTGCCCAGATATGGTACAACAATCTTCCTCGGGGTAAGATTTCAACTTTCTTTCAATTAGCCGAGTTGTTCATCAGCAATTTCTATTTTGGAGCAAAACAAGTAAAACGAGTAGCACACTTGTTAAGTGTTAGACAAAAATCTGGTGAGAGTACTAGAGATTACATAACTCGTTTCAATAACGAGAAGCTGGAAGTCATAGATTATGAAGAGAAGACAACAATCACCGCCTTGATGAGTGGGTTATTGCCTAACAAGTTGTATTACACCTTGGCTAAAGATCCACCTACAACTATGTCAGAGTCGATGGCAAAAGCTACCAAAATCATGAATGCCGAGGAGGCTATGGCTGCGAAGAAGAATATGGATAAATAAACCAAGGAGGAGGGCGACAAATCTAAGAAGAAAGAGCATAAGGGCAATGGCGGTGACAAGCATTCCAAGAATAATAAGTCGTCATGGGAAGTCCTGAAGAAATTCGATAATTATACTCCTTTGAAAATGGGTATTAATCATGTCTTGGAAGAAACCAAGAATAACGAGGAAGTAAAGTGTCTAAAGAAACTGAGGTCAGACCCTGACACGAGGAATATGGAGAAATATTGCGAATTCCATAAGGATCATGGCCATATGACCAAAAATTGCATAGCTCTTCAGAACGAGATTGAAACACTCATTCGAAGAGGGAAGCTAGCAAAGTATGTTGATCGGGGAGGTGAAAAAAGAAATAATGACCGACCTAGAGAGAGGTCTAGATCTCCTCGTCGAGCAAAGGAGAAAAAGAAGAGAGACCATGAAGATGATCCAGATGATGACCCCGATCTTCCCAAGAAACCAAGGCAATCAGAATGAGAGGTATTTTCAATACGCTTTGGGTCATTTGATTGTAATGTCATTACAGGAGGAGAAGTAGGAGGAGGAGACCTTACTGCAGAAAGAAAAGCTTACCTTGAAGAGGCTCAAGCTTGCTCGTACATTCAGCGAATAAATTTGGCTGAGGAGGATCACCCGAGGAAGATAAACAAAGAGAAGCTGGTCATTGGTTTTTCAAAAAACGACCTTGCAGGTGTTCTTTACCCTCACGATGACCCTTTGGTGATCAAAATGAGGATGAAGGAAGTAGTGATTTCAAGGGTTCTGGTAGATAATGGTAGTTCGGCAGACATCATGTTCTACTCATGTTTTGACAGTTTAAATTTAAAATTATCTCAATTGGAGCCATATCACAGACCTCTCCTGGGTTTTGCTGGCGAGAAGGTTTTTCCACTTGGGACGATCAAGTTGGATATATTCATTGGAACTTGGCCTGCTTGTCGAACAGAAAGAATATGCTTTTTTGTGATGGATAAGAATGTGCAATCAGCTTACAACATCATCATGGGAAGAGTTGGTTTAAAGAAGTTCGAAGCAGTTCCATCTACAGTACATCAGTGCTTAAAATTCCCAACAAATTTTTGAGTAGGAGTTGTTAAAGGTGATCAAAAAGTAGCTCGGGAATGCTATTATTCATCTGCCGAGCAAGAGGAGCTTGAAGAGTCAAGGAAAAAGACTACTACCTACCAGGTGGATGAAGGTACAGAAATTGAAACACTGGATCCCAGAGATGAATCCCAACTTGTAAAAGGACAGGTGGTGGAATCTACAGAAAATGTTATTCTGGACGATGAGCACCCTGAACGAATAACCCAGATAGGTTCGATCTTGGATGCTTCAATAAAACAGGAGTTGATAACTTTCTTGAGAAACAGGAAGAAAACTTTTGCGTGGAGTCATGAAGACATGCCCGGAATAGATCCAAACTTCTTATGTCATGAGCTCAATGCGAATAAGGAGATCAAACCCGTAAAGCAGAGAAGAAGAGTATTTAGTCCCGAGAATAATGAAGCTATACAAGAGGAGGTCGAGAAGCTCCAGAAAGCCCAATTCATTGAAGATGTGAAATATCCAGACTGGTTAGCAAATGTGGTGATGGTAAAGAAGAAAAATAATAAATGGAGAATGTGTGTTGATTTCACCGATCTCAACAAGGCATGCCCAAAGGATCACTTTCCATTGCCCAGAATTGACCAGCTAGTGGATGCTACCTCGGGGCACAAGCTGTTCAGCTTCATGGATGCTTACTCTGGATACAACCAGATCAAAATGAAACTTGAAGACAGGGAAAGTACTTCTTTTATTACCCCTAGGGGAACTTATTGTTACAATGTTATGCCTTTTGGTTTGAAAAATGCAGGAGCGACATACCAGCGGCTGATGAACAAGGTTTTTGCCGAACAAATCAGTTGCAATATGGAAGTTTATGTCGATGATATGCTGACAAAGAGAAAAAAAGTTGTTGATCATCTAGTTGACTTAGGTCAGACCTTTGATCAACTGGATAAATACCAGATGAAGTTCAACCCGACGAAGTGCACATTTCGAGTACGGGAAGGAATGTTCCTCGGATACATCGTCAACCAGCAAGGCATTGAGGCGAATCCAGAAAAGATCAAAGCACTTTTAGGGTTGCGATCTCCAACGACGAAGAAAGAGGTGCAGAGTCTTACAGGACGAGTTGTAGCGCTCAACAGATTTGTATCCCGAGCAACTGATAGATGCCTCCCATTCTTCAAAACACTTCAAAAAACCTTCGAGTGGAATGATGAATGTGAAAAAGCCTTTCAAGACTTAAAGAAATATTTGGGAGCACCTCCACTGTTGTCCAGACCAGTAATGGGAGAAAAGTTGTACTTGTACCTGGCAGTATCAGAGAATGCAGTCAGCTCGGCATTGATCAGAATAGAGAATGGAGTCCTGAAGCCAATTTATTACACAAGTAAGGCTTTCTGAGGTGCAGAGATCAGGTACCCAAAGCTGGAAAAATTGGCATTGGCATTAATTGAGGCAAGTAGAAGAATGAGGCCATATTTCCAGGCCCATACCATTGTCGTGTATACCGACATGCCATTGAGACAAGCCCTTCATAAGCCAGAAAAATCAGGGAGACTGATGTACTCGGCAATAGAGCTCGGTGAATATGATATTGTGTATGAACCCAGATCATCATTAAAAGGGCAAGCTGTAGCAGATTTTATAGCAGAGTTTACTTATCCTGATACCCCCCAGGAATAAAAGTTGCTCACTAATCAACCTGTGGATGTTACAGGATCATCAAACACAAGCTCAGACCAATTTCGGTTGATAAAAGAGCTTGTGGATGTTGAAGGATCATCAAATTCGAGCTCAGACCAACTCCGATTGGTAAAAGGGTGTGAAGAGATGATCGACAAGGAGCGAAAAATATCGGGGGAGGATGAAAGGAAACAAGAAATATTTCACCGAGGAGCTTTGTCAGATAAGAAATTTAAAGACGAGTTACCTACATGGAGATTATATGTAGATGGATCATCTTGCACAACAGGTTGTAAAGCAGGGATTGTTTTGAACACCCCAGACGAGATTGACATGGAATACGCCCTACGATTCCAATTCAAAGCTTCCAATAATGAGGCTGAGTATGAGGCCATGATAGCAGGTCTTAATTTAGCAAAGATTATGGAAGCGCAACAAGTGATGGTATTCAGTGATTCTCAATTAATTATGAATCAGATGATGGGAACATATGCAGTTAAAGGAGAATTAATGGTCAAGTATCATGCAAAGGCGATGGAGTTGTTGGCAGAATTTGATGCCATTCAGTTGATCAGAATACCAAGAGTGGAGAATGCACGAGCAGATGCACTGGCCCGACTAGCATCAGCTATTCGTACCGAGCTGCGAAGAACGATACCAATTGAAGTATTAGAAAGTCAGAGCATAGATGAAGACCTGACGATGAATATTATTACCCTTGATTTAGGACCATTTTGGATGGATCCCATCAGGGAATATATTGAGGGGGGAGAATTACCGGAGGATAAGCTCGATGCCAAGAAATTGAAGTTTAAGGCTGCTCGGTATGTACTAACTAATGGTGTTTTGTATAGATGAGGAATTATGGCAGGTTTGCAAAGATGTGTACATCCCTCCAAGGTGAAAGAATTGATTGAAGAGATCCATGAAGGGTCCTATGGAGCCCATGTAGCAGGTCGGACTCTTTTGCAAAGGGTGATGACGCAGGGATACTACTGGCCAACGATGAGGGCTGATTGTATAGCCTATCCGAAGAGATGTGATAAATGCCAACATTTTTCCTCCATCAGACGAACTCCACAAGCATTCTTGACACCCATAACTTCCCCTTGTCCATTTGCCATGTGGGGAATGGATTTGGTTGGACCACTTCCAACGACCCGAGGAAGATTCAAGTATTTTTTCGTCGCAATGGATTATTTAACTAAGTGGGTAGAAGCCGAGCCACTTATTGATATGACGTACAAGAAGGTGTACCAGTTTGTTTAGAAGAACATCACTTGCCGATATGGTCTCCCTCATGCCTTCATCACAGACCATGGAACACAATTTGATAACGAGGAGTTTGCCGCCTATTGTCATCAGTCAAACATTTTGAAGATTCATTGCGAGTGGAGTAGTTATATGAATTAAAAAGGGAAATGATTTAATTAAGTTGATGTTACTAATGACTTAAAAATCATAATCACATTTTACTCAGGTTAGAGTAGGGGAGGAGTATAAGGAGACTTTAATAATTATCTAGTCATGAGATAGATAACTAGGTGAAAATTAAAGCGTTAGTGGTGCACATTAGAGGAGGGGCAAGGAAGTTCTCAAGAGAGTGCGACACTAACTAAAATATGAAGAGCATGCATATTTACTATTACTGCAAGTTAATCATTTGCTAAATGTTTTCAAATGTTTTGGGTACTAACCCTTGCTATAAAAAATTTTTAAAAACCTTTTAGGTGCCCAGCCACAGGGACGCCAGACTTGACTTAATTCCAGGAACTCCGTTGCTGCAGCATATGTGGATGTTGCGGGAACTTTGATAGACGCCTCTTCCTTTCATTCATAATGTAGAGACTCATTATTATTTATTCGAGCATGTCGCTCACTTTCCATTTATTTGTTTCTTAGATTGTTGGAATTTTATTCTTGTCTTTATGGGATTTATTATTTGGACCAATGGTTTATTCGGTTAAGTATTTTTACTTGTGGAATGATTAGTTCAATTATCTGTGATGGTTATATTGCTTTATTTTCCGCATGGGTTTTAGTTTAATTAATGAAAGATAAAAATTGACACCAGTCTATTTTTTCTCACTTAGGTGGTTAGTAATTTAATAAAACGACAGTGATGCTAAGAATGGACAAAATGAGAAACCTGTTCTAACTTGATTTAGGACTGATCACCCGGGATTAATTAGGCGGGGTGTAACAATAATTAGAAGCAATCTAATTTTTTACATCAACAACGCGTTTCCAACAACGTAAACTATCTCCCGTCAGTTAACCCAACTGATGACATGACATATAAATATTTCGACTCGTTTACTTAATCCCAAAAGCAAATGTAACAAACCTCGGTAATAATCTAACACTCGTTAATCCAAAATTACTATTCTTAGAAATTCATTTAATTATCAAATTACGCCCACTTATGTAATTTAAGTATTCATAAAAGTACGGGGTATTACACATGTCTAACTAGAGTTATTGCAAACTCTCCTTAGCACTCTACCCTGACTCGAGTATTATCTAACTTTCATTTCTTAATTAGTTGTATCTCTCATTATCTTATTAAATCATTGTGCAATTTGTGACAATACTTCGGTTATTTATCAATGTTCGTCATTAATGTATTAAGCCCGTATATAATTTATTACACTATCATATACGTTTATTACAAATTTCACACATATACGCTTATACACATATAAATATCACTTATAATATATCTAACCACATCCACTAACTCTGCTATTGAGTCCATGTACCTCATGTTACAAATCCTTGACTATAGGTTTGGAATCACCTCAAACTATCAATCAAATAAACACACAATGGAGGCGAATATAGTTCTAATCCCTTGGGTTACGTACATACCTAATGCACCCAAATGACCGACAATACAATCGTACACTCAAATAGTGATTGTCCCGAAGGTCTGTCTTTTGGCGATCTCATCCAGACTTTGTTGTAATAGCCAAGGTGGGATCGACCACTGCGCGTGACCTACAGTGATAGCAGACAACGTAGGTATGCTTCCACATAATATCAAAGCACACATATATTATTTCCATTCATATATATACATACATATATATATATATATATATATATATATATATATATATATATATTCACAAAACCCGACAAACCCATGCCTATTACCCACAGTAGCCCTCCAATATCGAGTCTATCTCATGATTATTACATAATTAAATTATCATCCTTTAATTAAAATACAATAGCATCACCCAGCAAAAATGTTCGGGCATACCCAACTGGCCCGTCGTATAGTCATTAAAGTTTATCAAGCAATATCACTCCGATAAAATACCCGGACTTAACCCAACCAACCCGTTCATTTATTCCCGAATTTAACTCGTCAATTCGACATTTCAACTTTATTATTAATTATCTTTCTCACGATCTCTAATTCAAATTTAATTACCCAATCACGCCTAGGAAATAAAATCTCTATAAATCACTCCACAAAACTCTCTCTAACCTTTAAGGCTTATAAATTTCATTTGGAACTCCCCAAAATTTACCCAATAACCAAACCCCAAAATTCTACAAAAAACATCTTTCATCGATCGATCAATAATCTCAAACTACTAAAGTTATGGTTCCAATAATTTATTTCACGTTATATACCTAAAGTAACAAATTTTCCATTTTCTAAGCTACCCAATCGAATCGTAAATTGTCTAGCAGATTAAACATCCCATAGTACAATTGTGACTTCTCCCTTTAAAAAAACTCCAAATAACCTCATTCAAATCTCATTGAAAAGCTAAGACCTCTACCTTTTCGGAAATATATGGCACGAAATCTAATTCTATGTACAATTAAAATGGAATAAGTTTAAAATAACATCTGAAATTCAGGTAGGTTGATATGGAGACAGATTAAACACCCTGTAGTAAAATTGCAATTTCTCTCTCTACAAAACTCCAAATGACCTCATTCAAATCTCATTACAAAGCTAAGACCTAGACCTTTTCATAAATATATGGCATGAAATCTAACTCTAAGTACAATTAAAATGTCATAAGTTTAAAATAACATAAAAAATTCAGGCAAATTGTCATCTTATACTCATCAATAAAATCCTAAGTTATTCCAGATTCATGTTTTTCAACCAAGAACCCAACTAGATTCCATATTTTTATGTCTTGAAACTCAAATTTCAAAATATAATCTAATTCCAGCAATCATAAATGGTTTTACTTCACCAATTAATCATCTAAAGTACACATGAAAGAACCCTTCCCAAAATTTCTTTTGTTTAACACCTACCATGATATGAACATGAATACACCTCAATTTGATTTAAAGAAAGTTAATTTATTGCCTTGATTGTTCATAGGGTTTGATCTCTCTTATCTATGATGAATCGATTCTAGAATTTCTCGAATCCTTCTTGAATTAAGCCTCCTTTGGATTTCTCCTTTGATTTCTCTTCTTTCTCTCCTTTTTTTCCTCTCTTAGAGTTAAAAATAATGAAATGCCTACCTCCCAATCCAAGCCCTTATGGTTTAACCCTCTAATCCCGAAATTAGGTTAGTAGCCTTCATTAAATGACCCAAATGTTCGTAGGTGAGCCCGGGATAATTTAAAAAGTCCTTAGAACAAAATTACTATCCCTGGGTATATAATTTTGACTATTTCGGTATATTCTAGATCAACTGTGCACTCGAAATCAACATCCGAGTTACTAAAAATTAATATTCAATTTTAACCCAAAAATAGCCAGCTCAAATGTATCGATTGCGATACTGTGAATTCTCATCAGTTTTACTCACATACGACGCACTACAATTGACTTAATTAAATTTACTTAATCACGCTAGTAGGATCACACATAATTACCAATCATGTTCTCAGTAATTAATATATATAAATTTCACATTATTTTCCCATTCCCATTAAATTACGGCACACGTGCAATTTATATGCTAAAAATAATTTGATCAAAATTACGGTGTATTATGGAACACCCACACCTCTAGCAATTTCAAGCAGGAGCTGAGGATGATAAAATTCATCCGAAAGATCCATGAATCGTACCATGGGACATGCATTTGATGAGATAAAATTCTAAGGGTTAAAATTTTGATACCAAGTCATTAGTTTAAAACTCTCAATGTTCAATTGGATTGGTCCTACCATCCAAGCCTTTAGCATGTCATCCATTGATTCAAAATATAGATTATAGAAACCTTTACCTTTAGGTGTAATCTTTCATGATTTTTAGGATCCCAAATTTTTAAAAGGCATTTCTAAAAGGATTCAATTGTTATATTTTGACCCTTAGATAGTAGCACTCTTCCTAGAATCCTGGACTTGGACATTTCTAATTATTCTTGGTAGAGCTCAGTGTGTGTATATATATATATATATATGATGGGGCATTTTTTGAAAATGTAAACATTTTTAACGGTGTCGATCATCCTTACACATTTTAATGGTTAAGATCAGATCTACTTTTTTTTTACAAGCCTATCGCTCAATTATTTGGTTTCCCCCTCTTTTTTCCTTATCAAAATTACACTCTAATTTAAAAAGTGGGGCATTTTGGTAAAATCAATTTGTTGGCACACACTCTAGTTTCTCACACAAACATATTATTCTTAGTCTTCTCCCGTTCTCTTTTTAGCAACATCAAAAAAACCCTTTTCCCCCCTTTTGTCTCTCCCGTTCCAAAACCCTCAATCTGCCCTCCCTCATCCAACTACTACCAAGCTTCCGTCCTCTAGCCATCATTTCAGAGATCGACCTCCGTTACCACCCCTATATACATCGCTAACATCTGATTAAAAATATGGTATGATCCCGTTTACACACACGCTGATGTCAAGTGATTATTTGTTTAACCAAAAATCCATAATATTTTTTGCTTTGATAATATTGTTTGAATTTTGTTTTGTAACCATATATATGACACTAAACCCTTCCATGTTGGCTTTGTTTTTTATTTATATTAACGAGTTTTTGTGTTTGGTTTCAGATATCTCTCATTGGGTCTGCCCTATTCGATTTGTAGGGGTTCAAAATGGAGGTTTTGGTCCAAGATTAGGGCATTTGGGTATGAGATTTAGATTTACAACTGTTGTTTTATATTTTTGAACTTAAGAGCTTAGTATTTGTGCCATACAGATAAATATGTGCAAGTTGGTTTATTTATTGTAATGCGGTTAAGTTTCTTACATTTGGGGTGTTGATGTTTTTGAAAACTCTTGGTTTTTATCTCAAGGATCTTAGATTTAACACATCTAATTTCTGTTCAGGCTGATTCATTTTTTTAGGTAAGAGCTAATCGATTTTTTTTTTACCAAATGTTCTTTGTCGAATATTACGTGTTTGATGAAATGCCTAAGTTTATGTCTTCTCTCTAATCACTCACTTATCATTGTGGATGAAATGAGTTATGAGATATAATGAATTTCTTAACCATGTAATGTTATCAAATGAGCTATATTTTCAGATCCTTAAAATCTTTATGTTGAGATACTTTTGGCCCAACACAGGTAATGAATTTTTTTAAACTTGGAGTGGTTTCGTTATATTTAAATTTTTTAAACTTTATGGAGCAATCTTATTTTTGTTGTATGTATTGTTTTTAGTGTGTCAAAATTAAGTTCTCCAAAAAAGTTGGTTATACGTAACATGCATTAGTCAGTATATGTGTTTGGGATTTGAAGGGATTCACTTTTGTGTTTTAAGGGATTCCAAAAAAAGTGTTAATTTTTTTTGGATTTGTATACATTTGATCCTTAGAAAGGAATTACCATTATAATAAGAGCATGTTTTTTGAACTGGGTTCACAAAGCCCTTTCTCAAGAGTTACAAATATTTTTTAATATATTTTTTTATAATGCTTATAGTCCTTTCGTACCTTCTCGTGTGTCCATGGATCAAGGTAATAGTGTTCAGTTACTCTCTTATGACAAAGTAACAACTTAGAAGGCTGGAAATAATTGAAACTCATGAACCATGTTCCTGCTCACTGAAGCACTGGAAAATGTGTAACTTCATTGTAGTTTGCAATTATTATTATAATAATTGTAATTTTCTTCGCATTTGGATTTGGAAATTTGTATTCATGGTGTAAGAAATACATCTTTAAATATTGAGTCTTTTGAGTTGAAATCAACTTTGTATGTAATTATATATGATGTGACTTTAGGCAAAAATATGTATGTGTTTATGATTTTAATTCAGTTGATGTGTTTTCACGTTTGTGAGTGTAAAGTTTGTGCTCAAGTTTAATTTGATTAAAATGGATGTTTGGGGCTATAATAGACATTCCATAAAATTAGCTTATTGACTTAATAGCTGAGCTGTTGAGGCAAAATATTGCAAGATTCATTTCTAGGTGGTAATTGAATACCAATCTAATTGGGACTTCATTTTTATGGCAATGAAGCATCCCGCATCACTAATTTAAAGAAACCATAATAAACTTCTTCAATTTTTATCATGCACCTTGACTCTTTAAAATGTACTTAAGTTAAAGTTTTGTTGGACAGTAACTAAATGCTCCTATCTTTGTTGTCAATAGATTCTTAGAGCAACAATGTTGGATAAAACATTATTTTACTAACTTTCTAATTATTTTTTTTTGGATTATAAATATTGTGTGGACTTATGAATGTAATACTACAGAACAATGACACCAAGAGGCATATTTGTGACATGAATGGACATTTATTTTGGGACAATAGATCTCTAATGGTAAAAGTATACAGTGGTTCACCAATTCATTTTTTCTCATATTCTGTGTATATTCTAATGTGTAGTCCTATTTGTTAATATTTCTTATATATCCATTAATTTATTGTATGACTTCAATAAAAACTCGATGTGTAATATCATATTCTTTTGAATTCTTATGAATCTTGATTTAGTATAAAGTTAACCAAGCAGGCATTAGGTGCCATGGATTGAAACATGTGATTTATCTTCATGAGAAGATAATATTGTAAACAAAAAATTCCCACATCGTCCAAGTATAAAATATTTCAAACTGTTGATAAGCCACATGGGCACCTCATCTCTTGAGCTACCATTGGGGGTTGTGTTCTGTGAGGACAAAATTTCCAATTGAGTACATTTGTAGTTTTGACTTATTCGGTGAACAAAACATTATTTATATGTCATAGATAGATTTTTATTTGTCATGATCCCACATGGTCTATGACATGATGATTATTGAAGACGTTGCGACAAAGCATCAAAGAATTAAATTATGCCAAAGATTTACTAGTGCAAAGTTTATTCTTCTTCAAATCCATTTATATTCGGAGATCACACAAGTATGAATGCGTAGTGTTATTAGGACTCAGATTATTTTTTATATAAGATAAGGATGTAGTTTTATAAAGAAAATGGTTTTAAAAATATTTTTAAAAGTGTTTAATCTGGCTACACTTCATTTAGAACTCATAAGGATGAATTAGAGTTAGGTTTTGTGTGGACTCTAATTTAGAAGGTCGCTCGAACGACCATAGGAATCGTTTGCGTGAGATGACCTGTCATTCGAATGACATGGCATCTCGTTTGGCAGCCTATGTTGCTCGAACGACACGCCGACTTAAAAAAATCAATTTAAGTCCAGTTTCGTCATCATTTCAAAGAGCATGCAAAACAAAAATCAGTATCGAAATAGTACATTTTTCTGCAACAGTTTTCTAAGGTTTTTAAGCCAAAACACATCCTTAGAGTTTATAAATATATGTGTTTACATTAGCATATGTTCTTGTGGCCTTTGTTGCACCAACAAGAAGTGTTCTACATCAAATTTTGTTGGGTTTTGCGGTGAATAAGCGAAGAAGGTTACTTTTGTGTTCAACATCGTAGACCACACAAAGCTATATCGGTGGACATCGAGACATACGTAGATGCGTGCGTTGTGGACAAAGATCGTGGAAGAAGGTTACATTCTACGTGGGCACAGTGGAGGAGTGGTAGAATATTCGAAGACGCATTAAGAATCATGGGGACCGAGTCATTGAGTAAGTCTGTCTTTACACTTTGTAAAACCATATCATAGTGATTGTCTGGCTTGGGTCGTCCGAGGTTTTTTCCCGTTTTGGGTTTTTCCTCGTACCTCCGGCGTTGTGAGCATTATTTATTTTATTTTACTTGCTTTAATCACTATAGGCATGTTTATGACTAATTAAGATATACTTCGGTTAAAATAAATTGTTTCACAACTTGGTGTGGTTTAATAAAATTGGAAAAGAGTTTTTCTTAAAGAGAAAGTGATTTTATCATCCTTAAAGCAAGTTGATATTCCACACAATTGATTTAAGATTAAAAAGGGACCTACAAATTGGTAACAAAGCTTAAAAACATATTTTTATTGTGTTTGATCCTTCGTGCTATTAAGGATGAATTTTGGAAATTATGAAAATTTTCGTGCTCCTATTTTTGCTGGAAAAAATTACACTTATTGGAAAATGCGAATGAAGTGTGCTTTAAAAAAAATTAACGAGCGTGTTTGGTAGCGATTGAGAAAGGTTGGTCACCCCCGATCACGAGAGATGGAGAGGTCACTAGTTTAAATCCTGCTCAGTCTTGGACCGAAGCCGAATATAGATTTGCACAATATAAATCTAAAGGTCTTAATGTTATCTCCTCACATGTCACACAAGAAGAATATAATCGAATGATGACTTGTGAAACTTCAAAAGAGGCTTGGGATATTTTGGCATTTACTCATGAGTGTACTAGCACAGTTAGGGAGTCGAAACATCAAAATCTAACCGCACAGTTCGAGACGATTAGGATATTGGAGAGTGTATCTGTTGATGAATTTTATGCTAGATTGTCCAACATTGTTAACTCATCGTATAATTTGGGAGAGAAAATACCCGACAACCGTGTCATTAAGAAAATCCTTAGGTCATTACCGAGTATGTTTGATGCTAAAGTGACTATTTTATACTCCTTGGGTAAGTTAGAGTCGACAAAACTTCAAGAAATTGTAGGTGACTTACAAACCTATGAAATCGACATGATTACCTCCAAGAAAATGTCTAAGAAAGAAAAGGGTATTTATTTGAAAACCCTGAAGGAGGTGACTAAAGTTTCGGATGACGACTCCGATTCCGATTTTGAGGATGTCACCTTGTTGGCAAAGAAGTTCAAAAAGTTTCTTAAATTTCAAAGGCAATAGAAAGATGCCAAAAAGTTTGAGAAATTCAAGAACAATAAGGTAGACTCCACCCCTAAAGAGAAGAGTGAGAAATTTACTAGGGTTGATTCGAATAGGTGTTTTGGGTGTGAGGGCTATGGTCACAAAGTAGCCGAGTGTCCCATTAGACTTAAGAAAGAGGGCAAGAAATTGATTACATATAACGCCACCTTATGTGATAGTGAATTGGAAGAGGGAGAGAGTTCCTCCATTGAGCGTAACTTTGTTGTGTTTATGGCATGTAATGTGAGGGACAACGATATATCTTCCCCCGAGAATACTTGTATGCATGTCACTTCCAAGGACGCTGCGAGTGATTCCCAAGTGTGTGAGGGTGATGAGAGTGAGGATGAGGAGATCGACATAGGTTAGTTGCAAGTTTCATTTAGATAGTTATATGAAGACACGGTGAAGGTGAAAAAGTCCAACTCTAAATTGCAAGATAGGTTGAATGAGTGTGCGGTATAGTCTAATGATGTTTTAATTGTGGAGCTTAGGATACGAGAGAAGAAGCTTTGGGAGAAGTTAGAATATGTTGAGGGCGAGAGAGATAATCTCCGTGGTTTGATGGAGTCTTTGAAAAAGGAGATTTTAGAGTTTGAGGAGTCGAGGCATGTGCTTGAGTCTAGGATTAGAGAGTTGGAGGAGAAGTTGAAAGACTCAAATCAGGTTAAGATTGACTTGGAATCTAGTTCAAAAAAGTTGGATAGAATGTTAGGCACCGTATAAGTCAAGAGAGATATGTGTGGTATAGGCTATGATGATAGAGTTGTTCCCATTACCAAAGCCAATCCCAATCGTGTGAGAGAGCCCATTAGGATCGTGAGGAGAGGTCGACATTTTGGTAATCAATTCCACCACGTTTACACTTGTTCCCATTGTGGTAGGAAAGGTCACCTTAGATGCTTTTGCTATAACCTTAGGAAGGCCGATAGGAAGTTTAGAAATAAATTTTTGTCGATTCCCAGAACCCCCATCCGTAGGTTCTCACCAACTTGGGTTAGAATATCGGACTTAGAGGCTTTAGGACTAAAACTTCATGGTTCCCATTGTGACACCCCGACTAATTAAATACCGGGTAGCTACTCCTTTATTAAATTAATTCAAAATGCCAAGTTGGTCCAGTTAATAGCATCACTGTCGAAAACATTTTAATGATTACTAACCACCTAGTATTTAAAAAGTAAGTGCCAAATTTTATTTAAAGTCTGATTAACAAGCAACAAGTGTAATGAAGAAGAATAACACCATTCATCATAATGAAGTAAATAGAATAACCATCACATAATGTAAATAAAGTCTGGAGGAAAACTCCTCACTAAAATCCCACAACTGAAAGAAGTAAACTGAATACTAAATCAATACATGCCAAAGTCTGAAAACTGTAATGGAAATGTAACTTTAATATAAATGGGCAACATGCCCCACAACTGATAGATAATGAATCTGGAATCCAAGTGATAGAGGCGTCTACAAACAAATCCCTGTAGCTTCCACAAACAGCTACAGCTCGTCACCAGAATGAGTATCCTATGCATGGTGTCCTTGTGGATGGGCACCTAAAATGGTTTTACAAGAAAAGTAGATTTGAAAGCAAACGGGTCAGAGCCCGAATGTGGAGTTATATTTTAAAAACCTGCAAGTGCTTTAAAAACATTTAAAACATTAAATGCAAAGTACATGTTAGGACGTGCACTCACATGATATTCTCACCTCTCGTCTAACTGTGCACTCCTAACGTAAGTACCCATCTACAACGACACAAACCACTAGCTAAGTGACATTATATCTAGCTAGACTGCGATAGGTCCTACCCTTATTACTCGGTTCTATTAACATTATAACGCTCGTAATTAAATAGGGTTTAACGTAAACTCAGATGCTCAATATATTTCACTATCAGCTAACTCGTTATGTTTCTCGAAACAATACTGTAATTATATTCACAACATTAACATGAAGGTTCCCATTAATTAAGTGTATATTATTCACATCATAAATATACGATACAAGCACCCCGAGAACTAAGCTGCGGTGCACACATACTCTGCTATCCATCCCGGTACATCACGTACATAAGGATTACATATTCCGAATCTCTCAGGAATAGTGCACAAAAAACAACATCACAAATAATGGAGGCGAACACAGTCACATCACATGGGTCATGCACATACCTACGCTCCCACGATCAGCGGACTTATTAATATCCCAATAAGTCTTTCTATGACCTATGTTCATCAAGGTAACCAGTCTAAATCCGGGAAACACAAGGATTAGAGGGCCCTAAGCGAACGCAAACCTCCCACGATAGCAAGTATGGTAGGTATGTCATACACACAATCCATATACCAATACTAAGTGAACACACGTCTTAGTAATCTCGTAGTTTAATTGTAGTACTATTCTCATTCTACTACAAATATATACTTTACACTCGTTATACGATTTCGGTTTATAATCATACGCGCCATAATCTATTCTCACGTCGTAGTAGACACTCACGTCTCAACCCAAATGGTTCATTGATTTAAATCACTCGTATATAATTTACACCTCATAATAACCCAAAAGTCCCAAATCTAGCCATATATCATCAAAGGAATGTTAACTCTACCCTCGAACAAGTTTACGGGACTCCCAAAATCAAAACAGGCTAAAAAGGCCCAAACTGTTAGCTCGTTAGAAGTCTCGTTCGAACGAGACTGTTCGAACTAAATCCAGTTCGTTCGAACGAACTGTACCTTCTAACGAGATCTCGTTCGAACGAAGTTCCCTTTCGTTAGAAGTGACTGGTCAATTCGTTAGAAGCTTGTTCGAACGACCTGGGCAGGGGCTTCTAACGACCTACCAGTTTCGTCCCAGATTTGTCTAAATCTTGTTTTTCACCAATTTTACTCCTCAAATCTCCTCCAAACTTTGTCCCAACCATTGTTTTAAGGTCTCCAATCATCCTAAAACATACTAAGGTCATGTACTAACACCGTTTAAGGAATTACTACATCCTAAACATCATTAGATCACAAGATTCTACATTTTTCCCAATTCTTTTCAAGAACACAAACCCTAACATTTTAAATCATGAATTAACCCAATATAAATCCGTTTTAATTTCTTCCAATCACAAATATCATGAGAATAATCATCTACCTATCATTCTACATGCAATTCTCCTCAAGATTTTCAAGTTCTAAGTTCCAAACTACATGGGTTTTCATATTTCACCAAGAACAAACATAAAATTTGAATTATCTAACATGGAAAGAACATTATCTGAAATTAAATGGAATTAAGTCACTTGCCTCGAGTTTATCTCTGATTTAGATGATGGTTTGATGGAGCTTTTCTGCAGAATTTCCTTTCTCTCTCTTTCCCCAAGCTTCTTCTCCAATGGTGGCTAGGGTTTGCTTTGGGAAGGTATTAGAAAACCTAATTCTAATAACCTACGTAGCTTGTTGGGTTAATATGGGTTGGTTAGTGGCTTAGTGGGTCAATTCCCAATCAGATTAAAACTCCCAATTTTCGTCACTTTTAATTCTCCAGAAATACAAAATTACTAAAATGCCCTTTATGTTGCCGGTATGGCCTAAAAATACCCCGGGACCCAAACTAAACCCCCGGCTAGTGTTTTCTGACTATCTCGACCCTTCCGGATGCGTTGGCGCACTCAAAACGACCATACGGATGATAGAAATAAAAATCACTTTTATAGTTAAAATAATATACCATGACACGGCGGTCACACGCGTCTCAACAAAATTTCCAAATTGCCGTATATAAATCTCACGACAAATTTTTCATAATTCAATATTCATATAAAAACATGTATGCACATAATCAAATACCAACTCGCATCTCGTTAGTATCTTATCCGAATTAATTTCCAATTAATACGCATTTAATTAATTAATTCCAAAAATAAATATAGCCAAAAGTACGGAATATTACATACTTCCCCCCTAATAACTGAATTTCGTCCCGAAATTCGAAACTAGAAAGTACCTGCTAAAAACAACTCTGGATAACGTTCGCGCATCTCATCCTCGCGCTCCCATGTGGACTCCTCGACATTGTGATGTCGCCACTGAACACGCACTAATGGGACTATCTTTGACCGCAGTTTCCTCTCGCTTCGGTCCAAAATAGCTATTGGCCCCTCCTCGTAGGAGCTATCCGGCTGGAGATCGATGTCCTCCATAGCAATGTGAGAATGAGCCAAATTATCTCTAAGCTATTTCCTCAGCGAGGAAATATGAAACACGTCGTGAATTCGATGCAAGTGCTCCGGTAGCCCGAGTCTATACGCAACCGGTCCGATCCGCTCAATAATAGGAAATGGCCCCACATATCTCGGTGCCAACTTCCCCTTCTTCCCGAAACGCATAATCCCCTTCATAGGAGATACTCTGAGCAAAACTTGGTCCCCCACTTGGAACTCCCTGAAAAACCTCTTCGCATCAGCATAACTCGTCTGCCTGTCTTGAGCTACCCGAATGCGACTCCGAATCAACTCAATCCTTACCGAAGTATCCTGAATCACTTCTGGCCCAAGTAGTTTATTGTCCCCCACCTCCAACCAACATGCTGGGGAACGACAAGGCCTACCGTACAATGCCTCAAACGGAGCCATGCCAATCGTGAACTGATAGGAGTTGTTGTAAGCAAACTCCACCAGTGGAAGGTACTGATCCCATCCACCCCCGAAGTCAATAATGCACATGCGTAGCATGTCCTCCAACATCTGATTTGTGCGCTCCGTCTGCCCATCGATCTCCGGATGATAAGCTGTACTCAACCGCAATTCCGTGCCCATTGCCTCCTGGAAACTGTCCCAAAACCTCGAAATAAATATCTTGTCTCTGTCAGACACGATATTTAGGGGCACACCATGAAGTCTCACAATCTCTAAAATGAAGAGCTGGGTATACTGTCCCGTAGTGTAGTCAGTCCTTACGGGTAAAAACTGAGTGACCTTGGACAACCTGTCCACAATTACCCAAATGGAGTCATGACCCCTCTGCGACGTAGGCAACCCCGTGATAAAGTCCATTGATATGCTCTCCCACATCCACACCGGGACGTCCAACGGCTGTAGCAATCCTGTCGGTCTCTGATGATCCACTTTTACAAGCTGACAAGTGGCATATTTCGAAACAAACTCAGCGATATCTCTCTTCATACCGCTCCACCAATACTGGCGTCTCATGTCTTGGTACATTTTGTCCCCTCCGGGATGTACCGCGAACCATGAGATGTGCGACTCTGCCATCACCTCGTGTCGCAATTCTTCCCCTTTCGGAACTACCAATCTCCCATTGAAGCGTAATCCCCCGTCTGAGCTAACGGTATAGGACTCGGCTCCCTCTGTTAGTAATCGAACTATCTGCTCCTGACAGAATGAGACATTAGCCTGTGCCCGTACTACCTTCGTGACAATCTGCGGTGTAACAGTCATTACAGACATGAAAAATCGGGCCACTGCATCCTGATGTCTCAATTCCTTCCACTTTGCCTTCCACACCTCTGCTACCTCATCTACTGGCCTATGGCTCAACGCGTCTGCTACCACGTTAGCCTTACCTGGGTGATATTGGATATCGAACTGGTAGTCTTTCACAAACTCAAGCCACCTACGCTGCCGCATATTCAACTCCTTCTGCGTGAATAGGTACTGTATGGACTTGTGGTCCGTGAACAGTTGGAACTTCTCCCCTAAAAGATAGTGCCTCCAAATCCGTAGGGCAAATACCACTGCCGCCAACTCCAAATCATGCGTGGGGTAATTCTTCTCATGAGGCTTAAGCTTACGAGAAGCATAAGCTATGGCCTGTCTCTCCTGTTGTAATACACCTCCAAGTCCTTGCAAGGACGCGTCGGTGTAAACCAAATACTCAACTTTCGGTCTTGGCAATGCTAACACAGGTGCTGAGGTCAATTTGTCATTCAATTCATCGAATGCCAACTGACAGGCATCACTCCAGATGTATGGCACACCCTTACGAGTCAGATGTGTCAAAGGACCTGCTATCTCCGAGAAACCCCGAATAAACCTCCTGTAGTATCCTGCTAGACCCAAGAAACTACGAATTTCCGTTGGTGTCGTGGGCTGTCCCCACTCCCTCACCGCGGATACTTTCCCCAGATCAATAGATATTCCTCGGTCGGAAATAATGTGTCCCAAAAACTGGACTTCCTTCAACCAAAACCCGCATTTCTCATATTTTGCATACAACTCATTCTGACGAAGTGTCTGCAAAACCTGCCTCAAATGCTCGGCGTGCTCCTCCTCTGTCTGGGAGTAAACCAGTATATCATCAATAATGACAGTGACAAACTGATCTAGGAAATCCATGAACACTCTGTTCATCGAGTCCATAAACACTGCTGGAGCGTTGGTCAAACCGAAAGGCATAACCCGAAACTCGTAAGAACCATATCTCGACAAGAACGCGGTCTTCGAGACATCCTCCTCCCTGATACGCAACTGATGGTATCCCGATCTCAAATCAATCTTTGAAAAGAAAGAATCTCCTCTCAATTGGTCGAATAAGTCATCGATTCGAGGCAATGGATACTTATTCCGTATCATGACCATATTCAACTCTCGGTAGTCCACACACAATCTCAGTGAACCGTCCCTCTTCTTCACAAACAAAACTGGAGCGCCCTAAGGTGAGGTACTCCTGCGAATAAATCCCTGACCTAACAGCTGCTCCATCTGATCCCGTAACTCCCTCATCTCAGTTGGAGCCATACGGTATGGTGCGCGTGCTATAGGTCTCGTACCCGGCAATAGGTCTATAACAAAGTCTATCTCTCGACTGGGGGGTAGGCCAGGTATCTCCTGAAACACATTCGAATACTCCCTGACTACTGGGATAGAATCTAAAGGAATCACTACCTCCTTAGAGGTATCCTCCTCAATGTAATACAGATGAGCGGTCGATCCTCCCTTTGGGCGAGGCATCGCCACTATAAACATCTCTTGCCCCAGAATGGCAAAAACAATGCTCCCGCTGAAGCAATCAATCATGGCCCTATAAGCTACGAGCCAATCCATACCGATAATCACATCGTGAACATGCATATCTAATACCAACATGTCTGCAGGTAATACCAAACCACCAATCTCTACCCCCACTCCCCGGCATATAAAGAAAATAAGTGACCCACTCCCCAATGGTGAGTTGACACACGTCACTGTGCTCTCTGCCGTAGCTAACAATCCTAAAGCTTTCGTGAAGTGTGTAGCTATAAAACAGTGTGTAGCCCCCGTATCAAATAATACCCGACCCATAATGCCATGGATAGGAAACGTACCCTCAATCGCGGGCGGTGCCTGTGGAACTGCAGCTTGGTGGACGTTGTAGACACGTCCATACTGTAGCTGCCCCTGCTGAACTGGGACTGCTGGAATGGGTGGCAATGCTGCCATCTGTGGCGGTGCGGGGAGAGCGACGAGAAACATAGGTCTCTACGGCTCCTGGCGAGCACCCTACTACTGCTGCTGTGGGGCCCTGCCCCTATCAGGACAATCATGTCGCTTATGGCCGGTCTTGCCACAAACAAAGCACTTCCCTGGGAAGTTCCCTCCTCTCTGCCCCTGCGGTCCCCAGCCCTGGTGGCCGTTATCGTTCCTCCCGTGGCCCTGCTGGCCCTGGTGAAACTGCTGCCCATTCTGCCCCTGTGGGACCTGATGGCCCTGACGGAAACCTCCCTGTCCTTGCCTGTAGTTCCCCGATCAGAACCTCTTCTGATCCCCCTGCTGCGAACCCTGCTCACCCTGTCTCTGCCCCTGGACAGATTGTGCCCCACCGGCACCATGTCCTCCTATCCTGCCCTAATGGCTAGACTCTCCCGACCTCTTGCCCTCAGCCATATGAAAGCGGTGGTCCTGGCAGTGTAATAAAGCAGCTTTAACCACATCAGAATACGTGGCCAATGAAAGGTTCCCTAACAGATGCTGATGGATCCTCCATGTCAACCCGTCCGTGAACTTCTCAATCTTCTTTTTCTCTGTTGGTATCTCATCTGGAACGATATTCAACAGATTCGTGAACTCGGCCTCATACTCGGCCACGGTCTTACCCTCTTGCCTCAGATTCATCAGTTTCCTCCTCATTTCCGTGTGAACAGCCGATGGAAAGTACTTGCGGTCAAAACGCACCCAGAAGTCCTGAATAGTGAGAGTATCACTCTCATCCATTGTGGTAATAGACTTCCAACACTGCAGTGCAGATCCAACTAGCTTGAAAGTAGCTAGCACTTGCTTCTGGACATCCGTGCACTCATACATCCTCAAGTGCCTCTGCATATCCTTCCTCCACTGGCTCGAGACTACCACATCTGAGCTACCTGCAAACTCTGGCGGATGCGCTTTCTGAAAAGCATCACGTATACGTGCCCAAGCAGACGGGAATGCATTTGCCTGTACTAGCGCGGCAATCGGCGCCTGAGGTGGTGCCTGCTGAACAACGGCAATTGCGGCATTTACCGCTTCGGCTACTATAGCTGCAACCTCAGCAGCGTTCATCATGCCCTGAACTGGAGCGGGCTGGGGTTCGAGCGTTGCATCCCTGGGAACTCGTCGTGCACGTCATGGAGGCATCTGAAATAAGAACAAAGTTTATAAGTTCGTTGTTTATAAACTTAAAATAGCTGAAGAACGAAGCATACATAAAAAGAGTACAACAGTCCTAAAATATAGGGCTCTATATCAAAGAAATTTAGCGGAAACATAATAAGCCGTCAGATCCTAAAGGGCACTAGAACCTGATGCTCTGATACCACCTGTGACACCCCGACTAATTAAATACCGGGTAGCTACTCCTTTATTAAGTTAATTCAAAATGCCAAGTTGGTCCAGTTAATAGCATCAGTGTCGAAAACATTTTAATGATTACTAACCACCTAGTATTTAAAAAGTAAGTGCCAAATTTTATTTAAAGTCTGATTAACAAGCAACAAGTTTAATAAAGAATAATAACACCATTCATCATAATGAAGTAAATAGAATAACCATCACATAATGTAAATAAAGTCTAGAGGAAAACTCCTCACTAAAATCCCACAACTGAAAGAAGTAAACTGAATACTAAATCAATACATGCCAAAGTCTGAAAACTGTAATGGAAATGTAACTCTAATATAAATGGGCAACATGCCCTACAACTGATAGATAATGAATCTGGAATCCAAGTGATAGAGGTGTCTACAAGCAAATCCCTGTAGCTTCCACAAACAGCTACAGCTCGTCAGCAGAATGAGTATCCTATGCATGGTGTCCTTGTGGCTGGGCACCTAAAATGGTTTTACAAGAAAAGTAGATTTGAAAGCAAACGGGTCAGAGCCCGAATGTGGAGTTATATTTTAAAAACCTGCAAGTGCTTTAAAAACATTTAAAACATTAAATGCAAAGTACATGTTAGGACGTGCACTCACATGATATTCTCACCTCTCGTCTAACTGTGCACTCCTAACGTAAGTACCCATCTACAACGACACAAACCACTAGCTAAGTGACATTATATCTAGCTAGACTGCGATAGGTCCTACCCTTATTACTCGGTTCTATTAACATTATAACGCTCGTAATTAAATAGGGGTTTAACGTAAACTCAGATGCTCAATATGCAATATATTTCACTACCAGCTAACTCGTTATCTTTCTCGAAACAATACTGTAATTATATTCACAACATTAACATGAAGGTTCCCATTAATTAAGTGTATATTATTCACATCATAAATATACGATACAAGCACCCAGAGAACTAAGTTGCGGTGCACACATACTCTGCTATCCATCCCGGTACATCACGTACATAAGGATTACATATTTTGAATCTCTCAGGAATAGTGCACAAAAAACAACATCACAAATAATGGAGGCTAACACAGTCACATCACATGGGTCACGCACATACCTACGCTCACACGATCAGCGGACTTATTAATATCCCAATAAGTCTTTCTATGACCTATGTTCATCAAGGTAACCAGTCTAAATCCGGGCAACACAAGGATTCGAGGGCCCTAAGCGAACGCAAACCTCCCGTGATAGCAAGTATGGTAGGTATGTCATACACACAATTCATATACCAATACTAAGTGAACGCACGTCTTAGTAATCCCGTAGTTTAATTGTAGTACTATTCTCATTCTAGTACCAATATATACTTTACACACGTTATACGATTCCGGTTTATAATCATACGCGCCATAATCTATTCCCACGTCCTAGTAGACACTCACGTCTCAACCCAAGTGGTTCATTGATTTAAATAACTCGTATATAATTTACTCCTCATAATAACCCAAAAGTCCCAAATCTAGCCATATATCATCAAAGGAATGTTAACTCTACCCTTGAACAAGTTTACGGGACTCCCAAAATCAAAACAGGCCAAAAAGGCCCAAATTGCCAGCTCGTTAGAAGTCTCGTTCGAACGAGACTGTTCGAACGAAATCAAATTGTCAGCTCGTTAGAAGTCTCGTTCGAACGAGACTGTTCGAACGAAATCCAGTTCGTTCGAACGAATTGTACCTTCTAACGAGATCTCGTTCGAATGAAGTTATCGAACGAAGTTCCCTTTTGTTAGAAGCGACTGGTCAATTCGTTAGAAGCTCGTTCGAACGAGTTCGTTCGAACGAGTTCGTTCGAACGACCTGGGCAGGGGCTTCTAACGACCTACCAGTTTCGTCCTAGATTTGTCTAAATCTCGTTTTTCACCAATTTTACTCCTCAAATCTCCTCCAAACTTAGTCCCAACCATTGTTTTAAGGTCTCCAATCATCCTAAAACATACTAAGGTCATATACTAACACCTTTTAAGGAATTACTACATCCTAAACATCATTAGATCACAAGATTCTACATTTTTCCCAATTCTTTTCAAGAACACAAACCCTAACATTTTAAATCATGAATTAACCCAATATAAATCCGTTTTAATTTCTTCCAATCACAAATATCATGAGAATAATCATCTACCTATCATTCTACATGCAATTCTCCTCAAGATTTTCAAGTTTTAAGTTCCAAACTACATGGGTTTTCATATTTCACCAAGAACAAACATAAAATTTGAATTATCTAACATGGAAAGAACATTCTCTGAAATTAAATGGAATTAAGTCACTTGCCTCGAGTTTATCTATGATTTAGATGATGGTTTGATGGAGCTTTTCTGCAGAATTTCCTTTCTCTCTCTTTCCCCAAGCTTCTTCTCCAATGGTGGCTATGGTGGCTAGGGTTTGCTTTGGGAAGGTATTAGAAAACCTAATTCTAATAACCTACGTAGCTTGTTGGGTTAATATTGTTTGGTTAGTGGCTTAGTGGGTCAATTCCCAATCAGATTAAAACTCCCAATTTTCGTCACTTTTAATTCTCCAGAAATACAAAATTACTAAAATGCCCTTTATGTTGCCGGTATGGCCTAAAAATACCCCGGGACCCAAACTAAACCCCCGGCTAGTGTTTTCTGACTATCTCAACCCTTCCGTACGCGTTGGCGCACTTAAAACGACCATACGAATGATAGAAATAAAAATCACTTTTATAGTTAAAATAATATACCTTGACGCGACGGTCACACGCGTCTCAACAAAATTTCCAAATTGCCGTATATAAATCTCACGAAATTTTTTTCATAATTCAATATTCATATAAAAACATGTATGCACATAATCAAATACCAACTCGCATCTCGTTAGTATCTTATCCGGATTAATTTCCAATTAATACGCATTTAATTAATTAATCCCAAAAATAAATATAGCCAAAAGTACGGGGTATTACACCCATTTGGTTGAACTTTATTCTTCCTATGATAAATTGAAAGGATGATTGTCTTACCATGTTTATCTTTTGTATTATATTTGTCATTTATTGAGGCTTATTTGAAAAAAATACAAAAAGATTTTGTTTTTGATAAAAAGTTTTCAAAAATACAAAAAGATTTTTGGTTTTGAAATCTTTTTGAGTAAAACACAAAAAGATTTTTCTTTTATTTGAGTCAAAATATTTTGAAAAATCCAAGAAGATTTTTCTTTTTTTTCTTTTTGAGTTTACATGTTTGATGTGATATATTGGTGTGCTTGGAATCCCTTCACTTCGTTATCCATGTGGCTAGGACTTTTTGTCATTATTATTGACATGTTAAATGATCTAAACCTTTGCACTATGTAGTTGTTTAGAAGTTGATATGCGTTTTGATTCTACTTTGTTTATATGTGATCTTTGCACACATGCATGAGTATATATAGATGTTGGACTACTCTTATATATTTCAATTTTGTGAGACGTTCTTATCTCAATTTTGTCATCTATGCTTAAGTAGACTTAAGGAGATGTGTGCATGTAAGAATCGTTTACCGTGAGGATTATAATTGAAAAAATGATGATTGTTCACGGGAAAAGGCCTTTAAGAGTGTAAAATTGACTCGTCGTGAAAGCCTCCATGGAAAAGAGCCCAAAAGAAAATTAAGGCAATGTAAAGATTCGTACGCCAAAAATGGGACAAATTAGTTTGTGTTCATTCAAAAGAAAAAATTGATATATTTGAAAGAGTTTGGATGGATAAAATTTAAATGGGTTTGCATAACGAATCCTAATGTTGAAACATTGCATCATGACATTATTATTTGTAGAAACGTCAAAATTCTGGATTCGTGTGCATATAGTATGTTCAATTCATTAAGCTCACACTTTAATTGTCACATATGGCTATGATAAAGTTTGTTGATTTATCGCTATTAATTAGAGCTTCTTGATTATTTCAATGTGTTAGAATTGTGATTCATTAGTTGCAGTTTACGTCCATTCAATTCCATTCCCATGATTGAGCACATTGGTAGTATGTTAGCGTGTAACTCATAATTTGTTTTTTTTTAGTTTTCTATTTTAGCAACCGTCTTAGCACTGTTTTGGATCTGTCAGGCCCTTCCTGGTATTTCTTTCTAAAAAAGTTTTCACTGGGAAAAACTTTAAGATATTTCTAGGACACTGAGCAATTTGGTATGCTCGTTCGAGCGACATAACTTGTTGTTCAAACGAGATGCCACGTTGTTCGACCAACTGGTATATCGTTCGAGCAATCAGTCTGGTATTTGTGTTATTTCTCTATTTCAGTACCCTAATCATGATGGTATAATTTTTGGTACTGCTAAAATCTTCTGGAGTGATTGTTTATAAGCAGATTCTTACAACTCATATTGGTATATTGCATATGGTTCGTTTAATCACACTTGCTTTGATTGTGATATTATTTGTCAGATTAATTGTTTGCTATCAAAAGTATATATATGATTGATCATTTTTTGCTGGTTGTTTAGAATTTATCTAGCTATTCCACATTGGTATATCTCATGCTTGGTAGGTTTATCTTCTCAGCGGGTTGTCTATTCGAGACAAAAAGGGGGAGAGATTTATGTGATGTAGGGGGATTTTTGACTATTGAGAACATATGCATTATTATATATATTGGTATCACTTTGCGATTAGTATATAAATTAGTAAAATTGCTATCATGATATTATTGCTCATATCTTTAAATGGTTTATTCAACATTGATATCATTACGATTTCATATATATTTACATCATTTGTACCTCCATACTTCACTGGGTATTTGTTTATCCATTTCATGTGTGTAAGTATGCTTCAACGATTCGAGATCATAAGTCTACATCACATTCAAACAGTTCATGCTTGTCGATCTTACATATACTAGTTCGTGTCCTTTAATTTTTAACTTTGGGTTTATGGGATGGAATTTAGGTGTCATACGTCTTGATGGCCCGACTTAGGCATTTCACTGGTTTGGTTTTGTCCCAGAATAGTCAAAGGGGGAGATTTGTAAGGACAAAATTTCCAATTGAGTCTATTTATAGTTTTGACTTATTCCATGAACAAAAAATTATTTATATGTCATAGACACGATCCCACGTGGTCTATGACAATAAGATTTCAGAAGACGTTGCAGCAAAGCTTCAAAGAATTAAATTATGCCGAAGGTTTACTGTTGCAAAGTTTATTCGTCTTCAAATCCATTTACATTCCAAGATCACATAGGTATGAATGCCAAGTGTTAATGGGACTCGAATTATTTTTTATTAAAGATAAGGATGTAATTTTATAAAGAAAATGTTTTAAAAAGTGTTTAATTTGATTACACTTCGTTTAGAACTGATAAGGAAGAATTATAGTCAAGTTCTGTTTGGAATCTAATTTAGCAGGTCGCTTGAACGACCATAGGAATTGTTCGCGTGAGATGACGTGTCATTCGAACGACATGGCATCTCGTTTGAACGATACCCTATGTCGCTCAAACGATGCCCCAACTTAAGAAATATATATTTAAGTCCAGTTTTGTCCTCATTTTGAAGAGTGTGCAGAACGAAAATCAGTATCAAAACAATACGTTTTTCAGCAAATGTTTTCTAAGGTTTTTAAGACAAAACACATCCTTAGAGTTTACAAAGTTCCGTGTTTACATTATCATATGTTCCTGTGATCTTTGTTGCACCAAGAAGAAGAGTTCTACATCAAAGTTCACTAGTTTTTGTAGTGAATAAGAGAAGAAGGTTACTTAGGTGTTCAACTTCTTAGACGACACTAAGCCATATCGGTGGACACCGAGACATACGTGGATGCATGTGGTGTGGATAAGCATCGTGGAAGAAGGTTACTTTCTATGTAGGCACTGTAAAGGAGTGGTGGAATATTCGAAGATGCATCAAGACCCGTGGGGATCGGTTTGTTGAGTAAGTCTGTCTTTGTACTTTGTAAAACCATATCATAGTGATTGTCTGTCTTGGGTCGTCCGAGGTTTTTCCCCGTTTTGGGTTTTTCCTCATACCTCCGATGTTGTGAGTATTCTTTACTTTATTTACTGGATTTAATCACTAAATGCATGTTTAGGATTAATCAAGATATAATTCGGTTAACATAAATTGTTTCACCATTTGGTGTGGTTTAATAAAATTGGAAAAAAAGTTTTTTTCCCAAAGAGAAAGTGATTTGTTCATCCTTAAAGCAAGTTGATATTCCACACAATTGATTTGAGATTAAAAAGGGACCTACAAGTTCTATTCATGGGCTATCTAACAGGGTGTAAAGATTTCTTACTCTTGACAAATATTTTAGTGCAAAGACCCCCTTAGAGGGACTGTAAAAGGAAATAATTATTGTCTAATGATATATATGGTTATTATCATTTATTTTAGTGATTTAGAGATGAAATTTGTGTGTAACGCTCAGCTCTCAACAACTGTCAGATTGGGTTTGGATTTTGTTTCAATGGTTTGGAAGGAATGTAGCAGCATTCAGTCCCCCAAACAAAATCTTAGATGAGTTACGAGAGCAGCAACTACTCTGGTATGGGTTTTAACTAATAGAATAGTGTTCGTGTTTGGTGGTTCTTTGGTTCTGTTAATAAATTCCAATATTAATGTCATATCATTTCAATATTTGAATTGATTTAATTACTTGGAATCTAGTTGTTTATGTATCATATCTATTGGTTCATATTAATTATGTGCATCAAAAAACTTGATTAATTTTGTATGGGGTGTTTGTGCTTTATGTTTTTCGGATACTGTGTTGTTTGGACAATCCAAGATATAAAAAATGGCCATATAATGCTTCAATTTTCTGATCATTTCACATATAGTCCTGATTAGAGTTGGAATTTTTGCTTCTGTGGAAATGCATACTGTTGGAAGAAACATTATTCTGCATAGTATTCATACTTTGAGAAGAAGTATTCTTTTAATGTATGTCAATGCATATTGTGGGAAGAAGCTTTGTTAAGAAAGTACATGTTCTATTGAAATAAGAATTAGTTCTGATTTTACATTATATATTATAATGATCAACCTCTTTATTTTAGCTTTCATATTTTTAGTTTTATATTTATAATCAATTTTCAATAGTCTTTTCACACGATTTGTAATGAGTTTGATTTCCAACTGATTTTTCTATAGGTTTGGTTCACAACATGTTTGATTTGCAATGATTTGAAGAGGGTTTGATTTGCAAATGGTTGTGTGTAGCAGGTGTTGCATCTGATTTGATTGCAGTCTGAGATCACAAATCAAGGTTATATTATAGTGAGTGCGTACATTCAGAAGTCGATAAGAGTGTACGAGGTAAACATGTTGGCATTCTATTTTTTAATAGTTCCAATTATCTTTGTACGCACTGCTAAGGAGGTTCTTATACTCAAAACCTACAAATTTATATGCTTTAGATCAATATTATAGCATGCTCATAATATGTAATGCTCATGAAAATAAGCTTGGAAAAGTTCCATTTCTTTTACTTTGATCAATATTCTTGCCATTTCTTTTATATCAATATTCAAAAGTTAATCCTTGCCATTTCTTTAGTTTAGCATCATGAACATAATCTTGGAAAAGTGCTTAAACCTGCTTGGAGCTAGATATATGCTATTGATGTGCTCCAGTCAAGTCACAAGTGAGTGCATAAATTGGTCATTTTTAGTTTACCTATTAAGTTGGACTTTCTAGTGAATATTTTATTAAAATGTATATCTTATGCTTAATATATATGTTATTTGACTTGGTTTACATAGCATTTTCTCTTGGATTTTTAGGCATTACTTTTTTTAAATGTAGTTTTAATTGTTCTTTTGTGCCTTATCAGATATGAATACTGAAACTCAATAGTTCAAGTAACAGTGTTCTTTAAAGAGATTTTAGTGCATCTTTACCTCAAAAATGAGTTTAGAGTTGGTCTAATTGGTAAGACTCATGGACATATACCTTTACTTTGATGTGATATGGACTACTCTGTTTACATATCTCCTAAGTGGAAATTTTTTTCTTCAGGATTAATTCCTATTAATTGAAATCTATTTTTATTTTATGAGTATTGCATTCCATTTCCAAGGTGAGGTTTACCTATTAAGTTGGTGTGATTTTTACACCACAAGTAGGATGTTTGTTAAAGGTGGCAGATGACATTCGCCCTACTTCAAGCATTTTGGGTTACAATAAGAGGGTTGAAAACACGAGTCTACTTGGGCATAAATAGACCTGCTGTTGAACATTGAGTATATGTTGTATATGCTCTGTGAAGTAGTTAAGAGGATTGATAAAAATCTTGAGGAGGTCAAGTCTGCAGCTAAAGAGAAGCAACTTTTGTAGAAAAACTGCGTAGCTGAAGTGTCATCGCTTGAAAAATCAATTTGCGAACATGCAAATAATCAGGAGAGCGGGCCAAAAAATATAGAGAATAAGATTAAGGCAGTAAAGGTAGATTGACAATATCACACAAAGCCAAGCTTGCTTCCATAAGAAATGATCATAATCATGTGGAATATGAGCTCAACACGAGAAGTGTTTACATATTCATTACTTTCTCAAACTTGACACCTCCACATATTGTAAAATTTATTTTATTGTTGTATTTGTAATGGAACGTATTATTTTTGGTGCTCATTAATGATTTTTTTTCTCACTTAGTTTCATTCCTTTTGTGTTGTTTCTTTTGTTTCATTGTGAAATATGTACTCGGTCATGCGTGATTCAAATTTGACAAACATCTTATGTTGCTGCCAACAACTTAAGTTCTTATTCTATTTCAAGTTAAAATAGTATGTTTTGGGAGAAATGCCATAACTTTTTAACCGTAAATCGGAATGAGGCGATTCTGGCACCATTGGATTCTTATCGCCTGTGCGTCGCTAAATTCATTTCTACCTATTTTTGTCCATGTTCAAAGGGTTAAACTCGACTTTAAATTCGCCAGTTCTATTCTTTCATTATCGGATTTGGTTCGTATATGGTTTTTTCATTATTTTTTTTACCTATTATGATTGCGTCCCGTGGTAGTTGATTCAACTCTACATACAAGTTATTTGACTATTTATTATTTGTTAAACAAGGTGGATAGTCCTATAAATAAATGATATTGTGGCCAATTTTTTTAAAATTACCTTTTGTTTTGTCGGGGAATGAAACTTTTGTCGTTTTGTAGTTACATACTGTGGGAAATTTTTTCCATTCTTCAAAATTATCTTTGTCCCTTCAAGAAGGGGCATTCTATTCAAAAAATCTGTCATTTTTTAACTACGCGCGTTGAAATTTTTTGTTGTTTCGCGATTTTGTAGTTTGAAAATTTTTTGTCGTCTCGCGAATACGTAATTTTGAAAATTTTCCGCGTGCCTTCAGGCACAGGCATACGCTAGTGTGTGTGTGTGTGTATAGTACTAGGGAAACTAACCCATCACCTGGTGGACAACGCCAAGGTGGATTGTCCACTATGCGCAATCCCTACGATAGCACTCTCGAGTAGTTATGTTTAAATAAAATACGTAGCATGGACACACACACATATATATATATATATATATATATATATATATATATATATATATATATATATATATATATATATATATATATATATATATATACATCACTCTAATATGCATATATATAGGAAGAATCGTAATTGTACGAATGTCCCACCATGTACAGTTCACCTAATCCCGAAGTTTGATAGATCTTTTCGGTTAATTATTTAACTAATCCATTACCTGAGTACCCTAGTTAATTATTAAATTTCCATTTAATAAAGACATAAAACTATTTGTAATTAAATATCCCCTTACTTAGATAACCTCCCACATACTCTCTTGAGTTGATAAAAATCCTCAAAACATTTCCACAATCCAAAATTAACCCAAACCCATTGTTCGTTCAAAGGAAATACCATCTCATTTGAACGAATGCAACATCTCATTCGAACTACAGAATTCCAAATTTGAAGCATTTTTTGTAGGTGGGATTCATGCCCAAAAATAAATTTCATTTCTAGGGTTATTTCTACCAATATTTCAAGTATTGTAACCCAAATACCATCAAGAAAACAAGATTGCATCATTGTATATTCGATCCTCACATGGTAATACCCATAAATGCAAGATCAAACATGTTTTTATCTAATTCAGCTTCAAAGATTAAATCTTGTCATCAACGTTATACATGTTGATTCCTTAAATCCCATAATTTTATTTCTAATTACAAGTGTAATAATTCCCAATAAGTCATTAGTTTCTCATCATTCATCCCTTATCATTTAGGTTTTCACATCAAATCATATATTTGCAATTTTATTTTTAAACCAAGGAAGTAGTTAACTGCAGTAAAATTGTGTAATACCCCGTACTTTTGGCTATATTTATTTTTGGGATTAATTAATTAAATGCGTATTAATTGGAAATTAATCTGGGTTAAAATACTAACGAGATGTGAGTTGGTATTTGATTATGTGCATACATGTTTTGATATATGTATTTGGTATTATAAAAGTTGTCGTGAGATTTATATACGGCATTTAAGAAATTTTGTTGAGACGCGTGGGACCGCCGCGTCACGGTGTAATATTTTGATTATAAAAGTGAATTTAAAATCTATAAACCATATGGTCGTTTTGAGTGCGCCAACGCGTCCGGAAGGGTCGAGATAGTCAGAAAACACTAGCCGGGGGTGTAGTTTGGGTCTCGGGGTATTTTTAGGCCATACCGGCAACTTAAAGGGTATTTTGGTAATTTTACATTTTGAGGAGTTAAAAGTGACGAAAATTGGGAATTTTAATCTGATGTGGATTTAACCCATTAAGCCCATTAACCAAACCATATTAACCCTTTAAGCTACGGAGGTTATCATTAGGTTTACAACTTTCCCAAAGAAAACCCTAGCCACCTTAAGCCACCATTGGAGAAGAAGCTTGGAGAGAAGGAATTCTGCAGAAAAACTCCATCAAACCTACACCAAAATCAGAAATCGAACCAAGGCAAGTGACTTTATTCCATTTAATTTCAGAGAATGTCTTTTCCATGTTAGAAATTGAAGAATATCAATTGTTCTTGAAAGATAATGAAAACCCATGTTAATTGAACTTAGAACTTGAAATCTTGAGGATGATTTGCATGTAGAATGATAGGTAGATGTTCCTACTGATGATATTTATGATTGGGTGATATTTAAAATGAATTTTATTGGGTTAATTCATGATTCAAAAGTTAGGGTTCATGTTCTTGAAATAATTGGGGAAAAAGTGTAGAGATTTATATTTTGATTGATGTTAGAGAGATTTAATCCTTGAAAACATGTTAGGAGATGACTTGAATATGTTTAGGATGAATTAGAGACCCTAAAACGTTGTTGGGATGAACTTTGGAAGAGGTGAGAAGTGATAAAAATGGATGAAAACGAATTGGGGAAAAATCTGGGCCGAAACTGGTCAGTCGTTAGAAGCAATCCCCAGGTCATTCGAACGAGCTTCTAACGAGTTGACCAGTCCCTGCTAACGACAAGGGATTTCGTTCGATATCTCGTTCGAACGAGATATCATTAGAAGGTACAGTTCGTTCGAACGAACTGGAACCTCGTTCGAACAGCCTCGTTTGAACGAGACTTCTAACGAGTTGACAGAGGAATCTCGTTCGAACAGTCTCGTTCGAACGATACTTCTAACGAGTTGACAGTTCGGTCCTTTTGGGACTGTTTTGATTTTTGGAGTCCCGTAAACTTGTTCGAGGATATAGATAACCTTCCTTTGATGATGTAATGATAGATTTGGGACTTTTGGGTTATTATGAGAAGGAAATTATATACGAGAGTTATATTAAATGGACGGTTTGGGTTGAGACGTGAGTGTCTACTACGACGTGAGAAAATTATGGCGCGTATGATTATAAACCGGAATAGTATATATTATGATAATTATAGTTAGTACGAGAATGCGATATGTACTACGATTAAACTACGGGATTACTAAGATGTGTGTTTACTTAGTATTGGTATATGATTTGTGTGTATGACATACCTACCATACTTGCTATCACGAGAGGTTTGCGTTCGCTTAGGGCCCTCTAATCCTTGTGTTGCCCGGATTTAGACTGGTTACCTTGATGAACATAGGTCATAGAAAGACTTATTGCGATATTAATAAGTCCGCTGATCGTAGGAGCGTAGGTATGTGAGTGACCTATGTGATGTGACTGTGTTCGCCTCCATTGTTTGTGATGTTGTTATCTGTGAACTATTCCTGAGAGATTCGGAATATGTAATCCTTATGTACGTGATGTACCGGGATGGATAGCAGAGTATGTGTGTACCACAACTTAGTTCTCGGGGTGCTTGTACTGTATATTTATGATGTGATTAATATACACTTAATTAATGGGAACCTTCATGTTATTGTTGTGAATATAATTACGGTATTGTTTCGAGAAATATAGCGAGTTAACTGATAGTGTTATGTATTGCATATTGAACATCTGAGTTTACATTAAACCCCTACTTAATTACGAGCGTTATACTGTTAATAGAACTGAGTAATATGGGTAGGACCTATGATAGTCTAGCTAGAGATGATGTCACTTAGCTAGTGGGTTGTGCCGTTATAGATGGGTACTTACGTTAGGAGTGCACAGTTAGACGAGAGGTGAGAATCTCATGTGAGTGCACGTCCTAACATGTACTTTGCATTTAATGTTTTAAATCTTTTTAAAGCACTTGCAGGTTTTTAAAATATAACTCCACATTCGGGATCTGACCCGTTTGCTTTTCAAATCTACTTTTCTTGTAAAACCATTTTTAGGTGCCCAACCACAAGGACACCAAGCATAGGATACTCATTCAGGTGACGAGCTGTAGCTGTTTGTGGAAGCTACAGGGATTTGCTTGTAGACGCTACTATCTTTTGGATTCCAGAGTCACTATCTATCAGTTGTAGGGCATGTGGCCCATTTCTATCAGAGCATCTTTTACATTTCAGTTTTCAGACTTTAGCATGTATTGTTTCAGTATTCAGTTTACTTTTCAGTTGTGGGATTGTAGTGAGGAGTTTTTCCTCCAGACTGTATTTACGTTATGTGATGTTCATTCTATTTACTTCAGTATGGTGAATGGTGTATTTATTTCTTCTTTACACTTGTTGCATGTTAATCAGATTTTAATTAAAATTTGGCACTTACTTTTTAAATACTAGGTGGTTAGTAATAATAAAAAAATGTTTTCAACAGTGATGCTATTAACTGAGCCAACTTGGCATTTTGAATTAATTTAATAAAGGAGTAGCTACCCGGTATTTAATTAGTCGGGGTGTTACAGGTGGTATCAGAGCATCAGGTTCTAGTGTCCTTTAGGATCTGTACAGCTATTATGTTTCCGCTACGTTTCTTTGATATAGAGCCCTATATTTTAGGACTGTTGTACTCTTTTTGTGTATGCTTCGTTCTTCAGCTATTTTAAGTTTATAAACAGCGAACTTATAAACTTTGTTCTTATTTCAGATGCCTCCACGACGTGCACGACGAGTTCCCAGGGATGAAACGCCCGAACCCCAGCCCGCTCCAGTTCAGGGCATGATGAACGCCGCTGAGGTTGCAGCTATAGTAGCCCAAGCGGTAAATGCCGCCATTGCCGTTGTTCAGCAGGCACCACCTCAGGCGTCGGTTGCCGCGCCAGTACAAGTTAATGCATTCCCGTCTGCTTGGGAGCGTGTACGTGACGCTTTTCAGAAAGCGCATCCGCCAGAATTTGCAGGTAGCTCAGATGTGGTAGTCTCGAGGCAATGGAGGAAGGATATGCAGAGGCACTTAAGGATGTATGAGTGCACGGATGTTCAGAAGCAGGTGCTAGCTACTTTCAAGCTAGTTGGATCTGCGCTACAGTGGTGGGAGTCCATTACCACCATGGAGGAGAGGGATACTCTCACGATTCAGGAGTTCTGGGTGCGGTTCGACCGCAAGTATTTTTGGTCAGCTGTTTATACGGAAATGAGGAGGAGATTGATGAGTCTGAAGTAGGAAGGTAAGACCGTGGCCGAGTATGAGGCCGAGTTCACGAATCTGTTGAACATCGTTCCAGACGAGATACCAACAGAGAAGAAGAAGATTGAGAAGTTCACGGACGGGTTGACTTGGAGGATCCGTCAGCATCTGCTAGGGAACCTATCGTTGGCCACTTATTTTGATGTGGTTAACGCTGCACTGTTGCACTACCAGGACCACCGTCTTCATATGGCCGAGGGCAAGAGGTCGGGGGAGTCTAGCCATCAGGGCAGGACTGGAGGACATGGTGCCAGCGGGGCACAATCTGGTCAGGGGCAGAGACAGAATGAGCAGGGCTCCCAGCAGGGGGATAATAAGAGGTTCCGGTCAGGGAACTACAGGCAGGGACTGGGAGGTTTTCGTCAGGGCCACCAGGGTCCAAACGGCCATCAGGGCCAACAGGGGCAGAATGGGCAGCAGTTTCACCAGGGCCAGCAGGGCCAAGGGAGGAATGGTAACGGCCACCAGGGCCGAGGACAGCAGGGGAAGAGAGGAGGGAACTTCCTAGGGAAGTGCTTTGTTTGTGGCAAGACTAGCCATAAGCGACGGGATTGTCCTGATAGGGGCAGGGCCCCACAGCAGCAGCAGCAGGGTGCTCGCCAGGAGCCACAGAGACCTATGTTTCCCGCCGCTCTCCCCGCACCGCCACAGATGGCAGCATTGCCACCCATTCCAGCAGTCCCAGTTCAGCAGGGGCAGCTACAGTATGGACGTGTCTACAACGTCCACCAGGCTGCAGTTCCACAGGCACCGCCCGCGATTGAGGGTACATTTCCTATCCATGGCACTATGGGTCGGGTATTATTTGATACGGGGGCTACACACTGTTTTATAGCTACACACTTCGCGAAAGCTTTAGGATTGTTAGCTACGGCAGAGAGCACAGTGACGTGTGTCGACTCACCATTGGGGAGTGGGTCACTTATTTTCTTTATATGCCGGGGAGTGGGGGTAGAGATTGGTGGTTTGGTATTACCTGCAGACATGTTGGTGTTAGATATGCATGTTCACGATGTGATTATTGGGATGGATTGGCTCGTAGCTTATAGGGCCATGATTGATTGCTTCAGCGGGAGCATTGTTTTTGCCATTCCGGGGTAAGAGATGTTTGTAGTGGCGATGCCTCGCCGTAGAGGGAAGATCGACCGCTCATCTGCATTACATTGAGGAAGATACCTCTAAGGAGGTAGTGATTCCTTTAGATTCTATCCCTGGAGTCAGGGAGTTTTCGGATGTGTTTTAGGAGATACCAGGCTTACCCCCCAGTCGAGAGATAGAGTTTGTTATAGATTTGCTACCTGGTACGAGACCTATAGCACGCGCACCGTACCGTATGGCTCCAGCTGAGATGAGGGAGTTATGGGATCAGATAGAGCAGCTGTTAGGTCAGGGCTTTATTCGCAGGAGTACCTCACCTTGGGGCACTCCAGTTCTTTTTGTGAAGAAGAGGGACGGTTCACTGAGATTGTGTGCGGACTACCGAGAGTTGAATAAGGTCACGATACGGAATAAGTATCCGTTGCCTCGAATGGATGACTTATTCGACCAATTGAGAGGAGCTTCTTTCTTCTCGAAGATTGACTTGAGATCGGGATACCATCAGTTGCGTATCAGGGAGGAGGATGTCTCGAAGACTGCGTTCTTGTCGAGATATGGTTCTTACGAGTTTTGGGTTATGCCTTTCGGTTTGACCAACGCTCCAGCAGTGTTTATGGACTTGATGAACAGAGTGTTCAGGGATTTCCTAAATCAGTTTGTCATTGTCTTTATTGATGATATACTTGTTTACTCCCAGACAGAGGAGGAGCACGCCGAGCATTTGAGGCAGGATTTGCAGACACTTCGTCAGAACGAGTTGTATGCAAAATATGAGAAGTGCGGGTTTTGGCTGAAGGAAGTCCAGTTTTTGGGACACATTATTTCCGACCAGGAAATATCTGTTGATCTGGGGAAGGTATCAGCGGTGAGGGAGTGGGGACAGCCCACGACACCAACAGAGATTCGTAGTTTCTTGGGTCTAGCAGGATACTACAGGAGGTTTATTCGGGGTTTCTCGGAGATAGCAGGTCCTTTGACACATCTGACACGTAAGGGTGTGCTAAACATCTGGAGTGATGCCTGTCAGTTGGCATTCGATTAATTGAAGGACAAATTGACCTCAGCACCTGTGTTAGCATTTCCGAGACCGGGAGTTGAGTATTTGGTTTACACCGATGCGTCTTTGCAAGGACTGGGAGGTGTATTACAGCAGGAGAGACAGGCCATAGCTTATGCTTCCCGTAAGCTTAAGCCTCATGAGAAGAATTACCCCACGCATGATTTGGAGTTGGCAGCAGTTGTATTTGCCCTATGGATTTGGAGGCACTATCTTTTGGGGGAGAAGTTCCAACTGTTCACGGACCACAAGTCCCTACAGTACCTATTCACGCAGAAGGAATTGAATATGCGGCAGCGTAGGTGGCTTGAGTTTGTGAAGGACTACCAGTTCGACATCCAGTACCACCCGGGAAAGGCTAACGTGGTGGCAAACGCGTTGAGCCGTAGGCCAGCAGATGAGGTGGCAGAGGTGTGGAAGGCTAACTAGAAGGAATTGGGACACCAAGATGCAGTGCCCGATCTTTCATGTCTATGATGACCGTTACACCGCAGATTGTCACGTAGGTAGTACGGGCACAGGCCAATGACTCATTCTGTCAGGAGCAGATAGTTCGATTACTAGCAGAAGGAGTCGAGTCCTATACCGTTAGCTCAGACAGGGGATTGCGCTTCAATGGGAGATTGGTAGTTCCGGAAGGGGAGGAATTGCGACACGAGGTGATGGCAGAGTCGCACGGCTCACGGTTCGCGGTACATCCCGGAGGGGACAAAATGTACCAAGACATGAGACGCCAGTATTGGTGGAGTGGTATGAAGAGAGATATCGCTGAGTTTGTTTCGAAATGCACCACTTGTCAGCTTGTAAAAGTGGATCATCAGAGACCGACAGGATTGCTACAGCCATTGGAGGTCCCGGTGTGGATGTGGGAGAGCATATCCATGGACTTTATTACGGGGTTGCCTACGTCGCAGAGGGGTCACGGCTCCGTTTGGGTAATTGTGGACAGGTTGTCCAAGGTCGCTCACTTTTTACCCATAAGGACTGACTACACGACGGGACAGTACGCCCAGCTCTTCATCTCAGAGATTGTGAGACTTCACGGTGTGCCCCTGAATATCGTGTCTGACAGAGAGAAGATATTTGTTTCGAGGTTTTGGGAGAGTTTCCAGGAGGCCATGGGCATGGAATTGCGGTTGAGTACGGCTTATCATCCGCAGACTGATGGGAAGACTGAGCGCACAAATCAGATGTTGGAGGACATGCTACGCATGTGCATTATTGACTTTGGGGGTGGATGGGAGCAGTACCTTCCACTGGTGGAGTTTGCTTACAACAACTCCTATCAGTTCACGATTGGCATGGCTCCGTTTGAGGCATTGTACGGTAGGCCTTGTCGTTCCTCAGCATGTTGGTTAGAGGTGGGGGACAACAAACTGCTTGGGCCGGAAGTGATTCAGGATACTTCGGCAAGGATTGAGTTGATTCGGAGTCACATTCGGGTAGCTCAAGACAGGCAGAAGAGTTATGCTGATGCGAAGAGATTTTTCAGAGAGTTCCAAGTGGGGGACCAGGTTTTGCTCAGGGTATCTCCTATGAAGGGGATTATGCGTTTCGGGAAGAAAGGGAAGTTGGCACCGAGGTATGTGGGGTCGTTTCCTATTATTGAGCGGATCGGACCGGTTGCGTATAGACTTCGACTACCGGAGCATTTGCATCGGATTCACGATGTATTCCATATCTCCTCGCTAAGAAAATACCTTAGAGATAACCTGGCTCATTCTCACATTGATGTGGAGGACATCGATCTCCAGCCGGATAGCTCCTACGAGGAGGGGCCGATTGCTATTTTGGACCAAAGCGAGAGGAAACTGCGGTCAAAGATAGTTCCGTTAGTGCGTGTTCAGTGGCGACATCACAATGTCGAGGAGTCCACATGGGAGCGCGAGGATGAGATGCGCGAACGTTATCCAGAGTTATTTTTAGCAGGTACTTTCTAGTTTCGAATTTCGGGACGAAATTCAGTTATTAGGGGGGAAGTATGTAATACCCCGTACTTTTGGCTATATTTATTTTTGGGATTAATTAATTAAATGCGTATTAATTAGAAATTAATCCGGGTTAAAATACTAATGAGATGCGAGTTGGTATTTTATTATGTGCATACATGTTTTGATATATGTATTTGGTATTATAAAAGTTGTCGTGAGATTTATATACGGCATTTTAGAAATTTTGTTGAGACGCGTGGGACCGCCGCGTCACGGTGTAATATTTTGATTATAAAAGTGAATTTAAAATCTATAAACCGTATGGTCGTTTTGAGTTTGCCAACGCGTCCAGAAGGGTCGAGATAGTCAGAAAACACTAGCCGGGGGTGTAGTTTTGGTCTCGGGGTATTTTTAGGCCATACCGGCAACTTAAAGGGTATTTTGGTAATTTTACATTTTGAGGAATTAAAAGTGACGAAAATTGGGAATTTTAATCTGATGTGGATTTAACCCATTAAGCCCATTAACCAAACCATATTAACCCTTTAAGCTACGGAGGTTATCATTAGGTTTACAACTTTCCCAAAGAAAACCCTAGCCACCTTAAGCCACCATTGGAGAAGAAGCTTGGAGAGAAGGAATTCTGCAGAAAAACTCCATCAAACCTACACCAAAATCAGAAATCGAACCAAGGCAAGTGACTTTATGTGACACCCCGACTAATTAAATACTGGGTAGCTACTCCTTTATAAAATTAATTCAAAATGCCAAGTTGGCTCAGTTAATAGCATCACTGTCGAAAACATTTTATTATTACTAACCAGCTAGTATTTAAAAAGCAAGTTGCCAAATTTTAATTAAATCTGATTAACATGCAACAAGAGTAATGAATAACTAAATAACACCATTCACCATACTGAAGTAAAATGAATAACCATCACAATATGTAAATAAAACCTGGAGGAAAAACTCCTCAATACAAATCTCACAACTGATAAGTAAACTGAAATAAATAACTAAAACTGAATACTGAGCAATACATGCTAGAGTCTGAAAACTGAAATGTAAAAATGTCTAATAGAATTGGGCAACATGCCCTACAACTGATAGATGCTGAGACTGGAATCCAAATGAGAGAGGCGTCTAAAAGCAAGTCCCTGTAGCTTCCACAAACAGCTACAGCTCGTCACCTGAATGAGAATCCTATGCTTGGTGTCCTTGTGGCTGGGCACCTAAAATGGTTTTACAAGAAAATATATTTGAAAGCAAATGGGTCAGAGCCCGAAAGTGGAAATCATTTTAAAAACCTGCAAGTGCTTTAAAAACATTTAAAACATTAAATGCAAAGTACATGTTAGGACGTGCACTCACATTAAATTCTCACCTCTCGACTAACTGTGCACTCCTAACGTAAGTACCCATCTATAACTACCCTTTCCACTAGCTAAGTGACAACGTAACTAGCTAGACTACCAAAGGTTCTACCCATTTTACTCGGTTAATTTAACATAACAACGCTCATAATTTAATAGAGGTTTAACGTAAACTCAGTTACTAACTATGCCATTGATATAACTATCAGCTAACTCATTATATAACTCGAAACAATACCGTAATATTTTTACAACATTAACATGAGGATTTCCGTTAATTTAAAGTATATTATTCACATCATAAATATACGATACAAGCACCCCGCAATCTAAGCTGTAGTGAACACATACTCTGCTATCCATCCCGGTACATCACGTACATAAGGATTACATATTCCGAATCTCTCAGGAATAGTTTACCGATAACAACATCACAAATAATGGAGGCTAACACAGTCACCATCACATGGGTCACGTACATACCTACGCTCCCATGGTCATGCAGACTTATTAATATCACAATAAGTCCTTCTATGATCTATGTTCATCAAGGTACCAGTCTAAATCCCCCCCGTAGGCACACAAGGATTAGAGGGTCCTAAGCGAACGCAAACCTCCCCCGTGATAGCAAGTATGGTAGGTATGTTATACACATAAACTATATACTAAGCATTCACACATCTTAGATATTACCATATTAATAAGGTATTTTCTACATCATTATACCATTATTCCCAACTTATATATATTTCAAGTCTCCCGTTAATATAAAGTTAAATTACCAACACGTCTCACGCCGTAGTCCCTTATCCTTAAAACCTAACTATAATAGATTATTAGGTTCCGATTATTCCCAAATATAACATCTTAATTCCTAAGGTCTTTACTTCTGCTCTAAGCCTTATTTCATCGAATTACACAATTTTGCACTATTAACCCAAACGTTACCTCTCTAACGAATCTCAATAACCTAGAATAATTCCCCGAATTGCATTCTAATTAAAGTCCACTATAATAATCACTCCTACTGGTCTCCTTAAGGTTGAGGGTATTCATAAGGTCTCCAAACATATTCTCCGAGGGTTTCCACCATTAAAATCAAATTAAGGAAAATTTTACTCATTCTGGGAGGGTCGATCGATCGACCTATGAATATCGATCGAGTGATCTAGTCGATCGATCGACTGATGAATGTCGATCGATCGATCGAACAGGTATGGCTACGGATTGCTTCGTTCTGCAGATTTGAAAACGTCCCAAAACTTATTTCTAACGTATGATTCTCAGATATAACGTTATAGTAATGTCATATAACAATCCTACAATATTACTAACGTCCATAAATCAATATTTCAACAACTATAGGCTACATATGGATCAATCTTCATCAAAAACCTAGTTTTTTCTGATTTTTCTCAAGAACAGTCATGAACCTCATTTAAATCCGTTTTTGGTATTACAAAAGGCAGTAATTCACATAATATGATCGTCCAGTAACATTCTACATGCAACCTATATCCCAAAATTCAAACTAATAACTCCAATCTCATGGGTTTTTCATTATCTTCCAAGAACATACAAAGTTTTTTCGAATAATCTAACATGGAAGAATCATTCTCTGAAATTTAAATGGAATAAATCACTTGCCTTGGTTTGATTTCGGATTTGGTGTTGATTTGGTGAAGAATCTCTGCAGAATTCCTCTCTCTCTCTCCTTCTCCAAGCTTTCTTCTCTAAAAGATGGCTATGGTGGCTAGGGTTTTCTTTGGGAGAGTTGGAAGACTAAATGATAACCTACGTAGCTTATGGGGTTAATAAAGGGTTGGTTGGGTCAATCCTTATCAGATTACAACTCTCAATTTTCGTCACTTTTAATTACCCAAAAATACCAAATTACTAAAATACCCTTTAAGTTACCGGTATGGCCTAAAAATACCCCAGGACCCAAGCTATACCCCCGGCTAGTGTTTTCTGACTATCTCGACCCTTCCGGACGCATTGACGCACTCAAAACGACCATACGGATTATAGATTTTAAATTCACTTTTATTAATCAAAATAATATACCGTGACGCGGCGGTCCCACGCGTCTCAACAAAATTTCTAAAATGCCGTATATAAATCTCACGACAAATTTTATAGTACCAGATACATGTATAATCATATATGCACATAATCAAATACCAATTCGCATCTCATTAGTATTTATAACCCGGATTAATTTCCAATTAATACGCAATTTAATTAATTAATCCCAAAAATAATTATAGTCAAAAGTACGGGGTATTACATACTTCCCCCCTAATAACTGAATTTCGTCCCGAAATTCGAAACTAGAAAGTACCTGCTAGAAATCACTCTGGATAACGCTCACGCATCTCATCCTTGCGCTCCCATGTGGACTCCTCGACATTGTGATGTCGCCACTGAACACGCACTAACGGGACTATCTTTGACCGCAGTTTCCTCTCGCTTCGGTCCAAAATAGCAATTGGCCCCTCCTCGTAGGAGCTATCCGGCTGGAGGTCGATGTCCTCCACAGCAATGTGAGAATGAGCCAAATTATCTCTAAGGTATTTCCTCAGCGAGGAAATATGGAACACGTCGTGAATCCGATGCAAATGCTCCGGTAACCCGAGTCTATACGCAACCGGTTCGATCCGCTCAATGATAGGAAATGGCCCCACATATCTCGGTGCCAACTTCCCCTTCTTCCCGAATCGCATAATCCCCTTCATCGGAGAAACCCTGAGCAAAACCTGGTCCCCTACTTGGAACTCCCTGAAAAATCTCTTCGCATCAGCATAACTCTTTTGCCTGTCTTGAGCTACCCGAATGCGACTCCGAATCAACTCAATCCTTGCCGAAGTATCATGGATCACTTCTGGCCCAAGTAATTTGTTGTCCCACACCTCCAACCAACATGCTGGGGAACGACAAGGTCTACCGTACAATGCCTCAAACGGAGCCATGCCATTCGCGAACTGATAGGAGTTGTTGTAAGCAAACTCCACCAGTGGAAGGTACTGCTCCCATCCTCCCCCGAAGTCAATAATGCACATGCGTAGCATGTCCTCCAACATCTGGTTGGTGCGCTCTGTCTGCCCATCGGTCTGCGGGTGATAATCCGTACTCAACCGCAATTCCATGCCCATGGCCTTCTGGAAACTCTCCCAAAACCTCGAAACAAATATCTTGTCTCTGTCAGACACGATATTCAGGGGCACACCGTGAAGTCTCACAATCTCTGAAATGAAAAGCTGGGCATACTGTCCCGTAGTGTAGTCAGTCCTTACGGGTAAGAAGTGAGCGACCTTGGACAACCTGTCCACAATTACCCAAACGGAGTCGTGACCCCTTTGCGACGTAGGCAACCCCGTGACAAAATCCATGGATATGCTCTCCCACATCCACACCGGAACCTCCAACGGCTGTAGCAATCCTGCTGGTTTCTGATGATCCACTTTTACAAGCTGACAAGTGGCGCATTTCGAGACAAACTCAGCGATATCTCTCTTCATACCGCTCCACCAATATTGCCGTCTCATGTCTTGGTACATTTTGTCCCCTCCGAGATGTACCGCGAACCGTGAGCCGTGCGACTCTGCCATAACATCGTATCGCAATTCTTCCCCTTCCGGAACTACCAACCTCCCATTGAAGCGCAATCCCCCGTCTGAGCTAACGGTATAGTACTCGGCTCCCTCTGCTAGTAATCGAACTATCTGCTCCTGACAGAACGAGTCATCGGCCTGTGCCCGTACTACCTTCGTGACAATCTACGGTGTAACGGTCATCACAGACATGAAAGATCGGGCCACTGCATCCTGGTGTCCTAATTCCTTCCACTTAGCCTTCCACACCTCTGCCACCTCATCTGCTGGCCTGCGGCTCAACGCGTCTGCTACCACGTTAGCCTTACCCGGGTGGTACTGGATGTCGAACTGGTAGTCCTTCACAAACTCAAGCCACCTACGCTGCCGCATATTCAATTCTTTCTGCGTGAACAGATACTGTAGGGACTTGTGGTCTGTGAACAGCTGAAACTTCTCCCCCAAAAGATAGTGCCTCCAAATCCATAAGGCAAATACCACTGCTGCCAACTCCAAATCATGTGTGGGGTAATTCTTCTCATGAGGCTTAAGCTTACGGGAAGCATAAGCTATGGCCTGTCTTTCCTGCTGCAACACACCTCCCAGTCCTTGCAAAGACGCATCGGTGTAAACCAAATACTCAACTCCCGGTCTCGGCAATGCTAACACAGGTGCTGAGGTCAATTTGTCCTTCAATTCATCGAATGCCAACTGACAGGCATCACTCCAGATATATGGCACACCCTTAGGAGTAAGATGTGTCAAAGGACCTGCTATCTCCGAGAAACCCCTAATAAACCTCCTGTAGTATCCTGCCAGACCCAAGAAACTACGAATCTCCGTTGGTGTCGTGGGCTGTCCCCACTCCCTCACCGCTGACACCATCCTCGGATCGACAGATATTCCCTAGTCGGAAATAATGTGACCCAAGAACTGGACCTCCTTCAACCAAAACCCGCACTTCTCATATTTTTCATACAGCTCATTCTGACGAAGTGTCTGCAAAACCTCCCTCAAATGCTCGGCGTGCTCCTCCTCTGTCTAAGAGTAAACCAGAATGTCATCAATGAAGACAATGACAAACTGATCGAGGAAATCTCTGAACACCCTGTTCATCAAGTCCATAAACACTGCTGGAGCGTTGGTCAAGCCGAAAGGCATAACCCGAAACTCATAAGAACCATATCTCGACAAGAACGCAGTCTTCGAGACATCCTCCTCCCTGATACGCAACTGATGGTATCCCGATCTCAAATCAATCTTCGAGAAGAAAGAAGCTCCTCTCAATTGGTCGAATAAGTCATCGATTCGAAGCAACGGATACTTATTCCGTATGGTGACCTTATTCAACTCTCGGTAGTCCACGCACAATCTCAGTGAACCATCCCTCTTCTTCACAAACAAAACTGGAGCGCCCCAAAGTGAGGTACTCCGGCGAATAAAGCCCTGCCCTAATAGCTGCTCTATCTGATCCCATAACTCTCGCATTTCAGTCGGAGCCATACGGTACGGTGCACGTGCTATAGGTCTCGTACCCGGTAGCAAGTCTATAACGAAGTCTATCTCTCGACTGGGTGGTAAGCCTGGTATCTCCTGAAACACATCTGAATACTCCCTGACAGCCGGGATCGAATCCAAATGAATCACAACCTCCTTAGAGGTATCCTCCTCTATGTAATACAGATGAGCGGTCGATCCTCCCTCTGGGCGAGGCATCGCCACTATAAACATCTCCTGCCCCGGAATGGCAAAAATAATGCTCCCGCTGAAGCAATCAATCATGGCTCTATATGCTACGAGCCAATCCATACCGATGATCACATCGCGAACATGCATGTCTAACACTAACATGTCCGCAGGTAATACCAAACCACCAACCTCTACTCCCACTCCCCAGCATATAAAGAAAATAAGTGACCCACTCCCTAATGGTGAGTCGACACACGTCACTGTGCTCTCTGCCGTAGCTAACAATCCTAAAGCTTTTGCGAAGTGTGTAGCAATAAAATAGTGTGTAGCACCCGTATCAAATAACACCCGACCCATAGTGCCATGGATAGGAAACGTACCCTCGATTGCGGGCGGTGCCTGTGGAACTGCAGCCTGGTGAACGTTGTAGACACGTCCATACTGTAGCTGCCCCTGCTGAGCTGGGACTGCTGGAATGGGTGGCAATGCTGCCATCTGTGGCGGTGCGGGAAGAGCGGCGGGAAACATGGGTCTCTGTGGCTCCTGGCGAGCACCCTGCTGCTGCTGCTGTGGGGCCCTGCCCCTATCAGGACAATCCTGCTTCTTATGGCCAGTCTTGCCACAAGTAAAGCACTTCCCTGGGAAGTTTCCTCCCCTCTGCCCCTGCTGTCCCCGGCCCTGGTGGCCGTTACCATTCCTCCCTTGGCCCTGCTGGCCCTGATGGAACTGCTGCCCATTCTGCCCCTGTTGGCCCTGCTGGCCGTTTGGACCCTGATGGCCCTGGCGGAAACCTCCCTATCCCTGCCTGTAGTTTCCTGACCGAAACCTCTTATTGTCCCCCTGCTGGGTACCCTGCTCAGTCTGTCTCTACCCTTGACCGGTCTGTGCCCCGCTGGCACCATGTCCTCCAGTCCTGCCCTGATGGCTAGACTCCCCTGACCGCTTGCCCTCGGCCATATGAAAACGGTGGTCCTGGCAGTGCAATAGTGCAGCGTTAACCACATCAGAATATGTGGCCAACGATAGGTTCCCTAGCAGATGCTGACGGATCCTCCAATTCAACCCATCAGTGAACTTCTCTATCTTCTTCTTCTCTGTTGGAATCTCGTCTGGAACGATATTCAACAGGTTAGTAAACTCGGCCTCATACTCGGCCACTGTCTTGCTCTTCTGCCTCAGACTCATAAGCTTCCTCCTCATCTCAGTATGAACTGCGGATGGAAAGTACTTGCGGTCAAACCGCACCCAGAACTCCTGAATGGTGAGGGTATCCCTCTCCTCCGCGGTGGTAATGGACTCCCACCACTGCAGCGCAGATCCAACTAGCTTGAAAGTAGCTAGCACCTGCTTCTGAACATCAGAGCACTCATGCATCCTCAAGTGCCTCTGCATATCCTTCCTCCATTGGCTCGAGACTACCACATCTGAGCTTCCTGCAAACTCTGGCGGATGCGCTTTCTGAAAAGCGTCGCGTACACGTTCCCAAGCAGACGGGAATGCATTAACCTGGACGGGCGCGGCAACCGGCGCCTGAGGTGGTGCCTGCTGAATCACGGCAATCGCGGCATTCACCGCTTGAGCTACTATAGCTGCAACCTCAGTGGCGTTCAACATGCCCTGAACTGGAGCGGGCTGGGGTTCGGGCGTTGCATTCCTGGGAACTCGTCGTGCACGTCGTGGAGGCATCTGAAATGAGAACAAAGTTTATAAGTTCACGGTTATAAACTTTAAAATAGCTGAAGAACGAAGCGTACACACAAAGAGTACAACAGTCCTAAAATATAGGGCTCTATATCAAAGAAAACGTAGCGAAAACATAATAGCCGTACAGATCCTAAAGGACACTAGAACCTGATGCTCTGATACCACCTGTGACACCCCGACTAATTAAATACCGGGTAGCTACTCCTTTATAAAATTAATTCAAAATGCCAAGTTGGCTCAGTTAATAGCATCACTGTCGAAAACATTTTATTATTACTAACCACCTAGTATTTAAAAAGCAAGTTGCCAAATTTTAATTAAATCTGATTAACATGCAACAAGAGTAATGAATAACTAAATAACACCATTCACCATACTGAAGTAAAATGAATAACCATCACAATATGTAAATAAAACCTGGAGGAAAAACTCCTCAATACAAATCTCACAACTGATAAGTAAACTGAAATAAATAACTAAAACTGAATACTGAGCAATACATGCTAGAGTCTGAAAACTGAAATGTAAAAATGTCTAATAGAATTGAGCAACATGCCCTACAACTGATAGATGCTGAGACTGGAATCCAAATGAGAGAGGCGTCTAAAAGCAAGTCCCTGTAGCTTCCACAAACAGCTACAGCTCGTCACCTGAATGAGAATCCTATGCTTGGTGTCCTTGTGGCTGGGCACCTAAAATGGTTTTACAAGAAAATATATTTGAAAGCAAATGGGTCAGAGCCCGAAAGTGGAAATCATTTTAAAAACCTGCAAGTGCTTTAAAAACATTTAAAACATTAAATGCAAAGTACATGTTAGGACGTGCACTCACATTAAATTCTCACCTCTCGACTAACTGTGCACTCCTAACGTAAGTACCCATCTATAACTACCCTTTCCACTAGCTAAGTGACAACGTAACTAGCTAGACTACCAAAGGTTCTACCCATTTTACTCGGTTAATTTAACATAACAACGCTCGTAATTTAATAGAGGTTTAACGTAAACTCAGTTACTAACTATGCCATTGATATAACTATCAGCTAACTCATTATATAACTCGAAACAATACCGTAATATTTTTACAACATTAACATGAGGATTTCCGTTAATTTAAAGTATATTATTCACATCATAAATATACGATACAAGCACCCCGCAATCTAAGCTGTAGTGCACACATACTCTGCTATCCATCCCGGTACATCACGTACATAAGGATTACATATTCCGAATCTCTCAGGAATAGTTTACCGATAACAACATCACAAATAATGGAGGCGAACACAGTCACCATCACATGGGTCACGCACATACCTACGCTCCCATGGTCATGCAGACTTATTAATATCACAATAAGTCCTTCTATGATCTATGTTCATCAAGGTACCAGTTTAAATCCCCCCCGTAGGCACACAAGGATTAGAGGGTCCTAAGCGAACGCAAACCTCCCCCGTGATAGCAAGTATGGTAGGTATGTTATACACATAAACTATATACTAAGCATTCACACATCTTAGATATTACCATATTAATAAGGTATTTTCTACATCATTATACCATTATTCCCAACTTATATATATTTCAAGTCTCCCGTTAATATAAAGTTAAATTACCAACACGTCTCACGCCGTAGTCCCTTATCCTTAAAACCTAACTATAATAGATTATTAGGTTCCGATTATTCCCAAATATAACATCTTAATTCCTAAGGTCTTTACTTCTGCTCTAAGACTTATTTCATCGAATTACACAATTTTGCACTATTAACCCAAACGTTACCTCTCTAACGAATCTCAATAACCTAGAATAATTCCCCGAATTGCATTCTAATTAAAGTCCACTATAATAATCACTCCTACTGGTCTCCTTAAGGTTGAGGGTATTCATAAGGTCTCCAAACATATTCTCCGAGGGTTTCCACCATTAAAATCAAATTAAGGAAAATTTTACTCATTCTGGGAGGGTCGATCGATCGACCTATGAATATCGATCGAGTGATCTAGTCGATCGATCGACTGATGAATGTCGATCGATCGATCGAACAGGTATGGCTACGGATTGCTTCGTTCTGCAGATTTGAAAACGTCCCAAAACTTATTTCTAACGTATGATTCTCAGATATAACGTTATAGTAATGTCATATAACAATCCTACAATATTACTAACGTCCACAAATCAATATTTCAACAACTATAGGCTACATATGGATCAATCTTCATCAAAAACCTAGTTTTTTCTGATTTTTCTCAAGAACAGTCATGAACCTCATTTAAATCCGTTTTTGGTATTATAAAAGGCAGTAATTCACATAATATGATCGTCCAGTAACATTCTACATGCAACCTATATCCCAAAATTCAAACTAATAACTCCAATCTCATGGGTTTTTCATTATCTTCCAAGAACATACAAAGTTTTTTTGAATAATCTAACATGGAAGAATCATTCTCTGAAATTTAAATGGAATAAATCACTTGCCTTGGTTTGATTTCGGATTTGGTGTTGATTTGGTGAAGAATCTCTGCAGAATTCCTCTCTCTCTCTCCTTCTCCAAGCTTTCTTCTCCAAAAGATGGCTATGGTGGCTAGGGTTTTCTTTGGGAGAGTTGGAAGACTAAATGATAACCTACGTAGCTTATGGGGTTAATAAAGGGTTGGTTGGGTCAATCCTTATCAGATTACAACTCTCAATTTTCATCACTTTTAATTACCCAAAAATACCAAATAACTAAAATATCCTTTAAGTTACCGATATGGCCTAAAAATACCCCGGGACCCAAGCTATACCCCCGGCTAGTGTTTTCTGACTATCTCGACCCTTCCGGACGCATTGACGCACTCAAAACGACCATACGGATTATAGATTTTAAATTCACTTTTATTAATCAAAATAATATACCGTGACGCGGCGGTCCCACGCGTCTCAACAAAATTTCTAAAATGCCGTATATAAATCTCACGACAAATTTTATAGTACCAGATACATGTATAATCATATATGCACATAATCAAATACCAATTCGCATCTCATTAGTATTTATAACCCGGATTAATTTCCAATTAATACGCAATTTAATTAATTAATCCCAAAAATAATTATAGTCAAAAGTACGGGGTATTACACTTTATTCCATTTAATTTCAGAGAATGTCTTTTCCATGTTAGAAATTGAAGAATATCAATTGTTCTTGAAAGATAATGAAAACCCATGTTAATTGAACTTAGAACTTGAAATCTTGAGGATGATTTGCATGTAGACTGATAGGTAGATGTTCCTACTGATGATATTTATGATTAGGTGATATTTAATACGGATTTTATTGGGTTAATTCATGATTCAAAAGTTAGGGTTCATGTTCTTGAAATAATTGGGGAAAAAGTGTAGAGATTTATATTTTGATTGATGTTAGAGAGATTTAATCCTTGAAAACATGTTAGAAGATGACTTGAATATGTTTAGGATGAATTAGAGACCCTAAAACGTTGTTGGGATGAACTTTGGAAGAGGTGAGAAGTGATAAAAATGGATGAAAATGAATTGGGGAAAAATCTGGGCCGAAACTGGTCAGTCGTTAGAAGCAATCCCCAGGTCGTTCGAACGAACTCGTTCGAACGAGCTTCTAACGAGTTGACCAGTCGTTGCTAACGAGAAGGGATTTCGTTCGATATCTCGTTCGAACGAGATATCGTTAGAAGGTACAGTTCGTTCGAACGAACTGGAATCTCGTTCGAACAGCCTCGTTCGAACGAGACTTCTAACGAGTTGACAGAGGAATCTCGTTCGAACAGTCTCGTTCGAACGAGACTTCTAACGAGTTGACAGTTTGGTCCTTTTTGGACTATTTTGATTTTTGGAGTCCCGTAAACTTGTTCGAGGATATAGATAACCTTCCTTTGATGATGTAAGGATATGTTTCGGACTTTTGGGTTATTATGAGAAGGAAATTATATACGAGAGTTATATTAAATGGACGGTTTGGGTTGAGACGTGAGTGTCTACTACGACGTGAGAAAATTATGGCGCGTATGATTATAAACCGGAATAATATATATTATGATAATTATAGTTAGTACGAGAATGCGATATGTACTACGATTAAACTACGGGATTACTAAGATGTGTGTTTACTTAGTATTGGTATATGATTTGTGTGTATGACATACCTACCATACTTGCTATCACGGGAGGTTTGCGTTCTCTTAGGGCACTCTAATCCTTGTGTTTCCCGGATTTAGACTGGTTACCTTGATGAAAATAGGTCATAGAAAGACTTATTGGGATATTAATAAGTCCGCTGATCGTAGGAGCGTAGGTATGTGCGTGACCTATGTGATGTGACTGTGTTCGCCTCCATTGTTTGTGATGTTGTTATCTGTGAACTATTCCTGAGAGATTCGGAATATGTAATCCTTATGTACGTGATGTACCGGGATGGATAGCAGAGTATGTGTGCACCACAGCTTAGTTCTCGAGGTGCTTGTACTGTATATTTATGATGTGATTAATACACACTTAATTAATGGGAACCTTCATGTTATTGTTGTGAATATAATTACGGTATTGTTTCGAGAAATATAGCGAGTTAACTGATAGTGTTATGTATTGCATATTGAACATCTGAGTTTACATTAAACCCCTACTTAATTACGAGCGTTATAATGTTAATAGAACCGAGTAATATGGGTAGGACCTATGATAGTCTAGATAGAGATGATGTCACTTAGCTAGTGGGTTGTGCCATTATAGATGGGTACTTACGTTAGGAGTGCACAGTTAGACGAGAGGTGAGAATATCATGTGAGTGCACGTCCTAACATGTACTTTGCATTTAATGTTTTAAATGTTTTTAAAGCACTTGCAGGTTTTTAAAATATAACTCCACATTCGGGCTCTGACCCGTTTGCTTTTCAAATCAACTTTTCTTGTAAAACCATTTTTAGGTGCCCAGCCACAAGGACACCAAGCATAGGATACTCATTCAGGTGACGAGCTGTAGTTGTTTGTGGAAGCTACAGGGATTTGCTTGTAGACGCTACTATCTTTTGGATTCCAGAGTCACTATCTATCAGTTGTAGGGCATGTTTCCAATTTCTATCAGAGCATCTTTTACATTTCAGTTTTCAGACTTTCGCATGTATTGTTTCAATATTCAGTTTACTTTTCAGTTATGGGATTGTAGTGAGAAGTTTTTCCTCCAGACTGTATTTACGTTATGTGATGTTCATTCTATTTACTTCAGTATGGTGAATGGTGTATTTATTTCTTCTTTACACTTGTTGCATGTTAATCAGATTTAATTAAAATTTGGCACTTACTTTTTAAATACTAGGTGGTTAGTAATAATAAAAAAATGTTTTCGACAGTGATGCTATTAACTGAGCCAACTTGGCATTTTGAATTAATTTAATAAAGGAGTAGCTACCCGGTATTTAATTAGTCGGGGTGTTACAAATTGTTATATAAAGAAAGTAACTACTTGCCTCGGTTGATTAGAATATGATGTCTTCTAAGAATTAGAATTCTCAGTCTTCTACTTGTCTCGTTGGATTAAAATTCAAACTCCTAGTCTTCTCGAGGAATCGGAAAGGTCATGAAGATAGGCATATGCTCTCGGGGTTCGATGGGTATTAGGAAGATGAGGTGGAAGCTCTCTCGGATGGTGAAGTTAATGGTAAAGTCTACAATATTTAGTCTTCTCACAAGGGTCTTGGATTAGATGTTGCAGCCTTTCACGGTATAACGTGCTTTGGGTAAGCGGTGGTGTATTTGATCAATTGTTCCATTTAGGTGTGGTAAAGATGGTGATCACTCCGATGGATGTGCAATAGTTAATGAGGTTGGAGTGCGAGGGTAAGAAAATCATAGTAGAATGGACACTGCACATTTATGATCTTTCGATTTAAGCTAACCTGGGGGATATCAGGTTGATAGTTCATAGAGACTCAATCAGGATATCGGCGTTTAATGACCCCTCGATGTCCTTAAGAATTGATGTGATCGATGGGAGGTAAGTGAGGAAGGTATCTTTGTGTTTATTTCTATTTTACTAAAGGTATTTGTGGTAATGACGAGGGGTGACATTGTCCATTTATACTTTCCTCTTTTTCTACGAGTTATCTTTGATATTCACATGTTGACTAGAGGAGATTCATGCTGGCCTCCCTTTATGATTATCTAGAAGGATTCAGTAGACGTTGATAACAGACTTTTATAGGGACTACGTACCTTTTGGAGGTAATTTTATGATACCGCTCTTATTCTTCTACTTTTATTCTCGTTCTTTGATATTCGAGAAAAGTTTGTGTTGCCTTTTGCATTCATGGTTTTATGAGGTGATTGGGCATAATGTTGGGTTGGTTTCGTTGATGGTGAGTGAGGAGGGGGAATTACAGAGGATGTACCTTGGAGGAGGTAGAATAAGAAGTCGATGGAGTTCCCAGCCTCGAAGGATGTGAGGGTGGTATTGAACGCTTTAATGAGTGATCGGGTTAGTCCCAGGTTTTGTAATATTTTTATTTTGGTATCTTTTTACACTTTTTATATTTTAAATGACTGGCTACTATTTTGGTACAAGTGAGGTTTTATCCTTGCTAAATGGCCTCAGGAGTTAAGGGTAATGGTCGTTCATTCCCAAATGCAGTGACTGATGGTGCATGATTTTGGGTACGTCTATCACCTAGGATATAGGGGGGTGAGGTAAGTGAAAGAGGGTGAAGTTGGGGTTCCACCTTCAGCGCTTCCTGAGTATATGAGGAAGCTGTAGGAGATTTCATATAAGGTAAGAACGGTAGAGATGCTAGGTGAGCCCTATATTCTCTACACGGATGTGACGAAAGGGTGTGATTATCTATTCTTTGTGAACAGTTGGTTAATTCCGCTACTATTTATTATATGGAGAGTATTCTCCCACCGTCGGCAGGACTTGGGACGGGTAAGGGTGTGTAGGTCTCTTCATCGTATTTATCGGGCAGTGGTGTGATAGAGACGATGGAGGATATTGACTTCCAACATTTCTAAATTCATTCTTACCACATCCAATTGGGTGGCAGACACATTTTCTATATACCTCATCACCCTTAGGTCACGATAGATAGTTGCCCTCATTTCTTCGAGGAGATTCTTTAGAGGGAGGTATGATTGTACATTTGAATTTTCCACTTCAATGCTGATTTCTTTTCTATGTTACTAATTTTCTCACTTTTGATCAATCTGCTCTTTTGTAGACTGTTCACATGTTGTCATCTTGATTGCGGGATGTTCGAGATTAGATGGCATCTATGTACGATCATGTAAGGAAGGCGGATAGATCTTTCATTATTCTGTCGATAACTTCTACGGGTCATGAGGAGAGTTTGGGCTCTGGGAGCGGAGGGACCACTGCTTTCCATCGTAGGAAGTGTGTTTCTAGGGATCCTTAATGAAGTAGGTTAGCTTTCAGGTATTTGGAAAGTCTATGATGCATCCGGACAATTTTGGTCCTTTTTGCTATTTTTTCTTCTTTAGTCCTGAATAAATGCAAACTCAAGGGAAGATTTTTTTATATATGATGCATTTTTCATTTTCTTGATTTATCTTGAATTAAGTGACCTAATTTATATGCACTTTAATTTTCCACCAGGGGTTTTATTTATGAAAAATAAATAATATGCTTTAAAGTTAAAATAAGTATTTTTAAAACTTTTTCATAGGAAAAAAATACAGGGGATAGCCTTTGGAAATGGTTATTCCAATAAAAGGGTCTTAATTGAAAAATGAAGGAGGAGGAAAAGTAAGAAAATTCCAAAAATATTTGATTTCCTGATCGATATACCCATTGTCCTGCCTATCTGCATACTAGTCAGGGCCAGTTTCTTTTTTATCCATGAATGTTCTTTTCCTGCACTTATGTGTAGTTAAAATTAGTTTCTGCAACAGCCTACTGATTCCTTCGTCTTTTGTATTGGATTTAAATTATAAAAGGGGCGTTTGGGGTGGAGTTTTAAATCACACCTCAACTTCTTCCTTTTTCTTTATCCTAAAAAGTTTTTTACTCTTATGAAATGGAGGTTCCCGTGGCTGAGGATTTTACTGCCTTTCTTATGGGGTTAGAAGCCATGTGTTTATACAATGTCAACTATGAGTCATTCAACTTCTGTCCAGTTACTTTGTGGAATAATCGTCCTATTCTCTGGAACCTTATAGGAGCGGATTTATAGTTTTGTTCCCCTAAACACATATATCCTTCTTTAGCCCAGACGAGTTGTGTCCCACATATGAATAGACTTTTGTTATGTTAAGCATCGACCTCAGTGTTTCTACCACTATGTCAACTTGTCTCATTCTCCTCGAATGTCACTTACCTAATCCCTATATGTCTCAACTTCAACTACCCAACAACTGGTGTGTGGGGGATATATCAACATTCCAGAAATGTTGAATTATATATGACAAATAGACTACACGAAAAACGGCATCATTGGTGTCGTAGCATTGGGCTCGACTATAAGGATGGTCTTGTTGACTAGAGATATAATGGAGGACCCTCTGGTGGCCATTATCGTATTATGGATGTCTTATCATCGCAATCCAATCACTACCTTATTTGTGGAGACTTTGAATGATCTCGATGATTAAAAATAAGATCGGGCCAACTATTTACAAGGCAACCCTTTGATGTTATTCATCTGGTTATCGAAGATACTTCACATGGTAATTCACCTTGAGTATCCTCTTACTAGCATCCTAAAATTCTTTATGCAATAATTTCATATCTTCGGTCCCTCTGTGGAGAACTGGGTTAAATAGATCATGGAGCATGGGGCTAAACACCTTACTTGTTCAGATCCGTGGTCGGGCAAACTGCAGTATAGTTATGTTCAACTAGTAGGCCTTTACCAAACTCCTTTCTACTTCCATTGGCTACTTCTATGTCAAGTGGGATGGGAGAAAATTGTTCTTATGTGCATAGTTTGTACATAGTCAGATTATTCAAGACAACTGATAATTGCTCCTTAAGGTTACTTTATTCACATCCCTATTATCCATACCTAGTCGGTGCTACCAATTATTCTTCTTCATTAATAACATAGGGGCTCCCCACAGAGAGGTACTACTCCGGATGAATATGTATCCTTAAGAATAGTTAAATTTTCTCCATCAAATCTTTCATCTTTAATGGTGCCATGCGATACGGTGCTCGTGCAATGGGTTGGGTGCTTGGAGACAAATTAACAAAAATATTTATATCCCTTGTTAGTGGTAGCCCAAAGACCTCCTCAAATATGTTTACAAATTCCTTAACAATTAGGATGGAGTTTATTGATATCGTAACATCCTTGGTTGTACTCGCATCGATGTAGTACAAGTGTGTGATAGAATCTCCCCCTAGTCTAGGCATAACTATAAGGAAGATGTTCTATCGGGGAATGAAATATGTGCTGGCCTTCCAGTTATAATCGATCTCGGTGTAATAGTCGTTAACCAATCCATACCCAAGATAATATTGTACGTACACATATCCGATAACAATAAACCCTCTGAGAAGCACAACCTGCCTATCTCCAATTCCACGGCTCTACATACCTAGCATAAATTAGTTCCCCTACCCACTGGGGTATCTAAGTGCATAGTCACATCAGATGTTATATTTACCATACCCGACGTAGGAACAAATATATTCCTGGAAAAAGACAGTGATGATTCTGTATCAAAAAGTATTCGAGAATAACTATCCAATAGATAAAACATAGCGTCAATTGCCTTGGGTCATTACAGAATGTCCCACTGATAGACATTGAACACATGTCCATGATGTAGCCGGCAGGGACCTAACTCTTGGTCTCTAGGGCGTGGAATATTGGATAATGTGGTTGAGATGGCAATGCTTAAAACTGGGTGGCATTGGAAGAGATTACTATTGCCCCTGCCGAATATTCCCTCGAACAAACTGAAGCCCCTTAGGGAACTTCTGAAAATAGTGGCCCTGCTCTCCACATAAATAACGCACCCCACAAAAAGAGTCGATTTAGTGGAAACCTTGTTGCCTCTATCCTTGTGGCCTACCATATTATCTTGGCTCATGAGTCTGACCTCTATAGCCCTATTGGCCCTTATGATGCTAACCTAGATATTCATACAGACCTGGGGTCGGGTGGCCCTATCCCTATCTGCCTTGATGGCGATGGTCATCCCTAAAGAATTCCTTGGGGGTGGTTTCCCTAGTGATAATTCTCTGTGGCGTTAGACGGAGCCTCCCTGTACATGGAAATATCTCCATCCTTCTATGTCTTCAGCCCTTGGTCGACTCCCATCCTATCTTTATTTGTCTCATTCTCCATCAGGAACTCAACGTGGTCATCATGATGAAGCAAATTGGCATCGGCCACTTAGGTGTATGTGGTGAATACCAGTTTTTCCAAAATGACATGATTAATCATCAGAGTCAGAGTTTGCACAAAATGGTCCATCTTCAACTCCTAAAATCCCTCGTTCTTTGGTGCAAAGTATTGAAGTCAAGTGAACACCTTCTCGTACTCAGCAACTGTCTTATTATGCTACTTTAGCCTATAAAACTGTTCCCTGAACTTTTTTTGTTATGAGAAAGGGAATTACTTACACTCAAACTTTGCCTATAACTTTTCTTGGGTTAGTTGGGGCCTATCCTCAGATGTGGTAATAGACTTCTACTAGTATAAAGAATCCTCTACGGGCTTAATGCTCACAAGAACCTGCTACTAAATGTTGGCACACTCCACCAATCAAAAATGAATCTCAATGACTTGTATCCATTGGAGTACTATGATAGGATTAGTGGATCCCAAGAACTCCGGTGGAGGTGCCCCTTCATAAATTTAGTTCGGTAATGCTCCCAAGAATAAGTAATAAGAGGGGTAAAAGAGGGTGCTACCACATGTGGTGGAGATTATGGCTGCTGCTGCTTGTGCATCATTGCCATAGTAGCGGATACAGTCTGGGATATGATGGAAGCTAAGTCAGTCTGGGGCACCGACGACATAGCCCATATGGTGACTATTGCTACCTCTATCATGGTGAAGCTATCCTTGATTTTACACTCATAATAGTCTGTGGTTATCTCTGTCTTTTATGAGTGATCGCCATCTAAAAGATTCTAAACAAAATTTTATTAATAACATATTATTTTCTTATAGTAAAAATTCTAAATGCGGGGCTCTGAATTATCAAAAAACACATTGTGATAAAGTGACAAATGCACTAGAGACCTTAAAATACTATAACCTGGAATGCTCTGATACCAATTATGATGTAATATTTAATAATAGATTAATAATGTCAACATAATATGATGATAGAGTTTCACCAATCAATTTCCATTCTAAGAATGCGTAAATAAATAAAAATAAAGGAGTACTCAATTAGATAAGTAACTCTCCGTCGACTCTTTTACCATAATTGATGTCCAAAAAATCTATAAAGTCAACTATAACATATAAGCAAAACTACCAAAATATAAAAGGTATATTTACCCCATGTATCTACATGATAAACTAAGAAAAATAGAAAAATGCCTCTAAAAGCTAGTGCGCGGGATAGGGATACCTACATCCTAATTAATATAAAAAACGAGAATGATGAGTGATAATACGATGTCAATCAAGATTGCAACATTGGTGTCCTCGATCTCAAAATATTAAATACACAATGTTAATCATAAGTTCAAAGAGAATAAATGTATAAGCAAAGTTGGAATAAATCATAACTATCAATATAGCTCAAGAATTTTATATTATTTTTAGATTTTATCCCACCCCTATATCCTAGATATTACATGCATCTAAATAACCAATACCAAGTGAAGCCCATAATTAAGTTCTCTCCCTCACAATTGATTTCATCTGAAGGAATCATAATGGTCATTATGCTAAACAATTCAGAGCGTATGAAAATAGATAAGATAGTCATAAATTTTAAAAGCATGAACTATAACATAAATCATAGAAATAGGTTCTTACTAAATTAATCATATTTATGAAGGCATAACCATATTTACCTAAGGGATCACTCACGCGTGCAAGGTATAGTCTTAGTTCGTTCAAAACCTAAGTTCTTAAAATGAACATTCGATTAATTACCACATCTACCCATCACTAATATAGTCTACGTGTGACAAGGGATTTATATCACTAAGGCTTACGAGTACACACATGGCATGCATTTTACACATGTAGCACAATAGAAGAGATTATCATAATACATTAAAATCTAAAAAAAATATAGGAAATATACACTTTTAGTATCATTATAATGTTAGGTAATAATACATTTATCATATATATATGTAAACCTATTAATCGCTCTAATAATATGTTATACTACTGTTGAATTAATCCAAAGAAATAACTAAACGAGCTCCTAACCCCCAAATGTCCAAACCATTTACCCGAAAGCCATATTGTCCCTTAAATGTTACCATATGTCGACCGATCATCCAATTGATCATTTTCTTCAGATATGCCGAAGATTACAAAACGGACTGCATCTTACCAAATTAATAAAAACTCAGACCAAAACTCCATTAATGGCCCCAAAACCTCCATCTATGATCCATATAACATCAAAACATTATAAACAAGAATAAAATATGATTCCTACATATTTATAACATCAAAATACTAATTTCAATTCAAGGTTTAATCATAAAATCTAATTATGTAACAAGAACCCGAGAAATTCAATCTTAATCAATTTAAATTCCAATCTCTAAAAATTTATACATATCGAAAAGGAATTTGTGATGAGTTCACTCTAAAATTTTGTTCCTACACATGATCTAATAGTTCCAACTAAGATTTATATAGAAATAAACCAAACCAGTGCAAATTGACACTAATTTAAACTTAATTAGTAAAATTACAAATTTAATCAAATTAATTCATATAAATCAAATGTAAATTATAACTAGAGTTTAGATTTAATTACATAGATATGCATAGTATGAATAAATGACCATTATATAAATATTCTAATTAAACTTGCCTCAAAATTTCATGATGATCATTGGCCAAAATCTTCTAGAATTATCTCCTCTTCTTTGAGTCTTCTGTGACACCCCGCTTATAATAATTACTGTTGGCCCGCCCTATACTTTATGAAATCGGGAATCTCAGATGAATCATTCTCAGCATCTACTGACGATACTAAAATAAATAAGGCTAACAACCCAAAACTATAAGAAACGGATGCCAAAATATATAACAAGCAATGCAACAACATGACAAATATAGTCTTAACAAAAAAAATGAAGATGGATGCACACACAGCACAATATAAGAGGAGTAATTAAATTAAAATTTAATAAGTACACAAATGAAATATACCTGAATATGTTGTCAGGTCACAGACAATACAACATCCATAAGGGAGAAATATAAACGCTACATATAACCTTTGGGTATAAACCCAAAATATAAAATGAATCCTATCTAGATTTACAAAGAAGTATGAAACGGATAATACAAATCCCACAACAGTCCGCATCTGTCACAACTCCGTGAACACTAGATGGAAATGCAACGTTGGCGCCCTTGCGGTGGGACACCTATAGTACGCAATATATATACATATATATAGCAAGAGAGGAAAAATAAATGGGTCAAGGCCCGAGGTGTAAAAATAGTTGTAGTAAGTGTGTTAACAATGCATAATAATTATAAATGAAGTATTACATAATTAAAGTGGAGTCGCTCTCTCGTGGAACCCCAAACTCACCTGTCAACTAAAGCACGCACCTAAACGGATACCCCTGAACCTCAATTATGCTACCCAACACATTCTAGGGATAAATCAACATGTATACACATATGGACTAAGCCCGCGTGACCCACTATCTTAAACATAACCAAAAAATCCACTCAGTCAAAGCCTCTTACATTATCACCCCGACTTGTCTATTAAAATATATACATATACGTACATATATCTTACTAGAATTTATCGGTTCTAATTCTTAACTTAGACAATTTATTAGTCTCGACAAAGTCACACATTATCTTTATTTTTCATATAAAGCATTAATTCTACAATTAACATGTAACTGAGTACTAAGGACAAAACTTCTCTCCACTTCCAACATTGCATTACGTTTCATGCGCGGGCGTCTCGTAAATCGAAATTAAAATAAGGAACCCCCCGATACACTACTACTTGACAATGTTGATCGTAGGGATCCATTATGTCTTCTACACAAATCCTACTACTGTAACTACTTAATTATTGAGTACTATATCTAAGAACATAAATAGAATCTCTATCTAACTCCTTGAGGTCATTATAACCGCAATTGTCTCTAAGTAAGATCTTTCGTCCCTGATAAACTATTACACCGAAATCACCCAAGATGTACATCCTAGAAAATTCATACCACCTTCACCTATAGGATATATATTTATACACACACTTTACATATATATATATATATATATATATATATATATATATATATATATATATATATATATATATATGCAATCATTCATTCCTACAAACGCGTATACATACACACATAACGTACACTTTGCCATACACATAACATAAACGGTGATAGGATACAAAAATACTGCACCATGCTCTCATCTTACAGGAATTACCCATTTTCTCCTAGGGTTACCACATATCGGACTATTATCACACCTCCATGGTAACAAAATCAATCATAACGTATGGGAAGCGGTCATAGACCCAAATCGAAAAGTGAGAACGACTCATACCCAAGACTTATCACTCCCAAAATTAAAATCACACAAATAATAAGGGATGACTATGACCTGGGGACTATACGCACCCTACTCCTCAAGCCAGGGGCCTCACCCACATCGCGCAACCTCCCATGATAGCATGTGCTGGGTATGCTCACACAATAAGTATATATATATATATATATATATATATATATATATCACACCATCAATATAAATACAAGCAATCACATCATATGTATAAATCATCACATAAGAAATATACATTCGCACCATAATTATATATCTGTTATATTATATAAAAATCTCTCTATATATATGCATATCCTATCTCCAATTCTTATTCATCAAGGTAAAAAAAAAAATAAGCTGGCGATATGTATGCAACTCTCGTAATACTTACCCTTGTTACGATGCATACTTACTTAAATGATTTTCCTTTATACAGTACCTCACTTAAAATATATTCATCCATTGCTCCCTATGATATGTATAGTCTTCCAATATATACAACCTTAAGGTTACTAACTCAAAGTTTAACGTATGTAACAATCACTATACAACCCGTCTATATCCGAATGCACATCGATATATCCACTAATAATCCCGACTATAGGTACACTCATGACTAACAGTCTGAAACCTCAAACTTAATCCTAAATTCATTCCATGATCCCGTCAACTATTAGAATCCCCATTGTTACCCACACAACCAATAGTTGGCAAGCCTCTAGCTCAAAACTAAATTTATTTATGATCCTATCATATATTGGGATACCCATAATTAATCACGTACCAATATGTATATATTATCCCGATGATAAGTATACGCATAACTAAAGGTCGGAAATAAGTTAAATTACCCTCACTTTAGATTACGGTTCAATGTCTCATGATGAACCCTTAGAATTATTCAAGTTGATTAATTCCCTATGTTTAATGTCACTAAGTATACATGAACTATCTCTTATTGGTCTCTCCCAATCAAGTCAAGATAATGTCATATTGCTAGAACGATACGACACAAAAGTTGGCTTATAAATTTCACGTTGTACCATCATAGTTTCCTCGAAGAATCCTCAACCTTACGTCATGTGTCAACTCACTTCTAATCTCAAAATTATGGCTCCCATGATTCCCCACTATATCGATATGACACTCTCCAATACATGTGTATATATATTACCAAAATAGCTCGATACGTCCCCGCGATCTCGTCATGCGAGAAACTCCTAATAAATCTTCAAAACATATCTCTAACCTCATATAAGAATGTTCTAAATCGAGAAACCCAAGAGAAATGGAGTAAAACTCTCCCTAGAAAAACTTAGGAAAACAACCATATTTCTGAATCGATTCGGTCCCAACAACGAATCGATTCGGCCCAGGCGAATCAATTCGGCCAAGGGGACCTGTATATTTGCAAGGGGCGAACCGATTAGACCCCTAAGACCTGAGGGTTCTTCAACATGGCGAATCGATTCGCAAGGGGTGAATCGATTCGGCCTGTTTAGAAAGTTACGAAAATGGTTATATTTCTCTAAACCCAAAATCCAATTAATCATCTACAGAGCATCAATCTTCAACCCCAACATGTTTTCTAACATAAAAATCATAATACAAATCACCCCTACACTTAATACAACCTCAAATCCATTTATAAAACTCAAATGCAAGATTTATTCCACTAAATCTAGGTTTTGATATTTATACTCAAAATCCAATTCTTTTATCCACAAATTATGAAATATAATACATAAATGAATGATTTAGCAAGATTAATCACTTGCCTCGAAATTGTAGGGGTTGAATCGTCCTCGAGATCGCATTTTGGTCCGAAATATCCAAGCTCCAAGCTTTCTCCTCTCTCTTCTTTCTTTTCCCTTTTCTCCCTCTCTCTCTTAATCTCAAGAATGAGATTTTAATCTCTCAAATGCTTTATAAGCCAAATCTCCTAAAACACCCAACTTAAATTATAATACACACTTTAAATGACTCGTTTACTCCAATTCGAGTCAAAATTACTTAAAAATATTTAGGAACCTAAATAAAACCCAAGGATAGTCATTTTAACTATCTCGGCCCATCCGGAATCAATCGTACACTCAGAATCGTCATTCGAACTACATTATAACGTCCTCAATTTTTGGACCTCAATTTCCAAATCTAAAAATTCTCCAATTTAAATAAATTTTATTTCTCTCAAAAATTAAATTCTCAGTCCCAAAAATCGTGGGGTGTTACATCTTCCTCTCTCTCAGTCGTAAGATCCCAAAATTATGTTTATGTGTTAAATGCTCTCCCAATGACTTATTAAACCTCTTAAAAATGAAATTGGGCTTGGTCCTAGAATAAGCCCTCAATTAACTTTCTTGAATTAACCCTTATCTATTCTAAAAATTCGTCATTACATTATACTAACCCAATAGACACAAAATACAGTAGTTAAAGCTAATCACCCTTATTTTACATGTTAGAAAAAATCGTAAATCATTAACCTTGTAAATCAACATTAATAAATGTTCCATCTACAAAATCACATCCAATTTAATTTAAACAATGCTTAAAATCACAATTAATTGGTTTAAGTGTAAAACATCATTATAGTTTACTACTTTACATTCATCGTCACCTGACACTGAGGGGATAATCCATATAACCCTGAATATCAGACCTCGGACCAATCCATAGTCTCCCATAATACGCAGTTACATTCAAATTACTTGTTAATGTTTTACCGTGTCTTTATTTCTAATTTTGGTTGCTTTACCTATATTTATAGCTACATATCTAGGGACATCACATGTCAATAGAATATAATTTATATATTATTTTAGCATATAAAGATATGGGGTATTAAATTACTCCCCCTTTCAACAAGGAATTTTATCGATGAAATTTGAATAAAGTAACTCTAGATGCCTCTCCCGCATGTCCTTTGATCGCTTCGAAATTGTATCATACTCACTAGGACATCCCCACTGAACTCCTACTAAAGGAATGATTTTCGATCACAGAATTTGGTCGTTGCGGTCAATAATACCTTGCAGCCTCTCCTTGTAACTGATTTCCTATTATATTTTGATATCCTCAAGATTGATATGATTTTATGCCTCCTCTTCCCTTAGGAATTTCGTTAACATGGACCAATGAAAAGGCATCATGTGCCGTCTCAAGATGACTAAGTAAGGCCAATCAATATGCCATCAGGGCTGCCATATCCAGAATTATAAAATGCCTTATGTAGTGGGGATCCAACTTCCCATTTGATCGAAATCTAACCCCTCCTTGTATCGGGGAGACCCTCAACTGAATCTAATGCCCCACTTGGAACTCCAATTTACATTTCAATTAATCTACATAACTCTTTTGGTGGTCTCGTGTTGCCTTCATTCATACCTGGATGACAGTCGCCTTCTCCGAGGTGTCACGAATGATGTTAGGCCAAAACATCATATACTACTCTAACACTATCCAACAAATGGGCGAATGACATTGAGAACACACTATATGGTTGACTTACTTGAGTCTCTGCCTTATAGGAGTTCCAATTAGTTTGGATATCGAGACAAAATAGGATTAGAATTTTTACGAGTTACTCTCACTCGAAAAAGGCATACAAGATTCATCAAAAAGAATTCGAGTCCAAAGAATGCAAATGCCTCAAGTTGCTCTTCTAAAGATAAGTAGAACTCTTGTACCACAATTAGGACACATACACTGCATATACATGTTTATTATGTGTGCACAATATTTTTTATGATGGTTTTGTTGCATCAAATATTTTTTTTTTTGGAAAAAAAATTCATTTAAATATTTTTTTAATCATTTGAAATGATTTTTCATTTAATTGAAATATGATTTTAAAAATATTTGAGGTTAAAATCAGAATTATTTTTTATGATAAAAATTTGATTGGTTCAATTTTTAATTTGGTTAATATTTTTTGAGTCAAAAATTTAATTTTTCCAAGACTTTAAAAAACACGTGTGTTATATTTTAATTAGGCTATTTGTGTTTGTTTAGTGTCATGGTGATTAGACTCATTTGTGACCCTAGATTGAGTGGTTATCAATTAATCATATTAGTGGAGCTTCAATTCTAGTGAATACTCGTTAACCAATCATTTTAGTCCTTCCACTTTCTTTTTACTCCCTTAGATCTTGGAGAGTTGATCTAAACTCCTCATTTCTAACAAACCCTTTAGTCTCCCGTATATAATATCTTTTAGGGTTTTTATTTCTTTAGAACAAGAGATAAGAAAAGAGGGTTAGAGAAAAAAAAGGTGATCGACCGATTTTTGTAGAAAGGAAAGAGAGAGAAGAGAAATGAAAGGAAAATTTTATTAGGAGAGAAAAGAAAAGAAGGGAAAGTTAATAAGAGAGAAAAGAAAAGAAGAGAAGAGAAATGAATTTAGGAGAGAAAAGAAAATAATTTTCTTTCTTGCGTTTTGCGAGTATGGGAGGAAAATAATTTTTTTAAGAGAAAAAAAAAACAATTCATGAAAAACTTTCCTTTCCCTCCATTTCTTTTCGATTTGGAAAGAAAGTTTTGGAGTGAAAGGAAGAGAAAGTTTTTTAAAAAATTTCCTTTCTTTTCTCTCCTTTTAAACTTCCAAACGAAAGAAAGTCACTTTATTTCCTACTTAAACTTCCAAACGAAGGAAAGGAAACACACTTTCTCTTCCTTTCCTTTTCTTCTCTCCAAAATAGAACTCGCAAACGAGACACTTGAAACACGACCGAAAACTGAGATCAGGAGAGAGAGAAGGGTTAAGCCGGAGACTTCTATGATGAAATCAGATCGCCGAAAACCCTATCTGCGTCACCGGAGCTTGCGTCACCAGATCGCATCACCGAAACTTACAACCGAAAAAGAAGAGTTCACCGGCGCTGTAAAGAAAGAGACCCACTGATTGACTCGCCGTCCGAAACCTTAAGAAAACAGAGAGAAGTCGTCGGTAAGGAGTTTTTACCGGTGGTATAGCGCAGGCCAGACAGATCGAAACCGTGAGAGAGAAACCCATTTTCAAACACATATACACCACATCTTCTATTATTTGTCTAAAACCAGTAAATCCATTTTATTTGAGAGTTAATATGTTTGGGATTTGTTTGATGTTTGGGATATTACTGTGTTCGATTTACAAGGGGGTAATTCGGGTTAGTCGTGTCATTTTTGGATTATGTTGATTTTGATTTGAGTATAAGTTTTGGGTACTCTTAAATCTATACAAGCTAATCGTGTCATGTTCGTGTCATTTCGGGTTATTATCATAAATGGGTTATCGTGTCAAATATTGCTATCCCTAGATTTATTTGAAGACCTTCAACAATATATTTTTCTAAGAACCATTTAGTTTACGGAATATTTGTATGGTTCTTTTTATTGTTTGATTTCTTGGATATTGTTGTTGTAATTTTTAATCCAAGAATTGTAGTATCAAATACATGTTGAGGAAATATACTTCTTGTTGTATATATTTTCATATTTGAAAATAAATTTGTCTCTTATTGTGATTTCACATTTTAGTGAAATAAGTTTGAATATAAATAATTTGTTGGGACAAAAAATTTGATAAGAAATATTGTGTGTCAAATCTAACAATTTGTGAAATTTTTTACTCAAGTTGAATTTGAAATCAAATTGCATAGCATATAGAAATGACTTGTAATTTGCAGGTATTTGTGTGTATATTTGATTAACAGGGTGAGATGCATTTTTTGCATTTAGTTTAGTACACAAACACTTTCAATTTTACACGAACGCTTAGAGGTTGTGGTTCTTGTGAGATATATTATTTGTTGGAGCTGCTAAAAATCAGTGGATAAGGACAAAGCAAGGAAGCTACTAGAGAGAGATCAAAACGGTGTCAAAAGCCTTTGAGAGTGGAGTAACTCGTGTAGGTATGTTCTGAACTTAGTTTAGGATCTTGATTGCATGATTTTTAGTAGATTTTTGTTTTGTGGTGTAGAGGTCACTGTGGATGTTTCCCTTGTTTAAGGGTTTTACCACGCTAAAAATCGCGTGTCAAATTTGCTTGAATGTTCTTAATTGCTTTGGTGAACAATATTACACTCAAGACTTAATTGTAGGTTTTAGTTTTATTAACATAAGATAATGAAACTAAGGAATCTAGAGAATATATTCATAAAATATTTTAACATATCTTGTGTTGTATTTTGATAAGAGTTTTGTTCAAAGAGTTTATTCGGAGTTTACTCAACTTTTAACATATTGTTAATAACCTTGTGAACAAATTTTTTCAGATATGGTCGTCCATATAACACCTCAAATGGTTTAATCCTAATAATGTGATGATGAATATTGTTATATGCAAAATCTTCATGAGGAAAATGTGTCCTAATTTCCATTGAGATCAAACACACACGCTCGAAGCATGTCTTCTAAAATATGATTCACCCTCCCAGTCTGACTGTTCGACCGAGGTCAAAGGTTGTACTCATACTCAGTTGAACCCCCGTCACATGTTGAAACCCTCTCTAGAATTGATAGATAAAATTGTTTCCCCTATCTAAAACGACATCCACCGACACCACATGAAGTCATCCAAATTTTTCCATAAATTACATAGTGTACTGCTCTGCATTGTAATCCGTCCTAGCTGGTAGAAAATGAGCTACCTTTATTAGTCTGTCGATGATGACCCAAATCGAATCGTGACCTCATTGTGTTCTAAGCATCGCCACAATAAAACTCACAGAGATACTTTCCCATTTCCACAGAGCAACCTCCAACGACTACAATTACATTGCCGATATCTGATGTTCCACCTTTACTAACTGACCGATGGCACACATTGATACATTGTCTGCATTTTTTCATTCCTGCCCACGAATATGATAGTTGCATATCCTGGTACATCTTATCCCTTCTGGGATGGACTATCTTCTATGAGCCATGAGCCTCGGCTAAAATTACCTTCCATACCTCGGTGTGCTCGAGCACTCATAGTCGTCCTGGAAACGTAAACCCCCATCAAAACCAATCGAGAAGAAAGGAACTCCACTAGATATGAGTCCTCTTAAAAAAAAGAATATGTTACCTCTGTTTGAACTACCCATGAAATGATTGTCAGGGTGACAATCACTCTTGCCATAAAAGCATCCATTAAATTCATCGCATGTAGGGAATTCCACATTTGTGTCGAAATGTTTGGTAAATCGTCCATCTGTTTACCCAATAATCTGGCACATAATCTAGTGCATGTAATTTTCTTATTTTGCACAAAGTCCCCTGTCTATTTTTTTGATAGTTTTTTCTCAAAGAGGATAACAGAAAAAAGTGTTTGTGAGTATTTTATGTGGTGAGAGACTTTTGGAGCAAAATAAAAAGTTTTGACACATTGTTAATTAAAAAATTGCCAGAATTTTTCTTATAATGAGTCTTAAAAATGGCTAGCATCGATAATTAAGAGGGATGAGATACTTCCACGATTGTCACTTATGGTATTTTCAGATGACTAGTGATAAGGATTTGACCTTTAAACTTACCAATATGTATTTGTGTGTTGTAACAACCCCCATTTTCACACGTAGAGGTTGTTCATACACCGAAGATGGGGCTTATTAACAATTTATACCATTCTCAGTACTGAAGCAAAATAGAAGTTGTTTTTATTCTTTATCAAAATTCACAATTAATAAAAACATCTGGAGAAAATTGATTTAATACATAAATGCAAAACTGAATAGTCATACAACGTCCATGAAGTAAAGATAAGTACAAACTGATATAAACACACCATTTGGCTTATGCCCATGCAAGTCTTGATATGAAATAAAATGACCAAATGAATAAGTACAACCTCTACTAGAATCAATGGAACGGAATTCGATACCTCCGATGAAACTGCAAGTATAATCCATTGTCTGTTTTGTTGTCCTTGTTCATAACAAACCTGGGGGGAAATCATTTTTAATTTTGGGTATGAGCCCCGAAGTTATAAGGATTCTTCACCAATAAATATGCAAAATGTAACTAACTCATACGTCACGTCTTTCCATTGACGCTCACATGTATCAAGTATCTCTCCTCTAATCTAAAAGCAGTCCTACTCGTATCCTCAAACAAATACAAATTATGAATTTCATTGTCTAATCTGACATGTAATGATAAAGCCATCTAGCTATGAATCAAGTAAAAGTGAGTGTTTACACCTAACACCACAGTCCTCGGATTAACTTCATTAATGATTCCCACTAAATTCCATATAAACTCAATACATGTCTTTATGTCATATCATGTTCCTAAACCTTAGTCTATCTCGTTAGACTATTGTAACACTCCGCTTAAAATAATAACGGGTGCCAGCCCTATACTAAGATAGACAAGAATATCATTCTAAGCATCAACTACCGGGAACATTAATAATAGGACTAACCACCCAATATTAGGATAAACGGGTGTCGAAATACAAAAAAACATACAAAGGACATCAAACCAACAACTATAGTAACTACTGAACATGATACTATATAACATATACAACAAAGTAATATACCCGAATATGTTGTCGAGCACAGACTATACAAAGCGACAAATGACTGAAAGATAAACGATATACAACACTACAACCCTTGGGTACACACACACGATTTACAACATTTAATCCTTAGCTAGATTTCCAAAAATAAGAAGCGGCTATAACAAAATTCGGCAACAATCCGCAAATGCTACCGCACCATATACACTAGAATTGAAGATACATAACAATATATATGCAACAAAAAATATATAAACGGATCAAAGCCTCGAGTGAAAATCATTTTAGCAAGTGAATTAAAATGCATAATAATTATGAATTCACAAATTTCATAATTAAAGTGATGTCACACTCTCTCGGGCCTCAACCTCACCCCTCAACTATAGCACGCGCCTAAACGTATGCATAAGAACCTTACTTAAGCTACCCGACCGATTCTAAGGATAATTAATCTTAAATCTACGTATAACCCACATTCGCGTAACCCCACTATATCCAACACATAATCATATATCTTATTCTTCTATGCTATCTTAGGCTTACACCCAAGCGTATACATTAAAATATCTCAACTATATTCTATAGGTTTCTAAATTTATTTACTTTCACGAGTTATCAGCATAAAATATCACACAACATTAGTAATACTTGTAATATATATATATATATATATTTTCTCCCATTATTTCACATAAACCCAAGTACTAAGGATCAAACATCTCCCCACATCCAACGTTGCACTAGTTTCATGCGTGGGGCGTCTCGCAAAGCGAAATCCAAACAAGGAACCCCCTGATACACTACTACATAGCATTGTCAATCGTCGAGATTCATTAGGCCCCTAGCTCATAACACATATGGCCTCACCCACTTAATATAAATAACTTTCTCTAGTTATATGAATAAGATATCACACATTATCTTTAAGGTCTGTATAATATTACACTTGTTAATATACAAGATTATTCATTCCCAAGAAAGCACACATACATAACACACATAATATGTATGTAAATCATCCATAACACATTATCTCACAGAATGTAGTCTCTACAAAGCTATCATCTTCCAGGAATTTCTCACGTTATCATGGGTACCAACTATTGGATTATTATCACACCGCCATGGTAAAAATCAATTCACAAAGAATGGGAAGCGGTCGTAGTTCCTTAGTGGAAATAAGACAAATCATACCCAAGATGTCTTACCCCTAATACAGTGTCACGCAACATAAATAATGGATGCCTATGTCCTGGGGATTATACGCACCATGCTCCTTAAGCCAGGGGCCTCACCCACATCGTGCAACTTTCCATAATAGAACTAGAGGGTTATGAATCACATAATAAATATATATCATACACACAAGACACAAATATACGCATCACATATATACAAACCATCTCATATCCAAATGTATATAACAATAATCTCGGCTTATATCTATAAAGACAAACTACACTAGCTGATAATCCACAAAATCATTTCCAATTCATTTTATGAATCAATTGCTCATTTAAACCTCTAACATTTATCGTACATTTGCTTTTATCCTTAAGTTTAACGTCACTAAGGGTACATGACCTCTCTCTTATTGGACCATAATCCTCTCTAACTAAAAAGTCCCATCACTATGAGGATTTACCACAAAAGTCGTTATTATAACTCCAGTCCATACATTCACAATCATCTCGATGCGTCCCCGACATCACATAATATAATAAACTCACATATTATCTCCAAAACATATTTATCGTATCATATAAGAAGATTCCTAATCAATAGACCCAATCGGAACGAAGTAAAACTCACTCTAGAAAACCATCTCAAAATAGCCCACCATTCGAATCAATTCGTAGGGTTGCAAATCGATTCTCCAAGGCCTAAATCGATTCAATCTAAGAGACTTGATACTTCTACATTAGCAGAATCGATTCGGGCCCCCGGACCTGACACTTTTTCCTTACAGCAAATCGATTTGCTATGGGAGAATCGATTCGGGTCTGCTGAACTTCAACAGTTCCTTCAATTTCATAAAACCCATGAAAATATGCCAACACAATTCTTACTTCTACTTCTACCCCATTAAACCACAACCCAAATAAGATCCCAACCACGAAAACCAACATGAATATCATCCCAACCAATTTATAAAAAATGAGATTGTTATCTCACGTAACCTTCTAAGCCTTATATCCATAAATCACAACTTTAAATGATAATACACACTTAAAACGACTCGCTTACACTAATTCGAGCCCAACTAGCGAAACATACTCTGGAATCGAAATTCAACCCCCGGACAGTCATTTTGACTACCTCGACCCATCCCGAATCAACCATGCACTCTAAATTTTCATCCAAAACTCCAAAAAAAATTAATTTATTTTACCAAAAATTAAATTCCTATGTCCTCAAACACACGGGGGATAACAATCTCCCCCCTTAAAAGAATTTTGTCACCGAAATTCGGATAAATCCATTAATACAAATCTCCAATTTACCTTCATGATTGCTACACCGATCTCTACCACTTCCAATAGTGAATTCATTAAAATAATATCCAACCAGGGCGCCCATACACCCTATACCCGTGTTCAACTGAACAATCATTACCCGACTCCACTAGACTTAAATTGTAATATAATTTCCAACTCCCAATTATAATTACATGCTTGAAATAACCGAGGTACCAACCCATGAACCAATCTTAGTCTCATAACGCCACAGGGATACGCTAACTCCTAACAAATTAATCTATTAAATCATACTAAAAAATAATAATTTTTTTTAAATGTCTGAATATCTAACCTTTCTCAATTCCCGACATTTACTACTTTCATACGGGGGAGGTCTCGCAAGATAAATCCAAACAAGGAACCCTCCCAATACACTATTGTGAAGCTCTGTCGGGGATTGAGATCGATTAGACAAGGACTTAAGTTTTATAAAGATTTTTAAATCAGTTAATATGGCTCCGTAGGCCTATAAAATAATGTAGTATCAAAATAATCGTATGTCTTCCAACACAAAGTAAATAATATCTTCCCAAGACAGAGGACGTCAATTAATATGATGCTCTCACCAACATTGAGCTCTTAACACGCACACACCCATGAGCTAAAAATATTCGCTCAACAATGAACCCGTTAAACCCTGAATCTCATCAGAAAAAATCCATTATGTCATATCAAAATATCACCACGAAATAGACCCTTTCGCAATTGGGATGTATCAAATACATGCATATTTCCTAACAATAAAATGACAGTCTTACTGATACCACTCAACATGGCTTAACATTTTGCACTCCAGGAAAAAATCACAACCCTACTAGCACATCTCAAAATAGTCTATTATCCCAAAAGATATCCTCCAAATGCCACACTTAGCCCCCCCCCCCCCCCCTCAAGGTAATTATATATATATGACATGGTTATAACAACCAACCACTCACTTACTTCGACCCACTCGCAAATTTTATAGATAACAATCTTACATGTGACGCTCCCAATATCACCCAAATCATGACCTATTCACATAGGAAAATATTTTACGTACTACCTCCATATTCTAACTACCTTGTTTCATCAATGGGTCCCTGATCGAAGTTCTCGTCTGAACTGGCCCATGAATTGTTGTAGGGGTTACACATCCAAAACCTCTTCAAAACGTTGCCCTCTGCCTCTCTGAGGACAATCCCTCGTTATATGGCCTATCTCTCCACAAAAGAAATATTTCCCAGTAAATTTTTCTTGTCCACCCAGAGGAACAAAATGTTGTTGCGGCCCTTGATAATTCTATCTAGAGCCACTACCATTAAATCTAAAATCTCCCGACCGCTGCCTCTTACATGAATCCCCCGAATGGAGATCTTGTTCTTTCTGTCTATACCCCTATTGCTATGATAATTTTGCCCCACTGACATCATTTCCTCCGGACCTGCTTGACGAACCCGAGTACCCAAATTTCTTACTCCCTTTTAAATAAATATGATAATTTTGATAATGTAACAATGTCGCATCCATCACATCGATAAAAGTCAGTAATGTCGGGTTTCCTATCAAATGCTATCGAATTCGCCAATCTAAACCTACCAAAAACTTCACTATTCGCTTATCCTCTGTATTTACCTTGTCGGGCACAAAATTCGCCAATCAGGTAAATTCTTCTACGTACTCAGCCGCCGTTCGATCACCTTCAATCATATCTAGTAATCTCCTTCTCATTTACGTCTGAGTCACGGAAGGAAAATACTTGCGATCAAAGCATACCTAAAAATCTTCTATGGGCCTTGTATCTCTCTATTTAGATGTAGTGACTAACTCCCACCATTGGAGAGTTGCGCCAACCAATTTAAAAGAGGCGAGTATTTACTTTTACACCTCACTGCATTCCACCATTCAAAGATGCTGTTGAATGTCCCTTTTCCATTGACTGGTGACAACCACATCCTCCCCGCCTTGAAACTCCAGAGGCTGTCCTTTTACAAAAGCTTCCCTAACTCTCTCCTATGTAGATAGACCAGAGTGGGTTTGAGCTACCGGAGCTACAGTTGTTGGTGACATCACAAAAATGGCAGCATTTACTACTTGTGCCACAATATTGGGAACTCCGGATACGGTCACAGTCCCCTGAGGCATTCGGGGTTCCATATTATCATCCCCTCTATTTGCCCTCGCTGGACGACCTCTTCTCGACAGCATATGAAACAAGAGTAACTGTATCAGCACATAGTTCAATTAATTACTCATCGCAGAAGATCATAAAGGTGTAATGAACACAATAGTTCTAATAATAGGGCTCTATATATAGAACGCTTATGGAAGAACATAGAAAACCCGAAAAGATCCTAAGACATTAGAACCCGATGCTCTGATACCACCTATAACACTTCGCTTAAATTAATAACCGGTGGCTAGCCCTATACTAAGATAAACAAGAATCTGAAGTCGATCATTCTCATCATCAATTGTCGTGAATGTTAATAATATGACTAACCACCCAACTAAATTATCCAAACTCATTCCGTCGGTCTGAAATTTAATCTTTTAGAACTTATTCCTCAAATTCCAAATTATCATTCGTACGTAGTATGTTTGTCTTGAATACTCACCATACATATTACATACGATATTTACTCACTATCGTATTTATATGAATTTTGACACAACTCTAAGGCCCTAGTTAACCCTCCATTATTTTTCAGTAGTTATTCACATCATCACTACTGGTCATAAACATAGGTTCACTCATCACTACATTCCTCTTCTCGAATTTCATTCATTTATCAATTATAGATATTTTCGTAATTATCCCATTACTTACTTATCTCACTTTATGTAAACCTAATATCCACTTTAGGCTTATTATCCTTATTATAGAACAAGAATCACAATCAATCAATCTAGGCAACCTTTATGGAATAACAACTAAAAATAACATTTCTTAAAATTTGCCCCACGAATCTGCCCAGATTTTTAAAATGCAGTTTTGCAGCATTTTGGAGCCGTTTTTGGAGAAAACGTACCGAGAACAAAATGCAGAAAATAAGATTTTCTATGAGGCAACTCAGATAGAATAGCCATTTTCGAAACCAAAACATTGCAAAACAGTTTCTATAATGACGGTTTAATTTGCCCAATTTCATAGACTTCTTCAAATTAAAGAAGTTTTTCTACAATTCAATCCTACCCATCAAAACCCAATTTAGATATCAAACTAACCCAAAACCCAAATAATATTATCACACCTACTATGATATGAATTGAAATCTGTAAATAGTTTAAGAGCAAGTTTAGCCACTTGCCTTAAAGGGTTCGTAGGGCCTAAATCCTTTGGTCTAGATGATGATGATTTGATGAACACACATTTGTTATTGATTTTGGCTCCCAAAGTTTTTCCAATTGTTCCTTCTTTTCTTCTTGACTTACTTAGGTTTTCTTAAATGATTTATGGTTGACACACCCTCTCACTTTTAGGGTTTATTAAGTCAATTCCCCTATTGGGCATGTGGGCTTTATTAAAATGGCTAAAATATTCCCGTGTGAGCTTGGTTGTGCCTAAAAATGCCTCGAGACTCATTTACTATCCCTGGGTACTCTTTTACGACTATTTCAACCAATTCAGACTCAATCGTACACTTAGAATTGTCATCCGAATTATTTTATAACATTCTCCAAAAATTTTTACATAAAAAAAAAAGAGAAAAAAATAATCTGAATAATTAAATCTCAGTTCACCAAATTAAATGAATCCTCTAATTTAAATAAATTCTCCAAATTTCAAATGTAATTTCTCCCAAATAAAATAAATTATATTTCTTCCAAAAATAATTAAATTAAAAGTCCTCGAATTTACGGGGTGTTACACTTCTCTCCCAACATGTGTAGCCTCCAAAAGTGTGTGGGGGTGTATATGGGGGGGTGGGGTGAAACCTTATGGTTGATTTTAATCCTTTAAACAACATTTTAATTTAACCTAAATTCGTAAGTCTCTACAGGTCCAAACTTAAGGCCCCCTTGTAAACCCTTAAAATGTGTATTTTAGTCATCTAATCATGCTTAAAAGTCTATAAACACTTTATCCATTTATTTGTAAGTTCCATCATTATCATATAAGTATATCCTTAATGAGATCAAAGAGCCATCAATTTATTCACGACAATCTTCATTATTCGCAATATATCGTCATACCATAAAAACCACAACACTTGTAACACCTTTAGAAAATATTATATTTAAATTAAATGCTCCAACATAATTCAAGATACCCGTTTAATCATTACGCTAAATTAAAGATAAGTACAATTATTCCATCTAAAATATAATTCCCACAATTTTAGTTAAATCAATACAACTTCAATTTAATACTCATAAAAATGTGAGTTATTACATGCGTGTTATTATGTTTTATTAATAGTGTTATGGTAGGTTCTACGTAAATATTTACATTAGCACATTATGATGTATGCTATATAAATATTAATTGTACATGCATTATATGTTAGTAAAATATGTTATTTAAAAGACATTAACTTTTAGATATTTATAACAAACTTAGTTCATCATGACAGAAGAAAAAAATCAAATAAAATTAATACAAATAGAAGTAAATTCATTACTTAAAAAGAGGGCAAATTCAAGCATTGCACAAATATCACTTCATTATAGGTCCCCAATTTCCACCCAAAACCTACTACCAAAACAATCAACTTCTCGATCAATTTTTGGTGACGGTTGTCGGTACCACTATTTCGAGAGGCTTTTTTTTAAAAAAACTTAAATATTTCTCTGTTCCAAATTAAGACTCCAATATTATTTTTTACGCGTTCACTATCCTTTTTTCATACAAGCTTAACGATTAAAAAAAATAACTAGGATTCTTAATTTGGGCCGAAGGGTGTATGAACCATTTTAAATTGTACATTATAAATAGTTAATAACAAATAATGTGAGTATTATAAACTTTTATGCAAACCATTCTAAACATAACATTAAAAATAGTACATTACAATGATTAAAAAGAGACAATTTTTCAATTATAAACAATACATTATAAGAGTTTAATACAAACCATTCTTCATTCATAAACACTACATTCCAATAATTCATTAAAAATACTATAACTTTTTCTTACAAAACAAATTGTGAATATTGCATAACTGAAACTGCGGTGTCCAATAACTTTTTGTACTTGATTGAGAATATTTGACTTCAGAGTTATTCACAAAACTTTTAACTATATCTTACAAATTGTTATAAAATAAAGGATATAAAGAGAATTTAAGGAGAGATAATGTTTTATGTCTCAAGTGTGTATCAAAACTCATAGAGGAATCACCCTATTTATAGTACATGGTGAGGGATTCAGATAGACATGGGAGATGTATGGACATCCAAGCCAAAAATCATATTATTCACCACATCCACCATTCAATGGTAATTCCCTCATTAAAACCTTACTAAGAAAAAACCCAATCAATAAAATCCAAAGTAAAAGAAAAAGAGTAGACCTTTTGTTATCATTTAAGTGGTGTTGAACGTTCTCAATATTGCCTCGTTAAAACCTTTACCAGAAAAACCCAATGGAAAAAACCTAGTTAAAAGAAAAAAGAGTACAACACACATATGTCCCCAAAGAGCATGATTTCTGATCCTTCCCCTAAAAAGGAGGCACCCCGATTTACATATCTGAAATAGACTATTGGTAAAGTCTGCGCATTTCAATCCCATGTACAAGTATTTGGAATGTTGCTTTCAGAAGTGACTTGGTAAACAAATCAACTAGGTTGTCAGTTCAATGCACTTGCTTGACTTCAATTTTATTTTTCTTTTGAATCATGTGAGTGAAGATTTTTTTAGGGGGGGAAAATGTGCTTAGTCTTGTCTCCTTTGAAATACCTTTCCAAAATTTGGATTGCGCTCGCTACATTTTCTTCATATATGATAATGGGAACATCTGTAATGGGGAGACTATAATACCCCGTATTTTTCTAAGATAAATAATAAATTATATTTTTGGGATAAAATAAAAATTTGGGGAAATTGGATTATGACAGGGCTATAAATAATATGATATGCTCGCATACCATTTGTTAGAAATAAAGGTTCCCGAAAAATACCAAATTTTATATTTCTCAAATGTGATGGTTCACACAATATTCCAAATTTTAAAATTCTTTGAATATTAACAATTAAAATCCTTAAATTTTAATTTCTTCAAAATGAAAATTAGATTAACCTAAACAAATATTTAAATTTTCACTTAAACAAAAAATCAATTCAAGTTCTAACTATGCCAAACAAACCAAGCATGAATATTTTCAAATTAAATTAGTTGACTTGAATTAAACTAAAATTACCCAAATTTAAAGTAGAACCAATTTACACTAAGGTTGTGATTTAAACCAATTTTATATTTTTTAACCCTAAGAAAGCATCTACATGATTTTGCAAGATAAAATAAACACACAACCACAAGACCGTGATGTACGAGGAAAACCCACAACGGGAAAAATCTCGGATGGCCCAACCAACAAGTCCACTAGGTACGGATTTAAAAAAGACACGACAAAAAGCTTACTTCCTCAACTTGACTCCCTCTTAAGCCTTGACGCTTCTTCGTTCCTCCACCACCGCCTAGTCGAAAACTCCATAATCCATCGTTGTCTCCAAATCCACTGATTGATCAAAACTACCATCAACTACACAGGAATCCTTTCTCCGTATGCACGCCTCGAATAAAAAACACGGAATCATTCGTAGGAAACTATCTTCTTTTGGGGTAGAGAATGAAAACTCAGTGCCAAAATGATGGTCTCGAAGCATATGATATAAAGAAACTTGGATCATGAAACATTTCGGTGTAAAAACATCGGGTTTGTTCTAGAAATTAATTCATTTTAATTAACAAACACCAAGGGACTTTTTCAAAGTGTTTATCTCATTAGGAAGATGAAAAAAGTTTTGGCTATCAAAAGATCTTGGAAAATCTGGAAAAAGTCACTTAACAAAATGTATTCCCGAATTATTAAACTCGGGTAAGAAAGAAGTGGGGTAGTGGGAAGTTTTTTAAAAAACCTGACAAAAATTTCTCGAAACTGCAATCTCGTTCGAACGACATTACATGGTCGTTTGAAGGACACTTCGAACGAGAATGAATAAGAAACCAATTTCATCTAGTTTGAAGGGTCATTCGAACGACATTTCAATCTCGTTTGAACGAGATGCCAAAGTCATTCAAACAACCTATTAAATGAGATTTCAGGCCATGAATCTAGAAAATTTCAATACGAACCCATGGCCGCCAGTTTCATATTTTCTGATTTTTTTAATTAATTATGAATATTTTACGAAAAGGTGTCCGAGAACAAAATCTTTAGATGGAATGAAATCAAAAAAAAAATGACAAAAATTCTAAAACCCGGTAATAAATTTCCATGTCTCAATATATCATATGTATTCATACCTTTAGAGACCATGGAAATATTGAAAGGTTGATAACATTTAAACATGGCACAAAAATAAAAAATGATGATATCATCAATTTAGACTTGACCGCTACATCTTCGACTCAAACGTCATAGGCTTGAAGGTCACAAACTTCTATCCTACGACTCAAATAGTTTTGTCTAGAATTAATCCAACACTTAAAAATTGACTCAATTGAAAATTTGTCCTTACAAATCTCCCCATTTGGCTATTCCGGGACAAAACCAAAATAAAAACTCCTATGGGTCGTCAAGCTGATCTAATAAGACACAAACCCACCTAAAAAAGAAAAAATACAGACTTGACTGACACGTATTTAAAAATCTTTGCTTGCTTTAAAAATATACCACTTAAGTTGAAAACATGAACACTTAACAACACCACCAAACGTATAGGGAATATGAAAATATAAAGTGCATAATTAAATTCTCCCCCTTTGTCTAACATGACCTACTTAAGAAAGTCGCGTCTCCCCCTAAGATAGATCTCCCCAAATTAAAAGGTTAGGATACCATTTATCCCCCTTTTTTGTTCAGGAATAAACAAAGATAAAAATCCATAAAATAACACATTTCTCTCCAATTAAAAAAAATTCCCCCCCTCCCCCCAAATGAAACAATGGATAAGCATAATGGAAAAACGAGTTTATCATGCAACAGTGTATCGGGTGACAAGTATAATCAACGCAATATGACAATAAAAGAGCGACTAATATACATAAAGATTAATAGATACCAACTTTGATGCAATAGCAAAAGATACCAACTAGAATGTCCTAATATAAGCATGGGATATCAAACAAAAGTTGCAACAAGATAGATACCTATTTGAGAAAGAAACATAAATAGACTAGATAGAAAGGCAAAGACTCAAAAACAAATGATACTATATATATAAATACTCAAAAGATGCCAATAATGCACAAACACATAAATATAGATATATATACCACACAAGACACAAAATACAACGAGTATTCCACACATATGGCAAAAGTGTGTCTAAATAACTACTACACCAAATTCGGCGAGTCACGGCCCAAAACTGTGACCATAGCCAAAATGGGCATGACCAAATCCATTATTCAGTGTGGTCATGGGTCATCTTGAAGGTAATAACAGTTGTAGACCCTGACTCCTTTAGGTCATGACTCTCAGTCCCGACCCAGTTATGACCATTATTGCACCAGGTTTCCCTCTAATTTTGGTCACACAACGAGTCATAACCCTTAGCCATGACCACAAACCCCAATACACAAGGAGATGGTCACGGATTACGTCCGTGACCATTAAATTATATGAGTCATAACTTAAGTCTGTTACCATTAAATTATATGAGTCATGGCTTTAGGCCGTGACCATGGCCTTATTTCCACGCTGACGTGTTAAAATAAAGGGGTCACGACATATGGTGACGGAAAAAAAATACATAACAGTTTTTCATTTCCCTCGAAAATTTCTAAACCCTCATTTTCCCTCCCTCTCTTCAGCGATTTTGGCTCTCCCATTCCCTCAATCTCAAGCTCTCTCTCAATCTAAATCTCGAAGGTATTCCCAATCTTCTCCTTCTTATGTATTTCTGTGTGCGTGTATTTCTTTATGTGTACATATATCTGTGTGTGTATATGTGTGTGTATACGTGTGTGTATTGTGTATATGTATGGTTGTGTGTATACATTATCATTGTGTATATGTATATGTGTATACTGTAAACGTGTACGTGTGTGTATGTATTCTAGAAAAAAATCCATATATATGACTAATGTTGGTTTAAGTTTCAAACTAGGGCAAATTTGAATTTAAAGGATATTGTTGGTTTAAGTATGGGGATGAAATATAAAATATATATATCTCCATTAATATTGATGCTAAATTAGGGATTAATTTTGGGGCCTTTGTAAAATTAAGTCCTAAAAATGCATAATCTATTAATTGTAGGGGTAATAATTGTAAGGGATTAATTTTATGATGAATGTTTGTAGGTATTCAAAACCTAAAAAAATAACGGTTGATGATTCATTAGAGCCATAATTTATAGGAATCATATTCACGCCCTCGTACATAATAACTCATTAATGATTCATTAGATCCATTATTTATAGGAATTATAATCATGCCCTCATTCATTTTTCTCAGGAAAAATGAGTCACGGTTCTAATAAATGGAAACAAGAGTGGGAAAAGTTGCAATTGGACCGCATGTGGTCATCTTTATTTAATGAGCCTCATTTAGTGGGCACTCCGGTTTGTTGTTATGGGAATAGGAGATCAAACATCTTAACTACCTTGTAAACTGTGCAGTTCATCTCCAACAAGAGTACTTGTTCGATTGTATTATGTTTTCTTAACTACCTTGTAAGCTGAACATTATATATTTCGCGTACATAGTCCCGATAGACCACTGACCTTGCTTACGCTGTTAGAGAAGGAAGAAAAAAATTCACCCATTATGGATAGAATTACGTACAATGAATATTGACGAAGACTGTGATGTCTCACGACATATACACATCAAACTAAATCTTGCCAATAGGCGGAAGAGGATGAGATTTTGAGTTCATGTCGTTGACATCTATGAATCCATTATAGATACGCTTCCTCCTAATTGGCCGCGTTAAAAAATCCATAGGTTTTTAAAAATAAATCCCGACTGGATGGAAATCAGACACATTGAACTTTTGTTAAAGTCATACCACGAACAGGTAAATTATAATATATTATATATACACATTGAACTTTTGTTAGTTGTAATTTCATATTAAACTTTGAAATTAAGCATCTATTATTATAGGTACACATTGAACTTTTATTATTTTTGTAGATACTATCGGGCAGTAATTGAGGCAACGCTCCAATCAACAACATGACATAACCATAAGGATAATTCTCATCACTAATTGGTGAGCAATACTCAACTCCAGAAATTATTCAATTTCCCTCCTCGGAGTTGAAGTGGGCAAGGTACTCCCTCTAATCAAACAGACACGCCCAACGCTCCTGAAACTTTCGGGTCAGTTGAGAAGAAGCCCATTTGGGTTCTCATTATTGGGAAATAACCCCACGGGGGATAAGAATCATGTTTAACATTTTAAACCCCAATTTTTGTCCTTGGCAAAAAAGAATGTGGCAGTGGGAGGAGATGGAAATTGGAACCTCAGAGATAAATATATTAAAGATGACATCTACGAGCAACTCAGCAAACGGTTTTTGTTTTCCCCAAACTCAAAACATAAGGTGCATTCTCTACTTACTGAAAACTCTGAACATATCGAAAAAAACCTTATTCAGAATCATATCCCTAAGGGAGCATCGATCTCCGACATTTTGGCACTCAAAGACAAAGTCCATTCGAACATTGAGATGCCAGTATCTCAATGGAATGATTTTCTAGAAAATGAGGCGAAGGACTCCAAAATGCTGCAAAGGGATAAAAACAAGCATAATAGGGCCAAAACAACTGTTGAACACCGTCTTGGTTCAAAATCTTATGAAGATTTGAAGAACGAGCGGTCAACCGTTATATACGGCAGCCCGAATGAAGGAACGACGCCGAATAGGGCCAACTTATATGTGTATGCTAGACAAGACAAAGATAATAATTTCCCTCCTCACTTGGCCAAGACTCTAGAATCAATAAAGTCTATTAGTAGTCAGTTAGATTCAAGCCTGTTTGATGACATTGATAATGATGACATAGCACAAGCCTTTGGTAAGAACTATAGAGGGAGGACGAGAGGTTTGGGGTCGCATATGTCAACAAAACAAGATTCAAACCCACCGTACCTCTCCTGAACGAGCTTTCTTGTAGCACCTCGTAATTTTGAGGATTTAATATTTAATTATTTTTGGGAGTTAAAAAAATATTTAAATTGGAGAAACTAAAATTTATGATTTGGAGAATTTATTTGAGTGGGAAGAATTATTTATAATTAGAGAGTGTAAGTTTAATTGTCCGAATTAATGTGTGTCGCATTTTGAGGTCGAAATTGGGAAATGACAAAAAGTATTTCGGATGATAATTCTGAGTGTACAGTTGAGTCCGGATGGGTCGAGATAGTCAGAAAAAAGTACCCGGGGGTAGTAATTGGGTCTCGGGGTATTTTTGGGCATAACCGTGCCCACACGGAGTGATTCGGGCCATTTTAATTAGGCCCATGTGGCCAAAAACGGGATTAAGGGTTTTAACCTAATTTGGGGAAGTGTTAAACGGCAGTAAACACAAACTCTAAACCTAGGGTTTGAGAGGGAATTTAGGGGAAAGTAAATAAAGAGACAATTAGGAATTATTGGAGCCAAATTAGCGGACTACACCAACGGATCAGACCCTACGAACAATTCCAGGCTAGTGGTTAACTTGTTGTGATGTGTAAATGGTGATATCCAATTCATATTTTAGTGATGTGTAAACTAAAATTCGTTTTGGGGATAAATGAGTACAAAATGGGGTTTTTGTTAATGGAACCATTGAATGAGATTCAAAGTAAGAAATAGTTGTGTTATATATTTCTGAGTATGATTATCTGATTTGAATGAGAAACTCGTAACCTAAAATGGTGGAATTTGAACCTGAAATAGGGATTTTACCATAGGGATTCGTGTTCTTGAGGGGGTTAAAGATTTGTAGTGTTAATGATGTTAAAAGGTTTAGATGATGTTTATAGTTCCTGAGAGATGTAATAAGATAACTAACAGGCTGGTTTAAGGTTGGATTTTACGGAAATAAACCTTAGTTTTTCGTCCATGGCCGAACAGTGGCTGGAGAAGACGAAGTCTGGGACGATCGATCGATCGACCTAGGGGTTCGATCGATCGATGAGACAGGAATTTTGGCTGTTCAACCAGTTCTGGATATAATGAGGAATTTACATAAGATTTAATCCCTTAATTTATATACTTTAGTGCTATCAAGGGAGGTTGCGCGATGTGGGTGAATCCCCTAGCTTGAGGAGTAGGGTGAGTATATCCCCAGGTCATAGAATCCGGTATATGAGTGAGGGGATTATCTCACTTTCAGGGAAGGAATATGACCGCCTCCACTTCGTTTATATATTAGGCCAAGTTGGTGAGCGAATCCAACTTGGGTAACTAGGTTATGTGAGCACACCTAGTGAGATAGCACTTTAGAGGGAATCATCCGGCGAGGGTATACACAGAGGGATGGATATACGTATGTTACATGTGTGGATGTTTTAGTAAAGGTACGTATATAATAGTATTCAATATTATATACGGGTAATAATACAGCGTGTGATATATTTACTTTATATAACTTGTGACACAGTTATATGCTATTATTCAAGAAGGAATTAATTAAGTTAATTGGTGAAACAACTTATAATTCGTGAATAATTATACTCGGATTAGAGTAGTATGGCAAGGGGAGGTTATACCAGGACTAGTTTGATGGGGTAGTACAACTAGGTGGGGGTCAAGGTGACCGTTAGGTGTGCACATTAGTGGAGGGGTGAGAATGTCCACAAAGGAGTGCGACACTAACTTATATATGAAGCGCATTCATGCATTTTAAATTACTGCAGTTAATTCACTTGCTAAATATTTTCAAAATGTTTTGGGTTCTAACCCTTGCTATAAAACTATTTTCAAAACCTTTTAGGTGTCCAACCACAGGGACGCCAGGATTGATATTCTATTCCAGGGACACGGAGCTGCAGCATATGTGGATGCTAGCAGGAGTTTGGATTAGACGCATCGTTCAATCATTCTTAGAGTAGGAATCACTTATCAGTTTCAGTTTTATTTAGGACTTGTAGCCCAGTCTTCTCAGTATAGATTTCAAATGTATTTATTCAGGTGTTGGATGTTTGTATTGGATTTCACTTTGGTGGCCGATGGTTTATTCGGCAAATTGTTTAATTAATTATTCAGTTGAGTTTTATTCAGCTGTGTGAATGGTTTATATTTATTTCCGCATGTACAGTTTTGTTTAATTAAAAAGTTAAAATTTGGCACCAGCTTTTGGAATACAATGTGGCTTTTGGATGTTTGATATAGAGCCCTAATTATAGGATTGTTGTATTCTCATACTTATGTGAATTTACGTCTTCTGCCAAATTTATACTTGAGAGTGAACTCATATGATTCGATTCTCATTCGATGCCCCCCAGGAGAGGGAGCAACTAAGGCAGCAGAGGGAGTTGAGACTATGGAGGATCATCAGGAGCAAGAGTTACCGCAGCAACTGCCAGAGATGATTTTGGAAGTGCATGTAACTGAATTAGTGGTGTAGGAAGTTGAAGCGATGATGATCGAAATGGAAAGGTACTTGCCACGAGATCAGCCACAAGTGTTAGTGGCACTAGATGTTCTGGTCCACCTGGGGCTGACGGGATGGCAGCAAGTACGAAAGGTCTTTCAAAAGGGCATCTACCTGAGTTTCGAGGGGGTTCAGATTTAGTGCTAGCGTGGCAGTGGATGAGAGATATCCAGCGTCACTTATGCATGGAAGATTGCAATGAGGTGCAGAAGCAAATGCTATTCACTTTTAGTTTCGTGGGAGCAACGCTACATTGGTGGGAGTCGATCACCACAGTTGAGGAAAGGGATACACTAGCTATTGCAGAGTTTTGGGTGTGGTTCGACTGCACGTATTTTCCTCCAGTGATTGAGACCAAAATGAGGAGAAAATTTAAAGAGGTGACTCAGGGGGACCATTCAGTGGCCGATTACGAGGAACAATTTACTCGGTTGGCAAATTTTGTACCGAATGAGTTTAGCGATGAAGAGATAAAGAAAGTAAGGTTTGTGGATGGGTTAGTCTGGAGAATCAGACAACATTTAATTTTTAATTCCCCATTAGTAGCTTATACTGATGTCGTTAACGCAGCACTCCTGTACTGCCAGGAATATCGCTTCGACGTGATAGGAAACAGGAAGGGAGTGGAAGCCAATCAATAGGATAAAGCAGGAGGGAACAGTACCAGTGGGGTATCCCAACAGAAGACGGGGGAGATCAGGGGCAGGGTTTTCGGCAGGGGAATCATGCAAAACGATTACGAGCTGGAGGCTATCGAGAGGACGGACAACAAGAAGGAATCAGTACCAGGGTGAATTTCCTCGTAGGTGTTTCGTTTATGGAGAAGCAGGGAACATGAAGAGAGGTTATCCTCAGCGAGGCAGGGGTCAACTACAGGATGAGGTCCTGGATGTACAACCACTACAACAACTCATGGGTGCATTCGGGCAGGGAGAAGATTCTCCGGAACTCGAGGATCAACCTTTGTAGCTGGAGTATGGCGGTAATTACTTTTACCCTATGGGAATGGGGTATACTATTGATTGACAAGGAGGATGTCACAATATAAGACTTATATTTTTCATTAGAGTTCGCGGGTGAGTCGAATTTAGTGGGTGCTTTGGATGTAGCAGCCATAGTATGTGGACAAATTTTCTGTGGGATAGCGGAGTTCTTTGGTGTTCTTTACGGGAGACTGGAGGAGTACACTGAGTGAAGGTTTGAATTATGAGAGGAGTTACTAATTTCAAGAATTATGGGAGTAGTATTGATAATATATCCTAAATATCGGCTGGATAGCGATGGATTTGAACTATTGTGAATAGTGGGGATAAGTTTTGGTGTTCGCGACACCAGGATATGATTGGTACTAGGTATCACCTGAGAGGGAGTTTAGCCTATGTATATGTGAGTATATATATTATATGGTGTGGTGCGATAGACACAAAGGGAGGTCTTGTGTTCTCACATTTTATCCCGGTAAGTAGGGGTGTTTACTAATGTGAATCAGGGTGGTTAGATTTATGTTCGAGCAAAGTGAGATATCTCAGGGTTTATTTTGCGTGAGGACTAGTGATAGTAAGGGCGCGATATTTTATGTTGTCTTTGGTAGCCCGAGGGTAGGCGTATATACTTTTGTGTTAAAAGACAAGTATTTAGGGGTACGTGCTATGGACCGAGGGTCTAACGGATCTCAGCGACCAATAATGCTAGGTAGTAGTGTATCGGGGGGGTTCCTTGTTTGGATTTCGCTTTGCGAGTCATTCAACGCATGAAACTTAGCGCAACGTTCGAAAGTGGGAGATGTTTGGTCGTTAGTACATGGGTTGAGTACCCCGGGCAGTATATATATATATATGTGTGTGTGTGTGTGTGATATGTCTATGGGTTAGAAGTTATATTATAGGTTACGACTGGCATAGTCGAGTAACTTTCGGGCGGTAAAGCACGGGGATAGGATGTATGGGCACCCGGGTTAATTAAGGAAAATTTTGTGCGGTTAAGCACGGGTATAGGGTGTATGGGCGCCCTGGTTAATTTAAATATATACTTGTGTAACTTATGGTTAGAAGCGGATGGGATAGATATAGAGGGCTTAGAGACACCTGACAAGAGAGTGATATGCGAAGCTTGGAACATTACGCTCATTTTAATTTCGAGGACGAAATTCCTTTGTAAGGGGGAAAGTATGTAACACCCCGTAATTTTAAGGATTTAATATTTAATTATTTTTGGGAGTTATAAAAATATTCAAATTGGAAAAACTTAAATTTATGATTTGGAGAATTTATTTGAGTGGGAAGAATTATATATAATTGGCGACTTTAAGTTTAATTGTCGGAAACAATGTGTGTCGCATTTTGAGGTCGAAATTTGGAAATGACAAAAAGTATTTCAGATGACAATTCTAAGTGCGCAGTTGAGTCCGGATGGGTCGAGATAGTTAGAAAAGAGTACCCGGGGGTAATAATTGGGTCTCGGGGTATTTTTGGGTATAGTCGGGCCCACACGGAGTGATTCAGGCCATTTTAATTAGGCCCATGTGGCCAAAAACGGGATTAAGGGTTTTAACCTAATTTGGGTAAGTGTTAAACGGCAGTAAACACAAACTCTAAACCTAGGGTTTGAGAGGGAATTTAGGGGAAAGAAAATCAAGAGCCAATTGGGAATTATTGGAGCCAAATTAAGGGACTACACCAACGGATCAGACCCTACGAACAATTCCAGGCAAATGGTTAACTTGTTGTGATTTGTAAATGGAGATATCCAATTCATTTTTTAGTGATGTGTAAACTAAAATTCGTTTTGGGGATAAATTGGTACAAAATGGTGTTTTTGTTAATGGAACCATTGAATGAAATTCAATGTAAGAAATAGTTGTGTTATATATTTCTGAGTATGATTATCTGATTTCAATGAGAAACCCGGAACCTAAAATGGTGAAATTTGAACCTGAAATTGGGATTTTACCATAGGGATTCGTGTTCTTGAGGGGGTTAAAGATTTTTAGTGTTAATGATGTGAAAAGGTTTAGATGATGTTTATAGTTCCTGAGAGAGGTAATAAGATAATTAACAGGCTGGCGTAAGGTTAGATTTTGAGGAAAGAAACCTTAGTTTTTTGTCCATGGCCGAACAGTGGCTAGAGAAGACGAAGTCTGGGACGATCAATCGATCGACCCAGGGGTTCGATCCATTGATGAGACAGGAATTTTGGCAGTTCGACCAGTTTTTGATATAATGAGGAATTTACTTAAGATTTAATCCCTTACTTTTATTTTGTGATAAATTCATATGTGGAATATATTTCTTAACAATTATAGGGTGATATAATTGGCTTTAGGAGGGTGAAAGTTGTATGTCATGAGATGAACGAATTTTGGGAAATAATTCATAAGTATTGATATTGGGCCGGCGAATGATATTCGGGTATTATAGTTGGGTGACGGTACATTAGTAAAGGAATTGAGGTGAAATAAATTAGTTATGGGGAGGAATATAGACTCGGGAAATATTAAGATATGGACCAAGTGAGCGAGTCCGGGTATGTTGGTTAAGTGGCACCAAAGTATTAAATTAATTATTGAGAGAATAAATAAATTTGGAGTCGCAATATAGACTCGGGAAATATAAAGGTATGGACCAAGTACGCGAGTCCGGGTATGTTGGTTAAGTGACACCAAAGTATTGAATTAATTATTGAGAGAATAAATTAATTTGGAGTCGGAATATAGACTCGGGAAATATTAAGATATGGACCAAGTGAGCGAGTCCGGGTAAGTTGGTTAAGTGACACCAAAGTATTAAATTAAATATTGAGAGAATATATTAATTTAGAGTCGGAACATAGACTCGGGAAATAGTAAGTTACGGGCCAAGTGAGCGAGTTCGGGTATAATGGTTGGGCGACACCAAGTATATTAACGTGAGATTAATTATATTAGAGTCGGACTATAGACTCGGGAACGTGTTAAACTAATTAATGTGTAAATTAATTAACTAAGAGTCGTACCACAGACTCGGATTGGTATAAATTATTTAATGTGTAAATTAAATAACTCAGAGTCGGACCACAGACTCGGATTGGTATAAATTAATTAATGTGTAAATTAATTAATGTGTGGATGTTTTAGTAAAGGTAATTATAAAATAGAATTCAATATTATATGCGGGTAATAATACAGTGTGTGATATATTTACTTTATATAACTTGTGACACAGTTATATGCTATTATTTAAGAAGGAATTAATTAAGTTAGTTGGTGAAACAACTTATAATTCATGAATAATTATTCTCGGGTTAGAGTAGTATGGCAAGGGGAGGTTATACCAAGACTAGTTTGATGGGATAGTACAACTAGGTGGGGGTTAAGGTGACCGTTAGGTGTGCACATTAGTGGAGGGGTGAGAATGTCCACAATGGAGTGCGACACTAACTTATATATGAAGCGCATTCATGCATTTCAAATTACTACATTTAATTCCCTTGCTAAATATTTTCAAAATGTTTTGGGTTCTAACCCTTAATATAAAACTATTTTCAAAACCTTTTCGGTGTCCAGCCATAGGGACGCCAGGATTGATATTCTATTCCAGGGACACGGAGCTGCGGCATATGTGGATGCTAGCAGGAGTTTGGACTAGATCTATCGTTCATTCATTCCTAGAGTAGGAATCACTTATCAGTTTCAGTTTTATTTAGGGCTTGTAGCCCAGTTTTCTCAGTACAGATTTCAAATGTATTTATTCAGGTGTTGGATGTTTGTATTGGATTTCACTTTGGTGGCCGATGGTTTATTCGACAAATTGTTTAACTAATTATTAAGTTGAGTTTTATTCAGCTGTGTGAATGGTTTATATTTATTTCCGCGTGTACTATTTTGTTTAATTAAAAAGTTAAAATTTGGCACCAGCTTTTGGAAGATTATTTGGCTAGTAAGTTTTAAAAAGTTTTCGACAGTGATGCTAAGGATGAACTAACTGGGATTCCGGTTTTAATTTCGTATAGGACTGATCACCCTGTATTTTATTAGGCGGGGTGTCACAGATGATATCAGAGCATCAGTTCTAGTGTCCTTAGGATCTGTGCGGCTTTTCACGTTTCGGCTTAGCAATATTTGATACAGAGCCCTATTATAGGATTGTTGTATTCTCATACGTATCCGCATTTACGTATTCTACCAAATTTATACTTGAGAGTGAACTCATACGATTCGATTCTCATTCTAGATACCGCCCATGAGAGGGAGCAGCTAGGGCAGCAGAGGGAGTTGAGACTAAGGAGGCTCATCAGGAGCAAGAGTTACCGCAGCAACTGCCAGAGATGATTTCTGCAGCGTAGGTAACTTAATTAGTGGTGTAGGAAATTGAAGTGACGATGATTTCAATGGCAAGGTACTTGCCACGAGATCAGCCACAAGTTTTAGTGGCACCAGATGTTCTGGACCACCCGGGGCCATCGGGATGGCAGCAAGTACGAGAGGTTTTTCAAAAGGGCATCCACCAGAGTTTCAAGGGGGTTCAGATTTAGTGCTAGCGTGACAGTGGATGAGAGATATCCAGCGTCACCTATGCATGGTAGATTGCGATGAGGTGCAGAAGCAAATGCTAGTCACTTTTATTTTAGTGGGAGCAGCGTTACATTGGTGGGAGTCGATCACCACAGTTGAGGAAAGATATACACTAACTATTGCAAAGTTTTGGGTGTGGTTCGACCACACGTATTTTCCTCCAGCGGTTGAGACCAAAATGAGGAGAAAATTTGAAGAGGTGACTCAGGGGGACAGTTCAGTGGCCGATTACGAGGAAGAATTTACTCGGTTGGAAAATTTTGTACCAGATGAGGTTAGCGTTGAAGAGATAAAGAAATTAAGGTTTGTGGATGGGTTAGTCTGGGGAATCAGACAACATTTAATTGGTAATTCCACATTAGTAGCTTATACTGATGTCATTAATGCATCACTCCTGCACTGCCAAGAATATCGCTTCCACGTGAAAGGAAACAGGAAGGGAGTGGAAGCCAACCAATCGGATAAAGCAGGAGGGAACAGTACCAGTGGGGTATCCCAGCAGCAGACAAGGGAGATCAGGGGCAGGGTTTCCGGTAGGGGAATCATGCCAAACGATTTTGAGCCGGAGGCTATCGACAGGATGGCCAGCAAGAAGGAATCAGTGGTAGGGTGAATTTTATCGTAGGTGTTTTGTTTGTGGGGAAGTGGGGCACATGAAGAGAGGTTCTCCTCAGGGAGGAAAGGGTCAACTACAGGACGAGGTCTTGGATGTACAGTAAGTCGTGGGTGCATTCGGGCAGGGAGAAAATGCTCCGGAACCCGAGGATCAGCCCTTGGAGCTGGAGTATGGAGGTAACTATTTTTTCCCTATGGGCATGGGGTATACTTTTGATTGACAAGGAGGATGTCACAATATAAGACTTATTTTTTTCACTAGAGTTCGCAGGTGAGTCGAATTTAGTGGGTCCGTTGGTTGTAGCAACCATAGTATGTGGATAAATTTTTTGTGGGATAGCGGAGTTCTTTAGTGTTCTTCACGGGAGAGTGGAGGTGTACACTGAGTGAAGGTTTGAATTATGCAAGGAGTTACTACTTTCGAGAATTATGGGAGTAGTATTGATAATATATCCTAAATATCGGCTGGATAGCGATGGATTTGAACTATTGCGAATACTGGGGGCAAGTTTTGGTGTTCGCGACAACAGGATATGATTGGTACTAGGTATCACCTGAGAAGGCGTTTTGACTATGTATATGTGAGTATATATGTTATATGGTGTGGTGCGATTGACACAAAGGGAGGTCTTGTGTTCTCATATTTTATCGCGGTAAGTAGGGGTGTTTACTAAAGTGAATCAGGGTGGTTAGATTTATGTTCGAGCAAAGAGAGATATCTCAGGGTTTATTTTGCGCGAGGACTAGTGATAGTAAGGGCGCGGTATTTTATGTTGTCTTTGGTAGCCTGAGGGTAGGCGTATATACTTTTGTGTTAAAAGACAAGTATTTAGGGGTACGTGCTATGGACCGAGGGTCTAACGGATCTCAACGACCAACAATGCTAGGTAGTAGTGTATCGGGGGGGTTCCTTGTTTGGATTTCGCCTTGCGAGAGATCCCACGCATGAAACTTAGCGCAACGTTGGAAAGTAGGGAGATGTTTGGTCGTTAGTACATGGGTTGAGTACCCCGGGCAGTGTATATATATATATATATATATATATATATCTGTGTGTGTGTGTGTGTGTGTGTGTGATATGACTACGGGTTAGAAGTTATATTACAGGTTATGACTAGCATAGTCGGGTAACTTCCGGGCGGTAAAGCACGAAAATAGTGTGTATGGGCACCCGGGTTAATTAAGGCAAATTTTGTGCGGTTAAGCACCGGTATAGGGTGTATGGGTGCCCTGGTTAATTTAATTGCATACTTGTGTAACTTATGGTTAGAAGCGGATAGGATATATATAGCGGGCTTAGAGGCACCTGACTAGAGAGTGATAAGCGAAGCTTGGAACATTATGCTCATCTTAATTTCGGGGAATAAATTCCTTTGTAAGGGGGAAAGTATGTAACACCCCGTAATTTTGAGGATGTAATATTTAATTATTTTTGGGAGTTATAAAAATATTTAAATTGTAGAAACTTAAATTTATGATTTGGAGAATTTACTTGAGTGGGAAGAATTATTTATAATCGGCGACTTTAAATTTAATTGTCCGAAATATTGTGTGTCGCATTTTGAGGTCGAAATTTGGAAATAACAAAAAGTATTTCAGATGACAATTATGAGTGTGCAGTTGAGTCCGGATGGGTCGAGATAGTCAGAAAAGAGTACCGGGGGGTAGTAATTAGGTCTCGGAGTATTTTTGGGCATAGTCGGGCCCACACGGAGTGATTCAGTCCATTTTAATTAGGCCCATGTAGCCAAAAACGGGATTAAGGGTTTTAACCTAATTTGGGTAAGTGTTAAACGGCAGTAAACACAAACTCTAAACCTAGGGTTTGAGAGGGAATTTAGGGGAAAGAAAATCAAGAGCCAATTGGGAATTATTACAGCCAAATTAAGGGACTACACCAACGGATCAGACCCTACGAACCATTCCAGGCAAATGGTTAACTTGTTGTGATGTGTAAATGGTGATATCCAATTCATATTTTAGTGATGTGTAAACTAAAATTCGTTTTGGGGATAAATGGGTACAAAATGGGGTTTTTGTTAATGGAACCATTGAGTGAGATTCAAAGTAAGAAATAGTTGTGTTACATATTTCTGAGTATGATTATCTGATTTGAATGAGAAACCCGAAACCTAAAATGGTGGAATTTGAACATGAAATTGGGATTTTACCATAGGGATTCGTGTTCTTGAGGGGGTTAAAGATTTGTAGTGTTAATGATGTGAAAAGGTTTAGATGATGTTTATAGTTCCTGGGAGAGGTAATAAGATAATTAACAGGCTGACGTAAGGTTAGATTTTGAGATAAGAAACCCTAGTTTTTCATCCCTGGCCGAACAGTGGCTGGAGAAGACGAAGTCTGGGGCGATCAATCGATCGACCCAGGGGTTCGATCGATTGATGAGACAGGAATTTTTGCAGTTCGGCCAGTTTTGGATATAATGAGGAATTTACTTAAGATTTAATCCCTTACTTTTATTTAGTGATAAATTCATACGTGGCATATATTTCTTAACAATTATAGGGTGATATAATTGGCTTTAGGAGGGTGAAAGCTGTATGCCATGAGATGAACGAATTTTGGGAAATAATTCATAAGTATTGATATTAGGCCGGCAAATGATATTCGGGTATTGTAGTTGGGTGACGCTACATTAGTAAAGGAATTTAGGTGAAATAAATTAGTTATGGGGAGGAATATAGACACGGGAAATATTAAGATATGGACCAAGTGAGCGAGTCCGGGTATGTTGGTTAAGTGACTCCAAAGTATTAAATTAATTATTGAGAGAATAAATTAATTTGGAGTTGAAATATAGACTCGGGAAATATAAAGATATGGACCAAATGAGCGAGTTCGGGTATGTTGGTTAAGTGACACCAAAGTATTAAATTAATTATTGAGAGAATAAATTAATTTGGAGTCGGAATATAGACTCGGGAAATATTAAGATATGGACCAAGTGAGCGAGTTCGGGTATGTTGGTTAAGTGACACCAAAGTATTAAATTAATTATTGAGAGAATAAATTAATTTAGAGTCGGAACATAGACTCGGGAAATAGTAAGTTACGGGCCAAGTGAGCGAGTCCGGGTATAATGGTTGGGCGACACCAAGTATTAAATTAATTAATGTGAGATTAATTATATTAGAGTCGGTCTGTAGACTCGGGAACGTGTTAAATTAATTAATGTGTAAATTAATTAACTGAGAGACGGACCACAGACTCGGATTGGTATAAATTAATTAATGTGTAAATTAATTAAGTCACAGTCGGACCACAGACTCGGATTGGTATAAATTAATTAATGTGTAAATTAATTAACTGAGAGTCGGACCACGGACTCGGATTGGTGTAAATTAATTAATGTGTAAATTAATTAAATTAGAGTCGGACCACATACTCGGATTAGTATTAAATTAATTGGTGTGTTAATTAATTAAATTAGAGTTAGATTGCAGACTCGGGAAGGTATTAAATTAATAGGTGTGTTAATTAATTAAATTAGAGTCAGACGATAGACTCGGGGAGGTAATAAGTTAATTGAGGTGTGGATTAAGTATATTAGAGTCGGACCATAGACTCGGGGAGATGATAAATTATTAATTGAGAAGTATATTAGAGTCGGGCCATAGACTCGGGGAGATGATAAATTATTAAGTGAGAAAATTAATTAACTGAGTCGGGACATAGACTCAGAAAATTTCAGGCTAGTGTTACGGATCGTTGAGTACACGGTAAAGTCGGGGTTTATAGTATATATATATACGGTGTAGTGATAGTATATATATATATATATATATATGTTTATATATTATGTGTGCTATTAAATATCAGTGATTAGATATTTATTTAATTTATATACTCTAGTGCTATCAAGGGAGGTTGCGCGATGTGGGTGAATCCCCTAGCTTGAGGAGTAGGGTGAGTATATCCCCAGGTCATAGCGTCCGGTATATGGGTGAGGGGATTATCTCACTTTCAGGGAAGGAATATGACCGCCTCCACTTCGTTTATATTTTAGGCCAGGTTGGTGAGCGAATCCAACTTGGGTAACAAGGTTATGTGAGCACACCTAGTGAGATAGCACTTTAGAGGGAATCATCCGGCGAGGGTATACTCGGAGGGATGGATATACGTATGTTACATGTGTGGATGTTTTAGTAAAGGTACGTATATAATAGTATTCAATATTATATACGGATAATAATACAGCGTGTGATGTATTTACTTTATATAACTTGTGACACAGTTATATGCTATTATTTAAGAAGGATATAATTCAGTTAATTGGTGAAACAACTTATGATTCGTGAATAATTATACTCGAGTTAGAGTAGTATGGCCAGGGGAGGTTATACCAGGACTAGTTTGATGGGGTAGTACAACTAGGTGGGGGTAGGTGTGCACATTAGTGGAGAGGTGAGAATGTCCACAAGGGAGTGCGACACTAACTTATATATGAAGCGCATTCATGCATTTCAAATTACTGCAGTTAATTCACTTGCTAAATATTTTCAAAATATTTTGGGTTCTAACCCTTGCTATAAAACTATTTTCAAAACCTTTTAGGTGTCCGGCCACAGGGACGCCAGGATTGATATTATATTCCAGGGACACGGAGCTGCGACATATGTGGATGCTAGCAGGAGTTTGGATTAGACGCATCGTTCATTCATTCCTAGAGTAGGAATCACTTATCAGTTTCAGTATTATTTAGGGCTTGTAGCCTAGTCTTCTCAGTACAGATTTCAGATGTATTTATTCAGGTGTTAGATGTTTGTATTGGATTTCACTTTGGTGGCCGATGGTTTATTCAAAAAATTATTTAAATAATTATTCAGTTGAGTTTTATTCAGTTGTGTGAATGGTTTATATTTATTTCCTCATGTACTGTTTTGTTTAATTAAAAAGTTAAAATTTGGCAACATCTTTTGGAATACTAGGTGGCTAGTAAGTTTTAAAAAGTTGTCGAGAGTGATGCTAAGGATGAACCAACTGGGATTCCTATTTTAATTTGGTATAGGACTGATCACCCGGTATTTGATTAGGCGGGGTATCACATTTCTTCTATTAATAAGCATTTTGCATCCAACGATGAACATCAATCTAGGACTGAAGGGGATATAATTGGTCTTCGAAATGAATTAGGAGGTGTAAATGATAAACTTGCATTGATTGTGTCCCTTCTAACCGGTCGTATGCCCCTGCAGCCCCCAATGCATCTCGGTTCCCTCCACGGATGTCGATTCCTCCTCAAAATTTTACCCGTTCTCCATTCCACCCACATATTTCGATTTGTCCTCCAACATTCCCTCTCTCGGCGCCTCAGCATGGCACAGGTCTTGGATCATCATTAATAACCCATGTTGACTACAGTGAGAAATAATATATTCAGGACCAGAGCGGTAAATTTATCATTGGGATTTGCACGCTCATGTCCACTGTCATAGGAACTTTAGTACATAATCGACCTTTACAGAAGGGTTATGGTAAGATCGTGGTTGATTGTGAAACTATTCCAGTGCACGTCAATAGTGGATAAGGGAATTTTTGAAAAATTATGTAGACTTTGTTACCACTTGGCTAGTTTATCGCTTGATGAAGATATAATAATATTTTTCTTATGTTGTAGTAATATCAGTAGACAAATTTATTTAATTTGAGTTTAAGTGGTTGTGTAGTATCGTTGATTGGTGTGTTCTTGTTTTTAAGTTATTGCAAAGTTTGATTGATTGGTGCGTTGTTGACTATATTAGTGATGTGATTTGATACTATATTAGTACTTTACTATGCAACATGATATTTATTTTATCATGTTAACACAGGACTGTAATTTGAAGATTATTAAATGGATTTTCCACAATACAAAGAGTGGATGGGGGAGACTGACCGAATAACTAATAGTTATGCTAAAGGCGTTCAAGAATATATTAGATACACTTTTAAGAACCTTAAAAGTGAGAAGATTTCATTTTCGTGCACCCATTTTATAAAAAAAATCTTTAGAATTTGTTGAGTTACATTTAATAATGTGGGGAATTTGTCAAGATTATAATAAGTGGACATACCATGGTGAAAAACATGTACCTTATGTTCCCGAAGAATTATTAGTAACCGATCACATAATCGAACACCAACAAAGGGAAGTGATAAATGATTAGCCAACACATCGTCCAGTGATCGACCTAATTGACGATGCTTATGGAGTCCACCACGACCAAAACAACCAACCTATGGAGACAGATAATGCACACAATGAACAATTTCATACTGAACTATCAGGAGACCCAGAATATATATGGTTGAAAGTCGGTACAGCTGGACCATTGTATAAATATTGCAATGAAGATCATTTGGTATTATATGCAATGATTGGTTTGCATAATTTGAAGAGTCAATTTGGCTTATTTGGAAATAGCCTAACCGGAATTCTTAACTGGGTTAAAGAAATTCTCCCAAAAGAGAACACGTTACGAGACAATTATCCTACCATAAAGAATAGATTAAAGGGTTTGGGATTGAAATACAAATCTATTCATGCTTACTAGTATGATTGCATATTGTATCAAAACGAACATGGAGAGAAGGATGAATGTCCAGTATGCGTTGAGCCTAGATATGTCATTTTTGAGAAGGTAAATGACAAACCTGTAAAATATCAAAAGTGCCGCAAGTCCCCCAAAAGCTTTTTAAGTATTTTCCACTTGGGTCACATTTAAAATGAATTTTTACTATACCATGGATAGCGTAGGCCATGACATGGCAGGCTCGATGCGAGGTGGGTGGGAATTTGATGCGTCATCCGATTGATTCACTCGTGTGGAAAATTTCAAATGCACGAAACCATGTATTTAGAAAATAAGTTTTTCAAAATTTGTCTTACAATGTCAACTGATGGGTTTAAGCTTTTCGATAATTTAAGTACTAGTCAAAGTTATTGGCCCGTTCTTATGGCACCTTTAAGCCTCCCTCTGATGCTATGAATGAGAAAGGAGTTCACATTATTATCTCTATTGATACCCGAGCTAAAGGCTCCAACTGATGATATTGATATATTCTTACCCCCATTAATCGAAAAACTTAAAGAGTTATAGGATAAAGGTGTGACGGCGTTCGACTCTCACAAGGTTTAAGAGTTCACACTTAAAACAATGGTGATGTCGGCGATCCACGACCTTCCTGCTTGTGGGACCTTGTATAGTTGTAATGTTCATGGTTATTATGGTTGTCCCATATGTGGGGAGGAAACTAAAGCCATTTATCTACATCATAGTAGTAAGATAAGTTACACGGGTCATTATAGATTTCTGTCGACGGGTCACTCTTTTAGGAATGATAAGTCTAACTTTTATCCTATTGGTCGCGAGCATCAGATTCAACCTGCTCGGCTTTCTGGTCAGCAGATCAAGGAGAAGGCGGTGGCTGTAACTACGGGGAATAGGTACATAGGTAAACACCCCTTATTTGAAAACATGAAGCGTAAAGTAATGGGATATCCTAATGACCCTATTAAAGAAAAACCATGGTCCAGGTGATCAATATTTTTTAATTTGACGTATTGGAAAGATCATCGTGTAAGGCATGTAATTGATGTGATGCACACAGAGAAGAATATTGCAGAACATCTGATAAGAACATGTCTGGGTGGATCTTATTCCAAAGTCGGAGAGCGGTCCCGCTGAGATCTGTGGGATATGAAGATAAAAAAGAAACACTCTTCAAAAATGATCCTCCAACAGGAAGAATTTCTACCCATCCGGCTGCTTTCACTTTGACTACTAGTGAGAAGAAGATCCTCTTAGACACGTTGTTGAACTTGAAGACTCTAACTGGTTATTCTAGTAATTCACGAAGGGTCATAAACTACCAAGCAAATGATTTAAAACAATGCAAGTCTCACGACTGTCATGTAATAATCCAATTAATCCCTCTATTATTTCGGCATTGCTTAACTGAACACAAATATATCTTGGTAAATTATGCAAATAAGTTTCTGCTTTACCCTAGTTTGTGCAAAAGTAGTAAACAAAACGCACATTAAAGCTGTAAAATTAACTTTAGCCGAGGCAGTTTGTGTATTAGGGAAATATTTTCCTGCGTCGTTATTTGATATCAACATCAACTTGCTTGTGCCTTTATGCGATGAAGCTTTATTATGTGGCACCTTTAGGTATCTCTGGATGTATCCTTTTGAGTGCTTGATGATAATCTTTAAATATTATGTAAAGAATAGACGGTATACTAGAGGGTCAATTGCTGAAGAATATGTAACTGTGGAATCATCGTTATATGCTAAGGAATATATGACAGAACAAGAGGTGAGGAGGTTCAATCCTTGTAAAGGAGTAGTGATCGAGGAACCTGATGAGTTTGAGGATGAATTACCATTTGGGAACCCTAAAGAGGTGAAACTCACAAATATACAATACGAACAAGTAACTCGTTATGTCTTCGAATCGCAAGATGAAGTCTAAAAATGGAGAGAGTTAATGTCTATTGAATTCTTCTTCTTTGTTTATATGTATTTTATATTTTATGATCTAAACTCTAAAATTTACCCGGAGGAAGTACGAGAATGAAATTGACCAAAATCAAAGGAGAAACTGCATGATAACTAATTTTAGGGCATGGGTATAAAAGAGGTAAATTTCACATGTTATGTGTGCGGTTCTTTATTCGTGTGTGATAAAAACATGCCCTAATACAAACTCGTTAACAAATGCAGCTTCTAAAAAGAGGTGATGTCTCTTCCAGGCTTGCACGCCTAGCAAAAGGCCCAAATTTTCGTGCGAAAGAGTTTAACAAATTCCGCACCAACGGTTTTGATTTCATTTCACATACATATGAGGAATTTTTTTTGATGCATAATAGTGGAATATCAATTTCATCCTTGAGCACCTGTATCGCTAGCAAAATCGATAAAAATCCAAAGAATACGGTGCAAACCTATTAAGGATAGTCTCACAAATACTAGAACTTGATTACTTAGATTTCCCAGAAATCCTATTCTATTGTGATTGGGTAAAGGTGGAGGATACTATGAATGCTTGAAAAGTTGATCCTGACTCCAAACATATTATAGTGGAATTATCAATGCTGAAGAGTAAAGATTGCATAGTCGAGGAGCATTTTATTTTGTGCCATTCAGAACGTAAGTAGGGTATTCTACTTGAAGTGCATCAACGATGGCAATTGGTCTATTGTAGTGCATGCACCAAAGGGTATGACTACTAAAGTGGATGCATTGAAGGCTCCAAAAGAGTCACAGTCAACTATGGATGACAACCCTAATTTAAAGGAACCTTTAGTTGATTTAGAGGAAGATTGAGTATCAAAATATTATGTTAACATTATCAATCTTATTTTCATATTGACATTGTATTAGCACTTTACTTGGATGTATGAAGGTTTAGTTACTTTTATGAATGTTTAATATGATATATGTAAGTTAACTTTCGATAATATGTTATGCACAGTCGAGGTTTGATAATAGTGTCATTTGAGTTTGTGATTGGATCAAATTGACCCAGCTCAACTTCCTCGTGTTCCTATACATATATATTTATTGATCAGTTTCATTGATGCGGTGTTCATAAAATGAAGTTAAATCAGCTTGATTTTATGAAGATTGTATTAAAGAAACTAGTCAATAAATGTACATGTAAAAGAATAAGTTGGGGGCTCCAAGATCAATCTGGTCCAATCAAACATTCATAAGACTCTATTTAATGGCCTTCTTGGATCGCATGAATTAGGTTCTCTTTACATTGACTGAAGTAGTTATATAATTTATATGCATTATCTTTTAAATTTTTAAGATGATAGAAGGAGTACGGGATAATTATTGGTTGTGTTTGGTTTTACTATTGGATAATTATTGGATGTTGGCTTGTTGTTGGATAGTATGTTATAAGGAGTACGGGATCATAATTTGTTTTGTTTGGTTTGGCTGTTGGATAATTATTAATTGTTGGCTTGTTGTTGGATAGTATGTTAGAAGGAGTACGAGATAATGCTTTGGGTTTTCGCCCTCTAACGACATGTTTTCAAACCTAATTCTAAATATTTTCAAATTATCATCATATTCTTAAATCGGGAGTCCCTTGACCACGTAGTCAGTTCTTGCGAGTTACGTTGGTCCCGCGCAAGGTGTTAAAACTTCTTTAGGGGTTTTAGGTTGGGCGCTAAGGGGTTTCCCCTCTAATGGCACGTTTTTAAGCCTAAGTGTGGATTTTCTCAAATTAGCGTCATATTCTCAAACCAGGGATGCCATGACCACGCGATCGGTTCTACAAGTTACATTGGACCCGTACAGGGTGATCGCTCCCCAAAAGGGGCCGCATGGGGGGCGTTAAGGGGTTTTGCCCTCTAACAGCACGTTTTCCAGCCTAAGTGTGAATTTTCTCAAATTATCGTAATATTCTCAAACCGAGGCTCCTGTGACCACGCGATCGGTTCTTGCGAGTTACATTGATCCCATGCGATGTGTTTGCACCTCTCATGGGACTGTTTGGGAGGTGATTTTGGTTTTTGCCCTCAAAAGGCATGTTTAGCAATAAAATCTGTCTTTTCTGGCCTTGCCAAATGAACCGTGTTGTGGAGCTCATTGAAATTGTTCTGAAAAGGAGTCCCGAATAATATGATGCGTTTTCCCATTTGGAGTTTGATATAGTATTCCAAATACGACTCCTCTCATTACGAGGAGTGTGGTATTCTTCAAGAACCACCAATATAGGACACTCAAGGGAACTCAAGGTGGCCTCACAGGGAACTCAACTTATGCTCGGGAGACGAAGGATGGGGAAGAAGTTTCGGCTGAGCTGGCTCGAGAATAGCCCCAATGTTTTGAACAATTTGTAGTAGTAGCTCGGCCTCTCTGTTATGAACAAAATAGGTGGCCTCTTAATCCCTTGAATGTTCTATATTAGAGGTTCTTGATGAAGGTCACACTCCCGTAATGAGAGGAGTCATATTTGGAATACTCTATCAAACTTCAAATAGGAAAATACATCATATGATTCAGGACTCCTTTTGAGGACAATTTTAATGAGCTCTACAAAATCTGCATTTTCTATGGCCTATTTTCTTGCCAAATAGGCCTTTTGAGGGCGAAAACCAAAATTACCTCCCAAACGGCCCCGTGAGAGGTATAAACAACTCGCTCGGGATCAATGTAACTTGCAGGAGTCGATCGCGTGGTCACGAGACCCCCGATTTGAGAATATGATGATAATTTGATAAAATCCACACTCAGGCTTGAAAATGTGCCGTTAGAGGGCGAAACCCCTTAGAGCCCCCCAAGCGACCCCTTTAGTGGAGCGATCACCCTGTACGGAACCAATGTAACTTGCAAGAACCGATCGTGTGGTCAATAGTGCCCCATTTTGATAATATGATGATAATTTGAGAAAATCCACACTTAGGCCTAAAACATGCCATTAGAAGGGAAACCCTTTAGCGCCACCCAAATAGCCCTTTTAGGGGAGATATCATCGCGCACGGGTCCAATATAGCTAGTAGGAATCGATCACATGGTCACGGGATCCCCGGTTTGAGGGCCTAACCTAAAACATATAATATCCCCACTTAGACTTGAAAACGTGTCATTGGGGGGAGAAACCCCGCAATCCCCCCCCCCCAAACGACCTCGTGAGCGACGCCAACACCCGGCACATGACCAATGTAACTTATAGGAACCGATCGCATGGTCATAGGACCCCTGATTTGAAAGCACGATACAAATTTATGAATATCCATACTTCGGTTTGAAAACATGTCGTTGGGGGGAAACCTCTTAGCGCCCCCCAAACGGCCCTTTGAGTGGCACCAACACCTCTCACGGGACCAGTGTAACTCCTAGGAACCGACCTCGTGGTCGCGGGATCCCCGATTTGAGGGCACCTGCCAAAATATAGAAAATCCACACTTATGCTTGAAAACGTGCCTTTGAGGGGTGAAACCACATAACGTCGGCTTAACAGCCCTTTGACCACGTGCTCAGTTCCTACGTGTTGCAGAACTCATTGAATTTTTTTTGAAAAGGAGTCCTGGATAATATGATATGTTTTCCCGTTTTAAGTTTGATAGAGTATTCGAAATATGAATCCTCTATTGGAGTGTCCTTGATTGGTGGATCTTGATAAAGGCCAGACTCCCCGTAATGAGAATATCTACCATTATGGGGATTGTGGCATTCATCAAGATCCACTAAACATGCCATTAGAGGAGTCGTATTTCGAATACTCTCTCAAACTCCAAACGGGAAAACACATCATATTATTTGGGACATATTTCCCGAAAATGTAACTCGTAGGAACCGACTGTGTGGTCACGGTACCCTCTATTTTGGAGCACGACTCAAAATAGAGAATATCCACACTTAGGACTCATCGAGGGCGAGAACCCTTAGCACTACCCAGACAGCCCCGTGCACGGCGCCAACACCTCGCACGGTATCAATGTAACTTTCACGAACCGATCGCGTGGTCACGGGACCCTCGATTTGAGAGCACGACCAAAAATAAAGAATATCCACACTTAGGCTTGAAAACGTGTGGTCGGGGGCGAAACCCCTTAGCGCCCCCCATACGGCCCCATGACCGGCGTCAATACCTCGCACGGGTCCATTGTAACTCGTAGGAACTGACCCCGTGGTCACGCGATCATCAATTTGATGGCATGGACCAGATTTCAGAATGCCTACACTTAGGCTTGAAAACGTGTCGTTAGAGGGCAAAACCCGATTTTATCATGGACCAAATCCGTGACCCCCACTGCCTGGTCAGGGATAAAGTTTGTGACCAATCGTCCAGTTTGGTATAGTGAACCATTTGGTAATTGGAGTGAAGGGGTGTGAATTAGAGATAAAAGAATTATGACCCAATCACTTAAAAATGTTCATGGAGTTCTATTTGATGGCAGAAACTTTATCAAAGATTGATGTATCCTCATGTGACAAGATAAAGTGAACTCAAAGAACAAACAAGCGCAATGCATACAAGCCTAGAATTTTTATGATTCTACAATTTAATATAGTCGTGACAAAATAAGCATAACTAGGATACATTGTCATTGTGAAAACCCCTTGATATTTCCATCCAAACTCCCTCATACATAATAATTAATTTTCTTTTCTTTTGAATGAACATGTCAACTAAACTATGTAGGACTTGGCTACTTTTTTCAATGCCACATTTTTTAGGTTCTTTTTAAACTCTTTCGGTCTTGACTACTTTTTATAATTCCACACTTTTTTAGACCCTTTCCCTACACCCTTATATATATATATATATATATATATATATATATATATATGTATTTATACAATACAAACAAATCTCTCGTGCAACGGTTCTTACATGAACAAATCCTCCATAGTCATAGCAATATGCAGATGACAAAATTGATTGGAAAACATCTTAATTAGCTCAAATATACATGAGAAGTTAACGTTCAAAGAGCTCGTGCATATGTGTGAGAGGCACATAAAAAGGGAATCCATTAGGCAACTCAAAATCAAACTTCTCCATGCAAGCATGATAAAGAACACTTTAAGAATTGAAATCCATAACCAAAAGTTCTAGCCACATGAAAGTGTTGAAATGATATAGGATTCAAACACAAGTATATGGCACATAAAATTTGTAAAACTAAAATACAAAAAAAAACTTTTTGAGTTTTTCAAAATTTTTAAACAAACAAAGAAAATTCTATTCAAAAGAAAAATAAAATCTTTTTGTATTTTTTCAAATAAGACCCAATATATAAATAAAAATTACAAAAAAATACGCAGATGATAATTCTAGCAAAATTTATATGATGAAGCATAAACTAGAACATGGCAAACAAACATACAAGTAGAAAGAATATGAAAAGAGGCACATCTAGTGTATGTAAACAAAGCTAACACAATAAACCTTTGGATCTATCATGGGATGTGTCATGTGCAAGCAAAATAGAACCATCAAAACCAGGAATTATAAAAAATGTTAAATTTTTCATATTATCAAAAATCCATAAAAATCAGGATCACGCGATAAATTAGCGTAACCTGCTCTAATACCACCATGAAAGGGCTATAAATTACAAGATATGCTCTGATACCATTTGTTAGAAGCGACGGTTCCCGAAAAATACCAAATTTTATATTTCTCAAATGTCACGGTTAACACAATATTCCAAATTTTCAAATTCTTTCAAGATTAACAATTAAAATCCATAAATTTTAATTTTTTCAAAATAAAATTTAAATTAACCTAAATAAATATTTAAATTTCTACTTAAAAAAAAATTAATTCGATTTCTAACTATGCCAAACAAACTAAGAATGAATATTTTCAAAATAAATTAGTTGACTTCAATTAAACTAAAATTACCCCAATTTAAACTACCACCAATTTACACTAAGGATGTGATTTAAACCAATTTTATCTTTTTAACCCTAAGAAAGCATCTACTTGATTTTGCAAGATAAAATAAACACACAACACAAGACCGCGATGAACGAGGAAAACCCACAACGAGAAAAATCTCGGACTGCCCAGCCAACAAGTCCACTAGGTATGGATTTACAAAAGACATGACAAAAGACTTACTTCCTAAACTTGACTCCCTCTCAAGCCTTGATTCTTACTTGGTCATACACCTCCACCTAGTCGACAACTCCGAAATCCACCGTCGTCTTGAAATTCACCGATGGGGCGCATCTACTGTCAACTACACACGAAGCCTTTCTCCATATTCACGCCTCAAATAAAAAACACGAAATCCTCCATAGGAAACTATCTCCTTTTGGGGTAGAGAATGAAAACCCGATTCAAAAATGATGATATCAAAACATATGATATAAAGAAATTTGGATCGTGAAACAATTGGGTGTAAAACACTTGATTTTGATCTAGAAATTAATTCATTTTAATTAACAGACGCAAAGGTGGATTTTTCAAAGTGTTTATCTCATTTGGGTGATGGAAAACGTTTTGTCTCTAAAAAACTCTTGGAAAATATGGAAAAAGTCAATGGATTCCCGAGAAATTAAACTCAAGGGAGAAAGAAGTGAGGTAGTGGGATGTTTTACAAAACAAACTGACAAAAACTGTTCGAAACTACATTCTCATTGGAACGACATTCCATTGTCATTTGAACAAGAATTTAGAAGAAAAAAATTTCACCTCATTTGAAGGGTCATTCAAACAACATTTCAAGCTCATTTGAAAGAGATGCCAAAAGTTGTTCGAACGACCTTATTGATCTAAAAAATTAGATTATATCTAATTATTTAATCACAGATAAAATAAATGAGACAAAGAAGTTTTAAAGTGGTTCAGCCTTATAAGAATGGCCTACGTCCACTGTTTCTGTTATTGATGACTGCTTGGGAATTCTCGACTACAAATTTAATCAAGAAATTCCCGTCCCCTTACAATGAGTGTAATACAATGTATTTATAGCCCTAAGGCTGTAATGTGAAAGGGTAATACATTCAATACTGTACATGTGAAAGGGTAATACATTCAATGCCCCTTAAGTGTATAAATCTGAATGATAAGCATTTAATAAACAATCAAACTATTGGTTATCCTGCTATTAATGCTTTGTTCGAGGTGCAGCTCGGACCGCCTAAGCTGCTCGTACCACCTAAGCTGCTCGGTACTCAAAAGTTGATCGATACTCAGAAGTTCCTCGCAGAGTTCTTGTTGGTCGGAGCGTCTGAGTTCCTCGAGGAAGCAGTGTTCCTCGTTGTAGTATGGTTTCTCGGAGCATCTAAGTTTCAACCCATTTAGTAAAATAATCCACGGAGACCATGAGATTCTTAAATCTTCCCCTGGTCATCGGCAGTGGCCCGATCAAATCTATTCCCCATATGGAAAATGGCCAAGGGGAAGTAATGGGTGTCAATAATGCTTGGGGAGTTCTTCGAATGGAAGAGAAGTGCTGACACTTGTCACATTTTTTAGCATAGGCTATACAATCAGCCCTCATCGTTGGCCAGTAGTATCCTTGCGTCATCTCCCTTTGCAAAAGAGTCTGACCTGCTACATGGGCTCCACAGGACCCTTCATGGACCTCTTCAATTAAATCTTTCACCTCGGTGGGATGCACACATCTCTGCACACCTGCTATAACTCCTCGTCTATATAGAATACCGTTGGTCAGTACATAACGAGCATCCATAAACTTCAGTTTCTTGGCTGCAAGTTTGTTAGTTGGTAATTCCCCTTTCTCAATATATGCCCTGATGGGATCCATCCATGATGATCCTAAATCGAGGGTAATAAAGTTCATCGTCAGATCTTTATCTATACTCCGACCAGCTAAAACTTCAATTGGGATTGTTCTTCATAGCTCGGTACGAGTAATTGATGCTAATTGAGCTAGGGCATCTGCTCTCGCATTCTCCATTCTTGGTATTCTGACCAGCTGAATAACAGCAAATTCTGACACCAGTTCCTTTGCCTTTGCATGATATCTGATCATTAATTCTCCTTTTGCCGCATATGCTCCCATCATTTGATTTATGACCAGTTGCGAATCACTGAAGATAATAACTTGTTCCGCCCCCATGGTTTTTTCCAAACTAAGACCTGCAATCATAGCTTCATATTTAGCCTCATTATTAGAAGCTTTGAATTGGAAACGTAGGGAGTATTCCATATCGACCTCGTTCGGACTGCTCAAAACTATCCCTGCTCCACATCCTGTAGTGCAAGATGAACCATCCACATACAAATTCCATATAGATATCTCGTCTTCAAATTTCTGATCTGGCAGAGTTCCTCGGTGGAAAATTTTTTACTTCCTTTCACCATCTCCTGATTTTTCTTATTGTTCATCGATCATCTTTTCTTGCCCTTTTACCAACCTGAGCTGGTCTGGGCTTGAATTTGATGATCCTGTAACATCTACTTGCCCTTTTACCAAGATAAGTTGGTCTGGGCTTGCATTTGATGATCCTGTAACATCCACAGGTTGATCAGCGAGAAACTTTTGTTCCTCGGGGGTATCAGGATAGGTGAACTCTGCTATAAAATCTGCTACCACTTGCCCTTTTAGCGAGGATCTGGGTTCATAAACTATATCATATTCACCGAGTTCTATTGCCCAGCACATCAATCTTCCTGACTTTTCTGGTTTATGAAGGGCTTGCCTCAATGGCATATCAGTATATACTACTATGGTATGAGCATGAAAGTATGGATTCATTCTTCTACTTGCCTCGATCAATGCTAGTGCCAATTTTTCCAGCCTTGGATATCTGATCTCTGCTCCTCGAAAGGCCTTACTTGTATAGTAGATTAGTTTTTGTACTCCATTCTCCACTCTTATCAATGCCGAACTGACTGCATTCTCGGACACTGCTAGATACAAGTATAATTTTTCTCCCATCACTGGCCTGGATAACAGTGGAGGTGCTCCCAAATATTTCTTCAAGTCTTAGAAAGCCTTCTCACATTCATCATTCCACTCAAAAGTCTTTCGGAGAGTCTTGAAGAATGGGAGACATCGATCAGTTGCTCGCGATACAAATCTGTTGAGTGCTGCTACTCGCCCTGTAAGACTTTGCACCTCTTTCTTCGTCGTTGGGGACTGCAGCCCTAACAGAGCTTTGATCTTTTCAGGGTTAGCTTAAATGCCTTGCTGATTGACAATGTACCCTAGAAACATACCTTCTCGTACTCCAAATGTGCACTTCGTCGGGTTCAACTTCATTTGATATTTATCTAGTTGATCAAAGGTCTGGCTTAAGTCAAGTAGATGATCAGCAGCTTTCTTGCTCTTTGTTAGCATATCGTCAACATAGACTTCCATATTGCAATTGATTTGTTCTGCAAATACTTTGTTCATCAGCCGCTGATATGTTGCACCTGCATTTTTCAAACCAAAAGGCATAACATTATAACAATAAGTCCCCCTAGGGGTAATGAAAGAAGTACTCTCCCTGTCTTCAGGTTTCATTTTAATCTTATTGTAACCAGAATAAGCATCCATGAAGCTCAGCAGCTCGTGCCCCGAGGTAGCATCCACTAGTTGATCAATTCGGGGCAGCGAAAAGTGATCCTTTGGGCATGCTTTGTTGAGGTCGGTGAAGTCTATTGTAATACCCTGTATTTCTGAATATTTTATTTGATTAAATTGGTGAATTAAATGAGACAATTACGCCTTAATTTAAATTACATAAGAGTAGTAATTTAAAGAGTTCTATTTAAAAATTGTAATTATGGGATTTAAATCGGGAGATAGTTATCGATTTATATTGCCTCATTATATTTACTTAGTGCGAGTGGTAAATAGTTACTTAACGCGTGTAGACCGTGTTGGGGTGAGAACGAGTAACATTTATTAAGTGACTTAAATGATAATTTAGAGGTCACCGATGAGTCCGGAAGGGTCAAATTAGTCAAAATAGTATACCCGGGGGTACTAGTTGAGTCCCGGGGTAATTTTTGACTAAACCGAGACCGTTCGGGGGCGTTTTGGTCTTTTAACATGAGAGGGTATGTAGACCTACGAAATTGAGAGCTTTGTATCAGCCGTATGATAGAGGGATTAGGGTTAGAACACCCATGACAACACCAATACCATTAGAGAGAAGAGAGACACAACTTTCTAAGGCAAAAGAAGGAATTGGGAAAGATTCAAAGGAGATTGTCACTATTAACTTGTTGGGGAAGAAGGATTGAAAGATGAAGATCATCAATCATCAACAACAACCACGAATTCAGACCCTACTGATCATAAGGCAAGTTTTTTATTGCAAAAATTATAAAGTTATAATACCCATGTGTAGGGTTTTTTAATAGTTTTGTTTAAATCATTATCTTGATTGGAGAAAGATGATATTTATACATGTTGGGATAGGAATCGCATGTAGAATGATTTACCTTATGTAGAGGATTAAGATTCAGATTAGACTTGATGATTTTTCGGATTAAAATCTGGATTTTGAATGATAATATGGGAAGAACACCATAACTAGGGTTTCAAGAAATTCTGGGTTTAATTCATTATTTCTTTAAGGGAATTGGAGTTTTGATGTATTTGACACGTTAGAAACTGTCCTAGTATATGTGGAAACATGTTAGGATCATGGGGTCGAAGTTTGGTGGACAATAATCGAGATTGGAGATTTGTTAATGGAGGAAAGGATTAACGAAGAAGACAGACTGCGTCTGTCCCTGTTCGATCGATCGATCGATCGAGAACTATCGATCGATCGACTATGTCGATCGATCGAACCCAGCCGTCGATCGATCGACGCAAGCTGTTTCCCGAAATTTTTGTGTTTAATTCTTTGTTGAGTTCGGGAATGAATGAGTATCCTAGGATTTACACTATACTTATATGGGAGTGAGAATAAGACCAGTAGGTATATTGTTGAGGTCCTATAAGGCCATTGGGTGTAGGGCTTGGATTACGGACCGACGAGAATAATCCGATTTAGTAAAGTGTCGGGGACTTCAGAAATTGAGTTACGAGGCGAAGTAAATTCAATTTAAGTAATAGACCAGTAGGGTAAGAAATAACTACTGAAATTATATGTAAGGGGTAACTAGGACCCTTAGAGTTGTGTGAATACTCAAATAAATGCGATTAATGAGATAAATCGTAAAGCGAATATTGTACGGTAGATATATGAGATTAAAATATTACGTACGTATATAATTAATAGGTCGGGCGTGTACCTACTGAATTATGTGATCTTTTAGGTCGAGAGATTTATACCTAAATTAATTATGTTAGGGTCGATGAGACATTCCGAACTAACATAAAGTTATTATATGTTAGGGGTCGATGAGAAATGCCGAACCAAACCTTGAACTGGTGTCGCGATGAAAGAGTCACGAACCAGAATATGTGTATATATATATTTTTAAAATAGTTGGGGTCGATGGATAATTCCGAACCAACTCTCACTTGGGGCTGATGAATAATTCCGAACCAAGAGATCTTTCTTTGTGTATATAGATAATTGGGGTCGATGTATCATTCCGAACCAACTCTCACTTGGGGTCGATGAATCATTCCGAACCAAGAGATCTTTATTTGTGTATATTGATAATTGTGGTCGATGTATCATTCCGAACCAATTCTTACTTGGGGTCGATGAATCAATCCGAACCAAGAGTCCTTTACGTGTATAAAAAGGGCAAAATAGTAATGACTAATATTTAGTATATATTGTGTGTGAAATATATATACTTGATGATATTCTACTTCCGTGTGTTAGTAGATTGATATATATTATGTATTTAAAGATACATACTGAATTGGTAAGTTAAGTAGTGAAACTTAATTACGAAATGCACCTTTAGATAGAGAAAATCTATTTAGTAATTCAAGTAGCGAAACTTAATTCCATAAGTGGGAAGTCAACAATTGTGAGAATTGTAGTAATTTTAGTAGTGAAACTAAATGAGAAGTCTTGAAAAATGACATAGATGAAATGTTACTTGAGAATTAATTAACATACGCGAGATATTAGCGAAATGGTTGTACTGTATGGGCGGTACTGGAACGTGGATACAGATAAGTTCAGTTGACTACTTTGGTTTTAGTTAGCTTGGAAGGTATGGCAAGATAAACTAAGTGTAGAACGTTAGGTGTGCACAAAAAAATGAGGGGTGAGTTAACTCAAGAGAGTGTACGAGAACCTAACATGTGTAATCAATAACCGCATTTTATATTGTGATAAACGCTTGTTAAATATTTTCAAAATGTTTTGAGTACTAACTCTTGCTATAAAATCTTTTCAAAACCTTTTAGGTGTCCAGCCACAGGGACGCCATGTATGATGATTCCATTCCAGGGACTCGGAGCTGTAGCACAGTGGATGCTTACAGGATTTTGACTTGACGATATCTCTCATTCAGATCTAGTACAGGATCTCACACTATTCTACGTATGGACTTGTTTTCCGGTATTAGTCTCAGATGTTAGTTTCAGACTAGTGGTTATTCTATTTTTGTTTGGGATTTTTAGCCGATGGTTTATTCGGTAATACTTTTGTTCTGTTGTACTTTTACTTTGTTGTTTGAAATATAGTACATGATTATTTGTACTTCGTTCCGCATGGTTGATTTATCTGTTTTACGAAAGATAAAATTTGGCACCGGTCTAATTTTACTTAGGGGGTTAGTAATTAAAAAGTTTTCGACATTGATGCTAAGAATGAACCATTTGAGAAACCTGTTTTAATTTAATAAAGGCCTGATCACCCGATGTTTAATTAGGCGGGGTGTCACAGATGGTATCAGAGCATCAGGTTCTAGTGTCCATAGGATCTGTACGGCTTACTACGTTTTCAGCGTATCGTTTGATTGATATAGAGCCCTATCTTAGGATTGTTGTACTCCTCTACGTACATAGTTTACGTTCTCCTGCTATTTAGTAGATGTAGTTTTATATATACGAGTTCGATTGGGCATGGTACGTCGAACATGGAGGTAGAACCAGCATTGGCGTTAGAAGGACTGCAGGAGGGAGGAGCTCGGCATAAAGCATGGGGTGTTCGAAGATGGTAATTATAGGAGAGATGACCGTTATCGAGGTCACTCCTAGCGTGTAATGGAAGTAGATGCTGCAAGGGTTGTTGAGGCATAGCAGGAATTTTCCAAGTATCACGACGGCAAAGAGGGATGCTAATCTAGACCGCCCAATGCAGTGATAGTGGGAGTAGGTCTGAAGAAAATTTGATGAGAACGAGCCGTAAATGTGATAAAACGGCGACTGTGCATGTTAACCAATGGAAGTAGTATGTCTAGAGGTTTTGGCATTTACGATGGAGTAGAAATACTCAGAAGTGAAAATTTGAGTAAATTTTGAGGCAATATGGCGGGGATACCAATCACCGCATCCGGACCGAGGGTCCATATACAAATAGAGATACCTTACGCATAGTAACCGCAAGGTTCTCTAATGATAATTCAAAAGCGAAGTGGATGGAAATACCTGAACCCCTCACGTAAAAGACTGGTAAAGCCCAATCGTGAGAGAGAAATTTATCCATTGAAGTGAACTTGTACCGAGGAGATAGGTATAAAGGAAAAAGAGCCCTTGAGAGAATGGACTCTCGAGTTGTAATTCGCATTTTTTGTTAAAACTCTTCTTGGACGACTTATGTATATGAAGGCAGTATGGTACTTCTTACAAGGTTGGGGTAAATGCTCCTAGGGGGCGAAGTTAAGAGAGTTTAAAGATTTAGTCAAAGAGTAAGACTGAATGTAATGGGGGTGGTGCAAGCCATAAGTGGAAACCCACTTGAGGATTTAATGATTAGATCCTAAGTCGGGACTGTTAAGCCCCATAGTGCGTTCCTCTTGGTCAGCAGAACTAAGGGAACCAGGATAATAGTGCTCAGAATCGAGGCTACCAAGTCCGAGAGGAGGGATACCCCAAACCGGTCAGTGTGGCCTGGAGTAAGGGGATTTTTGTAAAGATGTCTAGTGTGGTTGGAGGGCCACGCATTTCATTTTATCTTGAAATTATTTATGTAAATAATAACTCTGATAAGTTTTGCATTCCGGAGAGGACAAGCGTGTTATGTCCGAAAACCATCTGAACCACCAGAGCGATGGATCAGGAAGTATATGGGTTTTAGCCTCGAGTGAATGGGGTATGTGATTATACCTCACCTGAAGGAGGGTCGAGTTGAAATAATAATCAATAGGTGAGGGACTTCAGGGATTATGAACGTCTCATAGTAATTGATTCCGGTGTGTAGGAACCTAAATGATGTGAGTCAATGTATGTCGTATGACTGCTGAGTGGAGAGATTGAGCTCGCTGTTGTAATTAGTGTTAAGGACTTAGTGATAGTATAAGTGTAGTGCCACTTGACTCCTTTAGAAATATTGGGGTATGGTTGCACATATTGTCGAGGAATGAAATTTGAGTATCTTGACTATGTGTTGTTCCGACAATGCTCAGTAAGAATACATGGGGAGAAGTCCCTTGTTTAAGTTCGGTTGCGAAAGGGAATACGACTAAATTTTTTATGCACGACAGGAGAAGAGACATTGTTAGATGCTAGGGCATCAGTGGAGCTAGTAGTGTTGTGGAGAAACACTGAAAGGCTTACCTCACCACAAAGGGATAAGTGGGACTTTGTGGGCAAGGATTTAATTTTTGGTCTATAGAGTATTGAAATTACCCACAAGATTGTAGTCACGTCGTGTAGACTAGGCTGGAGTTGAAGAAAAGCATGTTATGGGTGCGACATTTGCAATGTTTTTGCAAATGTGCACGGAGAAAAGGGTGTATGAGCGCCCTAGTCAATTGGATTCCTTAGACATCCGAGATAGAGGGATGCGGAAATTTTTTTGTACGACGGTGGGGAAATTAGGAAACAAGTCGTATCGATGAATTGGGTTGAACGTCATGGGAGATAGACGATGATCAAAGATTATATGTGCTGAGAGATCCAGCACACCCTATGGGATGAAAGTCAGTGGGAAACCGTTCAAAGGTTATCTCTTGATATGGGAGACCTAACTGTGGTGAAGAAGTAGCGTAAGGTGCTACTTGACTGAGTGTTGTGAGTGACTTACGTGTTACTAAAATGTTGATTCTATAAAGTAACCAACCCCAAAAAGTACGCCAATTGCGAAGAGTGCAAGGATTGTAAAGTTTAATAAACCCGGAGAGAAAGGGGAATAGAGTACCACTTGAGGAAAGATGGCGTAAGTGGGAAGCGATGTTGAGGAGAGACATAGTGAGATTGTCTCCAGATACACCTCTAGTTAATAGAGCGAGATAGACTCGAAATGAGCAACCGGAATGGGGTCGTGAACCTACATTTCTGATGATGGAATGAGGAGACAGACTTATAAATTATTGATGGGTTGTGAACATCATAATTAAGCCAACATTTCATTGGGGTAGCGAAAATGGGTGACCGGGATGGATTAGTATGTAGTTAAAAAGGGAGAGTACACGGTCCCGCTCTACATGATTGTGAATCAGGATGAAATCCTAAAATTCCACCCTGTGAGAGATGGTCAGGAAGAAATAGAGATAAAATTTTATTTTGAGTACGTTGTGCTACCTACGACTCAATGTTAGTGAGAAAGAATGATGATACGCCCGTATGATAGTGGAATTTTGGAGAAGCCCACTGATCAATTCATAGGTTGAATGTATGCCTATAAGAGCATATTTATAGGTAGAGTGAGTGCTTATATGGACTGTACATGAGTATTAGGTTCGTGGGTACCGATTACGAACAATACATGTACTTTGGGTGTCGTTCGAGGAGACATTTCGAACTTTTAGTCCTTAACGCGTGATATGAGGACATTCTATTGGAGTATGACATTTAGGGTATATGAAATGTGTAAAATATGGCTCACAGATTGTCTACTCATGTGCGTAAGATATATATACATATATTGGTGCTCGAGATGTGATTCCGAGACAAGTAATTAATCACTATTGGTGATCGAGGTGGAATTCCGAGCCAATAACCCCAAAAGTGTTATAGAAGGGGGGTGATTATAAGATAAGTGTCGATAGTATATGTTATGTGCACGATATATATACCTATTGATTTTTCCTACTTATGTGCGATAGTAAGTGTGCTTAAACTCTGTATTGGGGTCGATGATGTTCCGGACCAATACATGAGGAATGGGGTCGATGATTTTTCCGAAATAAATCGATGATAAATATTGGTATCGACGGAAGGTCTGAACCGACATGTGCATTACATTTACCTTGGGGTCGATGGATTCCCGGACCAATGTAAATGATAGGATTATTGGGGCCGATGATTTTTGTCGGACCAATTTTCCTTAAAGTATATATTGTGTGTGAAATATATGCCTTATAATATTCTACTTATGAGTGATAGTAGACACTTAGATGTTATATAGAGATATACATCGAATGGGTAAATTATGTAAAGAGAAACTTAATTTCAAGGGTTTATGTTGGAATGGGAAAATCTATGGAGAAATTAAGTAGTGAGAATTAATTATGATATATGCGGCATGGGTAACATGCGATAAGAATTTATAATGAAGCAAGGCATGTACTTGGGGGGACCGTTAGGATGTTATGATTTGACATTGGGTATTAGAGGATGCAATTATATCTAGGGTCCTTAGCCTTAATACCAGCCTTATCCTAATTTCGAGGACGAAATTCCTTTGCAAGGGGGGAAGTATGTAATACCCCGTATTTCTGAATATTTTATTTAATTAAATTGGTGAATTAAATGACAAAATTACGGCTTAATTTAAATTACGTAAGAGTAGTAATTTAAAGAGTTTTATTTAAAAATTGTAATTATGGGATATCAATCAGGAGATAGTTACCGATTTATATTGCCTCATTATATTTACTTAGTGTGAGTGGTAAATAGTTACTTAACGCGTGTAGACCGTGTTGGGGTGAGAATGAGTAACATTTATTAAGTGACTCAAATGATAATTTAGAGGTCACCGATGAGTCCAGAAGGGTCAAATTAGTCAAAATAGTATACCCGGGGGTACTAGTTGAGTCCCGGGGTAATTTTTGACTAAACCGATACCGTTCGGGGCCGTTTTGGTCTTTTAACATGAGAGGGTATGGAGACCTACGAAATTGAGAGCTTTATATCAGCCGTATGATAGAGGGATTAGGGTTAGAACACCCATGACAACACCAATACCATTAGAGAGAAGAGAGACACAACTTTCTAAGGCAAAAGAAGGAATTGGGAAAGATTCAAAGGAGATTGTCACTATTAACTTGTTGGGGAAGAAGGATTGAAAGATGAAGATCATCAATCATCAACAACAACCACGAATTCAGACCCTACTGATCATAAGGCAAGTTGTTTATTGCAAAAATTATAAACTTATAATACCCATGTGTAGGGTTTTTGAATAGTTTTGTTTAAATCATTATCTTGATTGGAGAAAGATGATATTTATACATGTTGGGATAGGAATCGCATGTAGAATGATTTACCTTATGTAGAGGATTAAGATTCAGATTAGACTTGATGATTTTTCGGATTAAAATCTGGATTTTGAATGATAATATGGGAAGAACAACATAACTAGGGTTTCAAGAAATTCTGAATTTAATTCATTATTTCTTTAAAGGAATTGGAGTTTTGATGTATTTGACACGTTAGAAACTGTCCTAGTATATGTGGAAACATGTTAGGATCATTGGGTCAAAGTTTGGTGGACAATAATGGAGTTTGGATATTTGTTAATGGAGGAAAGGATTAACGAAGAAGACAGACTGCGTCTGTCCCTGTTCGATCGATCGATCTCGAACTATCGATCGATCGACTATGTCGATCGATCAAACCCAGCCGTCGATCGATCGACGCAAGCTGTTTCCCGAAATTTTTGTGTTTAATTCTTCGTTGAGTTCAGGAATGAATGAGTATCCTAGGATTTACACTATACTTATATGGGAGTGAGAATAAGACCAGTAGGTATATTGTTGAGGTCCGATAAGGCCATTGGGTGTAGGGCTTGGATTACGGACCGACGAGAATAATCCGATTTAGTAGAGTGTCGGGAACTTTAGAAATTGAGTTACGAGGCGAAGTAAATTCAATTTAAGTAATAGACCAGTAGGGTAAGAAATAACTACTGAAATTATATGGAAGGGGTAACTAGGACCCTTAGAGTTGTGTGAATACTCAAATAAATGCGATTAATGAGATAAATCGTAAAGCGAATATTGTACGGTAGATATATGAGATTAAAATATTACGTACGTATATAATTAATAGGTCGGGCGTGTACCTACTGAATTATGTGATCTTTTAGGCCGAGAGATTTATACCTAAATTAATTATGTTAGGGTCGATGAGACATTCTGAACTAACATAAAGTTATTATATGTTTGGGGTCGATGAGAAATGCCGAACCAAACCTTGAACTGGTGTCGTGATGAAAGAGTCCCGAACCAGAATATGTGTATATATATATATTTTTAAAATAGTTGGGATCGATGGATAATTCCGAACCAACTCTCACTTGGGGTCGATGAATCATTCTGAACCAAGAGATCTTTATTTGTGTATATAGATAATTGGGGTCGATGTATCATTCCGAACCAACTCTCACTTGGGGTCGATGAATCATTCTGAACCAAGAGAACTTTATTTGTGTATATAGATAATTGGGGTCGATGAATCATTCTGAACCAATTCTTACTTGGGTTCGATGAATCATTCCGAACCAAGAGTCCTTTACGTGTATAAAAAGGGCAAAATAGTAATGACTGATATTTAGTATATATTGTGTGCGAAATATATATACTTCATGATATTCTACTTCCGTGTGTTAGTATATTGATATATATTATGTATTTAAAGATACATACTGAATTGGTAAGTTAAGTAGTGAAACTTAATTACGAAATGCACCTTTAGATAGAGAAAATCTATTTAGTAATTCAAGTAGCGAAACTTAATTACATAAGTGGGAAGTCAACAATTGTGAGAATTGTAGTAATTTTAGTAGTGAAACTAAATGATAAGTCTTGAAAAATAACGTAGATGAAATGTTACATGAGAATTAATTAACATACGCGAGATGTTAGTGAAACGGTTGTACTGTATGGGCGGTACTGAAACGTGGATACAGATAAGTTCAGTTGACTACTTTGGTTTTAGTTAGCTTGGGAGGTATGGATACATAAACTAAGTGTAGAACGTTAGGTGTGCACAAAAAAATGAGGGGTGAGTTAACTCAAGAGAGTGTATGAGAACCTAACATGTGTAATCAATAACCGCATTTTTTATTGTGATAAACGCTTGTTAAATATTTTCAAAATGTTTTGAGTACTAACTCTTGCTATAAAATCTTTTCAAAACCTTTTAGGTGTCCAGCCACAGGGACGCCATGTATGATGATTCCATTCCAGGGACTCGGAGCTGTAGCACAGTGGATGCTTACAGGATTTTGACTAGACGATATCTCTCATTTAGATCTAGTACAGGATCTCACACTATTCTATGTATGGACTTGTTTTCCGGTATTAGTCTCAGATGTTAGTTTCAGACTAGTGGTTATTCTATTGTTGTTTGGGATTTTTAGCCGATGGTTTATTCGGTAATACTTTTGTTCTGTTGTAATTTTACTTAGTTCTTTAAAATATAGTACATGATTATTTGTACTTCGTTCCGCATGGTTGATTTATCTGTTTTAAGAAAGATAAAATTTGGCACCGGTCTAATTTTACTTAGGGGATTAGTAATTAAAAAGTTTTCGACAGTGATACTAAGAATGAACCATTTGAGAAACCTGTTTATATTTAATAAAGGCCTGATCACCCGATGTTTAATTAGGCGGGGTGTCACATCTACACACATCCTCCATTTGTTGTTCTTCTTTTTCACCATCACCACATTTGGTAACCAGTCTGGATATTTAACATCTTCAATAAAATAAGCTTTCTGGAGCTTCTCGACTTCCTCTTGTGTAGCTTGATTCTTTTCGGGACTGAATACTCTTCTTCGCTGCTTCACAGGCTTGATTTCCTTATTCACATTGAGTTCATGACATAAGAAATTTGGATCTATCCCGGGCATATCCTCATGACTCCATGCAAAAGTTTGATTTCTACTTCTTAGGAAAGTTATCAATTCCTGTTTTAATGAGGCTTCCAACGATGAACCTACTTGAGTAGTTCGTTCAGGGTGCTCGTCGTCCAGAATGATGTTTTCAGTAGCTTCCACCACTTGACCTTTCACAAGTTGCGACTCGTCTCTAGGATCCAATGTTTCAATTTCTGCACCTTCATCCACTTGATAGGTAGTAGTCTTTTTCCTTGATTCCTCCCGTTCCTCTTGCTCGGCGGATGAATAATAGCATTCCCGAGCTACTTTCTGATCACCTTTCACAACTCCTACTCCAAAATTTCTTGGAAATTTTAGGCATCGATGTACCGTAGATGGTACAGCCTCGAACTTCTTCAATCCTACTCTTCCCATGATGATATTGTATGACTATTGAACATTCTTATCCATCATGAAGAAGCGTATTCTTTCTGTTCGACAAGCAGGCCACGCACCAATGAATATGTCCAATTTGATCGTCCCAAGTGGAAATACTTTCTCGCCAGCAAAACCGAGGATGGGTCTATGATAAGGCTCCAGTTGAGATAGCTTTAGATTTAAACTGTCGAAGCACGAGTAGAACATGATGTCTGCCGAGCTACCATTATCGACCAGTACTCTTGAAATCATTACCTCCTTCATCCTCATTTTGATCACCAATGGGTCATCATGAGGATATAGAACACCTGCGAGGTCGTTCTTTGAGAAACTAATGACCAATTTCTCTTTGTTTACCTTTTTCGGGCGATCCTCTTCACCCAAATTTATTCGTTGAATGTATAAGCAAGCTTAAGCCTCACAGAGATAAGATTTTATTTCTTCAGTAAGGTCTCCTCCTCCTGCATCTCCACCTGTAATAACATTACCGTCAAATGACCCAAAGCGTATTGAAAATACCTCACGTTTTTGATGCCTTGGTCTCTTGGGAAGATCGGGATCGTCTCTTGGATCAACTTCGTGGTCTCTTTTCTTGTTCTCCTCTACTCGACGAGGAGATCTAGACCTCTCTCTTATTCGGTCATTTTTTCTTCTATCATTCCTCCGATCAACATACTTTGCCAGTTTTCCTCGTCTGATGAGTGTTTCAATCTCATTCTGAAGAGCTATGCAATTTTTGGTCATATGGCCATGATCTTTGTGAAACTTGCAATATTTTGCCTTATTCCTCCTGTCAGGGTCTGCCTTCATTTTCTCTGGCCAGCTTAATTCCTCGTTGTTCTTGATTTCTTCTAGAACATGGTTGATGTCTTTCTTCAAAGGAGTATAATGTGACACCCCGACTAATTAAATACCGGGTAGCTACTCCTTTATTAAATTAATTCAAAATGCCAAGTTGGCTCAGTTAATAGCATCACTGTCGAAAACATTTTAATATTACTAACCACCTAGTATTTAAAAAGCAAGTTGCCAAATTTTAATTTAAGTCTGATTAACATGCAACAAATGTAATGAAGAAATAAATAACACCATTCACCATACTGAAGTAAAATGAATAACCATCACATAACAGTAAATAAAGTCTGGAGGAAAAACTCCTCACTACAATCCCACAACTGAAATAAATAAACTGAAACAATATATGCTAAATTCTGAAAACTGAAATGTAAAAGATGTCTCTAAGGAAATGGGCAACATGCCCTACAACTGATAGATGGTGACTCTGGAATCCAAAAGATAGAAGCGTCTACATGCAAATCCCTGTAGCTTCCACAAGCAGCTACAGCTCGTCACCTGAATGAGTATCCTATGCTTGGTGTCCCTGTGGCTGGGCACCTAAAAATGGTTTTACAAGAAAAAGATTTGAAAAGCAAACGGGTCAGAGCCCGAATGTGGAGTTATATTTTAAAAACTTGCAAGTGCTTTAAAAACATTTAAAACATTAAATGCAAAGTACATGTTAGGACGTGCACTCACATGATATTCTCACCTCTCGTCTAATTGTGCACTCCTAACGCAAGTACCCATCTATAACGACCCATACTACTAGCTAACTGACAACATAACTAGCTAGACTGCCAAAGGTTCTGCCCATATTACTCGGTTCCATCTAACATAACAATGCTCGTAATTAAATAGAGGTTTAACGTAAACTCAGTTACTAAATATGCCATTGATATAACTATCAGTTAACTCATTATATATCTCGAAACAATATCGTAATATTTTTACAACATTAACATGAGGATTCCCATTAATTTAATGTATATTATTCATATCATAAATATACAATATAAGCACCCCGCAATCTAGCCTATGGTGCACACATACTCTGCTATCCATCCCGGTACATCACGTACATAAGGATCACACATTCCGAATCTCTCAGGAATAGTTCAGATAACACAAATCACAAATAGTGGAGGCGAACACAGTCACCATCACGTGGGTCACGCACATACCTACGCTCCCACGGTCAGCGGACTTATTAATATCACAATAAGTCTTTCTATGACCTATGTTCATCAAGGTACCAGTCTATATCCCCCCCGTAGGCACACAAGGATTAGAGGGTCCTAAGCGAATGCAACCTCCCGTGATAGCAAGTATGGTAGGTATGTCATACACACAATCCATATACCAATACTAAGTAAGCACACGTCTTAGCAATACCGTATTTTAATCGTAGTATATATTCTCATACTAACTATAATTATCACAAACTACACTATTCCGGTTTGTAATTATACGCACTATAATTTCTCACGTCGTCGTAGACACTCACGTCTCATCCCAAACCGTCCATGTAATACCCTCTCGTATGTAAACTCCTTCTCATAAATACCCAAATGTCCCAATTCTATCACTACGAAGGTTAACTATATCCTCGAACAAGTTTACGGAACTCCAAAAGTCAAAACAGTCCAAAAAGGACAAAACTGTCAACTCGTTAGAAGTCTCGTTCGAACGAGACTGTTCGAACGAGTTTGGACTGTCAGGTCGTTAGAAGTCTCGTTCGAACAAGGCTGTTCGAACGAGATCCCAGTTCGTTCGAACGAACTGTCCCTTCTAACGATATCTCGTTCGAACGAGATATCGAACGAAATCCCTACTCGTTAGTAACGACTGGTCAACTCGTTAGAAGCTCGTTCGAACGAGTTCGTTCGAACGACCTGGGGGCTGCTTCTAACGAGCTACCAGTTTCGGCCCAGATTTTTCCCAAATCATTTTTCACCATTTTTATCAATTCTAATCTCTTCCAAAGTTCATCCAAATAACGTTTTAGGGTCTCTAATTCATCCTAAACATATTTACATCATCTCCTAACATGTTTTCAAGGATTGAATCATCATAACATCAACCAAAATTACTCTATACTTTTCCCAATTTCTCTAAAACATGAACCCTAGGTTTATATCATCATCAATTCCCAGAATTTATTTCGTTTTAATTCCTTCAAATCACAATTATTATAAGGGAAAATCATCTACCTATCATACTACATGCAATTCTCTTCACAATTTCCCAAGTTCTATGATCTAAACTACATGGGTTTTCATATTTTCATCAAGAACAAACCATAAATCCGAATTTTTTTACATGGAAAGAACATTCTCTGAAATTAAATGGAATAAAGTCACTTGCCTTGGTTGTCTCTGAGTTTGGTGTAGATTAGATGAAGTTTTCTGCAGAAATTCCTCTCTCTCCAAGCTCTTCTCCAATGGTGGCTTAAGGTGGCTAGGGTTTTGATTTGGGGAAACTTAAAAAACCTAAATGACAACCTACGTAGCCTTCTAGGTTAATATGGGTTGGTTATGGGCTTAGTGGGTCAATATCCACATCAGATTTACATCTCTAATTTTCGTCACTTTTAATTCCTAAAAATGTAAAATTACCAAAATACCCTTTAAGTTATCGGTATGGCCTAAAAATACCCCGGGACCCAAACTATACCCCCGGCTAGTGTTTTCTGACTATCTCGACCCTTCCGGATGCGTTGGCGCACTCAAAACGACTATACGGTTTATAGATTTTAGATTCACTTTTTATTATCAAAATATTATACCGTGACGCGGCGGTCCCACGCGTCTCAACAAAATTTCTAAAATGCCGTACATAAATCTCACGACAAATTTTATAATACCAAATACATATATAATCATATATGCACATAATCAAATACCAATTCGCATCTCATTAGTATTTATAACCCGGATTAATTATCAATTAATTCGTATTTAATTAATTAATCCCAAAAATAATTATAGTCAAAAGTACGGGGTATTACATATAATTATCAAATTTCCTCAATACTTCCCAAGATGACCTTATTTTTGAGTGTTTGTCATTACCATTGTTCTTATGCTCTTTCTTCTTAGTTTTATCACCTTCCACCTTGGTTTATTTGGCATCCATATTCTTCTTCGCAGCCATAGCCTCCTCGGCATTCATAATCTTGGTCGCTTTTCCCATCAGATCTGACATGGTTCTAGGTGGATCTTTGGCCAAAGTGTAGTACAACTTGTTGGGCAGTAGTCCACTCATCAAGGCGGTAATCGCTATCTTTTCCTCATAATCAATGACTTCGAGTTTCTCGCTATTAAAACGAGTTATATAATCTTTGGTACTTTCACCTGCTTTTTGTCTAACACTTAACAAATGCGCTACTCGTTTAACAGGCTTTGCCCCAAAACAGAAATTCCCAATGAATAACTCGGCCAGTTGAAGAAAAGTCGAGATCTTACCCCGAGGAAGATTATTATACCACATTTGAGCCGATCCGGTAAGAGTTCCCGAGAATGCTCTGCATCTTATCTCATCTGGAACAGCATAGATGTCGGCTGCAGCTTGGTATTCTTCTATATGAAGGACAGGGTCGGTCTTTCCATTATATTTGGGGGTCACAACAGGTGCTTTAAACTTTGATGGTGTTGAAAAATCTACAATGGCCTGGACAAAAGGTGTTCCTCAAACAAAAGTTCCTTGTAGAGGGTTCTTGGCTTTAGCCATTTCCCCTAATCTATCCCCCAGCCTCTGAATAGAGCCTTTCCATACATCATTTCCACCCTCAGGCCTATTGGTTCGAGCAACTGATTGAGTTGATGTGGCTTCCTGGGATCTATCTTCACAAGCATCTGGTCGTGACTGGGCAGATCCTTCCCTTAAATCTGATGGTCATTGAAAACTCCTCGATGCGACTTTAGGAGGATTTCTACTCCTTCTAGGTCCTAATCGATCAAAAGGTGATACCCCGCTTAACCTCTCTAGCGCACTAGTCCTTTCTGGAGAGAGACTGATACGTTGTTCAGTATCTGTGGCCCGCACTGACGAAGTTCATCCAGGTTGATAAGAAAAATCTTCAGATTCCTCAGTACGATATGAATCAGTACGCCTAGTACGTGAAGAAAGTAAACGGGTATTTCTTTGAATACTTCGCAGTCTTGAATGGGTTGGTGCACCGTCATGGAGGGTTTGTATGAGTTTTGGCATAGTTTCTTGCATGATTGTCTGGCCCTGAGCCAGATTTGTCATTATTCCAACCAGATCTGGAATATTTGGTAGAGCAGATGGATTTGGAGGGCTTCTAGCATTTCGATTGCTGGGTTCTGGAATATCAGCCATTTGTGATGAATTATTTTTGATGAAAAATGATATTACCAGTCGTTTTCCACAGATGATGCCAATCTGTTGATGTAAAAAATTAGATTATATCTAATTATTTAATCACAGATAAAATAAATGAGACAAAGAAGTTTTAAAGTTGTTCAGCCTTATAAGAATGGCCTACGTCCACTGATTCTATTATTGATGACTGTTTGGGAATTCTCGATTACAAATTTAATCAAGAAATTACCGTCCCCTTACAATGAGGGTAATACAATGTATTTATGGCCCTAAGGCTGTAATGTGAAAGGGTAATACATTCAATACTGTACATGTGAAAAGGTAATACATTCAATGCCCCTTAAGTGTATACATCTGAATGATAAGCATTTAATGAACAGTAAAAATGTTGGTTATCCTACTATTAATGCTTTGTTCGAGGTGCAGCTCGGACCGCTTAAGCTGCTCTTACCACCTAAGTTGCTCGGTACTCAAAAGTTGATCGGTACTCAGAAGTTCCGCGTAGAGTTCTTGTTGGTCGGAGCGTCTGAGTTCCTCGGGGAAGCAGTGTTCCTCGTTGTAGTATGGTTTCTCGGAGCGTCTGAGTTTCTCGGAAGTGTTTATTGTTGCCACGTAGATTGCCACGTGTCTTCACTCAATTGGGCCATGTCAGCAGACTAAATTTGGTATCAACAGGCCTATTAAACGACATTTTCAGCCATGAATCTAGGAAATTTCAATACGAATGCATGGCCGTCAGTTTCTTATTTTTCTTATTTATTTTAATTATTTATGATTTTTTTACGAAAAAGTGTCCGAGAACAAAATCTTTAGATGGAATGAATTAAAAAAATTGACAAAAATTCTAACACCCAATAATAAATTTCCAAGTCTTAATATATCATATGTATGCATACCTTTAGAGACCATGGAAATATTAAAAGGTTGGTGACGTTTAAACTTGGCACAAAAATCGAAAATGATGAGATCTTCAATTTAGGATTGGCCTCTACGTATTCAACTCAAATGTCACAGGCTTGAAGGACACAAACTTCTATCCTACGATTCAAATAGTTTTGTCCGGAATTAAGCCAACACTTACAAATTGACTCAATTGGAAATTTGTCCTTACAAATTAAATCGAGGAATTTAAATTATTAATTGCAAAAAAAAAATTGTTGTTATGTTGTAATTATGTGTGATGGGTTTGCGCTATGTTAAGGTTTATAATAATTGCATGTTTAGTAGGAAATTCATAAATGGAGTGTGGCACAATTATAAAAATATAATGTTGGGATAAAAATAATTGGGACGTATTTTGGGGATTACATGGGTTGGTTAAATGTTTAAACCTTTAAAAATGGTCTCGGGGTATAGGTATATATGTTGGGAGACTTTTGGGCTAGTTTGGTTATTGTTTCGGGTCCATTTGGGGGCCGAAATTTTGTAAATCTAACCCAACTCGTGATTTGGGGTTAATATATGTTTAAGGGCAAGATTAATAACTCCCAACTACTGATTAAAAAACCTAAACAAAGACCTCAAGAGAGAAAATGAGAAGAACCAAAAGGGAGAAGAGGCAAGAGATTTAAATGGAGTTCAAGGGGACTTCTTCCACTACATATTAAGGAAAGAACTTTCTTGCTCAATTTAAATTTCAATTTACTTCTTGATGCATTGCAATTATTCCATGTGATTTTAGGGTTTTAAATTAGACTTTGATGATTAGATGTTAGGAATTAATCTCATGCATGTGGATTATTAATTATAACATTGGGGGAGAAATCTAGGAATTGATTCTTGAATTTTGATGATAGAAGCCTTAGGATTCTTGGATTAATTTTGATGAATCTTGTAATTACATGTAGAGGAGATTGGGACATGTTATTATCTGCAAATTGTGACTTTAAAATGCAGTTCAAATCCTGTCTCTGCAATATCTTTTTATAAAAAGTGTTTAGTTTATTGTAGGAGAAATATGGGATTAAAGATCTTAAATTCTCATATGAAATATTGAAATTTAGTGGTAACAATTGATGTGATTATATGGAATAAATGGTTATATGACGTATAACTAGGTACTAAGTACTCATTCACGTGTTTTTACAAATGAAATCACGTTTGGAATGAATCTTAGAGAAGAAACAAGAAAGTTTGTATCTAAGAAAACAAACAGATCTGGGGACTACCACATTCCAAATCGATTCTACCTCGGAGTGAATCGATTTGGTTTGGCAGTGAATTGATTTGGCCAAGAACCAAATTGATTCGGCCCTGGAGGCTAAGTGACAGGGGCCATGGTTATTTCAGGAATATTTTTAGAAGTCCGAACGAGTTGGTAGGACGGTGTTCAGGCCAACAGGGGATTTATTAAAAATATAAATGTGGCATATATGTCAATGGGGATATTATATTTAACAAGATGGTTAAATAAATTTTTAAAGGAAATGGAATTTAAAATTAACTAGATGGTCAATTATTAATTGATGAACAATTGTGGATATCAATTGAAACATTTAGCTAATTGTAGAGTAGTTATCGATACATTTTATATGGGATTAATAATATGTACATATGTGTATCTGTGTGGACGTACCAATGTTCGTGGACAGTCATATCGTCTTGAGGTTTCTAGCTTTTGGGAACTTAGCACACGTCGACACAGGTGGTCTAGGCATTGTGTAGGTCATTTAGGTACTACGTAGCAACTCCATCTATGAGAGGTAGGTGTTGATGCTAGGATCCTTTATCACTGCGGGATATGGACCATGAACTGGTGTACTACGTAGGGACCGCCTCACTTATGTGTATATTGTGATGTACTCTTTAGATAAGAGATTCATCTGGACTTGCCGATGGAGCACGAACGAGACACCACTGGTATATGCCTTTTCGTGTCCCATATATGAAAGAACATATATATATATATATATATATATATATATATATATATATATATATATATATATATATATATATATATTACCCTGATTAAATGAGGTCAACTAAATTATCTAAGAATGTAGGCATAAATCAAAGACCCTTACTATGTTGAGCATAATAGATGCTTATGCCATTTTTTTATGAGATATATAATATTGGGATACCTTGTAATTCGGTAATTAAATAGAGTCGACTTCGTTGTAGCAATTGATTATAGCTAATTCCATTATTATTAAATTGCTACGATTGTCACATATATTATTTTGGGACTTGTTGGGATGCGGGCATTATCACTCTTAGATGAGGGGTGAGATGTTAATCTCATGTGAGTGACGATGAGAGATATTTACTTTGCATCGACTGCATTTAATGCAATTTAAAATTGAATAATTTAATTCTTGCACATCTAGGGCTCTGACCCAAATTTAAATATTCTCTCCTTAGGTGCTCATAGACAGGGATAGCCTGACTATTGACTTGGCAGCCTTACATTCTCATTTTTCTCCTCAGGCATTTCAGATCAGTTGATTCTAGATCAGGTGCTTTTTCAGCTTCAGTAAATATTTTTATTTGAGATTATTGTATGGACATAAGCCCGAGATTCATTTATTTTATGTTGGTGTGGGTTGTTTACATTTATATTCAGACTTATCATACTCTCGATGTTAGATTGGACTTATGTATTATTGAGATGCTGATTCAAACTAAATTATGGGCCTTTATTATATCATTTATATTATGTTGATGCTGAGAATGGTATTAATTAAGAAACAAGCCTTATCTTCGGCGTATCGTGCCTGACCAGCCTTTACGTGAGAAAATGGGGATTATTATAGAGACAATTGAAAAGAACTATGAATATGTTGAATTAAAGATCTTACTTATACCCATTCACGACTAGATTTCCAAAGTACTAAAATTTCTGAGTGGTTAGAAGAAGTAGCTACTGTAGTTTGTTTAGTAGAACACCACGAAATAACGATATTCATAAGAAATATATATCTTGTTTAAGATCGACACTTGTAAGGATCAAAGAGATATAAAAAACCTTCATAACCTAGTGACTCATAACTATTAAAATAATTAGAATAATTTAAGCTCATGTCAGTGGTTCCTCGCAGATATCTTAGGATCTTCTTCATACCAATATAATACTTTTTTGTTGTTTAGAACTATATTTAGAAAGCAAGTTGACAAAGAATGAAATGTTCGGTCTAGTAAATTTTGCCAAGTATAATAATGCACCAATTGCACTTAAATAGCGTACGTCTCGACCCAATATTTCATCATCATCCTTTTTAGGACGATATTGATCTATAATTACGTCTAAAGACTTGATAACCATGGGTGTACTTTGTGCATATGTTGTATTCATATCAAATCTTTTCAATACTTTTTTAGTATAATTAGCTCGCTAAAATTCAAAATCCTCAAGAGTGAACACAATGCCACATACTCATGAACAGTCACCGCAGTATGAAGTCAAATTTTAATTCGTACCATCGTCGTAATTTTTACACATAATTAATCCATACTCATATTCCATGAGATAAAAGAAAAAGACCCATCGATGCCTATTACAATGTTACTGGGGCATCCATACATTTCACATTGCATTCAAACACACATATCAACATCAAATATGGATAATACCTATACATTCAATTTGAACATTACATACCAAGTATATCGATTTAGCAAAGTATACATCCACATATGTAAAATGTAAAAAAGTAAACATCTTAGTATCCAACTTCCCTCAACTCCCGACAATGGCCAATTTCGTGTGTGGGACGTCTCGCAAGCGAAATCCAAACAATGAACCCTCCTGATATATAACTTCACGGATTAGTCAGTTATTGAAATCCGTCGGTCCAAGACTTAATGAAAAATGAAATAAATGTTCATGCTAATCACATAAATTCCAATTTACAACCATTTTTAACAAAACTTTCATTACTTCTAGGGGATACACTAAATCCCTGTAGATTTATCCATTTGATCACACCAATAACAAAACGTCATAGGATCCGACATTTATCAATTCTCGACATTTTGCTAATTTCATGCGTGGGACATCTCGCAAGCAAAATCCAAATAAGGAACCTTCCCAATACACTACTATATAGATTCGTCGGTCATTGAGATTTTCGGGCCCATGACTTAAGTCTATTATCGTGCTTACTCATTTATAAGGCTCCACATGCCTACTCATTCTAGTAAAGGCTATTACTTCTTATTTCTAGTGACATCGTCACTATAATAACATTATTATTATTGTAAACATCATCATGTAACCAATACTATCACTACTCCTAACGTTCCAAAAGGAACCAAATAATTCTACAATGATAATGCTTTCCTCTTTGCATACTCTTAACATAAATAAGAAAATTTCATCGCTGGAAAATTATTGCATTAAATTATCCCTCAAAACATACCGTTATTAGCCTTTAGTACACATCCATATCCCGAATAGAACATTCATTGTATCTTTAATCTCAAGAAATACTTTAGTAATAAATCCTGAGATTTCACATTGTGGTGCCTACTCTTGATAAGGCAACCCTTTCAAGTTCATGGGGGTCTCGTAACCAAAGTATCCATGCCCTTACGATCCCTCACTATGTAGAATTTATTATTTATTTGAACCTTCGTTGGTTCTAAGGTATTACCTTTATTATTCCACCATTGGACACCTATTTGTCCATAAACTTCACTCATCCTTGGTGCATCACCAAACCTTCGACTATGACGTACCAGTCACATCGTCCCCATACCAATTTCCTAATTGAGTGGTCTCCCTACGAATTCTACAATCACATGGCGGCCTTACTCCTCGGCCTAATCACTCGTACATTAATGTCATCAACATCACGAACGGGTTTATTCAACCCAATAATCCTCTCCCCATCTGAGCATTACACTATTTTGGCGATCTTAATTTTGCCTCAATTCTCTACTTAAAATGCTCACCATTGCCTCCATACGTCGCTCCCTCTTAAGCACGCTAAATCTTATAAAATCATTGTGAAAATCTCCAGTTTCTATCGACACCTATTTTACTATGTTTGAACTCGAGGTATTTAAGATTCCCGTAATAGTTCTCACTGTTATTGTGAGCGCCATGGTTTAACTAGTCGCATTATATTCTACCATTAACTATATATATTCCCAAGAAATTAACACAATCACTATGATTTTCTTGCCAATCCATCCCTAGGATACTGTCGTCGTCTAGCGTCACTTATGAAAATAGGCCTATTTCAACCCTAATTCTTCCTAAGGTCAACCGTTATACCTCTACACACGAAGAACTATAGATGCCTGCCCCTCAACTCGTTGTTGAAACAATGTATGGAACTCTGACAAAAAATGGAGTTTACCCTCCTGAGAGTTATTAATGATATAGTATTAATAATAAAGTAATATGCACTATTACTAAACTAAGAATTTCCTACAAGATCAAAAATTAGGGATCATACCATCAACTATCTATGTTGGTGCTGGTCCTCCACTCGTTGCAACGCGATACACACGTCTATGCTATAACTGTGATTGTTGTCCCTGGGGTGGAGCTGATAGAGTTAGTAAGGCTGGAACTATTGCCACTTGATGAGCCTGTATTGGTTGACCTTTCCCCTGAGGTGCCTAGTGTCCTCGTTGTCCCCTAGCTCCTATGCTACCCGATTTCCCTTTGATCATTTCCAAGAAAAATGACCGTTATCACCACAAACATAACAGTTCCCGTGAAATAGGCATCTCTCTGCCTGTCGATTGTTCTAGCCTCGACCGTGTTAACTCTGGATGTTCCGATTATAGGAACCCCTTATCTCTTAAGTTGTTTTGAATATTGAGAATCCCAAAACTATTGGGCCCCTAGATGTTACTCCCATTCTCCTTACCCTGCTACTTCGATGTCTTGGAGTGATGTTTATTCTTCCCTTCATTTTTCTGGAATCCCTATGGACATGGCAATGCAAAAAATAAGCATTCGCAATCTAATTATAAGTAATAAAAGATGGATTCCCCAATAATGAAGGTCTGATCTGCCAGGCTGTCCCCAAAAATAACTTCACCATCTTTATCGGTTCTGTATTTACCTCCTCCTTAGAAGAGTAGGAAAGAGAAGTAAAATATTCCTCGTATTCCGTCACGGTACGAACTTCCTGCTTGAGGTCCATGCATTTCCTTCACATCTTCAATTACATCACCAGCGGGAAATACTTCCCCTAAAATCTCTCCCAGAAATCATCGATAGTTAGGATGTTCTTCTCTGCTACCGAAGTGACATACTCCCTACATTGAAGTGTTGCCGCTACAAGTAAAAATTAGGCCATCATTTGCCTCTGAACTGGTGTACTAAGTGATGTTAAATGACCTTTTTCCATTGGCTTGCCACTAAAATGTATGGACTTCCCGCAATCTCTGGAGGTTGGCCCTCTGTGAAGGCCACCCTAGCTCTGTCCTAGATTAGCCTCCGCGTCTGGGCTGGTAGCACCACCTTATATGGCGGTGGTGGTGGTGGTGGATAGAAATGTCATAGCATAAAGGCCATTGATGTGGACAGAGTCTAAGCCACGATAATGTCAATCTATGTCGATCCAACCATAAGTGGGGTTGGTGGTGGTTGTGGGTGGTACAACGACTCCTGCTGAGCTCCCTCGTCTGCAGCTGGTGCGGTAACACGTCTTGGTCTGGCTCTCCTATAATTTTCGATTTTAAAGAAAATGAGGTTCGTATTACTAACATATCATAAAGAATACAAGCATTCCATAACATAGGGATATATACATCAAAGAATACAACACAGAACGTAATGAACGCAACACAGATCCAAAGGAGGTTAGAACTTGAATGCTCTGATACCAATTGTAACGAACCCCAGTTTCTCACGTAATGATTGGCCAGACAGAGTACGCCAAAGATGGGTCTTGTTATGCAATCTATAACATTATCAGCCTCAACACTATAGAAAAATTATTTACAAACCACATTTGAATCAAAACTGAATTTGAATTAATATCCAAGACAATAATGAAATCCGACATCCACATAATATGAACAAAAACCCAACATCAACATGAGTGGCACAACTAACTGAAATAAAATAGACTTTGGGCTTATGCCAATATAATAATCCAAAAATAATAGAACTGGAATGGAGAAGAAACCTAGCCTATAATCAATGATCTGAGCTCCGATACGCAAGAGGAGACTGCAATGTTGAACTCTCAATAGTCATGTTATCCCTGTCTAAGAGCACTTGGGGAAGGAATTTATAATTTTGGATCATCACCCTATAGTGTGCAAGAATTGACTTACTAAATTCATTGTGCAAAAATACAGTTAATTCAAAGTGAATGCATCACATCGTCACTCTCATTAATAATATGTCTCACCTATCATCTAAAAGAAGTGCTACATGTATAACCACCCAAGTCCAATTTTAGATGATGGACAATTTCTAATGAAAGTATAAAAATGCATCTCGCAAAATAGACGTAATGAAATAAAATTATTTGCACTCAAATTAGTATTTCCCAAGTTATCCCCGATATACTACCCATAAACTGATGTAATCTATAACCTATATATATATATACCCGGTTGTAGTGGGTCTGTGTTTTATAGTCTACATCATTAGACTAGGAAATTATCTTATTCATTTCCATTCATTTATATATATGTCCTTATATGTCTTCGACACTAAGGCATCTACCAATAACATTTTGTTCGTTCTCTCTCGGTAAGTCCGGAGGAGTCTCCTATCCATAACGGATATCACAATACACATATAAGTGGGGAGGTACCTACGCAATACACCATTGCACAATCCACACCCAGCGGTGACACATGGATCTCAACATACACATTTGTCTCCCATGAGTGGTGTTGCTACGAAGTGCCTAAAATATGACCTACACCATGCCTAGCCCACCTGTGTCTACATGTCCTACGGTCTCGAACGCGCATAGTCCCAACCGATAGGACCATCCACGAACATAGGTATGTCCACAAAAAATACGGATACATATTACAATATGTAAAGGTAATTACTCTATAATTAACCCTGGCTTCCCCTTAAGGATTTATCCGTAAACATCCCTAGTTAATAATTAACCATCGCGTAAATTATTAAATTCATTTTTCTTAAAAAATACACTTAACCATCCAGTTATTTATGTAAGTCCTCTTCTTTCGGACAATATCTTAAACCATCTAGTTAATTCCTTTCGAAAATTACCCCACAAATTACCCTTTAGCTACTCCGTAAGGATTTCCCCTAAACGTCCTCTGTTAATGATTTACCGTTACGTAAATTATTAAATTCTTTCTTTATAAAATACAATTAACCATCCTGTTAATTTAATCTACACAATTATTACTAACTTCACAAATCCATCATTAATGCATCCCACGGTTTTCCATACACTGTCCCACCAACTCATACGGTCATAAAAAATTACCCCGAATACAACCCTAGACCCCCCCTCCAAATTTCCCAGTGGCTGAAATGGTTTGCCCCCTGCGCCGAACCGGTTCGCCCCTAGTGATTGCAGAGGTTTGCCCAAAAATTCAAGGACTAAATTCTTAATCACGAACCCAACCATGGTTCCAATGATTTAAAGCTTAAGGTAATTATTAAAATAGGTCCCTATGACCTAATATACCCTTTTAGGATAATTTATTTTGCGTTTTATTATCGGATTCAAGTACCAAATCCTAGTATTTCAAGCTATTGATGAGTGCAAACCCAATCAGATTTATATCTATAAATCCCCTAAGTTCTACCGTATTCAAGATCTAGTTAACACAAATCTCAAATCTTCAACATGGATGAAAGTCCTCTATATTTGAACTGCCATAAAAATTACAACAATGGTCCTAATACATAATTTTTCAATCATTTGATCCCTTATTAATTATTATCCTAAATTCTAAAATTCTTAATCAATTATCATATTCAAATCCTCTATAAACATAATAATAATACGCCAAAAAATCCTTACCAAGTCTAGAATTTCTACATGGGAGATAAAACACAATGAATTAAGAAATAGTTTGGACTAATAAAGTTAGCAAGAAGATTCTTGCCTGATTTTCTTGAGGATTTATTGGTGAGTTATTTTGCCTTCTTTATTGATTTCTCCCTCTCCTTATCCCTTTTCCTCCTCTCTCTTCTCACGGTGTCTGCTAGTGTTCTTGGTAAATGATGAAGAGTTTCCTTAATCTCCTAATTTATATGTATGTTAAACTGAATTCCCGAGTTGGGCTTAAAGTCCCATATTTGGACCTCCAAATAGGCAAAAACTCATAATCCAAATAGTCCAATAACCTCCCAACGTATGTACATAAACCCCGAGACTATTTCTAAAGGTCTAAAATACCTAAAAGATCTCATAAAACCTCCCGAAATGTGTCCCAACCATTTTTATTCAAGATACACATTTTTTATTATTTTTCGACGACACGTAACCATAAATGAATTACTATATGATTTATTTTCTACGAGTGAACCTATCCGTCCCAATTGAGTCCAATAATTATGAAATCAAGAATAAGTATTGATTTTGTGTTTAAATTTTAATCATTTAAATTTAAATTATTTCAATTTTATTTAATCCCAAATTTAATTAAAAATTATTAAATTAATTTGCGTCATAATATTTTATTCCGAAAACACGACGTGCTACAATGCCGAATGAACATTCTTGTCTAGGATTAAGAAACATATCATTTGTGTTCGACATGTTGGCCAGGTGCCTGTGACAAGCCCGCCTATTTTAATGTAGGTGATCAGTCCTTTACCAAAACAAATAGGAATCTCATTTGGTTCACTCTTAGTATCACTGCCGAACTTATTAAATTTACTAACCACCTATGTTAAATTAAGCTTGTGTCAAATTTTATTTTTTCATTGACACATAACAACATGCAGAAATAAATAATATCCTCCATCCACATAATAATAGAAGTTTAAAACATCACAAGATAAATAGATAAATGATAAATGTTGAATAAACCATCGACTCCAAAACCAACATTCAAATTATAAGTCTACTGAAATGAAAGTGAATCTAAAGTCTAATAAATAAATATAAACAAATGTCTAAACTAAATGGAAAATATGCCCAACCAAAATAACTGATCATGAATCCTAATCTACTAATGAAATAACTGAAGCGTCGACTCAAGTCCTTCATGCCTCCACAACTGCTTCAGCTACGCGTCCTTGGAAAGAGTCATCGAGTCTGGCGTCCCAGTGGCTAGAAACCTAAAACTTTTTGGAAAACCAGATTTGATACGGGTCAGAGCCCAAAAGCTTTGAAAAACATTTAACAGGTATTATAATAGCAGTTAAAAGTTGTTATTGGATACACACGTTAGTTTCACGTACACTCCCTTGAGTTCCTCACCTCTCAACTATAGAGCAAACCTAACGTCTCCTATTTAACCCACCTAGTTATGCTACCAAGCCTAACTAGTCAAAAGTATCCATCTAACCATAACAAGTTTAGCTCACCCCTACTGCCCATACGATACGCTATAGTAGAACCAATAATTAATATTAAATGAACATTTTTATTGAAATATTAATTAAGTTTCTCTTACTTAATTTACTTTTAGATATACACTATCTATATTTTCGACCATCACACAAAAGTAGAATAATTCACACTTGTATATATGTATCACACTATCTTTATATACAATTACGAAATCCCCAGAATGGCCACGGTGATGCATGCATACTCTTCTATCAAGTCCATGTACGTCTCATGCCAAATTAAGTACTATCGGTTCAGAATGGCACCTCGATCCATAAATCAAATAACGCGTAATGGAGGCGAACATAGTTCAAAGAATTTGGGCTACTTACATACCTAATGTACCCAAATGACATACCAGTACAACTACTTTACACTTAAATAGTGATCCGCCCAAAGTTCTATGCTCTGGGGCACACATCCAGACCTCGCTGGAATTGCCAATGTGGGATCACCCACTACGCGAAACCTCCTATGATAGGAGGAAGCGTAGGTATGTTCACATACATATAACAAAGCACATAACAGGTATTCGCACAACCTATATATATATATATATATATATATATATATATATATATATATATATATATCATGTATAGGTATACACCCAACCCATAATATATCGAGTATGTAGTATTTATATCTCTCAAATACTCAATGTACTAACGATTTACACTTAATATTATAATCGTACTTTCCGAGTATCACTCACCACTGGAAGGTTCCTATTTATCCCTTAAATAATTTCAGTAGTAACACATCCCTATCCTACAGGTATTGATCTTATGTTATGGTTCACTCTTCTTGTAACCCAATTTCTAAATTTTCAATACGTAACACAATCATTTTATTCTTGTTGGCCCTAATCCTAATTTTTCCATCATTAAGACTAAGTCGGACTTTAACTATATGTCTATTGGTCTCTTCTAAGTCTTCATATAGTTAATACAACATCAATAAAGTTTACACCCAATCTTCAGCAAGGAAAACCATGTAAATAAACAAAAGAGCCCCATTTCAGCTTTGGTCAATCGATCAACAAAAACTAGTCGGTTGATCGATCCTGGGTTCGATAGTTTCATCCTAACTTCATTTTTCTCCATGATTAACACCTCAAACCTCCATGAAACCTTTCCAAACTCCCATCCAACATACCCAAATCTCAAACATATGTATAGGAATAATTTGTAACATAAATAAAATAAAAAATCCTTAATAAATCTACTTATAAGCAGATTAAATCAATATAAATCATAAAACCCTAGCTTTTGATGTTCTTCATGCATATTCATGAAGATACCCAGATTTCTTTAAATTCATCATCCAATAACTTCAGATTTTGTATTATCAAGGTAGAGGGATTAATTCTAACATGAATCCTACCAAAAATTATCAATCACACCCCTATAAATCCCAAAATTAACCCAAATCATGCAATTACAACCCTACATTATCATGGGTATTATAACATGCTTAAAGATATGCAAGATAAACACTTGCCTTGTAATAGCATGTCTAATTTTTGTTCTTAGATGATGATGTTGTTCTTCCCTTGCTTCGATCTCAATTCCGCCAAAGTAGTGATGGGAAAAGGTGTGGAATAGCCTAGGGTTCTTCTTTTCTTCCTATCCTAAGGCCTCTCCTCTCTACCGAGTGTTGTAACCCTAGAATCTAACTCAAAGGGGCTAATATAACCATCTTAAATTTGGAGTTCCTTCTACCCTAGATTTCAAAATGATCAAAATGCCCTTACGTGGTACCAGGTTTGTCTAAAATAACCTCGGGGCCCAAACAATACACACGGGTATACAATTCTGCCTATTACGACCCATTCAAAATCAACCGTAACCTCAAAATCATCATCCGAGTCACTGTACATAAATTTCCTATCTCGACATAAACAGAGCCTACACACGACTCCCGATTGAGATATAACATAGTCCTGTCATTATTACTCACTAAGACGTATAATAATTATCACATGTTATTTACTACACACTTAGTAAATTTAATACGTTAATATTAATCTTAATCTCACCCAATTAATATTCATAAAAATACATAATATTTAATTTTAATTAAATTACTACACATGTGTAATTTAAAATACCCAAAATAATTAAATCCATAATTATTCAAAAATATGGGGTGCTACAGTGTCGGCCACTACTTCCAGTTTGAAAGTGCCTAGAGATTGCACATTTTATTCAGAGAAAGCAACTAGGGGCCTATGGTAGGGTTCCATCTTGCTTTCCCCCAGTCCCAAGCCCCCTAGGTAGCATGGTGATAACCAGAGGATCATCGTTCGAGTATAGGACCCCAGACAAATCATCTTTAGAAAAGCCAACAATTAGGTGATCTTTATTTAACTTCTTTGCACGATTATCCATGCTAGTTGTTGGTTTCATCTTCCTGATATGAGCACGGGCATTTCCCTCATTGAGGGAAGCCTTCTTTAATACGAATTCGTCTCCCCCGCCATCATCTGATCCTTCTTCGGTAAGTCTGGTTCCTCCCCTGAATCGTTATCTCCTCTTCTTTTCTATGCATCTTATTTCCTCCAAGGGGATTTTGATCGTCTCTTAGCTTTTCACTCATCGACATAACCAGTTATGCCATCTCTTTCCACGTACTTTGATAGTTTCCCTTGCCTAATCAATCTCTCAATTTCATTCTTTAGGGTTATTCAGTTGTCCGTGATGTAATCTGAATCTTACGAGAACTCATAATACTTACTTTTATCTCTTCGGTTTGGCGGAGCTTTCATTTTCCCAAACCATCTTAAGTCTTTATCCATACAAATATCCTCGATTATGTGATTAACTCCCATTGTCAATGACGTGCACTCGTTGTAATTTTTTAGCTTATCGTCCTTCTTATCTTTTTGTTCCTTCTTTTTGTCACTATTGTTGACATTAGTCGTCACGTTACTTGGCAACTAGGCTTCCATAACTGCCTTAGCTGGGAGTTTTTTCATTTTTACGGGTGGTTCTTTACACAATACTCAATATGGATTCCTATGTAGTAACCCAATCATCAGTGAAAGTATGGCAATTATTTTGGTATAATCTACTACATCAAGTTTCTCACTTTTGGAATGAGTGATAAACTCACGAGTAGTTTCCTCGACACTTTTATGGACATTGAGTAGGTTGGCTACTCTCTTACTAGGATTGGAATCAAAATAGAAATTACTCATAAAGAGGGCAGTCAGCTGTTGGAAGTTCAAGATCTATCCGCACGAAAAACTGTTATACTAGATTTGTGCTTACACTATGATCCTACTAGAAAATGCTCGTTAATGAATTTCATCATCAATCGACTATATGTCAATGACATCTTGATACAGTTACACGTGCAATATTAGATCAATTTTTCCATCATACATTGGGGTAATAATCGGTGTATTGAACTTTGCAGGAGTCGAATAACCCACATTTGATAGAGTGAACAATGACCTTTTCATGCACCTCTATGAAAGAGGTTCTTAGATCTGGAAATTCCCCCCAAACTGTCCTCCAGTCGTTTGATAGATCCCTACCTGGGTTGGTCTTCTTGCTCGGCTTTCATTTCGATAGTCTTGCCTAATCGACCTTGTCTTTTAGATGAGCTATCTTCCTTGGAAGTCTAATCAACTATTTTTGGCCCTCTCATGCATGTATAAGATTTGACTCAGCATTTTGTTCTCCTAATGATGGACCCTACGTAGTCTCTCCAATAAAATGGTACTTTCCTCGGAGAAACACTACTCATCATCTTACCTAGGGGCATGAGGTATCATTCCTTCCCTCCTGCCAGAGGGTTCTCTTATTTCCGCGGTGAAAGGGTCTTCCCTAGACCTCCTTTTACCATCTTGGATCATCTGTGTCAGTTGCTTCACAGTCTCATCCATTGTCTTCTCAAATTTATCCTGGCTCATCAAAATTCCTTATATGTCGCCCATCCTAACTAGCATGCAGGGAGGATTTTCTTCGGTCGCGCAGCTACTTTCTGGATTTTCCTCCATTTCCCAGAATTTACGAATAAACGCGGAGTGTTTAAATAAGGGAAAAGGGAATTTGAATTAGATATTGATATAAAATTATAGGAAATAACAAATGTCTTGTAATCCCAATAGAATACACCGATCTGTTGTAACCATAAAACAAAGTAGATTTTTTTAGGCATTTTGATTTGATAATTCATAGTTTTTTATTTTGTATCGACATAGACATGGGGGGAGATTTGTAAGGACATATTTTACATAGTCCGTATACATTAGTGTATGTCGTATACCACTACAAATCGTCGAAGAAAATGTTCAATCTCATATATGCCTCGAGACTGATCCGAATATCAAAGTTCTTCATCAAAAAAGCCTCCGTGAAATTAATTTTGATAAGGTTGTGTTTTAGTACCTTAACGGTCAACTAAGAGTATTGGGATAATTTTTCTAAAAAGTTTTCTAAGTGTTGGAGAAGTGTTTTTCGTCAAAATAATTTTTCTAAGTGTTGAGGTGGATTGTATGACGTTCAAGAAAAAAATATTTTATTTATCTTGTTCGAGCGACAGAGGCAGGTCGTTCAAGCGACATCTGCATGTCGCGTGAAGTCGCTCAAGCGACATGTCACCTCATTCGAGCAAGAGGCTTATTTCGTTCGAGTGATGTATCGCCTTAAGTTTTCTATAAATTGGTTTGTCCAACTTCGAGTTTCGGCAGAAGATTTGAGATTTTTACAATACGCAAAACTACTTTGGCAGAACCCTTTATCTTCTCGCTTTTAGGGTGTTTAATCCCTTGTTTTCAATTAACAACAATCCCAATCTTTAAGTGAATTATTTTGGAATCCAAGATACCAACTTTATTATTGTTCATGTTTCTCGAGAGGGTTCTCTACTGCAAATTTAGGTGTCATTTGAGGGAGGTACTGGGCTGATTATGATTGTGTGTCGTTAGGGAGTACTCGAGGGTGTTCCTGGGCTGATTCGGACTGCGTGTTTTTGTGGACTGTTGTGGTTCGTCCATTGATGACTCTAGATTGTGTGTCTATATAGGTTTGATGAGGTAACTTATTGCAGATTTCATTATATTCATCGTAAATTGCGATTGAAGTGTTTATAGTGAAATAAAAGTTTTACCCCAAAATTATTTTTTTCGAAAATCTGTGAAATAACAATTTTTTGTGATGCTTTGACACACACACACACACACACGTAGTTGCTGTTTAAGGGTTGATTTAATTTGGTTTAAAAATTGACTCTAATTAAATAAGTTTAAAATTGGAATTTATGAATTTGATTCAATCAGTATCACACTGCGCATTCACAAATTGAAACTTGACGTGACTCAGAAAGTGTCTCTAATGTGCGTTCACTCTAGGATCAAGTGCAAGCCTGTCGCGTTAGTAATAAACCCAGTAAGTCAGGTATCGATCCTCAGGGAAATAGGACAACAGAGTTGTAACAACTAGAAAATGCAAAGGAATCCTAACTTTGATTCTAAAAAGAAAAAGAGAAAATGATTTGGTTTTGGGAATGATTAAACTAGATGCAATTGCGAAATTATGAAAAGATGAAGTTATACTAAATTACCTAGACTGCTAATGAAAACTGATTTAAAACTTTAAACTATGTATGATAAAAATAGGACGGGAGTACAGTCCCCCAACCCTAGTGTATTGCAATTATAATACTAATCGTAAATTTAACTGATTAATTTGACCTAGAATTTAGTACTCCCAAGCATTACGTATACGAGGTTCAAGCCCGCATCATACTTAATCTGAGGACGAGTAAATCGGTATCGCGATAGTGACACTCGAATTGCATTCTAAATCATCCTGGTTACCCAGAGGCAAACGAGATATAAAGATCTACAATTGTTGTGTTCCTTCGCAATACGGTCATAATTAATCACTAAATTCATAGGATTAGTGTTATACACATGAAACTAACACATCAGGCTGGGTTCATGTATCCCGGTCTTAGAAAATCTAGCCTAGCATGCTGAAAGTAATGAAAACAGTGTTTGATGTGCAGAAAACCATGATTAATCTAAGGAAAACTTGTGAATTGATGTAGAACAGAATTGAAAAGAGGAAATAACTCACTAATCTCACCCAAGCAGTAATAGCAGTAATTAATAAAACTTGTAATCAAATAATTTCTGAATAATCTTCAACTATTGGAATTAAAGCTGTAAATTGTATCTAAACTAGTGTTTCTGGAAAAGAATGGAAAATTAACTAAAATTCTCCGTCCAAATAAAGCTAAAATCTCAGTTTTATATACCCTATAGAAATTCAGGAATTTTAGTTGCACTAGGACTCTTCTTAGGAGAAGATAAGATTGCAAGATCTCGACAGCCGGACCGGTCCGGGCCTTAGGTGGACCAGTCTGCCTTCCATGCGGATTGGTTCCTTTTATTTTCTGGCAGACCGGTTCTTTTATTTTTCACCCTTCTTCAGTTTGCTTTCGATTCGGGGTCTTCTGGAGTATGGCACAGCGGACCGATCTGTGGTAGGGGCGGACCGGTTTGCCTGTTTGACTTTTTTCCCCATCTTTGACTGCTCATATCTTTTGTTTCGGGACTCCGATTGAGGTGTCGTTTCTTCATATGTGCTCAAGAAGGTGATATCTTCAACTTCTCTTCAGGTACCTCATCCGAATTCAGGGTAAAAATTATGCTTTTACCCTTTTGACTTTCCTTCTTGTCTTTCTTTATTCTTTCGGTCTCCTTCTTTCGTTTCTTGACATCAAATACCTGCAAAATTCATACAAAATACCAGAAACTCGGTGTACTCGTTAGGATAAGTCAGTAGCAAGATTATGAGATAAAGTCAAATCGATTACGTTATTCGAGGTGCTAAAAGTAACTAAATTAAGGGATAAAATGGGAAGAATTTATGCCTAATCAAACCCCCCAACTTAGAACTTTGCACGTCCCGAGCAATGTAACAGAATCCTAGCATGACTCAATTCTTGAAAAACATTTTATTGGGATAGAATACCTTTTTCGCAGGCAAGCGATTGCATTTAGCGTATGCAACAAGCCGTTGAACCCCTAGGTTACCCTAGTAGGACGAGTGTTGTCTCGTGAGGGTTTGCAGTGAATATACCCACAAAATTCGACTCAAAGAAGATTCAAAATATGCAAAAATTGTACAATTCAAACTTTCCTAGAAAATATTCATCATCAATCCATGTTCAATAGTCTCAAATCATAGTGCGTGTGTGCGAAGCCATAAATTTAACCTCCGATTTCCACCGATTGATCATTACGTTACTTACCCGAAAATTCATTTTGATTTCAAATTCTCACGAAATGCTCTCTCAAACGAATCACTCAGAATGTGACTATTATCTCGGTATGCGTGATATAAAGAGTAAATCTAATGGACGCAAAGTCACGCATACAAGTAGAAAAACAAAAATTTCATAGTGATAGGATCTCATCAATGGATTACGGTTTTAAAAATGGGAACATTGCCTCTTTTTCACACATTTAATCTCTTATATTATCTTTTGGTGTATTAGCTCTCCACGCGGTAACCTATTTCGCAATTTAGACTCGATTAGGACTTTGTCGGGTTATCAGGTGTTTTGGGGTAAAATGAAAATGGTAGGAAAGATTGGAATTGGAAAAGTCACTTGTGATGTCCATTTGTGCTTTTTCCGGGCTATTGCTCTTTTTTTCTTCTTTTTTCTCTATTTTTTTATTTTTCACTTCTTTTCTTTTCTTGCTATTTTTGTTGAGCATATCTAATTTTTTCTTGCCCCTTTTTATGCACTTTTTGGACTAAATTTTGAATTTTTCCATTTTTCCCAATTCCGGGCTATTTGGATTTTTTTCGGGTTGTCAAACGAAAGGGAATAATTATTCGCCTCAATTTGGGTTGCCAAAAGGGTGATTTTTCGCTACTTTTTCTAGACAATATTTTTGGGTGACAAACGAGGGCCTACTTTATTGTCCAAAATGCCAATTGCATTACCATATGCGTTTCGAGATGAATTTAAGTTTAGAGATCACTTTTGGCACGTTTTTCAAAGCAATATCACGTACGTTTTTCACAACCGATCAAAAATGAAAGGATTGAGATCCTCGATGATTTTTTAGGCGCTGAAAATAACTTTAAGTTAAAAATTAACTCGGATTGATTTAGAAACTCGCAAAAAGTGATAGACTCGAATCTCACCGGGTTTGTTAATCTCCACACTTATTCCTTAAGTCGTCAATTTTTGCTCAATTTCCATCTTTAGTCAATTTTGGCTTTGTGTATGTTTAATTTTTACAACTTGAGACTTTAAACCGACTTTTAATGATATTTTTGGAAAATTTGAATTCCAATTTTCATTTATTTTGAACAAAAATATTTTTGGATTCTTCAAACTTTTATGATTTTTTTGGAAATTTCTAGGCATTTTTGAAAATTTATGAAGTTTTATAATACGCACTTGTGACCCCCCCAACTTAGACTTTTGCACTGTCCTCAAGCAAAAAGGACTAAAATCTAAACAAGGCAAAATAATAAGTGCGATAAATAAAACAAACAAATGGAGAAAAATGCAGATTTTATAGCAAATAAGACTGTGGTACAATTACAGGAAACACAGACAACAATGTGAATAGGCAAAAGTACATAAAAACTACCATAAACACATCAAGCTTCACTGGGGCGGGGTATGGGCAGAATCGGGCACGTCGGGGCCATAGGGGTCATAGAAATAGGGTGGCAGTGGCTCATTAGGATCCCCTTGTCGTCGATATATGTCTGCTTGGAAACGGAGTATCAAGCTCGTGTCGCGACGGTAATCGGTCAAAAAGTTACCCAAGTTCGTCTCAAGTGCCACCATTCGGTTTGTTAGGTCTTTACCCACCCACTCAAAATCCGGGTCGTCTTCTTCGTCCGCCGATTCTTCATCCGGACCAACATCCCCCATTTTGACATCTGCACCGGCTGCCTCTTCTTCCTCTTCGCTCTCGCTCAAGGCAGCCTCTTCTTCACTATCACCTCCTCATCGTACCCTTAGGACAACTAGCTATTTGGTGCTCTTAGTGCGGGTCCCTTGTCCAAAAGGATCGGGAATGCGAGTATGATCGAGTGGCGCCGCTATGCCGGCATCCTTAAGGATAGAAGTGATCAAACGGGTATAGGACAATGGGGCATCACCTTTCTCATCCAAGGACGCGTTGATGATATCATCGTATAAGGTGCGGGCCAAGTGCATGGAAGTGTGTGGGTCAAATAGATGGTAGGTCAAAGTGGCCTGTCGGGGTCGCATGGCGGAATCGTTGGACTTTTGCAATATGTTGGTGCACACAATCTGAAAAGTGAGGTGCGCCTTCTCGTTAAGGCGTCCAACGGCGACGGTTGGCCCCGTCCAAGCCACATCCGATGTAATGCTTTCCATGATCACGTCTTTCGCGACAGGAGGGACGTTTAGTGGATAGGTGAAGTCTTGAACATCCGGAACATCGTACTCGGCCAACTTAGCCGTGAGAATAGCTAATGAAAATGGGATGACATTCCCATCCATGTAAGCTTGGGCCTCGAACTGGCCTGTCCGAACAAGGGTGCCATAAAAGGATCGGACTTCGATTTCCCAAACTGCTTCATAGGGTTCGTTGAGGAATCTCCATTAATAGGGCGATGACGGAGTTGGGAAGCCCGGTCTATTAGACAGCGTGCTCCATATGGAGTTTACGATCCAGACCGAATAACCGATGGCACCATCACTCCTCTTGGCGGGAGCAAAATTCTCTATGACCGGAGGGGAGGATGTCGGTGGAGTCGTACTTAGTGGGGGCAGCGCGTTGGGCCATGAGAACAAGAGAGATTTTGTCTTGGAAAACTAGGGAGGGATAAGAGAGGAGTTGGGTTGAAGGTGTGGAGGGAAGGGAGGGTTTGGGCGTGTATTTATAGGTGAAAGGGTGGGGGTAGGGGTTGGATTTGGAGGGAACGGGTTTGGAGGGAAAATGGGGTGAATTTGGGAGCGAAAGGGTAGGCTTGGTAGTTGGGGAGACGAATTGGAGGGAATGAATAGGATTGGGGAGAAGGGGGTGAACCTTGGGAAGGGTTAAAAACAGATCTCCAGAAGGCGTACGGGTCCGCCTGGGGATCGAACCGGTCCGATCCTTTGATTTTTAGGCACATTCGACTAGCGGAGCGGTCCGCTTCAAAATTAAAGGAACGGGTTGGGGGCAGACCGCTCCGTCCCTAAAATAAAGGAACCGGTCCGCCTCTGGGTTTTTTAGCTGGATTTTTCCCAAACTTAATTTTGATCGCTATTCTCTGACAATTTTCACTTTCACAACATACTCTCTATCAATTTTGGATCAAAACCTCTCGATACCAATAGTCAACACGATATGACTCAATTTCCAAAAAATGTGAATGTACTTTCCCGAATGTAACCTAATCATATCGACGCTCACTACACACACGACTCTCTATACACACACGACTCACACCCCATACGCGTCTGGCGTGCGACGACCTCGCTGTAATAGCTCACTCTACCCCGTAAACGAGGTACGATAACCAGGTGGTGTCAACTTCTTCCACGCATGCCTCTAGATATGGCTTTAGGCGTTGTCAATTCACTTTGAATGTATTTCCCCCTTTTAAATCGTTTAATTCAACAGCTCCATGAGGGAAAACATTCTTCACAACGAATGGGCCAGACCATCGTGACCGCAATTTGCCCAGAAAGAGATAAAGCCGAGAGTTATAAAGAAGCACTTTTTTCCTGGGATGAAATTCTTTGCGTCGAATGATGCTATCATGAGCTAGTTTCATCCTTTCTTTGGAAATTTTATCATTCTCATACGCATCATTGCATATCTCTTCTAACTCACTTATTTGGAGCTTGCGAGCTTCACCGGACTTATCCATGGCATAGTTTAACTCCTTAATTGCCCAATACGCCTTGTGCTCTAACTCCACGGGAAGATGGAAAGGTTTTCCATACACAGAGAGGAAAGGAGACATGCCGAGGAAAGGCCATAGCAAATCGTTCAATCTAATTGACCAATCTTTCTGGGTAGGATTGACGGTCTTTTCAAGAATGTTCTTGATTTCCTGATTTGCTAGTTCGGCCTGCCCATTCGTTTGTGGGTGATAAGTCAATCCAACCTTATGAACGACACCATACTTTCTCATGAGCTTCACGAATGGCCTATTGCAAAGTGCGTACCATTATCACTGATTATCGCTTTCGGAGCACAGAAGCGAGAAAGTATGTGTTCCTGCAGGAATTTTATCACCACTTTGTTATCATTCGTCTTGGTAGCTATAGCTTCCATCCATTTAGAAACGTAATCTACTGCGATAAGGATGTATAAGAAAATAAAGGACGACGGGAAGGGACCCGTGAAGTCAATACCCCAACAGTCGAAGATCTCAATGATGAGTATGGGGGTAAGAGGCATCATGTCACGTCGAGTAATGCCTCCCATCCGTTGGCACCTATTGCTAGATTTGCAAGCATCGTTTACATCCCGAAATATTGTGGGCCAATAGAGGCCGCATTGCAAAATTTTAGCGACCATCTTTCTCGTCGAAAAGTGGCCTCCACAAGCTTCCGAATGACAAAACTGGATGACTTTTTGGATCTCGTCATTCGGTACACATCGTCGGATGATTTGGTCGGCGCAATATTTAAAAAGGAACGGATCGTCATAGAATAACATGCGCGACCAAGTAATAAACCTCTTCTTGTCTTGCGGTGTCCAATCGGGAGGGACGGCTCCCGTGACAAGGTAATTCACTATGTCTGCAAACTAGGGCGAAGAAGAGGTAGAAAAAAGTTGCTCATCCAGAAAATATTCGTCTATGGGTATGGGATCACTAGGTACGTCGGACGAAAGTCGCGATAAGTGGTCGGCAACGACGTTTTCTACTCCTTTATTATCTTTGATGGAGAGATTGAACTCTTGTAGGAGTAGGATCCACCTTATGAGACACGACTTTGCATCTTTCTTTGCAAGTAGGTATTTTAATGCCACGTGGTCGGTGAAACAAATAATAGGAGAACCGATGAGGTATGACTGGAATTTATCAAGGGCAAAAACTACCGCTACCAACTCCTTCTCCGTGGTAGAATAGTTGAGTTGTGGTCCGGTAAGAGTCCAGCTAGCATAGTAGATGACGTGATCTTTCTTATCTTGCCTTTATCCTAAAACAGCCCCGATTGCATAATTGTTAGCATCGCACATAAGTTCAAATGGTAAAGACCAATTAGGAACTTGCATGATGGGAGCGGACACAAGCATGATTTTCATTTTTTCAAAAGAGCTTTGGCATGCTTCCGTCCACTCAAATTGGGTATCCTTCATGAGTAGGTTGCTTAAGGGTCTAGCGATGGCACTAAAGTCCTTAATGAACCTTCAATAAAACCCCGCATGGCCTAAGAAAGAGCGCACGTCCTTGAGCAATTTTGGTGGAGGAAGATCAGCTATGACATCTATTTTTGCCATATCAGCTTCTATCCCTTTGGATGACACTATGTGGCTAAGAACTATTCCTTCGGTGACCATGAAATGGAATATCTCCCATTTCAGCACTAAGTTCTTTTCCACACACCGGGCAAGTACTTTTTCCAATTTTTCTAGACAACGATCGAAAGAGGTACCAAAAATGCTGAAATCGTCCATGAACACTTCGTGTCCTCTTTCGACCATGTCGCTAAATAAGCTCAACATGAACCTTTGAAAGGTTACGGGTGCATTACACAAGCCGAATGGCATACGTTTGTAGGCAAACATACCAAAAGGGCAAGTGAAAGTAGTTTTCTCCTCGTCAAGTACATCTACCTCAATTTGATTATATCTGGAATAACCATTAAGGAAGCAGTAGTACAGGTGGCCCGGTACTCTCTCAAGCATTTGATCAATAAATGGTAAGGGGAAATGGTCTTTCCTAGTTCCCACATTGAGTTTCCGGTAATTAATGCAAACGCGCCACCCGGTGGTGGTACGTTGGGGAACAAGCTCTCCCTTAGAATTCTCAATCACTGTCATGCCCGACTTCTTTGGGATGACTTGAATGGGGCTCACCCACTTGCTATCCGAGATTGGTTAGATAATATCGGCATCCAATAACTTGATAATCTCGGTTCTCACTACTTCTTTCATGTTGAGATTTAGCCTTCTTTGCATTTCTCTTGAGGGCTTGACATCCTCTTCGAGATGGATCTTGTGAGTGAAAATCAAAGGACTTATCCCCTTCAAATCAACAATGCACCAACCAAAAGCACTTTGGTGTTTCCTCAGAATTTTCAATAATTTACCCTCCTGCTCTTTGTCTAGGCTAGAGGAGACAACAATAGGAAATGTCTCATCCTCTCCTAGGTATGCATATTTAATATGGGAGGGGAGTTTCTATAATTCAAAGGTTGGAAACTTTTTGTCGGAGGGAACCATGCGTGTATCCCTCGGTGGTAACTCCTCGAATCTAGAAACCCAATTTACATCTCTCACGTCCTCGTCCGACGATCTCTCACTGAGTAACTTTCTCAACTCCCCAACCTCCCTCCCGTAGTCGGTGTACGTCCCCTCACTCTCATGGCTCGACACTAGACCAGACCCTAAGGCGTCTCCGTAATAATTCTCCTCCAAGTACTCCTCTACTATCTAATCTATGAAGCTCACCGCGTGAAGATCATCTTCTTTCCCCTTATGTTGGGCTATGTGGAAGATGTTGGTCTCTAAGGTCATGTTCCCAAAGGTGAGTTGCATTCGCCCATTCCGAGTATTGATGATTGTGTTAGCAGTATCTAAGAATGGGCGCCCAAGGATGATGGGAACATGGTTGCTTGAGTTGAAGGAGGGCTCCGTGTCCCAAATGACAAAATCTACTGGAAAGTAGAAAGTGTCAACTTGGACAATCACGTCCTCGACTATACATCTTGGGTTCTTCACGGTTAGATCCGCTAATTGGAGAGTGACGTTTGTGGTCTTGAGGTCGCCCAAGTCAAGTTTCCTAGTGATGGAGTAAGGAAGGATATTTACACTTGATCCCAAGTCAAGTAAGGCCTTCTCAAATTTGTTTTCTCCAATGATGCAGGAAATGGTGTGACACACCCCAACCAAGTTACTTATAATTAAGTTTGAAAGTCAAGGTGAGTCAAATCATGATTACCTTAACCAAACCATTTTCTCGAGTATTCTTTTCCGTTAATGGTATGAAGCCATAAAGCCAAACTTTTCACATTTTGAAAAGTGAATTTGCTTATTTAAATTTGCTTCAAGGATAGGTAAAATTAAATTACCCCTTTTTCATTTGACCAAAATTATGGTTTATGCACCCTTTGCTAAGCCGACTCGACCTCCTAGATTTGGTAGTGGCATCATGTTACCTGAAACACATAACCATAGTAACCGTGAGCAAAAGATCCCAGTGAATGCATCACTACTAAACTATTGCATAAATTTCAATGCAATAAATCAAATACATGTAGTAATACATAGGTACTTATCCGTATCATTAACAATCATGTATTACCTATCCGGTCCATTCATAAAGAATTACCAATTATACACTTATCCAGCTCATTCATAAAGAATTATCAATTATACACTTATCCGGCTCATTCATATAGAATTATCAATTATACACTTATCCGGCTCATTCATATAGAATGACCAATTATAAACTTATCCGGCTCATTCATATAGAATGACCAACTTATCCGAATCATGATTCACATATCCTGTCTGTAATAGACAATTCTCCCCCATTCATGGTCGAGGTGTAACCCCTTATCTTTAATAGACAAATCTCCACCATTCCTGGTCGAGGAGTAACCCCTCATTTCGGAAAATCGAAATGACCAAATTCATATTCAATATTATTCTGATCATATCCATAACCATGTATAATACATCTTACCAGTGAGTGATATTCATATCATATCCATAACCATGTGTAATACATCATACCCGTGAGTAATATTCATATCATATTCATAACCAGGTATAATACATCTTACCGGTGAGTGATATTCAAATCATCTCCATAGCCATGTATAATACATATTTTTCTAGTGAGTACACCAGCTTAACCACTTCATGTATTTTTCCTTTGCCCTTGTCCGACACTTGTTCAACCGGTTCTTCTTTCCTTTCAAATATAAATTCTTACAATATTACTATCATCATAGGGATCTTAACCATCCCATTAATACTTAAACGTAACTCAATTCATAAGCATCATAACCCGAACATAATTTAAGTTCTTCTTGGTAACCCGATTCTTATCATATTAGGTTCCCAATATAAAATACAACTCATCATTTCAAGTTTCCTAAAACAAGATGTGTCCATTTCTTTATTACAAAGAAAATTTTCCCTATAGGGTCCTTTATTGTTTAGTCAACTTCCAAGAATTTTCATAATTTTTATACATCATAACTTCCTGTGATATTTCACCCAACATCAATAAACATATCTAAAAATACGACATTAAAGTTTCATAATTTTTAAGGTTCATTTGCCATGTCAAGCAAAGCATCGAACACCTGGTGTGCATACGTACACTTTTGGGGAAGATTTGATATATGAACTTCAAACTATCACCAAAGATTCATTTCTTGCTATTTTCACATAATTTTCGGATATGTTATACATATATGAGTATATTTTCGTATCCAACTGGAATTATTAAATTCCAATAAATATACAAAAAGTTATATGAGTTTGAATACACAAGGTTTCCAATCGAAACAATATACATGATTTACACGTTGCACTTTGCTTAAACTCGCATCTATTCATACATATAAACCAAGCCATGAAAGTTCCATAAACAATATATGATTTATACTTTTTAAATAACTCATACAAGAAAATTAAAAATATTTACCTATGGAATCACCTTATGGGCACTTACGTAATTTCCCACGGATTTTTCTCCCATTTCTTCTCACCTTTCTCTTCTTAACTTTCCAATTCTCTCTTCTTCTCAAGCCAAAAGCTTTAAAGGCTGAAATATGATGAAGGAATAGCTTATTTCCAACCTTTAAGTCGGCAAAACCCCACCTCCTTCCTCCACCAATCAAAATCCACCATTTGTTAGCCTAATAAGACGAAATATCATTTAACGAATGGACAAATTTGCCACTGCTTCGTAATTCCAGCATAACTTCTCGCTCGGACCTCCGTTCAACACACCGTTTTGTGTGTTACAACCACAACTCACATGTATACAATTATATATTTGACCTTAAGTCAATTGTCACATTATAAGGGTCAAAACTAGCCTCAAACCTGAACATATTTATCAAAAGCTTCACAAATTTGTGTTTGTGACTAATTTAATATTTCATAAGTTATGAAGGTAGGATTAGACTAAACACAATAACTTTAAATTATATATTTTAATAACACATTATCCCCATCCCATACGGTAATCATGATTTAAACATGATTTATCATAACCGGGTCGTCACAACCTTCCCCGCTTAGAAAATTTCGTCCCCAAAATTTATGAGGAATTTCACTTACCAACCAATTGGGAATACTATTTCTTCATGCCTAACAAATCTTCTCTCATATCATCTTCATTGTATTTATCAATTATGCGTAAGAATAATCATCTAATGATTTCTTATAAATGGAAGTCAATTCCCAACTCATATATTACTTCATACCCTCATTCCCATGGTCCATCCTTATTATCGTGTAATATTTCAAATAATAAACATTCTATTACAAGACTAACTTCTGATATTTCCTTTCTCCAACTCCCATTCAGTATTTTAATTCATAAATATCATATTACAAGACTAGGTTATTATATGCCATCTTCTCATCCTCCATTCAACATTAAATACATGTGTTTGACCCTAAATACTATCCATATCATTTCTGATGTTTAAGAGTATGTTAAATATCGTCCTTACACTTTATTAATTTAATATATAGCCACAATACTATTCATATATCGAAACTGAACAATCATTCACTCAATTTTTATTCTTAACCGAGATTTCATATTCACCTTCATATATATTATGCATTCATGCACTATAGACTCAATCTAACTTCTCACTATATTCCGTTTTTCAGTATCAATTGATCGTTCTTTAACTAAACATACAATGTCCTTAATAAGTCATTTATCCAACACATTAACTTCACAATCATAATCTTACCCCAGTCCTTATTAACATTATAGTCTTATGCAACATTACTAATACACTCACCTACTCGTTTGGTAACATAAACATTAAAAATAACATCACCACTGAAATTTTTTAATCACACATACCAACCCCATAATACTTATCTTAACTATTATATGTCATAATTCCTTCAAATAACTTGAACAAATACCTTAATGTATCCCATTATGGTATCTCGCATAACATCTTATCCTTACACATACTTCTTGGTGACTCCATATAATATCAAGCATATTCATTATATGTCATACTCTTAGTGATAACACGTACATATAATGATAAATACAACTCAATATCTTCCAAAACCATTTGTCAATATTCCAACCCGATTAGCATCTTTCCCATACTCATAAGCAACACATACACTTAAAAGGGCTCCCCGATATTTTTAAACTTCCAACTCTTTAACACCTCGTCTCAACTCTACTATTCATATAAGCATTTCAAAACATCCCAAGAGTAATATTCACTACATATACTCATACTATTAAAAATTTTACATCTCAACTCTTATCATTCTTTTCTTCTACTTATCATAATCCAGTATGAACCCATATTCGGATCAATTATTATATATTAACTAGTAATTGAATTTCAGACAATTTCATATATTAAAATTAAACTTATATAATTATTTATCCTCTCACTTCACCTTTATCATGTGAATCTTCATTTTATTCACACTCTAACAATTTACTATCTCATCCTGTAACGGAATATGGGTTCCCGTACCTCAATCTCCCACATAAATGGGCACACACCAAACCATGGTTTAATAAGTGATACAACTCAAGTCTACATATTCCAGTATAAGAAGAGATTACTTCCAATACTTCACAATTTTCATATACCACATTTTGTCTTTAAAAATTTTCCTTCAATGACATGTTTGTCGATACCACAAATAAAACAATGCAATGATTCAAATTAAAATACCTGCATTCGTTGTCATCCCCGAATAAATCTTAACATCTCATTTCCTTTCTTGAAAGATCCTTCCATTTCATATCCCATACAACAATATATACGTATAACTAACACATTTTAGTCAATAAAGCCAATTTTCTTATGACTCAAAACAATTTCTACTTCCGCTGCCAAATCTAGGCGCTCCTCACCCCAGAACCTCTAAAACTTAGGCTCTGATACCAAAGTTGACACACCCCAACCCAGTTACTTATAATTAAGTTTGAAAGTCAAGGTGAGTCAAATCATGATTACCTTAACTAAACCATTTTCTCGAGTATTCTTTTTCGTTAATGGTATGAATCCATAAAGCCAAACTTTTCACATATTGAAAAGTGAATTTGCTTATTTAAATTTTCTTCAAGGATATGTAAAATTAAATTACCCCTTTTTCATTTGACCAAAATTATGGTTTATGCACCCTTTGCTAAGCCGACCCGACCTCCTAGATTTGGCAGTGGCATCATGTTACCTGAAACACATAACCATAGTAACCGTGAGCAAAAGAGCCTAGTGAATGCATCACTACTAAACTATTGCATAAAGTTAAATGCAATAAATCATATACATTTAGTAATACATAGGTACTTATCCGGCTCATTAACAATCATGTATTACTTATCCGGTCCATTCATAAAGAATTACAAATTATACACTTATCCAGCTCATTCATAAAGAATTATCAATTACACACTTATCCGACTCATTCATATAGAATTATCAATTATACACGTATCCGGCTCATTCATATGGAATGACCAATTATACACTTATCCGGCTCATTCATATAGAATGACCAACTAATCCGAATCATGATTCACATATCCTGTCTGCAATAGACAATTCTCCCCCATTCCTGGTCGAGGAGTAACCCCTTGTCTTTAATAGATAAATCTCCCCCATTCATGGTCGAGGAGTAACCCCTCATTTCGGTAAATCGAAATGAACAAATTCATATTCAATATTATTCTGATCATATCCATAACCATGTATAATACATATTACCAGTGAGTGATATTCATATCATATCCATAACCATGTGTAATACATCTTACCCGTGAGTAATATTCATATCATATTCATAACCAGGTATAATACATCTTACCTGTGAGTGATATTTAAATCATCTCCATAGCCATGTATAATACATCTTTTTCTAGTGAGTACACTCACCTTGACCACTTCATGTATTTTTCCTTTGCCCTTGTCCGACACTTGTTCAACCGGTTCTTCTTTCCTTTCAAATATAAATTCTTAGAATATTAGTATCATCATAGGGATCTTAACCATCCAATTAATACTTAAACGTAACTCAATTCATAAGCATCATAACCCGAACATAATTTAAGTTCTTCTTGGTAACCCGATTCTTATCTATTAGGTTCCCAATATAAAAGACAACACATCATTTCAAGTTTCCTAAAACAAGATGTGTCCATTTCTTTATTACAAAGAAAATCTGCCCTATAGGGTCCTTTATTGTTTAGTCAACTTCCGAGAATTTTCATAATTTTTTTACATCATAACTTCCTGTGATATTTCACCCAACATCAATAAACATATCTAAAAATACGACATTAAAGTTTCATAATTTTTAAGGTTCATTTGCCATGTCAAGCAAAGCATCGAACACCTGGTGTGCATACTTACACTTTTGGGGAAGATTTCATATATGAACTTTAAACTATCACGAAAGATTCATTTCTTGGTATCTTCATATAATTTCCGGATATGTTATACATATATGAGTATATTTTCATATCCAACTAGAATTATTAAATTCCAATAAATATACAAAAGGTTATAGGAGTTTGAATACACAAGGTTTCCAATCGAAACAATATACATGATTTACACGTTCCACTTTGCTTAAACTCGCATATATTCATAACTCGCATATATTCATACATATAAACCAAGCCATGAAAGTTCCATAAACAATCTATAATTTATACTTTTTAAATCAGTCATACAAGAAAATTAAAAAGATTTACCTATGGAATCACCATATGGGCACTTTTGTAATTTCCCACGGATTTTTCTCCCATTTCTTCTCACCTTTCTCTTCTTAACTTTCCAATTCTCTCTTCCTCTCAAGCCAAATACTTTAATGGCTGAAATATGCTGAAGGAATATTTTATTTCCAACCTTCAAAGTCGGCAAAACCCCACCTCCTTCCTCCACCAATCAAAATCCACCATTTGTTAGCCTAATAAGATGAAATATCATTTAACGAATGGACAAATTTGCCCCTGCTTCGTAATTCCAACATACCTTCTCGCTCGGACCTCCGTTCAACACACCGTTTGGTGTGTTACAACAACAACTCACATGTATACAATTATATATTTTTTACCTTAAGTCAATTGTCACATTATAAGGGTCAAAACTAGCCTCAAACCTGAACATATTTATCAAAAACTTCACAAATTTGTGTTTGTGACTAATTTAATATTTCATAAGTTATGAAGGTAGGATTAGACTAAACACAATAACTTTAAATTATATATTTTAATAACACATTATCCCCATCCCATATGGTAATCATGATTTAAAGATGGTTAATCATAATCGGGTCGTCACATGGTGGGTGCACCGGGATCTTTAAATTTAGGCGGGAGATCGTTTAGTAGAATGGAGCTCACGTTCTGTGCCAAAAAGGCATTCTTCTTTACCTTCATCTTTCTTTTTACCATCAACAAGTCTTTGATGACTTTTGCATAAGTTGGAATTTGCTTAATGGCATCAAGGAAAGGTAAGTTCAACTTTACTTGCATTAGCACTTCTAGCACGTCATCACTTGGGTTCCCTTTATGGGAACGAATCAACCTTTGACGAAACGGTGCCACGGAGGGTGGTTTCACGACTACCTCCGGCTCACTAGCGTCTTCTTTATCACTCTCAGTTAAGGGGACATCTTCGACCTCTTTCGTGCTGCGCGAAATCTCCTTATCTTTCGTTGTGTCATGTGGGGGAGGTGATAAATCAACGACTCTCCCACTACGAAGAGTGGTCACAGCTTGACATCGCTCCTGATGTTCAGTAGAGGTGGAGCTAACACTAGTTTGACCTTGGGGAGGTCTTTGGCCTTGGACAGGAAACTTTCCCTTTTCTTGGACACTCAATGAGGATTGTATCTTTGACAGACTTGTATTTATGTCGCTAATCAGACGATCATATTTAGCATTGGTTGTAGTCTGGCTTGTGATAAATTGATTTATAGTATCCTCGAGAGTTCTCCACGGTGGTGGGATATATGCTCCTAGAGGTGGTGGTGCTTGCACATGTACTTGCATATGTGGGGTTTGTTGAAAGTGTTGTGGTGGAGTAGGGGCAACATGGGAAGTAGGGTTCATCACAGCATGTTATTGCCCATAGCTAAAACCAGGATGGTTTTTCCATGAAGGGTTATAAGAGTTCCCATACGGTGCACCGAAATTATCCTTAAAACCTCCTATACCACTAACTTGCTCTTGAAGCATCACTTTGTAGGCAGGTATAGTTGGGCATTCCTCAGTTCAATGACCCGCCTCACAAATGGCACACACCTTCTAAATGGGGTTTGGTATGGATCCAGTTGGTCCTCTTCCACATATTCCATGTAGGTCTCGCACTTCTTTCTCAAGTATATCGATTCGACTATCTGCTATAGAATTATTTTATACGTGAAATAAGCCGGACGCCGATGGAGTGGTTGTCACTTGACGATTTCGATTTTGAGCATTAGGGTCAGATGTATCCCAGGATTGGGTAGTCTCGGTGACATACCTCAGGTGAAGCTCAGCATCGTGGGTGTCTAAGTCGACAAATGGACCACCACCCATGGTTTCAACGAGTTGCTTGGAGTTAAGGTTCAACCCATTATAGAGAAAAGAAATGATTTGCGCTGCATAAAATCCATGATGGGGGCATGAAGTAACTAAATCATTGAAACGCTCGTAACATCGATGAAATGGCTCCTTGTCAGATTGTCTGAACACTTGAATTTGAGCCTTTATGGAGATTGTTCGATGTAGTGGGAAGAATTTCTTGAAAAATTTAGATTGCAACTCGTTCCACGATGGGATCGAGCTTAGAGGTAAAGACCATAGCTAGGTCTTAGCTTTATCTTTCAGCGAGAAGGTGAAGAGTTTGAGACGGATCACCTCTTGTGTGCAGGTTTGATTATTGAGAGTATCGCACACATCCTCAAATTCCCTAATGTGGAGATATGGCTTTTCAGACTCCATACCATGGTAATGGGGTAACATCTGGATCATCCCATTTTTGAAACAGAATTGCCCAGCATTATACGGGAGTATAATGCATCCCGGAGTGATAGTGCGCTCGGGATATAAGAATTCTCTCAACGGGAGGTATGCGGCATCTTCCTCACCGGCTGATGCACTACCGTATTACAACATCTCTCCCTCTCTTAACGACTCGATGCTCTCACTTGGTGTGCTCGAAGTGTGCCCGGAGGTGTGTCCTAAGAAGGAAAATGGAGTTTTGTTTGAGATTGAGTGTGACGGTGTGGGAGGTGGAATCCAGAACTGTGGGGTATTAGGAGTATGAGGGCTATCGGGGTTGTATTCAACGATTGGATTTTCGTGAATGCTGGTTGGAGTATTATGGGGTGTGGGAGTGAATTCAGAAATTTTCATTAATATCTTAGGAGAGATGATGATGGATCTTTTTGTGCTTTTTGAAATTTTTATATGTTTTTGGATTTTTGGAAATTTTTGGTCAAAGTTTTAGATTAACTCGATCTAATCCTAGGTCTACCTAGTTCCTCAGCAACGGCGCCAAAAACTTGGCGCGACTCAAAAAGTGTCTCTAATTTGCATTCACTCTAGGCTCAAGTGCAAGCTTGTCGCGTTAGTAGTAAACCCGATAAGTTGGGTATCGATCCTCAGGGAAATAGGACAACAGGGTTGTAACGACGGGAAAAGACAAAGGAATGCTAACTTTGACTCTAAAAAGAAAAAGAGAAAATGATTTGGTTTGGGGAATGATTAAACTAGATGCAATTGTGAAATTATGAAAAGATGAAGTTATACTAAATTACCTAGACTGCTAATGAAAATTGATTTAAAACTTTAAACTATGTATGGTAAAAACAAGACGGGAGTATAATCCCCCAACCCTAGTGTATTGCAATTATAATAGTAATCGTAAATTTAACTGATTAATTTGACCCAGAATTTAGTACTCCCAAGCATTACGTATACGAGGTTCAAGCCCGCGTCATACTTAATCTGAGGATGAGTAAATCGGTATCGCGATAGTGACACTCGAATTGCATTCTAAATCATCCCGGTTACCCAGAGGCAAACGAGATATAAAGATCTATAATTGGTGTGTTCCTACGCAATACGGTCGCAATCAATCACTAAATTCAGAGGATTAATGTTATACACATGCAACTAACACATCAGGTTGGGTTCATGTATCCCGGCCTTAGAAAATCTAGCCTAGCATGCTGAAAGTAATGAAAACAGTGTTTGATATGCAGAAAACCATGATTAATCTAAGGAGAACTTTTGAATTGATGTAGAACAGAATTGAAAAGAGGAAATAACTCACTAATCTCACCCAAGCAGTAATAGCATCAATTAATAAAACTTGTAATCAAATAATTTCTGAATAATCTTCAGCTATTGGAATTAAAGATGTAAATTGTATCCAAACTAGGGTTTCTGGAAAAGAATGGAAAATTAACTAAAATTCTCCGTCCAAATAAAGCTAAAATCTCGGGTTTATATACCCTACAGAAATTCAGGAATTTTAGTTGCACTAGGACTTTTCTTAGGAGAAGATAAGATTTTAAGATCTCAATAGCCGGACCGGTCTGCCTTCCATGCGGCTTGGTTCCTTTTGTTTTCTGGATGACTGGTCCGGGGTGAACCGGTTCTTTTATTTTTCACCCTTCTTCGGTTGGCTTTCAATCCGGGGTCTTCTGGAGTATGGCACAGCGGATCAGGGGTCTGTGGTAGGGGCAGATCGGTCTACCTGTTTGACTTTTTCCTCATCTTTGACTGCTCATATCTTTTGTTCCGGGACTCCGATTGAGGTGTTGTTTCTTCCTATGTGCTCAAGAAGGTGATATCTTCAACTTCTCTGTAGGTACCTCATCCTAATTCTAGGAAAAAATTTATTCTTTTGCCCTTTTGAATTTCCTTCTTGTCTTTCTTTATTCTTCCGGTCTCCTTCTTCCGTTTCTTGACATCAAATACCTGCAAAATTCGTAGGAAATACCAGAAACTTGATGTACTCATTAGAATAAGTCAGTAGCAAGATTATGAGATAAAGTCAAATCGATTACGTTGTTCGAGGTGCTAAAAGTAACTAGATTAAGGGATAAATTGGGAAGAATTTATGCCTAATCAAGTGGGGTACGCTAAGTTGTTACGTTAGATCTTGTTTTCCGCAAATTTTATGTGCTATTGATTTTTATGGAAAAATATGTTTTATGAAAAATTACAATTTTCCAATGGAGCACCTATATAATCGGATGCCCACCCTCAGTGGCACGAATCAAAGTTTTGATGATTTTAATAGTTTGAATTTGACGTTTACGAAAATAATTGATTTGTCAAAAAAATAAAATTCTCGTTTTAAATCTGCTATGAATCTTTTGCAAACGGTTCAAAATCAAAGGGATTTTTATCGTGACAAATTTGTTTAATTGAACCATGACTTTAATGCTTTAAAATTGTGGAAAAAGAAGAGTGATGGTAGAGTCCTATTGTTAAAATAGAATTGGAGGACTTTAAAAATTCAAGGGATTGTGTTTGTGCGAAAGATGATAAAAATATTTTAATTGATGAGTTTGTGGCACGTGAAGATACTCTTAGAAATAAGTCTGCGTATTTTAAGGGATAAAGTGATAAACTTCTAGGAATAATTAAAAATTTAGAGAAGGAGTGTGATTAGGTTTAAATTCTTCGTATTTATTCCCTTAATTTAGAGGTTTTTATCACCTAGTGCATTATAAAATGCGTTGATTTCATCCATATTATTGCTACTAACCTTTTCTATGCAGTGCATCGAGTTTTACGTATTTCTCTTACATTTTGCAGGAAAATCATTCAAGATAAGTAAAGACAAAACTCAAATTCCAAAGAGAAAGACAAAATCCAAGAGAAGGAAAGTCGGGGGGAAATTTTGTAATTTTACACCCAGAATTTGGAAACGAACCCTCGAGAAGAAGTTGAAGTTCGTGGGTCCACGAGCGCCTAGGAAGAAACGGTACCAAAATTTGAGATACAAGTAAAAAGTTATGAAGATTTAAACTTGGGAAGAGATCATCAAAAAGAAGAAAAAGACAAAAAAAATTAGCTCAGATTTTTGCATCAGCACTGGAAAAGCGAACCAGTTTGGCCCAGTGAAGAACAAAACCAGCGAACCGATTCGGCGGACGAAAATTCCAATTTTTTTATTTCAAAAATAGAGTTGTGCATGGATGAATTACTTAATAAAACGTGATGCACTTAGTATTTTGGATACAGAGAGAGAGTTTTTTCATAGTTATAGAGGGTTCTGGCACCCAAGAACCCTAGGGTTTTCCTTTCTTCAACAATACACAAGTTTTTTGCCTGAATTAAAGGTTTTCTTCTAAAAAGTTTGTGTTCTTAATATGTACTCTTCAAGGTTAATATGTTTTTTCATGTTTAACATATTTTCTGGGATTCCAAGTATTTCCCACATGCTTAGGTCTAGTTTCTTCATGTTTATGATTACATATACCATAGTTTATAAGCTTTTCCTTAAGAACATCATGTCTAGCTAGATTTTTAAGGCTTGGGATGCATGAACCCAACCCGATGTAATTTACCCATGTAAAAAATAGGGTTCGAATTGAATTTTTAAATGAATCGTGTTGTGTAGTACACACAACCATTGTAGACCTTTTAACCTCGTTTTCCCTAGGTAACGGGGGTGTTTAAGGATTAAATGCGTGTGTAGCTATTTGGCACCGCTTTATTTCCACCTTTGATTACGTATGATGCGGGATCGTACCCTCATATATGTAATGCTTACGATTAATAAATTTCTGGTTCAATTAAAATTCTAATTCGAAAGTCTAGCATTCTCTATGGTAAATATACTAGGGTTCGGGGGATTGTAACCTGACCTTCCTTTCTCTTATTCATATTTTATTTATTCAGTAGCTTCGTTCTTTGTATTTAGTTTAGTTTGTAGTTAACTTAATTTTTCCATTCAACTTAACCACCTTTTATATTTCTTTTTGAGAGTCAATTTCAGGGTGAGTCATATGTCCCGCGTCGTTACGACTTATCGTCCTAGTTCCCTGTGGAGATGATCCCTACTTACTGGGTTTATTACTAACATGACACGATTGCACTTGAGCCTATATCATCACTCACATTAGATACACATTTATGGTCGCATTTATTTTTTGGCGCCATTGCCTGGGAATTAGGTAGACATCTAGGTTAGCTGATTTAATCCCTAATTTGATTCTAAAATTTAAAAATCTAAAAAAAAATCAACAAAAAATCAAAAATCCAATAAAAATTCAGAAAAGAAATCATCTCTTAAAAAGCCTTTCATGCAAAATCTAGCACAAACTCCTCAAAATACTCCACTAAGAATTCACAAAAATCCCGTAGTCGAGTATAACTCCGATTGCCCTCATAACCCACGTGTTTCGCAATTTTGGGTCCCACCTCCTACACCACCTAACTCCATCATTAGTCACATGTTGAGTCACACGTCTAGGACACTGAGTGAGAGTTCTAAGTCTATTGGAGAGAAAGCGGTGTTGGACATAGCAAGTTTTGGTACGGGAGAAGGAGAGTTCCCGTATCGTCCTATGAAAGACCTCTTATTACTTGAGCGAACTGTCACTCCTGGATGCATTCTACTCCCGTACAATGCTAGACAGTTCCACTTCTGAAATGGGATGATAAAAATTCTGATAACTTTTCATGGCATGGATTCGGAGAAACCGTACCTCCATATCCACGCGTTCGAGGAGGCATGCGAAACATTTAGTGATAAATCTTGCACGCAAGATGTCATCCGCGTCAAGATTTTTCCCATTTCCTTAAAGTATAAGGCAAAGACTTGTCTTTGGTCCTTACCATAGAACTCCATTATGCAATCCAAATTTCTCTCGAAGTTATTTCCACCACATAAAACCAACTCTGATAAGGATCAAATTCAATCTTTTAACCAATAAGATAATCACTCTTGCGATACATGCTGGGAACGCTTTCAAGAATTAGTCTGCACTTGCCCCCATCATGGATTTGAAAAATATCACCTTATAACTTTCTTCCATCACAGGCTTACCATAGCATCCAAACAACTTGTGCAAACAATGTGTGAAAGACCATTCTTGGAATTAGACCCGAGTCATGCTAAGCCTCATCTTAAGTACGTTTCCGAGACTACTCAAGCATGGAACATATTCGATCATAATGCCCAAACCCGACTTCGATAATTTCCCACCACTCTTACTACATTTGGTCTTTACCAATTAGACAAAGGCGCCTTGATAGACTACTAATTTGATCAGTTTGAGAAAAGTGTGAGAGACATGCGCAAGGTCTGATTAAGAGAAATTACCAAATCCACTCGAACCGTGAAAGAGGAGGTGTGTGCTATTTGTGAGGCGGGCCATTCAACAAAGGAATGTCCGATGATACCCATCCATAAATCCATGCTTAACGAGCGAGTGGATGAAATAGGTGAGTTTAAAGGAAATGTTAACTCCCCTCACGGGAACACCCACAACCCTTCATGGAGGTACCATCCTCATTTAAGATACGAGAAATAACACGTTGCATTGAATCCTACTTAACATGTTGCCTTACCTCCACCTCCTCCACAATTTCAGCAAGCGCCGCCCATGCAGCCCCACATGCCTCGACCACCACCAGGCCCACATATTACCCCACCACGGAGATCTCTTGAGGACAATTTAAACCAATTTATCCAATCTCAAAATGCAACCAACGCTAGGTTCGAGCGCATGTTCACATAGATAAATATGAGCATGTCTAGGTTACAAACCTCATTGAGTGTTCAAGATAAGGGAAAATTTCCGGCCCAAGGCTAAAGGCTGCCCCAATGTCAAACTAGTGTTAGCTCTACATCCAACGCAAATCAAGAGCAATGTAGTGCAATTACCACTCTACGCAGTGGAAGGGTTGTTGATTTGTCACCTCTTCCATGCGATAAGCAAAATGAAAAGTAGATTTCTCCCAGTACGAAAGAGGCCGAAGATATCCCCCTAGAAAAAATTGGTAATGACGGTAGGCGGACCATAAGTGGTTGTGAAACCTCCTAGTGCAGCCCCATATCCCCAACGGTTGGTGCCGCACTCCAAAGAGACTTATCGGGATGATGTCCTAGACGTTCTTAAGAAAGTGAAGATCAATTTACCTTTTCTCAAAACCATTAAGAAAATTCCCGCGTATGCTAAGTTCCTTAAGGACTTACTCACGGTGAATCGGAGGCTAAAGGTAAAGAAAAATGTGTTTTTAACACAGAACGTCAGCTTGGTACTGTTAAGTGATCTTCCATTAACGTATAAAGATTCGGGTGCACCTAATATCTCGTGTGTCATGGGGAAGAACCGTATCGAGAAAGCGCTAATAGATTTAGGGGTGAGTGTTAACGTTCTCCCATATTCCCTTTACAAGAAACTAGATTTAGGGGCCTCAAGCCTGCAAACATGACTCTCCAACTCGCGGATCACTCTGTGAAGATGCCTCGGGGATTATTTGAAGATGTAATCGTGCAAATTGACACTTTCTACTTCCCGGTGGATTTTGTTATTTGGGATGAGGAGCCATCCATTCTCCCGAGCACTCATGTTCCCGTAATTCTTGACCTCCCATTCTTAGCTACGGCTAATGCATTTAATAATACTCGGAATGGGCGAATCCAACTAACATTTGGGAACATAACCCTTGAGACAAATATCTTTAACAACACCCAGAACGAGGGTGATGAGTGAGAACGGCTAGAGACGGATCTTATAGAGGCAGTACATGAGCACAAAAGGACTCACATGAGAGAGTCGATAGGGGAGGTGTGTTTAGTGACCGCTATTGAGAGAGGGGTGAGCATATAGGTTTGGGAGGGAGAGAGAATTTCGAGGAGAGTGTGAGAGAATATTCGGAAGTCGAGAAAGAGTGAGAGTTAAGAGATATGAGTTTAGAGGAGTTTAAAAAAGAATTCGGGCTGGTGGATGAAAACCTTACGATGGAAGTCCAACCACTATTGGATTCATTTAGTCATTTAGGAGAGAGCAATTGGAAAGATAAAATAGATCAATACCGGCGTTGCGACCATCCTCCCATACCATTGGAATCCTCTAATGCGATTGAAGAACAGGCTCAAGTATCAACCGATTTAGAACCCGACCCATGCACTCTAAAAACTAAAAGAAATCGAGATGTGCCCTCCAAGTCGGTGTACACAGGCAAAAATTCAATTAGGCACCATGAGGATTCCTTCCCAGCGAGTCATCCCAAGACCTAGGGTCTCTCCCTTATCTATGGGACTGGGCCTAACTTGTTCCGAGTATTTACTTATGATAGGAAGACAGGGGAGACTAGGAGAGCAACAAACCCCGTACAAGGGGTCGGGTGAGTTTGAGGAGAGAGGAAAGGTCGTCGCACCCCCGACGCGTATGGGGTGATTTTTGTTGTATTTTTAAGTCATGTGTTAATGTCATTTAGTGTCTTTTTGCATTTTAAATATTTGCTTGTTTATTTGTCACACTTGTTATTTGCTCTTTTTCTTTTGATTTTAGTCATTTTGGTTGAGGACAATGCAAAAGCTTAAGTTAGGGGAGGGGGGTGACAAGTGTGTCTTTCTAAAACTTCACAAAATCTTAAAATGCCAAAAAAAATTAGAAAACGTCAAAAATTTCATAAAAATCGAAAATTTTGAAAAATCCAATAAACAAATTCTTCAAGATAAATAAAAATTTAAATTTAAATTTTCAAAAATGTCACGAAATTTTGTTTCAAGTCTTAAATTGAGAAAAACTCAAATGCACAAAGCCAAAATTGACCAAATATGGAAATTGAAAGAAAATTGACGATTTAACGAATAAGTGTGGAGATTATTAACCCGGTGATATTTCGAGTCTATCGATTTTTGGGACTTTTTAAATCAATCGGAGTTAGATATTAACTCAAAGTTCATTTCAGTGTTTAAATACATCGTTGAGGATCTTTATACGTTTCCTTTGATCGGTTACGGAATAGTGTGTGGTGTTGTCTTAAAATACGTGCTAAAATATCTCTAAACTAAATTAATCTCGAGATGTGTATGGTAAATTAATTCAAAATTTGGACAATGAAGTAGGCCCTCGTTTGTTACCCAAAAATATTAGCCACAAAAAGTTATGAAAAATTTTCCCTTTGCAACCCAATCTGAGCATAATAAAAAGTTGCCTTTCGTTTGATTAACCCAAAAAACTCATTTAGTCGGAATTGTGGAAATTGAATATTTATCAAGTACGTCCAAAAAGTGCAAAAGGGGGCAAGAAAAAAAAAATTAAAGGAAAATGCTCAACAAAAATGGCAAGAAAAGAAAAATGGAAAAAAAATGAGCAAAAGCCCGAAAAAGAACGAACGGACTTCAAAAGGTCAGTTTCCAATTCCAAGAACTTTCCAACCATTCCCATTTTTACCTAATACACTTTAAAAAAACCCTAGAAGTCCAAACCAGGTCCGGATTGCAAAATTGATTACGTGTGGAGAGCTAAAACACGAAAATATAAGAAAAGAGATTAATCGGTGTTTATGAGACGCGATGTTACCATTTTCCTAATGACCGTAACCCGAGGATGAGATCCTTTCACCATAAGAATTTTGTCTTTCAAAAATTGTGTGTGTGAATTTGTGTTCCATTACATTTACTCTTTATATCACGTACACCGAGAGAAATAGTCACATTACGAGCGATTCGTCTGTGAGAGCATTCCGTCAGAAGTTGATATCAAAATGAATTTTCAGAAAAACTAACGTAATGATCAATCGTTGGAAATTTGAGGTTAATTTTTGGCTTCGCACATACGCAACAAATTGAGATTCTAAAATACAAATTTATGGTGATTATTTTTTGGAAAGTTTAAATTATACAATTTTTAGGTATTTTGAATTTTCTTTGAGTCGAAAATGAATTTTTTGGGTATATTCACAATAAACCCTCACGAGACACAACTCGTCCTGCTAGGGTAACCTAGGGGTTTAAAGGCTTGTTGCATACACTAAATGCAATTGTTTGCTTGCGAAAGTGGTATTCTGTCTCTATCACGTATTTGTTTAGTATTTGACAGTGCCTCAATTCTTTTACATTGCTCGGGACGATCAAAGTTCTAAGTTAGGGGGTTTATTAGGTCTAAATTCTTCATATTTATTCCCTTAATCTAGAGGTGTTTATCACCTTGTTCATTGTATAATGCGTTGATTTCATCCATATTATTACTACTAACCTTTTCTATGCAGTGCATTGAGTTTTGTGTATTTCTATTACATTATGCAGGAAATTCATTCAAGGGAAGTAAAGAGAAAACTAAAATTCCAAATAGAGAGACAAAATGCAAGATAAGGAAAGCCAAGGGGCAATTTTGTAATTTTACACCCAGAATTTGGACACAGATAAAAAGGTTTAAGTTCATGGGTCCACGACCGCGTAGGAAGAAACGCTACAAAAATTCGAGATACAAGTGAAAAGTTATGAAGGTTTAAACTTGGGAAGAAATCATGCAAAAGAAGAAAAAGACTTAGAAAAATTTTCAACTGAGACTTTCGCATCAGCACTAGAAAAGAAAAACCGGTTCGGCCCAATGAAGAACAAAACCAGCGAACCGGTTCGGCGAGAGAAAATTCCAATTTTTTAATTTCAAAAATAGAGTTTTGCGTGGATGAATGACTTAATAAAAACATGATGCACTTAGTTATTTTGGATACCAGACATTTGGGAGATAGTTTTTTCATAGTTTTAGAGGGTTCTTGCACCAAAGAACCCTAGGCTTTCTTGTACAAAGTTTGTGTTCTTCATCTCTACTCTTCAAGGTTAATATTTGTTTGCATGCTTTACATATTTTCTGGGATTCCAAGCATTTCCTACATGCTTAGGTCTAGTTTCTTCATGTTTATGATTATATACACCATAGTTTATAAGCTTTTCCTTAAGAACATCATGTCTAGCTAGATTTTTAAGGATTCGTATGCATGAACCCAACCCGATGTAATTTACCCATGTAGAAAATAGGGTTTGAATTGAATTTTTAAATGAATCGTGTTGTGTAGTACGCACAACCATTGTTGACCTTTCAACCTCGTTTTCCCTAGGTAATCGAGGTGTGTAAGGATGCGATGCGCGTGTAGATATTTGGCACCGCTTTATTTCTACCTTTGATTACGTATGATGCGGGCTCGTACCCTCATATATGTAATGCTTAGGATTAATAAAGTCCGAATTTAATTAAAATTATAATTCAAAAGTCTAGCATTCTTTAGGGTAAATATACTAGGGTTCGGGGATTGTAACCTGACCTTCCTTTCTCTTATTAATATTTCATTTATTCAGTAGCTTTTTTCTTTACATTTAGTATAGTTGGTAGTTAACTTGCGCTCATTTATAGTTAGTAATTTTTTCGTTCATCTTAACCACCTTTTCTATTACTTTTCGAGAGTCAATTTTAAGGTTAGTCATATGTTCCGCGTCGTTGCGACTTATCATCCTAGTTCCCTGTGGAGACGATCCCTACTTACTGGGTTTATTACTAATGAGACAGGCTTGCACTTTAGCCTATATCATCACTCACACTAGATACACATGTGTGGTCGCATAAGAGTCCGTAAAATTGTGATAGTCTAATTATGTGCTTGAGTAAAAAAATTTGGAGTTAAAAATTAATTTGATAGACTCGAGTAGTGTTAGTAGTAATGGTAGTGGTTCATCATGTTAACATGTTTCGAGTGTTAAATCCAAGACCATTATTTGTTTTAGGGGGTCAATCGATCCTAAGGACGTTCAAAAAGGTCAACCCATAGGTGTTGTTACACCTGTTTACACATGTTCACATTGTGGTAGGAAATGTCACATTATGCATTTTTGTTTCGATCTTCAAAAAGGTCCTAAGAAGTTGATGTCTATATTTCTCGTGGTTTCCAAACCCCCTATTAGGCGTTTCACATCTATTTGGGTTAGGAAATCACTCTTAGAGGAGCTTGATGGTAAACTAATTGATTCTCACATCCTTCCACATGATGCGACACCTGCTATTTCTTATGAATAGTTTATTGCATGCTTTGTTTCTCATATACTGGTTGTGCTTTATGATATATTTTTTCTAGTGTTATGACGCGTGTACTTTTTGTATTAAATTTTTATTTTTGAAATTTTTTGAAAAATATAAAAAGATTTTATTTAGATAATTTTTTAGAAAAAGACAAAAAGAGTTTTGTATTTTGTTTGCATCGTTTATGAATGGACATTTTGGATGACCAAGACATAATTTCATTCCATATCCATGTCACAATTTGATAGTATTTTTTAGTCAATATGTCAGGTCATCCATGTACTTTATAATGTTTGGAGTCATTAAGATGTAAGTAATTATTACTTGCTACATTTTTTATTCATGATGCCCTTTAATGCACTCTTACATGAATTTGTTTGATTATTGTTCTTGTCTTATCACGTATTGGTTGGGTGTTTTTATTTCAAGTATGTCTTTAAAACGAACCAAGTGCAATAATATGAGGATAATAAAAGTAGTGCATGTAAGAACCTTTGCCTGTGAGGAATTTGTTTTAGGATGAAAAAATGATGAGTGGCATGGGAAAGGGTTGCGAGTGAATAATAATTACGCTGTGAAAGCCACCATTTGAAAAGAGGCCAGAGAAAATATTATGGCAATAAATAGAAATATATGCCAAAAGGGGGACAATAAGTTTTCTCTAAGTTGAGAATTTAGAACCTCATTAAAAATAAAATGAATATTATTTTTGAGGGAGTTTGGTTTGCTATAAATCAACGGGTTTGCACGTCCTTTAATAAGTTCTCGAAATGGCATTACAGAGTTTTGGACGTTATTGGTGTAAAAATCATTTAAACTTTGAAGTGTCAATTTGATTTAAGACGACATCATTTAAATTCAACGTTTTGTGACAACCCGCTCACCAAAATAAGGGGTGGGCAGCCCGATACTCCAATAATAATGGGAATCATAGATGGATCATTCTCAGCATCACTATAATATAGTAATTATACGAGATAACCACCAATTATTTTAGTAAAATGGATTGTCAAAATAAGAATTTGTAATTTAAAAGAAACATTTGAACAAAATTAATTTATAAGAAGGTGGATATCCAAGAAGACTTATATTACATCCGCAACAAGTATACAACAAAGGAGCCGAATATGTTTTCGGCCATAGTCTATACAAACCACATGTAACAAGTTAATTGAGTTACATATTACACTACATTAGACAATTACAAAAGATTTCGGCCAAATGCCGAATAAAGGACCCGATCATAACTAGAGTACAAAAATAGAGGCGTCTATATCAACAATATCCCGTAATCGTCCGCAAAGTATTACGGTTTCCCAAAACACCTGAATAGAAAACTCAGTATGGGCGTCCTTGCGACGGAGCACCTGAGCGAATGAACAATTCATGCAAGACAAGAAATATGAATGGGTCAGGGCCTGGTTTTATATAATCACCATGTGAATAAAATGCAAGATAATTATGAGCAATTGATCACCATAAATAATAACAAGAATCTATATACTAATTCTAGAACACAAACTCAGACAACATAGATGATCAAAATTTTAAATTCGATTACATAAGAGAATGAGAATAAGCATGATTAACTAAGAATTACCATCCTTTACATTATTTCATTCATCGTTCCATTTCTCATTAGGAACATAATCACAGTTATATGATCTTTATGGCATTTATAATAAATCAAGTCCAACTTGAATAAGAATAGTTATTTCCATATACATATAACAATTCTAAGACCGCCCGTTCGGGTTTCCCCACGGTGCGCGCCCCTAAATGACTATCATCTTCCAGGGCCTATCAATAAAGACAATGTGGGCATCCTAACGCAACATCGGGAAGTGGCCATATACCTGTGAGTGAGTCATAACCACACCCGGAATTACCTCACAGTCGCACAATAATACAACATACATAATAACCGGTCATAAGGCCGAGGACTATAATCACCCTGCATTCACTAGCCAGGGGACTTCACCTCATGCGCGAAGTTCCCTTATGATAGAATTTAGAGGGGTGTGTTTAAGTAAATTATTACTTACCATTTTAAGTCTCATTTTAAATGTATATCACATCTTATTCGGAGCCATAAGCGATAAACATTTTAACACATTCGCAACGTATACTTATTCTCAATACAATTCTCCCTGAATAATATACCTTCTACAATCTCGTACGAAAGAGTGTTATTCCTTCCAATCCTCTAAGCTAAGTCATTATAAATCCTTCCTAGGTCTTACCTATTACATTCTATAAGAGAAACCTTTATTTCTCTCTAACTAACCTAACCACTTTCCCTAATCTAAACCCCCAACTCTCATTCTAACTTAGATATACAAATACACCCTAGCTAGACTCTAATACTCTAGGTTTACTACATTCAAGAAGGTTCCTAAGTCCCTATCTTAAGAGAAAAGAACTAGAAGACACTTAGGATTTATGGGTGAAAAACAGGGGACCGGTCGACCGGTCAAAAGACCGCGGTCGACCGCGTCTCAAGATTTTGTCTAAGAAGAAAAGAAGAAAGCTGAGTTCGGAGGGGCCGGTCGACCGGTCAGGGAATCGCGGTCGACCGCGCATAAAATTTACACTTATGTGGGAAAGTAGTAGGCTCTCCCTCGAGGGCCCAGTCAATCGGTCCTGGGATCGCAGTCGATCGCGCTTAGCAGACCTAGAAATCCTTTTTCTTCTACAAAGCTAAAACCAAAGCCTAACTTCATATCCTTTCCTCTCTTCCCGTATCACACATCTATGATATACCCACAACATTTCTAAACTTCAACAGACCAACTAAATCCATTTAAATCCTACAAATCCAAAATCTAATGATTCAAACACCAACATATGTATCAAAACCTAATATTTGCCCAAATCTCCCCAAACATACAACTATCATTGCAATTTATCCACAAGAGATCATATATTTGCAAGTAAAAACTTGCCTTAGGGTTGTAGTCTCGGATCTTCCTTCCGGTAGCAACGATTCCAGAGCCAAGCTCTTCAATTTTCTTCTTCTCTATCTTTTCTCCACACTTTTCTCTCTCTCTTTCTCTTCTCTAGGGGTTCAATTGTGTAATGGAAGAAATAGAAAAGAGGGTTTGGAAGACTTATACGGGTATCTACCTTAATTCCCAATTCTAATTATAAATGTACCATTAAAAGGACTCGTAACTACGCATTTAAGTCCAAATCAGTCAAAAGTGTCTGGAACCCAAAAATACAATATGGCACTTATTTCGACTATCTCGCATGTTCCGAGGCTAACTACACCTTCCAAAATATCATTCAGAATTTTTTTTTAAAATTATTTCAACTTCCGGTTCCAATTAAACCATAAATGTCGTTTAAAGCACACGACACTATAAAACGCCACATGATGATATTTACATACACATACACACTACACCAAAACTGGCGATTGGTCACGGCAAAAATCCCTGACCAAAGTTGTGGGTCGTGGACTTGGGCCGTGACCATTTCGAGCGTGACTATTTTCGTGGGTCGCGGCCCAAGTCCGTGACCAAAAAATGGTCACGGCCGAGAGGGGTCACGGCAGATGGTCGTGACCCATGTTGTGACGGGTCACGGCCCTCATCCCTGACCCACAACCGTGACAAATTGGTCGCGACCAAAGTCCGCGACCCACAACCGTGACAAAAAAAAATTTAAAAAATGGTCGCGGTCCTTATCCGTGACCCACAACCGTGATAAATTGGTCGCGGTCAAAGTCCGCGACCCATTACCGTGACAAAAAATATAAAAAAAATTGGTCGCGGTCCTAATCCGTGACCCACAACCGTAACAAATTAGTCGCGGCCAAAGTTCGCGACCCACAACCGTGACAAAAAAAATAAAAAAAATGGTCGCGGCCCAAGTCCGTGACCCACAACCGTGACGAAAAAAAATGGTCGCGGACTTTGGCCGCGACCATTTTTATGCGTGACGGAAAAATAAAAATGGTCATGGACAAAGTCCATGACCATATTTAACTATAATTTTAAAAAAATGTATTTTTTTGGTCCAATCCTAAAACTGGGGGTCCTGTGAGTGCACCATCAGTTGCTACGTGTAACGTTTGACGCGTACGAGGTGTTACAAATATTTATTATTGGCAAAACAATAAAAAAATCACAAATTGCGAATCGAGAATGTTGTTAATAAACAAATATATATACAAACTTATAAATATTACACGTCTTAATAATTCACAGACCAAAAAAAAAACTTGGGCAGAGTTTCCTCTATTTTCTTGACATTCCAAAACCTGTAAATGTAAAACCTACTTATTATAAAGCCTGAACGACCATAAAATTCAACAATCAAATTATAAAGCCTGCACGGCCGTAAAACTAAACAATAAAAGCCTGCATGGCTGACAAAATCCTGATTGTCCACAACATATAAACAATCTTCATGCTGTAGACCATTGCCTCCTTCGTTTGATCCGGGTGGAAAACTCCTACCAATGATAGGATACATAAAAAAATATCAGTAAACAAGTAGTTTTACCAAAAATTTAATCAAGTTGAAAAATTGCATGTATGAGTTAAAATTATCAATAACCAAGTAGAAATATACAAATTATCGTCGTATTCTCAAACCGGGAGTCCCGCGGCCGTGGGGTCAGTTCCTACGAGTTACATTGGTCCCGTGGGAGGTGTCGGCGCCACCCACGGCGCCGGTCAGGGGCTGTTTTGGATTTTCACCCTCTAACACCATGTTTTTAAGCCTAAGCCTAGAAATATGCAAATTACCATCGTATTCTCAATCCGGGAGTCCCGCGACTGCGTGGTCAGTTCCTACTAGTTACATTGGTCTCGTGGGAGGTGATGGTGCCACCCACGGGGCAGTTCGGGGGTTGTTTCGAGTTTTCACCCTCTAACGCCATATTTTTAAGCCTAACTCTAGAAATATGCAAATTATCGTCGTATTCTCAAACCGGGAGACCCGCGGCTGCGGGGTCATTTCCTACGAGTTGCATTGGTCCCGTGGAAGGCGTTGGTGCCACCCACGGGGCCGTTCTAGGACTGTTTCGAGTTTTCACCCTCTAACGCCATGTTTTGCTTGAGTCTAGAAATATGGAAATTATCGTCGTATTCTCAAATCGGGAGTCTCGCGGCTGCACGGTCAGTTCCTACGAGTAACATTGGTCCCGTGGGAGGTGTTGGCGCCACCCACGGGGCCGTTCGGGGGCTGTTTTGAGTTTTCGCCCTCTAACGCCATATTTTGAAGCCTAAGTCTAGAAATATGCAAATTACTGCCGTATTTTCAAACCGGGAGTCCCGCGACTGCGTGGTAAGTTCCTACGAGTTACATTGGTCTCGTGGGAGGTGATGGTGCCACCCACGGGGCCGTTCGGGGGCTATTTCAAGTTTTCACTCTCCAACGCCATGTTTTTAAGCCTAAGTTTAGAAATATACAAATTATCATCGTATTCTCAAACCGGGAGACCCGCGGCTGCGGGGTCAGTTCCTACGAGTTATATTGGTCCCGTGGGAGGTGTTGTTGCCACCCACGGGGTCGTTCGGGGGCTGTTTTGGGATTTCACCCTCTAACGCCATGTTTTTAAGCCTAAGTCTAGAAATATGTAAATTATCATCGTATTCTCAAACCGGGAGACCCGCGACTGTGGGGTCAATTCCTACGAGTTACATTGGTCCCGTGGGAGGTGTTGGTGCCACCCACGGGGCCGTTCGGGGGTTGTTTCGAGTTTTTACCCTCTAACGCCATGTTTTGCTTAAATCTGGAAATATGCAAATTATCGTCGTATTCTCAAATCGGGAGTCTCACGGCTGCACGGTCAGTTCCTACGAGTAACATTGGTCCCGTGGGAGGTGTTGGCGCCACCCACGGGGCCGTTCGGGGGCTATTTTGGGTTTTCACCCTCTAACACCATATTTTGAAGCCTAAGTCTAGAAATATGCAAATTACCGTCGTATTCTCAAATCGGGAGTCCCGTGGCTGCGTGGTAAGTTCCTACGAGTTACATTGGTCTCTCGGGAGATGATGGTGCCACCCACGGGTCCATTCGGGGGCTGTTTCGAGTTTTCACCCTCTAACGCCATGTTTTGCTTAAATATAAAAATATGCCAATTATCGTCGTATTCTCAAACCGGGCATCTCACGGCAGCACAGTCAGTTCCTAAGAGTTACATTGGTCTCGTGGGAGGTGTTGGAGACACCCACGGGGTCGTTCGGGGCTGTTTTGGGTTTTCCCCCACTAACGCCATATTATTTAGCCCAAGTCAAGAAATATGCAAATTACCGTTGTATTCTCAAACCGGGAGTCCCGCGACTGCGTGGTCAGTTCCTACGAGTTACATTGGTCACATGGCAGGTGTTTTTGCCACCCACGGGGTCGTTCAGGGGTTGTTTTGGGTTTTCGCCCTCTAACGCCATGTTTTTAAGCCTAAGTTCATAAATATGCAAATTATCGTCGTATTCTCAAATCGGGAGACTCGCGACTGTGGGATCAGTTCCTACGAGTTACATTGGTCCCATGGGAGGTGTTGGTGCCACCCACGAGGTCATTCGGGGGTTGTCTCGAGTTTTCACCCTCTAACGCCATATTTTGCTAGAGTCTAGAAATATGACAATTAATGTCGTATTCTCAAACCGGGAGTCTTACCGCTCCGCGGTAAGTTCCTACGAGGTACATTGGTCCCGTGGGAGGTGTTGGTTCCACCCACGGGGCAGTTCGGGGGTTGTTTCGAGTTTTCACCCTCTAACGCCATGTTTTTAAGCCTAAGTCTAAAAATATGCAAATTATCATCATATTCTCAAACCGGGAGACCCGCGGCTGCGTGGTAAGTTCCTACAAGTTACATTGGTCTCGTGGGAGGTGATGGTTCCACCCACGGGGTCGTTCGGGGGCTGTTTCGAGTTTTCACCCTCTAATGCCATGTTTTTAAACCTAAGTCTAGAAATATGCAAATTATCATCGTATTCTCAAACCGGGAGACCCGCGGCTGCGGGGTCAGTTCCTACAAGTTACATTGGTCCCGTGGGAGGTGTTGTTGCCACCCACGGGGCCATTCGGGGGCTGTTTTCGGTTTTCACCCTCTAACACCATTTTTTTAGCCTAAGTCTAGAAATTTACAAATTACCGTCGTATTCTCAAATCGGGTGACCCGCGGCTGCGTGGTAAGTTCCTACGAGTTACATTGGTCCCGTGGGAGGTGTTGTTGCCACCCACGGGGCCGTTCGGGGGCTGTTTGGGGTTTTCGACCTCTAACACCATGTTTTTAAGACTAAGTCTAGAAATATGCAAATTATCATCCTATTCTCAAATCGGGAGACCCGTGGCTGCGGGATCAGTTCCTACGAGTTACATTGGTCCCGTGGGAGGTGTTGGTGCCACCCACGGAGCCGTTAGGGGGTTGTTTCGAGTTTTCACCCTCTAACACCATGTTTTTCTTAAATCTAGAAATATGCAAATTATCATCGTATTCTCAAACTGGGAGTCTCGTGGCTGCACGGTCAGTTCCTACGAGTAACATTGGTCCCGTGGGAGGTGTTGGCGCCACCCACAGGACCGTTCGGGGGCTGTTTGGGGTTTTCACCCTCTAACGCCATAGTTTGAAGCCTAAGTCTAGAAATATGCAAATTACCGTCGTATTCTGCAATCGGGAGTCCCGCGGCTGCGTGGTAAGTTCCTACGAATTACATTGGTCTCGTGGGAGGTGATGGTGCCACCCACGGGGCCGTTCGGGGGTTGTTTTGAGTTTTCACCCTCTAACGCCATGTTTTCAACCCTAAGTCTAAAAATATGAAAATTATCGTCGTATTCTCAAACTGGAATACCCGCGGCTGCGGGGTCAGTTCCTACTTGTTACATTGGTCCCGTGGGAGGTGTTGTTGCCACCCATGGGGCCGTTCAGGTGCTGTTTTGGGTTCTCGCCCTCTAAAGCCATGTTTTTTAGCCTAAGTCTAGAAATATGCAAATTATCGTCGTATTCTCTAACTGGGAGACCCGCGGCTGCGGGGTCAGTTCCTACGAGTTACATTGGTCCCGTGGGAGGTGTTGGTGCCACCCACGAGGCCGTTCGGGGGTTGTTTTGAGTTTTCACCCTCTAATGCCATGTTTCTACTTAAATCCAAAAATATGCAAATTATCGTCGTATTCTCAAACCGGGAGTCTCGCGGATGCGCGGTTAGTTCCTACGAGTAAAATTGGTCCCGTGGGAGGTGTTGGCGCCACCCACGGGGTCGTTCGGGGGCTGTTTTGGGTTTTTTACCCTCTAACGCCATATTTTTAAGCCTAAGTCTTGAAATATGCAAATTATCGTTGTATTCTCAAACCGGGAGTCCCGCGGCTGCGTGGTCAGTTCCTACGAGTTACATTGGTCCCGTGGGAGCTGTTGTTGCCACCCACGGGGCCGTTCGGGGGCTGTTTTGGGTTTTCACCTCTAACGCCATGTTTTTAAGCCTAAGTCTAGAAATATGCAAATTATCGTCGTATTCTCAAACCGGGAGACCTGCGGCTGTGGGGTCAGTTCCTACGAGTTACATTGGTCCCGTGGGAGGTGTTGGTACCACCCACGGTGCCGTTCGGGGGTTGTTTCGAGTTTTCACCCTCTAACGTCATGTTTTGCTTAAATCTAGAAATATGCAAATTATCATCGTATTCTCAAACCGGGAGTCTCGTGGCTCCGCGGTCTGTTCCTACGAGTAACATTGGTCCCGTGGGAGGTGTTGGCGCCACCCACTTGGTCGTTCGGGGGCTGTTTTGGGTTTTCACCCTCTAACGCCATATTTTTAAGCCTAAGTCTTGAAATATGCAAATTACCGTCGTATTCTCAAACCAGGAGTCCCGCGACTGCGTGGTCAGATCCTACGAGTTACATTGGTCACGTGGGAGGTGTTTTTGCCACCCACGGGGCCGTTCGGGGGCTGTTTTGGGTTTTTTCCCTCTAACGCCATGTTTTTAAGACTAAGTCCAGAAATATGCAAATTATCGTCCTATTCTCAAACCGGGAGACCCGCGACTGTGGGATCAGTTCCTACGAGTTACATTGGTCTCGAGGGAGGTGTTGTTGCCAACCACGGGGTCATTCGGGGGCTGTTTTGGGTTTTCGCCCTCTAACGCCATGTTTTTAAGCCTAAGTCTAGAACCATGGAAATTATCATTGTATTCTCAAACCGGGAGACCAACGGCTTTGTGGTCAGTTCCTACGAGATACATTGGTCACGTGGGAGGTGTTTTTGCCACCCACGGGGCCGTTCGGGGGCTGTTTTGGGTTTTCATCCTCTAACGCCATGTTTTTAAGCCTAAGTCTAGAAATATACAAATTATCGTCGTATTCTCATACCGGGAGACCCGCGGTTGCGGGGTCAGTTCCTACGAGTTACATTGGTCCCGTGGGAGGTGTTGATACCACCCACGGGGCCGTTCGGGGGTTGTTTCGAGTTTTCACCCTCTAACGCCAAGTTTTGCTTAAATCTAGAAATATGCAAATTATCGTCGTATTCTCAAACCGGGCATCTCACGGCTGCGCACTCAGCTCCTACGAGTTACATTGGTCCCGTGGGAGGTGTTGGCGACACCCACAGGGCCGTTCGGGGGCTGTTTTGGGTTTTCACCCACTAACGCCATATTTTTTAGCCTAAGTCTAGAAATATGCAAATTACCATCGTATTCTCAAACCGGGAGTCCCACGGATGCGTGGTCAGTTCCTACGAGTTACATTGGCCTTGTGGGAGGTGATGGTGCCACCCTCGGGGCGGTTCGGGGGTTGTTTCGTGTTTTCACCATCTAACGCCATATTTTTATGCCTAAGTCTAGAAATCTGCAAATTATCGTCGTATTCTCAAACCGGGAGACCCGCGGCTTTGTGGTCAGTTTCTACGAGTTACATTGGTCACGTGGGAGGTGTTGGCGCCACCCACGGGGCAGTTCGGGGGTTGTTTCGAGTTTTCACCCTCTAACGCCATGTTTTTAAGCCTAAGCCTAAAAATATGAAAATTATCATCATATTCTCAAACCGAGCGACCCGCGGCTATGGGGTCAGTTCCAACGAGTTACATTGGTCTCGCGGGAGGTGATGGTACCACCCACGGGGCCGTTCGGCGATTGTTTCGAGTTTTGACCCTCTAACGCTATGTTTTTAAGCCTAAGTCTAAAAATATGCAAATTATCATCGTATTCTGAAACCGGGAGACCCGCGGCTGCGGGGTCAGTTCCTACGAGTTACATTGGTCCCGTGGGAGGTGTTGTTGCCACCCATGGGGCCGTTCGGGGGCTGTTTTGGGTTTTTGACCTCTAACGCCATGTTTTTAAGCCTATGTCTAGAAATATGCAAAATATCATCGTATTCTCAAACTGGGAGACCCGCGGCTGCGGGGTCACTTCCTACGAGTTACATTGGTCCCGTGGGAGGTGTTGGTGCCACCCACGGGGTCGTTCGGGGGTTGTTTCGAGTTTTCAAGCTCTAACGCCATGTTTTACTTAAATCTAGAAATATGCAAACTATCATCGTATTCTCAAACCGGGAGTCTCGCGGCTTCACGGTCAGTTCCTACGAGTAACATTGGTCCCGTGGGAGGTGTTGGCGCCACCCACAGGACCGTTCGGGGGCTGTTTGGGGTTTTCACCCTCTAACGCCATAGTTTGAAGCTTAAGTCTAGAAATATGCAAATTACCGTCGTATTCTGAAATCGGGAGTCCCGCGGCTGCGTGGTAAGTTCCTACGAATTACATTGGTCTCGTGGGAGGTGATGGTTCCACCCACGGGGCCGTTCGGGGGTTGTTTTGAGTTTTCACCCTCTAACGCCATGTTTTCAACCCTAAGTCTAAAAATATGAAAATTATCATCGTATTCTCAAACTGGAATACCCGCGGCTGCGGGGTCAGTTCCTACTTGTTACATTGGTCCCGTGGGAGGTGTTGTTGCCACCCATGGGGCCGTTCAGGGGTTGTTTTGGGTTTTCGCCCTCTAAAGCCATGTTTTTTAGCCTAAGTCTAGAAATATGCAAATTATCGTCGTATTCTCAAATCGGGAGACCCGTGGCTGCGGGATCAGTTCCTACGAGTTACATTGGTCCCGTGGGAGGTGTTGGTGCCACCCACGGGGCCGTTAGGGAGTTGTTTCGAGTTTTCACCCTCTAACACCATGTTTTTCTTAAATCTAGAAATATGCAAATTATCATCGTATTCTCAAACTGGGAGTCTCGTGGCTGCACGGTCAGTTCCTACGAGTAACATTGGTCCCGTGGGAGGTGTTGGCGCCACCCACAGGACCGTTCGGGGGCTGTTTGGGGTTTTCACCCTCTAACGCCATAGTTTCAAGCCTAAGTCTAGAAATATGCAAATTACCGTCGTATTCTGAAATCGGGAGTCCCGCAGCTGCGTGGTAAGTTCCTACGAATTACATTGGTCTCGTGGGAGGTGATGGTGCCACCCACGGGGCCGTTCGGGGGTTGTTTTGAGTTTTCACCCTCTAACGCCATGTTTTCAACCCTAAGTCTAAAAATATGAAAATTATCGTCGTATTCTCAAACTGGAATACCCGCGGCTGCGGGGTCAGTTCCTACTTGTTACATTGGTCCCGTGGGAGGTGTTGTTGCCACCCATGGGGCCGTTCAGGGGCTGTTTTGGGTTTTCGCCCTCTAAAGCCAAGTTTTTTAGCCTAAGTCTAGAAATATGCAAATTATCGTCGTATTCTCTAACTGGGAGACCCACGGCTGCGGGGTCAGCTCCTACGAGTTACATTGGTCCCGTGGGAGGTGTTGGTGCCACCCACGAGGCCGTTCGGGGGTTGTTTCGAGTTTTCACCCTCTAATGTCATGTTTTACTTAAATCCAAAAATATGCAAATTATCGTCGTATTCTCAAACCGGGAGTCTCGCGGATGCGCGGTCAGTTCCTACGAGTAACATTGGTCCCGTGGGAGGTGTTGGCGCCACCCACGGGGTCGTTCGGGGGCTGTTTTGGGTTTTTTACCCTCTAACGCCATATTTTTAAGCCTAAGTCTTGAAATATGCAAATTATCATTGTATTCTCAAACCGGGAGTCCCGCGGCTGCGTGGTCAGTTCCTACGAGTTACATTGGTCCCGTGGGAGCTATTGTTGCCACCCACGGGGCCGTTCGAGGGCTGTTTTGGGTTTTCACCTCTAACGCCATGTTTTTAAGCCTAAGTCTAGAAATATGCAAATTATCGTCGTATTCTCAAATCGGGAGACCTGCGGCTGTGGGGTCAGTTCCTACGAGTTACATTGGTCCCGTGGGAGGTGTTGGTACCACCCACGGGGCCGTTCGGGGGTTGTTTCGAGTTTTCACCCTCTAACGTCATGTTTTGCTTAAATCTAGATATATGCAAATTATCATCGTATTCTCAAACCGGGAGTCTCGTGGCTGCGCGGTCTGTTCCTACGAGTAACATTGGTCCCGTGGGAGGTGTTGGCGCCACCCACTTGGTCGTTCGGGGGCTGTTTTGGGTTTTCACCCTCTAACGCCATATTTTTAAGCCTAAGTCTTGAAATATGCAAATTACCGTCGTATTCTCAAACCGGGAGTCCCGCGACTGCGTGGTCAGATCCTACGAGTTACATTGGTCACGTGGGAGGTGTTTTTGCCACCCACGGGGCCGTTCGGGGGCTGTTTTGGGTTTTTGCCCTCTAACGCCATGTTTTTAAGCCTAAGTCCAGAAATAAGCAAATTATCGTCCTATTCTCAAACCGGGAGACCCGCGACTGTGGGATCAGTTCCTACGAGTTACATTGGTCTCGTGGGAGGTGTTGTTGCCACCCACGGGGTCATTCGGGGGCTGTTTTGGGTTTTCGCCCTCTAACGCCATGTTTTTAAGCCTAAGTCTAGAACCATGCAAATTATCATTGTATTCTCAAACCGGGAGACCCGCGGCTTTGTGGTCAGTTCCTACGAGATACATTGGTCACGTGGGAGGTGTTTTTGCCACCCACGGGGCCGTTCGGGGGCTGTTTTGGGTTTTCATCCTCTAACGCCATGTTTTTATGCCTAAGTCTAGAAATATACAAATTATCGTCGTATTCTCATACTGGGAGACCTGCGGTTGCGGGGTCAGTTCCTACGAGTTACATTGGTCCCGTGGGAGGTGTTGATACCACCCACGGGGCCGTTCGGGGGCTGTTTCGAGTTTTCACCCTCTAACGCCAAGTTTTGCTTAAATCTAGAAATATGTAAATTATCGTCGTATTCTCAAACCGGGCATCTCACGGCTGCGCAGTCAGCTCCTACGAGTTACATTGGTCCCGTGGGAGGTGTTGGCGACACCCACAGGGTCGTTCGGGGGCTGTTTTGGATTTTCACCCACTAACGCCATATTTTTTAGCCTAAGTCTAGAAATATGCAAATTACCATCGTATTCTTAAACCAGGAGTCCCACGGATGCGTGGTCAGTTCCTACGAGTTACATTGGCCTTGTGGGAGGTGATGGTGCCACCCACGGGGCAGTTCAGGGGTTGTTTCGTGTTTTCACCATCTAACGCCATATTTTTATGCCTAAGTCTAGAAATATGCAAATTATCGTCGTATTCTCAAACCGAGAGACCCGCGGCTTTGTGGTCAGTCTCTACGAGTTACATTGGTCACGTGGGAGGTGTTTTTGCCACCCACGGGGCCGTTCGGGGGCTGTTTTGGGTTTTCGCCCTCTAACGCCATGTTTTTAACCCTAAGTCCAGAAATGTGTAAATTATCGTCGTATTCTCAAATCGGGAGACCCGCGGCTGCGGGATGAGTTCCTATGAGTTACATTGGTCCCGTGGGAGGTGTTGATGCCTCCCACGAGGCTGTTCGGGGGTTGTCTCGAGTTTTCACCCTCTAACGCCATGTTTTGCTTGAGTCTAGAAATATACAACTTATCGTCGTATTCTCAAATCGGGAGTCTCGCGGCTGCGCGATAAGTTCCTACGAGTTACATTGGTCCCGTGGGAGGTGTTGGTGCCACCCACGGGGCAGTTCGGGGGTTGTTTCGAGTTTTCACCCTCTAACGCCATGTTTTTAAGCCTAAGCCTAAAAATATGAAAATTATCATCATATTCTCAAACCGAGAGACTCGCGGATATGGGGACAGTTCCTACGAGTTACATTGGTCTCGCGGGAGGTGATGGTACCACCCACGGGGCCGTTCGGCAATTGTTTCGAGTTTTGACCCTCTAACGCTATGTTTTTAAGCCTAAGTCTAAAAATATGCAAATTATTATCGTATTCTGAAACCGGGAGACCCGCGGCTGCGTGGTCAGTTCCTACGAGTTACATTGGTCCTGTGGGAGGTGTTGGTGCCACCCACGGGGACGTTCGGGGGTTGTTTCGAGTTTTCAACCTCTAACGCCATGTTTTACTTAAATCTAGAAATATGCAAACTATCATCCTATTCTCAAACCGGGAGTCTCGCGGCTGCCCGATCAGTTCCTACGAGTAACATTGGTCCCGTGGGAGGTGTTGGCGCCACCCACGGGACCGTTCGGGGGTTTTGGGTTTTCACCCTCTAACGCCATAATTTGAAGCCTAAGTCTAGAAATATGCAAATTACCGTCGTATTCTCAAACTGGAAGTTCCGCGGCTGTGTGGTAAGTTCCTACGAGTTACATTGGTCTCGTGGGAGGTGATGGTGCCACCCACGGGGCCGTTCGGGGGCTGTTTCGAGTTTTCACCCTCTAACGCCATGTTTTCAAACTTAAGTCTAGAAATATGCAAATTATCGTCAATTTCTCAAACAAAGATACAGTCACATAAGTAAATATACAATCAGTAAATTGAAATATACATCCAAATTGTCTAAATTCGAGATTGATTCAGCCGAATCCAATTGGATTACCTCTTTTATACAAAAATGCAGTTTCGAGTTTGATCCCATCATATTTGGTCTACAAATAAAACAAATAACAATATTAGGAAAAAGGAACTATTTGAATAATTGCATATGTATATATGCGAGTGCATATATGCAGTGCGTGTGTGCATGTTTGTGTGTGTGCGCGTGTGTGCGTTTGAGTGGGAAAGGGGGGAGAGGATGGGCAGGGGGCGAGTGTGTGCATGTGTGCGCGTGTGAGTGGGGAAAGGGTAGGGGATGGGCAGGGGGCGCGTGTGTATGTGTGTGTGCGTGCGTGTTTGTTTGCGTATGTACATGTGTGCGTTTGTGAGTGGGGAAGGGAGAGGGGACGGGGTAGGGGCGTGTGTGTGTATGTGTACATGTGCGCGTGTTTGTGTGTATGCATATATGCAGTGCGCGTGTGTGCATCTTTGTGTGTGTTTGTGTGCGCGTGTGCGCATGTGTGAGTGGGGAAGGGGGAGGGGACGAGCAGGGGGCGCATGTGTGCGTGTGTGTGTGTGTGTGTTTTTGTCCGCGTGTGTGCGTGTGTGAGTGGGGAAGGGGGAGGGGACCAAATATAAACTTGTTGTTCTTACCATTATGAGGCTTTCCTAGTGACATTCGTAAATGTTCACATCTGGAAGTACATTTCTCATCACTGTAATATTGGCATTAGTATCAAGATATTAGTAGAAGAAAAAATCAAGATATAAGTAAAAAAATACTTGAACGAAGCCCATATAATATGTTCGGTAAAGATGGTCACCAAAGAGAATCAAATATGCTTAACATTCTTGTTTTGCTCGTTCTACAGGGAAAAAAGAGCAACTTAATTCTCTAGACATCATGTGCCAATAAAAGTGACATTTTTCAGAATTATCTAAGGAGGCAATCAAAGTAGGAAAAAAAACTGAAGAAAACGACGAAACAAATATGTAATGAAAAAAGGAAATGTTGACTTACGGACGATACGAATCCAATGGCGCTAGAATCGCCTCATTCTGATTAACGGTTAAAAAGTTATGGCATTTCTCCCAACAGTGCAAAAAAAAGAAAATTAAAAGTTCGCGTCAGCTTGTTCTTAGAAAAAAATTGGTTTCATATTTCATAAAATCAACGCAAAGCAATCACTTAAGAAACACGACCCATATAGCAGCTATATAGCAGCCTATATGCGGCTATATAGCAGCTATATAGCGGCCTATATAGAAGCTATATAGAAGCTCTATAGAGGCCTATATAGCGGCCTACCAACTGCTCAAAACACCAACTACCAACCACAATACAACACAATACACCATACCTGCTATGCCGCCTAAAACCGAGACCATCCCAACCCCAGCATTGCCTATACCCACAAACTCACCCCACCCCCACCCTCCACCCCCAACCCCAATTCGTGACCAAACCTCAAATAATATGGAGAGATAAAGAAAGGTCGAAGGCTCTCAATAATCTATATGAAACGTACAATAACCTCAAATTTCAAACAAACCATACACTAAAAGTACAATTAATTGAATTCTATGAAACTTACCACTTTCAAACAAATTAGGAGACATGTACCTGCTGTGAATATGCACAGTGGCAGGTACCTTGTGTGAATCTTCATAACACCACTCGGGAATCTGCACCACGGCAGGTATCTGCACAGTGGAAAGTGCATAACACCGCTCGGGAAGTTGTTGAGTATGCGCTGCATTGACACACTACTTGCTATTAACAAATGGCAAACATTACTTCCACATTTTCAATCTTCAATGACAATATTGAACACTGATTCTCCTATTTATCGTCGCGTACTCCTCTCCTTCCTCCACTTCCTCGATTCCATTGAACCTGATCAAGGTGTTCATCTTGAAGGGCTTAAGGTCTCGAAGGAATGTTTGGCTGAGGTTTTTGACCAGGCGGAAAAAGTGTGTTCGTGTGAGGACACAATCGTTGTGTGTTTCGCCGCCGCGATACAAAAAACCTAAGCTACTACCACATTTGACAAGCAAGCACAGCGGTAAGTCGGGTATCGTAAGAAATCCACAGGGAGTGATTGAATTTTAGATTTTAATTGTTTTAAAACTTCTGGAATAAAAATGGTGTAAAAGAAATAAGAAAAGGTGATGGGTGGTTCTGGTGGAAAAAGAAAAGAGAAGTTAACGCTAAATTAAAGGAAAGTGAGGATCGGGATCACATTCTACCACACGGATCGAAACAACTACTAACTAGAGTTAAGGCTCGAAAGAAATCTAATCGAGCATATCCAATTAAGCATAAACATCACACAATAAGGAATTTAAGCGGAAGTTGCGAGATTAAACATTTAATGGAAAATGGTCGCACGCGGATTGAATTCGGATTGTCGCTATAAACACTAACGTTGCGTGACAAAGAAAGTTAAACGCATAACAATCCAACTTTAATACACGCGGTTTCAATTAAAAGCGATTTTGCACGAAACCTAGTTTTCGGAGCTCGGGGCCCGAAAATGGCGGAAATGAAATCCCGACCCTATTTATCTAAGGGAAATACATAAATGAAACTAATTAACAAAACAATAAACTAATTAAGCACTAAATAAATAAGTAAACCTAATTATGAAAGCATGTAAATTATCTAAAAAGCAAGAATTAATGGAAAACAAGCTATATTAATGGAAGAGGAGATGAATAGTCAACATACAAACCAATTAGATTGTCAATCCAAAGAGAAATGAAGAAGAACCATCCAAAACCCTCAAAACCCTAACTATTCTAACCTAAAATTGTGTATGTACTGATATATATTTTATTACAAAAAAAATTGGCTTATATAGTAAGTTGGAATAAAAATAAAGAAGAAAGAAAAGAAGGCAAAATATCTGCCGAAAACCGAGCATCGATCGATCGACCCCTTTGGTCGATCGATCGACCTAGGAAAAAATTCGGCAAATCAGAATTGTCAATCGATCGACCAAATGGGTCGATCGATCGATCAAGCAGGGCAGATTGCAGCAGCCTACTGCATTCCTCTTTTCTTCTTCTCTTCTCCTCTTTTGCTTTCCTTATTTTTCCTCCGCTGAAATCGCCGTAACTTCTTCGTTATGAATCGAAATCGCGCACCGTTTGCGGCCGCGCGAAGCTAGCGAGGAGGGCTACAACTTCCGTGAGATGTCGGGTCAGGTAACCAAGCTGTGAAAAGTCTAAAATTCCCTTGAACGTGCGGTTGTGTACGTTACTTCGTTGGAATGCATCCAAACTTCATACTAAGCATCCAAATACCTACAATAGCTTAATTAACCCCTGCAAAACATGTTAACATAGAAATCCGAGGTTGTCTGGTTAACGAGCATAAATATAGGGAATAAGATACCCGAGGGGGCTAATAACACGTAGGTTAACAGGTGAAATACGCAATATTTGCGTCGTATCACACCCCCTAACTTACACATTGCTAGTCCCTAGAAATTAAATAGGATGCAAGAAGAACTACAAGAAAACCAAAAGCAGGAGATAGTACAAAAGTATGGTATAAAAGCAATAAAAAGATAAGGCCACTTTCGCGGGCGAACGATTGCATTTAGCATATGCAATAAGCCGTTAAACCCCTAGGTTACCCTAGTGGACGAGTGTCGTCTCGTGAGGGTTTTCAGGGATGAAACCCACAAACATCATATGGTTTCCTCGAAATATTCCCAATCCAACATGGGACAAACTCAACAACAACGAAAAAGATTTCAAACATGTTATTAGCATATTGAACGAATTCAAACAAAAGTCCGTTGTTATTAACAAGTTGAATGCACCACATAGAATTGAAACTTTAAAAGTGGGAGGGGGGAGAGCACATGCAAAGTATGATTTGTCAAAAACTTAACTAAACCAGATAAACATAAAGGCATGCATATATTCAATCCTCACGGGCATTACGCTCATCAAGCAAATTCACTCAAAATAGGGAGGTAACACACGGGACATGCGGCCTAAAGAGTAAATGTAAATGGAAACTAGGCCGCACACATGTCACAAATGAAGAACGCTATATATAAAATGAAAAACTGTAATCTAAATGAAAGGATACCGCACACTAAAAGAGGCGAAATGCATTTTCACAGATTATCAAAACTATTTTGACTTTTAAATTAAATGCACCCTAAGATCACATAGGACTTGTAATAGGGTTGTAATGTAGGTTTGGGGTTAAGGTACGAAATGAAAGGTATATGTACGGATTCAAAGTGTTAGGAGATGAAAACTTGGAATAATGGAAAAATGCGGGCAATATCAAAAATTGGAAAACAAGTTCCAAAAGAAGCATTAGATATATCATCGGAGAGAGTAATCAAAGCTTATTGAACACTATACACAACATTTACAACTTTCTCTTTCTTTTCTTTTCTTCTTTTTCTCATTTTTTTTCTTTTTTTTTGCTTTCTTTTGCTTTTTGCTTTCTCTTTTTCTTCACTTCTTTTTCACTACTTTCTTTTCTTCACTTTTCAAACTCTCATATGCCTAAATTGCAACCGACAACATAACAACATCATTCAATCCCAAGTAACATTCCAAACAAAGGTATGGAAACTGTATGTATGGGCTAAAACTCCAATTTGGAGTTGGTTATGGGATTTTGGGTAATGAAATGAAAGGCTAGTATTTAGGCTCAAAGGGGTTGACTAGGGAAACATATATGGTGAGGTCAAGGCTAATATGGGTGATATAACAAAGATTGCCTATGATCATTTCCTAAAGTTTACGCAATTCTCAAGTGAAAACAATATATGAAAATCATGATCAAGTAACACATTTCAAGCATGAACTCAATTAATGAACGGTCAAATGAAAGATTAGAGAGTTTACCAACGAATTCAACGTTTTCAAAGAGGAAAGAATAGTGTATAACACTCACAAACGATGAAAGGTACAAAGCTTACTCGGTGTAAGTATATACAATGCAACAAAAGATTCCCGAGTTATAAAAATCTTAAACCAAAGCAATAGAACAAGGAAAGTGCATATGCTCATGGGATAAAGTTTAATTAATGAAGTTATTCACAATAGTAATGATTTGAGGACTAAAATCTAATAACTTCTAAAATCGAGAACATGCATCATTGAGTTGTCTATTGGATCGGGCAATTATTGAAATTTATCACTGGAAACAAGAAAAAATTCCCAACAAAGGGGAAAAAAGAAAGAAAATATTTTTGAAATTTTTCAAATTTTTCACAAAAAGGCATACTTAGTAACTAAATGTGAGCAAATCCATGGACTACACATGAAATGGATAGAATATCCTACACCCCCTAACTTAAATGTTGCATTGTCCTCAATACGCATTAAGAACACAACACAAAGAGAGGAAAAGAACGATATTACCCAAAATTGGAGCGATCACCATAAGTGCGAGTGCAAAGGAATCTACAAAATAAGTTAGTACCGAGCATAGCAAAATCAAATAACAAAAAGTTAACTAATTACACTAGACTAAATTAAAAGGAAAGAAAAATAGGAAAGAAAGAAAATTAAAAACTAACTATTTACAACCTACTATTTAGGCTTCACACTAACTATACACTAGAAGTCTAAATAGTTGAGGGTCCACCCAAAAAGGGATTTGATTTTGAAAGATCAACGGTGGACCCTCCAAAGTGAACATGCCTCCCGGAAGATATGAATTCCGTTTGAACAACGGAAGGCATGTGGGTGGTGAAAAAAGTGAACCATCACCAATTTGAAATTTTGGGCGGACGATGGGGGATTTGGATAACAAGGGGGAAAGATACACTTGAGGTCCAAGAAAAATAGACTCATCTCCCAAAGATTTTTTAAATGGAATGGGAGATGGTGCACACGTGGGGATAACATCCATCGAAAACAAGTTCGGCAAGGAGTCCTCATCGGCAAAAAGTGTAGAAGTTTTAAAAGTTTCTACCGACTCATAGGAATCAACCGGTAATTCTAATGGTTCAATGACGGAAAACGTAAATGGTAATGAAATAAATTCAATCTCCGTCAACATATCGTCGGAAGGAGATTGAATTTCGGGCGAGAGAGATTCACATTCGATGAGAAATTCTTGGAAAAATTGAGGTGAAACACAAGTTTCCACCTCCTCGTTGTTTTGTGCATAAGAATTCATCTCATCGCAAAGTTCACCAAGTCTCATTCCAGCATCATTTAGGCTTTCCAAACCTTGGGAGTAAAGAAGCAAAGTTTCTTCCAAAGTAGGCTTCTTCGGCTCAAGAGCCTCGAACTCCTCATTTGGTAACATTTCATCTTCTAAATCATGGGAATAAAAATCATCATTGCTTTCAAAATATGAATCCAACTCAAACTCCCAATAACAATTTTCATTGCGATAAATGTTTTCAAGTCTTTCATTTTCAAGAAAATCTTGAAAATGAAAAACTTGAAAACTATCCCCAAAGTATGAATCATTAGAATAACCGTAATAACTATAATAGTAGGACATGATTACCTCGTTGTTTGTAGATGGAGAATCCGAGCAAGAAAGTGAGCAACCGCTAATCAAAATTTCTTAGCGCTCAAATATGCTATCCTGCAAAAAAGGTTAAAACAAAGAATACAAATACAAAAGGAAAAATACTACGAAATAATAAAACAATTACTATCTAAAACACACTCCCCGGCAACGGCGCCATTTTGTGACCGGGCGGAAAAAGTGTGTTCGTGTGAGGACACAATCGTTGTGTGTTTCGCCGCCGTGATACAAAAAACCTAAAATACTACCTCACTTGACAAGCAAGCACAGCGGTAAGTCGGGTATCGTAAGAAATCCACAGGGAGTGATTGAATTTTAGATTTTAATTGTTTTAAAACTTCTGGAATAAAAATGGTGTAAAAGAAATAAGAAAAGGTGATGGGTGGTTATGGTGGAAAAAGAAAAGAGAAGTTAACGCTAAATTAAAGGAAAGCGAGGATCGGGATCACATTCTACCACACGGATCGAAACAACTACTAACTAGAGTTAAGGCTCGAAAGCAATCTAATCGAGCATATCCAATTAAGCATAAACATCACACAATAAGGAATTTAAGCCAAAGTTGCGAGATTAAACATTTAATGGAAAATGGTCGCACGCGGATTGAATTCGGATTGTCGCTATAAACACTAACGTTGCGTGATAAAGAAAGTTAAACGCATAACAATCCAATTTTAATACACGCGGTTTCAATTAAACGTGATTTTGCACGAAACCTAGTTTTTCGGAGCTCGGGGCCCGAAAATGGCGGAAATGAAATCCCGACCCTATTTATCTAAGGGAAATACATAAATGAAACTAATTAACAAAACTATAAACTAATTAAGCAAGAAATAAATAACTAAACCTAATTATGAAAGCATGTAAATTATCTAGAAAGCAAGAATTAATGGAAAACAGGCTATATTAATGGAAGAGGAGATGAATAGTCAACATACAAACAAATTAGATTGTCAATCCAAAGAGAAATGAAGAAGAACCATCCAAAACCCTCAAAACCCTAACTATTCTAACCCAAAATCGTGTATGTACTGATATATATTTTATTACAACAAAAATTGGCTTATATAGTAAGTTGGAATAAAAATAAAGAAGAAAGAAAAGAAGGCAAAATATCTGTAGAAAACAGAGCATCGATCGATCGACCCCTTTGGTCGATCGATCGACCTAGGAAAAAATTCGGCAAATCAGAATGGTCGATTGATCGACCAAATGGGTCGAATGATCGATAAAGCAGGGCAGATTGCAGCAGCCTACTGCATTCCTCTTTTCTTCTTCTCTTCTCCTTTTTTGTTTTCCTTATTTTTCCTCCGCTGAAATCGCCGTAACTTCTTCGTTATGAATCGGAATCGCGCACCGTTTGCGGCCACGCGAAGCTAGCGAGGAGGGCTACATATTTTGTGAGATGTTGGGCCAGGTACCCAAGCTGTGAAAAGACTAAAATGCCCTTGAACGTTCGGTTGTGTACGGAACTTCGCCGGAATGCATCCAAACTTCATACAAAGCATCCAAATACCTACAAAAGCTCAATTAACCCCTGCAAAACATGTTAACATAGAAATCCGAGGTTTTCTGGTTAACGAGCATAAATATAAGGAATAAGATACCCGAGGGGGCTAATAACGCGTAGGTTAACGGGTGAAATACACAATATTTGCGTCGTATCAGTTTTTAAGATCGATCCCTCATCAGCTGATTGTACATCAAAACCTGATTCATTAGTTGACATATTCAGTTAAAGGGAATTACTTGAATGCCATGAAATTAAAATTATAAATCATGAAGGATTTTAAGTAGATGCTCTTAGTATATCTGGTGCATAGAAGGTTGTCGATGCTAATGCAAAGGCATCACATTCTCCTCCATTTTCATTTGTAGCACGTGAACTATCTGCAAGTTATATAGCTATATAACTGCTATATAGCAACTTATAGCAGCTATATAACTGCTATATAACAGCTATAGAAGCTATATAGCAGCTGTATAAGCAGCTATAGGTTCAAGGCTTGAATGATTATTTCATTAAGGTGTACTGAAATAGGCACATGTATGTATGTACGTATGTATATATAGTGTAATGCAGTTAAAATATATGATTAAATACCTGCCAAACACTTGGGTGGGATAACGGGGTAGCGTGATTTATCGGTGTAGTAATCGTACACCATGTGGTTTATACGTACCCAGCGACAACACTGAGTTGTTGAAAAAGGTATATGCTTCATAGCTGCTGCTAATGCATATAAAGTAGAACAAAAATTTGCAAAAAAACATTAATACATGAAAAGAAAAGAATCTAAAACCTCCTTCAGCAGCCTTGCTATTCGTGCCTCGAACTGACTTTGAATGTGTGTTATAATTACAAAGTTAATATTAAAATTTTATGTCTTTTTAAGCCATAAAAAAGAGTAAAAAACTCTTTTTTTATTTCCTCCACTTAAGAAACACGGGATAAAAAAGTTATGGCATTTTATATCTTTGTTATTTCCTTTTTTTATTTGGCTGGACACGGGATATAAATAATAGTGTCAGAGCATCTCCAGGTATAGACTGTGTCGGATCATTTCAAAATATTGCTACCAACCTCTACACTCTATTCAAACCAAGCCTCACCAATAATATTTTTCAATTAAGAACATGAACAGTTCATATTAAACGCAAGTGAAGCTGAAATCCTTAGACTTACATCATTTTCCAATGCCACTATCAGCTTATGCACTATCAGTGCATCCCCACTATCAGCTCTATCCTAGTATTCTATCTCGGCATTCTGAATCCCCACTGACCTGGCCTCCATTCGATCCGAGAAAATATCAATTAACTTAATAAGGTCAGCACCTTTCGTTGCCTCTGTCAGACCCGAGAGAACCTCAAATTGTGACCTTTTATGTCATTCCATTCAAGTAGTAGATCTGGTACATTTACCTGACAATAGATTAAATAAAGCCCTCATCAGCCATTAGTATCAATGAAGCCCTCATCTTGAAATAGATTAAATAACTTCACCGAAATAGTCTGATGAAGACCTGAAATCGTGTCAACTAGGAAATTAGGTGATAAGGGGAATACCATACATTCAATCTCTGCAACATCGATACCTTTATCCCTCAAAACTTCCATATTTTCATCTACCCTTTGCTTCCTTGTTTTGTCTTTGGTCATGTGCACGAAAAGGGTAGGTGCATAGTCCTTGGCATCAATCTAACCAAACAACATTTCAGCAATCGTTACACACATTACAACGGATATGGCAATACCTTTACACACATTACTGTTGAAATGGCAATACCTTTACACACAACACCCTGCTGAAGTGGCAATTCCTTTAATGCAAGGATATGGTAATACCTTTACACACATTACTGCAAGGATATGGTAATAACTTTGCACACATTATGACTAGATAATGAGCTAATGCTGAAAAAAATATAGAGTTGCAACCCACATTTCAGCAACCCATATCCGTCAACACAGTTTCCTCCGAACTATTAGAGAGAGCAAAAGATTTATTTTTCTCCCCAACAGAAGCGATAAGAAAATGAAATCTTCACAAATTAGAAAATAACCAACAGTAATCTTCAAAAATTTCCCATGCTAATGAAAGAGAAAGTAAGAATTAGTTAGTGGAAAAAATGCGATCAAATCATTCAAAATAAATAATAAACAAACAAAGAATAAAGAGTAAAAAAATGGGCTTCTACCTCATTCTATTCCAAAAGAAAGTTATTTGTGGGTTTTAGGTGTACCTCTGTGAACAACGCATGCCAGATCAAGAAAACACCAATGAACCATATAAGGTCCCACCTGCAGTGGCTCTGTAGTACATGAAATTAGCTACACTGGGTAAAAAAAATAGCTCAAAGTACATGAACCATATAAGGTCCCACCTGTAGTGACTCTTAAGGGACCGTTTTGTGGCTTTTTTACGTTTTTACCCTTCGATGGCATGCTTTTATGCTTAAGTCTAATTTTTTGCAAATTTATGTCGTACACTCCAACCGGGAGCACCGTGACTACGCGATCGGTTCCTACGAGTTACATTGGTCCCGTACGAGGTGTTCGTGACTCTTACGGGACCGTTTTAAGGTTGTTTTACGTTTTCACCCTTTGATGGCATGCAAGTCTAACTTTTTGCAAATTTACGTCGTACACTCAAACCGAGAGCCCCGTGACTATGTCGTCGGTTCCTACAAGTCACATTGGTCCCATGTGAGGTGTTCGTGACTCTTACCAGACCGTTTAGTGGTTATTTTAGGTTTTCACCCTTCGATGGCATGTTTTTATGCTCAAGTCTTATTTTTTGTAAATTTGCGTCGTACACTCAACTCGAAAGACCCGTTACTATGCGGTCGGTTCCTACGAGCCACATTGGTCCCGTGCGAGGTGTTCGTGACTCTTACCGGACCGTTTTATAGCTAGTTTACATTTTCACCCTTCGATGGCATATTTTTATTCTCAAGTCTATTTTTTTTGTAAATTTATGTCGTACACTCTAATTGGGAGCCCCGTGACTACGCGGTCGGTTTCTACGAGTTACATTAATCCCGTGCGAGGGGTTCGTTACTCTTACGGGACCGTTTTAAGGATGTTTTACATTTTCACCCTTCGATGGCATGTTTTTATGCTTAAGTTTATTTTTTTACAAATTTACGTCGTACACTCAAACCGGGAGCCCCGTGACTACACGGTCGGTTTCTATGAGTCACATTAGTCCCGTGCGAGAGGTTCGTGACTCTTACGGGACCGTTTTAAGGCTGTTTTACGTTTTCACCCATCGATGGCATGTTTTTATGCTTAAGTTTATTTTTTTGTAAATTTACTTTGTACACTCAAATCGGGATCCCGTGACTACGTGGTCGATTCCGACGAGTCACATGGGTCCCGTGTGAGGTGTTCGTGACTCTTACGGGACCGTTTTGTGCTTATTTTATGTTTTCAACCTTTGATGGCATCTTTTTATTATCAGGTCGAACTTTGTGCAAAGTTAGAAAGTATTCTCAAACCGGGAGCCCCGTGACTACACGGTCGGTTCCAATGAGTTGCATTGATCCCGTGCGAGGTTTCGTGACTCTTACGGGACCTTTTTGTAGATATTTTATGTTTTCACCCTTCGATTGCAAGTTTTTATGCTCAAGTCCAAATTTTTTGCAAATTTACGTCGTACACTCTAACCGGGAGCCCTGTGACTACACGATCGGTTCCTACGAGTCAGATTGGTCCCGTGCAAGGTGCTTGTGACTCTTACCAGACCGTTTTGTCGGTGTTTTACGTTTTCACCCTTTTATGGCATCTTTTTTATTCTCAAGTCTAACTTTTTGCAAATTTACGCCGTACATTCAAACCGGGATTCCTGTGACTACCCGTTCGGTTCCTACTATTAACATTGGTCCCGTGCGCGGTGTTCGTGACTCTTACGGGACCGTTTTGTGGATTTTTTACATTTTCACCCTTCGATGGCATGCTTTTATGCTTAAGTCTGATTTTTTGCAAATTTAGGTCGTACACTCCAACCGGGAGCGCCGTGACTACGCGGTCAGTTCCTATGAGTTACATTGGTCCCGTGCGAGGTATTCGTGACTCTTACGGGACCGTTTTAAGGTTGTTTTACGTTTTCACCCTTCGATGGCATGCAAGTCTAACTGTTTGTAAATTTACGTCGTGCACTCAAACCGAGAGCCCCGTGACTATGTCGTCGGTTCCTTCAAGTCACATTGGTCCCGTGCGAGGTGTTCGTGATTCTTACCGGACCGTTTAGTGGCTATTTTAGGTTTTCACCCTTCGATGGCATGTTTTTATGCTCAAGTCTAATTTTTTGCAAATTTGCGCCATACACTCAACTCGGAATCTCCGTTACTACGCGGTCGGTTCCTACGAGTCACATTGGTCCCGTGCGAGATGTTCGTGACTCTTACGGGACCGTTTTGTGCTTGTTGTACGATTTCACCCTTCGATGGCATGTTTTTATGCTCAAGTATATTTTTTTGCAAATTTACGTCGTACACTCTAACCGGGAGCCCCGTGACTACGCGGTCGATTTCTATGAGTTACATTAATCCCGTGCGAGGTGTTCGTGACTCTTACCGGACCGTTTTATGGCTATTTTATGTTTTCACCCTTCGACGACATGTTTTTATGCTTAAGTCTAACTTTTTGCAAATTTACGTCCTACACTCAAACCGGGAGCCCCGTGACTACGCGGTCGGTTCCTACGAATCACATTAGTCCCGTGCGAGGGGTTCGTGACTCTTATGGGACCGTTTTAAGGCTGTTTTACGTTTTCACCCATCGATGGCATGTTTTTATGCTTAAGTTATGCCCCCCCCCTCCCCCCGCGCATTGGAAGTGACAAGAAACAAATGCGCCAACAATACCCAAGCTATAGGGAACACAAAAGAATTAAAATTATGGGGTTTAGACATAAATAGGATCGAAACCCAAAATAATTAAAAAAATTGAATCAATGCATATTTAACCTTAAAATAAAGTTCATCATAGGTCTATCCACTACCTAGATATTTTGTTACACCCAACGCCAATCAGAACCTTCTCTATGCCAGCAGCGATGCAATTTCAGATTATGTTTGATAGTAATCCGACCCCAACATCAATGTATCCTATGACAGTGAAAAATAATGAATTTTTTGCAAACAGTTATATTCAATTAAAAAAATGGTAGAACCAAAAAAACAAATTCAAAACCAAAGGAAGAAAACCAGGGCTAGTTCTTTCGTCACTCACTGTCCCAACTTGACTCGTGGTAAACTTGTTTGAACTGAAATTCGTTAATCCTCATTGATATTTTCTTTCACGTATATAAGAATTACTACTGAGAAAAAAATTGGATGCACACATATGGAGAAGATTACAATTGATTTTGATTACATTTCAAACTCCAATACTTACAGAACAAAATTAACACTTACAGAATTCTTAAGGGTCTATTTGTTGCTTCTAACCCCCAACCCAGTCTCCACTTGTCTCCACCGCATACTATTTAGGGTGGCACGCATATAACCCCTAATAAAATCACGACAAGGTGGATGTAAATTTTTTTACTCATTAAAAATCCATTTAATTATATTTTGTAAAAAAAATACACACACATACAATCTAGGTTTATTGGCATAATCTATACAAACACACACATACAATCTAGGTTTATTGGCATAATCTATACAAACACACACATATAATCTAGGGTTTATTGACATAATATATACATACACACACATACTATTTAGGGTTTACTAAACCCTGAAGCACCTTATACCTTTGACTTACTTAAGTCTATATTGTATAAGTGCTCAACTAATTTGGAAATAGTGACAAAATTGGTTGTCTAACCTAGAATCCAAAGAACCTCAGAATTATTCTCTCTAATCCTCTTCAATGATCCAAGAAGGTATAAATTGAATCACACTACACACATTAGAAGTGCATACATGTGTATATATTGTTTAAAATTGATTGTGTGTTAAATTCCCCTTAAAATGTTGTTTTAATAATTTTTTGGGAATTTTTAAACATTTTTAAACATTTTTAAAATAATGTTTTCATTAATAAAAGTGTGATTATAAAATTTGTGGGGTTAATTTGCTATTTTGAAAATTTCATTTTTCATTGGAATATTTGATTGGGTAGAATGTAAATGCGCTAGAGATTTCAGGGTGCTACCTGTAATTATTTTTGACGCGCGTTTGTAAACCAATTATATGCCAACACTTGTCACGTTCCTGATGTATCAATTTGTGTTTGTTATGTGAGAGGGTTGCCTGGTGGCTTGCTGATCGTTAGATCAATCCTTATCGATGGCCTGCATGTGCTTTAAACCTATCCATGTGCTATCACTGTGAACCAATCACATTCGACTTGACCACCGCTGTTTTATAACCCTTGGATCAAGTCAATATTAGGAAGACCTAATCTCAGCCCTTGATTGCCTTCGACTATCCAGAACCTTCCTCCACTCCTATAAAAGCCCTCTAATTCTCAACCTTTTAAGACTTTTGGCAGTCGTCAGTTCCGAGAGAAAAAAAATAGAGAGAAGAGATAAGTGAGAGAGAAGAAAGAAAAGAAAAGAGAGAAGAGAGAGAAAGGGAAAATTGTGTCAGCCAAACCCTAACCCTAACCCTAACCCTAAACACTTCAAATCTGATTCAAACCTTCGTATATCAAAAACCCCAAACACAACCTTGAGTGTTTAAGAGAGAGTGGTGTTACTGGTTTGTTCATATTGAAGTTGTAACCTCTTGATTTGTGATCTTATTACCAACTTAAACATTCGTGTGAAGATCTGTATTTCTTCTTCATAGAAATTGTAGATCTACACTCTGCATGTTATATTTCACTAGATCTGCATGTTTCTTTCTCGATTTAAGAAAATATTTACTGATTTAGTTTTGAAAATGTTTTATGGTTTCTATTCTTATAAAACTTAACCTTGACCTAGTTGGATTCACACTTGGAGATTTTGAATCTCAAAAATATTTTTAAAACAGAGATTGATTAAGGTCTTAACCGATTTTGAAGCAAGATTTCCGTGGAATCTGGGATATATTAAAGGTCAAAAAGGTTTCAAGTGCTGTAAGAAAGAAAGAAAAGAAAATCACAGCATATAGTCTTTATATGTAATTTTCTAGGACTGTCTGTAAAAACTAAGTGTGTGTGAGTTCATGCATGTTGATAGGAATCACATCACAAACACTTAACACACTACTACACTGGAAGTGTTGTGAATAAGATCAAAGATTATTGAGTCGACGTAAGGAAGCTAAAGCAAAAGGAAGTTATCAAACTGGAAGAACATCATCAACAATCAGATCTATGATAAGTTAGAAGGACACCAAGTGGGGTATATTCCTAAACTTAGAATTGGTTGATTTGTGTGCATGTATGTTATATTGTTTGTAACTGCTAATTGTTGTTAGTGGATTTTTACTTTTGTGACTTAGAAGTCACCGTGGATGTTTCCTCTATTGGGAGAGGTTTTACCATGTTAAAAACTATGTGTTCTGATTATCTTCATCTACTCATCTCATTCTATAGTGTGCTGAATTTTTGAAACTGTCTTAGTTTTAAAACTGATTACAAAGTCTTGGTTATTCTCGTACATAAGTTTTTGTAAACACATCTTGTTGTTTATAAATTTTATTTTCAAAAGAAAAGGGTTTCTTCAACAAACATCTCGGAGTTGCTTATATAGTTTAATCTTGTATTAAACGGCATTAGCAACGTTTTTCAATTGGTATCAGAGCCCTGTAAACTTTTATTTCAAAAAGATCTTGTGTTTCTGAAATCATTTTCTGAAAAACCTAACTATGGACGAGAAGAATGAAAGGTTTGGTAATCTGTCCAGACCTCCACTCTTTGATGGAAACAACTTTGCTTACTGGAAAGTAAGAATGGTTGCCTTCATCCAAGGGACTTTAGGAGATGATGTATGGGACATTATTGAAAATGGATACACTTATCCTACTAAACTAACCACTGAAGGAAGTGATGAGAGGGTAAAGAAAATCTTAAGTGAGTTTACCCAAGAAGAGAAAACTATTTATCGCAATAACAATAAAGGCAAGAATGCCATCTTTATGTCTATTAATGAGTATGAGTTCAAGAGAATCTCATCTTGTGCCACTTCTAAGGAAGCTTGGGACACATCAATCACTGCCCATGAAGGAGACTCAAGAGTTAAAGCTGCTAAAACTCAAATGCTTACCCAGCAGTAAAACTCTTTGATTATGTCTGACTCTGAGTCTTTTGATGACTTTTACATGAACTTAACTGATATAGTTACTAAGTTGCATGCTAATGGTATAACATATGATAGGAATGAGATTGTTTCTAAAATTCTAAGATCATTACCACAAAAGTTTGACAGCAAGAGGTATGCTATTGAGGAAATGAGTGATCAAAACCTTACCCCTGAGTTACTCAGTAGCAAACTTAGGACTGTGGAAATGGAATTAGATTTTAAGAAACAATTAAATCAGTCTCAAAGAAAACAGCCCAACTCTAACTTGAGTTTTTCCTCTAAAATATCTAAGCATGAGACTAATTTGACCAACTGTGACTCTGATGAGGAATGTGATATAGACAAACTAGATAATCAGATTGCCTTAATGTCTAAACAATTTAAGAAAATTATTAAATTTAGAAACAAACAGGCATCTAAACAAGGCAAGCCTAATTATCCTACTGTGTCTAATCCCAAACCTCATGAGAGAGGCCTTGATAAACATCCTAAGGACAACAACTTCAAATCTAACAGAGACCTTAAAAAGATTGAATGTTTTAGATGTGGGAAACTAGGTCACATTGCTCACGATTGCTGAGTTAATCTGAATAAAACCAACACACACAATAGAGCCAATGTCTGTAAAACTTGGGATGATTCAAGTGACTCTGATGAAGAGGAACTTGAGTCATCAAATGTACTTGACCCTTGCATGTCCTTTTATGCTAAGATAATTTACAATGATGATATGCCTGTGTGTGATAATGATGCTTCTACTCCTTCTTGTGTGAATACTGCTTTGACTGGCCTAGATGCTTTATTATCTGAAAATGTTGCTAGCTCTAGTTCCGTGTGTGTGAGTCAAAGTGATCTCGATAACGACGATGTAAATGGGTGCGTGAGTACTAAAACTGAATCGTTAGGGGTCACTGTACACACTTCACTTAGCGACTCAGACACAGATGACCTCCCAGATATTCATACTTTGTATGCTAAAACTCTCAAAAAAGGCACTAGACTGGAGAAGACTGTTAGAGACCTGACTAAGAAACTAGATGATCTAAGTCTTATTGTGAAGCTGAATGCCGAAGAGTACACTAACCAGTGTCTATCTCATCAATCCAAAATTGAAACTTTTGATCAAAAATTAAATGAGTTGACTAAAACTAATGAAACCCTGGAAATGAAATACAAGGGAACATTATTAGAACTGGAGGAAGCAAAAACAAAGACAGCTACTGTTTTCAAGAAATTTTCTAAGTTTGAAAACAATTCAAATTGTTTTACTGACTTTGTTGTTGACTCCAAGACCAATTCTGATGATAGAACCGGTATTGGATTTTGCCCTAAGAATAAACCACAAACTACAAATCCTGAACCTATTAAGTTTGTGTCTGGGGGCAAAAGACCAATTGAAACATGTCCAGATTTTCATTTTATTAAAAAGGAATTTGATCAAAAGAAACAACAGAAAGACATTGGAGAGTCTAGTAATTCTAAGGCTGAGACTACACTTAAGACTAAATACGTTTGTCCTTTGATCAGAAAGGCTGAATCTACCTTTAAAACCATCCCTCCTAGGAATAGGACTTCTTAACAGAATGTTGTTAAACCCATCTTTAGAAGTTTTCCTAAAGAAGTTCATCCCTCAAGCAATCAATATTGCTCCTACTGTGACATTTATGGTCATTCCTTCGAAGGTTATTATGCTAGGCGTCTAAACACCCCTGTGTACAACACTTCTGTCTACAAGAACTTTAACTATTCTAGGCAAAATCGTAACCATTATGTCCTTCCAAGACAACCTGACAAGAACTCTAACTACAGGAATAGAAAGACCAAAACTAAGAGTTCATTTAAGAGAAAGGCTCCCAGAAACTTTCCTAAACCAAAGGCTCAAATTTTCAACAATAATCAGTTTGTTGCTCCAAATGTTTTTCGACAAAAAGCTGTTTCTCGAAAATTTTATCAAATGAGGGCAAACTTGCGCAAAATTAAAACTAGAGCTATTTGGGTTAGAAAAGATGATCTTTTACCCCAAATGAAGTGTAACATTGTTATCACTGCCTTAAAAGCTGAACACACTTCATCTGGTTGGTACTTAGATTCAGGATGCTCCAAACATATGACAGGAGATGAAACCAAACTCTTAAACAAAACCAGATTTGCTGGAGGCAAAGTAGTTTTTGGTGATGGAGTTTCATCCCAGATCATAGGTAAAGGAACCCTAAAAGAAGAGGTAATGCCTACTCTCGAAAATGTACTTTTAGTTAAAGGCCTTAAAGCCAATCTCCTAAGTATATCACAATTTTGTGACTCTGACCATACAGTTACCTTTTCAAAGAACAATTGTAAAATTCTAAATGGTAAAGGTAAATGCATTATTACCGAATTTAGAACACCTGACAATTGTTATACTGTCAAGACTGGTTCTGAAACCTATAACATTGTCAGAATGGATGATAATGAAATCTGGCATAATCGTATGTGTCACCTAAGTTATGATATCCTTGGTAGATTGTCTAATCAAGAGATTGTTAGAGGAATTCCTAAAATTAAACCTATTTCCAGTGTTGTCTGTGGTCATTACCAGGAAGGAAAAATAGTTAAGACTTCGCATAAAAAGGTTAAAGACATTCTCACCTCTAGACCTCTAGATCTCATCCATATGGACCTTATTAGTCCCTCTAGAACTATTAGTCTTTGTGTACACAGTTATATCCTTGTCATGGTTGATGATTTCACACGATTCACTTGGATTGCCTTCTTGAAACAAAAATCTGACACGTTTTAGAATTTTTTGAAAATTTTACAAAGAATTGAAAATGAGAAGGACACACAAGTCAATCGCATTCGTAGTGATAGAGGGGGAGAGTTCATAGACACAGGAATAGTTGAATATTGTGACTACAATGGTTACAAACACGAATTCAGTGCCCCTAAGACTCCTCAGCAGAATGGTATTGCTGAAAGGAAAAACCGAACTCTTCAAGAGATGGCACGTGTCATGTTACATGCCAAATCCATACCTAAGTATTTCTAGGTAGAATCTATTAGAACTGCATGTCATATTATTAATAGGGTTTATCTTAGGAAAAACACTAAAAAAAAACCTTATGAGATGTGGTACGGTAAGAAGCCTAATCTGAAATATCTAAGAACTTTCGAAAGTTAGTGTTATGTCTGTAAAGATAGAGAACATTTGTCTAAATTCGAGATGCGTGGTGATAAAGTCATCTTCTTAGGATACTCTCCAAACAGTCGTTCTTATCGTATATACAATCTGCGTACTAAGACCCTTATGGAATCGATAAATGTAATTATAAGCGACACTATTGTCGAAAATAAAATATCTGAATCACCTATTGTGGTTGAATCTGAAAATGATTTCAAAACTGATTCACCAGAAATAGATGACTCATTACCTATTGAGAGTCCTGAAGTACCTGGTTGGGTCTCTAAAGATCATCCCATTGACAATGTGGTCAGTAATCCTAATGAGCCAGTCCGTACAAGATCCCAGTTAAGAAATTATGCTAATTATGCATGTTTCGTCCCCCTTGTGGAACCGAAAAATGTTAATGAAGCATTGAATGACACACACTGGATTTCTGCGATGCAGGAAGAACTTTTACAATTTGTCATTCACGATGTCTGGTATCTTGTACCGTGGCCTCAAAACAAAAATGTTATTGGCACACGTTGGATCTTTAAGAACAAATCTGATGCACATGGGGTAATCCTTATAAACAAAGCTAGACTAGTTGCTCAAGGTTACTCACAAATAAAAGGGATAGATTTTAGCGAGACATTTGCCCCTGTCACTAGTCTTGAATCTGTTCGACTTCTTTTTACCATAGCGTGTCACTTAAAATTTACACTTTATCAAATGGATGTCAAGTCTGCCTTCCTCAATGGAATTCTGTCCGAAGAAACGTATGTAGAACAACCCAAAGGGTTCATTTACCCTAAATACCCTGACCATGTCTTTCGTCTAAAAAAGGCTTTGTATGGCTTAAAACAAGCTCCTCGAGCTTGGTATGAACGCCTTTCCAACTTTTTGTTGGATAAGGGTTTTAAGAGAGGAGGAAATGACCAGACCCTCTTTGTCAAACATTTTGACAAAAACATTATTATAGCCCAAGTCTATGTAGACGACATCATCTTTGGGTCTACTTCAACATCTGAAGTTAAATCTTTTTCTACTGTTATGCATAAGGAGTTTCACATGTCCCTTATGGGGGAGCTACAACTTTTCTTAGGATTTCAAGTGAAACATAATTCTGATGGACTATTTGTCTCTCAAACTAAGTATGCCTTAGATCTCGTTAAGAAATTTGGTTTAGATAATGCTAAAGTTGCCAAAACGCCTATGAGTACTACTGTTAAATTATGTAAAGATGAAAATGGAAAGTCGGTTGATTCCACACTTTATCGTAGTATGATTGGTAGCCTACTCTATCTAACTGCCTCACGACCAGATATAATGTATGCTATATGTCTGTGTGCTCGTTACCAGAATAACCCTAAAGAGAGCCAATTATCGTGTGTAAAACGTATAATAAAGTACATAAAAGGCACTCTTAATCTTGGACTTAGGTATACTAATGATACCTGCAGCACCATCATAGGGTATACTGATGCTGATTGGGCCGGTTGTACTGATGACAGTAAAAGTACATCAGGTGCCTGTTATTATGTCGGCAATAATTTAGTAGGTTGGAGTAGCAAAAAATAGAATTGTACATCTTTATCTACGGCTGAGTCCGAATATATAGCAGCAGGAAGTTGTTGTGATCAATTGTTATGGATAAAACAGATGTTAAGCGATTATGGGATTAAAGAAGATCAGTTACAATTGTATTGTGACAATCAAAGCGCTATTAACATATCTAAAAACCCGGTTCAACACTCGCGAACTAAACATATTAAAATAAGACATCATTTTATACGCGAACTTGATGAAACTAAGGAGTTAGAAATCCATTACCTGCCTACTGATCTGCAACTTGCAGACATGTTCACTAAACCTCTAGACTATAACAGATTTCTGTATTTGCGAAATTCTATAGGTATGGTATGTACTGATTAATCTCTTAAGACCATAATTTTTACCCTTTGTCCATTTGAGACAAAATGGGGGAGAAATTTTGAGTCTTACGGGTTCAATGTTTTGTTCACATTTCATCTAAACTGCTTGATCTTAGTGTGCATATTTGCAGGAACCTCTTCTACTGATTGTCTACCATTTCTAGTGTACAAATTTGTAAATAGTTGAGTTATGTAATTTTTGACTTTCTAGGAAATGGGTAGATAGTATCTTTTGTATATGACTAGGTTTTATTTTTTTTAGTTCCCTAAGAGTTTAAGCTAACTCAAAGGAGATTTTGTCTCCTATTTCCAAAGGGGGAGATTGAAGCACCTTATACCTTTGACTTACTTAAGTCTATATTGTATAAGTGCTCAACTAATTTGGAAATAGTGACAAAATTGGTTGTCTAACCTAGAATCCAAAGAACCTCAGAATTATTCTCTCTAATACTCTTCAATGATCCAAGAAGGTATAAATTGAATCACACAACACACATTAGAAGTGCATACATGTGTATATATTGTTTAAAATTGATTGTGTGTTAAATTCCCCTTAAAATGTTGTTTTAATAATTTTTTGGGAATTTTTAAACATTTTTAAAATAATGTTTTCATTAATAAATGTGTGATTATAAAATTTGTGGGGTTAATTTGCTATTTTGAAATTTTCATTTTTCATTGGAATGTTTGATTAGGTAGAATGTAAATGCGCTAGACACTTCAGGGTGCTACCTGTAATTATTTTTGACGCTCGTTTGCAAACCAATTATATGCCAACACTTGTCACGTTCCTGATGTATCAATTTGTGTTTGTTATGTGAGAGGGTTGCCTGGTGTCTTGCTGATTGTTAGATCAATCCTTATCGATGGCCTGCATGTGCTTTAAACCTATCCATGTGCTATCACTGTGAACCAATCACATTCGACTTGACCACCGTTGTTTTATAACCCTTGGATCAAGTCAATATTAGGAAGACCTAATCTCAGCCCTTGATTGCTTTCGACTATCCAGAACCTTCCTCCACTCCTATAAAAGCCCTCTAATTCTCAACCTTTTAAGACTTTTGGCAGTCGTCAGTTCTAAGAGAGAAAAAAAATAGAGAGAAGAGAAAAGTGAGAGAGAAGAAAGAAAAGAAAAGAGAGAAGAGAGAGAAAGGGAAAATTGTGTTAGCCAAACCCTAACCCTAACCCTAAACACTTCAAATCTGATTCAAACCTTCGTATATCAAAAACCCCAAAAACAAACTTGAGTGTTTGAGAGAGAGTGGTGTTACTGGTTTGTTCATATTAAAGCTGTAACCTCTTGATCTGTGATCTTATTACCAACTTAAACATTCGTGTGAAGATCTGTATTTCTTCTTCATAGAAATTGTAGATCTACACTCTGCATGTTATATTTCACTAGATCTGCATGTTTCTTTCTCGATTTAAGAAAATATTTACTGATTTAGTTTTGAAAATGTTTTATGGTTTCTATTCTTATAAAACTTAACCTTGACCTAGTTGGATTCACACTTGGAGATTTTCAATCTCAAAAATATTTTTAAACAGAGATTGATTAAGGTCTCGACCGATTTTGAAGCAAGATTTCTGTGGAATCTGGGATATATTAAAGGTCAAAAAGGTTTCAAGTGCTGTAAGAAAGAAAGAAAAGAAAATCACAGCATATAGTCTTTACATGTAATTTTCTAGGACTGTCTGTAAAAACTAAATGTGTGTGAGTTCATGCATGTTGATAGGAATCACATCACAAACACTTAACACACTACTACACTGGAAGTGTTGTGAATAAGATCAAAGATTATTGAGTCGACGTAAGGAAGCTAAAGCAAAAGGAAGTTATCAAACTGGAAGAACATCATCAACAATCAGATCTATGAGAAGTTAGAAGGACACCAAGTGGGGTATATTCCTAAATTTAGAATAGGTTGATTTGTGTGCATGTATGTTATATTGTTTGTAACTGCTAATTGTTGTTAGTGGATTTTTACTTTTGTGACTTAGAAGTCACCGTGGATGTTTCCTCTATTGGGAGAGGTTTTACCACGTTAAAAACTGTGTGTTCTGATTATCTTCATCTACTCATCTCATTCTATAGTGTGCTGAATTTTTGAAACTGTCTTAGTTTTAAAACAGATTACAAAGTCTTGGTTATTCTCGTACATAAGTTTTTGTAAACACATCTTGTTGTTTATAAATTTTATTTTCAAAAGAAAAGGGTTTCTTCAACAAACATCTCGGAGTTGCTTATACAGTTTAATCTTGTATTAAACGGCATTAGCAACGTTTTTCAAACCCTAATATTTTTTTTTACATAAATCTATACACACACACACATATAATCTATACATACACACACATACAATATACGGTTTATTGATAAAAAAAATAATTTATTTGTTCATAGTTACACACAAAAACATATATATACACATAAATCTATACATACACACAGATATAAACATAAATCTATACATACACACACATACAAACATAAATCTACACATACATACACAGAAATTAGGGCTTTAGACACAAATAACGAAATCCAAATGAATCAATACATACCAGGGTAGATTTATGTTTGCAAATCCAACTGAAATCCAAACGAAATCGCATGTGAATCGCTTAGCCCTAACGGCCTTACACTGGTATGTATTTTCATTTTTAATAAGAAATTAGAAGCAGCGGGTAATTTTCATTTTTAACACCTGAACCTCATCACGGCCAAGAGCCGTGACCCCATGCACGCGACCAATAAAATGCAGAAAAAGTAGGGTTGGCTTCTTCGACCTGGTCACGGCCTAAAGCCGTGACCCACCATGTGCGCGACCAACAAATTGTAGATAAGGTATTCTGGTTTGTTCGAACTGGTCACGGCCTAGAGCCGTGACCCACCATGCTGGAGACTTTTCCATTGACACTTACTTCTTGAATGAGGAATGGTCACGGCCCATAGCCTTGACCTATACTAAGAAATGGTCACGGCCCGTAGCCGTGACCCTCGATCAGTGATGCGCGACCCTTTTCATCAACCCTAGTACTTGAATTGGGTATGGTCCCGGCCCGTAGCCGTGACCCACACCAAAAAATGGTCACGGCCCTAAGCCGTGAACCCCAATATGTGTACTCTCTTCTTCGTCATGCCATGGGTCACGGACTTGGGCCGTGACCCACCTGTGACCAAGCTTGGAGGGAATTTTGGCGCGTGTTTGGCGCCAAGATGGTCACGACCTGGTCACGGCCTAAGTCCGCGACCACTGTGGTCACGGACTTGGTCCGTGACCACTTTTCGAGCATCAATAATTTAGTGTGGTAATAAATATGGTCACGCCAAATATTGAGTGGGTCACGGCCCAAGACCGCGATCAGCTGGTCGCGGACTTGGGCCGTGACCCACTTGGCATGACCATTCGCAGGATTTGGTGTAGTGACAGTAAAAATGAAACAATCGAGTAAATATTATCTTTTAACTCATTCAATCAATATTTACTCCATTACCCAATATTTTATATAATTACTTCACACAGTAAATTAATATAAAATAAGTCTCTTAAAAGTGAGGTTTGTTACACGTTTTTACACTTAAGGATGATTTTGATGTTCATTCGTTAGGAGTACACTTACGCATCGTGCACAAATGATGTGATTGAGATTGAAACAACATAATGGGTACACTTGCATGTAAATTAGGTGATTTAAAAATAACTCCAACTCTTTTAAATCTTTGATACAAAATCTATTATAAATTTTAAGTGAGAAAATACAATCACGCACACTAGTAAGTAAAAGGTGGTGATGCTAGACATACAGAATAGTGCCCTTTAAGAATGAGATGAGGAAAAGTGGAAGGTGACAAAATACTTTTTCTCGAGGAACCCACCATAGTATTAAACCCCGTGTCCCTAGTCCCAGGCAACTCACACACCCAAGTCCATTATTACCGATTACAAGTTACGGCTTACAGCCCTCCAAGTCCACAATGAATTAAACTAAGCAAATACAAAACCGTATAATCACCCTAGTCAAAAACACCCCAACTTGACTGAAAATTAGTCAACCCAATAATACTCCGATAATAGTGACTATCACTCACTCACAACACACGCAACATTAAATCAATGTTTAGATAAAGAATTCAGCAACCTAGTGTAAATGAAATAATTAGTCCAGTGCAAAAACAGTACACCGAGGCTCTAACTAAACAACCCCATAATACTGAATCTTACTAAAAACCAAGATAGTGAAAGCGCGAGACCCACACACAACTACATACTCAAACCCGAGACCCCGTGTAGATGTGCAAAACAGATATAATAATAAAGTTTGTTTTAAATCAAAACAATAAAATAATCGTGTTAAGTAAAATAGACTAAACAACCAAGGTTAAGTATATTTTAATTAACAAGACAAATTACCAATCAGTGACTTAGTGAAAGGTGAGACAATATAGAATTAATCGGTATAAAAAAGAATGATTAAATATTAAGTCACAAGACACAAACAAAGTCCTCCTTAATATTCAATATTCAAGTAAAGATTAATTCTAAAAACAATTTAGTTTACACAAATGATCACAAATAAAATAGGAAATAAAATCCCAACAATTGTATCACGCAACTAAAATAAAAATTAACTTAACACCAAATAAAATATGAATCAATTTAAACCGATGTTATGTTACAAATATCAAGTCCAAGTGAAATGAGCAAAAGATAAAGCGTGTAGCACTTAGCTCATACAAATTAGGACTCATTATTTAAAGTCCACACACTAATTAAATCCAACTAAATAAAGTGAACACACAAAAGTTCAAACTTAGAGGGTATAACTAGTTGGAGTCAAAAAAATCAGATTTATCTTTAAACCCATATAGATCAAATCAGATTTTAATATAAAATATGTGTGACATAATAAAAACTTAAGTTATTAAGTTTCAAAAGTTTAAGTCCAATATAAAAAGTGTACACGCACAACATGAATTGGGTGTAAAATAAAGTCCAACAACAAACCGCCAATAAAAAGATCCAAGATCTATAAGGCCCACTAAATTTCAGTCCCAACAAATTTTAGTCCAAATAAAATCTTTCAAATATTTTAATCCAAAGGAAAGTCTCTCCAAAACTTTTAGTCCAAATAGGTGTCCACAAAAAAAACTCAACACAAACAGTTATATAAAATGGTACACAATATTTAGAATTAAAATGACAACACTTAAAAGTGTCAAAACCCAACAGATTAATTTTTCGAAAAATTTGATCTACTAGAACCAATCTCCAAACAACAGTATATAAATATATACGCGTATGTGTATAACAGGACATAGATATACATATACATATATATATATATATATATATACTAGGGTGTACCCGTGCCGATAGCATGACGATAATTTGTTCTCGTGATAGTTTATACCCGTGGCGATGGCACCGCAATAAATTTGTTCTCGTAATAAATTTATTCCCATGTCCCCAATATTTTATACCCGTGGCGATGGCACCACAATATTGATCATCCCATGGTACACTTGCGAGATGAGTAAAATTATACGCCACTGCATTTGTGTGTTAGGAACATCTAGTTTAGATTTTAGTATTTTTTTATTACAACATTTCAAACTTTATTGAACCAAATTTTATAAACTTTACATACATTGTGAGTTGCCCTGGTACACTGATTACATAGGCATGTCACCATTTATCATATATGAATAAACAATTAAATGCCATAGGATCCCGCGCATTTTTATTCACTTTTTCAATTCGTTTAAGAGAACTCCTCAGCTCCAGCTATTGTATGTATGTTTAATCTTTTCTATTATCATTTGTTAATTCAATTTTTTGTTAAAATAATAAAAATGAACTCCAATTTTTTTCAAAATTGGCACAAAAGTATTGTTTATTTCAAAATTGTCCAACATGAAGTAGTCTCAAAATTAGCACCTATGTATTTTTTTAATAATATTTCAAACTAAAATTAATTTCAAAATGAAAAAATAAACACATTTATTAATTACAAAACAAATTTAATAGTTTTTAAATAATTAATTAATAGAATATTAACAATTCAATTATATTTAAAAAAATGTATCCTTGTGTACAACACAAAACACAAAGCATTATATCTAAGGTGCATCAATATTATGGGGCCTTTACCTCTAAAGCACAATAACAGGAAAAAAAATCATTTTCATCAACTCTTAACTACTTGCCTCAAGCCATGTGTTCAAAGCTGGCAATGTAGGTGTGACAACTCCATGTAGTTGATAAAAACTTCTAAATCTGATACAAAAGGTACAACAATTATAGATACAGTAGGTTTAATAGATCAACTCGATTGAACCTAACAGTCGTAAAGCTAAAGCCTAAAGAACAAAATCGGACATGAATAGGGGCACAAAACGTTTAAGGCAACAATACAAAAATTTTAAGGATTGGCGAACACATAAAAATTGTAATGGTTGTTAAACATATTACAAAAATTGTAAAGGTAGGTAACCCATCACTTTTATGCCCCTATAGCCTCTTCCACTTCTATATGAGACTATCATGCAATGAGCTTGTGATCATCTACAATAAAAGAAACATTAATTTTAATCAAATTAATATTCACTTTTATTTTTACGAGAAATAAATGCAAATATGTATACACAATACTTAACTAATAAAAAAATGATCACACCTAATATTTTGGATTTAGTCTCATATTCAAAATTTTAAAAGTTAAACGAAATAATTATGAGCTAAAAAATTAACCTGTCTAGACTTCATACCCTTAAACCATCCAAAAGTTCAAACAGAGCATTACAAACTACCTGCGATTTTGAACTTTTAAATAATACTATTTCCTATGAAATTTCTGAGCATGTGTGGTCCAAAATGATAATAAAATATTAAAGATATAGTAATTAAAAACTCTCCTGGGTACACATGATGATATAGTATTATACTGAGAGGGAGAGTTTATGTATTTAGAATACCTATAAATAGTTTAATCTAAATACCTATGAAATTTCTCACCACGTTTATTTGCCTATGAAATTTTTTGAATACAAAACTCACAGGTAAATAGTTTATTCCTGAATATAAAAGATTTTGGATCAGTTGATTATGGAACAAAACTCTCGCCCACAAACCCTTAACAACTGCGTTCAACAAAACCCACCAACCCCAACTCTCCTCCACCTCTCCTTCAACCAAGACTTCGGGTGCATCGCCGTTGTAACCACCTCCGACTTATGCATATACAAATGCAATTTAAGGATAATAAACCAATTGTTAAAAAAGAGATTTACCCTCGTGGCTAAACTAATAGAGACCACTCTCATCACCGGAGGAAATCATGGTTGTTAGTAATTGATGAACTAAATAACAAAAAAAAGGAAAACAGGCTGGGATAGATGAAATACCACCGGATATCATCACATCGGTGGCCAGAGTTATGTTCGCGTCTTGCAATAGATATTCCCCTATTTTGAGAAAGAAAAATACCGAGAGCGATTGTGTTATATAATACCGGTGTGAGAGTGAAATGAGGAGAAAGATGTGCACAACTAGGTGTTTTTTTGTAACTGAGTTTTTTTTGTTCGTGTTATATATGTTATAAGTTTGAGTTTTTTTTACTCCACAATGCATAAGTTTAGCACATACGGTGCTAAACTCTCATGGAAACATGTCAATGTTTTTGTTCAGTTCACAATGCATAAGTTTATGTCGATGTATTAAAAAAACACAGACGTTGGTACAAGTGTTCTGCAGCTCATCAAACTCTCAAGTTTTCTAAAAAAACCATTCGTGTTATACCGGAACGTCTTCTTAGCTAAAAAAAATTGGATCCAAATAGTTGAATGATAACTTACCATAAGATTGAGATGTGTGCAGTTCTCTCACCTCAAAACTCTTGAGCTTTAAACTCTTTGGATTGTCCTCCTCCAAACTCTGACCACTCTCTTATCTCTCAGCTCTCATTGTGTGCAGAAGATTGCGTGAAAATATGTCCTCGAGAGTGTGTGCAGAAGATTTTGTGTAAATATGTATAAAGTAGATATGATACGCTGTGGAGATATGTACTTCAGCCACTCAAGGAACTCTAGCCACTCTGTATCATAGGATCTTAATCTACACAAAATCTCGACAATCTCGAGGACATTGGGTTGATTCTAAAACATTGGACTGAAATCCCTCCCATTTAATCTCAGCCACCAGTTGATAAAGACCAAACTCACCAACTTTCGATTTTAACCATCAGTTAGAAAAGACCAAAAGTCCCTCCTCCTTTATTTTATATATATATATATATATATATCAACAAAAAGATACCTAAAAAATGGGATGCTAGTTAAAGGAAGTCCACCGGAGGAAATGGGTCGTCGATAACACCATACCGAAAAACAAACCCAGTACCTGAGCTTAGCATCGAAAGAGGAGTCGAACAGAGGGGACCACCGCCGAAACAAGGAACCACACTGGAAAAATGCCACACCGAAACAAGGAGCCAATCCGGAACAAAACCGCAGTTTCCAAAAAAATTGAACTGCTAAAACTAAATGAAATACCGAGCCGGAAAATCAGTCCCACCGAAAAAAGGGAAAAACCGCTCCGAATGCATAACCGAGCTCCAAATCACCAAACCCAAACCAAAAACCAAAAACCAAAAGACACGCCAACTTACACATTGAGCCACACAAAGCAAACCTCGAAAATGACAACATCTCGAAACCATAAATGGTTTTGAACCAAAACCAATAACTCCCAAAACCATCAACCATAAAAATAAATACAGTCATTTTAATTTAGGATTAAAAGATTAATTTAAACAATAACATAATATTTAAACTAATACATTTTTATCCAATAAAAAACCATAAAACATAAATATAACTACAAAAAAAGTATTGATACTTAAAAAAAACAGAGCAAATAAATGACATTACAAAAATTATTTTTATCAAAAAATAGTTTTATATATTAAATCAATTTAGGAAAATATGATTTAAGGTATAAAAAATAGATTTGAATAAAATAAAAAAATGCAGGAGCATATAAATAAAAACACTTGTCTCAAAATTGGGCTAACACAAAGCGATAGAGATTTTCAATCTCCCCCTTTGGCCAATTTTGAGACAAACAAAGCCGAGACTCACAAACAAGAAATGACACAAATTACATGACTCAACTATAAACATGTGTCCTAAAAACAAAAGATTACATAACTCAACTAACAACATCCAATCCTAAACAAAATCAAAGAGTACAAAACTCAACTAAACAGTAACCAATCCTAAACAAAATAGAAGATTACATAACTCAATTAAACACAAGGATTCCTAAAATATAGAAGACAACACAACTCAACTAAAAACAAGAAATCCTAAAAGAGTCAAAAATTTGTAAAATACAATACTAAAAAAGTCTCGAATTCTCCTCCTATTTGTCTCAAAGGGACAAAGGGTAGGGAAGAATCCTACAAAATAAAGTTAGAACAACATGATAGACAAATAAAATGTACTAGCAAATCAAACTGAAACAAACTAAAAACAAACTAACCCAAACTAGTTTGAAATATTGGTACACCCTAAGTCATATTTCTTAATCCACTTAGATTTGACTTTAGGAGTAACAGTCTTAAAAAGGGCATATTTAACATGAGATTGGGAACAATTCTCAACAAATTAAGACTTTAAATGGATCCTGGGCATATTTTTTAAACCATTTTGTTGTCTACTTAAACGCTTATAGCAGAGTTTTCCCAAATGACCCTTTTCAAGACAAAAATCACATTTAAACACATGCCTATTATTGGATTTAGCTTTATCATCAAAGCTCACATGTTTAACATATGCAGATTTTTTCAAATGCATAAAGCAAAACGGTTTTAAACGGCCAGATTTTGAACAAAAATCACACCAAAAAGTATTGTTAGCACCATATTTAACATTCTTACAAGACTTGGTGGGCACTTGTCTAAAATCAGAAGGTCTATTTAGCTTTAAATTTAATCTTTCATGACAAAACTGCTCTAAATGGCTCATTTTAGAACATAGATCACACCTAAAAAAGGTTTTTCGGCATGTTTATTTCTATCAAAATGCCTATTTTTTCCAAAAAGAGCTTGATTCTGCCCTAATTTCTTAAAACATAATTTCTCTATATGTCCAGTTTTAGGACAAAAATCGCATTTCAAAATAGGTTTGGCGGTTTTAACATTTCTCACATTTTCAGTTTTCTTAAAATTGCCTATATTTGCATTATTCTGCCCAAGTCTCTTATAGCAGAATTTTTCTAACTGTCCAATTTTAGAGAAAAAATTACATTTAAGAGCAGGCTTAGCAGTTTTGAAATTCCCAACATTTTGAATTTACCTAAATCAGAATTATCTTGTCCTAATTTATTAAGGCAATTTTTTTCTAAATGACTATTCTTTTGACAAAAATTACAAACAAATACCGGTTTAACAAATGCGGTATCAAAATCCTTAAAATCAGCACATTTATAGCTCAGTTTAATTTCAATTGAATTAAGGCATTGTTCGCTACAACTAACAAAATTAGTTTCATCAAACGTTTCACCTTTAAACCCAAGTGCTCTTAAAGGAACAAATTCTTCAACATACTTATTTTGTGATTCGACAATTAAACGAGAATTACAAAAACCATCAACCTTCTTAGATGCAATCTTAAGTTGTCTTTGACATTCATCATACTTATCTAAAACTACTTTAAGCTCAACTTGAGATTCATCAAATTTACACAAGAATTCCTTGTTTTTAGTTTCAAGAGAATGGTTAAGTTCAGTTAACATGACAATCCTTTTCTCTAAAAATGAAACATCATTTTCAAGTTCATCTATACGAAATTCAGATTCTTCGAACATTAACTTGATTCAATTGTTTAAAACATCATTTTTAGCCATCAATCTAGAATTAATTTGGCCTAAATCAGTTAGTCCTCTATTATGTTATCAATGGAAATATTATCTACACAACGTTCTAAAATCGAATTGACGCACCCATTTAAAATGATAGAATCGTCTACATTTTCAGATTCATCAACATCACCAAAAATATCATCAACATTAGATACGAAAGTTGTGAATGTAGGGTTAAAATAAGCATGTAAGGTATGAGATAAAATCACTTTGTTTAAATCAGAATTATCGACACATAAATCAGAATTATCAAAACTAGTAGATAAGCAATCATTAATGTCCTTGGATAAAATAGGCGCACTATCAAAAGCAACAACAGATTTAGTGCCACAAATACGAGTAGAAGGCAATAAATAATCAAAATTATCCTCATCACGATCACTATCAGAGATATTATCCCAAATATTTGTAGAAATAGAGGCAAAAGATTTTGAAATGTTATATTGAGAATAAATCTTTTCTTCATTAGAACATTCATAAAGGGATTTTTTTCAAAGAAAAAATAGCATCACGATTTTTTTTCCCATAATAAAAACGAGATTTTAAAAATATAAAAAATAGATTTTAAAAAGAGTTTAGGATCTTTTGCGGAATAAAAACTTTTATAAAGTGACTCCTGAAGCTCTGATGCAAATTGAAACAACCTAATGGGTACACTTGTGTGTAAATTAGGTAATTTAAAAATAACTTCACCTCTTTTAAATCTTTGATACAAAATCTATTATAAATTTTAAGTGATAAAATACACTCACGCACACTAGTAAGTAAAAGGTGGTGATGCTAGTTATAAAGAATAACTCCCTTTAAGAATGAGATGAGGAAAAGTGGAAGGTGACACAATATTTGTTCTCTAGCAACCCACCGTAGTGGTAAACCCCATGTCCCTAGTCCCAGTACAACTCACACACCCAAGTCCACTATTACCGATTACAAGTTACAGATTACAGTCCTCCAAGTCCACAATGAATTAAACTAAGCAACTACAAACCCGTATAACCAACCTAGTCTAAAACAACCCAACTTGACTGAAAATCAGTCAACCCTATAACACCCCGGTAATAGTAACTATCACTCACTCACAACACACGCAACACTAAATCAATGTTTAGATAAAGAATTTAGCAACTAAGTGTAAATGAAATAATTGGCCCAATACAAAACCAGTACACCCAGGCACTAACTACACAACCCCACAAAATTAAATCTTACTAAACAACCAAGTTAGTGATAACGCGAGACCCACACACAACTACACACTCAAACCCGAAACCCCGTGTAGATGTGCAAAACAAATATAATAAGAAAGTTTATTTTAAATCAGAACAACAAAATAATCTTGTTAAGTAAAGTAAACCAAACAACCAAGTTTAAGTATTTTTTAATTGACAAGACAAATTACCAATCAGTGACTAAGTGAAAGGTAAGACAATATAGAATTAATCGGTACTAAAAAGAATGATTAAATATTAAATCACAAGACACAACCAAAGTCTTCCTTAATATTCAATATTCAAGTAAAGATTAATTCTAAAAACAATTTAGTTTACGCAAATGATCACAAATAAAATAGGAAATAAAATTCCAATAATTGTGTCGCGCAACTAAAATAAAAATTAACTAAACACCAAATAGAATATGAATCAAGTTAAACCGGTGTTATATTACAAATATCAAGTCCAAGTAAAATGAGCAAAAGATAAAGCGTGTAGCACTTAGCTCATACAAATTAGGACTGATTAAATAAATAAAATATATGATTTAAAGTCCACACACTAATTAAACCCAACTAAATAAAGTGAACACACAAATGTTCAAACATAGAGGGTATAACTAGTTGGAGTCAAAAACATCAGATTTATTTTCAAACCCAAATATATCAAATCAGGTTTTAATATAAAATATGTGTGACACAATAAAAACTTAAGTTATTAAGTTTCAAAAGTTTATGTCCAACATAAAAATTGTACACACACAAACTGAGTTGGGTGTAATATAAAGTTCAACAAAAAACACCCAACAAAAGATCCAAGCTCTATAAGGCTCACTAAATTTGAGTCCCAACAAATTGTAGTCCAAATAAAATCTTTCAAATATTTTCATCCAAAGGAAAGTCTCTCCAAAAATTTTAGCCCAAATAGGTGTCCACAAAAAAACCTCAACACAAACAGTTATATAAAATGGTACACAAATCGAAAAAAATAGTACCTGAGCTTTCCACCGAAAATGAGCCGGACAGAGGAGACCACCGCCAAAACAGGGAACCACACGGAAAAAATTCCACACCGAAATAGGGAGCAACACTGGAACCAAACCGCAGCTTCCCAAAATCGAAACCGCGAAAATAAACGAAATATCGGGTAAAAAAATCAGTCCCACCGAAAAAAGGGAAAAAATGCTCTGAACTTAGAACTGAGCTCCAAATCACCAAACCCAAACCAAAAAAAACTTCCACCAAAAGAAGTAGAGCTTGCCAAAAAAGAATAGTGCCACCAGGAAAAGGAACCACCGGAGAAAGTCGTCGGAGAAAATATGGAACCACCGGACACTAAATCTCCAAATCGTAAAAGCTTTCAAACCTCCAAAATGCCCAAACTGGAACCCCAAATGATCCAAACAAGCATTAAGATTTAGTCTCTCAAAATAGTAGCAGATTTGTAAAGAAAAGAAATAGAGAGAGAAAAGAGAGAATGAAAAAAAAAGGATCTTAAAAAAAATGTTGGCAACTGTGTATCCGTTTTTAGAGAGAGTGCGTGGAAACATATAACCCAAAACAGATGCACTCCTCAAACGGCTCTAAACTAAAAACTAAAAGACAGGCCAACTCAGACATTGAGCCACATAATGCAAACCTCGAAAATGACAACATCTCGAAACCATAAATGGTTTTGAACCAAAACCAACAACTCCCAAAACCATCAAGCATAAAAATAAATAATGCCGTTATAATTTAGGATTAAAGATTAATTTAAACAATGACTTAATGTTTAAACTAATACATTTTTATCTAATAAAAAAACATAAAACATAAATATAGATACAAAAAAAATATTGATACTTAAAAAAAACAAAGCAAATAAATGATACTACAAAAATTATTTTTATCAAAAAATAAATTTATATATTAAATCTATTTAGGAAAATATGATTTAAGGTATAAAAAATAGACTTGAATAAAATAAAAAAATGCAGGAGCATATAAATAAAAACACTTGTCTCAAAATTGAGCCAACACAAAGATACAGAGATTTTCAGAGTTTATTTGCCTATTGAATTTGTTCACACCCATTTATATCGTATTCACGATTTGGTTATCTTAGTGTAAATTCATGGTGTGTGATTTGTGTAAAATTATTTTTTGTATTTTTGTATGAAAAATGGAAAAATCAAAAATAGTTTGTGGGATGCTTTTGAGTATATCCTTTACATGAGCATAGTTTGATCCATGTTTACTATGCATATTTATCGTGACACTCCGTGTTTATTTTGTTTATTCATTTTCTTGTCTATTTAGGACAAATAAAAAGGGGGAGAACAGTTTGAAGAAAAGTTTGAAGACTTGCATTTTGAGTACCTTTCACTTTAGGGTTCATGGGAGGTTATTAGATTTTTATAGGCATTTTGATTTGATAATTCGGATGTTTTTATTTTGTACTGGCATAGATATAGGGGGAGATTTATAAGGACATATTTTACATAGTCCGTCTACATTAGAGTATGTCGTATACCGCTACAAACTGTCGAAGAAAATGTTCAATCTCACATACGCCTCGAGAGTGATCTGAATATCAAAGTTCTTCATCAAAGATTCCTCCACGAGATTAATTTTGATAAAGTTGTGTTTTAGTACCTTAATGGTCCACTTAGAGTATTGGGATAATGTTTCTAAAAATATTCGAAGTGTTGGAGCAAAGTTTTTCGTCAAAATAATTTTTCTAAGTATTGAGGCAGATTGTTTGACGTTCAAGAAAAAAATTATTTTTATTTATCTCGTTCGAGCGACAGAGACAGGTCGTTCAAGCGACATGTCACCTCATTCGAGCAACGTGCTGCTTATGTTTTCTATAAACTAGTTTGTCCAACTTTGATTTTCGGCAAAAGACATGAGATTTTTACAATACACAAAATTGCTTTGGTAGAGCCCTTTGTCTTCTCACTTTTAGGGTCTTTAATCCCTTGTTTTCAATTCACAATAATCCTAATCTTTATCTGAATGGTTTTGGAAACCAAGATACAACCTTTGTTATTGTTCATCTTTATGGAAAGGGATCTGTAGTGCTGATTTAGGGGCTGCTTGAGGGAAGCACTGGGCTGACTACGACTGTGTGTCGATGGGATTACTCGAGGGTGTTCCTGGGCTGATCCGGACTGCATGTTCGTATGGACTGCTGCGGTTGTTCGATTGTTGATTATCGTATGCGTGTATATGTAGGTTTGTTGGGGTAAACTTATTGTATATTAATTATATTCATGGAAAATTGCGATTGAAGTGTTTATAATGAAATATAGGTTTTAACCGAAAGGGTTTTTTTTTACTAAAATTTGTGAATTATCAATTGCATTTGTGATGGTTTGACACACACACACACGTAGTTGCATATTTAAAGGATGATTTAATTTGGTTTGAAAATTGACTCCAATTAAATAAGTTTAAAATTTAAATTTGTAAATTTTGTTTAATTAGTATCACATCGCGCATTCACAATCACCATGCAAGAAACATAGCACAGTAAAGTGGCATGGCAAGATTCACCCAAGCCTGATAAACCTCATGATCACGTCGGCTGGTAGCAGTGCTGCCTAGAAAAGGTTCAGTCATTGTGTTAGAGAGGTGATCAGTCAACTCATTATGATCCAAGACTATTTGTACCTTGGTTTGCCATATTTTATAGTTGTGTCATGTTAGATTTTCCACTTTAGTGATTACAACGAAAATATTTTTCTTGTTGGAAGCCATTTTTTTTTTTAAAAATTTGTCGCAAAAAATAGACATTAATATTATTTTACACTTCTTTATTGTTTTTAAAATATGATTAGAAATTATTGTCTTTTTATGTCATATTATGATCGAAAGTGAGCTAGGCTCACAATCATCCCCCAATAATGCAAAATTTTGGAATATATTTTCTAATTTCTTTTCAAACAAATCTGCATTTTTTTGTTTCGAAATGGTTCCAAAAAAAATTTTTGTATCAAAATTTATCATAAGTGTATACTAATTACTTCTTCTATGTGATAATGAAATAATATTTGCATTATACAATATTAAGTGCATAGGGGCTCCACGTAGGTCTAATCTTGTCCAATCAAGAAAATGGATCCCCTTACGCAAGGGCTTACCAATAAATAAAACTCTCTCCTCACAACTATTAAATAAAAAATAAAAAATAAATCTTTGACATTTCATCTATAAATAAGTCAAATGGGGATGTCTTGATTCCACATTTACATAAGGACAACATTAAACAAAAATTAACAAGCAAGCACAAGCTCTTAATAAATTGTCAATATAATCATCAGTTTAAGCATGCAAACACATTACCTAGTACTTCAAATGGATGAATTTGTCACACTCACTTTTTAAAGGGGCGAACCAAACACTCTAATAGTATATGCTGGTTTAAACAAACCAAGCATAAACCGTGCAACAATTTAAAATTTTCTGGGCATTTTTCACTCACAAGGTGGAAAAAATAAAATTGCATATTTTACCACTTTTTCTGGGCATTCAAAAAATGCCTAAAAGGCCAAAACTTCTCAATAATTGGAGATCGATAATTACAAAAATCATCCCATGTTATGAATTGTATCGAAGAACATATTAGGATGTTACTTTTTCATAAAAATTGACCAAAGTTTTATTTGAGAAAAAAAGTGGAAAAAAAATAATGTTCAACGTCTTTTCAACAAAAAATCCCAAATTTGCGATTTTAAGAGGTCTTGTTATTCGGGAGATCGTATCTACGTCAATACTGGTGCAAAAAATGCGTAGTATACATTGTTTTAAAACCCTTGTGACATAGAACATTTATGTAAAATGAAATCAAATTCTTATTACCCGGAAAACAATATTTTTTAATCATAAACCCAAAATTTTTAGATTTTGTGATTTTGAGGAGACAAGTTTAATAGCTTATATCTCACTCATTTTCTGAGGACTTTGAAAATATAAAAATTTGGGGAAACGAATTGTTAGAAAATAACGAATATGCAACCAAATGGCGAAACAAGAAGCAAAGTCGCTCTGATACTAAAGTAGAGATAAACCTACTAGAATATAACAAGTGGCACATAATTTAAGTAATTAGTTCTTACTGAATATGCGAAAATTACGAATCAAGCATCGACTTGTTGGTACGGCCTTTTACAAGCTGAATCAGAGATTGGTTTCATGTAGGCCTTGAAGTCGTGAGTTGTGTCAGATTGGCTATAAGAGTTACTCATAGTCCACAAATACAGATCTTAGTATGCAAAACCCCAAAAAACATTATGATTTATTTAATAGGCCACATCGCCATGGCAAATTGTCCAAAGGAATGTTTTACCCACCATTTTATGTGTTTGATATACTTTATTTCCATAGAAAATTTTTGTACGACGCTTATATCCACATACATGTTTTGCCATCATTTTCACAAATTTGTTGGCAAAATTTGTTGACCTATAGAGGTTTTCACACAAAATTTCCATCCCTTAGAGTTTTTTTACACTTGCTTTTTTTTATTAATACTTTTTTTTTATTTTGATAAAAACTATTTTTTCTAAAGGTTTTTTATTTTTCGTTGCAATTTTTTTATTGCTAAAAATTGCTTTCTTGTGTCTTAAAACTAGTTTTTTTTTAATTTCTAAAAACTTTTTTTGTTTAATAAATTGTTTTGATTTTGTCAAAACTATTTTTTATCGTTAAAATTTGTTTCCACTAAAAAATCATTAAAATTGTTTTACTTTGGGGTAAGAAAATACTTTTCTGTGTTAAAACATTATTTTTTGAAATTGTTTTTCGCTAAAAACTATTTCATTTCTGTTAAAATTGTTTTTTATTGTTAATTTTTTTCTCGTTAAAAACTGATTTGTTTTTTACAAAGCTGTTTTTTACATCATTAAAGGATTTGACATGATTTTTTTTCATTTGATGAAATGAAAAATTTGACAAGAAAAAATCATGACTACTTTTTCTTTTCTTGTTACCACACAAGAGAGATTCACTAAACCGTCATATTATATTGGCTTTTAACGGATAGATATTAATATTATTATTTCAATGAAATGAATTAAAACATTGTTATATAAGACAAACATATGCATAATTTCCATTAATCAATAGCATAACATAGATAGATGGAGATGCACGTTCAACACTAGACTCAGCTTATTTCTTACGAACGTACACAGGCATACGCATAAGTAAAACATACAACGACAGACACATACATGTTGTGTCTATTATGTCCCATCCCAGGAACACTAGTCGGATTAGAAAGAAGCAACGTTGGCAGTGGTGATCGCTTAAGTAATAGGGTTATGTAAACGGTAAAACGTATAAAATAATAGGGTTATGTAAACGGTAAAACGTGAGCTAAAGCTCTGATCCCAAGTTGTAAAAGTGGTGATCGCTTAAGTAAGTTCTGGTACCAATTTGAAGAACCGCTACAACGGAAATATTGTGACTTCTCAAAAATCCAATTTTAATTATTTCCAAATTTTAGTTAAACCCTAAAATATGCATCTAGAGAATACTAAATGGCATGTCGATAATCAAACTTCAACATCTTCAAAGCTTCAACTTTTCAGGACTTTCAAGGAAGTGCAAACCCGTTTAAATTCTCCAACCAAACTCCCTTAGATTTATATTTTGTTTAGAGGTGATCTAAATTCTCAAACATTGGAGAGTTGATGGTTAAACCTAATCGCCCATGTTTGGGATGAATTTCTTATTACTGCCATAAAAAAATTTCGGGCTCTTTTAACCTCTTTGGACCTTGGATAATTAAAATACCTCATTTTTTTAGGTCCGATATAACAGTGGCTTAGTATTAGCAAAGACCAAATGTGAACCTTTCGCAGCCCTTCCCCGTTTTCAAATAAAACACACAAACTCATAAACGGTTCTTACATGCACAACTTTCTTATCAAGTTTTATCACGCTTGGTTCGTTTTTAAAGACAGGATGGAAGTGAAAACACAAAACCAACATGTGATAAGGCAAGCACAATAATCAAACAAATCCGAGCACTTGTACAATAAAGGAAATCATGAGTCAAACATGTAGAAAGTAACACATAATTACATCTTAATGACTCCAAACATTATAAAGCACAAAGATAACGTGATATATTATCTCAAAAACAATATCAAATAGTCACATAAAAAATGGAATGATGTTGTGACTCGATCATCCTAAGTGTTTATCCATAAAAGGTGTAAAACAAAATACAAAACTCTTTCTGGATTTTCTCAAAATTTTATCAAAATCAAATCTTTTTGTATTTTTCAAAATGTTTAAAAACAATAGAAAACATACAAACATGATACATACTAGTAGTAGGCAAATAATTTCATCATGAAAAACATCCTATGCTAGTAAACAAGTCAAACCTCAATCGCTAGGTGCGGACTGGTTTTCCAAAGGTGGCACCAACTTATGAAAAACCTCCATCAAATTTTGTGATATTTTGATAAAAACTTAACTTGTTCACCTAAATGTGCAAAATCTCTCATGTAGTCTCCAGGAGCACGTAAAGTATCATGTGTGGGTGCATGTGTGGCAAAAACACATGTAGAAGCAAAACGTGACACATAACCCAACTTAAAATAAAATTCCCTAAGGTGGCATCTCCTCTTGCAATGGGAACAAACATTTATAGGCATAGGAACACCTCTCTAAAAAATTCTAGGATGAGCTCTTCTAATAGGAATGGTACGCCTAGGTGGGTTAGGGTGAGACTCACGTGAATCTAACACTAAAGTGGTAACTGGCTCGGGTACAACTTGGGAAGTAGTAGCACCGTCATGACTTATTCCTAAACTCTCACCACTACCCAAAATAGGATTGAGAGCCATCTTTCCAACCTTCTTAGATGCGTTCTCTAAAGGGACTTTGGCCTCCCGGGCATGTTCGAGATCACTCTCGAGTTGGGATACACGTGTCGTCAGTCTAGACACCGTGTTGATCAAATCACACTTTTCCCATCTCAAAACATCCTTCTCCCTCTCCAAATCCAAAACCCGACGACCTAAATCCCTATTGTATTTTTTCGTATTCAAGGTCTCGGCGTACAAATATATAAAAGCTTTTTGGAGATCACTTTCATCTCCCCTCTCCTCCTCGCTTTCTTCCTCACTCGAAGAACACAAATCACTACCATCGCTCTTGTGTTCACTCTCGTGAGACAAAGTGGGTGTGCTCAGACGACTAGAAAAGGCAACAACCATCCCATGTGCTAAACCATCTCCAGACTCGTCTTTGTCATTTCCCTCACTATCACTAAGTGTGTCATGCATGGCTACTTTCTTCCCCTTTCTCCTAAGATAGGTGGGACACTCAAATGACTTATGCCCTTTGCCCTCACACTCAAAACATGTCAATCTTTCTAAATTTCCCTCACTCTCCGTTGCTTTTTCTCTCTCCTCCTATTTCTCACCGTTTTCTTTGGCCCTTTTGTTTTTCTCAAAAAATCTCTTATTGGAAGAATTATTTTTGTTCATGTTGAGAAATTTATAAAAAAAAAAGCCAATGTCATTTGTACGACTATTAAAGTCATTTGAACCGTGCAAACATAAGGGAATGTTTGATATTACTCTAAACACAAAATAACTCAGAAAAATCATTTTTAAAACATTTTAAAATCTGATTTAAATGAAATAACATCCTTAGAAAAATTTACCGAGAGTTCATAAACCATTATGCATTTATACCTGAGAGAATCTTAGAAATCCAGTGTGAAGATGTGAAACGTTCACTAAAACTACGACATGATCTATCTCTGAATTTTGAACGCTACGTCTTCATCACATCATCATATGCTTAATGGAATCGTGAAAAGTAAAAATTATTGTATGACTCAAAGTGGGTTTTGTCTGGAAGAATGCCAAATATATAAAAATGATACTACGTGGAAATTTGTCCTTACAAATCTCCCCCTTTGGCTATTCCGGGACAAAACCAAAAATAGTGAAATGCCTAAGTCGGGCTGTCAAGACAAATGAACTAAATCCCATACCATAAACCCAAAATGAAAAGTACACGACATGGGTTATCATATGTAGGACTACCGACAAGCATGAACAGTCTGAATCAGATGTAGTCTCTGAATGTGATGTAGTCTCAAAATCTCGAATCGTTGAAGAATCACTACACACATAAAACGAACAAATACCAAGTGAAGTATGGAGGAACAAAAATGTATAAATAGTATAATGAACAATATGATCAAATCGAATCCCCCCTACATTACATATCTATTTCTCCCCCTTTTTGTCTCGAATACACTAGTGAGAAGAATAAACATATAAACGAATATATAGTATGAATATAATATGTAAAGTATATCTAGATAAACATGAGTAACGAGCTAAAAAGAAGTTTTTTTTACCAGTTAGTCATGTTTATTAAGTATGTAGGTCAATAGGTCTTAACATTTTTTTAGCTCCATCAGGTCCCATGAAAAAAGATTTTTGTTCCAATAGGTCTTATTTATAAACATGTTGTGAATATTCACTATATGTACAAATAGGAACTATTGAGGAAACATGTTGTCATGGGACCTATTGAAAAATTTCACATGTAAACAGGACTTATTTGTCAAGCTCCCTAAAAAAAGTTCAATATATGTCAAGACATAGCTAGCAAACAGTCACATAAATGAAACATCAATATAACAAATGATATGACTAAAACAAACTCTCGTCCAACAATGCAGTATAACAATTGCGCATGAATAATCAAAGATAAATGCATGTAAACTGTCTAGAACCATCCAGAAGAACCAAATCAGTGTAACATCAAAACATATAACAAGCAGGTATTGAAACAAATCGAAAATATTAAAATCCAAAGAAGCCGTTCGAACGATATAAGAGGTCATTCTAACGATATGCGAATGTCGTTCGAACTAGGTGAAAGATCACTACTAACGACCCAAAATAGTAGCCTCTCATTCGAAAGGTCCTTTCTAATGACCATCTAACGACCATACTAACGACCATACATGTACGTAGATTGGATCTTGCGCGAAGGGTCATTTGATCCACTCATTGAACGACGTGCATATGTTATTCAAACGACAGCCCAAAGTCATTCCAATGACTTTACAAACTCTCAATTCCAGCTCAAAATTAATGAAATATCTTCCCAGCGAAAGAGTTAACCGATAAAAAAAACTGGAAGTATGAAAATAGTAGCAAAACTGAATCAAAAACAAAACATGTAAGTTACACGTTAACATACTATCAAGGTGCTAAAAAATGGAGTGGAATGAATGGAACTGACACAAATGAATCATAATCCAAACATAAAGATACGTTCAAGAAGCTCTACACTACACCAAATCTGCACTATTGTCAAGGTCATTGACCCTAAAAAATCACCCTTGTCAAGGTCAATGACCGTGACATTTCGAGGCGAGACAACTTTTTTTGTCACGGTCGTGTCACAGTCATTGACCTTGACACAAAACTCGCATTTTGTGTCACGGTCATGTCGCGGTCAATGACCGTGACACGTTTGTCACGGTTTATAACCGTGACAAAGCCGTGACCCTTTATAAAAAAATTGTCATGATCAATGACCGTGACAATTCTGGGCAGAATTTAAAAAAAATCTGCTGGGCAGTATGGCCACTGCCACTGCCCAGCAGTATATTTGTACCTGTTATAACAACGTCGTACCTGTTCCAAACATCATATATCCAAACAAACTAAAGATAATGCAAATATATATTCATGACGATATAATCCAAATATTCAAAATAGAAATAATATACATGACGATATAATCCAAATATAATTAAAATGGACAAACTTAAAAATAATGTTACTACATGTCTTGGGTAAATGTGAGGAGGTGAGTAGGCCACACGACATACGAATTGACGCACCCACTAATATACGTCGTGCCGCATTGTTCGCGCAACCACAATAGGGAGTTCTCCTTCCCGGGTATGACATGGGTGATGAGCACCCTGGACTCCATCTGTTGAAGCGCACGTCCATGAACTATTCCACCCTCGACGATATTCGGGTCCCTCAACCCCCGTCCTATCCGCTGGCCATCAAATATGTCCAATATGAACACGCTCGGCCAACCAAGTGTCGACAATGGTCTGTTGAAGGGCGCCAAATAGGGAAGTGGATCATCGAAGTACGAATGTGTTGGTGATGAAGCAGCGAGGTCCACATACTCGTCATCCTGCGCCTCGTCCTCCCGCACCTCCTCCTCCACCGCCTTCTCCTTTCCTTTCCCTTTCCCTTTACGGTCTCCGCCCAACGTACGCTTCATGAATGCGTACATATCTTGGACCGTCGCCTCCAAACGAGACAGCTTCGCGTCGTGTGAATCCACCGTTCGAGCCAACCCGGTGTCGCTCGTCTCCAATTCGATGATCCTAGATTTGGCCACCCGCGAGCTCACTCCCCTTGTCCTCCCCTTGCGATCAGAGCCAAGCACTTGGCTGAGTGCGTCTGTGGACAAAGATGCCTTGTCGGCATCAGACTGTGGCTCATGCACTTCCTTAAGCTTTGCCTGAAACGACAAAAAGCACATGATTAGTAAAATAAGTAAACTAAAAAATTATAACGTAATTAACAAAAATTAAACTGTCGGATTACTTACAATCGTGGCCGCGATGCTCGGGCACACCTCCTTGTCCTTCCTCTTCTTCGTCCGAAGAGCCACATAAGTATCGAGCCTATGTGGCTTACCCCCTGGCCCACTCCCTACCCCCTGAAATAAAATAAAGAAAAGTAAAATTAGTATCGGCCCTGCAAAGTAAAATAATGAAGAATAATATATTTCTGTAGTTATAGAAAAATTAAATCTTACCTGCATCCTATGCTCCAGCTCGGCGTAAGAGGTCCGGCCGGAGTAGTGCACGTCCATCTTTTTTGCCCGATTTTCCCTCCCCGATTGGCGAGCAACCAATTGTCGATCCTCAATCTCATTGTCAATGAACTTCTGCCATTGTGCCAATGAGATCGGCTCCTTGGGCGGGACGGATTCACGCCATTGGATAATCGACTCTCTTGTTTTCCCAAAGTACCGTGCCCGCATATTTTTTTTCCACGACTTGAGTTGCTCCCTAATCTGCTCCAAGACGGGATCGGGTAAGTTTGGATCAAAGTTGAATTGTTCCTGTCCAACAAATACAATGTTTGATGCGAATAATTATAAATATAAATATAAATATAAATATGAAATAGAAATAGAAATTGAAATTGAAATTGAAATTGAAATTGAAATATTCATATAAATATATTACTTGTAGTGTCGCCCAAACAGCTAACTTGAGCTCATATGGCACCTCCTTCCAACTCATAAACCCCGGGCCGATGACCGTCTTTAGCAGCTCGAGGGATCTCGCTAATAGCTCCGACTTGTTCTCGACGGTAATCCCAAATTTTCCATATTTGGGGAGCCTAGGGGCGGAGGAGCCCTCGTCGCCTCCGCTACCACCGAGCCCAGACGACATCATCATAAACAGCATCATCATCTTTGCCTTAATATCTGAAGGAGACATTTTTGCTGTAAAAAAATGTTATTAGTACAGATAAAAAAAAAATGTTAATAGTACACATACACACACCCCTACCCCACCCCCACCACACACACGCACACGTCATGCCACTTTTAAAACTAATCAACCCAACATTTCATCAATTAAACTAACAATTATAGTATACAATTATTAATTTACTAATTTACAATAAGGGACAATCCTACTTTCATATGAAATTGGCACTAATTATTAATTTACTTTCATAAAAAACTATACAATTAAAATTACAATTAAAGCTATACAATTTCTTAATTAAAGATAACAATTGTTAAAATTGCCCCTCCACACCCCCCACACCCCACCCCCACCACACCCCTTGCCCCCCTCCCCCCGCCACTCACACACGCACACACCTACGCACACACACACACACACACCCCACCACCCACCACGACCCCCTCCCCCGCCCCCACCCCCACCCCCACTACCCCCCTCCCCCACCACACACCACCATACACACACCTACGCGCACACACACACACCCCACCCCACCCCCACCCCCTCCCCCCACCATGACCGTGACAACTACAGTTATTGTTTATCAATAAAATTATGACATGAGATAATTATAATTGGAGCATAAATTTCATTATCATAATATAATAAATTCAACCAAGTACAGAGATTCTACAAATTAAAGTGAGAATTTAATTTAAGACTTTCTAACAACATGCATGTGTATGGATTCTAATGATATTACCAGTGTATGGATTCTAACGAAAGTAACTAATGATATTCCTAAAAACATACAATTGGCAACATTTTTTGAATTTACTAAACTTTATATAATATTATCAAATTCTGTTAAAAAATTATCTAGGGTTTTACCTAATTGAATTAATTTCATGAATAAAATTATTATCAATTTAAATATTTATATAATTAAATTTAACATATGAATTCTAGAAGTTTTCTAACATTTACAGAATTTTAACTATCACTAACATTTACACCATTCTAACTATCACTAACATTTACACATATATATACACACATACACATATACATATACACACATATATATACACACATACACATACACATACACATACACATACACATACACATACACATACATATAGAAATGAAAGAGAAAGAGAGGAAAAAAAATATACCTTAGAGAGAGAGAGAGCAGAAATCGCGGATGAGAGAGAGAGAGAGAGGGAAAACCAAAAGAGGTGGGAAAAAAGAAGCCTAGGGCTTTTTTGCTGCAAAAGTTGTCACGGTCGTGTCAAGGTCATTGACCGTGACACAAATCTCGCGTTTTGTGTCACGTTCATTGACCTTGACACGACCGTGACACAGAATTATCACGATCATTGACCGTAACACGGCCGTGACAAGTAAATTTGTCACGGCCTTGTCACGGTCAAAGACCGTGACAATCCTGTGTCACGGTCGTGTCAAGGTCAATGACCGTGACACAAAACGCGAGATTTGTGACATGGTCAATGACCTTGACAAGGGTGGTCGGCTGAAAGGTGACAATTTGGCCATTTTGGTGTAGTGTTAATTAACCGCTAAATATCATCATACTACGCTTTAGCCATATGTGACAACAAACTATGAACTTAATCAACTAAACACACATCACACGCAGAAGTCGGGAAATTTTGATGATTCTACAAACAATAGCTTCATGACATGATCAATAAACAAAGGTCTCATAGTGCAAACCCGTTGATCTTCAATAAACTCCGTCAAATATAAACTCACATATTTTCTGTTATCTTTTTCTATTCAAGGTAATTTTGAAAGATCAGTCTAAAACAAAGTTAGCCCCCTTTGACAATTTTTCTATTTTTATTGTCTTTGATCTTTTATTGGGCTCTTGCCAATGGTGATTTTCCCGCAAAGACTTTGTCTTTTGTAGCCCTTTTCTATGCACACTCATAATATTTTCAATGCTGCACAAAATAATATAACACAAGCAACGATTCTTACATGCAAAACTTCCCCTAAGTCGATAAATGCATAGATGACAAAATTGAGAGGATAACATCTCACCAAAATCAAATATGCATGATAAGTTAAACATTCAAATAACCTTATTCATGTGTGTCATGGAATATATGTAGTCGAATAAAAAATGCAAATTAACTTCGAAACAACCCCATGAAACAAATAGTTAAGATCAATTAATGTATCTACATTATGGCTAAAAGTCCCAGCCACGTGGAAAAATGGAATGAAGGGGGTCCAAGCACACCAATATGTCATATCAAGTGTAAACTTAAGACACAAAAACCTAAAATATTTTTGCATTTTTCTAAACAAATGATACACATACGACTCAATAAAAGAGAAAAAATAAAACATAAATGATACACAAGACATAACACTATAAAAAAATATATCATGAAACAGGAATAGTGTATGAGAAAAATTCTAACACGGTCAACCATAAGATCTAGCATGGGAAGTATCATGTACAAACAAACGAGAGTTATAAAGTCTAATATCTAAATCCACTAAGTCCGATTTCCTAACCCAAGTTGGTGTGAAACGATGCATGGGGGTTTTGGGAATCAAAATGACTTTATTCTTAAACTTTCTAGGAGCATTCTTAAGGTCATAGCAATAACGTGCAAGGTGACCCTTCCTACCACAATGAGTGAAAGTGTAAACATGGAGAGGAATGTGACCTAAATGTGGACCTCTCCTAATGTTCCTAGTTGGCTCTCTCTCTCATATGGTTTTGGCTTTAATAGTGGAAGCAATATTATCATCGAATACAATTCCACCCATGTTATCTTTGATTTTGATGGTGCCTAAAATTCTATCCAACTTTTTCGACCTAGCCTCCAAAACAAATTTAATTCTACTCGAATCTCTCAATCTCTCCTCATGCTCTCTTATCCTAGATTCAAGCAAACGCCTAAACTACTCAAACTCTAAAAGAACCTTCTTCATAGCCTCCATCAAATCACGTTGTCTATCTCTCTCACCGTCAACAAACACTAGCTTATGTTGAAGATTCCTCTCATGTGCCCAAAGATCCTCTATCATCATTACATACAACACGTTCTTTCAACCTAGCTTCTAACTTCAAGTTAGCCTTATTCAGCTTCACTGTTTATGCATACAACTCATTGAAGTCAACTTGCAAGTCACTCATCTCCTCAAACTAGCCATCACTCTCATCTTCACTTTCTCGATCATCACAAACTATGGCCTCTAAAGTGTCATGCAAATCAATATCGTCGTCAACACTCACATGAATAGCCATGAACGCGGTAAAGCTGCGCTAAATGGGGGAAACATCTGCCTCTTTTGGTTCGCTATCACTAAGGATGGCATTGTATACTATCGATTTCTTGCCCTCCTTCCTTAGTTTAGTGGGGCACTAAGCTACCCTATGGCCATAACCCTCACAACCAAACCACCTCTCCGATTCATCCCTTTTAATCTTCTCACTACTTTTCTTTGGGAAACGACCGACCTTATTATTCATTTCTTTCTCAACTCTTTAAGATTCTTTATGTAACAACCCTCATTTTCTCACGTAAAGGCTGGCCAGGTACGATACGCCGAAGATGGGTCTTATCAATAATTTATACCATTATCAGCACTGAAGGGATATAAACTTTCTTTATTTTATATCAAAATCCATAATGAATAATACATCTGAAGAAAATCGATTCAACTCTTGAATAATAAAAATTAAATCATCATACAATGTCGATAATGTAAAACTAAGTACAACTAATATAAATAAACCCTTGGGCTTATGCCCGTACAAATCCCAGTTTGAAATAAAATGACAAAAAAGATGAAGTAAAACCTATACTACGATCAATGGAGCGATGTTCACTACGTCTAATGCAACTGCAAGTCTGATCCATCACCAGTCATGTTATCCCTGTCATTAAGAATACCTGGGGGGAAAACATTTATAATTTGGATCGGAGCCCGAGATGTGCAAGGATTCTTCACCAGTAAATATTCAATTTGTTAATAACTCATACTTCACGTCTCCTCATTGACGCTCACATGTTAAAAGTACCTCACCTCTCTTCTAGAAGCAGTCATACTCCTATCCTTAATAAAAAAGCCAATTGTAAATTCCATCGATTAATCATTCATATAAAGAATAATCCATTCTGATATACAACAACTATAAATGAATATCCATATCTAACACCCCAATTCCCTGATTAGATTCCCTAATATAAATTTCCAATTTATACAAACTAAGTGTAAAATCTTACATCATCAAATCCTGCAACCCTTGTCTATGTTTTCAATTAATTTAGTGATTATAATTCATAATTCCTATCATCTACCCCGTTAGACTATAAGTTTCACTATTTTAGATTACCAAATTATCATTCTCATTAATAATTGGTTACACCATCTCTCATTCTATTTAATGTTTTTCTATTTCCTTACACTATCCAATTATTATTATTAATAATTATCTGTCACATTAATCATTAGGACTTATCTAGTCCTTAATTATCCACACAATTCGTATTATCCCAACTTTATTATCATTAAGTAGTGTCTACATCATTAGACTAAAAGGGCACAGGTGTACCACAATGTGTAAAAGGGTAAATATATATGTTTGTATATATATATATATATATATATATATATATATATATATATATATATATATATATATATATATATATATATATATGACACAGAAATGAATCTTCCATTGGTGTCTCTTTCGTGCTCTATCGGCAAGTTCGGAGAAATCCCTTATCCTAAGTGAACATCACAAAACACACACAAGTTGGGGACGATCCCTACGCACGCCACCTGTACACGGCCCATACTCACCGGTGATACAAGAACAGTAAGCTCCAACACCTACCTCTCGAGTTTGGAACCTCCACGTAATACCTATATGGCCTATACATCGTCAAGCCCACCTGTACCGACGTGCGGTACGCAGCTCGTTGTGCAAACCCCCAAGCCGATAGGACGGTCCACTGGTATGTCCACACAAATACATATAAATACATATTATCACCCAATATGTATAAGTAGTTACTCTATAACTACCTTAATCCAAGTAAATCTCAATACTTATAAATTATAGCCTTCTTGGCTTAATTATGACATTTTAGTCAATTATCCCATATCTAATTTTAAGTCGTTACCTTACGACTACTTCCCAGTTAACTATTAAGTCTCATAAAATCGTTTTTGGACTTAAATCACACTTGTTTCCTAATTTATTACTCTTTAAATACCTAGGCATAGTTATTTTCCCAGATTATTAATAATAATTCACTTTTTGATACCTTTCCAATAATGTCTATATGTACATATATAAGAAGTAAACTAAACGTGAAAAGGGTTATATGTACATATATAAGAAATCCTCTAGTATGGATAAGTAGTGTCACCCCGACTACAATACCCAGACTCACTCATTTGGTCGGTATCTAATTCCTTCAAAATTTATTGCACACAACCCTACTATTAGGTCAGACACGCATTTATAAATTCAATATTTGATAATTCATTATATATATACATAATAACTTAAACCGGCAACCCCGAGCCTAATTTTCTTAACACTAGCACTTAATACCCGAGTCAATTTCCCCGACTTTAGATTTGATTAATCATACATTAATTAATTTATTAGAATGGTGTCACTCAACTAGAAAGCCCGGACTCACTCCCTTGGTCTGTATCCTAACTTCAATTCCCGTAAATAAGGTGACACACATATAAATTTCCCATCTCTCACCTCCTAGGTATAAACATCCCTTCTAATGAATTACCAATTCTATTTCATAAAATAATTTGTTTAACTCACTACTCAATTTTAATTCTTATCGATTTAAGTGTGGGTGTAACATTACTCTATAAATTACTTAACCCTCAATAAGTCCCTTTTCCCATCCACATTATTGTTCCTTTCAACTTTCTCATACCTATTAATAGACGAAGTAAAAATCTATTGGATTTAGGCTAAGGCACAAAAAAAAGAAACGAAAATGCCAAATCACCCATCATATCACTCGAACGACCGTGAGGTTTTGTTTCACGCCACAAAGAACAGTGGCCAAATAAATTAACCGGTCTGGTGCTAAAAAAATGAACGGATCCAGTGGCCTATTAAACGAACCGGTCCGGACCCGAATCGACTTCGTAAGATACTTATTCCGAGTTCTTTATTTTCTTCTCCAAATATCACTCCAACACTAATCCCACCCAAGATTTATGGTCTCCAACATCATCAACCATTGATATACTAATCTACACACTAAAATATACCCAAAACATCAATTAAATTCATGGGATTCATACATTCAATTGAGAATTCAACCCTATCTCAATTAAACCTAAATATCATTCAAATCCTCCAATTTTTCACCAAAGATTACACCATTGACATGGATTTAAACTCAAATTTCATATGGAGCTATTATCACATCAATTTATATGAAATCATTTTGGAAAACCCCATTTTTTATACCTGAATCCCAACCCAAAATAATATAGGTTAAACCAACTATAATATGAACTATAAACACACATAAATAGTTAAAGAAAGTTAAACCCTTGCCTCAATAGATAAATTCTATGACCTCATGTCGGGATCCGCCGGAGCTTGGCCAGAGTTCTCCTTTCTTCTCTCTTTGTTCTTCCTTTCTTTATTTTCTTCTTTCTTTCTTTCTCTCGTAGCTTATAAGAGAGAAAATAAGGCTTATCCTCTTATTAAACCCAAAATTGAATCATATACTAAAATGCGAGTCCCTACTAGTCCAAAAAATCTCCAGAACCCAAACACTACCCCTGGGTACTCTATTTCGACAATTTCGGCACATCTGAGACCAACCGTTCACTCAAAATCCCCATCCGAGTCACTTATAAAAAATTCAACCTTTTAAATCCAATACAACTCCGCACGTATTTTCCGAATAAAATATTATTATCTGTCGCTTTGTGCAACTGCGGCGTGATAAAAATAATCAAACTCATTTACTTATTGTCGTAAGTAAATATAACACCCATCAATATTAATCCGTCACTCACCAACTAATATTTAACCTACTCTTCAAATTCTCATTCACTTCAAAGTCTCAAATTAATAAATTACACTCACTCATGTAATTTAATTATCCATAAAAGTATGGGGTGTTACAGTTTTGATTAGGAGCGGGGAGTTATTTATATTCCTTCTAATCTTATATTTCTCTCAATTCCCGAGTTGGGCTTTAGGCCCTAACTTTGGACCCCCAAATGAGCTCAAATACAAAATCTAATTATCCCGATAACTACCAAACTCATATATATATATATATATATATATATATATATATATATATATATATATATATATATATATATATATATATATATATATATATCGGGACCATTTCTAAGGGTTTAAAATACACAAACGAGTCCGCAATACCACTCAAAGTGCGTCCCAAATATTTTTATTCAAAAATTTATATAATTGTGTCGTGACACACCCTAATACTTTTTATTAAAATTATAAATCCCTTTTGATTTATTATCAAATCATTAATGTCCAAATTCTAAAATTTATAAATAATACTGAATCTAATTACTCACAACCCGAATTCACTAGTTTCACCGAATTAATTTAATCCTTATTGAATTTTATTTTATTCCAAAAATACATGAGGGTATTACCCTTTCGATTGGTTTTGGAATTTCAGAAATTTCTTGAACTTTTTTGCCAACAAGGCTACATTTCTAGAATCGGTGTCCGAGTTATCATCCAAAACTAAAGTTACCTCTTGACAGACTTTCAAGGCAAATGCCCTTTTCTTTCTTTGGCACTTCCTTGGAGTTAAACATGTCGATCTTATAAATTTGTAAGTCACAAACAAGCTCTTCAACTTTAGTGGAATCAAGAGTACACAAATAATTTAAAACGGTTACCTTTATATCAAATCTTTTAGGCAACGACCTTAAGATTTTCTTTTTGACTCGGTGGTCGGGTATTTTCTGTTCTAAGTTAAACGACGAGTTGACAATATGGGATAACCTAGCGTAGAACTCATCAAACGACTCACTCTTTAACATTTTAATCATTTCAAATTAGGTGGTGAGATTTTGGAGTTTAGCGCCCTAACAGTGCTAGTTCCCTCATGAGTAAGTGCAAGGACATCCCAAGACTCTTTCGACGTCTCACACATCCTAATACAATTATACTCTTCTGGTGTGACAGACGAGGAAATTAAATTTAAACCTCTAGCATTAAATTGAGATAACCTATTCTCAGCATCGGTCCACGACTCATCAGGTTTTAAACTAATGACCTCTCCCTCTCTCGTGACTAGTGGAGACTACCCCTTTTCAACTGTTAACCAAACATGCTCATCTATGGAATTTTCATTCGCATTTTCCAATAAGCATAATTAGTTCCATAAAAAATAGGAGTTTAAAGACAATCGAACCCTCCAAATTCATACTTAAAAACACGGGATCAAAACATAATAATTTAGTGTTTAAGCTCTGATACCAATTTGTGAACTCCCCTACGTGTGTGCTTTAGGCAAAACAATCTTTATTAAAGAAATCACAATTTTATCTTGCACCAATTATGTGAACCAATTCAATTAACCCAATTTTATATATTTTAATCCCAAACGTGTGTCTAGATGGATTAAGAAGATAAAGTAAATAATATTCACAATGCCGGTGTACGAGAAAACCACAAAGCGAAAAAAATCTCGGACGGCCCAGGTCAGACAATCCACTATGATACAAAAATTACAAAGAAAGAATTTAGTCTTACTCAACAAATCGACTCCACGAGCCTTCACGCCTCTTCTTTTCTTCGATCACTCCTCTACAGAAGCAATGCAGGAGTCCACCCACGCTAGTACCCACAACACACGAGTCCACGTATGTATCTGTATCCACCGATACAACCTCAACAATTGTCAACGATTTGGAATACGGAGTCCACCACTTTTTCACCACAGAACAGCATGCACGAAGTCCATCGCACAAAATCAGGTTCTTCAATAGATAGAAGAATCACATAGGTGCAAACACAAGATCTCTATGACATATGGTTATATAAACTCGGATCTTGTAAACAAGAAATGATGTTTTTATCTTTGTAAAACTTGAAAACAAACTTGTAGAAATCATATCTCTTTTCAATTTTGTTCTCCTTTTTCTGAGTCAATGGCGCCTTAAATATTAAAACATATTTAAATAAAGTAATTGAATTCACTTTAATTTCCTCTAATTGATTGTTTGATAACTTCATGTGAGAAAATTAGATAAAATTTGACAAATTTTAATTGTGAAATTTTTTGTCATCCTCACTTTTGAATCAAACGGATCCTAATATTTCTTTTAAACACGGATTTAAAAGTAGTAAAGTTTAAAATCCAAAATTTTTAAAAAATGATTAAAGTTTATTAAAACAATTTTATCTGATGTTAAAGTTGTGAAAAAAATGCAAACAAATCAGTTTTTCTGTGTAAAAAAGAAAAAAAGAAAAAGTAGAAGACATGTGTATCACATGTAATCAAATACCTAGTGATATTGAGATTAGGGTTTGTAGTTATTATTGCCCCAACGAAGACACCCGATTTATATTGTAGATTCACAAAGAAATGGAGGATTTTATGGATGCTATTCCAATAAATTCAAGTTTTGAGTTTATTGATAGGTTAATTTTATGAGAAAAATATAAAATTTGATAAAAAAAATATTTTTTAGAGCCAACAATCATGTGTGATATATATATATATATATATATATATATATATATATATATATATATGGAGAGAGAGAGAGAGAGAGAGAGAGAGAGAGAGAGGCTCACCTACATCATGCACTATACATCACACCATACATCACACCTAATTATAGGCCCTAGAAAACTTTTTTTTCAAATTTTATATTTTTCCCTTGAAATTAACCTTTCAATCAACACATATACAAAAAATTAGGTCAAAATACACTTTTTTAGCTATTTTTAGAAAATTCACAAAAACAGCTGGCGCATACCCTTATAAATAAGGTATTTTTAGCAATTTTTTGCGGATTTTTTAAAAATAGTTACAAAATATATTTTGATCTAATTTTTTGCATATGTATTGATTAGAAGGTTAATTTCAAGGTAAAAATATAAAATTTGAAAAAAAAAGTTTTTTAGGGTCTGTAATTAAGCGTGATGCATGGATGATGTAGGTGAGCCTTCTCCTATATATATATATATATATATATATATATATATATATATATATATATAGTGAGGATCTCCTATATATATCAAACGGTATATACCAATTTTTTAAAATAGTAAAAAAAAATATTTTTTGTAGAATTTTTTTATATGACGTTTAAACAATTTAATAGACCCGTATAAAAAAATCAACTCGAAATAACATTTTTTGCTATTTTAAAAAAATCGGTCAAAAATTGCAAAAGTTTGACCCTTTTTTTTAAAATAGAAAAAATGAATTTTTTGTCGTGATTTTTTTATGACTCCCCCGAAAAGTTTAAATATCATATAAAAAAACTCGAGTCAAAATCATTTATATAATGGGTCCGCGCCAGCGGAGTCTGACTCTCTCTCTCTCTCTCTCTCTCTCTCTCTATATATATATATATATATATATATATATATATATATATATATATATATATATATATATATATATATATGCGCACACACACATATTTATCAATTTTGTCAATTTTTTAGAAAATTAAATTTAAAAACAAATACCAAACGCACACTAATTTTTTATAAATGGAAAATCCAAATTTAAATACCGTCTCAAAACCATATTTAAATCATATTTCTTCTAAACACGGATTCAAAACTAGTAAAGCTTAAAAATCTTTTTTTTTTAAATTTAAAGCAATCTTATCCCTTGTTAAAGTTGTGAGAAAAATGAAACAAATCAGTTTTGCTATTTATTTTTTTTACAAAGGAAATAAAGGAATACACGTGTATGATGTGTAATTAAACAATCCTTATCTCATTTATTTGTGGTTATTGTTGTCCCAAGGAAAAAAAAAACGTTTTGAAAATATGGAGTGAGAAAGCCAGTTTTGGCAAGATATAATTATAGTTGAGAGTGACAGTTCAGCTAACCACTCCTGTTTACTGTATTATGAAATTATTACAATTGAAAAAATTAGCAAGTGTAAAGATTGATGTTTGTTTCCTCGGATAACACACAACTTTCAAAGATTATACAAGGTAAATGGGTATTTGGCTATTATTTGATGTGTTTGATATATAAATTTATTTATACGTTATTTGTTAATATATAACACTTTTTATATTTGAAATTGATATAAATGTTAGCAAATTTTACATTGTTATTCGTGTGAAAAATTTTGCCAAACAAATTTTTCACTTCTTACAATTTTTATTTTTAGATTTTATATACTAAAATATTATTAAAACTGTTTTAAATAAAAAATGTCTTATCGGATTGTTTTATACAAAAAACGGTTTTAAAACTGTTAAAAATACTTTTTTAAAAGGTTTAAAAACTGTTTTGAATAATAAAAAAACGGTTTCGATTATTGTAAAAATTGTTTTTTAAAAATGTTGTAAAAAAACTGTTTTAAAAATTGTTTTAATAACTGTTTTCTAAAAACCGTTATATAAAAATTGTTTTAGAAATGTTTTAAAAACAGTTTTATTAAAATGTTTTTAAGAAATGTTTACAAAAATATTTAAATAAACTAATTGGATTGACTTTAATTTCGTCTAATTGATTGTTTGATAACTTCATGTGAGAAAACTAGGTAAAATTTGACAAATTTTAAGCGTGAAATTTTTTGTCATTCCCACTTTTGAATCAAACGGATCCTAATATTTCTTTTAAACACGGATTTAAAACCAGTAAATTTTAAAATCCAAATTTTTAAAAAATGATTAAAGCTCATTAAAACAATTTTTTCTGATGTTAAAGTTCTGAAAAAAATGAAAACAAATCGGTTTTTCTTTGTAAAAAAAGGAAAAACAGAAAAAGTGGAAAACGTGTGTATCACATGTAATAAAATATATAGTGATATTGATTTTTTGGTTTGTGGTTATTGTTGCCCTAACGAAAACACCCGAGTTATATTCTAACGTTTAGATACATAAAAAACAGTTAATATATAATAGAATTTATAAATAAAAAGTGCTTATATATAAAAACAGTTTATAAAGTGTTTCTTTTTATATTAACGTATTTCATATAAAACTGTTTTATTAAATTGTTTATATAAAACTATTTTATGTAAAACTGTTTTATAATTTTTTTATATAAACAGTTTATATAAAACTGCTTTATATAAATTATTTAAAAAATTTAACACCATTATTATTCATAGAAAATATTTTTTTCATTTTTTCTGTTTTTTTTGTCGTTGAACCAAAAAAATTATTTTCGTTTCTTAAAAACCGTATTTAAATGTTATCATTTACAATAATATTTTGTAATATGAAAGTATTTTTTTTTAAAGTTTATATATAAAAGAGCTTATATTTAAAAAACAGTTTTTTAACATGTAAAAAAACTTTTTCACGTTAAAGTATTTTGTGGTGTATGTTAATCATAATTTTTGTTGCAATTTTGTGATTTTGTTGTGTATGTTAATTATTTTACATTTTCCGAGCCCTCTGAGAGCGGAATTGGAAGGAATTTATCACGGTCTTAACATCGCACTCAAAAAGAAATGGAAAAGGATTTGCTTGAAGAATGACTGCCTCGAAGCCGTTAACCTCTGTAAACAGGATTGCACCTCCAACCACCCGCTGGCTAACATAATTGAAGACTGCAAGTTTCTCATTAATGAACTCAAGGCAAATATGGTGCATATCCCAAGGTCAAGTAACTTCATGGCTGACTGTATGGTAAAAATTGCGAAAGAAGCGGAAGAATTGTACAAGGAACATGATGAAGCTCCCGAAGAACTGCTTAGAATGGTGGACGAAGAGCTGGAGGAAGAGGGCTTCTCCTTTGATTAAGTTTTCTTAGGCTTCTGTTGTTTTCGTTTCCTGTTGTCACCAAAAAAAAAAATTATTTTACATTTTCATGTATTGGATGAGAGTTTTTTTTTGTTTTGTTCATTGCAATTCTTGTTTGCAAATAAAAAATGTAGTTAAAAAATATTAAAATAATCTTACTAACAGATATATAAATTAATGATGTTTATCGTATGCATGTATTGGATATATAAATATTGAATCAGATTTTTTTTATTTTTTTATAGAAACATATACAAATACATTATCTAAATTCACACTACATTCCTTCTCTTGTTGTTTTTATAGAAACATATCTCGTAATGAATATGACCCGTATGAAAGTGACATGGCATGACACAAAATCTCTTTTTTTTACCAAACACGAGCACGGACCACTTGACGAGTTGCGTTTTAAGTAGGTCGTGTTCACTTTCGGTAAAAAATAAGATTTCGTGTTGTGCTATATCGCTTTTATAGTGGTTGTGTTTCGTTTTAGGTAAAAAAAAGATTTTGAGGCGTGCCGTGTCATTTTTATTCTTATCGATTTCATGTTTGGTTAAAAAAAATAACATATATTTGTCATTTTTATTTTGAGGTGTGTCATGCCATAAGCATATATTGATGTTTCGATTAGTTGTCCACGGCGCTTATTTATTTTATAAATCATTGATCAATTTTGGCAGGATTTGAACATTGAATCCAAATTTGAAAATATTCTATTGAGGCTATTTATTAGGAATGGATGGATAATACATTTGTTGAACATTTGTGGATTTAACACTAGCAAATTTAGACATGTAGCTCTTTGCCCCAAAAATTAAAATGAAACTTTGTTAAATATACTATAGAGTGGATTTTTTTATAAAAATATGTTGTGAAAGTATTATTTAAGATTAACCATTCAAATTAACACGAAAAGGGATAAACTGATCATCTTACTGTGCCGCAACTATGTTCAAAAAATGAAAGCTTAAGATGAATATAATTTTTTTTAAGAGAGAGACAACACTGTATTTAACAGAACATACAAAATACTTTTATTTGAACAATACGGCGACCTAGTGAATTTAACGATCATTTTATTACTATCTGCCAGCAGTATCTCATATAGTAACCATTTGTAATGCAAACTATATGAGAAGGTGCATGATTCAAACCTTTTCCGATCAAAATAAAAATGATACGACATGCCTTAAAATCTTATTTTTACTTAAAACGAAACACGACTCCAATAAAAGTGATATGACACAACACGAAATCTCATTTTTTACCAAATGCGAACATGACCCACTTACAACGCAACACGTCAAGTGGCCCGTGCTCGTGTTTGGTAAAAAAACGGAGTTTTTGTGTCGTGTCATGTCACTTTCATACGGCCATATTCATTACGAGAGATGTTTCTATAAAAACAATAAGAGAAGGAATGTAGTGTGAATTTAGATAATGTATTTGTTTATTTGCTTCGTTATAACCGTGCGTACCGCACATCCTTTTGTTATTTAATAACTTTTAAAATATATTGTGTTTTTTAAACATAAAATATTTGGTGGATTTTAAAAAAAAATCTTTAGTGTTGCATTTGCCAAGTTGAGAGTTTACTTCATAATTTTGAAATATGTAATTATATAATTCTAACATTTTTTACTAAAGAAATCATGAATTTTAGAATATCCACAAATCAATTTTGGGGGGTTATAATTTTTTTTTTCAAATATAAAATTTAAAGAGAGAACATATTTGTGATTTGAAAATATTAGAGCGACCCACATTTGGTACTTAAAATCCAAACTTAATGACATGGCACGACCATGTCATCAGCTTTATCAGTCCTTATCAGCAACAAACTCATAAACCCAGATGAGAACAAAAAAAATATAGGTAGCATTTTCTATATAAAAAAACAAATTGTTTCCTTAACAAATTATACTGCATAAATAGTAAAAAAAAATCAGAAGAGCACCTATACATACCATTGACACGGATCATTTTTTAAAAATAGTAAAAAAATAGTAAATAAGTTTTTATGGATCCCCTCAAATGTTTAAATATCACACAAAAAAACGTAACTAAAAAATATTTTTTTTGCTATTTCAAAAAATGATTCGCATTAGCGGTACTTATAGGCGTTCGACAATCCATACATACTATCTTATTTACTCTATTATACAATTTTGAAACGACCAATGTCCTATCTGTTGTGTTCTACCCATTTATTACATTTGGAAAAATAAGAGCCGAAAATATTTAGCAATTGGAATGGTTGATGTTTGTTGCCTCGGATAACACACACCTTTCAAAGATTGTACAAAAACTTGTATAATCTTTATGTAAATATGATATTTGCCTCTAATTCGTTGTGATTGACTTTAATTTCCCCTAATTAATTATTTGATAATTTTATGTGAAAAAAATAAATAAAATTTGATAAATTTTAAGTGTGAAATTTTTTATCATCCCCACTTTTGAATCAAACGGATCCTAATATTTATTTTAAACACGGATTTAAAACCAGTAAAGTTTAAAGTCCAAATTTATAAAAAATGATTAAAGTTCATTAAAACAATTTTATCTGATGTTAAAGTTCCGAAAAACATGAAAACAAATGGGTTTTTCTGTGTAAAAAAAGGAAAACCAGAAAAAGTCGAAAACGTGTGTATCACATGTAATCAAATATATAGTGATATTGAGTTTTGGGTTTATGATTATTGTTGCCCCAACGAAAACACCCGAGTTATATTCTAACGTTTAGATACATTAAAAACAGTTAATGTATAATAGAATTTATAAATAAAAAAATGCTTATATATAAAAACAGTTTATAAAGTGTTTCTTTTTATATTAACGTATTTTATATAAAACTGTTGTATTAAATTGTTTATATAAAACTATTTTATGTAAAACTGTTTTATAATTTTTTCTATATAAACAGTTTATATAAAACTTCTTTTTATAAATTATTTAAAAAATTTAACACAGTTATTATTCATAGAAAATACTTTTTTCATTTTTTTTTTTTTTTTGCCGTTGAACCAAAAAAAAAAAAATTTCATTTCTTAAAAACCGTTTTTAAATGTTTTCATTTACAATAATATTTTGCAATATGAAAGTATTTTTTTAAAAAGTTTATATACAAAAGAGTTTATATATAAAAAAAAAAAAACAGTTTTTTAACGTGTAAAAAAACTTTTTCACGTTAAAGTATTTTGTGGTATATGTTAACCATAACTTTTGTTGCAATTTTGTGATTTTGTGGTGTATGTTAATTATTTTACATTTTCATGAATTGGATGAGAGTTTTTTGTTTGTTTTGTTAATTTCAATACTTGTTTGCAAATAGAAAATGTAGTTAAAAAATATTAAAATAATTTTACTAACAGATATATAAATTAATGAGGTTTATGGTATGCATGTGTTGGATATATAAATATTGAATCAGATTTTTTTTTTTTTTTGTTAATTGTAAATTTTGTTTACTAATAAAAAATGTAGTTAAAAAAATATTAATATAGTTGTACCAACGGATATATAAATTTATCAGGGATCATGCATCTCTTTAACATATATGTAAATATTGGAAGGGTTCGACTATTCGCATTCCTTGAGAGTGTTGTGGCACTCCAATTCTCCCCATAAAGTTATAAAATGACATAGTTACCCTTTATCAGTCTATCTCCCCCCATGTATATAATTCATTATACACTAAGAAAGATAGCATTGTCCTCTAATCACAAATATGTTCTTTCTTTTAATTTTATATTTGAAAAAAAAATTATAACCCTTAAAAATTGATTTATGGATATTCTAAAATTCATGATTTCTTTAGTAAAAAATGTTAGAATTATATAATTACATATTTCAAAATTACGAAGTAAACCCTCAACTTGGAAAATGCAACACTAAATATTTTATTTTAAAATCCACTAAATATTTGATGTTTAAAAAAATACAAGATATTTTAAAAATTATTAAATAACAAAAGGATGCGTCGTCTGGACGGTTATAACGATGCAAATATACAAATACATTATCTAAATCCACACTACATTCCTTCTCTTATTTATATTTATAGAAACATCTCTCGTAATGAATATGCCCCGTATGAAAGTGATATGGCATAACACAAAATCTCTTTTTTTTACCAAACATGAGCACGGACCACTTGACGAGTTGCGTTTTAAGTAGGTCGTGTTTACATTTGGTAAAAAATAAGATTTCGTGTTGTGCCATATCGCTTTTATAGGGGTCGTGTTTCGTTTTATGTAAAAAATAAGATTTTGAGGCGTGTCGTATCATTTTTATTCTGGTCGAGTTCATGTTTGGTTAAACAAAAAACATATATTTGTCATTTTTATTTTGAGGTGTGTCATGTCATAAACATATATTGATGTTTCGATTAGTTGTCCACGACGCTTATTTTTTTTATAAATCATTGATCAATTTTAGCTGGATTTAACATTGAATACAAATTTGAAAATATTCTATTTGAGGCTATTTATTAGGAATGGATGGATAATACATTTGTTGAACATTTGTGGATTTAACACTAGCAAATTTAGACATGTAGCTTTTTGCCCCAAAAATTAAAATGAAACTTTGTTAAATCTACTATAGAGTGGATTTTTTTATAAAAATATGTTGTGAAAGTATCATTTAAGATTAACCATTCAAAGGAAAAGGGATAAACTGATCATTTTATTATGCCGCAACTATGTTCAAAAAATGAAAGCTTAAGATGAATATAATTTTTTTTAAGAGAGAGACAACACTGTATTTAACAAGACATACAAAATACTTTTATTTGAACAATATGGGGACCGAGTGAATTTAAAGATCCTTTTATTACTATCTGCCAGCAGTATCTCATATAGTAACCATTTGTAATGCAAAGTATATGAGAAGGTGCATGATTCAAACCTTTCCCGACCAAAATAAAAATGACACGACACGCCTCAAAATCTTATTTTTACTTAAGACGAAACACGTCACCTATAAAAGTGGTATGGCACAACACGAAATCTCATTTTTTACCAAATGCGAGCATGACCCACTTAAAACGCAACACGTCAAGTGGTCCGTGCTCATGTTTGGTAAAAAAAAAAAAGATTTTGTGTCGTGTCATGTCACTTTCATACTGGTCATATTCATTACGAGAGATGTTTCTATAAAAACAATAAGAGAAGGAATGTAGTGTGAATTTAGATAATGTATTTGTATATTTGCATCGTTATAACCGTGCATACGGCATATCCTTTTGTTTTTTAATAACTTTTAAAATATATTGTGTTTCTTTAAACATAAATATTTAGTGGATTTAAAAAAAATATTTAGTGTTGCATTTGCCAAGTTGAGAGTTTACTTCATAATTTTGAAATATTCAATTATATAATTCTAACATTTTTTACTAAAGAAATCATGAATTTTAGAATATCTATAAATCAATTTTGGGGGGTTATAATTTTTTTTTCAAATGTAAAATTAAAAGAGAGAACATATTTATGATTGGAAAATGTTAGAGCAACCCACATTTGGTACTTAAAACCCAAACTTAATGATATGGCACTGCCATGTCATCAGCTTCATTAGTCCTCATCGGCCAGAAACTCATAAACCCATTTGAGAACAAAAAAAATATAGGTAGCATTTTCTATATATATAAAAAAAATTGTTTCCTAAAAAACAAATTGTACTGCATAAATAGTAAAAAAAACTCGGAATGTGGGTACTTGGATTTGGTATTGCGGGACCGGACGAGTAGCCCAACTAGGGAGGGCAAAGCCCAAGCCCTTCGCACCTTAACATTAATCCAGTTATGATTTAATCTTCTCCCATGTTCTCGCATAGAGATATTCCAGGAGAAGATGGTAAACGTGGGGGAGTCCAACACCCCCACTCCCCGAAAACATACATGTATATAATAAACCCTAGGTCCGGGGCAAAGGACACGCACTGTATACTCTGTAAACGCTCCTTGAAGCATATAGAAATAATACTGACTGCACCACCGTGGACGTAGGCATTCTTGTTGAACCACGTACATTTCCTGTTGTGTGATTAACATTTTATCTTCTTTTTAAGTTTCTTGTTTGTAAGAATTAATATAAAAATTGTTTTTTATATAAAAATAAAAACTATTTTCCTATTAGTATAATAAAACCGTTTTTTTTTAAAGTAAACAGTTTTTTATTAAAAGTAAAAAAAAATATTTTTCCCATAAAAAACAAAATATTATAATTATTAACTTGATATCGCGATTGATTAGTGCTGTTAGGGCGGACCCACATTCCCGCACCCACTTCATTTGTTGAATGTGGTTATGCGTAAGCGGCACTAATTAGTCGTGATATTTTTTCAATAAAAAATATCGCGATTAATTAGTGATGTTGACGCGGATCCACTTCATTTGTTGAATGTGGACGCGCCAGCGGCACTAATTAATTGCGATATTTTTTTAATAAAAGATATCGTTATTAATTAGTGCCGCTGACGTAGACCCACATCATTTGTTGAATGTGGGTCCGCGCCAGCGGCACTAATTAATCCCGATATTTTTTATTGAAAAAATATCGCGATTAATTAGTGTCGCTGGTGCGGACCCACATTCAACAAATGATTTCGGTCCGGGAATGTGGGTCCGCGCCAACGACATTAATTAATCGCGATATTTTTTTTCGCTCGGACCCACATTCCCGGACCCAAATCATTTGTTGAATGTAAGTCCGCGCCAGTTACACTAATTAATTGCCATATTTTTTTTAAACAGTTTTTTTATTAGAATTTATAAAATATTTTTTTAAATGCTGTTTTTAATTAAAAAAATTGTTTTATAGCGTTTTTTTTTATTAGTAAACATAATTTTTTTAATTTATGAAAAAATAATTATTTTAATAAAAAGCTGTTTAAATATAATAAAAAACAGTTTTTATATTAATAGGACTTTGTTTTATATCGAGAAAACAGTTAAAAAAGAATAGAAAACTTTTATAAAAAAATGACAAAAAAGACAAGAATGTGGTCTCTGGGAGGTTTTACCTGCGGTTCATGTAGAACCTTGAGTCATAAATTGTTGTGCTGGGAATGCTGTGGTGGACAACGTGCTTCTGACCACTATCCCATGCTAATTCACACTGGCGACGGTAAACAACTTACTCTACTAGGCCTTTTACACTTCTTGTGACTTGGTTTGAGAGTACAACTTGTTATATGGAGTACAACTTGATATAGTTATACTTGAGAGTGGAAACTCACACCGGAGTATTTGTTAGAAAAAAGTTTGATGTCTTCGAAATATCAATTCTTTTAATGTCTTGGATTGTGATTGGTCAATACCGCTATCGCGGATCCATTTTTCATCAGTGATGTGGGTTCACGTCAACGGTATTGACCAACCACAATCCAAGACAGAGACATCAATTTCTTTTCCTTATTTGCTATATGAGAGTGAAAAATCACACCTGATTTGTTCAAACTTTTTGCGACTTGGTTTGAGAAACCTGATTTTGATGAGGGTCTCGTAAACTCGTGATCGTGGGATGATAACAGTTATTACTTGTTTCGTTTTGTTCAACTTAGGACCGATTATAACGAGAAAAACCTTTTAAACTTTAGGGCCCGCTTCATTCTGTATTCAGAAAACTGGATTCAAACGTTGTTTTTAAATACAGTTTTTATGTTTATAATATTTGGTGTGAATTTGGTAAACTTGTTTTTAAATACAGGTTTTTAAAAATTTGACAAATTTGACAAACATTTATATTTATATTATACATATATGTGTGTTTGTATATATATAAACATACATAAAATCTTCATACGTACATGATACATGAATATATACATATATACATATATACATACATGTATGCATACATACATATGTAGTTATGTATGCATACATGTATGTATATATGCATACATTCATGTATCATATATGGATGAAAGTTTATGTATGTGTTAATATATATATAGAGAGAGCGGATCTTATGAGGTCCATCAGTTTGAGGTCCCTGAATGAGGTCCATTTTTTTAAAATAGTAAAAAAATTATTTTTGGGCTGATTTTTATGTGTTGACATATATAGAGAGAGAGCGGATCTCATGAGGTCCATCAATTTGAGGTGCCTGAATGAGATCCATTTTTTTAAATTAATAAAAAAAATATTTTTTGGTTGATTTTTTTTATGATTTTTAAATATTTCAGTAGGGTCATATACAAAAATCAACTCAAAATGATCTATTTAATATTTTAAAACAATCGATCAAATTTTGTCAATTTTTAACAACTTAAAAACAAATTAAAAATTGACAGAGTTTGACCGATTTTTTTAAAATAGCAAAATATTTTGAGTTGATTATTTTTTTATGGCCCTATTGAAATGTTCAAAAACCATATAAAAAAAAACAGCCCAATTTTTTTTTTTAGTGTTTTAAAAAAAGTGACCTCATTTAGGGAGCCGAAACTGGGACCACACTTGATCCTTTCGCTATATATAATTATAGTACATATGTATTAAAAAATATTATCAATTCATGTATATATATAATTTTCAATTCATGTATGAATATAATTTTTTTTTTAAATATGTACTATATATATATACAATAATAATAATATTATTTAACTTTATATTATTTCATACGTAATTTTGTGTACATGTACATATATATTTTTTATTTATAAGAATTATACACATATTAGTGTATTATGTATGTATATTATATATTAAGGTATAAATGCATTAAATATTAAGAATGAATAATTCCGAGTTTAAAAATAAAAAACAGAAGTTATAAAATACCATCAACCTGTTTTCTGAAAAACTTTATTATAATACAGAAAAATTATAATTCACTGCTTAAAATCAGGTTCACAAACACAAATTTTTATCAGAGTTGTATTTAAACATATATAACAAAATTATAATTGCGAACCAAACATGCCCTTAGTTTTTCTAGTGGCATGACCATCACCCATTATTGCATGCAAACTATCATGTTCCCCAAGAGTGTTTGCCACACAATTAATAAACTTGACAGCAATTTGTTATGAGGGGGAGACGATTCTCGTAGAAAATTCACCGGTACGTTTAAGGATGGGTGGTGTAGAGGCAATAAAATCACCCCACCAAACGAGATTAATATTGAAAGACAACAATTTGTCAACTATCTCATTACTATATTAGGGGCATGGAATATGAGTGTTATTAATAACCTCTTTGTCACGAGTGTTACGAATGAAATATTAGGTACCCTTTAATTGCGTGGTAACACTCATGATGATAGACCAACTTGAAATCCTTGCGCTAACAGTAAATTTTACATTAAATCTTGTCATATTTGCCTTATTGACACCGGTCTCAACACCTCCTTTAATGAATTTTGGAATAAAATTGGGCTTCTTAAAATTCCTCAAAAATTAAAATAGTTCATTTCGCTTGTGTTGCATGGAAAACTTATAACTAATGCGCATACGTTGGGGAGAGGTATCACTGCCAATGCGGATTGTGACTTACGTAAGATTTGGTTTAATATTTTACAAGTTTCGATAAGTGGCACCAAAGTATGTATCTTACTTTCCATGAGTGGGTTATAAATAATATTTGGCGTAAGAAAAATAATGACTAGAATGCAAACAAATGGTATGTGATATTTATTTCTCGTATTTAGAATGCTAATAATTTACTTGTTTTTTAAGGAAAATAGACTCTACCTCACTTGATTTCCAATTTGGATCGCAATGATATCAAACTAGCTTTCACGGGAAATGATAATCAATTGATGATTGATATTGTGTCACTAATTTCATGGGTGTTTTCACCTACGAATGATATTAAAGAGAATACCAATGGTAGTTAGAATGAAATGATTTAAATTGGAGCCTTTGGAGGATTGGAACGAGATGATCAAGGAGGGTGGAAGGTGGGCTTTTATGGGAAATTGAGAGGTCCAGCTTGATGTCTTAAAGCCGAGCTTTATAGATTATATAAGGGACAAAATATGATAAGGGAACGAGGATGGAAGAATACGCATGTGGAATCAGATTCCCTTCCGGCGGTGTGCCTCGTTAACTAAACTGATATAACTTATTGTAAGGACATATTTCATAGGTCCGTTATCAATTTGTTATGTCATATACCGCTACACCGTCGAAGACCATTCAAGAGACATCTACATCAAAGACGGATCCGAATTATTAAAGTTCTTCATCATTCAAAGCTCCATGAAGTTTACATTGGTAAGGTTATGTTTTAAATACCTTTACTTTTCACTTAGAGCTTTTGGGAGATTTTTACAAAATATTTTCTATGTGTTGGAGCGGACTTTTTCGTCAGATATTGAGAATGAGTATTTTTTTAAAGTTTTGAAGCGGACCTCGATTTTGACGCCCAGGTCGTTCGCGCGAGATCAGCATCTCGTTCGAACGAGATTGGAAGTCGCGTGATGTTGTTTGAACGATATGCGTACTTCGTTCGAGCGACATATGCTTCTCATTCGAACAAGCTCTATTTTTTAGGCGGCGCGTTTTACTATAAATACTCATTATTTGGTAACGTTTTCATTAAGAAGTCCATACGTTTTCCAGAACAGAAACACTGCCAAAGCAGTAATCTTTAGGCTTCTTCTTTTAGGGGTTTAATCCTCTTTTGTTTACAATTCACAAAACTCCCATCTTGCTTTAGTGAATTGTTTTGGTGATCAAGAACACAAGTTTTGCCCTTGTTTATTATTTGTGGGGAGATCTCTACAACCGACAGCTGCGTGCTATTGTGGAGGGAGTCCTTGTGAAGATTTCAGACTGCGTGTCTAGGATTGCGATCCTTGTGGTATAGCTGCGCGTGAACCACTGCAGATTTCTAGTCGTTGCTTTGAGGGTTTGACGAAGACACCGTGCATTACTCTTGGGGGCGATGCAAGTTGATATCTAAGTCAATGGTCTTGTAAACTTTTCAAAGTTCTAGGAATAAAAGGTTTTGCCCTACGGGGATTTTTCCTTAAGCTTGTGTCGCATGCTTTTTTTTATTTTATGGTTTGACACACGCACACACGCAGTTGAATGAATTGGGGCTGATTTATTTTGGTTTAAAAATAGACAGTAATTAAATAAGTGTGCCAACATAGAAAGTTGCGAATTTAATCAATTATCACACAGTCGCACTCTTCTCAAATTGGTATCAGAGCGGGTTACGCTAATTTATCGTGTATTCTTATTTTTTGCAAAAATTTATGTGATATTGAGTTTTTTTAAAATTAGTTTTGTGAAAAATCGCAATTTTTCCAATGGAACGCCCATTTAATGAGGAACCTATTTTTGAAAAAGTTCACGACCGTGCTGAACAATTAAAAAGTTTGAATTTGAAACTTTGCAAAAGAATTAATATTTTGGAAAAAGAAAATTCTCTCTTTAAAAGTAAGATTGAATATTTGCAAGCGTTTCAAACTCAAAGTGATATTTGTCGTGAGAACTTTGGTAATTTGTGTATTGATTTTGATTCTTTGAAAATTGCTAAAAAAAGAGTGATGAGAAAGTCCTTGTTTTAGAGAATGAATTGAAGGACTTAAAAAATTCCAGGGTTCCCGTTTGTGCCGTCGAGGATAAAAAATTAATCGATGATTTTACGGCACATGAAAAGACTCTTAGGGATAAGTTTGTTTTAATTGAGGGAGAGCATGATAAACTGTTAAGTTTAATTGAAAATTTGAAAAAGAAATTCCTGTCTTTGGAAGAGTCTAATTCTTTGCTTGAGTCAAAATATTTGAAGTTAAAAAATGATTTGACTGACTCAAGTAGGTTTGATAGTGATGGTAATGGCTCCTCTTGTTCTCATGCTTCTAGTGCTAAAGCCAAAACCATTATTTGTTTTAGAGGGTCAACCGTTCCAAAGGATGTTAGAAAAGATCACACTTTAGGTGTCGTTCCACCCGTTTACACTTGTTCATATTGTGGTAGGAAAGGTCACATTAGGAGATTTTGTTTTGATCTTGGAAGAGATCCTAGGAATTCGAAGTCTAGTGTTTTGTTGGTTCCCAAAACCCCGTGTCGACGTGTTACATCCGTTTGGGTTAGGAAATCACTTTTGGATACATTAGATTTTAGAATACTTAATTCTCATTTGCTTGCACATGATTCTTCTCTTTCCATATCATATAGATGATTGTGTTTGCATGTTTGTCATATGCTAGTTATGCTTTTTGATATATTTTTTCTAGCGTTGTGACATGTAATTTTGGTATAGATTTTTGCTTTTGAAAAATACAAAAATATTTTATTTTGACAAAATTTTTGAAAAATCTAAAAATATTTTTGTATTTTGTTTACACCGTTTATGGATGAAAACTTAGGATGACCAAGTCACAACATCATTTCATTTTTTATGTGACTGTTTGATAGTGTTTTGAGATAATAGGTCAATTCATCCTTGTGCTTTATAATGTTTGGAGTCATTAAGATGTAATTAAGTGTTACTTCCTACATGTTTGACTCATGTTTCCTTTATTGCACACATGCACGGATTTGTTTGATTATTGTGCTTGTCTTATCACATGTTGGTTGGGTGTTTTCACTTCATTCCTGTCCTTAAAACGAACCAACCGCGATAAATTTTGATAAGGAAATTGTGCATATAAAAACCGTTTTGTGAGTTTGTGTGCTTTATTTGAAAACGGGGAGGGGCTGCGAAAGGTAATTACCTATTCTTTGAGGAAAAGCCACCGTTAAAAAGGACCTAAAAATTGAGGAATTTTATTATCCGGGGTCCAAAGAGGTTTAAAAGAGGCCGAAAAAATTTAAAGGCAATAAAAAGGAAATTCATGCCAAAAAAAGGGGGCATTTTAGGTTTTTGCACCAATTCTCCAAAGTTTGAGAATTTAGTTTATTCACCTCTAAAAGAAAATATATATGAGGGTGTTTGGTACGAGAATTAAAACGGGTTTGCACGTCCTTGAAATGCTTGAAAATGCGCTACATAGTTTTGGACGTTATTGGTGTGGAAATCATTTGACTTTGATTTATGGATTTGTATAAGTCGATGTCATTTAAATTCAACAAACTTTTACACCTAAGGATTCTTTTAATGTTCATTCGTTAGGGGTACACGTATTCATCGTGCACATATGATTGATTGAGTTTATTTACCTATCGAATGTGTTCACACCCATTCCTTTCGTTTCCATGTCTTGGTTGTTTGAGTTTAAATCCATGGTGTGATTTTTGTATTATATTTTTTTTCAAAGTGGTATCTTATTTTTGTATGAAAAATTTGAAAAAATCAAAAATAGTTTGTGAATGTTTTTTTGAGATATCCCTTTGCATGCGCGTAGTTTGATCCTTGTTTGCTATGCATTTTATCGTGTCACTCCATGTTTTGATTGTTTCTTCTTATCTGTCTATTTGGGGACATCATAAAAAGGGGGAGAAAGAATTATCATGTTATGGGGGAGTTTTTGCATTATGGGGGAGATTTGATTATTAATGCTTTATTCTTATATCATTTCAAACTCGATGTGTCATGAAGGTTTTTGCTTTATCTCATGTGTGTAGGTACAAAGATTGAACATCATGATGTTGCACACCCTGATGAGAAAATCTTTGAGATTTGACGAAGATGATTGAAGAACAGTTTTGAGTTCTTGCAAATTTATTCATGGGAGGGTAGATTTGTATAGGCATTTTGGTTTTTGATAATTCGGATTTTTATGTATGTACCGGCATAGACATAGGGGGAGATTTGTAATGACATATTTTCATAGGTCCGTTATCAATTTGTTATGTCATATACCGCTACACCGTCGAAGACCATTCAAGAGACATCTACATCAAAGACGGATCCGAATTATTCAAGTTATTCATCATTCAAAGCTCCGAGAAGTTTACTTTGGTAAGGTTCTGTTTTAAATACCTTTACTTTTCACTTAGAGCTTTTGGGATATTTTTACAAAATATTTTCATATATTTGTCATTTTTATTTTGAGGTGTGTCATGCCATAAGCATATATTGATGTTTCGATTAGTTGTCCACGTCGCTTATTTATTTTTTAAATCATTGATCAATTTTGGCAGGATTTGAACATTGAATCCAAATTTGAAAATATTCTATTGAGGCTATTTATTAGGAATGTATGGATAATACATTTGTTGAACATTTGTGGATTTAACACTAGCAAATTTAGACATGTAGATCTTTGCCCCAAAAATTAAAATGAAACTTTGTTAAATATACTATAGAGTGGATTTTTTTATAAAAATATGTTGTGAAAGTATTATTTAAGATTAACCATTCAAATTAACAGGAAAAGGGATAAACTGATCATCTTACTGTGACGCAACTATGTTCAAAAAATGAAAGCTTAAGATGAATATAATTTTTTTTAAGAGAGTGACAACACTGTATTTAATAGAACATACAAAATACTTTTATTTGAACAATACGGCGACCTAGTGAATTTAACGATCCTTTTATTACTATCTGCCAGCAGTATCTCATATAGTAACCATTTGTAATGGTATATGAGAAGGTGCATGATTCAAATGCAAGCTTGTATTATAACAATGAGAAACCTGTGTTACATGAGAAATGGGGAAACAACTGTGAACAATGTGAAAGCCCTACCACACTAACAATTACACCAAAATATAAAAACACTCAAAGATCATGGTGGAGGTGGATGGGAGGTGCTTGGTGCATTTGGATCATAAGGGTCATAATAGAAGGGGGGAGGAGGACCGCCGAAGTTGAGCTGGTGAAGGTGGACTTGGAGTTGGTACATCATCCGGGTGTCCCTCCGGTAAGCCGCTTGGTCTTGATTGTATTGGGTGATGAACCCGTCGAGACGGGACTCAACCGTCGAAAGGCGACTATCGAAGTTTGCCCCCGGGGGCTCGAAATCGGAGTCCTCCTCATCCTCCTCAAATTCTTCCTCGTCGACGTCCACCATTGGGTCATCATGAGCTTCCTCGGCCACATCCTCCTCGAGAATGGGAAGGTCGGGGAGAGCTACGCGCATTTGGCGTTCGCTTCGAGTGGTGGACGTGCCGCCAATGGGGCGAGGGAGTCAAATTTGTTGATCGGGGTCATCCACTCCAGCTTCCATCAAGAGCTCCGTGATGAAACGGGCGTAAGGTAGAGCAGTTTTGCCATATTCATCATAGGCGGCATTGAGGATATCCGCATAGAGGAGCTGGGCAAGGTTGATGGTGCTCTCGGGGTCCAAAAAGTAATAAAGGAAATTGGCGTGCCGTAACCGGACCACCGAGTCATTAGTGGTTTGGTGGATGGCCCCACAAGCAATGAGGTGCGTGAAGCGCACCGTGGCGGCCAAACCACCAATAGGAAAGGATTCGCGCGCCCATTCGACCCCGGGTGCCATGCGGGCAATGCATTCTTCTTTTGTGTGGGGGGCACCATTGTTCGGGTATTGGAAGGGCACGGGGAGGATCACCCCTTTGGCACGCATTTTGCGTGCGATGATGGCCGCCGAGAAGGGAATAGTGATACCGTCAAGGTATGCCTCGTGAAGCGTGGAGGATTTGCAAACCAAGGTCGCATAAAATTGGCGAATGGCGGCATCAAACACGTTATTGCTCGTAGGGGCGAGGAAAGAGCACCTCCCTCGGCGAGCAAATAGGGCGGTGACATCGCCCGGAAGGTGGTCCCAATCCACGAAACGTTCAATGTGAATGGGGCGCGTAGCCGAGAAGTATTGGTCGGCCCAATGACGTTCTTGGACGCATCGAAAGACCCCCTTACCCGGGTCGGCAAGGATGGTGGTATCATCATATTTCTTTGGGCGGAGGTCGGGGCGGCGTTGGCGCGGCATATTGACGAAAAGAGGGAGAGAGAGGGAGAAAATATGGGAGAGAAAGGAGTGAGGGAGATTGTTTTGGTGTGAGAAATGGAGGAGGGGTGGTGGGGTATTTATAGGTGTGAAGGGGTGGGTTTTTGGTGGGAAATATGAAAGGGTGGGAAGGAGAGGAGGGAAGGGGTGAATTGGGTTGAATTTGGGAAGGAGGGAAGGATTTGGAGGGAAGAAAAACGAAGGGGAAAGAAGGGGAAAAGAATGGAGGGAAGGGGATGAATGTGCAAAAGAAGGGGGGAAGAATCTGTCAGGTACCCCGAACCGGTTCGGGTGTACCTGCGAACCGGTTCGCCCCCCCGAACCGGTTCAGGTTGGGGTTCGGGGTGGCAAGCTGGTCCGAACGCTGGAATTCACTCTTTTCTCCATTTCAAAGTGCTCTCTCATCCTCTAACTTGTGCATAAGGCCCCTAAAAACCTTCTAGACCCTAGGGTTCCCTAAAAATTCCTTGAATTCAACATCGTGATACGTAATAGCTCCCTCGAAATGCGTGCTAACCGATCTCTTTTGTAACTCAGGCTCCTGACTCCTAACTAACCTATTCACAAACGACTCCTATACACACAATTTCACCCCATACGCGTCGGGGGTGCGACGACCTCACTTTCTCAGCTCAATTGATCCTGTAAACGGGATCCGACAATCAAATTGTGTCGACCTCTTCTGCACACGCCTCAAGATATGGCTTTAGGCGTTGTCCATTTACTTTTAACGTGTTTTCCCCTTTTAAATCGTCTAGTTCAACAGCTCCATGGAGAAAAACGTTCTTAACGACGAATGGGCCGGACCATCGTGACCGCAACTTGCCTGGAAAGAGTTGAAGCCTAGAGTTGTAGAGAAGAACTTTTTGCCCGGGATGAAACTCTTTTCTTCAAATGATGCTATCATGAGCAAGTTTCATCCTTTCTTTTGATATTTTGGCGTTCTCATACGCATCATTGCGTAGTTCTTCTAGCTCATTCAATTGAAGCTTACGGGCTTCACCGGCTTTGTCCAATGCATAGTTCAATTATTTAATTGCCCAATACGCTTTGTGTTCGAGCTCAAAAGGAAGATGGAAAGGTTTTCCATACATAAAACGAAAGGTAGACATGCCGAGTTGATTCTTGAATGCGGTACGATAGGCCTATAGTGCATCGGTCAATCTAAGGGACCAATCTTTCCGGGTAGTATTGACGGTCTTTTCAAGAATATTCTTGATCTCCCGATTCGCTAACTCGGCCTGCCCATTCGTCTGTGGGTTATATGTCGTGCCAACCTTGTGGACGACGCCATACTTTCTCATGAGCTTCTCGAATGGCCTATTGCAAAAGTGCGTGCCATTATCACTAATTATCGGTTTCGGTGCACCGAAGCGAGAAAGTATGTGTTCCTGTAGGAACTTTATCACTACTTTGTTGTTATTAGTCTTAGTAGCTATATCTTCTACCCATTTAGAAACGTAGTCTACCGCGACTATGATGTATAGGAAACCAAAGGACGGGGGGAAGGGACCCAAGAAGTCAATACCCCAACAATCAAATATCTCAATGATGAGTATGGGGGTAAGGGGAATCATGTCGCGTCGAGAAATGGCTCCCATTCGTTGGCACCTATTGCATGACTTGCAAGTGTCATTCGCATCCCGAAAGATTGTGGGCCAATAGAGGCCGGATTGCAAAATTTTAGCGGCCGTCTTTTTCGCCGAGAAATGGCCTCCACATGCTTCCGAATGACAAAAATGGATGACTTTCGGGATCTCGTCATCCGGTGCACATCGTCGGATGATTTGGTCGGCGCAATATTTAAAGAGGAAAGGATCATCGTAAAAGAACATGCGCGACCAATTAAGAAACCTCTTCTTATCTTGCGGTGTCCAATTGGGAGGGACGGCTCCCATGATAAGATAGTTCACTATGTCCGCAAACCAGGGATATGAAGAAGTAGCGAATAATTGCTCATCCGGAAAATGCTCGTCTATGGGTATGGGATCACTAGGTATGTCGGACGAAAGCCGAGATAAATGGTCGGCAACGACGTTTTCTACTCCTTTCTTATCCTTGATGGAGAGATTAAACTCTTGTAGGAGTAGGATCCACCTTATGAGACGCGTCTTGGCGTCTTTCTTCGCAAGTAAATACTTTAAAGCCGCGTGGTCGGTGAAAACAGTAATGGGAGAACCAATGAGATGGGAACGTAACTTATCGAGGGCAAAGACTACTGCTAGCAACTCCTTCTCCATGGTAGAGTAGTTGAGTTGAGGTCCGGTAAGAGTCCGGCTAGCGTAGTAGATGACATGACCTTGCTTATCTTTACATTGGCCCAAAACGGCCCCAATCGCGTAATCGCTTGCGTCACACATAAGTTCGAATGGTAAGGACCAATTCGGAACTTGCATGATGGGAGCGGACACGAGCATATTTCTCAACTTATCAAAGGAGCTTTGGCATGCCTCTGTCCACTCAAATGGGTTGTCCTTCATGAGTAGGTTGCTTAAGGGCCTAGCGATGGCGCTAAAGTCCTTAATGAACCTTCGATAGAACCCCGCGTGGCCCAAGAAGGAGCGTACGTCTTTCAGAGATTTCGGTGGGGGAAGATCAACTATGACATCTATCTTAGCCCTATCAACCTCTATTCCGTTGGATGAAACAATGTGGCCAAGAACTATTCCCTCGGTGACCATGAAATGGCACTTTTCCCAATTCAGCACTAAGTTTTTGTCCACACATCGGGTAAGTACTTTCTCCAACTTGTCCAAACAATGGTCGAAAGAGGTGCCAAAAACATTGAAATCGTCCATGAACACTTCGAGTCCTCTCTCGACCATGTCGTTAAATAAGCTCAACATGCACCTTTGAAACGTCGCGGGTGCATTACACAAGCCAAATGGCATACGTTTGTAGACAAACGTACCAAAAGGGCAAGTGAAGGTCGTCTTCTCTTGGTCAAGTACATCTACCTCAATTTGGTTATATCCGGAATAACCATCTAGGAAGCAATAATAAGGGTGGCCCGCAACTCTCTCAAGCATTTGATCAATGAATGGTAAAGGGAAATGGTCTTTCCTAGTTCCCGCATTGAGTTTCCGGTAATCAATGCAAACGCGCCAATCGGTGGTGGTGCATTGGGGAACAAGCTCTCCCTTAGCATTCTCGATCACAGTCATACCTGACTTCTTCGGGACGACTTGAATAGGGCTCATCCGAAATTGGATAGATAATCTCGGCATCCAATAATTTGATGATCTCGGTTTTCACGACTTCTTTCATGTTGGGGTTCAGTCTTCTTTGCATTTCTCTAGAGGGCTTGACATCCTCTTCAAGATGAATCTTGTGAGTGCAAATCAGAGGACTTATCCCCTTCAAATCAGCGATACACCAACCAAAAGCACTTTGGTGCTTCCTCAGAATTCTCAACAATTTACCCTCCTGCCCTTCATCTAGGCTAGAGGAGATAACAACAGGAAATGTCTCATCCTCTCCTAGGTATGCATATTTGATATGGGAGGGGAGTTTCTTTAATTCGAGGGTTGGAAATTTTTCACTGGAGGGAACCATGTGTGTATCCCTCGGAGGTAATTCCTCGAATCTAGAAACCCAATTAACCTCTCTCACGTCCTCGTCCGACGTACTCTCATCGAGTAATTCTCTCACCCTTCCAACCTCCCTCTCGAAGTGAGTATACGTCCCCTCACACTCATAGCGCGTCGCTAAACAGGACTCTAAAGCGTCGCCAAAGAAATTTTCCTCTAAGTACTCTTCTACTACCTCATCTATGAGGCTCATCGCGTGAAGATCGTCTTCCTCCCCTGCATTTTGGGCTATGTGGAAGATGTTAGTATCCAAGGTCATGTTCCCAAAAGTGAGTTTCATTCGCCCATTTCTTGTATTGATGATTGCATTAGCCGTAGCCAAGAAAGGGCGCCCAAGGATGATGGGAACATGATTGCTCGAGTTGAAGGAGGGCTCCGTGTCCCAAATGACAAAATCTACCGGGAAGTAGAAAGTGTCAACTTGGACGATCACGTCCTCGACTATGCCTCGTGGGATCTTCACTGATCGATCCGCTAATTGGAGAGTGACCTTTGTGGGCTTGAGGTCGCCCAAGTCAAGTTGCCTATAAATAGAGTAAGGGAGTATGTTTACGCTTGCTCCCAAGTCAAGTAAGGCTTTCTCAATTCGATTTTCTCCAATGATGCAGGATATAGTGGGTGCACCGGGATCTTTGAATTTCGGCGGGAGATCATTTAGTAGAATGGAGCTCACGTTCTGGGCTAGAAATACATTCTTTTTTACCTTCATCTTCCTTTTTACTGTCAACAAATCTTTGATAACTTTGCCATAAGCTGGAATTTGTTTGATGGCATCAAGGAAGGGTAAATTCAGCTTTACTTGCTTAAGTACTTCTAGCACTTCATCACGTGGATTCCCTTTTTGAGCGGGAATCAACCTTCGAGGAAATGGTGCAGCGGAGGGTGGTTTCACTACCACCTCAGGCTCACTAGTGTCTTCCTTGTCACTCTCGTTCAAGGGGACATCTTCGGCCTCTTTCGTGCCGGGCGAAATCTCCTTGTCTTTTGTTGTGTCGTGTGGAGAAGGTGATAAATCAACTACTCTTCCACTACGAAGAGTGGTCACTACTTGACATTGCTCCTGATGTTCGGTAGATGTGGAGCTAACACTAGTTTGACCTTGGGGAGGTCGTTGGCCCTGGGCAGGAAACTTTCCCATCTCCTGGACACTCAACGAGGATTGTATCTTTGACAGATTTGCATTTATGTCGCCGATGAGGTGATCATATTTGGCATTGGTTGCAGTTTGGCTTGCAATGAATTGATTCATGGTATCCTCGAGAGTTCTCCGCTGTGGTGGGATATAATTTCCATGAGATTGTGGTGCTTGCACATGTCCTTGCATGTGTGGAGCTTGTTGAAATTATTGTGGTGGAGGAGGGGCAACATGTGAAGGAGGGTTCATTGCGGCATGTTGTTGCCCGTAGCTAAAACCGGGATGGTTTTTCCACGAAGGGTTGTATGAATTCCCATGCGAGGCACCGAAATTACCCTTATAACCTCCTATACCACTAACTTGCTCCTGCAACATTACTTTGTAGGCGGGTATCGTCGGACATTCCTCAGTTGAATGTCCCGCCTCACAAATCGCACACACCTTCACGATAGGGTTTGGAATGGGTCCAGCTAGTCCTTTTCCATATAACTCGCATAGGTCTTGCAATCCTTTCTCAATGGTGTCCAATCGACAATCCGTCATAGAATTCTTATCTACGTGGAATAGGCCGTATGCCGATGGAGCAGTGGTGGGTTTTCGATTTTGATTTTGAGAGTTCGGGTCAGAGGTATCCCAGGATTGGGTAGTCTCGGCGACATACCTCATGTGAAGATCAGCATCGTGGGCATCGAGATCGACAAACGGACCGCTTCCCATAGTTTCAACAAGTTGTTTAGAGTTAAGATTTAACCCATTATAGATAAAGGACATGATTTTCGATGGATCAAATCCATGATGGGGGCATGAAGCCACTAACTCGTTGAAACGTTCATAACATCGATGGAATGGCTCATTTTCATGTTGCCTAAATGCTTGAATTTGAGCCTTGATAGAGATTGTTCGATGTGTTGGGAAGAATTTCTTGAGAAATTTAGACTGTAGCTCATTCCAGGATGGAATTGAGCTTGGAGGTAAAGACCATAGCCAAGCTTTAGTTTTATCTTTAAGCGAGAAAGGGAAGAGTTTGAGGCGGATCACCTCTTGTGTGCAGGTTTGATCATTGAGAGTATCACACACGTCTTCAAATTCCCTTATATGGAGGTATGGCTTTTCAGAATCCATACCGTGATAATGTGGTAGCGTCTGGATCATTCCATTTTTGAAACGAAACTGCCCGGCATTATACGGGAGTATAATGCATCCCGGAGTGACAGTGCGCTCAGGATATAAGAATTCTCTCAACGGGCGGTACGGAAGCTCGTCCTCACCGGTGGGTGCATTACTATGTTGCGACATCTCTCTCTCACTTGATGACTCGTCGCTGTCACTATGTGTGCTCGAAGTGTGTCCTACAAATGAGAATGGAGTGTTACTAGAGACTGAGTGCAACGGTGTGGGCGGTGGGATCCAAAACTGTGGGGCGTTTGGAGTGTGGGGACTATCAGGATTATACTCAACAAGTGGATTTTCGTGAATGCTGGTTGGAGTATTATGGGGTGTGGGAGTAGTTTCAGAATTTTGCATTAAAGTTTAGGAGAGGTGATGATTATGAATCTTTTTGTGCTTTTTATTTTTATTTTTATTTTTTTTTGTTTTAGTCAAAGCTTTGGATTAACTCAATCTAATCCTAAGTCTACCTAAATCCCCGGCAACGGCGCCAAAAACTTGACACGACTCAGAATGTGTCTCTAAAGTGTGTACTCTCTAGGCTCAAGTGTAAGCCTGTCGCTCAAGTAATAATCCGACAAGTCGGGTATCGATCCTCAGGGAAAAAGGACAACGAAGTTGTGACGACGGGATAAGACGGAAGAATCCTAACGATGACTCTAAAAAGGACAAGAAAAGATTTGGTTTTGGTTTTTGGGATTGATTAAACTAAATGCAATTATGAAATTATGATGAAATATGCAACTAACTAAATTATCTAAATGAAGAATGAAGAGTTAAATTGAAACTTTTTGAACCTAAATGAGGAGAAAATAGGATGGATATATAATCCCCCAACCCTAGTGTAATGTAGTGACAACGTCAATCATAAATTTATCCGATTAATCCGACCCGGAATTTAGGACTCCCAAGCATTATGTATACGAGGTTCAAGCCCGCGTCATACCTAATCTGAGGATGAGTAAATCGGTATCGCGATAATTGTACTCAAATTGTACTCTAAATCATCACGAGTACCCAAAGGTAAACGAGATATAAAGATCCACAACTATTATGTAATTACGCAATACGATCGAGATTTATCATTAAATTCATAGGATTAACGTTATACACATACACTAACACATCAGGTTGGGTTCATGTATCCCAACCTTTGAAACCTAGCCGGACATGTTAAATAGACTAATGCATGAAATAATAACGTTGCATGTGTATGAAATCATGATGAAACAAGATTGAAACGTGTAAAGATGTATTATGAACGCAACAATACGTTAAATCGAATATGGAAAACTAAGCATGCAAGAACAATGACAAGAATCTTGATATTTGAATTAAAACTTGAAAAACAAACCCTTAACAATTGAATCTTGAAGCAAATAATTCCTTTGATGTTCCTAGATGTTTCTCCTTCTTCTTCTCTATCAAAAACTGAGTAAAACTACTCCTAATGGCTGCCCCTAAGTTGTTGCCTACGTTCCCTACAATTTTTGAGAAGTTAAAACCTAATAGGAGTCTTGGGAACCAATCAGCATAAAGGACAAATTTCGCGCATCAGGTACCCCGAACCGGTTCGGGTGTACCTGCGAACCGGTTCGCCCCCCCCCCCCAAACCGGGTCGGCCTGGGGTTCGCGAATGTATGCTGGCCTGGAGTAAAACACTTAGCATTTTTCTGGCTTTTCTCTTCTTTTCTTGGATTTTTCTTCAACTTCAACTGAGCATAACTTTTCAACCGTAGCTCGGATTTGGGTGTCGTTTCTTCTAGTGTTCTCGTTGTTCCGAGATCTTCAACTTTCCAGTTGACTTCTCCTTCCGGATCTGGCTGTAAAATTACCAATTTGCCCTTGAACTTGCCTTCTTAGCTTTTCTAGCATTGTCTTGCTTCCTCCTTTGCACTGCTTGCATAATTAACCTGTAAAACCAATAGGAGAAGCACAAAACACGAAATACTCGCCACGAAGGTTAGTAGCATAAATGTGAATCAAATCCATATATGTTACATCACTCGGGTTCACAAAAGTACCGAAATTAGGGGGATAAATATACAATATTTATGCCCAATCAGAGAATCTCATAAATTCAATGTGAAGACGTGAAACGTGAATCAAAACTACGACATGATCTTTCTCTGAAGGTTGGCTGCTACGTTTTTATCACAACGTCATAGTCTTAATGGAATCGTGACAAGTAAAAATTATCCTATGACTCAAAGTAGTTTTTGTTCGGAATAATGTCAAATACATACAAATGACACTATGTGGAAATTTCTCCTTACCAAAAATCAGTTCAAAATGATGTTTTTTGGTAGCTAAAAAAGGGTAAATATTTGACATTTTGTATGTTGCTTAAAAACTGACACATTTTTTAAAGTACCCAAAAAAATAGCTCAAAATTATTTTTTTGGTATTTAATTAAAATGGGTCAATCTTTAACAATTTTTAACTCATACATTTGTTTTAAATACTAAAACATTTATTTTGAGTTAATATTTTAGGGGTACCATGAAATGTTTAAAATCCATAGAATATATAGTCAAACTCTCAAACATATCACATTAAATACACATGGCATATTTATTGATTTATACATGTATGTATATGTATACATTTATGCATCATGTATGTCTGAAAGTTTTATGTACGTATTTAGATAGATAGATAGATAGATAGATAGATAGATAGATAGATAGATAGATAGATAGATAGATAGAGAGAGAGAGAGAGAGAGAGAGAGAGAGAGAGAGAGAGAGGAAAACGCACATACATCGTGATGTATACATTACACCATACATCATACCTAATTCTAGGCGCTAAAAAATATTTATCCCAAATTTTTATTTTTCTTTTGAAACTTACCTTCCAATAAACCTATATTCAAAAAATTAAATCCAAATACATTTTTTAGTTATTTTTAAAAAAATCACAAAAAACAGCTATCGATCCCCTTATAAGTAAGATATTTTGAACAGTTTTTTGTGATTTTTTTTAAATTAGATATAAAATGTATTTTGGCCTACTTTTTTTAATATGGATTGGTCGGAAGTTTAGTTCTAAGGGGAAAATATAAAATTTCATAAAAAATAGTTTTCTAGGACAACAACTAGGTGTGATGTATAGATGATTTATAGAGCATGACGTACGTGAGAATTCTCATATATATATATATGAGTGATGATAGGGAGACCCACTTTTTGGACCCAATTTTGAAACCCACACATAAGACAAAAATGGGTACAAACTTTTAATGCATATTTTGATGCCCTGACGGGTCCCACAACAATAAGGTATAAATTTTTAATGCTGTGGATTTTAAAATTATGTCCAAAAGTGGGTCTCCCTATCTTTATCCACACACACATTTATCAATTTTGTCAATTTTTTAGAAAATTAAATTTAAAAATATGTTACCAAACGCACACTAATTTTTATAAATGGAAAACCCAAATTTAAAAACTGTCTCTCAAAATCATATTTAAATCGTATTTCTTCTAAAAACGGATTCAAACTAATAAAGCTTAACAATCGAAATTTATAAAATTTTAAACAATCTTATCCCTTGTTAAAGTTGTGAGAAAAATGAAAACAAATCAGTTTTGCTTTTTATTTTTTTATTTTTTAAAAAGGAAATAATGAAAGACACGTGTATGACGTGTAATCAAACAATCTTTATCTCATTTATTTGTGGCTATTGTTGTCTAACGAAAAAAAATGTTTTGAAAATCAATAATGGATTCGACCATAGGAGTGGCATTGGATCATTTGGAGGGATTGCCAGAAATGAAGATGGAGATTGGATAGTGGGCTTTACCGGAAAAATTCAAGGCACAGCGAGCCCTCTGCGGGCAGAATTGGAAGGAATTTATCACGGTCTTAACATCGCTCTCAAAAAGAAATGGAAAAGTGTTTGCTTGAAGAATGACTGCCTCGAAGCTGTTAACCTCTGTAAACAATATTGCACCTCCAACCACCCGTTGGCTAACATAATTGAAGACTGCAAGTTTCTCATTAACGAACTCAAGGCAAAATTGGTGCATATCCCAAGGGCTAGTAACTTCATGGCTGACTGTATGGTTAAAATTGCGAAAGAAGGGGAAGACTTGTACAAGGAACATGATGAAGCTCCCGAAGAACTGCTTAGAATGGTGGACGAAGAGCTGGAGGAAGAGGGCTTCCCCTTCTGATTAAGTTTTCTTAGGTTTCTGTTGTTTTCTTTTCCTGTTATCACCAAAAAAAAAATAACAAATCAGTTTTGGCAGGATATAATTATAGTCGAGAGTGACAACTCACACTACTATCTTATTTACTCTATTATACAATTTTGAAAGGACCAATGTCCTATCTGTTGTGTTCTACCCATTTATTACATTTCAAAAAATAAGAGTCGAAAATATTTAACAATTGGAAAGATTGATGTTTGTTGCCTAGGATAACACACAACTTTCAAAGATTATACAAAAACTTGTATAATCTTTATGTAAATAGGGTATTTGCCTCTAATTCGTTGTGATTGATACAAAAATTTATTTACAAATTTTTTGTTAATGTACAATATTTTCTATGTTTAAAATTGACACAAATGTTGAAAAATTTTATTTTATTATTTGTGTGGGAAATATTTGTCAAATAAATTTGTCACTTCTTACAATTTTTTTTATACTAAAATATTTTTAAAACTGTTTTAAATAAAAAAAAACTGTTTTATAAGATTGCTTTAAAAAAATAACTGTTTTATAAAAACTGCTTTATAAATGTTTTAAAAAATGTATGAAAAAATATTTAAATAAAGTAATTGAATTCACTTTAATTTCCTCTAATTGATTGTTTGATAACTTCATGTGAGAAAATTAGATAAAATTTGACAAATTTTAATTGTGAAATTTTTTGTCATCCTCACTTTTGAATCAAACGGATCCTAATATTTCTTTTAAACACGGATTTAAAACTAGTAAAGTTTAAAATCCAAAATTTTTAAAAAATGATTAAAGTTTATTAAAACAACTTTATCTGATCTTAAAGTTGTGAAAAAAATGAAAACAAATCAGTTTTTCTTTGTAAAAAAGAAAAAAAGAAAAAGTAGAAGACATGTGTATCACATGTAATCAAATATCTAGTGATATTGAGATTAGGGTTTGTGGTTATTGTTGCCCCAACGAAGACACCCGAGTTATATTGGACATTCAATAAAGAAATGGAGGATTTTATGGATGCTATTCCAATAAATTCAAGTTTTGAGTTTATTGATAGGTTAATTTTACGAGAAAACTATAAAATTTGATAAAAAAATATTTTTTAGAGCCAACAATCATGTGTGATATATATATATATATATATATATATATATATATATGTATGTATGTATATATATATGGAGAGAGAGAGAGAGAGACTCGCCTACATCATGCACTATACATCATACCGTACATCACACCTAATTATAGGCCCAAGAAAATATTTTTTTCAAATTTTATATTTTTCCCTTGAAATTAACCTTTCAATCAACACATATGCAAAAAATTAGCAAGTGTAAAGATTGATGTTTGTTTCCTCGGATAACACACAACTTTCAAATATTATACAAGGTAAATGGGTATTTGGCTATGATTTTATGTGTTTGATATATAAATTTATTTATACGTTATTTGTTAATATATAACACTTTTTATATTTGAAATTGATATAAATGTTAGCAAATTTTACATTGTTATTCGTGTGAAAAATTTTGCCAAACGAATTTTTCACTTCTTACAATTTTTATTTTTAGATTTTTTATACTAAAATATTATTAAAACTGTTTTAAAAACTGTTTTAAATAAAAAATGTCTTATCGGATTGTTTTATAAAAAACGGTTTTAAAACTGTTAAAAATACTGTTTTAAAAGGTCTAAAAACTGTTTTGAATAATAAAAAAAATGGTTTCGAATATTGTAAAAATTGTTTTATTAAAATTTTGTAAAAAAACTGTTTTAAAAATTGTTTTAATAACTGTTTCATAAAAACCGTTTTATAAAAACTGTTTTAGAAATGTTTTAAAAACTGTTTTATAAAAATGTTTTTAAGAAATGTTTACAAAAATATTTAAATAAATTAATTGGATTGACATTAATTTCGTCTAATTTATTGTTTAATAACTTCATGTGAGAAAACTAGGTAAAATTTGACAAATTTTAATCGGGAAATTATTTGTCATTCCCACTTTTGAATGAAACGGATCCTAATATTTCTTTTAAACACGGATTTAAAACCAGTAAATTTTAAAATCCAAATTTTTAAAAAATGATTAAAGTTCATTAAAACAATTTTTTCTGATGTTAAAGTTCTGAAAAAAATGAAAACAAATCGGTTTTTCTTTGTAAAAAAAGGAAAAACAGAAAAAGTGGAAAACGTGTGTATCACATGTAATAAAATATATAGTGATATTGATTTTTTGGTTTGTGGTTATTGTTGCCCCAACGAAAACACCCGAGTTATATTCTAACGTTTAGATACATAAAAAACAGTTAATATATAATAGAATTTATAAATAAAAAATGCTTATATATAAAAACAGTTTATAAAGTGTTTCTTTTAATATTAACGTATTTCATATAAAACTGTTTTATTAAATTGTTTATATAAAACTATTTTATGTAAAACTGTTTTATAATTTTTTTTATATAAACAGTTTTTATAAAACTGCTTTATATAAATTATTTAAAAAATTTAACACCATTATTGTTCATAGAAAATATTTTTTTCATTTTTCTGTTTTTTTTTTGCCGTTGAACCAAAAAAATTATTTTCGTTTCTTAAAAACCGTATTTAAATGTTTTCATTTACAATAATATTTTGTAATATGAAAGTAATTTTTAAAAAAGTTTATAAATAAAAGAGCTTATACTTTTAAAAAACAGTTTTTTAACATGTAAAAAAACTTTTTCACGTCAAAGTATTTTGTGGTGTATGTTAATCTTAACTTTTGTTGCAATTTTGTGATTTTGTTGTGTATGTTAATTATTTTACATTTTCATGTATTGGATGAGAGTTTTTTTTTTTGTTTTGTTAATTGCAATTCTTGTTTGCAAATAAAAATGTAGTTAAAAAATATTAAAATAACTTTACTAACAGATATTTAAATTAATGAGGTTTATCGTATGCATGTGTTGGATATATAAATATTGAATCAGATTTTTTTTATTTTTTTATAGAAACATATATAAATTCATTATCTAAATTCACGCTACATTCCTTCTCTTATTATTTTTATAGAAACATATCTCGTAATGACCCGTATGAAAGTGACATGGCATGACACAAAATCTCTTTTTTTACCAAACACGAGCACGGACCACTTGACGAGTTGCGTTTTAAGTAGGTCGTGTTCACATTTGGTAAAAAATAAGATTTCGTGTTGTGCCATATCGCTTTTATAGTGGTTGTGTTTCGTTTTAGGTAAAAAAAAGATTTTGAGGTGTGTCGTGTCATTTTTATTCGGATCGATTTCATGTTTGGTTAAAAAAAATAACATATATTTGTCATTTTTATTTTGAGGTGTGTCATGCCATAAGCATATATTGATGTTTCGATTAGTTGTCCACGGCGCTTATTTATTTTATAAATCATTGATCAATTTTGGCAGGATTTGAACATTGAATCCAAATTTGAAAATATTCTATTGAGGCTATTTATTAGGAATGGATGGATAATACATTTGTGGATTTAACACTAGCAAATTTAGACATGTAGCTCTTTGCCCCAAAAATTAAAATGAAACTTTGTTAAATCTACTATAGAGTGGATTTTTTTATAAAAACATTTTGTGAAAGTATTATTTAAGATTAACCATTCAAATTAACAGGAAAAGGGATAAACTGATCATCTTACTTTGCCGCAACTATGTTCAAAAAATGAAAGATTAAGATGAATATAATTTTTTTTAAGAGAGAGACAACACTATATTTAACAAAACATACAAAATACTTTTATTTGAACAATACGGGGACCTAGTGAATTTAACGATCCTTTTATTACTATCTGCCAGCAGTATCTCATATAGTAACCATTTGTAATGCAAAGTATATGAGAAGGTGCATGATTCAAACCTTTTCCGATCAAAATAAAAATGATACGACATGCCTTAAAATCTTATTTTTACTTAAAACGAAACACGACTCCAATAAAAGTGATATGACACAACACGAAATCTCATTTTTTATCAAATGCGAACATGACCCACTTACAACGCAACACGTCAAGTGGCCCGTGCTCCTGTTTGGTAAAAAAACAGAGTTTTTGTGTCGTGTCATGTCACTTTCATACGGGCCATATTCATTACGAGAGATGTTTCTATAAAAACAATAAGAGAAGGAATGTAGTGTGAATTTAGATAATGTATTTGTTTATTTGCTTCGTTATAATCGGACGTACCGCACATCCTTTTGTTATTTAATAACTTTTAAAATATATTGTGTTTTTTAAGCATAAAATATTTAGTGGATTTAAAAAAAAAATATTTAGTGTTGCATTTGCCAAGTTGAGAGTTTACTTCATAATTTTGAAATATGTAATTATATAATTCTAACATTTTTTACTAAAGAAATCATGAATTTTAGAAAATCCACAAATCAATTTTGGGGGGTTATAATTTTTTTTTTCAAATATAAAATTAAAAGAGAGAACATATTTGTGATTGAAAAATATTAGAGCGACCCACATTTGATACTTAAAATCCAAACTTAATGACATGGCACGACCATGTCATCAGCTTCATCAGTCCTTATCAGCAACAAACTCATAAACCCATTTGAGAACAAAAAATATATAGGTAGCATTTTCTATATAAAAAACAAATTGTTTCCTTAACAACAAATTATACTGAATAAATAGTAAAAAAAACTTGGAAGAGCACCTATACATACCATTGACACAGATCATTTTTTAAAAATAGTAAAAAAATAGTAAATAAGTTTTTAAGGATCCCCTCAAATGTTTAAATATCACACAAAAAACCGTAACTAAAAAATATATTTTTTTGCTATTTTAAAAAATGATTCGCATTAGCGGTACTTATAGGCGTTTGACAATCCATACATACTATCTTATTTACTCTATTATACAATTTTGAAACGACCAATGTCCTATCTGTTGTGTTCTACCCATTTATTACATTTGAAAAAATAAGAGCCGAAAATATTTAGCGATTGGAATGGTTGATGTTTGTTGTCTCGGATAACACACACCTTTCAAAGATTGTACAAAAACTTGTATAATCTTTATGTAAATAGGATATTTGCCTCTAATTCGTTGTGATTGACTTTAATTTCGCCTAATTAATTATTTTATAATTTTATGTACAAAAAATAAATAAAATTTGATAAATTTTAAGTGTGAAATTTTTTATCATCCCCACTTTTGAATCAAACGGATCCTAATATTTCTTTTTAACACGGATTTAAAACCAGTAAAGTTTAAAGTCCAAATTTTTAAAAAATGATTGAAGTTCATTAAAACAATTTTATCTGATGTTAAAGTTCCGAAAAAAATGAAAACAAATGGGTTTTTCTTGGTAAAGAAAGGAAAAACAGAAAAAGTCGAAAATGTGTGTATCACATGTAATCAAATATATAGTGATATTGAGTTTTGGGTTTGTTGTTATTGTTGCCCCAACGAAAACACCCGAGTTATATTCTAACGTTTAGATACATAAAAAACAGTTAATGCATAATAGAATTTATAAATAAAAAAATGCTTATATATAAAAACAGTTTATAAAGCGTTTCTTTTTATATTAACGTATTTAATATAAAACTGTTTTATTAAATTGTTTATATAAAACTGTTTTATAATTTTTTTTATATAAACAGTTTATATAAAACTGATTTATATAAATTATTTAAAATATTTAACACAGTTATTATTCATAGAAAATACTTTTTTCATTTTTTCTGTTTTTTTTTTTGCCGTTGAACCAAAAAAAAATATTTTCGTTTCTTAAAAACTGTATTTAAATGTTTTCATTTACAATAATATTTTGCAATATGAAAGTATTTTTTTTAAAAGTTTATATACAAAAGAGTTTATATATAAAAAAAACAGTTTTTTAACGTGTAAAAAAACTTTTTCACGTTAAAGTATTTTGTGGTATATGTTAATCATAACTTTTGTTGCAATTTTGTGATTTTGTGGTGTATGTTAATTATTTTACATTTTCATGAATTGGACGAGAGTTTTTTTTTTGTTTTGTTAATTGCAATACTTGTTTGCAAATAAAAAATGTAGTTAAAAAATATTAAAATAACTTTACTAACAGATATATAAAATAATGAGGTTTATGCTATGCATGTGTTGGATATATAAATATTGAATCAGATTTTTTTTTTTTTTGTTAATTGTAAATTTAGTTTACTAATAAAAAATGTAGTTAAAAAAATATTAATATAATTGTACTAACGGATATATAAATTTATGAGGATCATGCATCTCTTTAACATATATGTAAATATTGAAAGGGTTCGACTATTCGCACTCCTTGAGAGTGTTGTGGCACTCCAATTCTCCCCATAAAGTTATTAAATGACATAGTTATCCTTTATCAGTCTATCTCCCCCCATCTATATAATTCATTATACACTAAGAAAGATAGCATTGTCCTCTAATCAGAGCAACCCTTATGCATAGGGTATAAATGAACTGAACTAGTCAAAATATACACTGGCGAAAGTGAGGAAATTGCTGTGGGTAAAAAAAAATATTACCAAATATACCCTATTTGTATCAAAACGACATCGTAGTGGGTGACGGAATGACACCCTTGGGCGGAACATGTTGTTCCGCTTAAGGGTTGTCCATAATTTAATTTTTCTCCCCAAAATTATTATCTTATTTTGTTTAGACCCAAATTATTATAAAATATATATGTTCTTTTATGTTCGGTTAATGTTATATTTAGTTATTAGTGTCGAAAAATATTTAAATGAATTATTACCTAAATAATAAAAATAAATTTTTTACGCTAGTGAAAATATAGGGTATACGATTTGGGTTTAACTTTTGTCAAGCATATATTTTATTTTATGAATTGTAAATTTACACATGCCATGCTCATGGAGCAGTGTAAGGCAAAAAGTGGGTTTAACTTTAGTCTTCATTGTTTGTCATAAAAACAGTCAGATATAAATTGGGAAAACAGTCAGATATAACTTTAGTCTTCATCGTACATGTTTTTAGGAATTAAACATTTGGGGTAGAAAGTGTAGTTGTGTAAAAATTGGGAAAACACTAAGCGGAACATGATGTTCCGCTTTGGAGCTTTAAAACCAACTAGTGTAATTCTATATTTGTTAAATTTTACACTACCAAATGCTATATATGAATCTATACGGTACGCACAACATACATCAAAACTCCATTTTTACCCTTTTAGCATTCCCATAAGGGTTGCTCTCACAAATATGTTCTCTCTTTTAATTTTATATTTGAAAAAAAAAAATTATAACCCTTAAAAATTGATTTATGGACATTCTAAAATTCATGATTTCTTTAGTGAAAAATGTTAGAATTATATAATTACATATTTCAAAATTACGAAGTAAACCCTCAACTTGGCAAATGCAACACTAAATATTTTTTTTTAAATCCACTAAATATTTGATGTTTAAAAAAACACAAGATATTTTAAAAATTATTAAATAACAAAAGGATGCGTCGTATCCACGGTTATAACGATGCAAATATACAAATACATTATCTAAATCCACACTACATTCCTTCTCTTATTTTATTTTATAGAAACATCTCTCGTAATGAATATGGCCCGTATGAAAGTGATATGGCATAACACAAAATCTCTTTTTTTTACCAAACATGAGCACAGACCACTTGACGGGTTGCGTTTTAAGTAGGTCGTGTTTACATTTGGTAAAAAAATAAGATTTTGTGTTGTGTCATATCGCTTTTATAGGGGTCGTGTTTCGTGTTATGTAAAAATAAGATTTTGAGGCGTGTCGTATTATTTTTATTCTGGTCGAGTTCATGTTTGGTAAAAAAAACCCCATATATTTGTCATTTTTATTTTGAGGTGTGTCATGTCATAAACATATATTGATGTTTCGATTAGTTGTCCACGACGCTTATTTTTTTATAAATCATTGAAAAAATTTAGCAGGATTTAAACATTGAATCCAAATTTGAAAATATTCTATTGAGGCTATTTATTAGGAATGGATGGATAATACATTTGTTGAACATTTGTGGATTTAACACTAGCAAATTTAGACATGTAGCTTTTTGCCCCAAAAATTAAAATGAAACTTTGTTAAATCTACTATAGAGTGGATTTTTTTATAAAAATATGTTGTGAAAGTATCATTTAAGATTAACCATTCAAACGAAAAGGGATAAACTGATCATTTTATTGTGTCGCAACTATGTTCAAAAAATGAAAGCTTAAGATGAATATAATTTTTTTTAAGAGAGAGACAATACTGTATTTAACAAGACATACAGAATACTTTTATTTGAACAATATGGGGACCGAGTGAATTTAAAGATCCTTTTATTACTATCTGCCAGCAGTATCTCATATAGTAACCATTTGTAATGCAAAGTATATGCGAAGGTGCATGATTCAAAACTTTACCGACCAAAATAAAAATGACACGACATGCCTCAAAATCTTATTTTTACTTAAAACAAAGCACGCCACCTATAAAAGTGGTATGGCACAACACGAAATCTCATTTCTTACCAAATGCGAGCATGACCCACTTAAAACGCAACACGTCAAGTGGTCCGTGCTCATGTTTGGTAAAAAAAAAAAGAGATTTTGTGTCGTGTCATGTCACTTTCATACTGGTCATATTCATTACGAGAGATGTTTCCATAAAAACAATAAGAGAAGGAATGTAGTGTGAATTTAGATAATGTATTTGTTTATTTGCATCGTTATAACCGTGCATACGGCATATCCTTTTGTTTTTTAATAACTTTTAAAATATATTGTGTTTTTTTAAACATAAATATTTAGTGGATTTAAAAAAAATATATTTAGTGTTGCATTTGCCAAGTTGAGAGTTTACTGACATTTTTTACTAAAGAAATCATGAATTTTAGAATATCTATAAATCAATTTTGGGGGGTTATAATTTTTTTTTTCAAATATAAAATTAAAAGAGAGAACATATCTGTGATTGGAAAATGTTAGAGCAACCCACATTTGGTACTTAAATCCCAAACTTAATGATATGGCACTGCCATGTCATTAGCTTCATTAGTCCTCATCAGCCTGAAACTCATAAACCCATTTGAGAACAAAAAAAATATAGGTAGCATTTTCTATATATATAAAAAAATTTGTTTCCTAAAAAACAAATTATACTGCATAAATAGTAAAAAAAACTCGAAATGTGGGTACTTGGATTTGGTATTGCGGGACCGGACGAGTAGCCCAACTAGGGAGGGACAAAGTCCAAGCCCTTCGCACCTTAACATTAATCCAGTTATTATTTAACTGTATACTCTGTAAACGCTCCCTGAATTATATAGAAATAATACTGACGGCATTACCGTGGACGTAGGCATTCTTGCTGAACCACGTACATTTCCAGTTGTGTGATTAACATTTTATCTTCTTTATTCTGCTTGGTGATTGCGCTTCTCTTATCTATTTGTGTTGAATAATATTTGTTACCACAAGCACATATACATACCATTGACACAGATCATTTTTCAAAAATAGTAAAATAAGTTTTTATGGATCCCTTCAAATGTTTAAATACCACACAAAAAAACTTAACTAAAAAATAATTTTTTTGCTATTTCCGTTAGCGGTACGCATAGGCGTTCGACAATCTATACATACCGCTGACGCGGACCATTTTTTTTTAAATAGTAAAAAATCTATTTTACTATTTTTTGCTATTTGAAAAAAAAAATGGGTCGCACCAGCGTTTTGTATAAGTGCTCTGACCACCTATACATACCGCTGGCGCAGACCAACATATTAGAAAAAATGGTCCGCGCCAACGGTACGTATAGGCGGTCCGCGCCAGCGGTATGTATAGCAAAAAAATTATTCTATAATTTTTTAATGATTCTTTTATTTTTAAAGGTCCGTGCCATCGGCACCCCTAATTTTGAAACTTATTTTTTTTTTTAATTTTACAACATTTAAGACAATTTTTGTATTTCTTAAAACTGTTTAAAGCTCCGCGTAAAAAAAACTTTTCTAAGAACAATTTTTGTATTTTTGTATTTCGTGTCTTATCTTGTTGTATTTTAACACATACAATTTTAACATATTTTTTTTATTAGACTGTTTTTTTAATTATTTGAAAATTATGTTTTAAAAAAAATAATTTATATTTGACAAAGCAAAAAAAAAGTGTATGTTAATGACGTGGCAAGTACACATTTTAAGTAGGAAACCAAAGTCGCTGTATTCTTACTCTTTGTGATTAGAGGACAATGTTATCTTTATGGGAGGAATTTGTAATTGAATGATAAAAGGGTAACTATGCCATTTTATAACTTCATCGAGAGAATTGAGGTGCCACAAGACTCACAAGGAGTGCAGATAGCCATATTGGAAATGTTATTTGGAACAATTAATGAGGAGAGAGACCATGAAAAGAAGAAATCACGTGATTGGACAATATCAGTTTTTGATGTGATTGGACAATATTAGTTTTTGGTGTCATTGAAGACAACAAAAAAAAAATCATAAAGGTAAAAAGGGTATTTTCCGATAATTGGATGTTTTGATACAAAAATTTATTTACAAACTATTTTCTAATGTTCAATATTTTTAATGCCAAAAATTATCACAAATGTTGATAAACTTTGTTTTGCTATTTGTGTGATAAATTTTTGCCAAACAAATTTGTCAGTTCTTAAAATTTTTTATTTTTATTTTTTTTACACTAAAACACTTTAAAAACTGTTTTATAAACTTTTAAAAAACAGTTTTAAATAAAAAAAAAAAACTGTTTTATAAACTGTTTTAAAAAAAAGAGTTGTTTAAAAAAATATTTTAAATGTTTAAAAACAGTTAAAAAAAACTGTTTTAAATAAAAAATGTTTTATAGAACTGTTTTATAAAAAAGCGGTTTTAAAAGTGTTAAAAGCACTGTTTTAAAATGTCTAAAAACAGTTTTCAATAATTAAAAAACTGTTTCGAATATTGTAAAAATTGTTTTATAGAAATGTTGTAAAAAAACTGTTTTAAAAATTGTTTTAATAATGTATTCTAAAAACCGTTTCATAAAAACTGTTTTATAAAAATGTTTTTAAATGTTTTTAAAAAATGTATGAAAAAATATTTAAATAAACTAATTGAATTGACTTTAATTTTGCCTAATTGATTGTTTGATAACTTCATGTGAGAAAACTAGATAAAATTTGACAAATTTTAACCGTGAAATTTTTTGTCATCCCCACTTTTGAATAAAACAGATCATAATATTTCTTCTAAACACGGATTTAAAACTAGTAAAGTTTAAAATCCAAAATTTTTAAAAATGATTAAAGTTTATTAAAACAATTTTATCTGATATTAAAGTTGTGAAAAAAATTAAAACAAATCAGTTTTCTTTGTAAAAAAGGAAAAACGAAAAAGTGGAAGACATGCGTATCACATGTAATAAAATATATAGTGATATTGAGTTTTGGGTTTGTGGTTATTGTTGCCCCCAACGAAAACACCTGAGTTATATTCTAGATTCACAAATAGGTAGGGTGAAAGGGGGTCCCCCTATCTCAATCCCCTAGTGGGTTTAAACATAGGGAGTGGAGAACCGTTCCACAGAATAGCCGTAGTTGTGGAACTAACACAACTCTAGATAAGACTAGTTAACTTATCACTCACATTGAACCATCTAAGCACCTTACCTATAAATTCCCAGCTAACTCTATCATAGGCTTTCTCAAGGTCAATTTTAAATATAACCCCCCCATTCTTCCCCTTTTTCTTCGAAAGGGTATGAATAATCTCTTGGGTTATTATGACATTATCCGAAGTTTGTCTCCCCGGGAGAAAGCTTGCTTGGGATGGACTAATGATCTTACAAAGAATGGGTCTCAGCCTGTTAACAATGATTTTGGCAACAATTTTATACGCCACATTACAAAGGGTGATTGGTCTGAATTGAGTAATCAGTTCTGGATTATCAACTTTGGGGATAAGGGTTATGTGGCTCTCATTTATACTCTCGGGGACTCTACTAGTGATGAAGCAAGTGTTGACAAATTTAGCCAGGCAGGGATAAATAGTTTCCCAAAAATGTTGGTAGAATAAAGGCGGCGTCCCATCCGGGCCGGGGGCCTTTAGAGCCTGCATGCTAAAGCAAGCTTTTTTAATCTCATCAAGACAAATAGGGAAATCAAGGGTGTTATTCTGACGGTTACTAATAGGGATGGGGTTCATCTCCTTAAGGGGGATATCGTGATTCAAATGAGGGTCGCTTTTGAAAAGGTCGATAAAATATAAATTTATGTGTTCCATAAGCATGTCTTGATTGTCACACCAAGTACCGTTAACTAGAAGTCTATCAATTTTATTTCTACGTCTTCTAATGATCGTGGAGGTGTGGAAAAATTTGGTGTTACGATCTCCCTCCGCAAGCCATTTTATTCTCGATTTTTGGAGCCAAAAAGTTTCTTCGTTTTTTAAAATAGCATTATATTCCTGTCTAAGATTGCCTTCCAAGATATCTAAATTGTGCGAAAAGACATTTTGTTGGGCCATTTGAATACCATTGAGTCTACTGAGAAGTCTTTTTTTATTTCTAAAAATGTTACCGAACACATTTTTGTTCCAACTGTTAGTATTTATGGCTGACTGTATAATATTATTAAGAAGATTATCATTGTTATTCCAATTTTTAGATATGATATTTTGGAAATCTTCTCTATCAAACCAGCAAGCAAGAAATTTAAAATGTCTAGCAAGGGGAGTGGATGTGGGTTTACCGTCGGTGTGAATCACCATAAGGCAATGGTCAGAAGCGGTCCTCGGGAGGTTATCCACAACGGCCTCTGGAAATTTTATCCTCCATTCGGGATTAGCAAGCGTACGATCCAATCGCACCAAAGTATTAGCAAACCCCAAGCGACTGTTGGTCCATGTCATCCGTGGTCCGGTACAACCCAAATCAGTGAGGTTGCACCTGTTAATATTGTCCACAAACTCTGAGCACCTGCTGGTTGAAGCACCCCTGGAATAGCTTTTCTTTTCCGAGGGGTCAGTGTGGTCATTGAAGTCACCCGTCACCATCCAGGGAATGTTAATATCATTTGCAATATTGGTAAGATTGTGCCAAAGTCTTTGCCGTAAGAAGGGGATGGGGCTGGCATAGACAGCAGTAAGTAGCCAATCTTCATAGTTTACCTTAGAAACTAGAAGATGTATGGCTTGTCCCGATATGTCAATAGGCTGCAACTCCACCAAGTCAGGTTTCCAAACGACCCAAATACCTCCTGCTCTGCCCACGGGATCCGAGATGGCATGCTCCGTAAATCCAACATCATAGAAGAAGTTTCCCATTTTGCTAAAAGTAATATGGGTTTCAAGAATGATGACCACATCAGGTTTATACATATCATTTAATTCTTTGAACGTAGGTTTGAAGAGTTTTTTCCCGGCTCCCCGGCAGTTCCAGACGATAAAAGACATAGATATAGTTTTGTGTGAAATGGAATGGGCTCTTCCTCATGCCAGGGGAGTCTATTATTTACCCGCATTTGAGCTTCCAGCGTTGGAAGACACTCCACGACTCTCACTGCATGTCTTCTGTCCTCTGAGGGTAAGTTCTGATTTAGTTGTATTAGAATTCTTAACTGTGCCGTTTGCCATCTTATTCTGAGTATTGATGCTTCCTCCACTTTGGTGTTGACCCAGAAGTCGCACATCAGACTCTTGAGGGTTTGATGAGTAATCTGGAGGTCTCCCAGCATTGCAAGGAAGGATGGATCCATTTTCTTTATGGGGTACGTTGTGAGTTTGTATTTGGGTAAGAATAGAGGTGTTGGGGTTTGATGAGGGTTTTGAAATACAGGTTGGGGGGTCATTGGAATTTAAATCTGGAGGAGGGTTAGAGCTGAAATTAGTTGATGTGACATCGACGTTCTGGTTATTTAACCTACTTAGCATAGGGGTATTTCGGTCAGTGCCATGTGGCGTCAAGCATTGGGTTTCCTTCACAAGTTGTAACTCCCTAATAGTCGCACTATATTCTTTTGTTGGCCTGACGTCCACTTCCATGCCAGATTCATTAATGTGTGTATTTATATTTGTCCTTTCCGAAATACATGTCCCATCCCTTGGAGCCCTATTCTCATGGAGAGCTTTCCTCGTTTGTACCGCACGCTCCACTAAATCACAGATTTTGACTGAATTCGTACCATTTGAATTTCTGTTTGGTTTACTTGGTTGACGTTTGTACCCAGAGGGTCCCACGCCAGACTTACCCAATTGTGAGATATCTGACAGTTGCGTGTTTTCTTGGTTATAGTCTTTATTGTAAGGAGTTTGTTTCCTTTTACCTTTATCTCCTGAGTTGACATGGGGCTGAGAAGTATCCACAAGGGGAATAAATCGATTATTTCTATACCTGTCTTTACCTTGTTGATGGACTTTTGATTGACCTGCTTCTATAGGCCTTCTCCCTCTACTCTTGACCAACATCCAAGGACCAAAGTTCCCAGCATCTTGGTTAGCTCCACTCTCACCCTGGTTTCTTTTATCAGTTAACATAGTTGAAACAGTACTAATATCCACGTGGCCGGCATTATTTTCTTGCACCTGCACGTGAGAAGTACCCGTTCCAACGGTCGGATTAACTCCCTACGAATCAGAGGTTTTCGTCGTCGTCACGGCCGGACAGGCTTCACTCCGGTGGCCAATCTTTCCACAGTGTACACACATAAATGGCAAGAATTCATATTCAAATCTATATTTACGCCCCTCAAGTTTATAGGTAGGAATGAGGGGTTTTGCAAGGTCCACCTCCACACAGATCCTTGCATATTTACCCCTTGAAGAGGAGGCAGAGTTGAAATCAGTTTTGATGGGTTTCCCCACCTTGCTTCCAATATGAAAAAGAGCTTTCTCCTCAAACCACTCAATAGGTAATCTTGGGAGACGAATCCACATAGCTGTGGTTGCTTCCATAGAATTTTCTAGGTTGAAGTTAGGCTCCCACTTCCTGACAGTGAGGTAATGGTTCAAGACTATCCATGGTCCTCCGGTGAGTACGTGCTGGTAATCCTCTTTATTATGAAATTTAAAGAGGAAGTGCCCTTCTTCTAAGTCCACCACCTCAAAATCGCCATGGAGGTTCCACAGTAATGGTGCTTTGCTGCATAAGGCTTTGTATCCAATGTTACCTCCAAGTAGTCTAACTATAATGCTGTCCCTCCATTTTCTTCTGAGTTTCTCCACATGTTTAGGGGGAATTTTGACCACCGGGCAGAGAGGATCCTCTATTTCAGGTTCTTCATTGAGATTAATCTGTTGTGGATTTGGATTCTCTTGGTCGTTCTCTCCCTCGTCTTCAGACCAACGATTGGTAGTTTCATCAAAGTAAATGTCAGTATTTATTTTTCTTATGACAGCATCTTTATATGAGATGGTTGGTGGTCCCACAGCATTTGTGGTGGTCATACCTTCAGCAGTGGTGTCATTTACTTCCTGTGTAGTAGTGTTGGATACGCATGTCCCACCCACTTCCGTCATATTAATCTCTACTTGATTGGGCTCTAATATTGTGTTTCCAGTATCACAACTCTCCATTTCCATATGTTCTTCATGAGAAGAATCATGGAAGTTTTTTTTCTTTTTATTGCTTCTGAACAGATGGTCTTCTTCTTGTTTGGACAGTCCCACAGCAGCGGCTGCAGGTTCATCACTATTATTCTGAGAATCAGTCACCATATCCATAGTAAAGATCTTTTGAAACAGTAGAGAGCTTTTGAAACAGTAGAGAGCTTTTTTCAAACAGTAGAGAGCTTTTTCAAAACAACTACCAATTGGTTTTCATATGTATGGAATACCTTTCTGCGATGATTTCTAACAAAGTCATGAATAAGGACTGGAAGGGTCTTAAAGCCTCACCTCATGGCCCAACCATCTCCCATCTGTTTTTTGCGGATGACCTTATCTTGTTCACGGAAGCCACCCATCATTCGTGTAGAACTGTGATGGAGACATTGGAGGATTTCTGTAGTGTCTCGGGCCAAAAGGTTAACCTAAATAAATCAAAAATTTATGTCTCCCCGAACATTCCTCGTAGGAAAGCAATTGAGATTAGCCATCAATGTGGTATGCCTATTACTCAAAACCTAGGCACTTACTTAGGCTTTCCCTTGATTCATGGTAGGCTGGGGAAAGATCAGTTCAAAGATGTGGTAAATAAAGTGAATAAACGTCTTGCTAGTTGGAAAGCTAAATTCCTATCCTTGGCTGGAAGAGCCACCCTGATTCAATCGGTTTCTTCCACCATACCAAACTATACCATGCAAACGACGCTCCTTCCAAAAAGTACGTGTGATACCCTTGATAAAATAAATAGGAATTTCTTATGGGGTGATAATGAAAAGACAAAAAAAGTCCACCTAGTCTCTTGGGAGAATGTTTGTAAATCCAAATCGAGTGGGGGTCTCGGGCTTCGTAACAACGACCTCAACAACAAAGCTTTGGTTGCCAAACTCGGTTGGAGAATCATGAATGAAAAAGACCCCCTATGGATTCAAGTTCTAAAAAACAAATACACCCATGAACTAAATCCAAGAAAATGGCCTAAAAAAGCGAACGCCTCTCACATTTGGAGAAGCATTTATAAGTGCAGAAAGACACTCCATGATAACGCCAAATGGACCATCGGAAATGGTGATGATATTCACATTTTCGAGGACTGGTGGTGTGGAAAAGAAAAACTGAAACCACCGAATGATTCGAATTATGAAAGAAACGAGTTGGTTAACACCCTCATTAATAGTCAGAAAAGTTGGAACACCCCCGAAATTGAGAGACGTTTTCCTAGAGACACTGTTGATACTATTATCAACATCCCCCTACCTCGTGTTACTACCAGAACGGACAGACCGAGCTGGGGAAATAAAACAAATGGAAAATTCACCATAAAATCTTGCTACCAATCTCTCCTTAATACCGATCCCTTAACCCCCCCACCCAATGGTTATTGGATCAAAATCTGGAAACTTAAAATCCCCCAGAAATTCAAAATGTTTTTGTGGACCATCTTCCACGGCAAACTTCTCACTAACCAGCAAAGGGTCATTAGAGGTTTATCCGATGACAGTAGATGTAATAGATGTCATAGTGTGGAGGATATGGAGCATATTTTGAGAGATTGTCACGTTGCGCGTGAAGTTTGGGGAACCTTTTCTCCTAACCATTTCAGGCCCACAGGTATGTTCCCTAATTTTATTGATTGGATTGTAGAGAACATCTGGAATCAAATGTACAAAGAATGGTATGTCTTCTTTATCTCTTATTTATGGAATATTTGGAAAGCGCGTAATAAATTCATTTTTGATAATATTGTCACTCCCCCGTATTTGATTGTGCACCTTAGTCAAACGCTTGCGATGGACATTAAACAAGCCTTTGGCCATATTGCAAATCAAAAACGGGAGGGCCACACTGTTCTAATTTCTTGGTTGCCTCCCCCTACAGGTTCTATCAAAATCAACACGGATGGCAGTTGGGATGAAACAACAATGACTGGATCATATGGATGCCTGGATAGGGACGAATTCGGGAGATGGATCGTGGGATGCTACGAAAAAATTCATGGATGTGTGAGTACCCTTAATACCGAGCTTGAAGGTATCCTTTTCGAACTCAATATGGCTCACGAAAAAGGGTGGAATCGTGCCCTCATTGAGTCGGACTCTAAGGAGGCGGTGGAGCTCATCAATAATGAAGAAGACAGTCATCACCCACTTGCCAATATCATTGAAGATTGCATGGAACTCAAGAAAACCTTAAATGCTAGAGTTGGACACATCCACAGAGAAGGCAACAGATCCGCGGATTGGCTTGCAAAAAAGGCAAGGAAGCAACAGGATCGCTTTGTTGAAATCGAAGATGCCCCGGACAAAATCCTTCAGTTCCTCAGGGAAGACGCGTCGGGTTTGATATTTGAAAGGAGTCGTTGATCGTTTTGTTGTTTTTCCTTTTCCTAGCAACCAAAAAAAAAAACAAAGAAATGAAGGATTTTATGGATACTATTCAGTTCAACCAGCTGGTAGTAGTTGGCAAATGGTCCATGATTGCACGTTTGATGTTGTAGTGGAGACTGACAACTCACACCTCATAAATGCGAAAGTTTATATGAACCGCATTTTAAACCTCATTTTAACACCTCTTTTCCTTTTTCTTTTTTTTTTAAGTTTCTTGTTTGTAAGAATTAATATAAAAATTGTTTTTTATATAAAAATAAAAACTATTTTCCTATTAGTATAATAAAACAGTTTTTTTTTAAAGTAAACAGTTTTTTATTAAAAGTAAAAAAAAAATATTTTTTTCATATATAAAAAAATATTATAATTATTAACATGATATCGCGATTGATTAGTGCTGTTATCGCGGACTCACATTCCCGCACCCACTTCATTTGTTGAATGTGGTTATGCGTAAGTGGCACTAATTAGTAGCGATATTTTTTCAATAAAAAATATTGCGATTAATTAGTGACGTTGACGCGGATCCCCTTCATTTGTTGAATGTGGGCGCGCTAGCGGCACTAATTAATTGCGATATTTTTTTAATAAAAAATATCGTTATTAATTAGTACCGCTGATGCAGACCCACATCATTTGTTGAATGTGGGTCCGCGCCAGCGACACTAATTAATCGCGATATTTTTTATTGAAAAAATATCGCGATTAATTAGTGACGTTGGTGCGGACCCACATTCAACAAATGATTTCGGTCCGGGAATGTGGGTCCGCGCCAACGACATTAATTAATCGCGATATTTTTTCTCGCTCGGACCCACATTCCCGGACCCAAATCATTTGTTGAATGTAAGTCCGCGCCAGTTACACTAATTAATTGCCATATTTTCTTTAAACAGTTTTTTTATTAGAATTTATAAAATATTTTTTTAAATGCTGTTTTTAATTAAAAAAATTGTTTGATAGTGTTTTTTTATTAGTAAACATATATTTTTTAATTTATGAAAAAAATATATTTTTTAATTTTAATAAAAAGCTGTTTAAATTTAATAAAAAACTGTTTTTATATTAATAGGACTTTGTTTTATATCGAGAAAACGGTTAAAAAAAAATAGAAAACTTTTAATAAAAAATGACAAAAAAGACAAAAATGTGGTCTCTGGGAGGTTTTACCTGCTGTTCATGTAGAACATTGAGTCATAAATTGCTGTGCTGGGAATGTTGTGGTGGACAACGTGCTTCTGACAACTGTCCCATGCTAATTCACACCGGTGACGGTAAACAATTTACTCTACTAGGCCTTTTACACTTCTTGTGACTTGGTTTGAGAGTACAACTTGTTATATGGAGTACAACTTGATATAGTTATACTTGAGAGTGGCAACTCACATCGGAGTATTTGTTAGAAAAAAGTTTGATGTCTTCGAAATATCAATTTTTTTAATGTCTTGGATTGTGATTGGTCAATACCGCTATCGCAGATCCATTTTCATTAGTGATGTGGGTTCACGTCAGCGGTATTGACCAACCACAATCCAAGACAGAGACATCAATTTTTTTTCCTTATTTGCTATATGAGAGTGGAAAATCACACCTGATTTGATTTGTTCAGACTTTTTGCGACTTGGTTTCAGAAACCTGATTTTGATGAGGGTCTCGTAAACTCGTGGTCGTGGGATGATAACAGTTATGACTTGTTTCGTTTTGTTCAACTTAGGACCGATTATAACGAGAAAAGCCTTTTAGACTTTAGGGCCCGCTTCGTTCTGGATTCAAAAAACTGGATTCAAACGTTGTTTTTAAATACAGTTTTTGTGTTTATAATATTTGGTGTGAATTTGGTAAACTTGTTTTTAAATACAGGTTTTCGAAAATTTGACAAATTTGACAAACATGTATATTTATATTATACATATATGTGTGTTTGTATATATATAAACATACATAAAATTTTCATACGTACATGGTACATGAATATATACATATAAACATACATGCATGCATACATAACTACATATGTATATGTATATAATTTATGATGCATGTATGTATGCATACATGTATATATGCATACATGTATATATGCATACATTCATGTATCATATATGGATGAAAGTTTATGTATGTGTTAATATATATATAGAGAGAGAGCGGATCTTATGAGGTCCATCAGTTTGAGGTCCCCGAATGAGGTCCCTTTTTTTAAAATAGTAAAAAAATAATTTTTGGGCTGATTTTTATGTGTTGACATATATAGAGAGAGCGGATCTCATGAGGTCCATCAATTTGAAGTGCCTGAATGAGATCCATTTTTTTAAATTAATAAAAAAAATATTTTTTGGTTGATTTTTTTATGATTTTTAAATATTTCAGTAGGGTCATATAAAAAAATCAACTCAAAATGATATTTTTAATATTTTAAAACAATCGATCAAATTTTGTCAGTTTTTAACAACTTAAAAACAAATTAAAAATTGACTGAGTTTGACCGATTTTTTTAAAATAGCAAAACATTTTGAGTTGATTATTTTTTTATGGCCCTATTGAAATGTTAAAAAACCATAAAAAAAAATAAAAATAAAAAAAAAACAGGCCAATTTTTTTTTAAGTGTTTTAAAAAAAGTGACCTCATTTAGGGAGCCCAAACTTGGACCACACTTGATCCTTTCGCTATATTTATTTATAGTACATATGTATTATAAAATATTATCAATTCATGTATATATATAATTTTCAATTCATGTATGTATATAATTTTTTTTTAATATGTACTATATATATATATAATAATAACAATAATAATATTTAACTTCATATTATTTCATACGTAATTTTGTGTACATGTACATATATATTTTTTATTTATAAGAATTACACACATATTAGTGTATTATGTATGTATATTATATATTAAGGTATAAATGCATTAAATATTAAGAATGAATAATTCCGAGTTTAAAAATAAAAAACAGAAGTTATAAAATACCACCAACCTGTTTTCTAAAAAACTTTATTATAATACAGAAAAATTATAATTCACTGCTTAAAATCAGGTTCACAAACATAAATTTTTATCATAATTGTATTTAAACATATATAACAAAATTATTATTGCGAACCAAACATGCCCTTAGTTTTTCTAGTGGCATGACCATCACCCATTATTGCATGCAAACTACCATGTTCCCCAAGAGTGTTTGCCACTCAACTAATAAACTTGATAGCAATTTGTTATGAAGGGGAGACGATTCTCGTAGAAAATTCACTGATACCTTTAAGGATGGGTGGTGTAGAGGGAATAAAATCACCCCACCAAACGAGATTAATATTGAAAGACAACAATTTGTCAACTATCTCATTACTATATTAGGGGCGTGGAATATGATTGTTATTAATAACCTCTTTGTCACGAGTGTTGCGAATGAAATATTAGGTACCCTTTTATTGCGTGGTAACACTCATGATGATAGACCAACTTGAAATCCTTGCGCTAATAGTAAATTTTACATTAAATCTTGGCATATTTCCCTTGTTGACACCGGTCTCAACACCTCCTTTAATGAATTTTGGAATAAAATTTGGCTTCTTAAAATTCCTCAAAAATTAAAATACTTCATTTCGCTTGTGTTGCATGGAAAACTTATAACTAATGCGCATACGTTGGTGAGAGGTATCACTGCCAATGCGGATTGTGACTTACGTAAGATTTGGTTTAATATTTTACAAGTTTCGATGAGTGGCACCAAAGTATGTATCTTACTTTCCATGAGTGGGTTATAAATAATATTTGGCGTAAGAAAAATAATGACTAGAATGCAAACAGATGGTAATGATATCAAACTTGTTTTTTAAGGAAAATAGACTCTACCTCACTTGATTTCCAATTTGGATCGCAATGATATCAAACTAGCTTTCATGGGAAATGATAATCAATTGATGATTGATATTGTGTCACTAATTTCATGGGTGTTTTCACCTATTAATGAGATTAAAGTGAATACCAATGGTAGTTAGAATGAAATGATTTAAATTGGAGCATTTGGAGGATTGGAACGAGATGATCAAGGAGGGTGGAAGGTGGGCTTTTATGGGAAATTGAGAGGTCCAGCTTGATGTCTTAAAGCCGAGCCATATAGATTATATAAGGGACTAAATATGATAAGGGAACGAGGATGGAAGAATACGCATGTGGAATCAGATTCCCTTCCGGCGGTGTGCCTCGTTAACTAAACTGATATAACTTATTGTAAGGACATATTTCATAGGTCCATTATCAATTTGTTATGTCATATACCGCTACACCGTCGAAGACCATTCAAGAGACATCTACATCAAAGACGGATCCGAATTATTCAAGTTCTTCATCATTCAAAGATCCCCGAAGTTTACTTTGGTAAGGTTATGTTTTAAATACCTTTACTTTTCACTTAGAACTTTTGGGAGATTTTTACAAAATATTTTCTAAGTGTTGGATCGGACTTTTTCGTCAAATATTGAGAATGAGCATTTTTTCTAAGTTTTGAAGCGGACCTCGATTTTGACACCCAGGTCGTTCGCGCGAAATCAGCATCTCGTTCGAACGAGATTGAAAGTCGCGTGATGTTGTTTGAACGACATGCGTACTTCGTTCGAGCAACATATGCTTCTCGTTCGAACAAGCTCTATTTTTTAGGCGGCGCGTTTTACTATAAACACTCATTATTTGGTAACGTTTTCATTAAGAAGTCCATACGTTTTCTAGAACAGAAACACTGCCAAAGCAGTAATCTTTAGGCTTCTTCTTTTAGGGGTTTAATCCTCTTTTGTTTACAATTCACAAAACTCCCATCTTGCTTTAGTGAATTGTTTTGGTGTTCAAGGACACAACTTTTGCCCTTGTTTATTATTTGTGGGGAGATCTCTACAACCGACAGCTGCGTGCTATTGTGGAGGGAGTCCTTGTGAAGATTTCAGACTGCGTGTCTAGGATTGCGGTCCTTGTGGTATAGCTGCGCGTGAACCACTGCAGATTTCTTGTCGTTGTTTTGAAGGTTTGACGAAGACACCGTGCGTTACTCTTGTGGGTGCTGCAAGTTGGTATGTAAGTCAATGGTCTTGTAAACTTTTCAAAGTTCTAGAAATAAAAGGTTTTGCCATACGGGGATTTTTCCTTAAGCTTGTGTCGCATGCTTTATTTTATTTTATGGTTTGACACACGCACACACGCAGTTGAATGATTTGGGGCTGATTTATTTTGGTTTAAAAATAGAAAGTAATTAAATAAGTGTGCCAACATAGAAAGTTGCGAATTTAATCAATTATCACACAGTCGCACTCTTCTCAAATTGGTATCAGAGCGGGTTACGCTAATTTATCGCGTATTCTTATTTTTCGCAAAAATTTGTGTGATATTGATTTTTTTTAAAATCAGTTTTGTGAAAAATCGCAATTTTTCCAATGGAACGCCCATTTAATGAGGAGCCTATTTTTGAAAAAGTTCACGACCGTGCTGAAAAATTTAAAAGTTTGAATTTGAAACTTTGCGAAAGAATTAATATTTTGGAAAAAAGAAAATTTTCTCTTTAAAAGTAAGATTGAATATTTGCAAGCGTTTCAAACTCAAAGTGATATTTGTCGTGAGCACTTTGGTAATTTGTGTATTGATTTCGATTCTTTGAAAATTGCCAAAAAGAAGAGTGATGAGAAAGTCCTTGTTTTAGAGAATGAATTGAAGGACTTCAAAAATTCTAGGGTTCTCGTTTGTGCCGTCGAGGATAAAAAATTAATCGATGATTTTACGGCACATGAAAAGACTCTTAGGGATATGTTTGTTTTAATTGAGGGGGATCGTGATAAACTGTTAAGTTTAATTGAAAATTTGAAAAAGAAATCCCTGTCTTTGGAAGAGTCTAATTCTTTGCTTGAGTCGAAATTTTTGAAGTTATAAATGATTTGACTGACTCAAGTAGGTTTGATGGTGATGGTAATGGCTCATCTTGTTCTCATGCTTCTAGTGCTAAAGCCAAAACCATTATTTGTTTTAGGGGGTTAACCGTTCCAAAGGATGTTAGAAAAGATCACACTTTAGGTGTCATTCCACCCTTTTACACTTGTTCATATTGTGGTAGGAAAGGTCACATTAGGAGATTTTGTTTTGATCTTGGAAGAGATCCTAGGAATTCGAAGTCTAGTGTTTTGTAGGTTCCCAAAATCCCGTGTCGACGTATTACATCCGTTTGGGTTAGGAAATCACTTTTGGATACACTAGATTTTATAATACTTGATTCTCATTTGCTTGCACATGATTCTTCTCTTTCCATATCATATAGATGATTGTGTTTGCATGTTTGTAATACGCTAGTTATGCTTTTTGATAAATTTTTGCTAGCGTTGTGACATGTAATTTTTGTATAGATTTTTGCTTTTGAAAATTTTTGAAAAATCTAAAAATATTTTTGTATTATGTTTGCACCGTTTATGGATGAAGACTTAGGATGACCAAGTCACAACATCATTCCATTTTTTATGTGACTATTTGATAGTGTTTTGAGATAATAGGTCAATTCATCCTTGTGCTTTATAATGTTTGGAGTCATTAAGATGTAATTAAGTCTTACTTCCTACATGTTTGACTCATGTTTCCTTTATTGCACACATGCACGGATTTGTTTGAATATTGTGCTTGTCTTAGCACATGTTGGTCGGGTGTTTTCACTTCAATCCTGTCCTTAAAACGAACCAAACGAGATAAATTTTGATAAGAAAATTGGGCATATAAAAACCGTTTTGTAAGTTTGTGAGCTTTATTTGAAAACGGGGAGGGGCTGTGAAAGGTAATTATATATTCTTTGCGCAAAAGCCACCGCTAGAAAGGACCTAAAAATTGAGGAATTTTATTAACCGGGGTCCAAAGAGGTTTAAAAGAGCCCGAAAAAATTTAAAGGCAATAAAAAGGAAAATCATGCCAAAAAAAAGGGGGAATTTTAGGTTTTTGCACCAATTCTCCAAAGTTTGAGAATTTAGTTTATTCACCTCTAAAAGAAAATATATATGAGGGTGTTTGGTACGAGAATTAAAACGGGTTTGCACGTCCTTGAAATGCTTGAAAATGCGCTACATAGTTTTGGACGTTATTGGTGTGGAAATCATTTGACTTTGATTTGTGGATTTGTATAAGTCGATCACTACACCAAAATGGGCAAATTGTCACCTTTCAGCTGGCCAGCCTTGTCAAGGTCATTGACCGTGACAAAAAACACGCGTTTTATGTCACAGTCATTGACCTTGACACGACCGTGACAACTAATTGTCACGGTCAATGACCGTGATAATAATTTAAATACTTGTCACGGTCAAAGACCCTGACACGACCGTGATAATATTTACAGCTAAAACCCTACCCCCTTCTTTTTTCCCCACCGCCGTTCCCTCCTCTCTCTCTCTCTCGACGCTGCTCTCTCTCTCTCTCTCTCTCTCTCTCTCTACTTTCAGGTCGATTTTCTCTCTCTCACTCTCTTCCATTTATATATATATTTGTGTGTATATTTATGTGTGTATGTGTATATATATATATGTGTGTATGTGTTTGCGTGTGTGGGGGGTGGGGCAGGGTGGGGGTAGGGGTGGGGCGGGGTGGGGCAGTGTGGGGGCAGGGCGGGGTGTGTGTGTATATGTGTGTGTGGTGGTGTGTGGTGGGGGAGGGGGTGGGGTGGGGTGTGTGTGTGTGGTGGTGCGTGGTGGGGGAGGGGGTGGTGGAGGGGGGCAGGGGGTGGGGTGGGGTGGGGTGTGTGTGTGTGTGTGTGGTGGTGTGTGGTGGGGGAGGGGGTTCTGGAGGGGGGCAGGGGGTGGGGTGGGGTGGTGTGTGTGTGTGCGCGTAGGCAGGGACGAAGCCAAGAATTACACAAATAATCATATTTAATTGCTTACCGTGTAGAAAAAGTGACAAATATATTTTCATAATTATATATGATTTTGTATAAGTTCTTGTATAACACACTTAAATTACCACCTCTAAATTTAATTAGAGTAAAGATTTATAATAAATTTACAACAAAATAAAAAGTTATTGAAATAATTTACCCGTGGTATATAAATTCATAAAACATACAAAGTAAAATTAAAATTGCTTAAAACACCTCATATAGATTGTTATAACACACACACACACACACACACACACACACACACACACACACACATATATATATATATATATATATATATATATATATATATATATATATATATATATATATATATATATATATATATATATATTGCACACATGTATATATATATATATATATATATATATATTGCACACATGTATATATAATCAAACTTTTTTTAGGGTTAGCACACCATCATTCAACTTGCCATAATATTTGAAGTTATAAAATGTAACTTGTTAACTATTAGGAGCCATCAAACCTATCAAGGCTTCGAAATTCTAAAGGGGGGCCATGGCCCCCTTTGGCCACAATATAGCTTCGTCTCTGCGCGTAGGTGCGTAGGTGTGCGTGTGTGTAGACATCAATTTTATAAATAATTGATAATAGTTGGATAATGATTGGATAATAAATAATTGATAATAGTTGGATAATAAATAATTGATAATAGTTGGATAATAACAGGGGGTGGGTAGGGGTGGGGTGTGTGTGTGTGCGCGCGTAGGCAGGGACGAAGCCATAAATTACACTTAGAGGGGGTTGGACGGACAGATAGACACATTATGGTTGGTTGACCGAACCAATTTTAGTCGATTTTGTTTTGATCGGTTTGATTGTTGACTAATTTTGGCTTAGGGTTTTATCTCGATTTCAGTAATATATGATGAATTGAATTTAATTAGTGAAAATTATTTTTGACGAATATATTAAAACGACTTGTATGCAATACGAAGTTAATGAATTAAGGTTGATCCTTTTTTACGAACCAAAAAAAATTGACATGATCAAAAAACGCAAATAATAAACTCCGATTTGACTTATATATGACACAAATAATCATATTTAATTGCTTACCGTGTAGAAAAAGTGACAAATATATTTTCATAATTATATATGGTTTTGTATAAGTTCTTGTATAACACACTTAAATTACCACCTCTAAATTTAATTAGAGTAAAGATTTATAATAAATTTACAACAAAATAAAATGTTATTGAAATAATTTACCCGTGGTATATAAATTCATAAAACATAAAAAGTAAAATTAAAATTTCTTAAAACACCTCATATAGATTGTTATATAACATATATATATATATATATATATATATATATATATATATATATATATATATATATATATATATATATATATATATATATATATATATTGCTCACATGTATATATAATCAAACTTTTTTTAGGGTTAGCACACCATCATTCAACTTGCCATAATATTTTAAGTTATAAAATGTAACTTGTTAACTATTAGGAGCCATCAAACCTATCAAGGCTTTGAAATTCTAAAGGGGGGCCATGACCCCCTTTGGCCACAATATAGCTTCGTCTCTGCGCGTAGGTGCGTAGGTGTGCGTGTGTGTAGACATCAATTTTATAAATAATTGATAATAGTTGGATAATAATTGGATAATAAATAATTGATAATAGTTGGATAATAAATAATTGATAATAGTTGGATAATATCAGGGGGTGGGTATGGGTGGGGTGTGTGTGTGTGTGTGTGCGTAGGTGTGCGTGTGTGTGTGGCGGGGGGAGGGGGCAGGAGGTGGAGGTGGGGGTGGGGCACCCATTTAATAACTTTTAAAATATTTGAAAAAAACATAATATTACAAAATTGAAACGAAATGGTATTGACGGAACTTACACATACGTTATAATATAGACGGAACATTTTTTTATTTGTACTATTAATTCAATTTGGAAAAACGAAATGTGTACTATTAACATTTTTTTTGTTATCTGTACTAATAACATTTTTTTTACAGCAAAAATATCTCCTTCAGATGTTAAGGCGAAGAGGATGATGCTGTTTATGATGATGTCATCTGGGTTCGGTGGTAGCGGAGGCGACGAGGGCTCCTCCGCCCCTAGGCTCCCCAAATATGGGAAATATGGGATTACCGTCGAAAACAAGTCGGAGCTATTAGCGAGATCCCTCGAGCTGCTAAAGACGGTCATCGGCCCGGGGTTTATGAGTTGGAAGGAGGTGCCATATGAGCTCAAGTTAGCTGTTTGGGCAGCACTACAGGTAATATTTCAATTTCAATTTCAATTTCAATTTCAATTTCATATTTATATTTATATTTATATTTATATTTTTTCGCAACTAACATTGTATTTGTTGGACAGGAACAATTCAACTTGGATCCAAAGCTACGCGATTCCGTCTTGGAGCAGTTGAGGGAGCGACACAAGACGTGGAAGAAAAATATGCAGACACGGTACTTTGGAAAAACACGAGAGTCTATTTTACAATGGCGCGGATCCGTCCCGCCCAAGGAGCTGATCTCATTGGCACAATGGCAAAAGTACATTGACAATGAGATCGAGGATCGACAATTGGCATCTCGCCAATCGGGGAGGGAAAATCGGACTAAAAAGACGGACGTGCACTACTCCGGCCGGACCTCTTACGCTGAGGTGGAGCATAGGATGCAGGTAAAATTTAATTTATCTATAACTACAGAAATATATTATTGGATATTATTTTACTTTGCGGGGCCGATACTAATTTTGCTTTACTTTATTTTATTTCAGGGGGTAGGGAGTGGGCCAGGGGGTAAGCCACATAGGCTCGATACTTATGTGGCTCTTCGGACGAAGAAGGGGAAGGACAAGGAGGTGTCCCCGAGCATCGCGACCACGATTGTAAGTAATCCGACAGTTTAATTATTGTTAATTACGTTATAATTTTTTAGTTTACTTATTTTACTAATCATGTGCTTTTTGTCGTTTCAGGCAAAGCTTAAGGAAGTGCATGAGTCGCAGTCTGATGTCGACAAGGCATCTTTGTCCACAGACGCACTCAGCCAAGTGCTTGGCTCTGATTGCAAGGGGATGACAAGGGGAGTGAGCTCGCGGGTGGCCAAATCTAGGATCATCGGATTGGAGACGAGCGACACCGGGTTGGCTCGAACGGTGGATTCACACGATGCGAAGCTGTCCTGTTTGGAGGCGACGGTCCAAGATATGTACGCATTCATGAAGCGTACGTTGGGTGGAGACCGTAAAGGAAAAGAGAAAGGGAAGGAGAAGGAGAAGGCGGTGGAGGAGGAGGTGCGGGAGGACGAGGCGCAGGATGACGAGGATGTGGACCTCGCTGCTTCATCACCGACACGTTCGTACTTCGACGATCCACTTCCCTATTTGATGCCCTCCAACAGACCATTGTCGACAATTGGTTGGCCGAACGTGTTCATATTGGACGTATTTTATGGCCAGCGGATAGGGCGGGAGTTGAGGGACCCGAATATCGTCGAGGGTGGAATAGTCCATGGACGTGTGCTTCAGGAGATGGAGTCTAGGGTGCTCGTCACACATATCATACCCGGGAAGGAGAACTCCCTATTGTGGTTGCGCGAACAATGCGGCACGACGTATATTAGTGGGTGCGTCAATTCGTATGTCGTGTGGCCTACTCACCTCCTCAGTTTTATCCAAGACATGTAGTAACATTATTTTTAAGTTTGTCCATTTTAATTATATTTGGATTATTTCGTCATGTATATTATTTTTACTTTGAATATATGGATTATATCGTCATGAATATATATTTGCATTATCTTTAGTTTGTGTTGGATATATGATGTTTGGAACAGGTACAACGTTGCTATAACAGGTACAAATATACTGCTGGGCAGTGGCGGTGGCCATACTGCCCAGCAGATTTTTTTTAAATTATGCCCAGAATTGTCACGGTCATTGGCCGTGACAAGTCCGTGACAAAAAGTTGTCACGGACGTGTCACGGTCAATGACCGTGGCAATTTTTTAAAATGGGTCACGGCTTTGTCACGGTTTATAACCGTGACATACGTGTCACGGTCATTGACCGCGACACGAACGTGACACAAAACGCGAGTTTTATGTCAAGGTCAATGACCGTGATACGACCGTGACAAAAAAAGTTGTCTCGCCTCGAAATGCCACGGTCATTGACCTTGACAAGTTGGATTTGTCAAGGTCAATGACCTTGACAAATGGGCAGATTTGGTGTAGTGGATGTCATTTAAATTCAACAAACTTTTACACCTAAGGATTCTTTTGATGTTCATTCGTTAGGGGTACACGTATTAATTGTGCACATATGATTGATTGAGTTGATTTACCTATCGAATGTGTTCACACCCATTCCTTTCGTTTCCATGTCTTGGTTGTTTGAGTTTAAATCCATGGTGTGATTTTTGTATTATATTTTTTTTTCAAAGTGGTATCTTATTTTTGTATGAAAAATTTGAAAAAATCAAAAATAGTTTGTGAATGTTTTTTTGAGATATCCCTTTGCATGCGCATAGTTTAATCCTTATTTGCAATGCATTTTATCGTGTCACTCCATGTTTTGATTATTTCTTCTTATCTGTCTATTTGGGGACATCATAAAAAGGGGGAGAAAGAATTATCATGTTATGGGGGAGTTTTTGCATTATGGGGGAGATTTGATTATTAATGCTTTATTCTTATATCATTTCAAACTCGATGCGTCACGAAGGTTTTTGCTTTATCTCATGTGTGTAGGTACAAAGATTGAAGATCATGATGTTGCACACCCTGATGAGAAAAGCTTTGAGATTTGACGAAGATGATTGAAGAACAGTTTTGAGTTCTTGCAAATTTATTCATGGGAGGGTAGATTTGTATAGGCATTTTGGTTTTTGATAATTCGGATTTTTATGTATGTACCGGCATAGACATAGGGGGAGATTTGTAAGGACACATTTTCATATGTCCGTTATCAATTTGTTATGTCGTATACCGCTACACCGTCGAAGATCATTCAAGAGACATCTACATCAAAGACGGATCCGAATTATTCAAGTTCTTCATCATTCAAAGCTCCGCGAAGTTTTCTTTGGTAAGGTTATGTTTTAAATACCTTTACTTTTCACTTAGAGCTTTTAGGAGATTTTTACAAAATAATTTCTAAGTGTTGGTGCGGACTTTTTCGTCAAATATTGAGAATGAGTATTTTATCTAAGTTTTGAAGCGGACCTCGATTTTGACGCCCATGTCGTTCGCGCGAGATCAGCATCTCGTTCGAACGAGATTGGAAGTCGCGTGGTGTCATTTGAACGACATGCGTACTTCGTTCGAGCGACATATGCTTCTCGTTCGAACGAGCTCTGTTTTCGAGGCGACACATTTTACTATAAATACTCATTATTTGGTAATGTTTTCATTAAGAAGTCCATACGTTTTCTAGAACAGAAACACTGCCAAAGCAGTAATCTTTAGGCTTCTTCTTTTAGGGGTTTAATCCTTTTTTTTTTACAATTCACAAAACTCCCATCTTGCTTTAGTGAATTGTTTTGGTGTTCAAGAACACAACTTTTGCCCTTGTTTATTCTTTGTGGGGAGAGCTCTATAACCGACAGCTGCGTGCTATTGTGGAGGGAGTCCTTGTGAAGATTTCAGACTGCGTGTCTAGGATTGCGGTCCTTGTGGTATAGCTACGTGTGAACCACTGCAGATTTCTAGCCATTGCTTTGAAGGTTTGATGAAGACACCGTGCGTTACTCTTGTGGGTGATGCAAGTTGGTATGTAAGTCAATGGTCTTGTAAACTTTTCAAAGTTCTAGAAATAAAAGGTTTTGCCCTGCCGGAATTTTTCCTTAAGCTTGTGTCGCATGCTTTATTTATTTTATGGTTCGACACACGCACACACGCAGTTAAATGATTTGGGGCTGATTTATTTTGTTTTAAAAATAGATACTAATTAAATAAGTGAAGATTTTAGACTACGTGTCTAGGATTGCGGTCCTTGTGGTATAGCTGCACGTAAATCAATGTAGATTTCTAGTCGTTGCTTTGAAGGTTTGACGAAGACACCGTGTGTTACTCTTGTGGGCGATGCAAGTTGGTATGTAAGTCAATGGTCTTGTAAACTTTTCAAAGTTCTAGAAATAAAAGGTTTTGCCCTGCGGGGATTTTTCGTTAAGCTTGTGTCGCATGCTTTATTTATTTTATGGTTTGACACACGCACACACGCAGTTGAATGATTTGGGGCTGATTTATTTTGGTTTAAAAATAGACACTAATTAAATAAGTGTGCCAACATAGAAAGTTGCGAATTTAATCAATTATCACACAGTCGCACTCTTCTCACTTATCACCCATATGCCAATCTTATTAAGGACTGGATAGACTTGATTATGCAAACAAAGTCATAAATTGTTCATTTACTGAGAGAAGGAAACAAATGCACAAATTGGCTGACGCAGGAAGGAGAAAACAAAGATGAATGCAATGTAGAGCTTCAGTCCTCTCTACAACAACTATGATATCTAATGAATGAAGACTTTGTTGGAAATTGGACTTAGAAAAAGCTATCCAGAATTTTCTGGACAGAATTTGAGCAACTTTGAGCTCAAATTTAGGTGGGACCTACACTACAATAATTGTGGGACAATATACGAACGCGTTCTCCTCCGCAAGGATATTAACGTAGTATATTCACATGTCCAATTTCATTAAGTTATGAATGATAAATATGTCCCCAAAGTGACTCACAAAGCAATGGAAGTTAATGTATTAGGTACGTTTTAACTCTTGTCCCACATTGTAAGAGTAGTGGGAAAATGATGAGTTAATATAACCCAAATAAGGGACTAAGGCTTGGATGCCTTGGGGTATCCCAACTCTTTGAAGGGGAGATGCCCTAAGCTATGCACGGGTTGACTTTCGGTCAAAGGTCCACACGCGCACCCGTCCGGTCGATCGGCTCGGCTTCGGCTTATCTCCTACATTTTTTGGCCGAATTAATTTAACTTTTTGGGCTTTAATTATTAATTAATTAATAACTGTTGGCAGTTATTGCCAACAGTTAATTTCGTTTAACCGTTTTTATCAGTTATTGCCAACAGTCACTTATTTCGCTATAAACACAAATGCCTCCCTTCATTTTTAAACTAATGAAAAATTCCCTCCTCAAAAATGCTGTCATATTTGTTCCAGAAAATTGTTTGTTCTACATAACTCTTTTCACATCTGTTGCATTGTTGTTGAGTAAAAGCCACAGAATTTGAGTTCGTCGTAATTAATTATTGTCGTGCTACATAATTAATTGGAAAATCCGTTCTATCTTGGGAGACACTATTCATCAACCTCGGAGCACATTGGCGGGAATAAATTGTCTTAAGGACACTGTGAAAATTCACAGGACTCGGATTATTTTTTCTATTTCTATTATTGTTTCTACAAATTCAAGTAAGTTTTTATTTTCTTTAATTTCATTTTATTTCTATAATTAGATTATAATTCGTAATTCTGTACTTTTGTATTTATTAACAATATACATAACAGACTTACAAGGAGTTCCCAGATTGAGGGGTTCTCAATTAATGTAGTTTTACTCCTTGAGTACAAAACGAAAGGCAAGTGCATTACCAGCCCATATTGTGTATATGTGGGTTTCTAAGGTAAATACGAGGTAATAACCCAATTTTCTTGTCAAGTATATAATATAAAGGTGGTAAACGATGTTGTTTTTGTTGGAAACTCCGACGGAACAATGTTATGCCTCATAGTATTAGTCTTGAAGTGCACGCAGGCTGATCCTAGGAATACCCTTTGTTAGCAACGCGATCACAGCGCGATCGTACTCGCGGTTCAACTAAAATTACTCATAAACTTTATCATCGAATGTTAAAAGGGCCAAATGTACTTGGAAGAAGATAGAATATTATCTAAAGATTAAAAAACTAAGAAAAAAGAATGATTTTCTTTTGAATTAGTTATAATAAGAGAATAAATAAAATTTGCTTCATTTGTTCTCATTTAATTTCGAGCTTTTAAAAAAATATCAAACTATTTCTTTCATTTTTCTTTTTCTTATAATGTTCTTATTAACAAAAAAAACTTTTTTTAGAAGAGGGACAGAATCCCCACACGTATTATTAATAATAGGAGAAATAGCCTCTCTAGGTGGCATTTACAAACTCAATGAAAAAAATAAAATTCCTTGGGGAGCCAATGACCAAATAATGAAGACTAAAATTAAGTTTGGGGATTTATCATAGATCCATTACAATAAAGGAATCTATGAATACTTAATAACATATCTAATATAGCTACATCTCATTGAGTCTAACTTACAAGCTCCTCTCACCATTCTAGGAAGCTCTAAGAATTATTTATAAACTTTCTTAGAATGAAGGGACGCTCCAATGTTTTCAAGGAAATCCACAACCAAATTTATTTCTCTGTAACAATGGTTTTTATATTAATATGTTTTTATTAACAAAAAAATACAAAATGTTTTTATTCGACCTTTTTTCTATCCTTGATATATATATATATATTGCATTCATGGTTCATGCTTTTATGAAATTGTCCACTTTTCATAAAGAATATTATAAGAACGAAAAATGGTAAAATGACTCTAAGAAATGGCAATATGATTTTTGCTAAATTGACTTGGAATGATTTGTTTAAAGTAACAAAATGATTTGTTTAGAATAACTGTAAGTATTGTAATAAAATGAAATAATAATTATGATGACTACGTAGTTGCGATAAACTAAATATAACAAATCGTTAAGTTAGCTCTTACACCATTAATATGTTACGATTCCTAAACCAATAAGAAAAGGGCATATGGACTCATTATTTACTAGAATGAGTTCGTCTCAATACTAGTGGTGTCGATCTGGGCATTATGTTCGGCCTTAGTATCCAAGACAACACATTTAACTTCATCATTTGGAATTTGGGTTAACTTTGATCAAATAGCTTCATCACATGCATAAGTCAGGCAATGGGATAACGTCAGTAGTATACCCACCTGCTAAAAACCAACAAATATTCGTTCCACCATGTGTGCACATGCTAAACTTTACGATTATTCCTCAACTATCATGTAAAGTGGGTACGTGTTTAGTCTATAAAGAGAAAACCCCTAACACATTCTAGTGGACTAGATAGAATAGTAAATAAACATACTCTCACGCCCATATTTAAGTAGGTGGGAAGTAATCTAAAAAGGACAACTGGTTGAGCTTACATACTCTTATTAGACACCACATTAGGCCGAACTACGTAAATCTAGATTCATTCCCTTTCTTCAACCTCTTTTTATAGCGAGTCTTAAACAAGTATTCTGTTGATTTACATCTCTCTATCTATCATCATTTATAATTGTATGCTCTCACTAAGACCAAATCAGTATATCAATTCTAAACGATAATATTAGTTATTCAATTTAAATAAAATAATGTTATAATATGGTTACTGATAATAGTATGATTTTTATAAAGCTAACATTGTGATTTGTTATAAAATGATATTGTAAACATTGTTTCAAAAGACCGATTTGTAATTTTAATGTCCATGCCATTGTATTGTTATAATACCGCACAATCATGAGTTAACTTCACAATTACACAAATGGTCTCTTTGATTGTCATTAGTTTGGTTTCAATATAAACTCTTATATTAGTTCATTTATAGATTTGTTGAGCCCGATTTTAAATAAATTCTATCAGAATAATAGTAATATTTATTATTATCGTCTTAAACTAGTGTATGGATTTGTGAGTCTTACCTAGTAAATATTGGTAATAAATAATAATAATAGATAAAGAAATTATCATTACTAACTTGCCAATTTCGAAATAATAAAGTGGGATGAGAGATAAAGAAGGAAATCAAAGATTAACGTTGTTCATCACAGTGCGGGGCCTACGTCCATGAGTGCAATGCAGATTGTATGTGTCTCAATGGACAATAGCAATGAAAAGATGGATTACGAGTTCTCTCAAATCTCTTTAGGGTTTTGCATATGGCGATTAGGTAGCATATTTATTGATCGCTTATACCGTTGGATTGATTGCTATTTATAGGTAGTTATTAAATACATGGTGCATAGTGGGACAAGTGGAGTACCTTTATAGGTAAGGAAGTTACACCATGTACATTCCAAAAGCCAGATAATGATGACATTGTTACAACACGATAAAATTAGAACAATATTTAATCTCTTCACGCATGTAGGGGATAACATGGCTGTTAGTATTCCATCACGTTCCATAATTGGAGCAAGGTTAGAGTTAACAGGATCAATAAACACTTTTAACCAAGACCCTATTAGTGATTAGATGGTCTGTTATTCAGCAGAGCTAAGCATATTTACACCTAAGCTGACCACATTATCCCGAGCTGAGCAGGTTTATGGACCCAAATGGAGACACATGTCATCTCTTAAGGGGCTAATAAGATTTTATATATTTAGAGTATAATAAAATCCCCAAGACTCCATTAATGAAAGGATTTTATAACAGGTTAATCGAAGTGGTTAATATTCAGACTAGTTGCTAGGTGAAATGAATGGATGAAATGTTAATTAGCAATATAATTCGGCTTTAAGAGATCTAGTCGTCTTTGATTCTTCCCAACGCGCACTGAGAAAATACACTTGGCATGTGACTTGAACTGGTGCTTGGAGTATTCATTACACACCTTTGTGGAAATGCATGGGTTCTGTTAAAACTACGCTTGTTTCCTTTTCAACGCATGAGATCATAAGTCCTTAATGAGATGTTTGTACAAAAAAGGTATAATGCCATGTCGTTAGAACGACAAGCCAATGTTATTTGAATGAATGTTATAGTAGTTTGCACCATGCAAACACAAGGGAATGTTTCATACGATTCTAAACACGAAATAACTCCGAAAAATTATTTTAAAAATATTTTAAAATCTAATTTAAATAAATTAACATCCTCAGAAAAATTTATCGAGAGTCCATAAACTATTATGCATTCGTACTTGAGAGAATCTCATAAATTCAATGTGAAGACGTGAAACGTGAACCAAAACTACGACATGATCTTTCTCTGAAGGTTGGCCGCTACGTCTTCATCACAACATCATAGTCTTAATGGAATCGTGACAAGTAAAAATTATCCTATGACTCAAAGTAGTTTTTGTTCGGAATAATGTCAAATACATAAAATGACACTATGTGGAAATTTCTCCTTACCGAAAATCTGTTCAAAATGATGTTTTTTGGTAGTTAAAAAAGGGTAAATATTTGACATTTTGTATGTTGCTTAAAAACTGACACATTTTTTAAAGTACCCAAAAAACTAGCTCAAAATGATTTTTTTGGTATTTAAAAAAATGGGTCAATCTTTAACAATTTTTAACTCATACATTTGTTTTGAATACTAAAACAATTATTTTGAGTTAATATTTTAGGGGTACCATGAAATGTTTAAAATCCATAGAATATATAGTCAAACTCTCAAACATATCACATTAAATACACATGGCATATTTATTGATTTATACATGTATGTATATGTATACATTTATGCATCATGTATGTCTGAAAGTTTTATGTACGTATTTATAAAGATAGATAGATAGATAGATAGAGATATATATATATAGAGAGAGAGAGAGAGAGAGGAAAACGCACATACATCGTGATGTATACATTACACCATACATCATACCTAATTCTAGGCCCTAAAAAACATTTATCCCAAATTTTTATTTTTCTCTTGAAACTTACCTTCCAATAAACCTATATTCAAAAAATTAAATCCAAATACATTTTTTAGTTATTTTTAAAAAAATTCACAAAAAACAGCTATCGGTACCCTTATAAGTAAGATATTTTGAACAGTTTTTTGTGAATTTTTTTAAATTAGATATAAAATGTATTTTGGCCTACTTTTTTTAATATGGATTTGTCGGAAGTTTAGTTTTAAGGGAAAAATATAAAATTTCATAAAAAATAGTTTTCTAGGACAACAACTAGGCGTGATGTATAGATGATTTATAGAGCATGACGTACGTGAGAATTCTTATATATATATATGAGTGATGATAGGGAGACCCACTTTTTGAACCCAATTTTGAAACCCACACATAAGACAAAAATGGGATAAACAAGTGTTTCTCTCGTCTCTTTCACCTGCTATTATGGCCACTCCAAATCACCTGAAACCTGTACCTAAACCCCCTGACATTTACAGAGACAAAGCTAAGAGTTTTGCCTCTATACTTTCTAACTCATCTACGGATAACTTCATTGTTCCTAAACCGCTTGAAAGCTTTAAAGGTGAACCCATGATTTCATTCTCTGAAGATGAAAATCTAAAGCTGGCCGAACCCTACAAATATTCCCTCATTGGTAGATTTTCCTATGACAGACCGTCCACGGAATCTATCCGTAAAGCTTTTCTTACATTCTCTCTTAAAGCAGCTTTCTCTATTGGTCTACTGGATGAGAAACACATTCTCATCAAGCTTTTTTGTGAAGAAGATTATATGAGATTATGGCTTAGAGATCAATGGTACATCTACAAATCTCCTATGAAAGTCATGAAATGGACTTTTGATTTTATACCTGGTAATGATAGTTCTATCCTTCCTATCTGGTTATCCTTACCCCAACTTCCTGTTCATCTTTTTGCTAAACCAGCTTTATTTGCCATCGCTAAGTTAGTTGGAAATCCTCTTAAAGTAGATGAAGCTACTGCAAATGTCACTAGACCCAGCCAAGCTAGACTCTGTGTAGAGATTGACATTGCCAAAAAACTTCATTCCAGATTACGTATACGTTGTGGATCTACAAGCTTTTGGCAAATAATAACCTATGAGAATGTTCCCTTGTTCTGTGTGAATTGTGTGAAGGTAGGACACAATGAGGCTGAATGTGTTCATGGTCAGGATCATGGCGCTAGCAATTCCTTGCAATGCCTTAAACCAGATAATGGGGTGATAGGTTCGCAAGCTGCTTTGGTCAGGGAAACGAGACCTAATCAAAAACCTAAACCTCTAGGGGTTTGGATTGAGAAACCGGTTCAGAAACTGGTATCTCAAGCTTCCAGACCATCCCAAACAATGGTTTCACCAGATAAGGATGTGCGTATCAAAGACAAGGGAAAATGTCCTTTACTTATTCAAGAAATTACTAAACATGGGCTGACTTTAACCTCTTTAACTGGTACCATCCTTAATTCTGGTATTCAACCGGAAAAATTTGTTGCAGGTGGCCTTCCGGCTTTAGAGGAGGAAGATAACTCTACGATGCTGATTGTTCCTCAAAATGAGGAAACTGATGCTACAGAATCAGAAGTTCCGATTATTACTCAAAATCAGTTTGAGGTGCTGTTACTAGATGCTGAAGACCAGGAGGATGGTGAGTTACTGCCCCATAATCTTTTCAAAAATAAAACCACGTGTCCAGTCAATAAAACTTACTCCCCTCATGTGGTCAATATCCCCAACCATAGCTGGAAACCGTTATGGAAGTCAGACGAAGATCTTCCTGTTGATGGATCCTATACTTCAGCTCCTACTCTTACGGATGATTTTAAATTTTCCTCGGAGCACCTTTCAAAAAAAATTTCTCTCTTTAAAAAAAAAACCCCTCCCTTCCGAAAAGCTCGATACCCATTTCTTCCACATCTGATAACCTTTCTCCCTCAAACTATGGCTCCATTGAAATTGTCCTTCCTTTATCTAAACATTCTTCCATTATTCCAACCTCAGAGAACACATACAGTGGCAAATCATCAAAATCAAAAAATAATAAAAGGAAGAAAACAAATTCTGGGTTGTTAATAATCCAAACTAGAGCTGGTAAAACAGCCTCAAAATTTTCCCCTACCTCAAACCATTAATGATTAATGCTCTATTCTGGAATATCCGAGGAGTTGGTAACAAATCCTCAATCAGAAGACTCAAGCGTATTGTAAGGAAACATTCAATCGTTTTGGTAACTATTCAGGAACCAAAAATCGATAAATGTAACCTTCAGGATCTTTGTCTTAAATTGAACTTCGCCGGGGGCATCTCCAATTGTAACAGCAAAATCTGGATCATGTGGAAATATACATGCGATGTTATCACTGTAAGTGACAACCTACAATGCCTTTCAATTTCATTGACAATTCCACAGGTGGGTGGAAAAATTCTCTTCTCCTCAGTGTATGCAAGCTGCAATAAAAGAGATAGAACTGCTTTATGGGAAGAAATTATCTTATTGGCTGATTTAAATTTCAATAAGTGGATTTTGGGAGGGGACTCCAATATTATCTCTTCCCAAAATGAAAAATCTGGAGGTAATATGGTGGACCAACAAGCTATTCTTGAATTTAATGCAACCATGGTTCAAGCAGGATTGAAGGAAGTTTCGTACAATGGAGCGGATTACACTTGGTGCAACAATCGAGTTGGAGATGCTACAATTTGGGCTAGACTTGACAGAATTCTGGGGAATGAAGGATGGTTTAAAGCAAACTTTGTATCCAATGTGGAACATCTTAATAGAGCCAATTCTGACCATGCTCCTATGCTTTTAAACTTGAAATTTCCCAGTGACAACACTCCAAAACAGTTTAGATTTCAAACCATGTGGATTTCTCACAAGACTTTCCATTCGGTGGTTTCAGATGCATGGAAAACAAAAGTTGAGGGCAGACCTATGAAAGCCTTTTCTGCTAAACTTAAGCTGGTCAAAAAGTCTTTACAAGCTTGGAATAAAGAGGTGTTTTCAAACATTTTTTCCCGGGTTCATAAGGCCGAAGAAGCTCTCATTCTCAAAGAAGCCCTTTATAACACAAACCCCTCTGAAAAAAATAGAGAAGCATGGCATAAAGCTTCTGCTATGTTCAACCTTGAACTTAAAATTGAGGAAATGTATTGGCAGCAAAAGGCTAATGTGAATTGGGCTCAATACGGTGACCAAAATACCTCATATTTCCATTCTTTAGTTAAAAAAAAATTTAATTGTTTAACCATTCATAAAATCAAAAACGATTATGGTGATTGGTTAGACAATGATGTGGATATTGAAAATGAATTTTCCTCTCATGTTCAATCTCTACTTGGCAGCACCACTTCCTTTATTTCTGATTGTTCTATTTTTGACTGCATCCCTAAGGTTATTAAAGAGGAAACAAACTTATTCCTTACGGATGTCCCTTCAGAAATAGAAATTAAAAATGCTATTTTTTCTCTTGGGAAAAATAGTGCTGCGGGTCCTGATGGTTTTAATGGGGTTTTTTTTCAAAATTGTTGGGATATCATCAAAGAGGAATTAATTCTAGCTATTAAATCCTTTTTCCTTGGAGATGAAATTCCTGTTAGTTGGTCTTCAACCAACATTATTCTTATTCCAAAAAAAGATAACCCATCTTTTTGCAAAGACTTTAGACCCATTAGCCATTGCAACTTTTCAAATAAAATTATTTCCAAAATTCTTGCTAATAGAATTGGGAGTGTCCTTCCCAACATTATTTCTTCCTCTCAAGCAGGTTTCATCAAAGGAAGGTCTATATCAGACAATATTTTGTTGGCACAAGAATTGCTCTCTTCTTTCAATAACAAAGTTCATGGAGGTAACCTAGTTATTAAACTAGACATGGCCAAAGCCTACGATCGATTATCTTGGCAATTCATTCTTAAAGTTCTGAGGGCCTTTGGATTTTCTGAAACATGGATAGTAATCATTTGGGGACTAATTTCGAATTGTTGGTATTCGATACTGATCAATGGAAAACCTGCTGGTTTTTTTAAATCGCAACGTGGTGTGCGTCAAGGTGATCCGCTCTCTCCAGCTCTTTTTGTTATTGCCAGTGAAGTTCTCTCTAGAGGTGTCCATCAACTGGTATTACAAAAAAAAATTAATAATTTTTCAACTCCAAGTGGATGTCCTCTCATTTCATCCTTATCTTTTGCTGATGATATCCTGTTCTTTATCAACGGTCACAAGCGTTCTCTTCAAAATTTTTTGGGCTATCTTGGTATTTATGAAAATCAATCGGGTCAACTGGTGAATAAGGGGAAAAGTTGCTTCATCACTCCCCCAAATTGCAAAAGCTCTCGGACAGATAATATCAAGAAGATTTTAGGCTTCACTCAAAATCATATGCCTATAATCTACTTGGGCGTGCCTCTTTTTTCTGGAAGAAAACGTAATTCCTTGTTTCATCCGATCCTTGGAAAAGTCGCTCGGAGGATATCCAACTGGGGCAGCAGGTCGCTTTCGCATGCTGGTAGGACGGTGCTCCTAAAAACTGTGATTCAAACTATGGGATTACACTTGTTTGCTTCTATAAACCCTACTGTCTCCATTGTACGCGATTTAGACAAACAATGTGCAAATTTTTTTTGGGGTCAGCAAGATGAAAATCATAAACACCATTGGGTATCATGGAGGAAAATGTGCTTGCCAAAGAATGAAGGTGGTTTAGGCTTTCGAGATACTATGGATATTTGCAATACTTTCACATGTAAGTTATGGGTTAATTTCTTGCAAAATCAATCCCTCTGGGCCAATTTTATGAACAAAAAATACAAAAAGTTGGCCAATCAAAATTTTAAAGGCACTATCACAGCAGCCAGCTCAGTTTGGAAAAGAATGCAAGGAATTTGGCTTTTTCAGAATTCAAATGAGATGTTTCAACATATCTGCTCTTGGGTGGAGAAGACTTTTGTTTTCAAAATAGCTTGGGATCAAATCAGGAGAAGGGAGTGTATTCAATTTACGTCGTCTATGATATGGGATGCCCACTTAACTCCAAAAGTTTCAATTTTTATGTGGCGACTTATGCACAATGGTCTTCCTTTAGATCATAATTTAAAAAATATAAATATTCCCATTGTTTCAAAATGTCAGTGTTGTTCAAGAAGTCAAGAAGAAAACCAAGATCATTTATTCAACGATGGAGAATCGGCTCGCCAAGTGTGGAAGCATTTTGAAGGCTTGATTGGGTGTAAAGTTTCTAATATTAGCCTTAGATCTCGACTTGTTTCCTGGTGGCTCTCAACACGTGGAAGATCTATAAATGCTATCCTTTGTAAAATTATTCCTAGCTTAATATGCTAGAAATTATGGTGTGCTAGGAATAAATGCATTTTTGAAGATATAAAAATGGCCTCTAGCTCTATAATAAGGGAGGTTCATGAAGATATTAGGATCATTTTTAAAGCTAAACCCTACAAGGGTCCTTTCTCTAGATTTCTTAATTCTTTCATAGATGATTTTTCCATTGTTTGTTCCTAAGATTGTAAGCCTCCGAAGAAGGGCTTTTCTTCTTCTATATCAATAAATGATTTCTTTTCCAAAAAAAAAAAAAAAAAAAAAAAAAAAAAAAGGGTACAAACTTTTAATGCATATTTTGATGCCCTAACGGGTCCCACAACAATAAGGTATAAGTTTTTAATGCTGTGGATTTCAAAATTAGGTCCAAAAGTGGGTCTCCCTATCTTTATCCACACACACACACACACACACATTTATCAGTTTTGTCAATTTTTTAGAAAATTAAATTTAAAAATATGTTACCAAACGCACACTAATTTTTATAAATTGAAAGCCCAAATTTAAAAACTGTCTCTCAAAATCATATTTAAATCGTATTTCTTCTAAAAACGGATTCAAACTAATAAAGCTTAACAATCGAAATTTTAAAAATTCAAAACAATCTTATCCCATGTTAAAGTTGTGAGAAAAACGAAAACAAATCAGTTTTGCTTTTTATTTTTTTATTTTTTAAAAAGGAAATAATGAAAGACACGTGTATGACGTGTAATCAAACAATCTTTATCTCATTTATTTGTGGCTATTGTTGTCTAACGAAAAAAAATGTTTTGAAAATCAATAACAAATCAGTTTTGGCAGGATATAATTATAGTCGAGAGTGACAACTCACACTACTATCTTATTTACTCTATTATACAATTTTGAAAGGACCAATGTCCTATCTGTTGTGTTCTACCCATTTATTACATTTCAAAAAATAAGAGCCGAAAATATTTAGCAATTGGAAAGATTGATGTTTGTTGCCTTGGATAACACACAACTTTCAAAGATTATACAAAAACTTGTATAATCTTTATGTAAATAGGATATTTGCCTCTAATTCGTTGTGATTGATACAAAAATTTATTTACAAATTTTTTGTTAATGTACAATATTTTCTATGTTTAAAATTGACACAAATGTTGACAAATTTTATTTTATTATTTGTGTGGGAAATATTTGTCAAATAAATTTGTCACTTCTTACAATTTTTTTTATACTAAAATATTTTTAAAACTGTTTTAAATAAAAAAAACTGTTTTATAAGATTGCTTTAAAAAAATAACTGTTTTATAAAAACTGCTTTATAAATGTTTTAAAAAATGTATGAAAAAATATTTAAATAAAGTAATTGAATTCACTTTAATTTCCTCTAATTGATTGTTTGATAACTTCATGTGAGAAAATTAGATAAAATTTGACAAATTTTAATTGTGAAATTTTTTGTCATCCTCACTTTTGAATCAAACGGATCCTAATATTTCTTTTAAACACGGATTTAAAACTAGTAAAGTTTAAAATCCAAAATTTTTAAAAAATGATTAAAGTTTATTAAAACAATTTTATCTGATGTTAAAGTTGTGAAAAAAATGAAAACAAATCAGTTTTTCTTTGTAAAAAAGAAAAAAAAGAAAAAGTAGAAGACATGTGTATCACATGTAATCAAATATCTAGTGATATTGAGATTAGGGTTTGTGGTTATTGTTGCCCCAACGAAGACACCCGAGTTATATTGTAGATTCACAAAGAAATGGAGGATTTTATGGATGCTATTCCAATAAATTCAAGTTTTGAGTTTATTGATAGGTTAATTTTACGAGAAAAATATAAAATTTGATAAAAAAAATATTTTTTAGAGCCAACAATCATGTGTGATATATATATATATATGGAGAGAGAGAGAGAGATGCTCACCTACATCATGCACTATACATCACACCTAATTAAAGGCCCAAGAAAACTTTTTTTTCAAATTTTATATTTTTCCCTTGAAATTAACCTTTCAATCAACACATATGCAAAAAATTAGGTCAAAATACATTTTTTAGCTATTTTTAAAAAATTCACAAAAACTGCTGGTGCAGACCCTTATAAATAAGGTATTTTTAGCAGTTTCTTGCGGATTTTTTAAAAATAGTTACAAAATATATTTTGATCAAAATTTTTGCATATGTATTGATTAGAAGGTTAATTTCAAGGGAAAAATATAAAATTTGAAAAAAAAGGTTTTTAGGATCTATAATTAAGCGTGATACATGGATGATGTAGGTGAGCCTTCTCCTATATATATATATATATATATATAGTGAGGATCTCCTGTATATATCAAACGGTATATACCAATTTTTTAAAATAGTAAAAAAAATATTTTTTGACTGAATTTTTTTATATGACGTTTAAACAATTTAATAGACCCGTATAAAAAAGTCAACTCAAAATAATGTTTTTTGCTATTTTAAAAAAATCGGTCAAAAACTACAAAAGTTTGACCAATTTTTTTGAAATAGAAAAAATGAATTTTTTGTCGTGATTTTTTTATATGGCTTCCCCGAAATGTTTAAATATCATATAAAAAAATTCGAGTCAAAATCATTTATAGAATGGATCCGCGCCAGCGGTATGTGCCATTGACATGTGTCGTTTGGTATGTACAAGAGTCTCTCTCTCTCTCTTTCTCTATCTCTCTCTCTCTCTCTCTCTCTCTCTATATATATATATATATATATATATATAGAGAGAGAGAGAGAGAGAGAGGCAGGCTCCTGTGCACACTAAGTTTGCACACTAAGTTTGCACATTACCTTTTATATATAGTAAAAAAAATATTTTTGAGTTGATTTTTTTTGTGTGATATTTAAACATTTCAAGGAACCCATATAAAAAAAATCAGCTCAAAAAAACTTTTTTTGCTATTTTTAAAAAATCGGTCAAACTTTCGCAATTTTTAAGCTCTTTAAAAACTGCGAAAGTTTGACCGATTTTTTAAAAATAGCAAAAAAAGTTTTTTTGAGCTAATTTTTTTTATGTGAGTCCGTTGAAATGTTAAAATATCACATAAAAAAATTGGTGTGCGCCAGCACTAAGTTTGCACACTTTTAAAAGGTAATGTGCAAACTTAGTGTGCAAACTTAGTGTGCACAGGAGTCTGCCTCTATATATATATATATATATATATATATATATATATATATATATATACACACACACATATTTATCAATTTTGTCAATTTGTTAGAAAATTAAATTTAAAAACAAGTACCAAACGCACACTAATTTTTATAAATGGAAAATCCAAATTTAAATACTGTCACAAAACCATATTTAAATCATATTTCTTCTAAACACGGATTCAAAACTAGTAAAGCTTAAGGGCTCGTTTGGTTCGCTATTCAGAAAACTCGATTTAAACGATGTTTTTAAATACAATTTTAAAATTCAGTTTTTTGTGTTTATAATTATTGAAGTGCATTTGGTAAACTTGTTTTTAAATACAGGTTTTTGAAATTTTGACAAAATTGGCAATCATGTATATTTATGTTGTACATATATATATATATATATATATATATATATGTGTGTGTGTGTGTGTGTGTGTGTGTGTGTGTGCATGTGTGTGTGTGTGTATAATGATATTGCATATATAATTCACTATAAAATTATATACATACATGAATTGATAATATTTTTTTAATACATATGTACTATATGTATATTCCATACATTAATAATACATGTATAAAATTATAAATAAGTATCATGTATCTATTGATAATATTATTTAACTTTATATTATTCCATTCGTAATTTTATGTACATGTGCATGTATATTTTTTATTTATAAGAATTACAAACATATTAATGTATTATGTATGTATATTATATATTAAGGTATAACTGCATTAAAATATTAAGAATGAATAATTTTGAGTTAAAAAATCAAAAACTGAAGTTATAAAACACCCAAAACCTGTTTTCTGAAAAACTTGATTGTAACACATAATATTGTTTAAAAACAGGTTGCCAAATGCAGATTTTTATTAGAATTGTATATAAACAACACAGAAAACAGAATTATAGTTGTAAACTAAACAAGCCCTAAAAATCTTTTTTTTTTTAAATTTAAAGCAATCTTATCCCTTGTTAAAGTTGTGAGAAAAATGAAACAAATCAGTTTTGCTATTTATTTTTTTTACAAAGGAAATAATGGAAGACACGTGTATGATGTGTAATTAAACAATCCTTATCTCATTTATTTGTGGTTATTGTTGTCCCAAGGAAAAAAAACGTTTTGAAAATATGGAGTGAGAAAGCCAGTTTTGGCAAGATATAATTATAGTTGAGAGTGACAGTCCAGCTAACCACTCCTGTTTACTGTATTATGAAATTATTACAATTGAAAAAATTAGCAAGTGTAAAGATTGATGTTTGTTTCCTCGGATAACACACAACTTTCAAAGATTATACAAGGTAAATGGGTATTTGGCTATGATTTGATGTGTTTGATATATGAATTTATTTATACGTTATTTGTTAATATATAACACTTTTTATATTTGAAATTGATATAAATGTTAGCAAATTTTACTTTGTTATTCGTGTGAAAAATTTTGCCAAACAAATTTTTCACTTCTTACAATTTTTATTTTTAGATTTTTTATACTAAAATATTATTAAAACTGTTTTAAAAACTGTTTTAAATAAAAAATGTCTTATCGGACTGTTTTATAAAAAAACGGTTTTAAAACTGTTAAAAAAACTGTTTTAAAAGGTCTAAAAACTGTTTTGAATAATAAAAAAAACGGTTTCGAATATTTTAAAAATTGTTTTATAAAAATGTTGTAAAAAAACTGTTTTAAAAATTGTTTTAATAACTGTTTTCTAAAAACCGTTTTATAAAAACTGTTTTAGAAATGTTTTAAAAACTGTTTTATAAAAATATTTTTAAGAAATGTTTACAAAAATATTTAAATAAATTAATTGGATTGACATTAATTTCGTCTAATTTATTGTTTAATAACTTCATGTGAGAAAACTAGGTAAAATTTGACAAATTTTAATCGGGAAATTATTTGTCACTCCCACTTTTGAATCAAACGGATCCTAATATTTCTTTTAAATACGGATTTAAAACCAGTAAATTTTAAAATCCAAATTTTTAAAAAATGATTAAAGTTCATTTAAACAATTTTTTCTGATGTTAAAGTTCTGAAAAAAATGAAAACAAATCGGTTTTTCTTTGTAAAAAAAGGAAAAACAGAAAAAGTGGAAAACGTGTGTATCACATGTAATAAAATATATAGTGATATTGATTTTTTGGTTTGTGGTTATTGTTCCCCCAACGAAAACACCCGAGTTATATTCTAACGTTTAGATACATAAAAAACAGTTAATATATAATAGAATTTATAAATAAAAAATGCTTATATATAAAAACAGTTTATAAAGTGTTTCTTTTTATATTAACGTATTTTATATAAAACTGTTATATTAAATTGTTTATATAAAACTATTTTATGTAAAACTGTTTTATAATTTTTTTTATATAAACAGTTTATATAAAACTGCTTTATATAAATTATTTAAAAAATTTAACACCATTATTATTCATAGAAAATATTTTTTTTATTTTTTCTGTTTTTTTTTGCCGTTGAACCAAAAAAATTATTTTCGTTTCTTAAAAACCGTATTTAAATGTTTTCATTTACAATAATATTTTGTAATATGAAAGTATTTTTTAAAAAAGTTTATAAATAAAAGAGCTTTTATTTAAAAAAAACAGTTTTTTAACATGTAAAAAAACTTTTTCACGTTAAAGTATTTTGTGGTGTATGTTAATCATAACTTTTGTTGCAATTTTGTGATTTTGTTGGGTATGTTAATTATTTTACATTTTCATGTATTGGATGAGAGTTTTTTTTTTTGTTTTGTTAATTGCAATTCTTGTTTGCAAATAAAAAATGTAGTTAAAAAATATTAAACTAATTTTACTAACAGATATATAAATTAATGAGGTTTATCGTATGCATGTGTTGGATATATAAATATTGAATCAGATTTATTTTATTTTTTTATAGAAACATATACAAATACATTATCTAAATTCACTCTACATTCCTTCTCTTATTGTTTTTATAGAAACATATCTCGTAATGCCCGTATGAAAGTGACATGCCATGACACAAAATCTCTTTTTTTTACCAAACACGAGCACGGACCACTTGACGAGTTGCGTTTTAAGTAGGTCGTGTTCACATTTGGTAAAAAATAAGATTTCGTGTTGTGCCATATCGCTTTTATAGTGGTTGTGTTTCGTTTTAAGTAAAAAAAAAAAATTGAGGCGTGTCGTGTCATTTTTATTCTGATCGATTTCATGTTTGGTTAAAAAAAATAACATATATTTGTCATTTTTTTTTGAGGTGTGTCATGCCATAAGCATATATTCGATTAGTTGTCCACGGCGCTTATTTATTTTATAAATCATTGATCAATTTTGGCAGGATTTGAACATTGAATCCAAATTTGAAAATATTCTATTGAGGCTATTTATTAGGAATGGATGGAAAATACATTTGTTGAACATTTGTGGATTTAACACTAGCAAATTTAGACATGTTGCTCTTTGCCCCAAAAATTAAAATGAAACTTTGTTAAATCTACTATAGAGTGGATTTTTTTATAAAATCATTTTGTGAAAGTATTATTTAAAAGATTAACCATTCAAATTAACAGGAAAAGGGATAAACTGATCATCTTACTGTGCCGCAACTATGTTCAAAAAATGTAAGCTTAAGATGAATATAATTTTTTTTAAGAGAGAGACAACACTGTATTTAACAAAACATACAAAATACTTTTATTTGAACAATACGGGGACCTAGTGAATTTAACGACCCTTTTATTACTATCTGCCAGCAGTATCTCATATAGTAACCATTTGTAATGCAAAGTATATGAGAAGGTGCATGATTCAAACCTTTTCCGATCAAAATAAAAATGATACGACATGCCTTAAAATCTTATTTTTACTTAAAACGAAACACGACTCCAATAAAGTGATATGGCACAACACGAAATCTCATTTTTTACCAAATGCGAACATGACCCACTTACAACGCAACATGTCAAGTGGCCCGTGCTCCTGTTTGGTAAAAAAACAGAGTTTTTGTGTCGTGTCATGTCACTTTCATACGGGTCATATTCATTACGAGAGATGTTTCTATAAAAACAATAAGAGAAGGAATGTAGTGTGAATTTATATAATGTATTTGTTTATTTGCTTCGTTATAACCATGCGTACCGCACATCCTTTTGTTATTTAATAACTTTTAAAATATATTGTGTTTTTTAAACATAAAATATTTAGTGGATTTAAAAAAAAAATATTTAGTGTTGCATTTGCCAAGTTGATAGTTTACTTCATAATTTTGAAATATGTAATTATATAATTCTACCATTTTTTACTAAAGAAATCATGAATTTTAGAATATTCACAAATCAATTTTGGGGGGTTATAATTTTTTTTTTCAAATATAAAATTAAAAGAGAGAACATATTTGTGATTGGAAAATATTAGAGCAACCCACATTTGGTACTTAAAATCCAAACTTAATGACATGGCACGACCATGTGATAAGCTTCATCAGTCCTTATCAGCAACAAACTCATAAACCCATTTGAGAACAAAAAAAATATAGGTAGCATTTTCTATATAGAAAAACAAATTGTTTCCTTAACAACAAATTATAATGCATAAATAGTAAAAAAAAACTTGGAAGAGCACCTATACATACCATTGACACGGATCATTTTTTAAAAATAGTAAAAAACTAGTAAATAAGTTTTTATGGATCCCCTCAAATGTTTAAATATCACACAAAATACCGTAACTAAAAAATATTTTTTTGCTATTTTAAAAAATGATTCGCATTAGCGGTACTTAAAAGCATTTGACAATCCATACATACTATCTTATTTACTCTATTATACAATTTTGAAACGACCAATGTCCTATCTGTTGTGTTCTACCCATTTATTACATTTGAAAAAATAAGAGCCGAAAATATTTAGCAATTGGAATGGTTGATTTGTTGCCTCGAATAACACACACCTTTCAAAGATTGTACAAAAACTTGTATAATCTTTATGTAAATTGGATATTTGCCTCTAATTCGTTTAGATTGACTTTAATTTCGCCTAATTAATTATTTAATAATTTTATGTACAAAAAATAAATAAAATTTGATAAATTTTAAGTGTGAAATTTTTTATCATCCCCACTTTTGAATCAAACGGGTCCTAATATTTCTTTTAAACACGGATTTAAAACCAGTAAAGTTTAAAGTCCAAATTTTTAAAAAATGATTAAAGTTCATTAAAACAATTTTATCTGATGTTAAAGTTCCGAAAAAAATGAAAACAAATGGTTTTTTCTTGCTAAAAAAAGGAAAAACAGAAAAAGTCGAAAACGTGTGTATCACATGTAATCAAATATATAGTGATATTGAGTTTTGGGTTTGTTGTTATTGTTACCCCAACGAAAACACCCGAGTTATATTCTAACGTTTAGATACATAAAAAACAGTTAATGTATAATAGAATTTATAAATAAAAAAATGCTTATATATAAAAACAGTTTATATAAAACTGTTTTATTAAATTGTTTATATAAAACTATTTTATGTAAAACTGTTTTATAATTTGTTTTATATAAAACTGTTTTATATAAATTATTTAAAAAATTTAACACAGTTATTATTCATAGAAAATCCTTTTTTCATTTTTTCTGTCTTTTTTTTGCCGTTGAACCAAAAAAAAATATTTTCGTTTCTTAAAAACCGTATTTAAATGTTTTCTTTTACAATAATATTTTGCAATATGAAAGTATTTTTTTTAAAAGTTTATATACAAAAGAGTTTATATATAAAAAAAAAGTTTTTTAACGTGTAAAAAAACTTTTTCGCGTTAAAGTATTTTGTGGTATATGTTAATCATAACTTTTGTTGCAATTTTGTGATTTTGTGGTGTATGTTAATTATTTTACATTTTCATGAATTGGATGAGAGTTTTTTTTTGTTTTGTTAATTGCAATACTTGTTTGCAAATAAAAAATGTAGTTAAAAAATATTAAAATAATTTTATTAACTGATATATAAATTAATGAGGTTTATGGTATGCATGTGTTGGATATATAAATATTGAATCAGATTTTTTTTTTTGTTGTTAATTGTAAATTTTGTTTACTAATAAAAAATGTAGTTAAAAAAATATTAATATAATTGTACTAACGGATATATAAATTTATGAGGATCATGCATCTCTTTAACATATATGTAAATATTGGAAGGGTTCGACTATTCGCACTCCTTGAGAGTGTTGTGGCACTCCAATTCTCCCCATAAAGTTATTAAATGACATAGTTACCCTTTATCAGTCTATCTCCCCCCATCTATATAATTCATTATACACTAAGAAAGATAGCATTGTCCTCTAATCACAAATATGTTCTCTCTTTTAATTTTATATTTGAAAAAAAAATTATAACCCTTAAAAATTGATTTATGGATATTCTAAAATTCATGATTTCTTTAGTGAAAAATGTTACAATTATATAATTACATATTTCCAAATTACGAAGTAAACCCTCAACTTGGCAAATGCAACACTTAATATTTTTTTTTTAAATCCACTAAATATTTGATTTTAAAAAAACACAAGATATTTTAAAAATTATTAAATAACAAAAGGATGCGTCGTATGCACGGTTATAACGATGCAAATATACAAATACATTATCAAAATCCACACTACATTCCTTCTCTTATTTTATTTTATAGAAACATCTCTCGTAATGAATATGGCCGTATGAAAGTGATATGGCATAACATAAAATCTCTTTTTTTTACAAAACATGAGCACGGACCACTGGACGGGTTGCGTTTTAAGTAGGTCGTGTTTACATTTGGTAAAAAATAAGATTTCATGTTGTGCCATATCGCTTTTATAGGGGTCGTGTTTCGTTTTATGTAAAAATAAGATTTTGAGGCGTGTCGTAACATTTTTATTCTGGTCGAGTTCATGTTTGGTTAAAAAAAAACCATATATTTGTCATTTTTATTTTGAGGTGTGTCATGTCATAAACATATATTGATGTTTCGATTAGTTGTCCACGACGCTTACTTTTTTATAAATCATTGATCAATTTTAGCAGGATTTAAACATTGAATCCAAATTTGAAAATATTCTATTGAGGCTATTTATTAGGAATGGATGGATAATACATTTGTTGAACATTTGTGGATTTAACACTAGCAAATTTAGACATGTAGCTTTTTGCCCCAAAAATTAAAATGAAACTTTGTTAAATCTACTATAGAGTGGCTTTTTTTATAAAAATATGTTGTGAAAGTATTATTTAAGATTAACCATTCAAAGGAAAAGGGATAAACTGATCATTTTATTGTGTCGCAACTATGTTCAAAAAAATGAAAGCCTAAGATGAATATAATTTTTTTTAAGAGAGAGACAACACAGTATTTAACAAGACATACAAGTTACTTTTATTTATACAATATGGGGACCGAGTGAATTTAAAGATCCTTTTATTACTATCTGCCAGCAGTATCTCATATAGTAACCATTTGTAATGCAAAGTATATGACAAGGTGCATGATTCAAACCTTTCCCGACCAAAATAAAAATGACACGACACGCCTCAAAATCTTATTTTTACTTAAAACGAAACACGCCACCTATAAAAGTGGTATGGCACAACACGAAATCTCATTTTTTACCAAATGTGAGCATGAACCACTTAAAACGCAACAAGTCAAGTGGTCCGTGCTCATGTTTGGTAAAAAAAAAAAGAGATTTTCTGTCGTGTCATGTCACTTTCATACTGGTCATATTCATTACGAGAGATGTTTCTATAAAAACAATAAGAGAAGGAATGTAGTGTGAATTTAGATAATGTATTTGTATATTTGCATCGTTATAACCGTGCATACGGCATATCCTTTTGTTTTTTAATAACTTTTAAAATATATTGTGTTTTTTTAAACATAAATATTTAGTGGATTTAAAAAAATATATATTTAGTGTTGCATTTGCCAAGTTGAGAGTTTACTTCATAATTTTGAAATATGCAATAATATAATTTTAACATTTTTTACTAAAGAAATCATGAATTTTAGAATATCTATAAATCAATTTTGGGGGGTTATAATTTTTTTTTCAAATATAAAATTAAAAGAGAGAACATATTTGTGATTGGAAAATGTTAGAGCAACCCACATTTCGTACTTAAAACCCAAACTTAATGATATGGCACTGCCATGTCATTAGCTTCATTAGTCCTCATCAGCCAGAAACTCATAAACCCATTTAAGAACAAAAAAAATATAGGTAGCATTTTCTATATATATAAAAAAATTTGTTTCCTAAAAAACAAATTATACTGCATAAATAGTAAAAAAAACTCGAAATGTGGGTACTTGGATTTGGTATTGCGGGACCGGACGAGTAGCCCAACTAGGGCGGGCCAAAGTCCAAGCCCTTCACACCTTAACATTAATCCAGTTATGATTTAATCTTCTCAACTCAGGGGGTGGGGTAGAGCGGAAGGGGCTCTTCCTCCCTTAACCAAGGGTCGGGGGTTCGATCCCCGCCTTGGGCATGGAGCAGCCTTAAATCCCTGAGCCAGCTGTCCCACCCATCGAGGTGCCTTCAAATCAGCGAATGGATTAGTCACTAAGTCGCTAGTGGATACCCTGGTGTAAACCAAAAAAAAAAAAATTTAATCTTCTCCCATGTTCTCGTATAGAGATATTCCAGGAGAAGATGGTAAACGTGGGGGAGTCCAACACCCCCACTCCCCGAAAACATACATGTATATAATAAACCCTAGGTCCGGGACAAAGGACACGCACTGTATACTCTGTAAACGCTCCCTGAAGTATATAGAAATAATACTAACTGCACCACCGTGGACGTAGGCATTCTTGCTGAATCACGTACATTTCCTGTTGTGTGATTAACATTTTATCTTCTTTATTCTGCTTGGTGATTGCGCTTCTCTTATCTATTTGTGTTGAATAATATTTGTTACCACAAGCACATATACATACCATTGACACGGATCATTTTTTCAAAAATAGTAAAATAAGTTTTTATGGATCCCTTCAAATGTTTAAATACCACACAAAAAACTTAACTAAAAAATAATTTTTTTGCTATTTTAACGTATAGGCGTTCGACAATCTATACATACCGCTGACGCGGACCATTTTTTTTTAAATAGTAAAAAAAATATTTTACTATTTTTTGCTATTTGAAAAAAAAAATGGGTCGCACCAGTGTTTTGTATAAGTGCTCTGACCACCTATACATACCGCTGGCGCAGACCAACATATTAGAAAAAATGGTCCGCGCCAACGGTATGTGTAGGCGGTCCGCGCCAGCGGTATGTATAGCGAAAAATTATTCTCTTATTTTTTAATGATTCTTTTATTTTTAAAGGTCCGTGCCATCGGCACCCCTAATTTTGAAACATATTTTTTTTTTTTTTTTTTTTTGATAACCCTGAACCTCCACACGAACGAGCCATTTGGACTCCCTCGTGCAAGCTAAACAGGGGGGGCACTGCGCATGTCCACCTCACACACGAGCCCCACTTAAATACTGGTAAACCCTGCGGGGGATCGAACCCACGACCGTGCGCCTAACCACACAGCCCTGAGGAAGCCCTCCAACAGGGGTAGGTATCCGTGGGGAGGGATCGAACTCATGACCTATGGTCAGAGTGAAGCCCATCCTTACCACTGGACCAAGCCAGGGTGGATTTTTTTTTTTATTTTACAACATTTAATACAATGTTTGTATTTCTTAAAACTGTTTAAAGCTCCGCGTAAAAAAAACTATTCTAAGAACAATTTTTGTATTTTTGTATTTCGTGTCTTATCTTGTTGTATTTTAACACATATAATTTTAACATATTTTTTTTATTAGACTGTTTTTTTTTATTTGAAAATTATGTTTTAAAAAAAATAATTTATATTTGACAAAGCAAAAAAAAAGTGTATGTTAATGACGTGGCAAGTACACATTTTAAGTAGGAATTCAAAGTCGCTGTATTCTTACTCTTTGTGATTAGAGGACAATGTTATCTTTATGGGAGGAATTTGTAATTGAAAGATAAAAGGGTAACTATGTCATTTTATAACTTCATCAAGAGAATTGAGGTGCCACAAGACTCACAAGGAGTGCAGATAGCCATATTGGAAATGTTAGTTGGAACAATGAATGAGGAGAGAGACCATGAAAAGAAGAAATCACGTGATTGGACAATATTAGTTTTTGATATGATTGGACAATATTAGTTTTTGGTGTCGTTGAAGACAACAAAAAAAAAAATCATAAAGGTAAAAAGGGTATTTTTCGATAATTCGATGTTTTGATACAAAAATTTATTTACAAACTATTTTCTAATGTACAATATTTTTTATGCCTAAAATTATCACAAATGTTGGTAAACTTTGTTTTGCTATTTGTGTGATAAATTTTTGCCAAACAAATTTGTCACTTCTTAAAATTTTTTATTTTTATTTTTTTTTACACTAAAACACTTTAAAAACTGTTTTATAAACTTTTAAAAAACTGTTTTAAATAAGAAAAAAAAACTGTTTTATAAACTGTTTTAAAAAAAGTGTTCTTTAAAAAAAAAAATTAAATGTTTAAAAACAGTCAAAAAAACTTTTTTAAATAAAAAATGTTTTATAGAACTGTTTTATAAAAAAGCGGTTTTAAAAGTGTTAAAAGCACTGTTTTAAAAGGTCTAAAATCTGTTTTCAATAATTAAAAAACTGTTTCGAATATGTAAAAATTGTTTTATAGAAATGTTGTAAAAAAACTGTTTTAAAAATTGTTTTAATAATGTATTCTAAAAACCGTTTCATAAAAACTGTTTTATAAAAATGTTTTTAAATGTTTTTAAAAAATGTATGAAAAAATATTTAAATGAACTAATTGAATTGACTTTAATTTTGCCTAATTGATTGTTTGATAACTTCATGTGAGAAAACTAGTTAAAATTTGACAAATTTTAACCGTGAAATTTTTTGTCATCCCCACTTTTGAATAAAACAGATCATAATATTTCTTTTAAACACGGATTTAAAACTAGTAAAGTTTAAAATCCAAAAATTTTAAAAAATGATTAAAGTTTATTAAAACAATTTTATCTGATATTAAAGTTGTGAAAAAAATTAAAACAAATCAGTTTTCTTTGTAAAAAAGGAAAAACGAAAAAGGGGAAGACATGCGTATCACATGTAATAAAATATATAGTGATATTGAGTTTTGGGTTTGTGGTTATTGTTGCCCCCAACGAAAACACCTGAGTTATATTCTAGATGAGCTTCACTACAGCGACCGGCTGTAGTGACTTAATTCTCATACTTAATGATGTGGCTTGCCACATCATTGAGTATGCGTTGCCACATTTCATTTTTTTTTTTTTTGACACTCTACAAATTCTTTTTTTTTTAAATATAACTTTTAAATTAAAAAAAAAACAGTCCACTCAAATAAAAATATATGTTAAAATTTTATGTGTTAAAATACAACAAGATAAGATACAAAATCATATGAACCTTAACACAAATCGGTTAAAAAATTACACAATGCGATTTATTTTTTAACTAACATGACCACGACTGAAATAAAACGCGACGTGACGTGGAGTTTTATTTTTTTTTCATTCATCTAGCGCGGACTATTTTTTACAAATAATAAAAATAACCTTTTTACACAAAAAATGGTTCACGCCAGCGGTACGGTTATCACTGGTGCAAACCATTTTTTTTAAATAGTAAAAAAATTATTTTACTATTTAAAAAAAATGGTTCGGACCAGTGGTATGTATAAGTGATCTCATTAGAATAGTTTTTTAACGCGAACTTTAAAACAGTTATAAGAAATGCAAAAATTGTTTTAAATGTTGTAAAATTAAAAAAAAATAAGTTTAAAAATAAAGGGTGCCGCTGGCGCGGACCTTTAAAAATAAGAGAATATGAATAATTGGGTGTTTCAAGGACTAAATGAGTTAAAAATAATTTATCATTAGAATAATTTTTTAACGTGGAGCTTTAAACAGTTTTAAAAATTACAAAAACTGTCTGATTTAAATGTTGTAAAATTATAAGTTTAAAAATAGAGTAGCACTAGGGGGACCCAGAAAAAAAACCCACTTCGTAAACCCAGTGCATAAGACAAAAATGGATACAAGTTTTTGTAGAAGTTCAAAGAATGATTAAATGAACTCTTTTCTATTCCATAATGAGAAAACTAATGACCAGCATTCTTTAAATAAGATTACATGCACATGAAGCCACCTAGATAGTAGGAGTACGTATATAACAAACTAACAGCTAAAGCTCCAAACAAACTCCTCATGTAGACCTATTCTTTAGGAAACAACCAAAATATAAATTGACTTAGTCTTCTTTATTTTGTAGGATTCTCTTTCTCAATACTCCCCCGCAAGTGAAGGTGTGGTGCTAGACACACACCGAGCTTGGACAGAAGATACTGAAGTTGCTGACTTTTTCAAAGGCATATCATTAGTAACCACATTCAGGTAGACACTGCATAGAAGGAGCCAAGTGATGGTGGGGTGCCACGTACACAACAAGATGTCTCGAAGAAACTGAAACTGAAATTGTTTAGTTGATAAAGGTTTGGTTATGAGTGCGATCAAATCGAGTGAAAAGATCTCCACAATTACCAAAAAAAAAAAAACTTGAAAATTTTCAAAAAAAAGATTTTAAAATTGCTGAGTTAACTAAGGTTTGGTTATGAGTGCGATCAAGCCTAATGAAAAGATCTCCACTTTAATCCAAAAACCTTGAGAATAAATTAAATCCATATGATTTATGGATGCAAGAGTACGATACTCAGCTTCATAAAAAATAAGGTCTCGTAGACCAGAATGAGCTTGATCAAATTTGATTCAGAGGCTCTCGGTTTTGGCTAGACCGACACCTGTAATGGCCTCTTGGGACATAATGAGCTTGATCACAATGGATTCAGAGGCTTTTTTTTTTTTTATCGGTTATGGCTGGAACGACACCTGTAATGGGCCCCTTGGGCAAAATGAGTTTGATCATAATGAATTCAGAGGCTCTTTGTTTCTTGGGCTTAATCACGATGGAAAACATTAAGGTGGCCCTTAATATTTTCCAATAAAATGAAGTTATCAATTTTTTTTTTTTTATCCACCTGCCTTTAAAAGAACGATAAAACAGCCATAGCCTCAAGCAGACCCAATTGGTCTGTTCAAAACACTCAAAATAATGACAGCTTCGTGAGTGTTTCCAGCATCCATTAAACCTTGTTGCGGTCTAATATCAGGGCCCACGTTTAGTTTAATGGTGAGCTTTCACTGTTTGGACAATTGACATGGTTTTGTGCAGTACGATATTGAAGAAGCTTTCCAAACAGCTATTGAGAAGTTGAGAGGTCTGCTTTTAGTAACTTTCTCTCTTGTAAGATAGCTATAGACTCTTCTGGCCAGTCAAAAGGCAGCTAGTTTGTTGCAAACCTTAATGAATGAGCAAATGAGAAACGAACGAGAGGCCAAAGTTTTGTACCCGGCGGACGGTAACAACTCATGGTGGCTACCGCCGCCGGAAAAACGGAATACGAAGATCGGGATTACTCGCGAAAGTTTAACCGCTCTGATACCATGTAGAAGTTCAAAGAATGATTAAATGAACTCTTTTCTATTCCATAATGAGAAAACTAATGACCAGCATTCTTTAAATAAGATTACATGCACATGAAGCCACCTAGATAGTAGGAGTACGTATATAACAAACTAACAGCTAAAGCTCCAAACAAACTCCTCATGTAGACCTATTCTTTAGGAAACAACCAAAATATAAATTGACTTAGTCTTCTTTATTTTGTAGGATTCTCTTTCTCAATAGTTTTTAATGCACATTTTGATGCCCTGGCGGGACCCGCAACTATAAGGTATAAGTTTTTAAGGCACTGGGTTTACGAAATGGTTTTTTTTCTGGGTCTCCCTAGATTTATTCTTAAAAATAAGGGTGCAGCTGGAGCGGGGCTTTAAAAATAAGAGAATATTGGAGTGTGTTATTTAAAATAAGACTCAAATAAATGCGACGTGACATGGAATCATATTTTTTTCATGACGCTGGCGCGGACCAATTTTTTTTAATGGTAAAATTAATCATTTTATCATTTTTTCTAATATGTTGGTCCGCGATAATGATATGTATAGATGTCCGGAGCACTTATACATATCACTGGTGCGAACTGTTTTTTTATGCAGTATAATATTTTTTTTTTTTTTTTTTTTTTTTTTATAGAAGATGCTACCTTTTTTTTTTTTTTCCCTCTCAAATGAATTTATGGGTTTGAGGCTGATGAGGCTGATGACATGGCAGAGCCATGTCATTAAGTTGGGACTTTAAAGTCCCATTTGCAAGTCGCTGTATCATATTTGATTCTAGATTCACAAAGAAATGAAGGATTTTATGGATACTATTCAGTTCAACCAGCTGGTAGTAGTTGGCATATGGTCCATGATTGCACGTTTGATGTTGTAGTTGAGAATGACAACTCACACCTCATAAATGCGAAAGTTTATATGAACCGCATTTTAACACCTCTTTTCCTTTTTCTTTTTTTTTTAAGTTTCTTGTTTGTAAGAATTAATATAAAAATTGTTTTTTATATAAAAATAAAAACTATTTTCCTATTAGTATAATAAAACAGTTTTTTTTTTAAAGTAAACAGTTTTTTATTAAAAGTAAAAAAAAAATATTTTTTTCATACATAAAAAAATTATAATTATTAACATGATATCGCGATTGATTAGTGCTGTTAACGCGAACTCACATTCCCGCATCCACTTCATTTGTTGAATGTGGTTATGCGTAAGTGACACTAATTAGTAGCGATATTTTTTTAATAAAAAATATCGCGATTAATTAGTGACGTTGACACGGATCCACTTCATTTGTTGAATGTGGGCGCGCCAACGGCACTAATTAATTGCGATATTTTTTTAATAAAAAATATCGTTATTAATTAGTGCTGCTGACGCAGACCCACATCATTTGTTGAATGTGGGTCCGCGCCAGCGACACTAATTAATCGCGATATTTTTTATTGAAAAAATATCGCGATTAATTAGTGACGTTGGTGCGGACCCACATTCAACAAATGATTTCGGTCCGGGAATGTGGGTCCGCGCCAACGACATTAATTAATCGCGATATTTTTTCTTGCTCGGACCCACATTTCCGGCCCCAAATCATTTGTTGAATGTAAGTCCGCGCCAGTTACACTAATTAATTGCCATATTTTCTTTAAACAGTTTTTTATTAGAATTTATAAAATATTTTTTTAAATGCTGTTTTTAATTAAAAAAATTGTTTTATAGCGTTTTTTTATTAGTAAACATAATTTTTTTAATTTATGAAAAAAATATTTTTTTTTAATTTTAATAAAAAGCTGTTTAAATTTAATAAAAATCTGTTTTTATATTAATAGGACTTTGTTTTATATCGAGAAAACGGTTAAAAAAAAAAAAGAAAACTTTAAAAAAAAAATGATAAAAAAGACAAAAATGTGGTCTCTGGGAGGCTTTACCTGCGGTTCATGTAGAACATTGAGTCATAAATTGTTGTGCTGGGAATGTTGTGGTGGACAACGTGCTTCTGACCACTGTCCCATGCTAATTTACACCGGTGACGGTAAACAATTTACTCTACTAGGCCTTTTACACTTCTTGTGACTTGGTTTGAGAGTACAACTTGTTATATGGAGTACAACTTGATATAGTTATACTTGAGAGTGGCAACTCACATCGGAGTATTTGTTAGAAAAAAGTTTGATGTCTTCGAAATATCAATTTTTTTTAATGTCTTGGATTGTGATTGGTCAATACCGCTATCGCAGATCCATTTTCATCAGTGATGTGGGTTCACGTCAGCGGTATTGACCAACCACAATCCAAGACAGAGACATCAATTTTTTTCCCTTATTTGCTATATGAGAGTGGAAAATCACACCTGATTTGATTTGTTCAGACTTTTTGCGACTTGGTTTGAGAAACCAGATTTTGATGAGGGTCTCGTAAACTCGTGGTTGTGGGATGATAACAGTTATGACTTGTTTCGTTTTGTTCAACTTAGGACCGATTATAACGAGAAAAGCCTTTTAGACTTTAGGGCCCGCTTCGTTCTGTATTCAAAGAACTGGATTCAAACGTTGTTTTTAAATACAGTTTTTGTGTTTATAATATTTGGTGTGAATTTGGTAAACTTGTTTTTAAATACAGGTTTTCGAAAATTTGACAAATTTGACAAACATGTATATTTATATTATACATATATGTGTGTTTGTATATATATAAACATACATAAAAATTTCATACGTACATGATACATGAATATATACATATAAACATACATGCATGCATACATAACTTCATATGTATATGTATATAATTTATGATGCATGTATGTATGCATACATTCATGTATCATATATGGATGAAAGTTTATGTATGTGTTAATATATATAGAGAGAGAGAGCGGATCTTATGTGGTCCATCAGTTTGAGGTCCCTGAATGAGGTCCCTTTTTTTAAAATTGTAAAAAAATATTTTTGGGCTGATTTTTATGTGTTGACATATATACAGAGAGCGGATCTAATGAGGTCCATCAATTTGAAGTGCCTGAATGAGATCCATTTTTTTAAATTAATAAAAAAATATTTTTTGGTTGATTTTTTTTCTGATTTTTAAATATTTCAGTAGGGTCATATAAAAAAATCAACTCAAAATGATCTTTTTAATATTTTAAAACAATCGATCAAATTTTGTCAGTTTTTAACAACTTAAAAACAAATTAAAAATTGACAGAGTTTGACCGATTTTTTTAAAATAGCAAAACATTTTGAGTTGATTATTTTTTTATGGCCCTATTGAAATGTTCAAAAACCATTAAAAAAAAAAAAAAAAAAAAAAACAGCCCAATTTTTTTTTTTAGTGTTTTAAAAAAAGTGACCTCATTTAGGGAGCCCAAACTTGGACCACACTTGATCCTTTCGCTATATTTATTTATAGTACATATGTATTAAAAAATATTATCAATTCATGTATATATATAATTTTCAATTCATGTATGTATATAATTTTTTTTTAATATGTACTATATAATAATAATAATAATAATAATAATAATAATAATATTTAACTTTATATTATTTCATACGTAATTTTGTGTACATGTACATATATATTTTTTATTTATAAGAATTACACACATATTAGTGTATTATGTATGTATATTATATATTAAGGTATAAATGCATTAAATATTAAGAATGAATAATTCCGAGTTTAAAAATAAAAAACAGAAGTTATAAAATACCATCAACCTGTTTTCTAAAAAACTTTATTATAATACAGAAAAATTATAATTCACTGCTTAAAATCAGGTTCACAAACACAAATTTTTATCAGAATTGTATTTAAACACATATAACAAAATTATTATTGCGAACCAAACATGCCCTTAGTTTTTCTAGTGGCATGACCATCACCCATTATTGCATGCAAACTACCATTTTCCCCAAGAGTGTTTGCCACTCAATTAATAAACTTGATAGCAATTTGTTATGAAGGGGAGACGATTCTCATAGAAAATTCACTGGTACCTTTAAGGATGGGTGGTGTAGAGGGAATAAAATCACCCCACCAAACGAGATTAATATTGAAAGACAACAATTGGTCAACTATCTCATTACTATATTAGGGGCGTGGAATATGATTGTTATTAATAACCTCTTTGTCACGAGTGTTACGAATGAAATATTAGGTACCCTTTTATTGCGTGGTAACACTCATGATGATAGACCAACTTGAAATCCTTGCGCTAATAGTAAATTTTACATTAAATCTTGTCATATTTCCCTTGTTGACACCGGTCTCAACACCTCCTTTAATGAATTTTGGAATAAAATTTGGCTTCTTAAAATTCCTCAAAAATTAAAATACTTCATTTCTCTTGTGTTGCATGGAAAACTTATAACTAATGCGCATACGTTGGTGAGAGGTATCACTGCCAATGCGGATTGTGACTTACGTAAGATTTGGTTTAATATATTACAAGTTTCGATGAGTGGCACCAAAGTATGTATCTTACTTTCCATGAGTGGGTTATAAATAATATTTGGCGTAAGAAAAATAATGACTAGAATGCAAACAAATGGTATGTGATATTTATTTCTCGTATTTAGAATGCTAATACTTGTTTTTTATGGAAAATAGACTCTACCTCACTTGATTTCCAATTTGGATCGCAATGATATCAAACTAGCTTTCACGGGAAATGATAATCAATTGATGATTGATATTGTGTCACTAATTTCATCGGTGTTTTCACCTATGAATGAGATTAAAGCGAATACCAAAGGTAGTTAGAATGAAATGATTTAAATTGGAGCGTTTGGAGGATTGGAACGAGATGATCAAGGAGGGTGGAAGGTGGGCTTTTATGGGAAATTGAGAGGTCCAGCTTGATGTCTTAAAGCCGAGCTATATAGATTATATAAGGGACTAAATATGATAAGGGAACGAGGATGGAAGAATACGCATGTGGAATCAGATTCCCTTCCGGCGGTGTGCCTCGTTAACTAAACTGATATAACTTATTGTAAGGACATATTTCATAGGTTCGTTATCAATTTGTTATGTCATATACCGCTACACCGTCGAAGATCATTCAAGAGAAATCTACATCAAAGACGGATCCGAATTATTCAAGTTCTTCATCATACAAAGCTCCCCGAAGTTTACTTTGGTAAGTTTATGTTCTAAATTCCTTTACTTTTCACTTAGATCTTTTGGGAGATTTTTACAAAATATTTTTTAAGTGTTGGAGCGGACTTTTTCGTCAAATATTGAGAATGGGTATTTTTTCTAAGTTTTGAAGCGGACCTCGATTTTGATGCCCAGGTCGTTCGCGCGAGATCAGCATCTCATTCGAACGAGATTGGAAGTTGCGTGATGTCATTTGAACGACATGCGTACTTCGTTCGAGCGACATATGCTTCTCGTTCGAACGAGCTCTGTTTTCGAGGCGGCGCATTTTACTATAAATACTCATTATTTGGTAACGTTTTCATTAAGAAGTCCATAAGTTTTCTAGAACAGAAACACTGCCAAAGCAGTAATCTTTAGGCTTCTTCTTTTAGGGGTTTAATCCTTTTTTGTTTACAATTCACAAAACTCCCATCTTGCTTTAGTGAATTGTTTTGGTGTTCAAGAACACAACTTTTGCCCTTGTTTATTCTTTGTGGGGAGAGCTCTATAACCGACAGCTGCGTGCTATTATGGAGGGAGTCCTTGTAAAGCTTTCAGACAGCGTGTCTAGGATTGCGGTCCTTGTGGTATAGCTACGCGTGAATTACTGCAGATTTCTAGCCGTTGCTTTGAAGGTTTGACGAAGACACCGCGCGTTACTCTTGTGGGTGATGCAAGTTGGTATGTAAGTCAATGGTCTTGTAAACTTTTCAAAGTTCTAGAAATAAAAGGTTTTACCCTGCCGGAATTTTTCCTTAAGCTTCTACCGCATGCTTTATTTATTTTATGGTTTGACACACGCACACACGCAGTTGAATGATTTGGGGCTGATTTATTTTGGTTTAAAAATAGACACTAATTAAATAAGTGAAGATTTAAGACTGCGTGTCTAGGATTGCGGTCCTTGTGGTATAGCTGCGCGTAAACCACTATAGATTTCTAGTCGTTGCTTTGAAGGTTTAACGAAGACACCGTGCGTTACTCTTGTGGGCGATGCAAGTTGGTATGTAAGTCAATGGTCTTGTAAACTTTTTAAAGTTCTAGAAATAAAAGGTTTTGCCCTGTGGGGATTTTTCGTTAAGCATGTGTCGCATGCTTTATTTATTTTATGGTTTGACACACGCACACACGCAGTTGAATGATTTGGGGCTGATTTATTTTTGTTTAAAAATAGACACTAATTAAATAATTGTGCCAACATAGAAAGTTGCGAATTTAATCAATTATCACACAGTCGCACTCTTCTCACTTATCACCCATATGCCAATCTTATTAAGGACTGGATAGACTTGATTATGCAAACAAAGTCATAAATTGTTCATTTACTGAGAGAAGGAAACAAATGCACAAATTGGCTGACGCAAGAAGGAGAATACAAAGATGAATGCAATGTAGAGCTTCAGTCCCCTCTACAACAACTATGATATCTAATGAATGAAGACTTTGTTGGAAATTGGACTTAGAAAAAGCTATCCAGAATTTTCTGGACAGAATTTGAGCAACTTCGAGCTCAAATTTAGGTGGGACCTACACAACAATAATTGTGGGACAATATACGAATGCGTTCTCCTCCGCAAGGAGATTAACGTAGTATATTCACATGTCCAATTTCATTAAGTTATAAATGATAAATATGTCCCCAAAGTGACCCACAAAGCAATGAAAGTTAATGTATTGGGTATGTTTTAACTTTTGTCCCACATTGGAAGAGTAGTGGGAAAATGATGAGTTAATAAAACCCAAATAATGGACTAAGGCTTGGATGCCTTGGGGTATCCCAACTCTTTGAAGGGGAGATGCCCTAAGCTATGCACGGTTTGACTTTCGGTCAAAGGTCCACACGCGCGCGTCCGTCCGGTCGATCGGCTCGGCTTCGGCTTATCTCCTACATTTTTTGGCCGAATTAATTTAACTTTCTGGGCTTTAATTATTAATTAATTAATTAATTAATAACTGTTGGCAGTTATTGCCAACAGTTAATTTCGTTTAACTGTTTTTATCAGTTATTGCCAACAGTCACTTACTTCGCTATAAATACAAATGCCTCCCTCCATTTTTAAACTAATGAAAAATTCCCTCCTCAAAAATGCTGTCATATCTGTTCCAGAAAATTGTTTGTTCTACATAACTCTTTTCACATCTGTTGCATTGTTGTTGAGTAAAAGCCACATAATTTGAGTTCGTCGTAATTAATTATTGTCGTGCTACATAATTAATTGGAAAATCCGTTCTATCTTGGGAGACAATATTCATCAACCTCGGAGCATATTGGAGGGAAAAAATTGTCTTAAGGACACTGTGAAAATTCACAGGACTCGGATTATTTTTTCTATTTCTATTATTGTTTCTGCAAATTCAAGTAAGTTTTTATTTTCTGTAATTTGATTTTATTTCTGTAATTAGATTATAATTCGTAATTCCGTACTTTTGTATTTATTAAACAGTAGACATAACAGACTTACAAGGAGTTCCCAGATTGAGGGGTTCTCAATTAATGTAGTTTTACTCCTTGAGTACAAAACGAAAGGTAAGTGCATTACCAGCCCATATTGGGTATATGTGGGTTGCTAAGGTAAATACGAGGTAATAACCCAATTTTCTTGTCAAGTATATAATATAAAGGTGGTAAACGATGTTGTTTTTGCTGGAAACTCCGACGGAACAATGTTATGCCTCATAGTATTAGTCTTGAAGTGCACGCAGGCTGATCTTAGGAATACCCTTTGTTAGCAACGCGATCACAGCACGATCGTACTCGCGGTTCAACTAAAATTACTCATAAACTTTATCATCGAATGTTAAAAGGGTCAAATGTACTTGGTAGAAGATAGAATATTATCTAAAGATTAAAAATCGGAGAAAAAAGAATGATTTTCTTTTGAATTCGTTATAATAAGAGAATAAATAAAATTCGCTTCATTTGTTGTCATTTAATTTCGAGCTTTTAAAAAAATATCAAACTATTTCTTTCATTTTTCTTTTTCTTATAATGTTCTTATTAACAAAAAAAACTTTTTTTAGAAGAGGGACAGAATCCCCACACGTATTATTAATAATAGGAGAAATAGCCTCTCTAGGTGGCATTTACAAACTCAATGAAAAAAATAAAATTCCTTGGGGAGCCAATGACAAAATAATGAAGACTAAAATTAAGTTTGGGGCTTTATCATAGATCCATTACAATAAAGGAATCTATGAATGCTTAATAACATATCTAATATAACTACATCTCATTGAGTCTAACTTACAAGCTCCTCTCACCATTCAAGGAAGCTCTAAGAATTCTTTATAGACTTTCTTAGAATGAAGGGACGCTCCAATGTTTTCAAGGAAATCCACAACCAAATTTATTTCTCTGTAACAATGGTTTTTATATTAATATGTTTTTATTAACAAAAAAATACAAAATGTTTTTATTCGACCTTTTTTCTATCCTTGATATATATATATTGCAATCATGGTTCATGATTTTATGAAATTGTCCACTTTTCATAAAGAATATTATAAGAACGAAAAATGGTAAAATGACTCTAAGAAATGCCAATAGGATTTTTGATAAATTGACATCTTGGAATGATTTGTTTAAAGTAACAAAATGATTTGTTTAGAATAATTGTAAGTATTGTAATAAAATGAAATAATAATTATGATGACTACGTAGTTGCGATAAACTAAATATAACAAATCGTTAAGTTAGCTCTTACACCATTAATATGTTACGATTCCTAAACCAATAAGAAAAGGGCATATGGACTCATTATTTACTAGAATGAGTTCGGCTCAATACTAGTGGGGTCGATCTGGGCATTATGTTCGGCCTTAGTATCCAAGACAACACATTTAACTTCATCATTTGGAATTTGGGTTAACTTTGATCAAATAGCTTCATCATATGCATAAGTCAGGCAATGGGATAACGTCAGTAGTATACCCACCTGCTAAAAACCAACAAATATTCGTTCCACCATGTGTGCACATGCTAAACTTTACGATTATTCCTCAACTATCATGTAAAGTGGGTACGTGTTTAGTCTATAAAGAGAAAACCCCTAACACATTCTAGTGGACTAGATAGAATAGTAAATAAACATACTCTCACGCCCATATTTAAGTAGGTGGGAAGTAATCTAAAAAGGACAACTGGTTGAGCTTACATACTCTTATTAGACACCACATTAGGCCGAACTACGTAAATCTAGATTCATTCCCTTTCTTCAACCTCTTTTTATAACGAGTCTTAAACAAGTAATCTGTTGATTTACATCTCTTTATCTATGATCATTTATAATTGTATGCTCTCACTAAGGCCAAATCAGTATATCAATTTTAAACGATAATATTAGTTATTCAATTTAAATAAAATAATGTTATAATATGGTTACTGATAATAGTATGATTTTTATAAAGCTAACATTGTGATTTGTTATAAAATGATATTGTAAACATTGTTTCAAAAGACCAATTTGTAATTTTAATGTCCATGTCATTGTATTGTTATAATACCGCACAATCATGAGTTAACTTCACAATTACACAAATGGTCTCTTTGATTGTCATTAGTTTGTTTTCAACATAAACTCTTATATTAGTTCATTTATAGATTTGTTGAGCCGGATTTTAAATAAATTCTATCAGAATAATAGTAATATTTATTATTATCGTCTTAAACTAGTGTATGGATTTGTGAGTCTTACCTAGTAAATATTGGTTATAAATAATAATAATAATAATAGATAAAGAAATTATCATTACTAACTTGCCAATTTTGAAATAATAAAGTGGGATGAGAGATAAAGAAGGAAATCAAAGATTAACGTTGTTCATCACAGTGCGGGGCCTACGTCCATGAGTGCAATGCAGATTATATGTGTCTCAATGGACAATAGCAATGAAAAGATGGATTACGAGTTCTCTCAAATCTCTTTAGGGTTTTGCAAATGGCGATTAGGTAGCATATTTATTGATCGCTTATACCGTTGGATTGATTGCTATCTATAGGTAGTTGCTAAATACATGGTGCGTAGTGGGACAGGTGGAGTACCTTTATAGGTAAGGAAGTTACACCATGTACATTCCAAAAGCCAGATAATGATGACATTGTTACAACACGATAAAATTAGAATAATATTTAATCTCTTCACGCATGTAGGGGATAACATGACTGTTAGTATTCCATCACGTTCCATAATTGGAGCAAGGTTAGAGTTAACAGGATCAATAAACACTTTTAACCAAGACCCTATTTATGATTAGATGGTCTGTTATTCAGCACAACTAAGCATATTTACACCTAAGCTGACCACATTATCCCGAGCTGAGCAGGTTTATGGACCCAAATGGAGACACATGTCATCTCTTAAGGGGCTAATAAGATTTTATATATTTAGAGTATAATAAAATCCCCAAGACTCCATTTATGAAATGATTTTATAACAGGTTAATCGAAGTGGTTAATATTCAGACTAGTTGCTAGGTGAAATGAATGGATGAAATGTTAATTAGCAATATAATTCGGCTTTAAGAGATCTAGTCGTCTTTCATTCTTCCCAACGCGCACTGAGAAAATACACTTGGCATGTGACTTCAATTGGTGCTTGGAGTATTCATTACACACCTTTGTGGAAATGCATGGGTTCTATTAAAACTACGCTTATTTCCTTTTCAACGCATGAGATCATAAGTCCTTAATGAGATGTTTGTAGAAAAAAGGTATAATGCCATGTCGTTAGAACGACAAGCCAATGTTATTTGAATGAATGTTATAGTCGTTTGAACCACCTATTATTTGAATGAATGTTATAGTCATTTGAATGAATGTTATTTTGAAAGGACCAATGTCCTATCTATTGTGTTCTACCCATTTATTACATTTGAAAAAATAAGAGCCGAAAATATTTAGCAATTGGAAAGATTGATGTTTGTTGCGTAGGATAACACACAACTTTCAAAGATTATACAAAAACTTGTATAATCTTTATGTAAATAGGATATTTGGCTCTAATTCGTTGTGATTGATACAAAAATTTACTTACAAATTTTTTGTTAATGTAAAATATTTTCTATGTTTAGAATTGACACAAGTGTTGACAAATTTTATTTTATTATTTTTGTGGGTAATATTTGTCAAATAAATTTGTCACTTCTTACAATTTTTTTAAAACTAAAATATTTTTAAAACTGTTTTAAATAAAAAAAACTGTTTTATAAAATTGCTTTAAAAAAATAACTGTTTTATAAAAACTACTTTATAAATGTTTTAAAAAATGTATGAAAAATAATTAAATAAAGTAATTGAATTCACTTTAATTTTCCCTAATTGATTGTTTGATAACTTCATGTGAGAAAACTAGATAAAATTTGAAAAATTTTAATTGTGAAATTTTTTGTCATCCTCACTTTTGAATCAAACGGATCCTAATATTTCTTTTAAACACGAATTTAAAACTAGTAAAGTTCAAAATCCAAAATTTTTGAAAAATGATTAAAATTTATTAAAACAATTTTATCTGATGTTAAAGTTGTGGAAAAAATGAAAACAAATCAGTTTTTCTTTGTAAAAAAGAAAAAAAAGAAAAAGTAGAAGACATGTGTATCACATGTAATCAAATATCTAGTGATATTGAGATTAGGGTTTGTGGTCATTGTTGCCCCAACGAAGACACCCAAGTTATATTGTAGATTCACAATGAAATGGAGGATTTTATGGATGCTATTTCAATAAATTCAAGTTTTGAATTTATTGATAGTTTAATTTTAAGAGAAAAATATAAAATTTGATAAAAAAAATATTTTTTAGAGCCAACAATCATGTGTGATATATATATATATATATATATATATATATATATATATATATAGAGAGAGAGAGAGAGAGAGAGAGAGAGAGACTCACCTACATCATGCAGTATACATCACACCTAATTATAGGTACTAGAAAACTTTTTTTTCAAATTTTATATTTTTCCCTTGAAATTAGCCTTTCAATCAACACATATGCAAAAAATTAGGTCAAAATACATTTTTTAGCTATTTTTAAAAAATTCACAAAAGACTCCTGGCGCAGACCCTTATAAATAAGGTATTTTTAGCAGTTTTTTGCGAATTTTTTAAAAATAGTTACAAAATGAATTTTGATCTAATTTTTTACATATGTATTGATTAAAAGGTTAATTTCCAGGGAAAAATATAAAATTTGAAAAAAAAAAAGTTTTTTAGGGTCTGTAATTAAGCGTGATGCATGGATGATGTAGGTGAGCCTTCTCCTATATATATATACTAGTGGATGCCCGTGCCCGAGGGCACGGCGATAAATTTGCCCCCGTGATAAAAAAAAAAGAGAAAAAAAATTAAAAATAAAAATAGTTAAAAAAAAATTAAGAAAAAATTTAAAAAAAAATTGAGAAAAAAATTAAAATATAAATTAAAAAAAGAAAAAAATATTTAAAAAATTAATAAAAAATAGTTTTAAAAAATGGGAAAAATATTTAATAAAAAAATATAAATTTACACGTATTTAAAAAAATACATGTATTTATAATAGTATAATAGTATTTATAATAGTATATATATAACACAAAAAAAAAAGAAAAAAAAAATAACTTTTAGCATGACATTTCATGTATTGGCATGAAAGAGAAAAATGTCATGCATAAAAAAAGTGAAGATATTTTGGCAAAATTTTCAAAGACCATGCTCCTTTATTATATATATATATATATAGTGAGGATCTCGCGTATATATCAAACGGTATATACCAATTTTTTAAAATAGTAAAAAAAAATATTTTTTGGCTGAATTTTTTTTTATGACGTTTAAACAATTTAATAGACCCGTATAAAAAAATCAACTCAAAATAACGTTTTTTGCTATTTTAAAAAAATCGGTCAAAAACTGCAAAAGTTTGACCAATTTTTTTAAAATAGAAAAAATGAATTTTTTGTCCTGATATTTTTATTTGGCGCCCCCGAAATGTTTAAATATCATATAAAAAAACTGGAGTCAAAATCATTTATAGAATAGGTCCGCGCCAGCGGTATGTACCATTGATATGTGTCGTTTGGTATGTAGAAGAGTCTGACTCTCTCTCTCTCTCTCTCTCTCTCTCTCTCTCTCTCTCTCTCTCTCTCTATATATATATATATATATATATATATATATATATATATATATATATATATATATATATATGCGCACACACATATTTATCAATTTTGTCAATTTTTTAGAAAATTAAATTTAAAAAACAAGTACCAAACGCACACTAATTTTTATAAATGGGAAATCCAAATTTAAATACTGTCTCAAAACCATATTTAAATCATATTTCTTCTAAACACGGATTCAAAATTAGTAAAGCTTAAAAATCTTTTTTTTTTAAATTTAAAGCAATCTTATCCCTTGTTAAAGTTGTGAGAAAAATGAAACAAATCAGTTTTGCTATTTATTTTTTTTACAAAGGAAATAATGGAAGACACGTGTATGATGTGTAATTAAACAATCTTTATCTCATTTATTTGTGGTTCTTGTTGTCCCAAGGAAAAAAACGTTTTGAAAATATGGAGTGAGAGAGTCTCCAAGCCAGTTTTGGCAAGATATAATTATAGTTGAGAGTGACAGTCCAGCTAACCACTGTCCTGTTTACTCTATTGTGAAATTATTGGAGCTATTAGCTCTCCATCAAACTCTTTTGACACTCTAAGATATAGTTAAATGACAAAAATATTCTTGCTATAAAATATAAAATTTCTTCCACCGTATTGTTACTTAATCTTTTCAAACCATTCATTATTAAAAAACAATAAAGATGTTACTAAACTCCAATTTCCTCTTTCCACTATAATTAGAATATCTAACAGGGCACGTTATTGACACTCCTATAATTCTTCTAGCATTCCACTTTGAATTACAATGACAATATTACCCCTTTTGACAATTACTAATTTTTTAACATCTTTTCTCTCTTTTATTAAATTAATTAATGATTAATTTGTCAATAATTGTTGCTCAAAGTCTGAATTTTTTTCTTTGCTTAAATTGTATTTAATTATTGAATTAAAAAATAATTAAAAATAATTGTTGTCTAACATTTTATCACCATTCTTCAAGTGGTGTTCAAGTAATGAAGGATAAATGAATCACCCAAAATTCCGTGCGGAAGAGATATTATGGGGAGAGGGGCTTTATTGTCATTTATTAATTTTGTGTTTGAAAGTGGAGTGCCGTAGGACTTTATGGAGCGCCGATAGCGCTACCCTATATATATATATATATATATATATATATATATATATATATATATATATATATATATATATATATATAATTCTTCATTTTAACAAATTTTCCTTTTTCATAAACTATCCAATGTGTTTTCCATTAATGTTTTTTATCAAATATATATATATTTCTGTTAAAATTGTTTTTTATTGTTAATTTTTTTCTCGTTAAAAACTGATTTATTTTTTACAAAGCTGTTTTTTACATCATTAAAGGATTTGACATGATTTTTTTTTCATTTGATGAAATGAAAAATTTGACAAGAAAAAATCATGACTACTTTTTCTTTTCTTGTTACCACACAAGAGAGATTCACTAAACCGTCATATTATGTTGGCTTTTAAACGGATAGATATTAATATTATTATTTCAATGAAATGAATTAGGAGCGACTCAAATATCACACATACTTAATACATTGTTATATAAGACAAACATATGCATAATTTCCATTAATCAATAACATAACATAGATAGATAGATGGAAATGCACGTTCAACACTAGACTCGGCTTATTTCTTACGAACGTACACAGGCATACACATAAGTAAAACATACAGCGACAGACACATACATGTTGTGTCTATTATGTCCCATCCCAGGAACACTAGTCGGATTAGAAAGTAGCAACGTTTGCAGTGGGGGTGATAATGTTATTGCTCACTAAATCTAGGGGACCCGTACACGCACCCAACTGACCACCAACTCCGACGCAAGTACAACCGGATTGGCAGGGGCTCCAAGGAGCACAACCTTTACCCCAGCATTGACCAAGGGAACTATAAATCTTGAGGAGCATGTTGGAATCCAACATCTTCTTATTGTTAACAACCGTATTGTCAGTGGGGGTGATAATTTTACGATTGTTAACAACCGAATCGGCAGTGGGGGTGATAATTTTATTGCTCACTAAATCTATGGGACCAGTACAAGCACCCAACTGACCACCAACTCCGAGGCAAGTACAACCGGATTGGCAGGGGCTCCAAGGAGCACAACCTTTACCCCAGCATTGACCGAGGGAACTATAAACGTTGAGGAGCATGTCGGAGTCCAACATCTTCTTATTGTTCACAACCGAATCGGCAGTGGAGGTAACAATGGTTGCCATAAACCCCATAGCTACCAACAATGTCATCAAAACAACCTTCTTCATTTCCATGTCTTTCTCTTAGAATATGAGTGTTTGTTATATCCCAATGGCTCTCCACCATGTAGTATTTATAGAGGATTCTGTCAAACATAAACCTTATCAAACTAAGGCTAAAACCGTCAAATCTACTTTCTTAAAACTAGAACAGTTTTAAATGGTGAAAACAAATACTACATGGTTGACCTACTGTTTTCATTCAACGTTACCCTTTTTTATTAAAAAAAATCAGACCTTATTTTTTAAAGTTCGTTTTCATTTTGAATATATAATAATCATAAAAGGCTGTTTTTTATTTCAAAATAATAATGCAATTAATTAAAAAAAATAATAATTAAAATGCATGATCATTAAAAAAAAACTATTGCGTTATTGGTTTTAAAAATGGTAGAAAAAATGGACGTTGTTTTATAATAAAAAATTGACGTTAATTATACTAAACAAAAATTCCTTTTGAAAAAATTTAATGTTTTTAAAATAATTATTATTTACAATAAGCGTCCGTTTGATTCAAAAGTGGACAAATGCCCTGAATGGTAAATTTTTTCATGGAATGACAATATCCATGGCAAATTCTATAATGTTCGAATCAGGGTTTTTTAATAACATTAATTTTTTGAGTTAGAAAAGTAAGATGTTTGTTGCAAATAATGGCAAAAATGGGTAATGTAAACAAAGTGATGCATAAAAAAAAATTAACAAAAAAAAGTAAAAAAATTTAACGAAAAAATAATTATTAAAAAAAGTTCGTATAAAACCAATTTTAACAAAACAAAAACGACTTGCAATGAAAAAAAAAATTCTTAAAATAATAGTAAAACAACTAATAACAAAATAATATTCTTAAAATAATAGTTTTAACAATAGAAACGATTTAAAAAAAAAATTCAGAACAAAAAAAAAAACTGTAATCGTTTTAACCAAAAAATAGTTTTAGCAAAAAACATTTTGAAAAAATCGAGTTTTAACATAGTTTTAGCTCAAAAGTGAAACAATTTTGACCGGGAAAAAACAGTTTGACAAAAAAACAAACTTAACAATAAAAAACAGTTTTTGCCGAAAAACAGTTTTTAATGAAAAATAATTTAAAAAACAAACTGTTGTAATAGAGAACAGTTTTTAATTAAAAAAAAAACTGAATTAACGAAAACATAAAAATATTAAAAAGACAGTTTTTAATGAAATAATAGATTTTTAATACATATTAACAAACACAAAATAATAAATAAAATATTCAATTACCACAATTTACTATATTTGTCGTTGTGTATCAAAACCAAGCCTAATATTTTTATGGGATGTTTTAACAGCATCATCATCCAATTTATAATTATATATTTTTTTTTTGTGACTATCATGAAATGTCTGAACCAGTTTACACGCACTTTGACTAATTTTCATTCGAGATTCGTTACGTTCGCTGACCAAGCATTATTTTAACAGTATCAGAATTTGAACTGCAAATCAAACTCAATTCACTATCAATACTGTTCCAGTGACAATTTTATACTACGAAACCAATTTGCAATTATTTGTAATCGGAGTTAACTCATAATGGACCCATATCATTATCCGGCACCACAACTTCACCATTATTAAGTGGAAAGCAACCGTTAGTGATCTTTCCGGATTGGGTTTATCGTTTGTCTCCATCATATCCTCTGTATCCTTCCACATGTGGAAAGCAATTAGAAATCCCAATTTTCTTTGAAAAATTGAATTCCGTAGCATTACTCTTTAATCAAGCGTCTTCGTCCAGTGGTATAAAATTATTATTGGGACACTGTTTTGGGGTTGATTGAATTTGGTCCCCTCAAAATAATATTTGATCAGCGGAAGCCACAAACCACAAACGGGAATTAATCGAGGTACACTTAAACTGACCCGGACATCTCGTGATATAAAAAATACCTAAAAAAAAAATATATATTTGTATGTGTCTTGCATCTTGCTATTCTTTTGAACCACAACATTAGTACTTAATGTTGCCAGGCGTGTAGGTGCAATGAGGGCTTCAAAGCTTGTATATCATTTTAGATTAGTACAAAGATATGTAGACTAACCGTAAGAGAAAGGAAAAAAGCAAGGGCAATTAGGTGAGATTTAGGGTTATAAAATTAAGATTTTGGATGAAGCTTCACGTATTTGTGATTTAGGGCTTTGATTTTTAGACCCCTAACTATCTTCATATACTGAATTCAGAAAATAGTTTTGCGGGGTTTGAAGTCACAACTGAAAAAAAAAATGGTTATTTTTAAAAAATCGGTCATACTTTTGTACCTTTTAAAGTACTTAAAAACAGCGAAAGTTTGACCCATTTTTTTTGTATGAGTCATTTGAAATGTTTGAATATCACGTAACCAAAATTAGCGCAAAAATATATTTTTTACTATTCAAAAAAAAAATTATGTGTAAAGTTAATGTGAACAGGAGTCTGTCTGTATGTATATATATATATATATATATATATATATAATTCTTCATTTTATCAAATTTTCCTTTTTCATAAACTATCCAATGTGTTTTCCATTAATGTTGAGCTTTTTGCTCAAAAGTATAATACGTTTTTTTAAGTTTGTTTTCATTTCCTAAAAAACAGCAGAAAAAAAAAACATATATTTTTATTTAACTTTTATTATATATATATATATATATATATGCTCTTGTGCGGACCGAACATGTGTCTTTTGGCAGTGACCCTAGAAATTATTCGCTAAATTATTGGCACTTTCTCTCTAAAAAATATTATAGAGTGACCCTAGAAAATATCAACTTTGTTTCTTACAATTATTTATAAAACATAACTTTTTAAAAAAAAAACTACATTTTTTTGTTAAAAAAAATGTTTTGACTTTAATACATTATTATTTTTTATTTTAGACTCTAATAAACGACACGACATGTATAACATGATTTATATTTTTAAGACTACATTAAATACTATATGACATGAATAACACAAGTAAAATTATGAATTAATCTTCTCATGTCATTTTAAATTATTTGTGTATAATCGTATCGTGTCAATTTAAATTATTTTCATTACTGTGAGCAAAAAACACGACCCATAATGACACAATTATTTCATAATTTTACTCGTGCTACACTTACATACATTTCGTACCGGATTGGTTTAGCATGTTTCAGTAACAAAAAATACGACCCCTAATGACACGATTATTTTGTAAATACATGACAAGATTAATTCATAGTTTTGCTTGCGCTATTCGAGTCATATCTTATTTAATGTGGTGTGAAAATTATAAATCACACTATACATGCCGCGCCCCGATTTAATTAACTTAAAATCATCCTTTTATTAGGAGATAAATTCCCTTAAACAATACTTTACATTAAATCTCTCATGAAAAATACCACAAGATTTTTTTCCTTCAATTCAAAGGAATGTTTATATGAAAACAAAACTAACTTTACATGTAACTTACAATCATTACACAACTTTACATAAATGATATTCCTTTGTTTAACATTTACAAAAACCTTCTTGATATTCAACCCATATTAAATATCCGCCACTCCCCGGTTTTAAGGTCCTAACTTGACAGTGAACTCCAAGCGATAAGTACACCTGGAAAAAAAAATTATCGGAGTGTAAGTTATAAAGGCTTAGTGAATGACCATATACACGCACTCCACACATATAACCAATTTGAATAATAATTGTTCTAATGTTATGACCCAATAGGAGTTGTCAGACTCTCGCAAGCCTGGACTTGCCACAGTCCAATTAACCCATCGCAGTTCATGCGGACCACCGCATCCCTTTATTAGGCACGAGTACACAAACTTTTAAGTTGGATTAACGGGTGTAGTAATTGGATTTTAGGAGCTTTTAGACAAGTCAAGACTCACTTATGGGTATTCGGGTCATTTTATATTAGCATTTTAACCTAATTTTGGGACTAAGCGTATAAAATAATAGGGTTATGTAAATGGTAAAACGTGAGCTAAAGCTCTGATCCCAAGTTGTAAAAGTGGTGATCGCTTAAGTAAGCTCTGGTACCAATTTGAAGAACCGCTACAACGGAAATATTGCGATTTCTCAAAAATCCTATTTTAATTATTTCCAAATTTTAGTTAAACCCTAAAATATGCATCTAGATGATTTATCCAATAAAATAAAGCATGCAGGATAAAACAAACAATTTCAGAAAAAATCCCCGAAGGGCAAAACCTTTTTTTTTCACTATAATTTGTAAAGAACGGTTTACACGGATTATACTGAAATAGGATGACATACGAAATACCCTCAGGTGTCGGTTCCGATGTCATCGGCTAGAATCTCCCGCAAGAAGCCCAGAAGGGCAGTAATAAAGAAGAGACGGCTTCTCCACAAGTTACTACAGATGAGTACAAACGATCCTCTTGAACGTTTAAAGATTCACATACATATATGGAAATGATTATGTGTATAAAGAAGCTATGAAACCTTAAAACATGAAACGCAGAAATCGTGTGCGAAAAAGACTTGGAAAAATGTGCAGAAAGCATACAGATATTTATACGAAAATCAAGGCAACGGTATCGCTCGAACGAGATCGCGCGACATCCTCATGTCGTTCAAATGACAAAGCGATGTCGTTTGAACAAGATCTCGCGAGCTCGTCGACCGAGGCAATTCTGCTTCTACACTTAGAAAAATTTCTTCTTTTTGTTAAAAACAAATCACACTTCGAAAAATATTTTCTAAAAACTTCCCAAATATTTATGCAAATATAAATAACTCCAGTAAATCATTTTACCAATAATGCGAAGTGGAGTAGTGGGAATAGTTGGCAACACGTTGCATGAAGCATGATGCACGTGTGAAGATGGTGGATGCATGGATTCAGATCAAGGACGTCGTGGATGATCATGTTGACGTGCCGAATGTAGCGGTATCAGACATGCATACTGTGATCTAGGACAAATAGAAAATTCCTAGATTCTACCCCCGACATTTATAAAATTATGTCCTTACAAATCTCCCCCTATGTTTATGCCGGTACATACATAAAAAATTTGAATTATGCGATCTCCGTACATAAAATGACATATACGATAATATCCCCATTAAACCTTCAAACTGAGAATACTAAATGACATGTCGATAATCAAACTTCAACATCTTCAAAGCTTCAACTTTTCAGGACTTTCAAGGAAGTGCAAACCCGTTTAAATTCTCCAACCAAACTCCCTTAGATTTATATTTTGTTTAGAGGTGATCTAAATTCTCAAACATTGGAGAGTTGATGGTTAAACCTAATCGCCCATGTTTGGGATGAATTTCTTATTATTGCCATAAAAAAATTTCGGGCTCTTTAACCTCTTTGGACCTTGGATAATTAAAATACCTCAATTTTTTAGGTCCGATATAACAGTGGCTTAGTATTAGCAAAGACCAAATGTGAACCTTTCGCAGCCCCTCCCCGTTTTCAAATAAAACACACAAACTCATAAACGGTTCTTACATGCACAACTTTCTTATCAAGTTTTATCGCGCTTGGTTCGTTTTTAAAGACAGGATTGAAGTCAAAACACAAAACCAACATGTGATAAGGCAAGCACAATAATCAAACAAATCCGTGCACTTGTGCAATAAAGGAAATCATGAGTCAAACATGTAGAAAGTAACACTTAATTACATCTTAATGACTCCAAACATTATAAAGCACAAAGATAACGTGATATATTATCTCAAAACAATATCAAATAGTCACATAAAAAATGGAATGATGTTGTGACTCGATCATCCTAAGGGTTTATCCATAAAAGGTGTAAAACAAAATACAAAACTCTTTTTGGATTTTCTCAAAATTTTATCAAAATCAAATCTTTTTGTATTTTTCAAAATGTTTAAAAACAATAGAAAACATACAAACATGATACATACTAGTAGTAGGCAAATAATTTCATCATGAAAAATATACTATGCTAGTAAACAAGTCAAACCTTAATCGCTAGGTGCGGAGGGGTTTTCCAAAGGTGGCACCAACTTATGAAAAACCTCCATCAAATTTTGTGATGTTTTGACAAAAACTTAACTTGTTCACCTAAATGTGCAAAATCTTTCATGTAGTCTCCAGGAGCATGTAAAGTATCATGTGTGGGTGCATGTGTGTCAAAAACACGTGTAGAAGCAAAATGTGACACATAACCCAACTTAAAATAAAATTCCCTAAGGTGACATCTCCTCTTGCAATGGGAACAAACATTTATAGGCATAGGAACACCTCTCTAAAAAATTCTAGGATGAGCTCTTCTAATAGGAATGGGACGCCTAGGTGGGTTAGGGTGAGACTCACGTGAATCTAACACTAAAGTGGAAACTGGCTCGGGTACAACTTGGGAAGTAGTAGCACCGTCATGACTTATTCCTAAACTCTCACCACTACCCAAAATAGGATTGAGAGCCATCTTTCCAACCTTCTGAGATGCGTTCTATAAAGGGACTTTGGCCTCCCGGGCATGTTCGAGATCACTCTCGAGTTGGGATACACGTGTCGTCAGTCTAGACACCGTGTTGATCAAATCACACTTTTTCCATCTCAAAACATCACTCTCCCTCTCCAAATCCAAAACCCGACGACCTAAATCCCTATTGTATTTTTTCGTATTCAAGGTCTTGGCGTACAAATATCTAAAATCTTTTTGGAGATCACTTTCATCTCCCCTCCCCTCCTTGCTTTCTTCCTCACTCGAAGAACACAAATCACTACCATCGCTCTTGTGTTCACTCTCGTGAGACAAAGTGGGTGTGCTCAGACGACTAGAAAAGGCAACAACCATCCCATGTGCTAAACCATCTCCAGACTCGTCTTTCTCATTTGCCTCACTATCACTAAGTGTGGAAGGCATGGCTACTTTCTTCCCCTTTCTCCTAAGATAGGTGGGACACTCAAATGACTTATGCCCTTTACCCTCACACTCAAAACATGTCAAACTTTCTAAATTTCCCTCACTCTCCGTTTCTTTTTCTCTCTCCTCCTATTTCTCACCGTTTTCTTTGGCCTTTTTATTTTTCTCAAAAAATCTCTTATTAGAAGAATTATTTTTGTTCATGTTGAGAAATTTATTTAAAAAAATCGCAATCAAGGCCATACCATCAAAATCAAAATCTCCCTTAGAATCGTACTCACAAACATTTTCTTTCTTTTTTCTTAAAATGAGTCTTTAAATTAACGCCTTTATCCTTAGGCTTAATGGTTTGGGAAAACATATCAATCTCATAGGTTTGAAGATCCCCAACAAGTTCTTCCAACTTAAGTGATTTCAAATTTCCCCAAAAGTTCTAAACAGTGACTTTAGGAATAAATCGTTTTGGGAGAGATCTCAAAATCTTTTTAACAACACACGTGTTATCAATCACCTCTGCCAAATTAAAACTAGTGTTAAAAATGTCCGATAAACATGCATAAAAATTATCAAAGCATTCAGACTCAGACATGATGATAGTCTCAAATTGGGTGGCCAAATTTTGTAATTTTGATTCTATAACCGCGTTCGTACCCTCACGTGTCAATTTCAAAACATCCCAAGCCTCTTTAGATGGGGTACACATCATAATTCGGCGAAACTCATCTGGAGTGATTGCTGCAAAAATAGCACTCAGTCCATGGAAATTAAAATTCGACATTTTAAAATCGTTCTCAGTCCAATCTAACACAAGTTTTAACGAAGTGATATTTTCAACGATGAGAGTGGGAGGATTCCATAAATTTTCGCAAAGCAACCAAACACGCTCGTCAATGTCTTTTGAACTAGATTTCATGTGAGCTTTCCAATAGGCATAATTGTTCCCATCAAAGATAGGCATCCGATTATATAAGTGCTCCATAGGAAAAGTTGCGATTTTTCACAAAATTGATTTTTCAAAAAAAAAATAATATCACAAACTTTTGCGGAAAATAGGAATACACAATAAAATAGTGCAACCTGCTCTGATACCAATTTGTAAACGGTAAAACGTGAGCTAAAGCTGTGATACCAATTTGTAAAAGTGGTGATCGCTTAAATAAGCTCTCATACCAATTTGAAGAATCGATACAGCGAAAATATTGCGACTTCTCAAAAATCCAATTTTAATTATTTCCAAATTTTAGTTAATCCCTAAAACATGCATCTAGAAGATTTATCCAATAAAATAAAGCATGTAGGATAAAACAAACAATTTCAGAAAAATCCCGGAAGGGAAAAACCTTTTTATTTCACTATAATTTGTAAATAACGGTTTACACGGATTATACTGAGATAGGGTGACATACGAAATACCCTCAGGTATCGGTTCTGATGTCGTCGGCTGGAATCTCCTACAAGAACTCTAGAAGGGCAGTAATGAAAAAGAGACGGCTTCTCCACAAGTTACTCCAGATGAGTACAAACGAACCTCTTGAAGGTTTAAATATTCACATACATATATGGGAATGATTATGTGTATAAAGAAGGTATGAAACCTTACAACATGAAACACAAAAATCGTGTGCGAAAAGGACTTGGAAAAACGTACAGAAAGCATACAGATATTTATACGAAAATCGAGGCGACGGCGTCGCTCGAATGAGATCGCCCGACATGCTCCTGTCGTTCAAACGACAAAGTGATGTCGTTTGAACGAGATCTCACGAGCTCGTCGACCGAGGCAAGTCCGCTTCTACCCTTAGAAAAATTTCTGCTTTTTGTTAAAAACAAATCAGACTTCAAAAAATATTTTCTAAAAAATTTCCAAATATTTATGCAAATATAAACAACTCCAATAAATCATTCTACCAATAATGCGAAGTGGAGTAGTGGTAATAGTTGAGCAACACGTTGCATGAAGCATGATACACGTGTGAAGATGGTGGATGCATGGATTCGGATCAAGGCCATCGTGGGTGATCATGTTGATGTGTCGAATGTAGCGGTATCAGATATACATACTGTGATCTAGAAGAAATAGAAAATTCCTATATTCTACCCCAGACATTTATAAAATTATGTCCTTATAAATCTCCCTTATGTCTATGCCGGTACAAACATAAAAAATTCGAATTATGCGATCTCCATAAATAAAATGACATATAAGATAATATCCCCATTAAACCTTCAAACTGAGAATACTATATGACATGTCGACAATCAAACTTCAACATCTTCAAAGCTTCAAATTTTCAGAAACTCTCAAAGTAGGCTTTTCTCATTAGGGTGTGCAATCCAATAATTATAAATTTTATACCTACACACATGAGATAAAGAAAATACCCATAACACGCAACAGTTTGAAATTTAATGATAAGCATAAAGAAATCATCAATTAAGCTTAAGCAAATCATTGATAAATCAACCAACCAACCAAACAATTATCCCCCATAATTCATTCTCCCCTTTTTTTATGATGTCCCCAAATAGACAGATATGAGAAGCACAAATAAATACAAATGGAGAATGTCACAAGGTAATAAAATTTTCATAAATTTTCACACAAAGTATACAACGAAGAATCACACCATGAAGTGACAAAAAAACAACCAAGTCGGTGATAGTGAAAATATAGGGGTGTTATCAAATTCGATAGAAAAATCAATGCATACAAACATAACATATGTGCACGATGAATATCGGATACTCCTAACGAATGAACTCAACATCTTCCTTATGTGTAAAAGGATGGAATTATAAGAAATTGACTCAATAAAATCAGCAAATCAAAGCTTAAAGTGATTTCCACACTAATAACGTTCAAAACTATTTAATGCTTTTTCAGGACTCTCAAAGAAGTGCAAACCCATTTCAATTCTCCAACCAAACTCCCTCCGATTTATATTTTGTTTAGAGGTGATATAAATTCTCAACCATTGGAGAATTGATGGTGAAACCTAATGGCCCATGTTTGGGATGAATTTCTTTTTATTGCCTTAAAATTTTTCGGGCTCTTTTAACCTCTTTGGACCTCGGATAATTAAAATACCTCAATTTTTAGGTCTGATATAACGATGGCTTAGTATTCGCAAAGGCCAAATGTGAACCTTTCGCAGCCCTTCCCCATTTTCAAATAAAACACACAAACTCACAAAGATTTCTTACATGCTCAACTTTCTTATCAAGTTTTATCGCGCTTAGTTCGTTTTTAAAGACAAGATTGAAGTGAAAACACCCAACCAACATGTGATAAGACAAGCACGCTAATCAAACCAATCCGTGGATGTGTGTAATAAAGGAAATCATGAGTCAAAAGTAACACTTAATTACATCTTAATGACTCCAAACATTATAAAGCATAAAGATGATGACACATAGTGTCTCAAAACACTATAAAATAGTCTTATGAAAAATGGAATGATGTTGTGACTCGGTCATCCTAAGTGTCTTTTCGTAAAAGGTGTAAAACAAAATAAACAACTCTTTTTGGATTTTCTCAAAATTTTATCAAACGGACTCACATCCTACGAGACCTAAAGACCATGCTCGGATACCATCTGTCACGCAAAATCCGACAGACGAGGTGACCAGCCACCGCCGCCGAACTAAGTTCGGCGTGAACTAAAAAAATATCATTCTTAGTATGAGACAAATATGAGACATAAATAAATCATCCATAATATAAGATAATTGAATCAATTCCAAGTAATAATAAATAACTAAGCGATAAAAGATCCATCACATGCTAACTCCGAATAAATCTAATCTCTGTAATGATTAAATAATATATGAATACCAAATTGACTGAATAATCCAACTGAAAACCTCTAACAACTTTGGAACCGAATGGCCTAATAAAACTCAAATGAAGTCCCATAATTAAAAACGACTCGAAAGAAAAGTCTAACTAAACAATTCCATAAAATGAATAACTCCAGCTGCACCTCCAAATGATAATCTCCAAGAATCTTATGCAGCCACTCCAAATACTAATCCTAAAAAAGGTAAGTTAACACATGGGTCAGAGCCAAAGCCCCGAGTAAGAATACACACTACTCCCCTCAAATAGGATCCTTGAATCTAGACAGTTACATTATACGCAATAAATATCATAATAGAATATTTTAAATTAAACGGGATAATAAAACGCGATAAATATAAATCACTAACTACCCGCAGAAATCCCCATTTACAAAGGCACACCAATATAATTTTAAATTCCCAAGTCCCACGATGTTAATTTAATTAAAATAACCAATTTTTATTATAGTTCTCACTTTTTATTAAAGTGTCACACTTTCCCTTATCAATTGCCCTCTGACCCATTTAAACTGTCGACCCCGACACATGACAAGGTTCCACACACGACACGATATAACTCACCCTCTAACCCGTTTAAACTGTCGGCCCCGATACATTATGTCGCCACAAATTTTAATACCCATTTTTATCTCAGGTGTTAATTCTCAATTTTTCAATTTATAAATTACCCCACCTTTTTAATCGATGTGAGATCCTCAAAATACCCCTTAGTCCCATACCTAAGGGTCCTCAAGTTATCAATACGTTCTACCCTATGTATAGGAGGATTTTTTAACATAAATCTTGACCTAGTCTCATGTCTAGGCTAGTGTAACGATAATAAAGTATCAAAAATCAACTCAGCCCCGACATAATAAAGTCACAATAATCTACCATCACTAGTTCCATACCTAGAAGGTGTAAATCATCAAAAGGCCCACCCACTAGTCCCATACCTGGAAGGCATCCTAAAATAAAGGGAGACCAAAATTATCCAACAACCCGTCGTCACAAAGGCAATATAATAATAACAACAAGTCACACAAACAAGCAGAATTAATCAACGTAAAAAAACTACGCATAATAGTCCAATTCAATTAAATCTTAATTTAATTATCACCTCGTCGTAAGCATCCAATTAATCTCATTTAATTATTTTAAATTAAATATTTCGCTATTTCATCATTTAAAACATCAAAATTCTAATTTCATTGTTTCAACACAAATTACATGAGTTATACGCCCCCAAATCCATTCATTTTAAAACTAGAATTTTTCTACATACACCCTACACAAATAAAACCCAAAATCACTCATGAATTCTACGTACCCAAAGGGTTATGAATATTATTCAGATTAAAAGATTTAATAAAAACAGTGCCAGAATTAGTGTCCACTTTCTCTAATTAAGTTACTAATTGATTTTAATAAAAAACACATTATTAAGGGTTTAGGCGACACTTAAAATGCATTTTGGAAAAGAATAAAGTATTCATGCCTGAGATTAAGTTGAAGAAAACTAGTAGCACGGTTGGGTTCCTCTCGAAACATTAGTGAAGACGTGTTCTTGAACAAACTTGATTAAACTCCAATTAAGCCTCCCAAAACTCGTGACAAAAAAACTTGATTATGTTGAAGGTTGATGAATATGGTTGAGAACAAAAATATTTGGAAGTGGTTACTGATGAAAAACTTGAGAAAAAGTGATTATGAGAAGTTCCCCTACGAATTATTAAGGTTATATAGTGATTAGCACTCCTAATCCTAAACAAACTCTAATTAAAAACAACTTGCAGCGCATGATTTCTGTTGGGGTTGATCGATCGATCGCCCAGAAAACCTGACAGTTTGGTTAAAAATTATAAGGGACAAATATTTAAAAATCAGTATAAAATCTGTTTTAACTTTGATTTTAATTCCGCTTGAAGTTTTATTCTTCTAAAATCATAATCAACATATTTAACAAATACAAATATTAAATTCAAGAATTTATTTTACCGAATATTTCCCAATTAATTAATTAAATTAAATAATAAAAACACGGGGTGCTACATACTTCCCCACTAGCAAATAATTTCACCCTCGAAATTAAACGAATCATACACATCAACGCATAAATCTCGCAAAAAGAAAGTAAGGCGCAGATATGCCCACCCGTAGAATGCCAGAATTGGGCGCCCATACACCAATCCTATGCGCACCTACCCCATGAACAACAAAATAATATATATATTGCCTATATGCATATGCATAACTATGAAAATAATGGCGTACCACACGCTCTCACTAATCCCCCACTCGATCCTATATTCGAAAGTCATCAAAATGCTAACGTCCTCAAATTAAATCTCAACACCAAAAATCAATACATACGATACCTAACATATGTACTAAAATATCCAAAATAATTATGGTCTCCATAATCCATTCTAAGGATCCTCACATCAAGCTTACAAATTCTAAACTCAATGCCTACCACATCCTTAGCACAAAATTATATATCTCCAAGAAACACATCTAACCCGTATGCTAGACCCTCTACATTAAGGAGTACGAATCAACAAAAAGAATCAAAAATCGATAACATGGAAGATAAACGGACTCACAACCTACGAGACCTAAGACCATGCTCTGATACCATCTGTCACACTCCGTAAAATTCGACAGACGGGGTGGCCAGAAACCTCCACCGAACTAAGACGGGTGTGAACTAAATAAACACCATTCTTAGCATGAGATAGATATGACACATAAATAAATCGTCCATAAGATACGATAATTGAATCAATTCTAATTAATAATAAACAACTAAGCGATAAAAGATCCATCACATGCTAACTCGAATAAATCAAATCTCCAATAATGATGAAATGATATCTGAATACCAAATTGACTGAATAATCCAACTAAAAATTTCCAACAACTTTGGAACCGAATGGCCCAATAAAACTCAAATGAAGTCCCATAATTAAATACGACTGGAAAGGTAAGACTAACAAAACAATGTCATAAAATGAATAACTCCAGCTGCACCTCCAAATGATAATCTCCAAGAATCTTATGTAGACACTTCAAATACTAATCCTAAAAAAGGTTAGTCAATGCATGGGTCAGAGCCAAAGCCCCGAGCAAGAATACATACTACTCGCCTCAAATAGGATCCTTGAATCCAGACAGTAACATTATACGCAATAAATATCACAATAGAATATTTTAAATTAAACAGGATAATTAAACGCGATAAATATAAATCACTAACTACCCGCAGAAATCCCCATTTATAAAGGTGCACCATTATAATTTTAAATTCCTAAGTCCCACGATGTTAATTTAATTAAATTAACCAACTTTTATTACAGTTCTCACTTTTTAATTAAAGTGTCACTCTTCCCCTTGTCAATCGCCCTCTGACTCGTTTAAATTATTGGCCCCGACAAATAACAAGGTTTCACACACGACACAACATAAATCGCCCTTTACCCGTTTAAACTGTCGACCCCAACACATTATGTCACCACAAATTTTAATACCCAGTTTTATCTTAGGTATTAATTCTTAATTTTTCAATTTATAAATTACCCCACCCTTTTATTCGATGTGAGATCCTCAAAATACCCCTTAGTCCCATACATAAGGGTCCCTAAGTTATCAATATGTCCTACCCTATGTATAGGAGAATTTTCTAACATAAATCTCGACCTAGTCTCATGCCTAGGCTAGCGTAATGACGATAAAGTATCAAAAATCAGCCCACCCTCGACATAATGAAGTCACAATAATCTACCCTCACTAGTCCCATATCTAGAAGGCGTAAATCATCAAAAGGCCTACCCACTAGTCCCATACTTAAAAGGCATCCTAAAATAAAGGGAGAGCAAAATTACCCAACAACCCGTCATCACAAAGGCAATATAATAATACAAACAATTCACAGAAACAAGCATAATTAATCAATGTAAAAAAAACTACGCATGATAGTCCAATTCAATTAAATCTTAATTTAATTACCACCTTATCATAAACATCCAATTAATCTCATTTAATTATTTTAAATTAAATATTCCGCTATTTCATCATTTAAAATATAAAACTTCTAATTTCATTGTTTCAACACAAATTACATGAGTTATACGTCCCCAAATCCATTTATTTTAAAACTAGGGTCTTTCTACATGCAACTACACCAATAAAACCCAAAATCACTCATGAATTCTTCGTACCCAAAGGGTTATAAATATTATTCAGATTAAAAGATTTAATAAAAATAGTCCCACAATTAGTGTCCACTTTCTCTAAATAAGTTGCTAATTGATTTTAATCAAAAACACATGATTAAGGGTTTAGGCGACACTTAAAATGCATAATACTAAAGGAAAAGAATAGAGTATTCATGCCTGAGATTAAGTTGAAGAAAACTGGTAGCACGGTTGAATTCCTCTCAAAAAATTAGCGATGAAGTGTTCTTGAACTAACTTGATTAAACTCCAATTAAGCCTCCTAAAACTTGTGACAAAAAAACTCGATTATGTTGGAGGTTGATGAATATGGTTGAGAGGAAAAATATTTGGAAGTGTTTTCTGGTGAAAAACTTGAGAATAAGTGATTATGAGAAGTCCCCCTACGGATTATTAAGATTATATAGTGATTAGGAGTCCTAATCCTAAACAAACTCTAATTAAAAATAAATTGCAGCACACGATTTCTGTTGGGGTCAATCGATCGACCCCTGGCGTCGATTGATCGATCGCCCAGAAAACCTGACAGTTCGGCTTAAAAATTATAAGGGACAAATATTTAAAAATCAGTATAAAATTCGTTTAAACTCCGTTTTTAATTCCGCTTGAAGTTTTATTGTTCTAAAATGATAACTAACCTATTTAACCAATAAAAATTATTAACTTCAAGAATTTATTTTTCCTGAATATTTCCCAATTAATTAATTAAATTGAATAACAAAAACATGGGGTGATACATAATGCTTTATGTTTAACCATATAAAATTATTTTATTTTATACACTTGCATAGTCAGACTCCACTTCTTCAATGATCCACCCGTTTTCCTTCGTCCCATGAGTATAATAAAATACTTCAACTTTCTATTTCGACTTCACATATATTTTAGTTGCATAATAACATACGAAAATAAAATACATAAGTATATGTATCCACATAAATTAAAATATAACAAATTTTAGTGTCATATTCAAAGCACAAAAACATTAGCTATAGACCCTATACTAACGTAGATTGTGGTACTATGTCATTAACCTGATGCGAAAGAAAATTTGTTATTCCACTAAGAGCATTGCTAATAGTTAACCAAAGTTATTTAATTATTAAGGGATATGTCATCTTGCTCGTTAGTTCCCATATCCTATCGGTTGTTTTTCCGTTAAACAAGTGACTGGTAGAATATGAGGAGCCTAAGAGTCAAAGTTGCAAATTGTGGAACCCCTTAATCCCGCTCATAATCTAGATTGTGAGGATCACCAGATGATGGGAGTTCATTGTCCACTTTATTTTAATACTAAATAAGTAGAAACAACTAATGAGGGTTATAAACATAGTGAATTATAAGGGATGTATATGTTAATTTGTTATCGACACAGGGAGTTGCACTACTTATGTTATGTCTTAAGTTAGCAATTTGGTTTGAATCTTGAGATGCATATGTTAATTGATTTAGCCTAATTTTTTTTCCAATGACGTATTTGTTAACTGATTTGGCATAAATTTATTCCCATCTTACAATCACATACATAAAAATTGATGTGCAAAAGTAGAATGTGGAATTAAATAGGGTTAACAGAAAATGGAAATCCATGGCCATGAGCTGAGTAGCAGCATCTGTTGGGAAAAATTAATGTGCAAAAGCAAAAGTGTTGATTTATTTCACCATGCAATCAAAACAGAAGTTTTAATTTTTATAATTGAATATAATGCATAGATGATGAATGCATACGTGCCGTTTTTAATATAAAAAAATATGCTCTCTCAACTTTTGGCCCCCATCTTCTAGATCGATCAATCTCAATTTCAAATTCTCGAAGCCTGTAATGAGAACACAATTTTTTTTTTAACAAGTTAATGTTTAATTTAGGGGCATCGATAATGGATAAATGAATATCGTTGTCACGTGTCTTTTATGCAGCTTATATTCGCAAAATAAATAGGTAGATCGATTCGAACTATCATGATCCCGTTGTATGTATATGCTTAAGGCTAATATTGAATGTTTCTGTGAATGGTGGTTCCAAGAAGATGGCCCAAGACAGATGCGGTATGAAAAAATTTATGAACAAGTTGTGTAAAGCATATGTTGAATATTTAAGCATATATGGATTTTTTTCATTTAGAAATATGGGTAGGGCTTCTACCAAATTACTATTAAAATCGAAGTTTTAACAAGAATCTGTCCAGAGTTTCAAGTAAAAGGGATAACTAAATCAAGATATATGATTTATGGAGAAGAAAAAGGCATTCATTCTTAATAATATTCAATCAGGTAATGAACAAACCAAGTTGATGCCGGGATTGTCAATTGCAATACATGGCTCATAATAAAATTATATTTTGGTATTTTTTCCTTTGGGTACTTATTTTTGTATTTGAAAGTATTAGTGTCTTCTTCCAAACATATGTATTGCAGAAAAATAGAAGGTAAAAATATTTACAAGACTAATTATGATCCCTTTGGTAATAGGCTTTTTCTTTAGGTTTTATTATATACCATAGTTATCTTGCAACGACCCAATTTTTTTATGTTAAATATACTTCAGATAAATTATCTCTCCTAGTCATCAAATGCATCTAATTTTTTTTCAATTGACTAAAACTAGTAGTACAAGAAGGGGTAACCAAAAAAATACAATGAAGTTTCAAGGGAAGTAAAAAAATCCCTTGAGGCCCTTTATGAAAAAGGCCAAACCATAAAATTCAGGTAATGCGCTGATGGGACCCGCCCGTCAACATCTAAGTTCTCTCTATCCGACTGAAGGTTCACCATAACAGTCCCATGCTCAGTGTCGAATAATATTTCTAGGGCTTTGAGAAACGGATAATGAGGGTCCCACAGCTCGCGTGGAAAAATGTCTTCGCCGTCGTAGGCATCTAAGAAAGGCATGTTATAAAGATCGGGGGTGTCGAGGATGAATTTTTTGACGTCTGATTCATATAGGAGGATCCTCTCATGAATGTCTTTCCACATTACTTCGTCGATGGGATTGGTTTTCAAGTGTGCTCGTTCACCTAATCGTGTCATGAGTGAGAAAGCTGGCAATCCCATTACTTGGGTCGAGGCTGAGATATGACCAATGGGTTGATTTCAACAATGTGGACAACAGCCCCTTGAATTTTAGATGCTAAAAATAATGGCAGGCTTCCTCCACCATGACCAATACATTAAATATTCTATAATACCCCGTATTTTTAATGACTTTTAAAATGGGATTAATTTGAATTAATTCTCATATAATTGGAAATTAATCTGAATTTAAATATTACTCGAGGATAAAGTAATTTGTGATTTTTGTAGAATATTACTTAGTGATTAAAGTAATATATATGATTATGACTTTATAATTGTCTATGACTTTATAAAATCTTCGCGATTTATGGGGATGACAATTATGGTAACTATAGTCGGGACTCGCATTTGAGTCGTATCGGGATTATAATTTAATGAAATAAAAGTGAATTAATTATATATCATTCGAATGGTCATTTTGACTGCAAAAAAGTGTCAGGAAGGGTTCAAATAGTCGAAAAAGTCTACTTGGGTGATTGATTTGGGTCTCGGGGCACTTTGGAACCGAAACGACAACCCGAAAGGGTATTTTGGTCATTTTACAAGGAATGTGAATACTAACTTCAGAAATCTGAATTTATTTTATAAGTAATGAGATTAGAGATCTTAGATTCATTCACCAAAAATAAGAGGAAAAGGTTTAGGGAAGATTGAGGGACTTTCTATGGGAGAAGAAGAGACGTTTCTAGGAAAACCAAAGGATAACCACCTTATACCACCAAGAGCCACCACCACCACTATCGAAAGTTGGCCGGAAAAAGAGAGGACCACCAGTAGAATATCATCCCCAATGGATCAGACCTACAATATAAAGGCAAGTTATTAATTATTACAAATTTAGCATGTATATTGCCCATGTTAGGTTGTTTAGAAAATTCTGAAAAGATACATAATCAAAGATGAATTATGGTGATGTTAATTGAATCTTTGAAAGGACAATGATTTAAGATTAAATTTCTTTTGAGCATATAATTTAACTCATGAAATTTGAAAGTTATTGATGAAAAAAATCTTACTTTATATGGTGTTCTTGGAGAAATAATAAAATATGAGTTTTCTGGAAATTATGAAAAATTCCATGTTTTGGAGATAAACTAGTTAGATGTTAATTCATTTTTGGAAAGAAGAAATATGTAGGATAAATCTCATGTTGTTGGTAGACATTAATCCACGAAATAAACATCACATGTGGGAGAAATTCAGAAAGTTATAGGATTGTTCTTAAGAAATCATATATTTTAGTTTTTCTGGAAAATATGAAATATATACACTGTAATTCAATCTTTTGATGATTCTAGGTTGTTTAGAACAGTAGGAATCATTTACATATGTTTCTATATCATGTGGTATGTATTATATGAAATTTGGGATGTTAAAATAGAGATTTGAATGATCATAAGTTTTGAAACCCATAGAACAAAAGTTACAAAATCTGGGCTGATAACTGGGTGATTGATCGATCGACCCATGAAGCTCGATCGATCGACCCCTGACCATCGATCAATCGACCTCCCCATAAATGATGAACTTGTTCCTTTTCAATTCTTGATTTAATACCAAAAACTTTTAGAAATTTTTAGTGATTATTATTTGAACGTAATGGGGGCTTAGGGAAGGGCAGTAGGCCATAGGTAAGATCCGGCTTAATAGTGTTATGTTAGGGATTTAAATTCGAGAGAATTATGTTAATTAATCGAACGAATTATGATTGATAGATTGACGTTTAGGTTGTAATTTGCTTATATAAAGATTAAGGATAGGACCAGTAGGGTGGGGATCATTTCAATCACCGGAAAAATCTTAAGTTCATATGTGAGAATAATCTTAAGTGAAGGAATATATGTTTATGAGAGAATAGGTTTTACCAAATATAATTCTAATTAAAATTGAGATTAATTCGCAATTATTCGGGGAGTATGATGACATGGACCAGTAGGGTATAAGTGAGTTTGTTACTGAATATATATCAAGGAAAACTTATTTAATCTTTGAGTAATGAGATAGGCTCAAGAATAATAAATTAAGGAGTAAAGTCATAATATTTAATACGTAGGATTTGATAGATAAAAATACTACGTATGGGAATTATCATATGGTTGTGTGAATGCCTTATGGATGTTATATTTATATAGGTGTGATGAATACCTATATTATTATTTTTATGTTTGACATACCTTCGCTGCTTGCTATCGGGGTGGAGGTTTCGCGTTGTGGATGGTCTTATCCTTGTATGCCCAATTGGGAGGGATTTTAGATTCGTACCGTGAGCATAGGACCTTGGATACGTGTTATCGGTGTATTTGATAGTTTTAACAATTGAATGGGATCATAAGTATGTGCGTGACCCATTTGGCTGGGGAGTATGCACGCCTCTAATGTATTTGTGTTATGATATGATTCGTAGTAACGTTGAATCAACAGTCCTCTATACAGTGACATTATGTATCAGGACATGTTAGTAGAGTATGCATGCACCGCATCTGTGACTGGGGAGCTGCCGTATTAGTATATATATAATTCGTGTGTTATTATATATATAAATTGTGATGTAATCTACTGTGTGACATTGTAGATATAGAGATTCAATCTTCTACGTGATAATGTAGATTAAAAATATAAATTGTGATTTAAACTACTGTGTAATGTTGAAGATTGAAGTAAATAATGGAATCTGAATTGTATTAAGTAAGTGAACACTTAATTCCAAAGTTATAACTAGACTAGTTCATATTAAAGATAAATGAATATGAATAATTATATTATGTATGGTATGGGACATATGGGTTTATGATATGGGTTAGAATTATGTTGTGGAAATTAGTTAGGAGGGAACTTTAACTAGGAAGATAATAAGATACGATAGGTGTGCACTCTAGATAAGAGGTGAGAATTCTCAAGAGAGAACTCAAGAAACTAACATGTGCATAATAAATGCTTAATTGTACTTGTTAATGCACTTGCTATTTTAAAAAAAATATTTTACACTCGGGCTCTGACCCGTTTCCTTGCATATTATCTTCTCTACTATATCTTGTACATCAGGTATCCAACAGCAGGGATGCCCAGCATAGATTATGGATGTTCCGATGGATTCTAGCTAATAGAAGAGATGCAAATTTTGTTTAGACATTTCCTTTCTGTTGATTCATTCATCTGTAGCGTCTACTTCATTTGGGGCATGTCGCCCAGGATTCTAGAGGTTGTAATTATTTTTGTAAGCCTTGTGGTTATCAGTTTTATTTAGTGTTAATGTTATAATTTAACTGGAGAGTTATTCCAGTCACATTTATTCTTGTTGTAGTTAATTTAGTTGAGTTGTGTTGTTGCATATTTTTATTCCGTGTCATGGAATTGTTTTAATTAAATTAAAAATGGAAAAAGTTTTTGACACTTAGCGTAATTAACTATTAGGTGATTAATAAAGAAATTATTTTTCGATAGTGATGATGAGAATGAACAAACTGGATATTCTGATTTAATTAAATAAATGACTGATCATCGGATATTTAATTAGGCGGTTGTTACTGGTGGTATCAGAGCATCAGGTTCTAGTGTCTTTAGGATCTGTGTGGCTTTGATATAGAACCCTATTATTAGGATGTTGAATTCTTCTGCGTATTTTGACTTACGTTCTCCTGCCATGAAGTATGTGAGATGTAATACTTATGCAAGTTCGGTCGGGCATCGTGCGCCAAACACATTAGGACAACTAGCAAGAGCCGTTAGAAGGACAGCAGGAGAAGGACTCATCCAAATATATAGAGTATTTTGGAAAATGGTGTTGGAGGCAAAAGCCATCATAATTATTGTTTGGGCTGAGAACATTAAAGAAGTCTCTTGGGAGTTGTAGTTTCCCAAGAACCATCATAGTTGATGGTTTTACCATTCTTAACTCACCCATCACTGTATGTGAAAGGTGAGGGATTCGGAAGGACTCTTGTGAAGGAAGAAATTCAAAGCCATTTGTGAAGGGTGAAGTGTAGTAACACCCGGGATTTGAAAATTTTCTAGTAAAATTTTTTTTAGGAAGAGCAAACTTAAATGATGAGAGTTAGACATCACATATATAGAACACGTGTGATGATGGAATCAGTGTTTTAGGTATGGTTCGATAGTGAAATCGATCATTTGATGTTTTAGTCAAGATATGAATGGAATTTTAAAACTTGTCTCCTATGGGCAAGAAAGAGAGAAGTAACTTGTTAAACGAACTCCTTACGCTAGGAAGAATGGAGTACATAGAATATAAGTAGAGTTCATTATGTGAAAGGACTCGTGAGTGAAATACTCTAGTGTGAGTGGAAATATGACGAAGACGACTAGGATTAACGTCACCAAGAAATTTGATGATGCTTCAAAATGCAGGGGATCTAGAAGGGTTAGGAAACCTAACGGAAGGGTAATATTGAATTCAATATTGTTAATGAAACATCACCAAAAGTTGTACCCAGTAAGGTACCCATTTAAAGTGATATGATTAAACCCCTACTTAGTGGCGATGAAATTAACCAAGACTAGTGTAGTCGACAATGTATCCCATAGGACCCATAGAGCCAAAAGAATAATGGGAATAGCAATTGGGAGTTAAGATTGATAGGTCCCAGAAAAGGACGTTCAAATGGTCAGTAATGAGGAAATAGTAAGGGAAATTACCCTATGTATAGAGAGAAAGACTACTAAGTGTTAAATGTGTCCACATTGAGTAATGAGACCGATAAATTTTGAGAATAGTAAACCATACCAATTTAGGCATAACATCTGGAGGAGTGAGAATTCTAGTGGAATAATTGGCTCAAGAGAATTAGGCCCGGGAAATTTACAACCCAAGAGTGGTAGGTTTATATTGGACCAGTGGAGTCCTCGGTAATTGTAGCATACCGTATTTCAAGGATGGAAGGGTCCAAGAAGAAAAAGGGAGGTTGGTAAGATCATATTTGAGGCCTAGATATGATGGGCCAACGATTAAAAAATGGTCGTGTAAATCACAGGAGTGAATAATTTGTCCACAACGGGTGGGCAAACTATAGGATTAAATCCTAGATGTATAACGAGTGAAAGTGATCGTGAGTTGTTTTGACCATAAGAAGTGCATGTAAGGACCCTACGTGATTAGGCGAGACTACTGAAGTTTTATTTCACCCTTGTGAATAAAGGATTAATTCTAGTGACACGATGTGTCACAACAAACATATATAAATTGAAAACCCTAAATTCACATACGAGTCAAGGTTAGTGGAAACAATAATTTTAACAGTCGGGTTACAAAAGTATTTCTCGTTGATAGCAAAACTTTTTGGTATCGCACGTGAGTGAAATGAGTGGGTCCTAGGAGTATATTTTGTGATTATAAGTTGCTATATTTTTAGTTAGCATATTAGAAATTATTATGGTAATATGTAGTGATAAATTTTTAAATGATAGTACATTGAGTGATAAGACTATCGTGCTAGATACTCCAGGGAGAGTAAAATTAATTTTTGTGAGGTTCCAACCGAAATAGGGATGGGCCTATATTTCATGATATCATAGACCTTAGTGAAAATGTTGTCTACTTATATGTGTGAGTAGAAATTTATTTTACTGATGTGACTCAAGATATATTATGTTGTTGAACAGCAAGAAATAGCTCATTATATATAGCGCCGAGAATTTTGGATAATGAGAGCAACATGTATTATGTTTATTTTGGATATATAAACATGGACTAATGTCAACATACAGAAATTATCGGAAGGTATAGATTATGGATTGAGGGCCATTACGGATCTCGACGACCGACTATGTTAAGTAGTAATGTATCAGGGGTCCTTGTTTGGATTTTGCTTGGCGAGACATCCCACGCATGAAACTAGCGAACGTCGGGAGTGGGAGAGAAGTGTGGTCAATAGTGCATAAGTTTGTACCTTAGTCATTTTATATATACAAACATAAATTTAGAGTTGATAATTCTATTATGACTTAAGAGTCGCCTAGTCCTAGTAACATTATGAATACAACTATGATGCCACTGATATAGTGATCAAGTTATGACTAGTGGGGTCATTGAGTGCACCCCTACCATAGCAATATGCCAAGTGAGTGAAAATTGATTTAAGAAGAGTATATGTTATTTGTGCAACAATGTGAGAAATATAGGGTGTATGGGCGCCCTAGGTAATTGAATATGATATTGTTCCCCATTTTGGAGATATGGGATAAAGAAAATAAATATAGAGGTTTAGATATCGAGACTTGAATGTCCAGTCATTTATGACGATTAGAGATATAGTTAGTAGAATAAAAAATGTATCAAGCTATACATGGCTGTGGTAATAGGATTTAAATGAAGAGATGTTTGGCTAGATTCCTCTTGTAGCGGGCCACCTATCTGTTGAAATTAGGGTGGACCATTCGAAACCAATAGAGGTTTCTCTAACCGTTAGGGATTTCTCAGTAGTATTGGGAGAATATTCTTAAGGATTTTATCGCGAAGATGGTTACGGTCCTATATGAGTGATAGTGGATCAGTTGATTGAAGTAGATCACATTATGCCAGTTAGGATTGATCATACTACGAGACAATATGCTTTGATCTACATATAACTGAGATAGTGAGGTTACATAGGATTCCGTTTAATATTGTGTCCAATTAGGATGAGATTTTGTCTCCCGATTATGGAAGAACTTTCACGAGGCATGGGTATCAAGTTGTGATTTGGTATGATCTATCATCCGCAGAATAATGGGCAGACTAAGTGGACAAATCTGATGTTGGAAGATAAATTATGTTTGTACCCTTGAATCTTAAGGGAGGATGAGAGACGTACGTTCCACTAGTGAATTTGGTGTACTATAACTCTTATAAGTTTACAGTTGAGTATGGTGCCAGTTGAACTACAATACGATAAATCTTATTGTTTCTCCTACTTGTGGGATAAAAGTGAGGATCCAGGGACTATTATGAATAGTAGAGATGATTTGAAACTTATACTACATATTGTGTGTAGAATATATACTGCAGAATTAACCTACTTGGGGTATGATAATAGCAAGACGAGATGGTATTTATCTAAAGAATGGGTAATCCATTTAAGTGCATATAGTATAAGGTTAGATGGTGAATATCTCGAATAAATCATAAGTATTGAAACTTAAACTATAAGGCTTGGACAAGAACCTACGTGACATGGTAACCTGGGGTTAAAATGATCGTAAGTGAGGTGTTCATTATTGGGGGTATTCGAGAGCATACTGTATGGGTGGTACAGAGTAGTCTACTAGAGAGCGCAAGTATGTGATGCGCAATACTTATCCGGAATTGTTATTGCCTGCTATACTTTTATTTTTTGAATTTGGGGATGCAATTCCGTTGTAAACGGGAAAGTATGTAATACTCCGTATTTTTAATAACTTTTAAAATGGAATTAATTTGAACTAATTGTGATATAATTGAAAATTAATCCGAATTTAAATATTACTCGAGAATAAAGTAATTTGTGATTTAAGTAGAATCTTAATTAGTGATTAAAGTAAAATATATATATATATATATATATATATATATATATATATATATATATATATATATATATATATGATTATGACTTTACAGTTGCTTATGACTTTATAAAATTATCTCGAATTATGTGTACGACAACTATGGTAATTAAAGTCGGAACGCACATTTGAGTCGTGTTGGGATTATAATTTAATGAAATAAAATTGAATTATTTTTATGTAATTCGAATGGTCGTTTTGATTGTGCCAAATTGTCAGGAAGGGTTCAAATAGTCGAAAAAGTCTACTTGGGTTCAAATAGTCGAAAAAGTCAAAAAAGTACAACCCAGAAGGGTATTTCGGTCATTTTACAAGGGAGGTGAATAGTAACTTCAGAAATCTGAATTTATTTTATAAGTAATGAGATTAGAGAGCTTAGATTCATTCACTAAAAATAAGAGGAAAAGGTTAAGGGAAGATTGAGGGACTTTCTATGGGAGAAGAAAAGACTTTTCTAGGAAAACCAAAGGACAACAACCTTGCACCACCAAGAGCCACCACCACCACTACTGGAAGTTGGCCGAAAAAAGAGAGGACCACCAGTAGAATATCATGCCCAACGGATCAGACCTACAATCTAAAGGCAAGTGATAAGTTATTATAAATTTAGCATGTATATTGTCCATGTTAGGTTGTTTAGAAAATTTTGAAAAGATGTATAATCAAAGATGAATTATGGTGATTTTAAATGAATCTTTGAAAGGAGAATGATGTAAGATTAATTTTCTTTTGAGTGTAGAATTTAAGTCACGAACTTTGGAAGTTATTGATGAACAAAATCTTAGTTTATATGATGTTCTTGGAGAAATAATAAAATATGAGTTTTCTGGAAATTATGAAAAATTCCATGTTTTGGAGATAAACTAACTGTATGTTAATTCATTTTTGGAAAGAAGAAATATGTAGGATAAATCTCATGTTGTTGGTAGACATTAAGCCATGAAATAAACATCACATGTGGGAGAAATTCAGAAAATTATAGGATTGTTCTTGAGAAATCACATATTTTAGTTTTTTGGGAAAATATGAAATATATACACTTTAATTCAATCTTTTGATGATTATAAGTTGTTTAGAACAGTAGGAATCATTTACATATGTTTCTATATCATGTGGTATGTATTATATGAAATTTGGGACGTTAAAATAGAGATTTGAATGACCAATAGTTGTGAAACCCATAGAACAAAAGTTACAGAATCTGGTTTGATAGCTAGGTGATCGATCGATCGACCTCCCCATAAATGATGAAGTTGTTCCTTTTCAATTCTTTATTTAATCCAAAAACTTTTAGAAATTGTTATTGATTATTATTTGAATATAATGGGACTTAGGGAAGGGCAGTAGGCCATAGGTAAGACCCAGATTAGTATTGTTTTGTTTGGGATTTAAATTGGAGAGAATTATGTTAATTAATTGAACGAATTACGGTTGATAGATTAACGTTTTGGGTTGTAATTCGTTTATATGAAGCTTAAGGATAGGACCAGTAGGGTGGGTATCATTTGAATCACCAAGAAAATCTTAAGTCCATATGTGAGAATAATCCTAAGTGAAGGAATATATGGTTATGAGAGAATAGGTTTTACCCAATATAATTCTAATTAAAGATGAGATTAATTCGCAATTATTCGGGGAGTATGATGAGATGGACCAGTAGGGTATAAATGAGTTTCTTACTCAATATATATCAAGGTAAACTTATTTAATCTTCGAGTAATGAGATAGTCTAGGGAATAATAAATTTAGGAGTAAAGTCATAATATTTAATACGTAGGATTTTATTAGATAAAAATACTACGTATGGGAATTATCATATGGTTGTGTAAATGCCTTATGGATGTTATATTTATATAGGTGTGATGAATATCTATATTATTATTTTTATGTATGGCATACCTTCGTTGCTTGCTATCGGGGTGGAGGTTTCGCGTTATGGATGTTCTTATCCTTGTATGCCCAATTGGGAGGGATTTTAGATTCGTACCGTGAGCATAGGACCTTGGACACATGTTATTGGTGTATTTGATAGTTTTGATGATTGAATGGGAGCATAAGTATGTGCTTGACCCATTTGGCTGGGGAGTATGCACGCCTCCAATGTATTTGTGTTATGATATGCTTCGTGAGAGACGCTGAATCAACAGTCCTCTATACAGTGACATTATGTATCAGGACATGATAGCAGAGTATGCATGCACCGCAGCTGTGACTAGGGAGCTGCCATATTAGTGTATATATATAATTATTATGTTATTAATATATATAAATTGTGATGTAATCTACTTTGTGACATTGTAGATATAGAGATGCATTCTTCTACGTGATAATGTAGACTAAAAATATAAAATGTTATTTAAACTACTGTGTAATGTTGTAGATTGAAGTAAATAACGGAATCTTAATTGAATTAAATAAGTAAACACTTAATTCCAAAGTTATAACTAGACTAGTTCATATTAAAGAGAAATGAATATGAATAATTATATTACGTATTGTATGGGACATACGCGTTTATGATATGGGTTTAAATTATGTTGTTTAAATTCGTTAGGAGGAAACTTTAACTAGGAAGATAATAAGATACGATAGGTGTGCACTCTAGATGAGAGGTGAGAATCCTCATGAGAGAGCTCGAGAAACTAACATGTAGATAATAAATGCTTAATTGTACTGGTTAATGAACTTGCTATTTTGACAAAATATTTTACACTCGGGCTCCGACCCGTTTCCTTGCGTATTCTCTTCTCTACTATATCTTGTACATCAGGTATCCAGCAGCAGGGATGCCTAGCATAGATTATGAATGTTCCGGTGGATTATAGCTACTAGTAGAGATGTGGATTTTGTTTAGACGCTTCATTTCTGTTGATTCATTCATCTGTAGCATCTACCTCATTCGGGGCATGTCGCCCAGGATTCTAGAGGTTGTAATTATTTTTGTACGCATTGTGGATATCATTTTTATTTAGTGTAAATGTTATAATTTTACTGGAGAGTTATTCCAGTCACATTTATTCTAGTTGTTGTTAATTATGTTGTGTTGTGTTGTTGCGTATTTTTATTACGTGTCGTGGAATGGTTTTAATTAAATTAAAAATGGAAAAAGTTTTCGACACTTAGCTTAATTAACTATTAGGTGATTAATAAAGAAATTGTTCTTCGATAGTGATGCTGAGAATGAACCAACTGGATATTCTGATTTAATTAAATAAAGGACTGATCACCCGATATTTAATTAGACGGGTTGTTACATATTCATAATTTTTCCCAAGTAAAGCATGCTTGAGATTATAATTAAAGACGATATGGTAGCCTAACCAGCAGAGACCATACTTTTCAAATATGGAATAGAAACATGACGTACCTACTTCATGTAGAACACATGACCAGCCTCTTATTCCGTACAAGCAGCCATTAATTTAATAGTGCTTTGGCGAGTATCATCATTAAAACGAATAGTGCTCCATTGATAACCAATAACCCTAAAATATCCATCATGCTGAAGTCATTTTTCTTCTCTGGGCCCTTTAACTATATTTAGTCTAGAAGAAGGATAAGCTAAGCCAGAGACAACTCCATTTCCTTTGTTAGAAGTTGAGCGAAAAACAGTGTGACCATCGGATCCATTTCCCCACCATTCGGGGGAGTAAAACCATTCGTCGTTGTCTTCAATGTAATGCCAAATCGCTGCAAAATATCGATAAATTTTGGATCCTCAGTTGAATCTATCTCTCTGTAGCATCATCATAGAAGTGATGATGTTTTACTTTTCCCTTAGTTCAGATTAAGTAAACACATAATCATGTAATATAATACGCCCACTTACCACTGTAGACCCATTATTATAGTGAATTCGTTTAATAGAAGCAGAGTAAAATGCATAGGATTCATTTCATTTCAACATAACTTTAAGCCTGGACAAACCTCCGTTAGCTTTTCAGGAGAACGACGTCGAACTTGATATCGATTTAATGGCATTCTAACAATTTGTTGGAACCAATAATAAATCATAATGTTAGATGGGAATAATCGTCTATATGAAAACCTGGATGAAATATAATTCAATGGGAGGCAATGAAACATTGTTGAAATTTTAAATCAAATTAAAGAACAACCTTGCGAAACACAAGAAGCTTATTACTTGTTTTGTTCGAGTTTTTATCGATTTCAGGAATCCTGAATTGGTAATTCACATATGAAGTCTCATAATTCATGTTAAGAACTTAAAAGACAAAATGATGATTCCTTCCTAATGTAAATATTTTCCATCTGAAATTACAAATTTAGATTCCCATAAAACACAAATCTCAAACAAGGAGTGCACTTTGGTTTTCTAAGCATTATTTTTACCTTCTCCTCCCCCTTTGCTCAAAACGAATCATGTGGACCATTCAACCAAATATATCTACTCCTATTAACTAGTTGACAATAAAACAACAACAAATATCATAACTAATAATATCCAAGATAGTCTTCACATGACCGCAATAAAATGTTTGTGGCCGACCCAAAGTGGATGGTTAAAAAATAAAGAAGAAAAAAGTAGTCAAGAGTATTCCGCCACCTCATTTTCCATAGATTTTATTCCTAATATAGAGCATATAATCAATTTATCCACCTCACCCAACCCCAAGAAGAAGAAAAATAATGGAAACTATTGTTAGAACAATTGTATAGGAGTAACCTGTTACTTGCACTAAAAATTAACAATTAGGTAAGAGAGTAAATGGTCATTTAACTTCTTTTTCTAAAGATGCAGATGTAGTAACATATTCCCACGTACCAGGTAACATTGGTTTGTAGTGACCCGAATTGCACCTACAAAATAATATCAAGCTTAAAACACTACCATTGTCCAAAAATTATGAACTATCCATATTTGTATTTACGGCAGTAATAAAGTTTGAGGATATAAAGAATTATAAGAACACGACTTTAAGAATAAACACAACAAAAGAGATGAAGAAAACATGCATTAATACATGTGTTAAGAACAAACTATACTAAGTATACTTATTTTTATAATTGCACATTCCAAAGTGATATAAACATTACGTGTGAATAACTGGACTAACCGAAAAATACTCTAGTCCAAAGAAGTGAATTTGCTGCCTATTTTGGCTGAAATTTTCTGATACCTTGATATTGCAATAGAAATAGGAAAAAATTTCAGAATAGACTTCTTATAAACGTCCAACCACAACTAGTTAATGTTTCTACCACACAACAAACTATATAACTAATCAATTCAATTAATATACAACATGCAAATCATGAGAATGTGGGAATAAATGGGATCAAAATCTAACCTCCCATATCACCAGCTCGGAGAATCCCATATTTATATATGATACCAAACACAGATTTACCAGTCACATACGGGTTCCTGATTTAAAAATCATCTAAACTATTATTATATCATTCAAATTTTCACTAAATTCCAATGTTAACAAGAGTTGCAGTAGTATAATGAGTGCAACTTAAAACCCTAAATGAAACCAGATCCCCAATTGCATAAACTAAGAACAAAAACATAATGTATATTGTTTGCTTACAATTATTTGTTTTAAATGTAGAATATATATAATTTGACCATTTTACCATAGATAATTATTTACTAAAGTGTTTTACATCAATGTCTTTTAGGAAATATAATAAGGCTAAAATTGAAATGATATTTCATTAAAAAAAATCAGCATTCTCTTAATTATGAATGCTAAATTTTAAGTACCATTTTCAGCATTAAAAATAAAAACAAACCCAAAATATTACCCCCTTAATGATGAATGAAGACAACCATTTACTTTAACAAGCAATGGAAACCTTATCAACATTTAATTTGAATATTGAAATGAAAGCCCTGAGTGATCCAATTATTTGGTTAATTTGAGGGAAAAAAAGAGATGACCTGGGATAGGCTTCAGCATCATGTTTAAAGAATTTAGAAATCTGAGAAAGATTTAAGTCTTTATCATGGCCCAATAGAAGATAACATCCGTCCATACAAGGGGTGAAGGATGAAGGACTCCTCTTTAGTAATCTCAATCCATGTCTATCCAACTCTAATTCACTTTAACAAAACAACACCAATGTCAGAGATTAATAAATCGATCAAATGCTACTTTGTGTTTCTAGTACAAGTAGACAAACATACCTGATAATGGAGGGGCAAAGGAGACATTGGAGGTAACTTCAACTGGAGAACTTGAAATCAGGAATGAGTTTTTTGGTGGCGGCGGCAGCACCCACAAGGTGGCGTTCAAGTACGTCAACGGAGAAACAAGAGCGAGCAAGGTAGGAAGTGGTGGCAGTAAGGCCGCTGTGGCCACCGTCGATCACTATTGCGTCCCATTTCTTTTGGATTAGTGCATTGTGGGTGCTGCTGCTAAAACTCCTTTGCCATATTTCTAGCTTATTCGCTACATTCCATATTATTCCCAAAACAAGAATGAAAAACCCATAAATCCAAAATAAAAAAATACGCCAAATCAAGAGAGCTGAAGAGGGATTATCGAGAGTGGGGACAGATATGGAATCAAATCTAGCCGAAGATGGAATCACATATGGTATGTAGAACGTGAGAGAGAAAGAGGGGTTGTAGAGGTGTAAAGGCGTGGTCATCGTGGGGTAGTATTTGGGTGAAATGCAAAATTTTAATTAAAACGAAGTCGTTTTGACTTATTCCTAAATATATTTTGCAACAAAATGAAAACAATCCTTGCAATAGCTATTCACATAAAATATAAGGAGGGCACCAAAATCTTTCGCTAATATTTTCACAACGAAAGTAAAAAAATCCTTGCTAAAATATACTTTTTGCCATAAATTATTTTGTTGCAAATTATATGGGATATAAATAATTTTTTGTAATGAAATTATATTTTCCTTTAAAAAGATACACTTTCTGCAACAAAATTTTACTCCTTGCCAAAAAATAATTGCAAAAGGAACATGTTTTTTGTAGTGCATGTAAATGGGCTTTTTGAGATATTGATTCCATAAATAGTGGTGTGAATTCATGTATGAAATTATTGAATGAATCCCACATGATGAAAGTAAGATGTTGATAAGTATTTTAGGATTGATCATGGTTAGTTATATTCTTGAATCAAAAATATAAGATTTTGATGTTTTTATCCTTGAAAATTAAAAACATGGAAAGATCGGATGATCAAAACGTGATGAAGATGACCTTAATGATATTTGGTTGAGTTGATTTTCAATAAACAATTTTTTCTCGCCTTCAGTTAGAACATGTCCAAAATTTAAGGAAATTTGACTGTCGAATCTCTGAAATGTGATGCAAACGACCGTAACGATGTTTGATCGAGCTGATTTTTGGACAGCGGCTTCGGCTCGCCTTTAGCAATAACATAAAAAACAATTATCTAATTTTGAGGGTCCGGTTGTGATTGCGACTATTTTGGGTAACAAAATAATGGGCAGATTCGTAACAGACGTCACTACATCATTTTGGGGACGTGACAACATGAGCGAATTGATTGTTGCCCAATTTGTTTATTTTTAATGAGTTTTGGAAATGGGCAAATTTCAGATTTAGTATGGGATGTCCGTAAAAGAGTTGGAACATCTATAAATGACTATAGAATATTATGGAATGTCATGGAATGATTGGGTCATATTTAGGGCTAAGTTTAGAGTAATTGCAACGATTAGTACTTGTAGAAACTTAATAATGAGTTCAAGCTGAAAATTCGATAAAAAATGGATACAGGTTGGTTGAGGTAGGATTAGTGTTCAGAATAAAATATAAATGTGTTATATATAAATAATTAAGTGAGTATTTAAGAATTTGGGAGTTGGTTGTAGACTTGAGAAATTTAGGCTTGTGCTGTGAGTGATATGCACGGTTAGCCGGATTGATTTGAAATATATATATATATATATATATATATATATATATATATGTGTGTGTGTGTGTGTGTGTGTGTGTGTGTGTGTGTGAGTATAGAGATAGTATATATGTATTTATATATATGTGTGTATGATATAATTATGTGAACAAACCAGTCTAGTGCTATCAGGGAGGTTGTGCGTTGTGGGTGATCTCTCTTGGAGAATCTCAGCAGGTGTAGTATCAGCCCAAGGGTCATGCATGCCCACCCTATGTGAGGTTGGAGTCGTTGTGAGGTGATTTATGGTATGTTCATGACTCACTGGCTCAGGACTATGACTGCCTCCAATACATTTACGATTTTTTTATATCAATGAGAGATTCCAAGTCGGTAGCTCGGGATTATGTGTGAATGCCATGGTGCGTGATAGCATTGTAGAGACCCGCATCCAGTGAGGTATTACTCGGTGGGATGACGGTTATACTTATATATCGAGCGATATGTAAGTAGGAATATACTTGATATGATTGGTATATTGCAAATATATTTGCGTGAAAATATATATATGGGCATAGTAAAGAATAATACGAATAGTAAATTAATATGGATATAGGAGGAAAACTCAAGTATGCTATGTGCATATACGTATATATAAGTGACGCAAATTATATACAGGCTTAAGACATTAAGTGTGAATAATGATTTGATAACTGGTGAAAGTTATTAGAAATGAATTTTCTGATATTAACTTCTGAATTTTGAATTAATAACTAATGAAAGTTATTTAAAATGGGCTGGTTTAATTACAATTGAGAATTATAATCATTAAGCAGATGTGAAAGCTAATTGTAGAAAATACAAGTAACACATGGTAGTGTGTGAACCTATAATGATATAGAGACTAGTTAGGTTGGGTAGGATAACTAAGATTTAAAATGCATACGTTAGGTGCGCACTATAGTTTAGAAGTGAGGAGTATCTCAAGCGAGTGCGACACCGGCTTAAATATGGAAAGTTGTAGTTCCTATTTATTAATACGTTTTAATTACTTGTAAATGTTTTAAAAAGGTATTGGGCTCTTACCCATATCAAATCTATTTTAAAACCTTTAGTTGTCTAGCCACAGGGACGCCAAGGATGACTATTCTTTCCAGGGACACTTAGCTACAGCTGATATGGAGCCGTGCAGGATTTTCGAGTAGCAGATTCTATTATTGATATTCTAAATTAGGTTATCTATTCCAGTATTGGTTGGACATCTTTCCCTTTTTACTCAGACTTATATATTTCAGATTATTTCAGATGTTGGATTTGATGCATTGGATTTTTACCCGATGGTTTATTCGGTGACTTTATTTATTTATCCCATCTTCAGACTTTACATTATAGTTTCATGTACATCAGTCACCGTGTATGGGATTATTGTTGATTGGTTCATGTTATTGCATGTTAATGAAATATTAAAATTTGATACTACTTGTTGAAGTAATATGTGGTTAGTAATTAATTGAATTTTGACAGTGTTGCTAAGAACGAGCTATATTAGGCTCTTCTTTTATTTTAGTAGGGAATGTCCACCCATTATTTTAATAGACGGGGTGTCATAGATGGTATCAGAGCATCAGGTTCTAGTGTCCTTAGAATCTCTGTGACTATTTACATTTTCAGTGTTGCTTCCTCTTTGATGTAGAGCCATATGCTTAAGACCATTGATTCATACTATGAATCAATAGTCGGAACCGCAGATTATAAATGGGACGGTGACCGTGACAGAGGTCACTAATGTTGTTGCTCAGGCAGTTAATGTTGTATTGACCGCTAGAGCGCAAAAGTTTCTCCAAAGGAAGGGTATTATATAGTCAATGGAAGGGTAACATCGAAAGGCATTTGAATGTGGCGGAGTGCAGTGAAATTCAGATAAAAATTTTGGCAAATTTGTTTAGCTCGTAGGTACAGTGTTGCAGTGGTGGGAGTCAACCAACATAAAAGGAGAGAGATACTATAAATATCGAGGAATTTAGGGTGCGGTTTTACTGCAAATCCTTTTATCTGTTGTTTGAACAGAGATATGAAGGAAATTTCTGTACTTATTACAAGAGAGTCGGACAGTGGCCGAGTACGAGGAAGAATGTGATAGCTTAGAAAACTTTGTACCCAACAAGATGGATACAAAGGAAAAAAAGTTCCTTAATTTGATGATGGACTCATGGGTAGAATACGACAACATAGAGGAGGAAATTTGGCTTGAACAACGTACATTGATGCCGTCAATATCATACTTTTACAAGGTCAATATCAATGCTTCCATGCGAAGGGGCCCAAGAGAATTGGAGATTCTTCCCAGCAGAGAAAGGCTGGATGTACTGGTGTTAGTGGGACACCTTATAAGGGATAACTAGTAAAGGGATACGTTTAAGAGATTTTCATTAAGGGAGTTTCGACTGAATATATGTGGATTCCAACAGAGCCATCAGCGTGCTCCACAGGGCCAACGGAGCCAAGGGAACAACAGTGGTAGCCAACAAGGTTGAAGCTCCTAGGGATAAAAGTAGAGCAATACCAACATATTTAGTGGGGCCAAAGACATGGGGGATACACGAGAAGGTGATTATATGTTAAGAATAGGACCACATGCATTGAACTTATCCGCAATGAGCGAGGGGACAAAAATAGGGTGCCCAGATGGGGCAACAGTTACAATAGCTTTTGATTCACTCTAAACGTGAGTGATGCGTCTAAGGACCTGTAGAAAGCCAGTGACATTAGCAGTTGCAAGTATGAATTTTATTCTTGGGAATATTATGGTAAGTTTTAAGTGATGAGAGTGTGTCACCTTATATTTGTTAGCACTAGATTCGTGCGTGAGATGGGCTTAGTGGGTTTATCGTTAGTATCACCATTGTGTGTGTGTGTGTGTGTGTATATATATATATATATATATATATATATATATGCCATTAAGTAGCAGGGCTCTCTTTTGTTCCACCTGCAGGGGAGCGGGTGTGAACACTAAGAGAATATTATTTAGTGGATTTGCTCATTGTAGAGAGATATGATATAGGAGTATGATGTTATCCTGGGTATTGATTGGTTAATGAAGGTTTGAGCGATAGTGGATTGTTATAGTAAGACTATCATATTTGTTGTTCCAGGGTAGGATGTATTGTTTTGCAAAGTATCACTTGAAAGAGGGTCGAGCATGTATATATTTTATATTATAAAAAAGACTTCGGGAAATATAGATGTCTCATTATTTTCGATCCCAGTGGTTAGGGGCTTTATTGAGGCGATTTAGGGGATATTGGGTTTACTGTTGAGCAGAGAGATTTAGCTCGTTATTTATTTAGCTTTGATGACATAGTGATAGTGAAAGCGTCGTATTGTATAATACCTTGAGTGACGTGGGAGTGGGAAATTAGACTTATATGTCGGGGAACATCATTTTGGATATCATGGTTATGTGCTTTGGGCCTATGTATCTCGATGATCGACAATGCTAGGTACTAGTGTATCGGGGGGTTCCTTATTTGTATTTTTCTTGGGAGATATCCAACGCATGAACCTTAGTTAGCGTCGCGAGTTGAGATATGTGTGGTCATTAGGGCATGGACTTAGTGCTTTAGTTATTGAACGTGTATGTGGATAAAATTATCAGTTAAGAGTTATTTTAGGAATTAAGGCTGGTGGAGCGGGGTAGTGTGATGTAGGAACCATTGTGGAATGTTTGCACCACGAGTGGATCGGTGGGGAAATCTCGAGAATAATGAAGTTACGACTTGTAGGGTAATTGAGTATACCTTTACTGTATAGTCATGCCAAGTATGTAAGTCCTAGTTTAATAAGTACGTTACATTTGGTATAATAGTGAAGATATGCATGGGATATATGGTGTATGGAGGCCCTAATTAGTTGGATTATCAGTATCATCCGTAATGAGAAGACATGGAAATGTAGGTGTTGAATGTATGAGTATGGGCAAATTAGAAGCAGAATTGGAAAAGAAAGATGGACTGAAACTCGCTGGGGAGAAAGATAGTATAGGTTTGTGTATAGCAAGGAGAGCTATCACACAAGAAATGGATTGAAAGACAGTAGAGATACAGGTGATGGATCTCTCTATAAAAGGGAGGATCCAACAATTTTGGGATTTTTAGCGGAGTCGCGCTAAGTCAAGATCTAAGGATGCCTTGCACATAAATGGAAGGATAATTTTACTAAACGAGTAAGGTACACAAAGTGCGAAATTGTGGAGAAAACTCGTATATCACAATTTTCATTTTAGAATACCTAGGGATAGGGGAGTAATATGTATGACAAAATGTTGGTCCGAGACGATCAATCAGAAATTCTGCAAGACTTAAGAAATTCCAACGATGAAATGAGTAGGAAAACTAATGGAGTCAGTGATGGGTTACCAATATCATGGAAGGGTCAAGGTTTACTTTGAGTGGTGGAATTAGTTGACCAAGATGAAAATTATTAGAAATTTGGGGTAAGCTACTTTATCGGGCAGTGTGCCCACTATTGATGGAAGGAAGAGAAATATCGTAAGAGTTACGTCATAACTAACCGAAGATTTTGAAGTCTGGCATGAGTGGTCAGGTATGATTGCGGAGGTCTCCCACGAAGGGAATGATGTGATTTAGAAATTAGGGGAGTTGGCACCTACGGACGTTGGGACCTTTCCCTAGTAGAGAGAATGATATATAACTTGTAGAATATGCTTATTGTATTAGAATTTTTTGGCATAAGTGTAATGTGTTTTGCAGTCGCCAAGGTTAAATGTTAAGTGAAATAATGGGGTATTCCAATGTAAGGTGACTAGATCGAACTCGACGACAGTGTATAGACCGTTGGGGTAAAAGTATCGTTAGTGGAGTTGTATTACACACATATTAATGTATTATGTATGTATATTACATATTAAGGTATAACTGCATTAAAATATTAAGAATGAATAATTTTGAGTTGAAAAATAAAAAACTGAAGTTATCAAACACCCAAAACCTGTTTTCTGAAAAACTTGATTGTAACACAGAAATATTATAATTCTGTGTTTTAAAAACAGGTTGCCAACTGCAGATTTTTATTAGAATTGTATATAAACACAGAAAACAGAATTATAGTTGCAAACTAAACAAGCCCTAATTTTTTATTTTTTTTTAAATTTAAAGCAATCTTATCCCTTGTTAAAGTTGTGAGAAAAATGAAACAAATCAGTTTTCCTATTTATTTTTTTTACAAAGGAAATAATGGAAGACACGTGTATGATGTGTAATTAAACAATCCTTATCTCATTTATTTGTGGTTATTGTTGTCCCAAGGAAAAAAAACGTTTTGAAAATATGGAGTGAGAAAGCCAGTTTTGGCAATGATAAGTAATATTCACCTAAGCACTCACCAAGTCAACCATGCTGACTCAATACCTCACGTTTATCAGAAGCTCACAATCAGTTACAACAGTCAAGTTGAGAACTTTGAAATAGTCCAATATCTCCAACATAATAGGAGTGCAACGTTCCAGATATCTTCAGCAAAATAGGAATATAACGTTCAACTTTGTATGTAAAATAGCAAACAATTAGTCCAACGTATATATCAGTATATCCGTCCTGTTGTATAAATAAGGTGCTACAGGTCATTTGAATAACACAACACAAAATACAATACTTCTATTTCTCATACATGTTATCTCATTACTCTATTATATAAAAGTTTACATGGTATCAAAGCAAGGTAGCTCCATTCAAATGACTTCATCCGGGTTGAGTCTCTCCTTGAGTTCTCTTCACCAATTGATAGCCATTTGTCCCATGAAACTTAAACCTAATAATTATCTTATTTGGAGAACCCAAATGTTGCAACTCATCCAGTCTTTGAAAGTGACTCATCTCCTTTATGATGAGCCACCTGTATGTCCCACTAATGGCAAGAACAAAGAAGTAGATACGGAGCTGTCCACATATGTTGTTTGGGAAAAAAAAGACTGTCTTTTAAGGAGCTGGATCTCAGGAACAATGAGTGATGAATCGATGTACTTGATAGTGGGGTGTAATACTGCCAAACAAGTATGGCAAACCCTTGAAGATCAATACCTTCAGGTTTCCAAAGACAAATAGTTTGCCTTAAAAGAGCAATTGCGCAACATATCGCTTGAAGGAAAGACGATTGACGAATATGTTAAAATATTCAAAGAGATTTGTGATGGTTTAATGGCCATTAACAAACCTTTGGATGATGACTCAAAGGTTATCAGCTTTGTCCAAGGATTAGGACCTAAATACAAAACTTTTCGCACTGTTATGATCGGCAAACCTCCTTATCCAACCTTTGCACAACTCATAATAGCATTGCGAGGTTTTGATATGAGAGAAGAAAAAGATCCAACTCCCACAATACAAGATCGCACTTCCAATGGTGTGGATCACTCGTTGGCCTTTATAGCACAAAGAGGAGGCTATCAAGGGTACGGAAGAAGCCGTGGAAGACAATCAAGAGGACGAGGAGGATACTTTGGAAATAACTATGGCTATTTTAATTATGGAAATTTCAACTCTAGAGGTCGTGGTTTTCGACCAGCCGGATTTTATCATAATAATGCAAGATACGGTCAAAACTCTCAAGCGCCAAATTTCCACCACTCCAGCCAAAATTTTCAACATTCACAAAATAGCACACCTGCTCAGAGACACCTTAGACAACCGAACGGTCAAGAAAAAGATGACACACATGCAATTCAGGGGGAATGTCAAATTTGTGGATCTAACAAACATAAAGCACTTACTTGTTTTTATAGGTGGGACTTCTCAGTTCAGTCACAAGAAAATCGTCCACAAGCTATGGTTGCATCTTCTCAATATCCGATTGACAACAATCTCTACATGGATTCAGGTGCATCTACTCATATGACAAATGCTACAGGTAACCTTTATAACTTACAGTCTTATCGTGGGAATAATAAGGTCATAGTAGGAAATGGATCAACACTTGATATAACACACATGGGTCACAAAAATATAAATGGACTAATGTTAAAAGATGTACTTGTTGTGCCAAAATTAAGAAAATCACTTATTTCTGTATCTCAACTTGCTAAAGAAAATGAGTGTATTATAGAATTCATTTACAATGAATTTTTTGTTAAGGACAAGAAGACCAAGCAAGTGATGGCCAAAGGAATTAAAAAAGGATCCTTATATGCGCTTGATGATCCCGAGTTAGAAGCCTTAACCTACGTACAAGATGTCAAGAGTAGTGATCATGTTTGGCACATGAGATTAGGACATCCTAGTAATGAAACTTTGAAGTTACTAGATCAAAATAAGTGCTTGCATGTTAGTGATTGGAATAAAAAACCCAATGTTTGTGTTAGTTGCCAAATGGGCAAAAGTTGCAAACTTCCTTTTAATTTAAATACAAATATTGCTATTGAACCTTTCTTTAAAATTCATTCAGACCTATGGGGTCCTGCACCAATCAATTCCTCTCAAAATATGAAATATTATGTTGTCTTTATTGATGACTGTACAAGATTTACTTAGCTATATCCATTGAAACACAAATCTGAATTTCATACTGTATTTTTACAATTTCAAAAAATGGTGGAAACACAATTTTCAAAAACAATTAAAAAATTTCAATGTGATGGTGGAGGTGAATATGCGAGTAATGAATTCATCACTCACTTACAAAAATGTGGCATTCTTAGACACATTTCATGTCCAAATATGCCAGAACAAAACGGCGTGGCCGAAAGAAAGCATCGACACATTGTAGAAACAGCACTAACACTTATGTTATATGCAAAAATCCCTCTTTTTTTATGGATTGATGCTTTTCTTACTGCCGCATATCTCATAAATCGATTACCCTCTTCAAAATTACATAAAGAAACACCTTTTTTTAAACTCTACAACCAAAACCCAAATTATAATAATCTCAAAGTATTTGGTTGCAGATGTTTTCCATACATCACAGGGAAAACTCAACACAAATTTACTCCAAAATCTTACCCTTGCATCTTCATTGGTTACAGTCCTCTTCATAAGCGATACAGATGCTACCACCCTTTGACAAAACGTGTTTATATATCCAGGCATGTAATTTTTGATGAAGATATGTTGCCTTATGTAACTCCAGACAGGTATATGAATCAATGTTCCTCACCTAATGATATCTCACTCTATCAAGATTTTTTTGACAGTACACAATGCAACAGCGAAGGTACAACTCTATCTTTCACTCCTAATATTAATAACACAACCTGTCAAACCACTCTCCCATCTCACACTTCCTTTTCTTCGTGTCCTCCAACAGGTACACCTAACCTCGTATGTGCCCCCTATGACAATCCTCAATTTCCTACCATTGAACCTCTTGACCACTCCCCACAAATCATGGCGTCTCCCAACCGAGATATACCACACACTGCTCCTTTATGTAACTCGCCTATTCTACCTACACTATCCACCACGCAGCAGCTTCTCTCCCCTACTTGTCATACGCCTAATTCCCACGTTGATCCATCACCATCTCAAGCTAGTCCCACCTCACACACACTCAGTCGCCCTCACCGTCCTACTCCTCAGCATACTGTCTACAACCCACATGGCCTTAAACTGCATATACCCCTTAACTTGGACCACTCTCAGTCTCCTCCCCAACTCATACCTGACCACCCAATTCCATCCACCTCCAACATTCACCCTATGGTTACACGACATAAAACTAAATCTCTCTCCCATTTCGATTCATTACATACTACCTCCCTATCACCCTCAACACCGAACATTCCTATCCCCCCTACTCCCTTAAATTTTAAAACGGCGCTAACACAACCTCAATGGCTCCATGCCATGCAGGAAGAACTCACCTCCCTTCACCAAAATAACACTTGGTCCCTTGTACCCCGCACACCATTTATGCATTTAATTGGTTCTAAATGGATATTTAAAACAAAACTCAACCCCGATGGGACTATTGAACGTCACAAAGCTCACCTTGTCGCTCAAGGGTATAACCAAATTGAAGGCATTGACTGTGGTGATACTTTTAGTCCCGTCGTCAAACCATCCACTATACGCATTGTCCTTCATCTTGCTGTTACCCAACGATGGTCTATTCGTCAACTAGACATTAAAAATGCCTTCCTTCATGGAAATTTACAAGAACATGTCTACATGAAACAACCACCTGGGTTCGCCCATCCGTTATTCCCTACCCATGTTTGTACACTTAATAAATCCATTTATGGTCTTAAACAAGCACCCCGTGCGTGGTTTGATCGTCTAAGTACATATCTTATAAAATTAGGATTTATATGTAATAGGGCTGATCCATCTCTTTTCGTTAAAAAATTTTCCCAAGAAACTTTAATTCTTCTTGTTTATGTGGATGACATCCTTGTCACCGGCACCAAAACCTCCCTTCTCACTAACCTCATAACTTCACTTAGTATTGAATTTGCCTTAAAAGATTTGGGCACTCTACACTATTTTCTTGGAATGGAATTTCTTCCCTTTTCAGATGGTTTCATGCTTACACAAACTTCCTATATTACCAAACTCCTTCATCGGGTCAAACTTTTCTCCTCCAACCCTTCCACTACACCCAGCCCCACCAAAGACCTCTCTAACCTTGATACCACTCCTTTTTGTGACCCTACTTTTTTTCGATCCATTGTTGGTGCACTCCAATATGTCACACTCACTCGACCGGATATCACGCATACCATTAACACCATTTGTCAACATATGCATGCTCCCACCAATCATGATTATTTTCTTGTTAAACGTCTCCTACGCTATTTAAAAGGCACCTTGCATTACGGCTTGACATTTTTACATAACTCTACTCTTACTTTGTATGGCTATTCTGATGCAGACTGGGCCGGATGTCCTGTCACACGACGATCAACTTCGGGTTATTGCATTTTTTTAGGTACTACCTGTATTTCATGGTCCTCAAAGCGTCAACCTACAGTGTCCCGTTCAAGTTGCGAAGCCGAATATCGAGCACTTGCAACCGCTACTGCCGAATTAATTTGGATATCATATGTTCTCAACGATATTGGTATCCAACTCGTCTCTCCACCAACTCTCCTTTATGACAACATCAGTGCACTATATATGTCTATTAACCCAGTTTTGCATGCACGTACGAAACACGTTGAGCTCGATTATCATTTTGTTCGCGAGAAAGTCGCCAAAGGGGCATTGATCACTCAATATGTCCCATCCAACGAACAACTTGCAGACATTTTTACCAAGCCTCTATCAGTTCTTACATTTCGATATTTACGTGACAAGCTTGGTGTCTGGTCATTTCCCACACCAAGCTTGAGGGGGAATGATAAGTAATATTCACCTAAGCACTCACCAAGTCAACCATGCTGACTCATTACCTCACGTTTATCAGAAGCTCACAATCAGTTACAACAGTCAAGTTGAGAACTTTGAAATATTCCAATATCTCCAACATAATAGGAGTGCAACGTTCCAGATATCTTCAGCAAAATAGGAATATAACGTTCAACTTTGTATGTAAAATAGCAAACAGTTAGTCCAACGTATATATCAGTATATCCGTCATGTTGTATAAATAAGGTGCTACAGGTCATTTGAATAACACAACACAGAATACAATACTTCTATTTCTCATACCTGTTATCTCATTACTCTATTATATAAAAGTTTATAGGCAAGATATAATTATAGTTGAGAGTGATAGTCCAGCCAACCACTCCTGTTTACTGTATTATGAAATTATTACAATTGAAAAAATTAGCAAGTGTAAAGATTGATGTTTGTTTCCTCGGATAACACACAACTTTCAAAGATTATACAAGGTAAATGGGTATTTGGCTATGATTTGACGTGTTTGATATATAAATTTATTTATACGTTATTTGTTAATATATAACACTTTTAATATTTGAAATTGATATAAATGTTAGCAAATTTAACTTTGTTATTCGTGTGAAAAATTTTGCCAACCAAATTTTTCACATCTTACAATTTTTATTTTTAGATTTTTTATACTAAAATATTATTAAAACTGTTTTAAATAAAAAATGTCTTATCGGATTGTTTTATAAAAAAAACGGTTTTAAAACTGTTAAAAATACTGTTTTAAAAGGCCTAAAAACTGTTTTGAATAATAAAAAAAACGGTTTCGAATATTGTAAAAATTGTTTTATAAAAATGTTGTAAAAAAACTGTTTTAAAAATTGTTTTAATAACTGTTTTCTAAAAACCGTTTTATAAAAACTGTTTTAGAAATGTTTTAAAAACTGTTTTATAAAAAAGTTTTTAAGAAATGTTTACAAAAATATTTAAATAAATTAATTGGATTGACATTAATTTCGTCTAATTTATTGTTTAATAACTTCATGTGAGAAAACTAGGTAAAATTTGACAAAGTTTAATCGTGAAATTATTTGTCATTCCCACTTTTGAATCAAACGGATCCTAATATTTCTTTTAAACACGGATTTAAAACCAGTAAATTTTAAAATCCAAATTTTTAAAAAATGATTAAAGTTCATTAAAACAATTTTTTCTGATGTTAAAGTTCTGAAAAAAATGAAAACAAATCGGTTTTTCTTTGTAAAAAAAGGAAAAACAGAAAAAGTGGAAAACGTGTGTATCACATGTAATAAAATATAGAGTGATATTGATTTTTTGGTTTGTGGTTATTGTTGCACCAACGAAAACACCCGAGTTATATTCTAACGTTTAGATACATAAAAACTGTTAATATATAATAGAATTTATAAATAAAAAATGCTTATATATAAAAACAGTTTATAAAGTGTTTCTTTTTATATTAACGTATTTCATATAAAATTGTTTTATTAAATTGTTTATATAAAACTATTTTATGTAAAACTGTTTTATAATTTTTTTTATATATACAGTTTATATAAAACTGCTTTATATAAATTATTTAAAATATTTAACACCATTATTATTCATAGAAAATATTTTTTTCATTTTTTCTGTTTTTTTTTGCCGTTGAACCAAAAAAATTATTTTCGTTTCTGGAAAACCGTATTTAAATGTTTTCATTTACAATAATATTTTGTAATATGAAAGTATTTTTTAAAAAAGTTTATAAATAACAGAGCTTATATTTAAAAAAACAGTTTTTTAACATGTAAAAAAACTTTTTCACGTTAAAGTATTTTGTGGTGTATGTTAATCATAACTTTTGTTGCAATTTTGTGATTTTGTTGTGTATGTTAATTATTTTACATTTTCATGTATTGGATGAGAGTTTTTTTTTTTGTTTTGTTAATTGCAATTCTTGTTTGCAAATAAAAAATGTAGTTAAAAAATATTAAAATAATATTACTAACAGATATATAAATTATTGAGGTTTATCGTATGCATGTGTTGTATATATAAATATTGAATCAGATTTTTTTTATTTATTTATAGAAACATATACAAATACATTATCTAAATTCACGCTACATTCCTTCTCTTATTGTTTTTATAGAAACATATCTCGTAATGACCCGTATGAAAGTGTCATGGCATGACACAAAATCTCTTTTTTTTTACCAAAAACGAGCACGGACCACTTGACGAGTTGCGTTTTAAGTAGGTCGTGTTCACATTTGGTAAAAAATAAGATTTCGTGTTGTGCCATATCGCTTTTATAGTAGTTGTGTTTCGTTTTAGGTAAAAAAAAGATTTGAGGCGTGTCGTGTCATTTTTTTTTTGATCGATTTCATGTTTGGTTAAAAAAAATAACATATATTTGTCATTTTTATTTTGAGGTGTGTCATACCATAAGCATATATTGATGTTTCGATTAGTTGTCCACGGCGCTTATTTATTTTATAAATCATTGATCAATTTTGGCAGGATTTGAACATTGAATCCAAATTTGAAAATATTCTATTGAGGCTATTTATTAGGAATGGATGGATAATACATTTATTGAACATTTGTGGATTTAACACTAGCAAATTTAGACATGTAGCTCTTTGCCCCAAAAATTAAAATGAAACTTTGTTAAATCTACAATAGAGTGGATTTTTTTATAAAAACATTTTGTGAAAGTATTATTTAAGATTAACCATTCAAATTAACAGGAAAAGGGATAAACTGATCATCTTACTCTGCCGCAACTATGTTCAAAAAATGAAAGCTTAAGATGAATATAATTTTTCTAAGAGAGAGACAACACTGTATTTAACAAAACATACAAAATACTTTTATTTGAACAATACGGGGACCTAGTGAATTTAACGATCATTTTATTACTATCTGCCAGCAGTATCTCATATAGTAACCATTTGTAATGCAAAGTATATGAGAAGGTGCATGATTCAAACCTTTTCCGATCAAAATAAAAATGATACGACATGCCTTAAAATCTTATTTTTACTTAAAACGAAACACGACTCCAATAAAAGTGTTATGACACAACACGAAATCTCATTTTTTACCAAATGCGAACATGACTCACTTATAACGTAACACGTCAAGTGACCCGTGCTCCTGTTTGGTCAAAAAACAGAGTTTTTGTGTCGTGTCATGTCACTTTCATACGGGCCATATTCATTACGAGAGATGTTTCTATAAAAACAATAAGAGAAGGAATGTAGTGTAAATTTAGATAATGTATTTGTTTATTTGCTTCGTTATAATCGTGCGTACCGCACATCCTTTTGTTATTTAATAACTTTTAAAATATATTGTGTTTTTTAAACATAAAATATTTAGTGGATTTAAAAAAAAAATATTTAGTGTTGCATTTGCCAAGCTGAGAGTTTACTTCATATTTTTTTTTTTTTTTTTTTTTTTTTTTTTAATATGAACATACTAGGATGATTAATTCTAAACAGTGAATGAGGATGTAGAGGGAGAATGGCAACATCTACGTCCACCTCCATCTTGCATCTTAAACCTCCTGATCCTCCTAATACTCTCAACAAAACCTTTTCTAATGTTTTGAAAGGCACGACATCCTCTGATGATATCACAGTACTCCCCATCTCTTCATACAAAGGTGAACCTGCCATTAAATTTTCTCATGCAGACATTCAAAAATTAGCCGAACCCTACAAATTTTCCGTTGTAGGCAAATTTTCTCATGGCAGATCAACTCTGGATGATATCAGGAAAACTTTTCACACGATGAACCTCAAAGGACCCTTACATATCGGCCTTATTGATCAGAAACATATTTTGATTAAACTTTGTATTGAAGAAGACTTTACAAGAATCTGGATGAGATCCCAATGGTATTTTGGTAGGTTTCCAATGAGGTGCTTCAAATGGAATCCAAATTTTCGACCTGATATTGAAACTCTAATTGCTCCAGTTTGGTTATCCCTACCAGCCTTACCTATCCATTTTTCCTCAAAATCTGCACTTTATTCTATTGCCCAGGTGGTGGGGAGACCCATTAAAGTAGATGCATCTACAGCATCAGGGAATAGACCAAGCATCGCAAGAATTTGTGTTGAATTGGATCTGCTAGAATCAAGACCTGATCGATGTTGGATAGGATGTGGTGAGGAAGGCTTCTGGCAACAGATCATCTATGAAAACATACCTCCATATTGCAGCCGGTGCTCAAAGCTTGGGCATGATATTTCAAAATGTATGTTCACTAAAGATACCCAAACCATAACAGGTCCCCAAAGACTGGAGAAAAGACTACAAATTAAACAAACCTTTGTCCCAAAACCTCTTATCAATATGCCCAAGCCCATAATCCTCAAAATACATCAAGACCTGAACAAAATATGGATACTAGCCTAACCCAAACTACTACAGTAAACCCTCCCATCGTATCCAAATTATCAAATGCTTCATAATTTTGAAATATGTAATGATATAATTCTAACATTTTTTACTAAAGAAATCATGAATTTTAGAATATCCACAAATCAATTTTGGGGGGTTATAATTTTTTTTTTTCAAATATAAAATTAAAAGAGAGAACATATTTGTGATTGGAAAATATTAGAGCGACCCACCTTTGGTACTTAAAATCCAAACTTAATGACATGGCACGACCATGTCATCAGCTTCATCAGTCGTTATCAGCAACAAACTCGTAAACCCATTTGAGAACAAAAAAAATATAGGTAGCATTTCCTATACAAAAAAAACAAATTGTTTCCTTTACAACAAATTATACTGCATAAATAGTAAAAAAAACTTGGAAGAGCACCTATACATACCATTGACACGGATCATTTTTTAAAAATAGTAAAAAAATTGTAAATAAGTTTTTATGGATCCTCTCAAATGTTTAAATATCACACAAAAAACCGTAACTAAAAAATATTTGTTTTTGCTATTTTAAAAAATGATTCGCATTAGCGGTACTTATAGGCGTTTGACAATCCATACATACTATCTTATTCACTCTATTATACAATTTTGAAACGACCAATGTCCTATCTGTTGTGTTCTACCCATTTATTACATTTGAAAAAATAAGAGCCGAAAATATTTAGCGATTGGAATGGTTGATGTTTGTTGCCTCGGATAACACACACCTTTCAAAGATTGTACAAAAACTTGTATAATCTTTATGTAAATAGGATATTTCCCTCTAATTTGTTGCGATTGACTTTAATTTTGTCTAATTAATTATTTAATAATTTTATGTACAAAAAATAAATAAAATTTTATAAATTTTAACTGTGAAATTTTTTATCATCCCCACTTTTGAATCAAACGGATCCTAATATTTATTTTAAACACGGATTTAAAACCAGTAAAGTTTAAAGTCAAAATTTTTAAAAAATGATTAAAGTTCATTAAAACAATTTTATCTGATGTTAAAGTTCCGAAAAAAATGAAAACAAATGGATTTTTCTTGGTAAAAAAAGGAAAAACAGAAAAAGTCGAAAACGTGTGTATCACATGTAATCAAATATATAGTGATATTGAGTTTTGGGTTTGTTGTTATTGTTGCCCCAACGAAAACACACGAGTTATATTCTAACGTTTAGATACATAAAAAACAGTTAATGTATAATAGAATTTATAAATAAAAAAAATGCTTATATATAAAAACAGTTGATAAAGTGTTTATTTTTATATTAACGTATTTTATATAAAACTGTTTTATTAAATTGTTTATATAAAACTATTTTATGTAAAACTGTTTTATAATTTTTTTTATATAAACAGTTTATATAAAACTGCTTTATATAAATTATTTAAAAAATTTAACACATTTATTATTCATAGAAAATACTATTTTCATTTTTTCTGTCTTTTTTTTGCCGTTGAACCAAAAAAAAATATTTTCGTTTCTTAAAAACCGTATTTAAATGTTTTCATTTACAATAATATTTTGCAATATTAAAGTATTTGTTTAAAAAGTTTATATACAAAAGAGTTTATATATAAAAAAAACAGTTTTTTAACGTGTAAAAAAACTTTTTCACGTTAAAGTATTTTGTGGTATATGTTAATCATAACTTTTGTTGCAATTTTGTGATTTTGTGGTGTGTAGTAATTATTTTACATTTTCATGAATTGGATGAGAGTTTTTTTTTTGTTTTGTTAATTGCAATACTTGTTTGCAAATAAAAAATGTAGTTAAAAAATATTAAAATAATTTTACTAACAGATATATAAATTAATGAGGTTTATGGTATGCATGTGTTGGATATATAAATATTGAATCAGATTTTTTTTTTTTTTGTTAATTGTGAATTTTGTTTACTAATAAAAAATGTAGTTAAAAAAATATTAATATAATTGTACTAACGGATATATAAATTTATGAGGATCATGCATCTCTTTAACATACATGTAAATATTGGAAGGGTTCGACTATTCGCACTCCTTGAGAGTGTTGTGGCACTCCAATTCTCCCCATAAAGTTATAAAATGAAATAGTTCCCCTTTATTAGTGCCTTTGCCAGTGCAAAAAAACCGTGCGACTGTATTTTGTAGGAAGTCCAAGTGTAATTTACCTAACTTTGCTAAATCTGGAAAAAATGGGCCAGGCTTTGAAAAGATGGGCCCATGCCTTAATTCGGGCATTGTGCTTAAGAATGGGGTTTATAGGAAAAATCTTAGAAATAGAGGGGAGTGTAAGGGGAAAGGTGTTATTGATAGAGGTAAGCTAAGGGTGCCCAGTAACGAGGATCATTACGAGGGGGTGCCTAATATGTGTAGGGGCACGCTTTGCACGTTGGTGGAGGCAGGTGAAGGAGAGGTGGAGCAGGAGGATTACGCGCATGCATTGCCTGGTACCGTTAGAGGGTCATCATGCGGGGAGGATGTTTTGAGTAGTCAGGTTGTCACGTCCCCTAGGTTGTGGGTTGATCTTGGGGACTCAGTAGGGGTGGTATCCGGGGGCAGGGATGAAGAAAGGGGATGCGAGGTTGATTCAGAGGAGTGGGTCTCTAGCATGGTGGATGGCTTTAGCAAGTTCCTTGGTATCTCATATGAGGGCAATGAGAAGGAGGCACTTACGTTGTTCCGAACCATTGAGGAGAGGCGGAGGGAGAAAGCAGAGGAGGGAGTGAGGGGGGTAGGTGGGGTTTCTAACGATGTCCGATGAAGTTACGCATTATCTCTTGGAATGTGCGGGGGTTGAATGATTGGAGGAAAAGAGAAGTGGTTAGAGGGGCTCTTTCTCGGTGGCGGCCAGACATTGTTTGTCTTCAAGAAACAAAATTAGGGACTTTGGATAGGGAGTTGGCTCAGTCAATCTGGGGAGGTCATAGGATTGAGTGGTGTTGTCTGGGCTCCGACGGTGCGTCAGGTGGGGTTGTCTTGATGTGGGATAGTAGCCTGGTGGAGAAAATGGATGTATTAGTAGGTCGATGGTCGCTTTCTTGCTTATTTAGGTGTGTAGATGATGGTTTTACATGGAGCATTTCGGGGATGTATGGGCCAGTTGAGGACTTGGCACGTTGGGAGTTGTGGGAGGAATTGGCTGGGGCCAGGAGCGTCTGGGGCGTTCCCTGGTGCACTGGAGGTGACTATAACATCATTCGTTTTCCCTCTGAGAGGAGTGGTGAGGGGCGGACAAACTCTTTTATGCAGGACTTCTCCGATTTCATCAGTGAGCAGGAGTTGATTGATCTTCCTTTGGTGGGTGGGGACTTCACGTGGTCCAGTTTCAGGGACGAGCCCTCTCTTTCTCGGTTGGATCGTTTTTTACTTTCTAATGACTGGGAGGAGCAGTTTTCGGGGGCTATTCAGTCTTGCCTGCCTCGTGTGACTTCGGATCACTCTCCTATTTTGTTGGAGTGCGGAGGACGGGGTGGAGGGAGGACTCCATTTCGTTTAGAGAATATGTGGTTACAGGAGGAGGACTTCTTAGGGAGAGTTCAGGGGTGGTGGCAGGGTTATGAGGTGGAAGGGAATGCGAGTTTCAAACTGGCGACTAAACTGTTTTTTCTTAAGGGGGACATTATTCTTTGGAACAGGGAGGTGTTTGGACATGTGGGGTATATGATTGAGAAGTTGTTGGAGGAAATAAGGGCTCTCGACGTTAAAGAGGGGGTGGACGGTTTGTCGGGGGAGGAAAGGGTAATGAGGATCGAGAAAAAGAGGGAGGTAGGAAAGCGGCTGGTTCAGGAGGAGGTGAGTTGGAGGCAGAAGTCTAGGGCTCTTTGGCTCAGGGAAGGGGACTACAACACTAAATTCTTCCATAAAGCGGCTAACTCCCATCGGCGGTTCAACCATATTGGGAAGGTGGTTGTTGGGGGAGTAGAGTTCAATGAGGAGAGGGAGGTTCGTAGGGAAATCAGTCAGTTCTATGAGAGACTGTATTTGGAGGAGGAGCCTTGGCGTCCAAAGATTGATGGGCTTCCAGTAGAGAGCATATCTGGGGTTGAGGCGACTCAGTTGGAAAGGCAGTTCTCAGAGGAAGAGGTGGTCCAGGTTCTGAGATCGATGTCCGGCGATAAGGCTCCTGGTCCAGACGGATTCACTATGGCTTTTTTTCAGCATTGTTGGGAGGTTATCAGGGCCAATGTGATGGCTGTCTTCACCGAGTTCTACGACAGGGGTTACTTTCTGCGGAGCATGAACGCAACATTCATTACTTTGGTTCCCAAGAAAGGGGGGGCTACGGATGTCAGAGATTTCAGGCCGATTAGTTTGGTTGGTAGCGTGTATAAGCTCATCTCTAAGGTCCTGTCGGTCAGACTTAGAAGTGTGATGGATCCTCTTATTTCTGATGCTCAGAGCGTGTTTGTGGGTGGTCGTCAGATTCTTGATGCTGCGTTGGTTGCGAATGAATGCATCGAGTCCAGACTGAGGAGTGGGGATCCTGGCATTCTATGTAAGCTTGATATTGAGAAAGCGTACGATCACGTAAACTGGGAGTTCCTTCTTTATTTGCTCAGGAGGATGGGTTTTGGGGAGCGGTGGTGCAGGTGGATTAAGAGGTGTATTTCTTCTGTCAATTTCTCAGTTCTTGTTAATGGGGTGCCTGAGGGGTTCTTCAAGAGTTCGCGTGGTCTTAGGCAGGGTGATTCGTTGTCTCCCTTCCTTTTCATTCTGGTTATGGAGGTGTTTTCTCGGTTGATGAACAGGACGGTGGAGGGTGGTTTGGTCTCTGGGTTTTCTATTGGGAGCTCGGTTTCTCATCCAGTTGTGGTCTCTCATCTTCTGTTTGCGGATGATACTATTATTTTTTGTGGGGCGTCTGTGGACGAGGTGAGGTCTCTGCGGTTGCTTCTGGTTTGCTTTGAGGCGGTGTCAGGTTTAAGAATAAATGTCGGAAAGAGTGAGATGATTGCCTTGGGCGAGGTTGGTTATGTGGGCTACTTGGCTCGTGTTCTTGGTTGTCGGGTTGGATCTCTCCCTTCTACTTATCTTGGCCTACCTTTAGGGGCTAAGTTTAAGTCTTCTTCAATGTGGAGTCCGGTCCTTGAGAGGGTTCAGAGGAGGTTAGCAGGTTGGAAGCATGGTTTCCTGTCTAAAGGTGGTCGGTTGATTTTGATCAAAAGCGTTTTGTCTAGCCTTCCGACATATTTTATGTCCGTCCTCCCTTTGCCTCGGTCTGTTGGCAAACGGCTTGACAAGTTGATGAGGGACTTTCTGTGGAGAGGGAATGATGAGGAGTTTAAATATTGCTTGGTGAGTTGGGATGAGGTGTGTAGGCCGCTGACTGAGGGTGGGGCTGGGGTCAAAAGCTTAGGCCAATTCAATACGGCTTTACTAGGGAAGTGGTTGTGGCGCTTTAATAGGGAGGGAGGTAGATTGTGGAGGAGAGTGGTGGTTGCTAGACATGGGGTGGGAATGTATGGTTGGGATCCTATTTTGGGGCGGGATGCGCATGGGGTGGGGTGGTGGAGGTTTATTGCGAGGGGGTGGGGGAGGTTCTCCTTGCTCACCTCCTTCCACCTTGGGAATGGAAGTAGGATCAGGTTTTGGAAGGATAAATGGGGCGAGGGGGGATCTTTGGAGGTTCTCTTCCCGGGTATGTTTAGGATTGGGATAGACAAAGATGGGTTAGTTGAGGATCATAGGCGGAGGGATGGGGTTACTGAGGGGTGGGACCTAAAGTTTAGGAGGGGTCTCCGTGATTGGGAACTGGAGGAGGCAGATGCGTTCTTCGAATGGCTGAGGTCGGCGCCGGTTCCGTCTATGGAGGCAGATGGGTTGAGGTGGTCGTACTCTCAGGATGGCTTGTTTTCCGTGCGGAGTTACTATTCTGTCCTAAGGGGTCGCGGTGGGGCTTGTTTCCCATGGATGGCTATTTGGAGATGCCATGCGCCTCCTAAGGTGTGCTTCTTTGTGTGGACTTCGGCCAGACAGGCCATCTTGACTATTGAGGGGCTTCAGCAAAGAGGTTGGAGGATGGCCAGTAGATGTTGGTTGTGCAGAAGGGAGGAGGAGACGACTAATCACCTTCTTTTACACTGTGAGGTTACTAGGGGTCTTTGGGATCTTTTTTTCTCTTTAAGCCAGATTATTTGGGTCATGCCTCGTTCGGTGTGCGACGGGCTTGCGGCGTGGCGTTGGCCTAGGGGTTGGTCAGGTCCGAGGGGGGTCTGGAGGTTGGTCCCCCACTGTATCTTTTGGACTGTGTGGTTGGAGAGGAACAGGAGATGCTTCGAGGGAGTCGATCTTGATCCTCCTCGAATTCGGTACAGTTTTCTGTGCCTGCTTCTTACTTGGTTTAGGAAACGGCATGATTTGTCTTTGTCTTTCCTTTTTGAGTTTTTGGAGGAATTCTAGGGGCCTGAGTAGTGAGTGTTGGGTCTCGGTTATTTACTTGTTTACTTTGTATACCTCCTGTATACGGGATCCCGCCCCCTTAGGCGGGTCGTTTTATTGAATCATTTACTTATCAAAAAAAAAATTAGTCTATCTCCCCCCATCTATATAATTCATTATACACTAAGAAAGATAGCATTGTCCTCTAATCACAAATATGTTCTCTCTTTTAATTTTATATTTGAAAAAAAAAATTATAACCCTTAAAAATTGATTTATGGATATTCTAAAATTCATGATTTCTTTAGTGAAAAATGTTAGAATTATATAATTACATATTTCAAAATTACGAAGTAAACCCTCAACTTGGCAAATGCAACACTAAATATTTTTTTTTTAAATCCACTAAATATTTGATGTTTAAAAAAACACAAGATATTATAAAAATTATTAAATAACAAAAGGATGCGTCGTATGCACGGTTATAACGATGCAAATATACAAATACATTATCTAAATCCACACTACATTCCTTCTCTTATTTTATTTTATAGAAACATCTCTCGTAATGAATATGGCCCGTGTGAAAGTGATATGGCATAACACAAAATCTCTTTTTTTTTTACCAAACATGAGCACGGACCACTTGACGAGTTGCGTTTTAAGTAGGTCGTGTTTACATTTGGTAAAAAATAAGATTTCGTGTTGTGCCATATCGCTTTTATAGGGGTCGTGTTTCGTTTTATGTAAAAATAAGATTTTGAGGCGTGTCGTATCATTTTTATTCTGGTCGAGTTCATGTTTGGTTAAAAAAAAAACCATATATTTGTCATTTTTATTTTGAGGTGTGTCATGTCATAAACATATATTGATGTTTCGATTAGTTGTCCACGACGCTTATTTTTTTATAAATCATTGATCAATTTTAGCAGGATTTAAACATTGAATCCAAATTTGAAAATATTCTATTGAGGCTATTTATTAGAAATGGATGGATAATACATTTGTTGAACATTTGTGGATTTAACACTAGCAAATTTAGACATGTAGCTTTTTGCCCCAAAAATTAAAATGAAACTTTGTTAAATCTACTATAAAGTGGATTTTTTTATGAAAATATGTTGTGAAAGTATCATTTAAGATTAACCATTCAAAGGAAAAGGGATAAACTGATCATTTTATTGTGTCGCAACTATGTTCAAAAAATGAAAGCTTAAGATGAATATAATTTTTTTTAAGAGAGAGACAACATTGTATTTAACAAGACATACAAAATACTTTTATTTGAACAATATGGGGACCGAGTGAATTTAAAGATCCTTTTATTACTATCTGCCAGCAGTATCTCGTATAGTAACCATTTGTAATGCAAAGTATATGAGAAGGTGCATGATTCAAACCTTTCCCGACCAAAATAAAAATGACACGACACGCCTCAAAATCTTATTTTTACTTAAAACGAAACACGCCACCTATAAAAGTGGTACGGCACAACACGAAATCTCATTTTTTACCAAATGCGAGCATGACCCACTTAAACCGCAACACGTCAAGTGGTCCGTGCTCATGTTTGGTAAAAAAAAAATAGATTTTGTGTCGTGTCATGTCACTTTCATACTGGTCATATTCACTACGAGAGATGTTTCTATAAAAACAATAAGAGAAGGAATGTAGTGTGAATTTAGATAATGTATTTGTATATTTGCATCGTTATAACCGTGCATACGGCATATCCTTTTGTTTTTTAATAACTTTTAAAATATATTGTGTTTTTTTAAAAATAAATATTTAGTGGATTTAAAAAAAAAATATTTAGTGTTGCATTTGCCAAGTTGAGAGTTTACTCCATAATTTTGAAATATGCAATTATATAATTCTAACATTTTTTACTAAAGAAATCATGAATTTTAGAATATCTATAAATCAATTTTGGGGGGTTATAATTTCTTTTTCAAATATAAAATTAAAAGAGAGAACATATTTGTGATTGGAAAATGTTAGAGCAACCCACATTTGGTACTTAAAATCCAAACTTAATTATATGGCACTGCCATGTCATTAGCTTCATTAGTCCTCATCAGCCAGAAACTCATAAACCCATTTGAGAACAAAAAAAATATAGGTAGCATTTTCTATATATAAAAAAAAATTTGTTTCCTAAAAAACAAGTTATACTGCATAAATAGTAAAAAAAAACTCGAAATGTGAGTACTTGGATTTGGTATTGCGGGACTGGACGAGTAGCCCAACTAGGGCGGGCAAAGTCCAAGCCCTTCGCACCTTAACATTAATCCAGTTATGATTTAATCTTCTCCCATGTTCTCGTATAGAGATATTCCAGGAGAAGATGGTAAACGTGGGGGAGTCCAACACCCCCACTCTCCGAAAACATACATGTATATAATAAACCCTAGGGCCGGGGCAAAGGACACGCACGGTATACTCTGTAAACGCTCCCTGAAGTATATAGAAATAATACTGACTGCACCACCGTGGACGTAGGCATTCTTGCTGAACCACGTACATTTCCTGTTGTGTGATTAACATTTTATCTTCTTTATTCTGCTTGGTGATTGCGCTTCTCTTATCTATTTGTGTTGAATAATATTTGTTACCACAAACACATATACATACCATTGACACGGATCATTTTTCAAAAATAGTAAAATATGTTTTTATGGATCCCTTCAAATGTTTAAATACCACACAAAAAAACTTAACTAATAAATAATTTTTTTGCTATTTTAAAAAATGGTCCCCGTTAGCGGTACGTATAGGGGTTCTACAGTCCATACATACCGCTGACGCGGACCTTTTTTTTTAAATAGTAAAAAAAATATTTTACTATTTTTTGCTATTTGAAAAAAAATGGATCGCACCAGTGTTTTGTATAAGTGCTCTGACCACCTATACATACCGCTAGCGCAGACCAACATATTAGAAAAAATGGTCCGCGACAACGGTACGTATAGGCGGTCCGCGCCAGCGGTATGTATAGCAAAAAAATTATTCTCTTATTTTTTAATGATTCTTTTATTTTTAAAGGTCCGTGCCATCGGCACCCCTAATTTTGAAACTTATTTTTTTTTAATTTTACAACATTTAAGACAATTTTTGTATTTCTTAAAACTATTTAAAGCTCCGCGTAAAAAAAACTATTCTAAGAACAATTTTTGTATTTTTGTATTTCGTGTCTTATCTTGTTGTATTTTAACACATATAATTTTAACATATTTTTTTTATTAGACTGTTTTTTTTTTATTTGAAAATTATGTTTTAAAAAAATTAATTTATATTTGACAAAGCAAAAAAAAAGTGTATGTTAATGACGTGGCAGGACAATGTTATCTTTATGGGAGGAATTTGTAATTGAATGATAAAAGGGTAACTATGTCATTTTATAACTTCATCGAGAGAATTGAGGTGCCACAAGACTCACAAGGAGTGCAGATAGCGATATTGGAAATGTTAGTTGGAACAATGAATGAGGAGAGAGACCATGAAAAGAAGAAATCACGTGATTGGACAATATCAATTTTTGATGTGATTGGACAATATTAGTTTTTGGTGTCATTTAAGACAACAAAAAAAGAATCGTAAAGTTAAAAAGGGTATTTTCCGATAATTGAATGTTTTGATACAAAAATTTATTTACAAACTATTTTCTAATGTACAATATTTTTTATGCTTAAAATTATCACAAATGTTGGTAAACTTTGTTTTGCTATTTGTGTGATAAATTTTTGCCAAATAAATTTGTCACTTCTTAAATTTTTTTATTTTTATATTTTTTTACACTAAAACAATTTAAAAACTGTTTTATAAACTGTTTAAAAAAAAAGAGTTGTTTAAAAAAATATTTTAAATGTTTAAAAACAGTAAAAAAACTGTTTTAAATAAAAAATGTTTTATAGAACTGTTTTATAAAAAAGCGGTTTTAAAAGTGTTAAAAGCACTGTTTTAAAATGTCTAAAAACTGTTTTCAATAATTAAAAAACTGTTTCGAATATTGTAAAAATTGTTTTATAGAAATGTTGTAAAAAAACTGTTTTAAAAATTATTTTAATAATGTATTCTAAAAACCGTTTCATAAAAACTGTTTTATAAAAATGTTTTTAAATGTTTTTAAAAAATGTATGAAAAAATATTTAACTAAACTAATTGAATTGACTTTAATTTTGCCTAATTGATTGTTTGATAACTTCATGTGAGAAAACTAGATAAAATTTGACAAATTTTAACCGTGAATTTTTTTGTCATCCCCACTTTTGAATCAAACAGATCATAATATTTCTTTTAAACACGGATTTAAAACTAGTAAAGTTAAAAATCCAAAATTTTTAAAAAATGATTAAAGTTTATTAAAACAATTTTATCTGATATTAAAGTTGTGAAAAAAATTAAAACAAATCAGTTTTCTTTGTAAAAAAGGAAAAACGAAAAAGTGGAAGACATGTAATAAAATATATAGTGATATAGAGTTTTGGGTTTGTGGTTATTGTTGCCCCCAACGAGAACACCTGAGTTATATTCTAGATTCACAAAGAAATGAAGGATTTTATGGATACTATTCAGTTCAACCAGCTGGTAGTAGTTGGCATATGGTCCATGAATGCACGTTTGATGTTGTAGTTGAGACTGACAACTCACACCTCATAAATGCGAAAGTTTATATGAACCGCATTTTAAACCGCATTTTAAACAGCATTTTAACACCTCTTTTCCTTTTTCTTTTTTTTTTATGTTTCTTGTTTGTAAGAATTAATATAAAAATTGTTTTTTATATAAAAATAAAAACTATTTTTCTATTAGTATAATAAAACAGTTTTTTTTTTAAAGTAAACAGTTTTTTATTAAAAGTAAAAAAAAATATTTTTTTCATATATAAAAAAATATTATAATTATTAACATGATATCGCGATTGATTAGTGCTGTTAGCGCGGATTCACATTCCCGCACCCACTTCATTTGTTGAATGTAGTTATGCGTAAGTGCCACTAATTAGTAGCGATATTTTTTCAATAAAAAATATCGCGATTAATTAGTGACGTTGACGCGGATCCACTTCATTTGTTGAATGTGGGCGCCCTAGCGGCACTAATTAATTGCGATATTTTTTTAATAAAAAATATAGTTATTAATTAGTGCCGCTGACGCAGACCCACATCATTTGTTGAATGTGGGTCCGCGCCAGCGACACTAATTAATCGCGATATTTTTTATTGAAAAAATATCGCGATTAATTAGTGACGTTGGTGCGGACCCACATTCAACAAATGATTTCGGTCCGGGAATGTGGGTCCGCGCCAACGACATTAATTAATCACGATATTTTTTCTCGCTCGGACCCACATTCCCGGACCCAAATCATTTGTTCAATGTAAGTCCGCGCCAGTTACACTAATTAATTGCCATATTTTCTTTAAACAGTTTTTTTATTAGAATTTATAAAATATTTTTTTAAATGCTGTTTTTAATTAAAAAAATAGTTTTATAGTGATTTTTAATTAGTAAACATAATTTTTTTAATTTATGAAAAAAATATTTTTTTTAATTTTAATAAAAAACTGTTTAAATTTAATAAAAAACTGTTTTTATATTAATAGGACTTTGTTTTATATCGAGAAAACGGTTAAAAAAAAATAGAAAACTTTTAAAAAAAAATGACAAAAAAGACAAAAATGTGGTCTCTGGGAGGTTTTACCTGCGGTTCATGTAGAACATTGAGTCATAAATTGCTGTGCTGGGAATGTTGTGGTGGACAACGTGCTTCTGACCACTGTCCCATGCTAATTCACATCGGAGTACAACTTCTTGTGACTTGGTTTGAGAGTACAACTTGTTATATGGAGTACAACTTGATATAGTTATACTTGAGAGTGCCAACTCACATCGGAGTATTTGTTAGAAAAAAGTTTGATGTCTTCGAAATATCAATTTTTTTTAATGTCTTGGATCTTCATCAGTGATGTGGGTTCACATCAGCGGTATTGACCAACCACAATCCAAGACAAAGACATCAATTTTTTTTCCTTATTTGCTATATGAGAGTGGAAAATCACACCAGATTTGATTTGTTCAAACTTTTTGCGACTTGGTTTGAGAAACCTGATTTTGATGAGGGTCTCGTAAACTCGTGGTCGTGGGATGATAACAGTTATGACTTGTTTCGTTTTGTTCAACTTAGGACTGATTATAACGAGACAAGCCTTTTAGACTTTAGGGCCCGCTTCGTTCTGTATTCAAAAAACTGGATTCAAACGTTGTTTTTAAATACAGTTTTTGTGTTTATAATATTTGGTGTGAATTTGGTAAACTTGTTTTTAAATACAGGTTTTCGAAAATTTGACAAATTTGACAAACATGTATATTTATATTATACATATATGTGTGTTTGTATATATATAAACATACATAAAATTTTCATACGTACATGGTACATGAATATATACATATAAACATACATGCATGCATACATAACTACATATGTATATGTGTATAATTTATGATGCATGTATGTATGCATACATGTATATATGCATACATTCATGTATCATATATGGATGAAAGTTTATGTATGTGTTAATATATATAGAGAGAGAGAGCGGATCTTATGAGGTCCATCAGTTTGAGGTCCCTGAATGAGGTCCCTTTTTTTAAAATAGTAAAAAAATAATTTTTTGGCTGATTTTTATGTGTTGACATATATAGAGAGAGAGCGGATCTCATGAGGTCCATCAATTTGAAGTGCCTGAATGAGATCCATTTTTTTAAATTAATAAAAAAAATATTTTTTGGTTGATTTTTTTTATGATTTTTAAATATTTCAGTAGGGTCATATAAAAAAATCAACTCAAAATGATCTTTTTAATATTTTAAAACAATCGATCAAGTTTTGTCAGTTTTTAACAACTTAAAAACAAATTAAAAATTGACAGAGTTTGACCGATTTTTTAAAATAGCAAAACATTTTGAGTTGATTATTTTTTATGGCCCTATTGAAATGTTCAAAAAGCATAAAAAAAAATAAAAAAAAAAACAGCCCAATTTTTTTTTTTAGTGTTTTAAAAAAAGTGACCTCATTTAGGGAGCCCAAACTTGGACCACACTTGATCCTTTCGCTATATATATTTATAGTACATATGTATTAAAAAATATTATCAATTCATGTATGTATATAATTTATTTTTAAATATGTACTATATAATAATAATAATAATAATAATAATAATAATAATATTTAACTTTATATTATTTCATACGTAATTTTGTGTACATGTACATATATATTTTTTATTTATAAGAATTACACACATATTAGTGTATTATGTATGTATATTATATATTAAGGTATAAATGCATTAAATATTAAGAATGAATAATTCCGAGTTCAAAAATAAAAAACAGAAGTTATAAAATACCATCAACCTGTTTTCTAAAAATCTTTATTATAATACAGAAAAATTATAATTCACTGCTTAAAATCAGGTTCACAAACACAAATTTTTATCAGAATTGTATTTAAACATATATAACAAAATTATTATTGTGAACCAAACATGCCCTTAGTTTTTCTAGTGGCATGACCATCACCCATTATTGCATGCAAACTACCATGTTCTCCAAGAGTGTTTGCCACTCAATTAATAAACTTGATAGCAATTTGTTATGAAGGGTAGACGATTCTCGTAGAAAATTCACTGGTACCTTTAAGGATGGGTGGTGTTGAGGGAATAAAATCACCCCACCAAACGAGATTAATATTGAAAGACAACAATTTGTCAACTATCTCATTACTATATTAGGGGCGTGGAATATGATTGTTATTAATAACCTCTTTGTCACGAGTGTTACGAATGAAATATTAGGTACCCTTTTATTGCGTGGTAACACTCATGATGATAGACCAACTTGAAATCCTTGCGCTAATAGTAAATTTTACATTAAATCTTGTCATATTTCCCTTGTTGACACCGGTCTCAACACCTCCTTTAATGAATTTTGGAATAAAATTTGGCTTCTTAAAATTCCTCAAAAATTAAAATACTTCATTTCGCTTGTGTTGCATGGAAAACTTATAACTAATGCGCATACGTTGGCGAGAGGTATCACTGCCAATGCGGATTGTGACTTACGTAAGATTTGGTTTAATATTTTACAAGTTTCGATGAGTGGCACCAAAGTATGTATCTTACTTTCCATGAGTGGGTTACAAATAATACTTGGCGTAAGAAAAATAATGACTAGAATGCAAACAAATGGAATGTGTTATTTATTTCTCGTATTTAGAATGCTAATAATTTACTTATTTTTTAAGGAAAATAGACTCTACCTCACTTGATTTCCAATTTGGATCGCAATGATATCAAACTAGCTTTCATGGGAAATGATAATCAATTGATGATTGATATTGTGTCGCTAATTTCATGGGTGTTTTCACCTATGAATGAGATTAAAGCGAATACCAATGGTAGTTTGAATGAAATGATTTAAATTGGAGCATTTGGAGGATTGGAACGAGATGATCAAGGAGGGTGGAAGGTGGGCTTCTATGGGAAATCGAGAGGTCCAGCTTGATGTCTTAAAGCCGAGCTATATAGATCATATAAGGGACTAAATATGATAAGGGAACGAGGATGGAAGAATACGCATGTGGAATCAGATTCCCTTCCGGCGGTGTGCCTCGTTAACTAAACTGATATCAATTTGTTATTGTAAGGACATATTTCATAGGTCCGTTATCAATTTGTTATGTCATATACCGCTACACCGTCGAAGACCATTCAAGAGACATCTACATCAAAGACGGATCCGAATTATTCAAGTTCTTCACCATTCAAAGATCCCCAAAGTTTACTTTGGTAAGGTTATGTTTTAAATACCTTTACTTTTCACTTAGAACTTTTGGGAGATTTTTACAAAATATTTTCTAAGTGTTGGATCGGACTTTTTCGTCAAATATTGAGAATGAGTATTTTTTCTAAGTTTTGAAGCGAACCTCGATTTTGACTCCCAGGTCGTTCGCGCGCGAAATAAGCATCTCGTTCGAACGAGATTGGAAGTCGCGTGATGTTGTTTGAACGACATGCGTACTTCGTTCTAGCGACATATGCTTCTCGTTCGAACAAGCTCTATTTTTTAGGCGACGCGTTTTACTATAAACACTCATTATTTGGTAACGTTTTCATTAAGAAGTCCATACGTTTTCCAGAACAGAAACACTGCCAAAGCAGTAATCTTTAGGCTTCTTCTTTTAGGGATTTAATCATCTTTTGTTTACAATTCCCAAAATTCCCATCTTGCTTTAGTGAATTGTTTTGGTGTTCAAGAACACAATTTTTGCCCTTGTTTATTATTTGTGGGGAGATCTCTACAACCAACAGCTGCGTGCTATTGTGGAGGGAGTCCTTGTGAAGATTTCAGACTGCGTGTCTAGGATTGCGGTCCTTCTGGTATAGCTGCGCGTGAACCACTGCAGATTTCTAGTCGTTGCTTTGAAGGTTTGACGAAGACACCGTGCGTTACTCTTGTGGACGATGCAAGTCGGTATGTAAGTCAATGGTCTTGTAAACTTTTCAAAGTTCTAGAAATAAAAGGTTTTTCCATACGGGGATTTTTCCTTAAGCTTGTGTCGCATGCTTTATTTTATTTTATGGTTTGACACATGCACACACGCAGTTGAATGATTTGGGGCTGATTTATTTTGGTTTAAAAATAGAAAGTAATTAAATAAGTGTGCCAACATAGAAAGTTGCGAATTTAATCAATTATCACACAGTCGCACTCTTCTCAAATTGGTATCTGAGCGGGTTACGCTAATTTATCGCGTATTCTTATTTTTCGCAAAACATTGTGTGATATTGATTTTTTTTAAAATCAGTTTTGTGAAAAATCGCAATTTTTCCAATGGAACGCCGATTTAATGAGGAGCCTATTTTTGAAAAAGTTCACGACCGTGCTGAAAAATTTAAAAGTTTGAATTTGAAACTTTGCAAAAGAATTAATATTTTGGAAAAAGAAATTTTTCTCTTTAAAAGTAAGATTGAATATTTGCAAGCGTTTCAAACTCAAAGTGATATTTGTCGTGAGCACTTTGGTAATTTGTGTATTGATTTTGATTCTTTGAAAATTGCCAAAAAGAAGAGTGATGAGAAAGTCCTTGTTTTATAGAATGAATTGAAGGACTTCAAAAATTCTAGGGTTCTCATTTCTGCCGTCGAGGATAAAAAATTAATCGGTGATTTTACGGCACATGAAAAGACTCTTAGGGATAAGTTTGTTTTAATTGAGGGGGATCGTGATAAACTGTTAAGTTTAATTGAAAATTTGAAAAAGAAATCCCGGTCTTTGGAAGAGTCTAATTCTTTGCTTGAGTCGAAATTTTTGAAGTTATAAAATGATTTGACTGACTCAAGTAGGTTTGATAGTGATGGTAATGGCTCATCTTGTTCTCATGCTTCTAGTGCTAAAGCCAAAACCATTATTTGTTTTAGGGGGTCAACCGTTCCAAAGGATGTTAGAAAAGATCACACTTTAGGTGTCATTCCACCCGTTTACACTTGTTCATATTGTGGTAGGAAAGGTCACATTAGGAGATTTTGTTTTGATCTTGGAAGAGATCCTCGGAATTCGAAGTCTAGTGTTTTGTAGGTTCCCAAAACCCCGTGTCGACGTGTTACATCCGTTTGGGTTAGGAAATCACTTTTGGATACACTAGATTTTAGAATTCTTGATTCTCATTTTCTTGCACATGATTCTTCTCTTTCCATATCATATAGATGATTGTGTTTTCATGTTTGTCATACGCTAGTTATGCTTTTTGATATATTTTTGCTAGCGTTGTGACATGTAATTTTTGTATAGATTTTTGCTTTTGAAAATTTTTGAAAAATACAAAAAGATTTTATTTTGACAAAATTTTTGAAAAATCTAAAAATATTTTTGTATTTTGTTTGCACCGTTTATGGATGAAGACTTAGGATGACCAAGTCACAACATCATTCCATTTTTTATGTGACTATTTGATAGTGTTTTGAGATAATAGGTCAATTCATCCTTGTGCTTTATAATGTTTGGAGTCATTAAGATGTAATTAAGTGTTACTTCCTACATGTTTGACTCATGTTTCCTTTATTGCACACATGCACGGATTTGTTTGAATATTGTGCTTGTCTTATCACATGTTGGTTGGGTGTTTTCACTTCAATCCTGTCCTTAAAACGAACCAAGCGCGATAAATTTTGATAAGAAAATTGTGCATATAAAAACCGTTTTGTAAGTTTGTGAGCTTTATTTGAAAACGGGGAGGGGCTGCGAAAGGTAATTATATATTCTTTTCGCAAAAGCCACCGCTAGAAAGGACCTAAAAATTGAGGAATTTTAGTATCCGGGGTCCAAAGAGGTTTAAAAGAGCCCGAAAAAATTTAAAGGCAATAAAAACGAAATTCATGCAAAAAAAAGGGGGCATTTTAGGTTTTTGCACCAATTCTCCAAAGTTTGAGAATTTAGTTTATTCACCTCTAAAAGAATATATATATGAGGGTGTTTGGTACGAGAATTAAAACGGGTTTGCACGTCCTTGAAATGCTTGAAAATGCGCTACATAGTTTTGGACATTATTGGTGTGGAAATCATTTGACTTTGATTTGTGGATTTATATAAGTCGATCACTACACCAAAATGGGCAAATTGTCACCTTTTAGCCGGCCAGCATTGTCAAGGTCATTGACCGTGACAAAAAACACGCGTTTTATGTCACGGTCATTGACCTTGACACGACCGTAACAACTAATTATCACGGTCAATGACCGTGACAATAATTTAAATACTAGTCACGGTTAAAGACCTTGACACGACCGTGACAATATTTACAGCTAAAACCCTACCCCCTTCTTTTTTTCCCACCGCCATTCCCTCATCTCTCTCTCTCTCTCGACGCTGCTCTCTCTCTCTCTCTCTCTCTACTTTCAGGTCGATTTTCTCTCTCCCGCTCTCTTCCATTTATATATATATTTGTGTGTATATTTATGTGTGTATGTGTATATATATGTGTGTGTATGTGTGTGCGTGTGTGGGGGGTGGGGCAGGGTGGGGGTAGGGGGTAGGGCGGGGTGGGGCAGTGTGGGGGCAGGGCAGGGTGTGTGTGTATATGTGTGTGTGGTGGGGGAGGGGGTGGTGGAGGGGGGCAGGGGGTGGGGTGGGGTGGGGTGTGTGTTTGTGTGTGTGGTGGTGTGTGGTGGGGGTTGTGGAGGGGGGCAGGGGGTGGGGTGGGGTGTGTGTGCGCGCGCGCGCGCGTAGGCAGGGACGAAGCCAAGAATTACACAAATAATCATATTTAATTGCTTACCGTGTAGAAAAAGTGACAAATATATTTTCATAATTATATATGGTTTTGTATAAGTTCTTGTATAACACACTTAAATTACCACCTCTAAATTTAATTAGAGTAAAGATTTATAATAAATTTACAACAAAATAAAAAGTTATTGAAATAATTTACCCGTGGTATATAAATTCATAAAACATAAAAAGTAAAATTAAAATTGCTTAAAACACCTCATATAGATTGTTATATAATATATATATATATTGCAGACGTGTATATATAATCAAACTTTTTTTAGGGTTAGCACACCATCATTCAACTTGCCATAATATTTTAAGTTATAAAATGTAACTTGTTAACTATTAGGAGCCATCAAACCTATCAAAACTTTGAAATTCTAAACGGGGGCCCATGGCCCTCTTTGGCCACAATATAGCTTCGTCTCTGCGCATAGGTGCGTAGGTGTGCGTGTGTGTAGACATCAATTTTATAAATAATTGATAATAGTTGGATAATAATTGGATAATAAATAATTGATAATAGTTGGATAATAAATAATTGATAATAGTTGGATAATATCAGGGAGTGGGTAGGGGTGGGGTGTGTGTGTGTGTGTGTGTGTGTGTGTGTGTGTGTGTGTGTGCGCGCGTAGGTGCATGGTGTGCGTGTGTGTGTGGCGGGGGGAGGGGGTGGGGGTGGGGGTGGGGCACCCATTTAATAACTTTTAAAATATTTGAAAAGAACATAATATTACAAAATTGAAACGAAATGGTATTGACGGAACTTACACATGCGTTATAATATAGACGTAACATTTTTTTATCTATACTATTAATTCAATTAATTCAATTTGGAAAAACGAAATGTGTACTATTAACATTTTTTTTGTTATCTGTACTAATAACATTTTTTTTACAGCAAAAATGTCTCCTTCAGATGTTAAGGCGAAGAGGATGATGCTGTTTATGATGATGTCGTCTGGGTTAGGTGGTAGCGGAGGCGACGAGGGCTCCTCCGCCCCTAGGCTCCCCAAATATGGAAAATTTGGGATTACCGTCGAAAACAAGTCGGAGCTATTAGCGAGATCCCTCGAGCTGCTAAAGACGGTCATCGGCCCGGGGTTTATGAGTTGGAAGGAGGTGCCATATGAGCTCAAGTTAGCTGTTTGGGCGGCACTACAGGTAATATTTCAATTTCAATTTCAATTTCAATTTCATATTTATATTTATATTTATATTTATATTTATATTTATATTTATATTTATATTTATATTTATATTTATATTTATATTTATATTTATATTTATATTTATATTTATATTTATTCGCAACTAACATTGTATTTGTTGGACAGGAACAATTCAACTTGGATCCAAAGCTACGCGATTCCGTCTTGGAGCAGTTGAGGGAGCAACACAAGACGTGGAAGAAAAATATGCGGACACGGTACTTTGGAAAAACACGAGAGTCCTTTTTACAATGGCGCGGATCCGTACCGCCCTAGGAGCCGATCTCATTGGCACAATGGCAAAAGTTCATTAACAATGAGATCGAGGATCGACAATTGGCATCTCACCAATCGGGGAGGGAAAATCGGGCTAAAAAGACGGACGTGCACTACTCCGGCCGGACCTCTTACGCTGAGGTGGAGCATAGGATGCAGGTAAGATTTAATTTATCTATAACTACAGAAATATATTATTGGATATTATTTTACTTTGCGGGGCCGATACTAATTTTACTTTACTTTATTTTATTTCAGGGGGTAGGGAGTGGGCCAGGGGGTAAGCCACATATGCTCGATACTTATGTGGCTCTTCGGACGAAGAAGGGGAAGGACAAGGCGGTGTCCCCGAGCGTCGCGGCCACGATTGTAAGTAATCCGACAGTTTAATTATTGTTAATTACGTTATAATTTTTTAGTTTACTTATTTTACTAATCATGTGCTTTTTGTCGTTTCAGGCAAAGCTTAAGGAAGTGCATGAGTCGCAGTCTGATGTCGACAAGGCATCTTTGTCCACAGACGCACTCAGCCAAGTGCTTGGCTCTGATCGCAACTGGAGGACAAGGGGAGTGAGCTCGCGGGTGGCCAAACCTAGGATCATCGGATTGGAGACGAGCGACACCGGGTTGGCTCGAACGGTGGATTCACACGACGCGAAGCTGTCCCGTTTGGAGGCGACGGTCCAAGATATGTACGCATTCATGAAGCATACGTTGGGTGGAGACCCTAAAGGAAAAGAGAAAGGGAAGGAGAATGAGAAGGCGGTGGAGGAGGAGGTGCGGGAGGACGAGGCGCAGGATGACGAGGATGTGGACCTCGCTGCTTCATCACCGACACGTTCGTACTTCGACGATCCATTTCCCTATTTGATGCCCTCCAACAAACCATTGTCGACAATTGGTTGGCCGAGCGTGTTCATATTGGACGTATTTGATGGCCAGCGGATAGGGCGAGCATTGAGGGACCCGAATATCGTCGAGGGTGGAATAGTCCATGGACGTGTGCTTCAAGAGATGGAGTCCAGGGTGCTCGTCACGCATGTCATACCCGGGAAGGAGAACTCCCTATTGTGGTTGCGCGAACAATGCGGCACGACGTATATTAGTGGGTGCGTCAATTCGTATGTCGTGTGGCACCTCCTCAGTTTTATCCAAGACATGTAGTAACATTATTTTTAAGTTTGTCCATTTTAATTATATTTGGATTATTTCGTCATGTATATTATTTTTACTTTGAATATTTGAATTATATCGTCATGAATATATATTTGCATTATCTTTAGTTTGTGTTGGATATATGATGTTTGGAACAGGTACAACGTTGCTATAACAGGTACAAATATACTGCTGGGCAGTGGAGTTGGCCATACTGCCCAGCAGATTTTTTTTAAATTCTGCCCAGAATTGTCACGGTCATTGGTCGTGACAAGTCCGTGATAAAAAGTTGTCACGGTCAATGACCGTGACAATTTTTTAAAAAGGGTCACGGCTTTGCCACGTTTTATAACCGTGACAAACGTGTCACGGTCATTGACCGCGACACGACCAAGACACAAAACGCGAGTTTTGTGTCAAGGTCAATGACCGTGATACGACAGTGACAAAAAAAGTTGTCTCGCCTCGAAATGTCACAGTCATTGACCTTGACAAGTTGGATTTGTCAAGGTCAATGACCTTGACAAATTGGCAGATTTGGTGTAGTGGATGTCATTTAAATTCAACAAACTTTTACACCTAAGGATTCTTTTGATGTTCATTCGTTAGGGGTACACGTATTCGTTGTGCACATATGATTGATTGAGTTGATTTACCTATCGAATGTGTTCACACCCATTCCTTTCGTTTCCATGTCTTGGTTGTTTGAGTTTAAATCCATGGTGTGATTTTTCTATTATATTTTTTTTTCAAAGTGGTATCTTATTTTTGTATGAAAAATTTGAAAAAATCAAAAATAGTTTGTGAATGTTTTTTTGAGATATCCCTTTGCATGCGCGTAGTTTGATCCTTGTTTGCTATGCATTTTATCGTGTCACTCCATGTTTTGATTGTTTCTTCTTATCTGTCTATTTGGGGACATCATAAAAAGGGGGATAAAGAATTATCATGTTATGGGGGAGTTTTTGCATTATGGGGGAGATTTGATTATTAATGCTTTATTCTTATATCATTTCAAACTCGATGCGTCACGAAGGTTTTTGTTTTATCTCATGTGTGTAGGTACAAAGATTGAAGATCATGATGTTGCACACCCCGATGAGAAAAGCTTTGAGATTTGACGAAGATGATTGAAGAACAGTTTTGAGTTCTTGCAAATTTATTCATGGGAGGGTAGATTTGTATAGGCATTTTGGTTCTTGATAATTCGGATTTTTATGTATGTACCGGCATAGACATAGGGAGAGATTTGTAAGGACATATCTTCATATGTCCGTTATCAATTTGTTATGTTATATACCGCTACACCGTCGAAGATCATTCAAGAGACATCTACATCAAAGACGGATCCGAATTATTCAAGTTCTTCATCATTCAAAGCTCCGCGAAGTTTTCTCTGGTAAGGTTATGTTTTAAATACCTTTACTTTTCACTTAGAGCTTTTGGTAGATTTTTACAAAATATTTTCTAAGTGTTGGAGCGGACTTTTTCGTCAAATATTGAGAATGAGTATTTTATCTAAGTTTTGAAGTGGACCTCGATTTTGACGCCCAGGTCGTTCGCGCGAGATCAGCATCTCGTTCGAACGAGATTGGAAGTCGCGTGATGTCATTTGAACGACATGCGTACTTCGTTCGAGCGACATATGCTTCTCGTTCGAACGAGCTCTGTTTTCGAGGCGGCGCATTTTACTATAAATACTCATTATTTGGTAACGTTTTCATTAAGAAGTCCATACGTTTTCTAGAACAGAAACACTGCCAAAGCAGTAATCTTTAGGCTTCTTCTTTTAGGGGTTTAATCCTTTTTTGTTTACAATTCACAAAACTCCCATCTTGCTTTAGTGAATTGTTTTGGTGTTCAAGAACACAACTTTTGCCCTTGTTTATTCTTTGTGGGGAGAGCTCTATAACCGACAGCTGCGTGCTATTGTAGAGGGAGTCCTTGTGAAGATTTCAGACTGTGTGTCTAGGATTACGGTCCTTGTGGTATAGCTACGCGTGAACCACTGCAGATTTCTAGCCGTTGCTTTGAAGGTTTGACGAAGACACCGTGCGTTACTCTTGTGGGTGATGCAAGTTGGTATGTAAGTCAATGGTCTTGTAAACTTTTCAAAGTTCTAGAAATAAAAGGTTTTGCCCTGCCTGAATTTTTCCTTAAGCTTGTGTCGCATGCTTTATTTATTTTATGGTTCGACACACGCACAAACGCAGTTAAATGATTTGGGGCAGATTTATTTTGGTTTAAAAATAGACACTAATTAAATAAGTGAAGATTTCAGACTGCGTGTCTAGGATTGCGGTCCTTGTGGTATAGCTGCGCGTAAACCACTATAGATTTCTAGTCGTTGCTTTGAAGGTTTGACGAAGACACCGTGCGTTACTCTTGTGGGCGATGCAAGTTGGTATGTAAGTCAATGGTCTTGTAAACTTTTCAAAGTTCTAGAAATAAAAGGTTTTGCCCTGCGGGGATTTTTCGTTAAGCTTGTGTCGCATGCTTTATTTATTTTATGGTTTGACACACGCACACACGCAGTTGAATGATTTGGGGCTGATTTATTTTGGTTTAAAAATAGACATTAATTAAATAAGTGTGCCAACATAGAAAGTTGCGAATTTAATCAATTATCACACAGTCGCACTCTTCTCACTTATCACCCATATGCCAATCTTATTAAGGACTGGATAGACTTGATTATGCAAACAAAGTCATAAATTGTTCATTTACTGAGAGAAGGAAACAAATGCACAAATTGGCTGACGCAGGAAGGAGAAAACAAAGATGAATGCAATGTAGAACTTCAGTCCCCTCTACAACAACTATGATATCTAATGAATGAAGACTTTGTTGGAAATTGGACTTAGAAAAAGCTATCCAGAATTTTCTGGACAGAATTTGAGCAACTTCGAGCTCAAATTTAGGTGGGACCTATACTACAATAATTGTTGGATAATATACGAACGCGTTCTCCTCCGCAAGGAGATTAACGTAGTATATTCACATGTCCAATTTCATTAAGTTATGAATCATAAATATGTCCCCAAAGTGACCCACAAAGCAATGAAAGCTAATGTATTAGGTACGTTTTAACTCTTGTCCCACATTGTAAGAGTAGTGGGAAAATGATGAGTTAATATAACCCAAATAATGGACTAAGGCTTGGATGCCTTGGGGTATCCCAACTCTTTGAAGGGGAGATGCCCTAAGCTATGCACGGGTTGACTTTCGGTCAAAGGTCCACACGCGCACGTCCGTCCGGTCGATCGGCTTCGGCTTCGGCTTCGGCTTATCTCCTACATTTTTTGGCCGAATTAATTTAACTTTTTGGGCTTTAATTATTAATTAATTAATTAATAACTGTTGGCAGTTATTGCCAACAGTTAATTTTGTTTAACTGTTTTTATCAGTTATTGCCAACAGTCACTTATTTCGCTATAAACACAAATGTCTCCCTCCATTTTTAAACTAATGAAAAATTCCCTCCTCAAAAATGCTGTCATATCTGTTCCAGAAAATTGTTTGTTCTACATAACTCTTTTCACATCTGTTGCATTATTGTTGAGTAAAAGCCACAGAATTTGAGTTCGTCGTAATTAATTATTGTCGTGCTACATAATTAATTGGGAAATCCGTTCTATCTTGGGAGACACTATTCATCAACCTCGGAGCACATTGGAGGGAATAAATTGTCTTAAGGACACTGTGAAAATTCACAGAACTCGGATTATTTTTTCTATTTCTATTATTGTTTCTGCAAATTCAAGTAAGTTTTTATTTTCTTTAATTTCATTTTATTTCTATAATTAGATTATAATTCGTAATTCTGTACTTTTGTATTTATTAAACAATAGACATAACAGACTTACAAGGAGTTCCCAGATTGAGGGGTTCTCAATTAATGTAGTTTTACTCCTTGAGTACAAAACGAAAGGTAAGTGCATTACCAGCCCATATTGTGTATATGTGGGTTTCTAAGGTAAATACGAGGTAATAACCCAATTTTCTTGTCAAGTATATAATATAAAGGTGGTAAACGATGTTGTTTTTTGTTGGAAACTCCGACGGAAAAATGTTATGCCTCATATTATTAGTCTTGAAGTGCACGCAGGCTGATCCTAGGAATACCCTTTGTTAGCAACGCGATCACAGCGCGATCGTACTCGCGGTTCAACTAAAATTACTCATAAACTTTATCATCGAATGTTAAAAGGGTCAAATGTACTTGGTAGAAAATAGAATATTATCTAAAGATTAAAAACCTAAGAAAAAAGAATGATTTTCTTTTGAATTAGTTATAATAAAAGAATAAATAAAATTCGCTTCATTTGTTCTCATTTAATTTCGAGGTTTTAAAAAAATATCAAACTATTTCTTTCATTTTTCTTTTTCTTATAATGTTCTTATTAACAAAAAAAACTTTTTTTAGAAGAGGGACAGAATCCCCACACGTATTATTAATAATAAGAGAAATAGCCTCTCTAGGTTGCATTTACAAACTCAATGAAAAAAATAAAATTCCTTGGGGAGCCAATGACCAAATAATGAAGACTAAAATTAAGTTTGGGGCTTTATCATAGATCCATTACAATAAAGGAATCTATGAATACTTAATAACATATCTAATATAGCTACATCTCATTGAGTCTAACTTACAAGCTCCTCTCACCATTCTAGGAAGCTCTAAGAATTATTTATAAACTTTCTTAGAATGAAAGGACGCTCCAATGTTTTCAAGGAAATCCACAACCAAATTTATTTCTCTGTAACAATGGTTTTTATATTAATATGTTTTTATTAACAAAAAAATACAAAATGTTTTTATTCGACCTTTTTTCTATCCTTGATATATATATATTGCATTCATGGTTCATGCTTTTATGAAATTGTCCACTTTTCATAAAGAATATTATAAGAACGAAAAATGGTAAAATGACTCTAAGAAATGGCAATATGATTTTTGCTAAATTGACATCTTGGAATGATTTGTTTAAAGTAACAAAATGATTTGTTTAGAATAATTGTAAGTATTGTAATAAAATGAAATAATAATTATGATGACTACGTAGTTGCGATAAACTAAATATAACAAATCGTTAAGTTAGCTCTTACACCATTAATATGTTACGATTCCTAAACCAATAAGAAAAGGGCATATGGACTCATTATTTACTAGAATGAGTTCGGCTCAATACTAATGGGGTCGATCTGGGCATTATGTTCGGCCTTAGTATCCAAGACAACACATTTAACTTCATCATTTGGAATTTGGGTTAACTTTGATCAAATAGCTTCATCACATGCATAAGTCAGGCAATGGGATAACGTCAGTAGTATACCCACCTGCTAAAAACCAACAAATATTCGTTCCACCATGTGTGCACATGCTAAACTTTACGATTATTCCTCAACTATCATGTAAAGTGGGTACGTGTTTAGTCTATAAAGAGAAAACCCCTAACAAATTCTAGTGGACTAGATAGAATAGTAAATAAACATACTCTCACGCCCATATTTAAGTAGGTGGGAAGTAATTTAAAAAGGACAACTGGTTCAGCTTACATAGTCTTATTAGACACCACATTAGGCCGAACTACGTAAATCTAGATTCATTCCCTTTCTTCAACCTCTTTTTATAGCGAGTCTTAAACAAGTATTCTGTTGATTTACATCTCTTTATCTATGATCATTTATAATTGTATGCTCTCACTAAGACCAAATCAGTATATCAATTTTAAACGATAATATTAGTTATTCAATTTAAATAAAATAATGTTATAATATGGTTACTGATAATAGTATGATTTTTATAAAGCTAACATTGTGATTTGTTATAAAATGATATTGTAAACATTGTTTCAAAAGACCGATTTGTAATTTTAATGTTCATGCCATTGTATTGTTATAATACCGCACAATCATGAGTTAACTTCACAATTACACAAATGGTCTCTTTGATTGTCATTAGTTTGTTTTCAATATAAACTCTTATATTAGTTCATTTATAGATTTGTTGAGGCCGATTTTAAATAAATTCTATCAGAATAATAGTAATATTTATTATTATCGTCTTAAACTAGTGTATGGATTTGTGAGTCTTACCTAGTAAATATTGGTAATAAATAATAATAATAGATAAAGAAATTATCATTACTAACTTGCCAATTTCGAAATAATAAAGTGGGATGAGAGATAAAGAAGGAAATCAAAGATTAACGTTGTTCATCACAGTGCGGGGCCTACGTCCATGAGTGCAATGCAGATTGTATGTGTCTCAATGGACAATAGCAATGAAAAGATGGATTACGAGTTCTCTCAAATCTCTTTAGGGTTTTGCATATGGCGATTAGGTAGCATATTTATTGATCGCTTATACCGTTGGATTGATTGCTATTTATCGGTAGTTATTAAATACATGGTGCGTAGTGGGACAGGTGGAGTACCTTTATAGGTAAGGAAGTTACACCATGTACATTCCAAAAGCCAGATAATGATGACATTGTAACAACACGATAAAATTAGAATAATATTTAATCTCTTCACGCATGTAGGGGATAACATGACTGTTAGTATTCCATCACGTTCCATAATTGGTGCAAGGTTAGAGTTAACAGGATCAATAAACACTTTTAACCAAGACCCTATTAGTGATTAGATGGTCTGTTATTCAGCAGAGCTAAGCATATTTACACCTAAGCTGACCACATTATCCCGAGCTGAGCAGGTTTATGGACCCAAATGGAGACACATGTCATCTCTTAAGGGGCTAATAAGATTTTATATATTTAGAGTATAATAAAATCCCCAAGACTCCATTTATGAATGGATTTTATAACAGGTTAATCGAAGTGGTTAATATTCAGACTAGTTTCTAGGTGAAATGAATGGATGAAATGTTAATTAGCAATATAATTAGGCTTTAAGAGATCTAGTCGCCTTTGATTCTTCCCAACGCGCACTGAGAAAATACACTTGGCATGTGACTTGAACTGGTGCTTGGAGTATTCATTACACACCTTTGTGGAAATGCATGGGTTCTGTTAAAACTACGCTTGTTTCCTTTTCAACGCATGAGATCATAAGTCCTTAATGAGATGTTTGTAGAAAAAAGGTATAATGCCATGTCGTTAGAACGACAAGCCAATGTTATTTGAATGAATGTTATAGTCGTTTGAACCATGCAAACATAAGGCAATGTTTCATACGTATCTAAACACGAAATAACTCCGAAAAATTATTTTAAAAATATTTTAATATCTAATTTAAATAAATTAGCATCCTCAGAAAAATTTATCGAGAGTCCATAAACTATTATGCATTCGTACTTGAGAGAATCTCATAAATTCAATGTGAAGACGTGAAACGTGAACCAAAACTACGACATGATCTTTCTCTGAAGGTTGGCCGCTACGTCTTCATCACAACGTCATAGTCTTAATGGAATCGCGACAAGTAAAAATTATCCTATGACTCAAAGTAGTTTTTGTTCGGAATAATATCAAATACATACAAATGACACTATGTGGAAATTTCTCCTTACCAAAAATCAGTTCAAAATGATGTTTTTTGGTAGTTAAAAAAGGGTAAATATTTGACATTTTGTATGTTGCTTAAAAACTGACACATTTTTTAAAGTACCCAAAAAAATAGCTCAAAATGATTTTTTTGGTATTTAAAAAAAATGGGTCAATCTTTAACAATTTTTAACTCATACATTTGTTTTAAATACTAAAACAATTATTTTGAGTTAATATTTTAGGGGTACCATGAAATGTTTAAAATCCATAGAATATATAGTCAAATTCTCAAACATATCACATTAAATACACATGGCATATTTATTGATTTATACATGTATGTATATGTATACATTTATGCATCATGTATGTCTGAAAGTTTTATGTACGTATTTATATAGATAGATAGATAGATAGATAGATAGATAGATAGATAGATAGATAGATAGATAGAGAGAGGGAGAGAGGAAAACGCACATACATCGTGATATATACATTACACCATACATCATACCTAATTCTAGGCCCTAAAAAATATTTATCCCAAATTTTTATTTTTATTTTGAAACTTACCTTCCAATAAACCTATATTCAAAAAATTAAATCCAAATACATTTTTTAGTTATTTTTAAAAAAATTCACAAAAAACAGCTACTGGTACCCTTATAAGTAAGATATTTTGAACAGTTTTTTGTGAATTTTTTTTAATTAGATATAAAATGTATTTTGGCCTACTTTTTTTATTATGGATTTGTCGGAAGTTTAGTTTTAAGAGGAAAATATAAAATTTCATAAAAAATAGTTTTCTAGGACAACAACTAGGCGTGATGTATAGATGATTTATAAAGCATGACGTACGTGAGAATTCTCGTATATATATATGAGTGATGATAGGGAGACCCACTTTTTGAACCCAATTTTGAAACCCACACATAAGACAAAAATGGGTACAAACTTTTAATGCATATTTTGATGTCCTGACGGGTCCCACAACAATAAGGTATAAGTTTTTAATGCCGTGGATTTCAAAATTAGGTCCAAAAGTGTGTCTCCCTATCTTTATCCACACACACACATTTATCAATTTTGTCAATTTTTTCGAAAATTAAATTTAAAAATATGTTACCAAACGCACACTAATTTTTATGAATGGAAAACCCAAATTTAAAAACGGTCTCTCAAAATCATATTTAAATCGTATTTCTTCTAAAAACGGATTCAAACTAATAAAGCTTAACAATCGAAATTTTTAAAATTTAAAACAATCTTATCCCATGTTAAAGTTGTGAGAAAAATGAAAACAAATCAGTTTTGCTTTTTATTTTTTTATTTTTTAAAAAGGAAATAATGAAAGACATGTGTATGACGTGTAATCAAACAATCTTTATCTCATTTATTTGTGGCTATTGTTGTCTAACGAAAAAAAATGTTTTGAAAATCAATAACAAATCAGTTTTGGCATGATATAATTATAGTCGAGCGTGACAACTCACACTACTATCTTATTTACTCTATTATACAATTTTGAAAGGACCAATGTCCTATCTGTTGTGTTCCACCCATTTATTACATTTCAAAAAATAAGAGCCGAAAATATTTAGCAATTGGAAAGATTGATGTTTGTTGCCTAGCATAACACACAACTTTCAAAGAATATACAAAAACTTGTATAATCTTTATGTAAATAGGATATTTGCCTCTATTTCGTTGTGATTGATACAAAAATTTATTTACAAATTTTTTGTTAATGTACAATATTTTCTATGTTTAAAATTGACACAAATGTTGACAAATTTTATTTTATTATTTGTGTGGAAAATATTTGTCAAATAAATTTGTCACTTCTTACAATTTTTTTTATACTAAAATATTTTTAAAACTGTTTTAAATAAAAAAAAACTGTTTTATAAGATTGCTTTAAAAAAATCACTGTTTTATAAAAACTGCTTTATAAATGTTTTAAAAAATGTATGAAAAAATATTTAAATAAAGTAATTGAATTCACTTTAATTTCCTCTAATTGATTGTTTGATAACTTCATGTGAGAAAATTAGATAAAATTTGACAAATTTTAATTGTGAAATTTTTTGTCATCCTCACTTCTGAATCAAACGGATCCTAATATTTCTTTTAAACACGGATTTAAAACTAGTAAAGTTTAAAATCCAAAATTTTTAAAAAATGATTAAAGTTTATTAAAACAATTTTATCTGATGTTAAAGTTGTGAAAAAAATTAAAACAAATCAGTTTTTCTTTGTAAAAAAGAAAAAAAGAAAAAGTAGAAGACATGTGTATCACATGTAATCAAATATCTAGTGATATTGAGATTAGGGTTTGTGGTTATTGTTGCCCCAACGAAGACACCCGAGTTATATGGTAGATTCACAAAGAAATGGAGGATTTTATGGATGCTATTCCAATAAATTCAAGTTTTGAGTTTATTGATAGGTTAATTTTACGAGAAAAATATAAAATTTGATAAAAAAAAATATTTTTTAGAGCCAACAATCATGTGTGATATATATATATATATATATGGAGAGAGAGAGAGAGAGAGAGATGCTCACCTACATCATGCACTATACGTCATACCGTACATCATACCATATTATAGGCCCAAGAAAACTTTTTTTTCAAATTTTATATTTTCCCCTTGAAATTAACCTTTCAATCAACACATATGCAAAAAATTAGGTCAAAATACATTTTTTAACTATTTTTAAAAAATTCACAAAAACTGCTGGCGCAGACCCTTATAAATAAGGTATTTTTAGCAGTTTTTTGGGAATTTTTTAAAAATAGTTACAAAATATATTTTGATCAAATTTTTTGCATATGTATTGATTAGAAGGTTAATTTCAAGGGAAAAATATAAAATTTGAAAAAAAAAGTTTTTAGGGTCTGTAATTAAGCGTGATACATGGATGATGTAGGTGAGCCTTCTCCAATATATATATATATATATATATATATATATATATATATATATATATATATATATATATATATATATATATATATATATAGTGAGGATCTCCTGTATATATCAAACGGTATATACCAATTTTTTAAAATAGTAAAAAAAATATTTCCTGACTGAATTTTTTTATATGACGTTTAAACAATTTAATAGACCCGTATAAAAAAGTCAACTCAAAATAACGTTTTTTGCTATTTTAAAAAAATCGGTCAAAAACTGCAAAAGTTTGACCAATTTTTTTAAAATAGAAAAAATGAATTTTTTGTAGTGATTTTTTTAAAATAGTCAAAATCATTTATAGAATGGGTCCGCGCCAGCGGTATGTACCGTTGATATGTGTCGTTTGGTATGTACAAGAGTCTCTCTCTCTCTCTCTCTCTCTCTCTCTCTCTCTCTATATATATATATATATATATATATATATATATATATATATATATATATATATATATATATGTGCACACACATATTTATCAATTTTGTCAATTTGTTAGAAAATTAAATTTAAAAACAAGTACCAACGCACACTAGTTTTTATAAATGGAAAATCCAAATTTAAATACGGTCTCAAAACCATATTTAAATCATATTTCTTCTAAACACGGATTGAAAACTAGTAAAGCTTAAGGGCTCGTTTGGTTCGCTATTCAGAAAACTCGATTTAAACGATGTTTTTAAATACAATTTTAAAATTCAGTTTTTTGTGTTTATAATTATTGAAGTGCATTTGGTAAACTTATTTTTAAATACAGTTTTTTGAAATTTTGACAAAATTGGCAATCATGTATATTTATGTTGTACATATATATATGTGTGCATGTGTGTGTGTGTGTGTGTGTGTGTGTGTGTATAATGATATTGCATATATAATTCACTATAAAATTATATACATACATGAATTGATAATATTTTTTTAATACATATGTACTATATGTATATTCCATACATTAATAATACATGTATAAAATTATATATAAGTATCATGTATCTATTGATAATATTATTTAACTTTATATTATTCCATTCGTAATTTTATGTACATGTGCACGTATATTTTTTATTTATAAGAATTACAAACATATTAATGTATTATGTATGTATATTATATATTAAGGTATAACTGCATTAAAATATTAAGAATGAATAATTTTGAGTTGAAAAATCAAAAACTGAAGTTATAAAACACCAAAAACCTGTTTTCTGAAAAACTTGATTGTAACACAGAAATATTATAATTATGTGTTTAAAAGCAGGTTGCCAAATGCAGATTTTTATTAGAATTGTATATAAACACAGAAAATAGAATTATAGTTGTAAACTAAACAAGCCCTAAAAATCTATTTTTTTTTAAATTTAAAGCAATCTTATCCCTTGTTAAAGTTGTGAGAAAAATGAAACAAATCAGTTTTGCTATTTAATTTTTTTACAAAGGAAATAATGGAAGACACGTGTATGATGTGTAATTAAACAATCCTTATCTCATTTATTTGTGGTTATTGTTGTCCCAAGGAAAAAAAACGTTTTGAAAATATGGAGTGAGAAAGCCAGTTTTGGCAAGATATAATTATAGTTGAGAGTGACAGTCCAGCTAACCACTCCTGTTTACTGTATTATGAAATTATTACAATTGAAAAAATTAGCAAGTGTAAAGATTGATGTTTGTTTCCTCGGATAACACACAACTTTCAAAGATTATGCAAGGTAAATGGGTATTTGGCTATGATTTAATGTGTTTGATATATAAATTTATTTATACGTTATTTGTTAATATATAACACTTTTTATATTTGAAATTGATATAAAATTTTACTTTGTTATTCGTGTGAAAAATTTTGCCAAACAAATTTTTCACTTCTTACAATTTTTATTTTTAGATTTTTTATACTAAAATATTATTAAAACTGTTTTAAAAACTGTTTTAAATAAAAAATGTCTTATCGGATTGTTTTATAAAAAAAACGGTTTTAAAACTGTTAAAAATACTGTATTAAAAGGTCTAAAAACTGTTATGAATAATAAAAAAAAACGGTTTCGAATATTGTAAAAATTGTTTTATAAAAATGTTGTAAAAAAACTGTTTTAAAAATTGTTTTAATAACTGTTATCTAAAAACCGTTTTATAAAAGCTGTTTTAGAAATGTTTTAAAAACTGTTTTACAAAATTGTTTTTAAGAAATGTTTACAAAAATATTTAAATAAATTAATTGGATTGACATTAATTTTGTCTAATTTATTGTTTAATAACTTCATGTGAGAAAACTAGGTAAAATTTGACAAATTTTAATCGTGAAATTATTTGTCATTCCCACTTTTGAATCAAATGGATCCTAATATTTCTTTTAAACACGGATTTAAAACCAGTAAATTTTAAAATCCAAGTTTTTTAAAAATGATTAAAGTTCATTAAAACAATTTTTTCTGATGTTAAAGTTCTGAAAAAAATGAAAACAAATTGGTTTTTCTTTGTAAAAAAAGGAAAAACAGAAAAAGTGGAAAACGTGTGTATCACATGTAATAAAATATATAGTGATATTGATTTTTTGGTTTGTGGTTATTGTTGCCCCAACGAAAACACCCGAGTTATATTCTAACGTTTAGATACATAAAAAACAGTTAATATATAATAGAATTTATAAATAAAAAATGAATATATATAAAAACAGTTTATAAAGTGTTTCTTTTTATATTAACGTATTTCATATAAAACTGTTTTATTAAATTGTTTATATAAAACTATTTTATGTAAAACTGTTTTATAATTTTTTTTATATAAACAGTTTGTATAAAACTGCTTTATATAAATTATTTAAAAAATTTAACACCATTATTATTTATAGAAAATATTTTTTTCATTTTTTCTGTTTTTTTTTTTGCCGTTGAACCAAAAAAATTATTTTCGTTTCTTAAAAACCGTATTTAAATGTTTTCATTTACAATAATATTTTGTAATATGAAAGTATTTTTTAATAAAGTTTATAAATAAAAGAGCTTATATTTAAAAAAACAGTTTTTTAACATGTAAAAATACTTTTTCACGTTAAAGTATTTTGTGGTGTATGTTAATCATAACTTTTGTTGCAATTTTGTGATTTTGTTGTGTATGTTAATTATTTTACATTTTCATGTATTGGATGAGAGGTTTTTTTTTTTGTTTTGTTAATTGCAATTCTTGTTTGCAAATAAAAAATGTAGTTAAAAAATATTAAAATAATTTTACCAACAGATATATAAATTAATGAGGTTTATCGTATGCATGTGTTGAATATATAAATATTGAATCAGATTTTGTTTATTTTTTTATAGAAACATATACAATTACATTATCTAAATTCACGCTACATTCCTTCTCTTATTGTTTTTATATAAACATATCTCGTAATGATCCGTATGAAAGTGACATGGCATGACACAAAATATCTTTTTTTTACCAAACACGAGCACGGACCACTTGACGAGTTGCGTTTTAAATAGGTCGTGTTCACATTTGGTAAAAAATAAGATTTCGTGTTGTGCCATATCGCTTTTATAGTGGTTGTGTTTCGTTTTAGGTAAAAAAAAATGATTTTGAGGCGTGTCGTGTCATTTTTATTCTGATCGATTTCATGTTTGGTTAAAAAAAATAACATATATTTGTCATTTTTATTTTGAGGTGTGTCATGCCATAAGCATATATTGATGTTTAGATTAGTTGTCCACGGCGCTTATTTATTTTATAAATCATTGATCAATTTTGGCAGGATTTGAACATTGAATACAAATTTGAAAATATTCTATTGAGGCTATTTATTAGGAATGGATGGATAATACATTTGTTGAACATTTGTGGATTTAACACTAGCAAATTTAGACATGTAGCTCTTTGCCCCAAAAATTAAAATGAAACTTTGTTAAATCTACTATAGAGTGGATTTTTTTATAAAAACATTTTGTGAAAATATTATTTAAGATTAACCATTCAAATTAACAAGAAAAGGGATAAACTGATCATCTTACTGTGTCACAACTATGTTAAAAAAATGAAAGCTTAAAAAAAAAATGTCGCAACTGATTTATTTTTTACAAAGCTGTTTTTTACATCATTAAAGGAATTGACATGATTTTTTTTTTCATTTGATGAAATGAAAAATTTGACAAGAAAAAATCAAGACTACTTTTTCTTTTCTTGTTACCACACAAGAGAGATTCACTAAACCGACATATTATATTGGCTTTTAAACGGATAGATATTAATATTATTATTTCAATGAAATGAATTAGGAGCGACTCAAATATCACACATACTTAATACATTGTTATATAAGACAAACATATGCATAATTTCCATTAATCAATAACATAACATAGATAGATGGAAATGCACGTTCAACACTAGACTCGGCTTATTTCTTACGAACGTACACAGGCATACACATAAGTAAAACATACAGCGACAGACACATACATGTTGTGTCTATTATGTCCCATCCCATGAACACTAGTCGGATTAGAAAGTAGCAACGTTGGCAGTGGGGGTGATAATGTTATTGCTCACTAAATCTAGGGGACCCGTACAAGCACCCAACTGACCACCAACTCCGACGCAAGTACAACCGGATTGGCAGGGGCTCCAAGGAGCACAACCTTTACCCCAGCATTGACCAAGGGAACTATAAATGTTGAGGAGCATGTTGGAATCCAACATCTTCTTATTGTTAACAACCGTATTGTCAGTGGGGGTGATAATTTTACGATTGTTAACAACCGAATCGGCAGTGGGGGTGATAATTTTATTGCTCACTAAATCTATCGGACCAGTACAAGCACCCAACTGACCACCAACTCCGAGGCAAGTACAACCGGATTGGCAGGGGCTCCAAGGAGCACAACCTTTACCCCAGCATTGACCAAGGGAACTATAAACGTTGAGGAGCATGTCGGAGTCCAACATCTTCTTATTGTTCACAACCGAATCGGCAGTGGAGGTAACAATGGTTGCCATAAACCCCATAGCTACCAACAATGTCATCAAAACAACCTTCTTCATTTCCATGTCTTTCTCTTAGAATATGAGTGTTTGTTATATCCCAATGGCTCTCCACCATGTAGTATTTATAGAGGATTCTGTCAAACATAAACCTTATCAAACTAAGGCTAAAACCGTCAAATCTACTTTCTTAAAGCTAGAACAGTTTTAAATGGTGAAAACAAATACTACATGGTTGACCTACTGTTTTCATTCAACGTTACCATTTTTTATTAAAAAATATCAGACATTATTTTTTAAAGTTCGTTTTCATTTTGAATATATAATAATCATAAAAGGCTGTTTTTTATTTCAAAATAATAATGCAATTAATTAAAAAAAATAATAATTAAAATGCATGATCATTAAAAAAAAACTATTGCGTTATTGGTTTTAAAAATGGCAGAAAAAATGGACGTTGTTTTATAAAAAAAAATTGACGTTAATTATACTAAACAAAAATTCCTCTTGAAAAAATTTAATGTTTTTAAAATAATTATTATTTACAATAAGCGTCCGTTTGATTCAAAAGTGGACAAATGCCCTGAATGGTAAATTTTTTCATGGAATGACAATATCCATGGCAAATTCTATAATGTTCGAATCAGGGTTTTTTATTAACATTAATTTTTTCAGTTAGAAAAGTAAGATGTTTGTTGCAAATAATGGCAAAAATGGGTAATGTAAACAAAGTGATACATAAAAAAAAAATTAACAAAAAAAAGTAAAAAAATTTAACGAAAAAATAATTATTAAAAAAAGTTCGTATAAAACCAATTTTAACAAAACAAAAATGACTTGCAATGAAAAAAAAATTCTTAAAATAATAATAAAACAACTAATAACAAAATAATATTCTTAAAATAATAGTTTTAACAATAGAAACGATTTAAAAAAAAGTTTTCAGAACAAAAAAAAACTGTAATCGTTTTCACCAAAAAATAGTTTTAGCAAAAAACATTTTGAAAAAATCGAGTTTTAACATAGTTTTAGCTCAAAAGTGAAACAATTTTGACCGGGAAAAAACAGTTTGACAAAAAAACAAACTTAACAATAAAAAACAGTTTTAGCCGAAAAACAGTTTTTAAAGAAAAATAATTTAAAAAACAAACTGTTGTAATAGAGAACAGTTTTTAATTAAAAAAAAAAAACTGAATTAACGAAAACATAAAAATATTAAAAAGACAGTTTTTAACGAAATAATAGATTTTTAATACATATTAACAAACATAAAATAATAAATAAAATATTCAATTACCACAATTTACTATATTTGTCGTGGTGTATCAAAACCAAGCCTAATATTTTTATGGGATGTTTTAACAGCATCATCATCCAATTTATAATTATATTTTTTTTTTTTTGTGACAATCATGAAATGTCTGAACCAGCTTACACGCACTTTGACTAATTTTCATTCGAGATTCGTTACGTTCGCTGACCAAGCATTATTTTAACAGTATCAGAATTTGAACTGCAAATCAAACTCAATTCACTATCAATACTGTTCCAGTGACAATTTTATACTACGAAACCAATTTGCAATTATTTGTAATCGGAGTTAACCCATAATGGACCCATATCATTATCCGGCACCACAACTTCACCATTATTAAGTGGAAAGCAACCATTAGTGGTCCAATTCTTTTATTGAAATCCTTAGTGATCTTTCCGGATTGGGTTTGTCGTTTGAGAAAGCCAGTTTTGGCAAGATATAATTATAGTTGAGAGTGACAGTCCAGCTAACCACTCCTGTTTACTGTATTATGAAATTATTACAATTGAAAAAATTAGCAAGTGTAAAGATTGATGTTTGTTTCCTCGGATAACACGCAACTTTCAAAGATTACAAAGGTAAATGGGTATTTGGCTATGATTTGATGTGTTTCATATATAAATTTATTTATACGTTATTTGTTAATATATAACACTTTTTATATTTGAAATTGATATAAATGTTAGCAAATTTTACTTTGTTATTCGTGTGAAAAATTTTACCAAACAAATTTTTCACTTCTTACAATTTTTTTTTTTTGATTTTTTATACTAAAATATTATTAAAACTGTTTTAAAAACTGTTTTAAATAAAAAATGTCTTATCGGATTGTTTTATAAAAAAAACGGTTTTAAAACTGTTAAAAATACTGTTTTAAAAGGCCTAAAAACTGTTTTGAATAATAAAAAAAACGGTTTCGAATATTGTAAAAATTGTTTTATAAAAATGTTGTAAAAAAACTGTTTTAAAAATTGTTTTAATAACTGTTTTCTAAAAACCGTTTTATAGAAACTGTTTTAGAAATGTTTTAAAACCTGTTTTATAAAAATGTTTTTAAGAAATGTTCACAAAAATATTTAAATAAATTAATTGGATTGACATTAATTTCGTCTAATTTATTGTTTAATAACTACATGTGAGAAAACTAGGTAAAATTTGACAAATTTTAATCGTGAAATTATTTGTCATTCCCACTTTTGAATCAAACAGATCCTAATATTTCTTTTAAACACGGATTTAAAACCAGTAAATTTTAAAATCCAAATTTTTAAAAATGATTAAAGTTCATTAAAACAATTTTTTCTGATGTTAAAGTTCTGAAAAAAATGAAAACAAATCGGTTTTTCTTTGTAAAAAAAGGAGAAACAGAAAAAGTGGAAAACGTGTGTATCACATGTAATAAAATATAGAGTGATATTGATTTTTTGGTTTGTGGTTATTGTTGCCCCAACGAAAACACCCGAGTTATATTCTAACGTTTAGATACATAAAAAACTGTTAATATATAATAGAATTTATAAATAAAAAATGCTTATATATAAAAACAGTTTATAAAGTGTTTCTTTTTATATTAAGGTATTTCATATAAAACTGTTTTTTTAAATTGTTTATATAAAACTATTTTATGTAAAACTGTTTTATAATTATTTTTATATAAACAGTTTATATAAAACTGCTTTATATAAATTATTTAAAAAATTTAACACCATTATTATTCATAGAAAATATTTTTTTCATTTTTTCTGTTTTTTTTTTGCCGTTGAACCAAAAAAATTATTTTCGTTTCTTAAAAACCGTATTTAAATGTTTTCATTTACAATAATATTTTGTAATATGAAAGTATTTTTTAAAAAAGTTTATAAATAACAGAGCTTATATTTAAAAAAACAGTTTTTTAACATGTAAAAAAACTTTTTCACGTTAAAGTATTTTGTGGTGTATGTTAATCATAACTTTTGTTGCAATTTTGTGATTTTGTTGTGTATGTTAATTATTTTACATTTTCATGTATTGGATGAGAGTTTTTTTTTTTTGTTATGTTAATTGCAATTCTTGTTTGTAAATAAAAAATGTAGTTAAAAAATATTAAAATAATTTTACTAACAGATATATAAATTAATGAGGTTTATCGTATGCATGTGTTGGATATATAAATATTGAATCAGATTTTTTTTAATTTTTTATAGAAACATATACAAATACATTATCTAAATTCACGCTACATTCCTTCTCTTATTGTTTTTATAGAAACATATCTCGTAATGACCCGTATGAAAGTGACATGGCATGACACAAAATCTCTTTTTTTTACCAAACACGAGCACGGACCACTAGACGAGTTGCGTTTTAAGTAGGTCGTGTTCACATTTGGTAAAAAATAAGATTTCGTGTTGTGCCATATCGCTTTTATAGTGGTTGTGTTTCGTTTTAGGTAAAAAAAGATTTTGAGGCCTGTCGTGTCATTTTTATTCTGATCGATTTCATGTTTGGTTAAAAAAAATAACATATATTTGTCATTTTTATTTTGAGGTGTGTCATGCCATAAGCATATATTGATGTTTCGATTTGTTGTCCACGGCGCTTATTTATTTTATAAATCATTGATCAATTTTGGCAGGATTTGAACATTGAATCCCAATTTGAAAATATTCTATTGAGGCTATTTATTAGGAATGGATGGATAATACATTTATTGAACATTTGTGGATTTAACACTAGCAAATTTAGACATGTAGCTCTTTGCCCCAAAAATTAAAATGAAACTTTGTTAAATCTACAATAGAGTGGATTTTTTTATAAAAAGATTTTGTGAAAGTATTATTTAAGATTAACCATTCAAATTAACAGGAAAAGGGATAAACTGATCATCTTACTGTGCCGCAACTTTGTTCAAAAAATGAAAGCTTAAGATGAATATAATTTTTCTAAGAGAGAGACAACACTGTATTTAACAAAACATACAAAATACTTTTATTTGAACAATACGGGGACCTAGTGAATTTAACGATCCCTTTATTACTATCTGCCAGCACTATCTCATATAGTAACCATTTGTAATGCAAAGTATATGAGAAGGTGCATGATTCAAACCTTTTCCGATCAAAATAAAAATGATACGACATGCCTTAAAATCTTATTTTTACTTAAAACGAAACACGACTCCAATAAAAGTGATATGACACAACACGAAATCTCATTTTTTACCAAATGCGAACATGACTCACTTACAACGTAACACGTCAAGTGGCCCGTGCTCCTGTTTGGTAAAAAAACAGAGTTTTTGCGTCGTGTCATGTCACTTTCATACTGGACATATTCATTACGAGAGATGTTTCTATAAAAACAATAAGAGAAGGAATGTAGTGTGAATTGAGATAATGTATTTGTTTATTTGCTTCGTTATAATCGTGCGTACCGCACATCCTTTTGTTATTTAATAACTTTTAAAATATATTGTGTGTTTTTTAAACATAAAATATTTAGTGGATTTTAAAAAAAAATATTTAGTGTTGCATTTGCCAAGTTGAGAGTTTACTTCTAATTTTGAAATATGTAATTATATAATTCTAACATTTTTTACTAAAGAAATCATGAATTTTAGAATATCCACAAATCAATTTTGGGGCGTTATAATTTTTTTTTCAAATATAAAATCAAAAGAGAGAACATATTTGTGATTGGAAAATATTAGAGCGACCCACATTTGGTACTTAAAATCCAAACTTAATGACATGGCACGACCATGTCATCAGCTTCATCAGTCGTTATCAGCAACAAACTCATAAACCCATTTGAGAACAAAAAAAATATAGGTAGCATTTTCTATATAAAAAAACAAATTGTTTCCTTAACAACAAATTATACTGCATAAATAGTAAAAAAAACTTGGAAGAGCACCTATACATACCATTGACACGGATCATTTTTTAAAAATAGTAAAAAAATTGAAAATAAGTTTTTATGGATCCTCTCAAATGTTTAAATATCACACAGAAAATCGTAACTAAAAAATATTTTTTTTGCTATTTTAAAAAATGATTCGCATTAGCGGTACTTATAGGCGTTTGACAATCCATACATACTATCTTATTTACTCTATTATACAATTTTGAAACCACTAATGTTCTATCTGTTGTGTTCTATCCATTTATTACATTTGAAAAAATAAGAGCCGAAAATATTTAGCGATTGGAATGGTTGATGTTTGTTGCCTCGGATAACACACACCTTTCAAAGATTGTACAAAAACTTGTATAATCTTTATGTAAATAGGATATTTGCCTCTAATTCGTTGCAATTGACTTTAATTTTGCCTAATTAATTATTTAATAATTTTATGTACAAAAAATAAATAAAATTTGATAAATTTTAAGTGTGAAATTTTTTATCATCCCCACTTTTGAATCAAACGGATCCTAATATTTCTTTTAAACACGGATTTAAAACCAGTAAAGTTTAAAGTCCAAATTTTTAAAAAATGATTAAAGTTCATTAAAACAATTTTATCTGATGTTAAAGTTCCGAAAAAAATGAAAACAAATGGGTTTTTCTTGGTAAAAAAAGGAAAAACAGAAAAAGTCGAAAACGTGTGTATCACATGTAATCAAATATATTGAGTTTTGGGTTTGTTGTTATTGTTGCCCCAACGAAAACACACGAGTTATATTCTAACGTTTAGATACATAAAAAACAGTTAATGTATAATAGAATTTATAAATAAAAAAATGCTTATATATAAAAACAGTTTATATAGTGTTTCTTTTTATATTAACGTATTTTATATAAAACTGTTTTATTAAATTGTTTATATAAAACTATTTTATGTAAAACAGTTTTATATTTTTTTTATATAAACAGTTTATATAAAACTGCTTTATATAAATTATTCAAAAAATTTAACACAGTTATTATTCATAGAAAATACTTTTTTCATTTTTTCTGTCTTTTTTTTGCCATTGAACCAAAAAAAAATATTTTCGTTTTTTAAAAACAGTATTTAAATGTTTTCATTTACAATAATATTTTGCAATATGAAAGTATTTTTTAAAAAAGTTTATATACAAAAGAGTTTATATATAAAAAAAACAGTTTTTTAACGTGTAAAAAAACTTTTTCACGTTAAAGTATTTTGTGGTTTATGTTAATCATAACTTTTGTTGCAATTTTCTGATTTTGTGGTGTATAGTAATTATTTTACATTTTCATGAATTGGATGAGAGTTTTTTATTTTTATTTTGTTAATTGCAATACTTGTTAGCAAATAAAAAATGTAGTTAAAAAATATTAAAATAATTTTACTAACAGATATATAAATTAATGAGGTTTATGGTATGCATGTGTTGGATATATAAATATTGAAACAGATTTTTTTTTTTTTTTGTTAATTGTAAATTTTGTTTACTAATAAAAAATGTAGTTAAAAAAATATTAATATAATTGTACTAACGGATATATAAATTTATGAGGATCATGCATCTCTTTAACATATATGTAAATATTGGAAGGGTTCGACTATTCGCACTCCTTGAGAGTGTTGTGGCACTCCAATTCTCCCCATAAAGTTTTAAAATGACATAGTTCCCCTTTATCAGTCTATCTCCCCCCATCTATATAATTCATTATACACTAAGAAAGATAGCATTGTCCTCTAATCACAAATATGTTCTCTCTTTTAATTTTATATTTGAAAAAAAAAATTATAACCCTTAAAAATTGATTTATGGATATTATAAAATTCATGATTTCTTTAGTGAAAAATGTTAGAATTATATAATTACATATTTCAAAATTACGAAGTAAACCCTCAACTTGGCAAATGCAACACTAAATATTTTTTTTTTTAAATCCACTAAATATTTGATGTTTAAAAAAACACAAGATATTTTAAAAATTATTAAATAACAAAAGGATGCGTCGTATGCACGGTTATAACGATGCAAATATACAAATACATTATCTAAATCCACACTACATTCCTTCTCTTATTTTATTTTATAGAAACATCTCTCGTAATGAATATGGCCCGTGTGAAAGTGATATGGCATAACACAAAATCTCTTTTTTTTTTACCAAACATGAGCACGGACCACTTGACGGGTTGCGTTTTAAGTAGGTCGTGTTTACATTTGGTAAAAAATAAGATTTCGTGTTGTGCCATATCGCTTTTACAGGGGTCGTGTTTCGTTTTATGTAAAAATAAGATTTTGAGGCGTGTCGTATCATTTTTATTCTGGTCGAGTTCATGTTTGGTTAAAAAAAACCCATATATTTGTCATTTTTATTTTGAGGTGTGTCATGTCATAAACATATATTGATGTTTCGATTAGTTGTCCACGACGCTTATTTTTTTATAAATCATTGATCAATTTTAGCAGGATTTAAACATTGAATCCAAATTTGAAAATATTCTATTGAGGCTATTTATTAGGAATGGATGGATAATACATTTGTTGAACATTTGTGGATTTAACACTAGCAAATTTAGACATGTAGCTTTTTGCCCCAAAAATTAAAATGAAACTTTGTTAAATCTACTATAGAGTGGATTTTTTTTATAAAAATATGTTGTGAAAGTATCATTTAAGATTAACCATTCAAAGGAAAAGGGATAAACTGATCATTTTATTGTGTCGCAACTATGTTCAAAAAATGAAAGCCTAAGATGAATATAATTTTTTTTAAGAGAGAGACAACACTGTATTTAACAAGACATACAAAATACTTTTATTTATACAATATGGGGACCGAGTGAATTTAAAGATCCTTTTATTACTATCTGCCAGCAGTATCTCATATAGTAACCATTTGTAATGCAAAGTATATGAGAAGGTGCATGATTCAAACCTTTCCCGACCAAAATAAAAATGACACGACACGCCTCAAAATCTTATTTTTACTTAAAACGAAACACGCCACCTATAAAAGTGGTATGACACAACACGAAATCTCATTTTTTTACCAAATGCGAGCATGACCCACTTAAAACGCAACACGTCAAGTGGTCCGTGCTCATGTTTGGTAAAAAAAAAAAAGAGATTTTGTGTCGTATCATGTCACTTTCATACTGGTCATATTCATTACGAGAGATGTTTCTATAAAAACAATAAGAGAAGGAATGTAGTGTGAATTTAGATAATGTATTTGTATATTTGCATCGTTATAACCGTGCATACGGCATATCCTTTTGTTTTTTAATAACTTTTAAAATATATTGTGTTTTTTTAAACATAAATATTTAGTGGATTTAAAAAAAAAAATATTTAGTGTTGCATTTGCCAAGTTGAGAGTTTACTTCATAATTTTGAAATATGCAATAATATAATTCTAACATTTTTTACTAAAGAAATCATGAATTTTAGAATATCTATAAATCAATTTTGGGGGGTTATGATTTTTTTTAAATATAAAATTAAAAGAGAGAACATATTTGTGATTGGAAAATGTTAGAGCAACCCACATTTGGTACTTAAAACCCAAACTTAATGATATGGCACTGCCATGTCATTTGCTTCATTAGTCCTCATCAGCCAGAAACTCATAAACCCATTTGAGAACAAAAAAAATATAGGTAGCATTTTCTATATATATAACAAAAATTGTTTCCTAAAAAACAAATTATACTGCATAAATAGTAAAAAAAAACTCGAAATGTGGGTACTTGGATTTGGTATTGCGGGACCGGACGAGTAGCCCTACTAGGGCGGGCCAAAGTCCAAGCCCTTCGCACCTTAACATTAATCCAGTTATGATTTAATCTTCTCCCATGTTCTCGTATAGAGATATTCCAGGAGAAGATGGTAAACGTGGGGGAGTCCAACACCCCCACTCCCCGAAAACATACATGTTTATAATAAACCCTAGGTCCGGGGCAAAGGACACGCACTGTATACTCTGTAAATGCTCCCTGAAGTATATAGAAATAATACTGACTGCACCACCGTAGACGTAGCCATTCTTGCTGAACCACGTACATTTCCTGTTGTGTGATTAACATTTTATCTTCTTTATTCTGCTTGGTGATTGCGCTTCTCTTATCTATTTGTGTTGAATAATATTTATTACCACAAGCACATATACATACGATTGACACAGATCATTTTTCAAAAATAGTAAAATAAGTTTTTATGGATCCCTTCAAATGTTTAAATACCACACAAAAAAACTTAACTTAAAAATATTTTTTTTGCTATTTTAAAAAATGGTCCCCGTTAGCGGTACGTATAGGCGTTCAACAATCTATACATACCGCTGACGCGGACCATTTTTTTCTAAATAGTTAAAAAAATATTTTACTATTTTTTGCTATTTGAAAAAAAAAATGGGTCGCACCAGTGTTTTGTATATGTGCCCTGACCACCTATACATACCGCTGGCGCAGACCAACATATTAGAAAAAATGGTCAGCGCCAACGGTACGTATAGCCGGTCCGCGCCAGCGGTATGTATAGCAAAAAATTATTCTCTTATTTTTTAATGATTCTTCTATTTTTAAAGGTCCGTGCCATCGGCACCCCTAATTTTGAAACTTATTTTTTTTTAATTTTACAACATTTAATACAATGTTTTTATTTCTTAAAACTGTTTAAAGCTCCGCGTAAAAAAAACTATTCTAAGAACAATTTTTGTATTTTTGTATTTCGTGTCTTATCTTGTTGTATTTTAACACATATAATTTTAACATATTTTTTTTATTAGACAATTTTTTTTTTATTTGAAAATTATGTTTTAAAAAAAATAATTTATATTTGACAAAGCAAAAAAAAAAAGTGTATGTTAATGACGTGGCAACTACACATTTTAAGTAGGAAACCAAAGTCGTTGTATTCTTACTCTTTGTGATTAGAGGACAATGTTATCTTTATGGGAGGAATTTGTAATTGAAAGATAAAAGGGTAACTATGTCATTTTATAACTTCATCGAGAGAATTGAGGTGCCACAAGACTCATAAGGAGTGCAGATAGCCATATTGGAAATGTTAGTTGGAACAATGAATGAGGAGAGAGACCATGAAAAGAAGAAATCACGTGATTGGACAATATCAGTTTTTGATGTGATTGGATAATATTAGTTTTTGGTGTCGTTGAAGACAACAAAAAAAAAATCATAAAGGTAAAAAGGGTATTTTTCGATAATTTGATTTTTGATACAAAAATTTATTTACAAACTATTTTCTAATGTACAATATTTTTTATGCCTAAAATTATCACAAATGTTGGTAAACTTTCTGTAAGGACACAAATTTCCAATTGAGTCCATATATAGTTTTGGCTCAATTCCGGACAAAAACATTTATTCATAGGATAGTATTTATTGTAATATTCTCAAGCCTATGAAGTGTATGTTGAAGACGTAGAGGCAAAGAATTTAAAGCATCATCAAAATGCCGGTTTGTGTGCCTCGTTTCTACGTCATCAACTAAGGTTCCATGCTCCCAAGGTATGAATGTAATTATATTTATATAGGAGCTTGGAACAATTTGTATTGGGTGTTAGGTGTAATAAAAACTGCACTTTATTTTCAGAAAGAATCAATTAGAAACTTTAAAATAAGTATATAAAAGTTTATAAAAGTTTCTGGGCTAAAATCGAATTTTTCAATCTTTCTGGACGTTCGTTAGAAATGTCGTTCGAACTAGTTTTTTCGTTCGAACCTGTTTCGTTTGAACGAGTTTTGTCGTTCGAACCAGGTTCGTTCGAACGAGTTTTGCCAACGACCCTAACTGGACAGTCGTTCGATATGTCGTTCGAACGAATGCTCGTTCTAACGAGGTATCTAACGATCTTCTAACGAGCCCAGACTGGTCACTCGTTAGAAGTCTCGTTCGAACGAGAATCACGTTCGTTCGAACGAACTTCCAGCGGGAACAGTTATTTGGCAGTTTTTTGCAGTTTTTCCCCACTCCTCCACTTGGTTTTCAACCAACCTTTTTTATACTTTATTATGTGCGGGAAACACATTTTCCAAGACAACTTTTCCATTCCATATCCATCTCTTAGAGAGAGTTTGAGAGCAAATTTATTTATGGAAAATGTTCATGTTTTGAGTGTTCATTTTTTAATGAAAAATTCATACACACTCTAGTTTACACCCAATAATTGTTTATCCAAGTTTCTATATTTATATCTATTGCTTGGAGTTTTTGGCACCGGTTTTCTCTACCGAATTCAAGAGACGTTTCGGGTTTGCTTCTACACCCCATCACAAAGAAGACTTTTGTTGAAGATTCTACCCACACGGAGAAAGGCTCCATGCTTGGGTGACGGTGACCATATAAAGTCCCATCGGTGGATTCCGAGACCGCGGTGGTGTTCCGAGGTTGTTCGCTAGGAAGAGGTTTCTACGAGAAGGAGCGTCGAGGCTTGAGAGGGATCGAGTCAGTCGTTGTAAGTCTACCTGTCTTGTAATTGTAATTCCATATCTAGTGGACTTGTGGCTAGGGCCGTCCGAGGTTGTTTCCCGTCTTGGGTTTTTCCTCGTACATCTCGGCGTAGTGTGACATTGTTTATTTTATCTTGCACAATAATTTAGAACGCATGCTTAGGATAATTTCAAGATAAAATTTGGTTTAATTATCACACTCATTTAATTTGGGACTTAAATTAAATATTGGGTAAATTTGATTTATTCAAGTCATTTGCTAAAAAATGGTTTCGCCTAACTTTGAATAATTGTTAATCTGACTTAGGCAAATTATAGGACTTGAATTATGTTTTAATTTGTTTTGAGAAATTAAAACTTGTTGGTATTTTTGAAAGTTAAAACCATCTCAACGCTTCCGCATTTATTTAAAAAGGAAATTAGATTTATATTCTGTGATTAGTTAAAAACCCGGGGACACCGCTTTCAAATTGGTATCAGAGCCAAAAACGATAAATTATTTCGTTAAGATCCTTTAATATTTGGCTAAAATGGATTTTTCCACATTTTCAAAATTTCCTATTTTTGATGGTTCTAACTACGCGTATTGGAAAGTGCGAATGAAATTGGCACTTAAATCTATCGATGAACGTGTTTGGATGTCTGTTGTTACCGGGTACTCCCCACCAACTCATCTAATTGAAAATGAACGTGTTCCCAAACCCATCGATAGATGGACCGAAAATGAGTTTAAGCTTGCAAATTTTAATTCCCGTGGTTTAAATGCCTTATTTAGCGCTGTCGCACCGGATGAATTCCGACGTATTATGACGTGTGAAACCGCTAAAGAAGCTTGGGATATTTTACAATTAACTCATGAAGGAACTAGTGTCGTTAAAGCTTCAAAACTCCAAAACCTCACCACTCAATTTGAAACTATCAAAATGGATGAAAAAGAAACTTTTGATAAATTTTATGCTAGACTTTCTGACATTGTTAATTCATCCTTTAACTTGGGAGAGAAAATTCCTGACGACCGTGTTGTAAAGAAAATTTTAAGGTCCCTACCCGATAGATTTATTCCAAAGGTGGCCGTTTTAAATTCTTTACCCACTTTAGCCTCTACGAAATTAGAAGAACTTGTAGGTGATTTACAAACCTATGAACTGGATATGTTTCCCTCTAAAACTGAAAAGAAAATTGAAAAGGGTGTTGCTTTAAAAGCCCGAAAAGAGGTTAAACAAGTAGTAGAGAGCGATAGTGATAGTGACTCGGAAGATATGGCTTTATTTGCTCGTAAATTTAGAAAATTTCTTAAATTCAACAAAGATAAATATAAAAATGATTTTAAGAAATTTGAATCTTCTAAACATGATACAAACGAGAAGATTTCTAAAGCCGATAAGATCCCTAAACCAAGTAATGAAAATATTGATAAGGACGAGTCTAATAAATGTTTTGGTTGTGAAGGTTATGGCCATAGGGCTTTTAAGTGCCCCACTAAACTAAGGAAAGATGGTAAGCGACCTATTTCATATAATGCAACCCTTAGTGATAGTGATAAGGAAGAGAAGCCCGAGTCCCCCACTAAGAAAATTTTTGTGGCTTTTATGGCTAGTCATGTGAGTGATAATGAGAACTCATCGATTGATGACACGATTGCACATGCCACTTCCAAGGTCATTGTTCATGATTTCCTTGTTTTTAATGATAGTGAGAGTGAAGAAGAAAGAGAGAGTGAAAATGAAGAAGAGGTTGATGTGAGTGAACTTCAAAATGATTTTCATGAATTATATAAAGAATCTATTAATTTGAAAAGAACTAATTTGAAGTTAGAAGCTTGTTTAAGAAAGAGTGTCAAGGTCTTTGATGATAGTGCCTTAATAGAAGACCTTAGGACACATGTGAGGACTCTTCAAGAGAAGCTTGAATATGTAGAAGGCGAAAGAGATAGCCTTAGAGGTTTAATGGAATCCTTGAAAAAGGAGCTTCTTGCTTTTGAAGAGCGAAATGTTTTACTAGAATCTAACATTGTTGAATTGGAAAATAAATTAAAAGATTCTAGTATTGTCAAATTTGATTTGGAGTGTCGTTCGGAAAAACTAGATAAAATGTTAGGAACGGTCCAAATTAAAAATGACACTTGTGGTTTAGGCTTCAATCCTTGTAATGAATTTACACATAATGCCCAAACCAATGTTTTAGGAGAATCAACTAGGAATACTTTTAAAGAACACTCCTTAAGTAAATCTTTTCGACATGTTCTCACTTGTACACATTGTGGTCGACAAGGTCATCTTAGGAAATTTTGTTTAGATCTTAAACGAATTCCTAGAAAATCCCATAGTAAAGTAACCACGATAGCTAACGTTCCTACACCCCAAGATAGTAATTCTTCATTAATTTGGGTTAGGAAATCCGACTTGGTTGCCTTACAAAATAGGGATTTTGATTCTCATTTAATTTCACATCCTTCCTCCCTTGCTAAATCTAATGGATGAATGTGTTAGTATTTGCATACTTTAGCGTTTGTACTACATGCTATATTCATATGCTAAATGTATGCTTGTTTAGTCATTTTCTAGTCATTGCTTTATTTCATATCACATGCTAGAAATTATGACTTGTTTATCTTTTTGTATTATTTTTTGTGTTTGATTTAACTGCAAAATATAAAAAGATTTTTGTTTATCATCTGTGTTTTTATTTATTTCATTTATGCTTAATGAAAAATATAAATGATTTTTGTTTAGTCTTTTGAGTATATATCTTTCTTTTTGATTAAAAATGTTAAAAACTCAAAAAGATTTTGTTTGGTGTGTATTTTTGTTTGACACACTTTATGTGGCATATACTTGTGTTTGAATCCCATCATTTACGCTCCCACGTGGCTAGAACTTTTGGTTTAGATTTTCAATCCTTATTATGTTCTTTACCATATTTTATGGCGTAGTTGGATTTTGTATTGTTTAAATGGATTCTATTTCTATATGACTCTATTCACACATGCACGAGCTCTTTTGAAATCTTAATGTCACATGTTATATTTGAGCTTTTTGAGGTGTTCTCCTATCAATCTAGTCATCTACATATCCATGACCTAGGAGGACTAGTGCATGTCAAATTCCGTTGCATGTGAGATTTGTGTGAAAAATGAAATCATGATAAATTAATATATGCACGGGGAAGGGCTCCGAAAGGATGAATTAAATCCTTTGCGATAGTAAGCCACCGTTGATTGGATCTAAAAGAAATACGTGATCCAAAGGCCTAAAACAGAATATTTGGCATTAAACAGAAAGCAATTGCCAAGGCCTATGTTTGTTTGATATATTCATTCAAAAACAAAAGAATATATATGCTCATTGAGGGAGAATTGGATGGTATATCAACGGTTTGCACAATGTCCGTTTATCCTAGTTGTCTTTAATGTCATGACTCTATTTGGTTTGTAGAATCATCATCATGCTAGGCTTGTATGCATTGTGTATGTTTGTTCATTGAGTTCAATCTTTATATTGTCACATGAGGTTATATTTAACTGTGATGAAGTTTGCAATCAAATGAGAACTCCGTGAACGTTTCTTAAGTGTTTGGGTCTAAATTTAATAGTTGCTAGTTCACACCCCTACACTTCCGTTTCCATATGACACATTTTTGCCATACGAGTGTGCAAACTTATTGTATTTTGTGTCATGTGTGTGTTTATATCTATCTATATATGCACGTACTTATTGGTATATTTATAGTATATATATATATGATATTTGTTTGTCTTTGCCTTGGTTTTATTGCCCATATGCTGTCATGTCTTTTATTTAAGCTTCCACATGCTGTTTATTAGTTCTTTATCCTTTGCCTATTCCCGAACAAAAAGGGGGAGAATGATGATAGGGGGAGAAATGGTATCTAATCCTATTATTATCGTATCTTTGTTTGGGGGAGATTTATCTTAGGGGGAGACGTCTTTCTAAGTAGGTCATGTGTTTAAAGGGAGAATTAATTTAGGGGGAGTAATTAATTGCATTTAATATTTTGATATTCCCTATGCATTTGATGAGTTTGCTTAAGTGTGCAGGAATTATACTAAAGCGGCATCTTTCTATGGCAAAGCGTTTGATCCTTGGGTTGAGTCAAGATTGGGCGGGTTATGTTTTGAGTATAGTAGAGCTTGACGGCCCTTTAGGATTTTTGTTTGGTTTTTGTCCCGGAATAGCCAAAGGGGGAGATTTGTAAGGACACAAATTTCAAATTGAGTCCATATATAGTTTTGGCTCAATTCCGGACAAAAACATTTGTTCATAGGATAGTATTTATTGTAATATTCTCAAGCCTATGAAGTGTATGTTGAAGACGTAGCGGAAAAGAATTTAAAGCATCATCAAAATGCCGGTTTGTGTGCCTCGTTTCTACGTCATCAACTAAGGTTCCATGCTCCCAAGGTATGAATGTAATTATATTTATATAGGAGCTTGGAACAATTTGTATTGGGTGTTAGGTGTAATAAAAACTGCACTTTATTTTCAGAAAAAATCAATTAGAAACTTTAAAATAAGTATATAAAAGTTTATAAAAGTTTATGGGCTAAAATCGAATTTTTCAATCTTTCTGGACGTTCGTTAGAAATGTCGTTCGAACGTGTTTTTTCGTTCGAACGAGTTTTGTCGTTCGAACCTGTTTCGTTCGAACGAGTTTTGTCGTTCGAACTAGGTTCGTTCGAACGAGTTTTGCCAACGACCCTAACTGGACAGTCGTTCGATATGTCGTTCGAACGAATGCTCGTTCTAACGAGGTATCTAACGAACTTCTCACGAGCCCAGACTGGTCACTCGTTAGAAGTCTCGTTCGAACGAGAATCACGTTCGTTCGAACGAACTTCCAGCGGGAACAGTTATTTGGCAGTTTTTTGCGATTTTTCCCCACTCCTCCACTTGGTTTTCAACCAACCTTTTTTATACTTTATTATGTGCGGGAAACACATTTTCCAAGACAACTTTTCCATTCCATATCCATCTCTTAGAGAGAGTTTGAGAGCAAATTTATTTATGGAAAATGTTCATGTTTTGAGTGTTCATTTTTTAATGAAAAATTCATACACACTCTAGTTTACACCCAATAATTGTTTATCCAAGTTTCTATATTTATATCTATTGCTTGGAGTTTTTGGCACCGGTTTTCTCTACCGAATTCAAGAGACGTTTCGGGATTGCTTCTACACCCCATCACAAAGAAGACTTTTGTTGAAGATTCTACCCACACGGAGAAAGGCTCCATGCTTGGGTGACGGTGACCATATAAAGTCCTATCGGTGGATTCCGAGACCGCGGTGGTGTTCCGAGGTTGTTCGCTAGGAAGAGGTTTCTACGAGAAGGAGCGTCGAGGCTTGAGAGGGATCGAGTCAGTCGTTGTAAGTCTACATGTCTTGTAATTGTAATTCCATATCTAGTGGACTTGTGGCTAAGGCCGTCCGAGGTTGTTTCCCGTCTTGGGTTTTTCCTTGTACATCTCGGCGTAGTGTGACATTGTTTATTTTATCTTGCACAATAATTTAGAACGCATGCTTAGGATAATTTCAAGATAAAATTTGGTTTAATTATCACACTCATTTAATTTGGGACTTAAATTAAATATTGGCTAAATTTGATTTATTCAAGTCATTTGCTAAAAAATGGTTTCGCCTAACTTTGAATAATTGTTAATCTGACTTAGGCAAATTCTAGGACTTGAATTATGTTTTAATTTGTTTTGAGCAATTAAAACTTGTTGGTATTTTTGAAAGTTAAAACCATCTCAACGCTTCCGCATTTACTTAAAAAGGAAATTAGATTTATATTCTGTGATTAGTTAAAAACCCGGGGACACCGCTTTCACTTTGTTTTGCTATTTGTGTGATAAATTTTTGCCAAACAAATTTGTCACTTCTTAAAATTTTTTATTTTTATTTTTTTTTTACACTAAAACACTTTAAAAACTGTTTTATAAACTTTTAAAAAACAGTTTTAAATAAAAAAAAACGGTTTTATAAACTGTTTTAAAAAAAAGAGTTGTTTAAAAAAATATTTTAAATGTTTAAAAACAGTTAAAAAAACTGTTTTAAATAAAAAATGTTTTATAGAACTGTTTTATAAAAAAGCGGTTTTAAAAGCACTGTTTTAAAATGTCTAAAAGCTGTTTTCAATAATTAAAAAACTGTTTCGAATATTGTAAAAATTGTTTTATAGAAATGTTGTAAAAAAACTGTTTTAAAAATTGTTTTAATAATGTATTCTAAAAACCGTTTCATAAAAACTGTTTTATAAAAATGTTTTTAAATGTTTTTAAAAAATGTATGAAAAAATATTTAAATAAACTAATTGAATTGACTTTAATTTTGCCTAATTGATTGTTTGATAACTTCATGTGAGAAAACTAGATAAAATTTGACAAATTTTAACCGTGAAATTTTTTGTCATCCCCACTTTTGAATCAAACAGATCATAATATTTCTTTTAAACACGGATTTAAAACTAGTAAAGTTTAAAATCCAAAATTTTTAAAAAATGATTAAAGTTTATTAAAACAATTTTATCTGATATTAAAGTTGTGAAAAAAATTAAAACAAATCAGTTTTCTTTGTAAAAAAGGAAAAACGAAAAAGTGGAAGACATGCGTATCACATGTAATAAAATATATAGTGATATTGAGTTTTGGGTTTGTGGTTATTGTTGCCCCCAACGAAAACACCTGAGTTATATTCTAGATTCACAAAGAAATGAAGGATTTTATGGATACTATTCAGTTCAACCAGCTGGCAGTAGTTGGCATATGGTCCATGATTGCACGTTTGATGTCTCACACCTCATAAAGTAAACAGTTTTTTATTAAAAGTAAAAAAAAATATTTTTTTCATATATAAAAAAATTATAATTATTAACATGATATCGCGATTTATTAGTGCTGTTAACGCGAACTCACATTCCCGCCCCCACTTCATTTGTTGAATGTGGTTATGCGTAAGTGGCACTAATTAGTAGCGATATTTTTTCAATAAAAAATATCGCGATTAATTAGTGACGTTGACACGGATCCACTTCATTTGTTGAATGTGGGCGCGCCAGCGGCACTAATTAATTGCGATATTTTTTTAATAAAAAATATCGTTATTAATAAGTGCCGCTGACGCAGACCCACATCATTTGTTGAATGTGGATCCGCGCCAGCGACACTAATTAATCGCGATATTTTTTATTGAAAAAATATCGCGATTAATTAGTGACGTTGATGCGGACCCACATTCAACAAATGATTTCGGTCCGGGAATGTGGGTCCGCGCCAACGACATTAATTAATCGGGATATTTTTTCTTGCTCGGACCCACATTCCCGGACCCAAATCATTTGTTGAATGTAAGTCCGCGCCAGTTACACTAATTAATTGCCATATTTTCTTTAAATAGTTTTTTTATTAGAATTTATAAAATATTTTTTTAAATGCTGTTTTTAATTAAAAAAATTGTTTTATAGCGTTTTTTTATTAGTAAACATAATTTTTTTAATTTATGAAAAAAATATTTTTTTAAATTTTAATAAAAAGCTGTTTAAATTTAATAAAAAACTGTTTTTATATTAATAGGACTTTGTTTTATATCGAGAAAACGGTTAAAAAAAATAGAAAACTTTAAAAAAAAAAATGACAAAAAAGACAAAAATGTGGTCTCTGGGAGGTTTTACCTGCGGTTTATGTAGAAGATTGAGTCATAAATTGTTGTGCTGGGAATGTTGTGGTGGACAACGTGCTTCTGACCACTGTCCCATGCTAATTCTCACCGGTGACGGTAAACAATTTACTCTACTAGGCCTTTTACACTTCTTGTGACTTGGTTTGAGAGTACAACTTGTTATATGGAGTACAACTTGATATAGTTATACTTGAGAGTGGCAACTCACATCGGAGTATTTGTTAGAAAAAAGTTTGATGTCTTCGAAATATCAATTTTTTTAATGTCTTGGATTGTGATTGGTCAATACCGCTATCGCATATCCATTTTCATCAATGATGTGGGTTCACGTCAGCGGTATTGACCAACCACAATCCAAGACAGAGACATCAATTTTTTTCCCTTATTTGCTATATGAGAGTGGAAAATCACACCTGATTTGATTTGTTCAGACTTTTTGCGACTTGGTTTGAGAAACCTGATTTTGATTAGGGTCTCGTAAACTCGTGATCGTGGGATGATAACAGTTATGACTTGTTTCGTTTTGTTCAACTTAGGACCGATTATAACGAGAAAAGCCTTTTAGACTTTAGGGCCCGCTTCGTTCTGTATTCAAAGAATTGGATTCAAACGTTGTTTTTAAATACAGTTTTTGTGTTTATAATATTTGGTGTGAATTTGATAAACTTGTTTTTAAATACAGGTTTTCGAAAATTTGACAAATTTGACAAACATGTATATTTATATTATACATATATGTGTGTTTGTATATATATAAACATACATAAAATTTTCATACGTACATGATACATGAATATATACATATAAACATACATGCATGCATACATAACTACATATGTATATGTATATAATTTATGATGCATGTATGTATGCATACATGTATGTATATATGCATAGATTCATGTATCATATATGGATGAAAGTTTATGTATGTGTTAATATATATAGAGAGAGAGAGCGGATCTTATGTGGTCCATCAGTTTGAGGTCCCTGAATGAGGTTCCTTTTTTTAAAATTGTAAAAAAATTATTTTTGGGCTGATTTTTATGTGTTGACATATATAGAGAGAGAGCGGATCTCATGATGGCCATCAATTTGAAGTGCCTGAATGAGATCCATTTTTTTAAATTAATAAAAAAAATATTTTTTGGTTGATTTTTTTTATGATTTTTAAATATTTCAGTAGGGTCATATAAAAAAATCAACTCAAAATGATCTTTTTAATATTTTAAAACAATCGATCAAATTTTGTCAGTTTTTAAAAACTTAAAAACAAATTAAAAATTGACAGAGTTTGACCGATTTTTTTTAAATAGCAAAACATTTTGAGTTGATTATTTTTTTATGGCCCTATTGAAATGTTCAAAAACCAGAAAAAAAAACAGTCCAATTTCTTTTTTTAGTGTTTTAAAAAAAGTGACCTCATTTAGGGAGCCCAAACTTGGACCACACTTAATCCTTTCGCTATATATATTTATAGTACATTTGTATTAAAAATATTATCAATTCATGTATATATGTAATTTTCAATTCATGTATGTATATAATTTTTTTTTAAATATGTACTATATATATATATATAATAATAATAATAATAATAATAATAATAATAATAATAATAATAATAATAATAATATTTAACTTTATATTATTTCATACGTAATTTTGTGTACATGTACATATATATTTTTTATTTATAAGAATTACACACATATTAGTGTATTATGTATGTATATTATATATTAAGGTATAAATGCATTAAATATTAAGAATGAATAATTCCGAGTTTAAAAATAAAAAACAGAAGTTATAAAATACCATCAACCTGTTTTCTAAAAAACTTTATTATAATACAGAAAAATTATAATTCACTGCTTAAAATCAGGTTCACAAACACAATTTTTTATCAGAATTGTATTTAAACATATATAACAAAATTATTATTGCGAACCAAACATGCCCTTAGTTTTTCTAGTGGCATGACCATCACCCATTATTGCATGCAAACTACCATGTTCCCCAAGAGTGTTTGCCACTCAATTAATAAACTTGATAGCAATTTGTTATGAAGGGGAGACGATTCTCGTAAAAAATTCACCGGTACGTTTAAGGATGGGTGGTGTAGAGGGAATAAAATCACCCCACCAAACAAGATTAATATTGAAAGACAACAATTTGTCAACTATCTCATTCCTATATTAGGGGAGTGGAATATGATTGTTATTAATAACCTCTTTTTCACGAGTGTTACGAATGAAATATTAGGTACCCTTTTATTGCGTGGTAACACTCATGATGATAGACCAACTTGAAATCCTTGCGCTAATAGTAAATTTTACATTAAATCTTGTCATATTTCCCTTGTTGACACCGGTCTCAACACCTCCTTTAATGAATTTTGGAATAAAATTTGGCTTCTTAAAATTCCTCAAAAATTAAAATACTTCAGTTCGCTTGTGTTGCATGGAAAACTTATAACTAATGTGCATACGTTGGTGAGAGGTATCACTGCCAATGCGGATTGTGACTTACGTAAGATTTGGTTTAATATATTACATGTTTCGATGAGTGGCACCAAAGTATGTATCTTACTTTCCATGAGTGGGTTATAAATAATATTTGGCGTAAGAAAAATATTGACTAGAATGCAAACAAATGGTATGTGATATTTATTTCTCGTATTTAGAATGCTAACAATTTACTTGTTTTTTAAGGAAAATAAACTCTACCTCACTTGATTTCCAATTTGGATCGCAATGATATCAAACTTGCTTTCACGGGAAATGATAATCAATTGATGATTGATATTGTGTCACTAATTTCATAGGTGTTTTCACCTATGAATGAGATTAAAGTGAATACCAATGGTAGTTAGAATGAAATGATTTAAATAGGAGAGTTTGGAGGATTGGAACGAGATGATCAAGGAGGGTGGAAGGTGGGCTTTTATGGGAAATTGAGAGGTCCAGCTTGATGTCTTAAAGCCGAGCTATATAGATTATATAAGGGACTAAATATGATAAGGGAACGAGGATGGAAGAATACGCATGTGGAATCAGATTCCCTTCTGGCGGTGTGCCTCGTTAACTAAACTGATATAACTTATTGTAAGGACATATTTCATAGGTCCGTTATCAATTTGTTATGTCATATACCGCTACACCGTCGAAGACCATTCAAGAGACATCTACATCAAAGACGGATCCGAATTATTCAAGTTCTTCATCATTCAAAGCTCCCCGAAGTTTACTTTGGTAAGGTTATGTTTTAAATACCTTTACTTTTCACTTAGATCTTTTGGGAGATTTTTACAAAATATTTTCTAAGTGTTGGAGCGGACTTTTCGTCAAATATTGAGAATGAGGGTTTTTTCTAAGTTTTGAAGCGGACCTCGATTTTGACGCCCAGGTCGTTCGCGCGAGATCCGCATCTCGTTCGAACGAGATTGGAAGTCGCGTGATGTTGTTTGAACGACATGCGTACTTCGTTCGAGCGACATATGCTTCTCGTTCGAACAAGCTCTATTTTTGAGGCGGCGCGTTTTACTATAAATACTCATTATTTTGTAACGTTTTCATTAAGAAGTCCATACGTTTTCCAGAACAAAAACACTGCCAAAGCAGTAATCTTTAGGCTTCTTCTTTTAGGGGTTTAATCCTCTTTTGTTTACAATTCACAAAACTCCCATCTTGCTTTAGTGAATTATTTTGGTGTTCAAGAACACAACTTTTGCCCTTGTTTATTATTTGTGGGGAGATCTCTACAACCGGCAGCTGCGTGCTATTGTGGAGGGAGTCCTTGTGAAGATTTCAGACTGCGTGTCTAGGATTGCGGTCTTTGTGGTATAGCTGCGCGTGAACCACTGCAGATTTCTAGTCGTTGCTTTGAAGGTTTGACGAAGACACCGTGCGTTACTCTTGTGGGCGATGCAAGTTGGTATGTAAGTCAATGGTCTTGTAAACTTTTCAAAGTTCTAGAAATAAAAGATTTTGCCCCACGGGGATTTTTCCTTAAGCTTGTGCATGCTTTATTTTATTTTATGGTTTGACACACGCACACACGCAGTTGAATGATTTGGGGCTGATTTATTTTGGTTTAAAAATAGACAGTAATTAAATAAGTGTGCCAACATAGAAAGTTGCGAATTTAATCAATTATCACACAGTCGCACTCTTCTCAAATTGGTATCAGACCGGGTTACGCTAATTTATCGCGTATTCTTATTTTTCGCAAAAAATTGTGTGATATTGATTTTTTTTAAAATCAGTTTTGTGAAAAATCGCAATTTTTCCAATGGAATGCCCATTTAATGAGGTGCCTATTTTTGAAAAAGTTCACGACCGTGCTGAAAAATTAAAAAGTTTGAATTTGAAACTTTGCAAAAGAATTAATATTTTGGAAAAAGAAAATTTTCTCTTTACAAGTAAGATTGAATATTTCAAGCGTTTCAAACTCAAAGTGATATTTGTCGTGAGCACTTTTGTAATTTGTGTATTGATTTTGATTCTTTAAAAATTTCCAAAAAGAAGAGTGATGAGAAAGTCCTTGTTTTAGAGAATGAATTGAAGGACTTAAAAAATTCTAGGGTTCCCGTTTGTGCCGTCGAGGATAAAAAATTAATCGATGATTTTACGGCACATGAAAAGACTCTTAGGGATAAGTTTGTTTTAATTGAGGGGGAGCGTGATAAACTGTTAAGTTTAATTGAAAATTTGAAAAAGAAATCCTTGTCTTTGGAAGAGTCTAATTCTTTGCTTGAGTCAAAATTTTTGAAGTTATAAAATGATTTGACTGACTCAAGTAGGTTTGATAGTGATGGTAATGGCTCATCTTGTTCTCATGCTTCTAGTGCTAAAGCCAAAACCATTATTTGTTTTAGGGGGTCAACCGTTCCAAAGGATGTTAGAAAAGATCACACTTTAGGTGTCATTCCACCCGTTTACACTTGTTCATATTGTGGTAGGAAAGGTCACATTAGGAGATTTTGTTTTGATCTTGGAAGAGATCCTAGGAATTTGAAGTCTAGTGTTTTGTTGGTTCCCAAAACCCCGTGTCGACGTGTTACATCCGTTTGGGTTAGAAAATCACTTTTGGATACACTAGATTTTAGAATACTTGATTCTCATTTGCTTGCACATGATTCTTCTCTTTCCATATCATATAGATGATTGTGTTTGCATGTTTGTCATACGCTAGTTATGCTTTTTGATATATTTTTGCTAGCGTTGTGACATGTAATTTTTGTATAGATTTTTGCTTTTGAAAATTTTTGAACAATACAAAAAGATTTTATTTTGACAAAATTTTTGAAAAATCTAAAAATATTTTTGTATTTTATTTGCACCGTTTATGGATGAAGACTTAGGATGACCAAGTCACAACATCATTCCATTTTTTATGTGACTATTTGATAGTGTTTTGAGATAATAGGTCAATTCATCCTTGTGCTTTATAATGTTTGGAGTCATTAAGATATAATTAAGTGTTACTTCCTACATGTTTGACTCATGTTTCCTTTATTGCACACATGCACGGATTTATTTGATTATTGTGCTTGTCTTATCACATGTTGGTTGGGTGTTTTCACTTCAATCCTGTCCTTAAAACGAACCAAGCGCGATAAATTTTGATAAGAAAATTGTGCATATAAAAACCGTTTTGTAAGTTTGTGAGCTTTATTTGAAAATGGGGAGGGGCTGCGAAAGGTAATTATATATTCTTTGCTCAAAAGCCACCGTTAGAAAGGACCTAAAAATTGAGGAATTTTATTATCCGGGGTCCAAAGAGGTTTAAAAGAGCCCGAAAAAATTTAAAGGCAATAAAAAGGAAATTCATGCCAAAAAAAAGGGGGCATTTTAGGTTTTTGCACCAATTCTCCAAAGTTTGAGAATTTAGTTTATTCACCTCTAAAAGAAAATATATATGAGGGTGTTTGGTACGAGAATTAAAACGGGTTTGCACATCCTTGAAATGCTTGAAAATGCGATACATAGTTTTGGACGTTATTGGTGTGGATATCATTTGACTTTGATTTGTGGATTTGTATAAGTCGATGTCATTTAAATTCAACAAACTTTTAAACCTAAGGATACTTTTGATGTTCATTCGTTAGCGGTACACGTATTCATTGTGCACATATGATTGATTGAGTTGATTTACCTATCGAATGTGTTCACACCCATTCCTTTCGTTTCCATGTCTTGGTTGTTTGAGTTTAAATCCATGGTGTGATTTTTGTATTATATTTTTTTTTCAAAGTGCTATCTTATTTTTGTATGAAAAATTTGAAAAAATCAAAAATAGTTTGTGAATGTTTTTTTGAGATATCCCTTTGCATGCGCTTAGTTTGATCCTTGTTTTCTATGCATTTTATCGTGTCACTCCATGTTTTGATTGTTTCTTCTTATCTGTCTATTTGGGGACATCATAAAAAGGGGGAGAAAGAATAATCATGTTATGAGGGGTTTTTTGCATTATGGGGGAGATTGATTATTAATGCTTTATTCTTATATCATTTCAAACTCGATGCGTCACGAAGGTTTTTGCTTTATCTCATGTGTGTAGGTACAAAGATTGAAGATCATGATATTGCACACCCTGATGAGAAAAGCTTTGAGATTTGACGAAGATGATTGAAGAACAGTTTTGAGTTCTTGCAAATTTATTCATGGGAGGGTAGATTTGTATAGGCATTTTGGTTTTTGATAATTCGGATTTTTATGTATGTACCGGCATAAACATAGGGGGAGATTTGTAAGGACATATTTTCATAGGTCCGTTATCAATTTGTTATGTCATATACCGCTACACCGTCGAAGATCATTCAAGAGACATCTACATCAAAGACGGATCCGAATTATTCAAGTTCTTCATCATTCAAAGCTCCGCGAAGTTTAGTTTGGTAAGGTTATGTTTTAAATACCTTTACTTTTCACTTAGAGCTTTTGGGAGATTTTTACACAATATTTTCTAAGTGTTGGGCGGACATTTTCGTCAAATATTGAGAATGAGTATTTTTTCTAAGTTTTGAAGCGGACCTCGATTTTGACGCCCAGGTCGTTCGCGCGAGATCAGCATCTCGTTCGAACGAGATTGGAAGTCGCGTGATGTCATTTGAACGACATGCGTACTTCCTTCGAGCGACATATGCTTCTCGTTCGAACGAGCTCTGTTTTCGAGGTGGCGTATTTTACTATAAATACTCATTATTTGGTAACTTTTTCATTAAGAAGTCCATACGTTTTCTGGAACAGAAACACTACCAAAGCAGTAATCTTTAGGCTTCTTCTTTTAGGGGTTTAATCCTTTTTTGTTTACAATTCACAAAACTCCCATCTTGCTTTAGTGAATTGTTTTGGTGTTCAAGAACAGATTTTTGCCCTTCTTTATTCTTTGTGGGGAGAGCTCTATAACCGGCAGCTGCATGCTATTGTGGAGGGAGTCCTTGTAAAGATTTCAGACTGCATGTCTAAGATTGCGGTCCTTGTGGTATAGCTACGCGTGAACAACCGCAGATTTCTAGCCGTTGCTTTGAAGGTTTGACGAAGACACCGCGCGTTACTCTTGTGGGTGATGCAAGTTGGTATGTAAGTCAATGGTCTTGTAAACTTTTCAAAGTTCTAGAAATAAAAGGTTTTACCCTGCCGGAATTTTTCCTTAAGCTTGTGTCGCATGCTTTATTTATTTTATGGTTTGACACACGCACACACGCAGTTGAATGATTTGGGGCTGATTTATTTTTGTTTAAAAATAGACACTAATTAAATAAGTGAAGATTTCAGACTGCGTGTCTAGGATTGCGGTTCTTGTGGTATAGCTGCGCGTAAACCACTGTAGATTTCTAGTCGTTGCTTTGAAGGTTTGACGAAGACACCGTGCGTTACTCTTGTGGGTGATGCAAGTTGGTATGTAAGTCAGTGGTCTTGTAAACTTTTCAAAGTTCTAGAAATAAAAGGTTTTGCCCTGCGGGGATTTTTCGTTAAGCTTGTGTCGCATGCTTTATTTATTTTATGGTTTGACACACGCACACACGCAGTTGAATGATTTGGGGCTGATTTATTTTGGTTTAAAAATAGACATTAATTAAATAAGTGTGCCAACATAGAAAGTTGCGAATTTAATCAATTATCACACAGTCGCACTCTTCTCACTTATCACCCATATGCCAATCTTATTAAGGACTGGATAGACTTGATTATGCAAACAAAGTCATAAATTGTTCATTTACTGAGAGAAGGAAACAAATGCACAAATTGGCTGACGCAAGAAGGAGAAAACAAAGATGAATGCAATGTAGAGCTTTAGTCCCCTCTACAACAACTATGATATCTAATGAATGAAGACTTTGTTGGAAATTGGACTTAGAAAAAGCTATCCAGAATTTTCTGGACAGAATTTGAGCAACTTCGAGCTCAAATTTAGGTGGGACCTACACAACAATAATTGTGGGACAATATACGAACGTGTAGTCCTCCGCAAGGAGATTAACGTAGTTTATTCACATGTCCAATTTCATTAAGTTATGAATGATAAATATGTCCCCAAAGTGACCCACAAAGCAATGAAAGTTAATGTATTGGGTATGTTTTAACTCTTATCCCACATTGGAAGAGTAGTGGGAAAATGATGAGTTAATAAAACCCAAATAATGGACTAAGGCTTGGATGCCTTGGGGTATCCCAACTCTTTGAAGGGGAGATGCCCTAAGCTATGCACGGGTTGACTTTCGGTCAAAGGTCCACACGCGCGCGTCCGTCCGGTCGATCGGCTCGGCTTCGGCTTATCTCCTACATTTTTTGGCCGAATTAATTTAACTTTCCGGGCTTTAATTATTAATTAATTAATTAATAACTGTTGGCAGTTATTACCAACAGTTAATTTCGTTTAACTGTTTTTATCAGTTATTGCCAACAGTCACTTACTTCGCTATAAATACAAATGTCTCCCTCCATTTATAAACTAATGAAAAATTCCCTCCTCAAAAATGCTATCATATCTGTTCCAGAAAATTGTTTGTTCTACATAACTCTTTTCACATTTGTTGCATTGTTGTTGAGTAAAAGCCACAGAATTTGAGTTCGTCGTAATTAATTATTGTCGTGCTACATAATTAATTGGAAAATCCGTTGTATCTTGGGAGACAATATTCATCAACCTCGGAGCACATTGGGGGGAATAAATTGTCTTAAGGACACTGTGAAAATTCACAGGACTCGGATTATTTTTTCTATTTCTATTATTGTTTCTGCAAATTCAAGTAAGTTTCTATTTTCTGTAATTTCATTTTATTTCTGTATTTAGATTATAATTCGTAATTCTGTACTTTTGTATTTATTAAACAGTAGACATAACAGACTTACAAGGAGTTCCCAGATTGAGGGGTTCTCAATTAATGTAGTTTTACTCCTTGAGTAAAAAACGAAAGGTAAGTGCATTACCAGCCCATATTGTGTATATGTGGGTTGCTAAGGTAAATACGAGGTAATAACCCAATTTTCTTGTCAAGTATATAATATAAAGGTGATAAACGATGTTGTTTTTGTTGAAAACTCCGACGGAACAATGTTATGCCTCATAGTATTAGTCTTGAAGTGCACGCAGGCTGATCCTAGGAATACCCTTTGTTAGCAACGCGATCACACCACGATCGTACTCGCGGTTCAACTAAAATTACTCATAAACTTTATCATCGAATGTTAAAAGGGTCAAATGTACTTGGTTGAAGATAGAATATTATCTAAAGATTAAAAATCGAAGAAAAAAGAATGATTTTCTTTTGAATTAGTTATAATAAGAAAATAAATAAAATTCGCTTCATTTGTTGTCATTTAATTTCGAGCTTTTAAAAAAAATATCAAACTATTTCTTTCATTTTTCTTTTTCTTATAATGTTCTTATTAACAAAAAAAACTTTTTTTAGAAGAGGGACAGAATCCCCACACGTATTATTAATAATAGGAGAAATAGCCTCTCTAGGTGGCATTTACAAACTCAATGAAAAAAATAAAATTCCTTGGGGAGCCAATGACCAAATAATGAAGACTAAAATTAAGTTTGGGGCTTTATCATAGATCCATTACAATAAAGGAATCTATGAATACTTAATAACATATCTAAAATAGCTACATCTCATTGAGTCTAACATACAAGCTCCTCTCACCAATCTAGGAAGCTCTAAGAATTCTTTATAGACTTTCTTAGAATGAAGGGACGCTCCAATGTTTTCAAGGAAATCCACAACCAAATTTATTTCTCTGTAACAATGGTTTTTATATTAATATGTTTTTATTAACAAAAAAATACAAAATATTTTTATTCGACCTTTTTTCGATCCTTGATATATATAGATTGCATTCATGGTTCATGCTTTTATGAAATTGTCCACTTTTCATAAAGAATATTATAAGAACGAAAAATGGTAAAATGACTCTAAGAAATGGCAATATGATTTTTGCTAAATTGACATCTTGGAATGATTTGTTTAAAGTAACAAAATGATTTGTTTAGAATGATTGTAAGTATTGTAATAAAATGAAATAATAATTATGATGACTACGTAGTTGCGATAAACTAAATATAACAAATCGTTAAGTTAGCTCTTACACCATTAATATGTTACGATTCCTAAACCAATAAGAAAAGGGCATATGGACTCATTATTTACTAGAATGAGTTCGGCTCAATACTAGTGGGGTCGATCTGGGCATTCTGTTCGGCCTTAGTATTCAAGACAACACATTTAACTTCATCATTTGGAATTTGGGTTAACTTTGATCAAATAGCTTCATCACATGCATAAGTCAGGCAATGGGATAACGTCAGTAGTATACCCACCTGCTAAAAACCAACAAATATTTGTTCCACCATGTGTGCACATGCTAAACTGTACGATTATTCCTCAACTATCATGTAAAGTGGGTATGTGTTTAGTCTATAAAGAGAAAACCCCTAACACATTCTAGTGGACTAGATAGAATAGTAAATAAACATACTCTCACGCCCATATTTAAGTAGGTGGGAAGTAATCTAAAAAGGACAACTGGTTGAGCTTACATACTCTTATTAGACACCACATTAGGTCGAACTACGTAAATCTAGATTCATTCCCTTTCTTCAACCTCTTTTTATAGCGAGTCTTAAACAAGTATTCTGTTGATTTACATCAATTTATTTATGATCATTTATAATTGTATGCTTTCACTAAGACCAAATCAGTATATCAATTTTAAACGATAATATTAGTTATTCAATTTAAATAAAATAATGTTATAATATGGTTACTGATAATAGTATGATTTTTATAAAGCTAACATTGTGATTTGTTATAAAATGATATTGTAAACATTGTTTCAAAAGACCGATTTGTAATTTTAATGTCCATGCCATTGTATTGTTATAATACCGCACAATCATGAGTTAACTTCACAATTACACAAATGGTCTCTTTGATTGTCATTAGTTTGTTTTCAACATAAACTCTTATATTAGTTCATTTATAGATTTGTTGAGCCCGATTTTAAATAAATTCTATCAGAATAATAGTAATATTTATTATTATCGTCTTAAACTAGTGTATGGATTTGTGAGTCTTACCTAGTAAATATTGGTAATAAATAATAATATTAATAGATAAAGAAATTATCATTACAAACTTGCCAATTTTGAAATAATAAAGTGGGATGAGAGATAAAGAAGGAAATCAAAGATTAACGTTGTTCATCACAGTGCGGGGCCTACGTCCATGAGTGCGATGCAGATTGTATGTGTCTCAATGGACAATAGCAATGAAAAGATGGATTACGAGTTCTCTCAAATCTCTTTAGGGTTTTGCATATGGCGATTAGGTAGAATATTTATTGATCGCTTATACCGTTGGATTGATTGCTATTTATAGGTAGTTATTAAATACATGGTGCGTAATGGAACAGGTGGAGTACCTTTATAGGTAAGGAAGTTACACCATGTACATTCCAAAAGCCAGATAATGATGACATTGTTACAACACGATAAAATTAGAATAATATTTAATCTCTTCACGCATGTAGGGGATAACATGACTGTTAGTATTCCATCACGTTCCATAATTGGAGCAAGGTTAGAGTTAACAGGATCAATAAACACTTTTAACCAAGACCCTATTAATGATTAGATGGTCTGTTATTCAGCAGAGCTAAGCATATTTACACCTAAGCTGACCACATTATCCCGAGCTGAGCAGGTTTATGGACCCAAATGGAGACACATGTCATCTCTTAAGGGGCTAATAAGATTTTATATATTTAGAGTATAATAAAATCCCCAAGACTCCATTTATGAAAGGATTTTATAACAGGTTAATCGAAGTGGTTAATATTCAGACTAGTTGCTAGGTGAAATGAATGGATGAAATGTTAATTAGCAATATAATTCGGCTTTAAGAGATCTAGTCGTCTTTGATTCTTCCCAACGCGCACTGAGAAAATACACTTGGCATGTGACTTGAACTGGTGCTTGGAGTATTCATTACACACCTTTGTGGAAATGCATGGGTTCTATTAAAACTACGCTTATTTCCTTTTCAACGCGTGAGATCATAAGTCCATAATGAGATGTTTGTAGAAAAAAGGTATAATGCCATGTCGTTAGAACGACAAGCCAATGTTATTTGAATGAATGTTATTGTGTTTTGAACCACCTATTATTTGAATGAATGTTATAGGGTGTTTGAACCACCTATTATGTGAATGAATGTTATAGTCATTTGAACCACCTATTATTTGAATGAATGTTATAGTCATTTGAATGAATGTTATTTTGAAAGGACCAATGTCCTATCTGTTGTGTTCTACCCATTTATTACATTTGAAAATATAAAAGCCGAAAATATTTAGCAATTGGAAAGATTGATGTTTGTTGCCTAGGATAATACACAACTTTCAAAGATTATACAAAAACTTGTATAATCTTTATGTAAATAGGATATTTGCCTCTAATTCGTTGTGATTGATACAAAAATTTACGTACAAATTTTTTGTTAATGTACAATATTTTCTATGTTTAAAATTGACACAAGTGTTGACAAATTTTATTTTATTATTTGTGTGGGATATATTTGTCAAATAAATTTGTCACTTCTTACAATTTTTTTAAAACTAAAATATTTTTAAAACTGTTTTAAATAAAAGAAACTGTTTTATAAAATTGCTTTAAAAAAATAACTGTTTTATAAAAACTGCTTTATAAATGTTTTAAAAAATGTATGAAAAAATATTTAAATAAAGTAATTGAATTCACTTTTATTTTCCCTAATTGATTGTTTGATAACTTCATGTGAGAAAACTAGATAAAATTTGACAAATTTTAATTGTGAAATTTTTTGTCATCCTCACTTTTGAATCAAACGGATCCTAATATTTCTTTTTAACACGGATTTAAAACTAGTAAAGTTCAAAATCCAAAATTTTAAAAAAATGATTAAAATTTATTAAAACAATTTTATCTGATGTTAAAGTTGTGAAAAAAATGAAAACAAATCAGTTTTTCTTTGTAAAAAAGAAAAAAAGAAAAAGTAGAAGACATGTGTATCACATGTAATCAAATATCTAGTGATATTGAGATTAGGGTTTGTGGTCATTGTTGCCCCAACGAAGACACCCAAGTTATATTGTAGATTCACAATGAAATGGAGGATTTTATGGATGCTATTTCAATAAATTCAAGTTTTGAATTTATTGATAGGTTAATTTTAAGAGAAAAATATAAAATTGGATAAAAAAATATTTTTTAGAGCCAACAATCATGTGTGATATATATATATATATATATATATATATAGAGAGAGAGAGAGAGAGAGAGAGAGACTCACCTACATCATGCAGTATACATCACACCGTACATCACACCTAATTATAGGCACTAGAAAACTTTTTTTTCAAATTTTATATTTTTCCCTTGAAATTAGCCTTTCAATCAACACATATGCAAAAAATTAGGTCAAAATACATTTTTTAGCTATTTTTAAAAAATTCACAAAAGACTGCTGGCTCAGACCCTTATAAATAAGGTATTTTTAGAAGTTTTTTGCGAATTTTTTAAAAATAGTTAAAAAATGTATTTTGATCTAATTTTTTGCATATGTATTGATTATAAGGTTAATTTCGAGGGAAAAATATAAAATTTGAAAAAAAAAAGTTTTTTAGGGTCTGTAATTAAGCGTGATGCATGGATGATGTACGTGAGCCTTCTCCTATATATATATATATATATAGTGAGGATCTCCCGTATATATCAAACGGTATATACCAATTTTTTAAAATAGTAAAAAAAAATATTTTTTGGCTGAATTTTTTTTTATGACGTTTAAACAATTTAATAGACCCGTATAAAAAAATCAACTCAAAATAACGTTTTTTGCTATTTTAAAAAAATCGGTCAAAACTGCAAAAGTTTGACCAATTTTTTTAAAATAGAAAAAATGAATTTTTTGTCCTGATTTTTTTATTTGGCTCCCCCGAAATGTTTAAATATCATATAAAAAAACTCAAGTCAAAATCATTTATAGAATAGGTCCGCGCCAGAGGTATGTACCATTGATATGTGTCGTTTGGTATGTACAAGAGTCTGACTCTCTCTCTCTCTCTCTCTCTCTATATATATATATATATATGCACACACACATATTTATCAATTTTGTCAATTTTTTAGAAAATTAAATTTAAAAACAAGTACCAAACGCACACTAATTTTTATAAATGGGAAATCCAAATTTAAATACTGTCTCAAAACCATATTTAAATCATATTTCTTCTAAACACGGATTCAAAATTAGTAAAGCTTAAAAATCTTTTTTTTTTTTAATTTTAAGCAATCTTATCCCTTGTTAAAGTTGTGAGAAAAATGAAACAAATCAGTTTTGCTATTTATTTTTTTTACAAAGGAAATAATGGAAGACACGTGTATGATGTGTAATTAAACAATCTTTATCTCATTTATTTGTAGTTCTTGTTGTCCCAAGGAAAAAAAACGTTTTGAAAATATGGAGTGAGAGAGTCTCCAAGCCAGTTTTGGCAAGATATAATTATAGTTGAGAGTGACAGTCCAGCTAACCACTGTCCTGTTTACTCTATTGTGAAATTATTACAATTGAAAAAAGGGTGGAGCTATTAGCTCTCCATCAAACTCTTTTGACACTCTGAGATATAATTAAATGTCAAAAATATTCTTGTTATAAAATATAAAACTTCTTCCACCATATTGTTACTTAATCTTTTCAAGTCATTCATTATTCAAAAATAATAAAGATGTTACTAAACTCAAATTCCCTCTTTCCACTATAATTAGAATATCTAACAGGGCACACTATTGCCACTCCTATAATTCTTCTAGCATTCCACTTTGAATTACAATGACAATATTACCCATTTTGACAATTACTAATTTTTTAACATCTTTTCTCTCTTTTATTAAATTAATTAATGATTAATTTGTCAATAATTGTTGTTCAAAGTTTGAATTTTTTTCTTTGCTTAAATTGTATTTAATTATTGAATTAAAAAATAATTAAAAATAATTGTTGTCTAACATTTTATCACCATTCTTCAAGTGGTGTTCAAGTAATAAAGGATAAATGAATCACCCAAAATTCTGTGCGGAAGAGATATTATGGGGAGAGGGGCTTTATTGTCATTTATTAATTTTGTGTTTGAAAGTGGAGTGCCGTAGGACTTTATGGAACGCCGATAGCGCTACCCTATATATATATATATATATATATATATATATATATAATTCTTCATTTTATCAAATTTTCCTTTTTCATAAACTATCCAATGTGTTTTCCATTAATGTTTTTTATCAAATATATATATATTTCTGTTAAAATTGTTTTTTATTGTTAATTTTATTCTCGTTAAAAACTGATTTATTTTTTACAAAGCTGTTTTTTACATCATTAAAGGATTTGACATGATTTTTTTTTCATTTGATGAAATGAAAAATTTGACAAGAAAAAATCATGACTACTTTTTCTTTTCTTGTTACCACACGAGAGATTCACTAAACCGACATATTATATTGGCTTTTAAACGGATAGATATTAATATTATTATTTCAATGAAATGAATTAGGAGCGACTCAAATATCACACATACTTAATACATTGTTATATAAGACAAACGTATGCATAATTTCCATAAATCAATAACATAACATAGATAGATAGATGGAAATGCACGTTCAACACTAGACTCGGCTTATTTCTTACGAACGTACACAGGCATACACATAAGTAAAACATACAGCGACAGACACATACATGTTGTGTCTATTATGTCCCATCCCATGAACACTAGTCGGATTAGAAAGTAGCAACGTTGGCAGTGGGGGTGATAATGTTATTGCTCACTAAATCTAGGGGACCCGTACAAGCACCCAACTGACCACCAACTCCGACGCAAGTACAACCGGATTGGCAGGGGCTCCAAGGAGCACAACCTTTACCCCAGCATTGACCAAGGGAACTATAAATGTTGAGGAGCATGTTGGAATCCAACATCTTCTTATTGTTAACAACCGTATTGTCAGTGGGGGTGATAATTTTACGATTGTTAACAACCGAATCGGCAGTGGGGGTGATAATTTTATTGCTCACTAAATCTATCGGACCAGTACAAGCACCCAACTGACCACCAACTCCGAGGCAAGTACAACCGGATTGGCAGGGGCTCCAAGGAGCACAACCTTTACCCCAGCATTGACCAAGGGAACTATAAACGTTGAGGAGCATGTCGGAGTCCAACATCTTCTTATTGTTCACAACCGAATCGGCAGTGGAGGTAACAATGGTTGCCATAAACCCCATAGCTACCAACAATGTCATCAAAACAACCTTCTTCATTTCCATGTCTTTCTCTTAGAATATGAGTGTTTGTTATATCCCAATGGCTCTCCACCATGTAGTATTTATAGAGGATTCTGTCAAACATAAACCTTATCAAACTAAGGCTAAAACCGTCAAATCTACTTTCTTAAAGCTAGAACAGTTTTAAATGGTGAAAACAAATACTACATGGTTGACCTACTGTTTTCATTCAACGTTACCATTTTTTATTAAAAAATATCAGACATTATTTTTTAAAGTTCGTTTTCATTTTGAATATATAATAATCATAAAAGGCTGTTTTTTATTTCAAAATAATAATGCAATTAATTAAAAAAAATAATAATTAAAATGCATGATCATTAAAAAAAAACTATTGCGTTATTGGTTTTAAAAATGGCAGAAAAAATGGACGTTGTTTTATAAAAAAAAATTGACGTTAATTATACTAAACAAAAATTCCTTTTGAAAAAATTTAATGTTTTTAAAATTATTATTATTTACAATAAGCGTCCGTTTGATTCAAAAGTGGACAAATGCCCTGAATGGTAAATTTTTTCATGGAATGACAATATCCATGGCAAATTCTATAATGTTCGAATCAGGGTTTTTTATTAACATTAATTTTTTCAGTTAGAAAAGTAAGAAGTTTGTTGCAAATAATGGCAAAAATGGGTAATGTAAACAAAGTGATACATAAAAAAAAAAATTAACAAAAAAAAGTAAAAAAATTTAACGAAAAAATAATTATTAAAAAAAGTTCGTATAAAACCAATTTTAACAAAACAAAAATGACTTGCAATGAAAAAAAAATTCTTAAAATAATAATAAAACAACTAATAACAAAATAATATTCTTAAAATAATAGTTTTAACAATAGAAACGATTTAAAAAAAAGTTTTCAGAACAAAAAAAAACTGTAATCGTTTTCACCAAAAAATAGTTTTAGCAAAAAACATTTTGAAAAAATCGAGTTTTAACATAGTTTTAGCTCAAAAGTGAAACAATTTTGACCGGGAAAAAACAGTTTGACAAAAAAACAAACTTAACAATAAAAAACAGTTTTAGCCGAAAAACAGTTTTTAAAGAAAAATATTTTAAAAAACAAACTGTTGTAATAGAGAACAGTTTTTAATTAAAAAAAAAAAAACTGAATTAACGAAAACATAAAAATATTAAAAAGACAGTTTTTAACGAAATAATAGATTTTTAATACATATTAACAAACATAAAATAATAAATAAAATATTCAATTACCACAATTTACTATATTTGTCGTGGTGTATCAAAACCAAGCCTAATATTTTTATGGGATGTTTTAACAGCATCATCATCCAATTTATAATTATATATTTTTTTTTTTTGTGACAATCACGAAATGTCTGAACCAGCTTACACGCACTTTGACTAATTTTCATTCGAGATTCGTTACGTTCGCTGACCAAGCATTATTTTAACAGTATCAGAATTTGAACTGCAAATCAAACTCAATTTACTATCAATACTGTTCCAGTGACAATTTTATACTACGAAACCAATTTGCAATTATTTGTAATCGGAGTTAACCCATAATGGACCCATATCATTATCCGGCACCACAACTTCACCATTATTAAGTGGAAAGCAACCATTAGTGGTCCAATTCTTTTATTGAAATCCTTAGTGATCTTTCCGGATTGGGTTTGTCGTTTGAGAAAGCCAGTTTTGGCAAGATATAATTATAGTTGAGAGTGACAGTCCAGCAAACCACTCCTGTTTACTGTATTATGAAATTATTACAATTGAAAAAATTAGCAAGTGTAAAGATTGATGTTTGTTTCCTCGGATAACACACAACTTTCAAAGATTACAAAGGTAAATGGGTATTTGGCTATGATTTGATGTGTTTCATATATAAATTTATTTATACGTTATTTGTTAATATATAACACTTTTTATATTTGAAATTGATATAAATGTTAGCAAATTTTACTTTGTTATTCGTGTGAAAAATTTTACCAAACAAATTTTTCACTTCTTACAATTTTTTTTTTTAGATTTTTTATACTAAAATATTATTAAAACTGTTTTAAAAACTGTTTTAAATAAAAAATGTCTTATCGGATTGTTTTATAAAAAAAACGGTTTTAAAACTGTTAAAAATACTGTTTTAAAAGGCCTAAAAACTGTTTTGAATAATAAAAAAAACGGTTTCGAATATTGTAAAAATTGTTTTATAAAAATGTTGTAAAAAAACTGTTTTAAAAATTGTTTTAATAACTGTTTTCTAAAAACCGTTTTATAAAAATTGTTTTAATACTGCTGGCAAAAAAAATTATTCTCTTATTTTTTAATGATTCTTTTATTTTTAAAGGTCCGTGCCATCGGCACCCCTAATTTTGAAACTTATTTTTTTTTAATTTTACAACATTTAAGACAATTTTTGTATTTCTTAAAACTGTTTAAAGCTCCGCGTAAAAAAAACTATTCTAAGAACAATTTTTGTATTTTTGTATTTCGTGTCTTATCTTGTTGTATTTTAACACATATAATTTTAACATATTTTTTTTATTAGACTGTTTTTTTTTTATTTGAAAATTATGTTTTAAAAAAAATAATTTATATTTGACAAAACAAAAAAAAAGTGTATGTTAATGACGTGGCAAGTACACATTTTAAGTAGGAAACCAAAGTCGTTGTATTCTTACTCTTTGTGATTAGAGGACAATGTTATCTTTATGGGAGGAATTTGTAATTGAATGATAAAAGGGTAACTATGTCATTTTATAACTTCATCGAGAGAATTGAGGTGCCACAAGACTCACAAGGAGTGCAGATAGCCATATTCGAAATGTTAGTTGGAACAATGAATGAGGAGAGAGACCATGAAAAGAAGAAATCACGTGATTGAACAATATCAGTTTTTGATGTGATTGGACAATATTAGTTTTTGGTGTCATTGAAGACAACAAAAAAAAAAAATCATAAAGGTAAAAAGGGTATTTTCCGATAATCGGATGTTTTGATACAAAAATTTATTTACAAACTATTTTCTAATGTACAATATTTTTTATGCCTAAAATTATCACAAATGTTGGTAAACTTTGTTTTGCTATTTGTGTGATAAATTTTTGCCTAACAAATTTGTCACTTCTTAAAATTTTTTATTTTTATTTTTTTTACACTAAAACACTTTAAAAACTGTTTTATAATCTTTTAAAAAACAGTTTTAAATAAAAAAAAACGGTTTTATAAACTGTTTTAAAATAAAGAGTTGTTTAAAAAAATATTTTAAATGTTTAAAAACAGTTAAAAAAATTGTTTTAAATAAAAAATGTTTTATAGAACTGTTTTATAAAAAAGCGGTTTTAAAAGCACTGTTTTTAAATGTCTAAAAGCTGTTTTCAATAATTAAAAAACTGTTTCGAATATTGTAAAAATTGTTTTATAGAAATGTTGTAAAAAAACTGTTTTAAAAATTGTTTTAATAATGTATTCTAAAAACCGTTTCATAAAAACTGTTTTATAAAAATGTTTTTAAATGTTTTTAAAAAATGTATGAAAAAATATTTAAATAAACTAATTGAATTGACTTTAATTTTGCCTAATTGATTGTTTGATAACTTCATGTGAGAAAACTAGATAAAATTTGACAAATTTTAACCGTGAAATTTTTTGTCATCCCCACTTTCGAATCAAACAGATCGTAATATTTCTTTTAAACACGGATTTAAAACTAGTAAAGTTTAAAATCCAAAATTTTTAAAAAATGATTAAAGTTTATTAAAACAATTTTATCTGATATTAAAGTTGTGAAAAAAATTAAAACAAATCAGTTTTCTTTGTAAAAAAGGAAAAACGAAAAAGTGGAAGACATGTAATAAAATATATAGTGATATAGAGTTTTGGGTTTGTGGTTATTGTTGCCCCCAACGAGAACACCTGAGTTATATTCTAGATTCACAAAGAAATGAAGGATTTTATGGATACTATTCAGTTCAACCAGCTGGTAGAAGTTGGCATATGGTCCATGATTGCACGTTTGATGTTGTAGTTGAGACTGACAACTCACACCTCATAAATGCGAAAGTTTATATTTTTTTTTTGGTGAAAACAGGAATTAAAACAAACAGAAGCAACAAAGTCGAACCAGCTGGGACTTAAACAAAATAGAACCCCTCCTCCTCCATTTCCTCGTCCACCATCCTTAGGAATTCCTCCGGCTCATGATTGTACTCTTTGTATAGGTCATCCGACTTTCTTCCGATCTTTACCATGATATCCGCCATGAAGTTGCTTGCTCTTGGGATACGGACGATGTTGATTTTTAGCTCTTTCACAAGCTCCTTGCAATCCTCAATGGTATTCGCCAAAGGATGGTTTAGGATATTATCCTGTTTGATGAGATTGATGGCTTCAAGACAGTCGTTTTTCAGGCACGCGTTCATCCACTTTTTTCTGAGTGCGAGGTTTAGGCCATGAAAAATTCCTTCAAGCTCCGCACGTAGGGGGCTAGCAGAACCCTGCATTCTTCCGGTAAAGCCCATGATCCATTCTCCATCTTGATTTCTAACCACTCCACCAAAGGATCCCATACCACATCCATGATCAAATCCACCGTCAGTGTGGATGATGGTCCTTCCTGCAAAAAGGCACGGTTCCCGAATTAGTAAGCTCGTTTCTCCCCCATTAACTTTTGCTCGCTTGATGTTTTGAGCTTCAAAAGCATAATTTGTGTAAATCATAACCAAGCGGGCAACTGTTGATGGGGTCTCAACAATGTTATTAAAAACTAAATTGTTTCTGGATTTCCAAATATGCCATAAGGTAAAAATAAAGCAATTATACCTTTCTTTCCTCAAATCGCCCCAAATGTTTAGAGCAATCCACTCATTAATACTACCTGGTAAATTGAGGTCAAGGTTGTGGTCGAAGCCAAGTGTACACCAAATTTCCCTAGTGTGATTGCATCCCTTAAATAAGTGTTCGATGTCTTCGAGGAGCCCACACCGTGGGCAGTCACCACTACACGTAAGCCCTCTACGCATACGATGTTCATTTGTGAGGATTTTACCATGTAGTACTGTCCACAAAAAGGTGCAAATTTTTGGTGGGATGCTTAACTTCCATAACTTTTTCCAAACTTCCCATGGTTGGTGTTCATTATTCTTGGTAACAAGGAATTGATAGCATGAACTAATAGTGAACTTCCCTTTATTGCTTAAAGACCAGGATGGGTTATCATCACAACGGCGAATACGGGAAAGGGGGATGTTAAAAATATCATTGATAGTGTTCAAGTTGAAGTAATTTTCAATAGTTTTAACATCCCACTTCCCGTTTTCGTCAATAAGGGCCTCAACGTTAACCTTTTCAAGGTTCCTCGGGTGTTGCATAGGGTTGATCACTTTATTCCCCACCCACCAGTCTTTTAATATGCTTATGTTTTTACCATTACCAACATTCCATTTGATGTTTGTCTCAAGGTTACCTCTACATTTTATAATACTTCTCCATATATGGGACGCCTTATTACATTTTTCCCACATTCTCGGATTTTGACCCGCTTTATATTTTTTCCTTAAAACTTCAGCCCATAGAGATTTATCCTTATTCACAATTTTCCATCCTAGTTTAGTGACACTAGCTTGATTATTTTTCTCACTCTTTCTTAACCCAAAGCCCCCATTCACTTTGGGACTACAAACTTTGTCCCATTTAACAAGATGGATCTTTCCCTTACCATTATTTTCTCCCCATAGGAAATTCCTATTAAGTCTATCAATCTCATTACATATTTTAACCGGAATCATGACATTTTGCATGCAATAATTAGGGATGGTGGACGTAACCGCCTGGATAAGAGTTTTCCTTCCCGCAAGAGAGAGGAGTTTAGATTTCCACCCCGTTAATCTTTTTTGGATTTTTTCAATAATGTCATTAAAATGAGAGGCCTGTAGCCTACCATGTATAAGTCTATTACCAAGGTATATACCAAGGTCGTTAGTGAGGTTCATACCAAACCAATGACCCGCCTTTAAAGCCTCTTTTTTAGGGATATTAGGGGACGCAAACAACTTAGATTTGGAGTAATTAATTTTTTGCCCCGAGATATGGCAAAACTCCTCAAGGGTGTTAATGACAGTTTCACATGACAAGATATCATTTTCCGTGAAAAGAATAAGATCATCAGCAAAAAAGAGGTGGGTGATGTGGGGGCCCCTAGGAGAGGCCTTAATACCTTTCCAATCCTTACAATTAACTCTATCAGTTATCATGGCAGATAAATACTCCATACACATAACGAAAAGATAAGGGGAAAGAGGGTCTCCCAGACGGAGGCCCCTAGATGGTTTAAAGTTGGGGAGGGGGGCACCATTCCAAAGAATAGAAGTCGTTGTGAATTTAACACAACTTAAAATAAGGCTGCAAAAATCCTTATCAATATTAAACCAATTCAGAACTCCCTCGAGGAAGTCCCAATCCACTCTGTCGTAAACTTTTTCTAAGTCAATTTTGAGGATATATCCCCCAGTTTTACTTTTAGTGTTCATAAGAGTGTGTATAATTTCCTGGGTAACAATAGCATTACCAGAAGCTTGTCTCCCAGGGAGGAAACTAGCTTGGTGGGGGCTAATAATCCGGCAAAGAATAGGTCTAAGTGTATCCACAATAATTTTGGCCAAAATCTTATAAGAAACATTACAAAGAGTAATAGGTCTAAACTGCGAGATGTTCTCGGGGTTGTCCACTTTAGGGATGAGCGTTATAAAACTGTTATTTAGATCACTAGGGAAGCACTTTTCATGAAAACATTTTTGGCAAAAGTTCAGAAGGTTAGTAGCGATGGTTTTCCAAAAATGTTGGTAAAAAAGCGGTTGGACACCATCCGGTCCAGTAGCTTTGAGAGCTTTCATGCTAAAAGTAGCTTTCCTCACTTCCCCCAAAGTAATTGGAGTAGTTAAGAAAAGGTTATCATCGTCCACCAACTTCAAATTATCCAGGTTTCTAAGTTGGCTTTGAATATTAAAATTAAAGTCCGCTTTGAATAAATCCATATAGTAATTATTTATGTGGTTAGAGATGATCAAACCATTATCAGTCCATCCCCCGTTAATCAGGAGATTTTTTATACAGTTTCTCCTTCGTCTAATAATAGTGGTAGTATGGAAGAATTTTGTGTTTCGATCGCCCTCGTTAAGCCATTGGATTCTCGACTTTTGTTGCCACAAACTTTCTTCGTATCTAAGAATCGTGTTAAACTCGTTACGTAGCTTAAATTCAAGGTTGGCGAGGTTATGAGAGTAGCACGTTTCTTGAGTTTTTTGTATGCCACTTAAACGTCTAAGGATACGCTTTTTATTTTTAAAGATATTACCGAACGTAGAGATGTTCCAACTTTTAATCTTTTCCGTACATATCTGGATGTTAGTATCAAGATTAGAGACATTATTCCAATATAAATTAACGATGTCGTTAAAATCATCTCTATCAAACCAACAGGCCAAAAGCCTGAAAGGTTTAACCAAGTTTGGATGTTTAGACGTACCTTCCATTCTGATAACTATAGGACAGTGATCCGATGCAGTCCGTGGAATGTTCTCCACATTTGCCTCAGGGTATTTTAGATTCCACTCCGCGTTGACCAGTCCTCTGTCTAATCTGACAAGAGTGTTAGCCATGCCCTTCCTGCTGTTTGTCCAAGTCAATTTAGGTCCCGTACACCCCAAATCAGAAAGATTGCATTTGTTAATGTCTTCGAGGAGAGTAGTGTCAGTTTTATCCACCACCTTCTTCCCGAAGCTTATTTTTTCAGAATTATCCACATGATCGTTGAAATCCCCCGCCACCAACCACGGAATATTGATGTTTTCAGACATATCGCAAAGGTTATCCCAAAGTTTTCTACGCAGTTGTCGGAGTGGGCTGGCATAAATCGCAGAAAAGACCCACTCCTCATAGTTATTTTTGGAAGCCAATAAGTGTATTGCTTGTCTCGTAACAGATAGAGTTTCCAAATTAATGGAGTTTGGGTTCCAGGTAACCCAGATACCCCTAGACCTGCCAACTGGTTCAGAGACCTCCCTGTTAGTAAAACCAAGGCTGTCAAAAAAACCAGTTAAGTTTCCAATGGGTATATGGGTTTCAAGGATCACCATAACATCAGGGTTATAAATTTTTTTCAGTTCAGAGACAGTAGGTTTAAATAGGGGTTTGCCAGCCCCACGACAGTTCCACACAATAACCACCATAGATGACTTATTATGGATGAGTGAGTCCATTTCGTTGATTGTCCAGCAGCAGCTTTTAGCTATTTCTTGGTGGAGCTGAGTGTCTCTGCACTTCTCTTCCATTATCGCTGTGATTATCTTCTCGTTTCCCCATACTTGCTCCAGGGTGTTGATTATGATCTTGATTTTGGATAACTTCCAACTCACTTGCATGATGGCTGCCACCTCTACACTCTCCGCTAAGTTGGTTGATACCTCTCCTGCTGACAGCATCAGGTTTTGGATTTGTACATCCCCTAGGAAGGCAAGGGGGTATGGGAGTGTCATTTTTGGTTTGAGTTACGGTCGTGTTTTTTTTCACAGATGAGGTTATACTTAGGGCTTCACTGATATCCGAACTTTCTAAATTTAGGTTCCGTGCTTGGTCAAGTTGGGAGTTTCCTATTTTATGGATAGAGCCTACCGTTAGCTCATTTAAAGTTTCTGAGTTTGACACAATGTGATCCGTACAACTACCGCTGCCAATGCCTAGTTGGCTATTTCCCATGCCATTATGCACCCCTATTTTATTGATATTCTTATGCGTATGTTGTACCTGGGCCACCTTTCCCCCTGACTCCAAGCTTCTTGTTAGTACTTTCCTTTTGGATGCTACCTCACGGTTTGTCCCGATTATCCCCCTAGTTGGCTTTCTGGCGTCAGCCGCATTTAATGAGTAATTGTTACTTGCGACAGGTGTCACCCCCAGTCCCTTAGTATGCAGGCCTTTATTACTGAAACTTGCTTTACCAGTTATTTTATCATTTTGCTTCTGCATCTTGTCACCTCCATCACTACTAAGTGCAGAGAACCTATTGTTGTTTCTTCCTAAATTTTCTTTAGTTCCATTTAGACTAAATCTACTTCTATCGTTCCCAAATTTTTTATTTCGTTGCACTAACATCCACGGACCAAATTGGTCCTTATTCTTTTCCACGTCACCGTCGCTATTCCCAGAGTTATCTGCGACAGCATTCTTTGGGTTATAGCCGTTATCAGTTTGTCTAGCCGGAGCTGCTCCCATACTATCCGAGGAAGAAATATCAGATGTGGTACTTGTATTTCGGTTTGCTGCGTTTAGAGGGCAAAACTCAGTTTTGTGGCCAATTTTACCACATTTAAAACATAAATATGGCAAAAATTCATACTCCACTCTATACTTTCGTCCATCTAACATGTAGCATGGGATTAGAGGTTTTGCCAGGTCAACTTCAACACATATCCTCGCAAATTTACCTCTAGAAGAAGACACAGAATTGAAATCTGTCTTAATAGGTCTCCCAAGCTTGCATCCAATCTGGAAGAGAGCCCTTTCATCAAACCATTCAATAGGCAGTCTTGGTAATCTGACCCATAATGCAGTAGTCACCTGGTTTGCTTCAAGAGGATTAAAGTTTGGAATCCACTTTCTAACAATTAGGTAGTGGTTATTTATTACCCATGGACCACCTGTCAAGACATTGTAATAGTCTTCCTTCATCATAAATTTGAATAAGTAATGACCCTCCTCCAAATCAACAATTTCATAATCACCCTGCAGGTTCCAAAGTGAGGAGACTCTTGCATTTAGTACTTTGAATCCTATATTCCTACCAAGAAGGCTAACGATTACACTATCATTCCACTTCTCCCTTAATTTTTCTACGTGTTTTTTGGGGATAGATACCACTGGGCATAGAGGATCCTCCTCCTCTTCCACCGGTTTGCTGTTGAGATCCATGGTTTGGCTGTTATTTTCACTTGATTCCTCCATTTCATCATCAGACCAAACACAGTTGGCATCATAAAAAAATATGTCAGAGTTCTGCTTCTTGCCCACTGCATCCTTGTAAGATAGTATCTTTTTTGGTCCCTCCCTTTCTTCATCGCCTTGAGTCGTGTTTAGTTCAGTTGTCATCTTTGTTGGGTTTTCGTCCAGAACCATATCTGCGTTAGCCCCTTCCATATTTGAGTAGTTCATCCCATCAACCCGGTTTGAGGAGTTGATGTTTTCGTGATTTTCCATTTCCATATCCACACTTGTATCATGGCCTTTTTGTTTTTTGGTACTCCTTAGCAGAAGGTCTTCTTCCTCCTTGGAGTTACTGGTATGTAGTGGTGGAGGGATTCCCCCACGGATAACCATCTCGTGGTCTGGGTTATCCATATCGCGTTTACAAACAGTAGAGAGCATTTTTTTTTAAACCGCATTTTAACACCTCTTTTCCTTTTTCTTTTTTTTTTTTAAGTTTCTTGTTTGTAAGAATTAATATAAAAATTGTTTTTTATATAAAAATAAAAACTATTTTCCTATTAGTATAATAAAACAGTTTTTTTTAAAGTAAAATGTTTTTTATTAAAAGTAAAAAAAAATAATTTTTCCATAAATAAAAAAATATTATAATTATTAACATGATATCGCGATTGATTAGTGCAGTTAGCGCAGACCCACATTCTCGAACCCACTTCATTTGTTGAATGTGGTTATGCGTAAGCTGCATTAATTAGTCGCGATATTTTTTCAATAAAAAATATCGCGATTAATTAGTGACGTTGACGCGGATCCACTTCATTTGTTGAATGTGGGCGCGCCAGCGGCACTAATTAATTGCGATATTTTTTTAATAAAAAATATCGTTATTAATTAGTGCCGCTGACGCAGACCCACATCATTTGTTGAATGTGGGTCCGCGCCAGCGGCACTAATTAATCCCGATATTTTTTATTGAAAAAATATCGCGATTAATTAGTGTCGCTAATGCGGACCCACATTCAACAAATGATTTCGGTCCGAGAATGTGGGTCCGCGCCAACGACATTAATTAATCGTGATATTTTTTCTCGCTCGGACCCACTTTCCCGGACCCAAATCATTTGTTGAATGTAGATCCGCGCCAGTTACACTAATTAATTGCCATATTTTTTTTAAACAGTTTTTTAATTAGAATTTATAAAATATTTTTTTAAATGATGTTTTTAATTAAAAAAATTATTTTATAGCGTTTTTTTATTAGTAAACATAATTTTTTTAATTTATGAAAAAAATATTTTTTTTAATTTTGATAAAAAGCAGTTTAAATTTAATAAAAAACAGTTTTTATATTAATAGGACTTTGTTTTATATCGAGAAAACGATTTAAAAAAAGAATAGAAAACTTTTATAAAAAAATGACAAAAAAGACAAAAATGTGGTCTCTGGGAGGTTTTACCTGCGGTTCATGTAGAACCTTGAGTCATAAATTGCTGTGCTGGGAATGCTGTGGTGGACAACGTGCTTCTGACCATTGTCCCATGCTAATTCACACTGGTGACGGTAAACAATTTACTCTACTAGGCCTTTTACACTTCTTGTGACTTGGTTTGAGAGTACAACTTGTTATATGGAGTACAACTTGATATAGTTATACTTGAGAGTGGCAACTCACACCGGAGTATTTGTTAGAAAAAAGTTTGATGTCTTCAAAATATCAATTTTTTTAATGTCTTGGATTGTGATTGGTCAATACCGCTATCGCGGATCCATTTTCATCAGTGATGTGGGTTCACGTCAGCGGTATTGACCAACCACAATCCAAGACAGAGACATCAATTTTTTTTCCTTATTTGCTATATGAGAGTGGAAAATCACACCTGATTTGTTCAGACTTTTTGCGACTTGGTTTGAGAAACCTGATTTTGATGAGGGTCTCGTAAACTCGTGGTCGTGGGATGATAACGGTTATGACTTGTTTCGTTTTGTTCAACTTAGGATGGATTATAACGAGAAAAGCCTTTTAAACTTTAGGGCCCGCTTCGTTCTGTATTCAAAAAACTGGATTCAAACGTTGTTTTTAAATACAGTTTTTGTGTTTATAATATTTGGTGTGAATTTGGTAAACTTGTTTTTAAATACAGGTTTTTGAAAATTTGACAAATTTGACAAACATGTATATTTATATTATACATATATGTGTGTTTTTATATATATAAACATATATAAAATTTTCATACGTACATGTTACATGAATATATTAACACATACATAAACTTTCATCCATATATGATACATGAATGTATGCATATATACATACATGTATGCATACATACATGCATGATAAAAATTATTTTTGGGCTGATTTTTATGTGTTGACATATATAGAGAGAGAGCGGATCTCATGAGGTCCATCAATTTGAGGTGCCTGAATGAGATCCATTTTTTTAAATTAATAAAAAAATATTTTTTGGTTGATTTTTTTTATGATTTTTAAATATTTCAGTAGGGTGATATAAAAAAATCAACTCAAAATGATCTTTTTAATATTTTAAAACAATCGATCAAATTTTGTGAGTTTTTAACAACTTAAAAACAAATTAAAAATTGACAGAGTTTGACCGATTTTTTTAAAATAGCAAAACATTTTGAGTTGATTATTTTTTTATGGCCCTATTGAATTGTTCAAAAACCATATAAAAAAAAACAGTCCAATTTTTTTTTTTTAGTGTTTTAAAAAAGTGACCTCATTTAGGGAGCCAAACTGGGACCACACTTGATCCTTTCGCTATATATATTTATAGTACATATGTATTAAAAAATATTATCAATTCATGTATATATATAATTTTCAATTCATGTATGTATATAATTTTTTTTTTAAATATGTACTATATATATACAATAATAATAATATTATTTAACTTTATATTATTTCATACGTAATTTTGTGTACATGTACATATATATTTTTTATTTATAAGAATTACACACATATTAGTGTATTATGTATGTATATTATATATTAAGGTATAAATGCATTAAATATTAAGAATGAATAATTCCGAGTTTAAAAATAAAAAACAGAAGTTATAAATTACCATCAACCTGTTTTCTGAAAAACATTATTATAATACAGAAAAATTATAATTCACTACTTAAAATCAAGTTCACAAACACAATTTTTTATCAGAATTGTATTCAAACATATATAACAAAATTATAATTGCGAACCAAACATGCCCTTAGTTTTTCTAGTGGCATGACCATCACCCATTATTGCATGCAAACTACCATGTTCCCCAAGAGTGTTTGCCACACAATTAATAAACTTGATAGCAATTTGTTATGAAGGGGAGACGATTCTCGTAGAAAATTCACCGGTACGTTTAAGGATGGGTGGTGTAGAGGGAATAAAATCACCCCACCAAACGAGATTAATTTTTGAAAGGCAACAATTTGTCAACTATCTCATTACTATATTAGGGGCATGGAATATGAGTGTTATTAATAACCTCTTTGTCACGAGTGTTACGAATGAAATATTAGGTACCCTTTAATTGCGTGGTAACACTCATGATGATAGACCAACTTGAAACCCTTGCACTAACAGTAAATTTTACATTAAATCTTGTCATATTTCCCTTGTTGACACCGGTCTCAACACCTCCTTTAATGAATTTTGGAATAAAATTTGGCTTCTTAAAATTCCTCAAAAATTAAAATACTTCATTTCGCTTGTGTTGCATGGAAAACTTATAACTAATGCGCATACGTTGGTGAGAGGTATCACTGCCAATGCGGATTGTGACTTACGTAAGATTTGGTTTAATATTTTACAAGTTTCGATGAGTGGCACCAAAGTATGTATCTTACTTTCCATGAGTGGGTTATAAATAATATTTGGCGTAAGAAAAATAATGACTAGAATGCAAACAAATGGTATGTGATATTTATTTCTCGTATTTAGAATGCTAATAATTTACTTGTTTTTTAAGGAAAATGGACTCTACCTCACTTGATTTCCAATTTGGATCGCAATGATATCAAACTATCTTTCACGGGAAATGATAATCAATTGATGATTGATATTGTGTCGCTAATTTCATGGGTGTTTTCACCTACGAATGAGATTAAAGCGAACACCAATGGTAGTTAGAATGAAATGATTTAAATTGGAGCCTTTGGAGGATTGGAACGAGATGATCAAGGAGGGTGGAAGGTGGGCTTCTATGGGAAATTGAGAGGTCCAGCTTGATGTCTTAAAGCCGAGCTTTATAGATTATATAAGGGACTAAATATGATAAGGGAACGAGGATGGAAGAATACGCATGTGGAATCAGATTCCCTTCCGGCGGTGTGCCTCGTTAACTAAACTGATATAACTTATTATAAGGACATATTTTCATAGGTCCGTTATCAATTTGTTATGTCATATACCGCTACACTGTCAAAGACCATTCAAGAGACATCTACATCAAAGACGGATCCGAATTATTCAAGTTCTTCATCATTCAAAGCTTCACGAAGTTTACTTTGGTAAGGTTATGTTTTAAATACCTTTACTTTTCACTTAGAGCTTTTGGGAGATTTTTACAAAATATTTTCTAAGTGTTGGAGCGGACTTTTTCGTCAAATATTGAGAATGAGTATTTTTTCTAAGTTTTGAAGCGGACCTCGATTTTGACGCCCAGGTCGTTCGCGTGAGATCAGCATCTCGTTCGAACGAGATTGGAAGTCGCGTGATGTTGTTTGAACGACATGCGTAATTCGTTTAAGCGACATATGCTTCTCGTTCGAACAAGCTCTATTTTTTAGGCGGCACGTTTTACTATAAATACTCATTATTTGGTAACGTTTTCATTAAGAAGTCCATACGTTTTCCAGAACAGAAACACTGCCAAAGCAGTAATCTTTAGGCTTCTTCTTTTAGGGGTTTAATCCTCTTTTGTTTACAATTCACAAAACTCCCATCTTGCTTTAGTGAATTGTTTTGGGGTTCAAGAACACAACTTTTGCCCTTGTTTATTATTTGTGGGGAGATCTCTACAACCGACAGTTGCGTGTTATTGTGGAGGGAGTCCTTGTGAAGATTTCAGACTGCGTGTCTAGGATTGCTGTCCTTGTGGTATAGTTGCACGTGAACCACTGCAGATTTCTAGCCGTTGCTTTGAAGGTTTGACGAAGACACCGTGCGTTACTCTTGTGGGCGATGCAAGTTGGTATGTAAGTCAATGGTCTTGTAAACTTTTCAAAGTTCTAGAAATAAAAAGTTTTGCCCTACGGGGATCTTTCCTTAAGCTTGTGTCGCATGCTTTATTTATTTTATGGTTTGGCACACGCACACACGCAGTTGAATGATTTGGGGCAGATTTATTTTGGTTTAAAAATAGACACTAATTAAATAAGTGTGCCAACATAGAAAGTTGCGAATTTAATCAATTATCATACAGTCTCACTCTTCTCCAATTGGTATCAGAGCGGGTTACGCTAATTTATTGCGTATTTCTATTTTTCGCAAAAATTTGTGTGATATCGATTTTTTTTTAAATCAGTTATGTGAAAAATCGCAATTTTTCCAATGGAACGCCCATTTAATGAGGAGCCTATTTTTGAAAAAGTTCACGACCGTGCTGAAAAATTAAAAAGTTTGAATTTGAAACTTTGCAAAAGAATTAATGTTTTAGAAAAAGAAAATTCTCTCTTTAAAAGTAAAATTGAATATTTGCAAGCGTTTCAAACTCAAAGTGATATTTGTCATGAGCACTTTGGTAATTTGTGTATTGATTTTGATTCTTTGAAAATTTCCAAAAAGAAGAGTGATGAGAAAGTCCTTATTTTAGAGAATGAATTGAAGGACTTAAAAAATTCTAGGGTTCCCGTTTGTGCCGTCGAGGATAAAAAATTAATCGATGATTTTACGGCACATGAAAAGACTCTTAGGGATAAGTTTGTTTTAATTGAGGGGGAGCGTGATAAACTGTTAAGTTTAATTGAAAATTTGAAAAAGAAATCCCTGTCTTTGGAAGAGTCTAATTCTTTGCTTGAGTAAAAAAATTTGAAGTTAAAAAATGATTTGACTGACTCAAGTAGGTTTGATAGTGATGGTAATGGCTCATCTTGTTCTCATGCTTCTAGTGCTAAAGCCAAAACCATTATTTTTTTTAGAGGGTCAACCATTCCAAAGGATGTTAGAAAATATCACACTTTAGGTGTCGTTCCACCCGTTTACACTTGTTCATATTGTGGTAGGAAAGGTCACATTAGGAGATTTTGTTTTGATCTTGGAAGAGATCCTAGGAATTCGAAGTCTAGTGCTTTGTTGGTTCCCAAAACCCCGTGTCGACGTGTTACATCCGTTTGGGTTAGGAAATCACTTTTGAATACACTAGATTTTAGAATACTTGATTCTCATTTGCTTGCACGTGATTCTTCTCTTTCTATATCATATAGATGATTGTGTTTGCATGTTTGTCATACGCTAGTTATGCTTTTTGATATATTTTTGCTAGCGTTGTGACATGTAATTTTTGTATAGATTTTTGCTTTTGAAAATTTTTGAAAAATACAAAAAGATTTTATTTTGACAAAATTTTTGAAAAATCTAAAAATATTTTTGTATTTTGTTTGCACCGTTTATGGATGAAGACTTAGGATGACCAAGTCACAACATCATTCCATTTTTTATGCGACTATTTGATAGTGTTTTGAGACAATATGTCAATTCATCCTTGTGCTTTATAATGTTTGGAGTCATTAAGATGTAATTAAGTGTTACTTGCTACATGTTTCACTCATGTTTCCTTTATTGCACACATGCACGGATTTGTTTGATTATTGTGCTTGTCTTATCACATGTTGGTTGGGTGTTTTCACTTCAATCCTGTCCTTAAAACGAACCAAGCGCGATAAATTTTGATAAGGAAATTGTGCATATAAAAACCGTTTTGTGAGTTTGTGTGCTTTATTTGAAAACGGGGAGGGACTGCGAAAGGTAATTATCTATTCTTTGCGCAAAAGCCACCGTTAAAAAGGACCTAAAAATTGAGGAATTTTATTATCCAGGGTCCAAAGAGGTTTAAAAGAGCCCAAAAAAATTTAAAGGCAATAAAAAGGAAATTCATGCCAAAAAAAAGGGGCCTTTTAGGTTTTTGCACCAATTCTCCAAAGTGTGAGAATTTAGTTTATTCACCTCTAAAAGAAAATATATATGAGGGTGTTTGGTACGAGAATTAAAACGGGTTTGCACATCCTTGAAATGCTTGAAAATGCGCTACATAGTTTTGGACGTTATTGGTGTGGAAATCATTTGACTTTGATTTGTGGATTTGTATAAGTCGATGTCATTTAAATTCAACAAATTTTTACACCTAAGGATTCTTTTGATGTTTATTCGTTAGGGGTACACGTATTCATCGTGCACATATGATTGATTGAGTTGATTTACCTATCGAATGTGTTCACACCCATTCCTTTCATTTCCATGTCTTCGTTGTTTGAGTTTAAATCCATGGTGTGATTTTTGTATTATATTTTTTTTCAAAGTGGTATCTTATTTTTGTATGAAAAATTTGAAAAAATCAAAAATAGTTTGTGAATGTTTTTTTGAGATATCCATTTGCATGCGCGTAGTTTGATCCTTGTTTTCTATGCATTTTCTCGTGTCACTCCATGTTTTGATTGTTTCTTCTTATCTGTCTATTTGGGGACATCATAAAAAGGGGGAAAAAGAATTATCATGTTATGGGGGAGTTTTTGCATTATGGGGGAGATTTGATTATTAATGCTTTATTATTATATCATTTCAAACTCGATGCGTCACGAAGGTTTTTGCTTTATCTCATGTGTGTAGGTACAAAGATTGAAGATCGTGATGTTGCACACCCTGATGAGAAAAGCTTTGAGATTTGACGAAGATGATTGAAGAACAGTTTTGAGTTCGTGCAAATTTATTCATGGGAGGGTAGATTTGTATAAGCATTTTGGTTTTTGATAATTCGGATTTTTATGTATGTACCGGCATAGACATAGGGGGAGATTTGTAAGGACATATTTTCATAGGTCCGTTATCAATTTGTTATGTCATATACCGCTACACCGTCGAAGACCATTCAAGAGACATCTACAACAAAGACGGATCCGAATTATTCAAGTTCTTCATCATTCAAAGCTCCGCGAAGTTTACTTTGGTAAGGTTATATTTTAAATACCTTTACTTTTCACTTAGAGCTTTTGGGAGATTTTTACAAAATATTTTCTAAGTGTTGGAGCGGACTTTTTCGTCAAATATTGAGAATGAGTATTTTTTCTAAGTTTTGACGCGGACCTCGATTTTGACGCCCAGGTCGTTCGCGCGAGATCAGCATCTCGTTCGAACGAGATTGGAAGTCGCGTGATGTCATTTGAACGACATGCGTACTTCGTTCGAGCGGCATATGCTTCTCGTTCGAACGAGCTCTGTTTTCGAGGCGGTGCATTTTACTATATATACTCATTATTTGGTAACGTTTTCATTAAGAATTCCATACGTTTTCCAGAACAGAAACACTGCCAAAGCAGTAATCTTTAGGCTTCTTCTTTTAGGGGTTTAATCCTTTTTTGTTTACAATTCACAAAACTCTCATCTTGCTTTAGTGAATTGTTTTGGTGTTCAAGAACACAACTTTTGCCCTTGTTTATTCTTTGTGGGGACAGCTCTGCAACCGACAGCTGCGTGCTATTGTGGAGGGAGTCCTTGTGAAGATTTCAGACTGCGTGTCTAGGATTGCGGTCCTTGTGGTATAGCTACGCGTGAACCACTGCAGATTTCTAGCCATTGCTTTGAAGGTTTGACGAAGACAACGTGTGTTACTCTTGTGGGCGATGCAAGTTGGTATGTAAGTCAATGGTCTTGTAAACTTTTCAAAGTTCTAGAACTAAAAGGTTTTCCCCTGCCGGAATTTTTCCATAAGCTTGTGTCGCATGCTTTATTTATTTTATGGTTTGACACACGCACACACGCAGTTGAATGATTTGGGGCTGATTTATTTTTGTTTAAAAATAGACACTAATTAAATAAGTGAAGATTTCAGACTGCGTGTCTAGGATTGCGGTCCTTGTGGTATAGCTGCGCGTAAACCACTGCAGATTTCTAGCCGTTGCTTTGAAGGTTTGACGAAGACACCGTGCGTTACTCTTGTGGGCGATGCAAGTTGGTATGTAAGTCAATGGTCTTGTAAGCTTTTCAAAGTTCTAGAAATAAAAGGTTTTACCCTGCGGGGATTTTTCCTTAAGCTTGTGTCGCATGCTTTATTTATTTTATGGTTTGACACACGCACACACGCAGTTAAATGATTTGGGGCTGATTTATTTTGGTTTAAAAATAGACACTAATTAAATAAGTGTGCCAACATAGAAAGTTGAGAATTTAATCAATTATCACACTGTCGCACTCCTCTCACTTATCACCCATATGCCAATCTTATTAAGGACTGGATAGACTTGATTATGCAAACAAAGTCATAAATTGTTCATTTACTGACAGAAGGAAACAAATGCACAAATTGGTTGACGTAGGAAGGAGAAAACAAAGATGAATGCAATGTAGAGCTTCAGTCCCCTCTATAACAACTATGATATCTAATGAATGAAGACTTTGTTGGAAATTGGACTTAGAAAAAGGTATCCAGAATTTTCTGGACATAATTTGAGCAACTTCGAGCGCAAATTTAGGTGGGACCTACACTACAATAATTGTGGGACAATATACGAACGTGTAGTCCTCCGCAAGGAGATTAACGTAGTTTATTCACATGTCCAATTTCATTAAGTTATGAATGATAAATATGTCCCCAAAGTGACCCACAAAGCAATGAAAGTTAATGTATTGGGTATGTTTTAACTCTTATCCCACATTGGAAGAGTAGTGGGAAAATGATGAGTTAATAAAACCCAAATAATGGACTAAGGCTTGGATGCCTTGGGGTATCCCAACTCTTTGAAGGGGAGATGCCCTAAGCTATGCACGGGTTGACTTTCGGTCAAAGGTCCACACGCGCGCGTCCGTCCGGTCGATCGGCTCGGCTTTGGCTTATCTCCTACATTTTTTGGCCGAATTAATTTAACTTTCTGGGCTTTAATTATTAATTAATTAATTAATAACTGTTGCCAGTTATTGCCAACAGTTAATTTCGTTTAACTGTTTTTATCAGTTATTGCCAATAGTCACTTACTTCCCTATAAATACAAATGCCTTCCTCCATTTTTAAACTAATGAAAAATTCCCTCCTAAAAAATGTTGTCATATCTGTTCCAGAAAATTGTTTGTTCTACATAACTCTTTTCACATCTCTTGCATTGTTGTTGAGTAAAAGCCACAGAATTTGAGTTCGTCGTAATTAATTATTGTCATGCTACATAATTAATTGGAAAATCCGTTCTATCTTGGGAGACAATATTCATCAACCTCGGAGCACATTGGAGGGAATAAATTGTCTTAAGGACACTGTGAAAATTCACATGACTCGGATTATTTTTTCTATTTCTATTATTGTTTCTGCAAATTCAAGTAAGTTTGTATTTTCTGTAATTTCATTTTATTTCTGTAATTAGATTATAATTCGTAATTGTGTACTTTTGTATTTATTAAACAGTAGACATAACAGAATTACAAGGAGTTCCCAGATTGAGGGGTTCTCTATTAATGTAGTTTTACTCCTTGAGTACAAAACGAAAGGTAAGTGCATTACCAGCCCATATTGTGTATATGTGGGTTGCTAAGGTAAATACGAGGTAATAACCCAATTTTCTTGTCAAGTGTATAATATAAAGGTGGTAAACGATGTTGTTTTTGTTGGAAACTCCGACGGAACAATGTTATGCCTCATAGTATTAGTCTTGAAGTGCACGCAGGCTGATCCTAGGAATACCCGTTGTTAGCAAAGCGATCACAACGCGATCGTACTCGCGGGTCAACTAAAATTACTCATAAACTTTATCATCAAATGTTAAAAGGGTCAAATGTACTTGGTAGAAGATAGAATATTATCTAAAGATTAAAAACCTAAGAAAAAAGAATGATTTTCTTTTGAATTAGTTATAATAAGAGAATAAATAAAATTCGCTTCATTTGTTCTCATTTAATTTCGAGCTTTTAAAAAAATATCAAACTATTTCTTTCATTTTTCTTTTTCTTATAATGTTCTTATTAACAAAAAAAAACTTTTTTTAGAAGGGGGACGGAATCCCCACACGTATTATTAATAATAGGAGAAATAGCCTCTCCAGGTGGCATTTACAAACTCAATGAAAAAAATAAAATTCCTTGGGGAGCCAATGACCAAATAATGAAGACTAAAATTAAGTTTGGGGCTTTATCTTAGATCCATTACAATAAAGGAATCTATGAATACTTAATAACATATATATCTAATATAGCTACATCTCATTGAGTCTAACTTACAAGCTCCTCTCACCATTCTAGGAAGCTCTAAGAATTCTTTATAAACTTTCTTAGAATGAAGGGACGCTCCAATGTTTGCAAGGAAATCCACAACCAAATTTATTTCTCTGTAACAATGGTTTTTATATTAATATGTTTTTATTAACAAAAAAATACAAAATGTTTTTATTCGACCTTTTTTCTATCCTTGATATATATATATTGCATTCATGGTTCATGCTTTTATGAAATTGTCCACTTTTCATAAAGAATATTATAAGAACGAAAAATGGTAAAATGACTCTAAGAAATGGCAATATGATTTTTGCTAAATTGACATCGTGGAATGATTTGTTTAAAGTAACAAAATGATTTGTTTAGAATAACTGTAAGTATTGTAATAAAATGAAATAATAATTATGATGACTACGTAGTTGCGATAAACTAAATATAACAAATCGTTAAGTTAGCTCTTACACCATTAATATGTTACGATTCCTAAACCAATAAGAAAAGGACATATGGACTCATTATTTACTAGAATGAGTTCGGCTCAATACTAGTGGGGTCGATCTGGGCATTATGTTCGGCCTTAGTATCCAAGACAACACATTTAACTTCATCATTTGGAATTTGGGTTAACTTTGATCAAATAGCTTCATCAGATGCATAAGTTAGGCAATGGGATAACGTCAGTAGTATACCCACCTGCTAAAAACCAACAAATATTCGTTCCACCATGTGTGCACATGCTAAACTTTACGATTATTCCTCAACTATCATGTAAAGTGGGTAAGTGTTTAGTCTATAAAGAGAAAACCCCTAACACATTCTAGTGGACTAGATAGAATAGTAAATAAACATACTCTCATGCCCATATTTAAGTAGGGTGAAGTAATCTAAAAAGGACAACTAGTTGAGCTTACATACTCTTATTAGACACCACATTAGGCCGAACTACGTAAATCTAGATTCATTCCCTTTCTTCAACCTCTCTTTATAGCGAGTCTTAAACAAGTATTCTGTTGATTTACATCTCTTTATCTATGATCATTTATAATTGTATGCTCTCACTAAGACCAAATCAGTATATCAATTTTAAACGATAATATTAGTTATTCAATTTAAATAAAATAATGTTATAATATGGTTACTGATAATAGTATGATTTTTATAAAGCTAACATTGTGATTTGTTATAAAATGATATTGTAAACATTGTTTCAAAAGACCGATTTGTAATTTTAATGTCCATGCCATTGTATTGTTATAATACCGCACAATCATGAGTTAACTTCACAATTACACAAATGGTCTCTTTGATTGTCATTAGTTTGTTTTCAATATAAACTCTTATATTAGTTCATTTATAGATTTGTTGAGCCCGATTTTAAATAAATTCTATCAGAATAATAGTAATATTTATTATTATCATCTTAAACTAGTGTATGGATTTGTGAGTCTTACCTAGTAAATATTGGTAATAAATAATAATAATAATAATAGATAAAGAAATTATCATTAATAACTTGCCAATTTCGAAATAATAAAGTGGGATGAGAGATAAAGAAGGAAATCAAAGATTAACGCTGTTCATCATAGTGCGGGGCCTACGTCCATGAGTGCAATGCAGATTGTATGTGTCTCAATGGACAATAGCAATGAAAAGATGGATTACGAGTTCTCTCAAATCTCTTTAGGGTTTTGCATATGGCGATTAGGTAGCATATTTATTGATCGCTTATACCGTTGGATTGATTGCTATTTATAGGTAGTTATTAAATACATGGTGCGTAGTGGGACAGGTAGAGTACCTTTATAGGTAAGGCAGTTACACCATGTACATTCCAAAAGCCAGATAATGATGACATTGTTACAACACGATAAAATTAGAATAATATTTAATCTCTTCACGCATGTAGGGGGATAACATGACTGTTAGTATTCCATCACGTTCCATAATTGGAGCAAGGTTAGAGTTAACAGGATCAATAAACACTTTTAACCAAGACCCTATTAATGATTAGATGGTCTGTTATTCAGCAGAGCTAAGCATATTTACACCTAAGCTGACCACATTATCCCGAGCTGAGCAGGTTTATGGACCCAAATGGAGACACATGTCATCTCTTAAGGGGCTAATAAGATTTTATATATTTAGAGTATAATAAAATCCCCAAGACTCCATTTATGAAAGGATTTTATAACAGGTTAATCGGAGTGGTGAATATTCAGACTAGTTGCTAGGTGAAATGAATGGATGAAATGTTAATTAGCAATATAATTCAGCTTTAAGAGATCTAGTCGTCTTTGATTCTTCCCAACGCGCACTGAGAAAATACACTTGGCATGTGACTTGAACTGGTGCTTGGAGTATTCATTACACACCTTTGTGGAAATGCATGGGTTCTATTAAAACTACGCTTGTTTCCTTTTCAACGCGTGAGATCATAAGTCCTTAATGAGATGTTTGTAGAAAAAAGGTATAATGCCTAAAAAAATTGAATCGTTCCAAACTTCTTACTTATTTTTCAAATGCTAGAGCTTTAAAGAGAGAGAGAGAAAAAAGAAAAAACCTCCATCTTCAAAACCTGTACTTTTTCATACTTTTTGTTCAGCGCTAGCTATTTCCCCCTAAAACCATAAAGAGGTTCATCTGTTGCGAGCTTATTTGACCAAAATTTTCTTGCCTCAAGAATTTCCCATCATTGTCTGTTGTCTTCGACTCGTATTAAGGGTTCAGGTACATTGCTTTTTCCTCTAGGGCTTCGATTCCTATTATTCACTCATTTTTTTTATCATTAGTGGTGGATTTAAACGTTGTTGTGGAGTTTTAACCATCTTAGGTTGCGTTTAAGTTGGTTCGCATTGCGCTCTATCGTCTTTGGGTTTATTAAGGCTTTGTTTAGGCTTTCTAACTGAGTTAGATCCAACTTGTCTTGGTATTACCTCTAGGATCTTACCAACACTCATCCAGGTTGTTCGACCCGAAGACGAGCCCGAACATCTCAGGTTCAGTATCTTGCCAATAGACGTGGAATTAGATGGTCCTTAATTTGTGGGATCTGAAATACCCGATCGATTTTACCACCAAGATGGTATTGGCCCTTTTGCTAACATCATTTATGATATGTCTATCATTTATTTGGATGGCTCGGGTGGGACAGTCATGGCGAATGATCCCACAACCTCCCCCATTCCTGATGAGGTGCCGTATGGTGAAGAGAACTATTTTGCTGAGTAAAAAAACACCTATGATCCCTCTACCATTGATGACAAATGGTATGGGTGTGGCATTCTAAAGTATAAGCTAAATGCTCTGAGAGAGACATCAAATTCCTATTAGCATTGCGACCAAGATGTCGGACTGCAATGAGAGAGTTTTTTATCGTCGTAACTCTGACGAGTTCTTATTCCCTCTGTCGGTACTCCAAGTTAGTCTTCGCTACCTTTGCACCCCCATTATTAGATCCATCCAAAAGGGATATGGGGTAGCACTTACCTAACTCCCTACCGATGATTACTGGGCCATTTTGGGGATGGTGATTTTTTAGAAAGAAAACATTATCTTTAACCTCATCGGGGACATATTTTGGTATGTCTATGGTTTAAAGGACATTGATAAATCCCCTAGGTATTACTACTTTGCTCCCAAGAAATCCTATTTGAGGATGGTCCAGGTGGTTCAGACTAGCAACCATGCCTGGAAAAGACATGTTGTTTTCTTATGCGTGTCCAAGGATCCTCCCCTTTTTGAGGTAAGGTTTAGGAGTTGATTGTCGACGTAGAATCAATCTTTCATGTGCGTGGTCAAGGATCCCGATCACCGTATTTCTTGTAAGGAGCTGGTTGTCGACCAAGACTCAATTTTTCATCATGAAAATAATGCTACAGATCTTCTCGGGTACCATGTCCATATCAAGGACATTGAGATTTTGAGGAATTTTGACCCTGACTCCTTGTGGAAGCAAATTCAACATCGTGTGTTTGTGGTGCATCTTTCTAATGTTATTTTAACTTGTTTTCACTAGTTTTACCGCTTGGTAATTATTCAATTCTTTTACTCAGAATATTGTAGCCTCCACTATTCAAAGAGGAAATGTGGTGACCAATAATTATGCTTATTAGGAGCTTACTAGTGAGAAAAACTGGCTAAAGGAGGAGTTAAATCATTCCAACGATGATCTAAAGAAGGTCTACGATGAACTCAAAGAGAGGGATGATCAGTTGGTTAATAAGATTATCTCCATCAGTAAGGTAGAAGAAGAGATTAAAAAAGTGAAGAACAAGGCCACCACTGATGTTGTTAAGTTCAATAGCCTTAAGGAGGCCCTTAAAAAGTCAAATGAGGATATGAATACCTCCAACTAGGTGTTGGATACATCAAACCAAACTTTTACCTGGGTGAGCAAGGAACTTGTTCACGCCAATGATGCTCCGGCCAGTGCTGAGGAGGTTAGCGTGGCAAGTACAAAATCTTCCACTGATTAGAACGCCAATTGTGTGGGTTTTTTTCTTTAAGGTTATGAAGAGCTCAATAAGAGTTGGATGACACATTACCCTTACATGTCCACCATCGTGAGCAAGTGGGAAAGTGATGATGATGAAGCCAGTACATGTTCGCTATGCAACTAGCGACCGGTGATGAGCTTGCTGCTATGCTGATCAGACCATAGTTCCTAAGGAAACTCTTCCTGTCGATGAGCAGGCTGAGATTTTTGTTGAGACAATAGGCCCCTTTAATTTCCCTCCTTCCTTCACTGGGGATATTTAAATGATTAATGACGAATCTAGGCATGATTCCTAGGCATAAACCTCCCTGCTCGTGTATGTTATGAAGCTTTTATCATGGGTTTTCTAATGTTTTTTTCATAAACATTTTGGTAATTTATGAGGAACATATTTGTGCTCCTATTTTATTGTAGTGAATAATATTTTATCATATCTGCTACATTCTTTGCACGATTATGATGTTTTTGAAAATATTTATATGGGTTTGACTAAATCACAATATATTCAAAATAATTCTCATATGTAAATGTGTTTGTATGTCTTCAACTTAGTTAGTTATAGTATTATGGACTTACACTCGCACTCCGCATGTTTTCCTTATTGGCTTTTCCTAAACTTGATCTGTCACACTAGCTACAAGTTTTGGATGAAGTTGAGTTTTCTTGACTCTGGGTCTACAAATGCTGTTAGCTTATAGGTCGTATGGACGAATTTTTCCATTCTGATAATGTCTCAACATTATTTACAGGAGTCGACCAAATTTATTAGGACTTGTCCTTCCATTAGTCAGTTATGGTTAGATCTGGTATTCTATAAGACTGCACAAGATTTTCCATATATGGTAAGACTTCTTATTCGCAATTTTTTTCTGTTAAATATACTTCAGATAAATTCTCTCTCCTAGTCATCAAATGCATCTAATTTTTTTTCAATCGACTAAAACTAGTAGTACAAGAAGGGGTAACCAAAAAAATACAATGAAGTTTCAAGGGAAGTAAAAAAATCCCTTGAGGCCCTTTATGAAAAAGGCCAAACCATAAAATTCAGGTAATGCGCTGATGGGACCCGCCCGTCAACATCTAAGTTCTCGCTATCCGACTGAAGGTTCACCATAACAGTCCCATGCTCAGTGTCGAATAATTTTTCTAGGGCTTCGAGAAACGGAGAATGAGTGTCCCACAGCTCGCGTGGAAAAATGTCTTCGCCGTCGTAGGCATCTAAGAAAGGCATGTTATAAAGATCGGGGGTGTCGAGGATGAATTTTTTGACGTCCGATTCATATAGGAGGATCCTCTCATGAATGTCTTTCCACATTACTTCGTCGATGGGATTGGTTTTCAAGTGTGCTCGTTCACCTAATCGTGTCATGAGTGAGAAAGCTGGCAATCCCATTACTTGGGTCGAGGCTGAGATATGACCAATGGGTTGATTTCAACAATGTGGACAACAGCCCCTTGAATTTTAGATGCTAAAAATAATGGCAGGCTTCCTCCACCATGACCAATACATTAAATATTCTATAATACCCCGTATATTTAATGACTTTTAAAATGGGATTAATTTGAATTAATTCTTATATAATTGGAAATTAATCTGAATTTAAATATTACTCGAGGATAAAGTAATTTGTGATTTTTGTAGAATATTACTTAGTGATTAAAGTAATATATATTATTATGACTTTATAATTGTCTATGACTTTATAAAATTGTCGCGAATTATGGGGATGACAATTATGGTAATTATAGTCGGGACTCGCATTTGAGTCGTATCGGGATTATAATTTAATGAAATAAAAGTGAATTAATTATATATCATTGGAATGGTCATTTTGACTGCAAAAAAGTGTCAGGAAGGGTTCAAATAGTCGAAAAAGTCTACTTGGGTGTTTGATTTGGGTCTCGGGGCACTTTGGAACCGAAAGGACACCCCGAAAGGGTATTTTGGTCATTTTACAAGGAATGTGAATAGTAACTTCAGAAATCTGAATTTATTTTATAAGTAATGAGATTAGAGATCTTAGATTCATTCACCAAAAATAAGAGGAAAAGGTTTAGGGAAGATTGAGGGACTTTCTATGGGAGAAGAAGAGACTTTTCTAGGAAAACCAAAGGATAACCACCTTATACCACCAAGAGCCACCACCACCACTATCGAAAGTTGGCCGGAAAAAGAGAGGACCACCAGTAGAATATCATCCCCAATGGATCAGACCTACAATCTAAAGGCAAGTGATTAATTATTACAAATTTAGCATGTATATTGCCCATGTTAGGTTGTTTAGAAAAATCTGAAAAGATGTATAATCAAAGATGAATTATGGTGATGTTAATTGAATCTTTGAAAGGACAATGATTTAAGATTAAATTTCTTGAGTATATAATTTAACTCATGAAATTTGAAAGTTTTTGATGAAAAAAATCTTACTTTACATGGTGTTCTTGGAGAAATAATAAAATATGAGTTTTCTGGAAATTATGAAAAATTCCATGTTTTGGAGATAAACTAGTTAGATGTTAATTCATTTTTGGAAAGAAGAAATATGTAGGATAAATCTCATGTTGTTGGTAGACACTAATCCACGAAATAAACATCACATGTGGGAGAAATTCAGAAAGTTATAGGATTGTTCTTAAGAAATCATATATTTTAGTTTTTCTGGAAAATATGAAATATATACACTGTAATTCAATCTTTTGATGATTCTAGGTTGTTTAGAACAGTAGGAATCATTTACATATGTTTCTATATCATGTGGTATGTATTATATGAAATTTGGGATGTTAAAATAGAGATTTGAATGATCAAAAGTTTTGAAACCCATAGAACAAAAGTTACAAAATCTGGGCTGATAACTGGGTGATTGATCGATCGACCCATTAAGCTCGATCGATCGACCCCTGACCGTCGATCGATCGACCTCCCCATAAATGATGAACTTGTTCCTTTTCAATTCTTGATTTAATCCCAAAAACTTTCAGAAAATTTTAATGATTATTATTTGAACGTAATGGGGACTTAGGGAAGGGCAGTAGGCCATAGGTAAGACCCGACTTAATAGTGTTATGTTAGGGATTTAAATTCGAGAGAATTATGTTAATTAATCGAACGAATTACGATTGATAGATTGACGTTTAGGTTGTAATTCGCTTATATAAAGATTAAGGATAGGACGAGTAGGGTGGGGATCATTTCAATCACCGAAAAAATCTTAAGTCCATATGTGAGAATAATCTTAAGTGAAGGAATATATGTTTATGAGAGAATAGGTTTTACCGAATATAATTCTAATTAAAATTGAGATTAATTCGCAATTATTCGGGGAGTATGATGACATGGACCAGTAGGGTATAAGTGAGTTTGTTACTGAATATATATCAAGGCAAACTTATTTAATCTTTGAGTAATGAGATAGGCTCGAGAATAATAAATTAAGGAGTAAAGTCATAATATTTAATACGTAGGATTTGATAGATAAAAATACTACGTATGGGAATTATCATATGGTTGTGTGAATGCCTTATGGATGTTATATTTATATAGGTGTGATGAATACCTATATTATTATTTTTATGTATGACATACCTTCGCTGCTTGCTATCGGGGTGGAGGTTTCGCGTTGTGGATGGTCTTATCCTTGTATGCCCAATTGGGAGGGATTTTAGATTCGTACCGTGAGCATAGGACCTTGGACACGTGTTATCGGTGTATTTGATAGTTTTAACAATTGAATGGGAGCATAAGTATGTGCGTGACCCATTTGGCTGGGGAGTATGCACGCCTCTAATATATTTGTGTTATGATATGATTCGTGAGAGACGCTGAATCAACAGTCCTCTATACAGTGACATTATGTATCAGAACATGATAGTAGAGTATGCATGCACCGCATTTGTGACTAGGGAGCTGCCGTATTAGTATATATATAATTCGTGTGTTATTATACTTATAAATTGTGATGTAATCTACTGTGTGACATTGTAGATATAGAGATTCTATCTTCTACGTGATAATATAGATTAAAAATATAAATTGTGATTTAAACTACTGTGTAATGTTGAAGATTGAAGTAAATAATGGAATCTGAATTGAATTAAGTAAGTGAACACTTAATTCCAAAGTTATAACTAGACTAGTTCATATTAAAGAGAAATGAATATGAATAATTATATTATGTATGGTATGGGACATATGGGTTTATGATATGGGTTAGAATTATGTTGTGGAAATTAGTTAGGAGGAAACTTTAACTAGGAAGATAATAAGATGCGATAGGTGTGCACTCTAGATAAGAGGTGAGAATTCTCAAGAGAGAACTCAAGAAACTAACATGTGCATAATAAATGCTTAATTGTACTTGTTAATGCACTTGCTATTTTTAAAAAGATATTTTACACTCGGGCTCTGACCCGTTTCCTTGCATATTATCTTCTCTACTATATCTTGTACATCAGGTATCCAACAGCAGGGATGCCTAGCATAGATTATGGATGTTCCGATGGATTCTAGCTAATAGAAGAGATGCAAATTTTGTTTAGACATTTCCTTTCTGTTGATTCATTCATCTGTAGCGTCTACTTCATTTGGGGCATGTCCCCCAGGATTCTAGAGGTTGTAATTATTTTTGTAAGCCTTGTGGTTATCGGTTTTATTTAGTGTTAATGTTATAATTTAACTGGAGAGTTATTCCAGTCACATTTATTCTTGTTGTAGTTAATTTAGTTGAGTTGTGTTGTTGCATATTTGTATTCCGTGTCGTGGAATTGTTTTAATTAAATTAAAAATGGAAAAAGTTTTTGACACTTAGCTTAATTAACTATTAGGTGATTAATAAAGAAATTATTTTTCGATAGTGATGATGAGAATGAACCAACTGGATATTCTGATTTAATTAAATAAAGGACTGATCACCCGATATTTAATTAGGCGGTTGTTACTGATGGTATCAGAGCATCAGGTTCTAGTGTCTTTAGGATCTGTGTGGCTTACTACGTTTCAACGTAGCGTTCTTTGATATAGAACCCTATTATTAGGATGTTGAATTCTTCTGCGTATTTTGACTTACGTTCTCCTGCCATGAAGTATGTGAGATGTAATACTTATGCAAGTTCGGTCGGGCATCGTGCGCCAAACACATTAGGACAACTAGCAAGAGCCGTTAGAAGGACAGCAAGAGAAGGACTCATCCAAATATATAGAGTATTTTGGAAAATTGTGTTGGAGACAAAAGCCATCATAATTATTATTTGGGCTGAGAACATTAAAGAAGTCTCTTGGGAGTTGTAGTTTCCCAAGAACCATCATAGTTGATGGTTTTACCATTCTTAACTCAACCATCACTGTATGTGAAAGGTGAGGGATTCAGAAGGATTCTTGTGAAGGAAGAAATTCAAAGCCATTTGTGAAGGGTGAAGTGTAGTAACACCCGGGATTTGAAAATTTTCTAGTAAAATTTTTTTTAGGAAGAGCAAACTTAAGTGATGAGAGTTAGACATCACATATATAGAACACGTGTGATGATGGAATCAGTGTTTTAGGTATGGTTCGACAGTGAAATCGTTCATTTGATGTTTTAGTCAGGATATGAATGGAATTTTAAAACTTGTCTCCTATGGGCAAGAAAGAGAGAAGTAACTTGTTTAACGAACTCCTTACGCTAGGAAGAATGGAGTACATAGAATATAAGTAGAGTTCATTATGTGAAAGGACTCGTGAGTGAAATACTCTATTGTGAGTGGAAATATGACGAAGACGACTAGGATTAACGTCACCAAGAAATTTGATGATGCTTCAAAATGCAGGGGATCTAGAAGGGTTAGGAAACCTAACGGAAGGGTAATATTGAATTCAATATTGTTAATGAAACATCACCAAAAGTTGTACCCCGTAAGGTACCCATTTAAAGTGATATGATTAAACCCCTACTTAGTGGCGATGAAATTAACCAAGACTAGTATAGTCGACAATGTATCCCATAGGACCCGTAGAGCCAAAAGAATAATGGGAATAGCAATTGGGAGTTAAGATTGATAGGTCCCAAAAAAGGACGTTCAAATGGTCAGTAATGAGGAAATAGTAAGGGAAATTACCCTATGTATAGAGAGAAAGACTACTAAGTGTTAAATGTGTCCACATTGAGTAATGAGACCGATAAATTTTGAGAATAGTAAACCATAGCAATTTAGGCATAACATCTGGAGGAGTGAGACTTCTAGTGGAATAATTGGCTCAAGAGAATTAGGCCCGGGAAATTTACAACCCAAGAGTGGTAGGTTTATATTGGACCAGTGGAGTCCTCGGTAATTGTAGCATACCGTATTTCAAGGATGGAAGGGTCCAAGAAGAAAAAGGGAGGTTGGTAAGATCATATTTGAGGCCTAGATATGATGGGCCAACGATTAAAAAATGGTCGTGTAAATCACAGGAGTGAATAATTTGTCCACAACGGGTGGGCAAACTATAGGATTAAATCCTAGATGTATAACGAGTGAAAGTGATCGTGAGTTGTTTTGACCATAAGAAGTGCATGTAAGGACCCTACGTGATTAGGCGAGACTACAGAAGTTTTATTTCACCCTTGTGAATAAAGGATTAATTCTAGTGACACGATGTGTCACAACAAACATATATAAATTGAAAACCCTAAATTCGCATACGAGTCAAGGTTAGTGGAAACAATAATTTTAACAGTCGGGTTACAAAAGTATTTCTCGTTGATAGCAAAACTTTTTGGTATCGCACGTGAGTGAAATGAGTGGGTCCTAGGAGTATATTTTGTGATTATAAGTTGCTATATTTTTAGTTAGCATATTAGAAATTATTATGGTAATATGTAGTGATAAATTTTTAAATGATAGTACATTGAGTGATAAGACTATCGTTCTAGATACTCCAGGGAGAGTAAAATTAATTTTTGTGAGGTGCCAACCGAAATAGGGATGGGCCTATATTTCATGATATCATAGACCTTAGTGAAAATGTTGTCTAGTTATATGTGTGAGTAGAAATTTATTTTACTGGTGTGACTCAAGATATATTATGTTGTTGAACAACAAGAAATAGCTCATTATATATAGCGCCGAGAATTTTGGATAATGAGAGCAACATGTATTATGTTTATTTTGGATATATAAACATGGACTAATGTCAACATTCAGAAATTATCGGAAGGTACAGATTATGGATTGAGGGCCATTACGGATCTCGACGACCGACTATGTTAAGTAGTAATGTATCAGGGGTCCTTGTTTTGATTTTGCTTGGCGAGACATCCCACGCATGAAACTAGCGAACGTCGGGAGTGAGAGAGAAGTGTGATCAATAGTGCATAAGTTCGTACCTTAGTCATTTTATATATACAAACATAAATTTAGAGTTGATAATTCTATTATGACTTAAGAGTCGCCTAGTCCTAGTAACATTATGAATAAAACTATGATGCCACTGATATAGTGATCAAGTTATGACTAGTGGGGTCATTGAGTGCACCCCTACCATATCAATATTCCAAGTGAGTGAAAATTGATTTAAGAAGAGTATATGTTATTTGTGCAACAATGTGAGAAATATAGGGTGTATGGGCTCCCTAGGTAATTGAATATGATGTTGTTCCCTATTTTGGAGATATGGAATAAAGAAAATAAATATAGAGGTTTAGATATCGAGACTTGAATGTCCAGTCATTTATGACGATTAGAGATATAGTCAGTAGAATAACAAATGTATCAGGCTATACATGGTTGTGGTAATAGGATTTAAATGAAGAGATGTTTGGCTAGATTCCTCTTGTAGCGGGCCACCTATCTGTTGAAATTAGGGTGGACCATTCGAAACCAATAGAGGTTTCTCCAACCGTTAGGGATTTCTAAGTAGTATTGGGAGAATATTCGTAAGGATTTTATCGCGAAGATGGTTACGATCCTATATGAGTGATAGTGGATCAGTTGATTGAAGTAGATCATATTATGCCAGTTAGGATTGATCATACTATGAGACAATATGCTTTGATTTACATATAACTGAGATAGTGAGGTTACATAGGGTTCCGTTTAATATTGTGTCCAATTAGGATGAGATTTTGTCTCCCGATTATGGAAGAACTTTCACGAGGCATGGGTATCAAGTTGTGATTTGGTATGATCTATCATTCGCAGAATAATGGGCAGACTAAGTGGACAAATCTGATGTTGGAAGATAAATTATGTTTGTACCCTTGAATCTTAAGGGAGGATGAGAGACGTACGTTCCACTAGTGAATTTGGTGTACTATAACTCTTATAAGTTTACAGTTGAGCATGGTGCCAGTTGAACTACAATACGATAAATCTTATTGTTTCTCCTACTTGTGGGATAAAAGTGAGGATCTAGGGACTATTATGAATAGTAGAGATGATTTGAAACTTATACTACATATTGTGTGTAGAATATATACTGCAGAATTAACCTACTTGGGGTATGATAATAGCAAGACGAGATGGTATTTATCTAAAGAATGGGTAATCCATTTAAGTGCATATAGTATAAGGTTAGATGGTGAATATCTCGAATAAATCATAAGTATTGAAACTTAAACTATTAGGCTTGGACAAGAACCTACGTGACATGGTAACCTGGGGTTAAAATGATCGTAAGTGAGGTGTTCATTATTGGGGGTATTCGATAGCGTACTGTATGGGTGGTACAGAGTAGTCTACTAGAGAGCGCAAGTATGTGATGCGCAATACTTATCCAGAATTGTTATTGCCTGCTATACTTTTATTTTTCGAATTTGGGGATGAAATTCCGTTGTAAACGGGGAAGTATGTAATACTCCGTATTTTTAATAACTTTTAAAATGGGATTAATTTGAACTAATTGTGATATAATTGAAAATTAATCCGAATTTAAATATTACTCGAGAATAAAGTAATTTGTGATTTAAGTAGAATCTTAATTAGTGATTAAAGTAATATATATATATATATATATGTGATTATGACTTTACAGTTGCTTATAACTTTATAAAATTATCGCGAATTATGTGTACGACAACTATGGTAATTAAAGTCGGAACACACATTTGAGTCGTGTCGGGATTATAATTTAATGAAATAAAATTAAATTATTTTTATGTAATTCGAATGGTCGTTTTGATTGCGCCAAATTGTCAGGAAGGGTTCAAACAGTCGAAAAAGTCTACTTGGGTTCAAATAGTCGAAAAAGTCGAAAAAGTACAACCCAGAAGGGTATTTCGGTCATTTTACAAGGGAGGTGAATAGTAACTTCAGAAATCTGAATTTATTTTATAAGTAATGAGATTAGAGAGCTTTGATTCATTCACTAAAAATAAGAGGAAAAGGTTAAGGGAAGATTGAGGGACTTTCTATGGGAGAAGAAGAGACTTTTCTAGGAAAACCAAAGGACAACCACCTTGCACCACCAAGAGCCACCACCACCACTACTGGAAGTTGGCCGAAAAAAGAGAGGACCGCCAGTAGAATATCATGACCAACGGATCAGACCTACAATCTAAAGGCAAGTGATAAGTTATTACAAATTTAGCATGTATATTGTCCATGTTAGGTTGTTTAGAAAATTTTGAAGAGATGTATAATCAAAGATGAATTATGGTGATTTTAAATGAATCTTTGAAAGGAGAATGATGTAAGATTAATTTTCTTTTGAGTGTAGAATGTAAGTCACGAAATTTGGAAGTTATTGATGAACAAAATCTTTGTTTATATGATGTTCTTGGAGAAATAATAAAATATGAGTTTTCTGGAAATTATGAAAAATTCCATGTTTTGGAGTAAACTAACTATATGTTAATTCATTTTTGGAAAGAAGAAATATGTAGGATAAATCTCATGTTGTTGGTAGACATTAAGCCATGAAATAAACATCACATGTGAGAAAAATTCAGAAAATTATAGGATTGTTCTTAAGAAATCATATATTTTAGTTTTTTGGGAAAATATGAAATATATACACTTTAATTCAATCTTTTGATGATTATATGTTGTTTAGAACAGTAGGAATCATTTACATATGTTGCTATATCATGTGGTATGTATTATATGAAATTTGGGACGTTAAAATAGAGATTTGAATGACCAAAAGTTGTGAAACCCATAGAACAAAAGTTACAGAATCTGGTTTGATAGCTAGGTGATCGATCGATCGACCTCCCCATAAATGATGAAGTTGTTCCTTTTCAATTCTTTATTTAATCCAAAAACTTTTAGAAATTGTTATTGATTATTATTTGAATATAATGTGACTTAGGGAATGGCAGTAGGCCATAGGTAAGACCCAGATTAGTATTGTTTTGTTTGGGATTTAAATTGGAGAGAATTATGTTAATTAATTGAACGAATTACGGTTGATAGATTAACGTTTTGGGTTGTAATTCATTTATATGAAGATTAAGGATAGGACCAGTAGGGTGGGGATCATTTGAATCACCAAGAAAATCTTAAGTCCATATGTGAGAATAATCCTAAGTGAAGGAATATATGGTTATGAGAGAATAGGTTTTACCGAATATAATTCTAATTAAAGATGAGATTAATTCGCAATTATTCGGGGAGTATGATGAGATGGACCAGTAGGGTATAAATGAGTTTCTTTCTCAATATATATCAAGGTAAACTTATTTAATCTTCGAGTAATGAGATAGTCTAGGGAATAATAAATTAAGGAGTAAAGTCATAATATTTAATACGTAGGATTTTATAGATAAAAATACTACGTATGGGAATTATCATATGGTTGTGTAAATGCCTTATGGATGTTATATTTATATAGGTGTGATGAATACCTATATTATTATTTGTATGTATGACATACCTTCGTTGCTTGCTATCGGGGTGGAGGTTTCGCGTTGTGGATGGTCTTATCCTTGTATGCCCAATTGGGAGGGATTTTAGATTCGTACCGTGAGCATAGGACCTTGGACACATGCTATTGGTGTATTTGATAGTTTTGATGATTGAATGGGAGCATAAGTATGTGCTTGACCCATTTGGCTGGGGAGTATGCACGACTCCAATGTATTTGTGTTATGATATGCTTCGTGAGAGACGTTGAATCAACAGTCCTCTATACAGTGACATTATGTATCAGGACATGAGAGCAGAGTATGCATGCACCGCAGTTGTGACTGGGGAGCTGCCGTATTAGTGTATATATATAATTATTATGTTATTAATATATATAAATTGTGATGTAATCTACTTTGTGACATTGTAGATATAGAGATGCATTCTTCTACTTGATAATGTAGACTAAAAATATAAAATGTGATTTAAACTACTGTGTAATGTTGAAGATTGAAGTAAATAATGGAATCTTAATTGAATTAAATAAGTAAACACTTAATTCCAAAGTTATAACTAGACTAGTTCATATTAAAGAGAAATGAATATGAATAATTATATTACGTATTGTATGGGACATACGCGTTTATGATATGGGTTTAAATTATGTTGTGTAAATTCGTTAGGAGAAAACTTTAACTAGGAAGATAATAAGATATGATAGGTGTGCACTCTAGATGAGAGGTGAGAATCCTCATGAGAGAACTCGAGAAACTAACATGTAGATAATAAATGCTTAATTGTACTGGTTAATGAACTTGCTATTTTGACAAAATATTTTACACTTGGGCTCCGACCCGTTTCCTTGCGTATTCTCTTCTCTACTATATCTTGTACATCAGGTATCCAGCAGCAGGGATGCCTAGCATAGATTATGAATGTTCCGGTGGATTATAGCTACTAGTAGAGATGCGGATTTTGGTTAGACGCTTCCTTTCTGTTGATTCATTCATATGTAGCATCTACCTCATTTGGGGCATGTCGCCCAGGATTCTAGAGGTTGTAATTATTTTTGTACGCATTGTGGATATCAGTTTTATTTAGTGTAAATGTTATTATTTTACAGGAGAGTTATTCCAGTCACATTTATTCTTGTTGTAGTTAATTTTGTTGTGTTGTGTTGTTGCGTATTTTTATTACGTGTCGTGGAATGGTTTTAATTAAATTAAAAATGGAAAAAGTTTTCGACACTTAGCTTAATTAACTATTAGGTGATTAATAAAGAAATTGTTCTTCGATAGTGATGCTGAGAATGAACCAACTGGATATTCTGATTTAATTAAATAAAGGACTGATCACCCGATATTTAATTAGACGGGTTGTTACATATTCATAATTTTTCCCAAGTAAAGCATGCTTGAGATTATAATTAAAGACGATATGGTAGCCTAACCAGCAGAGACCATACTTTTCAAATATGGAATAGCAACATGACGTACCTACTTCATGTAGAACACATGACCAGCCTCTTATTCCGTAGAAGCAGCCATTACTTTGATAGTGCTTTGGCGAGTATCATCATTAAAACGAATAGTGCTCCATTGATAACCAAGAACCCTAAAATATCCATCATGCTGAAGTCATTTTTCTGCTCTGGGCCCTTTAACTGTATTTAGTCTAGAAGAAGGATAAGCTAAGCCGGAGACAACTCCATTTCCTTTGTTAGAAGTTGAGCGAAAAACAGTGTGACCATCGGATCCATTTCCCCACCATTCGGGGGAGTAAAACCATTCGTCGTTGTCTTCAATGTAACGCCAAATCGCTGCAAAATATCGATAAATTTTGGATTCTAAGTTGAATCTATCTCTCTGTAGCATCATCATAGAAGTGATGATGTTTTACTTTTCCCTTAGTTCAAATTAAGTAAACACATAATCATGTAATATAATACGCCCACTTACCACTGTATACCCATTTTTATAGTGAATTCGTTTAATAGAAGTAGAGTAAAATGCATAGGATTCATTTCATTTCAACATAACTTTATGCCTGGACAAACCTCCGTTAGCTTTTCAGGAGAACGACGTCGAACTTGATATCGATTTAATGGCATTCTAACAATTAGTTGGAACCAATAATAAATCATAATGTTAGATGGGAATAATCGTCTATATGAAAACCTGGATGAAATATAATTCAATGGGAGGCAATGAAACATTGTTGAAATTTTAAATTAAATTAAAGAACAACCTTGCGAAACACAAGAAGCTTATTACTTGTTTTGTTCGAGTTTTTATCGATTTCAGGAATCCTGAATTGGTAATTCACATATGAAGTCTCATAATTCATGTTAAGAGCTTAAAAGACAAAATGATGATTCCTTCCTAATGTAAATATTTTCCATCTGAAATTACAAATTTAGATTCCCATAAAACACAAATCTCAAACAAGGAGTGCACTTTGGTTTTCTAAGCATTAATTTTACCTTCTCCTCCCCCTTTGCTCAAAACGAATCATGTGGACCATTCAACCAAATATATCTACTCCTATTAACTAGTTGACAATAAAACAACAACAAATATCATAACTAATAATATCCAAGATAGTCTTCACATGACCGCAATAAAATGTTTGTGGCCGGCCCAAAGAGGATGGTTAAAAAATAAAGAAGAAAAAAGTAGTCAAGAGTATTCCGCCACCTCATTTTCCATAGATTTTATTCCTAATATAGAGCATATAATCAATTTATCCACCTCACCCAACCCCAAGAAGGAGAAAAAATAATGGAAACTATTGTTAGAACAATTGTATAGGAGTAACCTGTTACTTGCACTAAAAATTAACAATGAGGTAAGAGAGTAAATGGTCATTTACCTTCTTTTTCTAAAGATGCAGATGTAGTAACATATTCCCACGTACTAGGTAACATTGGTTTGTAGTGACCCGAATTGCACCTACAAAATAATATCAAGCTTAAAACACTACCTTAGTCCAAAAATTATGAACTATCCATATTCGTATTTACGGCAGTAATAAAGTTTGAGGATATAAAGAATTATAAGAACACGACCTTAAGAATAAACACAACAAAAGAGATGAAGAAAACATGCATTAATACATGTGTTAAGAACAAACTATACTAAGTATACTTATTTTTATAATTGCACATTCCAAAGTGATATAAACATTACGTGTGAATAACTGGACTAACCGAAAAATACTCTAGTCCAAAGAAGTGAATTTGCTGCCTATTTTGGCTGAAATTTTCTGATACCTTGATATTGCAATAGAAATAGGAAAAAATTTCAGAATAGACTTCTTATAAACGTCCAACCACAACTAGTTAATGTTTCTACCACACAACAAACTATATAACTAATCAATTCAATTAATATACAACATTCAAATCATGAGAATGTGGGAATAAATGGGATCAAAATCTAACCTCCCATATCACCAGCCCGGAGAATCCCATATTAATATTTGATACCAAACACAGATTTACCAGTCACATATGGGTTCATAATTTAAAAATCATCTAAACTATTATTATATCATTCAAATTTTCACTAAATTCCAATGTTAACAAGAGTTGCAGTAGTATAATGAGTGCAACTTAAAACCCTAAATGAAACTAGATCCCCAACTGCATAAACTAAGAACAAAAACATAATGTATATTGTTTGCTTACAATTATTTGTTTTAAATGTTGAATATATATAATTTGACCATTTTACCATAGATAATTATTTACTAAAGTGTTTTACATCAATGTCTTTTAGGAAATATAATAAGGGTAAAATTGAAATGATATTTCATTAAAAAAAATCAGCATTCTCTTAATTATGAATGCTAAATTTTAAGTACCATTTTCAGCATGAAAAATAAAAACAAACCCAAAATATTACCCCCTTAATGATGAATGAAGACAACCCCTTACTTTAACAAGCAATGGAAACCTTATAAACATTTAATTTGAATATTGAAATGAAAGCCCTGAGTGATCCAATTATTTGGTTAATTCGAGGAAAAAAAAGAGATAACCTGGGATAGGCTTCAGCATCATGTTTAACGAATTTAGAAATCTGAGAAAGATTTAAGTCTTTATCATGGCCCAATAGAAGATAACATCCGTCCATACAAGGGGTGAAGGATGAAGGACTCCTCTTTAGTAATCTCAATCCATGTCTATCCAACTCTAATTCACTTTAACAAAACAACACCAATGTCAGAGATTAATAAATCGATCAAATGCTACTTTTAATTGTTTGTGTTTCTAGTACAAGTAGACAAACATACCTGATAATGGAGGGGCGAAGGAGGCATTGGAGGTAACTTCAACTGGAGAACTTGAAATCAGGAATGAGTTTTTTGGTGGCGGCGGCAGCACCCACAAGGTGGTGTTCAAGTACGTCAACGGAGAAACAAGAGCGAGCAAGGTAGGAAGCGGTGGCAGTAAGGCCGTTGTGGCCACCGTCGATCACTATTGCGTCCCATTTCTTTTGGATTAGTGCATTGTGGGTGCTGCTGCTAAAACTCCTTTGCCATATTTCTAGCTTATTCGCAACATTCCATATTATTCCCAAAACAAGAATGAAAAACCCATAAATCCAAAACAAAAAAATACGCCAAATCAAGAGAGCTGAAGAGGGATTATCGAGAGTGGGGACAGAGATGGAATCAAATCTAGCTGGAGATGGAATCACATATGGTATGTAGAACGTGAGAGAGAAAGAGGGTTTGTAGAGGTGTAAAGGCGTGGTCATCGTGGGGTAGTATTTGGGTGAAATGCAAAATTTTAGTTAAAACGAAGTCGTTTTGACTTATTCCTAAATATATTTTGCAACAAAATGAAAGCAATCCTTGCAATAGCTATTCACATAAAATATAAGGAGGGCACCAAAATCTTTCGCTAATATTTTCACAACGAAAGTAAAAAAATCCTTGCTAAAATATACTTTTTGCCACAAATTATTTTGTTGCAAATTATATTGGACATAAATAATTTTTTGTAATGAAATTATATTTTCCTTGCAAAAGATACACTTTCTGCAACAAAATTTTACTCCTTGCCAAAAAATAATTGCAAAAGGAACATGTTTTTTGTAGTGCATGTAAATGGGCTTTTTGAGATATTGATTCCATAAATAGTGGTGTGAATTCATGTATGAAATTATTGAATGAATCCCACATGATGAAAGTAAGATCTTGATAAGTATTTTAGGATTGATCATGGTTAGTTATATTCTTGAATCAAAAATATAAGATTTTAATGTTTTTATCCTTGAAAAATAAAAACATGGAAAGATCGGATGATCAAAACGTGATGAAGATGACCTTAACGATATTTGGTTGAGTTGATTTTCAATAAACAATTTTTTCTCGCCTTCAGTTAGAACATGTCCAAAATTTAAGGAAATTTGACTGTCGAATCTCTAAAATGTGATGCAGACGACCGTAACGATGTTTGATCGAGCTGATTTTTGGACAGCGGCTTCGGCTTCGGCTCGCGTTTAGCAACAACATAAAAAACAATTATCTAATTTTGAGGGTCCGGTCGTGATTGCGACTATTTTGGGTAACAAAATAATGGGCAGATTCGTAACAGACGTCACTACATCATTTTGGGGACGTGACAACATGAGCAAATTGATTGTTGCCCAATTTGTTTATTTTTAATGAGTTTTGGAAATGGGAAAATTTCTGAGTTAGTATGGGATGTCCGTAAAAGAGTTGGAACATCTATAAATGACTATAGAATATTATGGAATGTCATGGAATGATTGGGTCATATTTAGGGCTAAGTTTAGAGTAATTGCAACGATTAGTACTTGTGGAAACTTAACAATGAGTTCAAGCTGAAAATTCGATAAAAAATGGATATGGGTTGGTTCAGGTAGGATTAGTGTTCAGAATAAAATATAAATGTGTTATATATAAATAATTAAGTGAGTATTTAAGAATTTGGGAGTTGGTTGTAGACTCGAGAAATTTAGGCTTGTGCTGTGAGTGATATGCACGGTTAGCCGGATTGATTTGAAATATATATATATATATGTGAGTATAGAGATAGTATATATGTATTTATATATATGTGTGTATGATATAATTATGTGAACAAACCAGTCTAGTGCTATCAGGGAGGTTGTGCGTCGTGGGTGATCTCTCCTGGAGAATCTCAGCAGGTGTAGTATCAGCCCAAGGGTCATAGGGTCATGCATGCCCACCCTATGTGAGGTTGGAGTCGTTGTGAGGTGATTTATGGTATGTTCATGACTCACTGGCTCAGGACTATGACTGCCTCCAATACATTTAAGATTATTTTATATCAATGAGAGATTCCAAGTCGGTAGCTCGGGATTATGTGTGAATGCCATGGTGCGTGATAGCATTGTAGAGACCCGCATCCAGTGAGGTATTACTCGGAGGGATGACGGTTATACTTATATAGCGAGCGATATGTAAGTAGGAATATACTTGATATGATTGGTTTGTAAATATATTTGCGTGAAAATATATATATGGGCATAGTAAAGAATAATACGAATAGTAAATTAATATGGATATAGGAGGAAAACTCAAGTATGCTATGTGAATATACGTATATATAAGTGACGCAAATTATATACAGGCTTAAGACATTAAGTGTGAATAATGATTTGATAACTGGTGAAAGTTATTAGAAATGAATTTTCTGATATTAACTTCTGAATTTTGAATTAATAACTAATGAAAGTTATTTAAAATGGGCTGGTTTAATTACAATTGAGAATTATAATCATTAAGCGGATGTGAAAGATAATTGTAGAAAATACGAGTAACACATGGTAGTGTGTGAACCTATAATGATATAGAGACTAGTTAGGTTGGGTAGGATAACCAAGATTTAAAATGCATACGTTAGGTGCGCACTATAGTTTAGAAGTGAGGAGTATCTCAAGCGAGTGCGACACCGGCTTAAATATGGAAAGTTGTACTTCCTATTTATTAATACATTTTAATTACTTGTAAATGTTTTAAAAAGGTATTGGGCTCTTACCCATATCAAATCTATTTTAAAACCTTTAGTTGTCTAGCCACAGGGACGCCAAGGATGACTATTCTTTTCAGGGACACTTAGCTACAGCTGATATGGAGCCGTGCAGGATTTTCGAGTAGCAGATTCTATTATTGATATTCTAAATTAGGTTATCTATTCCAGTATTGGTTGGACATCTTTCCCTTTTTACTCAGACTTATATATTTCAGATTATTTCAGATGTTGGATTTGATCCATTGGATTTTTACCCGATGGTTTATTCGGTGACTTTATTTATTTATCCCATCTTCAGACTTTACATTATAGTTTCATGTACATCAGTCACTGTGTATGGGATTATTGTTGATTGGTTCATGTTATTGCATGTTAATGAAATATTAAAATTTGATACTACTTGTTGAAGTAATATGTGGTTAGTAATTAATTGAATTTTGACAGTGTTGCTAAGAACGAACTATATTAGGCTCTTCTTTTATTTTAGTAGGGAATGTCCACCCATTATTTTAATAGACAGGGTGTCATAGATGGTATCAGAGCATCAGGTTCTAGTGTCCTTAGAATCTCTGTGACTATTTACGTTTTCAGTGTTGCTTCCTCTTTGATGTAGAGCCATATGCTTAAGACTATTGATTCATACTATGAATCAATAGTCGGAACCGCAGATTATAAATGGGACGGTGACCGTGACAGAGGTCACTAATGTTGTTGCTCAGGCAGTTAATGTTGTATTGACCGCTAGAGCGCAAAAGTTTCTCCAAGCACCTCAACGACTAATGGTAGCGCCAATTCAGACTCACCCAGTATAATAAGCATGGGAGAGAGTCAGAGGGGCCTTTCAAGAGGGCCATCCACTGGAGTTTTAGGGAAATGCAGATGTGGTATTATATAGTCAATGGAAGGGTAACATCGAAAGGCATTTGAATGTGGCGGAGTGCAGTGAAATTCAGATAAAATTTTTGGCAAATTTGTTTAGCTCGTAGGTACAGTGTTGCAGTGGTGGGAGTCAACCAACATAAAAGGAGAGAGATACTATAAATATCGAGGAATTTATGGTGCGGTTTTACTGTAAATCCTTTCATCTGTTGTTTGAACAGAGATACGAAGGAAATTTCTGTACTTATTACAAGAGAGTCGGACAGTGGCCGAGTACGAGGAAGAATGTGATAGCTTAGAAAACTTTGTACCCAACAAGATGGATACAAAGGAAAAAAAGTTCCTTAATTTGATGATGGACTCATGGGTAGAATAAGACAACATAGAGGGGGAAATTTGGCTTGAACAACGTACATTGATGCCGTCAATATCATACTTTTACAAGGTCAATATCAATGCTTCCATGCGAAGGGACCCAAGAGAATTGGAGATTCTACCCAGCAGAGAAAGGCTGGATGTACTGGTGTTAGTGGGACACCTTATAAGGGATAACTAGTAAAGGGATACGTTTAAGATATTCTCATTAAGGGAGTTTCGACTGAATATATGTGGATTCCAACAGAGCCATCAGCGTGCTCCACAGGGCCAACGGAGCCAAGGGAACAACTGTGGTAGCCAACAAGGTTGAAGCTACTAGGGATAAAAGTAGAGCAATACCAACATATTTAGTGGGGCCAAAGACATGGGGGTTACACGAGAAGGTGATTATATGTTAAGAATAGGACCACATGCATTGAACTTATTCGCAATGAGCGAGGGGACAAAAATAGGGTGCCCAGATGGGGCAACAGTTACAATAGCTTTTGATTCACTCTAAACGTGAGTGATGCGTCTAAGGACCTGTAGAAAGCCAGTGACATTAGCAGTTGCAAGTATGAATTTTATTCTTGGGAATATTATGGTAAGTTTTAAGTGATGAGAGTGTGTCACCTTATATTTGTTAGCACTAGATTCGTGCGTGAGATGGGTTTAGTGGGTTTATCGTTAGTATCACCATTATGTGTGTGTGTGTGTGTGTGTGTGTGTGTGTGTGTGTGTATATATATATGCCATTAAGTAGCAGGGCTCTCTTTTGTTCCACCTGCAGGGGAGCGGGTGTGAACACTAAGAGGATATTATTTAGTGGATTTGCTCATTGTAGAGAGATATGATATAGGAGTATGATGTTATCCTGGGTATTGATTGGTTAATGAAGGTTTGAGCGATAGTGGATTGTAATAGTAAGACTATCATATTTGTTGTTCCAGGGTAGGATGTATTGTTTTGCAAAGTATCACTTGAAAGAGGGTCGAGCATGTATATATTTTATATTATAAAAAAGACTTCGGGAAATATAGATGTCTCATTATTTTCGATCCCGGTGGTTAGGGGCTTTATTGAGGCGATTTAGGGGATATTGGGTTTACTGTTGAGCAGAGAGATTTAGCTCGTTATTTATTTAGCGTTGATGACATAGTGATAGTGAAAGCGTCGTATTGTATAATACCTTGAGTGACGTGGGAGTGGGAAATTAGACTTATATGTTGGGGAACATCATTTTGGATATCATGGTTATGTGCTTTGGGCCTATGTATCAGGATGATCGACAATGCTAGGTACTAGTGTATCGGGGGATTCCTTATTTGTATTTTTCTTGGGAGATATCCAACGCATGAACCTTAGTTAGCGTCGCGAGTTGAGATATGTGTGGTCATTAGGGCATGGACTTAGTGCTTTAGTTATTGAACGTGTATGTGGATAAAATTATGAGTTAAGAGTTATTTTAGGAATTAAGGCCGGTGGAGTCGGGTAGTGTGATGTAGGAACAATTGTGGAATGTTTGCACCACGAGTGGATCGGTGGGGAAATCTCGAGAATAATTAAGTTACGACTTGTAGGGTTATTGAGTATACCTTTACTGTATAGTCATGCCAAGTATGTAAGTCCTAGTTTAATAAGTACGTTACATTTGGTATAATAGTGAAGATATGCATGGGATATAGGGTGTATGGAGGCCCTAATTAGTTGGATTATCAGTATCATCCGTAATGAGAAGACATGGAAATGTAGGTGTTGAATGTATGAGTATGGGCAAATTAGAAGCAGAATTGGAAAAGAAAGATGGACTGAAACTCGCTGGGGAGAAAGATAGTATAGGTTTGTGTATAGCAAGGAGAGCTATCACACAAGAAATGGATTGAAAGACAGTAGAGATACAGGTGATGGATCTCTCTGTAAAAGGGAGGATCCAACAATTTTGGGATTTTTAGCGGAGTCGCGCTAAGTCAAGATCTAAGGATGCCTTGCACATAAATGGAAGGATAATTTTACTAAACGAGGAAGGTACACAAAGTGCGAAATTGTGGAGAAAACTCGTATATCACAATTTTCATTTTAGAATACCTCGGGATAGGGGAGTAATATGTATGACAAAATGTTGGTCCGAGACGATCAATCAGAAATTCTGCAAGACTTAAGAAATTCCAACGATGAAATGAGTAGGAAAACTAATGGAGTCGGTGATGGGTTACCAATATCATGGAAGGGTCAAGGTTTACTTTGAGTGGTGGAATTAGTTGACCAAGATGAAAATTATTAGAAATTTGGGGTAAGCTACTTTATCGGGCAGTGTGCCCACTATTGATGGAAGGAAGAGAAATATCGTAAGAGTTACGTCATAACTAACCGAAGATTTTGAAGTCTGGCATGAGTGGTCAGGTATGATTGCGGAGGTCTCCCACGAAGGGAGTGATGTGATTTAGAAATTAGGGGAGTTGGCACCTACGAACGTTGGGACCTTTCCCTAGTAGAGAGGATGATATATAACTTGTAGAATATGCTTATTGTATTAGAATTTTTTGGCAAAAGTGTAATGTGTTTTGCAGTCGCCAAGGTTAAATGTTAAGTGAAATAATGGGGTATTCCAATGTAAGGTGACTAGATCGAACTCGACGACAGTGTATAGACCGTTGGGGTAAAAGTATCGTTAGTGGAGTTGTATTACACACATATTAATGTATTATGTATGTATATTATATATTAAGGTATAACTGCATTAAAATATTAAGAATGAATAATTTTGAGTTGAAAAATAAAAAACTGAAGTTATCAAACACCCAAAACCTGTTTTCTGAAAAACTTGATTGTAACACAGAAATATTATAATTCTGTGTTTAAAAATAGGTTGCCAAATGCAGATTTTTATTAGAATTGTATATAAACACAGAAAACAGAATTATAGTTGCAAACCAAACAAGCCCTAAAAAAAAAATTAAATTTAAAGCAATCTTATCCCTCGTTAAAGTTGTGAGAAAAATGAAACAAATCAATTTTGCTATTTATTTTTTTTACAAAGGAAATAATGGAAGACACGTGTATGATGTGTAATTAAACAATCCTTGTCTCATTTTTTTGTGGTTATTGTTGTCCCAAGGAAAAAAAACGTTTTGAAAATATGGAGTGAGAAAGCCAGTTTTGGCAAGATATAATTATTAAAACTGCTTAAAGCTCCGCGTAAAAAAAACTATTCTAAGAACAATTTTTGTATTTTTGTATTTCGTGTCTTATCTTGTTGTATTTTAACACATATAATTTTAACATATTTTTTTTATTAGACTGTTTTTTTTTTTTTTTGAAAATTATGTTTTAAAAAAAATAATTTATATTTGACAAAGCAAAAAAAAAAGTGTATGTTAATGACGTGGCCAGTACACATTTTAAGTAGGAAACCAAAGTCGCTGTATTCTTACTCTTTGTGATTAGAGGACAATGTTATCTTTATGGGAGGAATTTGTAATTGAATGATAAAAGGGTAACTATGTCATTTTATAACTTCATCGAGAGAATTGAGGTGCCACAAGACTCACAAGGAGTCCAGATAGCCATATTGGAAATGTTAGTTGGAACAATGAATGAGGAGAGAGACCATGAAAAGAAGAAATCACCTGATTGGACAATATCAGTTTTTGATGTGATTGGACAATATTAGTTTTTGGTGTCATTGAAGACAACAAAAAAAAATCATAAAGGTAAAAAGGGTATTTTCCGATAATTGGATGTTTTGATACAAAAATTTATTTACAAACTATTTTCTAATGTACAATATTTTTTATGCCTAAAATTATCACAAATGTTGGTAAATTTTGTTTTGCTATTTGTGTGATAAATTTTTGTCAAACAAATTTGTCACTTCTTAAAATTTTTTATTATTATTTTTTTTTACACTAAAACACTTTAAAAACTGTTTTATAAACTTTTAAAAAACAGTTTTAAATAAAAAAAAAAAACTGTTTTAAAAAAAAAAAGTTGTTTAAAAAAATATTTTAAATGTTTAAAAACAGTTAAAAAAACTGTTTTAAATAAAAAATGTTTTATAGAACTGTTTTATAAAAAAGCGGTTTTAAAAGAGTGTTAAAAGCACTGTTTTAAAATGTCTAAAAACTGTTTTCAATAATTAAAAAACTGTTTCGAATATTGTAAAAATTGTTTTATAGAAATGTTGTAAAAAAACTGTTTTAAAAATTGTTTTAATAATGTATTCTAAAAACCGTTTCATAAAAACTGTTTTATAAAAATGTTTTTAAATGTTTTTAAAAAATGTATGAAAAAATATTTAAATAAACTAATCGAATTGACTTTAATTTTGCCTAATTGATTGTTTGATAACTTCATGTGAGAAAACTAGATAAAATTTGACAAATTTTAACCGTGAAATTTTTTGTCATCCCCACTTTTGAATCAAACAGATCATAATATTTCTTTTAAACACGGATTTAAAACTAGTAAAGTTTAAAATCCAAAATTTTTAAAAAATCATTAAAGTTTATTAAAACAATTTTATCTGATATTAAAGTTGTGAAAAAAATTAAAACAAATCAGTTTTCTTTGTAAAAAAGGAAAAACGAAAAAGTGGAAGACACGTAATAAAATATATAGTGATATAGAGTTTTGGGTTTGTGGTTATCGTTGCCCCCAACGAAAACACCTGAGTTATATTCTAGATTCACAAAGAAATGAAGGATTTTGTGGATACTATTCAGTTCAACCAGCTGGTAGTATTTGGCATATGGTCCATGATTGCACGTTTGATGTTGTAGTTGAGACTGACAACTCACACCTCATAAATGCGAAAGTTTATATGAACCGCATTTTAAACCGCATTTTAACACCTCTTTTCGTTTTTTTTTTTTTTTTTTTAAGTTTCTTGTTTGTAAGAATTAATATAAAAATTGTTTTTTATATAAAAATAAAAACTATTTTCCTATTAGTATAATAAAACAGTTTTTTTTTAAAGTAAACAGTTTTTTATTAAAAGTAAAAAAAATATATTTTTTCCATAAATAAAAAAATATTATAATTATTAACATGATATCGCGATTGATTAGTGCTGTTAGCGCGGACCCACATTCCCGGACCCACTTCATTTGTTGAATGTGGTTATGCGTAAGCTGCACTAATTAGTCGCGATATTTTTTCAATAAAAAATATCGCGATTAATTAGTGACGTTGACGCGGATCCACTTCATTTGTTGAATGTGGGCGCGCCAACGGCACTAATTAATTGCGATATTTTTTTAATAAAAAATATCGTTATTAATTAGTGCCGCTGACGCAGACCCACATCATTTGTTGAATGTGGGTCCGCGCTTGCGGCACTAATTAATCCCGATATTTTTTATTGAAAAAATATCGCGATTAATTAGTGTCGCTGATGCGGACCCACATTCAACAAATGATTTCGGTCCGGGAATGTGGGTCCGCGCCAACGACATTAATTAATCGCGATATTTTTTCTCGCTCGGACCCACATTCCCGAACCCAAATCATTTGTTGAATGTAAGTCCGCGCCAGTTACACTAATTAATTGCCATATTTTTTTTAAACAGTTTTTTTATTAGAATTTATAAAATATTTTTTTTAAATGTTGTTTTTAATTAAAAAAATTGTTTTATAGCGTTTTTTTATTAGTAAACATAATTTTTTTAATTTATGAAAAAAATATATTTTTTAATTTTGATAAAAAGCTGTTTAAATTTAATAAAAAACTGTTTTTATATTAATAGGACTTTGTTTTATATCGAGAAAACGGTTTAAAAAAAGAATAGAAAACTTTTATAAAAAAATGACAAAAAAGACAAAAATGTGGTCTCTGGGAGGTTTTACCTGCGGTTCATGTAGAACCTTGAGTCATAAATTGCTGTGCTGGGAATGCTGTGGTGGACAACGTGCTTCTGACCATTGTCCCATGCTAATTCACACTGGTGACGGTAAACAATTTACTCTACTAGGCCTTTTACACTTCTTGTGACTTGGTTTGAGAGTACAACTTGTTATATGGAGTACAACTTGATATAGTTATACTTGAGAGTGGCAACTCACACCGGAGTATTTGTTAGAAAAAAGTTTGATGTCATCGAAATATCAATTTTTTTAATGTCTTGGATTGTGATTGGTCAATACCGCTATCACGGATCCATTTTCATCAGTGATGTGGGTTCACGTCAGCGGTATTGACCACTGTTCTAAAAAACCCGCCTAGGCTCCGCCTAGGCACGCCTAGGCTTGAGGCTTGAGAGAAACGCCCCGCCTTAAGATTTTGACGCCTTATGCTTGGTAAAATCCTTAAGGCATACTTTTTCTCTAAAAACAACAATGCTTTAGCGAAACGATATCGCCTTTGAAAGATTTTTTTGCAAACCGGACCATTATCTCATCCAAAATAATCAAATAGTATTTTTATTTGCAAATATTCAGACATATTTTTATGATGTGTACAATTTTAGTATTTTAATAGCCTTGTTATGGTTAAAAAATATTAAAATATATTAAAAAGACCTAAACGCCTTTTCACGCCTTTTTACGCCAAGGCCCGCCTAGGCTTCTAAGGCTTAAGGCTTGGCCTCCACGCCTCGATCACGCCCCGCGTTTTTTAGAACCTTGGTATTGACCAACCACAATCCAAGACAGAGACATCAATTTTTTTTCCTTATTTGCTATATGAGAGTGTAAAATCACACCTGATTTGTTCAGACTTTTTGCGACTTGGTTTGAGAAACCTGATTTTGATGAGGGTCTCGTAAACTCGTGGTCGTGGGATGATAACAGTTATGACTTGTTTCGTTTTGTTCAACTTAGGACGGATTATAACGAGAAAAGCCTTTTAAACTTTAGGGCCCGCTTCGTTCTGTATTCAAAAAACTGGATTCAAACGTTGTTTTTAAATACAGTTTTTGTGTTTATAATATTTGGTGTGAATTTGGTAAACTTGTTTTTAAATACAGGTTTTTGAAAATTTGACAAATTTGACAAACATGTATATTTATATTATACATATATGTGTGTTTTTATATATATAAACATATATAAAATTTTCATTCGTACATGTTACATGAATATATTAACACATACATAAACTTTCATCCATATATGATACATGAATGTATGCATATATACATACATGTATGCATACATACATGCATGATAAAAAATTATTTTTGGGCTGATTTTTATGTGTTGACATATATAGAGAGAGAGCGGATCTCATGAGGTCCATCAATTTGAGGTGCCTGAATGAGATCCATTTTTTTAAATTAATAAAAAAAATATATTTTTAGTTGATTTTTTTTATGATTTTTAAATATTTCAGTAGGGTCATATACAAAAATCAACTCAAAATGATCTTTTTAATATTTTAAAAGAATCGATCAAATTTTGTCAGTTTTTAACAACTTAAAAACAAATTAAAAATTGACAGAGTTTGACCGATTTTTTTAAAATAGCAAAACATTTTGAGTTGATTATTTTTTTATGGCCCTATTGAAATGTTCAAAAACCATATAAAAAAAAAACAGTCCAATTTTTTTTTTTTAGTGTTTTAAAAAATGTGACCTCATTTAGGGAGCCAAACTGGGACCACACTTGATCCTTTCGCTATATATATTTATAGTACATATGTATTAAAAAATATTATCAATTCATGTATATATAGAATTTTCAATTCATGTATGTATATAATTTTTTTTTTAAATATGTACTATATATATACAATAATAATAATATTATTTAACTTTATATTATTTCATACGTAATTTTGTGTACATGTACATATATATTTTTTATGTATAAGAATTACACACATATTAGTGTATTATGTATGTATATTATATATTTAGGTATAAATGCATTAAATATTAAGAATGAATAATTCCGAGTTTAAAAATAAAAAACAGAAGTTATAAAATACCATCAACCTGTTTTCTGAAAAACATTATTATAATACAGAAAATTATAATTCACTACTTAAAATCAGGTTCACAAACACAATTTTTTATCAGAATTGTATTTAAACATATATAACAAAATTATAATTGCGAACCAAACATGCCCTTAGTTTTTCTAGTGGCATGACCATCACCCATTATTGCATGCAAACTACCATGTTCCCCAAGAGTGTTTGCCACACAATTAATAAACTTGATAGCAATTTGTTATGAAGGGGAGACGATTCTCGTAGAAAATTCACCGGTACGTTTAAGGATGGGTGGTGTAGAGGGAATAAAATCACCCCACCAAACGAGATTAATTTTGAAAGACAACAATTTGTCAACTATCTCATTACTATATTAGGGGCATGGAATATGAGTGTTATTAATAACCTCTTTGTCACGAGTGTTACCAATGAAATATTAGGTACCCTTTAATTGCGTGGTAACACTCATGATGATAGACCAACTTGAAACCCTTGCACTAACAGTAAATTTTACTTTAAATCTTGTCATATTTCCCTTGTTGACACCGGTCTCAACACCTCCTTTAATGAATTTTGGAATAAAATTTGGCTTCTTAAAATTCCTCAAAAATTAAAATACTTCATTTCGCTTGTGTTGCATGGAAAACTTATAACTAATGCGCATACGTTGGTGAGAGGTATCACTGCCAATGCGGATTGTGACTTACGTAAGATTTGGTTTAATATTTTACAAGTTTCGATGAGTGGCACCAAAGTATGTATCTTACTTTCCATGAGTGGGTTATAAATAATATTTGGCGTAAGAAAAATAATGACTAGAATGCAAACAAATGGTATGTGATATTTATTTCTCGTATTTAGAATGCTAATAATTTACTTGTTTTTTAAGGAAAATAGACTCTACCTCACTTGATTTCCAATTTGGATCGCAATGATATCAAACTATCTTTCACGGGAAATGATAATCAATTGATGATTGATATTGTGTCGCTAATTTCATGGGTGTTTTCACCTACGAATGAGATTAAAGCGAAGACCAATGGTAGTTAGAATGAAATGATTTAAATTGGAGCCTTTGGAGGATTGGAACGAGATGATCAAGGAGGGTGGAAGGTGGGCTTCTATGGGAAATTGAGAGGTCCAGCTTGAGTCTTAAAGCCGAGCTTTATAGATTATATAAGGGACTAAATATGATAAGGGAACGAGGATGGAAGAATACGCATGTGGAATCAGATTCCCTTCCGGCGGTGTGCCTCGTTAACTAAACTGATATAACTTATTATAAGGACATATTTTCATAGGTCCGTTATCAATTTGTTATGTCATATACCGCTACACTGTCAGAGACCATTCAAGAGACATCTACATCAAAGACGGATCCGAATTATTCAAGTTCTTCATCATTCAAAGCTCCACGAAGTTTACTTTGGTAAGGTTATGTTTTAAATACCTTTACTTTTCACTTAGAGCTTTTGGGAGATTTTTACATAATATTTTCTAAGTGTTGGAGCGGACTTTTTCGTCAAATATTGAGAATGAGTATTTTTTCTAAGTTTTCAAGCGGACCTCGATTTTGACGCCCAGGTCGTTCGCGTGAGATCAGCATCTCGTTCGAACGAGATTGGAAGTCGCGTGATGTTGTTTGAACGACATGCGTAATTCGTTCGAGCGACATATGCTTCTCGTTCGAACAAGCTCTATTTTTTAGGCGGCGCGTTTTTCTATAAATACTCATTATTTGGTAACGTTTTCATTAAGAAGTCCATACGTTTTCCAGAACAGAAACACTGCCAAAGCAGTAATCTTTAGGCTTCTTCTTTTAGGGGTTTAATCCTTTTCTGTTTACAATTCACAAAACTCCCATCTTGCTTTAGTGAATTATTTTGGTGTTCAAGAACACAACTTTTGCCCTTGTTTATTATTTGTGGGGAGATCTCTACAACCGACAGTTGCGTGTTATTGTGGAGGGAGTCCTTGTGAAGATTTCAGACTGCGTGTCTAGGATTGCGGTCCTTGTGGTATAGCTGCGCATGAACCACTGCAGATTTCTAGCCGTTGCTTTGAAGGTTTGACGAAGACACCGTGCGTTACTCTTGTGGGCGATGCAAGTTGGTATGTAAGTCAATGGTCTTGTAAACTTTTCAAAGTTCTAGAAATAAAAGGTTTTGCCCGTACGGGGATCTTTCCATAAGCTTGTGTCGCATGCTTTATTTATTTTATGGTTTGACACACGCACACACGCAGTTGAATGATTTGGGGCAGATTTATTTTGGTTTAAAAATAGACATTAATTAAATAAGTGTGCCAACATAGAAAGTTGCGAATTTAATCAATTATCATACAGTTGCACTCTTCTCAAATTGGTATCAGAGCGGGTTACGCTAATTTATCGCGTATTCCTATTTTTCGCAAAAATTTGTGTGATATTGATTTTTTTTAAAATCAGTTCTGTGAAAAATCGCAATTTTTCCAATGGAACACCCATTTAATGAGGAGCCTATTTTTGAAAAAGTTCACGACCGTGCTGAAAAATTAAAAAGTTTGAATTTGAAACTTTGCAAAAGAATTAATGTTTTGGAAAAAGAAAATTCTCTCTTTAAAAGTAAAATTGAATATTTGCAAGCGTTTCAAACTCAAAGTGATATTTGTCATGAGCACTTTGGTAATTTGTGTATTGATTTTGATTCTTTGAAAATTTCCAAAAAGAAGAGTGATGAGAAAGTCCTTATTTTAGAGAATGAATTGAAGGACTTAAAAAATTCTAGGGTTCCCGTTTGTGCCGTCGAGGATAAAAAATTAATCGATGATTTTACGGCACATGAAAAGACTCTTAGGGATAAGTTTGTTTTAATTGAGGGGGAGCGTGATAAACTGTTAAGTTTAATTGAAAATTTGAAAAAGAAATCCCTCTCTTTGGAAGAGTCTAATTCTTTGCTTGAGTAAAAAAATTTGAAGTTAAAAAATGATTTGACTGACTCAAGTAGGTTTGATAGTGATGGTAATGGCTCATCTTGTTCTCATGCTTCTAGTGCTAAAGCCAAAACCATTATTTTTTTTAGAGGGTCAACCGTTCCAAAGGATGTTAGAAAATATCACACTTTAGGTGTCGTTCCACCCGTTTACACTTGTTCATATTGTGGTAGGAAAGGTCACATTAGGAGATTTTGTTTTGATCTTGGAAGAGATCCTAGGAATTCGAAGTCTAGTGTTTTGTTGGTTCCCAAAACCCCGTGTCGACGTGTTACATCCGTTTGGGTTAGGAAATCACTTTTGGATACACTAGATTTTAGAATACTTGATTCTCATTTGCTTGCACGTGATTCTTCTCTTTCTATATCATATAGATGATTGTGTTTGCATGTTTGTCATACGCTAGTTATGCTTTTTGATATATTTTTGCTAGCGTTGTGACATGTAATTTTTGTATAGATTTTTGCTTTTGAAAATTTTTGAAAAATACAAAAAGATTTTATTTTGACAAAATTTTTGAAAAATCTAAAAATATTTTTGTATTTTGTTTGCACCGTTTATGGATGAAGACTTAGGATGACCAAGTCACAACATCATTCCATTTTTTATGTGACTATTTGATAGTGTGTTGAGACAATGTGTCAATTCATCCTTGTGCTTTATAATGTTTGGAGTCATTAAGATGTAATTAAGTGTTACTTCCTACATGTTTGACTCATGTTTCCTTTATTGCACACATGCACGGATTTGTTTGATTATTGTGCTTGTCTTATCACATGTTGGTTGGGTGTTTTCACTTCAATCCTGTCCTTAAAACGAACCAAGCGCGATAAATTTTGATAAGGAAATTGTGCATATAAAAACCGTTTTTTGAGTTTGTGTGCTTTATTTGAAAACGGGGAGGGACTGCGAAAGGTAATTATCTATTCTTTGCGCAAAAGCCACCGTTAAAAAGGACCTAAAAATTGAGGAATTTTATTATCCGGGGTCCAAAGAGGTTTAAAAGAGTCCGACAAAATTTAAAGGCAATAAAAAGGAAATTCATGCCAAAAAAAGGGGGCATTTTAGGTTTTTGCACCAATTCTCCAAAGTTTGAGAATTTAGTTTATTCACCTCTAAAAGAAAATATATATGAGGGTGTTTGGTACGAGAATTAAAACGGGTTTGCACGTCCTTGAAATGCTTGAAAATGCGCTACATAGTTTTGGACGTTATTGGTGTGGAAATCATTTGACTTTGATTTGTGGATTTGTATAAGTCGATGTCATTTAAATTCAACAAATTTTTACACCTAAGGATTCTTTTGATGTTTATTCGTTAGGGGTACACGTATTCATCGTGCACATATGATTGATTGAGTTGATTTACCTATCGAATGTGTTCACACCCATTCCTTTCATTTCCATGTCTTCGTTGTTTGAGTTTAAATCCATGGTGTGATTTTTGTATTATATTTTTTTTCAAAGTGGTATCTTATTTTTGTATGAAAAATTTGAAAAAATCAAAAATAGTTTGTGAATGTTTTTTTGAGATATCCATTTGCATGCGCGTAGTTTGATCCTTGTTTTCTATGCATTTTCTCGTGTCACTCCATGTTTTGATTGTTTCTTCTTATCTGTCTATTTGGGGACATCATAAAAAGGGGGAGAAAGAATTATCATGTTATGGGGGAGTTTTTGCATTATGGGGGAGATTTGATTATTAATGCTTTATTCTTATATCATTTCAAACTCGATGCGTCACGAAGGTTTTTGCTTTATCTCATGTGTGTAGGTACAAAGATTGAAGATCATGATGTTGCACACCCTGATGAGAAAAGCTTTGAGATTTGACGAAGATGATTGAAGAACAGTTTTGAGTTCTTGCAAATTTATTCATGGGAGGGTAGATTTGTATAGGCATTTTGGTTTTTGATAATTCGGATTTTTATGTATGTACCGGCATAGACATAGGGGGAGATTTGTAAGGACATATTTTCATAGGTCCGTTATCAATTTGTTATGTCATATACCGCTACACCGTCGAAGACCATTCAAGAGACATCTACATCAAAGACGGATCCGAATTATTCAAGTTCTTCATCATTCAAAGCTCCGCGAAGTTTACTTTGGTAAGGTTATGTTTTAAATACCTTTACTTTTCACTTAGAGCTTTTGGGAGATTTTTACAAAATATTTTCTAAGTGTTGGAGCGGACTTTTTCGTCAAATATTGAGAATGAGTATTTTTTCTAAGTTTTGACGCGGACCTCGATTTTGACGCCCAGGTCGTTCGCGCGAGATCAGCATCTCGTTCGAATGAGATTGGAAGTCGCGTGATGTCATTTGAACGACATGCGTACTTCGTTCGAGCGACATATGCTTCTCGTTCGAACGAGCTCTGTTTTCGAGGCGGTGCATTTTACTATAAATACTCATTATTTGGTAACGTTTTCATTAAGAAGTCCATACGTTTTCCATAACAGAAACACTGCCAAAGCAGTAATCTTTAGGCTTCTTCTTTTAGGGGTTTAATCCTTTTCTGTTTACAATTCACAAAACTCTCATCTTGCTTTAGTGAATTGTTTTGGTGTTCAAGAACACAACTTTTGCCCTTGTTTATTCTTTGTGGGGAGAGCTCTACAACCGACAGCTGCGTGCTATTGTGGAGGGAGTCATTGTGAAGATTTCAGACTGCGTGTCTAGGATTGCGGTCCTTGTGGTATAGCTACGCGTGAATTACTGCAGATTTCTAGCCATTGCTTTGAAGGTTTGACGAAGACAACGTGTGTTACTCTTGTGGGCGATGCAAGTTGGTATGTAAGTCAATGGTCTTGTAAACTTTTCAAAGTTCTAGAAATAAAAAATTTTGCCCTGCCGGAATTTTTCCTTAAGCTTGTGTCGCATGCTTTATTTATTTTATGGTTTGACACACGCACACACGCAGTTGAATGATTTGGGGCTGATTTATTTTTGTTTAAAAATAGACACTAATTAAATAAGTGAAGATTTCAGACTGCGTGTCTAGGATTGCGGTCCTTGTGGTATAGCTGCGCGTAAACCACTACAGATTTCTAGCCGTTGCTTTGAAGGTTTGACGAAGACACCGTGCGTTACTCTTGTGGGCGATGCAAGTTGGTATGTAAGTCAATGGTCTTGTAAAGTTTTTAAAGTTCTTGAAATAAAAGGTTTTGCCATACGGGGATTTTTCCTTAAGCTTGTGTCACATGCTTTATTTTATTTTATGGTTTGACACACGCACACACGCAGCTGAATGATTTGGTTGACGCGCAGAGAAGGAAACAAATGAACAAATTGGTTGACGCAGGAAGGAGAAAACAAAGATGAATGCAATGTAGAGCTTCAGTCCCCTCTATAACAACTATGATATCTAATGAATGAAGACTTTGTTGGAAATTGGACTTAGAAAAAGGTATCCAGAATTTTCTGGACAGAATTTAAGCAACTTCGAGCTCAAATTTAGGTGGGACCTACACTACAATAATTGTGGGACAATATACGAACGTGTAGTCCTCCGCAAGGAGATTAACGTAATATATTCACATGTCCAATTTCATTAAGTTATGAATGATAAATATATCCCCAAAGTGACCCACAAAGCAATGAAAGTTAATGTATTGGGTATGTTTTAACTCTTATCCCACATTGGAAGAGTAGTGGGAAAACGATGAGTTAATAAAACCCAAATAATGGACTAAGGCTTGGATGCCTTGGGGTATCCCAACTCTTTGAAGGGGAGATGCCCTAAGCTATGCACGGGTTGACTTTCGGTCAAAGGTCCACACGCGCGCGTCCGTCCGGTCGATCGGCTCGGCTTTGGCTTATCTCCTACATTTTTTGGCAGAATTAATTTAACTTTCTGGGCTTTAATTATTAATTAATTAATTAATAACTGTTGCCAGTTATTGCCAACAGTTAATTTCGTTTAACTGTTTTTATCAGTTATTGCCAATAGTCACTTACTTCCCTATAAATACAAATGCCTTCCTCCATTTTTAAACTAATGAAAAATTCCCTCCTAAAAAATGTTGTCATATCTGTTCCAGAAAATTGTTTGTTCTACATAACTCTTTTCACATCTCTTGCATTGTTGTTGAGTAAAAGCCACAGAATTTGAGTTCGTCGTAATTAATTATTGTCATGCTACATAATTAATTGGAAAATCCGTTCTATCTTGGGAGACAATATTCATCAACCTCGGAGCACATTGGAGGGAATAAATTGTCTTAAGGACACTGTGAAAATTCACATGACTCGGATTATTTTTTCTATTTCTATTATTGTTTCTGCAAATTCAAGTAAGTTTGTATTTTCTGTAATTTCATTTTATTTCTGTAATTAGATTATAATTCGTAATTGTGTACTTTTGTATTTATTAAACAGTAGACATAACAGAATTACAAGGAGTTCCCAGATTGAGGGGTTCTCTATTAATGTAGTTTTACTCCTTGAGTACAAAACGAAAGGTAAGTGCATTACCAGCCCATATTGTGTATATGTGGGTTGCTAAGGTAAATACGAGGTAATAACCCAATTTTCTTGTCAAGTGTATAATATAAAGGTGGTAAACGATGTTGTTTTTGTTGGAAACTCCGACGGAACAATGTTATGCCTCATAGTATTAGTCTTGAAGTGCACGCAGGCTGATCCTAGGAATACCCGTTGTTAGCAAAGCGATCACAACGCGATCGTACTCGCGGGTCAACTAAAATTACTCATAAACTTTATCATCAAATGTTAAAAGGGTCAAATGTACTTGGTAGAAGATAGAATATTATCTAAAGATTAAAAACCTAAGAAAAAAGAATGATTTTCTTTTGAATTAGTTATAATAAGAGAATAAATAAAATTCGCTTCATTTGTTCTCATTTAATTTCGAGCTTTTAAAAAAATATCAAACTATTTCTTTCATTTTTCTTTTTCTTATAATGTTCTTATTAACAAAAAAAAACTTTTTTTAGAAGGGGGACGGAATCCCCACACGTATTATTAATAATAGGAGAAATAGCCTCTCCAGGTGGCATTTACAAACTCAATGAAAAAAATAAAATTCCTTGGGGAGCCAATGACCAAATAATGAAGACTAAAATTAAGTTTGGGGCTTTATCTTAGATCCATTACAATAAAGGAATCTATGAATACTTAATAACATATATATCTAATATAGCTACATCTCATTGAGTCTAACTTACAAGCTCCTCTCACCATTCTAGGAAGCTCTAAGAATTCTTTATAAACTTTCTTAGAATGAAGGGACGCTCCAATGTTTGCAAGGAAATCCACAACCAAATTTATTTCTCTGTAACAATGATTTTTATATTAATATGTTTTTATTAACAAAAAAATACAAAATGTTTTTATTCGACCTTTTTTCTATCCTTGATATATATATATTGCATTCATGGTTCATGCTTTTATGAAATTGTCCACTTTTCATAAAGAATATTATAAGAACGAAAAATGGTAAAATGACTCTAAGAAATGGCAATATGATTTTTGCTAAATTGACATCGTGGAATGATTTGTTTAAAGTAACAAAATGATTTGTTTAGAATAACTGTAAGTATTGTAATAAAATGAAATAATAATTATGATGACTACGTAGTTGCGATAAACTAAATATAACAAATCGTTAAGTTAGCTCTTACACCATTAATATGTTACGATTCCTAAACCAATAAGAAAAGGACATATGGACTCATTATTTACTAGAATGAGTTCGGCTCAATACTAGTGGGGTCGATCTGGGCATTATGTTCGGCCTTAGTATCCAAGACAACACATTTAACTTCATCATTTGGAATTTGGGTTAACTTTGATCAAATAGCTTCATCACATGCATAAGTTAGGCAATGGGATAACGTCAGTAGTATACCCACCTGCTAAAAACCAACAAATATTCGTTCCACCATGTGTGCACATGCTAAACTTTACGATTATTCCTCTACTATCATGTAAAGTGGGTAAGTGTTTAGTCTATAAAGAGAAAACCCCTAACACATTCTAGTGGACTAGATATAATAGTAAATAAACATACTCTCATGCCCATATTTAAGTAGGGTGAAGTAATCTAAAAAGGACAACTAGTTGAGCTTACATACTCTTATTAGACACCACATTAGGCCGAACTACGTAAATCTAGATTCATTCCCTTTCTTCAACCTCTCTTTATAGCGAGTCTTAAACAAGTATTCGGTTGATTTACATCTCTTTATCTATGATCATTTATAATTGTATGCTCTCACTAAGACCAAATCAGTATATCAATTTTAAACGATAATATTAGTTATTCAATTTAAATAAAATAATGTTATAATATGGTTACTGATAATAGTATGATTTTTATAAAGCTAACATTGTGATTTGTTATAAAATGATATTGTAAACATTGTTTCAAAAGACCGATTTGTAATTTTAATGTCCATGCCATTGTATTGTTATAATACCGCACAATCATGAGTTAACTTCACAATTACACAAATGGTCTCTTTGATTGTCATTAGTTTGTTTTCAATATAAACTCTTATATTAGTTCATTTATAGATTTCTTGAGCCCGATTTTAAATAAATTCTATCAGAATAATAGTAATATTTATTATTATCGTCTTAAACTAGCGTATGGATTTGTGAGTCTTACCTAGTAAATATTGGTAATAAATAATAATAATAATAATAGATACAGAAATTATCATTACTAACTTGCCAATTTCGAAATAATAAAGTGGGATGAGAGATAAAGAATGAAATCAAAGATTAACGCTGTTCATCACAGTGCGGGGCCTACGTCCATGAGTGCAATGCAGATTGTATGTGTCTCAATGGACAATAGCAATGAAAAGATGGATTACGAGTTCTCTCAAATCTCTTTAGGGTTTTGCATATGGCGATTAGGTAGCATATTTATTGATCGCTTATACCGTTGGATTGATTGCTATTTATAGGTAGTTATTAAATACATGGTGCGTAGTGGGACAGGTAGAGTACCTTTATAGGTAAGGCAGTTACACCATGTACATTCCAAAATCCAGATAATGATGACATTGTTACAACACGATAAAATTAGAATAATATTTAATCTCTTCACGCATGTAGGGGGATAACATGACTGTTAGTATTCCATCACGTTCCATAATTGGAGCAAGGTTAGAGTTAACAGGATCAATAAACACTTTTAACCAAGACCCTATTAATGATTAGATGGTCTGTTATTCAGCAGAGCTAAGCATATTTACACCTAAGCTGACCACATTATCCCGAGCTGAGCAGGTTTATGGACCCAAATGGAGACACATGTCATCTCTTAAGGGGCTAATAAGATTTTATATATTTAGAGTATAATAAAATCCCCAAGTCTCCATTTATGAAAGGATTTTATAACAGGTTAATCGGAGTGGTGAATTCAGACAAGTTGCTAGGTGAAATGAATGGATGAAATGTTAATTAGCAATATAATTCGGCTTTAAGAGATCTAGTCGTCTTTGATTCTTCCCAACGCGCACTGAAAAAATACACTTGGCATGTGACTTGAACTGGTGCTTGGAGTATTCATTACACACCTTTGTGGAAATGCATGGGTTCTATTAAAACTACGCTTGTTTCCTTTTCAACGTGTGAGATCATAAGTCCTTAATGAGATGTTTGTAGAAAAAAGGTATAATGCCTAAAAAAATTGAATTGTTCCAAACTTCTTACTTATTTTTCAAATGCTAGAGCTTTAAAGAGAGAGAGAGAAAAAAGAAAAAACCTCCATCTTCAAAACCTGTACTTTTTCATACTTTTTGTTCAGCGCTAGCTATTTCCCCCTAAAACCATAAAGAGGTTCATCTGTTGCGAGCTTATTTGACCAAAATTTTCTTGCCTCAAGAATTTCCCATCATTGTCTGTTGTCTTCGACTCGTATTAAGGGTTCAGGTACATTGCTTTTTCCTCTAGGGCTTCGATTCCTATTATTCACTCATTTTTTTTATCATTAGTGGTGGATTTAAACGTTGTTGTGGAGTTTTAACCATCTTAGGTTGCGTTTAAGTTGGTTCGCATTGCGCTCTATCGTCTTTGGGTTTATTAAGGCTTTGTTTAGGCTTTCTAACTGAGTTAGATCCAACTTGTCTTGGTATTACCTCTAGGATCTTACCAACACTCATCCAGGTTGTTCGACCCGAAGACGAGCCCGAACATCTCCGGTTCAGTATCTTGCCAATAGACGTGGAATTAGATGGTCCTTAATTTGTGGGATCTGAAATACCCGATCGATTTTACCACCAATATGGTATTGGCCCTTTTGCTAACATCATTTATGATATGTCTATCATTTATTTGGATGGCTCGGGTGGGACAGTCATGGCGAATGATCCCACAACCTCCCCCATTCCTGATGAGGTGCCGTATGGTGAAGAGAACTATTTTGCTGAGTAAAAAAACACCTATGATCCCTCTACCATTGATGACAAATGGTATGGGTGTGACATTCTAAAGTATAAGCTAAATGCTCTGAGAGAGACATCAAATTCCTATTAGCATTGCGACCAAGATGTCGGACTGCAATGAGAGAGTTTTTTATCGTCGTAACTCTGACGAGTTCTTATTCCCTCTGTCGGTACTCCAAGTTAGTCTTCGCTACCTTTGCACCCCCATTATTAGATCCATCCAAAAGGGATATGGGGTAGCACTTACCTAACTCCCTACCGATGATTACTGGGCCATTTTGGGGATGGTGATTTTTTAGAAAGAAAACATTATCTTTAACCTCATCGGGGACATATTTTGGTATGTCTATGGTTTAAAGGACATTGATAAATCCCCTAGGTATTACTACTTTGCTCCCAAGAAATCCTATTTGAGGATGGTCCAGGTGGTTCAGACTAGCAACCATGCCTGGAAAAGACATGTTGTTTTCTTATGCGTGTCCAAGGATCCTCCCCTTTTTGAGGTAAGGTTTAGGAGTTGATTGTCAACGTAGAATCAATCTTTCATGTGCGTGGTCAAGGATCCCGATCACCGTATTTCTTGTAAGGAGCTGGTTGTCGACCAAGACTCAATTTTTCATCATGAAAATAATGCTACAGATCTTCTCGGGTACCATGTCCATATCAAGGACATTGAGATTTTGAGGAATTTTGACCCTAACTCCTTGTGGAAGCTAATTCAACATCGTGTGTTTGTGGTGCATCTTTCTAATGTTATTTTAACTTGTTTTCACTAGTTTTACCGCTTGGTAATTATTCAATTCTTTTACTCAGAATATTGTAGCCTCCACTATTCAAAGAGGAAATGTGGTGACCAATAATTATGAAGAGCCAATTGTGTGGGTTTTTTTCTTTAAGGTTATGAAGAGATCAATAAGAGTAGGATGACACATTACCCTTACATGTCCACCATCGTGAGCAAGTGGGAAAGTGATGATGATGAAGCCAGTACATGTTCGCTATGTAACTAGCGACCGGTGATGAGCTTGCTGCTATGCTGATCAGACCATAGTTCCTAAGGAAACTCTTCCTGTCGATGAGCAGGCTGAGATTTTTGTTGAGACAATAGGCCCCTTTAATTTCCCTCCTTCCTTCACTGGGGATATTTAAATGATTAATGACGAATCTAGGCATGATTCCTAGGCATAAACCTCCCTGCTCGTGTATGTTATGAAGCTTTTATCATGGGTTTTCTAATGTTTTTTTCATAAACATTTTGGTAATTTATGAGGAACATATTTGTGCTCCTATTTTATTGTAGTGAATAATATTTTATCATATCTGCTACATTCTTTGCACGATTATGATGTTTTTGAAAATATTTATATGGGTTTGACTAAATCACAATATATTCAAAATAATTCTCATATGTAAATGTGTTTGTATGTCTTCAACTTAGTTAGTTATAGTATTATGGACTTACACTCGCACTCCGCATGTTTTCCTTATTGGCTTTTCCTAAACTTGATCTGTCACACTAGCTACAAGTTTTGGATGAAGTTGAGTTTTCTTGACTCTGGGTCTACAAATGCTGTTAGCTTATAGGTCGTATGGACGAATTTTTCCATTCTGATAATGTCTCAACATTATTTACAGGAGTCGACCAAATTTATTAGGACTTGTCCTTCCATTAGTCAGTTATGGTTAGATCTGGTATTCTATAAGACTGCACAAGATTTTCCATATATGGTAAGACTTCTTATTCGCAATTCTTTTCTGTTAAATATACTTCAGATAAATTCTCTCTCCTAGTCATCAAATGCATCTAATTTTTTTTCAATCGACTAAAACTAGTAGTACAAGAAGGGGTAACCAAAAAAATACAATGAAGTTTCAAGGGAAGTAAAAAAATCCCTTGAGGCCCTTTATGAAAAAGGCCAAACCATAAAATTCAGGTAATGCGCTGATGGGACCCGCCCGTCAACATCTAAGTTCTCGCTATCCGACTGAAGGTTCACCATAACAGTCCCATGCTCAGTGTCGAATAATTTTTCAAGGGCTTCGAGAAACGGAGAATGAGTGTCCCACAGCTCGCGTGGAAAAATGTCTTCGCCGTCGTAGGCATCTAAGAAAGGCATGTTATAAAGATCGGGGGTGTCGAGGATGAATTTTTTGACGTCCGATTCATATAGGAGGATCCTCTCATGAATGTCTTTCCACATTACTTCGTCGATGGGATTGGTTTTCAAGTGTGCTCGTTCACCTAATCGTGTCATGAGTGAGAAAGCTGGCAATCCCATTACTTGGGTCGAGGCTGAGATATGACCAATGGGTTGATTTCAACAATGTGGACAACGGCCCCTTGAATTTTAGATGCTAAAAATAATGGCAGGCTTCCTCCACCATGACCAATACATTAAATATTCTATAATACCCCGTATATTTAATGACTTTTAAAATGGGATTAATTTGAATTAATTCTTATATAATTGGAAATTAATCTGAATTTAAATATTACTCGAGGATAAAGTAATTTGTGATTTTTGTAGAATATTACTTAGTGATTAAAGTAATATATATTATTATGACTTTATAATTGTCTATGACTTTATAAAATTGTCGCGAATTATGGGGATGACAATTATGGTAATTATAGTCGGGACTCGCATTTGAGTCGTATCGGGATTATAATTTAATGAAATAAAAGTGAATTAATTATATATCATTGGAATGGTCATTTTGACTGCAAAAAAGTGTCAGGAAGGGTTCAAATAGTCGAAAAAGTCTACTTGGGTGTTTGATTTGGGTCTCGGGGCACTTTGGAACCGAAAGGACACCCCGAAAGGGTATTTTGGTCATTTTACAAGGAATGTGAATAGTAACTTCAGAAATCTGAATTTATTTTATAAGTAATGAGATTAGAGATCTTAGATTCATTCACCAAAAATAAGAGGAAAAGGTTTAGGGAAGATTGAGGGACTTTCTATGGGAGAAGAAGAGACTTTTCTAGGAAAACCAAAGGATAACCACCTTATACCACCAAGAGCCACCACCACCACTATCGAAAGTTGGCCGGAAAAAGAGAGGACCACCAGTAGAATATCATCCCCAATGGATCAGACCTACAATCTAAAGGCAAGTGATTAATTATTACAAATTTAGCATGTATATTGCCCATGTTAGGTTGTTTAGAAAATTCTGAAAAGATGTATAATCAAAGATGAATTATGGTGATGTTAATTGAATCTTTGAAAGGACAATGATTTAAGATTAAATTTCTTGAGTATATAATTTAACTCATGAAATTTGAAAGTTTTTGATGAAAAAAATCTTACTTTATATGGTGTTCTTGGAGAAATAATAAAATATGAGTTTTCTGGAAATTATGAAAAATTCCATGTTTTGGAGATAAACTAGTTAGATGTTAATTCATTTTTGGAAAGAAGAAATATGTAGGATAAATCTCATGTTGTTGGTAGACATTAATCCACGAAATAAACATCACATGTGGGAGAAATTCAGAAAGTTATAGGATTGTTCTTAAGAAATCATATATTTTAGTTTTTCTGGAAAATATGAAATATATACACTGTAATTCAATCTTTTGATGATTCTAGGTTGTTTAGAACAGTAGGAATCATTTACATATGTTTCTATATCATGTGGTATGTATTATATGAAATTTGGGATGTCAAAATAGAGATTTGAATGATCAAAAGTTTTGAAACCCATAGAACAAAAGTTACAAAATCTGGGCTGATAACTGGGTGATTGATCGATCGACCCATGAAGCTCGATCGATCGACCCCTGACCGTCGATCGATCGACCTCCCCATAAATGATGAACTTGTTCCTTTTCAATTCTTGATTTAATCCCAAAAACTTTTAGAAATTTTTAGTGATTATTATTTGAACGTAATGGGGACTTAGGGAAGGGCAGTAGGCCATAGGTAAGACCCGACTTAATAGTGTTATGTTAGGGATTTAAATTCGAGAGAATTATGTTAATTAATCGAACGAATTACGATTGATAGATTGACGTTTAGGTTGTAATTCGCTTATATAAAGATTAAGGATAGGACCAGTAGGGTGGGGATCATTTCAATCACCGAAAAAATTTTAAGTCCATATGTGAGAATAATCTTAAGTGAAGGAATATATGTTTATGAGAGAATAGGTTTTACCGAATATAATTCTAATTAAAATTGAGATTAATTCGCAATTATTCGGGGAGTATGATGACATGCACCAGTAGGGTATAAGTGAGTTTGTTACTGAATATATATCAAGGAAAACTTATTTAATCTTTGAGTAATGAGATAGGCTCGAGAATAATAAATTAAGGAGTAAAGTCATAATATTTAATACGTAGGATTTGATAGATAAAAATACTACGTATGGGAATTATCATATGGTTGTGTGAATGCCTTATGGATGTTATATTTATATAGGTGTGATGAATACCTATATTATTATTTTTATGTATGACATACCTTCGCTGCTTGCTATCGGGGTGGAGGTTTCGCGTTGTGGATGGTCTTATCCTTGTATGCCCAATTGGGAGGGATTTTAGATTCGTACCGTGAGCATAGGACCTTGGACACGTGTTATCGGTGTATTTGATAGTTTTAACAATTGAATGGGAGCATAAGTATGTGCGTGACCCATTTGGCTGGGGAGTATGCACGCCTCTAATATATTTGTGTTATGATATGATTCGTGAGAGACGCTGAATCAACAGTCCTCTATACAGTGACATTATGTATCAGAACATGATAGTAGAGTATGCATGCACCGCATCTGTGACTGGGGAGCTGCCGTATTAGTATATATATAATTCGTGTGTTATTATACTTATAAATTGTGATGTAATCTACTGTGTGACATTGTAGATATAGAGATTCAATCTTCTACGTGATAATATAGATTAAAAATATAAATTGTGATTTAAACTACTGTGTAATGTTGAAGATTGAAGTAAATAATGGAATATGAATTGAATTAAGTAAGTGAACACTTAATTCCAAAGTTATAAGTAGACTAGTTCATATTAAAGAGAAATGAATATGAATAATTATATTATGTATGGTATGGGACATATGGGTTTATGATATGGGTTAGAATTATGTTGTGGAAATTAGTTAGGAGGTAACTTTAACTAGGAAGATAATAAGATGCGATAGGTGTGCACTCTAGATAAGAGGTGAGAATTCTCAAGAGAGAACTCAAGAAACTAACATGTGCATAATAAATGCTTAATTGTACTTGTTAATGCACTTGCTATTTTTAAAAAAATATTTTACACTCGGGCTCTGACCCGTTTCCTTGCATATTATCTTCTCTACTATATCTTGTACATCAGGTATCCAACAGCAGGGATGCCTAGCATAGATTATGGATGTTCCGATGGATTCTAGCTAATAGAAGAGATGCAAATGTTGTTTAGACATTTCCTTTCTGTTGATTCATTCATCTGTAGCGTCTACTTCATTTGGGGCATGTCCCCCAGGATTCTAGAGGTTGTAATTATTTTTGTAAGCCTTGTGGTTATCGGTTTTATTTAGTGTTAATGTTATAATTTAACTGGAGAGTTATTCCAGTCACATTTATTCTTGTTGTAGTTAATTTAGTTGAGTTGTGTTGTTGCATATTTTTATTCCGTGTCGTGGAATTGTTTTAATTAAATTAAAAATGGAAAAAGTTTTTGACACTTAGCTTAATTAACTATTAGGTGATTAATAAAGAAATTATTTTTCGATAGTGATGATGAGAATGAACCAACTGGATATTCTGATTTAATTAAATAAAGGACTGATCACCCGATATTTAATTAGGCGGTTGTTACTGATGGTATCAGAGCATCAGGTTCTAGTGTCTTTAGGATCTGTGTGGCTTACTACGTTTCAACGTAGCGTTCTTTGATATAGAACCCTATTATTAGGATATTGAATTCTTCTGCGTATTTTGACTTACGTTCTCCTGCCATGAAGTATGTGAGATGTAATACTTATGCAAGTTCGGTCGGGCATCGTGCGCCAAACACATTAGGACAACTAGCAAGAGCCGTTAGAAGGACAGCAAGAGAATGACTCATCCAAATATATAGAGTATTTTGGAAAATTGTGTTGGAGACAAAAGCCATCATAATTATTGTTTGGGCTAAGAACATTAAAGAAGTCTCTTGGGAGTTGTAGTTTCCCAAGAACCATCATAGTTGATGGTTTTACCATTCTTAACTCAACCATCACTGTATGTGAAAGGTGAGGGATTCAGAAGGACTCTTGTGAAGGAAGAAATTCAAAGCCATTTGTGAAGGGTGAAGTGTAGTAACACCCGGGATTTGAAAATTTTCTAGTAAAATTTTTTTTAGGAAGAGCAAACTTAAATGATGAGAGTTAGACATCACATATATAGAACACGTGTGATGATGGAATCAGTGTTTTAGGTATGGTTCGACAGTGAAATCGTTCATTTGATGTTTTAGTCAGGATATGAATGGAATTTTAAAACTTGTCTCCTATGGGCAAGAAAGAGAGAAGTAACTTGTTTAACGAACTCCTTACGCTAGGAAGAATGGAGTACATAGAATATAAGTAGAGTTCATTATGTGAAAGGACTCGTGAGTGAAATACTCTATTGTGAGTGGAAATATGACGAAGACGACTAGGATTAACGTCACCAAGAAATTTGATGATGCTTCAAAATGCAGGGGATCTAGAAGGGTTAGGAAACCTAACGGAAGGGTAATATTGAATTCAATATTGTTAATGAAACATCACCAAAAGTTGTACCCAGTAAGGTACCCATTTAAAGTGATATGATTAAACCCCTACTTAGTGGCGATGAAATTAACCAAGACTAGTATAGTCGACAATGTATCCCATAGGACCCGTAGAGCCAAAAGAATAATGGGAATAGCAATTGGGAGTTAAGATTGATAGGTCCCAAAAAAGGACGTTCAAATGGTCAGTAATGAGGAAATAGTAAGGGAAATTACCCTATGTATAGAGAGAAAGACTACTAAGTGTTAAATGTGTCCACATTGAGTAATGAGACCGATAAATTTTGAGAATAGTAAACCATAGCAATTTAGGCATAACATCTGGAGGAGTGAGACTTCTAGTGGAATAATTGGCTCAAGAGAATTAGGCCCGGGAAATTTGCAACCCAAGAGTGGTAGGTTTATATTGGACCAGTGGAGTCCTCGGTAATTGTAGCATACCGTATTTCAAGGATGGAAGGGTCCAAGAAGAAAAAGGGAGGTTGGTAAGATCATATTTGAGGCCTAGATATGATGGGCCAACGATTAAAAAATGGTCGTGTAAATCACAGGAGTGAATAATTTGTCCACAACGGGTGGGCAAACTATAGGATTAAATACTAGATGTATAACGAGTGAAAGTGATCGTGAGTTGTTTTGACCATAAGAAGTGCATGTAAGGACCCTACGTGATTAGGCGAGACTACAGAAGTTTTATTTCACCCTTGTGAATAAAGGATTAATTCTAGTGACACGATGTGTCACAACAAACATATATAAATTGAAAACCCTAAATTCGCATACGAGTCAAGGTTAGTGGAAACAATAATTTTAACAGTCGGGTTACAAAAGTATTTCTCGTTGATAGCAAAACTTTTTGGTATCGCACGTGAGTGAAATGAGTGGGTCCTAGGAGTATATTTTGTGATTATAAGTTGCTATATTTTTAGTTAGCATATTAGAAATTATTATGGTAATATGTAGTGATAAATTTTTAAATGATAGTACATTGAGTGATAAGACTATCGTTCTAGATACTCCAGGGAGAGTAAAATTAATTTTTGTGAGGTGCCAACCGAAATAGGGATGGGCCTATATTTCATGATATCATAGACCTTAGTGAAAATGTTGTCTAGTTATATGTGTGAGTAGAAATTTATTTTACTGGTGTGACTCAAGATATATTATGTTGTTGAACAACAAGAAATAGCTCATTATATATAGCGCCGAGAATTTTGGATAATGAGAGCAACATGTATTATGTTTATTTTGGATATATAAACATGGACTAATGTCAACATTCAGAAATTATCGGAAGGTACAGATTATGGATTGAGGGCCATTACGGATCTCGACGACCGACTATGTTAAGTAGTAATGTATCAGGGGTCCTTGTTTGGATTTTGCTTGGCGAGACATCCCACGCATGAAACTAGCGAACGTCGGGAGTGAGAGAGAAGTGTGATCAATAGTGCATAAGTTCGTACCTTAGTCATTTTATATATACAAACATAAATTTAGAGTTGATAATTCTATTATGACTTAAGAGTCGCCTAGTCCTAGTAACATTATGAATAAAACTATGATGCCACTGATATAGTGATCAAGTTATGACTAGTGGGGTCATTGAGTGCACCCCTACCATATCAATATTCCAAGTGAGTGAAAATTGATTTAAGAAGAGTATATGTTATTTGTGCAACAATGTGAGAAATATAGGGTGTATGGGCTCCCTAGGTAATTGAATATGATGTTGTTCCCTATTTTGGAGATATGGGATAAAGAAAATAAATATAGAGGTTTAGATATCGAGACTTGAATGTCCATTCATTTATGACGATTAGAGATATAGTCAGTAGAATAACAAATGTATCAGGCTATACATGGTTGTGGTAATAGGATTTAAATGAAGAGATGTTTGGCTAGATTCCTCTTGTAGCGGGCCACCTATCTGTTGAAATTAGGGTGGACCATTCGAAACCAATAGAGGTTTCTCCAACCGTTAGGGATTTCTAAGTAGTATTGGGAGAATATTCGTAAGGATTTTATCGCGAAGATGGTTACGATCCTATATGAGTGATAGTGGATCAGTTGATTGAAGTAGATCATATTATGCCAGTTAGGATTGATCATACTATGAGACAATATGCTTTGATTTACATATAACTGAGATAGTGAGGTTACATAGGGTTCCGTTTAATATTGTGTCCAATTAGGATGAGATTTTGTCTCCCGATTATGGAAGAACTTTCACGAGGCATGGGTATCAAGTTGTGATTTGGTATGATCTATCATCCGCAGAATAATGGGCAGACTAAGTGGACAAATCTGATGTTGGAAGATAAATTATGTTTGTACCCTTGAATCTTAAGGGAGGATGAGAGACGTACGTTCCACTAGTGAATTTGGTGTACTATAACTCTTATAAGTTTACAGTTGAGCATGGTGCCAGTTGAACTACAATACGATAAATCTTATTGTTTCTCCTACTTGTGGGATAAAAGTGAGGATCTAGGGACTATTATGAATAGTAGAGATGATTTGAAACTTATACTACATATTGTGTGTAGAATATATACTGCAGAATTAACCTACTTGGGGTATGATAATAGCAAGACGAGATGGTATTTATCTAAAGAATGGGTAATCCATTTAAGTGCATATAGTATAAGGTTAGATGGTGAATATCTCGAATAAATCATAAGTATTGAAACTTAAACTATAAGGCTTGGACAAGAACCTACGTGACATGGTAACCTGGGGTTAAAATGATCGTAAGTGAGGTGTTCATTATTGGGGGTATTCGATAGCGTACTGTATGGGTGGTACAGAGTAGTCTACTAGAGAGCGCAAGTATGTGATGCGCAATACTTATCCAGAATTGTTATTGCCTGCTATACTTTTATTTTTCGAATTTGGGGATGAAATTCCGTTGTAAATGGGGAAGTATGTAATACTCCGTATTTTTAATAACTTTTAAAATGGGATTAATTTGAACTAATTGTGATATAATTGAAAATTAATCCGAATTTAAATATTACTCGAGAATAAAGTAATTTGTGATTTAAGTAGAATCTTAATTAGTGATTAAAGTAATATATATATATATATATATATATATATATATATATATATATATATATATATATATATATATATATATATATATGTGTGTGATTATGACTTTACAGTTGCTTATAACTTTATAAAATTATCGCGAATTATGTGTACGACAACTATGGTAATTAAAGTCGGAACACACATTTGAGTCGTGTCGGGATTATAATTTAATGAAATAAAATTAAATTATTTTTATGTAATTCGAATGGTCGTTTTGATTGCCCCAAATTGTCAGGAAGGGTTCAAACAGTCGAAAAAGTCTACTTGGGTTCAAATAGTCGAAAAAGTACAACCCAGAAGGGTATTTCGGTCATTTTACAAGGGAGGTGAATAGTAACTTCAGAAATCTGAATTTATTTTATAAGTAATGAGATTAGAGAGCTTTGATTCATTCACTAAAAATAAGAGGAAAAGGTTAAGGGAAGATTGAGGGACTTTCTATGGGAGAAGAAGAGACTTTTCTAGGAAAACCAAAGGACAACCACCTTGCACCACCAAGAGCCACCACCACCACTACTGGAAGTTGGCCGAAAAAAGAGAGGACCGCCAGTAGAATATCATGCCCAACGGATCAGACCTACAATCTAAAGGCAAGTGATAAGTTATTACAAATTTAGCATGTATATTGTCCATGTTAGGTTGTTTAGAAAATTTTGAAAAGATGTATAATCAAAGATGAATTATGGTGATTTTAAATGAATCTTTGAAAGGAGAATGATGTAAGATTAATTTTCTTTTGAGTGTAGAATGTAAGTCACGAAATTTGGAAGTTATTGATGAACAAAATCTTTGTTTATATGATGTTCTTGGAGAAATAATAAAATATGAGTTTTCTGGAAATTATGAAAAATTCCATGTTTTGGAGTAAACTAACTATATGTTAATTCATTTTTGGAAAGAAGAAATATGTAGGATAAATCTCATGTTGTTGGTAGACATTAAGCCATGAAATAAACATCACATGTGGGAGAAATTCAGAAAATTATAGGATTGTTCTTAAGAAATCATATATTTTAGTTTTTTGGGAAAATATGAAATATATACACTTTAATTCAATCTTTTGATGATTATATGTTGTTTAGAACAGTAGGAATCATTTACATATGTTGCTATATCATGTGGTATGTATTATATGAAATTTGGGACGTTAAAATAGAGATTTGAATGACCAAAAGTTGTGAAACCCATAGAACAAAAGTTACAGAATCTGGTTTGATAGCTAGGTGATCGATCGATCGACCTCCCCATAAATGATGAAGTTGTTCCTTTTCAATTCTTTATTTAATCCAAAAACTTTTAGAAATTGTTATTGATTATTATTTGAATATAATGGGACTTAGGGAATGGCAGTAGGCCATAGGTAAGACCCAGATTAGTATTGTTTTGTTTGGGATTTAAATTGGAGAGAATTATGTTAATTAATTGAACGAATTACGGTTGATAGATTAACGTTTTGGGTTGTAATTCATTTATATGAAGATTAAGGATAGGACCAGTAGGGTGGGGATCATTTGAATCACCAAGAAAATCTTAAGTCCATATGTGAGAATAATCCTAAGTGAAGGAATATATGGTTATGCGAGAATAGGTTTTACCGAATATAATTCTAATTAAAGATGAGATTAATTCGCAATTATTCGGGGAGTATGATGAGATGGACCAGTAGGGTATAAATGAGTTTCTTACTCAATATATATCAAGGTAAACTTATTTAATCTTCGAGTAATGAGATAGTCTAGGGAATAATAAATTAAGGAGTAAAGTCATAATATTTAATACGTAGGATTTTATAGATAAAAATACTACGTATGGGAATTATCATATGGTTGTGTAAATGCCTTATGGATGTTATATTTATATAGGTGTGATGAATACCTATATTATTATTTGTATGTATGACATACCTTCGTTGCTTGCTATCGGGGTGGAGGTTTCGCGTTGTGGATGGTCTTATCCTTGTATGCCCAATTGGGAGGGATTTTAGATTCGTACCGTGAGCATAGGACCTTGGACACATGCTATTGGTGTATTTGATAGTTTTGATGATTGAATGGGAGCATAAGTATGTGCTTGACCCATTTGGCTGGGGAGTATGCACGACTCCAATGTATTTGTGTTATGATATGCTTCGTGAGAGACGTTGAATCAACAGTCCTCTATACAGTGACATTATGTATCAGGACATGATAGCAGAGTATGCATGCACCGCAGTTGTGACTGGGGAGCTGCCGTATTAGTGTATATATATAATTATTATGTTATTAATATATATAAATTGTGATGTAATCTACTTTGTGACATTGTAGATATAGAGATGCATTCTTCTACGTGATAATGTAGACTAAAAATATAAAATGTGATTTAAACTACTGTGTAATGTTGAAGATTGAAGTAAATAATGGAATCTTAATTGAATTAAATAAGTAAACACTTAGTTCCAAAGTTATAACTAGACTAGTTCATATTAAAGAGAAATGAATATGAATAATTATATTACGTATTGTATGGGACATACGCGTTTATGATATGGGTTTAAATTATGTTGTGTAAATTCGTTAGGAGGAAACTTTAACTAGGAAGATAATAAGATATGATAGGTGTGCACTCTAGATGAGAGGTGAGAATCCTCATGAGAGAACTCGAGAAACTAACATGTAGATAATAAATGCTTAATTGCACTGGTTAATGAACTTGCTATTTTGACAAAATATTTTACACTTGGGCTCCGACCCGTTTCCTTGCGTATTCTCTTCTCTACTATATCTTGTACATCAGGTATCCAGCGGCAGGGATGCCTAGCATAGATTATGAATGTTCCGGTGGATTATAGCTACTAGTAGAGATGCGGATTTTGTTTAGACGCTTCCTTTCTGTTGATTCATTCATATGTAGCATCTACCTCATTTGGGGCATGTCGCCCAGGATTCTAGAGGTTGTAATTATTTTTGTACGCATTGTGGATATCAGTTTTATTTAGTGTAAATGTTATTATTTTACTGGAGAGTTATTCCAGTCACATTTATTCTTGTTGTAGTTAATTTTGTTGTGTTGTGTTGTTGCGTATTTTTATTACGTGTCGTGGAATGGTTTTAATTAAATTAAAAATGGAAAAAGTTTTCGACACTTAGCTTAATTAACTATTAGGTGATTAATAAAGAAATTGTTCTTCGATAGTGATGCTGAGAATGAACCAACTGGATATTCTGATTTAATTAAATAAAGGACTGATCACCCGATATTTAATTAGACGGGTTGTTACATATTCATAATTTTTCCCAAGTAAAGCATGCTTGAGATTATAATTAAAGACGATATGGTAGCCTAACCAGCAGAGACCATACTTTTCAAATATGGAATAGCAACATGACGTACCTACTTCATGTAGAACACATGACCAGCCTCTTATTCCGTAGAAGCATCCATTACTTTGATAGTGCTTTGGCGAGTATCATCATTAAAACGAATAGTGCTCCATTGATAACCAAGAACCCTAAAATATCCATCATGCTGAAGTCATTTTTCTGCTCTGGGCCCTTTAACTGTATTTAGTCTAGAAGAAGGATAAGCTAAGCCGGAGACAACTCCATTTCCTTTGTTAGAAGTTGAGCGAAAAACAGTGTGACCATCGGATCCATTTCCCCACCATTCGGGGGAGTAAAACCATTCGTCGTTGTCTTCAATGTAACGCCAAATCGCTGCAAAATATCGATAAATTTTGGATCCTAAGTTGAATCTATCTCTCTGTAGCATCATCATAGAAGTGATGATGTTTTACTTTTCCCTTAGTTCAAATTAAGTAAACACATAATCATGTAATATAATACGCCCACTTACCACTGTATACCCATTTTTATAGTGAATTCGTTTAATAGAAGCAGAGTAAAATGCATAGGATTCATTTCATTTCAACATAACTTTATGCCTGGACAAACCTCCGTTAGCTTTTCAGGAGAACGACGTCGAACTTGATATCGATTTAATGGCATTCTAACAATTAGTTGGAACCAATAATAAATCATAATGTTAGATGGTAATAATCGTCTATATGAAAACCTGGATGAAATATAATTCAATGGGAGGCAATGAAACATTGTTGAAATTTTAAATTAAATTAAAGAACAACCTTGCGAAACACAAGAAGCTTATTACTTGTTTTGTTCGAGTTTTTATCGATTTCAGGAATCCTGAATTGGTAATTCACATATGAAGTCTCATAATTCATGTTAAGAGCTTAAAAGACAAAATGATGATTCCTTCCTAATGTAAATATTTTCCATCTGAAATTACAAATTTAGATTCCCATAAAACACAAATCTCAAACAAGGAGTGCACTTTGGTTTTCTAAGCATTATTTTTACCTTCTCCTCCCCCTTTGCTCAAAACGAATCATGTGGACCATTCAACCAAATATATCTACTCCTATTAACTACTTGACAATAAAACAACAACAAATATCATAACTAATAATATCCAAGATAGTCTTCACATGACCGCAATAAAATGTTTGTGGCCGACCCAAAGAGGATGGTTAAAAAATAAAAAAGAAAAAAGTAGTCAAGAGTATTCCGCCACCTCATTTTCCATAGATTTTATTCCTAATATAGAGCATATAATCAATTTATCCACCTCACCCAACCCCAAGAAGGAGAAAAAATAATGGAAACTATTGTTAGAATAATTGTATAGGAGTAACCTGTTACTTGCACTAAAAATTAACAATGAGGTAAGAGAGTAAATGGTCATTTACCTTCTTTTTCTAAAGATGCAGATGTAGTAACATATTCCCACGTACTAGGTAACATTGGTTTGTAGTGACCCGAATTGCACCTACAAAATAATATCAAGCTTAAAACACTACCTTAGTCCAAAAATTATGAACTATCCATATTCGTATTTACGGCAGTAATAAAGTTTGAGGATATAAAGAATTATAAGAACACGACCTTAAGAATAAACACAACAAAAGAGATGAAGAAAACATGCATTAATACATGTGTTAAGAACAAACTATACTAAGTATACTTATTTTTATAATTGCACATTCCAAAGTGATATAAACATTACGTGTGAATAACTGGACTAACCGAAAAATACTCTAGTCCAAAGAAGTGAATTTGCTGCCTATTTTGGCTGAAATTTTCTGATACCTTGATATTGCAATAGAAATAGGAAAAAATTTCAGAATAGACTTCTTATAAACGTCCAACCACAACTAGTTAATGTTTCTACCACACAACAAACTATATAACTAATCAATTCAATTAATATACAACATTCAAATCATGAGAATGTGGGAATAAATGGGATCAAAATCTAACCTCCCATATCACCAGCCCGGAGAATCCCATATTAATATTTGATACCAAACACAGATTTACCAGTCACATATGGGTTCATAATTTAAAAATCATCTAAACTATTATTATATCATTCAAATTTTCACTAAATTCCAATGTTAACAAGAGTTGCAGTAGTATAATGAGTGCAACTTAAAACCCTAAATGAAACCAGATCCCCAACTGCATAAACTAAGAACAAAAACATAATGTATATTGTTTGCTTACAATTATTTGTTTTAAATGTTGAATATATATAATTTGACCATTTTACCATAGATAATTATTTACTAAAGTGTTTTACATCAATGCCTTTTAGGAAATATAATAAGGGTAAAATTGAAATGATATTTCATTAAAAAAAATCAGCATTCTCTTAATTATGAATGCTAAATTTTAAGTACCATTTTCAGCATGAAAAATAAAAACAAACCCAAAATATTACCCCCTTAATGATGAATGAAGACAACCCCTTACTTTAACAAGCAATGGAAACCTTATCAACATTTAATTTGAATATTGAAATGAAAGCCCTGAGTGATCCAATTATTTGGTTAATTCGAGGGAAAAAAAGAGATGACCTGGGATAGGCTTCAGCATCATGTTTAACGAATTTAGAAATCTGAGAAAGATTTAAGTCTTTATCATGGCCCAATAGAAGATAACATCCGTCCATACAAGGGGTGAAGGATGAAGGACTCCTCTTTAGTAATCTCAATCCATGTCTATCCAACTCTAATTCACTTTAACAAAACAACACCAATGTCAGAGATTAATAAATCGATCAAATGCTACTTTTAATTGTTTGTGTTTCTAGTACAAGTAGACAAACATACCTGATAATGGAGGGGCGAAGGAGGCATTGGAGGTAACTTCAACTGGAGAACTTGAAATCAGGAATGAGTTTTTTGGTGGCGGCGGCAGCACCCACAAGGTGGTGTTCAAGTACGTCAACGGAGAAACAAGAGCGAGCAAGGTAGGAAGCGGTGGCAGTAAGGCCGTTGTGGCCACCGTCGATCACTATTGCGTCCCATTTCTTTTGGATTAGTGCATTGTGGGTGCTGCTGCTAAAACTCCTTTGCCATATTTCTAGCTTATTCGCAACATTCCATATTATTCCCAAAACAAGAATGAAAAACCCATAAATCCAAAACAAAAAAATACGCCAAATCAAGAGAGCTGAAGAGGGATTATCGAGAGTGGGGACAGAGATGGAATCAAATCTAGCCGGAGATGGAATCACATATGGTATGTAGAACGTGAGAGAGAAAGAGGGTTTGTAGAGGTGTAAAGGCGTGGTCATCGTGGGGTAGTATTTGGGTGAAATGCAAAATTTTAATTAAAACGAAGTCGTTTTGACTTATTCCTAAATATATTTTGCAACAAAATGAAAGCAATCCTTGCAATAGCTATTCACATAAAATATAAGGAGGGCACCAAAATCTTTCGCTAATATTTTCACAACGAAAGTAAAAAAATCCTTGCTAAAATATACTTTTTGCCACAAATTATTTTGTTGCAAATTATATTGGACATAAATAATTTTTTGTAATGAAATTATATTTTCCTTGCAAAAGATACACTTTCTGCAACAAAATTTTACTCCTTGCCAAAAAATAATTGCAAAAGGAACATGTTTTTGTAGTGCATGTAAATGGGCTTTTTGAGATATTGATTCCATAAATAGTGGTGTGAATTCATGTATGAAATTATTGAATGAATCCCACATGATGAAAGTAAGATCTTGATAAGTATTTTAGGATTGATCATGGTTAGTTATATTCTTGAATAAAAAATATAAGATTTTAATGTTTTTATCCTTGAAAATTAAAAACATGGAAAGATCGGATGATCAAAACGTGATGAAGATGACCTTAACGATATTTGGTTGAGTTGATTTTCAATAAACAATTTTTTCTCGCCTTCAGTTAGAACATGTCCAAAATTTAAGGAAATTTGACTGTCGAATCTCTAAAATGTGATGCAGACGACCGTAACGATGTTTGATCGAGCTGATTTTTGGACAGCGGCTTCGGCTTCGGCTCGCCTTTAGCAACAACATAAAAAACAATTATCTAATTTTGAGGGTCCGGTCGTGATTGCGACTATTTTGGGTAACAAAATAATGGGCAGATTCGTAACAGACGTCACTACATCATTTTGGGGACGTGACAACATGAGCGAATTGATTGTTGCCCAATTTGTTTATTTTTAATGAGTTTTGGAAATGGGAAAATTTCTGAGTTAGTATGGGATGTCCGTAAAAGAGTTGGAACATCTATAAATGACTATAGAATATTATGGAATGTCATGGAATGATTGGGTCATATTTAGGGCTAAGTTTAGAGTAATTGCAACGATTAGTACTTGTGGAAACTTAATAATGAGTTCAAGCTGAAAATTCGATAAAAAATGGATACGGGTTGGTTCAGGTAGGATTAGTGTTCAGAATAAAATATAAATGTGTTATATATAAATAATTAAGTGAGTATTTAAGAATTTCGGAGTTGGTTGTAGACTCGAGAAATTTAGGCTTGTGCTGTGAGTGATATGCACGGTTAGCCGGATTGATTTGAGATATATATATATATATATATATATATATATATATATATATATATATATATATATATATATATATATATATGAGTATAGAGATAGTATATATGTATTTATATATATGTGTGTATGATATAATTATGTGAACAAACCAGTCTAGTGCTATCAGGGAGGTTGTGCGTCGTGGGTGATCTCTCCTGGAGAATCTCAGCAGGTGTAGTATCAGCCCAAGGGTCATAGGGTCATGCATGCCCACCCTATGTGAGGTTGGAGTCGTTGTGAGGTGATTTATGGTATGTTCATGACTCACTGGCTCAGGACTATGACTGCCTCCAATACATTTACGATTATTTTACATCAATGAGAGATTCCAAGTCGGTAGCTCGGGATTATGTGTGAATGCCATGGTGCGTGATAGCATTGTAGAGACCCGCATCCAGTAAGGTATTACTCGGAGGGATAACGGTTATACTTATATAGCGAGCGATATGTAAGTAGGAATATACTTGATATGATTGGTATATTGCAAATATATTTGCGTGAAAATATATATATGGGCATAGTAAAGAATAATACGAATAGTAAATTAATATGGATATAGGAGGAAAACTCAAGTATGCTATGTGCATATACGTATATATAAGTGACGCAAATTATATACAGGCTTAAGACATTAAGTGTGAATAATGATTTGATAACTGGTGAAAGTTATTAGAAATGAATTTTCTGATATTAACTTCTGAAATTTTGAATTAATAACTAATGAAAGTTATTTAAAATGGGCTGGTTTAATTACAATTGAGAATTATAATCATTAAGCGGATGTGAAAGATAATTGTAGAAAATACGAGTAACACATGGTAGTGTGTGAACCTATAATGATATAGAGACTAGTTAGGTTGGGTAGGATAACTAAGATTTAAAATGCATACGTTAGGTGCGCACTATAGTTTAGAAGTGAGGAGTATCTCAAGCGAGTGCGACACCGGCTTAAATATGGAAAGTTGTACTTCCTATTTATTAATACATTTTAATTACTTGTAAATGTTTTAAAAAGGTATTGGGCTCTTACCCATATCAAATCTATTTTAAAACCTTTAGTTGTCTAGCCACAGGGACGCCAAGGATGACTATTCTTTTCAGGGACACTTAGCTACAGCTGATATGGAGCCGTGCAGGATTTTCGAGTAGCAGATTCTATTATTGATATTCTAAATTAGGTTATCTATTTTAGTATTGGTTGGACATCTTTCCCTTTTTACTCAGACTTATATATTTCAGATTATTTCAGATGTTGGATTTGATGCATTGGATTTTTACCCGATGGTTTATTCGGTGACTTTATTTATTTATCCCATCTTCAGACTTTACATTATAGTTTCATGTACATCAGTCACTGTGTATGGGATTATTGTTGATTGGTTCATGTTATTGCATGTTAATGAAATATTAAAATTTGATACTACTTGTTGAAGTAATATGTGGTTAGTAATTAATTGAATTTTGACAGTGTTGCTAAGAACGAACTATATTAGGCTCTTCTTTTATTTTGATAGGGAATGTCCACCCATTATTTTAATAGACAGGGTGTCATAGATGGTATCAGAGCATCAGGTTTTAGTGTCCTTAGAATCTCTGTGACTATTTATGTTTTCAGTGTTGCTTCCTCTTTGATGTAGAGCCATATGCTTAAGACTATTGATTCATACTATGAATCAATAGTCGGAACCGCAGATTATAAATGAGACGGTGACCGTCACAGAGGTCACTAATGTTGTTGCTCAGGCAGTTAATGTTGTATTGACCGCTAGAGCGCAAAAGTTTCTCCAAGCACCTCAACGACTAATGGTAGCGCCAATTCAGACTCACCCAGTATAATCAGCATGGGAGAGAGTCAGAGGGGCCTTTCAAGAGGGCCATCCACTGGAGTTTTAGGGGAATGCAGACGTGGTATTATATAGTCAATGGAAGGGTAACATCGAAAGGCATTTGAATGTGGCGGAGTGCAGTGAAATTCAGATAAAATTTTTGGCAAATTTGTTTAGCTCGTAGGTACAGTGTTGCAGTGGTGGGAGTCAACCAACATAAAAGGAGAGAGATACTATAAATATCGAGGAATTTATGGTGCGGTTTTACTGCAAATCCTTTCACCTGTTGTTTGAACAGAGATACGAAGGAAATTTCTGTACTTATTACAAGAGAGTCGGACAGTGGCCGAGTACGAGGAAGAATGTGATAGCTTAGAAAACTTTGTACCCAACAAGATGGATACAAAGGAAAAAAAGTTCCTTAATTTGATGATGGACTCATGGGTAGAATAAGACAACATAGAGGGGGAAATTTGGCTTGAACAACGTACATTGATGCCGTCAATATCATACTTTTACAAGGTCAATATCAATGCTTCCATGCGAAGGGACCCAAGAGAATTGGAGATTCTACCCAGCAGAGAAAGGCTGGATGTACTGGTGTTAGTGGGACACCTTATAAGGGATAACTAGTAAAGGGATACGTTTAATATATTCTCATTAAGGGAGTTTCGACTGAATATATGTGGATTCCAACAGAGCCATCAGCGTGCTCCACAGGGCCAACGGAGCCAAGGGAACAACTGTGGTAGCCAATAAGGTTGAAGCTACTAGGGATAAAAGTAGAGCAATACCAACATATTTAGTGGGGCCAAAGACATGGGGGTTACACGAGAAGGTGATTATATGTTAAGAATAGGACCACATGCATTGAACTTATTCGCAATGAGCGAGGGGACAAAAATAGGGTGCCCAGATGGGGCAACAGTTACAATAGCTTTTGATTCACTCTAAACGTGAGTGATGCGTCTAAGGACCTGTAGAAAGCCAGTGACATTAGCAGTTGCAAGTATGAATTTTATTCTTGGGAATATTATGGTAAGTTTTAAGTGATGAGAGTGTGTCACCTTATATTTGTTAGCACTAGATTCGTGCGTGAGATGGGTTTAGTGGGTTTATCGTTAGTATCACCATTGTGTGTGTGTGTGTGTGTGTGTGTGTGTGTATATATATATATGCCATTAAGTAGCAGGGCTCTCTTTTGTTCCACCTGCAGGGGAGCGGGTGTGAACACTAAGAGGATATTATTTAGTGGATTTGCTCATTGTAGAGAGATATGATATAGGAGTATGATGTTATCCTGGGTATTGATTGGTTAATGAAGGTTTGAGCGATAGTGGATTGTTATAGTAAGACTATCATATTTGTTGTTCCAGGGTAGGATGTATTGTTTTGCAAAGTATCACTTGAAAGAGGGTCGAGCATGTATATATTTTATATTATAAAAAAGACTTCGAAAAAAATATAATTGTCTCATTATTTTCGATCCCGGTGGTTAGGGGCTTTATTGAGGCGATTTAGGGGATATTGGGTTTACTGTTGAGCAGAGAGATTTAGCTCGTTATTTATTTAGCGTTGATGACATAGTGATAGTGAAAGCGTCGTATTGTATAATACCTTGAGTGACGTGGGAGTGGGAAATTAGACTTATATGTCGGGGAACATCATTTTGGATATCATGGTTATGTGCTTTGGGCCTATGTATCTTGATGATCGACAATGCTAGGTACTAGTGTATCGGGGGATTCCTTATTTGTATTTTTCTTGGGAGATATCCAACGCATGAACCTTAGTTAGCGTCGCGAGTTGAGATATGTGTGGTCATTAGGGCATGGACTTAGTGCTTTAGTTATTGAACGTGTATGTGGATAAAATTATGAGTTAAGAGTTATTTTAGGAATTAAGGCTGGTGGAGTCGGGTAGTGTGATGTAGGAACAATTGTGGAATGTTTGCACCACGAGTGGATCGGTGGGGAAATCTCGAGAATAATTAAGTTACGACTTGTAGGGTAATTGAGTATACCTTTACTGTATAGTCATGCCAAGTATGTAAGTCCTAGTTCAATAAGTACGTTACATTTGGTATAATAGTGAAGATATGCATGGGATATAGGGTGTATGGAGGCCCTAATTAGTTGGATTATCAGTATCATCCGTAATGAGAAGACATGGAAATGTAGGTGTTGAATGTATGAGTATGGGCAAATTAGAAGCAGAATTGGAAAAGAAAGATGGACTGAAACTCGCTGGGGAGAAAGATAGTATAGGTTTGTGTATAGCAAGGAGAGCTATCACACAAGAAATGGATTGAAAGACAGTAGAGATACAGGTGATGGATCTCTCTGTAAAAGGGAGGATCCAACAATTTTGGGATTTTTAGCGGAGTCGCGCTAAGTCAAGATCTAAGGATGCCTTGCACATAAATGGAAGGATAATTTTACTAAACGAGGAAGGTACACAAAGTGCGAAATTGTGGAGAAAACTCGTATATCACAATTTTCATTTTAGAATACCTCGGGATAGGGGAGTAATATGTATGACAAAATGTTGGTCCGAGACGATCAATCAAAAATTCTGCAAGACTTAAGAAATTCCAACGATGAAATGAGTAGGAAAACTAATGGAGTCGGTGATGGGTTACCAATATCATGGAAGGGTCAAGGTTTACTTTGAGTGGTGGAATTAGTTGACCAAGATGAAAATTATTAGAAATTTGGGGTAAGCTACTTTATCGGGTAGTGTGCCCACTATTGATGGAAGGAAGAGAAATATCGTAAGAGTTACGTCATAACTAACCGAAGATTTTGAAGTCTGGCATGAGTGGTCAGGTATGATTGCGGAGGTCTCCCACGAAGGGAGTGATGTGATTTAGAAATTAGGGGAGTTGGCACCTACGAACGTTGGGACCTTTCCCTAGTAGAGAGGATGATATATAACTTGTAGAATATGCTTATTGTATTAGAATTTTTTGGCAAAAGTGTAATGTGTTTTGCAGTCGCCAAGGTTAAATGTTAAGTGAAATAATGGGGTATTCCAATGTAAGGTGACTAGATCGAACTCGACGACAGTGTATAGACCGTTGGGGTAAAAGTATCGTTAGTGGAGTTGTATTACACACATATTAATGTATTATGTATGTATATTATATATTAAGGTATAACTGCATGAAAATATTAAGAATGAATAATTTTGAGTTGAAAAATAAAAAACTGAAGTTATCAAGCACCCAAAACCTGTTTTCTGAAAAACTTGATTGTAACACAGAAATATTATAATTCTGTGTTTAAAAACAGGTTGCCAAATGCAGATTTTTATTAGAATTGTATATAAACACAGAAAACAGAATTATAGTTGAAAACCAAACAAGCCCTAAAAAAAAAAAAATTAAATTTAAAGCAATCTTATCCCTTGTTAAAGTTGTGAGAAAAATGAAACAAATCAATTTTGCTATTTATTTTTTTTTACAAAGGAAATAATGGAAGACACGTGTATGATGTGTAATTAAACAATCCTTGTCTCATTTATTTGTGGTTATTGTTGCCCCAAGGAAAAAAAACGTTTTGAAAATATGGAGTGAGAAAGCCAGTTTTGGCAAGATATAATTATAGTTGAGAGTGACAGTCCAGCTAACCACTCCTGTTTATTATGAAATTATTACAATTGAAAAAATTAGCAAGTGTAAAGATTGATGTTTGTTTCCTCGGAGAACACACAACTTTCAAAGATTATACAAGGTAAATGGGTATTTGGCTATATGATTTGATGTGTTTGATATATAAATTTATTTATACGTTATTTGTTAATATATAACACTTTTTATATTTGAAATTGATATAAATGTTAGCAAATTTTACTTTGTTATTCATGTGAAAAATTTTGCCAAACAAATTTTTCACTTCTTACAATTTTTATTTTTAGATTTTTTATACTAAAATATTATTAAAACTGTTTTAAATAAAAAATGTCTTATCGGATTGTTTTATAAAAAAAACGGTTTTAAAACTGTTAAAAATACTGTTTTAAAAGGCCTAAAAACTGTTTTGAATAATAAAAAAAATGGTTTCGAATATTGTAAAAATTGTTTTATAAAAATGTTGTAAAAAAACTGTTTTAAAAATTGTTTTCATAACTGTTTTCTAAAAACCGTTTTATAAAAACTGTTTTAGAAATGTTTTAAAAACTGTTTTATAAAAATGTTTTTAAGAAATGTTTACAAAAATATTTAAATAAATTAATTGGATTGACATTAATTTCGTCTAATTTATTGTTTAATAACTTCATGTGAGAAAACTAGGTAAAATTTGACAAATTTTAATCGTGAAATTATTTGTAATTCCCACTTTTGAATTGAACAGATCCTAATATTTCTTTTAAACACGGATTTAAAACCAGTAAATTTTAAAATCCAAATTTTTAAAAAATGATTAAAGTTCATTAAAACAATTTTTTCTGATGTTAAAGTTCTGAAAAAAATGAAAACAAATCGGTTTTTCTTTGTAAAAAAAGGAAAAACAGAAAAAGTGGAAAACGTGTGTATCACATGTAATAAAATATAGAGTGATATTGATTTTTTGGTTTGTGGTTATTGTTGCCCCAACGAAAACACCCGAGTTATATTCTAACGTTTAGATATATAAAAAACTGTTAATATATAATAGAATTTATAAATAAAAAATGCTTATATATAAAAACAGTTTATAAAGTGTTTCTTTTTATATTTTCATATAAAACAGTTTTATTAAATTGTTTATATAAAACTATTTTATGTAAAACTGTTTTATAATTTTTTTTATATAAACAGTTTATATAAAACTGCTTTATATAAATTATTTAAAAAATTTAACACCATTATTATTCATAGAAAATATTTGTTTCATTTTTTCTGTTTTTTTTGCCGTTGAACCGAAAAAATTATTTTCGTTTCTTAAAAACCGTATTTAAATGTTTTCATTTACAATAATATTTTGTAATATGAAAGTATTTTTTAAAAAAGTTTATAAATAACAGATCTTATATTTAAAAAAATAGTTTTTTAACATGTAAAAAAACTTTTTCACGTTAAAGTATTTTGTGGTGTATGTTAATCATAACTTTTGTTGCAATTTTGTGATTTTGTTGTGTATGTTAATTATTTTACATTTTCATGTATTGGATGAGAGTTTTTTTTTTTTGTTTTGTTAATTGCAATTCTTGTTTGCAAATAAAAAAATGTAGTTAAAAAATATTAAAATAATTTTACTAACAGATATATAAATTAATGAGGTTTATCGTATGCATGTGTTGGATATATAAATATTGAATCAGATTTTTTTTATTTTTTTTATAGAAACATATACAAATACATTATCTAAATTCACGCTACATTCCTTCTCTTATTGTTTTTATAGAAACATATCTCGTAATGACTCGTATGAAAGTGACATGGCATGACACAAAATCTCTTTTTTTTACCAAACACGAGCACGGACCACTTGACGAATTGCTTTTTAAGTAGGTCGTGTTCACATTTTGTAAAAAATAAGATTTCGTGTTGCGCCATATCGCTTTTATAGTGGTTGTGTTTCGTTTTAGGTAAAAAAAAGATTTTGAGGCGTGTCGTGTCATTTTTATTCTGATCGATTTCATGTTTGGTTAAAGAAAATAACATATATTTGTCATTTTTATTTTGAGGTGTGTCATGCCATAAGCATATATTGATGTTTCGATTAGTTGTCCACGGCGCTTATTTATTTTATAAATCATTGATCAATTTTGGCAGGATTTGAACATTGAATCCAAATTTGAAAATATTCTATTGAGGCTATTTATTAGGAATGGATGGATAATACATTTATTGAACATTTGTGGATTTAACACTAGCAAATTTAGACATGTAGCTCTTTGCCCCAAAAATTAAACTGAAACTTTGTTAAATCTACAATAGAGTGGATTTTTTTATAAAAACATTTTGTGAAAGTATTATTTAAGATTAACCATTCAAATTAAAAGGAAAAGGGATAAACTGATCATCTTACTGTGCCGCAACTATGTTCAAAAAATGAAAGCTTAAGATGAATATAATTTTTCTAAGAGAGAGACAACACTGTATTTAACAAAACATACAAAATACTTTTATTTGAACAATACGGGAACCTAGTGAATTTAACGATCCTTTTATTACTATCTGCCAGCAGTATCTCATATAGTAACAATTTGTAATGCAAAGTATATGAGAAGGTGCATGATTCAAACCTTTTCCGATCAAAATAAAAATGATACGACATGCCTTAAAATCTTATTTTTACTTAAAACGAAACACGACTCCAATAAAAGTGATATGACACAACACGAAATCTCATTTTTTACCAAATGCGAACATGACTCACTTACAACGTAACACGTCAAGTGGCCCGTGCTCCTGTTTGGTAAAAAAACAGAGTTTTTGTGTCGTGTCATGTCACTTTCATACGGGCCATATTCATTACGAGAGATGTTTCTATAAAAACAATAAGAGAAGGAATGTAGTGTGAATTTAGATAATGTATTTGTTTATTTGCTTCGTTATAATCGTGCGTACCGCACATCCTTTTGTTATTTAATAACTTTTAAAATATATTGTGTTTTTTAAACATAAAATATTTAGTGGATTTAAAAAAAAAATATTTAGTGTTGCATTTGCCAAGTTGAGAGTTTACTTCATAATTTTGAAATATGTAATTATATAATTCTAACATTTTTTACTAAAGAAATCATGAATTTTAGAATATCCACAAATCAATTTTGGGGGGTTATAATTTTTTTTTTCAAATATAAAATTAAAAGAGAGAACATATTTGTGATTGGAAAATATTAGAGCGACCCACATTTGGTACTTAAAATCCAAACTTAATGACATGGCACGACCATGTCATCAGCTTCATCAGTCGTTATCAGCAACAAACTCATAAACCCATTTGAGAACAAAAAAAATATAGGTAGCATTTTCTATATAAAAAAACAAATTGTTTCCTTAACAACAAGTTATACTGCATAAATAGTAAAAAAAACTTGGAAGAGCACCTATACATACCATTGACACGGATCATTTTTTAAAAATAGTAAAAAAATAGTAAATAAGTTTTTATGGATCCTCTCAAATGTTTAAATATCACACAAAAAACCGTAACTAAAAAATATTTTTTTTGCTATTTTAAAAAATGATTCGCATTAGCGGTACTTATAGGCGTTTGACAATCCATACATACTATCTTATTTACTCTATTATACAATTTTGAAACGACCAATGTCCTATCTGTTGTGTTCTACCCATTTATTACATTTGAAACAATAAGAGCCGAAAATATTTAGCGATTGGAATGGTTGATGTTTGTTGCATCGGATAACACACACCTTTCAAAGATTGTACAAAAACTTGTATAATCTTTATGTAAATAGGATATTTGCCTCTAATTCGTTGCGATTGACTTTAATTTTGCCTAATTAATTATTTAATAATTTTATGTACAGAAAATAAATAAAATTTGATAAATTTTAAGTGTGAAATTTTTTATCATCCCCACTTTTGAATCAAACGGATCCTAATATTTCTTTTAAACACGGATTTAAAACCAGTAAAGTTTAAAGTCCAAATTTTTAAAAAATGATTAAAGTTCATTAAAACAATATTATCTGATGTTAAAGTTCCGAAAAAAATGAAAACAAATGGGTTTTTCTTGGTAAAAAAAGGAAAAACAGAAAAAGTCGAAAACATGTGTATCACATGTAATCAAATATATAGTTGTTGTTATTGTTGCCCCAACGAAAACATACGAGTTATATTCTAACGTTTAGATACATAAAAAACTGTTAATGTATAATAGAATTTATAAATAAAAAAATGCTTATATATAAAAACAGTTTATAAAGTGTTTCTTTTTATATTAACTTATTTTATATAAAACTGTTTTATTAAATTGTTTATATTAAACTATTTAATGTAAAACTGTTTTATAATTTTTTTTATATAAACAGTTTATATAAAACTGCTTTATATAAATTATTTAAAAAATTTAACACAGTTATTATTCATAGAAAATACTTTTTTCCTTTTTTTTGCCGTTGAACCAAAAAAAAATATTTTCGTTTCTTAAAAACCGTATTTAAATGTTTTTATTTACAATAATATTTTGCAATATGAAAGTATTTTTTTTAAAAGTTTATATACAAAACAGTTTATATATAAAAAAAACAGTTTTTTAACGTGTAAAAAAACTTTTTCACGTTAAAGTATTTTGTGGTATATGTTAATCATAACTTTTGTTGCAATTTTGTGATTTTGTGGTGTATAGTAATTATTTTACATTTTCATGAATTGGATGAGAGTTTTTTTTTTGTTTTGTTAATTGCAATACTTGTTTGCAAATAAAAAATGTAGTTAAAAAATATTAAAATAATTTTACTAACAGATATATAAATTAATGAGGTTTATGGTATGCATGTGTTGGATATATAAATATTGAATCAGATTTTTTTTTTTTTGTTAATTGTAAATTTTGTTTACTAATAAAAAATGTAGTTAAAAAAATATTAATATAATTGTACTAACGGATATATAAATTTATGAGGATCATGCATCTCTTTAACATATATGTAAATATTGGAAGGGTTCGACTATTCGCACTCCTTGAGAGTGTTGTGGCACTCCAATTCTCCCCATAAAGTTATAAAATGACATAGTTCCCCTTTATCAGTCTATCTCCCCCCATCTATATAATTCATTATACACTAACAAAGATAGCATTGTCCTCTAATCATAAATATGTTCTCTCTTTTAATTTTATATTTGAAAAAAAAAATTATAACCCTTAAAAATTGATTTATGGATATTCTAAAATTCATGATTTCTTTAGTGAAAAATGTTAGAATTATATAATTACATATTTCAAAATTACGAAGTAAACCCTCAACTTGGCAAATGCAACACTAAATATTTTTTTTTAAATCCACTAAATATTTGATGTTTAAAAAAACACAAGATATTTTAAAAATTATTAAATAACAAAAGGATGCGTCGTATGCACGGTTATAACGATGCAAATATACAAATACATTATCTAAATCCACACTACATTCCTTCTCTTATTTTATTTTATAGAAACATCTCTCATAATGAATATGGCCCGTGTGAAAGTGATATGGCATAACACAAAATCTCTTTTTTTTTACCAAACATGAGCATGGACCACTTGACCGGTTGCGTTTTAAGTAGGTCGTGTTTACATTTGGTAAAAAATAAGATTTCGTGTTGTGCCATATCGCTTTTATAGGGGTCGTGTTTCGTTTTATGTAAAAATAAGATTTTGAGGCGTGTCGTATCATTTTTATTCTGGTCGGGTTAAAAAAAACCCATATATTTGTCATTTTTATTTTGAGGTGTGTCATGTCATAAACATATATTGATGTTTCGATTAGTTGTCCACGACGCTTATTTTTTTATAAATCATTGATCAATTTTAGCAGGATTTAAACATTGAATCCAAATTTGAAAATATTCTATTGAGGCTATTTATTAGGAATGGATGGATAATACATTTGTTGAACATTTGTGGATTTAACACTAGCAAATTTAGACATGTAGCTTTTTGCCCCAAAAATTAAAATGAAACTTTGTTAAATCTACTATAAAGTGGATTTTTTTATAAAAATATGTTGTGAACGTATCATTTAAGATTAACCATTCAAAGGAAAAGGGATAAACTGATCATTTTATTGTGTCGTAACTATGTTCAAAAAATGAAAGCTTAAGATGAATATAATTTTTTTTAAGAGAGAGACAACACTGTATTTAACAAGACATACAAAATACTTTTATTTGAACAATATGGGGACCGAGTGAATTTAAAGATCCTTTTATTACTATCTGCCAGCAGTATCTCATATAGTAACCATTTGTAATGCAAAGTATATGAGAAGGTGCATGATTCAAACCTTTTCCGACCAAAATAAAAATGACACGACACGCCTCAAAATCTTATTTTTACTTAAAACGAAACACGCCACCTATAAAAGTGGTATGGCACAACACGAAATCTCATTTTTTACCAAATGCGAGCATGACCCACTTAAAACGCAATACGTCAAGTGGTCCGTGCTCATGTTTGGTAAAAAAACAAAAAGAGATTTTGTGTCGTGTCATGTCACTTTCATACTGGTCATATTCATTACGAGAGATGTTTCTATAAAAACAATAAGAGAAGGAATGTAGTGTGAATTTAGATAATGTATTTGTATATTTGCATCGTTATAACCGTGCATACGGCATATCCTTTTGTTTTTTAATAACTTTTAAAATATATTGTGTTTTTTTAAAAATAAATATTTAGTGGATTTAAAAAAAAATATTTAGTGTTGCATTTGCCAAGTTGAGAGTTTACTTCATAATTTTGAAATATGCAATTATATAATTCTAACATTTTTTACTAAGAAATCATGAATTTTAGAATATCTATAAATCAATTTTAGGGGGTTATAATTTATTTTTCAAATATAAAATTAAAAGAGAGAACATATTAGTGATTGGAAAATGTTAGAGCAACCCACATTTGGTACTTAAAATCCAAACTTAATTATATGGCACTGCCATGTCATTAGCTTCATTAGTCCTCATCAGCCAGAAATTCATAAACCCATTTGAGAACAAAAAAAATATAGGTAGCATTTTCTATATATATAAAAAAATTTGTTTCCTAAAAAACAAATTATACTGCATAAATAGTAAAAAAAACTCGAAATGTGGGTACTTGGATTTGGTATTGCGGGACCGGACGAGTAGCGCAACTAGGGCGGGCCAAAGTCCAAGCCCTTCGCACCTTAACATTAATCCAGTTATGATTTAATCTTCTCCCATGTTCTCGTATAGAGATATTCCACGAGAAGATGGTAAACGTGGGGGAGTCTAACACCCCCACTCTCCGAAAACATACATGTATATAATAAACCCTAGGGCCGGGGCAAAGGACACGCACGGTATACTCTGTAAACGCTCCCTGAAGTATATAGAAATAATACTGACTGCACCACCGTGGACGTAGGCATTCTTGCTGAACCACGTACATTTCCTGTTGTGTGATTAACATTTTATCTTCTTTATTCTGCTTGGTGATTGCGCTTCTCTTATCTATTTGTGTTGAATAATATTTGTTACCACACGCACATATACATACCATTGACACGGATCATTTTTCAAAAATAGTAAAATAAGTTTTCATGGATCCCTTCAAATGTTTAAATACCCTACAAAAAAACTTAACTAAAAAATAATTTTTTTGCTATTTTAAAAAATGGTCCCCGTTAGCGGTACGTATAGGCGTTCGACAATCTATACATACCGCTGACGCGGACCATTTTTTTTTAAATAGTAAAAAATATTTTACTATTTTTTGCTATTTGAAAAAAAAAATGGGTCGCACCAGTGTTTTTACATACCGCTGGCGCAGACCAACATATTAGAAAAAATGGTCCGCGCCAACGGTACGTATAGGCGGTCCGCGCCAGCGGTATGTGTAGCAAAAAAAATATTCTCTTATTTTTTATTGATTCTTTTATTTTTAAAGGTCCGTGCCATCGGCACCCCTAATTTTGAAACTTATATTTTTTTTAATTTTACAACATTTAAGACAATTTTTGTATTTCTTAAAACTGCTTAAAGCTCCGCGTAAAAAAAACTATTCTAAGAACAATTTTTGTATTTTTGTATTTCGTGTCTTATCTTGTTGTATTTTAACACATATAATTTTAACATATTTTTTTTATTAGACTGTTTTTTTTTTTTTTGAAAATTATGTTTTAAAAAAAATAATTTATATTTGACAAAGCAAAAAAAAAAAGTGTACGTTAATGACGTGGCCAGTACACATTTTAAGTAGGAAACCAAAGTCGCTGTATTCTTACTCTTTGTGATTAGAGGACAATGTTATCTTTATGGGAGGAATTTGTAATTGAATGATAAAAGGGTAACTATGTCATTTTATAACTTCATCGAGAGAATTGAGGTGCCACAAGACTCACAAGGAGTCCAGATAGCCATATTGGAAATGTTAGTTGGAACAATGAATGAGGAGAGAGACCATGAAAAGAAGAAATCACCTGATTGGACAATATCAGTTTTTGATGTGATTGGACAATATTAGTTTTTGGTGTCATTGAAGACAACAAAAAAAAATCATAAAGGTAAAAAGGGTATTTTCCGATAATTGGATGTTTTGATACAAAAATTTATTTACAAACTATTTTCTAATGTACAATATTTTTTATGCCTAAAATTATCACAAATGTTGGTAAATTTTGTTTTGCTATTTGTGTGATAAATTTTTGCCAAACAAATTTGTCACTTCTTAAAATTTTTTATTATTATTTTTTTTTACACTAAAACACTTTAAAAACTGTTTTATAAACTTTTAAAAAACAGTTTTAAATAAAAAAAAAAAACTGTTTTATAAACTGTTTTAAAAAAAAAGAGTTGTTTAAAAAAATATTTTAAATGTTTAAAAACAGTTTAAAAAACTGTTTTAAATAAAAAATGTTTTATAGAACTGTTTTATAAAAAAGCGGTTTTAAAAGTGTTAAAAGCACTGTTTTAAAATGTCTAAAAACTGTTTTCAATAATTAAAAAACTGTTTCGAATATTGTAAAAATTGTTTTATAGAAATGTTGTAAAAAAACTGTTTTAAAAATTGTTTTAATAATGTATTCTAAAAACCGTTTCATAAAAACTGTTTTATAAAAATGTTTTTAAATGTTTTTAAAAAATGTATGAAAAAATATTTAAATAAACTAATCGAATTGACTTTAATTTTGCCTAATTGATTGTTTGATAACTTCATGTGAGAAAACTAGATAAAATTTGACAAATTTTAACCGTGAAATTTTTTGTCATCCCCACTTTTGAATCAAACAGATCATAATATTTCTTTTAAACACGGATTTAAAACTAGTAAAGTTTAAAATCCAAAATTTTTAAAAAATGATTAAAGTTTATTAAAACAATTTTATCTGATATTAAAGTTGTGAAAAAAATTAAAACAAATCAGTTTTCTTTGTAAAAAAGGAAAAACGAAAAAGTGGAAGACACGTAATAAAATATATAGTGATATAGAGTTTTGGGTTTGTGGTTATCGTTGCCCCCAACGAAAACACCTGAGTTATATTCTAGATTCACAAAGAAATGAAGGATTTTGTGGATACTATTCAGTTCAACCAGCTGGTAGTATTTGGCATATGGTCCATGATTGCACGTTTGATGTTGTAGTTGAGACTGACAACTCACACCTCATAAATGCGAAAGTTTATATGAACCGCATTTTAAACCGCATTTTAACACCTCTTTTCGTTTTTTTTTTTTTTTTTTTAAGTTTCTTGTTTGTAAGAATTAATATAAAAATTGTTTTTTATATAAAAATAAAAACTATTTTCCTATTAGTATAATAAAACAGTTTTTTTTTAAAGTAAACAGTTTTTTATTAAAAGTAAAAAAAATATATTTTTTCCACAAATAAAAAAATATTATAATTATTAACATGATATCGCGATTGATTAGTGCTGTTAGCGCGGACCCACATTCCCGGACCCACTTCATTTGTTGAATGTGGTTATGCGTAAGCTGCACTAATTAGTCGCGATATTTTTTCAATAAAAAATATCGCGATTAATTAGTGACGTTGACGCGGATCCACTTCATTTGTTGAATGTGGGGGCGCCAACGGCACTAATTAATTGCGATATTTTTTTAATAAAAAATATCGTTATTAATTAGTGTCGCTGACGCAGACCCACATCATTTGTTGAATGTGGGTCCGCGCCTGCGGCACTAATTAATCCCGATATTTTTTATTGAAAAAATATCGCGATTAATTAGTGTCGCTGATGCGGACCCACATTCAACAAATGATTTCGGTCCGGGAATGTGGGTCCGCGCCAACGACATTAATTAATCGCGATATTTTTTCTCGCTCGGACCCACATTCCCGAACCCAAATCATTTGTTGAATGTAAGTCCGCGCCAGTTACACTAATTAATTGCCATATTTTTTTAAACAGTTTTTTTATTAGAATTTATAAAATATTTTTTTTAAATGCTGTTTTTAATTAAAAAAATTGTTTTATAGCGTTTTTTTATTAGTAAACATAATTTTTTTAATTTATGAAAAAAATATATTTTTTAATTTTGATAAAAAGCTGTTTAAATTTAATAAAAAACTGTTTTTATATTAATAGGACTTTGTTTTATATCGAGAAAACGGTTTAAAAAAAGAATAGAAAACTTTTATAAAAAAATGACAAAAAAGACAAAAATGTGGTCTCTGGGAGGTTTTACCTGCGGTTCATGTAGAACCTTGAGTCATAAATTGCTGTGCTGGGAATGCTGTGGTGGACAACGTGCTTCTGACCATTGTCCCATGCTAATTCACACTGGTGACGGTAAACAATTTACTCTACTAGGCCTTTTACACTTCTTGTGACTTGGTTTGAGAGTACAACTTGTTATATGGAGTACAACTTGATATAGTTATACTTGAGAGTGGCAACTCACACCGGAGTATTTGTTAGAAAAAAGTTTGATGTCTTCGAAATATCAATTTTTTTAATGTCTTGGATTGTGATTGGTCAATACCGCTATCACGGATCCATTTTCATCAGTGATGTGGGTTCACGTCAGCGGTATTGACCAACCACAATCCAAGACAGAGACATCAATTTTTTTTCCTTATTTGCTATATGAGAGTGTAAAATCACACCTGATTTGTTCAGACTTTTTGCGACTTGGTTTGAGAAACCTGATTTTGATGAGGGTCTCGTAAACTCGTGGTCGTGGGATGATAACAGTTATGACTTGTTTCGTTTTGTTCAACTTAGGACGGATTATAACGAGAAAAGCCTTTTAAACTTTAGGGCCCGCTTCGTTCTGTATTCAAAAAACTGGATTCAAACGTTGTTTTTAAATACAGTTTTTGTGTTTATAATATTTGGTGTGAATTTGGTAAACTTGTTTTTAAATACAGGTTTTTGAAAATTTGACAAATTTGACAAACATGTATATTTATATTATACATATATGTGTGTTTTTATATATATAAACATATATAAAATTTTCATTCGTACATGTTACATGAATATATTAACACATACATAAACTTTCATCCATATATGATACATGAATGTATGCATATATACATACATGTATGCATACATACATGCATGATAAAAAATTATTTTTGGGCTGATTTTTATGTGTTGACATATATAGAGAGAGAGCGGATCTCATGAGGTCCATCAATTTGAGGTGCCTGAATGAGATCCATTTTTTTAAATTAATAAAAAAAATATTTTTTGGTTGATTTTTTTTATGATTTTTAAATATTTCAGTAGGGTCATATAAAAAAATCAACTCAAAATGATCTTTTTAATATTTTAAAACAATCGATCAAATTTTGTCAGTTTTTAACAACTTAAAAACAAATTAAAAATTGACAGAGTTTGACCGATTTTTTTAAAATAGCAAAACATTTTGAGTTGATTATTTTTTTATGGCCCTATTGAAATGTTCAAAAACCATATAAAAAAAAAAAGTCCAATTTTTTTTTTAGTGTTTTAAAAAATGTGACCTCATTTAGGGAGCCAAACTGGGACCACACTTGATCCTTTCGCTATATATATTTATAGTACATATGTATTAAAAAATATTATCAATTCATGTATATATAGAATTTTCAATTCATGTATGTATATAATTTTTTTTTTAAATATGTACTATATATATACAATAATAATAATATTATTTAACTTTATATTATTTCATACGTAATTTTGTGTACATGTACATATATATTTTTTATTTATAAGAATTACACACATATTAGTGTATTATGTATGTATATTATATATTTAGGTATAAATGCATTAAATATTAAGAATGAATAATTCCGAGTTTAAAAATAAAAAACAGAAGTTATAAAATACCATCAACCTGTTTTCTGAAAAACATTATTATAATACAGAAAATTATAATTCACTACTTAAAATCAGGTTCACAAACACAATTTTTTATCAGAAATGTATTTAAACATATATAACAAAATTATAATTGCGAACCAAACATGCCCTTAGTTTTTCTAGTGGCATGACCATCACCCATTATTGCATGCAAACTACCATGTTCCCCAAGAGTGTTTGCCACACAATTAATAAACTTGATAGCAATTTGTTATGAAGGGGAGACGATTCTCGTAGAAAATTCACCGGTACGTTTAAGGATGGGTGGTGTAGAGGGAATAAAATCACCCCACCAAACGAGATTAATTTTGAAAGACAACAATTTGTCAACTATCTCATTACTATATTAGGGGCATGGAATATGAGTGTTATTAATAACCTCTTTGTCACGAGTGTTACGAATGAAATATTAGGTACCCTTTAATTGCGTGGTAACACTCATGATGATAGACCAACTTGAAACCCTTGCACTAACAGTAAATTTTACTTTAAATCTTGTCATATTTCCCTTGTTGACACCGGTCTCAACACCTCCTTTAATGAATTTTGGAATAAAATTTGGCTTCTTAAAATTCCTCAAAAATTAAAATACTTCATTTCGCTTGTGTTGCATGGAAAACTTATAACTAATGCGCATACGTTGGTGAGAGGTATCACTGCCAATGCGGATTGTGACTTACGTAAGATTTGGTTTAATATTTTACAAGTTTCGATGAGTGGCACCAAAGTATGTATCTTACTTTCCATGAGTGGGTTATAAATAATATTTGGCGTAAGAAAAATAATGACTAGAATGCAAACAAATGGTATGTGATATTTATTTCTCGTATTTAGAATGCTAATAATTTACTTGTTTTTTAAGGAAAATAGACTCTACCTCACTTGATTTCCAATTTGGATCGCAATGATATCAAACTATCTTTCACGGGAAATGATAATCAATTGATGATTGATATTGTGTCGCTAATTTCATGGGTGTTTTCACCTACGAATGAGATTAAAGCGAACACCAATGGTAGTTAGAATGAAATGATTTAAATTGGAGCCTTTGGAGGATTGGAACGAGATGATCAAGGAGGGTGGAAGGTGGGCTTCTATGGGAAATTGAGAGGTCCAGCTTGAGTCTTAAAGCCGAGCTTTATAGATTATATAAGGGACTAAATATGATAAGGGAACGAGGATGGAAGAATACGCATGTGGAATCAGATTCCCTTCTGGCGGTGTGCCTCGTTAACTAAACTGATATAACTTATTATAAGGACATATTTTCATAGGTCCGTTATCAATTTGTTATGTCATATACCGCTACACTGTCAGAGACCATTCAAGAGACATCTACATCAAAGACGGATCCGAATTATTCAAGTTCTTCATCATTCAAAGCTCCACGAAGTTTACTTTGGTAAGGTTATGTTTTAAATACCTTTACTTTTCACTTAGAGCTTTTGGGAGATTTTTACATAATATTTTCTAAGTGTTGGAGCGGACTTTTTCGTCAAATATTGAGAATGAGTATTTTTTCTAAGTTTTGAAGCGGACCTTGATTTTGACGCCCAGGTCGTTCGCGTGAGATCAGCATCTCGTTCGAACGAGATTGGAAGTCGCGTGATGTTGTTTGAACGACATGCGTAATTCGTTCGAGCGACATATGCTTCTCGTTCGAACAAGCTCTATTTTTTAGGCGGCGCGTTTTACTATAAATACTCATTATTTGGTAACGTTTTCATTAAGAAGTCCATACGTTTTCCAGAACAGAAACACTGCCAAAGCAGTAATCTTTAGGCTTCTTCTTTTAGGGGTTTAATCCTCTTTTGTTTACAATTCACAAAACTCCCATCTTGCTTTAGTGAATTATTTTGGTGTTCAAGAACACAACTTTTGCCCTTGTTTATTATTTGTGGGGAGATCTCTACAACCGACAGTTGCGTGTTATTGTGGAGGGAGTCCTTGTGAAGATTTCAGACTGCGTGTCTAGGATTGCGGTCCTTGTGGTATAGCTGCGCATGAACCACTGCAGATTTCTAGCCGTTGCTTTGAAGGTTTGACGAAGACACCGTGCGTTACTCTTGTGGGCGATGCAAGTTGGTATGTAAGTCAATGGTCTTGTAAACTTTTCAAAGTTCTAGAAATAAAAGGTTTTGCCCGTACGGGGATCTTTCCTTAAGCCTGTGTCGCATGCTTTATTTATTTTATGGTTTGACACACGCACACACGCAGTTGAATGACTTGGGGCAGATTTATTTTGGTTTAAAAATAGACACTAATTAAATAAGTGTGCCAACATAGAAAGTTGCGAATTTAATCAATTATCATACAGTCGCACTCTTCTCAAATTGGTATCAGAGCGGGTTACGCTAATTTATCGCGTATTCCTATTTTTCGCAAAAATTTGTGTGATATTGATTTTTTTTTAAATCAGTTCTGTGAAAAATCGCAATTTTTCCAATGGAACACCCATTTAATGAGGAGCCTATTTTTGAAAAAGTTCACGACCGTGCTGAAAAATTAAAAAGTTTGAATTTGAAACTTTGCAAAAGAATTAATGTTTTGGAAAAAGAAAATTCTCTCTTTAAAAGTAAAATTGAATATTTGCAAGCGTTTCAAACTCAAAGTGATATTTGTCATGAGCACTATGGTAATTTGTGTATTGATTTTGATTCTTTGAAAATTTCCAAAAAGAAGAGTGATGAGAAAGTCCTTATTTTAGAGAATGAATTGAAGGACTTAAAAAATTCTAGGGTTCCCGTTTGTGCCGTCGAGGATAAAAAATTAATCGATGATTTTACGGCACATGAAAAGACTCTTAGGGATAAGTTTGTTTTAATTGAGGGGGAGCGTGATAAACTGTTAAGTTTAATTGAAAATTTGAAAAAGAAATCCCTCTCTTTGGAAGAGTCTAATTCTTTGCTTGAGTAAAAAAATTTGAAGTTAAAAAATGATTTGACTGACTCAAGTAGGTTTGATAGTGATGGTAATGGCTCATGTTGTTCTCATGCTTCTAGTGCTAAAGCCAAAACCATTATTTTTTTTAGAGGGTCAACCGTTCCAAAGGATGTTAGAAAATATCACACTTTAGGTGTCGTTCCACCCGTTTACACTTGTTCATATTGTGGTAGGAAAGGTCACATTAGGAGATTTTGTTTTGATCTTGGAAGAGATCCTAGGAATTCGAAGTCTAGTGTTTTGTTGGTTCCCAAAACCCCGTGTCGACGTGTTACATCCGTTTGGGTTAGGAAATCACTTTTGGATACACTAGATTTTAGAATACTTGATTCTCATTTGCTTGCACGTGATTCTTCTCTTTCTATATCATATAGATGATTGTGTTTGCATGTTTGTCATACGCTAGTTATGCTTTTTGATATATTTTTGCTAGCGTTGTGACATGTAATTTTTGTATAGATTTTTGCTTTTGAAAATTTTTGAAAAATACAAAAAGATTTTATTTTGACAAAATTTTTGAAAAATCTAAAAATATTTTTGTATTTTGTTTGCACCGTTTATGGATGAAGACTTAGGATGACCAAGTCACAACATCATTCCATTTTTTATGTGACTATTTGATAGTGTGTTGAGACAATGTGTCAATTCATCCTTGTGCTTTATAATGTTTGGAGTCATTAAGATGTAATTAAGTGTTACTTCCTACATGTTTGACTCATGTTTCCTTTATTGCACACATGCACGGATTTGTTTGATTATTGTGCTTGTCTTATCACATGTTGGTTGGGTGTTTTCACTTCAATCCTGTCCTTAAAACGAACCAAGCGCGATAAATTTTGATAAGGAAATTGTGCATATAAAAACCGTTTTGTGAGTTTGTGTGCTTTATTTGAAAACGGGGAGGGACTGCGAAAGGTAATTATCTATTCTTTGCGCAAAAGCCACCGTTAAAAAGGACCTAAAAATTGAGGAATTTTATTATCCGGGGTCCAAAGAGGTTTAAAAGAGCCCGACAAAATTTAAAGGCAATAAAAAGGAAATTCATGCCAAAAAAAGGGGGCATTTTAGGTTTTTGCACCAATTCTCCAAAGTTTGAGAATTTAGTTTATTCACCTCTAAAAGAAAATATATATGAGGGTGTTTGGTACGAGAATTAAAACGGGTTTGCACGTCCTTGAAATGCTTGAAAATGCGCTACATAGTTTTGGACGTTATTGGTGTGGAAATCATTTGACTTTGATTTGTGGATTTGTATAAGTCGATGTCATTTAAATTCAACAAATTTTTACAGCTAAGGATTCTTTTGATGTTTATTCGTTAGGGGTACACGTATTCATCGTGCACATATGATTGATTGAGTTGATTTACCTATCGAATGTGTTCACACCCATTCCTTTCATTTCCATGTCTTCGTTGTTTGAGTTTAAATCCATGGTGTGATTTTTGTATTATATTTTTTTTCAAAGTGGTATCTTATTTTTGTATGAAAAATTTGAAAAAATCAAAAATAGTTTGTGAATGTTTTTTTGAGATATCCATTTGCATGCGCGTAGTTTGATCCTTGTTTTCTATGCATTTTCTCGTGTCACTCCATGTTTTGATTGTTTCTTCTTATCTGTCTATTTGGGGACATCATAAAAAGGGGGAGAAAGAATTATCATGTTATGGGGGATTTTTTGCATTATGGGGGAGATTTGATTATTAATGCTTTATTCTTATATCATTTCAAACTCGATGCGTCACGAAGGTTTTTGCTTTATCTCATGTGTATAGGTACAAAGATTGAAGATCATGATGTTGCACACCATGATGAGAAAAGCTTTGAGATTTGACGAAGATGATTGAAGAACAGTTTTGAGTTCTTGCAAATTTATTCATGGGAGGGTAGATTTGTATAGGCATTTTGGTTTTTTATAATTCGGATTTTTATGTATGTACCGGCATAAACATGGGGGGAGATTTGTAAGGACATATTTTCATAGGTCCGTTATCAATTTGTTATGTCATATACCGCTACACCGTCGAAGACCATTCAAGAGACATCTACATCAAAGACGGATCCGAATTATTCAAGTTCTTCATCATTCAAAGCTCCGCGAAGTTTACTTTGGTAAGGTTATGTTTTAAATACCTTCACTTTTCACTTAGAGCTTTTGGGAGATTTTTACAAAATATTTTCTAAGTGTTGGAGCGGACTTTTTCGTCAAATATTGAGAATGAGTATTTTTTCTAAGTTTTGACGCGGACCTCGATTTTGACGCCCAGGTCGTTCGCGCGAGATCAGCATCTCGTTCGAATGAGATTGGAAGTCGCGTGATGTCATTTGAACGACATGCGTACTTCGTTCGAGCGACATATGCTTCTCGTTCGAACGAGCTCTGTTTTCGAGGCGGTGCATTTTACTATAAATACTCATTATTTGGTAACGTTTTCATTAAGAAGTCCATACGTTTTCCAGAACAGAAACACTGCCAAAGCAGTAATCTTTAGGCTTCTTCTTTTAGGGGTTTAATCCTTTTTTGTTTACAATTCACAAAACTCTCATCTTGCTTTAGTGAATTGTTTTGGTGTTCAAGAACACAACTTTTGCCCTTGTTTATTCTTTGTGGGGAGAGCTCTACAACCGACAGCTGCGTGCTATTGTGGAGGGAGTCATTGTGAAGATTTCAGACTGCGTGTCTAGGATTGCGGTCCTTGTGGTATAGCTACGCGTGAATTACTGCAGATTTCTGGCCATTGCTTTGAAGGTTTGACGAAGACAACGTGTGTTACTCTTGTGGGCGATGCAAGTTGGTATGTAAGTCAATGGTCTTGTAAACTTTTCAAAGTTCTAGAAATAAAAAATTTTGCCCTGCCGGAATTTTTCCTTAAGCTTGTGTCGCATGCTTTATTTATTTTATGGTTTGACACACGCACACACGCAGTTGAATGATTTGGGGCTGATTTATTTTTGTTTAAAAATAGACACTAATTAAATAAGTGAAGATTTCAGACTGCGTGTCTAGGATTGCGGTCCTTGTGGTATAGCTGCGCGTAAACCACTGCAGATTTCTAGCCGTTGCTTTGAAGGTTTGACGAAGACACCGTGCGTTACTCTTGTGGGCGATGCAAGTTGGTATGTAAGTCAATGGTCTTGTAAAGTTTTTAAAGTTCTTGAAATAAAAGGTTTTGCCATACGGGGATTTTTCCTTAAGCTTGTGTCACATGCTTTATTTTATTTTATGGTTTGACACACGCACACACGCAGCTGAATGATTTGGTTGACGCGCAGAGAAGGAAACAAATGCACAAATTGGTTGACGCAGGAAGGAGAAAACAAAGATGAATGCAATGTAGAGCTTCAGTCCCCTCTATAACAACTATGATATCTAATGAATGAAGACTTTGTTGGAAATTGGACTTAGAAAAAGGTATCCAGAATTTTCTGGACAGAATTTAAGCAACTTCGAGCTCAAATTTAGGTGGGACCTACACTACAATAATTGTGGGACAATATACGAACGTGTAGTCCTCCGCAAGGAGATTAACGTAGTATATTCACATGTCCAATTTCATTAAGTTATGAATGATAAATATATCCCCAAAGTGACCCACAAAGCAATGAAAGTTAATGTATTGGATATGTTTTAACTCTTATCCCACATTGGAAGAGTAGTGGGAAAACGATGAGTTAATAAAACCCAAATAATGGACTAAGGCTTGGATGCCTTGGGGTATCCCAACTCTTTGAAGGGGAGATGCCCTAAGCTATGCACGGGTTGACTTTCGGTCAAAGGTCCACACGCGCGCGTCCGTCCGGTCGATCGGCTCGGCTTTGGCTTATCTCCTACATTTTTTGGCCGAATTAATTTAACTTTCTGGGCTTTAATTATTAATTAATTAATTAATAACTGTTGCCAGTTATTGCCAACAGTTAATTTCGTTTAACTGTTTTTATCAGTTATTGCCAATAGTCACTTACTTCCCTATAAATACAAATGCCTTCCTCCATTTTTAAACTAATGAAAAATTCCCTCCTCAAAAATGTTGTCATATCTGTTCCAGAAAATTGTTTGTTCTACATAACTCTTTTCACATCTCTTGCATTGTTGTTGAGTAAAAGCCACAGAATTTGAGTTCGTCGTAATTAATTATTGTCGTGCTACATAATTAATTGGAAAATCCGTTCTATCTTGGGAGACAATATTCATCAACCTCGGAGCACATTGGAGGGAATAAATTGTCTTAAGGACACTGTGAAAATTCACATGACTCGGATTATTTTTTCTATTTCTATTATTGTTTCTGCAAATTCAAGTAAGTTTGTATTTTCTGTAATTTCATTTTATTTCTGTAATTAGATTATAATTCGTAATTGTGTACTTTTGTATTTATTAAACAGTAGACATAACAGAATTACAAGGAGTTCCCAGATTGAGGGGTTCTCTATTAATGTAGTTTTACTCCTTGAGTACAAAACGAAAGGTAAGTGCATTACCAGCCCATATTGTGTATATGTGGGTTGCTAAGGTAAATACGAGGTAATAACCCAATTTTCTTGTCAAGTGTATAATATAAAGGTGGTAAACGATGTTGTTTTTGTTGGAAACTCCGACGGAACAATGTTATGCCTCATAGTATTAGTCTTGAAGTGCACGCAGGCTGATCCTAGGAATACCCGTTGTTAGCAACGCGATCACAACGCGATCGTACTCGCGGTTCAACTAAAATTACTCATAAACTTTATCATCAAATGTTAAAAGGGTCAAATGTACTTGGTAGAAGATAGAATATTATCTAAAGATTAAAAACCTAAGAAAAAAGAATGATTTTCTTTTGAATTAGTTATAATAAGAGAATAAATAAAATTCGCTTCATTTGTTCTCATTTAATTTCGAGCTTTTAAAAAAATATCAAACTATTTCTTTCATTTTTCTTTTTCTTATAATGTTCTTATTAACAAAAAAAAACTTTTTTTAGAAGGGGGACGGAATCCCCACACGTATTATTAATAATAGGAGAAATAGCCTCTCCAGGTGGCATTTACAAACTCAATGAAAAAAATAAAATTCCTTGGGGAGCCAATGACCAAATAATGAAGACTAAAATTAAGTTTGGGGCTTTATCTTAGATCCATTACAATAAAGGAATCTATGAATACTTAATAACATATATATCTAATATAGCTACATCTGATTGAGTCTAACTTACAAGCTCCTCTCACCATTCTAGGAAGCTCTAAGAATTCTTTATAAACTTTCTTAGAATGAAGGGACGCTCCAATGTTTGCAAGGAAATCCACAACCAAATTTATTTCTCTGTAACAATGATTTTTATATTAATATGTTTTTATTAACAAAAAAATACAAAATGTTTTTATTCGACCTTTTTTCTATCCTTGATATATATATATTGCATTCATGGTTCATGCTTTTATGAAATTGTCCACTTTTCATAAAGAATATTATAAGAACGAAAAATGGTAAAATGACTCTAAGAAATGGCAATATGATTTTTGCTAAATTGACATCGTGGAATGATTTGTTTAAAGTAACAAAATGATTTGTTTAGAATAACTGTAAGTATTGTAATAAAATGAAATAATAATTATGATGACTACGTAGTTGCGATAAACTAAATATAACAAATCGTTAAGTTAGCTCTTACACCATTAATATGTTACGATTCCTAAACCAATAAGAAAAGGACATATGGACTCATTATTTACTAGAATGAGTTCGGCTCAATACTAGTGGGGTCGATCTGGGCATTATGTTCGGCCTTAGTATCCAAGACAACACATTTAACTTCATCATTTGGAATTTGGGTTAACTTTGATCAAATAGCTTCATCACATGTATAAGTTAGGCAATGGGATAACGTCAGTAGTATACCCACCTGCTAAAAACCAACAAATATCGTTCCACCATGTGTGCACATGCTAAACTTTACGATTATTCCACTACTATCATGTAAAGTGGGTAAGTGTTTAGTCTATAAAGAGAAAACCCCTAACACATTCTAGTGGACTAGATATAATAGTAAATAAACATACTCTCATGCCCATATTTAAGTAGGGTGAAGTAATCTAAAAAGGACAACTAGTTGAGCTTACATACTCTTATTAGACACCACATTAGGCCGAACTACGTAAATCTAGATTCATTCCCTTTCTTCAACCTCTCTTTATAGCGAGTCTTAAACAAGTATTCTGTTGATTTACATCTCTTTATCTATGATCATTTATAATTGTATACTCTCACTAAGACCAAATCAGTATATCAATTTTAAACGATAATATTAGTTATTCAATTTAAATAAAATAATGTTATAATATGGTTACTGATAATAGTATGATTTTTATAAAGCTAACATTGTGATTTGTTATAAAATGATATTGTAAACATTGTTTCAAAAGACCGATTTGTAATTTTAATGTCCATGCCATTGTATTGTTATAATACCGCACAATCATGAGTTAACTTCACAATTACACAAATGGTCTCTTTGATTGTCATTAGTTTGTTTTCAATATAAACTCTTATATTAGTTCATTTATAGATTTCTTGAGCCCGATTTTAAATAAATTCTATCAGAATAATAGTAATATTTATTATTATCGTCTTAAACTAGCGTATGGATTTGTGAGTCTTACCTAGTAAATATTGGTAATAAATAATAATAATAATAATAATAATAATAATAGATAAAGAAATTATCATTACTAACTTGCCAATTTCGAAATAATAAAGTGGGATGAGAGATAAAGAATGAAATCAAAGATTAACGCTGTTCATCACAGTGCGGGGCCTACGTCCATGAGTGCAATGCAGATTGTATGTGTCTCAATGGACAATAGCAATGAAAAGATGGATTACGAGTTCTCTCAAATCTCTTTAGGGTTTTGCATATGGCGATTAGGTAGCATATTTATTGATCGCTTATACCGTTGGATTGATTGCTATTTATAGGTAGTTATTAAATACATGGTGCGTAGTGGGACAGGTAGAGTACCTTTATAGTAAGGCAGTTACACCATGTACATTCCAAAAGCCAGATAATGATGACATTGTTACAACACGATAAAATTAGAATAATATTTAATCTCTTCACGCATGTAGGGGGATAACATGACTGTTAGTATTCCATCACGTTCCATAATTGGAGCAAGGTTAGAGTTAACAGGATCAATAAACACTTTTAACCAAGACCCTATTAATGATTAGATGGTCTGTTATTCAGCAGAGCTAAGCATATTTACACCTAAGCTGACCACATTATCCCGAGCTGAGCAGGTTTATGGACCCAAATGGAGACACATGTCATATCTTAAGGGGCTAATAAGATTTTATATATTTAGAGTATAATAAAATCCCCAAGTCTCCATTTATGAAAGGATTTTATAACAGGTTAATCGGAGTGGTGAATATTCAGACAAGTTGCTAGGTGAAATGAATGGATGAAATGTTAATTAGCAATATAATTCGGCTTTAAGAGATCTAGTCGTCTTTGATTCTTCCCAACGCGCACGGAGAAAATACACTTGGCATGTGACTTGAACTGGTGCTTGGAGTATTCATTACACACCTTTGTGGAAATGCATGGGTTCTATTAAAACTACGCTTGTTTCCTTTTCAACGCGTGAGATCATAAGTCCTTAATGAGATGTTTGTAGAAAAAAGGTATAATGCCTAAAAAAATTGAATCGTTCCAAACTTCTTACTTATTTTTCAAATGCTAGAGCTTTAAAGAGAGAGAGAGAAAAAAGAAAAAACCTCCATCTTCAAAACCTGTACTTTTTCATACTTTTTGTTCAGCGCTAGCCGTTTCCCCCTAAAACCATAAAGAGGTTCATCTGTTGCGAGCTTATTTGACCAAAATTTTCTTGCCTCAAGAATTTCCCATCATTGTCTGTTGTCTTCGACTCGTATTAAGGGTTCAGGTACATTGCTTTTTCCTCTAGGGCTTCGATTCCTATTATTCACTCATTTTTTTTATCATTAGTGGTGGATTTAAACGTTGTTGTGGAGTTTTAACCATCTTAGGTTGCGTTTAAGTTGGTTCGCATTGCGCTCTATCGTCTTTGGGTTTATTAAGGCTTTGTTTAGGCTTTCTAACTGAGTTAGATCCAACTTGTCTTGGTATTACCTCTAGGATCTTACCAACACTCATCCAGGTTGTTCGACCCGAAGACGAGCCCGAACATCTCAGGTTCAGTATCTTGCCAATAGACGTGGAATTAGATGGTCCTTAATTTGTGGGATCTGAAATACCCGATCGATTTTACCACCAAGATGGTATTGGTCCTTTTGCTAACATCATTTATGATATGTCTATCATTTATTTGGATGGCTCGGGTGGGACAGTCATGGCGAATGATCCCACAACCTCCCCCATTCCTGATGAGGTGCCGTCTGGTGAAGAGAACTATTTTTCTGAGTAAAAAAACACCTATGATCCCTCTACCATTGATGACAAATGGTATGGGTGTGACGTTCTAAAGTATAAGCTAAATGCTCTGAGAGAGACATCAAATTCCTATTAGCATTGCGACCAAGATGTCGGACTGCAATGAGAGAGTTTTTTATCGTCGTAACTCTGATGAGTTCTTATTCCCTATGTCGGTACTCCAAGTTAGTCTTCGCTACCTTTGCACCCCCATTATTAGATCCATCCAAAAGGGATATGGGGTAGCACTTACCTAACTCCCTACCGATGATTACTGGGCCATTTTGGGGATGGTGATTTTTTAGAAAGAAAACATTATCTTTAACCTCATCGGGGACATATTTTGGTATGTCTATGGTTTAAAGGACATTGATAAATCCCCTAGGTATTACTACTTTGCTCCCAAGAAATCCTATTTGAGGATGGTCCAGGTGGTTCAGACTAGCAACCATGCCTGGAAAAGACATGTTGTTTTCTTATGCGTGTCCAAGGATCCTCCCCTTTTTGAGGTAAGGTTTCGGAGTTGATTGTCGACGTAGAATCAATCTTTCATGTGCGTGGTCAAGGATCCCGATCACCGTATTTCTTGTAAGGAGCTGGTTGTCGACCAAGACTCAATTTTTCATCATGAAAATAATGCTACAGATCTTCTCGGGTACCATGTCCATATCAAGGACATTGAGATTTTGAGGAATTTTGACCCTGACTCCTTGTGGAAGCTAATTCAACATCGTGTGTTTGTGGTGCATCTTTCTAATGTTATTTTAACTTGTTTTCACTAGTTTTACCGCTTGGTAATTATTCAATTCTTTTACTCAGAATATTGTAGCCTCCACTATTCAAAGAGGAAATGTGGTGACCAATAATTATGCTTATTAGGAGCTTACTAGTGAGAAAAACTGGCTAAAGGAGGAGTTAAATCATTCCAACGATGATCTAAAGAAGGTCTACGATGAACTCAAAGAGAGGGATGATCAGTTGGTTAATAAGATTATCTCCATCAGTAAGGTAGAAGAAGAGATTAAAAAAGTGAAGAACAAGGCCACCACTGATGTTGTTAAGTTCAATAGCCTTAAGGAGGCCCTTAAAAAGTCAAATGAGGATATGAATGCCTCCAACTAGGTGTTGGATACATCAAACCAAACTTTTACCTGGGTGAGCAGGGAACTTGTTCACGCCAATGATGCTCCGGCCAGTGCTGAGGAGGTTAGCGTGGCAAGTACAAAATCTTCCACTGATTAGAACGCCAATTGTGTGGGTTTTTTTCTTTTAGGTTATGAAGAGCTCAATAAGAGTAGGATGACACATTACCCTTACATATCCACCATCCTGAGCAAGTGGGAAAGTGATGATGATGAAGACAGTACATGTTCGCTATGCAACTAGCGACCGGTGATGAGCTTGCTGCTATGCTGATCAGACCATAGTTCCTAAGGAAACTCTTCCTGTCGATGAGCAGGCTGAGATTTTTGTTGAGACAATAGGCCCCTTTAATTTCCCTCCTTCCTTCACTGGGGATATTTAAATGATTAATGACGAATCTAGGCATGATTCCTAGGCATAAACCTCCCTGCTCGTGTATGTTATGAAGCTTTTATCATGGGTTTTCCAATGTTTTTTTCATAAACATTTTGGTAATTTATGAGGAACATATTTGTGCTCCTATTTTATTGTAGTGAATAATATTTTATCATATCTGCTACATTCTTTGCACGATTATGATGTTTTTGAAAATATTTATATGGGTTTGACTAAATCACAATATATTCAAAATAATTCTCATATGTAAATGTGTTTGTATGTCTTCAACTTAGTTAGTTATAGTATTATGGACTTACACTCGCACTCCGCGTGTTTTCCTTATTGTCTTTTCCTAAACTTGATCTGTCACACTAGCTACAAGTTTTGGATGAAGTTGAGTTTTCTTGACTCTGGGTCTACAAATGCTGTTAGCTTATAGGTCGTATGGACGAATTTTTCCATCCTGATAATGTCTCAACATTATTTACAGGAGTCGACCAAATTTATTAGGACTTGTCCTTCCATTAGTCAGTTATGGTTAGATCTGGTATTCTATAAGACTGCACAAGATTTTCCATATATGGTAAGACTTCTTATTCGCAATTTGTCCTAAGATGAGATCCTACATGGAGTTGAACTTATTATGCATGAGGTGTCTATAAACGAATCCATACATAAAGTATTTGGTAAATCATATTGATGATATCATGATATGTACATAGCTCACACCGACAAAATAAAGAAAAAAAGAAGTAAAAACATTCATGGACCTAAGTAAAACTTTTTATTTATCACGAAAGGAAATTACATGCTAGGAAAAGACTTTACATTTCATTTTTTATGGTACTTCCTCAGATGCTCGACTTCCTACGGATTATTGAATTACGCCCCTTCTAAGGTCTCAATCCTGTAGGTTCCTGGACTGATGACAGTGGATATTATATATGGACTATGGGGTCTAGTTTATTACCCATTTGAATGACCTTTTTCAGGACATAGTCCCCTTCCTTTTACCTAATCTAAATCCAATCTCGACATCAAAAGCTTGACCTCACCCTTATCTTATAAAACTGTGTTTTTTTATGCCACGACTTTAAGCGATGCGCTCTCCATAGCTTACTTTTCCAGGTTTAGATCCAATCTCCTCATAAAATAGCTTCGTGGTGAGTTAAAATTAAGGACACGGTGACTGGGTAAACCAATTTTTATTAGGACTACTGCCTCCATTTAGAAAGCCAACATATAAGGGGTTTCAACTATCTCTATCCATGGTAGTGTTCTATAAGCCCAGAGGACACACTGCAACTCCTTAATCGAGTTCCCATTTGCTTCTCTCAACCATTTCCTTACCCTGTTAAATAATGTTTTAGTGGTCACATCTATATGTTTGTTACACTGTGAATAACCCGGTGTGGAGTACAATTTCTAGATCTTGGAGCGTATGTAATAACCTTTGTACTCTTGGTTATCGATTTGCATATCGTGGTCAGTGATGAAGGTGTACGGCATCTCGTACTGACAAAAAATGTTCTTCTACATGAATTGGAAGACTTTGTCGCATGACATCTCAACCACGGGATCTACCTCCACTCGTTTATTGAAATATTCTACTGCGGCCACTAAATATTTGAACTTGTCACTAGTTTTTGGTATGGGTCCGATTAGATATATTCCCCATATTGTAAATGTCCAAGAGGAGGTGATCAACATGACTAGTGAGCCTGGAGTTTAGTGGATGGCAGCATGTTTCTGTAACTTATCTCATTTTTTAGCATAATCACTGCAGTCCGCTTTTATAGTGGGCTAATAGTAGCCTTGCGTAGCCACCTGTATCACTAATGCCCTGCTTGCAGAGTGTGCTCCGTAACACCCTTCATGTACCTCTTTAATCAGGTCTTTTACTTCAACTGGATGAACACATTAGAGGAATGAAATAATGAAACCCCTTCAGAACAAAATTCCTCTTAGGATGTATCTCGCAGCTTTGTACCGAAGTCTCCTTAATTCCTTAGGGTCTGTTGGGTAGCCACCAGTTTCTATATATGCTCGTACTGGATGGTCCCATGACTAGACCCATGACATTAACTGTCTCCGTATTAATTCTTTGATGTGTGAGAATCTCCACTGTAACTTTTCTCTATAGTTATCTTCTGGTTATTGGTGCTAATCGAGCAAGCGCATCCACTCGGTCATTTTTTTCCCTTGGGATCCTGACCATCTCGAGGCTAGCCCAAACCCTGCTATGAGTGCTTCATATTTTTCCTCGTTATTGAACACCTCATTTTGGAATCTCAGGGGTATTCCACATCGATATCATCTGGCATAGTAATTATTAAACCCACTCCACTTACGTTGATACATGATGATCTTCCCATAAGCATTTACAAAACATGGAGCTCCTCTTTGAATTATGCTCTTCAATTAGTATAGATAAATCTATAATGATGCATTTCCCAAATACAATTCCAACGACAGGAATGTAGTTTCCCACTCGTCGTTTTATTTAACACCGCCATATGTCCTGTTAGTCTTTGAACATATTTCTAATTCATCGGGGACTGCATATATATCATTACATTGATCTTGTCACGGCTGTCCTTAATCCCTCTTTAATTAACTATGAAACTAAGGAACATCCCTTATTTTGCTTCGAAGACACACTTTGTCGGTTGAGCTTCATCTGGTGTTTTTCCATCGAGTTTAAAGTCTGCTGCAAATCTTTAAAATGATAAGCATCCTTTTTTCTCTTCGTGAGCATATCATCAACGTACCCCTCCATGTTCTCCCCGATCTACTCTTCGAATGCTTTATTTACCAATCTTTCATATTTTACTGCGGCATTTTTTAGCCCAAAAGTCATAATATTGTAGCAGTAAGTACCTCTATTGGTGATGATCAAAGTTTTTTCCCAATCTTCCAGTTTATTATTGATTTGATTGTATCATGAGTAATCATCCATAAAACTGAGCAGTTTGTGCTCTGAGGTGGCATCAACCAACTGGTCAATCCTAAGTAGTGGGTAGGGATCTTTCGGATACGCTTTGTTTAAGTTGGTTAAATTAACACATATTCACCACTTTTTATTTTTCTTCCTGACTTTTACCACATTGGAGAGCCATTCGGGATATTTGATGTCCTCTATAAAATTTGGATTTTGCAATTTTTACCCTTTTTTAAGCATGGCCATGTTCTTCTCTAGGTCAAAGGCCCGTCGTTTCTGTTTGATTGGTTTTAGCACCTTTGTCAATGCTCAACTCGTGATAGATAAAATTCTTATCAATCCCTGACATTTCTTTGTGGCACTAGACAAAAACATTTTTTTTGTCTAAGGAAACTGATTAAATCTTTTTTTAGGTAGGACTCCCATGACGAGTCAATCTGAATGGTCTTTCTCGGATGCCCGTTCAAGCATGCGTCAAGACGAATGAATATCAACGTTCTTCAACATTCAAGCCTCTGCGAGATTAATTTTGGTAAGGTTGTGTTTTTATACCTTAACGCTTTACTTAGAGTGTTGTGATAATTTTTCTAAAAATATTTCTAAGTGTTGGAGCGGATTTTTTTGTCAAAAATATTTTTTTAAGTGTTGAGGCGAACTGGAATAAAAAATTAGTTTTTTGCTCTAGTCATTCGAGCGACTGTGCCACTTCGTTCAAGCGATAATGTCATGTCGCGCGATCTCGATCGAGCGACATTATGCCTCGTTCGAGCGACGTATGCTTTTCGTTTGAGCCAGTTGCCAACTTAATTTTTCTATAAATTGGTTTGTCTAACTTCGTTTTCCTTTAGAAGACCTGAGAATTTTATTCTATGAAAACTGCTTTGGCAGAAACGTTTGTATTCTCACTTTTGAGAGTTTTAACTTTGTTTTCAATTCACAAAATATCCCAATTTTTATGTGAATTATTTTGGAACACAAGAACACAACTTTATGAAGTTTCTCTTGTAGAGAAGATCTCTACTGCTGATCTAGGTGCCACTTGAGGAAGGTGTTGGGTTGACTGACTGCGCCTCAATAGGGAGTACTCGTGGGTGTTCCTGGGCTGACTGAACTGCTGGAGTTGCTGCGGAATTCTATTGTTGATTTAGGTTGCGACCTACGTGGGTTACTGAGGTTAATCCATTGCATATTTCACTTGTAATCATTGTGAGTATTATTTGTGAAATAAATGGTTTTACCCGAAAGAGATTTTTTCCTGAAATCTGTGTGTCAGCAATTTATTTATGATTGTTTGATTTATCCACACGTACTTACATGTTTTAGAGCTGAATAAAATTGGTGTAAAAATTGACACCGATTAAATAAGGTAAACATGGAAATTTATGAATTTAGTTTAACCAAGTATCACACATACTCTTCTCAAGTTGGTATCAGAGCAGGTTACACTAATTTATTATGTATTCCTATTTTCGCAAAAATTGTGTGATACTGATTTTTTTAAATCTATTTTGTGAAAAATCAAAATTTTTCCAATGGAGCACTTATATAATCGGATACCCATTTTTTACTAGTCTAATTATGCCTATTGGAAAGCACGTATGAAATCATAGTTAAAGGTCATTGATGAGCGTGTTTGGGTTGTTTGTGAAAGAGTGTGGACTCCTCCCACTGTCACGGCACATATTATCACTACTGTAAAACCCGTGATAGACTGGACTGAGGACGAATTTAAATGGAGTACTTTTAATTCACATGGTCCGAGTGCAATTTTTGGTGACATCACTCCTGAGGAATTTCGACGTATTATGATGTGCACCACGTTAAAAGAAGCGTGGAACATTTTATAACTTACCCACGAAGGCACAAATGCGGTCAAAAAGTCCAAAATTTAAAATTTAACTACTCAATTTGAAACAATTACCATGCTTGAGACTGAGTGTTTTGATGAGTTTTATGCACGTTTGTCTAATATTGTCAACACTAGTTTCAATCTTAGTGAGTACATTCCCGATGCACGAGTGGTTAAAAAGATTTTAAGATCGTTGCCTAAACGTTTTATCCCTAAAGTGACTATTTTAAATTCCTTGGATAATTTGAGCATTTTAAAATTAGAAGAGCTGGTAGGAGACCTCCTGACATATGAGACTGACATGTTCCCTGACACTGTCAAACCTATTGATAGAGGGATATAACTTAGAGCCCAGTCTAGGAAGGGAGAGAAAGTGTCCAAGAGAGAGAAGAAAAAGAAAGTGAGAGTTTGTGAGTTCGACTCTGAGGCTGAGGTTGATTTTGATATGTCCATGCTTCTGAAAAATTTCTCAAGTTTTCAAAACAAAATTCTTTCAATAAAGAGTTTTTTGGGAAAAACAAAAAGAAAGATGAGGCCAAAGAGAGTGAGAAAGAGAAAGGGGAAAAAGAGAAGTGTTTTGAGAGTTAGGGTAGGGGGCATAGAGCTTTTGAATTTCCCACTAGGCTAAAGAGAAAAGGAAAACAGACTGGCATGCCAGCTACTCTTAGCAATAGTGAGGAAGAGGTGAAAGATTCCGAGGATGAGTCTTCACGTGGAAAATTTGTCTCCTTTTTAGCTAGTCACGAGAGCACAGCTAGTTTGTCCTACGACGATGAGGATACTTATGCACGTGAGACTCCCAAGGAGGAGGATAGTTTGAGTATTTTGAGTAAGGGAGAAAGTGAGTGTGGGAGCGATGGTGATAGTGAGCTCCAGATTGCATTTAGAGATTTGTACGTCGAGACCTTAAAGACTAAGAAGTTAAATAAGGAGTTAGGTCTTAGGGTGAGAGATTTGGAGAGCGAGATTGAGAGTTTGAGGGCGTTTGAAGCGAAAGAAAGTCAACTCGAAAAGGTGAAGGTTTCTTTGAGTGAATAATTGATTACTTTAGATCGGGAAAAGAGTGATATGACCAACACGGTGTCTAATCTAACGACACGTGTATCCCAACTCGAGAGTGATCTCGAACGTGCCCAAGAGGTCAAAGTCCCTTTAGAGAATGCATTTAAGAAGGTTGGAAAGATGGTTCTCAATCCCGTTTTGGGTGATGTTGAGAGACGAGGAATAGGTCATGACGGTGCGTCCACTACCCAATTTGCACCTGAGCCGATTTCCGAGTTAGAGATATATACATATGGCTCTCAACCTAACCCACTAAGCGTTCCATTACCGAGAGGAGATTGCATCCTAGACGTTTTGAGAGAGGTGTACCTAAGCCTGTTTATGTTTGCACTCATTGCAAGAAGAGAGGACACCTTAGGGAGTAGTATTTTTTAAGTTGGGTTATGTGTCACGTTTTGCTACTGCACGTGTTCACACACTCGTACCCACACATGGTTCTTCGGATGATTACATGAGAGATTTTGCAAATCGTAGGGAGCAGGTAAAATTCTTAGTCAATACTTCACATGACTTGATGAATGTTTTTCATAGGATGTCACCACCTTGGGAAAACTCCACCACACCTAACGGTTAAGGTTTAAACTTGTTTGTTAGCATAGGATATTTTTTTATGATGATATTTTATGCATATTGCTAGTGTGTATCATTTTTGTATTTATATTTAACATTTTTGGTATATTTTTCAAAAAACCAAAAAGATTTTTGTTTTTGAATTTTTTTGGAAAAATACAAAAAGATTTTTTTTGAGAAAAATTTGAAAAACACAAAAAGATTTTTGTATTTTGTTTCACACCGTTTATGGATGGACGTTTAGGATGATCGAGTCACAATTTCATTCCATATCCATGTGACTATTTAATAGTGTTTTGATATGCGTCATCATTTCATTTTTATGCTTTACAATATTTGGAGTCATTGAGATATGATTTATTGTTACTACCTACATGTTTTACTCATGAGTTCCTTTAATGCACACTTGCAAGATTTTTTTTTTCATTGTTCTTGTCTATCACATGTTGGCCGATGTGTTTTCATCTCAATTTTGTCTTTAAAATGAAGCAAATACGATAAAACTTGATAATGAAAGTAGGGTGTGTAAGAATCGTTGTTTGTGAGTTTGTGTGATTTATTTGAAGAAAAAAAGGGAAGGGCTATGAAAGGTACTCATTTATCCTTTGCGATCAAGCCACCGTTTATATCAGACCTAAACAAAAATTTGGCAAAAACATAACCCAAGGTCCAATGAGGTTGAAAAAGTGCCCGAAAAAAATTTAAAGGCAATAAAAAGAAAAATATACCATAAAGTGGGCCAATAGGATTTGGTTTCATCACCTCAAAAGAAAAATAAAAAGCATTATTATTTATAAGGGAGTTTGGATGGAATATAAAACGGGTTTGCACATCCTGTCAAAGTCATGAAAAAATGTTACATAGTTTTAGACGTTATTGGTGTGAAAACCATGTCTAACTTTGATTTGTCGATTTGGTTAAGACAATGTCATCTAAATTCACATTTTTTGACACCTAAGGACGATTTTGAGATTTATTCGTTAGGAGTACACATATTCATCGTCCACATAAGTTATGTTTGTTTGAATTAATTTTCCTATCGAATTGTTCACACCCATGCATTCCATTTCCATGATTTGGTTGTCTTAGTGTAAATTCACGGTGTGTGATTTTTGTAAAATTATTTTTGCATTTTTGTATGAAAAATTACAAAATCAAAAATAGTTTGTCAAAGTTTTTGGGTTATTCCTTTGCATAAGCGTAGTTTGATTCATGTTTACTATGCATACTTTTCGTGACACTCCATGTTTGTTTTGTTTATTCAGTTCCTTATCTATTTCAGACAAATAAAAAGGGGGAGAACGAATTATGGGGGAGTTTTTACATTATAGGGGAGATTTCAGATTCGATATTTGTTTTGATGTTATGTTTATCTCATTTCAAACTCGATACATCACGAAGGTATTTGCTTTGTCTCATGTGTGTAGGTACAAATATTGAAGATCATTATTTTGCACACCCTGATGAGAAAAGCTTAAAGATTGGAAGTTGAAGATTTTTAAGAAAAGTTTTAGACTTACATGTTTAGTACCTTTTCAATTTTGGGTTCATGAGCGGCTATTAGATTTGTGTAGGCATTTTTATTTGATAATTCAGATGTTTTTATTTTGTACTGGCATAGACATAGGGGGAGATTTGTAAGGACAATTTTTATTGTCCGATTTTCATTTGAGTATGTCGTATACCGCCACAACCGTCGAAGACTTATTCAAGTTCAATCATGCATCAAGACGGATCCGAATATCAACGTTCTTCAACATTCAAGCCTCCGCGAGATAAATTTTGGTAAGGTTGTGTTTTTATACCTTAACGGTTCACTTAGAGTATTGGGATAATTTTTCTAAAAATATTTCTAAGTGTTGGAGTGGAGTTTTTCGTCAAAAATATTTTTTTATATGTTAAGGCGAACTAGAATAAAAAATTAATTTTTCGTTTTGATCATTCGAGCGACTATGACATGTCGTCAATCGATAATGGCATGTCACGCGATCTTGTTCGAGCGACGTATGCTTTTCGTTTGAGCGAGATGCCGAATTAATTTTTCTATAAATTGGTTTGTCCAATTTCGTTTTTCTTCAGAAGACCTGAAAATTTTATTCTACGAAAACTTCTTTGGCAGAAACGTTTGTCTTCTTACTTTTGAGAGTTTTAGCTTTGTTTTCAATTCACAAAACATCCCAATCTTTATGTGAATTATTTTGGAACCCAAGAACACAACTTTGTGAAGTTTCTCTTATAGAGAAGATCTCTACTGCTGATCTAGGTGCCACTTAAAGGAGGTGCTGGGCTCACTGACCGCACCTCAATAGGGAGTACTTATGGGTGTTCCTGGACTGACTAAACTGTGGTTCGTGTGGAGTTGCTGAGGAATTCCATTGCTAATTTAGGTTGCGTCCTATGTGGGTTTACTGAGCTTAATCCATTGCATATTTCACTTGTAATTATTGTGAGTATTATTTATGAAATAAAAGGTTTTTACCCGAAAGGGGTTTTTTCGTGAAATTTGTGTGTCAGCGATTTATTTATGATTGTTTGATTTATCGACACGTAGTTGCATGTTTTAGGGCTGAATAAAATTGGTGTAAAAATTGACACCAATTAAATAAGGTTAACTTGGAAATTTGTGAATTTTGTTTAATCAAGTATCACACATACTCTTCTCATTTACAATTGAGCACCAAGAAATGCTTGAATTTTTCGGATGCACATTGCTTTGTGGAATTTCCCATCTCTAGCCTTCTTTGGGGTAAGCATGTCTTATTCCAATTTTTCGGTAATAGCAATGATAATTCTTAAAATCCCCCTACGCCTATAACTTTTGGTCAATACTTACAAGTCCAAAAAATTGAAACATATAAAATATCTTTGGGTGAGTATTACCAAAGTCAAGTTATGAATTACAGGTATTTGGATAATGATTATGCCGATTTTGGGCCATGCAATCCTTATGATAAGAATGTTGAAACGATTTGCAATAGCTTTCAAAAATTTTATGTTAATGATTTTGATAGTAGTTTCGATAATAGTTTTCAAAGTTCTCATTTGCAAGAATCCGCGCCTCGGCTTATATCTTTCGGTGAGGGCTTGCGCCTTCTTGAAAATAAAAAATTTGAAAATCGTTATCGGGAAGAAAAACTTTGTTGGGAGCATGAGTTGGATTTATTATTTGAATTCGATGATGATTTTTCTTCCGAGACTTTTGAAGTCGAAGAATGTTTTGAACCAAATGAGGATTTTGTAACTACTTTGGAACAAACCATTCTTGACTTGGCCCGTGGTATAATAGAGAATGAAAATGAGGAAGAAATAGACGTAGTATCCATTTACAATGAAATGATTTCTTCTTTGGCTCCCAAAGAAGAATATTTCATTTAAAATGATCTTATTTCCTTCGAAACTCAATCTTCAAGCGATTATGAGCCATCTCTTAAGTTTGAATTCCTTTCGTCCTCATCGTTATTCTATATTATCGAACCGATACAAGTCAAGATGAATTGGTTCCGACCTTTAAAATGTTTAACCCTTTCGACGATGAGGAGTACTTGTTCGAGTTGCTTTCCATGATGCATCTTTGCCTCCATGTTCGACACCTTCTATTAGAATTGAAAAATATTTAGGAAATTTTTTTATTTATTTTCCCCCTTGTGTATTGTCACCCGTTTTATCCAAATTCCCCATCCTCCCTCTAAAACTTTTAATTAGGGATGGTTCATTTCTTCCGCCTTACACATGCCTTTCGTTGTTTGAACGAAATTCCTATTTTTCGGAAGGTATGCATGAAAGGGAGGGTCCCTCGTTGATCCTCCAAAGTCAAATCGTATTTTGGGTGGACCCTCAAAAATTTCAACTTCTAGTTAGAAGTTAAAATTGCAGGTTGTAAATATTTAGTTTTTATTTTCCTTATTTTTCTTTTTTCTAACTCATTGTCTTGTGTAGTTAGTTAAGTTTGTGTTATTTGTTTTTGCTATGATTGGTACTAACATGTTTTGCACAATCATTGGACTTGAGATCGCTCCATTTTGGATAATATCACTCTTTTCCTCTCTTTAACTTGGTTCTTAATACACATTGAGGTCAATGTCAGGTTTTAAGTTAGGGGGTGTGGGATATTCTATCAATTCCTTGGTAATTTCTTTGATTTGATTATATTTCTTCCCAAGCATGCTTTTCTTATAAAAAATTAAAAATTTCAAAAAGATTTTCTTTCTTTTTTTTCATTTGTTAGGCCTTTTGCCTTTGTTTCCGATGATAAATTTTAATAATTATCTGATCCAATAGACAACTTAATGATATATGTTCTCGATTTTTGAAGTTATTAGACTTTTATCCTCAATTATTGATATTATGAATAACTTCATGAATTAAACTTTAATCCCATCAGCACATGCGCTTTCCTTATTTAAATGATTTGGTTTAAGATTTTTATAACTCGATAATCTTTTATTGCATTTTATATACTTACACCTAGTGAGCTTTGTGATTTTCTGCATTTGTTAGTGTTATACACTTCTCTTTCCTCTTTGAAAATGTTACAGTCGTTGATAATCTCACTATTCTATCATTTCATCGTTCATTAATTGAGTTTATATCTTGAAATGTGTTACTTGAGCATGATTTTCAAAGTTTGTTTTGACTCGATAATTGCGTAAACTTTAGGAAATGGACATAGGCCATCTTTGTTATATCACCCGTATTAGCCTTGACCTCACTTTAAATGTTTTCCCTCGTCAACCCCTTTGAGCCTTAATATAGACTTTCGTTTCATAACCCCAAATCCCATAACCAACTCCACATTGGAGTTATACACCATACTTATTACCTTCCATACCTTTGTTTGGAATGATACTATGGATTGAATAATGTTCTTGTTACGTGGATGCAATTAAGCATGTGAGAGTGTGAAATAGAAGTGAAAAATAAAAAGAAAAAGAAAACAAAAGAAAAAGAAAAAGAAGAAAAAAAAAGAAAGAGAAATTTGTATATGTTGTGTATTATGTTCAATAAGCTTTGTTTACTCTCCCCATTGTTATATATAATGCTTGTTATGGAATCATTTTCTAATTTTAAAATTTCCCGAATTTTCCATTATCCCGAGTTTTCATCTCCGAACACTTTGAATCCGTACATATTTCCTTCATTTCATAACCCATGCCTAACTTATATTACAACGCTGTAAAGTCCTATGTGATCCTAGGGTGATTCAATTTAAAAGTTTAAATAGTTGCAATAATCTGTGGAAATACATTTCGCCTCTATTAATGACGGTATCTTTCTTTGAGATTACATGTTTTTCATTTTTTATATAGTGTTCTTCATTGTTTACATGTGCGCGACCTAGTTTCCATTTACATTTACTCTTTATGCCCGCATGTCCCGTGCATTACCTCCCATTCATAGTGATTTCATTTGTTGAGCGTAATGCCCAGTGAGGATTGACTTTTATGCACTCTTTAATGTTTATTATTCGGTTTATATAAGCTTTTGCCAAATCATACTTTGCATGTGCTCGCTTACCTCCCATATTTAAGGTTTCAATTCTACGAAGTTCATTCTATAATGCAAGGTTCTAAAAAATGTGGGGCGTGATCGAGGCGTGGAGGCCAAGCCTTAAGCCTTAGAAGCCTAGGCGGGCCTTAGGCGTAAAAAGGCGTTTAGGCCTTCTTAATATATTTTAATATTTTTTAACCATAACAAGGCTATTAAAATACTAAATTTGTACATAGCATAAAAATATGTCTGAATATTTGTAAATTAAAATACTATTTTATTATTTTGGATGAGATAATGGTCCCGTTTGTAAAAAAAATCTTTAATAGGCGATATCGTTTCACTAAAACATTATTATTTTTAGAAAAAAGTGTTTCTTAAGGGTTTTACCAAGAATAAGGTGTGAAAAGCTTAAGGCGAGGCGTTTCTCCCAAGCCTCAAGCCTAGACGGATTTTTTAGAACAGTGTTATAATGTTAATAATACGAACTTTTGTGTGAATTCATTCACTTTGTTAATAACGTGTTTGAAATCTTTTTTGCTATTGTTGGGCTTGCCGAATGTGATTGGGCATACATTTTGAGGAAACCATATGATGTTTGTGGGTTTTATCCTTAAAAACCCTCACGAGACGACACTCGTCCACTAGGATAATCTAGGGGTTTAACGGATTATTGCATACGCTAAATGCAATCATTCACCCTCGAAAGTAGATTTTATCTCTTTGTGTATATCTCTTGTCTTGTGGTTATCTTATAGTCATTCTTGCTTTGAATTTCATTGCTAGGTACAAAATGTATAAGTTAGGGGCTGTGATTCCTCCCGAATCATGGAACTTATTACCTTATATACTTATGCATTTTAGCTCCCTCGGGTACTTTAATTCCTATAATTATGCTCGAAAACCAGACAACCTCCTTTTCATATTTTAACATGCTATTTGAGGTATTGTTGTGCTTTTGTAGGTGTTATGGTGCTTAGTGTGGAGTTTAGTTGCATCCCGGTAAAGATCCGTCGACTATCGCTCGTTCAAGGGTAAGTTAGTAAATTCACGCTTTAGGATTATATCCCAATTATTCACGAAAGTTGAGGCTCTCATAATATCACGAAAGTTAGTAAATTCACGCTTTAGGATTATATCCCAATTGTTCAGCTATAGAGACGCCTGACTTAACAATTCTTCTAGTCAGACGATGTTGCAGCAATTATGGATGCCTGCAGAGATTGAGTAGACACCTATATCCTTGAGATCTTGGTAGGATTTCAGAGTTATTCCGGGCATGTGGTCCAGTTACTTAGTATTTATTTTATTCAGATGTCTTCCTTTCAGTTAGTTGAATTCTTATATTGTAATCTTTCATCGAGAATTCTTGATTAATTTATTTGTGCCAGTGAGTGAGTTTTGTTATCGCTGAGAATTATATATCACAAAGGCAACTGTTTATTTGGTTGGTCACTATTTTCTTCCTTCTAATCTTCTTCCTATTTATGCCCTATGGTTCAGTTTATCAAATTCTGCAAATTTCATTCCAAACATAACTGTGAAGTCAAATATTTCAGTCCTACGGCACTCAAACCAATTCAAAGTCTTTCTCCTCTTGGTCTCAATCTAAATTCTACTCCCTTCAGAATTGGATTTCCTCTCGGAATAGTAATTTCTCTTACATTCATCCTATAGGAAATAAACCTGCATCTTTTATGGCTAAATTTGGTTCTAATTGCTCTTTAGATATTTTCTCTATAAGGATGAACCTATTTCCTAACTTAGTTAGAGGCTTAATTCTCATGGACAAGTTAGGTATGCCTAACTTCCACTCTTAATATAAAGTTGTTGTATTGCCACTGTGGGAGGGTTGTTCTCCTTCCTTTTAACATATTGTCTATTTAGTTAAAAAAAATATATGCATGTTTAATTATCTGAATTGAAATCTTATGCAAGTAAGAAAAAAAAGTTTTTAAATTTTGACAACAGGCCTAATAGGTTAGTAGCAATTAAAATATTTCTGACAGTGATGCTAAGAATGCACCAGATAAGAGTTTTGTTTTAATTTAGTAAAGGACTGATCATTCGTGATTAAAATAGGCAGAGTGTCACAATAAGTTGCATCACTGAGATTAGGGTAAGCTAAATAGTTAGAATTTTGCAAATTTACAAAAATGAGGCCATCGGTGACGAATCAAGAATTTTGTTGAGTGGGACAAAAAGTATATTGTAGGGTTTTTTACTAATTAGTCACGTTTACTAAATATGTAGTCAGATAGGTCCTACGATTTTTTTCGCTCCAACAGCTCCCATTATATATTAAAAAAAATGTTCCAATAGGTCTTATTAGAAAACACGTAGTGAATATTTATTATATGTATAAGACTTACTAAGGAAAATTGTTTTGATATGACTAATGAGGAAATATTTTATGCAGATAGAACTTTTTTGTCAAGCTCATATTCTAAGGGTTTTTTACTAATTAGTCTCGTTTAGTAAGTATGTAAACAGTGAAAATGTAAACTTCATTTTTATGTGGACTACAAATGTGACAGTATTTGTCATCATCGAAAATTAAAATAGATTTTTTGAATAATAAAATGACTGGAAAATTAAGGGGACACCAACCCCTCCTTCCCCTCCCTCCCAGGGTTCCCCATCCTCCTCCCCCTCCCCCCCCCCCCCCCCCCCGGGGTGGGGTGCATTTCATTGTTTTACTAGCATACTAAATTTACATTTAATAAAATTTGTGTGTATATAATCGTGAAGTCCATCATAACCTTTATAGGAAAGTTGCACATGTAACCATAGGGTGTGAAAACGGTAAAGGAATAATCTAATTATTGAGTTATGTTGTAAACTTTGAGGGCCAATGCTAGTTCGGACATAAACTTTGAGAGACAAAACAGGAAAAAATATCAATACATTCATATTAGCCCTTTTTCAACTTAAACATGAAAAAATTGAACTATAATAAACAATTATAAAATTCTTAAGTACTATACAAAAAATTAAATTATTAATAAAGGCCAAACAAAATCACATTCACACAAATCAAGATTATTTGTAATGAATAAATTATAGAGTTTACACGAATTGATCATTAATGCATTCCTTTCTTACTTTTTATATGTTTATTAACTCAAAATTACGAGTGACAATTCGTGTTTTAGGATCAGATTTCGGGCCAACACGACACGTCATGACAAGAGTTTTTTGGACATCAACACGACACAACTTCGTGTGTTTTTTAACTAACACGAACACGAACACGAACCATATGGAACACGACACAACTTCGTGTGTTTTTTAACTAACACGAACACGAACCATATGGAACACGACACAACTAACACAATTTCTTCAAATTTTATACTCAATTAAGTACAAATAGACATGATAACCCGAATAAAATCTTGATTCACAAGACAAAACACGATAACACGACTCATAATTTTGACAGGAACACGACATGACACAACTTTGTGACTAAAAGAGCCAGCACAAGCATGACATGAACACAAAAGATCGTGTCAATTTCGAGTCACTCCGTGTCATTTCGAAAATTATTACCTCTGGAACAGTACTTTATACATTTTTTGCACTATATATATATATACAATACTGCTCTTGTGGGGACTGTCCCGCATTTTAACTTTGCAGACTGGACATGTGTCACCTGGCGGTGATCCCCGAAAAGGGAGAGAGAGAGAGAGCCAATAATTTTTAGACTCACCATCAGGCGACACATGTCCGATTCGCAATGTTAAAATGTGGAAAAATCCCTAGGAAAACATATATATATATATATATATATATATATATATATATATATATATATATATATATATATCATCCCCCCTTTGTGGTGAGTCTCAAATTAAGTGTACCAATTCCGATTTTTATACATGGATCATAAAACAACTCTCATGTCTTTTCACATGGATATATATGTGGTGATTGACTTATATGATAGGTCTTCTAGGGTATAGGAAAAGGAGAGAGGAGAAATGAGGTCTTCTTTGTAGAAAAATAGATATATTTACTTAGTTCATCATGTAACAAGAACCCAAAATTGTCAATATGTCCGAGTGGTTAAGGAGACAGACTTGAAATCTGTTGGCCTACGCCCGCGCAGGTTCGAACCCTGCTGTTGACGAACATCATTTCTTTTTTCACTTTTCATTTTCTAGTTTTATGCTCTTTAACTACAAAAAAAAATGCATACAATTGAAACAACATTTCCATATTTTTTTTCACCCTTTTTTAAATGATTAAATAACTAAAGTGTACAGTTGGCTTGCTAGTGTTATACAATCGTTTGGGTCATAAATTATTGATAGAATTATAAAATTAAGATGTTCTACGATTATTGGAATAAATAAATATTTACTTTATTAAGATTGACAAATTATTTTTCGGGATTAGGCCTCATAATGTTATTAGTTATGAGTTTAATAATGTCAAAGTCAAATTTTCTTTTATAAGTTAGTCCCTATTTTTGTTGTCATTGTTTTTATTTTTCTAAAAATAACAATGTTGTCCTTGTGTTAAAAATTCTTCAGAGTAGCACAACTGCAACTCCGGTCACCGGGTCTCTAGCCTACTAATTGCGAGATTTTCGAGCTCTGGTTGGCGAAGCTCCAATTGAGATATTGGATATTTAAATTTGCAATGTAAAAATATAAATAAAAAACAACTACATCTTAAATTATTTTGTCACCGATACTTTCGAACATAATTTTACACTTTTCATTCAAAATGCATGCTATTAAGCAACATTTCCATATCTTTTCACCCTTTTTAAAATTATTAAATAACTAAAGTGTACAATTGTCTTGCTAGTGTTATACAATCTTTTTGGTCATAAACTATTGACATAATTGAAAACAAAAGATTAAGAAGTTGTACAGTTATTGGAATAAAAGAAACATTTACTTTATTAAGTTTGACAAATTGTTTTCGAGATTAGGCCTCATAATGTTATTAGTTATGAGTTTAAGACAGTCAAATTTTCTTTTATAAGTTAGTCCCTATTTTTGTTGTCATGGTTTTTATTTTTCTACAAATAACAATGTTGTTCTTCTTGTAGCACAACTCCAACTCTAACTCTGATCACCGAACCTCTGGCCTTCTAATCGCAGGACTTTCGAGCTCTGGTCGGCGAAGCTCTGGTTGAGGGACTCTGAATTTAAATTTGTAAGAAAAAAATATAAATAAAAAATAATTACATCTTAAATTTTTTTATCACCGAAACTTCCGAGCGTAAATTGACACAATACATCCCTACCAATTATGAGGGCCACGAGTTAGTGTTGATGAAAAAATTAAGATGTAGTTATAAAAAAAAGGGGAGGGTAGTGATTAAAAAAGGGGTTTGTTGGGAAGTAAAATATTTTAGGGAGCAATTGTGAAAAATTAATATTGAGTATCCCTCTTATGTATTTGGGAGTCAAAATGTTAGACTAAAAGTCACATTTTTTTTTATCATAAACCATTATCTGTAAAAAAAATGGTGGGCTTTTAATAAGAAGATGACTCATTATATTTTATATATTATTTTCACTAATAATTAAGAGCATGGCATGTGACAAACAATAGTGATTTCGTTATTTACATCACTAACATGTAACTCACACGATGCACGGTCGTATTATAATATTTTGTAAAAAGTATAAATAATTAAAAAATAATCAGCCAAGTACAAAATGCTACATGCTAAGAATATTTATTGATAAAAAATAAATTACAAATTTAATTATATAATGGTATATTTAGTTTGTAAAGATATAAAAAAATGAAACCAAACCTCCATTTTATCATGAGTTGTATGTGTATACATGAATAAAGGGAGAATAAAAAACATTCAATATAAAAAATTAAATAAGATTATTTTTTTATCACAAATATTTAAAGGGTTTCTATACCGAATTAAAATTTACATCTTAAAATAAAACTGATATTGATACGTGTGTTTAGCAATTTGCATGTCTATTGAATTGGTTACTGATATTACTTCATTGTTTACCATTTTCTTATTACAATTTCATTCTTTGGATAATGCCAACTATTTGATAATACCGAATCGATCACAAAAATAAAAGAATATTTAATTACAAGTTCAAAATTCATTGTGTGTGTGTGTGTGTCTATATATATATATATATATATATATATATATATATATATATAAAGAGAGAGAGAGAGATCAGGTGCCAAGTTAATACACTAAACAATGATACGATAGACTAAAAACGTAAAAACAATGAACATCGTGAAAAAAACTAAACTAAAATATGAGTTCAAATTTATTACCCACTTTCAAAGTGGGTCATGGTGACACTCTAATCTGATTGGTTGAAATAATAAAAATAGTGAAACTCACTGTAATTACTTATTTATTATTTAAATGTTTCAATTAATCAGATAAGAAGGTCACTATAACCCACTTTAAAAGTGCGTCTTTAAATTTGAACTCACTAAAATATAACATCAACCCCTCGCTGCACACAAGAATGTCTATGCACAATTACAAATCAACATTTAACAATTAAAATGATATCATTGACTATTTTCAAACCCTAACAATCAACATAAATAAATACAAATAAAAATAAATTGCACACCCAAACTTAAAAAAACATATAATTTTGATAAGTAGGTTATTTTACTATTAAGCTTCTGATCGAAAGTCCCCATTTGAAACCCCTATAGAGTCGAGTAAAGTAGCATTACAGAAAATCTATCATTAAAAAAAGATTTGTGAATCCAGGGGCAATTGAATTTTTAACCCAGTAAAACATGTCATATTACAATAATCTTAAAGTTTACATCATATTATAATGATCTCAAATTTTTATACAAGAATATACTGAATATGAAAATTGAACCAGTCAAAATTAACCACCAAGCTAAGTCAAACCACGCGGAATCTTTCCTGGTGATCCTTACCATGTTTATCACCACAATCAATAAACCAATCAAAAGTTCCCATCCAACCATCTATGTAGGCCACTAGCAAAAACCAAGAAAGACAACCCCGAGAAACTATTCTAAACCACAATTATAACCACATGCTGTAGAGGGAGGATAGAAAAAATCATACATGGAGAAAGCTCTACAGTAACCCAAATAAAATCACAAACCATTATCATGTAAACCAAAACCTAACTAAACCATACATTTCAATAAATCGAAAATGCCAAATCTAACATACATATCTTGTAGAACTTAAAATCGTACCTTTGAAACTCATATTTTGAAAGCATTGAAATCATTATAACCCAAATGTTGAGAAAAAGAGAGAGTACTATTGGAAACTTAGTAATTGTGTGTGTGGGTCCTAGGTTCATATCTTCAGATCCAGAAAGAGAAAATGATAAGAACTAATAAAGCAAACTTTATAAATTGAAATGTTAGGAAAGATAATTATTTGGAACTTTTAAAATATTAGTGTTATGCTTCCATCTCAATATTCTTTCAATCCAAGCCTCATATGATATCATAATTTACTCTCAAATATTTATAAAAAATATGGAAGTACAAGAGTTATGGCTTTTAAGAGCTCCAACTGTTGATATTTAAAAATGATTTACAATATAAAAAATTACAAGAAATTAAAACCCCACCACATCACTCCCTCTTCTTTAGGATGAAAACTGTTCGAAGAGATCTTTGATTACACGAGTCCTCCTTTGCGGCATTTTTCGGCGACCATGGTGGTTGAGATTCATTGGTGATGGAATGGCAATGAGTTAATCTCAATTCCTGCTATGATACCTACATATATATGGACGAAATGATAGAAAAGAAATTGATGCATTATTTTAGAGAGAGAAATATATTTGTCTTATAGGGAGACAAAATTGTAAGGACACAAATCTCCGATTGAGTCTTAATGTAGTGTTGGCTCAATTCCGGACAAAAAAAATTTAGGCATAGAATAGTGTTCAAGGGTATCCATCCAACCCTATGACGTGTTAGTTAAAGACGTAGCGGCCACGATTATCAAGCTTCATCATATGCCGAGTTTATTGTGCCTTGTTTCTACGTCAACAACATTAGTTTCAATTCCTCCTAAAGTATGAATGCAATACATATATATATAGGAGCTTGGAACAAGTTTTATTGGGTGTAATTTTATTTTAAACTAATGTTTATTTTTAGAAGATTTCTTTAAAACTTTAAAATAAAGTTTCTGGGCTAATAATCAAATTTCAACTATTCTGAAACTTCGTTCGATATTGTCGTTCGAACGAGTTTTTCGTTCGCACGAGAATGTAGTTCGAACGAGTTTGCCAACGAGTTTTCCCCATTTTCCTCTGGAACTTCGTTAAAAGTGTCGTTCGAACGAGATTTCTGGCGGAAATTATTTTGGCAGAAGTTATATGTGCCCATGTTCCCACTTACTTTTACCCACTAACTCTTGACAAAACTTATATGTGCGGGAACCAAGTTTGAAAAACCAACGTTTGACATTTTCTAAACACTTTTTTGAGAGAAAATTTAATAGAGAAATTTCTTAGTTCAAAAATTCATGTTTTAAGTGTTTGTATTTTTAAGAACATTATTCAAAAACACTTTTGTTTACACCCATAGTTTGTTTATTCCAAGTTTCAATATATACATCCTTGCTTGAAGTGTTTGGCACCGGGTTTTTCTCTACACCTCAAAGAAGAGAAGTTTGGGTTTGCTTCTACATCCCACAAAGAAGAAGATTGTTTGCTGTGACATACCCACTTGGAGAAAGGCTCCTTGTTCAGGTAGCTGTGACCGAAAAAGTCTAATCAGTGGATTTCGAGATCGCGATGGACCTCCTAGTTATTCGCTAGGCAGAGGTGTGTACAAAAAGGAGTGTTGGGGCTTGGACGAAGTCAAGTCGAGTGTTGTAAGTCTTACTGTCTTGTATTTGTAAAACCGTACTTAGTGAATTTGAGGCTAGGGTCGTCCGAAGTTTTTCCCCGTTGTGGGTTTTCCTCGTACATCGCGGCGTAGTGGTTATTTGTTTAATTTATCTTTTACAAAATTCACAATAGATGCATGCTTAGGTAAAAAGATAAAATTGGTTTAAATCACTACTCATGCTTAAGTTGTTGCTAAAATTAATTTGGATAATGTGTAAATTAATTTAGTTCAAGTCATTAACTTTAATTGGATAAAATTGAATTGGCCTAATTTGCAAAAATGGATTAATTATTTATATTAGGCAAATTTCTAGGACTTGGGTTAAGTTGTTTAAGTGAAAAATGTATTTCTTGTTTAATTTAATTTCACTTTGAGCTAAGTTGTATTTTAATTTGCAAGAAATTAAAATTTGGTGTTTGTGTTGTTTTGTTGAACCATCTCTACTCCGCATCTTTAAAGGAAATTGAAATTACATTTTGTAAAATCTAAAAATTGGGGGTCCTATCGTTTTCACAAAACATATAAAGAAATGTTGATATAAATGAAATAAAATAATTCTAGAAAATAGAGGGTCTATAAAAGGAGTAAAAGTGGGGATAAGAAACGAAATTGAAAGATAAAGAGACAAACGGCGAAGTGAAACAATTTTCATTAGAGGGAGAGATAGATCATTGCTTCATAATAGATTTGGATGAAAAATGAAGTGGCATATGGCACTTCCTATGGATTGCAAATTTATTATAGGGTCATGTTTTATAGTATCTAATAAATGCCTTGAGTCAAACTTTCCTTAAAAAAGCATTTTTTATTTGCATTGTATGATACGTGTATAAGAAATATATCAATACATATTATAAGAATGCAAGTGATTTAATGGACCGATTTGTATAATAAATTGCACACGCACAAATTAAAAATTGATTGCATGCTTAGTTTGAAAATTTCCACCATTTAGCCTTGTCTTCTTCAGCAGTGGAAGCTCGGTTCCACAGTTCAGCAGTAGAGATTTTTCTACACAAAGGTTTATGATGATAGAAACCTTCTTCGAGACTTCCTAAAATGATCTTAATTATTCCAAGGGGTTTGGAATGTTTGTGGAGGTGTTTGATCACGAAAGAGAACTCAAAAGAGGTGTTTGTTATTATGAAAAGAGTGCTTAAGAAGTCTAATCCCGTTCAACCAATTTATAAGAAGGTTGGTTAAAATAGGATAAGTATAAAAGATTTGGATTAAATTTAATTAAAAAATTCGTCGGGTCGTTCGAACGAACCCGTACTACATTCGAACGAGACCCATGGTTTTATTATAAAGATTTCAAACGAATGCTTCCAATAACATTCTAGAGAACAACCAAAAATTCTTCGTTGAAAGTTAAATGCAACTCATTCGAACGAAAGGAGCATCTCGTTCGAACAACTGCAAATCTCGTTCGAATGAGACGTCGATTTTCTGAAATATTTCTCTATAAAAACTTCAAATGCCTTTGAAAATATAATTTCTTAAAAATTCTTAATGTAATACTCTGTATTTTTTTGAATAAAATATTATGACTGAAATAAATTTAATAATTTCGGATTAATTTTGGAAATAAATTAAATGAGATGTATTTAAATTTAAATGGGTAAGATTTAAATTGATAATAAATGTTTATTCATGATTATATAATTACATGACTCAATTTGGCGTAATGAGTTCACCAATGAAATAAAATTATATGTTAATAAACTTATGAGTATGTGTCATTTAGACACAATAAAAATTTCTAAGCGGAATAAAAATAATTGGAACGTGTTTCGAAAGGCTTTATGCGCTCGTTTAGGTATTTTAGACTTTTAGAAATGGTATCGGGGTATAGGTATATGAGTAGGAAGATTATTGGTCTAGTTTAATTATAGGTTCGGGCCAATTTGGGGGTCCAAGAATGGGATATAAAGCCTAACCTGGGATTTGGGACTAATATTAGTTTAAGAGTAGGGTTAATAACTCCCCACGTAATCAAAACCTAAACCTATCGGGCATATCACAGGTGAGAAGAGAACAAATGCCAAAAAGGAGAGGAAGCAAAGGATTTAAGAATAAGTCATCAAACCATTATAATCAGGTAAGAATTCCCTTGCTTAATTTAAATGTCCAAATTACTTCTTAAGTCATTAAAGCTTTCTTCCATGTAGATTCTGGATTTCATAGGAAATTGATGAAGGAAAGTTATGTTAAATCGCATGTATGTACACAATACAAATCTTAAAATAGGTTAGTTGGATCAAGAAATAAGGATGAGATTAGGTGATTTTAAATGATGAAATTCGTGCCTTAGAACCTGATGAAATTGAAAAGATTTATTTACATGTAAAGGATTTGTATTCGTGTTTAAGAATTTTCTGTAAATTTGGATAATTGGTGTTGACGCCACTAAAATGGCATGGGAAGATAAATGATGAGGATGAGATTGAAGATGAAGATAAACATTCACATCAAACATATAAAAGACAAGGACTTTTAAAGTGGTTCGGCTATGAATAAAGCCTACGTCCACTGTTATTTTATTCCTAGGGGTTTACAATAGCACAATATGGTGTAGAGAGAGAAAGAGTGTGTATCTTGTGTATGGTGTTTCATAGTTGTCAGATCCATCTCCTCTATGATGGGGTTACAATGTATTTATAGCCTTGAGGTTGTCAATATGAAAAGGCGATGTGTTGTCATCTAGTAGACATCTATTGATACAGTAGAAATGTACATTAAGGCTCATTAAATGAGTTAGTATCTTCATTAGTGCGTATTAAATCCATAGTTATCCTTTGATCTAGTGTTTCTCTACACGACTTGAGTTGCTCTGCACACTGCTCGTTGCTCTTCACACTGCTCGTTGCTCTGCACACCTGCTTGTTGCTCTACACACCTACTCGTTGCTCTGCATACTTGCTCGTTGCTCTGCACACCTGCTCGTTGCTCTGCAAACTTGCTCATTTCTATGCTCACCTGCTCGTTTCTCTTCACACCTGCTCGTTGCTTGGTGATAGTATGTATTAGCCATGTAAGGTGACACATGTCTTCATTTAATCGGTCCACGTCAGCTTACTAATTTTTGTGTCAACAGAAGTCCCCAATGCTTCATGCTTGATGGTTTACTTAAAGGATGCAACATTTATTCTGCAGTATTGCTCGGTGCTTGTAAAATTCTTGATCTTCCTTCTTGATTTGTTTAACATAAAGTGCACTATCTCCTGGATGACATATAATGCAGGCTGATCGATTGTTGCTATTATCTCTTTTGAGGAACTCCGTTCGTCAAATGACCGTGTGCTATGTATCACCCCTGGGAATTTGGATGTATCCATGCCATAGTATGCAGCTTGTAGCTTGTCATAATCTTTAAGTATATTGATTGGTTTGTTAGCCGACCAACTGCCTCATGTGCCGAGCAACTGAGTGTTAACTTCACGTGCTTGATTTTTCTGATTTATGCTCCTCTGAATACTTTGTCGAGCAACATACTAGCTTTTGAACCCAACTCTTCAATCTGATTAGTACCAAGCTAGTGGTGGACTTAGAAACATTTTCATACAACTTCTTCTTAAATATTGGTCGGGACAGTAGTAGTAAAGATCTCAGTGATGTAGATGCTGAATCTGACTCCTGAATGTGCATAATAACTCCTGAATATGCCTCATGAACTTCAATATCGTGTGCATAATAACTCCTGAATATGCCTCCCGAACTTCAATATGTCTCTGGAACTTCAATATCATGTGCATAATAACTCCTGAATATGCCTCCTGAACTTCAATATGCCTCATGAACTTTAATAGCGTGTGCATAATAACTCCTGAATATACCTCCTTAACTTTAATATGAAAAATAATTCCTGAGAAAAAGAAACAGCTCCTGAATAATGATTGGTCGGGGCCCCGACCGTGTGAGTTTATGGAGTTGAATTTGATGCTCGACTGCATGATATTATGAGAATGTGCCACCGAATGAATAACTCGATCTGTAATAGAGGCCCCCAAGTGTGGAATATGAACTTTGAGTGCTTTTTTGGTCTTGAAGTACATTGGTCTTGCTAGAAAAATAAGGCCGAGGAAATGTTCCTTAAAATAACTCCCTGAGATCTTTGCATGTTTGCATTTTCATTTTCTTGGAAACACTTTGTAAGATGCCTTCTTTGTTGTTTGCTGATGAATATATATACGTAGAATGACAAATTGTCCTATTTTTCATAGACACTGAAACTTGCTCCACCTGTTGTATAATTATAGTGACTTGTCACTCTTTGGGCCTAAGCAATGGAATGATTGTCATCCCATACTCCTTCTTAGTTGTAGTAATCTCGTTAAGATTACCTTATTGCCTAGACAGTGGATGCCCCGGGAGGTCGTCCATTTTCTTGCCTATTTTGGTACCAACCAATCGGAGTTGGTGGTAATTGAGTTCCCGACCAATCGGAGTTAGTGGTAATTGAGTTCCCGACCAACCGAAGTTGGTGGTAATTGATAATAAATGCTAGAGACTTCCTCGGAGATGACCAACAGATTGTTGGGAATAAGATATAATAAATGCTGGAGACCTCTTCAACAGCTTGTTGGGAATAAGATAATATAAATGCTGGAGACCTCCTCGGAGCTGACCAATAGATTGTTGGGAATAAGATAATATAAATATTTTGTCGAGCTCCATGCTGAGATAAATATAGAATATGCATTCGAATAGATATAAAGAATGATTCAGAATAATAATGTCTTGCTGATCTGTCGAGGCAAAATTGCATAATGCCAAATAAGAATAATATTTTCAATATAAGAATATGACCGAGAACTTTGCTGGGCCTGAATATAAATAAGAATTACCCCGACCAACTATCCGTTGGGGGTGAAATATAATAAATGTTATAGTTCTCCTCGGAGCTGAATATGATAATAAGTATCTCGCCGAGTTCCATGTTGAGATGAATATAGAATATGAATCCCAAGGGATATATAGAATAATTTGTTCTTGAGCCGATATCTGAGCAATAATAAAATATATACTTCCTTGCTGAGGTGAAATTTCATAATGCTAAGCAATGATAATAGTTTCCAGAAGTTTAAGATTGTTTTCGAGCATTCGTCGGAGTTGAATCTTGTACCTGTAAAAATTAATAACTTTCTCTACTATATGTATAGGCTGGATTGATTAGTGATGAGAATAATTTAGTTAACTAATTAATATATATGATATGTATATGCTCGGGTAATAATGATATTAAAAATATGAAATAATATGTGTCTGACTCATCTGTCGAGGCAAAATTGCCTGATGTCGAGCAATAACAGTTTCCAGAAGTTTAAGATTGTGGCCGAGCTTACGTCGGGATTGAATCTTGTACCTAAAGAATTTTAATAAGCTGCCCGAACACCTGTTGAGACTAGATCAGATAGTTAGTTATGAGAATAATTATTCAACCAAACAATTATAATGTGTATCAACATAAGGCAATAAAAATTTCAAAAATATGAAATAATATGTTTTGTACCAAATGTGTGTCAATGTGGGCAAATTTTTATAAAAAATGCGAGACATTTTAATTTTAAGTAAAGACCAAATATACGTTGATTTTTTAGAAATTATTTATCACTCTAGCAATTATTTGAAATTCAGTAAATGCTCAAATATAATTTTTTGGTATAGAAAATTTTTTCACATGAAGTTTTTGTGATTTAATAAATCAGAAAATAAGCAAGTATGCATTTTAATTTTAAACAAATGCTCGAATTTAAGTCCGGTAAAAATATTTCTAAGTTGTTTGTTAAGACTCTTTTATTCAGTAAACATTTTTATAGACTTAAATATATTTAAGTTCCATGCCAAATCTGAAATCCAAAAATTTAGCCGACCAACGCTCTGATGTGGTGCTCTTCTTTGCCGACTTAACATTGGCACCGTGAGGTGTCGCTTGAATTTTCTTCTTTGTACAATGGTCCCGACCACCAAGGGTGGAATTTCCAATGATATTGATCAATGGGTTAAAGGTAATCGACCCTAGATCCCATTGTTCACCTGCCAATGAGTATCAACAGGTTCATGGATCTACACAACGATCAAGAAATAGAAGTCCAACGATGTCTTTGACCAGGTATATGAGGTCGGGAAGCCCCCGACCTGTGAAAATTTGTCGCCTACCTGTAGTAAAGTTGCTCCCAACCTTGTTTGTTCGTCATACCAGAATCGCCGATCAACATATAGGAGTTGCCGACCAACAAAATTACCATGCGAAATTGTCTTGTTCGTAATTTATATCAAAATAGAGGAGTAATAGTTGATGTTGATGATGTCTCGGATTGAGCATTTAAGAGTTGCCGACCAACTATATAAAAGGTACCGACTTTGGCCAACCAACAATAGGTGTTGTCTACCTAAGCGAACATTACTGATGGATCTTTGTCGATCATAAAAAATGAATCGGTGAAATTATCGACCAACATAAAAGACCAGAAGTTTATAGTCGAGGAGGAATTTGGTTGACCATTGATGCCGACCTAAAAAAAATGTCTCCGACCAATAAATTGTAAGTCGTGGAGCTCCTTTTGATGTATAATACATGATGCCAATCAACAAATATGTAGATCGGGCAGCTTTTCACCCTGTGAAATATTGTCGCCGACCAATAAAAGAGGTTCAGTGCGTTTTCCAGCTAATTAATGGTCACCTCAGTGTGTTTGGTGACCACTAAGGCGGTGTCGATGTGTGGACCTGATGTTTCCTGATCGTCAACTTCTGCCAACATATGGGGTTTTCATACTTCGTTGGAGACCAACTATAAGAAAAGTGTATCTATTATAAAATTGTACTTGCAGATTTACTGGAGCTTTATACCCAAAGTAGGTAGACTTCAAATTTGATTTAAGAAAAATCTAATGAAATGAGAATCTTGATTTCACACAGGCATGTCATTCCGATGACGAAAGGTTGAGATGTGACGTGGATCTTTTGATAACGAATAAACTCAGATATCCAGTTGGGTTTTGACACTGTTCAACAGCTTGTGTCCTAATTTTGTAGCTTTCTTCCTCGTCGTCATCCCTGTCGCCGACTAACTGGAAATGTACGGGGTCCTCATTCTCTGGGTTTGGGGCGAACTGTGGCCTGGTTTTGAAATTGACTTCCCTGCAACTGATTCTTCAAAGAATTATATATATTATTTTTTTCTTGGCTGTTGACGAGTTAAACTCATTTTCTTCGTAATATTCATTTCTGATGAATCTCATCCTTTTTCATCACAACTGGATTTCAGACCAAATCGATTCCAAAGTTGGCTCGATTCAAACTGATGCTATCGTGATAACCCATTCAAACTGATGCCATCGTGATAGCCCAAAGTTTCGGATTAGGGTATCATAAAAAAAATCAAGGTCAAGATCGATTCATCTCCATCTAATTGAGATCGATTAAGAATAAAAAAATATGTGTAATCATACAAGAAGAATTTATGGTGAAAGAGAGTATTTCATGTTTACCTCTTTCTAACATCACAGAGAATTGATATATATATATATATAGGCTCAGGTGAGGACTTCCCGTGCGGACTTTTCGTGCGGACTTTGTCCTTATCCCGAAAGTGGTCCCCTCGTGGTCCCAAAGACTTTTGTTATTTACTCTAGATGGTCCCCCTTTTGTCTTATACTAAATCCTTAGTTTAAGACCATATAATTAAAAGATTTATAGTTTAGACCCAAAATTGGTATCAAGACCTTAAAGATTTTAGAACCTCACCAAATTCCGACCAAAATCCAAATTCTGGTATCAGAGCCATAAGACGTTCCTTTTAGACTAAAAGACTTTAATGCCCTTGGGATTTATCCATCGCATTTACCAAGATATTTTTGGAACCAACCCAGACTACCAACCTATACCCATAACTGATTTAGACTCAGAAGGTTGTTTAACCACACACATAGATGGTTGTTCACACATTGAACATATCCCAGCCAAACACGCAGACAGTAGACAAGTTACTGCTAGTGCTATTAATAGCATAATAGACCAAAATAAGTGTATACTGCTTATATTAAGACAATTAATAAAAGACACTCATACCTTAGAAACAGAGATAAAAAATATCTCTAAAAGATTATTAGACATAGATAATCGAATCCCAATAGACTTAGTACACGTGTTACAAGAAATAAATATTACGACTAATCATATAGAAGTCCTTAACAAAGACATTTTAGAAATTAAGACTTTAATTAAAAATCAAGACAGTGAGTTAATTAAACTTACTAAAGAACAAGCTAATCTTATCCCTAGACTAGATAGTTATCTTCCTAATGGAGATAGTTAGATCAAACTGGAAAGAGGTACCAAGAGATCCATCCATTCAGACTTTATCAGAATTTTACCAAAGAATTTTAGAAAAGATAAATGATGATAGATTTTATTATAAGATAAATGAAAATGAGATTGCCAACGCGGCTAAAGCAACTAGACTCATATTAGAAAGATTGAATTTAATTTCTACATCCATAGCAGCTACCCAAGACTATAACAGTAGCTTTGTTAAAGACTTGCATTTAGACTCAAAGGCTAAGACAGAAGGATTAACCACCTTCTATACAGACTTTGTTAACTTCCAACAAAATTTAGCAAATTATCTTAATAATATGGAAAGCCATAACCTATCCAAAATGGATAGTATTATTAAGGAACTTAGACTAGACATAGCCCAACTAGAAGAAAAATACGGAGAAATTATAAACGGAATTAAGGCCGTATATAATAAACCATCCCAAGCAGAAATAGACTCTCCTTTTATTCTAACTAGGTTAGATAAAATTGAAAAGATTGTAGAAGCCATAGTAGTTAGAACTATGCAACAACTAGAAAAAGATAATGAAGTAAAAGACTATATCACTAACGTTGGTAAAACCATCGTTAATTCTCTAGCTAGACATAGTGAAGAAACTTCTGAAAAGACTAGAAAGGAGAACAAGAATTTTAAAGAATAAACCCTTAACCAGATAAAAAGACAAAAGGATTATTCAGACTTCTTAGATAGAATTGAAAAAAGACTTGAACAAAAACAGGTAACCACCTGTAAGTTTAAAGAATCCCCTCCTATAGAAACTAGAGAAAGAAATACCATAGGTAGACGAATCATAAATGATGGATTAGATCAGACTAATAAGATAGCCAGCTCTATCCCAAATATTGGACAGAGTAATCATATGCTCCAAAGACTTAAGGATTCATCCTCCAATATTAGGACATGGTGGAAAGAAAGAAATTTCACCAATCCCCTCCAATGGAAAGAATGGGGTGAAGTTGACTGGAAGATTGTTGAAGATTCTATTCATAATGGACAACTTCCAACCATTAGATATATAGACTTATTTACATAAGGTGCCACTCCTAAGACTCCCAATTATAACATGAAATACCATTGTAGAAATCATGTGTTAGACAAATCCTATACTGAGCTTCAAGTATTTGACTCAGAATGGCTTAGATCTAGAGGAACTGATAGGAAGTTTCAATTTCTAACCTTTGGACTCTTTCAAGCAAGAATCCAAGGATTACATAGACCTCAGAATAATATCAACATATTATGTTGTTTAGTAGACAAAAGATGGAAAGACTTTGAGAAAAGCCTTATTGGGATAGCCCTATTAGAAATGTCAGACAACATAGGATACTTTAATGTCATTCCGGCATTTACAGTAACCGTAGACACAGCCAAACGTTTTAAGCTAATCTTATATGCTAGTGGTTATGAAGACTATATTATCCCAGACGCTAATATAAACATAGAATTCCAAAGCTATGTGAAGTTCTCCCAATTTCCTTATAAATGAATGCAATCGGGAATTCCTAGCGGTAGACTTAATGAAGAAATCTTAGTTAGAACCAATGTTTCAGACTATAATCATACTTACAGTATTAGGAATACTGGACCTATGAAAGAAAAAGCTAAGACCCTATGGCAATTGCCAGAATTTCAAGAAACTAAGACTATACAAAATAAACACTTGTTTATTAACCAAGACGACGTTACTGAAAATGTTACCATCCAGTTTGGTCCCCCTAAGATTGTCAATAAGAATATCTAGACCGAAGAAATTAGATTTAGAAATATGGGAGAAGCCATAATCAATTATCCTTCAGAAGGAGAATGTAGTAGTAAGACTAGTGCTAGTTTACTAAGACAAGCCCCTGTAATTAGACCTAGAAGATCATTTGAACAAAAAGACTTAATTAAAGAAAAAGCTAGGATCCAAAACTTTGGACACAAACCCTCAGAATTGGATATGAAGACATTTAAAGATAACCTTAAGAAAAGTCACTCGTTAGATTTTAAGAAAGAGAACGATTTAATATGATAGCCCAGGACTGCATATTAAAATTAAAAGAATCTAAGAATACAAAGGAACTTCTTAGAAACTTAAGACTAATAGAAGAAGGAGAACAAAGACTAATGCCAGCTACATAAGTAGAGCCTAGTTAACAAGAGATAGGAAGTAGTAGTAGGCTAGAAGATGCTCGTAGACTTTTTAGTAAGCCAATAGGAATAAATATTCCTATATATCCAAGCACCGTAGTTAAGACTAAACCCGATTATATAAAAGACTTCCCAACTAGTGACAAGAGTTTCACTCCTGTTAAGACTATAGCAAGCTAAGCCATAAACCCAGTAGGTATATACCTTAACCTAGACAATGTGCAAGATAGGAAGAAGTCCTTAGACGAATGGCGTAACCAGATGAACATGTGTTTTGCATCTAATGAACAATGGGATGCAAGTTCATGTTAGCAGTACGCTGAGCAATCCATTAGAGGTATTGCAAAAGATTACTTAGATAGTTTAAGAAAGGCCACAGATGAAGACTCCTTAGATAAGATTGAGAAGATGAAGGAAAACCTAGAAGAAAGATCAATTGAAGAATATATTCAATTGTTCACTTCAGAATTCATTGGAGCTGGACATCTAGCTCAGATCAATGAACAAGACCTAGCAAAAACTAAGTTAGCCCTTCTTAGCATTTGCAAATTAGATAAAAGAAATGAATATAGCAATAATTACGAGCACCTATATTACCAAATTAAAGAATTTAGAGAGACCTTAAAAGACGAATACTTTAGAAAGATACCAGCCATTGGACAAATCCTAATTAATGAATATAGGAATTGGCCAGGTGTAGCTGGAGTTAAGAATAACTCCCTTGGTGAAAGAATCAATTTCGCCAGAGACTATATCATATCTAAAAGACGTGATATAACTCAAGGAAAGTTAATAGAAGAAACTTTCAAGCAGATCCCTCTAATCAAAGACGAAAGAGACATCGCTCCAGTCCAATGGGGATGTAGAAAAGAAATTAGAATGGAAACATAGGAAGGTTAAGACTAGACCTTTAGGATTGTCAAAGAAGTATAAATTTAGACAATCTACTACCTTTAGGGAAAAGAATCCTAAAACTAAGAAAAATAGATTTAACCAAAGAAGATACTTTAAGAAGAATACTAGTAAGCATAAGAAGGTTCCTAATTATAGGAAAAAAAAGATATAGCTCAATATAAGACTGTCACCAAAGAATGTTGGACTTGCGGTAAAGAAGGACACTTTGCTAAAGACTGCCCTAATAAGAAAGATAAAGAAAGTATTAAGATTATTAATACAATATTAGACTATGCAGATCAAGAAGAATTAGATATCTTATATGCTATAGAAATATCAGACATATAAGATGATGACAACACTGGTATCTATAGTGTATACACAGACAGTGATTCGGAAGACTCTAGTGATACTGATGAGTATGAAGACTCTCAGAATACCTTAGACTTATATATGATGCAGACTGATCAAGGCAATCTAGATGATGAATATATAGACTTTGAAGATGCTTGGTATAAGTGTATATTAAGCCCCTTTTTAAAGAAAAAATGGACAGTTAGTAATCATGAGTTACTAACCTATATACCTAGATGTTACTTTGATGAAAGACATTATTGCACGTTTAAGATGAAATGTTGCAAGAAAGACTTTAGATGTGTAGAATGTTTTTGGACTATACAAACAGAATTATTTATGGTTTGTATTGTTTGTCAATTACACTACCATGAAGACTGTTGGAGAATTAGATTTAGAGCTACCTACATCATGCACTATACATCATGCACTATACATCATACCGTACATCATGCACTTTACATCATACCGTACATCACACCTAATTATAGGCCCTAGAAAACTTTTTTTTCAAATTTTATATATTTTTCCTTGAAATTAACCTTTCAATCAACACATATACAAAAAATTAGGTCAAAATACATTTTTTAGCTATTTTTAAAAAATTCACAAAAACTGCTGGCGCAGACCCTTATATATAAGGTATTTTTAGCAGTTTTTTGCGAATTTTTTAAAAATAGTTACAAAATATATTTTGATCAAATTTTTTGCATATGTATTGATTAGAAGGTTAATTTCAAGGGAAAAATATAAAATTTGAAAAAAAAAAAAATTAGGGTCTGTAATTAAGCGTGATGCATGGATGATGTAGGTGAGCCTTCTCATATATATATATATATATATATATATATATATATATAGTGAGGATCTCCTGTATATATCAAACAGTATATACCAATTTTTTTAAAAAGTAAAAAATATTTTTTGACTGAATTTTTTTATATGACGTTTAAACAATTTAATAGAGCCGTATAAAAAAATCAACTCAAAATAACGTTTTTTGTTAGTTTAAAAAAATCGGTCAAAAACTGCAAAAGTTTGACCAATTTTTTTAAAATAGAAAAAATGGATTTTTTGTCGTGATTTTTTTATATGGCTCCCCCGAAATGTTTAAATATCATATAAAAAATTCGAGTCAAAATCATTTATAGAATGGGTCCGCGCCAGCGGTATGTACCATTGATATGTGCCGTTTGGTATGTACAAGAGTCTCTGTCTCTCTCTCTCTCTCTCTTATCTATATATATATATATATATATATATATATATATATATATATATATATATATATATATATATATAAATGTGTGTGTGTGTGTGCACACACATATTTATCAATTTTGTCAATTTTTTAGAAAATTAAATTTAAAAACAAGTACCAAACGCACACTAATTTTTATAAATGGAAAATCCAAATTTAAATACTGTCTCAAAACCATATTTAAATCATATTTCTTCTAAACACGGATTCAAAACTAGTAAAGCTTAAAAATCTTTTTTTTTTAAATTTAAAGCAATCTTATCCCTTGTTAAAGTTGAGAGAAAAATGAAACAAATCAGTTTTGCTATTTATTTTTTTTACAAAGGAAATAATGGAAGACACGTGTATGATGTGTAATTAAACAATCCTTATCTCATTTATTTGTGGTTATTGTCGTCCCAAGGAAAAAAAACGTTTTGAAAATATGGAGTGAGAAAGCCAGTTTTGGCAAGATATAATTATAGTTGAGAGTGACAGTCCAGCTAACCACTCCTGTTTACTGTATTATGAAATTATTACAGTTGAAAAAATTAGCAAGTGTAAAGATTGATGTTTGTTTCCTCGGATAACACACAACTTTCAAAGATTATGCAAGGTAAATGGGTATTTGGCTATGATTTAATGTGTTTGATATATAAATTTATTTATACGTTATTTGTTAATATATAACACTTTTTATATTTGAAATTGATATAAATGTTAGCAAATTTTACTTTGTTATTCGTGTGAAAAATTTTGCCAAACAAATTTTTCACTTCTTACAATTTTTATTTTTAGATTTTTTATACTAAAATATTATTAAAACTGTTTTAAAAACTGTTTTAAATAAAAAATGTCTTATCGGATTGTTTTATAAAAAAAACGGTTTTAAAACTGTTAAAAATACCGTATTAAAAGGTCTAAAAACTGTTTTGAATAATAACAAAAAACGGTTTCGAATATTGTAAAAATTGTTTTATAAAAATGTTGTAAAAAAACTGTTTTAAAAATTGTTTTAATAACTGTTATCTAAAAACCGTTTTGTAAAAACTGTTTTAGAAATGTTTTAAAAATTGTTTTACAAAATTGTTTTTAAGAAATGTTTACAAAAATATTTAAATAAATTAATTGGATTGACATTAATTTCGTCTAATTTATTGTTTAATAACTTCATGTGAGAAAACTAGGTAAAATTTGACAAATTTTAATCGTGAAATCATTTGTCATTCCCACTTTTGAATCAAATGGATCCTAATATTTCTTTTAAACACGGATTTAAAACCAGTAAATTTTAAAATCCAAGTTTTAAAAAAATGATTAAAGTTCATTAAAACAATTTTTTCTGATGTTAAAGTTCTGAAAAAAATGAAAACAAATTGGTTTTTCTTTGTAAAAAAAGGAAAAACAGAAAAAGTGGAAAACGTGTGTATCACATGTAATAAAATATATAGTGATATTGATTTTTTGGTTTGTGGTTATTGTTGCCCCAACGAAAACACCCGAGTTATATTCTAACGTTTAGATACATAAAAAACAGTTAATATATAATAGAATTTATAAATAAAAAATGAATATATATAAAAACAGTTTATAAAGTGTTTCTTTTTGTATTAACGTATTTCATATAAAACTGTTTTATTAAATTGTTTATATAAAACTATTTTATGTAAAACTGTTTTATAATTTTTTTTTATATAAACAGTTTGAATAAAACTGCTTTATATAAATTATTTAAAAAATTTAACACCATTATTATTTATAGAAAATATTTTTTTCATTTTTTCTGTTTTTTTTTGCCGTTGAACCAAAAAAATTATTTTCGTTTCTTAAAAACTGTATTTAAATGTTTTCATTTACAATAATATTTTGTAATATGAAAGTATTTTTTAATAAAGTTTATAAATAAAAGAGCTTATATTTAAAAAACAGTTTTTTAACATGTAAAAAAACTTTTTCACGTTAAAGTATTTTGTGGTGTATGTTAATCATAACTTTTGTTGCAATTTTGTGATTTTGTTGTGTATGTTAATTATTTTACATTTTCATGTATTGGATGAGAGGTTTTTTTTTTTGTTTTGTTAATTGCAATTCTTGTTTGCAAATAAAAAATGTAGTTAAAAAATATTAAAATAATTTTACTAACAGATATATAAATTAATGAGGTTTATCGTATGCTTGTGTTGGATATATAAATATTGAATCAGATTTTGTTTATTTTTTTATAGAAACATATACAATTACATTATCTAAATTCACGCTACATTCCTTCTCTTATTGTTTTTATAGAAACATATCTCGTAATGACCCGTATGAAAGTGACATGGCATGACACAAAATCTCTTTTTTTTACCAAACACGAGCACGGACCACTTGACGAGTTGCGTTTTAAATAGGTCGTGTTCACATCTGGTAAAAAATAAGATTTCGTGTTGTGTCATATCGCTTTTATAGTGGTTGTGTTTCGTTTTAGGTAAAAAAAAATGATTTTGAGGCGTGTCGTGTCATTTTTATTCTGATCGATTTCATGTTTGGTTAAAAAAAATAACATATATTTGTCATTTTTATTTTGAGGTGTGTCATGCCATAAGCATATATTGATGTTTAGATTAGTTGTCCACGGCGCTTATTTATTTTATAAATCATTGATCAATTTTGGCAGGATTTGAACATTGAATCCAAATTTGAAAATATTCTATTGAGGCTATTTATTAGGAATGGATGGATAATACATTTGTTGAACATTTGTGGATTTAACACTAGCAAATTTAGACATGTAGCTCTTTGCCCCAAAAATTAAAATGAAACTTTGTTAAATCTACTATAGAGTGGATTTTTTTATAAAAACATTTTGTGAAAGTATTATTTAAGATTAACCATTCAAATTAACAGGAAAATGGATAAACTGATCATCTTACTGTGTCGCAACTATGTTAAAAAAATGAAAGCTTAAGATGAATATAATTTTCTTTAAGAGAGAGACAACACTGTACTTAACAAAACATACAAAATACTTTTATTTGAACAATACGGGGACCTAGTGAATTTAACGATCCTTTTATTACTATCTGCCAACAGTATCTCATATAGTAACCATTTGTAATGCAAAGTATATGAGAAGGTGCATGATTCAAACCTTTTTCGATCAAAATAAAAATGATACGACATGCCTTAAAATCTTATTTTTACTTAAAACGAAACACGACTCCAATAAAAGTGATATGACACAACACGAAATCTCATTTTTTACCAAATGCGAACATGACCCACTTACAACGCAACACGTCAAGTGGCCCGTGCTCCTGTTTGGTAAAAAAACAGAGTTTTTGTGTCGTGTCATGTCACTTTCATACGGGCCATATTCATTACGAGAGATGTTTCTATAAAAACAATAAGAGAAGGAATGTAGTGTGAATTTAGATAATGTATTTGTTTATTTGCTTCGTTATAACCGTGCGTACCGCACATCCTTATGTTATTTAATAACTTTTAAAATATATTGTGTTTTTTAAACATAAAATATTTAGTGGATTTAAAAAAAAATATTTAGTGTTGCATTTGCCAAGTTGAGAGTTTACTTCATAATTTTGAAATATGTAATTATATAATTCTAACATTTTTTACTAAAGAAATCATGAATTTTAGAATATCCACAAATCAATTTTGGGGGGTTATAATTTTTTTTTTTCAAATATAAAATTAAAAGAGAGAACATATTTGTGATTGAAAAATATTAGAGCGACCCACATTTGGTACTTAAAATCGAAACTTAATGACATGGCACGACCATGTCATCAGCTTCATCAGTCCTTATCAGCAACAAACTCATAAAACCATTTGAGAACAAAAAAAATATAGGTTGCATTTTCTATGTAAAAAAACAAATTGTTTCCTTAACAACAAATTATACTGCATAAATAGTAAAAAAAAAACTTGGAAGAGCACCTATACATACCACTGACACGGATCATTTTTTAAAAATGGTAAAAAAAATAGTAAATAAGTTTTTATGGATCCCCTCAAATGTTTAAATATAACACAAAAAAACGTAACTAAAAAATATTTTTTTTGCTATTTTAAAAAATGATTCGCATTAGCGGTACTTATAGGCGTTCGACAATCCATACATACTATCTTATTTACTGTATTACACAATTTTGAAACGACCAATGTCCTATCTGTTGTGTTCTACCCATTTATTACATTTGAAAAAATAAGAGCCGAAAATATTTAGCAATTGGAATGGTTGATGTTTGTTGCCTCGGATAACACACACCTTTCAAAGATTGTACAAAAACTTGTATAATCTTTATGTAAATAGGATATTTGCCTCTAATTCGTTGTGATTGACTTTAATTTCGCCTAATTAATTATTTAATAATTTTATGTAAAAAAAATAAATAAAATTTGATAAATTTTAAGTGTGAAATTTTTTATCATCCCCACTTTTGAATCAAACGGATCCTAATATTTCTTTTAAACACGGATTTAAAACCAGTAAAGTTTAAAGTCCAAATTTTTAAAAAATGATTAAAGTTCATTAAAACAATTTTATCTGATGTTAAAGTTCCGAAAAAAATGAAAACAAATGGGTTTTTCTTTGTAAAAAAAGGAAAAACAGAAAAAGTCGAAAACGTGTGTATCACATGTAATCAAATATACAGTGATATTGAGTTTTGGGTTTGTTGTTATTGTTGCCCCAACAAAAACACCCGAGTTATATTCTAACGTTTAGATACATAAAAAACAGTTAATGTATAATAGAATTTATAAATAAAAAAATGCTTATATATAAAAACAGTTCATAAAGTGTTTCTTTTTATATTAACGTATTTTATATAAAACTGTTTTATTAAATTGTTTATATAAAACTATTTTGTGTAAAACTGTTTTATAATTTTTTTATATAAACAGTTTATATAAAACTGCTTTATATAAATTATTAAAAAAATTTAACACAGTTATTATTCATAGAAAATATTTTTTTCGTTTTTTCTGTTTTTTTTGCCGTTGAACCAAAAAAAAAATATTTTCGTTTCTTAAAAACCGTATTTAAATGTTTTCATTTACAATAATATTTGGCAATATGAAAGTATTTTTTTAAAAAGTTTATATACAAAAGAGTTTATATATAAAAAAACAGTTTTTTAACGTGTAAAAAAACTTTTTCACGTTAAAGTATTTTGTGGTATATGTTAATCATAACTTTTGTTGCAATTTTGTGATTTTGTGGTGTATGTTAATTATTTTACATTTTCATGAATTGGATGAGAGTTTTTTTTTTTTGTTGTTAATTGCAATACTTGTTTGCAAATAAAAAATGTAGTTAAAAAATATTAAAATAGTTTTACTAACAGATATATAAATTAATGAGGTTTATGGTATGCATGTGTTGGATATATAAATATTGAATCAGATTTTTTTTTTTTTGTTAATTGTAAATTTTGTTTACTAATAAAAAATGTAGTTAAAAAAATATTAATATAATTGTACTAACGGATATATAAATTTATGAGGATCATGCATCTCTTTAACATATATGTAAATATTGGAAGGGTTCGACTATTCGCACTCCTTGAGAGTGTTGTGGCACTCCAATTCTCCCCATAAAGTTATCCCCCCCCCCCCCCCCCCCCCCCCCATCTATATAATTCATTATACGCTAAGAAAGATAACATTGTCCTCTAATCACAAATATGTTCTCTTTTAATTTTATATTTGAAAAAAAAAATTATAACCCTTAAAAATTGATTTATGGATACTCTAAAATTCATGATTATCATTTACTTAAAACGAAACACGCCACCTATAAAAGTGGTATGGCACAACACGAAATCTCATTTTTTACCAAATGCGAGCATGACCCACTTAAAACGCAACACGTCACTTTCATACTGGTCATATTCATTACGAGAGATGTTTCTATAAAAACAATAAGAGAAGGAATGTAGTGTGAATTTAGATAATGTATTTGTATATTTGCATCGTTATAACCGTGCATACGGCATATCCTTTTGTTTTTTAATAACTTTTAAAATATATTGTGTTTTTTTAAACATAAATATTTAGTGGATTTAAAAAAAATATATTTAGTGTTGCATTTGCCAAGTTGAGAGTTTACTTCATAATTTTGAAATATGCAATTATATAATTCTAACATTTTTTACTAAAGAAATCATGAATTTTAGAATATCTATAAATCAATTTTGGGGGGTTATAATTTTTTTTCAAATATAAAATTAAAAGAGAGAACATATTTGTGATTGGAAAATGTTAGAGCAACCCACATTTGGTACTTAAAACCCAAACTTAATGATATGGCACTGCCATGTCATCAGCTTCATTAGTCCTCATCAACCAGAAACTCATAAACCCATTTGAGAACAAAAAAAATATAGGTAGCATTTTCTATATATATAAAAAAATTTGTTTCCCAACAAACAAATTATACTGCATAAATAGTAAAAAAAACTCGAAATGTGGGTACTTGGATTTGGTATTGCGGGACCGGACGAGTAGCCCAACTAGGGCGGGCCAAAGTCCAAGCCCTTCGCACCTTAACATTAATCCAGTTATGATTTAATCTTCTCCCAGGTTCTCGTATAGAGATATTCCAGGAGAAGATGGTAAACGTGGGGGAGTCTAACACCCCCACTCCCCGAAAACATACATGTATCTAATAAATCCTAGGTTCGGGGCAAAGGACACGCACTGTATACTCTGTAAACGCTCCCTGAAGTATATAGAAATAATACTGACTGCACCACCGTGGACGTAGGCATTCTTGCTGAACCACGTACATTTCCTGTTGTGTGATTAACATTTTATCTTCTTTATTCTGCTTGGTGATTGCGCTTCTCTTATCTATTTGTGTTGAATAATATTTGTTACCACAAGCACATATACATACCATTGACACGGATCATTTTTCAAAAATAGTAAAATAAGTTTTTATGGATCCCTTCAAATGTTTAAATACCACACAAAAAAACTTAACTAAAAAATATTTTTTTTGCTATTTTAAAAAATGGTCCCCGTTAGCGGTACGTATAGACGTTCGACAATCTATACATACCGCTGACGCGGACCATTTTTTTTAAATAGTAAAAAAAATATTTTACTATTTTTTGCTATTTGAAAAAAAAAATGGGTCGCACAAGTGTTTTGTATAAGTGCTCTGACCACCTATACATACCGCTGGCGCAGACCAACATATTAGAAAAAATGGTCCGCGCCAACGGTACGTATAGGCGGTCCGCGCCAGCGGTATGCATAGCAAAAAAATTATTCTCTTATTTTTTAATGATTCTCTTATTTTTAAAGGTCCGTGCCATCGGCACCCCTAATTTTGAAACTTTTTTTTTTTTTGATTTTACAACATTTAAGACAATTTTTGTATTTCTTAAAACTGTTTAAAGGTCCGCGTAAAAAAACAATTTTAAGAACAATTTTTGTATTTTTGTATTTCGTGTCTTATCTTGTTGTATTTTAACACATATAATTTCAACATATTTTTTTTATTAGACAGTTTTTTTTTATTTGAAAATTATGTTTTAAAAAAAATAATTTTATATTTGACAAAGCAAAAAAAAAAGTGTATGTTAATGACGTGGCAAGTACACATTTTAAGTAGGAAACCAAAGTCGCTGTATTCTTACTCTTTGTGATTATCACAAATGTTAGTAAATTTTGTTTTGCTATTTGTGTGATAAATTTTTGCCAAACAAATTTGTCACTTCTTAAAATTTTTTATTTTTATTTTTTTTACACTAAAACACTTTAAAAATTGTTTTATAAACTTTTAAAAAACAATTTTAAATAAAAAAAACTGTTTTATAAACTGTTTTAAAAAAAGAGTTGTTTAAAAAAATATTTTAAATCTTTAAAAACAGTTAAAAAAACTGTTTTTAATAAAAAATGTTTTATAGAACTGTTTTATAAAAAAGCGGTTTTAAAAGTGTTAAAAGCACTGTTTTAAAAGGTCTAAAAACTGTTTTCAATAATTAAAAAACTGTTTCGAATATTGTAAAAATTGTTTTATAGAAATGTTGTAAAAAAACTGTTTTAAAAATTGTTTTAATAATGTATTCTAAAAACCGTTTCATAAACACTGTTTTATAAAAATGTTTTTAAATGTTTTTAAAAAATGTATGAAAAAATATTTAAATAAACTAATTGAATTGACTTTAATTTTGCCTAATTGATTGTTTGATAACTTCATGTGAGAAAACAATGTCTTATCTTTGTTTTGCTATTTGTGTGATAAATTTTTGCCAAACAAATTTGTCACTTCTTAAAATTTTTTATTTTTATTTTTTTTTACACAAACACTTTAAAAACTGTTTTATAAACTTTTAAAAAACAGTTTTAAATAAATAAAAAAACTGTTGTATAAACTGTTTTAAAAAAAAGAGTTGTTTAAAAAAAAATTAAATGTTTAAAAACAGTTAAAAAAACTGTTTTAAATAAAAAATGTTTTATAGAACTGTTTTATAAAAAAGCGGTTTTAAAAGTGTTAAAAGCACTGTTTTAAAATGTCTAAAAACTGTTTTGAATAATTAAAAAACTGTTTCGAATATTGTAAAAATTGTTTTATAGAAATGTTGTAAAAAAACTGTTTTAAAAATTGTTTTAATAATGTATTCTAAAAACCGTTTCATAAAAACTGTTTTATAAAAATGTTTTTAAATGTTTTTAAAAAATGTATGAAAAAATATTTAAATAAATTAATTGAATTGACTTTAATTTTGCCTAATTGATTGTTTGATAACTTCATGTGAGAAAACTAGATAAAATTTGACAAATTTTAACCGTGAAATTTTTTGTCATCCCCACTTTTGAATCAAACAGATCATAATATTTCTTTTAAACACGGATTTAAAACTAGTAAAGTTTAAAATCCAAAATTTTTAAAAAATGATTAAAGTTTATTAAAACAATTTTATCTGATATTAAAGTTGTGAAAAAAATTAAAACAAATCAGTTTTCTTTGTAAAAAAGGAAAAACGAAAAAGTGGAAGACATGTAATAAAACATATAGTGATATAGAGTTTTGGGTTTGTGGTTATTGTTGCCCCCAACGAGAACACCTGAGTTATATTCTAGATTCACAAAGAAATGAAGGATTTTATGGATACTATTCAGTTCAACCAGCTGGTAGTAGTTGGCATATGGTCCATGATTGCACGTTTGATGTTGTAGTTGAGACTGACAACTCACGCCTCATAAATGCGAAAATTTATATGAACCGCATTTTAACACCTCATTTCCTTTTTCTTTTTTTTTAAGTTTCTTGTTTGTAAGAATGAATATAAAAATTGTTTTTTATATAAAAATTAAAACTATTTTCCTATAAGTATAATAAAACAGTTTTTTTTTAAAGTAAACAGTTTTTTATTAAAAGTAAAAAAAAATATTTTTTCCATAAATAAAAAAATATTATAATTATTAACATGATATCGCGATTGATTAGTGCTGTTAGCGCGGACCCACATTCCCGCACCCACTTCATTTGTTGAATGTGGTTATGCGTGACACTAATTAGTCGTGATATTTTTTCAATAAAAAATATCGCGATTAATTAGTGACGTTGACGCGAATCCACTTCATTTGTTGAATGTGGGCGCGTCAGCGGCACTAATTAATTGCGATATTTTTTTAATAGAAAATATCGTTATTAATTAGTGCCGCTGACGCAGACCCACATCATTTGTTGAATGTGGGTCCGCGCCAGCGACACTAATTAATCGCGATATTTTTTATTGAAAAAATATCGCGATTAATTAGTGACGTTGGTGCGGACCCACATTCAACAAATGAAATCGGTCCGGGAATGTGGGTCAGCGCCAACGACATTAATTAATCGCGATATTTTTTCTCGCTCGAACCCACATTCCCGGACCCAAATCATTTGTTGAATGTAAGTCCGCGCCAGTTACACTAATTAATTGCCATATTTTTTTTAAACCGTTTTTTTATTAGAATTTATAAAATATTTTTTTAAATGCTGTTTTTATTTAAAAAAATTGTTTTGTACCGTTTTTTTATTAGTAAACATAATTTTTTTAATTTATGAAAAAAATATTTTTTTTTATTTTAATAAAAAGTTGTTTAAATTTAATAAAAAACGGTTTTTATATTAATAGGACTTTGTTTTATATCGAGAAAACGGTTAAAAAAAGAATAGAAAACTTTTATAAAAAAATGACAAAAAGGACAAAAATGTGGTCTCTGGGAGGTTTTACCTGCGGTTCATGTAGAACCTTGAGTCATAAATTGTTGTGCTGGGAATGCTGTGGTGGACAACGTGCTTCTGACCACTGTCCCATGCTAATTCACACTGTCCCATGCTTCTGACCATACGGTTGATAAAAATAAAATTCACTTTTTAATTAGAATAATTATATTCCTGACGCGACTGTCACGCGCGTCCCAATAAAATTTTCCAAATTGCCGTATTTCAATCTCGCGACAATTTTAATAGTTTCAATATTCATATAACATCATATGTATACACATTATAATCAAATATCAACTCACATCTCGTTAGTATTTTATCTGGATTAATTCTCAATTAATTCACATTTAATTTAATTAATCCCATAAATAAATATCGATAAAAATGCGGGGTATTACATACTTCCCCCCTAATAACAGAATTTCGTCCCCAAATTCGGAACTAAAAAGTACTTGGTAAAAACAACTCTGGATAACGTTCGCGCATCTCATCCTCGCGCTCCCATGTGGACTCCTCGTCATTATGATGCCGCCACTGAACACGCACTAACGGAACTATCTTTGATCGCAGTTTTCGCTCACTTCGATCCAAAATAGCAATCGGCCTCTCCTCGTAAGAGCTATCATGCTGGAGATCGATGTCCTCCAAAGCAATGTGAGAATGAGCCAAATCGTCTCTAAGATATTTCCTTAGCGACGAAATATGAAACACATCATGAATCCTGTGTAAATGCTCCGGTAACCCAAGTCTGTACGCAAAAGACCCAATCCGCTCGATGATAGGAAATGGTCAAACGTATCTCGGTGTCAATTTCCCCTTCTTCCCAAATCGCATAATCCCCTTCATAGGCGATACTCTGAGTAAAACCTGGTCCCCCATTTGGAACTCCCTGAAGAACCTCTTTGCATCAGCATAGCTCTTCTGTCGATCTTGAGCTACCCGAATGCGACTTCGTATCAATTCTATCCATGCCGAAGTATCCTGAATCACTTCCGGGACAAGTAGTTGTTGTCCTCCACCTCCAACCAACATGCTGGGGAACGGCAAGGTCTACCTTATAACGCCTCAAATGGAGCCATGCCAATGGTGAACTGGTAGGAGTTGTTGTAAGAAAACTCTACCAGTGGAAGATACTGCTCCCATCCACCCCCAAAATCAATGATGCACATACGCAACATGTCCTCCAACATCTGGTTTGTACGCTCGGTTTGCCCATCGATCTGCGGGTGATATGTCGTACTCAACCGCAACTCCGTGCCCATGACTTCCTGAAAACTCTCCCAAAACCGCGAAACAAATATCTTTTCTCGGTCAGACACGAAATTTAGGGGCACACCGTGAAGTCTCACTATTTCTGCAATAAAAGGCTGGGCATACTGTCCCGTAGTGTAGTCTATCCTTATGGGTAGAAAATGAGCGACTTTGGTCAACCTGTCCACAATCACCCAAATGGAGTCATGACCTCTCTATGATGTAGGCAACCCCGTGATAAAGTCCATGGATATGCTCTCCCACATCCACATCGGGACCTCTAATGGCTGTAGAAGTCCTGCCGGTCTCTCATGATCCACTTTTACCAGCTGACAAGTGGCGCATTTAGAAACAAACACGGCAATATCTCTCTTCATCCCGCTCCACCAATACTGACGTCTCATATCTTGGTACATTTTGTCCCCACCGGGATGTACCGTGAACCGTGACCCGTGCGACTCTGCAATCACCTCGTGTTGTAATTCCTCCCCTTCCGGAACTATCAGTCTCCCGTTGAAGCGTAATCCCCCGTCTGAACTAACGGTATAGGACTCGGCTCCCTCTGCTAGTAATCGAACTATCTGCTCCTGACAGAACAAGTCATTTGCCTGTGCCTTTACCACCTTCGTGACAATCTGCGGTGTGACAGTCATCACAGACATGAACGATCGGGCCACTGCATCCTGGTGTCCCAACTCCTTCCACTTTGCCTTCCACACCCCTGCCACTTCATCTACCGGCCTACGACTCAACGCGTCTGCTACCACGTTAGCCTTCCCCGGGTGATATTGGATATCAAACTGATAATCCTTCACAAACTCAAGCAACCTTCGCTGCCGCATATTCAACTCCTTCTGCGTGAATAGGTACTGTAGGGACTTATGGTCCGTGAACAATCGAAACTTCTCCCCCAAAAGGTAATGTCTCCAAATCCGAAGGGCAAATACCACTGCCGCTAACTCCAAGTCATGGGTGGGGTAATTCTTCTCGTGAGGCTTAAGCTTACGGGAAACATAAGCTATGGCCTGACTCTCCTGTTGCAATACACCTCCAAGTCCTTGCAAGGACGCATCGGTGTAAACTAGATACTCAACTCCCGGTCTCAGCAATGCTAACACAGGTGCTGAGGTCAACTTGTCCTTCAACTCATCAAATGCCAACTGACAGGCATCACTCCAAATGAATGGCACACCCTTACAAGTCAGATGTGTCAAAGGGACCGCTATCTTTGAGAAACCCCGAATAAACCTCCTGTAGTATCCTGCTAGGCCCAAGAAACTACGGATCTCAGTCAGTGTCGTGGGTTGTCCCCACTCCCTCACCGCGGATACCTTTCCCGGATCAACAGATATCCCCCGGTCGGAAATAATATGCCCCAAAAACTTAACTTCCGTCAACCAAAACCCGCACTTCTCATACTTTGCATACAGCTCGTTCTGACGTAGCGTCTGCAAAACCTGCCTCAAATGCTCGGCGTGCTCCTCCTCTGTCTGGGAGTAGACCAGAATATCATCAATGAAGACAATGACGTACTGATCTAGGAACTCTCTGAACACCCTATTCATCAAGTCCATAAACACGACTGGAGCATTGGTCAAACCAAAAGGCATAACCCGAAACTCCTAGGAACCATATCTCGTTAAGAAAGCAGTCTTCGAGACGTCCTCCTCCCTGATACGCAACTGATGGTATCCCGATCGCAAATCAATCTTTGAGAAGAAAGAAGTTCCTCACAACTGGTCGAATAAGTCATCGATTCGGGGCAACGGATACTTATTCTTTATCGTGACCTTATTCAACTCCCGGTAATCCACACACAACCTCAACGATCCATCCCTTTTCTTAAAGAACAACACAGGGGCACCCCACGGCGAAGTACTCCTCCGAATAAACCCCTAACCCAACAACTGCTCAATCTGATCCCGTAACTCTCTCATCTCAGCTAGATCCATACGGTAAGGTGCGCGGGCAATAGGCCGAGTGCCCGGCGTCAAATCAATCACAAAATCTATCTCCCTACTCGGAGGTAGTCCAGGTATATCCTGAAATACATCGGCGAACTCACTAACAACGGGTATCGAATCAAGTGGTATCACCACTTCCTTAGAGGTATCCTCCTCTATGTAGTACAAATTAGTGGACGATCCTCCCTCAGGATGAGGCATCGCCACTAAAAACATCTCCTGCCCGGGAATGGCAAAGATAATACTCCTACTAAAACAGTCAATCATGGCTCGGTACGCAACTAGCCAATCCATACTAATAATGTCATCATACTCGGTCATCTCTAACACTAACATATCCGCGGGTAAAGTAAACCTCCCAATCTCTATACCCATGCCTCTACATATAAGCGAAATCATGGAACCCCTACTCAACGGTGAATCAACACAAGTAACCGTACTCTCGGCGGTGACTAACAACCCAATGGTGCGTGCAAATCTCATAGCAATGAAACAATGTGTGGCTCCCGTGTCAAACAAAATACGCCCCATAGTCCCCTGAATAGAGAACATACCCTCAATGGCTGGTGGATCATGTGGGGCTGCGGCCTGCTGGAGATGATATACTCTCCCATACTGCAGCTGTCCCTGCTGAACTGGGACCGCTGGAATGGGTGGTAATGCTGCCATCTGTGGTGGTGCTGGGAGAGCGGTGGGAAACATAGGCCTCTGCGGCTCCTGTCGGGCACCCTGCTGCTGCTGCTGTGGGGCCCTGCCCCTATCAGGACAATCCTGGCGTTTATGGCCAGTCTTGCCACAAACATAACACTTGCCCGGGAAGTTTCCCCCTCTCTGTCCCTGCTGCCCTCGGCCCTGGTGGCCGTTACCATTCCTCCCCTGACCCTGCTGGCCCGGCTGAAACTGCTGTTGACCATTCTGCCCCTACTGGCCCTGATGGCCGTTCAGACCCTAATGGCCCTGCCTAAAACCTCCCTGTCCGTGCCTGAAATTCCCCGATCTGAACCTCTTATGATCCCCCTACTGGGAACCCTGGTCACCCTGCCTTTGTCCCTGAGCAGATTGTGCCCCACTGGCACCATTTCCCCCAGTCCTGCCCTGATGGTTGGACTCTCCTGATCTCTTGCTCTCAGACATGTGAAAGCGGTGATCCTGGCAGTGTAGTAATGCAGCGTTAACCACATCAGAATAAGTGGCCAACGAGAGATTCCCCAATAAATGTTGACGGATCCTCCAAGTCAATCCATCTGTAAACTTCTGAATCTTTTTCTCCTCTGTCGGTATTTCATCCGGAACAATGTTCAGTAGATTAGTGAATTCGGCCTCATACTCGGCCACAGTCCTTCCCTCCTGTCTAAGGTTCATCAACTTCCTCCTCATTTCCGTGTGAACAGCTGACGGAAAATATTTGCGATCGAACCGCACCCAGAACTCCTGTATCGTGAGAGTATCTCTCTCCTCTACGATGGTAATAGACTCCCACCACTGCAATGCATATCCCACTAGCTTGAAAGTAGTTAGTATCTGCCTCTGAACATCGGTGCACTCATACATCCTCAAGTACCTCTGAATATCTTTCCTCCACTGACTAGATACCACAACATCGGAGCTACCTCCGAACTCCGGAGGGTGTGCTTTCTGAAAAGCATCACGAACGCGTTCCCAAGCAGACGGGAATGCATGTGCCTGAACTGGCGCGGCTACCGGCGCCTGGGGTGGTGCCTGCTGTACAACGGCTAGGGCGGCATTTACCGCTTGGGCTACAATAGCTGCAACCTCGACGGCATTCATGGTGCCCTGTACTGGTGCTGGCTGGGGTTCTGGCTGTGCATTCCTAGGAACCCGTGGTGCACGTCGTGGAGGCATCTGAAATAAGAGTAAGGTCTATAAGTTCGCAGTTATAAACCCAAAATAGATGAAGAGCGAAGCATACTTAAAAGAATACAACAGTCCTAAAATATAGGGCTCTACATCAAAGAAAGCTCAGCGGAAACATAATAAGCCGTACAGATCCTAAAGGACACTAGAACCTGATGCTCTGATACCACCTGTGACACCCCGACTAATTAAATACCGGGTAGCTACTCCTTTATTAAATTAATACAAAATGCCAAGTTGGTTCAGTTAATAGCATCACTGTCGAAAACATTTTTATAATTACTAACCACCTAGTATTTAAAAAGTGAGTCGCCAAATTTTAAGTTAACTCTGATTAACATGCAATAAGTGAAATATAAAGGATAACATAACAATTCACAATAAAGTCCAACTATAGTAATCATCAAATAATAATAAGTCTGGAGGAAATACTCCTCACAACAATCAATATACGGAAGTGAAATAAGAACAATAGCATGTATCCTGAATTAATTACAAACCAAAGACTGAATAACTGAATTGTAAAGTGTCTCTAAAAGAAATGGGCGACATGCCCTACAAATGATGAAACTGGATATGGAATCAAGACAAGAAAAGGAGGCGTCTACTGTCAAGGCCCTGTAACTTCCACAACAGCTACAGCTCGTCACCTGAATTGAATTCCTATGCATGGTGTCCTTGTGGCTGGGCACCTAAAATTGTTTTTACAAAAAGATAGATTTGAAAGCAAACGGGTCAGAGCCCGAATGTGGAGAATATTTTAAAAACATCAAGTGTTTTAACAACATTCAAAACAATGAATGCAAAGTACATGTTAGGACGTGCTCTCACATAAAATACTCACCTCTCGACTACTTGTGCACTCCTAACGAAACGTACCCATACAAGTGATTCTCATATCTATCTAGACCAAAACAATTATTAACCTTTCTACTCGATTCGCAATTTAATTTCAACATCATCAATTGAATAGAGAGTTTTACATTAAATTCCTGGATTCTCAATTATTAGAAATACAAAGCACTATAGGTTAACTCTTTTTATCTTTAATCGTGCAACACAATAATTATATTTTACTATATAAACGTGATAAGTTTTTTCATCTACCCGTATATTATTCACATCATAAATATACAATACTAGCACCCCGAGACTAAGCTACGGTGCACACATACTCTGCTATCCATCCCGGTACATCACGTACATAAGGATCACGCATTTTGAATCTCTCAGGAATCGTTCTCAGATAATAGCAAATCACAAACAACGGAGGCGAACACAGTCACATCACATGGGTCACGCACATACCTACGCTCCCACGATCAACAAACTTATTAACATCTCAATAAGTCCTTCTCTGACCTATGTTCTCGAGGTACCAGTCTATATCCCCCCGTATGCACACAAAGATTAGATGGTCATAAACGAACGCAAACCTCCTTTGATAGCAAGTATGGTAGGTATGTCATACACATAAGTCATATACTAAGCATTCACACATCTTAGATATCTCAATGTTAATAAAGGTATATTCTACATCCTTATACCATTATTCCAATTTTATACATTTTTAAGTCGTCCGATAATATATAATGTAGACTGTCGACACATCTCACGTCATAGTTTCTTGTACTTAAAACCTATCTCAAGGGATTACTAAGTCTCCTATTATTCCCACATATAACATCATTATTCTTAAGATCCTCACTTCTGCCCCAAACCTCATTTTCTCAAATTATTCGAATTTACTCTATTAACCCTAATATTATCTCACTCATCGAATTTTATTAGATTTCATAAAAATTCCTCAAATTGAATTCTAACTCCGGTCCAAATTTTATAACCATACCTACGGGTCTTCCTTAAGTCTAAGGTTATTCATAAAATCTCCATTTATAATTTTCTACGGGTTAACATCATTAAAATTTAACTACGAAAAATATTACTCATTCTGGGAAGGTCGATCGATCGACCTTGAGCATCGATCGATCGATGGTTGTCGATCGATCTACTGATGAATGTCGATCGATTGATTGCACCAGATAGGCTACGGACTGCTTCGTTTTGCAGTCCTCAAATCGTCCCAAAACTCCATTATAATGCATGAAACTCTAATCTAACGTTATAATATCATCATACAACCATCCTACAACATTGTTAACGTTCTAAAACCAATAAATCATCAACCAAGGGCTTTATTTGGATCAAAACTTCATCAAGAACCCTAGTTTTCTATTTCTTTCAAGAACACTAATAATACTCTTCTTAAATCCGTTTTTAGATCATCAAGGGCTATATTTTGAATTCATAATTCGTCCAGAATATGTCTACATGCAAATCCTAACATGGTTTATAGTTTTAATCCTCAAATTCATGGTTTTGTATCAATCTTCCAAGACAAATTCGATAATTACCCTAAACATGGAAGAACATATCATTGAATCAATTGTAATTAAATCACTTGCCTTATGTTCCAGATTTTTGTTGTTGGTTGAAGAAGATTGAATTTCTTTCTCTCTCTCTGCATAATTCTCCTCTCTCTTTCTCTCTCTACAAGTTCTTCTCCAAGATGACAATGGTGGTTTAGAGGTTGCCTTAGGAACCTCTTAAAATTTCTTCCAATGACTCCCGTAGCCCATTAAGTCATTTAGTGTTGTTAGTGGGTTTAGTGGGTAAAGACTAAATCAGATTTTAACTTTTAATTTTCGTGGGTTTTAATTCCCAAAATTTTGAAATTACCAAACTACCCTTTTGGGTTACCGGTATGGCCTAAAAATGCCCCGGGACCCAAACTAAACCTCCGGCTAGTGTTTTCTGACTATTTCGACCCTTCTGGATGCGTTAGCGCACTCAAAATGACCATACGGTTGATAAAAATAAAATTTTCTTTTTAATTAGAATAATTATATTCCTGACGCGACTGTCACGCGCGTCCCAACAAAATTTCCCAAATTGCCGTATTTCAATCTCGCGACAATTTCAATAGTTTCAATATTCATATAACATCATATGTATACACATTATAATCAAATACCAACTCACATCTCGTTAGTATTTTATCCGGATTAATTCTCAATTAATTCACATTTAATTTAATTAATCCCATAAATAAATATCGATAAAAATGCGGGGTATTACATGTTACGAATGAAATATTAGGTACCCTTTAATTGCGTGGTAACACTCATGATGATAGACCAACTTGAAATCCTTGCGCTAACAGTAAATTTTACATTAAATCTTGTCATATTTCCCTTGTTGACACCGGTCTCAACACCTCCTTTAATGAATTTTGGAATAAAATTTGGCTTCTTAAAATTCCTCAAAAATTAAAATATTTCATTTCTCTTGTGTTGCATGGAAAACTTATAACTAATGCGCATACGTTGGTGAGAGGTATCACTGCCAATGCGGATTGTGACTTACGTAAGATTTGGTTTAATATTTTACAAGTTTCGATGAGTGGCACCAAAGTATGTATCTTACTTTCCATGAGTGGGTTATAAATAATATTTGGCGTAAGAAAAATAATGACTAGAATGCAAACAAATGGTATGTGATATTTATTTCTCGTATTTAGAATGCTAATAATTTACTTATTTTTTAAGGAAAATAGACTCTACCTCACTTGATTTCCAATTTGGATCGCAATGATATCAAACTAGATTTCACGGGAAATGATAATCAATTGATGATTGATATTGTGTCACTAATTTCATGGGTGTTTTCACCTACGAATGAGATTAAAGCGAACACCAATGGTAGTTAGAATGAAATGATTTAAATTGGAGCCTTTGGAGGATTGGAACGAGATGATCAAGGAGGGTGGATGGTGGGCTTCTATGGGAAATTGAGAGGTCCAGCTTGATGTCTTAAAGCCGAGCTTTATAGATTATATAAGGGACTAAATATGATAAGGGAACGAGGATGGAAGAATACGCATGTGGAATCAGATTCCCTTCCGGTGGTGTGCCTCGTTAACTAAACTGATATAACTTATTGTAAGTACATATTTTCAGAGGTCCGTTATCAATTTGTTATGTCATATACCGCTACACCGTCGAAGACCATTCAAGAGACATCTACATCAGAGACGGATCCAAATTATTCAAGTTCTTCATCATTCAAAGCTCCACGAAGTTTACTTTGGTATGGTTATGTTTTAAATACCTTTACTTTTCACCTAGAGCTTTTGGGAGATTTTTACAAAATATTTTCTAAGTGTTGGAGCTGACTTTTTCGTCAAATATTGAGAATGAGTATTTTTTCTAAGTTTTGAAGCGGACCTCGATTTTGACGCCCAGGTCGTTCGCGCGAGATCAGCATCTAGTTCGAACGAGATTGGAAGTCGCGTGATGTTATTTGAACGACATGCGTACTTCGTTAGAGCGACATATGCTTCTCGTTCGAACAAGCTCTATTTTTCAGGCGGCGCATTTTACTATAAATACTCATTATTTGGTAACGTTTTCATTAAGAAGTCCATACGTTTTCCAGAACAGAAACACTACCAAAGCAGTAATCTTTAGGCTTCTTATTTTAGGGGTTTAATCCTCTTTTATTTACAATTCACAAAACTCCCATCTTGCTTTAGTGAATTGTTTTGGTGTTCAAGAACACAACTTTTGACCTTGTTTATTATTTGTGGGGAGATCTCTACAACCGACAGCTGCGTGCTATTGTGGAGGGAGTCCCTGTGAAGATTTCAGACTGCGTGTCTAGGATTGCGGTCCTTGTGGTATAGCTGCGCGTGAACCACTGTAGATTTCTAGCCGTTGCTTTGAAGGTTTGACCAAGACACCGTGCGTTACTCATGTGGGCGATGCAAGTTGGTATGTAAGTTAATGGTCTTGTAAACTTTTCAAAGTTCTAGAAATAAAAGGTTTTGCCCTACGGGGATTTTTTCTTAAGCTTGTGTCGCATGCTTTATTTATTTTATGGGTTGACACACGCACACACACAGTTGAATGATTTGGGGCTGATTTATTTTGGTTTAAAAATAGACACTAGTTAAATAAGTGTCCCAACATAGAAAGTTGCGAATTTAATAAATTATCACACAGTCGCACTCTTCTCAAATTGGTATCAGAGCGGGTTACGCTAATTTATTGCGTATTCCTATTTTTCGCAAAAATTTGTGTGATATTGATTTTTTTTTAAATCAGTTCTGTGAAAAATCGCAATTTTTCCAATGGAACGCCCATTTAATGAGGAGCCTATTTTTGAAAAAGTTCACGACCGTGCTGAAAAATTAAAAAGTTTGAATTTGAAACTTTGCAAAAGAATTAATGTTTTGGAAAAAGAAAATTCTCTCTTTAAAAGTAAGATTGAATATTTGCAAGCGTTTCAAACTCAAAGTGATATTTGTCGTGAGCACTTTGGTAATTTGGGTATTGATTTTGATTCTAAAAATTGCCAAAAAGAAGAGTGATGAGAAAGTCCTTGTTTTAGAGAATGAATTGAAGGACTTAAAAAATTCTAGGGATCCCTTTTCGGCCGTCGAGGATAAAAAATTAATCGATGATTTTACGACACATGAAAAGGCTCTTAGGGATAAGTTTGTTTTAATTGAAGGGGAGCGTGATAAACTATTAAGTTTAATTGAAAATTTGAAAAAGAAATCCCTGTCTTTGGAAGAGTCTAATTCTTTGCTTGAGTCAAAAATTTTAAAGTTAATAAATGATTTCACTGACTCAAGTAGGTTTGATAGTGATGGTAATTGCTCATCTTGTTCTCATGCTTCTAGTGCTAAAGCCAAAACCATTATTTGTTTTAGAGGGTCAACCGTTCCACCCGTTTACACTTGTTAATATTGTGATAGGAAAGGTCACATTAGGAGATTTTGTTTTGATCTTGGAAGATATCCTAGGAATTCGAAATCTAGTATTTTGTTGGTTCCCAAAACCCCGTGTCGACGTGTTACATCCGTTTGGGTTAGGAAATCACTTTTGGATACACTAGATTTTAGAATACTTGATTCTCATTTGCTTGCACATGATTCTTCTCTTTCCATATCATATAGATGATTGTGTTTGCATGTTTGTCATATGCTAGTTATGCTTTTTGATATATTTTTGCTAGCGTTGTGACATGTAATTTTTGTATAAATTTTTTCTTTTGAAAAATTTTGAAAAATACAAAAAGATTTTATTTTGACAAAATTTTTGAAAAATCTAAAAATATTTTTGTATTTTGTTTGCACCGTTTATGGATGAAGACTTAGGATGACCAAGTCACAACATCATTCCATCTTTTATGTGACTATTTGATAGTGTTTTGAGACAATAAGTCAATTCATCCTTGTGCTTTATAATGTTTGGAGTCATTAAGATGTAATTAAGTGTTACTTCCTACATGTTTGACTCATGTTTCCTTTATTGCACACATGCACGGATTTGTTTGATTATTGTGCTTGTCTTATCACATGTTGGTTGGGTGTTTTCACTTCAATCCTGTCCTTAAAACGAACCAGGCGCGATAAATTTTGATAAGGAAATTGTGCATATAAAAACCGTTTTGTGAGTTTGTGTGCTTTATTTGAAAACGGGGAGGGGCTGCAAAAGGTAATTATCTATTCTTTCCACAAAAGCCACCGTTAAAAAGGACCTAAAAATTGAGGAATTTTATTATCTGGGGTCCAAAGAGGTTTAAAAGAGCCCGAAAAAATTTAAAGGCAATAAAAAGGAAATTCATGCAAAAAAAAGGGGGCATTTTAGGTTTTTGCACCAATTCTCCAAAGTTTGAGAATTTAGTTTATTCACCTATAAAAGAAAATATATATGAGGGTGTTTGGTACGAGAATTAAAACGGTTTTGCACGTCCTTGAAATGCTTGAAAATGCGCTACATAGTTTTGGACGTTATTGGTGTGGAAATCATTTGACTTTGATTTGTGGATTTGTATAAGTCGATGTCATTTAAATTCCACAAATTTTTACACCTAAGGATTTTTTTGATGTTCATTCGTTAGGGGTACACGTATTCATCGTGCACATATGATTGATTGAGTTGATTTACCTATCGAATGTGTACACACCCATTCCTTTCGTTTCCATGTCTTGGTTGTTTGAGTTTAAATCCATGGTGTGATTTTTGTATTATATTTTTTTTCAAAGTTGTATCTTATTTTTGTATGAAAAATTTTTAAAAATCAAAAATAGTTTGTGAATGTTTTTTTTGAGATATCCCTTTGCATCTGCGTAGTTTGATCCTTGTTTTCTATGCATTTTATCGTGTCACTCCATGTTTTGATTGTTTCTTCTTATATGTCTATTCTATTTGGGGACATCATAAAAAGGGAGAGAAAGAATTATCATGTTATGGGGGAGTTTTTGCATTATGGGGGAGATTTGATTATTAATGCTTTATTCTTATATCATTTCAAACTCGATGCGTCACGAAGGTTTTTGCTTTATCTCATGTGTGTAGGTATAAATATTGAAGATCATGATGTTGCACACCCTGATGAGAAAAGCTTTGAGATTTGACGAAAATGATTGAAGAACAGTTTTGAGTTCTTGCAAATTTATTCATGGGAGGGTAGATTTGAATAGGCATTTTGGTTTTTGATAATTCGGATTTTTATGTATGTACCGGCATAGACATAGGGGGAGATTTGTAAGGACATATTTTCATAGGTCCGTTATCAATTTGTTATGTCATATATCGCTACACCGTCGAAGACCATTCAAGAGACATCTACATCAAAGACGGATCCGAATTATTCAAGTTCTTCATCATTCAAAGCTCCCCGAAGTTTACTTTGGTAAGGTTATGTTTTAAATACCTTTACTTTTCACTTAGAGATTTTGGGAGATTTTTACAAAATATTTTCTAAGTGTTGGAGCGGACTTTTTCGTCAAATATTGAGAATGAGTATTTTTTCTAAGTTTTGAAGCCGACCTCGATTTTGACGCCCAGGTCGTTCGCGCGAGATCAGCATCTCGTTCGAACGAGATTGGAAGTCGCGTGATGTCATTTGAATGACATGCGTACTTCGTTCGAGCGACATATGCTTCTCGTTCGAACGAGCTCTGTTTTCGAGGCAGTGCATTTTACTATAAATACTCATTATTTGGTAACGTTTTCATTAAGAAGTCCATACGTTTTCCAGAACATAATCACTGCCAAACAGTAATCTTTAGGCTTCTTCTTTAGGGGTTTAATCCTTTTTTGTTTACAATTCACAAAACTCCCATCTTGATTTAGTGAATTATTTTGGTGTTCAAGAACACAACTTTTGCCCTTGTTTATTCTTTGTGGGGAGAGCTCTACAACCGACAACTGCGTGCTATTGTGGAGGGAGTCCTTGTGAAGATTTCAGACTGCGTGTCTAAGATTGCGGTCCTTGTGGTATAGCTACACGTGAACCACTACAGATTTATAGCCGTTGCTTTGGAGGTTTGACCAAGACACCGTGTATTACTCTTGTGGGCGATGCAAGTTGGTATGTAAGTCAATGGTCTTGTAAACTTTTCAAAGTTCTAGAAATAAAAGGTTTTGCCCTGCCGAAATTTTTCCTTAAGCTTGTGTCGCATGCTTTATTTATTTTATGGTTTGACACATGCACACACGCAGTTGAATGATTTGGGGATGATTTATTTTGGTTTAAATATAGACACTAATTAAATAAGTGAAGATTTCAGACTGCGTGTCTAGGATTGCGGTCCTTGTGGTATAGCTGCGCGTAAACCACTGCAGATTTCTAGCCGTTGCTTTGAAGGTTTGACGAAGACACCGTGCGTTACTCTTGTGGGCGATGCAAGTTGGTATGTAAGTCAATGGTCTTGTAAACTTTTCAAAGTTCTAGAAATAAAAGGTTTTGCCCTGCGGGGATTTTTCCTTAAGCTTGTGTCGCATGCTTTATTTATTTTATGGTTTGACACACGCACACACGCAGTTGAATGATTTGGGGATGATTTATTTTGGTTCAAAAATAGACACTAATTAAATAAGTGTGCCAACATAGAAAGTTGCGAATTTAATCAATTATCACACAGTCGCACTCTTCTCACTTATCACCCATATGCCAATCTTATTAAGGACTGGATAGACTTGATTATGCAAACAAAGTCATAAATTGTTCATTTACTGAGAGAAGGAAACAAATGCACAAATTGGCTGACGCAGGAAGGAGAAAACCAAGATGAATGCAATGTAGAGCTTCATTCCCCTCTACAACAACTATGATATCTAATGAATGAAGACTTTGTTGGAAATTGGACTTAGAAAAAGCTATCCAGAATTTTCTGGAAAGAATTTAAGCAACTTCGAGCTCAAATTTAGGTGGGACCTACGCTACAATAATTGTGGGACAATATACGAACGCGTTCTCCTCCGCAAGGAGATTAACGTAGTATATTCACATGTCAAATTTCATTAAGTTATGAATGATAAATATGTCCCCAAAGTGACCCACAAAGCAATGAAAGTTGATGTATTGGGTATGTTTTAACTCTTGTCCCACATTGAAAGAGTAGTGGGAAAATGATGAGTTAATAAAACCCAAATAATGGACTAAGGATTGGATGCCTTGGGGTATCCCAACTCTTTGAAGGGGAGATGCCCTAAGCTATGCACGGGTTGACTTTCTATCAAAGGTCCACACGCGCGCGTCCGTCCGGTCGATCGGCTCGGCTTCGGCTTATCTCCTACATTTTTTAGCTGAATTAATTTAACTTTCTGGGCTTTAATTATTAATTAATTAATTAACAACTGTTGGCAGTTATTGCCAACAGTTAATTTCCTTTAACTGTTTTTATCAGTTATTGCCAACAGTCACTTACTTCGCTATAAATACAAATGCCTCCCTCCATTTTTAAACTAATGAAAAATTCCCTCTTAAAAAATGATGTCATTTCTGTTCCAGAAAATTGTTTGTTCTACATAACTCTTTTCACATCTGTTGCATTGTTGTTGAGTAAAAGCCACAAAATTTGAGTTCGTCGTAATTAATTATTGTCGTGCTACATAATTAATTGGAAAATCCGTTCTATCTTGGGAGACAATATTCATCAACATCGGACCACATTAGAGGGAGTAAATTGTCTTAAGGACACTGTGAAAATTCACAGGACTCGGATTATTTTTTCTATTTCTAATATTGTTTCTGCAAATTCGAGTAAGTTTTTATTTTCTGTAATTTTGTCTTATTTCTGTAATTAGATTATAATTCGTAATTCTGTACTTTTGTATTTATTAAACAGTAGACATAACAGACTTACAAGGAGTTCCCAGATTGAGGGGTTCTCTATTAATGTAGTTTTACTTCTTGAGTACAAAACGAAAGGTAAGTGCATTACCAGCCCATATTGTGTATATGTGGGTTGCTAAGGTAAATACGAGGTAATAACCCAATTTTCTTGTCAAGTATATAATATAAAGGTGGTAAACGATGTTGTTTTTGTTCGAAACTCTGACGGAACAATGTTATGCGTCATAGTATTAGTCTTGAAGTGCACGCAGGCTGATCCTAGGAATACCCTTTGTTAGCAACGCCATCACAACGCGGTCGTACTCGCGGTTCAACTAAAATTAGTCATAAACTTTATCATCGAATGTTAAAAGGGTCAAATGTACTTGGTAGAAGATAGAATATTATCTAAAGATTAAAAACCTAAGAAAAAAGAATGATTTTCTTTTGAATTAGTTATAATAAGAGAATAAATAAAATTCGCTTCATTTGTTCTCATTTAATTTCCAGCTTTTAAAAAAATATCAAACTATTTCTTTCATTTTTCTTTTTCTTATAATGTTCTTATTAACAAAAAAAAATACTTTTTTTAGAAGAGGGACAGAATCCCCACACGTATTATTAATAATAGGAGAAATAGCCTCTCTAGGTGGTATTTACAAACTCAATGAAAAAAATAAAATTCCTTGGGGAGCCAATGACCAAATAATGAAGACTAAAATTAAGTTTGGGGCTTTATCTTAGATCCATTACAATAAAGGAATCTATGAATACTTAATAACATATCTAATATAGCTACATCTCATTGAGTCTAACTTACGAGCTCCTCTCACCATTCTAGGAAGCTCTAAGAATTCTTTATAAACTTTCTTAGAATGAAGGGACGCTCCAATGTTTGCAAGGAAATCCACAACCAAATTTATTTCTCTGTAACAATGGTTTTTATATTAATATGTTTTTATTAACAAAAAAATACAAAATGTTTTTATTCGACCTTTTTTCTATCCTTGATATATATATATATATTGCATTCATAGTTCATGCTTTTATGAAATTGTCCACTTTTCATAAAGAATATTATAAGAACAAAAAACGGTAAAATGACTCTAAGAAATGGCAATATGATTTTTGCTAAATTGACATCTTGGAATGATTTGTTTAAATTAACAAAATGATTTGTTTAAAATAACTGTAAGTATTGTAATAAAATGAAATAATAATTATGATGACTACGTAGTTGCGATAAACTAAATATAACAAATCGTTAAGTTAGCTCTTACACCATTAATATGTTACGATTCCTAAACCAATAAGAAAAGGACATATGGACTCATTATTTACTAGAATGAGTTCGGCTCAATACTAGTGGGGTTGATCTGGGCATTATGTTCGGCCTTAGTATCCAAGACAACACATTTAACTTCATCATTTGGAATTTGGGTTAACTTTGATCAAATAGCTTAATCACATGCATAAGTCAGGCAATGGGATAACGTCAGTAGTATACCCACCTGCTAAAAACCAATAAATATTCATTCCACCATGTGTGTACATGCTAAACTTTACGATTATTCCTCAACTATCATGTAAAGTGGGTACGTGTTTAGTCTATAAAGAGAAAACCCCTAACACATTCTAGTGGACTAGATAGAATAGTAAATAAACACACTCTCACGCCCATATTTAAGTAGGTGGGAAGTAATCTAAAAAGGACAACTAGTTGAGCTTACATACTCTTATTAGACACCACATTAGGCCGAACTACATGAATCTAGATTCATTCCCTTTCTTCAACCTCTCTTTATAGCGAGTCTTAAACAAGTATTCTGTTGATTTACATCTCTTTATCTATGATCATTTATAATTGTATGCTCTCACTAAGACATAATCAGTATATCAATTTTAAACGATAATATTAGTTATTCAATTTAAATAAAATAATGTTATAATATGGTTACTGATAATAATATGATTTTTATAAAGCTAACATTGTGATTTGTTATAAAATGATATTGTAAACATTGTTTCAAAAGACCGATTTGTAATTTTAATGTCCATGCCATTGTATTGTTATAATACCGCACAATCATGAGTTAAGTTCACAATTACACAAATGGTCTCTTTGATTGTCATTAGTTTGTTTTCAATATAAACTCTTATATTAGTTCATTTATAGATTTGTTGAGCCCGATTTTAAATAAATTCTATCAGAATAATAGTAATATTTATTATTATCGTCTTAAACTAGTGTATGGATTTTTGAGTCTTACCTAGTAAATATTGGTAATAAATAAGAATAATAGATAAAGAAATTATCATTACTAACTTGCCAATTTCGAAATAATAAAGTGGGATGAGAGATAAAGAAGGAAATCAAAGATTAACGCTGTTCATCACAGTGCGGGGCCTACGTCCATGAGTGCAATGCAGATTGTATGTGTCTCAGTGGACAATAGCAATGAAAAGATGGATTACGAGTTCTCTCAAATCTCTTTAGGATTTTGCATATGGCGATTAGGTAGCATATTTATTGATCGCTTATACCGTTGGATTGATTGCTATTTATAGGTAGTTATTAAATACATGGTGCGTAGTGGGATAGGTGGAGTACCTTTGAAGAAGGTGTGGAATCCCCGGGTTTTACTAAACACAAATTAAAATATAATTTCCTTTTAAATAAATGCGGAAGCGTTGAGATGGTTTTAACTTTCAAAAATTAACAACAAGTTTTAATTTCTCAAAACAAATTAAAACATAATTCAAGTCCTAGAATTTGCCTAAGTCATAATTAACAATTATTCAAAGTTAGGCGAAACCAATTTTAGCAAATGACTTGAATAAACCAATTTTACCCAATATTTAATTTAAGTCCCAAATTAAATGAGTGTGATAATTAAACCAAATTTTATCTTGAATTAAACCTAAAGCATGCGTTCTAAATTTTGTGCAAGATAAAAATAAACAATGTCACACTACACCGCGATGTACGAGGAAAAACCCACTAACGGGAAAAAACCTCGGGACGGCCCTAGCCTCAAATCCACTAAAAATGGTATTACAAAATACAAGACAAAAGACTTACTTCCTAAACTCGAACCCTCTCAAGCCGTGATGCTTCTTCTTGTATCAACCTCCAATTAGCGGATAACCAACGGAGCTCCACCGTGGTCTCGGAATTCACCGATGGGACTTTATATGGTCACCGTCACCCAAGCATGGAGCCTTTCTCCGTGTGGGTAGAATCTCAACAAAAGTCTTCTTTGTGATGGGGTGTAGAAGCAAACCCGAAACGTCTCTTAAATTCGGTAGAGAAAACCGGTGCCAAAAACTCCAAGCAATTGATATAAATATAGAAACTTGGATAAACAATTATTGGGTGTAAACTAGAGTGTGTGTGAATTTTTCATTAAAAATGAACACTCAAAACTTGAACATTTTCCTAAACTAATTTTGATCTCAAACTCTCTCTAGGAGATAAACAATGTTGGAAAAGTTGTTTTGGAAAATGTGTTTCCCGCACATAATAATGTATGAAAAAAGTTGGTTGAAAACCAAGTGGAGGAGTGGGGAAAAACTGCAAAAAACTGCCAAATAACTGTTACCGCTGGAATCTCGTTCGAACGAACTTGATTCTCGTTCGAACGAGACTTCTAACGAGTGACCAGCCTGGGCTCGTTAGAAGTTCGTTAGATACCTCGTTAGAACGAACATTCGTTCGAACGACATATCGAACGACATATCGAACGACTGACCAGTTAGGGTCGTTGGCAAAACTCGTTCGAACGAAACTGGTTCGAACGACAAAACTCGTTCGAACAACAAAACTCGTTCGAACGAAATCTGGTTCGAACGAAAAAACTCGTTCGAACGACATTTCTAACGAACGACCAGAAAGATTGAAAAATTCGATTTTGGCCCAGAAACTTTTATAAACTTTTATATACTTATTTTAAAGTTCTATATGATTCTTTCTGAAAATAAAATGCAGTTTTTATTACACCTAAACACCCAATACAATTTGTTCCAAGCTCCTATATAAATATAATTACATTCATACCTTGGGAGCATGGAACCTTAGTTGATGACGTAGAAACGAGGCACGCAAACCGGCATTTTGATGAAGCTTTAAATTCTTTGCCGCTACGTCTCCAATACATACTTCATAGGCTTGAGAATATTACAATAAATACTATCCTATGAATAAATGTTTTTGTCCGGAATTGAGCCAAAACTATATATGGACTCAATTGGAAATTTGTGTCCTTACAACCTTTATAGGTAAGGAAGTTACACCATGTACATTCCAAAAGCCAGATAATGATGACATTGTTACAACACGATAAAATTAGAATAATATTTAATCTCTTCACGCATGTAGGGGGATAACATGACTGTTAGTATTCCATCACGTTCCATAATTGGAGCAAGGTTAGAGTTAACAGGATCAATAAACACTTTTAACCAAGACCCTATTAATGATTAGATGGTCTGTTATTCAGCAGAGCTAAGCATATTTACACCTAAGCTGACCACATTATCCCGAGCTGAGCAGGTTTATGGAGCCGAATGGAGACACATGTCATCTATTAAGGGGATAATAAGATTTTATATATTTAGAGTATAATAAAATCCCCAAGACTCCATTTATGAAAGGATTTTATAACAGGTTAATCGGAGTGGTGAATATTCAGACTAGTTGCTAGGTGAAATGAATGGATGAAATGTTAATTAGCAATATAATTCGGCTTTAAGAGATCTAGTCGTCTTTGATTCTTCCCAACGCGCACTGAGAAAATACACTTGGCATGTGACTTGAACTGGTGCTTGGAGTATTCATTACACACCTTTGTGGAAATGCATGGGTTCTGTTAAAACTACGCCTTTTCAACGCGTGAGATCATAAGTCCTTAATGAGATGTTTGTAGAAAAAAGGTATAATGCCTAAAAAATTGAATTGTTCCAAACTTCTTTCTTATTTTTCAAATGCTAGAGCTTTAAAGAGAGAGAGAGAGAGAGAGAGAGAGAGAAAAGAAAAGGCCTTCATCTTCAAAACCTATACTTTTTCATACTTTTTGTTCAGCGCCAGTCGTTTCCCTCTGAAACCATAAACAGGTTCATCTGTTGCGAGCTTATTTGACCAAAATTTTCTTGCCTCAAGAATTTCCCATCATTTTCTATTGTCTTCAACTCGTATTAAGGGTTCAGGTACATTGCTTTTTCCTATAGGGCTTCGATTCCTATTATTCACTCGGTTTTTTTATCATTAGTGGTGGATTTAAACGTTGTTGTGGAGTTTTAACCATCTTAGGTTGCGTTTAAGTTGGTTCGCATTGCGCTCTATCGTCTTTGGGTTTATTAAGGCTTTGTTTAGGATTTCTAACTGAGTTAGATCCAACTTGTCTTGGTATTACCTCTAGGATCTTATCAACACTCATCCAGGTTGTTCGACCCGAAGACGAGCCCGAACATCTCAGGTAAACCCATGTTCTGGGCTCTTCTAGTGATTCAGTATCTTGCCAATAGACGTGGAATTAGATGGTCCTTAATTTGTGGGATCTGAAGTACCCGATCGAGTTTACCACCAAGATGGTATTGGCCCTTTTGCTAACATCGTTTAAGATATGTCTATCATTTATTTGAATGGCTCGGGTGGGACAGTCATGGCGAATGATCCCCCAACCTCCCCCATTCCTGATGAGGTGCCGTCTGGTGAAGAGAACTGTTTTGATGAGTAAAAAACACCTATGATCCCTCTACCATTGATGCCAAATGGTATGGGTGTGACGTTCTAAAGTATAAGCTAAATGCTCTGAGAGAGACATCAAATTCCTATTAGCATTGCGACCAAGATATCGGACTGCAATGAGAGAGTTTTTTATCGTCGTAACTCTGATGAGTTCTTCTTCCCTCTGTCGGTACTCCAAGTTAGTCTTCGCTACCTTTAAACCCCCATTATTAGATCCATCCAAAAGGGATATGGGGTAGCACTTACCTAACTCCCTACCGATGATTACTGGGCCATTTTGGGGATGGTGATTTTTTGGAAAGAAGACATTATCTTTAACCTCACCGGGGACATATTTTGGTATGTCTATGGTTTAAAGGACATTGATAAATCCCCTAGGTATTACTACTTTGCTCCCAAGAAATCCTATTTGAGGATGGTCCAGGTGGTTCAGACTAGCAACCATGCCTGGAAAAGACATGTTGTTTTCTTATGCGTGGCCAAGGATCCTCCTCTTTTTGAGGTAAGGTTTAGGAGTTGATTGTCAATGTAGAATCAATCTTTCATGTGCGTGGCCAAGGATCCCAACCATCGTATTTCTTGTAAGGAGCTGGTTGTCGACCAAGACTCAATTTTTCATCATGAAAATAACGCTATAGATCTTCTCGGGTACCATGGCCATATCAAGGACATTGAGATTTTGAGGGATTTTGACCCTGACTCCTTGTGGAAGCTAATTCAACATCGTGTGTTTGTGGTGCATCTTTCTAATGTTATTTTAACTTGTTTTCACTAGTTTTACCGCTTGGTAATTATTCTATTCTTTTACTCAGAATATTGTAGCCTCCACTATTCAAAGAGGAAATGTGGTGACCAATAATTATGCTTATTAGGAGATTACTAGTGAGAAAAACTGGCTAAAGGAGGAGTTAAATCATTCCAACGATGATCAAAATAAGGTCTACAATGAACTCAAAGAGAGGGATGATCAGTTGGTTAATAAGATGATCTCCATCAGCAAGGTAGAAGAAGAGATTAAAAAAGTGAAGAACAAGGCCACCACTGATGTTGTTAAGTTCAATAGCCTTAAGGAGGCCCTTAAAAAGTCAAATGAGGATATGAATGCCTCCAACTAGGTGTTGGATACATCAAACCAAACTTTTACCTGGGTGAGAAAGGAACTTGTTCACGCCAATGATGCTCCGGCCAGTGCTGAGGAGGTTAGCGTGGCAAGTATAAATCTTCCACTAATTAGAACGCCAATTGTGTGGGTTTTTTTCTTTAAGGTTATGAAGACCTCAATAAGAGTAGGATGACACATTACCCTTACATATCCACCATCGTGAGCAAGTGGGAAGGTGATGGTGATGATGATGAAGCCAGTACATATTCGCTATGCAACTGGCGACCGGTGATGAGCTTGCTGCTATGCTGATCAGACCATAGTTCCTAAGGAAACTCTTCCTGTCGATGAGCAGGCTGAGATTTTTGTTGAGACAATAGGCCCCTTTAATTCCCCTCCTTCCTTCACTGGGGATATTTAAATGATTAATGACGAATCTAGGCATGATTCCTAGGCATAAACCTCCCTGCTCGTGTATGTTATGAAGGTTTTATCATGGGTTTTCTAATGTTTTTTTCATAAACATTTTGGTAATTTTTTAGGAACATATTTGTGCTCCTATTTTATTGTAGTGAATAATATTTTATCATATCTGCTACATTCTTTGCATAATTATGATGTTTTTGAAAATATTTATATGGGTTTGACTAAATCACAATATATTCAAAATAATTCTCATATGTAAATGTGTTTGTATGTCTTCAACTTAGTTAGTTATAGTATTATGGACTTACACTCGCACTCCGCGTGTTTTCCTTATTGGATTTTCCTAAACTTGATCTGTCACACTAGCTACATGTTTTGGATGAAGTTGAGTTTTCTTGACTCTGGGTCTACAAATGCTGGTGTTAGCTTATAGGTCATATGGACGAATTTTCCATCCTGATAAATGCCTCAACATTATTTATAGGAGTCGACCAAATTTATTAGGACCTGTCCTTCCATTAGTCAGTTATGGTTAGATCTGGTCTTCTATAAGACTGCACAAGATTTTCCATATATGGTAAGACTTCTTATTCGCAACCTGTCCTAAGATGAGATCCTACATGGAGTTGAACTTATTATTCATGAGGTGTCTATAAATGAATCCATACATCAAGTATTTGGTAAATCATATTGATGATATGATGATATGTACATAGCTCACACCCACAAAATAAAGAAAAATAGAAGTAAAAACCTTCCTGGACCTAAGTAAAACTTTTTATTTATAACGAAAGGAAATTACATTCTACGAAAAGACTTTACATTTCATTTTTTATGGTACTTCCTCAGATGCTCGACTTTCTACGGATTATTGAATTGCGCCCCTTTAAAGTTCTCAATCCTGTAGGTTCTTGGACTGATGACAGTGGATATTATATATGGACTATGATAGTTGGGCTCTAGTTTGTTACCCATTTGAATGACCTTTTTCAGGACATAGTCCCCTTCCTTTTACCTAATCTAAATCCAATCTCGACATCAAAAGCTTGACCTCACCCTTATCTTATAAAACTGTGTTTTTTTTATGCCACGACTTTAAGCGATGCGCTCTCCATAGCTTCCTTTTACAGGTTTAGATCCAATATCCTCATAAAATAGCTTCGTGGTGAGTTAAAATTAAGGACACGGTGACTGGGTAAACCAATTTTTATTAGGACTACTGCCTCCATTTAGAAAGCCAACATATAAGGGGTTTCAACTGTCTCTATCCATGGTAGTGTTCTATAAGCCCAGAGGACACACTGCAACTCCTTAATCGAGTTCCCATTTTCTTCTCTCAACCTTTTCCTTATCCCGTTAAATAATGTTTTATTGGTCACATCTATATGTTTGTTACAGTGTGAATAACCCGGTGCGGAGTACAATTTCTAGATCTTAGAGCGTATGTAATAAACTTTGTACTCTTGGTTATCGATTTGCATATCGTGGTCAGTGATGAAGGTGTATGGCATCTCGTACTGACAAAAAATGTTCATCTACATGAATTGGAAGACTTTTTCTCATGACATCTCAACCACGGGATCTGCCTCCACTCGTTTATTGAAATATTCTACTGCGACCACTAAATATTTGAACTTGTCACTAGTTTTTGGTATGGGTCCGATTAGATATATTCCCCATATTGTAAATGTCCAAGGGGAGGTGATCAACATGACTAGTGAGCCCAGAGTTTAGTGGATAGCAACATGTTTCTGGAACTTATCGCATTTTTTTAGCATAATCACTGCAGTCCGCTTTTATAGTGGGCTAATAGTATCCTTGCATAGCCACCTGTATCACTAATGATCTGCTTGCAGAGTGTGCTCCGTAACACCCTTCATGTACCTCTTTAATCAGATCTTTTACTTCAACTGGATGAACACATTAGAGGAATGAAATAATGAAACCCCTTCGGAACAAAATTCCGCTTAAAATGTATCTCGCAGCTTTGTACCGAAGTCTCCTTAATTCCTTAGGGTCTGTTGGGTAGCCACCAGTTTTTATATATGCTCGTACTGGATGGCCCCATGACTAGACCCATGACATTAATTGTCTCGTTATTAATTCTTTGATGTGTGAGAATCTCCACTGTAACTTTTCTCTATAGTTATTTTCTGGTTATTGGTGCTAATCGAGCAAGCGCATCCACTCGATCATTTTTTCCCTTGGGATCCTGACCATCCCGAGGCTAGCCCAAACCCTGCTATGAGTGCTTCATATTTTTCCTCGTTATTGAAAACCTCATTTTGGAATCTCAGGGGGTATTCCACATCGATATCATCTGGCATAGTAATTATTAAACCCACTCCACTTACGTTGATACATGATGATCTGCCCACAAGCATTTACAAAACAGGGATCTCCTCTTCGAATTATCCTCATCAATTAGTATAGATAAATATATAATGATGCATTTCCCAATTACATTTCCAACGACAGGAATGTAGATTCCCACTCGTCATTTTATTTAACACCGCCATATGTCCTGTTAGTCTTTGAAAATATTTCTAATTCATCGGGGACTGCATATATATCATTACATTGATCTTGTCACGGCTGTCCTTAATCCCTCTTTAATTAACTATGAAACTAAGGAACATCCCTTATTTTGCTTCGAAGACACACTTTGTCGGTTGAGCTTCATCTAGTGTTTTTCCATCGAGTTTAAAGTCTGCTGCAAATCTTTAAAATGATAAGCATCATTTTTTCTCTTCGTGAGTATATTATCAACGTACCCCTCCATGTTCTCCCCGATCTACTCTCCGAATGCTTTATTTACCAATCTTTCATATTTACTGCGGCATTTTTTAGCCCAAAAGTCATAATATTGTAGCAGTAAGTACCTCTATTGGTGATGATCAAAGTTTTTTTCCCAATCTTCCAGTTTAATATTGATTTGATTGTATCATGAGTAATCATCCATAAAACTGAGCAGTTCGTGCTCTGAGGTGGCATCAACCAACTGGTCAATCCTGGGTAGTGGGTAGGGATCTTTTGGATACGCTTTGTTTAAGTTGGTGAAATTAACACACATTCACCACTTTTTATTTTTCTTCCTGACTTTTACCACATTGGAGATCCATTCGGGATATTTGATGTCCTCTATAAAATTTGAATTCTGCAATTTTTACCCTTTTTCAAGCATGGCCATGTTCTTCTCCAGGTCAAAGGCCCGTCGTTTCTGTTTGACTGGTTTTAGCACCTTTGTCAATGCTCAACTCGTGATAGATAAAATTCTTATCAATCCCTGACATGTCTTTGTGGCACTAGACAAAAACATTTTTTTTGTCTAAGGAAACTGATTAAATCTTTTTTTAGGTAGGACTCCCATGACGAGTCAATCTGAACGGTCTTTCTCGGATGCTCGTTCAAGTATGCGTCAAGCCGGATGAATATCAATGTTCTTCAACATTCTAGCCTCTGCGAGATTAATTTTGGTAAGGTTGTGTTTTTATACCTTAACGCTTCACTTAGAGTGTTGTGATAATTTTTCTAAAAATATTTCTAAGTGTTGGAGCGGATTTTTTCGTCAAAAATATTTTTCTAAGTATTGAGGCGAACTGGAATAAAAATTTAGTTTTTCGCTCTGGTCATTCGAGCAACTGTGCCATATCGTTTAAGCGATAATGCCATGTCGCGCGATCTCGTTCGAGCGACATTATGCCTCATTTGAGCGACGTATGCTTTTCGTTTGAGCCAGTTGCCAACTTAATTTTTCTATAAATTGGTTTGTTTAATTTCGTTTTCCTTTAGAAGACCTGAGAATTTTATTCTACGAAAACTGCTTTGGCAAAAACGTTTGTATTCTCACTTTTGAGAGTTTTATCTTTGTTTTCAATTCACAAAATATCCCAATCTTTATGTGAATTGTTTTGGAACACAAGAACACGACTTTATGAAGTTTCTCTTGTAGAGAAGATCTCTACTGCTGATCTAGGTGCCACTTGAGGAAGGTGTTGGGTTGACTGACTGCGCGTCAATAGGGAGTACTCGTGGGTGTTCCTGGGCTAACTGAACTGCAGTTCGTGTGGAGTTGCTGTGGAATTCTATTGTTGATTTAGGTTGTGACCTACGTGGGTTACTGATGTTAATCCATTGCATATTTCACTTGTAATCATTGTGAGTATTATTTATGAAATAAATGGTTTTACCCGAAAGAGATTTTTTTTCTGAAATCTGTGTGTCAGCAATTTATTTATGATTGTTTGATTTATCCACACGTACTTGCATGTTTTAGAGCTGAATAAAATTGGTGTAAAAATTGACACCGATTAAATAAGGTAAACTTGGAAATTTGTGAATTTAGTATAATCAAGTATCACACATACTCTTCTCAAGTTGGTAGCAGAGCATGTTACACTAATTTATTATGTATTCCTATTTTAGCAAAAATTGTGTGATACTGATTTTTTTTAAATCTATTTTGTGAAAAATCGAAAATTTTCCAATGGAGCACTTGTATAATCAGATACCCATTTTTTACTAGTCTAATTATGCCTATTGGAAAGCACGTATGAAATCACAGTTAAAGGTCATTGATGAGCGTGTTTGGGTTGTTTGTGAAAGAGTCTGGACTCCTCCCCCTGTCACGGCACATATTATCACTACTGTAAAACCCGTGACAGACTGGACTGAGGACGAATTTAAATGGAGCACTTTTAATTCACATGGTCCGAGTGCAATTTTTGGTGACATCACTCCTGAGGAATTTCGACGTATTATGATGTGCACCACGTTAAAAGCAGTGTGGAACATTTTATAACTTACCCACGAAGGCACAAATGCGGTCAAAAAGTCTAAAATTTAAAATTTAACTACTCAATTTGAAACAATTACCATGCTTGAGACTGAGTGTTTTGATGAGTTTTATGCACGTTTGTCTAATATTGTCAACACTAGTTTCAATCTTAGTGAGTACATTCCCGATGCACGAGTGGTTAAAAAGATTTTAAGATCGTTGCCTAAACGTTTTATCCCTAAAGTGACTATTTTAAATTCCTTGGATAATTTGAGCATTTTAAAATTAGAAGAGCTGGTAGGAGACCTCCTGACATATGAGATTGACATGTTCCCCGACACTTTCAAACCTATTGATAGAGGGATATAACTTAGAGCCCAGTCTAGGAAGGGAGAGAAAGTGTCCAAGAGAGAGAAGAAAAAGAAAGTGAGAGTTTGTGAGTTCGACTCTGAGGCTGAGGTTGATTTTGATATGTCCATGGTTCTGAAAAATTTCTCAAGTTTTCAAAACAAAATTCTTTCAATAAAGAGTTTTTTGAGAAAAAAAAAAGAAAGATGAGGCCAAAGAGAGTGAGAAAGAGAAAGGGGAAGAAGAGAAGTGTTTTGAGAGTTAGGGTAGGGGGCATAGAGCTTTTGAATTTCCCACTAGGCTAAAGAGAAAAGAAAAATAGACTGGCATGCCAGCTACTCTTAGCAATAGTGAGGAAGAGGTCAAAGATTCCGAGGATGAGTCTTCACATGGAAAATTGTCTCCTTTTTAGCTAGTCACGAGAGCACACCTAGTTTTTCCTACGATGATGAGGATACTTATGCACGTGAGACCCCCAAGGAGGAGGATTGTTTGAGTATTTTGAGTAAGGGAGAAAGTGAGTGTGGGAGCGATGGTGATAGCGAGCTCCAGATTGCATTTAGAGATTTGTACGTCGAGACCTTAAAGGCTAAGAAGTTAAATAAGGAGTTAGGTCTTAGGGTGAGAGATTTGGAGAGCGAGATTGAGAGTTTGAGGGAGTTTGAAGCGAAAGAAAGTCAACTCGAAAACGTGAAGGTTTCTTTGAGTGAACAATTGATTACTTTAGATCGGGAAAAGAGTGATATGACCAATACGGTGTCTAATATGACGACACGTGTATCCCAACTCGAGAGTGATCTCCAACGTGTCCAAGAGGTCAAAGTCCCTTTAGAGAACGCATCTAAGAAGGTTGGAAAGAAGGTTCTCAATCCCGTTTTGGGTGATGTTGAGAGACGAGGAATAGGTCATGACGGTGCGTCCACTACCCAATTTGCACCCGAGCCGATTTCCGAGTTAGAGATAGATACATATGGCTCTCAACCTAACCCACTAAGCGTTCCATTCCCGAGAGGAGAGTGCATCCTAGACGTTTTGAGAGAGGTGTACCTAAGCCTGTTTATGTTTGCACTCATTGCAAGAAGAGAGGACACCTTAGGGAGTATTTTTTTTAAGTTGGGTTATGTGTCACGTTTTGCTACTACACGTGTTCACACACACGTACCCACACATGATTCTCCAGATGATTACATGAGAGAGTTTGCAAATCGTAGGGAGCAGGTAAAATTCTTAGTCAAGACTTCACATGACTTGATGGATGTTTTTCATAGGATGTCACCACCTTTGGAAAACTCCACCACACCTAACGGTTGAGGTTTAAACTTGTTTGTTAGCATAGGATATTTTTTTATGATGATATTTTATGCATATTGCTAGTGTGTATCATTTTTGTATTTATATTTAACATTTTTGATATATTTTTCAAAAAACCAAAAAGATTTTTGTTTTTGAAATTTTTTGGAAAAATACAAAAAGATTTTTTTTGAGAAAAATTTGAAAAAGACAAAAAGATTTTTGTATTTTGTTTCACACCGTTTATGGATGGACATTTAGGATGATCGAGTCACAATTTCATTCCATATCCATGTGACTATTTGATAGTGTTTTGATATGCGTCATCATTTCATTTTTATGCTTTACAATATTTGGAGTCATTGAGATATGATTTGTTGTTACTACCTCCATGTTTTACTCATGAGTTCCTTTAATGCACACTTGCAAGATTTTTTTTTTTCATTTTTCTTGTCAATCACATGTTGGCCGATGTATTTTCATCTCATTTCTGTCTTTAAAATGAAGCAAATACGATAAAACTTGATAATGAAAGTAGTGTGTGTAAGAATCGTTGTTTGTGAGTTTGTGTGATTTATTTGAAAAAAAAGGGAAGGGCTATGAAAGGTACTCATTTATCCTTTGCAATCAAGCCACCGTTTATATCAGACCTAAAAAAAAATTTGGCAAAAACATAACCCAAGGTCTAATGAGGTTGAAAAAGTGCCCGAAAAAAATTTAAAGGCAATAAAAAGAAAAATATGCCATAAAGTGGGCCAATAGGATTTTGTTTCATCACCTCAAAAGAAAAATAAAAAGCATTATTATTTATAAGGGAGTTTGGATGGAATATAAAACGGGTTTGCACATCCTGACAAAGTCATGAAAAAACTTTACATAGTTTTAGGCGTTATTGGTGTGAAAATCATGTCTGACTTTGATTTGTCGATTTGATTAAGACAATGTCATCTAAATTCACATTTTTTGACACGTAAGGACGATTTTGAGATTTATTCGTTATGAGTACACATATTCATCGTCCACATAAGTTATGTTTGTTTGACGAATTATTCACACCCATGCATTCCATTTCCATGATTTGGTTGTCTTAGTGTAAATTCACGGTGTGTGATTTTTGTAAAATTATTTTTGCATTTTGGTATGAAAAATTACAAAATCAAAAATAGTTTGTCAAAGTTTTTTGGTTATTCTTTTGCATAAGCGTAGTTTGATTCATATTTATTATGCATATTTTTCGTGACACTCCATGTTTGTTTTGTTTATTCAGTTCCTTATCTATTTCAGACAAATAAAAAGGGGGAGAACGAATTATGGGGGAGTTTTTACATTATAGGGGAGATTTCAGATTCGATATTTATTTTGATGTTATGTTTATCTCATTTCAAACTCGATACATCACGAAGGTATTTACTTTGTCTCATGTGTATAGGTACAAATATTGAAGATCATTATTTTGCACACCCTGATGAGAAAAGCTTAAAGATTGGAAGTTGAAAATTTTTAAGAAAAGTTTTAGACTTACATGTTTAGTACCTTTTCAATTTTGGGTTCATGAGCGGCTATTAGATTTGTGTAGGAATTTTTATTTGATAATTCAGATGTTTTTATTTTGTACTGGCATAGACATAGGGGGAGATTTGTAAGGACATTTTTTATTGTCCGATTTTCATTTGAGTATGTCGTATACTGCCACAACCGTCGAAGACTTATTCAAGTTCAATCATGCATCAAGAAGGATCCGAATATCAACGTTTTTCAACATTCAAGCCTCCGCGAGATAAATTTTGGTAAGGTTGTGTTTTTATACCTTAACGGTTCACTTAGAGTATTGGGATAATTTTTCTAAAAACATTTCTAAGTGTTGGAGTGGAGTTTTTCATCAAAAAATCTTTTTATGTGTTAAGGCGGACTAGAATAAAAAATTAATTTTTCGGTCAGATCATTCGAGCGACTATGACATGTCGTCAATCGATAATGGCATGTCACGTGATCTCGTTCGAGCGACATATGCTTTTAGTTTGAGCGAGATGCCGACTTAATTTTTCTATAAATTGGTTTGTCCAATTTCGTTTTTCTTCAGAAGACCTGAGAATTTTATTCTACGAAAACTTCTTTGGCAGAAACGTTTGTGTAAGGACACAAATCTCCAATTAAGTCCTTTGTAGTTTTGGCTCAATTTCGGACAAAAACATTTGAGTCATAGGATAGAGTTCAAGTTTATCCATTCAAGCCTATGACGTGTTTGTTGAAGACGTAGCGGCCAAGATATTAAAGCTTCATCTAATGCCGTGTGTGTTTGTGCCTCGTTTCTACGTCATCAACATGGTTCCATTGCTCCTAAGGTATGAATGCATTTTTAATATATATATATATATAGGAGCTTGGAACATTATTTATTGGGTGTATGTTAGAAATTTATTTTGGGTGTTAGAACTTTTTTGTAAACTTTTTTGAATTCATAATTCTAAATATTTTGTTCTCGGACACCTTTCAGTAAAAAAATCATATCAAATCCAAAAAAAATCAGAATGACACGAAACTGGCGGCCACGCATTCGTATCAAAATTATCTAGAACCATGGCCTGAGATCTCATTAGATAGGTCGTTCAAACGACCTCGTTCAAATGACTTCTCGTTTGAACGAGTTTTCAAACGAGAATTTTGTTTTCTTTCTGTCTCTTCGTTAGAAGTCTCGTTCGAACGAGATTTCAAACGAAAAAACAGCGGGAACAGTTTTAAGAAAGTTTTTTCCACTTTTCCACTACTTTGCCCCACTTCCTTTTTGAGATACTTCTTAAGTGCGGGAACTAACTTTTTGAAGACAAAATTTTCATATTCTAAGAGTCTTTTGAGAGCAAAACTTTTAAGAAAAAGTTCCATGTTTTGTGTTTGATTTTTATGGATTAAACTCATCAAAAATTACATACACACCCATTTATTTAGTTTATTCCAAGTACCTATTGACATATCATTGCTTGGAGACTTTTGGCACCTGGTTTTCTCAACACCAACAAGAAGAGAGTTTGGGTTCTTCTCTACCCCAAAAAAGGAGAAAAGTTTATTGCGGTGTTCTCACTCGAAGAAAGGCTTCGCATGTGGGTTGACGGTGACCATAGCCCCATCGATGGAGTTTGAGACTGTGGAGGAGTCCACGGTTATACACTAGGCGGAGGTTGAAGACCGAAGGAGCTCGTCAAGGCTTGGACGGACTCAAGTCAGTTTGTGTAAGTCCTCTTGTGTCGAGTCTTTGTAAAAACTACCATACTTAGTGAATTCGTGGCTAGGGCCGTCCGAGGTTTTTCCCATTTGGGTTTTCCTCGTACATCCGGCACAGTGCGATTGATATTTATTTTATCTTGCTATATCACCTAGATGCATGCTTAGGACTAAAAGATTAAATTAGTTCAAAATCAAAATCTATTTAATTTGGTGCAAATTTAATGTTTGGGTATGTTCAATTTAATTCAAGTGTAAAATTACTTTATCTTGATAACATGCATGTTTAACTTGAATTGGATTAATGTGTGTTTAAGTCGAAATGAAAATTGTGTGTGTAGTTTAATTTCACTTTTCGTTTAGTTTTAATTTTTTCATAAGTTGGTTTGTTCTCTTTAAGAAAAGAAAATTTTAAATAACTTTTGAAAAATTAAAATTTGAACCATTTCATTATATTTGAATTTAAAAATTGGGGGCTTCCGCACTTTCAAATTGGTATCAGAGCCAAAGCGATAAATTATTTCGTTAAAGATCCTTGAATAATTTTTGGCTAAAATGGAATTTTTCCCATTTTCAAAATTTCCTATTTTCGATGGTTCTAATTATGCGTACTGAAAAGCGCGTATGAAATCGGCACTTAAATCTATCGATGAGAGAGTTTGGATGTCTGTTGTTAACGGGTGGTCCCCACCTACTCATTTAGTAGATAATGAGCGTGTTCCCGAACCCCCCGATAGATGGAATGAGGGTGAATTTAAACTTTCTAACTTTAATTCCCGAGGTTTAAATGCCTTGTTTAGCGCTGTCACACCGGATGTTATGACATGTGAGACCGCTAAAGAAGCGTGGGATATTTTGCAACTCACTCATGAAGGTACTAGTGTCGTTAAAGCTTCGAAACTTCAAAACCTCACCACTCAATTTGAAACTATCAAAATGAATGAAAAAGAAACTTTTTATGAATTTTATGCTAGACTTTCTGATATTGTTAATTCATCTTTTAACTTGGGAGAGAAAATACCCGACAACCGAGTAGTAAAGAAAATTCTAAGGTCCCTACCCGATAGATTTATTCCAAAAGTGACCGTTTTAAATTCTTTACCAACTTTAGCCTCTATGAAATTAGAAGAGCTCGTACGTGATTTACAAACCTATGAACTAGACATGTTTCCCTCTAAAACTGAAAAGAAAATTGAAAAGGGAGTTGCTTTAAAAGCCCGAAAAGAGGTCAAACAAGTAGTAGAGAACGAGAGTGATAGTGACTCGGAAGATATGGCCTTGTTTGCTAGGAAATTTCGAAAATTTCTTAAATTTAACAAAGATAAATTTAAAAATAATTTTAAGAAATTTGAAACTTCTAAGCATGACAAAGTCGAAAAGATCCCTAAAATTTCTAAAGAAAATTTAAATAGGGACGAGTCAAATAGGTGTTTTGGTTGTGAGGGTTATGGCCATAGGGCTTTTGAGTGCCCCACTAAACTAAGGAAATAGGGTAAGCGACCCATTTCATATAATGCGACCCTTAGTGATAGTGATAAGGAAGATGGAACCTATTCCCCCACTAAGCCCAACTTTGTGGCTTTTATGGCTAGTCATGTGAGTGATAGTGCGAATTCGTTGATTGATGAAACTTTAACACATGACACTTCCGAGGTCAAAGTTTTTGATTCCCTTGTTTTTTATGATAGTGAGAGTGGAGAAGAAAGAGAGAGTGAAAATGAAGAAGAGGTTAATGTGAGTGAGCTTCAAAATGCTTTTCAAGAACTTTATAAAGAATCTATTAAATTGAAAAGAGCTAATTTGAAGTTAGAAGCTAGTTTGAAAGAATGTGTCAAGGTCGTTGATAATAGTATGTTGGTTGAAGACCTTAGGACACGAGAGAAAACTCTTCTAGAGAAGCTTGAATATATAGAAGGCGAGAGAGATAGCCTTAGGGGTTTAATGGAATCCTTGAAAAAGGAGCTTCTTGCTTTTGAAGAGCGAAATGTTTTATTAGAGTCTAACATTTTAGAATTGCAAAATAAATTAAAAGACTCTAGTAATGTCAAATTTGATTTGGAGTGTCGTTCGGAAAAATTAGATAAAATCTTAGGAACGGTCCAAATTAAAAATGACATGTGTGGTTTAGGCTTCAATACTTGTAATGAATCTACTCATAAAGCCAAAACCAACGTTTTAGGAGAATCTACTAGGAAAGCTTTTAGAGATCACTCCATAGGTAAATCTTTTCGACATGTTTTTACTTGTACACATTGAGGTCGAAAAGGTCATCTTAGGAAATTTTGTTTTGATCTTAAACGAATTCCTAGAAAAACCCAACGTAAAGCAACCAACGTATTTAAAATTCCTACAGCCCAAGATAGTCATTCTTCATTAATTTGGGTTAGGAAATCCGACTTGGTTGCCTTGCAAAATAGGGTTTTTGATTCTCATTTACTTTCACATGATTTCTCCCTTGCTAAATCTAAAGGATGAATGTGTTAGTGTTTGCATACTTTAGCGTTTGTACTTCATGCTATATTCACATGCTAAATGTATGCTTGATTTATCATTTTCTAGTTTATGCCCCATGCTTGATCTCATACTAGAAAAATGATTTTTATTTATCTTTTGTATTTTGTTTCTTCATTTTGTGTACTTTAAATGAAAAATACAAAAAGATTTTTGTTTATCATTTGGTTTTTTATCTATTGGAATTTAAGCTTAATAAAAAGGTCAAATGATTTTTGTTTGTCTTTTGAGTATATATTTTTATTTTTAATTAAAAATGTCAAAAACTCAAAAAGATTTTATTTTGTGCGTATTTTTGTTTGACACACTTTAAGTGGCGTATACTTGTGTTTGAATCCCTCCTTTAACGCTCTCATGTGGCTAGAACTTTTGGTTTAGATTATCAATCCTTATTATGTTCTTTACCATGCTTACATGGAGTAGTTGGATTTTGTTTTGTTTAAATTGATTCTATTTTTATATGCCTCTATTCACACATGAACGAGCTTTTTTGAAATTTTAACTTCATATGTATATTTGAGCTATGTGAGATGTTCTCTTTCCAATCTTGTCATCTACATATTTGTGACTTAGGAGGACTTGTGCATGTCGAAATCCGTTGCACGTGAGAGTTGTGTGAAAAATGAAAACATGATAAATAAAAATGTGCACGGGGAAGGGCTCCGAAAGGACTTAGTGATCCTTTGCGATTGTAAGCCACCGTTTTGAATGGACCTAAAAGAAATACGTGGTCCAAAGGCCTAAAAACAGAAAATATGGCATTAAAAGAAAAATAATTGCCAAGGCCTATGTTTGATTGATATATTCATTCAAAATTAATATAAATGCCTATTGAGGGAGATTGGATGGTATATCAACGGTTTGCACAATGTCCATTTATCCTAGTTGCGTATCTCATGTCATGACTCTATTGGTTTGTAGAATCATCAATATGCTAGGCTTGTATGCATTGTGTATGTTTCTTCATTGAGTTCAATTTATATTGTCACATGAGGTTATATTAAAATGTGATGAAGTTTGCAATCAATTGAGAACTCCGTGAACATGCTTTAAGTGATTAGATCTAAATGTAATCGTTACTAGTTCACACCCCAACACTTCCGTTTCCATATGACACATTTTTGCCATACGAGTGTGAAAGACTCATATTATATGTTGTGTGTGTCATTTGTCTGTTTATATCTATATATGTGTACTTGAGTCTCTTTGATATATATTATCTATACATATATTTGATATTTTTGCTTAGTCTTTGCTTGGATTTCTAATCCATATATGCTTTAATTCATACTTGGTATTCATCTTATTGCATTCTTTATTGATATCACATGCTTAATAATTTATATATCATATTGGTATCATTTTATTGCATCCTAGTTGGTATCCGATGTTATTGTTTGGATTAGTTGAATTTTTGTTGCCCGTATGCTTTAACATTCTCATCACTATATGCACAATTACATGTTTTAGCTTGTTATCCCATTCTTTTATCCCTTGCTATGTTTAGAGGGTGTATATGCTTTATTTGGGGGAGATAAGTTATTTTTTTTATTCTTTAGCCTTTGTCTATTCCTGAACAAAAAGGGGGAGAATGATAGGGGGAGAAATGGTATTCAATCCTATTATTATCGTATCTTAGTTTGGGGGAGATTTATCTTAGGGGGAGACGTCTTTCTAAGTATGTCATTTGTTTGATAGAGGGGAGAATTAATTTAGGGGGAGTAATTATTTAATTGCATTTAATATTTTGATATTCCCTATGCGTTTGATAGTTTGCTTAAGTGTGCAAGAATACTTTTAAATGGCAACATTCAACATCGGCAAAGATATTGATCCTTGGGTTGTTTGCCTCAAGCATTGTATTTTTATTTCGGGTGGGACATTGTTTTTTAGTCTAGTGAGCTTGACGGCCCTTTAGGATTTTTATTTAGTTTTTGTCCCGGAATAGCAAAAGGGGGAGATTTGTAAGGACACAAATTTCCAATTGAGTCCTTTGTAGTTTTGGCTCAATTCCGGACAAAAACATTTGAGTCATAGGATAGAGTTCAAGTTTATCCATTCAAGCCTATGACGTGTTTGTTGAAGACGTAGCGGCCAAGATATTAAAGCTTCATCTAATGCCGTGTGTGTTTGTGCCTCGTTTCTACATCATCAACATGGTTCCATTGCTCCTAAGGTATGAATGCATTTTTAATATATATATATATATATATATATATAGGAGCTTGGAACATTATTTATTGGGTGTATGTTAGAAATTTATTTTGGGTGTTAGAACTTTTTTGTAAACTTTTTTGAATTCATAATTCTAAATATTTTGTTCTCGGACACCTTTCAGTAAAAAAATCATATCAAATCCAAAAAAAATCAGAATGACACGAAACTGGCGGCCACGCGTTCGTATCGAAATTATGTAGAACCATGGCCTGAGATCTCATTAGATAGGTCGTTCGAACGACCTCGTTCGAATGACTTCTCGTTCGAACGAGTTTTCAAACGAGAATTTTTTTTCTTTCTGTCTCTTCGTTAGAAGTCTCGTTCGAACGAGATTTCTAACGAAAAAATAGCGGGAACAGTTTTAAGCCAGTTTTTTCCACTTTTTCACTACTTTGCCCCACTTCCTTTTTGACATACTTCTTAAGTGCGGGAACTAACTTTTTGAAGACAACTTTTTCACATTCTAAGAGTCTTTTGAGAGCAAAACTTTTAAGAAAAAGTTCTATGTTTGGTGTTTGATTTTTATGGATTAAACTCATCAAAAATTACATACACACCCATTTATTTAGTTTATTCCAAGTACCTATTGATATATCATTACTTGGAGACTTTTGGCACCTGGTTTTCTCTACACCAACAAGAAGAGAGTTTGGGTTCTTCTCTACCCCAAAAAAGGAGAAAAGTTTATTGCGGTGTTCTCACTCGAAGAAAGGCTTCGCGTGTGGGTTGACGGTGACCATTGCCCCATCGATGGAGTTTGAGACTGTGGAGGAGTCCACGGTTATACACTAGGCGGAGGTTGAAGACCGAAGGAGCGCGTCAAGGCTTGGACGGACTCAAGTCAGTTTATGTAAGTCCTCTTGTGTCGAGTCTTTGTAAAAACTACCATACTTAGTGAATTCGTGGCTAGGGCCGTCCGAGGTTTTTTCCATTTGGGTTTTCCTCGTACATCCGGCGCAGTGCGATTGATATTTATTTTATCTTGCTATATCACCTAGATGCATGGTTAGGACTAAAAGATAAAATTAGTTCAAAATCAAAATCTATTTAATTTGGTGCAAATTTAATGTTTGGGTATGTTCAATTTAATTCAAGTGTAAAATTACTTTATCTTGATAGCATGCAAGTTTAACTTGAATTGGATTAATGTGTGTTTAAGTCGAAATGAAAATTGTGTGTGTAGTTTAATTTCACTTTTCGTTTAGTTTTAATTTTTTCATAAGTTGGTTTGTTCTCTTTAAGAAAAGAAAATTTTAAATAACTTTTGAAAAATTAAAATTTGAACCATTTCATTATATTTGAATTTAAAATTTGGGGGCTTCCGCACTTTCAGTTTGTCTTCTTACTTTTGAGAGTTTTAGCTTTGTTTTCAATTCACAAAACATCCCAATCTTTATGTGAATTATTTTGGAACCCAAGAACATAACTTTCTGAAGTTTCTCTTATAGAGAAGATCTCTACTGTTGATCTAGGTGCCACTTGAAGGAGGTGTTGGGCTCACTGACCGCGCCTTAATAGGGAGTACTTATGGGTGTTCCTGGACTGACTAAACTGCAGTTCGTGTGGAGTTGCTGAGGAATTCCAATGCGAATTTAGGTTGCATCCTATGTGGGTTTACTGAGGTTAATCCATTGCAGATTTCACTTGTAATTATTGTGAGTATTATTTATGAAATAAAAGGTTTTTACCCGAAAGGAGTTTTTTCCTGAAATTTGTGTGTCAGCGATTTATTTATGTTTGTTTGATTTATCGACACGTAGTTGCATGTTTTAGGGCTGAATAAAATTGGTGTAAAAATTGACACCGATTAAATAAGGTTAACTTGGAAATTTGTGAATTCTATTTAATCAAGTATCACACATAATCTTCTCATTTACAATTGAGCACCAAGAAATGCTTGAATTTTTCGGATGCACATTGCTTTGTGGAATTTCCCATCTCTAGCCTTCTTTGGGGTAAGCATGTCTTATTCCAATTTTTCGGTAATAGCAATGATAATTCTTAAAATCCCCCTACGCCTATAACTTTTGGTCAATACTTACAAGCCCAAAAAATTGAAACATATAAAATATCTTTGGGTGAGTATTACCAAAGTCAAGTTATGGATTACAGGAATTTAGATAATGATTATGCTGATTTTGGGCCATGCAATCCTTATGATAAGAATGTTGAAACGATTTGCAATAGCTTTCAAAATTTTTATGTTAATGATTTTGATAGTAGTTTCGATAATAGTTTTCACACTTCTCATTTGCAAGAATCCGCGCCTCGGCTTATATCTTTCGGTGAGGGCTTGCGCCTTCTCGAAAATAAAAAATTTGAAAATAGTTATCGGGAAGAAAAACTTTGTTAGGAGCATGAGTTGGATTTATTATTTGAATTCGATGATGATTTTTAAATCCGAAACTTTTGAAGTCGAAGAATGTTTTGAACCAAATGAGGATTTTGTGCCTACTTTGGAACAAACCATTCTTGACTTGGCCCGTGGTATAATAGAGAATGAAAATGAGGAAGAAATAGACGTAGTATCCATTTGCAATGAAATGATTTCTTCTTTGGCCCCCAAAGAAGAATATTTTATTTAAAATGATCTTATTTCCTTCGAAACTCAATCTTCAAGCGATTATGAGCCATCTCTTAAGTTTGAATCTCTTTCGTCCCCATCGTTATTCTATATTATCGAACCGATACAAGTCAAGATGAATTGGTTCCGAACTTTAAAATGTTTAACCCTTTCGACGATGAGGAGTACTTGTTCGAGTTGCTTTCCATGATGCATCTTTGCCTCCATGTGCGCCACCTTTTATTACAATTGAAAAATATTTAGGAATTTTTTTTATTTTTTTGCCCTCTTGTGTATTGTCACCCGTTTTATCCAAATTCCCCATCCTCCCTCTAAAACTTTTAATTAGGGATGGTTCATTTCTTCCGCCTTACACATGCCTTTCGTTGTTTGAACGAAATTCCTATTTTTCGAAAGGTATGCATGAAAGGGAGGGTCCCTTGTTGATCCTCCAAAGTCAAATCGTATTTTGGGTGGACCCTCAAAAATTTCAAATTCTAGTTAGAAGTTAAAATTGCAGGTTGTAAATATTTAGTTTTTATTTTCCTTATTTTTCTTTTTTCTAACTCATTGTCTTGTGTAGTTAGTTAAGTTTGTGTTATTTGTTTTTGCTATGATTGGCACTAACATGTTTTGCACAATCATTGGACTTGAGATCGCTCCATTTTTTATAATATCACTATTTTCCTCTCTTTAACTTGGTTCTTAATACACATTGAGGACAATGTCAGGTTTTAAGTTAGGGGGTGTGGGATATTCTATCAATTCCTTGGTAATTTCTTTGATTTGATTATATTTCTTCCCAAGCATGCTTTTCTTATAAAAAAATTAAAAATTTCAAAAAGATTTTCTTTTTCTTTTTTCATTTGTTAGGCCTTTTGCCTTTGTTTTCGATGATAAATTTTAATAATTATCCGATCCAATAGACAACTCAATGATATATGTTCTCGATTTTTGAAGTTATTATACTTTTATCCTCAATTATTGATATTATGAATAACTTCATGAATTAAACTTTAATCCCATCAGCACATGCATTTTCCTTATTTAAATGATTTGGTTTAAGATTTTTATAACTCGATAATCTTTTATTGCATTGTATATACTTACACCTAGTGAGCTTTGTGATTTTCTGCATTTGTTAGTGTTATACACTTCTCTTTCCTCTTTGAAAACGTTACAGTCGTTGATAATCTCAGTATTCTTTCATTTCATCGTTCATTAATTGAGTTTATATCTTGAAATGTGTTACTTGAGCATGATTTTCAAAGTTTGTTTTGACTCGATAATTGCGTAAACTTTAGGAAATGGACATAGGCCATCTTTGTTATATCACCCATATTAGCCTTGACCTCACTTTAAATGTTTTCCCTCGTCAACCCCTTTGAGCCTTAATATAGACTTTCATTTCATAACCCCAAATCCCATAACCAACTCCACATTGGAGTTATACACCATACTTATTACCTTCCATACCTTTGTTTGGAATGATACTATGGATTGAATAATGTTCTTGTTACGTGGATGCAATTAGGCATCTGAGAGTGTGAAATAGAAATGAAAAAGAAAAATAAAAAGAAAACAAAAGAAAAAGAAAAAGAAGAAAAGAAAAGAAAGAGAAATTTGTATATGTTGTGTATTAGTTCAATAAGCTTTGTTTACTCTCCCCATTGTTATATATAATGCTTGTTATGGAATCATTTTCTAATTTTGAAATTGCCCGAATTTTCCATTATCCCGAGTTTTCATCTCCGAACACTTTGAATCCGTACATATTTCCTTCATTTCATAACCCATGACTAACTTATGTTACAACGCTATAAAGTCCTATGTGATCCTAGAGTGATTCAATTTAAAAGTTTAAATAGTTGCAATAATCTGTGAAAATACATTTCGCCTCCATTAATGACGGTATCTTTCTTTGAGATTACATGTTTTTCATTTTTTATATAGTGTTCTTCATTGTTTACATGTGCGCGACCTAGTTTCCATTTACATTTACTCTTTATGCCTGCATGTCCCGTGTATTACCTCCCATTCATAGTGATTTCATTTGTTGAGCGTAATGCCCAGTGAGGATTGACTTTTATGCACGCTTTAATGTTTCTTATTCGGTTTATATGAGCTTTTGCCAAATCATACTTTGCATGTGCTCGCTTACCTCCCACATTTAAGGTTTCAATTCTACGAAGTTCATTCTATAATGCAAGGTTCTAAAAAACGCAGGGCGTGATCGAGGCGTGGAGGCCAAGCCTTAAGCCTTAGAAGCCTAGGCGGGCCTTAGGCGTAAAAAGGCGTTTAGGCCTTCTTAATATATTTTAATATTTTTTAACCATAACAAGGCTATTAAAATACTAAAATTGTACATATCATAAAAATATGTCTGAATATTTGTAAATTAAAATACTATTTTATTATTTTGGATGAGATAATGGTCCCGTTTGTAAAAAAAAAAATCTTTAATAGGCGATATCGTTTCACTAAAACATTATTGTTTTTAGAAAAAAAGTGTTTCTTAAGGGTTTTACCAAGAATAAGGTGTGAAAAGCTTAAGGCGGGGCGTTTCTCCTAAGCCTCAAGCCTAGACGTTTTTTTTAGAACAGTGTTATAATGTTAATAATACGGACTTTTGTGTGAATTCATTCACTTTGCTAATAACGTGTTTGAAATCTTTTTTGCTATTATTGGGCTTGACGAATGTGATTGGGCATACATTTTGAGGAAATCATATGATGTTTGTGGGTTTTATCCTTAAAAACCCTCACGAGACGACACTCGTCCACTAGGATAATCTAGGGGTTTAACGGATTATTGCATACGCTAAATGCAATCGGTCACCCTCGAAAGTAGATTTTATCTCGTTTGTGTATATCTCTTGTCTTGTGGTTATCTTATAGTCATTCTTGCTTTGAATTTCATTGCTAGGTACAAAATGTATAAGTTAGGGGCTGTGATTCCTCCCGAATCATGGAACTTATTACCTTATATACTTATGCATTTTAGCTCCCTCGGGTACTTTAATTCCAATAATTATGCTCGAAAACCAGACAACCTCCTTTTTATATTTTAACATGCTATTTGAGGTATTGTTGTGATTTTGTAGGTGTTATGGTGCTTAGTGTGGAGTTTAGTTGCATCCCAGTAAAGATCCGTCGACTATCGCACGTTCAAGGGTAAGTTAGGAAATTCACGCTTTAGGATTATATCCCAATTATTCACGAAAGTTGAGGCTCTCAGAATATCCTTCGCATGACCGCGAACAGTGCGCGAATCCGAGTCCAAACGAAAAATTAACGGATTTTTATTCGGGGAAGAAATAAAAGGAAATTCCCCAAATAAACAAATAAAGAAATTACATCCATATCCTGGCCCCAAATTGAATAGCAAGTCTCTACGGTGATTTCGCCATTTGTGGGTCTTTGGCCACACAAGCTTGGGTTCGGGTCTGTGCTAATTAACCAATGGGGCTTTGATAGTTGTTTTTGCAAACATGTCACGAGTTCTGCTACCGCTGGTCGACCGGCCTTGACCTCCGATCGACCGATCCCCTGTTTATTTTGGTCGGCGTTTGCTTTTCTTTCTTTTTCCTTTTCTTTTTGATTTATTTTATTTCCAATTTAATATATTAGGAAGCTTTGGTTTATTTGTAAAGAGATTTTATTTTCTCTTTATTTTTAGTTTATGACCTAGGGTTTAAAAGTTTTGAGGATTTTTGTGGAGATCCCCTCTCGTCTATTTTCTTATTGGCTCTCACCCACTAATGTAAGTGGGTACTATTCATTGTCTTCTATCTTGTATTTATGCTTTTATTCCTTTTATTTCTTGCTTTATTATTTATTTCCAAGGCTAGATAAATTATTGTAGTTTATTTATTTATTGTTTGCTTTAATTAATTAGTTTTTTTAATTTATTCTTTTCATCATGCTTAATGGCTAACTTAAATTAGGTTGTGTTGGATTGAACTCACCTAGGGTTAATTTAGTTGCTTTACTTTGGTGATGGTTTTTACTCATTTAATTTGATTGGGTTGTCCTTGTTATTACCCCTAAGAGATTTAACGGGGTATATCATGTATGCTTCGTATTTATGTCCTTGCGTGTATAATTTCTAGGGTATTTGTTGACGCCAAAATCATATTAGGCTTTTATGACGATTTAGGGGGTGACAACTCTAGATTTGATTAATTATTAAAATGAGACTCGATCTTACTAAATTTGCAGAACCATGTAACAATTTATACTAGTTAATTCGAGGTGAGGGATGTCTGTCGCAACCTATAGTTTTTATTCCTTTTGTTAATCTTAGTTTAAATACCATGCCTAGTTATCTTTTCATTTTTGTTACATTACCTTTTACACTATTATTCTTGAAGTATTAAATGAATATAATTCTAGCAACTTGTCTCTATGAATTTTCGATACCCAGACTGGCCGCTATAATCCCTTAAAAGAGAGTAGTCATAGTTTAGGTTTTCATATTGAGTTGGTGAGTCAAATATTATCAACGATTGGCGCGTAGGTGATTCTTGCGTCGCATTAAAATCCCTCTCGATCAACTGATGTGAGTGGTCAGACACTATTACGGGTGTCTCACATGATGGGAGTTATATGATTTTGCAAAAAGGGAAGTTGGCACGTAGGAAAGCGGGGCCTTTCCCCAGTATTAAGATGATCGAGCTAGTGGTTCATAAGCTCGTCTTATTGGTGTATTTTTAGCAGTTTCACAATAGTTTGGGTATCATCATCAAGGTGAGACCTGAAGAAATGATATAACATACTAGTATAAAATGATTTGAACAAACTTATAATTATTTTTGGGGCCATAGTGATTAGTCCTTCAGTCAGGATGATACCGTTAGTGGATGTATAGTCGAGGCACCATAATATTGCCATGAATTTATTTTGGGTACGTGGGCTTGTCGTGCGGGTAAGCATCTGAAGTTATTGGTACCAGGCATATCTGAATTTCGAGGATGAAATTCCTTTATGGGGGGGAGTATGTTTCACCCTGTATTTTTGGTAATATTTAAATTACACGTTTGCTTGTAATTTAATTAATTTGTGGAATTTAAAGAGAATTAAATAAATAATAACTCGCGAATATTGAAAGAATATTTAAGTGTTATTCTATTTACTTGTGGGATAATTAAATTAAATTAAATTGTGTTATTTTATATTATGTCATATGTGGGTAAAAGCGATGAGTAGACATGATCTTATTCGGGACGCGCGTGTGGGGTCATGTTTGAAATAAGATGGTAAATTAATGATAGGTGACTCGTGTGGTAATTTCGAGTGCATAGATGATCTGGGATGGGTTGATATAGTCAAAATTAGGTACCCGGGATAGTAATCCGATTTCAGGAACTTTTTAAGCTATACAGGATCGGTACAGGGGGTATTCGGGTCTTTTTAATGTTACTAGTTAACCTAATTTTTCTATTAGGGAAATATTAAGGGGTTTGGGATGAGGGAGGCAACCACAATTCTAATCACTTAGGCTTGAGAGAGAGGCAAAAAAGAAGGGAGAAAACTGAAGAGAGGAATTCAAAAAGGCGACCCGGGGAGGAAATTAACAATTTTCGGGATAAGATTCTTGGGAAAGGAAGATCTACAAAGAAGGATTCAGGACCTATGATAATCTAAGGCAAGTGTTTAACTTGATTTGATATCATATGCATATTTTTATTTCATATTATAGTTGGTTACACAAATATGAATTTTTGGGTGGGATTCATGCGTAAAAATGAAAATTTTGTGAATAAAATTAGAAGAGAATAATTGGTTTATGATCCCATGTAGAATTTGAGATTTATTCATGTAGAAAAGTAAATTATTGAATGATTAATATAAGGTTTGATTCAATCTTTAAGTCAAATTAAGGATGCGTATAATTCCTGATTAACGATGTTGAATCCCAGGATTTTAGATTATTATCGAGTGAATTCGAATGTGAAAATATGTGTAATCATGTTTAGAATTGATAAAAACTATAAATTTTGGGTTAGATTGGTGATTTATATGGGATTGTTTATGAGAATATGATGAATCCCGCCAAAGAAAGACGGTGAAGCTCGTTCGAACGAGTTGAGATTCTCGTTCGAAAGAGGTTGGTATTTGGTTCGAACGACCCGTGAGTTTTGGTCTTGGAGATAGATCTTTTCGTTATGAACGCATGGCCGCCAGTTTCGCATAGACCGAAATCTTAGTTGGAATTCAAATCTGGGTATGGATGCACAGGTGTTTTAAGGTGAAAAAACACTCGGGTTATGATTTATGAAATCGGGTTGGGATTTCAAAAAAAGTTAGGTTACAGGCAAGTTTTAAAGCTTAGTGTCCGAAATAAAATATAAACATGATATATATATATATATATATATATATATATATATATATATATATATATATATATATATATATATATATATATATATATATATATATACACACATAAGTGACTACTTATGAATTTGGGAGTCGAATTTGGACTCGAAGATTATAGGCTAGTGCTACGAGTGACATGCACGGTTAGTCGATTTTATTTTATTTATATACGGGTATCGAGACAACATATATATTTGTGTAAAAATATTTATGTGTATAATATTTATGTGAAACATACCCATCATAGCGGATATGCTATCGGTGGAGGTTACACATCGTGGGAGGTCACTCTGGCGAATCTCGATAGAGGTAATACCATTCTCTGGGGTCATAGGTCTGTGCATGCCCACACTATGTGGGGTTGGAGTCTTGTCGGGTAATGTGGTACAGTTATGACCACGGATTTAAGGCCATAACCGCTTCCCATTTTCCTTTTCATTTTGGGTTTGGCGATGAGATTCCAATCTGGTTGCTCAGATTGTGGTGGACATTCCTGGAGCTTGATAGCTTGATAGCATGATAGTGAGTTATTACTCTGAGGGATTGCGGTTATACATAAATAGTGATTGATATACATATATATATATATACATATATATATATATATATATATATATATATATATATATATATATATATATGTTTGTGTGTGTGTGTGTGTGTGTGCTCGATGTGATTTGTGTATTCGTATATATGTGTGTGAAAATATATATACACGCAAATTAAAAGATATTATAAACAGTAAATTTATTGGTATTCAGGAGGACAGCTCGGAGATGCTGTGTGTAAATACATATATAAAAGTGAAGAAAATTATATATGGACATAAGACACTAAAGTGTAAAAATTGAATTAATAACTAGTGAAAGTTATTTGAAATGAATTGATTTAATTATAATTGAGAATTATAATTGTAAAGCGGATGGAAGGCTAACTGTGAATTTAAAAAGAATAAATTTACGCGTGATACCGGTTAGAGTATAGGACTAAGATTAGTGTTGAGGTACTAGTTAGGTTAGGCATCATAACTAGGGTATTTAAAATACATGCGTTGGGTGTGCACTTAGACGAGGGGTGAGGGGTATTTCATGGGAGTGCGACAACAGCGTAAATATAAAATATTACAATGCATATTTATTAATGTATTTTAAACACTTGCTAAATGTTTTTAAAATGTTTAGGGCTCTGACCAGTTTCAATTTATTTTCAAAAACTTTTAGGTGTTCAGCTATAGAGACGCCTGACTTAACAATTCTTCTGGCAGACGATGTTGCAGCAATTATGGATGCCTGCAGAGATTGAGTAGACACCTATATCCTTGAGATCTCGGTAAGATTTCAGAGTTATTCCGAGCATGTGGTCCAGTTACTTAGTATTTGTTTTATTCAGATGTCTTCCTTTCAGTTAGTTGAATCCTTATATTGTGATCTTTCATCGAGAATTATTAATTAATTTATTTGTGCCAGTGAGTGAGTTTTATTATCGCCGAGAATTATTTATCACAAAGGCAACTGTTTATTTGGTTGGTCACTATTTTCTTCCTTTTAATCTTCTTCCTATTTATGCCCTATGGTTCAGTTTATCAAATTCTGCAAATTTCATTCCAAACATAATTGTGAAGTCAAATATTTCAGTCCTACGACACTCAAACCAATTCAAAGTCTTTCTCCTCTTGGTCTCAATCTAAATTCTACTCCCTTTAGAATTGGATTTCCTCTCGGAATAGTAATTTCTCTTACATTCATCCTATAGGAAATAAACCTGCATCTTTTACGGCTAAATTTGGTTCTAATCGCTCTTTAGATATTTTCTTTATAAGGATGAACCTATTTCCTAACTTAGTTAGAGGCTTAATTCTCATAGACAAGTTAGGTATGCCTAACTTCCACTCTTAATATAAAGTTGTTGTATTGCCACTGTGGGAGGGTTGTTCTCCTTCCTTTTAACATATTGTCTATTTAGTTAAAAAAAAAAATATATGCATGTTTAATTATCTGAATTGAAATCTTATGCAAGTAAGAAAAAAAAAGTTTTTAAATTTTGACAACAGGCCTAATAGGTTAGTAGCAATTAAAATATTTCTGACAGTGATGCTAAGAATGCACCAGATAAGAGTCCTGTTTTAATTTAGTAAAGGACTGATCATTCGTGATTAAAATAGGTGGAGTGTCACAATAAGTTGCATCACTGAGATTAGGGGAAGCTAAATAGTTAGAATTTTGCAAATTTACAAAAATGAGGCCATCAATGACGAATCAAGAATTTTGTTGAGTGGGACAAAAAGTATATTGTTGGGCTTTTTACTAATTAGTCACGTTTACTAAATATGTAGTCAGATAGATCCTACGATTTTTTTCGCTCCAACAGCTCCCATTATATATTTAAAAAATTGTTCCAATAGGTCTTATTAGAAAACACGTAGTGAATATTTATTATATGTATAAGACTTACTGAGGAAAATTGTTTTGATATGATTAATGAGGAAATATTTTATGCAGATAGAACTTTTTTGTCAAGCTCATATTCTAAGGGTTTTTTACTAATTAGTCTCGTTTAGTAAGTATGTAAACTTCATTTTTATATGGACTACAAATGTGACAGTATTTGTCATCATCGAAAATTAAAATAGATTTTTTGAATAATAAAATGACTGGAAAATTAAGGGGACGCCAACCCCTCCTTCCCCTCCCTCCCAGGGTTCCCCATCGTCCTCCCCCTCCCCTCCCCCCCGGGGTGGGGTGCATTTCATTGTTTTACTAGCATACTAAATTTACATTTAATAAAATTTGTGCGTATATAATCGTGAAGTCCATCATAACCTTTATAGGAAAGTTGCACATGTAACCATAGGGTGTGCAAACATAAAGGAATAATCTAATTATTGAGTTATGTTGTAAACTTTGAGGGCTAATGCTAGTTCGGACATAAACTTTGAGAGACAAAACAGGAAAAAATATCAATACATTCATACTAGCCCTTTTTGAACTTAAACATGAAAAAATTGGACTATAATAAACAATTATAAAATCCTTAAGTACTATACAAAAAATTAAATTATTAATAAAGGCCAAACAAAATCACATTCACACAAATCAAGATTATTTGTAATGAATGAATTATAGAGTTTAAGCGAATTGATCATTAATGCATTCCTTTCTTACTTTTTATATGTTTATTAACTCAAAATGACGAGTGACAATTCGTGTTTTAGGATCAGATTTCGGGCCAACACGACACGTCATGACAAGAGTTTTTTGGACATGAACACGACACAACTTCGTGTGTTTTTTAACTAACACGAACACGAACCATATGGAACACGACACAACTAACACAATTTATTCAAATTTTATACTCAATTAAGTACAAATAGACATGATAACCCGAATAAAATCTTGATTCACAAGACAAAACATGATAACACGACTCATAATTTTGACAGGAACACGACATGACACAACCTTGTGACTAAAAGAGCCAGCACAAGCATGACACGAACACAAAAGATCGTGTCAATTTCGAGTCACTCCGTGTCATTTCTAAAATTATTACGTCTAGAACAGTACTTTATACATTTTTTGCACTATATATATATATATATATATATATATATATATATATATATATACAATACTGCTCTTGTGTGCATTTTAACTTTGCAGACTGGACATGTGTCACCTGGCGGTGATCCTAGAAAAGGGAGAGAGAGAGAGAGCCAATAATTTTTAGACTCACCATCAGGCAACACATGTCCGATTCGCAATATTAAAATGTGAAAAAATCCTTAGGAGAACATATATATATATATATATATATATCATCATCCCCCCTTTGTGGCGAGTCTCAAATTAAGTGTACCAATTCCGATTTTTATACATGGATCATAAAACAACTCTCATGTCTTTTCACATGGATATATATGTGGTGATTGACTTATATGATAGGTCTTCTAGGGTATAGGAAAAGGAGAGAGGAGAAATGAGGTCTTCTTTGTAGAAAAATAGATATATTTACTTAGTCCATCATGTAACAAGAACCCAAAAATGTCAATATGTCTGAGTGGTTAAGGAGAAAGACTTGAAATCTGTTGGGCTACGCCCGCGCAGGTTCGAACCCAACCGTTGACGATTAACATGTTTTTTTTCACTTTTCATTTTCTAGTTTTATGCTCTTTAACTACAAAAAAAAAAAATGCATACTATTGAAACAACATTTCCATATTTTTTTTCACCCTTTTTTAAATGATTAAATAACTAAAGTGTACAGTTGGCTTGCTAGTGTTATACAATCGTTTGGGTCATAAATTATTGATAGAATTATAAAATTAAGAAGTTCTACGATTATTGGAATAAATAAATATTTACTTTATTAAGATTGACAAATTATTTTTCGGGATTAGGCCTCATAATGTTATTAGTTATGAGTTTAATAATGTCAAAGTCAAATTTTCTTTTATAAGTTAGTCCCTATTTTTGTTGTCATTGTTTTTATTTTTCTAAAAATAACAATGTTGTCCTTGTGTTAAAAATTCTTCAGAGTAACACAACTGCAACTCCAGTCACCGGGTCTCTAGCCTACTAATCGCGAGATTTTCGAGCTCTGGTTGGCGAAGCTCCAATTGAGATATTGGATATTTAAATTTGCAATGTAAAAATATAAATAAAAAATAACTACATCTTAAATTACTTTGTCACCGATACTTTCGAACATAATTTTACACTTTTCATTCAAAATGCATGCTATCAAGCAACATTTCCATATCTTTTCACCCTTTTTAAAATTATTAAATAACTAAAGTGTACAATTGCCTTGCTAGTGTTATACAATCTTTTTTGGCCATAAACTATTGACATAATTGAAAAAAAAAAGATTAAGAAGTTGTACAGTTATTGGAATAAAAGAAACATTTACTTTATTAAGTTTGACAAATTGTTTTTCGAGATTAGGCCTCATAATGTTATTAGTTATGAGTTTAAGACAGTCAAATTTTCTTTTATAAGTTAGTCCCTATTTTTGTTGTCATTGTTTTTATTTTTCTACAAATAACAATGTTGTCCTTCTTGTAGCACAACCCCAACTCTAACTCTGATCACAGAACCTCTGGCCTTCTAATCGCAGGACTTTCGAGCTCTGGTCGGCGAAGCTCTGGTTGAGGGACTCTGAATTTAAATTTGTAAGAAAAAAATATAAATAAAAAATAATTACATCTTAAATTTTTTTATCACCGAAACTTCCGAGCGTAAATTGACACAATACATCCCTACCAATTACGAGGGCCACGAGTTAGTGTTGATGAAAAAATTAAGATGTAGTTATAAAAAAATGGGGAGGGTAGTGATTAAAAAAGGGGTTTGTTGGGAAGTAAAATATTTTAGGGAGCAATTGTGAAAAATTAATATTGAGTATCCCTCTTATGTATTTGGGAGTCAAAATGTTAAACTAAAAGTCACATTTTTTTTTTTTATCATATACCATTATCGGTAAAAAAAATGGTGGGCTTTTAATAAGAAGATGACTCATTATATTTTATAACTTTTATTATTTTCACTAATAATTAAGAGCATGGCATGTGACAAACAATAGTGATTTCGTTATTTACATCACTAGCATGTAACTCGCACAATGCACGGTCGTATTATAATATTTTGTAAAAAGTATAAATAATTAAAAAATAATCAGCCAAGTACAAAATGCTACATGCTAAGAATATTTATTGATGAAAAATAAATTACAAATTTAATTATATAATGGTATATTTAGTTTGTAAAGATATAAAAAAATGAAACCAAACCTCCAATTTATCATGAGTTGTATGTGTATACATGAATAAAGGGAGAATAAAAAACATTCAATATAAAAATTTAAATAAGATTATTTTTTATCACGAATATTTAAAGGGTTTCTATACCGAATTAAAATTTACATCTTAAAATAAAAATGATATGGATACGTGTGTTTAGCAATTTGCATGTCTATTGAATTGGTTACTGATATTACTTCCTTGTTTACCATTTTCTTATTACAATTTCATTCTTTGTATAATGCCAACTATTTGATAATACCGAATCGATCACAAAAATAAAAGAATATTTAATTACAAGTTCAAAATTCATTGTGTGTGTATATATATATATATATATATATATATATATAAAGAGAGAGAGAGATCAGGTGCCAAGTTAATACACTAAACAATGATACGATATACTAAAAACGTAAAAACAATGATACGATATACTAAAAACGTAAAAACAACGAACATCATTAAAAAAACTAAACTAAAATATGAGTTCAAATTTATTACCCACTTTCAAAGTGGGTCATGGTGACACTCTAATCTGATTGGTTGAAATAATAAAAATAATGAAACTCACTGTAACTACTTATTTATTATTTAAATGTTTCAATTAATCAGATAAGAAGATCACTATAACCCACTTTAAAAGTGCGTCTTTAAATTTGAACTCACTGATATATAACATCATCCCCTCGCTGCACACAAGAATGTATATGCACAATTACAAATCAACATTTAACAATTAAAATGATATCATTGACTATTTTCAAACCCTAACAATCTACATAAATAAATACAAATAAAAATAAATTGCACACCCAAACTTAAAAAAACATATAATTTTGATCAGTAGGTTATTTTACTATTAAGCTTCTGATCGAAAGTCCCCATTTGAAACCCCTATAGAGTCGAGTAAAGTAGCATTACAGAAAATCTATAATTAAAAAAAGATTTGTGAATCCAGGAGCAATTGAATTTTTAACCCAGTAAAACATGTCATATTACAATAATCTTAAAGTTTACATCATATTACAATGATCTCAAATTTTTATACAAAAATATACTAAATATGAAAATTGAACCAGTCGAAATTAACCACCAAGCTAAGTCAAACCACGCGGAATCTTTCCTGGTGATCCTTACCATGTTTATCACCACAATCAATAAACCAATCAAAAGTTCCCATCCAACCATCTATGTAGGCCACTAGCAAAAACCAAGAAAGACAACCCCGAGAAACTATTCTAAACCACAATTATAACCACATGCTGTAGAGGGAGGATAGAAAAAATCATACATGGAGAAAGCTCTACAGTAACCCAAATAAAATCACAAACCATTATCATGTAAACCAAAACCTAACTAAACCATGCATTTCAATAAATCTAAAATCCCAAATCTAACATACATATCTTGTAGAACTTAAAATCGTACCTTTGAAACTCATATTTTGAAAGCATTGAAATCATTATAACCCAAATGTTGAGAAAAAGAGAGACTACTATTGGAAACTTAGTAATTGTGTGTGTGGGTCCTAGGTTCATATCTTCAGATCCAGAAAGAGAAAATGATAAGAACTAATAAAGAGAACTTTATAAATTGAAATCTTAGGAAAGATAATTAATTGGAACTTTTAAAATATTAGTGTTATGCTTCCATCTCAATATTCTTTCAATCCAAGCCTCATATGATATCATAATTTACTCTCAAATATTTATAAAAAAGTATGGAAGTACAAGAGTTATGGCTTTTAGGAGCTCCAACGGTTGATATTTAAAAATGATTTACAATATAAAAAATTGCAAGAAATTAAAACCCCACGACACCACTCCCTCTTCTTTAGGATGAAAACTGTTCGAAGAGATCTTTGATTACACGAGTCCTCCTTTGCGGCATTTTTCAGCGACCATGGTGGTTGAGATTCATTGGTGATGGAATGGCAATGAGTTAATCTCAATTCCTGCTATGATACCTACATATATATATGGACGAAATGATTGAAGAGAAATTGATCCGTTATTTTAGAGAGAGAAATATATTTGTCTTATAGGGAGACAAAACTGTAAGGACACAAGTCTCCGATTGAGTCTTAATGTAGTGTTGGCTCAATTCCGGACAAAAACATTTTAGGCATAGAATAGTGTTCAAGGGTATCCATCCAACCCTATGACGTGTTAGTTAAAGACGTAGCGGCCACGATTATCAAGCTTCATCATATGCCGAGTTTATTGTGCCTTGTTTCTACGTCAACAACATTAGTTTCAATTCCTCCTAAAGTATGAATGCAATACATATATATATATAGGAGCTTGGAACAAGTTTTATTGGGTGTAATTTTATTTTAAACTAATGTTTATTTTTAGAAGATTTCTTTAAAACTTTAAAATAAAGTTTCTGGGCTAATAATCAAATTTCAACTATTCTGAAACTTCTTTCGATATTGTCGTTCGAACGAGTTTTTCGTTCGCACGAGAATGTAGTTCGAACGAGTTTGCCAACGAGTTTTCCCCATTTTCCTCTGGAACTTCGTTAAAAGTGTCGTTCGAACAAGATTTCTGGCGGGAAATTATTTTGGCAGAAGTTATATGTGCCCATGTTCCCACTTACTTTTACCCACTAACTCTTGACAAAAGTTATATGTGCGGGAACCAAGTTTGAAAAACCAACGTTTGACATTTTCTAAACACTTTTTTGAGAGAAAATTTAAGAGAGAAATTTCTTAGTTCAAAAGTTCATGTTTTAAGTGTTTGTATTTTCAAGAACATTATTCAAAAACACTTTTGTTTACACCCATAGTTTGTTTATTCCAAGTTTCAATATATACATCCTTGCTTGGAGTGTTTGGCACCGAGTTTTTCTCTACACCTCAAAGAAGAGAAGTTTGGGTTTGCTTCTACATCCCACAAAGAAGAAGATTGTTTGCTGTGACATACCCACTTGGAGAAAGGCTCCTTGTTCAGGTAGCGGTGACCGAAAAAGTCTGATCAGTGGATTTCGAGATCGCGATGGACCTCCTGGTTATTCGCTAGGCAGAGGTGTGTACAAGAAGGAGTGTTGGGGCTTGGACGAAGTCAAGTCGAGTGTTGTAAGTCTTACTGTCTTGTATTTGTAAAACCGTACTTAGTGAATTTGAGGCTAGGGTCGTCCGAGGTTTTTCCCCGTTGTGGGTTTTCCTCGTACATCGCGGCGTAGTGGTTATTTGTTTAATTTATCTTTTGCAAAATTCACATTAGATGCATGCTTAGGTAAGAAGATAAAATTGGTTTAAATCACTACTCATGCTTAAGTTGTTGCTAAAATTAATTTGGATAATGTGTAAATTAATTTAGTTCAAGCCATTAACTTTAATTGGATAAAATTGAATTGGCCTAATTTGCAAAAATGGATTAATTATTTATATTAGGCAAATTTCTAGGACTTGGGTTAAGTTGTTTAAGTGAAAAATGTATTTCTTGTTTAATTTAATTTCACTTTGAGCTAAGTTGTATTTTAATTTGCAAGAAATTAAAATTTGGTGTTTGTGTTGTTTTGTTGAACCATCTCTACTCCGCATCTTTAAAGGAAATTGAAATGACATTTTGTAAAATCTAAAAATTGGGGGTCCTATCGTTTTCACAAAACATATAAAGAAATGTTGATATAAATGAAATAAAATAATTCTAGAAAATAGAGGGTCTATAAAAGGAGTAAAAGTGGGGATAAGAAACGAAATTGAAAGATAAAGAGACAAAGGGCGAAGTGAAACAATTTTCATTAGAGGGAGAGATAGATCATTGCTTCATAATAGATTCGGATGAAAAATGAAGTGGCACATGGCACTTCCTATGGATTGCAAATTTATTATAGGGTTATGTTTTATAGTATCTAATAAATGCCTTGAGTCAAACTTTCCTTAAAAAAGCATTTTTTATTTGCATTGTATGATACGTGTATAAGAAATATATCAATACATATTATAAGAATGCAAGTGATTTAATGGACCGATTTGTATAATAAATTGCACACGCACAAATTAAAAATTGATTGCATGCTTAGTTTGAAAATTTCCACCATTTAGCCTTGTCTTCTTCAGCAGTGGAAGCTCGGTTCCACAGTTCAGCAGTAGAGATTTTTCTACACAAAGGTTTATGATGATAGAAACCTTCTTCGAGACTTCCTAAAATGATCTTAATTATTCAAAGGGGTTTGGAATGTTTGTGGAGGTGTTTGATCACGAAAGAGAACTCAAAAGAGGTGTTTGTTATTATGAAAAGAGTGCTTAAGAAGTCTAATCCCGTTCAACCAATTTATAAGAAGGTTGGTTAAAATAGGATAAGTATAAAAGATTTGGATTAAATTTAATTAAAAAATTCGTCGGGTCGTTCGAACGAACCCGTACTACATTCGAACGAGACCCATGGTTTTATTATAAAGATTTCAAACGAATGCTTCCAATAACATTCTAGAGAACAACCAAAAATTCTTCGTTGAAAGTTAAATGCAACTCATTCGAACGAAAGGAGCATCTCGTTCGAACAACTGCAAATCTCGTTCGAATGAGACGTCGATTTTCTGAAATATTTCTCTATAAAAACTTCAAATGCCTTTGAAAATATAATTTCTTAAAAATTCTTAATGTAATACTCTGTATTTTTTTGAATAAAATATTATGACAGAAATAAATTTAATAATTTCGGATTAATTTTGGAAATAAATTAAATGAGATGTATTTAAATTTAAATGGGTAAGATTTAAATTGATAATAAATGTTTATTCATGATTATATAATTACATGACTCAATTTGGCGTAATGAGTTCACCAATGAAATAAAATTATATGTTAATAAACTTATGAGTATGTGTCATTTAGACACAATAAAAATTTCTAAGCGGAATAAAAATAATTGGAACGTGTTTCGAAAGGCTTTATGCGCTCGTTTAGGTATTTTAGACTTTTAGAAATGGTATCGGGGTATAGGTATATGAGTAGGAAGATTATTGGTCTAGTTTAATTATAGGTTCGGGCCAATTTGGGGGTCCAAGAATGGGATATAAAGCCTAACCTGGGATTTGGGACTAATATTAGTTTAAGAGTAGGGTTAATAACTCCCCACATAATCAAAACCTAAACCTATCGGCCATATCACAGGTGAGAAGAGAACAAATGCCAAAAAGGAGAGGAAGCAAAGGATTTAAGAATAAGTCATCAAACCATTATAATCAGGTAAGAATTCCCTTGCTTAATTTAAATGTCCAAATTACTTCTCAAGTCATTAAAGCTTTCTTCCATGTAGATTTTGGATTTCATAGGAAATTGATGAAGGAAAGTTATGTTAAATCGCATGTATGTACACAATACAAATCTTAAATAGGTTAGTTGGATCAAGAAATAAGGATGAGATTAGGTGATTTTAAATGATGAAATTCGTGCCTTAGAACCTGATGAAATTGAAAAGATTTATTTACATGTAAAGGATTTGTATTCGTGTTTAAGAATTTTCTGTAAATTTGGATAATTGGTGTTGACGCCACTAAAATGGCATGGGAAGATAAATGATGAGGATGAGATTGAAGATGAAGATAAACATTCACATCAAACATATAAGAGACAAGGACTTTTAAAGTGGTTCGGCTATGAATAAAGCCTACGTCCACTGTTATTTTATTCCTAGGGGTTTACAATAGCACAATATGGTGTAGAGAGAAAAAGAGTGTGTATCTTGTGTATGGTGTTTCATAGTTGTCAGATCCATCTCCTCTATGATGGGGTTACAATGTATTTATAGCCTTGAGGTTGTCAATATGAAAAGGCGATGTGTTGTCATCTAGTAGACATCTATTGATACAGTAGAAATGTACATTAAGGCTCATTAAATGAGTTAGTATCTTCATTAGTGCGTATTAAATGCATAGTTATCCTTTGATCTAGTGTTTCTCTACACGACTTGAGTTTCTCTGCACACTGCTCGTTGCTCTTCACACTGCTCGTTGCTCTGCACACCTGCTTGTTGCTCTACACACCTACTCGTTGCTCTGCATACTTGCTCGTTGCTCTGCACACCTGCTCGTTGCTCTGCAGACTTGCTCATTTCTATGCACACCTGCTCGTTTCTCTTCACACCTGCTCGTTGCTTGGTGATAGTATGTATTAGCCACGTAAGGTGACACATGTCTTCATTTAATCGGTCCACGTCAGCTTACTAATTTTTGTGTCAACAGAAGTCTCCAATGCTTCATGCTTGATGGTTTACTTAAAGGATGCAACATTTATTCTGCAGTATTGCTCGGTGCTTGTAAAATTCTTGATCTTCCTTCTTGATTTGTTTAACATAAAGTGCACTATCTCCTGGATGACATATAATGCAGGCTGATCGATGGTTGCTATTATCTCTTTTGAGGAACTCCGTTCGTCAAATGACCGTGTGCTATGTATCACCCCTGGGAATTTGGATGTATCCATGCCATAGTATGCAGCTTGTAGCTTGTCATAATCTTTAAGTATATTGATTGGTTTGTTAGCCGACCAACTGCCTCATGTGCCGAGCAACTGAGTGTTAACTTCACGTGCTTGATTTTTCTGATTTATGCTCCTCTGAATACTTTGTCGAGCAACATACTAGCTTTTGAACCCAACTCTTCAATCTGATTAGTACCAAGCTAGTGGTGGACTTAGAAACATTTTCATACAACTTCTTCTTAAATATTGGTCGGGACAGTAGTAGTAAAGATCTCAGTGAAGTAGATGCTGAATCTGACTCCTGAATGTGCATAATAACTCCTGAATATGCCTCCTGAACTTCAATATCGTGTGCATAATAACTCCTGAATATGCCTCCCGAACTTCAATATGCCTCTGGAACTTCAATATCATGTGCATAATAACTCCTGAATATGCCTCCTGAACTTCAATATGCCTCATGAACTTCAATAGCGTGTGCATAATAACTCCTGAATATGCCTCCTTAACTTCAATATGAAAAATAATTCCTGAGAAAAAGAAACAACTCCTGAATAATGATTGGTCGGGGCCCCGACCGTGTGAGTTTATAGAGTTGAATTTGATGCTCGACTGCATGATATTATGAGAATGTGCCACCGAATGAATAACTCGATCTGTAATAGAGGGCCCCAAGTGTGGAATATGAACTTTGAGTGCTTTTTTGGTCTTGAAGTACATTGGTCTTGCTAGAAAAATAAGGCAGAGGAAATGTTCCTTAAAATAACTCCCTGAGATCTTTGCATGTTTGCATTTTCATTTTCTTGGAAACACTTTGTAAGATGCCTTCTTTGTTGTTTACTGATGAATATATATACGTAGAATGACAAATTGTCCTATTTTGCATAGACACTGAAACTTGCTCCACCTGTTGTATAATTATAGTGACTTGTCACTCTTTGGGCCTAAGCAATGGAATGATTTTCATCCCATACTCCTTCTTAGTTGTAGTAATCTCGTTAAGATTACCTTATTGCCTAGACAGTGGATGCCCCGGGAGGTCGTCCATTTTCTTGCCTATTTTGGTACCAACCAATCGGAGTTGGTGGTAATTGAGTTCCCGACCAATCGGAGTTAGTGGTAATTGAGTTCCCGACCAACCGAAGTTGGTGGTAATTGATAATAAATGCTAGAGACTTCCTCGGAGATGACCAACAGATTGTTGGGAATAAGATATAATAAATGCTGGAGACCTCTTCAACAGCTTGTTGGGAATAAGATAATATAAATGCTGGAGACCTCCTCGGAGCTGACCAATAGATTGTTGGGAATAAGATAATATAAATATTTTGTCGAGCTCCATGCTGAGATAAATATAGAATATGCATTCGAATAGATATAAAGAATGATTCAGAATAATAATGTCTTGCTGATCTGTCGAGGCAAAATTGCATAATGCCAAATAAGAATAATATTTTCAATATAAGAATATGACCGAGAACTTTGTTGGGCCTGAATATAAATAAGAATTACCCCGACCAACTATCCGTTGGGGGTGAAATATAATAAATGTTATAGTTCTCCTCGGAGCTGAATATGATAATAAGTATCTCGCCGAGTTCCATGTTGAGATGAATATAGAATATGAATCCCAAGGGATATATAGAATAATTTGTTCTTGAGCCGATATCTGAGCAATAATAAAATATATACTTCCTTGCTGAGGTGAAATTTCATAATGCTAAGCAATGATAATAGTTTCCAGAAGTTTAAGATTGTTTTCGAGCATTCGTCGGAGTTGAATCTTGTACCTGTAAAAATTAATAACTTTCTCTACTATATGTATAGGCTGGATTGATTAGTGATGAGAATAATTTAGTTAACTAATTAATATATATGATATGTATATGCTCGGGTAATAATGATATTAAAAATATGAAATAATATGTGTCTGACTCATCTGTCGAGGCAAAAATGCCTGATGTCGAGCAATAACAGTTTCCAGAAGTTTAAGATTGTGGCCGAGCTTGCGTCGGGATTGAATCTTGTACCTAAAGAATTTTAATAAGCTGCCCGAACACCTGTTGAGACTAGATCAGATAGTTAGTTATGAGAATAATTATTCAACCAAACAATTATAATGTGTATCAACATAAGGCAATAAAAATTTCAAAAATATGAAATAATATGTTTTGTACCAAATGTGTGTCAATGTGGGCAAATTTTTATAAAAAATGCGAGACATTTTAATTTTAAGTAAAGACCAAATATACGTTGATTTTTTAGAAATTATTTATCACTCTAGCAATTATTTGAAATTCAGTAAATGCTCAAATATAATTTTTTGGTATAGAAAAATTTTTCACATGAAGTTTTTGTGATTTAATAAATCAGAAAATAAGCAAGTATGCATTTTAATTTTAAACAAATGCTCGAATTTAAGTCCGGTAAAAATATTTCTAAGTTGTTTGTTAAGACTCTTTTATTCAGTAAACATTTTTATAGACTTAAATATATTTAAGTTCCATGCCAAATCTGAAATCCAAAAATTTAGCCGACCAACGCTCTGATGTGGTGCTCTTCTTTGCCGACTTAACATTGGCACCGTGAGGTGTCGCTTGAATTTTCTTCTTTGTACAATGGTCCCGACCACCAAGGGTGGAATTTCCAATGATATTGATCAATGGGTTAAAGGTAATCGACCCTAGATCCCATTGTTCACCTGCCAATGAGTATCAACAGGTTCATGGATCTACACAACGATCAAGAAATAGAAGTCCAACGATGTCTTTGACCAGGTATATGAGGTCGGGAAGCCCCCGACCTGTGAAAATTTGTCGCCTACCTGTAGTAAAGTTGCTCCCAACCTTGTTTGTTCGTCATACCAGAATCGCCGATCAACATATAGGAGTTGCCGACCAACAAAATTACCATGCGAAATTGTCTTGTTCGTAATTTATATCAAAATAGAGGAGTAATAGTTGATGTTGATGATGTCTCGGATTGAGCATTTAAGAGTTGCCGACCAACTATATAAAAGGTACCGACTTAGGCCAACCAACAATAGGTGTTGTCGACCTAAGCGAACATTACTGATGGATCTTTGTCGATCATAAAAAATGAATCGGTGAAATTATCGACCAACATAAAAGACCAGAAGTTTATAGTCGAGGAGGAATTTGATTGACCATTGATGCCGACCTAAAAAAAATGTCTCCGACCAATAAATTGTAAGTCGTGGAGCTCCTTTTGATGTATAATACATGATGCCAATCAACAAATATGTAGATCGGGCAGCTTTTCACCCCGTGAAATATTGTCGCCGACCAATAAAAGAGGTTCAGTGCGTTTTCCAGCTAATTAATGGTCACCTCAGTGTGTTTGGTGACCACTAAGGCGGTGTCGATGTGTGGACCTGATGTTTCCTGATCGTCAACTTCTGCCAACATATGGGGTTTTCATACTTCGTTGGAGACCAACTATAAGAAAAGTGTATCTATTATAAAATTGTACTTGCAGATTTACTGGAGCTTTATACCCAAAGTAGGTAGACTTCAAATTTGATTTAAGAAAAATCTAATGAAATGAGAATCTTGATTTCACACAGGCATGTCATTCCGATGACGAAAGGTTGAGATGTGACGTGGATCTTTTGATAACGAATAAACTCAGATATCCAGTTGGGTTTTGACACTGTTCAACAGCTTGTGTCCTAATTTTGTAGCTTTCTTCCTCGTCGTCATCCCTGTCGCCGACTAACTGGAAATGTACGGGGTCCTCATTCTCTGGGTTTGGGGCGAACTGTGGCCTGGTTTTGAAATTGACTTCCCTGCAACTGATTCTTCAAAGAATTATATATATTATCTTTTTCTTGGCTGTTGACGAGTTAAACTCATTTTCTTCGTAATATTCATTTCTGATGAATATCATCCTTTTTCATCACAACTGGATTTCAGACCAAATCGATTCCAAAGTTGGCTCGATTCAAACTGATGCTATCGTGATAACCCATTCAAACTGATGCCATCGTGATAACCCAAAGTTTCGGATTAGGGTATCATAAAAAAAATCAAGGTCAAGATCGATTCATCTCCATCTAATTGAGATCGATTAAGAATAAAAAAATATGTGTAATCATACAAGAAGAATTTATGGTGAAAGAGAGTATTTCATGTTTACCTCTTTCTAACATCACAGAGAATTGATATATATATATATATAGGCTCAGGTGAGGACTTCCCGTGCGGACTTTTCGTGCGGACTTTGTCCTTATCCCGAAAGTGGTCCCCTCGTGGTCCCAAAGACTTTTGTTATTTACTCTAGATGGTCCCCCTTTTGTCTTATACTAAATCCTTAGTTTAAGACCATATAATTAAAAGATTTATAGTTTAGACCCAAAATTGGTATCAAGACCTTAAAGATTTTAGAACCTCACCAAATTCCGACCAAAATCCAAATTCTGGTATCAGAGCCATAAGACGTTCCTTTTAGACTAAAAGACTTTAATGCCCTTGGGATTTATCCATCGCATTTACCAAGATATTTTTGGAACCAACCCAGACTACCAACCTATACCCATAACTGATTTAGACTCAGAAGGTTGTTTAACCACACACATAGATGGTTGTTCACACATTGAACATATCCCAGCCAAACACGCAGACAGTAGACAAGTTACTGCTAGTGCTATTAATAGCATAATAGACCAAAATAAGTGTATACTGCTTATATTAAGACAATTAATAAAAGACACTCATACCTTAGAAACAGAGATAAAAAATATCTCTAAAAGATTATTAGACATAGATAATCGAATCCCAATAGACTTAGTACACGTGTTACAAGAAATAAATATTAAGACTAATCATATAGAAGTCCTTAACAAAGACATTTTAGAAATTAAGACTTTAATTAAAAATCAAGACAGTGAGTTAATTAAACTTACTAAAGAACAAGCTAATCTTATCCCTAGACTAGATAGTTATCTTCCTAATGGAGATAGTTAGATCAAACTGGAAAGAGGTACCAAGAGATCCATCCATTCAGACTTTATCAGAATTTTACCAAAGAATTTTAGAAAAGATAAATGATGATAGATTTTATTATAAGATAAATGAAAATGAGATTGCCAACGCGGCTAAAGCAACTAGACTCATATTAGAAAGATTGAATTTAATTTCTACATCCATAGCAGCTACCCAAGACTATAACAGTAGCTTTGTTAAAGACTTGCATTTAGACTTAAAGGCTAAGACAGAAGGATTAACCACCTTCTACACAGACTTTGTTAAATTCCAACAAAATTTAGCAAATTATCTTAATAATATGGAAAGCCATAACCTATCCAAAATGGATAGTATTATTAAGGAACTTAGACTAGACATAGCCCAAGTAGAAGAAAAATACGGAGAAATTATAAACGGAATTAAGGCCGTATATAATAAACCATCCCAAGCAGAAATAGACTCTCCTTTTATTTAAACTAGGTTAGATAAAATTGAAAAGATTGTAGAAGCCATAGTAGTTAGAACTATGCAACAACTAGAAAAAGATAATGAAGTAAAAGACTATATCACTAACGTTGGTAAAACCATCGTTAATTCTCTAGCTAGACATAGTGAAGAAACTTCTGAAAAGACTAGAAAGGAGAACAAGAATTTTAAAGAATAAATCCTTAACCAGATAAAAAGACAAAAGGATTATTCAGACTTCTTAGATAGAATTGAAAAAAGACTTGAACAAAAACAGGTAACCACCTGTAAGTTTAAAGAATCCCCTCCTATAGAAACTAGAGAAAGAAATACCATAGGTAGACGAATCATAAATGATGGATTAGATCAGACTAATAAGATTGCCAGCTCTATCCCAAATATTGGACAGAGTAATCATCTGCTCCAAATACTTAAGGATTCATCCTCCAATGTTAGGACATGGTGGAAAGAAAGAAATTTCACCAATCCCCTCCAATGGAAAGAATGGGGTGAAGTTGATTGGAAGATTGTTGAAGATTCTATTCATAATGGACAACTTCCAACCATTAGATATATAGACTTATTTACATAAGGTGCCACTCCTAAGACTCCCAATTATAACATGACCTACCATTGTAGAAATCATGTGTTAGACAAATCCTATACTGAGCTTCAAGTATTTGACTCAGAATGGCTTAGATCTAGAGGAACTGATAGGAAGTTTCAATTTCTATCCTTTGGACTCTTTCAAGCAAGAATCCAAGGATTACATAGACCTCAGAATAATATCAACTTATTATGTTGTTTAGTAGACAAAAGATGGAAAGACTTTGAGAAAAGCCTTATTGGGATAGCCCTATTAGAAATGTCAGACAACATAGGATACTTTAATGTCATTCCGGCATTTACAGTAACCGTAGACAGAGCCAAACGTTTTAAGCTAATCTTATATGCTAGTGGTTATGAAGACTATATTATCCCAGACGCTAATATAAACATAGAATTCCAAAGCTATGTGAAGTTCTCCCAATTTCCTTATAAAGGAATGCAATCGGGAATTCCTAGCGGTAGACTTAATGAAGAAATCTTAGTTAGAACCAATGTTTCAGACTATAATCATACTTACAGTATTAGGAATACTGGACCTATGAAAGAAAAAGCTAAGACCCTCTGGCAATTGCCAGAATTTCAAGAAACTAAGACTATACAAAATAAACACTTGTTTATTAACCAAGACGACGTTACTGAAAATGTTACCATCCAGTTTGGTCCCCCTAAGATTGTCAATAAGAATATCTAGACCGAAGAAATTAGATTTAGAAATATGGGACAAGCCATAATCAATTATCCTTCAGAAGGAGAATGTAGTAGTAAGACTAGTGCTAGTTTACTAAGACAAGCCCCTGTAATTAGACCTAGAAGATCATTTGAACAAAAAGACTTAATTAAAGAAAAAGCTAGGATCCAAAACTTTGGACACAAACCCTCAGAATTGGATATGAAGACATTTAAAGATAACCTTAAGAAAAGTCACTCGTTAGATTTTAAGAAAGAGAACGATTTAATATGATAGCCCAGGACTGCATATTAAAATTAAAAGAATCTAAGAATACAAAGGAACTTCTTAGAAACTTAAGACTAATAGAAGAAGGAGAACAAAGACTAATGCCAGCTACATAAGTAGAGCCTAGTTAACAAGAGATAAGAAGTAGTAGTAGGCTAGAAGATGCTCGTAGACTTTTTAGTAAGCCAATAGGAATAAATATTCCTATATATCCAAGCACCGTAGTTAAGACTAAACCCGATTATATAAAAGACTTCCCAACTAGTGACAAGAGTTTCACTCCTGTTAAGACTATAGCAAGCTAAGCCATAAACCCAGTAGGTATATACCTTAACCTAGACAATGTGCAAGATAGGAAGAAGTCCTTAGACGAATGGTGTAACCAGATGAACATGTGTTTTGCATCGAATGAACAATGGGATGCAAGTTCATGTTAGCAGTACGCTGAGCAATCCATTAGAGGTATTGCAAAAGATTACTTAGATAGTTTAAGAAAGGCCACAGATGAAGACTCCTTAGATAAGATTGAGAAGATGAAGGAAAACCTAGAAGAAAGATCAATTGAAGAATATATTCAATTGTTCACTTCAAAATTCATTGGAGCTGGACATCTAGCTCAGATCAATGAACAAGACCTAGCAAAAACTAAGTTAGCCCTTCTTAGCATTTGCAAATTAGATAAAAGAAATGAACATAGCAATAATTACGAGCACCTATATTACCAAATTAAAGAATTTAGAGAGACCTTAAAAGACGAATACTTTAGAAAGATACCAGCCATTGGACAAATCCTAATTAATGAATATAGGAATTGGCCAGGTGTAGCTGGAGTTAAGAATAACTCCCTTGGTGAAAGAATCAATTTCGCCAGAGACTATATCATATCTAAAAGACGTGATATAACTCAAGGAAAGTTAATAGAAGAAACTTTCAAGCAGATCCCTCTAATCAAAGACGAAAGAGACATCGCTCCAGTCCAATGGGGATGTAGAAAAGAAATTAGAATGGAAACATAGGAAGGTTAAGACTAGACCTTTAGGATTGTCAAAGAAGTATAAATTTAGACAATCTACTACCTTTAGGGAAAAGAATCCTAAAACTAAGAAAAATAGATTTAACCAAAGAAGATACTTTAAGAAGAATACTAGTAAGCATAAGAAGGTTCCTAATTATAGGAAAAAAAAAGATATAGCTCAATATAAGACTGTCACCAAAGAATGTTGGACTTGCGGTAAAGAAGGACACTTTGCTAAAGACTGCCCTAATAAGAAAGATAAAGAAAGTATTAAGATTATTAATACAATATTAGACTATGCAGATCAAGAAGAATTAGATATCTTATATGCTATAGAAATATCAGACATATAAGATGATGACAACACTGGTATCTATAGTGTATACACAGACAGTGATTCGGAAGACTCTAGTGATACTGATGAGTATGAAGACTCTCAGGATACCTTAGACTTATATATGATGCAGACTGATCAAGGCAATCTAGATGATGAATATATAGACTTTGAAGATGCTTGGTATAAGTGTATATTAAGCCCCTTTTTAAAGAAAAAATGGACAGTTAGTAATCATGAGTTACTAACCTATATACCTAGATGTTACTTTGATGAAAGACATTATTGCACGTTTGAGATGAAATGTTGCAAGAAAGACTTTAGATGTGTAGAATGTTTTTGGACTATACAAACAGAATTATTTATGGTTTGTATTGTTTGTCAATTACACTACCATGAAGACTGTTGGAGAATTAGATTTAGAGCTACCTACATCATGCACTATACATCATACCGTACATCATGCACTATACATCATACCGTACATCACACCTAATTATAGGCCCTAGAAAACTTTTTTTTCAAATTTTATATTTTTTCCTTGAAATTAACCTTTCAATCAACACATATACAAAAAATTAGGTCAAAATACATTTTTTAGCTATTTTTAAAAAATTCACAAAAACTGCTGGCGCAGACCCTTATATATAAGGTATTTTTAGCAGTTTTTTACGAATTTTTTAAAAATAGTTACAAAATATATTTTGATCAAATTTTTTGCATATGTATTGATTAGAAGGTTAATTTCAAGGGAAAAATATAAAATTTGAAAAAAAAAAAATTTAGGGTCTGTAATTAAGCGTGATGCATGGATGATGTAGGTGAGCCTTCTCATATATATATATATATATATATAGTGAGGATCTCCTGTATATATCAAACAGTATATACCAATTTTTTAAAAAAGTAAAAAAATATTTTTTGACTGAATTTTTTTATATGACGTTTAAACAATTTAATAGAGCCGTATAAAAAAATCAACTCAAAATAACGTTTTTTGCTAGTTTAAAAAAATCGGTCAAAAACTGCAAAAGTTTGACCAATTTTTTTAAAATAGAAAAAATAGATTTTTTGTCGTGATTTTTTTATATGGCTCCCCCGAAATGTTTAAATATCATATAAAAAATTCGAGTCAAAATCATTTATAGAATGGGTCCGCGCCAGCGGTATGTACCATTGATATGTGCCGTTTGGTATGTACAAGAGTCTCTGTCTCTCTCTCTCTCTCTCTCTCTTATCTATATATATATATATATATATATAAATGTGTGTGTGTGTGTGAACACACATATTTATCAATTTTGTCAATTTTTTAGAAAATTAAATTTAAAAACAAGTACCAAACGCACACTAATTTTTATAAATGGAAAATCCAAATTTAAATACTGTCTCAGAACCATATTTAAATCATATTTCTTCTAAACACGGATTCAAAACTAGTAAAGCTTAAAAATCTTTTTTTTTTTAAATTTAAAGCAATCTTATCCCTTGTTAAAGTTGAGAGAAAAATGAAACAAATCAGTTTTGCTATTTATTTTTTTTACAAAGGAAATAATGGAAGACACGTGTATGATGTGTAATTAAACAATCCTTATCTCATTTATTTGTGGTTATTGTTGTCCCAAGGAAAAAAAACGTTTTGAAAATATGGAGTGAGAAAGCCAGTTTTGGCAAGATATAATTATAGTTGAGAGTGACAGTCCAGCTAACCACTCCTGTTTACTGTATTATGAAATTATTACAATTGAAAAAATTAGCAAGTGTAAAGATTGATGTTTGTTTCCTCGGATAACACACAACTTTCAAAGATTATGCAAGGTAAATGGGTATTTGGCTATGATTTAATGTGTTTGATATATAAATTTATTTATACGTTATTTGTTAATATATAACACTTTTTATATTTGAAATTGATATAAATGTTAGCAAATTTTACTTTGTTATTCGTGTGAAAAATTTTGCCAAACAAATTTTTCACTTCTTACAATTTTTATTTTTAGATTTTTTATACTAAAATATTATTAAAACTGTTTTAAATAAAAAATGTCTTATCGGATTGTTTTATAAAAAAAACGGTTTTAAAACTGTTAAAAATACTGTATTAAAAGGTCTAAAAACTGTTTTGAATATTAAAAAAAAACGGTTTCGAATATTGTAAAAATTGTTTTATAAAAATGTTGTAAAAAAACTGTTTTAAAAATTGTTTTAATAACTGTTATCTAAAAACCGTTTTATAAAAACTGTTTTAGAAATGTTTTAAAAATTGTTTTACAAAATTGTTTTTAAGAAATGTTTACAAAAATATTTAAATAAATTAATTGGATTGACATTAATTTCGTCTAATTTATTGTTTAATAACTTCATGTGAGAAAACTAGGTAAAATTTGACAAATTTTAATCGTGAAATCATTTGTCATTCCCACTTTTGAATCAAATGGATCCTAATATTTCTTTTAAACACGGATTTAAAACCAGTAAATTTTAAAATCCAAGTTTTTAAAAAATGATTAAAGTTCATTAAAACGATTTTTTCTGATGTTAAAGTTCCGAAAAAAATGAAAACAAATTGGTTTTTCTTTGTAAAAAAAGGAAAAACAGAAAAAGTGGAAAACATGTGTATCACATGTAATAAAATATATAGTGATATTGATTTTTTGGTTTGTGGTTATTGTTGCCCCAACGAAAACACCCGAGTTATATTCTAACGTTTAGATACATAAAAAACAGTTAATATATAATAGAATTTATAAATAAAAAATGAATATATATAAAAACAGTTTATAAAGTGTTTCTTTTTATATTAACGTATTTCATATAAAACTGTTTTATTAAATTGTTTATATAAAACTATTTTATGTAAAACTGTTTTATAATTTTTTTTATATAAACAGTTTGTATAAAACTGCTTTATATAAATTATTTAAAAAATTTAACACCATTCTTATTTATAGAAAATATTTTTTTCATTTTTTCTGTTTTTTTTTTGCCGTTGAACCAAAAAAATTATTTTCGTTTCTTAAAAACTGTATTTAAATGTTTTCATTTACAATAATATTTTGTAATATGAAAGTATTTTTTAATAAAGTTTATAAATAAAAGAGCTTATATTTAAAAAAACAGTTTTTTAACATGTAAAAAAACTTTTTCACGTTAAAGTATTTTGTGGTGTATGTTAATCATAACTTTTGTTGCAATTTTGTGATTTTGTTGTGTATGTTAATTATTTTACATTTTCATGTATTGGATGAGAGGTTTTTTTTTTGTTTTGTTAATTGCAATTCTTGTTTGCAAATGAAAAATGTAGTTAAAAAATATTAAAATAATTTTACTAACAGATATATAAATTAATGAGGTTTATCGTATGCTTGTGTTGGATATATAAATATTGAATCAGATTTTGTTTATTTTTTTATAGAAACATATACAATTACATTATCTAAATTCACGCTGCATTCCTTCTCTTATTGTTTTTATAGAAACATATCTCGTAATGACCCGTATGAAAGTGACATGGCATGACACAAAATCTCTTTTTTTTACCAAACACGAGCACGGACCACTTGACGAGTTGCGTTTTAAATAGGTCGTGTTCACATTTGGTAAAAAATAAGATTTCGTGTTGTGTCATATCGCTTTTATAGTGGTTGTGTTTCGTTTTAGGTAAAAAAAAATGATTTTGAGGCGTGTCGTGTCATTTTTATTCTGATCGATTTCATGTTTGGTTAAAAAAAATAACATATATTTGTCATTTTTATTTTGAGGTGTGTCATGCCATAAGCATATATTGATGTTTAGATTAGTTGTCCACGGCGCTTATTTATTTTATAAATCATTGATCAATTTTGGCAGGATTTGAACATTGAATCCAAATTTGAAAATATTCTATTGAGGCTATTTATTAGGAATGGATGGATAATACATTTGTTGAACATTTGTGGATTTAACACTAGCAAATTTAGACATGTAGCTCTTTGCCCCAAAAATTAAAATGAAACTTTGTTAAATCTACTATAGAGTGGATTTTTTTATAAAAACATTTTGTGAAAGTATTATTTAAGATTAACCATTCAAATTAACAGGAAAATGGATAAACTGATCATCTTACTGTGTCGCAACTATGTTAAAAAAATGAAAGCTTAAGATGAATATAATTTTCTTTAAGAGAGAGACAACACTGTACTTAACAAAACATACAAAATACTTTTATTTGAACAATACGGGGACCTAGTGAATTTAACGATCCTTTTATTACTATCTGCCAACAGTATCTCATATAGTAACCATTTGTAATGCAAAGTATATGAGAAGGTGCATGATTCAAACCTTTTTCGATCAAAATAAAAATGATACGACATGCCTTAAAATCTTATTTTTACTTAAAACGAAACACGACTCCAATAAAAGTGATATGACACAACACGAAATCTCATTTTTTACCAAATGCGAACATGACCCACTTACAACGCAACACGTCAAGTGGCCCGTGCTCATGTTTGGTAAAAAAACAGAGTTTTTGTGTCGTGTCATGTCACTTTCATACGGGCCATATTCATTACGAGAGATGTTTCTATAAAAACAATAAGAGAAGGAATGTAGTGTGAATTTAGATAATGTATTTGTTTATTTGCTTCGTTATAACCGTGCGTACCGCACATCCTTCTGTTATTTAATAACTTTTAAAATATATTGTGTTTTTTAAACATAAAATATTTAGTGGATTTAAAAAAAAATATTTAGTGTTGCATTTGCCAAGTTGAGAGTTTACTTCATAATTTTGAAATATGTAATTATATAATTCTAACATTTTTTACTAAAGAAATCATGAATTTTAGAATATCCACAAATCAATTTTGGGGGGTTATAATTTTTTTTTTCAAATATAAAATTAAAAGAGAGAACATATTTGTGATTGAAAAATATTAGAGCGACCCACATTTGGTACTTAAAATCGAAACTTAATGACATGGCACGACCATGTCATCAGCTTCATCAGTCCTTATCAGCAACAAACTCATAAAACCATTTGAGAACAAACAAAATATAGGTTGCATTTTCTATGTAAAAAAACAAATTGTTTCCTTAACAACAAATTATACTGCATAAATAGTAAAAAAAAAACTTGGAAGAGCACCTATACATACCACTGACACGGATCATTTTTTAAAAATAGTAAAAAAAATAGTAAATAAGTTTTTATGGATCCCCTCAAATGTTTAAATATAACACAAAAAAACGTAACTAAAAAATATTTTTTTTGCTATTTTAAAAAATGATTCGCATTAGCGGTACTTATAGGCGTTCGACAATCCATACATACTATCTTATTTACTGTATTACACAATTTTGAAACGACCAATGTCCTATCTGTTGTGTTCTACCCATTTATTACATTTGAAAAAATAAGAGCCGAAAATATTTAGCAATTGGAATGGTTGATGTTTGTTGCCTCGGATAACACACACCTTTCAAAGATTGTACAAAAACTTGTATAATCTTTATGTAAATAGGATATTTGCCTCTAATTCGTTGTGATTGACTTTAATTTCGCCTAATTAATTATTTAATAATTTTATGTAAAAAAAATAAATAAAATTTGATAAATTTTAAGTGTGAAATTTTTTATTATCCCCACTTTTGAATCAAACGGATCCTAATATTTCTTTTAAACACGGATTTAAAACCAGTAAAGTTTAAAGTCCAAATTTTTAAAAAATGATTAAAGTTCATTAAAACAATTTTATCTGATGTTAAAGTTCCGAAAAAAATGAAAACAAATGGGTTTTTCTTTGTAAAAAAAGGAAAAACAGAAAAAGTCGAAAACGTGTGTATCACATGTAATCAAATATATAGTGATATTGAGTTTTGGGTTTGTTGTCATTGTTGCCCCAACGAAAACACCCGAGTTATATTCTAACGTTTAGATACATAAAAAACAGTTAATGTATAATAGAATTTATAAATAAAAAAAAGCTTATATATAAAAACAGTTTATAAAGTGTTTCTTTTTATATTAACGTATTTTATATAAAACTGTTTTATTAAATTGTTTATATAAAACTATTTTGTGTAAAACTGTTTTATAATTTTTTTATATAAACAGTTTATATAAAACTGCTTTATATAAATTATTAAAAAAATTTAACACAGTTATTATTCATAGAAAATATTTTTTTCATTTTTTCTGTTTTTTTTTTGCCGTTGAACCAAAAAAAAAATATTTTCGTTTCTTAAAAACCGTATTTAAATGTTTTCATTTACAATAATATTTTGCAATATGAAAGTATTTTTTTAAAAAGTTTATATACAAAAGAGTTTATATATAAAAAAACAGTTTTTTAACGTGTAAAAAAACTTTTTCACGTTAAAGTATTTTGTGGTATATGTTAATCATAACTTTTGTTGCAATTTTGTGATTTTGTGGTGTGTGTTAATTATTTTACATTTTCATGAATTGGATGAGAGTTTTTTTTTTGTTTTGTTAATTGCAATACTTGTTTGCAAATAAAAAATGTAGTTAAAAAATATTAAAATAATTTTACTAACAGATATATAAATTAATGAGGTTTCTGGTATGCATGTGTTGGATATATAAATATTGAATCAGATTTTTTTTTTTTGTTAATTGTAAATTTTGTTTACTAATAAAAAATGTAGTTAAAAAAATATTAATATAATTGTACTAACGGATATATAAATTTATGAGGATCATGCATCTCTTTAACATATATGTAAATATTGGAAGGGTTCGACTATTCGCACTCCTTGAGAGTGTTGTGGCACTCCAATTCTCCCCATAAAGTTATAAAATGACATAGTTACCCTTTATCAGTCTATCTCCCCCCCACCACCCCCCCCCCCCCACCATCTATATAATTCATTATACACTAAGAAAGATAACATTGTCCTCTAATCACAAATATGTTCTCTTTTAATTTTATATTTGAAAAAAAAAATTATAACCCTTAAAAATTGATTTATGGATATTCTAAAATTCATGATTATCATTTACTTAAAACGAAACACGCCACCTATAAAAGTGGTATGGCATAGGGGTGGCCGTGGGCCGGGCCTGGGCAGGCCCGGTCGGGCTCGGGCCGGGTTTGAAAAATTAAGTGTTATCCCAAGCGCGCTCGGCCTAGATCGGGCCTTATTATGTAATCCCAAGCCCGCCCAGATTTGAAAGCTCTTTACCCAAGCCCGCCCGATCGGGCCCTATTATGTTAATTAAAAGATTTTTTTTTTAAATTAAAATACCTATTTTTTTATTTAAAGATCATTTTTTTTAATTTAAAATCTGTTTTAAACTCCATATATTACAAAGTCCATATATAAAGTTTCTCACTTTACATGAAAAGACTTGGTATACGTTTTTATATTTATAGAAGTCCCCCCCCCCATATATATATATATATATATATATATATATTTTCGGGCCTCGGGCCGGGCCGGGCCTTATCGGGATTAAGAACTCATGCCCAAGCCCGCCCGAAAAAAAATCGGGCCTATAAAATTTTGCCAAGCCCGCTTTGCGGGCCTATTTACCTTACCCAAGCCCTATTTTTTTATTGGGCGGGTTGGGCGCGCTTGGCGGGCCTCGGGCCTATGGCCACCCCTAGTATGGCACAACACGAAATCTCATTTTTTACCAAATGCGAGCATGACCCACTTAAAACGCAACACGTCACTTTCATACTGGTTATATTCATTACGAGAGATGTTTCTATAAAAACAATAAGAGAAGGAATGTAGTGTGAATTTAGATAATGTATTTGTATATTTGCATCGTTATAACCGTGCATACGGCATATCCTTTTGTTTTTTAATAACTTTTAAAATATATTGTGTTTTTTTAAACATAAATATTTAGTGGATTTAAAAAAAATATATTTAGTGTTGCATTTGCCAAGTTGAGAGTTTACTTCATAATTTTGAAATATGCAATTATATAATTCTAACATTTTTTACTAAAGAAATCATGAATTTTAGAATATCTATAAATCAATTTTGGGGGGTTATAATTTTTTTTCAAATATAAAATTAAAAGAGAGAACATATTTGTGATTGGAAAATGTTAGAGCAACCCACATTTGGTACTTAAAACCCAAACTTAATGATATGGCACTGCCATGTCATCAGCTTCATTAGTCCTCATCAACCAGAAACTCATAAACCCATTTGAGAACAAAAAAAATATAGGTAGCATTTTCTATATATATAAAAAAAATTGTTTCCTAACAAACAAATTATACTGCATAAATAGTAAAAAAAACTCGAAATGTGGGTACTTGGATTTGGTATTGCGGGACCGGACGAGTAGCCCAACTAGGGCGGGCCAAAGTCCAAGCCCTTCGCACCTTAACATTAATCCAGTTATGATTTAATCTTCTCCCATGTTCTCGTATAGAGATATTCCAGGAGAAGATGGTAAACGTGGGGGAGTCCAACACCCCCACTGTTGGGTATAGTATATATATTTATTTTGAATAAAGTAAATAAGTTAGTGGGAGTGGCCAAGTGGTAAGTTAGTGGGGGTGTGTGCATGAGGTCTTGGGTTCAAGTCCTAGGGAGCACACTAATTATTTAGGGTCAAAGATTGGGCCTTGGGCTCTTGGGGATTTCTAATATGCATTAAATCTTTTCAAAATCGTTTTAATTTTTAAACCGTTTTAAGTCTTTGACTATTTCTTCCACTATAGCTGTTAGTGGAGATATTAGTGGGTTAGTTGGCTAAAACCTCTACCCACGTTTTTTACCATTTCCCTTATTTAAGAAAAGGCTACAGAGTCAAAAAAGTATCAAAAAAAAATCTCTCTCACGTTATCTGCAAATCACTTTCTCTGCAAAAATAATTTTGCTACTTTCTAATTTTCGTTAATTTTCTGGGAGTGCTGGAGTATCCTGAGAGTTCAAAGATTTATCACAAAGCTGGTGTGTAAATCTGATCGTTGAATCCTGGGAGGTGTATGTTCACGAGGCTGACAGCTACAAATATCAGCGAGCAATTTCACCTTTAGGACTTTGTGTCGAACACAAACCTCGATCGATAAGTCCTTCTAATTTTTCCTATTTCAGATTTGGGTTATTTCGTTTATTCTGCAATTATTACTACAACAATCTAAAGGTGAAATTGATTGTTATTCTATAAACTGCTATGGAAAATCCTAATGCAAAATACTCTGAAAACCTGAATTGTTTGATGGAAAGAATTTTAAGAGATGGCAAATGAAACTGCAATTTTACCTAACAACTCTTAAAGTTGTTGACGTTATTGCATTTGATAGACCTTCTGTACCTGAAGAACTAGTTGTTTGGAAACAAAGAGATTATATGTGTAGGAATTATATTCTGAATTGTCTCTGCCTTGAACTGTATGATGTTTACTGGTCATGTCCTACTGCTAAAGAATTACGGAACTTACTGGACAAAAAATATGCAACTGAAGATGCTGGGTCTAAAAAATTTGTGGTTGGAAAATTTTTGGATTTTAAAATGGAAGATAATAAATCTGTTGTGTCACAACTGGAAGAACTACAAATTATTATTCATGAAATTTTGGCCGAGGGTTATAGTATATGTGAGGGATTTCAAGTTTCAGCTATAATTGAAAAACTGCCACCGTCTTGGAAAGATTACAAAAACGGTCTGAAACATAAGAAAAAAGAAATGTCACTAGAAGATTTGATAGTTCGTTTGAGAATTGAGGAGGATAATAGGAATGCAGAACTTAGGGAGAAAAATTCTGAATTCGGTTCTAAGGCTAATTTGGTAGAGGGAAAATCAAATGGAAACCAAAAACAGAACCAGTCCAAGCCTAACCATTCAAACCAGAAACATGGGCACCATAAACCAAACCAGAATTCGAGGCCCAACCATAAATTCAAACCTAAGGATAAGAATAAATATTCTAAACCTCAGTTTAAATCTAAACCTGCAGGTCAATGCTATGTATGCGGAAAACCAGGTCATTACGCTAAAGATTGCAAGTTTAGGAAGAGTCGAGATGTCAAGCCTCAAGCAAATGTAACCGAGGAGGGTAACTTTTCTGCTGTTGTGACAGAGGCAAACATTGTGAGTAACATGACAGACTGGTGGCTTGATTCTGGCGCCACCAAACATATTTGCGGCACGAGAGGTGCCTTCACTACCTTCACTGCTGTTAGTGGGGATGAACGTCTGTACATGGGAAACTCCTCTTCGTCTAAGGTTGAGGGCAAGGGAACCGTAGTTTTAAAGTTTACTTCGGGAAATGTTCTCACATTGAAAGATGTTTTTTATGTCCCTGAGGTTAGGAAGAATCTGGTGTCCGGTTTTGTCTTAGTTAAGAAAGGTTTTAAAATTGTTCTAGAGAGTGATAAGGTAGTTGTGACTAAGGGAGGTGCTTTTGTGGGGAAAGGTTATGTTCATGAGGGTCTTTTCAAACTAAATGTAACCGTGGATGATAATAATAAAATATCTACTTCTTCTGCTTATTTGATTGACTCTTGTGATATGTGGCATTTTAGACTTGGTCATGTAAATAAGGCATCCATTAAAAAATTAATGTTTTTGGAAAACATACCAAAATCTGATATTTCTACCAACTCTAAATGTGAAATATGTGTTGAATCAAAATATGCTAAAAAACCTTTTCCAAGTGTCGAAAGAAGTTCAACTGTTTTAAGTTTAATACATTCTGATCTTTGTGATTTAAAAGGTTATGTGACACGTGGTGGAAATAAATACTTTGTTACTTTTATTGATGATTACTCTCGTTATTGTTATATTTATCTCCTTACGAGTAAAGATGAGTGTTTCTCTAAATTTATTTCTTATAAATTAGAAGTTGAAAAACAATTGGAGAAATCCATTAAAACATTAAGATCCGATAGGGGAGGAGAATACACCGGTGATCTTGATAAATATTGTAAAGAAAATGGAATAATTCATCAAGTTACTCCTCCTTATTCACCCCAATCTAATGGTGTAGCTGAAAGAAAAAATAGAACTCTTAAGGATATGGTAAATTCTATGTTAAGCACTTCGGGATTACCTTATAATATGTGGGGTGAGGCACTTCTTACTGCTTGTTATATTCTTAATAAAATACCTTTTAAGAATAATGATAAAACTCCTTATGAAATGTGGAAAAATAGAAAACCTTCTTATAAACACCTTAAAGTGTGGGGGTGTCTTGCTAAGGTTTCAATACCATTACCTAAGAGAACTAAACTTGGCCCAAAGACTGTTGATTGTGTTTTTATAGGGTATGCTAAAAACATTAATGCTTATAGGTTTCTTGTAATTGATTCTAAAAATCAATATATGGATAAAAACACTATTTTTGAGTCAAGAGATGCTGAATTTTATGAGAACAAATTTCCTTTTAAAATGAGAATTGAGGGAACTAGTAGTTCTGTTCCAATGGGTCCTAGTGTTAGAAATGAATCTCCAAATTCAGAAGATATTGAAATTAGGAGAAGTAAAAGACCTAGGATAGCTAATTCTTTTGGTCCTGAATTTTTAACGTACTTAATGGAAAATGACCCCGTCACTTTTAGTGAGGCAATGTCCTCACCCGATTCTATTTTTTGGAAAGAAGCTATTAATAGTGAATATGATTCTATTATTTCTAACAACACGTGGGAGTTAGTTGACTTGCCTAAAGGATGTAAAACTATTGGATGCAAATGGATTTTTAAAAAGAAATTAAAAGCTGATGGTTCTACTGATAAATTTAAGGCAAGATTGGTAGCTAAAGGCTATAGGCAAAAGGAAGGAATTGATTTCTTTGATACTTACTCTCCTGTTACTAGAATTACATCTATTAGGCTATTAATTGCTATTGCTTCATTACATAATCTGATAATTCATCAAATGGATGTTAAAACGGCTTTTTTGAATGGAGATCTTGAAGAAGAAATTTATATGGATCAACCCGAGGGGTTTGTAGTCCAAGGCCTAGATAAAAAAGTGTGTACACTTAAAAAATCTTTATATGGACTAAAACAAGCTCCTAAACAATGGCATGAAAAATTTGATCAAGTAATGATCTCTAATGGTTTTAACATTAATGAAGCGGATAAATGTATTTATAGCAAATTCAAGGATAATTCTGGTGTGATTATTTGCTTATATGTGGATGATATGCTTATTTTTGGAACTGATATGGATGTAGTTAATAAAACTAAACGTTTCCTTAATAAGCAATTTGATATGAAAGATTTGGGTGTTGCTGATGTTATACTTGGAATTAAAATCATTAAAAATTCCGAAGGAATTGTTTTAACCCAATCTCATTATGTAGAGAAAGTTCTTAAAAAATTTGAACAATTTAATTGTATTCCTGCTAAAACACCTTATGACCCTAGTTGTCACTTAAGGAAACATTCGGGTCCTGGTGTATCATCATTAGAATATTCTAGAGTTATTGGTAGTCTAATGTATCTTATGAACTGCACTAGACCTGATATTGCATATGCTGTGGGTAGACTTAGCAGATACACTTGTAATCCTAATAATGAACATTGGGATGCCTTGATTAGAGTTTTGAGATATCTTAAATACACAATAAATTATGGTATTCATTATATTAGATATCCTGCTGTAATTGAAGGCTTTTGTGATGCTAATTGGATTTCTGATAATGATGAATGTAAGTCTACGAGTGGCTATGTTTTTGCCTTGGCAGGAGGCGCTATATCTTGGAAATCTACCAAGCAAACATGCATAGCTAGATCCACTATGGAGTCAGAGTTCATAGCGTTGGATAAAGCAAGCGAAGAGGCTGAATGGTTAAGGAACTTCATATTAGATATTCATTTGTGGCCTAAACCAGTTCCAGCCTTATCCATTCACTGTGATAGTCAAGCAGCAATCGCAAGAGCACATAATAACTCCTACAATGGAAAGTCTAGACATATCAGGAGGAGACACAACACAGTGAGACAATTATTGAAAGATGGAGTTATAGCAATCGACTATGTCAAGTCAAAGGAAAACCTGGCGGATCCATTGACTAAAGGGCTAGCCAGAGAGATAGTTTATCAAACATCGAGGGGGATGGGCCTGAAGCCTATTAATATCTAAATCACCTATAATGGAAACCCAACCCATATGACTGGAGATCCCAAGATCTGGGTTCAATGGGATAACAAAGTTATACGAGTGATTTGTGGGGGTACAAATTTAAGTTTTACTTAGAACCCATTCCTATGATGTAGTACCTCTGTATCGATGGAGGATGAGATTCAATCTCTTAATGCTTTCTATAGCTGTTATTCAGTAGAGTGTGAGATACAGTACACTCTTTATAGAAGCACCTATATGAGTGTGGTAGTGGGGCCGCTTCCTATGAGAATTAAGGCTGATTCTCTAGAGCACTCAAGAAACCTGGGCATGCTCAAGGCCGAAACGAGCACAACTGTGGGAACTCGATGATGATTTTTTGGAGTCACGTGTGTGTTCTATTGACTTAAGTTTACAACAGCGGTGAAATAGTTCAAGACATTAGTTCACTATCAACCGGTAAACTCAATAGATCATCACAAAGCAAAGGTTCAAGTCAAATGACACCTTTGCCTTATACGTCACTCCTTATGATACTCCAGAGCGTCGTTTTATTTAAATTATTTACTTCATTCATGTGGGGGATTGTTGGGTATAGTATATATATTTATTTTGAATAAAGTAAATAAGTTAGTGGGAGTGGCCAAGTGGTAAGTTAGTGGGGGTGTGTGCATGAGGTCTTGGGTTCAAGTCCTAGGGAGCACACTAATTATTTAGGGTCAAAGATTGGGCCTTGGGCTCTTGGGGATTTCTAATATGCATTAAATCTTTTCAAAATCGTTTTAATTTTTAAACCGTTTTAAGTCTTTGACTATTTCTTCCACTATAGCTGTTAGTGGAGATATTAGTGGGTTAGTTGGCTAAAACCTCTACCCACGTTTTTTACCATTTCCCTTATTTAAGAAAAGGCTACAGAGTCAAAAAAGTATCAAAAAAAAATCTCTCTCACGTTATCTGCAAATCACTTTCTCTGCAAAAATAATTTTGCTACTTTCTAATTTTCGTTAATTTTCTGGGAGTGCTGGAGTATCCTGAGAGTTCAAAGATTTATCACAAAGCTGGTGTGTAAATCTGATCGTTGAATCCTGGGAGGTGTATATTCACGAGGCTGACAGCTACAAATATCAGTGAACAATTTCACCTTTAGGACTTTGTGTCGAACACAAACCTCGATCGATAAGTTCTTCTAATTTTTCCTATTTCAGATTTGGGTTATTTCGTTTATTCTGCAATTATTACTACAACAATCTAAAGGTGAAATTGATTGTTATTCTATAAACTGCTATGGAAAATCCTAATGCAAAATACTCTGAAAACCTGAATTGTTTGATGGAAAGAATTTTAAGAGATGGCAAATGAAACTGCAATTTTACCTAACAACTCTTAAAGTTGTTGACGTTATTGCATTTGATAGACCTTCTGTACCTGAAGAACTAGTTGTTTGGAAACAAAGAGATTATATGTGTAGGAATTATATTCTGAATTGTCTCTGCCTTGAACTGTATGATGTTTACTGGTCATGTCCTACTGCTAAAGAATTACGGAACTTACTGGACAAAAAATATGCAACTGAAGATGCTGGGTCTAAAAAATTTGTGGTTGGAAAATTTTTGGATTTTAAAATGGAAGATAATAAATCTGTTGTGTCACAACTGGAAGAACTACAAATTATTATTCATGAAATTTTGGCCGAGGGTTATAGTATATGTGAGGGATTTCAAGTTTCAGCTATAATTGAAAAACTGCCACCGTCTTGGAAAGATTACAAAAACGGTCTGAAACATAAGAAAAAAGAAATGTCACTAGAAGATTTGATAGTTCGTTTGAGAATTGAGGAGGATAATAGGAATGCAGAACTTAGGGAGAAAAATTCTGAATTCGGTTCTAAGGCTAATTTGGTAGAGGGAAAATCAAATGGAAACCAAAAACAGAACCAGTCCAAGCCTAACCATTCAAACCAGAAACATGGGCACCATAAACCAAACCAGAATTCGAGGCCCAACCATAAATTCAAACCTAAGGATAAGAATAAATATTCTAAACCTCAGTTTAAATCTAAACCTGCAGGTCAATGCTATGTATGCGGAAAACCAGGTCATTACGCTAAAGATTGCAAGTTTAGGAAGAGTCGAGATGTCAAGCCTCAAGCAAATGTAACCGAGGAGGGTAACTTTTCTGCTGTTGTGACAGAGGCAAACATTGTGAGTAACATGACAGACTGGTGGCTTGATTCTGGCGCCACCAAACATATTTGCGGCACGAGAGGTGCCTTCACTACCTTCACTGCTGTTAGTGGGGATGAACGTCTGTACATGGGAAACTCCTCTTCGTCTAAGGTTGAGGGCAAGGGAACCGTAGTTTTAAAGTTTACTTCGGGAAATGTTCTCACATTGAAAGATGTTTTTTATGTCCCTGAGGTTAGGAAGAATCTGGTGTCCGGTTTTGTCTTAGTTAAGAAAGGTTTTAAAATTGTTCTAGAGAGTGATAAGGTAGTTGTGACTAAGGGAGGTGCTTTTGTGGGGAAAGGTTATGTTCATGAGGGTCTTTTCAAACTAAATGTAACCGTGGATGATAATAATAAAATATCTACTTCTTCTGCTTATTTGATTGACTCTTGTGATATGTGGCATTTTAGACTTGGTCATGTAAATAAGGCATCCATTAAAAAATTAATGTTTTTGGAAAACATACCAAAATCTGATATTTCTACCAACTCTAAATGTGAAATATGTGTTGAATCAAAATATGCTAAAAAACCTTTTCCAAGTGTCGAAAGAAGTTCAACTGTTTTAAGTTTAATACATTCTGATCTTTGTGATTTAAAAGGTTATGATCCCGAAAACATACATGTATCTAATAAATCCTAGGTTCGGGGCAAAGGACACGCACTGTATACTCTGTAAACGCTCCCTGAAGTATATAGAAATAATACTGACTGCACCACCGTGGACGTAGGCATTCTTGCTGAACCACGTACATTTCCTGTTGTGTGATTAACATTTTATCTTCTTTATTCTTCTTGGTAATTGCGCTTCTCTTATCTATTTGTGTTGAATAATATTTGTTACCACAAGCACATATACATACCATTGACACGGATCATTTTTCAAAAATAGTAAAATAAGTTTTTATGGATCCCTTCAAATGTTTAAATACCACACAAAAAAACTTAACTAAAAAATAATTTTTTTGCTATTTTAAAAAATGATCCCCGTTAGCGGTACGTATAGACGTTCGACAATCTATACATACCGCTGACGCGGACCATTTTTTTTAAATAGTAAAAAAAATATTTTACTATTTTTTGCTATTTGAAAAAAAAAATGGGTCGCACAAGTGTTTTGTATAAGTGCTCTGACCACCTATACATACCGCTGACGCTATAATAAGGGAGGTTCATGAAGATATTAGGATCATTTTTAAAGCTAAACCCTACAAGGGTCCTTTCTCTAGATTCCTTAATTCTTTCATAGATGATTTTTCCATTGTTTGTTCCTAAGTTTGTAAGCCTCCGAAGAAGGGCTTTTCTTCTTCTGTATCAATAAATGAGTTCTCTTCAAAAAAAAAAAAAAAAAACATACCGCTGGCGCAGACCAACATATTAGAAAAAATGGTCCGCGCCAACGGTACGTATAGGTGGTCCGCGCCAGCGGTATGTATAGCAAAAAAATTATTCTCTTATTTTTTAATGATTCTCTTATTTTTAAAGGTCCGTGCCATCGGCACCCCTAATTTTGAAACTCTTTTTTTTTTTTAATTTTACAACATTTAAGACAATTTTTGTATTTCTTAAAACTGTTTAAAGGTCCGCGTAAAAAAACAATTCTAAGAACAATTTTTGTATTTTTGTATTTCGTGTCTTATCTTGTTGTATTTTAACACATATAATTTTAACATATTTTTTTTATTAGACAGTTTTTTTTTTTTTGAAAATTATGTTTTAAAAAAAATAATTTTATATTTGACAAAGCAAAAAAAAAAGTGTATGTTAATGACGTGGCAAGTGCACATTTTAAGTAGGAAACCAAAGTCGCTGTATTCTTACTCTTTGTGATTATTACAAATGTTAGTAAATTTTGTTTTGCTATTTGTGTGATAAATTTTTGCCAAACAAATTTGTCACTTCTTAAAATTTTTTATTTTTATTTTTTTTTTACACTAAAACACTTTAAAAATTGTTTTATAAACTTTTAAAAAACAATTTTAAATAAAAAAAAAAACTGTTTTATAAACTGTTTTAAAAAAAGAGTTGTTTAAAAAAATATTTTAAATGTTTAAAAACAGTTAAAAAAACTGTTTTAAATAAAAAATGTTTTATAGAACTGTTTTATAAAAAAGCGGTTTTAAAAGTGTTAAAAGCACTGTTTTAAAAGGTCTAAAAACTGTTTTCAATAATTAAAAAACTGTTTCGAATATTGTAAAAATTGTTTTATAGAAATGTTGTAAAAAAACTGTTTTAAAAATTGTTTTAATAATGTATTCTAAAAACCGTTTCATAAACACTGTTTTATAAAAATGTTTTTAAATGTTTTTAAAAAATGTATGAAAAAATATTTAAATAAACTAATTGAATTGACTTTAATTTTGCCTAATTGATTGTTTGATAACTTCATGTGAGAAAACTATGTCTTATCTTTGTTTTGCTATTTGTGTGATAAATTTTTGCCAAACAAATTTGTCACTTCTTAAAATTTTTTATTTTTATTTTTTTTTTACACTAAAACACTTTAAAAACTGTTTTATAAACTTTTAAAAAACAGATTTAAATAAATAAAAAAACTGTTGTATAAACTGTTTTAAAAAAAAGAGTTGTTTAAAAAAAAATTAAATGTTTAAAAACAGTTAAAAAAACTGTTTTAAATAAAAAATGTTTTATAGAACTGTTTTATAAAAAAGCGGTTTTAAAAGTGTTAAAAGCACTGTTTTAAAATGTCTAAAAACTGTTTTCAATAATTAAAAAACTGTTTCGAATATTGTAAAAATTGTTTTATAGAAATGTTGTAAAAAAACTGTTTTAAAAATTGTTTTAATAATGTATTCTAAAAACCGTTTCATAAAAACTGTTTTATAAAAATGTTTTTAAATGTTTTTAAAAAATGTATGAAAAAATATTTAAATAAACTAATTGAATTGACTTTAATTTTGCCTAATTGATTGTTTGATAACTTCTTGTGAGAAAACTAGATAAAATTTGACAAATTTTAACCGTGAAATTTTTTGTCGTCCCCACTTTTGAATCAAACAGATCATAATATTTCTTTTAAACACGGATTTAAAACTAGTAAAGTTTAAAATCCAAAATTTTTAAAAAATGATTAAAGTTTATTAAAACAATTTTATCTGATATTAAAGTTGTGAAAAAAATTAAAACAAATCAGTTTTCTTTGTAAAAAAGGAAAAACGAAAAAGTGGAAGACATGTAATAAAATATATACTGATATAGAGTTTTGGGTTTGTGGTTATTGTTGCCCCCAACGAGAACACCTGAGTTATATTCTAGATTCACAAAGAAATGAAGGATTTTATGGATACTATTCAGTTCAACCAGCTGGTAGTAGTTGGCATATGGTCCATGATTGCACGTTTGATGTTGTAGTTGAGACTGACAACTCACACCTCATAAATGCGAAAATTTATATAAACCGCATTTTAACACCTCATTTCCTTTTTCTTTTTTTTTTAAGTTTCTTGTTTGTAAGAATGAATATAAAAATTGTTTTTTATATAAAAATTAAAACTATTTTCCTATAAGTATAATAAAACAGTTTTTTTTAAAGTAAACAGTTTTTTATTAAAAGTAAAAAAAAATATTTTTTCCATAAATAAAAAAATATTATAATTATTAACATGATATCGCGATTGATTAGTGTTGTTAGCGCGGACCCACATTCCCGCACCCACTTCATTTGTTGAATGTGGTTATGCGTAAGTGACACTAATTAGTCGCGATATTTTTTCAATAAAAAATATCGCGATCAATTAGTGACGTTGACGCGGATCCACTTCATTTGTTGAATGTGGGCGCGTCAGCGGCACTAATTAATTGCGATATTTTTTTAATAGAAAATATCATTATTAATTAGTGCCGCTGACGCAGACCCACATCATTTGTTGAATGTGGGTCCGCGCCAGCGACACTAATTAATCGCGATATTTTTTATTGAAAAAATATCGCGATTAATTAGTGACGTTGGTGCGGACCCACATTCAACAAATGAAATCGGTCCGGGAATGTGGGTCCGCGCCAACGACATTAATTAATCGCGATATTTTTTCTCGCTCGGACCCACATTCCCGGACCCAAATCATTTGTTGAATGTAAGTCCGCGCCAGTTACACTAATTAATTGCCATATTTTTTTTAAACCGTTTTTTATTAGAATTTATAAAATATTTTTTTAAATGCTGTTTTTATTTAAAAAAATTGTTTTAGAGCGTTTTTTTATTAGTAAACATAATTTTTTTAATTTATGAATTTTTTTTTTTTAATTTTAATAAAAAGTTGTTTAAATTTAATAAAAAACTGTTTTTATATTAATAGGACTTTGTTTTATATCGAGAAAACGGTTAAAAAAAGAATAGAAAACTTTTATAAAAAAATGACAAAAAAGACAAAAATGTGGTCTCTGGGAGGTTTTACCTGCGGTTCATGTAGAACCTTGAGTCATAAATTGTTGTGCTGGGAATGCTGTGGTGGACAACGTGCTTCTGACCACTGTCCCATGCTAATTCACACTGTCCCATGCTTCTGACCATACGGTTGATAAAAATAAAATTCACTTTTTAATTAGAATAATTATATTCCTGACGCGACTGTCACGCGCGTCCCAATAAAATTTCCCAAATTGCCGTATTTCAATCTCGCGACAATTTCAATAGTTTCAATATTCATATAACATCATATGTATACACATTATAATCAAATACCAACTCACATCTCGTTAGTATTTTATCTGGATTAATTCTCAATTAATTCACATTTAATTTAATTAATCCCATAAATAAATATCGATAAAAATGCGGGGTATTACATACTTCCCCCCTAATAACAGAATTTCGTCCCCAAATTCGGAACTAAAAAGTACTTGGTAAAAACAACTCTGGATAACGTTCGCGCATCTCATCCTCGCGCTCCCATGTGGACTCCTCGGCATTATGATGCCACCACTGAACACGCACTAACGGAACTATCTTTGATCGCAGTTTCCGCTCACTTCGGTCCAAAATAGCAATCGGCCTCTCCTCGTAAGAGCTATCAGGCTGGAGATCGATGTCCTCCAAAGCAATGTGAGAATGAGCCAAATCGTCTCTAAGATATTTCCTTAGCGAGGAAATATGAAACACATCATGAATCCTGTGTAAATGCTCCGGTAACCCAAGTCTATACGCAACAGACCCAATCCGCTCGATGATAGGAAATGGTCCCACGTATCTCGGTGTCAATTTCCCCTTCTTCCCAAATCGTATAATCCCCTTCATAGGCGATACTCTGAGTAAAACCTGGTCCCCCATTTGGAACTCCCTGAAGAACCTCTTTGCATCAGCATAGCTCTTCTGTCGATCTTGAGCTACCCGAATGCGACTTCGTATCAATTCTATCCATGCCGAAGTATCCTGAATCACTTCCGGGACAAGTATTTGTTGTCCCCCACCTCCAACCAACATGCTGGGGAACGACAAGGTCTACCGTATAACGGCTCAAATGGAGCCATGCCAATGGTGAACTGGTAGGAGTTGTTGTAAGAAAACTCTACTAGTGGAAGATACTGCTCCCATCCACCCCCAAAATCAATGATGCACATACGCAACATGTCCTCCAACATCTGGTTTGTACGCTCGGTTTGCCCATCGATCTGCGGGTGATATGTCGTACTCAACCGCAACTCCGTGCCCATGGCTTCCTGAAAACTCTCCCAAAACCGCGAAACAAATATCTTGTCTCGGTCAGACACGAAATTTAGGGGCACACCGTGAAGTCTCACTATTTCTGCAATAAAAGGCTGGGCATACTGTCCTGTAGTGTAGTCTATCCTTACGGGTAGAAAATGAGCGACTTTGGTCAACCTGTCCACAATCACCCAAATGGAGTCATGACCTCTCTATGATGTAGGCAACCCCGTGATAAAGTCCATGGATATGCTCTCCCACATCCACATCGGGACCTCTAATGGCTGTAGAAGTCCTGCCGGTCTCTCATGATCCACTTTTACCAGCTGACAAGTGGCGCATTTAGAAACAAACACGGCAATATCTCTCTACATCCCGCTCCACCAATACTGACGTCTCATATCTTGGTACATTTTGTCCCCACCAGGATGTACCGCGAACCGTGAGCCGTGCGACTCTGCCATCACCTCGTGTCGTAATTCCTCCCCTTCCGGAACTACCAGTCTCCCGTTGAAGCGTAATCCCCCGTCTGAACTAACGGTATAGGACTCGGCTCCCTCTGCTAGTAATCGAACTATCTGCTCCTGACAGAACAAGTCATTTGCCTGTGCCTTTACCACCTTCGTGACAATCTGCGGTGTGACAGTCATCACAGACATGAACGATCGGGCCACTGCATCCTGGTGTCCCAACTCCTTCCACTTTGCCTTCCACACCCCTGCCACTTCATCTACCGGCCTACGACTCAACGCGTCTGCTACCACGTTAGCCTTCCCCGGGTGATATTGGATATCAAACTGATAATCCTTCACAAACTCAAGCAACCTTCGCTGCCGCATATTCAACTCCTTCTGCGTGAATAGGTACTGTAGGGACTTATGGTCCGTGAACAATCGAAACTTCTCCCCCAAAAGGTAATGTCTCCAAATCCGAAGGGCAAATACCACTGCCGCTAACTCCAAGTCATGGGTGGGGTAATTCTTCTCGTGAGGCTTAAGCTTACGGGAAACATAAGCTATGGCCTGACTCTCCTGTTGCAATACACCTCCAAGTCCTTGCAAGGACGCATCAGTGTAAACTAGATACTCAACTCCCGGTCTCAGCAATGCTAACACAGGTGCTGAGGTCAACTTGTCCTTCAACTCATCAAATGCCAACTGACAGGCATCACTCCAAATGAATGGCACACCCTTACAAGTCAGATGTGTCAAAGGGACCGCTATCTTTGAGAAACCCCGAATAAACCTCCTGTAGTATCCTGCTAGGCCCAAGAAACTACGGATCTCAGTCAGTGACGTGGGTTGTCCCCACTCCCTCACCGCGGATACCTTTCCCGGATCAACAGATATCCCCCGGTCGGAAATAATATGCCCCAAAAACTTAACTTCCTTCAACCAAAACCCGCACTTCTCATACTTTGCATACAGCTCGTTCTGACGTAGCGTCTGCAAAACCTGCCTCAAATGCTCGGCGTGCTCCTCCTCTGTCTGGGAGTAGACCAGAATATCATCAATGAAGACAATGACGAACTGATCTAGGAACTCTCTGAACACCCTATTCATCAAGTCCATAAACACGGCTGGAGCATTGGTCAAACCAAAAGGCATAACCCGAAACTCGTAGGAACCATATCTCGTTAAGAAAGCAGTCTTCGAGACGTCCTCCTCCCTGATACGCAACTGATGGTATCCCGATCGCAAATCAATCTTTGAGAAGAAAGAAGTTCCTCTCAACTGGTCGAATAAGTCATCGATTCGGGGCAACGGATACTTATTCTTTATCGTGACCTTATTCAACTCCCGGTAATCCACACACAACCTCAACGATCCATCCCTTTTCTTAAAGAACAACACAGGGGCACCCCACGGCGAAGTACTCCTCCGAATAAACCCCTGACCCAACAACTGCTCAATCTGATCCCGTAACTCTCTCATCTCAGCTAGAGCCATACGGTAAGGTGCGCGGGCAATAGGCCGAGTGCCCGGCGTCAAATCAATCACAAAATCTATCTCCCTACTCGGAGGTAGTCCAGGTATATCCTGAAATACATCGGCGAACTCACTAACAACGGGTATCGAATCAAGTGGTATCACCACTTCCTTAGAGGTCTCCTCCTCTATGTAGTACAAATGAGTGGGCGATCCTCCCTCAGGACGAGGCATCGCCACTAAAAACATCTCCTGCCCGGGAATGGCAAAGATAATACTCCTACTAAAACAGTCAATCATGGCTCGGTACGCAACTAGCCAATCCATACTAATAATGTCATCATACTCGGTCATCTCTAACACTAACATATCCGCGGGTAAAGTAAACCTCCCAATCTCTATACCCATGCCTCTATATATAAGCGAAATCATGGAACCCCTACTCAACGGTGAATCAACACAAGTAACCGTACTCTCGACGGTGACTAACAACCCAATGGTGCGTGCAAATCTCATAGCAATGAAACAATGTGTGGCTCCCGTGTCAAACAAAATACGCCCCATAGTCCCCTGAATAGAGAACATACCCTCAATGGCTGGTGGATCATGTGGGGCTGCGGCCTGCTGGAGCTGATATACTCTCCCATACTGCAGTTGTCCCTGCTGAACTGGGACCGCTGGAATGGGTGGTAATGCTGCCATCTGTGGTGGTGCTGGGAGAGCGGCGGGAAACATAGGCCTCTGCGGCTCCTGTCGGGCACCCTGCTGCTGCTGCTGTGGGGCCCTGCCCCTATCAGGACAATCCTGGCGTTTATGGCCAGTCTTGCCACAAACATAACACTTGCCCGGGAAGTTTCCCCCTCTCTGTCCCTGCTGCCCTCGGCCCTGGTGGCCGTTACCATTCCTCCCCTGACCCTGCTGGCCCGGCTGAAACTGCTGTTGACCATTCTGCCCCTGCTGGCCCTGATGGCCGTTCAGACCCTAATGGCCCTGCCTAAAACCTCCCTGTCCGTGCCTGAAATTCCCCGATCTGAACCTCTTATGATCCCCCTGCTGGAAACCCTAGTCACCCTGCCTTTGTCCCTGAGCAGATTGTGCCCCACTGGCACCATTTCCCCCAGTCCTGCCCTGATGGCTGGACTCTCCTGATCTCTTGCTCTCAGACATGTGAAAGCGATGATCCTGGTAGTGTAGTAATGCAGCGTTAACCACATCAGAATAAGTGGCCAACGAGAGATTCCCCAATAAATGTTGACGGATCCTCCAAGTCAATCCATCTGTAAACTTCTGAATCTTTTTCTCCTCTGTCGGTATTTCATCCGGAACAATGTTCAGTAGATTAGTGAATTCGGCCTCATACTCGGCCACAGTCCTTCCCTCCTGTCTAAGGTTCATCAACTTCCTCCTCATTTCCGTGTGAACAGCTGACGGAAAATATTTGCGATCGAACCGCACCCAGAACTCCTGTATCGTGAGAGTATCTCTCTCCTCTACGGTGGTAATAGACTCCCACCACTGCAATGCAGATCCCACTAGCTTGAAAGTAGTTAGTATCTGCCTCTGAACATCGGTGCACTCATACATCCTCAAGTACCTCTGAATATCTTTCCTCCACTGACTAGATACCACAACATCGGAGCTACCTCCGAACTCCGGAGGGTGTGCTTTCTGAAAAGCATCACGAACGCGTTCCCAAGCAGACGGGAATGCATGTTCCTGAACTGGCGCGGCTACCGGCGCCTGGGGTGGTGCCTGCTGTACAACGGCTAGGGCGGCATTTACCGCTTGGGCTACAATAGCTGAAACCTCGACGGCATTCATGTTGCCCTGTACTGGTGCTGGCTGGGGTTCTGGCTGTGCATTCCTAGGAACCCGTGGTGCACGTCGTGGAGGCATCTGAAATAAGAGTAAGGTCTATAAGTTCGCAGTTATAAACCCAAAATAGCTGAAGAGCGAAGCATACTTAAAAGAATACAACAGTCCTAAAATATAGGGCTCTACATCAAAGAAAGCTCAGCGGAAACATAATAAGCCGTACAGATCCTAAAGGACACTAGAACCTGATGCTCTGATACCACCTGTGACACCCCGACTAATTAAATACCGGGTAGCTACTCCTTTATTAAATTAATACAAAATGCCAAGTTGGTTCAGTTAATAGCATCACTGTCGAAAACATTTTTATAATTACTAACCACCTAGTATTTAAAAAGTGAGTCGCCAAATTTTAAGTTAACTCTGATTAACATGCAATAAGTGAAATATAAAGGATAACATAACAATTCACAATAAAGTCCAACTATAGTAATCATCAAATAATAATAAGTCTGGAGGAAATACTCCTTACAACAATCAAAATACGGAACTGAAATAAGAACAATAGCATGTATCCTGAATTAATTACAAACCAAAGATTGAATAACTGAATTGTAAAGTGTCTCTAAAAGAAATGGGCGACATGCCCTACAAATGATGAAACTGAATATGGAATCAAGACAAGAAAAGGAGGCGTCTACTGTCAAGGCCCTGTAACTTCCACAACAGCTACAGCTCGTCACCTGAATTGAATTCCTATGCATGGTGTCCTTGTGGCTGGGCACCTAAAATGGTTTTTACAAAAAGATAGATTTGAAAGCAAACGGGTCAGAGCCCGAATGTGGAGAATATTTTAAAAACAGCAAGTGTTTTAACAACATTTAAAACAATGAATGCAAAGTACATGTTAGGACGTGCTCTCACATAAAATACTCACCTCTCGACTACTTGTGCACTCCTAACGAAACGTACCCATACAAGTGATTCTCATATCTATCTAGACCAAAACAATTATTAACCTTTCTACTCGATTCGCAATTTAATTTCAACATCATCAATTGAATAGAGAGTTTTACATTAAATTCCTGGATTCTCAATTATTAGAAATACAAAGCACTATAGGTTAACTCTTTTTATCTTTAATCGTGCAACACAATAATTATATTTTACTATATAAACGTGATAAGTCTTTTCATCTACCCGTATATTATTCACATCATAAATATACAATACTAGCACCCCGAGACTAAGCTACGGTGCACACATACTCTGCTATCCATCCCGGTACATCACGTACATAAGGATCACGCATTTCGAATCTCTCAGGAATCGTTCTCAGATAATAGCAAATCACAAACAACGGAGGCGAACACAGTCACATCACATGGGTCACGCACATACCTACGCTCCCACGATCAACAAACTTATTAACATCTCAATAAGTCCTTCTCTGACCTATGTTCTCGAGGTACCAGTCTATATCCCCCCGTAGGCACACAAAGATTAAATGGTCATAAACGAACGCAAACCTCCTTTGATAGCAAGTATGGTAGGTATGTCATACACATAAGTCATATACTAAGCATTCACACATCTTAGATATCTCAATGTTAATAAAGGTATATTCTACATCCTTATACCATTATACCAATTTTATACATTTTTAAGTCGTCCGATAATATATAATGTAGACTGTCGACACATCTCACGTCATAGTTTCTTGTACTTAAAACCTATCTCAAGGGATTACTAAGTCTCCTATTATTCCCACATATAACATCATTATTCTTAAGATCCTCACTTCTGCCCCAAACCTCATTTTCTCAAATTATTCGAATTTACTCTATTAACCCTAATATTATCTCACTCATCGAATTTTATTAGATTTCATAAAAATTCCTCAAATTGAATTCTAACTCTGGTCCAAATTTTATAACCATACCTACGGGTCTTCCTTAAGTCTAAGGTTATTTATAAAATCTCCATTTATAATTTTCTAAGGGTTAACATCATTAAAATTTAACTACGAAAAATATTACTCATTCTGGGAAGGTCGATCGATCGACCTTGAGCATCGATCGATCGATGGTTGTCGATCGATCTACTGATGAATGTCGATCGATCGATTGCACCAGATAGGCTACGGACTGCTTCGTTTTGCAGTCCTCAAATCGTCCCAAAACTCCATTATAATGCATGAAACTCTAATCTAACGTTATAATATCATCATACAACCATCCTACAACATTGTTAACGTTCTAAAACCAATAAATCATCAACCAAGGGCTTTATTTGGATCAAAACTTCATCAAGAACCCTAGTTTTCTATTTCTTTCAAGAACACTAATAATACTCTTCTTAAATCCGTTTTTAGATCATCAAGGGTTATATTTTGAATTCATAATTCGTCCAGAATATGTCTACATGCAAATCCTAACATGGTTTATAGTTTTAATCCTCAAATTCATGGTTTTGTATCAATCTTCCAAGACAAATTCGATAATTACCCTAAACATGGAAGAACATATCATTGAATCAATTGTAATTAAATCACTTGCCTTATGTTCCAGATTTTTGTTGTTGGTTGAAGGAGATTGAATTGCTTTCTCTCTCTCTGCAGAATTCTCCTCTCTCTTTCTCTCTCTACAAGTTCTTCTCCAAGATGACAATGGTGGTTTAGAGGTTGCCTTAGGAACCTCTTAAAATTTCTTCCAATGACTCCCGTAGCCCATTAAGTCATTTAGTGTTGTTAGTGGGTTTAGTGGGTAAAGACTAAATCAGATTTTAACTTTTAATTTTCGTGGGTTTTAATTCCCAAAATTTCGAAATTACCAAACTACCCTTTTGGGTTGTCGGTATGGCCTAAAAATGCCCCGGGACCCAAACTAAATCTCCGGCTAGTGTTTTCTGACTATTTCGACCCTTACGGATGCGTTGGCGCACTCAAAATTACCATACGGTTGATAAAAATAAAATTTACTTTTTAATTAGAATAATTATATTCCTGACGCGACTGTCACGCTCGTCCCAACAAAATTTCCCAAATTGCCGTATTTCAATCTCGCGACAATTTCAATAGTTTCAATATTCATATAACATCATATGTATACACATTATAATCAAATACCAACTCACATCTCGTTAGTATTTTATCCGGATTAATTCTCAATTAATTCACATTTAATTTAATTAATCCCATAAATAAATATCGATAAAAATGCGGGGTATTACATGTTACGAATGAAATATTAGGTACCCTTTAATTGCGTGGTAACACTCATGATGATAGACCAACTTGAAATCCTTGCGCTAAGAGTAAATTTTACATTAAATCTTGTCATATTTCCCTTGTTGACACCGGTCTCAACACCTCCTTTAATGAATTTTGGAATAAAATTTGGCTTCTTAATTCCTCAAAAATTAAAATATTTCATTTCGCTTGTGTTGCGTGGAAAACTTATAACTAATGCGCATACGTTGGTGAGAGGTATCACTGCCAATGCGGATTGTGACTTACGTAAGATTTGGTTTAATATTTTACAAGTTTCGATGAGTGGCACCAAAGTATGTATCTTACTTTCCATGAGTGGGTTATAAATAATATTTGGCGTAAGAAAAATAATGACTAGAATGCAAACAAATGGTATGTGATATTTATTTCTCGTATTTAGAATGCTAATAATTTACTTGTTTTTTAAGGAAAATAGACTCTACCTCACTTGATTTCCAATTTGGATCGCAATGATATCAAACTAGATTTCACGGGAAATGATAATCAATTGATGATTGATACTGTGTCACTAATTTCATGGGTGTTTTCACCTACGAATGAGATTAAAGCGAACACCAATGGAAGTTAGAATGAAATGATTTAAATTGGAGCCTTTGGAGGATTGGAACGAGATGATCAAGGAGGGTGGATGGTGGGCTTCTATGGGAAATTGAGAGGTCCAGCTTAATGTCTTAAAGCCGAGCTTTATAGATTATATAAGGGACTAAATATGATAAGGGAACGAGGATGGAAGAATACGCATGCGGAATCAGATTCCCTTCCGGTGGTGTGCCTCGTTAACTAAACAGATATAACTTATTGTAAGTACATATTTTCAGAGGTCCGTTATCAATTTGTTATGTCATATACCGCTACACCGTCGAAGACCATTCAAGAGACATCTACATCAAAGACGGATCCGAATTATTCAAGTTCTTCATCATTCAAAGCTCCACGAAGTTTACTTTGGTATGGTTATGTTTTAAATACCTTTACTTTTCACTTAGAGCTTTTGGGAGATTTTTACAAAATATTTTCTAAGTGTTGGAGCAGACTTTTTCGTCAAATATTGAGAATGAGTATTTTTTCTAAGTTTTGAAGCGGACCTCGATTTTGACGCCCAGGTCGTTCGCGCGAGATCAGCATCTCGTTCGAACGAGATTGGAAGTCGCGTGATGTTATTTGAACGACATGCGTACTTCGTTAGAGCGACATATGCTTCTCGTTCGAACAAGCTCTATTTTTCAGGCGGCGCATTTTACTATAAATACTCATTATTTGGTAACGTTTTCATTAAGAAGTCCATACGTTTTCCAGAACAGAAACACTACCAAAACAGTAATCTTTAGGCTTCTTATTTTAGGGGTTTAATCCTCTTTTATTTACAATTCACAAAACTCCCATCTTGCTTTAGTGAATTGTTTTGGTGTTCAAGAACACAACTTTTGCCCTTGTTTATTATTTGTGGGGAGATCTCTATAACCGACAGCTGCGTGCTATTGTGGAGGGAGTCCTTGTGAAGATTTCAGGCTGCGTGTCTAGGATTACGGTCCTTGTGGTGTAGTTGCGCGTGAACCACTGTAGATTTCTAGCCGTTGCTTTGAAGGTTTGACCAAGACACCGTGCGTTACTCATGTGGGCGATGCAAGTTGGTATGTAAGTTAATGGTCTTGTAAACTTTTCAAAGTTCTAGAAATAAAAGGTTTTGCCCTACGGGGATTTTTTCTTAAGCTTGTGTTGCATGCTTTATTTATTTTATGGGTTGACACACGCACACACGCAGTTGAATGATTTGGGGCTGATTTATTTTGGTTTAAAAATAGACACTAATTAAATAAGTGTCCCAACATAGAAAGTTGCGAATTTAATAAATTATCACACAGTCGCACTCTTCTCAAATTGGTATCAGAGCGGGTTACGCTAATTTATCGCGTATTCCTATTTTTCGCAAAAATTGGTGTGATATTGATTTTTTTTTAAATCAGTTCTGTGAAAAATCGCAATTTTTCCAATGGAACGCCCATTTAATGAGGAGCCTATTTTTGAAAAAGTTCACGACCGTGCTGAAAAATTAAAAAGTTTGAATTTGAAACTTTGCAAAAGAATTAATGTTTTGGAAAAAGAAACTTCTCTCTTTAAAAGTAAGATTGAATATTTGCAAGCGTTTCAAACTCAAAGTGATATTTGTCGTGAGCACTTTGGTAATTTGGGTATTGATTTTGATTCTGAAAATTGCCAAAAAGAAGAGTGATGAGAAAGTCCTTGTTTTAGAGAATGAATTGAAGGACTTAAAAAATTCTAGGGTTCCCTTTTGTGCCGTTGAGGATAAAAAATTAATCGATGATTTTACGACACATGAAAAGACTCTTAGGGATAAGTTTGTTTTAATTGAGGGGGAGCGTGATAAACTATTAAGTTTAATTGAAAATTTGAAAAAGAAATCCCTGTCTTTGGAAGAGTCTAATTCTTTGCTTGAGTCAAAAATTTTAAAGTTAATAAATGATTTCACTGACTCAAGTAGGTTTGATAGTGATGGTAATTGCTCATCTTGTTCTCATGCTTCTAGTGCTAAAGCCAAAACCATTATTTGTTTTAGAGGGTCAACCGTTCCACCCATTTACACTTGTTAATATTGTGATAGGAAAGGTCACATTAGGAGATTTTGTTTTGATCTTGGAAGATATCCTAGGAATTCGAAGTCTAGTGTTTTGTTGGTTCCCAAAACCCCGTGTCGACGTGTTACATCCGTTTGGATTAGGAAATCACTTTTGGATACACTAGATTTTAGAATACTTGATTCTCATTTGCTTGCACATGATTCTTCTCTTTCCATATCATATAGATGATTGTGTTTGCATGTTTGTCATACGCTAGTTATGCTTTTTGATATATTTTTGCTAGCGTTGTGACATGTAATTTTTGTATAAATTTTTGCTTTTGAAAAATTTTGAAAAATACAAAAAGATTTTATTTTGACAAAATTTTTGAAAAATCTAAAAATATTTTTGTATTTTGTTTGCACCGTTTATGGATGAAGACTTAGGATGACCAAGTCACAATATCATTCCATTTTTTATGGGACTATTTGATAGTGTTTTGAGACAATAAGTCAATTCATCCTTGTGCTTTATAATGTTTGGAGTCATTAAGATGTAATTAAGTGTTACTTCCTACATGTTTGACTCATGTTTCCTTTATTGCACACATGCACGGATTTGTTTGATTATTGTGCTTGTCTTATCACATGTTGGTTGGGTGTTTTCACTTCAATCATGTCCTTAAAACGAACCAGGCGCGATAAATTTTGATAAGGAAATTGTGCATATAAAAACCGTTTTGTGAGTTTGTGTGCTTTATTTGAAAACGGGGAGGGGCTGCGAAAGGTAATTATCTATTCCTTCCACAAAAGCCACCGTTAAAAAGGACCTAAAAATTGAGGAATTTTATTATCTGGGGTCCAAAGAGGTTTAAAAGAGCCCGAAAAAATTTAAAGGCAATAAAAAGGAAATTCATGCAAAAAAAAGGGGGCATTTTAGGTTTTTGCACCAATTCTCCAAAGTTTGAGAATTTAGTTTATTCACCTCTAAAAGAAAATATATATGAGGGTGTTTGGTACGAGAATTAAAACGGTTTTGCACGTCCTTGAAATGCTTGAAAATGCCCTACATAGTTTTGGACGTTATTGGTGTGGAAATCATTTGACTTTGATTTGTGGATTTGTATAAGTCGATGTCATTTAAATTCCACAAATTTTTACACCTAAGGATTTTTTTGATGTTCATTCGTTAGGGGTACACGTATTCATCGTGCACATATGATTGATTGAGTTGATTTACCTACCGAATGTGTACACACCCATTCCTTTCGTTTCCATGTCTTGGTTGTTTGAGTTTAAATCCATGGTGTGATTTTTGTATTATATTTTTTTTCAAAGTTGTATCTTATTTTTGTATGAAAAATTTTTAAAAATCAAAAATAGTTTGTGAATGTTTTTTTGAGATATCCCTTTGCATCTGCGTAGTTTGATCCTTGTTTACTATGCATTTTATCGTGTCACTCCATGTTTTGATTGTTTCTTCTTATCTGTCTATTTGGGGACATCATAAAAAGGGAGAGAAAGAATTATCATGTTATGGGGGATTTTTTGCATTATGGGGGAGATTTGATTATTAATGCTTTATTCTTATATCATTTCAAACTCGATGCGTCACGAAGGTTTTTGCTTTATCTCATGTGTGTAGGTATAAATATCGAAGATCATGATGTTGCACACCCTGATGAGAAAAGCTTTGAGATTTGACGAAAATGATTGAAGAACAGTTTTGAGTTCTTGCAAATTTATTCATGGGAGGGTAGATTTGTATAGGCATTTTGGTTTTTGATAATTCGGATTTTTATGTATGTACCGGCATAGACATAGGGGGATATTTGTAAGGACATATTTTCATAGGTCCGTTATCAATTTGTTATGTCATATATCGCTACACCGTCGAAGACCATTCAAGAGACATATACATCAAAGACGGATCCGAATTATTCAAGTTCTTCATCATTCAAAGCTCCCCGAAGTTTACTTTGGTAAGGTTATGTTTTAAATACCTTTACTTTTCACTTAGAGCTTTTGGGAGATTTTTACAAAATATTTTCTAAGTGTTGGAGCGGACTTTTTCGTCAAATATTGAGAATGAGTATTTTTTCTAAGTTTTGAAGCCGACCTCGATTTTGACGCCCAGGTCGTTCGCGCGAGATCAGCATCTCGTTCGAACGAGAATGGAAGTCGCGTGATGTCATTTGAATGACATGCGTACTTCGTTCGAGCGACATATGCTTCTCGTTCGAACGAGCTCTGTTTTCGAGGCAGTGCATTTTACTATAAATACTCATTATTTGGTAACGTTTTCATTAAGAAGTCCATACGTTTTCCAGAACATAATCACTGCCAAACAGTAATCTTTAGGCTTCTTCTTTAGGGGTTTAATCCTTTTTTGTTTACAATTCACAAAACTCCCATCTTGATTTAGTGAATTATTTTGGTGTTCAAGAACACAACTTTTTCCCTTGTTTATTCTTTGTGGGGAGAGCTCTACAACCGACAGCTGCGTGCTATTGTGGAGGGAGTCCTTGTGAAGATTTCAGACTGCGTGTCTAGGATTGCGGTCCTTGTGGTATAGCTACACGTGAACCACTACAGATTTATAGCCGTTGCTTTGAAGGTTTGACCAAGACACCGTGCATTACTCTTGTGGGCGATGCAAGTTGGTATGTAAGTCAATGGTCTTGTAAACTCTTCAAAGTTCTAGAAATAAAAGGTTTTGCCCTGCCGGAATTTTTCCTTAAGCTTGTGTCGCATGCTTTATTTATTTTATGGTTTGACACATGCACACACGCAGTTGAATGATTTGGGGATGATTTATTTTGGTTTAAAAATAGACACTAATTAAATAAGTGAAGATTTCAGACTGCGTGTCTATGATTGCAGTCCTTGTGGTATAGCTGCGCGTAAACCACTGCAGATTTCTAGTGGTTGCTTTGAAGGTTTGACGAAGACACCGTGCGTTACTCTTGTGGGCGGTGCAAGTTGGTATGTAAGTCAATGGTCTTGTAAACTTTTCAAAGTTCTAGAAATAAAAGGTTTTGCCCTGCGGGGATTTTTCCTTAAGCTTGTGTCGCATGCTTTATTTATTTTATGGTTTGACCCACGCACACACGCAGTTGAATGATTTGGGGATGATTTATTTTGGTTTAAAAATAGACACTAATTAAATAAGTGTGCCAACATAGAAAGTTGCGAATTTAATCAATTATCACACAGTCGCACTCTTCTCACTTATCACCCATATGCCAATCTTATTAAGGACTGGATAGACTTGATTATGCAAACAAAGTCATAAATTGTTCATTTACTGAGAGAAGGAAACAAATGCACAAATTGGCTGACGCAGGAAGGAGAAAACCAAGATGAATGCAATGTAGAGCTTCATTCCCCTCTACAACAACTATGATATCTAATGAATGAAGACTTTGTTGGAAATTGGACTTAGAAAAAGCTATCCAGAATTTTCTGGAAAGAATTTAAGCAACTTCGAGCTCAAATTTAGGTGGGACCTACGCTACAATAATTGTGGGACAATATACGAACGCGTTCTCCTCCGCAAGGAGATTAACGTAGTATATTCACATGTCAAATTTCATTAAGTTATGAATGATAAATATGTCCCCAAAGTGACCCACAAAGCAATGAAAGTTGATGTATTGGGTATGTTTTAACTCTTGTCCCACATTGGAAGAGTAGTGGGAAAATGATGAGTTAATAAAACCCAAATAATGGACTAAGGCTTGGATGCCTTGGGGTATCCCAACTCTTTGAAGGGGAGATGCCCTAAGCTATGCAAGGGTTGACTTTCTATCAAAGGTCCACACGCGCGCGTCCGTCCGGTCGATCGGCTCGGCTTCGGCTTATCTCCTACAATTTTTAGCTGAATTAATTTAACTTTCTGGGCTTTAATTATTAATTAATTAATTAACAACTGTTGGCAGTTATTGCCAACAGTTAATTTCCTTTAACTGTTTTTATCAGTTATTGCCAACAGTCACTTACTTCGCTATAAATACAAATGCCTCCCTCCATTTTTAAACTAATGAAAAATTCCCTCTTAAAAAATGATGTCATTTCTGTTCCAGAAAATTGTTTGTTCTACATAACTCTTTTCACATCTGTTGCATTGTTGTTGAGTAAAAGCCACAAAATTTGAGTTCGTCGTAATTAATTATTGTCGTGCTACATAATTAATTGGAAAATCCGTTCTATCTTGGGAGACAATATTCATCAACATCGGAGCACATTAGAAGGAGTAAATTGTCTTAAGGACACTGTGAAAATTCACAGGACTCGGATTATTTTTTCTATTTCTATTATTGTTTCTGCAAATTCGAGTAAGTTTTTATTTTCGGTAATTTTGTCTTATTTCTGTAATTAGATTATAATTCGTAATTCTGTACTTTTGTATTTATTAAACAGTAGACATAACAGACTTACAAGGAGTTCCCAGATTGAGGGGTTCTCTATTAATGTAGTTTTACTTCTTGAGTACAAAACGAAAGGTAAGTGCATTACCAGCCCATATTGTGTATATGTGGGTTGCTAAGGTAAATACGAGGTAATAACCCAATTTTCTTGTCAAGTGTATAATATAAAGGTGGTAAACGATGTTGTTTTTGTTGGAAACTCCGACGGAACAATGTTATGCCTCATAGTATTAGTCTTGAAGTGCACGCAGGCTGATCCTAGGAATACCCTTTGTTAGCAACGCGATCACAACGCGATCGTACTCGCGGTTCAACTAAAATTACTCATAAACTTTATCATCAAATGTTAAAAGGGTCAAATGTACTTGGTAGAAGATAGAATATTATCTAAAGATTAAAAACCTAAGAAAAAAGAATGATTTTCTTTTGAATTAGTTATAATAAGAGAATAAATAAAATTCGCTTCATTTGTTCTCATTTAATTTCCAGCTTTTAAAAAAATATCAAACTATTTCTTTCTTTTTTTCGTTTTCTTATAATGTTCTTATTAACAAAAAAAAACTTTTTTTAGAAGAGGGACAGAATCCCCACACGTATTATTAATAATAGGAGAAATAGCCTCTCTAGGTGGTATTTACAAACTCAATGAAAAAAATAAAATTCCTTGGGGAGCCAATGACCAAATAATGAAGACTAAAATTAAGTTTGGGGCTTTACCTTAGATCCATTACAATAAAGGAATCTATGAATACTTAATAACATATCTAATATAGCTACATCTCATTGAGTCTAACTTACGAGCTCCTCTCACCATTCTAGGAAGCTCTAAGAATTCTTTATAAACTTTCTTAGAATGAAGGGACGCTCCAATGTTTGCAAGGAAATCCACAACCAAATTTATTTCTCTGTAACAATGGTTTTTATATTAATATGTTTTTATTAACAAAAAAATACAAAATGTTTTTATTCGACCTTTTTTCTATCCTTGATATATATATATATATATATATATATATATATATATATATATATATTGCATTCATAGTTCATGCTTTTATGAAATTGTCCACTTTCATAAAGAATATTATAAGAACAAAAAATGGTAAAATGACTCTAAGAAATGGCAATATGATTTTTGCTAAATTGACATCTTGGAATGATTTGATTAAAGTAACAATATGATTTGTTTAAAATAACTGTAAGTATTGTAATAAAATGAAATAATAATTATGATGACTACGTAGTTGCGATAAACTAAATATAACAAATCGTTAAGTTAGCTCTTACACCATTAATATGTTACGATTCCTAAACCAATAAGAAAAGGACATATGGACTCATTATTTACTAGAATGAGTTCGGCTCAATACTAGTGGGGTCGATCTGGGCATTATGTTCGGCCTTAGTATCCAAGACAACACATTTAACTTCATCATTTGGAATTTGGGTTAACTTTGATCAAATAGCTTAATCACATGCATAAGTCAGGCAATGGGATAACGTCAGTAGTATACCCACCTGCTAAAAACCAACAAATATTCGTTCCACCATGTGTGTACATGCTAAACTTTACGATTATTCCTCAACAATCATGTAAAGTGGGTACGTGTTTAGTCTATAAAGAGAAAACCCCTAACACATTCTAGTGGACTAGATAGAATAGTAAATAAACATACTCTCACGCCCATATTTAAGTAGGTGGGAAGTAATCTAAAAAGGACAACTAGTTGAGCTTACATACTCTTATTAGACACCACATTAGGCCGAACTACATAAATCTAGATTCATTCCCTTTCTTCAACCTCTCTTTATAGCGAGTCTTAAACAAGTATTCTGTTGATTTACATCTCTTTATCTATGATCATTTATAATTGTATGCTCTCACTAAGACCAAATCACTATATCAATTTTAAACGATAATATTAGTTATTCAATTTAAATAAAATAATGTTATAATATGGTTACTGATAATAATATGATTTTTATAAAGCTAACATTGTGATTTGTTATAAAATGATATTGTAAACATTGTTTCAAAAGACCGATTTGTAATTTTAATGTCCATGCCATTGTATTGTTATAATACCGCACAATCATGAGTTAAGTTCAAAATTACACAAATGGTCTCTTTGATTGTCATTAGTTTGTTTTCAATATAAACTCTTATATTAGTTCATTTATAGATTTGTTGAGCCCGATTTTAAATAAATTCTATCAGAATAATAGTAATATTTATTATTATCGTCTTAAACTAGTGTATGGATTTTTGAGTCTTACCTAGTAAATATTGGTAATAAATAAGAATAATAGATAAAGAAATTATCATTACTAACTTGCCAATTTCGAAATAATAAAGTGGGATGAGAGATAAAGAAGGAAATGAAAGATTAACGCTGTTCATCACAGTGCGGGGCCTACGTCCATGAGTGCAATGCAGATTGTTGGCAAAACTCACAGTGCGGGGCCTCGTTAGAACGAACATTCATTCGAACGACATATCGAACGACATATCGAACGACTGACCAGTTAGGGTCGTTGGCAAAACTCGTTCGAACGAAACTGGTTCGAACGACAAAACTCGTTCGAACGAAATCTGGTTCGAACGAAAAAACTCGTTCAAACGACATTTCTAACGAACGACCAGAAAGATTGAAAAATTCGATTTTGGCCCAGAAACTTTTATAAACTTTTATATACTTATTTTAAAGTTCTATATGATTCTTTCTGAAAATAAAATGCAGTTTTATTACACCTAAACACCCAATACAATTTGTTCCAAGCTCCTATATAAATATAATTACATTCATACCTTGGGAGCATGGAACCTTAGTTGATGACGTAGAAACGAGGCACGCAAACCGACATTTTGATGAAGCTTTAAATTCTTTGCCGCTACGTCTCCAATACATACTTCATAGGCTTGAGAATATTACAATAAATACTATCCTATGAATAAATGTTTTTGTCCGGAATTGAGCCAAAACTATATATGGACTCAATTGGAAATTTGTGTCCTTACAAATCTCCCCCTTTGGCTATTCCGGGACAAAAACCAAACAAAATCCTAAAGGGCCGTCAAGCTCTACTAGACTCAAAACATAACCCGCCCAATCTTTACTCAACCCAAGGATCAAACGCTTTGCCATAGAAAGATGCCGCTTTAGAATAATTCCTGCACACTTAAGCAAACTCATCAAATGCATAGGGAATATCAAAATATTAAATGCAATTAATTAATTACTCCCCCTAAATTAATTCTCCCTTTAAACACATGACCTACTTAGAAAGACGTCTCCCCCTAAGATAAATCTCCCCCAAACGAAGATACGATAATAATAGGATTAGATACCATTTCTCCCCCTATCATCATTCTCCCCCTTTTTGTTCGGGAATAGGCAAAGGATAAAGAACTAATAAACAGCATGTGAAAGCTTAAAGTGATAAGACATGAAAGCATATGGGCAATTAAAGCAAGGCAAAGACAAACAGATATCATATATATATATATACTTTAAATATACCAATAAGTACATGCATATATAGATAGATATAAACACACACATGACACAAAATACAATAAGTTTTCACACTCGTATGGCAAAAATGTGTCATATGGAAACGGAAGTGTAGGGGTGTGTACTAGTAACAGTTAAATTTAGACCCAAACACTTAATAAACGTTCACGGAGTTCTCATTTGATTGCAAACTTCATCACATTGAAATATAACCTCATGTGACAATATAAAGATTGAACTCAATGAACAAACATACACAATGCATACAAGCCTAGCATGATGATGATTCTACAAACCAAATAGAGTCATGACATTAAAGACAACTAGGATAAACGGACATTGTGCAAACCGTTGATATACCATCCAATTCTCCCTCAATGAGAATATATATTATTTTGTTTTTGAATGAATATATCAAACAAACATAGGCCTTGGCAATTGCTTTCTGTTTAATGCCAAATATTCTGTTTTTAGGCCTTTGGATCACGTATTTCTTTTAGATCCAATCAACGGTGGCTTACTGTCGCAAAGGATTTAATTCATCCTTTCGGAGCCCTTCCCCGTGCATATATGAAATTATCATGTTTTCATTTTTTCACACAAATCTCACATGCAACGGATTTTGACATGCACGAGTCCTCCTAGGTCATAGATATGTAGATGACTAGATTGATAGGAGAACACCTCAAAAAGCTCAAATATAACATGTGACATTAAGATTTCAAAAGAGCTCGTGCATGTGTGAATAGAGGCATATAGAAATAGATTCCATTTAAACAATACAAAATCCAACTACTCCATATAAAACACGGTAAAGAACATTTTAAGGATTGAAAATCTAACCAAAAGTTCTAGCCACATGGAAGCGTAAAGGATAGGATTCAAACACAAATATATGCCACATAAAGTGTGTCAAACAAAAATACACACAAAACAAAATCTTTTTGAGTTTTTAACATTTTTAATCAAAAATAAATATTTACTCAAAAGGACAAACAAAAATCATTTGTATTTTTCATTAAGCTTAAATGAAATAAATAAAACACAAATGATAAACAAAAATCTTTTTATATTATGCAGTCGATTCAAACACAAAATATAATACAAAAAGATAAACAAGTCATAATTTCTAGCATGTGATATGAAATAAGGCAATGACTAGAGAATGACTAAACAAGCATACATTTAGCATATGAATATAGCATGAAGTACAAACGCTAAAGTATGCAAACACTAACACATTCATCCATTAGATTTAGCAAGGGAGGAAGGATGTGAAAGTAAATGAGAATCAAAATCCCTATTTTGTAAGGCAACCAAGTCGGATTTCCTAACCCAAATTAATGAAGAATTCCTATCTTGGGGTGTAGGAACGTTAGCTATCGTGGTTACTTTACTATGGGATTTTCTAGGGATTCGTTTAAGATCTAAACAAAATTTCCTAAGATGACCTTGTCGACCACAATGAGTACAAGTGAGAACATGTCGAAAAGATTTACTTAAGGAGTGATCTTTAAAGGTATTCCTAGTTGATTCTCCTAAAACATTGGTTTGGGCATTATGAGTAAATTCATTACAAGGATTGAAGCCTAAACCACAAGTGTCATTTTTAATTTGGACCGTTCCTAACATTTTATCTAGTTTTTCCGAACGACATTCCAAATCAAATTTGACATTACTAGAATCTTTTAATTTATTTTCCAATTCTAAAATTTTAGATTCTAGTAAAACATTTCGCTCTTCAAAAGCAAGAAGCTCCTTTTTCAAGGATTCCATTAAACCCCTAAGGCTATCTCTTTCGCCTTCTACATATTCAAGCTTCTCTTGAAGAGTCCTCACATGTGTCCTAAGGTCTTCTATTAAGGCACTATCATCAACGACCTTGACACTCTTTCTTAAACAAGCTTCAAACTTCAAATTAGTTCTTTTCAAATTAATAGATTCTTTATATAATTCATGAAAAGCATTTTGAAGTTCACTCACATCAACCTCTTCTTCATTTTCACTCTCACTTTCTTCTTCACTCTCACTATCATTAAAAACAAGGGAAACATGAACAATGACCTTGGAAGTGGCATGTGCAATCGTGTCATCAATCGATGAGTTCTCATTATCACTCACATGACTAGCCATAAAAGCCACAAAATTTTTCTTAGTGGGGGAATCGGGCTTTTCTTTCTTATCACTATCACTAAGGGTTGCATTATATGAAATAGGTCGCTTACCATCTTTCCTTAGTTTAGTGGGGCACTCATAAGCCCTATGGCCATAACCTTCACAACCAAAACACTTATTAGACTCGTCCCTATCAATGTTTTCATTACTAAGTTTAGGGATCTTCTCGGCTTTAGAAACCTTCTCGCTTTTATCATGTTTAGAGGTGTCAAATTTCTTAAAATCATTTTTATATTTATCTTTGTTAAATTTAAGAAATTTTCTAAATTTACGAGCAAACAAAGCCATATCTTCCGAGTCACTATCACTATCGCTCTCTACTACTTGTTTGACCTCTTTTCGGGCTTTTAAAGCAACACCCTTTTCAATTTTCTTTTCAGTTTTAGAGGGAAACATATCCATTCATAGGTTTGTAAATCACCTACAAGCTCTTCTAATTTCGTAGAGGCTAAAGTGGGTAAATAATTTAAAACGGTCACCTTTGGAATAAATCTATCGGGTAGGGACCTTAAAATTTTCTTTACAACACGGTCGTCAGGTATTTTCTCTCCCAAGTTAAAAGATGAATTAACAATGTCAGAAAGTCTAGCATAAAATTTATCAAAAGTTTCTTTTTCATCCATTTTGATAGTTTCAAATTGAGTGGTGAGGTTTTGGAGTTTTGAAGCTATAACGACACTCGTTCCTTCATGAGTTAATTGTAAAATATCCCAAGCTTCTTTAGTGGTTTCACACGTCATAATACGTCGGAATTCATCCGGTGCGACAGCGCTAAATAAGGCATTTAAACCACGGGAATTAAAATTTGCAAGCTTAAACTCATTTTCGGTCCATCTATCGATGGGTTTGGGAACACGTTCATTTTCAATTAGATGAGTTGGTGGGGAGTACCCAGTAACAACAGACATCCAAACACGTTCATCGATAGATTTAAGTGCCGATTTCATTCGCGCTTTCCAATACGCGTAGTTAGAACCACCAAAAATAGGAAATTTTCAAAATGGGGAAAAATCCATTTTAGCCCAAAATTAAAGAATCTTAACGAAATAATTTATCGTTTTTGGCTCTGATACCAATTTGAAGAAGGTGTGGAATCCCCGGGTTTTACTAAACACAAATTAAAATATAATTTCCTTTTAAATAAATGCGGAAGCGTTGAGATGGTTTTAACTTTCAAAAATTAACAACAAGTTTTAATTTCTCAAAACAAATTAAAACATAATTCAAGTCCTAGAATTTGCCTAAGTCATAATTAACAATTATTCAAAGTTAGGCGAAACCAATTTTAGCAAATGACTTGAATAAACCAATTTTACCCAATATTTAATTTAAGTCCCAAATTAAATGAGTGTGATAATTAAACCAAATTTTATCTTGAATTAAACCTAAAGCATGCGTTCTAAATTTTGTGCAAGATAAAAATAAACAATGTCACACTACACCGCGATGTACGAGGAAAAACCCACTAACGAGAAAAAACCTCGGGACAACCCTAGCCTCAAATCCACTAAAAATGGTATTACAAAATACAAGACAAAAGACTTACTTCCTAAACTCGAACCCTCTCAAGCCGTGATGCTTCTTCTTGTATCAACCTCCAATTAGCGGATAACCAACGGAGCTCCACCGTGGTCTCGGAATTCACCGATGGGACTTTATATGGTCACCGTCACCCAAGCATGGAGCCTTTCTCCGTGTGGGTAGAATCTCAACAAAAGTCTTCTTTGTGATGGGGTGTAGAAGCAAACCCGAAACGTCTCTTGAATTCGGTAGAGAAAACCGGTGCCAAAAACTCCAAGCAATTGATATAAATATAGAAACTTGGATAAACAATTATTGGGTGTAAACTAGAGTGTGTATGAATTTTTCATTAAAAATGAACACTCAAAACTTGAACATTTTCCTAAACTAATTTTGATCTCAAACTCTCTCTAGGAGATAAACAATGTTGGAAAAGTTGTCTTGGAAAATGTGTTTCCCGCACATAATAATGTATGAAAAAAGTTGGTTGAAAACCAAGTGGAGGAGTGGGGAAAAACTGCAAAAAACTGCCAAATAACTGTTCCCGCTGGAATCTCGTTCGAACGAACTTGATTCTCGTTCGAACGAGACTTCTAACGAGTGACCAGCCTGGGCTCGTTAGAAGTTAGTTAGATACCTCGTTAGAACGAACATTCATTCGAACGACATATCGAACGACATATCGAACGACTGACCAGTTAGGGTCGTTGGCAAAACTCGTTCGAACGAAACTGGTTCGAACGACAAAACTCGTTCGAACGAAATCTGGTTCGAACGAAAAAACTCGTTCAAACGACATTTCTAACGAACGACCAGAAAGATTGAAAAATTCGATTTTGGCCCAGAAACTTTTATAAACTTTTATATACTTATTTTAAAGTTCTATATGATTCTTTCTGAAAATAAAATGCAGTTTTATTACACCTAAACACCCAATACAATTTGTTCCAAGCTCCTATATAAATATAATTACATTCATACCTTGGGAGCATGGAACCTCAGTTGATGACGTAGAAACGAGGCACGCAAACCGACATTTTGATGAAGCTTTAAATTCTTTGCCGCTACGTCTCCAATACATACTTCATAGGCTTGAGAATATTACAATAAATACTATCCTATGAATAAATGTTTTTGTCCGGAATTGAGCCAAAACTATATATGGACTCAATTGGAAATTTGTGTCCTTACAACCTTTATAGGTAAGGCAGTTACACCATGTACATTCCAATAGCCAAATAATGATGACATTGTTACAACACGATAAAATTAGAATAATATTTAATCTCTTCACGCATGTAGGGGGATAACATGACTGTTAGTATTCCATCACGTTCCATAATTGGAGCAAGGTTAGAGTTAACAGGATCAATAAACACTTTTAACCAAGACCCTATTAATGATTAGATGGTCTGTTATTCAGCAGAGCTAAGCATATTTACACCTAAGCTGACCACATTATCTCGAGCTGAGCAGGTTTATGGAGCCAAATGGAGACACATGTCATCTATTAAGGGGATAATAAGATTTTATATATTTAGAGTATAATAAAATCCCCAAGACTCCATTTATGAAAGGATTTTATAACAGGTTAATCGGAGTGGTGAATATTCAGACTAGTTGCTAGGTGAAATGAATGGATGAAATGTTAATTAGCAATATAATTCGGCTTTAAGAGATCTAGTCGTCTTTGATTCTTCCCAACGCGCACTGAGAAAATACACTTGGCATGTGACTTGAACTGGTGCTTGGAGTATTCATTACACACCTTTGTGGAAATGCATGGGTTCTGTTAAAACTACGCCTTTTCAACGCGTGAGATCATAAGTCCTTAATGAGATGTTTGTAGAAAAAAGGTATAATGCCTAAAAAATTGAATCGTTCCAAACTTCTTTCTTATTTTTCAAATGCTAGAGCTTTAGAGAGAGAGAGAAAAGAAAAAACCTTCATCTTCAAAACCTATACTTTTTCATACTTTTTGTTCAGTGCCAGCCGTTTCCCCCTGAAACCATAAACAGGTTCATCTGTTGCGAGCTTATTTGACCAAAATTTTCTTGCCTCAAGAATTTCCCATCATTTTCTATTGTCTTCAACTCGTATTAAGGGTTCAGGTACATTGCTTTTTCCTCTAGGGCTTAGATTCCTATTATTCACTCGTTTTTTTTTTATCATTAGTGGTGGATTTAAACGTTGTTGTGGAGTTTTAACCATCTTAGGTTGCGTTTAAGTTGGTTCGCATTGCGCTCTATCGTCTTTGGGTTTATTAAGGCTTTGTTTAGGATTTCTAACTGAGTTAGATCCAACTTGTCTTGGTATTACCTCTAGGATCTTACCAACACTCATCCAGGTTGTTCGACCCGAAGACGAGCCCGAACATCTCAGGTAAACCCATGTTCTGGGCTCTTCTAGTGATTCAGTATCTTGCCAATAGACGTGGAATTAGATGGTCCTTAATTTGTGGGATCTGAAATACCCGATCGAGTTTACCACCAAGATGGTATTGTCCCTTTTGCTAACATCGTTTAAGATATGTCTATCATTTATTTGAATGGCTCGGGTGGGACAGTCATGGCGAATGATCCCCCAACCTCCCCCATTCCTGATGAGGTGCCGTCTGGTGAAGAGAACTGTTTTGATGAGTAAAAAAACACCTATGATCCCTCTACCATTGATGCCAAATGGTATGGGTGTGACGTTCTAAAGTATAAGCTAAATGCTCTGAGAGAGACATCAAATTCCTATTAGCATTGCGACCAAGATATCGGACTGCAATGAGAGAGTTTTTTATCGTCGTAACTCTGATGAGTTCTTCTTCCCTCTGTCGGTACTCCAAGTTAGTCTTCCCTACCTTTGCACCCCCATTATTAGATCCATCCAAAAGGGATATGGGGTAGCACTTACCTAACTCCCTACCGATGATTACTGGGCCATTTTGGGGATGGTGATTTTTTGGAAAGAAGACATTATCTTTAACCTCACCGGGGACATATTTTGGTATGTCTATGGTTTAAAGGACATTGATAAATCCCCTAGGTATTACTACTTTGCTCCCAAGAAATCCTATTTGAGGATGGTCCAGGTGGTTCAGACTAGCAACCATGCCTGGAAAAGACATGTTGTTTTCTTATGCGTGGCCAAGGATCCTCCTCTTTTTGAGGTAAGGTTTAGGAGTTGATTGTCGACGTAGAATCAATCTTTCATGTGCGTGGCCAAGGATCCCGACCATCGTATTTCTTATAAGGAGCTGGTTGTCGACCAAGACTCACTTTTTCATCATGAAAATAACGCTATAGATCTTCTCGGGTACCATGGCCATATCAAGGACATTGAGATTTTGAGGGATTTTGACCCTGACTCCTTGTGGAAGCTAATTCAACATCGTGTGTTTGTGGTGCATCTTTCTAATGTTATTTTAACTTGTTTTCACTAGTTTTACCGCTTGGTAATTATTCTATTCTTTTACTCAGAATATTGTAGCCTCCACTATTCAAAGAGGAAATGTGGTGACCAATAATTATGCTTATTAGGAGATTACTAGTGAGAAAAACTGGCTAAAGGAGGAGTTAAATCATTCCAACGATGATCTAAATAAGGTCTACAATGAACTCAAAAAGAGGGATGATCAGTTGGTTAATAAGATGATCTCCATCAGCAAGGTAGAAGAAGAGATTAAAAAAGTGAAGAACAAGGCCACCACTGATGTTGTTAAGTTCAATAGCCTTAAGGAGGCCCTTAAAAAGTCAAATGAGGATATGAATGCCTCCAACTAGGTGTTGGATACATCAAACCAAAATTTTACCTGGGTGAGCAAGGAACTTGTTCACGCCAATGATGCTCCGGCCAGTGCTGAGGAGGTTAGCGTGGCAAGTATAAATCTTCCACTAATTAGAACGCCAATTGTGTGGGTTTTTTTCTTTAAGGTTATGAAGACCTCAATAAGAGTAGGATGACACATTACCCTTACATATCCACCATCGTGAGCAAGTGGGAAGGTGATGGTGATGATGATGAAGCCAGTACATGTTCGCTATGCAACTGGCGACCGGTGATGAGCTTGCTGCTATGCTGATCAGACCATAGTTCCTAAGGAAACTCTTCCTGTCGATGAGCAGGCTGAGATTTTTGTTGAGACAATAGGCCCCTTTAATTCCCCTCCTTCCTTCACTGGGGATATTTAAATGATTAATGACGAATCTAGGCATGATTCCTAGGCATAAACCTCCCTGCTCGTGTATGTTATGAAGCTTTTATCATGGGTTTTCTAATGTTTTTTTCATAAACATTTTGGTAATTTATGAGGAACATATTTGTGCTCCTATTTTATTGTAGTGAATAATATTTTATCATATCTGCTACATTCTTTGCATGATTATGATGTTTTTGAAAATATTTATATGGGTTTGACTAAATCACAATATATTCAAAATAATTCTCATATGTAAATGTGTTTGTATGTCTTCAACTTAGTTAGTTATAGTATTATGGACTTACACTCGCACTCCGCGTGTTTTCCTTATTGGATTTTCCTAAACTTGATCTGTCACACTAGCTACATGTTTTGGATGAAGTTGAGTTTTCTTGACTCTGGGTCTACAAATGCTGGTGTTAGCTTATAGGTCATATGGACGAATTTTCCATCCTGATAAATGCCTCAACATTATTTACAGGAGTCGACCAAATTTATTAGGGCCTGTCCTTCCATTAGTCAGTTATGGTTAGATCTGGTCTTCTATAAGACTGTACAAGATTTTCCATACATGGTAAGACTTCTTATTCGCAACCTGTCCTAAGATGAGATCCTACATGGAGTTGAACTTATTATTCATGAGGTGTCTATAAATGAATCCATACATCAAGTATTTGGTAAATCATATTGATGATATGATGATATGTACATAGCTCACACCCACAAAATAAAGAAAAAAAGAAGTAAAAACATTCCTGGACCTAAGTAAAACTTTTTTATTTATAACGAAAGGAAATTACATGCTACGAAAAGACTTTACATTTCATTTTTTATGGTACTTCCTCAGATGCTCGACTTTCTACGGATTATTGAATTGCGCCCCTTTAAAGTTCTCAATCCTGTAGGTTCTTGGACTGATGAAAGTGGATATTATATATGGACTATGATAGTTGGGCTCTAGTTTGTTACCCATTTGAATGACCTTTTTCAGGACATAGTCCCCTTCCTTTTACCTAATCTAAATCCAATCTCGACATCAAAAGCTTGACCTCACCCTTATCTTATAAAACTGTGTTTTTTTTATGCCACGACTTTAAGCGATGCGCTCTCCATAGCTTCCTATTACAGGTTTAGATCCAATCTCCTCATAAAATAGCTTCGTGGTGAGTTAAAATTAAGGACACGGTGACTGGGTAAACCAATTTTTATTAGGACTACTGCCTCCATTTAGAAAGCCAACATATAAGGGGTTTCAACTGTCTCTATCCATGGTAGTGTTCTATAAGCCCAGAGGACACACTGCAATTCCTTAATCGAGTTCCCATTTTATTCTCTCAACCTTTTCCTTATCCCGTTAAATAATGTTTTATTGGTCACATCTATATGTTTGTTACACTGTGAATAACCCGGTGCGGAGTACAATTTCTAGATCTTAGAGCGTATGTAATAAACTTTGTACTCTTGGTTATCGATTTGCATATCGTGGTTAGTGATGAAGGTGTATGGCATCTCGTACTGACAAAAAATGTTCTTCTACATGAATTGGAAGACTTTTTCGCATGACATCTCAACCACGGGATCTGCCTCCACTCGTTTATTGAAATATTCTACTGTGACCACTAAGTATTTGAACTTGTCACTAGTTTTTGGTATGGGTCCGATTAGATATATTCCCCATATTGTAAATGTCCAAGGGGAGGTGATCAACATGACTAGTGAGCCCAGAGTTTAGTGGATAGCAACATGTTTCTGGAACTTATCGCATTTTTTTAGCATAATCACTGCAGTCCGCTTTTATAGTGGGCTAATAGTAGCCTTGCATAGCCACCTGTATCACTAATGATCTGCTTGCAGAGTGTGCTCCGTAACACCCTTCATGTACCTCTTTAATCAGGTCTTTTACTTCAACTGGATGAACACATTAGAGGAATGAAATAATGAAACCCCTTCAGAACAAAATTCAGCTTAAAATGTATCTCGCAGCTTTGTACCGAAGTCTCCTTAATTCCTTAGGGTCTGTTGGGTAGCCACCAGTTTTTATATATGCTCGTACTGGATGGCCCCATGACTAGACCCATGACATTAATTGTCTCCTTATTAATTCTTTGATGTGTGAGAATCTCCACTGTAACTTTTCTCTATAGTTATTTTCTGGTTATTGGTGCTAATCGAGCAAGCGCATCCACTCGATCATTTTTTCCCTTGGGATCCTGACCATCCCGAGGCTAGCCCAAACCCTGCTATGAGTGCTTCATATTTTTCCTCGTTATTGAACACCTCATTTTGGAATCTCAGGGGGTATTCCACATCGATATCATCTGCCATAGTAATTATTAAACCCACTCCACTTACATTGATACATGATGATCTGCCCACAAGCATTTACAAAACAGGGATCTCCTCTTCGAATTATCCTCATCAATTAGTATAGATAAATATATAATGATGCATTTCCCAATTACAATTCCAACGACAGGAATGTAGTTTCCCACTCGTCATTTTATTTAACACCGCCATATGTCCTGTTAGTCTTTGAAAATATTTCTAATTCATCGGGGACTGCATATATATCATTACATTGATCTTGTCACGGCTGTCCTTAATCCCTCTTTAATTAACTATGAAACTAAGGAACATCCCTTATTTTGCTTCGAAGACACACTTTGTCGGTTGAGCTTCATCTAGTGTTTTTCCATCGAGTTTAAAGTCTGTTGCAAATCTTTAAAATGATAAGCATCATTTTTTCTCTTCGTGAGCATATTATCAACGTACCCCTCCATGTTCTCCCCGATCTACTCTCCGAATGCTTTATTTACCAATCTTTCATATTTACTGCGGCATTTTTTATCCCAAAAGTCATAATATTGTAGCAGTAAGTACCTCTATTGGTGATGATCAAAGTTTTTTTCCCAATCTTCCAGTTTAATATTGATTTGATTGTATCATGAGTAATCATCCATAAAACTGAGCAGTTCGTGCTCTGAGGTGGCATCAACCAACTGGTCAATCCTGGGTAGTGGGTAGGGATCTTTTGGATACGCTTTGTTTAAGTTGGTGAAATTAACACACATTCACCACTTTTTATTTTTCTTCCTGACTTTTACCACATTGGAGATCCATTCGGGATATTTGATGTCCTCTATAAAATTTGAATTCTGTAATTTTTACCCTTTTTCAAGCATGGCCATGTTCTTCTCCAGGTCAAAGGCCCGTCGTTTCTGTTTGACTGGTTTTAGCACCTTTGTCAATGCTCAACTCGTGATAGATAAAATTCTTATCAATCCCTGACATGTCTTTGTGGCACTAGACAAAACCATTTTTTTTGTCTAAGGAAACTGATTAAATCTTTTTTTAGGTAGGACTCCCATGACGAGTCAATCTGAACGGTCTTTCTCAGATGCTCGTTCAAGTATGCGTCAAGACGGATGAATATCAACGTTCTTCAACATTCAAGCCTCTGCGAGATTAATTTTGGTAAGGTTGTGTTTTTATACCTTAACGCTTCACTTAGAGTGTTGTGATAATTTTTCTAAAAATATTTCTAAGTGTTGGAGCGGATTTTTTCGTCAAAAATATTTTTCTAAGTATTGAGGCGAACTGGAATAAAAATTTAGTTTTTCGCTCTGGTCATTCGAGCAACTGTGCCATATCGTTTAAGCGATAATGCCATGTCGCGCGATCTCGTTCGAGCGACATTATGCCTCATTTGAGCGACGTATGCTTTTCGTTTGAGCCAGTTGCCAACTTAATTTTTCTATAAATTGGTTTGTTTAATTTCGTTTTCCTTTAGAAGACCTGAGAATTTTATTCTACGAAAACTGCTTTGGCAAAAACGTTTGTATTCTCACTTTTGAGAGTTTTATCTTTGCTTTCAATTCACAAAATATCCCAATCTTTATGTGAATTGTTTTGGAACACAAGAACACGACTTTATGAAGTTTCTCTTGTAGAGAAGATCTCTACTGCTGATCTAGGTGCCACTTGAGGAAGGTGTTGGGTTGACTGACTGCGCGTCAATAGGGAGTACTCGTGGGTGTTCCTGGGCTGACTGAACTGCAGTTCGTGTGGAGTTGCTGTGGAATTCTATTGTTGATTTAGGTTGTGACCTACGTGGGTTACTGAGGTTAATCCATTGCATATTTCACTTGTAATCATTGTGAGTATTATTTGTGAAATAAATGGTTTTACCCGAAAGAGATTTTTTCCTGAAATCTGTGTGTCAGCAATTTATTTATGATTGTTTGATTTATCCACACGTACTTGCATGTTTTAGAGCTGAATAAAATTGGTGTAAAAATTGACACCGATTAAATAAGGTAAACTTGGAAATTTGTGAATTTAGTATAATCAAGTATCACACATACTCTTCTCAAGTTGGTAGCAGAGCAGGTTACACTAATTTATTATGTATTCCTATTTTAGCAAAAATTGTGTGATACTGATTTTTTTTAAATCTATTTTGTGAAAAATCGAAAATTTTCCAATGGAGCACTTGTATAATCAGATACCCATTTTTTACTTGTCTAATTATTCCTATTGGAAAGCACGTATGAAATCACAGTTAAAGGTCATTGATGAGCGTGTTTGGGTTGTTTGTGAAAGAGTCTGGACTCCTCCCACTGTCACGACACATATTATCACTACTGTAAAACCCGTGACAGACTGGACTGAGGACGAATTTAAATGGAGCACTTTTAATTCACATGGTCCGAGTGCAATTTTTGGTGACATCACTCCTGAGGAATTCCGACGTATTATGATGTGCACCACGTTAAAAGAAGCGTGGAACATTTTATAACTTACCCACGAAGGCACAAATGCGGTCAAAAAGTCTAAAATTTAAAATTTAACTACTCAATTTGAAACAATTACCATGCTTGAGACTGAGTGTTTTGATGAGTTTTATGCACGTTTGTCTAATATTGTCAACACTAGTTTCAATCTTAGTGAGTACATTCCCGATGCACGAGTGGTTAAAAAGATTTTAAGATCGTTGCCTAAACGTTTTATCCCTAAAGTGACTATTTTAAATTCCTTGGATAATTTGAGCATTTTAAAATTAGAAGAGCTGGTAGGAGACCTCCTGACATATGAGATTGACATGTTCCCCGACACTGTCAAACCTATTGATAGAGGGATATAACTTAGAGCCCAATCTAGGAAGGGAGAGAAAGTGTCCAAGAGAGAGAAGAAAAAGAAAGTGAGAGTTTGTGAGTTCGACTCTGAGGCTGAGGTTGATTTTGATATGTCCATGGTTCTGAAAAATTTCTCAAGTTTTCAAAACAAAATTCTTTCAATAAAGAGTTTTTTGAGAAAAACAAAAAGAAAGATGAGGCCAAAGAGAGTGAGAAAGAGAAAGGGGAAGAAGAGAAGTGTTTTGAGAGTTAGGGTAGGGGGCATAGAGCTTTTGAATTTCCCACTAGGCTAAAGAGAAAAGGAAAACAGACTGGCATGCCAGCTACTCTTAGCAATAGTGAGGAAGAGGTCAAAGATTCCGAGGATGAGTCTTCACATGGAAAATTGTCTCCTTTTTAGCTAGTCACGAGAGCACACCTAGTTTGTCCTACGATGATGAGGATACTTATGCACGTGAGACCCCCAAGGAGGAGGATTGTTTGAGTATTTTGAGTAAGGGAGAAAGTGAGTGTGGGAGCGATGGTGATAGCGAGCTCCAGATTGCATTTAGAGATTTGTACGTCGAGACCTTAAAGACTAAGAAGTTAAATAAGGAGTTAGGTCTTAGGGTGAGAGATTTGGAGAGCGAGATTGAGAGTTTGAGGGAGTTTGAAGCGAAAGAAAGTCAACTCGAAAAGGTGAAGGTTTCTTTGAGTGAACAATTGATTACTTTAGATCGGGAAAAGAGTGATATGACCAACACGGTGTCTAATATGACGACACGTGTATCCCAACTCGAGAGTGATCTCGAACGTGCCCAAGAGGTCAAAGTCCCTTTAGAGAACGCATCTAAGAAGGTTGGAAAGATGGTTCTCAATCCCGTTTTGGGTGATGTTGAGAGACGAGGAATAGGTCATGACGGTGCGTCCACTACCCAATTTGCACCCGAGCCGATTTCCGAGTTAGAGATAGATACATATGGCTCTCAACCTAACCCACTAAGCGTTCCATTCCCGAGAGGAGAGTGCATCCTAGACGTTTTGAGAGAGGTGTACCTAAGCCTGTTTATGTTTGCACTCATTGCAAGAAGAGAGGACACCTTAGGGAGTATTTTTTTTAAGTTGGGTTATGTGTCACGTTTTGCTACTACACGTGTTCACACACACGTACCCACACATGATTCTCCAGATGATTACATGAGAGAGTTTGCAAATCGTAAGGAGCAGGTAAAATTCTTAGTCAAGACTTCACATGACTTGATGGATGTTTTTCATAGGATGTCACCACCTTTGGAAAACTCCGCCACACCTAACAGTTGAGGTTTAAACTTGTTTGTTAGCATAGGATATTTTTTTATGATGATATTTTATGCATATTGCTAGTGTGTATCATTTTTGTATTTATATTTAACATTTTTGATATATTTTTCAAAAAACCAAAAATATTTTTGTTTTTGAAATTTTTTGGAAAAATACAAAAAGATTTTTTTTGAGAAAAATTTGAAAAAGACAAAAAGATTTTTGTATTTTGTTTCACACCGTTTATGGATGGACATTTAGGATGATCGAGTCACAATTTCATTCCATATCCATGTGACTATTTGATAGTGTTTTGATATGCGTCATCATTTCATTTTTATGCTTTACAATATTTGGAGTCATTGAGATATGATTTGTTGTTACTACCTACATGTATTACTCATGAGTTCCTTTAATGCACACTTGCAAGATTTTTTTTTTCATTTTTCTTGTCAATCACATGTTGGCTGATGTATTTTCATCTCATTTCTGTCTTTAAAATGAAGCAAATACGATAAAACTTGATAATGAAAGTAGTGTGTGTAAGAATCGTTGTTTGTGAGTTTGTGTGATTTATTTGAAAAAAAAAGGGAAGGGCTATGAAAGGTACTCATTTATCCTTTGCGATCAAGCCACCGTTTATATCAGACCTAAAAAAAATTTTGGCAAAAACATAACCCAAGGTCCAATGAGGTTGAAAAAGTGCCCGAAAAAAATTTAAAGGCAATAAAAAGAAAAATATGCCATAAAGTGGGCCAACAGGATTTAGTTTCATCACCTCAAAAGAAAAATAAAAGCATTATTATTTATAAGGGAGTTTGGATGGAATATAAAACGGGTTTGCACATCCTGACAAAGTCATGAAAAAACGTTACATAGTTTTAGACATTATTGGTGTGAAAATCATGTCTGACTTTGATTTGTCGATTTGATTAAGACAATGTCATCTAAATTCACATTTTTTGACACGTAAGGACGATTTTGAGATTTATTCGTTAGGAGTACACATATTCATCGTCCACATAAGTTATGTTTGTTTGACGAATTATTCACACCCATGCATTCCATTTCCATGATTTGGTTGTCTTAGTGTAAATTCACGGTGTGTGATTTTTGTAAAATTATTTTTGCATTTTTGTATGAAAAATTACAAAATCAAAAATAGTTTGTCAAAGTTTTTTGGTTATTCCTTTGCATAAGCGTAGTTTGATTCATATTTATTATGCATATTTTTTGTGACACTCCATGTTTGTTTTGTTTATTCAGTTCCTTATCTATTTCAGACAAATAAAAAGGGGGAGAACGAATTATGGGGGAGTTTTTACATTATAGGGGAGATTTCAGATTCGATATTTATTTTGATGTTACGTTTATCTCATTTCAAACTCGATACATCACGAAGGTATATACTTTGTCTCATGTGTGTAGGTACAAATATTGAAGATCATTATTTTGCACACCCTGATGAGAAAAGCTTAAAGATTGGAAGTTGAAGATTTTTAAGAAAAGTTTTAGACTTACATGTTTAGTACCTTTTCAATTTTGGGTTCATGAGCGGCTATTAGATTTCTGTAGGAATTTTTATTTGATAATTCAGATGTTTTTATTTTCTACTGGCATAGACATAGGGGGAGATTTGTAAGGACATTTTTTATTGTCCGATTTTCATTTGAGTATGTCGTATACCGCCACAACCGTCGAAGACTTATTCAAGTTCAATCATGCATCAAGAAGGATCCGAATATCAATGTTTTTCAACATTCAAGCCTCCGCGAGATAAATTTTGGTAAGGTTGTGTTTTTATACCTTAACGGTTCACTTAGAGTATTGGGATAATTTTTCTAAAAACATTTCTAAGTGTTGGAGTCGAGTTTTTCATCAAAAATATTTTTTTATGTGTTAAGGCGGACTAGAATAAAAAATTAATTTTTCGGTCAGATCATTCGAGCGACTATGACATGTCGTCAATCGATAATGGCATGTCACGTGATCTCGTTCGAGCGACATATGCTTTTCGTTTGAGCGAGATGCCGACTTAATTTTTCTATAAATTGGTTTGTCCAATTTCGTTTTTCTTCAGAAGACCTGAGAATTTTATTCTACGAAAACTTCTTTGGCAGAAACGTTTGTGTAAGGACACAAATTTCCAATTGAGTCCTTTGTAGTTTTGGCTCAATTCCGGACAAAAACATTTGAGTCATAGGATAGAGTTAAAGTTTATCCATTCAAGCCTATGACGTGTTTGTTGAAGACGTAGCGGCCAAGATATTAAAGCTTCATCTAATGCCGTGTGTGTTTGTGCCTCGTTTCTACGTCATCAACATGGTTCCATTGCTCCTAAGGTATGAATGCATTTTTAATATATATATATAGGAGCTTGGAACATTATTTATTGGGTGTATGTTAGAAATTTATTTTGGGTGTTAGAACTTTTTTGTAAACTTTTTTGAATTCATAATTCTAAATATTTTGTTCTCGGACACCTTTCAGTAAAAAAATCATATCAAATCCAAAAAAAATCAGAATGACACAAAACTGGCGGCCACGCGTTCGTATCAAAATTATCTAGAACCATGGCCTGAGATCTTGTTAGATAGGTCGTTCGAACGACCTCGTTCAAATGACTTCTCGTTTGAACGAGTTTTCAAACGAGAATTTTGTTTTCTTTCTGTCTCTTCGTTAGAAGTCTCGTTCGAACGAGATTTCAAACGAAAAAATAGCGGGAACAGTTTTAAGCAAGTTTTTTCCACTTTTCCACTACTTTGCCCCACTTCCTTTTTGACATACTTCTTAAGTGCGGGAACTAACTTTTTGAAGACAACTTTTTCACATTCTAAGAGTCTTTTGAGAGCAAAACTTTTAAGAAAAAGTTCCATGTTTTGTGTTTGATTTTTATGGATTAAACTCATCAAAAATTACATACACACCCATTTATTTAGTTTATTCCAAGTACCTATTGACATATCATTGCTTGGAGACTTTTGGCACCTGGTTTTCTCTACACCAACAAGAAGAGAGTTTGGGTTCTTCTCTACCCCAAAAAAGGAGAAAAGTTTATTGCGGTGTTCTCACTCGAAGAAAGGCTTCGCGTGTGGGTTGACGGTGACCATAGCCCCATCGATGGAGTTTGAGACTGTGGAGGAGTCCACGGTTATACACTAGGCGGAGGTTGAAGACCGAAGGAGCGCGTCAAGGCTTGGACGGACTCAAGTCAGTTTGTGTAAGTCCTCTTGTGTCGAGTCTTTGTAAAAACTACCATACTTAGTGAATTCGTGGCTAGGGCCGTCCGAGGTTTTTCCCATTTGGGTTTTCCTCGTACATCCGGCGCAGTGCGATTGATATTTATTTTATCTTGCTATATCACCTAGATGCATGCTTAGGACTAAAAGATAAAATTAGTTCAAAATCAAAATCTATTTAATTTGGTGCAAATTTAATGTTTGGGTATGTTCAATTTAATTCAAGTGTAAAATTACTTTATCTTGATAACATGCGAGTTTAACTTGAATTGGATTAATGTGTGTTTAAGTCGAAATGAAAATTGTGTGTGTAGTTTAATTTCACTTTTCGTTTAGTTTTAATTTTTTCATAAGTTGGTTTGTTCTCTTTAAGAAAAGAAAATTTTAAATAACTTTTGAAAAATTAAAATTTGAACCATTTCATTATATTTGAATTTAAAAATTGGGGGCTTCCGCACTTTCAAATTGGTATCAGAGCCAAAGCGATAAATTATTTCGTTAAAGATCCTTGAATAATTTTTGGCTAAAATGGAATTTTCCCCATTTTCAAAATTTCCTATTTTCGATGGTTTTAATTACGCGTACTGGAAAGCGCGTATGAAATTGGCACTTAAATCTATCGATGAGAGAGTTTGGATGTCTGTTGTTAACGGGTGGTCCCCACCTACTCATTTAGTAGATAATGAGCGTGTTCCCAAACCCCCCAATAGATGGAATGAGGGTGAATTTAAACTTTCTAACTTTAATTCCCGAGGTTTAAATGCCTTGTTTAGCGCTGTCACACCGGATGAATTCCGACGCATTATGACATGTGAGACCGCTAAAGAAGCGTGGGATACTTTGCAACTCACTCATGAAGGTACTAGTGTCGTTAAAGCTTCGAAACTTCAAAACCTCACCACTCAATTTGAAACTATCAAAATGAATGAAAAATAAACTTTTGATGAATTTTATGCTAGACTTTCTGATATTGTTAATTCATCTTTTAACTTGGGAGAGAAAATACCCGACAACCGAGTAGTAAAGAAAATTCTAAGGTCCCTACCCGATAGATTTATTCCAAAAGTGACCGTTTTAAATTCTTTACCAACTTTAGCCTCTATGAAATTAGAAGAGCTCGTACGTGATTTACAAACCTATGAACTAGACATGTTTCCCTCTAAAAATGAAAAGAAAATTGAAAAGGGCGTTGCTTTAAAAGCCCGAAAAGAGGTCAAACAAGTAGTAGAGAGCGAGAGTGATAGTGACTCGGAAGATATGGCCTTGTTTGCTAGGAAATTTTGAAAATTTCTTAAATTTAACAAAGATAAATTTAAAAATAATTTTAAGAAATTTGATACTTCTAAGCATGACAAAGTCGAAAAGATCCCTAAAATTTCTAAAGAAAATTTAAATAGGGACGAGTCAAATAGGTGTTTTGGTTGTGAGGGTTATGGCCATAGGGCTTTTGAGTGCCCCACTAAACTAAGGAAATAGGGTAAGCGACCCATTTCATATAATGCGACCCTTAGTGATAGTGATAAGGAAGATGGAACCTATTCCCCCACTAATCCCAACTTTGTGGCTTTTATGGCTAGTCATGTGAGTGATAGTGCGAATTCGTTGATTGATGAAACTTTAACACATGACACTTTCGAGGTCAAAGTTTTTGATTCCCTTGTTTTTGATGATAGTGAGAGTGGAGAAGAAAGAGAGAGTGAAAATGAAGAAGAGGTTAATGTGAGTGAGCTTCAAAATGCTTTTCAAGAACTTTATAAAGAATCTATTAAATTGAAAAGAGCTAATTTGAAGTTAGAAGCTAGTTTGAAAGAATGTGTCAAGGTCGTTGATAATAGTATGTTGGTTGAAGACCTTAGGACACGAGAGAAAACTCTTCTAGAGAAGCTTGAATATATAGAAGGCGAGAGAGATAGCCTTAGGGATTTAATGGAATCCTTGAAAAAGGAGCTTCTTGCTTTTGAAGAGCAAAATGTTTTATTAGAGTCTAACATTTTAGAATTGCAAAATAAATTAAAAGACTCTAGTAATGTCAAATTTGATTTGGAGTGTCGTTCGGAAAAATTAGATAAAATCTTAGGAACGGTCCAAATTAAAAATGACATGTGTGGTTTAGGCTTCAATACTTGTAATGAATCTACTCATAAAGCCAAAACCAACGTTTTAGGAGAATCTACTAGGAAAGCTTTTAGAGATCACTCCATAGGTAAATCTTTTCGACATGTTTTTACTTGTACACATTGTGGTCGAAAAGGTCATCTTAGGAAATTTTGTTTTGATCTTAAACGAATTCCTAGAAAAACCCAACGTAAAGCAACCAACGTATTTAAAATTCCTACAGCCCAAGATAGTCATTCTTCATTAATTTGGGTTAGGAAATCCGACTTGGTTGCCTTGCAAAATAGGGTTTTTGATTCTCATTTACTTTCACATGATTTCTCCCTTGCTAAATCTAAAGGATGAATGTGTTAGTGTTTGCATACTTTAGCGTTTGTACTTCATGCTATATTCACATGCTAAATGTATGCTTGATTTATCATTTTCTAGTTTATGCCCCATGCTTGATCTCATACTAGAATAATGATTTTTATTTATCTTTTGTATTTTGTTTCTTCATTTTGTGTACTTTAAATGAAAAATACAAAAAGATTTTTGTTTATCATTTGGTTTTTTATCTATTGGAATTTAAGCTTAATAAAAAGGTCAAATGATTTTTGTTTGTCTTTTGAGTATATATTTTTATTTTTAATTAAAAATGTCAAAAACTCAAAAAGATTTTATTTTGTGTGTATTTTTGTTTGACACACTTTAAGTGGCGTATACTTGTGTTTGAATCCCTCCTTTAACGCTCTCATGTGGCTAGAACTTTTGGTTTAGATTATCAATCCTTATTATGTTCTTTACCATGCTTACATGGAGTAGTTGGATTTTGTTTTGTTTAAATTGATTCTATTTTTATATGCCTCTATTCACACATGCACGAGCTCTTTTGAAATTTTAACTTCATATGTATATTTGAGCTATGTGAGATGTTCTCTTTCCAATCTTGTCATCTACATATTTGTGACTTAGGAGGACTTGTGCATGTCGAAATCCGTTGCACGTGAGAGTTGTGTGAAAAATGAAAACATGATAAATAAAAATGTGCACGGGGAAGGGCTCCGAAAGGACTTAGTGATCCTTTGCGATTGTAAGCCACCGTTTTGAATGGACCTAAAAGAAATACGTGGTCCAAAGGCCTAAAAACAGAAAATATGGCATTAAAAGAAAAATAATTGCCAAGGCCTATGTTTGATTGATATATTCATTCAAAATTAATATAAATGCCTATTGAGGGAGATTGGATGGTATATCAACGGTTTGCACAATGTCCATTTATCCTAGTTGCGTATCTCATGTCATGACTCTATTGGTTTGTAGAATCATCAATATGCTAGGCTTGTATGCATTGTGTATGTTTGTTCATTGAGTTCAATTTATATTGTCACATGAGGTTATATTAAAATGTGATGAAGTTTGCAATCAATTGAGAACTCCGTGAACATGCTTTAAGTGATTAGATCTAAATTTAATCGTTACTAGTTCACACCCCAACACTTCCGTTTCCATATGACACATTTTTGCCATACGAGTGTGAAAGACTCATATTATATGTTGTGTGTGTCATTTGTCTGTTTATATCTATATATGTGTACTTGAGTCTCTTTGATATATATTATCTATACATATATTTGATATTTTTGTTTAGTCTTTGCTTGGATTTCTAATCCATATATGCTTTAATTCATACTTGGTATTCATCTTATTGCATTCTTTATTGATATCACATGCTTAATAATTTATATATCATATTGGTATCATTTTATTGCATCCTAGTTGGTATCCGATGTTATTGTTTGGATTAGTTGAATTTTTGTTGCCCGTATGCTTTAACATTCTCATCACTATATGCACAATTACATGTTTTAGCTTGTTATCCCATTCTTTTATCCCTTGCTATGTTTAGAGGGTGTATATGCTTTATTTGGGGGAGATAAGTTATTTTTTTTATTCTTTAGCCTTTGTCTATTCCTGAACAAAAAGGGGGAGAATGATAGGGGGAGAAATGGTATTCAATCCTATTATTATCGTATCTTAGTTTGGGGGAGATTTATCTTAGGGGGAGACGTCTTTCTAAGTATGTCATTTGTTTGATAGAGGGGAGAATTAATTTAGGGGGAGTAATTATTTAATTGCATTTAATATTTTGATATTCCCTATGCGTTTGATAGTTTGCTTAAGTGTGCAAGAATACTTTTAAATGGCAACATTCAACATCGGCAAAGATATTGATCCTTGGGTTGTTTGCCTCAAGCATTGTATTTTTATTTCGGGTGGGACATTGTTTTTTAGTCTAGTGAGCTTGACGGCCCTTTAGGATTTTTATTTAGTTTTTGTCCCGGAATAGCAAAAGGGGGAGATTTGTAAGGACACAAATTTCCAATTGAGTCCTTTGTAGTTTTGGCTCAATTCCGGACAAAAACATTTGAGTCATAGGATAGAGTTCAAGTTTATCCATTCAAGCCTATGACGTGTTTGTTGAAGACGTAGCGGCCAAGATATTAAAGCTTCATCTAATGCCGTGTGTGTTTGTGCCTCGTTTCTACGTCATCAACATGGTTCCATTGCTCCTAAGGTATGAATGCATTTTTAATATATATATATATATATATATATAGGAGCTTGGAACATTATTTATTGGGTGTATGTTAGAAATTTATTTTGGGTGTTAGAACTTTTTTGTAAACTTTTTTGAATTCATAATTCTAAATATTTTGTTCTCGGACACCTTTCAGTAAAAAAATCATATCAAATCCAAAAAAAATCAGAATAACACGAAACTGGCGGCCACGCGTTCGTATCGAAATTATCTAGAACCATGGCCTGAGATGTCATTAGATAGGTCGTTCGAACGACCTCGTTCGAATGACTTCTCGTTCGAACGAGTTTTCAAACGAGAATTTTTTTTCTTTCTGTCTCTTCGTTAAAAGTCTCGTTCGAACGAGATTTCTAACGAAAAAATAGCGGGAACAGTTTTAAGCCAGTTTTTTCCACTTTTTCACTACTTTGCCCCACTTCCTTTTTGACATACTTCTTAAGTGCGGGAACTAACTTTTTGAAGACAACTTTTTCACATTCTAAGAGTCTTTTGAGAGCAAAACTTTTAAGAAAAAGTTCTATGTTTTGTGTTTGATTTTTATGGATTAAACTCATCAAAAATTACATACACACCCATTTATTTAGTTTATTCCAAGTACCTATTGATATATCATTACTTGGAGACTTTTGGCACCTGGTTTTCTCTACACCAACAAGAAGAGAGTTTGGGTTCTTCTCTACCCCAAAAAAGGAGAAAAGTTTATTGCAGTGTTCTCACTCGAAGAAAGGCTTCGCGTGTGGGTTGACGGTGACCATTGCCCCATTGATGGAGTTTGAGACTGTGGAGGAGTCCACGGTTATACACTAGGCGGAGGTTGAAGACCGAAGGAGCGCGTCAAGGCTTGGACGGACTCAAGTCAGTTTGTGTAAGTCCTCTTGTGTCGAGTCTTTGTAAAAACTACCATACTTAGTGAATTCGTGGCTAGGGCCGTCCGAGGTTTTTTCCATTTGGGTTTTCCTCGTACATCCGGCGCAGTGCGATTGATATTTATTTTATCTTGCTATATCACCTAGATGCATGCTTAGGACTAAAAGATAAAATTAGTTCAAAATCAAAATCTATTTAATTTGGTGCAAATTTAATGTTTGGGTATGTTCAATTTAATTCAAGTGTAAAATTACTATATCTTGATAGCATGCAAGTTTAACTTGAATTGGATTAATGTGTGTTTAAGTCGAAATGAAAATTGTGTGTGTAGTTTAATTTCACTTTTCGTTTAGTTTTAATTTTTTCATAAGTTGGTTTGTTCTCTTTAAGAAAAGAAAATTTTAAATAACTTTTGAAAAATTAAAATTTGAACCATTTCATTATATTTGAATTTAAAATTTGGGGGCTTCCGAACTTTCAGTTTGTCTTCTTACTTTTGAGAGTTTTAGCTTTGTTTTCAATTCACAAAACATCCCAATCTTTATGTGAATTATTTTGGAACCCAAGAACATAACTTTCTGAAGTTTCTCTTATAGAGAAGATCTCTACTGCTGATCTAGGTGCCACTTGAAGGAGGTGCTGGGCTCACTGACCGCGCCTTAATAGGGAGTACTTATGGGTGTTCCTGGACTGACTAAACTGCAGTTCGTGTGGAGTTGCTGAGGAATTCCATTGCGAATTTAGGTTGCGTCCTATGTGGGTTTACTGAGGTTAATCCATTGCAGATTTCACTTGTAATTATTGTGAGTATTATTTATGAAATAAAAGGTTTTTACCCGAAAGGAGTTTTTTCCTGAAATTTATGTGTCAGCGATTTATTTATGTTTGTTTGATTTATCGACACGTAGTTGCATGTTTTAGGGCTGAATAAAATTGGTGTAAAAATTGACACCGATTAAATAAGGTTAACTTGGAAATTTGTGAATTCTATTTAATCAAGTATCACACATAATCTTCTCATTTACAATTGAGCACCAAGAAATGCTTGAATTTTTCGGATGCACATTGCTTTGTGGAATTTCCCATCTCTAGCCTTCTTTGGGGTAAGCATGTCTTATTCCAATTTTTCGGTAATAGCAATGATAATTCTTAAAATCCCCCTACGCCTATAACTTTTGGTCAATACTTACAAGCCCAAAAAATTGAAACATATAAAATATCTTTGGGTGAGTATTACCAAAGTCAAGTTATGGATTACAGGAATTTAGATAATGATTATGCTGATCTTGGGCCATGCAATCCTTATGATAAGAATGTTGAAACGATTTGCAATAGCTTTCAAAATTTTTATGTTAATGATTTTGATAGTAGTTTCGATAATAGTTTTCACAGTTCTCATTTGCAAGAATCCGCGCCTCGGCTTATATCTTTCGGTGAGGGCTTGCGCCTTCTCGAAAATAAAAAATTTGAAAATAGTTATCGGGAAGAAAAACTTTGTTAGGAGCATGAGTTGGATTTATTATTTGAATTCGATGATGATTTTTAAATCCGAGACTTTTGAAGTCGAAGAATGTTTTGAACCAAATGAGGATTTTGTGCCTACTTTGGAACAAACCATTCTTGACTTGGCCCGTGGTATAATAGAGAATGAAAATGAGGAAGAAATAGACGTAGTATCCATTTGCAATGAAATTATTTCTTCTTTGACCCCCAAAGAAGAATATTTCATTTAAAATGATCTTATTTCCTTTGAAACTCAATCTTCAAGCGATTATGAGCCATCTCTTAAGTTTGAATTTCTTTCGTCCCCATCGTTATTCTATATTATCGAACCGATACAAGTCAAGATGAATTGGTTCCGAACTTTAAAATGTTTAACCCTTTCGACGATGAGGAGTACTTGTTCGAGTTGCTTTCTATGATGCATCTTTGCCTCCATGTGCGCCACCTTTTATTACAATTGAAAAATATTTAGGAAATTTTTTTATTTTTTTGCCCTCTTGTGTATTGTCACCCGTTTTATCCAAATTCCCCATCCTCCCTCTAAAACTTTTAATTAGGGATGGTTCATTTCTTCCGCCTTACACATGCCTTTCGTTGTTTGAACGGAATTCCTATTTTTCGAAAGGTATGCATGAAAGGGAGGGTCCCTTGTTGATCCTCCAAAGTCAAATCGTATTTTGGGTGGACCCTCAAAAAATTCAAATTCTAGTTAGAAGTTAAAATTGCAGGTTGTAAATATTTAGTTTTTATTTTCCTTATTTTTCTTTTTTCTAACTCATTGTCTAGTGTAGTTAGTTAAGTTTGTGTTATTTGTTGTTTCTATGATTGGCACTAACATGTTTTGCACAATCATTGGACTTGAGATCGCTCCATTTTTGATAATATCACTATTTTCCTCTCTTTAACTTGGTTCTTAATACACATTGAGGACAATGTCAGGTTTTAAGTTAGGGGGTGTGGGATATTCTATCAATTCCTTGGTAATTTCTTTGATTTGATTATATTTCTTCCCAAGCATGCTTTTCTTATAAAAAATTAAAAATTTCAAAAAGATTTTCTTTTTTTTTTCATTTGTTAGGCCTTTTGCATTTGTTTCCGATGATAAATTTTAATAATTATCCGATCCAATAGACAACTTAATGATATATGTTCTCGATTTTTGAAGTTATTATACTTTTATCCTCAATTATTGATATTATGAATAACTTCATGAATTAAACTTTAATCCCATCAGCACATGCATTTTCCTTATTTAAATGATTTGGTTTAAGATTTTTATAACTCGATAATCTTTTATTGCATTGTATATACTTACACCTAGTGAGCTTTGTGATTTTCTGCATTTGTTAGTGTTATACACTTCTCTTTCCTCTTTGAAAACGTTACAGTCGTTGATAATCTCAGTATTCTTTCATTTCATCGTTCATTAATTGAGTTTATATCTTGAAATGTGTTACTTGAGCATGATTTTCAAAGTTTGTTTTGACTCGATAATTGCGTAAACTTTAGGAAATGGACATAGTCCATCTTTGTTATATCACCCATATTAGCCTTGACCTCACTTTAAATGTTTTCCCTCGTCAACCCCTTTGAGCCTTAATATAGACTTTCATTTCATAACCCCAAATCCCATAACCAACTCCACATTGGAGTTATACACCATACTTATTACCTTCCATACCTTTGTTTGGAATGATACTATGGATTGAATAATGTTCTTGTTACGTGGATGCAATTAAGCATGTGAGAGTGTGAAATAGAAATGAAAAAGAAAAAGAAAAAGAAAACAAAAGAAAAAGAAAAAGAAGAAAAGAAAAGAAAGAGAAATTTGTATATGTTGTGTATTAGTTCAATAAGCTTTGTTTACTCTCCCCATTGTTATATATAATGCTTGTTATGGAATCATTTTCTAATTTTGAAATTGCCCGAATTTTCCATTATCCCGAGTTTTCATCTCCGAACACTTTGAATCCGTACATATTTCCTTCATTTCATAACCCATGACTAACTTATGTTACAACGCTATAAAGTCCTATGTGATCCTAGAGTGATTCAATTTAAAAGTTTAAATAGTTGCAATAATCTGTGAAAATACATTTCGCCTCCATTAATGACGGTATCTTTCTTTGAGATTACATGTTTTTCATTTTTTATATAGTGTTCTTCATTGTTTACATGTGCGCGACCTAGTTTCCATTTACATTTACTCTTTATGCCTGCATGTCCCGTATATTACCTCCCATTCATAGTGATTTCATTTGTTGAGCGTAATGCCCAGTGAGGATTGACTTTTATGCACGCTTTAATTTTTCTTATTCGGTTTATATAAGCTTTTGCCAAATCATACTTTGCATGTGCTCGCTTACCTCCCACATTTAAGGTTTCAATTCTATGAAGTTCATTCTATAATGCAAGGTTCTAAAAAACGCAGGGCGTGATCGAGGCGTGGAGGCCAAGCCTTAAGCCTTAGAAGCCTAGGCGGGCCTTAGGCGTAAAAAGGCGTTTAGGCCTTCTTAATATATTTTAATATTTTTTAACCATAACAAGGCTATTAAAATACTAAAATTGTACATATCATAAAAATATGTCTGAATATTTGTAAATTAAAATACTATTTTATTATTTTGGATGAGATAATGGTCCCGTTTGTAAAAAAAAAATCTTTAATAGGCGATATCGTTTCACTAAAACATTATTGTTTTTAGAAAAAAAGTGTTTCTTAAGGGTTTTACCAAGAATAAGGTGTGAAAAGCTTAAGGCGGGGCGTTTCTCCTAAGCCTCAAGCCTAGACGGTTTTTTTAGAACAATGTTATAATGTTAATAATACGGACTTTTGTGTGAATTCATTCACTTTGTTAATAACGTGTTTGAAATCTTTTTTGCTATTATTGGGCTTGACGAATGTGATTGGGCATACATTTTGAGGAAATCATATGATGTTTGTGGGTTTTATCCTTAAAAACCCTCACGAGACGACACTCGTCCACTAGGATAATCTAGGGGTTTAACGGATTATTGCATACGCTAAATGCAATCGGTCACCCTCGAAAGTAGATTTTATCTCGTTTGTGTATATCTCTTATCTTGTGGTTATCTTATAGTCATTCTTGCTTTGAATTTCATTGCTAGGTACAAAATGTATAAGTTAGGGGCTGTGATTCCTCCCGAATCATGGAACTTATTACCTTATATACTTATGCATTTTTGCTCCCTTGGGTACTTTAATTCCAATAATTATGCTCGAAAACCAGACAACCTCCTTTTTATATTTTAACATGCTATTTGAGGTATTGTTGTGATTTTGTAGGTGTTATGGTGCTTAGTGTGGAGTTTATTTGCATCCCGGTAAAGATCCGTCGACTATCGCACGTTCAAGGGTAAGTTAGGAAATTCACGCTTTAGGATTATATCCCAATTATTCACGAAAGTTGAGGCTCTCAGAATATCCTTCGCATGACCGCGAACAGTGCGCGAATCCGAGTCCAAACGAAAAATTAACGGATTTTTATTCGGGGAAGAAATAAAAGGAAATTCCCCAAATAAACAAATAAAGAAATTACATCCATATCCTGGCCCCAAATTGAATAGCAAGTCTCTACGGTGATTTCGCCATTTGTGGGTCTTTGGCCACACAAGCTTGGGTTCGGGTCTGTACTAATTAACCAATGGGGCTTTGATAGTTGTTATTGCAAACATGTCACGAGTTCTGCTACCGCTGGTCGACCGGCCTTGACCTCCGATCTACCGATCCCCTGTTTATTTTGGTCGGCGTTTGCTTTTCTTTCTTTTTCCTTTTCTTTTTGATTTATTTTATTTCCAATTTAATATATTAGGAAGCTTTGGTTTATTTGTAAAGAGATTTTATTTTCTCTTTATTTTTAGTTTATGACCTAGGGTTAGAAACTTTTGAGGATTTTTGTGGAGATCCCCTCTCGTCTATTTTCTTATTGGCTCTCACCCATTAATGTAAGTGGGTACTATTCATTGTCTTCTATCTTGTATTTATGCTTTTATTCCTTTTATTTCTTGCTTTATTATTTATTTCCAAGGCTAGATAAATTATTGTAGTTTATTTATTTATTATTTGCTTTAATTAATTAGTTTTTTTAATTTATTCTTTTCATCATGCTTAATGGCTAACTTAAATTAGGTTGTGTTGGATTGAACTCACCTAGGGTTAATTTAGTTGCTTTACTTTGGTGATGGTTTTTACTCATTTAATTCGATTGGGTTGTCCTTGTTATTACCCCTAAGAGATTTAACGGGGTATATCATGTATGCTTCGTATTTATGTCCTTGCGTGTATAATTTCTAGGGTATTTGTTGACGCCAAAATCATATTAGGCTTTTATGACGATTTAGGGGGTGACAACTCTAGATTTGATTAATTATTAAAATGAGACTCGATCTTACTAAATTTGCAGAACCATGTAACAATTTATACTAGTTAACTCGAGGTGAGGGATGTCTGTCGCAACCTATAGTTTTTATTCCTTTTGTTAATCTTAGTTTAAATACCATGCCTAGTTATCTTTTCATTTTTGTTACATTACCTTTTACACTATTATTCTTGAAGTATTAAATGAATATAATTCTAGCAACTTGTCTCTATGAATTTTCGATACCCAGACTGGCCGTTATAATCCCTTAAAAGAGAGTAGTCATAGTTTAGGTTTTCATATTGAGTTGGTGAGCCAAATATTATGAACGATTGGCGCGTAGGTGATTCTTGCGTCGCATTAAAATCCCTCTCGATCAACTGATGTGAGTGGTCAGACACTATTACGGGTGTCTCACATGATGGGAGTTATATGATTTGGCAAAAAGGGAAGTTGGCACGTAGGAAAGCGGGGCCTTTCCCCAGTATTGAGATGATCGAGCTAGTGGTTCATAAGCTCGTCTTATTGGTGTATTTTTAGCAGTTTCACAATAGTTTGGGTATCATCATCAAGGTGAGACCTGAAGAAATGATATAACATACTAGTATAAAATGATTTGAACAAACTTATAATTATTTTTGGGGCCATAGTGATTAGTCCTTCAGTCAGGATGATACCGTTAGTGGATGTATAGTCGAGGCACCATAATATTGCCATGAATTTATTTTGGGTACGTGGGCTTGTCGTGCGGGTAAGCATCTGAAGTTATTGGTACCAGGCATATCTGAATTTCGAGGATGAAATTCCTTTATGGGGGGGAGTATGTTACACCCTGTATTTTTGGGAATATTTAAATTACACGTTTGCTTGTAATTTAATTAATTTGTGGAATTTAAAGAGAATTAAATAAATAATAACTCGCGAATATTGAAAGACTATTTAAGTGTTTTATTTACTTGTGTGATAATTAAATTAAATTAAATTGTATTATTTTATATTATGTCATATGTGGGTAAAAGCGATGAGTAGGCATGATCTTATTCGGGACGCGCGTGTGGGGTCATGTTTGAAATAAGATGGTAAATTAATGATAGGTGACTCGTGTGGTAATTTCGAGTGCATAGATGATCTGGGATGGGTTGATATAGTCAAAATTAGGTACCCGGGATAGTAATCCGATTTTAGGAACTTTTTAAGCTATACAGGATCGGTACAGGGGGTATTCGGGTCTTTTTAATGTTACTAGTTAACCTAATTTTTCTATTAGGGAAATATTAAGGGGTTTGGGATGAGGGAGGCAACCACAATTCTAATCACTTAGGCTTGAGAGAGAGGCAAAAAAGAAGGGAGAAAACTGAAGAGAGGAATTCAAAAAGGCAACCCGGGGAGGAAATTAACAATTTTCGGGATAAGATTCTTGGGAAAGGAAGATCTACAAAGAAGGATTCAGGACCTATGATAATCTAAGGCAAGTGTTTAACTTGATTTGATATCATATGCATATTTTTATTTCATATTATAGTTGGTGACACAAATATGAATTTTTGGGTGGGATTCATGCATAAAAATGAAAATTTTGTGAATAAAATTAGAGGAGAATAATTGGTTTATGATCCCATGTAGAATTTGAGATTTATTCATGTAGAAAAGTAAATTATTGAATGATTAATATAAGGTTTGATTCAATCTTGAAGTCAAATTAAGGATGCGTATAATTCCTGATTAACGATGTTGAATCCCAGGATTTTAGATTATTATCGAGTGAATTCGAATGTGAAAATATGTGTAATCATGTTTAGAATTGATAAAAACTATAAATTTTGGGTTAGATTGGTGATTTATATGGGATTGTTTATGAGAATATGATGAATCCCGCCAAAGAAAGACGGTGAAGCTCGTTCGAACGAGTTGAGATTCTCGTTCGAAAGAGGTTGGTATTTGGTTCGAACGACCCGTGAGTTTTGGTCTTGGAGATAGATCTTTTCGTTATGAACGCATGGCCGCCAGTTTCGCATAGACCGAAATCTTAGTTGGAATTCAAATCTGGGTATGGATGCACAGGTGTTTTAAGGTGAAAAAACACTCGGGTTATGATTTATGAAATCGGGTTGGGATTTCAAAAAAAGTTATGTTACAGGCAAGTTTTAAAGCTTAGTGTCCGAAATAAAATATAAACATGATATATATATATATATATATAAGTAAGTGACTACTTATGAATTTGGGAGTCGAATTTGGACTCGAAGATTATAGGCTAGTGCTACGAGTGACATGCACGGTTAGTCGATTTTATTTTATTTATATACGGGTATCGAGACAACATATATATTTGTGTAAAAATATTTATGTGTATAATATTTATGTGAAACATACCCATCATAGCGGATATGCTATCGGTGGAGGTTACACATCGTGGGAGGTCACTCTGGCGAATCTCGATAGAGGTAATACCATTCTCTAGGGTCATAGGTCTGTGCATGCCCACACTATGTGGGGTTGGAGTCTTGTCGGGTAATGTGGTACAGTTATGACCACGGACTTAAGGCCATAACCGCTTCCGATTTTCCTTTTCATTTTGGGTTTGGCGATGAGATTCCAATCTGGTTGCTCAGATTGTGGTGGACATTCCTGGAGCTTGATAGCATGCTAGTGAGTTATTACTCTGAAGGATTGCGGTTATACATAAATAGTGATTGATATACATACATATATATATATATATATGTGTGTGTGTGTGTGTGTGTGTGTGTGTGTGTGTGTGTGCTCGATGGGATTTGTGTATTCGTATATATGTGTGTGAAAATATATATACACGCAAATTAAAAGATATTACAAACAGTAAATTTATTGGTATTCAGGAGGACAGCTCGGAGATGCTGTGTGTAAATACATATATAAAAGTGAAGAAAATTATATATGGACATAAGACACTAAAGTGTAAAAATTGAATTAATAACTAGTGAAAGTTATTTGAAATGAATTGATTTAATTATAATTGAGAATTATAATTGTAAAGCGGATGGGAGGCTAACTGTGAATTTAAAAAGAATAAATTTACGCGTGATACCGGTTAGAGTATAGGACTAAGATTAGTGTTGAGGTACTAGTTAGGTTAGGCATCATAACTAGGGTATTTAAAATACATGCGTTGGGTGTGCACTTAGACGAGGGGTGAGGGGTATTTCATGGGAGTGCGACAACAGCTTAAATATAAAATATTACAATGCATATTTATTAATGTATTTTAAACACTTGCTAAATGTTTTTAAAATGTTTAGGGCTCTGACCAGTTTCAATTTATTTTCAAAAACTTTTAGGTGTTCAGCTATAGAGACGCCTGACTTAACAATTCTTCTAGTCAGACGATGTTGCAGCAATTATGGATGCCTGCAGAGATTGAGTAGACACCTATATCCTTGAGATCTCGGTAGGATTTCAGAGTTATTCTGAGCATGTGGTCCAGTTACTTAGTATTTATTTTATGCAGATGTCTTCCTTTCAGTTAGTTGAATCCTTATATTGTGATCTTTCATCGAGAATTATTAATTAATTTATTTGTGCCAGTGAGTGAGTTTTATTATCGCCGAGAATTATTTATCACAAAGGCAACTGTTTATTTGGTTGGTCACTATTTTCTTCCTTTTAATCTTCTTCCTATTTATGCCCTATGGTTCAGTTTATCAAATTCTGCAAATTTCATTCCAAACATAATTGTGAAGTCAAATATTTCAGTCCTACGACACTCAAACCAATTCAAAGTCTTTCTCCTCTTGGTCTCAATCTAAATTCTACTCCCTTTAGAATTGGATTTCCTCTCGGAATAGTAATTTCTGTTACATTCATCCTATAGGAAATAAACCTGCATCTTTTATGGCTAAATTTGGTTCTAATTGCTCTTTAGATATTTTCTCTATAAGGATGAACCTATTTCCTAACTTAGTTAGAGGCTTAATTCTCATAGACAAGTTAGGTATGCCTAACTTCCACTCTTAATATAAAGTTGTTGTATTTCCACTGTGGGAGGGTTGTTCTCCTTCCTTTTAACATATTGTCTATTTAGTTAAAAAAAAATATATGCATGTTTAATTATCTGAATTGAAATCTTATGCAAGTAAGAAAAAAAAAGTTTTTAAATTTTGACAACAGGCCTAATAGGTTAGTAGCAATTAAAATATTTCTGACAGTGATGCTAAGAATGCACCAGATAAGAGTCCTGTTTTAATTTAGTAAAGGACTGATCATTCGTGATTAAAATAGGTGGAGTGTCACAATAAGTTGCATCACTGAGATTAGGGGAAGCTAAATAGTTAGAATTTTGCAAATTTACAAAAATGAGGCCATCGATGACGAATCAAGAATTTTGTTGAGTGGGACAAAAAGTATATTGTTGGGCTTTTTACTAATTAGTCACGTTTACTAAATATGTAGTCAGATAGATCCTACGATTTTTTTCGCTCCAACAGCTCCCATTATATATTTAAAAAATTGTTCCAATAGGTCTTATTAGAAAACACGTAGTGAATATTTATTATATGTATAAGACTTACTGAGGAAAATTGTTTTGATATGACTAATGAGGAAATATTTTATGCAGATAGAACTTTTTTGTCAAGCTCATATTCTAAGGGTTTTTTACTAATTAGTCTCGTTTAGTAAGTATGTAAACAGTGAAAATGTAAACTTCATTTTTATATGGACTACAAATGTGACAGTATTTGTCATCATAGAAAATTAAAATAGATTTTTTGAATAATAAAATGATTGGAAAATTAAGGGGACGCCAACCCCTCCTTCCCCTCCCTCCCAGGGTTCCCCATCGTCCTCCGCCTCCCCCCCCCCCCCCCCCCCCCCCCCGGGGTGGGGTGCATTTCATTGTTTTACTGGCATACTAAATTTACATTTAATAAAATTTGTGCGTATATAATCGTGAAGTCCATCATAACCTTTATAGGAAAGTTGCACATGTAACCATAGGGTGTGAAAACATAAAGGAATAATCTAATTATTGAGTTATGTTGTAAACTTTGAGGGCCAATGCTAGTTCGGACATAAACTTTGAGAGACAAAACAGGAAAAAATATCAATACATTCATACTAGCCCTTTTTCAACTTAAACATGAAAAAATTGGACTATAATAAACAATTATAAAATCCTTAAGTACTATACAAAAAATTAAATTATTAGTAAAGGCAAAACAAAATCACATTCACACAAATCAAGATTATTTGTAATGAATGAATTATAGAGTTTAAGCGAATTGATCATTAATGCATTCCTTTCTTACTTTTTATATGTTTATTAACTCAAAATGACGAGTGACAATTCGTGTTTTAGGATCAGATTTCGGGTCAACACGACACGTCATGACAAGAGTTTTTTGGACATGAACACGACACAACTTCGTGTGTTTTTTAACTAACACGAACACGAACCAATTTATCATGAGTTGTATGTGTATACATGAATAAAGGGAGAATAAAAAACATTCAATATAAAAATTTAAATAAGATTATTTTTTTATCACGAATATTTAAAGGGTTTCTATACCGAATTAAAATTTACATCATAAAATAAAAATGATATGGATACGTGTGTTTAGCAATTTGCATGTCTATTGAATTGGTTACTGATATTACTTCATTGTTTACCATTTTCTTATTACAATTTCATTCTTTGTATAATGCCAACTATTTGATAATACCGAATCGATCACAAAAATAAAAGAATATTTAATTACAAGTTCAAAATTCATTGTGTGTGTGTATATATATATATATATATATATATATATATATATATATATAAAGAGAGAGAGAGATCAGGTGCCAAGTTAATACACTAAACAATGATACGATATACTAAAAACGTAAAAACAATGATACGATATACTAAAAACGTAAAAACAATGAACATCATTAAAAAAACTAAACTAAAATATGAGTTCAAATTTATTACCCACTTTCAAAGTGGGTCATGGTGACACTCTAATCTGATTGGTTGAAATAATAAAAATAGTGAAACTCACTGTAACTACTTATTTATTATTTAAATGTTTCAATTAATCAGATAAGAAGATCACTATAACCCACTTTAAAAGTGCGTCTTTAAATTTGAACTCACTGATATATAACATCATCCCCTCGCTGCACACAAGAATGTATATGCACAATTACAAATCAACATTTAACAATTAAAATGATATCATTGACTATTTTCAAACCCTAACAATCTACATAAATAAATACAAATAAAAATAAATTGCACACCCAAACTTAAAAAAACATATAATTTTGATCAGTAGGTTATTTTACTATTAAGCTTCTGATCGAAAGTCCCCATTTGAAACCCCTATAGAGTCGAGTAAAGTAGCATTACAGAAAATCTATAATTAAAAAAAGATTTGTGAATCCAGGAGCAATTGAATTTTTAACCCAGTAAAACATGTCATATTACAATAATCTTAAAGTTTACATCATATTACAATGATCTCAAATTTTTATACAAAAATATACTAAATATGAAAATTGAACCAGTCAAAATTAACCACCAAGCTAAGTCAAACCACGCGGAATCTTTCCTGGTGATCCTTACCATGTTTATCACCACAATCAATAAACCAATCAAAAGTTCCCATCCAACCATCTATGTAGGCCACTAGCAAAAACCAAGAAAGACAACCCCGAGAAACTATTCTAAACCACAATTATAACCACATGCTGTAGAGGGAGGATAGAAAAAATCATACATGGAGAAAGCTCTACAGTAACCCAAATAAAATCACAAACCATAATCATGTAAACCAAAACCTAACTAAACCATACATTTCAATAAATCTAAAATGCCAAATCTAACATACATATCTTGTAGAACTTAAAATCGTACCTTTGAAACTCATATTTTGAAAGCATTGAAATCATTATAACCCAAATGTTGAGAAAAAGAGAGAGTACTATTGGAAACTTAGTAATTGTGTGTGTGGGTCCTAGGTTCATATCTTCAGATCCAGAAAGAGAAAATGATAAGAACTAATAAAGCAAACTTTATAAATTGAAATGTTAGGAAAGATAATTAATTGGAACTTTTAAAATATTAGTGTTATGCTTCCATCTCAATATTCTTTCAATCCAAGCCTCATATGATATCATAATTTACTCTCAAATGTTTATAAAAAATATGGAAGTACAAGAGTTATGGCTTTTAGGAGCTCCAACTGTTGATATTTAAAAATGATTTACAATATAAAAAATTGCAAGAAATTAAAACCCCACGACATCACTCCCTCTTCTTTAGGATGAAAACTGTTCGAAGAGATCTTTGATTACACGAGTCCTCCTTTGTGGCATTTTTCGGCGACCATGGTGGTTGAGATTCATTGGTGATGGAATGGCAATGAGTTAATCTCAATTCCTGCTATGATACCTACATATATATGGACGAAATGATAGAAGAGAAATTGATGCATTATTTTAGAGAGAAAAATATATTTGTCTTATAGGGAGACAAAACTGTAAGGACACAAGTCTCTGATTGAATCTTAATGTAGTGTTGGCTCAATTCCGGACAAAAAAAATTTAGGCATAGAATAGTGTTCAAGGGTATCCATCCAACCCTATGACGTGTTAGTTAAAGACGTAGCGGCCACGATTATCAAGCTTCATCATATGCCGAGTTTATTGTGCCTTGTATCTACGTCAACAACATTAGTTTCAATTCCTCCTAAAGTATGAATGCAATACATATATATATAGGAGCTTGGAACAAGTTTTATTGGGTGTAATTTTATTTTAAACTGATGTTTATTTTTAGAAGATTTCTTTAAAACTTTAAAATAAAGTTTCTGGGCTAATAATCAAATTTCAAGTATTCTGAAACTTCGTTCGATATTGTCGTTCGAACGAGTTTTTCGTTCGCACGAGAATGTAGTTCGAACGAGTTTGCCAACGAGTTTTCCCCATTTTCCTCTGGAACTTCGTTAAAAGTGTCGTTCGAACGAGATTTCTGGCGGGAAATTATTTTGGCAGAAGTTATATGTGCCCATGTTCCCACTTACTTTTACCCACTAACTCTTGACAGAAGTTATATGTGCGGGAACCAAGTTTGAAAAACCAACTTTTGACATTTTCTAAACACTTTTTTGAGAGAAAATTTAAGAGAGAAATTTCTTAGTTCAAAAGTTCATGTTTTAAGTGTTTGTATTTTCAAGAACATTATTCAAAAACACTTTTGTTTACACCCATAGTTTGTTTATTCCAAGTTTCAATATATACATCCTTGCTTGGAGTGTTTGGCACCGGGTTTTTCTCTACACCTCAAAGAAGAGAAGTTTGGGTTTGCTTCTACATCCCACAAAGAAGAAGATTGTTTGCTGTGACATACCCACTTGAAGAAAGGCTCCTTGTTCAGGTAGCGGTGACCGAAAAAGTCCGATCAGTGGATTTCGAGATCGTGATGGACCTCCAGGTTATTCGCTAGGCAGAGGTGTGTACAAGAAGGAGTGTTGGGGCTTGGACGAAGTCAAGTCGAGTGTTGTAAGTCTTACTGTCTTGTATTTATAAAATCGTACTTAGTGAATTTGAGGCTAGGGTCGTCCGAGGTTTTTCCCCGTTGTGGGTTTTCCTCGTACATCGCGGCGTAGTGGTTATTTGTTTAATTTATCTTTTGCAAAATTCACATTAGATGCATGCTTAGGTAAAAAGATAAAATTGGTTTAAATCACTACTCATGCTTAAGTTGTTGCTAAAATTAATTTGGATAATGTGTAAATTAATTTAGTTTAAGTCATTAATTTTAATTGGATAAAATTGAATTGGCCTAATTTGCAAAAATGGATTAATTATTTATATTAGGCAAATTTCTAGGACTTGGGTTAAGTTGTTTAAGTGAAAAATGTATTTCTTATTTAATTTAATTTCACTTTGAGCTAAGTTGTATTTTAATTTGCAAGAAATTAAAATTTGGTGTTTGTGTTGTTTTGTTGAACCATCTCTACTCCGCATCTTTAAAGGAAATTGAAATTACATTTTGTAAAATCTAAAAATTGGGGGTCCTATCGTTTTCACAAAACATATAAAGAAATGTTGATATAAATGAAATAAAATAATTCTAGAAAATAGAGGGTCTATAAAAGGAGTAAAGGTGGGGATAAGAAACGAAATTGAAAGATAAAGAGACAAAGGGCGAAGTGAAACAATTTTCATTAGAGGGAGAGATAGATCATTGCTTCATAATAGATTCGGATGAAAAATGAAGTGGCACATGGCACTTCCTATGGATTGCAAATTTATTATATGGTCATGTTTTATAGTATCTAATAAATGCCTTGAGTCAAACTTTCCTTAAAAAGGCATTTTTTATTTGCATTGTATGATACGTGTATAAGAAATATATCAATACATATTATAAGAATGCAAGTGATTTAATGGACCGATTTGTATAATAAATTGCACACGCACAAATTAAAAATTGATTGCATGCTTAGTTTGAAAATTTCCACCATTTAGCCTTGTCTTCTTCAGCAGTGGAAGCTCGGTTCCACAGTTCAGCAGTAGAGATTTTTCTACACAAAGGTTTATGATGATAGAAACCTTCTTCGAGACTTCCTAAAATGATCTTAATTATTCCAAGGGGTTTGGAATGTTTGTGGAGGTGTTTGATCACGAAAGAGAACTCAAAAGAGGTGTTTGTTATTATGAAAAGAGTGCTTAAGAAGTCTAATCCCGTTCAACCAATTTATAAGAAGGTTGGTTAAAATAGGATAAGTATAAAAGATTTGGATTAAATTTAATTAAAAAATTCGTCGGGTCGTTCAAACGAACCCGTACTACATTCGAACGAGACCCATGGTTTTATTATAAAGATTTCAAACGAATGCTTCCTATAACATTCTAGAGAACAACCAAAAATTCTTCGTTGAAAGTTAAATGCAACTCATTCGAACGAAAGGAACATCTCGTTCGAAAAACTGCAAATCTCGTTCGAATGAGACGTCGAATTTCTGAAATATTTCTCTATAAAAACTTCAAATGCCTTTTTAGAAAATATAATTTCTTAAAAATTCTTAATGTAATACTCTGTATTTTTTTGAATAAAATATTATGACAGAAATAAATTTAATAATTTCGGATTAATTTTGGAAATAAATTAAATCAGATGTATTTAAATTTAAATGGGTAAGATTTAAATTGATAATAAATGTTTATTCATGATTATATAATTACATGACTCAATTTGGCGTAATGAGTTCATCAATGAAATAAAATTATATGTTAATAAACTTATGAGTATGTGTCATTTAGACACAATAAAAATTTCTAAGCGGAATAAAAATAATTGGAACGTGTTTCGAAAGGCTTTATGCGCTCGTTTAGGTATTTTAGACTTTTAGAAATGGTCTCGGGGTATAGGTATATGAGTAGGAAGATTATTGGTCTAGTTTAATTATAGGTTCGGGCCAATTTGGGGGTCCAAGAATGGGATATAAAGCCTAACCTGGGATTTGGGACTAATATTAGTTTAAGAGTAGGGTTAATAACTCCCCACATAATCAAAACCTAAACCTATCAGCCATATCACAGGTGAGAAGAGAACAAATGCCAAAAAGGAGAGGAAGCAAAGGATTTAAGAATAAGTCATCAAACCATTATAATCAGGTAAGAATTCCCTTGCTTAATTTAAATGTCCAAATTACTTCTTAAGTCATTAAAGCTTTCTTCCATGTAGATTCTGGATTTCATAGGAAATTGATGAAGGAAAGTTATGTTAAATCGCATGTATCTACACAATACAAATCTTAAATAGGTTAGTTGAATCCAGAAATAAGGATGAGATTAGGTGATTTTAAATGATGAAATTCGTGCCTTAGAACCTGATGAAATTGAAAAGATTTATTTACATGTAAAGGATTTGTATTCGTGTTTAAGAATTTTCTGTAAATTTGGATAATTGGTGTTGACACCACTAAAATGGCATGGGTAGATAAATGATGAGGATGAGATTGAAGATGAAGATAAACATTCACATCAAACATATAAGAGACAAGGACTTTTAAAGTGGTTCGACTATGAATAAAGCCTACGTCCACTGTTATTTTATTCCCAGGGGTTTACAATAGCACAATATGGTGTAGAGAGAGAAAGAGTGTGTATCTTTTGTATGGTGTTTCATAGTTGTCAGATCCATCTCCTCTATGATGGGGTTACAATGTATTTATAGCCTTGAGGTTGTCAATATGAAAAGGCGATGTGTTGTCATCTAGTAGACATCTATTGATACAGTAGAAATGTACATTAAGGCTCATTAAATGAGTTGGTATCTTCATTAGTGCGTATTAAATGCATAGTTATCCTTTGATCTAGTGTTTCTCTACACGCCTTGAGTTGCTCTGCACACTGCTCGTTGCTCTTCACACTGCTCGTTGCTCTGCACACCTTCTTGTTGCTCTGCACACCTACTCGTTGCTCTGCATACTTGCTCGTTGCTCTGCACACCTGCTAGTTGCTCTACAGACTTGATCGTTTCTCTACACACCTGCTCGTTTCTCTTCACACCTGCTCGTAGCTTGGTGATAGTATGTATTAGCCACGTAAGGTGACACATGTCTTCATTTAATCGGTCCACGTCAGCTTACTAATTTTTGTGTCAACAGAAGTCCCCAATGCTTCATGCTTGATGGTTTACTTAAAGGATGCAACATTTATTCTACAGTGTTGCTCGGTGCTCGTAAAATTCTTGATCTTCCTTCTTGATTTGTTTAACATAAAGTGCACTATCTCCTGGATGACATATAATGCAGGCTGATCGATGGTTGCTATTATCTCTTTTGAGGAACTCCGTTTGTCAAGTGATCGTGTGCTATGTATCACCCCTGGGAATTTGGATGTATCCATGCCATAGTATGAAGCTTGTAGCTTGTCATAATCTTTAAGTATATTGATTGGTTTGTTAGCCGACCAACTGCCTCCTGTGCCGAGCAACTGAGTGTTAACTTCACGTGCTTGATTTTTCTGATTTATGCTCCTCTGAATACTTTGTCGAGCAACATACTAGCTTTTGAACCCAACTCTTCAATCTGATTAGTACCAAGCTAGTGGTGGACTTAGAAACATTTTCATACAACTTCTTCTTAAATATTGGTCGGGACAGTAGTAGTAAAGATCTCAGTGATGTAGATGTTGAATCTGACTCCTGAATGTGCATAATAACTCCTGAATATGCCTCCTGAACTTCAATATCGTGTGCATAATAACTCCTGAATATGCCTCCCGAACTTCAATATGCCTCTGGAACTTCAATATCATGTGCATAATAACTCCTGAATATGCCTCCTGAACTTTAATATGCCTCATGAACTTCAATAGCGTGTGCATAATAACTCCTGAATATGTCTCCTTAACTTCAATATGAAAAATAATTCCTGAGAAAAAGAAACAACCCCTGAATAATGATTGGTCGGGGCCCCGACCGTGTGAGTTTATGGAGTTGAATTTGATGCTCGACTGCATGATATTATGAGAATGTGCCACCGAATGAATAACTAGATCTGTAATAGAGGCCCCCAAGTGTGGAATGTGAACTTTGAGTGCTTTTTTTGTCTTGAAGTACATTGGTCTTGCTAGAAAAATAAGGCCGAGGAAATGTTCCTTGAAATAACTCCCTGAGATCTTTGCATGTTTGCATTTTCATTTTCTTGGAAACACTTTATAAGATGCCTTCCTTGTTGTTTGCTGATGAATATATATATGTAGAATGACAAATTGTCCTATTTTGCATAGACAATGAAACTTGCTCCACCTGTAGTATAATTATAGTGACTTGTCACTCTTTGGGCCTAAGCAATGGAATGATTTTCATCCCATACTCCTGCTTAGTTGTAGTAATCTCGTTAAGATTACCTTATTGCCTAGACAGTGGATGCCCCGGGAGGTCTTCCATTTTCTTGCCTATTTTGGTACCAACCAATCGGAGTTGGTGGTAATTGAGTTCCCGACCAACCGGAGTTGGTGGTAATTGAGTTCCCGACCAATCGGAGTTAGTGGTAATTGAGTTCCCGACCAACCGAAGTTGGTGGTAATTGATAATAAATGCTAGAGACTTCCTCGGAGATGACCAACAGATTGTTGGGAATAAGATATAATAAATGCTGGAGACCTCTTCAACAGCTTGTTGGGAATAAGATAATATAAATGCTGGAGACCTCCTCGGAGCTGACCAATAGATTGTTGGGAATAAGATAATATAAATATTTTGTCGAGCTCCATGCTGAGATAAATATAGAATATGCATTCGAATAGATATAAAGAATGATTCAGAATAATAATGTCTTGCTGATCTGTCGAGGCAAAATTGCATAATGCCAAATAAGAATAATATTTTCAATATAAGAATATGACCGAGAACTTTGTTGGGCCTGAATATAAATAAGAATTACCCCGACCAACTATCCGTTGGGGGTGAAATATAATAAATGTTATAGTTCTCCTCGGAGCTGAATATGATAATAAGTATCTCGCTGAGTTCCATGTTGAGATGAATATAGAATATGAATCCCAAGGGATATATAGAATAATTTGTTATTGAGCCGATATCTGAGCAATAATAAAATATATACTTCCTTGCTGAGGTGAAATTTCATAATGCTAAGCAATGATAATAGTTTCCAGAAGTTTAAGATTGTTTTCAAGCATTCGTCGGAGTTGAATCTTGTACCTGTAAAAATTAATAACTTTCTCTACTATATCTATAGGCTGGATTGATTAGTGATGAGAATAATTTAGTCAACTAATTAATATATATGATATGTATATGCTCGGGTAATAATGATATTAAAAATATGAAATAATATGTGTCTGACTCATCTGTCGAGGCAAAATTTCCTGATGTCGAGCAATAACAGTTTCCAGAAGTTTAAGATTGTGGCCGAGCTTGCGTCGGGATTGAATCTTGTACCTAAAGAATTTTAATAAGCTGCCCGAACACCTGTTGAGACTAGATCAGATAGTTAGTTATGAGAATAATTATTCAACCAAACAATTATAATGTGTATCAACATAAGGCAATAAAAATTTCAAAAATATGAAATAATATGTTTTGTACCAAATGTGTCAATGTGGGCAAATTTTTATAAAAAATGCCAGACATTTTAATTTTAAGTAAAGACCAAATATACGTTGATTTTTTAGAAATTATTTATCACTCTAGCAATTATTTGAAATTCAGTAAATGCTCAAATATAATTTTTTGGTCTAGAAAAATTTTTCACATGAAGTTTTTGTGATTTAATAAATTAGAAAATAAGCAAGTATGTATTTTAATTTTAAACAAATGCTCGAATTTAAGTCCGGTAAAAATATTTCTAAGTTGTTTGTTAAGACTCTTTTATTCAGTAAACATTTTTATAGACTTAAATATATTTAAGTTCCATGCCAAATCTGAAATCCAAAAATTTAGCCAACCAACACTCTGATGTGGTTCTCTTCTTTGCCGACTTAAAATTGGCACCGTGAGGTGTCGTTTGAATTTTCTTCTTTGTACAATGGTCCCGACCACCAAGGGTGGAATTTCCAATGATATTGATCAATGGGTTAAAGGTAATCGACCCTAGATCCCATTGTTCACCTGCCAATGAGTATCAACAGGTTCATGGATCTACACAACGATCAAGAAAGAGAAGTCCAACGATGTCTTTGACCAGGTATATGAGGTCGGGAAGCCCCCGACCTGTGAAAATTTGTCGCCTACCTGTAGTAAAGTTGCTCCCAACCTTGTTTGTTCGTCATACCAGAATCGCCGATCAACATATAGGAGTTGCCGACCAACAAAATTACCATGCGAAATTGTCTTGTTCGTAATTTAGATCAAAATAGAGGAGTAATAGTTGATGTTGATGATGTCTGGGATTGAGCATTTAAGAGTTGCCGACCAACTATATAAAAGGTACCGACTTTGGCCAACCAACAATAGGTGTTGTCGACCTAAGCGAACATTACTGATGGATCTTTGTCGATCATAAAAAATGAATCAGTGAAATTACCGACCAACATAAAAGACCAGAAGTTTATAGTCGAGGAGGAATTTGGTTGACCATTGATGCCGACCTAAAAAAAATGTCTCCGACCAATAAATTGTAAGTCGTGGAGCTCCTTTTGATGTATAATACATGATGCCGATCAACAAATATGTAGATCGGGAAGATTTTCACCCTGTGAAATATTGCCGCCGACCAATAAAAGAGGTTCAGTGCGTTTTTCAGCTAATTAATGGTCACCTCAGTGTGTTTGGTGACCACTAAGGCGGTGCCGATGTGTGGACCTGATGTTTCCTGATCGTCAACTTATGCCAACATATGGGGTTTTCATACTTCGTTGGAGACCAACTATGAGAAAAGTGTATCTATTATAAAATTGTACTTGCAGATTTACTGGAGCTTTATACCCAAAGTAGGTAGACTTCAAATTTGATTTAAGAAAAATCTAATGAAATGAGAATCTTGATTTCACACAGGCATGTCATTCCGATGACGAAAGGTTGAGATGTGACGTGGATCTTTTGATAACGAATAAACCCATATATCCAGTTGGGTTTTGACACTGTTCAACAGCTTGTGTCCTAATTTTGTAGCTTTCGTCCTCGTCGTCGCCCCTGTCGCCGACTAACTGGAAATGTACGGGGTCCTCATTTTCTGGGTTTAGGGTGAACTGTGGCCTGGTTTTGAAATTGACTTCCCTGCAACTGATTCTTCAAAGAATTATATATATTATCTTTTGCTTGGTTGTTGACGAGTTAAACTCATTTTCTTCGTAATATTCATTTCTGATGAATCTCATCCTTTTTCATCACAACTGGATTTCAGACCAAATCGATTCTAATGTTGGCTCGATTCAAACTGATGATATCGTGATAACCCATTCAAACTGATGCCATCGTGATAACCCAAAGTTTCGGATTAGGGTCTCATAAAAAAATCAAGGTCAAGATCGATTCATCTCCATCTAATTGAGATCGATTAAGAATAAAAAAATATGTGTAATCATACAAGAAGAATTTATGGTGAAAGAGAGTATTTCATGTTTACCTCTTTCTAACATCACAGAGAATTGATATATATATATATATATATATATATAGGCTCAGGTACGGACTTCCCGTGCGGACTTTTCGTGCAGACTTTGTCCTTATCCCGAAAGTGGTCCCCTCGTGGACCCAAAGACTTTTGTTATTTACTCTAGATGGTCCCCCTCTTGTCTTATACTAAATCCTTAGTTTAAGACCATATAATTAAACGATTTATAGTTTAGACCCAAAATTGGTATCAAGACCTTAAAGATTTTAGAACCTCACCAAATTCCGACCAAAACCCAAATTCTGGTATCAGAGCCATAAGACGTTCCTTTTAGACTAAAAGACTTTAATGCCCTTGGGATTTATCCATCGCATTTACCAAGATATTTTTGGAACCAACCCAGACTACCAACCTATACCCATAACTGATTTAGACTCAGAAGGTTGTTTAACCACACACATAGACGGTTGTTCACACATTGAACATATCCCAGCCAAACACGCAGACAGTAGACAAGTTACTGCTAGTGTTATTAATAGCATAATAGACCAAAATAAGTGTATACTGCTTATATTAAGACAATTAATAAAAGACACTCATACCTTAGAAACAGAGATAAAAAATATCTCTAAAATATTATTAGACATAGATAATCAAATCCCAATAGACTTAGTACACGTGTTACAAGAAATAAATATTAAGACTAATCATATAGAAGTCCTTAACAAAGACATTTTAGAAATTAAGACTTTAATTAAAAATCAAGACAGTGAGTTAATTAAACTTACTAAAGAACAAGCTAATCTTATCCCTAAACTAGATAGTTATCTTCCTAATGGAGATAGTTTGATCAAACTGGAATGAGGTACCAAGAGATCCATCCATTCAGACTTTATCCGAATTTTACCAAAGAATTTTAGAAAAGATAAATGATGATAGATTTTATTATAAGATAAATGAAAATGAGATTGCCAACGCGGCTAAAGCAACTAGACTCGTATTAGAAAGATTGAATTTAATTTCTACATCCATAGCATCTACCCAAGACTATAACAGTAGCTTTGTTAAAGACTTGCATTTAGACTTAAAGGCTAAGACAGAAGGATTAACCACCTTCTACACAGACTTTGTTAAATTCCAACAAAATTTAGCAAATTATCTTAATAATATGGAAAGCCATAACCTATCCAAAATGGATAGTATTATTAAGGAACTTAGACTAGGCATGGCCCAAGTAGAAGAAAAATATGGAGAAATTATAAACGGAATTAAGGCCGTATATAATAAACCATCCCAAGCAGAAATAGACTCTCCTTTTATTCTAACTAGGTTAGATAAAATTGAAAAGATTGTAGAAGCCATAGAAGTTAGAACTATGCAACAACTAGAAAAAGATAATGAATTAAAAGATTATATCACTAACGTTGGTAAAACCATCGTTAATTCTCTAGCTAGACATAGTGAAGAAACTTCTGAAAAGACTAGAAAGGAGAACAAGAATTTTAAAGAATAAATCATTAACCAGATAAAAAGACAAAAGAATTATTCAGACTTCTTAGATAGAATTGAAAAAAGACTTGAACAAAAACAAGTAACCACCTGTAAGTTTAAAGAATCCCCTCCTATAGAAACTAGAGAAAGAAATACCATAGGTAGACGAATCATAAATGATGGATTAGATAAGACTAATAAGATAGCCAGCTCTATCCCAAATATTGGACAGAGTAATCATCTGCTCCAAAGACTTAAGGATTCATCCTCCAATGTTAGGACATGGTGGAAAGAAAGAAATTTCACCAATCCCCTCCAATGGAAAGAATGGGGTGAAGTTGACTGGAAGATTCTATTTATAATGGACAACTTCCAGCCATTAGATATATAGACTTATTTACATAAGGTACCACTCCTAAGACTCCCAATTATAACATGACCTACCATTGTAGAAATCATGTGTTAGACAAATCCTATACTGAGCTTCAAGTATTTGACTCAGAATGGCTTAGATCTAGAGGAACTGATAGGAAGTTTCAATTTCTAACCTTTGGACTCTTTCAAGCAAGAATCCAAGGATTACATAGACCTCAGAATAATATCAACATATTATGTTGTTTAGTAGATGGAAAGACTTTGAGAAAAGCCTTATTTGGATAGCCCAATTAGAAATGTCAGACAATATAGGATACTTTAATGTCATTCCGGCATTTACAGTAATCGTAGACACAGCCAAACGTTTTAAGCTAATCTTATATGCTAGTGGCTATGAAGACTATATTATCCCAGACGCTAATATAAACATAGAATTCCAAAGCTATGTGAAGTTCTCCCAATTTCCTTATAAAGGAATGCAATCGGGAATTCCTAGCGGTAGACTTAATGAAGAAATCTTAGTTAGAACCAATGTTTCAGACTATAATCATACTTACAGTATTAGGAATACTGGACCTATGAAAGAAAAAGCTAAGACCCTCTGGCAATTGCCAGAATTTCAAGAAACTAAGACTATACAAAATAAACACTTGTTTATTAACCAAGACGACGTTACTGGAAATGTTACCATCCAGTTTGGCCCCCCTAAGATTGTCAATAAGAATATCCAGACCGAAGAAATTAGATTTAGAAATATGGGAGAAGTCATAATCAATTATCCTTCAGAAGGAGAATGTAGTAGTAAGACTAGTGGTAGTTTACTAAGACAAGCCCCTGTAATTAGACCTAGAAGATCATTTGAACAAAAAGACTTAATTAAAGAAAAAGCTAGGATCCAAAACTTTGGACATAAACCCTCAGAGTTGGATATGAAGACATTTAAAGATAACCTTAAGAAAAGTCACTCTGTTAGATTTTAAGAAAGAGAACGATTTAATATGATAGCCCAAGACTGCATATTAAAATTAAAAGAATCTAAGAATACAAAGGAACTTCTTAGAAACTTAAGACTAATAGAAGAAGGAGAACAAAGACTAATGCCAGCTACACAAGTAGAGCCTAGTTAACAAGAGATAGGAAGTAGTAGTAGGCTAGAAGATGCTCGTAGACTTTTTAGTAAGCCAATAGGAATAAATATTCCTATATATCCAAGCACCGTAGTTAAGACTAAACCCGATTATATAAAAGACTTCCCAACTAGTGACAAGAGTTTCACTCATGTTAAGACTATAGCAAGCTAAGCCATAAACCCAGTAGGTATATACCTTAACCTAGACAATGTGCAAGATAGGAAGAAGTCCTTAGACGAATAGCGTAACCAGATGAACATGTGTTTTGCATCTAATGAACAATGGGATGCAAGTTCATGTTAGCAGTACGCTGAGCAATCCATTAGAGGTATTGCAAAAGATTACTTAGATAGTTTAAGAAAGGCCACAGATGAAGACTCCTTAGATAAGATTGAGAAGATGAAGGAAAACCTAGAAGAAAGATCAATTGAAGAATATATTCAATTGTTCACTTCAGAATTCATTGGAGCTGGACATCTAGCTCAGATCAATGAACAAGACCTAGCAAAAACTAAGTTAGCCCTTCTTAGCCTTTGCAAATTAGATAAAAGAAATGAATATAGCAATAATTACGAGCACCTATATTACCAAATTAAAGAATTTAGAGAGACCTTAAAATACGAATACTTTAGAAAGATACCAGCCATTGGGCAAATCCTAATTAATGAATATAGGAATTGGCCAGTTGTAGCTGGAGTTAAGAATAACTCCCTTGGTGAAAGAATCAATTTCGCCAAAGACTATATCATATTTAAAAGACGTGATATAACTCAAGGAAAGTTAATAGAAGAAACTTTCAAGCAGATCCCTCTGATCAAAGACGAAAGAGACATCGCTCCAATCCAATGGGGATGTAGAAGTGAATCTAAGAAATTCAAAAAGAAATTAGAATGGAAACATAGGAAGTTTAAGACTAGACCTTTAGGATTGCCAAAGAAGTGTAAATTTAGACAATCTACTACCTTTAGGGAAAAGAATCCTAAGACTAAGAAAAATAGATTTAACCAAAAAAGATACTTTAAGAAGAATACTAGTAAGCATAAGAAGGTTCCTAATTATAGGAAAAAAAAGATATAGCTCAATATAAGACTGTCACCAAAGAATGTTGGACTTGCGGTAAAGAAGGACACTTTGCTAAAGACTGCCCTAATAAGAAAGATAAAGAAAGTATTAAGATTATTAATACAATATTAGACTATGCGGATCAAGAAGAATTAGATATCTTATATGCTATAGAAATATCAGACATAGAAGATGATGACAACACTGGTATCTATAGTGTATACACAGACAGTGATTTGGAAGACTCTAGTGATACTGATGAGTATGAAGACTCTCAGGATACCTTAGACTTATATATGATGCATACTGATCAAGGCAATCTAGATGATGAATATATAGACTTTGAAGATGCTTGGTATAAGTGTATATTAAGCCCCTTTTTAAAGAAAAAATGGACAGTTAGTAATCCTGAGTTACTAACCTATATACTTAGATGTTACTTTGATGAAAGACATTATTACACGTTTGAGATGAAATGTTACAAGAAAGACTTTAGATGTGTAGAATGTTTTTGGACTATACAAACAGAATTATTTATGGTTTGTATAGTTTGTCAATTACACTACCATGAAGACTGTTGGAGAATTAGATTTAGAGAAATCTATACTAGCCATTATGACGCTCAAATAGAATTAGATATTAAAACATATTATCAAGACATTGATAGAAATATAGCCAAAAGATTGCAAGAAAATGAAGACTTCAAAGGAAAAGGTATTTCCTATGATTTAGAAGAATACCATTCTGATAGTAGTTCAGAAGACCAAATACCTTTAGATTTTGTAGATAAACCTCAGAAAGGAATATCTATTTTAGAAAAGAACAATTTAGGAATTTCTACTAAACCACATGCTTATTTTGTAGAATTATTTGTTCAACATAAAGACTATCCTAAAAGACTTTCAGCCTTCATAGATATAGGGTGCTATCAGAGTATTTGTAAGGCTAATGCCTTCCCTGAAGACTACTTTTTAGAAAGTACTCAATAAATCTATGGTAAAGTGGCTAATGGAGATCCATTTACCTTATATTTCCAGACTATTCCTATTTATTTTAAATTAGGAAATCAGACCAACAAAACCGTTAATCATCGGTTTTGGATAATGGATCCTCGTCCTAGTTTCACAGGAAACCTTATTTTAGGACAAGACTTTATTAGTAAATATCATCCTTATACTCAGTATAATGATAAGATATTAATTAGTGATCAAGAGGAATTTAATATTAAATCCCCTCTAATAGATCATAAGACTGCCTTTGACCTTATGCAGGTCAAACCCACTTATAGACCCATAAAACATCAGAGTTCTTCAGCTGGGCATGGTGGACCTAGACCTACAACCCAACAAGAAGCCTTAGAAATTACTAAACCCTTACAAAAAGAGTGTAAGTGTCCAGACCAAAAGTGTTATAAGCAAATAGCACTTATACAACAAGACATTTTAGATCATGCCCAACATACCTTATTACAAGTTCAAGATATATCCAAATAGAAGAAAATGGATATAGAAGTAGAAAAGGAAAAGATTAGGCAACTATCTGAGCCTACTTTAGGAGAAAATCCCAGCGCTAAGTGAAATAAAGACCAAAGCTATTGTGAAATCATCCCTATTAACCCAGACGCCACTATTAATGGTGGATCCTATAAGAAAGGATACTCACAAGAAGATAGGGAAGAATTCAAGAAAGACATAGATGAAATGCTTAGGTTAGGCATTATTAGAGAAAGTAAAAGTAGACATAATAGTTTAGCCTTCTATGTTCAAAATGAATCTGAACGTAAAAGAGGAAAAAGACGCATGGTTGTAGACTATAGACAATTAAATAAGAATTATGAATTTGATTCTTATAAGATACCAGACAAGAATAATTTGATTAATTTAATCGAAGATAGAATTATATTCATTAAGTTTGATTGCAAATCAGGCTTCTGGAAAATTAAGATGCATCCAGACAGTGTTACTTGGACAACCTTTAGTGTGCCCCAAGGAAAATACGAATGGCTTGTAATGCCATTTGGATACTTGAATGCTCCTCAAGTTTTCCAAAGAAGAATGGATAATATATTTAGACCTTATTCAGAATTTTGCCTTGTTTACATAGATGATATTCTTGTAGCAAGTAAGACTGAAATAGAGCATATAGACCATCTTAAAAAGATTATCTTAGAATTAGATAAACATGGTATTGTTATTTTCGAAAGGAAAATGCAATTATTCCAGACTGAAATAGACTTTGTGGGAATGCATATTAATAAAAGAAAATTATCCTTAGCTGAACACATAACTAAAAAGATTCTTGAGTTTCCAAATCAACTCAAAGATAGAAAACAATTACAATCGTTTTTAGGATTGCTTAATTGTGATGCAGACTTTATTAAAGATCTTGCTTCAAAAAGATAAAGCTTAACATCCAAATAAAAGGAACAGACAAAACCAATCCCTTTTATTGGACTAAAGATGACTTTGAAGTAATAAAACAAATTAAAGATGCAGTCAAGAATATACCTTTACTTGAACTGCCTAATGCAGAAGACCAATTTATAGTAGAAATAGATGCCTCTGATAAACAATGGGGAGCAGTATACTTTGCCATTGATCATCAGATAAAAAAGAAGAAACTTTGTAGACATAGTTCTGGAACCTTTACAGACCCAGAAACAAGATACACTGCCCATGAAAAAGAAGTTTTAGCCATAGTAAGGGCAATAGAAAAATATATGATGTTTCTTAGACCTAAACATTTTACTGTTTATACTGACTCTTCTTATGCAGTAAAATTCAGAGATTTAGACTTGTCCAAATCAAGGACTAATAGACTAATTAGATGGCAAAAATTGCTTAATGGTTATGACTTCTCTGTTATACATATTAAGGGAAGTAAAAATACCATTCCAGATATTATATCAAGAGAGCCAATGTTTGCTAACACTAATATGATTTCATATTTTATGTTGCAAACAGAAGACCCAGAAGACATGAGTTCCTCTGGAATGAATAGACTGAACAGGGAAGACGTTGCAGACTATCTTAGACGCGTAAGAACAAATGTTGGTGTAACGCAAAGACCGACTCGTATTCAAGACTCTCAAGAAAGACCAATCCTAGAGAACTTTGATGATATCTTAGTTTCTCCTGGAAAATCTAGACAAGAGATTATTTCTCAAAATAGACTCATTGAGAAGATGTATTTTCCCCAATATAGACCCGATCAAAGATACCCAGACTTGATCAAATTTAGACGAGAATTCTTAGAAGACGAAAATACCCTTATAGATGCCATATGGTGGAACGTGAATAATAGACTTTGGATCGAGTTCAAACAAAATTTGGTAGCTATTGCCAGATTTATGAGAACTCGAAGACTTGCAGTTACCCAACTCAGTGGTACTGTTATACCTAGACCACAGACTCAAACCTATGCTCAGACTCTTGGAGAATCCTCCAAAGCTAGACCCACTGATAATTTTTGTTATCAGAAAAAGACTTTCAAGACTAAGATTGTTATACCATTTGGACATAATAATCTTCCATTAACTGAAGACTATAAGAAAGAATCTAATAGCATTATTGAACATTTCAATATGTTATTATCTAAGACTAATGGAGATGCTTTAATAATGAAAGGTTTCTTCAAAGACGTTCCAAAGATTTATCTTGCTGGGAAAGCAGAAATTGCCCAAATAACCTTAGCAGACTATGGGTTCATCGGACTCATCCAAATTGAGACTATAGAAGACTCAGTTGCTCTTGGAAAGATAGTCCATGAGTATGTTAAAAAGGTAGAAGATTTCCTTCCTTTATTCGATAGAATTTATCAGATTGCTCCAAGTTCCTGCGGAGGAATGGGAGTGGAAGGATTTAGACTTGTTAGATTTTCTAATTATACATTTGAAGATGTTGAGATCCTATCAGAAGTCGAGATTAAAGATTTAATTATTGATAAGTCCAAGCTCCAGATCTCTCAAGCCCATGGAGATAATTGAAATCATGTAGCTATTAACAGGAGAAGACAGGTGGTACACTGCCTACCACAAAGAAGACCTAATAATCCAAGCTGACGAGCCATTCAATGGAAGGCTCAAGAAAGAATCCAAAGAAATGGTAGAGATAGCTTTGCCAACTAGCCTTAGAACGGTAGGCCTTATTGATGAGTTTTTCAACAATACCCTCCCAAACCAGGACAAGGCAGAAGAAGATACAGACACGACAAAGAAGGGTCCCTCAGTGATGGATGAATTATTAAAGACGGAAGAATCGTTTGCCCAGACTATGCTTTCCATAAAGCATAAAGATGCTTTCCCCATATGGGCCACCAGACTGATGAAAAAAATGAAGACTTTGTTTGATGCTCTTTCATTATTACAAAACGACAAGACTATGATGAAGACTTGGCACGCCTTTCCTTTTATAAAGAAAGAGGTCCCCCCAATTATCAAAAGACGATAAAAGCCTGTAGACCCAGCTGATAAGATTTTGAAGACAGTTGTGCTTTAATAATTAATGCTTTCAACCGAATTGCTTTTGGTATCCGGTTACCAGTCATTTTGTAGTGCCCTTGATCTTTAAAAGGGAGCGTCCATTTGTGTTTGGAGTATCAGGAGTTAGAGAGTGAGAGATTGTTAGACTTTTAGAGAGTATGCTTGTAGAGAGTAATATGTATATGAGTGAGTAAACCTCTCATAGTTAGGAGAGAGGGGAGAGTTGTATTTACTTATGCAATGCAATAAAAGTATTTTCTTTTCCAGAAATCTCTTATGTTAAGTTGTTATTATTTTTCAAATTGTCTCCAACTTTCTATTCATAGAGGACTATTGTGTGGAACCTCTGGTGTAGCACACAGGGTGTTATACTGGTGAACTGCCGTCAGGTTAGCCGTGAGCCGTTAGCCAGGTGGGCGTTAGGCGTGAAGGCGTACAGGCAGGAAACGGGTCAACTACCAAAGTAGTGGATTGAGGTGCGACACATAGAGAGAGAGCTGTAGGAGGCTGAGACCGGAGAAGAATAGTGACAAAGCTGAAGAGACAAAGGGAAGAAGATAAAGATATTGCAGACCAGAAAGAAGGTATAAACTCGAACCAAACCCTTAACTATTTTACATATTATTGTTTTAAGAAGAATCTAATATGAGCTTACAAATCACTAAAGACTTTTTAGAATTTGTTAATCAAACAAGTTTAGACTTAACTAGAGAAATTCAAGACTGGACTATTACAGACCTTAAAGATAAAGAACTTATAGAATCTACTTTAATATACGCATGTGGAACTTTTAAATATATAGACCAAATCATTTAGTGGTTAGGAAGAGAAGTACCTAGAATAGAAATAATTAGAACAGGGATCTGAGATCTCTTTAGACAAAAGTTAAGAACTGAAGATTTTGCAGAAGAACTATCAAGACCTGAAAAATATCAAGAATACACTAGGATACTTGAAGACAGTATAGACATATTAAAATTTATTAGACGTAAAAGGTTAGCTAAAAAAAAGGCTACTTTAATTAGAGTCGGAGGAATCCGTCCTCTCCTTAAAAATATAGAAACAGCTGCCCCTAGAACATACCGTAGATTTTTGTCATCTTATGATGATAATAATTTAGACGAATTTATAGATAAGGATATAATTGATATTGTTAATCAAATATATAAAGAAACTAGACAGATAAATCCACAATACCGTATAAGGTATTTAAGACTAGAATATTTTCCATCAAAACCTCTTTCAGTTTCTAGACTCCCTGAAGAAATTATTTATATAGATAATCCTCGCTATTCAGAACTCCAGTACGATAGTGACGGAAGAAGCATGAGAAGTAGCAGTAGCCCTGAAACTTCCACACTTAGACTTCCAGATTAATTAAGCATTAAAATAGGCTTAAAAGACCTTAGAAATCATTTGGGGTAAAAATTGATATTCCCTAAAACTTAGAAGAAGTTAAAAGACATCGCGGTCCCAAAAGGTGGTCCTAAAAAGACAAAACGGTCCCTAGATAATTCTTGGACGGTAGCGGTCAGTAAACTAGGTCCGTATACGATCCAGTCTCTCTCTCTCTCTCTCTCTCTCTATATATATATATATATATATATATATATATATATATATATATATATATATATATATATATATATATATCGACAAAAACTCTCAAAAACTTGTAATTCTCAGTTATGTAGATTCATATTATCTGTGCAGAGAAAATCATTTTTCTGAAGAGAAAGTAAGTGGGTCTGATTCAATTCATGTTAAGATCGGATCTGAAAAATACATAATCGTTCCTAATGCTTATCCCTATCCTAACGTATTTGTTCAGAAAATTTTCAAGTGGATCCATATATGTAAGGATTTGTATGATATTTATGAGTCTAAAATTCACAACATCCCCAAATTGAAATTGATCACACAGTTAGTAAATATAAAAATTATGACTAAATTAAAAGATTTCCCAATGAATCAAATATATATATACTCATGTAAAAGAGATTTATGAATACAGAGAAATTATTTTATCTCCTTAAAAGAGAAATAATATAATATGTACACAAATTTCTCAAACTTTGTGATTATGAAATATACATATATGCAGATTTGTAAAAATTGATTCAATAATTTATGAATATAAAATCATGATTGAATTAAAATATGTATGCACAATATATAATTGATTATACATAGAGAAAATAAAAACTTAGATTTTGATGGAGAACAATGCTTGTAACACGTTTCCCACACACGACGCCAATCTGTTGAAGACAGAAAATGGTCCATGCCATTTTAGTGGCGTCAACAGCAGATAAATGATGAGGATGAGATTGAAGATGAAGATAAACATTCACATCAAACATATAAGAGACAAGGACTTTCAAAGTGGTTCGGCTATGAATAAAGCCTACGTCCACTGTTAATTTATTCACAGAGGTTTACAATAGCACAATATGGTGTAGAGAGAGAAAGAGTGTGTATCTTGTGTATGGTGTTTCATAGTTGTCAGATCCATTTCGTCTATGATGGGGTTACAATGTATTTATAACCTTGAGGTTGTCAATATGAAAAGGCGATGTGTTGTCATCTAGTAGACATTTATTGATACAATAGAAATGTACATTAAGGCTCATTAAATGAGTTGTTATCTTCATTAGTGCGTATTAAATGCATAGTTATCCTTTGATCTAGTGTTTCTCTACACGCCTTGAGTTGCTCTGCACGCAAGGTTGCTCATTGCTCGTTGCTCTGAACACCTGCTCGTTGCTTGGTGATAGTATGTATTAGCCACATAAGGTGACACATGTCTTCATTTAATCGGTCCACGTCAGCTTACTAATTTTTGTGTCAACAATTGGGATACTTATATAATGATAGAACATGGTGGGATTAAGTGGATAAGATCTGATTTATGTAATCATGTTAATGGGTTAAAATTTGGGGTTTTAGGGGCGAAAATTAATATAATGTCAATGGGTTAAAATCTGGGATTTGGGGGGAAGAAATTGATACCAATTTATATAAATAATTAGTCTAAGATGATAAACTAAGCCCTACATACCTATCTTAATGTTTATATAAGTGTACAAATCATTAGGATAAGAGATGGGGAAGAAATAAGGATTTTTGTATTAAAAAAGCATAGCCGATCTGGGTTTCTTCCCCGATTCGAATTGATTTGGCCTCCTAGGCGAATCAATTCGGCGCCCTGTGAATTAATTCGGCTCCAGATCTCAATCGATTCGGCCCTTGGGGTAGGTTGATATGGGATCGGGATTTGAATCGGGAAATTTTTAGGAACCCATAAGAGTGGGTGGGACAGTGTTTGGGTAGATGAGGATTTTACTAAAAGTACTTTTGTGGCACAAATATTAAATGGAGAACATACTAAATAAATGGTTAAATATTATTATAAATGGGAAGAGATTAATAAGTAACTAGATGGTTAATTATAAAGGCGTAATTATTTATAGGTGGTCATTTGGGATATCATGGGTGATTTTAGATTAATTACCTATACATACTATGAGAATAATATGTACTTATATTTATTGTGTGAACATACCTATGTTCGTGGACGGTCCTATCGGTTGGGGTTACGCGCGTTAGGGATCGTAGCACTCTTTGGCACAGGTGGACTAGACATTGTGTAGGTCGTTATTATACGTACTATGGAGACGCACCACTTACGAGAGGTAGGTGTTGATGCTGGGATCCTTTATCACCACTAGGTATGGGCCGTGAACTGGTGTACTGCTTATGGACCGCCCCAATTGTGTGTGTTTTGTGTTGTCTGATTGGATAAGAGATTCCTTCAGACTTACCTATAGAGAATGAATGAGACACTACAGGCAGATGCCTTTAAATGTCGCATATATGAAAGGACATATATGTGACTATACAAATATAATGAGATTAATTCATGCGTCTAAGAACGCAAGCAATAAATCAGGTATGTAATCCAACCCAACAAAAGTCGTAATACTCCCAATTCTCATGGCCATCCACTCAAGGATTAAATGGTGGAGAGTCACCATGATCAAGAGTCACCATGATCAAACAAATATTGCGGATTGTAGATGCTTATAATCAATACCTTAAGTGAACAGTAGTCATCCAAGTGCCACCAATAGGAGGAGGATGACCATATTCAACGTCACTTGGAGGGGGTGGAGTAAGAGCTTCATGGAGATAAAGGTAAACAACACGATACTACCAACATCCCAAACCCTCAGGTGAGCTAAACTCGCAGCCGAGGAAGGAGTTCACGAAGCAATTAGGATCATTCCTATCATAGGGGATCACTATGCAGAAAAGATCACCACAGTTTTCAGAGCAATAAGAAGGATATCTGTAACCTCATACGAAGGGAGATTGATGATCATCCTGCCCACTATGGATCCAAAACCAATAATGAACTGGTTAAGAGGACACTTATCTGCCAAATGATGTCTTTGTTCACCCAATCAATTGAGGGCTTTGAGCTTCCCAAAAAGTTCACCGCCTTCATATTCAATATTTGAAGTTGGAAAACTGACCCCACCAATCATGTTCATCAATACTGCCAGGTTGTAACATTTTGGAATAACAATAAGGCCCTAATGTGCTATATCTTTCCTAGTTTTGAACTACCACATACTTATTTCAGCCTACTGAGCCCGCTAAAGTAACAAAATATAAGTTGGGATAGTCATCTCAAATCATAGAGTCTTAGACGACTCAACTATCCTTGTTTTCCCTATAAAGGTACCTCACCCCTAGGGAAGGGGGGAATGTAATCTCTGAGATTGAAATAATACTAATAGAAAAGAGAAAACTTTTTATGGATGTAGGCGCACATTGCTGAACCACGTAAATACTATTCTTGTGTGATTGTGCATGATTCAATTTCTGCTCGGCTTGATATTGTGTTGAATATAACCTTTAGGATTTTACGACCTATATATATATATATTAAATGTCTAAAATTTTAATGGATGATTATAAATAAAAGACCAAAATAGCTATTAATTTTGTAGCAAATGTAAGACCAAGTCAAGATGTGTGGGGAGGCTCCATTTATTGTATAATAAATCCAAGTTGGGGAATAATATAAATCCCTATTTGTATAATAAATCCAAGTTTGGGACTTATAATATAAAATCCCTATTTTTTTTACTTAATTGAAATTGTTTTTATTTATATTAAAATTACAATTATACCCCTATATTAAAGATATTACATATTTTCAGATAGGGTATTCAACCTCTACCCACCAGGCTTTCAATAGTTGGATATTCACTGACTCTGCGCTACGGACCACAAATTTAAATTTGCAATATAAAAAAAGGGAACAAATTTTCTCAGTTCTCAACACGCTTATTGGTTGGTGTCTATTTGACTTTGTTACTCATTACAAAATGTCAAATGTTTGAACTGCAAGTTTAAACTTGAAATTTGTTAACTGAAAAATTCAATTTGTATTGTCAAATGTTGTAAACTTATAACGTGGAATTACACTTCAAATTTGAGCTAAAAAAACATTTCCCATTATCATAACAAACATCATTTCAACAACACCTAACATTTACACATTAATTAGTCCAAAAGATAATTAAGTAAATAGTTTCCTCAAATCAATCAAACCCGAATAAAATTTAAACAAAAAAAAAAAGATAATGTATACATAGAAACATTTTTTAGCTATACATGTTATAGACCCATTTTATTAGTTCGGTTCTCATTTTTGGTTAGGTTGGGTTCGGTTCGGTATAAAATAAAGAACCAAACCAATCTGGGCCATTTTTCAAATTTAGGAACTAGACTCTACCCAATGGTGTGAAAATACCAAACCAAACCTCGTGTTTTGGTTTGGTTTGGTTTGGTTTGGTTTGGTTTGGTTTTACAGAGCGAAAGGTTATTTTGTCCACTCCTATAACTGAAATTTGGCTTGGAAAAGTCTCTATGTAACAAGATTTTTTACCAAATTATTATTCCAAGTGCATTGAAATGTTGTACTATAAGAGTGGGCTCAATCATTTAATACATTTGGAATACAAACTTTTAAAAAAATTGGTACGTATAGCATTACTCATACAACTTAATAATGTTCAATTACATTGGCAATGGCGTCATAATGTGATTAATTACCTAGTTGATCTTAAGGTTTCTACAATTTTATACCTGACAACAACGAAACTCTGTAAAGAACCCATATGAGGTTTGTGGAAAGGGATTCATACATAAAAATAAATTGTCACAAATTTTCATTCATTGAAAGTCGGAAAAATATGAAATATCATTTCCAAACTTTCAAATTAATTGTGATAAATTATCATTCATTGACCCCTAGGGGTTTGGCCAAGTGGTAAGGGGGGGACCCTTGGCAGTCTAAGATCGGTTGGTCGAGGGTTCGATTCCTACCGCCCTCAGTCACTCCTGAATTATATTGGTTTAATACTGTGGGGTCGGGGAAACAGGACCCGTGAGTTATCTAACCAATAGTGTTCACAAAGTGGCACCGGCCAAGAAAGTTCTCACGATAATCAAAAAAAATATTATCATTCATTGAAAAGTTAGGTGATAAAGGGGGAGGATTATACCAATGACACAGTGGCCGTCGAAAGTTTTTTTAGAATCGGACAGATAATAAAGGAGTAACATTGAATTAAGGTATCATTGGTGGAAGAGGAAACAGGTCTATGTTGGGTACTAATTATTTTTAGGAACTAATATTATAATTAAAATATTGAGTGTCCTCTTCGAGTAACGTACATGTTAGCAAGTTCTTTCTCTAAAAAAAACATTTTTATATAATATTAGAGATTTGATACAACATGTTTTCCAAAAATAACTAAAAGTCCCCCATCATATACACAAAGACACTAAAGTGTCTTAAGCGACTCCAACAAATCAAAAGTCTTTAAAACAGTAAAAACCAATCTTTTTTTACCAAACTTAGTGGAGATGATCTTCAAATTTAGAACCATCAACAAAAAATAATCAAAAATTTTAATTTAAAAGTGGGTGAGATGATCATTAAAACCAATGGTAATAAAATTATGAAATTCTTTTTTTCATTTCACCAACTATCGAATGAATTTTTAAAGATATTTTATAAATGATCTCGCCACTAAGCCGTGTATCACAACCAATTTTTATTAAAAAAAACAAGTTATTTACCATTTAACACTACAAGAAAAATGGTCATTTATGTCAGTCAAAAACTGACATAAATGACCATTTATGTCAGTTTTAGAAATTTTCAAAACTGACATATAAAGTGCTGACATAAATGTTCGTAAAACTGACATAAATAAGATCACATTTATCTCAATTTTTAGGAACACACATAAAAACTACGGCATTTAACATGTTTTTAATCACATTTTCATAAAAACCTGACATAAATAAAATCACATTTAGGTCAGTTTTAATAATTTTATGAGAGTTTTTTTAAAACTGACATAAATGTTAATATAAAAAATTAAAAAAAATCATTAATCCATCAATAAACAACTATTATTTGAAGTCAAATCAACCATTGTAAATAGATAATAACCAAGGTCATAAATATCACTAACTTGATTTACATCAAGATATTTATAATCAAATTGATGTGAAGTTACATCATATCCAAAAACTAGCTAACGTCTAGTTATTTACGTGATAATATCCTAAAAATAGTGATGATACATCACAATATCCAAAAACTAGCATTGCGAATTACATCATAAGGACCACAATCCAAAATATTACTCAAGCTAGGACGTTGTCGAACGTAATATTCGATCCAATTTGTTCTCGACGCTATCCAACCCAGAATGAGTAACCCTGCAATCAAATATAATCAACATAGTTTTCATCAAAACACAATCATCTCAACACATTGTCATTACAACATAACAAAATACAATTACTCGAAAACACCTAATATATATAATCCATAATGAACTCAATGAACTCCATTTGAACTTCATTTAGTTCATTCAACGTGTATGTCACTTTATCGGACAATCTTCTCATCTAAAAAATTGAAGATAGAATTGAATTTATTATTACGGTATATAATAGTTAATAACTAAACAATATTTTATATAATAGGACAAAAAGAGAACATTGGTAACATACCTTTGTTTCAAAAGGTATGGAAGGATCCTCCATGAAGTACTTCATGAACTTCAACACAAAATATCCACAACAAATTCCGTCCGCTGATAGTGCTAACCGAAGATTTCTTGGTTCTTGAAGGTATGGAAGGATCCTCTGTGATGTACTTTATAAATTGCAACACACAATATTCGTAATGAATAGTACCATTTCCTTGCACTGGGCAGTAGTTAACACAAAACATTATTACCGAACAAATAGTAAAAGAGTAATGGACTACTAAACAAGGTTGTTAACAACTATATATATATAACAGCTATGCTGTCAAGTACAACTCAAGTCGAAGCAGACAATTGTAAAAAATATAAAAAATTTGGGCAGAATATCCTCTCTTTATAGGACTATCCACCCGGTTTAAAAAATATAAAATATTGCAGCCACAAAACTAATAGTTTATAACAACAATACAAATTACCCGTAATGACAGAAAATGTATAATGGTCATCCTATCAAAGTCCATGGTTACAACTTCAACAATCTATTCAATTCAATCCATGGAAATAACACAAACATATCAGTCAATAAAGAAAATTTTCATTAAGACACAAAATGGAAATATATATATATATATATATATATATATATATATATAAAATAAGGAGTAAAGGTGTTTTCACTGTTCCATACGTTTATAAGATGATTGATGGTTGAGATTGAAGCCAGCAATGCAATGATCCTACGGTTCAAAATGTTTTATTGAAATCTTACTTTGACACACTGACATAGCTTTAACAGCTCGTACAAAATGGAAGGGACAAGACTAGGCTGTCAAAAGGTAATTGTTGTGTGGCTCGAGAAGGATGGCAAAGGGTTCTTTACCTCCATCTCTCTCTCCGAACTTCTTTATGTAAAAAGCCTAAACCCAGCCCTCTCTCTCTCTGAACTTCTCTCTACTAAAATGCAAGAGCTTCAAATAAATATCTGCTTGAGATTTTATTAGAGATGCAGATCTGCTGGAGATTGGTATCTTTTTAGCAGAGAGAACTGCTGGAGCTTCGAATAAAGATCTGCTAAAATGCTAGAGCTTCGAATAAAAATTTGTTGGTTGAGATAGAACTGCTGGAGGCTTCGTGGTTGGTATCTTTTTTATTTGATAATTTCTTCAATGTTTTAACATTTTTGAAAAGTGGGTTTTGTTAAATTCCATTCGGGCTTCATCTCCCCTTTATTTCATTGAAAAAAAATATCTATTAATGGAAATAATCATCTGTCCTTTTATTCAACAGGAAAAACGTAGAAAAAAAATCCATATCAGAGAACAAGTCCATATCAGAGAGCAAGGTCAGATCTTTAAGGAGAAAATGAGTTTAGGGAAATTCTTTAAGAAAGAAGAATGCGTTGAAAAGATGAAGACTATTTTTGTCTTAAACAAACCGACCTTTTCATATGGTTCATCTTCCTCGCATCAGACATCCACCCATGCATGACTTGGCAGACTCTTTTACGTGTAAGCTTAACTCTATAATAAGGACGTCTCTGTCGGCACGTCAATGGAAAGCTTTTTTAATCGTACGACGTAACTCAGAATGTCTGGCGCAGACGGCGGTAAGCTACCAAACCTTTCGTCTTTTGAAGGGGTAAGTAGCTCCCTGCACATACTAAAATAGCGTCCAATCAGACCTGGACGCCTATAGGGCAAGCAGCCTCGCAACATTCAGAGAGTAAATGCAAAAATAAATCAAATAGTAAAATCATATATGGGATAGAAATATAGAAGAAAGGGAGTAAAATAAAAATACCCATTCTTTGAGATAAAAAAATCCACTGCCTCCACCCATAACCTCAAACCCCCAGAAGGCATCCTGAGTTGCAAAACACGATAAGGTAACATAAAAGGTTAAAAAAGAAAATAAAATATAGTGGTGGATAATAAGGATAACATAGCTTGTAATTTATTCCTTTATACTTGGTGAAAGATAAACATTATTGAATATGACTAAAACTGAAAACTGTTGGAAAACTACAATCCAACACCTGTAGTATATGTTGTCAACAGTAGCTTTGGCTTCATTCGAATAAGAAAGAGGAGCAATCATAACACCTGCAGTATATGTTGTGAGAGGCTTAGATGAATGCATTTGAAAAATATAGATCATGTGAAACAAAGCAAAGACAGAGGGTATGTAAAACTCTCAACAGAAGTGAATATACGGGTGTGTAATGAAATGAATTTAAAAAATTTAAGAAAAACTCTCTGAACGAAATATTTTAAATAATTATCATCATGACAGTAAATATAAAAAAACATTGGATAATAAATTTCTGCAAACAAACCAAAACCATTTCTCTCGTTGCACTTTTTTCCCGAATTCTTTCCTGCCATTTATGCATTCTCTATGGGTTCCTTTTTCAGTTGTTAAACAGTTTCACCGCCAACTTTATGATCTAGAAGTGCCTAATACGGATAGACTAACTTCCCATTTATGTCCATGCAGTCCATATTTATCACTCAAGCTATGCATTTATGTGCTCACCAGCATATCTGTAAAAAGAAAACAAAGAAAAAAATCACAAAGTCAAAATGTGAGGTAAATAGATATCCCTTACGTGTATTAATCAATTCTCATAGATAATTCGGGGGAAACAATTAATTTGGGGAGATTTTCAAACACCTCATGATTCCTCTTTCAAAAAGAACATAGGGCATCCCACGACAGATATGTTATTCCATTTTCTACTCACCAAACTCATGAAGTCCACATGATCAGCCCAAGCAGATATAAATTTGAATGGTTTTGGACCAGTTGCAGTTGAGGAGGAAAATTCAAATAAGAGAAGGTGGTGGGCTGAACCTTAAAAAGGCCAATGCAGTTGGAATTAGTCCAATACTTCAACCATATTTGAGAACTTAAAGATCTGTCAAGTTTCCTTTCCAAATTAGAGATGAACATGTTGAAATCATAATAAGAAAACCAATAGAATATATAATAGCATCCTTTGATGCTTAAGAAAATTTCCAGTCAATCTAAATAGGAGACTAAATAGTCATTACTCCTGAACAAAATCCACATGTAATATGTAAAAACAATGTTGAACAAAACATTCTAAAAGAACTCAATTGCAACAGGGAACTAATGGAGTCTATTATATATGAGCAAACTCAATTGCACCCACTATGCAATTGGATATATCTCTATTGTGTCGCCACTAAAACCAAAACAAATAAGAAAATTCAAACCATACTTGGATCAATTATACAGTTTATATACCATATTTGGATCAGCAATATAGTTAAAAAAATACATTCAAAAAATAAAGATATGGATGAGTATAAAATACTCACTCAAAAAATACATATTTGGACCAGTAGCAGTTATATACGTTCAAAAAGATACGGATCAGTTCAAAACAAAAGTTTACCTCCGTTATATACTATCTTCAGTCATATAACTGAGTCAAAATCACATTAGAGGGTAGAACAATGTATACCACAGTATTACAAAAAATGCAGCCCAGTATATCAATTGAAGTTGTATATTCTATAGCACCAAAAATTAGTTCCGGAGCCCGATAGTACCGTGAGCAGATGTATGATATGTTTTCTTCGCCCTTCACCTGATAACAATTTGAATTTTTGTTAGAAACATGATACACACTGTTGGAAGACCTATAATCATGGAATTCAATCATACGTGGCACAAAGAGGTGATTTTGTACTTGGTTTTTCTAATACATAGACAACCTATGAGTGGCGTGCTTAGTTGAGAGAGCATGGATCTTAGTCCTAGGTTTTTGGAATGCTGGTTATGCATCTCGACCAGCACATGACACGTTTAATAATCAGGTCTATTTAGTGTGACTGTGAAGGTATTGGATGGATGCAATCATAAAATGGATTGGGTTAGGTGATTGGTACTAGACACGATGCGAACACAACACGATACAAAACACCTGAATTGTCACCTCTTAGTCTGATGATTCCCCAAAACCACTCCATTCCTAACCTCGTGGGGAAAACCCAAAGTCTAGCAAAACATATACACGCAGCAATTCAAACAGCAGATGATTAAGTAAAAACATAACAAACGATGGTGCTGCCACCGGGTATACTAAATTAAGTAGTAGAGCATTTTCAATTTATTAAGATCAATCAACACATATATTGTCAGTAAAGAACAATTAGCACTGTTGTTCTTCAAAAATATATTATAATTACTTATTGCAAAAATCCAGAAAGAAACACAGTTATCAAAAAATGGCTGAAATTATAGATTACATTACAATGTATGTTATTTTTATGTAAAATGTTGACTTTTAAATATATTCTATAATTCATAAGTTCCAGAAAATAATCTATCCCAAACTAGTCCTAATTTTTCTAGCCTTGATAATTTTACAACGTGTAGTGTTGTTGGATGGTGTCCATGTCCAATCCATTTTTCTTGATCACTGATTCAACTTGTCTAGCAATCTCAGAAAACTCATGGTTCTTCTCGTTGTAACTTGAAGTTTCATCAAACGGAAGGCCATCCCCACCCAATGCCGAAGACCCAGATCGCTCTGGCCCATCCCCACCCAATGCCTTGGATCCTAGCAAAGCACTAGTTTGCATAAACAGCAATGAGAGTAACCACAAACTGGTCTAGAAAGAAAGAAATAATGAGTTAGAGACCAGGGCGTTCAATAAATGACCAGTTGCGAGACCTGGTCACAAAGATGAGAGCTTGGCTCATAATGCTCATTTGAAGATATAGAGCAGTCGTGAGCTCATCCGTGTGATTCTTGATTGATCTAAATCCAAAGATATTCGAAAAGAAGTCAGCGTCGGTTGCTAGACAGAAGAACACCACGGTCACAACTGCAAGGTACGTCCCAAGGACAATGCTAGTGGCAAAGATTTCCTTAAGCTTCCACGTCGGGCACTAGAGACGGCTTGACTATCTTTAGTTTTGTCATGATGGTCCCATCATTGAGGATGGCGATGATGAGGAACATGAACGGAGAGAAGTCAAAATTTGAGATGAGAGCAATGAGCATGAACCCCATCAAGATACGGATAGTGATCAAGACCGCATAGATGCAGTAGTTTTTCATCCTCTGGAAAATGGCTCGACTTGTCAAAATGGCTCTCATAATCACACTGAGCCCTGGCTCGGTCAAGACGATGTTAGATGCACTCCTGGATACATCGGTTGGATCGGCCATTATGATAACAATGTCATCCCTCTTTAGTGCCGGGGCATCATTCACACCATCTCTAGTCATTCCACAAATATGCTTCCTCTCTTGCAGCTTCTTCACAATCTCATATTTATGCTCAAGAAAAACACCAAAAAAATCCATCAGCCTTCTCAATGAGCTCGTTAATGGCAATCGAAGCAATGGACTCTTCCTTGCTCTGGCCAAGAATGGAAAAATAGGGGTACATGTTGGTGCCCATCCTAAGCCTCCGACTAGTCTCTTTGCAATTGGCAAGCTGGTCACCAGTGATCATATTAACATTGACACCAAGGGCAAGGGCTTTAAGTATTCTCTCTACACTATCACGCCTTGGAGAGTCAAAGAGGGGAAATAAACAAACAAACTCCCATGGTCCTCCAGCACTCTCCTTGCTCTTCTCGGGTACTGTCTATTGTGTAATGGCCAAGGAACAAAAACTGCGATTGGCGAAGTTATCAATAATTTCATGGGCCCTCTTCCTTGTGTCCCCCTTGAGATCATAAAGATCAATGCCTGAGCAAAGGCTTCACAGAAATCATCAATTCCAGTAAGAGTGTTGGGCACGTCAGGAACATTCGGCTGAAACAGATTCAGTGAGAGTTTGGCATGTTATGATTTATAGATTATTCATTTAAAGGTTTACGAACGAACATCAAATTTTAGGAACTTGATGGTTATGTAAAAGTACAGATCTATAGCCTTGTATATGTTTTGACATTATGTCTGATACAAAATGCATACCAAACAATTAGGTACTATACTATGATCAACACATTGACAAAAAGCACCCCCACTCTTAAGAAGATACGTGGAAGTGCATTGGATATTAAAATATATAAGAAAATAAACTATTTTGATTGATAGCTCACACTAAATCTTTAACAAATACCCAACACACCATATTGAATGTTCAATACCTTGTCATTGCAAGTACCAAATGGGTTAGAGTTTACTCCATTACCAATATCAGTTGCTACATCACTAACCTAACAACATCGAGTAAATATATAGCTTTAGAGTTAACAGGAATGTAATGGAATATTTTAAACATGGGCATATTTAATACTTCTCTCATAGTAATATACGTGACATGAGAATGTTTAGGAATCTATGTTCAATCTCAATAAGGGTTGGTACCCAGAGTGAGCAGTTCCCGCAATCTATCAAAGTTGTAAAGCATCAATATATGATATGATAAAACCATAAAAAGAAGAAAATTAAAATAATCACAATGATGAATTCAAACTTTTAGAAAGGAAAACCATTTCTAATAACAATAGATTTTTTTATGAATTTAGTTGGACATTTGTTCTTTTTAATATACTCTGAGTGAGTCCAAGACATACCCCCTCAGAAATAAAAGAGCTTTCACAATACTCAAAATTTAGAATTCTCAAATTGAAAAGAAAAATGTTAACAGGGTAATAAAGAAGCATAATAAAAAAAAATATCCCAGACTCTAAATGATCAAATATACACACTAATTTAAGGATCAACATACCCATTTCTCGATTTGAACTTTAACGAATAGAAATCAAGCACAACGTCCTCCGAACTGTTGAAGATAGCATAAGTATGGGTACGTGCTAGGTGTATTAACTGTATAAATTGTACAAGACTCATACCGTATCAATTTTTTAACAATAGAAGCTATTAATTAACAATAGAAACTATCAATTTTCTATGCCTTCCTATATTATCAATAAAACTAAATTCCATGATTTTTTTATATAAACATCAAAACTAAAATTAGTCCCGATTCCACCTGAAGTCAGAAGAATATACACCATAAAAGATCCCAACAAAATAAATGTTACTAATTATTTTCATAGAATTAAACAAATGGAAAACATACCTCGCAATTCTAGTAATCTATGAGGAACAACCATCTTATACAAATCTAATCTGAAACCTAAAATCCAACAACATAATAACACAATTGAAATAGGGAGCAGAAGATACCCAAAATAGGATTCGCAACCTAAATGAAAGAAGGAATCAAAATCCCTAATCGAACACTGAAGGACCTTAACATCAAGGCGCACACACATAAACACTCATACACAAATTGAATCAACAAATTGTAATCTAGACAAAAAAAATCTTGCAGATCCATATATATACACAAATTTGGCCAATCCGTGTACATATATAAATTCAAATCCAAAAATAAAAACAAAATCAAGAACAAATCGAACATAAATTAGAACTCAATCTCGAAAACCCTAGTAATAAACAGTACCTGAATGATGGAAGCTTGACGGAGGTAAAACGAGAGACAGAGAGCTCTGTACGACCGAGAAAGAGAGAGAGAGAGAGAGAGAGAGAGAGAGAGAGGCGTGCGAGTGAGAGAGAGAGAGAGAGGCGTGCGAGTGAGAGAGAGAGAGAGAGCCGGGAAAGATTTTGAGGAGCAAAATTTTGGAGCGGGAGTGAAAAAAAAATCCCCGCTTTATTTTTTCCATTTATCTCTGTTTTGACTCGAAGAAAAAATAATTAGCATTATATTTATGTCATTTATATATAAAAATGAGATAAATAATTTATTTTTTATCTCAATTTTATTTAAATTGAAATAAAAATATACTTTTAAAGTCAAATTGACATAAATAAATATCATTTATGTCAATTTACATTTCTCTGACATAATGTCAATTTTTAAACTGACATAAATGACCATTTTTGTAGTAGTGTAAAATAATGGTCTTATTTTTTGGTATATATATATATATATATATATATATATATATATATACACACACACTCTCACACACACACACCTACTATACCTCTCTGACTATGGCTATCAACGACTTGAATCTTTATCCAGATCCAATCTATATAACCAAATACATAATCAGTTTTGAAATTTGATATTCATATCCCATTTTTCATGTACAAATGAACTAGATACTAATTTACATTAATTATAGTAGATCCAATAAATTATTTTATTACTACTATGTAACCCACGCGGTGCATGGGCATTTATAAATTCTAGATGAAACTTAATATTAAACCAATATATAAAATGTTACATTTCTACTCAGGAGAACTACCAAAGGTACAATATTTTCTACTTGAATAAACATATAATATTCAATACATTAGGTAGTAAGAACTACATTATTTAGATCTAGTTTAATCATAAATCATCATTATATTAGGGGCAATAATGAAGGTGGTTGAAGAATCTAGGCATGGAAACTTGATTGGAGGAATCCTGAAAAAAAAATCAATCAGTTGAGTCGGAAATCCAAATTGATAATTAGTATTTTATGGAGAAAATTGGGGCTTATAGAGTTTTATTTTTTTTTTAATAATAGGCCTATACTGGAGACTCGTTATCAAATATTACAAAGGAACAACTGTTGTGTATATTTAAGGATCATATAGTAACCATACAAATTAAAAACTAGTCATTTCAGATATATAAAGCAAATACATTAAAGAATGAATAGGAAATCGTTAGTTTTATAAACTCATTATCCATTTCAACTTTATTAACAACAATCATAGTCTTGGGAGAAACATTGATTTTTATTTAGAAAGATGCAACACAATGATAATGATCAAATGATATTATTATAAAATTAATTAAATATAAGAAACTAGAGAGATACACTCACTTACCTTAAATACAATAAAATTCCACTAGATGGTGAGATTTTTCAGATCTTCATAATCTACAAAATTGATGTAAAATAAACTAACACAAAAATAGGAAAAAGAGAAGGAAAATTGAGGATAAAGGAACATGTTTACAAATTCAAAACAAATGAGTAGATATGATAGAAACCCTTTAGTAGGGTCACATCGCAACAAAAGCTAAGAAGCTGCCATTTTTAACCATATCACTATTTACTAAAGACTCGAGACAACAGAAATCTCATCACAACAAAAGGTAAAATATACTGAAGGAATTCAGAGCCTGGGGACGATCATATACACAATATATATTACTCTTTATGAGACTGTTGGGATTCAGAGTGTGGGGAGTGATTATATGCAGCGTTTTAAAGTGAATGGGGAAATGCATTAAATGTTATTAATATGTCTAATACTACTATATTAGAGGTATACTATAGATATATTATTGTTGTACACATAATGCATATGTATTACATATCGTATAGATATATTTATATGTTGAGGAATTTTTAATTATGCAGAAAATATGAACAGATGATTGGATTTGAGGCGTAATAATCTACTGTCCTTAAGGTGTTATTTGCCCCCACTCGTACAGAGTTTGCTAACGGGTCTAGGCAAATTTCCTCCAAGATACAACAAATCCACGGGTTTATTCAAGTAGCAAACTTGAAGAATAACCCAGAACACTCTATGAAATTGGTAAGAAGAAATAATAGAGAGAAAGAGAATTTTCTGAAATTAATTATGACAGGATTTTGCCTTCTATATATAGCCTCTTGTGGTGTATGTTCATGAACAGACACCACATCCAAAGGTCATTTAATCACGGTCCTTGGATATATAACTATATTTTGAACGTTCCAGATTTGAACTAAAAAGGTGCGACTGTACGGATTAATACTTAACGAAGTGGCGCCAAAATTCGACGGTTCAGATCCACTCGTGCCATAATTATGTGTCATTTATTATGGATTTAATCTAGACCATTTGATCTTTTGACGTTGTCAAAAATCAAAGGCTCCTACTACTCCTTGCGACGACGGGTACGTGCGAAGTGCAAAGTGCGCCTCTAAAGTGCCCAATCGCACTTTCGCACATGCGCACGTGTGCGTGTGCGGATGGTGCAAAGCACCATCCTTGGACCTAAGGTGTACACTAGTAGCATACACTTCAATGCACACAACTAATCTCTTATGACACAAGAGCATTTATTAACCCACTAACTTTTTCACACTTTTCCAATGTGGGACTTTGGTTTTCGCACTTCCCTTTGTCTTTTCTTATTCCAACTAATTAATGTTTTTAACCTTTCATTTTCTCTAACCATTAATACCCATTAATATTAAAATCATCCAACATTATATACAGTGACGGGATGACCTTTAAAGTAGTGCCTTAACTAACCTGAGGCAAACACTAACAAATATATTAATTTCTCAAGTGGGAGAGATCTCTACTGAGGATGAAGGATGGTTTCACATGCACATTAAAGTGGGGATTAACTCGTGCCTTCCTCGTGGAAAATGTCGAGTTGACAAGTCAAATACGGATAGGTATAAGTAAAGGACTTCTCCTCGAGCAAAGACTCCTAAGAAAGGGGGACCGTCAAGATCCAAGGGTTTATATCCTTCTTTGTTATATTTCTTCTTTCAATCCTTTCTCAAAATTCAAAAGAATGGCCAGCAAGATCAAATAATTTGGATATAAATTGGTTCATGGCTTCAAAAAGTGTGGGAGCTTTTGAAATTTTTAGCAGTGGTTGGCGACTGAATAGTCCTTAATGCTTCTATTTGGTCATTATTAGCCTTTATTCCATGCTGGTTAACTAGGTCTATGAGGGAACATATCGAAACTCGCACCAAAGGATCACCTGGAAGCACCGAGCTTCATTCTCTAATAGTGGAGTATTTTAAAGGTTTTTTTATATATCATCTTAGTGATCATCTTTCTTCTCTCTCTTAAACACCATGTCATTTGTATAACCTCCACAATACTTTTTAACTACTCATTAAACATTTTCTTCACCGGCCTTTAGTATGATTCTCTTGTATTTTTCAACCCAAAATTCATGGCAGTGTAACAATAAATTCTCAAGGTCGTGATGAATGTTATTTTCACTTAATCTAAACTGAACAGAGGGATTTCGTTGTATCCCAAATATGCATTTAGGAAGTTCATCCGCTCGTGACTTATAGTGATGTATACGTGTTAATCAATCTTGGGCTGAAGGAAACTATCATTGGAGCAAGTGTTATTCAAGTTTGTAACATCCACATAAATTCTCCACTTTCCATTGATCTTATTAACCACTACTGGGTTTTGACAACATATCTAGGAATTGAACTTATTTTATGGAACACGTCTGTAAAAGTTTCTCAACAACATTAACATTCATTGGTGATGTCTGTTGAGCTTTCTATGAGACTCGAGGATAAATCTCATCCACTTGTAATTTACGGCAAATGGACTCAGGGTTTATCATCAACATATCATAAGGTTTCCAAAAGAACATATCTTGGTTCTCTTTCATGAAGATAACTTAATCTCCATTCTATTTGTTTGATAGCAAACTTCCAATTAAGAACTTCTTCTTCAAGTGATCATTATAAAAAACTACTTTCCTAGTGACCCTATGATTGAATCTGTCAGTGCAATCCAAGTTTCCTCCACCCCAACTGACTTGTTTTTTAGTATCTTTTAAGTGGGGGAAATAACCCCCTAGGGATCCACTACTTAAATCTTATCATTACTCTTTTCCTAATATGGTTGGCTGGCAACGATGAAGATGGCACTGTTCAGCGAATTTAATATTCTTGTGGTATGTGGTTGGTATGACCTTCATGGCATGGAACAATGTTATTCTACGGATGGCGTGGTATAATGCGTCGATGTCCTTAACCAAGAATTCAATTATTTTGTATATCCTTTATGTTCAAATAAGAAAAACTTCTTTATCTACTGACATCATCATTTGTCTCGTAAATTCGACCAACAGGACGAAGGCCTCTTTAGGATCATCCATGTGTAAGTTTACCTTGTTGAACGGATTGAGACCTCTAAATAGCTCCCCTAATGAAACAAAAGCGTATCAAAATCTAACTTCTTCATGTGAAGCGTGACCACCAATATGTTGTGATGGGGTATTCTCACTCCTATTAAATTTTAATCCTTGAATATTATGTGTTTAGTGCGATGCACATCTTGTGGATGATGAAGCTTCTCCCTAGTCAGCTTGCAAGGATCAATCTCGAATGCTCCCATCATAATTATTACTTATTTCATCTCTAGTAGGACCATGTTCCTTTAATCTAATTAAGATTGAATGTGCCTCGAATGATAATGAATATATTTCCCTCTTTGGTGTCATCGAGCATATCATTTAGTCATTTCTCGGTGGCAACCTTTTCCTTCACATCATTCCTCTTGTTGTAATTGTAGAGGTGCCATGTTTGCACCAGATCCTTGAGGTGAGAATTGAAGAGTTTTAAGATTTGTGTTAGGGATCGATATATGCAAAATAAAAAATATCATCCATGAAACTTCAATTAATCAAACACGAAAAAGAGGAAAAATCAAAACTAGGTTTAAAGACAAACCTAGGGTTTAGAACATAATAACTTCACGAATTCGGTTTCAATATGATGGGGATAAAGATATTTAATGTATATGTAAGGATACCTTGTTTTGGATCTCCAAAACCTTGATATCACCTTCTATATGCTAGGATATTCTAGTATATGATCCTCCCCAAAGCCAGATAGGTGGTTGGACACCTTTTGACATGAAAACATTTGCTAAAACTTGATATGGTGGTCTTTCCTTAGCCTCCTTTACCAAAAACATGAATAGTATTTTCTCTCACCCATCTCAAACCCTAATTCTTATGAATAATGATTAAAATCTTTTCCTACGCCTTTATATATAAGTATAAAAGGTGGGCTTGGGCTAAATTGGATTTTTTTAGAATATGGGCCTGACTGCTTGGGCATTTGGACTACACTAGGGACCCAAGACAAATAATTAAATTAGCTCCAAATAAATACTCAGAAATCCTTAGTTACTTTTACCACAATTTTATTTTCTTTCTTTATTTAATCGTAATTAATTCCACTAAATAATTATGAGTGCACTATAATCTAGTTATCTCAGAAATCACTCAGATAAAATGAGGCATTTATTTACAAAGTCGATAATGGTACATAATGTGATTCCTCGCGTTAATATTTTGATACCCTTTTGGTTAAATTAATTTTTCTGCATATTGCCTTTGGACCAACATCTAATAAATTCCTTGATTCTCTGACTTAACTTATTTTGCTATTCCACCGGATAATAAACAATCCACTGATCAGGTTTACTGTTGGAAACAAATCTTATAAGTCTATCAAAGGGGTATCTTAATCCAAAGTTTCCTCGGATGCGTATTCCTCTGATTTAAGATCTCAGACCTAAATATACAATTGTCACCCAATATGCGAAGATCATATTATTCAATCCAAGATTGAATCGCGACCATAGCAATCAAAGTAGTAATTAAATAAGTATTCAAATGTTCATAATTATCGGGATTAAGAATGTATGAACCTTTAGCAAATGGTGCAAGATATCCTAATTCTAATATAGACATACCTTAGACTCCAATCTCATTAGTGGTCATGCTCAATACATTCTTGGGATGTATCGATCACAATCCTCTATTGAACTATCATACAAGTTCTTGATCCATTATGCTGGTTCTCGTAGTTTGAGATAAACTACTAGGATTGCATTGAAACAGTTTTGATTGCATGTCAACTCCCTATTTAGGTTGTGAATTGTTCAATACTGCTAGAACCGAAATTTTAATCTCCTTATGATCAACTCGAAGCTAACTAACTAAAATATCTACTAAGCTCTATTAACCAACATTAAACATGAGACAGTATACTTAAACAAATACAAAGCATTCTCAAAACTTTTATTATCATTTCAAAATGAATAAAATAATATTTATTAAGAAATAATCAAATATTTTAATCATGGTTTTATTAATAAGCGCCATCAATCTCCCACTTAATCTTCAAGTCATGTGGCCATAAACTTGACTCTCATTCCTTCTATGTGACTGTTGAAAGTCCTAACTGGTTTAAATATTTTTAAAATGATCTACCAGGTTGTTCTCTATTGAAATCTTGGCCACTATGATGTCGCCCCTCGGCACAATCTACCCAATCAGGTGATACTTGCGCTCAATGCGCTTCGCCCTCTAGTGAGTTTATGGTTCTTTTAAATACACACCCGCACGACTATTACACAATAAAGTGTAATGCAAGATTTCACTAGAGGAACCACACCAAAATTACTTAGGAAGTTTCGAAGCCAAACAGCCTCTTTAGATGCCTTCGAAGAGGCAACATACTCGATTTCCATGGTCGAGTCAACAATTAAAGATTTCTTGAAACTCATCCAACTTGTGTCTACACCTCCTAGGGTAAACACATATCCCAAGGTGGATTTCCTAGAATCCTTATCCGTCTAAAAATTTGAGTCTATATACCCAATGGGTACTGGACTATCTGTTGAATAAACTAGCACATAATCTCTAGTCCTTTTCAGGTACTTGATAATGTCTTATACATCGGTCTAGTGATCGTCGCCTAGATTAGACTAGAATCTACAGGCCATGTCTTGTACAGACCATAGCATATATGAGGCTACCCACCGTTGAAACATAAGGTGTAATCCGTATCATATATGCTTCATCAGGTGTCCTAGGAGACTGATCTTTAGATAGAGTAACTCCATGTCTAAATGGTAGAAACCATTTCTTAGAGTCTTGTATGTTAAACCTTGTGAGCATTGTGTCGATATAAGTAGCTTGGGATAAGCCCAACATCCTATTCTTTCGATCACGCAAAACCTTGATCTCTAGGATGTGTCTAGATTCTCTTAAGTCCTTTATATCGAATTGACTAGTCAACCTCACTCTTAAGTTAGACAATATACCCACATCATTTTCGATAAGGAGAATATCATCTACATAAAGTAGTCGAAATGGCACCATGTGTTCTCTATTCTTCTATACACACAAGTCTCATCCATAAATTTATTAAAACTACAAGATTTGATTATTTGATCAAATCGGATATTCCAAGACCTTGATGCTTGCTTAAGTTTATAAATGGATCTCTTAAGCTTGCACACCCTGCTTTCTTTGCCCTTTGTAATGAATCTTGTGGGTTGCACCATATAGATGCACTCAATAATATTACCGTTCAAAGCTTTATCTTCACGTCCATTTTTCAAATCTCTTAATCGACATGTGGATAAGAAAATCCGAATAGAATTAATCATAGCTATCGAGGAAAAAGCCTCCTCCTCATCGATACCCTCTTTATGAGTGAACCCTTTGCAAAAAGTCGTGCCTTGAAGGTTTACACCTTCTCGTCCACTCTTTTCTTCCTCTTATAGACCTAGTTGCACCCTGAAAGTTTGATTTTCTAATTATGAAATATATATATATATATATATATATATATATATATATATATATATATATATATATATATATATATTAATACATTTATTAATATGTTAACTATTTACACCAAATTTAGTCTACGCCTTATAAAACATGTTGGTCAGATTATTACCAATTATAATCTTATTTAACCTAATTCCTAAGTTTTCATGCAATATTAATAAGGTAATTAAGCATCAAGAACAATCACACAAGAGACCATCATGTACGTGAAAACCCATCTAGGAAAAACCTTGAACGGCCAGGACTAGACAAATTCCACTATAAACTAAGGTATTACAGAAGACAAAAATGACTTACAACCACTTGAACCCTTAAGCCTATGCATATTTCGTCTTCAATCCTCCGCTTATAGTCACCCTATAGTCCAGTTCCAGCCTCAGAGAAAATCCATGCCTCGGACTCCTCCAATAATCTCGACTGTCATCCAAACGTGTGGAGTCCACCACAACAGTGATATAAAGAATTAAGTTTATGGGTTTGATCTTGAAAATATGATTAAGATGCTCCAATAGGTATTTGGATTTGTTAAGGAATGTGTTTTCTTGTTCTCTAGAGGCTTAAAAATTGTTGCAGTAAAAAACTGAGTCAAAAAAAACTAAAAACCTAGTTTTTCGAGAAAAAAGTAAAAAACGATTTTCTTGACATTCACCAAACTCATTTGAATGAGATTTTAAAGGTCGTTTGAACGACTTTACATACCTCGCTTGAACAAGCTCATACTTCGTCCGAACGACATTATAAAATTTGTCCGAACGAGCTTCGAATAACTGTCAAATAATATTTTTAAATAAAACAAACCAAAGCTCATTTGAACATCATTTGATACTCGTTTATAATAGATATATAATCTCGTTTGAACATTCGTTCAAACAACAATACATTCTTGTTCGAACGGCATACACAATGTCGTTTAAACGGCTTTTCAAGCAACAAATTTTCAAAACCAATTTTTTAAATATAAGATGCCTTATAGTAAAAGTTTCAAAGATAATAATGAACATTTTTACTCATAAAAATCATATACCTTTCTTCTCGAGATGCATGAGGTTCATCCAATGATATAGAAGAAAATTATAGCCGCTTGTGTGTCTCGGATCACAGGCTTGAGTAATAGATATATGACACAAACTAAACCTAAGTGTATTGATCAACGGAATAAGTCAATACATAAAAATGACTCGATTGGAAATTTATCCTTACAAAACTCCCCCTTTGGCTATTCCCCGAGATAAAACACAAGGCAAAATAAAATATGCTAAGTCAGGACGTCAAGCCACCTATGCCCATCCAAAAACTAAAAAAAAGAACACAAACAAACTAACAACTACATAGTCGATGTTCCATTGTGTATCTTTATATTTAAATCATAAAGTTAGAATACCTACACACACGAAATAAGAAATACATGTGACGCATAAGGGAAAATGAATATAATATAACAATGGGAGTAAAAACTCACCCTACGTACCAAAATGTTCGCCTCCTTTTTTCCAAAAAAAGATAAAGGGGTCAAAAGAATATCCTGCAGAGTAAAATAAACGAACACGGGCATATAACACAAATAGCTACAATAAAGATCACAAATAAACAAACACGTGCATATGTTAACCGTTTACACCAAATTTAATATAAGCCTTGCAAAACATGCGGATTAGATTATTACCAATTTTAATCTAGTTTAACATAATTCCTAAGTTTTCATGAAAGACTAATAAGGTAATTAAGCATCAAGAACAATCATATCAGAGCTCGTGATGTACGAGGAAAACCCATCTGGGAAAAACCTCGGATGGTCGCCTAGACAAACTCCACTATAAACTAAGGTATTACAGAAGACACAAATGACTTACAACTACTTGAACCCTCAATCTTATTCAGATGTCGTCTTCAATCCTCCGCTTATAGTCACTCTGCAGTCCAGTGCCAGCCTCACAGAAAATCCATGCCTCGGACTCCTTCAATAATCTTGATTGTCACCCAAACGTGTGGAGTCCACCTCAACAGCGATATGAAGAACGAAGTTTGTGGGTTTAATCTTGAAAATACGATCAAGATGATCAACTAGGTATTTGTATTTTTTAAGGAATGAGTTTTCTTGTTCTCTAGAGGCTTAAAAAATCCTGTAGTAAAAAATTGAACCGCAAAAACTAAAAACCCAGTTTTTACAAAACAAGTTCTTTCTAGAAAAAAAGTAAAAAATGAATTTCTTAAAATTTGCAAAACTCATTCAAACGATATTGTAATGGTCATTCGAAAGACTTTACATACCTCGTTTAACGAGCTTAGACTTTATTCGAAAGACATTATAAAATTCCTTTGAATGAGCTTCAAATGATTGTCAAATGATATTTTGAAATGAAACAGACTAAAGCTCATTTGAAAATTGTTTAATACTCATTTGAATAAGATATGTAATCTCGTTTCAACTCTCGTTCGAACGAAATTATATTCTTGTTTGACCGACATACGCAATATCATTTGAACAATTTTCGAACAGCAAATTTTAAAAATATAAAATGCCCCAGAGTAAAAGTTCCAAATACATTAATGAAAATTTTGACACATAAGAATCATATACCTTTCTTCTTGACATGCGTGCAGTGCGTCGAATGATGTAGAAGTAAATTATAGTTGCTTTCATGTCTACGATCATAGGCTTGAGTAATAGATATATGATATTAACTAAACCTAAGTGTTTTGACCAACGGAATAAGACAATACATACAAATGACTCGATTGGAAATTTTCCTTTACACACTATATGTCTTATAACCCATCCAGAAAATCTACCATCTCCCACACTGGATTCGAATACATTAAATCCATCTTTGTATCCATATCCTTTATCCATAGATCGACATCCTTGTTGTAGAGTGCCTCGTCGTAGGTGTCAGGATCCATTTCATATTTCCTTGAGACTTCATTTAAGTGCTCTCCTAAATAAACTAATTGAGCAGGCTGACGTTTGACTTTCCCATTAGGATGTGGCTCCACGTGTGGTTTAATATAGGTGATATATGAATCTTGATTATTGATAATCCTCCCATTATGATTAGGTAGTGTACTGTCGATATCAGGTTGTATTACATCCTGTATTGGTGGTCCCGGAGCATTTTCTTGATTTTATCCTCTCAGTTCTTGCAAGATGATATTTCTCTTAGGATTTTGACCAATCATATAATATTTCTCTAAGAAACTAGCATTTTTGCTAACAAATACTTTTCGATCCTTAGGATCATAGATTTCTCTAATATTTGTTCCTTTGGGGTATCCCATAAAAAGACATACCCGGATCCTTCTGCAAAACATGCGTTGGGCAACCCCATATCCAAACGTGAGATAGACTTGGCTTTTGCCCTTTTCAGAGTTCTATGGTCGTTGACAAGACAAATTTAAATGGAACTACATTCAATAAATATGTAGTCATCTTTAGTGAATAACCTCAAAAGGAATCAGGCAGTTTCGAATAGCTCATCATGGACCTAACCATATCCAAAAGAGTCATGTTCCTTATTTTCTCTACACGATGTTGTTGTGGAGTGCCCAGTGCAGACAACTGGGAAGTAATACCCAACTCTGATAATTTTTTTCTAAACTCTCCCAAGAGGTATTCCCCTCCGTGATCAAATAGTAGAGTGTGGATTAGTTTACTGTGATATCGCTCCACCTCAACTTTATACTCTTTGAACTTATTAAATTCTTCTGACTTGTGATGAATTAGGTAAACATATTCAAACCTCGAGTAATTATAAATGAAAGTGATGTAGTACTCATACCCACCTTTTCCTCGAACAGTCATAGGCCCACATAAATCGAAATGAATCAATTTTAACACATCTTTGGACCTATACCCCTTTGTCGTAAATGGCCTCTTGGTCATTTTTTTCCTCTAAGAAATATTCACATATTGGAAGTGCCTCCACTTCTAATGAACTCAATTTTCCATTTGAAACCAATCTTTATTTATTTTTAGAGTTATATGACCGAATAGTGCCAACGATATATTTGGTTCAACTTAGAAGGTTCCATTCTCTTTAGGTTCTTTCCATTTTAGTTATTCAATTCAGTATTAAGTAGCAGTGGTGAGACATATCTTACAATATAAAGATCATTTTCCAATAAGACGGAATAAATAAGAGATAATACCAGGAACATAAGAACAATCATCTATTATTAACTTATTGTCTCCACCAAAATTTAAAACTAAATTTCCTACTGATACTATTGTTGCGTTGTGATGATCGCCCATTAATAGAAACATCTCTCCATCACTGAGTTCCATGGATACCTGAAACATCTGTGTGTTATAATTAAAGAAAATATGATTGGATATACTAGAGAACCCAGACTCCAAGAAGATGCGTGTTACATACTATCTAAACTAGAATTGTGTAACATTTGTCAATTTGAAGAATTTGTTAAAATATATAAAAAAAAATTCAAACTAAAGCATCCAGAAAATATTCATTGGTTGGATCAATTCTTCCACAAACTCCCAAACCCATGGGATGAAATGTCTTTAATATCTTACCCTGCTTGGTTAAAAACTATCGAGAAGGATGACAATCTTGGTTTTCGCATTAAATTGGGTACTAAGAGAAATATCTGAAAAATGTATTCAAATTAAGGCGAAAAAAAAAGTTAAAAACCAAATCACAAACTCTAAAGCTGGTTATAAATGTTGTGATAAGATTTTAAAAGAAAATTGGAAGATAGGATGTAATCCACCTCCTATAACTTTCAAACAATCTCGAAAGAGAAAATTTAAATGGAAACCTTGGAACTTTTTCGAAGAATAAAAAATATATTAGGAAAAAGAAACCTTCTAAAAAACCACTTCTAAAAAAGAAGTGTCATTGTTACATCTGTAACGAAGAAGGTCACTATGCACCTGATTGTCCTAAAAAGGGAAAAAGTGCAAATAAGATGATAAAATTTCTTGAAGAACAAGAATTAGAAATATTTTATGGAGAAGATTTATCTGATTTTGATATTTCTAATAATTCTAATGAAATTTTATATGAACTTGAATCTGATTCGGAAACATCCGATGAAGAACTCGTATTTATGTATAATACTGTAGAAGTACGAGGAAGTAGCGAAGACGAGCTACAAACAACAGCCCTTCGTGAAATAGTTGGAGAAGAAATAAATACACAAGTGCGAAAATGATAAATTTGACTGGATTTTATATTATCTCCTTTTAGATAATTTGTTCCAAATAATATTGGTACTTGTATATTTTTCATAGCAATAGGAGGTTTACTATTACTACTACTAAAAGGATTATCCTAAAATGAAAACAGTCCTTCCAATACTTTTGGTATTCGTGGAAAGAAAACCATTATCCCAAAATCAATTCAAAAACACGAATCGATATGTGGATATAATTCAGGGAAATTTAAACCAAATGAACTGAAGGATGATGATGCCTGGGTTTTTGCCTTTTTAGCAATAGTTACCCAATCTCCTTTTATTTCACCTGGATGCTTATCTCCCATCCTGAAAATAGAAAAAGCCACTTGTTTAGTGGTTTTGATAAAATATATTTCAAAATATTCCACTTGTTTAGTGGGTGTTATCTTAAAATATTTAACATATTCCACTTGTTTAGTGGGTTTCTAAAAACTCTACTTGGTTAGTAGGTTTTTTTGTATAATTACTGCTAAGATAATCTGAAAGAAAATTATTAGTACCATTCAAATGTTCAACTTCAAAAGTATAAATAGCAATTTGGTTGAACCATTTAAGTCTTCTTCCTTCTAAAATTTTTTTTTTATTTATTAGGAAGTCTTTTACAGCTTTATTATCTATTCTGACAATAAAGTCTTCAGGTGCTAAGAAAATATGGAATTTTTAATAGCAAACTTTATTGCTAATAATTCCTTTTCAAAAATAATATAATTCAGTTCATTTGGTTTAAATTTTCCTGAATTATATCCACATATCAATTCATGTTTTTGAATTGATTTTGGGATAATGGTTTTCTTTCCACGAATACTAATGTAATAACCCGTCCTTTTTGGAGATAATTAAATTCCATAATTGGGTAAAATTTGGTAATTTGAGGAATTTCTCGGAATAGTGATTTTTGGGATTTTCAAGGATTGGATGATTTTCGATGGGTGTTGTATTTACTTTTGGGATTAAGTAAATGAATTGGAGTATTTTAATAATAAGTCGTCGTTGGGTAAAGCGGCAGAAGATGATATTTTAATGGGAATACCGCATTTAATTGTTTTGGGTTGAAATAGTGATTTGTGGTCAAGTACCTCGGATGGAAATTTTTACTGCGCCGTGAGTCTGGAAATGACCGAGATAGTCGAAAAAGAGTGTCCGATTGTCGAAATTGAATTTTGGGAAATTTTAGTGTTAAAAGGCCTCGTAATTGAGTAAAACGAGCCGTTTTGGGGTTTTAAGGGGTATAAACCCTTTTCTCTTTATATAAGGAGGGAGGGGGAAGAAAAGAGAAAAAAAAGAGAGATAAGAGAGAGAGGAGGAAGAAAAAGAGGAGAAAAGTGGAGATTCCGGCCAACCTCCGCGGGATTCGACTCGGGATCGTCGGATTATATCCACGAGGCAAGTGTATACTTGCTTTATTTCATTTTGTGCATTTATTTCATATTATAGTTGGTAAAATATATGATTTTGGGTTATAACCCTCAAAATAAATTTGGAAAAAGTTGAATATGGGTTTACATATTGATGTAATGTAAACTCTTAATGTTTTCTAGTGTTAAATCCATGTAAATGGAGTGAAGAAATGGATTGAAATGGATTAAAATGATAAGTTGGGGTTTTTATGGTTTTATGGTTTAAAACTAAGGGAAATGGTTTGATACCCCAATTTAATTGATGTGTTAGTTATAAAACATAGATTAGATGTTTATTGAGTTGTTGGATGAGATTAAAAACAACAAAAATGGAGAAAAATGGAGTTTGGGATTTTGGGGAAGACGATAAATAGTAAACCCGTAGTTTGTGGGGTCATTTCGACCAGGAAGATGATTGATTTAGCTCTTGGACGAAACACAAAAGTTGTATATCTTTTCGATAAGGTCGCGTGAGCACTGACCACGTATTTTTCTGATTTTTCTTCTATTTGATATGATTTTTACAAGATAGCAGTTCTGGGGTTGAAATCATCAACTTGAAAATCAAATCGAAAATTGGAAAAATAAAAGCTAGAATTAATTGTGTAGATGTTTGGGATGATTTTTGGTGTAGATTAGAAACCATGAAAATAAATTTGGGTTGTTGGATGGAGAATTTGAGGAATTAAGTTTTGAGGATCTGGTGTGACCGGTCGACTGCGCCTCTATGGCCGGTCGACCGCGTCAAGGAAAAAGGGCTTACTGGTTGGTTTCCTAGGCTTATCCGTAAATCGCGGTCGATCGGGGGGCCAGGGTCGTTCGACCGGTACCCTATTTTCAGCCCAAGATTTTGGAGATTGTCATTCCTTCTCCTCTTTGAGTTTAAAGCGGGCTTTCTAAATTTGAGTATTATAAAGGATTATGATCTAAGGACTAGAGGAGTAGTGAATTAGTATAGTTGAAGAAATGATATAAATCCTTAGATGTGAATAAGGTACAAATTATTTATCAAGTGAGGGAACACTTTTGAGTTTAGTATCGTGAGCGTGTGAATACTCGAATGTTATTAATTGTGAGAATCTTTGGGGTTATTGGTCATCGCTAGATGTGATTGGCAATTTGGCCATTTATATATATTCTAGGAGGAATATATAGTATATATAATATGTGATTAAATTATATATCTTATATGATACGATTATGTATATAAATCTATTTGTGGATGGTATACATATATATGAAGCATACCCCCTCTAATGCTATCATTGGGAAGTTTTCGCGATGAGGGTGAGCATCCTGGCTCGAGGAGCAGGGTGTGGATATTCCCCAGGTTATAGTCATCCAGTGTGTTATTATGTGATTTACATTTCTTTTGGAGTGAGACGTGGTGGGTATGTTTCGTCTCATGGACCGGTTAGGAGTTATGACCGCTTCCCGAACGTTCTGTGCGTGAGTTGATCACGACGTAGGTGTCGTTTAGACCTACCAGGTGGCCCTAGTTTGCTACGTGGTTTGGGCAACTGGAAGATGATAGCATTGAGAGACTACATCACCGAGTTATAGCTTGGTGGGATGGTTATTATATTGATGTGTATTATAAAGATGAAATGGGATGTTATGAAACGGTAAAGCATTTTTATGATAATAAAACTTGCTTTAAATATATTTTCTAGATATAAGAAGGGAAATGGAAAGTTTTGAAATGAAATGGAATTGGTAAACGTTTTGTAAATAAATATAGAATGAATCCTCAATCCGGGAGATAGATCCGGATGTGTATTATAAAGATGAAAATAAAGTAAACCTCAGTCCGGGAGATATTATCCGAATGTATATTGAAAATTGTATATAAGAATGAATGTGATATGTATATTAATATATATATAAGTATGTATTTATACATTCATTTTGTACTACGGGCCTAATGGATCTCTACCATTAACCCTGCCAAGTAGTAGTGTATCGGGGGGGTTCCTTGTTTGGATTTCGTTTTGCGAGACACCCCACGCACGAACTTAGCGCAGTGTTAAGAATGGAGAGAAGTTTAGCCCTTAGTACTCGGGTTGTATAGGTTTCTAGTAGATGGGTGAATTAGACTAGTTAGGCGGGGTAGCTTGACTAGGGTATTTTGTTAGGGTGCGTTAGGTGTGCACTATTTAGAAGAGAGGTGAGGAGTATTTCATGGGAGTGCAATACTAATTTAAATATGAGATAAAACATTTTTCTAAAAATAAAGCATTTATGCACTTGCAAAATAATTTTACAACTCGGGCTCTGACCTGTTTCTATATTTCCTTTCTTGCTATATATATATATATATATATATATATATATATATATATATATATATATATATATATATATATATATATAGGTGTCCAGACATAGGAACGCCTGGATGACACTTCTTTTGAGTTAGACGTCGGTTGCAGCAACTATGGATGCATGCAGGTTCTCGATAGACGTTTCTATTCTTGTAATCTAGATAGGAGGTATTGTATAAACTGAGAACGTGAGAATTACGTGTGATAATTGATTAACTTCGCAACTTTCTAATATAGCACACTTATTTAATTAGAGTCCCTAAACATGCATCTAAGGTACGTGTGTCAACCCATAAATAAATAAAGCATGTGACACAAAATATGCTGAGACACAGATTTCAGGAAAAAACCCCTTTCGGGTAAAACCTTTATTTCACTATGAATATACAAGTCGCAACTTACAATTACATTGAGAAATCTGCAATGGATTAACACGCAGCCAACCCACAAAGACACGCAGTCTTACACGCAGCACCCTCCAAGGACTCGCAACCCAAACAACGAAGGAAGAACCGCAGCTCTCCTCAATGACACGCAGCCATAAAACTTTGTAGAGACTTCCTCAGCAATGACATGCAGCCCTCGGTTGCAAAGATCTCTCCACAAAGATGAACAACAACAAAGTTTGTGTTCTAGGGTTCCAAAAGATTCACAAAAGTAATTGGGATTTTTTTGTGTGAATCAAAAAGAGTATTGGGACTCAAAAAGGTGAAGACTTAGAGTATTTAGGACTCTGAAAATCATCTTGAAAAGTCTTGGAAAACAACTCCCCGAAGTTGTCTTAAATAAGAAAACTTTGAGCCTAAAAAATCTCGAACAGATCTGGCCGAATTTATCCCAGGCGGACCGGTCCGGCTTGGAGACGGATCGGTCCGACCTCGGATCGGTTCTTTTAAAAATTGGCTTCTTCGGTTCGCTTTCGGTCCGGAGTTTACTGGATCTGCAGCAAGCGGATCGGTCCGGTTGAGGGGAGGACCGGTCCGGTGGCGGATCGGTCCGGTATAGAGGCGGACCGGTCCGGCTTCCCAGAAAACTAAAAAAACTTTTAAAAGCCTCATTTTGCTTGAAAAAACTTACTTCTTATTTTTATAAAAAACATTTTATAAAAATTTCCCAATACTAAATATGAACTTTAAGGAACGCAAAAACAAAATTTTACCAAGTTCATTCTCGCAGAGGCTATGATATTGAAGACACTTTGATATTCGGATCCGTTGATGTAGATGCGATCTTGAGTTTCTTCAACGGTGTAACGGCGTACGACATATAAATTTTGACGCCAATGGCCCAATTGCATTTAGTTATTCGTTTCCCGCCTTTTAGTGCGGCATTCGTTATGGTTGTATATTTTGACTGAGTGTTCGGTTATTTTATTTCATTTCAGTTTCATTTACGCAAACTGTGTGAATGTTTTAATCGTAGTCGTTTAAAAAGAGTAGTTAAGTAAAATTTTGACGCCAGACTAATAGGTTATTAGTAATTAAATGGTTTTTCGACAGTGATGCTAAGAATGATCCATATGAGACTCCTGTTTTAATTTGATATAGGAGTGATCGCCCGGTATTTTATTAGGCGGGGTGTCACAACCAAAAGTATTGGAAGGATTGTTTTCATTCCAATATTCTTCAGGAATTGCTTTGAGAACACATTCCCAGCAATTATCTGAAGCATCAGTTTCCAATATTAATTTATCTCCTGGTTTAGGAAAATAAACTTTTGGACAATTATTAATAATCTCTTGTTTAATTGTTTTAACAACAAGAGTATCATTATCACTCCATGTAAAAACTTCATTCTTTTTAAGTTTTTCAAGAAGTGGTAATTCTTTTTTAGATAATCCTTTTATGAAATTTCTTCCATAATTAAGGATTCCTAGGAAACTTTTTAATTATTTTTTATCCAAAATTTCCTCATTAAAATCTCTTATTTTAGAGATGATATGGTCTTGTAATTGTAGGCCATCCTGGTTTAGGATTATGCCAAGAAAATTAATTTTTGTTTTCTCAACATCAATTTTCTTAGGTGATAAAATGATTCCATGTTTTTGGAACAAATAATTTTTAGATGATATCTATGTTCTTCTATAGTTTTGGAAAAAACAAGGATTTCATCTATATAGACAACACAAAAATCTTTAAGGTCTTTAAAGATTTTGTCCATCCATCTTTGATATACCTGAGGGGATGTGTTTAGTTCAAAAAGCATAACATTCCATTGATAGTGTCCTCTAGGAGTACTAAAGGTTGTCAATCGTTTGGATTCTTCAGTTAGTTTTAACTGCCAAAATCCAGATTTACAATCGAATTTGCTAAAGAACTTTTTTCATTTAGTTTGGTTAATTAAAACATCCTTTCTGGGGATAAAATAACCATCAAATTCTAATTGTTCATTTTATCTTTTATAATTTATAACCATTCTAGCTTTTCCTCTTATAACTTCACTGTGTTTTCTCACCATGAAGGCGGGGCTAGAGTGTGGACTTATTATTTCTTCAATAAGGTTTATATCCAATAATTCTTTGATTTGTTTATCAAATTCATCTATATCATTTCTAGTATAGGTCATTGGTTTTACTCTTATAATGACATTGGGATCTCTTAGTATGAGATTACAATATCTTGGACTTTTGTCCCATAATTTTAATGGATTTTCACTAAAATTGTCATTTAATATAGTATAAAGCCAATGAGTTTCTTCAAGGGCTTTAATAAAAGGAGTTATATCCCCTTTCTTAGTAGGGAGAAAATCTCTTTCGCACTTATATTTATGTTGTTGTAGTAAAGGGATTTTTACTACAGCTTTATTGAGGGTTAAATTTATTGTTCTCTCATCAATATTTATAGGCAAATATTCTGAGATAAAATTGTTGCCTAATATAAAATCTCCATGCATTTCTGGAAAGCATAGGATTTTTGGAATAATGAATTTATTTTCATTAAACCATATAGCCACTTTTTTTGCTTTTAAATCAATGAAATTTTGTGTCCCATTGATGCCTGTTACAGCAATAGGATTTTTCATTTTTATCCATTTTTCAGGAGGTAAAGCATTAGGACTACAAGAAAATATTGTTGCTCCTGTATCAATTAGTGTGAAAAGACTATATGGTTTATAGCCTGCAAAATTGAAGTAACCTAATACATAGGTATATCTTCTCTTTCCATGGCTTGGTGAGAAGATTATCTCTTCTTTTCCTATTTGGAGATGATAAATTTGACTAGATTTTATATTATCTTCTTTTAGATAATTTGTTCCAGGTAATATTGGTACTTGTATATTTTTCATAGCAATAGGAGGTTTACTATTACTACTACTCTCGCCTTTTAAAAGGTTTTTTCCTTTTAATTTTTCCCAATCATTGTCAGGAAAATTCTTTTGCCAATTTTATGATTGTTTATTTTTAAAATAAACATTATTACCAGAGACCTGTAATTCAACGTTGTTTCATTGTTTTTTAGGAGGTGGTTCTGTTATTTGGGGTAGTATCGATTGTTTTGGTACTTTCAAATCTCTCCAGTTGATTATTCTGGGCTGTATTGCCGAATCAAATGGTCGAGGATCAAATATTTTTATAATATTTCTATCCACATTATGTGTATTAGTATGTGGTAAAGTTGTCAATTCATGGATTGTTTTCCAATGTATTGACATATTTCTAGAGGTATCTTTCATTCCTATCCCTTTAGTTTGGATTTTTATAATGACAGATTCCTCAATATTAGGGTCATCAATGGATATAAAGAAATTTGGTTTTATGTTAAACCAAATAACTCCATTTACCAAATTGGATTGGACTCCTCCAATTATGGCATTCATAGGATTACTGAATCTTTTGTCTAATACCAATATAGTTACGGGTGTATCCATACCTTGTCTAAACGGGGCAGTAATACATATTTGAATAAACCCGATATGAATATATTTAATATTTTGGTGTTTTTTCTTCCATCTTTTGATCTTTTTTAGATCAAAGAGTTTTATGTCTGTTGTTTCATCGTCAGTTGAGCCAGCAGTAGTATTACCATTAAATTGTTTAAATATTCTTGTTGAGAATAATTTGAATTTTGATAATTTATAGACATCTTCCTTTTTTATGAGTTGTCTTTGATTATCAATTTCTTGTAACTGTTCATTGGTAAAAGTGATTTCTTCTCCAACTATTTCACGAAGGGTTATTGTTTGTAGCTCATCTTCGCTACTTCCTCGTACTTCTGCAGTATTATACATAAATACGATTTCTTCATCGGATGTTTCCGAATCAAATTCAAGTTCATATAAAATTTTATTAGAATTATTAGAAATATCAGAATCAGATAAATCTTCTCCATAAAATATTTCTAATTCTTGTTTTTCAAGAAATTTTATCATCTTATTTTCACTTTTTCCCTTTTTAGGACAATCAGGTGCATAGTGACCTTCTTCGTTATAGATGTAACAACGACACTTCTTTTTTAGAGGTGGTTTTTTATAAGGTTCTTTTTCCTAATATATTTTTTATTCTTCGAAAAAGATGATTTCTTTTTCCAAGGTTTCCATTTAAATTTTCTCTTTCGAGATTGTTTGAGAGTTCTAGGAGGTGGATTACATCCTATCTTCCAATTTTCTTTTAAAATCTTATCACAACATTTATAACCAGATTTAGAGTTTGTGATTTGATTTTTAACTTGTTTTTTCGCCTTAATTTGAATACATTTTTCAAATATTTCTCTTAATACCCAATTAATGCGAAAACCAAGATTGTCATCCTTCTCGATAGTTTTTAACCAAGCAGGGTAAGATCTTAAAGACATTTCATCCCATGGGTTTGGGAGTTTGTGGACGAATTGATCAAGCCAATAAATATTTTCTGGATGCTTTAGTTTGAAAAAATATTTTTTCTATATTTCAACAAATTCTTCAAATTGACAAATGTTACACAATTCTAGTTTAGATAGTATGTAACATGCATCTTCTTGGAGTCTGGGTTCTCCAGTATATCCAATCATATTTTCTTTAATTAAATCAACAAATCCTTTTAGTATTTCATCAAAAGATTTGAAGTTTTGTAGGAGCTCAGATTTTTGCCGAGTTCCTTTTTCTGAGTTTTCCAATTGTTGCAACCATTGTAAAACATCTCCTTGGAGTGTTGCAGCAAGGTAGTCTAAAAAAATTTCTTTAGACCATGCATTCTTATAATTAGTAATGAGTATAGACATGGATTGTGCCCACTCATTAATAGTTTGTTCTTGATCGTAAAAAGGTACATGCCTTAAATCATGATAAATACCATGTTGAGATATAATTTGTTTGTTCAAATTATCTCTTCTTAAGAAAAAAGGATGTGGTTCATCCTCATTCTTAGTATTACTTGTAGAAGTTGTAGAAGTATTGTCTGTTTTAACAAAATCTTCTTTTTCATTTTATATGTAGGGGTTTGCATATAATCTTCAAAAGCTTCCCAATTTTGGAATTCTTGAAGTGGTTCTTCAGCCTTCCGTTTTCCATCAATTGTATTTACTACATGTGGTGGAAAATCTTCTTCATCAGATGAATATTGGTTTAATTCATACTGATAATGTTGTAATAGTTTTTCATTTTTCAAATACGTGGTTTGTATTTGTTCAATATGTTTATTACGTTCTGAGACAGTTAATATTGGATCTTTGTATAGATGTCTCTAATAATCTAATATTTCACGAACGTTTATATATTCGGTGTAATTAAATTCTTCTGTTTGAAGGGCTTTAATTTCTTCCGAACCATAATATAACCTAGGAATTTTGTTATCCCCTGGGTTATTCATACCAGTTTGTTCTGGGTTTTTATTATCTATTTTGTTTAATAGACTCTCTATTTTTTGTTTAGTCTCATCTTTTAAATCTAAATTTGAGACTGTTTCGAGTTGACTAATTTTTTGATCAATTTTGTTTAAGTTGAATTCAATACTATCTAGTTTTTTCTCTACATAGTTTTGGTTTATTATCTGACGTCTTTCAGTTCGTTTTACCCAACTAAAGACTATATCAGTTAAACTATTTAGAGTATTACTAATTTTACTAATATCATTTTCGGATTTTTTATCAATATACAAATTATGATTATACATAGACTCATATTTTTGTAACCATGGTGCTAAACATTGTAAATTAATATTATTATTATTTACATCATCCTTATCAGATTCCATTGGTACCTAAAACCTCCTATTATATGTTGTTTCAGGTGCCTAATACCGATTTTCCTAACGCCGATTCCTAACTACAGTAGCTTTTGGCAAACAGAAATATGGGCTTTGAAACAATAATAGGTATATGGGTTTTATGAAAACTTTTAAAGATTTTCAGAATAATATAATATTATTTCTATGTTTAATTCACCTTAATTATAAAACAGATAGACACACAATTATTTATGTAAAACTAAGATTAAACGATATTTCATACAACAATTATTACGACACTTAGTTCCAATAACTCTATATTTTACTTTAAAATTTTCTCCAGAAACATAAGTTCGATGGTGGAGTATGATAGTTTCTACCTTAACATTCATTTTAACATAACAACATAAACATAATTAGAATACTAACATTTGATAACAAAGCTCTGATACCAAATACACAAGTGCGGAAATGATCGAAATATTATTGATACAAACTATTATTATTACAACTGGAGAGAATATTAAAAGAGAGAGAGAAAGGATTTCGAGGATAGAAGATGATTTCCAACTGAAGGAGATGCTCTCCTTTTATAATCCTAAAAAGTAACCTTATCTTTATCTAATTGAATAAACAAAGAAAGGAAAAGAAAAACGTGGGTTGCCGAATACAAAAGTCGTAAAGTGCACAGTAGGTGCATAGTAAAAGCACACAGTAACTCTTAATAATTAAAAAGCAAATAGTAACTGATTTGGATATTTTTTTGTTTTAAATGTCCAAATCACAACCCTAATGATAGTATGGCATTTGACTCTGTCGCTGAGGCGAATATTGCCAATGCAATTGATGCTTGACAATTGGATGGAGATAATCAACCAACATGGACGACTGCAAATCATCCAGCACACGCAGTGGCGCCTGCATATGGTTGCAAACATTATTAGTGACTCCCAAATCTACACACCAGGTTCCATTAGATTTCACCACAAAACATGTCTCAATGATATAGGAGAAATTAACATTTTCATTCTTCTTAACTAAGAAAATGGAGCATTACTTATTCCAGTGTCTTTCCTATTTGTAGATGTAACAGTTTCTAGTTTTGAATAAGCAGAACCATTCTATTTTAGTTCTTCTCCACATTCTTACCGGGTGATCTAGGAATTTTCCTATGATTTTTTCGACTGATATTTTGATATAGAAGGATCTCCTTATTTCTTCACTGTGGGTTATCGCATCATTTTCTTGAAATGATATTAGATCACCGTGGGACACTTTAAAATGAGTAATGCTTACCATTCCATTATTCACACAAACCCTTTGATGACTTATCGGTTGCCTTGCTTGAGGAATAGTTTCGGATTCTTACCTTCTCCCTAGGGATTAAAGTTCGGATTGAACCTTTAGGTTGTGTCTGAGACTTTCCATTTTTCTTCTTCTTCTTCTTCTTCTTCTTCTTCTTATTCTTACCTTTCGGGACAGAATCAGGACAGAATTAGATGGGCCTTTTCTCAGCAATCTGAACCATACTCGTATGCTTATTGATATTCTTCGTAGCCTGGAGTTCTTTAAGCAGTTGAGTCGGAGAGTAATCATACTTGTTTGTAGAATAGTTTAGGTGAAATTGTTTAAAGGACTCAAGTAATGATTGGAGAATAAAATTAAATTTGGTTTCCCCATAGATTTCAGATCCAATTAGTAGGCTTGGACATCCCTTTTGGGTGCCCCTTCCTACGACTTGGTTGGGCAGGCCTCCATCAAGATAAACTTGTAGTTTTCAATAGTTAGGACAATGTTCAAGTTCCTTTTATATTCTATATAGTTCATATCAGTTAACTTGTCATCCTTACAGAGAGTAGCAAGTGGGTTGAATGATGATCCCATTTTGAAATTCAAGAATCATAAATTTTAAAAAATAAAACAAATTAATTTCAAAACTGCATGTCAGAATTTAACTTCGTTTTAGTTTTTAAAGTGACTCCATCACCACCATTTTAAAGTAAAACTTGCTTGACATCCTTATTCCCTTATGGGGTGAGATTTCTCATGGGGCGCTCCAGTCACCCCACCTTGAACTAGACAGAGATGTGTCTTTTATTAATGAACCCGAAGAGTTCAGAAACCTTTGTCTAACATAATTGAATAGTTAGCTACTTTTGGTCCCATAATTAATGATAGTGATTCCATGGAGGAGGATATCATTAATTATGTCCAAGTGTACCACCGATTTATTCCTCAAAATAGAACCCACTCGTGATGAACTTCCCTATGGGGGAGTTCAAACTCACTCACATTCTAATTCTTGGAACTATCACCTAAGAGTTTTAGTGAATCCCTAATGTCTTGATTAATTCCTTCTGTTTGGGGGGGGGGGGGGGGGGGGGGGGGCAGCCTAACCGCGGGATTTATGCTAGAACTCATCTCCCACTTAGTATTTTAAAACTTTGAGCGTTTTATAAAACATTTATTCAATTCTAAAAGACCCAATTTTGAATCCTTGATAATTTTCAAAATTTACTTGTGTGAATTAAATATCTCGATCTCATTTTAATTTTCTTAAAATAAATATATAATTTAAAATTTCCAAAATTAAAATTCCCGAGATCTCAATTTAAATTCATACCATTAAATTTTAATTGCCTCGATTTAATTTATTTTAAAAAAAAATAAAACACAATACTAATTTTTGGAGAAAAATAATGATTTAGGCCAGTCTCAAAATGATAATCCATGTTGTCCAAAAAAATAGATGTTCCTAATTTTTCATTTAATTAGCACACGAGTTATGCGACATAATAAAATAATGAGACATAAGCAAGTAGATAAATAAAAGCAATAAATAATGAAAAGTCATTTAATACCCTTTCCATCATGGACTATACTTCTACATGAAGTATAACTCTTTATGCGAAAGAATCCTTACTGAAAAAGACTTCCTTATGGGAAAGAGTTCAACTTGAAGTAAACTTCACCAAATCCAAGAGTTTTAGTTGTAGAAGACTTTCTTATGGGTAAGAGTCCAAATTGAAATAGACTTCTTCACCAATAAGAGTTCTTCAGAGTCTTGATCACTGGAATATCATCCTCTAGTGCCAAGAGCAATTCTAGAGAAGAACCACCATGAAACCACCACCGAAAACCACCTTAAAAGGCAAAATCCACTTGGCTAACAGTGGAGTCATCGATCGATCGATGAAGGATCAATCAATCGATCCTCCTAGATCTTATGCTCTTCTTCCTCTCGGGTTTGCATGAAAAAACGTCCATAGCCATTCCTAAACTTCATGAAACTTGGCCAAACACTTTAACTAACCCTTTACATTATGGCATAGACTTCTACATGAAGTAGAACTCTTCATGCAAAAGAATCCTTATTGAAGAAGGCTTCCTTATGGTAAAGAGTTCAACTTGAAGTAGATTTCACCAAATCTAAGAGTTCTAGTTGTAGAAGACTTTCTTATGGGTAAGAGTCCAAATTGAAGTAGACTTCTTCACCAATAAGAGTTCTTCAGAGTCTTGATCACTGAAATATAATCCTCTAATGCCAAGAGCAATTCTGGAGAAGAACCAGCATGAAACCACCACCGAAAACCACCTTAAAAGGAAAAATCCACTTGGCTGCCAGCGGAGTCATCGATCGATCGATGAAAGATCAATTGATTAACCCTCTTATATCTTATGCTCTTCTTCCTCTCAGGTTTGCATGAAAAAACCTCCATGGCCATTCCTAAACTTCATGAAACTTAGCCAAACACTTTAACTAAGCTTTTCCATCATGGCCTAGACTTCTACATGATGTGTAACTCTTCATTCAAAAGAATACTTATTGAATAAGACTTCCTTATGGAAAAGAGTTCAACTTGAAGTAGACTTCACCAGATCCAATAGTTCTAGTTATAAAAGACTTTCTTATGGGTAAGAGTCCAAATTGAAGTAAACTTCTTCACCAGTAAGAGTTCTTCGGTGTCTTAATCACTATAATATAATCCTCTAGTGCCAAGATCAATTCTTGAGACGAACCACCACTGAAAACAATTTTAAAAGGCAAAATCCACTTGGCTAACAGCGGAGTCATCGATCGATCGATGAAGGATCAATAGATCGATCCTCCTAGATCTTATGCTCTACTTCCTCTCGGGTTTGCATGAAAAAACCTCCATAGTCATTTCTAAACTTCATAAAACTTGGCCAAACACTTTAACTAACCCTTATACATGATTCCAAGTGTTTAAAAACCTTACAACCTCTCTTCATTGCCTCCACAAATATCGATATGAAATAACTACAAAACTAAATTATTGCAACCATATTGAACAAAGAGACGAAAAATAACTACGGACAAACCATCGTAGGATCCAATCACATAGAAAATAAATGTATGACCATGATGGAAGGGTTATATACAAAGAATCTCTGCAAAATACTATTAGTACAAAAGCATACAAAAACATATAGCATTCTCATAACATACAAAAATAGGATTTTCTTGTTTCGACAATATGGACCTTTATAATGAATGATTAATCTAAACCAAAGGCTATATACTAATTATTAGGGATCGATATACACAGAATAAAAAATTTCAGTCATGGAACTTCGATTAATCAAACATAAGAAAGAGGAAAAACAAAACTAGGTATGAAGAACAAACCTAGGGTTTAGAACATAATACCTTCGTTGATCCAGTTGCAATCGGATAGGGACAAAGGTATTTGATGTAGATGTAGTGATGTCTTGTTTTAAATATCCAAAACCTTGTTTCAACCTTTTGTACTCTATAATTTTCTAGTGTATGATCCTCTCCAAAGTTAATTAGGTGGGTGGACACCTTTTGAGATGAAAACCTTTGCTAAAACTTAAGATAGAGTGATCTCTCCTTAGCGTCCTTCACCAAAAATGTAAATAGTGTTTTCTCTCACCCCTCTTAAACAGTAATGCTTGTGAATAATAAGTAAAACCCCTTCCCACACATTTATATATAGGTATAAAAGGTGGGCTTGGGATAAACTGAGTTTCTTAAAAATATGGGCCTGACAACTTGGGCATTTGGACTACACCAGAGACCCAAGACAAATAATTAAATTAGCTCCAAATAAATAATCAAAATCCTAAATTACTTTTTTTAATTTTATTTCCTTTCTTTTTTTTTTCATAATTATCCAAAATGAAGCTACTCTTATGACTTATTATCTTTTGTAGGGTTATAGGAGAAGCTCGAGGAACCTTATGAGCTTTCTTGATAAGTATGATTGCATTTCTGGATAAAAGATTAATTTCTCTAAGAGCGGTTTCATTGTGGATACCAAATTCTCTACTCAATTTAAATCTAAGTTTCCAGATGGAACTGGTCTAAAATTCAGAGATCTTCCTATTTAATATTTGGGTTACCCTCTATTTAAAGGGATAAACAAACGAAAATACTATGACAGTCTTTTGAATTCTTTGAGATCCAAATTGGCAGAATGGCAATCTAGATTTTTATCTTCAGGTGGAAGGTTAATACTAATAAAACATGTCATGTATTCTATCCCTCTTTACCTTCTGGCTTCTATATCAGAATTCATAGGCTTTTCAATAAGTTTTTCTGCGGTGGTAATGTTGAGCAAGGAGGGAAATTTCAATGGAAGAATTTGGAATTTTTATGCAGAGATCCAAATAAAGGTGGCCTGAGATTCAAAGATTTCAATCTAATCTTTAGAGCCAAATCTATTAAACTATTTTGGAAGATTGAATCAGAGATTTACCTTTAGTCTTCATTTATGATCCACAAGTACAAGAACAGGAATGCAACCACTATAGGTGGTTCTCAGACTTGGAAAAGAATGCAGGCAGTGAAAGATGATTGTTTAACTAATATGGAGGAGTTATATGGTACATGGATTTGGAAACCTCTTATCTCTGGGGGTTTCAATTTCTCTTCTACTTATGTCTTTTCTAAAGAGCATTTCCCTAACTCTAAAGTATTGGAATTCATTTGGGACTCTAATATCCCAAAGAAGTGCTTTATTCATTTGTGGAAGATGCTCAAGAACTGTCTCCCTCTTGAAGTCTACATTAAAAATTTGGAAATTGGGTTATCCTCTGGATGTAAGGCCTGTAAATCCCATGACGAATCTATAATCCACACCTTTCTTTAATGTTTTTTTATTCAACCTATATGGAATTTCTTTGTTGATCTGATAGAGAGGACTTCAATTTCATCTCCTCTTCTGGTGGATAAAATCAGGTTATAACGACTATAATATATTTCTAAGTAAATATATTCCTATTTTGGTTTGTTGGGAGATCCGAAAAAGTAGAAATCTCTCTACTTTTGAAGATGTCCCAATGGATGCTCATTTTATCATTCTCCAGTTTATATCTCTAATTTTATACAAATGTAAGGGCCTTAATTTCAAAAATCTTCTCTGAGTCTGATAGAGGTATAAAAGAGGCATTTAATCTTCAATCAAATAGGAAAATTCAAATCAAAAAGACTGTTCAGTGGTCTTTTCCCCCTCCCAAGCATTTCTAACTTAATATTAATGGTGCTTCTAAGGGAAACCCATGTGTGAGTGGATTTGGTGGCATAGTGAGGTATGACAAGGGAGATTTGATTCTAGCTTATGCTCAATCTGTAGACGTTACTCCATACTCTAAAGCTGAGTTAAATGGTCTTCGAATGGGCCTTAAGCTTTGAATTGAATATCATATTAAGGAGATTCATATTGAGGTTGATTATATGTTTGTGATGAATATGATAAACAGGAATAGGAAACCTCCATGGAAATTGAAGCCCTGTATAAATGAAATCAAAGAAGACATCAAGCTTCTTAACTATTATTTATCCCATTGCTATAGGGAATCTAATGTGGTAGTTAATGCTTTAGCAAACTTTGGCATTAATCTTTCATCTCTTCATATTTTTTCTACTGCTTTGGACCTTCCTCCTATGGTTAGGGGAGTTATTAGGCTTGATAAGATAGGATGTCATTACATTAGATCCTCCTTCATTTATTATTATAGTTGTTCTCCCCTATTATGTAACGGGATTAAGAGAAAATCACAAATTTATTGCTTTCAAATTCTCCTATGCTTGTAAGCCATTTTGGAGAGGCTTTTTCTCGTTGAAAATATACATATGGGGGGGTCTATTCCCCATTCCATAAAAAAAGTAATTATCTCATAAATCACTCAGATATAATGAGGTTTTTATTTGCAAAGTCGATAATGGTACATAATGTGATTTCCCAAGTTAAGCTTCTGATACCCATTTGATTAAATCAATTTGCCGCAAATTGCCTTTAACCACCATCTAATCAATTCCTTGATTCTCATACTTAACTTATTTGGCTACTCCACTAGATTATAAATAATCCACTAGTCAGGTTTATTAGTGAAATAAAATCTTACAAGTCTATCAAGTGGGTATCGTAATCCAAAGTATCCACAAATGTGAATTCCTCTAAATTAATATCTCAAACCTGCTTATACAATTATCACCCAATATGCGGAGATCATTTGATTCAATCCAATCCTCATAATTCTTAAGATTAAGAACCTATAAACCCTTTGCAAATGGTGCGAGATATCCTGGGTCTAATCAAGAATCCCTTTAGACTCAAATCTCATGGATGATCATGTTCAATACTTTGTTGGGATGTACTGATCATAATCCTTTGTTGAATAGTCATTCAAGTTTTCGAACCATCATACTTGTTCCCGTAGTTTGAGATAAACTTCTAAGATTGCATCGCAACCGTTCCGATATGATGTCCAGTCCCTATTTAGGTTGAAAACTATTCAAGAGTGCTGAAACCGAAATTTAAATTTCCTTGTGATCAACCCGAAGCCGACCCATTGGAATTCCTACTAAGATCTATTGACCGACATTAAACATGAAACAGTATAATTAAACAAATATAAAGAATTCTCATAACTTTGATTCTCACTTTAAGATGGATAAAATAATCATTTATTAAGCAATATTAAAATGTTTTACACATGGTTTTATGAATAAACCTCATCAATTTGATCTTGTGGTTGTACTATTTAGGATAAAAGAACCTTAGCGTTGAATTCCTCCTGGTTGAATCTCCAGCGATCTTCTTCTACCGCTTAAATTACTACTCATCTTTAATTTTGGGGAGAATTTTACTAATTATCTCTTTGAAGACAACATTGATCACTTTGTCAACCCCTCAACCTTCCCATGCCACCATACCCACCCTTAGGACCTAGAAAAAATCTTGAGAGCCGCTTTTACGATGGCGAGGTGAGTGATATGAAGAAAAATTTCTTCTAACTGTATGTGTTGTTGTCGCAATTCGTTTCCAATCAAAAAGCCTTCAATTACCTACAAAGATATCACAAAACTAGTATGGAGGTAAGTAAGGGTATCAATCCAACTCTATGGAGTGAAACACAAGAGAAAAGATGCAATCCAATTTTGTAGCTTTTTCCTTTGTTTCTACTTTTTTTTTATATTAAAACAATTTTATATTGTGATGAGATAGCTAAACTAAATGAGAAAGATTAACTAAATTTGAAGAAAAATCTAGGGAAGTAACTAAAAAGTGTGGAAAAAATGAGTGAAAGGAAGCTAAATGATAGTACTAGAAAAAGAGATCAAGGGATGTAAATCCATCCCCATTTCACACATTCAATCTAGTTTGAAGTATTTTATTTTAATTAATTTCCAAAATATTCAATTAATTCAAAAGTTAATTCTCATTATCCTAATGAATTAAATAAATATTATTTTAGAAAAGTAATTTTTAATTACTACAACTCTACTCCAAATGAATTAAAATTAATTAAGCAAATCATCCACTAGAAAAAATTTACCCAACTAATTGTAATTAAACAAAATAAAACAAGAGTGGAAGAAACTTATATTATAATTTTAATCATTTTGAAAAGCCTATCTCATGTTTGAATCAAAACAATATAGTTATAACACAAGCCGCAATCCTTTCTCAAGGATGATTTTTCATTTCTCAATGTAAAAACAAATGTAATAATTAAAGTTACTAATCAAAGGAAATTAAAAAAAATGGCAAACTAGGCAACTTGGTTCCATGAGTGCTTCATTTCATCCCTTGAAATGGGAGATTAGCCCTTCATAATGGGAGTCCGAGACATAGAATGAATAAATAAGTTCATATCAATATGAGAGAAGAAATTTGAACCACTCAATATATAACACAAAATCTCTTTTGATGCTACAATTTTTGTTTCACTCTTTTATCTCACTAATAATTTCTCTCTACAAAATGTTTCTTCTCATTTGCACTCTAATGGCAGCTTGCTTTTTTCTGTCTTCACCAGTGTCTCCCAAATGAATGAGAGTGTCTTCCTTTTATAAGGTGTCTAGGAGGTAAAAAATGGATGAGAGTAATTGAGGGAAAATGGGGGTAAAAGTCATCAGCACATGTGACTTTTATTTTTGAATACTGGGCAGAAGCTTTGCGTTTTGCAGGTAATGAATTTGCAAGAATTGAGTAAGGCACAACATGAGAAGTCAGTTTTGGCTTGGGTGAAAGGGTCAGAAGCTTGTGTTTTAGAAATACAAAAATGCTATTTGGACTGAATTTTTGACATAAAAATTTTAGACACACTGAGGTGTCAAGCTATTATTGGTTAGTTTTGTGGGTCCACGCCAGTGGGACCCCAAAACCAACCAATATGAGACTGTCACATCATTTTGTCCCCAAAAATTCGGTCGATTCTTCGGTCAGTGTAGAACTGCTCTTAGAAATAAGAGGTTTGGCTAGATTGGGTAAGGGGGTAAATGAGGAATTTTGGTTTGTTTTATTTGGCTTTTGTTTTGAGCAGGTAGGAAAAATCGTTTTAGTAGAAATGGAGAAATGGGTTGGTAGGTTTTCACCGGTATTGTGATCGAAACGATTTTCGGTTTCGCGGGTTGGGGCTCCGGTTATCTGGCCGGAGGTGGGTCGCAAATGGGTCGCGGCTGCTGGGTCAGATTATGGGACTTTGGTTCGGGCCGGAGCAAGGTCGGAGGTTAGGTTCGGAGGTAGATCACGATCGGGCAGGTGAATCACAGTTTGAGTGGTTGGAGCGATGGAGGTCGCCAGTTAGGAAGTCGATAGGTTGGTGGGTAGGCCGCCGGAGTGGGGCTGGAGTTCCGAAGCTGGTATGAGTTTAGAGAGAGATGATGGTTTTGGTATGTTTGGTTATGGGGTTTGAGCTTTGGTGTGTTAATGGAGGGTAGGAGAGAGAAGAAATGTTGGGAGGTTGAAGATAGGAGTGAGGGTGATAGGGTGTTGGTGAGGTGATGGTGTGGCTTAGGGAGGTGTTTGTGTGTATGTGGTATAGGAAGTATTAAGGTGTGAATGTGTGAATTGATTTGGGTGTGTGTGTGTGTGTGTGTGTGTTTCATTGGGACACCTAAAATAAAATAAAACTAACAAACTAAATAAATATAAAATTAACTAAATATAAAATCATAGTCTAAAAAATAAAACTCAAATAATAAAATAAAAGAAATAAACACTAAAAATATAATAAAAATATAAAACTAAAGAACTAAAAAAAAGTAAAATATAATAAAAATAAACTCTTAAAAACTAATTTTAATAAAATAAGATAAATTAAAATAAAATAAAAACTAAAAACTAATAAAAATTGAAATCAAAATAAAACTACACTAAATAAAAAGAAATAGAAAAATATGCAAATAAATTCTAAAAATCCTAAATAAATATTAAAAATAAAAATGACTCAAACTAAAAATCTAAAAAAATTAAAAAGGCAAAAACTAAATACACACGGGCTTCGGGGTAGGTTTAGGGACTGGTTTAGGCTTGGGTAAGGTTACGGAATAGGGGAATTAGCTCTATGAATTGCATATCTGACTTGATTTATCGCTTTTACATCCGCAAGACACAATTGACCTACAAAATAAACATTGACGCGCATAAGACCCAAATTGCCGAGAATTAGCAACTAAAATACGTCTATTCGGGTATAAAATGTATATTTTTGGTTATTATCAGTGAGTTTCCAAAACGTGTCGATGGCTCACTGCGGTATTAGGCACCCCTACTTTGATTGCAAGTTTCGCTCACTTGAGAACTAATGTCCTAACGACTTCTTCATAATTGTGTTTCTCCCTATAGATCTCACTCTTGATCCTCTTTAGACGATGCTAGAGGTGATTGTTCTCCTTCTAGCGTCATCGAACATCCCACTCCTTGTCCCGTAAACATCTTCATATGCATCGATCATACAAAAAATTTGTCAATACGTCAACCGTAAATGAAGGATGGTTAGGCCCTGATTCCCAAGGGTAAAGACCTGGTTGGGATGATGTTACCCATATCATATTGAGGCCAGTAATGAAAATTTGCGGTTCCTCTGCCGAAGACAGAGTGGATGATAATCTAATCCATCAGGGTGGTGGTGAAGTACATCCATTTTCTTGGATATTGCGTGATCCATAGTTTTCCTCCTGGATCTTGCACTCGGAACCCAGTAAATGGGATTAAGGAAACTCGATTTAACGAGAGAAATGAAAATGAATGCTATGTTAAGAAATTTTTTCCATTTCAAATGTTCGAAATATGAATTATCATATTGTATTTTAGCGAAAATGTTCTATAATATGAATTTATTCACGACAAACGTTTAAAAACTTGATGGCAAATTTGTGCAATCAAACACACGCGGAAGAAACCATAAAGTTAGGCATTCAAAGCATGAAATGTCAAGGTACAAATATTTAAAGGAGGTGGGTGGGTGGGAAGGTGTATGTGTGTGAGAGAGAGAGAGCATATTTGTTGCCATTTCTGATGTTTTCGAACAAGTTTTCTTGAGCACACTCCAAAAAATGAACCTAAAAAACAAATCAATTTTATTAAATGGTAAAAATTTGAATTTTTAACAAAATTTGATGTACAAAGATCATCTACCGAAGAAATATATCAATTCGAAAATGAGCTAAGATGACCATCGAAAGTTTCAATGACCAAAATTATGCATTCATCATTTTTTAATTTCAGCCACTTTTGGGTAACATTTATATGTTTTTTCATGATAATCTCATGTACGCAGATCAACTCCAACAAGTTCGATTAGAAAAAATAAGTTTATAAATTTAAAAAATTGGTCTTTTGTTTTGATCGGCTTAAGAGACTTCCAAGTTTACAACATGAATTTGAGGCAGCATTACTAACGTCTAATAAGCAAAGAGAGTTTTTGTTTTAAAGTCTAACATCAAATGGTCAAAAAAAGCCTCTATAAAATTTTAAGAGCTAGTTACGCTTGGACCCCCTGAACTATATCCCTACTAACACTTCACCCCCCCCCCCCCCCCCCATTATTTTAATTTTGTCAAATACAACCCGATACTTTGAAAATGACTACAAGTAGCCCCCTGTCGTCTAATTGCTTTAATTTTTGGCAAAAATTGTTAGTCATGTGGGTGGCACATGATCTTAAGTAAGGGAAATTTATTTTTGAAAAAATACTTTAAATAACAGCAAAAATATTTAAAAATTAAGAAAATACCAAAAATATTTTTAAGATATCATATAAACTGTGGAAAAAAAATTATAAATTTTTTAAAACATTTGAACAATACGAATATATATTTAAAAATACTCAATAATACCAAAAAAATATTTGAAATATGTAAAATTCTAAAAAATAATTACTGAAAAATTGATTCCCACAAAAAGAAATTATTTTTAGCAATAAAAAAAATGATTTTCATCAATATAAATTATTTTCTGTATATAAAATATGATTTCTAGCATGCAAAATTCTAAAAAAAATTGGAAAAACATATTTAAAATACTAATATTTATTAAAAAATACACTAAAATACCAAAATAAAAAAAAAAGGGTTTCCATAAATATAAAAATGGTTTTCCCGTTATAAAAATTTATTTCCAACAGTAAAATTTATTTCCAGCTACAAAAAAAATTCCAACAATTAAAAATTGATTACCAACAATAAGAAAATAATTTTCAGCAACAAAAAATGATTTCTAGTAATTAAAAAACTATTTTTAGCAAACAAAACATGGTTACAATATATAAAATAAAAAATTTGTAATACCCCGCATTTTTCTTAAATAATTAGTGTAAAATTATTTTGGAATAAATAATTAATTTTAAAAATTTAATCTGAATAAATATTTTATTCGAATATGTTAAGTGAAAATTTGTTATTTAGTATGCTTGTGCGTATGATTCATTTTTTTTGTGCATGGTTATGTCATTTGCATAAATTAAAAGAAAATAATATAATTTATGCGCGACACAAATTGAAAGTAATTAATTTTGCATAAATAATTCGGAGCACGTTTTGGGACTCATATGAACTTGTTTAAGTGGTTTAAGTCTTTAAAAATGGTCCCGGGTCAATAGTATATAGGTTGGATAACTTTTGGGCTTATTGCGTTATGGATTCGGGTTCGTTTGGGGGTCAAAAGTCCTAATTCGGGATTAACACTTAATGAGTGGTTTAGTGGGGGTAAATCACTCCCCCATTATCACAAATCAAAACCTAAGACACCAGCCACGGGAGAGAGAAGAGAGCAACACCAAGAGAAGGAAAAGGGGCTAGAACAAGAGGGGAATCTAAAACTTTCAAGGGTTTCTCCACTACAAAATTTCAGGCAAGAATTTTCTCGCATAAATTAAGTTTCTAATGTATTTCTCAATGCATAATTTTATTTCCTTTTAGATTTCTGAAAATTAGGATTTATTATGTTTGATTTGATGATGGAAAACCCACATGTAGAGGAAGGATATACGTGTAGAGTTTATTCCAGAAATTAAGAATCGAAAGACTTATTGATGATTAGATTTCTGTTAAGTTTTGATCATTCTTTGGGGATAATTAGTTATTCATTGTAAGATATTTTTTATTAACTTTAATGAACTGAAATCTAGATGTAGTGATCGTATTAAATATTTTAGTATGAAATGGACAGAGGTGGAAATTTGGAATTATGAGTAAATTGTTTGGGACTAAATGATGGTGATTGTAATACCCCGTATTTTTAATGACTTTTAAAATGGGATTAATTAGAATTAATTGTGATATAATTGGAAATTAATCTGAATTTTAATATTACTCGAGAATAAAGTAATATGCGATTTATGTTGAATATTACTTAGTGATTAACGTAATATATATGATTATGACTTTACAATTGATTATGACTTTATGAAATTGTCGCGAATTATGTGTACGATAATTATGGTAATTAAGTCGGGACACGCATTTGAGTCGTGTCGGTATTATAATTTAATTAAATAAAAGTGAATGATTTTTATGTCATCTGAATGGTCGTTTTGACTGCGTATAAGTGTCCGGAAGAGTTCAAATAGTCAAAAAAATCTACTTAGGTGTTTGATTTGGGTCTCAGGGCACTTTGGAACTGAAAAGACACCCCGGAGGGGTATTTCGGTCATTTTACAAGGGACGTGAATAGTATGCACGAATTTGGGAGATTATTTATAAGTCTAAAGGGTTTAGATTATTGATTCATTCTATAAACTTAGAGAGAAATAAATTGAGAGAGAGTGAGGAGTTTCTCTCCGGAAAAGGAAGAGTCATTTTGGGAGAAGAAGAGACTTTTCTAGGAAACCAAAGGACAACCACCTTGCACCACCAAGAGCCACCACCACCACTCCCGGAAGTTGTTCGTAAAAAGAGAGGACCACCAGTAGAGTATCATCCCCAACGGATCAGACCTACAATCTAAAGGCAAGTGATTAATTATTGCAAATCTTAGCTTTTATATTGTCCATATTAGATAGTCAGGAAAATTCTGAAAAGTTGCATGAATAAAGATAAATTTGTGATAATGTTTAAATGGATCTTTGAAATGGATATTATCTAGGAGTGATCTTTTTTTTATTATAGAATAAACTCCATGGATTTTATATTATCTTGTGAAGAAATCTGGGATCTACACTCTTATTGATGATTAAGTCAAAAATTAGAGTTCTTGGAAATAAAATGGTGTGACACCCCGACTAATTAAATACCGGGTAGCTACTCCTTTATTAAATTAAATCAAAATGCCAAGTTGGTTCAGTTAATAGCATCACTGTCGAAAACATTTTATTATTACTAACCACCTAGTATTTTAAAAAGTAAGTTGCCAAATTTTAATTAAAGCCTGATTAACATGCAGTAAAAGATTTAAAGCAAGAATAATATCACCAATCACCATAACGAAATAATAGAATAACCAACACATGATATAAATAAATCTGGAGGAAAAACTCCTCACAACAAAATCCCACAACTGAAGTAAGTAACGAAATACTAAATACTGAATTAATACATGCCAGAGTCTGAAAAACTGAAATGGAAATGTCTCTAATAGAATTTGGGCAACATGCCCTACAACTGAGGAATACTGAGTATGGAATCCAAATGATATAAGCGTCTAAAAGCAAATCCCTGTAGCTTCCACAAGCAGCTACAGCTCGTCATCTGAGTGAGAATCCTATGCATGGTGTCCTTGTGGCTGGGCACCTAAAATGGTTTTACAAAAAATAGATTTGAAAGCAAACGGGTCAGAGCCCGAATGTGGAGATATTTTAAAAACCTGCAAGTGCTTTAAAAACATTTAAAACAGTATATGCAAAATACATGTTAGGACGTGCTCTCACATGAGATACTCACCTCTCGTCTAACTGTGCGCTCCTAACGTTCCTGTACCCATTCATGTGTTATCTCATAACGATCTAATTCTCAAGAGTTTCTAACACTTCTACTCGGTTCACGTTTTAATTCCAACCTTAACAATTAAATAGAGAGTTCTACTTTAATTCTCGGATTCCCAATTATTAACAACACCACTTATTGATTTCAGTCCCCTTTTATCTTTTCACAACGTGATAATAAATATACACACAATTTATCATAGAAAAATTTCTTTTCCTTTAACCGTATATTATTCACATCATAAATATACAATACAAGCACCCAAAGGCTAAGCTGCGGTGCACACATACTCTGCTATCCATCCCGGTACATCACGTACATAAGGATTACGCATTCCGAATCTCTCAGGAATCGTTAAGATAACAACATCACAAATAATGGAGGCGAACACAGTCACCATCACATGGGTCACGCACATACCTACGCTCCCACGATCAGAAAACTTATTAACATCCCAATAAGTAAATCTGGGCAACACAAGGATAAGAAGGCCCTAAGCGAACGTAAACCTCCCGTGATAGCAAGTATGGTAGGTATGTCATACACATAAAGTTATATACTAAGCATTCACACATCTTAGATATCTCGATATTAATAAAGGTATACTCTACATCTTTATACCATTATTCCAAAGTCATATATTTCAAGTTTCCCGATAATATAAAAGTTAAACTGTCGACACGTCTCACGTCGTAGTTTCTTATACTTAAAAGCTATCTAAAATAGATTATTAAGTCCCTATTATTCCCACATATAACCTCTTTATTCCTAAGGTCTTTACTTCTACCCCAAACCTCATTTCACCAAATTATTCAAATTTACACTATTAACCCAAATATTATCTCACTTATCGAATTTCATTAATTTAGAATAATTCCTCAAATTGAATTCTAATTAAGGTCCAATATCATAATCATGCCTACTGGTCTTCCTTAAGGTTAAGGGTATTCATAAAGTCTCCAATAATATTTTCCGAGGGTTACCACCATTAAAAATCAAATTAGGGAAAACTTTACTCATTCTGGGAAGGTCGATCGATCGACCTTTACCTTCGATCGATCGATGGTGGTCGATCGATCGACTGAAGAACATCGATCGATCGAACGCACCAGGTATGGTTACGGACTGCTTCGTTTTGCAGTTACCAATTCGTCACAAAACACCATTTACAAGCATGAAACTCTAAGACAAGGTTACAATATCATCATACTATCATTCTACAATAGTATTAACATTCTAAAACCCCTAATTCATCATTCAAAGGCTTTGTTTAGATCAAAACTACATCATTAATTCCATATTTCTCCTTCATTCAAGAACATCAATAAACTTCTTCTAAATTCCATTTTTAGATCATCAATGGTTCTGTTTTAAACACCTAATTCGTCCAGAATATTACTACATGCAATACCTATCATAATTTATAGCTTTTAACTTCCAATTTATGGGTCTAAATCATCTTCCAAGATCAATTTCGAAAATTCCTAAACATGGAAAAGCATAGCTTGAATCAAAAACATTTAAACCACTTGCCTTAATCTTTCTCTGAATTTGATGTTGAATTTGAAGGTTGAATCTGTCCTCTCTCTCTCTTTCTGCAGAATTCTTTCCTTTCTCTCTCTCTCTACAAGTTCTTCCTAAGGATGATGACAATGGAGGTGGAGTTGGTTTTTGGCAATAAAGAACTATTTCTTAACTTCTCCCGTAACCCAATAAGTCCCTTAGTGTAGTTAGTGGGTTTAGTGGATGGAGATTAAGTCAGATTTCTATTTCTAATTTTCGTCACTTTTAAATTCCCAAAAATACAAAATTACCAAAGTACCCTTTATGTTGCCGGTATGGCCTAAAAATACCCCGGGACCCAACCTAAACCCCCGGCTAGTGTTTACTGACTATCTCAACCCTTCCGGACGCGTTGGCACACTCAAAACGACCATACGGTTAATGGAACTAAAATTCACTTTTTAAATATAATAATATTATATCATGACGCGGCGGTCACACGCGTCTCAACAAAATTCCCAAATTGCCGTATTTAAATCTCACGACAATTTCAATATTTCCAATATTCATATATTGCCATATATACACATTATAATCAAATACTAACTCACATCTCGTTAATATTTTTATCCGGATTAATTTCCAAATTAATACACATTTAATTCAATTAATCCCAAAAATAAATATCACGGAAAATACGGGGTATTACATACTCCCCCCCTAATAACTGAATTTCGTCCCGAAATTCGGAAAAGTAAGGTACGCCTGGAAAAATAGGTATCCTCCAGTGTTCAAAACAATTATAAAGAGAAGTCCAAATTACTAAAACCCTCGCTTCACAATGAGTTTGTTTAACATACTTAATACCTTATCAGAATAATCTCGATAAATGCACTTCGCGTTGTGCTCTTATTAAACAACATTCTAGTAAAAATACCTTATACATCATTGGCCATATTGTCTCAATATCCTTATGAGTCCGCACCTCACGTATTAACTCCCGCTTTTATCAAAACATGAGACACCCATTCTTGGAAGGAATCAATAACATATCTGACTACTCTTGCCCACTCTTTGAATCTCTATTCCCGACGTTGTGACCTTTACACAAGGGAAAACCACTTCAGCCTGTTGGTGTTACACCAACCTTTATAAGTACCTTGTCCACCATAAATATATACGGGTGCTTTTTCCCCCCCAACGCTACCATTTGGTAATATCTGCTCCTCATGTCTACAATGTACCTCACTAGTTATACCCGATTTGGAATTGAAAATATCGCAATGAATCCAAAATTTCTTTCATACAATCCATCAATCGTTAGTCACCTTGCGCCTGCACACCGGGTTTTAGGTGATACGACCCTCAGGTTGAATCGTTATTTCTCACTACTTATTGTCGCCCCACTTGAATGTGGATATCGGGGATTTCATCCCAGTTCTAAATAGTATTATGTCGAACCACGTACCGGCGTGTTCACTATCTAATAGTGTAAATCATCCTAAGTATATAATAATTTCTCTCCTTCTGGACAACATGTCCCACATAATCGAAAGAACTCATTATTTATCATTAAGTTGGTTATCTCTCCCGAAAATTCTCCAACTTGACCCTCCCTTTTTGGAATCGTCGTCTTGATACGAAATTATCTGGTTGGTCATCTAACCCCGACTGTTGTACTACTTATTATACCTCCTTCAATGCCGATATTCACATAAAATTTTCCCCGTTAAATGATACTTAATGATCTTATCCTCCCGACGAATACCAAAAGTTTGGACCTTTACCCTTTTCACTACTTTGTACATAACTAGACTTCATAACTGATTGACATCTTCATTTTATTTACTCTTGAGTCACCCTCAACATTCGATTGGTCGGAACTCTACTCCAAATTTCTCATAATAATTTATTCGTCTTCTCAAGAGATATCCCTTTATTAAATGGCTTTCTACTGCCTTTTCTCCAAATTTGAATTTGCTACACTGACATATGATATCCACTTACACCTTATCTTATGACGTTTAATCTCATAAGTAAAAATCTCATTCGTCCATGTTCCCTCTTCCTTTGATTTACGCTTTAGTAAATCAAGATGTATTTGCCCCTTATAACCCATCCATACTGTTTTTAAACATTATATACGATTCATACTAATCCCAAACTCTTTATCGTCACTGTAAATACAACGGTGCTATACCACTAGGGCGTTCTCAATCGCTTCTGAATTACAAATCCTAAATCCTCCTTATCCTCAATGCGTCCCTCAACATGTCGTGCCAAAACTAATATTATTAGTACTTACATCGTAATTTACTAACAACTGGCTCTAATGGCCTTACAACATAATTTACTCCTTGTAACTTCCCGTTATAACTACATACTCCCGTATCGATAGAGGTATCCAATTCATGAACGAAGGGCCACACTTCTCCTTACTACCAATCTTACGCTAAGTTTCATGCGTGGGGTGTCTCGCAAAGCGAAATCCAAACAAGGAACCCCCCCGATACACTACTACCTAGCATTGTTGGTCATCGGAATCCGTTAACCCATGTCCATAGTATGTACCCCTACACTCTCGTTTCTCATCAAAGTTACATTTTGCCGCAATGACACTTAAACAAGGATCTCCCTTCGAATGACACTTTCTCTTGACACTGATGGTAATCATATTCCATATACACCACGTAACTAAGATCGGGGTTCTCAAAATCCCGTCCCCAGACACACAACTATGAGTATAAACTCCCAAATCTCTAACGGGGAATAAAACAATACACTCTTTTTGTTACTACCTCTCTATCGTTAATTATAAAAACCAACTAACTCTTTGTTGACTAGAAAATCAATTACATACGACTCATAATAATGAAATCCCTACGCATAATGGGATTAAATATCCGAGACCATTATACCACTTTGAAATCACAACATATTCAAATATATGTATATATACCTATATACAAAAGTACAATTGCGAGTTCGACCCTCTCACAGATGGGGCCTCGCCAGAACAAAACATGCTACACCAAGGTGGCAATCCCAATAAACTTGCAATAACAGCACACTATCGGTATAATTATATAAATAAAACCATAAATAATATCGTCTCATACCCGTATAATACAGCACTAAAACGAGTAATATCAATAAAACAAAACCGCTATTAATATACCCATTCATCCTCCGCGGATGACGATAAAAGTAATCCCCCACACTATCAGGGAAAAATGTTCTTATATATAATAAAGTTACTGATATACTCACTAAATTCGACTCTCAAGTGAAAATAACAATAGTGACAAATGTAGCAACTCCTTTACGCCACAAATAACATGCATCATCATCTGAGAATGTAACTAATACTTCTATTTTATCAATCGTCCCGGCTACTCAAATGGTTCCTGGACATACCACACATATCTGTCCCAAACCGAATATTTCAATAACTGTTGCCCTCGCCAGACACAATATCTTGATCCCTACTCTTGTATCGGGAAAATTTTATAACGCACGGGTTTCGCTCCCCACAGAAATACCTCTACACATACTCCACTTATCTTTTGTCTCACAAATCATGTTAAGGTGGTCCATCTCTCGGATGTTGGTAGTCTTGACTCAGACGACTATCTCTGTTGTTCCCTTAGTATTGACGGCCCTAAGGATCACGCTACTAATTTTTCCACCTTTCTTACTGAAATTACCATCGCTCGGTAGTAATTCTGCTATCGAATTATTTTAACGGTTTCTCCATTGGGTCTTCCCATTGTGGTGCTTCTCCACCACCAGTTTTCCCCAGTTTTACTTTATATAAAGTTCTCGATTCTTGTGTCTCCCCCACCCGGGGATGTTTACCTCCCAATTACATTATGTGCCAATACCATTTGCTTTAACCATCCAAGCAAAGTTCTGCCAGAAGGACTAGCAATTCTCCTATGTAAATTCTTCCTTTAATATCCCCTTCTCCGTTTCACCTACTTCACCCGGTGTAGGGTTCACTAAATAATTTTTATTTCTCCTCACAAAGTGACCTCTGTCCGGACCTCTCGTGTGAGTTCAGAACGACATTCGTTTCTCACCCTAAACATTTGATCACGGAACTTATGGTCAAACCATTCGTGTACGCCTTCTCTCGACGTTACATCCCACTTATAAGTGTGGTGATTGTTTCTCCCCATAGAAACTCCGCTTTCACGTGATAAGAAGATTTTCCTCAAATTTTCACTCTCGATTAGCCATACTCCGACACCAGTCCAAGCCTTTGGATACTTTGCGTTCGTTTGGCTAGCACAAGCCGTCTTCTCCTTTCGAGTATTGCCACTGCTGGTTCTCTTCAATGTTACATTTAATTCTTACTCTCCCATTCCAACCTTGTTGGATGTGCCTAATTTGATCCCATTCCTACTATAGCCCTACCCTGAAGTCTCAGGTTGCGTCTTAGCCTTTTATATCATCCAGGACTTCCGTGCCATAGTATCGGTGACTTCAACTACGGTCATCCTTCTTCAAATAAATCAATTATTCTCAATATAAGTTTGCCTCCTGTTGTTCACCCATCTGTCTTCGCCTGACGTACTGCATTGTTCGGTACTCGAATACACCCGATCGCAAATAAGATTCACTACCATATGTATTAAAGAAGGAGAACGAAATCTCACCAAAGATATCAACAATCCTAAGCATAGGGCTCTATATCAAAGAAAGCTCAGCGGAAACATAATAAGCCGTACAGATCCTAAGGACACTAGAACCTGATGCTCAGATACCACCTGTGACACCCCGACTAATTAAATACCGGGTAGCTACTCCTTTATTAAATTAAATCAAAATGCCAAGTTGGCTCAGTTAATAGCATCACTGTCGAAAACATTTTATTATTACTAACCACCTAGTATTTTAAAAAGTAAGTTGCCAAATTTTAATTAAAGCCTGATTAACATGCAGTAAAAGATTTAAAGCAAGAATAATATCACCAATCACCATAACGAAATAATAGAATAACCAACACATGATATAAATAAATCTGGAGGAAAAACTCCTCACAACAAAATCCCACAACTGAAGTAAGTAACGAAATACTAAATACTGAATTAATACATGCCAGAGTCTGAAAAACTGAAATGGAAATGTCTCTAATAGAATTTGGGCAACATGCCCTACAACTGAGGGATACTGAGTATGGAATCCAAATGATATAAGCGTCTAAAAGCAAATCCCTGTAGCTTCCACAAGCCGCTACAGCTCGTCATCTGAGTGAGAATCCTATGCATGGTGTCCTTGTGGCTGGGCACCTAAAATGGTTTTACAAAAAATAGATTTGAAAGCAAACGGGTCAGAGCCCGAATGTGGAGATATTTTAAAAACCTGCAAGTGCTTTAAAAACATTTAAAACAGTATATGCAAAATACATGTTAGGACGTGCTCTCACATGAGATACTCACCTCTCGTCTAACTGTGCACTCCTAACGTTCCTGTACCCATTCATGTGTTATCTCATAACGATCTAATTCTCAAGAGTTTCTAACACTTCTACTCGGTTCACGTTTTAATTCCAACCTTAACAATTAAATAGAGAGTTCTACTTTAATTCTCGGATTCCCAATTATTAACAACACCACTTATTGATTTCAGTCCCCTTTTATCTTTTCACAACGTGATAATAAATATACACACAATTTATCATAGAAAAATTTCTTTTCCTTTAACCGTATATTATTCACATCATAAATATACAATACAAGCACCCAAAGGCTAAGCTGCGGTGCACACATACTCTGCTATCCATCCCGGTACATCACGTACATAAGGATTACGCATTCCGAATCTCTCAGGAATCGTTCAGATAATAACATCACAAATAATGGAGGCGAACACAGTCACCATCACATGGGTCACGCACATACCTACGCTCCCACGATCAGTAAACTTATTAACATCCCAATAAGTCCTTCAATGACCTATGTTCATCGAGGTAACCAATCTAAATCCGGGCAACACAAAAATAAGAAGGCCCTAAGCGAACGTAAACCTCCCGTGATAGCAAGTATGGTAGGTATGTCATACACATAAAGTTATATACTAAGCATTCACACATCTTAGATATCTCGATATTAATAAAGGTATACTCTACATCTTTATACCATTATTCCAAAGTCATATATTTCAAGTTTCCCGATAATATAAAAGTTAAACTGTCGACACGTCTCACGTCGTAGTTTCTTATACTTAAAAGCTATCTAAAATAGATTATTAAGTCCCTATTATTCCCACATATAACCTCTTTATTCCTAAGGTCTTTACTTCTGCCCCAAACCTCATTTCACCAAATTATTCAAATTTACACTATTAACCCAAATATTATCTCACTTATCGAATTTCATTAATTTAGAATAATTCCTCAAATTGAATTCTAATTAAGGTCCAATATCATAATCATGCCTACTAGTCTTCCTTAAGGTTAAGGGTATTCATAAAGTCTCCAATAATATTTTCCGAGGGTTACCACCATTAAAAATCAAATTAGGGAAAGCTTTACTCATTCTGGGAAGGTCGATCGATCGACCTTTACCTTCGATCGATCGATGGTGGTTGATCAATCGACTGAAGAACATCGATCGATCGAACGCACCAGGTATGGTTACGGACTGCTTCGTTTTGCAGTTACCAATTCGTCCCAAAACACCATTTACAAGCATGAAACTCTAAGACAAGGTTACAATATCATCATACTATCATTCTACAATAGTATTAACATTCTAAAACCCATAATTCATCATTCAAAGGCTTTGTTTAGATCAAAACTACATCATTAATTCCAGATTTCTTCTTCATTCAAGAACATCAATAAACTTCTTCTAAATTCCATTTTTAGATCATCAATGGTTCTGTTTTAAACACCTAATTCGTCCAGAATATTACTACATGCAATACCTATCATAATTCATAGCTTTTAACTTCCAATTTATGGGTCTAAATCATCTTCCAAGATCAATTTCGAAAATTCCTAAACATGGAAAAGCATAGCTTGAATCAAAAACATTTAAACCACTTGCCTTAATCTTTCTCTGAATTTGATGTTGAATTTGAAGGTTGAATCTGTCCTCTCTCTCTCTTTCTGCAGAATTCTTTCCTTTCTCTCTCTCTCTACAAGTTCTTCCTAAGGATGATGACAATGGAGGTGGAGTTGGTTTTTGGCAATAAAGAACTATTTCTTAACTTCTCCCGTAACCCAATAAGTCCCTTAGTGTAGTTAGTGGGTTTAGTGGATGGAGATTAAGTCAGATTTCTATTTCTAATTTTCGTCACTTTTAAATTCCCAAAAATACAAAATTACCAAAGTACCTTTTATGTTGCCGGTATGGCCTAAAAATACCCCGGGACCCAACCTAAACCCCCGGCTAGTGTTTTCTGACTATCTCGACCCTTCCGGATGCGTTGGCGCACTCAAAACGACCATACGGTTAATGGAACTAAAATTCACTTTTTAAATATAATAATATTATACCATGACGCGGCGGTCACACGCGTCTCAACAAAATTCCCAAATTGTCGTATTTAAATCTCACGACAATTTCAATATTTCCAATATTCATATATTGCCATATATACACATTATAATCAAATACTAACTCACATCTCGTTAATATTTTTATCCGTATTAATTTCCAAATTAATACACATTTAATTCAATTAATCCCAAAAATAAATATCACAGAAAATACGGGGTATTACAATTGGAATTTGAGTAAATTGATTCATGTTAACGATGTTTAAATCATTTTGGATATGTTAGAACTTATCCATATATGAAGGTATATGATTTGGATATCATGAGATTAAATTGGGAATCATTTGGTGAAGAAAAATTGGAGTTTATATGATGTTCATGGATAAATATAAAATATGGGTTTTCTGAAAATAGTATGTTTTAAATCCAACCTTCTTGATGTTTTAAATCCAACCTCCTGTGACACCCCGCCTAATTAAATACCGTGCGATCACTCCTTTATTAAATTAAATCAAGGTAAACAGTTGGTTCATTCTCAGCATCACTGTCGATAAAAATAATTTTTCCAATTTAACACCCTAAATAATTAAGCTAAGTGTCAAAACCATTTTCACACATACTTTCCAAATTTTATTTAAAGAAAATCATTTATATTACTAACAACATTCAATAAGTAAGAATCACACCACATTAAATATCTGCAACATAGTCCAATTAATTTAAAACATTCGTCAATCGAATGTTAACATGCGAAATATAAGTAACACAATCCAAACTGAATAAATCCCATAATAACAATACTGGAAATAACTGAAATACAAATGTCCAATAACAACGGAATAATGGGAAGAGCTACACATGCTCAACTAAATGAAAGTGCTAAGAGTGGATCCGAATGAACGAAGTCGTCTATTCAAAAGACCTGCAACTCCCACCTAAGCTGCAGCGCGTTCCTTCCAAGAGATCTTAAGCAAGACGCCCCTGTGGCTGGGCACCTGTAATACATACATATATATACAAGAGAGAGAGAGAGAGAGAGAGAAAAATGGGTCAGAACCCGAAAGTGTGTTTGATTTAAAATACGTTTAGCAAGTATTTAAATTGATACAGGCCAATGCAACAACATATTAGAGCGACACTCTCTTGAGAAATTCTCACCTCTCTTCTAATGTGCACGCCTATCGTACTAACCTTCCCAACAGTTTATCTTATCATTTTATCATACTAACCTTCCCAATAATTTAGCTTATCTTAACTTACTCATAAGATTTCAAAACCGAACAATATCATTGTTTAAAAAGAATACTTCCAATTAGCAGCACAACTCTCGTTTTAGCTTTATTAATTTTTAAAGTTTCCCAGTGTCATATTATACTTTCACGAAACAAGTATTTACTATTTGAGTCATCAACCATGTCCTACTTATCAAATCACAGTAGGCAGTTTCAAATTTCCAAATCTCATATATATATATTAACTACTCGTATAATATATAAAATAACAGCACCCCACATAAAACTATGGTGCGTGCATACTTCTACTATCCAAACCCCATACCACTCATATCAAGGGGAATACAAATTCGGAATCACTCTCGAATTGTATTAACACATACACAAACAATATCGAGGCGAAGAATAGATTCCAAGTCTCTAAGAGGATGGCACATACTCGCGTCTCTTAGGACCGTCTGAACTATCAATTCGATAGCCTGTACCAAGGATATCTATCTTCTAGGGTACAAGTCAATATCCCCCATAAAGGTCCCATCGAGAAAAGACTGTCCCAGCGCGGTAACCTCAAGGATAGCAAGTAGCGTGGTATGTTTTTCACATGTATATGTACACACAATCATATAAATATACCACTTTTATCATAACAATATAGGTTCCTCTCGTCACCCTTAATTACAACATTTATCCTTAATTTCACATTATTAGCATTACGTATAAGGTTTCATCTCTAACCTTAACTCGAAGGGTTTTCTCACTTATTACGTGACACTCGTGGACTCTATCCTTCCAAGTAGAAAATTCAGTAGGTGTCATTATTACGTTTCAACGTAACTCTCTTACGCGCCTCACCCTTTAATATATCAATTTACTAACCCTAAAGTAAATATCCCATAAATACAATTCTCGTCGAATATTAATGATCCCAATATTTATTCATACGCCCTACTGGTCCTCCATGTCTCCCAAATCATTATACTAAGAATGCCCAAGAATTATATCACGACAATTCGATTTTTAAATAATTTACAAAGGGAAATAAGAGTCTGCCAGGAGAGGTCGATCGATCGAGGTTTGGGGCTCGATCGATCGAAGCTCTGGGCTCGATCGATCGATCAAGCAGGTCTGCGAAAATCTGCAGAAATTGCAGTTACGGGTTTCATCTCCAAATTTACACCAAATCCATATTTTCAAATTCCAATCGTACCATAATTAATACTACTAACCTTATATTATCATATCAGGTATATTCAACGTAAAACATATCAATTTACATCACTAAACATGGATTTATCATGCCATAATTCATTTAAAACTCAAGAACCCTAAAAATCTCTAACTCATGATTCTAATCTGTTAAATCCCAGAATTTCCTTCTTATTTATACCAAAATTTCGTGGGTTATCTTTCTACATCACAAGAGACTTCCAGAATAAGGTTTAAGTCTTTACTACATGCAAATTCCTATCACAATTTGGGTTTTCTTCCATATTTTTCATCCCGAATCATTCCTAAACTAATATGAAAATTGCACCAACAAAAATAGCAAGATAAACACTTGCCTGGGATTTTCAGAAGTCTGGATTGCGGCTGATTTTGGTGTGGTTGCGTTCCCCTTCTCGCGATCTACGCGTTGGTGGTGGCGGCGGTGCAAACCGGTGACTTTTTGGCCTTGAATTGCCTTGAATGCTCTCTCCTCTCTTCTCTAATGGCCGTTCTAGGGTTCTGAATATTCTAACCCTAAATGACTAACCTAAATGGCTGATATAGGTTGCTGAATTTCGTGGGTTTAATTACCCAAATATGTAAAATGACTTAAATGCCCTCCCAGGGTACTAATTAGGCCTAAAAACGCCCCGAGACTCAAAATACACTCCCGGGTACACTTTTCTGACTATCTCGACCCTTCCGGACGCGTTGGCGCACTCAAAACGACCATACGGGCAACTTATAAACTATTCACTTTTTATTTATCAAAATTTAGTCCCGACGCGACACGAGCACTTTCCGACTTAAATTTCCGAAATTGTCATTTAACTCACTCATGACATTCAATATAACCAATATAATGTATTACTTTGCTCATTAGTAATATTCAACAAATTTCCCATAATTACTAACTCTCGTCACGTTAATAATTATAACATAATTAATTTCCGGATTTTTATTAAATAATTCATTCACATTAACTTTAATAAATCCCCAAATTAATATAGCATAAAAATACGGGGTATTACATACTTCCCCCCTAATAACGGAATTTCGTCCCGAAATTCGGAAAATAAGGCATACCTGGTAAAAACAACTCTGGATATCTCTCGCGTATATCTGCCTCGCGCTCCCAAGTGGATTCCTCCACATTATGATGTTCCCACTGGACCCGCACAAGCGGAACTATCTTCGACCTCAATCTTCTCTCACTATAGTCTAGGATAGCCAGCGGTCTCTCCTCGTAAGAGCTATCAGGCTGTAAGTCGATCTCATCTATCGCAATGTGAGTGTGGGCCATATCATCCCGAAGATATCGTTTCAACGACGAGATGTGGAATACATCGTGGATGCGATGTAAATGTTCTGGCAGTCCCAACCTGTATGCAACCGGCCCAATCCTCTCGATGATGGGAAATAGTCCCACGTACCTCGGAGCCAACTTCCCCTTCTTCCCTAACCTCATTACTCCCTTCATAGAAGATACACGCAATAACACTTGGTCCCCCACACTAAACTCCTGGAAGAACCGTTTTGCATCGGCGTAGCTCTTCTGCCTGTCCTGGGCTATCCGAATGCGACTCCTGATCATCTCAATCCTCGCGGAGGTCTCGTGAATCACCTCTGGTCCTAGCAACTTGTTATCCCCCACCTCGAGCCAACAAGTTGGAGAACGACAAGGCCTGCCGTACAAAGCCTCAAATGGAGCCATACCAATCGTAAACTGATAAGAGTTATTATAAGCAAACTCTACCAGTGGAAGATGTGGCTCCCAACCTCCTCCAAAATCGAGAACACACATGTGTAGCATATCCTCTAACATCTGATTAGTACGCTCTGTTTGTCCATCTGTCTGTGGGTGGTAAGCTGAACTCAACCTCAACTCAGTACCCATAGCCTCCTGAAAGCTTTCCCAGAAACGTGACACAAAAATCTTGTCTCTATCTGACACAATATTCAGGGGCACCCCGTGTAATCTGACAATCTCAGCGATGAACAACTGAGCATACTGACCCATGGTGTAATCTGTCCGCACCGGCAGAAAATGAGCCACCTTGGTCAAACGGTCTACAATCACCCAGATAGAATCGTGGCCCAGCTGTGATGTAGGCAACCATGTAATAAAATCCATGGAAATACTCTCCCACTTCCACGCGGGTACTTCCAATGGTTGAAGCAATCCTGACGGTTTCTGATGGTCCACCTTCACCAGCTGGCAGGTAGAACACTTGGACACAAACTCAGCAATGTCCTTCTTCATCCCACTCCACCAGTATTGTCGCCTCATATCCTGGTATATCTTATCACCTCCCGGATGTACTGCAAATTGGGACCCATGAGAATGAGTCATCACAGCATGACGTAATTCTTCTCCTTCTGGAACCACCAGTCTCCCATTAAACCGCAAACCTCCATCGGAACTAATAGAATAGGACTCAGCGCCCTCGGCTAGAAGTCACACAATCTGCTCTTGGCAAAACGGGTCTGTGGTCTGTGCCTGTATCACCCTCGTAACAATCTCGGGTGTGACTGACATCACGGACATGAAAGGACGTGCTACTGCTTCCTGATGACCCAACTCCTTCCACTTTGCTTTCCAGGCGTCTGCTATTTCATCTACCGGTCTACGGCTCAACGCATCAGCAACTACGTTGGCCCTTCCCGGATGATACTGTATATCGAACTGATAGTCCTTCACAAACTCTAGCCATCTGCGCTGCCGCATATTCAGCTCTCGCTGAGTGAACAGGTACTGCAACGACTTGTGGTCTGTGAACAAACGGAATTTCTCTCCCAATAAATAGTGCCTCCATATCCTCAATGCAAAGACGACCGCTGCTAACTCCAGGTCGTGGGTGGGGTAATTCTTTTCATGCGGCTTAAGCTTGCGGGAGGCAAAAGCTATAGCCTTCTCCTCCTGCTGAAGTACTCCCCCAAGTCCCCGTAAAGAGGCATCGGTGTAAACCAGGTACTCCACACCCGGCTTCGGTAACGCAAGGACTGGCGCTGAAGTAAGCTTGTCTTTCAGCTCGTCGAAAGCCAACTGACAAGCGTCATCCCAAACATACGGTACCCCCTTGCGAGTCAGATTCGTCAATGGACCCGCTATTTTGGAGAATCCCCGAATGAATCTCCTGTAGTAACCAGCTAACTCCAAGAAACTACGCACTTCCGTCGGTGTCGTGGGCTGTCCCCACTCCCTCACCGCTGATACTTTACTCGGGTCAAATGCTATCCCCTGCTCAGAAACAACATGCCCCAAGAACTGTACCTCTCGCAACCAGAATCCGCACTTCTCGTACTTAGCATACAACTGATGCTCTCGTAGAGTCTGAAGAACCTACCGCAAGTGCTCGGCATGCTCCTCCTCGGAGTGTGAATATATCAAGATGTCATCTATGAAGACGATGACAAACTGATCTAAGAACTCTCTGAATACTCGGTTCATCAAGTCCATGAAAATGGCTGGGGCATTTGTGAGTCCAAACGGCACCACCCTGAACTCGTAGGACCCATATCTCGACAAGAACGCAGTCTTTGAAACATCCTGCTCTCTAATACGTAACTGATGGTACCCCGACCTCAGATCTATCTTCGAAAAGAAAGTTGCTCCCCTCAACTGGTCGAACAGATCATCGATTCGAGGCAACGGATACTTATTCCGTATCGTGACCTTGTTCAGCTCCCGGTAGTCCACACACAATCTCAGTGAACCATCTCTCTTCTTCACAAACAAAACTGGAGCGCCCCAAGGTGAGGTACTCCTGCGAATGAAGCCCTGACCTAATAGCTGCTCTATCTGATCTCGTAGCTCTCGCATCTCTGCTGGAGCCATACGGTATGGTGCGCGTGCTATAGGTCTCGTATCTGGCAATAAATCTATAACAAAGTCTATCTCTCGACTGGGGGGTAGGCCTGGTATCTCCTGGAACACATCGGAATACTCCCTGACAACTGGGATCTAATCTAAGGGAATCACAACCTCTTTAGAGGTATCCTCCTCTATGTAATACAAATGAGCGGTCGAACCTCGCTCTGGGCGAGGCATCGCCACTACAAACATCTCTTGCCCCGGAATGGCAAAAACAATGCTCCCACCGAAGCAATCAATCATGGCTCTATAAGCTGCGAGCCAATCCATACCAATAATCACATCATGCTCGTGCATGTCTAAGACTAACATGTCTGCAGGTAATACCAAACTACCGATCTCTACCCCCACTACCCGGCATATAAAGAAAATAAGTGACCCACTCCCCAGTGGTGAGTCCACACACGTCACTGTGCTCTCTGCTGTGGCTAACAACCCTAAGGCCTTCGCAAAATGCGTAGCTATAAAACAATGTGTTGCCCCCGTATCAAACAAAACACGACCCATAGTACCATGGATAGGAAACATACCCTCAATCGCGGGTGGTGCCTGTGGAGCTGCTGCCTGGTGGACGTTATAGACACGTCCATACTGTAATTGCCCCTGCTGCACTAGAGCTGCTGGAATGGCTGGTAGGGATGGCACTTGGGCTGGAGCTGGGAGGGCAGGTGGAAAAAGTGGTCTCTGTGGCTCATTACGGGCTCCCTGCTGCTGTGGGGCCCTATCGCCCTTTGGGCAATCCTGACGCCTATGGCCATGTTTACCGCACCCAAAACATCAGGCTTTGAAGCTACCTCCCCTCTGACCCTGCTGTCCACGGCCCTGATGGCCGTTGCCTCCCCGCCACTGGCCCTGTTGGCCCTGATTAGCACGCTGCTGGCCCTGCTGTCCCTGCTGTCGGTGTTGGCCCTGCTGGCCCTGCTGATTAGGCTGGCCCTACCTATAGCCCCCATATCCCTGCCTAGAATCACCTGAACGAAATCGCTTAGCATGGTCCCCCTGATGGGAACTCTGCTCGTGCTGACGAGTCTGTCCATGAGATGGTGCCCCACTGGCACTATTACCCCCGGTCCTGCCCTGCTGGCTGGACTCTCCTTCTCTCTTGCTTCCCTGCAGATGGAAGTGGTGATCCTGGCAATGTAGCAATGCGGCATTGAGTACATCAGTGAAAGTACTCAGGGATAAATTCCCAATAAGGTGCTGACGGATCCTCCAAGATAACCCGTCGACAAACAGCAAAATCTTCTTGCTCTCAGTAGGTGCCTCATCTGTCACAATGGTGAGAAGTCTCATGAACTCCTCCTCATACTCTGCTACGGTAAGACTCTCCTGCTTCAGATTCAGTAATCTCCGCCTCATCTCAGTCTGCACGGTGGGTGGAAAATACTTGCGGTCAAACCGCTCCCAGAACAACTGAATAGGGATCGTGTCCCTCTCCTCCAAAGTGGTAGTGGACTCCCACCACTGCAATGCGGCTCCCACCAGCTTAAAGGAAGCCAATAACTGCTTTTTCACATCAGTGCACTCATACATACGGAGGTGCCGCTGGATGTCTTTCTTCCATTGGCTAACTGTGACAATATCGGAGCTACCAGAGAATTCAGGGGGATGCGCTTTCTGAAAAGCGTCCCGAACTCTCTCCCATGCAGATGGAAGTTGTGCTGGTGCCGGCGCCACTGCCTGAACCTGGGGTGGAGCCTGCTGAATCACCGCTATCGTGGCATTCACCGCCTGAGCAACAATGGCGGCTACTTCATTTGCATTCATTGTGCCTGGTGCCGGAGCTGCTGGCTGCTCGGCCTGGGCACGCCTATCTTTCGGAGCACGTCTCGGAGGCATCTGAAATGTGAACAAGTTTATTAGTCTACAGTTATTAGCAAATCTCAAATAGCTGAAGACTTAAACATAAAAGAAAGAGTACAATAATCCTAAAAATAGGGCTCTATAGCAACAACGTTAAGCTGAAAGCGAAAATAAGCCGTACAGATCATATGGACACTAGAACCTGATGCTCTGATACCACCTGTGACACCCCGCCTAATTAAATACCGGGAAATCACTCATTTATTAAATTAAATCAAGGTAAACAGTTGGTTCATTCTCAGCATCACTGTCGATAAAAATAATTTTTCCAATTTAACACCCTAAATAATTAAGCTAAGTGTCAAAACCATTTTCACACATACTTTCCAAATTTTATTTAAAGAAAATCATTTATTTTATTAACAACATTAAATAAGTAAGAATCACACCACATTAAATATCTGCAACATAGTCCAATTAATTTAAAACATTCGTCAATCGAATGTTAACATACGAAATATAAGTAACACAATCCAAACTGAATAAATCCCATAATAACAATACTGGAAATAACTGAAATACAAATGTCCAATAACAACGGAATAATGGGAAGAGCTACACATGCTCAACTAAATGAAAGTGCTAAGAGTGGATCCGAATGAACGAAGTCGTCTATTCAAAAGACCTGCAACTCCCACCTAAGCTGCAGCGCGTTCCTTCCAAGAGATCCTAAGCAAGACGCCCCTGTGGCTGGGCACCTGTAATACATACATATATATACAAGAGAGAGAGAGAGAGAGAGAGAAAAACGGGTCAGAGCCCGAAAGTGTGTTTGATTTAAAATACGTTTAGCAAGTATTTAAATTGATACAGGCCAATGCAACAACATATTAGAGCGACACTCTCTTGAGAAATTCTCACCTCTCTTCTAATGTGCACGCCTATCGTACTAACCTTCCCAACAGTTTATCTTATCATGATATCATACTAACCTTCCCAATAATTTAGCTTATCTTAACTTACTCATAAGATTTCAAAACCGAACAATATCATTGTTTAAAAAGAATACTTCCAATTAGTAGCACAACTCTCGTTTTAGCTTTATTAATTTATAAAGTTTCCCAGTGTCATATTATACTTTCACGAAACAAGTATTTACTATTTGAGTCATCAACCATGTCCTACTTATCAAATTACAATAGGCAGTTTCAAATTTCCAAATCTCATATATATACATTAACTACTCGTATAATATATAAAATAACAGCACCCCACATAAAACTATGGTGCGTGCATACTTCTACTATCCAAACCCCATACCACTCATATCAAGGGGAATACAAATTCGGAATCACTCTCGAATTGTATTAACACATACACAAACAATAACGAGGCGAAGCATAGATTCCAAGTCTCTAAGAGGCTGGCACATACTCGCGTCTCTTAGGACCGTCTGAACTATCAATTCGATAGCCTGTACCAAGGATATCTATCTTCTAGGGTACAAGTCAATATCCCCCATAAAGGTCCCATCGAGATAAGACTGTCCCAGAGCGGTAACCTCAAGGATAGCAAGTAGCGCGGTATGTTTTTCACATGTATATAATATATGTACACACAATCATATAAATATACCACTTTCATCATAACAATATAGGTTCCTCTCGTCACCCATAATTACAACATTTATCCTTAATTTCACATTATTAGCATTACGTATAAGGTTTCATCTCTAACCTTAACTCGAAGGGTTTTCTCACTTATTACGTGACACTCGTGGACTCTATCCTTCCAAGTAGAAAATTCGGTAGGTGTCATTATTACGTTTCAACGTAACTCTATTACGCGCCTCACCCTTTAATATATCAATTTACTAACCCTAAAGTAAATATCCCATAAATACCATTCTCGCCAAATATTAATGATCCCAACATTTATTCATACGCCCTACTGGTCCTCCATGTCTCCCAAATCATTATACTAAGAATGCCCAAGAATTATATCACGACAATTAGATTTTTAAATAATTTACAAAGGGAAATAAGAGTCTGCCAGGAGGGGTCGATCGATCGAGGTTTGGGGCTCGATCGATCGAACCTTCGATCGATCGAACCTTCGATCGATCGAAGCTCTGGGCTCGATCGATCGATCAAGCAGGTCTGCGAAAATCTGCAGAAATTGCAGTTACGGGTTTCATCTCCAAATTTACACCAAATCCATATTTTCAAATTCCAGTCGTCCCATAATTAATATTACTAACCTTATATCATCATAACAGGTATATTCAACGTAAAACATATCAATTTACATCACTAAACATGGATTTATCATGCCATAATTCATTTAAAACTCAAGAACCCTAAAAATCTCTAACTCATGATTCTAATCTGTTAAATCCCAGAATTTCCTTCTCATTTATACCAAAATTTCGTGGGTTATCTTTCTACATCACAAGAGACTTCCAGAATAAGGTTTAAGTCTTTACTACATGCAAATTCCTATCACAATTTGGGTTTTCTTCCATATTTTTCATCCCGAATCATTCCTAAACTAATATGGAAATTGCACCAACGAAAATAGCAAGATAAACACTTGCCTGGGATTTTCAAAAGTCTGGATTGCGGCTAATTTTGGTGTGGTTGCGTTCCCCTTCTCGCGATCTACGCGTTGGTGGTGGCGGCGGTGCAAACCGGTGACTTTTTGGCCTTGAATTGCCTTGAAGGCTCTCTCCTCTCTTCTCCAATGGCCGTTCTAGGGTTCTGAATATTCTAACCCTAAATGACTAACCTAAATGGCTGATATAGGTTGCTGAATTTCGTGGGTTTAATTACCCAAATATGTAAAATGACTAAAATGCCCTCCCGGGGTACTAATTAGGCCTAAAAACGCCCCGAGACTCAAACTACACCCCCGGGTACACTTTTCTGACTATCTCGACCCTTCCGGACGCGTTGGCGCACTTAAAATGACCATACGGACAACTTATAAACTATTCACTTTTTATTTATCAAAATTTAGTCTCGACGCGACACGAGCACGTTCCGACTTAAATTTCCGAAATTATCATTTAACTCACTCATGACATTCAATATAACCATTATAATGTATTACTTTGCTCATTAGTAATATTCAACAGATTTCCCATAATTACTAACTCTCGTCACGTTAATAATTATAACATAATTAATTTCTGGATTTTTATTAAATAATTCATTCACATTAACTTTAATAAATCCCCAAATTAATATAGCATAAAAATACGGGGTATTACACCTCTATACAATGATATTATGTATCAGGACATGATAGCAGAGTATGCATGCACCGCAGCTGTGACTAGGGAGGTGCCGTATTAGTATATATAATTAGTGTGATATTATATATATAAACTGTGATGTAATCTACTGTGTGACATTGTAGATATAGAGATGTAATCTTCTGTGTGAAATTGTAGATTAAAAATATAAACTATGATTTAATCTACTCTGTAATGTTGTAGATAGAAATAAATATAGAAATCTGAATTGAATTAAGTAAGTGAACACTTAATTCCAAGGTTATAACAAGACTAGTTCATATTAAAGAGAAATGAATATGAATAATTATATTACGTATGGTATGGAACATACGGGTTTATGATATGGGTTAGAATTATGTTGTGAAAACTAGTTAGGAGGGAACCTTAACTAGGAAGATAATAAGATACGATAGGTGTGCACTCTAGATGAGAGGTGGGAATTCTCAAGAGAGAGCCCGAGAAACTAACATGTACATAATAAATGCTTAATTGTAATTGTTAAGCACTTGCTATTTTTAAAATCTTTTATAATCGGTCTCTGACTCGTTTCCTTGCATATTCTCTTCTCTACTATATCTTGTACATCAGGTATCCAGCAGCAGGAATGCCCAGCATAGATTATGGATGTTCCGATGGATTATAGCTACTAGCAGAGATGTGGATTTTGTTTAGACGCTTCCTTTCTATTGATTCGCTCATATATAGCGTCTACTTCATTTAGGGCATGTCGTCCAGGATTCTAGAGGTTGTAATTATTTATGTAAGCATTGTGGATATCAGTTTTATTTAGTGTAAATGTTATAATTTCACTGGAGAGTTATTTCAGTCACATTTATTCTTGTTGTAGTTAATTCAGTTATGATGTGTTGTTGCATATTATTATTCTATGTCGTGGAATGGTTTTAATTAAATTAAAAATGAAAAAAGTTTTTTACATTTAGCTTAATTAACTATTAGGTGATTAATAAAGAAATTGCTTTTGACAGTGATGCTGAAAATGAACCAACTGGATATTCTGATTTAATTAAATGAAGGACTAATCACCCGATATTTAATTAGGCGAGTTGTTACAGTGATAACATGGAAAATTCTGGGTTGCGAATCTGTTAGAAATTTTAAGGTTTTGGGACATCTTGAAAACCCAGAAAGGGAGAGAGGCAGAGGAAGATGACGAGACGTCGTTCAAACGACGTGGCAGGTCATTCGAACGACGTGCCATGTCACGCGAATGACACCCCTAGTCGTTCGAACAACGTGGGTTTCTCTCTCTCCTCCCTTTGCCACTGTAGCCTCGATTTCAGCACTGGTTCTCAATAATTTCTCAATAATTTAGGTTACTGCACCTACAGTAGTTAGAAATAAACTCATGTAAAGGAAAGGATATGAAATTTGGGGTTTATAAATTTATGGAATAAGTTTACACCCACATTTAAAATAATAATTACTTTTAGCGAGAATGTTAAGTAATTATTTATGGATTGAAATTAATAATTTATTAGATTATAAATTATTAATAAATGAGAAATATTGTGAATTATTTAATGAGGAATATTATTGGTAATTGTAGAGAAATTTCTTATACATATTATAGAGAAAATAATATATACTACTATGTATTTATGTGGACATACCATATTCGTGGACTGACCTATCGGCTCGGGGTTCGCGCGTCGGACCGTGTACCATATGTCGGCACAGGTGGGCTTAACGATGTGTAGGTCATAAAGGTACTACGTGGAGGCTCCACCCACTAGAGGTAGGGTTGGCGCTGACCATTCATGTATCACCGCTAGGTATGCGCCGTATACAAGTGTCCTGCGTAGGGACTGCCACTAACGTATGTATGTTTTGTGTTGTCCGCTTAGGAATGATAGAGCACGAATGGGCACTAACGGTAGATGCCCTTGTGTATCAAATATATGAAAGGACATATATCATTAACGGACAAGACTTGTATTGAATAAATTGAATTGTCTAAGAAAAATAGATAATATTTATATATATAATCCTATAATGCATAATAGATGTTTATGCTCTTTTGAAAGAACTATGATGACTAGAATAAGTGAGTGTTGGGAAGATTTAAATGTAGAAATTACATTCAAATGATTTATTACTGTTATCCTCATTATAAGTTGAGGCATTGCCACCATTCATTATTTGGGAACTGTTGGGATGCGAATGATATTTCGTTTAGATGAGAGGCGAAATGTCACACGCATGTGAGTTATGAAAAGGGGGAATAATTATTATGCATAAACTGTATAATTACATTCATATTTTATTTAAGTTAATTCTTGCACACCACGGGCTCTGACCCAAATATAAATGTTTCCTATACAAGGATAGTTGGATTGTGTTGTAGCAGTCCCACGATCTCACTTGCTCTCCAGATTCAGATTTAGTTGCTTCTAGCATAGGTGCTTTTCAGCTTCAGTCATTTATTATTTGAAACTTTTGTAAGGGCATAAGCCCGATACTCTTTTATTCTATGTCAGTTGGAATTTTTATTACTCTAATTGGATATTATTATTATTATTATTATTATTATTATTATTATTATTATTATTATTATTATTATTATTATTATTATTATTATGGTGGTGGTGGTGATGGTTTGGAATATTGGATTATTGTGTATGTGTCATTTGTTTTACAAATGCAGAAGTTTTGGAAAATAACTTATTTATATTTACTTTGTGCTAAGAATTATATTAATTGACAAACAAGCTCTATCTTCGGTGTATCGTGCCTGGCCAGGCTTTACGTGAGAAAATAGGAGTTGTTACAGTTTTCCCAAGATAAAAAATTATTTCCAGCAAATACAAAATTATATTCAGCAAAAAATATGATTTCCCGTAATAAAAGAATTAATCCAACAAACAAAAAAGTGTTTCCATAAATAAAAAAATGGTTTTCCCAATATCTAAATTTATTTTTCAAGGAAATAAAAAGCAAAAAAAAAAATAAGCTCCACCCAGCCGCCCCCACCAGCGAAGGATTTTTTTTATTTCTTATATATATATATATGGAAAAAAAACTGATCGTGAAACACCCCCTCCCCCCAACCCCGCACCCCAACGCTGCACCACCCCCACCCCGCCCAGCCGCGGGTTATATATATATAGTACTGCTCTTGTGCAGACCAATCCGCGTTTTAAAAGTGCAGACTGAGGACATGTGTCACCTGATGGTGATACCAAAAAAGAGAGCGTATGCCTATAATTTAGCTGATAATTTCTACGCTCACCGCCAGATGACACATGTCCGATCCGCACTTTTAAAAGAGTAGTACTGTGTGTGTGTGTGTGTGTGTGTGTGTGTGTGTGTGTGTGTGTATATATATCACCCCAACCCCAACCAGCCCCACCACCAGCGATTTAGCCTCCCCTCCTCCGCCCCAATCTGTTCGTGGGTCTGGGTGTGGGTGTGGGTGTTTGTGAGAGAGAGAGAGAGAGAGAGGAGGAAGAAGAGGGGTTTGAGAGAAAGAGAAATCGTTCGTGTGTGTGTGTGTGTGACACAGTTTAGAGTTTATTTTTAAAAAGTAAAATGACCAAATTACCCTCAATAAAACCCATGTGAGACACAGGTGATCACTCTCCCGCCAAAAAATTAACGTCTGTCACTTTTTGTGCAACTTGCAATGGCAATGAAAATATAGGGTGGTGTTCTAAAAAATTGAAAGAATGGAGGGTGAAGTGTTAGTAGGGGTATAGTTCAGGAAGTCCAAGTGTAATTAATCCAAATTTTAAGCACTACTAAAACTAGCACAACGCTATAAAGTAATGCAGAGTGCCATAACACGAACATAAACAAATTTGCTCACAGTGGTATCACCATGTGATAGGTTTCTCTAAGACATTCATGCATACACAACATTATTTCCCAGTCTCAAGTTATAATTCCTTGTAAAAAAATCACAAACTTTAAGGGTATGTTTAATTATGAAAAATTGTATGCATTTTCTATTTTCAATTTTCATCTCAATTTCTAATTTTCGTTTTCCATAGAAAATGATAAAATGTGTCCGATTTATAGAAATAAATTGTTACTTTCAAAAAACTCATCATCATCATTATCCTTGCCTTAATCTCACCATATGGGTCCATCACATGGATTCTTTTTTTTCATTCTAATTTATTATATGCAATATTATCATTCAACTTTAATTCTTTACGATCTCTTCTTATAATTTCCTCCCACGATAGCTTAGGGCGGCGCCTTTCTCTTTTACCTTCTATTTTCAATAATCTTCCTCTCATTATAGGTGCATCTACTTGTCTACACAATACATATTCGTACCACTTAAGTCTACTTTCTCTTAATTTATCGCTAATAGGAGCAACTCCTCACTTTTCTCTCACGTACTGATTTTTAATTTTGTCCTTTCTATTAATTCTTATCGTCCATCGGCGCATCCTCATCTCACTAACATGAAGACTTTGTTCAAAGTGCGAGTGTAATTTACACAAAATTTAGGATTATAATGTAATTACAGAAAATTCAAGGTCCAAATGTAAGTTACAAAAAGTCAGTCCAAAATATAATTTGTAAAAATTTTAGGAGCCAAAATGTAATTATTATAAAATTCAACTTCAATTTGTAATTTATTAAAAACAAAATAAGAGATTAAAATGCAGTTTACCATAAGGTTAAAGGTCTAGATATAAATTATAACATGTGTAGGGTCAAAATATAATTTTGGTACTTATAAAAATTGGTGGAAAATTAGGGCATGTTTGGTTTGCAACTATAATTTTGCTTTCTCTGTTTAAATACAATTTTGATAAAAATCTGTGTTTGACAACCAATTTTTAAACACTGAATTATAATATTTCTGTGTTATAATCAAGTTTTTCAGAAAACAGGTTGAAGGTGTTTTATAACTTTTGTTTTTTATTTTTAGAATTATTCATTCTTAATATTTTAATGCAGTTATACCTTAATATATAATATACATACTTAATACATTAATATGTGTATAATAATTATAAATGAAAAATATATATGTAGATGTACACAAAATTACGTATGGAATAATATAAAGTTAAATAATATTATCAATAAATACATGATACTTATATATAGTTTTATATATGTATTATTAATGGATGGAATAATATAAAATATACATATATTACATATGTATTAAAAAATATTATCAATTCATGTATGTATATAATTTTATAGTGAATTATACATGCAATATATATATATATATATATATATATATATATATATAACTTTCATACATACATGATACAAGAATGTATACGTACATACATCATAAATTATATACATGTACACTACGAAGCACGGACACTCTCCCGAAGGTCATGAGTCACGTTTGACTCGAGTCGGACACGTGATACGTCCGGACATACCCGGACACGCAGTGGACACGCGTGTCACAGCGTATCCCAGAGTATCCTATTTTTTTTTATTTTTTTCAAGCCGGACACGCTGAGACACGTTTTTGGGGTCAAAAGTTAATAACTAAAAACAAAACATTACCTATATGTTACTAACAAACCCTAAATTTTCCCCCAAACAGAACACATAACTGCTTCCCCACCCAAAAAGCTTTGGAGAAGGCAGATCTTTAAAGAAGTTATATTGATGTGTAGTTTGTCTTAGTGGAGAGGAAATATGTAGAAGTCAGATCCGTATAAGAAATCAGTAGAAGAAATTTGGTCCTTGGTGGAGAGGAAACATGTTGGGAGTGTAGGGTTTGAAAGTATAAGAAATTTGTAGAAGAAATTTCATCTGATACTCTGTCTTTTATATGTACACTAAGTTGGGAGTATAGGGTTTGAAAGTATAAGCCTTTTACACTTTTGCCCTTAGTGCTCTTGGGTTGTCAACTTTGACCGGTTCTTTCTTTGAATTGTTAGGTGTTAGTAGTCTGTATATTGTACACTTTAAAGTGGGACTAACAAGTTACTTTTTAACTTGTCATGTTGCTGGCAGAACATGTCCTTTCTTGAGCAGCTTTGTATAAAAAAGAGATATTAAAGAAATGTTAGCTGGCATCAACTTGAGAGATCTATGGATAAAAAATGAGTATTATTATAACTATTAAAATTGAATATTTTTTAATAAAAAATTGAATATTATTATAACTAATAAAATATACTTTGTAACTATAATTATATATACATTGCAACAAAATCATTAAAAATTGGAGTATATTCAATATGACTTTGTAACTTATAATTAAATATCCAATATAACTTTATATTTCATTAATATATATATATATATTTAAATATATATTATATATTATACGTATCCTAGCGTGTCGTATCCTATTTTTTGGAAAAATCACGTATCGCGTGTCACGTGTCATGTCGAAACCCGTATTACGTGTCGAGTCCGTGCTTCATAGCATGTACTTTTAATATCATGTGTTTTTATGTATATTTAATAAAGTATGTTGAGGAATTTTAACTACACACACACACACACACACACACACACACACACACACACATATATATATATATATATATATATAATATAAATATACATGTTTGCCAATTTTGTCAAATTTTCAAAAAACTATATTTAAAAACAAGTTTACCAAACGCACACCAATAATTATAAACACAAAAAACTGAATTTTAAAACTGTATTTAAAATCAACATTTAAATCGAGTTTTCTGAATACAGAACCAAACGCGTGATTTTCCAATTTTCTTGAAAAATTTTGAGAACTTTTTTCCAATTTTCTGTTTTGGGAAAATATCAAAACTCGAACGCATTTTTTAACTTCCCAAAAAAAAATTGGAATACAGCCTTGCCTAACTATTTTTTTTCTTTACACTCATTTATAGTTGAGTAGTACACAAAGTTCATATTTACGCAACAAATCAATTTCAATTTCACCGTAATAAAAGGAATGAAGCCAAATAACCTTAATTAAATCATCAGTTTAAATATAAAAAATCATAAAATCAATATTTTTGTTGCAAACAGGTAGATTATAAAAAAAAAAAATTAGGTTGTTTTAGTATTTTATTGCTTGTCAATGATGTTAGTCCCAGTATTTATTATTTGTGTCGATGTTATTATTAGTTTAAATATAAATTATCCCCTTGTATTTATTATTTTATCACGAGTCCCAAATCTGATAAAGTCTTAGGTAGTGGCTTCTTTGGTAATATACACCATTAAAACCACGGGAGAGAATTGCAAAACTAACTGCAATATCAACATCGATCCAAACGAAGACAATAGGATTCACGACCATCGCACCAATCTAGGGCAACTCGGAACCAAGCCATGCCCCAAACAACGATCCGTGATAGGCCTGTCAATGGGTAGGATCTAGACCCGGACCCGAGACTTATAATAGGGTCTGAGCACATTTTTTTGGACCCGAGACCCGATCCCATACAAAATTCGGACCCAAAGACCTGACCCGACTTATATATATATATATATATATATATATATATAGGAAGAGGTTCAAAGGCGAACATTAAGAACAAATACCCAAAACCCATTAATGTTCGTTCCTATGTTGAAATTGGTCCGCACCAACAACACTCGAGACCATTCTGAACAACACACACACACACACACACCCCCCACCCACCCAAAAAACCCACACACACCACCATAGCAGCAGGCATGACAGCCCTGTCATGGTGGGGGGGGCGGAATGGTCTCGGGTGCCGCTGGCGCAGACCAATTTCAACATAGGAATTAAAATAAATGAATTTTTGGCGTTTTTCCTTAATGTTCGCTTTTGAACCTCTCCCTATAAAAATATATATATAGGGAGAAGTTCAATATAACATGTAAATATTATATATAAAAATATATATTTATGTATATAATAAATATAAGTAATATATGTTTTATTCATACTAATCATACACTATAATACATTCCAAAATATTTTAATCTAAGATTCAAGATTAAAAAATAAAAAAGGAAAATAAAATAAAACTAAATATAAAATAAATGTATATATTTGACTCAACCCGAACCCTAACCAGAAGACCTGTTTCGAATCCGAATCCGGATCCAATATTGTAAACCCAAAGAAGACCCGAACCCGGACCCGGATCCGAACCCGATGAAGACCCGATTAAATGGATATGAATCTCCCTAAACTCGACCCAGCTCCGACCCGTTGACAGGCGTGATAAATCACAACAAAACAACCAACGTCACCACACCCTACCGGCCACCGAAAAAACCAAACATTGAGCTGTAGTAGCACTGGAAAACATACAGATTCACGGTGAGACAACGCACCTCTTTACGGCAAAAACAGACACTAACCAAAGTACAAAAAACAATCTTGTACCCAAACAACTCATCGCCCAATTCCAGAACCCCAATCAACCAAATCCAAACCAGAAATATCCCATCAGCGCAACCAACCAACTCCAATCATGGCTCAACCACCATCTAGACCTCCCCAACCACCACACATCAGAAGACAACACCCTCGCGAAGAGCACCCAAAGAGACAACAGTCCAGATGATCAAAAACCAACAATGGAGAAACGGATGAACATGATAAGTTGGATCCATCTCCAAGCGACATCACCAAGGGGGCTAAAACGGAGATTCAGACCCAACCCCAACTAGGACCCGAACAACCCCAACGTGGAGATAAAACCCGAATCGACCTGACATATAGCGCAACACACAAAAGATGGCGATCAATAAACTGGGATCTCAAAACCGGGAAGGCTAGGGCCAAGAGAGGAGCATCAAACAAGTAGAGAAACCACATCCCAACACCCAATCTGACGTGAAGCACACAAGCTCGTGGATAGCGACTAGGATAGAGAAAAATTTGACCACTTCGAAGGGGAGGAAATGTGCAGGAGAGAGGAGAGGAAGAAAGGGGGCGGCCATGAAAAGAGAGAAACAAAACCCTGGAGCGCGAAGCTCTCTATGCTATCCGTTAGGAGGGAGTTATTGTGTGAATACTTTTATAACCGAGGGCATATTCATTTATAAAATGACAAATGTCTCGTAAATAAAAATATGTGGGAATCGGATGCAAACAGTTACCATCAACCCGATATACTAAAAATCGGGTTATATAACTAAAATCCAATTTAAACAGGTATATAATGATTATTAATGAGCACAAACAAATAAGACTCGTCAATTCTAAATTGAAACTCATTAATAGCTTTACCAAAATGCATGGTAACTGCTAAACATCGAATAAAACCATGCCCTCCACTATCTTACAGTAGACAGAGCTGTGGCTAAACATATTATCACAAGGGAACAGATGAAATAACAAAGATGGGAGTCAGTCGTCCATCTGATGACGTACAAAAAGTTGATTTTTTTCATTTTGTTATGTCGTGTATCAATTTAGGTGTCAAAGTTTAACATATTATCAATTAAGATACCATTTTCACTTTTTGCGATAGAAAGTGACGCAGAAAAGTGAAAATAGTACCCAAATTGATCATAGGTTCACACTTAGTAGGGCTGTTTTTCACATCTGTGGAAAATGGGCGTTCCAAAAAAAAATCACATTTTCCCAGGATATTTGTTTTAAAGATTCTGATTGTTTTGGTAATTGGAATTCATTCCCAAAATCGGAAATTTCAGAATTTAAAAATCGAGAAAATTTAGCAAACGTAAATTATAAAAACACAATATTTCCGGGAAACAAAAATTCCTTATCAGCATACATTAAAAAAAAATAGGAATAGCATAATTTGGGAAATATCAGAAACTTTCGGTAAAAACAGGATTGGCAATATTTCGTAAATATCGGAATTTGGATAATCAGAAAAAAAAAATGACTTGAGCGACTGAAAAATATCATTCAAAATCAGAGGACAAAAAATTGGTGTTAAAAATTTGGAAGTTTGAAAAGAAGCAGGCATAACAATAGGGGGAACAAAAGACCAAATGACCTTTCTTTTTCCTTCTTTGTTTTTTCTTCTAAACAAGCACCTAACCGACTGGAGAGCTCAAGCTTCTACAAGTAATATAATCAAAATAATAACATGTCAATATTGCTTCAGATTTTTTTTCTACAGATACTCAAAAGTGACCAAGTCATATATCTGGTCCTATATGCAAATCAAAACACTAACATAATCTACCCAAGTTAATCACATATTACCACAAATATGAACATTCAAAACAAAGTCATGTATGATGATTGAATACCTAAACCAGCTCCATCAATCTGCAAACTGAATTGACACAAACAAGTTGATTATGATATTAATTATTATCCGACCAAATTTAAATTCTCATAGATGGGAAATTAATATTGTCACAAGCAAGTGGATTAATTATAATATCTACATAAACTCTGATCCAATTCAAACACGTAAATGCTGGCTCTTATTAGACCCCTTTGGTTTGGCGTATCTTTTATTAGATGGGGATATACGTAATCAGAGCGTGCACTTAATCACAACTTCAAACTAACAAAAATTTAATTTCAAATGTGTGAAAAAACATTTCACCCTTTTACTTTTCACCGAGGTTAGAAATATTTCACCTTGAAACAGACGTACCCTTGTGCTTGAACTTATAAGACTCCTCAATTCTACATTGATAGCATTAACAAAATGCATGGCACCTACTAGACATGAAATAAAACCATGCCCTGCACCCAATTACAGTAGACTGTGGACAGTGTCTAAACATATTATCACAAGGGAACCGATAAAATACAAAACTGGAGCCATTCCATTTTAATAATGGATTAGAATGGAAAAGGAGAATCTATGTGGCCGACCCCATGTGATGGGATTAATTCAAGGAGGAGGAGGAGGTAATTTTGGGTGCCAAAGTTTAATTTATTATCCCTTCAGGTACCAATTTTACTTTTTTACACTTTTGTGACATAAAAGTGAAAATATAACTGAAAATGTTAATAAATTAAACTTTGAACCTCAAATTGATATGCGTAGGGCTGTATTTCGACCGTATTATATCGGAAATTGGGCTTTCGGAAAATTTCAAATTTTTTAAGAATCATTTTGCCAATTCCAATTATTTCATAAATCGGTATTTATTGTTGATATTGGAAAATTTGGAGTTTGAAAATATGTGAAAAAATCCGCATATGTCAATATTTCCCCACAATCATAATATTTTCAAGGAAAAACAGAATCTTTTTTGAAAAATTCCTAATCAGCATATATGAGAAGGGGAAAAAAAAAGGAATATCATAATTTTGGATAAAATCGGTAATTTCGATAAAAATTGGGTATGTAGAATTTCGAAAAAATAGAAACACAAAATTAAGAATTCAGAAATCAAAAATATAATTCCAAATCAGGGGAAAAAAGTAAAGGAAAAAGATCGGAGTTCGGAAAAAGCGGAAGTTCGGAAGAAAGCACCACCCCTAGATGGTAACAGATGGGGACCAAAAGACCAGATGACCACCACCACCCACCCACCCCTCCCTTTCTAAACATGCATGATGCAGCTAACTGACTGAAGAGCTCAAACACTTTTACAAGTAAAATCAAGATAATAACATGTCTATATTGCTTCAGAAATCTTTTCTACAGACACCCAAAAGTGTGCAAGTCAAATATCAGAACCTACCTCTTTGCATATGCAAATCAAAACACTAACATGATCTACCCGAGCTAATCACATATCACCATAAAATATGAACATTCAAAAACAAATTCATGTATGAGGATTAAATACCTAAACCAGCTCCATCAATCTTCAAACTGAATTGCCTTCCCAGATGCCGAATTACCCTTTCGACATCTCTTACCAGGGGTAGAAGCCTTACGTGGCGTAGGTGTATAGTTGAGACGATAACTAACAAGAGAAGGCCCGAAAATACTGAACTTCCCAGCACTGCTAAAAGCAGTTTCGGCATCACCACGCCTCTTGAAAACCACTTTTGCACGGCTACTCCTCTTCAACACTTCAGTTTCAGATTCGTTTAAAGGCCCATATCGATTAAATATCTCGTTCAGATTCGTTTCTGAAGGAACGGAATCTAAATCCGTAAATTTAAGGATCAGTGCAGTTGGAGAGTACTCAAACTGACCCACCACCTTTTCATGTTCTCGCTCGAGATTCCCATCTAAGTCGGGTTCGATAATAAGCTCAGGTTCAAACAAAACTTGTTCTTCGGTGTTGCCTTGAATAATCCTGTCCGTCCAATACGAATCTTCCATACCCTCAAACACAAACGTTTCGGTTGTTTCCAAGCTGGATAAGTTCCTATCTTCATCTTTAGGTTTATCCGACACTTTTTCGGTTGTTTCTGATTTGGATGAGTTCATATCTTTAGGTTTATCAGACGCGTTTTCTGTTAACTCTAAGTCGGATGAATTCTTATCTTTAGGTTTATCAAACATTTTCCCATTCGACTTCTTCTTTTTGCTTCTCTGCGAATTGGGATTTTTCTCGAAAACTGATCTCCGAAAACCAGAGAAAAAACTAAGTAATGAATCCAAGAAGTTATACCCTTTCATAGGATCTCTGGCAGCCAAACAGATCTCTGAAAGCAACTCATTTGCCGAAGGGTTAAAATTCACTTTTCGGGATTTCTCCGAAGCCTTTGTGGATTTTCCAACATTTTTACCGGCAGTTTTCTGAGACGTTTTATCACGATGTTTTACTAGACGTTCTTCAACTCCAGAAAGCTTCTTCGGAGGTGAAGTGTGTGTTTTACTAGACCGATTCTTTCTAGTTTTCACGCCTGAGTCGTTCGGTATGAAATCACCTGCCTTCCGTTTCTTACCAGACAAAGACGATACGAAAGGCGGTTTATTCTCACCGTTCGGTAAACTCGAACTGCTGTCCGACATCAAATCCGACACCCGTTTCTCCTTTTTTCTACGGTGAAAACCATTTCCAACACCACCCTTGCGCTTGCGAGAAGAATTATCCCGAATAGTTGGCTTTTCTTCTTCTGATGAAACTTCTTCATCTTTAATCACTTCATCAAGATCCGTTGTATCATTCTCCAACAATCCACCCACTTGGAGTGAGGGTAACTGATAATAACCCTTCCACCGATTAAAGGCCAATAATTGAGCTCTTGCTATCAAAAACTCCAATCTAACGGTTTCACTTAATGGGTCCTCAGCTAATTCTTTCAAATACCGAACAAATTTTCCGGGTACAAAAGAATGCGCGTTCGAAAACCCGTCCCCACCTTCTCTCCTACTTGATTCTTCTCTAATACCAGCATTAACAACAACTTGGGATTTAATTTTCTCATAAACCTCGTTTTTCACGCACGCACAAGCCAGCCCAAACTCAACCCGTCGAGAAACCTCTTCCAACGCACAATTCACAGCATGATCAAACGAATCTGTTGAGCTTTGTTTCTCCATGTGAGAGAAATGAAGCCGAAACGGCTTTATATGTGCTGCGTCATTCCAAGCAAACGACTGGTCACCAAAATACGCAATAAGAAAACCGTCGCTCTGTAAGTGTTTCATTGCTTTCTCTGATGCATCAGACGAACCAAATATTTGGCCAGGCCACCATGGATGGCTCCTCACTTTTCCCCATACTAAATCAGTCGCATAAAATTCATCCGTTTTTTCATCCCTTTTATAACACTCTGGTTCCAAATCAGATCTAAACCATTTTTCTTTACTTAATTCCTTTGTGACAAAGTTTTTAATCTCAGATTCTTCATTCCCATTTGCAACAGGATGTGGACTCAAATCCACAACAAGATTGATCGAATTCAACTCCTCTAGAGAAACCGCATCTTTATTCTCTCTACTAAAATTACTCTCTACATGCATATAATTCTCATCAATCTCAGAATCTAATACGGAAACTTTGTTGTTCGAACCCAAATTAATCTCACCATCATTCACAATAGTTCCAGCCCGAATCACAGTTTCTTTGATCTCCTCTGAAACCCTAACCATACATTTATCATCTCTAGAAATGTCATCCTCTACATGCTGATAATTCTCACCCCCCTCAGAATGTAATCTGGAAACATCATTCAAACCCAAATTTACCCCACCGTCATTAACAAAAGTTTCATTCCCAATCACAGTTTCTTTGATCTCCTCTGAAACCCTAACCATACATTTATCGTTTCTAGAAATGTTATCCTCTACATGCTGATAATTCTCACCCCCCTCAGAATGTAATCTGGAAACTTCATCATTCAAACCCGAATTTATTCCACCATTGTTAACTACAGTTTCATCCCCAATCACAGTTTCTTTGATCTCCTCAGAAACCCTAACCATACATTTATCATCTCTAGAAATGTTATCCTCTACATGCTGATAATTCTCAACCCCCTCAGAAGGTAATCTGGAAACTTCATCATTCAAACCCGGATTTACCCCACCGTCATTAACAACAGTTTCATTCCCAATCACAGTTTCTTTGATCTTCTCTGAAACCCGAACCAGAAATTTATCATCTCTAATAAGATTACCCTCCATGTGCTTATAATTCTCACCCATCTCAGAATTTAATCTGGAAACGTCATCATTCAAACCTAAATTAACTCCACCATCGTTAACTACAGTTTCATCCCCAATCACAGTTTCTTTGATCTCCTCTGAAACCCGATCCAGAAATTTATCATCTCTAATAATATTACCCTCCACGTGCTTATGATTCTTAACCATCTCAGAATTTAATCTGGAAACTTCATCATTTAAACCCATATGAATTTGACCATCAGTTCTAATCACAGTTTTTGAAACCCCAACCTCATCAACCATGCCGTTAATTGAACACCCACCGATCCCACCCTTACCACTCGAAGGTTGTTCCATTAGGTCTTTCAGCTGCACAAATGGAAAAGGATTTCAAGTTGATGATAATTTTACAGGCATCGAGAAACCCTGAACACCAAAACATAAACATATATTATATACTACAGACATACATAATATGTGCATGTGTAGAGTTAAAACATACCTAAATAACATACCTCCAACTTTGGAGGGTAGGCGGTGAATCTTTGTTGAAATTTCATAATCATGGAAATAATCTCAACCAAATTTCATCTGAATCTTCAACCATTTAGTGAGTGACGAACAAATTAAGTATATATGTGCATTTTCAATTGTTAAAACATTGTATTATTTGCTCACTCATTAAATGGTCGAATGAATTTGGGTGTAGATTTATCAAATAATTTGTTCATTTACCTCCAAAAATTGAAGGTATGTTGGAGAGTCTCGGTATATACAAATTTGGGAGAACCGAATGGAAAACATTGCTTGACAGGAATAGAGAGAAAAAATTAGTTTCTGGTCTAAATGCGTGAGATCTTTTGAGAGTACAGAGAGAGAAACCCTAAACATACCAAAACCGTACACATATTATATAATAGACATATATATATGTAGTGTCACATGCACACACACAATAGCATCCTCGACATACCTCATTTGCCCACCTCCAATTTTAAGGGTAAATGAATAATTTTTTGGTCTTTTTAACAAAACTCCAGTTTAATAACATGATATTTGACTTAATCCAGTTTTTGAAAATAATTAGTCATAATACCAATTTCATGCAAACCGACACTTATTTCATGGAAATTGACACCTATTTCATGAAAATTGACACTTTTTTAATGTGACAATTTTATGCAAATCGACACCTATTTGCATTAAATTAGTGCTATGACTAAATTTTTTTTACACAAGGCTACGTTAAGTCAAATACCGTATTATCAAACTGAGGTCTAGTAAAAAAAAAACGTAAACCCTATATTTGATGGGTGGGATTATAATTTATAATTTCTACGACCTAAAGTGCACATATATATCTAATTTGCATTTCATATATTTATATATATATATATATATATATAAAATAAGGAGTAGAATGTTGGTTACTATTCAATAAGATCATAAGCTAATTAGGGGCTAGGATTGAACCAACAATGCAAGAATCTAAGGGTTGAGATTAAAATACCATTCTTATCATTTTTACCCCTTTGATATTTGGATTCCCCCCTCTTTTAACACTCTAATTTATTTCTCCCTCTCTTCAAAATTCAAAACTAAGGGTAAAAGAGTATTATACCCATTTTGATCTCACTTTTCAACCTCTTACCCTCACTACCTTCTCTCCACTGTGTCTCTCCTATCACACGCACCCCCCGACCCTCAAACCCCTTACTCTCTTCGACATCTCTTCTCTCCATGACCCCTCTCTCGCTTGCTCTCAGGTGAGGAAATAGGCTTTGTCTGGATTGCAAGACCAACGACCAAGGGTTTCTGAAACTGAAACACAGGTATCTTCTTTTCATTTTCTCCATCAGATTTTTTTTCCTCAAATCAGAGAGTTTAGGGTTTCATTATTTATTAGATAGCTGTCAAGAAAGGTTGGTGTTTACCAAACCATATGTATTTTTACGAACTACCATTTATTTGGATTTTGATTGTTCTTTTTATCAATGATTTTCCAAGAATTAGTGTGCCAAGGAGGTATTTTTCTCTGTCGAACCACACAAATGGGTATGATTTTTATAGCTCCTATGGATTTTGATTTTAGTCAAACTTTATAACTCTAACTTTTGCTGTTTATCCACCTTTATGCAGAATTTATAAACGCAAGGCCCTTCACCATTTTAGGTATATCAATTCATCTTATTCTTAACGTTAATCTTCTCTTAGCTTTTCATACAATCTTATGCTTAATGTCAGGTGCATTCTTTTTTCTTAAACCCAAAATTCATACGGATCTAATTTTTTCGATATCTAACTTTCCAGGTTTGGTTGGAACTTTGTGGGATTTTTTATTACATTCAAAATTCTTTGAAGTAATATAAATCTTTGTTGATTTTAACATTCAAGTAAGTACCGTCATTTCTAAGACTAATATAAATATAGTATGTTCAAGAATGAATGTCTACCAAATGTTTGAGAAAATATTCATATTGATATCTCGATTTGATTTTGAAACCCACATAGTATTTCTTTGTTCTCTCTTTTCGTTTATATGTATCTGATGTTTTTTTCGTATGTTAAATTAACATCATAGGTGGGTTCGAACTTTATGGTGGATTTTGATTTATTTTTTATTATTGCTTTATATCTATTTGAACTCTAAACCTTGATTAGTAAATAATAAAACATGCATTAATTTTAATTTTATATGTTATAGAAGATGAGGTAATTTTTAGTTCAATTCTTCCACTCCATTCTATCTTGGAGTGTTATCCATTCGTTGCTCCCTAATTGTCCAGATCGTGAATCTTTCACTATCTTAGACCAATGTTGGGGTTGTCCATGAGATATGTTCCTTGCAAACTTAAGGCTCCCAAGCATCTTAATAGTTTGTAGGTAATAATTAGTTTATTTATAGGTAAGAACTTCTAGATCATTTATACCGAGTATGGATGTAGGTAATAATTAGTTTAGTAAACTATTTGTAGGTAATAATTTGGATTTTTTTGTGGATACTAATTAGTTTGTAGATACTATTTGTAAATACTATTTGTAGGCAAATGATAGAATGGTCTCATAGCTCAAGACTGTTAGTTGGCCACTTCGATAAAATTATATTGAGCTGTGTTGATAGAAAAATATTTAATTTAGTTTTTCCACTCTCATAAGTGATAACAGAACGTGTATATTCTTCTATTGCAATCTTTATTTTTGTTTTGTTTTTTGCTAAATTAATGTGTGTTCTCTAATCTTATTTTTATTCAAAACATATTCTCATGTTCGGTTTTGATCCCTTAGGAAATCTCACATTCTATTGGTGATCGAGTCATTTTAGGAAATCTCAAGTTGGGTTTATCCTTGGCTGAAAAAGCATTGGAGATGCATTGAACTTTGTTTAAATTTTGGAAACATTCTTTGTCTATTTATAAAATTTATTGTGTTTATGTGTATGATTGAACATGTTGAATGGTTATTTGGAACTCGAAAACAACAAGGAACTTGAAATTGATTTTTCAAGCTATGAGAAAGTGAGGAGTTTCTTTTAAATCTTTATTACTTTAATGTTAGCTTTGGATTTATGTAAGGAACTTAGAAAGTGATGGTTTTCAAGATAAGCAGATTGCTGTCAGAATATGATGTATGTAATTAACTTAGTAAAAAAAGTAATTTTTTAAAATGAAATTCTAGATGTTGATTGAAATGTATCTTTGGAGATGAGAGCGTTAAAACATGACGTATGTAATGTTGCAAGCGTGGTTAACATTACATGTGACATTAATTTCCAACTTCCAAAAGCACCAGAGTTTCTGGCATACGTTGTCTTCCACTTCAGTACAATTAAGTTTTCTTTTTATGGTTGCAGTTTGATCGTTTAATATCATAATAGGTTTCATAATATCCAAGAAAGTAATTTTGTTTATTCAACAAAGTTTTTTAAGTCTTATGATACTAGGTGAATTCCAAATTCCTCTCATATTTTGGACAAGGCACTTTATCATTTAGGGGTTGAGGGGTTGGGATCTTTGAATAGACACCTGGTCAGCCTCTTAGCTTGGGACTCAGCAGAAACTGGGGCTAGGGATGTCTTCTTTTTGCATTCTTTTTTAGTAATAAATCAGAGACTCCTTCATCTGTTGTGACCTTTAAGCTTCTCTGCAGTTTGGTTGTGAAACTTACAGGTATGGAATCTTCTACTACATTATCATTTGCATCATGAGAACACATATCACCAAGAACAAGGAGTTGATTGAAGGTGTAGACATCTTCATAGGTGGAAGGCTTCGTGATATTCCCAGCCACTCTGAGCATTATTTTGTTTAAGCTTGGTTGGCATGATTTGCCTCTGCCTCTGTCCTTGGCATCTCTTGGGGAGAGATTGAACAGGTGAATGGCTTAAATATTGAGAATCGGAGGGTCTCTAAGAATGGTTGAATTTGAAGTCTCACATTGATTATCACTAATATCATGCTGCCTCTATTTAATATGCTGGATTACTTTGTTAGTGGAGGAACTTTAGCTTTGTTTATATCTAATACCACCATTCGTATTCAAAGGGGAACAACTCATGTCCTTATTGTTAGTAGTATGAGTACGACACTTCCTATTTATTTCACCAATTTACATAATAATAATGAATTCGTCAATCATCCTATTTTCTGAAATCTGAACCACATCACTTATTGAAACACCAATGATGTTGTGCTCCTCACTGATACAGACATTTTTTTCTAACTTAGATGCAGCTGTATCCCCGTACTCAGGCAATATTGTCTACACATCGCTTTTTTTAATCACTACTAATCTTGATGGAGCCAACAAATGGCATTTTCAAAGGTTGGGAAACGTGTACGAACTACTGGTGGTGGGAGCACAAGAACTGTTAAGAGTGAGTGGTCAAGCTTTGGGTCCTCTTCCAGATATGGATCCAAATGAGAAGTTTTATGCAGGTGATAATCATAATAGAGTGAGTTGTCAAGATTTGGAGTTCAGGCTGCTAAATGTCCATGCTTCGGAAGCATTTGAGAAGGGGAACGATGTCCATATGCAATCATATCCATCACAGCCTCTCCTAGGTAAATATTTCAGATATAAGACATCTTGATTTTGTTGGTGTCTATGTTGTTTGCAAGTGTTTTGTACAGTGTCTATGTTGTTGGTGTCGATGTTCATATGTAATTCGTTTTGTACTAATCTCAATTTTGTTTTTGTTTATGTTTATGTTTTGTCCTAAAATTGTTCAGGATGCTCATAATACAATGCATTCAAGAGAAATGGATCAAGAACACCAATAATAGGAGGTACTCCCTCTCAAGAGCAAACATAACCTATGCTTCATGAGATTCCCTTGGAACAAATGGCATCGCTATAAAATTTCTTTTCGAAAGGTAGGTCCCCAAACTTGCAAGACCTTTCAATACTCACCTAATGATTAATTTTCGGACCTTTGAAATCTTCCATTTCATAGAACCAATCCTTCAAACAATATCTTAGCATCCCAAGTCTTACTCGAGAGCCAGAATCTCAGAATAATTGGTAGTCCGTTAGTGCAAAAAATCGCAATTGGCTTAGTATATAGTCTGTTCACTCCGTCCAATAGCTTTTTTTATTTAGGAAACTCACACCTGCTATAATCACCCCTACCCCACTGCTCCTACCCCATGCACACACCTATTACCCCTCTTCACACCCAAACCCAAACGACATCGCACTCAGCCCCCTTAACAGCTGCCCCAAGCCCCATCTTCTACACGCATGCACAATCATACCCAACCCAGCTGCTACCATTCCATTCTACCTGCTCAGCACCCTAACCCCTCATAATGATTCCCCCCTCCCCATTTCCCCTACCCTCCACCCTGTGTCATTTTCCATGCCAAATTGGTTCATAATTTTTTCAAATTGACAACGTATTTGATTTGTATTACTTACCTTTTGCTTACGAATTATCCTTATGCCATGTCAGTTTTTCTGGAACATATATCTCATTATAAATGAATGTTTACAGGGAATTTTGTTGCAAGATTCAGGTCATAATTTGAGTTAATGCTACATTTTTATGTCTAAAGTGAACTTTATGTTGCATATATATTTTGGAATCTCAACACTACTATGGCATATATCATTTGTAACATGAAGATTTTTTTTTTTTGTAAATTATGGGTATATTTGATGACAATTTTTGAAAATTATTAGAGAAATTTTCAACACTTTTATGTTCTTTTCACTCCTCACTTTTACTTACGCGCGTGTGAGGATTTTCAGTTTGCTTCTGGATCAGTGAGGTGGACTATGTATGGCAATGGTTTTTGCCTTATAATATGAAAAATCTTAAATGCAACCAATAAAGTTTTCACCTCACCCTCATTTACTCTCATCCTAAAACTAATATTTGAATCTAAAGTTGGGTGAGATGCAAGATTTTAGTGTCTTCAACCAATCTAAAGTAGTGTGTTTTATGTTTCATCACGAGCTCCCTCTTATAAAAAATTAGTAGATATACTAGGTTGTTCCATTCTCTTTTTATTCATGGTTTCTATTGTTTAATTTTGTCTATTGCTAGGGATTTGGCTTAGGATTCATATCCATGAATTTGCGTTACTGGACATTTCTCAGATAAGAGAGTGAAGGAAAGATCCAATGAACCAATCACCTTCCATGTGACCTGCTCAAGGAGCCAAATGAAAGAAAGCATGTTCAAGTTTCTATCTATCTCAAGGATAGATAAATGAGGAGAGGCATGGGCCCAAAAAGCAACAACATCAGACTTCACATCAACTTTCAAAGTGAAAGCATACGAGAAATAAATACAATCCAATGAGGTAAAAGGGTTCAAGCAAGCCCAAGTTAGGCTCCATATCAGGGCAGGATAAAAAAGGGTTCGAGCACCAGAGCAGCTATTCGAAACTGAAAATGTGTCCAAGGAAATATCAAGCCATGTGCTTTGTTTTTCTTTGAATGGTAGGAGATCACTTTTATGGTGCTTGAGTGTTTATACAAGTTTAGTAACTCATGTATGCAGTATTATAGGGGTCGATTTAAACGAGTTTGTATGTAATACAAAAAATTTCAGTATTACATTTTAAAGAATCATCATGTTCAAGTAGAATGACCATCTTTTAAACTTCAACCTGTAGGGAACTTCAAGCTAGATTAGAGGTCAAAGAACTTGAAATTGAGTTGACCCCTTTTTTAAAGTTTGAAATAGAATGACCATTAGTTCAAGTTGTAGGCCTCACACCTTTTTTGAAAGTTGAGTTCAAAGAATCACTAAGACATGGTGATTCTTTGAAGTCGTATGACCATACTACACTAGGTTAAATTCTGCTGAATTTCTTTCCAATTGATTTAAATACGTGCCCAATGGAAATGGATGGGCCTTTATTATTTAGTTTGATGTTCTTTTCTCTTTTTACAGGAAAAAAGTTTGATATTATATCGATATAATAATCAATAGGCACCAGGTTTTGAGTATCATATCCGTACTTGCCATAGCTTGACTTTGGCAACAACGCAACTTGGACAATTAAGTTACCAAGTTTGATTTAGTGCACCCCTTTGAATATGAGTTGGGTTCATTAGGTTTGGACTTGAATTTTTAAGCACTAAACCAATAAATTTACATAATGATCATCACTAAATCAATAAATTTTCTTTGGGACGCATTAATTTTCGTTGGGGACTTAGTTTTATATGTAGTAACCATGTATTTAATTTTAAAAAAATGATGCCGTGATATAAAAAGAATCGTGATGTATGTTATGGCCATTTTTTTAAAATTACATTTGTTTTTTTTGAGGAATGAAGTTTTTCCCGTTTTGCAATTACGTATTTTGGAAATTTTCGCCGTGCCTTCAGGCACGGGCATTCCGCTAGTATATATATATAACACCCACTAATTAATCAAAAAATTTGATGAAATTTTGTGGGGATGATCTGGACACTCATCTCTACCAAATTTTATCAAAATATGTTAATCTTTTGGAGATATGTTAAATAAGGTATTTAGAGAGTCACCCTATGTATATATATGTGTGTATATATATAAAAGTCGTACTCAACGCACAAGACTTCCGCTTAACTGCAGGATCTCGGGGCGAGGCAGATGTCGGCTACTCCCATGTCTCGAACTCTAGGACCAATCGTAGATTGGGCGAGGGCACTTACCATCGCACAAAGGTACGACATCTGCGTGTGTATATACATATATCAATAAATTTGGGCAAATTTAATAGAAAACAATTTTTGAGATATATACAGAGAAAAGCTGAGTACCTAGCTAGACTATGTGAAATCTTTTGGGAGTTCCTATAAAACCCTAATCATACCAAAATGTACACAATACACATTATATACAACACACAGACACACACACACACACACACATATATATATATATAATATCAATAAATTGGGGGGAATTGAATGGAAAACAATGTTTATAAAAAAACAGAGACAGAAAATGGGTACCTGGTTTCAATTTGTGAAATCTTTTGGGGCTTTTCTTAAAAACCCTAAACATACAAAAGGGTACAGAACACACATTAGTATACAGAATACAATCAATACATACATGCATACATATATATATATATATATGTGTGTGTGTGTGTGTGTGTGTGTGTGTGTGTGTGAAGAATAGAGAGAGAGAAAGCGGGTACCTGGTTTGAGCGTGTGAGATTTTTTTAGAGAGAGAGATTGTTGTTTTGGTACAAAGGGTGACTGGTTTTTTTGAGCTTGTAATGAAGAGGTTTTTTTTTTTTATGAGCAGTGAAAATGACGTGTGGTGATAAAAAAAATGGTTTAAATTAAATAAATTATAGTCCACGTGTTCATATTTTATTTTAGGGTTTTTTTATTATAATTCCTCCAAGAGGGGTTATCTGACTGTAAAAATAAGGCTTAAATCTAAATACTTATTTAATTTTGATCATTTTTTGTAATATCGAATTAGACTTAACCCCCTATGTTGAGAAAAATAAGGATTGTGATTAAAATTTGGGGGGCAAGTCAAAATAACCTTTTATTTTAATGTGTTATATGTTTCCAAAAAATATATATATATAATTAAAATTTTCACTATTACTAAAAATAGTATTTATACCCGCGCGATGTGCGAGCGGTTGTAAAATATAGTATAAAAGCCTATATGTAATTTTAAATCAGTTATTACTTATCTCTATTTAAACTATAACTATCTACACATGAATAAAATATATTATTCTTCTCATAAGTAAAAGAGGTAAATAGTTGATCCTCAGGTTTGATAAATTTAATTGCATGTTGTATGAAATAAGTATTTTAATTAAGGGGAAAATACTCTTAGGTCCCTCAAAAATAAATTTTGTACACTAAAGAAATTTTGACAAATTTTATACACTTAGGTCCACTCATTCTCTTCTTGTAGAAGTCCACGCTAGTGGCATAATAAGTGGACTTAATTGTAAATTGTCCTTAAATGTTTAAAAATTATTACCAAGGGATCTAATTGTAAATTGTCCTATAATTAATTATAGTATATAACTAAAGTTGACAACAGAGCAGGTGTCGACATTTGTCGCTTCCACAAGAAAACACATGTACAATTTTAATGACTCGGATTAAGTTAATCCCTAAAATCTTTTTGTATTTCACATAATTACAAATTTAGAATACTTTAATTCAAAAAAATTCACATTCTAATACACCTCTACGAATTTATGACTCTTCAAATGACCCGTCCCTCTCATCTCTCTTTCCAATAAAACCTTCTTCTCAAGCCAGCATAACATGAGAATCCTATGAAAAAACACTAACATATGAGCTCTTCCAGTTGCAGCTCTTCTCCAATGTACTTTCTTTATGCGCTGTTGGAGATTTTAAGTCATTTTCATATAATTTGTCAACTTCTATTTTCATTAATGATTGTAAGTCTTTATTTGCTCCTTTAAATTGTTATAGTTCCTTTAAGACATATAATTTTATGCACTTTCTAACAATATCTTTCAACTTATTCAATTTTGATATTCGACCATCACACTTAATTTAAGCATCAATACTTGATTGTTGCTTTTATTTATCTAAGAAACAAATGAGGTTCATCATATTCCTCGCATCTCTGTAATTCACAATTCACCATAAAATATCATTTGTTGTTAGAGCATCCTAATGGATTTGTTCAAAGTGTATAAAAAAATCATAGGTTATGTTATATTTGAACTACCATACACTATTACCCTGATACATCTTGCACCTTGTGGTTTTATTTTTTTAATTGTTCGAGATGTTGGTCATCAAACCCGTAGAAATAATTAATATTTAGATATTTAATTTTTAATTTTTAATTTGTTCTAATTATTGATTATATGTTTCTATTTATTGTAAATTCAATTTTTACACATCAGTGGATAAGAAAAACGTTTTGGGGATATCATTATATTTGAAGAAGACCATAACATAACTATTTTTTTATTAGTTTTTTGGATTTGAAGCAAATTATAATTTTTATTATATCATTTAGGGTTATGTTTGACAAAATTCTACACGTAATAATTTTTTTTATGATTTCAAACACACTATTTGGTATTTTAGTGTATTATTAACAATATCGTTAAAAAAAGGCCCGCATCACGAGGTTTGCATGCTAGTTTTATAGTAATTTTTAACACTTGAACTTTGGTTAATCAAGAAAGTACATTTAATAATCATATTTATTGGTTTGTCTAAACAAATAACCCTCCCCCCCTCCCGGAAACAAACCTAAAAGGCAATGCCAACATTATAGTAACCATGTTAACATAAGGCGTGCAATAATTGACGTAGAAAAATATAATGTTAAATATATACACAAACAAAAAGTCTCAATAGTATGCCATATCAAGATGTTCTTGTTGTATAAACATAAGTACAATAAATTTTCAAATTGAATAACAAAATGAGAATTTATATTGATCTTATGCAAAGATGTTATATGCAAAATTTATAATATTGTCGCAATTTGTTGCATATGTCATGTTATGCAAGGATTAAGCAGTTAAACATTGTGAGAAATTAAACATGTAATAATAATAATAATAATAATAATAATAATAATAATAATAATAATAATAATAATAATAATAATAATAATAATAATAATAATAAAAAAAAAAAAAACAAACAAAGATAGTAAACCGTAATAAATATAATACTAGTTTGAACATTGAACGCAAAATTAGATAACATGAAATAACTAACGATATCTATAGTCCACGATGTTTTTAATTTACTCAAATAAACAAAATATTATTATAATAACAAACATTTATTGAATGTATCCAACCATATAGATACTTCTTTGTTTTAGAACTAACTTAGCAAAAAGAATATTAGGCAGGTATAATATGTCCTAAAAATATTTAAATAAAAGTATTGCAAAAAAATAAATGTATTGAGAAGAAATAGCTTCAACTAAGTAAATTAAAAATATATATTTTGTTACAAAATAAACTATATGTTTTTTTTACCTTCTTTGTGTGTTCTTGCATAATTAGTTTTGAATTAATTCAATATTTCTTCTCATTATCAATGTCGACACCTAACATTATGTATGAGAGTCAAATTCTGAAATCTCAATAAATAAATAATATTAAGGTTTTCATTTATTTACCAAAAGTAGACAAAGATTGAAAGTTTAACTTTCAGTTCATCAATGATTCAAATAAAATGCCTAATAAGTAGTACCATTTTCATGAAATCTAGTGATTTGATCCTCTATCACAGTCCAAAATCTTATGAACAAAACAAAAGGGAATATAGCTTAGCATACGCCAAGTGGCTTACACGTGGCATTTAAAGCAGCATACGTAATCGACTAAACATAAAGGGGAGATAAGTGTGAATCTAAGGAGATCAGGTACACGATGTAGACGACTAGTCCTATTAGGACTCTATAACTTATGAATAGGATAAACATAGAAAGACTTAGGAAGATAGTACATTTTGTAACACCCCGTATTTCTGCATATTTTAGCTTTAATTAATTTGGTAATTAAATTATTTTATTTTAAATTACACGAGAGAAGTAATTTAATTGAATTGTAAAATAATGTGACTATTAAATATTAATCGAGAGTGAGATAATGATTAATATTGTGAATTATATTTACTAAGTGAAAAGTAAATAATTGATGATTATTAATTTACGTCATAGCAGGTCTTATGGGAGTATTTGATCTTATCTCAACCGCGAGTCGCGTGTACACTAAATTGGGGTCGAGATAGGAAATATATTTACACTGACTCGGATGATGATTTTGAGGTCACGGATGAAAGGGTCAGAATAGTAAATCTAGGGGTATACTTTGGGTCCCGGGTCAATTTTAGACCAAACCGGCACCTGTTGAGGGCGTTTTGGTCATTTGGTAAAAGGAGGTTTAAAGGCCTACGAAATTTGTAGCCTTATATCAGGTGTTAGATCGAAGGGGCTATGGCCAGAAACACCAAGAACAAAAAGGAGTCCTTAGAAAAGAAGGAGAGACCATCCATAGAGCTTTTGAGGAGATTCTTGGAGCTTTTCATCTCAAACTTGCACCAAAAACAACCTAGGAGTGAGGATTGATAGAGAAGACAATCACATCCATCACCAGGCCACGAAATCAGACCCTACTGATTAACAGGCAAGTGTTTATTGCAATCAGTATGAAGTTATAATACCAGTGTGACTAAGGTTTCAATTATATTGATTATTTTGATGATTCTTGGAAGAAAAGATTGATTTAAATATATGTTTAGGTAGAGATTGCATGTAAAAAGATTTGATATATGTAGAGGATAACAAAGTATAGATTTTGTATGATTATCCATGAATTAAATCTGGGTTTTTGATGTATTATGGTAAAAGAACATAAAACCTAGGATTTTTTAGGATTATATGATTAAATCCATTCTTGAATGTTATTCGTAATGTTTTGATGCGAAAAATTAAGTTAGGAATTGTCCTAATATATATGGGAAGGGTTTGGGACAATTAGTCTAGAGTTTAGTGGAGGAACATGGAAGTTATAGGTGAGTTAATGGTGAAAAACGCATCTGCAAAATAAAGAAGACGAAGTTCAGAGGGGCGAATCGGTTCGGATCAAAGGTGAACCGGTTCGGTTCCCAAAAAAATGTAAAATATCCCCTTTTTGCTAGAACTCCTAATTATTGTCGAAAAAACTTTTAGGAGATTGTTAGAATATAATGAGGGGTCTATTATATTGCAATAGGCCATGATAGGGTTATGGGAGTTTAGTCGTAGAGAGAGAATTAAGACGATGATTAAACAGGATTAAACGACAAAGTAATTAATTCGCGAGAATGAGAATGTAATTACGTGAAAGCGTGAGTGAGCTTATGGCATGAACTGGTAAGGTAAGAAAGACTTAGCTACTGAAATCATAAATGGGTAACTAGGTCCCTTGGATTAGATATTAATACTCAATTAAATACGATAGTGAGAAAAGTCGTAACTTGATAGTACAATTAGTATTCGAGTGTTATATACTACGTACGAATGATAATAATTAGATTGTGTGAATTCCCACTGAATATGTGTATATAGGTTATGTGTGTTCCTATATAATTGATGTTATGAGTTAGCATACCTACGTTGCTTGGTATCACCGGAGGTTCTCGCGTAGTGGGTGATCCCACCTTGACGATTCCAGTGAGGCCTAGATTGGTGCCCCAGAACATAGAACTTAGGGGCGGCTCGCTATGTGACGTGTATTAGTGAAACCGATGTTTCATTTGGGTACGTTAGGTATGTGCTTAGCCCAAAGGCTTAAAACTATGTCCACCTCCACCGTTTGATATTTGATTTTGGGTTCGAGGAGACATGTCGAACTAATAGTCCCCGTTTAGTACGAGAGGTACTTGGACTGATTCACGATGGTCCTATATATATAATCGTGACTATTCGACTTATGTGTGACAGTAAACTGATAGATAATGTATATCTAAATAATGAATTAAGTAGTGAAACTTAATTAATTAAATAAAGGAAAAGATAAATGAAATGTTAATTTCAACTCTTAACATACAAGAAATGTTAATTCGGTTAGCGTATTGTATGGCGGTACGGGGACTTAAAGATGTGAATAGTCCAGATAGTTAATTATGTCTAACTATCTTGGGAAGTACAGGTAGGTAGGTTAAGTAGAGAACGTTAGGCCTGCACAATAGTTGAGGGGTGAGAAAACTCAAGAGAGTGTACGTAAACGTAACATGTGTAATCAATAACCCAAATTTGAACCGTGATAAAATCTTGCTTATATTTTCAAAATATTTTGAGTACTAACTCTTGATAGAAAAATATTTTTAAAACATTTTAGGTGTCCAGACACAGGGACGTTAGACTTGATATTCTGCTTCAGGGATACACAGCTGCAACACAGGTGGATGCTTGTAGAGTTTTGGATTAGACGCATATATTCTTCATTCCTGTTATAGGAATCTATTTCAGTTACAGTTTCAATTGGGTGTGTTGCCCCTTTCAGATTTATTATCTCAGTTCAAGCTTATTTTGGCTTTAGTTGTTATTATTGGATTTTAGTTGGTTTGATTGTAGCCGATGGTTTATTCGGCAAGATTTTTATTTCATTCATTTTTTTTTGCATTGGTTTAGATATTACATACGGCGAATGATTTATTTAGTTTTTTGCTTGGTTATTTATTTGTCTAATGAAAGATAAAATTTCCCATTGGCTTTTGAATATTAGGTGGTTAGTAAAGTTTTGAAAAAAAATTGACAGTGATGCTAAGAATGAACCATATGTAAATCCTATTTTAATTTAATAAAGGCTTGATCACCCAGTATTTAATTAGGCATGGTGTCACAATATTGTACTTGTAAATAAGAGCGACTTCACCTAATTGGAAAGTATTGATTCTATATTCTGCTCACAACAGCTTGAACTCTCAGCTAGCAAACCTAATACTCCAATCATTTTTTATTCTTTCAGGAATATACTACTATCCATTCCTTTTCCCGTGGACGTAGGCAGGATGGTCTATTAAATCACGTAGATCATGTGTTCTTTATTTGTTGCATTCATACTTGTGGGGCTATATCATAACGTTGCATTTATTGTGAGTTTGATATCTCCTATAATTTGGCATCATCTATGGGAAATCTGAATTCTCACCACCATGAAATCATCTGCCCGATAACCAATTTGAGTTATAACCAGTCTCATCGATCACACGCCATAAGTCATGTTCATTCTGAGATACAGATTGTCGGGAGGGAGCAAACTCATGTCAGACTTCCTTCTCCCCTAGTTGATCTAGGTCAAGGGGCCATTCGCCCAGAAGCTCTAACCTTAGTCATCGGCGTCATACTCCACATGTAGAATAATTGGCCGGAAGATCAGTGGCCCGACTGGTCAGTATTTATAAATAAAGTTTGGATCACCATGATCAGGAAATTATCGGTCTGAAAAGGAAATTAACTTAACAGTCGGAGGAACATAGTTTCAGCTCTCATACTCTGGAATGTCACCAAAGGAGGGGAATTCGTTCCCAAGGAACAACGTGTCTATCCATAACCAAAGGGCTTCTAGGTCCAGAAGTCCTCGCGCGGTGCACTCTAACCCGTGACGTATTCATCGCTCACCATAAGTAATTCCACTATTCGCAATCGTTCACAAGTTTGGCCAATAGAAACTGCGTAGAGCAGTAGGTCAACTCAAACACAAGCACATTCGAATAGGATCGAAAGCGATGAACTCTGAAATCTTATTAACAAGGAATTGGAGGGACGAATAAAGACAAATTTATCTTGAATTCCAAAAGATCTCGCCAAGAAGGTGCTCGGATATGGTGTTACCTTGCCTTTTACCCTCGAGATAAAACTTTTGAAGCCGTAAAAAAATTCCCAGTTATAAAGATTACAACTTATAATGGGAAGGAAGATCCTGCCCATTATAGCTGGCACTATTGTCAAATAATGTCTCTCTAAAGCCATCGTGACACCCTAATGTGCCGAGTCCTCACCTTGACTCTGGGAGAGATTGACCTGAAGTGGTTCAAGAAGTTATCCCCCGAATTAATTACCTCATTCAGGAATTTAGTCGAGCAGCTCATAGCCAGCTTTATCACCACTAGCAAAGCAATCAAGGAGGTGAACACATCGATCTCCCTCAACAGGAATAAAGGAAAAACCCTCAAGAAGTGCACGCAGCGGTACTGGAAATTATTTAACAAGATAGATGACTGCAATAAACAACACTCCATATCATCTTTTAAGTGCGACTTTTCTAGGTCAGACGACCTTTATTAATCCTTGATGAAGAGGCCAACATCAATAATGGACGATCTTATAGCTCATATCAAGAAATATGCCAAAGTGGAGGATGAAATTATCATCTCAGAGGTTCCAACCGATCAAGGTTCCAAGCAGTCGAAGAATAATGATACGAAGAAAGCCTCCAAGGGAGGAAATCAGTGTGTTCCAGTAAAGAAAAGGATCACGATGTAATGCCAATAAAGGGAAATCCAAGTCGTGGACTAAGAAAATACTTTTTTAAACGGAGAAAACTCTCTTCAAATATCATATCTACAAGTTGATTTAGTATATTAAAGACAAGTCTTATTTCAAAAGGCCACTCAAGATGGCCAGCGATAAAGACGCCAACCTCAGATGCACCTACACCAAAACCATGAACACGTTACAGAGAATTCCAATATGTTCAAGAAATATTTAGAAGAGACTGTCCAGACCGGGCACCTCAAAGAGTACATTGAAAATGCCAAAACCAAGTATGCAATAATGATAAATGGAGTTTTGAAGAAAGATGATGATATCCCGCCATCAGGACTGGTCAATGCTATTCACACCTACATCGATCCTTCATAGTGCACTGGTAAAAAAACTCAAGGAGAAAGTTAAAATTACGTCTTGCATCCAGAAGGCATTCAAGGTGGAAATATCCATGAAAATACTCTCTAAAAGGGAGCGCAAGGATATCTATTTTGATCGGGCAATAATGTTCGCAGACGATGATTTGGTTGGCGTGAATTTTTCACACCAAGATATGCTAGTTTAACTCTACGAATCGCAAATTTTGATGTCAAAAGGATTCTGATAGACCAAGGAAGTTTTTCAACGATTATGTACATAAGTTTGTTGTAAAAGATTGGTTATAGTATTAAAGACCTCGAAACCAAGATTGGGCGACTGATTGGTTTCAACAGAAACGTAGAAACTCCCTTAGGAAAGATCAAGCTGCCAGTATATATCGGCCCAATAAATCGCGATATAGAATTTCATGTTATCCAATCAGAGTCACCTAATAAGGCCACTCTTGGCAGGGGTTGTCTCCACGATATGAAGGTCTTCCCCTCATCTCTTCACTAAAAACTAAAGTGTCAAAACGAGCAGGGAATCATAGAAATCAGGGGTGATTAGGCCAAAGCTCTGCACTTGTTTCGTAACTGCCATCAAAATGAAGAGGGACTAGTCTAAGAATAGTCAAAATTTGAAACTTCAGAGGATGATCATATCAAATAGCAACTAAAAGGTGTTCAGCAGGGGGGTCGAAGAGACATGAATATCCCCTGATGAATGAATAATGGAGGAACTCATCATCGTTCCTTTGGATTCATGTCAATCGAATAAAACCTTTATGATATGATTAGAATTACTTAAGGATAAAGTAGAGAAGCTCATCCACTTCATCAAGAGCAACGTGGATACCTTCGTATGGCAACCATACGATCTCCCGGGCATAGATTCGGACATTGCATGTTATTGACTTCATATGGATGAAACTTTTCGCCTGATCAAATAGAAGCTAAGAAAGTCGGCGCTAGAAAAAGTCAAAGTTGTAGAAAATGAAATTGAAAACCTTTTTAAGGTTAGTTCTATTAAAAAGGTCAAATTCTCGGATTAGATCTCCAATACTAGTGTGGTCAATAAGAAGAGTGAAAAATATAGGGTATGTGTAGACTTCACCGATCTTAACAAACATTGCCTGAAAGACAGTTTTCCATTACCCTGGATAGATCAGCTTGTAAATTAAATAGTCAAACACCAGAGCATGAATTTCATGGACACATAATCTAGGTATCATCAAACACCATTGTCCATCCCAGATCAAGAGAATACATCATTCATCATTACCCTGGAGATTTATTATTACAATGTAAAGCCGTTTGGTTTAAAGAACGCATGGGAAACCTAACAACATCTTATGACCAAGATGTTCAGACATGTATTCGCTCAACCATGTGTGACACCCCGCCTAATTAACCCCGGATGATCAGTCCTAAATTAAGTTAGAACAGGTTTCTCAGTTGGATCATCCTTAGCATCACTGTCGTCTTTTTAATTACTAACCACCTAAGTGAGAAAATTTGACCGGTGCCAAGTTTTATCTTTCATTAACTTAAATGAAAACTCATGCGGAAAATAAATTCACACAATTAATCACAATTAATTAAAACAACCATACACAATTAAATGACTAACCGAATAAACCATCGGCCCACAAATCCAACAAATATAAAATAAAGACAAGTAATCAATCTCAATAAGTCTGACAGAAACTAAATGAACTGTGAGCGACATGCTCGAATTAACTGATAGAAGTCTCTACTCTAGAATGAAAGAATGAGGCGTCTATTAAAACTCCAGCAACATCCACATATGCTGCAGCAACGGATTCCCTGAAACAAAGTCAAGCCTGGCGTCCCTGTGGCTGGACACCTAAAAGGTTTTTAAAAAAATTTATAGCAAGGGTTAGTACCCAAAAATATTTGAAAAACATTTAACAAATGATTAACTTGCAGTAATAAATAAATATGCATGCTCTCTATATTTTAGTTAGTGTCGCACTCCCTTGAGGACGTCCTCAGCCCTCCTCTAATGTGCACTACTAACGCCTTAAATAAATTCACCTAGTTTTTCATCTTATGACTAGATAAATTACAAGGCCCTTTACAAACACCCGACTCTAACCGAGTATAACTTAATTATGATTTTTAAGTTATTATCGTCATTAACTTAATTAAATCATTTCCCTTTTTAATTTCTTATAACTTCCACATCTGTTATACATATAATACAACTCATGCTTTGTATTAATTTGCCCGCATATAATTATTCACTTAATTATATACTCAGTCACATTACAGTATTCACAAACATACTAATATAACATTTAATAATAGTATTTTTCCCCGAGTAAAGTCCCACCGGGTAAATTTCCTCTAAAGTGTTATCCCACTAGGTATATTCACCTGACCTAGTTACCCCAAGCCAGAATTTCTCCCCAACTTGGTTATTACTTAAATATTGGAGGCGGTCATATTCCTTCCCTGAAAGTGAGATGCCCCTCACCCATATAACGAACGCTATGACCTGGGATTATACTCGCCCTACTCCTCAAGCTAGGGGATTCATCCACTACGCGCAACCTCCCCCTATAGTACTAGAGAATATAGTAATAATATCTATCACTGATATTAAAGCACACCCATATATATATATATATATATATATATATATATATATATATATATATATATATATATATATATATATATATCCCGGCTATACCGTGTACTAAGTCCGTAACACAAGCCTATTCCATTTTATAATGAGTTTGTGGCCCAACTCGAATTTTTAATTAATTTGCACATAAATTTCTTTTGGTAACGCCCTAACCAAATATATCCGGACTTACTTTCGTGGCCCGAATTAACATCACCCGAGTCTCAATCCCCGACTCTAAATTATTTAGCCTTTACCTAAATAAAATTTATATCTCTGTATTCCTCAACCGTTATTCTCGGACTTGTTCACTATATCCATATTTAATCCTTTCGAGCAAACTTTCCAAAATTCGACCTTAGTGTGTCACACCTAATTTCTCCAAAACCCAATAAATTTTTAAATTATGATGTCACACTAAGCCGCCTTCAAATTCTAATTAATTTTATTCACTATTAATTAGATTTTAAATCCATGTATTAATTTATCAACAATTTAAGGCATGGAAAAATGTTAAATTAAAAATTTCTACATATAAAGGAAAACTGGGCGAACTGTCAAAATTTTTGGACCATCGATCGATCAATGGTCCCCCTTCGATCGATCGATCAAGCAGGTCCTCGTCTTCCTCGAGTTGGTTGTTTCAGCCATGGACGCCCACCTCCAAACCCTAGTTTCTTCTATGCTGAAAACTAAGCATTCCCATCGATAATAAACATCAAATACCTTATATGAAACCTCTATAAAGTCCATCAACATCAAAATTTCACTTTCTCTACTGTTTTCACAGATTTGGGGTAAATTTACATTCAGTCTTTAACCCATTTAAACATCAATTTCTTTCCACCAAACTCATCTCTAAATCATCCGGTTTACACATCTTACCAGATATAAATACACAACCCCGATTATTTATGATATTCTAATCCATTTATAAATCAGATTCATGATTTACAAAACCCCATGTTTATACCCCTTTAAAACCCAAAACGAATTTCTTTGATTATACACATCACATGAATATGAATTTAAATACACTTTATATGCTACAGCAAGTTAACCACTTGTCTTAGGGTTCGTAGAGTCTGAATTTGGAACCGTGAGTGCTCAAGGTTGAAGATGACTCATTTATGCTCTCCCGTGATCCCCAAATTTGGCTTTGACTGTTGTTAGGGTTTCCTAACCCTCTAAGTCCTTTCTCTAATTAATTCAGCCGTTCCCTTGTTTCTTTTATTTGTTTAATTAACCTTAATCCCGTTTTTTGCCTAATGGTCCAAGCCCAAGTGACCCAAATGCCCCCATGTGGGCCCGACTATGCTTAAAAACGTCCCGTGACCCGTTTACTACCCCCGGGTACACTTTTCTGACTATCTCGGCCCATCCGAACTCAATCGTACACTCAAAATTAGCATGTGAATTAATTTCTAAAAAGTTCTTATTTCACACCCAAATTAGTCTATACCGACTGCCGACGGAAATAATTACATATCCCGTCATTAATATCCGAAATGACGTAAATACAATATTACTATTCACTTAGTAAATAAGTTTTTCTTAAATATTAACCATTCACTTCCCGATTAATATTTAAATAAAATTTCCCTAATTAATTCAATTAAAATTACGACTCACCAGTAATTTTTAATTCCCGAATTAATTAAATATTTAATGCATGAAAATACAGGGTGTTGCACAATGGAGGCCTATATTGACGATATTCTCATAAAAAGAAAATGTGTATCCTATTATATCAAGGATCTCACAAAGACTTTCAAAATCCTTAGGAAATACAAGATGAAGTTGAATGCCTCCAAGTGCATCTTTGGAGTAAGCTCCCATAAGTTCTTAAGGTACTTAGTGATGCAAAGGGGGATAAAAGTTAACCCTGACCAGATCATGGCTCTATAACATATTAGTAGGCCAACTACCATCAGAGATGTACAAATTCTCATCAGAATGCTAGTCCCCCTAAATCAATTTATATCTAGGTCATCGAACAAATAACGATCGTTCTTCCAAGAACTAAAGAAAACAACTTCAACAGTTTGGACAAGGAAATGTGATCAGACACCTGAAGGAATTCGATAGTACTTGGGATCTCCTCCTTGTTGTGAACTCCTACAATCGGTAAAGATCTCTACTTGTACTTGGCCATCTCACAACATGCAACCAAAGCAACATTGGTGCGATTACAGGTCAGAGAGTAAAGATCGATATACTATGTCATCCATACTCTCCATGAGGCATGAACCAGGTATATCCCTAATGATGATAAGATGAAACTGACATTGTTAATAGAGTCTAGGAAGTTGAGACATTACTTCGACACCTGCACAATAGTCGTCCTCATGATATACCCATTGAAATATTCTCTCAAGAAAGTAGATCTTTCCAACATAAGGACATAATGGTCCTTGGAGCTGGCACAATTTGACATCAAGTATGAGACACGAATTGCAGTCAAAAGGCGGTTTTTAGCCTACTTTATGGTCAAGTTCTTGATATCACCACCGGGAAAAGAGGAAGGGATGAATCTAATTCTAGAATCATTAATCGTTAGCGAAAGTGATCAAAAGTGGAAGTTATTCATTGATGGGGCAACCAATGAGCGTGATATCAGAGTTTGGATCGTCATTGCCATGCCACATGGTTTTCTCGTAGAACAAGAAGTAAGTAAGACTAATATTCAAAGGCTCCAATAACCAGTTCGAATATAAAGCTATGATCTCGATTTAGGAGTTCACTATATAATTATGTATTGTGACTCTCGACTGGTCATAAATTAACTCATCGGGAAGTACAAATCTAGAGATCCAATAATACTTGCTTACAAAGATAAAGTAAGAAGACTCATGCAACGGTTCAGGTCATCCTCAATGGAGCAGTTACCAAGGAATAATAACAGCCACGCAGATGCATTAGATATCTTGGCATCATCCATTGACATCGATTCAAAAAGAACCATTGAGATTGAGTATATAGATCTGCCAAGTAATTATGAACCGAAACCAGTGTTGAATATCTTGCAGACCGAGATTGCATGATCTAGTCATCAATTACTTAAAGATAGATAAATTTCCCTCAAACAACAAGGATGCATACAAGTTAAAGATTCAGTTAGCAAGGCTTTACCTTAATTTTAATAGAAAAATTATCAACGATCATTCATCGGTCCTCTACTCGAGCCTGTCCATCCAGAGCAAGTGGGAGGAATCCTCAATGAGATGCACAAAGGTAGTTGTAAAACACATGCAATTGGTAAATCACCGTCTTATAAGGCGAGTTCTCAAGGTTATTAGTTTCCTTTCATGCAGAAGGATGCTTTGCAGTTCACCCGTAAGTCCATCAAGTACCAACAGTTCTCCCCAATCATCAAACAGTCAGTTATAAATTTTAATCCACTCACGAGTCCCTGGCCTTTTGCTTAATGGAGAATGGATATCGTGGGACCTCTACCAGTAGCACCCGAAAAATGAAAGCACCTGATAACTATGGCCCACTATATAATGAAGTGGGTAGAGGTAAATCCTCTCACCCATATCAGAGAAGAATATGCTAGGCAATTCGTGTAGAGGAATATAATTACAAGGTTTGGGGTTTTAAGAGCACTGGTCACCAAAAACATAACATAATTTGATAATGTCATTTTTTGAAACTTTTGTGTAGAGCATGGGATTCAAATTCACTAAACATCAATGGTGTTACCTTAATGAAATGGCCAGAATGAAATCACTAACAAGACTCTAATGTCAGGGATCAAGCATCGACTGGAAAATGCAAAAGGAATATGGGTGAATGAACTCCCTTGTGTCTTTTAAACGTACAGAATAACACCGTGAAGGCCGACCAAAGAAATGCCCTATTCCCTGGATTATAATATTAAGGTTGTCATCCCTCTTAGCATCGGTTTCATAACTCTCAGATCATAATTTTTTTAAGATGGTTACAATAACGATCAGGTGGCTCACGAGTTGGATCTGACCGAAGAGCGAAGGGAGAAGGCTCTTGCACACTTAGAGACTTATTAGAATGAATTGGAAAAGTAGCATGACAATAAGGTTAAGTTAAGAGATTTCCATGTCGACAGTTTGGTACTCAGAAAGCTTCCACTGGCGAAAAAGAAACCTTCAGATGGGAAGTTAGAACCAAATTGGCAATTCCTTTACAGAATAGCTTAGAATGCTGGTGGCGAGTCATATCATGTGGACGAAATAAATGGAACAGTAGTCCCAAGGTCATGGAATGCCATGAACCTTAGGAAATTTTATCACTCGCCACATGATAATTGGGTTGGCCTAAAAGAGGTAAAAGCCCACCTAATAATTGGGTGATACAACTTAGACGTAAGTTGGTCACCTATTTTTAGCTTAAACCCACTCAAACAGTGGTACGACTTGAAAAAGGTCGGTCGCCTAAGAACTTGGCACTAAACCCACCTAAAAACGGTATTATAGCCCAAGTCGGGTCATTTGGCCTAAAAGAGGCAAAAACCCACCTAAGAAAATGGTGGTACAACTTTAAATAAGTTGGTCACCTACGCTTAACACTAAACCCATTAGAGAATGGTAAAATAACCAGAGTTAGACTGGTCGGCTAAAAACAGACATATAAATCATTTAATAACTAAGTGGTATAACTTGAAAAAGGTTGGTTGCCCATGTTGGGGGCACACTAACTTTTAACAATTAGGTTTGATCTATGAACATATTTTTCAAGGCAGAATTAGGTAAATAAAGTACTGAACATGTCATATGAAAAATGGTAATGAAGAAATTTAAATACTTCCATTACTAATAGCAATATCGCTAAGTCCTACAAAAGATGACCGAATGGTCTATAATAGTTTAGAAAAAAATGTAACTAGGAAAAAGGGGTGACCTCCCTTTGACCTGCAACAACATCATCCCCCTAAAGTAGAGTGGAAGGATTAGTGGTGACGTGGTTCAAAGCCTCAATGATTCAGCCGATCTCCTCCACAACCTAGTTTTCCTCTACAGTGTGAGAACCACTAGTAGCAAGATCAGAAATAGGGGCCACCTCGAGGTCCTCACCCCCTTCCATTGGTTTCTCCAACGGGGGATATTCGTCATAGGCCAAAAACCTTTGGGAACTTTACCCCATTGGAGGCCAACAACCTAGCCTTTATTGAAGGCAACAGACTCGTGGTAGTTCAGTTGAGAGGTGACCTCTTAGACCGTCGCTTCAAAGCCTTCATCAAAGGCCTTATTACGGCCATCCTCACTTGCCTTCTCCAGGGTTCTCTTCTGTCGCTAAAGGATTAGATTCTGGAGAACCTTCTGACAGAAAGCGATCTTCAATTTGGATAAATCGATGTCCACCCGATTAAATTTGTTTTGAGTCTTATTACCCTCTTCCACAGTCTTATCTTTACTAGTCTTCTCATCCTTTAGCTTTTGGGTGAGATCGATCACCTCTATCGTATTGGCCATCAAAATGTTTTTCAAATCGTTGTTGGACTCAAAGAGTTGGTCGTTTCTCTTCCTCAAGTGTTCGACTTGGTTTACAAGCTCTTGGGTGACCTGTAAAGCCTAGGGAGAGGAAAGACAATAATCACTTTAAGAAAATTACAAAAACAAATCCAAATAAGGAAAGAGACTACCAAAATTCCGTGTCGGAGGCCCTATTTATTAAGATGTTCAACGTATAATCCCCTCAGGTCTATCATGTCAGGGGAAACATTGTCGCTTGAGCAATGGAATAAGCGACCTCTGTATCCCCGTGGGACGAATCAACAACTATGATCGACTCCTTACCTTTAATAAAGGCAATTTCCCAAGGATGAGCTCCATTGCCTTCGGGAGAGGGAGTTTGATTACGACTCGATGTATTTTTCTTATTGATTGCCACTAGTCGATTGGATGTTGGATGAATAGAGGAACGATATTTGGCGAGAGACTTATCAAGCCTTCATTGTCTGGCTTGTTCGTCGGCTTGGTTTTCCTTGCCCTTTGGCGCTTAAGCTCCTAGGAATCTTTATCCCTAAGGGTTATAACCCTTTTATTTTACCCGACCGCATTCTGAGTGTCTTGACCATTTTGGGCACCTTATTTTTTTTTATCAGCTGTAACAGCCGCCAAGTCAACCGTCCTCCTTCGTGGGATTGTCATATCTTTAGTTCTTCTAGAATTAGAGGGAATTTGAATTCTTTAATGCAGAAATTCTCTTTTGCCTCTACCTCCTCCTAAATATGACCTGACATACTTTCCTACCTATAAGATAAAAGGAGGTCTAAGTCATCAAAAATAAAATCCTCCTCTTCAACCTCTTCGTCTTGATCATCGTTGGATTCGGTCGAAATAACGTAAGGGGACTCTTCCTCCAAGTGAACTCCTCTCGTAACTTTACTTAGCACTGTATTAATTGTAGGGATGTATTCGTCCAATCATAATATAATTAGTAACAATGACTTCAGTAACAATGGTGATGTTTTTTATCGAAGTGACGATCAATTCGCAACCGAGCAAAACATGAGCTGCTCTCTAATGAGGACGGACATTGATTGGAGTTTGTCTCTTCCAAACGAATTGAATATCTCTCAAATTGACTTGATAATCTTATGGATTGAGATTTAAGAAGTGATTCCCACCAAAGGTGTAATCGATCAACAGTGAAAATGAAAAAATTAAAGTTCGTTATAGAAGCGATGGGCAACCTACCAGGTTTTCCCTTCATTAAGGGAACTTGGAGTCCCTCATAATTTTCACCATAGAAATACCCAAAAAACACAAGGATATTCTTTTCGGTATCCTTTTTCAATCTAGGCAAGTATGTAACCTGATTGTGAGAATTATACTTAGCTTAGAAATGGTATACATCAATCCCTGGCTTGGAAATGGTATACATCAGTCCCTCAGGAAGACCTTAGGTCTGCCGAAGAAGTTATAATAAAGACATAATTGGGAGTCATTAGTGGCAAACACCTCATATTTCCTCCCACGTCTAGACATGGCAAAAATGTTGAGAAGAGGGAGATGAAAATAAAAAGAGTGGGAAGCTTTGGTGAATATAAGTTCTCTAGATAAAGAGGGGTAAGAGAAAAATACCTTGCAATGATAAAATCGCCTAACGTATAAGATTTTTGAGGCCTTATACATTCTGGCGTCAAATCCAAATAAATGGTGTCCGATTATTAGGTCAGACATCTACACTAATGGTAAAGCATCACATTGGTAGTTCGCAATCATTAGCCAGAAAAGCATATTGGTAGTTCGCGTACCTAACGAGTGGAAAGAGTGCATATCAGAAAATTATGAGTGCAACCCACTTCTAGAAGTGAGCCCATGGAAAGTTAGAAGCAATAGTTGAATAAACCCAAGAATGATATGTGTCCATACATTAATAGCAAGACTAGGTCAATCACCATTCTGGCCGACCTCCCTAGCCTTGGGGTAAGTTAAGGGAATATAGTTTAGCATAAGCCATGTGGCTTACACGTGGAATTCAAAATAAACCAGCGTAATCGGCAAAACATAAAGGGGAAATAAGTGTAAAACTAGGGAGATCAGGTAGACGATGTGGACATCCAGTCCTACTAGGACTCTATAACTTGTGATAGGATCAACATAAAGAGACCTAGGAAGATAGGACATTTTGTACTTATAAATAAAGGCGACCTCACCTAATTGGAGGGTATTGATTTTGTATCCTGCTCAGGGCAACTTGGAATCATAGTTAGCAAACTTAGCACTTCAATCGTCCTTTATTCTTCCGGGAAATATACTATTCTCCCTCCCTTCCCCGTAAACATAGGTAGGATGATCTGTTGACCTATGTACATCATGTGTTCTTTATTTGCTACTATCCCCTACAAAAACGTTGAGGATAAACGAATTAAGAAGATATTTTATGCTCATAAAGGGGGAAAAATATAAATCTATATTAATTACCAAGTGATGGAGAGAGGGTGAGAGAGAGTAAAGAGAGACATACTATATACCTTTATGAAGGTATGGAATATATTTCAATAGTGAGAGATCTACAAAAAACAAAGAAGACATATTAAATATAGAAATTAGGGTTTAAAAATATAATTTCACAATCAAGCCACAACACACATCATTTGAACCCTATCTTATGGGATAAATAGTAATTTTTAGAAAATAAAATATATAAAAATGGAGAGGGCGACAGACTATACCTCTTATTTAAAAAATAACTTTTTGAAAAATCTATATTATAAAAAAAATGGGAACCAATTTTTTTTTCAAAAATCCCGTAAAAAAATAAAGTCGAATGAGATGGAGAGACGTTAAAAAGAACTTGTGGTGGCTAGACATCAAGGAGTGAGAGGGGTTTAAAAAGAGATGAGGTTAAATGGATATATATATATATATATATATATATATATATATATATATATATATATATATATATATATATATATATAGAGAGAGAGAGAGAGAGAGAGAGAGAGAGAGAGTATGGAAAAAGGGCTTTAGCCATTTTATTTATAATAGAAAAGACTAAACTTTCTAGTTTTTACTTAGGAAAAAGAAAATACCAAATGATTATGAATGAAATGTTCGAGAGAGGGAAATTCTAGAGACACATAATAAGAAAGAATAAGAAAGTGAGTAGATATATTTAAAAGAGGAAAAGAAAGAGTCATCCATAGATTTTTTTTCTCCACGGTATATTAAGAGATATGTGGAGTAAATGAATACTTATTAAAGATTGACAATAACGGAGAATTTCATGTGACACCTAGCCTAATAAAATACCGAGTGATAAGTCCAATATCAAATTAAACAATAATCTCAAATGGTTTCATTCTCAGCATCACTGTCGAAAACCATTTAATTACTAATAACCTATTAGGTCTGGCGTCAAAATTTTAAACTTTCTAATATTTTTAACTTAAGCGCACAATAAAATCCATCCACACAATGATATAAACAACGACTTAAATGAATAAATAAATAACAGATAACTCTCGGTAAAACATTTATTACAACCAAATAGAATGGGCGTAAAAGAAAATACGACGAATAAAATAAACGACAACAGTTGGGTAACATGCTCGAATATTAAAACAATACCTCCCATCTAGATCACCAGGATAGAAGCATCTATATAATTTTTTGCCAACATTCACAGCTGCGGCAACAACATCTGACTCGAAAGAATAGTCATCCAGGCATCCCTGTGTCTGGACACCTAAAAAGTATAACAAAGGAGAAGAAAAAGAAAAGATAGATACGAGTCAGAGCCCGGGTTTTGAAAAAAAAATTAGCAAGTAACATACTTTAATATTAAAAAATATGTTATTCTCCATATTCAAACTGGTATCGCACTCACATGAGATACCCCTCACCTCTCATCTAGCAATACACACCTAACGCATGTATTTTAAATACCCTATTTACGTTACCCAGCCTAAATAGCACCTCGCCAAAACTTCCAAGTCACCATACGCTATCTCACATCTCGCGTAATATAAAATATTCTAAGCTATCGCCCAAGTTTATACATTATAATCTCTCACTTATAATTTATCCTTACATTCTGAAAAACTTTCACTAGTTATTTACACTATTCACATTTTAATGTTCCTTATCTCGTATATAATATTCTCAACTTTATATACGTATCACATATCTCACTCCCGATTTTATACTCCAGGATGATCCATAAATTATTACACAAGTTCATTCATTGTTTTGTCTGTATATATATATATTTTTCGCATCTCATATATATATACAATATACTGTACGCATCAAGTATATGCATACTTATATATTACACACTATATAAGTATAATAACCATCCCTCAGAGCTATAACTCAATGGATGCAGTCTGTACAATGCTATCGTCCTCCAGGGAGAACACGCATCGACCTGGGCAACCGGGACGGGATCTGACACCGGCCCAAATCCAAATCACAATGTACGGTAAGCGGTCATAGTTCCTCACCGACAATGAGAACGAAGCATACCCACCTCGTCTCACCCCTGATAAATTCGACACAATATAAAAATAGACGCTATGACCTGGGGACTATACGCTCCCTGCTCCTCAAGCCAGGGGATTCACCCACATCTCACAACTTCCCATGATAGAACTAGAGGAGTATACTTCACATTAATATATCAATCACATATAGATACATTTATAATTACATCATATATATACTGTCTCTATACCTGTATATACACACACACACATATATATATATATATATATATATATATATATATATATATCACATCAAATCCGACTATGATGCCTATCTCTCATGGTATTAGCCTAAAATCCCAAATATATCAATTCGTATTAATCAACAAGTATACACACAACTTATTTTAATCCCATAAGTATTCACTCACTTATGATATAATTCTCACATTGATTATTTCTGAATAATAGGTTATCATGTCTGCTAATATTCTTAAATCATCCTACTCCCACCTTAGGATTTTATTCGTAACAATAGATATTCGGTATATATATATAACTGAAATATATATTCTATAGGCATAAATATATATACCCGCCGAATAATTCCTCAAATGTCGTTCACCCCAAACATTCTTAAAATTTATACCCCGGATTTATTCCCACAAATTCTAAGGGTATCACTCGTTTCATCACTTAGAGGTCCTCACACTCCATATTGAATCCCTTACTATTTATCGCTAAAAGGAATTCTTCTCTAATCCTTTTTAGTCCAAGAAAATCTCTCAGAATTTTTTCCTGACGAAATCGAACCGAACCCATGGCCCTAAAAACGAACCGATCCGGTTCCAATAAATGAACCGAACCGATGGCCAAATAAACGAACCGGTCCTATGACTAATAAATGATTATTATCACATCAAAATCATATGAAATCATCTCCCCCAAACCCATTTTTGATTCAAGAATCCCAAACCTCAAATTCATAATTTTCTCACCAATTATGATATGAACAATAAACACACTTAATAGTTAAAGCAAGTTAAACACTTGCCTGGTTGGATAAATCTGATGATCTCGTGCCGAAATCCGTCGGAGCTTGGCCAAAAATCTCCTCTTTCTCCCCTTTTCTACCTTTCTCTTCTTCTTTATTCTTTTCTCTTCTTTTTTTCTATTTCTTTCTTTCGTTCGTGCCCTTGTAAGAGAGAAATAAGGGTTATCCCATTATTAAACCCAAAATTGACTCGTATACACAAATGCGAGTCCTTATTGGTCCAAAAAGTCCCTGGTACCCAAACACTACTGTTGATACCAAATTTAATCTACTGAAGTGGACCAATCCTATGAAGATACGTGCCTATCTACATGGCAACTACAAACACTTCCGAGGAACCCACTCGCTCCGAGGAACAAGACTACAACGAGGAAGACTAGTTCCCCGAGGAACACTGCTTACTCCGAGGAACTCATACGCTCCGAGGAACAAAACCTCTCCGAGAAACTCTTGAATACCAAGAAGCTTAGGCGATCCGAGCAACTCAGGCTGTCCGAGCTGCATCTCAAATAAAGCATTAATAGCTGGATAACCAACAGTTCAACTGATTCCTTAAATGCTTATGATTCAGACGCACACGCAAAAAGGGCATTAAATGTATTACCCTTTCATATGTATATCATTCAATGTATTACCCTTTCACATTACAGCCCAGGGCTATAAATACATTATACAATCCTCATTGTAAGGGATCCGAATCCAAACCTTGGGATCGAGAACATAATTTCTTGTAATCGAGAATTCCAAAACACTTAGCAATAAAGCAACAGTGGACGTAGGCCATTCTTATAAGGCTGAACCACTTTAAAATTCTTTGTCTCATTTATTTATCTGTGATTGAATAATTAGAGTGATCTAATTTTTTACATCAACAGATTGGCGTCGTTTGTGGGAAACGACTGATAATATCGTTTTTCATCAAAAATATTCCATTATCAATGGCGGATATTCCTGAATCCAGCAATCGAAACACTGGAACCCCTCCAAATCCGTCTGCTCCACCAATTGTTCCAGATCTGACTGGAATAATGGCAAATCTGGCTCAGGGCCAGACCGTCATGCAAGAAACAATGCAACAACTCATCCAAACCCTCCATGGCGATGCATCAGCCCATTCCGGACCACGAAGCATTCAAAGAAATACTCGTGCGCCTTATTCGCATACTAGGCGTACTAACTCACATCGCAATGAGGAATCTGATGATTTCTCTTATCAACCTGGGCGAACTTCGTCTGTGCGAGCCACGGATACTGAACAACGTGTCACCCTCTCCCCAGAAAGGACCAGCTCGTTGGAAAGATTAAGTACGGTTTCTCCTTTCGACCGATTAGGCCCTAAGAGGAACAAAAGTCCTCTTAATGCAGCGTTGAGGAGCTTTCGACGACCATCAGATTTAAGGGAAGGATCTGCCCAGTCGCGACCAGCTGCTCGTCAAGATAGATCCTATGATCGACCAGTTGCTCGTCAGGATAAATCCCAGGAAGCTACTTCAACGCGATCAGTTGTTCGAACCAATAGGCCCGAGGAAGGAAATGATGCATGGAAAGGATCTATTCAAAGGCTGGAGGATAGATTAGGGGAAATGGCTAAGGCCAAGAATCCTCTACAACGAACCTTTGTTTGAGGAACACCTTTTGTCCAGGACATTGTTGATTTTCCAACACCATCAAAGTTTAAAGCACCTGTTGTGACTCCCAAGTATGATGGAAATACTGACCCTGTCCTTCATATAGAACAATACCAAGCTGCAACCGACATCTATGTTGTCCCAGATGAGATGAGATGCAAAGCATTCTCGGGAACACTTACCGGATCTGCTCAAATATGGTATAATAGCCTTCCTCGGGGTAAGATTTCAACTTTTCTTTAACTGGCCGAGCTATTCATTGGGAATTTCTGCTTTGGGGCAAAGCCAGTTAAACGAGTAGCACATTTGTTAAGTGTTAGACAAAAAGCTGGTGAGAGTACCAGAGATTATATAACTCGTTTTAATAACGAGAAACTCGAAGTCATTGATTATGAGGAGAAGACAGCGATTACCGCTTTGATGAGTGGACTACTTCCAAACAAGTTGTACTACACTTTGGCCAAAGATCCACCTCGAACCATGTCGGATCTGATGGTAAAAGCATCCAAGATTATGAATGCCGAGGAGGCTATGTCTGCGAAGAAGAATATGGACGCCAAAGAAACCAAGGTGGAAGGTGATAAAGCTAAGAAGAACGAACATAAGAACAATGGTGGTGACAAACAATCCAAAAATAGGTCGTCATGGGAGGTCTTGAGGAAATTTGATAATTACACACCTTTGAAGGTAAATATCAACCACGTCCTGGAAGAAATTAAGAATAGCGAGGAGTTAAACTGGCCAAAGAAAATGAAGGCAAACCCTGACACGAGGAATAGGGAAAAATAGGGAAAGCTAGCAAAATATATTGATCGGGGAGGCGAAAGAAGAAACAACGATCGAAATAGAGAGAGGTCTAGATACCCTCGTCGAGTAGAGGAGAACAAGAAGAGAAACCATGAAGTTGATCCAGAAGATGACCCCGATCTTCCCAAGAAACCAAGGCAGCCAGAACGAGAGGTATTTTCAATATGCTTTGGGTCATTTGATTGTAATGTTATTATAGGAGGAGATGCAGGAGGAGGAGACCTTACTGCAGAAAGAAAAGCTTACCTCGGTGAGGCTTAAGCTTGCTCGTACATTCAGCGAATAAATCTAGCTGAGGAAGATCGCTCGAGAAAGGTAAACAAGGAGAAATTGGTTATCGGTTTTTCAAAAAATGACATTGCAGGTGTTTTATATCCTCATGATGACCCGCTAGTGATCAAAATGAGAATGAAGGAAGTCATGATTTCAAGAGTGTTGGTCGATAATGGTAGCTCGGCAGACATCATGTTCTACTCGTGTTTCGATAGTTTAAATCTAAAGCTATCTCAATTGGAGCCTTACCACAGACCCCTCATCGGTTTTGCTGGCGAGAAAGTATTTCCACTTGGGACGATCAAGTTGGATATATTCATTGGTACGTGGCCTGCTTGTCGTACAGAAAGAATACATTTCTTCGTGATGGATAAGAATGTCCAATCATCGTACAATATCATCATGGGAAGAGTAGGATTGAAGAAGTTCGAGGCTGTGCCATCTACAGTACATCAGTGCCTAAAATTTCCAACAAACTTTGGAGTAGGAGTTGTGAAAGGTGATCAGAAAGTAGCTCGGGAATGCTATTATTCATCCGCCGAGCAAGAAGAACTGGAAGAATCAAAGAAAAAGACCACTACTTATCAAGTGGATGAAGGTGCAGAAATTGAAACATTGGATCTCCGAGATGAGTCGCAACTCGTAAAGGGTCAAGTGGTGGAAGCTACTGAAAATATCATTCTGGACGATGAGCACCCTGAGCAAACTACTCAAATAGGTTCATCGTTGGAGGCCTCATTAAAAAAGGAATTGATAACTTTCCTTAGAATCAGAAGATAAACTTTTGCATGGAGTCATGAAGATATGCCTGGGATAGACCCAAACTTCTTATGTCACGAGCTCAATGTGAATAAGGAGATCAAGCCTGTGAAGCAGAGAAGAAGAGTATTCAGTCCCGAGAAGAATCAAGCTATACAGGAGGAAGTCGAGAAGCTCCAGAAAGCTTGTTTCATTGAAGATGTTAAATATCCAAATTGGTTAGCTAATGTGGTGATGGTAAAGAAGAAAAACAACAAATGGAGGATGTGTGTAGACTTCACCGACCTCAACAAAGCATGCCCAAAGGATCACTTTCCACTCCCCCGAATTGATCAGCTGGTGGATGCTACCTCGGGACACGAGTTGCTGAGCTTCATGGATGCTTATTCTGGCTACAATCAAATTAAAATGAAACCTGAAGACAGGGAGAGTACTTCTTTTATTACCCCTAGGGGAACTTATTGTTATAATGTTATGCCTTTTGATTTGAAAAATGCAGGTGCGACATATCAGAGGCTGATGAACAAGGTCTTTGCTGAACAAATCAGTGACAACATGGATGTCAATGTTGACGATATGCTGACAAAAAGCAAGAAAGATGTCGATCATCTAGTTGACTTAAGCCAGACTTTTGATCAACTAGATAAATATCAAATGAAACTGAACCCGATGAAGTGCATCTTTGGAGTACGAGAAGGCATGTTTCTCGGGTACATTGTCAATCAACGAGGCATTGAAGCAAATCCTGAAAAGATCAAAGCTCTATTAGGACTGCGATCTCCAACGACGAAGAAGGAAGTACAGAGTCTCACAGGACGAGTAGCGGCACTCAACAGATTTGTGTCACGAGCAACTGATAGATGTCTCCCATTCTTCAAGACACTCAGAAAGACTTTTGAGTGGAATGATGAATGCGAGAAGGCTTTTCAAGACTTGAAGAGATACTTGGGAGCACCCCCATTATTGTCTAGGCCAGTGATGGGAGAAAAATTGTACTTGTACCTTGCAGTGTCCGAGATTGCAGTTAGCTCGGCGTTGATCAGAGTGGAGAATGGAGTACAAAAGCCAATTTATTACACAAGTAAGGCCTTCCGAGGAGCAGAGATCAGATATCCAAGGCTGGAGAAAATGGCACTGGCACTGATTGAGGCGAGTAGGAGAATGAGGCCATATTTCCAGGCTCATACCATAGTAGTATATACTGATATGCCATTGAGGCAAGCCCTGCATAAGCCAGAAAAATCAGGAAGATTGATGTACTGGGCAATAGAACTCGATGAATATGATATAGTCTATGAACCTAGATCATCGCTTAAAGGGCAAGCTGTAGCAGACTTTATAGCGGAGTTCACCTATCCTAATACCACCGAGGAGCAAAAGTTGCTCGCTGATCAACCTGTGGATGTTACAGGATCAACAAACACGAGCTCAGACCAATTTCGATTGGTAAAAGGGCGTGTGGATGTTATAGGATGTGATGCAGAGATAGTTGTGAGGACTCCGGACGAGGAACAAGAGTTGCTCGCTGATGAACCTGTGGATGTTACAGAATCGACAAACACTAGCCCAGACCAACTCCGGTTGGTAAAAGGGCAAGTGGATGTTACAAGATCATTGACTTCGGGCTCAGACCAACTCCGGTTGGTAAAAGGGCAAGAAGAAATGATCGACGAAGAGCAAGAAAAATCCGAGGAGGAAAGGAATGAACAAATATTTCACCGAGGAACTCTAACTGATCAGAAATTTGAAGACGAGTTACCTATATGGAGACTATATGTAGATGGCTCATCTTGCACTGCAGGATGCGGCGCGGGGATAGTTCTGAGCACTATGGATGAGGTCGATATGGAATATGCCTTGCGTTTCCAATTCAAAGCTTCCAATAATGAGACTGAATATGAGGCCATGATTGCAGGACTTGGTTTAGCAAAAACTATGGAGGCGCAACATGTCATTATTTTAAGTGATTCTCAATTGATCATAAACCAAATGATGGGAGTATATGCAGTTAGAGGAGAATTAATGATCAGATATCATGCAAAGGCAAAGGAGCTGGTGTCAGAATTTTCCGCTATTCAACTGGTCAGAATACTAAGAATGGAGAATGCGAGAGCAGACGCTCTAGCTCGACTAGCATCAGCTACTCGCACCGAGCTACGACGAACAATCCCAATTGAAGTATTAGTTGGTCGGAGTATAGATGAAGATCTGACGATGAACTTTATCACCCTTGATTTAGGACCATCTTGGATGGATCCCATCAGGGCGTATATCGAGGAGGGAGAATTGCCAATTGACAAACTCGCAGCCAAGAAATTAAAGTTTAAAGCGACTCGGTATGTATTAACTAATGGTGTTTTATATAGACGAGGAATTATGGCAGGTTTGCAGAGATGCGTACATCCCTCCGAGGTGAAAGAATTGATTGAAGAAATCCATGAAGGGTCTTGTGGAGCACATGTAGCAGGTCGGACGCTTTTACAAAGGGTGATGACGCAAGGATACTACTGGCCGACGATGAGGGCTGATTGCATAGCCTACGCCAAGAAGCGTGACAAGTGCCAGCGCTTTTCCTCAATCCGAAGAACTCCATAAGCATTGTTGACACCCATAACTTCTCCTTGGCCATTCGCCATGTGGGGAATAGATTTGGTTGGACCACTGCCAACGACCCGAGGAAGGTTCAAGTATCTCGTCGTCGCAGTGGATTATTTTACTAAGTGGGTAGAAGCTGAGCCACTCATTGACATGACGTACGAGAAGGTGTACCAATTTGTTTGGAAGAACATCATTTACCGATATGGTCCCCCTCATGCCTTCATCACAGACCATGGAACATAATTTGATAACGAGGAGTTTTCCGCCTATTGTCACCAGTCAAACATTTTGAAGGTTCATTCAGCATCAGGCCATCCTCAAAGCAATGGGCAAACTAAAGTGACAAACAGAACGCTGCTGAATGGTTTGAAGAAACGATTGGATGATGCAAAAGCAAACTGGATCAACGAGCTACAATCAGTACTTTGGGCTTACCGAACTACTCCCGGAGTAGCAACTGGAGAATCACCATACATGCTGGCGTTTGGAAGTGAGGCTATCATACCTGCCGAGTTGGGTCTCCCATCACACAGGGTACTGAATTTCAATTCCCCTGTCAGCGACTTAATGAGAAGACTGGATTTAAACATGCTCGAGGAAGTTAGAGAAGAAGAAGCCATTAGAAATGCTGCTTACCAGCAGCGAACAGCTCTGTTCTACAACAAAAGGGTGAAGAAGTGCGACCTGAAAGAAGGAGACTATGTTCTGAAGAAAGTAATTCAAAAACACAATAAGCTGGAAGCAAACTGGCATGGACCATACCGAGTTACAGAAGTTGTTCGACCAGGAACTTATCGAATAGCAACTTTAGAAGGCGAGGAGTTTAAGAATGCATGGAACGCAGAGCATCTACGCAAGTACTATCAGTAATGTATATGTAATACAGTTCCATCGGTATGAATAAAATGAAGATATTCTGCCAAAGTCTCTCCTTTTTATTGAGAATTTTTCGGGGAATACTAGTGCTACACACTACTCGGCAAAACTCGGTAAAGCTCAGACTGCTCAGCAAAATATTCCTAAAAATGCCAACTTCGGTTGGTTAGGAAACAAAATATTCCTAAAAATGCCAACTTAGGTTGGTTAGGAAATAATATATTCCTAAAAATGCCAACTTCGGTTGGTTAGGAAATAAAATATTCCTAAAAATGCCAACTTCGGTTGGTTAGGAAACAAAATATTCCTAAAAATGCCAACTTCGGTTGGCTAGGAAACGATATATTCCTAAAAATGCCAACCTGTTTGGCTAGAAAACGATATATTCCTAAAAATGCCAACCTGTTTGGCTAGGAAACGATATATTCCTAAAAATGCCAACCTGTTTGGCTAGGAAACAAAATATGCTCTCAAATGCCAACTTATGTTGGTCGGAAGGTACGTACATTCTCGAAAATGCCAACTTATGTTAGTCGGGAGGTAAGATTATTCCAGAAGATGCAAAAGTTGCTAACTATGGCCGGTCGGGGATAAAAACCTACCAACTGTAGTTGGTCGACAAAGAAAATTTACCGACCTTGGTTGGTCAGAAACATTTAAGAGAAAAGTCTACTAACTATGGCTGGTCGGAGATAAAAACCCACCCTGTAGTTAGTCGACAAGCAAAGTTTACCGATCTTGGTTGGTCGGAAACATTTTATAGGTAAAATTATTTCAAAAAGACTAACTATAGCTGGTCGGGGATAAAAACCCACTAACTGTAGTTGGTCGACATGGAGAATCTAACAACTTTGGTTGGTTGGAAACATTTTAAACAACATTTTTATACTCATTACTTTATTATTAAGTGATCGAGCAACAGTATTGATACTCATTATTATACTCATAGTCCACTTGAGATACCATGGCAGTATTGATCGAGCAACAGTATTGATCGAGCAACATTTTTATACTCATAGTCCACTTGAGATACCATGGCAGCACACCCCTTATTCCACCCTTTGTCCCAGCCAGAGCTGAAGGACTTCTTCACATCAGCTTTCCTCTTGGTCTTCTCCAAGGCAAGCTTCTCGGACAGCAGGTTCTCAGCAGCCTTCAATTTATTTTTTGCCTCCTCCTTCTGCTGACCTACTTCCTGAAGTTTGGCCAAATCCTCCTCGGCAGCCTTGAGTTTATTTTCCAACTCTCCAGCGGCTTTGAGCTTCTCTTCAAGATCCTTATTTACCTTCTCCGAGGCATTTATTCTCTTCTCCAACTCCTTGGAGGCATCAACAACTCGAGCTTTCTCCTGCTCGCTGGAGGCAAGTTTCTTCTCCCAGACAGCTTTATCATCAGTATATTTCTGGCGAGAATCTGCCAGAGACTTGGTAGCTTCTTCCAAAGCTCCTTCCACGCTGAACGAGGAGCAAGAAGCCTTAATCACTTCATCCTTCTTCAGGATTATATTAAAGCAGCTCGTCAATTGTGAATAGAAAAAGAAAGCAAGTTAGAAACAAGAAATGACAAAGAAAATATGAAAAGTTCAAAGTAAAGAGACTTACTGAAGCAAGATGACGAGCATCCAAAGAAGTAACCATGTCCCGAGTAAGATTATCTTCATTACCTTGGACCTCGAGAATGGTCCGGGACTTCACCGAGCTCATGGCAGAGCTCAGAGGAACAAAAGTGGGAACTACAGTCCCAGCAGCTGGGGGCTGAGTAGTGGTGTCAGCCAAATTGACCGAGGAGCTTTTCTTCAGCCTCCTCGGGGGAACAAGTACAGATTTAACCAAGGAAGAACCCTTGGTCGGTGATATCACAATCACCTCTCCAGGAGCAGCAGACCTGCTCGGAGCCACTGCGGGCTTCTCGGGGACTTTAGGAGGAGCAGCTGGAGGAGCTGCATCAGTCTTCTTTTATTTCCCTTGGGACATCAATCCTAATCCTTTTTACCTCCCCAGAACCGGAGGCAGTTTTCTCAAACAGAGCAGGAGTTCTTCTTTTCTTCATCCTTTCACTTAAAGGAATATGGGATTCAGGCGATGAGCTTGTGGAAGCTGGAATTGGCTCTGATTCACTTATCACTGGACGAGCAGTGAAGGAAGTGGTATTGCTCTTGTATTGGAGCAGATACGAAGCTGATCTAATGTGCTCGTCGGCAACACTTTGATGCAGACTCCAGATAAGTTTCAAATGCCTTATATTGACATCTGCCTCTTTGGGGCACTTTCTCTTGCTATCAACTGCAAATAAATAAACATTGTTATCAGTGGCACATTTTATCAAACACAATAGAAGCATAATTTTAAAATAAAATGAAATAAAAATAACCTATCCCATTGCCATAAGGAGGGCATCTGGGACCCTGGTAAACCTCATCTCCAGTCAATGGAGAGTGTTGCCAATTTTTTATGACAACCCCATGTTCAAAATAATCCCTATTGGCATCAGGGAGATTAACTACTAAGGCTCTGTTTAAAAATATAGTTTTTAAATAATAAATATTTTCATTGACTGCCCATCTATAGCAGTACATGATTTCTCGAATTCCTATACGAGTTCCATGCACTTGATTTAACCTATGCACCCCATTAACTATTCTCCATGTGTTGGGGCCTATTCGTTCAGGAACAACGTCAAAATACTGATAGAATTCCAGACACAAGGAATTTGGTGGAAAAGAAAATCCACACTCGGCAAAAAAGAGACTGGGGAACCAATGTCCCTCAGCCAAATGGAAGTAATTAGAAGGCTCAGAAAGCTCTTCCAAGACAACCCAAGAGGGAATGGAGAAATCAGAACGAAATTTCTCAAGAGACTCAACAGGGTAAACCATGGTGAATAAAGAAATAAAGATGAAGGAAGAAGATCTTACAGGAAAAGAATGGATCTGTTGACAACGAACGACGGAAAAGATGAACGCACAAGAGAGTAGGAAGAGACGGCATAAAACTCAAAAGACGAAAATTTGGAAAGGTAGAAGACGATGGGAGCGTCTGTGAAGTTTAAATACCTTGCCTTGGGAAATGGTGAAGTAATGATTACAAAAAAGGATGATTACATTACCGGCGGCTTAAAAGATGAAAAGTGGCACGGGAATCGAAGCGGACAACAGCGGCCAAGAAGACGAAAAGTAATGCGGGAATCGAAGCACGCAAAAAAGTTCAAAAAAGCATGATTCTACGAATTGGGAATGAGAAATAAATACAAGGGAAATGCTCCTAAAAATCAGGAAGACTATTTAAAGCTACCATATTCCGAGAAAGAATGTTCCATACTCCTCAAATTTCGAACTATGAAATATTGGGGGCTTCTGTTGATACCAAATTTAATCTACTGACGTGGACCAATCCTATGAAGACACGTGGCTATCTACATGGCAACTACAAACACTTCCGAGGAACCCACTCGCTCCGAGGAACAAGACTACAACGAGGAAGACTAGTTCCCCGAGGAACACTGCTTACTCCGAGGAACTCATACGCTCCGAGGAACTCTTGAATACCAAGAAGCTTAGGCGGTCCGAGCTACTCAGGCGGTCCGAGCTGCATCTCGAACAAAGCATTAATAGCTGGATAACCAACAGTTCAACTGATTCATTAAATGCTTATCATTCAGACGCACACGCAAAAAGGGCATTAAATGTATTACCCTTTCATATGTATATCATTCAATGTATTACCCTTTCACATTACAGCCTCAGGGCTATAAATACATTGTACAATCCTCATTGTAAGGGATCCGAATCCAAACCTTGGGATCGAGAACATAATTTCTTGTAATCGAGAATTCCAAAACACTTAGCAATAAAGCAACAGTGGACGTAGGCCATTCTTATAAGGCTGAACCACTTTAAAATTCTTTGTCTCATTTATTTATCTGTGATTGAATAATTAGAGTGATCTAATTTTTTACATCAACAACTACTCTCGGGTACTCTATTTTGACTATTGCAGCCATTTCGAAAACAACCATGCACTCGAAATCTCCATCCGAGTCACTTATAAAAAATTGACATCTTAAACCCAACACATCTCCACATGTGTTTTTCGAATAGAATAACATCACATGTCGCTTTTATTCACCTGCGATATGAAATATAAATAGTCCATCTCATTTACTTATTTTAGTAAGTAAATATAACACATGTGAATATTAATCTGTCACTGGCAAATTAATATTCACTATTTACTTTAAATTCTCAAATTATTAAATTACACCCACTCAAGTAATTTAAATGTCCATAAAAGTACGGGGTATTACATACTCCCCCCCTTACAATAGAATTTTATCCTCGAAATTCGGACAAGACCGGTACCAAGACTCAGGATCTTTAACAACACCATATACTATAGTACCCAAATTAATCTCAAAGTAACATAATGGTTACTCCACAATACACCCGCTCGTGGCACCCACCTGTCTAAAAACTTAATCACTATAGCCCCAGCTTCAGCAAGCTTGTTCAATTCTCTTCATACTGATATACTCCATCAATCAATAATGGCACATAACACATTGTGCTTCTACTAACGGCATCCAAATAAAACAAGCCTATAAATCACTGGCTCTATTACCTCAATCTTATTGGAAGGCCACACATCACTAAGTATCAGCTTCTCATGTCCAACCCAACATAAAATTCTTATCCTAAGAGAAACCATAAGAACATCCGACCACTCCTGTGAGTCCTTTAAATCTCGGTTCAGGGTGACGTAACTCTTAAGACGTATAAAAATCTCCCAAAAATAGTTTGTGGTTAATGCTCCTCTCGATAACGGACTCTAAATCATATCTGATCCAAAAGTCTAATTATTTGCTCACCTCTAAACAACTAGAGGGAGAATGATCAGGATTTCCCACACAAAACCTTATTATGCACCTTATTCACAACAAACAGATACGAGTGACTACACACAACTTTACCAATCAATAATTTCTCCTCCCTATTATCGTACCATGCTTTACTTCAATTACAAGCTATGCCAATTTCCGAAGTAGACAAACCGTAGTGACTTCAAAATCTCATTCATACCACTTCACTAGTCTTCAATCACCTCCCGTCTGCTCATCGGGCCATAGGTGACACGACTTACCCAAAATAAAATATTATCCCTACTGCTTCCCGAAAATCCTTATCGGAGGTGGGGTTCAAGGATCTCATCCTGATTCACAACAATATTGGGCGGCACCTCGCACTAGTGCAATCCTTCTTTTCAAAGAAAGGCTTGGGCACACCAATCTACTTCCATCTATGAGTGGTGCACTCAGAGACAATCTCACTACGTCCCACTCAACACCGACGGGTGTACCAAAAATCACCGCCGTTCACTTTTGCCACTTACACACCTCTGGGCCCTTTTTACCTTATAGACATCAACATTCTATTTACACGCAAGCCACTTTTAACATTCAACTGAGTAGGGCTCCTCTCTACTTCCCCACAATAATTGGACTTACCTTTCCTCAAGAGATATCCTTATAAATGGCTTCCTACAGCCTTTCAATCCATCTTGGGTGTGCTACTCTCATTGTACATATATACTTGGATCATCGTCCTTATCACACGATGTTCAACCTATCATACCATTTTAGCTTTATTTATAATTGTCCTCAGGTATATATTCCACCCATTTATTCCCACGTCCTCCATCTCAGAGGATTTGGAAATCAAACTAACCAGGGCGCCCATACACCCTGTAATCTGCGCATATTAGCACAACATTGGAAACGTCACACACTTTCCTCAAAACTGGCCTCGCATTCTCGACGTGGCTAAAACACATGTGTATTCTCAATCACCCCATAAATCAAGATTTAATCCTTTATAACATCGTTCCACCCTTTAACTCGTGGTGAGAAGACTGAATTTCCAGTGCTCTCTCACAGCACTACCGGCTCTGCATGCCTTATTACTATATAATAGCTCTCAGCTTAGAGTGTTTTCTCCACATATCCATTGATCAATATTCAAAACTGATTCCCTAGCATCCAATAACATACTTTTACTCATGACGTTTACCATAATTCTTGCATATTTCATCCCGCACTAGTAGTCAAACGAAGAACTTTCCCCAAATGCACATTCACTTGGCATTGGCGATAATCAAATTCCATAAACCTCAAACACAAATAACCAGGATTCTCAAAAATCCTATCCCCAGACATATAAATATAAATTTCAACTATCACGTCTCTAAAGGAGTGATATAACCATTCGCTCTCCCTATCACCAAGTCCTGAGCGCTAAACATAATAACGCGCTCAATCTCTCCGCTCGACAATAATCCCAATATACCTCAAATAACATCAATATGGTCCCTACACATCAGGATCAAATATCTCGAGACAACTATACTCCCCGAAATCTCAATCATAATATAATATAAATGCGAGCTCGACCCACTTTCAGGTGAGACATCGTCAAAACCATAAATCCCTCCCTAGAGCAGCAAACACGATAGCCTTGCAATACCCACCACTACCGTTCCAACCATTCCATGCTCAAGATAATATCATACTCGTAAAACACATCACTAAAATGAGTAATCCAAATAAAATATATATCCACTATGCCTACACCCGCTCCCCACGGATGAAACCAAAAATAACCCCATTGTAGACACCCCATTTTAATACCCCCTAACCTCTCCTAAGATCCCTAGCACCTCCCTTCATCATTGCAAACCCAAGTCATACCCCAGGTACTAACCTACAAGCCATCGGGCACTCCCAGGCTCCGTTTGACAAAAATTCAAACTCTTCAGCTCGATCGAAATGAATATTCGAAGGTCACTAAAACCCCTTTCCAACAGTCCGTCCCGTGCGCGATTCGGACTTACAATGTGGACGAACGACCCTTTTTTCTCAAAACTCGACCAGGAGGTCACCGAATGCTCTCAAGCTCCATTTGATCGAAGTCAACTCTTCAGCTCGACCAAGACTGAATGAATCTTTAAAGGTTAATGAAACACCTTTCCAACGGTCCACCCTGTGCTCGATTCTGACTTACGGTACGGACGAACGATTCATTTTACTTTGAAAGCTCACCGAACGCTTTCAGGCCCCGGTTGACCAAAGTCAACTCCTCGAACCAGGTCAAACTCTTTGGAATGTCGAAGTACATCTCCTAACCTTTCTAATGGTCTGCCCCGTGTGCGATTCTGACTTACCATATGGATAAACGATCCGTTTGCATCCGAAGTTTTCTCGTCCAAAGGACCGACGAGTGCTTCTGAGCCACATTTGATCCAAAGTCAGCTCCCGAACCTAGGAGCAGTCCGAAAGACTTTTTAAGGTCTCTGAAATACTCTTCCAATGGTTCACCCCATGCGCGATTCGAATTAATGGTTCGCACTCTACGACCGATTTTTCGAAGGAACCTAAAAGACATTGCCAAACGGCAGGTTCCAAGCGCTACCTATCGGTAGTGTGCCTAAACACACCTGCCGATTGGCAGAACCAGGGCTATGCCGATCGGCAATGCCCTGGGACTATAAAAGGAGGGCCTAACCTCATTCAAAAGAGGAGAAAAAATAGAGATCCATCACTCTCAGCAAGCTCAGAAAACCCCTCTCGAAGTCAGCGTGATTTCCACATCCAAATCCCTTTTCAACTTTCACCTTTCATCACATTTTTCATCAAACTTGATGAATTAAGTACTCTCCATCATCCATCATCATCCAAGTGCAAGGGCTTCTCTCCAACATCTAAGATTAAGCTCAAGATCTTCAAGAAGGTCCAACTTTCTCCACCCTCTCCTTAAATTCGCTTAAATTCTCATTAGTTTATTTCGTTACTTAGTACTTTTATTCTCTTATCTCACATATCCTAATATACTTTTTATCTAGTATTATCACACATCTTTTATTTTCATATAAATAAAACCCAAGAAAAATAAGAAAAAGAGGATTTGCTCATAAATTCCAAACGGGAATTCTCACACTTTTCTCCCAACTAAAACACTTTTTTACACACACACACATATAAGAAAACTCCCTGATTGGATTTATGGGATAAATCCCACCCTTCGTTTTGCATACGAACTACGTGGACTTTGATGCCTCTATAGGCTACGTAGGCGTCTCGAGGTAAAACCCGAGATTCAGGTCCTTTTTCTACTTTTTTCCTATTTTTCTATATTCTTTAAACTTAACTCTCTTAAATTCTATGTGTATATATATATATATATATATATATATATATATATATATATATTCCTAATGGCGTCTTATTCCACATGCGTTATCATTCCCTTATAATGATCGACGCTAGGATAATATCCTATTTTCTAATATTACTTTTAGGAACATTCCTATGGATGACTCACTTTATCTCTTCCATGATATAAGTCGATGATTCCTATCTCCACTACGTATACACATGCAGACATATCAAGGGGAAATAAAGGAAAATAGCAACAACCCATGAGAGACCGTAAGGGCGGAATGGGTGCCTAACACCTTTTCATTTCGTAACTTAGCCTCCGGACCCTTTTCGAATCATTTTGGTTTCGTATGTATTAATATGTCTTTGGATGCTGTTCTTTGAGATGGCTCCCTTTTCTTTTGTCTTTTTTGAGTAAAATAGACTGGCGACTCTATCTCTCTACATTTTTTACCTCATTCACCGATGCCGGCCGAAGCGCTCCCAAGAGGGACGCGTGGGACCTAGAGGGATCCTCTCCCGACGCGAGGGGATATATCCTGGGATGGCCACAGTAGCGACTCTGCTGGGGATATTATTTTTTTAAGTCTAGACTCTATTTACATGGGTATTTTAATTTCTTATGTATCCCCCTATTTTCCCCTTTATTATTCATATATACCTCATGCTTATGCTTCTATTCACACGCTTTTAGAAAATTCTCCATATACACTTCACACAATGTTCCCCTAGGATCACATATATCCTCATATTGATCGCATCACCCATACTTAGTATACCATTGGTACTCATACTTTTCTACCTGTTGGGCATGATCAAGAAAGATACTCTCATCATAAGATACTAATAAGAGGATCATGCATGATTCACACGATATCACCAAAGAGCATTGTGATTGACCAAATTTTGTCCAGTAACTGGAGGGTCACTTCGTGATGGACGCTAGTCCGGTAGGGCGCAGTTAGCCTAAGCGATATGACTCTCACCTTCCATTGGCCAAGTACCTTCGACGTATATCGAACGGTTCCCCCGCATCGTACCGTTTGATCGAAATCATGACGAGAGGTATATCACGGGGAACTCATTCACGTACGCCGAGTATATCGAATTCGCTCTCACACGTACCGTCCCCATGAGGTATATAGTAAGGTAATTCACGTACACTCACGTATATCAAATGGCTTGTCCACACGTACCGATTGCCCTCAAAATCAAGACGTATATCATGGAAGCCACGCCAAAGAGGGGAACCCTTTCCAATTTACCCAATCAAGTTTCATACTCTCATATAGGTGTCAAGCCTAGGACACACATATTAGATTACCAATTTCGACCCGAAACTCTGTCGAAATTTTGGATCAGCCTGTCGCCCGAATTTTGCTCATTTTAAAAAATGGGCCCCTGCCCGTGAGCATGGTTACAAGTCCAGCCATAGCTTTGCACATGTTACAAACCCAACTTTTCCAGGCTCGGGTCCCATCCGGCATTTTATTTTTGCATTTAGGAGAATTTAATACAAGTGAGAACATAATAATAATAATAATGATAATAATAATAATAATAATAATAATAATAATAATAATAATAATAATAATAATAATAATAATAATCATGCTGAAACCCGTCTTCCAAAAACACTTCTCCTTTCCTTATCAAAAATCCAAAAATATTTCTTCTTCTTTATCAAAAATCCAAAAATATTTTTTCCTTTCTTTACCAAAAATCCAAAAATATTTTTTCTTGCAATCTCAAAAAGAAAAAAATGTCAAAAATATTTTCATCATTTTTTTTCTCAAAATAAATCCCATTTTGCGCCTTCTCAGGTCGATCACACGCCCTTGGTCTGGCTCCTTATTAGCTTCGGTCTTCAGTCAAGTCACCCCGGAGTTTCGTTCGTTCCCCTGCTACCTCTTTCGAGTCCGGTATCCATCTGCTTTCCATGGAGAACACAGATCAAGCACCAGTTGCATAGCCAGATCTGACGGCAGTTTTAGCTCAGCTTGTGTCCAAGATTGACAACCTTCAGACTGAGGTCCGAGAGATGCAATGAAACCAGGTTCCTGTTCCTCAAGTGCCCGAGGCTTTATTCCCTCACGCTATGGGTCCACTCGAGCCTATATGGGTTCCCGAAGAATATCAGCACGCTCCCCGTGTCCCTCCTGTTAATGGACCGCCGCCTGCCCAACTTCCTATGTCGAACCTTGCCCAGCCTGGGCCTAACTTGCTTAGGATCGTTGATCCGACAGTAGAATAATTGAACAAGGTCAAAGAAGAGCTCAAGATGCTAACTAAGAAGTTCGACCAAGTCAGAATCTCTGAAAATTACACGGACTACACCCACATGTCCCCTTATCCTAAGGCAAGGTTACCCGAGAAGTTCAAGATGCCGAATATCGAGAAATTCAGAGGAAGTGGACCACCTATTGATCATCTTTGCAGTTATCACCGTTCCATGACTCTCTTAGGGGCTTCAGAAGAAGTGATGGCCCAATTGTTTCAGCAAACTTTGAAGGATAGCACCCTCCGATGATTTTTGTCTCTTGAGGAGTCCAAAATCCATAGCTGGGAGGATGTAGCCCGTGAATTCATGTCTCAATACAAATATAACGAAGAGCTTAAGGTCACCCACCATGATTTAGAGCTAGTCAGACAGAACTCTGGGGAATCAGTCAGTAACTTTATAGCCCGATGGAGGGAAAAAGCAGCTACCATGATCAATTGACCTTTCGAGGAAGAACAAGTCAGCATAATGAAGAAGAACTTCTTACCCTATGTTCGAGCAACCATGGGAGGAAAATACTATCCCCGCTTTCGAGCTCTCAGAGAAGTAGGAGTAGAAATTGAGGAAGGTCTTGCTAAAAGAGAGGTTGAACCAAAGAAAGTGTCCGAACAGTTCACCCTCAGAAAATATGACAAACTTGCCAATGCTGCAGTCTCAACCATTAATAATATCTCTCAACCAATCACTTCGTGGTCACCAGAGAGCCGTCATGTCCCGTTTCAAAAGGAATATAACGAGCTCCATGCTCCCCTCTCCAAAGTTTATCAGGCCCTATTAAGCCGAAACCTCATCAAACCCTTGGATCCCCGTCCATTGCCCAATCCACTTCCGAGAAACTTTAAGGTAGATGCCCATTGCGCCTTTTACCAAACTGTTGGTCATCCCACTGACCAATGCTTTCACCTTTGAAATGTAATCCAAGGTCTAATTACCGGGGTACCATTGCACCACCAGCCAATCCTAAGCTAAACACTACTCAAAACCCACTCCCAAATCATACCAATGCTGTCTTTCTAGAAATGAACCTAGAATTTGATCCCTCAACTCAAATCACATCCATACACTCTCCCAAACCTCTCAAAACCTACCCATATTTCCTCCTACACCCTACTAGCCTCGCTGATCAGGCACTGTCACTCCTTACCAGAGCATGCATCACTGTCCGTACCTGTTTAGAAAATGGAGGTATGGAATTATCAGAAGTGTTAAACCAACTCCTAGAGTTCGGGCTGAAATTTCCCTCACAGATGATCATTGATTGCCAGAGGTTCAGCACGCTGTTCTTGGAAGCACAAAAATGGGCCAGAAAGTCAGACAGTTGGTTGGTACCAACCGATGAAGTCAACTTAGATGACGTCGTCCAGATCATAGCAGAATTATTTAGGAAAACCAATGACATCTACAGAATGATCGAGTTACTTGATACTCTGAAATTGCAAGGGGGCCTGGTCCCCTCACCCTTACATATCCCCATAGAATGGGAAGACCTATATGAATAAGCCATTGAAGTTGTGGAATGCATTGACTTTACATGGAAAGAAAGCATTGTTATCGCCGGATGGGGGGAAGAATTCGAAGATTCGAATGAAAAATAAGCTTTCGAGAAAACTGACCCGGTAGCCGACATGTGTGGGATGATATCATTTGAGTAGATCCTCGGAGAAATAAATAAAGTAGTAAAATAACTCGAGATTGACAAGAAAACGGGGTTCATATTTTTCCCTCCTTCAGTAAATCACATGACCAGATCAGGAAAGCATTACCAGATCCCAAGATCACTACCAGCCAATGACAAAGGGAAGAGCATTGAAAACCTTCCTATGCCAGAAATGACCCTCGAGGAAAGCAAGATCCTCGATCAACTGAAGAAAAATCAAGCTAACATCACTCTATAGGGGCTTTTCATGTCTTCCCAGCTACACATAAATGCTTTGATCAAGTTGCTCACTGGACCCATAGTTCCTCCTTCTACCACACCAGAAGAAGCGGTAAATTTGGTCGAATCCTTGACCTCTACCCGAATGCTATCCTTTTTCGAAGAAGAAATCCCCAGAATTGGGCCAAACCACAATCATGCACTTAACATCTCCGTCGAAGTTATGGGAAAAATTGTACCACTCTCTCTTGTTGATAATGGATCCGCCTTGAATGTCTGCCCATTAAGAACCTTCAAATGCTTAAGACTGAAAGAAAGTGACCTTGCTTCAACTTTCGCTGCTGTGTGTGCCTACGATAATACCCGTCGAGAGGTGATGGGATCCATAAAATTTATAATAGGGGCTGGCCTTATAAATCCCATCATTGAATTCCAAGTTATTGACATTCCAGCTTATTTCAACCTGTTACTCGGACGACCTTAGCTCCAGAATATCAAATGTGTGTCTTCCTCACTCCATCAGAAATTGAAGTTCTTCGCCGACGGACGAGTCATTACCATTTTGGGCCACGATGATAATACCGAGGGTGTAAGCACTTGCAATTCAATCCTTGAGATACAACATGGGTCAAATGATATGATCCTATCAGGAATCTGAGTTGATCCACTCCTACTCCCGGCAGGGGACGATTTTAAAAAAATGGTTTGTCCAGAATATGACCCTCATGGCAATGTCAATGTGAATCAGATGTTCAGAAACATGCACTTCATGCCCGGACTGGGGATAGGACAAAGACAACAAGGGATAATTGAGCCCATTTAACTGAAGAAAGCTTTTCCTCCTTGTGGTTTGGGGTATCAACCATCGAAACAAGAGCTCAGAATGATCTGCCAGTCTCGACCAAAGAGAAGACTAGACCGCATCCAGGCTATCTAAGGTGACTCCTTGAATGGACGATTCATCAAAGAGGGTGAGTACTTCCCCTTTTGTGGTTTTTCAGAACCATGGTATGACCATATAGACAAAAAGATGAAACCCGGAATGGAGATCTTTTTCCAAGACAGCTACCCATGGGTTGAAGGTTCCCAACACCATGTACAACCGCTCATCAAAGATACCGAAGAGACTGAGGAAAGTAACTCCGAGGACTCGTTCAACTTGCAGACACTGGGGCTGACACTCTGCATGGTTCATTCAAGCACTACATCCCTGGATCCATCCCTCTTGATTAAAGTTGCTGATACACCTCTCCTCAACTGGCATGCTGCGCCATTCTACCTATTCAAATCCCACCTAACCCCAATGTTTACCCCATTTCCTCTTCTGTTGTCTACCCTTGCTCAAATGTAATAGAGACCTCCTTTGATGACGTTATCAATGTTGTTTTTCTTATCAATGAAATAAATGAAGATTTTGAGTATCTTGTTGTGCCTTACATTAATTGTTTAGATTCTAATCAAACTTTTGATGATGATGATTTTGCAAATGAACAATTCTTAACTGATCTAAATAAGGTTAATAATAAACAACATAACCGCGTTCAAGTTAATGAAGAAGAGACTGTTATTATTAACCTCTGTTCTAGTAGCCAACTGCACGAGATTAGGATAGGAGCTACCCTTGATGAGCATGAGTGCGCACAACTCGAAGAATTATTGAAGGAATTCGTGGACGTCTTCGCATGGTCCTATGACGATATGCCCGACATTGATCCTAAAATTGCTCAGCATGAAATTCCCACTTTTCTAGATTACAAGCAGGTTAAATAAAAGCTGAGAAATCTCTGTACCGAATGGTCGCTCAAAGTCAAAAAGGAGGTGGTCAAACAGCTGAACGTGGGTTTCATTCGTGTGATTGAATATCCCACATGGCTAGCCAACGTAGTGCCTGTGCTGAAATCAGAAGGGAAAGTTTGGATGTGCGTAGATTATCGGGACTTGAACAAAGCCTCTTCAAATGATGATTACTCGCTACCAAATATAGACATAATCGTGGACAACACGACCAGTCATGCTCTCAAGTCATTCATTGATGGGTTTAACGGATACAACCAAATCAAAATGCACCTAGATCATCAAGAAAAAACCACATTCATCACCCCATGGGGAACCTTCTGCTACACTGTTATGCCATTTGGTCTCAAGAATGCCGGGGCTACCTACCAGAGGGTTGCCACGACCATCCTGCATGATCTGATTCACAAAGAAGTCGAGGTCTATGTGGATGATATAATTATCAAATCCAAAATTAGAGAAGGTCATGTTCCCGCTCTTTGAAATTTCTTCGAACGACTGCGATGGTATCATATGAGACTCAATCCACAGAAATGTGTCTTCGGCATTACAAAGGGAAAACTTTTGGGATTCATGGTCAGTGAAAAAGGGATAGAAGAAGATCATGCCAAGCTAAAAGCCATACTTGAGATGCCACCTCCCTGAACGGAGAAAGAGGTTTGAGGTTTCCTTGGGAAATTGCAATACATCAGTCGGTTCATCAACCATCTCACCTCCATATGTGAACTAATTTTCAAACTCCTTCAAAAGGATTTAACCAAAGTTTAGAACGATGCATGCCAAGAAGCCTTCGATCGAATCAAACAATACCCGACTCAACCTCCGGTACTCATGCCACCACAACCTTGTCTCCCTTTACTCCTATACCTAACCATAACCGACGCTGCAGCTGGGGCTTTGCTAGCTCAATACCTTAAGGATTCCCGCAAAGAAAGAGCCATCTATTACGCCAGTTGTAAATTGGATGGGTATGAAGTTAACTACACTGCTTGGGAAAAAGCATGTGTCGTGCTTGTTTGGGTCACCCAAAAGTTACGATACTACATACTCGCCTTCCCCATTAAACTTGTATCTTGAATGAACCCCATCAAGTATTTACTTGAGAAACCTGCCTCATCCAACCGAATGGCTCGATGGTTGATGCTCTTAGCCGAGTTTGATATCGTATACGTCACACAGAAAGCCATGAAAGGAAGAGCCATCTCTAACTACCTCGCTGATTACCCCATGGAAGAAACTGATGACTGGATCTCTGAATTCCCAGATAAAAATATCTTTTATGCTGCTCAAGACGACCTACAATGGAAAATGTTCTTTGACGGCGCGACCAATGAAAAAGGATATGGCATTGGGATACTTTTGATCGCCCGAGATGACTCCCACACTCCCATCGCCATCAAATTGGATTTCCCCTGCACCAATAACATGACTAAATAAGAGGCATGTATGGTAGGCCTTAAAGTTGCCCTCAAGAAATGAATTCAATGCCTAGATGTCTATAGGTATTCTTCCCTCATCATTGGTCAAGTGCTCAAAAAATGGAAAGTCAAGGACGAGAAACTCTAACCCTTCCATGCCCACTTAGAAGAACTAGCCTCCTAATTCCAAGATATCACCTTCCAATACCTACCTCGAGCAAAGAATAACCAATCCGATGCCCTTATTACCCTAACCTCCAAGGTCGACATACCTGAAGGAATAACAATGGCCCCCTTCTTGGTCCAAAATTGAGATAAACCAACCCACTGCTACCACATTGAGCTCATCACCAAAGAAGATCTAGAGCTAGCCAACTGCTGGTATTGTGATATCTGGCACCTCCTCAAGCACGCTAAGTATCCTGAGGGTTCCAATAAGAAAGATCGGGCAACCATGCGAAGACTGGCCACCCAGTACATCATTTGTCACAAAGAACTATTTAAGAGAAACTTCGATGGAACCCATCTACACTGCATTACAGGGGCGGACATTGAAGAGGTGATACAAAGAATCCACAGCGAGGAACGCGGACCCCACATGAATGGTCACATGCTTGCCAAGAAGATCATACAACAAGGCTACTACTGGACCACCATGATCCAGGATTGTACCGCCTATACTCGAAGATGCCTCAAATGCCAATAGTTCTCCAACCTTCAACACTTGCCTCCGCGAGAATTATATAACATAACTTCTCCCTGTCCGTTCTCCACCTGGGGCATCGACATTATAGGGAAGGTTACACCCAAGGCCTCTAACGGGCATGAATTCATCTTGGTAGCCATTGATTACTTCACCAAATGGGTCGAAGCTAAGTCATACACAGTCCTGAATGCCAAGAAAGTGGCCAAATTCATCAAGAAAAATATCATCTGCCAATATGGGGTCCCGCATGAGCTAGTGTCAGATAACGGGTTGCATTTTGAGGCAAAAGTCACAGAAGTGGTCAACGAGTATGGGATTCAGAGACACAAATCTTCTCCCTACCGACCTCAAACTAATGGTGCAATCGAAGCCGCTAATAAGAACCTCAAAGCCATCATCAGCAAGATGACCAAAAGTTATCGAGATTGGGCCGATCAAATCCCATATGCCCTCTGGGGATACCGAACCTCAATCCTAACCTCTATTGGGGCTACCCCTTACTCTCTAGTGTACGACATGGAAGCAGTCCTACCCGTGGAGCTAGAAATACCCTCGTTACGCTTTATGCTTGAAAGCAAGCTCACTGAGGAAGACTGACATCAAAGCCGCCTCGACGAGTTGTCACTCTTGGACGAAAGGAGGCTGAAGGCGTTATACCATATACAAGGGTACCATCGCAGAATAGCGCATTCATTTAATAAGAGAATCAAAGACCGCGGTGTCCAAGAAGGAGATTTAGCCCTCAAAGAAATAGTAGAGCCCATCTGGTACCCTAGAGGGAAATTCAAGCCCAATTGGAGCGGCCCATACAATGTGAAGAAGATCTTGTTCGGCGGTGCCACCATGCTCACCGACTTAAACGGAAAATAAATGGCTCATCTAGTCAACCTGGACCGTCTCAAGAAATTTTACCCCTAGTCCGAAATCTCGGCGCGCTACGACTCTTCTCATCTCCCTTCTATTCTAAAAAAAAACTCTTCATTTCCCTCTACCCAGAACTACGTGGGCCTGATCCTCTACAAAAATCATTGTCATAAAAATCAAAAAATTTCAACCCCCCCCAGAGGTACGTAGGTAGCTTATACGTCTTACATGAGCACGTCTCCTTCTTTTTCATAAAAAAACTATTATTTTCTTATCTCCGAGAGTGACAGTTCACTTTAACATATACTTGAACAAAAGGATTATGTATGCCTTAGCGATCGGTATAGATAATTCAAAATACAGAATTCATCAAAAGGCACAGCTAGATGATCAAAAACTTATTTATTTCAATAATAAGAAATTACAGTGCAATTACATAAGAAAAGGAACGGATGACTCCCTTCCCCCTACCTTCCTAAAAAGCCAAATAAATCCCCAAATTTATTCCCCATTTCAAAACAAACTCTCCAATAATCCTACCCACATCTACCATAGGATCCCGCTTCATCGTTATCATCAACATACTAGGGTCCCCAAGCTTCCTCTGCCTAAATAGAGTGTCGCAGATGCTCCATGGAACGATAAGCTCGAACCAGCCTCGAAAGAACTACCACACCTCCCTCCATGGTATCAGATAAAGCAAGCCAACTTTATCCAATATCCACTTCCAACATCTTGATAACTACTCTCCACCACAACCAGTTCATATAATCCCCAGGGATGTGCCAAACTCTCCCAGCAGACTGAGAGGGACGGGTCGATGGACGTCGACTCTGCCACAAAGAGACAAGCCGCATGCGCAGACGCTCTGTCAAATCTTCTACCGAAAAGAAGTCTAGTGTCTGAGGTGGCACGATCTGCTCCCAGTCAAATTAGTGCAAAAGCTTCCAAGGGAAATAAAAAGAGGTCTGTCTAAGACCAACCATCTGAACATATGGGTATTCTCTCAGTTCCAGAATAGGCAGCAGCTGTCCCCACCAAGGTACTGACCTGTACAAATTTAGAGCCCCATGCTCAATGAACTAGTTATCCCAACTCTCAATATCCAGTCCAACACTGATGAAATAGCGCGAAAAGAAATTAGGTACAACCGACAAAGGGTATTCCGGAGGAGTCACCAGGCGGAATATTTCAGATAACCACATGAACGGCATCATATATCTACCCCTCAGAAAGTCAAAATGACCTTTTCGCTAGGCATCCAGGCCATTTAGAGTCTCCGTCAGTATCACCGCCGCATGATTACGACGGTAGGACATCCATAAGGTAATAGCTGCAAGTTGTGGGTCCACCAACAGCTCCCCAGTCACCAGCAATAATTTTGAAACCAAGTCTAGAATGATAGCTCCAGCATATCCAGCATCACCAACCTCCTGCAAATGCATGGACCGCAACACCATCGGAAGAGAAATCATACCTCCAGCCACCAGTGATCTAGCCGCTAAGGACAAAATATAAAGAAATATAGCTAATAACTCCTGGGGAGAATGGGAAAACTCAGGCAAGGCCGCAGCAACGTCGGGATTTATCCCTAATATGGCAGAAAATTCCTCATAAGTCGGACAGACTTCTTCCAAGCCAAAGCGGAATACATAGTCTTCAGGGTACCAAAATCGTACCGCCGCCATCCGCATGTTCCATTCTACGGGCCGATTACACCATAAAGAAACTCGATGCATGTTGTAAGCATCGTAGTCAACGTTATAGGAGCACTTCTCCTCCAAAATATCGAGGTAGTTGGCAAACTCAACGTTACCAGGGAGGGCCATCTCACAAAATAAGAAAGTAGGAATATGAGGGTGTGAGGAAAACACTCCACTCTTACCCCTCTTTTATACTTGAAAACCCCCACAAAGGACATAACCCCTGCAGAAATTGGAGGAAATCCTGTCCCACAAGGTACCAAAGGCTGAAGAGGGTACCAATCAAAGCTTTAAATTGATGGGAATGGATTGACCTGCCGATAGGCAGGACAAGGTGCTTGCCGATCGGCAACCCCCTACTTTTGGAAGTTTTCCTTTTTCCTCTTTTATTAAAATTCAGAAAACTTACAAAAATTTATATTATCAACAGAATTTCAAAAATCCCCTTTTCATCTTTATATAAATTCTCATTTTGAATAAAAATTTCTTTGAGAATCCCAAAAATATTTCTTTTTACGGTCTCAGCAGTAAAGTAAAAAGCGCATGAGCATGCATTATTCATCATTAATAGAAGATAATCAAAAAAATTCATTGCATTGCATATATATGTTTCTGTGTTAAATCATTTTGCAGGAAAATAAAGAAAAGTAAAAAAGCAAATGGAACTCAGCCCGAACCCATATTTTCTCTCTCTCTCACTTGCCCTTTCCCCTCTCTCTTAAGAGCTTCCACCCTTACGACGCGCTCTCTTTCCTCGACGACGAGATGATGCACCACCGCTACCTGAACCAGACTCCTCCCTGTATGAGGCAGAAGGCACCAAACAAGAAGGAACAGGAACTGTATCCTGAATACGGGCAGTCGCTGAAGATATCTAGTCCCTAATATCCCTCAGCCAAGTGGTGGACACCCGGACGTGCTGGAAGAAAAGGCAGAATTAGTGTCAAGCAGAAAAGATCAAAAGAAACCAAAAGGAAGGGAAAAAAAAGAGCAGAAAGATATACCAAAGGACGAAGAACCTCCTCTGTCAAACCCAACTCCTCTGGGTCCATCGCATGAGGATGATGCAGCATAAGAACCATCCCTCCATCAGCCCGCCGAATATTATATGAAGGAGTATGCAATCGCACAAAGGGAACCTCCGAAGTCTCCGCTGCCGCAGATGTCGAAGGACCGCCACCGGTATGGGAGGACCCCACTGGCCGACTCGAACCCGTAGGAGAGAAAGGCTGTGCATCATATATGCTGGGTGCCATCAGCCAGTTCGTCACGAAGTCCATATAATCATACGGCATAGCTGTATCAGTGTACAACAGGTAGGACTAGCCAATCATTTCCCCAATCCTCGCATCCTCCGGCAACAGCCGCTCCCACCTCATAGACATAGGGGGCCTGATAGGTGGCACCACCACCTCCCCTTCAGCAATTTGTCTGACCATCCTCTCCCCAAGATACCAAGAGTGGCCAAACTCATGCGCCAGTAAAAGCCTAATCTACGCATTTACTCCAGTTAACCCCATGTCATGAACGGTTGTCCCCCAAGGGTAAAAGGTCACCTGAAAAATCCCCAGTAGATATGAGTCAAATAAAAAATTAGAGCACACAAAGGTCTTAAACTGAAGAAGAAAGAAGTTTCACCCCATCACTGGTCAGTCCATTCAATACCTGACGCACCGCTTCTAGAGAGAGAGACCTCCTCGACTGCCAATTGGCCTTGCGCCATCGATGCAACCGACAGAAATCCTCCCAACACAAGCAAAATGAATAACCGAGCCATCTGCCTCACCTGTAGCCCATCCTCCACATCGATCACTCTTCCCAGAAAAACATCCTTCAGCAGCGACAGACGGATGGAGTCCCCAGATACTATCCTCCCCACATCACCAAGTTCCGCGCACACCGCCTCCGGCCTCACCCGCAAGGAGAGATCCAACTCTATCTACTCCCCATCGTAATCCAGCCCCAATAGCTATTGCACATCTATGGGAGTCACATTTATCTCCTCAAAGCCAAAATGAAAGGTGTGGGTAGTGTTCCACCACCTCTCCCCCAGAGCGCATAAGACTGCCATCGAACGAGGCGTCTCATCTAGCACAGACGCCAACCTCCCAAAGCCTGCTGAGGATACCACCCAACGCACCACAAGTGGAAGATGCTCCCAGACATCCTTAAGCCCCGTCGTCCCGTGGGCACGCATATTCGACAGAGAAACATCAGACTGCCAAAAGAGAAAAACCTTGTCAGAATCTAAGAAAAAAAAGGATAACCACAAAAAAAAGAATGCCAAAAGTCATTTTACTTACATAACCGCCAGGGTTCACCACCCTCGAAGAACGATGATGCGACGGCTCCCGTAGTAAGGTCCGCTCATTCGCAACCGACTCGAATGCATCAATATAGTTCTTGTTCCCCAAAGCAAGAGGCGTCCTGGCCCTTCGCTCCACGTTTGCCCAGTCATCAATAGCCAACCATTCCCGGTGTACTGCAGTGCTCACAAAAGCGGTCATTTTTTAGATTGTGGAATGCTAGGACGATTTGCAGAAAAAAATCGTAGATAGAGAGAAGGCAAGAAGCTGTGAAAAATGAGGGGAATTCGCCCCCTTTATATAGGATGCCAAGTGTCATGCCGATCGACATTGACCCCTCACCTACCGATTGACATTAACCCTTTGCCTTCTCGAAGTAGCCCAAAAGTCCGTGCCACTGCCTAATGGCACCCTCCACACCATGCCGACTGGCACCTCCCTTAAATTTTTATACAAAAATTCCCAAAAAACCCAGAAAACCCTGAAAAATCCTCAGAAAATTCCTAAAAATCTCAGAAAGGATTTAGAGCTTTTTCACCAAGAAAATTTTGCACTTCCTCAAGAGGAACCCCTATTTTCCCAGCGAAACTCTCAAAAGCCAAGCGAATCTCTCCTCGGCAAGTCCCCAAAGGACCTCCAAAATATCCAACACTTCAGGATCATATCCTATTTCTCGAAGGTTCCAAATTTTCCCGAGAAATACGTCTAAACCCTGGACCACCTAATCACTTCCCCAGCATCAAATTGGCTGTTCCCCAGGTAAAGTCTCCAAACGACACAAGGATGTTCCTAGCAATTGGCTCCCCAGCTCAAATAAAAATCACGAGGTAATTTTCCCGACAGAGTTCCTTAAGAACTTCTCAACTTAAGCCCGTAGAATTAGCTTCGACTCACAGAATTGGTCATTTCAACTTAAACCCGCAGAATTGGCTTCGACTCGCAGAATTGGTCATCTCACCTTAAGCCTGCAGAATTGGCTTCGACCCACAGAATTGGTCATCTCACCTTAAGCCCGCAGAATTGCCTTCGACCCACAAAATTGGTCATCTCACCTAATGTAGAATTGGCTTCAACCAGGAGAATTGGTCATCTCACCTTAAGCCTGCAAAATTGGCTTCGACCCGCAAAATTGGTCATCCCCAACTTAAGCCCGCAGAATTGGCTTCGACCCACAGAATTGGTCATCCCCACCTTAAGATCGCAGAATTGGCTTCGACCCACAGAATTGGTCATCTCACCTTAAGCCCGTAGAATTGGCTTCGACCCGCATAATTGGTCATCGCACCTTAAGCCCGCAAAATTGGCTTTGACCCGCAGAATTAGTCATCTCACCTTAAGCCCACAGAATTGGTCATCTCAACTTAAGCCCGCAAAACTGGTCATCTCAAACTTAAGCCCGTAGAATTGGCTTTGACCCGCATAATTGGTCATCCCAACTTAAGCCCGTAGAATTAGCTTCGACCCGCAGAATTGGTCATCCCCACCTTAAGCCCACAGAATTGGCTTCAACCCACAGAATTGGTCATCTCACCTTAAGCCCGAAGAATTGGCTTTGACCCAAAGAAATGGTCATTTCACCACAAGCCTGCAAGAATTGGCTTCGACCCGTAGAATTGGTTATTTCACCTTAAGCCCGCAGAATTGGCTTCAACTCGCAGAATTGGTCATCTCACCTAAAGCCCGCAGAATTGGCTTCGACCAGTAGAATTGGTCATCTCAACTTAAACCCATAGAATTGGCTTCAACCCGCAGAATTGGTCATCTCACCTTAAGCCCGCAGAATTGGCTTCGACCCGCAGAATTGATTATCTCACCTTAAGCCAACAGAATTGGCTTTGACTCGCAAAATTGGTCATTTCACCTTAAGCCTACAGAATTGGCTTCGACCTACAGAATTGGTCATCCCCAACTTAAGCCCACAGAATAGGCTTCGACCCACAGTATTGGTCATCTCACCTTAATCCCGCAGAATTGGCTTCGACCCATAGAATTGGTCACCCCCATCATTTCTTTGGTCATCACTTCCTTTAAGACCGTCACCAACAATTTAGGTCACTGAAACCCCTTTCCAACGGTCCACCCCGTGCGCGATTCTAACTTACCATGCGGACTAACAACCCTTTTTTCCCCAAAACTTGATCGGGAGGTCACCGGACGCTCCCAAGCTCCGTTTGACCAAAGTCAACTCTTCAGCTCGACCAAGACTGAATGAATCTTTGAAGGGCACTGAAACTCCTTTCCAACGGTCCGTCCCATGCTTGATTCTGACTTACGGTACGGATGAACGATCCGTTTTACTCCGAAAGCTCACCGAATGCTTCCAGGCCCCAGTGGAACAAAGTTAACTCCGCGAACCAGGCCAAACTCTTTGGAATGTCAAATTACATCTCCTAACCTTTCTAACGGTCAGCCCCATGCGCAATTCTGACTTACCATATGAACAAACGATCCGTTTGCGTCTAAAGTTTCCTCGTCCAAAGGACCGACGAGCGCTTCCGAGCCATATTTGACCCAAAGTCAACTCCCAAACCCGGGAGTAGTTCAAAGGACTTTCTAATTTCTCTGAAATACCTTTCCAACGGTTTACCCCGTGCATTATTTGGATCAATGGTTCGCGCTCTACGATCGATTTTTCGAAGGAACCTAAAAGACACTATCAAACGGCAGGTTCCAAGCGCTGCCTATCGACAGTGTGCCTAAACACACCTGCTGATTGGCAGGACTAGGTCTATGATGATCGGTAATGCCCTGGGGCTATAAAAATTAGGGCCTAACCTCATTCAAAAGAGGAGAAAAAAAACATAGATCCATCACTCTCAGCAAGCTCAGAAAACCTCTATCGAAGTCAGAGTGATTTCCACATCCAAATCCCTTTTCAACCTTCACCTTTCATCACCTTTTTCATCAAACTTGATTAATTAAGTACTCTCCATCATCATCCAAGTGCAAGGGCTTCTCTCCAACATCCAAGATCAAGTTCAAGATCTTCAAGAAGGTCCAACTTTTTCCACTCTCTCCTTAAATTCGCTTAAATTCTCATTAGTTTGTTTTGTTACTTAGTACTTTTATTCTCTTATCTCACATATCCTAATATACTTTTTATCTTGTATTATCACACATATCTTATTTTCATATAAATAAAACCCAATAAAATAAGAAAAAGAGGATTTGCTCATAAATTCCAAACGGGAATTCTCACACTTTTCTCACAACTAAAACACTTTTTTACACACACACACACACACACCCTATATAAGAAAACTCCTCGATTGGATTTATGGGATAAATCCCACCCCTCATTTTGCATACGAACTACATGGACTTTGATGCCTCTATAGGATACGTAGGCATCTCGAGGTAAAACCCGAGACTCGAGTCATTTTTCTACTTTTTCCCTATTTTTCCCTATTCTTTAAATTTAACTCTATTAAATTCTATGTATTTACATATATATTTGTTCTTAATGGCGTATTATTCCACATGCGTTATCATTCCCTTATAATGATCGACGCTAGGATAATTGCATAAATCCTATTTTCTAATATTACTTTTAGGAACATTCCTATGGATGACTCGCTTTATCTCTTCCATAATACAAGTCGATGATTCCTATCTCCACTACGTATACACATGCACACATATCATGGGGAAATAAAGGAAAATAGCAACAACCCATGAGAGACCGTAAGGGAAAAATGGGTCCCTAACACCTTCCCATTTCGTAACTCAGCCTCCGGACCCTTTTCGAATCATTTTGGTTTCGTATGTATCAGTATGTATTTGGATGTTGTCCTTCAGGATGGCTCCCTTTTCTTTTATCTATTTTGAGTAAAATAGACTGACGACTCTATCTCTCTACATTTTTCACCTCATTCACCGACGCCGGCCGAAGCGCTCGCGAGAGGGACACGCGAGACCTAGAGGGATCATCTCCCACCACGAGGGGATATATCTAGGGATGACCACACCCGCTATACCACAAAAAATATATAAACATTATAAGGTTATCGATATAGACACTAAACTCGTCTCACACGCGAATCTAGTGATAATCAAAATACCGTGACTCGCTCGTGTCACATGAAGCCTACCTCTTTCACCCTAGGATAATACTCATATTTACCTTGCCAATCACCTTGGCTGCTCAAATGGTTCCTGAACATGACACACCTGTTCGAACCGAACCAAAAACAATCTTAATTATTGCCCCCATTAGGCACCATACTCATGTCCCTTTACTCGCCTCGGGCAAAATCAATGCATGTGGTCCTACTCCCCATAAAAAATACCTCTCTATATAATCCACTTATCTCGGGCCACACTGGCCGTATTAAGGTTATCCTTCTCTCAGACTCTGGTAGCCTCATCCCTGACGGTCACCCTCCTGGTTCCCTTAGCTCTGTTGGCCCTAAGGAACATACTACTGGCCTTTCCAGCCCCAACTGAATCCATTATCACTCGGTAGGAATTCAACTATCTAAATCCTTTAAATGGGTCCCCTGATGGGTTTCCCCCTTACAGTGTTTCACTAGCACCGTTTCCTCCAGTCTTACTCCCTAACTAAATTCTCCAATTATTTTAGCTCCCTTCACAAAGAAGCATTTTTATCTTCATTGTCAAAACATGACACAGTCGCCATTTGCTTCGACCTTCCAGAAGAATTTCCCTTAAGTGCTGGCAACTTTTCTCGTGAGCCCATCACCCGCTTAAGGACTCTCTTCTCCATTGTACCTACCACATCCGATACAAAATTTGTTGGACAAGGCCTCTATCCAGCCCTCCAGTGATAAGTTCATAACATCATTCACATCTCTTTCTAAACAGCAAAAGAAGGAACTTTCTATCAAATCATACCTAAGATCCTCCCATTGGCAGAATATGCATAATACATAGTCCAATATCATGTAATTAATGTCACCAATTAATTATTTATGACATGCACCACAAAATCACATCACATGCAGATTCAAATACCATCTAAATTATGCGTTATATTATTACAAAAGCACACAAATAATAATTCATCTAATTTATTAATTTATTCCTCAATCAATAAATAATAAATAAAAGCCATGAAAATACAGGATATTATAGCTCGTCAATACCAGTTAGTTTTATTTTTTTGTTTTACTATCTCATACTTGTGTTAAATGTTGAGCATAATTATAACTTGTTGAAGCTCATAATTTGTGTATATAGTTTTGATCACCCTAAATATAGAATGTATGGGTTGTTACCGAAAGGATTCGACTAAGGGCCTCGAGCTAAGTAACTTTTGAGTAAACATATTAGTTCCAGAGGGATTGGATTACATGAGAGTTTATAAAATCAAAACAATGTTGGATTTTATTGCCTTTAGGAGTTTAAACCAGCATATAATATATAATCGATCTCTTCGTGAAGCCAAAACACATAGTCTAATATACGGTAAGAACTTGAACTTATTTTACTTTATATTTGGGATGAAAGGGCACATATTATAATAACTTTTTAGGGGTTTATGAAGTAGAGCTTCGACTAAGGGCACTTTCATCGATGAATTTCGGGTCGTTCATGGCTTTGAAATGAGGATTTGGGCTTTCCTCAGAGAGGAAAAGGACTTTTTTCATGTTCCAAAAGTATTTTTCAAGGAATCGATTAAAATATAGAGGGATGGGTATTATAGAGGAATTTATAAAAGTTATACAAAGTTAGACTTTTCTGCCCTAAACTTAATGGAGATGGACTATTAAGCTTTTGGATCCTGGGTTCAAGTGTTATTCAACACTTAGTATTATCATAATTTTTTATCTACTTTGCGGATGAAAAATGAGAGTAAATTTGGATTTACAGAAAATTGATGATGTTTTGGGAGAATTATGTTATGTAGCACTAAATCCATTTAGTGCATATTAAATGCATCATTAAATTCTTTGTAAATTTAGATGTTGAGAGATGAGGTATGTCATGTTCTTTGTGTTTTTGGCATAATGTTGGGGGGAGCTTCCATAAATTCCCTCAATTTGATTATGAGGTCTTCCTTACTATTAGTGTTTAGGTCAAAAGGCTACTGTCACTAGCCACTCATTTAGAAATTGGACTATAGTTTGAGACCTCTTCCACAAGATTGAGGTCTGAGATCATACGTGATATCATTAGTATCCCCTGATGGTTCTTTTATAACAAATTGAATGAATAATATTTAGTTATATAACTTACACAAATATTGTTGTAATTGACTTATATAATTTTTATAAATGTGATTTAGTAAAAAATCATAGTTGGAAAGTATGGATAATTTGATAGTTGGCATGCTTAGGGGAAGGCATTACAGTTATTCTCAACCTATAAGGACCTTCATTAGGTATCTGGTTTCTTTACACTTCCTTGCAGTAAGAAAGTATCAAACTCTCTTATTTTCCCTTTGCTTGTTATCCTTGCTATCTCTTTTAACTTATAATAATCCTATACCTATCAAGAATTTATTCATCAAGTTTTCAATCCAGCCGCTCTAACGGTGGTTGTTATTTCCCCTAGAGAAGTCCCTAGACTAAGTATTGGTCCTAAAAATCAAGGGAAGAAGATCCATGTGCCTAATTTTATAAAAATCTCATCATCCAATAAACCCCCGGTACTATGGTGATGAACTAATAAGGTCCTTTAGGCTATAAATTCTTTAGGGTAACCCACGAATCTTGTGTCATTATTATTGAGGAGCACAAGGTCTTGAGATGGAAGTACCAAATACCAGACCCCATGCAACTAATGCATTTTGAGACTTGAGAGATGGCATCTTTTTGGGTTTATGGATTTCTTGCTTCAATGAGTACTTTATGCAATAGATAGACCGGTTCCACACTCCCTCTGTAATAGGAAATATCTTCATCAATATTGGGTTAGACCCTTCCTAATTGGTGATTAATTCATGGAGACCTTTGATGGTTACATTATTGGGATTCAAGGATAGAAGTAATGGTAAGTTTGACATAGCCCCTGCTCATTTTTCTACTTGTATGGCTTAGTAGAAGAAGGTTGATTCTAGTCTAAAGTACTATAACAACCTACTCATTTTGTTATTGAGGGTGATTAGGTCCTGATACCAAGATATGATAGATGTTGTAATTAAAATACCATTCTTAACATGTGACAGAAATATGAGACATTTAAAAAAATTTCCATAAGTAATAACTTAAGATAACTCACAATAAAATAAAATATCCAACATAATAAGATCCATCATTACACTGAAACTCCAATAATATAAGCTCATATAGAATAATTTCATCAACATAATCTCTCCAAATAAAACCACAAATTAAATGTGGTGTCGAAGGACCCACCAAATCTAAATACAACTGTCTCATAAAGAAAAAGATTGGAATGAAAACTACACTATGCAATAAAGTAAATCTCTAACTGAAGTTCGGCTAATGATTTCTTGGGGTATGGTACCTTTAGTCATGTTAAATAATTATTTCTTACGATTAATGAATCTTAATGAATAGACATTATAATCCCCCGTACTTTTGAGTAATTTATTTTTATCATTTAAATTGCACGTGTAACGTAATTTAATTAAAATGGAAAAATAATGTGAAATTAATAATTATTAATCATTGAGAACATGATTAATATTTATGTGAAAAGTTACTAGCATGATTAAGTAAATTTAATTAAGTCAATTGTAAATGCATCGTATGTGAGTAGAAACGACGGGAATTAACGGTATCTCAACTGGGGCATTCGGGTGGGCAATTTTTGGGTTGAGATAAGATGTTTATGTTTAGTGACTCAAATTGTGATTTTGAGTGTACGATTGAATCGGGAGTGGTCAAAATAGTCAAAATCAAGTACTCGGGGTAGAGATTGGTTACCAGGAGCATTTTAGACTTGTCATGACCCGAGTAAGGGCATAAGGGTCATTTTACACCTATGGCTTTAATTAATTTCTGGATTTGTGTTAATTAAAGGGAGGCTTGGGTTATGGAGGCAGCCATAGCACACCAAAAACTCAAGAGAGACCATTTGTGAGAAAAGAGGGAGAAAGAACACCCAAGAGATCCAAAGGCTTAATTTGGAGAAGGACATGGAGGAGAATTCTTATTTTCTTCAACTCAATGCGTAGAGATTCATAATCACACCAATAATTTAATTTAAGCGTATAAACTTTTTATCTTGAAATTTGTAATGTAATATTCATATCAAAATTGCTAATTGACGATTTGTTTTTGGGATGGGTTTGATTATATGGAAAAAGGGGATTTTTAGAAAGATGAATAATTTGGAGTTCTTAATCTTGTTAAAGGAAAATCAAGATTAAAATTTGTTATTGATTAAAGAAATCCATAAATAACTGTTGTATATATTGATCTTGAATGAAAAGACATTATCTTGAATTGAAAAGATGAAACCATGATTGAGAATTTAAGATTTTCATTAAAATTTGTGACATAATTGATGCCGAAAAAAGAATGTTGAAAATCCCATGATTTAATTTAGTTTTTGATGACTGGAGAGAATCAAATATATGTAGTCATGTTAATAATTGATGGGGTGACATTATATAACCTCGGGATGAAGTTTGGATGCATTTTGGGTGGAAATTCTAAGAAACTCGTGTTAAAATCATAGCAGGTCCGTGTTGCAGAATTCAAGAGGCAAACTGGTTCGCCCCCTGGATGAACCGATTTGGTTTCATTATGAACGTGTGGCCGCCAATGTTGTATTTTTTATTTTATTTTTTTTAAAGTAGTTAAGAATTTTATACGGATGGGTGTATGAGACCAAAATCTTTAGTTTGTAATCTAGGGATGGATTTTGTCTTAGGCATGATTACGTTTTGGACGATTATAAAACCTTGTGGATATATTCCCTTAGTTAATATGAATTCATAATTGATGAAATTGAGGTTAACCTAATGATTTTTAATAGATCTGGAGATTATGTTCAGTAATGGAAATTTCGGGTAGATGAGGATTGAGTCAAATTATAAGATAAAATACTCAAGTCGTAGGATGTGTAATGGGATAGAGTGATTTTCTACTATGAATTTTAGGGCTAGTTGGGAAAGTTCAGTAGAATTTAGTGATGAGAGGTAAGGTTAATTAATTAATTAAGTGAATAATTTAATTAAATAAGAGTCGGGATTAGTGTCAGTCATTTAGACTAGTGCCTCGGGCGATAAGTACAGATTAGTAGGATAATGTGATATATATACGGATAGGGACAGTTTATGTATGTGAATAATAATATATGTGTATATGATATTTATGTGAAAAATACCCATCCTAGCAGATATGCTATTGGTGGAGGTTGCGCACCGTGGGAGGTCATTTTGGTGAATCTCGGCAGAGGTAGTACCGTTCCCCAAGGTCATAGGTTATGTGCATGCCCACGTTGTGTAGGGTATGGTTATGACCACAGACTTAAGGCCATGACCACCTCTGGTATTCATTTTTATTTTTAGGTTCGATGGTGAGACTCCGACCCACTTGCCTAGGTTGTGGTGGACTTCCTGGAGCTTGATAGCATGCTAAAGACTCGGGGGGGATAACAGTTTATGTGTGTGTGTGTGTATATATATATATATATATGTGTGTGTGTGTGTGTGTGTGTGTGTGTGTGTGTGTGAAATATTTATGTATATATGGATGTGAATAATTATATACGGGTATAGCTTAATAAATGAGAATATGAAATAATTACGTATATAAAGATGAGAATAATTATATACGGGTGTGGACAAATAAATGTGTTTGCAAAAATAAATAATTGGAACAAAGTTATGTTTTAAATTGTGATAATTTAACGAGATATTAATTACAAAGTTGTGAAAGCTAATTAATGAATAAATGGTAGATGTTATAATCGGGTCAGGGTAGTATAGTATTGATGTTAGTGGCAAGGCTAGTTAGGCAGGCTAGCGTAACTAGGTGGGTTAAAATGCATATAATAGGTGCGCACTTTAGATGAGGGGAGAGGGGTGACTCACGAGAGTACGTTTCCAGTTTTTAATTATGAAAATTGAATTTACATGTTCATTTATGCATTTTATACACTTTCTAAATATTTTTTCAAAAGGTTTTGGGCTCTGACCCGAATCAAATCTCTATTTTCTAAACTTTTAGGTGTCCATCCACAGGGATGCCAATGACGATTCATCTTCCAAAATTTTTGTAGCTGCAGCTGATGTGGAGGCTTGCATGATTTTCAAGTAGCCAATTCTATTATTTACATTCTAGATTAGGTTCTCTATTTCAGTATTGGTTGGGCGTGTTGCCCCTTTTCATTCAGATTTATGTATTTCAGATTATTTTAGTCAGTTGGATTGGGTGTATTGGATTTTTACCCTATGGTTTACTTGGGAACTTTATTTATTTATCTCTTCTTTAGACTTACATTGTGGTTTGACTAATATTGATTATTATGTATGGGATTATTGTGGATTGGTTAATAGTGTTGTATGAAAAAAAATGACACCGACTTATTTAATTAATAGGTGGTTAGTAGTTATAAAATGTTTTCAACAGTGATGCTAAGAATGAACCAGATGAGATTCTTGTTTTATTTTAGTAAAGGATTGATCACCCGTTATTGATATAGGCGGGGTGTCACATATGGTATCAGAGCATCGGGTTTCAGAGTCCTTAGGATCTATGTGGACTTACCACTTTTTCAACGTTGCTTTTCTTTGATATGGAGCCCTATTCCTAGGACTGTCGAATGATAATACGACTTATGTTCTCCTGCTATTGAGTATAGTTTACGTGAATCTTATATGAGTTCGGTTGGGTTTCATATACCGAATAATTTAGGATGATCAGTGAGGGCCGTTAGGAGGACTGTAGGAGGAGAGGCTCAGCCAAAGCCATAGAGTATTCTGGGCACGCGATAGAAGTCACCACTATTATTGTTCAGGTAGTTGACATTGTGATAACCGCTAGGGCGCGGTAGTTTCTCCAAGTACCACCATAATAGACGGTGGCACAAATTCAGACTCAACCACTGCAGTCGATAAGGGAGAGAGTTGGAGGGGACTTTCAAAAGGGCCATCCGCAAGAGTTCGTGGAAAGTATGGATGTGTGATTGGCTAATAAAAGGAGATCATCAAAAGCCAATTGTGTTTGGTGGAGTGCAGTGATCCTCAGCATTAAATTTCGGGCAAATTTTTTTGCTCATAGAAGCAACATTATAGTGATGGGAGTCGTCACTAAATCCGAGGAGAGATACCGTGAATATTGAAGAATTTGGGCTGCAGTTTGACAACAAATCCTTTCATCGGCTGCTTAAACAGAGATGCAAAGGAAATTTTAGTACTTATTACAGGAGGACCGGACAGTGGCCGAATATGAGGGCAAATTTTCTTTCTTAACGAACTTTATACCCAATGAGGTGGATAAGGAGGATAAAAAGGGTAATTGAGTTGATGATGAAATCGTCGGTAGAATATGCAAGCATTAAGAGGGAAATCCATCTTGGATGACTATGATGATGTCGTCAATGTCGTACTTTTGCAAGGGAAGTATCAATGCTTCCATGTGAAGGGAGATAAGATATTGGGGAGTCTAATTAGAAAAGAAAGAATGAATGTAATTGGTGCTAGTGGTGCACCACTTGGGAGAATAACAAATTGAGATACCCGTTTAAGAGATTTAAATCAAGGAAATTTCGACCTAGTGAATGGGGATTTCGACAGGGCCACCAGGGCCAGATGCATTGAGATTTTTCTGGCCGTTGTTTCACTGGTGGGGAGACAATCCACAGGAAGAGGGATTACCCAATGCGAGGAAGATGGAAACTATAGGATGGTATCCAAGAGGTACAACCATTACAAAAATTCTTGGGTTAATTCGACGTGAGAATCACGTTTAGGAACCTGTTGACTAGGTAAGACAATTAACAATTAATGGTAAATTTTTTGTTTTATCCTTATGAGTATAGGGTAAGTTTCGATTGACGTGGGTGCGTCGCGATATATGATTATTAACACAAAAATTCGTGGATGAGTCGAGTTTAGTGGGTGCGTTGAACATCAACCTTATTATTTTGCATATATTTACCGTTAGGTAACGGGGTTCTTGGGTGCCGCTCGTAAGGGAATGGGTAGAGACACTAAGAGGATGTATATATCGTGTGATATTTTTTCTCCTTTTGAGAGTTATGAGGAAGAGCATATTATTATCCTGGGTATTAACTGCTTATCGAAGGTTTGAGCATTTATGGGCTGTTATAGTAAGACTATCATATTCGTTGTTCCAGGGTAGGACATATTGTTTTGCAAGGTATCATTTGAAAGAGGGTCGAGCCTGTATATATATATATATATTGTAAATAAGACGTTGGGAAGTATAGATGTCTCATTATTTTCAATCCTGGTGTGTAGGGACTTTACTGATACGATTCGGGGTGATATCGGGTTTACTGTCGAGCGAAGAGATTTAACTCGTTATTGATTTAGCATTAAGGACTTAATGATAGTGAGATCGACGTACTGTATGACTCCTTGAGTGACGTGGGAGTGGACAATTAGACTTATATGTCGGGGGATAAGATTTTTAGTGTCCTGATTATATGCTTTGGGCTTACGGATCTCAGTGACAGACAATACTGGGTAGTAGAGTATCGAGGGGGTCCTTATTTGGATTTCTTATGAGACGTCCTACACATGAACCTTAGTGAGGGTCAAAAGTTGGGAGACATGTGTTTGGTAGGGCATTGAATTAGTACTACAGTTATTGCTTGTGAATGTGGATAGTGTTCTGAGCTAATAGATCTTTTGATTTAAGGCCAGTGAGGTTGAATAGTGCTGTGTGGGGAGAACAGGGTAAAATTTATACCACTAGTGGATATTTGGGGAAATATCGAGAATATTCTGTTATGATGGATAGAGTGATCGAGTATACCCTCATTTTGTAGCCACGCCGTATGTGGAGCCAAGTTGGGCATATTAGTAGTAAGTTTTTATAACTGTGCATATATATGCAGGAGATATGGTGTATGGTCGTCCTGTGTATTTTGATTTTCAATACCGTTTGTGATAAGAGGTCGAAATAATGAATATGTTTAACCGTATGCTAAAGAGATAGTTAGAAGTACAGTTGTGAAAGTAAGATGAACTGTACTTAATTTGAGGAATGAGTGTAGACACCACATTCTAGGCCCCCTAAGTCTCTCCTTAGGTCCCTAGCACTTTCCCATTTCACTACAAACCCTAGGTTGCACTCCGAGTACCGATCTAAAGGCCAACGGGTGCTCCCGGTCCCCGTTTGACTCCGGCCAACTCTATCATCAGAGAAAAATCTTTTTGAATCCTCTAAGGGCTCTGAATCCTCTTTCCAACGGTCTGCCCCATGAATGAATCAACATAACAGTTCGGACGAACGAACCATTTTACTACCAAAAATCGATTCGGAGGTCATCGGTCGCTCCCAAGCCCTGATTTGACCCTAGACAACTACATTGTCAATGTGAATTCTCTTTTAATCTTCGAAGGGTACTAAAAACTCTTTCTAACGGTCTGCCACATGCATGAAACAACATAGTCGTTTGGACGAACAACCAGTTTTCCCCCCAAAATCGATCTGGAGGCCACCGGGCGTTCCCGAGCTTTATTTGACCGAAGTCAAATCTTCAGTTTGCACGATATTTGATAAGAAACATAAAGTGACATATGTTTATCTTATATTTTTGGATGATGATTATTGAGGGCTAATCTCCCATGTATGGGATGAAATTTTGAAGTCCTCGTGAGTCCAATTTTGTTAGTTTACTTATTAGGACAATTTTGTTTATCTCACTTTTCTAAAATTAGCTTTTACTTCTTAATTAGTAGTTATAAAAATTAGTATAGTTAGTTAGTTAAAAAAAAATCCCTTGAAAAATCCATAAAAAAAATATAAAAAGCAAAAATAATAAAATAATAATAATATGCAAATGAATCTATATATGTCCTCTTCAATTTTGTGCTTCACCCTTAGATGTGGATTGATACCACACTTACCGCTATATTCTAGTTTTGTTCTACTTTTATAGGTTGGTGAAGGTTTTTTATGGATAGAGGAATTGCACAACGACAAATACATAGAGAAAGCAATTTTTTCTAGTTATCAATATTGAATTAATATCCCAAGGGAACTAAATACCCTTTTCAACGGTCTATCCCGTACACGATTCTGACTTACTGTGCGAACGAACGATGCGTTTTACTCCGAGAGGTCACTGGGCGCTTTCGAGCCCCAGTTGACCAAGGTCAAATTTTCGAACCAAGAAAAACTCTTTGGAATGTCAAAGTACATATCTTAACCTTTCCAATGGTCTGCCGCATGCGCAATTCTAACTTACCGTGCGGATAAACGATCCATTTCCCTCCGACGATCTTCAGTCCAAAAGACCGGCGTGCACTTTCGAGCCACATTTGATACAAAGTCAACTCCTGGACCCGAGAGAGGTCCAAAGGACTCTTCAATGCATTTGAATTACCTTTATAACGGTATACTTCGTGCACGATTTGGATCAACGGATTATGTCCTACGACCATTTTTCCAAAACAATCTACACGAGACTATCAATTGGAAGGTTCAGTTCCCTGCCTATCGGTAGTGTGTCTAGGGTCACCTGCCGATGGGCAGTACTAGGGAAATGTCGATTGGAACCACCCCTCACCCTATAAATAGAGGTCCTGACCTCACTCCTAGGACAAACCTCAGATCCACCAGCATCAGTGATCTAAGCAACATTCTTTCGAAATTAGTGAAGTTCCTCCATGTGAAGTTCCATTCAAGTTTATATCCCCGTTCTTTTATACCCATTTTGGAAAAACCACATTCTCTCTCATACAACATTCATCTCATACTCATGGGAGTTCATCTAAGATCTAATATCAAAGATCAAGCTTCAAAGAAGGTCCAATTCTTTCCCTCTCTCTTTAAATTCCTTATTTTGCATAAACTTCATCAAATTCATAATCTCGTTCTTACTTTATTTCATACGCATTAATATCTACATTTTATTAGTATATTGCACATACTTTATTTTCTATAAAAATCCCAAAACAAATAAAAAGAGGGGTTCACCCATAAATTTCGAACGGGATTATCCATCACACTTTTTCAAAACTAAAACACATTTTTCTACACACACACCCATATAAAAATCCCGTTCGAATCTATGGGATAAACCCCGCCCCAAGCCGCATTCGAACTACATGGACTTTGATGCCTTTATAGGCTACGTAGGCATCTTGGATTAAAACTCCAGACTCGAGTCCAATTTTCCAATTTTTTCAAATTTCCTAAACTCCCCATTACCACACTTATCATATTCTTGCATTAATATACATATTATGTTTGTTATCCTTTCATCGAACACATATTATCGTTTCATCATAACGATCAATATCACGATAAACGCATAAATCATATCTTCTATATATTATTTTTTGAACATTCCTATGGATGACATCACTCTATCTCTTCCATGGTATGAGTTGGATGATTTCGATCTCCAATATATATACACGCATACATACTTAATGGAGAAATAAAGTAAAATAATAACACTAGCCCATGAGATACCGAAAGGGTGGGATAGTGCCTAACACCTTCCCATTTCGTAACTTAGCCCCCGAACCTTCAAACTATTGGTTTCGTATGCATCAGTTTATCTCTAATGCTGCTCTCTCGAGGCAACAACATGTTCTTTTTCCTATTTTGTGCAAAATAGGCTGGTGACTCCATCTTTTTGCATTAAACCCCACACTGAGGAAGACCGAAGTGTTCCCAAGAAGGGTATGAGACCTTTCGACCCCCCTTCTTTCCCTATTCCCTCCCCTCCCCCTTTCGGGAGGTAAAGGAGAGGAAGTGGCTCGCGATATCGATTGGGTGGCGACTCCTCTGGAGACTTTTTCATAAGAGGGCTAGACTCTATTTGCATGGGTATTTTATTTTCTTGTAAGCGTATACACCTATATGTATGTTCCCTTTTCTCTCCTTTATTATTTCTTGCACATATATACCTCATGCTTATGTCACTATTCACTCGCTTGTAGAAATTCTCCATGTACACTTCACACCTAGGGTCACTTATATCCACCTATCACACACCACTTATAGTTGATCCATGCTTAGGTTTACTACACACACTCACTTGTAGATAATTACACACCACTCATTATCACATACCTATGCTTGGTATAGATTTACTTTTTATACTTGTACCTTATTCCTTGCTTAGCATGATCAATAAGGATACCCTCTCCATAAGATACTAATCAAGAGTGGTGCATATTGTACACTACATCACCAAAGAGCATTGTTATTGAATAAATTTTGTCCCATAACTGAGGGTTCACTTCGTGATGGGCACTGGTCTGACAAGGTGCAGTTAGCCTAACCAATATAACTTTCACCTTCTATTGGCTAAGTACCTTCGACGTATATAAAGAAGTTCCCCCCGCATCGTACCGCTTGATCGAAGTCATGACGGGAGGTATATCGTAGGGAACTTGTTATCGTATGTAGAGTATATCAAATTCACTCTCACACTTACTATCCCCCAGAGGTATATAGTGAGGCAATTCACTACACTCGGGTATATCAAATGGCTTGTCCATGCCTTCCGATTTCCCTCAAAATCAAGACGTATATCGTGGAAGTCATGCCAAAGGGGGGAACACCTTTCAATTAACCCAACAACTGCATATCCGCATACATATGTCAAACCTAGGACACTCATTGTCGATGTAAAAAATTAAATTATCTCTAATTATTTAATCACAAATAAAATAAATAAGACAAAAGAAATTTTAAAGTGGTTCAGCCTTGAACGAATGGCCTACGTCCACTGTTTTTGTTATTATTGACTATTTGGGAATTCTCGAGGTAGGGTTTATCTCCAGAAATTCCGGTCCCTACAATGAGGATGATACAATGTATTTATAGCCCTGAGGCTGTACATGTGAAAGGATAATACATAGTTGTCCAATAAGCGTATACATATGTATGATAATAATCAGCATTTAATGCGCATTTAAATCTCTTAATTGTCTGATAATAAATGCTCTGTTCGAGGTGCAGCTCGGACCGCCTAAGCTGCTCGGACCGCCAAAGTATCTCGGTATTCATGAGTTGCTCGGTGCAGTAAAGTTCCTCGGAGAGCACTTACTGCTCGGAGTATCTGAGTTAGTCGGGGGAATTGAGTTCCTCGAAGTCAAGGTGTTGTTCAGAAGTGTTTGTTATTGCCACGCAGATTGCCACGTGTCTCCACTTAATTGAGCCATGTCAGCAGACTAAATTTGGTATCAACAGAAGCCCCCAATGTTTCACAATTCGAGAATGAGGAGTGTGGAACATTCTTCTCGAAATATGGCGGGATTAAATGGTCATCCTGAATTTTAAGAGTGTTTCCTTCGCATTTATTTTTCGTTTCGAATTCATAGAATCAGACTTTTCAAATTTTTCTAACTGCTTCGATCTCCGCGCCCTTTTTATCCCTTTAGCCGCCGGTAGCGTAACCGTCTCCCTTTGTAATCATTATCTTTACTTTTTCCCAAGGTAAGGTATTTAAGCGTTGCAAAAATCATATCGTCTTTTACTTTTTCAAATCTGTATCTTTGAGTTTTCCATTTTCTCTCTCTCTTGTGCGTTCATCCTTTTCATCGTTCGTTGTCAACAGATCCATCCTTTTTCTGTAAGATCTTCTTCCTTCTCTTTTATTTCCTTTATTCACCATGGTTTACCTTGTTGAGTCGCTTGATAAGTTTCATTCCGATTTCTCTATTCCTTCATGGGTTGTTTTGGAGGAACTTTCTGAACCTTCCGATTATTTTCATTTGGTTGAGGGACATTGGTTCCCCAGTCTCTTTGTAGCTGAATATGGCTTTTCTTTTCCCCCCAACCCTTTGTGTTTGGAATTCTGTCAATATTTTGACGTGGTTCCTGCAAAAATAGCCCCCAACACATGGAGAATAGTTAATGGAGTTCATAGATTAAATCAGATTCATGGAACCCGTATAGGAATTTCAGAAATTATGTTTTGTTATAGATGGGCTGTTGGTGACAATACTTTTTATTTAAAAACTGGGTTTTTAAATAGAGCTTTAGTGGTCAATCTCCTAGATGCCAATAGGGATTACTTAGAGCACGGTGTTATTATGAAAAATTGGCAACACCCTCCACTAACTGGAAATGATGTGTACCAGGGTCCTAGGTGCCCTCCATATGGCAATGGGATAGGTTGCTTTTATTTTATTTTATTTTTGAAATTATGCTTCCTTTGTGTTTGATAAAATGTGTCATTGATATTTTAATTTTGATTTATTTGCAATTGACAACAAGAGAAAGTCTCCAAAAGAGACAGAAGTTAATTTAAAACATCTTAAACTTATCTGGGGTTTGCATCAGACTGTTGTCGATGAGCATATCAGATCAGCTTCATATTTGCTGCAGCACAAGAGTTACACCTCGTCTTTTACTGCTCGTCCAGTGATAAGTCATATTAAACCAGTACCAGTTCCTGAAGATTCTTCTCCTGAATCACACATTCCTCTCAGTGATAGAATGAAGAAAAGAAGAGCTCCTGCCCTCTTTGAAAAATCTGCCTCTACTGCTGGAGAGGCAAAGAAAAGCAAGCATGATGTCCCAGGAGAAGGGACAAGAAAAATCAATGCACCTCCTCCGACTGCTACTGTGAAGGTTTTCGAGAATCCCCTAGTGGCTCCGAGCAAGGTCGCTACTCCAAGCGAGGTTATAGTCATATCCCCGACCAAGACTACATCCTTGGTCGAATCTGTTCCTGTTCCACCGAGGAAGCTGAAGAAGAGCTCCTCGGTCAATTTGGTTGAATCCATCTCTTAGTCTCCAACTACTGGAAGTGGTGTTCCCACTTTCGTTGCTCCAAGCTCTGCCATGAGCTCGGTGAAGTCTTGGATCATCCCCGAGATCCAAGGTATTGAAGAAAATCTTTCCCGGGATAGGGTTACCACTTTGGCAGCTCAGCACATTGCCTCAGTAAGTATTGTTAATCTAAACTTTCATTTTTCAATGTTATATCCTTGCACTGACTTACAATTATTTTCTTTTTCCAGTTGGTAACTTGTTTCAATACAATTCTGAAGAAATACGAAGCCATCAAGTAGTCCATCTCCTCGGGTGGTGTAGAGGAGACTTTTGAAAGTCTGACGCATTCTTTAAAGGATTCTCGTCAGAAGTATATTGATGATAAGGCAGCTTTGGAGAAGCAGCTTAATTCCACTGAGCAGGAGAGGGATCGGGTTTTTGAGGTCTCCAAGGGGTTGGAGAAGAAAATAAAAGACTTGGAGGAGAAGAATAAAGAGCTCGAGGGGAAGCTCCAAAATGTTGGAGAGCTTGAAAGTAAGCTCAAGTCTGCTGAGGCAGAGTTAAATAAACTTTGTGAAGTAAGTCGTCAGAAGGAGGAAGTGGAGAATAAGTTGAAGGCTATCGAGGAGCAACTCAAGGAGAGGACCTCCTCGGAGAGAGAAAAAAGAAGAAAAGCTGTTAAGAAATCCTTCAGCACTGGCTGGGATAAGGGGTGGAATAAAGGTTTGGCTGCCATGGTTTCACAAATGGAATATGGCAGCCTTAAATATTTCAGAGATGGCTAGGTGGATGCCCTGAAAGAGATGAAGGTCGATGAGAGCTCCAACCTATTTCAGCAACACATTCCTGGCTCCCCTCCTACTCCTAGGGAAGAAGAAGCGGATGAAGCTGCCTCTGAGGAATCTTCTATGATGGTTGGGGATCAGGTCCCTACTGTTGAACTTTGCTTTGAACAACCCCAACCAACTATTACTCCTACCGAGCAACTTCAGTCAACCAACATTTTAGCCGAGCAGCTTCCAGTACACACCGAGCAACCTTCCATGCCATCCGAGCAACCTTCCTCCTCGTCCCAGCTGCCCGAGAAAGTTTTGGGAGACAAGGAGAAGGTGTAAAGTTGTTCTCTATTTATTTTTGTCAAATGTAACTCTGAACTATGTACTCCTCCTTTATGATGTAATAAAATTTGAAATTTTTGTTATTCATATTGTTGATTTTTCTCTTCTCGCTATGTTTTCATTCTTTTTTTGTTCCGCCTGCACTTTATTGATTCTTTATATCTCTTTGCTAGTTTATGGCCAGGATGGAACTCTTGTCAGCTCACGATACTAAGTTGATGAAAAAATGCAATGAATATTTCAAAGCTGTCCATACAAACTTGGATGAAGCACAAATTTTTGGTATCCTGGGATCAGATGCCTCCGAACAAGCAGTGGAGGCTTACCAATATCTGAAGTTTTTGCTCGACCGAGCTGTAGGCAATAATGTGGCTTATTATGAGATAATTGAAGATCTTCAAGGAATTATTGCAGACCTTCAAAAGCAGTATAAGGAGTCTACAACCCTCTTGCACCAAGGATATGAGAAGAAGTATCAGCAACTGAATGCTGATAATGGATATGATAAGCTGTTTGCTGCTTATGATGTGAGGGAGAGAACTTTGAAAACCGAGGTCGAAGAGCACAGGCAGATAGCCAAGTTGCTGGAGCAGGAAAATAATAACCTGCGAGGAGAGGTATCCCAGTTGAGGTCTGCAGCCTCTAACTCAAACGCTTTGGTCCCTGTGAACGACGAGGGATTCTCTTTCTTGGAGGTCGAAAATGCCAATTTGAGAGATGAATTAGAAACCTTGAAGAGGATTGGGCCTTCTACCTCTGCTCGGGGACGAGAACCAGCTGCTCGGATTACTATTGAGGAACAAAGAACTCAATCGGCTTTGGAGAACCAAGCCTTCCAATTGATGGAAAAGAACCAAGCATTGGCTGAGATGTCTAAGAAGATCCAAGCTTTAGATGAGTAACTAGCTGCCCAAAATTCTGCCTTGGAGAATAAAACGAATCTGGTGAAGAATCTCCATAAGCAGTTAGAGAGATTAACCTACCAGTTCCACAAACAGCCTAGGGAGTTCTGGATGGCTGGTTATAATGAAGCCCTTTATCATCTTGACGACCGGATCCAAAATGCAAATAATGTGGGTTACAAGTAAGGATGGCTAAATGTCTTGGGCGTGCTGCAGTGGAAACAAGGTCATTACTTATGGGATTACCACAATCCTGGGTTGCTCGACTTACCAGTGCCTCCTTTCAAGCTTGATATGAGCTAGATTTCTGCTCGGGCCATTCCACAATGCCTAATTTCAAAGTATCTCGGCAACTACAGTCTTCACTCCAACTTTGAGATATCTCGCCCAGAGCACCTTCTTGATCGACCATCAGTTATGAACATCAGGATGCTGAAAGATTTGAACTTCATAAACTCCCCCTAAGCCTTAGACGATCCTCCTGCTGGTGAAAAACCTGTTTCAAAGGCAGAGGGGAAGAAACCCATAGAATAGAATTCCCGATGCAATGATTTTTTATGTATTTTATTCTCAATGTATTTTGGATTTAATGAAAAACTTCTATTTTTCTTTGCAATCTTGATTGCCATTATCTTGTAAACATTTTACTTATTTACTAATGAATGTGCATGTATATCTGTTAAAAAGATAACAATATTGTGTTATTTTGCCGATCAACTAAAGTTGGTGAAAACTTATTGTCGATTATCCTGAATTTGTGGTAATCATTTGATGACTAACCAAAATGGATGATATTTTGTTTCTCGACCAACTTGGTGGTAATTTGAAATGTTTCAAGTATTAAAATTTTACTTGACACTTTCTAATTCTAAGCCATTATTTGTTTAACCAACTATTTTCGACCAAAAAGACTTGGTGTTTTTAATCCTCGACCAACCTTAGTTGGTAAAAATTTTACTCCCGACCAACTATAGTGGGTGAATCTTCTTCCCAACCAACCGGAGTTGGTATTTCTGGGAAATACTGTTTATTCTCGACCAACCGGAGTTGGTGGATTTTCTTCCCAACCAACCGGAATTGGTATTTCAGGGAAATATTTTTATTCCCGACCAACCGAAGTTTGGTGGATTTTCTTCCCAACCAACCGGAGTTGGTATTTCTGGGAAATATTTTTATTCCCGACCAACCGGAGTTGGTGGATTTTCTTCCCAACCAAACGGAGTTGGTATTTCTGGGAAATATTTTTCTTCCCGACCAACCGGAGTTGGTGGATTTTCTTCCCAACCAACCGGAGTTGGTATTTCTGGGAAATACTGTTTATTCCCGACCAACCGGAGTTGGTGGATTTTTTTCCCAACCAACCGGAGTTGGTTTTTCTGGGAAATATTTTTATTCCCGACCAACCGGAGTTGGTGGATTTTCTTCCCAACCAACCAGAGTTGGTATTTCTGGCAAATATTGTTTATTCCCGACCAACCGGAGTTGGTGGATTTTCTTCCCAACCAACCGGAGTTGGTATTTCTGGGAAATATTTTTTATTCTCGACCAACCGGAGTTGGTGGATTTTGCTGAGTAGTGTGTAGCACTATTATTCCGTGAAAAAATTCCAACAAAAAGAGAGAATTGGGTAGAATATTCACATTTTATTCATACTGAAAAAACTGCATTACATGAGGGTTTACATTACTGATAATATTTGCGCAGGTGCTCTGCATTCCAGGCATTCTTAAACTCCTCCCCTTCTAAAGTTTCTATTATGTAGGTTCCTGGACGAACAACTTTTGTAACTCGGTAAGGTCCATGCCAATTCGCTTCCAGTTTGTTGTACTTTTGAATCACTTTCTTTAGCACATAGTCTCCTTCTTTCAGGTCGCACTTCTTCACTCTCTTGTTGTAGAAAAAAGTTGTTCGTTGCTGGTAAGCAGCATTCTTAATGGCTGCTTCTTCTCTAACTTCCTCGAGCATGTCCAAGTCTAACCTTCTCATTAAATCGCTGATAGGGGAATTGAAATTCAGTACTCTGTGTGTTGGGAGACCCAACTCGGCAGGTATAACAACTTCACTTCCAAATGCCAACATATATGGAGATTCTCCAGTTGCTGCTCGGGGAGTAGTACGATAAGCCCATAATACTGAATGTAGCTCGTTGATCCAGTTTGCTTTCGCGTTATTCAGTCTTTTCTTCAAGCCATTTAGCAGCGTTCTGTTTGTCACTTCAGTTTGTCCATTGCTTTGGGGATGGCCTGGTGCCGAGTGGATCTTTAAGATATTTGACTGATGACAATAGGCAGCGAACTCCTCGTTGTCAAATTGTGTTCCATGGTCGGTGATGAATGCATGGGGAAGACCATATCTACAAATGATATTTTTCCAAATAAATTGGTACACCTTTTCATACGTCATGTCGACAAGAGGCTCGGCTTCTACCCACTTAGTAAAATAATCCACTGCTACGACGAGATATTTAAATCTTCCTCTGGTCGTTGGAAATGGCCTAACCAAGTCAATTCCCCACATGGCAAATGGCCAAGGGGAAGTAATGGGTGTCAACAATGCTTGGGGAGTTCTTCGGATGGAGGAGAAGCGCTGACACTTATCACATTTCTTGGCATAGGCTATACAATCAGCCCTCATCATTGGCCAGTAGTATCCTTGCATCATTATTCTTTGCAAAAGCGTCCAACCTGCTACATAGGCTCCACGGGACCCTTCATGGACCTCTTCAATCAAGTCTTTCACCTCGGAGGGATGCACACATCTTTGCAAACCTGCTATAATTCCTCGTCTGTATAGAATTCCATTAGTCAGTACATAACGAGGAGCTTTAAACTTCAATTTCTTGGCTGCGAGTTTGTCAATCGGTAATTCTCCTTCCTCAATATATGCCCTGATGGGATCCATCCAAGATGGCCCTAAATCAAGGGTAATAAAGTTTATCGTCAGATCTTCTTCTATGCTCCGACCAGCTAGAACTTCAATAGGGATTATTCTTCGTAGCTCGGTACGAGTAGCCGATGCTAATCGAGCTAAAGCGTCTGCTCTTGCATTCTCCATTCTTGGTATTCTGACCAGTTGAACAGTAACAAATTCCGATACCAACTCCATCGCCTTTGCATGGTATTTAATCATCAATTCTCCTTTTGCTGCATATACACCGAGCATTTGGTTTACAAGCAACTGGGAGTCACTGTATACGATTACCTGCTCTACATTCATGGTTTTTGCCAGACTAAGACCTACAATCATCGCTTCATATTCGGCCTCATTATTAAAAGCTTAAAATTGAAAGCGCAGAGCATATTCTATATCGACCTCATCTAGACTTTTCAATACAATCTCGGCTCCACTACCTGAGGTGCACGATGAGCCATCCACATACAGGTTCCATATAGGTATCTCGTCCTCAAATATCTTATTGGACAAAATTCCTCGATGGAATATTTGTTGCTCCTTTATCTCCATTTCTACCACACCTCGCTGCTCGTCGACCTTCTCTTCTTGCTCTTCGACCAACTTAAGTTGATCGGGGTTTAAATTTGATGATCCTGTAATATCCATAGGTTGGTCGATGTTCAGCTTTTTCTTCTCGAGGGTATCAGGATAAGTGAACTCTGCTATAAAATCTGCTACTGCTTGCCCTTTTAGTGACGATCTAGGCTCATAAATTATATCATATTCACCGAGTTCTATTCCCCAATACATCAACCTCCCTGATTTTTCTGGTTTATGAAGAGCTTGCCTCAACGGTATACCGGTATATACGACTATGGTATGAGCCTGGAAGTATGGCTTCATTCTTCTACTCGCTTCGATCAGCGCCAGAGCCAATTTTTCCAGTTTTGGATATCTGATCTCTGCTCCTCGAAAGGCCTTACTAGTGTAATAAATTGGTTTTTGTACTCCATCCTCTACTCTTATTATTGCCGAGCTAACTGCATTTTCCGAAACTGCCAGATACAAGTACAACCTTTCTCCCATCACTAATCTAGACAACAGTGGAGGTGCTCCCAAATATTTCTTCAATTCTTGAAAAGCTTTCTCGCATTCTTCATTCCATTCAAAAGTTTTTCAGAGCGTTTTGAAGAATGGGAGGCATCTATCAGTTGCTCGCGATACAAATCTGTTAAGTGCTGCTACTCGCCCTGTAAGACTTTGTACTTCCTTCTTTGTCATTGGGGATCGCAGCCCTAACAGAGCTTTGATTTTTTCAGGGTTTGCTTCAATGCCTCGTTGATTGACAATATACCCAATAAACATGCCTTCTCGTACTCCAAATATTCACTTGGTCGGGTTCAACTTCATTTGATATTTATCTAATTGATCAAAGGTCTGGCCTAAGTCAACTAGATGGTCAACAACTCTCTTGCTCTTTGTCAGCATATCATCAACATAAACCTCCATATTGCAACTGATTTGCTCTACAAACACCTTGTTCATCAGCCGCTGATATGTTGCACCTGCATTTTTCAAACCAAAAGGCATAACATTATAACAATAAGTTCCCCTAGGGGTAATGAAAGAAGTACTCTCTCTGTCTTCAGGTTTCATTTTAATCTGGTTGTAACCAGAATAAGCATCCATGAAGCTCAACAGCTCGTGTCCCGAGGTAGCATCCACTAATTGATCAATTCGGGGCAAAGAAAAATAATCTTTTGGGCATGCTTTGTTAAGGTCGATAAAGTCCACACACATCCTCTATTTGTTGTTCTTCTTTTTCACCATCACTACATTTGCTAACCGGTCTGGATATTTAACATCTTCAATAAAGACATCTTTCTGGAGCTTCTCGACCTCCTCTTGTATAGCTTGGTTCTTCTCGGGTCTAAACACTCTTCTTCGCTGCTTCACATGTTTGATTTCCTTGTTCACATTAAGCTCGTGACACAAGAATTTTGGGTCTATTCCTGGCATATCTTCGTGGCTCCATGCGAAAGTTTTTTTTTCTGCTTTTTAGGAAAGCTATTAATTCCTGTTTTAGTGAGGCATCTAACGACGAACCTATTTGAGTTGTTCGTTCCGGGTACTCGTCGTCTAGAATGACACTTTCAGTAACTTCCACCACCTAACCTTTTACGAGCTGTGACTCGTCTCTAAGATCTAACGTTTCAATTTCTGCACCTTCATCCACTTGATAAGTGGTAGTCTTTTTCCTAGATTCTTCCAGTTCTTCTTTCTCGACAGATGAATAGTAGAATTCCCGAGCTACTTTTTGGTCACCCTTCAAAATTTTTACTCCAAAGTTGGTTGGAAATTTTAGGCATTGATGTACAGTAGATGGCACTGCTTCGAACTTCTTTAATCCTACCCTTCCCATGATGATATTGTAAGCTAATTGAACATTCTTATCCATCACAAAAAAGCGCACTCTTTATGTTCGACAAGCAGGCCATGTACTAATGAACATATCCAACTTGATCGTCCCCAGTGGAAAAACTTTCTCGCCAGTAAAACCGAGGAGGGGCCGATGATATGGCTCCAACTGGGATAACTTTAGGTTCAAACTATCAAAACATGGATATAACATAATATCTGCCGAACTGCCATTATCCACCAATACTCGCGAAATCACTACTTCCTTCATCCTCATTTTGATCACTAATGGGTCATCATGAGGATATAACACGCCTGCGAGGTCATTTTTAGAGAAACCGATGACTAGTTTATCTTTGTTCACCTTCCTCGGGCGATCATCTTCAGCTAGATTTATCCGTTGAATATACGAACAAGCTTGAGCCTCATTGAGGTAAGCCTTCCTCTCTGCAGTAAGGTCTCCACCTCCTACATCTCCACCAGTAATAACATTGCAGTCATGAGTTCGTAATATAAGAAATTTGGGTCTATTCCGGGCATATCCTCATGAATCCAAGCAAAATTTTGTTTTCTGCTTTTTAAGAAACTTATCAATTCCTGTTTTAGTGAGGCATCTAACGACGAACCTATCTGAGTTATTCGTTCAGGGTGCTCGTCGTCCAGAATGATATTTTTAGTAGCTTCCACCACCTGACCTTTCACGAGTTGCGACTCATCTCTAGGATCCAATGTTTCAATTTCTGCACCTTCATCCACCTGATAGGTAGAAGTCTTTTTCCTATATTCCTTCAGTTCCTCCTGTTCGGCAAATAAATAGTAGCATTCCCGAGCTACTTTTTGATCACCCTTTACAACTCCTACTCCAAAATTGGTTGGAAATTTTAGGCATTGATGTACCGTAGATGGTACTGCTTCGAACTTCTTCAACCCGACCCTTCCCATGATGATATTGTAGGCTGATTGAACATTCTTATCCATCACAAAGAAGCGTACTCTTTCTGTTCGACAAGCAGGCCATGTACCAATGAACATATCCAACTTGATCGTCCCAAGTGGAAAAACTTTCTCGCCGGCAAAACCGAGGAGGGGCCTATGATAACGCTCCAACTGAGACAACTTTATATTTAAGCTGGCGAAGCACGAGTAGAACATAATATCAGTCGAGCTTCCATTATCAACCAGTACTCTCGAGATCATTACTTCCTTCATTCTCATTTTGATCACCAATGGGTCATCATGAGGATACAGCACACCTGCTAGGTCATTCTTGGAGAAACCGATGACCAATTTTTCCTTGTTTACCTTCCTCGGGCGATCATCTTCAGCCAAGTTTATTCGTTGAATATATGAACAGGCTTGAGCCTCATTGAGGTAAGCTTTTCTTTCTGCAGTAAGGTCTCCACCTCCTGCATCTCCACCTGTAATAACATTACAATTAAACGATCCAAAACGTATCGAAAATACCTCACGTTTTGGCTGCCTTGGTCTTTTGGGAAGATCGGGGTCGTCTTCTGGATCATCTCCATGGTCTCTCTTCTTGTTCTCCTCTACTCGACGAGGATATCTAGACCTCTCTCTTGCTCGGTCGCTGTTTCTTCTTTCATTTCTATGATCAACATACTTTGCTAGTTTTCCTCGTCTAATGAGTGCTTCGATCTCATTCTGAAGAGCTATGCAATTTTTGGTCGTGTGGCCATGATCTTTGTGGAACTCGTAATATTTTGCCTTATTCCTCTTGTCAGGGTCTGATTTCATTTTCTCTGGCCAGTTTAATTCCTCGTTGTTCTTGATTTCTTCTAGAACGTGGTTGATATCTACCTGCAAAGGAGTATAATTTTCAAATTTCGTTAATACCTCCCATGATGGCTTTGTTTTTGAATGCTTGTCACCACCATTGTTCGTATGTTCTTTCTTTTTGGCCTTATCAACCTCCACCTTGGTCTCTTTGGTATCCATATTCTTCTTTGCAGCCATAACCTCCTAGGCATTCATGATCTTGGCCGCTTTTGCCATCAGTTCTGACATGGTTCTGGGTGGATCTTTGGCCAAAGTGTGGTACAACTTGTTAGGCAACAGCCCACTCATCAGAGCAGTAATCGCTGTATTTTCCTCATAATCAATAACTTCAAGTTTCTCGTTATTAAAACGAGTTATATAATCCCTGGTGCTCACACCTGCTTTTTGTCTAACACTTAACAAGTGTGCTACTCGTTTAACCGGTTTTGCTCCAAAACAGACGTTTCCAATGAAGAGCTCGGCCGTTGAAAGAAAGTTGAAATCTTACCCCGAGGAAGATTATTGTACCATATTTGAGAAGATCCTGTAAGAGTTCTCGAGAATGCCCTGCATCTCATCTCATCTGGCACAGCATAGATGTCAGCAGCAGCTTGGTATTGCTCTATATGAAGGACAGGGTCAGTTTTTCATCATATTTAGGAGTTACAACAGGTGCTTTGAACTTCGACGGTGTGGGAAAATCCAAAATTGCTTGTATAAAAGGTGTCCCTTGGACAAAAGTTCTTTAGAGAGGATTCTTGGCCTTAGCCATTTCTCCTAGTCTATCCTCTAGCCTCTGAATAGAGACTTTCCACGCATCATCCTCGTGCTTGTTTGTTCGAGCAACTGATCGTGTTGAGTTCACTTTCTGAGATTTTTCATGAAGAGCAGTTGGTCGTGATTGGGCAGAACCCTCCCTTAGATCGGATGGTTGTTGGAAGTTCCTCGACACAGCTTTGGGAGGACTTCTATTCCTCCTTGGGCCCAAACGATCAAAAGGAGATGCTCTACTTAATCTCTCCAGTGCACTAATCCTTTCTGGAGAAAGAGTGACCTTTTGTTCAGTATCTGTGGCTCGTACTGACGAAGTTCTACCTGGTTGATAAGAAAAATCATCAGATCTCTCAGTACGATATCAATCGGTATGCCTAGTATGCGAAGAAAATAAATGGGTGCTTCTTTGAACACTTCGTTGTCCTGAATGGGTCGGTACTCCACCCTGGATAGTTTGTATAAGCTGTCACATAGTTTCTTGCATGGCTGTCTGGCCCTGGGCCAGATTTGTCATTATTCCAGCCAGATCTTGGATATTTGGAGGAGCGGATGGATTTGGGGGTTTTCGGCGTTTCGATTGCTGGATTCAGGATTGTCAGCCATTGTTGATGAATTTTTTTTGGTGAAAAACGATAATTACAGTCGTTTCCCAATGACGGCGCCAATCTGTTGTTGTAAAAATTAGATTATCTCTAATTATTTAATCACAGATAAAATAAATAAGACAAAAGAAATTTTAAAGTGGTTCAGCCTTGAACGAATGGCCTACGTCCACTGTTTTTGTTATTATTGACTGTTTGGGAATTCTCGAGGTAGGGTTTATCTCCAGAAATTTCGGTCCCCTACAATGAGGATGATACAATGTATTTATAGCCCTAAGGTTGTACATGTGAAAGGATAATACATAGCTGTCCAATAAGCGTATACATCTGTATGATAATAATCAGCATTTAATGCGCATTTAATCCTCTTAATTGTCTGATAATAAATGCTTTGTTCGAGGTGTAGCTCGGACCGCCTAAGCTGCTCGCACCGCCAAAGTATCTCGGTATTCATGAGTTGCTCGGTGCAGTAAAGTTCCTTGGAGAGCACTTACTGCTCGGAGTATCTGAGTTAGTCGGGGGAATTGAGTTCCTCGAAGTCAAGGTGTTGTTCAGAAGTGTTTGCCACGTGTCTCCACTTAATTGAGCCATGTCAGCAGACTAAATTTGGTATCAACTCTCATATTTAGTTTTGTCGGTTCTACCTGACACTCTGCCGAAATGACGGGTTGGCATGTCGCCCAAATTTTTTGTACAATTTTTAAAATGGGACCCTGCCCATTAGCCTGATGACAAGTCCAACCATAGTTTTTACATATTTTTCAAACCCAATTTTTCCAAGCTCTGGTCTCGTTCGGCATTTCTTTTTTAATTTAGGTAAACTTAATAAGAGAGAACATAATAAACATAATAATAATTACGCTGGGACCCGTCTCTCGTCTTTTTCTTCTTTATTTTTCCAAAAAGTGACCAAAAACATTTTTTCTCTTTTATCAAAAATACCAAAAACATTTTCTTGCCTTTACTAGAAACATGTTTTTCCTCATCTTTCCCAAAAATGTCAAAAACATTTTTCCTTCATTTCCAAAAATAAATCCCAATTTTTCTCCTCCTAAAGTCGATACAATACCCTTGGCCTGTCTCCCTATTGGATTCGGTCTTCAGTCGAATCGCCCCGAAGATCCGTCAGTCCCCTCACTTCCTTTAAGTCCAGAATTCATCCGCTTTCCATGGAGAACACAAACCAAGTACCGAATGTACAGTCGAATTTGATGATAGTCCTAGCTCAACTCAATGCTAAAATTAACAACCTTCAAATCTAGGTTCATAAGATGCAATGAAATTGGGTTCCTGTTCTCGAAGAGCCCACGGTTATCTTCCCTCGCGTTTTGGCTCCGCCCTCACCCGAGCCTATCTAGGTTCCCGAGGAATACCAGCATGAGCCACGTGCACCTCCTTTTAAAGGGCCACCTCCAACCCAGCTTTCTAAGACGAATCTTGCCCAGCCAGGGGTTAACTTACCCTTAACCGTTGATCCAAAGGAGGAAGAATTGAACAAGTTCAAAAAAGACCTCAAGATGTTGACCAAGTCAGACTCTCTAGACACTAGATGGACTACACCCGCATGCCTCCCTATCCTAAAGCAAGGTTACCGAAAAAGTTTAAGATGCCCAACATCGAGAAATTTAGGGGTAGTGGGCCCCGATCGTTCATATCCGCAGCTATCACCAAGCCATGACTCTCCTAAGGGCCTTCGAGGAAATAATGGCCCAAATGTTCCAATAGACCTTGAAGGATAGCGCTCTCCGTTAGTTTTTATCTCTTTAAGGAGTCCATAATTCGCAGTTAGGAGGATGTTGCCCACGAATTCACGTCACAATATAAGTACAACGAAGAGTTAGAGGTTACCCATCATGATTTAGAGTTACTCAAGCAAAATCCCGAGGAGTCAGTCAGTAACTTCATAACATGGTGGAGAGAGAAAGTGGCCACCATGACCAACCAGCCTTTCGAAGAGGAGTAAGTCAGCATTGTGAAGAAGAACTTCCCACCCCATGTCCGAGGGACGATGGGAGGACGGCACTACCCTCATTTCTGAGCCCTTTGAGAAAAAGGAGTGGAGATCGAAGAAGGCCATGCCAAGATAGAAGTTGAACCAAAGAAAGCATCTAGATAGTTCGCACCCAGAAAGTTTAAAAAGCCAGTCAGTACTACAGTTTTAACCACCAATAATATCTCTCAGCCTGCCACTTCATGGGCACCAAAAAGTCGCCCTAACCCAGTTCGAAAGGAATACATCGAGCTTCACGCTACCCTCTCCAAAGTTTACCAGGCCCTCTTGAGCCAAAATCTTATAAAGCCCTTTGAACCTCGCCCATTACCAAACCCACTTCCCATAAATTTCAAACCAGATGCCCATTATGACTTTCACTAAACTTTCGGCCATAGCACTTACTACTGTTTCCACCTTTGAAATGTAATCCAAGGCCTCATTGACCGAGGTGTTATTGCCCCACCAGCCAATCCTAAACCAAACACTACCCATACTCCACTCCCGAATCATACAAATGCCATCTTCCGAGAAGAAAACCCAGAATTTGACCCATCTACTTAGATCATACCAAGAAAATTACTAATCATACCCATATACTCTCCTAAACCTTCCAAAAAATGCCCATAATTTCTCCTACACCCTACCAACTTTGCCAATCAGGCCCAATCACTCCTTACCAGAGCATGCATCGCTGTCCACACCCGTTCTGTAGGTAAAGATATGGAATTAGCAGAAGTGTTGAACCAACTCCAAGAGTTCGGGATGGAATTACCCTCCTAGATAATCGTTGACTGTAAGAGATTCAGTGTGTTATACTTAGAAGCTCGAAAATGGGCCCGAGAGTCAGATAATTAGGTGGTACCTACCGATGAAGTCAGTTTAGATGATATGGTCCAGATCATAGGGGATTCACTCTGACAAACAGGTGATATTTGCAGTATATCTGAGCTACTCGATGCTTTCAAACTACAAGGGCGTCTAATACCTTCACTTTTACATTTACCCGCCGAATGGGAGGATTTATACAAAGAAGCTATTGAAGTTGTGGAGTGTATTGACTTTTCATGGAAAGATAATGTCGTTACTATCAAATGGGGGGACGAATTTAATAATTCAGATGAAGATCCAAAAAAGGCTAGTCTGATAGTCAGCATATGTGGGATGATATCATTTTAGGAGCTACTAGTATAGATCAACGAGGTGGCCACATAACCCGATATTGATGAGGAAACATGGTTTTCATTTTTCCCCTCTTCCATAAACCACATGACTAGGTCAGGGGGCACTACCAAACCCCAAGCCTATAGGCATCAGCAAACAACAAATGAAAGGGTGTTGAGAATCTTCCTGTGCCAGACATGACCCTCAAGGAAAGCAAGATCCTCGATCAGTTGAAGAAAACCTAAGCCAATATCACTTTGTGGGGACTTTTTATGTCTTCCCAGCTGCACTAAAATGCCTTGATCAGGCTACTCACAGGACCCACAATTCCTCCTTCCACCACGCCAGAAGAAGGAGTGAATTTGGTCAAATCTCTAACCTCTACTAGAATGCTCTCTTTCTTTGAAGAAGAAATCCCCAAGATTGGACCAAACCACAATTATGCTCTCAACATCTCCGTCGAAGTCATGGAAAAGACTGTCCCACTCTCTCTTGTCAATAATGGATCAGCTCTAAATGTCTACTCGTTAAGGACTCTCAATTGTTTGGGACTAAAAGTTAGAGACCTTGCCCCTACCTCTATCGAGGTACGGGCCTACGATAATACCTATCGAGAAGTGATGGAATCTATAAAGCTTGCAATAGGGACTGGCCCTATAAATTCGATTGTTGAATTCCAAGTCATCGATATCCCAACTTGTTTCAATCTGTTGCTCAGACGATCGTGGCTCTATAGCATCAAGGGGGTGTCTTCTTCCCTTCATCATAAATTAAATTTCTTCGCCAATGGGCAGGTCATCACCATCTTGGGCGAGGACAATAATTCCAAGAATGCAATCACTAGTAATCCAGTACTAGAGATACAGTATGGGATACATAATATTCTTCTGTCAGATTTTTTGAACCACTTCTACTCCCAGCAGAGGATGATTTCAAAGATAGGGTTGCCCAGAGTACAACCCCCATGGCAACGTCAATATAATCCACTTCATGCTTGAAATGGGGCTAGGATGACAACATTAAGGGATACTTGAACCCATTGTGTTGAAGAATGATTTTCCTCCTTGTGGCATGGGCTATAACTTTCTTTGGGAGAGACAAGAAAACAACTTTCTTTCTTGTGTTTGGGAGTTCGGGAGGAAAATAATTTTTTAAGGGAAAAAGGTACATTCATTAAAAAACTTTCCTTTCTCTCCATTTCTTTCTTATCTGGAAAGAAAGTTTTGAAGAGAAAGGAAAGGATTTTTTTTTAATTTTGCTTTCTTTCCTCTCCTTTTAAACTCTCAAACGAGAGAAAGTCACTTTCTTTCCTACTTAAACTTCTAAACGAAGGAAAGGAAACATACTTTTCCTTCCTTTCTTTTCTCTCCAAAATAGAACTCGTAAACAAGGCCATAGAATCTCCAAGAAAAATTCAACCCCATATAAAAATCTCAGACCCCATGGAAGAAGAACCAATCAGGGCAAAAACAGACCCAATCTAACCTCCAAAGAAGCGAAAAAATTCAAATCACTAGCTTCAACAAAACAGCAACTCATAAAATTTACACCGCAAAATCACAACGCCACCAACTTCCATTCTCAACAGCCTCCACTCAAACCCTGAAATAGCAACAAACCCAAAATAATCAAACTCGAAAAACTTCATACAGGAAACCAAAGTGGGGAAAAATATATGGATCAAATACCAAAAAGTCCCTTAAATATTTTTTAATACACATTTAATCCAACCCTTTTATTTTTTTATCAAAAAGTCCCTCAAACACCCATTTAACTAATATTATCTTATTTTTAAAGGTGCGCGCCAGCGGCATAGTGAAGGACTTTTGTTAGCAAAACAAAAGGCTTAGACTAAATGTGTATTAAAAAATTGTTCGAGGGACTATTTGCTATATGCCCCAAAATATATATATAAATGATAAATATGATAAAAAAATTAATGTACATATTGATGATTTATATCTAATGTATAAACCCTCTATCAACGTCATAAAATCAAGGAGCTCGCGGAAGCCTAAATGTAATAAAAAAATTACACCTTTTGTCAGGAAGAGGGGTAACAGATGCACATTGGATTAAAGACCCTGTCAAGATCCAACCTTACTAACATTTCTCTGTTCAAAACCCAAATCGATGGTCAAACTACTAACCATTGTCATATTGGAACCTAAATAATTACCCTGGTTCAAACAAAAACAAAGATAGATACCTTGAATATATAAAGATGTGACAAATCACCAGTAGTAGTTTATAAAATTTGTAGTTGTTCAGATTGAAAAACATAAAACGTGATGGTTGAAAAATAAGAAAACTCAATTTACACAGAGGCATAAAAAATTTTGTGAATGGAATCAACCCCTTTAATCAAAACATATAAAAAACCCAAACAAAAACAATGACAATGGTAGTCCTTCAAAGAGGATGACGGAAATGAACAGAGGGGAAGGACTGTAATGAAACCCAAATTTTCAAAAGGAAGAAACAAAAACTTTGATGAGAGAGAGAGAACTTACAATCGTGATGAAGGAAAAGAGGGATTGGCATTCTTTTGTGAGAGGACATATGCATTATATAGGGAAATGAGTGGGTCCACAATTGAATGGGGAATAAGAAGTTTTTTTTTTAGAAAAGGGAAGGTTAAATTTATAGTTTTTTTGGTTTTAGTCCCATTTATAAAGTTTTGTTAGTCTCCCATTCCATGTGTTTTTTAAATTATTTTGAGTCCCGTAACCGTCTAAAACTTCCCTCAACTTTCATGTAACCTCTCATAACCGCTCATGTCTCTTTTTATATAGAATGACAAGTGTAAAAAATATAGGACCAATAACAAAAAAATAATGACATAGGATTAATCACACATATATTCAAATAAGTAGGACTAAAACCTTGTGATCCCTTAAATTTACTGGAAGAAAGAGGAGAGAGGTGTATTGAAAATAGGGTGTATGATCAGCTAGTCCCATAATATGAGATTTCTTTGTGCCCGGTCCCATGTATTTCTATTTTGGCAGCCGGTCCTTTTTTAAGGATGTCAAAAGCAACGTGGGTAGGTGGGCCCAGGCATATAAATGAAATTATAGGGGTAATTTTGTCATAACAGCACACGAGTTGCCTATTAAAAACGTAAATCCTGATATTGAGGAGGAGTTATGGGATTGTTTTAAAAAAAACACTTGGGATAGGTAATTTACAAAACTCAACGAACAAGACTTTTCCCTAAATAGCTATTGAAAATAAGAGTCATATGTGTACACGCTAAAAGCACAACACTTTTAATTGGTGTAGTCTGTTTTAGAGTATAATAGCATGTATCCCGTGCGATCCGCGGGTGCAAATACATGTTACGAATATTGATGAACACAATATATTATTTAATTATATTCCTAGAATGTATTATTTCACTATATAAAAGTGACATATGTATTGACATAGTGTTGATATATCAAACATTAATTTTGAAAAGTGTATCCTCATAAATGTATTTTATTACAAAAAACATAATGAAAAAAACATTTTAAAAATTGAAAATGTCTTTGTTATTCCAAGTGTCATTGTGGTCACTCAATCCTTGATCTCTATTCTCTTACTCCTGCAAATAAACGATATTTTTATTTAAAATGCATACATGTCGATAGAAATTTCTAAAAGTCACTGTGTAAACAAAACACAAAGAAAAATAGAAAATCTTAGAGACCAAAAAAAGTTAGAAACCTAGAACAAAGAGAGCAAAAGAAAGAAATTGCTGACATATTTCAAATGGATATAATAATAATAATAACAACTGATTAGGATTCATTCTGAAACACAAAAAACATATTTGATCTAAAAAATAAAATTTAATCACTCAATAAAATCAAATAAGGTGGTGGTCTGGTAATTTTCCCCAACTTTAAGGTCTTTTTTATGGCCTTGATGAGTGTCTTCCAAAATCAAAGATAAGAAACCCCAATATATATCCAACATTTTTCCAATAGGTAAAACTAAATTCATAATATTCCTTTTCTTAATAAAGAAATATTTTTGCACCCATATACCAATATACTCCAACAGAGTAAATTGCCTCGCCATGTATGTTAATATAAATAATACTTTGGATGATATCTTTATTGTTCTCTAGTGTATCTAATCAGATCTGCTATGACAACTTTATGTTGTGTTCCATGATTATCATATACAATACACTAAAGAAAATTAATGTTTTTTTTAGTGCTATATGACTAGGGCTGTGTTTTTTTTCCGAACTTTTCGATTTTTTTGATTTCCGATCCAATTTTTTTCGAATTTGGAATGAAATTTTAGTTTGCCGATTTTCGATTTTCCGATTTCCGATTTTTTCGATTTTTTTCCGAATTATTTCCGATTTTTTTGGAATTATTTTCCGATTTCCGATTTCCGATTTCTTTTCCGATTTTTTGAAAGTTTTTCATATCCCACATCGGTTGGGAGAGGGAGAGGGCTCCAAAATATGCTCTATAAAAGGAGAGTATCCTCCTAACTTCTACACAAATATGAAAAATGCGTCAAATCCTCATGTGTTTACATGTTGGGTTAAGTCATTTTCATTATTTCTCTAAAATGAGAATTTCGAGTAATCGAAAATCCATAATTTATTTTTTTGAAATTTTGGAATTTTGGAATTTTCTGGATTTTTAATATATTTTGTGAATTTCCGATTTTTTCCGATTTTTGCCGATTTTTCCGAATTCGGATTTTTTTTTAATTTTCCGAAAAAATCGTATCGGAAATCGGAATAGTTATTTTATTTCCGAAAAAATCGGATTTTTTTCCGAATAGGCATTTTTCGATCCGATCCGGCCGAAACACAGCGCTATAATATGACACACATGATAATGACAATACCTCAGCATATCTTTGCAATATGTAGTCAAAATGGAAAATTAGAAATTTCTAAGATGTCGTCTAATGCTATGAATCAGAAATGAAAAGGAAAATGGAAATAAAAATGAAAATCAAGCACAACAAATTATGAGAATATCATGAATTTAATCTTAAAAAGTCTAGAATTTTACACATCCCAAACTCATGAATGTCTAAACACTAAAGAACTCCTGTGGGGTCACACAATTACAACCACCCACGAGTACCCAATTAACATGAATCGGAAAAAACATGCAGTACCTGAGATTTTAAGCATATTAATAATGGCATTACTAATTTTTTTAAACCTAATTAATTTTCAGACATTTCTTTTCACCTAAATTATTTTGCTTCATTTTTTAACATAATTTATTTCCAATCATAAATCTAAACAATGATAAAAAGAAAACACATGCCACAAATCTGAAGGAAAAAAATGAAATCTAATTAAAAAAACTAATACAAAACTAAAAGTATACCGCTATTTATTTATTTTCGGTTATAAATCAAAATGATAAAAAAACAGTTACCGCAAATCAGAAGAAAAAAAACTAAATCTAATTAAAAAAACTACTACAAAGCTAAAAGTATAAGATTGTTTTATTGAACAAATTTATTTTCAATTATAAATCTAAACAATAAATAAAAAAGTTACATACCACAAACCTGGAAAAAGGCTCTAAATCTAATTTTAAAAAAAGACCATATGTAGGATATATCTTCAAAAGATGACAGATTTTCGGGGGCATATGGGACGCCTTCTTTGATCGGCAAAGAAACAAAAGGTACTTTATTTTGAGAATCACTTGGTCTCAGTTGTGATGACGAAGAATGAGCCAAAGTCATGAAAGGGGCTTCAGAATTATTTATAGTTGGACAAATAAAGAGATTTTTTGTATGGCTTAAAAGGAAATGGATTTAATGGATATAGAGAATGAGCTGTGAAGATTAATTGAGTGAATGGAAGAGTTAAAAGGTATATATGAGAAAATCTGCTGAAATAAAATGGAATGGAAGAGACTATGATAGAGATTCATAATATCTAGAGATGATTGCATAGTGTGAATGTTGAAATCTCCATATATAAATGTATGTATTCATTGTGTAGAGGGAAGACGAAATGTGAAGGGACATGGTATTGGGAGATCCAAGAGACTTACAATCAATATTATTCATTTTCCGTCAAAGTTTAAAAAATCAGGGAAGTAGAAGAGTCTTCTATTTAATCGTGGTAAATGATATAATTACATTTCAAGGGCTTCTAGGTCAGGAAGGAATTCAATAAAATAAACTCCATGCGAAAACTTTACACCATTAATGCCTATTTATACCTTGAATATTATCGTATTAAAGGTATATAATAGATACAAGTCATATGTATATAAAAGATTAAAGATAACCAAGCCTATTGGCCTAGTGGTATACCGCTGCCATTGGAACAATCTTGGAGGTGGATTGGGTTTAGTCCCAGTTTAATTCTCGATACTGTCAAAATAATGCTTCGCCAGCGGAAGCCACGAACCGTGAACGTCGATTAGTAGAGGTGCGCTTAAAGCTGGCCGGACACCACGTGGTATGATACCAAAAAAAAGATAAAAGATGTGTGGGGTATATTATGGGCCCAAAAATTGCGTGTTTGCGATGTTAGTGGTGTGCATGCAAGCCGAATAAAGTTCACGTGTTTGATTAGGTTTTACGTTATATTTTTTACAAAAACTGAAAAATTAGATGTGGGAGTCTTTTAGGGATCATTCGTGGCATTATGTAAGCTTGAGATGCAAAGATTTATAATTTTAGACTCGGGGACTATGTTACGAGAGGGTAAGGTGTTAGGTACCCTAACGTTATTTATGAATGCAAATGTGTATTTAATATTATACTAGTTAAAATTACTTAGCTTTAAAAAAGGGAATCAGAGCGTCCTTTGGGGACGTATTCTTTCGTACTAATGATTGCATGTAAAAATCTTATTTTCCAGGATCAATAAAACATAGATGCAAGTATATGAAAAGATAGGGGTGGATAGTCGTGTGTCACTATGTTTATGTTTTCTGGGCAAGTGTGTGCGAGTGGAAAATAATGTGCCACTTATGGGAGGACATCAGTGTGTCACTATGTTTATTTGTGTGTGTGTGTGTGTGTGTGTGTGTGTGTGTGTGTGCATGTGTTGGGGATTGTGTTCATGCGTGGAGACTTTATATTGATCCTATGTATTAGTATAGTTATGATATCAAAGCCAATTTAGTTTAAGATATGGAGATTCACAAGGGAGATATCAGGGTCTCTTGGTGGGTGTGGATGGATGGGTCGTTGGGGTGGGGGCTTAATATTACAAGTGCGGAGTCTATATTGCTCCTACAAACTCGTGTTTATACGAGATCAAATTTTACATAGTTCGGGGGAAATAAAGACCAAATGAAAAGAATATGAAATTTTTATGTTACTCGGAGTCAACTCCTCATGTATCATTCCACTTGTGAGTGTGTTTCTTATGGTAATGTTGTATGAAAATAACCAATAACATCCTTATAGATTTTTTTAGAAAGCTTAGTTAAAATAAGGTTCTCTTATGGTGCGATTTTTGTTTGTTCCTTTGGATACTATCCCAACTTTCGACTTTAAATTACAAAAAGTTTGGGATATTCCAATGCACGGGTTCTTTTGAAAAAAAAATGTTTCTTGATTGAAAGTGTGTTATTAGATTACGTACATTGTTATCATTTCATTGAGTGTTTACAATGAGGGCGTAATGATTAAGGGTGTGCAAGATCCAAACCAAATTGATGAAACTAATCGATCCAAATCAAACCAATCCAATCTAATTAAAAATCAACCTAAATTGGATAGAATTGGGTCTGGTCCATAAGAAACTGACATTAACTGTATTCGTTTGGGTTTGTATATGTTATAACTGATGAAACCGATCCAAATCGAGTATATAGACAATTTGTTAAAAATTAAACATGTGTTAGAAGTTTACTGGTTATAATATTTTCAAATCGAGTATATAGACAATTGTTAACCCTAAATATTTTGGCGAGCGGTCAAAGGTTTGTCATGAAGCAATTAAGGGGGTGGTGGGGCTAAGCGGTCAACTATCGTGCAAGTGACAGTTTTCTACTGTCCTATTAATAAAATTTCTCATGGGTCTGTTCATTTGTGTCGAAGATATGGGCTTTAGGGGATCCTTTGAGGGGTAATGCTTGACTTACAGAGTGTAGTTCATTGAGTCAGCTTCGTGTGGCCGCAAACAACAAGTTGTTTCGAGTTCGGACGAATAAGTTATGGCCGATTTCGTAAAGCTCATTTTCTCCTCAGGATGGACCTAAGAACAACTAGAAAACAGGGGATTGGTCGACCGGCCCTGGGCCCCCCGGTCGATCGGTGATTCAGAATAATCCTTCAAAATTAGGCAGAGCCATTTTTAACCAACACCCGATCGATCGGCCCCGGCCTTGATCGACTGGTCGTAACAGATATCTGACGGTTTTCCCTTTTAATTTCTTATTCATTTATTTCTTTTCCCACTTAGTATATAAGTGGGATTTTGTGTAAATATCATATATATAATTTTAGATAGTTTAGGTTAGGGTTTGGGTGTTGAGAGCTTCTCTTCCATAATTCTTTAGGTGTTTCCCATTTGGGTGTTATAAGTGCACTATTCATTATCCTTACCATTAATATAGTTTCATTTTATTGATTTCTTGCTTTGTATCGTTGATTTGATTGCTTTCATTTACTTATTTTCCTTATTTTCTTGCATTTAAATACATGTCTTTCATTGTGTTGTGTAGCTAATTTAGTTTAGGTTGAGATTGATTGAACTCACCTTAGGTTGATTTGGTTGCTTTGCTTTGGTGATGGAGTTTATAAGTTTAATTCGATTGGGTTGTTCTTGATTTTACGCCTAGGAAATTTAACTGGGTATATCATGTATGCTCCGTAATTACGACCTTGTGTGTGTAATAGTAGGATTTTTTGACGATTTGGGGGTGACAACTCGAGATATAATTAATTGTTGAGATGAGATTCAATCTTGTTAAACTTATCATCCCATGTAACCATTTATACTAATTAATCTGAGGTGAGGGATATTAGTCTCATTCTATAGTTTTTATTTATTTTTTAATTGTAGTTTAAACACATGCCTAGTATTATCTTTTTTGTTGTTAACAATTATCTTTTACACTTTTATTCCTGAAGTATTAAATCAATATAATTCTAACAACAAGTCTCTCTGGATTTCAATACCCGGAATGATCGATATATTCCCTTAGAAGAGTGTAGTCAATAGCTATGTTTTTGTATTCTGGTGGGAGCCGAGCATAACGACTGGCGTACATCTTTATACTCTCGTGCCACGATTTTTCCTCTTATCAGTCTCATGTTAAGAGCGAGATTTTTTTTTTTGGGGTTGGGGGGGGGGGGGGGGGGGTGAGATTTTGTGGTGCCCACAATGTGACATATTAAAACAAAATTAGTAATTTCTTACTAACTTTTTAAAATCACTTAGTTACCGGGGAAGATAGTTTAAATATGATCTTAAATTAATTGCAATTAGTGATATCCAATATTAGGTATGATACCTTGTTTCGTGTGAATCCGTTTTTATTTTATTGAGAAAAAGTTTACTCTTCAAAAATCAACCAGCCCTAAATGGTTTTCAACCTCTCTCTATCTCCCTTCATCCGTTTCAACTACTCCTCCCCCTCTCACTTCATATGTGGGTGGGTGGGTGGGTGGGTAGGGGGGGGGGGGGGAATCATTGACCTCCCTCAAATCCAAAAATAAATAAAATAAAAAAAACTCATCTTGTGGATCTGACACGGTTAGGTCAGTCCGGATGGTGACAAGAGAAAAACATTATCCTCGACTAAAAAAGACCTTTACGAAGAGAAACTTGAAGTGGATGCGATAAGAACTACTTCTTTAGTGGTAGGTCGGACTCGTGACTATGAAGATTTGTTTTTTGTTTTTTTCTATTTTAGTTTTTTTTAGTTTTATTGCATTTTCAAGCTTCGTGAGGAGTCTTATCTCTCGTTTCCTTAGTGAGAGTTTTATCCACTTTTACTATGACTGTCAGGTAATGGGAAATTTGGTTCAACTGTCCCAGCGGTTGTTCCTCTCGGGTTGAGGCTCAGAAGGACTTTGGTCATTTTTAGGTTTCTTCCACCTAACTAAGGTGTATCTTTTTTTTAGGTTCCTTTGAGTTGATCCATTCTACTTGGCTCTGGTGCTTAAGACGTGTTTGTCTTACATTATTCCACCGTTATTTTTCCCTGTGCACATACTTTGTTCGGAGCGGCTCGTTCTCTAGTGCCGTCAGCACCAGTTTCTTAGTTTCATTACTAAGATGTGTTATGACAAAAATCTTAGAATTGGCAGTTGTTCTAGAAAACTCTCTCTCGGTAATGTCCTAGTTTCCCTTTTAGTTGTATATTTTTTCTCTATTCTCCCTCTGCTTAACCCAAGCCTGTTTGGGTTACGTTGTTTTTTTTTTTTTGTTTATCATTGGTTACTTAATGAAATCCTTCTTAGGATGTTTAAAAAAATCCATTTTTATTTTTTTTATTTATGTTAGTAAAATAATGTTCAAAATAAATCGAATGTGGTAAACAACCAATCCAATCACACTTTAAGCCTTGCAGAAAAAAGCATAGTGTGTAATCTGATGTAAAAATGTGCATTATTGAAGAAATGAATTATTAAATATCACCAAGCTTATAATTCTACGACTCAATTCACTTAACCCTTTGCGTGTCTCTAATTTTCAATCTCTTCACAAAATCTTAAGGAATCCACTGGAAAATTCATAACGATTATTTTTTTCGACAAGAAAAAGGCTCCGAAGAACCTAAAAAGAACAATCAACTAGTAATAGATCAAGAAGTTAGATGTGGGGACGGTTCACCCATTCCATATTACAAAAATTCCCACCCACATTAGAAGCAACTTTGTTATGTTGTCTACTAACCCAATTGAAGGACAAAGAGGGAGACAACTCAAAAATGTCAGGAAACACAACATTAATGCACCATGGCCCATGTCTCTAATTCTTGCAAAGATTGATTGGTTCTTTGTTATCACTTTAAATGGTCACATCATGACAGTGTTATAAAAAATGAGCCTAGGCGGCGCCAAGGCGGGCCTAGGCGTGAGGCTTTTTCGATACGCCAAGTTTTGTCCCTAGGCGTGGATCAAGGCGTGGTCAACGATGGTCAACGTTTTTTGGAGAAAGACGTGAAAAAACGCGCGTTTTTTTTTGGATAAGGCGTGAAAAAACGCGAGTTTTTTATAAGTAAGGTGTGAAAAGACGCAATTTTTTTATTTATTTTTTTTGTATTTTAAAAAAATAGTATTTTAATTTACAAATATTTAGACATATTTTTAAGGTATGTACCATTTTAGTATTTTAAATAGCCTTGTCATAGTAAAAAATATTAAAATATATTAAAAAATGTCTAAACGCCTTTTCACGCCTTCTTACGCCAAGGCCCGCCTACGGTTCTAAGGCTTAAGGCTTGGCCTCCACGCCTCGATCACGCCTCGCATTTTTTAGAACCTTGCATCATGATAATCGTGTATGGACACTCTCTTGCAAGCTTTTCTAACTGCCATAGCTTCACCCAATAAAGTTGAATGAATTGTATCCTTTAAACGAAAACCATTAATGACCATCTCTCTCTAAGAAAACGCTCTTTCTCTAAGAAAACGCTCCTTCCTCACCATGCATGGTGTTCATACAAACCACCTCGACCATCCCTCTCCTGAGGGTGGTAAAAGTGGGAGAATCCGCCCACCGCTGTCCATCAGCAACTCCAAAGAGGAAGAAGATCTCCTCCTAAGAAGTACTAAAAAATAAAAAGACAGCCGTGAAACACTTGTTGATATGGAGTTGGAAATTTACGATGATACCAACACCAACCAGAGTTATGATGGAAATTCACGTTCAAATGAGGATGGGCCTAACACAGATATGATTATGGATGGTAACCCAACCATGCTGACAACTGATCCACCTACGACCTAATGCTGCGAGGAAACTGTAAAACCCAGAAAGACCTTATCTTACAAAGATGTGGTGGGTAAAAAACAAAACTCAGATATTTTCTTTGATGATGCTAACTAATTGTGGTCTGAGGATGATATGGAAGTCTCACATGAAGATAGTTGCCACTCCATGGACCTCAACTCCAACCCGGTGGATGAGGAGGATGACCCACTGTGCCCAGTGGTCTCTATTCCACAAAAACACGTTGAAAAGTTGAGGAAAAAATGGAATGACAGTGTCATTGTTAGCCTACTTGGTAGGAACATTAGCTTCAAGATGCTAAATGCAAGAGTCCCATCTCTATGGAACTTACAAGGTGATTATGAAGTCGTGGACTTGGAGGAAGGACATTTCTTATTTAAGTTTATGATGAAGGAGGACTATTACAATGTCTTGACAGGGGTCCCATGGGTAATAAATAACCACTAATTAATTGTTAGGAAATGGGTGCCAAACTTTAACCCTATTGAAGCTAACCATGTTACTACTGCATTGTGGGTTAGACTACCTCGACTCCCCATTGAATGGTTTGATTAAAGAGCCCTCTTCCAAATTGGTAGTAAACTTGGGAGACCTATCAAAACAGATTTCAACTCTGTTTCATCAGCTAGGGGTAAATACGCCAAAATTTGTGTGGAAGTTGATCTTGCAAAACCTTTGATCCCATGTTATAAGCTAGATGGCAAAAAATATAGAGTGGAATATGAATTTCTCCCATATATCTATTTCAAGTGTCACAAAATTGGCCACAAACTGAATATTGTCCACTCCGTGCTCCAAACCGGGCGCCAAATAACCAACCGGAAAACCCGTCTTCTGGAAGTATGGGAGGTGTTCCGGCTAAGTCAACCGATAACGGATACCTACCTAAAAACTTAAATGAGGGTAAGTATATTAACAGTAGAAACAAAATGAATTCAAATGGAACTAAGGAAAACTTGGGAAGGAACAATAACAGGTTTGTTGTTCTAAACAATGATGGAAGTGACAAGCAATAGTGCCATACTGATAGACCAAATGGGAAGGCAACCACCAGTGCAAAAAGCCTGCAAACGAGAGGTTATTTGGCAATAACTGTAGCTATTACCCACGCTACTTCTATTAATGGTGCTGACATGAGGAAAACTAACAGTGGAAAAAATGGTGCAACTCGAGAGTCGATGCCTAAAAGAAAAAACTCAGAGCCAAACAATGTAGCAGGTAGCATTACATCAATTGTACAACCTACCCAAAAGGCTAGCACTGAAATGACGGGCCATAGTGGCATGGGGAAAAGCCAACCCGTCACCTCCTCTTGCCATAACACAGACATCCCAAAGTCAACTACAGAAAGTAATGATGCCTCACAGTAGGAGTTATTAATAAAATAGGCACTACTTCTCAGCATTTGGAACCACATAACCAATGTGCAAAGAACTCAAATATCTGTGGAGTCTTCCCAAAGACTTCCTACGTCCCAGAACAATTATCTGTAAACCAAACTGAAAATGAACCTTCCCTTTCCTCTTGCCTTGTTAGGGGACGTGCAAATCCAAAATCTGATGTTGTCCTCAGGATAAGTCTCAACTAACTTAGTGGGGAATGTAGAGGAGACAGCCATTTTTCAAGTGAACTGGAAAATATCCAAAGCCAAGGTCATTGTCAACACCTTGGATCAAAACTGGGGAACTGAGAAGATAGTCACAACGATTGTGGAGGAGAAATTCAGAGACACACAGCTACACCAAGAAATTGCTAATAGGTGTATGTGGACGATAAACGAAGTGGACTCGCTCATTCAACATATGTCATCAATGGTTGCAATTATTTGGAATTGTCATGGGGCGGGAAAACCCCTCTTCAAACCCACTATCACCGAGCTGAAAAATATTTATAACCCAAATATTGTGGTTATCCTTGAAACCCATATCCTTATTGGAAAGTTGGTTGGGTTTTTTTACAGTCTTGTCTTTACGAGCAGGGAAGTTTTTGAACCAGTTGGCAGGTCCGGGGGTATTTGGGTTACCTGGAACCCAAACTCTATAAATCTGGAGACTCTCTATATAACTAGACAAGCTATCCACCTCTTGGTTACTAAAAACAACTACGAGCAGTGGGTATTTTCTGCGATCTATGCTAGCCCTCTTTCATGCCTACGCAGAAGACTGTGGGCCTATCTCTTTGATATTTCTGGAAATATTGATCTCCCGTGGTTGGTTGCGGGTGATTTCAACGACCATGTGGATGACTCTGAAAAAAGAAGTTTTGGAAAGCAGGCGCGAGACAATAAAAAACTACTTTTCTGGAAAATATTAACAAATGCAATCTTACCGACCTGGGATGCTCGTGACCAAAACTGACTTGGACAAACAGTAGGAAGGGCATGGCTAATACTCTCATCAGGTTAGACAGAGGACTAGCTAACGCAGAATATAATCTCAAATATCCGGATGCTAGTGTTGAGAGCATTCCTCGAACCATCCCGGACCACTTTCCTATCATCATCGGATTTGAAGGTATGTCTACCCATCTCACTACCCCTAAACCCTTCAGGCTTTTGGCTTATTGGTTTGATAGAGATGATTTTAATGAGCTTGTTAATATTAATTGGAATAATTCTTTTAATTTCAATGCGAATATCCAGCTTTGTACGGAGAATATTAAAAATTGGAATAATACCACTTTTGGTAATATTTTTAAAAATAAAAAACGTATACTTAGGCGTCTCAGTGGCATTCAGAAAGCCCAAGATAAGTTTTATTCCCAAAACCTTACCATCCTGGAAAGTAACCTCCGTAATGAGTTTAACACTCTTCTTAGACACGAAGAAAGCTTGTGGAAACAAAAGTCCAGAATCCAATGGCTTAACAAGGGTGATAGAAATACAAAAATTTTCCATACTACCACTATTATTAGACGTAGGAGGAATTGCATTAAGAAACTCAATATTAATGGGGAGTGGACTGATAATGCTACTACCATCTCTAATCACGTCACTAATTACTTTACTAAATTGTTTAAAGATGACTTTTCTTATGATATCCAAAGCCAAATGTGGAATTTGGATATTTTGAGCTTCGTGGAGGATGACAACTTGTTTTTAGCTTCCCCCATTTTGATGGGGGAGGTTAGAAAAGCTAATTTTAGTATAAAAGCACTAAAAGCCCCTGGACCGGATGGTGTCTAACCCCTATTTTATCAACATTTTTGGAAAACAATTACCACTAACCTTTTCACCTTTTGCCAAAAATATTTTCAGGATAACCACTTCCTAAATGATCTTAATAATAGTTTTATTACACTTATTCCTAAAGTGGATAATTCGGAGAACGTTTCGCAATTTAGACCTATTACTCTTTGCAATGTTTCGTTTAAAATCCTTGCCAAAATTATTTTGGACAAGCTTAGACCTATCGTTTGCCGTAATATTAGCCCCCACCAAGCCAGTTTTCTCCTTGGGAGATAATCCTCTGATAATGTTATTGTCACCCAGGAGATTATTCACACCCTCATGAATTCTAAATTGATCTTGAAAAAGCATATGACATAGTGGATTGGGATTTTCTTGAAGGAGTCCTAAATTGGTTTAATGTTGATAAAGATTTTTGCAGCCTTATTATGAGTTGTGTCAAGAATACCACTACGTCTCTACTCTCGAGGAATTTTGTCATGTTTCTGGACAGAAAATAAGATACACTAAATCTAGAGTGTTTGCATCCCCCAATATCCCTAAAGGGGAGGCCTTAAGGCCAGCCATTTGTTCGGTATGAGCCTTACTAATGACTTAGGTGTGTACCTTGGGAATAGACTTATCCATGGCAGAATAAACGGCTCTCATTTTAAAGACATAATTGATAAAATCCAAAAAATATTAACGGGATGGAAATCTAAAATCCTCTCCCTCGCGGGAAGGAAAACCCTTATCCAGACTGTGACCTCCACCATTCCAAATTACAATATGCAAAATGTCATGCTGCCGATGAAAATATGTAATGAGATTGATAGACTTAATATAAATTTTCTTTGGGAGAGGAGAATGATAAGGGAAAGATCCACCTGGTAAATTGGAATAAAGTTTGTAGTCCCAAAATTAATGGAGGCCTTGGGTTGAGGAAGAGTGCTTTAAATAATCAAGCCTCTGTCACTAAAATTGGATGGAAACTTGTGAATAATGATAAGTCCTTATCGGCTGACGTCCTAAGGAATAAATACAAAGTTGGTCAAAGCCCTAGGTTGTGGAAAAAACGTGTTACTTCGTCCCATACTTGGAGAAGTATTCTTAAATGTCGTGAAACCCTGGTAAATAATGTCAAATGGAATGTCGGGAATGGTAAAAACATTAACATCCTCAAAAACTAGTGGGTGGGAAATAAAATCATCAATCCTACTGAACAACTTGGAAACTTAGATAATGGTAATGTTAACACGCTTATTGATGAGAACGGGAAATGGGATATTACTACTATTGAAAACTCCTTTAACTTGAACACAAAAATTGATATTTTAAATATCCCACTCCCCCGGACCTGCTCTCGCGATGATAAGCCGTCTTGGTCGTTAATTAAAAAGGGAAATTTCATAATTAGTTCGTGTTATCAATCCCTTTTGAGCAAATATGATGAAACTCAACCCTGTGAGGGTTGGAAAAAGCTATGGAAGTTAAATGTCCCACCGAAAATCTGAACCTTTTTGTGGACCATCCTCCATGGGAAGATCATCACTAATGAACATCGTATGCGAAGAGGTCTTACGACCAATGGTGATTGTCCATGTTGTGGTCTCCTCGAGGACATCGATCATCTGTTTAGGGAGTGTAGCCACACTAGGGAGATTTGGAACATGCTCGGTTTCGATCACACCTTTGATCTCAATCTCTCGGGTAATGTAAATGACAGGATTACCCTAAACATTTGGGGTGAACCAAAGAACGAAAGGTACAAATGTTTTAGTATTACTTTGTGGCATATTTGAAAATCTAGAAATAACTTCATCTTTAATAACATTGATGATTCCCCACAAACAGTTGCTCGCTTGGCTATGATTTTTACAAACTACGTTTTTGAACCTATAATTCCAAGTGAGCAAAGGTTAGTGGGGAAAGCCATACTATGCTAATTCGTGATCCGTTTTCTTTTGGATGTAAGTTCATCATTCACACTGACGGTGGTTTTGACCATGGGAGTGGCACAGGCTCTTTTGGTGGAGTGGTTAGACATGAAAATGGTGAATGGATCATGGGTTTTGCTGGAAAACTTCAGGGCACTGCCAGCCCTCTGCGTGCGGAACTAGAGGGGATCTTTCATGGACTGAACTTAGCCCTCAGAAAGAATTGGAAGAATGTTTGCCTGGAAAATGATTGTCTTGAAGTCATTAACCTCATCAAGCAGGAGGTTACCCACAACCACCCCCTGGCCAATATCATAGAGGATTGCAAGGATCTTGCGAAAGACCTTAAAGGCCAATATCGTGCACATTCCAAGAGCAAGCAACTTTATGGCGGATTGTATGGTGAAAGTTGCGAGAGAGATCGATGACCTGTTTAGGGAATACGACGAAGCTCCGGAAGAACTTCTTAGGATGATTGACGCGGAGTTGGAGGAAGATGGGTTCTTCTTTGTTTAGCGCCCTTACTGTTTGTTGTTGCTGTTTGTTTTTCTAATTTCCTGTTTTCACCAAAAAAAAAACAAGTAAGGCTACAAGTTTTATTAAATGTAAATTAGTACTTGTATACAGAAGAGACCCCCAAAGACGAATTTGTTTCAACCATTCGAAATGTTCCAGCCAGTAAAGGCAACGGTCCCCAATAAATCTTTGATTTGTGCATTATTATCCGCAACCAACCAGGAGCTCCATTTTAAAATCGAATGTCAGTCAAACTTCTGTTGAAATAGATTTGCATACTCCCTTATTCCATATGTCCATAACCCCATTACATCTCAATAACACGTGTTCAGTGCTTTAGGGTTCTCTCTTGCAAATAGAACACCGAGGGTTAGGATCACATTTTTAACATGAAGGTTCTATTTGGTGGGTAGAACATTCATAAACTCTTTTTGGCAGCATCACACAAGACATGGAGAATGTGGGGATAGCCTGCACAACAGCCTTCATGAGTATTTCTCTTCCTTTAGGCGATAATAAATTATTTTTTCCATCCTGGTAGTTTTTTAGCCACCTTATCAATGATGATAATAAATTTCAGAGCATTCCTTTTTAGTGGCTTTTGTGAAATTAATGGAACCATCCACGAAGAAGAGATGGGAAAGGGTGGGGCTACTTTTTATTATTTTGAGGCCAGATTTTTTTTGGGGGGATTCGGCACCTTTAGAGAGGAGGATCGATAGGGAATGTTGAACCAAAATGACGAGATAAGGGGATAAAGGGACACCTTGCCTTAACCCACATTTCAGGGTAATTTTCTTGATTTCCTCACCATTGCACATAATGTTATAAGCAACAGTGCTAATGCATTGGTGGATGAGATGACACCACTTGGGACAAAAACCCATTCTTTCCATCACCTTAATCACAAAATCCCACTCCACATGATCATATGTAGGGGTGGCAACTCGGGTCAACGGGCCGTGTTTTGGCCCGACACGACACGACACGACAAGGTTTTTTCTGACACGAACACGACACGACACGACTTTGTGTTTTTTTTAGCTGACACGAACACGACCCGAATAAAAAATAACACGACACGACACGACAACCCTAATTTCTTAAATTTCAGGCTTAAAAAACACGATAACACGATAACACGACTCGACTCATAATTAAGGCACGAACACGACACGAACACGAAACATCGTGTCAATTTCGGATCAATTTCGTGTCGTTCCGTGTCGTTTTTTCGTGTCGTTTCTAAAATTGCCACCCCTAATCATATGCCATATTAAGGTCCATCTTAAACGACGTGTTCACCTTCTTCCCATTTTTTGTATTTTTGATGCAGTGGAAAGCTTTATGGGCAAGGATAATGTTATCCTGAATTTGATGACTTGAAACAAAAGCAACTTGATTGGTAGATATTAACTTTCCAAGGCAATGTTTAATTCTATTAGTAAGAGTTTTGGAAATATTTTGTAAACAAAGTTACAAAGACTAATTGGACGGAAGTGGTTAACGATTTCTGGGCATGAATTTTTAGGATGAGAATGATGTTAGTATGGATGAGTTCTTTGAGGATGAAATTACCATCAAAGAAACCTTTGGCAGCATTACAAATATCTCCCCTAATCTTATTCCAATATTTTTTAAAGAGCTGTATTGGGAGCTTTAAGAGCTCCAAGTTGGTTTACAGCGCTGAAAATTTTTCATTGGTGAGAGGTTGGCACAAAGTTTTATTTATCTCAGAAGTAACCACCTTTTGAATAATATTTAGAACTTCAGTCATATTTCTCTGGCCATTGGTCTTGAAAATCCCAGAAAAGTGAGATATAATCATTCGCTTTAAGTCATCATCTGATTATGTCCAACTATCATCATTCTTCTTAGTAGTAGAATGGAAAAACTTGGAATTTGTATCCCCCATAACTTACCCAGTTGACCCTAGATCTTTGGTGCCCAAAATTCTCCTCCATTTTTAAGATGTCATCGATTTGGCCTATGATGTCCTCTTCCAAAATTTTACTTTCCTCACAAGCAGGAACATCATGAATAAAAGCAAGTTTATTATTCAACTCCTTCAATTTGTTCCCAGTGTTGCTAACTCAACATTTTTCGGGTGATAAGATTTTTGGCAGTCTAAGGTAGATTTTTGACCACTTTGAACATAGTCAAAGCCTCCACTTCTTTATCCCAACAAAACTCAATTGTATCTCCACAAGAGGGGAAGTCCGCCCACATAGACTCAAACTGAAATCTCTTGTGCCGAATGTGCTTAGCATTAACAAATTTAATGACAATGGGGCCATGGTCAGACCCTTTGATTGTTTCGTGTATAACTCGAGCATTCGGGAAATTGCATCTCCACTCTACATTAGCAAGCTCCATGCCTACCATTACACCATGTGAAACGAGGGCCTGTAAACTCCAACTCTTGCATGAAATGTGAGGAAATCAAATTGTTAAGCTCATTTATTTCTTTTATTATCCTCATTCCCACCCACATTCTCCCAGTTAGCCCCTATCAAATTGAAATCTCCCACAATCATCCAAGGATTATTTATGTTGCTAGTTGTATGAATAAGTATTTCCCCCAGTTTCCTCCCTTTACCTTCAGCGTGTATCAAAAACATAAACCATTGTTTGTTGAGGTTGGCACTAGAACAATAAACATCAATGTTATATTTACAGTTGGAAATAATTTGTATATCAATCGTATTATACCACCAAAGAGCTAAACCAATGGAAACACTTGTATCAAGTGGCCAACTACAACACTATCAACAATCAAGGGATAAAAACTAGGCTTTTGCGAATTAGTCTCGTTTACCAAGTATGTAGTAAAATAGGTCCTAAGATCTTTTTTTCCCCATTGGGTCTCATGAAAAAAGATTTTTGCTCCAGTAGATACTATTTGTAAACATGTAGTCAATATTCACTGTGTACAAAAATGATTTATTGAGAAATTTTTTTTTTGATAGGACCTATTAGGGAATGTCGTATGTAAATGGGACTTATTTGTCAACCTCCCCCAAAACTAACCTATTATCCTCCACCCCCATCTCGCAACATGAATGTCTTAGTCATACGACACTACTATCCTATATGATGAGGCTCGCCTAATAGACGATTATACAACATGCATCATCACGACATAGGCTTTCGAGGTGCTTGTGCATTTGATTGAGGTGGATGATGCCCATGTACAGTAGCTCGTGACAAAGGTACATGATCCTGGAATGCATGAGTTAAGGGTGCAACTCAGTCCTATTGTCCTCCGTAAGCAAACGTGATGGGAGACGTGTTATAAGCATACCCAAGCCTAGTACCAACCAATGCACTGAGAAATAAATATTACCTAATAAGCTTGCATCAAACTCAAACATTTAAGGGTGAGTGAGACTACGAACGACTGTGGAGAGCCTTTGTGAGCAATTGGTTATTGTCAAGATTGGATTAGTCGTTGCAACAAGGTCGATAGTGTAAGAGGCTCACTATTAGGCATAATAGTCTATGAAACTTCCATCGATATTTACTTCTATCAACATGTTGTGAACTTCTAATATGTGAATTATTCAAAAGACAAATGGTTATACTATATTCTACTTTACATTACTTTCCCTTCATTATTAAAACTTACCACGGAACTCTTGAATTTGCAATCAACCTTTCAATCAAATCCTAAGCAAAACAACTCAAACTTTTAGTGTGATAAATATTCTAAAACCATAATGTAAGATGGCTTGGATGGGAGAAAATTCATTTCCATTTGATAAAATAAGTTTTAGGCTATTTTGGATGATGTCTTGGGGTGGATTTAACAACATTTTCAAGTAATCAAATGCCTTGAAAATATGCTCTAATACCCAATTTGTTACGAATATTATTTCAAAAGGTAAAAGGGATCACAAGTATTTAGTCCCAATTTTAAAGATTCATTTGTACTCACTTTCATCTTTTTTATTTTTTTCGTTGTTGGTCTTATTGTAACAATTATGGGACAAACACCATTCTCTACGGAAGAAAGATATAAGACGGTTGAGGGAGATTTTGGACGATAATAGGATTTAATACAATTGAAAAAATACAAGGGAAGAGGCCCTAACAAAACTTTGAAAATGAGACTAAACTTGAAAAAATTATAAAATATAAGCATAACCGCTATAGGAAATAGGAAATACATATTTGAAACCGTAACTTAAATCAAGACAAACACTACACTTTCGTCTGTGAATTTTTTACTTCTAATTTTTCACATTTATGGTGTATGATTGCAACGGGACCAATAGTCTCAAATGTTGTGTTCTAAAAGGCGCGCCTAGGCTTGAGAGAAACGCATCGCCTACGCCTTATTCTTGGTAAAAATCTTAAGGCGCACTTTTTAAAAAAATAAATATACCTTAGTGAAATGATATCGTCATTTAAAGATTTATTTTTACAAATTCGACCAATATCTCGTCCAAAACAATCAAAATACACTTTATATATTGATTACGGAGCATGAATATGAGAAAGATGACTACCAAACATACGGATATATTTTCAAAATTCAAGGTATGTATTATTTTATTATATTATTAGCCTTAGAATAATTAAAATAATAAAAAAAGAAAAAACGCCTTTTTACGCCTAGACGCGCTTAGGCTCCTAAGGCTTGACCTCTACGCCTCGCATCTTTTAGACCCTTGCTCAAATGTCAAATGTGAAACGCGCTTCCAATATATGGTGTATGATTAGCACCTTCCTCGCCCTATTTCTAACTTTTTGTAAATAAGAAATGAGTTCCTTCCAATTTTTTAAAACTTCATGATCTATTGCACCTTTAGTTTATCATTATAACTGAGAAAAAAATAATTTTTTACTTAAATATTTCCATGATTGGCTCGTTTACTTTACTACATTTTACTTTGGCAACTTGTTCGTATAAAATGAAAATAGTTAACAAATTAGAAAAAGTATGGAAATTAATTAAATATAATTAAAACTAAAGAACAAAAAACAAAAACAAAAAGCATCCTCACCGACCCCTAAGGGTGTTCAAAAAATCGACTGGACCGACGGACCAAACCGAGCCGAACCGATCCTTTTTTTTCGGTCTTTTTTCTTAATCGGTCCGATCTCAGTTTATTTTTTTGGTGGACCGACCTAATCGGTCCGGTCCACGGTTTACAGTTTCAAAAACCCTATTAGGACCGCCCGGACCGACTCTATATAAAATAATATATTTTTACATATACATGCATATATATAACATAAATAAATAGTAAAAGTATATATTTTAATATTTAACTAGCTTAAATTATAGTTTAATCCAATAGTAGGTTTATTTTAATTGCAAATTTTGATATTTTTTAGTTTTTAATGTTTAAAAAAAATAGACTCGGGTATATTTTTATTATTATAAATGATGTAATTCATTAATGTGAGGACCGACTGGTTAGACTGGATCGACCCTATAAAAAACCGAACCGACTAGGATCGGTTAACCGACATTATCGGTCCGATATCGATCCATTTTTTAGAGGACCGACCAAGTCGGTCCAGGCCAAAAAAAACCTCGAAATCGAACCGGACCGAACCGCGAACACTCCTTCCGACCCCACCATCACCTTCAACCGAACCCCACATTGGCGGCCACCTCTCATTTTCTCCCTCTCCAAACCCATCGACTCAACAAAAACCTTCCAATTTGGTTTCGATTTTGAATTTGATTTGGATATGGGTTCGAAAATGAGATTCATGTTTTGAATTTAGGGTTTAAATATAAAGTTGATTTTGAATTTGGTTGGTTTTGATTTTGCATTTGGGGTTTGTTTTGGGTGTTTTCGAATTTGCAGGCAAATTAGGTCGTGGATTTCGAAAAGGGAAAAAGTGGTGGTTATTGGTTATTAGAAGAAGTCAGTGATGGTTGTGATGGGACAGAGGAGGTGGTGGGCGTGTTTGTTTAAGAAAGAGAGTTTTTCCCACTTCAATTTTTTCTCATTTTTCTATTGTTCATTATTTTTTTTATATAATCATTCTCTAATTTCCCTAATTTATTTTTTAATTTCATTTTTAACCAGTCACATGCATTGCACATGACCATTAAGTATAAATAGGTATGGCAACATGCAGATCGAGGTTGAAGGAGCCTACAACCCCATCCCCATTAGAAATTTAAATCCCCATACTCGCTCCATTCTCAGTATAGTTCGGGACGGAGATTTTCCATACCCGATTATAAATGGGTATGGGATTCCCCCCGGGAAACCGATTGCAAATTAGCCTATAGCCTATTGTTTACAAACCACCAACAAAATCCATACAATTGAATTGATACAATTATCCAAACAAGAACGATTCATAAATAGCCAGAACAACATATGGTTTTTAATAGCAAACCTAACATCCAATTAATATAACAATTAAACTAAACTGAGACACACACACACACACACAGATGGAACTTGAAAGTAGAAGAAGAGGGATGTTGCATAAAGGGTTGCATAAAGGGTGGCAAGTGAAGTTGGAGGTGAGGAGAAAGAGGGAGCCACGGCTAAAGGGAAGAGAAAGAGCAAGTGTTTGTTTTGTTTGTGTTATGGCAGAGTAAGGTTAAAAGGGTTTGGGGGGCTTGGTGTTTCCCATAGGGATCTGACAAAAAAAAAGGATCCCGACCTAAAAATGATTGGGTATTAAAATTGATCCCCATATCCGCCCCATTGGGGTTGAAAGCCTACGGGGACCAGAATCCGCAAGGAAAAATGTCATCCCCCAAGTATAACAGACCTAACGAAAAAGGTAACAAACTCAAACTCAATTAGTAAAAGGTATTAGAATCAAAATGGGCCAATTGTGAATATAGTCAAGTATTATAAAAAAACAAACATATCACATTTAACAGTAATATTTTCATAAAATATATATGCACTCAAACACAACAAAAATTAAAGATGAGAACAGATAAGTACTTTATTATAAAAAGAATGAAATGCCAAGCCTTGGGGCGCATTTGATTACAAAGTTGGAAATATATTGATATGTTTTTACAAAAAGTTAGAAAATGAGTTGATGAGTGACACATTCTCGTAGTTCTTCGATTCATAAATTCCCATTCTTTGAGAGGGTAAAATTTGAATTCCATTAAAATTATATAAATAAGAAAGAATCTCATCAAACCAATCATCTCTCTTTTCCCCCCAAAAAAATCAACTTTAAACCTTCTCCAACTTTATATTAAAAACACCCTTACTATTTTTCTGTGTTTTCCTATATCCAAGAATTAAACTGAAAAGCTCTCTAAAAAGTAGAATAATAGGAATATGTTACCTAGTAAGAAAAAAATGATAACTCCAAGACTCATTTATCTGGATATTTTCAGAGTTTAGGGGTATTAAATATTATTATTCGAAAAATAGTAATTCTTGGAGGTTTAAATAACATATTCCTACTAGTAAGTCCAAGACTCATTTATCTGGATATTTTCAGAGTTTAGGGGTATTAAATATTATTATTCGAAAAATAGTAATTCTTGGAGGTTTAAATAACATATTCCTACTAGTAAGAGTGTTTTTAATTTTTAGAGAGCTTTTCAGATAAAATAGTAACTCCAAGACTCATTTATCTGGATATATTCAGAATTACCCCCCCCCCCCCCCCCCCCCCCCCTTCTCTTTCTCCCTTGCAGTACTTGTTAATGTTTTGAGCCTCAACGAGATCGGCGTGAGTATATGTCTTATTAATTGTACGTCGATAGTATGTCCTTCCTATTTTTAAGTTCTTAGCGTGGGTCCATGGGGCACATGTTACCAGGACCATTATTTTTTAAATTTTAGTGAGCTAACAATTATGTCGCCTATGAACTTTTAAGAAATAATATTGCCCCTAAATCCCATCAAGAAGCAATATCAACTTAAAATATTTATTCAAACAACCAGATTTTTCAAATTCATATTGCATACTCCAAATAATAAATAGTTAAACGACTATTAAATATTTAAATATAACTGAACTAAGCAAATATGAAATAATTGTCTTGTTTCCCATGTTTTTAGACTACTCTGAATCCCATAAAGTGTTCTGGTACCATAAAAACCTGTACATAGCTTTATCTAACCCAAAGTTTATTCCTGTACAGTTCAACTGGAAAGGCAACTAGTTATATTTACCATCATCTCCACTAATCAGCTCCACCACCACTGAAACCTACTCAGTTACTTTATGTACACCACCACCTCTATCTAAACTGATAATTACACATTCACAGTTTATATACCTGTTTAGCCGAGATAGATACTGGAACCTACGAGAGGTGGAACGATCCTTGTCCTTCGATTATGGCATACAAAAGTTTCTCTCTCATCCTTTCCTGTAAAAATAGGGGGAAAAGTATTTGATTTGCTTCTCACAACCAATTATTCGAGGGTGATTTTACCTCGCTAATCACTAGAATTAGACTTTGGTATTACCATAATTGCTTTTTTTTAGACTTCAATAATTTCGCCAATCAATGTCATCTTAAGTTGCAAAACATTTACGTTCAATGTCGAAGAATATACAAAGTTTTTTGTTTAAACTTTAGCCCTGCGATAATGCCCATAATTAGACATAACCTCCCGCTTTTCAAATAATTAGACTTACCCCCTGCATATGCATCATCCCGCTTGTACGTTATGCACACGCCCCCCGAGGGGGGGAATATGCAGGGGGTAAGTCTAAATAGTTGAAAAGCGGGGGTTATGTCTACATGTAGCTTTATCTCGAGGGGTAAAAAAAACTTCAAAAAAAAAACAAGGTTCTTTTACTTCACCCCCTGAGATAACTTGGTATTTAGCCTTAACCACCACCCCAATTAACGTCCCAACCCCCACCCCCCCCCCCCAAACCCCCAACCCCCTCTCCTGCATGTGAATCAACTGACTTGTACCCTTTGCGTTATTTGTTGCATATAAGGGGGGAGGGGTGACTCCAATTAAGGAACAAGTAGTGGTAAGTTAAAATACCAAATTACCTCAGGTGGTAAAGTCAAACAATCGAAAACAAATACGATAGTACCAAAGTCTAATTTCGACCATTGATGAGCTACCTAGGTAAACAAAAAATATAAATGAATAATAACATGAGACGAAAGAAAAAAAAAAGATAGTTGACTTTTGAAGAGTAAGGTGGCAGCTTCAGATAATTTGCACAAGTCATCACGCTTGGCAAGTCAGCGTCTACCCATTTGCCACAATGCTGCAAAAAAAGAAGGGAAACTGACAATATTAAAATAACTGGTATGATAAGTGCGGGTCAAATGATGAAACAAAAGCTTTGGGGGTCAGAATCAATTTCGGCCTAAACTTCAGGGCTAGAAACAAAAAAGAAATCTTAATAAGACGGGGGAAATGAGTTCAATTTTAGTACAGACCTTACGAACGATCGTCAGTTTAGGATTTAGTGATGCCAAACCTCCGGGAGGGAGCCGAGGTGCTCCAGTCACAAACCGCAGGAGTGCCTTCTGCTGCTCATGATCAAACTCTCGTATAATATCCAGAAACTGCAATACATACATAAATATATAATCAAATTAAAGAATTTTATAAGTTTGAATTAAGAACGAAGGAAAAGAGCAAAAGAAATATGCTGAATTATGCAATAAAAAGAAACCCCCTGAACTATTTATAATATGAAGACCACTGAACTATTGCAAATAATCCATGCAGGACACGTATCGTATTCCCTTTTTTTTTGGCCGTATTACATTGTCCGTTTTATAGAAGATATGCGCATCTTTATCCGTACTTCGTAGGTTTTTTCGCTTATCCCTAAGAAATATGAGAAAAAGTACTCACATTTATAATGGGAGGACTGCTGGCAGTGTATCCATGATCAAACTTGATGTGATCCGAAAGATCATTTGACTGTCAAAAGAACAGTAATACATCTCACTAAAAATAATTATTACTTCACAATAAAGAGTGGTGAATCAAATGAAACATATACACATACATTCCAAAATTCACGTTCTCCACATAGTAAACGCTCTAATTCCTCTTCAGTGAAAATCTGTAGATGTCTGACCGGGAAAACCTGAAGAACCGAGAAACACGTCATAATGTCAGTCACTGGAGAGCGAAAAACTTAGAAGAATCCTGTTTATTTATTTACTTTTTTTTATAACCCTGAGCCTCCACACAAACGAGCCCTTTGTACTCTCCCGTGCAAGCTAAATAAGGGTATGATGTGCAAGAGCCACCCTTACACATGCCCCGCTTCAAATCAGGTGTCCAAGGGGAATCGAACCCTGCACCGTGCGCCTAACCACATAGTACAAAGTTCACCCTTGCTACACTAAGGCAACCAGGGTGGACAGAATCTTATTTATTGAATTTTAGAAGAAGAAAAATAGCAACTAGCTCACACAAACAAAACTCGTTTACTTTACTCGAACCATCGAGAATTAGCAAAAACCAATGGATTGAAATGAGAAATAACATGATTATAATTGGGATCGGAAGTGATTTAATCAAAAAACTACACAACATGTTTAGAGGCCAATGGCCGATTTCTCATTCTCATTCATCTCTCAAAATAAAGTAATGAATACAAAAATAGTCAAATGGCCTTATTTATAGACAAGTTATCTTGATAGTCACCCTAAAAGACAAAATGACTAAAGAGGTCACACTAGAACACTCCAATGGAATATTACCTCAACTACCTATACTAACTAAAAGAGGGGAAATTACTAAACTAGACATGAAAATAAAATAAGAAAAATACAATTAAATTCCTGGCCACCCATAAACATCACTCCTCCACTTGACAAAGCTCGTCCCTAGCGTTGGAGGTCGGTAACAAGGGAGGAAAACAACCATGAATGGACTCCTCCACTTGAGAGGGAAGTCGTCCTCCGAATCGTCCGGTGTATTGGCTAACAAAGGAGCAAGAACGGGTGATCAAAAAATCCCAACCATGGCCGACATATAGGAACTCAGCCCCGCAGCTTGCCACAATAGTAAACAGCATACCCACGCTTGGGGTTGGGAAGAGAGAGAAGGGGGGGGGGGGGGGGGGGGGGGAACGATGTCAAATGGGGATCGAATATCCCGTGATGAGCACCCCTCGAGGCTAAGCACTTCATCTCAACCTCCGAACGTGCCTCAAAAGCCTCCCAAAATGGGTCAATATACTCCAATCGTGGCCACTCAAAGCAACATATCCTCGAGAGGAACAACCGGCAACTAACTTCGCCAACATCATCCTCATCAAAAAAAATCTCCGATGCATAATCCAACATCATCTTCCCCAAAGATGGGATAGAAGTCCCCAAACTCGAAAACCTTTAAATATCGGAACCGAGTGCAGGTAATTCCAACCATCCTCCAAAAAAATGGGAATGACATCAAAGGAAAGATCGAGATCCATACCATTTGATGATGGGTCCTTGCCATTCTCGAAGAAGTCATCACCATTCATGATTGGTAGCGAGCATCATTGTCAAACGCCTTGCCCGCTAGCATACCCATTGATCACGCGCCGCTTTCATCTCAAGGACTTCCATGCGGAATTGATTTAGGAGGTGGTGGCACTCTTCATACTTCCCGATGAAGAGGTGAAGCCCTTTATGTAGAGCGTCACGCAACCGGTTCAATTTCTTAAGGCGAGCTTGGGGTTCTTCAATGACGTAAATGGCTCAACCGCTCAAAGTCAGCGCAAGCCTCCAGATCATACTCATAATCAATATTCCAACCTTCGTTCCACAATAAATCGAAACAGGAATAGGCATTGGGGAATATCCCAAACTTTGTTCTACAATTAAGACACTTGGTGCTTATTTGACAAAGCTGAGCTGGGATCCTCTATTATTTTCCTAGAAAGATGGTACAACTGTTAAACAAACCAATCACATACTGTGGCAGATGGAATTTATCAGAAAAACTAACGCAATGTTCTTATTTATGTACTTCTGCAAGGGTAGTTAAGGGTATGAATTTGGCAGAATACATAACATGACAGCTTCCAGCACATGGATATCCGTGAAAACTGTGCTTTACAATGTATAGTGCATGTACTTAGCACTACACAAATCAACATATCTAAATATTTATACAAATACCCATAATCCTCTCGTATACAAATACATTCACCTAACACGCACACATGAACGCGTATGTACCTAACAATTATTTATATTATTAAATATGTACAGTTGTGTGTGACCCATGTGTCATAGATGTCAAAATCATATGGTTCGTGATCTGAATCCTACGTTCGATTCAATTCACCCCAAAAAGGATCTGAATAGCATAGAGAATTTCCCGGGTATTGTGAATCGCATGAAATCGTACAATGCAGGTGGGCGAATCATGAATCGGTCCGATACCCGTTTCGGATGCGATTCATTGGCCTGGGTTTATTCTTGTCAGACCCAACTGTTTGAAACTTTTCGGTCTTTTTTCTGTATTTTACTCTTTTCAAACATGTTTAAAAGACATCGTCTATAGGGATTTTTGTTTTTTTTTTAAATTACATATTAAAAATGTTTTAAACATACGCATCAGAAGAATTTACTCCTCAAAAAAGATCGCACCCTTGTGATCTCTACTCTACTCTTCCTACCTTCTTGCAATCTCTCTTAGCCTGTCTTGACCTCTTTTGCATGCTGTTGTAGAAGATTGAACCCTCTTCTTGCATGCTGGTTTCAAACAAGGGTAGCTCAATGACTAGGGCTTCAAACATTGGACTCTTCTTAGTCGTTTCTTAGTGGCAAAGCTGTAGTAAGACTTTCTTGTAACCCTTTTGAGTTCATATCTTGTTCTATTCGACCCCATACTAATGGGATTTATTATTGGGTTATTTGAAACTCTCCACTATTTATTGCCATTTGGGGATTTGCCCAATTTAGACTGATTCAGTCAGTTAACTAATTTATACCGTTAGTTAATTATTAAGACACTAAATTACCCTTGCAAAAATAAAAATAAAAACAAAAATGTAAAAACTCTAGCAGCCAACATCCTACCATTGTCTCTTTCCTCTCCATCTCTTCGCAGACTCTCTCCCTCTTTTGTTCTCTCTTTTTAGTTCTCTCTTTTATTCTCCATTCCAACTCTTCCCCACCACCACCACCGCCCAACCCCACGTAACCCCCTCACTGCCCCAGCCCGACGCAACCCTCCTCCACACCAGAATATATCTTACATACACACACACACACACGTGTATATAGAAGTAACTTATATAGTTTATATATATATATATATATATAGAGAGAGAGAGAGAGAGGAAGGCTCACTTACATCACGCACTATACATCACACCATATTCTAGGCCCTAGAAAATATTTTTTTCAAATTTTATATTTTTCCCTTGAAATTAACCTTCCAATCATAACATATGAAAAAAATTAGGTCAAACCACATTTTGTAGCTATTTTTAAAAAATTCACAAAAAACTGTTGGCGCAGATCCTTATAAATAAGGTATTTTTAGCAGTTTTTTGTAAATTTTTTAAAAATAGTTACAAAATGTATTTTGACCTAATTTTTTGCATATGGGTTGATTAGAAGGTTAATTTCAAGGAAAAAATATAAAATTTGAAAAAAAAGTTTTTTAGGGACTGTAATTAAGCGTGATGCATGGATGATGTATAGAGCATGATGTAGGTGAGCATTCTCCTATATATATATATATATATATATATATATATATATATATATATGCGAAATGTATTTATTACATATGTGTGCACATGATCGAGATACCCATGGTGATTTGAAGCTCTAAACTAATCCCATTTACAGATATATTCCAGTTTTTTCATCTTTTTTTTCATTTTCTGATTTGAAGCTTAGAGATTTCTGTTTAACATATATATGCGTGCGTGCGTGTAAATCAATGTTTATAAAGGCGTTTGAGGCTTACGCCTCGAGGCGAGGCAGGCAAAAAATGCCTCGAGGCTTAAGCCTCGGAGTTGAATTTGAGGCTTACGCCTCAATGCGCCTCGAGGCTTATGCCTCAGTGCGCCTCGCGCCTCACGCCTCGCCTCGCGCCATTTTGCTGAGGCGCGAAAAAAAAGAATCTTGTTCTTTTTTTTGTTTTAAAACTGCACTTAACTTATACTATTTACTATTGTAAAAATAACCAATATGTTAATGAAACTTAAAAAACTGATTTTGTTTGAAATAAATGTACTAAATTAACTTCAATATGACTTTTTTTTTAAAGTTTTCTGTTTTTTGGTTTTCAACTTAGATTAATGTGTTATCTTTAACTAAACTGAATATATATTAAGAAACAAATATATTTTAAAGGTTGCTGTTTTTTTTAATAAACTTAGGTTGATATGTTCTATTATTTTTTTAAGAAAATTGCTGTTTTTTTAATCTTAGCTTGAAAATCAATGTTTTTTAATAAATTTGCTTGTTAAGTTGCATTGATTAATTTACTGTCATATTATAAAACAACCAATATGTGAGAAGCTAAAAAAATGATTTTGCCAATATGATTTTGCATTGATTAATTTATTGTCATATTGTAAAATAACCAATATATTAAAATTGATTTTCTCAAATTACTTTTTTTTTTTAAAGTTATCTCGGGGGAACAAAAAAATGTCAAACTATGTGAGAGTCCTCAAGGATGTTTTTTTTTTAGTTTTATTTTATATTTCTTTGTTATTTTATTTTTATGGTTTTATTAGTATTTTTTTAATATTATTTTTCTCTTTTTTTTCTTTTCGGTGAGGCTTACGCCTCGAGGCTTACACCTTGCCTCTCCGCAACTAAAACGCCTCGCCTCGCCTCGCCTTTCTACTTTTTAAACATTGGTGTAAATTGAGTTTTTTTTTCCAGAAAATTGGAGTTTCACAAATTTGTTCATATACAATTTTAAAGTTGGGGAATTTGGTGATGAGTTTTTGGACGAATGTGGAATTTTTTATCGAATTTAAGTTGTTTTTTTGGATGGCTGATGAGTATTTTATGGATTTTGTTCAGTTTAGATTTTTTTTTTTGTAAGTTATAGAAGCTTTTGAGCTCCAAACATGGCTGTCATTGTGGAGGGAGAGGGGGGGGGGAGGGGGGGGGGGGGGGGGGGTAATGGTTAGTGGTAAGGGCATTTTAGGATTATAACAAAAGGAAAAAATTGGTCCAGATAAGTGTTTATTATTCTATTTTCTTACTATAATGGGATTCTATGTTAGTTTGGAACTCACAATTCATGCTACAAAGGCGAATGCCTTGCCTCTACGATGATGTCATGTCCTAAGAATGCTTTTAGTTAATAATATGTTTTATTACATATTATAATATGTTTTCTATACATTTCTGTATTATTTACTGCATTTTATACTCAATTTACGATCCAATTCACGATTGGCGGTTCATAAGGCTCCCAATTCACGATTCGACTCTGACAACTATGATCGATATCAACAATATAAAATATATAGGCTGGCATATAATAGTACACTCATTTCATTTACAATTTATATATTTGTCCTAGTGTTTTGCATCGCAAAAATCATAAAACTTGCATTCGTAGAATTCTTACTCAAGTACTTTTACGCATTTAATGAGAAAGAACAAAGTACTTTAAAAACTTCAACCAAATTCCATGTAAAACCTTTTACGTCGAATTAAATGAGCGTTGACGATCAGTAAAATATATATCGAGTAAATACCTTTCATTTAATTTATTATAAGAAACGGAGTTAAATATTTATGTACACTATAAATGGGAAAAAAGTCAATGCCAACATTAATGTATTAGTATTAAGGACAAGGAAGTTTTTTAACTTGGTATAACATATAAAGTTTATTAAAATTTAATGTTATTTGGATTTTGGCTCCCACTAGTTATGCCCGTTTTACGTTTAGCCCCCAATTAAAAACTATTGTATGTTTGGCTCCCAATTTAGACTCAACCGTTAGTGGGACTATTTTCCCCCAGGGGGCCAAACATACAATAGTTTTAATTTGGGGCCAAACATAAAATAGTTTTTAACTTGGGACCAAAACCAAACCATGTATAACTAGTGGGGGCCAAGACCAATTGATTTCCCTTTTATTACTAGATCAACTTTTTTATATCCTAATGTACTATTACCCCCTCATATTAATAACCTTATTCTTTCATTGTTTTCTAAATTCAGTATATTGATACTCTTTAAAGTAAGAGAGGTTTGTTGAAGTGTAAACACAAATGGATTACTTGGTGCCCAAGTTGGAGTACTTGGTGACACCAACACCAACACCAATACCAACCAAGAGTTGTTTGTGGCAACAACAATGGTAGCAATATTTTCTTTGAGTGTGATACACAGATTTCATAGTGGTGTTGCAAGTCTGAGCTAGAAAATATAGATTGTGTATTTTGAATGTGTCAATGATACACAGAAAATACGAAATGAGTATTTTCAAAGTGGTGTTGCATGTCTGAGCCAGAAAATACAGAGTGCGTATTTTCAGAGTGTCAGTGATACATAGCATAGAAAAAATACAGTGTGACAGTAATATATAAAAAATACGGAGTGAGTATTTTCAGAGTGATGTTGTAAGTGTAAGCCATAAAATACAAAATGAGTATTTTCAAAGTGCTAGTGATATATTGGAAAGATAAGGGAGATCAAGATGAGAGAGAACAGAGGGAGAGAAACCAAGTTGAGAGAGGGGAGAAAGAGAGAGGAGAGGAGAGGGAGGGAGAGAGAGAGAGAGAGAGAGAGAGAGAGAGAACTCTTGCTTTTGGTAGCATTAGAAAAATAGTGTGTTCGGCCCCCAATTAAAAACTATTGTATATTTGGGCCCCAAGGTCAAAATAGCCTCCACCTAAATTGGGGGTCAAACATACAATAATTTTTAATTGGGGGCTAAACGCAAAATGGGCATAAATAATGGGGGCCTAAATCCAAATAACCCTAAAATTTACAACCCTTGGACATATTCATGCTGTATATTTAAGCTAAAAGTATATATATACTATGGAGCTTTTTTTTGCTATTGTTAATGAAAATCACAGAGAAGCCAAAAAAAGCATGATTGGATAAAAAATAGTGCTTGAGATATTTTATAATCAAATACTTAGAGAAGTTTGTTGTTTTGACAGATTTCTAAATCCATGTATTTCTTTATTCAAGCTCAAGCAAGTTCATACATACTCATTTCAAATTATGCCGTCGCTTTGATATTATCATCCTTCCTCTATTAAATATTTTTTATGACATCTAGTTTACAAAATAATAAGATAGTTAAGACAATATTACAGATAGGTATTTAGCCTTGGGTCCTTAAGAATTAGTCAACTTAGTAAAAACCCGTAATTTATTAACTTAGTGCAGCTTTTGTAAAAACTATTAAAATGTGGTCCCTATTGAAAATCTTCGCTACATTAAATATCAGCGCGGAACTGTAAAACAATATCTTCGCTAAATTATAATGGAAACACGAAAGCACAAAAACAAGGGGGGTTTCATTAATATATATTCAAACTGGGGACCGGGAACAATAGGCCCCTACCATTTGTACCCTTGACCAATTATTTGATGTTTCAATTAATCAAAAAGGCCCCTAGGGAGGCCGAAGTGTTAAAGAGTCCCTGATTAGCGTTAAGAGTGTGTGTGTGTGTGTGTGTGTGTGAGAGAGAGAGAGAGACAGAGGGGAGGGGGGGCTGACATATTATTTAAGTTGAAGATCCAATAACTTCTATGTTGTATTAAAAAGTTAAAGACGTTAATTGTTATTAGGGGAACTTTATATGTGTATTTGGGCTGGATCTTTTTCCGTTCTATGCTTCATATGAAGAAAACAATTTGATCAACACAGGATGTGACATGTACGAGGGACCCAAGATTATTTGTATTTCTTTTTATTTGGTTATTTTCCTCTTTTAGTTGGTGTATTAGGTTAGATGGTAGCATTGTCTTTAAATGTCTTCAGTGTGATATCGAAATATGGTCGAAAGAAAAAACCTCTATTTGGTAGGGCTTCATCCTGTATCTCTGAATTCCACCCAGAAATGATACATTGGAAGAATCCATTCGGTCTTAAAATATCAATAGGTTCATTGTTTCGCTCTTGTATCTTCCAAAAGCAAAAAAGATTTTTGAGAGTTGTTTCCTAAATCCGAAAGAGAGTACTTGGGTTCTCCCAACATCTCCACCTATAAATAAAGCGCTTGGTCATTCATTGTAGTCACTTATTTCCGGATACGAATGAGAATTGGAGAGAGAATTTAGGCCATTGGCCTCCAACAAATGTTGTTCTGTTGTAAAAAATGTTTCCGCTTACATCAAATTTGGTATCAGACTTGCCTTCACTCATGAAGTGGTGGCCGATATGGATGTTGTAAAGCTATAGACAAAGCTCTGAGGAAGCGGCACACGACCCCTCCAAATCTCCCTACCGCTAGTGGTCAAGCGGCACCAAACCCAACCCTAGATCAGAAAACCCCACTTCTAACCAATCAAACAAGTTGCGCCAACCTAAGCAACCACCAAAAAAAACAAAAAACCCAACCCACTTTAAGATACCTCCGATTGCCGTTTCCCTTGCCGCGACCTTCGTCGGTCAGTTTCGAGCCACCCTGGACCTCGAAACCCCCCCAAAAAAAACAGTCGGACCCCACTTCAACCTTTTTCCAACGGCGTCTCCTCTTTGGTGTCCCCCTTGGTCGACATCGAGTCCAAACAACCTCATCCTCTAACCCTTCGACTTCAGCAAACCTTCGTGACCTATTACGGAGGGATTTACAACTGGAAACCCTCATTCTCCAAGTCAGGCCGAGTCGCCAGCCCAACAAGACCCATCGCCGACTACGAGCAACCATTTCGGATGTCTACTGGCATTTGGAATTTGGAAGACCGCCAACGAATGGTTAAACAGCAGATATGCTGCTCCAACTATGTATGTAAAGGGAATTGTGCTTCATGTAAAACCCCAAAATACCACTCCCTCGTTTGATTATAATTTTACCCCTCCCTTGGCCTTCAAATATTTTCAAAAAGCCCCCCGAATTTTTTTTACCACAATCTTACAATAATTTTTCCTTGTTCCCACAACCCCACCCTTGATAGACTCACAAATCCACCCTTCTAGTGTTGAAGATTATATGAGCACCGAAATATGACGTTTTAGCCTCTATAATTTCTAAAATTTCTGAATTTGCCCCCGAACCTTCTGAAAACTACAATCCAGTCTCTATTTCAACCTTATCCTCATGGGATCGTCATTTTGACGACCGTTTGGAAGCGGATTACTAACTAACCCTCGCCGTTATCGAATAGGACATCAAGTTGTGGGAGAATGACCGAACCTCACTACAACGAGACTATGGGTATCCGTTATGGGTGGATTTCGGTCGACAGCAAAGCAATGAGGAGTGTCGATTGAGGATAAATGAGGGTACTCAGCTTATCAATTGAAGGCGGAGTACGAGGAGGTTGAACAGGAGCCTAGGGTGGACCTCCGCCAACAATGTTGCACTAGTTGACTTTGAGTGAGACTTCCACGGTGGCCCATGTGCCCATTAAGTTTGACGACACCCTCCCCTCTGTTCCTGCTACTACGATCAACTTATCACAGGATTATTGAAGGCCACCTTGAGTACTCCATTGGGGATTTTTTTATACTTTCATCGAGGATGGCTGGATTACTCATAAGAGGTTCAGAGATTTGGAGGGGTTTGTTCTCAGGGACTTCTTTCCAATCTTTGGGGAGGTAGATATTGGGTTGTCTGTTGATGATTTCTTCGACAAATTTTCGGAGATTGGTTGGACGACTCACACATTTTCAGTGGAGTCATTTGGTATTGTTGATTTCTTCCCACTTTCAAAAGGTGGGGATGATTTAACGTGGTTGATTCTTCTAATGGTTTTTCTGAGATTGAGTTGTTGCCCTGGGTTGATGTGGGTGATTATGAGTATGTGGACCGTTCTGGGATGGGTCTAAGGCACGTTCAAGGGATGACTTGCAGCGCCGAGCCTTGAGGACGGTCATAATGGGAGATTCGAACCATATTTAGCACCGATGGCCCTACCCGAGGCATTTGTGTATTGATTTCGAGTGTCAAGCCGAGTTTCTGGTTGTCGACCATTATAGGGACTTCTGATAAGCAGACCCTCCCCTGTCTGCGAACCGATACGTCGAGTGTTTTCATGGACAACTTCCCTACTTAGTTTGGGAGAACGATGGGATTTGCATACTTCAGGTGATAGTCTCCTCTCCCGTTTTTGCGCTCGTGGGCAAGTTTTCTTATTTGGGGAGACTGACATGTACAAGGGTCTCGAAATTTATTTGTATTTTTCATGTTTTATTAGGCTATCTTCCTCTTTTAGTTACTATAAATAAAGCCCTAGACCATTTATTGTAGTCACTTACTTTTGGATATGAACAAGAATTAGGGAGAGAATTTAATGGCCTAAATAAATGTTGTTGTAAAAATGTTTCCGCTTACATCAGATGGAAAACTAGATTAACCTATAGTAATTTATACAGAGGAAAGCGACAAGCGAGACCGCAAACAAGGATAAACCTAGTGGGTTGCAAAGTAAATCAGTCAGAAATATATAGTAAAGACTTCATGTGAGTGTATAAACCTGATTAAAGCCTGACTTGAAAGCTTCAACTTGTCTAGAAATTCCTGAAATTACAGTTGCATCCACAACATGTGTAACATATTCCTCCAAATTATTCATATTTACCTAAGAAACAACATATAAAAGTAACAGAGTGGTGTCATACATCATTTTATTAATAAAATCATAAAAGAAAAATCACAGGCAAGTATTAACTACTAACCATTGTTGATTCAGGTCCAGAAGTAAGAACATAGTCAGGATACCCCGGAAGAGAAAAATCAAGGCAAAGATCATCAATGGTTGTGTCACGGAAGCAGGACCCGAGATTAACTGCTGATTTTTCTTCACCAACAGATTCCATATATTTTTTTCTTCCAACAAGAGCCTGAAATTCTAGAAGAGCCTTACCAAGTCCAGGATCAAATGACTGGATGTCATACACAGTGAGATCCTGCAAAAAGGAGCAGAATAATGGAAATTCTAAACCTGTTACATTACAATGTTAATTATTTAGTGTTACAAGTGATTAGACTCATAACATCTCCATCAAAACACCCAAACATGAAATAAAAAGGAAACTAATTCTAGTCAACAATCAGCATCGCCACTAGTAATCAGCATCTATTCCAAACAGATTATATTTGGCTTATTTTCTATTCTGACCATGCTTCAGCTTATTAGGTAAGTCTCTACATTTATATGATATAAATATATATATTTATATACATGGTCAGTTACATGGTTTAGTTCTTTGGGTTATGTTCCGTTGACGGTTTTGTTTTCTCACAAAACTTGCTTCTCGGAGACTCGATCATTCAGGGTGCTAGTGAGAAAGACACGAATCATTTGCCTGTGCATTGTTCTACTGTGAGATTCCTTTGGCATAAGATTATTGCTGGATTTGACCTATTGGGGCTCTTCCAAGAACACTAACCTCTGCATGTAAACAAACCGAGCTGTTCATGAACAGATCCAGCTCAGCTTGGCTCGTTTAAAGCTCAAGCTCGGTCCGTTTGTTAAGCAAATGCACCAAACTTAACTCAGCTCGTTTAAAAAATTGAGCTCGTTATGCTCATCTCGAGCTCGGCTCATTTAGGTTGTTAATGCCTAAACGAGCTCAATTAGACTCCTAAGAACCAAGTTGCTCGATAAATTAACAGAGCTTAAACTTTTTTCAAGCTTGTTTCTGAATTGAGTTTGATTAGGCTCGACTCAGCTCGGTTCGTTTGCATCCCCACGCTAAACGCAGTTTTATTATAGAGATGATCAGACATGTAAAAGGGAAGGAAAGATGATGAGGTGTATAGTGTTGGCTCGGTTCTGGATTTTGGGGAACGAAAGATATGCTAAAAATTTTAAGAAAAGATGGAAAAGAGGCAATCTGGGATTATTAAATGAGATTCACAAGCTTCTTCGCTTGGGCGGCATCTTTCTCATTTTTTTTATTTTTTTGTTGGAGCCAGGGGGGTGGGGGGGGAGAGAAATTTCCCTTTTATTGTTAGACTCTCAACTGTGCAGATAACATCTCATAATCTCGGATAATTATATAGCATATTTGGTTAGAGTTTTTCATGTTTTGTTTCTAGAGGAGGGCAACTTGTCCCCTACTATTTGTATTCTTCAGCATTTATTAATATAGTTGTTTCTTTTGGTTAAAAATTTTTTGGGACCAGAATCAACCCATGGAAAAAACAAAAATGAAAAAAAAAACATTCAGGTTCGATGAACACCCCTATCTGAAGGTCACATAAAAGTGGGAGCATACCTGTCCAAGAATAACTTTGTAAAAAGCTTTAGAGAAAGGAAGATCAAAAACCCTTCCATCTTGAAGAGCCTTCGCCACAACCTGTCCCAGAAGGAAAAACTTTTTGATCACTTCCGAAAATTCTACTCCACTTGACGCACTCACCTTAGAAGACCATGGGCGAGGAAAAAGTCCAAAAGGGTATGCCACAATTCCAGAATCCTCACCCTGTAAGGTTTTCATGGAGGTTAATGATGAATGGTCTTCTCTCCACAAACCGAGGCCAAACTTCTGAAACTCGTAACCGACCAGTGTATAGAATTCCAATGTTGGACCGAGACCAGTACCAACTTCTTCATCATACTCCACCTCAAGAACAACTTTTTTACGAGCATGGAAGTCCATCATCTGGGTGGCTGATTCCAAGACCCGATTTCGGTATACTAGAAACTTCTTACGAGACAAATTTCCATTGTTTTGTTGCCTACTATTTGAGCCTCCTGAACTATTATGATGACCCAATGCTACCAATCGAAAATACTTAGTTCTCACCTCAAAACTAAATAAGAAAGGATATGAAGCCATTGACTGGCTACACCATAAAGGCATACCACCAACAGACACAGCCAACGAGTCCCGCATCTGCTGCTCTAGTTTTTCGGTCAATTTACTGCTCACAAACTCGTTCTGCGGGACACTAGAAACCGCTACCTTCAAATTATCCAAGTTATCAATTTTCCCTACAGCAAAAGCGTGTCCTCTCTCACGAGACATGAGATGTAATCTGTAGCTACTCATCACCTCCAAACTTTTCAGCAGATGCAATATATCATACGCAGGACTAGACTTTTTCACATCAGAAACAAGTTCGGAGCCAAACATGGAAGAAAAAAATGGAGTGTAGTGCCAATATGTCCCAGCTTTCTCAAGCACGGGAGAACAACTTTGTTTAGGTTTCACGGCTTTTCTGTATGTTACTCTATATACTTGACTCCACAACTTTGAACTAGTAATTATTTCATGTTCGGTTTTGATTTGTTGCTGAAGAATAGCTTGATATAAGGTCAAGTCCCGGTCAATCTGTTCCCCTTCTAGGTAAAATGACAATTTGGGTGAAGCATCTTCATTGCTACAGGCGCCAGAATATTCTGTGTTCATGTTAGTAACAACCTCTTCTGATGATGTATGCTGTTCTTGCTCCACAGGATCCTGAAGGACAGACTAATCAAAGCAATATGAGAATACTATTTTGTTGCCAGGGGAGTTAGCGATCCCACGAAGAAAATATAGGCCATGGAAGGAAACACAAAAGATACAAACACAAGAACTATAGTGTAATAATCAGCTAGTTCATATCATAAAGCATCCCTATATTCTTGCATTGCTAGAATCTGATTAGATAAAGGCATAGAACTTCTAAATATGTATATCAATATATACTGAACACAAATCCTAAAAGAATAAGGATTCATGCAGAGCATATTGTACAGTGGAAACATAAAATGAACCAATACCATACAAGGGCACGTTTAATTACAAGGCTGAAAAAATTGAAAATTAATTAATTATATGAGAAATTAGAAAAATAGATGGCCTGGTTAGATGCTCTTTAATAATCAATTTTTTTTAAGAATCCAATTCTTTGGTGGGTGGGTAAGAAGTGTTCTCAGAAAACGAGGAAGAAATGGAGGACTAGTCACACTTAATACTATTGTTCCCATAGAATACATTCGCAATCACGCATGACAAAAGTACATGATGAATAAAAAGAGGTATTTCCATTGTTTTGTTGCCTACTATTTGAGCCTCCTGAACTATTATGATGACCCAATGCTACCAATCGAAAATACTTAGTTCTCACCTCAAAACTAAATAAGGAAGGACATGAAGCCATTAACTGGCTACACCACAAAGGCATACCACCAACAGACACAGCCAGCGAGTCCTGCATCTGCTGCTCTAGTTTTTCTGTCAATTTACTGCTCACAAACTCAATCTGCGGGACTCTAGAAACCACTACCTTCAAATTATCCAAGTTATCAATTTTCCCTACAGCAAAAGCGTGTCCTCTCTCACGAGACATGAGATGTAATCTGTAACTACTCATCACCTCCAAACTTTTAAGCAGATGTAATATATCATACGCAGGGCTTGACTTTTTCACATCAGAAACAAGTTCGGAACCCAACATGGAAGAAAAAAATGGAGTGGAGTGTCAATATGTCCCAGCTTTCTCAAGCACGGGAGAACAACTTTGTTTAGGTTTCACGGCTTTTCTGTATGTTACTCTATATACTTGACTCCAAAACTTTGAACTAGTAATTATTTCATGTTCGGTTTTAATTTGTTGCTGAAGAATAGCTTAATATAAGGTCAAGTGCCGGTCAATCTATTCCCCCCCTTCTAGGTAAAATGACAATTTGGGTGAAGCATCTTCGTTGCAACAGGAGCCAGGATATTCTGTGTTCATGTTAGTATCATGAACACAAATCCTAAAAGAAAATAAGGATTCATGCAGAGCATATTGTAGAGTGGAACACGTTTAATTACAAAATTGAAAAAAATTGAAAACTAATTAATTATATTAGAAATTAGAAAAATAGATGGAAAAATAGATGGCCTGGTTAGATGCTCTCTTAATAATCAATTTTTTTATGAATCCAATTCTTTGGTGGGTGGGTAAGAAGTATTCTCAAAAAATGAGGAAGAAATGGAGGACTAGTCACAGTTAATACTATTGCTCCCATAGAATACATTCGCAATCACGCACCACAAAAGTAAACGATGAGTAAAAAAGAGGTATTTCCCATGAAGAAAAAAATGAAATGTCAATCTGATGTAATTATCTTTTCCCTTATTGTAATATTCCTTTTACTCCTTAGTGATTGGTAGATAATATTCCTTAGGTCTATTCTAGAAGAGAATATTCTCTTAAGATATTATTAGTACTTTTTAGTCTTTAGCCTCTGTAGCATTTACTTGGAGGCTAAGATTCCATTTTTGCTATAAATAAACATAATTAAAGCTCTTGCTGTAAATTAAATATTATATTAAAAGGTTTGTTTTGATTTTGATTTGTGTGCTTTTCTTTTAGTGTCATTGTCAAATTCCATCAATCGGTATCAGAGTTTCATTGCTCGCCCTTGTGTAGTTGTATGTAAAAATGAAATAGTAACAGTACATCGACGGTGCTAGGGAAGAGCTGTGTGCATGGTCCCCGATACGGACGTTATGTAAAAAAGGGCAAACCCAGTGCACAAGACTCCCTCCATTGCGGGATACTTGGAGGGGGGGGGGGGGGGGGGGGGGGGGGGAAGGAGGAGAGAGGGGGTTAGATGTACTCAGCTTTACCCTGAGGTTTCTGCGACTCGAACCTGTGACTTCCAGATCACAATGGGGCAACCTTACTGTTATATATTATCTTTATTTTATTTTCTATCTTTAAATAAGGGATTTGTCTAATTGCGATATAAGTTATCTAGTTTTATTTTTATTCCTTATTCTTGCCTAAGACGGATTGCTCGCTAGATTAGTATAAAAGAGGCCTAGCCCACTCATTGTAACCATTCAATTTGTAATGAGAAGTTAAAGAGTATCTAATTTATATTGCATGTTCACATCAACTGTTATCAGAGCCACGTTGGTTTATTTACCTGCAGTCTCGACCAACAAAGATGCCATATGGAGGAAGCGTTTAACCAACTCTTAATCCAAATCCAATCATTGGACACAATCCTTAATCCGCCATCTTGATTTCTGAAGCCTCCTTGAAAGCGCCGCCATTTCCCCTGCAGTAGCGACTACCATCCGCCGACTAACCCCTCTAACGGCCCAATAATGTAGCATTGGACTTCCCCCTTGTCGACCGCCATCTGCCTTTGTCCCCTTCCCACCGCTAGCACACCAAATCAGTGTCATCGTCGCGAGCCGCCAACCGGAGAAGGGTTTCTACGTCGGCCAACCGCGGACAGCACAATCATTGTTACAGCCGCTTTCACGACCCACTGCATTTTCTCTTTAGCGTCATTAGATCGACTGGTCCCCTAGGTCTGTCCAGAGTCATTTCTTCATTAAAGTTCGCTCAAAATCAAAGTCTTGGTGTGCCAACTCTCCACTTCCTCCTCTTCCCAAGAACGACTTGAGATGATGATCGGTTAAACTACCTCAAAATCATACAAGGCCGAAGATTGTCGAAAGACACAGTCTCCTATCTAAGGCCGACAAAGTTTCTCCAAAGTCTTCCCCAATGTTTAGACGTTGACCACATTGCAAGGGCGGATGCTTTTTAAGGATGAAGGAAACGTCTACGTAGACTCCCGTGGCCTCAGCATTGTATATGGGGATACCGACTGCAAATACCTCATCATTAGCATACTCAACAATTGTTTTACCACTATTAGCGGAATCACAAGGGTCGTCCCTACAAGGATGGGCACCTTGGTACCCGAATATGGCTTAAACACCGACCTAATAAGGTATTAACGTTCTCTTGAACTTGTATGATCCGAACAAGGTTTGGAGAAGTGTGACCCATTGAAAATCGGTACATCCTTCTCGACCCCTTGTTTATCTTAAGGAGGCACTCTACCAAGCGCCTCAAACTACTTTGCGCCCTTAGATGATAGTGGGTCAACTGTAAGAAGGTCGTTGCCGTATAACGGTATACAATTTCCTTTAGACCAAAATTGGTCCCTAGATCGTGGGTCACTCTAGTACGAAGTATGGGTACAGGTACGTGGTACGCTAGTTTAGCGGGTACGCGGTACGATGGAGGTATGCTTAGTTAGTTCACTACTTCAAATCACATGGGCACTTTAGAATCCTTATTGAGTTATTTTAGTATTATAATTATGTAGTTTGCCAAAATTCATGAATTCCACCAATATAGAAAGTTTCCTAAGAATGTACGTTGTGGACAATCTCGATATTATATTATACGTTTACAATTTATATAAAGAATTACGTATATATATATTGGTTGAGAAGTCTTTTTTATTCGCATTAATTTTATAATTTAAGTCAAAAGTTGTTATGTAAGTAATATGAACTAAAGTAGTCAGTTTTGAATTTTGGAACACCATTTTTTGAGATCCGGGTCGAGAACCCACCATATTTTGGGACATGCAACCTCGGATCGCAATAACCACATAATCTTCGCAATAATTCGTCTTCTGTGTGTGTGCTTGAGGTTGTTATTGGTGGCTATCATTGTTTTGGATTAGTTCCCCGTACAATAGGTTTTTTAATTTTATCTTTCTTTTTTTTATTCCTTATCCTTGCCAAGCATAAATTGCTCCATTGATTAGTATAAATATGGATTTGGCCCATCATTGTAGATCATTCAATTATTAATGAGATGTTAAGAATGTTAAGTTTATATGTTGGGTTCACATCACAAACAGTTTGATGACCACGAAGTTGGAGGCTTCCATGGATGATGTCTTGAATAAGTTAGGTGTACTCACCACGGTTCAGCTATCAACGTTGCGCCGCTAGCCCCTTCTTCGCTTTTTGGAGCGTCTTCATCCACCATAAGTGTCACCCAGGACCAACAAGACTTTATGGCCCTACATGGACCCTTGTCGCAGCCTCTTTGGGTTCCCACAACCCAGAGCACAACGACATCAACCGCATGCACCTACCCCTATATGCATTTGCGACCCCATCCAAAAGGTTCAAAATACCCTCAGTGCCCCAACCCTTTGTCCAACATCCTCAGTGAGACCCTCTCGCAAATGTGGACCTTTGTCACACTCCACTCACTCCCTCATCACTTTTGCAATTCACTAATGAGACTCACTAAACCTTCCGACGTGGCTGTTGTAGTGGTCAAAGGTCAACACCTAATAAAGCTACCACGTGTGCAACTGAACACCTGCTACAACATCGGCCCAAGCGTACCCCCACCTCAACTGCAACAGTAGTCGTTACTTGCATGATTCGACAATTGTTCGCCATCACCACCACGATTTCCTATTGCTTTTGGCGATTCTTCCTTGACAAAATATGATGAATATGTGCCTCAATGAACTCCGTGTTAATCACTGACCTCTATTTGAGCTTCACCTGCGTCTCAGACTTGGTGTTCTCCTATAGAGGAGCTTTCACCAAAGCTACCCACATGTAAGGGCATGCAAAAAAAACGACAAATCGACATATCGGCACTAAACTGACTGCTTTTTGTTGCTCGATTTGGCCTGCGATTTTAATTTTTAAAAACGAAATAATCGATTCGGCTGATGGTTAAGGCTCCCACAAACCCGATATCACCAAAACCGAACCTATTTTATATACAAAAGCACCTACACCCATTTCCTCGCTTAAAAATTCTCCAGAGTCGTCTATTTTCACTCGATTTACTCAACCAAAGGAGAGTCGGAAGATCATCCCCCCCCCCCCCTCTCCTTCAATTCTTTCTTTGGACCCTTTAACTCTCCATGGTAAGTCCACTTTATTTTTCTCCATCGGTAACAAAATTCAAGTAGCTATATATATTTATACATTTGATTTGAGTTAGGTTTACACTATAATTTATGGTATTGAGATGAATAAAAATCAAATTTTGTTTTTTATTTGGCCCATTTGGGTTTGGTAATAATCGGAAATTTTTATGATAATGTGTGGAACTTGGTTAATATTGAATTTTATCACTAGTTTGTATATTGCAACTCTTTGTTGCGATATCAACTTTTTTCTCCTTGGAATAGACTTTTTAGTGGTTTATGCCTTCAAATCGAAACAGCCCAAAACCGCCCAAAATCGACGGTTTGTCTTTCCTTCAGTTTGTCTTCGGTTTTTGCTTGTTCAAAACAACCTTGCCCATTTAGGCGCCATGGACATCTCCTCCAATGATGTAGACCCCAGATTGGTGTTGCTAGGGATGAGCCTCACCATTTGAGCTGCAAAAATGTAAGACTTCAAGAAGAGCTTCCATTGTGACATTTGAATGTATGTTCCCACATACGATTATCATCGAACCCAGTTCATTTGTTTATTGGTTCGACACTACAAAAAAAAATAGCACAATAGCTTTTTGGGGGTCAAATGCGTGCGCTTGTGGCACCAAATTGCAAGGCTAACGAAAGTCGTGGAATGATATCATTTGGGATCAAGCCGACAAGGAAAAGATGACGAAGCATTTGAATCCACCTTCCTCCCACCCTCTTACGAGTTTATCCTGGGCTCGACAGCAACTTCTTTCCTCCGTGTGAGACTACACAGGGCAATTTCAGATATTATGCATAGTGTGGCATTGCAAAAAAGAAAGGAGTCCCACATTGGGCTCCAGATTCAAATGTCTCACATTTGTCACAAGTTGGGCTCGCATGACATCCCTACCTTACAGCAGGCTAGAGTATGCTATCCATGTAAAGAAAGCTCCCCAGACTACACAGGTCACTATTGGTGCGGGTAAGACGACCAATGCTACACACACTTCGACTACATGCAAATGCTTTGATTGTGGACAATTCGGACAACGAGCCGATGAGTGCCCCAAGCAGAAGAAGGCAGTCTTGGTGAGACTGGCCGACGAGAACGAGGATCAACAGGTTAAGAGTGGCGTCTTAGGCACTCGCATCATCCATCCAGATACAAAATGGCATTCCACTTTTGAGTTCGTGGACGAACTATATTTCTGGGGTATGACGTATATGAAGAGGACACTTATAATTATCCATTCCGTTATTCCGGCATTCCCTTTCCCCCTTAGTGGTTAGTAGATAGTATTCCTTAGGTATATTCTAAAGTGAATTATACTATCAATCCTTTTAGTAGTTTGTCTCTTTAGAGTTTGGAAGCTACGGCTCCTTTTTGGCTATAAATAGATTTAATGTAAGCTCTTGATATTCATTAGATATAATATTACGAGATTTTGTCTTGATTTATGTGATTTCTTTGGGTATTATTGACAAGTTATGTCATAATAAACACACCCTAACTATTTAAGATGGATCAACTTATGGTATGAACTTCACTCAGGCCTTTTCAGTCTTTAGTCTTTTTAGAGTTCAACAGCTAAAGCTCCTTTTTGGCTATAAATAGATATGATGTAAGCTCTTAATATTCATTGAATATTATAATGAGAAGTTGTCTTGGTTTATGTGCTTTCTTTTGGTACCATTGACAAATTACGTCATAATTAAACACACCCTAAATTAATTAATAAGGATCAACTTACCGTATGACCTTCAGTCAAGCCCGCTGATTCACCATCTTTATGTCCTAAATTAGTTGCTTCTCCAGTTGCAGATTGTGTTATGTTATCCTTGTTGTCCTGCAAAAAGCAAAACTGAAATGAGAATAGCGAAACATTTTCAAAGCCCACAGGTGTAAAGGCAGTTGAAAAAAGTCCACGTTTCAAAATGAAATAGAATCAAGAACAACCTGCATCTCATGCACAACAGAAAGCATGCTATCAGTTTCCATCAGATCTGGACTTGTGCATTGAGGAGAGCTTGAATCTGATGGTGAGTAAGAACATGAACTTCCCTTTCCACCAAAAACCCGAGCGGCGGATCTATTACATTTGCTTTTGTTTGTACCAACTTTAGGCCACAAGAATCCTTCAATTGCATCCAAAGATGAAAACGGATCAACAGTAACCAAATCTTTGAAGTAATCACTTAGGCATGTCTCTCCCTCTCCCCTAACAAACAGAACTTTCAGACATGGATTCGAGGTCCAATGCCCATACGGAACACTAGCATATGAGCTCTTTTGCTTGAAATTATGGCTCAATATGACAGGAAAATTTTCCACAGACGATAATGCACTTTGGAGCTTCCGGATTAATGCTGACAGAGGGAAGTCCTCGGAGAATATATCTGAAGATGACAAAAATATCCTTCCGAACACCTCAAATCTTTTCTCTAAGATGTATGGTTGGCCGTTAAAAAGGAAGTTTACTAATGATTGCACGATTCCACTCTCAACAAATTCAAAAGTGGAAATGGGATCTCTTCCATTGAGCTGTGACATTATTTGATGCAACATACGGTAACACTCTTCTTCATGCTGAATAAAAGTGTCATCGCTCACAGTTATCTTCACCAGATCTGTCAATGCAGCAGATAAAGTTTTAAGCTTTTGAAGAATATCGGTCAATCCTTTCTCACAGTTCAATAATTCCGCAGTAGAGTAATTAGTCCGTATATGCTTCGCAAGATTGTGAACAGAATTTTTTTCCAGCTTGCAAGTCCCCGATTCTGAAGCTGATTGAGACTGACCAGTATCGAAGGCATAGCATAAGCACCTTGGAACATCTCTTGCAACATATTTCTGACTCGGATCACTTGGCAGCTGGGGACCATTAAACATTGGAAACATAAAATGCGAACACGTTTCCGGCATTAGAAGTGCATCGACTGCAAAAAAGACACCTTCCTTTACAAAGGAGCCCAAGAAAACATCAGGAAGCTTTTGAAGGCTAATTTCAACAATCTTAAGGGCTAAAATCAGGACATGATGATCCTTCCGAGTGAATACTCCAGCCAAGAAACTGTCACGTGATCCACAGTAAACTGTCATCTTTATCTATATCCATATATGCTGTAACAGAATCACTGAGTAATGTCTGTGTTGCAAAATAAGCAAAATGAACTTTACATGTTTCATTTTTGTCAGAAAATGCAATTGAACTTTTTGGCATTTCATTTTAATCCTAACAGCATCTTTAGTGGCACTTTATTTGAATTTTTGGGTCATTTTTAGACTATATGAAAAGAGAAACTAGTTTTAAGGTGTTTCTGAATGAAAAATTGTTCAATTAAAAAATGAAAAGAGGAAGTTAATTTGGAATTTAGTGACATTTTTAGATTAAGTGAAAAGAGAAAAAAGTTTAGAGGTGTTTCTGAATGATAATAGTTCAATTAGAAAATAAAAACACGGGTGTAAAATTCATTGTGCTTCTTTACAACCAAGCCAGAAAATATAGAAATAAAAGAGCATCTCTTTTACCTTGAAATGTTGGTGCTCTTGATTAATTCAAGGAGCATGTCCGATTTGCTATAATAAACTAACTTGCTGATAACAGATAGACAGCCATAACAAACATATAAATTTACGCCAGAATTAACCACCTGCTCAAGGTTTTAGAAAAAATAAGAATTACAAAAATGCGGGAATGGAATAAGAATACAGCTAAACTATACATTACCAGTGAACCAACCTGGATCAACACAGGAAGTAAATCCAAACCAAACTTCTGCAGGAGATCAGGATGATTCAACAAAAATGTTTCTTTATCTGAGGCTAATTGAACCTCTGGATCTCTAGCTATAGCAGGGAGAAGTACATTCAACAACTTCAAAACTTCATGTACCTGAATAAGAATTATAACAGCAATGACAACCTTTAGGTATAATATGCAACTCACAGTTTTTTTAACCAGTCACATCACTTTCTAGATCGCAGAAAGCTAGAACAATTAAAAACAACAGTGCAGTTAAGGATCTAAGAAGGAAGGGTGGGTTCAACTCCACCCTTGATGCAACAATCAGAGGCTCTGGGGGAGATGAAGAGGAGAAAAAGATCCTCTTAACACCATGAATATTTTAGGATAATTTTGTATGTTAAACTTGATTTCTCAATATAATGTATCAAAAGAAATCTAAAACAATTACAAGAACAAACAAATGTTACATTACAAAGGACTTGCAGAGGCTGTGAGCAACAGTTAAGTTATAAATGCTTTCCATTTAGAAACTCTGTTGGTCATATTGGAATTTGGGGCAATATTTGGAAAGAAAAAAATTTCCATTTAACTTGTCCAGTTTTCAATTTCCTTCCACTTCCACTTTTTATTCTTCATTTTCAGCAGGTTTGAAAATGGACGCTTTGTTTGGTTTTCCTTTTCCGGTTACATATGTAATATATTCAAACAAATTTGGTCTGGTTAGCACATTCCATTTCTGTATTTGGATAAAAACAGCTCAAAGCATTCTTATTCAGAGAAAAGTAGGATGCATCCAATTTTGGTATCCAGTAAAGCTGGTGTAAAACATTTATTTCTCGCTTCGAAGTTTACATGTTCATACTTTGTGATGTGCACAGGTTTGATGGCAGGTCCCATGGGAATTTCGGAATTATGGGTGGAAGATATTATCTTTTATATTCTTCTTATTAGTAGTAGCAACGATTAATTATAATATTATTTCGGAGATATTGTAGGTAGTGGGTAATTATTATGATTATCTTTTATTTAGTAGCTTCCCATTAGATTTATATTTCCTTAATTTTAATTTCCATGTTTCTTTTAACAGCCCTTGTTTTTTAACGCTTCATATGTGAATTCCGCAACCAGATTCACTGTGCCTCACGGTGTCTTCACTGGCACCCGCTGTGGGTTGCTGCCTGCGAGGGTTGACGACCAAATCTCTGTTTTGATCAGTGACGCCATAGCTCACTGCAACGAGCAGTAGTTCGCATTCGCAGACAGCAAAGGTGGTCTTCAGCGAACAAGTGTGAGTCAAACCTAGTTTTCAACGGGTTTGACTGACTATATAAGGATGTTTTGTTCCGGAAAATACACCAAAATCCCATTTTATCAAGCCGGCGTTTTTCTCTCTCTACGACCCTCACACCCTTGCATCTTTTTTCTCTCTAGATTTAACGATCAACCCTAGTTCCATTCCTAAATGCAGTCGAAGATTTGAATTCTATTAGTGAAGGATAACATCACTTACCTAACATTTATCTTTTGGAGTCCTGTTTTTATACTTCGAAGGTTTTGACTGCATACTCTCTCTCTCTTCATTCCGTAATCACTCAGGCAAGTATTTCTCCAGTCTCATTTCCAATACTGTATTGTCACTTGATTCTTAATGAAGATGTCTTTGCATGTTGATATCTTTGATTTTTGTTAGCTGATAATCAATTTCTGAAATCCACTAGTCCTATTACAATAATCATTGTATGACCCTGAATTGGTGAACTTTTTAGTGGGTCCTTCTCCTATTGTGTAATTAGGGTTCATTTGACTTTTTATCAAGCAAAATATGAATTTTGACGAAAAAATGAAAATGAATTAAGACCTTGATGAAAACTTATGAGTTTTCTTATGAAATAACTTAAAGGAATTGACCTAGGTGATTTAAGGAATTCTTCCTAAAACACCTTGTGGAACAAATTGATATTTACGAGGTAAATCTTGAAACTTCAGTTGAAATGTTTCTGTTTAAATGTTGTCATGTTTTATATGGGATTTAAACCAGTGGTTTTCAAAGATTTGACTTTGGATGGGGATGATTTTAAACCCTTTTAGAAATTCCGAAATTTTCAAGTTAAAATTTGGTATAGGATGACCTTTGAGCAAGGTTTTAGGAAAATTTGAATTGAAATCTTTGAGACAAAAATTATTGGTAATGTGATTGTTATCGGCAACCAGTGTGGTAATCTTTGTTGTACCCGTCCCACATCTGTAATCATCAAACCTACAAAGGTTTCTTACATGTAAGATCGAGAATCGGACGCGGATGACTAGTGGGCCGGGTGATAGTCCGGAAAAACTAATGACGGTAATTGATTACGAAAATATTTTTATAAATTAATATACACATTAACGATTTTTTTACTATTTTATATTGAAATTCAGTGCTACTTGTGACGTTCTCAGTTTACTCCGCTTTTCCATTCAACTGCATTTCAAATCTTCCTTTACTTTAGGAATTTAACTGTTACGAATTTACCTTAAACCTACTTTTACCTTTATCACCTTCAAGATTAAATCATTGTCTAGCTTCGTAAAATCTTTCCAGGTGTGGCTTGGTGTTCTTTGGCATCGTTTGGTTTATCGTTGCACATACGCTATGTCTCATTGGGTATTTGCTGTATTTTTGCTAATCATTCTGGGCATAAGGATAACGAGATACAGCAAGCGGTCTAGAAAGCTGGCTTGGGGATTGAGCTACAGCTATCGCGATGCAGCGGATGTGTGCATCATCCTTAGCTTATCTGCTATTTGGATAATTTGTCTTCTTAATATTATTTAGTTATGTTATTGTAACAATTGTTTTGTCGAAGCATTCTGTGCGGTCTCTTGTTGACATAATAGTTTGTGGCATGGGAGTGATTCTCGAGTTTTAAAACCTTTGAAGGACATATGATGAGAGTTCTAAATTAGGCCGTGCGGGGCCAGGAGACTATAATTTATGTTTGAACATGTAAATTGACTTGAACCTTGTGAGATGATTTTGATGGGTATCCATTTTATCTTTCTTTTATTTTCCTTGTAATTTCTATTTTTAGTTCTTTTTAGGCCTTTTTCCTTCCTTAATTAGTCTCCAAGCATGTTTGGGACCCTAATTTGACATTCTTTTAATTCTTAATTGGTCCTTTAGTCATTTTAGCTATTACTTGATTAGCAAGTAATATATATCTCTACTATAAATAGGCTAGTATTCTCATTTTGTACTTCTCAATTCTTGAAATATAAGTTCTTTGTGTCTCTCTCTAGAAATCACATTGTCTTGAATTTTAGTTCATTGACGTGTAGTTCAAGTGAATCACGTCAAATTGGTATCAGAGCGGGTGTCGCTCCAAAATATTGGCGTTCGTGTTTATCAGTGTGTTAAGTATCAACAAATCGTGCACCACATTTTCAATGGTTCCGAAGAAGGCGACGCGAATTCAAGAGAAGATTAACCAAGAATTACGAGAAGGTAACCAAGAATTGAAAGAGAGATTGTATAGAATGGAGGACAAAATGGAAACCCTAATTCAACTTTTTTCCAAATCTCAAAACCCTAGCCCCTCCCATGAAACCCTAGTTCCAAATCACACTCAAGAAGGAACTCGAAGAGCCGAAAAGCAGCCCGAAGGCCTTCCCATGTCTCAAACTCTGAATTCCGACGCCATACAGCCCAAAAAAGTTGAAATCGGTATTGCTAACGTTCCAGGAATCCCATCCGCCGCTGCTGATCACACTAATGACCAATTTCCGACGCCAGAAATGATTGTTGATGGGCCAGTCGGAGAACATTCCTACGGCCTCGAACCACCCACGGGGCTGCTGACGCCCTACCGCTGCCCTCCAAGGCATCCTGCCCTAGCGGGCGAACCTTTAATCTTTGTTCCGATCCCCTGTCAGCAACAGAACACCTTCCGAAAGCAGCTGACCGCCCCCAACCTCATTCCGACTTCTTTCCATGCTCTTTCGACCCCAAGACAACTTACCCATACCCGTTTAAACCTCTAATACCTGCTGGACAACCCGGGGTACTATTTCAGCTCTCTAATTGCTTCCCGACCCTCGTTGCAAAACCCGTTCAGTGCCCAGAACCCATACTAATTTCCCCGATTAAACCCAGATAACCCAAGAAACCCTAATTTTACCCAAGAACGTGCACCCACAAAAAAATCATCCCTACCCGAGTTGCCCGAAATCCCAAACACAATTTCCCTCACTAAACCAACCACATAATCTCAACCCTATTCGACCTCCCGAACCACCAGACCCATTTAATTTTGGTATTTTTGAATATCAAAATATTTATCCGCGTTTGCATCCCCACGCACCACTACACAAACCACCCCCTATCATTACATTACACTCCCTCTCATCACGACCTCTCTTTACTTTACACCGATTCCTCTTCTTCCTCTGACATTGGAGATACCCGCCGTAGTATCTTTGAGTGGATTCCCCCACCAGGTGCCCATCGCCCCATTCCATAACGGGATCATCAGTGTTTCTATTGCGGAGAACGTGGTCACCTATGTAATACCCCGTATTTTTTTATGCTATATTAATTTGGGGATTTATTAAATTTAATGTGAATTAATTATTTAATATAAATCCGGAAATTAATTATGTTATAATTATTAACGTGATGAGAGTTAGTAATTATGGGAAATTTGTTGAATATTACTAATGAGCAAAGTAATATATAATATTGGTTATATTAAATGTCACGAGTGAATAAAATGACAATTTTGAAAATTTGAGTCGGGACGCGCCCGTGTCGCGTCGGGACTAAATATTGATGAATAAAAGTGAAGATATTATAAGTCGCTCGTATAGTCATTGTGAGTGCGCCAAAGTGTCCGGAAGGGTCGAGATAGTCAGAAAAGTGTACCCGGGGGTTTAGTTTGGGTCTCGGGGCGTTTTTAGGCTTAATTAGTGTACCCCGGGAGGGCATTTTGGACATTTCGCATTTTTGGGTAATTAAACCCACGAAATTTCAAGGGATATATTAGATGTCTAAGGTTGCCCTCTAGGGTTAAAACAACCAAAGACAAGTGACGGCCATAGGAGAGGGAAGGAGAGAGCTTCCAAAGCAATCCAAGGCCAAAAAGTCACCCGTTTGCACCGCCACCACCACCAACGAGTAGATCGCGCGACGGGGAACGCATCCACACCAAATTCATCATCAAACCAGAACTCTGTAAATCCCGGGCAAGTATTTATCTTTCTTTATCTTCGTTAATGCATCATTCATGTTAATCTAGGGATGATTAGGATGAGTTTATGGAAGAAAACCCAAAATTTGAGATAGGAAATCGCATGTAGTAATGATTTGAATGTAAATCTGGAAACCCCTTCACATGTAGAGGATTAAATCACGAAATTATGATGTTTTAGAAGAAGAAAATTCTGGAAAAGATTGATTAGAACCATGCTAAAGAATTCTAGGGTTCTTGAGATTTTTATGAAGTTTTGCCTATAAATCCATGATTAGTGACGGAAATTTACATGCTTTACGTGGAAGATACATAAAATGAGATTATAATGTTAGTAGTACAAATTTCTGGGCGATTGGGAATGAAAAGTTTGGATTTGGAGGAGTTTATGTGATAGAACCCGTAACTGATTAACTGCAGAATTCGCCATACCTGCTTGATCGATCGATCGAGCCAAGAGCTTCGATCGATCGAGCCCCAGACCTCGATCGATCAACCCCTTCTGGCAGACTCTTATTTCCCCTTTTTAAATTAGTTGAATTCAATTTAATGAGAAATAATTCTTGGACACCCTTATTAAAATATTTTGGGAGATAAAGAAGACCAGTAGGACTTATAAATAATTATGGGACCTTTAATGTAAGACAAGAGTTGTATTTTTGGGATATTTACATATAAGGGTCGATGAAATTATGTATTAAGGGGAGAGACACGTAAGATGGTTACGTTGGAAATTAGATGAGTACCTACTGAATTCTACACTTGGGAGGATAGAGTCCATGAGAATTACGTAGTAAATTGGAAAAATCCCTCGAAACAAAGTAAGAAATGAACGGTTATACGTGAGAACTAAATAATGAGATATGAGGACAAATGTCGTAAATATGGGAATTGAAATGTACCTAAATTGATATGATAATATTAGTATAGTTATATGACTGTGTTTATGCATATACTATCTATGTGTGAAAATCATGCATGCGCTACTTGCTATCCCTGAGGTTACCGCGCTGGGACAGTCTTATCTCGATGGGACCTTTATGGGGGATATTGACTCGTACCCTAGAAGATAGATATCCTTGGTACAGGCTATCGAATCGATAGTTCAGACGGTCCTCAGAGACGTGGGGGCATGTGCTATCCTCTTAGAGACTTGGAATCTATGCTTCGCCTCAATATTGTTTGTGTATGTGTTAATACAATTCGAGAGTGATTCCGAATTTGTATTTCCCTTAGTACGAGTGATACGGGGATTGGATAGCAGAGTATGCCCGCACCATAGTTTTTATGTGGGGTGCTGTTAGAATATATATATTATACGAGTATTTAATATATATATGAAATTCTGAAATTTGGAACTGCCTACTTTGCTATGGTAAGTAGGATATGAATCTTGACTTCAAATTGGAAACACTTGTTTTGAAAAGTATAATGACACTAGGAAACTTTATTAATAAATAGAGTTAAAATGAGAGCTTTGTCACTAAATGAAATAATCCTCTTAAACAATTATATTGTTCAGTTTTAAATCTTACGAGTAACCTAAGATAAGTTAAATCACTGGGAAGATTAGTGCGATATAAGATAAGATGAACCGTTGGGAAGGTTAGTGCGATAGGTGTGCACATTAGATGAGGGGTGAGAATTTCTCAAGAGAGTGTCGCACTAATATGTTGTTGCATTGGCCTGTAAACATTTTAAATACTTGCTAAACGAATTTTAAATCTTTTACACTATCGGGCTCTGACCCGTTTCTATTTCTCTTTCTCTCTTGTATATATATGTATATATTACAGGTGCCCAGCCACAGGGGCGTCTTGCTTAGGATCCCTTGGAAGGAACGCACTGCAGCTTAGGTGGGAGTTGCAGGCCTCTTGCTTAGACGACTTCATTTATTTGACTCCACTCCCATCATATTCATTTAGTGGGGCATGTGTCGCCCTTTCCATTATTCAGTTGTTTATTTGGACATTGTGATTCAGTTATTTCTAGTATTGTCATTTTGGGATTTATTACTGTCTGGATGTTTTACTTTAAGTTTTAATGTTGGGATTTAGTTGTTGAATGTTTAAAGCATTTGGAATATATGTTCCAGGTTTATTGTGGTGTGATTCTTTAACATTGAATTGTTGTAAATAATTAAATCTTTGTTTTTAAAATAAAAATTTGGAAAGTAATGTTCAAAAATGGTTTTGACACTTAGCTTAATTAATTAGGGTGTTTAAATTGGAAAAGTTATTTTTCGACAGTGATGCTAAGAATGAACCAACTGTTCACCTTGATTTAATTTAATAAAGGAGTGATCGCCCGGTATTTAATTAGGCGGGGTGTCACAACCTAATTGCCACGTGTCCCCACTATCAGCGTGATCCCCGAGCACCTCCCATGGCCCCACATGATCATCCTCCTCGCCCACCAACTGTATAGATGCCACCAGACCTGGTCGATTATGTTGCACCTGCACCAGATGATGTGGTGGGCCCAGAGCTCATCCAGATGGAGACCCACTCTCTTTAGCACTCCAATTACTTTCACGGAGTCTCCATGGGGACATTCATATAGATATTCCTATGTTCGATGGCAGATTCTCCCCGGATGATATGATCGATTGGCTCACCGCTATGGACACAGTTTTCGATTACATGCGGATTCAGGGCCGCTCATGTGTTCTTCTAGCTGCTACAAAATTTCAGGTCTTTGCCCGTGTTTGGTGGAATGACCTTTGTTATCGTAGGACGGCTGCAGGATTCCCTCCTATCTAGCACTGGCTCGATCTCAAGGAAGCTCTTCAGGCCTCCTCTATACCTCCGACGTACGAGAGAGGCCTATTTACGCACATTCAGTCTCTCCAGCAGAACACCTCTTCGGTAGTAGAATATACGGAGCAGTTCCAGCTCCTCTGCGCTAGAGCATGCCTGCCTGAGACGGGGGATCAGCGGATCAACCACTATATTCTGGGACTCCAGCCACATATTCGCGCGACCTTAGATTGAGAGAGAAGGCGGTAGAGTATGCTACTATGGTCGAGGCCTATTATGCATCCCTAGCAGCTTCTCCAGCTTCCCGACCTCCATCTTCCTAGAGTTCAGTTCCTGCAGCATCAGCCTCGACATCTTAGGCCATTACTCCAATTACTGCCACTTCCGCTGCGACCCATATAGGCCCTCCCACATTTCGATGCTTTAATTGCAGCACCGTGGGACACCGAGCTTCTGATTGCCCTCAAGCACATCAATGGGCCCTGCTAGCGATGGATCAGCCCCCAGAGTATCTCGACGAGACCGAGCAGTCCCCTGACCATGCATTGATTACAGTTTTAGAGGGTGATTCTGTTGGTCTTCCCCTTTGAGTTCGTGGACGAACTCTTCCTTTTATTTTCACTGTATTTTCTATTTTTAGTTCTTTTTAGGCCTTTTTCCTGCCTTAATTAGTCTCCAAGCTTGTTTGTGACTAATTAGGCATTCTTTTATTTCTTAATTGGTCCTTTAGTCATTTTAGCTATTACTTGATTAGCAAGTAATATCTCTACTATAAATAGGCTAGTATTCTCATTTTGTACTTACTTCTCAATTCTTGAAATATAAGAAATTATTTGTTTCTCTCTCTAGAAATCGCATTGTCTTGATTTTTAGGTCATTGACGCGTAGTTCGCGTCAGATTTTATTAAGTTATGGGAATACCTAAGCTTTATACCGTATGCTTTGTGATGACTTGATGAATTTTTCACGTTATTAATACACAAAAAAACTCGTGATTTTCTTGAAAGATGGATCATTTTACTTGATTAGATCTAATGAAGATTATAGTTCACGCAATGAATGTATTTGGACCTAAATGAAAACTTTTAATTATAATGATATAAATTCTTGGTGCTGTGGTGAAGGGCCTCAAATGCAGGGCTTACGACTTTAAATTATTCGTCTTTTTAGTACCCTCAGACTCCAAGGAAAGATTATGACCTCCCCTGGATTTGTGAGTCAAGAAGGAACGTATATCAAAATATAGGCTTAACTTTAAGCCATCGGCCAACCACTGTAATCACTCCTTCAGTTCAACCTACCTATATTTGAATTATTCATTTTTAGTCTGACTAATTGAGAAAAATTCCTTTTAATATTAAGCGTTTGTGCGTGTTTGTGAGTATTCCATTGCGTTATTACATCAAATTGGCATCTTGCTCTTGGTATGTCACAATCACAAGTGTGTCTCTTGGTGCATGCGTATTTGTCAAAGTATGACAAAGGAAAAGAGAAAATGATGTATAGAGAGTAATTGGTTACGATACTGGAGGCATTAGAGGTGTGATTTACAGCACCAGACCCAACGTCAGCCCTGGCCACAAACCAAGTCGAGGATGAAGCAAAGGATCCTTGTGATGGTGTGAAGGGTTTGATATTAAACGGGCCTTGGCTTTAGAATGTTTGGTGGTGAGTTAGGTCTATAGAGAAAATGGGCCCAAATATTGCTTGAATTGATTTTGATGGGATAAATATTTTTAGTTGGACCCAAAAATTTCAGAGTGCGAGCAACTTAATTTTTGGGTTCAATCTTTTAAAAGGCGGACTGAGGCGCGCCTCGAGGCGAAGCAATGGAAAAGAGCCTTGAGGCTTAAGCCTCATATGTAAACTGATGAGGCTTACGCCCCAGAGCGAACCGCCTCGAGGCGGTCTCGAAAAATTTCAGAAATTATCTCAATAAAGGGCAAAACAAGGAAAAAAAAGAAAGAAACATAAGTGGGTTTTTAGTTTGGGTACATCTGTAACTCTGTAATTGAAAACCAAGGCCGGCCCTGGGCATGTGCAGCTTGGGCAGCTGCACAGGGCCCTTTTTCCATGCCATCTATTGAGGGCCTTTGTTATATATCAAGCAATGCCCCATATTTGAAAATTAAATACTTCAGCAAAGGCTTAGTTTACTGTTAAAGAACAAGGGGCCATCTTTTGTTGCTAACCTCAAAACAATACAGGTAACTTAACTTTTTATACACAGAATTCACAATAACTCGAAACACAATATGACACATTCAATTTTTTATGACCAAAAAAGAATCTTGGGGATGCTGCACGACACTACAAACACCATTTAGACACGAACACATTACGAATTAAACTGTATCTTTTTACCTAACACAAACACGACTCGTTTAAAACACAAGAGTAACACGAATAATAAATTTTACTCTATAAAATACGATAACATACGAAAACATGGGTAAAAATATGGATAGCATGACAAGACACAATTACATGTCGTAACATGAGTCTTAGTTATGACACGAACAAGACACTTTTGTGTCAGGAAAATACGACACGAACACAAATCTATCATATCAATTTCAGGTGAATTTTGTGTCATGTCTTAAATTGTCACCCCTATATAAAATGGGCCTTATTTGTAATTTTGTACATGGCCCTATTAAACTAAGGATCGGCCTTGATTGAAACAAAGCTAAAACTTTTACTCATAAACCATTACTTCGCAGCCCTAGCTTTGAACTAAACCCTTCGCAAGAGAGATTGAAACATCACAGAACTAAGTTGAAGTCGATTGGCTGAAGGGATTCAAATGAATGAAGTTTTCGCGCTTAAAGAAGGGATCCTAAGGTCAAATCGAAGTGTTTGTCTTCTCTGTTACATATGTTTTACCGATACAATTCGCATATGTAAATTGGATGATGACAACCTTTTTTTCTGATGGTTTTATCAAGTATAGATTCGTTTTTATATATTCATTATATATGTGCTATATATAAAGTTTGTATATGTATATAGGTGATAAGAGCTATTTTTTTCTATTGATTCAATAATAATATTTTTTTATAAATATATATTTAGCTGTTACATATATATACACACACATACACACACACATATCTGTAGCGTATATATACATATATGTTTAGCTGTCATATAAATATCCAATGATTTAAAGACATTTTTTCTCTCTTTATATATATATATATGAGATAGATTATGATTTAAAATATATATATTGTGTTGTGTTATATGCTTCAAACCCATTTAAGTTGTGTTATTGTAGTGAATTATGGCTTTGGCAAATTGAAGGGATACATCATAATACATGATGGTGGAACATGTATTATGATGGAGAGATGGATTATGTCTTATTTTGCAACGATGTGATGATGTTATTATATACATAGCGTGGTGTCATTGATTTCAGATCATTTTTTATGATAGATATGATAGACATTTTTGTGATCTAATCACTATTTTTATATCATTTTTAGTGACTTTTTTCCGTTTATAAAATGAGGCTTACGCCACGCCCTGCCTCGTCAAAACAAAACACCCCAACCCTGCCTCGAGACTTTTATAACATTGTTTGGATCTGACAATTTAGGTAAAACTCATTGTGGACAAAAATTGAAGTCAGATAATTTTCAAAATATTTGTGGATTTGGCATGGGCTTCTACAATTTTCCCCGAAAGCTTTTAGACTAGCTTTTACAAGGGAGGGAAGAATGACGTGCATGGATAAGGTGGCAGGTCCCACAGGAATTTCGAAATTAGGGGTGGAAGATATTGTAATCTTTAATATTTTTCTTACAAAGTCGCTATTAATTAGGATATTATTTAGGAAATATTTTAGGTAGTAGATAATTACTAAATTAATCTATTATTTAGTAGCTTCCTATTAAATTTATGTTTTCAATATAGATTCCTTTTTAGCAAGGATAAGGCTTAGCATTTGTTTATAAATAAGGCATGGCCCATGACCAACCATTGTACAATTTCTACCTTTTATTGAATTATTGATTTGTGAATATGATTGATTGAGAGAATTTCCTTTGATCATTATGAGTTGGTGTGTATGTTTGTAAGTATTTCGCTGCGTTACGTTAGTTTGACACTTTGACTATTAACACCATCTCAAAAAAACTATTCTCTAGTTTGCAACTTAAAACAGCTGAAACACCTAACAGATGCCTTTTACTTTCTGAAAATGTCCTCGTTTTTTGGTCGATTTCCAGGAAAAAATTATATAAAAACAAACAATATTGACATGTTTTTGTTCAATTTACGTGTAAAAAAAATTGTGTCCATTGTCACTATTAGAACGGAGCCTATAAGATCTGACATTATGTACATAATACAAAATAGTGGCACTTGAAGACCTGTGTTTCAGCTTCGAGGCTGAGATTGAAAAGATGCGTCATTTGCATATGAGATTAACATGTGTGGGGGAAATAAATATACCTACCTAAATAGCAGGACACATGGCGAGCACACCAGTCAAGATGGCGATTAGCATGGGCTCCCACACTATAAGGACGACCAAGAGTCCTTGATAAAGTAGAAGACTAAGGAACGGTATTTGATTGTAACTTAAACTCTACGAAGAGGGGACTCATCCAAATGTAACCCTAATGTAACCCCTAACTCTATATAAAGGGGACACCCGCCATTGTGAAAGGGGGCTTAGAAGCTAGAGAAACACTCTCGTGGAAAACTCTCTCATGATTCTAATGAAACACAACTGCAGCCCTTGGACGTAGGTCATTGATGGTCGAACCATGTAAATCTTTGTCTCTCTCATATTTATTTTTATACATGCATCTTGATAAATGGGCACTCCCCTATGGGTAGATTTTTTGACGCCACAATTGGCGCCGTCTGTGGGAAATGATACAAAAAGTCTTTCCTTCTTGTTGACGAGACGAAAATTTACGTTGCGATGCAATGGCTTACACGCACGAAACCCAATCAAGAGTTAAGTTTTTCTTTCTCTGCGTACAAATAAATTATATGTTCTGCACGCATCCTTTTGTTCAACCCTGATTCTCGTATGTTTATATTCATAAACCTTGTGTTGAATTTTCATTTATGAATTTGCATAACATTGAGTTTCATATCCAAGAAGTTTTGTACGAATCCTTAAACATATGGATTCTTTTGATGTTTTTCTGGGTATACACGTTATTTTCTGGGTTACATCATATATTATGATTCCCATATCCCAGATTTTGTGGCAGGAGATAAACATTTAGAACGGTTCTCTCTCATCATCAAGAACATGGATCGTATCCTAACAAACACATCTAATCAATTTCTTTTAATAAGAAATGTTTTCCAAAAAAAATGTAAAGATTTCAACCTCCATTCGTGATGAAAAAACCAACAAATCTTATGATCATCTACGACTCCCGACCTGTGGGCCATTCCCAGCCAGAACCAATAGGATTTCTCCTGTATTACCGACCAGATTACGCTCCTCTCCGGCCTGGGTAAAAAGCCGACCAATTTGAGTCAAATTCAAGACCGTCTTCCACAGGTTTCCTCGGCAACCCCACCCTTGTTGGTCGACTCACGCCATGCGAAGATGAGGACCTCAGCTATGATTTCCGGGGAACCCTAGGTGGTTGGCGACCAGTTTGCGACCTCCATCATCACACATCAAGCCAAGCACAGATTTCGGGAGTGAAACCCGCGAACACGGCCGAACAACATCAGATTCCCCTATTTTATTTTTGTGAAAAACAAATTTGAGTATTGGCCCTTATTACCAACCCACGGAGGTAGAATTCAATTTGATTACAGAAATCAAACCACCCAATGTCAGGTCCTTGTTAGAAGACCTCGGAAAATTCATATAGCACTAATCGAGCATCAGCAAGCTCCCTGGTCTCCATTCCGGTTACTCTCCGATCTGCCTCCCTCCTCGTCGATCAACTTCGATCTGCTCCATCCCTGCTGGACGGCGTTCCTATGCGAAGAACAAGAACATCGCCGGACAGCTCATCGTGATCGGCGACCACTACGTCACCGGATCACCCCTGGTGGTCGGTAACTGCTGCGCGGCGATCAAGAGGTCGGAGGGAAGATATTCGGCCACGCCGATCTGCAACCTAGGGGGATTATTCGCCAGCTAAGCAACAACGAGATCTTTGGTCTACGGCCTTATAATTTTTTGAGCCGTGCCGACCTCCCTTTTCTTGATCGGTCACTGGTCGGCGGAAGAGATGAGGACAAAATCAATTCAACACGCTTCATATGTTTCAAACAGGGATAAAACCTCCCTATGCTTTCATACTTAACAGCTTTCTGTAAAGATGAATTTTTGCTTGGGGTATTTGCTCGGAGTTCAAAGAATTTTGCAAAAATACAGAATTGGAGATATTTGACAAATTTTGCACTACTCGGTTCTCTCGAACTTATACCATGATCTTTATTTAATGCACCATGCTCATGATTTTTATTATCACATATTAGATCCAACAATGATTTTAAATGGCACTTTTTATGCGACTCTATTACAATTATTTCGTTCACATAAATAGCGAGGCGCACTTCTATAGCACTCATGTTATTTATTCGATCATTTAATTTTCAATATTGTCGTCTAAGCTACTGCAATTTAATCTCGGCGAAAGAAGATTATTGGTTATACCGACGAATGGTCGGTGCAATATTTTTACTAGTACTTAGCGTAGCCCCGATGGATGTTCGGGCATGGCCACCCCCGTGAGATTTTATCATAAAAATCATCGGATCATTCATTACATTCATACACTACTATGAAGTTTTTCCTCGACACATGGTCGAGCGGATGCATATCATATATTCTTTGCTGAACAAATCATTCTCATGATAACTTCTATTTGATTTACCCTCAACAGATGGCCGGGCAATTTATTAACTTCCATAGGTACAAGATTCAGTCCCGACGGATGCTCGGCCACAATCTTAAGCTCTTGAAAATCTTATCAATGCTCCGGCAGACTCTCGAGCACGCATCGCTCGCTATATCTACTCGTTACTGTACATATTTTCCCCGACGGACTAGCCAAACACCACTTATTTTATTCATGCTCCAACGAATAGTTAAGCACGCTACAACACAAGTCCCAAAAAATGGTTGGGTAAAATTATTATTACTCCGACTGATGCTCGGGTTTTATAATTCTTAACCTGAAGGACGGTCAGGCACATTCAAGATTTATCTCGGCAGATGATCGGGAAAATATTTTCAGGATAATTCTTATATTTAGCACAGCCCCAATTGATGGATACGCACATTTATTTGTGCATTGTTCGTTTTTGTCTCATAATATTTTATTTGCTCACAAATTATGCTCACGATTTTTATCCTCATAAATTTGTTAACAGGGGGCTATCTATACTTTATACTTCACAATTGCAATTGTCACTACACAATTTTCTGTGAAAATAATTTTTGAAACCGACTTACAATTGAGTAGTTGCTTAGAGCTATTTGCAGAAATTCCAAATTAACTCCTATGTCGTACATCTGGATATATTTGACAAATTTTGCATCTTTTATTCGACTTTATTACAATTATTTTATTCACATAAATAGTGGGGCACACTTATAGAGCACTCATGTCATTTATTCGATCATTTAATTTTCAATATTGTCGTCTAGCTATTATTGGTTATACCAATGGATGGTCGGTGTAATATTTTTACTAATACTTAGCGTAGCCCCGACGGATGATCGGGCACGGCCATCCTCGTGAGATTTTTATCATAAAAATTATGGGATCATTCATTTCATTCATTCAATACTATGAATCTTTTCCTCGACACATGGTCGAGCAGATACACATTATATATTCCTTTATTGAATAAGCGAATCGCATGATAATTTCTATTTGATTTAGCCTCGACAGATGGTCGAGCAATTTATTAACTTCCACAGGTGCAAGATTCGATCCCGACGAGTGCTCGGCCACAATCTTAAGCTCTTGGAAATCTTATTAAGGCTCCGACAAATACTCGAGCACAAATCATTGTTGTATTTACTCTGTACTGTACTGCACAGCTTAGCTCCGACAGACTAGCCACTATTGATCATCTGGCTCTATGATTCTTACCCTGAAGGACGATCAGGCATATTCAAGGTTCGTCTCGGCGAATGATCGGCAAAATATTTCTATATATTTAGTCCCGAAGATATTTACCACACATATACATTTTATCCCCAACAAATGGTTGGTCAAGATAATTCTTATATTCAGTCCCGACAGATGGTTGTCACAGTCAATTAATGATCGACATTACATTTATTATTGTTATTCAACCCTAATAAATGGTTTGGAAATTTAGTTTTCACTAACACTGCTGGATCGTTCGTAATATATGCTCGGTCCTTTTTGTCTCGACGGATGCTCGAGCATGGATCACTCGCAATATCTACCAGATCCTCCCCAACAAGCATTCAGGCATCATTTATCTTATCAATGCTCCGACAGATGCCCGGGCATGGATCGTTCGCAACATTTACTAGATCCTTTGCAATTTTGCCTCGACGGACCCTCAGCTTCGATGGATAGTCGACATTATGTGATCATGTCTCAAGCTCCAATGGACAGTTGGGCAACGCAATTCTTGTTCAATTCAACTTCGGCGAATGGGAAGTTGGGTAACCTGTATAACAAAGGTACAATAAACACATAATCAGCCGTGGTTCCTAAGGATTGAAGTCGAGCATCACCGGACTTCTCTTTGTCCACTCCAACCAGCAATCTCATGGTTTATGGACGACTCACGTCTCATCTCCATCAACCCGCTTCGTGGTCTACTGTCACAACCAAGCGCTCAAACATTCTTTCTAATCTTATGTCCAATCATCATCGACCTGCGTTCAGGCCTGCCCCTACCGGTCGACGTTCTTTCACGTGCGATGAACAGAATGTGTTGGCAGCAACACTGGAACACCCTGAATGTATCAGCAACATCGTCGGACAACCCATGATGATCGGCGATCACTGGGCAACGAAATTTCTCTTGTCGACATCGAAAGGGCTTTATCAGCACTAAGATATCCACTCCAGAGGAACAGCATTTCTTGAACGCCATATCAAATTACCGCATTTCTGCAGGAAGATGCTTTGAACTCGTATCAATTTCTTCAAATGCATGAGTTATATGGAGTTTTCCATAGCATCCAGGAACCACCATGCATTGTCGGCGAACAAGTGCGCCCCGAGGAACGATACATTACATGGAGCTATATGGGCAAGATAATCCTTGATTATATCCGGCTCGACGAACGATCAATGCGATATTCTTCAACACAATAAAGCCCCGAGAAACGGTCGAGCACACTTATCATCTCGGTTATTCAGATCAAATACTCCATGGACGGTCGGGCGTTATCTTTAATCAGTCTCCTCTTCACAGCCCGATTAGGGGCTCCATGGCAACGATAACACTAAATAGATTCACCGCAACATTTAAAGCAAAATAGAAGAGGCCAGCTTAGAATGGATGCCAACATGGTTAACACTGGCAATAGTCTTTCAAATGACGATCAAGACTAAGCTTGATATAATTACAACAAGTATCTTGCTTGTTTCAATTAAATTAAGGAAGTCCTCGGATCTTTGTCATCTCCAAACACAAATGGCCTCACGAGATGCCCCGGCAACAATAAAAGCCCTACGGGGGATCCCTAGGCAAAAAGCCAACTCAGGTTGGTCGCCAACTATGTTGGTCGGTTAAAATCCTAAACGGGTGGATGGCCCTTAAACCAAGTGCATTTTTGCCATTATCTTTTTAGGCCTAAGGAAGTGTGACGACACAACCTAAAAAGTAAAATAGACGGATATTTACATGCGAGGCATTACGAAACGGAAAAATGCGAACAAAATTGGTATTACATTGACTTGCGGAAAAGGCCTAAGTACAATAAGCGTACTGATTACATATCAAATATTAAAGACCTAATGCACCCCGACTAGGTATATGCTCGAGCAAGGCTCGAGAAGCCTGTGGTCGTCGGCCTCTCCAATTGGACCATATGAAAAACCTAATGTAGGGCTAGGTATATGCTCGAACAAGGCTCGGGACATTGGCCTGTGGTCGTCGGTATCTCCAATTGGACCATATGAAAAACCTAATGCAGGGTCTTACCCTGACTAGGTATATGCTCGAGCAAGACTCGACACATAGGCCTGTGGTTGGCCTCTCCAATTGGACCATATGAAAAACCTAATGCATGGTCTTACCCCGACTAGGTACATGCTCGAGCAAGGCTCGGCACATAGGCCTATGGTCGGCCTCACCAATTGAACCATATAAGATCAAAATACAGGGAGATGCCCTAAACTTGATGCACGCTCGAGAAAGCCTCAGCAAATGAATTCTTAAAAGGCCTGTGTTCGGCCTCACGAACTGGGCCATGCAATAAAACAGAACAATGAACTACGTTTGACCTGATCCCATGAGGGTACGTAGGCGGCTCGACACTCTCGAGTCCGGTTCCCATATCGATTGAACGTCTCTCAATTCAAAGCATTCATCTAAAACCTTACAAAGGCAAGCAGATCAACCAAACAAGGCTTAAAAGTTGAACGACAACTCAAAGAACAACAATCCAGTTCACATCAGCAACTACACAAGATTTGAAGAGAATACGAACCAGCTCCCAGCTCATCTCAAAATCAACTCAGCTGAACTACGACCTGTGGGACTATTGTGGGGGCAATAAATATACCTACTTAAATAGCAGGACACGTGGCGAGCACACCAGTCAAGATGGCGACCAGCATGGGCTCCCACACTATAAGGACGACCAAGAGTCCTTGATAAAGTAGAAGACTAAGGAACAGTATTTGATTGTAACTTAAACTCTACGAAGAGGGGACTCATCCAAATGTAACCCTAATGTAACCCCTAACTCTATATAAAGGGGACACCCCCCATTGTGAAAGGGGGCTTGGAAGCTAGAGAAACACTCTCATGGAAAACTCTCTCGTGATTCTAATGAAACACAACTGCAGCCCCATGGACGTAGGTCATTGATGGTCGAACCACGTAAATCTGTCTCTTTCATATTTATTTTTATACATGCATCTTGGTAAATGGGCACCCCCCTTATGGGTAGATTTTTTGACACCACAACATGTATGACCAATAAACTTTCCACGAGTTGAAATTGATTATTGACATAGATTCCCATTCCCGTGAAGGATATACACTCAAAAAAAAGTATTCCGTTTAGACCTTCCGTTCATAACTACAACACCATTTTGTCATCATATTACAACAAAATTCAAATGTTGAAACAAATTCTTTGGCACACACAAGAAAATTAATGATCTTCCATCTCATGATAATAAATAATAACATAGAGAGAACTCTTCTTTCAATTTATAATAAAAAAAAAATTGTCTCCCTACAATACAAAGCTGAAAATTTATATGGTGGCAGATTTTGACCTGATTGCAATCCCCATCAACCAGGGGAGGTGAAGGCATCCCATGCAAGAGGTCATAAGTAGACATGATATCCTTCAATATGCTGCTTATATTATGCTCAAAAAGCATCTTCACAGCCACAATAGAACCAGAAGCAAGTTTCACAAGTAACCCTATCAAACCCTACCAACCAACATGGAAAATGATTAGAACATTTTTGGGTGCCAGACAACGTGTAGAACTGCTAGCAGTTAAGGGTGTGTTTGGTATTTCAAACTTGTAGAGGCAAATTTGAAAGATTCCATATTTTCCGACTTGTGGTGTTTTAATAGCCCAAATTTGCCATGAATATTTTTTCCAGGTTTGCCTAAATTACAACCACCAAATGCATGTTTTAGCATTTGCCAATGAAAAATTTTCTTTAGGGGGGGAAGGGATAAAAAAAAATTCCTTATCAAATTCTTCCACTCCAACCAAACACATCCGAATTGAAAATGTAGAAAAAGTTCTTCATACTGTATAAACCGGTAGGCAAAGTGTCGTTCGACTATTCAAGTCTATGAGATGTGTGACTTGATGAATCAGCCCATGTTTACAAAGTTCCTCCAGCGTATCAGAAGAATGACTTACACGTGCCACTATATTTATTAAGCAAGAAGCTACATTTTCAACAAGCTGGAAGAATAGGGGAAATGCGCATCAAAAGGTCAATATATATTGACATAAATTATATATTTCACTGATATTAATCAAGACACAACTCTTCAAATATATACCTGCCTATCTTCATACTGCAGAAGATTACAAAATATTGGAACTGCCTCCATGAGAGATGAAGGACATTGAGAAGGAAGTGTCTTGCATATGTTTACCACGGTAGAAAGTGCAACCCTCTAATACAAAATTAGAAACAATGAAAGAAAGGGCAGTTAGTGTACAGTCTTTATAAGATCAACCCAATTATCAATGGCGAATGAAAATGAACGCTCCACAATTATGAAGTGAAGCATATTGCATACTACAATACCTGCACACTTGTTGAGAAGAAATCAATATAATTTAAGACGGCCATTATTGCCCCAGATTGTAAGCATGCATGTGGTTGCTCACGTGAGATCTTCTCTAATGCTTGCAAACACTACATTAAAAGCAGACGACAATGAACACGTGTCATAATATAACATAGTTTTTTGAGGTTTTTTGACTTGGGTACCTCTCCAATGGTCGTGTTTAGACTTTGATGCTGCCTGCACAGTTTTTAAGACCTTGGTACTTTTTTGCCTCACAGATTGTTAAAAAATTTCGACTTCGATACATTTAGTCAGCTACGAAAAAGTACCAAAGTCTAAAAAAGATTATGGATACCCACATTCCAAATACAACCAACACTGAAGCGCCCAAGTTTAAACCAACCTAGTTTACCATATATCCAGTATAAATACATTCATTGTGGAATATGTAAGCAAAGCAAGGGATTAGCATACTTGTTCTGCTACATCCAAGTACTCAATTGCCATCAATCTTTGACAGAGAGCAGGTACCGCTTCGTGTCTCACAAGAAATCCCGAGGACCGAGGGTGAACATCACATAGATACGTTATAGCTCTGATAGCTAAAAGCATTATATCAGGATTGCTCTCGTGCCTCGCCAATTTTACAATAATCGGAGACAACGAGTCTGCCATCATACTCGATAATGAACTGTCGGTACAAAAAGATAACAATTCGCATAGCTCAGTGAGAGCAGCCAGTTGTCCTGACTGTTCAACTTCTTCGTTCAAACTCGACAAAACCCTCCTGAATTTCCCGTGATCGCCCAATGATCGGTTTCGCTGATAGTCACGAAGCATGTTTTGCCTCAGCTCGGCATCACCCAATTCGTCGGAATCACAAGACCCGTACTCTGCCTCTGATCGGGTTGACCCTGATGTTGATGATGACATGTCCATGTCCCCGTCTTGGGATTCGGGTGTCGGATTTGTGGAGTTTATTATAGTTTGAATAGATGAGTTCGATGAACTCGGTCTAAACTCCAACGAACTACATGCTCGCTTATCTGCCGGCAATTCATCGACTGTTTCTGGTCTTTTCTGGCCTCGATTCCCCATTTACCGAACCAAATTATATGTATTATTATATATTTACTCCTGTATAATGGAAAACATTAAGACTTCAAATCAACCAATGATATAAATCACGATGATAATATAAACCATTAAAAGTCAACCGTCGTAGAATTACAGTTACAAATTAAAGTACATGTGGAATGAAGACAGTAATTAACAATCTATCAAACTAAGAGAGAAAAGAAGAAACTAACAAAGAAACTGAATATCCGTAGACATTCATCTAATGGGGTTTGAACTGATGAGTTCAATGAACTTGGTCTAAACACCAATGAAGTACACTCAACCTTGGTAATTATAATAAATACTAAAAAACAAATAATCAATTCATAGCATAAGATATACCTCTAACTATGCAGAAAGAGCATGATAAAGTCAATTTTATCACTATAACACCAAGAACACAATAACGAAAACTTTTCAGATTGAGATATTCATCAAATTCAAGATTAAAACAGAGAACAATATTATATCAAAACTATAAATGTATAGATTCACATACAAATTTACAGATATACAAATAAAGAGATCAACTTCGAAATATCCAAATTAAGACTCCGCAATTGATAGGGTTGAATAGTCACATTAAAATGATTGTTTATATATTTCCTCCAATATATATTCAAAAGATCACGACTTCAAATCAACAAATACAATCTACATTAATTTTAGGCCGACGCGGGATTCCGATTCAGTTTTTGCAACTCGCTAACATGTTAAAAAATAGATTGGCTGGTATTTGCGATCCACTTGTTACCATTAAAACATCAACAATTTCGACATGTCAGGTAGCCCCAGAAATTGAGTCGGACTCCCAAGTTAGCCTAAACTTACTCTGCTACACTAATTCTACTAAAGGAATTCTAGGCCAACTCGGGATTGTCTCTCATTTTTTGCAAACACGTGACATGTCAAAACTGCATTGGTGGGTGTGTTAAATGATATATTCAAAAAATTACAACTCAAATCAACAAATACTATCTACATTAATTTTAGGCCAACACAGAATTCCGACTCATTTTTAGCGACTCACTAACACATCAAAAACTGCATTAATTGGGGTTTGGAGTCCGTTGATTACCATTTAAAACACCAACCAATACAATTTTGACATGTCAGCCACTCGCAAAAATGAGTCAATCCTAAGTCGAACTAAAATTACTCTATTATAGTAATTCTAAACCGATTCATTTTTTGTGACCAACTTACATTTCAAACTGCATTGGTTGGTGTGTTAAATGAAATATTAAAAAAAGGACTTCAAATCAGCCAATACTATCTAGTAGTATTCCAAGCCGACGTAGGATTCCGACTCGTTTTTTGCGACTCGCTGACATATAAAAAATCATTGGCTGGTGTTTAGGGTCCAATGAGTACCATTTAAAACACCAAACAATACAATTTTGACATGCCTGTATAATGAGTCACAATTCAACGGATTGTGATTGTGGCTCATTTTTTGTGACTAACTAAAAAATTTCAAAACTGCATTGGTTAGTGTGTTAAATGATACTCCCTACTTTCCAAATTAAGAGTCCCTATCTGTTTTTTCCTATAGATTAAGAATACACTTAGGCCCCATTTGGTTGTCCCAAAATTGTAAATTGGTTCACTTATAAATGGGCTCATTTACAAATTGTCTCATTAATTGCGTTTGGTTTCATCAATGAAATGATTCATTAATTGGCCCATTTTAGCTCATGTGTAAAATCTGAAATTTAGGCATGTCACCAAAAACGTGAAATGCATCCATTTGGAATAGGAGCATTTCACATATGCACATCCCTATCCGTAAGCTCTCTCCCCATCTCCCTCTCTCTCTCCCCATTCATTTTTAACTTTTTTCTTTGTGAACCTTAAACAAACATTGCATAGTATTGGATTTAAACTCATTTACAATTCATTAATTCACAATGAAGCAATTTACATAATTAGATAATATGCGCAACCAAAATGGGGTTAATCAATAGCTAAGATCAATACTTAGTGGATTTTGGTTCATTAATAATGTACAAAAAATTAAAATAAAAACTCTCAATTTGGTACAATTCAAAAAGGAATAGTAGACTCTTAATTTGGGACATAAGGCAGTAATAAATGGACCCCAAACACCAACAAATGCAATTTTAACACGTCTATCAGTCTCAAAAAATGAGTCTGAATCCTATGACGGCCTGGAATTAATGTAAATCGTATTAGTTGATTTGAAGTCGCAAGTTTTTTAGTATATCATTCATCACACCAACTCGCAAAAAATGCTTCGAAATCCTCGCAAACTGCATTGGTTGGTGAATGATACTCCCTCCCTCCCTCCCAAATTAAGAGTCCCTATATGTTTTTTGTATGGATTAAGAATACATTTAAACACCAAACAATGCAATTTTAATGTCGATTAGTCTCTAAAAATGAGTCGGAATCCTATGCCAGCCTAGAATTAATGTAAATTGTTTAGTTGATTTGAAGTCGCAATTTTTTTAATATATCATTCATCACACCGACTCGCAAAAAATGCTTCGAAATCCTCGCAAACTGTATTAGCTGGTGTATTAAATAATACTCCCTCCGTCCCAAATTAAGAATCCTTATTTGTTTTTTGTATGGATTTAGAATACATTTAAACACCAAACAATGCAATTTTAACATGTCTATCAGTCTCTAAAAATGAGACAGAATCTTATGTCGACCTAAAATTAATGTAAATCGTATTGGTTGATTAGAAGTCCCAGTTTTTTTAATATATCATTCATCACACCGACTCACAAAAAATGCTTCGAAATCCTCGCAAATTGTATTGGTTGGTGAGTTAAATGATACTCCCTCAATCCCAAATTAAGAGTCCCTATCTGTTTTTTGTATGGATTAAGAATACATTTAAACGCCAAACAATGCAATTTTAACATGTCTATCAGTCTCTAAAAATGAGTCAAAATCCTACGTCGGCCTAGAATTAATGTAAATCGTATTGGTTGATTGGAAGTCACAGTTTTTTTAATACATCATTCATCACACCAACTCGCAAAAAAAGCTTTGAAATCCTCACAAACTGTGTTGGTTGGTGTGTTAAATGATACTCCCTCCGTCCCAAATTAAGAGTCCCTATATGTTTTTTGTATGAATTAAGAATACATTTAAATACCAAACAATGCAATTTTAACATGTCTATCGGTCTCTAAAAATGAGTCGGAATCCTATGCCAGCCTAGAATTAATGTACATAATATTCGTTAATTTGAAGTCGCAATTTTTAATATATCATTCATCACACCAACTCGCAAAAAATGCTTCGAAATTGCTTCGAAATCCTCGCAAACTGTATTGATCGGTGAGTCAAATGATACTCCCTCCATCCCAAATTAAGAGTCCCTATCTGTTTTTTTATGGATTAAGAATACATTTAAACACCAAACAATGCAATTTCAACGCGTCTACCAGTCTCAAAAAAATGAGTCGGAATCTTATGACGGCCTAGAATTAATGTAACACACCAACCAATACAATTTTGACATATCATCGACTCGCAAAATGCTTCGAAATCCTCGCAAAGTATATTGGTTGGTGTGTTAAATGATACGCCCTCCGTCCCAAATTAAGAGTCTCTATCTGTTTTTTGTAATATAAAAATACATTTAAACACCAAACAATACAATTTTAACACGTCCATCGGTCTCAAAAAATGAGTCTGAATCCCATGTCGGACTAGAATTAATATAACACACCAACCAGTACAGTTTTGACATATCATCGACTCGCAAAACATGCTTTGAAATCCTCGCAAACTGTATTGGTTGGTGTGTTAAATGATACTCCCTTCGTCCGTCCCAAATTAAGAGTCCCTATCTATTTTTTTTGTATGGATTAAGAATACATTTAAACACCAAGCAATGCAATTTTAACTTGCCTATCAGTCTCTAAAAATGAATTGAAATCCCATGTCGGCCTATAATTCATGTAAATCGTATTGGTTGATTTAGAAGTCACGTTTTTTTTTAATCACACCGACTCCCAAAAAATGCTTCGAAATCCTCGCAAACTACATTGTTTGGTGTGTTAAATGATACTCTCTGTTTTTTGTATGGATTAAGAATACATTAAACACCAAACAATGCAATTTTAACACGTCTATCAGTCTCAAAAAATGAGTCGGAATCCTACACCAGCCTATAATTAATGTAACAATTTTTTTGTATATATCATTTATAACACCAACCAATACAATTTCGACATATCATCGACTCACAAAAAATGCTTTGAAATCCTCGCAAACTATATTAGCTCCGTCCCAAATTAAGAGTCCCTATTTTTTTGTATAGATTAAGAAGACATTTAAACACCAACCAATGCAATTTTAACATTTCTACGAGTCTCAAAAAATGAGTTGGAATCCTATGCCGGCCTAGAATTAATGTAAATCGTATAAAATGCTTCAAAATCCTCAGTCCACGTAAAATTACTCCAATACATAAACCTTACTAGCCAAACATCATAGAATCACTGTTAAATAAAACTCTTTTAGGATATTCAATTAATCAATATAAAATAAAACATGAAACAAAAATTACTATTTACAAGATATGCTCACGATCAAGTCAAAATCAATCACGATGAAAAAAAAACTATCAGATTAAATTTTTTCAATCGAATTAAAGCTTAAAACGTAGGCAAACAATATATCAAAGCTTCGATTAACCTACACATTTATGATTTATCCAAATTGAGAGTTACCTAGGGTTTTCTGGTTCATCCTCTGCTTTACATTTAATAATTATATGTATGTAGATGTGTGTGTGTGTATATATAGAGAGAGATTGTGATGAGAGAAAATAGGAACGGAGGGGTGGGATGTTTACAGAGAGAGAAATATGAAATTTTGTTATTGTTTTTTGTTTTTTTGCGGTTGAGGAATGTTAGTGTGTTAATGAGGTTCATGGAGAGTTTTGATGTGATGTCACATATTTTGTTTTTTATGTTTTTTGCATTTTAGTCCCTGGGATCTAAGTATATTTTGTAGTTAGTCCATTTTATTTTGCAAAAAGTTTCTTATTTATTTTTTTGATAAATTTCTCCTTAGAATCAAGATAAAAAAAATGATTTTTAGTGTTTTATGTGGTAAGCGACTTTTTAGAACAAAATAAAAAAAATTGGACTAAATGTTAATAAAAAAATTGTCAAAGGAATTTTCATCATATGACCTTTTTAAAACAAAGTTAGGATTTTTTTGTTTAAGTCAATCTAGGGTCGGCAATATGGGTTAGTGAGGACAAAACTGGCCATCACCCACCCAAAACGGTTTGTTTGGGTGAAGAGAAAAATTTACGGTGGGTTGAAATGGGTTCAATGGCCAACTGAGTCGGTTTATTCACGGGTCAAAATCGGGTCTAAAGATAAAACCGATCAAGTGAAGTTTCAGCAAACCATCTTTGGATTTCATTAGTAAACCAATCGATCCCTCATGGTAAGTAATCATCCCTTAATATCGGCGATCTGAATTTTGTTCAAGGCTCGATGGTTTCTTTGTTGGATTGAATTTGCAATTTTTATGATTGATTGTCTTTTCAAGGCTCTGTGGTTTCAAGAACACAGTGCGGTTCATCCATTCCGACCCATCTCCGTTCCAACCTAAAACCGACCTGAACTCTTTCGCAAACTGATTTCGACTCGCCCATATTAAACCAAATCCATCTTTGAACCACCCATATCCGCCCATTTGTCGGGCCTAAGTTAATTTTAAAATCACACTTTTGTTGTCACTGTTGTCTTATAAATGTGGTGTACGATGAGGAGATTTAGAGGGATGTAAAAGACAGGGCGTGAATGAGAATGTGTGTGGAAAATAAGATGAAAGTCGCGTGATAGGTAGATGGATAATCTTTTTTCTCCACCTATAGAGAAAACTTGAATCATTGATAAAAATTTAATGAGGGCATTACATGACTTAATCTAATAACTAACCAACACAAAAACACTTAATCATTTGTATCCACAACCAGGGGCGGATCCAGCCCTGACCGAAGCGGGGCGGCCGCCCCAGTTCAACTTTATATAAAAAATAAAAAATAAAAAATAAAAATAATATATATATATATATATATATATATATATATATATATATATATATATATATATGTGTGTGTGTGTGTGTGTGTGTGTGCGTGTGTGTATTTATATGAATTTCTTCATAGAGATAGAGGTATGTTTATATGTGTTTACTAAGCAAAATAAAATATGAGTTTTTGTTTATATGTGTTTAAATTTATAATGGAAAATCTATTAGTGTGAAATTTAATTTATAATGCAAAATTAGTCTGAAATTAAATTAAATTAAATTTAGTGTGAGTCTATTAGTTTGAAATTAAATTAAATTTGTTGTAAATATAGGAAGTCAATAGAAAAAAATTTAAATGGAAAAAAGGAGACAACACACCAATCGTATCCGAAGCTGAGGTTCAATCCGAAGCGAAGGTTCAACTGCATCTGAAACGAAAAAATTTAGGAATCCAAATTTAGTTAATTATTACCTCAACATTTTTAGGATTAAAAATTACAAAAATATAAGTAAAAACAACCCAAAAAAATTCGCCCTGGGGGCTCCCCCACCCGAACCCCTAGGTTTCGTCAAAAAATTTCGCCCCACTTCACTTCAAATCCTGGATCCACCACTGTCCACAACTATAAACCTAGTTTAGAACTCTTACTCAAAATCACCACCAATATTCACCGCATACCTCATCTCGCCATAATCTTGGTCCTCTTAATCATTTACAATCCCGACATCACACATGCACATACATATATATTATACACGCACTAATGATCTCTCTCTCTCTCTCTCTCTCTCTCTCTCTCTCTCTCTCTCTCTCTGTGTGTGTGTATATATATATATATATATAATTTATAGAAAAGTGGAATTCATTTAGAGAAAAAGATCTAGAATTATATCTCAATTCTCAAGCATTCGTCCGCACAATGTTCAAAGTATTTCAAGACATTTGGCACATTATCACCAAATATGGTATAATTTTTAGTAATCAGTGGTTGCATACGGAGCTTATCAAATTTCTACTGGCTTGGTGAAAAATCATTGAGTGCCTGTCTGAGTTAATATTCAATGATTTCTGTCCACGGGACTTAGTTGCTAAAAGTTTGTACCACACTTTTGTGACCGGGGGGTGAATGTGTTAAAGGACTTTTAAATTGTGTGACCAATGCTTGTTGGAAAAAAAGTAAAGTTTTTGCATAATTTTACCATTTTGTGTATTGGTTTATATTTTTATATATGATATGAAAATATTTTTATATATGATATGAAAATATTTTTATATAGTGTGAGTGGTGTTGGGAGAAAAAGGGTAGTGGTGGAGTGATGAAGTGGGTGAAAGGGGTGCGTGATTATATTAAGTTATTAGGGTTGAGTGACTATGTGAGTAGATCTTTAATGTTTGAATGTAGTGGAGTCTAAAAGAAGAAGAAAAACATTTATATGGTGTTTTTAAGTAACGGGATGTCAAGTTAGAAAATGATGGTGCCTTCAGCAACGCCCAATTTATATTACAAGTGGCTAAGATTTTTCACATCTTGTCGTCAAACAACTCTAAATGTATATTATTATCTTATTTTCCATTGATGATTTGCTCTTGTTTGCGAAGTAACCTAATCCAAGCTAGAGTTATTACACTTACCATTTTTGTGGCATGTTCAATAAAGTTATTAGCCTCTAAATGCGTCTTTATTTTCCCTAGCACGACACAAGATATCCAACAGACAATTAATATATGGATACTGGATGATTTGGGAAAATTCTTGAGGGTATTAACTATTCGTAAAAGGTTCACCAAGCATACTTACAATCACATGATTGCAAAGGTGCAAAGTTGGTTAACAGGGTAAAAATATAATTGTTTTATTACATCAAGGGCTACTTGATGAGTAACGTTGATGTTCATTTTTTATACTATGCAAATGGCCTAGATTCCTGCCCACATGTGTAACACCCTAGATAAAATTAGCCAGACCTTCATTTTGCCAAATTATCCCAATAAAATGGTGTTCCCCTTGTTAATTGGAAAAGGTTGATGATACCAAGAAAATGGAGAGGTTAAGTAAGAGGCATTTGGAATAGGGTTGTAATGTATGAACCACCCCAGGTTATAGTGAATGAACCACCTCGAGAAATTTGAATGACATCACCATTTATCAATGTGTTACCCATAAATTCATACCCACGATAGTTTATATGTGTTTATGGTACCACAAGTTCCTACAATACTTGTGTTTATTACGCATTATCCATACATACATTATTGTCTAAAAAAGGATATGACGTAAACATTAACAAAATTATATTTATTAATTTTGCAATTATTCATGCAAATAGGTAATAAACTTTATTCATTTTTCCATTATCGACGTCGAACTTTTTTCTAGCATTTTAGACACGAAAATTACATTTTGTTTTTGTTAAATTCTGTTAAAATACACATGACATATATTTTTAATTGTGTGGATGCCAAATCATTTTGAATTAGACCTGATGTGGACGAAAAATTAAATCCTCCTGTGACTAAATCGTTGTCCCCAAATTTCAAGGGTTTCAAGCAAGAACACAAGTCTTAAAATTAAGGCAAATTGGAGAGTAAATGTAATACCATGTAACTTTCAATGGTTAAACAATTGGAATTTAATTGGAATAAGTGAATGTTTATGTTTATAGATAAGTTTAATTTATAAAGCTTTTGTATTTCAAGATTGAGAATGTGTGTGCTTGAAACCTAGATGGACGAAAGGTACCCAATTAAAATCACTTATTAAGTTATAATAATGTTTTCTTTACAAGTTCAAGATGGAATAATAAATACAAGTCCTAAGGTTTATGTGAAATTATACCAAATTTTATCAATATTTAGGTGACTTAATCTAAGTGTGAAAAGGTAAACAATAAAGCACAACACCAAGGCGTATAAGAAAAAATCCATAATTGAAAAAAAACTTGGGATAACAAAATGGCAAATATACTATGGTAGAGTTTTAAAACTAGAAGGCACAAACTTATACCTCTCGATGTTATGACCGACTAGACACTTTTTTCCACTATATCCTTCGTAAAGAGCACCAACATTTGGAGAATGCTACACAATCATGATCGGTTTTGATCAACTCACTAATTTGCATTAAATAACGAGCTAATTAACCCCCCTCCTTTTGCCATTAAACCTCCCAATCAAACTCATCATAACACTCACTGCAACTAATGTGGTCAAGTCCCTTACCAACAAATTCTTCGTTGAGAATTTGAAGCAAACTTTTATATTCCAGGTCATGAAACAAATATAAGAAGCCTTTAATGAATGTAGTACTACTTTCTAGGTGTGTGATGGCCTAAAGAGAAAGTGTATTTAAAAATAATGGCTTAACTCACAAAATATATTTTTGAGAAAAATAAGATCTAAAAATGACATAAGTATAAATTAAAAAAATATTTGTTCAGAGTAAAAATATTTTAAAGCAGACAAGTTTTCTTCAAAATATTTTTAGATTTCATAAGTATTTAATCTCAAAATATCTCAAGAAAACATTGAAGACAAAAAATTTATATTTAAAACTTAAAAGAATACAAGATTCAACACAAAAAAGAAGTTTATCTTAAAAAGATTTTTCTCACCTAAAATGATTCTTGTGGCAAGAAAGATTTAGCAAAACTATTTGTTTCTACAAAGAGATCACAAAATCACACTTTACATTAAGACTTCTAAAATGATTTTTCTAATTACTTACTTATATACACAAGATTACAAGAGAATCAATGGGGGGCAGATAAGTAAGTTATAGCCTTACATGAAGTGATATCGTGTAAAAAGTAGGAGAAATATGGTATAATATTTAGTTTACACGAGTACTGAGAAAGATGTGCACAATCTAGACTAAAAGAAGATTTTGCACTAGACAGACACTTCTCATCAGAGCATTGCTGCAGCGATGATATTCCTTGTTGTGGCGAATGTTCAATGACGATACAAGGCAAAAATGAAGAAAATTCCCTAGAACTTGGCACGGCCAGTGAGAGACTGTCGTTGCAGCAAGGCAAAATCTCGTCGGGACGAAAGTCCTACAAGAGACCTACAGTAGCCAAATAAAATGAATAAAATAAGTTTAAAAAAAATAGTTTTATTTGCATTTCATATTAAGTCCAAGTATCCATATCAAAGAACTTAAACTCACACCAAAAGTATTTTCCATAAAAAGAACTACTGTGAGAAAAGGTATGTGAGTCTACGTGTCCGTTTAACTTCCTAGTAGTGATATAAAAGGATACGCATTAGAATGAGGTTAACTGTTGAATGATTTTCATGAAGCTTTGCTGGAACGACCTCAAAGACAAGATTCAAAGTATATTTTAGTCAACAGAATAAGACAATATAGTCTTATTAGGGTACATGAGTATACTACATACTCTTACAAAGATGTGTATCATTAAACCGGGCTCAAAAGAGTATATAGGGCCAAAATGGTGTTTTCAGTATGCTTAGTTGGGACCTATGGTTGGGTTGCCCCTTGGGGTAACTGGCAAAAATATAAATTAAATAAGGTCATTAACTCTTTTAATTAATATCACATTGGAGAGGACCGCAATCATAGTTATTAGAAGGATGATTGGTGCAAGGAAGCACCAACAATGGAGATTCATCCATAGAGATTCAACACTAGGAATCGAGGAAAGAAATACCTAACTTTTCTTTATTTATTAACTATAATTTATTTATGATTAAATGTTTTGAGTTTATACCATAGTTAAGATCATTTGATTAATGGTCTAAAGATGGATTAATATAAAATATGTGAAAAACTTAGATTAAAACCCTAATTAATGATGATTTAATGTATTCAATGGAGAACTTAAATTAAGACTTTGGATATACGTTTAAACCTAAGATTATGAACTAAATCTGGAATTAAATGTTCAAAACTCAGACTGGATTAGGCACCAATGAGTAAGAATTATAACTTAGGGTTTAATCTTTGAATGAAGTTATAATAGTACCTTTTATTGAGTTAATATTGATGGAATTAGTTATTAAGTGTTATAAATCATTTTAGATCATTGTTAGGACTGACTGGAGGTTGAAAACCCTTTCTATGGAAGTTTAGGATGAAAAATATGCAAATATTAAGCTTTAAGTCGAACTGATGAAACTACGTAATTCGGAGGGTGACCCGATTGATGAAACTACGTAATTTAGAGGTTGATTAACCGGTTTCCCACTAGGTTGATCTGCTGGGTATAGTTGAAGGTGAAATGATTGTATATCAGGCATAGTAAAAGATCACGGGCCTTAGTTTTTCCACAGGATTTTGGTAAGATGCTTAGCTTATGATCATGGGACTTCATAAGGGTGTTTATATAGGATTTATGAGATTATTTATCCTACATACTGTAATATTACAGTGATTCAAGGTTAGTTTGAGGGCGTTTAGCCCTATGTATATGGTTAGAGTTATATGTCTTGATCATATAAGTATATCGTATGATTTTGTGCTTTGTATGCTATGTGTGTGGACATGTCAGGGTGTGTGAGTTGATTTATAAGGAATCTATCGATGGTGATTTGATGGGATTGATAATGTCTTAATATGTTGGGACATTAACAATCATCAACCATGTGGGACCGGTTGCTTATCGTTTAGCCTTAATCGATCATCTGCATTAGGTATATGAAGTATTCCATATATTATATGTTATGAAGATTCCGTAGAGACAACACGTTGTACCAATACATTGATTTAGGTGAAATAGAGCTTCATTCTTATGCGAGTTATGAGGAAAAATGTAAGGACACAAATTTCCAATTGAGTCCTTTATTATTTTGGCTCAATTTCGGATAAAAAAGTTTGAGTCATGGGATAGAGTTAATTGATCATCCTTCAAGCCTATGACGTGTGTGTTAAAGTCGTAGTGGCCAAGAGTATAAAGCTTCATCAAAATGCCAAGTTTAAGTGCCTCGTTTCTACGTCATCAACAGTGGTTCCATGCTCCCAAGAAGCCAAAGGGGGAGATTTGTAAGGACACAAATTTCCAATTGAGTCCTTTGTTATTTTGGCTCAATTTCGGACAAAAACGTGTGAGTCATAGGATAGAGTTAGTTGATCATCCTTCAAGCCTATGACGTGTGTGTGGAAGTCGTAGTGTCTAAGAGTATAAAGCTTCATCGAAATGCCGAGTTTAAGTGCCTCGTTTCTACGTCATCAACAGTGGGCTAAAAATAGAATATTTTAAACTTTCTGAAAGTTCGTTCGAAGTGTCGTTCGAACGAGTTTCTCATTCGAACCACATTGTCGTTCGAACGAGTTTTGCCAACGAGTTCCCATATTGACCACTGGAACTTCGTTCGAACGAGATAATTGTTCGAACGATATTTCTAATGAGTTCACACTGGAACTTCGTTGGAAGCATCATTCGAACGAGATCTCGTTCGAACGAAAATGTCGTAAGAACGAGTTTTGGTGGGAACAGTTAAATGGCAGTTTTGAGCAGTTTTGATCCACCTTCCCACTTATTTTTCCCACTAACTTTTTGGCAGATTCAATATGTGCGGAAATGAACTTTTCTAACTTAACTTTTCATTCCATTCAAACTTCTAGAGAGACTTTTTGAGAGAAAATTCTTCCAAGAAAAGTTCATGGTTTTGAGTGTTCATCTTTCAAAGCAAAATTTCATTTGACACTCTTGTTTACACCAAATTATTTGTTTAATCCAAGTTCCATATATATATATACATTGCTTGGATTTTGGCACTGATTTTTAATCTCTACTGTTTTGAAGAGACATTTGGGTTTGTTTCTAAATCCCACAAAGAATAAGAGATTTGCATTGATTTACCCACTTGAAGAAAAGCCCTTTGTTTGGGTGACGGTGACCATATAAAGTCCGATCGGTGGATTCCGAGACCGCTGTGGAGCTCCGTGGTTATTCACTAGGCAGAGGTTGATACAAGAAAGTGCGTCGGGGCTTGATATGGATCGAGTCGTGTGTTGTAAGTCATCTTGCTTGTATTTTTAAATTCCGTACTTAGTGGATTTGAGGCTAGGGACGTCCGAGGTTTTTTTCCATTGTGGGTTTTTCCTCGTACATCGCGGCGTAGTGATTTATTGTTTATTTTACCTTGCTATACTCACCTAGAACGCATGCTTAGGTAATTCAAGATAAAATTTGGTTTTGATCACTACATGTTTAATTTGGTGCTAAATTAAATATTTGGTAATGTTTAGTTAATTTAATCCAAGTCAATTAATTTTATTTTATTAAAATTTGTAATTTGTTAAGTTGTTTTAATTTGAATCGTCATCTAACGCTTCCGCATATCTATTAAGGAAATGATCTTTTTGAAGTATAAAAAGAATTTTTGAATTTAAAAATTGGGGGCTTCCGCTCTTTCAAATTGGTATCAGAGCCAAAACGATAAATTATTTCGTTAAGATCCTTTAAATAATTTTTGGCTAAAATGGAATTTTTTCCATTCTCAAAATTTACTATTTTCGATGGTTCTTATTACGCGTACTGGAAAGTGCATATGAAATCGACACTTAAATCTATCGACGATAGGGTTTGGTTATCTGTAGTTAGCGAGTGGTCTCCACCAACTCATTTAGTAGATAATGAACGTGTTCCCAAACCGACCGATAGGTGGAGTGAGAATGAATTTAAACTTTCAAATTTTAATTCCCGTGGTTTAAATGCCTTGTTTAGCGCTGTCACATCGGATGAATTTCGACGCATTATGACGTGTGAGACCGCTAAAGAATCTTGGGATATTTTATAACTCACTCGTGAAGGTACAAGTGTCATTAAAGCTTCGAAACTCCAAAACCTCACCACTCAATTTGAAACTATCGGAATAAAAAAGAAACTTTTGATGAATTTTATGCTAGACTTTCCGATATTGTTAATTCATCTTTTAATTTGGGAGAGAAAATACCCGACAACCAAGTAGTAAAGAAAATTTTTAGGTCCCTACCCGATAGATTTATTCCCAAAGTGACCGTGTTAAATTCTTTACCAACTTTAGCCTCTACGAAATTAGAAGAGCTTGTAGGTGATTTACAAACCTATGAACTGGGCATGTTTTCCTCTAAAACTGAAAAGAAAATAGAAAAGGGCATTGCTTTAAAAGCCCGAAAAGAGGATAAACAAGTAGTAGAGAGCGAGATTGATAGTGACTCGGAAGATATGGCCTTGTTTGCTAGAAAATTTAGAAAGTTTCTTAAAATTAACAAAGATAAATTTAAAAATGACTTTAAGAAATTTAAAACTTCTAAGAATGACAAAACCGAGAAAATCCCTAAAACTATTAATGAAAATTTAAATAGGGACGAGTTAAATAAGTGTTTTGGTTATGAGGGTTATGACCATAGGGATTCTGAGTGCCCCACTAAACTAAGGAGAGAGGGTAAGCGACCCATTTCATATAATGCGACCCTTAGTGATAGTGATAAGGAAGAGGGACCCGATTCCCCCACTAAGCCCAACTTTGTGGATTTTATAGCTAGTCATGTGAGCATCGACAGTGGATCTTCTCATGAAGATATTCTACTTTCAAGGTCATAGTTTATGATTCCCTTATTTTTTATGATAGTGAGAGTGAAGAAGAAAGAGAGAGTGAAAATAAAGAAGAGGTTAATGTGAGTGAACTTCAAAATATTTTTCAAGAATTATATGAAGAATAAATTAAATTAAAAAGAGCAAATTTGAAGTTAGAAGCAAATTTAAAAGTGCGTGTCAAGGTCGTTGATGATAGTGTGTTGGTAAAAGACCTTAGGACACGTGAGAGGACTCTTCGAGAGAAGCTAGAATATATAGAAGGCGAGAGAGATAGCCTTAGGGGTTTAATGGAATCCTTGAAAAAGGAGCTTCTAGAGTTTGAAGAGAGAAATGTGTTGTTAGAGTCTAAAATTGTAGAATTAAAAATTAAACTAAAAGACTCTAGCAAAGTCAAATTTGATTTGGAGTGTAGGTCCGAAAAACTAGATAAGATCTTAGGAACGGTCCAAATAAAAAATGATTGTGTGGTTTAGGCTTCAATACTAGTAGTGAATCAACACATAAAGTCAAAACCAACATTTTAGGAGAATCGCCTAGGAAAGCCTTTAGAGATCACTCCTTAGGTAAATCTTTTCACCGTGAGTTCAAGTGTTCACATTGTGGCCAGAAAGGTCATCTTAAGAAATTTTATTTTGATTTTAAAAGATTTTCTAAAAAATTCCAACGTAAGTCAACCAAGGTAGCCACGATTCCTACACCCCGAGATAGTCACTCTTCATTAGTTTGGGTTAGGAGATTCGACTTGGTAGCTTTACAAGATAGGGTATTTGATTCTCATTTACTTTCACATGCTTCCTCCCTTACAAAATCTAAAGGTTGAATGTGTTGGTTTTATTTGCATACTTTAGCTTTTGTACGTCATGCTATATTCACATGCTAAACGTATGCTTGTTTAAATCATTTTCTAGTCTATGCTCCATACTACACATGCTAGATAATGATTCTTGTTTATCTTTTGTATTATATTTCCTTCTTTTTGTTTGCATTAAATGAAAAATACAAAAAGATTGTGTTTATCATTTGTGTTTCACCTTTTAGTAATTTAGGCTTAAAAAAATGCAAATGATTTTTGTGTCTTTTGAGTATATATTTTTTATTTTTGGTTAAAAATTTGAAAGACTCAAAAAGATTTTATTTTGTGTGCATTTTAGTTTGACACACTTTAAGTGGCATATACTTGTGTTAGAATCCCATCTTTTACGCTCCCATGTGGCTAGAACTTTTGGTTTAGATTTTCAATCCTTATTATGTTCTTTACCATGCTTACATGGAGTAGTTGGATTTTGTGTTGATTAAATGGATTCTATCTTTATATATGCCTCTTTTCACACATGCACGAGCTCATTTGAAATTTCAACTTCATATGTATATTTGAGATTTGTGAGGTGTTCTTTTACCAATCTTGTCATCTACATATTTGTGACCTAGGAGGACTAGTGCAAGTCAAAATTCATTGCACGTGAGATTTGTGAGAAATAAAAAAATGATATATAAAATGTGCATGGGGAAGGGCTCCGAAAGGATTTATTATCCTTTGTGATTGTAAGCCACCGTTTGAGTGGACCTAAAAGAAATACGTGGTTCAAAGGCCTAAAAACAGAAATTATGGCATTAAAAAGAAAATATTTGCCAAGGCCTATGTTTGATTGATATATTCATTCAAAATTAATAATATATTTGCTTATTGAGGGAGATTAGATGGTATATCAACGGTTTTCACAATGTCCGTATATCCTAGTTGAGCTTTCAATGTCATGACTCTATTGGTTGGTAGAATAATCAATATGCTAGGCTTGTATGCATTATGTATGTTTGTTCATTGAGTTTAATTTATATTGTCACGAGAGGTTATATTCAAATGTGATGAAGTTTGCAATCAATTGAGAACTCCGTGAACATGTTTTAAGTGATTGGGTCTAAATTTAATTGCTACTAGTTCACACCCCAACACTTCCGTTTCCATATGACACATTTTTACCATACGAGTGTGAAAAGCTTATCTTATTTTGTGTCATTTGTGTGTTTATATCTATATATGTGTACTTGAGTCTATTAGGTAGATATTATGTATACATATATTTGATATTTTTGTTTAGTCTTTGCCTTGCTTTCTAGTCCATATATGCCTTAATTCATAATTGGTATCCATCTTATTGCATTCTTTGTTGATATCACATGTTTAATACTTATGTATCATATTAGTATCTGTTTCTTGCATCTTAGTTGGTATCCATTCTTATGTGTTGTATTAGTTATGATTTTGTTGCCCATGAGCTTTAACGTTCTCATCACTTTATGCACATTTACATGTTTAGCTTGTTATCCCATTTTATTTATCCATTCTTTAGTTTGAGTGTTTATATGCTTTAATTGGGGAGATAAGTTAATGTTTTGATTCTTTAGCCTTTGTCTATTCCTGAACAAAAAGGGGGAGAATGATAGGGGGAGAAATGGTATCTAATCCTATTGTAATCGCATCTTAATTTGGGAGAGATTTATCTTAGAGGTAGATGTCTTTCTAAGTTGATTATAGTTGATAAAGGGAGAGCATTAATATAGGGGGAGTAATTAATTTAATTGCATTAACTATTTTGATTTGATATTCCCTATGCATGTAATGTGTTTGCTTAAGTGTGCAGGATTTATATTATAAGTGACAACTTTCACCGGCAAAGATTGTGATCCTTGGGTTGCTTGAGTCAAGTATTGTATTTTTATTTTGGGTGGAACTTTTTGTCTGTCTAGTAGAGCTTGACGGCCCTTTAGGATTTTTGTTGGTTTTTATCCCGGAATAGCCAAAGGGAGAGATTTGTAAGGACATAAATTTTCAATCGAGTCCTTTGTTGTTTTGGCTCAATTCCGGACAAAAACGTTTGAGTCATAGGATAGAGTTAATTGATCATCCTTCAAGCCTATGACGTGTGTGTTGAAGTCGTAGTGGCCAAGAGTATAAAGCTTCATCAAAATGCCGAGTTTAAGTGCCTCGTTTCTACGTCATCAACAGTGGTTCCATGCTCCCAAGAAGCCAAAGGGGGAGATTTGTAAGGACACAAATTTCCAATTGAGTCCTTTGTTGTTTTGGCTCAATTATGGACAAAAATGTTTGAGTCATAGGATAGAGTTAATTGATCATCCTTCAAGCCTATGGCGTGTGTATTGAAGTCGTAGTGGCCAAGAGTATAAAGCTTCATCAAAATGCCGAGTTTAAGTGTCTCGTTTCTACGTCATCAACAGTGGCTCCATGCTCCCAAGGTATGAATACATTACATATATATACATATAGGAGCTTGGAACATTTTTATATTGGGTGTAGGTTTATATTGGCTGTACATTCAGGACCTCATCCTGTAGTTGACCCTTGTATCGCTGAGAGCACCCCCTCTTCATGTGTCCCGCTTCCCTACCAACGAAACACCTCCTAAAAATTTCACCCTACCACTGATCCCTTCCATGCCAACCTTGTAGGAATTCCTGGCCATCCCGCCGATAGCCTCCAGTTCTAGATCGTTTGGCATGATTTCTCTGTCGAAAATCCTGCCCCTGTTCTCCCCCAGTCTGCTGCTGGGATACCCCACTGGTATTGTTCCTTTCTGCCTCATCCGACTGGCTAATCCCCACTCCCCTCCCGCTTCCTTTCGCGTGGAAGCGATATTCCCGACAGTGCCGGAGTGTTGCGTTAATGACATAAGTATTATCAACTAACGCGAAATTTTCAATTAAATGTTGTCTGATTCTCCAAATTAACCCATACATAAACCTTGCTTTCTTTCTCTTTTCCTTACTTACCTCATCCGGTACAAAATTTAGCCAACGAGTGAAATCTTCCTCGTAATCGGCCACTAAACGGTCTCCCTTTGAGTCACCTCACAAAATTTTCTCCTCCTTTCGGTCTCAACCGCTAAATGAAAAAAAATACTTGCAGTCGAACCGTACCCAAAACTCGGCAGTAGTTAGTGTGTCCCTTTCCTCAACCGTGGTGATTGACTCCCACCACTGTAGCACCACTCCCACTAACTAAAAGTGGTTAGCCTTTACTTCTGCACCCCATTGCAATCTCCCATGCGTAGGTGACGCTGGATACCTCTCTTCCTTGACACGCTAGTACTACACCTGAACCCCCTCGCAACTCTGGTGGGTTCCCGCTAAAATAACCTCTCTTTATTGTTTCCACCCCGACGACCCTGCGTGAGTCTGAACATCCGACGCCACTAACACTTGTGGCTGATTCCGTGGAAAGCACCTTGCCGTTGTGACCACCGTTGCTCCAACTGCCTGTGCCACTATTTCAGTGACCTATGCTGCCAAAATCATCTATGGTCGTTGCTGTGGTAGTTCTTGTTCCTAACGAGCCTCCCCCGTCTCATCTCCTCCCGCTGCCCTAACTGCTCTCTCCCTCCTGGGCATCATTTGGAAATGAGAATCGAATTGGTATGAGTTCACTCTCAAATATAAATTTCGCAGAAGAACGTATATGCGCATACGTATGAGAATACAACAATCCTATGATAGGGCTCTATATCAAAGATTGCTAAGCTGAAACGTGAAAAGCCGTACAGATCCTAAGGACACTATAACCTGATGCTCTGATACCATCTGTGACACCCCGCATAATAAAATACCGGGTGATCAGTCCTATACCAAATTAAAACAGGAATCCCAGTTGGATCATCCTTAGCATCACTGTCGAAAACTTTTTAAAACTTACTAACCACCTAGTATTCCAAAAACTGGTGCCAATTTTAACTTTTTGATTTAACAAAACAGTACATGCGGAATTAAAATATAAACCATTCACACGACTGAATGAAAGTAAATAGAATAATAATTACACAACATGCCGAATAAATCACCGGCCACCAAAGAAATAATCCAAATACAAATATTCAACACCTGAAAACCGTACCGAGAAGTCTGGGCGATAAGCCCTAAATAAATCTGAAACGGATACAAGATTCCTACTCTAGGAATGAATGAATGATGCGTCTAATCCAAACTCCTGCTAGCATCCACATATGCCGCAGCTCCGTGTCCCTGGAATGGAATATCAATCCTGGCGTCCCTGTGGCTGGACACCTAAAAGGTTTTGAAAATAGTTTTATAGCAAGGGTTAGAACCCAAAGCATTTTGAAAATATTTAGCAAGAGAATTAACTACAGTAATTTAAAATGCATGAATGCTCTTCATATTAAAGTTAGTATCGCGCTCCCTTGTGGACATCCTCACCCCTCCACTATTGTGCACACCTAACGGTTATCTTAACCCCACCTAGTTGTACTATCTCATCCAACTAGTCCTGGTATAACCTCCCCTTTGCCATACTACTCTAACCCGAGTAAAATTATTCCTGAAATATAAGTTATCTCACTAATTAACTTATTTAATTCCTTCTTACTTAAAAGCATATAACCGTAACATAAGTTATATAAATTAAATACATCACGCACTGTATTACCCATATATGATTAACTTAATTAATTTCTCATTAATCAACAGCATATAACTGTAACCCAAGTTATATAAAGTAAATACATCACACCCTGTATTATCATCTACGTATAATATTCACTACTACATTATACGTACCTTTACCAATAACCAAACATATCACACGTGTACTCATCCTTCCGAGTATGTCCTCACCGGATGATTTTCTCTAAAGTGCCATCTCACTAGGTGTGCTCACATAACCTAGTTACCCAAATTGGATTCGCTCACCAACCGGGTTCAAAACCAAACGAAGTGGAGGCGGTCATATTCCTTCCCTGGAAGTGAGATGCCCCTCATTCCATATAACGGACGCTATGACCTGGTGATATACTCGCCCTACTCCTCGAGCTAGGGGATTCACCCACATCGCGCAACCTCCCATAATAGCACTAGAGTATAACGAAAATAAATATCTAATCATTGATACTTAATAGCACAGACAATATATATACACATATATATATATACTATCACTACACCGTATATATATATATATATATATATATATATATATATATATATATATATATATATATATATATATATATATATATATATATATATATATAATATAAACTCCGGCTCCTCCGTGTACTCATCACCTGTAACACTAGCCTATAATGTCCTGAGTCTCTCGCCCGACTCAACTAAATAAGTTTTCTCACTTATTAGATTATCATTATCCCAAGCCTATGGTCCGACTCCAATTTAATTAATTCACACATTAATTAATTTATACCGATCCGAGTTTGTAGTCCGACTCTCTTTTAATTAATCTCATGTTAATTATTTTAACACTTTTTCGAGTCTACAATTCAACTCCCATTTAAATTAATTAACCCACCTATTAATTTAAATACCTTCCCGAGTCTACAGCCCGACTCTAGCTAATTAATTATACATTAATTAATTTAACCCTTGGTATCGCCCAACCATTACCCGGACTCACTCACTTGGCCCATAACTTGACCCTTCCCGAGTTTAAATTCCAACTCCAAATTTACTTATTTTCTCAATAATTAATTAAATACCTTGGTGTCACTTAACCAACATGCCCGGACTCGCTCACGTGGCCCGAAATTAAATATCACCCGAGTCTAGTCCCCGACTCCAAATTAATTAACTTAAATGAGTAGCATTACCCTACTACTATACCCGAACTTATTCACCGATTTCGTTATCTTATTTTCTCAGAATTTATTCGCCAAAATTCATTTGCAAAGTGTCACATAAAATTCCCCCACTACCCTCAATTATACTCCCTTATAATTGTTAAGAATTAACTCCCATAATAAATTTTTCTCTCTTAATTATGCTAGGGGAAATTTATAACTAAAATCTTAACCCATAAAAATCCATAAGGCAAACTGCCGAAATAACTGAAGGGTCGATCGATCGATCGAACAGGTGGTCGTCTTCTCCACCGATCTGTTTCTGCCATAGTCGAATTTCCAAGGTCTTATCTCTCTGATTTTCAACCTTAACTCATTATTTTTAACCAATCAATTACTCCCAAAACGAGTCCCAATCATCTATAACTGTTTTAGCATGCTCTATTCATACCATAACTCTCTATTTCTAAAATGGGTTTTCTCCGGTTAATTTCCATCAATTCATCTCAATTTTGTTCATAACTCCTACTGGATTTCACATTCCAATCAGGCATTCATTTTCAGAATTATAAAACATAACTAATTCTCACTTTGAATCTCATTCAATTATTCTATTACCCAAAATCCCATTTTTTGTACCCATTTATCCCCAAAACGAATTTTAGTATACACATCACTAAAATATGAATTGGATATCACAGTTTAGGGGTAAAAACAGTTAACCACTTGCTTGGAATTTCTCGTAGGGTCTGATCCGTTGTCGACATCCCTTAATTTGGTTCCAAAATCCCCAAATTAGCTTTTGATTGTTTTCCCCCAATCTTCCTCTCAAACCCTAGGTTAGAATGATGTTGGCTGCTCCTTTTCCTTTTCTTAGGTTTAGGTTTAAAAACACAAATTCCGTTTTTAGCCTAATGGGCTAAATTAAAATAGCCCAAATCACCCCGTGCGGGCCCGGCTATGCCCAAAAATATCCCGAGACCCAATCGCTACCCCCGGGTACTCTTTTCTGACTATCTCGACCCATCCGGACTCAACCGCGCACTCAGAATCGCCATCCGAATTAATTTATAAAAATCCTTACCTCACCCCCAATTTAGTCTATACCGACTCCCGGCTAAGATAATCACATACCCGTCATTACTACCCGAAATGACGCAATTAGATTATTACTATTCACTTAGTAAATAAATTTACCTAAATATTGACCATTCACTCCCCGATTAATATTTAAACATATATTGCCATAATTAATTCAATTAAAATTACAACCCACAAGTAATTTGAAATTCTCGAATTAATTAAATATTAAATGCACAAAATACGGGGTGTTACAGGTTTTTCCTCGTACATCGCGGCGTAGTGATTTATTATTTATTTTATCTTGTTATACTCACCTAGAACGCATGCTTAGGTAATTCAAGATAAAATTTGGTTTTAATCACTACATGTTTGATTTGGTAAATATTTGGTAATGTTTAGTTAATTTAATTCAAGTCAATTAATTTAATTTGATTAAAATATGTAATTTGTTAAGTTGTTTTAATTTGAACCGTCATCTAACGCTTCCGCATATCTATTAAGGAAATTATCTTTTTGAAGTATAAAAAGAATTTTTGAATTTAAAAATTGGGGGCTTCCGCTCTTTCAAAAAACCTTTCACTTTTTTTAGATTCTTCGTTCCAAAGTCATTTTATTGGCGAGTGTTCAGTGAGGGCACCACGATGAAGCAAACTCTATGTAGGAGAGTAACATGCAGGGGGATCCAAAACTCTTTTGGTCAGGTATGTATTGAATTCCAATGACGAAATTCCATTATTAAGGGGGGGAATGTAATAATTCGGATTTTTACTATTATAATTATTAATTATTTAATATAGAATTACTTATGTGTGTTGTAGTGTTGTGTGCTTAATAATTTTGTGAATTATTATGACATTTACATCTCATGTTATAATTAATTTAATCCATAAAACTTAAATTATATGCATATGAATCGTAATTATATAAAATTATGTGATGTATATTTCTATTGCGAGTTTGTATCATTAGACTGGGGTATGTGGAAATACAGAGGCCTGAAAATGTGCTTTTAGTGTTCCAATTTGGGCTCCAATAATAGCTACTACAGTTTTAGGATAACATTAGGGCGTATTTAGAGGTTTCAAGTTATGCTCATATGAGACCTGCGGGATTAAGAGCCTTAAAATAGACTTAACCCTCGTTAAGCACTCACTTTACACATAACACAAACCCTAGACAATAAATAAGCTTTTTAGATAATCAAATAAGGAACTTTTGGGGAGAACTAGAGAATCACTTAGAAAAATAATTTAAGGGACATTATTTTCCTTATTAAGGCGAGAAATAACTTGATTTGCTATAGTATTCAATGTAATTTATTTATGTTTGATTGCTTTAATCATGTGTTTGGTATCAGACTCGTGCTAGTCTTAAATCTGATGCTTTAACATGTTGTACCTTTCATTATTATGACGAGTATACGATTAAAACTTATTTATATTTTTTATAAATCTTATTGGAATTGATTTATTAAGATGAATCATGTATGTATAAGGGACTTGGATGACTAAAGATTTTATTTATTTATTAAACTTGAAATTAAGATGAACCCTTATTAAACACATGCTAAAATCAACGATTTAACCGTTATTTTGATGTTTTGATTTAGGTAATGATAATATAATGTTATAAACATGTTTAAGAATGCTTAAAATCACATTTAAGATGTTTGGGGGGGCTGATTATGGGTTAAAATAATGTTTAGTGATTATTTGGTGTGAAGAAAGTCGAGTTTTGTTAAGTTTTGGGCGAGATATAATTATATGACATTGTTTGGGGTTCATTGGGTGAAGGGGGTTCCGAACAGGCCTCTGTGCACATGGCTATATAACAACCATGTTTGTACAGATCCAGGAAGCAAGTTCCTAAACAAAGTCCCGTGCATACGACCACAACCCAAGCTTGTGTGCACAAAATGGGGCAAAAGTGTTGTTTCCCTTATTATCTTGTTAAAGCATTATTTTTTCATGGGGACTTCCCTATAAGGTTTTTATTAGGATATTAGGGATTATAATCATCTTGTTTTCATGAAAAGTATGGTTTTAGTATTGAGGTTTATCCAGGGGGCATATAATCCATTGTGTATGATTAGGAATGTATAACGTATTTATTTGGGCGTAGTAGTGTATATATGCATTGTGTGATATTGATGGATACACCATGAGTGGGTATGTATTCGTGAAGAATCTATCGTAGGGGATTTTATGGGATTATTGTGCGAGATCGTGGACAACCATTATGGATAATGATGCAGGTTGTCTTTAGGTTTATATACCGATGTTACATTTAGTTAGTCTACCATCTCGCAAATGAGAGACAAATGAGGCTTGATCCATTGTGAGAATCTTGGTATGTGGTTACGCGGTGGTGTGATTGTTTTGTGATTTCCCCTTATATTTGTGTGTGGATGTTCCGCGATCTGTTAGGGTGGGGCTTCCTAGGGATTGACCCAATAAAGGAATAAAAGAAGTCCCTGAAGTTTAGAGCCTTTGCATGGTATTACGTATATGTGTAACTAGTCCAACAATTAATGTATTAATATATGGATTTGGTTTGCGCTACTATTCCAATTGTGACTTTATGATATAGCTTATTATGAGGTAGTATATGGGTATTGTGTATGATTACTACTCGGGGTACAAAGTTAAAGTACATCACTATGTTGTAGCCTTGGAGTGACTTTAGGTAGTGTACTTAATAGTTTTGGGAATTGGACTTATATGTGGTAAACATGTCTAGTATAGTGATACCTTGGGAAAATTGGTATGAGGTATGTTTGATGTTAGTTAAAGTAATCTATCTATTGCTTCTTTATGGGATCTAACCACTTTATTTCCTAAAATAACTATTTTCAGGTGTTCACATATTGGAACAACAGGGTTGAGTATTCAGGTTTGTAATTCAACTAATTAGGAAGATATCTATCCCTAGTATGTGATTTAATTTTAATCCGATACATCTTTTTCTATCAGACTCTTAGTTATTCATATTTATTCAGAGATGTTATTTATTGATTCAATTTTGAGACTATTTAGTATTATGGAGTTATATTCAATTTTAAACTCATGATTATTATCTCGTATTATTTATTCGCATCGTTTATATATTACTCTTATGGATGTGTACTTTATTTAGTTGTGTATCTTTGATGTTTAGAATTATATAAGTTGTTTGACGATCCTTATATACAACATTGAGGCTTGGCCACCCGATATGTACGAAAGTAGGGGAGTTACAGTGATTTACCCATTTGTATGTTTGTTACAATCCATTAGGAGTGGTACCTCCTACGGCTAGATCTGATAGAGTCACAAAAGGTTCCTCGAATGATAGGCTCTTCGAGTTTTCTTATATATTATAGTTAGTTCTATGATGATCTTACTATCTACTTATATTATGTATCTTATGGTATCTATCTAGTGATGGGAATAACCAACTTAGACATTGATGATTACAGTAGATATGCCAAATACAGTCATAACTTACTAAGAGATTTATGATTATAGTATCTATGACGGCGATGAGCATAACTGCTTAGAAAAGAACTTGGGATTGACATTTAAAATGAAAAAAAAATTCAGCCCTAAGATATAAGGAGACAAAGTATGGAGAAGATGAAAGTATTACCACCCTCCAAGGTCTCCAAAAAACTTGCAAGAATGCTCCAAATCCTCGAATCTGCTAGCATGTGATTCACCCAAAATAAGCCTTGTGTGTGGGTACTCTTATTTATGACATCATGGTGAAATATGGCAGAATTAGCCTTCTCTCTCCTCATCCCTTAAAAAAACATGAATATTATTTTCCTTTCCCTCTATGACCCTCCATAATGGATCTTTAGCCTAGAATCCTAGCTCACACCAATATATATAAGTATGGGCTATTATTTTTAGTCAAATTGGGCTTCCAGAGAGTTTCGGGCCTATTACTTGGGAATTGGACTATATTAGGGACCCAAGATAAATAATTAAATTGGTTTCAAATTAAATACTCAAAAATCCCAATTACCATTACCATAATTATTTCCTTTTTTTAATCGTTATTAAGTCCATTAAATAATCACGACTGCTATCCAATTTAATTATCTTTAAATCACATGGAATAAATATGTCTTATTAGCAAAGTTAATTATGGTATATAATATGATTTCCCATGTTAAGAGTCTGATACCTACTTTGTCAAATCAATTTGTTGCTTAATCAATTTTAAACAATGTCCAATCAATTCCTTATTTCTCAGACTTAACTTATTTTCTACTCCACCAGGATTATAAAATAATCCAACGATCGGGTTTTACTGGTGGGATCAAAACATATAAATCTATAAAAGGGGTATCACAATCCAAAGTAACCCCCAAATGCAAATTGCTCTGAATTATGATCTCAAACCTACTCCTACAACTATCAGCCAATATGCGTGGATCATTTAACCCGATATAAAATCATATCGCACCCATAATAATCAAAGTGACATTTGCACAAGCATTATAATCCTCATAATTATCGCGATTAAGAATCTATGCACCCTTTGAAAATGATGTTAGATTACATAAGTCTAATTAAGACAGACCTTAGACTCAAATCTCACGAGTCGCCACATTCAATACATTCATAGGATGTACTGATCACAATCCTTTATTGAACTATTATACAAGTTATCGAACCATCATAGAGGTTCCCATAGTTTAAGATAAACTACTAGGATTGCATTGGGACCATTTCGATAAGATGTCAACTCCACATCTATGTTATGGACTATTCAATTGTATCAGAATTGAAATTTCGATCTCCTTGTGATCAAGTTGAACTCGACTCATCATAAATCCTACTGAGTACGATTGACCAACATAACTGCAGTATATTTAATCCAAATATAAGGCATTATCGCATCTATGATTCTTATTTCAAAATAAACTGACACGCCTCTACTCAAAATTAAATTTTATATATGGTTTTAAGAATGAAATGCCAACAATTAATCTCCCACTTAGTTTAGAAGCCATGTATTAAACTCTCAACCCAACTACATGGCAGTTTGTTGGTAGAAGGACTAACTGAGTGTTATCCAATAGAACCTTATGACAAACTTATCACCAACTCCGTTTGATCTCTCGAACTAGATGAATTGTGCACTCAATGTGCTTAACCCTTTTATAGGTTACTAGTTCTCTCAAACTTGTAATCATACTGTTATATACACTGTTAATACAAAAAATTATCCTGATATGTGGACTACTCATGTATGAACACGTGTTATCCGTCTGGGTATTAATCCAAGTCATCAAGGACGAGTCATCGACTAACCGAAGGAATGCCGGCCAATGGGTTAAAGATGCTGGACCAACACCAGGAAGACCGACCAATAATGACAGTAAATCGCCAATGGTTGTATACATTATTAATATTGTATATATGTAAATGCCTATGTTATAAAGGCATTCCATCCTTTAATATTCTGACTTTTGTACACCCTCAAGGGGATATAAATATATTGTAAACTCTACATCCAAGGGATATGAAAAATGGAACAAGAAGCAATTGAACAAGCCCAAGGCAATACAATAAAGTGGACGTAGGCATATCTTTTAGCCGAACCATTTTAAAAATTCTTTCTCTCTTTTACTCATTTTTATCTGTGATCAATTAATTAGATTCGTCTAGTTTTTTGCATCAACAGATTGGCGTCGTTTGTGAAAATGTATTTCGAATCATTCTCATTGATTCAAACACCTAAATGGTTGATATTACTGAATAAAGCCTAAGGAACGATGGCATTCCGCCTGTCCCTTCTGCCCCACCTACAGAAAATGAATCAACTGGAATTCTGGCCAGTCTTGCAATAGGCCAAGAGGCTATGCAGGGCACTATTAGGCAACTCGCGCAAACTCTTCAAGCAAGAGCACCTGCTCTACCTACCTCGTGGAAATATTCCACAACCACCACCAATAGGTGGCAGACAAATTCAGTCAAGAACTACAGGGGATACCTCATACCGTCCAGGGTCAAATTCACTATCCAGGGAGTCAGAATCCTTCAACACACAGTTCTAATCTCCAGAGACGTTAAATGCTTTAAAAAGGCTTCTCCGTTCTTTTCCCTTCGATCGTTTGGGACCCAAAGGGAACATAAATTTTCCTAGGGCAAGGTACAAAAACACTCGATGACCATCTGATCGAAGGGAAGGCTCTTCCCAGTCTAGATCAGATGCTCGACATAGTGTTCGGGCCGAGCAATAATCCCAAGGAGAGAGTTTAACGAATAACAGAACAACAACGCATAGGTCTGATGCTGGTAACAATGCTTGTAAAGGTTCTATCCAGAGATTGGAGGACAGGCTAAGGCCAAAAACCCACTACAAAGAAGCTTTGTAAAAGGATCTCCCTTCGTACAAGTTATTGTGGATTTCTCCTCTCCAGTAAAGTTCAAAGCTCCAATGGTTTCACCCAAATACGATGGAAAAAATGGCCCAGTCCTCCATATAGAGAAATACCAAGTAGTCGCTGATATTTATGTAATTCCCAATAAAATGAGGTGTAGAGAATTCTTTGGAATAATTACTAAATCTTCCCAAATCTTGTACAATAGTCTTTCTCGGGGATATATTTCTAGCTTCAATTAGTTGGCCGAGCTATTTATTAGTAACTTTTATTTTGGAGCCAAGCCTGTAAAAAGGGTAGCATATTTGCTCAGCGTACGTTAGAAGGAAGGAGAGAGAACTAGGGACTACATCACTCGTTTCAATAATGAGAAGCTTGAGGTTGTGGATTTATGAGGAGAAAACTGCTATAACAACCTTTATGAGTGGATTGCTCCCCAAGAAGCTCTATTATACACTTGCTAAGGATCCCCCAAAGACCATGACAGAATTGATGGCCAAAGCAGCCAAAATCATGAATGCCGAGGAAGCAATGATAGCCAAGCGGAGCTCGAGAGTAAAAGCTGAAGGCACAAATGATAAGAAGGATCACAAAGATTCTAACGAGCACAAGGAGTCAAAACAGAAAGGAATTATAGAACGGTTCAAGAAGTATAACAGTTACACTCCACTAACCATGAGCATTCATCATGTATTAGAGGAGATCAAACACAACAGATATGTGCGTTGGCCAGATAAGTTGAGGAGTTCCCCTACCAAGAGGGACGAAACTAAGTATTATGAGTTCCATAGAGACCATGGTCACATGAGGGATCGTTGTATTTCCCTTCAAAATGAAATTGAAACTCTCATCCAAAGAGGAAAATTGAATCAGTTTGTTGGTAGGTAGAATAATAAGGGAGCTCGGCGCAGATTAAAATCTCCTTGCAAACCTAGAGAGGAGAAGCAAAAAGCTCATGAAGATGACCAGGATGATGGTCCTGACTTACCTAAAAAGCCTCGCCAATCAAACATGAGGTATTCACACTCAGTTTTGGTTCTTTTAATTGTCAAATGATTACAGGTATTCACACCCTTTCCTCAACTGTGGTGATCGACCCCCACCACTGTAGCGCCGCTCCCACTAACTAAAAGTGGTTAGCATTTATTTTTGCACCCCATCGCAATCTCCCATGCGTAGGTGACGCTGGATACCTCTCTTCCTTGACACGCTAGTACTACACCTGAACCTCCTCGCAACTCTGGTGGGTTCCCACTAAAAATAACTTCTCTTCCTTATTTTCACCCCAACGACCCCGCATGAGTCTGAACATCCGACGCCACTAACACTTGTGGCGGATCCCGTGGAAAGTACCTTGTCGTTTGCGACTACCGTCGTTTCAATTGCCCGCGCCATTAGTTCGGTTACCTGTGCCGCCAAAATTATCTCTGGCAGTTGCTGCCGTAACTCTTACCCCTGACGAGCCTCCCTCGTCTCACCTCCCCCTGCTGTCCTAGCTGCTCTCCCTCTCCAGGGCGTCATCTGGAATGAGAATCGAATTGTATGAGTTTGAAGAACGTGTGTGCTCGCGTTCAAATGATCAAATTATATATAAAACCCTTTTAACACAAACAGACCCTAAACATGCAGCAGTATGTGATTGAATAAATTGATAATCTACGTAAGAACATTCAAACACATGCAATTAAGGAAAAATCCCCCTCAGGGGCAAAACCATTTATTTTCACTATAATTTGTAAGAAAACGGCTTACAATCGGATTACAATGAAAATACAAGTTGACTAAGAATTACCCTCGGGTATCGGATTCTGTAGTCGCGGCTGGAATTATCCCTTTCCAGTAGGGCTGCAATGAAGAAGAAGAACGGTCTCCTCCACAAGGGTTGAACAAACCAAAGTTGTGTTCTTGGGTTGCTAAAGGATTCACAAAGGTTTGGCAAGGATGTGTGAATCAAAACATGAGTCTTGGGACTCAAAAATATGAAGACTAGATGTATTTGGACTCTCAAATTCGTCTCCTAAAGTCTTGCAAAACAACTCTCCCGAAGTTGGTATTTATAGGGAAATACATGAAGAGACCCACGATTTTAAAATGCTGAAATTCTATCCAGGGTACAGGTACCCTGAACCGGTTCGGGTACCCCTGCGAACCGGTTCGCCCCCCCGAACCGGTTTGGGTCTGGGTTCGGGAAAGTGTGCTGGAACAAGGCTTTAAACACTTAGAAAAATTTCCAGACTTTTCAATGAACATATCTCCATTTTCAACGGGCCATAACTTGTTCACCGTAGCTCGGATTGAGGTTCTGTTTCTTCCAGTATCTTTGTTGCGGCAAGCTCTTCAACTTTCCAGTTGACCGGTCCTCCAGACGGTGGCTGTAAAATTACCAATTTTCCCTTGAACATCCTTATCATGCCTTATTTCACTGATTTGACTTCTCTTGCGTTCCACTTGCATTACGAGCCTACATTCAAGGAACGTGAAGTCGTTGATGCAGATGAGGGGCATATTAGTGGAGATAATGCATGCTTGATTCCCGGAATTCGGATAGAGGCCGTCATGTGAGATCGTGAGGTGACGTGCCAAATGTAGCGGCGTACGACATAAATAAATGAAACATTTCGGACATGAGAAAAATGTCCTTACAAATCTCCCCCTATGTCTATGCCGGTACATACATAAAAATCCGAATTATCAAATATGAAATTGCCTATACAAATCTACCCTCCCATGAACCCAAAACTGGAAAAGGTACAAATGAATAGTCTTCATCGTTTGTTCTTTAATTCTTCAGGAATCTCAAAACTTTTCTCATCAGGGTGTGCAACATATAGATCTGCAATCTTCATACCTACACACATGAGACAAAGCAAATACCACGTGACATATCGAGTTTGAAATGAGATAACATGGATATCAATATATGATAAAAACATAAGCGACATCTCAAAAACTCCCCCAAAATTCAAACTCCCCCATAATATGATAATTCTTTCTCCCCCTTTTTATGATGTCCCCAAATAGACAAATGAGAAGAATGAATCAAACAAGCAAAATCGGGGTGTCACGGTATACAAAACATACCATGAATAAATAGAAAGCAACCAAGTCGATGATAGCATAAATGAAGTGGTGTGATCAAATTCGATAGGAAAATCAATGCATACAAACATGACATATGTGCACGATGAATATTGGATATTCCTAGCGAATGAACTCAAATGCTTCCTTTGGTGTAAAAGAGTGACAGTATAAGATATTGACTCAATCAAATCAACAAATCAAAGCTCAAAATGATTTTCACACCAATAACGTCCAAAATGATTTTATGCTTTTTCAGGACTTTCAAGGAAGTGCAAACCCGTTTAAAGATTCTCCAACCAAACTCCCTCAGATATAATTTTGAATAGAGGCATTCTAAATTCTCAAACTTTGGAGAATTGATGGTGAAACCTAAGTGGCCCATATTTGGCATGAATTGCTTTTTATTGCCTATAAATTTTTTCGGGCTCTTTTAACCTCTTTGGACCTCGGATATTAAAATTCTTCCATTTTTTACGTCCTTTTTAACGGTGGCTTTTGCGCAAAGGATAGATGATTACCTTTCGCAGCCCCTCCCCGTTATACACAAACACACAGTCTCACCAAAAATGGTTTTTACATGCATTCCAATCTTGTCAAGTTTTATCGCATATTATACATTGTATAGACAGGATTGAGATGAAAACACGCAAGCCAACATGAGATAGATAAGTGCAATAATCAAATATAGCCGTGCATGTGTGCAATAAAGGATATAGGAGTCAAACATGTAGGAAGATATCACTAATGACATCTCAAAGACTCCAATCAATGTAAAGCACATGGATGAAATGACGTATCCTCTCAAATCTCTATCAAACAGTCACATGGATAAATGGAATGAAGTTGTGACTTGGCTATCTTACATGCTCATCCATACAAGAAGCAAAATACAAAAATCTTTTTGGATTTTTCAAAAATTTTGTCAAAATAAAATCTTTTTGTGCTTTTCTTAAAATTTTTCTTAAAGGAAAATCTTTTTGTATTTTTCAAAAGAAATATAAAAAGCAAAAAGAATAAAACAAAGCTGTACAACAAAGAAATGGTACATATAAGACAGACTAGCAATAGGAAGCATATGATATGAACATGAAGAAGCATCATATTCTAGACATAGACCAACCCCTCAGTCAACTGTGCAAATCCCTAAAGATTTCCTAAGACTCTCAAATCTAAGGGCATCTAAAGGTTTCGTGAAAATATCGGCTAACTGACGATCGGTAGGAACAAAACTCAGGGATACGACTTTCTCTTCAACTAACTGACGTATAAAGTGCTCACGTATCCTGATGTGTTTTGTGCGCGAATACTGAACTGGATTGCGGGATATGTGTATTGCGCTCGTGTTATCACAGGAAATGGTCATGGTGTCCTGTGATATCCCATAATCCTCCGCCATTTGTTTCATCCACAAGAGTTGTGTGCAACAACTCCCGGCGGCTATGTACTCAGCCTCCGCAGTGGACAAAGAGATGGAATTTTGCTTCTTGCTCAGCCAGGAGACAAGAGCAGAACCAAAATAGAAACACCCACCAGAAGTGATCCTACATCCATCTACATCCCCAGCCCAATCGGCATCCGAATAGGCGGACAGACGGTCATCGGTATCAAAGGAATACCAAATCTCGTATGAGAGAGTCCCACTTACGTATTTAATAATACATTTTAAACCAAGTAAATGTGACTCTTTTGGGGATGCCTGATATCGCGCACAGACTCCAATACTAAAGGCGATGTCGTGACGACTTGCAGTCAAGTAGAGGAGACTACCTATCATACTCCGATATAAGGTTTGCTTTACGTCCTTGCCTGAAGTGTCCTTACTAAGCTTGGTAGTGGTACTCATAGGTGTACGAGCATGCTTAGCAGAGTCTAAACCAAATTTATTCACTAGGTCTCTAGCATACTTGGATTGGGAGATGAACATCCCATCCTCTAGCTGACGAACCTGGAGACCAAGGAAGAATGTAAGCTCCCCGACCATGATCATCTCAAACTCACTTTTCATCTCCTCCTCAAAGTGGTGAGCATGCTGGGAGCATGTGGATCCAAAGAATATGTCGTCCACATAGACCTGGGCAACCAAAATAGCACCGTCATCTCTCCTGACAAATAACGTCATATCTACTCCCCCTCTCTTGAATCCACGAGCTAAGAGATAGGAAGTAAGCCTCTCGTACCAAGCACGGGGTGCTTGCTTCAAACCATACAAGGCTTTCCTCAGATAGTAGACGTACTCAGGGTGCTGAGGGTCTTCAAACCCTTTTGGTTGTTCCACATAAACCTCCTCCTATAGAATGCCATTCAAAAAGGCACTCTTGACATCCATCTGATACACCTTGAAGCGCAGATGACATGCGATGGCGAGCAGAAGACGGACGGACTCAAGCCTCGCAACAGGAGCAAATGTCTCCCCAAAGTCTACACCCTCTATCTGTGTGTAGCCTTGAGCGACCAACCTAGCCTTATTTCTGATTATGGTACCATATTCATCCATTTTGTTCTTGAAAATCCACCGGGTACCTATCACATTAGTCTCACTAGGTCGAATGACTAATTCCCAGACATTATTCTTTTTAAACTGAAGCAACTCATCCTGCATAGTAGATATCCAGTGTTCATCCTTGAGTGCTTCTTTATGGTTCTTAGGCTCGACTTTGGACGTGTAGCAAAGATGGCTAACAACGTTCTCTAGCTGAGCACGAGTCTTGACCCCTAGAGTGGGATCACCAACAATGGCAGAAGGGTCATGACTCTTGCAAACCCAAGCAGGTGTGTCCCCTAACACAGGAGTAGGATCCACAGAGTGTGAGAGAGGAACAGGTAAATCACTGTCAAAACAATCCTCATCCTCACACTTAAGGTTAGGATCAATAACCGTCGAAGGTTCATCATCTTGCACGGTAACGTTTATTGATTCCATAACCCTAGAGCTCTTCAGGTTAAATATCCGGTATGCTCTACTATTCGATGAATATCCTAGAAATATTCCCTCGTCGCTCCGGGAGTCGAACTTTCCTAATTGCTCTCTATCCCGTAGGATGTAGCATTTACTCCCAAAAACATGAAAATACGCCAGGTTGGGCTTCTTGCCGGTCCACAACTCATAAGGTGTCTGTAGTGTGTATGGACGTAAATAAACCCTATTCACCGTGTGGCATGCAGTAGACACTGCCTCTGCCCAAAATCTCCTAGAAACTTTACGACCTAGAAGCATAGATCTAGCCATCTCTTGGATCGTTCTATTCTTTCTCTCAACAATCCCATTTTGCTGAGGAGTTCTCACAGCAGAAAACTCATGTTTGATCCTAAGGCTATCACAGTACAAATCAACCTTTACTTCCTTAAATTCAGTGCCGTTGTCACTATGTATTCTGTTAATAGTGACACCGTGTTGATTTTACAGGACACGGCACTTGGTCGTTAAGAAATCTACAACATCGGATTTCTCTCTCAGAAAACCTACAATGGAGTACTTGGAGAAATCATCTACCAACACGAGGATGTACCTCTTACCACCTAGACTCTCAGTACGAGTGGGACCCATAAGATCCATGTGAATCAACTCCACAACACGAGAGGTGGTAATGGAATGACACTTCCTATGAGGACTACGAATTTGTTTTCCCAACTGACAGGGTCCACAAACGGTCGAAGTTGACTTTCCAAGAGATGGTAAGCCACGTACTAGGTCCTTTTTAGATAAATGATTGAGATCTCTAACGTTCACGTGACCTAGACGTTGGTGCCACAGATCCATAGGAGTGATCGTGGCGCTGTTGCAGACAAGTGAGGATGTGGGCTCAGTCCCATAGCAATTATCCTCGGTCCTCACCCCTTGCATCAAAAGTTTACCGGCTTGATTGTAGACTTTACACGCGTCCCGATCAAACTTTACTGCAAAGTCAGTGTCGCACAGCTGGATAATGCTGAGAAGGTTTGCTTTCAAACCTTTGACGTACAAAACATTTTCTAGCTTAGGAAAACCAGGTAACTCGATAGTAACTCGTCCTATAATGCTAGACTTACTCCCATCTCCAAAGGTGACTCTGCCGTCTTGATAATCCTCAAGAGTAGTAAAAAATGAGGCATCACCTGTCATGTGTCTGGAGCACCCACTATCAAAATACCACTGAGAGGTATTATGTGCTTTGAGAGCAACATGAACAACAAAAGCCTTTTTATCTTTCTTAGGTACCCAAGTCGAGATGAACTTTTGTTTGCCTTTGTTGTTGTTGATTTTAGCTGGAATGTGAGAAGCATTCACTAACGGCAAAGAGATCCGTTGAAATTCTTCCATTAAACTTTGAGTCGTGGCAGCTAAGAACTCAACTCGCTCTCTCAGACTAGAAAACTCATCAGTATGACGTGGTGGAGCAGTAGTACGTCATGTCCGACCCATGCTATAGCAAGTTTCCCTAAGGTGGCCTTTTCTTTTGCAATAAGTACAAAAGAGCACAGTCAAAGGCAGACCTTGGTTTGCTTTTCTTGGTCGAACTCTCCTTCGAGGTTTTTTATGGTGACCATAAGGAGTTGTAGTAAACTCAGGAACTGGTCCAGGTGCAATTTGGGGCGTGGAGGCACCATCATATCCAATTCCTTGACGATCACCAAAACCTAAAGCGGGGCCGAGGAGCATCTTTCCCATCTTCCCAGATCTATCCTCGATTTGTACCTTGACTTCCCGTGCTTTCTCAAGATCATGAGTCAGTTGGGTAACAAGGGCTTCAAGTTTCTTCCGAGTCTCCACGGAGGAATGGAGCTGACTCGTAAGACTAGCCACTTGCTTGATCAAGTCCCCTCTTTCTTTCTCTAGAATACTCTCTCTCTCTCTAAACAAATTCTCATTCTTGACACATGTAGATTCTCTCTCTCTCAGGGCGGTGCAGGTGGAGAACTCTTTTTCTCTCGCTTTCTTTAAATCTTCCTCTAAGCAGGTGATCTTAAGAACTAACGCTTTGTTACGCTTTTTAGTTTTAAAAGACTCAGAATATAACTCAGCGTAGGCGCGTTGTATATCACTCTCGCTCTCACTTGTGTCATCCTACCCCTCACTCACATCGATCTCACTGTCTAGGTGTCCTTGTGAAGAATCATCCTCAACGTCGTGAGGAGAACTAATAGTGCTCACTTGGCTGGCCATGAATGCAGTGAAGTTACACTCATGCGGTGACTCATCTCCAGAATCCACCGTCTCGACCTCACTGTCGTCACTAAGGGTAGCATTAAGGACAACTTTCCCTTTCTCTCTATTCAGACGATTGGCACACTCAAAAGCTCTATGACCCCTACCATCACACTCAAAACATCTCTCACTTTCTTTCATAGGAGGATTTTTGGAAACTTTTTCATTTTTCTTTTCAAACTTATTTTTCTCAAATTTCTTTTTATCTTTAAAATTGCCATTTTTCTTAAATTTGAGAATCATCTTGAAATTTTTTGCGAAAAGAGCCAAATCATCTAAGTCAAAATCGCACTCAGAATCTGACGTGTCAGTCTCTCTCTTTCTAGATGACTCTATCCTCTTTCTAGCAGACCCCTCACTCCTTCTCTCTTGGGCTTTAAGAGCAATTCCCTTATCTTTAGATTTAGCATTTTTAGGGAACATATCAATTTCATAAGTTTACAAATCTCCTACAAGTTCTTCCAATTTTAGCGTATTTAAATTACCCATAGAATTTAGCACAGTGACTTTAGGGATAAAACGCTTAGGCAAAGAACGAAGAATCTTTTTAACAACTCTAGCATTCGGAATATGTTCACCAAGATTAAAACTAGTATTCACAATGTCAGAAATTCTAGCATAAAATTCATCAAAGCATTCAGAATCATGCATGGTGATTGTTTCAAATTGAGTTGTCAAGTTTTGCAACTTAGACTCTTTCACAACATTAGTTCCTTTATGGGTGAGTTGTAAAACATCCCATGCCTCTTTTGACGTGGTACACGTCATTATGCGTTTGAACTCATCAGGTGTGACAGACCCAGAAATAGCACTTAGACCCTTAGAATTAAAAGATGACCATTTAATTTCTTCATCAGTCCAAGAAATGTCAGGTTTCAAGTTGGTCACATTATCAACAGTCACGGTGGGAGGAGTCAACCCTCGTTCAACCAAAATCCAGACACGTTCATCAATGGCTTTTAAAGCCGACCTCATACGGGCTTTCCAATAAGCATAATTTGTCCCGTCAAAAATAGGCATTTTATAATATGACTTCTCCATTTGAACACGCACTTTTTCAAAAATCAATTTTTTCAGAAAATTGATATCTTAGAAAATTTTGCGGAAAATGGAATACGCGATAGATTAGCGTAACCTGCTCTGATACCAATTTGAAGAACGTGTGTGCTCGCGTTCAAATGATCAAATTATATATAAAACCCTTTTAACACAAACAAACCCTAAACATGCAGCAGTATGTGATTGAATAAATTGATAATCTACGTAAGAACATTCAAACACATGCAATTAAGGAAAAATCCCTCTCAGGGGCAAAACCATTTATTTTCACTATAATTTGTAAGAAAACGGCTTACAATCGGATTACAATGAAAATACAAGTTGACTAAGAATTACCCTCGGGTATCGGATTCTGTAGTCGCGGCTGAAATTATCCCTTTCCAGTAGGGCCGCAATGAAGAAGAAGAACGATCTCCTCCACAAGGGTTGAACAAACTAAAGTTGTGTTCTTGGGTTGCTAAAGGATTCACAAAGGTTTGGCAAGGATGTGTGAATCAAAACATGAGTCTTGGGACTCAAAAATATGAAGACTAGATGTATTTGGACTCTCAAATTCGTCTCCTAAAGTCTTGCAAAACAACTCTGCCGAAGTTGGTATTTATAGGGAAATACATGAAGAGACCCACGATTTTAAAATGCTGAAATTCTATCCAGCGTAGAGGTACCCCGAATCGGTTCGGTACCCCTGCGAACCGGTTCGCCCCCCCGAACCGGTTTGGGTCTGGGTTCGGGAAAGTGTGCTGGGACAAGGCTTTAAACACTTAGAAAAATTTCCAGACTTTTCAATGAACATATCTCCATTTTCAACGGGCCATTACTTGTTCATCGTAGCTCGGATTGAGGTTCCGTTTCTTCCAGTATCTTTGTTGCGGCAAGCTCTTCAACTTTCCAGTTGACCGGTCCTCCGGACGGTGGCTGTAAAATTACCAATTTTCCCTTGAACATTCCTATCATGCCTTGTTTCACTGATTTGACTTCTCTTGCGTTCCACTTGCATTACGAGCCTACATTCAAGGAACGTGAAGTCGTTGATGCAGATGAGGGGCATATTAGTGGAGATAATGCATGCTTGCTTCCCGGAATTCGGATAGAGGCCGTCATGTGAGATCGTGAGGTGACGTGCCAAATGTAGCGGCGTACGACATAAATAAATGAAACATTTCGGACATGAGAAAATTGTCCTTACAGAGTTCACCTTCAATATAAATTCGTCGAAGAACGTATATGCGCATACGTATGAGAATACAACAATCCTATGTAGGGCTATATATCAAATATTTCTAAGCCGAAGCGTGAAAAGCCGCACAGATCCTAAGGACACTAGAACCTGATGCTCTGATACCATCTGTGACACCCCGCCTAATAAAATACCGGGTGATCAGTCCTATACCAAATTAAAACAGGAATCCCAGTTGGATCATCCTTAGCATCACTGTCGAAAACTTTTTAAAACTTACTAACAACTTAGTATTCCAAAAACTGGTGCAAATTTTAACTTTTTAATTAAACAAAACAATACATGCGGAATAAAAATATAAACCATTCACACAACTGAATGAAAGTAAATAGGATAGAAATTACACAACTTGCCGAATAATCACCGGCCACCAAATAAAATAATCCAATACAATTACTCAACACCTGAATGAATTACACCTGAAAATTGTACCGAGAAGTCTGGGCGACAAGCCCTAAATAAAACTGATCTGAGAAAATGATTCCTACTCTAGGAATGAATGAACGATGCGTCTAATCCAAACTCCTGCTAGCATCCACATATGCCGCAGCTCCGTGTCCCTGGAATAGAATATCAATCCTGGCGTCCCTGTGGCCGGACACCTAAAAGGTTTTGAAAATATTTTTATAGCAAGGGTTAGAACCCAAAACATTTTGAAAATATTTAGCAAGTGAATTAACTGCAGTAATTTAAAATGCATGAATGCGCTTCATATTTAAGTTAGTGTCGCACTCCCTTGTGGACATTCTCACCCCTCCACTATTGTGCACACCTACCAGTTACCTTAACCCCGCCTAGTTGTACTACCCCGTCCAACTAGTCCTGATATAACCTTCCCTTACCATATTACTCTAACCCGAGTATAATAATTTCTTGAATTGTAAGTTATCTCTCAATTAACTTAATTAATTCCTCTTAAATAGTAGCATATAACCGTCTCACAAGTTATATAAAGTAAATACATCACACACTGTATTATTCCCATAAATGAATAACTTAATTAATTTCTCATTAATTAACAACATATAACTGTAACTCGAGTTATATAAGGTAAATACATCACACGCTGTATTATTCACCTACATATAATATTTACTACCATATTATACGTACCTTTACTAACATCCACACATATATCATACGTGTATCCATCCTTTCGAGTATACCCTCACCGGATGATTCACTCTAAAATGCCATCTCACTAGGTGTGCTCACAAAACCTAGTTTTCCAAGTTGGATTCGCTCACCAACCTGGTTTACTACATAACGAATTGGAGGCGGTCATATTACTTTCTGAAAGTGAGATGATCTCCTCACCCATGTACCGGACGCTATGACATGGGGATATACTCGCCCTACTCCTCAAGCTAGGGGATTCACCCACATCGCGCAACCTCCCTTGATAGCATTAATGTATTTTAATTGAATAAATATCTAGTCACTGATATTTACTATCACGCACAATGTATATACACATATATATATACTATCACTACACCGTATATATATAATATAAACTCCGGCTTTACCGTGTACTCAAATATCCCGTATACTGCCTTAAATTTCCTGAGTCTGTGGCTCGACTCCAATTAAATTAATTAACACACCTATTAATTTAATATCTCCCCGAGTCTACCACCCAACTCTAATTAAATTAACTAACACACATATTAATTTAATATCTTCCCGAGTCTATCGTCCGACTCGAATTAAATTAACTATTACACCCATTAATTTAATATCTCCCCGAGTCTATCGTCCAACTCTAATTAAATTAATTATTACACCCATTAATTTAATATCTCCCCGAGTCTACAATCCGACTTTTATTTAATTAATTTACACATTAATTAATCAATACATATCCGAGTCTGCAATCCGTCTCTAATTAAATTAATTGTAACATTTATTAATTTAATAACTTGGTGTCACCCAACCATTATCCCTGGACTCTCTTACTTGGCCCTTACCTCCACATTTTCGAGTCAATGTTCCGACTCCAAACTAATTACTCTCTCTATAATTAATTTAATACCTTGATGTCACTTAACCAACATACCCGGACTCACTCACTTGGTCCAATTTACATCTCATAATATAATACACACATTTTTGCCTACAATGTGTCACACATTTATTTCTAGAATTTTCCCAATTATATTTACCTATAATTATCAACATACCCGGACTCGATTCCCTTGGCCCGAAATTAAATATTTCCCGAGTCTACATCCCGACTCTAAATTACTTAGTTTATCTCCAAACTTAATTCACTACCTTGGGTCGCTTTACCAATATACCCGGAGTCACTCACTTGATCCTTACCTCACTATTTTTGGAATAAGAATCTCTCAAATTCATCCGTTAAATGCCCCACATAATTTCATCCTAATCCCAATTACTTTCTCCAATAATTGCTAGGAATATTTGTTTCATATTTATTTATCACTAAATAAATGTTTGGGAGTTAATCTTAATTAATTTTCCCCTTACATACAAACTGGGCGAACTGCCCAAAATTCCGAATCATCGATCGATCGAACCCCTGGGTCGATCGATCGATCGTCCATGACTTCGTCTTCTCCAAGAAGCAGTTCACCATTAACGAAAACCTTAAACCTTCATCCTTTCCCCTGGACTAACCCAAGCCCAATCAACCCTATTTCTACATAAGAATAGGATCAAAGCACCTTATAAAACATCAATCTGGAATTAAATCTCAAGATTTTCCTACTTTTTCCCGAATTGGGTATTATCCGGGTTTTTAATCCCCAATACGAATTTCATTCATTTTATCAGTAATTAACCCTCTAATCTTACTGATTTTAACATCTGATTCAGTCCTCTACATTCTAGAATCATAAACACGATTAATCTCCCCCTTAATCTCATTAAGGTATATAAATTTACAAAAACCCAATTTAGATTTTGGTGACACACCCAGAACGAATTTTCATACACACATCACTATGATATGAATTGATTATCAAACTTTTAGAAATCACAACAGTTAACCACTTGCCTCTAAGTGTTTGTAGTGTCTGATCCGTTGTTGCTGTCCCTCAATTTGGCTCCAAAAACATTCAATTTGTTCTTGATTTGCTTTCCCCCAAATCCCCTCTCAAACCCTAGGTTTAGAGTTATGTTGGCTGTCATTCTTTAATCTCCCAATTTGGTTAAAAACCCTCCATCCCGTTTTTAGCCTAACGAGCTTAATTAAAGTGGCCCAACTCACCCCGTGTGGGCCCGACTATGCCCAAAATTTGCCTGAGACCTAATTACTACCCCCGGGTACTCTTTTCTGACTCTCTGACCCATCCGGACTCTTCGGCGCACTCAGAATTGGCGTCCAAATTAATTTATAAAAATCCTTATCTCACACCCAATTTAGTCTATACCGATTCCCGGCTGGGATAAGTGTATACCTTGTCATTAATACTCGAAATGACGTAATTAAATTATTACTATTCACTTAGTAAATAAATTTCTCTAAACATTAACCATTCACTCCCCGATTAATATTTAAATATATATATTGCCATAATTAATTCAATTAAAATTACAATACACAAGTAATTTAAAATTCTCGAATTAATTAAATATTAAATGTACAAAAATACGGGGTGTTACAGGAGCTTCTTCCCATCATCCTCCTTATTTGGTGAGGGCTTCTTCCCAGCATCCTCTTTATTTTTGGCTCCATCAATAACTTGTTTAGAGGAACCAGTAGCAGCTATGTCACCCAAAATATTGGGAAACTTCCTCTTCCCCATGGCAACAATAAGAGGTAAATCTGAATCTAAAGAAGAGTGGGAAATAACAACAGGTTCAACACTTCCAGATGTAGTGGCAGAGGATATGGAGGTAGGGTCTTGATCAAGGTCGATTAAAGGAGAGGGTGAAACTATAGTTGGGCGAGCAACGAAGGAGGTGATGGTGATCCTATATTGCAACAATAAGGCTGATATGGTATGCTCCTCCCCAACTTTCTGGTGAATGCCCCCGATGAACTTCAACTCTCTCTAAGGTTGATATCAATCTCTTTGGGACACTTTTTTTTCTGATCAACTGCAATAAAAGTTAACAAGCTATACATTAGTATTAACATTTAGCAGAATATGCAAAGAAAGATAAATAAATAAATACAACCTATCCCATTGCCACTTGGTGGGCACCTAGGCCCCTGGTATTCAGCATTCCCAGTCAAAGGAGCATATTGCTAATTTTCAATAATTACTCCATGATCGAAGTAATCTCTATTGGAGTCAGGAAGATTAACTACTAATGCTTTGTTTATAGCCCTAATTTTCAAATAGAGAGTGGTATCACTAGTTACCCACTTATAGCAAAACATAATTTTTGGGATCCCTAGATGAGTCCCATGGAGTTGGTTTAATCTATATATCCCATTAACTACTCTCCAGGTATTGGGGGGGGGGGTACCCTAACTGGAATGATATCAAAATATTAGCAAAATTCAAGATGAAATGGGTTTGGGGGAAAGGTAACCCACATTCAACAATAAAAATGAAGGGAAACCAGTGACCCTCAGCTAATAAAGAAGATCAACGGGAAAATTGGGATGTTCTAGTTCTACCCATGAAGGGATATTCAATTCATTTCTGAATTCATCAAGAGAAGTAACGGGATAAACCATGATTGATGAAGAAGAAAAGAAGAAAGGAAAATATTCTTACAGAGTTTAAGGATATAGCAAGAACTGAAGAATTGAGAACGATCGCACAAGAGAGAGAGAGCGAGAGAGCATGAAGAAACAACGGCAGAAAAAACTCACAAAGTTTGAGGTAAGAGACGATTATGGTTTTTCCTGCCTTCATAGGTTGCCTCAAAAATTAAAAAGGTAATGATTAAAAGGAAACATCGATTGAACTGCTGGCGTATAAAGGCAGAAAAGACATATTTACTCAAAAACGATTCGCTAAAGTTATGGATAATTATAAAAATACCATCGACATTATGTGCTAATAGTTAAAGTCATTAAATTTACAAGCATGGGAAGTCGGTAACTGACCAAGCTCAAAATTATTGTCTAAGTAACTTTAAGAGCTAAATGTTCCATACTCTTGTAAAAACCTGAAGCATGAAACATTGGGGGCTTCTATTGATACAAAAAAATATCCTTCTACGTGGAAAATTCATGTATGAACACGTGTTATCCATCTGGGCATTAATCCAAGTTAGCAAGGGCGAGTCACCGACCACAGGTTAAAGAAGCCCGATCAACACCAGGAAGACCGACCAATAATGACAGTAAATTGCCAATAGTTGTATACATTATTAATATTGTATAAATGTAAATGTCTATATTATAAAAGGATTTTATCCTTTAATATTTTGACTCCTATACACCCTAAAAGGGCTATAAATACATTGTAAACCCTACATTTAGGGGACATGAAAAACAGAACAAGAAGCAATTGAACAAGCCCAAGGCAATACACTACAGTGTACGTAGGCTTCTCTTTTAGCCTACCCACTTTAAAAATTCTTTGTCTCTTTTACTCATTTGATCTGTGATCAATTAATTATATCCGTCTAGTTTTTTATATCAACATACACTAGAAGGTGTCATAGCCAATTGACCTTAAAGTAACCTCAACCAAGTTACGTAGGAAGTGATCGATCCATATAGCCTATTTTATTGCCTCCGATGTGGCATCAACTTAGGTATCCTGGTGGAGTCAACAATCCATGATTGCATCACACTCCTCTAACTTACAACTCAAGCTCCTTGGGTAAACACATATTCCGAGGTAGAGCACTTGGGATCCTTATCTGACTAAAAACTGAGTCTTTGCGCCAAAAAGGTATAAGACTATTAGACTGAAATATATTGACCATGTTGAAGGCACAACAGATTTTGGTCTTCGCACACAATATGTAGCATTCATGAGGCTGCCCACTGCCTAGCATTAGATATATTCCTCAGTCATTGTATCTAAGCAAGTGTCCCAGGAAATTGATTCCAATATAGAGTTATTCCACACTTGAAAGAGACTCTTTTATGGAATCTTGATGCCAAACTTGTGAATAGGATATTGATAAAATTGACTCGGGATAAGCCCAAGACATTTTATATCATATATAGCAAAGTTTTGATAATAAGGATATAATTAGACCGTCCTAAGTTTTATATATCGAAATACCTGGATAACCACACTCTTATGTAAGATAATACTCCCACCTTATTCCCAATTAGGTAAGTATTATCTGCATATTGTACTTTAAAATACCATAATATTTCTATGATGTTTCTTATAGTAACAAGTATTTTATAAGGTTTGATGTTAGCTTAAATCCATAAATAGCTCGCACAATCTTGCATCATTTTGATTTTTCGACTTCTTACTATGTACTTATCAAGAAAATTATTTAAGAACGCAATCTTGACATTAAAAGAATCCTGACAGACTGAAGCATAGTTATTGCTGGAAGGTTTTCTCATAGTAAATCCCTATCTTTATAAGTAAACCCTTTTCACAAGCCTTTCCTTAAAGGTTTGCACCTTCCCATCCATATGTTTTTGTAACTTCTTATAAGTCCACTTGTTCCTGATGAGGTTTATCCATAAACAAGTTTATAAGTCCCAAAACTTAATTTGAATATATTGAATCCCTTTTGGTATCCATAGTCATAAGCAAAAGCAAAAGTCCTTGTCTTAGAATGCCTCATTATAGTCCTCGGGATTCGGTTCATATTTGTTTGGGATGTGATAAAAAATGATCACCCAAAACACTATTATTTAGGATAACTCATATTGCTCCCACTAAGACGTGGCTCCACTTGATATCCAGTATAAGTGACACGTGTATCATGATTATCGATAAATATCCCATTCAAATAAGGTAGTGTATTATAGATATCAAGTTGTATTTCATCTTATGTGGGTGGTCTTGCAACATTGGTAATATGATGTTCCATTATATCTTGTAAGTCTAACTTACACTTAGACTTATGGTTTAGTACATAATCCTTTTACAATAATCGGTAATTGATTCAATCAACATCCTTCTTGTACTTAGTAGTATGATATAAACTATATGTTTACCTTTGGGATAACCAGCAAAGAGACATACCTCTCTCATCAATTGAAACTTTCTTAGCCCCTCCCACAATATGAATTTCGAGCGCCACCGAATTCGAAAATGCCCCACAATGAGATTTTGTCCACTCTAATATTTAAAAGGGAGTTGAAAATACCGCTTAAGAATAAACTAAATTTAGAACGAATAAAATCGTCTATTAAAAACTAAACACCCCAATAAGAATGTTGTAATTTTAAATAACTAATCATTGACTTTATCATATCTGAAAGAACTTTGTTCCTTCATTTCGTCTAGACCATTCCAAAGTGGAATACTAGGAGTGGACAAATGGGATAAAATCCCATGCCTCCGACCCGAGAGGTAAATACCTTTACGATTCGATTGTTGAATTTTGGATTAGTTTACCTTGCCCATAATCCACCTTAGTCTTATACATTTTGAACTAAACAAAGCCTTCATACTTACGGTGCATAAGGTAAACATATCCATACCTTCGATTTATCATCAAAGTAGTCGATGAAGCACTCAAAACTACCTCTTGACCAGCTAGTCATTGAACCACAATAATTGAAGTGGACCATTTCTAATACATCTTAGGCTCTTTAGCTCTGGACTGCAAAGGGACCCTTGGCCATTTCAAATTCCAAACGGGATTTAAGACTAGAAATGCCGCCATTTCCATTGAACTCAATTGTCCATTTTAAACCTGTCTTCGAATTCCTTTAGAATAAAATAACCTAAGCGTAAGTGCCAATATTATGTTTAGTTATAGAAAGAAACTTTCTTCTAATGGTTGTCCCCAAATTATTTACATTAGTATTTAGCAGTATTGGTGAGACGAACCTTATAATGTATAAACCATTTCCTAATGTACCGGAACATATAAATATCCTAATTTTTATAAAATAATTGTATAAAATCAATCAAATATCTATCTAAAACCATTTAGAAAACTGAAATCAACTTTTCTAAAACCAGGTACATTAAATAATTTACCTACGTTAACTTTATATCTTCACCATAATTTATGAAAGATTTCCCGTTACTTATACCGCTTCCTTATTTTTTACTGCCCATAACTAGAAGCATATCTCTTAAAATGTAATTGCCCGGTTACCTAAAACCTCTGTAATGAGTTGCAATCTTGATTTATGGTTCCAGATTCTATATAACAGGTTGCTGTAGATCGTACCATAGACTATGCATTTATTTTTAAGAGATAAGTCATTACCATGTCCTCTTTCTTGCAAAGTATCCAGACACGTTATTATAAAAGTTCTAACTACTTGCAGTGAGAATACTTGCCTATCGTCTAGTCCACTACTATCGAGGAGTATGAACCTTTAATAACCCAAACTATTGTACCTTAGACTTGTTCTTATACTCCTACTTCCCTTTTAAGAAATAAGAAAAACTCTTTTGAAACAACTAACGCTAAGAGTTGGCTATCGATGATGCTCACTCCCGAATACAACATGGTACCGGGTTTCCCCAACATGCATAATCCAAAGAATCCTTAGTTCGATAAATGATGGAAATTATTTCAAGAACATGGTTCTTACTTGAGCGACATTAACCAATAATAGTGTTAACAAATTCTCATCGCTATATTCTTTAAAATTAAACAAGCATATGTAGAACTTTCTCGTGGACGGGAGTCGTAAAACTCAATTTAAAAGAATTACCATATATTTGAAATACTGTGATTTTTTTACTAAAACCATTCGAGGGGGGTGATAACTGAGGAGAGGAGTTAATCTCATCACAATTTTAACACATTAATGAGAATTTTAGGTTAAAATAGTTTATTATCGTCTTAAGCTAGAATAATGTCCAATTACATTTTCAATCCTAAAAATTTATTCCAATTAAAACTTTAAGATTAATAACCAATGAGAAAAATTTGAATTCATTTTGAAATCCCAGATTCAACAAACTGAAAAAAAAACAATTAACGCGCAAGAATGAATTCAATTAAATTTTAAAGTAGCATCCCTTAACCGCCAATTAAAAAATTAATCTCGTCAGGTATCCCAGTTCCCTTATGAGGTGAAATATCTCATGGGTATCTTAAATCACCTCACCTTAAACCAGACAAATTTTTATTTTTCATTATGTCACTGGACAGTTCTGGAATCCTTTGTCCAATATAATTAATAGCCAACGACTTTTGGTGCCACAATTAATGACAATGACTTCATGGAGAAGGATATCATTAATTATGTCTAAGTCTATACCACCAGTTCATTCCTTGAAATATATGTCTCTCGTGAAGGAATTACCCATGGAAGGACTTAACTCACTTACAATTTAATTCTTAAATTATGAGTTAAGAGTTTTAATGAATCCTTGATGCCCTCATTAATTCCATCAGGGGACAACCTATCTAATGCGAGAAATTAATCATATCTGATTCATAAAACACCGATGGGGACCATGGGGATTATGTTGAAATCCATATCCCATGTAGTTATTAAATACTTGAGGGTTTATGAAAAACAAATTATTCAATTTCAAAATCCTGAATTAAATCCTTGGAAATTTCAAATTTGTTTGTACAAATTAAATCACTAGATCTCATTATTTTTATTATTTAAAAAAAACAATTTTTAATTAAAATAATAACTCATAGATTGAAGTTAGTTTATATATATAAATTAATTATCCCAATTCAATTTAGTTTTGAAAAGAATAAATAAGGCAAATTTTCAAGAAAAGTGGTGATTTAGGCGTGTCTCAAAATTAAATATATGCTGTCCATAAAACGGGTATTTTTAATTAACCAAAGTACGCCAAATAATGCAACCTAATAATAAAGGGACAAACATGCAAAAATAATTAAAAATAATATAATTTAAAAAATTATGCAACAACTTCGAATCTTGGAGTTCTTCATGCAATAAACATCTAGAATTTATCCTCTCTAGTGTCGAAAGAACGAGGAATAAGAACCTTGGCGAAAAAACAACCTGAAACAACAAGAACCAAACCTTCCTGCCGCATTCTGCCTCCGTCGTATCAATACGACCTGTCCATCGGATCAATTCGATCCTCCTTTGGATTTCTTCTACCTGGATTTCAGATTTATCTTAGCCTATAACATGACAAATTCGTCTTCCATATGGGAAAATCATGTAAAAACAACCATAACTTCTATATTACTTAGTGAAACTTCATGAAATTTTGTCCAGTGTCTACCCAAACCCATGTAAATACATGATTGTAAGTTCACATTAAAACCCTATTCCAAAACCTCCAATTACATCAATAAAGAAATAATTACAAACAACTGATTATTATGATCATATCGAATATGGGAGCAGAAAATAACTGCGGATAAACCACCGTAGGATCCAATCACACAAAATAAATATATGTGACCATAATGAAAATGATATAAACATAAAATCTCTACAAAATCATATTAGTAAAATACCATACACAATATGTTACTATCATACAATATACAAAAACTAGGGTTTCATGTTGGAAAATATGGACCTTTCCAAAATATGATTAATCTCAACTGAGGCTCTGATACCAATTATTAGCAAACTAACTTAGGATTGACATTTAAAACGTGAAAATATTCCAACCCTAAGTTATTTGATTAATCATGCATTGAAAAGAAATCAAGAATTATGTTTAAAGATTAAGCATAGGGTTCAAGAATCCATACCATAAAGAATCATGTTGTGATTCATATGAGGAGGCAAAGGTTGGAGAAGATGAAAATCTTGTTGCCCTCCAATGTATTAAAAAACCTTGCAAGAATGCACCAAACATCTTGACTCTTCTATAATATGATCCACCAAAAGTAATCCCTATGTGTGGTCACTCTTGAAGATGACACAATAGGTAAGTATGAGAGAATTGACCTTATCTCTTCTCAATCATTCACAAAAATGTGAATAGTAGTTTTCCTCTTCCTCTTTAACCCTCCATAATAGATCTTTAGCCTAAATCCCAAGCTTACACTAATATATTTAGGTATTGGCTATGGACTTTATTCAAACTAGGCTTCCAGGGAGTTTCGAGCCTACTACTTTGGTATTAGACTATATTATGGACCTAGGATAAATAATTAAATTGGCTTCCAAATAAATACTCAAAAATCCCAATTACCATTAATATTTTCTTTATTTATTTAATCATGATTAATTCCACTAAATAACCATGAGTGCACTCCAATTTAAATATCTCCAAATAACTTGGAATGAAGAGGTCTTATTTAAAAAGTTGATTATGGTAAATCATATAATTTCCCACCTTAAGTATCTGATACCCGCTTGGTATTAAGTCAAACTAGAGTGAAAGTGAGTTCAAATATGTTTTCCACTTAATCGATTTTAACCAACATCTAGTTAATTCCTTTATACTCAGACTCAACTTATTTGATACTCCACTAGGATTATAAAACAATCCACCGTCAGGTTTTTCGAGTCAAAAAAATATATAAGTCTATCAAGGGGTGTTACAATCTAAGGTACCCCTGGACATAGATTTTTTAGAATTATGATCTCAGACCTCCTTACACAATTGTCAACCAATGTGCGGGGATCATTTGACCCTATATTAAATCAGATCGCACCCATAGCAATCAAAGTGACATTTACTCAAGCATTCCAATCCTCATAATTACCGAGATTAGGAATTTATACACCCCATGGACAATATGAATAGAATTTCGACTCATATTTCTCTAAGATGTACATATAATTTATAGATACAATGACTTAGTTACAGAAAAATAAAAAAATAAAAAAAGCTAAAACTGATGCTTAGATTTTTAACAAACTACTGCCGAAATTTTAGGGAATCTGTCTCAAGAAAAGCTGCCCAATTTGAGGGAATCTATCACGAGCTTTTCTCCCCAGATTCAGGGTATTTGTCAACACTCCCCCTCAAGCTGGTATGCAAATATTGTCCATTCTCAGCTTGCTTGTGATTCGTTGGAATGAATGACTCGATAATCCTTTGGCGAGTATGTCCATAAGATGCCTGTTGGTTGAGTTGTAAAGAGTGAAAATTAGACCACAATCTAGTTTTTCTTTGAGAAAGTGTCAATCCACTTCTTCTTGTTTAGTGCAATCATGTTGTACCGAATTGTGAGCTATATTAATTACAAACTTGTTATCATAATATAACTTCATACTTCTTTCCCACTTGATACCCAAGTCTTCCATGAGAATTTTGAGCCACAAAAGCTTACAAAATTCCACGTGCCATAGCTATAAACTCTGCCTTAGTGCTTGATCTAGCTACTACAACTTATTTTTTACTCATCCAAGTCACCAAGTTCCCTCCTAAGAAAGTAAAATACCTCGATGTTGATCTATGATCCACCACTGTGCCTATCCAATCTGCATCTATATAGGCTTCTATACTGATTTCTCTATCATTTTTTAAGAGAACACCTTTTCTTGGGGTTGACATCAAATATTGTAAAACTAGGTGAACAAATTCCAAATTACACTCCCTTAGTGAATGCATGAATTGACTTACGACACTCACAACATACACAATATCTAGTCATATATGAGACAAATAACTGAGTTTCCCTATCAACCTTTGGTATCTCCTCCTCTCTATGGTTTTATCTTCTATAACTTCTCTTAGCTTGTGATTTTGTTCGATGAGAGTTTCAGAGGTCTTACAATCTAACATTCCTATCTCCTATAGTAGGTCAATAATGTGTTTTTATTGGGAACTGAATATGCCATTGTTGGATTATGCAACTTTAATCCCTAATAATTATTTTTGCTTCCCTTGTTCTTTTATCTCAAATTTTTCGACCAAATATTTTTTTAGCTTCTCAATTTCTTCAGGATCATTTTTAGTTATGATAATATCATCAATATAGACAATTAAAAAAGTGATTTTATCGATTCTTGATTTCTTGATGAAGAGTGTATGATCACCTTGTGATTGTTTGAACTCCATTTTTATCATTGCACTGGTAAACCTTCCAAATCATGCTCGAACAGATTGCTTCAATTCTTATCGAGCTTTCTTCAACCTACACACATTATTATTCCCAAAATTTGAGGTAAAACCTGGCATTGCCTTTATATAGACTTTTTCCTCTAAGTCACCTTATAGTAATGCATTTTTTATATCCAATTACGTTATTGCGTTGAGGGCCTCGAGAGAGAGCGTGCGTCATTGCGAACCGAGGGGAACTCGTGATGTAACGATGGATTCCCGAGGAGCTTATCTCCTGATACGCCATGTCCCTCTGAGGTCGGGTTATCAGTTTGACATTTGGATTGGTCACTTTCCCCTTATGTACTTCTACGCCATGTCCAATTTTATTGCACGTCCTTATTAAGTGTGGCTTTCCTGCAAAAAAATAGGCTTTTTTAGGTTGTTCAGAGTTGCCAGTTTGTTTTATATAAAAACAAATAAAAGTTTCAGGTTAACCCTTTCAGGCTAATCATAATGCAAGTTTTACAGTTTGTGATTGGTCCAAATATCCTTATTATATGGGTTCAAGAATCGGGATAAGAATGGAGCAGGTGTTAGGCACCCCACTTGTTCTTTATGATTCCTTAATTATTCGCTTTTAATTGCTCTTTACATTAATTGATTACTTTTAGTAATTTTTAAAATGTGTATTTAGAAATTATCTTAAGAATACCTTAAAGGTAAATTGGTTCTTCAGGTAGGAAAATGATGCAATTGAGAGGGGTAGAAATGTCACTTAAACTAGTGCGGGTACGCAAGGGTGCTTGTGTATGACTATGTTCTTGTATAATGGGTGACTATTAATGTGTGTGAAGGTAAGAGGAAGCTCGACTTCGAGATAGTTTGATATCTCATTTTTAATGTGTGAGGGATAAGATATGGATGCATCTCGGTGGGCATAATATACCATAAGATATATTGTCAAGTCTCGAGATCATGAGAAGGACTCGGTATTGAACCTACGTACTCATGTAGCCACGATATAAAAGCCTACATAGTTTGATTGTTCATGTATTCCAATGTGATGTGTGTGTGCAAGTGTAGGGATGCGTGAGAGATCGCAGCTTTGAGATATTTTGATATCTCATTTTAGTTAATTAGATCTAATGGATAAAAGTCAAGAGGTGGGTATCTCAATGGGGACAACACATCTTAAGACATGTTGTCGAGGATCGAGCTCATGATAAGGACTCGATATTGAGCTTACTTACCCATGGGGACTTGAGATTGAAGATTACGTAGTTCGGTTGTATTACTAATGTATGCATTAGAGCTTTTGTAGGGACATATTTTGGACATCCCGCCTTAAGATAATTTAATCTATCATTTGTGGAATCTGACAGAGATGATGTGGGGGATGGGAGATGGGTGCATCTCAATGGTTATAATATATTAAGAGACCTATTGTCGAGGATTGATCTCACATGAAAGATTCGGTATTGCACCTACGTACCCAAGAAGAATTAGGATCAAAATCTACATAGTTCGATTGTACACGTGTTCCATCGTTATGTGTGTGTAAGTGTAGTACTTGGCTATAAGAGGGGGAGGGGTTGTGTATGGAGGTTCATAATAAGAGTTGGCCCTAAAACCTGTCGACACGAACATTCACATCCGTTAGACAATCACTAACTAGAAGGTTTTGTTCAACCTTTGGGCTAGTTTGGAGGTGTAATGCTAAGGATGTAATATTTTAAACATCCGTTGATATGGAGGTAGAGGTGGAAGTGGGGGTGGGGGTGGGGGAGTAAGGATGTAATTTTAGGGTATGTTTCGTATCGTTGCCGGTTATGAGCTATGACCGCTTCCCGGGACGTCGTGTGTGTGAGTTACCACGAGATGGGTGTCGTTGTGCCCCACCATGGTGGTCCCCAGTTGCTACGTGAGTTGGGCACTGGGAAGATGATAGCATGGTGCAGTTTTATCGGCGATATATATAACTGGGTGGATTTTGTGCATGTCCATTGTACATCAGATATGATATGTACACTTGGTCATGGGTATGGATGATGGTATATATATATATATATATATATATATATATATATATATATATATATATATATATATATATGGTTAGAATAAAATGCCTATATATATATATATATTTATATATCCTATAGATGAAAGGATATAGAATCTTTGTAGAGTACATCTTGGATGATTATGGTGTACTAGATGATTGGGGGTTGATGTATCGCATTTAAGGAATATTTCGGTTACATCATCCCAAGGATATTATTATTTGGAGACTTTATGTTGTTCTTATGGTAATCTATATATAGTAGTATTGTATGTATGGCATAATGGATCTCTAGGATCGACATTGTCAAGGAGTAGTGTAACGGGGTGGTTCCTTGTTTGGATTTCGCTTTGCGAGACACCCCACACGCGAAACGTAGTGCATTGTTGATATTAGAGAAAAGTTCTGTCAATAATTATGTATGGCATAATGGATCTCCAGGATCGACGTTGACAAGGAGTATTGTAACGGGGTGGTTCCTTGTTTGGATTTCGCTTTGCGAGACACCCCACGCACGAAACGCAGCGCAGCGTTGAAATTGAAGACAAGTTTTGTCATTAATAAATGTTGTATGCCTATTATTTAGAAATTAAATCATATGTTTCAACCCAAATGCATATGGGTAACTTATTAAGATTTATAAATGGTTAAATTATAAACCGGAATCCATTAAGCCTAATATGGCGTATATGTTTGTAAAAATACTTAAGTGTGTTTAGAAGAAGTGGATTCTTGGGTTATGATAGGAAGGCAGATCTCGTGGGTATAGGCTAGGCCTATGATAAGTTAGGTTGTCCTTAAAATTGGGGGTAATTTAACTAAAATCTGAATAAGCGAATAGGTGCGCGCCGTTAGATGAGAGGTGAGTTGGGGTTCCACGAGAGTACGATTCCACTTTAATTATGAAATAAGTGCACCGATATTTATTATACACGGTTAACACACTTGCTAAATATTTTTCACACTCGGGCTTTGACCCGTTTACTTCTCTCTCCCGCTTGTGTGTATATATATATATATATATATATATATATATATATATATTACTATAGGTGTCCTACCGCATGGATGTCGGATGACCTTCTATCCAGAGTCTTGGGAGCCGTGACATGTGCGGACTGTTACGGGATGTAGAATGTAGTCGCTTCGTACTTCTTTAAAAATCTAGGTAGGATTCATTTTGTATATCGGGTTTGTACCCAAGGGATATTTATATATATGTTGATATTTATTCCATTTCAGTTATTGTATTGGTTGTGACCCGACAGCTTATTCGGGTTTACTTCCTTGTGGTATATTTAGTTATAGTTATTTATTTCATTTTATTCTAGCATTTCATTTCTCATAGTTCTTTCATGCATTTTTCTTTCCTTTATTTGTAGTGTTAGTTTGTTGCCTGTTGCATATTTTATTTAATTTTAACATCTCGCTTATATGATATCGGGCAGTTAGTCCTATATTATATAGTACCGACAGTTGGTGTTGAGACTAAGCCATACGAGACTCCTGATTTATTATAGTATAGGGTTGGCCACCCATTATTATTTTAAGCGGGGTGTTACAAAAAGTTAGCATGAACAATTGACTGTTAGAGTGATGGGATTGATAACTTGATTAAGAGAAATAAAATTATCCAATTTTATCCTTTTTATCCTACGCATACATCTATGTGATTTAATAAAGTAAAGTGCGAAAATCACAACCACAACCACAACGCGCCGATGTACGAGGAAAACCCAAATGGGAAATAACCTCGGACGGTTGGGCCTAGACAAATTCACTACAAATAGGCTTTACAAAGGACTCAAAAGACTTACAGACTTTGACTCACTCAAGACATGTTGATGCCGTCTTCTACCTCCGAATTTGTAGTACGCGTTGCTCGACACTACTCGTGTTGCGGTATCCACCGCAACCCAAACTACCGTCTTCAATAAGCTTGAATGCAGAAATCCGCCGCAAGTGTGCTTGTTGTATTTCAAGTTGATGGCATGGGGTTTTGGTTCAAAGGTTAAAATTGTGTTGGAGAAGGATTTTAAAACCAAAAGGGGAAGATGTGAAATTTTGCTCTCAAGAGTATATAAAACTTCCTTATCCAAAAAGAACTGATTTTCGTTTATATATTAAAACTGTAAAAGAAGTGTACCATAGAAGTTATATAAAATAACTGCAGGAAAAAGCAGATTAAAAATTTCAAAACTGACAGAGCTCGTTCGAACGACTTTTCGTTCGAACGAGTTATTTAACGAAGTTCCAGTGTAAAGTTAGATAAGTCATTGGAAATCTCGTTCGAACGATATTTCTAACGAACTTCTAACGAGTTACCGGAGAGTACTGGGAAAAGTAATTAGATCCAGGTCGTTCAAACGACCTAGAGGAACTTCGAACGAGATTTTCAATTTCATTAAAAAAGTTAGAATTAATTTTAAAATTGATTTTTATGAAAATTAATTTTCTATGAAAATTTTTCTTTATGAAATGAAACTTACTCTTTATGAAAATTACTCGTTATGAAAAATACTCTAACACATAAAAAAGTTTTTTTTGGTCATATACCTTTTTAGGAGAATGGATTTGAGATGCAAGTTGATGTAGCTTGAACTTTGAAAGCTCGATTCTCTAAGGTTGTATGAAGCTTGATTAGAAATGACCCAAAAGCGTTTTGTCCAACGGAATGTAGCCAATGCTACAAATGACTCGATTGTAAATTTGTCCTTACAAATCTCCCCCTTTGGCTATTTAGGGACAAAACGAAATAATAAAAAAAATACACAAAGGACTGAATTTGCTAAACCAACCGTCAAGCCGATTCTAAAGCCCGTCCCAAAAACCCAAATAAAAAGACAGAGTAAGTAACGCGACTGACGGTTCTGCAGAAAAGTAGGTGATGTATCCTACACACATGAAATAACAAATTCATAAACACATGGGGAAATATAGAATATAAAATAACGTTGACTAATCATGAGAGAATAAAGCAAGTTAATTATCATGAGTAATATATGTTAACTATTTATTAATTAACTCCCCCTAAATTATGATTTAACTATTTATCAATTAACCCCCCCTAAATTATGAACTCCCCCTTTCAATGTTTCCCCCCCTTTTTGTTCGAAAAAGACCAAGGGATAAAGATAGCCTGCATGGTTAGAAGGAAATAAATAGAACAATAGGCAATAAATCCAAGAAACATATGTGCACCAAATGAAGGAACATGAGAGATTTCATTAAACATGAATGGAAAGACCAAAAATCCAAATATTCATACATTGCTTAAGAAAATGTATCTAAACCAAATAAATAGGCACAAGTGAGAAAATGTACAAAAAAAATATGTTTCGCTAGCTCTCATAAGTACAAATGAAATAAATTGAAACATAAAGGAAATCAAAGACCAAGGGCATCATGTGGGGAATCATCGGGGAGGGACACGGAACCGGATGAGCCTGCACCATGGCACATCTCCCTGTGACGAATGGCCTCAAGGTGCTCCAAAAGTAGAGAATCCCGACGTGCTTGAGCTTCATCCCTGCGTGCTTGAGCCTCCTCAATGCGAGCCTGAGCCTCCCTATCTTGCTGCATTGAAATCAAAAGCTCCTGCAACATAGCCCGGTCTTGACGCCTATCTTCTTGAATTTGCTCCACATGTGAGCGCACAAACATAATATCCTCCGACTCAATGGGTGCGGGAGCATACGAAGAAGATGGTTTATGGGTAACACGAGATGGTGCTGGCCTACTAGGGGCAAGAGTGGAGGAAGTGGCGGATTGAGAAGAGGCGTTGTTAGATGGAGTGAGTTGGGGAGTATCGGGGGGTAAGTGACCATGAGATCGACCAATAGAGGACATATCAATTGTTTGGTAGCAGGTCACCGGGACATCGGTGAGAAGACGGGGGCAACCGATGGCAAGACAAAAACGGGTAATAATAGCGAAAAAGGGGATAGCTTATCTAGTGGGACTGGAGGGAAGGATTCTAACCGACCTTATGACAAGAAAAAGGAAGGCAGGGAGATCAATGACAGCCCTAGTGCTAATGGCAAACATAAGGTCCACGTGCATCTTAGTGATTTGAGTTGAGTTGACATGGGGAATGAGACAAGAACACAATCTAATTACGAACCATAAAATTCGGATACAAATGTTTGTGAAAAATGGTAACAGTGTCGGGAGGGGTAATCCTACACACGGTGCTCATAACTAGAGTAGGGTCAGGACGAAAATTGGGAGCCCAATGGTAGGATGGATTATTAACACGGGGTAAAGAGATGAGACGAGCGTTGGAGTCAGGACTGACAAGGATCTCCCGACCTCGCACTCGAGAGTAAATATGATCCTCCCGAACATGTATCCCAAAATAAAATTCCCGAATAAGAACGGGAAAAATAGTGTCAGTGAAGGAGAACTAGGGGTCCCACCTTAAGTCTAAAATACAGGAGTGGACATTGGTGCCGGTGAGAGATGTGATATTGACAAGTTTTTCTCGGATAATAGACCTAGTGGAAAAACCTTGTGTATGGTATTGTGTGGGGTTGGTGAGCGTCCTCCAATGCAGTTTAAGATCAGGGATGGACTCATTTACACTAGTATCCTCATCGGATGAGGATGAAGATGAGCGTTCCTCGGAAGAGTCGCTAATGCGAAGGGTGAGACGGCTACGAGGGGCCATGCTAAAAAGGGCTTAACTAGAACCTACCCAAACAGAATTCCAACCAAACCACCAAACACACCAACAAGCCAACAACCCAATCAACAATAAACCCACCCTCCGTTAGAGATACAACTAAAACAAAATAAAATAAGAAATCATTTAAGTGAAATTCCACGAAATTAAAATGAATTTTAATTTAAGAAAAATGATAATGTTCATGGAATTCAACTTAAATAGGGGCAACAAAAAAAATAAGGATAAATAATATAGCCTCCCCAAAAATATAGATATACACATATATGTATATGAAATTGGGTAACAAAAAGGAATAAAATTGTAGGTGTGGAAATCATACCCAATAGCATATATATATATATATATATATATATATATATATAAGAAGAAAAAAAGACAATACCTAGGAGAGAGAAGATGAAGAACCCCAAACTCGGAACCCTAGCAGGAGAAAGAGAGAGGAGGGGAAATGAGTGAGGAGGAAGGAGGAAAGAGGGTTAATGAAGGGGATGGGTAGAATCGTGGGAGATAAAAGGAGTATGGGAGAAGAGGGAAAGTGGGTGATGGGTGTAGAGAGTAATGGTAGAGGGTAATGGTTAGTGTAAGAGAGATGGCGAAAGTTTAGGGAAATGGGGAAAGGAAAATCGTGGGAATGAAGAGAGAGGAAAAAGCTGAAGCGGTAGAAATTTTTGGGAAGAGAAACTGCTCAAATTAAACCCAGGTCATTCGAACAAGATATGTCGTTCAAACGATGTTCCAGAAACATATGGAGAAGCTCGTTAGAAAATTCGTTAGAAATTCATTTGAACGAACTATTCGTTCGAACGATAATACGAACGAAGATCGAGAAAGGAATGGATAAAAGTCATTCAAAAACTCGTTCGAACGAGTTTTGCTGATGAAAATCAAACAGTTTAAAAAGGAAGAAAAATAAAATAGACTTCTAAATAACATATAAAGAAGAATTGGGAAGGCCAGAAAGTTGCCAAAATGAAGTTTTTAGTTGTCCTATCTTGTGAAGACATATCCAAACTGTGGGAGCAGAAATGTAGGTGTGTGAACAATGCGAGTGAGAGTTTTTACCCAAGATAACGCACAAGTGCAGAATGAAAAACAATATATAAAAGTAATATGCAATCACATCAACCTTGTGTCAATAAAGAAATACCATTGGACACTAAAAAACTAAAGCAATATGCATACAAGATAGATGATTCTCTCGCCAATGTTATCACAATTAGAAAGCAATGATAGAATAAATGTGCATGCCCATTGATATTCAACTTATCTCTCCCATTATCAACTTTAGATTAAGACTTTTCTTTTGAAGAATCAATCAACTAAATATTTTTGGCCTTGGCATTTTATCATTTTTCAATGCTTCAATTTAAGGCACTTATATTATTATGCAAATGGAAGCTATTCACGCAAAAACTTTTTATTTTTCACACCCCGAGTCCATTGCTATAAACAATAAACAACTGGATGAATATAATTACTTTTTGTTTGAATCTGGGCAATGGATGATCATGCACAATTTTGGATTGCTTATAAGAGATGTGACTAACATTGAGAAGACAACACCAAATCTCACTTTACGAGTACAATATGAAAAATATATCTGCAAGATTTCGTGAAAAGTGTGTGCAAGAAGGCAAATATATGAGGTAATCACAGAAATACATATCATAAAAGAGCATTTTGTGCACAAGAGAAACAAAGTCCGGCTTGACTACTCATCGAAAGCCACGTGGACATGCACATCGAACACAAAGCCATATAGACAAAAAATTGTGAAAGCTTTTCTAACCTTTCCCGTTTTCCTTGAAAATAAAAAATATTTTTGAAATTTTGAATAAAATATTTACAAAAATAATCTAGTTTATAGGTATAAAAGATATATATGAGAAACAATCTAAACTAGATAGACGGCTTCGATATCAATCAATGGAGCAAACCCCAATTGATTTCCTAAGGTTTTCAAACCTAAGGTCATCTAGAGGCTTGGTAAAGATATCGACCAGTTGTTGATCGGTACAAACGAAGCTTAGAGAAGTGATTTTCTCTTCAACCAAGTCACGAATAAAATGTTCTCGAATCCGAATATGCTTGGTTCTGCAATGTTGAACGGTGTTACGGGAAATGTGAATTGCATTAGTATTATCGCAGTAGATAGTCATAGTGCCTTGAGAAATACCATAATCTTCCAACATTTGTTTCATCCAAATGAGTTGAGTGCAACAACTCCTGGCGGCTATGTATTCGGCCTCCGTCTTGGACAAAGAAATAGAATTTTGTTTCTTTCTCATCCATGAGACAAGTGCACTTCCAAAGTAAAAACAACCGCCAGATGTACTTTTGCATCCATCAACATCTCCTGCCCAATCGACGTCCGAATATACCGATAGACAATCATTTGTGTTGAAGGAATACCAAATCCTAAAAGACAGGATCCCACTAACATATTTGATAATACGTTTAATGGCAAGTAAATGAGAATCTTTTGGGGCGGCGTGATAGTGGGCACAAACTCCTACACTAAAGGAAATATCCGGACGACTAGCGGTTAGGTAAAGTAAACTACCTATCATAGTCCTAAAGAGTGTGTGCTCTACATCCTTTCCTTCGGTGTCCTTACTAAGTTTAATCGAAGAACTCATAGGAGTACGTGCATGCTTAGCGAATTCGAGTTTAAATTTCTTAACAAGGTCTTTAGCATACTTGGTTTGGGACAAAAATATCCCACTTTCGAGTTAATGAACTTGAAGACCTAGGAAGAAAGTAAGTTCACCGACCATACTCATCTCAAATTCATCTTGCATTTCTTTTGAAAAGAATTGAGTATGATTATCACATGTTGAGCCAAACACTATGTTGTCGACATACACTTGTGCAACTAGAATAGATTTCTCATCACGGCTAATAAATATTGTCATATCTACTCCCCCTCTAAAAAAGCCACGATAAAGGAGATAAGAAGTGAGTCTTTCATACCAAGCACGGGGTGCTTGTTTCAAGCCATATAGCGCTTTCTTTAGGAAGAATACATGATTAGGATGCTTTGGGTCCTCAAACCCTTTAGGTTGTTCAACATAGACTTCTTTTTGAAGAATAGCATTTAAAAAGGCACTTTTTACATCCATTGGATATAATTTAAATTTAAGGGGACATGCTATGGCTAGTAAAAGGTGAACCGATTCTAACCTAGCAACAGGGGCAAAAGTCTCTTCAAAGTCAACTCCTTCTATTTGGGTGTATCCTTGAGCAACCAACCTAGATTTGTTACGAACAAGGACACTATTTTCATCCATTTTATTTTTGAAAATCCATTTGGTGCCAATGAAGTTTGTATTAGAAGGCCTAGGGACTAATTCCCAAACATCATTTTTGTTAAATTGAAATAATTATTCTTACATGGCATTAATCCAATGTTCATCTTTTAATGTTTCTTTAAAGTTTTTAGGTTCAATTTTAGAAGTATAGCACAAATAGGTAACTTCATTTTCTAATTGATCCATAGTCTTGACACCTACCTCGGGATCTCGTATAATTTTTGAAGGGTCGTGACTTCTACGAACTCAAAGAGAAGGATCCTTTTGCTCAGTAGTGGAAATAACCAAATAATTGTGAGACTCAATATTTTTAACATCGGAAAATAACATCACACTCACATGACAAATCTTCCTCATTTTCAATAGATGTGGCCAGAGCATCGTCTTTTTTTACAACATTTAATGAGTCCATGACTTTAGAGCTACTTAAGTTGAAAACTCTAAAAGCTCTACTGTTCTGAGAATATCGTAGAAAAATACCTTCATCACTCCTTGAGTCAAATTTACCTAGAAGTTCTCTATCTCTAAGTATATAATAAGGACTCCCAAAAACTCTAAAATAGGCCAAATTAGGCTTCTTGACCGTCCATAATTCATATGGCATTTTGTTAGTATTAGGATGCAAATAAACCCTATTTATGATGTGACATGCGGTGTTAACCGCTTCGGTCCAAAACCTATGAGGCACATTTCTTCCTAGGAGCATAGATCTTGCCATTTCTTGGATCGTTCAATTTTTTCTTTCAGCTATACCATTTTGTTATGGAGTTCGAACGACCGAGAATTCATGTTTAATTCCTATTTCATCACAAAAGGCATTTACTCCGAATTTCTTGAATTAGGTTCCATTATCACCTCCTAAAGCGGTTTATGGTAACACGGTGATTATTTTGAAGAAATGTACACTTAATAGTGAGAAAATCAACTGTCTCAGATTTTTCTCTTAGAAAGCCTACTATGGAGTATCTAGAAAAGTCACCGTCCATTACTAAGATATATCTCTTTCCTACTATGTTCTCGGTACGAGTGGGACCCATAAGGTCCATGTGTATCAAATCTAAGACGTGACACCCCCCTAATTAAATACCGGGCGATCACTCCTTTATTAAATTAAATCAAGGTAAACAGTTGGTTCATTCTCAGCATCACTGTCGATAAAAAAATAAATTTTCCAATTTAACACCCTAAATAATTAAGCTAAGTGTCAAAACCATTTTCATACATACTTTCCAAATTTTATTTAAAGAAAATCATTTATTTTATTAACCACATTCAATAAGTAAAAATCACACCACATTAATTATCTGCAACATAGTCCAATTAATTTTATACATTCGTCAATCGAATGTCAACATGCGAAATATAAAGTAACACAATCAAACTGAATAAAACCCATAGTAACAATACTGGAAATAACTGAAATACAAATGTCCACTAACAACGAAATAATGGAAAGAGCTACACATGCTCAAATAAATGAAATTACTAAGAGTGGATCCGAATGAACGAAGTCGTCTAATCAAGAGACCTGCAACTCCCACCTAAGCTGCAGCGCGTTCCTTTCAAGAGATCCTAAGCAAGACGCCCCTGTGGCTGGGCACCTGTAATACATACATATATATACAAGAGAGAGAGAGAGAAAAACGGGTCAGAGCCCGAAAGTGTGCTTGATTTAAAATACGTTTAGCAAGTATTTAAATTGATACAGGCCAATGCAACAACATATTAGAGCGACACTCTATTGAGAAATTCTCACCTCTCTTCTAATGTGAACGCCTATCGTACTAACCTTCCCAAAGGGTTATCTTATCATTTTATCATACTAACCTTCCCAATAATTTAGCTTATCTTAACTTACTCATAAGATTTCCAAACCGAACAATATCATTGTTTAAAAAGGATACTTCCAATTAGCAACACAACTCTCGTTTTAGCTTTATTAATTTATAAAGTATCCCAGTGTCATATTATACTTTCACAAAACAAGTATTTACTATTTGAGTCATCAACCATGCCCTACTTATCAAATCACAGTAGGCAGTTTCAAATTTCCAAATCTCATATATATTAACTACTCGTATAATATATATAGAATAACAAGACCCCAAATAAAACTATGGTGCGTGCATACTTCTACTATCCAAACCCCATACCACTCATATCAAGGGGAATACAAATTCGGAATCACTCTCGAATTGTATTAACACATACACAAACAATATCAAGGCGAAGCATAGATTCCTAGTCTCTAAGAGGATGGCACATACTCGCGTCTCTTAGGAGCGTCTGAACTATCAATTTGATAGCATGTACCAAGGATATCTATCTTCTAGGGTACAAGTCAATATCCCCCATAAATGTTCCATCGAAATAAGACTGTCCCAGCGCGGTAACCTCAAGGATAGCAAGTAGCGCGGTATGTTTTTCACGTGTATATAATATATGTACACACAATCATATAAATATACCACTTTCATCATATTAATATAGGTTCCTCTCGTCACCCATAATTACAACATTTATCCTTAATTTCACATTATTAGTATTACGTATAAAGTTTCATCTCTAACCTTAACTCGAAGGGTTTTCTCACTTATTACGTGACACTCGTGGACTCTATCCTTCCAAGTAGAAAATTCAGTAGGTATAACTCTATTCACTATCGTAGCTATTCGCCATAATCTCTCACTTGAAATACGTAGTTTCATCGTTCATTATACAATTACCCCAAAAGTAAACTTCTCGTCTTATAATAAAGTTCCCAACACTTATTCATATGTCCTACTGGTCTTTCCTATCTCCCAAAACATTTTATTAAGAATACCCAAGAATTATTTCACGATAAATTTAGTTTAACTAATTAAACAAGGGAAATAGGAGTCTGCCAGGAGGGGTCGATCGATCGAGGTCTGGGACTCGATCGATCGATCCTTCGATCGATCGAAGCTCTATGCTCGATCGATCGATCAAGCAGGTATTTCGATTTTCTGCAAAATTGCAGTTACGGGTTCTACCAATTTTCTTCATCCAAATCCATGTTTTCCAACCCCAAACGTCCCAAGAATTCTACTACTAACATTATATCAATATACCAGATGTTTCTAACGTAAGGCATGTACATATTCATCATTTAAACATGGATTTTCAACCCAAAATTATATCTAATTATTAAGAACCCTAAAATTTTCTTAAACAGTTTTCTAACAAATATTTCTCCAGAATTTCTTTCTTATAATCATCAAAATTTCGTGGTTAATTTCCTCTACATGGCAAGGGTTTCCAGAATCATCATATCAACCAGTACTACATGGATTTTCCTATCACAAATTGGGTTTTCTTCCACAAATTTCATCCCTAATCATTCCAAAACTAATATGGAGATTGCACCAACGAAAATAGCAAGATAAACACTTGCCAGGGATTTTTGACGTTCTGATTTGCAGATGTTTTCGGTGTGGTTGGTAGCCCGTTGCGCGATCTACGCGGTGGTGGTGGTTGTGGTGCAAACGGATGACTTTTGGGGCCTTGGATTGCCTTGGAGCTTTCTTCTTCCCTCTCCTATGACCGTCACTTCTGTTTAGAGTTTCTAAACCTAGATGACAATCCAGATATCTGATATAACCCTTGGTATTTTCGTGGGTTTAATTACCAAAAAGGTGAAATGTCCAAAACGCCCTCCCGGGGTACTAATTAGGCCTAAAAACGCACCGAGACCCAAACTACACCCCCGGGTACACTTTTTTGACTATCTCGACCCTTCCGGACGCGTTGGCGCACTCAAAATGACCATACGGGAAACTTATAAAATATTCACTTTTTATTTATCAAAATTTAGTCCCGACGCAACACGAGCACGTTCCGACTTAAATTTTCGAAATTGTCATTTAACTCACTCATGACATTCAATATAACCAATAAAACATATTACTTTGCTCATTAGTAATATTCAACAAATTTCCCATAATTACTAACTCTCGTCACGTTAATAATTTTAACATACTTAATTTCCAGATTTTTATTAAATAATTCATTCACATTAACTTTAATAAATCCCCAAATTAATATAGCATAAAAATACGGGGTATTACATACTTCCCCCCTAATAACGGAATTTCGTCCCGAAATTCGGAAAATAAGGCATACCTGGTAAAAACAATTCTGGATATATCTCGCGCATATCTGCCTCTCGCTCCCAAGTGGATTCCTCCACATTATGATGCTCCCACTGGACTCGCACAAGTGGAACTATCTTCGACCTCAATCTCCTCTCACTATAGTCTAGGATAGCCACCGGTCTCTCCTCGTAAGAGCTATCAGGTTGTAAGTCTATCTCATCTATCGCAAATATGAGTATGGTCCATATCATCCCGAAGATACCGTCTCAATGACGAGATGTGGAATACATCGTGAATGCGATGTAAATGCTCTGGCAGTCCCAACCTGTATGCAACCGACCCAATCCTCTCGATGATGGGAAATGGTCCCACGTACCTTGGAGCCAACTTCCCCTTATTCCCGAACCTCATCACTCCCTTCATAGGAGATACACGCAATAACACTTGGTCCCCCACACTAAACTCACAGAAGAACCGTTTCGCATCGGCGTAGCTCTTCTGCCTATCCTGGGCTATTCGAATGCGACTCCTGATCATCTCAATCCTCGCGAAGGTCTCCTGAATCACCTCTGGTCCTAGCAACTTGTTATCCCCCACTTCGAACCAACAAGCTGGGGAACGACAAGGCCTGCCATACAAAGCCTGAAATGGAGCCATGCCAATCGTGAACTGATAATAGTTATTATAAGCAAACTCTACCAGTGGAAGATGTGGCTCCCAACCTCCTCCAAAATCGAGAACACATACGCGTAGCATATCCTCTAACATCTGATTAGTACGCTCTGTCTGTCCATCTGTCTGTGGGTGGTAAGCTGAACTCAACCTCAACTCAGTACCCATAGCCTCCTGAAAGCTTTCCCAAAAACGTGACACAAAAATCTTGTCCCTATCTGACACAATATTCAGGGGCACCCCGTGTAATCTGACAATCTCAGCGATGAACAACTGAGCATACTGACCCGTGGTATAATATGTCCGCACCGACAGAAAATGGGCTACCTTGGTCAAACGGTCTACAATCACCCAGATAGAGTCATGGCCCCGCTGTGAGACAGGCAACCCTGTAATAAAATCCATGGAAATGCTCTCCCACTTCCACGTGGGTACTTCCAATGGCTGAAGCAGCCCTGACGGTTTCTGATGGTCCACCTTCACTAGCTGGTAGGTAGAACACTTGGACACGAACTCGGCGATGTCCTTCTTTCTCCCACTCCACCAGTATTGTCGCCTCATATCCTGGTACATCTTATCGCCTCCCGGATGTACTGCAAATCGGGACCCATGAGAATGAGTCATCACTGCATGACGTAATTCCGCTCCTTCTGGAACCACCAATCTCCCATTAAACCATAAACCTCCACCAGAACTAACAGAATAGGACTCAGCACCCTCTGCTAAAAGTCGCACAATCTGGTCCTCGCAAAACGGGTCTGTGGCCTGTGCCTGTATCACCCTCGTAACAATCTCGGATGTGACTGACATCACGTATATGAAAGAACTTGCTACTGCGTCCTGGTGACCTAACTCCTTCCACTTTGCTTTCCAGACATCTGCTACCTCATCTACCGGTCTACGACTCAACGCATCAGCAACTACGTTGGCCTTTCCCGGATGATACTGTATATCGAACTGGTAGTCCTTCACAAACTCTAGCCATCTGCGCTGACGCATATTCAGCTCTCGCTGAGTGAACAAGTACTGCAGTGATTTGTGGTCTGTGAACAAATGGAACTTCTTCCCCAATAAGTAGTGTCTCCATATCCTCAATGCAAAAACGACCGCTGCTAACTCCAGGTCGTGGGTGGGGAAATTCTTCTCATGCGGCTTAAGCTTACGGGAGGCAAAATCTATAGCCTTCTCCTCCTGCTGGAGTACTCCCACAAGTCCCCGTTAAGAGGCATCGGTGTAAGCCAGGTATTCCGCACCCGGCTTTGGTAAAGCAAGGACTGACGCTGAAGTAAGCTTGTCTTTCAGCTCGTCGAAAGCCAACTGACAAGCGTCATCCCAAACATATGGTACTCCCTTGCGAGTCATATTCGTTAATGGACCCGCTATTTTAGAGAATCCCCGAATGAATCTCCTGTAGTATCCGGCTAATCCCAAGAAACTACGTACTTTCGTCAGTGTCGTGGGCTGTCCCCACTCCCTCACCGCTGATACTTTACTCGGGTCAACTGCTATCCCCTGCTCAGAAACAACATGGCCCAAGAACTGTACTTTTCGCAACCAGAATCCACACTTCTCGTACTTAGCATACAACTGATGCTCTCGTAGAGTCTGAAGAACCTGCCTCAAATGCTCGGCATGTTCCTCCTCGGAGTGTGAATATATCAAAATGTCATCTATGAAAACTATGACAAACTCATCCAAGAAATCTCTGAATACTCGGTTCATCAAGTCCATGAAAATGGATGGAGTATTTGTGAGTCTGAACGGCATCACCCGGAACTCATGAGACCCATATCTCGTCAAGAAAGCAGTCTTCGAAACATCCTGCTCCCTAATATGTAGCTGATGGTACCCTGACCTAAGATCTATCTTCGAAAAGAAAGTTGCTCCCCTCAACTGGTCGAACAGATCATCGATTCGAGGTAACGGATATTTATTCCGTATCGTGACCTTGTTCAGCTCCCTGTAGTCCACACACAATCTCAGTGAACCATCTCTCTTCTTCACAAACAAAACTGGAGCGCCCCAAGGTGAGGTACTCCTACGAATGAAGCCCTGACCTAACATCTGCTCTATCTGATCTCGTAGATCTCGCATCTCTGCCGGAGCCATACGGTACGGTGCGCGTGCTATAGGTCTCGTATCTGGAAATAAATCTTATGATAACGTCTATCTCTCGACTGTGGGGGTAGGCCTGGTATTTCCTGAAACACATCAGAATACTCCCTGACAACTGGGATCGAATCTAAGGGAAGCACAACCTCCTTAGAGGTATCCTCCTCTATGTAATACAAATGAGCGGTCGAGCCTTCATCTGGGCAAGGCATTGCCTCTACAAACATCTCTTGCCCCGGAATGGCAAAAACAATGCTCCTACCGAAGCAATCAATCATGGCTCTATAAGCTGCGAGCCAATCCATACCAATAATCACATCATGCTCGTGCATGTATAAAACTAACATGTCTGCAGGTAATACCAAGCTACCATTCTCTACCCCACTCCCCGACATATAAAGAAAATAAGCGACCCACTCCCCAGTGGTGAGTCTACACATGTCACAGTGTTCTCTGCTGCGGCTAATAACCCTAAGGCTTTCGCAAAATAAGTAGCTTATAAAATAGTGCGTTGCCCCAGTATCAAACAAAACTCGACTCATAGTAACATGGATAGAAAAACATACCCTCAATCGCGGGTGGTGCCTGCGGAGCTGCTGCCTGGGGGAAGTTATAGACACGTCCGCCCTGTAGCTTTCTCTACTGAACTGGGGCTGTTGGAAAGGGTGGTGGAATTGGCTTCTGGGGTTCATTGTTAGCACATTCCTATCGTGAGGCCCTATTCTTCTCTGGGAAATCCTGACGCCTATGGCCATTCCTTCCACATTGGAAGCACCTCCCTCGAAACTTCTTTACTTTATTACGGTATTGACTAGTCTCTCTTTTTCCCTGGTCTTGCTGGCCTTGAGGGGAAATCTGCGGAAAAGCTATGTCAGGGAGAGGAAAATCCATCCACTTGTGACCCGATTGTACACATTTATAGCAGAGTTTCGAAATTCTTCGCTTGTCAGGTTGTAGTTTATCCCCAGTCTGATTTAGACAAGATTTACGTTTGTGATCATCCATTCCACAACCGAAACACCTCTTGGTGATTTCATTCTGAACCTGACTTAGTTGTCCCTGACACTTTTGTCCCTGTACATAAATCTCGTTACTTCCGGAACTGACTCGATCTTGATTATTTTGTTGTCGCAGATTCGGTGCCTTCGCACAATTCTCAACGTTAGTCACATGCATTTGGTTAACCTCTCAAGGTCTTTTGCCTCCTTTAAGTTGTAGGCTGCGTCCTTGGTATTGTAGAACTGCAGTGGTAACTGCTTGTGCCACGATGCCTGCTAACTCGGCGGTTGATATTCTCCCTGGGGATACCTGAGGTGTGAGTCGATCTTGCTCGATGACTCCCTTAACCGTCTTAGCTAGTTCTTCTTGACGATCCATCTGAAAGTTTAAGTAAATTAGGATGAGTTCATCATTCAAATAAACAAATAGCAGAAGTACGAATTTCCAATGTATAGAGATAAACACAACATTCCTAGTATTAGGGCTCTATATCAAAGAAAGCAACGCTAAAAGCATAATAAGCCGCACAGATCCTAAAGGACACTAGAACCTGATGCTCTGATACCACCAGTGACACCCCGCCTAATTAAATACTGGGCGATCACTCCTTTATTAAATTAAATCAAGGTAAACAGTTGGTTCATTCTTAGCATCACTGTCGATAAAAAAATAAATTTTCCAATTTAACACCCTAAATAATTAAGCTAAGTGTCAAAACCATTTTCATACATACTTTCCAAATTTTATTTAAAGAAAATCATTTATTTTATTAACCACATTCAATAAGTAAAAATCACACCACATTAATTATCTGCAACATAGTCCAATTTATTTCATACATTCGTCAATCGAATGTCAACATGCGAAATATAAAGTAACACAATTAAACTGAATAAAACCCATAGTAACAATACTGGAAATAACTGAAATACAAATGTCCAATAACAACGGAATAATGGAAAGAGCTACACATGCTCAACTAAATGAAAGTACTAAGAGTGGATCCGAATGAACGAAGTCGTCTAATCAAGAGACCTGCAACTCCCACCTAAGCTGCAGCGCGTTCCTTCCAAGAGATCATAAGCAAGACGCCCCTGTGGCTGGGCACCTGTAATACATACATATATATACAAGAGAGAGAGAGAGAGAGAGAGAAACGGTTCAGATCCCGAAAGTGTGTTTGATTTAAAATACGTTTAGAAAGTATTTAAATTGATACAGGCCAATGCAACAACATATTAGAGCGACACTCTCTTGATAAATTCTCACCTCTCTTCTAATGTGCACGCCTATCGTACTAACCTTCCCAACGGGTTATCTTATCATTTTATCATACTAACCTTCCCAATAATTTAGCTTATCTTAACTTACTCATAAGATTTCCAAATCGAATAATATCATTGTTTAAAAAGGATACTTGCAATTAGCAACACAACTCTCGTTTTAGCTTTATTAATTTATAAAGTTTCCCAGTGTCATATTATACTTTTACGAAACAAGTATTTACTATTTGAGTCATCAACCATGCCCTACTTATCAAATCACAGTAGGCAGTTTCAAATTTCCAAATCTCATATATATTAACTACTCGTATAATATATATAGAATAACAGCACCCCAAATAAAACTATGGTCCATGCATACTTCTACTATCCAAACCCCATACCACTCATGGCAAGGGGAATACAAATTCGGAATCACTCTCGAATTGTATTAACACATACACAAACAATATCGAGGCGAAGTATAGATTCCAAGTCTCTAAGAGGATGGCACATACTCGCGTCTCTTAGGACCGTCTGAACTATAAATTCGATAGCCTATACCAAGGATATTTATCTTCTAGGGTACAAGTCAATATCCCCATAAAGGTCCCATCGAGATAAGACTGTCCCAGCGCGGTAACCTCAAGGATAGCAAGTAGCGCGGTATATTTTTCACATGTATATAATATATGTACACAAAATCATATAAATATACCACTTTCATCATATTAATATAGGTTCCTCTCGTCACCCATAATTACAACATTTATCCTTAATTTCACATTATTAGTATTACGTATAAAGTCTCATCTCTAACCTTAACTCGAAGGATTTTCTCACTTATTACGTGACACTCGTGGACTCTATCCTTCCAAGTAAAAAATTCAGTAGGCATATCTCTATTCACTATCGTATCTATTCGCCGTAATATCTCACTTGAAATACGTAGTTTCATCGTTCATTATACAATTACCCCAAAAGTAAACTTCTCGTCTTATAATAAAGTTCCCAACACTTATTCATATGTCCTACTGGTCTTTCCTATCTCCCAAAACATTTTATTAAGAATACCCAAGAATTATTTCACGATAAATTTAGTTTAACTAATTAAACAAGGGAAATAGGAGTCTGCGAGGAGGGGTCGATCGATCGAGGTCTGGGACTCGATCGATCGAACCTTCAATCGATCGAAGCTCTATGCTCGATCGATCGATCAAGCAGGTATTTCGATTTTCTGCAAAATTGCAGTTACGGGTTCTACCAATTTTCTTCATCCAAATCCATGTTTTCCAACCCCAAACGTCCCAAGAATTCTACTACTAACATTATATCAATATGCCAGATGTTTCTAACGTAAGGCATGTACATATTCATCATTTAAACACGGATTTTTAAACCAAAATTATAACTAATTATCAAGAACCCTAATATTTTCTTAAACAGTTTTCTAACAAATCTTTCTCCAGAATTTCTTTCTTATAATCATCAAAATTTCGTGGTTAATTTCCTCTACATGGAAAGGGTTTCCAGAATCATCATATCAACCAATACTACATGGATTTTTCTATCACAAATTGAGTTTTCTTCCACAAATTTCATCCCTAATCATTCCTAAACTAATATGGAGATTGCACTAACAAAAATAGCAAGATAAACACTTGCCTGTGATTTTTGACGTTCTGATTTGCAGATGTTTTTGGTGTGGTTGGGTAGCCCGTTGCGCGATCTACGCGGTGGTTGTGGTTGTGGTGCAAACGTTTGACTTTTGGGGCCTTGGATTGCCTTGGAGCTTTCTTCTTCCCTCTCCTATGGCCGTCACTTGTGTTTATAGTTTCTAAACCTAGATGACAATCCAGATATCTGATATAACCCTTGGTATTTTCGTGGGTTTAATTACCCAAAAAGGTGAAATGTCTAAAACGCCCTCCCGGGGTACCAATTAGGCCTAAAAACACCCCGAGACCCAAACTACACCCCCGGGTACACTTTTCTGACTATCTTGACCCTTCCGGACGCGTTGCCGCACTCAAAACGACCATACGGGTAACTTATAAAATATTCACTTTTTATTTATCAAAATTTAGTCCCGACGCGACACGAGCACGTTCCGACTTAAATTTTTGAAATTGTCATTTAACTCACTCATGACATTCAATATAACCAATATAATATATTACTTTGCTCATTAGTAATATTCAACAAATTTCCCATAATTACTAACTCTCGTCACGTTAATAATTATAACATAATTATTTTTTGGATTTTTATTAAATAATTCATTCACATTAATTTTAATAAATCCCCAAATTAATATAGCATAAAAATACGGGGTATTACATAAGACAAGAGAGGTAATTATTGAGTTTAGCTTTTTATGCAGATTCTTAATTTGCTTTCCTAATTGACAAGGCCCGTAAATAGTGGAGGTTAGTTTTCTTAGAGTTGGTAGACCTCGAACTAGCTCTTTTCTCACAAATGGATCAAGACATCTAAAGTTAACATGACCTAACATTTGATGCCAAAGGTCGACAAACGAGGCTTTTGCACTATTGCAAACTAAAGAGGATTTAGGAACTATTCCGTAGCAATTGTCACTAGTTCTCACACCTTATAAAATAGATTCACCCAATTGATCATATACGGTGCACTCCGATTGACTAAACTTAACATCAAGATTTTCATCACATAATTGGCTAATAGTTATCAAATTAGCCTTGGGACCATCAACATAAAGGAGATTTTCAAGTTTAAGAAACCCGAAAATTTCAATAGATCCTCTACCCATGATTAGAGATTTGATTCCATCCCCAAAGGTGACCTTACCATCTTTATAGTTTTCAAGAGTGGTATACAAAGATTTATCATCGGAGATATGTCTCGAACAACCACTATCAAAGTATATTGGGAGGTATTTTAAGCCTTAAGTGCAACATGAGCAATAAAAGCTTTATTGGTATGATTTTTCTTAACCCAAGCTTGATTTGTATTCTTTCCTTTGTTGGCTCTAGTGTTATGATTGGAATTATTTCCTTGGACTTTAGAAAACCTAAGAAACTCTTCCATTAGACCTTTAGAAGTATTAACTAGATACTCAACTTGGCTCTTAAGACTAGCTAAGGAGCTATAGTGTTGTTTAAAATTTGTGAAATAAGAGTTCATCCCAAGATTATAACAAAAATCTTTAAGATGACCCCGTTTGTGATAATAAGTGCACACATAGGGTTGTTTTGGATTTGCTTTTGAAGGTTGCTTAGGAGGACTTATTTTAGGTTAGAAAAGGTTTAGGAGAGTTAGATTTGGTAACAAACTTAGCTGTGGGTTCGGGTTTGACTTTGGATGGCTCTTCTTCTTCATATCCTATACCCTTTCTCTCTTGATAACCTTTCTCCTTATATCCCAAAATAAGACCTAGAAATAATTTTCCCATTCTTCATGAATTATCTTCGAGTGTGACTTTGACTTTACGAGAGGACTCGAGATCTTTTTCAAGTTGGACAATTTTATCTTCAGGAGATTTTATAATCTGTAAAGACTTATGAAGATTTTCGTTTGCACCTTCTAAGGAGTTAATTAAATCGCATTTTTCTTTGCCTACCAATATGAGTTTCTCAGAGAGGGATATCTTAATTGCCTCGAGTTGACAAACTAAAGCCTCCTTCTTCTTCAGGCCTTTCAAATCTTTTTCTAAAGTTAAGACTTTAAAGGTTAATCTTTTGTTTACTTTTTGAATACGAAGAGACTCAGTGTATAGTTCAGTATAGGCGGATTGCAGTTCACTCTCATCAATTTCACTTTCACTTCCGTTTTCATCACTACTAGTAGAGTGAGTGGAAGCAACCTCAAGATTTTGCTCGAAATTGTCAAAATTAGGGTGTGACTCACTTTAATTACTAGCATGGAATGCTATAAAAGCAGTGAAATTAGTTCTGGACGAGATAGAGTCATCAGAGTCTTCAGACTCATTATCAGTGTTGCTTAGAGTGGCATTGTAAACTTCCTTTTCTTTGCCTTGTCTCTTAAGTTTAGTAGGGCATTCAAATGCTCTATGACCACGTCCCTCACACTCAAAGAATCTCTTCGAATCATCCTTTTTAAATTTGTCTCTATCAAACTTCTTAGGATCCTGATTATTGAATTTTCTATTACCTTTGTTTTTATTGTTCTCAAATTTTGGTTTTTCAAATTTTGAGTTTTGCTTTTTGAACTTGAGAATTTTTTAAAATTTTTTAGCAAATAGAGCTATATCATCAAGATCTATATGAGACTCATCAGATTCATACACTTCTACTTTCTTTACTTTCAAGGCAACACCTTTATCTTTGCTTTTGTTATCTTTAGGGATTATATCTAATTCCTATGTTTGAAGATCACCAACAAGTTCTTCAAGTTTCAAAGTATTTAGGTTTCCTAATGAATTAGGAACAGTGACATTAGGAATGAAACGCTTAGGAAGGCGTCTAAGAATTTTCTTAACAACACGATCTTCAGGTATTTTATCACCTAAGTTGAAGCAAGCATTAACAATATCAGATATACGAACATAAAACTCATCAAACGTTTCAGTTTCTTTCATGGTCATGGTTTCAAATTGAGTTGTTATGTTTTGAAGTTTTGAATCTTTAACTACACTAGTTCCCTCATGAGTAACTTGGAGAATATTCCAAGCTTCCTTTGACGTCTCGCACATCATTATACGACGAAATTCATCGAGAGCCACCACACCAAACAAGGCATGTAAACCTTTAGACTTAAAGTTACACCATTTCAATTCTTCCTCACTCCAATGTTCTACAGGTGTTAAAATAGTTCCATCATCAACAATCATAGTAGGAGGGGACCATCCTCTTTCAACAGTAACCCAAACACGTTCATCAATTGATTTAAGGGCAAATTTCATACGTGCTTTCCAATAGGTGTAATTAGTTCCATCAAACATAGGTGGTCTATTCGACAGAAAACTTTCCATATAACCTCCAGGATCCATCTAAATAACTTTTAGAGACTAGATCCTATACCAATTTGAAGTTGTAAGGTTATATGTACTTAGGTTATTTCGTAGAATACACAAACACAATGCAATTAAAAATTAGTCAAGTAGAGATATATTCCAATTATAATTGCTTTTGCAAATTTAAAAGTTAGCATGAACAATTGACTGTTAGAGTGATGGGATTGATAACTTGATTAAGAGAAATAAAATTATCCAATTTTATCCTTTTTATGCTACGCATACATCTATGTGATTTAATAAAGTAAAGTGCGAAAATCACAACCACAACGCGCCGATGTACGAGGAAAACACAAATGGGAAAAACCTTGAACGGCTGGGCCTAGACAAATCCACTATAAATAGATTTTATAAAGGACTCAAAAGACTTACAGACTTTGACTTACTCAAGACATGCTGATGCCGTCCTCTACCTCCGAATTTGTAGTACGCGAAGCTCAACACTACTCGTGTCGCGGTATCCACCGCAACCCAAACTACCGTCTTCAATAAGCTTGAATACAGAAATCCACCGTAAGTGTTCTTGTTCTATTTCAAGTTGATGGCATGGGGTTTTGGTTCAAAGGTTAAAATTGTGTTGGAGAAGGATTTTAAAACAAAAATGGAAAGATGTGAAATTTTTCTCTCAAGAGTATGTAAAACTTCCTTATCCAAAAAGAACTGATTTTTGTCCATATATTAAAACTGTAAAAGAAGTGGACCATAGCAGTTATATAAAATAACTGCAGGAAAAAATAGTTTAAAAATTTCAAAACCGATAGAACTCGTTCGAACGACTTTTCGTTCGAACGACTTATCTAACGAAGTTCCAGTGTAAAGTTAGATAAGTCGTTAGAAATCTCATTCGAACGAGGTCATTCGAACTACATTTTTAATGAACTTCTAACGAGTTACCAGAGAGGACTGGGCAAAGTCGTTAGATCCAGGTCGTTCGAACGACCTGGAGGAACTTTGAACGAGATTTTCAATTTCATTAAAAAAGAGTTAGAATTAATTTTAAAATTGATTTTTATGAAAATTAATTTTCTATGAAAATTTTTCTTTATGAGATGAAACTTACTCGTTATGAAAAATACTCTAACACATAAAAAAGTTTTTTTTGGTCATATATCATTTTAGGAGAACGGATTTGAGATGCAAGTTGATGTAACTTGAACTTTGAAAGATCTATTCTCTAAGGTTGTATGAAGATTGATTAGAAATGACCGAAAAGCATTTTGTCCAACAGAATGTAGCCAATACTACAAATGACTTGATTGGAAATTTGTCCTTACACAAACATCGAGAATAAGAATGCTCTGAGGGGTTTCCTGGTCACATTACGACTAATTATCCTTCCTTGTTAGTGGGAACCAGAGGTAGGTAGATTAAGTGTGGATTTAGTGTGACCCAAATACTATAAGGGAGAAAGCTCTAAGGGATTTTATGGTCACCTCACAACTAGTTATCCTTCCTAGTTAGCGAGAACTGGGGGTAGAGAGATTAATTGTGGATTTAGTGTAACCCAAACACTGGGAGGGAGAAAGATATGTGGAGTTTCCTAATCACCTCATAACTGATTATCCTTCTTGGTTAGTGAGAATGGGGATAGGGAGATTAAATGTGGATTTAGTGTGACCCTAACACCGGGAGTGAGAAAGCTCCAGGGGTTTCTTGGTCACCTCACGACTGGTTATTCTTCCTAGTTCGCAGTAACCATGGGTATGGAGATTATATGTGGATTTAATGTGACCTAAAGACTGGGAGGGAGATATCTCTTGGGAGTTCACTGGTCACCTCATGACTGGTTTTCCTTCCTGGTTAGTGGGAACCAAAAGTAGGGGATTAAGTGTGGATTTAGTGTAACCTAAACATCAAGAGGGAGAAAGCTCCAGGGGGTTCTTGGTCACCTCATGACTAGTTATCCTTCTTAGTTAGCAAGAATCGGGGGTAGGGGGATTAAGTGTGGATTTAGCGTGACCCAAACACCGGGAAAAAGATATCTCTGGGGGGTTCATGGTAACCTCATGACTGGTTATCCTTCATGGTTAGAGAAAATGGAATAGGGAGGTTAAAACTGGATTATATGTGACCCAAATATCGGGAGGCAGAAAGCTTAAGAGGGGCGTAGGGTAACCCAATTTTTTACTTTAGTTTTATCAAAGATTCAGAATATTCCAACCCCTTTTTATTTTAGGTCGCTCTGGGGTTTGATGGAGTCTATTGAGGTATAGGATCACCTCATGACTGGATATCCTTCCTAGCTAGCAAAAAATGAGGTAAAGGATATTAAGTGTGAACGAATGGTGATTAACACACCGAGAGGGAGAAAGCTCCGAACAAGTGAGGGATATTATGATTTTAGACTTTGGTTTTAGCAAAGATTCAGAATATTTAAACCCCTTTATATTTTAGGTCACTCCGAGGACCAGACGTAGAAACATGATGTTTAGATGGCGTCTTGATGAAACGCTGGGTTTTCTATTTTAGGACCCATAGGGGACTAAATGGTTTGGAGCTTAGGGATCCCTATTTTAAGTCACATAAGGGACCAAATTATTTTAAAGCGCACGGCTTCTTATTTTAGGTCACGTGGGGTCTGAATTGGTTTTAAAGCCTAGAGCTTTCTATTTTAGGTCGCATAGGGGACTGAGTTATTTGAATTATGGGGCTTCCTATTTTATGTCACATAAAAGACTGAGCTTATTTGGATTACAAGTGAAGAGTGCGCGTATGTTCAAATAAAGAAATTATTTAATTAAACACAGTTTTTCAATTAAATCCTAAAAACATGCATCTAGATGATTTATCAAATAAAATAAAGCATGTGACACAAAATATCAGGAAAAATTCCTGCAGGGCAAAACCATATTATTTTCACCATAATTTATAAAGAGCGGTTACACGGATTATAATGAAAATAAGTGTGACATACGAAGTACCCGTAGATGTCAGTTCCGATGTCGTCGGCTGGAATCTTTCGCAAGAACTCCAGATGGGTAGCAATGAAGAATGGGCCGGCTTCTCCACAAAATACTCCAAAATGAGTAAGAATAATCTTTTGAAGGTTTATCATGTGCACTTGATAAATGGGAGTGCAAGTGTGAATTTAAAGAGGCATAAAGCCTTAAAATTATGAAGTCTAAAAAGACTTAAAATGATGAAGACTAAAAAGAGGTTGGTTTGGAAATAGAGTTGAAAAAAATTCTTTGAAACACTTGAGTAGAAAGGGACATAAAGAGATTTGCGTCACTCCATTATTATTTTTCTTCTCCATTTTCAAAGGGCCATAACTTCTTCACCGTAGTCAAATTGAGGTGTCGTTTCTTCCAGTATCTTTGTGGAGTCGAGCTCTTCAACTTTCCAGTTGACCAGTCCTCCAGATGGTGGCTGTAAAACTTATCAAAATGCCCTTGAACTTTCATATCGTGCTTTCTTTCACTGTTTTGACTTCTCTTACGTACCACTTGCATAAAGTGCCTAAAATCGTGGAACGTGAAGTCGTTGAGGCAGAATTAGGACAGATGATGGAGACGTTGAATGCTTGATTCCCAATATTCAGATAGATGCCATAATATGAGATCGTGTAGAGATGTGCCGAATGTAGTGGTATCAGACATACAAACTGTGATCTAGGAAAACAGAAAATTCCTAGATACTACCTGAACATTTATAAAATTATGTCCTTACAACAAGGTTCTCTCTTTTAGATCATATAGGAGATCGAATTAGTTTGAAGCACATGGCTTCCTATTTTAGGTCATGTAGGAGACCAAAGTTATTTGAAGCGTACTGCTTCCTTTTTTAGGCTGCATAGGGGAACGAAGTTATTTGAAGCTTAAGGATTCCCATTTAAGGTCACGTAGGGTACCGAGCTGGTTTGGAGCACATGGAAACCTTTGTTAGGTCGCATAGGGGGCCAAATTAGTTTGAAGCTCAGGGCTTCCTATTTTAGGTCTCGTAGGGGACTAAAGTTTTTTAGTTCAGGGCTCCCTATTTAAGGTCACGTGGGGGACGAGTTGGTTTGGAGTGCAGGGCTCTTTATTTTAGGTCGTGTAGGGGACCGAGTTTATTTTGATATAGTAGATGTAATGTCACTCCTATTTACAGGGTAAATAATGCGAAATATGTGTATGAAATAGAGCGAGCCTTAGCTCTTTTTATTAAAATGGTCATGATATATATGTATACAATAACAGAACAACGATATATATATAAACAAAGGTTCCGTTTCATTATCTATGAAATGGAACTTTTAGCTTGATCATGAAGGAAAAAGGTTCCATTTCTCTACTTTTGAACTGGCGGTAACAATATAATGTAACTTTAGAGTCAGATAATTATCCATTAGTCCCAATAGGTACGGTTTGTGGATGCCCATAGTGAGTTTGTCAGTTGACATTTTTTTCTTGGGATGCATTGAGAGAGATGGGTGTTTAGTGTTTATTTCTCTGGGAAGAAGTGTATGGGGGTCTCATATTTTCCCTTTTTAGGCTTCTTTAGTTTTTGAAGGATTATATTTATGTGTAGTTAATATAAGGATAACCCTGTGGAGTCTTAAAAATTCCCTAAAGCACTATTTTTTATGTTTAACCTATTTAGATCGTGCCAAATCTTTGATAGTTAGGGCACAATGATTATTGACAATTTTTTTTAAAATAGTTTTTTTATGTTTATTTTGACGGGGTATGAAATGATATCTCGAGTTGCCTATGTATCTCCGATTCAAAGACAACAGTGTATCTGTTTTTGAATGTTTGCAATAAAAATATAACTGAGAATCAGGTCCATATAGTTCTTTTTAAGTGGAAAAGAAGTTAGGGGATTAAAGTGTTTTAGCTGATTTCGGTGGATTTTTTTTATGTAGGGTTGGGAATGTGTATGGGCTTGCATAGTCTTCCTTTCCCTCTATGAACGATTATTCAACCTTTTCCCTTGTTACCATAGGCAGATTTAAGGAAATAATTTCTTCAAATTGGTCGAGATTGAAGAGTTGGAAAAACATGACTCTGTCCAGGTTAGCTATGGTAGCTTCCCTGCCAGAGTTTATTTTTTTGACTAGATAAGATCCTATCTAGTTGGGTGCGAATGTCCCTTCGGGAGTCTGGACATTTTTGATATCTTTCTCTAGGACTAGATTACCCTTTTTAATGTTTTGTTTATTGACTTGTGTGTTGAATGCTTGGTAGATACGCTGCTAGTACCCTTAATTATGGTAAGATTCCATTAGCCTTGTTTCATCGAGAATCTCTAGCTCATCATACGGTATTAGACCCAGTTGATTTTGGCAACTTAACTTTTGAGTATGACCTGTAGCGATGGTACCTCGAGTTTTATGGGTACAACTCCCTCCATGCCATAAACTAGTGAGTATGGCGTGGTCCCGATTGAATTTCATTCTGTGGTGCAGTAAATTCAGAGGGCTTGTGAGAGTTTTTTTGACTAATCACTGTATATACCAGTCATTTTATTGATGATGTTGTTAAAGTTTTTGTTAGTGGCCTTGACGACTTCGTTAGTTTGAGGCCTGTAGGGGGATGATTTATATCGTGTGATCCCGTACTTATGTAGTAGGTTTGAGACCTCCTTTTCTAATTGAGACCCATTATTTGACACTAACTCGTGAGGTACGCCAAAGCAATACATCATTTTTCATCGTATGAATTTGGTCACTTTCTTAGCATTCAAAACTCAATAAGATCCAGCCTTAACCATTTAGTGAAGTAGTGATGGTGACTAGTATGAATTCGTGCTCAGTAGAGGTCTTAGTGGTTACATTTCCCTATTATGTCTATCCCTTAAGTGGAAAAAAGCTAGGGTGAGGTAATGCGAAAGATTTCTTGGGGAGGCATATGTTATCGTGGGGCGTATAACTAACATTTGAGGCTTCTCTTGACGTACTTAATGTAGTCTTTTTGTATGATATTCGAGTAGTATGATTGTCTAAGGATTTTTATGGATAAGGTTTGACCACTCATGTGCGATCCACATTCATCTCTATGGATTTTTCCCATAATCTCGAGGGTTTCATCCTTCGTGACTCATCACAAGTGTATCCCATCAAACCCCATTTTATAGAGTTTCCCTCCATAGATAATGAATTGGGCATCAAATCGTCTCAGAGTAAGTCGGTTATTAGGAGAGGCATCCATTGACTAGTGATTTTTATCGAGCAATTACCATATGTATTGGTACTAAGTTTTGGGTTCTACTATCGTTTCTTCAATGGTGTCGATCTCAAAGAAGTATCAAGGGGTGTTTTAGCTAGTTACGATAATGTGATTTTCATAATCCCTTTCATCATGTCGATCATAGAGGCTAAAGAAGAAAATGTGTATGCAAAGTTATTTTTATCCCTTAGGAGAAAGTCTAATCAAAGATGTTTAAATCGCGAGCATACCTCTTCTAAGTAGTAAGGTATAGTTGAAGTTTATTGTCACGAATTTTCTAATTACCCAGTGTTTGATTGATGGCTACGATTCATAGGCCTTTAGATCGGTGATATCCATCTCTAGGGATATTTTGAGATGCGTGATGCAAGCTTTATACTCTTCTATGTTATCGATGCACTCATATATGATCTTGATAGCAATGGGGAGTCATCATGAGTCGGGGTATAAACATCCATATACCGAATCCCATTTTATTAGAGGCCATATCAAAGTACAGTTCCTAAGTTTCCCTATTATTTAAGGTGAACAAGTCCTCATCTTCGAATTCTACCTCGTATTATTCTTCCTCAGCTAAGACGGGTTACCCTGCAATGAGGTCGGAGATGGATCTCCCTTTAGTGACATTTTACGTGACGTATGTGTTCTCAAAATTAGATATCATAAGTATCCATTTGGCTACTGTGCTAAAGAGGGTGGTATTCTCTAATAGATATTTTAAGGGATATATCCTTAAGATGAGCCTTATATTGAAGGACATTATATAGTGATGAAGATTGCGCATAATCCATACGAGGGACACACAAGCCTTTTCCAATATGGTGTATTTGAGATCATAAAAAACTAGCCTTTTGTTGACATAATAGATGGAGCATTCCTTTTGCTAACTCTCCACATATTGGGCCAGTATGGATTCGAAATCCATGTCAATTATGGTCATGTAGATCAAGAGAGGTTTTCCCAGTTCCAGAGGTACTAGCGTGGTCGGGTAAGTGAAATACTCTTGTATTTTCTCAAATACTTCTTGGCATTGAGTTTTCCACTCTTTGGTTGAGTCCTTTTTTGATTTTTTTCAAGATGGGTTCGTAAATAGTGGTGAGATGGTTGATGAATCGGCTTATGAATTGTACCTGGCCTAAGAACCCTCTGGATTTTTTTTCTATCTTGGGGACGACATTTCTCATATGGCTTTAACTTTGGTATGGTCTACTTCGATTCCATCTTTACTGATAATGAATCCAAGTTCTTTCCCCTTAGTGACCCCGAAGACACATTTATAAGGATTTAACCTCATTTTAAAAAGGCGCAATATTTGAAAGAATTTTTGGAGTTCCATAACTTTTCCCTACCAATCTTTCGATTTGATAATCATATAGTCCATGCCGACCTCCACTTGCTTATGTATGAGGTCTTACAGGATGGTAGTGACTATTCTTTAGTGAGTGGCACTTGCATTCTTTAGGCTGAAGGGCGTAACTATATAACAGTACGTACCCAAGGGGTAATGAACTTGGTTTTCTCCCGATGGTCAGGGCATATTTTGATATAGTTATAGGTCATAAATCCATCTACAAAGGACTTGATCACATTATTGGTCTTTCTATCCACTAATAAGTCTGTGTATGGTAGAGGGAAGTCATCCTTGGGGCAGGCGTGATTGAAATCCCATAAGTCTATGCAGATTCGGACTTTCTCATTGATTTTGGGTACTGGCACGATAGTGGCTAGACAAGTGGGGTCTCTACTACTCAGATGAAACTAACGCTGAGTTGTTTTTCTACTTTCTCCTTTACTTTTAAGAACTATTTGGGTACGAGCTCGTTTAGTCTCTATTTTATGGGTTTGAGTATCTTGTGCATGGAGATAGTGGGGTTAATGTCGGGTATATCGGCATGGTATTAAGAAAATACATCTACAAATCCTGTGAGGATATTGACAAGCTCTTTCTGCTCGTTCTCATTTAAGGAGGACCCTATTTGTAACTGTTTGGGGTTTTATAAAGTGCCCAAGTTTATGGTTATCATGTCATCCTCATTGGGAAACATGTGTCTATTTTGACTTTGGTCAAGTTTTTGTAAGCATTTTAAGTATTTTAGATCCACCGAGTTATAATTATTAAGTGTGAATTCCAATCCATCATTGGATTCGTAATCATCACATGTCACATACACAAGCAAATACTGGAAATCACTGTTTATTGTGCCATTAAAGGAAGGAGGGAAACATTGATAATAGTATAAAAATATGCTTTAAAGAGGGATATATTAGGAGATGGGATAAGGGGGAACTCTTGAACAAACAAAACAGACTCAAAGGGACTCCATATGGCGAGTGTCGGGATACATCCAATAGAGGTCCAATTATTAAGTACTACAGTTCCGTTGATGTTGGTGATGAGATGGGTCGGATTCTTTTGAGGTGCTTTTTGAGTGACCTTCTGGTGCTTTAAAGCTGTTATGTCTACTATTTATAAATAACAATTGTACATAATTATCAATAATTAATATAATTACAGAATTAAAACAGAATTACAGAAATGAAACACTTACTTGAATTTACAGAAATAATATAAGAATAAAAGAAATTATCCGAGCCCTGTTAAGAACAGTCTCCTTAAGACAATTTATTCCCTCCAATGTGCTCCGAGGTTGATGAATATTGTCTCCCAAGATAGAACGGATTTTCCAATTAATTATGTAGCATGACAATAATTAATTACAACGAACTCAAATTTTGTGTCTCATACTCAACAACAATGCAACAGATGCTATGCAGAAAAAAAATTTCTGAAGAGGATATGACAGGAATTTTCAGGAAGAAAAATGACAGCAATTCTGAAGGAGGGAAAATTTTTCATTCTTAAAAACGGAGGGAGGCATCTGTATTTATAGCGAAGTAGGTTATGGTAGGCAAATAACTGTCAAAACAGTTAAACGAATTAACTGTTGACTGTTGGCAATAACTGTCAACAATTTATTAATTTCATAATTGATTAATAATTAAAGCCCAGAAAGTTAAATAAATTCGGCCCAAAAATGTAGGAGATTTTTATAAGCCCAAGCCCGAGCCGAGCCGAGCCGAGCCGAGCCGACCGGACGGACTTACGGACTCGCGCGCGCGCGCGTGTGGACTTTTGACCGAAAGTCAACCCATGCATAACTTAGGTCATCTCCCCTTCAAAGAGTTGGGATACCCCAAGGCATCCAAGCCTTAGTCCATACTTGGGGTGTTATTAACTCATCAAATTTCCACTACTCTTCCAATGTGGGACAAGAGTTAAAACACACCCAATTCATTAACTTTCATTGCCTTGTGAGTCACTTTGGGGACATATTTATCATTCATAACTTATTAAAATTGGACGTATGAGTATACTACGTTAATCTCCTTGCGGAGGTGAACGCGTTATGGTCCCACGATTTTCGTAGTGTGGGTCCCACCTAAATTTGAGCTCAAAGTTGCTCAAAATTCTATCCAGAAAATTCTGGACAGCTTTCTAAAACCCAATTCAAGTCCAATTTTCCAACAATCCCCCACATGAATGATATATCGCTATAAATAAAACCAAATAGATGCTAATGCAGATGCAGACACAAGTTGAGTAAAACTGAAGACTTATTGCATCGGGAGAAGTAGCCTAGTGGCCTTGAACTCTCCTTAGTGATATACTATCGGATTTACTTGGTTAATCAGTAGACTTCACGTCCTTGAACCGTCAACCGTTTTTGTAAACCTAGACAACAGTATTCGCACAACAATTCTTCAACACAGTTGGTTCTCACGTTTGTGTTCATTTTGGCCGTGAACACCACTTGGTTCCGCAAGTATTTTAGAGAATATGCCTTTCATTATTCTCATAGAAGTGGCCCCCTTCTTACTCACGTAGGTGACTTCCATAAAGAGTATTCTGCAATACCCCACTTAGACGTACTAAGATATAGATGTCATTAAAATCATAACTTATCCTAATTTCGCGGCAGATATGCATTGCCTCATCTTTGGAATGGATAGGATGGAATATCCTCCAGTGCTTACTGAATACAACGTAGTTCGGTTTGCCCATTGAACTTAGATCTTGGGATCTCCAGTCACCTAGGTTGGGTTGCCACTATATTGATTCTTATTTATTTATAGGCTTTAGACCCATTCCTCTCGATGATCTTTCAACTTGCTCTCGGTTTAAACCTTTCGTTAGTGGATCCGATATATTATCTTTTGACTTTACATAGTCAATTGAGATAATTCCGTTTGAGAGAAGTTGTCTAACTGTATTGTGTCGACGACGAATATGTCGTGACTTTCCGTTATACATGTGATTTTGTGCCCTTCCAATCGCTGATTGGCTATCGCAATGTATACATATTGCGGGCACGGGTTTAGACCAATTTGGAACATCCTCTAAGAAATTTTGAAGACATTCAGCTTCTTCTCCAGCTTTGTCTAGTGCAATGAATTCAGATTCCATTGTCGATATATCAATGCATGTTTGTTTTGAGGACTTCCAAGATACGACTGCACCTCCGAGGGTAAACACATACCCACTCGTAGACTTAGAGTCTTTTGTATCATATATCCAATTTGCATCGCAATGTTCTTTAAGAACAGCTGGATATTTTGAGTAGTGCAGTCCATAGTTTTGAGTATATTTTAAATAACCCAAAACTCTCAATATAGCTTTCCAGTGATTACTTCCTGGATTACTCGTAAATCGAATTAACTTACTTATTGAGTATGCTATGTCCGGCCTCGTACAGTTCATGATATACATTAAGCTGCCGATAATACGAGAATATTCTAGTTGAGATATGCTTTCACCATTATTTCTTGCAAGATGTAAATTTACATCTACAGGTGTCTTGGTAGGACTAATATCATACTTCTTGAATTTTTCAAGTACTTTCTCTATGTAATGAGATTGAGATAATATAAGTCCATCCGATATTCTAGAAATTTTAATTCCTAATATAACATCGGCGATTCCCATATCTTTCATGTCAAATCTACTACTCAACATTTGTTATGCCTACTATTTATAAATAACAATTGTGCAGAATTATGAATAATTAATATAATTACAGAATTAAAATAGAATTACAGAAATGAAACACTTACTTGAATTTGCAGAAATAATATAAGAATAAAAGAAATAATCCGAGCCCTATTAAGAACAGTCTCCTTAAGACAATTTATTCCCTCCAATGTGCTCCGAGGTTGATGAATATTGTCTCCCAAGATAGAACGAATTTTTCAATTAATTATGTAGCATGACAATAATTAATTACAACGAACTCAAATTCTGTGTCTCATACTCAACAATTGTTTTGTAGTTTTGACAATTTCCAAGTTACTACCCATGATAAGCATATCATCAACATAGAGGCATACAATGACATATCCATTTTGAATGTATTTAAAGTAAACACATTTATCGCATTTATTAATTTTGAAACCATTTGATAACATTGCATTATCAAATTTTTCATGCCATTGCTTAGGTGCTTGTTTTAATCCATATCCTGATTTAACAAGCTTACATACTTTTTCTACTTGTCCGGGAGCTTTGAACCCTTCAGGTTGCTCCATATAAATTTCCTTGTCTAGTTTACCGTTTAAGAATGCAGTTTTTACATCCATTTGATGTATTTCAAGTCCATTAATAGCAGCTATTGCTATTAACATCCGAATGGATGTTATTCTTGTTACCGGTGAATATGTGTCGAAGTAATCCAACCCTTCCTTTTGCCTATAGCCTTTAGCTACAAGTCTAGCTTTATATTTATCAATTGATTCATTGGCCTTCAATTTCTTTTTGAAGATCCATTTATAACCTAACGGTTTTGAACCTGGTGGAAGATCCACTAGTTCCCATGTATGATTTTGTAATATGGATTCAATTTCACTATTAATTGCTTAATTGGAAGCATCGGGTAAGGATATAGATTCTTTATACGATTGAGTTTCATTTTCTAACAAATATGTTAGAAAATCCGGACCAAAAGAAGTCGAGGTTTTTGCTCTTTTACTACGTCTTGGTTCATCCTCTATTGATTCAATAGGTTGATGAGTACCACTTGTAGTACCTTGATTTGTCCTTTTAGAAGGACCAGATTCTCGGGTCATGTTATACGGGAATTCATTTTCAAAAAATGAAGCATCCCTCGATTCAATAACCGTATTTACATGTCCAAAATCTCAGATTTATAAACTAGAATTCGATATGCACTGCTATTAGTAGCATAACCGATGAATACACAATCCACGGTTTTTGGCCCTATTCTTACCTTTTTAGGTTTAGGAACCATCACTTTGGCTAAGCAACCCCACACTCGTAAATATTTATAGGAAGGCCTTCGACCTTTCCATAATTCATAAGGTGTCTTGTGAGTCTTTTTGTGAGGTACTTTATTGAGAATGTAATTAGCAGAAAGTAAGGCTTCCCCCCCACAAATTTTGTGGAGCTCCTGAACTTAATAACATTGAGTTCATCATTTATTTCAAAGTACGATTTTTGCGTTCAGCAACACCATTCGATTGAGGAGAATAAGGAGCGGTCGTTTGATGAATAATCCCATTTTCAGAACAAAATTCCTCAAATGGATATTCATATTCACCTCCTCTATCACTTCTAATAGCCTTTATCATTTTGCTTAATTGATTCTCAACTTCATTCTTATATTGTTTAAATGCATTAATAGCCTCATCTTTACTATGTAACAAATATAGATAGCAATATTTTGTGCAATTGTCAATAAAAGTAATAAAATACTTTTTCCCACCTCTAGTTTGAACAAATTTTAAATCACAAATATCGGTGTGAATTAAATCTAAAGGTTCAGTTATCCTTTCAATAGAATGGAAAGGTAATCTAGCTAATTTAGATTCCACACAAATTTCACATTTATGATTTTTATCAATATTAAATTTTGGCAAAAATTCCAAGTTAATTAATCTACACAATGTATCAAAATTAACATGTCCTAATCTAGCATGCCAAATATTAGATGATTCAATCAACTAAGAAGAACTAGCAATTTCATTCATTGAAACAAATGTTTTTGGGGTTACAGTAAGAACATTGAGTTTAAAGAGCCCCTCATTTAGGTAGCCCTTTACTACATACATGTCATTTTTAGACAACACAAAGCGATCAGACATAAACACAAGCTTGAAACCATTTTTAGTAAGGAGAGATCCAGAAATCAGATTCTTTCGGGTATCAGGCACGTGAAGAACATTGTTGAGTAAGTTCCTTTCCAGAAGTCATTTTCAGAGTTATCTTTCCTTGTCCCACCACCTTCGAAGTGGAAGAATTTCCCTTAAAGAGATTTTCTTCATTTTTCAAAGGCTTATAGGTGGTGAACATCCATTTGTTTGCACAAATATGTCGTGTGGCTCCAATATCCACCCACCATTCCTTGGTATTTCCAACCAAGTTACATTCAGAGACTACGACAGAAAGATTCATATCCGCCAAATCATTGGTGATATTCTCACCCTCAGTTACATTTGCTTGAGAGTTATTTTTATTTTGCTTCTTAGGCTTACGACACTCACTTGAGCGGTGTCCCGGTTTACCACAATTGTAGCATTTGCCTTTGAACTTTTTCTTATTATGTTTGGAAGTGCCTTCCCCATCATACTTTCGTTTGTTCTTTTTAGAACCTTCAACGACATGGACCTTTGTTTCCATCGGATTCTTCCCACTTTTCTTTTGAGACTCACGGTTGTCTTCTTCGATTCTTAGCCTGACCACCAACTCCTCCGCATTCATCTCCTTACGCTTGTGCTTGAGATAGTTTTTGAACAAAGTCCAAGATGGTGGCAACTTTTCAACAATTGCAGCAACTTGGAAAGTTTCACTAATTGACATTCCTTCAGCATGAATGTCATGGAGGATTACTTGGAATTCTTGCACTTGCGAGATTACAGATTTAAAATCAACCATTTTGAAGTCCAGAAAACGCCCGACCATAGATTTCTTCATCCCAGCATCTTCAGTTTTATACTTCTTTTCCAAAGAATTCCATAATTCTTTGGATGTCTTGATAGTGCAGTAGACATGATACAGAGTCTTGTCCACGTAGGCCAAAATATAATTTCGGCATAGGTAGTCCGAATGCTTCCAAGCATCGACAGCAACAACCTTTTCAGCGTCATCTCCCTCTTGAATAGAGGGGCAATCTTCATATACAAACCTGCCCAGTTGGCAGGTAGTGAGATAGAAGTACATTTGTCCTTGCCAACGTTTGAAGTCAGCCCCAATGAACTTTTCCGGTTTCTCCCCCTGTGGCATAGATACGGGTGCAGTCACATTTGTGTTGGTGACAATCATTTTCGTAGGAGTAGTGTTCGTACTTTGCGATTCCATTTCTGTTACAAAAACAGAATTTTTATCAATGATAAATTCATATATAATGAATTAATCAAAACAGAATACAAAATTCTGTGCACCAATTTTCTCCAAATATAATTTACAATAAATGAATTCCAAAAGAATTCCAAATAAAATTCAGACTTAAACTATAATATAAACAGAATTCCGTACAAAACAGAATTAAATATAAAATCTGTGTCACACTAATTTTTAATAATAAAAGGAATTCTGTACAAAACAGAATTATAATTTAAAGATTAAAATTTTTACATAAACAGATTTTAACAAGAATACACAAATAAAATTTTATTTTCTAAAATAGTATAGAAATTAATTTCTATATCAAAACTGTTTTACTCATTTCTACAATAAAGCAGTAAATTAATTCATTTTATTATGTCAAAACATATTTATTTCCAGCAAATAATTTCTGTAATAAAAAAAATTATGTACACTAAAACACAGTAGAACTTAATAAATTGTCTTAAGATTGTTATGTCTACTATTTATAAATAACAATTGTACAGAATTATGAATAATTAATATAATTACAGAATTAAAACAGAATTACAGAAATGAAACACTTACTTAAATTTGCAGAAATAATATAAGAATAAAAGAAATAATCCGAGCCCTGTTAAGAACAGTCTCCTTAAGACAATTTATTCCCTCCAATGTGCTTCGAGGTTGATGAATATTGTCTCCCAAGATAGAACAGATTTTCCAATTAATTATGTAGCACGACAATAATTAATTAATGAACTCAAATTCTGTGTCTCATACTCAACAACAATGCAACAGATGCTATGCAGAAAAAGAATTTTCTGAAGAGGATATGACAGGAATTTTCAGGAAGAAAAATGACAGCAATTCTGAAGGAGGGAAAATTTTTCATTCTTAAAAACGGAGGGAGGCATCTGTATTTATAGAAAAGTAGGTGACGGTTGGCAAATAACTGTCAAAATAATTAAACGAATTAACTGTTGACTGTTGGCAATAACTGTCAACAGTTAATTAATTAATTAATTAATTTAATAATTAATTAATAATTAAAGCCCAGAAAGTTAAATAAATTCGGCCCAAAAATGTAGGAGATTTTTATAAGCCCGAGCCCGAACCGAGCCGGCCGGCCGGACGGATGTGCGCGTGCGCGCTTGTGGACTTTTGACCGAAAGTCAACCCGTGCATAGCTTAGGCCATCTCCCCTTCAAAGAGTTGGGATACCCCAAGGCATCCAAGCCTTAGTCCATACTTGGGGTGTTATTAACTCATCAAATTTCCACTACTCTTCCAATGTGGGACAAGAGTTAAAACTCACCCAATTCATTAACTTTCATTGCTTTGTGAGTCACTTTGGGGACATATTTATCATTCATAACTTTTTAAAATTGGACGTATGAATATACTACGTTAATCTCCTTACGGAGGTGAACGCGTTATGGTCCCACAATTTTCGTAGTGTGGGTCTCACCTAAATTTGAGCTCAAAGTTGCTCAAAATTCTGTTTAGAAAATTCTGAACAGCTTTCTAAAACCCAATTCAAGTCCAATTTTCCAAACATCCCCCACATGAATGATATATCGCTATAAATAAAACCAAACAGATGCTAATGCAGATGCAGACACAAGTTGAGTAAAACTGAAGACTTATTGCATCGGGAGAAGTAGCCTAGTGGCCTTGAACTTTCATTAGTGATATACTATCGGATTTACTTGGTTAATCAGTAGACTTCACGTCCTTGAACCATCAACCATTTTTGTAAACCTAGACAACAATATTCACACAACAATTCTTCAACACAGTTGGTTCTCACGTTTGTGTTCATTTTGGCCGTGAACACCACTTGGTTCCGCAAGTATTTTAGAGAATATGCCTTTCATTATTCTCATAGAAGTGGCCCCCTTATTATTCACGTAGGTGACTTCCTTAAAGAGTATTCTGCAATACCCACTTAGGCGTACTAAGATATAGATGTCATTAAAATCATAACTTATCCTAATTTCGCGGCAGATATGCACTGTCTCATCTTTGGAATGGATAGGATGAAATATCCTCCAGTGCTTACTGAATACAACATAGTTCGGTTTGCCCATTGAACCTAGATCTTGGGATCTCCAGTCACCTAGGTTGGGTTGCCACTATATTGATTCTTATTTACTTATAGGCTTTAGACCCATTCCTCTCGATGATCTTTCAACTTCCTCTCGGTTTAAACCTTTCGTTAGTGGATCCGATATATTATCTTTTGACTTTACATAGTCAATTGAGATAATTTCGTTTGAGAGAAGTTGTCTAACTGTATTGTGTCGATGACGAATATGTCGTGACTTTCCGTTATACATGTGATTTTGTGCCCTTCCAATCGCTGATTGGCTATCGCAATGTATACATATTGCGGGCACAGGTTTAGACCAATTTGGAACATCCTCTAAGAAATTTTGAAGCCATTCATCTTCTTCTCCAGCTTTGTCTAGTGCAATGAATTCAGATTCCATTGTCGATCTAGCAATGCATGTTTGTTTTGAGGATTTCCAAGATACGACTGCACCTCCGTATGAATATCCATTTGAGGAATTCCAATATAAGAATGAAGTTGAAGCCTTTCTGCAAGAGATGATGACTTTCTCATTTCACGGATAGTTCCATGGGAGTTTACCTGTTGTATCCAGAGTCTCAACTAAAGGCGGAATTTCAGATGGAGAGGTTGTCGAGTCTAGTACATGAAAGTAGAGATTGAGTTAAGGGATACTGGCTAATCGGTCTTTTCTATGGTGGTACCTCGGGTGGCCGAGACTGTGTACCAGCCATGAAAGCATTTTGCGGGGCTTAATCGATATTACCTCGACAGACACCGCAGAAGGTGTACGAGTGTTGGGGATTAGGGGAAGAAGTACGTTCTCTCCCGTTTCGATCGTAGTAGTGGCCTATTACAGGCATACAAGTGCTAGGCCTAGTACCCAAATTTTGGACTGCATGGTGTGTGTCACCGTAGTGATGCTTTCAATATGTCTCAAGATTTGATCCATCACTGATGGTGCTTGGTCTACTTCAGTTGACATGGAGCGTACTGGAAAGAAAATGTAACAATTATGGGCAAGGAGTTCACTGAATAAAACTATGCGACCACACAGAGCGCGTACTCATGTTTCTAGGGTAGGAACTTAGGGGTGAACTCTCTGTTGATACATGTGATTTTAGAAAAATTCGGGGAGCCTATGTTCAGGTTTTGTGGGCAGAAGGACACAGGGGTAGAAGACACACACATGCGTGACTTTTTCTGATGAAATTATTTTATTATTTTTTATAGTTTATGGACGACTTTTTTGGGGGGGTTATTTTATTTCGTAGTATCTTCAAAGGGGATGAACTTAACAGAGTCCGGTTGGATTCATTTGAACATTGACGAGTTCTTATTTTTGTAGTGCGAGGAGCGAGGAAATAATAAACTATAGTCCTGTATTTTCTCAACATAAAATGTGGTCAGGGGAATCCAACATACGCGAAATATTTTTTGGTAACAACTTGCGGATTCATACTATTTATCTTCCACAGGAAGGGAAGGACATTCATCCTAGAATCTTAGGGGTTTTATACCAATCTCTGTTCGTCTGAAAATTTTTGAAAAATTTCATCAGAGTAATTGACCCACAAGTATATGTTCAATCTGTATAGTAGTTTATGTACCTAGATCTTTTTCTATATGTAAAGGGTGATGCGACTCGATGATCGGTGGATCACTTTTCATTGTCATGGATCATGATATACCAAACTGCTAAGACTGAGCTGTAATACCCCATGATTTTAATGACTTTTAAAATGGGTTATATTTTAAATTAATGGATTAATTGGATTTTATTATTAATTAATTCATTTGGGTTTTATCCAAATTATGGATATTAAAATAAATGATTTTGTATATTACTTAAAGATATTTAGGTAATATATGAATGTGATGATTATTGATATTGCTGTGAATTAATAATTCAGTAATTTGAATTTTTAGTCGGACGCGGTATGGGACGTGTCGAAACTAATTTGTTAAATTAAAAAGGGAACTTATTTTTTTATCGACCTTATAGTCATTTCGACTGCGTCGTTGCGTTCAGAAGGGTTGAAATAGTCAAAAAAGTTTATTTGGATGTTGGTTTTGGGTCTCGGGTCATTTGGAAATGAAAAGACAACCAAAAAGGGCATTTTGGTCATTTTTACAAGGGGATGAATAGTGATTTCGGATTTTGTCTTATTATAAGTATTTGGAGATTAAGTGTACGTGGGTTCATTCATCTATTTTACACAATATTGAGAGGTCATCTTCTTGAGAGAGTGAAAGGTTGTTTGGGAAGAGAAAAGCTTGCTTGGAAAGGAGGAGAACTAAAGGCCAAAGGTCACCACCACCGAAAGTTGGCCAGAGAATGGGAGAACCACCTGTGTTATTCAACTCCAAAGGATAAGATCTTCATTTGAGGCAAGTGTTTGATAATTGCAATCTAAGTTTGTATATTTTCCATGTTAGGATAGTTATAAAAAGATGAGAATTTTACATGTTTGGAAGATAATGAAGAGTTGTTAATGGATTTCTGAAAAATGGAAGTTTATAGGAATCAAACTCATGTTGTAGGTAGATAGTAATCCATGAAATAATCCTAAATCTGTTGAAGAAATGCTGAGAATCAGTGGTGTGTTCTTGAAGATATCATGTATATAATTTTTTGGAAAAAGAGGTTAAACATATGCTTTTAATTCAAACTCTTGATGATTCTAGGATGTTTAGAGAATTAGAAATCATTCACATATGTTGCTATATCATATAGTAAGGTTTATAAGGAATTTGGGTAGTTAATATGAAGGTTTGAATGATCTAAAGTGATGAAACCCGTAGTATAAGAAATGCAGAAAAACTGGGCTGTTATCTGGGCGATCGATCGATCGACCCCCTGCATTCGATCGATCGACTTCCACAGAATCCTTGAAGTTGTTTATTTTTGATGCTTATTCGTATTCCAAACCTTTTCTAAATCTTTGGTGATTATTAATTGAATATAATGGGACTTAGAGAAGATCAGTAAGCCCTAGTTAAGAATTGAATTAATCTGATTGGGATTTAATTGATTAGAATAATGGTAAGTAAATTGAAAGAAATTTCGGTTGCTAGATTCAAGTGTTGGATTCTAATTGGTATTCATGAGGATTAAGGATAGGTCCAGTAGGGGAGATTTAATATAACACCTGAGTAGCCTTAGGGTTACAATTTGAACATCAAGGACTGAGTTTAGGCTCATTATTGATTGCGCAAGGACTGAGTGTAGTACAGGCGCTTAGTGGTATGGCTCCTGGATAGAAATGGGAGTTTAGACCACATTTGGTTTAAAGAGGGGATGAGGTTATCCGGGTTGCGTATTTGAAGTTGACGGACCTCTACGACTGACAAAGTTAAGTAGTAGTGTATTGGAGGGGTTCCTTGTATGGATTTCGCTTTGCGAGACGTTCCGCCCATAAACCTTAACGACGTGGGAGTGAAGAGATGTTATAGGATACGAGGATATTGGTTTTGTTGATAAGTCATAAAGTTTGAATGAAACACTATAGACTATGAATCATGTGATGATGGTATTCAATCCTAGTTGATAGAAGATGTGTTTATAAGAGATTAGAAACAATCGGTTTTAACCCTAATTAAAGAAGAGTTTAATTCGTAGTAATTCGGGAGATAAGATGATACGGAACAGTAGGATATTAGTGAATTTTTACTGACTAAATACATTGAGGAAAACCTATTTGAACCTTGAGTAATGAGTGAGGCTCGGGGATAATTAAATTAAAGAAGTAAAGTCATAATATTTTAATACGTAGGATTGAAAGAGAGATAATGCTACGTATAGGAATTATCTTAGGGTAATGTGAGTACCTTGTTGATATTATATTATAGGTATGATAATGACTTTTGATTGATTGATAATTTATGTGTATGACATACCTAGCTTACTTGCTATCGATGGGGAGGTTTGCGCGTGAGGGCAGTCATATCCTGATGAATCCATGGGATTTTTAATTTATCGCTCGAGAACATAGGTCTATGAATGACTTATCGGGGAGTTGATAAGTCCGTTGACTATGGGAACGTAGGTATGTGCGTGGCCCGTGGGTATGAGAACTGTGTTCGTCTCCAATTTATGTGTTGTTGTTTGTGGTTCGAGGAATCCTTACCGAACCTTTAGTCCCCTATTCGGCAACCAGCGATATTGGGACATGATAGCAGAGTAATGCATTGCACCGCAGCAGTGACTCGGGAGCCGTATTATTTATGTGTATATATATATATATATATATATATATAATGAATTAAATGAATGAATGGATATATTGTGGTTAAATCATCTACTGTGTGATAATTGTAGATAACGGTGAATTAAGAAAAAGAATTGAAATAAGTCAATGAATGTTTATTGAAAAGATTAATTCATATTAATGAGAAACGACTCATGTTAATGATAAACGTATAGGAATGATTATATGACGTATGATATGGGACATATGGGGTTATGATATGGGAATGGAATCATATTATGGAATTGGTGAAAAGGAACCATTAACTAGGAGGTTAATAGGAAACGTTAAGTGTGCACTCTAGATGAGAGGTGAGAATAGCAAGTGAGAGTTGGATACTAACATGTACATAATAAATGCTTTATTGCACTTGTTAAATACTTGTTGTTTTCAAAATCATTTTCACATCGGGATCTGACCCGTTTCCTTGCATATTCTCTTTTCTATTTTATCTTCTATATCAGGTGTCCAACAGCAGGGACGCGAACCTTAGAGGATTGTGACGAGCTTTGGAGCTATGGAATATTTCTTAGACGCCTATCTTCATTTGATTCACAATATTCGTATAGTTAGGGCATGTCGCCCAAAGGAATTCAGTTATCTCTTCTTTTTGAGTCAAATATTATTGTATTAGTGTCATTTTAATACATTCATCTATTGTTGGGATTACTGTATTGGATTATTATATGGGAATGTTTATTCCAATTGCATTTAAATTCGTTTGTGTTATCTTTTCGGTTATAAGTAGGGGTGTAAGCGGTACGGTTTGGTCGGTAAATAGTAGATACCAATACCAAAACCAAACTCTATATGGTAAAACCAAACCGTACCAGTTTACCACCCGGTACACCAAAATCAATACCAAAACCAAATCGGCTGGTATTTGGGTTTTTTTTGGTAATTTCGATTTTTTTCTGGTTTCGGTAAATTCTGATTTTTTCTGGTTTCGGTAAATTCTAGTTTTTCCTGGTTTCTGGTTTCGATTTTTTCTGATTTCAGTAAGCAACACTAAAAGTCCCAAAAAACCAAAAACAAAACCAACCAACTTTTTTAAATATTAAAACCAAAACCAAAACCAACTTTTTTCTGATTTTGGTAAATTCGGTACGGTAATTTTGGTAAATTCGGTATGGTATGATAATTTCGGTACGATTTTTTCTAGTTTCGGTAAATTCGGTACGGTATGGTAATTTCGGTACGGTTTTTTCTGGTTTCAGTAAATTCGGTACGATAATTTCGGTAAATCGGTTTTTTAAATATTAAAACCAAAACCAACCAACTTTTTTGCGGTAATTTCGGTTTCGGTAATACTGGTTTCTGGTATTTTAATATATGAAACCAAAACCATTTTTTTTCGGACCAAAACGGTACGGTATGGTAAAAACCCGTACCGCTTCCACCCCTAGTTATAAGTGTTGTAGAATATAATGTGTTATGTTATTCGTAAACTATAAATGAATTTTGTTGAATTAAAATTTGGAAAGTTTTTAACACCAGCTTAATTGGGTATTGGGTGATTAGTTAATGTTTTCGACAGAGATGCTAAGAATGAGCCAACTGTATGTTCTATTTTAATTTGGTATGGGACTGGCCACCCGGTATTTAATTAGGCGGGGTGTTACATGTGCAACCTTTAAGGTACGCGTGAAACCATTTTATCGTAGTACTAAATAGCCATGAGAGCCTATTCGATATACCCTAGTAGTGAATAACCATCAAACGTTCCCCATCAATGAGAACTTAGGATCAAGAGAAAAGTTGCATGATATACCATATGGATGGACTAAAAGAGTGAAGGTACTTATTAGTGACTAGCCTTTCGGGGAAGCGCTTTTCCAAAGTATAAACATTACCCGATGGAGTGACTTCTCAAAAGTATGAACCACTCCTAAGGAAAGGCAACATTTTTGAAGTATGAACTTCCTCTTGGGTAAAGAGACTATCCTGAAGTACGAACTTCTTTTCAACTAGTCGACTTGGGGCCTCAAGGGTATAGGTTTAAAAAATATGAAAATCAAGATTTTGTAGTGCATTATAAAAACTGGTAATCTTTCTTTTACACACTTTGATGTTTATTTCATCGCGAGGTCCTTCCTACGTACCTATATGTTTGGGAAAATTTATAATCATGTACATGGTGACCTAAGCACATGGTTGTGAGAAATTTTAAAACTAAGGCCACAAAACAATTCTAAAATTTGCGTAAAGTACTATGTAGGGGAACAATATTAAGTATATAAGAAAGCAAGCATAAAAGTAGTTTTGTTCCATTGATTTTTCCTCAGTGGATTCACCACAGAGATGTAAATGGAAATCTAGCTACGTCATTCAATATTGATTATGATGATAGAAAAATTATCCACAACAGAGTCACCACTATGGCGTTACGGGCCCCGGGAGCAAGCATGTGTCATTGTTGGCCAAGGAGAACTTGTGATGTAGTATTGGATGACCAGTGGTGTTTGTCTCCTTGTTTTTCGTTCCCCCAAAAAGGTTGGTTTATTAATTCGACATTTGGGTCAGTGACTTGCACCTCGATGTAGTTTGATACCATTCTCAATTTTGGTGCATGTCCATATTCGGTGTAGTTTTCATGCAGAACAGAGGGAATTTTGTAGGTTTTTTAGAGTCGTCAATTTATTTTATATAAAAATAAATAAAAGGTTCGGGTTAGCCCTTTTGGGATAATCTTAAGGCAAATTTTAAAGTATGTGATTAATCCAGAGATTCTTGTTATGTTGGTTTGGGAACCGAGTTATACATGGGGGAGGTTTTTGGTATCCTACTTGTTCTTTATGCTTCCTTAATTGTATTCTTATTATTTCTCTTTTCATTAATCGATTACTTTTCTGTTATTTTTATAACATGTTTAGAGACCTTAACTCGGGAATCCCTTCAACTTAAATAGGCGCCTTAGGTAGTAAAACTGTGCGAGTGAGAGGTTTAGAAACATCACTTCAATTGGTGTAAGAACACAATGGTGCTTATGTATGACTCCTTGCTTGTATGGCGAGTGACCGTTAATGTGTATGAAGGTGCGAGAAAGATCAACTTCGAGATAGTTTAATATCTCGTTCGAAGTTTGTGAGGGGTGAGAGATGGATGCATCTCAATGGGGATAATATATCATGAGAGATTATTGAGGCTCGAGTTCATGATAAGGACTCGGTGTTGCGCCTACATATTCATGTAACCATGAGATCAAATGTCTACGTAGTTCGATTGTCCATGTGTTCTAACATGATGTGTTTACAAGTGTAGGGATGCGCAAGAGATCTCGTCATTGAGATACTTTGATATCTCGCTTTGGTTATTTAGATGTAATGATTGAAAGTCAAGAAATGGCTATCTTAATGGGGAAACACATCAAGAGACATGTTGTCGAGTCTCAAGCTCAAGAGAAGGACTCGGTATTGTTCCTACATACCCAAGGGTACTTGGGATTATAAGAGAAAGATTTTATAATTACTCGTAGTTTAGGCTTTTTGGTAGTTTTAGCGTATCCTATTACAAACTGGCATCTCAAACCGAACGCTACATCCACATTATATCTAAGTTCATTTTAAGATACGTTAGTGACCGAGCACCGTTTTCGGGATTTTCACTAACACTCTAAGAAGCTATAAAACTTGTGGTTTTCTTGTCTTATATAAATTATCTTATGGGATGTTGGATTTTAAAATTGCCACTTTTTATATAAGGATTTTAGAAAGAAAAAAAATGTTTGTTTAATCTCGTTTAAATAAGATTGGATCTAATTTGAATGAGATGTGTGTTCTCATTTGAATCAGCTTTAAAGGAACTTTAAACCAGAGTTACCTGTCTTAACAGAAAATTCTCGTTTGAAACTGATTAAAAGGTTTTTCGAACGAAAAAAAGGTTTTGTTAGAACGAAACTAGATGTCGTTAGAACGAAGATATAGTTTTATTTCCAACAAGAAGCTATTTTAGTTCAAAGGACCCCGTCACCTCAAAATTTATATTTTTATTATATAAATCTATTTTGTTAAAAAACTCTCAAGACTTTTGGCGAAAATAATTTTCCAATATGTGTTCCAAAAATGTTCATACTTTGTTTTTCAAAATAAGATTTTGTTTTCTAAATCATACATCCCTCTATATGATTTGCGAGTTTGTGAAACCCTAGTTTCTATGCACCTTGCATAAACCCTTGTAGAGTCCATCTCTACTGCTGACTTGTGGAACTGAGGTTCTGCTGCTAAAGAAGAAGGTTAATTGGTTAAATGCCGAGGGAAGATCACTTCATGTGCATGATACTGGACTAGTCTGTATTCTGTAGACGATTTGAAGACTCTATATGTTATACTTAGTCATGCTAAGTAGTCCATAAGTCGACTGTGTCTATCAAAATCTTTACAGTGCTGAATAATAGGTTTTGCCCGAGAAGGATTTTTCTTTACTTCTTCGCATTTGTGTTTTGATTGTGTGATTGATTAGTAATTGATTTTAACTTCATCATCGCATATACACTTAATTTCTAATAAAGATAAAAATTGATTAAAATTTTAATTTGTATGTGAGTAACCTAATATACGAACTATCCATACGAACTTGCATTCTCAAATCGGTATCAAAGCTGGTTATACTACGTTTTTGTGTGATATTTAAAATTTTGGTTTAAATGGATAATTATCTTAATTGGGTACCTGTTTTTGATGGGTCACATTATCCGTTCTAGAAAGATATGATGAGATCTATTTTAAAATCCATTGATGGAAGAGTTTGACTTATTTATGAAAGAAGGTGAACACCACCCATAGTGACCAATGACGATGTCATAGGTCCAAAACTTATCACTGCTTGGACAACAAATGACTTTAAATGGGGTAATGTTAACTCACGCGACTTAAGTGACATTTCTAGAGCCGTCACCCCTAATGAGTTTTGTTGCATCATAACGTGCACCACATCTAAAGAAGCTTGGGATCCCTATAAGTCACTCATAAGATTACTAATATTGTGAAAGCTTCTAAACTGCAAAATCTCACCACTCAATTTGAGATTATTACCATGCTAGAGTCTGAGTTGTTTGATGAATATTATACACAATTATCTAATATCATTAACTCTAGTTTTAATTTAGGTGAGAAAATTCTTGAGACTCGTGTAGTTAGAAAAATTTTAAGATCACTTCTGGCCCATTTAAGTTACTATGCTTAATTCATTAGGGATATTAGAAACACTTAGGTCAGAAGAACTCGTGGAGACCTTCAAACGTATGAGATCGACATGTTTTCCAAAACTGTTAAACCTACGGAAAAGTGAACTGCATTAAAAGTTTAATCTGAAAAGAAAGAGGAAGTGTCGTCTGACTCTGATTATGATTTTGATTTGGATGATTTAGCCCTTTTTGCAAAAAAAATAAATAAAAAGTTTCTCAAATTCAAAAAAAAATAGTTCCAAAGAAAATTAAAGCTTTGATAAAGAAAAAATATTAATCGAGAAAGAAAAATTTTGAAAAAGCAAGAAAAGTTTGCCCTAAGAAAGAAAAAGAACTATGTTATGAGTACTAGGGTAAGGGTCACAAAGATCACGAGTGAGCTACAAGATTAAAGAGATAAGGAAAAGTTGCCTTCAATGCCACGCTTAGTGATAACGATGTCGAGTCAGTGGATTCCGGGGATGAGTCACCGCATGGACGTAACTTCACTGCATTTATGATTAGTAATGTTAGTAAATCTAGTGAACCTCACATCGATGAGGAAACTGATTAACATGATGACCTCGATAGTGAGTCTTATTCTAGAGAGGGGGGGGGGGGGGGGGAGATGACGCTTTGAGTGAGGGAGAGAGTGACCTTCAACGTACTTATGTCGAGCTTTACGCTAAGTTCTTTAAAACCATGAAACAAAATAAAGGTTTAGTGCTTAGAGCTTTATCTTTGAAGAAGGAGCTGAAATAGGCGAAAGAAAGAGAGTCCACGGTGAGAGTCTCTTTAGGAGAGAGAGTTATTTAAGTAGAAAGGGAAAATGATGACTTGGCCAACAAAGTGGCTAGTCTTAGAAGAGATCTTCAAGCATCTGTGGAAACTTGCGAAAAACTTGAAGCCCTTATATCTTAACTCGAGAAAGATCTCGAATGTGCTCGGGAGGTCAAGGTTACTATAGAGTATACATTAAACAAAGTTGGAAAGATGCTCCTGAGTCCCGCTTTAGGCTTTAAAGAGAGGCAAGGAATAGGTTATGACAGTGTATCCACTTTATATACCACACCAAAATCGGTTCCTAAATTTATGGTAGATCCTAATGGGCCTCGACTTAAACCACAAAAAGAGTTCAAACTAAGAAAGTGGACTAAGGTAGACCCAAACAAGTCTATGTTTGCACCTATTGCATGAGGAGAGGTCACCTTAGGGAATTTTTCTACAAGTTAGGTAGAAATAGACATACATAAACTCCTGCGCACCACTATAGGGACTTTACTAGTCTTAGAGAGCAAGTTGAGTTCCCAGTTATGAATTAACAAAGTTTAATGGAATAATTTCAATGGATGTCTATGTTGTTTGAGAACACTTTTAATTCTCCGACTAGAGCCACCAACGATAAGGGCAAACAAAAGGTTACCTCCACTTGGGTACCAAAGAAATACGACAAAGCCCTTTTTGTGCATGTTGTTTCCAAGGTTCAAAATACTTCTCAATTGTATTTTGATAGCGGGTTCTCTAGACACATGACTTGTCACATACCATTTTTTTTTACCAACTTTGAGGACTGTAAGGAAGGAAAAATCATGAATGTAACATATATGATCAATCCGGTGAACTTTTATTATAAAGAGTGTGGATTGAAGATAATTGCTATAGGATCATTCCCAAGTTCACCTTTGGGTGAAACTTTGCTACGATGTACTTTATGGAACTTTGGCATGAACGATTAGGTTATGTGAATTTTAGAGATCTTGAGAGATTAGTGAAAAAGGACCTAGTTCGACGCTTACTGTCACTTTGTAAACCAACTTCCTTGGTTTGTGGACCTTGCCAATAAGAAAAATAAATTTGAAGTCCCCATAGGAAGTTGAATACCATTACCACCACCGGTGTTTTGGAGTTGAATCACATGAATCTTATGGGTCCTACTCGCTTGGAGAGTTTAGGTGGAAAGAGATATATTCTAGTGATGGTTGATGACTTTTCGAGATACTCTATTATGGGGTTTCTTAGAGAAAAGTTTGATGCACTTTAGTTCTTAACAACCAAGTGTCATGTCCTACAAAAGTAACACGGTGTCACTATTAATTAGATGCACAATGACAACAACACTGAGTTTAAAAAAGTCAAAGTGGATAGCTATTGTGATGGAGTGGGCATCCAACACGAGTTTTTGACTATTCATACTTGTCAACAAAATGGGATAGTTAAGAGGAAGAACCGGATGATAGAAGAGATGGATAGATCCATGCTTCTTGGGAGAACCGTGCTTAGGCATTTTTGGGCATAGGTAGTGAGAACTATATGCCATACGGTGAATAGGGTATATCTTCGTTCGCACACATTACATAAGCCATTTGAGTTATGGACATGTAAGAAACCCAACCTATCATATTTTCACGTCTTTCGGAGTACTTGCTAAATCTTGAGAGATAGAAAGAACTTAGGAAAGTTTGACTCCCAAAGTGACGAGGGGATATTTTTAGGTTATTCATCCTAGAGTAGGGCTTATAGGGTGTTTAAACATGCAAGCCCTAAGGTTACGGAATCAATAAAAGTACAAATTAGAGATGATGAGCAACCGACGTCTATTAACCTTAGCCCCTAGTGTGAGGATGATGCACCCCCCGATGACGATCTCATCCTTACTCATACTACCCAAGTGGACCCCACTTTTGATTTGGAGGATCCACCCTCTTAGGTTCGAAAGAGTCATGAACCTACCGCTATAATTAATGATCCTACACTAGGTGTCAAGACTCGTGCTTAACTTGAGAATGTGGTTATCTACCTTTTCTACACCACCCTATTTGAGCCCAAGAATGTTAAAGAAACACTCAAGGATGAGAATTGGATATCCGCTATGCAAGAAGAGATGCTTCAATTTCACAAGAACGATGTCTGGGAGTTAGTTCCCCGACCTAACGAGACTAATGTGATTAATACCAAGTGGATTTACAAGAATAAGATCGATGAGAATGGTACCATAGTTTGCCATAAGAATAGGTTGTTTTCTCAAGGCTACACACAGATTGAGGGTATCGACTTTGACGAGACATTTACTCCTTTTTCCAGGCTGGAGTCCGTTCGCTTAATACTCACCATAGCATGTCATTTGCACTTCAAATTATATCAAATGGATGTCAAAAGTTCCTTCCTTAACGACATTCTACATGAGAAAGTGTACGTGGAACAACAAAAGGGGTTTTGTCGTACCCTGACTTAATTTTGTTAAACTCATCCTTTTAATTAGAGATAAATTGGCTTAAACAATGCTTTAATTTAAATCTCTAAGGAAAATAGCATAAGATTTTTTTTTTCCAAAGGTATGTGTAGATGAAAACATAACTGCCTTTACTTATAACTAATAAGTACTACATAACTTTACATAACCAAGATCCTTAGTTTAATAATTACACAAAAGAAATCCTGATATTCAAACCATACTAAATATCCGTCACTCCCCCGTTTTAAGGTCCTAACTTGGCAGTGAACTCCAAATTATAAGCATACCTGAAACAAAACATTATAGGAGTGTAAGATATAAAGGCTTAGTGAATAACCACATACCACACATATAACCAATTTGAATAACCATTTTTATTTTGTTTTAATGCTATAACCCAACAGGAATTGTGAAACTCTCGCAAGCCTGGACCCGCCACAGTCCAATTAACCCACTACACTTATTAGGGACCACCACATCCCTTTATTAGGCCCGAGTACACAAACCTTTAAGTTGGATTAACAGGACCACCACATCCCGTAGGACCCACCACCGTCCTTAACATTAAATAACATCACTTAACATTTCAATCATATGCATATGTTTCCTAAATACAACATCACTCCCATAAGCATTTTAACACATGTATTGAACTACACATTTCCATATGAAATTATAAGCATTTATATTTCATAAGGAAGGTCACTCACCTTGGATTTGGTGCTAAGATTAATACCAACTACTTCCTTGGTATGGTAGTATTAGCTGATTCCCCACCTCACGAGAATTCCTCGATTTATGGTGAATTTTCAAAGAAATTCTTCCTTAACTTTATTTTTCTCTCTCCATAAGCATATTTTTCTCAAGCTTGTAATAGGAAATGAAAAAGATGATAAGTTCTGCCTTATAAGCTTAAAAATGTGGCTATGCGACCACTTTAAGATGGTATTACGCGATTCGTTGGGCAAGGGGGCTAATAGGACAATTTCATTAATGACAGATTTGTCCTCCCTCGTAAAATCACCATAACTCACTATTTCGGGCCCCGATTTACTCTCACTTTGTGTCTATGAGTATATAACTTAAGCATATACAACTTTCATGTTTTGTGTTTCCCAAAATCATAAAACTAGTACACCTAATTTGGGCTCGAACAGAAGAGTAATTATTTACTCAAAATTTCAAAACTTTCACATTTGGTGGCCAAACATCGCCACTTTCGCACCAACACTCTAGCTTACTTTTTTATAAACATAATGATGCATTTAGAAACATATTTTTATGATGCATTTAACCACATAACCAATTTATAACTTATAACTCATAACTTATACTTAATCGTATAATTAACCTTACTAATCGTGTTTTAGGGCCTTACAGGTTTGAAGACCCAAATCACCCAGAAGATGTCTTTTATCTTAAGAAGGTCATGCATGGTTTGAAAAATGCACCCCGTAATTGGTAAAACAGGCTCACTTCTGATCTCTTAGCTTGTGGCTTCATAAGAGGGGGAGTGGATAAGATATTATTTATAAGGAGAGAGAGTGGTATTATCTTGGTTTCCCAAGTCTATTTAGACGACATAGTTTTTGGTTCCACATGATCCCGACATGGTCACACTTTTGAGTAGGAGATGAAAAATGAGTTTGAAATGAGCATGGTCGATGAGCTTACATTCTTATTAGGTCTTTAGGTGCGCCAACTAGAAGATGGGATATTCAAACCTCAATCCAAATATGTTAGGGACCTAGTGAAGAAATTTGATTTAGACACCGCTAAGCACTCATGCACCCCTATGAGTACATCGACTAAGCTTAACAAAGATACTTTAGGTAAGGATGTAGAGAAAACCATTTATAGGAGCATGATAAGTAATCTTCTCTACTTAACCGCTAGTCATCCCGACATTGCCTTTAGCATTAGAGTATGTGCACGATACTAAGCATCCTTAAAAGACTCACACTTTCTCGCACTTAAACGTATCATTAAATACGCTAGTGGCACTCTTTCCTATGGTATATGGCATTTCTTTGATACCAATAACTGTTTGTCCACCTATTTAGATGTCGATTGGGCTATGGATATTAATGGTAGTAGGAGCACCTCGGGTGGGTATTTTTACTTTGAGAGTGCTCTTGTCTCTTAGTTAAGTAAGAAGAAAAACTGCATATCTTTGTCCATGATCAAGGCCTAGTATATTACCATCGGGAGTTATTGCCTGCAACTTTTATGGAAGAAGCAAATATTGAAAGATTATGGGATTCAAAAGGCAAAATGACTATTTCTTGCGATGATACGAGTGCGATCCATATAACTCGTAATTTGATCCAACATTCGCATTAGGATACGTGAGCATTTTATTCGTGATCCCATTGAGGAAAAGGTAGTGTCCTTGAGCTTTGTGAGCATCGACCGTCAATTAATCGATATTTTCACAGAAACTTTAGATCCACTTAGATTTGAGGATCTTAGGAAATCTTTGGGTATTTGCTCCGTTGATTGAGTTCGGGTACTTTATCTAGTGTAAAATCTGTCATGTTCATATCTCATATTCCTATTGCTAGATTGTATTATCATTGTATTGATATGTTTTTCTCGTTGATAAATTTTGAAAAATACCAAAAAGATTTTCCGTTTTTATGAAAAAGTTTATAAACTTCAAAAAGATTTTTGGTTTTTAAGAAAAAGTTCAAAAAATCGAAAAAAAATTATTTTGATAAATTTTTTGAAAAGATAAAAAGATTTTTATATTTTCACCATATATGATGAATATTTAAGATATTTGGGTCACCCCTACATTCCATCCATTCACATGGCTTTTTTGTAGGGTTTTGAGACGTGACTTTGTTTCATTAGTGTACTTAATAATGTGTGGATAACATTTTGTTACACATTGATGATTATTTTCTAAATGTTAAACTGTTTGTCACCTTTATTGCACACGTGCACAAACTTTTTGAACATTGTACTTGCTTGTCATGTGTCGAATACATTGTTCTTATTTCAATTTTACTTAACAACGAACCAAATGTAAAAAGAGATAAGTTGTGTTTGTAAGAACCATTGCCCTATTTGCTTTTCCCAATTGATAAATGTTAAGCAATGGAAAGGGGCTACAAAAGAGTAAAATTCTCTTTGAGTTAAAGTCCCCATTTGCAAAAAGAGGCTAAAATATTAACGACACTAAAAAACATACGTGCCAAGGCCATTTAGTTTATATTCATTGATGCTTCGCTACATATGAGCATTATGATTTCTTTAAAATATTTTAGAGTGAATTCCTATATATGAGAGATTTTGAGGGAGTTATTGAGACACCCCGCCTAATAAAATACCGGGTGATCAGTCCTACACCAAATTAAAACAGGAATCCCAGTTGGTTCATTCTTAGCATCACTTTCGAAAACCTTTTTTTTAAAACATACTAACCACCTAGTATTCCAAAAAGCCGGTGCCAAATTTTTATCTTTTTAATTAAATAAAACAGCAACATGCGGAAAGATAATATGAGTCATACACAACACTGAATTAAATCAACAACATAAATAATTAAACAATTTACCGAATAAATCTACGGCCACCAAAGTAAATAGTCCAATAACAATCATCCAACAATAATAAATGAATCTGAAAAATGTATTGAAAATTCTGGGCGACAAGCCCTAAGTAAAACTGAAACTGATAAATGATTCCTACTCTAGGAAAGAATGAACGATGCGTCTAATCCAAGCTCCTGCTAGCATCCACATATGCCGCAGCTCCGTGTCCCTGGAAGAGAATATCAATCCTGGCAACCCTGTGGCTGGACCCCTAAAAGGTTTTGAAAATAATTTTTATAGCAAGGGTTAGAACCCAAAACATTTTGAAAATATTTAGTAAGTATATTATCTCTAGTAATTAAAAATGTATGAATGCGCTTAATATTTAAGTTAGTGTCGCACTCTCCTTAGGACATACTCATCCCTCCACTAATATTCACACCTAACGGTTACCTTAACCCCACTTAGTTGTACTACCTCATCCAACTAGTCTGAGTATAACCATCCCTTGCCTTCCTACTCTAAACCGAGTAATATTATTCATGGGTTAAAAGTTATCTCTCAAATTAATCCTAATTAATTCCTTTTAAATAATATCATATAACCGTGACACAAGTTATATAAAGTAAATACAATTTCTCACCTATGTATTTAATGCCGTATATAATCTTTTCCCCATTATATACGTAGAGCTTATAATACAACAATCCCATGCTTGTCTTTCATAAATTATCCTTTTTAAATAAACTATATGACAGTCTCACTAGTTATATAAAATACATTCATTCTCTCAACATGTATTTAATACTCGTATATAATTTTCTATACTATTATATACGTAATTATACCACAACATCCACACATGTGTCCAATGTATATCCATCCTTTCGAGTATACCCTCGCCGGATGATTTCCTCTAAAGTGCTATCCCATTAGGTGTGCTCACGTAACCTAGTTACCCAAAGTCGAACTCTCTCGAGAACTTGGCCAAAAACATAAACGTTGGAGGCGGTCATATTTCCTACCTGAAAGTGAGATAATCCCCTCATCCATATACTGGATGCTATGACCTGGGGATATACTCGCCCTACTCTTTAAGCTAGGGGATTCACCCACATCGCGCAACCTCCCTTGATAGCACTAGAGTACATAATTTAAATAAATATCTAGTCACTGATATTTAATAGCACACGCAACGTACATACATATATATACTATCACCACACCGTATATATATAATATAAATTTCGACTTTACCGTGCACTAAAACCCGTAACACTAGCCTGTATATTCCTGAGTCTATGGCCCGACTCAAATTAATTAATTTTCTCCTTAATTAATTTATTACCTTCCCGAGTATACGATCTAACTCTAATTTAATTAATTTACACATTAATCAATTTAATACTTGGTGTCGCCCAACCAATATACCCGGACTCACTCACTTGGACCGTAGCATTGTTAATACCCGATTCCATATTCTGCCCCCTAATTAATTAATTAATTATATCTTAATTCATTTAATAATGTAGTCATTCAACTACAACACCTAAACATTTTTCCTCGGTCTGAAATTCATACTAAAATTTATTTCCCAAATTCATCCCTTGAGACATCCAATCATTATCCTCCTAAACCCAATTATATCCCCTTATAATTGCTAAGGAATTTGTGCTACATATACATTTATCACTAAATAAAGAGTAGGGTAATAAATCTTAAATTAATTTCCCCTTATATATAAAATTGGAGAACCTGTAAGAATCTGGGACCATCGATCGATCGATGCCCTGGGTCGATCGATTGATCGACCAGCTCCCTTTCTTCTCCGATCTTCTGTTCAGTCATTAACGAAAATCCAAACTTTTTTTCCCAAATACCAATATCAATCCATCATATTTATCATATTTTTACCTCTATTGTGAACTATTGTGAACTATAATCATCATCTAAACCTTTTAGCATCATTGATTTTACGAGTTATCATCAACCCAAGAAAATGAATTCCTACGGTATAATCAATTGAAATTCGAAAATATGATTTTATAATCCCCATCAATTCATCTCCAATACATGTTTTCTGTTTTAGTTATAATACCAATCAATACTGAATGCTCCTATAACATCAATTGAACTGTTAAATCACACAACATGTTCAATTTCATAAAAACCCAGTTTCATGCAATAACCCGGCCAAAACGAATTTTGGTTTACACCTCCCATGATATGAATTGATTATCATATATTTAAGAATCACAATAGTTAACCACTTGCCTCTAATGGTTCGTAGAGTCTGATCCGTTGGTGCAGAGAAAGGTTGATGAAGAAAATATATTTGTCCCTCGATATGTCTCCAAAAAGTCTCCAATTTGTTCTTGATTTGCTTTCTCTGTTTCTCTATCAAAGCATTAAGTTTAGAATTGTGTTAACTGCCATTCAACACTCCCTCAATTAGGTTTAAAACCCTAATCCCGTTTTTGGTCACATGGGCCTAATTAAAATGGCCCAAATCCCTATGTGTGGGCCCGACTAAGCCCAAAAATGCCCCGAGACCCGATTACTACCCTCGAATACTTTTTTTTGACTATCTTGATCCATTCGGACTCAACTGTGCAATCAGAATTGTCATCCAAAATACTTTATAACATTCTCAAATTTTGACCTCAAAATGCGACACACAAAATTTTGAACTATTAAGCTTAAAGTCGCCAAATATAAATAATTCTTCCCACTCAGATAAATTTTCCAAATCATAAATTTAAGTTTCTCCAATTTAAATATTTTTATATCTCCTAAAATAATTAAATACTAAATCCTCAAAATTACGGGGTGTTACATGCTCCCCCCTTACAAAGGAATTTTGTCCTCGAAATTAAAATAAGCCTAGTGCTCCAACCTTCAAATATCACTCTCTAGTCCTGTGCCTCTAAGCTCGCTACATCTATCTCTACTGCTTCTAACCAAGAGTTATGTAAATATGCATTTTAATTAACCAGAGCGCCCATACACCCTGTAATCGTGCTTAACCGCATGAAAGTTACCCTAATTAACCAGGGTACCCATACACCCTGTACCCGTGCTTAATAGCACGAAAGTTACCCGACTATACTAGCCGTAACCCGTAATATAACTTCCAACCCGTAGTCATATCAAATTATATGAATTATAACCAGGGTACCCAACCTAGGTACTAATGACTAACATCTCCCCACTCCCAACGTTGCGCTATGTTTCATGCGTGGGACGTCTCACAAAGCGAAATCCAAACAAGGAACCCCCCCGATACACTAATACCTAACATTATCAGTCGTTGAGATCTGTTAGACCCTTAGTCCATAACACATACCCCCAAATACTTGTCTCTTAACACAAAATCTTACACGTTCACTCTCATGCTACAAAAGACAATATAAAATACCACACCCTTACCATCACTAGTTCTTGCGCAAAATAAATCCTGAGCTATCTCTCCTCACTCGAAAATAAATCTAACAACCCTGATTCACTTTAGTGGGCACCCCCAATTATCGGGATAAAATATGAGAACACAAGACCTCACTATGTGTCTATCGCACCATACAATACAACATATATATAGGCTAGACGCCCTCTCAAGTGATACCTAGTAAAAATCATTCATAACCTGGTGTCACGAACGCCCAAAACTTACTATCACTATTCGTAATAGTTCACACCCATCGCTAACCAATCCATACATAGGAAAAATTATGCTTTCATAACACTCCTCAAAATGAGTAAATATCATTAAATATACCCTCTCAGTTTTCACGCCTGCTTCCCTTCAGATAAAGCAAAAGAGTGCCTTGTTACCCCGTGGTAAACATATACTTAATAGTAACACTACTATACGCCCATTAAACTCATCCCCCACGCGAATATAGTGTTAACAAGAATACTGTGACTACCCGTGTCACGAAATTCACCCCATCTATTCGAGGATAAACTCATACTTCCACTCGCCTATCCACCGACGATTGAAATGGTTCAAAAACATAATATCCTTATCCGACTGAACCAAAACTTCGTAATTTTTGTCCTTACTGGGCATTTCACTTTTATCCCCTGACGCACTATGGATATAATCAATTGCTGTGGTTTCACTTCCCCACTTAAGACACCTCTCTGTGTTAATCCCCTGCCTTTGGTCCAAATGGCCATGTTGGGGTTGTCCTTCTCGCGTGCTTGGTAGTCTTGATCCTAAGTGCTACCCCCGTTGTCCCTTTGGCTTCCCTAGCCCTATGGGACTCGTTATTGGCCTTGACGACCCAGATCAAATCCACAGTCAATAGGTAGAAATTTACTTAATTTAAAACGTCAAGATGGGTACCTTACTAGGTATACCCTTCCGTCGTGCTTCACTAGCAGCATTAAATCTCATTTAGTTCTTAGGTTAAACTATCTAACCTTATTGGCTCCTGTATCTTAGAAGCGTTAATGTAAGCTGGCAAACAAAAGATATTGACGAGCTCAACACTAGTCATCCTAGTTGGATTTGCCATCCATCCTTGTGTATTCTCACACGGTTCATTATCCACTTGTGGGTTCCTTTATCCTTCTCCGTATCCCCTTCGTCTGTTTTAAATTTCGCTTATACAATTTTTCATCTCCCTCACAATTTATCACTATCTTACCCACTCCATAAACTCTGAAATTTCATTCACATCCCTATTTGAATAGAGGATGGACGATCTTATGGTCACACTGTACCCAACATTTCTCGTTTGACTCCATATATTCTTCTTCAGATGTGGTGATTGACTCTCTTACCAATACAACACCGCCCCACTGGGCTAGAATTTCATTCAAAATTTAGTCATGGGTGCTGCCGCACACCACCTTACACAATTGTCTTTGGGTTATTTCCTCCCATTGACTTATCGCGCTACTCTGCTACTCGAATCCTTATAGATGGACCTTCTAAAATGGGTCCTTCCACACTTTCCCCACCCTTTGCTGACTACGCTGGGTGAGATTGAAATTGTACCACCGTTATCTACAACAGTGCTTTGGGGGACTATCGCTCCGGGGTGACTATTCTATCACCACCGGCCTGAACAACAATCAAGGTGATTCCTATCACGATCACCATTTCCAGAATACCCAATGTCTTTTGTTGAGCCTATCCTCCTATAATCCTCCTATTTCCCTCATTGGTCGTCCCAAAGAATGCTTGATATACAAATCCCCAACCGAACACGTGTATGAATCACATCACTATACTTGATAGCAGGAGAACATAAGTCGCATACGTTGAGGAATACACCAATCCTATTATAAGGCTCTACCTCAAAGAATTCTAAGCTGAAACGTGAAAAGCCGCACAAATCCTAAGGACACTAGAACCTGATGCTCTGATACCATCTGTGACACCCCGCCTAATAAAATACCGGGTGATTAGTCCTATACCAAATTAAAATAGGAATCCCAGTTGGTTCATTCTTAGCATCACTGTCGAAAACCTTTTTTTTAAAACTTACTAACCACTTAGTATTCCAAAAAGTCGGTGCCAAATTTTTATCTTTTTAATTAAATAAAATAATAACATGCGGAAAGATAATATGAATCATACACAACGACTGAATTAAATCAACTGAATAAATAATTAAAATATTTGCCGAATAAACCAACAACCACCAAAGTAAATAGTCTAATAACAATCATGCAACAATAATAAAGGAATCTAAAAACTGTACTGAAAATTCTAGGCGATAAGCCCTAAGTAAAACTGAAACTGATAGATAATTCCTACTCTAGAAAAGAATGAACTATGCGTTTAATCCAAGTTCCTGCTATCATCCACATATGCCACAGCTCGGTGTCCCTGGAAGAGAATATCAATCCTGGCGTCCCTGTGGATGGACACCTAAAAGGTTTTGAAAATAATTTTTATAGCAAGGGTTAGAACCCAAAACATTTTGAAAATATTTAGCAAGTAAATTAACTACAGTAATTTAAAATGTATGAATGCCCTTCATATTTAAGTTAGTGTCTCACTCTCTTGAGGACATACTAACCCCTGCATTAATGTGCACGCCAAACGGTTACCTTAACCCCACATAGTTGTATTATCCTTTCCAACTAGTCCGAGTATAACCATCCCTTGCCTTCCTACTCTAAACCGAGTATTATTATAGCTATCAATCCTAATTAATTCCTTTTAAATAATATCATATAACTATTACACAAGTTATATAAAGTAAATACAATTTCTCACCTATGTATTTAAGGCCGTATATAATCTTTTTCCCATCATATACATTAAATTTATAATACAACAATCCCATGCTTGTCTTCCATAAATTATCCTTTTTAAATAAACTATATAACAGTCTCACTAGTTATATAAAATACATTCATTCTCGCAACATGTATTTAATACCAGCATATGCTTTTCTATACTATTATAAACGTAATTATACCACAACATCCACACATGTGTCCTATGTATATCCATCCTTCCGAGTATACCCTCGCCGGATGATTTCCTCTAAAGTGCTATCTCACTAGGTGTGCTCATGTAACCTAGTTACCCCAAGTTGAACTCTCTCGCGAACTTGGCCAAAAACATAAACGTTGGAGGCGGTCATATTTCCTACCTGAAAGTGAGATAATCCCCTCATCCATATACCGGATGCTATGACCTGGGGATATACTCGCCCTACTCTTTAAGCTAGGGGATTCACCCACATCGCGCAACCTCCCTTGATAGCACTAGAGTACATAATTTAAATAAATATCTAGTGACTGATATTTAATAGCACACGCAAAGTACATGCATATATATATACTAACACCACACCGTATACATATAATATAAATCCCGACTTTACCGTGCACTAAAATCGGTAACACTAGCCTGTATATTCCTGAGTTTATGGCCTGACTCAAATTAATTAATTTTCTCCTTAATTAATTTATTACCTTCCCGAGTCTATGATTCGACTCTAATTTAATTAATTTACACATTAATTAATTTAATACTTGGTGTCGCCCAACCAATATGCCCGGACTCCCTCACTTGGCCCATAGCATCGTTAATACCCGATTCCATATTCCGCCCCTAATTAATTAATTAATTATATCTCAATTCATTTAATAATGTAGTCACTCAACTACAACACCCGAACATTTTGCCTCGGTCTGAAATTAGTACTAAAGTTTATTTCCCAAATTCATCTTTTGAGACATTCAATCATTATCCTCCTAAACCCAATTATATCCCCTTGTAATTGTCAAGGAATATGTACTACATATGTATTTATCACTAAATAAAGAGTAGGGAAATAAATCTTAAATTAATTTCCCCTTATATATAAAACTGGCGAATCTGTCAAAAATCTGGGACCAACGATCGATCGATGCCATGGGTCGATCGATCGATCGACCAATTCCCTTTCTTCTCTGTTCTTCTGTTCAGCCATTAACGAAAATTCAAGATTTCTTTTCCGAAACCCCAATTATAATCCATCATATTTATCATCTTTTTACCTCTATTGTGAACTATAATCATCCTCTAAACCTTTTAGCATCATTGATTTTGCGAGTTATCATCAACCTAAGAAAACGTGTTCCTACGATACAATCCCAATTGAAATTCAAAAATATGATTTTATAATCTCCATCAATTCATCTCCAATACATGTTTTCTGTTATAATTCTAATACCAATCAATATTGAATGCTCCTATAACATCAATTGAACTATTAAATCACGCAAAATGTTGAATTTCATAAAAACTCAGTTTCATGCAATAACCCGCCCAAAACGAATTTGGTTTACACCTCCCATGATATGAATTGATTATCATATATTTAAGAATCACAACAGTTAACCACTTGTCTCTAATGGTTCGTAGAGTCTGATCCGTTGGTACAGATATTGGGTTGATGAAGAACATCCAATTTGTCCCTAGGTATGTCTCCAAAAATTCCCCAATTTTTCTTGATTTGCTTCCTCTATTTCTCTCTAAAAGCCCTAAGCTTAGAATTGTGTTAACTGCCGTTCAACACTCCCTTAATCAGGTTTAAAATCCCTAATCCCATTTTTGGTCACATGGGCCTAATTAAAATGGCCCAAATCCCCCCGTGTGGGCCCGACTAAGCCCAAAAATGCCCCGAGACCCAATTTCTACCCCCGGATGCTCTTTTTTGACTATCTCGACCCATTCGGACTCAACCACCACTCAGAATTGTCATCCAAAATACTTTATAATATTCTCAAATTTTGACCTCAAAATGCGACACACAAAATTTCGAACCATTAAGCTTAAAGTCGCCAAATATAAATAATTCTTCCCACTCAAATAAATTTTCCAAATCATAAATTTAAGTTTCTCCAATTTAAATATTTTTATATCTCCCAAACTAATTAAATACTAAACCCTCAAAATTACGGGGTGTTACAGTTATTAAGTATAAGATCAATGGGTTTGTACAACAGACTTTCTTGAAAACATTAAATAGATTGGCTTTATTGTTTTGAGAATCATTAAAATTCATGGAATATTGCATAAGTCGCATTAATTTCATTTAAGTTCAACATTCTTACACCTAAGGTATAAATTGAGTTCTTTCTTTAGAAGTATCTCATGACTTCGTGCATCAATGTTTTGAATGTTTATGTTGATTTGCCTATGAAAAATATTCACATAATTACATTTTTTTTTCAGAAAACTTATATTTTAGTGTTATTCCATGTGACTATGTATTTTTGTACCTGTACGTACTTTGTATAACTTATCCTTGAAAATATTGAAAAAGTTAAAAAATAATAGGTGAAAAACTTTATGCCTTTTTAGATTATCATTGCATAAACGTTATATTGAATATCTTTATGATGATATCTTTTCTTCTTCATGTGATGCTTAATATTCATGATTATATTCTACTCATTTGTCTATTACGGACAACAAGGGGGAGAACAAACTGAGGGAGTTTTATTTTTATTTAAAACTCGTAAGCGTCACGGTATTTCTTGTTTCATATGTATAGGTCTCTTGCGTTTTGATAAGAATCTCATGGACTACGCAAGATGAAGACAAAACTATCCAAGAGATGAACAAGTTCAGTTGAAGATAAAGTTTCATATGTCGTTCCATTTCTGGGTTTGGGTGGACTTTAGGATTCATTGTCTCAGAGGGGTTTTATTGTAATTTTGTTTTCAGTTTTGTTTTGTACCGGAATAGGTAAAGGGAGATTTTTAAGAGCAACATTTTATAATTTCTCATAACTTAGGCTTTTTGGTAGTTTTGGAGTATCTTGCTACAAATCGGTATCTCAAACCAAACACTACATCCGCATCATCTCCAAGTTCATCCGAAGATACGTTAGTGATCGTGCTCCATTTCTGGGTTTGTCCTGACACTTTAAGGAGGTATAAAACTTGTGGTTTTTATGTCTTATACAAATTATATTACGAGATGTTGGATTTTAAAATTAAGGGTTTTTATAAAAGGATTTTAAAAAGAAAAAAAGTTGTCTTGTTCAAATGAGATTGGATCTCGTTTAAACTGAGATGTGGTTCTCGTTCAAACGAACTTCAAACGAACTTCAAACGAGAGTTACCTGTCTTGATATAACATTCTCGTTCGAATCTCTTTAAAAGGATGTTTGAGAGAAAACAAGGTTTTGTTAGAATGAGACTAGATGTCGTCAGAACGAAAATATAGTTCTTATTCCAACGAGAAGCTATTTTCATTTGAACGACCCCACCGCCTCAAAATTTGTGTTTTTGCTTTAAAAACTTATTTGTTTGAAATTCTTATGACTTTTTGTGAAAGCGATTTTCCAATACCAGTTCCAAAAGTGTTCATAATTTGTTTTTCAAAATAAAATTTTATTTTCTGAATCATATATCCCTATATATGATTTGTGAGTTTATGAAACCCTAGTTTCCATACACCTTACATAAACCATTGTAGAGTCCATCTACTGCTGACTTGTATAATCGAGAATCAACTTCTAAAGAAAACGGTTGATCAGTGGATATCACGGGAAGATCACTTCCTGTGGATGGCACTGTACTGGGTCGTATTCTGTAGAATATTGGAAGATTTTATGAATTATACTTAGTGGTGCTAAGTAGTCTATAAGTTGATTTTGTCCATCAGACTCTTTACAGTGCTGAATAATATGTTTTGCCCGAAAGGAATTTTTACTTACTTCTTCGTATGCCTATTTTGATTTTGTGATTAATTAGTAATTGATTTTGACTTCATTATCGCATGTACACTTAAATTCTAATCAAGATAAAAATTGATTACAATTTGAATTTGTGTGTTAGGAGCCTAATATACGAACTATCCATATAACTCGCATTCTCATGAGTTAAAGCCTACGCAGTTCGCTATATAATTTATGTATGCGTTAGAGCATTTGTAGGGATATAATTTTCAAATTCCACCTCAAGATAGTTTGATATCGTTTGTCGTATATGATAGAGATGATATGGGGGATGGGAGGTGGGTGCATCTCACTGGAGAGAATATATCAAGAGATATATTTTTGAGGCTCGAGCTCACAAGAATGCTCCTACGCACCGAAAATACTTGGTATCAAAGTCTACGTAGTTCGGTTGTACATGTTGTCTAATGTATATGTGTACAAGTGTAGGAATTCACTTTAAAAGGGGGAGTGGTTATGTATGGAGGGTCAGAATGGGAGTTGATCCTAAAAACTTCCGCCACGGACATTCATGTCCCTCGGGAGATCACAAACTAGAAGACTTTCGACCTTCGAGCTAGTTTGGAGGTGCAATGCTAAGGATGTCATGCTTTAAGCATCTATTTCTATAGAGGTAGAATTGGAAGGTGGGGGAGTTTGGACTGGAGACAGATGCATCCCTAAGAAATAATAGATCCAAAGACATATTATAAGACTTGGGCTTCACGAGTTTGGCTCGGTATAACACCTATGTACCCAAGAAGAATTGGGATTAAAGGAAACGTAGTTTCAACACACGTGGCATATTTACGGGTGTAGGCGATGGGATAGCGGGTATACAATACACATCATTACGGTATTTATGGAGTCTAATACTTAATGCATAATTTTCGCTCTATTGGATTGACATATTTATATGTTAAGATAATACGTTGATCAAATAATGATGTTTGAAAAATATTTATATGAAAACAAATATTGGAGGTGCCTCTGCCTAGAGGGGATTTGTTTGCTCGGATAACTAGTGAGAGTAGTCAGATTTTAGACTTTGGCTTGTAAAGTTTCGATCTGACACAGCTCAATGTCACTTTCCTGAGAACAATTTGAAAAGTATGTCTTCATGTTAATGTATTTTAATCAAGGATTTTATTATTATTTGTTTAACATATAAGCATGTCAATTCAATTTACCAATAGAGGTGTTGGATTAGACCCTTGACTTTAAAATATAAACTCTGTAAAGTGCATACCCGGTCCCCTAATAGGGGGTCGGGCAAAATGAGATAAATAGGCATATATAATTTATCACAATATATGGGTTCTTAAAGTTTCTTTACCCTCGTTAGGTGTTCGAGGCGGGCATAGCTCCTTTTTAGTCGGGCAAAGCTTCGTTTAAAAGTGCCGAATTTTGCGATGTGTGCACAGAGGTTCGACTTTGTTTATCTGAAGGAGATAACTTTTAAGAAGTACAAACCTCGCTCAGAACTATGGCAGAGACGTTCCGAAAGTATGAGCTTTACTCGGGGGAAAGTGACTTCTCGAAAGTAAGAACTTCTTCGGGACTTTCTAGAATGAGCTCGAGTAACTCGAACGCTCGGGTGAGAAGAAAGTTTAGAAAAACGAATCAATGTTGGGTTTTGGTGTGCTCTTAATTGTTGGTTGGGATCTCTATTTATAGGGTTCTAGTTCGGGATGAATTAAAGATTGGTTATACCTCATGGAGGGTGGATCCGAGGCGTGGAACACGTGTATGACTATGGGAAAGATTTGTTAGATATTGGTAATGATGACTTTCGGGTGGATAGCCGATCGATTATTTTTAACTGTCGATTAAAGGTCCCAGAGGGCGTGTTTGGCTATCCTTCGAATATTTTTTGAAGAAAATCATTTAACTGATCTGTTAAAAGACCTAGTTTGAATTTTTTTGCAGTTTTATATTCATAACTTTTTGACTTGTAACTCTGATTAATGCGCGATGTTCATCATTTGAAATACAATTCAATGAAATACCAATTTATGGTTCCTAAATTACCTGATTATGAAATTTTATTGGTCTAAAATACCCTTAAAGTGGTAGGTAGTGTGAATGTTTTCAATCCAAGGACCCTAAGGTTTTGATGCAGGATTTGATTGGTATATGGCCTTCACCTTTGGAATAATATTTGAAATATCTAGAAATTTTTTATTCAACATGTTCCTAAATTATTAAGTTGGTAGGTACAAAATGTCCATAAAGTGATATGTAGGGTAAGTCGTCTTAATCGGGACTACCCATAGCTTCGACCTTTAAAGTGAGGAACGAACAGGCGTTGGGATTTTATAAAGGGTGTTTGGATATGTAAGGTACATTTTAAAGTTGATTAAGTACATGGTGGGACTAACTTTGCATATTTATAGGAGTGCTCCTATGATCGCGAGAAGTTTAGGGTTTTCCTATCGCTGAAATGGTATTTTTAGGAAATCTCCTTGTGTGATTTGAGAGGCTGGTGGGTTATGAAAATGATGCTCCATTAAGGTTCAGGGATAAATAACCTACACCTAGATTACAAATTGGTGTGTCCATTGTAGTATATTTTACTCACCATGTGTTCAAAATCTAATCTTCATTGATGAGTAAATATTTTCTCTTCCATGCCCTGGAAAAACTCGTTTTCATATTTAAACTACCACACATTTGCAAACACCTCAACACACATATCTATAGGATTCCCTCAAAGATCCTAGGTGTAGCAATTTGGTTGCTTAAAGGTTTTCTCCCGGAATAACAAAAGTTTCTTCTACTTTGAAGAAGATATATCTAGCTAGAGGATTCAAAGGCATTGGTTACGGGCCAAAACATGTCGCGGTTGTACAGCGTCTCCAGCTGTTGGTGCTCTCTATGGAGAATATGGTGGGTAAGAGTATCTAGTCGGTCATAGCATCTTGAGATTATTAAGCTTATATCTTCTACTTGTAAAATCCAACCATAATGCGTTTGTCGTTCTTATCGACCTGAGGTTTTTCCCATTAGTGGGTATTCCCTCGTACATCTTGTCTTGACTTATTTTACTCCTTCCATGTCTTTTATAATCATTGTCTGAATATAGAAGATAAAACTTGTAGATTATAAAATTTAGGGAAATATTTTGTCACATAAACTTTGGGGTGTTTTAACCATTTTGTAATAAATTAACAAACCTTTTTTAAATTAGGGTAATGGATTTTTATTTGGGTAGCTATCATCGAGAGGCACACTGTTAACTGGTATAAGAGTGGGTCTCCAAGTTTTAGGTCTAAAAACCTAGGTTTAGGTCTTTGGTGTGCAATGGATGGAAGTTCAACTATCTGACCTCCTCTATTTAACGATAGCAATTATTCCTATTAGAAAGCCCGTATGAAAATATATTTAATGTCCATGGATGTCTATTTTGAGTAATAAAAAATAGGGTTTATTTTGTGTTCATTGATAAAATGAATTTTTTGTTTGAAATTAACGAAATCAGACAAATGATTAAATGATAAAAAAATCATTCAAAAATGAAAACATTTTTTTAGTTATCTCCTCAGCTAGAGGATAGAACTGTCTTATTACAACAGTTCGATTCCATAAATTCATAATATATATATGAGATAAATAAGTGAAAATCACATATAATATTCCTAAAAATAGGAATAGCGTGCTTGTGGGATGGACTTGCCCCAAATCCATTGTTGATGACATCCAAGTTGATAAGATTAGATCTAGTTAGGATAACAACAAGTTAAAAAGAGTGTGGGTGGAACATGAAGGGACTTAACGCTATTTTCGAATGTGTGTCCTTTAGTGAATTTAGACGTGTATCCACATGTACGAAATCTAAAGAGGCGTGGGAAGTTTTATAAATGACCTACGATGTTACCTCCAGCGTGAAGCATTCCAAACTTCAACGACTTACGACCCATTTTGAACTTCTTACCATTAAGGAGAACGAAAATTTTGATGAGTTCTATGATGAGCTTAATGACATAGTCACATTTGCCTCTGCTTTGGGAAAGACTGTAAAAGAGAAAAATATTTTCGATAAACTCTTATGGTCCCTTCCTCTAGGTTTTATGTCAAAGTGTATGCCATTAAAGAGGTTAGATATTTTCTTTTTAAGCCAATGTTTGTAGATAAATTGGTTGGCTCTCTCCAAACCTATAAGGCAAATTTGTCTTATCTCCAAAGAGTGCCTCCTAAGGAGGATAAAAATCCATATTTTAAGACTAAGAATGCATCTCCTGGTTTAAGTTCCCATCATGTTAGTGGGGATGATATGTAATTTCTCACTAAGTTTGCTAGGATGTGTCAAACACGATTTCAGTCTATAAGCACACCCAAGAACCATACGCCTAGACATGAGATTGGTCATGTAATTAGAGAAAAGAAAGATGTTTCTTCAAAGACCTCATGTGTTCTACGTGTGGTGGTCGTGGGCACATTTCAAAGCAACGTCCCTCAATTATAAGACATGATGGTGGAAAAAATGTTTATCAAGTCACTTTTATTGATGATGACTCGACACCAAATATGACTCTGAAAAAATGCAACTATGACGCATTTATGGAGAGAGAGAAATTTGACGAGTTAGATGATTTATAGGATTGATGTTACTCTCCGTCTTAATGAAGAAATGGCTATTCCTAACTACTTTATGATCACTATTGAGGAAGAAGGAGAATATAGTCTTCAAGCGAACTATGTTAGGTTGTACGAGGAGTCCATAGACCCTTAAAGTCATAACATCAAACTCTCCACCAAGTTATCATTTGACGAGAAGCAAATGGCTATGGTGAGTGAGATTATTTTTATTGCTCCACATGTGGTGAATAGTGCATAATATTTTGAAGGAAGTTCCATTAACTTTCTTCATATAGATATTGCGTTTCTTAGGATGTCCCTAAATGAGAGTGAAAACTCATATATATCTCTAGAGAACCAAATCTCTTTGCTTAAGACCACATATTATCCACAACCACTTTAGAGATGGATATGGAGGGTAAATCTAAAAAATTAGATAAGATGCTTTTCGATACCAAGTTATCCATTATGGATAGATGAGGAATCAGTTTGGAGAGTCATGTTTCTATGTCTAGCCAAGATTTCGCATCATCCCAATCCATTTTTATATCTCCCATTGGTGAATCTTCAACTCATTCTATACCCGAAGAGAACCAAGGGGTGGTGATTTTCATCTGCTCCTATTGTAACAAGGAAGGTGTGGAGGGGTGTTCCCCCATATGGATGATTAACTTATCCAAGTGAATTGATCGATTGTAGAGAAAGATGGCCCACACTTCGAAGATTCTCCATGCAAGTAGCTCGTAGGACCCACCTCGGAGGCTCTTCAAAAGCAAGTAGCTCGCAACGCTCTACCTCTAAGAGCCTCCAACTGACCTGGCTCAAAAGACATAGCTCGAAGAACAAAGGTCACCCGGATGACAATAGTTTGTAATAAGAAATAGAATATGGTATTATGTACTTTATCTTAGGAATGTATATATTGAGTGGGGTCTCTTAGTACCCATGAGGGATCACGCCTGATAGGGCATGGGAGAGCTTTCATGCTCTATCAAGCTATCCCCTTTTGGGAACTTCGTAAGGACATGGTTTGGAGGATTGAGAACAAGTCAACGTTGGGAGTTATTACCAACCCTCTTGCCACTCTTGGACAAAACTTCACCCAGGACAAATGTCACTCGAGCCCACTCATTGCTTACTTATTCGAGTGAATATCCTCGAGTCATTCGATCTCCCTCAATACTTTCCCCTTTGAGTTCACCTCATCGAGGTACCTCGGGTGCTAGCTTGTCTGACTGACGTGACTAAATACCAAATAATAGCCACTGTTTGAACCACTTCCTGACGTCATAACCCCTGACATTTAGGAACTCAAGAATACAGCACTCAAGTGCTTTTATCCTTTGGATGGCAGGTCTAATTCACTAAATCTGACCGTATAGCCATCCTAGAGTAAGCCCCAAGCTGACTAGTCATATCCTTTATTAATGACTCTAATACTTTCGACCAATAGAACGCTTTCCCCCAAAAACTAACAGATCCCATGCATTAAATGTAGTATCTCATGCATTTAATGCACCAGGCCAAAGGGATCGAGGGCATGCAGACTCGAGCAAGCTCTCCCTCCATATAAATAAGACCAAAACGAATAAATCAAGAAGAGAGAGAGAGAGAGAGAGAGAGATAAAGAGAGAATCGAGAGCCCCAAAATGCTTCCCAAATTTCCTTATACTAGAGAATTCTCCCAAGAGCAATAATTCCCATACACATTCAATGCACCCATCATTGGCCATTAACTGATCTTGAAGTTCATGCCTTGCCTTTATTGTGCCCAGAGTGCTTGTTATTTCTCCCTCCGACCACGCTACCTGCTGGTTCCATTCATTTATTGTGTTCGCCATAGGCTGCTCACGTCAATATGTTCTTTAGTGAAACTTTGAATATTAAATATCTTTATTTTTGATTCACTTGTGGTCCTGGACTACACTCTATATCTAACAGTGTTAATCCTGATCTTGATAAGGGGCTACGCATCAATTAATACTAACAGTATTTAAAGAACCCACATCTTACATTTGACGACTCTGCTGGGGAGGTATTCATTTTGAAAAGATGCCAGAGGATAATACCATTAGAAACATAGATTTCGACGCTATACAAGGTAAAGGAGAGGCAAATAACATTGCGTTACCTAAAGCGGGGGGAACGACAAGGACATGGCCTAGTGTACCTGGCGTTGGTATCACGGAGACGATGGCTCTAAGGGAGAATAGGCCAGGCACAAATGGATGGGATGATGGGACTATTCGCGAAGTTCATTAAGAATCTAGCAACCCAAGAAATATTGGGATCCCCCACGAGGGTGAGTTCCTTTACCACACCGCCAACCAATATACCAGCTCTTACTTTTACTAGGGGGTAGCGACGCCTGCCTCTGTTAACACTTTCCCCATGGTCCCACCTGTGACAATGGAACCGATATTGCAAAATAGGGGAGTAACTCCAGCTGCTCTAGCTGTCGCGATAAGTCAAGGAGTAGGCGTCCAACCTCAACAACCCTGACGACAACATCGTCATTGTCAGCTAGCCCCTCGTCAGCCAACTTAGAAGGCATGAATAAAGAGTTGTTAAAGCTCATAGATGTGTCTAAGTGGGAGAACTCCTCCATATATGATGACTTTCTTACTCCCTACCCAGATGAGTATAATAACAAACCCTACCCAGTGGGTTATATTCCCCTAATCTTTGGAAAGTACATAGGGAAAGGTGCGAATCCCAAGGAACATGTGAAGAGGTTCATTGAGAATCTCGGGGCCCATTGCAATGATAAAAAGTTAAGGCTAAGGGAGTTCTCGAAATCCCTGATAGATAAAGCCTACACATGGTATTCCCACCTAGCCCAGGTAGTGTAAGTTTTGGGAGGAATTACATGTTTTGTTTGTGAAAAAGTTTTTCTTGGTTGAGGACGAATTCACACTCACCCAGCTTACGCATGAGAAGTAGAAGCCTGGAGAGGACGTTGTGGACTATATTTGAAAGTTCCACAAGCGCTCCCTAGATGTGAGGGAGGAGACGTAAGAGGATAAGATTTTACAAGTATGTGCAGAAGGATTGCTGCCCGAATACATATATCATCTGATTAATGAGATAAGAGAAGGTACGTTTGCAGCCTCTTTGAGGGCAGTAAGGAATATCTCATTAGTGGTGAAACCCATAGTACCACCTCCCGCTTTATTCAGTTTGCTGATAAGGCCAACAGTTACCTCGGGGAGGGAAATACCCTCGAGGATTAACTATGCGGATGATGGGGGTAGAGAAGGATGTAATGGCGGTCGAGGAGGTAGATAGGGTAGGAACAACAAGAGAAGATTTGAAGACGAGGAGGATCCTCCCGAGCTACCTTGTACGGTGGAGCAAGCTTTGAACCTGTACGATCTCATGGTCCGCAATAAATTTTGCAGGATGATTAATGTCTACACTATGCCGCTCACCCGAGAAGACAGAGAGAAACCCCATTATTGTGCGCTCCATAACAGGATTAATCATCCTACTAAAGTGTGTTTTTCATTAAGAAGGTTGATTAACCGCCACGTGAAGAATGGAGATATTGAGTTGCCGTAAACCAATGTAAACAACAACCCTTTATTACCTCACGGGGCCCATATAACTAGCGCCTTCGATGAGGAGGTCGAGCGATCAATAATGGAGCAATGGCTCGATGGGAATAACTTCGAGGGCACTCGGGGTAGTGGCTTCGAGGATGCTCTTGAAGAATGCACTTTTGAGTTGGCTTGCATGCATTTAGATGATGGGGTTGAAGAAGAAAAGGACCAAAAAGGAGAAGTATTTGATGTTATTGATATGGTCAGCGGGCAGATAGGGGCCTGCTCTCTGGAGGAGGTCAACGCAGTGATAGGATATGATAAAGCTGCATATAGAGACATGGAAGAAGTTTATGAGATTAAGGATGATCAGACGGATCCATGGATTGAATGTGCAGCCGTGGCTCGCTCGCCAAAGTTTGTCTAGTTCTTTGACCAGGTTGACCTTCCTGAAGATTCCTGGCTGGAACTTACAAGGGCCATATTCTGAAGATCGCAAAGAAAAATATGGCCCTACACTTGAAATGGAAGGGGCCTATGGCTAAATTGGTGAGTAGATATCTCTCAGAAGTCACATTTTCGGAGGCGGATAGGATGATCAGGTATCCACATAATAGACCTTTGTATATTACTGCATCGGTGAATGATTATGTTTTCTTATGAGTATTATTGGATAAAGGGTCATTCATCAACATAATGCCAGTGGGATCCTTTTATGCCATCAGGCTATCGGAGACGAGAATAATGCCCCATTCGTTGGTAATATCGGGTTATAACGATCATTCCTCTAAGTCAGTGGGCTACATCAGCGTGGGCATTATGATGGGGAACATCACTTCTCATATTAAATTCCACATCATGAATTACGAGCCATTGTATTACCTGTTGGTAGGTAGGGTATGGATGCACAACCATGGGTTGATACCCTTCATCTATCACCAATGCGCTAAGGCAAACATAAAGGGTAAGAAGATGATGATACGAGCTACCAAGAAACTGTTTGTAAAGGAAGAGACCCATTTAGTGGATGCAACTTTCTATACCGATCTGACGGAAGAAGCTACGATGGTGACAAGATGTACCGGGGGAATAAGTATCCCGTCAACTAGAGAGAGGGTTCAGGAACCTACTCTAACGATTGTGACTTATGAAGAACGTGATCTTGGGGCAGTAAGGCCCCCTCAGCCTGTCAAGACAGCTTCGTGATTACCCCACAAATTGATCCCATTGAGCACCAAGTGCAGACACATAGCATTTTTAGTAGGCGAACAATGAAATAGGTGGATGAGAATCGTAGAAAGAGACCTTTCCAAAGAGACGCGGACCGACAGTGCAAGCGGGTTATTTTGCCTAACGACATAATTATTTATAAATGATGAAGGTGTGAGAGGGCAGCCGAAAGACTGGATGATGAAGCTGACCCGGTGTATGAATGCATCCTGGTAGATAACCAGGGGCAATGCCTAGTAATTGACAACTCAGGGATCCAAGAGTTTGTAGAAGGAGTGGAGGAAGAGCCGAAATGTATGAAAGACGGCCCTAGGCCAAAGATCTAGGAATTGGAAAAAATTGATTTGGCTAGAGAAGGTGGGGATCCAAACCCCATTTTTATTTCGAAGGACTTAGAGGGAGCCCCTCGAGAGGAGTTAATCAAACTCCTGGTTGAGTTCAAATATGTCTTTACATGGAAGTACACCGAGATGCCGGGGATTGACACGGAGGTAAGATGCCACAGACTCAATTTCTTGCCCTCAACAATCCTAGTGAAATAGGCCACTCGAACATACAATGCAGAGTTAGATTTGGAGATCAAGGAAGAAGTACAAAAGATGCTCATGGAGCGGTTTATAATGTCGATACAACATCCGATATATTTTTCCAGTATTTCACTTGTGGGAAAGAAAGCCAAAAGCCAAATCAGGATATGTGTAGTTTTATAGATCTGAACAGGGAGTGCCCGAAGGACGAATCCCACTGCCCTCCATTGACAGCTTGATCGACGCAATAGCGGGCCATGAGATGTACAGCTTCATGGACGTGTATGTGGGCTATAATCAGATAAAAATGGATCCAGCTGATACGGAGAAGATTGCCTTTCGAACACCCTTTGGCAATTTTATGTACACGATCATGCCTTTCGGGTTGAAGAATGCAGGATCCACCTATTAGAGAACGATGATGGCCATATTCCATGACCTTTTCCATAAGACTGTTGAGTTTTATGTTGATGACTTGGTGATTACGTCCAAGAAGGAATAATCCCACCTAGACTACTTGAGGAGGGCATTCACTCGCTGTAGGAAGTATAAGCTAAAGATGAACCCCCTCAAATGCGCCTTTGGGGTAACGAGTGGGAAATTCTTGGGGTTCGTGGTAAATCGCCAGGGGGTACAAAAGGACTTGGATAAACGACAATCTATCCTTGATATGTCAAGACCAAAATCCGCAAAAGAGCTAAAGAGTTTCCTTAGCAAGGTGTCCTACTTGAGGTGGTTCATCCCGGTACTGGCTGAGGTGACGCATCCCTTAATGGAGCTGCTGAGGAAGGGCGTGAAGTTTGCATGGGAAATAGTGCACCAGGAGGCTATGGACAAGTTGAAGGCGTTAATTACCTCCCCTTAAACAATGATCCCCCCGAAGGCAGGTACCCCTTTTCGTTTATATCTCACATCAACAGAATGGTCTATTGGGGCTTTGTTGGCCCAAGAGAGCGAAGGGATTGAAAAATGTGTTTATTATCAAAGAAGAATTATACATGGGCCCGAGGCTAGATACACTAGCATTGAGAGGCATTGTTTATCCCTCGTATTTGTGGCACAAAAACTTAGGCACTGCATGCAATCATTTACAGTTCATATTGTAACTAGATGTGACCCCATAAAGTTTTTTCTTACTAGAACTATATTAATAGGCAAGGCAGCTAGATGGTTCCTAATCCTCTCGGAGTATGATCTGAAGTGTGTGGTCCCTCGGGCCATCAAAATTCAGGCATATACAGATTTATTGGCCATTTTCCTTTCGGGAATGTTTCGAGCCACCTATCAAAGAGCTCCTGGGTGATGACCTTTAGGACAATTTTATAGCCGCCAGACTGGACGAATGGAGTATGGAGTTCGATGGCTCCTCAACTGAAAAGAAAGGAGAAGGGGGAGTCATTTTACGAAGAGGCAGTGAAAAGATTCGCCTATCGTTCAAATTAGAGTTCGAATGCTCAAATAATAAAGCTAAGTACGAGGCACTGGTCCTTGGGGTACTTGAAGCGCTGATGAGGGGCATCCAGGTTCTAAAAATCAAAGGGGATTCAAGATTGGTGGTGAAGCAAGTGACATGGGAGTTTTCACTGAAGCACGTGAGTTTGGCGCCTTACCGCACAATTATCCAGTGATTACTGGGCCAGTTTGAGGCGGTAAAGATAAAAAGGCACCCCCAAACAATGAATAGGCATGCAGATGCCTATGCCACCATCGTGCAAAAGATTATCTTTGATGGGGAATCTACCGTGATCTGAGTCACAAATAGAATTTCCCCCTTAACGGTATCTGAGATGTTGCTATCAGAAGACAAAGATGATTAAAGAGGTGAAATCAGAAAGAAGTTAGAGAGAGGGGAAGGACAACTTAGCTTGGCCGAATTATCACAAGAATTTATTGCTAGGGGCAACTTATATTTTAGGAACAAAGGGGGTTGGCTTTCAAGGTGTGTGGACCCTGACGAGGCTAAGAGAAGGTTGATCGAAGTACATGAGAATAGTTATGAGACCACCAATATCCCTCTATACAGAAGAATACAACGGGAGGGGTACTACTGACCCTCGATAAGATAAGAAGCCATCGCAATACAAAGAGAGTGCTCGAAGTGCGGCCTTTTCTATCAAGCGATAGAGTGCAACTTTATTGGCCAATTGCAAGATTGGATATAACCTTACATGGACGTCTTGATAGATGGAGTAATGCTAGCACATAAAGAAGATGCTACAAAGATAAGGAGGCAAGCATCGTGGTACTTCGTTCAAGATGGGCGGCTGTACCGACGAGGCAATCACGATAGGCAGTTAAGGTGCATAAGAGGTGAAGAGGCCGAAGAGGTATTGAAGCAAGCTCATGAGCCAGGCCACATTTGGGGAGCCAAACTTTACGACCAGCTAATGACCTTAGGCTATTACTGGCCTTGATGGAGAAAGACTCGACCGATTTTATTAGAAAGTGCAAAGTCTGTCAGTTACACGGGAATATGATCCACGCACCTTCAGGGACCTGCACTATTTATTTACACCATTCCCATGTAACACCCCGCTTAAAATAATAACGGGTGGCTAGCCCAATACTACATTAAATCAAGGGTCTCAGATAACTCAGTCTCAACATCAACTGGCAGTACTAAAATAATATAAGACTAACTACCCGATATCATACAAGCGAGATGTTAAAATTAAATAAAACATAGAACAAACAACAAACCGACGCTATAAGCTACTAACAAAGAAAAGAAAGATGCATAAATACTCAGATAAATGAAATGCTAGAATAAAATGAAATGAGTAACTACAAATGAGTATACCCGAATAAGCTGTCGGGTCACAGACAATACAATAATTGGAATGGAATAAATATAAACATTTATAAATATCCCTTGGGTGTAAACCCGATATACAACATGAATCCTACCTAGATTTTTAAAGAAGTAGGAAGCGACTACATTCTACATCCCGCAACAGTCTGCACCTGTCACGGCTCCCAAGACTCGGGATAGAAGGTCATCCGGCATCCATGCGGTAGGACACCTCTAGTAATATATATATATATTCATGCAGGAGAGAAAAGTAATGGGGTCAGATCCCGAGTTGTGAAAATATTTAGCAAGTGTGTTAACCGTGCATAATAAATATAAATGCACTTATTTCATAATTAAAGTGGAATCGCACTCTCGTAAAATCCCAACTCACCTCTCATCTAACGACGCGCACCTATTCGCATCCTGAAAACTTAGTTAAGTTACCCCTTTAAGGACAACCTAACTTACCATAGGCATAGCCTATACCCACGGGATCTGCCTTCCTATCATATCCCAAGAATCCACTCTTTCTAAACACACTTAATTATTTTTTACAAACATATATGCCATACTAGGCTTAATCGATTCCGGTTTATAATTTAATCAATTATAATTCTTAATACGTTACCCATATACATTTGGGTTGAATCATATGATTTAATTTCTAAATAACATGCATACAAATTATTAATGACAAAACTTCTCTCCAATCTCAACATTGCACTACGTTTCGGGCGTGAGGTGTCTCGCAAAGCGAAATCCAAACAAGAAACCCCCCGTTACACTATTCATTGACAATGTCGATCCTAGAGATCCATTATGCCATACATACAATTCTACAATCACAACTACTAAATTTAGATTAGCATATAAGAACAACTTAAAATCTCCAATAATATCCTTGTGATGATGTAACCGAAATATTCTTTAAATGCGATACATCAACCCCCAATAATCTAGTAAACCATAATCATCCAAGATATACTCCATAAAGATTCCATATCCTTTCACCTATAGGATATATAAATATATATATATAGGGATTTATTATAACCATATCCTTTCCCTATATATATATATATTCCATATCCTTTCCCTATATATATATATATATACCATCATCCATTCCCATAGCCAAGTGTACATACCACATATGATGTACAATGGCCATACACATAATATACCCGGCGATATATATCGCCAATAAACTGCACCATGCTATCATCTTCCAAGGCATTACTCACATACCATTCTCGGGACCACGGTCGGACTCAATATCACCGACATCGGGGCCAAACACACACACACGACATCCCAGTAAGCGGTCATAGCTACTAACCGGTCAATGAGACGAGACATAACCACCACGTCCCACCCCAAAAGAAATGCATATCACATAATAACACAATGGACGACTATGACCTGGGGAATATCCACACCTTGCTCCTTGATCCAGGATGCTCACCCTCTGCGCGGAAACTTCCTAATGATAGCATGAGCGGGGTATGCTTAACCACATAAGTATATATATCGTTCACATGCACAATATATACATTCATATGATCCCATCATATGATTAAACCATCACATACGGTTTAGATATTCATATCATTTATATCCACAACATAAATATATCCATATATTTATATCCATACAGATATATATCCACATATCCACATATCTATATATACACTAACTCTCGTTTATATGTATAAGATATATATAAACTCGGCTTTAAGTATACATAATCCTCAATATACTAGCCGTCGTCCCAACACATTTAATTTACCTCGATATGTGAATACAATCCCTCACTTGAAGCATATTCATCCATTTTTCCTATGACGAATAGTCTCCCAAAAATACATGTATATATCCAACATCAGGGTTATCACCCAAAGTTTAGTGTATGAAACCATCACTATACATCCCATCTATATCCGAGAGCACATTGATGAATCTAGTAATAATTTTGACTATTGGTATACACATAACTAATAGTCTATAAGCCTTAAGCTCAATCTTACATTCATCACATGATCCCATTACTTAGGGAAAATACTTGTTGTAAATCACACACCGATGAACAACAACTACCCCGACTAGATTTACCCACGCTACTCTAGTTGGTAATATGATCCCATCGATCTCGATTTTGACTACGGTTCAATCACTCTTATGAATCCCCTAGTCTAACGCCTCTCTGATTTATTCCTTAAATCTATCATTACTAAGGATAAGCGACCACTCTCTTTCATTGGGCCCCAAATTGTATCTTAATAATATCCTATCTTTATAAGGATTCGATATAAATGTCGGTCTAGAATTTCACAACATACCCTCACAACTCTCTCTAAGAGTTCTTAACCTCACATCATATATACACTTACTTTGATCTATAATTAGGATTCCCAACCCCAATGAGGTTTCCCCACAATCTCTATACACAACTCCAATACATACATGGATATATTTTTCCCCAATTATTTCAAGGAGTCCCCAAAATCATAATATGTGAGAAACGCCTTACATGTCTCCAAAAACATATCTCTTACATCATAAAAGAAGGTTCCAAATCAATAAACCCAACCAAAAAGGGTTAGAATTCACTATAGTGAAAATTCCTCAAAATGCCCTGTTTTCGAATCGATTCGGCCCTATTCCGAATCAATTCGGCCCAGCGAATCGATTCGGCCTCCAAGGCAAATCGATTCGGGTCCAAAGACCTGGGATTCTGTCTCAGCTCAATGCAGACCTGCCAATTTGCCTAAGCCGAATCGATTCGCTTAAGTGGAGAATCGATTCGGGTCTGCAGAATTTGAAGGGTTCTTCTTCTTCTTCAACAAAACCCACGAATTTTAAACCCTAAAATTTCACTTCTAACCCCTAATCCTTCATCCCAACATGATTCTAAGCCAAAAAATCAACCCAAAGTTGATCCCAAACATTTTTACACCACCAAACCCATATCTAAACATTGATTTTAAGATTTAAACCCAAAAATCTAGGTTTGATATTTATACCCAAAATCCATTTCTTTTACCCACAAATTATGAAATCAAATACACAAATGACTTATTTAGCAAGATTAAACACTTGCCTTGATTTTGTAGAGGTTGGATCTTCCTCGTTGTCGCGTTTGGGCCAGAATCTCCAAGCTTTTCTTCCTCTCTCTCTTCTTTTCTCTCTTTTTTCTCTTACTCTCTTTCTCTAAATGAGATGGCTTGATCCGTAAGCCTCTTAAGCCTTTAAACCCAATTTTAAATGTTAATACACACTTTAAATGACTCGTTTACTCCAATTTGAGTCAAACTGACTTAAAAACATTCCAGAGCCGAAATAAAACCCAATGACAGTCATTTTGACTATCTCGACCCTTCCGGGATCGATGGTACCCTCAAAATTATCATCCGAAATACTTTGAAATGTTCTCTATTTTTGGACCTCAATTTTAAAATTCTCCAATTTAATTAAATTTATTTTCCCCAAAATTTAAATTTCTCGATCCCAAAGTCATGGGGTGTTACATCCCATTCCACACTTGGGCTTTCGATCTGGTAGGAGCCATAAAATCTTTGTCACGGGGAAATATATGGATTTTAGTAGCCATAGAATGTTTCACGAAACGGGCAGAGGCCATACCGCTGAAGAAGGCCACCGCGGGGGTAGTAGCTCGATTGATGAAGGAATACATTATTTTTCGCTTTGGCATCCCGAAGGTGTTTCTGTCAGACAACGGTACTCCCTTCGTGAATAGCAAAATGCGCTTGCTAACGGAAAAGTACTCCATCAACCATCACAAGTCAACAGTGGCCTACACAAAATGCAACGGGCAAGCAGAAGCTACCAATAAGATACTAGTGAATATTTTAGCAAAGATGCTAGAGGACTTCCCTAGGATATGGGATGACAAGTTCCCCATCGTTCTATGGGCCTATCGAACGACGAAGATAAAACCAATAGGGTACACATTATTCTCCCTGGTATTGGGGGTAGAAGTTGTGCTGCCTGTCGAACTCGATGTACCTTCAGCTCGTTATAACCTAGGAAGTGCTATGCTCCCTCACAGTCGCCATGTACAACTCAAAGCCTTGGAAGAACATACGGATAACACCGCAAGACACTTCGAGATATATAGGAAGAAATTATCCAGATCGTATGACCAATTGGTGAGGCCAAGGAAGTTCAGAGAAGGAGACTTGGTTATAAAAGTATGCACGAGACACATAAGAGGCTTGCCGCTACCAAAGTTCAAAGCAAATTGGGAAGGGACTTATATCGTTTGAGCAACCCATAACGCGACTTTCGAATTGAACAACAAGTGGATGAAGATTTATTACATCTGAATGTATGTCCTGTCACTCCTGTTCAATGATTTATTTTTTTGTGTTAAACTATAGATGAATGCTTTAAAGCAATTGGGCTCGCCCATTTAATATAGTCAGAAGTAAAATTTAGAAGGCCTATGCTAGATCAATATTTTATCTTCACAAGTTCATTGATTGACCCCATTATTATATTTGAGCTAATTAGCATTGATATGTAAGTATAGCTAATAATCAATTAAACAATAGAAAAGAAAGGAAGCACCAAAGTTGCCAATGTTTCTTTATTCCAAATAAGTGATAGCATTTGTGGTTACAACCAAGTTAGAAAAAAAAGAAATATTTTTTTTAAAAGTTCACAGAAAAGGGCTAGACCAACAAAAGAAACATCAAATAATAAAGCTAGGGGTCATTCATAATAAAGTGAAGATTCTCTAAACCAAACAACCGGTGGTGATGTAGGGGAAGATTCTGCTCAAGTTGGCTCCTCTCTGCAACAAGGTCATCTAGATTCTTCTGGCGACTTTCTTGAGCCTGGTAAATGGTTTTTAGCTCCTGCTCTTTTTCAACCAACTGTGCCTCTGCACGAGCAACTGCCTCGGAGGCCTATTGCGCTACTTGCTAAGCCACTAACAACTGGGATTCCAGATCCACAATTTCTTTAGAGATATCCACCTACTCGCGATGGGAATTCTGGAGGCGGTTATAGACGCTGGGAAGATCGCTCTTTTTAAAACTCCGCAGCAGTTCCACCAGCCAGGGCAGGGAAAAACCATCATTGGTTAATGCGTTAACCCTATCCAATAAATTTTTGATAGTGTCAGGACTAAGAGACATAAGGGGGTGCTGAGAATGTCCTCTAATACCATCACGGGCCCAAATAACCGGCCAATCATCATTCTAAGAAGTGGATACAGACATATAAAGGTAAAGGTCGAAGAAAAGCGAGCTAGAAATCGCTCGATCAACAAACGGGGACCCTCAGTCAGAACATAAGGGAAGCTGGCCAAAGTTTGTCGCACCACCAACTTGGGGGATGCCTCAGGCGGATGAATACTAAAAATGCTATCACCGGCAAATGGTCGTAGGGTATGCGAAGCACTATCACTTTCTTGCACATGAGCAATGCGGGGTACAGAAATGTCACCAAGTATATGGGCCCCGCCCAAAGAAGCAGCTGCACTTGAAGCTGCTATTGGTGCTTGAACTAACTCCTTAATAACAGGATCCACTTCAATCCTATGAGTTTCTAGCTGATCGACCTCCACCTGAAATACAGTAAATAGTTGAATTTAACAATCAAGACAAAGGAAAGAACGGAAAAATATATAATGCTAACTTAGAGATTTATGCCGATAAGACTAGGCCCGCCCGACCCTCAGTTATGGGAGATTTATGCCTATAAGTCTAGGCCTGCCTAACCCTCAGTTATGGGATATTTATTCCTATAAGACTAGGCCTTCCTGACCCTCGGTTATGGGAGATTTATGCCTATAAGATTAGGCCCGCCTGACCCTCAGTTATGGGAGATTTATGAAATATAAAGTCCGACATTCCTAGGTCCGCCTGACCCGCACTATTGGGAGATTTTGATCTCAAAGCTAATATTTCTATATACAGAAGATAGATAGAAGATTGGAAATACCTCAGGTTATCTCTTCTCTGCAAACTCGCGAGTGGCCATCTGAACCACCAAGGGGGCCACCAATGGGGGATGACTTTGAGGGGAAATCACATTCTCCCCAACCTCAGCTACTTGCTCCTAACTATCCTCCACCGTCTCAACAACATGTTCTTGTTCACCCTCTCCTCGGGCAACTGCAGCTGGATCAACACCTTCTGGTTTTAAAATCAAAGACCCGAATAAAGTAACAAGTATATCATCGTTCGAAGGTGGAGGCACTACGGGGACGGTCGAAACAGGAGTGGGAGCATAAAGAAGGAAAGAAAAGCAGAAATTGAATCAGAACAATCGAGGGAGAAATAAAAGGGGGAGATAAGTGCAGAAAATAAAGTCTTACCATAGGAATCGAAGTCACGGAAACAATAGATACAGGCACAACTTCAACAACTTTCGCCGAAGGCATAACCCTTTCAAGGCCAGCCTGCTCGCGTAAAAAAGAAATGTCAGGGAAATACCCTCCACTAGATGAAGTATTAGATACAACTTCCCCTAGGGGGAAAGGGGTGACTAGCTGAGAAACAGTAGGGGTAGCTGCTTCGAGAGGGATATTTTCCTCAGCACCATCACGTGTATCAACCTGCACACCAACCTGAAAGAAGAAAAGAGCAAATTATAACAAACTGAGGACATCAATGTAAGTAAGAACGAAAAAAAGGAGGGAACTTAGGGTAAGAGATGTAAGAGACTTACCTCTTCCTCCATCACATCCTCAACGATTTCGTAATCTTGGGAGGGAGGGGGGAGGGGGGAGGGGGGAGGGGGGAGGGGGGGAGGCAGGTTTTGAGGAAGAAACCATTACCCTAAACCTACGCCTACGTACTAAGGCAGTCTCTTCCTCCTCTTCCTCATCTTATTCTTCTTACTCTTCCTCCTATTCTTCCTCATCATCATCATCACCTTCACCAACATCTCCACCAGATAAATGCTCCTCGATAATCTCCTCCTTATTGGACCCACTTGACTCCTCCATCACAAGCTTGAGGGGGATAATCGCTTTCCTCTTTTTACTACCCTTAGTAGATTGGGGGTCATACGAAAACCCGCGAGTAGACATATCGACTAACATGAAAGCCCAGTCTTCTTCGCTAAAATGTTCCCAGGTATGGCGAAGATGATCCACCATCTGGCTCGCCACCTTCGAAATATTTGGTTCAGGAGAAGAGACTAACAGAGTCTGTGGAGTGGGTTTAATCTTCTTCAATGGCACCTTCCGGGTGGCCCTAACCGCTGCACTAATTGAAGCAGCACGAGGAGACTCGGTCCTTCCAACCGGCTTCGAAGGACCAAGGGCAACATCGATCGAAAGAATGGAGGATTGAGTGGCCCTCTTTCTCTTTACAATTACTTGATCCACAGGCGTTGGGGGAGGCATCTCAGGGGAGCACTGGTATTGGACCCAACTTAGTGGGCATAAATCTCTCAACTTCGGGATAACGGGGTTCCTTGAGAAGGTTAGTTTGGAAACGAACCAATTGGTTCTGCCAGAATACATTGATATACAATGCTGACCTCCCTCCTCAAGCTCTCTTGCTCGGGATTACGGGGTTAGCAAGATAATGGGAACACAAACCGGCAACAGTAGACGTAAGGAAATTCAAACAAGCAAACGAAAAATTAATGGGCTTCTCTCTGGTGAAATGTCTTAACGGGGGCCCCTTGATCAAAGCTGATGAGTGCATTATTTTGTATATTTTATATCCAAATTTATACTTTGTTAGTCCCATTTTTGTGTATTTAATAAGTTCTTAGGACTATTTTATTAAAAAGATGAAAAAAGGCAAAAATGATTGAATTCATATTGAAAATGGCAATTTTAAGTAAAAAATGGGCACTTCAATAATTTTATAATATTCTTGTGCTAATTTGTGAAAAAAGTTGCCTAGTGAATTTTTTGCAGATAATGATGGAATTTGGTGCAAATTGATGATCAATTCAAAAAAGGCACGGAAAAGCTAATTTTTACGGTCGTTCGAAAAAAGTTGTTTTCGCACTTGTGACATCGTAAAAAAGTCAAAAAAATTTATTCTTCGATTTGGAGGAAACTCGGCATGCGTGTTCAGCAAGAAAAGATAAGAGTTTTCTAGTGGGGGGAAATTTCATCCCTTATCACGATTCAAAGATTAAAGAGGTGGAGAGGTAGCTACCAACACTATTCGGCCAATTAGAAAGAGTTCCACCACAACTCAAATACCTCACCACTTGTCCTACAAAAAGAACCCTTGGGCTCATAATTTCGTAGACAATTAGAGATATTTTGTCGAGAATTTCGGGGAGCAACTTTGAGTGATTGTAATCAATTTGAGGGCTAAGTTTTTATCATTTTTTTAGAGGATTGAAGATTGTTGTGAGAGAATTATTTGTAAGTTTGGTTTATTAATGAAGATCTCTACTCATTCTTGACATTCTCTTTCATTATGGTAGCTTGATTCTTATATTAGGAGTAGGGAGAAGTTTATCATAGTTAGCTAATATTGTCACGCTAATTTTATCGTTATTTATTCCCTACTTGTTTTAATTGTTATTAAAGATTCGGTATTCATTTTAAAGAGACACGAGAGTGTGTTTTAAAACCTTCAATATTGTTTTGTCAAATCAAGTTTTGAGATATAAAAATAGTAATTTTTGATGGATTATGCTTGCACTTTGATTGTTTTGATAGTCCATGCTTAAATACATTTGCGAATTTTAAAACCTGTATTTTATAAGGGAATAGGGATTTTAGCCATCTATTAGAGACGTTAAAAATATTATGATCATAATGGTCATATTGTTCGAATTAAACGCAGCGAGAGTCGGTTTAATTTGAGTTATAAAAAGGGAATTACAACATTAAATTAGTGTGCAATATTAGTTACGTGATAAATGGACCCCGAATCCTAATTATTTCCTAATTGTTTATAAATATCTTGTGTTACTCTCATTTATCGTAGTTGTTTTTATTTAGTGTAGTTCATAATCATTCTCTATCCCATTTAGTCTAGTTGGACAGTCATAATTAATTTGAATGAAAAATTGATAAATCTTTGTGGATTCGACCCGTACTTACACTCGCTATTCTATAATAGCTCGTGCACTTGCGATCTTTTATAAAATTGACAACAAGTGTGGCTACCCGATGGGGGCTATAAACAGATTAAAATGACGACCACTCGGTATATGAAGGCAAATAGGAAGGGATTAACAACAGGGGGACACTATGCTCGGGAAAATTCCTAGCAAGGGCTTCTTCGATAGGAGCAATGGGACGCTCCTCTTCACTAAAGAAATTATTGGTAAAAAACTGGCTTACCCCAACATAAGGGCGAGGGTTGAATCACTCAGCTCGGTCAATCAGAGATAACAGAGGTTTCTTCACACTCTTATTTTTCCAACAGTAAATACGAGGGACTCTCACATCATGCTTACTGGGGAAGTGGCCTTTGGGGGCATAATTCTTGAAATAATCATAAAAGGAATGCCGTCAAAAGGAAGTTGCTGGCATATCTAGACACATCGAACCTACCAACGCTTCAAGTGCAGTCTGCAGACACACGATCTAGCCAAGTGTATAGAGACCCAAGAACAATGGCTGCGAGAGGGTCCTTTACACCACATGACATTAGAACGGCCAAGTTGATCAGGTCCTTAAGAGGACTATCGTGGGTCCCACCCGAAAGGTATACTTTTGATAGAATCACCCATATATATCCCGCCAGCTCAATTTTAGACTCATATCCTTTCCCAGTTGGAGGCTACTCGAAAACTTCTTTCCCCTGAGGATTCTCCCTAGCAGCCTCACGGGCTCTAATGACAGCCTTTTCTTCAATGAAGTAAAAGTAGTGGATGGCCTCAGAGTTGGTGAACTTGTTGTAAGTGACCATGCAATCCTTCACAATGGCCTCTAACTCATTCCTCATATTTTTTTCTTCACTAGAAATGGCCTCCTAGAAGAAGGTGTCAAATCTAGCGGCCTCCAGTCCCAACAGTTCGTACACATCCTTAAGTTTAATAGTAAACTCGCCCCAAGCAGCCATGAAGGCGTGTGACCTATGGATCCATCGGGACACCAATAATTGTAAAGCAATGTTATTTTTTGCCAAGGTAAGGTCACCTAACCACATGGAACAAGACTAACCCACGAGGGCCAGTTGAACCGAGTACTTTGCATGGATATACTCCGTCTAAGGGCCCAACCCTTCACTGGCGCCAGAGGACGCCTTAAATTCCACCTTAGAATAGGGGAAGTCATCGCGCTCTATATGGAAATGGGTGATAGTAGCGGTAGGGATATAAGCGAAGTCTTCAGCATCTTCACCTTCGTCCATCACCTTAGTTGGCACCAAGGCACCAGGAAACCATTCGGACGTTGCCTAGAAATGATCATTCTCTCCAAAGTAAGGGTCACGATGGTACCAGTCCCACTGAGTCTAGCATGCCTGGGAGGCACGAGAGGCACCCCTAATAGAAAGAGTTCTTTTAACCGGTGCCATAGTAGACGAGAGAAAAGAGAATGGAAGATAATTGACAAAGCTGAAGAATGGGAGATTGTCTTTGCCAAACTCTCATAAAAAAGTTTTAACTCATAAAGTTAAACCCAAAGGTGAGTCTTAACTAAAGGTGCGCCCCTTTTATAGGGGAAACACGAATTCCAAAAGACAACAACACATGTGACGTTTGGAAAAGAGCAATGATGGAATTTCAGAATTATATGGCTGGTGTGTTGGCCAAACGCGCGTGATCATAAAAAAATAAAGGTTGTTATGATGATGATTCAGGGAATGACGCATCAAATAATCGGGTCATCTCCACGCGCCCGCCTTGGAGCTGCCACGTGTGACACATTGAAACACAGACGGCAACTGCATTTAATGAGGCATGCCTGGGGGTCTTGTCTACCTTGGGGAATGAAGAGCTTTGGGGGAAATTTGAATAAATCTCTTTATTATCCCCGAGAGGGAAAATCATAGATAAGCAAAATTTTCGTACATATATTTCTTCATGTAATAAATAAATATCTCTACGAAGGGGTAAATGTGGAGGGGTGTTCCCCCAGTTGGATGATTAACTTAGCCAGGTGAATTGATCGATTATAGAGAAAGATGCCCCACAAACATACTTTGAAGATTCTCCATGCAAGTAGCTCGCAGCACTCTACCTCGAAGAACCTCCAAATAACCTGGCTCAAAAGACCCAGCTCGAAGAAAAAGGGTCACCTGGATGATAATATTTTGTAATAAGAAATATAATGTTGTATTATGTACTTTATCTTATGAATCTATATGTTGAGTGGGGTCTCTTGGTACCCACGAGGGACCATGTCTAGAAAGGCATGGGAGAGCTTTCATGCTCTATCAAGATATCCCCTTTTGGGAACTTCGCAAGGACTTGGTTTAGAGGATTGAGAACAAGGCAACGTTGGGAGTTATTACCAACCCTCTGGGCACACTTGGACAAAACTTCACCCAGGATAAATGTCACTCGAGCCCACTCATTTCTTACCTATTCGAGTGAATCTCCTCGAGTCATTCGATCTCCCTCTATACTTGCCCCCTCTAGGTCACCACCTCGATGTACCTCAGGTGCTAGCCCATCTGAGTGACGTGACTACGTACCAAACAATAGCCACTGTTTGAACCCCTTCCTGACGTCATAATGCCTGACGTTTAGAAACTCAAGAATATAGCACTCAAGTGCCTTTATCCTTAGGATGACAGGTCTAGTTCACTAAATCTGACCGAATAGCCATCCTCGAGTAAGCCCCAATCTAACAAGTCATATCCTTCATTAATGACTGCAATACTTCCAACCAATATAACACTTTCTCGCCAAAACTACAGATCTCATGCATTAAATGTGGTATTTCATGCATTTAATGCACCAGGACAAAGGGATCGAGGGCATGCTGACTCGAGCAACCTCTCCCTCTATATATATAAGACCAAAACAAACAAATTAATCAGAGAGAGAGAGAGAGAGAGAGAGAGAGAGAGAGAACCGAGAGCCCAAAATTGTTGCCCAAATTTCCTTATACCAGAAAACTCTCGCGAGAGGATTAATTCCCATACACATTCAATGCACCCATCATTGGCCATTAACTGAGCTTGAAGTTCCTTCCTTGTGTTTATTGTGCCTAGAGTGCTTATTATTTCTCCCTCCGACCACGCTACCTGCTGGTCCCATTCATTTATTATGTTCGCCATAGGCTGCTCATGTCAATATGTTTTTTCATAAAACTTTGAATATTAAATCTCTCTATTTCTAATTCACCTGTGGTCCTGACCTATACTCTATATCTAACGTTGTTAATCCCGATCTTGATAAGGGGTTATGCCTCACTTAATACTAACGGTATTTGAAAAACCCACACCTTATATTTGGCGACTCTGTTGGGGACGTATTCTCTTTTGAAAAGATGCCAGAGGATAACCCAATTAGAAACATCGATTTTAACGCCATACAACATTATGAATAGGCAAATGACATTGCGCTGCCTGAAGTGGGGGGAACGGTAAGGATAGGGCCTAGCGCACTTGGCGTTGGTATCATAAAGATGATGGCTACTCAAGGGAGAATAGGCAAGGCACAAATGCATGGGCTGATGGGACTATTCACAGAGTTCATTAAGACTCCAGCAGCCCAAGTAATATTGGGAGCCCCCACGGGGGTGAGTTCTTTTACCACACCGCCAGCCAATATACCAGCTCCAACTATTACTAGGGGGTAGCGATGCCTGCCTCCGTTAACACCTTCCCCATGGTCCCACCTATGACAATTGAACCGATGTTGCAAAATAGGGGAGTAACTCTAGCTGCTCCAGCTGTCGCGATAAGTCAAGGAGTAGGCGCACCAGCCTCAATAACCCCGACGACGATAATGCCGTTGTCAGCTAGCCCCTCGCCAGCCAACTTAGAAGACAGGAAGAAAGAGTCGTTAAAGCTCATAGTTGTATCTAAGGGGGAGCACTCCTCCATATACGATGACTTTCGTACTCCCTACCCAGAGGAGTATAATAACGAACCCTACCCAGTGGTTTATATTCCCCCAATATTTGAAAAGTACACATGGAAAGGTGTGAATCCCAAGGAACATGTGAAGAGGATTATCAAGAATCCGAGGGCCCATTGCAATGATAAAAAGATAAGACTAAGGGAGTTCTTGAAATCCCTGATAGAGAAAGCCTACACGTGGTATTCCCACCTAGCCCCAGGTAGTGTAAGTTCTTACGAGGAATTACATGTTTTGTTTGTGCAAAGGTTTTTCTTGGCTGAGGACGAGTTCACAGTCACCCAGCTTGCGCGTGAGAAGAAGAAGCTAGGAGAGGATGTTGTGGCCTATATTCAAAGGTTCCGCGAGCGCTCCCTAGATGTGAGGGAGGAGACACGAGAGGATAAGCTTTTACAAGTATATGCAGAAGGCTTGCTGCCCGAATACAAATGTCACCTGATTAATGAGATAGGAGAAGGTACATTTGCAGCCTTTTTGAAGGTATCAAAGAATATCGCATTAGTGGTGAAACCCATAGTACCACCTCCCGCTTTGTCCAGTTTGCTGATGAGGCCAATAGTTACCTCGGGGAGGGGAATACCGTCGAGGATCAACTACTCGGATGATGGGGGTAATCAACTACATCAGATTTCTGTAAAGGGAGTAATCGATGTTTTACTATAGGGTGTTCGATTTGCTAGCATAGTAATCTGCCAAAATTTTGACGTAACTTTAAACGTATGCCATTTCAATTATCCTTAGAATTAGAGTGAAATCCATACTTGTCGGGAAATCTATATGTCTTATCTTTCCAATGATCTTTGAATCAGGTCAATTGGGTGTCTAATCTGCCAGAAAATTTACGACTCGATTCGGTTTGCCAGATTTTGACAATTTTCCCTTTTTAGGCCCAGAACTTGCAGATAACTATCGGGGCCATTTTTAAAATATATTTAGAATATAATGAGGGATATATTATGTGACAGTAGGCCTTGATAGGTTTGAGACTTAGTCATGTATGCGAGAGTTAAGGCTAAGGCTAGTTGGGATTAATTATTTATGTAATAATTTGAGAGAATGAAAATGGATCGTGGAGAGGATAAGGGAGGTAGACCAGTAGGACAATTGTGGATTAACTATTGAATTAACTTAGGGGGTAACAATAGGCCCTTCGGATAGAGAATAATACTCGGGAATATACGATAGAGAGTATATATCAAATAAAATTGTACAGTGAGCATTCGAGAGAAAAATACTACGTACGGGTGATAATCATAGGTTAAGTGTATTCCTATATGGATTGATTTTTATAGGTTGAGTGTATACCTATACGATTTTATTATTATAGCTCGTGTGTGTTCATATATTGAATATACATATGGATAGGTTATGTGTATGCCTAGTATGTATTATTATGTATATGACATACCTACGATGCTTTCTATCGGGGGCAGGTTCCGGGTCGTGGACGGTCTTATCCTGATGAGCCCATTGGGGGGGGGGGGGGATTTTAGACTTGTACCCAGAACATAGGACCTTGGATATGTACTATCTGAGAGTATGATAGTTTCAACGATTGAATGGGAGCGTAGGTATGTGCGTGAACCATTTGGCTGGGGACTATGTTCGCCTCCAATATATGTGATTTGTATTTTGGGTTCGAGGATACATGCCGAACCATTTGTCCTTGATATAGTATGAGAGGTACTTGGACTGATAGCAGAGTACGCAAATATGCATCATGGTGGATAGACCAGTGTGTGTGTGTATATATATATATATATATATATATATGCTTGAATTTTTTTTCCTACTTATGTGTGACAATAGTGAGGCTAGATAGTGTGTATCTAAACAAAGATTTATCTACTTATGTGGAATAATAGTGAGACGGTATAGTATATATCTAAAGAACGATTACTCTAGTAAAGAGTAAATAATAGGAAGATTAGATAGTGTAAATCTAAGTAATGATGAATCTACTAAGGCGTAAATAGTAGGAAGATGGATGTTGAATATCTAAAATAAAGTTTAAGTAAAGAAGCTTAAAGGGTAAAGCTTGAACCATAAAATATGTGAAATGGTAACATGGGTTTAATAATAACAGAGGAGAGATGTTAGTTATTAAGGGTATTCGGTAGCTTCTTGTATGGGCGATACGAGTAAGTTATGGAGAATCTTAACTATGATTAAATGGTAGTTCAGGGTATTCGGTAACATACTGTATGGGCGGTACGGGTGAGCTAGTCTGATTTGAGGCTTATTAGATACTTGAGGCCTAGTTAGATTGGGTAGCTTAACTAGGTGGGAAGTTAGGTGTGCACTATTGAGTGGAGGTGAGGCAACTCAAGGGAGTGTCCGCAGCCTACCTTTGTATCTAATAACTGCTCATTTAAATTGATATTTAAATTCTTGCTAAATATTTTCAAATAATTTTTACTTGGGCTCTGACCCGTACTTGCAAAACCCTTTTTCCAAAACCTTGTAGGTGTCCAGCCACAGGGATGCCAAGCAGGATGAGCTGTTTCAGGGATGCCTAGCTGCAACACTTGTGGATGCTTGCAGGATTTGGGTTAGACGCTTTAGTTACTTCATTCCTAGTGTAGGGTGTAGTTCAGTATTTCATTCAGGCGTGTTGGCCCTCAGTTATTTCTTTATGGCAGTCAGACTATGTTTTTGAATTTGATTTATATTGGAATTTTATTTGGATTTGGGAACCGATGGTTTATTCAACATTATTTTATATACGTTGCTTATCAGAAGATTGTTCAGCTTATTCATTTATTACGTGGATGGTTAGTTGTTGTATTTGTTTCCGCATATTGTTTTGTTTAATAAAAAAATAAAATTTGGCACCGACTTTTTTAATACTAGGTGGTTAGTAAATTTTTTTTACAGTGATGCTAAGAATGAACCAAATGGGAATCCTGTTTTAATTTAATGAAGGTCGGATCACCTGGTATTTAATTAGGCGGTGTGTCACAAGAAGAAGGTGGAAGACCCTCAAAATGTTTCTTCCAAAGGAAAATGTTTTATCCCCCCACACTTCCCATTTCGACTCCTAGATTCAACTCTTTAAGAATTTATTCAAATAGGGTTTCGAAATAAGTTATCGATAAAGGATAACTAGAGTTCTTAAACGCACAAGATAAGTCTTGGTACTTGCTTAAGAAGAAATAGAATTCTTGTGGTTTAGGTGTGTTAGAGTGTTTGGTTTACCCTATTTAGATAAAAAAATTGATATCTCTCTATCACTACTTTTATTCTTTAGTTATGATCTTTACTTTGTTCATATTTTTAGGTTTTCAGCCTTGTTTTATTTATGAATTTTAATACTCCATGCTTAAGCTATATAGCTTGAATTATGTTGGTAAATTGAGCTTACTAGTTTAGAGCATTTGTCATAACTCGTTCACTTTTACACCGCACAATAAACTTGAGACTTTTCATGCAAAATATAATAAAGGGATGTGTTTTTTTACTTCTATAGTTAATTAAAACTTGTATTTGATGTTTATATTAAATGGTGTCATTGTTAATCCTTTAGTGTGTGAGAATTTTATCATCATGGTTGTAGTTGAATATATATATATATATATATATATATATATATATATATATATATATATAGGGAAAGGATCACAAGTGGACTTAAAAAGCGAATTTTTTAATGGACCTTAACAAAAACACCTAATAACTCATTAATTTTAATCCCTATAGCATAATTGGTCCGCGCCAGCGACAACGGACACGCGTGTGACCCGAAATCCCCTTACCCCCACCCCTACCCCTACCCCAACCCCAACCCCCACGCTCACCCAACCCAATTATTTACCAAACATCCATCCTTATAACACTACTGCCAGCGCCTTAATATCCAGCCAGCATACTCTCTAACCAGCGACCAAACCGGGCAAGCTCCAATTCCTAATTCAGGTGCGGCGACATCGGCCAAAAAATTTGTCGGCGAACTCACGCAGCCTCATAGCCCAGACCTCCAAAAAAACCCAGCTTCGGTTCAAACCACCATAACCAGCAAACATCATACCCACAACAGACCCATACCATTCCGGCTACTGCCACTAAACACCTCGACCACGTCTCCATCTCCATACCTCAACCACCTGCTGGCACACATAAATCTACCTAGCCAGACTAACCAAACCGGACATGGGAGCTTGGGTAGGGGTAAAGGATTTGGTTTGACAGGTGGGTGAGAGAGAGGAGAGAGAAAAAAGGTAGGAGGGTGGGGGTGGGGGTAAGGGTAAGGGTCACACGCGTATCCGTTTTCGCTAGCGCGGACCAATTATACTATATGAGTTAAAATTAATAGGTTATTAAGTGTCTTTTTGTTAAGGTCCATTACAAAGTCCGCTTTTCAGGTCCACTAGTGATCCTCTCCCTATATATATATATGTTCAAAATCATGAGTGATGATCACTACACCAAATCTGTCGGCTTGTCACGATCATTGACCGTGACAAGTCCAACTTGGCAAGGTTAATGACCGTGACAAGTCTGGGGGTGACAACTTCTGTTGTCACAGACTTGTCACGATCATTAACCATGACAAGTTCATTAGACTTGTTACGGTCATGTCACGGTTATTGACCGCGACAAGATTTGTCAAGGTCAATAATCGTGACAAATCAGTGACCATTTTACAAAATTTGTCACGGTCAAGGACCGTGTCAAGTTCGTGACAAATAATACTTTTCATGATCAATGATCGTGACAATTTCGGGTAGAATTGAAAAACAATCTGTTGGGCAGTATGGCCACTGCCACTGCCACTGACCAACAGTATATTTGTACATGTTATAGCAACATTGTATCTTTTCCAACATCATATATCCAAATAAAATAGATATAATGCAAATATACATTCAAAACAATATGCATCACGATATAATCCAAATATAATTCAAATGTAACAACTTAAAATAATTCAATTCAAATAATGTCACTACATGTCTGGGGTAGGTTTGAGGAGGTGGATAGGCCACACGATATACGAATTGATACACCCTTGAATTTGCATTGTGTCACATTGTTCGCACAACCACAATGGGGAGTTCTACCTCCTGGGTATCACATGCGTGACAAGTACCCTGACCTCGATGTCTTGAAGGCCATGTCCATGAACTAGCATACCCTGAATGGTATTCGGGTCCCTCAACCCCCTCCCTATTCGCTGGCCATTAAATATGTCCTGTATAAACATGCTCGGCCAACCAAGTGTCATCATAGGTCGGTCAAAGGGAGCCGAATAGGGGGCTGAATCATTAGAGTCCGCATGTGTCGACGATGAAGCAATGACGTCCACGTCCTCGTCCTCCTGCACCTCGTCCTCCACCACCTTCTCCTTCCTTTTCCCCTTACGCTTTCCGCCCAACGAACGCTTCATGAATGAGAACATATCTTGGACCGTCGCCTCCAAACATGATATCTTTTCATCATGTGAGTATACCATTCGATCCAACCCGGTGTTGCTCGGCTCCAATCCGATGATCCTAGAATTGGTCACCCGCGAGCTCACCCCTTTGTCCTCCCCTTGCGATCTGCGCAAGCACTTGGCTGAGTGTGTCCGTGGATAAAGATGCCTTATCGGCATGAGACTGCGAATCATGCATTTCCTTAAGCTTTGCATGAAATGACAAAAAGCACATGATTAGTTAAATAAGTAAATAAATTTTTTTAACGTAATCAACAAAAAATAAACTGTCGGATTAATTACAATCGTGGACGCGATAATCGGGGACACCTCCTACCCCTTCTTCGTTCGAATAGCCACATAAGCATCGAGCCTATGTGGCCTACCCCCAGGGCCACTCCCCATCCCCTAAAATAAAATAATGCAAAATTATTATTGGGCCCGCAAAGTAAAATAATACAGAATAACATATTTCTGTAATTATAGAAAAATAAAATCTTACCATCATCCTATGCTCCACCTCGGCGTGAGACATTCGGCCTGAGTAGTGCACGTTCGTCTTTTTTACCCGATTTTCCCTCCCCGATTGGCGAGATTCCAATTGTCTCTCCTCGATCTCATTGTCAATGAACTTTTGCCATTGTGTCAATGAGATCGGCTCCTTCTGCGGGACAGAGTCACGCATTCGGATAATGGAGTCTCGGGTCTTCCCAAAGTACCGCCCCATAAATTTTTCTTCCACGTCGTGTGTTTCTCCTTCAACTTATCCAAGATGGAATCGCGTAGTTCTTAGGCCAGGTTAAATTGTTCATGTCCAACAAATACAATGGTAGTTACGAATAAATTGAAATTAAAATTAAAATTAAAATTAAAATTGAAATTGAAATTGAAATTGAAATTGAAATTGAAATATTCATATAAATATAAATATAAATATAAATACATTACCTATAGTTCCGCCCAAATAGCTAGCTTGAGCTCATTTGGCACCTCCCTCTAATTAGTGTACCCCGGGCCGATGATCGTCTTTACCAGCTCGAGGGATCTCGCTAATATCCCCGTCTTGTTCTCAACGGCCATCCCCAATTTGCCATGTTTGGGGAGCCTAGGGGCCGAGGAGCCCTCCTCGCCTCTGCTACCACCGAGCCCAGACGACATCATCATAATCAACATCAACATCCTCGCCTTAATACCCGAAGGAGACATTTTCTGTAAAAAAAATGTTGTTATTAGTACAAATCCAAATGAATTATTACTGTTTAACAACTCAATTCTTAATTCCAAAACAACAACATCTAACTCATAATATGTACAATTACTAAAAATCCGAAACATCCCCACCCCCACCCATACCACCCACACACACGCACACTACACAAGAGTGAAAATGATAAACTGCAAATCAATTAAAAGCATTAAAAATGGATTGATAAAGTACAAATTGGAATATTTATTACAAATTGAAAAATTATTTCAAATTCGGGATATCATAAAAAATGGATTGATATATGGTAGGAGCAACCAAGTCACCCACACTACTATTTAGGGGTGCATGTAGGACAATTGACCACGGCTTGTTGTTGATATACTCCGAGTAAAACACTTGGTTGACCTTTTGAAATGCTCAAACAAATGGCTCATCGCTCACGTGGTCATTGCTTTTCAACTTGGATAAATTAACCATAATCAAATTGGTGCCAGGATCAACTGTGATTATGTGAAAATGGTGGGGAAAAAAAGGAGGGGGCAGGTTTATTTAATCTGTGAACATTGTCACGGACATTGTGACCGTGATAAAAAAAATACGCATTTTTTATCACGGTCAATGACCGTGACAAGGCTAGCCGGTTGAAGGGTGCCAATTTGACCATTTTGGTGTAGTGGATGTGGTAAGGGATGAAACTTTGGTTCGTGAGAACTATCTTTAAAAAATTGAAAATAGCTCCCCACCCTTTGTAATGAATGAATAAAATCCGCCACATGCAAAATTTGATTAAAAATGATGTCTAAAAGATTTTTATCTATCCAAAAATTGAATAACATAAAGGATATGAGACTTAAAATATTTTTAATCATAAATCGCTATTTGAGGGAGAAAATGATAGTTGAAAATTTTATTTATTTCAAGTAAAATGAGGCTTTCTCTTTGTTGTATAAAGTCATTATTTTTCAAAAAGTGAGCTCAAACATTAATCTTCATTTACGAGCTAATGTTCATTTTATTCACTTTCTATCATGAGTTATGTCTTTGGATCACTCTATATTTCATATGGCCTTAATTTTACCTTAGGCTATTGAATGATAAAACCATTCTTTTTTTAGATTATTTGGCATAATCAAGAACCTTTGTATGATCTCTTTATAGCTTGTTTGATCATTCAACATGGTGTTTTAAGGATTCAAATGTACCTTCTTTTTAGCTAAGAATCCATATGTACACTTTTTATTTTTGAATTTTGTTATTACCCATACTTTTTTATCATTGGAACTTGGTGCAGCTTGTCGTTGGAGCTTCATTACAGCGATAAAAGGTGGGCCTGTGAGAACTTTCTCATTGTGTCCACGACATCTGAGAGTGTTTAAAACGTCCAAATCGGGTCTATTTTAGAACTTTTACCCATTTCATCCAAATCGGGTCTATTTTAGAACTTATACACATTTCATCTCTCAAAACCTCTTTCGCCTTTAGAGATGTCTCTTTCGTTCCTCTCATTTTAGATGTTGGAAGTCTTTAGGTTGTCTTTACCACATTCTGGTGGATTAATCTCCATCTTGGTAAGATTTTAATCCATAGATTTTTTTTATTTACTCCTCTTTAGAATTGGGGCTTGGTGATAGTTGTTTTCCTAGCCGTTGATAAGATCTTTTTAGTATTGATGAGATTCTACTTGTCTTGAGTTTAGATTCTTGAGTAATCTTGTTATGTGTACAAGTTTTTTGCATTACACTTTTAGGGTTCATTTACCCATAGTGTTAGTATAGGATCCTTGGTGTTCATTTGCATATCTTATAGGATATTTGTGCTTACGTCTTGGTATGCGATTCTAGGTTGTCTTATAGCTCCAAAATAAAGCTCACGTGCCTCAACCTCAACCAACCACTCAAGATTTGATGACCTCTTCCCCACACGCTCTGTGCACTAAGAGAGGTCAATATTTTTGGAATCTTTTTTTGATACCCATTTGGATGAGTTTGGAGTAAAAGATATTGGTTTGGTATTTGCTCCCAACACGGTGAGGGAATTTTATTCAACTCTTGTGGATAGTAAGTATCATGAAGGCAATAGAGTTCTTTCTTCCAAAGTAGGGGAATTCAAGTGAAACTTTCTTCTGAGTGGATAAAAAACTACTTTGATGTTACAAAAGAAAATACCCCCAATATCCTTATGAGTTATTTTTTAATAGACATGGATTCCAGGATGACATCACTTGACAACTATCTCCATGAATGGAATGGCAAGAGTTCTTTGCATGTTTATCTTGCTAAAAACTTCTATATCCTGAATATAGTTTTTGTTCTTATGTTTTACCCCCACACACGTAACTTGTAAATGTGCACTCTTGTTGTAATCAATTAGCATGGGTGTTGTTATGTGTTTGTGTGGTCTTATTCAGGGCATAATTTTATCACACTAAGGACAAGATGGAAACTCACACTTTATCTTACGATCGTTTGATCGTACGTTTTCTTTTGGAGTGTAGAGTTCCTTTTCTTCCAAATGAAGTCGAGGATAATCCAAATCTGGACCAACTATTAATTTTTATTATAAGTCTGTTGCTTAGTTTAGCAACCTTAATAATCCCACTATACCACCTTATGACTCTCCTCCACCACCTCATCATCATGCTTGTACATCTCAAGTAACTAGTTCATGCCCTCTAACTGAAAATGAGTTGGATTCCACGGTCTCTCGGATATCTACTCAACTGGGTCCTAGTTTTCTATCATCATTTAGTCCGATGAACTCGTCCTTTTATGATGATTTCCAGCACCAGTTTGATACTCACATATGGAATGTTAGGAACCCTTGCATGAATCGAACAACAAGATAATTGATTTGTGTGTCTTTTGAATGTTGAAGAGGAAGTATAGCTAATGAAACTGTTTTGTTTATTTTTTGTTTAGTTTAGAGTCATTTGGATTTTGATTTATATTGATCATATTCATTATTATGCTTATAAATTCTTAACGCTTTGAATTCTAATCATATTTTATCATTCCATATCTTTGTGTGTTATATTTTATCTTCGCATGTGTGGTTAAAATTGTTGATCTTATACTTATTACTCTCATGATTATATCTTAACAAGACTAACATTTTGATTATTCACTCATTATATGATTCTTCTATATTTGTTGGTTTGATTAACATATTTTACCCTCTTAAAATTCCTTAAGAACTTGATCCTACTATGTCCTTAGTTCTTTCCTTTGTCACTTTCTGTGACTTAAAGGGGGAGAAGTTAGTAGATAAAGGGAGTATAATTATTATATCATATTAGGTTGCTTAGAGTTATTTGTTGCTATATCATGTTTATTGACAAGAGTTGTATATTTGTGGCGGAGTTAATTTAGATAGTTATGATATTTACAAGTTCAAAATGCTATATTCACATATTTATATTTATCATATTTCCTTATCATATTTCTTCATATTGGCACCTTCGATGAGTTTGCTAGTGCGTGATAGGAAATTTTTGAACAAAAGCTTATTTTTATCAATGAATATGGTTGGGTCTCTTATAATGATTATTTATTTGAAACAAATGAAATTTTCTATTTTTGTATTTGTCTTTGGCCAAGCGAGTCGTGAAATGTTAGATTTCCTTTATTTTTTTCTTTTTATGTTTTGTCTCAAAATTAGACAAGGAGGAGATTGTAAGAGTATAGAATACCCAATGTGTTCCATAGAATAGATTATCTAAATTATTTGTCAAAACATGTTTGAGTCTTCGTCCAAGAGGTGACCGGAAAGCTTCATCCATGAATCGGATCAACTCAATACTGAACCTCAAGTACACCACTTAGGAAAAGGTATGAGACTTAACGGATATAGTTTCACCTTGATTAATCTATTTTTATAATTAAAAAATCTTTTTAATTAACCTTGGTTTCGTAATTTTGTCAAATACACATGCAAAAATACTTTTCATATTAAAAAATCTATTTTAGAAAGAATTGCATCTTTTTGTGTATTTTAAATATGCGTGTTCATGCGAAAAATAAACATACTTGGAGTTTGCCTTAAAATTTATTTTGAAAATCTTCTAAGACAAACTGGATAAAATTTTCTAGACACATGCGTGAAATGCTTCGCCTCTGCTTCACTCTAGTGATGCAATATCTCGCTGCAACGAAACTTGTCGCTAGCATTTTTCTTTTACAAAATATTCTGGAGAAAGGCGCGTCTTGCATCGCAGCAAGAGCGCCGCCATCGATGATCTTCCTCAGTTTAGAGACATTATCCCGTTGGTTGGTTGCGTCCTAGTGCAAAATTTATAAACAAAAGTGTGACCTGGATTGCTCCAGGTTCACCGTAGCAATGCCTTATCTCGTTGCAGCGACACTGTGGTGACATGCGTCTGATAGCGCCGAAAGTCATTTTTTTGCAAGAGCATTCTCACAGATCTTCTTGGTTAGTGTGCAAGTACAACTTTTTAGGTGACTTAGACCGTGATGTGACTATTTGACACCATAAGAATGTGACACCTGGAATTTGGGTCTTTAAATCTTTCAAAATCAAACGTCTATAAGTTAGTGTGTTCTTTTCTCTTTCAAACATTGAGTGAGAGCATTAAAAGAATATTTTTGTTGATTAAAAAATTTCATATTTGAGGGCATATTTTTTCACTCCTCTTCTTTGAACTCTTTCAATCCATTATTTCTTATAGAGGTATATTTGCTCACCCTGTGTTGAAAATCTAGTCTTCATTGGTGAGTAAATATTTTCTTTTCCTTGTCTTCAAAACCTCATTTTCAGATTTAAAGCACCACACCTTTGCAAACATCCCAACACACATATCTGTAGTATTCCCCAAAGATCATAGGTGTATAATTTTAGTTCCTTCAAGGTTTCATCGTGGAACAACAAAAGTTTCTTCTACATTGAACAAGACAAATTTGGCTAGAGGATTCAATGGCATTAGCTGCGGACCAAAACCAGTTACGGTTATGCAGCACTCTCCAGCAGTTGGCGCTCTCTATGGATAATATGATGAAAAAGAGTGTCTAATCAGTTATAGTGTCTTAAGGTTGTAAGTCTATTTCTTAAGTTGTAAAACTCTACTATAGTTCATTTATCATTATTATCGGCCCGAGATTTTTCCCATTAGTAGATTTTTCCATCATATATTCAATCTTGTGCTTATCTTACTATTTCCCCACATTTTAGAATCATTATCTTAATAGAGAAGATAAAATTTCAAGATTCTAAAATTTAGTAAAATATTTTTTTATGTAGACTTTCGAATATTTCAACCCTTTTGTAATAAATTAACAATCATTTTTCTTGAATTAGGGGAATTATTTTTTATATGAGTAGCTACCGTCGAGAGGCACACTCTCACGAGGTACAAGGAAAACCCACAATGTGAGAAACCTCGGACAATGCAGACACATAAATCACTATAATATAGGTATTATTACAATGATAAATTATACTTAACCTATTTAATGCCTTCAATCCTTGATGCTATTGTGACAACCCGCTTAAAATAATAGCGGATGGCGAGCCCTATACTATAATTAATCAAGAATCTCAAGTGGATCATTCTTAGCATCTACTGACGATACTAAAATAAACATAGTTAACTACCCAATAGTATAAAAAGCGGGTGCCAATTTTTTTTAAAACATACAAAGCATTAATCAACCAACAACATAATATCCACTCAACATGATAATGAACACACACATGCTAAGATAAAAGAGAATATTTCTATAGTACATTTCTATAGTACACCAAAAATACACATAAGAAAATACCCGAATATGCTGTCAAGTAACAAATAATACATTAACCTTAGGAAAGAAATATAACATTGCTACAACCACAACACTTGGGTGTAAACTCGATATACAAACTAAGTCCTAATCTAGATTTACAAAAGAGAAGAAACGACTATAACAAAATCCCGCAACAGTCCGCATCAGCTACGGCTCCACGAATACCCTGGATAGAAAACATCATTGGCGTCCTGGCGGAGGAACACCTAAAATAATAAATAAATAAATAAATAAATAAATAAAAAAAAAAATATATATATATATATATATATATATATAAGAGAAAGATATAACAGATCAGAGCCCGAGGTGTGAAAATATTTTAGCAAGTGCATTAAAATGCATAATAATTAAAAATGCACTATAACATGATTAAAGTGGAGTCACACTCTTCTGGAAATCCAACTCACCCCTCAACTAGAGCGCGTACCTAAATGTATGCACAAGATCCTCAATTTACTACCCAACACTTCTAGGGACAATATAGATCTAACCTATGCCCAAAATCCACACTTGCAAAGCCCACCATCTAAAACATAACCATAAACCTCCAATTCTACCATAACCCAAAAATACACCTAAACCTATTTAACATATAATTATACATATACATAACTCTTAATAGAATTTAGCGGATTCTAGTTATTAACTTACACGAGTTATTAGCATCTAAATGCCAAGGATTAAACTTCTCTCAAATCTCAACATTGCACTGTGTTTCGTGCGTGGGACGTCTCGCAAAGCGCAATCCAAACAAGGAACCCGCTGATACACTACTCATTGACACTGTTGATCGTCGAGGTCCATTATGCCCTCGATGCACGATGCATATAACATCAACTACTTATTTAAAATATTTCTCCAGTTTATTTCTTGTAAAGCATTATTTCACTAAAACATATAAATTTGAGTACTAAGGACTAAACTTTTCCCCACTCCCAATATTGCACTGTGTTTCATGCGTGGGACGTCTCGCAAAGAGAAATCCAAATAAGGAACCCCCCGATACACTACTCCTGGACAATGTTGGTCATTGGGATCCATTACACGCTCGGTACCCAACACAAAACTTCGACTACTTATGAGGAGCAATAATCTCTAATCACATAAATAAGATAATGCTCCGAACCTTTTTAGGGTGCATAACATTACTCTAGTTATAAAAGCACAATCATACAACTCTAACAAGCAAGTAGAGTACATTTTAAATATCCAATACATAATCACTTATGGATATAAAATACTTCACAATGTTATTATCTTCCAGGAATTACTCGCTTTATCCCGGATTACCATATATCGGATTATTATCACACCGCCATGGTAATAAAACAAATCATAACGTATAGGAAGCGATCATAGTTCTGAACCTGAAAGTGAGAACGAATCATACCCAAGACTTCTCACCCAGAATAAAATCACACAATAAATAAAGGACGACTATGGCCTGGGGACTAGACGCACCCTACTCCTCAAGCCAGGGGCCTCACCCACATCGCGCAACTTCCCATGATAGCACTGAAGGGTATGCCCACACAATAAGTATATATACATCATTAACACTAGATATATATACAACCACATCATATAAATGCAAACCATCACACAAGGTATTTACATCACGCCATATAGGGTATACATACTCTTTTACGCTTGTATGTATAAAAGAAGTGAATTCATTTATAAATATATATAACTCTCATTTTATACTAACCGTTGCAAACTCGCACGCCTTCCCAATTTTTTTTTATAATGCGATCTCTCACTTGATGTTTTCTCAACCAACACACCCATGATATGAGTAATCTCCCACTTTAACCAACAATAGGAATTATAATCTAAACTGAAAGTGTACAACACCCAAATATATAACATCCAATTATCTATTAGTTCTACTCTCATTTCCTTAACGAGAGAGGCACCACACACTCAAATCAATTATAAAATATACCCCAAATATATCCTCACCATCCTAAGTTCATAAATATCTTGATATAATCACCTAGACCTCTATTATACAATAACTAAGAAGGTCCATGAATTTTGAACCCAAAAGAAAGAGGGCAAAATAGAAATCCCAAACTTTGACCAAAAACAGAAGATCGGTCGACCGGCCCCTGACCCCCGGTTTATCGCGGTTTTAAATTTTGCCTAAGAATAAGGCAGTAGGATTTTCCCTGGAGGCGCGATCGAACGGCCCCCTGGTCGCGATCGACCGACCATAGTAGATAGCTCGGCCAACCTTCATTTTGGATGAACTACAACTTTCCAAAAACACCCAAAATACAAACTTCCAACCACCAATCTTCAACCCAATCATGTTTCTAACATTAAAACTCATCAAATATGATAACCCAACTAATTTACAACCTCGAATCCATATATAAACATCAAATGTGGGATTTAACCCACAAATCTAGGTTTTAACATACTAACCCAAAATCTATAATTTTATCCACAAATCATGAAATAAATGACACACATAAATTATTTAGCAAGTTTAATCACTTGTCTCAAAGTTGTAGAGGTTGAATCTTCCTCGAAATCGCGTATTGACCGGAATGCCCAAGCTTTTCTTCTTTATCTTTTTCCTTTCCTCTTCTCTCTCTCTCTAGGGCTTTCTCTTTCTCACAAATAAGATTGGCTTCTCACGAGCCCTACTTAAGCCTCATATCCCAATTACCCAACTTTAAATGATAATACACACTTTAAATGACTCGCTTACTCCAATTCGAGTCAAACGGACTTAAAATATTCTGGAACCCAAATAAGACCCAAGTACAGTCATTTCGACTATTTCGACCCATCCGGGATCACCCGCACACTCAGAATCGTCATTCGAAATACTTTCTAACATCCTCAAATTTTGACCTCAATTGCCAAATATAAAATTCTCCAATTTAAATAAGTACTTATTCTCCCAAATTAATTAAATTATTAGTCCTGAAAATCAGGGGGTATTACAGCTATGTTTTCTCCTTGAACCTTCTTCACAGTCTTTGTTCGACGCCTTCCAGTAATAATCACAATCCAAGCGCTACTCATGTCTCGGTATCCATCTATCTTATCATTAAGATAGCTAGTTCCTATCGTATCAAGCAAACATGCATAGACCACCGCATGAAGCAAACATGAAATCCATCGCTCGAAATAACGCTCAATAAAGAGTCAACAGTATTGGTGCAAGACAAATGATATCTAAAAAATACATATGTATGATAACTCTTGGATCTCAAACAATGGGTCTAAACTAAGGTTTATAGGCCTTTTGGTTAGATAGGAAAATGTGCTTTCACAACACTTCAACACGAAACTGATGTGCCAAAACAAGTATTTATAGATTTTTGTAATTTTAAGTCCGCACGAATTCCAAAAAAAATTATTCGAATGAAATCATAAGGGCCATTCAAATGAACTAGGTTTTATCATTCAAACCAAAAAATAGTCTTTCAAATGACAATACCAAACTTCATTCACGCGACATTCTTCTCCCTAGACAGAAATATATCGCTCAAAGCTCACTCAAACCTCATTTAAGAAAAAAAATCCATACCTCTTTTGAACGAAACATAACCCTCGTTCAAACGAACTATGTCAACTTGTTGGAATGAAAATGAAAGGTCGTTCGAATGAATTTAAAACCAAAAAAAAATCTTCAAAAAGTCTTTTTCAAAAGTAGCCTCAATAATTAGTTTAAAAACAAACACGTAAAACATGTATCCAGGAACCAAACATAATACTTATCTATACTTCTTGAGATCCCATGGATCTTGAAGATGAAACTTGGCATGTACTCGACAATGTTTTAACTGGGTCGATACGGTCTTTAATCAAACATCATAGGCTTGAAGGATAAACCGAACTCAATGACTCAAACGGTTTTGTACAAATGAAATAAAGCCAATATACATACAAATTGACTCAAATGGAAATTTGCCCTTACAAATTTTCCCCTTTGGCTATTTCGGGACAAAATTTAGAAAAAAAATCCTACTGGTCCGTCAAGCTCTTTAAGATTGAATCCCAACCCCAAACGAAAAAATTACAAATAGTTGAGAAACACAAACTTTAGTAGCTTTTCTCTTATGAAACTTCTCTGCATTGTTGCTAAACCTGCACAATTAACATACCTTCCAAAAGCAAATATAATATAACAGATATAAATCGAAAACCAAAAACTCCCCCTTTGTTAAACATCCCCCCCCCCCCCCCCCCCCCCCGGTTAAAGTATGCATCCCCCTTAAGTTAGACTTATGAAACTTTGATGCACCGTTGATAAACTTGCACACTTAACATACCTTCCAAATGCCAAGATAATATAATAATTATAAACTACATAAGAAAACCCAAAAATACCCCTTTATTAAACATCTTCCCTTTAGAGTATACAACCCCTTTATATTACATATCTCCCCATGAAGGAATATTTATTCCCCTTTTTATCCGAGAATAGACAAGGGTAAAGCACATAATGTAACAACTTTCCCCCCTAAATGTAACACATGTGAACATAAAGGAAAAAGAATCAATAGCATTCAACGGTGTGAAGCAAAACAACAACTACAAACACACTTAGCAACACAAGCACAAATAATCCAAACTATGAAACAAATGATACAAATGTAAATAATAAAACAAAGTATACCGGTAAGATCATATATGATGTCAATGGGATACAAATATGAAGCATATGAAAGAAGCAATTAAATGTAATGCAAATTCCTAAAAAAATATACCATATATATATAAGTATACACATATAACAATGACGTACAAGCATATATAAGTATACGCACCATAAAAGACGCAAAACATAAGCCATCCACACTCATATGGCATAAATGTGTCTAAACCAAATGTGGTACAGAGTGAAAGGGCGTGAATTAGAAGACAAAATAAGTATGTCCCAACCACTCAGGACAATCCAAGGAGTTCTATTCGATCACATTAATTTATCAAACTTCAATTTAGCCTCAAGTGACAAATAAGTGAACTCAAAATGGACAAAACATGCACAATGTACACTAGCCTAGAAAATATTGGTGATTCTCGGATCAACGGCGTTAAACATTAAGATTAACTAGGACTCATTATACAAACCCGTTGATCATTAACTTATAACACCCTCAAAATAAACATATTCAATTTTTCTCTCTTTTTCTTTTTGAAGATATCACATTTTGAAGCATCAATTTTGAAACATTTGGCCTTGGAAATTATGTTCTTTTATTTTTCCTCTCGATTCTTTTGGGCTCTTGCCAATGGTGTCATTTTACTCAAAGGATATTTCTCCCTTCGTAGCCCCTTTCCATTGCACTTTCATATTTTTTTTAAGAACTCGTGCAATGGTCCTTACCTCCACAAATCTCCTAATATAATAGATATGTATATGTCAAGATTGATAGGAGAACACCTTATTTAGCTCGTGAAACATAGGAATGTAATCCAAAAGATCTCGTGCAAGTGTGTGCAGAGGCATATACAAAGTGAATCCATTAAGCAAACCAAATCCGAACAACTACATGCAAGAATGATTAAGAAACAATTCAAATCATTGTAAACCATACTCTAATGATCTAGCCACATGAAAAAAAAATGGAATGAATGGGACTCAAACACATTGATATGCCATAAAAAAATGTGTAAAACCAAACTATACATAAAAATAAAATCTTTTTGAGTTTTTAAACATATTTTAAAACAGACTCAAAAGACAAATAAAATCTTATTGAATTTTTCTCACAAAGACTCAATAAATGAAAAAGCAAAATACAAAAGACACAAGCATCATACAGCTAGTCAAAGCACATGCCATGACGCACAAAAACTAGTGTGTGAAAAACATGCAAACACAATTAACTATAAGATATAACATGAGATGACTCATGTGCAAGCATGTCAGAATCAACCAGTCTAAAATTCAATGTTTTCAAATCCGATTTCATAACCCAACTAGATGACAATTTATCACCTCGGATTTTAGGAATCATAATGATACGATATCCAGACTTCCTAAGACCTTTTGTAAGATCATAATAAAACTCCCTAAGGTGACCTTTCCTATCACAAGGAATTTTACCATTGGGTTAATCTTTTCTAACGTTCTTGGAACCAATTTACACTCTCAAACACATGGTATTGAATTCAGGAGTGGAAGCATTTGAATTATTGAAACCAATACCAGTGTGATTGGAGTCTCTTAATTTATCTTCTAATTTCAAAATCCTAGACTCGAGAAGAAACTTAAACTTTTCAATCTTTAAGCACCCCATCTTCATATTTTCAATAATTCTTAGAAGTTATCTCGATCCTCCTCATTGCAAGTGAACTTATCCTTAAGAATCTTTGCACGTGCCCTTAAATCATTCATCAATTTATCATTATCAACTCCGATATGTTCTTTCACCCTAAACTCAAACATCTTAAAGTCCTGTATCTCACTATCTAAAACACAGGCTCTAGGTTTACACCTTTTTAGACACTTTTAAATTATGTAAATCACGATTCATATCCATGAGTTTTTCACAAATGATATCTCTTTGAGTTTAAACAATTCGTAAAAATCCAATTTCATCTTTTAAGGATGAATTTTTCTTTTCAAGAAATTTAACTCTTTTTTCAAACTTCAAATTCAAATGAGTTAACTTTTCAGCACGACTATGAATCTTATTAAACTCTTGTCGAATATCAAAATCATCATCATCATTAAAAACATTGGATAACTTTTAACTTTGATGATCCATAGATAAAAATAAACAAACAATCCTAAAATAGCACTAAATATGGATCTAACACAATAACTTAGTGTACCCGCTCTGATACCAATTTGAAAATTTCTAGTGCCCTAAGGGTTATACGGATGCCAAATACACACAAATATTTTAATTTTTTAAAATTAATTAAACTACTATTAATCTTTGCACCAATTAAACCAAATGTGTTATATAAATAGTTAACCATTTTTATCTTGACCTAAGCATGCATTTAGGTGATATAGCAAGAGTAAAATAAATCAAACCATAACACAATGATGTATGAGAAAAACTCACAACAAGAAAAACCTCGGACGGCCCAGCTACGCAAATCACTATGATATAAGTATCGTTACAAGGATAAATTAGACTTACTCAACCGACTCAATGCCTTTAAGCCTTGATGCTCTCTTTGCTACTTGAACCTTCTTCACAGTATCTGTTGGACACCTTCCAATAGTAATCACAATGCAAGTGCTCCTCAAGTCTCGGTATCCACAGATCTTACCATTATTATATCTAGTTTTTGTCGTCTCACACAAATGCGCACGAACCACCACGAAGAAAAACACAAAATCTACCACTCGAAATATCACTCAATAAAGAGTAAATAGTCTTGGTGCAAGACATACATGATCTCAAATATACATATGTATAATGATTTTTGGATCTCTAACAATGGATGTAAGCTAGGGTTTAGTGGCCTTTTGGTGGAATAGGAAAATCTATTTTTGTAACCCTTTAACATGAAACTATTGTGCTAAAACACGTATTTCTAAATTTTCATAATTTTAATTCGGCACGCATTCGAACAAAATCATAAGGGTTATTTGAACAAACTAGATATTTTTGCTTGAACCAAAAAATAGTCGTTCAAAGGACAATACAAAACTCATTTGAACAAGCTTCAAACGACCTTCACACAACATTCTTCTGCCTAGATAGAAACATATCGATCAAATCTCACTCAAATCATGTAAGGACATAAATTTCCAATTTAGTCCGTTGTAGTTTTGGCTCAATTCCGGACAAAAACATTTGAGTCATAGGATAGAGTTCTTGACCATCCTTCAAGCCTATGACATATTAAAGTTGAAGATGTAGCGGCCAAGATTAAAGCTTCATCAAATGTCGAGTTTTTTGTGCCTCATTTCTACGTCAATAACATTTGTTTCGTTTTCTCTTAAGGTATGAATGCATTACATATTTATATAGGATCTTCGAATAATTAGTATTGGCTGTTAAGTTTTGTTTAAACTTTTGTTTATTTTCAGAAAGTTTCTTTAAAACTTTAAAATAAAGTTTTTGGGCTAAAAATTGAATTTTGAACATTCTGGAAGTTCATTCGATATTGTCGTTCGAACGAGTTTTCCAACGAGATTTCTCCATTGGCCATTGGAACTTCGTTATAAGGGTCGTTCTAACGAGACTTCGTTCAAATAAAAATCTCGTTCGAACGAGATTTCAGGCGGGAAATTAAATTGGCAGTTTGGGGCAGTTTTTCACCAATATCCCACTACTTTTGACTGACTTATCAAGTGCAAGAACCAACATTTTTGGATTAACTTTTTCAATATCCTCCATCTCCTAGAGAGAGTTTTATAGATTTCAACTTCAAAAGAAAAAGTTCATGTTTTGAGTGTTCATTTCTTCAAGAAAAAATCCTTAAACACTTTTACACCCATATTGTTTATTCCAAGTTTCAATATATATATATCATTGGTTGGAGTGTTTGGCACCGGGTTCTTCTCTACCGAGTTAAAGAGAAGTTTGGGTTTGCTTCTAAATCACATAAAGAACAAGTTCGTTTGCGTTGACTTACCCATTTGGAGAAAGGCTCCTTGTTCAGGTGGCACTGATCGAAAAAATCTGATCGATGGATTCTGAGACCGCGATAGAGCTCCATGGTTATTCGTTAGGAAGAGGTGTGTACAAGAAGAATCGTCGGTGCTTGGACGGAGTCAAGTCGAGTGTTGTAAGTCTTTCGTATCTTATACTTGTAAAATCATACTTAGTGGTTGAGGCTAGGGTCGTCCGAGATTTTTTCCCGTTGTGTATCTTTCCTCGTACATCGCGATGTAGTGGTTATTTGTTTATTTTATCTTTTCCAAACCCCCCATTAGATGCATGATTAGGTAAAAAGATAAAATTGGTTTAAATCACTACTTGTTTAATTTGGTGCAAATTCTATTTGGGTATATGTTAATTTAATTCAAGTCATTAACCTTAATTTATTAAATTTTATTTGGCCTAATTTGGTAATATTGAAAATATGACTTAGGCAAATTCTAGGACTTGGGTTAAATTGGTTTAAGTGAAAAATGTATTTGTTGTCTAATTTAATTTCACTTTGAACTTGTTTAATTTTAATTTGAAAGAAATTAAAATTTGGTGCTTGTTTGTGTGTGTGTTTAATTGAACCATCTCGCTTTCGCATCTTTAAAAGGAAATTAAAATTACTTTTTGTGTAAAATCTAAAAATTGGGGGCGTCGTGTTCCAACAAGTGGAATCAGAGATAAAGCCTCTCATTTTTAAATTGGTATCAGAGTCGGAGTGCTTCAATGATCCATTTTTTGGCTTTTATAATTTACGTGCTCCTTGTATTTTTAGGTGGTTAATTTTTTTTCCTCACTCTCCTTTTTTTATCTCTCGATGGGACGTCTTAATGATAATTTTTCCTTTTCTAATGATAATGATATTTTTGCTATCCGAGAGGAATTTAATGGCTTTAATAAGTGTAATGAAAAACCAACAGAATTAAATTTGAGATTTGCGAAAAGAATTAAATTTCTTGAAAATGAAAATTCTTGTTTTAAAGCTAAAGTTGAGTTTTTGCAAAACTCTTGACCTCAAAAAGATATTTTTCGTCAAAAGCTCATGGACATAAATCACAATTTTAATATTTTAGAAATGTCCAAGAAAGAGAGTGATAGTCGAGAAAAGACTCTTAGGGACAAGTTTGCTTACATTGAGGGGGAGCGTAATAACCTTCTAGGTGTAATTGAAAATTTAAAGAACGAGTCCCGTAAATTTAAGGAGTCTAATTTATTACTTGAGTTCGAAATTTTAAAAATGGAAAATGATTTACTTGACTCGAGTAGTAGTAGTAGTAATGGTTCTAGCTCATTTTGTTCAAATACTTCCGTTGCTAAAGCTAAGCCCATTATTTGTTTTAGAGGATCAACTTTATCCAAGGACTTTAAAAAAGGTCACACCTTAGGTAACATTCCTCGTATTTACACATGCTTGCATTGTGGTAGGAATGGTAAACTTTGGTCATTTTGTTTTGATCTTAAAAGAAGCCGTAAGAAGTCTATGTCTAACATTTCATTAGTTCTCAAATCCCATAATTATAAATATACATCTATATTGGTTAGGAAATCATTTTTAGACGCACTAGATATTAGATTTGTTGATTCTCATTTACTTTCACATGAAACCTCTCTTGCTAAATTTAAAGTTGAATGTGTTAGTGTTGTTTGCATACTCTAACTTTTTGTGCTTTATATTATCTATCATTTCTAGGTGTATGCATGTTTAGTCATTTTCTAGTCATTGTTTTATTTCATATCTCATGCTAGAAATCATGACTTGTTTATCTTTTGTATTATATTTCTTGTGATTTGGATTAAATATAAAATACAAAAAGATTTTTGTTTATCATTTGTGTTTCACCTTTGAGTTATCTAGGCTTAATGAAAAATACAAATGATTTTTGTTTGTCTTTTGAGTAAATTTTTTTATTTTTTTGGTTAAAATTTTGAAAAACTCAAAAAGATTTTATTTTGTGTGTATTTTGATTTTACACACATTTTGTGGCATATGCTTGTGTTTGAATCCTCATTTCGCTTCCATGTGACTAGAACTTTTGGTTAGAATTTTAATCCTTAACATGTTCTTTATCATGCTTACATGGAGTAGCTTAAGTTTGACTTGCTTAATGGATTCACTTTTATATGACTTTACACACATGCACGAGCTTTTTGAACCTTAACTTCACATGTTATATTTGAGCTTTGTGAGGTGTTCTCCTACCAATATAGTCATCTACATACTATGACCTAGGAGGGCTAGTGCGTGTCAAAATCTGTTGCACGTGAGATTTGTGAGATATAAAAAATAATATGTATAAATGTGCACGGGGAAGGGCTCTGAAAGGAAAAATATTATCCTTTGCTAGTAAGCCACCGTTTGGATTGGACCTAAAAGAAATACGTGGTCCAAAGGCCTAAAAGAAAATATGGCATTAAAAGAAAAATAATTTCCCAAGTCCTAATTTGTTTAGTTGATTTATTCATTCAAAAGAATAATATATATGCTTATTGAGGGAGTTTGGATGATATATCAATGATTTGCACAATGTACGTTTATCCTAGTTGCGCTTTCAATGTCATGAATCTATTGGTTTGTAGAATCATCAACATGCTAGGCTTGTATGCATTGTGTTTGTTTGTTCATTAGTTTACTTTATCCTGTCACATAAAGGCTAAATTCTAGTTGATAAAGTTTTGTAATCAAATGCGAACTACGTGAACACGTTTAAGTGATTGGGTTTTAATTCATTGGTATCTTGTTCACACCCCTTCACTTCTGTTTCCATATGACACATTTATGATACAAGAGTGTGAAAAATTTATGTTATTTAGTTTTGTGTCATGTGTGGTGTTTATACCTAGTATATGTGCGTGTGCGTTAATGATATTTTTTATGATCTCATATACGAGGTATTCTATTTGTATTTGCCTTGCTTTCTAGTCCATCTATGCTTCTACTTCATAATTGATATCGATCTTGTTGCACTCTTTGTTGATATCACATGCTTAATACTTTATGTATCATATTGGTATAATTTTCGTGCATCTTACATGGTATCCTTTATTCTTTATATGGATTAGTTATGCTTTTGTTGACCATATTCTTTCATGTTCTTATCACTCTAAGTTTCATCGTGTTTAAATTAGTTTTATCCTTTGTCTAATCCTGAACAAAAAGGGGGAGAATGATAGGGGAAAAATGGTATCTAAACCTATTATTATCGTATCTTAGTTTCGGGTGATTTATCTTAGGGGGAGACGTCTTTCTAAGTAGGTATTTTGTTTGATAAAGGGGGAGAATTAATTTAGGGGGAGTGTATATCTTAATGGCATTTAATATTCTTGATATTCTCTATTCCTTTGATAGTTTGCTTAAGTGTGCAGGAATTCTTCTAAATGGAAACTTTCATCATCGGCAAAGATATTGATGCTTAAGTGTGTTTAATTGAACCATCTCGCTTCCGCATATTTAAAAGGAAATTGAAATTACTTTTTGTGTAAAATCTAAAAATTGGGGACCTCGTGTTCCAACAAGTGGTAGCAGAGCATTGATTGCGAAAAGCTATAGTTTTCAAATCACGTTTAAACGAAATAGAACCCTCATTCGATCGAGCTATATAAACCCATTGGAACAACAATGAAAGGTCATTCGAGCGAATTTAGAACAAAAAAAATTATTTGAAAAATCTTTTTTCCAAAATAGCCTCAATAAATAGTTTAAAAACTAACACCCAAAACATGCATCCAGTGATCAAACATAATAAGCATTCATACCTCTTGAGATCCCATGGATGTTGAAGATGAAACTCGACACGAAACTTGGCAGTACTCGATGATTCTTTAACTTGGAGGCTACAGTTTCCAATTAAACATCATAGGCTTGAAGGACAAACTGAACTCAAATCCTAACCTATTACTCAAACGGTTATGTCCAAACGGAGTCGATTCAATTTTTTTCCTTATAGACATCCCACGCATTGATCTAAATAAGTCTATGAGTTGGGATTTTAGGAGGTGTAGGTTGTGGGATGGTTCTCAGTAGGTATTTAGGAAATATATGACTATTATAGAGTCTTCTCAACTACCTAACCTAAACAGAAGTATATCGAGGGGTTACTTATTTGGATTTCATTTAGGGAAGGTTGGAAATGGAGAGTTTAGGATGTTTTAATTCTTGTAGAAAGTTATGTTGGGCGTCTCTATAGTTATGGGTTATCGTGTCGACTAGCTATGGAATTAAAGTATGTACAATGCCTATACTGGCTAACTACTTTAATGGCTATCGATGGTTTTGTGTTTTTATTAATGCAGTTCCAATGTCAAATGGAAATATATATATATATATATATATATATATATATATATATATGTGTGTGTGTGTGTGTGTGTGCGTGTGCGTGTGTGTGTGTGTGTGTGTGTGTGTGTGACCTAAACTGTCTGGTGATAGTAAGGGTTTAAATGGACTTGGTTTACGAGTATGTGCGGGATCGTGAGTGAGACCGAGTGGTTATGTTATGATATGGATATGGTTATGTATGGTAGACATGGTTGTATATATTCATAGAATGGTAATCGTAGTTTATTACGTGACCTTAAGGGTCGTGAGGGAGGCCGATAGATTATAATTATTATGGTAATAAATATAAATTAGGGGCATACTATCTAAGAAAGGTCGATTAATTAGTTAGAAGTTATCGAGATAAAGATGATTTGAATGAGATAAGAAAGAGGTAATTGGTTAATGTGTGTTTAAATGTGACGATTGAAAGGGTCGATTGGCTGGAATATAAATAAAATATGAAATGATGTAACTAAATGAAAGTGAAATTGAGTAATTAACTGAATATGAAAAAAAAGTGGATGAAAGGCATCTAATGATATTTTAAGCTAAACGTCATGTGATTATTTGTAACGGTTGATACACCGATTGTTGATAGGACTCACATTATAAAGATATGTTAATAACACTAATTGATGTGGATAGTTATTAAACCCTTGATAGCTCTTTATACTCTTAATATTATATGAAACACATATAGACCCCGATGTTATTCAAATAGTTGATTCTATCATATTATCTGGTAAAAGTTGATAAAAAATTAAAGTTTAAATAATATTGTTATATAAAAGACTCTACTGTGGTATTTATTTCATTTGGTACTTCTGGTTGGGTTTTATTACCATATTTGGAAAACATAGCTAGTATTGTAGTGGGCCCTAACCCGCTACGTTGAGTCACATTAAAGGTATTGTTTGGATCTTGGGCCGTTGCGTTGGGTTTTATGTATGTGTAATACCCTGTATTTTTATGCTATATTAATTTGGGGATTTATTAAATTTAATGTGAATTAATTATTTAATATAAATCCGGAAATTAATTATGTTATTATTATTAACGCGACGAGAGTTAGTAATTATGGTAAATTTGTTGTATATTACTAAAGAGCAAAGTAATATATAATATTGGTTATATTAAATGTCACGAGTGAATAAAATGACAATTTTGGAAATTTGAGTCGGGACGCACCTGTGTCGCGTCGGGACTAAATATTGATGAATAAGTGTGAATATATTATAAGTTTCTCGTATGGTCATTTTTAGTGCGCCAAAGTGTCCGGAAGGGTCGAGATAGTCAGAAAAGTGTACCCGGGGGTTTAGTTTGGGTCTCGGGGCATTTTTAGGCTTAATTAGTACCCCGGGAGGGCATTTTGGACATTTCGCATTTTTGGGTAATTAAACCCACGAAATTTCAAGGGATATATCAGATGTATAAGGTTTCCTTCTAGGTTTAAAACAACCAAAGACAAGTGACGGCCAAAGGAGAGGGAAGGAGAGAGCTCTCAAAGCAATCCAAGGCCCAAAATCCCTCTGTTTGCACCGCCACCACCACCAACGCGTAGATCGCGCGACGGGGAACGCAACCACACCAGATTCGTCATCAAACCAGAATTTTGAAAACCCCAGGCAAGTGTTTATCTTGCTTATTTTCGTTAATGCATCACTCATGTTAGTCTAGGGATGATTAGGATGAGTTTATGGAAGAAAACCCAAATTTGAGATAGGAAATCGCATGTAGTAATGATTTGAATGTTATTCTGGAAAACCCTTCACATGTAGAGGATTAAAACAAGAAATTATGAAGTTTTAGAAGAAGAAAATTCTGGGAAAGATTGATTAGAACCATGTTAAAGAAATTCTAGGGTTCTTGAGATTTTTATGAAGTTTTTGCCTATAAATCCATTGTTAGTGACGAAAATCTACATGCTTTACGTAGAAGATACATAAAATGAGATTATAATATTAGTAGTACAAATTTCTGGGCGATTGGGAATGAAAAGTTTGGATTTGGAGGAGGTTATGTGATATAACCCGTAACTTATTAACAGCAGAATTCGTCATACCTGTTTGATCGATCGATCGAGCCCCAGACCTCGATCGATCGACCCCTCCTGGCATACTCATATTTCCCCTTTTTAAATTAGTTGAATTCAATTTAATGAGAAATAATTCTTGGACACCCTTATTAAAATGTTTTAGGAGATAAAGAAGACCAGTAGGACATGTGAATAATTTTGGGACCTTTAATGTAAGACAAGAGTTGTATTTTTGGGATACTTGCATGTAAGGGATGGTGAAACTATGTATTAAAGGGAGAGATGCGTAAGATAGTTACGTTGGAACATAAATGTTTACCTACTGAATTTTTCACATGAGAGGATAGAGTCCATGAGTATTACGTAGTAAGTTGAAAAAAATGATCCCTCGAATCAAAGTAAGAAATGAACGATTATACGTGAGAACTAAATAATTAGATACGAGGACAAATGTCATAATTATGGGATTTGAGATGTACCTAAATTGATATGGTAATATTATTATAGTTATATGACTGTGTTTATGCATATACTATCTATGTGTAAAAATCGTGCCCGCGCTACTTGCTATCCCTGAGGTTACCGCGCTGGGACAGTCTTATCTCGATGGAACCTTTATGGGGGATATTGACTCGTACCCTAGAAGATAGATATCCTTGGTACAGGCTATCGAATCAATAGTTCATACGGTCCTAAGAGATGTGGGGGCATGTGCTATCCTCTTAGAGACTAGGAATCTATGCTTCGCCTCAATATTGTTTGTGTATGTGTTAATACAGTTCGAGAGTGATTCAGAACTTGTATTTCCCTTAGTACGAGAGATACGGGGATTGGATAGCAGAGTATGCACGCACCATAATTTTTATGTGGGGTGCTGTTAGAATATATATATTATACGAGTATTTAATATATATATGAAATTCTGAAATTTGGAACTGCCTACTATGTTATGGTAAGTAAGATATGAATCTTGACTTCAAATTGGAAATACTTGTTTTGAAAAGTATAATATGACACTGGAAAACTTTATTAATAAATAAAGTTAAAATGAGAGCTTTGTCACTAAATGAAATTATCCTCTTAAATAATTATGTTGTTCAGTTTTAAATCTTACGAGTAACCTAAGACAAGTTAAATCATTGGGAAGATTAGTGCAATATAAGATAAGATAAACCGTTGGGAAGGTTAGTGCGATAAGTGTGCACATTAGAAGAGAGGTGAGAATTTCTCAAGAGAGTGTCGCACTAATATGTTGTTGCATTGGCCTTTAAACATTTTAAATACTTGCTAAACGAATTTTAAATCATTTACACTATCGGGCTCTAACCTGTTTCTATTTCTCTTTCTCTCTTATATATATATGTATATATTACAGGTGCCCAGCCACAGGGGAGTCTTGCGTAGGATCCCTTGGAAGGAACGCGCTGCAGCTTAGGTGGGAGTTGCAGGCCTCTTGCTTAGACGGCTTCATTTATTTGACTCCACTTTTAGCATATTCATTTAGTGGGGAATGTGTCGCCCTTTCCATTATTCAGTTGGTTATTCGGACATCGTGATTCAGTTATTTCTAGTATTGTCATTTTGGGATTTATTACTGTCTGGATGTGTTACTTTAAGTTTTTAATGTTGGGATTTAGTTTGGAATGTTTAAATTATTTGGATTATATGTTTCAGGATTATTGTGGTGTGATTCTTTAATATTGAGTTGTTGTAGATAATTAAATCTTTATTTTTAAAATAAAATTTGGAAAGTAATGATTAAAAAAAATGGTTTTGACACTTAGCTTAATTAATTAGGGTGTTTAAATTGGAAAAGTTATTTTTACGACAGTGATGCTAAGAATGAACCAACTGTTCACCTTGATTTTAATTTAATAAAGGAGTGATCGCCCGGTATTTAATTAGGCGGGGTGTCACAGGTGGTATCAGAGCATCGAGTTCTAGTGTCCTTAGGATCTGTACGGCTTATTTCGCTTTCAGCTTAACATTTTTGCTATAGAGCCCTATTTTAGGATTGTTGTATTCTTGCTTTTACGTTTATGTCTTCAGCTATTTGAGATTTGATAATAACTTTATACTAATTAATTTCTTCACGTTTCAGATGCCTCCGATACGTGCACCGAAGGATAGGCGTGCCCCAGCCGAGAAGCCAACAGCTCCGGCATAGGGTACAATGAATGCTAATGAGGTAGCCGCTATTATTGCTCAGGCGGTGAATGCCACGCTATCGGTGGTACAGAAGGCTCCACCCCAGATTCAGGCAGTGGCGCCAGTACATGCACAGCTTCCATCTGCGTGGGAGCGGGTTAGGGATGCCTTTCAGAAGGCGCATCCCCCTGAGTTCTCTGGTAGTTCAGATATCATCATCGTCAGCCAATGGAGGAAAGATATCCAGCGGCATCTTCGTATGTATGAGTGCACAGACTTGCAGAAACAGTTGTTGGATTCCTTTAAGCTGGTGGGGGCCGCTTTGCAGTGGTGGGAGTCCACCACCACCTTGGAGGAGAGGGACACTATCCCGATTCCGTCATTTTGGGAGCGGTTTGACCGCAAGTATTTTCCACCCGCCGTGCAGACTGAGATGAGGCAAAAACTACTGAACTTGAAATTGGAGAATTCTACAGTTGCTGAGTATGAGGAGGAGTTCACGAGACTTCTCACCATAGTGCCAGATGAGGCACCCACTGAGGGTAAGAAGATAATGTTGTTTGTGGATGGGTTAGCTTGGAGGATCCGTCAGCACCTTATAGGGAATCTATCTCTGAGTACTTTCACTGATGTACTCAATGTTGCGTTACTACATTGCCAGAATCATCGCTTCCATCTGCAGGGAAGCAAGAGAGAAGGAGAGTCCGGCCAGCAGGGCAGGACCGGGGGTAGTAGTGCTAGTGGAGCACCATCTCAAGGACAGACTCGTTAGCACGAGCAGAGTTCCCATCAGGGGGACCCTACTAAGCGATTCCATTCAGGTTATTCCAGACAAGGATTTGGGGGTTATAGGCAGGGCCAGCCTAATCATCAGGGCCAACATCGACAGCAGCAGGGCCAACAGCGTTTTCACCAGGGCCAACAGGGCCAGTGGCGGGGTGGTAACGGCCAGCAGGGCCGTGGTCAGCAAGGTCAGAGGGGAGGTAATTTCAAAGGCCGATGATTTGGGTGCAGCAAGCATGGCCATAGGCGCCAGGATTTTCCAGAGGGAGAGAGGGCCCCACAGCAGCAGGGTGCCCGTAATGAGCCACAGAGGCCACTTTTTCCAGCTGCCCTCCCAGCCCCAGCTCAAGTACCAGCCCTATTAGCAGTTCCAGTAGATCCAGTGCAGTAGGGGAAGTTACAGTATGGACGTGTCTATAACGTCCACCAGGCAGCAGCTCCATAGGCACCACCCGCGATTGAGGATATGTTTCCTATCCATGGTACTATGGGTCGAGTTTTGTTTGATACTGGGGCGATGCATTATTTTATAGCTACGCATTTTGCGAAGGCCTTAGGGTTGTTAGCCACAGCAGAGAGCACTGTGACGTGTGTAAACTCACCACTGGGGAGTGGATCGCTAATTTTCTTTATATGCCGGGGAGTGGGGGTAGAGATTGGTACCTTGGTATTACCTGCAGATATGTTAGTCCTAGATATGCATGAGCATGATGTTATTATCGGTATGGATTGGCTCGCTGCTTACAGGGCCACAATAGATTGTTTTGGTGGGAGTATTGTCTTTGCCATTCCGGGGCAAGAGATGTTTGTAGTGGAGATGCCTCGCCCAGAGGGAGGCTCGACCGTTCATTTGTATTACATAGAGGAGGATACCTCTAAGGAGGTTGTGATTCCCTTAGACTCGATCCCAGTTATTCGTGAGTATTCCGATGTATTCCAGGAGATACCAGGACTACCCCCCAGTCAAGAGATAGACTTTGTCATAGATTTATTACCAGATACTAGACCGATAACACGCGCTCCATACCGTATGGTTCCGGCAGAGATGCGAGAGTTACGAGATCAGATAGAGCATCTATTAGGTCAGGGATTCATTCGCAGGAGTACCTCATCTTGGGGATCTCCAGTATTGTTTGTGAAGAAAAGAGATGGTTCACTGAGGCTATGTGTGGACTACCGGGAGTTGAACAAGGTCACGATACGGAATAAGTATCCGTTGCCTTGAATCGATGATATGTTCGACCATCTGAGGGGAGAAACTTTCTTTTCGAAGATAGATTGGAGGACGAGGTACCATCAGTTACGTATTAGGGAGAAGGATGTTTCAAAGACTACTTTCTTGATGAGATATGGGTCCTATGAGTTCACGGTGATGCCATTTGGCCTCACAAATGCTCCAGCCGTGTTCATGGACTTAATGAATCGTGTGTTCAGAGAGTTCTTGGATCAGTTTGTCATCGTCTTCATAGATGACATTTTGATATATTCACACTCCGAGGAGGAGCATGCCGAGCACTTGAGACAGGTTCTTCAGACTCTACGAGAGCATCAGTTGTATGCTACGTACAAGAAGTGCGGATTCTGGTTGCGAGAAGTACAGTTCTTGGGGCATGTTGTTTCTGAGCAGGGGATAGCAGTCGACCCGAGTAAAGTGTCAGCAGTGATGGATTGGGGACAGCCCACGACACCGACAGAAGTGCGTAGTTTCTTAGGGTTAGCCAAATATTATAGGAGATTCATTCGAGGATTCTCCAAAATAGCGGGTCCATTAACGAACCTGACTTGCAAAGGGGTACCATATGTTTGGGATGATGCTTGTCAATTTCCTTTCGACGAGCTGAAAGACAAGATTACTTCAGCACCAGTTATTGCTTTAGCGAAGCCGGGTGTGGAGTACCTGGTTTACACCGATGCCTCTTTACGGGGACTTGGGGGAGTACTTCAGCAGGAGGATAAGGCTATATCTTTTGCCTCTCGCAAGCTTAAGCCGCATGAGAATAATTATCCCACCCACGACCTGGAGTTAGCAGCGGTCGTTTTTGCATTGAGGATATGGAGACACTATTTATTGGGGGAGAAATTACGTTTGTTCACAGACCACAAGTCACTGCAGTACATGTTCACTCAGCGAGAGCTGAATATGCGTCAGTGCAGATGGTTAGAGTTTGTGAAGGACTATCAGTTCGACATACAGTACCATCCGAGGTAGGACAATGTAGTTGCTGATGCTTTGAGCCGTAGATCGATAGACGAGGTAGCGGACGTCTGGAAAGCAAAGTGGAAGGAGTTAGGCTACCAGGACGCAGTAGCCCTTTCCTTCATATATGTTATGATAGTGACACCCGAGATTATTACGAGGGTGATACAGGCACAGACCGCAAACCCATTTTGCCAGGAGCAGATTGTACGACTCTTAGCTGAGGGTGCTGAGTCCTATTCCGTCAGTTCTAATGGGGGTTTGAGGTTTAATGGCAGATTGGTGGTTCCAGAAGGAACAGAATTACGTCATGCAGTGATGACCCAGTCTCACGGGTCTCGATTTGCGGTACATCCTGGAGGAGATAAGATGTACCAGGATATGAGGCGACAATACTGGTGGAGTGGGATGAAGAAGGACATTGTTGATTTCGTGTCCAAGTGTTCTACCTGCCAGCTGGTAAAGGTGGACCATCAGAAACTGCCAGGGTTGCTTCAGCCATTGGAGGTACTCGCGTGGAAGTGGGAGAGTATTTCCATGGACTTTATTACAGGGTTGCCTACATCATAGCGGGGCCACGACTCTATCTGGGTGATTGTAGATCGTTTGACCAAGGTGGCTCATTTTCTGCCGGTGCGGACAGACTATACCATGGGTCAGTATTCTCAGTTGTTTATTGCTGAGATTATCAGATTACATAGGGTGCCCCTGGATATTATGTCAGATAGAGACACGATTTTCGTGTCGCATTTTTGGGAAAGCTTTCAGGAGGCTATGGGTACTGAGTTGAGGTTGAGTTCAGCTTATCACCCACAGACAGATGGACAGACAGAGCGTACTAATCAGATGTTGGAGGATATGCTACGCATGTGTGTTCTTGATTTTGGAGGAGGTTGGGAGCCACATCTTCCACTGATAGAGTTTGCTTATAATAACTCTTATCAGTTCACTATTGGCATGGCTCCATTTGAGGCTTTGTATGGCAGGCCTTGTCGTTCCCCAACTTGTTGGCTCGAGGTGGAGGATAACAAGTTACTAGGACCAGAGGTGATTCAGGAAACCTCCACGAGGATTGAGATGATCAGGAGTCGCATTTAAGTATCCCAGGACAGGCAAAAAAGCTACGCCGATGCGAAACGGTTCTTCCGGGAGTTTAATGTGGGGGACCAAGTGTTACTAAGTGTATCTCCTATGAAAGGAGTGATGAGGTTCGGGAAGAAATGGAAATTGGCCCCGAGGTACGTGGGACCATTTCCCATCATCGAGAGAATTGGGCTGGTAGCATATAGATTGGGACTTCCAGAGCATTTACATCGCATTCACGATGTATTCCACATCTCGTCGTTGAGACGATATCTTCGGGATGATATGGCCCATACCCACATTGCGATAGATGAGATAGAGTTACAGCCTGACAGCTCTTACGAGGAGATACCGGTGGCTATCCTAGACCATATCGAGAGAAGATTGAGGTCAAAGGCAGTTCCACTTGTACGGGTCCAGTGGGAGCACCATAATGCGGAGAAGTCCACTTGGGAGCGCGAGGCAGATATGCGCGAGAGATACCCAGATTTATTCTTACCAGGTACGCCGTATTCTTTTTGAATTTCGGGAAAAATTCGTTATTAGGGGGTAAGTATGTAATACCCCGTATTTTATGCTATATTAATTTGGGGATTTATTAAATTTAATATGAATTAATTATTTAATATAAATTCGAAAATTAATTATGTTATAATTATTAACGTGATGAGAGTTAGTAATTATGGTAAATTTGTTGTAAATTACTAATGAGCAAAGTAATATATAATATTGGTTATATTAAATGTCATGAGTGAATAAATGACAATTTTAGAAATTTGAGTCGGGACGCACCTGTGTCGCGTCGGGACTAAATATTGATGAATAAAAGTGAATATATTATAAGTTGCTCGTATGGTCGTTTTGAGTACGCCAAAGTGTCCGGAAGGGTCGAGATAGTCAGAAAAGTGTACCCGTGGGTTTAGTTTGGGTCTCGGGGCATTTTTAGGCTTAATTAGTACCCCGGGAGGGCATTTTGGACATTTTGCATTTTTGGGTAATTAAACCCACGAAATTTCAAGGGATATATCAGATGTCTAAGGTTTCCTTCTAGGTTTAAAACAACCAAAGACAAGTGACGGCCATAGGAGAGGGAAGGAGAGAGCTCTCAAAGCAATCCAAGGCCCAAAATCCCTCCGTTTGCACCGCCACCACCACCAACGCGTAGATCGCGCGACGGGGAACGCAACCACACCAGATTCGTCATCAAACCAGAATTTTGAAAACCCCAGGCAAGTGTTTATCTTGCTTATTTTCGTTAATGCATCACTCATGTTAGTCTAGGGATGATTAAGATGAGTTTATGGAAGAAAACCCAAATTTGATATAGGAAATCGCATGTAGTAATGATTTGAATGTTATTCTGGAAACCCCTTCACATGTAGAGGATTAAACCAAGAAATTATGATGTTTTAGAAGAAGAAAATTCTGGAAAAGATTGATTAGAACCATGTTAAAGAAATTCTAGGGTTCTTGAGATTTTTATGAAGTTTTTGCCTATAAATCCATTTTTAGTGACGAAAATCTACATGCTTTACGTAGAAGATACATAAAATGAGATTATAATGTTAGTAGTACAAATTTCTGGGCGATTGGTAATGAAAAGTTTGGATTTGGAGGAGGTTATGTGATAGAACCCGTAACTGATTAACTGCAGAATTCGTCATACCTTTTTGATCGATCAATCGAGCCCCAGACCTCGATCGATCGACCCCTCCTGGAATACTCATATTTCCCCTTTTTAAATTAGTTGAATTCAATTTAATGAGAAATAATTCTTGGACACCCTTATTAAAATGTTTTGGGAGATAAAGAAGACCAGTAAGACATGTGAATAATTTTGGGACCTTTAATGTAAGACAAGAGTTGTATTTTTGGGATACTTACATGTAAGGGATGGTGAAACTATGTATTAAAGGGAGAGACGCGTAAGATAGTTACGTTGGAACATAAATGTATACCTACTGAATTTTTCACTTGAGAGGATAGAGTCCATGAGTATTACGTAGTAAGTTGAAAAAAATGATCCCTCGAATCAAAGTAAGAAATGAACGATTATACGTGAGAACTAAATAATGAGATACGAGGACAAATGTCGTAATTATGGGATTTGAGATGCACCTAAATTGATATGGTAATATTAGTATAGTTATATGACTGTGTTTATGCATATACTATCTATGTGTAAAAATCGTGCCCGCGCTACTTGCTATCCCTGAGGTTACCGCGCTGGGACAGTCTTATCTCGATGGGACCTTTATGAGGGATATTGACTCGTAACCTAGAAGATAGATATCCTTGGTACAGGCTATCGAATCAATAGTTCAGACGGTCCTAAGAGACGTGGTGGCATGTGCTATCCTCTTAGAGACCTGGAATCTATGCTTCGCCTCAATATTGTTTGTGTATGTGTTAATACAGTTCGAGAGTGATTCCGAACTTGTATTTCCCTTAGTACGAGAGATACGGGGATTGGATAGCAGAGTATGCACGCACCATAATTTTTATGTGGGGTGCTGTTAGAATATATATATTATACGAGTATTTAATATATATATGAAATTCTAAAATTTGGAACTGCCTACTATGCTATGGTAAGTAAGATATGAATCTTGACTTCAAATTGGAAATACTTGTTTTGAAAAGTATAATATGACACTAGGAAACTTTGTTAATAAATAAAGTTAAAATGAGAGCTTTGTCACTAAATGAAATTATCCTCTTAAACAATTATGTTGTTCAGTTTTAAATCTTACGAGTAACCTAAGACAAGTTAAATCATTGGGAAGATTAGTGCAATATAAGATAAGATAAACCGTTGGGAAGGTTAGTGCGATAGGTGAGAATTTCTCAAGAGAGTGTCGCACTAATATGTTGTTGCATTGGCCTGTAAACATTTTAAATACTTGCTAAACGAATTTTAAATCTTTTACACTATCGGGCTCTGACCCGTTTCTATTTCTCTTTCTCTTTTGTATATATATGTATATATTACAGGTGCCCAGCCACAGGGGCGTCTTGCGTAGGATCCCTTGGAAGGAACGCGCTGCACCTTAAGTGGGAGTTGCAGGCCTCTTGCTTAGACGACTTCATTTATTTGACTCCACTCCTAGCATAATCATTTAGTGGGAAATGTGTCGCTCTTTCCATTATTCAGTTGGCTATTCGGACATTGTGATTCAGTTATTTCTAGTATTGTCATTTTGGGATTTATTACTGTCTGGATGTTTTACTTTAAGTTTTTAATGTTGGGATTTAGTTTGGAATGTTTAAATTATTTGGATTATATGTTCCAGGATTATTGTGGTGTGATTCTTTAATATTGAGTTGTTGTAGATAATTAAATCTTTGTTTTTAAAATAAAATTTGGAAAGTAATGTTTAAAAAAAAATGGTTTTGGCACTTAGCTTAATTAATTAGGGTGTTTAAATTGAAAAAGTTATTTTTACGACAGTGATGCTAAGAATGAACCAACTGTTCACCTTGATTTTAATTTAATAAAGGAGTGATCGCCCGGTATTTAATTAGGCGGGGTGTCACAGTATAGTGTAGTTTTCTTTTCGTCGTGTATTTCATGTGAGACAGCGTTTGGATTGATTAGTCGCTTGTGACTCCACAGTTATACTTGAGATATTATTTTGGGACTTTTGTACAGTGTTGGATTATTAAAGGTTGATCTACATTGGACATTATTGTTACTGGGTATTCATATTATTTTTTCTCGTATCTCATATTATTGGAAAAAGTTTTAAATATCTCATATTTTTTATCACATGCTAAGAATGATATTTTACATTATAGCAATTTGAATATTCTAATATTTGGAGTTGATCAACCCTGATATTAAAATATGCAGTTTGTTACATTAACCTAACTTAAAGATAATGTTTTGAAATAAATATGCTTAATGCATGTATTGTATAGTAGTTGCATGTAGAATTGGGTTAGAATTATACAATTCATACTATTTCATTTTTTATTTTTATCGTTAGTTTCTACATTGTATTTCAGTTAAGAACCCCTATTGGGAATTGGTTCACCCCGTTCCTTTTATTACGATAGGCTAGCTAATGATTCGTCTTTAGAGAGCGTTTTACATGTAAGTATTCCCTTATTCTTAGGCTAGTATCTTTAATTACATGAACACTATGACATTGCCTAATGGTTCCACGTGTATTATGTAACACCCTGTGTTTTTATTTATTATTTTAACTAATTAATTGGAATTTTTGAAAAAATAAATTTTTGAATTTAATAATTTTTATTGGCTAAATATCTTAGTTATGGTTTTAGAAGAATAAAACTTCAAGCGGAATTAAAATTGGAGTTAAAATGGATTTTATATTAATTTTCCAATTTTTGTCCCTCATAAATTTTTTGGGCGAACTGCCAGATTTTAGGCATGATCGATCGATCGATGACTGGGTGTAGATCGACCAACCCTCCCAGAAAACGCGAGCAGTAAGCCGTTTTTAATATTTGTATAGGATTAGGACTCCTAATCACTATATAACCTTGTTAACCCGTAGGGAGACTTCTCATAATCACTTTTTCTCCTGTTTTTCAGTAGAGAACACTTCCAAATATTTTTCCTCTCACTCATAATCATCAACCTTCAACAAAATCAAGTTTTTGGCACAAGTTTTTGAAGGCTTAATTGGGGTTTAATCAAGATCGTTCAAGAACACTCTTTTGCTAATTTTTTGAGAGGAATCCAGATTTATAATCACATTTTCAACATGATCTTTACAAGCATGAATACTCTATTCTTTTTCTTTAGCATTATGCATTTTAAGTGTCGCCTAAATACTTAATTACATGTTTTCTTAAAAATAACTAGTAACTTAATTAGAAAAAGTGGATATTAATTATGGGGTTGTTTTTATAAAATCTTTTAATCTGAATAATATTCATAATCCTTTGGGTACGTAGGATTCATGAGTGATTTTGGGTTTTATTGGTGTAGGTTGCATGTAGAAAAATCCTAGCTTTAAAATAATTGACTTTTGGGTGCGTATAACTCATGTAATACTTGTAGAGATAATAAAATTTGGTTTTTGATGTATATATGATGAAAACTTGGTATATTTAATTTAAAATAATTAAATGAGATTATTTGGGTATTGTTGAGGTTGTGATAATTTAATTAAAGGTTTAATTGAATTGGACTATCATGCGTAGTTTTATACGTTGATTAATTATGCTTATTTGTGTGACTTTTTGGTATTATTATATTGCCTTTGTGACGACGGGTTGTTGGGTAATTTTGCTCTCCCTATACTTTAGGATGCCTTCTAGGTATGGGACTAGCGGGTAGAGCTTTTATGATTTACGCCTTCTAGGTATGGGACTACTGAGGGTAGATTATTGCATTTTTATCATCTTGAGGGTGGGCTGATTTTTATTACTTTATCGTCGTTATGGTAGTCTAAGTACGAGACTAAGTTAAAATTTATGTTAGAAAATCCTCCTATACATAAGTTAGGACGTATTGATAACTTGGAAACCCTTAGGTATGGGACTAGGGGATATTTTGAGGATCTCACATCGATTAAAAGGGTGAGGTGATTATAAATTGAGAAATTGAGAATTAATGCCTAAGATAAAAACGGGTATTAAAATTTATCGCGACATAATGTGTCGGGGCCGACAGTTTAAACGGGCCAGAGGGCGATTTATGTCGTGTCGTGTGTGGAACCTTGTCATGTGCCAGGACCGACAGTTAAACAGGTCAGAGGGCGATTGACAAGGGGAACCTTGTCATGTGTCAGGGCCAGCAGTTTAAACGGGTCAGAGAGCGATTGACAAGGGGAAGTGTGACACTTTAATAAAAAGTGAGAACTATAATAAAAGTTGGTTAATTTAATTAAATTAACATCATGGGACTTGGGAAATTAAAATTATATTGGTGTGCCTTCATAAATGAGATTTCGGTGGGTAGTTATTGATTTATAATTATCGCGTTTAATTATCCCGTTTAATTTAAAATATTCTATTGTGATATTTATTGCATATAATGCTACTGTCTAGATTCAAGGATCCTATTTGAGGGGAGTAGTGTGTATTCTTGCTCGGGGCTTTGGCTCTGACCCATGCGTTGACTAATCTTTTTCAGGATTAGAATTGGAGAAGCTGCATAAGTTTATCGGAGTTATCATTTGGAGGTGCAGCTGGAGTTATTCATTTTATGGCTTAGTTTAGTTAGACTTTCTTTACGAGTCGTATTTAATTATGAGACTCCATTTGAGTTTATTGGACCATTCGGTTCCAAAGTTGTTTAGAGGATTTATTTTGGGATTATTTCAGATTTTATTTAATCATTATTGGAGAATGGATTATTGGAGTTTGCATGTGATGGATCTTTTATTGCATAATTGTTTATGAGCATTTGAGTTTGATTCAATTGTTTATCTTATGGACTGATTTATTTATGTCTCATATCTATCTCATGCTAAGAATGGTATTTTATTTACTCACCCCCGGCTTAGTTTTGGTGGCGGGCGACGCCAGAATTAGGCGGGGTGTGACAGATGGTATCAGAGCATAGTCATAGGTCTCGTAGGTTATGAGTCCGTCTTAGCTTCCGCGTTGCCGATCTTTGATTCCCTTTGTTGATTCGTACTTCTTAAGGTAGAGGGTCTAGTATACGTGTTAGATGTGTTTCTTGGAGATGTGAAGTTTTGAGTTAAGGACGTTGTAGGCATTGAGTTTAGAATTAGAAAGCTTGATGTGGGGATCCTTAGAATGGATTTTGGAGATGTTAATTATTTTTGGAGATTTTAGTACAAATTTTAGGTATCGTATGTATCGATTTTTGGTGTTGAGATTTAATTTGAGGACGTTAGCATTTTGATGACTTTCGGATATAGGATCGAGTGGGGGATTTGTGAGACCGTGTGGTACGTCGTTATTTTCATAGTTATGCGTATGCATATAGGCAATATATATAAATTATTTTGTTGTTCGTGGGGTAGGTGAGCGTAGGATTGGGTGTATGGGCGCCCAATTATGGCATTCTACGGGTAGGCATATGTGAGCCATATTTTTTTTTTGCAAGATTTATGCGTTGATGAGTATGATTCGTCTAATTTCGAGGACGAAATTCTTTGCTAGTGAGGAAGTATGTAACACCCCATGTTTTTATTTATTATTTTAATTAATTAATTGGAATTTTGGGGAAAAATAATTTTTTGAATTTAAAATTTTTTATTGACTAAATATGTTGGTTATGGTTTTAGAAGAATAAAACTTCAAGCGGAATTAAAATCGGAGTTAAAATGGATTTTATATTGATTTTACAATTTTTGTCCCTTACAAATTTTTTGGGCGAACTGTCAGATTTTAGGCATGATCGATCGATCGATGACTGGGGGTAGATCGATCAACCTTCCCAGAAAATGCGAGCAGTATGCCGTTTTTAGTATTTGTGTAGGATTAGGACTCCGAATCACTATATAACCTTGTTAATCCGTAGGGGGACTTCTCATAATCATTTTTTCTCCAGTTTTTCAGTAGAGAACACTTCCAAATATTTTTCCTCTCACTCATAATCATCAACCTTCAACAAAATCAAGTTTTGGCACAAGTTTTTGAAGGCTTAATTGGGGTTTAATCAAGATCGTTCAAGAACACTCTTTTGCTAATTTTTCGAGAGGAACCTGGATTTCTAATTAAATTTTCAACACGATCTTTACATGCATGAATACTCTATTCTTTTCCTTTAGTATTATGCATTTTAAGTGTCGCCTAAACACTTAATTACATGTTTTCTTAAAAATAATTAGTAACTTAATTAGAAAAAGTGGATACTAATTATGGGGTTATTTTTATAAAAAAAATTAATCTGAATAATATTCATAATCCTTTGGGTACATAGGATTCATGAGTGATTTAAGGTTTTATTGGTGTAAGTTGCATGTAGAAAAACCCTTGCTTTAAAATAATTGACTTTTGGGTGCGTATAACTCATGTAATACATGTAGAGAAAATAAAATTTGGTTTTTGATGTATATATGATGAAAACTTGCTATATTTAATTTAAAATAATTAAATGAGATTATTTGGGTATTGTTGACGTTGTGATAATTTAATTAAAGGTTTAATTCAATTGGACTATCATGCGTTGTTTTATACGTTGATTAATTATGCTTATTTGTGTGACTTTTTGGTATTATTATATTGCCTTTGTGACGACGGGTTGTTGGGTAATTTTGCTCTCCCTATACTTTAAGATGCCTAAGATAAAAATGGGTATTAAAATTTGTGGTAACATAATGTGTCGGGGCCGACAGTTTAAACGGGCATGAGGGCGATTTATGTCGTGTCGTGTGTGGAACCTTTTCATGTGTCGGGGCCGACAGTTAGACGGGTCAGTGGGCGATTGACAAGGGGAACCTTGTCATGTGTCGGCTCCGACAGTTTAAACGGGTCAGAGAGCGATTGACAAGGGGAAGTGTGACACTTTAATAAAAAGTGAGAACTATAATAAAAGCTGGTTAGTTTAATTAAATTAACATCGTGGGACTTGGAAAATTAAAATTATATTGGTGTGCCTTTATAAATGGGATTTCGGTGGGTAGTTAGTGATTTATAATTATCGCGTTTAATTATCCCGTTTAATTTAAAATATTCTATTATGATATTTATTGCATATAATGTTACTGTCTGGATTCAAGGATCCTATTTGAGGGGAGTAGTGTGTATTCTTGCTCTGGTCTTTAGCTCTGACCCATGCGTTGACTAATCTTTTTCAGGATTATAATTGGAGAAGCTGAATAAGTTTATCGGAGTTATCATTTGGAGGTGTAGCTGGAGTTATTCATTTTATGGCTTAGTTTAGTTAGACTTTCTTTTCCAGTTGTACTTAATTATGAGACTTCATTTGAGTTTTATTGGACCATTCGGTTCCAAAGTTGTTTAGAGGATTTATTTTGGGATTATTTCATATTTTATTTAATCATTATTGGAGAATGGATTATTGGAGTTAGCATGTGATGGATCTTTTATCGCATAATTTTTTATGAGCATTTGAGTTTGATTCAATTGTTTATCTTGTGGACTGATTTATTTATGTCTCATATCTGTCTCATGCTAAGAATGGTATTTTATTTACTCACGACCGGCTTAGTTTTGGTGGCGGTCGACGCCAGAATTACGCGAGGTGTGACATATTATTTATACGCCTTTGAATATTGAAAGCAAAATTGCATACTTGGTAATTTTAATCAACAAAAATGGACTAGAAACCTTATTTAGGTTGTTCCACATCACTTCACACCTAATGCAGTCAGACTGGACGAGCCGGGGTGATCCACGGATAACCCTTAAATCCAGGTTAGGGCGTTACAGTCACACGTCGAGATGAAAAGGATTTTATATTGATAATCCACCATTTGAGGAGTTAATTTTAGAAATCGACTTGCAACCTTAAGTTCACAAGGTTCTCACAAGTGTCCATTTCTAATAAATTCTTATTGCACGGTTAATATGTGTAAGACCCTAAAACATGATTAGGAAGGTTAATTACATGATTAATTATAACTTAGCAGTTATAAGTTATAAATTGGTTATGTGTGTTAAACATGTTAATTATCATGTTTAGGGGATGCATGCTCATGTAATATATGTGTTGTTTACATTAGTTGCTAATTGAGCTTATGATCGGGGATACCATATTTAGAACATATGATTAGTTATGCGGTTAAATGCATCATAAATTATGTTTTTAATGCATGATTATGTTTATAAAAGTAAATTAGGGTGTTGATACGAAATTGGCAATGTTTGGTCACCAAATGTGAAAGTTTTGAGATTTTCGATAAATTGCTACTTTCCTGTTCGAGCCCACATTAGGCGTATTAATTTTATGATTTTGGGAAAATACAGAATATGAAAGTTGTAGATGTTTAAGTTATCTACTCATAGACACAAAGAGGGAGTAAATTGGGGGCCGTGATAGTGATTAATGGTAATTTTACCAAGGTGGGACAAATGTGTCATTAATGGAATTGTCTAATTCGACCTTCTATCCAACCAATCGTGTGTCACCACTACCCTATTGCTATTGGACTACAATACAACGTACTTATGATTTTAAATGAGAGATATGTCTTCTTACTCATAAGAAATAACAAGTTTTGCCTAAAGAGAGAGAAAGAGAAGAAAGTTAAGGAAGAAATCTTTGGAAATTTTCTATAAATCGAGGAATCCTCGTAAGGTAATTACATCTTTATTAAAGTTGGTCACATGGATGAGTTCTATACTTGACATGTTTTTATTTTTGATTTGGATATATATTTTAATGATACCCATATTGTTGAATTGTATTGGAACAAGGATGGGTTAAGAACATAAGTTAGAACTGGAGCTAGGATCGTAAATGCATACTTTAAAGTCCTAAATTTACATCATCTTTTTGTAAAGCATTTTGATTTAGAAAATTCACGATTATGATGTATATTTCTGCTAAAACATGTTTATTATATGTTTCCATAAATTATACTTAAGGTCAAGGTAAGGAGTGTGTGGTGCGAGTGGATGAAAAAGAATTACTAGTTGACTTATTACCTCTCGATATGCGTAACTTTGATGTGATACTGTGTATGGATTGGTTAGCCTAATATCATGTATGTTTATATTCCTTTAAAAAGGTGGTAGTGTTTCAGTTACCGGGTGAACCTGAATTTAAATTTATTGGGGAACGAAATGTCACTCCAACATGTTTGATTTCTACTATAAAATGTTATGAACTGCTAAGGAAAGGATGTGAGGGTTATCTTGCCCATATGGTGGACATACGACAAGAGGATGGAAAACTATCAGATATACCAGTAGTTAATAAGTTTGCAGATGTATTCCCAGAAGAACTCCCAGGGTTAGCACCGGACTGTGAGGTAGAATTTGCAATTGAGTTAGTACCAGGTACCAGGCACCGCACCGATATCTATTGCACTATATCGCATGGCACCTGCAGAATTAAAGGAGCTAAAAATACAGTTGCAAGATTTGTTAGATCGTGGTTTTATAAGGCCTGGTGTATCACCGTGGGGAGCCCCAGTATTGTTTGTGAATAAGAAAGATGGAACCATGAGACTATGCATCGATTATCGTCAACTGAATAAGGTGACTATCCGTAATAAATATCCACTACCCCGAATTGATGACTTGTTTGATCAGTTACAAGGAGCTAAAGTGTTTTCCAAGATAGATCTCAGATCCGGATATCATCAATTGAAAGTAAGGGATTGTGAAATTTCTAAAACTGCTTTTTGTTCCAGGTATGGACATTATGAATTTCTTGTCATGCCATTTGGGTTAATAAATGCACCAGCTGTATTCATGGATTTGATGAACCGTATATTTCACCCATACGTGGATTCTTTTGTTATTGTCTTCATTGATGATATTTTGATATATTCTCATAGTAGGGATGAGCATGAACACCACCTGCGTATTATTTTACAGACCTTGCGAGAGAAGCAGTTGTATGCTAAATTTTCTAAATGTGAATTTTGGGTAGACAGGGTAGTATTTTTGGGGCATGCTATTTCTGTTGATGGTATTTGTGTTGATCCCAAGAAGGTGGAAGCAGTAATGAATTGAGAAAGACCAACTAGTGTGACAGAGGTACGTAGCTTTTTGGGATTGGCGAGCTATTACAGGAGGTTTATACCGGGGTTTCTTCTATTGCATTGCCATTGACTAAGCTTACCAGAAAGGAGAACAAGTTTGTGTGGAGTGGCGATTGTGATAAAAGCATTGAAAATTTAAAGGGTAAGTTGACATCAGATCCAGTATTGACTATCCTAACGGGTACAGAAGGTTTAGTTATTTATAGTGATGCCTCGTATCAAGAACTCAGTTCTGTGTTAATGAAGCATGGAAAGGTAATTGCTTTTGCTTCTCGACGGTTAAAGATACATGAACGCAACTACCCTACACATGATCTTGAGTTAGCTGCAGTAGTTTTTGCATTAAAAATCTGGAGACACTACTTATATGGTGTTAGATGTGAAATTTTTACTGACCATCAAAGCTTAAAATACTTGTTTTCACAAAAAGACTTGAACTTAAGTCAAAGAAGGTGGATGGAACTTATAAAGGATTATGATTGCACGATACATCACCATCCAGGTAAAGCCAATTTTGTTGCCGATGCTTTGAGTAGAAAATCTCTAGGCATAGTATCTTATATTTATTGTATTCGAGTTGACCAGCTGAGAGAGTTAGCTTTAATGGGGGTGGAATTAACTTTGAATGAGTCTTATGGAATAGTAGCACATTTAAATGTTAGACCCACGTTGATAGACTGGATAAAAAAGCGCAGGAAGGATATACAGAATTGGAGAAAGTTAGAGATAATATGAAAAATGGTAAAGCAAATGAATTTTCTATTCGTGATGATGACACTGTTATGTACGATAACCATTTGTGTGTACCTAATATGCCTGATTTAAGAAGAACAATTTTAGAGGAAACGCATTGTTCTTTATATGCTATGCATCTAGGGAGCACGAAACTGTATAGAGATTTGAAACAATGTTATTGGTGGCAGGGAATGAAACACAACATTGCAGATTTTGTTGCTAAATGTCTAGTTTGCCAACAGGTGAAGATGGAGCATCAGAAGCCAAGTGGTTTACTATAGCCCTTACCTATTCCTGAGTGGAAATGGGAGCATGTTACTACAGATTTTGTTATAGGTTTAACAAAATCATCACGAGGGTTTGATTCTATTTGGGTTATTGTTGATAGGTTAACTAAGTCTGCACATTTTCTTCCTGTTAAAGCTACTTACTCCATGGATAGATATGAAAAAATATATATGTGGATGAGATTATTAGATTGCATGGTGCACATGTTTCCACTATTTCTGATCGAGATCCTAAGTTTACTTCTCACTTTTGGCCTAGTTTACAACAATCTTTGGGGACTAAATTGAAATTTCGTACAGTTTTTCATCCTCAAACTGATGGGCAGTCAGAAAGAACGATCCAAACATTTGAAGACATGTTACGAATCTGTTTATTGGAGTTCAAGGGAAGTTGGGATGAACACTTGCCACTAATAGAGTTTGATTATAATAATAGCTATCATTCGAGTATTGATATCGCTCCTTATGAAGCTTTGTATGGGAGAAAATGCAGAACTCCAGTCTGTTGGACAGAAGTAGGAGAACGAAAACTTCTTGGGCTAGAAATTATACAACAGACTACTGAAAAGATCAATCTTATCCATAATCACTTAAAGGTGGCGCAAAGTAGACAGAAAAGTTATGCAGACAACCGAAGGAAAGAATTGAAATTTGAGGAAGGTGATCAAGTATTCCTACGTGTTTCTCCTTGGAGAGGGGTTATGAGATTCGGGAAGAAGGGAAAGTTAAGTCCCAGGTACATTGTCCCTTATGAGATAGTGAAACGGGTTGGAGCTGTAGCTTATAAATTGGCGTTACCACCATAATTGTCCCGGATACACGATGTTTTTCATATATCCATGTTATGTAACTATGTTCCTGATCCTTTACATGTGTTTATCTCACAACCGATAGAGCTTCAAGATGACTTAACCTACGTGGAGGAGCCAATTGCTATTGTAGATCGAAAGGAGAAAATGTTACGTAGTAAAACCATTTCACTAGTTAAAGTGATGTAGAGACGTCAAAATGTGGAGTATGACACCTGGGAAGGGGAGGATAACATGAAGAAGCAATATCCTCATCTATTTGGTAAGGTTCTTATGTGTTAAATTTTGAGAACGAAATTTTTATAAGAGGGGTAGAATTGTAAGGCCCAAAAACATGATTAGGAAGGTTAATTACATGATTAATTATAACTTAGGAGTTATAAGTTATAAATTGGTTATGTGTGTTAAACATGTTAATTATCATGTTTAGGGGATGCATGCTCATGTGATATATGTGTTGTTTACATTAGGTGCTAATTGAGCTTATGATCGGGGATACCATGTTTAGAACATATGATTAGTTATGCGGTTAAATGCATCATAAATTATGTTTTTAATGCATTATTAGGTTTATAAAAGTAAATTAGAGTGTTGATACGAAATTGACAATGTTTGGTCGCCAAATGTGAAAGTTTTGAGATTTTCGGTAAATTGCTACTTTCCTGTTCAAGCCCAAATTAGGCGTAATAATTTTATGATTTTGGGAAAATACAAAATATGAAAGTTGTATATGTTTAAGTTATATACTCATAGACACAAAGATGGAGTAAATTGGGGCCCGTGATAGTGATTAATGGTAATTTTACCAAGGTGGGACAAATGTGTCATTAATGAAATTGTCTAATTCGACCTTCCATCCAACCAATCGTGTGTTACCACTACCCCTATTGCTATTGGACCACTATACAAATTATTTCTGATTATAAATTAGAGGTATGTCTTCTTCCTCATAAGAAATAACAAGTTTTGCCTAAAGAGAGAGAAAGAGAAGAAAGTTAAGGAAGAAATCTTTTGAAATTTTCTATAAATCGAGGAATCCTCGTAAGGTAATTACAACTTTTTTAAAGTTGGTCACATGGATGAGTTCTATACTTGTCATGTTTTTATTTTTGATTTGGATAAATATTTTAATGATACCCATATTGATGAATTGTGTTGGAACAAGGATGGGTTAAGAACATAAGTTAGAACTGGAGCTAGGATCGTAAATGCATACTTTAAAGTCCTAAATTTACATCATCTTTTCGTAAAGCATTTTGATTTAGAAAATTCATGATTATGATGTATATTTCTGCTAAAACATGTTTATTATATGTTTTCATGAATTATACTCAAGTTCAAGGTTATGTATTCTTAAAAATGTTAAGTTATGCCCTAATGTTCTATTTTGACCTAGTTTTGCTAAAAATGGAATAAATCATGGAATAATTATTGGAATTGAGTGATTCAAGTTGGAGAGTAAAATAGACTCATACATGTATAACATATCCGACAATGGTGAAAAAATACCAAGGAATGAACCTTTGGTGATAGTTTGAAGTTTTAGTTTAAAATCTGCCCTAAAGAAGCAAGAATGTATACCATGTGTTTGACGCTTTGCTCGACATAGAAAATGATCCCTAAAAATTATGAAACATTAATTTTGTATTATTCAATATGTTTACTGATATTGGGTGGAATATCATGGAAAGTTATGTTGTATAAAAATTATGAGAATTCCAGGAAGTTGAAGTTGTGTTGTTATTTTTCTTGAGAAACGATTTGGAAAAGGTTGTAATAAAATGGGCATAACTTTGTCTAGCGAATTTGTAATTCAATTCTGTAAATTGTGTTAGAACCCTAATTAATTAAGTGTTATAGAAATGTGAATTGTTATATTTAATTCCTCCTTAGTTATTTCTGATTGACCAAATGATGTGATGTGTTACTGGGTTTGATGCTAATCAGTGTATTCAAATACTAATGACATTGACTTGTTAGGTGGGGAATCAACTAATACTATCATACCAAGGAAGTAGTTGGTATTAATCTTAGCACCAAATACAAGGTGAGTGACCTTCCTTATGAAATATAAATGCTTATAATTTCATATGGAAATGTCTAGTTAAACACATGTGTTAAAATGCTTATGGGAGTTATGTCGTGTTTAGGAAACATATGCATATGATTAAAAATGTTAAGCGATGTTATATAATGATATGGAATAGTGAGTCAATTATCTAATGTTAAGGACTGGTGGGTCCTACGGGATGCAGCGGCCCCGTTAATCCAATTTAAAGGTTTGTTGTACTCGGGCCTAATCAGAGGATTTGGTGTTCCCCATTAACTGGGAGTTAATTGGACTGGCAGGTCCAAGTTTGCGAGAGTCACACAATTCCTATTAGGTTATAACATTAGAAAATAAAAATGGTTATTTGAATTGGTTATATGTGTGGAATATGGTCATTCACTAAGCCTGTGCTGCTTACACTCCTATAATGTGATGTTTCAGGTACGTCTATCAGTTGGAGTTCACTGGCAAGTTAGGACCTTAAAACGGGAGAGTGACGGATATCTAGTATAGTTTGAATATCAAGAATCTTGTTGTGTAAATATTAAACTAAATATCTTGGTTATGTAAAGTTGTGTAGTACTTATAGGTTACATGTAAATGTAGTTATATTTTCATCTACACATACCTTTGAAAACAAAATCTCATGCTATCTTTCTTGAGAGATTTAAATTAAAGAATTGTTTATTGTTTAAGGCAATTTATCGCTAATTAACAAGGATGAGTTTAACTTAATTAAGTCGGGGCATGACAATATATGTCTAGATTACTAGGATTTTATGTGTGTGTGTGTGTGATGAGTGAGTGGTTGAGGTGTCAAATTAGTGCAAGGATAATTCATGGGATGCTTCTTTTGCTTTTATGAAAGTTAAGGGGTTAAGGATAACTTTACACTAGAAGGATATTTTAGTAATTTCACATAAAATATGGATTTGGTAATTTCACATTATATATTTTTCAACTTTTCATAAACATCCCTACAAATATTTTGTTTAAGAAATAATCCTTTAAAATTTTTATTGTAATCCCCAAATCATTATTTAAACACATCCCTACTATTTGGAATAATTAAACATGTCCCTGAAAACAATTATCTTTCAAAAACTCAACATTATATTTATATTAGGTTTAAAAATAACTTTAATCAATTTAAATCAATCATACATATAAAGGCACAGGTTCCACACACACACTCCCACTCCTGCATGCCCTTTCCAAAGGGAGCATTTCTTAATTACACTATTAAAAATATATTATAGTTGTTGTTTGAAGTTTGACCCCATATATAAGCCTAACCCCACACCTTTTTTATATATACCACTGTCCTCCAATTTTCAACATCCAATTTCTAACAAGTTAAAGGTTTTGACCGTTAATTATCAAACTTGTTTTCCTAAGAACCCTAAAATTCCCCCCCAACAATTGTGTGAATTCACCCATACAAGTGTACAATCTTCACTTTATAATCTTTTTTTTAACCAATAGGTTAAGACCAAAAAATATTTTTAAAACATATTGTTAATTCATTATGATTGGCACGTTGATACGTCACAAATATTGCATACTCGCGCCCGTTATATTTACGCATTCTAGCACTTTTTGTGTTCTTTATGCGTATCTTTATGCTCTTTAACTATACGACCTCTATTATGTATGTTTATATGCTTTGCAGGGGTTAATTGAGTTTTTATAGGTAATGGAACGCTTAAAGTGAGGATTGGTTGCGATTCAGAAAAGTTCCATCGTCGGATGCTATTTTAAGGGCATTTTAGACATTTCACACTTCATCTTAGGCTCAGTGGGATTCCATGGAAGCGTATTTCATTGAGTTAGCTTCGCGTGGTCGCGAACGACACGTCATTTGGAGTCCGAACGATGAAGATATGGCCATTCTCGTATGCACCATTTTCACCTTTTATATGAACCAAGCAACCATGAAACAGAGGACCAGTTGACAAACTCCTGGCCACCGGTCGATCGGTGAATGCGATTTTCCCTTTGTAACAGCGTAGTAGCCTTTTTCACTTGAACCAGTCGACCGGGTCCCCACTCGCAGTCGACCGAGGGTCCCAGAATCTGCACGCTTCTTTCCTTTTCATTTCTTTTCCCTAATTATTTTATTGTTTATTTTTAACTTAATATAAATAGCCCACTCTTTCTATTTTGTAAGGGATATTTTTTTCTTTAGTTTAAGTTAGCTTTAGGTAGGTTAGGGTTTGGAGAGGGATTGTGAGTGTGCTATTTTCTCCCTCCTAGGGTTTACCTATATAGAGAGTTTATCCATTGTGGTTGTGTAGAACACTATTCATCATCTTCTTCATCAATCCAAGCTTCCATTGTTTGTACTTCTTTACTTTCTTTCTTTTATTTCTTTATTTATTTGGTTTGTTAATTAGGTTTACTTTCTTGCATTTAATACATGTGTTGATGCCGATAAGATGGCTTGGGGCCATTTCTCAACATGTCTTTCATTATGTTTAGTAGCTAATTTAGTCTAGGTTATGGTTGATTGAAATCACCTTGGTTTCAATGGGTTGATTTGCTATGGTGATGGAGTTTATACATTTAATTCGATTGGTTTGTCCCTGTTATTACATCTAGGATTAATAACAGTGCATATCATGTATTCTCCGTATTTATGACCTTGCATGTGTAATTTCTAGGGTATTTGTTAACGCCAAAATCATATTAGGCTTTTATACGAATTTAGGGGGTGATAGCTCTAGATTTAATTACTTATAGAAATAAGATTCAATCTTAGTAATTCGTAGTCAGATGTAACCATTTATACGCATTAAACCGAGGTGAGGGATATTAGTCGTAACCGATAGTTTTTATTCCACTTTAATTAATCTTAGTTTAAATACCCATGCCTAGTTATCTTTTCTTTTTATTAACAATTATCTTTTAGACTTTTATTGAGAAGTATTAAATCAATATAATTCTAACAACTAAGCTCTGCGAATTTTTGATACCCGGACTGACCGCTATACTCCCTTAAAAGAGTGTAGTCATAGTTTAGGTTTTTGCATAGCGGTGGGAGCCGAGCATAACGACCGATACATATCTTCATACACTTGCGCCGCGATTTTCACCTGTTATCAAAATGGCGCCGTTGTCGGGGACTAGTCTGTTTTAGAATTCAATTGATTTAGTATTTATTAGTATTTTCTTTCTATTTGTATTCTTTGTTAACTATTTTTGTAGGACTTCTACATTTGAGCATCAAGAAACGCTTGAATTTACCGGACGTACATCACTTTGCAGAATTTTCCATCTCGAGCCTTTTTTAGGGTAAGCATGTCTTTTTTCAATTTTTTCGGTAATCGTAATGATAATTCTCAAAATTCCCCAGCACCTATGACTTTCGGTCAATACTTACAACCAAAAAAATTAAAACATCCAAAATGTCTTTGGGTGAGTATTACCAAAGTCAAGTTATGGACTATGGGAATTTTGAGAATGATTATTCCGATATTGGGCCTCAAAATCCTTATGATAATATCGAATTGTAATAGTTTTCAAAATTCTTATAATAATGATTTTGATAGTAGTTCTGAGGATGATTTTCAAAGTTCTCATTTGCAAGAATCCGCACCTCGACTTATGACTTTCGGTGAGGGATTGCGCCTTCTTGAAAATGAAATATTTAAAAACCGTTATCGGGAAGAAAATCGTTGTTGGGAGCATGAGTTGGATTTATTATTTGAATCCAACAACGGTTTTTCTTCCGAGATTTTTGAACTCGAAGAATATTTTGAACCAAATGAGGATTTTGTGCCTATTTTGCAACAAACCATTCTTGACTTGGCCCATGGTATAATAGAGAATGAAAATGAGGAAGAAATGGACGTAGTATCCATTTGCAATGAAATGATTTCTTCGTTTGGCCCCAAAGAAGAATATTTCATTGAAAATGATCTTATTTCCTTCGAAAATCAATCTTCAAGCGATGATGAATCATCTCTTGAGTTTGAATTTATTTGCTCCCCATCTTTATTTTATATTATCGAATCGATACAAGTACACGATGAATCGGTTCCGAACTTTAACACGTTTAACCCTTTCACCGACGAGGAGTACTTGTTCGAGTTGCTTTGCATGAAGGAATTTTTGCCTCCATGTGCACTACCTCCGATTCCGATTGCAAAATATTTTAGAGAAAATTCTTATTTTCTTAACCCCTACGTGTTTTTGTCACCCATTTTATTCAAATCCCCCATCATCTCTCCAAAAATTTTAATTGGTGATGGTTCATTTCTTCCGCCTTACACATGCCTTCCATTGTTTGAATGGAATTCCTATTTTTCGGAAGGTATGCATGAAAGGAAGGGTCCCCCGTTGATCCTCCAAAGTCAAATCGTATTTTGGGCGGACCCTCAAAAATTTCAACTTCTAGTGTACTGTTAGTTAGAAGCTAAAATTGTATGTTGTAAATAGTTAGTTTTTATTTTCTTTATTTTTATTTTTCCTTACTCGTTGTCTAATGTAGTTAGTTAAGTTTTTGTTATTTTTTTTTCTATGCTTGGTACTAACATGTTTTGTAGAATCATTGGACTTGTTTTTTCATGAGATCTCTCCATTTTGGGTAATATCACTATTTTCCTCTCTTTAGCTTGGTTCTTAATTCACATTAAGGTTAATGTCACGTTTTAAGTTAAGGGTGTGAAATATTCTATCCATTCATTGGTAGTTTCTTTGATTTGATTATATGTTCTTCCCAAGCATGCTTTTCTTGTAAAAAATTAAAAATGTCAAAACGATTTTCTTTTTTTTTTCTCCTTTGTTGGGCATTTTGCCTTTGTTCCGATGATGAATTTTAATAATTTTCAGATCCAATAGAAAACTTAATGATGCGTGTTCTTGATTTTAGAAGTTATTATAGTTTAGTCTTCAATTATTAATATTATGAATAACTACATGAATTAAACTTTAATCCCTGAGCACATGCACTTCTCTTGTTTTATTGATTTGGTTTAAGATTTTTATAACTCGGTAATCTTTTATTGCATTGTATATATTTACATCTAGTGAGATTTGGGCTTTTTTTCATTTGTGAATGTTATACACTTCTCTTTCCTCTTTGAAAACGTCATTGGTAATCTCACTATTTTTTCATTGATCGTTCATTAATTGAGTTTATATCTTGAAATGTGTTACTTGATCATGATTTTCAAAGTTGTTTTGACTTGAGAATTACGTAAATTTTAGGAAATGATCATAGGCCATCTTTGTTATATCACCCTTATTAGCTTTGACCTCACTTTAAATGTTTTTCCTCATCAACCCCTTTGATCCTTAATATAGCATTTTGTTTCATAACCCTAAATCTCATAACCAACTCCACATTGGAGTTATAACCATATATATCACTTTCCATACCTTTGTTTGGAATGATACTTGGGATTGAATGGTGTTCGCATTATGTAGTTTCAATTAAGCATGTGAGAGTGAGAAAAGTAAAGAAAAAAAAGAAGTGAGAAAGAGAAGAAAAAGAGAAAGTAGAAAAAAAAGGAAAAAAAAAAGAAAAAGAGAAAAAAAAAAAGAGAAACTTGTGCATGTCGTGTATAGTGTTCAATAAGCTTTGTTTACTCTCTCCATTGTTATATTAAATGCTTTTTATGGAATCATATTCCATTTTGTATTTGCCCACATTTTCCATTATCCCGAGTGTGCATCTCTCAACACTTTGAATTCGTACATAGTCCTTTCATTTCATAACCTTAACCCCACACCTACATTACAACCCTATAAAGTCCTATGTGATCCTAGGGTGAATTCAATTTAAAAGTTTTAATAGTTTTAATAATCTGTGAAAATACATTTCACCTCCTTTAACGATCTTTCATTGAGATTACATGTTTTTTTTTTATATAGCGTTCTTCATTAGTGACATGTGTGCGACCTAGTGTCCATTTACATTTACTCTTTTTGCCCCCATGTTCCATGTATTACCTCCCATTTCATAGTGATTTCATTTGTTGAGTGTAATATCCGGTGAGGATTGACTTATATGCATGCTTTAATGTTTATTATTCGGTCAATAAAAGTTTTTGCTAAATCATACTTTGCATTTGCTCTCTCCCCTCCCACATTTTAAGGTTTCAATTTTATGAAGGTCATTCTACAATGTTAATAATAAGTACTTTTGTGTGAATTCATTCACTTTGCTAATATTGTGTTTGAAATCTTTTTCTTTATTGTTGGGCTTGTCGCATGTGGTCTGGGCATATTTTGAGGAAACCATATGATGCTTGTGGGTTTCATCCCTGAAAACTCTCACGAGATGACACTCGTCTACTAGGGTAACCTAGGGTTTAATGGATTATTGCATATGCTAAATGCAATCGTATTCCCTACGAAAGTGGCATTTATAGTTTCGATGCATATATACCTTTTGTACCACCTTCTGTGGACTGGTTTTGTTAGTATCATCACAAGGGACTAGCAATGTCTAAGTTAGGGGGTGTGATACATCACGAATATTGCATACTCGTGGTCATTATCTTTATGCATTCTAGCACTTTTTGTGTTCTTTATGCCTATATTTATGCTCATTAATCAGACAACCTCTATTATGTATGTTTATATGATTTGCAGGGGTTAATTGAGTTTTTGTATTGGAACGCTTAAAGTGAGGATTGGTTGCGATTCGGAGAAGTTCCATCATCGGATGCTACTTAAAGGGTATTTTAGATATTTCACACTTCATCTACGGCTCAGTGGGATTCTACGGAAGCGTAGTTCATCAAGTTAGATTCATGTGGCCGCGAAAGGCACGTCATTTGGAGTCGGGATGATGAAGATATGGCCATTCCCATATGCACCCTTTTCACCCTTCATATGAACCAAGCAGCCATGAAATAGAGGACCGGTCGACCAACTCTTGGCCACCGGTCGACCGTTGAATGAGATTTTTCCTTTGTAACAATGTAGTAGCCTTTTTCACTTGGACCGATCGACCGAGTCCCCACCCGCAGTCGATCGGGGGTGCCAGAATCTTCACGTTTCTTTCCTTTTCATTTCTTTTCCCTTTTTATTTTATTGTTTATTTGTAACTTAATATAAATAGCCCCTTCTTTCTATTTCTCAAGGGATCTTCTTTTCTTTTCTTTTCTTTAGTTTAGGTTAGCCTTAGGGAGGTTAGGGTTTGGAGTGGGACTGTGAGTGTGTCATTTTCTCCCTTCAAGGGTTTACCCATATATAAGGTTTATCCATTGTGGTTATGTAGAACACTATTCATCATCTTCTTCATCAGTCCAAGCTTCCATTATTTGTACTCCTTTACTTGCTTTCTTTTATTGCTTTATTTACTTTGTTAATTAAGTTTATTTTCTTTCATTTAATACCTATCTTTTGTAATACCCCACATTTTTCTTAAATAATTAGTGAAATATTATTTTGTAATAAATAATTAATTTTGGAAATTTAATCTAAATAAATATTTTATTCGAAAATGTTTAGTGAAAACTTGTTATTTAGTATGCTTGTGTGTATGATTCATTTTGTACATGGATATGTCATTTGCATATAATTGAAGAAAATTATTTAATTTATGTGCGACATAAATTAAAAGTAATTATTTTGGCATAAATAATTCGGAACACATTTTGGGACTCATATGAACTCTTTTAAGTGGTTTAAGCCTTTAAAAATGGTCTTGGGTCAATATTATATAGGTTGGGTAACTTTTGAGCTTATTGGGTTATAAATTCGGGTCCGTTTGGGGGTCCAAAAGTTGAGCTTTTGACCCAAATCGGATTAACACTTAATTGGGGGTTTAGTGGGGATAAACCACTCCTCCATTATCACAAATCAAAACCTAAAATACCAGCCACGGGAGAGAGAAGAGAGAAACACCACAAGAAGGGAAAAAGAGGAAGAGCAAAGAGGAGTTTAAAGATTTCAAGGGTTTCTCCACTACAAAAATTAAAGGCAAGAATTTTCTTGCATAATTTATGCTTCTAATTTATTTCTCAATGCATAATTTTATTCCCTTTGGATTTCTGGAAAAATAAGGGTTTATTATATTTGATTTGATGTTAAAAACCCACATGTAGAGGAAGGATATACATGTAGAGTATTCTAGAAATTAAGCATCGAAAGCCTTATATTTAGGATTAGATTTCCATTCAGTTTTGATAATTATTTGGGGAAAAATTGTTTAATCATTATAGAGATTATTATAACCCATTAATGGACTGAAATTTAGATGTAGTTGCCCTTATTAAATGTTATTTGCGTGAAATGGATATAGTTGGAGAATTGGGACTTAAATTGTTGAAATATGAATTTGATAGTAAATTATTTGGGACTGAATGATGGTGAAAACATGAGAATTATGGGTTGCGAACTGTTAGAAAATGTAAGGATTTTTGGATATCTGGGAAAACTCAGAGCTGATAGAGGCGGAGGAAGGAGACGAGACGTCGTTCAAACGACGTGGCAGATCGTTTGAACGACGTGCCACGTCGCACGAACGACACCTCTAGTCATTCGAACAACGTGGATTTTTTTTCTCTCTCCTTCCCATTTTTGTTGTAGCCTTGATTTCTGCATTATGGCTTACTATAACGGATTCTTCACGAACAGTAATTAGTGGTATTATAAGGAAGGAACAAATATGAATTTTATGGGTTGGATAATTTATGTAATAAGGTTACACCCAAGCTTGAATTTATAATAATTACCTTTAACTAGTGGTTAAGTAATTATATATGAAATGAAGTTAATAATTTATGAGATTTTGAATTATTATTTAATGAGAAATATTGTGAATTATTTAATGAGTAATATTATTAGTAATTGTACATAAATTGTCTATACATATTACAGAGATAAATAATATGTACTACTATGCATTTATGTTAACATACCATATTCGTGGACTGACGTATCAGCTCGAGGGTTCGCGCGTTCGAACCGCGTACCACACATCGGCACAGGTGCGTTTGACGATGTGTGACACACCCCAACCCAGTTACTTATAATTAAGTTTGAAAGTCAAAGTGAGTCAAACCATAATTAATCTAACCAAACCATAATCACGAGTATTGTTTTCAGAGTCATCATTGTAAATCCATATAACTGAAAACCTTTTTTACAACATCAGAGTAATCATGTCCATAAAAACTTTCTTGAAGGATAAGTTAACTTAATTACATCATTTACATTTACACAAAATCATAGTTTCTCCCATTCCTGGCTAACCCAACCCGACCTCCTAGATTTGGCAGTGACATCGCGTTACCTGAAAAATGTGAACATAGGAACCATGAACAAAAATATCCCAGTGAATGAATCACTACTATACTACTGCATAAATTTACATGCAATATATCACGTCCATATAATTATGAATTAAATTATCCGGCTCATTCATAATGAATGACCAACTTTTCCGAATCATGATTCACATATCCTGTCTAAATAGACAATTCCCCCCCATTCCTGGTCGAGGAGTAACCCCTTGTCATTAATAGACAAATCTCCCCCATTCCTGGTCGAGGAGTAACCACTCATTTTGGTAAACCGAAATGAAAAATTTCATATTCAATATATTATGATCATATCAATAACAAGATACAAATATCTCTTTCCAGTGAGTACACTCACCTTGGTTGACAACTATGTATTCACGTTTTCTTCTGGTGGAGCTGAACTGGGTTGATTAGACCTTACACCTGTCAATCCAACTAAATCAGTACTGAACCTTAATCATAAATATTATCCAAACATAATTATGTAACTTTCCATGATTATACATCAACAATATAATTCCAATTAAGTCACATTCCATAAAACATAGGTAAAGGCAAAACAATGACATACATGTTGATAAAGTTACGGACTTTTAACCGTAGGAAATACCTTATGAGGAATTTATAACCAAAGTCAAGTAAACATGAAATTATACTCCTCAATTTATATACACATGAAACATGTACTCAAAGTACCCTTTGTAAGGACGAAATACAAACATTCATTCAAGGGGTACCCAGTATGGCCTGAAATTATTGTCTTACATACTTAACCATCCTATATTCCTAAATTGTACAAATACAGGGGTTCAAACTCATCAATATGAAAACATATATGAATATACTATCCAGTACAAGTGACGGTGTAATTTTTCAAGCTTCCTAGGGCAAGTTATGGCCATTTCTTTACAACACAAGAAATCTGCCCTACAAGCTCCTCTATTGTTCCTTCAACTTCCAAGAATTTCATAATTTTTCTCCAGTATAACTTTCAATGATTTTCAACCCATTTTCAGTAGACATACTGAATAGTACATAATTAAAGTTTCATAATTTTTTGACTTCATTTTCTATCTCAAAATCTTGACTAAACTCAGGGTATACCGAAATGAAGTATAAAAACAGAAATCAAGTACCAACTTGAAATCATCATTACGGACTAACCACAACGAGATAAATTCTAATTTTCAGATATGATACGAATATATGAGTCTAATTTCATATCCAATTGGAATTTATCAATTACAGGAAGCACACAAAGATATATACAAGTTTGAATACAAGGGATTTCAATACAAAGCAATTTTTAAGGGTTTATGCATTCAACTTAACTTAAACTTGCATATATTCATACATATGCACCCAAGCATGAAAGGTTAATAAACAAATCAAGGATTTATATCATATAAATCATAAATATATGAAAAATAACAAGATTTTCAATTAGGATTACCTTCGGGACGTTTACGTAATTTCTACGGATTTTTCTACACTTTTTCTCCTCACTTTTCTTCCTAAACTTCTACCTTCTCTTTCCTTAAGCTTAAAACCCTTTCATGGATGATTTTGGCTGAAGGATAAGTATATGTCAAGGGTATAAGGTCGGCCAAGGCTGCCTCCAAATCCAACCAATCAAATTAAACCATTTGGTTTAATAAAAGACAATTTACCACTAAAAGGGAATTGACCAAATTGCCCCTTGTTCGTAAATTTGGTATAACTCTTTACTTGGGCATCCATTTGATGATCCGTTTGTTGTGTTAGAACCCTAACTCACATGTGTACAACTATCTAGTTTTCACCTCAAGTCATTTATAATGTGATAAGGGTCAAAACTAGTCTCTAACAGGGACATTTCTACCGAAAACAACAAAATTTTGTGTTCGTAAATAATTCGACCTTTCATGATTTATGAAAGTAGGATTATAATAAACATAATCAATTAACATTAGATATACTAATAAAACATTATTCATATCACATAAGATAAGCATGATTTAAATATAATTTATCATAATTATATTCGGGCTGTCACAACTTCCCCCCCTTAGAAAATTTCATCCCCGAAATTTAATATAAAGGTCACTTACCAAACAATTGGGGATATTGTTTCCTCATGCTATCCTCCATTTCCCAAGTTGCTTCTTTAACTCCATGGCTCATCCACATAACTTTAACTAAGGGAATAACTTTATTTCTCAATACTTGCTCCTTACGATCAATAATTTCCATTGGTTCCTCAATGTATGACAAGTCCTCCTTCAGTTCAATTGGTTGAGTTTTCAACTGATGAGATGGATCTGCCAAATACTTACGAAGCATCGATACATGAAACACATCATGTAAACGAGACAACTCTGAAGGCAATGTTAATCTATATGCCAGGGTCCCAATTCTTTCCAACACCTCATATGGTCCAATGTATCTTGGACTTAGTTTCCCCTTTTTCCCAAATCTCATAACACCTTTCCATGGTGAAATATGCAGGAATACAAAATCTCCCTTCTGAAATTCCAATGGATGCTTCCTCTTATCTGCATAAAATTTCTGCCTGCTTTGCGTTATATTTATCCGTTCCCGAATCATTTTGAACTTTTCAGTTGTCATATCTATCAATTCAGGACCCAAAATTTTCCTTTCACCCACTTCATCCCAACACAAAGGCATTCTACATATCCTACCATATAAAGCTTCATAAGGAGACATACCAATAGTCGACTGATAACTATTATTATATGAAAATTCCATCAATGGCAAATGATCATCCCAACTACCTTTGAAGTCAAATACACAGGCTCGTAACATGTCTTCTAATATTTGAATCGTCCTTTTTGATTGCCCATCAGTTCGTGGATGAAACGCAGTGCTAAACTTCAGACTTGTGCTCATGGCATTCTGGAGACGAGGCCAAAACTTAGAAGTGAACGTTGGATCTCTATCTGATACAATTGACATTGGTGCCCTATGTAAACGGGTAATCTCATCAACGTACATACGTGCATACTTGTCAACAGTGTAGGTGGTCTTAACTGGGAGAAAATAAACTGACTTCGTCAGTCGTTCTACAATCACCCAAATAGAATCATGCCCCTTTGGTGACCGGGGTAATCCTGTAACAAAGACCATCGTTATATGCTCCCACTTCCATTCCGTAATAGGCAAAGACTGTAATAATCCTTTCGGCTTCTGATGCTCTGCTTTCACTTGCTGGCATACTAAACATTTAGCTACGAACTCTGCAATCTCACGTTTCATATTGTTCCACCAGTAATATTCTTTCAAATCTCTGTACAATTTGGTACCTCCCGGATGCATAGAGTAAATAGAACTATGTGCCTTTTCTAATATATCTTTCTTTAAGGGTGGATCATTTGGTACACAAATCCTATTTTTATAACACAACGATTCATCATTTTAATCTCAAAGTCACTCTCTCTACCATCCCGAACTTCTTGTTTCTTCTTCTCAAGGAATGGATCACTGATCTGCAAATTTCGTATGCGTTCTGCCAATAAAGGTCTCACTGTGACATGTGCTAATAATCCTCCACTTTTTAAAAACTTCATTTCAATCCCCATCGATGCCAAATCAAGAATATTTCCAACACGGGCACACCGTATGCAACCAAGCATCCCTGATGATTTTTTACTCAAAGCATCTGCTACTACATTGGCCTTCCCAGGATGATGATGAATGGTACAGTCATAGTCTTTAATCAGCTCTATCCAACGCCTCTGTCTCAAATTTAGTTCTTTCTGTGTAAACAAGTATTTCAAACTTTGATGATCCGTAAAGATCTCACACGTTTCTCCATACAAGTAATGTCTCCACAACTTTAAAGCAAAAATAATAGATGCTAGCTCCAGATCGTGTGTAGGGTAGTTTCGTTCATGCGTCTTTAATTGTCTGGAAGCATATGCTATTACCTTCCCATTCGGCATAAGAACACATCCTAAACCCTGAAATGAAGCATCTGTATAGATCACAAAAGACTCATTCCCACATGGAATAGTAAGTATAGGGGCTGAAACCAATCGATTCTTTAATTCTTTAAAACTCCTCTCACATTCTTCATCCCATACAAACTTCACTTCTTTACGAGTCAATTTTGTCAGTGGTAATGCTATTGCTGAAAATCCCTTAATGAATCTGCGATAGTAACCTGGCAATCCAAGGAAACTCCTAATTTCTGTCACATTCTTAGGACTCTCCCATTCAACAATTGCTTCCACCTTCTTTGGATCAACATATATCCCATTTCCCGAGACAACGTGCCCTAAAAACACAATTTCATTCAACCAAAACTCACACTTGCTGAATTTAGCAAACAATCTCTTCTCTCTCAAAATCTACAATACAAGTCTCAAATGCTTCTCATGTTCCTCCATGCTACGCAAGTAAATCAACACATCATCTATGAATACAATCACAAAGGAATCAATGATAGGGTGGAATACCCGATTCATCAAATCCATAAAAACTGCTGGAGCATTAGTTAATCCAAATGGCATCACCAAAAACTCATAGTGCCCATATCGAGTCCGAAAAGTTGTTTTGGAAATATCGTTATCCTTCACTTTCAGTTGGTGGTAACCCGATCTCAAATCAATCTTTGAAAATACTGTGGCCCCCTGTAATTGGTCAAACAAGTCATCAATACGAGGTAAAGGGTACTTATTCCTAATGGTCACCTTATTCAACTGTCAATAATCAATACATAATCGCATTGTCCCATCTTTCTTTTTCACGAATAAAACTGGGGCTCCCCATGGTGAAACACTAGGCCGAATGAAACCTCTGCTTATCAGATCTTGTAATTTCACTTTCAATTCCTTCAACTCTGTTGGCGCCATTCTATAAGGAGCAAGGGAAATCGGACCAGTACCTGGAATTAATTCAATAGAAAACTCTACTTCCCTATCGGGTGGCAATCCTGGCAATTCTTCTGGGAAGACATCATAAAACTCTCTAACCGCTGGTATATCTTCAACTTTAAGTGCTTCGTTACTAACATCAACCACATACGCTAAATACCTTGTACAACCCTTACTCAATAACTTTCTGCTCTTTATTGCTGAGATGAGACAATTAGGGATAACATTCCTTTCCAATGTAAACTGGAAATCGGGTTCACCAGGAAGATGAAATGTAACTTCTTTTCGAAAACAATCAATGGAAGCATGGTATGATGATAACCAATCCATCCCCAATATAATATCAAAATCTCGAATGGCCAACGGTATCAAATCAACATAGAAATCGCGTTCTCCCATTCGTAAGATACAATCTTTATAAACATGCTCAACCAGAATTACACTTTCCATTGGGGTTAAAATATATAAGGCACAATTGAGAAATGAACATGGTCTACCCAAATATGAAACAATATGTAATGCCACAAATGAATGCGTAGATCCAGGATCAATGAGTGCATATAAATCTTTGTTTGCAATAGAAAGTTTACTTGTAACCACTTCAGGTGTAGCATGGGCATCTTGTAGCGTCATCGCAAACACTCTTCCTCCCCAGTTTCTTGTTTTGTACCTCTCCCTGGAGAAGATCCTTTATGAGGCCCCACACTACTGACTGAAACTGTTCTTGCCAACATAGGACAATTCTTTCTCAAATGACCCTTCTGGTGGCAGTTAAAACATTCTATATTTAGTAACTTTGGGCAATTTCTCTTTATATGACCTGATGCCCCACAAAAGAAATAAACATTTGGATCTCCTTGCGATGAACCTCTTGAACCTCTTCCACCACTTGCTTCACCCCTTTGAAAACTAATTCCCATGCCTCTACCATGCTGGAATTTCTGCCCTCCAAGTCTCGAATATTCTGTATCACCACCCTTTTGATAACTTGGATCGAATCTGCTTCTCTTTACACGTCGTTCTCGATTACCTCTAGCTTCATTCACGTCCCTTTCTACTAACATGGCTTTGTTCACCAAGGCTGAATAATTAACAGTCTCTAAAGCCGACAACCGTGATTTAATGACTAACTCAAGCCCATCAAGAAATCGACTGCACATATCTTCCTCATTTCGTATAAACTTCTAAGCAAACCAAGATAAAGCTGTAAGTTTAGCTTCGTATTCTCTAACTGTCATACTCCCCTGATTCAATGGAAAATATTCTTTCTCCTTTTGTTTAAGATACATCGGAGGAAAATACTTATCATACAAAGCTTTAACAAAAGCTTCCCATGAGATCACATTCCCACCTCCTGGAGTAATCAACAAATGTTTTGTGGCATCCCACCAGTACTTGGCTTCTCCTTTCAGCATATACGTCGCCAAGGTCACTCGCTGATTTTCAGGCATTCTCATTACCCCAAAAATAAGTTCAATCTCTTTAACCCATACTTCTGCCTCTACTGGATCAACTGCTCCTTCAAATGAGGGTGGATTCATTTTAATAAATTTCTCATGTGAAGTACTCCTTTCTTCCCGGTGTACCACCTCCTCAGCCCTGACCAATGCTTGTGCCTCTAATTGCCTGGCTTGTTATTCTTCCATCTGAGCCATACATCTAGCTTGCTGCTCTGCCATTAGAGTCATAGCACGTGCCATTTTTTGCATGTCTGTCAATTGTTCTGGGTCAGGCTCTATATTTCCATGAACAGGTTGCTCAACCTCTGCCTCTGCTGCCATGTTTGAAGCCTCATCTTCTATTTCCACATTCACATTCCCTCCTTCCATTCTTTTATATCTGAAATGGATCAAAGATATAACAACATGAAGATATACATATCTTTCCTAACATGATCGTTAGTATCAAATAAAATATAATTATGACATTCACTGCCAAATCTAGACTCTTCTCACTCCAGAACCTCTAAAACCTAGGCTCTGATACCAAAAGCTGACACACCCCAACCCAGTTACTTATAATTAAGTTTGAAAGTCAAAGTGAGTCAAACCATAATTAATCTAACCAAACCATAATCACGAGTTTTGATTTCAGAGTCATCATTGTAAATCCATATAACTGAAAACCTTTTTACAACATCAAAGTAATCATGTCCATAAAAACTTTCTTGAAGGATAAGTTAACTTGATTACATCATTTACATTTACACAAAATCATAGTTTCTCCCATTCCTGGCTAACCTAACCCGACCTCCTAGATTTGGCAGTGACATCGCGTTACCTGAAAAATGTGAACATAGGAACCATGAGCAAAAATAGCCCAGTGAATGCATCACTACTATACTACTGCATAAATTTACATGCAATATATCATGTCCATATAATTATGAATTAAATTATCCGGCTCATTCATAATGAATGACCAACTTTTCCGAATCATGATTCACATATCCTGTCTAAATAGACAATTCTCCCCCATTCCTGGTCGAGGAGTAACCCCTTGTCATTAATAGACAAATCTCCCCCATTCCTGGTCGAGGAGTAACCCCTCATTTCGGTAAACCGAAATAAACAATTTCATATTCAATATATTATGATCATATCAATAACACGATACAAATATCTATTTCCAGTGAGTACACTCACCTTGGTTGACAACTATGTATTCACGTTTTCTTCTGGTGGAGCTGAACTGGGTTGATTAGACCTTACACCTGTCAATCCAACTAAATCAGTACTGAACCTCAATCATAAATATTATCCAAACATAATTATGTAACTTTCCATGACTATACATCAACAATATAATTCCAATTAAGTCACATTCCATAAAACATAGGTAAAGGCAAAACATTGATATACATGTTGATAAAGTTACGGACATTCAACCGTAGGAAATACCTTATGAGGAATTTATAACCAAAGTCAAGTAAACATGAAATTATACTCCTCAATGTATATACACATGAAACATGTACTCAAAGTACCCTTTGTAAGGACGAAATACAAACATTCATTCAAGGGGTACCCAGTATGGCCTGAAAAATATTGTCTTACATACTTAACCATCCTATATTCCTAAATTCTACAAATACAGGGGTTCAAACTCATCAATATGAAAACATATATGAATATACTATCCAGTACAAGTGACGGTGTAATTTTTCAAGCTTCCTAGGGCAAGTTATGGCCATTTCTTTACAACACAAGAAATCTGCCCTACAAGCTCCTCTATTGTTCCTTCAACTTCCAAGAATTTTCATAATTTTTCTCCAGTATAAATTTCCATGATTTTCAACCCATTTTCATTACACATACTTAATAGTACAGAATTAAAGTTTCATAATTGTTTGACTTCATTTGCTATCTCAAAAGCTTGACTAAACTCAGGGCATATCGAAATGAAGTATAAAAACATAAATCAAGTACCAACTTGAAATCATCATTACGGACTAACCACAAGGAGATAAATTCTAATTTTCATATATGATATGAATATATGAGTCTACTTTCATATCCAATTGGAATTTATCAATTACAGGAATCACACAAAGCGATATGCAAGTTTGAATACAAGGGATTTCAATACAAAGCAATTTTTAAGGGTTTACGCATTCAACTTAACTTAAACTTGCATATATTCATACATATGCACCCAAGCATGAAAGGTTAATAAAAAAATCAAGGATTTATATCATATAAATCATAAATATATGAAAAATAACAAAATTTGCAATTAGGATTACCTTCGGGACGTTTACGTAATTTCTACAGATTTTTCTATACTTTTTCTCCTCACTTTTCTTCATAAACTTCTACCTTCTCTTTCCTTAAGCTTAAAACCCTTTCATGGCTGATTTTGGCTGAAGGATAAGTATATGTCAAGGGTATAAGGTCGGCCAAGGCTGCCTCCCAATCCAACCAATCAAATTAAACCATTTGGTTTAATAAAAGACAATCTACCACTAAAAGGGAATTGACCAAATTGCCCCTTGTTCGTAAATTTGGTATAACTCTTTACTCGGGCATCCTTTTGATGATCCGTTTGTTGTGTTACAACCCTAACTCACATGTATACAACTATATAGTTTTCACCTCAAATCATTTATAATGTGATAAGGGTCAAAACTAGTCTCTAACAGGGACATTTCTACCGAAAATAACAAAATTTTGTGTTCGTAAATAATTCGACCTTTCATGATTTATGAAAGTAGGATTATAATAAACATAATCAATTCACATTAGATATACTAATAAAACATTATTCATATCACATAAGATAAGCATGATTTAAATATAATTTATCATAATTATATTCAGGTTGTCACAACGTGTAGGCATATAGGTACTACGTGGAGGCTCCACCCACTAAAGGTAGGGTTGGCGTTGACCGTTCGTGTATCACCGTTGGATATGGGCCATATACAGGTGTCCTGTGTAGGGACCGCCTCCAACATATATGTGTGTTTTGTGTTGTCCGCTTAAGAATAAGATAATTCCTACGGACTTGCCGATAGAGCACGCATAAACACCAACAGTAGATGCCCTCGTGTGTCAATTATATGAAAGGACATATCTTATTAATTGATCGGACTTGAATTGAATAGTTTGAATTGTCTAAGAAATATAAACAATATTTATATATGAAATCCTATAATGCATAATAGATTTTTATGCTCTTTTGAAAGAACTATGAGACTAAAATAAGTGACTATTGGGAATTTACTGTAGAAATTACATTCAAATGATTTATTACAGTTATCACCGTTTATAAATTGGGGCATTGTCACCATTCATTATTTGGGAATTGTTAGGATGCAAATGATATTTCGTTTACATGAGAGGCGAGGTGTCATACGCATGTGAGTGACGAAAGGGGGGAATAATTATTGCGCAACGACTGTATAATTATATTTATTTTTTATTCAAGTTAATTCTTGCACACCTTGGGCTCTGACCCAAATTTAAATATTTTCTGCCCCCAGGTGCTCCTAGACAGGGATAGTCGGATTATGCTGCAGCAGTCTTGTGATCTCGCTTTCAGTTACTTCTAGCATAGGTGCTTTTCAAACTCAGTTATTTATTATTTGGAATAATTGCAAGGGCATAAGCCCGATACTCTTTTCTTGTTATGATAGTTGGGATTTTATTACTCAAGTTGGATTTATTTATTATAATAGTGGTTCGAATTATTAGATTCTTATGTATGTGTTCTTCATTTTAAAAAAAATGCAGAAGTTTTGGAAAATAACTTATTTATACATACTTTTGTGCTAAGAATGGTATTAATTGACAAGCAAGCCCTATCTTCGGCGTATCGTGTCTGGCCACCCTTTACGTGAGAAAATAGGGGTTGTTACATCTTTCATTATGTTTAGTAGCTAATTTAGTCTAGGTTGTGGTTAATTAAACTCACCTTTATTTTAATGGGTAGCTTTGCTATGGTGATGGAGTTTATGCATTTAATTCGATTGGGTTGTCCTTGTTATTACGCCTAGGAGATTTAACGGGGTATATCATGTAGGGGTGGCAATTTTTGACACGACCCAAAAACCCGACTCGAACTCGACACGATTTTTGCGGGTCAGGTCATGGCTAAATAGGTCCGGGTCGAAATCGGGTCAGACCCACTTAACCCGTTTATTAAACAGGTCGTGTTTCGGGTCAACCCGCCTAACCCGCAATTGACCCGTTTATTTTTCAGGTTGATTTCGGGTCACTTTCGGGTCAAAAACCTATTAACCCGTTTAGACATGAATAATTATAAACCATTGATTTTCTAATCTAATGGTCAGAAAAATGAAAAACGAAAGGGGCTAATTGAAAAACCTAACCTTAACTCCTTTAGAAAAAAAAAAAAGAGCAGCACAAGCCAAGGAGTTGGGTCTTCTCTCTCGCCCGTCTCTTCTCTCTCGTCCGTCTCTTCTCTTTAGCAGGTGATAAGGAGTTAGGTCTTATCTTATCTTCCCTTCTCTCATAGAACACATGCACACACACACAGAGAAGAACACACACTGAACACACGCACACACACAGAACACACACGCACACAGAACACACACATGCACACAACACAAGCATTAAATATGTATCTGATTTTTTTATATTTCTGATTTTTTTTTCCAGGTCTTTCTCACCATTATCCACATAAAAGCCTAAGGTACTGATTTTTTTTCAGCAGGTCATTAGATTTCTGTTATTGATTTATGTTATTGATTTCTGGTATTGATTTTTTTTCAGCACATTCATTTCAGATTCCATTTTGTACACATTTAAGTTCAATTTTTCTACACATTCATTTCAGATTCCATTTTAGTTTTTTGACAGAACATACACACTCATTTTATGACAGGACAAACAAATTCATTTTATTTTATTCTTTGCAGATGGAATCCGATGGAGTTGATGTTAATTTAATTGACAATTATATTGATGTTGATGAAACAATGGATGAGGAGGAGGACGATGATGTTGTGGATCTGAATAAAGAATCTGCTAAAAGCCAAATTAAGGGTGGAAAGCGCAAAAGACGATGCACTTCCAACGTGTGGCCATTCTTTGAAATTCTCAAACAAAATGGCGTTGATGGCAAGCAAAGATGTAAGTGTAAGAAATGTGGGTCCGTCTTCATTTGCGATAGCAGGCACGGAACCGATAATTTATCGCGACATAAGAATAGATGTCAACAAATTACTACACGTGATATTGGGCAGTTAATTGTTCAACAACAAATTGGTTCAGATTCAATATCTTTGAGTGCCCCAAAATTTAATCCCGAATTATTTAGGGAGATGTTAATTGCCTCAATCATAATGCATGATTTACCTTTTTCATTTGTTGAATACAAGGGTATAAGAGCAATTTTCTCTTATCTACGTGAGGATGCACCACTCATATCCCGTAACACCGCAAAAGCAGATGTTTTGAAAATGTTTCATAGAGAGAAGGTCAATAGTAAGAGAATGCTGGATGTAGCTCCCGGTAGAGTGTGTTTAACTTCTGATTTGTGGTCATCAGTTGTAACAGATGGGTACATATGTGTCACGATACATTTTATTGACAAGGATTGGGTGTTACAAAAAAGGGTTTTAAATTTTTCATACATGGCTCCGCCTTATAATGGTATATCTTTGTGTGATAAAATTTTCTCCTTTTTAAGGGATTGGGGGATAGAAAAAAATTATTTTTCGTGACCCTTGATAACGCTTCATCAAATGATATATTTTTTAGTATGTGTCGTACACAATTGAATGCTAGGAAATCACTTTTATGCAATGGTGACTTCTTTCATATTAGATGTTGTGCACACATCCTCAATTTGATATTTCAAGATGGTTTAAAATAAATTGATGTGGGTGTGCAAAAAATTCGTGAAAGTTGTAAGTACATTAAGGGCTCACAAGCGAGGAAAGTAAGCTTTGTTGAATGCGCGAAATTGTTGTCATTTGATGTTAAAAGAGGGTTAAGACAAGATGTTCCCACGAGATGGAATTCCACATTTATAATGCTTGAGAGTGCACTTTTTTTTTCGTGATGTGTTTTCTCATTTGGAATTAAGTGATTCTAATAATAACCATTGTCCTTCGGAGAGTGAGTAGGCGAAGATTGAGAAAATATGCAAGTTCTTAAGTGTTTTTTATAGTTTAACTTGTATTTTCTCTGGCACGAAATATCCTACTGTAAACTTGTACTTCCCTTTAGTGTTTATGGCGCATTTGACATTAAAGAAACACATGGAAAGTCGTGATCCATACTTACAAAACATGGCCGTGATGATGTATGCAAAGTTGAGAAGTATTGGGCAGATTTTAGCATGATATTAGCTATAGCGGTGACATTAGATCCTCGGTACAAAATTCATTTTGTGAATTTTTGCTACAAGAAAGTGTATGGGATGGCCTCACTTGAATTTGCGGAAGTACGAGAAAATTTGTTCATCCTCTTTGGTGAATATGATGTTAAGCTTCCTTTTACCTTGGCACAAAACAAAAACGGGTGATAACTTTAATCATGATTCATTTACCATGGATGATACACGTGATGTTTTGAAGGTAAATATTAAGTAAATCTGTTAAGTTCTATTGACTTCAAATTTAGGTCTTTTTTAACTCATATTTATATTTTTTTTCATCTTATTTTGTAGGAGTTTGATGATTTTGAAAGTGCGGAATTTAGTTCTTGTTCTCAAAAGTCACAACTTGAACTTTATTTGGACGAATCAAGGATTGAAAGGAGTACCAATTTGGACATTTTGGCATTTTGGAAAGCAAATCAATTTAGGTATCCCCAACTCGCATCAATGGCAAGAGATGTATTGAGCATCCTTATATCAACTATGGCTTCAGAGTCGGCCTTTAGCATGGGTGGGGGGATAATTGATCAATATAGAAGTTCATTGAAACCGGAGGTGGCCGAGGCGTTGCTTTGCACAAAAGATTGGCTTTTTGGTGCTATTGATAATTATTAATGGTTAATATAAATTATAATACAATTGTTCTAGTTGTTTTATCATTACAACTTTTGATATACTTAATAATTATGAATGTAGAAACGACACAAGCTCAAATTGACGATCTCACCAAGGATATCTTGAATTTGGATATTAACAAAGAAGAAAGTCAATCATCTGATGCTCAATGCTCGACCTTTATTTCCGGTGAGCAAATTATTATGTTAAATTCATGTGATAAGTTATTGTGTACTTATGAGTTATATATTTTGATATTGTATATTTCTCTATAGCACTTGGGGTGAAAACATGAAATCGGTTTCAAAAAAACATCAATCAATTGCAGATGAGGTAAATATTGCATATTAATATATAGTTTAATTAAGTATCATATTTGTTTTTTTAATCTTATTGTGCGTTGTACTCATTACTTTTTTTGTTCGTAGGTATGGAATGAAATGGAAGGAGACTAGCTTTTGGATAGAGTGGAGCATGACATCTTTTTGCAATTTGGTTGAAGATTTACAAATTGTAATTTGAACTTGAAATTTTGAATGTGTTGTAATAGATAATGGATTAGACTATGTTGTATGATGTTGTTTTGGATAATGACTTAATGTTGTTGGTATTATTATGTTATGTTTATTAGATTTGACAAAAAAAATTTGATTAATGTTGTGATGTTTATTTGTTAAATTGTGTTTGGAAATAAATAGTGAAAACTATTTAATCTCATAATCAAGTCATTGTGGATCATGTAAACAGGTTCCCCTTGCAGATGACCTATTTATTAAGCAGGTTAAACAGGTCGTGTCGTGTTAGTGGGTTGAACACGACCTATTTATTAAATAGGTTAGACGGGCGTGTCATGTAACCTATATATAAACAGGTTCGTGTTCGAGTCAGGTACAATGACACGATTACTTAAACGGGTTGTGTTCGTGTCAATGGTATATCTAGAAATATCAGGTCTCGACACGACCCGAACACGACACGGCAACTCGAATTGTCAGGCCTAATCATGTATGCTCCGTATTTACGACCTTGCGTGTGTAATTTTCGGGATATTTGTTGACGCCAAAATCATATTAGGCTTTTATGTGAATTTAGGAGGTGACAATTCTAGATTTAATTACCTGTCGAAATGAGATTCAATCTTAGTAATTCGTAGTCCCATGTAACCATTTATACGCATTAAACCGAGATGAGGGATATTAGTCGCAACCTATAGTTTTTATTCCGCTTTAATTAATCTTAGTTTAAATACTCATGCCTAACTATCTCTTCTTTTTGTTGACAATTATCTTTTACACTTTTATTGAGAAGTATTAAATCAATATAATTCTAACAGCTAGTCTCTGTGAATTTTCGATGCCCGGACTGGCGGCTGTACTCCCTTAAAAAAGTGTAGTCATAGTTTAGGCTTTTGCATAGCGGTGGGAGCCGAGTATAACGACCGGCGTATATCTTCATACACTTACGCCGCGATTTTTTCCTGTTATCACACATGTATTTATTTAATTTAAGCAAGCTATCAAGAATTTAAAAGTGAGTGTTGCGTAAAAGGTCACATTTTTTAACGATCACTATTATCTACCATAAGAAAGAATCCATGGGTTAATGTCACCAATGTGTAGATTTTGGGAGTCAAAAGTAGATATTATGGTATTAGAATACTTAAAATTAGTTAGATAATAATAGAATATTAGTATAGAAACTAGTTAGATAATAGTGGCGGAGCTACACGGAAGGAAGGTGGGGCAAGAGCCCCATCCAAAAAATTCAAATTCGAAGTTTTACCCCTAAATAATTTGTCCCGCCCAATCTTTAATAATGAATAACTGTTGTCAAATGTTCTTCATAAGCATTGTAAACAAAATTCTAAAAAGCATCTCGAAAACGTTGTTCAAATAAAAAGTCCTCTAAAAATACAAATTATTAATTAAATATTTATAAAAACATAAAAATAACCTTTAAAAAAATCGGGAACTCCCGCCCCGCGAACCCCTGGCAATAGTTTGTGCCCCACCCAAAATATATTTTCGACACCGCCAAAGATAATAATGGAATATTAGTACAAAAACAACATACTAGAATTACACTTGACTTCAATTTCACACAATATACACATCTATCTTTTTTTTGGTATCATACCACGTGGTGTCCGGCGCAACTTTAAGCGCACATCGATTAATCCACATTCGCGATTCATAGTTTTTGCTTGTCAAGCATTATTTTGACAGTGTCGGGGATCGAACTGGGGACCAAACTCAATCCACCCCCAAAACTGTCCGAGTGATAGTCTTACACCACTTGACCAAGAGGTTTGATTCAATATACACATCTATCAATTTCACACAATATACACATCTATTATGACACATTAAATAGTGGATTTTACCGAAAGTAAAGGTTTTTATTTTATGTATTACACACGTTCTAACTAGATGAAAGTGTAATGCAGAGTCGTCAAATCCGAAAACAACAATCAACTTTGTTGACTATAAGATTCCGTTAATTAAGGAACCAATAGTACAAAAATGGAAACCAATGGGTTTCCCCTAGCCTTAATATATTGTTACTTTCCCCAACAGAAGGAGATTTAACTTCAATCGTCAGAACATAATGATCTTTTACAATCCTTACCTAACAAGACATTCCAACTCTATTCAAGGAAGGGGATATTTAACCTGAAATTACATCTTGAATTGTGTTCATGTTCAATTTTTATACACACTTGTATCGCGCTTTTATTTCGTTTCACTATTTTCTAAATTACTCTGTGTAAAAATCTTGAATCGCGTTAATTGTGTAGTGTCTATGTTCCAGAAAAACACATGTTATATTCATATTTTAATGGATCCTATAATTTCAAGTCAAAACACGATCCAAAAACACAATTTGTTACCCTTAATTCAAGGACACTTTCAAAAAGATTTGACCATCTAGGGTAATAAATAATCAAATGCTTAAGAGATGGAAAAATCTGTTCCTTAACAATAAAGCAAAAGTGGCAACAAAATCTTCTCTTTTTCTTCTCTACAAGTCCCCCAGCACAGCACCAATAACTGAGCAAATTATTAGAACTTTAAAACAAGATTTGCTTACAATGTTTCTTACCGTGGAAGAGTTCTCCATCTCAAGAAAAGAAAAGAAAAAGAGAGAAAAAGCTAGGATTCCATGCAAGGGGGAAAAGGTTGGGAAGAAAGGCAAGTGGAAGCTAATTGACTAGTTTTTATACATCAATATCATTCTTGCTTTGGAATATCATACCTTGAGACACATCTCGAACACGCAAAAAAGATATCTAAATTTTGTTCGAATTTCTGAAACGCAAGGGCGTAGACACACTATTTGATACACTCCAACACGTTTTAAGGATTGAAATGTAATTTTTGAAAATGGGGCTCGATGTATTTTGTGGAGGCTAAAAAGTAGTGTCCAAGTATATTTTTTGACTTTTTTTCTTCTTTTTAGTGACGAAATTAAGATCTTTATGATAAAACCCCAATTTGATAATCAATAATTGACTAAACCCCAATTTAAAAAATAATTAGACATAACACCAATTTATGCCAATCGATACATATTTGCATAATATTTGTGCTATGACTAACTTTTTGAAACACTAGGTTAAATTAAATGTCTTATTATCAAACGAGAACAGTCAAAACAGACCCTTACTATAATAATTTTTATTATTATTGTTGTTGTTGTTGTTATTAGTATTATTATGAGTAAATTACATTAGTAGCCCCTGAACTTTGAGCATTGCAACGTTTTGCCCCTCAAACTGTTTTTGTAACATTTAAGCCCCTAAATTATGTTATTTTTCCACTAGTTTCTTTCAGCTTTCTTATTGAATCTAAAGGAATTCATAGTAAAAAATGTCTTTTACGATCACCAAACGCAAACCTCATACCCAAAGTACCTTCAAACCATAACAAAACTCATTATTTGCAAAAACAATAAGATGTTTTTATACGTGATTTTTTTTTTCTTTTGGGTACGATTTTTTGGTTATTTTTGACATAAATATTAATAATGAGGGTGGAAAATAAAATTTATGCATTGATTCAGTATTCACATTGACTAATTTTGTTAGATTTAACAAGAACATTGACAAAAGGGCCACTAGTGAAAAAATAACATAGTTTGATGGCTCAAATGTTAAAACAAAAAAAGGTTAAAACGTTACACTGCCCAAAGTTCAGGGGCCACCATTGTAATTTCCTTTATTATTATTATTTACGATTTCCTACATTTTATTAAAAAAAAAATGCCTCGCCATATTGAGCCATGTCACGTGTCTGCGCACTTCAAGACCCAACCCAAAGACCAAAAACACTAGCTCTAACAGCAAAGCAATATTGACTTGCCAGGTACAACTAGGCTAAAGAACCTGGTACAATCTTGTGAAGCAGCAGCCCCTTTAACAAAAAATAAAGGTCCTACTTCGACAACAGCACTAGGTCGTAAAATTATCAATATGAAGCCAATTGCAATAATTCAAATAATAAAGCCATATAATATGGAGTCTGACATGTACTTGAACAGCTTCATACCTCCCAGTCAAGAAACCCCACACTAACAACCACCAAAAACCTGAGTAGATATGAAAATGACACCAGGCTAAGAAAATATTTAATTCAGATAAAGAAACAACCACCCTTTATTTGGAGCTCCACATACCCTATTGTAAAAGACTAAAGGTAACGAAGGGGAAAAGAGACACGTAAACTAAGCATATAAGGTTTCTTAATTAGTTAATTAAACAGAAAAAAGTTCTAAAACCCCACCAAAAGTTTTCAATCCTACATAAAATAGCCAGTCAACCTCAAAGACACCCCAATATACACTCATCTGAACTATAAGAACCCCATAATGTTACATGTTAAGAACATAACAATAACAATAACAATAGTTCATTATGTGCTATGATCTGTAACAGAATGTCCGGAGACACGATGTCAAATGGAATAGGACTCTACTCATTGCCTTGCATGGGAACCATCATATGTTGAGCTTGTGACTGTAGATTTTAAGAAAACAGATGTAGTTGCATTAGATCAAAGATTATGAAAATATCATTTTAAACTTCCAAGATCATCACTACGATATGATTAATCCAATTCGTTAAATATGAATACAAGAACCATATTAGTAGCAATTAAAACGATCTTAATACAAAACTATAAGGCATGCTATACACGCATACTCCGCAATTCGTCGTATTTTCCATTCCACAAAGATGGTCATTTTACTGTTGTGAAATTATGTGTGTAACTGTGCCTGTAATCAATTCTATACAATGCGATTTTGTAATATCTACTTTTACTGGCAACTCTCCACAAGACCACAAAAATCTTAACAAGCACATGAACTCAACACGAATCATTGATAGGTCTAGAAACAAGTATAGAGAGCTTAAGTAGCTTGGTTTGTTTTACCCCCTAATCCTAACTCTCAAAAATTCGAAAACATACGGCCCCCTTTCTTTTGCCAATAGCCATACTCGCTTAAAACCTTTGCAAGCTGCTCTTGCAAGCATCTAATCAAACAGATCGAGTCCATCGTGAGCAGAGTCTGAGTAAAAAAAAAAAATATTTGGCAGGTCTAGAAACAAGCACAGAGACCTCAGTAGCTTGGTTTGCTTTACACCCTAATTCTAACTCTCAAAAATTTGAAAACAGGAAGCTCCCTTTCTTTTGCCAATAGCCATACTTGCTAAAAAAATTTGCAAGCTGATCTTGCAAGCCTCTAATCAAACACATCGAGCTCGTCAAAATCAGGGTCATAGTAGCCTACCTGTCGTAACAAAAATAATAAATTAGGTTGGCAGGTCTAGAAACAAGTATAGAGAGCTTAAGTAGCTTGGTTTGTTTTACCCCCTAATTCTAACTCTCAAAAATCCGAAAACATAAGGCAAGGCACCCTTTCTTTTGCCAATAGCCATACTCGCTAAAAAACTTCGCAAGCTGATCTTGCAAGCCTCTAATCAAACAGATGGAGCCCATAATGAGCCGAGTCTGAGTAGATTACCTTTCGTAACAAAAAATAAATAAAACTTAAGTTGGCAGGTCCAGAAAAGTATCGAGAGCTTAAGTAACTTGGTTTGTTTTACCCCCTAATTCTAACTCTCCAATATTCGAAACAGGTGGCACCCTTTATTTTGCCAATACCCAATACTCAGCTAAAAGAACTTCTCAAGCTGATCTTGCAAGCATCTAAACCAAAAAATCAAACCCATCATGGCAGAGTCCAAGTAGCCTACCTTTCGTAAAAATATAATAATAAATAAATAATTATAATTATTAGTTCATCAGGCGACACATTATGATTTTAAAAAAGGAGTACAAAAATTTAGTCCTATTTTAAATATAAATTTGTAATCAATACCAAGTTGTTTTTTCAGTTGTTGGTCCTGTTTTTATTAAAATGGAACACGCCATCCTCTACAAAAATGAAGAGCGGAGGTTAAAGGCGGTTATGGGATGGTTTTGGGTGATTATGGGACTAAATACAATTTAAAAAAAAAATCATGAGATGGGAGCCCACCAAATCTTTGGAAATGGGATTTTAGCCTGAATCTCTGTTTGAAAAATATCATCAAAACTGACTCAATGTTTTTATGGTAAGTATCGACACAATGTTACCTAAAATGCAGAACATTTCTTTTTAAGACAGCATGTCATGTACTCTAAAATGTGGTACAGTGTAGCTATGTTTATCTCGATCACAATATTCAAATGATATGATTTGCCTCTATATACTAGACCTCCCCACGCACCTCCCTCCCCCCACCACATCACCAACACCACACTACCACAACACACCCTAATTGATAACTAATACCTAAATCCATATAATAAATATAGAAATACTAACTACTGACTATTTTAATCTAGATTCCAATGACTATACACTCTAATTCTACAAATCAAGTCGAACTAATTAATTACAACTACAATTGAAAATTCTATATTCCTGCTCCGTGCCTAAAGGAAAAAAAAAGTCGGCCTCAAGTTTTGTAGGGCTGAGAATTAGAATCCATAAACATCGAAAAAAAATTGCGATCCCCATGTTGCATCATTATGATGGTCACACCTTCAGAAACAAATAAGACTTCCAAGTCTTCAACAAAAATTGTTTCGGAATTGTCATGTCATAACCAACAACTTCAAATTGACCAGGGAGGTAAGGCCTGTCGCCTTGAAATTTAACTCCTCTCATTTTATTTTCGATTTGAGCATCAACTTGCTCTTTTTAACTTCTTTTTCGACTTCTTCACATGCAGATTTTGTCTATGATTGTTCAGTAATTTTAACTTTATTGTCACCATTTTAGCCTTTCATTAAGTGTAGCTTCCATTCTTTCCACTAGAAGCACCATTTTCAGCAAAACTCATTAACTGACATGGTAATAAGAAAAATATATTCCATTTCTTTTTAAGCCAGTTCAAAGGCGGGCTGGAAACTTGGGGTTTAATAAAAAGAGCACTGGGTAAAATTTATTAAATCTGGGCTGGTACTCTTTTTTTTTTAAATTTTAAACTAATGTTTGGCTAGGACAAATTAAATCATTGTGCCCAAAGGGCTGGTTTTAGATAATTAGATCCGGTCAATTTCGTTTCAGTTGGATTTGATTTGGTGCACCAACTGTGACAGCAATTTGGTGATGTAATATTTTGTAGTTAATTTGGAAGACCATACTGATTTAAAGAAAGAACAAGGTTTTGACGAGGGGTGAGATTTGAGAATAAGAAACAAAAGAAAAAGGTTGATGATGAATGAAGAGATGGGAGAAAATTGATACCGTCTAAGTTTAAGAATTCGGCTCAGATAACAAAAATTACAGAAGGGGGGAGAAGAAGATGGCCACATGTGATGGAACACTCATTCCAAACACTCGTATTTCTGAAAGACAAAAGAGATTACAACCTTGTTTATACTAACAAATCCAAATTCAATAGAGAGGATAATTCCTAATTCTAGTTGATAAATACTACCTAAATTCTAATAACTAATATAATGGAAACTATATACTAATTATTTTTTACCTAAATTACAATAATAACACTCACCTTAATGTAACAACCCGCCCTTTTGGAGACAATTAAATTCCATATTTAAGTATAAATTGGAATTTGGAGAATTTCTCGAAATAGTAATTTTTGAGATTTTCCAGGATTGAATGATTTTCGATGGGTGCTGTAATTATTTTTGAGACTAAATAGGTCGAAGTATTTTAATTGAATGACGTCATTGAGTAAAGCGACAAAAAGGTAAGGTTTTGATTGGAAACCCCGCATTTATTTATTTTGGGTTGAAATAGTGATTTGCGGTCAAGTACCTCGGATGGGAATTTCGATTGCGCCATGATTCTCGGAATGGCCGAGATAGTCGGAAAAGGGTGTCCGATTGTCGAAATTGAGTTTCGGGTAATTTTAGAGGTAAAAGTAACTCGTAATTGGGTAAACAAGTCGTTTTGGCATTTTAAGGGTTTAAACCCTTTTTCTTTCTTTATAAAGAGGGAGAGAGGGAGAGAATAGAAAGAAAAGAGAGAAAAGAGAGACGAAGGAAGAAAGTGGAGAGAAAAAGGGAGATTCGGGCTAAACTCCGCCGGATTTGACTCGAGGTCGTCGGATTTCATCCTCCAGGCAAGTGTTTACTTGCTTTATTTCATTTTGTGCAATCCTCTCATATCACATTTGGTATAAACATGATTTTAGGGTTAGAACCCTTAAAATAAATTGGGTAAAAGTTGTATGTGAGTTTACAAATTGATGTAATGTAAACTCTTAATGATTTCTAGTATTAAAACCATGTTAATGGGATGTAAGATTGAATTTAATTGGGAGAAATGCCCAAATCTAGGTTTCATGGATTTTAGGGTTCACATCCAAGAGAAATGGTTTAATACCCTAAAATAATTTATGTGTTAGTTGTAAAACATAGATTAGATGTTTATTGAGTTGTTGGATGAGGTTAGAAACAACAAAAATGGAGAAAAATGGAGTTTGGGATTTTGGGAAGACAATGAATAGTAAACCCGTAGCTTGTGGGGCTGTTTTGGCCAGGAAGATAAATGATTTAGCTCTTGGCCAAAACACGAAAGTTGTAGATCTTTTCGATACGGTCGCGTGGTCGCCGACCGCGTATTTTTCTGATTTTTCTACGATTTGATATGATTTTTACAAGATGGCAGCTCCGGGTTGAAATCATCAACTCGGAAATCAAATCGGGAATTAGAAAAATTGCGGCTAGAATTAATTGCGTAGATGTTTGGGATAATTTTTGGGGTAGTTTAGAAACCCCGATAATGTCGTCAGGTTGTTGGATGGAGGATTTGAGGAGATTAGTGTTGAGGACCTGGTGTGACCGGTCGACCGCGCCCCTATGACCGGTCGACCGCGTCAAGGAGAAAGGGCCTACTGCTTTGTTTCGTAGGCTTATTTGCAATCCGTGGTCGACCGGGGGTCTAGGACCGGTCGACCGGTGCCCTGTTTTCAGCCCAAGATTTTGGAGATTATTATTTCTCCTCTTTGAGATTAAAGTTTAAGGGCCTTCTAAATTAAAGTATATTAGAGGGTTATGTCCTAAGGGACTTGTGGATTTGGGAATATATATATATATATATTCACTTAGAGTGAATTAGTATAGTTGGAGATATCCAATAAATCCTTAAGAGATGATTAAGGTAAATATTATTTGTCGAAGTAAGAAAATACTTTGGGTTTAGTATCATGCTTATATGAAAGCATGATTATGATTCTTTGAGAGAATCCTTGGGATTAATGGTCATCGCTATATGTAATTGGCAAATAGGGCCATTATATATATATATTCTAGGAGGAATATATGGTATATGTATATACTATGTGATTAAAGTATATATCTATGATATGATGTAAATGATTTTGAAAATATAAAAATGAATATTTTCAAAATGGAAAGATAAATGATTTTCATAATTGATAAATTATGGATTACACACCTCCCTAAATCGCTATCATAAGGGAAGTTGCGCGCGTTGTGGTGAAGCCCCCTGGCTATTGAGCAGGGTAAGGTTCTAAAAGGCGCGAGGCGTGGTCGAGGCGTAGAGGTCAAGCCTCAAGCCTTAGGAGCCTAGGCACGCCTAGGCGAAGCCTAGGCGTAAAAAGGCGTTTGTCCTTTTTTTTATTATTTTAATTATTCCAAGGCTAGTAATATAATAAAATAGTACATACCTTGAATTTTGAAAATATATCCATATGTTTGGTAGCCATCTTTCTTACATTCATGCTCCATAACCAATATTTGTCAACTAATCCTTTGTTTTGTTTAAAAAAAGTGTGCCTTAAGCCTTTTACTAAGAATAGGGGTAATAAGGCGTAATAAGGCGTAGGCGATGCGTTTCTCTCAAGCCTCAAGCCTAGGCAAGCCTAGGCGGAGCCTAGGCAAGCCTAGGCGGAGCCTAGGCGGGCCTTTTAGAACAGAGGGGTGGATATAGTCCTTTAGGCCATACGAGCGATTATATATTTGTTTATGCGCTGGTTAGGGGATTCTGGGTGTGGTCCTGACTTTCCCGCAGGCATATAGCCGCTTCCCGACGTTGTTAGGTTCCCAGGTTGTCTTGTTTGATAGGCCCTGGAAGATGATAGCCATTTAGGGGAGCGTCCAGTGGGGAAACCCGGAGGGGCGGTCTTAGATTTATTAAAGCAATTCATGATAATGGATTGGCTTTAATTACATTTCCTGGATATAGGAAGGGAAATGGGATAAAGGTTTTGGCTTCGGTAACACTCCCGGATGGAAGAAGGGATGTGGAAGCATATGGTATGATCAAAGCATTTTCATGATAATGAAAATGGCTTTGGGTACATTTCCTGAGTATAAAAAGGGAAATGGGATAATTTAAAAAGGAAAAGCATTTTTATGATAATAAAATTGGCTTTTAAAAAGGTATATGATTTGTTAAAGCAATTCATGTTAATGAATTGGCTTTTAAATACATTTCCTGGATATGAGAAGGGAAATGAAAAGTTTTGATATAAGTATAGTATACACCTCAGTCCGGGAGGTAGATCCGGATGTGTATTATAAGATGATTATAAGTAAACCTCAGTCCGGGAGATATTATCCGGATGTATATTATAGATGTATATATATGTATTTATACATTTGTTGCGTGCTACGGGCCTAATGGATCTCTACCATTAACCCTGCCAAGTAGTAGTGTATCGGGGGGGTTCCTTGTTTGGATTTCGCTTTGCGAGACACCCCACGCACGAACTTAGTGCAGTGTTGAGAATGGAGGGAAGTTTAGCCCTTAGCACTTGGACTATCTAGGGTAGATAGTAGATGGGTAAATTAGACTAGTTAGGCAGGGATAACTTGACTAGGGTATGTTGTTAGGATGCGTTAGGTGTGCACTACTTGAGGAGAGGTGAGGGGTATCTCATGGGAGTGCGATACCAAACTTAAATATGAGATAAAACTATTTTTCTAAAAATAAAGCATTAATGCACTTGTAAAATATTTTCAAACTCGGGCTCTGACCCGTTTATCTACTTTTTTCTTTCTTGCTATATATTATATATATATATAGGTGTCCAGACACAGGGACGCCTGGATGACACTTCCTTCGAGTCAGACGTCAGCTGCAGCAGCTGTGGATGCGTGCAGGTTCTCGATAGACGCCTCTATCCTTGCACTTTAGATAGGAGGTATTACATAAATATTCGGGCCAATGGTCCAATTGTATATATTTATTTACTCTTTTGCACGGCATTCGATATGGTTGTACATTTTGAACCGAGTGTTCGGTTATTTTCATTTCATTTCAGTTCATTTACGCATTAACTTGTGGATGTTTTATTTTAATGGTTTAAAAAGAGTAGTTAAGTAAAAGTTTTTAACGCTCGCCTAATAAGATATTAGTAATTAAATGGATTTTCGACAGTGATGCTAAGAATGATCCATATGTGACTCCTGTTTTAATTTGATATAGGAGTGATCGCCCGGTATCCCATTAGGCGGGTTGTTACACCTAATTCTATACACAAAATTATGTGTATCGGATATGTAGCGACACGTGACGCGTAGTTGTGCCTACGAGAGATGACTATCTTTTATTTCCCATTTATAGGAGAAGTTAGCTTGCTAATCAAGCTAACACCCAAAATGGGCTGGTCGACCTCTGTTTGGCAGCCAACCACTGTGGTTTGTGGTTCCGATGGGTTTTGGATGAAAGTTGGGTAGGGAAAAAGGGGTTGGGACTGGATTTTGTTGGCCGGATTTGGTCCAAGGCAGGGCGCTAGACTCGGGATGGGTTTCGACTGGTTCAGGTTGTTACGAGTGCCGACGGCTAGGGCTGAAGGTATTCTGGCGATGGCAAAGGGGTTCGAGCCACTTCAGGGGTATTTCCGGCCAGTCGGGTTTGGTCGGTTTAGGGTGGGAAGTTTGGGTTTAGGTTGACGGAATTTTTAGGGAAGAGGAGGTGGTCGGAAATGGGGCCAGGGGTGATCAGGTTGGGCTTTGAGGGCTGGAGGAAAATCGGCGGTGCTAGAGGGGTTGGCGGCAGGGTTTTTTTTTTTTTTTTTTTTTTTTGTGAATTCTTGATTTTAGGGTTAGGGTTTGAAATTTTGTTTTGGTGGGCATCTTGGTTAGGGTTTGGAAAAAAATTTGAAGACGGAGATTCATGTAGACATGGTGGTGAAGATGGAGGATGGTGGTGGTGGAGATGGGGGTGGAGGAACTAAAAGAGTTGGTATCTCCTCTTTTAGTGGTGATGAAAATTAGGGTTTCCATTCACCCGTTCTCTTTTGGGCATTTATCAATCTTTCGATTGAAGGGTTGCCGGAGTTGGAATCTCCACTCGTGACCCGCTTCACCCACCCCGACGAACACCAAGAACAAACCGAGCTCTGATACTAATTTGATATAAATCTTCAAATGCGGAAGCATTATTACTACACTACACAACAACAACAATTAATAAATTAGACTAGGGAAATGGATTTCTTTCTCTCTCTATTCTCAATTCTCAATATTCAAGGTTAAGTACAAATGAGGACCAAGGGACCTATTTATAGAAGAAGTTAGCTTGCTAATCAAGCTAATACCCAAAATGACTAAAAAAAACAACTAATAGCCAAAAATGACATATTAGTCCCAAATATGCTTGGAAACTAATTAAACACTAAAAATAAAGGAAAATAACAAAAAATCCTAAACTAAAAATAGGAAATAAAAGATAGTCGTCTTCAGTAGACAACCACGCGCCACATGTCACTACATATCCCAAACACATCACAAAAATAAATTAATACAACTATAAATAAAATTCTACGTAGCTTCTCCTCATCAATAAGGAATCTTAGTGTCTTACAAACACAACTTAATAAATCAAAGCAATTTTTTAGAAGATTACAGAATTCAACCAATTTCTGTTTTATTGCATAGCTTATTTTCTTCTTTGATGTCATTGTTTCACACAGTTTTCTAAATTATTAGAATTTAACAGATATCAAGCCACTTTCTACGTTAACAAATTACTCAAAAGAAAAATATATGTGGGGTGGGGGTGGGGGGGGGAAGGGCTAGGGGTTTTAGGGATCAACAAAGGTAAGGGTCAATGGTGACTACACGAGTGAAAAAATAGATTCGACACCCTTACACTTATAGTTCGCTTTTAAATAAAAAGTATAGTTTCATTGTTTCACTTATAAATATTATCTCCTAAGTCCTGATATATGTGAAGTTCTTAAATAATTGAAAAGAACCCATCACAGGAATATCCAGCTAAACTGATTCAAGAAAAGAAACCTTAGCAATTGACACTATAACGTAGTATACAAAAAAAAGGAAAATGAATAACACAATTCATCAATTATACAGTGAATATAAATATATATTTTCTATCATTCCCATTGATAAAAATCATATACGAGAATAGATAGGTACTGTGTACATGTGGTCCTCGAAACCGTTTGTACAAAACCCATGCAAAACTAGAGAAACTCGTAAGAATAGTAATCACAATCAACTTGCAAACGCACCACAAACCACATCTACACAAGTTACTTTGTTATCCTCATACTACCTCCGTCCCAAATTAATAGTCGTTGTTTGAATACGACGGTTTTTTAGGATATACTCAATCAATGGCCGAGATCAAGACTTCTTGACTACCAACCGTGGTATTTGGTTCGTTGTTTGTCCAAAAGCGACTACTAATTCAGCCCCCCAACCCCCCCCCCCCCCCCCCCCCCCCCCCCCACAACACAAAAAAAAGGAAAGCAGGACTTATAATTTGGGATGGACGGAGCACATGATTATTTCGTGAGAATGATTAGAATAGTTATCACAATCAATTTGCAAACATACCACAATAAATTCATGAATTACATGTTAGAAAGTTGCAAGGGGGGCGTTTTCATATTATCTAGAAAATTTTGCAATGCAGGGCCACTAAACCTGCTGAGTTGGTGTTCAACATCTTTCTGTTTGGGGTTTTTTCGACTTAAATACATTACTAATCTTCGATTTTAGACTTAATTACATTTTAATTAAAATCTAAAACGCTGGCCAAAATCGTTAGAAAAACTCCTAAACTTAATGACACGTGTCATTTTATATTAAAATAATTTAAAGTTCCCAAAAAATCAATTAAAAATTAACTAAAAAGAAATAAATTTTAAATTAAAAATACTTCAAAAACCAAAAGGTCTGACCTCTCTATCTCTTTACCACATACACACACGAACACAAAAAGTCACAAACCACCGGTCCAGCCACCCCCGGCAACCCTCACTCCCCCTACCTGACCCCCCCTTTACCACCGCAACATAGTCGCACACCACCAGCCCCCCACGGGACCAACGCCCTACCCGAACAACACCTTCACCACCACAACCCACCTACCTCTTATGGTAACATCACTGGATCTCCATCGCCGCCATTGGAAACATGCTGGAACACCACCAAAATCATTTAAATCGATTCACATCACACACAAATTGCAGAGCGCAAGGGTCGGAAATTATAAGGACACAAATTTCCAATTGAGTCTTATGTAGTGTTGGCTCAATTCCGGACAAAACCATTTGAGTCAGTTTTCCTATCAAGCCTATGACATTTGAAAAGTTGAAGACGTAGCGGCTCATAATTAAAGTTTCAGTCTTGCCGAGTTTCGTGCCACATGTTTCACGTCATCAACGTTTTTGCATTTCCAAGATCTCTAAAAAGTATGAATGCACTTTATATATGTAGAGTCTTGGATATAGTTTTATGGGTGTTCTTTTTATAAAAATATTTTAAACATATTTTATTCTCTCGGGAAATTTATTTTGGGCGTTCGTATTTTTGTTAAATTTTTTTTTGAATTCATAGTTCTAAGATTTTGCACTGGACAGAATGGAATGGAAAAATAGGATTCATGTAGCCGACCCCAAATAATTGGGAAAAGGCTTTGTTGAGTTGAGTTGAGTATAGTTCTAAGATTTTGTTCTCGTACACCTTTTCATAGAAAAATCATATCAAATCCAAAAAAAATCAGAAAAATACGAAACTGGCAGCCACGCGTTCATATCGAAATTCTCTAAAATCATGGTCTGAAATCTCGTTAGAAAGGTCGTTCGAACGACCTCGTTCGAACGAGATTTCGAACGATATTTCAGAATTTCTTTCCTGTTTTCTCGTTAGAAGTTTCGTTCGAACGAGATTTCAGCGGGAGCAGTTATTTTGCCAGTTTTTCCCACTTTCCCACCTTTCCCACTAACCTTGTACATGATAAAACTAGTGCGGAAAACAACTTTTTTGACACAACTTTTTCATCTCTTAAGAGAGTTTTTGAGAGCCTAATTTTTTCAAGAAAAAGTTCCTCTTTAGAACAAAATCAAGTGTTTTACACCCAAAATATTTGTTTAGTTTCTATCCAAGTTCTCTCTCTCTCTCTATATATATATATCTTTGTTTGAAGATTGTTTGGCACCTACTTTATTCTCAATCATTTGAAGGAGATTGTTTGCATTTCTTCACTAACCTCAAAAGGAAGACATTTGTTTCGCTGCGGTGTTCTCACATGGTGAAAGGCACCATGTGTGGTTGACGGTGGGTTGTGCCTCCATTGGTGGACTCCAAGATTTCGGTGGACTCCAGAGTTATTTGCTAGACGGAGATATTTGCAAGAAGAAGCGTCGGGGCTTGAAGGGAGTCAAGTCGAGTGTAGTAAGTATTTTGTCTTGTAACTGTAAAACCATATCTAGTGAATTTGTTAGGTCAGGGCCGTCCGAGGTTTTTCCCATTTGGGTTTTCCTCGTACATCGGCGTGTAGTGTGATTGGTTTAATTTTTATCTTGCAAAAATCACGTAGAACGCATGCTTAGGTTAATTCAAGATAAAATTAGTTTAAATCTCACACTAGTGTAATTTGGTGCTGAAATTAGTTTGGGTGAATTTTAAGTTAATTTAATTCAAGTCAAGATTATTTAATTTAATAAAATTTGGTTTGGCCTAAATAGAAAAGTGAGTTATTCTTGTTAGGCAAATTTTAGGACTTGGATTGAATTAAATTTATAGTTAAGAAAAATTCACATATTTGTTCTAATTTAATTTTAGTTTCGAAAAAATTAAAATTCAATATTTAAATTGTGAATTTGGATAAGATAATTTCCTTGAACCATCACATTAAGTTTAAAGAATTTTAAAATTGGAGACCTCATGCGCCAATAGGAATGGTGGGTGGTCGTTTAAGAGTTGGTGTAGGGTTCGCTTTTTTATCAGCTCACTCTACCAGAATGTATTTTTCCAGCCACATCGGAGTTCAGATCGATTTCCAATCATTCTTGACAATCAGTATGTACATTTGTTATGGTTTCATTTAGTGGTTCAGATTTTGGGTTGTTTTTTTAGTCGATTGGTTGGCCTTTATGGGCACATCAGCGATCGGATCGATCTCTGATCATTCTTAACAACTAGTATGTACATTTGTTATGGTTTCATGGAGTGGTTCAGATTTTTGGGTTGTTTTTCAGTCAATCGACCTTGTGTTGTTTTTGAGTTGTTTTTCAGTCAATCGACCTTGTGTTGTTGGGAATTGGTCTGAGGTTTGATAATGGAGATTTTGGAAAGCTTTTTTCTTTTATTTTTTTGTCTTTGTTTTCTCCTTGGTTTAGCTTGTTAGATTATTCTGAATTATTTTTTACTTTAAATGAGTTTTATGTTCTTTTATTTTTTGGTATTTCTTAATTATTTTAATTTAAAATGACATGTAGCAGTTAAAAGTAAAGAATTTTTCTAACGATAATAGGCAAAGTCTAATTTTTCAAGTAAAAAGTATTAAATTCTTAATTCGAAAATTTGTAATGAATTCAAGGTGAAAAAACTTCTATTTTTTTAGAGAAGGCGTTAAACATCTTTCTATATGAATATAGACAATAAACAAACAAGTTCGTTGATTGTATCATGTAAATGATACCTATGAAGCAGGTACAAAGATGCGGTGATTGGAAAGAATATTAAATGACGCAAAGGCATTGTCGTCACAATTCCTTAAATAGGATACAATTACATTCTAATTGTGGGCAAAAGGTGCTTCAACATGGGCAACTGGCGACAATGTGGAACCCTAACTGAGGACCACACTCAATGATCATCATTAAACTTCAGTATAGACTTTAAAGCTCTCTTGCACTACATGGAGGCATAGCTCAAGCAGCATTGCAACCGATCAAGTACCTAAGTATCTCAATAAAACTGAAGTCACATTGAGCCCCAATGAACTCGCTCTAGTGGTCCATTTACACCTACCATCCAACCACAAAATATTCCTCCAGTGTTGATTTTTTATGAACCGACAAAAATAATGTGAATCCAAAGTGTTATGATCAGCTTCTAACAACTGAAAGTTAATCTTCTAAAATTCCACACACAAATCAAAGAAAACAGAATTGCAAAGCTATTATATAATTGATGGTGTGCCTTTGTTCTTGGGGTAAAGGTTTACTAAAGACCAACCTATTGATAGAAAAGTACAATAAAATTAAGGGATTTTTACCAATTAGTCTCATTTACCAAGTATGTAGTTCAATAGGTCCTAGCATTTTTTTTTGCTCCATCAGGTCCCATGAAAAAAGATTTTTATTCCAATAGGTCCTATTTGTAAACAATATTCACTATATGTACAAATAGGACCTATTAAGGAAAAAATATTGCGATAGGACCTATTAGGAAATGTCCCATGTAAATAGGACTTAATAAGAAGATCCCCAAAATTAATCAATAGCATTGTTAGCAAGTATGAGTACATAATACAACTCTCGCAGACACAAAATCATAAACAGTACCTGAGAGCTCCCATAAGTCAGACCTTGCGAATATGAACCTTGAGGAGCAAGCTGTCAAAGATGGTGGCATATGAATTTCATTCAGAAGAAACAACAAAATGCAGATAGTAAGTTTCAATACTGTAAACAGGCAACGTATGGAGAAAAAAACGTAAAATTCCACCTGTGAATTAGGTTGTAGTCCATCCCTTTTAGCAGAACCTTCTCCACTCTTTCCTGATCCCTTAGTATCACCCTGTCAAAATGTTAGATGCATCAGTTAAAATATTAAAATTTTACACCAATGGCATCGCAACCTTTAACTAGACAATCTACAGAGTAGCATTCAGTTACCTCCATCTGCCACAGCCCATTCAGTGGAGTACATAACAAAAATAAAAAACATCAGTTAAAACTTGTACCATTACCCATCTTAGATTATTCAAACAAAAATCTATTTTTTTGACAAGTAATCCTAAACAATAATAACATATCAAATGCACCAAAATATTAAAAAAAAATTACCTCTCTGTATCTAGCCAAGTACACCTTGAGTGGATCAAGATAATCTTCAAAACCTAGAGTTGCCATTGCCCACAGCAAATCGTCACCATTAATCGTCTTCCTCTTCTCCCTCTGACACTTGTCACTCGCCCTTCACATTCACCACCAAATTAAATTCCATTTCAGTTAGGCCCAGTTTGGTTGCGCAAATTGTTTGATTATGTAAATTGGTTCATTGTGAATTTGTGAATCGTAAATGAGTGAATTTGAAATGAGTTAAATCCAATTTTACACAATGTTTGGTAATTTGAAATTGATGTTAAGGTACTATGAAAAAAAGACAAAAACAAATCAAGAGAGAGGGGGAGGGAAAGAGAGAGGGAGAGGAGGAGGGGGAGGGAGAGAGGGGACATGTACTTTATGTGACTCCTATTTCAAATGGATTCATTTCAACTTTTTTGTGAAATGATTCAATTTCAGATTTTGCACATGAGCTAAAATGGGGCAATTAATGAATCCTTTCATTAATGAAACCAAACACAATTAATGGGTCAATTTGTAAATGGATCAATTTATTAATGATCCAATTTACAATTTTGGGACAACCAAACGGGGCCTTAGTCAATTACTCACACCACAAACACACGAACACAAAGTTCTTTCACCCAACTGCATGATAGGACAGGGCAAGTAACCCACCCAGATATCTAAATTCATACTTTCTCCCTGAAATTTTTGTGAATTTATAGTGCCCCACTCTATTTTGAGTAAAAACTAAATGCTCTTCACAAGTGTTGCTTTTTTTTGCAAGTCTTGGAGTAATAAATGGGATGAAAAAAGTTGCAGCCTTCTAGAAAATGTTTGTGTGTGTGTGTGTGTGTGTGTGTGTGGACACACACACACAGAGATCAAATTGATCACATACTCGCTGGTAACAAAACTGATGAACTCAGAGACGCATTCCTGAACTGTCTCCTTTGCATCCTTGGCGATTTTACCATTCGCCGGAAGGGCTTTCTTCATGATTCGACTGATATTCGCGATCGGGAGGAACCTATCCTGCTCACGAACATTCGACCTCGGGCTCAGATCGCCGCTCTCGTGACTTCCACCGCCAGGACTCCCAGGAACGTCCGCCATAACACTAGGTCGACAAAACGAAAACCGGTGAACATCAAGATCAATAACAACAGAAAAAATCGAAGTAAACGCCATATCTCTGGATCACAAGCAAATGCTATCACCTTCATGAACGCAGAATAGAGTAGATAGACATAGAAATGTGTTTGTATATACAGAAAATCTACGTAAAACAACATATCTCTGGATCGCTATCAAACCCTTGAACCGCAATAAACATACAATGGTGTAGATGGATATACAAATGTGCATGTAAAGCTAAAATCAAAGAAAACAACATATCTCTGGATCGCAACCAAATACGAGCATCGCCATAAGCTTAGAATGGTGTAGATATAGATACAGAAATGTGTAGGTATATAGAGAAAATCGAAGTAAAATTGAAATCAAACCGAGCAAACAAGTCTTGTAAGACCTATATGTATGCCTCTCTTGTAACATAGAATATACATCTTTACAATACAAGTTATTTGCTTATTGTAGTTTCTAGTTGGTATCAGAGATTAAGGTTTAAACCTAGGGCCTTCTTGCTCAGCAAGGCGGTCTTTGCTGCCTGTCCAGTCAAAGAATTTTCTTTGAGTTTCTCTCATTTTTGTCCCCTAGCTCTAGATGAATATCCTTCTACGCCTCCTGCTGTACCATCCAGCCTTATCAGAGCTCCGGTGGACTTCAATCTCAGCTGGCGAAAGTCGCTCAGTGGTGTCCACAATAGTAAGGCTGCCAGAGTTGTAAGATCGATGGCCCATTTAGCCAGATCTAGGATTTTGCAATGTTCATGAGGGGGAAATTTTGTTTGGGGTGAGGGTGATTAATTTAAGGATTGTCGCCTCATTTTTGTCTAAATTCAAAATACTTGAAAAAAAAAAGATGAAGATAAAGACCTCTTCTGGTTTGGAAAAACCTCTTGTGACCCTTCTATTTGATTATAAACGATGAAATGAACCATTACGATACATAAAAAATGAATGATTTGAAAGGGCTGTAAGAAATGAATTGACTATTGGAATTGCCCATCGTCGATGTAGCTGTTTTCTTTGTTGGGTTGGTAATAACCTATTCGTTCGATTGTTCTTTTATTGGAGCGAGATTCTTGTTATTGTCGTCGTAGTAACCTCCCCTTCCCGACGCATTTGATGGTTCTAGTATTTCAATAAAACCCTAATTTTTTAACAAGGTGATCTAATGGGTGTGGATATACTGATTTGGTATTATGCCTTTTCCTTCAAATTGGTACAGTTCGTTTGTGCCGAGACTAAACGGGTCCAGTTCATTTCTATCAGGCATCGTGTCTGGCGTCAAGTTCATTTCTATCAGACATCGCGTCTGGCGACGAGATGGGTCGGCACAGGTTCGCACTTGAGTGACGTTGAGGGTGTTTTAGTGATGTTGAATTTCTCCAGTAAGAGTGGAGAAGAAGAGGCAACGGACGAGAGAAAGTCAGACCTGTGTACTCGTCAAAGGTCTCGCTAGAGCATACCATTTTGCGGGTGTCGTTTGAATTGAGGTCTGTCTCAAATGTTTGGTGCAAACCAGCTAGTCTAGAATTTTTTTTTCCATTTCCATGTTTCTCACCCCACATTCTTTTGCTACACCTTGCCCCTTTTTAATTATTAAGCACTGGGCCTGAACTATTGCTAGGTCAAGATTTTGAAAAGCTGGACTACTGTTCATGTTTGGATTAAAAGGTGAAAGTTGACTTCCCAGTCTAAAACATGGCAGCCCAGCTTGGTTCGATTTTTGGGGCTAAAGAATAGTAGGCTGAAATTTCGGAAGTTTTTTACCCAATTTTTGAAGAATTATTCGTTAATAAAATTTGGGGACCTCACTAATTTTAAAAAAAAAAATTGAGATCCCAAATTTTTCTTCTCTCTTCGGCGCATCTTTTGTCTATTATTAGTTTGGTCGTCATTGACTGGGAAGACGTGGACACTCAACAACTTCACTGGGTTTCGATGGAGGTTCGTTCGCCTCCGATCAACATCAGTTTGCTTTGCCGGTGGTCAGAATATAGTTGTATACAGAAATCGGCCCACTCCTAGATTGGAGTAAGGTTTTTGTTACTGTTTCAGCTCTTGTGACGTAAACACGAGGGTTTGATTATTTGTGAGGTTACTTCAACAATTTTTGGGCAGGTTTTCCTTTTAATAAATGGACTCTTCTTCTCTACATGTGATCTTGTAAATTCTTGGTACATTTTTTGGTCCGTTTGGAGCAATACCATTTTCCTAGGTATGTGAATGTGAAGTTTTGTTTATATGCAATTGCAGGTATTATTCACTCATTCTCATCTCTTGTGATCTAGAGATTTATTTGCCATTACTTCGTCACATTTATCGGTGGTCAATCAATTGGACTGAATGTCCATAATTATTGGTTGCTCTGTTACATTTGTTGGTGGCCAATTAACCGGATTGGTCCGTTTTTATCTAGAGATCAATTTTCGGTTTGTGATCCGATTTGATTTGTTCGATGGCATAGTGTTGACCGGATCGGCCCTTTTTGTCCCGCGATCAACTTCATATGGGTGGGTGTCATTTTTGACACGTATTGTGATGGATATTATTCTCACCTTTTGCGCATTGCATTTTAGAAAACAAACTAATTTCGATTTCACACCTCTTTCAACTGGGGGAGTGATGGAATATCAATTTTATAGGTGTTGGGATCTCCCTAGAAGACTTCATCTGTTATGCATCGACGTGGAGGTTCTTACCATGTTAGCCATTCTCCTCTTCAACGCTTCTATGGCAAGTTGGTTTGGTTGATATCTAAGCGCCAAGTTGAGGGGGAGTGTCGTAATAACTTATCCTATATAAAGCTACTTTAGTCATTTGAACCATTAAGTTACGTAATGGCCAAGTCTTGTAATAACTTAGTCCTTGATGTAAATCATCAAATGCGAAAGCATTATTATTACACTACACAACTACTATTACCTACACAACAACAACAACAAAATAAACTAAACTAAGGAAATGGGTTTCTTTCTCTCTCTATTCTCAATTCTCAATATTCAAGGTTAAGTACAAATGAGGGCCAAAACGTCTATTTATAGGAAGAGTTAGCTTGCTAGCCAAGCTAATACCCAAAAAGACCAAAAATGACAACTAATACCTAAAAATGACCCATTAGCCTAAACATGTTTGCAGACTAATTAAACACTAAAAATAAAGGGAAATTACAATAAACCCTAAACTAAAAATGGAAAATAAAAGATAGTTTTCTCCCGTAGGCATAACCACGCGCCACGTGTCGCTATAAATCCCATACACATCATTCCCTCCGTCTTCGAAAAAACTCATCCTCAAGCTTGGAGGGTGACTCTTCAATGCCCAAATGTACACGAGTCGCTACAAGTGTTAGTTTCCAAAGTAAAACCCAAATAAAATCCAACACGCAAATGGACCGGCTGAACTTCTGTTAGACCCATATGGACCTTCAACGATAGGGCTAATATACCCGAATCTCAATGATGCCTCCCTACGGAATCCGAGCAACCACAAACTGACGACCATATCCGCCGTCTCAACACCACAAGCACATGGTTGCAACTTGGCTTGGTGGACTCTTGAATCTGACTGAACGGTAACTTCAGCAACCGCACCTTTGCGAGTATGATGGCGACACAAGTAAACTGAAAACGACGACAAAAGTGAACTGAAGACGGCGCCATCCCGAAAAGCGAGGCCTCAAAACGGCAAATAGTCGGAAAATGTATCCCAAGTGGGTATATTTCTCATGGAAGTCATATGTTGTGTCAAAGATTGACCGGATTAGAGGTCAATTGGGAGGGTAAGATCGGCTCAAAGTAGGGCACGCTCTTTTTTGGTCGGATTTGATTTGGTTAGGCATAAATGAGTGAATTAGGGTAAAAATAGGGGTGGGGCTTTGATATCAATTTGATGTAAATCTTCAAATGCGGAAACGTTATTATTACACTACACAACTACAATTACCTACACAACAATAACAACAACAAAATAAACTAAACTAAGGAGATGGGTTTCTCTCTCTCTATTCTCAATTCTCAATATTCAAGGTTAAGTACAAATGAGGCCAAAAGGCCTATTTATAGGAAGAGTTAGCTTGCTAGCCAAGCTAATACCCAAAAAGACCAAAAAGGACAACTAATATCTAAAAATGACCATTAGCCCCAAACATGCTTGGAGACTAATTAAACACTAAAAATAAAGGCAAACGACAATAAGCCCTAAACTAAAAATGGAAATAAAAGATAGTCCTCTCGTAGGCACAATCATGCGCCACGTGTCGCTATAAATCCCATACACATCAGTCCTACAGGGTTATTTTAGTCTTCTAGTCATTAAGTTACTTAGTGGACAAATCTTGTAAAGCCTATTATATAGGCGTCTCTTGTAACATAGAATATACATCTTTACAATACAAGTTATTTGCTTATTGTAATTTTTAGTAAATCGAAGTAAAACCTTGCAGCACTGCCATGAGCATATAGAATAAGGTAGATAGAAAGAAATTGAAAATTTTATGCATAGCAAAAAACAAAGTAAAACGCCATATCTCTAGCTAGTAATCAAAGACTAACATCGCCACCACGGCCATAAATATAAAATCATGTACATAAAAATCTATGAAGCACGGACACTCTCCCGGAAGGCACGAATCTGGTTTGACACGTTACACGCTCCAACCGCTCAGGACACGCGAGTCCTAGAGTGTCCAGCTTTTTTTTTTTTTAAACGAACACGCTGTGGACACGTAATTAGGATACGTTGGGGTAAATGTTAAATTATAAAAACTTAAAATGTGGTCAAATGTATAATTATTAAAACTTTAACTAAAACATAACAATAAAAATAAAAAAACATACCAATATCTGACCCTATCTGATTGCAACTTCACAATTAAACAAACACAACAAAAACAAAATCAAAACAAAAAAAAAAAAAAAGAACCCTAACTGATTGCAACTTCTCTCTCTCTCTCACGATCGCAACTATACTTCTCTCTCTCTCATCTCCATTGCAGCTTTTTTCAGAGCTTCGTCTTCATCTCTCTTCATCTCCATCACACTGGTAAGTCTCCATCTCATCTCCATCGCATCTTCATCTTTTTTTTTTATTTAGTTACGAAATACCAATATTGTCTTCCATGTTTGTTGTCATCCTTTTTTTTTTTGCTTTTGTTCATCGCATGTTCAGACTTGGAACCATTTTTGTATGGTCTTTATGTTCTATTATGATGGTGGTTGGAACTTTGAATATTGTTTTGTATGGTCCATCTTCTTAATTTATGTAAAGAATGCTCTAATAATGTATCTTATGGAAAAAAAATTGTTTTATTTCTTTTATATATATTTAAATATATATTGTATATTATACGTATCCTAGCGTGTCATATCCTAGTTTTTAGAAAAATCACGTATCGCGTGTCGCGTGTCGTGTCGAAACACGTATTGCATGTCGAGTCCGTGCTTCATAGATAAAAATACAGAAATGTTTGTATATAGCAAAAGCAAAGTAAAACACAATCGTCTCTAATCACAAATCAAACCATTGCACCAACTCCCAATCAAACCATAACACCACCGAAAAACACAAAATGGTGTAGATATAGATGCCAAAATGCGTCTATATAGCAAAATCGAAGTAACAACTCGCAGTCAAATCCTAGCACCGCCATGAACATATAAGGGTGTAGATAGATACATAAGTGTCTATGTATAGTAAAATCCGAAGTAATATCTTTAGGTCGCAACCAAACCATAGCACCGCTATTAACATACAATGTTGTAGATATAGATACAGAAATGTGAATATATAGCAAAAATCAAAGTACCAACTCAAAATCAAACCTATCACTGCCACAAACATAAAATTGTGTGGAACAAAAATGTGTGTGTGTAACAAAATCTAATTTACAACTTACAAACAAGCCCTGGCACTGCCATGAACATGTGGCGTAGATAGATACAGAATTGTGTATGTAAGGAAAAAATGTAAGGGGGTGTTTTAAAATTTAGCATTCAGCATAAAATAAATGTGCACATATAGATACAGAAATGTGTATGAAGCAAAAACTCGCAACAAAACCCTAGCAATTAGCACAGCTATAAACGTAAATTTCTGTAGATGATAGATACAAAATGTGTGTATAGCCAAAATTAAACAACATATATCTGAATCTTAATCAAGAGGAAGACTACACAAAGGGGTCGTCCTAAGCTATTTTGGGAAGAAATTATTTGGAGAGATTTAAGGAATTAAATTTGAATGATAATATTGCTTATAATAGATTAGAATGGAAAAGGAAAATCCATGTGGCCAACCACATGTGATGGGATAAGGAAAGGATGATGATGATGATATTTGAATCCCAAACAAACCCTAGCACCGGCACAAACATAATTTGGTGAATATACATATACAGAAATGTGTATCTAGAGAAAAAATCAAACTAAAACAACACATCTCTGGATCGTAAACCAAACCATAGCACAATATATAGATACATAAATGTGCAAGTGTAACAAAAAAAAAAAAAAAACAGCTCACAATCAAGCCATAGCATATAAAATGGTGTAGATATAGATACAGAAATCTGTATGTATGGCAAATATCAATCAAGACCTAGCACCGCCACAAACATAAAATGTTGTAGATCTGGATACGTTGAGAAAATTGAAGTGAAAACACATTTACTGTCTCTAGAATTGCGTAGATAATATATATAGATATCTGTATGTACAGATAATAGCATAGTTGTTAAAAGCGCGCGCTACGCGCAGGTAAGGATCCTAGAGGAGGGGTAGGCGAGGCACATTTCAAAAGGCGTGCACTCCTGAGGGCCATAGGCGCGAGGCGCACTTAGGCGCCAGGCGTGGGCCTAGGCGCGCTTTTTTCAATTTAATTTGTGTTCAGAAAACAATCGGGTCCTTTATTTTACATCTAAAACCAAACGGGCAAAACCATTTTTCTGAAATACAAAAAACAAAAAGAAAAAAGTTAAAAATATTTCTCTCAAAAAACACAAAAAACCTACTCTACCAAAAAAAAAAAAAAGCTCAGACTAAACCCTACTCAGGTATTTATCCCTTTTCTGCTTTTTTTTCTTTATTTTTTCTTTTTTCTGCCTATTTCTTCCCCCGAATAGCTGTTTTCTTCTCAGACTTATATTTTTTTTCTTTTTCTTTCTTTTTTCCTGCCCATTTCTTCTCCCAGTGGCTGTCTTCTGCCTTTTTTCTGCCTTTATTTTTATTTGATTTTTTCCAGATCATTTCTTTCTTTCTTTTCCTGGTCATTTTTTTTTCTGCCGTTTCTTTTCTTTCTTCTTTTTTCTGCCTCTGTTTTCCTGTTTTCTTCCTTTTTCTGCCTTTCTTATTGTTTGCTGTGAGGAAAAAAAAAATATCAGCTGAAATGCAATACAACACCATTTGCTGAAATTTCGGTTTTAATGTCTTAGGGCATGTTTGGTTCGCTACTCAGAAAACTCAATTTAAACAATTTTTTTAAATACTGTTTTAAAATTCAGTTTTTTGTGTTTATAATTATTGGTGTGCATTTGGTAAACATGTTTTTAAATACAATTTTTTGAAAATTTGACAAAATTGGTAATCATGTATGTTTATATTGTACATATATACATGTGTGCTTGTGTGTGTGTATATATATATACATATATAACATACATAAAACTTTCATGCATACATGATACATGAATGTATACATACGTACATACATACATACATACATACATACATCATAAATTATATACATGTTTATTTAATATCATGTATTTTTACGCATATTTAATGAGGTATGTTGAGGAGTTTAACTATATATATATGGGACATATACCAAAATAGTCCCTCGGACATTTTTTAATACCCATTTAGTCCAAACTTTTTTATTTTGCCTCAAAAAGTCCTTTGCCACATATTTTGGAGAGGGAGTGCCGCTGGCGCGGACCTCTAAAAATAAGAGGATATTGAGTGCTTGAGGGACTAAATGGGTTAAACTAAAAATATATGTCCTTTTTAAAAAATATATATTTATAGTAGGGACTATTTAATAATTGACCCTATATATATATATATATATATTGCATTTATAATTCACTATAAAATTATATACATATATGAATTGATAATATTTTTTAATACATGTGTACTATATGTATATTTTATATTATTCCAAACATTAATAATGCATGTATAAAACTATATATAAGTATCATATATATATTGATAATATTATTTAACTTTATATTATTCCATACGTAATTTTATGTACATGAACATATATATTTTTTTATTTATAAGAATTACACACATATTAATGTATTATGTATGTATATTATATATTAAGGTATAACTGCATTAAAATATTAAGAATGAATAATTTTGAGTTGAAAAATAAAAAACTAAAGTTATAAAACACCCTAAACCTGTTTTCTGAAAAGCTTGATTATAACACAGAAATATTATAATTCTGTGTTTAAAAACAGGTTGTCAAACGCGAATTTTTATCAGAATTGTATTTAAACATAGAAAACAGAATTATAGTTCCAAACCAAACAGGCCCTACTGTTTTAATGTTTTACATCTTTTACATATTTTACTGTTTTAATGTTTTAGTGTTTTACATAGGGAAAAAAAAACAGTTGAAATACAATATAATGATAAAGTTAAATACAATACAACACCATTTGAATTTAGTTACTGTTTTACATATTTTTATTGTTTTAAAAATGAATAAACATTTTTTTTTGAATTTTTTCAAAAAGTGTGCCTAGCTTCAATCAGGCGCGCGCCTCGCTTTGCGCCTAGGCTCCAGAGACACTTATGCGCCTGGGTGCACCTTGCGCCTTAAACAACAATGGATAATAGATATAAAAATTGTGTGTGCATAGCAAAAGTCGAAGTAAAAATTGCGACCAAACCTACAGAAATGTGTATGTATTGCCAAAATTAAACATCGTATATTCCAATTTCAATCGAACCCTAGCACTGCCATAAACATAACTCTGGTGTAGATATAGATACATAAATGGGGTTCTGTATCAAAAAAATCAATCAATCAAGTCTAAATCGCAATTCAGAATGTTAGATATATAAATGTATGTATAGCACAAATCAAAGTAAAAATTGCAGCCAAACCTACAGAAATGTGTATGTATAACAAAAATCGGCAATCAAACCCTAGCTGTATATGCATACAGAAATGTGTATCTATAGCCAAAATTAAACATCGTATCTCCAAATCTCAATCAAACCCCAGCACCACCACAAACATAACAGTGGTGTAGATATAGATACATAAATGTATATATATAGCAAAAAATCAATCAAGCCCTAGCACTGCCAAAAACATAGAGTGGTGTAGATATATAAACAAAAATATGTATCTATAGCCAAAATGAATCATCACATATCCGATTCATAATCAAACTCTTAACACTGCCACAAACATAAAAGTGAGTACATGTAGACACAAAAATGTGTATGTATAGCAAAAATCAAAGCAAAAACTGGCAACAAAACCCTATCACCGCAATAAAACAAAATTGCAGATATAGATACAGAAATGTGTATGCATCCAATAAATCGAACTAAAAGTAAAACATAGAGTGGTGTAGATATATATACAAAAATGTGTATCCATAAACATCACATATCCGATTCATAATCAAACTAACACCGCCATAAACATAAAAGCGTGTACATGTAGATACAGAAATGTGTATGTATAGCAAAAATCAAAGCAAAAACTCACAACAAAACCCTAGCACCGCCATAAAACAAAATTGTAGATATAGATACAGAAAAGTGTATGTATACAATAAATCGAACTAAAAGTAAAACAACATATCTCTGGTTCATCACCACAAACATAAAATGGTGTAGATTTTGGCGACAGACAGGTATAGAAATGCGTTCTATAGCCAAAATCGATCAAGACCTAGCACCGCCATAAACATTAACTGTTGTAGATAAAGATACAGAAATGTGAAATGTGTATGTACGGAGAAAAATGAAAATGTGTATGTATAACAAAATCAAAGTAAAACTTTCAACCAAACCTAGCGCCTCCATAAACATTATATGGTGTAGATATAGATATAGAAATGAGTATGTAGAGCAAAAATCAAATTAACAACTCGCAATCAAGCCCTAGCTGTATATACATACAGAAATGTGTATGTATAGCCTAACTTAAATCTCGTATTTAGCACCGCCATAAACATATATTTGTTGTAGACATAGATAGAGAAATGTGTATGTATAGCAAAAAAATAATCAAGCCAGCACTGCCACAAACATAAATTCATATATAAATGTGTGTATAGCAAAATCAAAGTGAAAATTGTAACCAAACCTACAGAAATGTGCATGTATAAAAAAATCGGCAATGAAGCCCTATCAATATATATACATACAGAAATGTGTATGCATAGCCAAAATTAAATATCGTATCTCCGAATCTCAATCGAACCCTAGCAACGCCATAAACATAACAGTGGTGTAGATATATATACATAAATGTGTATCTATAGCAAATATCAATCAGTCTAGCCCTAGCACCCCTATTAACTTATATAGTGTAGAAATAGATACAGAAATGGGTATGCATAGCCAAAATTAAACATCGTATCTTCAAATCTTAATCAAACCCTACCACCGCTACAAACATAACATTGATGTAGATATAGATACATAAATGTGTATCTATATCAAAAATATAGCACCGCCACAAATATTAACTGTTGTAGATATAGATACAGAAATGTGTGTGTATAACATAAAGTCCAAGTAAAACACAAATAACTCTAAATCGCAATCTAGAATGTTAGATAGATATATAAATGTGTGTGTATAGCGGAAATACACCATATCTCCAACTCTGAAAATCAAACAGAATACTCGCATAGAGATATATATATAAATGTGTATGTATAGCACAAACCGAAGAATAAATTGCAACCAGACCTACAGAAATGCGTATGTATAGCAAAAATCAGAAATCAAGCCTGAGCAATATATACATACAATCTATAGCCAAAATTCAACATCGTGTCTCCGAATCTCAATCAAACACCAGCACCGCCACAAACATAAAACAACGGTGTAGATATAGATACAGAAATGTGTATCTATATCAATCAAGCCCTAGTGCCACCACAAACATAAACTGTTATAGATATAGCTACAGAAAATGTGTATGTATAACGAAAAGTCCAAGTAAAACACAAGTAACTCCAAATCGCAATCTAGAATGTTGGATAGATATATAAATGTGCATGTATAGTGAAAAAAACACCATTTCTCGAACTCTGCAAATCAAACAAAATGTAGAGATAGATATATAAATGTGTGTGTATAGCACAAATCTAATTGAAAATTGCAACCAAACCTACAAAAATGTGTGTGTATAGCAAAATCGGCAAACAAGCCCTAGCAATATATACGTACAAAAATGTGTACCTATAGCCAAAATTCAACATCGTATCTCCGAATCTCAATCAAAAGCCAGCACCGCCACAAACATAAAGTGTTGTTGATGGAAATGGGTCCCTATTTTAGGAAGTTTTTAGTCATTTTATTTTCTGTTATTGAATTTTTCTTTCTTTTCCTTTGTTATTTAGAGGTAAGGAGTAATAATGGCATTTTTGTAATTAGTGTCTTAGCTTGGAGCCTAAGCTATTCCTTCCCTTTAAATACCCACTTGTAAGCCTCATTTGAGTTAGACTTCAATTTTGAAATAGAAAAGAATATTTCTCTCTCTACGTCAAATTGGTATCAGAACTTGTCACTCCACATTGGTGTTGGTGTATCGGTGTATTTTTTTTATCAAATCGTACGCTATTCTCAATGGCTCCAAGAATATCCAAACGACAACAAGAGATTAATCAAGATTTGAGGAATCAAATTGAAGAGTTGGCAAGAAAACAACAAGAAAATTTTGAAACCTTAATGCAACAATTTTCCAAGTTGCAAAATCCTATCCAACCCTTTGAAAACCCTAACCCTAACCCTCCAAACCCTAGTCCCTACTACCCCTACCCAGCTGCCCCTGTTACCACCGTTCCTTCCCAGCCCCCAGCCCCCAGCCCCTGCAAATCCCACCCCCGCTGCCAGCCCGACTCCCCTCAATCCCTCCCATCCGCTGCAAACCCATTTCCAGCTGCCGCAGACCACCTCCCAATCCCTAGGGCAGCCACCAGTGCTGCCGCCACACTCCACTTGCAACCCGACCCAAACCCTAGGTTACCCCCACCCCAAAAGCAACCCATCCCAACCCAAACAGTCTCAAACTCGACCCCCCCCCCGGGCCGTAACCCTCTCCAAGTAAGAAGAAACCCTACTGAACCCCAACACGCACCTGGACTACCAAATTCCAGCCCACCACCTTCAAGATGCTCCAAAACCATGGTTTTTGCCCGGGTAAAATTTTCTAGGGTTTATTTTGGGTGAAGAAGAGAGGAGAAGAAGAAGAAGAAGAAGAAGAAGAAGAAGAAGAAGAAGAAATAAAGACTAAGAATTGTGGGATGGGCACTCCTCAACTTTCAGAAATTAATTTTTCGCCCCCATAAGTTTTTGACACCAATTTTTGGAATTTCCGCACGAATCCCCAAATTTTTTGAACGCTCGAGGACGAGCTTGGTCTTAAGAGGGGGAGAGTGATGGAAATGCGTCCCTATTTTAGGGATTTTTTAGTCATTTTATTTTCTTTTGTATTTTCTTTTATTTTGTTATTGTATTTTTCTTTCTTTTGCTTTGTTATTTAAAGGTAAGGAGTAGTAATGAAATTTTTGTAATTAGTGCCTTACCTTGGACCCTAAGCTACTCCTTCCCTTTAAATACCCACTCGTAAACCTCATTAGAGGTAGACTTGAATTTTGAAATAGAAAAGAGTATTTATCTCTCGAAAAGTGTGTGTTAGATATTTTGAGGAACCTTTTGACGTGCAGTTTACGTCAAGATATAGATACATAAATGTGTATCTATAATAAAAAATTGAAGATTGCAATCTAGAATTTTGTAGTTAGATATATAAATGTGTATGTATAACAAAATTTCGAATGAACAACTCGCAATCAAGCCCTAGCCGTATATACATACAGAAATATGTTTATATAGCCTAAATTCAACATCGCATCTCCGAATCTCAATCCAACGCCACAAACATAAAAGAACGGTGTAGATATAGATACAGAAATGTGTATCTGCATCAATCAAGACCTAGCGCCGCAACAAACATAAACTGTTTTAGATATAGATACAAAAATGAGTATGTATAGCGAAAAGTCCAAGTAAAACACAAAAATCTCCAAATCACAATCTAAAATGTTAGATAGATAGATTGATAAATGTGTATGTATAACGAAAAAAAACATTTCTCGAACTCTGCAAATCAAACAAAATACTTGTGTGTGTGTGTGTGTATATATATATATATATATATCAAGGTTCTAAAAAACGCGAGGCGTGACCGAGGTGTAGAAGCCAAGCCTTAAGCCTTAGAAGCCTAGGCGGGCCTTAGGCGTAAAAAGGTGTGAAAAGGCGTTTAGGCCTTTTTTTAATAGATTTTAATATTTTTTGAATATGACAAGGCTATTAAAAATACTAAAATGGTACATACATTAAAAATATGTCTAAATATTTGTAAATTAAAATACTATTTTTTTAAATTACAAAAAAAATCGTTTTTTCACGCCTTACTTCTAAAAAACTCGTGTTTTTTCACGCCTTACCCCCAAAAAAATGCGCGTTTTTTCACGCCTTACCCCAAAAAATATTGATCATCGTTGACCACGCCTTGATCCACGCCTAGGGCCAAAACTTAGCGTATCTAAAAAGCCTCGCGCCTTGGCGCGTTTTTTAGAACACTGGTATATATATATATATATATATATATGTGTGTGTGTGTGTGTGCGTGTGTTACGTATAGCAGAAACTGAAGTAAAAATCGCAACCAAACCTACAGAAATGTGTATTTGTATCAGAAATGAAGCCCTAGCAGTATATACATACCGAAAAGTGTATGTATAGCCAAAGTTATAAATCAACTCTCAATCAAGCCCTAGCACCGACATAAACATAACAGTGGTGTAGAAATACATACAGAAATGTGTATCTATACAAAAGAAATCAATCAAGCCCTAGCACCGCCACAAACATAAAGTGTTGTAGATATACATACAGAAATGTGTATTTATAACAAAAAATCGAAGATCGCAATCTAGAATTTTGCAGTTAGATATATAAATGTCTATGTACAGCAAAATTTCAAATGAACAACTCGCAATCAAGCCCTAGCTGTATATACATACAGAAATGTGTATCTATATCAACCAAGCTCTAGCGCCGCCACAAACATAGACTGTTGTAGATATAGGTACAGAAATGTGTATGTATAGCTAAAAGTCCAAGTAAAACACAAGTATCTCCAAATCGCAATCTGGAATGTTGTAGATAAGTATATAAATGTCAATGTATAGCAGAAAAAACACCATTTCTAGAACTCTACAAATCAATCAAAATACTTGTGTAGAGATAGATATATAAATGTGTATGTACAGCAGAAACTGAAGTATAAATTGCAACCAAACCTACAGAAATGTGTACGTATAGCAAAAATCGAAAATCAAGCCCTAGCAATATATACATACAAAAATGTGTATCTATAGCCAAAATTCAACATCGTATCTCCGAATCTCAATCAAATCCCAGCATCGCCACAAACATAAAACAACAGTTTAGATATAGATACATAAATGTGTTTCTACATCAATCAAGCCCTAGCGCTGCCACAAGCATAAACTGTTGTAGATATAGATACAGAAATGTGTTTGTATAGCAAAAAGTCCAAGTAAAACACATGTATCTCCAAATCGCAATCTTGAATGTTGTAGATAGATATACAAATGTGTATGTATAGCAAAAAAACACCATATGTCTTAACTCCGGAAATCAAACAAAATACTTGTGTAGAGATAGATATATAAATGCGTATGTTTAGCACAAATCAAAGTAAAAAATCGCAACCAAACCTACAAAAATGTGTATGTATATCGGAAATCAAGCCCTAACAGTATATACATACAGATATGTGTATGTTTAGCCAAAATTGAACATCGAAACTCAATCAAGCCCTAGCACCGCCATAAACTTAACAATGTTGTACAGAAATGTGTATTCATAGCAAAAAAATCAATCAAGCCCTAGCACCGCCACAAACATAAAGTGTTGTAGATTACATACAGAAATGTGTATCTATAACAAAAAATCAAAGATCGCAATCCAGAAATTTGTAGTTAGATATAAAAATCTGTATGTATAGCAAAATTTCGAAACAACTCGCAATCAAGCCCTAGCTGTATATAGATACAGAAATATATATCTATATCAACCAAGCCCTAGCGCCACCACAAACATAAACAGTTGTAGATATAGATACAAATACGTGTATGTATAGCGAAAAGTCCAAGTCAAAACACAAGTATCTCCAAATCACAATCTGGAATCTTGTAGATAGATATATAAATGTGTATGTATAGCGAAAAAACACCATATCTAGAACTCTACAAATCAATCAAAATATTTTTGTAGAGATAGATATATAAATGTGTATGTAGAGCAGATGCTGAAGTATAAATTGCAACCGAGCCTACAGATATGTGCATGCATAGCAAAAATCGGAAATTAAGCCCTAGCAGTATATACATACAGAAATGTGTATCTACAGCCAAAATTCAAAATTCTATCAAATCCTAGCACCGCCACAAACATAAAACAGTATAGATATAGATACAGAAATGTGTATTTATATGAATTTAGCCCTAGCGCCGCCACAAACATGAACTATTGTAGATAATGATACAGAAATGTGTATGTATAGCAAAAAGTTCAAGTAAAACACAAGTATCTCCAAATCGCAATCTTGAATGTTGTAGTTAGATATATAAATGTGAATGTATAGCGAAAAAACCCCATATCTCTAACTCTCAAAATCAAACAAAATACTTGTGTAGAGATAGATATATAAATGTGTATGTTTAGCACAAATCAAGTAAAAGTTGCAACCAAACCTACAGAAATGTGTATGTATAGCAAAAATCGAAAATCAAGCCCTAGCAGCATAAACATATAGAAATGTGTATATATAGCAAAAATTCAACATTCTATCAAACCCTAGTACCGCCACAAACATAAAACAGTGTAGATATAGATACAGAAATGTGTCATCATCATCATCATCATCATCCTTGCCTTAATCCCATCATATCGGCCACATGGATTCTCCTTTTTCATTTTAATCTATTATATGCAATATTATCATTCATGTTTAATTCCTTAGTTCTCTCCTAATAATTTCCTCCCACGATAGCTTAGGATGACCTCTTTCTCTTTTACCCTCTATTTCCAACAATCTCCCTCTTGTTATAGGGGCACCTACCGGTCTACGCAACCCATGTCGTACCACCTAAGTCTATTTTCTCTTAATTTATCGCTAATGGAAGCTACTCCTAACTTTTCTCTCACGTATTGGTTTTTAATTTTGTCCTTTCTAATAATTCTTATCATCCATCGGAGCATCCTCATCTCACGAACATGGAGACTTTGTTCATGTTTTTCTTTAATGCCCAACACTCGGCTCCATATAGGATCGCTGCCTAACAACTGTTCTACAAAAATTTTCTTTCAATTTATTAGTTATCCCCTTATCACATATATCTAATTTACTTATTTATTAGATATAGAAATGTGTATCTATATCAATCAAGCCCTAGCGCCGCCACAAACATAAACTATTGTAGATATAGATACGGAAATGTGTATGTATAGCGAAAAGTCCAAGTAAAACACAAGTATCTTCAAATCACAATCTAAAACGTTATATATATAAATGTGCATGTATAGAGAAAAATCACCATACCAAAACATCTAATTGTGTAGATAGATTTATAAAGGGGTATATATAGCGAAAAAACACGATATCTGAAATTCTGCAAGTGAAAGTATCTAATTGTGTAGATATATAAATGTGTATCAAAATTTAGAATGAACAACTCGCCATCCAGCCCTAGCTGTATATACATACAAAAATGTTTATCTATATCAACCAAGCCCTAGCGCCGCCACAAACATAAATTGTTGTAGATATTGATATAGAAATGTGTATGTATAGCGAAAAATCCGAGTAAAACACAGGTATCTCGAAATCACAATCTAAAATGCTATATATATATATATATAAGTGTGTGTGTGTGTGTGTGTATGCATAGCGAAAAATCACCATATCAAAACATCTAATTGTGTAGATAGATATGTAAAGGTGTACATATAGCGAAAAAACACGATATCTGAAATTCTGCAAATGAAAGTATCGAATTGTGTAGATATATAAATGTGTATGTACAGCAAAATTTCGAATGAACAACTCGCAATCAATCCCTAGCTGTATATACATACAAAAATGTGTATCGATATCAATCAAGTCCTAGTGCCGCCACTAATATAAACTGTTGTGCATATAAATACAAAAATGTGTATGTATAGCGAAAAGTCCAAATCACAATCTAAAATGTTATATATATATGTCTGTGTGTGTGTGTGTGTGTGTGTGTGTGTGTGTGTGTGTGTGTGTGTACGTATAGCGAAAAATCACCATATCAAAACATGTAATTGTGAAGATAGATATATAAAGGTGTATGCATAGCGATAAAATCACGATATCTGTAATTCTGCAAATGAAAGTGTCTAATTGTGTAGATAGATGTAAAATGTGTATGTATAACCCTAGCACCGCCATAAGCATATGATAGATATAGATATAGATATAGATATAGATATAGATGTAGATATGTGTATGTATAGCACAAATCAAGGTAACAATTGCAACCAAACCTACAGAAATATGTGTATAACAAAAAAACGGCAACCAAGCCCTAGCAATATATACATAGAGAAATGTGTATGTATAGCCAAAATTAAACATAGAATCTCAATCAAGCCCTACCACCGCCATAAACATAAAACTGTGTAGATATAGATACAGAAATTTGTATCTATAGCAAAAAAATCAATCAAGGCCTAGCGCCGCCACAAACATAAAGTGTTGTAGATACACATACAGAAATGTGTATCTATAACAAAAAATCGAAGACGCAATCCAGAATTTTGTAGTTAGATATATAAATGTGTATGTACAGCAAAATTTGAAATGAATAACTCGTAATCAAGCCCTAGCTGCATATACATACAGAAATGCGTATCTGTATCAACCAAGCCCTAGCGCCGCCACAAACATAAACTGTTTTGTAGATATAGATACGGAAATGTGTACGTATAGCGAAAATTTCAAGTAAAACACAAGTATCTCCAAATCACAATCTAAAATGATAGATAGATAATTGTGTGTGTGTGTATTGGGGGGGGGGGGGGGGGGGGCGAAAAAACACCATATCAGAACATCTAATTGTGTATATTGATATATAAAGGTGTACGTATAGCCCTAGCACCGCCATAAACAAAAAACGGTGTAGATATAGATACAGAAATGTGTATCTATATCAATCAAGCCTTAACGCCGCCACAAACATAAATTGTAGTAGATATAAATACAGAAATGTGTATGTATAGCGAAAAGTCCAAATCGCAATCTAAAATGTTAGATATATATATATGTGTGTGTGTGTGTGTTTGTATAGCGAAAAATCACCATTTCAGAACATATAATTGTGTAGATAGATATGTAAAGGTGTATGTATAGCGAAAAAACACAAAATCTGAAATTCTGCAAATGAAAGTATCTAATTGTGTAGATATATAAATGTGTATGTACAGCAAAATTTCGAATGAACAGCTCGCAATCAAACCTCAGCTGTATATACATACAGAAATGTGTATCTATATCAATCAAGTCCTAGCGCCGGCGCGCCACCACAAACATAAACTGTTGTGCATATAAATACAGAAATGTGTATGTACATTGTATAGCGAAAAGTCCAAATCACAATCTAAAATGTTATATATATATATAGGGTGTACGTATAGCGAAAAAACAGGATATCTGAAATTTTGCAAATGAAAGCATGTAATTGTGTAGATAGATGTAAAATGTTTACGTATAATCCTAGCACCGACATAAGCATATGATAGATATAGATATATAAATGCGTATGTACGGCACAAATCAAAGTAAAAATTGCAACCAAACCTACAGAAATGTTGTGTATAACAAAAATCGACAACCAAGCCCTAGATATATGAACATAGAGAAATGTGTATGTATAGCCAAAATTAAACAACCAATCTCAATCAAGCCCTAGCACCGCCATAAACATAAAACGACGTAGATATAGATACAGAAATATGTATCTATAGCAAAAAAATCAGTCAAGCCCTAGCGCCTCCAAAAAACTTGAAGTGTTGCAGATATACATACAAAAATGTGTATCTATAACAAAAAAATCAAAGATCGCAATCTAAAATTTTGCAGTTAAATATATAAATGGGTCGGTCTAGCAAAATTTCAAATGAACAACTCGCAATCAAGCCCTAGCTTTATATACATACAGAAATGTGTATCTACATCAATCAAGCCCTAGCGTCACCATAAACATAAACCGTTGTAGATATAGATATAGAGATGTGTATGTATAGCGAAAAGTCCAAGTAAAACACAAGTATCTCCAAATCACAATCTGGAATGTTGTATATAGATATATAAATGTGTATGTATAGCGAAAAAAACACCATATCTAGAACCCTACAAACCAAACAAAATACCTGTGTAGAGATAGATATATAAATAAGTATGTATAGCAGAAACTGAAGTATAAATTGCAACCGAACCTTCAGAAATGTGTATGTATAGCAAAAATCTGAAATCAAGCTATATACAATGTTTAAAAAGGCGAAAGGCGAAAGGCGAGGCGTTTTAGTCGCGGCGAGGCGAGGCGTAAGCCTCGAGGCGCTTGAGGCGTAAGCCTCACCGAAAAGAAAAAAAAAAGAGCAAAATAATATTTAAAAAATACTAATAAAACCATAAAAATAAAATAACAAAGAAATATAAAATAAAACTACAAAAAAAACATCCTTGAGGGCTTTCTCATATAGTTTGACATTTTTTTGTTCCCCCCAATATAACTTTTTAGAAAAAGAAAATCAATTTGAACATATTGGTTATTTTAAATATGACAATAAATTAATCAATGCAAAATCGTATTGGCAAAATCATTTTTTTAGCTTCATTCACATATTGGTTCTTTTATAATATGACAATAAATTAATCAATGCAACTTAACAAGCAAATTTATTAAAAAAAACATTGATTTTCAAGCTAAGATTAAAAAAATAGCAACTTTATTAAAAAAATAATAAAACATATTAACCTAAGTTTATTAAAAAAAACAGCAACCTTTAAAATATATTAGTATAAGTTAAAGAAAACATATTAATATAAGTTGAAAACCAAAAAATTGAAACCTTTTAAAAAAAAGTCATATTGAAGTTAATTTTGTACATTTATTTCAAACAAACTATATATTTGTAACAAAATATAGTCTCAAACAAATTTATACACTTATTTCAAACAAATTAGTAAAGAAAAACAAAATTAAGTGCAACTTTAAAAGTAAACTAAAATAAAAAAAGAATAAGAGTTAGTAGATTAAAACAACACTTTTTTAAGTTAGGTGCAATTTTAGAAAAATGAAGAATTTTAACATTTAAAAAATCAGACTTTGTGATGAAAGAATTTTTTTTTTTTTTTTTTTTTTTTTTTCGCGCCTCAGCAAAAAGGCGTGAGGCGCATCGAGGCGTAAGCCTCGAGGCGCATTGAGGCGTAAGCCTCTATTTTATGGCCTGAGGCTTAAGCCTCGAGGCGTTTTTCCCTCGCCTCGAGGCGTACGCCTCGGGCGCTTTTTTAAACATTGGCTATATACATAGAGAAATGTGTACCTATAGCCAAAATTCAAGCCCTAGCAATAGATACATACATAAAGCGGTGTACATATAGATACAGAAATGTGTATCTATATCCATCAAGCCCTAGAGCCGCCACAAACATAAACTGTTGTAGATATATATACAGAAAAAATTGTATGTATAGCCAAAACTCCAAGTAAAACACAAGTATCTCCAAATCAGAATCATATATATATATATATATATATGTGTGTGTGTGTGTGTGTGTGTGTGTGTAGATATAGGGGAAAATCACCATATCAGAACATCTAATTGTATAGATAGATATATAAAGGTGTATGTATAGCGAAAAAACACGATATCTCAAATTCTGGAAATGAAATGACGTAATTGTGTAGAGAGATGTAAAATGTGCATGTATAACCCTAGCACCGACATAAGCATATGATAGACATATATATATATACATATAAATGTGTATGTATTGGGAAAAAACACCGTATCCACCGTATCAAAACATATAATTGCGTAGATAATATATATATATATATATATATATATATATATATATATATATAAACAAAAAAACACGACATCTGAAATTCTGGAAATCAAAGCATGTAATTGTGTATAGAGATGTAAAATGTGTATGTATAACCCTAACACCGCCATAAGCATATGATAGATGTAGATATATACATAGATATAGATATATAAATGTGTATGTATAGCACAAATCAAAGTAAGATTTGCAACCAAACCTACACAAATGTGTGTATAACAAAAATCGGCAACCAAGCTCTAGCAATGTATACATAGAGAAATGTGTATGTATAGCCAAAATTAAACATCGAATCTCAATCAAGCCCCGGCACCGCCATAAACATAAAACAGTGATATAGATATAGAAATGTGTATCAATAGCAAAAAAAATTGAATCAAGCCCTAGCACAGCCAAAAACATAAAGTGTTAAAGATATACATACAAAAATGTGTATCTATAACAAAAAATCGAAGATCGCAATCCAGAATTTTGTAGTTAGATATAAAAATGTGTATGTATAGCAAAATTTTGAAACAACTCGCAATCAAGCCCTAACGGTATATAGATACAATAATGTGTATCTATATCAACCAAGCCCTAGCGCCGCCACAAACATAAACTGTTTTGTAGATATAAATACGAAAATGTGTATGTATAGCGAAAATTTCAAGTAAAACACAAGTATCTCCAAATCACAATCTAAAATGCTAGATAGATAGATAGATAGACAGATGTGTGTGTGTGTGTGTGTGTGTCGAAAAAACACCATACCAGAATATCTAATTGTGTAGATAGATATATAAAGGTGTACGTATAGCCCTAGCACCGCCATAAACATAAAACAGTGTAGATATAGATTCAGAAATGTGCATCTATATCAATCAAGCCCTAACGCCGCCACAAACATAAATTGTTGTAGATATAAATACAGAAACAAACATAAGTTGTTGTAGATATAAATACAGAAATGTGTATGTATTTATATCTACAACAATTTATGTTTGTGGCGGCGATAGGGCTTGATTGATATAGATACACATTTCTGTATCTATATCAATAAATGTTATATATAAATATATATATATATATAGAGAGAGAGAGAGAGAGACAGAGAGAGAGAGAGAGTTCGGCTCTCCAACATACCCCCTAGCAACATACCCTTTTTTTTAAATAGTAAAAAAAATAATTTTGAGATGATATTTTTTATATAGGTTCATGAGATTTCAATGTGCCCCTATAAAAAAAATCAATTGAAAATAATGGTTTTTGTTATTTTTAAAAAATAGGTAAAAAAACTGTCAGTTTTTACCTTTAAAACTGTCAGTTTTTTTACCTATTTTTTAAAAATATCAAAACACATTATTTTGATCTGAATATTTTTACAGGGACACATTGAAATATCATGAACCCATATAAAAAATATTAACTCAAAATTATTTTTTTTACTATTTTGAAAAAATAGGTATATTCGTAGGTATGTTTAATGAGGTATGTTGGAGAGCCTCTCTTTCTCTCTCTCTCTCTCTCTCTCTCTATATATATATATATATATATATGTGTGTGTGTGTGTGTGTGTGTGTGTGTATAGCGAAAAATCACTTGTGTAGATAGATATATAAAGGCGTATGTATAGCGAAAAAACACGAAATATGAAATTTTGCAAATGAAACTATCTAATTGCGTAGATATATAAATGTGTATGTACAGCAAAATTTCAAATGAACAACTCGCAATCAAGCCCTAGCTGTACATACATACAGATATGTGTATCTATATCAATCAAGCCCTAGCGCCACCACAAACATAAACTGTTGTAGATATAAATAAAGCAATGTGAATGTATAGCGAAAGTCCATATCACAATCTAAAATGTTATATTATATATATATATATATATATATATATATATATATATATATATATATATGCGCGCGCGCGCGCGTGTGTATGTATAGCAAAAAATTACCATAACAGAACACCTAACTGTGTAGATAGATATATAAAGGTGTATGTATAGCGAAAAAACACGAAATCTGAAATTCTGCAAATGAAAGTATCTAATTGTATAGATATATAAATGTGTATGTACAGCAAAATTTCGAATGAACAACTCGCAATCAAGCCCTAGCTGTATATACATACAGATATGTGTATCTATATCAATCAAGCCCTAGCGCCCCCACAAACATAAACTGTTGTAGATATAAATTCAGCAATGTGTATGTATTGCAAAAAGTCCATATCACAATCTAAAATGTTAGATATACATATCGATGTGTATGTATAGCCAAAAAACACCGGATCAAAACATCTAATTGTGTAGATAGTAATAATAGATATATGAAATTCTGAAGGTGTATGTATAGGTAAAAAACAAGATATCTGAAATTCTGCAAATGAAAGTGTCTAATTGTGTAGAGAGATGTAATATGTATATGTATAACCGTAGCACCGACATAAGCATAGATATAGATATAGATATAGATATAGATATAGATTTGAGTATGATGAGTGAAATTTAAACTTACGGTTGTGTTTATTTGTATTTGGCGCGAGAGAGAGAGATTGAGATCGGACGCTGGAGAAAGGGTGAAGGAGACGACTGAGATGAGAGTTAGAGTTTCCCCTTTCTTTTATCAACACCGTTGGTTCTTATTTCTTTCTTTCCTTCTCTCTCTCGCTTTATGTTTAAGCTAAAATAATTAGCCCACGTGTAAATGAAGTGTTCACAATGGTGTGAAATGTGTTTTGTTTAGTTGGATTAAATTGAAATTATTTGAAGGGATCACAAATATTTAATTTTAATTTACAAAATTTATTTATATTTATATTTATTTTTTTAGTTGTAATAAATATGGGGTACGTGTTATTTTCTGTGTAAAAGAAAATGAGTGGTGCTATGGGTACCAAATAACTCCCCCAAATCTCCCCCAAATAGCATTGATGAGTTGTGCCCTGGCGGGACCCATACCATAAGGTATAACACTTAAAGCTATTTGGGGGATGATTTGGGGGAGTTGTTTGGGACACATAGCATTTTTCAAAGAAAGTGGGTGGTTAGAGGCGGTTACGAAATAGATGATAGTTCTGGGACTTAAAAATACGTAGAAGGAAACCTAATAAAACTTTGGAAATGGAATTAAACCCAAAAAAAAATTGGGTTTTTCTCATTTGAAAACTTTTGCTAAGGATTGAGTGTTGTGGGGACCCTTTTATTATGGTCAATGAGAGTAGCCGAACATGTCCAAGTCGCTTAGGGGGTTGCCTGGCCCAAATCAAATATTCGACCAACAAACGTGCATTTAATATATAATAAAACACTTAAGGATATTCAAATCAACCTCCAAGAATCTCGGTAGAGATATTCAGGTGGTTCATGATATATCCAACGTGACTATTAAGTTCCTTATGCCATTCAACCTCTACGAAAAGAGATTTATAAACTATACACCCTGATCTGGGGCAATAGGATTTAAACTGGAGATTTTGAGAGACACTTAATAAGAACAAGTAACCTCTTCGTGGACGTAGGCAAGTTGTCGAATCACACATATTGTTGTTGTGCGTGTGATTCCTTTTATTTTTTGCTATTTGTGATTGTTTTCGTAGATTCCTTTATTGTGATAATTTTTGCACTCACAATTGGCGTCGTTTGTGGAAAACGACTTCTATTCCTACGAAAACATTCATTACTAGAACGCCCATAATGTCACACCATAGCAATAACATCCCTCGAGCCGGCGACGTCCAAGAAGACCAAATTCCTCCTAGGGTCGGGTCTGAGATTTGCCAGCATATAAAACCCAGATTTTGCCAGGACATGCAACCCTCTAAAGAAATCCAGAGGCCACCTAGGTCTACCCACATGATTAGGTTGGTCGACGCTTATGAATCCAGACTTCATGAACAATAGGAGGTTGCGCGCCTCCAAGCAGAAGGAAATGCTCGGCTACAGAGGCGACTCGAAAGAATGGAGAGAGACCTGAAGAGTGCCCAATATGTGTGTTTCAAACAAAACCAAATTTTTCTTTGAAAAATTATCCAACTTTTAATTATGCACCAAACCAAGTTGTGAAAACCCAATTCTTACTTTAAACCAATTTTATCTTGATTAATCCTAAACATGCATCTAGTGATTAAAGCAAGTAAAATAAAGTAAAGAATACTCACAATGCCGAATGTACGAGGAAAAAACCCAAAACGGGAAAACAACCTCGAACGGCCCAAACCAGACAATCACTATGAACAATGGTTTTACAAAGACAGATTAGCCTTACACTAAGACTCGATCCCCACGGGTCTTGATGCTCCTTTTGATCTTCAACCGTTCTTCAATAGTGCCCACGTAGAAATTCCGTCTTCTACGATACTTATCTACAACACACGCGTGCACGTATGTCTCGGTGTCCACCAAATGACTTTGATTCGTCTACGATGTCGAACAAGAAGTCCTTCTCTTTTCTTCATCGTAAAAACCTTTTATGTTCAATGTGTAGAACAAACAACTTTGGTGCCGTAAGATCACTAAAACATATAAGAATGATATCTCGGATCCTTGCAAACTCTAAGAATGTTTTTAAGCTTTGTAAATCTCATAAAACATGTGCAAACAACATACTGGAATGTATTCTATTTTTTCCAATTGCACACTTACGAAATTTTGAAGCAAACACTGTTTAAATAGGATTAAAAATGTCGCCTCGATTTTCGTGTCATTCGAACGATAATGCAAGTCGTTCGCACGACATCAACATCTCGTTTCGTTCGAGTGACAGAGTTGACTTTTTGACTTTTTGTTCAAAACGTCTCTTTCATGAGAGATCCAAATAAGTCAAACTCATATTCGAACTTATCAGAATACAAACGTAGTGTAAACCTTTTAAAACACTTTAAAACATTTTTCTTTATAAAAATTACATCCTTATCTTTTATAAAAAAATTCTGAGCACCATTAATTATACGCATTCATACCAGAGTGATCTCGGAATGTAATTACCTTTTAAGACGATTAAACTTGCACCGATTAAACATCGGCATGATAAATTCTTTGAAGCTTTGCCGCAACGTCTTCGATTTTCTTCAATACATCATAGACCAAGTGGGATCGTGACAAAATATAATTCTCCTTATGACATATTACAAACACAGTTTTGTTCACGGAATTAAGTCAAAACAGTACAAGGACTCAATTGAAAAATTATGTCCTTATAAATATCCCCCTTCTTTAACTATTCCGGGACAAAACTAAACCAGTGAAATGCCTAACCGGGTCGTCAATCCGTATGACGCCTAAATTCCATCCCATAAACCCAAAATAAAAAATACAGGACACGGACTAGTATATATAACACTGGTAAGCATGAACTGTCTGAATGTGATGTAGACTTATAATCTCGAATCGCTGAAGCATACCTACACACATGAAACAAACAAACAAATACCCAGTGAAGTATGGAGGAACAAATGATACTAAAATATATTTCTAATAAGAACAAATCATTTGAAACATGTGAGAAATTATTTGATACTAGTTATGAAGAATTATAATCAAACAATATGTAAATCCAGATAGCAATAGAAACGCTCAACAAATCTCCCCCTACATCACATACATCTCTTCCCCTTTTTGTCTCGAATAGACAATCCGGTGAAAAGATAAACCAATGAAAGTATCTAGCATGAGAATATAAACCAATTTGAATCAATGTGATACCAATTTGAGAATTGGAACCGCTAGATAATCATGAAACAACCAGCTAAATATGATCAAGTAATGACAAATCAGTAGCTAGTAAACCAAGAATCACACAAAGAGTATAGCAATCTAATCAGGTGTGATAAACGGATTAATATGCAAAATATTAATTTGAGATAAAAGAACCTGCATATAAACGAGTCAGTCCAAAAAGAATCCTTCCAATAGTACTAAAAAAAATACCAAATTAACCCAGAGGACTGCAAACCAATCAGAAGACACAATTCAGCCTGTCATTCGAACGAGACAGGCTTTCGCTCAAACGAGATGTGAAGTCGCTTGAACGAGGTACTGAATTCGTTCGCGCGACACGGGATGTCGTTTGAATGACTTCTCGCGACTTGCCAAATTTTCACATTTTCCCAAAAATATGCTATATTTTTGCCCAGTGAAAAAAATTCCACAAAAAAATTCCAGAAAGGGGCTGACAGAAGAAAAACAGTGTTAAAACAGTAGGCTTTTAACACAAAACGCAAAAACTCATAAAAACTAAAAATGCGAGTTACATGCAAACATAGTACCGATGTGCTCAAACATGGATATGGAATGAATAGGCATGAAACTACAACAAATGAGTCACAATTCCAACACATCGAAACGATCAAGAATCTCTAATTGATAGCGATAAACCATCAAACTTTATCATAGCCATATGACAATAAAAGTGTGAGCTTAATGAACTAAACATACTTCATGCACACAAATCCAGAATTTTGACGATTCTACAAACAATAGTGTCAAATTGCAATGTTTCAACATTAGGATTAGTTGTGCAAACCCGTTTAAATTTTAATCCATCAAAAACTCCCTCGATAATATCATATTTTCTTTGGAATGAACTAAACTAATTTGGCCCTTTTTATAGCATATAGCATTTTCTTTTGGGCTCTTTTAAACGGTGGCTTTCATGACGAGTTAATTTTGAACTCTCGCAGCCTTTTCCCGTAAATCACTCATTATTTTTCAATTCAAATCCTCACGATAAACGGTTCTTACATGCACACTTCTCCTTAAATTTACTTACGCATAAATGATAAGATTGAGATAAGAACGCCTCACAAAATTCAAATATGCAAGAGAAGTCAAACATCCATATAAACTCGTGTATGTGTGCAATGTTGGCATATATACAAAGTCGAATCAAAATGCATATCAACTTCAAAACAACCCCATATAAACAATGGTTAAGATCATTCTAAGCATCAATAATAATGACCAAATGTCCTAGCCACATGGATAATGAAACGCTGGGGGGGGGGTCCAAGTAAACCAATATGCCACATCAAACATGTAAACTCAAAAACAAAAACCGAAAATCTTTTTGGCTTTTCAAATTTTGACTCAAATAAAAGCAAAATATTTTTGGATTTTCAAAAGTTTTCTCAAAAACAAAATCTTTTTGGATTTTCAAAAATTTTCTAAAAAATAAAATCTTTTTGTATTTTTCAATAAGACTCAAACAAATGAAAACTATAATACAAAATGATACACATATCATTATACTAGCAATGAATAAATCATGAAGCAAACTAGCATATGACAAACATGGCAACACTATCATCCTTTAGATTTAGCATTGGAAGAATTAAGTGCACCCAAAAGAGAATCATGAAGTTTAATTCCTAAAGCCACTAAATCTAATTTCCTAACCCAAGTAGGTGTAAAACTACGCATGGGGATTTTGGGAACCGTGGCAACTTTATTCCTAAACTTCCTAAGAGCTTGTCTAAGGTCGTAACAATAACGCCTAAGGTGACCTTTCCTATCACAAAACGCGCAAGTGTAGCGATGTTGGGAATGATTACCTATATGTGGACCTTTTCTAACATTCCTAGTGTTTCTCACACGTGCATGGGGAATGGGAACAACTCTCTCACCAAAACCTATACCACCCATGTCTCCCTTAATTTGGACGGTGCCTAGGATCTTATCTAACTTCTCCGACCTAGCCTCCAAATCAAACTTGACTCTAGACGAGTCTCTCATCCAACTCGTGAATCCTAAACTCGAGCAAACGCCTAGACTCGTCAAACTCTAAAATCTCCTTTTTCAAGGGCTCCATCAAACCACAGAGATTATCTCTCTCTTTCTCCACAAACTCTAGTTTCTCCTTAAACTTCTTCTCTCATGCCATAAGATCCTCAATCAAACTATCATTATTTTCTATGGCACGCTCATTCAACTTAGCTTTCAATTTTGAGTTAGCCTTTTTCACCTTCACAGTTTTGGTATACAATTCATTAAACGCAGCTTGCAATTCTTTCACACCTATCTCCTCCTCGTCACTCTCTTCTCCCTCACTAACATGGGATTCACTCAAAACCTCCTCGAAAGTGTCATGAACAGGAGAATCGTCGTCGCTCACATGACATGCCATAAACGCAACAAAGTTACGATCAATGGGGGAACTCTGTCCCTCTTCGGGATCACTATCACTTAAGGTGGCATTATAGAGAATGGGTTGCTTGCCCTCTTTCTTAAGTCTAGTGGGACACTCCTTAACTTTGTAACCGTACCCCTCACACCCAAAACACTTATCCGACTCATCTCTCTTAGGCTTCTCAAACTTATCCTTAGAGGTGGGATCTACTTTGTTGTTCTTGAATTTTTCAAATTTCTTGGCATCTTTCGATTGCTTTTGAAACTTAATAAATTTTTTAAATTTCGTTGCCAGCAAAGCAACATCCTCAAAATCGGAATTCGAAACTTTAATTTCCTCCTTCCGAGTTTCAAAGCAATACCCTTTTCTTTCTTAAGCACTTGCTTAGAGGTAATCATGTCGATTTTACAGGTTTGTAAGTCACCTACAATCTCTTCTAGTTTTGTTGACTCTAACCTACCCAAGGAGTTTAAAATGGTCACTTTCGCATCAAACCTACTAGGCAACGACCTAAGAATTTTCTTAATGACAAGGTTATCAAGAATTTTCTCACCTAGGCTAAACGACGAGTTGACAATATTGGACAACCTAGCATAAAACTCATCAAAAGTCTCACTCTCTAACATCCTAATGGTCTCAAACTGTGTAGTGAAATTTTAAAGTTTTGACGCCCTAACCGTGCTAGTGCCCTCGTGAGTGAGTGCTAAAATATTCGAAGCCTCTTTTGATGTTTCAAAAGTCATAATTATGTTATATTCTTCCTATGTGACATGTGAAGCAATAATGTACAGACCCTTAGAATTATCTTGTGCAAGTCTTTGTTCAGTTTCGGTCCATGACTCAACATGCTTTAAACTAGTAACCTCACCTACAATAGTGACAGAGGGTGTCCAACCTTTCTCAACTGTTAGCCACACACGCTCACCAATATATTTTAAAGCACATCTCATTCTCATCTTCCAATAAGTGTCGTTAGTGCCATCAAAAACAGGAGTTCAAGAAAATTTATTATATCCAGAATTCATCTTTGAAAATACACGGGATCACAAAACAAATAAAATATGTTTTTCTGGCTCTGATACCAATTTGAAGAGTGACCAATATGTGTGTTTCAAACAAAACTAATTTTTTCTTAGAAAAATTATCCAACTTTTAATTATGCACCAAACCAAGTTATGAAAACCCAATTCTTACTTTAAACTAATTTCATCTTGATTAATCCTAAACAAGCATCTAGTGATTAAAGCAAGTAAAATAAAGTAAAGAATACTCACAACCCCGGATGTACGAGGAAAAAACCCAAAACGGGAAAACAACCTCGAACGGCCCAAGCCAGACAATCACTATGAATAATAGTTTTACAAAGATAGATTATCCTTACACTAAGACTCGATCCCCACGGGTCTTGACATTCCTTCTGATCTTCAATCGTTCTTTAATAGTACCCACGCAGAAATTCCGTCTTCCACGATACATGTCCACAACACACGCATCCACGTATGTCTCGGTGTCCATCGAATGGCTTTGATTCGTCTACGATGTCGAATAAGAAGTCCTTTTCTTTTCTTCACCGTAAAACCCTTTGATGTTCAATGTGTAGAACAAACAACTGTGGTGCCGCAAGATCATTAAAACATATAAGAATGATATCTCGGATCTTTGCAAACTCTAAGAATGTTTTTAAGCTTTGTAAACCTTATAAAACATGTGCAAACAACGTACTGGAATGTATTCAATTTTTTCCTGTTGCACACTTACGAAATTCTAAAGCAAACACTATTTAAATAGGATAAAAATGCCACCTTAATTTTCGTGTCGTTCGAACGACAATGCAAGTCATTCACGCGACATCAACATCTCGTTCGAACGAGACCTGATGTCGTTCGAGCAACAGAGTTGACTTTTTATTCAAAACATCTCTTCCATGAGAGATCCAAATAAGTCAAACTCCTATTCGAACTTATCAGAATAAAAATGTAGTGTAAACCTTTTAAAACACTTTAAAACATTTTAAAAACATTTTTCTTTATAAAAATCACATCTTTATCTTTTATAAAATATTTTCGAGCACCATTAATTATACGCATTCATACCTGAGTAATCTCAGAATGAAATTACCTTTGAAGACGATTAAACTTGCACCAATTAAACATCGGCATGATAAATTATTTGAAGCTTTGTCGCAACATCTTCAATTTTCTTTAATACGTCATAGACCAAGTGGGATCATGACAAAATAAAATTCTCCCTATGATATATTACAAACATAGTTTTGTTCACGGAATTAAGTCAAACCAATACAGGGACTCAATTGAAAATTTATGTCCTTACAAGACCTCCAAAGGGACACTAGAAAACGTCTAGGACTCCTAATCCCCAGGCGAGCTACATTTGCAGCCGAGGGAGCAGCTCCAAGCCTGACCAGGAGAGAACTGAACGTGACAAGTTAGAGCGAGGATAATCAGAGCGTAACCAACTAGAAATAAACCACAAAAGCAATGATCAACATAATGAAGACATAAGGATTCTAGTCCGTAGGGAGACGGATCAACATTCAGCCCACCGAGGATCTAGATCCACTAGAGAGCTAGTCATAAGAGCTTTGAGCACTCAGTTGAAGTCCCATTTTTTAAGGGCAATCAAATAAGAGGAACCCCCGGAGAAATTCACTGTCCCTAAGTTCAAGGTTTACGATGGAAAAATAGACCCCATATACCATATCAGGCAATATCGGGAAGCAAAGACCTTGTAGAGCCATAATTATGCACTTATGTGTAGGATTTTCCCTTCTAGCCTACATGATGTAGCACATAAGTGGTTTGAGAGGCTTCCTCACAAGTTGATCAGAAATTTTATAACTCTGTCGGAGGCCTTAACGGCGCGATTCATAACCATCAGCTCCAATCCCAAGCGTATGGATGCACGGCTCACAATAAATAAGAAGCCACATAAGAACCTTCGAGACTACACCAAAAGATATTAGAAATTTTTTAATGAGATCTAGGATTTCTTGGAGCAAGTTGTCATAACATTCTTCAAAATCGATTTGTCGACCATCTCTTTGCTGCGCCAGTCCCTGACTAAGAGGGAGGCCAACACCATCGATGATCTTATGGCTCGTATCGAGAAGTACATCAAGGTGGAAGACGAGGTTCATCCTAATAGAGGGGATAACGGTCGAGTAAATGTGAATAAGGGAACAGAGAAGAACGATACCTATAAGAAGGGAAATAAGAATAGGGGCAAGAAGAGGAACAAGAATCACCCCTCCAAAGCATTCCAAGTTGTTAACACAGTCTTCAGGGAACCTATTTATAAAATTCTCAACAAGATAAAAAATGAGTCATTCATGAAATGGCCCAAGAAGATGGGTGGTGACCCAACTCAAAGGAACAACGTGCTGAGATGCGTGTTCTATAAGGAGGGCAATCATCGAATCGAGAATTGCAAAGCTCTGAAGTCACATTAGGAAGAGTTAGTTCAAGCAAGGCACCTTAGCAAGTATGTCAAAAAGAAAGCGAATAAGGTCGTAACCAATAGCGATCAGAAGCCAGACAATAACCTCAATGATGATACAAGACATGATTTTGCAGTAATACATGGGGCATCAGACCTTAAGCAGATCCAGGGTAATACCGTTCGAATGGAACTCAAGAAGGTGACTGTTGTGATGGAAACTTTTCAAATTGACCCTGCCAAGACCTAGGCAGGAAAGCGTCGATGATCAGAAGACTTCGACTACACCAAGCACATCGTGTTCATCGATAAAGATTTGATTGGGGTAAGAACCCCACATCATGATGCGTTAGTGATCACACTCAAAATCGCCAATTGGGATGTTGACTAGCTACTTGTGAACTAGGGGAGTTTGTCCTAAGTGATGTACCTGGAATTGTTCTATAAACTGAATCTGAATATCAACGAACTCAAAGAGGCCACCGTTCCGCTGGTCAGCTTTACAGGGAGGATCACGATGTCGCTAAGGAAGATAATCTTATCGATTAGGGCAGGAAACATCTTAAAGTTAATTAAGTTTTTAGTGGTGGATAGTAAGCCCCTATATCATGCTATTTTGGGCAGAGGTTGACTCCACGCCATGAAGGTCGTACCATCAACCTACTATCAAAAGCTAAAGTCCATTACGGATCGAGGTGTGGTCGAAATACGTGATGACCAGGCTACGACCAGTAAGTGCTTTATTGCAGCTATCTACCTGAAAAAAGAAAAAAAGAAGGAGATGGAGAATTATCAGGAGAGAGCCCAGGAGGGGGTTGTGTCCTCCAAACAATAGCTACGGTACGGCCGACCAAGGGTGGAAGAGACCAGAATCCACCCCACCGATAAGGTCACTGAAAACTTGGAAGAAGTTATAACCGATGACGACTTCACCTAATGAAAGTTTCTAAACGGAGTTGCTCTCGCCGATCAAGAGAAAAAAGATTTAGTAACATTTCTCAAAATCAACTTAAATGTTTTTGCTTAGGAACCGTACGAATTACCAGGGATCGACCCCAGTGTAGCCTGTCATCACCTGCACGTTGATCCAACCTTTAAGTCGATCACTCAAAAGGCTCACCGAATAGCCCCTAAAAGGCTAAGGCAGTTGAGAAAGAAGTAGGGAAGCAACTGGATGCAGGATCCACCAAGGAGTTTCAGTTCCCTAAATGGTTGTCTAACCCAGTGGTGGTACCCAAGAGCAATGGCAACTGGAGGGTTTGTATCAATTTCACCGACCTCAATAGGGCATGTCCCAAAGACAGCTTCCCTCTCCCAAAGATAGATCAGTTAGTCGACGCTACAACGATACGCGAAATAATGAGTTTTCTATACGACTATTCTGGCTACCATCAGATACCTCTATTCAGGCCCGACAGGATAAAATCTCCTCCCCATTGGTTTATACTTTTATAAGGTTATGCTCTTCGGTCTCAAGAACGCAGGAGCAACTTATCAAAGGTTGGTCACCAGGATGTTTAGCAAATAGATATGAGAAACGATGGAGGTATACATCGATAATATGTTAGTTAAGAGCAAGGACAAGGTCGATCACCTTTCATATTTAGCGATAACCTTTGAGATCCTCAAGAAGTATCGGATGAAGTTTGATGCAAGTAAGTGTTCGTTCGGTGTCCAATTAGGAAAATTCTTAGGCTATCTGGTCAGTAAAAGGGGAATTAAGGCCAACTCATATGAGATCGATGCTATCACTAGAGTTCAACCTCCTCAAACATTAAGATATGTTCAAAAGCTTATTGGAATGCTCGTGGCGCTCAATCTCTTTATCTCTAAGTCTTCGAAATGCTGTCGACCATTCTTTCAGCTTTTAAAAAGGGGTAAAGGCCTCATATGGGATGATTTCCAAATTATGGAGACCCGATGTACCTTTACTTGGCAGTATCAAACCATGCTGTGAGCTCTGCTTTAGTGTGTGAAAAAGGAGGAGGATAGCACCCGGTTTACTATGCCAGCAAGACGCTACTAGACGCTAAATAATAGAACCTACCTCTGGAGAACCTCGCCTATGCTCTGGTGGTTGCTTCGAGAAAGTTGAAGCAATACTTCGAAGCCCACTCCATAATCGTAATAACTTCTTACCCCTTTAAAGTTGTTCTGCGAAAAGCCAACCTCTCCGGACGATTCTCGAAGTGGTTGATTGAACTCAGGATATTCTACATCCACTTCCATACCAGAATAGTGATCAAGGGACAAGTCTTAGAAGATTTTATTACCGAGTTTACAGGAGATCAACCAATAATCCAATGATAATAAGAAATCAGTAATATTAAAAGAACGGTCTAAGGATTGGACCATGTACATTGATAGAGCCTCTAATGCCAAAAGGTCAGGAGTGGGGATCGTTTTCATCCCCCTCGAAGACACTGTGATTGAGCAAAGAATCAGATTAGGATTTGATGCCTCCAATAACGAACCTTAGTACGAAGCACTGATCGTCGATTTGCGAAAGCCAAGATATCGGAGGTAAAGTGCCTCCACGTATTCGGTGATTCCAAACTGGTCTCCAAGCAGGTAAGCAGGGACTTTAACACTAAAGATTATTGAATGGCAGCTTACCTCGTCGTAGTAAGAGGTCTTATGGCAGACTTTAAAAAGGTGGAAATATAATAGTTCCCTCGAGGACAGAACAGTCACGCTAACGCTTTAGCGGCATTAAGCTCAACAATTGACTCTGACCTAAGGAGAACTATTCAGATAGAGGTCCTCGCGTAGCCTAGTATCGACTAGGAAGTCGTAGTCAAGTAAATCCTCCTCATAGATAAGGGTCCCAAGTTATATGGATCCCATCATCAATTATCTACGTAGTGACATAATTCCAGATAATAAGAGGTTGACCCATCAGGTTAGGGTCAAGGGTGCTCGTTTCTACCTCAACCCTGAAGGGAAGCTTTATAAAAAATCATTTATAGGCCCCTATCACCAGTGCATTCACCCACAAGACATCGAATAAGTACTTAGTGTGCTCCAGGAGGGTATTTTTGGGAGTTACGTAGGTGGGAGATCATTGGCCTTTTGTGCGATCAAGGAAGGATATTGGTGGCATCATTTGTAGAAGGATGCAGGTGCCTATGTTTGCAAATACAAAAATTGTCAAAAGCACTCACCTATGGTTCACCAACCTGCCAGTGACCTAAAATCCCTGTCTAGCCCATAGCCTTTCGCTCAATGGGGATTAGATATTATGGGACTACTACCAACCGCATTTGGATATCATAAGTACCTGTTGGTTGGCATGTAATACCCCATAATTTTAATGACTTTTAAAATGGGTTATATTTTAAATTAATGGATTAATTGGATTTTATTATTAATTAATTCATTTGGGTTTTATCCAGATTGTGGATATTAAAATGGATGATTTTGAATATTACTTAAAGATATTTAGGTAATATATGAATGTGATGTCATTGATATGACGGTGTGATATAAATTCCGTAATTTGAATTTTTAGTCAGACGCGGTATGGGACGTGTCGGGACTAATTTATTAAATTAAAAAGGAAATTTATTTTCTATCAATCTTATAGTCATTTTGACTGCGTCGTTGCGCCCGGAAGGTTCAAAATAGTCAGAAAAGTCTATTTGGATGTTGGATTTGGGTCTCGGGTCATTTGGAAATGAAAAGACAACCCAAAAGGGCATTTTGATCATTTTTACAAGGGAGATGAATAGTGATTTCGGGTTTGGTCTTATTATAAGTATTGGTAGATTAAGTGTACGTGGATTATTCATCTCCTCTACACAAAATAGAGAAGTCATCTTCCTAGAGAGAGTGAAAGGTTGCTTTAGAAGGGAAAATCTTACTTGGGAAGGAGAAGAACAAAGACCAAGAGTCACCACCACCAACCACCAACGGAGGTTGACCGAAAAAGGGAGAACCACCTATGATATACTACACCAAAGGATCAGACCTTCATTAGAGGCAAGTGTTTGATATTTGCAATTTAAGTTCGTATATTGTCCATGTTAGGATAGTTATAAAAAGAGATGATTTTTATGCTTGGAAGATGAAAGGATATAGTTGTTAATGGAATTTTCTGGAAACTAAAATGACATAGGAATCAAACTCATGTTGTAGGTTGATAATAATCCATGAAATAATCATATATATATTGAGGAAATTCTGAAAAACATGGTTATGTTCTTGAGGATATTAGTTTTATAATTTTCTGGAAATAAGGAGAGAAACATGCCTTTTAATCCAATCTCTTGATGAATCTAGGATGTTTAAAGTATTATAAATCGTTCATATATGTTGATATATCATGTAGTAAGGATTATAAATCATTTGGAATGTTCATATGAAGGTTAGAATGAATAAAAATGGTTAAACCCGTAGTTGCAGAAATGCAGAAAAACCAGGCTGTGACCTGAATGATCGATCGATCGATCCCCTGCCTTCGATCGATCGACCTCCCTAGGATTGTTAAAGTTGTTTCTTGTTAATGTTGGTTCTTATCCCAAAACTTTGGTATATCTTTGGTGATTGTTAATGGGATATTATGGGACTTAGAAAAGATCAGTAGACCCTTGATAAGACTTGGATTAATTTGATTGGGATTTAATTGATAAAGAATAATGAGAATTAATTTAAAGGAATTTCGGTTACTAAATTCATTTGTTGGATTCTAATTGGTATGCATGAGGAGTAAAGATAGGACCAGTAGGGGTGATTGAATATAATACCTGGGTATCCTTAAGTTTACAAGAGGATTTAATCCTAAGTGAAAGAAGAGGTGTTTATAAGAGATTTAAAACTATCGGTTTTAACCCTAATGAAAGGGAGAGTTTAATTCGTAGTAATTCGGGAGATATGACGATATGGACCAGTAGGATATTAGTGGCTTCTTACTGATTATATGTTGAGGAAAAACCTATTTGAACCTTGAGTAATGAGTGAGGCTCGGAGGTAACTAAATTTAAGAAGTAAAGTTATGATAATATAATACGTGGGAACTAAAGTAATATAATGCTACGCATGGGTATAATCTAAGCGTAATGAGAGTACGTTATTGATATTATATTATAGGTATGATAATACCTATTTGATTGATTAATGATTATGTGTATGACATACCTAGCTTACTTGCTATCGGCGAGAGGTTTGCGCGTGAGGGCAGTCATATCCTGATGAATCCATGCGATCTTTGTTTTGTCGCTCGAGAACATAGGTCTATGAAAGACTTATCGGGGAGTTGATAAGTCCGCTGACTGTGGGTACGTAGGTATGTACGTGACCCTTGGATACGAGAACTATGTTCGCCTCCAATTTATTTTTTGATGTTTGTGGTTCGTGGAATCCTTGCCGAACCGTTTGTCTGCTATTCGGTGACCAGCGATGATGGGACATGATAGAAGAGTAATGCATGCACCGCAGCTATGACTCGAGGTGGCGTATTATATATGTATATATTTATAATGAATTGAATGAATGATTGGATTTTATTGTGGTTAAATCATCTACTGTGTGATAATTGTAGATAACGGTGAATTGAGAAAAGAATTTAAATAAGTTAATGAATATTTATGGAAGAGATTAATTCATGTTAATGAGAAACGATTCATATAAATGAAAAACGTATGAGAATTATTATCTGACGTATGGTATGGGACATACGGGGTTATGATATAGGAGGGAATCATAATATGGAAATTTGTGAAGAGGAACCATTAGCTAGGAGGTTAATAGGAGACGTTAAGTGTGCACTTTAGATGAGAGGTGAGAATAGCAAGTGAGAGTTGGATCTAACATATACATAATAAAAGATTTATTGCACTTGTTAAATACTTGCTGTTTTCAAAATCATTTTCACAATCGGGCCTGACCCGTTTCCTTGCATATTTTCTTTTCTATTGTATCTTTTATATCAGGTGTCCAGTAGCAGGGACGCCAACCTTAGCGGATTATGACAGGCTATGGAGTTATGGAGTTTTGCTTAGATGCCTATCATCTTTTTGATTCACAGTATTCTTAGATAGGGCATGTCGACCAAAGGATTCAGTTATCTTTTCCTATCGGGGTCAAATACTATTGTATTCGGGTCTTTTTAATACATTCGTTATTATTGGGATTACTGTAATGGATTAATATTATGTGGGAATGTTTATTCCAATTTCATTTAAATTCGTTTGTGTTATCTGTTCGGTTATCAGTGTTGTAGAATAAAATGTGTGGTGTTATTCTTAAACTGAAAATGGATTTTGTTGAATTAAAATTTGGAAATTTTTTTAACACCAGCTTAATTGGGTATTGGGTGAGTTGTAAATGTTTTCGACAGTGATGCTAAGAATGAGCCAACTGTATATTCTGTTTTAATTTGGTATGGGACTGGCCACCCGGTATTTAATTAGGCGGGGTGTTACAGGTGGTATCAGAGCATCAGGTTCTAGTGTCCTTTAGGATCTGTACGGCTTACTGTGTTTTCAGCTTAGCGTTCTTTGATGTAGAGCCCTATGTTTAGGATTGTTGATTTCTTTGGTAAGATCACGTATGTATATTAGTGAAGCTTATTGCGTTCGGATGGGTTCGTATGAGAAGTATGGCAGATGAGGGTCATTGGACGGATAGCGGAGATCGTACTTAGGAGGTTATGAAGTATGTTCGAGGATGATGACCGTAGTCGAGGTCACCCCTATTATGACAAATTGAGGAGAGTCATCTGTAGAAGTTATTGAAATGCGAGAATTGTGTGTGTTACCTAACGAAGACAATTTATTCAAAGGCTTGGGCATATAGTGGAGTGTGGTTAACTAGAACTGAAAATTTGGGGTAAAATTTTTCTTGATTTATCGGAGCAAAGTTTTATTAGTGGGAGTCAACAACCACCACCCGCGAATGAGGGTATGTTTTCTATCTAAGGAATTATGAGGCGTACATTGATTTTTGTAGCGATTAATATTGTGTGGGCAAAAAGGGTTATTAAACTTAGCCTATAGCATCATTATTTATGTAGACTCACCGAGGGGTGTGGGGACACCTATATTTTACATGTTATCATGTGGTTTTGATTTTTATCATGGGATTACTTCCTTTGGGCATGTCCGAGCGTGATGTGACTATCGACGTGCATTGACTTGTGGTATGGGAGAGTGTATGTACTACTACTATCCTGCATCTTGTCTTCTATAAGAGAGACTCTATTTGAAAACAATAAAACCAATTTATTTTTAAATCGATAAACCTAATTTTATATATTATTGACTAAGGACCTGAGGAGTTTCGATGACCGACTACTTTAGGTATTAGTGTATCGGGGGGGTTCCTTGTTTGGATTTCGCTTGTGAGACACCCCACGCATGAAACTAATAACCGTTGGGAGTCGAAGTAAGTTAGGTCTTTGGGCAATGAGTTTATAACCTTTGCGATAAATCTTATAATGAAAGTGGTACGATAGGGTGTATGGGTGCCCTCGATGATTGGATTGTAGTAGTTTTCATAATTGTGAAAAAGTAAGTAGTTGGGACTTCAGGAATTATTTGTTTAATATGTGAGGATCATTTTTTCCAAAGTTTGTCACGAGGACAGTATAGGGAAGATTGGGTAAAGTTTAAATTCGATTCAGCTAAAACTATATGGTGAGGCTTGGTGTATAACATCGATAGGGATTTTCGTTAATGTACTGTATGGGCGGTACGTCTTAGATTTCTTACGATGTGAGATTTATACTCGGAGTTGAACTTACCGGTATGATTTATATTCCTAAATTTCGGGACGAAATTCTGTTATAAGGGGGGAAGTATGTAATACCTCGTAATTTTAATGACTTTTAAAATGGGTTATATTTTAAATTAATGGATTAATTGGATTATATTATTAATTAATTCATTTGGGTTTTATTCGGATTGTGGATATTAAAATGGATGATTTTGAATATTACTTAAAGATATTTAGGTAATATATGAATGTGATGTCATTGATATGACGGTGTGATATAAATTTGGTAATTTGAATTTTTAGTCAGACGCGGTATGGGACGTGTCGGGACTAATTTATTAAATTAAAAAGGAAATTTATTTTCTATCAACCTTATAGTCATTTCGACTGCGTCGTTGCGTCCGGAAGGTTCAAAATAGTCAGAAAAGTCTATTTGGATGTTGGATTTGGGTCTCGGGTCATTTGAAAATGAAAAGACAACCCAAAAGGGCATTTTGGTCATTTTTACAAGGGAGATAAATAGTGATTTCAGGTTTTGTCTTATTATAAGTATTGGTAGATTAAGTGTACGTGAGTTATTCATCTCCTCTACACAAAATAGATAATTCATCTTCCTAGAAAGAGTGAAAGGTTGCTTTGGCAGGGAAAATCTTACTTGGAAGGAGAAGAACAAAGACCAAGAGTCACCACCACCAACCACCAGCGGAGGTTGACCGGAAAAGGGAGAACCACCTATGATATACTACACCAAAGGATTAGACCTTCATTAGAGGCAAGTGTTTGATATTTGCAATTTAAGTTCATATATTGTCCATTTTAGGATAGTTATAAAAAGAGATGATTTTTATGCTTGGAAGATGAAGGATATCGTTGTTAATGGAATTTTCTGGAAACTGAAATGACTAGGAATCAAACTCATGTTGTAGGTTGATAATAATCCATGAAATAATCATATATATATTGAGGAAATTCTGAAAACCATGGTTGTGTTCTTGAGGATATTAGTTTTATAATTTTTTGGAAATAAGGAGAGAAACATGCCTTTTAATCCAATCTCTTGATGAATCTAGGATGTTTAAAGTATTATAAATCGTTCATATATGTTGGTATATCATGTATTAAGGATTATAAATCATTTGGGATGTTCATATGAAGGTTAGAATGAATAAAAATGGCTAAACCCGTAGTTGCATAAATGCAGAAAAACCAGGCTGTGACCTGAGTGATCGATCGATCGATCCCCTGCCTTCGATCGATCGACCTCCCCAGGATTGTTAAAGTTGTTTCTTGTTAATGTTGGTTCTTATCCCAAAACTTTGGTAGATCTTTGGTGATTGTTAATGGGATATTATGGGACTTAGAAAAGATCAATAGACCCTTGATAAGACTTGGATTAATTTGATTGGGATTTAATTGATAAAGAATAATGAGATTAATTTAAAGGAATTTCGGTTACTAAATTCATTTGTTGGATTCTAATTGGTATGCATGAGGAGTAAAGATAGGACCAGTAGGGGTGATTGAATATAATACCTGGGTATCCTTAAGTTTACAAGAGGGTTTAATCCTAAGTGAAAGAAGAGGTGTTTATAAGAGATTTGAAACTATCGGTTTTAACCCTAATGAAAGGGAGAGTTTAATTCGTAGTAATTCGGGAGATATGACGATATGGACCAGTAGGATATTAGTGGCTTCTTACTAATTATATGTTGAGGAAAAACCTATTTGAACCTTGAGTAATGAGTGAGGCTCGGAGGTAACTAAATTTAAGAAGTAAAGTTATGATAATATAATACGTGGGAATTAAAGTAATATAATGCTACGCATGGGTATAATCCAAGGGTAATGAGAGTACCTTATTGATATTATATTATAGGTATGATAATACCTATTTGATTGATTAATGATTATGTGTATGACATACCTAGCTTACTTGCTATCGACGGGAGGTTTGCGCGTGAGGGCAGTCATATCCTGATGAATCCATGGGATCTTTGTATTGTCGCTCGAGAACATAGGTCTATGAAAGACTTATTGGGGAGTTGATAAGTCCACTGACTGTGGGTACGTAGGTATGTGCGTGACCCATGGATACAAGAACTATGTTCGCCTCCAATTTGTTTGTTGATGTTTGTGGTTCGTGGAATCCTTACCGAACCGTTTGTCTGCTATTCGGCGACCAGCGATGATGGGACATGATAGAAGAGTAATTCATGCACCGCAGCTGTGACTCGAGGTGCCATATTATATATATATATATATATATATATTGAATGAATGATTGGATTTTATTATGGTTAAATCATCTACTGTGTGATAATTGTAGATAACGGTGAATTGAGAAAAGAATTTAAATAAGTTAATGAATATTTATGGAAGAGATTAATTCATGTTAATGAGAAACGATTCATATAAATGAGAAACGTATGAGAATAATTATCTGACGTATGGTATGGGACATACGGGGTTATGATATAGGAGGGAATCATAATATGGAAATTTGTGAAGAGGAACCATTAACTAGGAGGTTAATAGGAGACGTTAAGTGTGCACTCTAGATGAGAGGTGAGAATAGCAAGTGAGAGTTGGATCTAACATGTACGTAATAAAAGATTTATTGCACTTGTTAAATACTTGCTGTTTTCAAAATCATTTTCACAATCGAGATCTGATCCGTTTCCTTGCATATTTTCTTTTCTATTGTATCTTTTATATCAGGTGTCCAGTAGCAGGGACGCCAACCTTAGCGGATTATGACAGGCTATGGAGCTATGGAGTTTTGCTTAGACGCCTATAATCTTTTTGATTCACAGTATTCTTAGATAGGGCATGTCGCCCAAAGGATTCAGTTATCTTTTCCTATCGGGGTCAAATACTATTGTATTCGGGTCTTTTTAATACATTAGTTATTATTGGGATTACTATAATGGATTAATATTATGTGGGAATGTTTATTCCAATTTCATTTAAATTCGTTTGTGTTATCTGTTCGGTTATCAGTGTTGTAGAATAAAATGTGTTGTGTTATTCTTAAACTAAAAATGGATTTTGTTGAATTAAAATTTGGAAATTTTTTTAACACCAGCTTAATTGGGTATTGGGTGAGTTGTAAATGTTTTCGACAGTGATGCTAAGAATGAGAAAACTGTATATTCTGTTTTAATTTGGTATGGGGCTGGCCACCCGGTATTTAATTAGGCGGGGTGTTACATGGCACAAATTACTTCACCAAACTAGTAGAGGTAAAACCACTGCCAAATATTTAAGATTATGATATGACAAGGTTCATATGGAGGAACATCATAACTCGCTTTGGGATATAAAGGGCTATCATCATTGATACTAGTACATAATTTAAACGTGGTTTCTTTCAAGCTTTTTATGATAAGCACGACATCAAGCACCACTTCAGCTCTGTGGCGTATCCCCAAAGTAATGGGTAAGCAGAGGCTTCCAACAAAATCATGCTCGATGGACTTAAAAAGTAATTGGAAATAGATAAGGGTGCCTGGGTGGACGAGCTCCCTCAGTTTCTATGGGCTTATCGTACCACACCTAGGAACCCGGCTGGGGAAAATACCCTTCGCGCTCGCTTACGGAATGGAAGTTATTATCCCTTTAAAAGTAGATATCCCTACTATGAGAACCACTCTGGTCGACCAAGGACTCAATGATGATGCACTACGCACTGAGCTTGACCTAGCAGATGAGCGATGAGAGCTGTCTTTAATCGAATTGGCCTCCTACCAACAATAACTAGCCAAGAAGTACAACAAGAAGGTCAACCTGAGGAAGTTTCTGATAGGGGACTATATCCTAAGGAAAGTCTCGGTAGTGCTGTAAAACCATCGGATGGTAGACTTGGATCAAATTGGACATGACCCTTCAGAGTAAACAGAAACGGTCTTCAAGGAACATATCACATGGAAATGCTGGAAGGCAGGGAGATACCAAGGGCATGGAACGCAACCAATCTTAAGAAGTTCTACTTTTAAATATTCTTCTTTATATTTTATTAGCACATTTAGTTTAAACAAATTTTTATTTTCAAACTTGTGTTGCTCAATAGATAATATTTAAGGAATAAAGGTCGGTTGGCCCCTCTATTCTTTTTTTTATTGGCTGCTTAAATTCTCTTGAGGACATCTCATTAATTTGCACTGATTTGTATTGAATATTCCATATTTATACCCTCGAACTTAGGTATTTTAGCCCCCTCGGGTACTTTAATGCCTATAATTATGCTCGGTAATTAGACAATCTACATTTTATACGCTAACATGTTATTTGAGGTATAATTGAGTTGTTAAAGGTATTAAAGTGCTTAGTGTGAAGTTTGAGCCCGTTTCGGTAAAGTTCCGTCGCGATTCGTACATTCGGAGGCATTTTCGTAATTTCACACTCTGGGATTTTTGCTCGAAGTATTCACGGAAGTTGTAGCCCTCGGGTCAAGCTTCGCGTGGCCATGAACAGTGCTCGAATCAAAGTCCGAACGAAGGAAACACGGACCTTTAATCGGAGAAGAAATATAAGAATACTTTTTATTATTATTTTATTTATTTAACTAACAATTCTAATAGTTCCATCTATGTCCCTTTCTCTTTCAAATGCAGCAAACTCAATTATGAGAATGGCGATTTTCGGATTTGGCTCGGGTTTTGATTTTATCGAATTGGAACACGATTTTGGTTCGGGTCTATACACGGGTCGATTAAGTCTCGGATTTAATCCGAAATGGGTCTTAATGGTATATCCATGGAGGTTTTTCACCATTGTTGGAGATTTTGGTTTGTTGTTCTTTAGTTTTACCCTTATGCGATTTTGGTTATGGTTGGTGGAGCCTCATTGGTCTCGGCTTGGAGTGTTGTAGCAGCTATTGGCATTAGCAGCCATGGGAGCGCAACAGGTCACGAGTTTATGTAAATTGCTTTTGGGTTTCGGCTTGCCATGGCTAACCCATATATGTGCAGGTGGTGGCAGCATGGAAATGGGTCGATGGTTGTGCGATCTGGGTTGCTGCGATGTTGGGTTTTATTGGCTGCCATTGTTACAGTGATGTGAGCTGAGCGTGGATTATTCCAGCGCCGCCGATCGACCAACCACCACGTGCGGTCGACCGGGTTTTCTGATTTGGACGTGGTTCACAGAAAGTGTGTGGCTCCCATTTGTAGCAGTCGACTGTCCACCACGCGCGGTCGATCGGTACTCTGCATTTTGGTTCGATATTTTGTCCTGCTTTTCCCATTCTATTTTTTTCTCTTTTATGTTTTAACCAAGACTTATCCATCTAACTTCTTTTATTATTTCTTGTTCCATTATTTTTGTTTCCTTATTCCAACTTAGTTTAAATAGGAGACTTGGTTTATTTTAGTGCATATCATGTAGGAGATTAGTTTTAGTTCCTTTTTTCTTGTTTTAGACCTAGGGTTTGGTATATTTGGGGATATTTGTTAGAGATAACCCCACTCCTCCATTTTCTTTGGTGTATTTATTCAATGTAAGTCTTTTTCACTATTCCTATTTCTTCTCCATCTTATTCTTGCTTTGTTCCTTTTCCATGCTTATTTAATTTCCATGCCTAGATAAATTAGTGTAGTTTTAATTATTTCTTGATTTAATTATTAATTAGTTGTTCAATTAATTATTCATGTTGTGTGAGTAGTAAAATCAGGTTGGGATTGTGTGTCCGCCATTAATGGGCATTGAGCTTCGAAAATTAGGTTTCATGTAAAATTGTATTTAACTGAAACCTCGCGAATTAAAATGGGATTATTATTCATTTCACTTTCTTTGTCACGCAACATTAGCGTTTAAAGCGATAATTTAATTTTAAGTCGCGTGTGACAATTTTTTATTAAATGTTTAATCTCGCATCGTTGGCTTAAATTCCTTCATGTGAGATGTTTATATTTAACTAAAAATGCTCGGTTAAATGTTCTCGAACCGAAATTCTAATTCCGCGTGTTTAGCCCAAGGTGGGGACGTGATTCCAACTCTCGTTTTCTTAATTCTTGATTAGACTTATCTTCTTATTTTTCCCTTTTTATTTACAACCACCCATCAACTTTTACAATTTTATTCTTGAAGTGATAAATCCGTTACAATCTATCGATCATTCACTGTGGATTCGATACCCGAACTTACTGTTATACTTATAAAACAAGTGTAGTTTGAGTTTAGATTTTTGTACATCGAAGAGATCGATAACAACGATCGGCGTGTATCTTCATACACTCACACCGCGATTTTCCACCGGTTGTCAAAATGGCGCCGTTGCCGGGGACTTGATGTTTTAGAATTTATTTGATTTAGTATATCGTAATATTTTTTTTCTATTTGTATTTTTTGTTAACAATTTTTGTAGGACTTCTACATTTGCACCTTTTCCAATAATAACTCCTTCGCGCATATCTAAATGTCTAACGAACAGGGTTTTCAGTAGTTATGACAAGTCAAGTATAAGCACTTCAAATTATTACCACCCTCAGATCCCTGTTGCAAACACAAGAGACCTCATGAATTGCTCCGGTAATAATGAAAGCCCTACAGGGGATCCTTAGGCAATAAAGCCAACTCAGGTTGGTCGCCAACTTCTGTTGGTTGAAAAATCCTGCTCGAGCGATCTGTCTACCAACCAGGTACATTCTTACCATCATCTTACTAGGCCTAAGGGAGTGTGATGACACGACCTAAAAGCTAAAGTGGATGGAATGATAATACTAATGCATATTGGACTGGAAGAATGCATAAATATATAAAATATAGAGGACTAAAACTTAAATATCATTTAGTCGGTTGAAAAAACCCAAAATGATTAAAACTAATTAAACCTAAGGCTCAAGATTAGTCGACCAGTATTATTTGGTCAGCGGAGATATCAAGTAACCTATGAAAAGGTAAGATTAACACATGTTTAATGAGCATATGCTCAAAACATGAGAACAGATCAATAAAATTATATACGGTAACAGTTACATCAAAGACTAAAAATACATACAGACCTAAGGTGGCCCAGGACGCGTGAGCAAGATACTCTGCTACAATCGCTCTCTAACCATCATCTTATTTTGGGATGAGCTCTTTTACCTCCTCATCGAGGTCATGATTCAAAAGTTGGGAAGGAATGGCGTCAGTTGAAATCCACTCATCATTTTTTGAGAAGGGGTCAGGGCGATAGGTCGCACACTTAATTTGGTATTTATACCACAGTCTAGATTCTTTGGGAGCCTGCACCTCCTTGAGGGTACTTAGCCATCCTCGAGTAAAGAAAACATCTCCTACCTCCTTGAGCTTTGCTAGGGAGTCTGCCTAACTAGCATTGTAGACCTCTCCCTAGGCTTCTCGAAGTCCCATGTTAAATGCATACCTCAGATTTTTGCCACTTTTTTTAAGCATAGACACAAAAGCTTTTAGACTATCGACCTCATTCCTCATGGCATCATTCTTAGTCGAAAGAATTTCACCCACTTGGTTAACCTCAGTCCTCTCTAAGAGCTTGGATCTCAAGGAATTTACTTCTTCTTGTATGGAGGCACCAACCTCCTCTATCTCATGGATATCATCTTTTAGCTTGGCAATCACCTCTGGCTGGTTCTTATAAAACTCATTTCATGCCCTTAGGGACATACAAATCTTTACAAAGGCCTTGCAAGACTTCAAGATGATATTTGGTCCAAGGATCCTCCCTATTTGAGAGTAAGAGGAATATATTGATCTAAATCAATAGACTACAAATAATACACACCAGACCAGAAACACAATCTTATCACAATAATAATTAAGATAACACATGTATAAAGGAAGAAAAGCCCATTCTCATTCATCAAGAAAGGGTGGCCAGGTGTCCATACATTGAGTTCTAAAAAATAGGTTACAAACTATCAGAAGAGGATTGAACAAGGAAAGAAGGAAGAAGAAGTACTAGTCTATGGTCCTTGATCCTTCACCTGATCTCCATTGATAATAGCCTTTCCCTTATTAATCACTTACTACTCCCTGCCAGCACCAGTACCTTCGCTGACCTCAATAGGAACAATCTCGGTAGCAGCTTGGTTGCCATCTTATTCATCTTCCTTAAAAGGATCAGGACCAAGAGAATGAAGGTTAAAGAGTTCCGAATCGATAGGAGTCCTAGTAGCCTTTAAACCCTAATCCCATCCTTCCTTGAAAGATACCTTGCACATGTAGGCTAATTGACACTCATCATCATCATAGGCTTTATAAAAGCCCTCGCGATAGCTCACAAATTTTTCTTGGGGAAGCTCACCCTCTAGTTTGACAACCTTATCAGATAAGGCCTTATTGGCCTCAGCCAGCTTGGTCTTCTCAGCAATTACCACCTTCTGAGCCAAGTGCATCACAAGCCTTGGTCATTTTTTCCTTCTCACGCTCCCATGCTTGGCGAGCATCAACAAAAGCCTGCTTCTCAACTTGGAGAGCATATTTCAACTCTTGCTCTCTCTTGGAGCTATCGGCTTGGATGTCCAAAATAGTGGTAAAATTAGATAGCATCTGCACACAGAAGAAAATAACAGTGAATCAGTTAATAACAGGGAGAATAAAGAAAAACAAACAGCAAAAAAGTCTTACCGGTGCCATTCGTTGCGCAGTCTTAAGGGTGAGCCGGGCTGATCCCAACCTGGAAGAGCACTCGTGATCAACGATGACCTTGACCTCTTCAATAGATAAGGGTCAAGAGAAGGTACATCACCCATGCTATCCCCCTCAAGGCTTGAGAAATAATGGACCCTAGAGGACTGCAAGACCAACTTCCTCTTGATCTCCACTCTCTCTTCTTTTTCCTCTTTTCCTCTTCTCTTTTCTTCTCTATCTCTATCTCTTCCTCTCCTCTTCCTCTTTTTTATTCTCTTCTCTTTTCTTTCTCTTTTTATTTCTATTTCCCCTTATCAGATGGGCTAGAATCACTGCCCTTAGGGGAATTAATTACAGATGTCTTAAGAGACGGGATCCGATTAGATAAGACCATATGGTCATCATCCTCAGGGAGATTTAATTTTCTCCTCTTTACTAGAGGGTTCATATCTTCTTCTTCTTCTTCTTCTTCTTCTTCTTCTTCTTCTTCTTCTTCTTCTTCTTCTTCTTCTTCTTCTTCTTCTCCTCATCCTCATCCTCATCCTCCCCTCCGCCTCCTATTTTTACTTCACATCCCTCTTCTTCTTCACTTTCTCCCCCTTCTATTACTTTTGAGTTTTCCTCTTCAACAACGACTGGCTCAGAAGGACTGACCTCAGGAGCTCTTAAATCAGGAACCTCATCAATTGGATGAGAAATAAAGTTGGTTGTAGTATTTTTCTACTCCAATAGATAAGCTGCTGACTTGGGATGCTCGTCGTCAGATTGCGTCTCTTTAATGTTTCAAGACCTTAGAACCTCATCAACATTGATCTCACTAATGTCAGGATCAAGATTCTTTGCATGAACTACAAAATAGAGGAAGAAAGGACAACTATCAGAAGACAAAAAAGAAGAAGAAAATTAACACCAAATGATACAACAATAAGATAAAAAAATAACGACCTATATGCTTCTCTCTATAGTAAAAAATTATTGGTCCCCTTGCCACTCGCCCACACGAGCAGGAAGCCGTTGACAATTTCTGGCAATAAAACCTTGGCTCCAGTAATCCTTGTGCGAGTCTGAAAGATTTACCACCAGGACTCGATTAGCCTTCCTGATCTTCAAGTAAATATGGCCATCACTTCTTCTCGACCATACGTAACAGTAACAAATTTCAGCGAGACCCAATTTTGTGTTATATAGAGTATTAATTTCTATGAACCCCATTCACTATTTTTCATACATTAGGGACATATTGGGCAGGAACTTGTTCAAAGTATCTGAAGGAATTAAGGAAAAACGGGTTTGCGAGAAAGGTCAAACCCCCCGGGTTAACATGAGGATATGAATCCAGTGCCCCCTTCAATGTCATGCACAATTCTAGGCAAGGGGGCACAGTCGATTTATACCAAATTAGGAGTATTGTACTTCTTTTTAAATTATTCTATTGATTTATTATCAAGCTTTGCCATAAACACACATGAACTCTAACTACAGTTACAGAAAAATTCGAAGAAGAGGAAAATAGGGAAGGTGAACTAAACATACAAAAATTGACGAAGTTCTGAGGAAAAAGTATACACTGAAGAAGATGAACGTTGTAAAGCTCAGAAAGCATGCACTGAACTTAACTGATGAAAGGAACTATATCTCCAATTTGAAGTCTGATGATAATGATCACACACGATCTCCCAAACAATTTTTGGCAGTTTAAATGCCTGGTCGGACAATGTCAACCTCGCTCATTCAAATGAATTACAGGTATGCCATGATGTTTGGCTCATGACGAGCGTACCCTCACCAATTTTACCAAATCTACAAAAATGCCATTTTAGTTGCAAGACCACTAGTTTAGTTAAAAATTATTAGCCCATCACTCATAAAAGTCCAAAATTTTTAGGGGCAATTATGGAGACCTATTTATTATGGTCAATGAGTGTAGTCGAACATGCCTAAGTTTCTTAGGGGGATGCCCAACCCAAATCAAATATTCGACCAACAAACGTGTATTTAATATACAATAAAACACTTAAGTATATATTCAAATCATCCTCCAAGAATCTCGGTAGAGATATTCAGGTGGTTCATAATATATCCAACGTGACTATTAAGTTCCTTATGCCATTCAACCTCTACGAAAAGAGATCTATAAATTGTACACCCTGACCCGAAGAAAAGCGATTGAAACTGTATATTTTAAGAGAAACTTCATAAGAATAAGTAACCTCTCCGTGGACGTAGGCAAGTTTTCGAACCACTGCATATCGTTATTGTGCCTGTGATTGCTTTTACTTTTTGCGCTTCGTGATTATTTTCATAGATTCCTTTATTGTGATAATTTTTGCACTCACAACTGTCATTCTCTATTTTTTAGAAGGATCTCATAAGTGTACTCGAGTTCATAACTATTATTTTCTCTTTCCAAAATCCTCGTCTTTTTCAAACCCCCAATTGTTCACGTCCACCCTGGATGCCCTATTTTGCCACTGCCAAAACCGCTTCAAACCGCCTGGATAACTTGTTAGTGCCATTGGGTAACGTTGTTACCTTGATAATACATACTTTTCTAACCATTTTTTTTCATTTGAACCATTATAACTTAATGGATAATAGACAACATAATAAGGACAACTATAGACCTTAAAAATTCACTCAAAAGAGTTCAAACAATCCTCAAATGTATTATTCTTCATTGGTATATTCATTTCTCTTTTCAAAAGGTTTGAAAACCGTGAAAATCGACAGTGGGAGTTGTAATTATTGAGAATCTGGATACCAAGAAGAGTGAAGCTTTTCGATATTCAAACTCCGAATCAAATATGTATTTTTTTAATTATAAGTTTTCATTCGGGTAGGAGATGACGAACCAAAATTTTGGCCATAAATAATAACTAAATTGTTTCGTAGTTGAAACCCTAAATATTATGGCTCAATTGTTCATTTAGATGTCGACTACTCGTGATGATTTTTTTGGTTCCACACTCGAAGAATTTTTTTTACATAGTGAACATTCATTCATCAGCTTGGACCCAACTTATTCTCCACATAGTCAATATCATAACCGCAATTTTTGTCTTTTTTTCGATATAATCTCCCCGATTAAAACCAATTCACTTACAGTTTTTTATTTGTCCAGGATCCACTCATGGAGTTTGTAAGGGTAAATTTATAATCGAGTCAATTTATCTGTAATTGGCATAATTCCAGACAAAACTATTTGAGTCATAACATAGACTTTGCATTGTTAATTCCATAAGCCTATAACACTGTTTGATGAAGATATAGCGACCGAGCTTCAAAGATTGATGTACCGTGCCGAGTTTAGTGCCAAATTTGGCTTCACGTTTCCTAGGGTATCGTATGTATGAATGCATATTAATTATGAGTCCTTGGAAATTTTTTAAGGGTGTCGGTTTTCGATTTAAAATATTTTGAATTAATATTTTTATATATTTTTAAAGAATTTTTTTTATGAGTTTCAGTTCGTTAGAACGAGCTTTATATCTCTTTCGAACGACTTTGCACTTTTATTCGAAATAAGGATCAACGAACATCTAACGAAGTTGGAGTGATTTATAGTGACTTCTCGCTCGAAGCTCATTAGAAGTTGGTTTCAAACGAGATTGCATTATCGTTTAAACGAGCTTGGGTTTTTGTTCAAGCGAGATGTTATTCTTATTCGAACGAGTCCGTTGCCTCAAAATTCATGTTTTTCTATTTAAGGCGTTAAAGACTCGAAATTTTTAAGGATTTTTGGCGAAAAACATTCCTACGCCTATTTACAAAAGTTCCAAGCCCCAATATACACCCTTTACATTTTAAGATCCAATATTCATAATTTATATGCTTTGAGATCTTGTTTAGACCCCAAATTTATTTATTTCATCTTGAGAGAATGTGTTTTCTTGTGGTAGACTCCATACGTACTGATTGCGGTGTTTGATGGTTACTGAGCCTTATCGATGAATTTTGAGGCACTCGCGGACTCATGTGATGAAAAAGCATGTGTGGGTAGATTCCTGTGTTGCACTGTGGAGGAATAACTGAAGATAAAAGAACATCAATGCTTGTGGGGAATCAAGTCGTTGTGTAAGTCTGCTGTCTATGCTTTGTAAAACCATTATAGAAATTTAGAACAGTTTTAGGAATGGCTTATAAACTCAATATTTGTAGCAGTGAGAGTTTGTCTATTTATACGGATCAGTTGGTTACATTACAACATAAATAACTAAATCATGAACCCACTACACTCATGAACTCACTACACACGCACATAAGAACATTACCTATTGTAACTGACCACGATCTTATAACTGCCCATTAAGTGCTGTTGATTTGTGTGAATTAGTTAAGTCAGTTAAGGCTTGTGCCTTAACTGAGTCTTCTATGAGTTGCTATGTGCCTCAATACTCCCCCTCAAGCTTAGTGTGGGTAGATATCACAAACCAAGCTTGACATGGAAATGCATGAAGTGGGCGGTAGATAGAGCCTTGTCAATATATCTGCTAACTCATCTTTGAACCAAGCAAACTTCGTACCGAGTAATTCAAATAAAAATCCTAAGTTGCCGATCCTTTGAATAGTTCTTGTTGCCTTGAACAGTTCTTCCTCACTTTCTTACGTGTAGGTGTAAGGGGGAAATATTCATCTTGAGAAATAGAAAATATAAGATCTCGTAGACCATAATTATCTTGATAAAAAATTGATTCAGAGGCTTAATTAGCGATTTTGGCTGGATCGACACCTGTAATGTGCCTCTTGGGCCTAAAATGAGATTGATCGCAATGGATTCAGAGGCCATTGAGAGGTGTTTGGAACCATGAATGTTTTCTATGCCATTCTTGCAATCTACTGATATATGCTTATGAATGCCGACATGTGAGACTAGAGGCCTTTGCCTGCTCAATTTCAAACCATGCTATTAACTGGAGAAGATGAAGGAGTAACTCTTTTGATGTTTGGCCAAAAATTAATTAAGTATTTGGCTTGAAATCAATAAAGTATTTGGGACCAGCCATCTGCGAAATTTTAAACGGGTAAATTAAGATTTTTTGTTGGAATATTCATGCGATTGAAAGCTGATCCAAAGGATCTCTTTCAAAAGAAAAAAATATCACGGGGAGCATGAGCGCATTCGGCTAACTGAAGATATATATATATATATATATATATATATATATATATATATATGTTTTACTTTTAAAGAACCAAAAAGTTGGCAAAAATAAACTACAAATTGAGAAAAAAATTATCCTCAGTTGCACTGTGAACTGATATAAATAAGCAGAAGAAGCAGAATAAGATTACCAAATGTTTTTTTTTCATAAGTTTTACCAGATCACACAACAATGCTTGTTAGGAATATAAGTGTGTGTCTTTTGAATGATTCAGCAGACATGTGGAGTTTCAAGGATTATGGGGAAATTTCCACCTCTTAATACAGTACTACACTTAAAGAAGAAGATATATCGAATTAATCAGTAGATAGTCTTCAACACAGGTTACAGATGTGTTTGGGGGAAATCATTTGAAGAAAAAGAATTTCTGATTTGGAGTCAGGCTTGTCTATGGAGCTCTGGGATGCCGTCGAGGAAGCCTTGCTTTTTCGGTGACTCTCGCTTGGACATACTTTAACGTGGGATGGCTGAAATACTACAAGACCAAAACTAACTCTTGTGGACGACGATGCCGTTTCAGCGATAAAGAAGCGGATTCACATGAATCACCCCAACTCTGACGTTATCGGTGAAACTGCAGCGGCAATGGAATCGACCCCCATGTTATTTTGTACCCGACGGATGGTAGCAATGAATTTTGGCTGCCGTCGTCGGAATAATGGTGTACCAGTATGGACTAAAGGTTCAAAATTACTCGTGAGAGTTTACCGCTCTGATACCATATAGAAATTTAGAACAGTTTTAGGAATGGCTTAGAAACTCAATATTTGTAGCAGTGAGAGTTTGTCTATTTATAAGGATTAGTTGGTTACATTACAACATAAATGACTAACCCATGAACCCACTACACTCATGAACTCACTACACACGAACTTAAGAACACTACCTATTAGGGGTGTTCAAAAAAACCGCCCGACCCGAAAACCGAACCGAACCGGCCCGAACCGAACCGAAACCGCCGTTTTTTTTTAGCTCGGTTCGGACTACGGTTTACGGATATAAAAGACCGACCATGTCGGTTCTGTTGTCGGTTTATACGTGGGAAAAACCGACTCAAACCGAACCGACCCGAAACCAATATATATATTAAAAAAAACCTAAATAACTTATATTTTTATATCCAAAAACCATTACCCACCTTTAAAAATCGACCCAAACCGAAAACCTCCCTTAAAAAAATCGGCCCAAACATGAAACCGTCGAAAACCGACCCGAAACCGAACCGAACCGAAACCACCGTGAACCGAAATCGACGGGTTTTTTTATAGTCGATTCGGTTTCGGTCTGACCTTTTCTAAAACCGAACCGATCGGTTCGGTTTGAATTAGGGTCCAAAACCGACCCGAACCGACCCGTGAACACCCCTACTACCTATTGTAACTGACCAAGATCTTATAACTGCCCATTAAGTGCTGTTGATCTGTGTGAATTAGTCAAGTCAGTTAAGGCTTGTGCCTTAACTGAGTCTTCTATGAGTTGCTATGGGCCTCAATAACCATATCATAGTGGTCTGCTGTTTGGGTCGTCCGAGGTTTTTTCCTTTGTGATTTTCCTCGTACATCGGCGTCATGTGGATTTATTTATTTATTTTATTTGCTATCACCTTAGATGCAATCCTTTAGGATAAATAAATCAAGTGTGGCAAATTAGTTTTCCACAAGAAAAGTTTAAAATCGATGTTAAGTTTAATTGGGTTATTTTTGTTTAAAGATTCAATATTTAAAAATTTTGAAAATATAAAATATTGGACTTGTGTTTATTCAAACCATCCTTGCTTAAAAGTACACCATAGGGGCATTTTTAAATTGGTATCAGAGCTAGAACCCTCCGTTTTTATGTTTTTATCCTGTGTCTTTAGGCATAAATTTTTGAGGTTTTTATGGTGTTAGAACCCCTATGTTTGATGGATCGAATTATACTTATTGAAAAATGCCTATGAAGTCAACACATAAGGCTATAAATGAGTGGGTGTGGTTAGCTATTGTTAAGGGGTGGTCACCACTAATCACGAGAGATGGAGAAGTAATTCATTTGATATCCGTAGAGTAGTGGACTAAGGCTGAGTATAAATTATCGCAATATAATTTTAAAGGTTCAAATGCTCTTTTCTGTTCTATCACCACAGAGGAATTCGATCGTATTATGATGTGTGAGACGTTAAAAGAGGCTTCGAATATACTCCAACTCACCCATGAAGGAACTAGTGTTGTTAAGGCTTCTAAACTACAAAACCTCACCACTCAATTTGAAATGATTATGATATTAGAGAGTGAAACCTTTAATGAGTTATATTCTAGATTGTTTGACATAATTAACTCGTTGCTTAACTTGGGAGAGACAATACCCGATAACCAAGTGATAAAGAAAATCTTAAGGTTATTGCTTGACAGATTTAATCCAAAAGTGATTGTTCTAAATTTTTTGGGTACTGTAGACTCGACGAAACTTAAAGAGCTTTTAGGTGACTTAAAAATTTATGATCTTGACATGTTTACCTCTAAGAATGTGATAAAGAAAGAAAAAGGCATTGCTTTGAAAGCTCGTAATGAGGAAACACGTGTTTTGAATAATGAATCCGACGTCGATTCCAAGGAGGTGGACATGTTGGCAAAAGAAATTTAAGAAATTTCTCAAACTCCAAAAGCAATCTAAAGATGCCAATAGGTTTAAGAAAATTAAGAACAACAAGATCAATCACGTCCCTAAGAATAGGAATAAAAACTTTAAGATAGATGATTGGGAGAGATGTTATGGTTGTGAGGGTTTTTCTCAAATTGGTATCTTATGGTCATGCATTTAGGGGAAGATTTGGTTTTAGGGCAGTAATTGTTTATGCTATCTTACTTTGTCTACTCTTGAACAAAAATGGGAAGAAATGGTATCGTTCTTTTGCATGTTTAGTATCTTTATCTTAAGGGGAGACGTCTTACCTAGGTTGAGAATATTTAGACATTTCTAGATGTTTTTCATTTGTGGAGTTATACTTATTATATTCCCTTGGCATTTGAAGATGTTTTTAAGTGTGCAGGATTACAAGTTTACATCAATGCAGCAAAGTTTTTAAGCTAAGCAAAACTTCATGGTTGTGTGTCTGTCGAGCATCTGTACTCTTTTTCCTTTTCGAGATTAGGGAATGAATATTTTTAAAGAGATTTATGGCCCATAGAGTTTTTATTTTGGTTTTGTCCTGGAATAGCCAAAGGGGGAGTTTTTTAAGGATAAATTTCTAATTGAGACAATTTGTATGTAATTGGTATAATTTAGGACATAACTATTTGAGTCATATGATAGACTTTATGTTGTTGATCCCATAAGCCTATGAGGCTGTATAATGAAGATGTAACGACTGAGCTTCAAATATTAATATACCGTGATGAGTTTAGTGCCAAGTTTGGCTTCACGTTTACCTAGGAACTCGCAAGTATGAATGCGTATCAATTATGAGTCCTTGGATATTTTTTAAGGGTGTTGGTTTTCGATTTAAAATGTTCGAAACTATTTTTTGTATATTTTTTAAAGAAAAAAAATTAATGAGTGTAGTTCGTTAGAACGAGCTTTATATCTAGTTCAAACGACTTTGCGCTTTTGTTCGAAATAAGGACCAAACAAACATCTAATGAGGTTGGAGTGCTTTATAGTGACTTCTCGTTAGAAATCATTTGAAGCTGGTTTCAAATGAAATTGCATTCTCGTTCAAACGAACCTAGGTATTCGTTCAAGTGAGATGTTATTCTCATTTGAACAACCGTAGTTTTCGTTCGAACGAGTTCTCTGCCTCAAAATTTGTGTTTTTCTATTTAAGTCATTCCAGACTTCAAATTTTTAAGGGCTTTTGGCAAAAAGCATTTCTACACATGTTTACAAAATTTTTAAGCCATTATTTACACCATTTACTTTTTAATATCCAAGATTCATAATTAATATGCTTTGAGACCTTGTTTGGGCACCAAGTTTGTTTATTTCATCTTGAGAGAATGTGTTTTCTTGCGTTGGACTCCGTACGTGCTAATTACGGTGTTTGATGATTGCTAAGCCTCATCGGTGGATACCGAGATGCGCGTGGACTCGTGTGCTTTGGCAGCTTGCGTGGGTAGATTCCTGCGTTGCACTATAGAGGAGTGGATAAAGATAAACGAGCATCAAGGCTTGTGGGGGATCGAGTCGTTATGTAAGTCTACTGTCTATGCTTTATAAATCTATATCCTAGTGATCTGTTGGCTGGGCCGTCCGAGGTTTTTCCCTTTGTGGTTTTCCTCGTACATCAGCGTCATGTGGATTGATTAATTTATTTTATCTACTATCACCTTAAATGCAAGCTTTTGTGTAAATAGATCAAATTTGGTAAATTATTTTTCCAAAATAAAAGTTTAAAATCAGTGCTAAGTTTCGTTAGGTTAATTTTGTTTAAAGGTTCAATCTTTAAAAAATTGCAAAACATAAAAATATTAGACTTGTGTTTATTCGGGCCATCCTTGCCTAAGAGTACACCGTAGGGGAATTTTCAGAGTTTAATTTGGTTCTTTTTATGATGCATTTATTGATGTAGGTGGAGAGAAAAAATAAGTAGATGGCGTTGTTCTAAAAGTTGATGTTAGAAAGCATTTTTTCATATCAATTTGGCATCTATACGATTAAATTGTGTAGACATATTTTGATCAGTTCGTGTTAAAGTAAATTTAGCTCATTCTTGGTTGCTCTTATGTTTAGGTATTTGCCACACGTCACGAGTTAGTTGGTTAGGCTTGAAATCAATCTAGAGTGATAAGAACTATGATTGTAATAACTAAGGGCGATATGTTAGTCTAGTTGTTGACTGAATTTGATTTATACGATCTCACAGTTTACAAACAGTACATAGATTCTTAATCGCAATGGATATTAGAATCAAAATATACTCATGCTTATTTCTTTGATTTACTTATGTGTGTGAGCAAGTTTATTGGGTAAATAAGCCCTATAAGTCGGGAAGTTATTGTGTAAATTTATCCGAGATCATGTTCCAAAGGAATCCACACTCGGGATAGATATTATAGATTGTGATACCCCCTTGATAAACTTATAAGCTTTACCAGTCAACCTCATTAGTTGATTATGTTAGTATGTTTTGGTGAAATGGAATAATAAACATTTTTATGGTAATAAAAGTGTTAGAAAAATATAAATTGTTGAAGTTATAGAAAAAGTTAATATTTCAGTATTTTGGATGTTATGAAAATGGGCATTTTTAGAAATATTGGTGTTAAACATTTTATGAAATAAAATATTTGGAAATAATGATTTATTGGTAAATATTTGGTGAAATATATGTTCAAACCATGTAACGGGATTTTTGGGTTAAAAATCCATTTTCTCATGAACATAAACTTGTAGTATTTTGACATTAAATGTGTAAGCAAGTTTAAAGAAGCATTTGTTGAATTTAACATAAAATAAGAAAAGTTAGAATTTTAGTCTTCAAGTGTGTGAAATTGGGACTAAATAATATGACGAGTATGAGGTTAAAAGACTACATGTTAATTAAAAAGGAAATGACAATTTTTTTATAAAGTGATCCTAAGTGTGGGTGTATTTCTCGAGTTAAAGGTAAAAAAATATTTTTGAAAAAAAAGTGATAGAAAGTATTCATTAAGTGTTAATGGGTAAAACATGTAAAGGGGGTTAGTGAGCATAACCTACTAATGTTGAGAAATATGAACACTTATGGGATTAAAAAGGGGTTAAAGGTGTAAAAGTATTTCCAATCAAGTAAATGATTACTCCCAAATGTAAAAAAGTGAAAAATGGTTAAAAACACCTAAGTGGCTAATGTTGATGGCTAAATTGTGTTTTGAGAAATTAACACTTGTGAAATGGAGTGAATGGTGATTTTGAAAACAAATGGGTAAAATGATAATTTTACTTAAAGTACAACATTTTATGGAATAAAATGTTAAAGAGTGTTTTGATACGTATGAACAAAAAATGAAATAAGTCCTTAAAGCGGAAATGATTTTTGGTGTAAAATCAACGTGAAAGAAAACAAAAGAACTTCAATGGAATTTAATGATTTTTCCTAAATGAATAATGGGAAAATGGGCAGTTAAGTCCAAGGTATTGGCTTTGGCTCAAAAGGGCAAATTAATGTGAACGTGAGAAAATGTTGAACACATTGACAAGCTGGGAATGATCTGATGAGCTTCAGGGAGGCTAACTCGAGTTGACAAATCTCTATGTATAAAGGTGATACCGAGAATACATCCTCCATAATTGACAAAGGGACTTATTGCTAGAAGGTAATGTTATTTGGCCTAAAGAATGCAGGGGATACCTATGAAAGGCTAGTCAATAAAATGGTCAAAGATTGGATTGACAAAATAATGGAGATCTATGTCGACGACATGCTGATGAAGAGTCGAAAGGTCGAGAACCATATGTCCAACCTGGAGAGAACCTTCGACATAATGGATTAGCACATAATGAAGTTGAACCCATCAAAGTGTGTGTTCAGTGTCGGCAGAGGTAAATTTGCGGGGTTCATGGTCAATTAGAGGGGCATTGAAGTCAATCTAACAAAGATAATTGCACTAATTTACATGAAGAAACCGAACAACACCAAAGACATTTAGTAGATGACAGGCCGAGTTGCTATGCGAAATAGATTTTTCTCGTGAGCAACCGATAAATGTTTGCCATTTTTTAAGATTTTGAGGAAAGTGTTTGTTTGGGATAAAGAATATAAGAAAGCATTTTATAAGAGGGTAGTCTCCTCGAAGCCTGGGAGTATAGTAATACAAGTAGAGGCATAACCCTATAAGTATCGTAATAAACGATAACCCAAATACTCTTAACAAAGACAAATGAATACACAATATTTTATATAATAAGCCCTCACATTGAACTCATAAATCTATCGTGTATAACTCAAATGGTGATAAAGGAAACCTAGAAATAACTTATTCAAAGGGAAAGTGAAGTAAGCACACTAGATACACCTTGACAGGCAACCAACACACCAACAACCTTTGATATCTCTCTAGTTAGCTATTAAAGCTTCACAATAAATGACAAGGGTTGGTAAGTAAACTCTCTGTTTGAAATAACTCCTCTTTCTCAGTATGTCTTTCTCTTGCTAGAAAAGAAATCTCTCTATAAGAAGTGGTTGATGATCATAAATAGACCCACACCCTTCCCTAGATATCTCAGTCTTCATTAATGTAAAAGACCTCCCTTTCACACTTTAAGTCTCAAGCATTAAATGCCCGATGGATTAGCACACCCTATGTCATAATCATTAAATGCCAAGACATGCCTTTTGCCCATACATTATGCATCAAAGGATTATCACAACATAGGTGGCTCACCAAACAGTTCGACATGTCCAATACCACAATGGTTTACTCAAGTTCGGATTGGATAAAGGGTAGGTGGTTAGTGAAGCCGCCAAAAGTAGATGTGATATTAAGTAGAGGGCTATTTGGCTCAAAGGTCACTATATGATGAAACTCAAGGTTACTCTGCATAAGCTTCCACGGTAAAGGTCTCTCGGCGTTTTACCAGGTGTATCTAATATGGTCAAGAAAAGACTTAACGCTTTCTCACTTCTCAATCCTCCAAACCAAGTCCCTCTGAAGTTTCCACGATAAGGTCATTCGATAGAGCATATAAGCTCTCCCAAGTCCTGCCAGGCCTTGTATCTCATGAGTATCGTTTGACCTCACACTCAATATTACAATCAATGTATTTAAAAGATATAGTTTGACTAAGTAAGAACGAAAGATAAAGAAGGACTCTCTCGATAAGTTTCCCCGCTAAGATGCATCACCGATCTGCCTCGCTAAGCTTCATGATGCTTCGTTCTCTTGAGCCTCTTCTATTAATTGGGGAATCTCTATCTAATTCAGAGATAACCTTCAATCCCCCTACATTTTCCCCTTTGTGTAGAGATTTGTTGTGAGCGTAAGAAATGTCTGCACAAAAAACTTCTCAATCTGATAAAACATCTATTATCCCTGGAAACTTTTTTTTGTCATATCTGACTCCTTGCCATTTTCGTTAGGACTGCCCCTAGGAACATAAATTCTCTTTATTTTCCCTGATAGAAGAAATTATCGACCTTGGAACTTGTAAAACTCTCCTTGATGTATCAGAGTTTTAGGCGTCTCTGTTTCAACTTGTTTAAAAAGAAAAAAAATTCTCCTCGATGTACCCGAGTCAAAGTTATCCCCGTTTAGACTTATGGCGAGGGGACATCATGAACTTTTTAAATTGTGCTATGAGAAACATCACTTTTTTGGATTTAAGGTTCTTCAACCTATTGTACCATCATTTGGGCTTGGAGCATGAGGACTTTCATTAATTGGGCTTTTTTTTGTTTAAAATATATTTCAAAAATTTTGGCGCCAAAAATCATTACTTCTTTCGAAAGAAACACTCTCTCTCCCAATAGTCACCTTATTAATGACGTGAGATTGTCTTTTGAATTGTCAGAGAACTCCTCGAAGCACCATGTGTCCATTTGTAATCATTATGGGTGGCTAGGCACGTGCTTTAGTGGGAAAACTCAACCGTCTGTTTGGATTCCAAACATTTAATATGTTTAACACTTAGTATTTTTTTCTTTTCACGCTTTCATTTGTTATTATCGTCTTCAGGGTGCTAAAGAGAGAGAAAAAAACATTTTCGCCATTGTTGATTTCTTCTCAAGATTTTCTTTGTCGGAGCTCTTTCTTCACTCTCTCTTTTTCACCTTCAACCACCACTACTCTGTTTCTCTTCTCTTCCTTTCTTACCACAAGATTTCTACTCCAAGATTCTCCCATGGCTTCTTTCAAGGCACCAGTTGCTTTCGCCACCTCTACTCTACCTACCACCACTATTATCTCTGCCCCAGTTTTGGATGTCATCGCTTTACTGGAAGTTCACCAAGAGAAACTTCGCTTTTACCGTCTCTCTCCCATATTTGGCGAAGGTGATAACTTATTGGGTGCTTGCAAGACTTGCACTTTGATTGCCAAGTATGATCTCTTACTTCTGGGTGATAAGGATGAAAATGCTACCGTTTGGGGTTTCTTCCCTTAGAAGGAACTATGAGGTTCCGTATTGATTGAGGTGACTTCCCTCGTTCTCACATTGACTTCGAAGGTCCTGGTGGTTTTCTATACCATTTCACTGCCTGGAACGCTTATATGCAGTCCACCTACTATGGTGCCCTTACTAAGGTTGGGCTTTATCGTGCCACCTGGTTTGGGGAGTTCACTCTATCCAAGCACAATGCTACATTACAGGTCCTGATATCCCATTGGAACATCATAACCCACACTTTCATTGCTTCGTGGGGGGAGTTTACCGTTACACTTGAGGATGTTTGTGAGCTACTTGGGCTTGAGCCCATAGGTACTTCACCCTATATTGATGAGGACTTATATGCTGAAGAAATAGAGGCCCGAGCAAACTTGGACCAAATCTGCAGGAGATGCATTGGTACATCGAACAAATCTACCTTCACCCCCCTTATTAACTACTTCTTCCATGCCACTTCTTCTTCTGATTTTGGCCCAGGTAAAAGTATACCCCTTAATTTAACTTCATACATACTTGTAATCCTTTCTGATTTTGTCTTGCCCGATAAGTCCCACGATCAACCTCGTCAGGATCATATCAATCTTTCTATCTGATTGGCTAAGCTCCCTCTGGCAGCCATGGTTTTGGGATCTTTTTACACTTGGCTGGATAAGACCCTCTTAGACATGGAATGATCTTTGGGTAAATATATATTGGCAAATTTTGCCAATACCATAGTCCTAACGGGTTTCCTTTATACCCGCTATCCCGAAATAACACCCAACAAAAAACCTCTTCCATCCGGAGAACTCATTAAGCCCCATCACCTATTTCACTTACATAAGAAGCAAAGATGAAAGGACATCCTTTTAATTTTTGACAAACTCAGTTGCTTTGTTATGAGGCCCTCCTGTGAAGACTATTTGGCTCACACTTGGAAGTTTTTTAGTCATGAAGCCAAAGTGGTCCAACCTACTTATGTGGAACTCATCATTGAGGAACCTTCATTTTTAGTTGTTCTTGCTCTAACCATATGTTACCTTCCCTATTATACTAAATGGGGATATATCTCAGAGCACTATAACCCCAATCACTGCAGTCGCTTGTTTGGTTACGATCATGGGGTTCCTCGCCCCGTTTTTTAGGAGTCTCATGCGAGAGCCACTTTATCTGAGGCTTGTGCCTTTTACACCATTTTAGTTGCCTCTACCATTTGCTCGGTGATAAGAGGTCGAATTACCATTTCTTCCCTTACTAGTAAGGGAGATGTGACTTTTGATTTTGTGTTGAAGTATTGGCCGACACAACTGCCCAAGATTGAAGAATTCATTCAAAGTCCCCCTATTTATCCAGTTTTCCCACCCTTAGAGTTGGGTCTCAAAGGCAATTCCATCCTGGGGGTTGAGTTACCTCTGAGCAAAACCCTCAAATCTCCCCCTAGTGATCTACCTCTCTACTTCCCTCTGGTCATTACAGTTGATTCTAATCCCCAAAAATCTCCAAGGAAAAAAACAATTGCCCCTGTCGAAGGGGCCTCTGGAGAAGGTACCATTACCGCAGGTGCTTCTGGTGAGGGGCCTTCTCTGCCCCCTTCTAAAAAATTAAGGATTTCAAAAAGTGGTACTTCCTCAAAATTTAAGTCCAAATCCCAGGTCCCCGTTGATGCCTTTCCCATTACCTTTGTTCCCCCTCTTATGTGTGCAAACTTAAGTGGGGAGATAAGAGCAAAATGTAAAGACGAGCTTGAACGTGTTTAATGTAAGTTTAAATGACACACTCCTCCCGTTACTTTCCCAACCGCATTTCCCATAATATAAGTGGATCCAACTAAAGGGGCCACATCAAGAAGAAGAAGTTCTAAAGGCCCATCTGCTGCTGGTGGTTCTGGTACAAGGAAGAAAACTTTGGGTACGAAAACCCAAAAGAAGCGTGCCTTTGAGGTGCAACTGCCATCTACTGCCCCTGGTCCAAATACCTTTCCTCCTCTATCTCCCCTTAAGACTATTACCTTTTATGACAGTCCCGAAGTTGCACATGGTTCCACTGAAGGAGCTTTTGCAGTCCCATCCTCGCACATGGTTATTTCATCCTACTCTTCTCCAAAGCAAGAGATATATTTTCCCACAATCCTTTTTTTATCTAAAAAAATTTCCTTAGTGAAATGTATTTTATAACCCTTGCATAAAGTTCTTTTGTCTTTGTAGGGGCATCCATCTGATACACCTTCTCCTCTCGTTAGCCATTTCGGGGGGGGGGGGGGGGGGGAGGAGGCGATTTGATGTTTCTGCAACCATTTCACCTCCCCCCGTTATCCCATGACTGGTCTAACATACTCCCGTCGTTCTGCCTCCCAATGTGCAGAGGAGAATGTTAGGCAAGCTGTTGCATCCGTTGCATCTGTTGGAGTCTCTTCTCAGTCAGAGGAGACTCCTTTGGCTTCTTCTGAGGCATCTCCTTTGCCTATGATTCCTCTGGACGTTGTTCCAGTCTCTTCAAGCCCTCCAGAGGTAATAGCTTTTTCACTTTTAGCTATCTTTTAAACTTGACTGTCTTATATACTTAGTATTTTTTTGCATTTCAGGTTGTAACTGCTTCTAATTTGGCCATATCTCTCACTGGTTCATTTATTCACTTCCCTTTGGTGAGGTCTATCACTGGGTTTGCCCCTTTTTTGACCATTACTGAGGTAAACTCACTTATTGTGCATTTTCCCTCCTTTATGTGGTGTTTCATGTGTCTAACACTTTGATATTATTTGCAGTTTTCTTCAGGTCTCACTCCTCTATCCCGTTCTGGGACTCCACAGGTTATCGAGGATACGGTTGGTTCATCTTCTAGACCAAGTGTTCTTTCGGCCCCTGTTGCCATTTATACCGCTGGAGTTCAAGAGTCTTCAGTGGAACCTTCCCCAATCTTGGCACTTGTGCCTTTTCGCAGGGAAGATGCTCTGCCAAGGGATGAGGTCCCACTGTTTGAAGGTTCAGCTGAAACCCAGAGGGGTGTTGATGTTACTCATGCAGTTGTTAGTCCTATAGTTTCTACTGAGGTAACTACTTCCATCACCCTTTTTTGCATAAGTCCTATCATTATGCCTGTTAAAATGAAGAATGAGAAGTAAAATATAACTTGCTTAATAATGAAAACCACTTGTTAAGTTTTTTCGCAAATTCGCACTTTCTAGGTGACTTAACAATGAAAATACACTTGTTCATATTTTTCTCAAACTCTACCTATAACAGTGACTTAACAATGAAAATATACTTGTTAAGAATTATCGCCAACTCCACCTATAATGGGTGACTTAACAATGAAAACACACTTATTTTAGGATTTTTTACCAACTCCACCTATAATGGTGACTTAACAATGAAAAAAAAATTGTTAAGATTTTTCATAAACTTATACTTCTTTATCGCATTTCAGGTCGTGAGGTAACCTGCTCCTACTGAAGAGACAACTCAGCGTGGTCTCTTGCCTGTTGCCTCTACTCATCAAGGACCAGTCTCTTAAAAGGAATTAAGTCACAATGATTATGGTTCATCTATCGATTTTCCATCTGATAGCAATCCGGTTATGAGATTCCTCTACCTAACATGGTTCCTCATGAGTTTTGCCTCATGGTCTTTTGTCAATCTCCCCAAATCTCTGTGTGTCATCATTCTATCATCGAACATATATTTACTCATCACCCCAAACCTTTATTACTGACTGTCTCTGTTAAAAAATAGTGGTGATGAGTTATAGGCTCCAGGGAATGTCAACCATTATTGCTAAGGTTGTAAATACCCAAACTTCAAGTTTCACTAGGCCCCTTATCAATTAATATCTAGGCAACTTGAGGGAGTTGGGCAAAGATGGCTTCCAACTCAACTGGTTGATTAGTCACTTAAATCTTTTGAAGGGCAATCGGTTGGAGAGCTAGATGGAGATCTGTTGAAAGCACTTAGAGACCCAACGGGCTGAGGAAGCTAGGTTGGTGGAGTTGGGCCCTCTTTTGGAAGCAGCCGATCTAGAGGTTAAGGCTACCAAAGAAGCTCTGCTCAAAGCCAAGAAAAAATATGAAGCCTTTGTCATTGAATGCACTTAAGTCTAGACTAGACTTGAAGACTCTATTAATACTCAAAGAACGTGTTTAGAAGCCTCTTCGGGCTTGCCCGGGGATTTCTTCTCCTCTCCTGACCTGTGGTTTCTTTTGGGAAGGCCTTTTTTATATTGTAATTTTTTTATTTTCTCATATGTAACTCTTGGGCAATAGTTCCCAATTTTGTAAGCCCTTTTAAGTATATGAATGAAAAAAGAAATTCTTTTTTACCATGTCATGCTTTGTCATTTGTTACAACTCTCTTCTATTCATTGTAAAGACTAAACTCTTATAATTTACAAGCAACTCTTTTTTCTTAACTCGTGAAAAGAATCACAACAAAGGAAATGACTAATAATGAATGGTAACATAACTTCAACAGTTTAACATAAAATAAATCTCTACATGAGGTTACTCACTCAAATATGATAGAACCTTAACCACTTGTTATTAATCTTAAAAGGTTTATGGTCTTCTATCTTTGAGATTAAGCAGTTACCTAAATCACGAGCCTCATTTACAATGAAAGGTCCCTCCCAATTTGTAACAAATTTAGGCAATGGGATCCCTCGAATGTGCTTCAAAGATGCCTTCAGAACTAGACCTCCTTCTACGAACTTTCTTGGCCTCACCAAGTTGTTATATGCCCTGGAGTGCTACTTCTCATACATTTAGAAGTGTTTCATCGTGTTGTACCTATGTTCATCCAGTGCTCCCAGCTATACATGTCTACTCTGAGGAAGCATGTTGCTTCGTAAGGCATATCGGGCCGAGGGAACTTTCAGCTCCTCTGGAAGTACTGCTTCAGGTCCAAATACAAGAGAGAACGACATATACCCTATGGGTTTCCTCTTTTTTGTTTGATAGGCCCATAAAATTGCCGGAATCTTGTCATCCCACAAACTTGGGAAGTCTTCCATAATCTTCCATTAGGGAGCCAGGGTGAAATGCTTCAACGCATATTCCCCATTCACTTGTTGGACCACCAAGTTCGAATCACCTTTGATGCACAATGAACGGATGCCCCTTCGAAGGGCCTCTAGCAATCCCAGCACTAACGCCTCATACTATGCTTCGTTATTGGATCAAGGGAAATCTAACTTATAAGAAAGGAAAATCTCTTCCTTCCCTTCTAAAAGAATAACCCCTGCCCCCTCTTCTTCTTTGCCAAAGAACCATCAAATTGTATAGTCCACTCTTCAAGGTTTGCTTCCAAAAAGTTGGCCTATAAATCATCTTCGGGAATGGTCTCACAGAGTGTCTCAAATATCCCAGACGAAAAGATTTTCAATAAGTCTACATATGCCTGGCTCTTGATTTCATGAGGGACCACACACTTCAAGTCATATTTTGAAAGGATGAGGAACCACCTAGCTGCTCTTCCAATCAAAATACTTCTTGCCAATAAATTTTTTAATGGGATCACATCTTGTCACAATATAAATTGTGAAAGACAACATATAATGTATAAGTTTTTATACTACAAACACCACGGCTAAATAATGTCTCTCTATACTAATATACCTTATCGTTGGTCTATATATGATCTAACTCAGATAGTAGACTGACCTTTCTTGCCCATTAATTTCCTGCTCCAAGATATCTCCGATAGATCTGGTGGTAAACATGAGGTAAAGCTGCAACGGTATCCATGCCCTTGGAGGAATCATCATTTCTAGAGAATGAGAAGTTTCTTTAGCTCGGTGAGAGATTCTTGGTGAGCTTCCTCCTATGTAAACTTTATGCCTTTTTACAGTAGCTCCATCAGTGGATGAGTTATCTCAATCAACCCGGGCACAAATCTCCTAAGGTAAGAGACTTTGCCAAGAAAACTTTTGAGCTTCTTTTACATTCTTGGACATGGCATCTCTAGGATCACTTGTTGTTTGTCCTGGTCCATATGCACTCCCTGCCGATCCACCATGAAGCCTATAAACTTCGCGCTTATAACTCCGAATTCTCACTTCAGGGGATTCATCTTCAGCTTGTACTTCCTTTACCGATTGAACACATTCCTCAAATCATCCAGATGGGACTCTTCCTTCTTCGATTTGATAATCAAATCATCCGTATAAAATTATAAGAATTTATGAAAGAAGTAATGGAAAATGGCCATTATCATTCTCTGATATGACGCTCCAGCATTCTTTAACCCAAAAGGAATCACTTTATACATGAAATTACCTAATGAAGTTCTGAATGTTATTTTCTCCGCATCTGTTGGATCCATCTTGATTTGGTTGTATCCCACATACACATCCATGAAGCTATGTATTTCATGCCCAATAGTTACATCGATCAAGCTATTAATGGAAGGCAGATGGAACTTATTCTTTAGGCAAGATCCGTACAAGTCCCTGAAGTCCACGTCGATCCCTATCTGGTTCTTGTCTTTCTTTTCCACTACGACAATGCTAGACGACCAAAGTGGGTGCTGGATTTGTTTGATGAACCCTGCCGCTAGCAACCATTGGGCTTCCTCCTTAATTTTCAGATCCAACTTTTGCTTATAAGTTCTTGTAGCTTGCTTCACCTATATGGCTGAAGGCATAACGTTCAACTTATGGCAACTTACTTCTTTATCCATCCTCTCCATCTCTATGTACCTCCATGCAAAAATGTCCTTGTATTATCTAATCAACTCAATCAAGTCCCTTTTTTTCTCTACGCTCAGATCCTTTGAAATGAAGACGGGCCTTAGATCTTTTCCTTTTTCGACTCGATCAAGCTTCTCCAGTTCCTACACCCGTGGCTTTGGGTAGTTCATCATGTACTCCGATTCTTCTTCTACTTCCTCTATAAATTCTTGTATGTTTGAGTTGTCTATGACCATTCACTTCTCCTGTTAGTCCATCAAAAAACATTCAAATACCGGGTCAGCCTCTGCAACAGCTCTTTCGACCGCCCCCTTATATCATCATCTTTTGTTATCACTTTTTTATATTACTTATTGGCCGTCATAGCTGCCTTTCATTTCCTATCACTTAAAGCTTTTGCCAATTTATTTCCCAAAAACCTGTTCAGCACGCTTTGTCATTTGACCTCGTGCTCCATCGGGTCCATTTTGAATCTCATCCTATCTCTCAGTTATTTAAATATATTTTGAGGTTTGGGATCGATGTGGTTAGACTCCTCAGCTACTTTTCTCCTACTTGCTCCTTTGTTCCTCTAACTATTCATAGGCCCTATCCTTTCTCTGATAGAGGGAACTCTGGTTTCCTCCATTCATCTCGTTAAGACTATTGCGTCCTCTTCAAGCTCTGTATAAAATGATGCATCCACCAAGTGAGCCCCTTTGATTATAAAAGGCTTATTTATTGCCCGTATAAAAATCTCAGTCCCCTTCATATTTGCCTTAGCGTACTGGTTATATGTCAAAGGAACTAAGCCGTGGTTGCGCATCCACACCCTTCCTATCAAAAGATGGTAGGAAGTAGAACTATTAATCACATAAAACTTGATGTGTGAAGTGAGATTCCCCATTATAATCCCTACGTTCACATACCTAATTGACTTGGAGGACTAGTTGTCATAACCAAATATCACCAAAGGCATGGGTATCAATCTTACCTCATAGATATTGGATACGTGGAATGAGTTGATAAGCATGATGTTTATAAATGCTTCCCCATCTGTTAGATCTCTCGTAAAACTTACCCAATTGATACTTGTCGTAACATATAAGGGTCTATTATGAGGTAACCTCATAGATCTATTATCATCGCTGAAAGTTACTTTGGACAGGAATTTTCTTACCAGCATGACCACGACCCCCCTTAATCTCAGCAATGGAACTGTATTCTTTCGTGTAATGTATTCACTTGGGTTATCTCCAGTTTTCTTTCCTTCGGCATTCCCACCTGATCGAAGAACTATAAGAATTTGGGAGACTGCGATACAACATGGTATTACAGCCTTTAGTCTACTTCCTCGCTATCAATGTTATACACAACCTCCACATCCCTTGAGCTTGCTTCGTCATAAGCTATTACAACATTAACCATCCCTCTTGTGCAGTTTTCTAATGCTTTCTCAAACTTTTCTTGCTCCACCACCTGTTCCCTATCCTCCCTCTCAACTTCTTCATCATAAGTAATTACTAGGTTAACTGCATGTGCTGGTGGTGGGTTATTGTTGATGTTCTCTTGAGGGGTCTGCAAAGTCCTCACCTTCATATGCTTGCTTATGATATTTCTCAGCGTAAAACAGGTTGCCGTTGGATGACCAATCTTCTGATGGATCTGGAAGTATTTCGGATTAGCTTTCACTTCTGCTTCTGGCTCCACTACTGGAGTATCCTTGGGCTCATAGACTGTTCCCCCTCGCACCATGGTGTTGTAGCAACTAAAGACCTCTTTAATAGTACAATACAATGGTGGTGGATCCTCTCTATCTCTGCCAAACTTCCTCTTATTGTCCATTTTTGGCTGCTTGCCCCCTCTCCTCCATCGACCACATCACACAACAAGTTGTAATGGCCACCTAATATTATAGGCACCACGATCGGGTTTGGACGTTTAACCAATGAGATGTTTCTTGCTACTTTTAAAAATTCCGCAAAAGTTCCTTCGCGTGTTTCATTTGTAAGGTGATAGATGTACTCCGGTAGCAAACCTTCAGCATAAATCTAAAGCAGACTGGACTTCTTATCCTCCTCCTCCACATCGAGGGACCTATATTTGAATCTTCAGATGTAGGCCACCACCTCCTCTCCTGGTCGTTGCTTTTCCTTGCCCAACTGTGATAACGTAAATTCATCTTCTACCAGAAAAAACTTCTGGATAAAAAGAATGTGCATTTTCTCCCACGTTGAGACACTCTTTGGTACCACGTGAGAGCAATAGATATATGCTTTATCAGTGAGGGATTTAGAAAACTTCCTCAACATTAACTTGTTATTGTTGAAATGGGGCCCTAAATGCTCAATAAATCGCTTAATATGCTCCTTTCGGTTTCCTCCCTTCCTTTTGTATTTCTCAAAGATAAGAAGAGTGTAATCCTTCGGGTAAAGTTTCTCATTATACGCCTCATAATAGGGAGAAAAAAATCATCATATACTGATGCTACCTCGCTAGCTGACTGCGAGGAAGATGCTATCATCTTTAGCATTTCTTTATGCATCTCATTCTTTATTTATTCTAAGGCAGATGCAAGGGTTTCCTCAGTCGTTGGAGCAATGGTCTGAGGGACCACAGATGGAATACCTGCTAGACCTGGGGTACACACCATTGGAATAGGGGTGGGGACAGTGTTTGTGGGGATATGTACAGTTGGAGTTGTGCTCGATGGGGCTATCGGAGCAGCTATTGGTGTATGAAAGAGCTGGGGTTTAGTCCCCCTCCAAAAGTCATTGCAGTTACATGAGTCTGCAAGAACTCAAAGCATTTGCCCATGATAAGGGCTATCTGTGCCTGTCCCATCATGTTGCTAGTAGAACCTGTGTGACCCCTGGGATTCATGTTTTTATTTGAACTTGGAGAACCTCTACCCGAGGTACCCCATCCCTAGAAGCCTCAAGATCCCTCAACTCTTTTTCCTCATTTCTCTGAATTGCATCGAAGTCAAAGGTACATTTAATGTTATCTTGCACCATACTTATAGAAGAATGACTCCCCAAGATAGTTGCCAAATGTAAGAGGGTAGTCCCCTTGAAGCCTGGGAGTATAGTAAGACTAGTATATGCGTAACCCCTATAGGTATGGTAATAAACGATAACCTAAATACTCTTAACAAAGACAAATGAACACAGGATATTGTTATAATAAGTACTCAGATTGAACTCACAAATCTCTCGTGTATAACTCAAAGGATGATAAAGGAAACTCAAAAGCAATTCATTTAAAGGGAGAGACAAGTAAGAGCCCTAGATACACCTTGACAGGCAGCCAACACACCAACAACCTCTGATATCTCATTGGTGAGGTATTAAAGCTTCATAACAAATGACAATGGTGGGTAAGTAAACTCTCTGGTTTGTAATAGCTCATTTCTCTCAGTATATGTTTCTCTTACTAGAAGTGGTTGAGACCCATAAATATCCCCACCCCTTCTCGAGATGTCTCAGTATTCAATAATGTCAAAGATATCCTTTTCATACTTTAAGTCTCAAACATTAAATGCCTGATGGGTTAGCACACCCTACTTCATAATCAGTAAATGCCACGACATGCCTTTTGCCTATACATTGTGCGCCAGAGGGCTGTCACAACAGAGGTGGATCATCAAACTGTCTGACTTCTCCAATACCACAGTGGTTTACTCAAGTTTGGATTGGACAGTGGGTAGGTGGCTAATGATGCCACCTGACGTAGACGTGACATTTGGTAGAGGGTTGTTTGGCTCAAAGGTCACTATACGATGGAACTCATCGTTACTCTGTACAAGTTTCCATGGTAAAAAGTCTATCGGTGTTTTACCAGTTGTATCTAAGATGGTCAAGAGAAGCCTTAATGCTGCCTCACTTCTCAATCCTCCAAACCAAGTCCCTCGGAAGTTCCCATGGCGAACATATAAGCTCTCCCAAGCCCCGCCACGCCTGAAACTCATTGTGTCCTAGAAGTTTATATGCCCATTCGATAGAGCATATAATCTCTCCCAAGCCCTATCGGGCATCAAGATACTGTCCTAGAAGTTTGATCGCCTAAGTTTTTAATTCCACAAATAACCTCAACAAGTGTGGATGGATGGATATGATGAGAATCTTCTCAACTTGTATGATTCTAAGAGTAATGCTCAGAATGTTTCTTATAAGAATGGTTGGCTCAATGCCTTAATAGTTGCCAAGGTGAACAAAGATCTAAATTATGGTAATGGTATGATCTCGATTGCCCCGATTATCAGAATCCTCCTTACTAGAGCTGTCAACAAGTCGTGTCAACGGGTTAACGAGTCGTGTTAACGGGTGAAAACACCCTTAACCTGTACACGACCCATTAAGGCTAACGGGTTCAATGACAATACACAAACACGACCCGTTAATATTAATGGGTACACGACTCGAACGTTAACACCCGTTAATAGTAACGGGTCTAGACGGGTAATGGGTTGGGTGACCCTATATTACCCGTTAATACCCGTTAGTACCCGTTAATACCCGTTAGTCTCCATGGGTGTAATATTAGTTCGGGTTGGGTTATAATGGGTGTAATATTAGTTCGGGTGACACGACCCAATAAAACCCGGTACCACTAACGGGTAATAATGGGTATGAACGGGTTTAATCGTGTAAGAGTACAAACCCAAATATGACCCGTTATAATAACGGATCTACTATGTTGACCCTTTAATGACCCAAACTCGATAAGACTAAACCCATTAACTTATAATTTCATGTCGTGTCATATTATCGTGTGGTGCCTCATTTTTCAAGGTCTATTCCTTACCAGCCTGATGTTTCATCGATCCCATTGGATGTCATTACTATTATCCTGATAAGGACGTGCCTAGGCGATAATGGGATTAATGGTTATGATGGGCTTTAACAACCTCTACACTTGGTCAACTGGGTGACTCTTGGAGGGCCCTCAAGAATTTGAGACTTGATTGAGGCTGTTCGACCTTCTATGTTGGACGTTCCGCCTGCTGGAGTTGGACCTTAAAAGGATGAATCACTTCGATCGCATAACTAATCCATCTATGTTTACTTATTAATTGCAAGTTATTTCAAGGAAATTACAAAAAGTGAATAATTTGCATTTTAATATTGATTTTTGGTCCCTGGTAATTTCCTTGAAATAACCTTTGGTCCCTAGTTATATTTTTTTCTTCTGCTCAATCAAATCTCGCACAGGAGTGGACATACCTACTGCGTTTTGAATTGTACCTACTGCACTAGGAGCATGTGGTGTAGTTGAATCAACATGAACATGTGACTCCAAATTAACTAAGGAAGAAATCGTTGTACAAATATATGACCCAATAGTTTGAGGCATCCCAGTAGGGGGCCTAGGCTTTGGATCACTATCTTTAACAAGATTTTTGGCATTATCTTCGATGTTTAATTGAAGGGCAATAGGTTTTTGGTGGGCCAGAAAATTTTCAGGATGGTTTGAAGAAGAAACACCCAAGTGTGTCTGCGTGTTAGGATTATTCATAACATATTTTTTTTCAAATTATTCATACCATGAACGGGAAGCTTAGAGACCTCTTTTTGAAGATTCAAACACTCATTAAATGAGTGACTAACTTTTTTTGCAAAAGTTACAGAAAATAGGAAGATTTTCATAAGAAATTTGAACATAAAATCCACTCAAACCTCTTTCCACTAAAATTCGGTCAGGGGGCTTTTAAATGAGGTCAACTTCCACCAACACTCTAGCAAAGTTACCATGTGTTCTTTTGAGAGTGTTTTTGTCAATACGTAGAGGCAAACCCACTCCCCTAGCAATTTGTAAAAGAAGTATAGGATCCCAATATTCTTTACATGAGCCCAAAAAATGCACCCAAATAGTGGCAGTGGACTGAATATGTAAGTCCGAATGAAAGTTAGGGTTCCAAATAAATAACTTGAATGAACCATTTGGCAAAGAAGAACTCCTCAAGGACCAAACCGTAATCATATTAGTAGATGAGGAGAAACATATATTATAAAAACCTTTCTAATTCGTGTGAGAATCCAGTGGCTTTGGAGCTTCCAAATGTTGTTGAGAGCAAGTTTCAAGTCCACCACTTTCTATGGTTTTGAACCTTTAGCAAGAACAATTCTTCCAATGAGATTGAAGAACTAAAATTTTTAACAACCTCTTAATAAGCATTATCATCTATTCTCATAGCAAATGTGTCTCCACATAAGTATGGATCACTAAGAGAAGGCAGACTTGTTGACTTCACACTTTGTTGAAGAATATCATTTTTGTTACAAATAATTGTAGCAAAAGATGGTTTCGAGATAATAGCATCATGAGATGGGTGATTAAGAGTGGATGGGGGATTTATCTTTGGGGCTTCAAATGGTTTAGGATCAAAATCCAAGCAAAATGGTGGGTTTGGATCCATAGAAAGAAGAACAAATTATGTCAAGAGGAAAAACTCTAGAGAGAAGGAGGTTCTCTCACTAGCCATTTAGAGAATAAATTTTATAAGCAATTGTTTCATGCTTTGTTAATCATCAAAACATTTTGGGTCTGGTTGTTCAATGGTCGACCAACTAGTTAATTTATATTCATATATTTCAATAAGTGATGGTCTTTGGTTGAGAAATTAATCATCCTTAAAATATTACATTTAAAATAAAAGTATCCTTGCTTGGGGATCAAATGGTGGTCTTCGGTGAACCAACCAATTAGTCTCAAAGAAGTCCTTTAAAATAATAAAATCATTATAATGATAGAGAATATGCAATACGCAGTTCATTTGATTAATTGATCTTCTTTATTAAATATTCACTGCCTACGACTTTAAACAATGCAAAGAGACTAATTCTAGCATAATGAACATGTACAAAAAAATCTAGAAGAATGTTTGAAAAATAATTCGAAGCTGAAATAAATTTGGACTTAAAAATAAAACCCCCTTAAGGTTAGTTTTGTTTCATGCTTGGAGAACTTCTTTTCCCTCCATTTTTTTGAAGAGTTAGGCTCCCTGTAAGTCATCTCTAATAAATTTGAATGGACCTTCCTAATTAGGCCCAAGTTTTCAGTCCGAGGGTTTCTTTGCATTGCCCAAAATCTTTCTAAGCACATAATCCCCGACCTTGAAGCTCTTCGCCTTGACCCATTTGTTATATTGCTTGGCCATCTACTACTGATAGGAGGTAAGATTTATAAAGGCTCACTCTCTCTTTTCATTTGCTGGGTCAAGTTATGCTCTGATCACTTCGTTATTGATATTTTTTTTACTAAGGAGGACTTCATAGTCAGTAGGCTTGTTTCTATTAGAATGATAATTTCCACCCCGTATGTTAAGTCAAACCATTATTTTCCCTATTAATCTCCTCGGCATAGTTAGATATGCCCAAACAATATGGAGAGTTGGTTGACCCTGCACCCTTCGCTTTTTCCAACCTCTTTCTTATCCGTCGAGGACTATTTTGTTAGAATCTTCTAGTTGCCCATTTCTCAAGTAGTAGGCCACTGAACTATAGTAATGATTAATCTTATGCTCATCGCAGAAACTTTGGAAGAGGTTACTCTCAAATTGAGTTTTATTATATGTTATGATAATTAAAGGAATATCAAAATGAGTAATGACATTCCTCCAGATGAATCTAGTCATATCCATATTTCAGATGCTTGTCAATAGTTCTCCCTCAACCAATTTGGAGAAATAGGTTGTGCTGACGAGGAGGGACTTCCTGCTACCAGATGCAATAAGTATTGGACCAAAAATGTTTAGTTCCCATTGCGTGAAAGGCCAATGGCTTGGCTAATGCACTAAGGGTGAGAATAGTTGGAAGTTCTTGCATTTTTGAACGTTAAAGATCGCATCTCGTTGCATGTATGGACATCAATACCCTTTTTTCATAGCCTTGAATACCAGATATCTTCCCCTAATGTGGTTTCCACATGTTCTTTTGTGCAAATCGAGAGGGTCAGGTCGACATTGTTTGGGTAAACACATGTCAAGTATGATATTGAGAAAGAACGTCGATAAAGCTTCTCGTCTGGCAATAAATGGAACCGAGCAAACTTTACTCAAATTTTACGTGCCTCCTTCTTGTCATTAGGAAGAAAGTCCTTTTTCAAGTAACAAACTATCATATCTGTTCAACTTGGGGATGCCTATTGATATCCATAACTTACTCGGCCATCCTGTTCTTGTTGATGCTGGGTTGGTCGAGGTATTCTTTTTTAATTATTCATTTAGGATCTCCTTTCATTATCAAAGCAATAGTGGCAAAGGCATCACATAACTATTGTTCCCTCTTGGTAATCATTGTATTTGTACGTTTTTTAAGTGAACGACTAGGTGTTGGTCCTCTTCAAAGTATGCCTCCATTCATTCATCTCAACATTGTAGTCTTCTGATATCTAATTTTATATAATCTTTGAGTTGTAAAATACGTCAAGGTGACGAGTGCCACAGAGAGGGCCTTCTTCAAACTGCTGATCAACGCTTTGTACTTCACCTGATTATGGGAGGCTTCAAAATCCAAGTGTATTGCCTACTTGAGGAAAGTTTTCTCTATGGATACTAGCACTATCCCCATCTCACGTCCTTAGAATTAGAGGATCCATCAACATTAATGGTTCATCTCTCCCCTTATTTATCCAGTTGCTTAATATTATCTTCATTTTTTTATGATGGCCTCCACTCCTATAGCTAGGGAATTTAATGATAACCGGGACCTGCCACTTTGATTGACGTCCCAGGCTAAAACTGGATGTCAAACATCTCTAAATCCACTAACCACTTGGACATCCGTCCAGATAGGTTGGCCTTTGAGAGGACATACACAAGTTTTTCTGATTAGAGGTATCTCTTCTTAACGCCGAGAAAGATTTTGCTCGCATAATAGATGGGATCTTGACTCCCATTGTTTTCACACACTTGATATGATCTAACTGCATGATTGGATTGTAACACCACGTATTTTTGACTATTTAAAATTTAATTTATTAAGTTATTTTTTAATTACACGCGTGGCATAATTTAATCGAATTAAATATTATGTGTTGACGCTGATATTGGACAAGTACCCTCGATATATGTTGATGCTGATATTGCAACACATTAGTCATTTAGTCTAATATAACAATGATCCATCTAATCACCCTGTTGCCACCTCTGGTTGGCTTGGACATCCCCTTAGGGTGTCCCTTCCTCTGACTTGGCAAGGTAGGTCTTATTTAAGACAAAATTAAAGTCCCCAGTAGTAAGAATATTATCTAGATTATGTTTTCACTAGATATATTTTATTCCAGTTGATTTGTTATCCTTTAAGTTGGAAGCAAGTGGGTTAAATGAAGATTCCAATTGGAAATATGAGAATCATTAATTTTGAAAAGCGAATTAATTTTAAATTAAACTTGTGAGAATTTAACTTTGTATTATTTTTAAAGTGTCATACCTCACTGTCATTTAAAAGTAAAAACCCATCGAACATCATAGTTCCCTTATGGAGTGAGATTTCTCGCTGGGAGATTAAATTACCCCACCTTGAACCAGATAGACTATCGTCTTTCAATTATGTACCTGGACAATTCAAGATCCTTTGTCTAAGATAATTATATAATCAACACCTTTTGGTCCCAAAATTAATAAAAGTGACTCCGTTGAGGAGGCTATAATTAATTATGTTTAAGTGTACACTATTGGTTCATTCTTTGAAATATAACCAATTTGTGTGGTTTTCACCTATCTTGGTTTTTAGGTTTGATTTTAATTGTGAACGTTCCAGACAATGCAATGGTCTTGCCAATCAAAATATCTTTGCCTTATGATAATATCAAATGATTATTGTGCTTCCCTAAGGTAAGACTTTAATGTGAGTGATAAATTACAATAATTAACTAGAATAAAGAAAAATAGTAAATTGCATGAATTAAAACAAAAGTAAAGCTTTGAAGTAAAAGAAAACAAATGCGGTAAAGAAATGATTACACCACGAAATATAAAGCTAGAACATAAAAAGATTAAATATAAGGGCAAGAAACTTTTAATAAACTTGAAACAAAGTCATAATCTACCTTAAAATCTACTTTGAACGAAAAGGAAAGTAGTAAATAAATGAAAAGAAAAGAAAAGAAAGGAAAATAAAGGATAAAATGAGTAAATATAGTTTTTCTTGAGGGACTTATTTTCTTTATTTTCTCGTTGCATATTTACAGAGTTTCTTCCCATGCAACATAAATGTCTTTGTAACTATTGAGTGGTTACACATCTCAATTGGGATTTTCCTGTCTAGGTGCCTTAGCGCTCTATTAAACGTTGTTTGGTATTTAATCCACGTCCAATGACTTGACATTTGTTAAATGTTTAAGTTTCTTTTATCATAAATCCCATGCATTTCACTTGAATATAATTTTTGTTTAATAATAATGCGTGACAATATCTTATTGGTTGGTAATTATATGATGTTAACATACACTCCACACAATTAATTTTTGGAAAAAAATGCATTTAGCGTACTCACGTTCATGCCATGATGACTTATGATCACATTTGACCCATGGGACACCCCACTTAAAATAATAACGGGTGGCCAACCCTATACTATAATAAATCAAGAATCTTAAGTGGATCATTCTCAGCATCTACTGTCGATACTAAATAAACCTAGCTAACTACCCAATACTACAATAAGCGGATGCCAATTTTTTTTAAAACATACAATGAACATCATACCAACAATAACAATTGATCAACATGATAAAATGTACACACATTCCATAATAAAAGAAGTACTCATATAAAACATAATAAGTACAACAAAAGAAATATACCTGAATATGCTATCGGGTCACAGACAATACAACATCCTGAGGAAAGAAAAATAAAATTGCTACATATGACTCTTGGGTATAAACCCGATATACAAAATGAATCCTATCTAGATTTATAAGAGATAGGAAGCGGCTATAATAAAAATCCTGCAATAGTCCACAACTGCTACAGCTCCGAGGTCACTGGATAGAGAGGAATCACTAGCATCCTTACGGTGGGACACCTATAATACATTATAGTTTATATATAGCAAGAGAGAAATATAAACGAGTCAGAACCCGAGGTGTGAAAACATTTTTAGCAAGTGCATTAAAATGCATAATAATTATAAATGCACAATTTCATGATTAAGGTGGAGTCGCACTCTTAAGGAACTCATACTCACCCCTTTACTAAAGCGCGCACCTAAACGTATGCACATGAAACTCAATTACTACCCGACACATTCTGTGGATAAATCAATCTTAATCTATGCATAGTCTACACCCGCGTAACCCACTATCTCGAGTATAACCCAAACTCATCTCCTTCTATCATATCCTAAGTTTACGCCCGAACTTAGGCGTTAACGTATATATATACACACACACACACACACACACACACACACACATATATCTTACTAGAATTCATTAGTTTGAACTTATTAACTTTAACAAGTTATTAGCATTAAAATAGTCACACCTCATCTTATTATTCTTATAAAGTAACATTTCACCATAACTCATAACCCTAGTACCAAGAACTAAAATTCTCCCCACTCCCAACACTGCGCGACGTTTCGTGCGTGGGGCGTCTTGCAAAGCGAAATCCAAACAAGGAACCCCCTGATACACTACTACTTGACAATGTTGATCGTCGAGATGCATTATGCCTTCAACACACCACACATATACCTTCTGCTAATTATTATGAACTACCATCCCTAAGTTCATAAATAAGATATCGCACAAAATCTGTAGGATATATAACATTATTTCTATTTATAAGCACCCTCATTCAACCCTAACAATCACGTACACATAACATATCTATCGTGTACTAAAAAAAATACCCATATCACATTCACTTATAGGACATATAACATTATCCTAGTTATAAAATACGGTCATTCAATTCTAACAAACACGTACGCATAACACACATATTGCGCATTTAAATCATCCAAAACATATTCACTTATAGAATAAAAATATACTATACTTCATAATGCTATCATCTTCCAGGAATTACTCACTTTATCCCGGGTTACCTGCCATCGGACTATTATCACACCGCCCTGGTAATAAAACAAAACACAATGCGTGGGAAGTGGTCATAGTTCCGAACCTGAAAGTGAGAATGAATCATACCCAAGACTTCTCACCCAGAATAAAATCACGCAATAAATAATGGACGACTATGACCTGGGGACTATATGCTCCAGGCACCTCAAGCCAGGGGCCTCACCCACAACGCACAACTTCCCATGATAGCATTGGAGGGGTATGCTCACACAATAAGTATATACATCATTCACACTGGATATATATGAGATCATATAATATATACAAACCATCACACAAACCATCATATAACATTTTTTTGGTGAAAATGTTCTAAATCCTTCTTGGGAATTTTTGGAATTTTCTGAGGATTTTTCAGGGCTTTCTGGTATTTTCTGGGAATTTTTGTACGAAATTTCAAGAGGGTGCGGGTCGGCATGGTGCAGGGGGTGCCATTTGGTAGTGGCATGGACTTTTGGGCTGCCTCGGGAAGGTAGGGGACAGTGCTGATCGGTGGGTGGGGGATCGATGCCGATCGGCATGACCCTTGGCATCCTATATAAAGGGGGAGAATTCTCTTCATTTTTCATAGCTCTTTGATTTCTTTCTCACTGCGATTTTCCTCTGCAAATCGTTCTAGCATTCCAATCTTTAAGAAATGGCCGCCTTTGTGAGCAGTGCAGCGCATAGGGAATGGTTAACTGTCGATGACTGGGCGAACGTAGAGTGGAGGGCTAAGGCGCCTCTTGCTTTGGGGATCGAGAATACCTTTCACTCATTTGAGCCGGTTGCGGATGAACGGACTTTGCTACGGGAGCCGTCGCGTCTCACTCCTCGAGGGTGGTGAACCCTGGTGGTTATGTAAGTAACCTGACTTTTGGCATTTCTCTCTCTTTTTGGTGAATTTTCTTTTCTTGAATTTTGACAAGGTTTCTCCTTTTGACAGTCTGATATCTCTTTGAAAAACATGCGTGCCTGTGGGATGACGTGGTTTAAGGACGTCTAGGATAATCTTCCACCCATGGTGCATTGGGTGATATCATCAACAGGTTTTGGGAGGTTGGCCTCTGCATTTGATGAAATGCCTCGATCGACAGCGGTCTTGTGAACTTTGGGGAAGAGATGGTGGGACACTATCCACACCTTCCATTTCGACTTTGGGGAGATGACGGTGACTCCCATAGACGTGCAGCTGCTATTGGGGCTGGATTGTGACGGAGAGCAGATAGAGGTGGATTATTCTCTGAGGGTAAGGTCGGAGGTAGTGTGTGCTGCACTTGGTGACGTAGGGAGGACAGTCTTTGGGGATTCCATCCGATTGTTCTTGATGAAGGATGTTTTGCTGAGTAGAGTGGTTGATGTGGAGGACGGGCTTCAGGTGAGACTGATGGCCCAATTGTTCATCTTGTTGGTGCTGGGTGGCTTCATGGCGGCGTTGAGTGGCGAGGTCGTCCATTTTTGGTTCTTGCCGTACTTGAGGATGTTTTTGAACATCCCTCTCTATGATTGGGGGAGCCTGACTTTGGCGACCCTCTATTTTTTTAGATGCATTCAGCCGGTGCTGCCGATAAACTTTTACTAGAGCCACGTATCTCCTCGAGGTATTTCTTTAATTTTGTGTATTTTCCTTTCATGCATTCACATTTTCATTATGTGTCTCTTTTTTATTGTTAATTCCTGTCTTTGGAAGACGTGGTTCTATGAGGTGATTGGGTGTAATACCCAGCTCATCGCTCTGAAGGATGATACTGCTGGGGACTTTGTCGATTGTATCGATGGCGGAAGGCCAATCGGCAGTCGAAGGGATCTCTCTTTCTGGAGGCAGTGCATTAGGTCTTGAATGGCCTGATCAGTGGAAGGGTAAGACTCTTTCCTTTTCAGTCTTGGTTTTGGCACGTTCTGATTTAGTATTGACTTATGCTTGCTTGGGGATTTTTAGGTGACCTTTTACCATTGGGGGACATCCATTCAGGATACGGGGGTGATCGGGGTGAACGTGCAAATGCGGTGCTTACTGGTGCCTAAGTTTGGCCATTCTTGGTATCTTGGGGAGCGGGTGGTTCGGCAGATTGTTGAGGAGGAGGTGGTGGTGCCACCTACACAGCATCCTATATCCATGAGGCGGGAGCGGTTGATGCCGGAAGATGCGAGGATTACGGCGATGATCGGTGAGTCCTACTTATTGTATACTGATACGACCGCGCTGTATGACTATATAGACTTTGTAACTAGCTGGTCGATGGCGCCCAGCATATATGACGCCTTGCCTTTCCCTCCTGTGGGTTCGAGTCGGGCGGTGGGGTCTTCCCATAGTGGCGGTGGTCCGGAGACGGTGGCGGCCATGGCTTCAGAGGTTCCTTTCGTGCGATTACACGCTCCTTTGTACAACATTAAACGAGCTGATGGAGGGATGGTGCCTATGTTGCACCGTCCTCATGCGATGGATTCGAAGGAGTTGGGTTTGACAGAGGAGGTTCTTCATCCTGAGGTATACCTTCTTGCTCTTTTTTGGTTCTTTTTCTGTTTTGATTCCTCTTTGATACTGATTTTGGCCCTTTTTTCTGCAGCAAGTTCGGGTGTCGACCACTTGGCTGAGGGATATTAGAGAGTGGATATCTTTGGCGACTGCCCATATTCGGGATGCGGTCCTGGTTCTTTCTTGCTTGGTACCGTCTGCTTCATCCGGGGAGGACTCTAGCTCGGGTAGTGGTGGTGCGTCGTCTCGTTGTAGGGGAAAGAGCGTTACAGGGGTGGAAGCTCTTAGAGACAGGGGTAAAGGGTAGGTGAGAGAAAGAGGATGTGGGTTCGGGCTGAGTCACGTTATTTTTTGCTTTTCTTTTATTTCCCGCAAAATTTGATGTAACACAGAAGAACATATATATATGCAATGTAATGCAATGGGATTTCTTTATTATCTTTTATTAATGATGAATGGGTGAATGCATGCACATGCGATTTTTACTTTGCTGCTGAGATTGTAAAAAGAGATGTTTTGGGGATTTTGAAAGAAATTTTTATTAAGATAGTAAGGGGATTTTTGAAATTCTATTGAGAATATTAATTTATTTTGAGTTTTTTAAATTTTGGCAAAAGAGGAAAGAGGAAAATGTCTAAGAGTAGGGGGTTGCCGATCGGCAAGCACCTTGTCCTGCTTATCGGTTGTCAAGTCCTGTCCCATCAATTCAAAGCTTTGATTAGTGCCCCCTTCAGCCTTTGGTACTTTTGTGGGGTAGGATTCCCTCGGATTTCTGCCGGAATTATGTCTCTTGTGAGGGTTCTCACGTATAAAAAAGGTAGGGGTGTCGTGTTTCCCTCACACCTTCACATTCTTACTTACTTGCCTACTATCTCTTAGTCTTGCAATATGGCTCTCCTTGGTAGCATTGAGTTTGCAAATTACCTCGAAGCCTTGGAAGCGATGTGCTCTTATAACGTCGACTATGATACTTTCAATATGCGTCGAGTTTCTTTATGGCGCAATCGGCCCATTGAGTGGAACATGCTGATGACGGCAGTACAATTTTGGTACCCTAAAGACCATGTATTTCGTTTTGGGTTGGATGAAGTTTGTCCTACCTATGAGGAATTTTCTGCCATGCTGGGGATAAATCCCAGTGTTGCTGCGGCTTTACCCGAATTTTCCCGTTCTCCCAGGGATTTGCTGGCTGGGCTTCTTCGCATTTTGCCTTCGACGACAAGATCAGTGGTTGCTGGAGGAATAATTTCCCTCCTGGTGGTGTTGTAGTCCGTACATTTATAGGAAGCTGGCGATGATGGATACACTGGAGCCGTTGCTCTGGGCTTGGTTTCAAAATTATTGCTGGTGACTGGGGAACTGCTGGTGGATTAAAAACTTGTAGCCATTATTTCATGGATGTCATACCGTCGCAATCTTGTGGCAGTGATACTGGTGAAGACCCTAAATGGTCTGGATGCTTGGAGAGAAGGCCGGTCTGACGTCCTGCAGGGTAGCCCCGTGATGCTATTCATGTGGTTGTCTGAAAGACTCCGCCTGTTGACTCTTCCAGAATATTCGTTGTCGATTGTACCCAACTTCTTTTTGTGTCACTTTTTCTATGTTGATCTGGATATTGCGAACTGAGAGAATTGGTTTGTGGAGCATGGGGCTCGAAATTTGTACTGGTCATTGCCTTAGTGGGGATAATTACTGCCTGTTCTGGAGCTAGGAGAATACCCATATGTACGGCTGGTCGATCTCAGAATGACCTCTTTCTATTTCCCTTGGTGGCTTCAACGCCAATTTGGCTGGGCACAGGTCGTGCCACCTCGGACACTAAATTTCTTTCCGGTAGAGGATTTGACCGAGCGCTTGCATCTGCTGCTTGGATCTTTGTGGGAGAATCGACGTCCATCGACCCGTCCCTCTCTGTTTGTTGGGAGAGTTTGGCATATCCCTTGGAATTATATGAAGTGGTTGTGTAGGAAAGTAGTTAGCAAGATGTTGGCAGTGGAGACTGGACATAAGTGGTTTGTTTCTTTTGACACCATGGAGGGAGGTGTTGTGGTTTTTTCGAAGCTGGTTCGAGCCTATCGATCCATGGAGTGTCTGCGACACTCTATTCAAGCAGGGGAAACTTGGGGACCCTAGGATGCAGATGATGATAACGGAGCAGGCTCCTCTGGTAGCTGTGGGTAAGACTTCTGGAGAGTTTATTATGTAATGGGGGTTAAATGTGGGGATTTTATTATGGCTTTCTAGGAAGATGGGGGGAAGGGAGTTATCCGTTCCCTTTCATATGTAATTTGTAATGCAATTTCTTATTAAGGAAATAAACAAGTTTCTGATCATCCAGTTGTGCCTTTGATGAGTTTGTGTTGTTTGAATTATCTATACCGATCGCTAAGGCATACATAATCCTTTTGTTCAAATATATATTAGAATTGATTGTTATTCTCGGAGGTAAGAAAAGAATAGTATTTTGTGAAAAAGAAAGGGCCGGGCTCATGTAAGGTGTATGAGCTGCCTACATACCTCTGGGGTTTTTGAAAAGTTTTATTTTTTCTTGAAAATGATTTTTGCAGAGGATCAAGCCCACGTAGTTCTGGGTAAGGGGGAAATGAAGAGTTTTTATTTTATTTTTTTATATTTATTTTTAGAATAAAATGGAGATGAGAAGAGTCGTAGCGCGCCAACATTTTGGACTAGGGGTAAAACTTCTTGAGACAGTCGAGGTTGACTAGGTGGGCCATCTCTTCCCCATCCAAGTCGATGAGCAAGGTAGCACCGCCAGACTAGATCTTCTTTACAATGTAGGGTCCACTCCAATTGGGCTTGAATTTCCATCTGGGTCCCAAATGGGTTTTATGATTTCTTTGAGGGCTAGGTCCCCTTCTCGGACACCGCGATCCTTGACTCTCTTGTTGAATGAATGCGCTATTCGGCGATGGTACCTTTATATGTGGTATAATGCTTTTAATCTCCTTTCGTCTAGGAGGGTCAGCTCGTCAAGACGACTTTGGCACCAGTCTTCTTCGCTGACCTTACTTTCAAGCATGACGCGTAGAGAGGGTATTTCCAGCTCCACGGGTACGATTGCTTCCATACCAGTTGAGGTTCGAATTGAGGTTCGGTATCCCCAGAGGGCGTACGGGATCCGATCGGCCCAAATAAAATAACTTTCGGTCATCTTGCTGATGATGGCTTTGAGGTTCTTGTTAGCGGCTTCAACTGCACCATTGGTCTGAGTTCGATAAGGGGAAGATTTATGTCTGTGAATCCCATAATCATTGACCACTTCTGTGACTTATGCCTCGAAATGAAACCCGTTATCTGATACTAATCGTACAGGACCCCATACCGGTAGATGATGTTTTTCTTAATGAATTTGGCCACTTTCTTAGCGTTCAGTATTGCGTATGACTCAGATTCAACCCATTTGGTGAAGTAATCGATGGAAACTAGGATGAACTCATGCCCATTGGAAGCCTTCGGTGTAACCTTCCCTATAATGTCGATGCCCCAGGTGGAGAACGTCCAGGGAAAGGTCATGTTGTATAATTCGTGCGGAGGCAGATGCTGAAGGTTGGAGAATTATTAGCATTTGAGGCATCTCCGGACATAGACGATGCAATCCTGGGTCATGGTGGTCCAGTAGTATCCCTATCAGATGATCTTCTTGGCAAGCACGTGACCGTTCATGTGGGGTCCACATTCCCCGCTGTGGATTTTCTGCATTATCTTTTCAATGTCAGCCCCTGCGATGCAGTGCAGATGAGTTCCATCGAAGTTTTGTTTGAGCAGTGCTTTGTGACAGATGATGTACTGGGCGGCCATTCTTCCAAGGGTTGATCGATCTTTCTTGTTGGAACCCTAGGGATACCTACCATGCTTGAGGAGGCGTCGAATATCATAGTACCAACATTTGGCTATCTCGGTATCTTCTGTGGTGACGAGCTCAATGTGGTGGTAGTGGGTTGGTTTGTCATGCTTTTGAACAAGAAAGGGGGTCATTGTTATTCCTCCGAGCATGTCGACCATGGAGGCCAGGGTAACAAGGGCATCGGCTAGGTTATTCTTTGCTCGAGGTTGGTAATGGAAGGTGATATCTTGGAATTAGGAGGCTAGTTCTTCTAAGTGGGCATGGAAGGGTTGGAGTTTCTCGTCCTTGGCTTTCCACTTTTTGAGTACTTGACTGATGATGAGGGCGTAATCCTCGTAGACATCTAGGCATTAAATACCTTTCTTAATAGAAATGTTGAGGCCTACCGTGCATGCCTTGTATTTAGCCATGTTATTGGTGCAGGGGAAATCCAATTTGATGAAGATGGGAGTGTGGGAGTCATCCGGGGCGATTAGGAGTATCCCAATGCCATATCCCTTTTGTTAGTAGTGCCGTCAAAGAATATTTTCCATCGGAGGTTATCTCGAGTAGTGCAAAAGATGTTTTCATCTCGGAATTCAGAGATCCAGACATCGGCTTCTTCTATAGGGTGATCAACGAGGTAGTTAGAGGTGGCTCTTCCTTTCATGGCTTTCTGCATGACGTACACGATATCAAATTCGGCTAGGAGCATCAACCATCGGGCCATTCGGCTTGATAAAGCGGGTTTCTTGAGCCGGTATTTGATGGGGTCCATTCGGGATACAAGTTTTATGGGGAAGGCGAGCATGTAGTGCCGCGACTTTTGGGTGACCCAGACAAGTGTGACACACGCCTTTTCTAAAGCAGTGTAGTTAACTTCGTATTCGGCCAATTTGTGACTGGCATAATTGATGGCTCTTTCTTTACGGGAACCTTCAAGGTACTGGGCAAGCAAAGCCCCAGCTGCAGTGTCGGTTATGGTTAGGTATATGAACAAGTGGAGACCAGGCTGTGATGGCATAAGTACCGGGGGTTGGGTCAATTATTATTTGATTCGATCAAAAGCTTCTTGGCAGGCCTCGTTCTAAACCTTAGTTGAATCCTTTCGAAGGAGTTTGAAGATAGGTTCGTAGATAGAGGTTAGCTGGATAATGAACTGGTTGATGTATTGTAATTTCCCAAGGAAACCTCAAACTTCTTTATCTATTCGGGGAGGTGGCATCTCAAGTATGGCTTTCAACTTGGCAGGATCTGCTTCTATCCGCTTCTCACAGACAATGAATCCTAAGAGTTTTCCTTTGTAACTCCAAAGACGCATTTTTGCGGATTGAGTCTCATATGATACTGTCTCAGTCGCTCGAAGAACTTTCGGAGAGCAGGAATATGACCCTTTCTAGTTTTGGACTTGATAATCATATCATCCACATAGACCTCAACTTCTTTGTGAATCAGATCGCGCAGGATGGTTGTGGCAGCCCTCTGGTAGGTAGCCCCAGCGTTCTTGAGACCAAATGGCATAACGGTGTAGCAAAAGGTTCCCCATGGGGTGATGAATGCGATTTTTTCTTGGTGGTCTGGGTGCATTTTGATTTGGTTATATCCGACAAACCCGTCGATAAATGACTTGAGAGCATAACTGGCTGTGTTGTCTATGATCATGTCGATATTGGGTAGCGAATAATCATCATTTGGAGAGACTTTTTTTAAATCCTGATAGTTTACATACATCCGAACCTTTCCTCCTGATTTCGGCACGGGCACTATATTGTCTAGCCATGTGGGATGTTCGATCACACGAATGAAGCCTACGTTAAACTGTTTGACCACCTCTTCTTTGACTTTGAGCGACCATTCGGTGCGAAGCTTTCTCAACTTTTATTTAATCGACTTGTAATCTGAGAGAGTAGGAATCTCGTGCCGAGCTATTTCAGGACCAATGCTGGGCATATCATCGTAGGACCATGCGAAGACATCCACAAATTCCTTTAGCAATTCTTTGAGTTGTGCACGCTCATGCTCATCAAGGGTAGTCCCTATCCTAATCTTGCGCAGTTGGCTTCTAGAACCGAGGCTTATAACAATAGTCTCCTCTTCATTAACTTGAACGCGGTTATGTTATTTATCATTAACCTTATTTAGATCAATTAAGAATTATTCATTTGCAAAATCATCATCATCAAAAGTTTGATTAAAATCCAAACAGTTAATGTAAGGCACAACAAGATATTCAAAATCTTCGTTTATTTCATTGATAGGAAAAACAACATTGAGAACCTCGTCAAAAGAGTACTTGATTACATTTGAACAAGGATAGACAACAGAATAAGAAAGGGGGTAATCATTAGGATTAGGGGAGATTTCAACAGGTAGAACTGGCACAGCATACCAGTTGAGGAGAGGTGTATCAGCAGCTTTAATCAGGTGGGATGGATCCAGCGACGTAGTGCCTGAATGAACCATGTAGAGTGTTAGCCCCAATGTCTATAAGTTGAAGGAATCTTTGGAGTCACTTTCCTCGGTCTTTTCGGTATCTTTGATGAGCGATTGTTCATGGTGTTGGAAACTCTCAGCCTATGGGTAGTTGTCTTGGAAGAAGATCTCTATTCCAGGCTTCATCTTCTTGTCTATATGGTCATACCATAGTTCAGGAAAGCCGCAAGAGGGGAAGTGTTCGCCCTTTTTGATAAATTATCCATTAAAGGAATCACCTGGGATAGTCTGGACACAGTCTAGTCTTCTCTTTGGTCGAGATAGGTGGATCATTCTGAGCTCTTATTCTGATGGTTGATATCCCAAATCACAGGGAGGGAAAGCCGTCTTTAGTTCAATCGGCTATAGTATCCCTTACTGTCTTCGTCCTAGCCTCAGTCCGGGCATGAAGTGCATGTTTCTGAACATCTGAATCATAATGACGTTTCCATGAGGGTCGTATTCTGGACAAACCCTTTCTTTGAAGTCGTCCCCTATTAGGAGTAAAAGTGGTTCAACTCGGAATCCTGATAGGAGCATATCATTTGACCCGTGCAGTATCTCAAGGATTGGACTACTTGTACTAGCACATTGTCGTCATCGCCCAAGATGGTAATGGCTCGTCCGTCGACGAAGAACTTTAATTTTTAATGGAGTGAGGAAGACACGCCCTTGATACTGTGGAGCCAACATCGTCCTAGCAATAGGTTGAAATAGGCTGGGATATCAATAACTTGGAATTCAACGACAGGGTTTATAGGACCAGCCCCTATTACAAGATTTATGGATCCCATCACCTCCCGACGGGTAATATCATAGGCACGCACAACGGTAAAAGTTGGAGCGAGGTCGCTTTCTTTCAGTCCTAAACATTTGAAGGTTCTCAGTGGGCAGATATTCAGGGCGGATCCATTATCGATAATAGAGAGTGGTATAACCTTCCCCATAGCTTCGACGGAGATGTTGAGTGCATGATTGTGGTTTGGCCCAATATTGGGGATTTCCTCTTCGAAAAAGGATATCATTCGGGTAGAGGTCAAGGATCCGACCAAATTTACCGCTTCTTCTAGTGTGGTAGAAGGATGAACTGTGGGTCTAGTGTGTAACTTGATCAGAGCATTTATGTGTAGCTGAGAAGATATGAAAAGCCCCCATAAAGTGATGTTAGCTTGAGTTTTCTTTAGTTGATCGAGGATCTTGCTCTCCTCGAGGGTCATTTCTGGCATAGGAAAGTTTTCCACTCCCTTCCTCTTGTCATTGACTGGTAGTGGTATGGGGATATGGTAATGCCTCCCTGATCTGGTTATATGATTTACTGAAGAAGGGAAGAACATGAACCCTATTTCCTCATCGATCTCGGGTTATTTTGCTACCTTATTTATTTCCCCGAGGAGTTCTTCAAATGATATCATTCCACACATGTCGGCTACCGGGCCAGTTTTCTCTGAAGCTTGCTCTTCATTCGAATATTCAAATTCTTCCCCCATCCGGTGGTAATAATTCCGTCTTTCCACGTAAAGTCGATGCATTCCATAACTTCAACGGCTTCTTTATACAAGTCATCCCATTCTGTGGGGATGTCTAAGGGTGAAGGGACCAGGCGCCCTTGTAGCTTCAGAGTATAGAGTAACTCAGTCATACTGTAAATATTATTCATTTGCCTGAATAATTCTGCCATGATCCGAATGACATTATCCAAGATGACTTCATCGATTAGTACTACCCATCTAGCTGACTCTCGAGCCCATTTCCATGCTTCTAAGAACCGCGTACTGAACCTTTGGCAATCAATGACCATCTGTGAGGGCAATTTCAGCCCGAACTCTAAGAGTTGGTTTAACACTTCTGATAATTCATGCTTCCATTTTCAGAATGGGTACGGACAACGATGCTTGCTCTGGTAAGGAGTGACAGTGCCTGATCGGCGAGGATAGTAGGGTGTAGGAGGAAATATGGATAAATTTGGAGAGGTTTAGGAGAGTATATGGGTGTGATTTGAGTTGAAGTATCGAATTCCAGGTTCTCTTCTAAGAATATGGCATTGGTATGATTTGGAAGTGGGTTGTGAGTAGTGTTTGGTTTAGGATTGGCTGGTGTGGCGATGTTAGCTCGGTCAATTAGACCTTGGATTACATTTCTGAGGTGAAATAATTGGTCGGTTGTATGGCCAGTAGTTTGGTGAAAGGCGCAATGGGCATCTTCCTTAAAGTTTCTTGGGAGTGGATTTGGCAATGGACGGGGATCCAAAAGTTTAATAAGGTTTTGGCTTAACAAGGTTTGATAAAATTTGGAGAGGGGAGCATGGAGCTCGGTGTATTCCTTTCGGACTGGGATATGGCGACTTTCTGGTGCCCATGATGTGGTTGGTTGAGAGCTGTTGTTGATGGTTGAGACTGCGACACTTGCAGGCTTGTCATATTTCCTGGGGGTAAACTGTCCGGACACCTTCTTTCGTTTAAATTCTGTTTTTGGAAGACCTTCCTTGATTTTTACTCCTGCTTCTCTGAGAGCTTAAAAATGGGGATAATATTATCCTCCCATCATTGCTCGGATATGGGGTAAGAAGTTCTTCTTCACTATGCTGACTTGTTCTTACTCGGAAGGCCGATTGGTCATAGTTGCTGCTTTTCCCCTCCATCGGGCGATGAAGTTATTGACTGATTCTCGAGGGTTCTATTTGAGCATCTCTAAATCACGGCGGGTGACCTTAAGCTCTTTATTGTATTTGTAATGCGATATGAATTCTCGAGCCACATCTTCCCAGCTACGAATTCGGGATTCTTCGAGAGACAAAAACCATCAAAGGCACTATCCTTCAGAGTTTGCAGAAACAATTGGGCCATCACTTATTCAGAAGCCCCTAGCAGAGTCATGGAACGGTGATAACTTTGGTGATGAACAATCGGGGGTCCACTTCCTCTAAATTTCTCGATATTTGACATCTTGAACTTCTCGGGTAACCTTGCTTTAGGATAAGGAGACATGTGGGTGTAGTCCATGTAATTTCCTGAGATTCTGACTTGGTCAAACTTCTTAGTGAGCATCTTAAGGTCTTTTTTGACTTTGTTCAATTCTTATTCTTTTGGGTTAATGACTATAGGCAAGTTAGGCCCATACTGGGCAAGATTCGACATCAGAAGCTGGGCAGGCGACGACCCATTAGCAGGAGGGGCATGTGGAGCGTACTGATACTCTTCGGGAACCCATATGGGCTCGAGTGGATCCATAGCACGAGGAAATAGGGCCTCGGTCTCTTGAGGGATAGGAACCTGGTTTCTTTGTATCTCTCGAACCTCGATTTGGAGGTTGTCAATTTTAGACACAAGCTGAGCTAGAACTGCCATCAGATTCGGCTGCACAACGGGTACTTGATATTTGTTCTCCATGGAAAGCGGATGGATTCCGGACTCGAAAGGAGTAATAGGGGAACGGACGGAACTTCGGGGTGACTTGACTGAAGACCTAAGCCAATAGGGAGCCAGGCCAAGGGTTTGTGATCGACCTGAGAAGGCGCAAAATGAGATTTATTTTTTGAGAGAAAAAAAGAAGGGGAAGATATTTTGACATTTTTTTCCGAGATGGAAAGATAACATATTTTTGGATTTTTGATAGAGAGATGAGAAATTCTTTTTTTGACTTTGTTCAATTCTTATTCTTTTGGGTTAATGACTATAGGCAAGTTAGGCCCATGCTGGGCAAGATTCGACATCAGAATCTGGGCAGGCGGCGGCCCATTAGCAGGAGGGGCACGTGGAGCGTACTGATACTCTTCGGGAACCCAGATGGGCTCGAGTGGATCCATAGCACGAGGAAATAGGGCCTCGGGCTCTTGAGGGAAAGGAACCTGGTTTCTTTGTATCTCTCGGACCTCGATTTGGAGGTTGTCAATTTTAGACACAAGCTGAGCTAGAGCTGCCGTCAGATCCGGCTGCACAACGGGTACTTGATATTTCTTCTCCATGGAAAGCGGATGGATTCCGGACTCGAAAGGAGTAATAGGGGAACGGACGGAACTTCGGGGTGACTTGACTGAAGACCTAAGCCAATAGGGAGCCAGGCCAAGGGTTTGTGATCGACCTGAGAAGGCGCAAAATGAGATTTATTTTTTGAGAGAAAAAAAGAAGAGGAAGATATTTTGACATTTTTTTCGAGATGGAAAGACAACATGTTTTTGGATTTTTGATAGAGAGATGAGAAATGTTTTTGGATTTTTGATAAGGAAAGAAATGTTTTTGGATTTTGGATAAAGAAAAAAAAAAAGAATTTCTCCCTTTGGAGACGGTCTCAGCATGCTTATTATAATTATTAAGTTTTCGCTTGTATTAATTCTCCTAAATGCAAAATGAAATGCCGGACGGGACCCGAGCCTGGAAAAATTGGGTTTGTAATATATGCAAAGCTATGGCTGAACTTGTGACCTGGCTCATGGACAGGATCCCGTTTTAAAAATGCACAAAAATTCGGGAGGCAGGCCGACCCAGAATTTCGATAGAGTTTCGGGTTAAAACCGACAATCTAACATGTATGTCCTAGGGTTGACACCTATATACGGGTATGCAGTTGGTTGGGTGAATTGGAATGGGTTCCCCCCTTTGGCGTGACTTCCACGATATACGTCTTACTCTTGCGGGCAATCGGCACGTGTGGACAAGCCATTTGATATACCTGAGTGTATGTGAATTGCCTCACTATATACCTCGTGGGGACGGTACGTGTGAGAGCGAATTCGATATACTCGGCGTACGTGAATGAATTCCCTGCGATATACCTCCCGTCATGACTTTGGTCAAGCGGTACGATGCGGGGTAACCGTTCGATATACGTCGAAGGTACTTGGCCAATGGAAGGTGAGAGTCATATCGCTTAGGCTAACTGCGACCTGCCGGACCAACGCCCATCACGAAGTGACCCTCCAGTTACTAGGTAAAATTTGGTCAATAACATTACTCTTTAATGATGTCGTGTGAATCATGCATGATCCTCTTATTAGTATCTTATGGGAATGTCTTTCTTGATTATTCCAAACAGGGAGCAAAGTGCAAGTACCAATGGTACACCAAGTATGGATGGGGCATGCAATATGTGGATATATGTGACCCTAGGTGCACGTGGTGCGAAGTGTACATGGAGAATTTTCTACAAGTGTGTGAATATAAGCATAAGCATGGGATACACATGAGTAATAAAGGGAGAACATGCAAATAGGGGGACACTATAAGCAAACATAACATCCATGTAAATAGAATCTATACATCAATGTAAATAGAGTCTATCCCTAAAAAGATAAACATATAATTATCCGCAGTAGATTCGCCATTATGGCCATCCCCAATCCTCGCCTGCGCGATGGAGGATTCTCGGGTCCCGCCCGTGCCTCTCAGGAGAGCTTCGGCTGGCGTCATTTGAGGTGAGGTGAAAGATGTAGAGATATTAGAGTCGCTAGTCTATTTTACTCAAAACACACAAAATAAAAGAGGAAGCCATCCCAAAGGACAACATCCAAAGACATACTGGTGCATACGAAACCAAAATGATTCGAAAAGGGTCCGGAGGCTAAGTTACGAAATGGGAAGGTGTTAGGCACCCATTCCGCCCTTTCGGTCTCTCATGGATTCTTGTTATTTTCCTTTTATTTTCTCCATGATATGTGTGCATGTTTATATATAGTGGAGATAGGAATCATCGACTTGTACCATGGAAGAGGTAAAGCGAGTCATCCGTAGGAAGGTATACAAATAATATTAGACAATATAATTTACGCGATCATCCTTATGTTAATCGTTATGAGGGAACGATAATGCACACGGAATGATACGCGCCTAAGAACAAATATATATATATATATATATATATATAGTGTAAGATAATGGAGTTTAGTGAAAATAGAAAATGAGAGAAAAAGTAAAAAATAGGACTCGAGTTTCGAGTTTTACCCCGAAACGCCTACGTAGCCTATAGAGGCATCAAAGTCCACGTACTTCACATACAAAATGAGGGGTAGGGTTTATCCCATAAATCCAATTGGGGATTCTCTTATTTGTGTGTATGTGAGTGTGTATAAAAAGTGTTTTAGTGAGAAAAGTGTGAGAAAAGTATGAGAATTCCCGTTTGGAATTTATGAGCAGACCCTCTTTTTCTTATTTTTTGGGTTTTTATTTATATGAAAATAAGAGATGTGCAATAAAACTAAATAAAAAGTATATTAGGATGTGTGAGATGAGATAATAAAAGCACAAAGTAATAAAACAAGTTATTGCAAATAAATGAGAATTTAAGAAGAGAGTTGAGAAAATTGGACTTTTTTGAAGATCTTGAGCTTGATCTTGAATGTTGGAGAGCAGCACTTAGACTTGGATGAGTATGGAGGGTAGTGAATTCACCAAGTTTGATGAAAATGACGATGAAAAGTGAAGGTGGGAAAGGGATTTGGGTGTAGAAATCATGCTGACTTCGAGAGAGGTTTTCTGGATCTGTTGAGAGTGATTTCTATCAGACCCGGGCTCTCTTTGCAAGTGAGGTCAAGGCCTCCTTTTTATAAGACCAGGGAATTGCCTATCGGCATAGCCCTGTTCCTGCCATTCGGCAGGTGCGTTTAGGCACACTGCCGATAGGCAGGGTCTGGGACCTGTCGTTTGGCACTGTCTTTCAGGCCTTTTTGGAAAATCAGCCACAGAACGCAAACCGTTGATCAGAATTGCACACGAGGTGGACTGCTGGAAAGGAAATTCAGATACCTTCGAAAGCCCTTTGGACTTCTCCCGAGTCCGGGAGTTGACTTTAGGTCAAATATGGCTTGGAAGCATTCGTCAGTCCATTGGACGGGGAAACTTCAGATGCAAACGGATCATTCGTCCGCATGGTAAGTCTGAATCATGCACGAGGCAGGCCGTTGGAAAGGTTAGGAGATGTACTTTGACATTCTAAAGAGTTTGATCTGGTTCAGGGAGTTAACTTTGGTCGGCCGAGTCCTGGAAGAATTCGATGAACTTTCAGAGTAGAACGGATCATTCGTCCGTACAGTAAGTTGGAATCGTGCATGGGATGGACCGTTGGAAAGGGGATTCAATACCCTTCGGAGATTCATTTAGTCTCGATCGAGCTGAAGAGTTGACCTAGGTCAAACAGAGCCCGAGGGCTCCCGTTGGCCTCCTGATTGAGTCTCGGGGGAAATGGGTCGTTCATCCGCATGGTAAGTTGGAATTGCGCACAAGATGGACCATTGGAAAGGGGTTTCAGTGCCCTTTGAAGATTCATTCATTCTCGGTCGAGCTGAAGACTTTGACTTTTGGTCTAACGGAGCCTGGGAGTGCCCGATGGCTTCTAGGTCAGTACCCGGGTATGTCCTGGGTTTGTAGTGATGAAGGGAGGTTCTAGGGACCTAAGGAGAGTTTTCAGGGGTAACAGAATGGGGTGTATATAGAGCCCCTTGACGGGTGAGTTTGGAACAAATGATAGCCGTCGAATAGACACCGCATGATGCTTTGAATGAGGATGACCAATTCAGAGGGTCAAAGCCGATTCTGAGGATCTAAGGGAGCGAGGACGACTAATTCAGAGGGTCGAGGCCGATTCTGAGTACCTAAGGGAGCAAAGATGACCAATTCATAGGGTTGGGACCGATTATGAGGACCTCATGAGTGTGCTAGGGATAACCAATTCTATGGGTAAAAGTCGATTCTGCGGGCTTGAAGATGAGGGTGAACGATTTTACGGGTCGAAGATAATTTTGAGGGCTTGAAGGTGAGATGACCAATTCTACGGGCTTAAGTTGAGAAGACCAATTCTGTAGGTCGAAGCCGATTCTGAGGGCTTGAAGGTGAGATGACCAATTCTGTGGGTCGAAGCCAATTTTGCGGGCTTATGTAGAGGTGACCAATTCTGTGGGTCGAAACTAATTCTGAGGGCTTAAGTTGAGATGACCAATTCTGCAGGTCGAAGCCAATTCTGCGGGTTAAGTTAAAATGACCAGTTCTACGGGTCAAAGCCGATTCTGAGGGCTTGAATTAAGATGACCAATTTTGCGGGTCGAAGCCAATTCTGAGGGCTTGAAGGTGAGATGACCAATTCTATGGGTCGAAGCCAATTCTGTAGGCTTAAGTTGAGGTGACCAATTCTGTCGGTCGAAACCAATTCTGAGGGCTTAAGTTGAGATGACCAATTCTGCGGGTCGAAGCCAATTCTGCGGGATTAAGTTGGGATGAACAATTCTGTGGGTCGAAGCCAATTCTAAGGGCTTAAGTTGAGATGACCAATTATGCGGGTCGAAGCTGATTCTGAGGGCTTGAAGGTGAGATGACCAATTCTGCGGGTCGAAGCCAGTTCTGCGGGCTTAAGTGGAGGTGAAAATCCAGGACCGAGGTCAATTCTGACCTAACTATGGCGACGATCCAAGACCGAGGTCAATTCGGACCTAAGAGAGGATGAATATTGGATTTTGGGTTCCGCTGGGAATGAGCTGGGGAAAACATAGTGTGTCATTTGGAGACTTTGAAATTGACTTTCTGGAGTTCCGCTGGGGAAATTACCTCATGACGTTGTTTTGAGCTGGGGAGTTGATTGCCGGGGAATTGTTTGTGATCTGCGGAGGAGAGGCGAGTTTAAAGTCGTAAACATCATTGGGGAAGTGATCAGGTGGTCCAGGTATTGGACGTATTGCTCGAAGAGGTTTGAGACCTTTAGAGATCCTACGGGGACGCCACCGGGAGGAGTTTTACTTGATTTTTTGAGAGTTCTGCTGGGAAAATGGGGGTTTCTCTTGAGGGAGTGCGAAAGTTTCTTGGTGAAAATGTTCTAAATCCTTCCTGGGATTTTTAGGAATTTTCCAAGGATTTTTCAGGGCTTTCTGGTATTTTCCAGGAATTTTTGTATGAAATTTCAAGAGGGTGCCGGTCGGCATGGTGCAGGGGGTGCCATTCGGCAGTGGCATGGACTTTTAGGCTGCCTTAAGATGGTAAGGGGACAGTACCAATCAGTGGGTGGGGGGTCGATGCTGATCGACATGACCCTTGGCATCCTATATAAATGGGGCGAATTTCCTTCATTTTTCACAGCTCTTTATTTTCTTTCTCTCTACGATTTTCCTCTGCAAATCGTTCTAGCATTCCGATCTCTAAGAAATGGCCGCCTTTGTGAGCACTATAGTGCACAGGGAACGGTTGACTGTCGATGACTGGGCAAACGTGGAGTGGAGGGCTAGGGCGCCTTTTTCTTTGGGGAGTGAGAACTCCTTTGACTCATTTGAGCCGGTTGCGGATGAGCGGACTTTGCTATGGGAGCCATTGCGTCATCACTCCTCGAGGGTGGTGAGCCCTGGTGGTTATATAAGTAACCTGACTTTTGTCATTCCTCTATCTTTTTGGTGATTTTTCCTTTCTTGAATTTTGATAAGGTTTTCCCATTTGACAGTCTGATATCTCTTTGAAGAACATGCATGCCCGTGGGACGACGGGGCTTAAGGATGTCTGGGAGAATCTTCCACCCGTAGTGCGTTGGGTGATATCATCAGCAGGTTTTGGGAGGTTGGTGTCTGTGTTGGATGATACACCTCGATCGATAGCGGTCTTGTGCGCTTTGGGGGAGAGATGGTGGGATACTACCCACACCTTCCATTTCGGCTTTGGGGAGATGACGGTGACTCCTATAGACGTGCAGCAACTATTGGGGTTGGATTGTGACGGAGAGAAGATAGAGGTGGATTATTCTCTGAGGGTAAGGTCGGAGGTAGTGTGTGCGTCACTTGGTGACGTAGGGAGGACAGTCTTTGGGGATTCCATCCGATTGTTCTTGCTGAAGGATGTTTTGCTGAGTAGAGTGGTTGATGTGGAGGACGGGCTTCAGGTGAGGCTGATGGCCCAATTGTTCATCTTGTTGGTGCTGGGAGGCTTCATGGCGGCGTTGAGTGGCGACGTCGTCCATTTGTGGTTCTTGCCGTACTTGAGGATGTTTTTGAACATCCCTCTCTATGATTGGGGGAGCCTGACTTTGGCGACCCTCTATTTTTTTAGATGCATTCAGCCGGTGCTGTCGATAAACTTTTACTAGAGCCACGTATCTCCTCGAGGTATTTCTTTAATTTTGCGCATTTTCCTTTCATGCATTCGCATTTTGATTATGCGTCTCTTTTTTATTATGAATTCCTATCTTTGGCAGACGTGGTTCTATGAGGTGATTGGGTGCAATACCTAGCTGATCGCTCTGAAGGATGATACCGTTGGGGACTTCTGTTGATTGTATCTATGGTGAAAAGCCAATCGGCAATCGAAGGGATCTCTCTCTCTGGAGTTAGTGCATCAGGTCTTGAATGGCCTGACCAGTAGTAGGGTAAGACTCTTTCCTTTTCAGTCTTGGTTTTGGCACGATCTGATTTAGTATTGACTTATGGTTGCTCAGGGATTTTTAGGTGACCTTTTACCCTTGGGGGACAGCCATTCAGGATATGGGGGTGACCGGGGTGAACGCGCAGATGCGACGCTTATTGGCGCCTGAGTTTGGCCATTCTTGGTATCTCAGGGAGCGGTTGGTTTGGCAGATTGCTAAGGAGGAGGTGGTGGTGCCACCTGTGCAGCCTCCTATGTCCATGAGGCGGGAGCGATTGATGCCGGAGGATGCGAGGATCGTGGCAATGATTGGTGATTCCTACTTGTTGTATACTGATACGGTCGCTCCGTATGACTATATGGAATTTATGACGAGCTGGTCGATGGCGTCCAGCATATATGATGCCTTTCCCTCATGTGGGTTCGAGTCGGGCGGTGGGGTCCTCCCATAGTGGCGATGGTCCAGCGACGACGGTGGCGACAACTTCAGAGGTTCCTTTCATGTGATTGCACACTCCTTCGTACAACATTCGACGAGCTGATGGAGGGATGGTACCTATGTTGCACCGTCCTCATGCGATGGATCCAGAGGAGTTGGGTTTGACAGAGGAGGGTCTTTGTCCTGAGGTATACCTTGCTCTTTTTTAGTTCTTTTTCTATTTTGATTCCTCTTTGATACTGATTTTGGCCTTTTTCTCTGCAGCTAGTTCCCACTTGGCTGAGGGATATTAGAGACTGGATATCTTTGGTGACTGCCTATATTCAGGATGCGGTCTCGGTTCCTTCTTTCTTGGTGCTATCTGCATCATCCAGGGAGGACTCTGGCTCGGGTAGCAGTGGTGTGTCGTCTCGTTGTAGGGGAAAGAGAGCGCGTCGCAGGGGTGGAAGCTCTTAGAGAGAGGAGTGAAGGGTAGGTGAGAGAGAGAGGATGTGGGTTCGGGTTGAGTCCCATTGTTTTTTGCTTTTCTTTTATTTTCTGCAAAATTTGATGTAACACAGAAGAACATATATATATGCAATGCAATGGTATTTCTTTATTATCTTTTGTTAATGATGAATGAGTGAATGCATGCACATGCGCTTTTTACTTTACTGTTGAGACCTTAAAAAGAGATGTTTTGGGGATTTTGAAAGAAGTTTTTATTAAGATAAGAATGGGATTTTTGAAATTCTATTGATAATATCAATTTATTTTGAGTTTTTTGAATTTTGACAAAAGAAAGAGGAAAATTTCCAAGAGTAGGGGGTTGCCGATCGGCAAGCACCTTGTCCTGCTTATCGACAGTCAAGTCCTGTCCCATTAATTCAAAGCTTTGATTAGTTCCCTCTTCAGCCTTTGGTAATTTTGTGGTGTAGGATTCCCTCTGATTTCTGCAAGGATTATGTCTCTGGTGAGGGTTCTCACGTATAAAAAGGGTAGGGGTGGAGTGTTTCCCTCACACCTTCACATTCTTACTTACTTGCCTACTATCTCTTAGTCTTGCAAGATGGCTCTCCTTGGTAGCATTGAGTTTGCAAATAACCTCAAAGCCTTGGAGGCGATGTGCTCTTATAACGTCGACTATGATGCTTTCAACATGTGTCTAGTTTCTTTATGGCGCAATCGGCCCATTGAGTGGAACATGATGATGGCGGCGGTACAATTTTGGTACCCTGAAGACCATGTATTTCGTTTTGGTTTGGATGAAGTTTGTCCTACTTACGAAGAATTTTCTTCCATACTGGGGATAAATCCCAGTGTTGCTGCGGCTTTACCCAAATTTTCCCATTCTCCTAGGGATTTTCTTACTGGGCTTCTTCGCATTTCGCCTTCGACGGCAAGATCACTTATTTCTGGAGGAATAATTTCCCTCCTGGTAGCGTTGCAATTCGTACATTTGCAGGAAGCTAGTGATGCTGGATACGCTGGAGCCATTGCTCTGGGCTTGGTTTTAAAATTGCTGCTGGTGACTGGGGAACTGCTGGTGGATCCACAACTTGCAGCCATTACTTCATGGATGTCATACTGTCGCAATCCTGCGGTGGTGATACTGGAGAAGACCCTGAATGGTCTGGATGCTTGGCGAGAAGGTCGTTCTGACTTCCGGAGGGGTAGGCCCGTAATGCTATTCATGTGGTTATCTGAAAGACTCCGTCTGGTGACTCTTCCAGAATATCCTTTGTCGGTTGTACCCAAATTCTTTTCGCGTGACTTTTTCTATGTTGACATGGATATTTTGAGCTGGGAGAATTGGTTTGTGGAGCATGGGGCTCGAAATTTGTACTGGTCAGTGCCTTGGTGGGGACAGTTGCAGCTTGTTCTCTAGCTAGGACAATGCCCATATGTGCGGCTGGTCGGTCTCAGACATACCTCTTTCTATTTCCCTTGGCGGCTTCTGTGCCAATTTGTCTGGGCACAGGTCGTGCCACCTCGGACACTAAATTCCTTTTTGGTAGAGGATTTGACCAGGCTCATGCGTCTGCTGCTTAGCTCTCTGTGGGAGAATCGACGTCCGCCTACCCGTCTGTCTCAATCTGTTGGGAGAGTTTGGCATATCCCTGGGGATTATATGAAGTGGTTGTGGGGGAAAGTATTTAGCAAGATGTTGGCAGTGGAGACTGGACATAAGTGGTTTGTTTCTTTTGACACCATGGAGGGAGGTGTTGTGGTTTTTTCGAAGCTGATTCGAGCCTATCGGTCCATGGAGTGTCTGCGACACTCTGTTCAGGCAGAGGAAACTTGGGGACCCCAGGATGTAGATGATGATAACGGAGCAGGCTCCTCTGGTAGCTGTGGGTAGGACTCCTGGAGAGTTTATTGTGTAATGGGGGATAAATATCGGGATTTTATTATGGCTTTCTAGGAAGGTTGGGGGAAGGGAGTTATCCGTTCCTTTTCTTATGTAATTTGTACTGTAATTTCTGATTAAGGAAATAAACAAGTTTCTGATCATCCAGCTGTGCCTTTGATGAGTTTGTGTTGTTTGAATTATCTATAACATTGCTAAGGCATACATAATCCTTTTGTTCAAATATATGTTAGAATTGACTGTTGTTCTCGGAGGTAAGAAAAGAATAGTATTTTGTGAAAAAGAAAGGGCCGTGCTCATCTAAGGTGTATGAGCTGCCTACGTACCTATGGGGTTTTTGAAAAGTTTTAATTTTGTTTGAAAATGATTTTTGCAGAGGATCAGGCCCACGTAGTTCTGGGTATGGGGGTAATGGAGAGTTTTTTTTTAGAATAGAAGGGAGATGAGAAGTGTCGTAGCGCTCCGAGATTTTGGACTAGGGGTAGTTATTCTTGAGACGGTCCAGGTTGACAGGACGGGCTATCTCTTCCCCATCCAAGTCGGTGAGCAGGGCAGCACCGCCAGACAAGATCTTCTTTACAATGTAAGGTCCACTCCAATTGGGCTTGAATTTCCCTATGGGGTCCCAGATGGATTCTATGATTTCTTTAAGGGCTAGGTCCCCTTCTCGGACACCGCGAACCTTGACTCTCTTATTGAATGAACGCGCTATTCGGTGATAGTAACCTTGTATGTGGTATAGTGCTTTTAATCTCCTTTCATCTAGAAGGGTCAGCTCGTCAAGACGGCTTTGGCACGAGTCTTTTTCGCTGACCTTACTTTTAAGCATGACGCGTAGCGAGGGTATTTCCAGATCCACGGGTTGGACTGCTTCTATACCTTAAACTATAGAGTAAGGGGTAGACCCAGTTGAGGTTCAAATTGAGGTTCTATAGCCTCAGAGGGCGTATGGGATCCGGTCGACCCAATCCCGATAGCTTTTGGTCATCTTGCTGATGATGGATTTGAGGTTCTTGTTGGCGGCTTAAACTGCACCATTGGTCTGAGGTCGGTAAGGGGAAGATTTGTGTCTATGAATCTCATACTCATTCACCACTTCTGTGACTTCTACCTCGAAATGCAACCCGTTATCAGATACTAGCTCGTGCGGGACCCCATACCGGTAGATGATGTTTTTCTTGATGAATTTGGCCACTTTCTTAGCATTCAGTACTGCGTATGACTCAACTTCAACCCATTTGGTGAAGTAATCGATGCCAACTAGGATGAACGTATGCCCATTGGAAGCCTTCGGTGTAACTTTCCCTATAATGTCGATGCCCCAGGTGGAGAACGGCCAGGGAGAGGTCATGTTGTATAATTCGTATGGAGGCAGATGCCGAAGGTTAGAGAATTATTGGCATTTGAGGCATCTCTGAACATAGGCGGTCAATCCTCGATCATGGTGGTCCAGTAGTAGCCCTGTCGAATGATCTTTTTGGCAAGCACGTGGCCGTTCATGTGGGGTACACATTCCCCGCTGTGGATTTTCTGCATTATCTTTTCAATGTCAGCCCCTGCGATGCAGTGCAGATGAGTTCCATCGAAGTTTTGTTTGAGCAGTGCTTTGTGAGAAATGATGTACTGGGCGGCCTGTCTTCGAAGGGTTGCTCGATCTTTCTTGTTGGAACTCTCGGGATACCTACCATGCTTAAGGAGGTGCCGGATATCATAGTACCAACAATTGGCTATCTCGGGATCTTCTGTGGTGACGAGCTCAATATAGTGGCAATGGGTTTGTTTGTCTTGCTTTTGAATAAGGAAGGGGGCCATTGTTATTCCTTCGGGCATGTCGACCATGGAGGCCAGGGTACTAAGGGCATCGGCTAGGTTATTCTTTGCTCGAGGTAGGTAATGGAAGGTGATATCTTGGAATTGGGAGGCTAGTTCTTCTAAGTGGGCATAGAAGGGTTGGAGTTTCTCGTCCTTAACTTTCCACTTTTTGAGTACTTGAGCGATGATGATGGCGAAATCCCCATAGACATTTAGGCATGAAATACCTTTCTCGAGAGCAACGTTGAGGCCTACCGTGCATGCCTCGTATTTAGCCATGTTATTGGTGCAGGGGAAATCCAATTTGATAATGATGGGAGTGTGGGAGTCATCCGGGGCGATTAGGAGTATCCCAATGCCATATCCCTTTTTGTTGGCAGCGCCGTCAAAGAACATTTGCCATCGGAGGTTGTCTTGAGCAGTGCAAAAGATGTTTTCATCTGGGAATTCGAAGATCCAGACATCGGCTTCTTCTACGGGATGATCAACGAGGTAGTTAGAGATGGTTCTTCCTTTCATGGCTTTCTGCGTGACGTACAAGATATCAAATTCGGCTAGGAGCATCAACCATCGGGCCATTCGGCTGGATAAAACGGGTTTCTCGAGCAGGTATTTGATGGGGTTCATTCGGGATACAAGTTTGATGGGGAAGGCGAGCATGTAGTGTCGTAATTTTTGGGTGACCCAGACAAGTGCGACACACACCTTTTCTAAAGCAGTGTAGTTAACCTCGTATCCGACCAATTTGTGACTGGCATAATAGATGGCTCTTTTTTTACAGGAATCTTCAAGGTACTGGGCTATCAAAGCCCAAGCTGCAGTGTCGATTATGGTTTGGTATAGGAGCAAGGGGAGACCTGTCTGTGGTGGCATAAGTACCGGGAGTTGGGTCAGATATTATTTTATTCGATCAAAAGATTCTTGGCAGGCCTCGTTCCAAACGTTAGTTGAATCCTTTCAGAGTAGTTTGAAGATAGGTTCGCAGATGGAAGTTAGCTGGCTGATGAACCCGCTGATGTATTATAATTTCCCTAGGAAACCTATGAATTCTTTCTCTGTTAGGGGAGGTGGCATCTCGAGTATGGCTTTCAGCTTGGAAGGATCTCCTTCTATTCCCTTCTCACTGACCATGAATCCTAAGAGTTTTCCCTTTATAACGCCAAAGTCGCATTTTTGCGGATTGAGTCTCATCTGATACTGTCGCAGTCGCTCGAAGAACTTTCGGAGAGCAGGAACATGACCCTCTCTAGTTTTGGACTTGATAATCATATCATCCACATAGACCTCAACTTCTTTGTGAATCATATCATGAAGGATGGTTGTGGTATCCCTCCAGTAGGTAGCCCCAGCATTATTGAGACCAAATGGCATAGCGGTGTAGCAAAAGGTTCCCCATGGGGTGATGAATGCGGTTTTTTCTTAGTGGTCTGGGTGAATTTTGATTTGGTTGTATCCGGAAAACCCGTCGATGAATGACTTGAGAGCATGACTGGCTGTGTTGTCCATGATCATGTCAATATTGGGTAGCGAATAATCATCCTTTGGAGAGGCTTTATTAAAATCCCGATAGTCTACACACATCCGAACCTTTCCTCCTGACTTTAGCACGGGCACTATGTTGGCTAGCCATATGGGATGTTCGATCACACGAATGAAGCCTATGTTAAACTGTTTGACCACCTCTTTTATTACTTTGAGCGACCATTCGGTGCGGAGCTTTATCAACTTTTATTTAACTGACTTATAATCTGAGAGAGTAGGAATCTTGTGCTGAGCTATTTCAGGATTAATGCGGGGCATATCATCGTAGGACCATGCGAAGACATCCACAAATTCCTTTAGCAATTCTTCGAGTTGTGCACGCTCATGCTCATCAAGGGTAGTCCTTATCTTAATCTCGCGCAGTTGGCTACTAGAATCTAGGTTTATAACAACAGTTTCCTCTTCATTAATTTGAACGCAATTATGTTGTTTATCATTAACCTTATTTAGATCAATTAAGAATTATTCAGTTGCAAAATCATCATCATCAAAAGTTTGATTAAAATCCAAACAGTTAATGTAAGGCACAACAAGATATTCAAAATCTTCGTTTATTTCATTGATAGGAAAAACAGCATTGAGAACCTCGTCAAAATAGGAGTTGATTACATTTGAACAAGGATAGACAACAGAATAAGAAAGGGGGTAATCATTAGGATTAGGGGAGATTTCAGCAGGTAGAATTGGCACAGCATACCAGTTGAGGAGAGGTGTATCAGTAGCTTTAATCAGGTGGTATGGATCCAGCGATGTAGTGCCTGAATGAACCATGTAGAGTGTTAACCCAGTGTCTATAAGTTGAAGAAATCTTCGGAGTCACTTTCCTGAGTCTCTTCGGTATCTTTGATGAGCGGTTGTTCATGGTGTTGGGAACTCTCGGCCTATGGGTAGTTGTCTTGGAAGAAGATCTCCATTCCAGGCTTCATCTTCTTGTCTGTATGGTCATACCATGGTTCAGGAAAGCCGCAATAGGGGAAGTCTTCACCCTTTTTGATGAATCGCCCATTAAAGGAATCACCTGGGATAGTCTGGACGCAGTCTAGTCTTCTCTTTGGTAGAGACAGGTTGATCATTCTGAGCTCTTATTCTGATGGTTGATACCCCAAATCACAGGGAGGGAAAGCCTTCTTTAGTTCAATCGGCTCTAGTATCCCTTGCTGTCTTTGTCTTAGCCCTAGTTCGGGCATGAAGTGCATGTTTTTGAACGTCTGAATCACAATGACGTTTCCATGAGGGTCGTATTCTGGACAAACCCTTTCTTTGAAGTCGTCCCCTGTCAGGAGTAAAAGTGGTTCAACTTGAAATCCTGATAGGAGCATATCATTTGACCCGTGCAGTATATCAAGGATTGGACTACTTGTATAAGAACATTGTCGTCATCACCCAAGATGGTAATGGCCCGTCCGTCGATGAAGAACTTTAATTTTTGATGGAGTGAGGAAGACACGCCCTTGATACTGTGGAGCCAACGTCGTCCTAGCAATAGGTTGAAATAGGCTAGGATATCAATAACTTGGAATTCAACGACAGGTTTTATAGGACCAGCCCCTATTACAAGCTTTATGGATCCCATCACCTACCGACGGGTATTATCGTAGGCACGCACAACAACAAAAGTTGGAGCGAGGTCGCTTTCTTTCAGTCCTAAACATTTGAAGGTTCTCAGTGGGCAGATATTCAGGGCGAATCCATTATCGACAAGAGAGAGTGGTATAACCTTCCCCATAGCTTCGACGGAGATGTTGAGTGCATGATTGTGGTTTGGTCCAATATTGGGGATTTCCTCTTCGGAAAAGGATAGCATTCGGGTAGAGGTCAAGGATCCGACCAAATTTACCGCTTCTTCTGGTGTGGTAGAAGGATGAACTGTGGGTCCAGTGTGCAACTTGATCAGAGCATTTCTGTGTAGCTGAGAAGACATTAAAAGCCCCCATAGAGTGATGTTAGCTTGAGTTTTCTTTAGTTGATCGAGGATCTTGCTCTCCTCGAGGGTCATTTTTGGCATAGGAAGGTTTTCCACTCCCTTTCCCTTGTCATTGGCTGGTAGTGGTCTTGGGATCTGGTAATGCCTCCCTGATCTGGTTATGTGATTTACTGAAGAAGGGAAGAACATGAACCCTATTTCCTCGTCGATGTCGGGTTGTTCTGCTACTTTATTTATTTCTCCGAGGAGTTCTTCAAATGATATCATTCCACACATGTCGGCTACCGAGTCAATTTTCTCTGAAGCTTGCTCTTTATTCGAATCTTCAAATTCTTCCCCCATCCGATGGTAACAATTCTGTCTTTCCACGTAAAGTCGATGCATTCCATAACTTCAACGGCTTCTTCATACAAGTCATCCCATTCTGTGGGGATGTCTAAGGGTGAAGGGACCAGGCGCCCTTGTAGCTTCAGAGTATAGAGTAACTCAGTCATACTGTAAATGTTGTTGGTTTGCCTGAATAATTCTGCCATGATCCGGATAACATCATCCAAGCCGACTTCATCGGTTGGTACTACCCATCTATCTGACTCTCGAACCCATTTTCGTGCTTCCAAGAACAGTTTACTGAACCTTTGGCAATCAATGACCATCTGTGAGGGCAATTTCAGCCCGAACTCTAGGAGTTGGTTTAACACTTCTGACAATTCCATACTTTTATTTTCAGAATGGGTACGGACAGCGATGCGTGCTCTGGTAAGGAGTGACAATGCCTGATCAGCGAGGCTAAATATGGGTAAATTTGGAGAGGTTTAGGAGAGTATATAGGTGTTATTTGAGTTGAGGGATGGAATTCCGGGTTCTCTTCTAAGAATATGGCATTGGTATGATTTGGAAGTGGGTTGTGAGTAGTGTTTGGCTTAGGATTGGTTGGTGGGGCGATGGTACCCCGGTCAATTAGACCTTAGATTACATTTCTGAGGTGAAAGCATTGGTCGGTGGTATGACTAGTAGTTTGGTGAAAGGCACAATGGGCATCTGCCTTGAAGTTTCTTGGGAGTGGATTTGGCAATGAACGGGGATCCAAAGGTTTGATAAGGTTTCGGCTTAAAAAGGTTTGATAAACTTTGGAGAGTGGAGCATGGAGCTCGGTGTATACCTTTCGCACTGGGACAGGGCGGGTTTCTGGTGCCCATGATGTGGTTGGTTGAGAGATGTTGTGGATGGTTGAGAATACGGTACTGGCAGGCTTGTCATATTTCCTGGGGGTGAACTGTCCGGACACCTTCTTTGGGTCAACTTCTATTTTTGCAAGACCTTCCTCGATTTCTACTCCTGCTTCTCTGAGAGCTCAAAAATGGGGATAGTTTTGTCCTCCCATCGTTTCTCGGACATGGGGTAAGAAGTTCTTCTTCACTATGCTGACTTGTTCTTGCTCGAAAGGCCGATTCGTCATAGTTACTGCTTTTTCCCTCCATTGGGTGATGAAGTTACTGACTGATTCTCCAGGGTTCTATTTGAGGAGTTCCAAATCACGACGGGTAACCTCAAGCTCTTTATTGTATTTGTATTGTGACATAAATTCTCGAGCCACATCCTCCCAGTTATGAATTCTGGATTCTTCGAGAGAAAAAAACAATCGGAGGGCGCTATCCTTCAGAGTTTGCTGAAACAATTGGTCCATCACTTCTTCAGAAGCCCCTACTAGAGTTATGGAACGGTGATAACTTCGGAGATGAACAATTAGGGGTCCACTTCCTTCAAATTTCTCGATATTTGGCATCTTGAACTTCTCGGGTAACCTTGCTTTAGGATAAAGAGACATGTGGGTGTAGTCCATGTAATTTCTTGAGATTCTGACTTGGTCAAACTTCTTGGTGAGCATCTTGAGGTCTTATTTGACTTTGTTCAATTCTTCTTCTTTTAGGTTAATGACTATATGTAAGTTAGCCCCATGCTGGGCAAGATTCGTCATCGGAAGCTGGGCAGGCGGTGGCCCATTAGCAGGAGGGGCTCATGGAGCGTGCTAATACTCTTCAGGAACCCAGATGGCCTCGAGTGGATCCATAGCTCGAGAAAATAGGGCCTCAGGCTCTTGAGGGATGGGAACCTGGTTTCGTTTTATCTCTTGAACCTCAATTTGGAGGTTGTTAATCTTGGACACAAGCTGAGCTAGAACTGCCGTCAGATTCGGCTACACAACGGGTACTTGATCTGTGTTCTCCATGGAAAGTGGATGGATTCTGGACTCGGAAGGAGTAATAGGGGAATGGACGAAACTCCGGGGTGACTTGACTGAAGACCTAAGCCAATAGGGAGCCAGGCCAAGAGTTTGCGATTGACCTGAAAAGGCACAAAATGGGATTTATTTTTGAGAGAAAAAAAGAAGGGGACGATATTTTGACATTTTTTTTCGAGATGGAAAGACAACATGTTTTTGGATTTTTGATAGAGAGATGAGAAATGTTTTTGGCTTTTTGACAAGGAAAGAAATGTTTTTGGAATTTGGATAAAGAAAAAAAAGAGGAATTTCCCCCTTTGGAGACGGTCTCAGCATGCTTATTATAATTATTATGTTTTCACTTATATTAATTCTCCTAAATGCAAAATAAAATGCCGGACGGGACTCGAGCCTGGAAAAAATGGGTTTGTAATATATGCAAAGCTATTGGTTGGGTGAATTGGAATGGGTTCCCCCCTTTGACGTGACTTCTACGATATATGTCTTGCTCTTGCGGGCAATCGGCACGTGTGGATAAGCCATTTGATATACCTGAGTGTACGTGAATTGCCTCACTATATACGTCGTGGGGACGGTACGTGTGAGAGCGAATTTGATATACTCGGCATACGTGAACGAATTCCCTGCGATATACCTCCCGTCATGACTTCGGCCAAGCGGTATGATGAAGGGGGAATCGTTCAATATACGTTGAAGGTACTTGGCCAATGGAAGGTGAGAGTCATATCACTTAGGCTAACTGCGACCTGCCGGACCAGGGCCCATCACGAAGTGACCCTCCAGTTACTGGGTAAAATTTGGTTAATAGCAATGCTCTTTTGTGATGTCGTGTGAATCATGCATGATCTTCTTATTAGTATCTTATGAGAATGTCTTTCTTGATTATGCCAAACAGGGAGCAAAGTGCAAGTACCAATGGTACACCAAGTATGGATGGGGCGTGCAATATGTGGATATATGTGACCCTAGGTGCACGTGGTGTGAAGTGTGCATGGAGAATTTTCTACAAGTGTGTGAATAGAAGCATAAGCATGGGATACACATGAGTAATAAAGGGGGAACATGCAAATAGGGGGACAATATAAGACATAACATCCATGTAAATAGAGTCTAGCCTTAAAAAATAAACATATAATTATCCCCAGCAGATTCGCCACTGTGGCCATCCCCGATCCTCACCTGTGCGACGGAGGATCCTCGCCTGTGCACGGGACGGACCGTTGGAAAGGGGTTTTAGTTCCCTTCAAAGATTTATTCAGTCTTAATCGAGCTGAAGACTTTGACTTTTGGTCAAACGGAGCTTGGGAGTGCCCGATGGCTTCCAGGTCAGTACCCGGGGTACGACCTGGGTTTGTAGTGATGAAGGGAGGTGCTAGGGACCTAAGGAGAGTTTTAGGGGGTAACAGAATGGGATGTCTACACTTTTAAAAGAAGATAATACTCCTGACAGCATAACAACGCAGTGTCCATCATATCAGTAAAAGTCAGAAATGCCAGGTTCCGTAACAAATGCTGACAAATTCGTCAATCTAAACCTCCCAAGAACTTCACTATTTGCTTCTCCTCCGTATTTACCTCGTCGAGAACAAAATTCGCCAACCAAGTAAATTCTTCTTCGTACTCTGCCACCGTTTAATCACTTTGAATCACATCCATTAATCTCCTCCTCATTCCTATTTGAATCGCGAAAAAATTACTTTCGATCAAAACCTACCCAAAAATCTTCTATGGGCATTGCATCTGTTTGCTCCGATGTGGTGACTGACTCCCACCATTGGAGAGCTACACCCGTTATTTTAAAGGCGGCGAGTATTTACTTAGGCACCTCCCTGTATTCAACCATCCGAAGGTGCCTTTGTATTCTCCTTCCACTGACTCGTAACCATTTCATTGGCTCCCCCTGAAAATTCTAGAGGATGTCCTTTCCTAAAGACTTCTCGTACTCTTTCCCACATAGATGGTCCTTAGTGGGATAGAGCTGCCAGGGCTGCAGGTTGATGTGCCATCGTAGCAATAGAAGCATTTTATTGCTTGTGCCACAATATTGGAAACTTCTCAGCCCCTCTGTTTGCCCTGCTTGGAGACCTCCTCTCGGCTGCATCTGAAACAAGAGAAACTGTATCAGAACGTCGTTCAAGAAATTACACATCGCAGAAGAAAATGTAGGTGTAGTGAACACAATAGTCCTAAGAATAAGGCTCTACATCAAGAACGCTTACGAAAGAACGCAGGAAACCCGCACAGATCCTAAGACACTAGAACCTGATGCTTTGATACCACCCGTGACACCCTGCTTAAAATAATAACGGGTGGCCAGCCCTATACTAAAATAAATCAGGAATCTCAAGTGGATCATTCTCAGCATCTACTGTCGATACTAAATAAACCTAACTAACAAACCAATAATACAATAAGCGGATGTCATTTTTTAAAAACATACAATGAACATCATACCAACAATAACAACCGATCAACAGGATAAAGTGTACACACATGCCATGAAAAAAGAAGTACTCATATAAAACATAATAAGTATAACAAAACAAATATACCCGAATATGCTGTCGGGTCACAGCCAATACAACATCCTGAGGAAAGAAATATAAAAGTGCTACATATGAATCTTGGGTATAAACCCTATATACAAAATGAATCCTATCTAGATTTACAAGAGACAAGAAGCGGCTATAACAAAAATCCCGCAACAGTCCGCAACTGCTACAACTCCGAAGTTGCTAGATAGAGAGGCATCAGTGGCATCCTTACGGTGGGACACCTATAATACATTACAGTATATATATAGAAAGAGAGAAATATAAACGCGTCAGAGCCCGAGGTGTGAAAATATTTTTATCAAGTGCATTAAAATGTGTAATAATTATAAATGCACAATTTCATGATTAAGGTGGAGTCGCACTCTCGTGGAACTCAAACTCACCACTCGACTAAAGCGCGTACCTAAAAGTATGCGCATGAACCTCAATTATTACCCGACACATCTGGGGACAAATCAATCTTAATCTACGCATAGTCTACACCCGCGTAACCCACTATCTCGAGTATAACCCAAACTCTTCTCCTTCTATTATATCCTAAGTTTACGCCTGAACTTAGGTGTTAACGTGTGTGTGTAAATATATATATATATACACACACACACACACACACACACACACACATATATATCTTACTAGAATTCATCAGTTTCTACTTATTAACTTTAACAAGTTATTAGCATTAAAATAGTCACACCTCATCTTATTATTCTTATAAAGTAACATTTCACCATAACTCATAACCCTAGTACCAAGAACTAAACTTCTCCCCACTCCCAACACTGCATGACATTTTGTGCGTGGGGCGTCTCGCAAAGCGAAATCCAAATAAGGAACCCCCCGATACACTACTACTTGACAATGTTGATCGTCGAGATCCATTATGCCCTCGTCACACCACACATATACCTTCCGCTAATTATTATGAACAACCATCCATAAGTTCATAAATAAGATATCGCACAAAACCTGTAGGGTCTATATAACATTATTTCTATTTATAAGTCACGCTCATTCAACCCTAACAAGAACGTACACATAACATATCTGTCGTGTACTAAAAAAAATACCCATATCACATTCACTTATAGGACGTATAACATTATCCTAGTTATAAAATACAGTCATTAAATTCTAACAAACATGTACGCATAACACACATAATGCGCATTTAAATCATCCAAAACATATTCACTTATAAAATAAAAATATACTATACTTCATAATGCTATCATCTTCCAGGAATTACTCACTTTATCCCGGGTTACCAGCCACTGGACTATTATCACACCGCCCTGGTAATCAAACAAAACACAACGCGTGGGAAGAGGTTAAAGTTTCGAACCTTAAAGTGATAACGAATCATACCCAAGACTTCTCATCTAGAATAAAATCACGCAATAAATAATGGACGACTATGACCTGGGGACTATACGCTCCCTGCTCCTCAAGTCAGGGGCCTCACCCACAATGCGCAACTTCCCATGATAACATTGGAGGGGTATGCTCACACAATAAGTATATATATCATTCACACTAGATATATATGCGATCATATCATACATACAAACCATCACATAAGCTATATACATTCATGCCATATATATATACACATACTATCTCCCAACCATGTGTATAAACATAATGAATTCGGCTATAGGTATATATAACTCTCATTATACTAACCAATGCTATAACACATACTTTCCCAATTCATTTTATAATACGATCCCTCACTTAAAACATACTCATCCATTTCACCTATGATATGAATAGTCTCCCAATTTGATCAACATTACGGATACCATCTCAAAACCAAACGTATATAACAATCCTTATTCGCACACCGATATACAATAATTATCCTGACTATAAGTACACACATAAATATTAGTCGGTAACCCACAAGATCAATCCCAATTCATTTTTATGATCCCATCACGCATTGGAATACTTCTCATTAATATCACACAGATGTACAATAGTTATTCCGGCTATAAGTATAAACACAACTTATTCTAATCGAAAATGCGTTCAAACATTTTAAATTTAGATTATGGTTAGGTTACTCATATGAACCCTTGATGATATTGCATTTAATATTAAATCCCTAGGTTTATCGTCCTTAAGTACAATCATGTCTAAATAAAATCCTATCACTAGGAGGATTCAACACAAAAGTAGGCATAATAATTCCATGTCATACCTTCAAAACTCCCTCGAAGAGTTCTCAACCTTACATCATATAATAAATCACGTCTAATCTCCAAATAGGACTCCCATCCCTAATGGGATTCCCCACTCAATCGATGGAACAACTCCAATATATATGTATATATATATATATATATATATATATATATATATTCCCAAAATATCTCGATACGTTCCCACGATCACATCATGTGAGAAACTCCCAATAAATCTCCAAAACTTATTTCTCGCATCATATTAGAAGGTTCCAAATCGATAAACCCAATCGAAATGGAGTAAAACTCACTCTAGAAAAAACTTCGCAAAACAACCCTGTTTTCGAATCGATTCATCCTCGTCCGAATTGATTTGGTCCCAAAATCGAATCGATTCTCCAGTCCTACGAATCGATTCGGTCCAAAGGACCTGTAAGTCTGTCTTAGGCTAAATCGATTCGATTTTGGATTCGAATCGATTCGAAAAGGGGGCCGAATCGATTCGGCCTGTTCAGGAAGCTACGAATGGCTTATTTCTCTACAAAACCCAAATTTCCCAAAACTTCAATACATCATCTTCCAACCCTCAATCTTCAACCCCAACATGTTTCTAACTTAAAATCATTATATATATCAGTCCAACTATATATACAACCTCAAATCCATATACACACACTTCAAATGCAAGATTTAACCCAAAAGTTAGGTTTTGATATTAAAACCCTTTAACCCAAAATTTAGGTTTTGATATTAAAACCCCCAAATTCATATTTTTATCCACAAATCATGAAATAAATTACACACATAAAGTATTTAGCAAGTTTAATCACTTTCCTCGAAGTTGTAGAGGTTGAATCTTCCTCAAAGTCACGTATTGGCTGGAATCCCCAAGCTTTTACTTTCTTTCTCTTCTCCCTTTTCCTCTTCTCTCTCTCTCTCTAAGGCTTTCTCAATCTCAAGAATGATATTGTTATCTCACGTAGGCTTTTTAAGCCTTATCTCCAAAATACTCAACTTTAAATGACAATACACACTTTAAATGACTCATTTACTCCAATTCGAGTCAAACTAACTTAAATTATTTCGGAACCCAAATAAAACCCAAGTACAATAATTTTGACTATCTCGACCCATCCGAATCAATCGCGCACTCAGAATCGTCATTCGAAACACTTTATGACATCCTCGAGTTTTAACCTCAATCGCCAAATTTAAAATTCTCCAATTTAAATAAATTTTATTTCTCTCAAAATCACAGGGTATTACAATCTATATATCGTATGTCAATGGTGAGATGTTCTTCACTTTAGTCCATCAGTTTTTTCAGCTGCATTTTCTGTATCTCACCCCTTCATTTCCTCCAAGCATCAATAATGGAGTCTCAAGGAAACACTAAATAATTAACTTTGAACTCTATCACCACTAATGTAGATCCATAGGGGATCAATAAATCATTTATTTTACGATGATGAGCTTTTCAGGACAAGAACTCAGAGAAAGACACGTTGTGTGTTTTATGAAATTCCTTCTCCGCCTTGTGTTGGTGGGTCTGACTCTAATGTCACCAAGTCGATTATTCCAGTTTCATCACCCCATCATGTTGACGAAGAAAATTCGAATTACATGGCTGCTAAACATGGTGATGTCCCTAAAGTTGAGTTTATTTAGTAAAAATGTAATTATATACTTCGTAATCACTATGGTATGTGTCCCACCATAGTTCATGAAGGTCCTCTACCAACTCTTTCTCTTGGACCTGTGTATGATGAACCTATTTGGCCTTGTCATTACTCTTTAGCCATTAATGAACATAGATTCATACTTTCTTGATTTTCACTTGAGTTTATAGCGCAAGTGCGATCTATTTACTAAGAGAACATGCTTGGTCGAAACCGAACCAACCTCATCATCCTTTTGACTCTCGTAAAAGTGAGTATTTGAGCCTTTTTTATTCTTAACATCACTCATCTTAAAAGTTCCAAGGTACGGTTCTTATGATGTCCATAACCCTGTCATGCATTTGATCGTATTTCTTCTTATCGCATCACCGATGGCCTCTACATTTTTTATGCCTTTTAATTGGATCTAATTTTGATATTGGTGCATTTTAAAGACTGGGGAGCAAAACAAGATTTTCCACTATTCCCCTTTCCAACGTAGTTAATTTTTATACCCATCATCTGGAGACCCAATTAGGGATTTGGATAAACTTATTCAAAATTTTCTAGACATTGGTTATAACACCATTGCTCAGACCTCCAATACCAATAATGTTGGCAAAGCCATTGGACTTCTCCACGCCTTTTCCCATCTCTCTCCATCGGTACTCCTCAAAGATCATTCTCTTAATAATCTACTATGGCCCATGTTGATTCTTTAAAACTTCGAAGATAACCCTTTAATTCTTAAATCTTAAATCTCTTTTTTCCTTGAACCTTATCTTTCTTCTATAAATGGTGATGCATCACGAAATCGACTTCAAAGATTATGATAAACGAATGTCTTTTCATGGTTATCTTTTTACGAATGCCAATTGTATTGCGTAGGATTGGAAGGATTTCTCTTTAGTTTACATTCAAGAGCACGGTAACCCCAAGGCCTATGGCTTTGATGATTTATCTCCTGAATAAAGTTAACTTAGCTCACCATATTTGCATAAGGAAGCCAATGATATGGTTCGATCTTCAACACTATGAACCTTTTCTACTGCTGATAAATCAAGACCTTGCTCATTTGGAATCTAAACAAAATCAAATTTTCTCATTTTGTAATAACTTACATAAGTTTGTCACCTATGCATTTTCTCATTATTGCCAAATGCGAAGAGGGTGATATGTATTTCCTTTCATACTTTTGTAATTCTTGAACTTTGAAGTATGAATGAAAGGATATTATCTTATTTTGAATGTTTCATTGATGGTCTATAATGAAACCAATATGTTGCTAATATTTCAAGAATTATATTTGTGTTTGGTAATTAAATATTTAATTAAACCAATTTTTTTACCATGGTAAAATAGTTATATAACAAGTTTATAAATATCTTATGCTTTAACTAAATTTGGTATGCTGCATTCACTTGTAACAATATTTGAACTTTTTGATAAAGTAAAAATTAATTATGTCTTATTTTGCACACGACTTAGTTATTGATATTGGTCCCACCATATCTCATTGCACGTGTGGAAGTGTCCAAATGATAATTTTTTCTAATAATTCAAATAATCAATTCTTACGAAATAGGCAGCTTTTACAATTATTTTCAACCCAAATATTTGGTTTCTTTGGAACTCCTAATTTTTAACTTTATATTTCTCGTCCATTATGAGATCACAGACCTAATCATGGGGGTTTTTAAACTGTCACAACCACCAAAGTGCCACTTGTCTCTCCACTTCCCCATGATTCCACTTTTTGGAGGGAACGTACTTATAGATGCGTATTAACCCTTGGTTAGGCATTATTTAAATTTTAAACGGTTCACAGTCAAATATTTAAGCTTGTTTCAGTATGTGTTCTCCTTTTTACCATTTGTCTTCATATCTAAACACATTTTTAGCTTTCAAGCATACATACTTTTTCTTCAACTTTTCACCATCAATGGAGTCGAGCTTTTCAAATAATGATGTTTACCTTCAGTTTGACGAAACCCTCCGTAAGATTTTGAACAAAGATTCCTTCATTATTAGGAGCATCATTTTCCCCATTAAATATTCAGGTGAGTCATCCCACTCTTTCGTTGATCCCTAATTTAGAGATGAACTCCTATTGCAAATATCTGGATAATCTTCAGATGGGGCATCCCACTCCCTCATATACTAAGTGGATCCACTCAGTACTACAGATTTAGAGACCACAACCTTTTGGTCCAAAACTCTGATAATCTTGAATTATCACCAACATTTAGGTTTAGGTTTTTTCCCAATAATTTGGACAATTACAAATGGCCTAAATGGATGCGTTGGATGCTCACTTACATGGCAGAAGATATGGTTGAAATTGACATTCTAGACGCCATTAAACATACCCTAAAATACATTGGTCCTGACTCGTTCCTTGTCTCTGGTGCCATCTATTTTTGTAATTCAGCTTGCAATTGATTTGAATTCAACTTTTGAATGGCAGGCCCCACCATTTTAGATATTCGTCAGCTATTTGGGTTTAAATCTCTAGTAAAATATGTTCATCCACACATGACTCCAACTGAAATCCCCTCTAAGCTCAAAAGTGGTAACACCCCCTATCCTAATCCACTTTCATGATCGCCCACATGAAAGATACCCGAAGTGTGGAAAAAATTAGTTATTTTATTTCCTCCTATTTTGGATGTCAAGACACATTTTTGTGTCAAATCTAAGAGGGTTGTGTTATAGTAATCTTTCTTAGCCACTATATTTATTGAAGTTAGGGAAGTTGCCTTAGGCCCATATCTTTTAGGTTCCCATTATAAGATTTGATCCGAGCACTTGGAAGACCCTTTCAACAAAAAACAAGGTGGGCCTCTATGGGTCCTCTAAATGTGGTTGCATGCTTATTTTTTAAGAGATTGACTATACCAAACACAACATTGCGTTTAGCCATTGCCAATCCTATTATTGTTCTAAAATGGGTAATAAGAGCATTTAAGTTCCTATTAATATGTTTAGAAATTTATCAATTGATAAGAAAAGGATTTATTTATAACTTTTATTATCATTCATGGAAGCACCACTTTATCTAGAACCAATTTAGAAGAAATCTCCCTATGCATGACAAACTGATCCTTATTGGGGGAGGTTTTTTATTACTAGGGATTTGTATTTTGGGGCATCATCTCCCAGCTCTACCAATTCTAGGTCTTTTAGGGAGATATACATACTTCCCTAATTTTCTAGGAAACTTGTCTTTTACTAGTCCATCCCTTTCCCCATCATATATTTTCTAGGTCTTCCTACCTTTCAAAGGCAGGTGTTTTGGAAGGACTTGACAATTATCATAAGGTTCAAAGCACTTTTAGCATAATTAGGGCAGATTCGATGCAGGGGTGGCCCCCCGTTTTCATGTATTAGTGGTCCAACTATATCAGAGTCTTCTTGTGGCCATTGCAATTATCAATAAAGCCTTTAAATCCTTTTTATCCTAGTAAGGCTCTAACTATTTCTTGTATTTTTATCTTCATTTGTGTTGGCCTTAACTTATCCATTTTTGTTCATGCAAAAACTCCTCCTAAATATTATGAATCTTCACATAAGAGGAAATCAACTTCTGAGGAAACAGAGGCTTTAAAAGATGAACTTTTGAGGGAGGCAAGAGAGGAAGGGGAAAAACTAATCTAATTCGACCACCCAGGCGAATGTTTTCTTTTGGCAATCCAAGTATCACTTCATCAGGTACTACTAGGACTATTGAACCTCAAATAATTGATATGTTTAATATTTCCAGAACGAAACGTATGGAAACAATAGGAAGGAAACCTATGAATAAAGTCTAGGTGGCAGGTGTGCCACTAACTTTTCTTTTAATAAGCAATGTTTTTAGCATTATTACATAGATAAACTTGCTTCAAACTGTTACATTATTTTCATAAGCCCAGTCTATAGCTTAACATTCATGGAGGAATCTGAGTTGATCAGAAATTCTATGACACATCCTCTAGCATCCCTAATAAATGAGCTAGTTGATGTTTATGCCCCACTAGCTAATCTGCCTTCGAAACCAATATCTAAGGGGGGAGACAATACTAAAGTTTGATGAAACTTCTATCCTCATTCATATATCTCAATGTGAGACAGTTGAAGTCTTAATTCCCAAAGTAAAAAGAGCCAATGGATAACTTTGATCCTGATGGCGGTGTTCCAAAGTCACCGATCATTTTACTAGTTCTTGAAAATGTCCCAGGTTCAAGTGCATAACCACCGAGATAAGCATCTACTGAAGTATAGGCCAATCCTCTGGCTAAAGATGTTCCTAGGTTAAGGAAACCAACAAAGGTCATTAACTTTCATAGAAAACTTTTTGAAGATTATGTCCAAGGCCCCAGTTCAATCTTGGAAAGCTATTGCCAACAATGTAGAATAATATCTGCAACACCTCATCCAAATTCAACTAACTCCTCCATCTTGGAAACTAGAAATTTTATAGGATTTGTAACTGCTTCGAAGCTTTATCAGTTTACCACTGAAATTTTGACTGACTTTGCCTTTGTTAATGGGTTTAGAGTAGCTTGTAGTTGTATTTCTAAATCCTAAGGCTTATAAGAACGTTCTGCAAAGTTATTAGGAACTGGGTTTTACTTATTTCCTTATCACATCACAACCATAACTTAAACAGAGGCCAATGGGAATGCTTTATCTACTGTTATAACTTGTTTCTCAAGCCAAAGGGTTGAATCTACCAAGGGTTTTCAAGACTTGAGGTCTATTCAAAGCAAAAAGTTTACCCTCTTATTTGAGAAAGAGGAGTTAAAAATAGCCGGCTGGAGTTAACGCTACATTAGAGGTGGCCATCATGGAAGAGAAAGATTGTCAATAAAGAATGGCTAATTGGTTAAATAAATGCACATCTCAACCAATAATACAACTCAGTTTGATAACAGAAAGGTTCAAATTAAAACCAAAAATCTTGTTTATGGAAACTTTTGGACCAACTTTAGGTCCTTTATATGCGAACATTTTCATTAGTTCGTAAATTTTCCAATACTTAATGAAATTATGCATTTTGTTCTTTTGCCTTACTTCCTAAATGGCTGGGTAATATGAATTTAGAAATCTGACATTTTATTTTCATATGTGAATATAAGCATTGATGTCTCTCAAATGGTATGATCCACCTTAAAATGCTTTATAAATTTAGAACGGTTCTTCCCATTTTAAGGATCAATTTTGATAAGATGGATCTTTTGATCCCAAAGGCAAAATAGTTTTTAAAGTAAATCCCATTCCGTAAAGGTCTTTTTCTTTACTTTCTTGTTATAACTATCAACTATTTTCTTCTTTTGGACCAAGATATTATTTAAGGCTCTAACCCTATCCTCATCTATTTTCTAATTCCATGTACATAGATTGGTCATAACCTTCTATTCTTAATTCATTATTGGCCACCATTCTCAATGAACTTGAGTGATTTCAACTGGTAAAGCAACAACATGTATATAGGTTAAGGTGTATAGAGTTACCCTAGCACTCAACTTTTCAGAGGTCCTATAATCTCATAAAACTTATGCCAAAATTTTTTTCCAATCCCTTGGATTTTTTTAATCACCTTTCTAAGTTTGTTATTAATTACCTTATTAGTAGACTCAACTTGACCATTTGACTGAGTATAGTAAGGTGAAACTTTTGCCAAAGTTATTCCAAACCTTAATGTAAATTCCAACACTATCTATGATTTGAAGATGCTTGAATTGTCCGATGTTATAACTTATGAGATCCTAAACCTGTATATAATGTCTTATAAGAAATCTACCATTTTATAGGATTAGATGATAGGTTCTTCAGGGAGGCTAAGGACGGGGTACACAGGGCCACCCGATCTAAGGAAATAATGGCCAACAAGGCCAACAACATCAAGTCCAATAGATCCATGAATATAGAGGCAGGTCTAGAGTTAGAAAGATTGATCCCAGTGCTAGGACCAATAGGGATGCCAATTTAAAGGTACATATGATACATGTAGTGATTAAGAGCACTTATTCAAAAAGTGCCTTTGGGGAAACTAGTTCGGTTAGGGGTAGTATCAGCGGAGAAACAACATGCTATACCCTCCCCACCTCAGTATCAGGCGTTGCCTCCACCATCGCAGTACCCGATATTGCCAACAGCACCTCCTAGATACCAAATGCATGGTTACCCTTAGCTACATTACCCGTTACATGATATAGAGGGTAGATTTTGTGTTTACTGTAGTTATGCACATAGTTGATTTAATATGGGAGCATCATACTCATTTGTTAGTATTACTTTTGCGATGACTTCGGGGTTATTGGAGGTTGTTAATAGTATTTTGTTGCAGGTGGATATCCAATGTGTAGGGGTGCTGCTTTACATCATGGTTTTAGGGATATGGAATTTGAGATCGCTCCTTGGTGATTTTCAGTCGATTTTTTGATTTTGCACATCCAGACATATGACGTCATCTTTGGTATGGACGGGTTAACAAAATTTTATTCCCAAATCGACTATAGTGGGAGGGCTATCATGTTTTTTATTCCCGACAGGATATGTTACTTATAGTTATGCCTAGGCTTGAGGGAGGATCTAACACTCACCTATATTATATATATGCATGTACATTAGAGGAGATAACCATATCATTCGAATCAATACCATTTGTCCATGATTTTATAAACGTGTTGATGAGGTACGAAGGTTACTACCAACATTAAAGATAGACTTTGGTACAGATTTGACACCAAGCGCCAGGCCCATTGATAGGGCACCGTATCAGATGGCTCCATTAAAGATAACAGAGTTGTAAGAGAAAATTCAGTGGCTTTTGAGTCAGAGGTTCTAACGAAGGAAAACATATACATGGGTATTTTATGTGTGTTTGTGAAGAAGAAGGATGGTTTGCTAAGGTTTTGTGTGGACTATCAAGAGCTGAATGAGGTCACGATATAGAATGGTATCCGTTTCCACGTATGAACGACCTATTTGATCAGCTGAGGGGCACATTATTCATCTCAAATATCTATTTGTGCTCAATGTATCATCAACTACATATTTAGGAGGAGGATATTTCAAAGATGAACTTTTTGATGCGGTATTGATCTTATGAGTTCTAGATCATGCCATTTGGGTTGACCAAAATGCTAACGGTGTTTATATATTTATTGCATATGATGTTTATATGATTTATGAACATTAACGACATATTATCATATTATCGATCCTAGGAAGAACATTGGAAACCTACATGGACAACTCTGCAGACACTTAGGGATCATAAGTTGTATACCAAGTTCTCCAAGTGTGGATTCTGGTTGAGAGAGGTGTAGTTCTTAAGGCACATTATGCCAGAGGTTAGTATTTTAGTGGATTCTAACAAGGTGTTGGCTGTTATGGAGTGAGGGAAACCTACGACACCTATGTAGGTTAGGAGTTTCTTAAGTTTTGATGGGTACTATAGGAGGTTCATTTAGGGGTTTTTGAATATTGTCGGGCCACCGACTCACCTCACTTAGAAAGGGGTACTGTTTGTTTTGAGCACCGACTGTCAAATAGATTTTGAGGAGCTAAAGGGGAAAATCACAACCACATCCATACTTTTTTTAGTACCCGGTATACACTGATGCATCGCTTCAGGGGCTTGGAGGAGTTTTGATGCTAAAGGAGATACTCATATCCTATGCTTTCCAGAAGCTTAAGCCTTATAAGGGAAATTACCCCATCCATGATTTTGAGTTATAAGCTATAGTCTTTTCTCTCCATATCCGAAGACACTATTTATTGGGTGAGAGGTTTACATTATTTTTTTATCACAATAGTCTTCAATACCTATTCAATCAGCAACAGTTAAAATACGATAGAGGAGATAGTTAAAGTTTATGAAGGATAATAATTTCTCGATTCAGTATTATTTTGGGAAGACGGATGTAATAGCAGATGCTTTAAGCCATATTTTGATAGTGAGTTTAGTAGACTTATAAGAAGAGAAAGGGGATGAATTATCTACTTTGTGGGAAAAGTAGTTGAGTACTTTTAGTACAGTGGACATATCAGAGGCGTATTTGGCAGTTGTTGTCGTTACACTTGATGTTGTGCCACGACTGATTCAGGCCCTACCTTTGGACTCCTTTTGTGAAGAAAAAGTAAAGGAGATTCGGTCTGAGGGAGTTAAATTCTATTTTATTTGATCAGACGGAGGTTTTAGGGAAATTTAGTTATGTTAAAGGGTCTCGAGCTACGAAGTACAGTTTTAGCCGAGGCATATGGTTTGCGATTCACTGTGCATCCTGGGGTAATAAGATGTATCATGATGTAAGGAGCTAATACTGGTGGGATGGAATGAAAAGAGACAGAGAAAATTTTGTGTCCAAGTGTGCCATCTTCTAACTAGGAAAGATGGATACCAGAGACCAACAAAGGGGTTTCAAATATTGGACATTCCTGTATGGAACTAGGAGAGAATCTTCTCGGATTTCCTTATTAGGTTGCCAAGATCCCAAAGAGGACATTTCATTTTGGGACATGGCCTAAAGACTAATGAAGGTGGTTCAATTTCTTCCAGTACGAAAAAATTACACCGCAGAGCAGTATTCCCGACTCTTCATTGCAAATATTACATCCTTTCATATTGTATCTCTTAATATTGTGTCTTGATAGGGATAACACTTGTGTTTCCTGATTTTGGGTAGGCTTTCAGAAGATGATTAGGGTAAAAATGACTATGAGTACCACATTTTCCCCTAAGCCAGATGGTTAGACTTAGAGGGTGAACCAGATATTGGAGGATACACTATGGGCTTCTTTTTTGGATTTCAAAGGGAGCTGGGATTAACATTTGCTGCTTGTGGAGTTAACTTAAAATAAGCACCATAAGACTATTGGTATGTAACCCTATAAGGCATTATATGGACGATTATTCTATTATCCGGGTTGTTAGCTACAGATGGGGGATATCAGGCTATTCAGGTTGGATTGCATTTAGGACACCTCAGAGATGATGACACTTATAAGGAGCATATGAAGATTACCCAAATTTGGTCGAAGACTTACGCTAATAGAAATAAACATAAGTTAGAGTTTTAGGTTGGGGATATGGGGCTTCGAAAGGTCTCCCTAACGAGGGAGTTATGAGATTTATATCTAAGGGGAAGTTATCACCTCGATAAATATGTCCCTTCATGATCTTGGATATGGTGGGCCCGATGGAATATCGTTTGGCCTTACCTAATCGTCTTCAGCGGGTAAATGATGTATTCCATGTCTCAATGCTGAAGAAGTTCATGAAGGATGAGTTAGATTATCAACACATCAATCTTGATAGAATTGAGCCAGACGTGAGCTACAAGGAGAGACCGTAATGATTTCTTGTCCAAAGAGATTATATTGTGTGATTGAAGATCATTCCATTAGTTATATTCCATTGGGAAAACCACAACGATGATAAGTCTACTTGGGAAAGATAGAGGATGACATGCAGGTGAGGTATCCTGAGATCTTCAATTCAGGTATATAAAAGTTGAATTTCAAGGAAGAAATTCCTTGTTTAAGGGGGGAGGAATGTAATACCCCGTATTTCATGTGCATTTAGTTAAATATTTATATATGTTGTTATGTGATTTGTCTATGTGTTACATGAATTCACCTCTTTCGAAATTGATATAAGACTCAATAATACATTATTTAAACATTTTAAGTGACTTAGTATTATGGGCGACTATGGAATAGTCATAGACTAGGTATCGAGGGTCTCCTTGTTTGGATAATTCCCTCAGTATCAGGTCCTACTGATCATGAAGTAGTTTCTTATAATACTGAGTCACACATAACTAATTAATAATTAAGTTTTAGCTTACGCGATTTGTACGAACTTATAACATAGCTTAAGGAGATGATTAATCTATTAAAATATATTATATTTCATCTTTACTTTCGGGATGATTATAAATTTTAACTTTGACTTAAAATAGTGATATTTAAGTCCATTGGGTTAGTATATGATTTGGGCGAAGTTTAAGGCCATTTAGAGAATGCTTTGGGCTCATCGAGTTAAAGTTATTTTTGGATTTAGGCTTAATTTAAACTAATTAAAAAACCTAAGACTCTCATAATAAATTAGAGACAAAACCTAACAACTAAGGAGGTTGAGAGATCAATAATAGATTAAAGAACTTGAGGATTTAGGACTTGATTCATACAATCAGTCAATATGCAAGTTTACTTTGATTAAGAATATAATTAAATTTATGTTATGCTCAATACTTTGTTACCTATTTTAATTCAAGTATTTTAATATGTTTTGTTCTTCTTATTTATTTTTTACTTTAATGATAGTTATGCTTGTTGTAAATGAGTAGTTAAATTAATGGGTTAAGCATAAAAAAATCCACTATGGATGCTTAATACTTAATTGATGGGTTTGATGTTTTAATAAATTTAAATAATATATGTGTCATGTGTGTTTATTTTGAATTGCCACTACATCAAAAGAGCAAAAATGTCACTTTTTTCGGCCAAATTTTGTCCCTCTTCTTGAGCGTGACAAGCAAAACATGCACGTGTTGTCACGACCAATGACCGTGACAAGCCTTGTCACGATCTTGTCATAATCCTTAACCCTGACAACACCTGAGACATTTTTTTGTCATAATCTTTTCACGATCCTTGACTGTAATAAAAATGTCGGGATTTCATCCCTAAAACACCATTCTCCCCCAAAACAGACTCTTTCCCTCCTCTCTTTCATCAACCCGGTTGCCTCTCTCTCCTATTTTACAACAAATAAATGCATGTATTCAACAAGTATATGTATATGTATACATATATATACATATACATATACATATACTTGTTGAATACATGCATTTATTTGTTGTAAAATAGTTGCATTTACATGTATGACTTTGATACTGTTAGAAAATAACTTACGGAAAACCTAGAGTTGAATAATTTGACTTTATTATTTACTTGGTCTTGAATATATGTGTTTGTTTAGTATAAAATAGTCATATTTACATGTATAGATTGATATTAGAAAACAACTTGTGTAATACATCAATTTGAAAATTTCAATAATTTGACTTCGATATATGCTTGGTCTTGAATATATGTGTCTATTTGTTATAAATATAATCAGTTTGGTTTAAGAAAAATAATTTGTGGGTTTATTTAAAATAGTGAAGGATTTTGGGATTTAGTATGTATAATGTGAATGATTGGTAGATTTATTTAAAAATAATGTGTGAGTTTATTTAAAAATGTAATCAAGAACACAATAAACGTTCTGCCATAATTTTCAATTTGGTGTGTATATGCGACTCAGGTTTCAACTTAGGTTTTGAAAATTGAATTCGATTAGGTTATAAAGTATAATTAAAACCAAATTGGTATATATACGCAGCTTAGGGTTTCAACCTAGGTTTTGAAAATTAGATTTGATTAAGTTATAAAGTATAAATAAAACCAATTTGGTATTTATACGCGACTTAGGGTTTCAACCTAGGTTTGAAAACTGGATTCAATTAGGTTTTAAAGTATAATTAAAACAATTTGGTATGCATACGCAAATTAGGGTTTTAACATGATAGTGTTTCAATATTGTTATTTAAACATGATAGGTCGTTAATTAGATTGAGCATGTGTCTGAGTTAACTAATGATTCAACTACCTATGGGGATAAACTAACTTGTAGAAACACCCATTTTGTTCACACATGGTATGTAATGAATCCTACAAGATGTTATGGGATATCCTTTGTACAAAGAGTGGATGGATGATACAAATAGACTCAGGGATGTGTATCGTAGAGATGTTAATGATTTTGTAAAAATTCGCGAAGAGATGTCTCAATGATGGAGATATCTCATGTCCTTGTGTATGTTGTAGAAATGGAAATGTATTTGAGTGGAAATAGTTGAATTACATCTACTTATATGGAGGTATGTAAGATGATTGCTGATGTGGATTTTTCATGGGGAAATACATTGTCCCTTTATCCCTAAGAAACCTTCACTACAACCGTTAAGTAGGACAATGGTAGAAGGACAGGAAGATCCCCCTGTAGAGCATAATATGTTACATAATCTAAAAGATGATTTTTATAGAGTTCATGTAGTAGAAGACAATGAAGATTTTGATAAGAAAGACAATGGATATTATGGCGGAGGTTTTAATGCTCATGAAGGTGTTGGGATAAACCTTGATGACAACTACAAACGTTTGAAAGTCAAATCGACCCAACCATTATATTAAAACTATGGTAAAAACCAAATAACTTTGCATTCCATGGTTGGTTTTCATAGTTTGAAGAGTCATTTTGGTTTGTCTAGCATTGACGCGACTGGAATTATGAATTGGTTGAAGGATTTGCTCCCTAAAGAAAATATGCTTCCAAATAACTATCCGCATATGAAGAACAATTCGAAAGGTTTAGAAGAAGGAGTTTGAAAATCTTGATAATTGTCTAGTATGAAGTGAACCTAGATATGTGCTAGAGCATGGTTCTAATGGTTAGAGAGACGCATTTCCAAAAGTTCCTAAAAAGTATTAAAATATTTCCCAATTTGTCCCATTTTAAAGATATTATCCACAATACCATGGATAGGGGAGGCAAAGACTTGGCATATTAGGGCAAAAGTAGGGGATAATCTCATGCGTCATCCTACAGAACCATTTGGAAAAACATTAATTTTAGTTGCCAATTTTTTGTCAATGAACAACATAATATTCGTTTGGCAATATGAACAAATGTGTTCAATCCATTTGTCACTCTAGCTAATCAAATTTTATGGTCGGTGATCTTAGTACCCCTAAATCTCCCTCCTTCGTTATGCATGAGACAACAATTTTCGATGTTGTTTTTATTGATACCTGGGCTAAAGGAACCAAGTAACGATATTGATGCCCACTTGGAACTGTTGGTAGAAGAATTGAATGAATTGTGGGTAGAAGGTGAATCATTTGACTCTATCAAACATAAAGAGTTCACAATAAAAGCTATGTTGATATAGATAACTCCTGATTTCTCAGCTTATGGAACTTTATCAGGATGTAATGTTCACGGTTACTTTGGGTGTCCATATATGGAGATGGAAGTGGATATCAACATCTCAAGGATAGTGGTAAAATCATATATAATTCCCATACGATATTTTTGTCTCTCGATCACAGGTTTAGATTTGACAAAGACTCTAATATTTTTATCGGGTCGGGTCGAACATAGGCTACCTCTGAGAAAGATTTCAGGCTCAGAAATTGAAAGGAGGTCTTTCACATAATACCCCATAGTTTTTTAATAATTTAATTAATTAAAATAATTAATTAATAAGAATTTTTGAAGAATTTTAAATAATTATTGGTAAGTCCAAATTTGATGGAGCTGCCGAAAGTAAAGTCATATAACAAACTTTGAAGTTGTAATTTACAATTTTATAAAAATTGTAATTTATAAATATAATAAAATAATAATTAAACAAAAGAGAGATTTAGACTTAAGAGCATGGGTATAATGGTAACTATATTATACTTGTGGAGAAAGCTAGGGTTAAGGGTAAACAACGAAAGGCACATTTAAGAGGATTTAGTATATAAGCCTAAGGAAACCCAAAATTCTAATTCTATTCCAAGCTCACGACAACCTCTACCAAACTACAACCTCCACCAAACTACATCCAAATTTCGTACTTTCACTTTACAATTTATCGTAAATCAAATATTTTGGAACTACCCAACCAATTTCAAGAACAAAAAGGTATTTGTGGAGATTTTTGAAGAACAATTCAAATTTCTTGCTTAAGGAGGGAATTTTTACATATTTGGGGGATTTTGTTTAGAACAAATTGGCATTTATAATCTTCATACCAAGCAAGATAATACCACTCTATCCTTTCATGGTATAAATAATGTTTTCTACCTAAATATCAATGTTCTAAAAAACGCGAGGCGTGATCGAGGCGTGGAGGTCAAGCCTTAAGCCTTAAAAGCCTAGGCGAGTTTAAGCGTGAAAAGGCGTTTAGGCCTTCTTAATATATTTTAATATTTTTACACCATAACAAGGCTATTAAAATACTAAAATTGTACATATCATAAAAATATATCTGAATATATGAAAATTAAAATACTATTTGATTATTTTGGATGAGATAATGTTTCGTTTAGTTAAAAAGTTCTTTAAAAGGCGATATCGTTTCACTAAAACATTGTTGTTTTTAGAATAAAGTGCGCCTTAAGGGTTTTACTAAGCATAAGGCGTGAAAAACTTAAGGTGAGGCGTTTCGCCCAAGCCTTAAGCCTAGGCGGGTTTTTTAGAACAGTGTTAAATATTATTTTCATGAATTATAAAAATTATGTATAGATAATTAGGTTTTATCACATGAATTGAAAATTGGATATTCTTAGGTAAATGAATGAATCAATTCAATTCTTTAGAAATTGTGTTTTGTTTATCAAGGGGGACAAAATATCCTTAAATTTTATTAGAAATTAAATAAAAGAGGGCTTGAAACCTAATGAAAGGAAACATGCAACCTAGCCTTCAAACAAAAGGAAAAAGAAATTATAAGGACACTATTTTATTGTTTGGCTTACGTGTGAGTATGTCGTGTACCGCTATAATCGTCGAAGACTTATTCAAGATCAATCATGCATCAAGACGAATTCGAATATTAAAGTACTTCAACATTCAAGCCTCCGCAAGCTTAAATTTGTTAAGGTTGTGTCTAAGTACCGTAGCATTTCACTTAGAGTGTTGAAATATTTTTTACAAAATATTTTCAGTATTGGAGCGGAGTTTTTCGTCAAAAGTATTTTTTAAAGTTTTGAGGCGGAATATTTTCGGGAAAAATAAAAAAATAATTTTATTTAATCTCGTTTGATCGAGATTCACAGTCGTTCGAGTGATAGGAGATCTGGCGCGAAGTTGTCGTTCGAGCGACATCACAGTTTCGTTCGAGCGCCACCTTAAGTTTTTCTTATAAATAGCGTGTTAAATCACTTCGTTTTTCATTAAGAAGACCTGGCGTTTTAGTTTCTATAAATACTGCAAATCGGCAGAACACTTTGTCTTCTTCGTTTAGGGTTTAATCCGTTTTGTTTTCAATCCACAAAACGTCCTGATCTTTATATGAATTGTTTTGGAACCCATGATACAACTTTGATAAAGTTTTTCTCTTGTAGAAAGGGTAAACCTACGGCTGACGGCTGCGCATCGATTGAGAGTGCTCGAGGTTGTTCCTTGCTGGTTTGGACTTTGTGTTCGTGTGGACTGTTGCGGTTGTTCCATTGCTGACTCAAGACTGCGTGTCTTTGTGGATTCTTGTGGGAGTTCATTGCAGATTTCATTGTAATCTTTGTAAGTTGAGAATTACTATTTTATAGTGAAATAAATATTTTTGCCCAAAAGGGATTTTTCGTGAAATCTGTGAGTTAGCAGTTTTATATGTCATGGTTTGACACACACACACACACACACACACACACACACACACACACACACACACACACACACACGTAGTTTTATATTTAAGGGATGAATTATCTTGGTTTGATAATTGTCATCGATTAAATAAGTATTTAATTGGAAACTTACGAATTCAGTTTAATCAGTATCACACATACGAGTTACTTTTTACAAATTGGTATCAACGCAGGTTACTCAAATTTATCAAGTATTCCTATTTTTCGCATAATTGTGTGATATTGATTTTTTTTGCAAAATTTATTTTGTGAAAAATTGCAATTTTTTCAATGGAGCACTTATGTAATCGGATGCCCCCCTTTGATGACACGAGTCAGAATTTTGATGATTTAAATAGTCTGAATTTGACGTTTGCTAAAAGAATTAAAGTTTTACAAAAAGAAAAATCTCGTTTTAAAATCCGCGATGGATCTTTTGCGAACAGTTCAAAATCAAAGAGATTTTTATCATGAGAAATTTGTTTCTTTGGACCATGAATTTAATACTTTAAAATTGTTCAAAAAGGAGAGTGATGATAGAGTCCTAGTTTTAGAAAAATAATTGGAGGACTTTAAAAATTCTAGGATTTGTGTTTATGCCAAAGTGGATATAAATATTTTACTTGATGAGTTTGTGGAATGTGAGGATACTTTTAGGGATAAGTGTGCGTATTTTCTGAACGAACGTGATAACCTTCTAGGAGTTATTGAAAATTTAGAGAAGGAGTTCCTAAAATTGGAAGAGTCTAATTCTTTGCTTGAGTAAAAATTTTGGAGATAAAGAATGATTTGACAGACTCGAGTGGTATTGGTTGCAATGGTAGTGGCTCGTCGTGTTCTCATGTTTCGAGTGTTAAAGTCAAGACCATTATTTATTTTAGAGGATCAATCAATCCCAAGGATATTAGAAAATGTCAACCCATAGGCGTTGTCCCACCCGTTTACACATGTTCATAATGTAGTAGGAAAGGTCACCTCAGGCGTTTTTGTTTCGATCTTCGAAAAATCCTAGGAAGTATAAGTCTAGTGTTCCCATGGTTCCCCATGCATCGTTGCACACCTGTTTAGGTTAGGAAATCACTTTTAGAGGCACTAGATGTTTGACTAGTTGATTCTCGATTGCTTGCATATGATTCTTCTCTTGCTATATCATATAAATGACTGTGTTCGCATGTTTTTCATACGCTAGTTGTGCTTCATGATATATTCTTCCTAGTGTTATGACTTGTATACTTTTTGTATTTGATAAAACTTTTGAAAAATACAAAAAGATTTTATTTTGATAATTTTTTTTGAAAAACACAAAAAGATTTTTGTATTTTATTTTGCACTGTATATAAATGGACATTTAGGATGACTGAATCACAATTTCATTCCATATCCATGTGACGATTTGATAGTGTTTTGATATGCGTCATCATTCCATTTATGGGCTTTATAATTTTTGGAGTCAATGAGATGTGATTAGTTGTTACTATCTACATGTTTGGCTCATGAGTTCCTTTATTACACACTTGCACGGATTTTTTTGACTATTTTTCTTGTCTATCACATGTTGGTCGATATGTTTTCATCTCAATTCTATTTTTAAAATGAAACAGATGCGATAAAACTTGACAATCAAAGTAGTGCATGTAATAACCATTTACCATGAGGAATTAAATTAAAAAATGACGAGTGTTCACGGGAAAGGGCTGCGAAAGTACAAAATTAACTCGTCATGAAAGCCACTGTTTAAAAGAGCCCAAAGAAAAAATTAAGGCAATAAAGAGAAAAATATGCCAAAAGTGGGCCAATAGGATTTCTCTAAGGAGAGAATTTAGTTTCATCACCTCAAAAGAAAAATAAAAGCATTATTATTAATGAGGGACTTTGGATGAAAAAATGTAAAAAACGGGGTTTCACGTCCTGACAAAGTCATAAAAAAGTGTTACATAGCTTTAGACGTTATTGGTGTGAAAGTCATGTCTGACTTTTATTTGTCCATTGGATTAAGACGATGTCATCTAAATTCAAATTATTGACACCTGAGGACGATTTTGAGCTCATTCTTTAGGAGTAGACATATTCATCGTGCACATATGTTATGTTTGATTGCATTGATTTGCCTATTGAATATATTCACACCCATTCATTCCGCTTCCATGATTTGGTTATCTTAGTGAAAATTCATGGTGTGTGATGTTTGTAATTTATTTTTACATTTTTTGTATGAAAAATTGAAAAATAAAAAATAGTTTGTGAGCTTGTTGGCTACTCCTTTGCATGAGCGTAGTTTGATCAATATTTTCTATGCATATTTTTCGTGACAACACCATGTTTGTTTTTATTTATTTGTTTCCTTGTCTTTTTCAGACAAATAAAAAGGGGAAGAACGAATTATGGGGGAGTTTTTGCATTATTGAGGAGATTTGATTATTGATTGATTTATTCTTATATCATTTCAAACTCTATGCATCACGAAGGTATTTACTTTGTCTCATGTGTGTAGGTATAAGATTGAAGATCATAGTTTGCATACCCTGATGAGAAACGCTTGAAGATTTGATGTTGAAGATTTGGAAGACAAGTTTGAGACTTGCATCTTTAGTACCTTTTCAGTTTTGGGTTCATGGGAGGGTATTAGATTTGTGTAGGCATTTTGATTTGATAATTTGGATGTTTGTATTTTATATCGGCATAGACATAGGGGGAGATTTATAAGGACGTTATTTTATTACCCGACTTACATGTGAGTATGTCGTATACCACTACATCCGTCGAAGACTTATTCAAGATCAATCATGCATCAAGATGGATCCGAATATTAAATTACTTCAACATTCAAGCCTCCACAAGGTTAATTTTGGTAAGGTTGTGTTTAAGTACCGTAGCATTTCACTTAGAGTGTTGGGATATTTTTTACAAAATATTTTCTAAGTGTTGGAGCTGAATTTTTCGACAACAGTATTTTTTAAAGTTTTGAGGCGGAATATATTCTGACAAAATAAAAAATTAATTTTTATTTAATCTCGTTCGATCGAGATTCACAGTCATTCGAGCGACAGGAGATTTTGCGTGAAGCTGTCGTTCGAGTGACAGTCTGCTACGTTCGAGCGACATCACTGTTTCATGCGGGCGATGCACCGCCTTAAGGTTTTTATAAATAGCGTGTTAAAACACTCCATTTTAGTTAAGAAGACCTGGCGTTTTAGTTTCTGCAAACACTGCAAATCGGTAGAACACTTTGTCTTGTTTGTTTAGGGTTTAATTCTTTTTGTTTTCAATTCACAAAACATCCCGATCTTTATGTGAACTGTTTTGGAACCCAAGATACAACTCTGTTGACGTTTTTCTCTTGAGAGAGGGTAAATCTATGGCTGCCAACTGCGTGTCGATTGAGAGTGATCGAGTGTGTTCCTTGTTGTTTGGACTGTATGTTCGTGTGGACTGCTGCGGTTGTTCCATTGCTGACTCAAGGCTGCGTGTCTTTGTGGATTATTATGGGAGTTTATTGCAGATTTCATTGTAATCTTTGTAAATTGCGATTTACTATTTTATAGTGAATTAAATGTTTTGCCTGAAAGGGATTTTTCCTGAAATCTGTGAGTTAGCAGTTTTATTTGTGATGGTTTGACACACACACACACACACACACACACACACACACACACACACACACACACATAGTTGTATGTATAGGGGCTGAATTAATTTGGTTTGATATTCGTCATCGAATAAATAAGTATTTAATTGGAAACTTGCGAATTCAGTTTGATCAGTATCACACATACGAGTTACTTTTTGCAGAAATAGTCCATTATAAATCTTTATAAGTCTTATAATCAATGATTATGGGACACATACCCAACCCAATCTAAAATAAAACACCAATAAAGCATAGTAGACATAAAAACCGCAAACCTATCACCAAACCTCTGGGCAAAATTTGAAGTGGGGAGAAATTGATAGGTCTTTAGCAATAAATTGATGAATTTATGTAGGAGTTGACCACTAATATTCCACCCCATGAAAATGTCTTCCCATATTAGCTAACTTATCTGCAACTTGGTTACCTTCTTTGTATATATGAGAAACCACAAAATTCCTGTTGGAAATAAATTTTTTATAGTTTAACCATCTAGTTCTCAAGATCAGTGAGGAATGAAAGCTTCATTTGTCAAACATTGGTTATCTGAAACAATAATCTAATTCCAACCAAACATTATTCCATTTATACGTCCAAGCAATCTCAATTCTAATTATAATAATTATCATCTCTACAGAAAAAGCAGAATAAGGACGAATTTTGCTGCAGAAAGCACCTCTAATAAACCCACAACAATTTGTAAAATCCCCGCCTATACAAGTTGTAGATCCCAAAGAAAAATCGCCAATATTGATCTTTGTCCAACTTGGAAGAGGAGTGTTCCATTTGACTTCAATAATATTTGGTGCAATTCTCATGATTCCTTTGATTTTGAAGTAATGAACAATTCCCAAGTCAATAATTGAGTTATGCATATGACCTTTACCCAATCTCCAAATATAATAAAGCAGATTAATGATATAATGAATACAACTAGAAACCAAATGATGATTATTATAAAAAATATCTTGATTCCCAGCCCTACAAATAGCATAAATAGAAACCATTCCATATCACCTTGATTTGAGGACTTAGATTAGCCGAAATGACATCCTTACAAAGGGATTCAATAGATTCAAAATTCATATTCCTTTTAAAAGCGCCAATAAGCCAATTCCAAATAGATTGGAAAAATTCACATTCTATGAAAAGGTGATGAATACATTCCCTTACTTTTTGTGAAGCTCACATCTAGAGCTTAGAAAATAACCTCTATTCTGAAGCACATATAGAACTCTAATTTTCCCATGAAGAAGCTTCCACAAAGTCGTTAACACTCTAGGAGGAACATAATTACACCAAATATTAGTGAAATTAGTTCTTTTAATATTTTTATTTCTAGCAAAATCAAAAGCCTCTTTAAATTAAAGGTCTCATATTTGAATGGACCGCCATAATAATTGATCAGGTGCATTAAGCACAGGAACTTGAACATTCTAAATTAATTTAAAAATATGTGGAAAATATTATTTGATGTTATCTCAAACATGCCAAAAGTAATCAGAAATGAAATCACCAACCATGAAATTGTGAAAGGCACGATGATTAGGTATCATATCATTTGCAGGAACTCCAAGCCAATTATTAAAAAAGAATTTGACATTTTATCCCTTACTAATAATGCATTGAGAGTTTAAATGAACTAAACTAAAAGACTCATTATAAGCAGTTCAAATAGAGCTAATTTTATAGCATTTACCCTCCTCAAAAGGATCAAATCATGCATATAGGAAATTAGACCATATAGAGTTAGTAGAGAAACATTCCCAAGCCTGATTAAAATTGGATTCTTTGTTAAAGGCAGTTAAGTTCCTGATATTAAGCCCCCCTTTATTGTTAGGAGAAACATAATATTCCAAGAAATAGTAATATGCCGAAGTGCCCTAAGGAAGGGAGTGAGACCCCTGCGCATCTACCCAAATGGGACGACCATAGAAGTGGAGGTAGGACCTATTGTGAAACCTTAGAGATACTATAGAGCTTTGTCAGGACCTTTGCCAAGCCCCATGGAGCATTGATCGAGACCCTGACGCGCGTGCGCGCCAACCAGGACAGGATGGCCACAGTGGCGACTCCGTTGGGAAAATTGTTTGTCATAAGAGGACTAGACTTTATTCTTACACGGGTGTTATCATTTTCTGCATGTGTGCGTATTCACCTACCAGTATATTCTCATTTTATTCTATCACTTCTTGTATGTATCTACCTCATGTATGTATCACCTCTTACACACTTTTTACTTCACACACTTGTAAATACCCTCCATGTACACTTCACACTACTTACACTTGCATATAGGATAACTTATACCCATATGCTTCTCACACCACTTAAAATATCCATGCTTAGGTTCCACTAGCACACACCTCCATTTATCACACTTATACATATCCATGCTCACTTACACATATCACATGCCACTTTTAGTTGATCCATACTTAGGATCACTACCACATATTCACTTGTAGTTATTCGCATATCACTCACTGACATGTATCCATGTTTAGTTTAGTCTTCATACTCCATGCTAGATTTACTTTTTCATGATACTTGTACATTCTTCCGTATTAGTATAATGATTCTTTTAATCATTATGCCAAATAAAAAGTTCTCTCCACAATATACTAATCAAGAATCATGCATTTTTGCACACTACATCACCAAGAGCATGGTTGCTGACCAAAATTTTGTCCCGTACTGGGGGTCACTTTATGATGGATACTAGTCCAGCAGGTCGCAGTTAGAATAAATAATATGACTCTCAATTTCCATTGGCCTAGTACCTTCATCGTATATCGAACGGTTCCCCTAGCATCGTACCACTTGACGGAACTCATGACGGGAGGTATATAGAAGGGAACTCGTTCACGTACATCGAGTACATAGAATTCGCTCTCACACGTACTATCTCTATGAGGTATATAGTGAGAAAATTCACGTACACTCAGGTATATCAAATGGCTTGTCCACTCATATTGATTTCCCTCAAAAGAAAGAAGTATACGTGGAAGTCATGCCAATGGGGGAACCTTTCCACTAAACCAACAACTGCATAAACCTCATATAGGCGTAAAACCTAAGGCACTCATATTTTGTTTGATGGCTGCTACACGAAACTTTGTCAAAATGTTGGGTCGGCATGCCGCCCAAGTTTTCGCGCTATTTCATCAATTTTCGAAATAGGACCCTATCCATGGGCTTGGAAACAAGTCACACCATATCTTACCTATTTTTAAAACCCAATTTTTTCAAGCTCGAGTCTTGTCTGGGATTTCTTTTGCATTTAGGTAAACCTAATACAAGTGAAAATATAATAATAATAATAATAATAGTAATAATAATAATAATAATAATAATAATAATAATAATAATAATAATAATAATAATAATCATCATCATCATGTTGAGACTCTTCTCTCGTTTTCCTCCTCTTTTTCAAAAAACAGAAATACTAAAAACATTCTTCCTCCTTTTTTTACCAAAAATGTCGATTTTTTTTTCCTTTTTTCAAAAATACTAAAAAATAATCCTTTCTTCCCTCTTTCAAAAATAAATTCAAAAAATTTTCCTTCTCAGGTTGATTGCATACCCGATTCTTGGCCTGCTTCCCTATTGGCTTCGATCTTCCGTCAAATTTCCCTGAAGTTCCACCAGTTCGTCTGCTACTTCATCCGAGTCCAGAGTCTACTTTCACCAGATCTTTATAGAAAATGCCGACCAAGCACCGAACGTGCAACCTGATCTAATGACAGTCCTAGTCCAACTCAATGCAAAAATTGACAACCTTAAATTTGAGGTCCATGAGATGCAGCAAAATTGGGTCCAAATTCCCAAAGAACCCAAGGTTTGCTTTGCTCGTGCCATGGGTCGACCGGCTCGCAAGCCTATCTAGGTCCTAGAAGAATATCATTATGCTCGACTTGCCACGCATGATAATGGGCCGTCGCCAACTCAGCTCCCTATGCCAAACCTTGCCCAACCAGGGGCTAACTTACCAGTGCCTATTTATCCCAAGGAGTAAGAACTGAACAGGGTCAATGAAGACCTTAAACTGCTATCCAAGAAATTTAACAAAGTTAAGATATCCAAGAACTAAATGGAATGTACCCATATGTCTACCTACCCCAAACCAAGATTACCAGAGAAGTTCAAGATGCCGGCCATCGAGCAGTTTAGGGTCAATGTGCCCCGAATTGTGCACCTTCGTAGTTATCACCAAGACATGACCCTTCTTGGCACATCTTAAGAGATAATTACCCAAATGTTTCAATAGACATTGAAGGACAGTGCTCTCCATTAGTTCATATCCCTAAAAAAATCCAGAATCCACAATTGGGAAAATGTCGCCTGATAATTCATGTCATAATAGAAATACAACGAAGAGATAGAAGTTACACATCGTGGCCTAGAGCTTCTTAATCAGAATCCTAGAAAAACCGTCAGTAGATTCATAGTAAGATGGAGAGAGAAAGTTGCCACCATGACCAACTAACCCTCTGAAGAAGAACAAGCCTACATCATGAAGAAGAATTTCTTACCCCATATCCGAGAAACTATTAGAGGTCAGTATTATCCATACTTTCGAGCTCTCCGAGAAGCAAACATAGAAATTAAAGAAAGATTTACCAAGGTAGAAGTCGAGCCAAAGAAGGTGACCGAACAGTTCATTCACAAAAAGTATGAGAAGCCTACCAGTGCTATGGTCTCAACCATCAGCAATATCTCTTAACATGCTATCTCTTGGGCATCATAAAGCATCCCTAATCTGGCCAGAAAGGAATACATCGAGCTCCATGCTCCTTTATTTAAAGTCTAATAAGCGTTGTTAAGAAGAAACCTCATCAAACCCTTGGACCCATGTCCATTACCAAACTTACTTCCCAAAAATTTCAAAACCGATGCCCATTATGATTTCCACCAATCCGCTGGCCATACTACCGACCAATGCTTCCATCTCCAGAGTGTGGTCCAAGGTTTAATTGATCGGGGTATCATCACCCCACCATATAATCCTAAACCCCACATTACTCATAACCCACTTCCAACTCATGCAAATGCCATATTTCTAGAGAATGACCAAAAATTCGACCTGTTTACCCAAATTATGCCCAATAAAGCACCCATTATACCCGTAATGTCACCTAAACCACTTAAAGTTTGCCCATATTTTCTCCTACACCCTACCTATTTCACCGACCAAGATTTTTCACTCCTCACAAGTGCCTGCATTGGGTCCGCACCCGATCTGAAGGGAGAGATATGGAGTTTCCAGGTTTCTGAACCAACTCTTAGAGTTAGAGAAAAAATTTCTTGCCGAGATAACCATTGACTGTAAGAAATTCTGTGGTTTGTTCATGGAAGCTCGAAAATGGGCTCGAAAGTCAGATGATTGGGTGGTATCCATTGATGAAGTCATTTTAGACGATGTAGTATAGATTATGGCAGACATGTTTCGACAGACCAGTGAGATCTATAAAATTTTTGAACTACTCACTATTTTGAAGCTTTAAGAACGGTTGGTCCCTTCACTCCTGCACCTTATTATTGAGTAGGAATATTTATATAAGGAAAACATCGAGATTATTGAATGCATCAATTACTCTTGGCAAGAAGACATCGTCGCCACCGGATGGGGGGATGCATTTTGACAATTCTGATAATGAACCGAATCAAGAAAAAGTCAGTCCAATAATCAATATGTGCAGAATGATATATTTGAAAGACCTGTTAAGGTAATTCAGTATAATATCCATTCAACCAGAAATAGATGAAGACATGGGGCTCTTGTTCTTACCCGCATTCATAAACTACATGACCATATTAGGAAGACACTATCAGGATTCAAATCCTCAGTCATCAAGAACAGATAAGGGAAAGGGAGTTGTCGAAGAACTTCCCATACCAGAAATGACCATTGAAGAGAGTAAGATCCTCGACCAACTCAAGAAGACTATTGCCAATATTACCTTATGGGGGCTTTTCATGTCATCCCAATTACAGAGAAATGCTCTGATAAATATTCTCACCAGGACCATAGTCCCTCATTCCACCACTCCAGAAGAAGATATAAACCTGGTTGGGTCCTTGACCAACATTAGAATCCTTTTATTCTCTGAAGAATAAATTCAAAAGGTCATCCCTGACCACAAATATGCCCTCAACATCTCCGTTGAAGTAATGGGAAAGATAGTTCCACTCTCACTTGTTAACAATGGATCCGCCTTCAATGTTTACTCACTAAGAACCTTCAATTGCTTGAGGTTGAAAGTAAGTGATCTTACTCCTACTTCTGCCGTAGTGCATGACTCTGACAATACTCACCAAGAGGTGATGGGGTTTATAAAACTCACAATAAGGTTTGGCCCTATCAATCCCATCACTGAGTTCCAAGTTATAGACGTACCCGCATGATTTGACTTGCTTCTTGGTAGACCGTGGCTTCATAGAATTTGGGGGTATCTTCCTCCTTTCACCAGAAGTTAAAATTCTTCATCAAGGGGTAAGTCATCACCATCTTTGGGGATGATAATGGTATAGAAAATTCTAGAACAAGCAATTCGATATTATAATTACTGTATGAGAAGAATGGCATGCTTCTCTCCGGCTTCAGGGTTGATCCACTTTCCCTTCCAGCAGGGGATAATTTCAAAGATCGAATCTGTCCAGAACACAACCTTCAAGACAATGTCAATGTGATACAAATGTTCAATAATATACATTTTATTCTAGGACTGGGGCTGGAGCAACGTCAATAAGGGATCCTTGAGCCCATAGTCTTGAAAGAGGCCTTTTCCTCATGTGGATTGGGTTATCAGCCTTCACCAGAAAAACTCAGATTGATTCACTAACCATGACTGAAAAGGAGTTTAGAGGATACCAAGAATGTTTCGAGGGATTATCTGAATGGGAAATTCATCAAGGAGGGTGAGGACTTCCTCTTCTGTGGATTCCCTAAATCATAGTATGACCACGTTGACAATAAGATGAAATCGGGGATGGAAATCTTCTTCTAGATAACAACTCTTGGGCTGAAGACTAGCAATATAAAGTGTAAACTATTACCAAGAAAGTTGTAATAGTTACCGAGGTCTCCGAGGAAAGTGATTCCAAAGACTCATTAAACCTACTGACACTTCTGACTCTTTATGTCATCCATTCAGAATCTACACCGTTGGACCCGTCCAGTTTGATTAAGGATGTTGAAGGGCCTCCTCTCAACTAAAATGCTATACCAGTTCAAGCTGCTGAGATTCAACCTAACCATGCTATTTACATTATCTCTTCATCTGATATCAATGTAACTGAGACCTCCTTTGACAAGATTCTCAGTGATGTTTCTCCTAAGAATGAAATAAACGAAAATTTTGAGTATCTTGCTATGCCCTACATTAATTGTCTTGATTTTAGTCAAACTCTTGATGATGATGACTTTGCAAATGAATAATTCTTAACCAATCTTAATAAGGTTAATAACAAACAACATAACCATGTTCAAGTACTATCAATCTCGATTCTAGTAGCCAATAACGCGAGATTAGGATAGGGTCCACCCTTAACGAGCATGAGCGCGCACAATTCAAAGAACTACTAAAGGAATGTATGGATGTCTTTGCATGGTCCTATGATGACATGTTCGACATTGATCCCGAAATAGCTCAGCAAGAGATCCCAAATCTCCCAGAATATAAGCCGGTCAAACAGAAGCTGCAAAAGCTTGCAACTGAATGGTCACTCAAAGTCAAGGAAGAGGTAATCAAGTAGTTGAACGTAGAATTTATCTGTGTGATAGAATATCCCACATGGCTTACCAATATTGTACCCATACCAAAATCAGGAGAAAAAATTCTGCATATGCATCGATTATCGAGATTTGAACAAAATATCTCCAAAGGATGACTACCTTTTGCCCAATATTAACATGATTATGGACAAAATGTCCAATCACACCCTCAAGTCATTTGTCGAATACAATCAAATCAAGATGCACCCTGACCATCAGGAGAAAACTGCATTCATCACTTCACGAGAAACCTTTTGTTACATGGTTATGCATTCGGGCTCAAGATAGCCTGGGCTACCTAACAAAGGGGTTCCATAACCATCTTGCATGATCTGAAAGAAAAAGAGGTCGAAGTCTACGTAGACGACATAATTATTAAGTCTAAGATGCGAGAAGGTCACATGCTCTCTCTCCAGAACTTCTTCGAACGAATATGACAATACCAAATGTGGCTAAACCTATAAAAATGAGTTTTCAGTATCACAAAAGGAAAGATTTTAGGATACATGGTCAGTGAAAGGGTAATCGAATTAGACCCCGCCAAGCTGAAAGCTATACTCGAAATACCACTAGCCCGAACGAAGATGGAAGTACGGGTATTCTTGGGAAAATTACAGTACATCAACCAGTTCATCATCTAGTTAACTTCTATATGCGAACCAATATTTAAACTCATTCGGAAGGATTCTGCCCAAGTCTGAAAAAGGCCTGTCAGGAAGCCTTTGACAAGATCAAGAAATATCTTACCCAACCTCAAGTACTTATGCCTCCGAATACATGTCTCCCTCTACTCTTGTACTTTACTGTAACAAATACCGCACTAGGGTCTTTGTTAGCCCAACACATTGAAGAGTCCCACAAAGAGAGGTTCTTCTACTACACCATTTAAAAATTAGCTACGTACGAAGTCAACTGCAATGCCTTTGAGAAATCATGCGCCGCCCTGGTCTGGGCCACTCAAAAGTTACGGTACTACATGCTTTCTTTTCTCAGTAGCCTTGTGTCTCGAATGGATCCTATCAAATACCTGCTTGACAAACCTGCCCCGTCTAGCTGAATGGTTTGATAGTTGATACTACTAGTCGAGTTCGATATCGTATATGTCACACAGAAATCTATAAAAATGATAGCTATCTCAGATTACCTTATTAACTACCCCATGAAAGAGGTCGACATTTGCGTCGCTGAATTCTCGGACGAAAATATCCTTTGGAACTCTCAGAAGGACCTCCGATGTCAAATTTTCTTTGACAACACTACTGATAAGAAAGGATATGTCATTGGGATACTCCTAATCACCCTGATGACTCTCACACTCCCATTGCCGTCAAGATAGATTTTTCATGCACCAGCAATATAATTGAATATGAGGCATGCACTGTAGGCTTAAAAGTCTCCCTCAAGAAAGGTATCAAACACCTCGATGTCTACGAGAATTTTGCTCGCATCATTGGACAAGTCCTTAGAATATGGAAAGTCAAAGATGAAAAGCTCTTACCCTTCCATGCTCACCTAGAAGAACATGCCTCCCAGTTCCGATATATCACCTTCCACTACTTTCCCCACACTTAGAACAACTTAAGTGATGCCCTTACTACCTTAGTCTCCATGGTTGACATGCCTGAGGGAATAACGATGTCCCCTTTTTTAGTTCAAAAATAAGTTATGCCAACCCACCACTACCACATTGAGCTCGTCATCGATGAAGATCACGATATGGTCAGGTTTTAGTACTACCACATTTGGCACCTCCTTAAGAAAAGTAGGTATCCCCAATATGCTAACAAGAATAACCATGCGACCCTTCATAAACTGGATGCCCAAAACATCATCTGCGATAAAGCACAGTTCAAGAGAAGCTTCGATGGAATCCATCTGTACTGCATTACAGGGGATGACATTGAATAAATAATACAGAAGATCCATGGTGGGGAACATGGAACCCACGTGAACGTTCATATGATTGCTAAGGAGATTATTGCACTACCTATGTCTGAAGATGTCTTAAATGCCAACAGTTTGCCAATCTCCAACGCTTACCACCTTAAAAATTATACAACGTGACTTCTCCCTTGCCGTTCTCCACCCGGGGCATTGACATCATAGGGAAAGTCACACCCAAAGATTTAAATAGGAATCATTTCATCCCAGTCTCCATTGATTACTTCACCAAGTGGGTCAAAGTTGGGTCATACGTAGTAGTGAATGCCAAGAAGGTAGCCAAGTTTCTTTAAAAGAACATCATCTGCCGATACGGGGTTCCCCACGAGATAGTATCAAATAATAGGTTGTATTTCTTAGCTGAGGTAATAGAATGGGTCGACAAGTACGATATTCAAAGGAACAAATCTTCTCCCTACTGACCCCAAACCAATGGTGTGGTCTAAGTCACGAATAAAAACCTCAAAGCCATCATCAATAAAATGATCGAGAGTTATCGAGATTGGGATGATCGGATCCCTTACGCCCCCTGGGACTACCACACTTAATCCAGAATGTCTATCAGGGCTACCCCTTACTCTTTGGTATATGACATGGAGGCAGTCCTAACCATTGACTTATATATACCTTCCCTACGCGTCATGATCGATAGCAAAGTTAGCGAAGAAGACTGGCATCAGTGTCGCTTTGATGAATTATCACTCTTAGATAAAAAGAGGCTAAAGTCTCTATACCACATACAACGGTACTATCACCGGATAGTGCGATCATTCAATTAAAGAGTCAAGGACCGTGATGTCTAGGAAGGAGACTTAGTTCTCAAGGAGATCATAGAACCTATCTGGGGCCCAGAGGGAAATTCAACCCGAATTGCAGAAACCCCTATATAATGAAGAAGATTTTCCCAGGAGGCCCCGCTATGCTCGCCGACCTCGATAGAGAAGAGATTGCACATCTAGGCAACTTGGATCGTCTCAAGAAGTTATACCTTAGTTCGAAGTCTAAAAAAAAAATCTCTTAATTTCTCTTTACCCATAATTATGTGGAACCTGATCCTCTTAAAAACCTTTTACTTTTAAAATGGAACTCATAAATTTTCAAAAACCTCAGAGGCATGTAGGCATCTCATACACCTTACGTGGGCACGACCCCATTCTTTTTCACAAAATGCTATTTTTTTTTAATCTTAGAGAATGATGGTTCATTTACATGAATAAAAGGATTATATTTGCTTTAGCGATTGATATAGATAACTCAAATGTAAAAATCATCAAGAGGCACAACAATATGGTCAAAATCTTTTTTATTTAAAATAAGGAAGTTCAGTACCATTACATGAAGTATTAGTGAGGGGAGTCAAACCAACCACCCCTCTTCGCTAACCAAACTGTCTCTAAACAATCCTAACCAAACTTCACAAATTTATTCTCAAATCTCTAATACAAAAAGCATCCAAAAGCTTTGCACATATATCCCATCTTCAGCAAACTCCTATCCATAATAGCCAGAAGACTCAACCCAATCATTATTAGTCCCTAGAGGTCCCCAGACTTCCCCTGCCATGTTAATGTTTTGAGTTCACTCCATGGAGAGATAGGCCCTGACCAACCTAGAAAAAACCACTACTCCCCTTTCCATGGTGTCAAAAAGGACAAACCACCTCTAGCTGATCCCTTTCGCTAAGATCTTCGCCACTACTCACTTCCACAACTATTTCAGATAGTCCCTGAACACAGGACATACCTTGCCTATATATTGAGATGGACGGGCTAATGGGCAATGACTCTCCCACAAAGAACATAACCTGATGCGCATGGATTTAATCAAGTCCTCCGTCGGAAAAAAGTCTAGTGTCCGAGGAGGCACTATTTTCTCTCATTCAACTTGACGTATAAGTTTCTAAGGGAAATAGAATGAAGTCTGCCTCAGGCCAAATAACCACGCATACCAGTACTCTCCCAGTTATAGAATAGGCTGCAATTCCCCCCCACTATGGCACCAACCAATGAAGGCATCGAGCTTCAAGCTCCACGAATTAATTCACCCATTTCTTTACAGATGGGACAAAACTGATATAGTATTGAGAAAATAACCTTAGCACTCTTACCAAGGTATACTCAGGGGGAACCACCAGAAGAAACCTCTCAGCTAGCCACATAAACAACATCACTGGGCTCCCTCTCCAAAAATCGAAGCGACCTTCCCTCCAAGCATCAAGACCATTCAGACTTTTTGCGAGTATCACCGCCTCAGGATTGGGATGGTAAGATATCCACGCAGTTACCACAGTACTGGGATCCATCATTAAGTCCTTTATCACTAGTAAGCACCTCGTAGTAAGTCCCAAGGCAACAACTCTGGCAAAATCCAACATCACCAAACCCCCTAATAATCAACCCCCAATAGCTTCTAAATGTCTATGGGAGTGACAATTATCTCCCCAAAGCCCAGATGGAAGGTATGGTTAGTGTCCCACCACCTATCTCCTTGAGTGAAAAACACCGCAGTAGAACACAACGTCTTATCCAAAGCAATAACTCTAGTAAAACCAACATATTTTTATAGTATGATCAATACACCAAATTTAGCATAATCCAACGGTGGCAACAAGCCCCACTTTAAAACCAAGATTTTTATCCCCTCATCCATATACCAACTAAGCCGCCAAGGCCTTCCTCTATTCAAATTGTTTCTCTGCTAGAAAACTCATTTTCCCTACATTTTCTTAAAATAAATCTATTCAAAAGGGAAGATCTTTTTTAACCAAGCCTATAAGGCCATCTTCTACTGAAACGTGCCAAAAACACATTCAAAAATTTCCAAAAAACACAATTTTTCCCGCTCTTTCTCAAAGAAAAAACTCAACATCAAATTAAAATGCATATAGAATAAGCCACTAAATGAAGATAGTCAATAAAAATATGCATCTTTTTTGCCTTATCGGAGTCTCTTTTCAAGTGCAATACTGCTACATCAAGCATGAAACATGGTCAACGTCGAGCTCCCCTAGTCAATGATGAATTTGCGAGAAAATCCTGAAGGGAAAGAACCATAATTATATGTCACCTCATCTGCCTCACAAACCTCTATCCTAGGTACTAGACGTACCCAAACTCATATGACTACAACCTCCTCATCTGCACCTGCATGCCCGTAACCCCCGCAGAGTCATCCCCCAGGGATGGAAGGTCACCTGCAATCCCTAACAGAGAATTAGCATCTACTAAAATGCCAAAAAATGATAGAAAATCCAAAAATTACTCTAAAAATTCCATACCCATATTGGAATATTTCGACATCAAGAAAACCATTTTTTGTAACACTAAACCCTTTACAAACTCCAGAAATCCCTAGTAGGATTAATATCCCCAGCATAAACCCTAACCTACCCTCAACACATTTTGCACTTGCACCCTAAGACCACTACAATTCCCCAACGGAATCTCAAATCTCAATTCTTCTCTAACAAAATCCATACCTCAAACCAAAATGCTTCACCAACAAGATTGAAATATAATACCTTCCCAATTCCCTAGCGAAATTTCCAGGATGAAATTTCTCCCAAATGGAATTTCACGATACACCCAGCTTACCTAACAAAGCTATCTCCAACCGGATGTCTCAATGGTAAAACCTTCCCCAATAGAGTCTCAAAATAACACAATCCTTAGCAGAACAACAAGAAAATATGCATCCCCAAGATAAAGAAAATATTTCCAAGGAGAATAATTCCCCGCATCACAATTGACCTCGGCCCTCAGAAACGATCGCCATAAATTTAGGTCCTCAGAATTAACCTCAACCCTCTGAATCAATCTCCATAACTTTAAGTCCTCAGAATTGACCTTAGCCCTAAAAAATGGTCGCCACAACTTTAGGTCCTCATAACTGACCACGACCCTCAGAATTGGTCGTCACCATTTTAGGTCGACCCACAGAATTGATCTCGATAACTTTAGGTCCTTAGAATCGACCTCGACCCTCAGTAATGGTCGCCATAACTTTATGTCTTTAGAATTTACCTTGGCCCTCAGAATTAATTTGTACAACTTTAGGTCCTCAGAATTGACCTTGGCCCTCTGAAACGATCGTCATAACTTTAGGTCCTTAGAATTGACCTCGGCCCTCAAAATTGATCGTCGCCACTTTAGGTCCTCAGAATTGACCGCGACCCTAAAAAATGGTCGTCACCACTTTAGGTCCTTAGAATTGACCTCGGTCCTCAGAAATGGTTGCCACAACTCAGAATTAACCTCGACCCTCAGAATTGTTCGTCACCATTTTAGGTCCTTAGAATTGACCTCGACCCACAAAATTGGTCATCACCACTTTAGGTACATAGAATTAACCTCGACACTTAGAATTGGTTGTCACCACTTTAGGTTCTCAGAATTGACCTCGACCCTTAGAATCGATTCTTATAATTTTAGGTCCCTAGAATTGACCTCGGTCCTAAGAATTGGTTGTCACAACTTTAAGTCCTAAGAATTGACATCGATCCTTAGAATCGATCACCCCTAACACTACTTTAGGTCCTTAGGATTGACTATAGCCCCCAAAATTGGTCGTTACCATTTAGGTTCTCAAAATTTACCCCGATCCTCAAAATTGGTCAGCACAACTTTAGGTTCGCAGAATCGACCTTGACCCTCGGTATTCCTCACTCCTTTGGTTCACAGAATCGACCTCTTCCCAAATAATATCTATGTGGTGTCTATTTGATGGCCTTCACTTATTTTGAGCTCACTCGTCAATGGGTCTTGTAGACACCACATTCTAGGACCCTTTAAGCATCTCCTTAGGTCCCTAACACTTCCTTCTTCACCATAAAACTCCACGCCATACTTCGAAAACTGATTTAGATGTCATCGAGCACTCCCGAGCCCCGTTTAACTATCGATCAACTCTCTTACCTGAGCAAAGCTCAATGAATTATTGAAGGTCTGTGAATCCCCTTTCTAAGGGTCGACCCCATGTATGAATTGGACATACGATTAAGACAAATGGTCTATTTGACTATTGATAATTGATCTCAAGACCACCAGGCACTCTCGAGCCCTGTTTAAACCCTAATCAACTTCCTCAGCATAGTAGAATCTCAATAAATCTATTAAAGTCCCTGAATACTCTTTTTAACGGTCCTCCCTATGCGCGAATCGACCTTACGATTCGGACAAATGAACCATTTTCTCCAAAAAACTGATATGGAGGACACCAGGTGCTCTCAGGATCCATTTGACTCCCGTAAACTCTTCAGATCGAACAAGACTGAATGAATCTTTGAAAGGCTCTGAATACCCTTTCCAACGGTCTACACCATGCACAAATCATCCTTACGGTGCGGACGAACGACCCATTTTACTCCGAAAGGTCATTGGACACTTCTAGTTTCCATTCAACGAATGTCAACCGTCCAAACCTAGCAAAGTTAATTTCCTGCCTATCGGTAGTGTGTCTGGGGTTACCTGCCGATAGGAAGGTCAAGGACAATACCGATTAATACCCCCTTTACCCTATATAAAGGTAACATGAGCTCACTTTGAAAGGCACCTAAAATATATCCCTCTCAGTGATCTCAGCAACATTGTCTCGAAGTCAGCATGGTTTCCATATTGAAACCTCTCCCTGACATTCCATTTCCGTCTTTTCCTTACCCAATTTGGAAAATTTCCCTCCCTTTACTCCTACCACCTTCGTCTAACTTGCAAGAGCAACCCTTCAACAATCAATATCAACTTTAAAGCTTCCAAAGAAGGTATAACCTTTTACTCTCTCTTTAAATTCTCTTATTTTTGCATTTGTTATTTAATTCTTAATTTAGCATTTCATTTTCAGTCGATCACACATATTAATATCCAAATCTTTTATTAGTAGTATTTCACATGCTATATTTTTTATAAAAAACTGAAAAATAAGAAAAATAGGGCTTGCTTGTAAATTCCAGACAGGAATTTTCCACTGCATTTTTTCACACTAAAACATTCCTTTTTATACACACACACACACACACATATAATAAATTCCCTGGTTATATTTATGGGATAAACCCCGTCCTTCTATATTATGCAAACTACGTGGACTCTGATGCCTTTTTAGGCTACGTAGGCGTCTCGGGTAAAATATGAGATTCGAGTCCTTCTTTCTTATTTTTGTTCATATATTACTTTTAAATCATATATTTGTGATTCATGTTCGCGTATTGTCCAAACTATACCATCGTTTTTCTATAAACGATCGGTGACTCGAAAAATGCACACATTATATTTTTAATTACTATTTTAGGAACATTCCTGTGGATGACCTCACTCTGCCTTTATCCATGATGCGAGTCGAGTATTTCTTCTCTCTCTTTATATATACATGCACACACTTCAAAGAGTTATTAAAGATAAGAATAACACGTGCTCATGAGAGATCTAAAGGGCGGGATGGGTTCCTAACACCTTCTTATTTCATAACTTAGCCCCCAAATCCTTGAACTAATTGGTTTCACAAAAACCAGTATGTCTTTGATGCCGTTCTCTTGAGTCTGCATCATTTTTTTCCCATTTTGTGCGAAATAGGCTGGAAACTCTATCTCTATACATCACCCTAATTGACGATAGTCGAAGCACCCCGCGAAAGGGCACGATACCCTCAGTGAGTGTGTGTGATGACCCAGATGGGATGACATAGTGGTGGAGCTAGGACCTATAGTCAGACCTTAGAGATATTATAGAGCTTTGTCAGGACCTCTGCCAAGCCCTGGTGATCATTGATCAACTTCTTATTGTCCTTTATGGAAGTGACGTAACACTCCTAAGTTTTTTTCAAGTCTCCAAAAACTTCCCCCACTCCCTTGGAGGTTCGGAAACTCATCACCATCTTATTGGTTGCGATAATAGCGTACAAGTCCTTGAGAGATGGTCTGCCCATGATGACGCTATAGGAGGAAAGGAGATCCACCACTATGAACTTGTTCTAAAGGGTTTTACATCAATCCTTGGAACCAAGGGTGAGGGGGATAATGACATATCCAAGGGAATAGGTGTGTTCCCTATTAAACCCAATAGGACTGGTGGTGATTATTGTCTATTGAAACCAATGGGATGAACATCATTGGAAATCTCTTGGGGGCTTGATGTGGAAAAGAGACATGGTTGATCTGTACCCCTTCTTAATGGATACTCCTGAGGTGATCCCTCCTGGCTGTGCAAGAGAGACACCTCTAAAAAAGCATCTAGAGATGCATTATTTGTAAATCAAAGGGACATTGTCCTTATTTTTATTGTTGTTGTTATGTTGACCCTTGCCTACATCTTTCTTCATATATTCTTTGAGGTAACACCTCTTTATCATCCAATCGGTGGCTTCTTTTAGCCCGAAGCATTAATTTTTATTGTGTTCATAATCTCTACAGATCCGATATTACTTGGACTTGTCCCTTTTGTAATCCTCGATAATCATAGGCTTTAGTTGTGGTAAGGTGTCTTGATTTATAAGACTGCAAATACCTCTTCTATGGTGGATGTTAGTGGCGGAGGTCCATTTTTCTTAACCCTTTCCTTCTTCTTATTTTCCTAAGCTTCTGCTAAGATCTCCCCAAGGAGAGAGAATATATCTTTTCTCTTTCCCTATTGGGGAAGATATGGCATGTATTACTGAGATGGCATCCTCAGCATTCATATACTTTGGAGCTCTTTATATCAACTCAATTATAAACTTTGGAGGCTTCTTGCTAAAGGACTTCAGTAAATGTTCTAACATGAGTGCTGAGAGATAAAGGAGGATATACATATTGTGTCATTTAAGTCATTAACTTACAGAGATTCTTTATTGAACCTCTTGGCATATTCCCAGAGGGACCATCCTTCTGCCTTAGGTGAAGGAGGAAAGTGAAAAGTTTCCTCACCTTCTGAACTCCAATAAAATGGTTTACAAAAGGAATTGCTAACTCAATGAAGCTTTTTATGGTCCCTGATTTTAGCTTGGAAAATTAGTGACTAGTTGTTCCCCTTAAGGTAGTAGGGATAACTCTGTACATGACCTCATCTAGGGCGTCATGGAGGGGCATAAGTGTCCTGTAAGTTTCCATATGATCTATTTGGTCCTTGGACCAATCAAATGGTTTAATTTTAGGCATCTTTCCATTTAAGGGAAAAGCATATTGCTGAACATCATTAGAGAATGGAGACAATGTATTTTGGAGGGTCAACTCAAAGGTGTTGGGAGTTTGAGTCTTGTACTAGTTGAGCAAATTTTGCAAACGATCTTGCATCTTCTTTATCTCACCGTCCCAAGGCCTAGATGCCCTGGAACCTCCTTGAGATTGTTCTATTGGGGGTGATAGTATATCCCTGATCGAAATGTGAGTTTTTGATTGTTAGAGGCCCTAGGCACACCCTCTGGATCATTTCCCCTTTTAGTTGGGGCTCATGGTTCTCCCCAATGCCATTATGTTCTAGTACCACTGGTTCCTCTACCATTGGGGGTAAAAGGAGACTATTAATAATAGGGCCCATTTTCTCTTGGAGCATTTTCTTTTGGTCCCCCATTTCTTTGAGATAATGGGATAAAGCAAAATTAGTCGCCATTTTAAAAGGAGCAAGAAGCATATTTGAGAGGAATGAAACTTGTCGTTCCTATAGACAGTGCTAAGCTAATGAGTGTTAAAATCGTAAGTGACTTCAGAACCACAGGTTCTTCCCTCTAGACCTTAGATAAGTAATAGAAATAAGTATCAAAATAAGAGACAATAATTTAAAGTGGTTCAGACCTCAGATGATCATATGTCCAATTTTAAAAGTGTCACACTGGTTTAGTAGAATGTAAATCAATAATTATAGTATATGAGACCTCTTGAGCTTTGGCCAAGAGAGTCTGAGGTCTTGCGGCCTTCATCAACAATACAAAGGACCTTAGAAAGTAACTCGTTGACTTCTATAAGGATGCATAAGTACTAATTTTTTGCTCTACAAGATATACAAAAATGTGTAAATAATGAAAATGATATAATTTACAAATATGAACTCATAATAGTGGGTTATGAGTGTAAAAAAATGGTAAAACAGTTGTGTATTCTTAGAAATCTTGATTTTATGCAAGTTTGATTGCTAAAATGTCCTAATCTATCAAAATGCTTGAGATTAGTTGCCCTTGAAATACTGCCCAACCTTCCTCATGTATTAAAACTCTTAAGTTATAACGAGTGGAATGTATCAACATGGTTGTTATAACTCCTAAGTCTGACGGTGTCATAAAAGAGGTGGAGTGTTGGACAAAAGTAATTGCAGGTGGTGTAAGATAGTTGTTGATAGAATTTAATACTGATTGGATCATTCAATGCAAGTGGATCCGGGTAGTGGCGACAAGTGGACTAGTTTCCTGACTTTTACTTACTCCCCCAGACTTCTTGTAGGAGCCTTGATGGAGGTCTAAAAGGTATGGAATGGTCGTGGATTTGCTCTAAGATAATACTTAAGTGCCATTCACTGCCACACCTTAGGGTTTTTTCTTGGTTGACCTTAGGAGGTTATTTCACTTCCACCTGAGGTGTGCTTTGAGTGCATATCATGGTGGAACATTAATTCTATGGTCTTTAAGCTTGATTAAGAGCCATGTTGGAGTGATTGATATTTCTGGGAGAAAGAATACACAATTGAAATCTATTATAGTATCGTAACTCACCTTTGAGAGTAGCACAGTCTTTATAAGGCAGGTATTGGTTTGTTTGGTGTCTGGGGCCAACCTTGGGACCTCTACCCTACCTTAAAAGCAATTAGGGAGTTTGAGGATCTATTGAATACCAAGTGTGAAATAGGTTATCATAAAAATGGATCATCGGTATTTTCATCCTTGATTCCATACAAACTGGCTAAGGTCCTGAAAAAGGGTTGGATATATGGATTTACTTATATCTTAGAGAAAACCCACAATGATTCTCTTTTTACCAATATTTATCTTGATTTAAATTAAAGTGATCATGCGAGATTGTTTCAATCCTAATTCTACCCAAATCACCAAAGAAAAACTGCAAGAAGAAGAAATAGAGGAAAAATCCCTTCCGGGCAAAACCTTTTTAATTCATCGCTGCTAAAGAATTCGTCAGTCTCGAATAACTTATAGACCACTTAGAAATTCACTAATTATAAATCAAATCGTATTTAAATCTTTAATAAAAAGTGACTCAGTCCAGCATCACCCATAGGAAGCAGATCTTCCCTTCGTATCCACTAATCAGACTTTGGAATATGAAATTCCATTCTTTATCAACGGCAGAGCCTCGACTCCACAAATTAAAAATTGAAAAAACCTCTACAAGGGTTTAGAATTTTGGAATGTGTTATTCTTCGTTTTAAAAAGCGAGCTTAAAATATCCAAGGGGTTTGGATAAAATATTGATAGTGTTTTATCACAAAAAGAACTCTAAAAGAGCTTAGAGAAAAGTCTATTCCCGCATATCTATTTATAGGAGAAGTTGTTGCAAAGAGATATGCATTAGAGATTATGAAATAATTGTTTTAAAAAATAAAAACACACGTACTCGTTCAAATGACCTTCCATCTCGTTCGAATGATGTACCCAAACTTGTTCGATTGACTTCTAACTTGACTTCGCACGACATTGTGAGCTTCAGATCTCGTTCAAACGGTTTCCAACAAAACATCGAACGACATTCCAGAGCAGGCGAGTTTTAGACCTCCTTCGATTGTGGGAATATCATTATAACGACCCTCTAAAACTCCTTTGAATGACATGATAATATTTTGTTAATGAGTACCGAGTTTTTCCAAAAAAATCTTTAAAAAATATTTTGAAAACTTTTAAATTCAAATTCTTTTAATAAGCAACTCTTGAAACTTTAAAGCTTTACCAAAACATCATAACTCTCATTGAGTATTGTTATAATGAACGATATTTAATCTTTCAAACATCACCAACATTTATTCTCTTTAGATATTTAAAAATGGTCATGAAGGTGCAGTGGGGTGTAACAGAATAAGTCAAATAAAAATAAAATGAGCAATTATAAATCTTGTTCTTACAAGATCAAATACCCATAAACAGTCAACTCAAAATCTAGTCCCACACCTAGGATATATGTTTTGAAAGTACAAAGTTATAAAAAAAAGCAAATAATTTTAACATAACATTTTCTTTAAACTCATTTAAAAAAAATCCAAGTGTCAAGTGTCTCTTTTAAAAACAAACATCTGAAACTTAAATAAAACTTTCATTTTTTTGGGTGGGGTGGGGGTGGGGGTTAAGTGTTAGAGTGCAAAAAATTATTCAAAAACCCCTAGTTTTATAAGCAAAGGTGGGAAACCCAATGGTTGAGAGGTTTAAAGGCTTTCTAGCCTGGAATAACCATTAAAATTTCTTGGTTTGGAGGTCTTATGATCCTTATAAGGGCTTAAAATTTCAATATTTATGATTTCGTAGGACTTGTGACCTTCATAATAAGTTCAAATTCAAAACTTTACCTAAGTTCAGAGGTTTATAACCCTTTGTGGGACTTTAGGTTTTAAGGTTTCTAAGTTCGAAGGTCTTAAGACCCTTATTAGGACTTCCGATTTCAATTTTTTTGGATTCGGAGATCTTATAACCCTTAAAAGGATTTTAGATTTGAAAATTCACCTAAGTTTGGAGGTATATGGCCCTTTGGGGGACGTCAGGTTTTAGGATTTTTAAGTCCATAGGTCTTCAGACCCTTATAAGGACTTTATATTTTAAAATCTTTTATATCTAAAGGTCTGATGACCCTAAAAATAATTTTAAAACCAAGTTTCCTAAGAACAAAGGTATCAGGACCGATATGGGGGCTTATGTTTGGAGATATTTCTAATATCTAAGATCATATTAGCCTCACGAGAACTATCCTTCTTATCCCAAGGCATTCGACCTCGATAAAACATGTTTTTGAGGTCTCAGGATCCTTTGCGGGATGAGTTTTCAGGTTGGAATGTTCAAATCAAAGGTCTAGTGACACTTTGCAGCTTTAATATTTTTCTTTTATTCACAAAACTTTTGGGGGCTGATTGTACAAAATTTTTAGGTCTTGAGTCTTAAAAATGTGTAAGTATTATGTATACTATGATTCTAAGGTCTAATAACCCATTACAAACCCTTAATCTCAACTTCAACAGTTCCATAAGTATATACTAGAGGTCTCAAGACCCTTATATCCACTTCAACGAGTATGATACCATGTTTACTTTGATTTACTAAGAAGTCTTAGGGATCTATGAAGATAATACCTACTGATAGACCTCAGGAAGGTAAATCTATGCAAAAAATTCATTAGAAAAGCAAATAAGAGCAAGTATGAAGTGAAGGGTGAATAAAATCAAAGTTCCATGACTCCAGAACTACTTTTCATTAAAGGTAGAATATAGAGATTATAAAAAACGACCGACGTCCAAAAGACAGTTTAAAAAAATTAAAAAAGAATGATACATAAATAGACACTAAAGGATTAACGTTATTGTGATCCCCAAGAGCTTCACTTTTAGAAAGGATTGATGACTATAGTTAGGCAAAGGATTTTTCCTTGGGTTTTTCTTCTTGAGCCTTGCGACAAGAGGATTTAGCAGTGTCATCATCAGTATTGCCTTCACCTTTGAGATTTCTTCATCCAATAGAGGGGTTTCAGCATACAGACTAGTAATGTCCACATTAGAAAATAGTGTCCAGACCTTGATCTTACAAACTTCAAAAGTAAAATTAGAATTTTGGAAAAGATACTTCTTAAAAGTATCATACTCCAAATAGGCATCTAACTGGTTCTACACAACAGTATATGTATTCCCCTGAAGCTCTTTATGCTTCACCAGGGCCCCAATATAGTTCCTTTATTATTATTGGACCTTGTAGATCAAATGGTCCTTCGTAGTAGTTAGAACTTTGACTGATTGCTTCAAAATATCCACCTCACCATCATCTTGAATCTTCAGAGCACAACCTCATGGAATCGAAGGGCCTCTATTGTCACCTTCAGCTCAATCTGACTAATGGCATGCATCTCTTAAACCTTAGATAGAGAATATCATGCAGCGGCCAGTAAATATTCATTTTCTCTGAGAGTTTTCTAATTCAAGAGCGTCTCCTGCTCCAAAGAAATAATGTGTGCCATAAAATCCTTGATCATACAGTCTAAGTGCATCCGAGTGAGGTCCCAACTTCCGTCCATCTCCACATCATTATTCCACACCTTTCTTCCATCAATGGCGTTCACCAAAAGGTCCTCGATCAGATATTGATACTAGAATAGAAAAGGGATATGAAAACATGGGACTAAAAATATAAAATCCAAGGAAAAAATTAATGAAGTGTGAAGATACCTTGCCTATGAAATGAACTAACTCCTTTGCATTGGTATGTATTCCTCTTCCCCTTAGAGTGGCCATTATGTCAAAGCTATTATTTTTGCCCAGCGAGTGAAGGGAATCTATAACTGAGGCATAAGAGTTCATGTCCTCAATTGAAAAAGGCTTTGAGTATCTCTCCATCACAGGGGAAACTGTTTCTCCCCCAAAACAACGTTGGGCCCTTTTGACTTGTTAAGAATCTCAATAATCTTTTTTAAACCCCTTCTTCCTGATGGGGTGCCACCTTCTATGTAGTTTCCTTTTGTGAGACCAAGGGCTGCAAGTCCATTAAAATAGAAGGATTGTAAAAAGGGAGGTTTTTTTTATAAGCTAGGCCCGAGAGTTACCTCCTCCACTAACTTGAACCCATGAATTGGAATATTCATCGAGTTACTAAACTTTAGATGCTTGGTGTTATTGGACCTTTTTCTATTATTGAACACAGCCTCAATAGGATCCTCCTTAGTAAGCCACCTAACTATCCTTCACTCTTCCCGTTCATCTATTGGATAAGTACCAAATTAAAGTTAATTATCAAAGAACTATAAATGAAGGCAATAGATTGAGAAGAAGAATTAAAATTTGCTTACAGGGACTATAGTCAGACTCAAGACTCAGTTAGACTCAAGCCTTACTCTTGGAGGGTCAGCATTACCCTTAGACAATATTTTGAAGGTCTATGACCCTTTGTGGGACTTGGAGTTTCGATATTTATAAATTCGTAGGTCTTATGAACCTTATAAGGACTTCAAATTTTAAAATTTCTGAATCCTAAAGTATTATTTTCTTAGAAGGATTTTTGATTAAAAAATTTACCTAAGTTCAAAGGGTTATGTCCCTTTGGGGGACTTTATGTTTCAAGATTTCTAAGTCCGAAGGTCTTAAGACCTTATGATGAATTCAGAGTTCAAAATCTTATAAATTTGAAGGTCTCATGAATCTCAGAAGAATTTTAAAATCAAATTTCTAATCCGATAGGTCTCAGGACCCATATGGGGAGGGTTGAAGAGATTTTTAAGTTCTAACGTCCCAGGGCCCTCACCAAAACTAGCATTCTTATCCCAAGGTCTTCGATCTGAGTAAAACATTTTTTTTCAGGTTTTATGACCTTTTATGTAATAAGTATTAGATTGTAATGTTAAAATTAGAGGTCTAATGACCCTTAGCAAATTTAATCTTTAGATTTAATTCCAAAACGTATTGGGGGTCTAAGTATTTATACAAAAAAATTGGGCCTTCTGTCCTAAGAAGGTACAATATTAAGAATTTTATGGTTCTTTGGTTGAAGGACCCATTATAGACCCTCAATATCAACTTCAATAGATGCACAAGTAAATGACAGAGGTCTTGATACCCTCATATCTACTTTGACAAATCTACTAACTAGGTTGATTTACATTACTAAGAAATCTTTGAGGGTAAGGGGATACTACATACTGAAATACCTTAGACAAATGAAGGTTATGCAAAAAACTCAAAAGTTTGTATCCATAATGGGAGGCAGAGAAACGTGAGGGCTGGGGGGAAAGGGGTTTTTAGTCCAAGATCTTTAAGGGGGAAATATTGCCGGCAGAAATTGTAGAAAAAATTTTCTTGTTGAAGAAAATTTTAGGGAGAGGATAGGTGGATCAAGTGAGGATGAATGATTCAACCTATCCCCAGGGGCTCTTTTATAGCCTCGAGGCCTAGAGTACCTGCTCCTTTAGCCTTTACGATCCATTGCCTCAATTATATTAATGTGATTCACCTCCAACACTTTTCCACAACCATACGTGAGCCTAACTAAATGCAATTTAATGATAGGGAGAATCTTAGTGGATAGCCATGACCTTATCCCCAACTTTCATAAATGATATGTTTGCCTGTTTCAATCTTCACAAAAAGCAATAAGGGTCTATTGATCATATCCTATTTGATTTTTATTATTAATAAGGCCCTTATGTCCTATTACTACCCTCAGACAAAAGTAAAAAGTTCCCACGGTTGATCCATGACCTCAGACGGATCACTACTTGATCCCCAATACTCTCGTTGCTCATAAGGATGTACCCAAGTACTACAGAAGGCCTCAGACCCATCTCTTTCCTCCTAGAAGGGTTAGTCTCTCTAACACCTCTATTAACCAAGCTCAAACACCACATCACCATTGTTTCGTCACGTCCGATGCTCAGAGCTGACCTCAGATGAAAGGAAAATGGTCTCCTAACGTCATCTATCCCTTAAAACTATGGTGAATCAATATTTAACACCTTATGGTCAATATATGGTAACTCCACACTAGTTTTAAAGCCCTGGACCTCTAATAGGGCTTCTGCAATAGATTTGGAGAGTAAGTGAAAAGCATAGCATTATTTCACCTACCGTCACTACTTAAATCCACTTGCATTAAAAGCTCCCATCTGCATTTAATACTACTAGAAACTACCTTGAACTACCTTAAAAAACTTTGGCCAACACTCCACCACATTGCTAACATCGTGAGACCTCAGAGACTCCCCAATCATGATGTAACAATCCACTCATTCTTTCTTTTAAATTTTGAATATAAATGGGTGGGTGGTCAAATGTTGATAAAGGCATTCAAGAAACCAGACTTAGAGATAACCAAGAGTTTAACATTGTTAAGCTTTTACTCCTTGTTTTAGACTCTCTCAACCCACTATTGAGATCATATATTTATAACTTAGATCATTTCCAGTTGTCATGTATCTTTTTTATTTTGTTTAACATTAAATCAATACTCAGGAACCCTTAGAAAAGTCAATCAATTACTTCTAAGGTCCTTTGAATCATCGACAAAGGCCTCAAGATCTTAAACCATCTTGACCAAATCTCAAGAGGTCTTTTAGATTATAATAACTCTTTTGTGATATAATAAACAATATAAACACCTGTGATAATAAACGTAATGTTCCATCCTGAGGTTCGAACTATTATAAACCATCATCTCACACTTTTACACTCCTCTTCTCTTACCTGTATGAGGTTCAGAGGGGGGAAACTGTGGGTCTGAGGTCTCATAGGATTTCTACACTCATCAAATAACAACTAGACTAATAAATCAAGTGACACGTTACATTAATAAACATATCAGACTCAAAGATGCTCATCTCATCCAATTCAATCTCAATTATAACGACCAATTCTAAGGTTAGTTATGAGGATCTGAATTATAACGACCAATTCTTCGAGTCGAAGCCAATTTTACGGGCTTAAGGTAGAGATGACCAATTATGCGGGAAAATCCAATTCTGAGGGTCGAAGACAATTTTGAGGGCTTATTTGGGGTGGAAAATTCTGTGGGTCAAAGCCAATTCTGTGGGCTTAAGTAAAAGCGATCGATTCTGCGGGTTGAAGCCAATTTTGAGGACTTAAGGTAGAGATGACCAATTTTACGGGCCAAAGCCAATTATAAGGGCTTAATATAGGGGTGACCAACTCTGGCGGTCAAAGCCAATTCTGCGGGCTTAAGTATAGGCGACTGATTCTATGGGTCAAAGCTAATTTTGAGGGCTTAAGGTAGAGATGACCAATTCTGCGGGTCAAAGTGAATTCTGAGGGTCAAAGCCAATTCTACGGGCTTAAGTAGAAGAAACCAATTCTGCGGGTTAAAGATAATTTTGAAGGTTTAAGGTAAAGATGACCAATTCTGCGGGTCAAAGCCAATTTCGAGGGCTTAAGATAGGGATGACCAATTCTGAGGGTCAAAGCTAATTTTGCAGGCTTAAGGTAGAGATAACCAATTCTGCAGGTCAAATCTGATTCTGCGAACTTAAGTAGAAGCGACCAATTCTGCGATTTGAAGCCAATTCTGCGGGCTTAGAATATAAGCGACCAATTCTGCGGGTCAAAACTAATTTTGCGGGCTTAAGTAGAGATGACCAATTCTAAGGGTCAAAGCCAATTCTGAGGGCTTAAGATAGAGATGACCAATTCTGCGGGTCAAAACCAATTCTGAGGGCTTAAGATAGGGGTGTCCAATTCAGAGGGTCAAATCCAATTCTGCGGGCTTAAGGTAGAGATGACCAATTTCGTAGGTCAAAGCCAATTCCTAGGGCTTATTGTAATACCTCGTATTTTTATGCTATATTAATTTGGGGGTTTATTAAATATAATGTGAGTGAATTATTTAATAAAAATCCGGAAATTAACTATGTTATAATTATTAACGTGACGGGAGTTAGTAATTATGGGAAACTTGTTGAATATTACTAATGAGCAAAGTAATATATTATATTGGTTATATTGAATGTCATGAGTGAATTAAATGACAATTTCGGAAATTTAAGTCGGGACGTGCCCGTGTCACGTCGGGACTAAATTTGTTAAATAAAAAGTGAATATTTTATAAGTTGTTCGTATGGTAATTTTGAGTGCGTCAACGCGTCCGGAAGGGTCGAGATAGTCAAAAAAGTGTACCCGGGGGTTTAGTTTGGGTCTCGGGGCATTTTTAGGTCTAATTGGTACCCCGGGAGGGCAATTTAGTCATTTTACCTTTTTGGGTAATTAAACCCACGAATTTCAGCAACCTATATCAACCATCTAGGTTAGTCATTTAGGGTTAGAATATTCAGAAAACCCTAGTACGGCCATTGGAGAAGAGAGGGAAAGCCCTCAAGGCAATTCAAGGCCAAAAAGTCACCGGTTTGCACCACAACCACCACCACCGCGTAGATCGCGCAAAGGGCTACGCAACCACACCAAAATCATATGCGAATCAGAACGTCGAAAATCCCAGGCAAGTATTCATCTTGCGTATTTTCGTTAGTGCAATCTTCATATTAGTTTAGGAATTATTAGAGATGAAAAATATGGAAGAAAACCCAATTTGTGTTAGGAAAATGCATATAGTATTGATTTATATGAAAATTCTGGAATCCTTGCCATGTAGACGAATATAACCCACGAAATTTTGATGATATATTAGAAGGAAATTCTGGTAAAAACAGATTATAACCATGATTAAGAAAAACTCTAGGGTTCTTGATGATTAGATGAAATTTTGGGTTAATTATCCATGTTTAATGTTAGATATACACATGCTTTACGTTGAAAACATCTGGTATATTGTTATAATGTTAGTAGTAGGATTTTTGGGACATTTAGAATGGAAAAACATGGTTTTGGATGAAAAAAATTGGTAGAACCCGTAATGCAATTCTGCAGATTTTCGCAGACCTGCTTGATCGATCGATCGAGCCTAGAGCTTCGATCGATCGAAGGTTCGATTGATCGAGCCCCAAACCTCGATCGATCGACCCCTCCTGGCAGACTACTATTTCCCTTTGTAAATGATTTAAAAATTGAATTGTCGTGATATAATTCTTGGGTGTTCTTCATAAAATGTTTTGGGAGATAGGAAAGACCAGTAGAACATATGAATAAGTGTTAGAAACTTTATTATGAGATGAGAATTTGGCTTTCGAGATAATTATATAATAAATGATGAAACTACGTATTCCAAGTGAGAGATTACGGCGAATAGTTACGATAGTGAATAGAGGTATACCTACTGAATTTTCTACATTGGAAGGATAAAGTCCACGAGTATCACGAAATAAGGGAGAAAACCCTTCGAGTTAAGGTTAGAGATGAAACCTTATACGTAATACTAATAATGTGAAATTAAGGATAAATGTTGTAATTATGGGTGACGAGAGGAACCTATATTAATACGATAAAAGTGGTATATTTATATGATTGTGTGGACATATATTATATACATGTGAAAAACATACCGCGCTACATGCTATCCTTGAGGTTACCGCGCTGGGACAGTCTTATCTCGATGGGACTTTTATGGGGGATATTGACTTGTACCCTAGAAGATAGATATCCTTCGTACAGGCTATCGAATCGATAGTTCAGACGGTCCTAAGAGACGCGAGTATGTGCCATCCTCTTAGAGACTTGGAATCTATGCTTCGCCTCGATATTGTTTGTGTATGTGTTAATACAGTTCGAGAGTGATTCCGAGCTTGCATTCCCCTTGATATGAGTGGTATGGGGTTTGGATAGTAAAGGTATGCACGCACCATAGTTTTTATTTGGGGTGCTGTTATTATATATATATTGTACGAGTAGTTAATATATATATATGAGATTTGGAAACTTGAAACTGCCTACTGTGATTTGATAAGTAGGACATGGTTGATGATTCAAATAGTAAATACTTATTTTGAGAAAGTATAATATGACACTGGGAAACTTGTTAAATTAATAAAGTTAAAATGAGTGTTGTGTTGCTAATCGGAAGTATCTTTTTAAACAATGATATTGTTAGGTTTTGAAATCTTATGAATAAGTTAAGATAAGCTCAGTTATTGGGAAGGTTAGTATGATAAAATGATAAGATAACCCGTTGGGAAGGCTAGTACGATAGGCGTGCACATTAGAAGAGAGGTGAGAATTTCTCAAGAGAGTGTCGCTCTAATATGTTGTTGCATTGGCCTGTATCAATTTAAATACTTGCTAAACGTATTTTAAATCAAACACACTTTCGGGCTCTGACCCGTTTTTTTCTCTCTCTCTCTCTCTCTCTTGTATATATATGTATGTATTACAGGTGCCCAGCCACAGGGGCGTCTTGCTTAGGATCTCTTTAAAGGAACGCGCTGCAGCTTAGGTGGGAGTTGCAGGTCTCTTGATTAGACGACTTTGTTCATTCGGATCCACTCTTAGTACTTTCATTTAGTTGAGCATGTGTAGCTCTTTTCATTATTCCGTTATTATGGGACATTTGTATTTCAGTTATTTCCAGTATTGTTACTATGGGTTTTATTCAGTTTGATTGTGTTTCTTTATATTTCGCATGTTGACATTCGATTGGCGAATGTATTCTATTAATTGGTTTATGTTGCAGAATTTAATATGGTGTGATTCTTACTTATTGAATGTTGTTAATAAATAAATAAATCTTTTTCTTAAAATAAAATTTGGAAAGTTATGTATGAAAATGGTTTTGACACTTAGCTTAATTATTTAGGGTGTTAAATTGGAAAATTTATTTTTATCGACAGTGATGCTGAGAATGAACCAACTGTTTACCTTGATTTAATTTAATAAAGGAGTGATCTCCCGGTATTTAATTAGGCGGGGTGTCACAGGTGGTATCAGAGCATCAGGTTCTAGTGTCCATTGGATCTGTACGGCTTATTTCGCTTTCAGCTTAACGTTATTGCTATAGAGCCCTATTTTTAGGATTGTTGTATTCTTGCTTTTACGTTTAAGTCTTCAGCTATTTGAGATTTGATAATAACTGTAGACTAATAAACTTGTTCACGTTTAAAATGCCTCCGAGACGTGCTCTGAAAGATAGGCGTGCCCAAGCCGAGCAGCCAGCAGCTCCGGCACCAAGCACAATGAATGCAAACGAAGTAGCCGCCATTGTTGCTCAGGCGGTGAATGCCGCACTAGCGGTGGTTCAGCAGGATCCACCCCAGGTTCAGGCAGTGGCGCCAGTACCAGCACAGCTTCCATCTGCATGGGAGAGGGTTCGGGATGCTTTTCAGTAAGCGCATCCCCCTGAGTTCTCTGATAGCTCCGATATTGTCACAGTTAGCTAATGGAAGAAAGACATCCAGCGGCACCTCCGTATGTATGAGTGCACTGATGTGCAAAAGCAGTTATTGGCTTCCTTTAAGCTGGTGGGAGCCACATTGCAGTGGTGGGAATCCACTACAACTTTGGAGGAGGGGGACACGATCCCTATTTAGTTGTTCTGGGAGCGGTTTGACCGCAAGTATTTTCTACCCGCAGTGCAGACTGAGATGAGGCGGAGATTACTGAATTCGAAGCAGGAGAGTCTTACCGTAGCGGAGTATGAGGAGGAGTTCATGAGACTTCTCACCATTGTGCTAGATGAGGCACCTACTGAGAGTAAGAAGATTATGCTGTTTGTCGACGGGTTAGCTTGGAGGATCCGTCAGCACCTTATTGGGAATTTATCCCTGAGTACTTTCACTGATGTACTCAATGCCGCGTTGTTACATTGTTAGGATCACCGCTTCCATCTGCAGGGAAGCAAGAGAGCAGGAGAGTCCAGCCAGCAGGGCAGGGCCGGGGGTAATAGTGCCAGTAGGGCACCATCTCAAGGACAGACTCGTCAGCACGAGAAGAGTTCCCATCAGGGGGACCCTGCTAAGCGATTCCGTTATGGTGATTCTAGGCAGGGATTCGGGGGTTTTAGGCAGGGCCATCAGGGCCAGCCTAATCAGCAGGGCCAACACCGACAGCAGCAGGGCCAGCAGCGTGCTAATCAGGGCCAACAGGGCCAATGGCGGGGAGGTAACGGCCAGCTGGGCCGTGGTCAGCAGGGACAGAGGGGAGGAAACTTCAAAGGCCGATGTTTTGGGTGCGGTAAACATGGCCATAGGCGTCAGGAGTGCCTAGAGGGCGATAGGGCCCCACAGCAGCAGGGAGCCCGTAATGAGCCACATAGACCACTTTTTCCACCTGCCCTCCCAGTTCTAGCCCAGGTGCCAGCCCTACCAGCCATTCCAGCAGCTCCAGTGCAGCAGGGGCAATTACAGTATGGACGTGTCTATAACGTCCATCAGGCAGCAGCTCCACAGGCACCACCCGCGATTGAGGGTATGTTTCCTATCCATGGTACTATGGGTCGGGTTTTGTTTGATACGGGGGCAACACATTATTTTATAGCTACGCATTTTACGAAGACCTTAGGGTTATTAGCCACAGCTGAGAGCACAGTGACGTGTGTGGACTCACCACTGGGGAGTGGGTCACTTATTTTCTTTATATGCCGAGGAGTGGGGGTAGAGATTGGTAGTTTGGTATTACCTGCAGACATGTTAGTTTTAGACATGCACGAGCATGATGTGATTATTGGTATGGATTGGCTCGCAGCTTATAGAGCCATGATTGATTGCTTCGGTGGGAGCATTGTTTTTGCCATTCCGGGGCAAGAGATATTTGTAGTGGCGATGCCTCGCCCAGAGGGAGGCTCGACCGCTCATTTGTATTACATAGAGGAGGATACCTCTAAGGTGGTTGTGATTCCCTTACATTCGATCCCAGTTGTCTGGGAGTATTCTGATGTGTTCCAGGAGATACCAGGCCTACCCCCCAGTCGAGAGATAGACTTTGTTATAGATTTATTGCCAGATACGAGACCTATAACACGCGCACCGTACCGTATGGCTCCGGCAGAGATGCAAGAGCTACGAGATCAAATAGAGCAGCTGTTAGGTCAGGGCTTCATTCGCAGGAGTACCTCACCTTGAGGCACTCCAGTTTTGTTTGTAAAGAAGAGAGATGGTTCACTGAGATTGTGTGTGGACTATCGGGAGCTGAACAAGGTCACGATACGGAATAAATATCCGTTACCTCGAATCGATGATCTGTTCGACCAGCTGAGGGGAGCAACTTTCTTTTCGAAGATAGATCTGAGGTCGGGGTACCATCAGCTACGTATTAGGGAGAAGGATGTTTCGAAGACTGCTTTCTTGATGAGATATGGGTCCTATGAGTTCAGGGTGATGCCGTTCGGACTCACAAATGCTCTAGCCATTTTCACGGACTTGATGAACCGAGTATTCAGAGAGTTCTTGGATCAGTTTGCCATCGTCTTCATAGATGACATCTTGATATATTCACACTCCGAGGAGGAGCATGCCGAGCACTTGAGGTAGGTTCTTCAGACTCTGCGAGAGCATCAGTTGTATGCTAAGTATGAGAAGTGTGGATTCTGGTTGCGAGAGGTACAGTTCTTGGGGCATGTTGTTTCTGAGCAGGGGATAGCAGTCGACCCGAGTAAAGTATCGGCGGTGAGGGAGTGGGGACAACCCACGACACCGACGGAAGTACGTAGTTTCTTGGGATTAGCTGGTTACTACAGGAGATTCATTCGGGGATTCTCCAAAATAGCGGGTCCATTGACCAATCTGACTCGCAAGGGAGTACCATATGTTTGGGATGACGCTTGTCAGTTGGCTTTCGACGAGCTGAAAGACAAGCTTACTTCAGCGCCAGTCCTTACGTTACTGCAGCCGGGTATGGAGTACCTGGTTTACACCGATGCGTCCTTACGGGGACTTGGAGGAGTACTCCAGCAGGAGGAGAAGGCTATAGCTTTTGCTTCCTGCAAGCTTAAGCCGCATGAGAAGAATTACCCCACCCACGACCTGGAGTTAGCAGCGGTCGTCTTTGCATTGAGGATATGGAGGCACTACTTATTGGGTGAGAAATTTCGTTTGTTCACAGACCACAAGTCATTGCAGTACCTGATCACTCAACGAGAGCTGAATATGCGTCAGCGCAGATGGCTAGAGTTTGTGAAGGACTACCAGTTCGATATACGGTATCATCCGGGAAAGGCCAACGTAGTTGCTGATGCGTTGAGTCGTAGACCGGTAGACGAGGTAGCGGATGTCTGGAAAGCAAAGTGGAAGGAGTTAGGCCACCAGGACGCAGTAGCCCGTTCTTTCATATCCGCGATATCAGTCACTCCCGAGATTGTTACGAGGGTGATACAGGCACAGACCACAGACCCGTTTTGCCAGGAGCAGATTATATGACTTCTAGCCGAGGGTGCTGAGTCCTATTCTGTTAGTTCTGATGGAGGTTTACGGTTTAATGGGAGATTGGTGGTTCCAGAAGGAGTAGAATTACGTCATGCAGTGATGACTCATTCTCATGGGTCCCAATTTGCAGTACATCCGGGAGGCGATAAGATGTACCAGGATATGAGGAGGCAATACTGGTGGAGTGTAATGAAGAAGGACATCGTCGAGTTTGTGTCCAAGTGTTCTACCTGCCAACTGGTGAAGGTGGACCACCAGAAACCGTCAGGATTGCTTCAGCCATTGGAAGTACCCGCGTGGAAGTGGGAGAGTATTTCCATGGATTTTATTACAGGGTTGCCTACATCACAGCGGGGCCACGATTCTATCTGGGTGATTGTAGACCGTTTGACCAAGGTGGCTCATTTTCTGCCAGTGCGGACAGATTATACCACGGGTCAGTATGCTCAGTTGTTCATCGCTGAAATTATCAGATTACAAGGGGTGCCCCTGAATATTGTGTCAGATAGAGACAAGATTTTCGTGTCACGTTTCTGAGAAAGCTTTCAGGAAGCTATGGGTACTGAGTTGAGGTTGAGTTCAGCTTACCACCCCCAGACAGATGGACAGACAGAGCGTACTAATCAGATGTTAGAGGATATGCTACGCATGTGTGATCTTGATTTTAGAGGAGGTTGGGAGCCACATCTCCCACTGGTAGAGTTTGCTTATAATGACTCTTATCAGTTTACGATTGGTATGGCTCCATTTGAGGCTTTGTACGGCAGGCCTTGTCATTCCCCAGCTTGTTGGCTCGAAGTGGGGGATAACAAGTTTCTAGGACCAGAGGTAATTCATAAGACCTCCGCGAGGATTGAGATAATCAGGAGTCGCATTCGGATAGCCCAGGACAGGCAGAAGAGCTACGCCGATGCGAAATGGTTCTTCCGGGAGTTTAGTGTGGGGGACCAAGTGTTATTGCGGGTATCTCCTATGAAGGGAGTGATGAGGTTCGGGAAGAAGGGGAAGTTGGCTTCGAGGTACGTGGGACCATTTCCCATCATCGAGAGGATTGGGCCGGTTGCATACAGGTTAGGACTGCCAGAACATTTACATCGCATCCACGATGTATTCCACATATCGTCGTTGAGACGATACCTTCGAGATGATATGGCCCATACTCACATTGCGATAGATGAGATCGACTTACAACCTGATAGCTCTTACGAGGAGAGACCGGTGGCTATCCTAGACTATAGTGAGAGGAGATTGAGGTCGAAGATAGTTCCACTTGTGCGGGTCCAGTGGGAGCATCATAATGTGGAGGAATCCACTTGGGAGCGCGAGGCAGATATACGCGAGAGACATTCAGAGTTATTTTTACCAGGTATGCCTTATTTTCTGAATTTCGGGAAGAAATTCCGTTATTAGGGGGGAAGTATGTAATACCCCGTATTTTTATGCTATATTAATTTGGGGATTTGTTAAATATAATGTGAGTGAATTATTTAATAAAAATCCGAAAATTAACTATGTTATAATTATTAACGTGACGGGTGTTAGAAATTATGGGAAACTTGTTGAATATTACTAATGAGCCAAGTAATATATTATATTGGTTATATTGAATGTCATGAGTGAATTAAATGACAATTTTGAAAATTTAAGTCGGGACGTGCCCGTGTCACGTCGGGACTAAATTTGTTAAATAAAAAGTGAATATTTTATAAGTTGTTCGTATGGTCGTTTTGAGTGCGCCAACGCGTCCGGAAGGGTCGAGATAGTCAGAAAAGTGTACCCGGGAGTTTAGTTTGGGTCTCGGGGCGTTTTTAGGCCTAATTGGTACCCCGGGAGGGCAATTTAGTCATTTCACCTTTTTGGGTAATTAAACCCACGAATTTCAGCAACCTATATCAGCCATCTAGGTTAGTCATTTAGGGTTAGAATATTCAGAAAACCCTAGTACGGCCATTAGAGAAGAGAGGGAAAGCCCTCAAGGCAATTCAAGGCCAAAAAGTCACCGGTTTGCACCACAACCACCACCACCACCACCGCGTAGATCGCGCAACGGGCTACGCAACCACACCAAAATCATCTGCGAATCAGAACGTCGAAAATCCCAGGCAAGTATTCATCTTGCGTATTTTCGTTAGTGCAATCTTCATTTTAGTTTAGGAATGATTAGAGATGAAAAATATGGAAGAAAACCCAATTTGTGTTAGGAAAATGCATGTAGTATTGATTTATATGAAAATTCTGGAATCCTTGCCATGTAGAGGAATATAACCCATGAAATTTTGATGATATATTAGAAGGAAATTCTGGTAAAAACAGATTAGAACCATGATTAAGAAAAACTCTAGGGTTCTTGATGATTAGATGAGATTTTGGGTTAATTATCCATGTTTAATGTTAGATATACACATGCTTTACGTTGAAAACATCTGGTATATTGTTATAATGTTAGTAGTAGGATTTTTGGGACATTTAGAATGGAAAAACATGGTTTTGTATGAAGAAAATTGGTAGAACCCGTAACTGCAATTCTGCAGATTTTTGTAGACCTGCTTGATCGATCGATTGAGCCTAGAGCTTCGATCGATCGAAGGTTCGATCGATCGAGCCCCAAACCTCGATCGATCTGCCCCTCCTGACAGACTAGTATTTCCCTTTGTAAATGATTTAAAAATTGAATTGTCGTGATATAATTCTTGGGTGTTCTTCATAAAATGTTTTGGGAGATAGGAAAGACCAGTAGAACATATGAATAAGTGTTGGGAACTTTATTATGAGATGATAATTTGGCTTTCGGGATAATTATATAATAAACGATGAAACTACGTATTCCAAGTGAGAGATTACGGCGAATAGTTATGATAGTGAATAGAGGTATACCTACTGAATTTTCTACATTGGAAGGATAAAGTCCACGAGTATCACGAAATAAGTGAGAAAACCCTTCGAGTTAAGGTTAGAGATGAAACCTTATACGTAATACTAATAATGTGAAATTAAGGATAAATGTTGTAATTATGGGTGACGAGAGGAACCTATATTAATACGATAAAAGTGGTATATTTATATGATTGTGTGGACATATATTATATACATGTGAAAAACATACCGCACTACTTGCTATCCTTGAGGTTATCGCGCTGGGACAATCTTATCTCGATGGGACTTTTATGGGGGATATTGACTTGTACCCTAGAAGATAGATATCCTTGGTACAAGCTATCGAATCGATAGTTCAGGCGGTCCTAAGAGACCCGAGTATGTTCCATCCTCTTAGAGACTTGGAATCTATGCTTCGCCTCGATATTGTTTGTGTATGTGTTAATACAGTTCGAGAGTGATTCCGAGCTTGTATTCCCCTTGATATGAGTGGTATGGGGTTTGGATAGTAGAAGTATGCACGCACCATAGTTTTTATTTGGGGTGCTGTTATTGTATATATATTGTACGAGTAGTTAACATATATATATATATATATGAGATTTGGAAACTTGAAACTTCCTACTGTGATTTGATAAGTAGGACATGGTTGATGATTCAAATAGTAAATACTTATTTTGTGAAAGTATAATATGACATTGGGAAACTTGTTAAATTAATAAAGCTAAAACGAGAGTTGTGTTGCTAATTGGAAGTATCTTTTTAAACAATGATATTGTTCGGTTTTGAAATCTTATGAGTAAGTTAAGATAAGCTAAGTTATTGGGAAGGTTAGTATGATAAAATGATAAGATAACCCGTTGGGAAGGCTAGTACGATAGGCGTGCACATTAGAAGAGAGGTGAGAATTTCTCAAGAGAGTGTCGCTCTAATATGTTGTTGCATTGGCCTGTATCAATTTAAATACTTGCTAAACGTATTTTAAATCAAACACACTTTCGGGCTCTGACCCGTTTTCTCTCTATCTCTCTCTTGTATATATATGTATGTATTACAGGTGCCCAACCACATGGGCGTCTTGCTTAGGATCTCTTGAAAGGAACGCGCTGCAGCTTAGGTGGGAGTTGCAGGTCTCTTGATTAGACGACTTTGTTCATTCGGATCAACTCTTAGTACTTTCATTTAGTTGAGCATGTGTAGCTCTTTTCATTACTCCGTTGTTATGGGACATTTGTATTTCAGTTATTTCCAGTATTGTTACTATGGGTTTTATTTAGTTTGATTGTGTTACTTTATATTTCGCATGTTGACATTCGATTGGCGAATGTATTCTATTAATTGGGTTATGTTGCAGAATTTAATATGGTGTGATTCTTACTTATTGAATGCTGTTAATAAATAAATAAATCTTTTTCTTAAAATAAAATTTGGAAAGTTATGTATGAAAATGGTTTTGACACTTAGCTTAATTATTTAGGGTGTTAAATTGGAAAATTTATTTTTATCGACAGTGATGCTGAGAATGAACCAACTGTTTACCTTGATTTAATTTAATAAAGGAGTGATCGCCCGGTATTTAATTAGGTGGGGTGTCACACTTATTTGGGGTGGCCAATTCTGAGGGTCGATGCCAATTCTGGGGGCTTATTTAGGGTGACCAATTCTGTGGGTCAAGGACAATTCTGCGGGCTTAAGGTAGAGATTACCAATTCTGCAGGCTTAAGTACAAGAGACCAATTCTGTCCTTTGGGAAGTTTGGGGACTCCATTGGGGATGTGTAATCTTTCTATGGGGATTTGGGGAAACATTTGATTTTAGGTTCCGCTGGGGAAGAGGGAATGGTCCGAGGATTTTTGGAATTTTGGAGTGTCCTCTAGAGGAGTTCCTGGGGAGAATTGTTTTCTGGAATTCCGTTGGGGATGTAAAAAAGCATTTTTCTTGGTGAAAAAGGTTCTAAATTAATTTGGTCATTGTAGGAATTTTCGGGGGGATTTTTTGGGATTTTCTAGATTTTTTTTTAAACTTTTTGTATGAAACTTTAAAGGGGGTGCAGACCGGCATAGATGGAGGGGTGTCAAACGCCAATGTCATGGTCTTTTGGAGTACCTCGAGAAGGTGGAGGGCCAGTGCCGATCGGTGGGTGATAGGGAGATTCCGATCGGCATTCCCCTTAGCCTCCTATAAAAAGGGGGCGGGTTATCCTCATTTTTCACAACTTTATAACTTCTCTTCTTCTGTAATTAACTTTTGAAAATCCTTCTAACGTATGAAATGGACGATTTGTCAAGCAGCGCTACTCACATGGCATGGATTAATGCCAACAATTGGGCAGGGTTGGAGTGGAGGGCTAGGGTTCCTCTTGCACTGGGCAGTGAGAACTCATTCGACTCATTCGGGCCAGTGGTAGATGATCAGACTCTTCTTTGTGATCCTTCGTGTCATCACTCTTCTAGGGTGGTGAACCCTGATGGCTATGTAAATATTGAATGACCTTTGGTATTCCTTTCCTTTTTCTTGATGAGATTGCTTTATTTATTGAATTTGACAATGGTTTTCTTTGTTTCTTCGACAATCCGACGTCTCCATGTCGACTATCGTGCCCGAGGGACGACGGGGCTTAGGGTTATTTGGGAGCATCTTCCACCTGTGGTGCATTGGATGGTGTCATCTGCTAGCTTTGGGAGATTGGCGTCTGTTTTGGACAAGACACTCTATTCCACTGCTGTTCTGTGTGCTCCAGGGAAGAGGTGGTGGGACACTACCCACACCTTCTATTTTGACTTCGGGGAGTTGACTCTGATTCCTATTGATGCGTAGTAGATACTGAGGCTGGACTGCGATGGTTTGCAGATTGAGGTGGATAGGACACTGAGGGTGACGCTGGAGGCTATGACGGCGGGATTATGTGATTTGGAGAGGGTGGTTTCTGGGGACTCTCTCCGTTTGTCTTTGTTAATGGAGATATTATTAAGGAGGAGGATCAATGAGAGCGATGGGCAGCAGGTGCGTCAGATGGACCGCTTATTTATTCGGTTGGTGTTGGGAGGTTTTCTGGTGGCGACGAGTGGCAACGTCGTCCACTTGTGTTTTTTTCCATTTTGGGGGGTGTTTTCGAACATTCGTCTTTATGATTGGGGGAGACTGACTTTGGGGAACCTTTATTATTCCCTCGATGAATTTAGCCGGTGTTTCCGCCAGACTTTTACTGGAGCCACGTATCTTCTTAAGGTATTCTTTATTTTTTTGCATTTTCCTTTATGCATTCACATTTTACTTCATGCGTTTTATTCTTGGTTTCTTAAATATTGTCCGTTGCAGATGTGGTTTTATAAGGTGATTGGGTTAAACACCCAGTTGATATCTTTGAAGGACGACTCTATTGGGGAGTTCTGCCGGATGTACCAGTGGCAGAGGTCCAACCGACAGTCGAAGAAGTCTATCTCTCTAGAGACAGTGCATCGCGTCTTGAATGGCCTGACGAGCGAGCGAATAAGCCTTCTTTTATCTTGAGACTGTCCTTTCCTTTGATGTGAAAAAGTACCACTTAAGTTGTTTAATTCAAGATTAAATAGTCTAAATGAATCCGATTTTTTTTGAAGAAACTCTTTTCTTAAAACAAATAGCTAACACAAGAAGTGTATAAAAACAGTTATGAACAAGATATTAAAGATATTATGTATTCAAGTTTTGAAAACCAAAACTAAAACAGTTTTTAAATAAGCACGCCAATAGAAGGGGATGAGAGGAATATTAAGTACGCACGTGTAAAATATTTTAACGTGGTAAAACCCCACACACTTATTACAGACAAAATGATTATCAAATTACAAACAGAGTTCTAATATGCAAAAGAAATTTCCAAACTTAGTTTGATCGAAACTCTCAGACTTTGGATCTTTAATTTTATCCACAGATCAAGAGGGAATCTTGCTATATTAAAGATCCAAGATCTTAGACACTTTCTTTATTCGAAAATATACATTTTTTTCAAAAAATGTGAAATACATCAAAATATAAATCCCCAATCAAGATCTAACTAGATCTAAGTCTGGATATTCTCAAAAACTAAAATCAGAAATGATTTTGTTGGTTTAGGTTTTGAAAACAACATAAAGGATTAAAAACAACCAACAAAATAGAGATTTCTGGAAAGAAGAAATCAAACTCAGTAATATCTTCGTGATATGTATCACAGAGTCTCAAATCTCAACTTTATATAAAATAAAATGAGATCAGGACTTTGTGACTTGGTTGGACAAGAGATTAAGAACTAGAGAGGATGGATCTTCTCAAAACTCGAACTAACTCAACTCAGATAAGGATTTTGAGGTGAGAATTTGGCCGGTGTTAGTTTAGGGTTCTCTCTCTCTCTCTCTCTCTCTCTTATCTTTTTTCTCTCAGAGGTGAATTGATCCAAAGATTGTAAATGATGCACTCGCTTGTATTTATATTACAGCATGAAAAGCTCTGTAACATCATGACAAATAAACGGCCAAGCTAGAATGTAAAGGATCAAAGTAAATCTAACGGTTGTCTTTGCAGCGATTTTAAAAACACTCGGATGGGTTTAATTAGTTGTAACAACCCAGGTTTTTGAGCGACTATTTTATACTATTTTGCCTGATGGGCTAATTTTATAAAATAGGGGATGTTGGAGTAAATATTATTTCCCGTGAGACTTAGGAATAATATTTACTATGTTTTGTCTATTTACCGTTATGAGAAGGTAAATAGCATTATATTGTGTATTTTGCGTCGTTATATGTAAAATGACGGTTATGACCTATATTTAAATTTGGGTATAATTAATGAAATAAAATGAAATTGGAATGTAAAAATAGTTCACATTTTCCCGAATGCCAAAATAGGGGGTGCGGTTGTTTTTAGATTAGTCGAGATAGTCGAAATAAGTGCCACGTTGTATTTTTTAGATTCGGGAATTTTTAAGGGGTTATGACTCAATTAAGTGGTTACGAGTCATTTTAGTGGTGTATTAACAATTAAAGTTGAGGATTTATGTTTTAGAACCCGTATAAGTCCCCCACCCCCTTTCTTTTTCTTCATTTTTGGGAGAGAAGCCAAAGGAGAGGGAGAGAAGAGAAGAGAGAGAGAGTTGGGAGAAATGGAAGATTTGGGCCGGATTTCGTCGCTACCGGAGGTGATCCGAGACTACGAACCTCGAGGCAGGTTTCTTACTTGCTAGATATTGATTTAATGTGATAAATCTGCATGTGTAGTTAAGTTTTGGGAGGTTTAAACCATAAATGGGTTTTGGTTGATTTTGGGTGTTTAATCCTAAATCTTATAGTTTAATTTGATTTGAAGAGAAATAATTGGTTATTTGATGTGTAGAAATGATTTTATAGTAGTATTTGTTGTTGTGGTTGGGTGAAATGGCGGGTAAAAGCTTGGATGGCTCGTTAATGGCCGAAACAGCTTCTCGGAGAAGAAGCTGTCCGCCAGGATCGATCGATCGAGCCTGGGGGATCGATCGATCGACGGCCAGGGGTCGATCGATCGACCCCTTCTGAAAAGGTGAGATTTTTCTAGTTTTGTTTTAGCCCATTTCTTTTAGGTTCGAGGTGTAGGAACCTTCCTTTGGGAAGTAATGAGGAGTCTTAGAGGGTTGTTTTGGGTAGACTAATGTTCTAGGTTAAGATGGGATATTTGGGTTACCCGAGGGCTAGCTTGTGTAGGTTAATGTCCGATTGGTATAGGAGGTTAACCTAAAGATAAATTGGAAGATTTAAAATATTAATGTTGAGCTTTTGGGAGACACTCCATTATGGAGACTCACTTTGAGGGTTTATGAAATTATATGAACTCTTGGAGGCTATTTTGAGGATTAGTGGAACTTTGGGTCTAAGGTCATTAATAAAATATGACTTAATAAGAATGAAATGCACATTCTAAAACTTGGTGCTTAATGGTTAAATGGATGATTTTTGGAAATGTAAAATATGATGTTTTCAAAATGGAAAAGTAATGTTTTTCAAATGCTAATTTATGGATACACACCTCTCTAAATCGCTATCATAAGGGAAGTTGCGCGCGTTGTGGTGAAGCCCCCTGGCTAATGGATGCATGGTGGATATAGTCCCTAGGCCATGTGAGCGCTTGTGATTGTATATTTTTCTGCGATGGTTAGGAGATTCCGAGTGTGGTCTTGACTATCCCGCAGGCACATGGTCGCTTCCCGACGTTTCGATAGGATCCCAGGTTGTCTTGATGATAGGCCCTAGAAGATGATAGCCATTTAGGGGCGCGCACAGTGGAGAAACCCGGACGGGCGGTCTTAGAATCGTTATATATATATATATATATATATATATATATATATATATATATATATATATATGATTATAACTATTCTAAATCAAGTTGGACTTGATGTATGATGGGTGCCATAAAGAGCACAATGAAATGCCATAAAGAGCATGAGAAAGTGCCATAAAGAGCACGATGAAATGCCATAAAGAGCATATAATGGTGATTATATTCCTGATAAGGAAGAGATTTTTACAAAATGTATAATTGAGATAAAATTCCACAAAGAGCATAAAAACTATGATTATATTTCCTGATAAGGAATAGAATTTCGAAATGAAATAGTATATGATGAAAGTAATTTGGTAAACATTTGATAAAATGTTGTACCATTTATATATGTTCCTAAAGAAGAATTAGGAATTTGTGCCATTAGATGATGAATGGGTTTATGTTTATAATCCTTGAGTAGCTGTAGATGTGACCTCCCACACTTATGCACACACATACATTTATTGATTATTTCGTGCTAAGGATCTAATGGACCTGGACGATCAACCTTGCCTAAGTAGTAGTGTAATGGGGGGGGGGGGGGTTCCTTGTTTGGATTTCGCTTTGCGAGACACCCCACGCACGAATAGGGCATAGTGTTGAGACTGGGGAGAAGTTAGACCTTAGTACTTGGGTTAACTATAACATTTCACGATATTGCGCTAGGTTGCTGCTAGATTGAGAGGTGAGAAATATTCCTGTTATCTGCGAGAGAATTACGCACTTAACTGTCATGCATTTTTAGTCACATGGTAATCATATCAAACCGGGCCCTGGCCCGTACCTATATTTCTTTGTTTCTGCATATTCTTTGCCGTTACAGGTGCTCTACCGCATGGACACCCGTGATTACATTTCCATTTCTAGTTGTCCTGGAGCTACAACATATTGCGGATGTTGTAGGTTACTTGTATTAGACGCTTCTTTCTATTGTACTCTAGTTATGCACAGTATATTTATTCGGGTGTGTTTGCCCAAGGTATTGCACTCATTCATTATATTGTAAATATTGAAATGTAATACTCTAAGTAATTATTTGTATTGGTCTGTTCACCAACAGCTTATTCGGTGATATTTATTATATTGCCATTCTTCATTCATCGATTTTTGATACCCACCATTTTTACAAATGGGATTGTCTAAGTGTTTTTCTTTTACTTGTCAAATTTTTAATTTGACAGTCCGTTTTCTAAAATGATTGGTGGTTATCTCATACTATTATTTTAATCGACAGTGATGCTGAGAATGGACCACCTATGATTCCTGTGATTATTAGAGTATTGGGATGGCCACCTATTATTTTAGTAAGTGGGTTGTCATAGGTGGTATCAGAGCATTAGGTTCTAGAGTCCTTAGGAATCTGTGCGAACGTTCTACGTCTTCTGCGTTTCCCTCTAATTGATGTAGAGCCCTAAGATTAAGATCATTGATTTCTCTAGTGAGATTTCGTTCTCCTGCTATGTTGTGAGAACCCCGAAGATGTTCTGTGCGTTCGTGTGAGACTTGTAAGTCGTCAGATGAAGGGAGTTGAGGAAGGCCGTTGTGAAGGCGTCACGAGGCTGGATTACTAAGAACTGTAGGCTGTAGTCGGGGATGAGGGCCTCTTTAGAGGTCTCTTCCTCTGTAGCATTATTTTTCATTGCTGCCGTGACTACTAAGTACAGTGGAGATAGTTTTCCCAAGTACCGCAGCGGTAGAGAGTGGTACAATGCTTGGGATTCCAAGCAATGTCAATTTGGAGTAGAGAGGTCCTTGATAAGGACCACATATTGAAGTTCGGTTGGATAGAGGTAGTGTAACCTTATTCGGTAAGAACGTGAGGCCTGAGAGTTTTGGCCTGAGATGGGTATAGAAGTGCCCAGGTGTGAGGGTTTGAAGAGAAACTTTCACCCATTGGAGTAAGGTTGAAGTGGCAGGAATGGTAGTTGCCTCTTTATGGAGGGACATAATGTTTTGCCAATTGAGAGGGCCTCTCATTGGAAATGATAGGCTCGTAAGTAAGTGTTGGTAACACTTCTAGAGAAGTAGTGTTCATGAGACCCCATTGGTGGACATCCACCCGGGGAAGACTCATGGAACTAAGGCCGGGGAGGTTGGTAGGATGTTCTCTTTGCTGAAGAGGTTAAGGCAACTACGCGTTCTGATCTTGTTGATTGAAGATAACCAACAAGGATGGGACTCCTAGTTGGGACATTGATGGAAGTAGTTTGGTTCAGATAAGACTAGAATGCCGTGTCTTGGAACCATTGGTAGAGGCCAAGGATATTGACTAGCATGTTGGTGGGACTTTCCAACTCAGGTACGAGGGGTGCATTTCTTAGGTAAGATGGAGTAGTATGGTGATAACCCTATATTCGGGTGTGTATACTGAGCTTGTGGTATTGTATCTATATGGCTTCCAGGATAGGGAAGTTATGTATTTTCCTTTCACTCGTTATGGGGCGAGTGGTGATATGTGTATTACGTGCTACTTGTATTATATGTATTATACGAGTAGGGATATTCCTAGATGGAGTTGGTGTGATAGCAAGCAAATAAATTGCTAAGCTAACCTAGTTCTAGTTCTAGAAAAAGGACTAGTTGTTCTATAATATCTCCCCTGGATACAGGTCGAGACTTTATAGAGGTGGTTTACGGTATATAGATAGTTTTCATTCTTTATTTTGTTTTGCTTTGTTTGTTTTGTTTTATTATTTATTTGCTTTGCTTATGTATGATGTGCCTTCCCTCCACGACCGGCTAGTTAAGGGGATTGTGTGGAGGGGTTCCTTGTTTGGATTTCGCTTCGGCGAGACGCTCCACGCATGAACCTTAACGACGTTGGGAGTGGAGAGATGTGCATTTTCTTTTCTTTTCTGTTCTTTCTTTTCTTTTTCTGTTGGTTGAGATGCTGGGTTGGAAGGTTTATCCAAGAATCACGTATATGAGTGATTAAGGGTTAAGTTGATGTGCGATATATGAGCGCTATAATAGTTTTCCTCTGATCGATGTGGGGAAGACTAAGATTATGGAAGTCCGATAGAGACTTATGGTTATGCCTTAAGGAGAAGGCCATTCGTAAAGAAGTATATGTGTATTTTGGGATAAGGTATTTATGGCATTTTACTGAAAGTAAATGCCTCAATCGATTGTTATGGTGGGACGTAGAAATAAATATATATTAATAGAGTTACGAGTTAGGATTTTGTCGTTCCCGATTATGTGTCTTCGACCGTTACTTCTCGACGACCGACAATGCGAGGTAGTAGTGTAATGGGAGGGTTCCTTGTTTTGATTTCGCTTCGGCGAGACGTCCCACGCATGAAACCGAGCGAATGTCGGAAGTCGGGAAAGGTCTTGGACACTAGGGATATATTTAGTATTATACTTATACGACTAGATTATATAGAATATAGATCGTCTTCAGGATTCTTAGGACGCTAGGCTTTTAGGGCATGCGACGTTATTTTAGGAAGGTGGTTGGGAGTTGACCACAATAGGTTTGTGGGTTAACTCCAGGTAGAATTCGATCCTTAGAACGAGAAGTAAAGGATCTCGAGAGGTTCGGGATGTTGGACCAAAGGAGATGAGGCCTTTCTTAGATAGATTGCGACGTCGCTAACCTGTCATTCGAAGAGTCGAAGTATGAGCTGACTTTTTCTCCTGCACTCGTGTTGTTATGATCAAGAGTGGGTTTAACGAACGAGTCTTTGCCAGGAATGGGAAGTATTAATACGGGATCATAGACCCTTTGTTCATGTGTCTCACACTTTTATGAAGTGTCATCCCCCGCTTGATTTAAAGTTCATAACAGTAGTATTTGCCTTAAAGAATTAGAGGCACTACTTCCTGGACAGGAATTTGGGTCTTTTCACGAGCAACAAGTTGGTAATTGTGAAGGACTAGCGATAGGATATTCCCTTTCGCTAAGGCAATGCGGATGGGAGTATTATAGGCGCCGAGTACAAAACCGTCTGAGAGTTTAGTCGTGGCATGGAATGCCAATGGAACGAGTTTAACCAAGGGGGCTCTATGGTAAGAGCATTCATATCCATGATTGACCCTTTCACCTACTAGTATGTAGAGAGTAGTGTGGAACGAAGATGGGTATATCCATGGACATTTCTATCGAATTGCCGATAATGCAACGATCATGATTCTAGTTGAGAAAACTGTGGATCATTGGACCAATCTCGGCTTACTCAATGGAAATGGGTGGACTAAGTACAAAAGTGTACGCCCAGCTCTTCTTAGTAGGAATTCTAGAACTGTATGCGGTTCCTAGCAATGGTGGTGAACTGAGAGACACATTCGTGTCAAGGTACTGGTAAAGTTTCCAGGAAGAAATGGGAACTGTGTGGATATGGGGTATATCCTACCACCCATACGTGGATGGGTGGGTTTGATTTAAAGGAAGGATTGGAGTAGTAGTTCTTATGGATCGAAATTCCGTACAATAACTCAGATCGTTTTCGATAAGCATGATGCCGTGTGTAGCCTAGTATAGTTGGCAGTGTGCCTTGTCTGTTCGTTGGAATGGAAACAACGAATAGTATATTTCTTGGACTGGGAGTGGTCCGGGAATATTTCTTTAAAGATTGGGCTCATTAAGCAGTAGACTTCTAAGGGCTACGCCAACGTGAATAGGAGTTAGTAGTGTCGGGGTGTGCGATTATAAGTTAGAGTAGTTATTCCCTGGTAAGGGTGTAACGTGTTTCGGAAAGTAAGGCAATTTGTGCCGAGATTGTGTAGGTATCTCCTCCCTTAGTAGAAGGGTGGGATTGATAGTTCATGAGGAATGAATTGGTGCTATGTTATAGCATGATGATGTGGACTGAGATCGATAGTGATGACCTTAGTCTGAGTCCTATGGGGACATTACACAACAGAGGGGTTTGCTAGTATGGTAGCATGGTTTTTTGGTATAGTATACCCTTTATACGGTTATGGGTTACGCCTGAATTTTGAGGGCAAAATTCCCCTTTAAGGGGGGGAGTATGTAACAACCCAGGTTTTTGAGCGACTATTTTATACTATTTTGCCTGATGGGCTAATTTTATAAAATAGGGGATGTTGGAGTAAATATTATTTCCCGTGAGACTTAGGGATAATATTTGCTATGTTTTGTCTATTTACCGTTATGAGAAGGTAAATAGCATTATATTGTGTATTTTGCGTCGTTATATGTAAAACGACAGTTATGACCTATATTTAAATTTGGGTATAATTAATGAAATAAAATGAAATTGGAACGTAAAAATAGTTCACATTTTCCCGAATACCAAAATAGGGGGTGCGGTTGTTTTTAGAATAGTCGAGATAGTCGAAATAAGTGCCACGTTGTATTTTTAAGATTCGAGCATTTTTAAGGGGTTATGACTCAATTAAGTGGTTATGAGTCATTTTAGTGGTGTATTAACAATTAAAGTTGGGGATTTATGTTTTAGAACCCGTATAAGTCCCCCACCCCCTTTCTTTTTCTTCATTTTTGGGAGAGAAGCCAAAGGAGAGGGAGAGAAGAGAGAGAGTTGGGAGAAATGGAAGATTTGGGCCGAATATCGTCGCTACCGGACGTGATCCGAGACTACGAACCTCGAGGCAAGTTTCTTACTTGCTAGATATTGATTTAATGTGATAAATCTGCATGTGTAGTTAAGTTTTGGGAGGTTTAAACCATAAATGGGTTTTGGTTGATTTTGGGTGTTTAATCCTAAATCTTATAGTTTAAGTTGATTTGAAGAGAAATAATTGGTTATTTGATGTGTAGAAATGATTTTATAGTAGTATTTGTTGTTGTGGTTGGGTGAAATAGCGGGTAGAAGCTTGGATGGCTCGTTAATGGCCGAAACATCTTCTCGGAGAAGAAGCTGTCCGCCAGGATTGATCGATCGAGCCTGGGGGATCGATCAATCGAGGCCTTCGATCGATCGACGGCCAGGGGTCGATCGATCGACCCCTTCTGAAAATATGAGATTTTTCTAGTTTTTTTTAGCCCATTTCTTTTAGGTTCGAGGTTTAGGAACCTTCCTTTGGGAAGTAATGAGGAGTCTTAGAGGGTTGTTTTGGGTAGACTAATGTCCTAGGTTAAGATGGGATATTTGGGTTACCCGAGGGCTAGATTGTGTAGGTTAAAGTCCGATTGGTATAGGAGGTTAACCTAAAGATAAATTGGAAGATTTAAAATATTAATGTTGAGCTTTTGGGAGACACTCCATTATGGAGACTCACTTTGAGGGTTTATAAAATTATATGAACTCTTGGAGGCTATTTTGAGGATTAGTGGAACTTTGGGTCTAAGGTCATTAATAAAATATGACATAATAAGAATGAAATGCACATTCTAAAACTTGGTGCTTAATGGTTAAATGGATGATTTTTGGAAATGTAAAATATGATGTTTTCAAAATGGAAAAGTATTGTTTTTCAAATGCTAATTTATGGATACACACCTCTCTAAATCGCTATCATAAGGGAAGTTGCGCGCGTTGTGGTGAAGCCCCCTGGCTAATGAATGCATGGTGGATATAGTCCCTAGGCCATGTGAGCGCTTGTGATTGTATATTTTTCTACGATGGTTAGGAGATTCCGGGTGTGGTCTTGACTATCCTGCAGGCACATGGTCGCTTCCCGACGTTTCGATAGGATCCCAGGTTGTCTTGATGATAGGCCCTGGAAGATGATAGCCATTTAGGGGCGCGCACAGTGGGAAAACCCGGACGGGCGGTCTTAGAATCGTTATATATATATATATGATTATAACTATTCTAAATCAAGTTGGACTTGATGTATGATGGGTGCCATAAAGAGCACAATGAAATTCCATAAAGAGCATGAGAAAGTGCCATAAAGAGCATGATGAAATGCCATAAAGAGCATATAATAATGATTATATTCCTGATAAGGAAGAGATTTTTACAAAATGCATAATTGAGATAAAATGCCACAAAGAGCATAAAAACTATGATTATATTTCCTGATAAGGAATAGAATTTCGAAATGAAATAGTATATGATGAAAGTAATTTGGTAAACATTTGATAAAATGTTGTACCATTTATATATGTTCCTAAAGAAGAATTAGGAATTTGTGCCATTAGATGATGAATGGGTTTATTTTTATAATCCTTGAGTAGCTGTAGATGTGACCTCCCACACTTATTCACACACATATATTTATTGACTATTTCGTGCTAAGGATCTAATGGACCTGGACGATCAACCTTGCCTAAGTAGTAGTGTATCGGGGGGTTCCTTGTTTGGATTTCGCTTTGCGAGACACCCCACGCACGAATAGGGCATAGTGTTGAGACTGGGGAGAAGTTAGCCCTTAGTACTTGGGTTAACTATAACATTTCACGATATTGCGCTAGGTTGCTGCTAGATTGAGAGGTGAGAAATATTCCTGTTATCTGCGAGAGAATTACGCACTTAACTGTCATGCATTTTTAGTCACATGGTAATCATATCAAATCGGGCCCTGGCCCGTACCTATATTTCTTTGTTTCTGCATATTCTTTGCCGTTACAGGTGCTCTACCGCATGGACACCCGTGATTACATTTCCATTTCCAGTTGTCCTGGAGCTACAACATATTGCGGATGTTGTAGGTTACTTGTATTAGACGCTTCTTTCTATTGTACTCTAGTTATGTACACTATATTTATTCGGGCGTGTTTGCCCAAGGTATTGCACTCATTCATTATATTGTAAATATTGAAATGTTATACTCTAAGTAATTATTTGTATTGGTCTGTTCACCGACAGCTTATTCGGTGATATTTATTATATTGCCATTCTTCAATCATCGATTTTTGATACCCACCATTTTTACAAATGGGATTGTCTAAGTGTTTTTCTTTTACTTGTCTAATTTTTAATTTGACAGTCCGTTTTCTAAAATGATTGGTGGTTATCTCATACTATTATTTTAATCGACAGTGATGCTGAGAATGGACCATCTATGATTCCTGTGATTATTAGAGTATTGGGCTGACCACCTATTATCTTAGTAGGCGGGTTGTCACATTAGTTAACACTAGGATCGAGTTATAAGACACGCAAACCATTGATAAGATGGATCCAACGGTTTAAATACGGTCTCAGTTATGTGAGGAAGAAAAAACACAAATCCAGCTGATATAAGACCAACACGTGTAAGGCTACGATGGACTAAAAAATGAGTATTTTTTAAGTTTGAAAAATTAAATTTTCCCCCATAATATAATCTAGCACTTTTGGATTCCACCCAAGTAAAGTTTTAGGAACTTACAAAAATTATAAAACAACCCAAAACATTATAAAATCCAATTTTAAATTTCTAAAAATTATTTTAAAATGTCCCAAAAATAGTAGAAAATCATTTTTATGGGATTTAACTCACACACCCATATTATGAAGAATGCAACACATAAATGCAATCCTAGGTGAGGTATTGGTGTTCTACCTTTAGGGACTTTTAGGGGAATTTATATGTAGAGTCTGTGGGCTTTTTGGTAGAATAGGATATGACTCAATTTTATCACTATGTTCAAACTAGATGAGCACCTATATAGTATAGACTCAAGTGAGTCAAAGATATAGGGTACTTCAATCTCCCCCTTTGGAAATATGAGACAAAATCTCCCTTAAGTCATGGAGGACTCGCAGGGATACAAAAAATAAGAAAATCCTATTCTTATACAAAAATTCTATCTACCCAATATCCTAAAAAGGAAAATTACATATCTCAACTAGTTACAGATCAATACCCTATCAAAAATTCTGATGTAAATGAAGGTACTGATTCCGAAAATGAGATAACTAAGATCAAGCTTTTTAGCTGAGAATACAACAAGAATGTCCAAGTAGACTTAAATTTCTCCCCCATTTTATCTCAAATGGACAAAGGGCAAAGAAAACAAGTATAAATATTATAACCAAGTAGATCAGTAAGAACATGTATAATAAACGGTCAATCACAAGAATCTCCTGCATTAGACAGATATAAGAGGTGTTCTTTGTCATGTATCTAACAACCATGCCTTATATCCCGAGAGATTAATTATAAGCATGTGGATAATCGGAAGATATAAATATGAAACAATAAATAATTATTCTGCCATAACCATACCAATAGATTTGCGTAAAGATTCAAATCGAAGATAATCCAATGGTTTAGTAAATAAGTTAGCTAACTGCAATTCAGTAGGAAGGTAATTAGTTTCTAACTCCTTAGATTCAACTAACTCGCGTATGAAATGATATCTGATTTTAATATGTTTGGTACGAGAGTGCTGAACTGGATTTTTAGAATATTAATCGCACTTTGATTGTCACAATAGAGATTTAACTTATCTTCAGTTATACAGTAATCTTTCAGCATTTGTTTTAGCCAAATTAATTGAGCACAACAACTTCCTGCGGTAATATATTCGGATTCGGTAGTAGATAAGAAAGTGCAGTTTTGTTTCTTACTATTCCATCCTGCCAAATTGTTACCCATGTAGTAACATGTTCCTGAAGTACTCTTACTATCATCATAATACCCAGCCCAATCATCATCATTGTATCCTACTATAGTACTAGAAGTGTCATTAGTGTACCAAAGTCCTACATTTAGGGTGCCGTTAATGTATTTGATAATTCTTTTAATGCATAATAAATGACTCTCTATAGGATTATTTTGATATCGGGCACACATGCAAACAGAGTACATAATATCAGGACGTGAGGCAGTAAGGTAAAGTAAGCTTCCTATCATGCTACGGTATAAAGTAGAATCGATAGATTTACCGTTCTCATCTTTTGAAAGTATGACAGAAGCACTCATGGGAGTCCTAGCTTCTTTTGCTGTTTCTAGGCCAAACTTCTTGATAATATTAAAAGCGTATTTAGATTGCGATACAAATAATCCATATGAATTTTACTTAACTTGTAGTCCTAATAAGAATTGTAACTCCCCCATAGTGATATATGGAATTCTTTATGCATAATGTCAGAAAATGTTTTGACATTTGTAGGGGAGGTAGATCCAAAAATGATATCGCCTACATATACTTGGGCTATGGTAATGTTTCTGTCAAAGTGTTTGATCATTCCCTCCTCGTTTAAAATCTCTGTTTAGAAGGAAGGTAGATAGACATTCATACTAAGCTCTAGGAGCTTGTTTTAACCCATAAAGAGCTTTCTTAAGACGATAGATGTGATTTGGATGATGAGGGTCAATCGACCCTTTAGGTTATTCTACATAGGTCTCTTCAGTCAAGATGCCATTAAGGAAATCATATTTAACATCCATTTGATAAAGTGTGAAATTCAAATAACAAGTTATTGCAAAAGTAAGCGAACAGACTCATGGCGAGTAACAGGTGCAAAAGTTTCCTCGAAATCTATTCCTTCAAGCTAAGAGTATCCTTGGACAATTAATTTATCTTTATTCTGACTAATCATTCTAGATTAATCTGTTTTATTTTTGAAAATCCAACGTGTCTCGATAACCCTTTTATTTTCAAGCCGGGGTACAAGATACCATACATCATGAATGACAAATTGAAGAAGTTCCTCCTGCATAGCACTTATCCATAATTGGTCATTCAGTGCTTCATTAACATTATTTGGTTTTATAAGAGAAACAAAGCATGCATAATGAGCAAGAGTTCGCATTTGGGATCTTGTATGAACTAGATCAGTAAGGTTACCAACTACACTATCTAAAGGATGATCTTTGGAAACCGAGTTAGACACTTCAGGGGTCTCAGTTGGTAAGGACTCATATATCTCGGGAGAATCATAAGTTAAAATGTTTTCAATTTCATCCACTATAGTTGGTCCTTTGATCTTACTCTCTGCATTAGTGTCACTTACAACCACATTAACGTATTCTATTACGGTTTTGGTACGAAGATTGTAGACATGATAGGCTCTACTATTTGGAGAATATCTTAAGAAAATAGCTTTATCTCCTCAGGTTTTGAATTTGGTCAAATGTTCTCTATCCTTACAGACATAACAAGTGATACCAAAGGTTCTAAAGTATTTTAGTCTAGGTTTCTTCGCATACCAAATTTCATAGGATGTTTGTTTGGTGTTTTTCCTTAGGTAAACTCGATTGATTATATGACAAGCCGTACGAATGGATTCTACCCAGAAATATTTAGGTAAGTTCTTCGCATGAATCATCACACGGGCCATTTCTTAAATAGTGATATTTTTATGATCAGCAATTCCATTTGTTGAGGTGTCTTAGGGGCACTAAATTCATGTTTGTAACCATTATAGTCAGAGTATTCGATGACACATGAATCTCTAAATTCACCTCCTCTATCACTACAAATTCTATCAACTTGGGAGTCTTTTTTATTTTCTATCGAACTAAAATTTTCAAAAACTTACGAAATTTTTTTGATTTGTGTTTTAAAAAGGAAACCCAGGTAAATCCAGTGAAGTCATCAACCATAACTAGGATATAACTGTTTCCACAAAGACTAACAGTACGAGAGGGACCCATTAGGTCCATATGGATGAGTTCTAGAGGTTTAGTGGACATAACTTCTTTAACTTTCATGTGGGGAGCCTTAACAATTTTTCCTTCTTGACAAGGATCACATATGATGTTTGAAATTGGTTTGATCTTAGAAAGACCTCTAACTATCTCTTGGGAGCATAATTTTCTAAGACTGTCGTAATTAATGTGACCCAACCTATTATGCCATATCTCATTATCATACATTCTGGAAATGTTATAAACCTCTGTACTTGGATTGACTGTATAACAGTTATCTGGAGTACAAAGTCCTGTAATAATGCAATCACCTTTTTCATTTAAAATTTTTCAATTGTTCTTTGAAAGGTGACAATATGGTTGGAGTCACAAAACTGCGATATGCTTAGTAAATTATCTTGAAGACCTTTTACCAAAAGAACATCATCAAGAATAGGTAATCCTTATTCATGGAGTGTTCCTTTACTAATGATTTGGGCTGATACACCATCTCCAAACAAGACTTTTCCTCCGGAGAAGTTAGTTTTTTTTAAAGTTTGGTATCATTCCCGGTCATATGTTTAGAACATCCAGAGTCTAAATACCATCCAGATGATATATGTTCAGCTTTAAAATCACTGATATCTGGGGTAATAGATCATCTTTTCTAACCCAAATTTCTCTAGTTTTCAATTTACGCTTATCAGCTCGTATTTGATAAAACCTGCGAGATTTAGTATTTTCTTTAAAAGATTTTTGCACATGTTTATGAGGATTATGAATAGTTTGAGCATTTAGTTTAGAAAAGAATCTAGGATTCCTTCTTGTTGATGGTATATTAGTATTTGTTTTTCTCTTCCTATTTTGATAGTTAGAATTCTTGTCTGGATGCCTAGGTAAGGCATAATTGTTTCAGATTCTCCTAGAATATTTGAAGTTATGGTAAACATGAGAGTAATCGACTGGTTTATATATATGTTTGGAATAACAACCATCAAGGTAATGTCCATAGACATCACAATAAGATAAGTAAAGATGGCTCGTAGAACTCTTAACCATAGAAAACATGTTAATCAAAGGCTTATCTGAGTTTTGAGCTCTAGTCTTATTCCTATGTAGCACAAGATGAAATGACGAATCATCTTGTCTAATAGGAGGGCATACGTATTTAGCCTTATGTTCAACATTATGCTTAGAGTTACTTGATTCACCAATGTCTAACTTTTTTTGTTTTAAGTCAAAATCATTTTTCAAGATTTGAAAGTCTGGACAAGTTTCAACAGGTCTTTTTCCACCAGACACAAACTTGATAGGTTCAAAAGTTTTTGTTTGCTTGGAATTATTGGGGAAAAAGCCTATTCTAGTTCTGTCATCAGAATTGGTCTTACTTTTAGCAACACCGTCTTCAAAACATTTTGACTTATTTTCAAATTTAGCAAAATTTTTGAATACTATTGATGTCTTTTTTTTGTTTGTTCCAATTCTAACAATGTCCCTTTGTATTTCTTTTCCAAAATTTAATTTGAGTCAGACAACTCTTTTAATTTGTGTTCAAAAGTTTTAGTTTCATTCTCATGAATTAGACATTGAGAAGTGTACTCTTCAGCATTCTGTTTGATCATATGACTTAGGGTTTCTATCTTCTGTGTAAGGTCTTTGATAATCTTTTCAAGTCTAGTGCTTTTCTTGAGAGTTTTTTAGTACAGTGTCTGAATGTCAGGAAGGTCCTCATTATCGGAGTCATTAAGTGTGCAGTGTATAATGTCCCCTAATGATTTATTTTTAGGACTCACACACCCATTGGCATCAACAATAGATCGTTCCCTTTGACTCATACACACCGCATTTGAAGCATTATCAACATTCTTAAGTAACAAAGCACATAAATCAGTAGGGGTAGCATCATTCAAAATAGTATTATCAAATTCCTTATCATTAGTGTATATGATTTTAGCAAAAAAGGACATACAAGGGTCATAAGTATTAGATGACTCAGGTTCATCAGTTTCTGATTCACTTGAGTCATCCCAAGTCTTGCACAAGTTAGCCCTAGTGTTCTTGTTCTTACTCAAATTAACTCTACAGTTACTGACTAAGTGTCCTAAATTGCCTCATCTGTAACATTCAGTGTTTTTAAGGTTTCTACTGGGTTTGTTATCAAGTCTTTTCTCATGAGGCCTGTTATTAGAGTTGTTTGAATAGGTAGGTTTGCCTTGTCAATTTGCAATTTTATTTCTGAATTTCACAATTTTCTTGAAATGTTTAGACATTAAGGAAATTTGGTTATCCAAGCTCTCTAAATTACAATCCTCATCAAAATCTAAGTTAATTTCAGTTAAATGACATTCAGGTTCAGTCAACTTAGAGGTAAAGACAAGATTGGAGGCACACTGTTTCTTATGGGTCTGTATTATTTGCTTCTTAAACTCTAATTCCATTTCCACAGTTCTTAGCTTGCTACTGAGGAGTTCAGGGGTAAGTTTCTGATCGTCCATCTCCTCAATTGCTTAACGGTTATTGTCAATTTTTTATGGAAGTGACTTAGAATTTTAGAGATAATTTCTTTCCTATCATAAATTATCCCATTCGCATGCAACTTAGTCACTATGTCTGTCAACCTAATGTAGAAATCATCAAATGACTCATTCTTAGTCAAGAATAAAGTGTTGTACTGCTAGATTAACATTTGGGTTTTAACAACTTTAACACGTGTGTCTCCTTTATGTGCAGTCACTAGGGTGTCCCATGCTTCCTTAGAGGTAGTACAAAAAGAAATCCTCTTGAATTAATGTTCATTGATAGACATGAATATAGCCTTTTTTCCTTCGTTATTGTTAAGGGGAGTCTGTTTTTCTTCTTTAGTGAATTCACTTAGCAACTTCCTAATCCTCACCGTACTTCCTTCCGCGGTTGGTTTAGTATGAAAATTATAGATATTTTCAATAGCATCCCAGACATCATCTCCCAATGTCCCTTGGATGAAAGCAACCATCCTCACTTTCCAGTAAGGGAAATTGGTTCCATCAAAGTGAGGATGCCTCGACAGGTTACCTAATCTCTCAAATTTCTCCTCTATAGTTTGTTTTGAGAATTTTTTTTAGAAACTCAAGATCTAAAAGAATTTGAAAAACCAATGCTCTGATAACAAATGAAAAAGTACCACTTAAGTTGTTTAATTCAAGGTTAAACAGTCTAAATGGCTCTGAACAGTTTTTGATGAAACTCTTTTCTTAGAACAAATAGCTAACACAAGATGTGTATAAAAAGAATTATGAACGAGATGTTTAAGATATTATGCATCCAAGTTTTGAAAACCAAAACTAAAACAATTTTTAAATCAGCACGCCAATAGAAGGGGGTTTCGAGGAAGATTAAGTACGCAAGTGACAAAATTTTAACGCAGTAAAAACCCACCCAATTGGGGAAACATCCACGGAGGTCTATACACCTCACAACAAAAATTCACTAAAATAGAGTAACACGTTACAAACTATTTAACAATCTAAACACACAATCAGACCTAATCTAAGTTTAAAAATTATACCAGCTCCCGGGATTATTCTGACTTCTCCCAAGGCTTCTGATGTTGTATATGTTCTCTCAGCTTTGTAACTCCACTCCTTTTATCTTTACGTCGACTTTTAAAGTACAAAATCTCTCTACCAACACCTTTTAGTGTTGTAGTGTGAAAGTGTTGTGATGTGATGTGCCGAACACATGCATGCAACTCACACACACTTATTACAGACAAAATGATTATTAAATTACATACAAAGTTTTAATATGCAAAAGAAATTTCCAAACTTAGTTTGATCGAAACTCTCAGACTTTGGATCTTTAATTTTATCCATAGATCAAGAGAGAATCTTGCTATATAAAAGAGCCAAGATCCTAGACACTTTCTTTATTTGAAAATATACAGTTTTTTCACAAGATGTGAAATATATGAAAGTATAAATCCCCAATCAAGATCTTAACTAGATCTAAGTCTGGATATTCTCATAAACTGAAATCAGAAATGATTTTGTTGGTTTAGGTTTTGAAAACAACATAAAGGTTTAAAAACAACCAACAAAATAGAGATTTCTCAAAAGAAGAAATCAAACTCAGTAATATCTACATGATATGTATCACAGAGTCTCAAATCTCAACTTTCTATGAAATAAAATGAGATCAGGACTTCGTGACTTGGTTGGACAAGAGATTAAGAACTATAAAGGATGGATCTTCTCAAAACTCGAACTAACTTAACTCAGAGAAGGATTTTCAGGTGAGAATTTGTCCAGAGTTGGTTTAGGGCTTTCTTTTTCTCTCTCTCTTCTCTCTTTTTTATCTTAGAGGTGAATTGATCCAAAAATTGTAAACGATGTACATATGGATTCTATTTATATTAGAGCATGGAAGGCTCTGGAACATCATGGCAAATCAACAGTCAAGATAGAATGTAAAGGAACGAAGTAAATCTAATGGCTGTCTTTGCAGACCATTAATAATATTGATCCAACGGTTTAAATACGGTCTCAGTAATGTGAGGAAGAAAAAACACATATCCAACCGATATATGACCAACACATGTAAGGCTATGATGGACTAAAAAATGCGTGTTTTTGAAGTTTAAAAAATTCAATTTCCCCCCACAATATTATCTAGCACTTTTGGATTCTACCCAAGGAAAGTTTAGGAACTTTGGGAAATTATAAAACAGCCCAAAACATTATAAAATCCAATTTTAAATTTCTAAAAATTATTTTAAAATATCGCAAAAATTGTAGAAAATCATTTTGATGGGATTTACCTCACACACACTCATATTAGGAAGAATGCAACACATAAATGCAATCCTAGGTGAGGTGTTGGTGTTCTACCTTTAGGGACTTTTAGGGGAATCTATATGTAGAGTCTGCGGGTTTATTGGAAGACTAGGACATGACTCAATTTTGTCACTATTTCAAAACTAGATGAGCACTTATATAGTGGAGACTCAAGTGAGTGAAATATATAGGGTGCTTCATGATGATATTTTATTGATATTGATATTTTACTCTTGTTGGGAATTTGCAGGTGACCTTTTATGCCTAGGGGACGACCTTTCAGCACACTGGGGTGACTGGGGACATGCGCAGATGTGGCGTCTGTTGGCGCATGAGTTTGTATATTCTTGGTACCTCGGGGAAAGGGTAGTCCAACAGATTATGGAGTAAGAGGATGTTGTGCTACCGACAAAGTCCCCTATGTTCAGGAGGTGAGTGCGGGAGATATCAGAGGATGCCCGGGTGGTGGTGATGATGGGAGAGTAGTATTCGTTATATACCGACACAACGGTGATGTACAAAAACATGGATTTCTTGTTGAGCTGGCTGATGCCTCCCAACATATACAATGTGATGCCTATCCCTCGGGCGGGCTCGAGTCGGCAGGTGGGTTCCTCCCACAGTGCAGGTGGTGCATCTAATCAACGGTGATGACGTCAGAGGCTTCTTTTATACGACTCCACTTGCCCAGTTACAACATCCAACGGGCTGATGGAGGGTTGGTGCGTATGCAGCATCGTCCTAATGTGATGGACCCGAAGGAATTGAGCCTGACAGAGGAGGTCCTTTGACCTGAGGTATACTTTGTGTTTCTTTATCTTTTGATTTCATAATTTCTTTCTTTACATCAGACTTGGATGATTTTATCGTTTCTGTTTTCCTTTGTAGCACATCCGGTTCTCCACCACCTGGCTGAAAGACATCAGGGACTGGAGATCTTCGATGACTGCCCATATTTGTGAGGTGGTTCCGGTACCTTATTGCTTGGTGCCATCTGCCTTGTCCGGGCAAGGGTCGATCTCTGGAAATGGTGACACATTGTCTCGCTGCGGGGGTAAAAGGTCACACCGTAGGAATGGAGGCTCTTAGAGAGAGAGAAAAAAGAGAAAGGAAAAAGATAGATAGATAGATAGATAAAGAGAGAGAGAGAGAGAGAGAGAGAGAAGAGAGAGAAAGAAAATTGGGTTCGGACTGAGACCCGTTATTTTTCTATTTTTCCTGCAAGATATCAATGTAAAACAGAAAAATATATGCAAATAAAAATGAAGTTTTTATTAATTTCTGTTTCATTGATTAATACATATGCTTTTTTTACTTTGCTGTTGAGACTGTAAAAAGAATTTGAAAATATATTTGAGAAGGGTTTTATTTTAAAATGGGATAAGTAAAAGCATAAGGAAATTCGGAATTCCCTTAAGATAATTTTTTTTTTTTTTTTTTATTTTGACAAAAAAGGAAAAAGGGAATTTTCCCAAAATAGGGGGTTACCGATCAACATGACCCTTGTCCTACCTATTGACATATCAGTCCAGTCCAATCAACCCAAGGCTTTGAGTGCATTTGTTTGGTACTTGGTAGGGTAAGCATCCCTTCGATTTCTACAGGGTTCTTTGTCTTGGTTTGCTAATTTTCAAGTACAAATAGGGGTGCAGATGGTGAATTTCTCCTCACACTTTCATTTCCTTTCTATCTCACATTCTTTCTTGCTTATTATCTATTTGTTTTGCAAAATGTCTCTCCCTGGTAGCATTGAGTTCGCCAACTACCTCGAACCTTGGAGGCGACGTGTTATTACAATGTTGATTATGATGCTTTCCACATGCGACGAGTCTCTTTGTGGCGTAATCGACCCATTGAGTGGAACATGCTGATGGCGGCAATCGAGTTCTAGTATCCCGAGGATCATATATTTTGCTTCGGGTTGGATGAAAATTTTCCTAACTATGAGGAATTTTCTTCCATGGTGGGGATAAATCCTAGCATTGCTGCGGCTTTGCTAGAGTTCTCCCGCTCTATCAAGGAATTGCTGGCTAGACTTATTCATATCTCGCCTTTGGCGGCCAGGCTGTTGGTTATGGGAGGAATGATTTCTCTTCTGGCGATGCTGCGGTCCATGCATTCGCAGGATGTGGGCTATGCCGGCTATGCTGGGGCTGTTAATCTGGACCTGGTTTCAAAAGTGTTGTTGGTGACTGGGGAAACGCTAGTGGACCTCCAACTTGCGGCTATCATTTCCTGGATATTGTACTTTTGTAATCCTGCGACGGTGATACTGGTAGAGACTTTGGATGTCCTCGAAGCCTTGTGGGAGGGTCTTTCTGACTTTCTGAGAGGGATCCCCGTGATGCTGTTTATGTGGTTGTCTGAGAAATTTTGCATGGTGGTCTAACCTAAGTATCCTTTTCCGGTGGTTCCAAAATTCTTCTCGTTCTATTTCATTAGCGTAGGCCTGGACATTGAGAGTTGGGAGAACTTATTTGTAGAGCACGAGGCTCTAGGCTTACGCTGGTCAATGCTTTGGTGGGGGGAGCTGTTGCCCATTCTAAAGCTCCGGGAGTACCGGTATGTCCGGATGGCTAGCCTCAGGCAGACCTCTTTCTACTTTCTCTGGCGACTTCTGCGCCACTATGGTTGGGAGCAAATTGTACCACCGTAGACATTGAATTTCTTTCCTGTGGAGGACCTGATAGATCATATGCTCATGTCGCTTGGATCTTTATGGGAGAATCTCCGTCCGTCTACCCATCCTTCTCAATCTACTGGGTGAGTCTGGTATGTCTTAGGGGACTACATAAAGTTTCTATGGAGAAGAATGGTCACCAAGATGTTGGCTGTAGAGACTTGGTAAATGTGGTTTGTTGTTTTTAACACTATGGATGGAGGTATTATGGTTTTCCCGAGACAGGTCTGGGCTTATCGCTCAATGGAGCGTCAATGGCATTCCCTCAAGACATGGGAGGTTGGGGACCCCAGGATATGGGTGATGGAGGCAGTTCTTCTGGCAGCTGTGGGTAGAATTTGTAAAGCTTTTATATGGTGTTTGGTTTAATTTGTGGTTATTTTGGTTGTAGTGGGGCTTATTTTTTATTTTTATTTTTATTTTTTAGGAAGGTAAGTGTGGGCTGGCAAGGGAAGTCGTTTGATTCCTTACGCCGATGTAATTGCACCAAAATTTCGAATAATGAAAAAAATAAGTTTTTGATTATCTAGTTGTGCCTCTTGATGACTTTTGCATTTTGAATTATCCATACCAATCGCTAAGGCATACATAATCCTTTTATTCATGTATATGTAAAAATGAACTGTCATTCTTGGGGATAAGAAAAGAATAGCATTTTGTAAAAAAGAAGGTGGTCATGCTCATGTAAGGCGGATGAGCTGCCTACGTACCTCTGAGGGTTTTGAAAATTTTCTAAAATTCATTTTTTGAAAGAAAAAGGTGCTTAGAGTATCAAGCCCCACGTAGTTCTGATTAGGGGGAAATGAAGATTGATTTTTTTAGAATAGAAGGGATATGAAAAGAATCGTAGCACGCCAAAATTTCGAACTAGGGGTAGAATTTCTTGAGACGATCTAGGTTGACTGGATGTGCCATTTCTTCTCCATCAAGGTCGGTGAGCATATCGACACCCCCTGACAGGATCTTTTATATTATGTATGGGCCGCTCCAATTGGGCTTGAATTTCCCTCTGGGGTCCCAAATGGGCTCTACCATTTCTTCGAGGGATAAGTCCCCTTCTCGGACACCATGGTCCTTAACTCTCTTATTGAATGATCGCGGTATACAAAGATGGTACCCATGTATGTGATATAAATCTCTCAGCCTTTTTTCGTCCAAGAGTGACAGCTCGTCAAGACGGCTTTGGTGCCAGTCTTCCTCGCTGACCTTTCTTTCTGGTATGACGTGTAATGAAGGGATATCTAACTCTACAGGTAGGACTATTTCCATGCCATAGATTAGAGAGTAAGGGGCAGCCCCAATAGAAACTCGAACTGAAGTACGGTAGCACCAAGAGGGCGTAAGGGACCATGTCGGCCCAATCTTGACAACTCTCGATCATCTTAATTATAATGGCTTTAAGTTTCTTATTGGCTACTTTGACTGCTCCGTTGATTTGAGGTCGGTATGGAGAAGATTTGTGTATTTGAATCCCATACTCGTCGTCCACCTCTATAACTTATACCTTAAAATGTAGCCCATTATCTGATACTAGCTCGTGCGGGACCCCATATCGGTAGATCATATTATGCTTAATGAACTTAGCCACTTTCTTGACATTCAGAACATTGAGAAGTAGTCAATGACGACTAGGATGAACTCATGCCCATTGGATTCTTTCGGTGTAATTTTCCCTACGATGTCAATGCCCCATGTGGAGAATGGCCAGGGAGAAGTCATGTTGTATAAGTCCTGTGGAGGCAAGTGTTGTAGTTTAGAAAACTGTTGGCATTTGAGGCATCTTCGAATGTAAGCTTTGCAATCTTGAACCATGGTAGTCCAGTATTAACCCTTTTAGATGATCTTCTTGGCGAGCATGTGTCTATTCATGTGGGGTCTATATTCCCCACTATGGATTTTCTGCATTATTTCTTCAATGTCAGCCCCCTGCGATGCAGTACAAATGGGTTCTATCGAAGTTTCTCTTAAATAGTGCTTTATCACAGATAATCTACTGAGCAACCAGTATACGAAGAGTTGCTCGATCTTTCTTATCAGATCCTTGGGGATACCTACCATATTTGAGGAGGTGCCAAATATCATTGTACCAGCAGTCAACTATCTTTGGATATTCCTTCGTGCCAAGCTCAATGTATTAGCAGTGGGTTGGTTTATCTTATTTTTGGACAAGGAAAGGGACCATGGTTATTCCTTTGGGCATGTCAATCATGGAGGCTAATATAACAAGGGCATCGTCTAGGCTATTCTTTACTCGGGGCAGGTAGTGGAAAGTGATTTCTTGGAATTAGGAAGATAGATCTTCTAGGTGGGCATGGAAGGGTAAGAGTTTCTCATCCTTGACTTTCCATTTTCTAAGTACTTGACCGATTATGAGATCTGAATCCCTGTCGACATCGAGGCATCAAATTCCTTTCTTAAGGGCAACTTTGAGTCCTACCATGCATGCCTCATATTCAGTCATGTTATTGGTGTAGGTAACATCCAATTTGATGGAAATGGGAGTGTGAGAGTCATCAGGATAAATTAGGAGGATCATAATGACATACCCTTTTTTATTGGCAGCACCGTCAAAGAACATTTGCCATTGAAGGTCTTATTAGGGGGCACAAAGGATATTCTCATCAGGGAACTCAAAAATCCAGACATCGGCCTCTTCCATAGGGTAGTCAAATTCGGATAGAAGCATCAACCAATGGGCCATTCGTTTGGATAGGGAGGGCTTCTCGAGTAGGTACTTAATGGGACCCATTCGGGATACAAGATTGATAGGAAATGCGAGCATGTAGTGCCATAACTTTTGGGTAACCTAGGCAAGAGCGACACATGCTTTTTCCAAGGTGGTGTAGCGGCCAACTTTCGACTGGAATAGTAGATGGATCTCTCTTTGCAAGTTTCTTTAAGGTATTGGGATAATAAATCCCCAGTATTAGTATCGGTTACAGTTAGGCATAGGACTAAGGGAAGATTAGGCTACGACGACATGAGCCCTGGAGGTTGGGTTAGGTATTGCTTCATTCGATCGAAGGCTTCTTGGCAAGCTTCATTGCAGACTTTGGTTGAATCTTTTCGGAGGAGTTTGAAGATCGGTTCACAGATGGAAGTCAATTGACTGATGAACTGACTGATGTACTGTAATTTCCAAGGAACCCCTAGACTTCCTTCTTCATTCGAGGTCGTGGCATCTTAAGTATGGCTTTTAGCTTGGCACGAAGAGTGGGAACATGACCTTACCTAGTCTTGGACTTGATAATCACGTCATCTACATAGACCTCGACTTCCTTCTGTATCAGATAATGCAGAATGGTTATTGCAACCCTCTGGTAGGTAGCCCTTGCGTTTTTGAGACCAAATGGCACGACAATGTAGAAAAAGGTTCCCCAAGGGGTGATGATAAGCACCCAAAAGTGTATATTTTATACCCCAAATAGACGTATTTTAATTGTTAATTCTCGACAAAACTGGGTCTTATGCGTTAATTATCTATTTTCCAGGCTTGATCGCAGTTGCGGTTTCAAAAGCTCTATTTCGAGGTAATTTTCATCAAGAAGGGGCTAAATCACCTATCTCGTAACCCTAACCTACCCCGAACCGGCCTACAACCACCCCGAGCCCTGTGTGTTGAGTTTCTAATTTTATTATTTTTTATTATTTTTTTTTGAGTTTATTTTAGATTTTTTTGGATTTATTTTATATCTATTTTAGAATTTTTAGGATTTGTTTTCCATTTTTTTATATTTCTTTTTAATTAGTGTAACTTTATTTTGATTTTTATTAAGTTTTTAATTTTAGTTTTTAATCTTTATTTTATTTAATTTTATTTTATTAGGATTAGTTTTTAGGAATTTATTTTTCTAGTTTTATTAGTTTGTGTTTTTTTAGGACTTTAATTTTTTTAGTTTTATTAGATTTTTATTTTTTCTTTTCTTTTTATTTAGAGTCTTTTTAGTTTAATAGGTTTGATTATTTTTATTTTCTTTTTGGTTTGATTTTTTTTAGTTAGGATTTTATTCTTATTATTTATTTTTAATTTTTTTAGTTTAGATAATTTTAATTTCTTTTTTTAGGGTTTAAATTAAATACACACACACAGACACACACTAAACTACACTGCACTTTACCACACCCTATGTCCCCCATCATCATCTTCAACCTTCCACATACTCTCTCTCCTGTCATCTCCATTACCAAATAGCCCCTTAAAACAACCATCTCATCTCTGTGCTCCAACCAACCATCAACCACGATCAAATCCATTAACCCAACAACAACCCGAAACCACATACCCTCCTTATTCCAACCATGGAAGCAAACCAAATCAAACTAACCCGACCTTAAATCGATTCTCACACCTGCTACAAACCCAATACCCTCCTGAACCCGAACCTCCCCTTTAACCTACTGCCTAGACCCGACCCACCTGCTCCGTCTAGCCACTCCCCATATCCGATACTACCTCGAACCCGAATTTCCATATACCCAACTCCCAAACCTTGAACCCGTTGCCAAAACCGTCTTCTATATCTGACCCAACACGAGAATCCAACTTCATTTCACCACCAACCATAACCTGATTACCCATCTCCATATCTACCTAACTTACAAATCCCAAAGCCATACCCACTTCTACCCGATTTCCCACCTGCCAAAAACAAGACCAAACACAAAAGCCAAAATAAAACCCCACATGTTAAAAAAAACCACTTTTACCCAATTCCCATTATACCCAACACATGTTTTATAACCCACTCACCTCATTCTACCATTTAACACACTCACACACCATTCACACTTTTAACCCATACCCAATATACACCTAGCCACTTGCCTACTATTTAAAAATAAGACCCAAGGCCCAAAAAGTGCATCACCTAAAAACCCTAAGTAGGCCTTGTTCAAGTCTCGGTAGTCGGTACACATGCGAACCTTTTCTCCTGATTTCAAAACGAGTACGATGTTGTCTAGCCATGTGGGATATTCGATCACATGAATGAAGTCCACGTTCAGTTGATTGACTACTTCTTCTTTAACTTTGAGTGACCATTCGGTGTGGAGTTTTTGCAGTTTCTGTTTGATCGATTTTCATTTCGGGAGAGTTAGAATCTTATGTTTTACTATCCCAGGGTCAATGATGGGAATATCATCGTAGGACCATGCGATGACATCCACAGATTCCTTTAGTAGTTTCTTGAGTTGCGCGCGCTCATGCTCATTAAGGGTGGCCCTTATCATAATCACTCGCATTTGGATACTAGAACCGAGATTAATAACAATAGTTTCATCTTCATTAACTTGAGCGTAGTTATGCTGTTTATTATTAACCTTATTTAGATCAGTTAAGAATTGTTCATTTGCAAAATCATTATCATTAAGAGTTTGATTAGAATCAAGACAATTAATGTAAGGTACAACAAGATACTCAAAATCTTCATTTATTTCATTGATAGGAAAAATAGCATCGAGAAACTCATAAAAGGAGGGTAAACATGAGGGTTGGGTTGAACATATGCGGGGGGCATAGGTGCAGCATACCAGTTGAGAAGAGGTGCATCAGCATCTTTGATGAGGCAGGATGGATTTGACGATGTAGCCCCTGAGTGGATCATGTAGAGTGTCAGCCCCAGGGTTTGTGAATTGAAAGAATCCTTAGAGTCACTGCCCTTAGAATCCTTGGTATCAGCTATGGTAACTTTAATGAGTGATTGTACATGGTGCTAGGAACTCTCGGTCCATGGGTATCTGTCTACATAGTCATACCAAGGTTCAGGGAAGCCGCAAAAGGGGAAATCCTCACCCTCTCTGATGAATCTTCCATTTAGGGAATCTTCCGTGATGATTCTGGCACATTCTAACCTCCTCTTCAGTCGAGGTTGATGGATCATTCTGAGTTCTTCTTTTGACGGCTGATTGCCTAAGCCATACGGAGTAAAGGCCTCCTTCAACATAATGGGTTCAATTATCCCTTGATGTCTTCGCCCTAGCCTAAGTCCAGGCATGAAGTGCATGATCTTGAACATCTGGATTACATTAATGTTTCCATGGAGGTCTTATTCTGGGCAAACCCTATCTTTGAAATTATCCCCTGCTGGGATTAGAAGTTTTTCAACTTGGAATCCTGATAGCATTACATTATTCACCCTTTATTGTATCTCAAGTACCGAATTACTGGTGCTTGCATTCTTGGTGTTTTTACTGTCTCTCAAGATAGTGATAACTTATCCATTGGCGAAGAACTTCAATTTCTGATGAAGGGAAGAAGACACCCCTTTGATGCTATGGAGCCACGGTCGTTTGAGAAACAGATTGAAATAGGCTGAGATGCTAATGACTTGGAATTACACAATGGGGTTTATAGGGCCAACCCCTATTGCAAGCTTGATAGACCCCATTACTTCTCGATGGATGTTGTCGTAGGCACGTACGACAATGGAGGTTGGAGCGAGGTAGCTTACTTTTAATCCTAGATAATTTAGAGTTCTTAAAGGGAAAACGTTCATAGATGATCCGTTGTCGACGAGAGAGAGGGGGATATTTTTTCTCATAAATTCAACAGAGATATTAAGAGCATGATTGTGGTTGGGACCAGTCTTCTGGATTTCTTCTTCAAAAAAAGAGAGCATTCTAGTAGAGGTCAAGGATCCGACTAAGTTCATCGCTTCTTCTGGCGTGGTTGAGGGAGGAACTGTGGGTCCTGTGAGTAGATTGATTAGGGCATTTCAGTGCAGTTGGGAAGATATAAAAATCCCCCATAAAGTGATGTTGGCTTGGGTTTTCTTCAATTCATCGAGGACCTTAATTTCTTCGAGGGTTATTTCTGGCAATGGGAGATTCTCAAATAAAAATCCTAAATCTTCATCGATATCGGGTTATTTAGCCATCTTGTTAATTTCTCCTAGCATCTCCTTAAATGATATCATCCCGAATATGTTGGCTATCAAACTAGTCTTTTCTGAATCTTGCTCTTCATCTGAATCTTTGAAATCGTCCCCTCATCCTGTGGAAACAATATTTTCTTTCCATGCAAAGTCAATGAACTCCATAACTTCCACGACCTCTTCGTATAATTCCTCCCATTTGGCAGGGAAATATATAACTAAAGCGACCAGATGCCCTTGTAATTTCAAAGCATCGAGTAGCTCAGATACACTACAAATATCACAAGTCTATCGAAATAAATCTATCATGATCTGGACCATGTCATCTAGACTCACTTCATCAGTTGGCACCACCCAGTTGTTTGACTCTCAGGCCCATTTTTGAGCTTCTAAGAATAACCCACTGAATCTCTGACAATCTATGGTCATCTATGAGGGCAATTTCATTTCGAGCTCTAAGAGTTGGTTCAACACTTATGACAGTGATGCATGCTCTGGTGAGGAGGGATAAGGCTTGACTGACAAAGATGATAGGGTGTAAGAGGAAATATGGTCATGTTTGGAGAGGTTTAGGAGAGTATATGGGTATGACTGATGATTTACTCGGCATGATTTGGGTGGATGGGTCAAATTCTGAGTCTTCTTCTAGGAAGATGGCATTTGTATAATTCGAGAATGGATTATGGGAAGTTCTTTGTTTGGGATTAGCTGGTGGGGCGATGACACCCCGATCAATCAGGACTTAGATCATATTTCAGATATGAAAACATTGGTCGATATTATGGCCAGCAGTTTAATGAAAATCACAATGGGTATCGAACTTGAAATTTGTGGGAAGTGGGTTTGGTAATGGACAAGGTTCCAAGGGCTTGATAAGATTTTGGCTCAAGAGGGCCTGGTAAACTTTGGAAAGATAAGCATGAAGCTCGGTGTATTCCTTTCGAATTGGGTTAGAGCGACATTCTGGTGCATATGAAGTGGAAGGCTAAGAGATGTTGTTAATGGTGGAAACTGCGATATTGACAGGTTTTTTAAACTTTCTAGGAATGAACTGTCCAGATATTTTCTTTGGTTCGACCTCTGTCTTGGCCAGACCTTCTTCGATCTCCACTCCTGCTTCTCGAAGGGCTCAGAAATGAGGGTAATACCGTTCTCCCATTTTTGCTCGGACATGGGGTAGGAAGTTTTTCTTTACGATACTGACTTGTTCTTCTTCAGATGGTCGATTGGTCATGGTAGCTACTTTCTTTATCCACCTTTCTATGAAGTTATTGACTGATTCTCGAGGGTTCTGCTTAAGTAGCTCTAAGTCATGGCGGGTAACTTCTATCTATTCGTTGTACTTTTACTGTGACATGATCTCGTGGGCAACATCTTCCCAACTGTGAATTCTAGACTCTTCAGGAGATTAGAACCAATGAAGAGCGCTATCCTTCAAGATATGTTGGAACATTTGGGCTATTATTTCCTCGAATTCCCCTAGGAGAGTCATGGCTTGGTGATAGCTAGGTATATGAACGACCGGGGCTCCACTGCCTCTGAACTTCTCGATATTGGGCATCTTAAATTTTTTCGATAACCGACTTTATGATAGGGAGACATATGGGTGTAGTCCATGTAGTTCCCAGAGAGTCTGATTTGATCGAACTTCTTGGTCAACATCTTGAGGTCTTCCTTGACCTTGTTCAATTCTTCCTCTTTCGGGTAAATAGTTACGGGTAAGTTAGCCCCTAGTTGAGCAAGGTTTGGCACAGGAAGTTGGGCTGGCGGTAGTCCATTAGCGGAGGAGCACAGGGAACATGTTGGTATTCCTCGGGAACCCAAATAGGCTCGGGTGCATGCGTACCCATAGTGCTAGGGAACCGCTCTTCGGGGACAGGTGATTAAGCGTGAAAAGTAGCATCGCGTCAAAATGCTAATCGTTGAATTCATTTCACCGCATTAATATAAAAACTTAAATTATAACTGTACTTGCGATACAAGTATAGCGGTAAGTCGGGTATCGAGAATCCACAGTGAATGTTTGATAGATCGTAACAGGTTATTAATTTAGGAAAAAAAGTGTAAAAAGGGTGATGTGTAAATGTAAATAAAAAAAGAGAGAAGTTAAGTCTAAATAAAGTAAAGCGAGGATCGGGATATCATCCAACCATACGGATCGAAGCAACTACTAATCAAGATTCCGGCTCGAAAGCAATTTAATCGAGCATTATCAATTACACATAAACTTCACACAATAAGGAATTTAAGCCAAAGTTGCGAGAATAAACACATAACCGAAAATTGGTCGCACGCGGAGTAAACTCGGATTATCTCTATAAACACTAACGATGCATGACATAGAAAGTTAAACGCATAATGATCCGACTTTAATTCGCGCGGGTTCAATTAAACACAAGCTTGCACAAAACCTAATTTTCGGAGCTCGGGGCTCGAAAATGGCAGAAATGAAATCTCGACCCTATTTATCTAAGGGTGCTTGATGAATTAAACTAAATTATGTTAATTAAACCAGTAAAGCATATAATAAAGCAAGTAATCAAGTTACAAAGCATGAAAACTAAATGAGAAAGCAAGGAAAGATGAAGAACAAAGCTATATTAAAGGAGATGGAAATGAATAGTTCAATCTTACAAACCCAATTGGTTGTCACCCCAAAACGAAGAGAAAATGAGCTCTCCAAACCAAACCCTAACCTAAAATGTATCCTAAAACTATCTATATCAAAATATCTCTTATTACAACAAAAATTGGCTTAAGTAGTAAGTTAGAATAAAAGAAAAGAAGAAAGAAAAACAAACAAAATATCTGCAGAAAAACAGGGGATCGATCGACCCATTTGGTCCATCGATCGACAGTAGAAATCGAGGCAAAATTCTGAAGGGTCGATCGATCTACCCCCAGGCTCGATCGATCGATCAAGCAGGGCAGACTACAATTTCCTCAATTTTGGCATGCAATTCTTCTCCGCAATAATTGCCGTAACTTCGTCATACGAACTCGAAATTGTGCACCGTTCATGGCCACGCAAAGCTAGCGAGGAGGGATACAAATTCTGTGTAGATGTCGGGCCAGTTGCCCAAGCTATAAAATGACCGAATTGCCCTTGAACGTGTGATTGTGTAGGAAAATTGCGCGGGATGCGTCCGAATCCCATACTTGGTACTTAAATACCAACAAAGGCCCAATTATACCTCATATAGCATGTTAACAATATAAACCGAGGTTTTCTGGTTAACGGGCTTAAATATAAAGATTAAGGCACCCGAGGAGGCGTAGGTTCGACGGATGAAATATGCAATATTTGCGTATTATCACACCCCCTAACTTACACATTGCTAGTCCCTAGCAATGAAATAGGATACAATAAGAAGAACAAGCAACAAATGCAGGATAAGTACAAAAATATGGTATAAAAGCATAAAGCTACTTTCGCGGACGATTCGATTGCATTTAGCATATGCAATAAGCCGTTAAACCCCTAGGTTACCCTAGTGGACGAGCTAGAACTGTCAACAAATCTGGTTGTACATTCGACACTTGATTCGTGTTCTCCATGGAAGGCGGGTGAATTTCAGACTCAAAAGAAGTAAGGGGACTGACAGAACTTCGGGGCGGTTCGACTGAAGACCGAAGCCAATAAGGAGTCGGGCCAAAGGTAAGCGATCGACCTGATAAGGAGAAAAATTGGGATTTATTTTCGAAAAAGATAAAAAGGGAAATTTATTATTTTTAGAAAATGAGGAAAATATTTTTGACATTTTTGGAAAATATGAGGAATTTTTTTTTTTGGAGGAAAAGAAAATATTTTTTGGTATTTTTGATAAAAGAGGAAAAATGTTTATGGACACTTTCGGAAAGAGAGAGGAAAAGACGAGAGATGGGTCTCAGCATGATATTTATGTTTATTAGGTTGTCAGTTGTATTAAGTTTGCCTAGATGCAAAAAAGAAATGTCGTACGGGACCCAAGCCTAGAAAAGTTTGGTTTGAAACATATGTAAATACTAGGGTTGGACTTTTTACCAGGCTCACAGGCAGGATTCCATTTTAAAAATTGTGCGAAAATTTGGGTGGCATGCCGACCTAAAAATTTGGCAGAGTTTCGGGTAGAAAGCGACAAACTAAATATGCGTCTCCTAGGCTTGACACCTATATGCGCGTATTCAGTTGTTGGGTTAATTGGAAGGGGTTCCCCCCTTTGGCGTGAATTCCATGATATACGTCTTACTTTTGAGGGCAATCAGTACGTGTGGACAAGCCATTTTATATACCTTTGCGTACATGAATTGCCTCACTATATACCTCGTGGGGATGGTATGTGTGAGAGAGAATTCGATATACTCGATGTACGTGAATGAGTTCCTTACAAAATAGCTCTCGTCATGACTTCGATCAAGCGGTACGATGCGGGAGAACCATTTGATATATGTCGAAGGTACTTGGCCAATGGAAGGTGAGAGTCATATCGCTTAGGCTAACTGCGACCTGCCGGACTAGTGCCTATCACGAAGTGACTCCCCAGTTACCGAACAAAATTTTGTCAACTATAATGCTCTTTAGTGATGTTATGTGTATCATGCTTGATTCTTTGATTATTATCTTATGGAGAGAGTATCTTTCTTGATTATTCCTTGCCGAGAATAAGGTACAAGTATAAATAGTAGAGCTATACTAAGCGGGGATAATAAGTGAGAGTGAGTGATGTGTGAGTGTGTGATAAGCATAAATAGAGGTGTGTGTTAGTGACACCTAAGCATGGGTTTCTATGTGGTGTGTGCAACATGTGGATATACGTGATCCTAGGTGCACGTGGTGTGAAGTGTACATGGAAAATTTCTACAAGTGTTTGAATAGCGGCATAAGCACGAGGTCCATATGTATAGGGAATAATAAGGGGAACATGAAAATAGGGGGATATACAAGAAAATAAAACGCCCATGCAAATAGAGTCTAGACCTCTTAAAAATATTCCCTAATGGAGTCACCACTGTGGCCATCCCGGGCAGCACCGGGGAGGATCCCTTGAAAAGACTGCACTGTGATCTCACACCCCTCTTTGAAAGGGTTGTTTCGACCGTCGTCGATGTGGGGGTAAATGCAAAGAGATGTAGTCATCAACCTATTTTGCACAAAATAGTCAAAAGAACATGTTCCCACTTCGATAGAGAAGCATCAAGGACAAACTGATGCATATAAAACCAACAATTCGAAGGTTCGGGGCTAAGTTATGGAATAGGAAGGTGTTAGGCACCCATCCCGCCCTTTCGGTCTCTCATAGGCTAATACTATTATTTTCCTTTATATCCTTGTGAAGTGTGTGTGTGTGTTTATATAATGGAGATTGTAATCATTAAACTCATACCATGGACAAGGTAGAGTGAGGTCATCCATAGGAATGTTCCCAAAATGACATATAGAAAATATGATTTGTGAGTTTATCACGATATTGATCGTTATTAGGAAACGACAATATGTGTTGGATGAAATGCTAACAGGCATGATATATATATATATATATATATATATATATATATATATATATATATATATATATATATATATATATATATATATATATATATATGAAAATAGGATATTTTAGAAAATTAGGGAATTTGGGAAATTGAGAAAATTGGAAAATTGGACTCGGGACTCGAATTTTAATTCGAGACGCCTACATAGCCTATACAGGCATCAAAGTCCACGTAGTTCGAATGTAGCATAGGGATGGGATTTATCCCATAGATTCGAACGAAATTCTATTATATGTGTATGTGTAGAAAATGTGTTTTTATGGTTTTGGAAAAAGTGTGATGGATAATTCCGTTTGGAATTTATGGGTATAATCCACATTTATTTTTTTTTGTGATTTTTGTAGAAAATAAAGTATATGCAATATACTGATAAAAGTGTAGATATTGATGTGTATGAACCAAAGTAAGAACTAGATTATGAATCTAATGTATATTATGCAAAAATAAGGAATTTGAAGAGAGAGGGAAGGAATTGGACCTTCTTTGAAGCTTGATCTTTGATCTTGGATGAAATCCCTTGAGTGTTGATGAATGTTTATGAGAGAGAAGGATATTTTGCCAAATTGGGTATGGAAAAGATGGGAATGTAAGCTTAAATGGAACTTCACATGACGAACTTCGCTGATTTCGAAGGAATTTTGCTAAGATCATTGATGCTGATGGATCTCATTTCTTTGTCCATGAGTGAGGTCATGGAATCTATTTATAGGGCCAAGTGGGTGCCGATCGACATACCCCAGGGAGTGCCTATTGGCAGGTGATCCTTGACACTGTGCCGATAGACAGGGATCTGGACTTGCCAATTGGCAGTCTCGTTCAGATTTTTCTAGAAAAACGGTCGTAGAATGCAAATTGTTGTTCTAAATCGCACACAGGGCATACCGTTAGATGCTTAAGACTCCTTCAAGATTAAATTGGACCGCTCTAGGATCCGAGAGTTTACTTTGGGTCAAATATGGCTCGAAAGCTCATGTCGATCTTTCAGAAGGGAGATCGTCGAACGAAAATGAATTATTCATCCGTATGGTAAGTTAGAATCGCAAAAGGGGTGGACCGTGGGAAAGGTTAGGAGATTTACTTCGACAGTACAAAGACTTTCGCTCGGTTCAGAATGTTGACCTTGGTCAATCGGGGCCCGAAAGCACCAGGGGACCTCTCGGAGTAAAACAGATCGTTCGTCTATACCGTAGGTCAGAATCGTGCATGGGGAGGACCGTTGGAAAGGGTATTAAGTGCCATTTGTATATTCATTTAGTCTCGTTTGAGCTAAAGATTTGACTTTGGTCAAACGGAGCCCGGGAGTGTCTGTTAGCCTCCGGATTGATTTTCGATGAAAACTGATCGTGCGTCTGAACGATTATGTTGTTTTGTGCATGGGGCAGACCGTTGGAAAGGGGTTTCAATTCCCTTTGAAGATTAAAAGAGATTTTTCTTTGGCAGTGGAGTTGATTGGGGTTAATTCGGGGCTCGGGAGTGCTCGTGGTCTCCAAATCGATTTTCGATAGTAAAATGATCTGTTCGTCTGAATCATTATGCCTATTTATGCACGAAGAAGACCTTTGGAAAGTTTACTCAGAGCCCTTCAAAGATTCAAAGACCTTTTGCTCTAATGATAGAGTTGACCAGAGTCAAATGGGACTCGGGGCCACCCGATGGCCTCTAGATCGACACTCGAAGTGCATCCTAGGGTTTGCAGTGGTAGGGAGGTTCTAGGGACCTCAGGAGAGACTTAGGGGGTCCTAGAATGTGGTGTCTAAAAATAGGAATGGACTTTTTATCTGCAAACTACACTCACATTGATTGTCATATGAAGACGGTAACATTCAGATCACCTCACCAAACTTCATTTTGTTTTCAAGGAAGAAATCCCCATAAACCCTTACGTTTTCAGATAAGTGACAAAAAGACCTCTTCCCTTTCCAATATTTTAACCTAATACAAAGATGTGTTTCCTCAAGATTTTTCTGGATTACCTCCCCTTCGAGAGATTGAGTTTTTCATTAACATATTACCAAATACTTCCCCTATTTTAATACTCCCTAATTGTATGGCTCTTTTGTAATTAAGAGAATTTTGAATACAACTCGACAACTTAATCAGTATAGGATTTATATGCCACTACACATCCCCTTGGGGAGCCCTAGTTTGCTCGTATAAAAGAAATAGGAATCTTTTCGACTATGTATTGATTATAAAAAATTGAACCAAGTTACCATCAAGAATAAATACTCATTTCCTAGGATAGGCGATTTGTTTGACCAATTGTAAGGAGCAAGGATATTTTCTAAAATTGATTTACGATCTAGTTATCAACAACAACGTGTGAAGGAAGAAGATATATCCAAAATTGCTTTCCGAACCCTCTATGGCCATTTTGAGTTTTTGATCACGTCCTTTGGTTTAATGAATTACCCTGTCGCCTTCATGGATTTAATGCATAGAATATTTGGACCTTTCTTGGATCATTTTGTGATCGTGTTCATAGATGACGTTTTAATTTATTCCAAGACCCAAACAGAACACGAAGAATATATGTGTATAGTATTGGAATTTCTTCATTAACATTTGTTGTATGCAAAGAAAAGCAAATGTGATTTTCTCATGAAAAAAGTTATTTCTTGGACTTGTAGTTATGAAAATAAGTATACAAGTAGATCCAGCCAAAACCATTACAGTACTTGAATGGCCTCAACCTACCACCATCACAGAACTACGAAGTGTTTTAGGTCCTGCCACATACTATCGATGTTTTGTATAAGGATTTTCCCAAATATCCCTAACCCTAATGAAGTTAACCAAAAAGGATGTACGATTCATATGGAGCCCTGAGTACAAATAAGGTTTTCGCATTTTGAAATAAAAATTACCCACTGCGCCCTTTTTAACCATTCCCTCAAGTAATATCAACTATGATGTTTATACTGACGCCTACTTACAAGGACTCGATTGTGTGTTAATGTAATAAGGTAAAGTAATCGAGTATGGTTCTCGACAATTAAAGACTCATGAACGTAACTATCAGGTACACGATTTGGAATTAGTCGCAGTAGTTTTTAATCTAAATATTTGGAGATTCTACTTGTATGGAGAAGAATTTTAAGTTTTCTCTGATAACAAAAGTTTAAAGTACACATTCATGCAGAAAGATCTTAATTCTTTGACAAAGACGATGGATAGAATTTGTAGAAGATTATAAATTTAAGTTACTTTACCATCCCAAAAAAGGTAACGTAGTTGCCGATGCCTTAAGTCGTATAGCCCAAGGAAGCCTACATAATATGTTTGTATTTTTGGAAACTATTGGATATTTTAATTTACAACAAAACTCCTTTACAACTCGAATTATGTTACGAAATATTGTTGCTCACCCCATTACATAAGAAAATCATGGATTATCAAGATCAAGACAAATTTTTGCATTCCCAAAAGCAGAAACTTCAAAATGACCTTCTGGAAAAAGATTGGACTTTGGACCCCGAGCGTGGGTTAATATTAAAAAATTGAGTATGTGTTCCCCTCACATCTTCACTCCGAGAAGAAATCTTGCATGAAGCTCATCATTATAAATTCATGGTTCACCCCGATATTAACAAAACTTACTAGAATCCCAAGCAATATTATTGGTGGCTAGACATGAAGAAAGATATTGTACAACTCGTAGCCAAGTGTCTAACATGTTATCAAATACAAATTGAGAAATAACATCCTAGCGATTTACTCCAATCACATCCTATGCCAAAATGAAAATGCGATCATATAACTACGGACTTTGTCAACGGATTACCCCGAACAATTTAAGGTTTCAATATGATATGGGTTATCGTTGATCGTATTACAAAATTTGCCCATTTTCTTCTAGCCAAGTACATCTATTTTTTTCAATGATTGAGTGAACTTTACATCAAAGAAATTATGAGATTACACTGCTTAACTATTTATATTATATCCGATTGAGATCCCGAATTTATATGAAAATTTTGGTAAGACTTACAGATAGCTGACGCGACTCAGAATGTGACTCTAAAGTGCGTTCTCTCTAGGATCAAGTGCAATCGTGCCGCATTAGTAATAAACTCGGTAAGTCGGGATCGTCTCCACAGGGAAATAGGACGAGAAAATGATGACGATGGAAGGACAAATGGTTAACCTAAATTCAACTCTAAGAAAAATGAAAAGATGATTTGTTTGCAATTAATCCTACTAGTGAAAGGAAACTAGATCAAGAATATGGAACTAATGAATTAAGTAAGGATTGATAACTAAGAATGAAGGAATAAGTATGAAGAGAAAAACAGGTCGGGAATACAATCCCTCAACTCTAGTGTATTGCTAGTATAAAACTAATGGTAAAATTTAGTGATTAATCAGACCCAATCTTTAGTACTCCCAAGCATTACGTATATGAGGTTGAAGCCCGCACCATACATAATCAGAGGATGATTAAATCGGTAACGTGATAGCTACACTCGCATTGCATTCTAAAGCATCCCAGTTACCCTCAAGCAAACGAGATCTAAAAATATCCAATGGTTGCGTTCGCTACGCAATACGGTCTAATAAATCCTTAATTTTAGAGGATTAATTTTATACACATGCAACGCTCACATCGGGTTGAGTTCAGGCATCCCAACCATAAAAAATCTAGCTGGACGTATTGAACCTAACTATGCATAAATTAACTACGTTGCATGTGAAATAAATCATGATGAAAGTATACTGAAACATGCAAGAACAATAATAGAGAGAATGGAAATTAAATTAAAACTTGCAATCAAACTTGGAAATAATTAATCTTAAAGCACCAAATCAAAGTTATTTTCCTAGGGTAATCTCCTACTCTTCTTTCTATTAAAAACTATTCAAAAAAACTGTCTTTTCTAGGTCAATACAAAGACACAAATACGTTTTTGAAGAGTTTGTAACATAATAGGACTCTTTGGACCAATCAACATTTGAGGGGAATTTTGCATCTCAGGCACCTCGAATCGGTTCGTAGGTACCCCGAACCGATTCACCCCGGAATTGGTTCACCACATGGTTCGGGGAAATTCGTTGTTATGGAGCCTTCTTTCCTTCATTTCCACACTTGGAAAATTTTCATGTTTTCTTCCTTTCTTCCTTGGATTTTTCTTCAATTTCAAGGGGTTATAACCCTTTCACCGTGGCTCAGGTTTGGGTGCCATTTTTTTCAGTGTTATCATTGTTCCGAGATCTTCAACTTTCCAATAGGCCCTTCCTCGGGATCAGGCTACAAGATTACGAAAATACCCTTGAACTTGCCTTCCTAGCCTTTCTTTCATTGTTTCGATTTCTCTTTCGCACCGCTTGCATAATTTACCTGTAAAACACATAGGAGAAAACAAAAACACGAAATACTTGGCAATGAAGGTTAGTAGCATAAATAGGAGTTAAATCCATATCAATTGCACCATTCGGACTCACAAAGGTGCCGAAATTATGGGGATAAATACACAATATTTATGCCTAATCAACAGCCTCAGGAACCAAACTCTACCTAAGCATAACCTTTCATCCCAAAATCGAAGGACAATACAAATGAGTAATTCAAACTTTAGAGGATATGTTACGAGCCTTTACCTTAGACTTTTCTGGTTCATGGAATAATCATCTTACCTTGATCGAATTCTCATAGTTATCAAACCAGCATTTAAACCATCCCGTACGAAGCACTGTATGGACAACCCTGCCATTTGCCCTTATGCTGGAATGAATCTGGAGAGAACGATTTACTTGGACCCGAAATCATTACCGAAACCACAATAAAGATACATCTCATTCGAGAAATCTTACATTCAACCCAAAGCCGACAAAAAAGTAACGTCGACACTCGACGTAAGCCTTTAAAATTTCAAGTAAATAATGAAGTGTTTCTATGAGTATCTCCCAGAAAAGGGATAATACGCTTTGGAAAGAAAAGAAAGTTATAATCCTGCTATATTGCTCCCTCTAGAATTATAGAACATATTGGACCAGTATCTTATCATCTGGAATTACCTCTCGAACTAGCCAATCTTCGTAACTTATTTCACATCTCTCACTTGTGAAAATATATCCCTGATGAAACTCATGTCATCACATGTAAAGGTATCACCGTTGAACCTAACCACAAATTTAAAGAAATTTCTATCCAAATTTTTTTATCAATAAGAAAAGGTTCTCTAACGAAAAACCATACCACTAGTCAAGATTCTTTAGCAATATCACGGAGCTGAAGAAGCTACATAGGAAATAGAAGACATGATGAGATAATAATACCCCACGCTTTTTCCAGCTAGTTTCAAGGACGATTTTTTTGTATGGGAAGAATGTAACAAAACACCTTAAATTAACCTTTAGTCCTTTAAATAAACAAATTTCTAAACCAAACCCCCAAAGTTTCCTAAATTATAATAATACCCTTATAAGTAAAATTAGGATATTTTATAAATACCTATACTTATTTGAACATAACTTTCACTCAAAGTTTGACTTAAGGACATATATTTTATCAAATTTACATAAATAAATTCATTAAGTTTACATAATTACACAAAATCCCCTAAACTGTGATAAAACAAACTAAAACCCTTAAAACTTATATGAAAACTACCCAAGGACCTAAACTTAAACCTAAAATTATTTACCCTGCACCCTTAGTGACAAAGCACCAGCTGGACAACTAGCATAGGTTGTACCATGTCGGTAACCTATGGTACCTTTTTTACATCCAATGGAACAACAATGAAAAATTATGTAAAATAGCCCAAATTTCACCTCTAAAACTACTAATCAACTCCCCTTGATGAACCTTATAAATACCCCCTCCTACCTCAATCGAAATCCAGCCCAACTAAGTGCAATTTCAAAGTAAACTTTTGAGAGTTTTTACATTTCTATAATTTTATCTATGAATGCTTGTTTCTTGAATGTATTTATGTTTCTGCATATTTATAGAGTAGAAATATGTGTTTATATGTGATAGTTGATGTCGATATGAAGTGAAATAGCTCAAAAACCAGAATCCACCATTGAAGCTTGAGCTTCAATGGTGGATTCTGCTTTCTTGACTTTGACCAGTTTCAAAGTGAGATAGTTGATCTTAGGTTCTTAGTAACATAGGTGTATGTGTAATTGAACTAATAATGGCTTTTGATACCTCAAATTATGGGTTGAAGTTTTCAGCCCTGAAAATTTCAAAAAACAAATTCGGAGTTTTTACTCCACCAAAATCTTAAAACTAAGTTCAATCTTCCAATTTTTGATATAGAATAACACCTTTATGATGCCAGAATTAGAATAATAACTTTCAAAGTCAAAATTTCACCATTTTTACAGAAATCCAATATCTCCATTCAGCCCACCAAAATTCTTAAAACCAATATGATTAGATTGTTCTTAAAAAATTAGGCAACTTTCATTCAGAAATCAACTTGAATTCTTAAACGTTTTTAAATCGAGGTCAAAGTTCTAAAATCCTAAAATCAAAATGTTGAGAGTTTGAAGGTGACTGGCCTACATACGCACAAGTGTAAGTCAAATCAAATGCGTCACATATTTTACGGGCACATGAAGGCTCATCTCCAATAAAATAATTTGTTATTTTTTTCCAATATTTTTATTTTTTAATTCTGAACAAATTGGTATATTACATCATCCTGTTTGGATTCCTGGAAAGTTTTTTCTCAAGAAAGTCAGCTTTAAGTTTAAAATTAACTTTTGTATTTACACATAACCCCCTGCTCACTTTTCTAATATTTCAAAACTTTCCTGAACTTTTTCTGTAATTACTTGAGTATAAATGGACCTACTTTGTATTCTGTCACTAACTTTAAATCCTAATAGAATAAGGGAAAAATATTTATTAAAATTTTTTAAAAATTTATACTTTATACCCTCTTAGTTACTTTTACACTGAAATATCTTTTGAAATTTCATCCTACTACATAACATAAATATTGTTTTAGACCTATACTACTTACTTACTTACACATATTATGGTTTCAGACGACCCAATCTACCAGCAAATTAGCCGCACAACCAACCGGAATTTATAGAACTCAACATAAGTGATTTAAATTTCAACATTATACAAATTTGAGCTTATGTCTTTTAATTATTGATTACTATATCATCATGTGATAATTTTGAACTCGAAATTCAAATGCGAACTCCTTTGAGTAGTTCAAATTTATGTCATATCATTGATTCCCTCGATATTCCCGATTATTCCCGAAACTGTTACATCGTTATACCCCAACCGCTTAACCTCTTTACCTTTCATTATGGTATAACCCTGAAACCTATTTTGAATAATTGTATATAACCCTCCAATATATTATCCTTATCGATGAAACCCCAAGTAGAATACCTTACAATTTAGGGATTAGGTCCCGGTATACCCCGGTAATTCTAATTGTCCTATAGGACTCAGATGTCGAGTGCCTAGTTGTTTACTTAATACATACGTATGAGTGCCACTCTAGCTAAGTGTGCAGAGATATATTTTACTATTCCATGAATATTGGGATTGCCTATTCAAGTGTATTTTATGCCTGAAGCGATATTGTAACGACATGTCTACACTGTTGAAGCCCTGTAACTGATAATTTATAGGTTATCGTGTTATAATTTGAACCAATATCATGGTAACTTGATACTCAGTTTATCCTCTTACCTTCACCATAATATTCATTTATATATCAGTAGGCTTCAGTATACCCCTGACGATCTTATGATATTTCATTTATTTTCAACAAGTATAAATTCAATAATTTCCTTCCATTATTTTCTAACACCTTATCACATTCCATATATTCTATACTTTACAAATTATCTACTTGTTATGTATGCTTAATTTTTTTATCCCAGATGGATGACAAACCTGAAGAAGATCAGTTACCTCCCATGCCTTTGAACTTTTATTCTCTTCTTCCTCCAAAAATATTCGCAGTTACATACATGTGGGCAGTGTTGCAAAAGTTTTCACTTTTTGTGTTTTCAAAACACTTTTGATTCACAACTTTACATCCCAAAATATTTTTGTGATCGTTTTGAAACCCTTGAAGTTTTATATCTTTTATACACCTTGGGGACAGGATTTTCTACGACTGGTTTTGTGACCCAACTTATCATGACTCAAGAAGGAACAAGGCTGGCCAATAGATATTGAGGGTGGATTGCCGCATGTGGACTGCTCTAGATCTAAGTAATATTCTTAAAAAATTATGCAAAGACACTGCGCATTATACTTGTGGGTGTATCAGGTAGTTTGTAAGTCGATAGTCATGTAAAACTATCTAAAGTGCTAAAAAATAAGTTTTGCCTTGAAAAGGGATTTTTCCTTATTTGTTGTGTGTGATTGCATGCTTAGTTTAATTTCTGTGATTGGATCACTTATCTTATGCAAACATAAAATAACCAAGATATAAAATTTGTTAAAATTGGAGATATATTGAGGCGTTTAATTAAATAAGTTAATCCATTAAGATCGTACACACTCCCAAATTGATATTAGAGCAGGTTATATAAAAATACTGTGTGATCTTTTTTCGCAAATATTTTTTTTGATATCAATTTTTTTTTGAAAAATTGTTGATCTTTAAAAAGGAAATTTTAATGGATAATTTGTATAATTGAATGCCCGTTTTTATGGTTCCAATTATGCATATTGGAAAGATAAGATAGGGTTAGACTTATTGTGGCCATCCAGAGATCTTCCTCCCTCTTCCCCGGGGCGCTTTCGGGGGGGGGGGGGGAGGATATAAAGGTCTTGTGCCCCCTGCTACATCGTGAGGTGCTTAGATCGCTGCTGGTTTTGGGGTGATTTAAAGAGATAGAGTCACCGGACTATTTAGCACATAACAGGCAAAAGAACATATTGTCGTCTTGAGAGAGTGACATCAAAGACAAACTGATGCTTGCGAAACCAATAGTTCAGAGGTTCGGGGGCTAAGTTACGGAATGGGAAGGTATTAGGCACCCATCCTGTCCTTTCGGTCTCTCATGAGCTTATGTTAATATTTTTCTTAATTTCTCCGTGAAGTGTGTGTGAGTGTATATATAAATGGTGATCAGAATTGTCCAACTCGCATCATGGAAAAGATGGAGTGAGGTCATCCATAGGAATGTTGCCACAATAATAATTAGAAAATTTTGATGTGTGAACTTATCAAGATATTGATCGTTATGATAAATCGATAATATATGTTTAGATAAGGTGAGAGTATGAATCATAAGTATGATATATGCGAATTAACTATGGATAGAATAGGAAAAATGATGAAAATAAGAAAATAGGACTCGAGTCTCGAGTTTTAGCCCAAGATGCCTGCGTAGCCTGTAAAGGCGTGAAAGTCCACCTAGTTCGCATACGTAACAAGGGTGGAATTTATCCTATAGATTCAGACGGGAGTTTATTTTATTTGTGTATGTAGAAAATATATTTTTTAGTTTTGAGAAAATGTAATGAAGAATACCATCGGAATTTATAGGATTGTGTTTTTTATAGAAAATAAATTATGTGCAATATAACCAATAAAGGATGAGATATTAATGTTTATGATCTAAAGTAAAAGATAAATTGAGAATTTATATAACTAATGAGAACATAGAGAAATTTAAAGAGATAAGGATGTTTGGACCTTCTTTGGAGACTTGAAGCTTGACCTTAATCTTTGATGAGCTTCCTAGAAAATTAGGATGAATGTAAGATGAGAGAGAAGGATATTTTTGCTAAATTGGGTATGAGAATGATGGAAATAAACGGTGGAAAGGAATTTCACACATGAAAACTTCACTGATTGTAGAAGAATGCTGTTGAGATCACTAATATTGATGGATCTGGGGTGCCCTTCAAAGTAAGCTCATGATCTTATTATATAGGGTAGGGGGACTGTCGCTCGTCATAGTCCTTTCCCTACCAATCGACAGATATCCCAAGATACATTATCGATAGGCAAGGAAATGGTTTTGCCAATTGGTAGTCTCATGCAGATTTCTCAAAAAAATGATCGTAGAATGCAATTCATAAGTCCAAATCGCACATGGGGCATGCCATTAGAAAGTAATTTAAAGGCCTTTAAGAATCCGTTAGGCCTCTCCTGGGTTTGGGATTTGACTTTGGGTTAAACGGGGCTTGGAAGTGCTTGTCGGTTCTTTGGATGGAAGATTATCGGACGATGATGGATCGTTTGTCCAAACCATAAGTCTGAATCGCGCACGGGATGGAACTTTGGAAAGGTTATGTGAGGTATTTCAAGTTTCGAAAGAGCTTTGCTCGATTTGGAGAGTTAAATTTGGTCAAATGGGTGCTGGAAGCACCCAATGAGTTTTCACAGTAAAATGAATCATTGGTTTGTATCATAAGATGATATGCACACGGGGTGGACCGTTGGAATGGGTATTTAGTGGCCTTTGAAGATTCATTTAATATCATTCCAGCTGACGAGTTAAATTTGGTAAAATAAAACCCAAGAGTGCCCGATGGCATCCAAATTAGTTTTCTTGGGAAAATGGACTATTCCTATGAATTGTTATGACCATTGGAAAGGGTTTAAGTGACCTTCAAGGATCTATTGATCTTTTTCCCTGATGGTAAAGTTGATTGTGGTCAAATCGGGTCCCAAAAGCGCTCGTTAGCCTCCAGCTCGATGTTTGTAGTAAAATAATTCATTTGTTCAAACCGTTATGCATTCATGCATGGAGCGAACGATTCAAAAGGGGATTCAGAGATCTTTGAATATTCATTGAGCTTTCACTCTGACGCTAGAGTTGACTGAAGTCAAATGGGGCTCGGGATTGCCCGATGGCATCTAGATTAGTACTCGGAGTATAACATGGGGTTTGTAGTGAATGGGGAGGTTCTAGGTACCTAAAAAGAGACTTAGGGGATCCTCAAATATGGTGTATATATATCCCCTTGATCGGTTAGATTGGAACAAGTGAAAGCCGTTGAATAGACACTATATGATGTTTTGGGAAAATAAGTCAATTTTGCAGACCTAAAGGAAAGATGATGATCGATTCAGAGGGTCGAGGTTAATTCTGAGGACCTAAGATAATGCTCGGGATAGCCGATTCTGAGGACTGAGGTCAATTCTGAAGACTTAAGGTGGAAGTTACCATCTGAGGGTCAAGGTCAATTATGAGGACCTTAAGTTAGAGCGGCCAATTATGAGGTTTTAGGTCAATTTCGAGGACCTTAATATTGGGAGCATCCAATTATGAGGGTTGAGGTAAATTCTAAGGAACTTAAGTTGGAGCGACCAATCTTATGGGTCGAGGTCAATTTTGAGGACCTTTAGTTGGAGCAACCAATTTTGAGAGTCGGGGTAAATTCTAAGGACCTTAAGTAGGAGCGACCAATTCTGAGGGTTGAGCTTAATTATGAGGACCTTAATATTAGGATTGACTAATATTGAGGGCCAAGGTTAATTCCGAGGACCATAGGATGGAACGACCAATTTTGAGGGTCAAGTTTAATTTTGAGGACCTTAAGTAGGAGCGACTAATTCTGAGGGTTGAGGTCAATTCTAAGGACCTTAATTTGAAGCGACCAATTTTGAGGGTCGAGGTCAATTTCGAGGACCTTAATATTGGGAGCAAGAAATTCTGGGGGTCGAGGTCAATATTGAGGACCTTAAGTAGAAACGACCAATTTTGAAGGTCGAGGTCAATTCTGAGGACCTTAAGTAGGAGCAACCAATTCTAAGGGTCGAGGCCAATTATTAGGACCTTAAGTAGGGAGAAACTAATTCTGCAGGTCGAGATTAATTCCGAGGGACTTAAGTAGGAGAGAATAATTATGAGGTTCGATGTCAATTCTGAGGGTTGCGGTCTATTCTGAGGACCTAAAGTTGAGGCGACCAATTTCGATGGTCGAGGTCAATTTTGAGGACCTTAAGTTAGAGTGACCAATTCTGAGGGTCGAGGTCAATTCTGAGGACCTTAAATTGGATCGACCAATTCTGAGGATCGAGGTCTATTCTGAGAACCTTAGTGTTGGGAGCGACCAATTCTGAGAGTCGAGGTCAATTCTAAGGACCTTAATGTTGGGTGTCACCAATTCTGAGGGTCAAGGTCAATTCTAAGTACGTAAAGTAGGAGCGACCAATCCTGAGGGTCGAGGATAATTTCGAGGACCTTAAGTAGGGATGACAAATTTTGCGAGTCGAGGATAATTTTGAGGACCTTAAGTAGGAGCGACCAATTCTAAGGGTCGAAGTCAATTCTGAGGACCTTAAGTTGAGGCGACCAATTCTAAGGGTCGAGGTCAATTTTGAGGACCTTAAGTAGAGGGCGACCAATTCTGAGGGTCGAGGTCAATTCTGAGGACCTTAAGTTGAGGCGACCAATTATGCGGGTTGAGGTCAATTCTGAGGACCTTAAGTAGGGACACGGGGAATAGCTTTCCTAGGGAAATTTAAACCTACCTTTTATGAGATTTGACTTGGGAAAAGACATCTGTTTATGGATTACGTCTTTTTTTTAGAACAAGAATTCTTAATATGGAAATTCCACTTGGGAAACAATTGATAACTTGAGGTTTTAGGATTCTGCTAGTCAATGCATTGATGGGGAGAGATTTTTGGTTAGGTCTTCTAGCTCTGCTTTGGGGGAAATTGGAATTTTTCTGGGAATAAGTTTTATTCTGGAATTCCTTCTAGGGAAACAGGTAGCTCTGTTGAGGAAGCATTTGAGTACTGTTGACTATGAGTTTTTTTCCTAAGATTTTGTTGGGGAGCTGTAGTGGGTTTTATGGAAATTTTGATTTTTAGGGTTTAAGCTGGTGATAAAACATGGTATTAATCTTGTTAGGAATTTCATAGCTTGAAAATTATTTTCTTGGTGAAGAAATGTTCCAATATTTATTCAGTAATTTTAGGTGTTTTTTGAGAATTTTTTAGAATTTTTTGGCATTTACTGGGATTTTTTTACGAAATTTTAGGGGGTTGTTGACTAGCATGTTATAGGGGGAAGGGAAAGGACAGTGCCGATCGGTGGATGTTAGGGGACTGCCGATCGACATAACCCTTAGCCTCCTATAAAAAGGGGCGAAACTCTTCATTTTTCACAGCTTCTAGCTTTCCTATCTTCTACTTCTCTCTTCTGTAATTTGCTCTTGCATTCTTTCCTCATTCAAGACTAGGATTTCTCAAGTTACGAGACCTACATGGCATGGACGGGTGAACCTAGAGTAGCCAGCTAGGGTGACCTTAGCTTTGGGAAATGATAAAGCTTTCAACTTGTTCATACCCGTTGCCGATGATCAAACTCTTTTGCGTGAGCTTTTGCACTGCCGATCGTCTAGGGTGATGAACCCTAATGGTTATGTAAGTACCGCATGACTTTTGGCATTTTTTTCGTATTTTCTTTTTTCTTTGAATTTTGACAAAAGGTTTATTTCTATTTTGGCATACTGACATCGCTGTTATGAACTTTCTCTCTCAGGGGATGGCGTGATATAGGGATATGTGGGAGCACATTCCTATGGTGGTGCGCTGGGTAGTTTCTTTCGTGGGTTTTGGTCGTTTGGCGTATGCCTTGGATGAGATGCCACGCTTTACGGCCATTATGTGTAAACTAGGGGAGAGGAGGTGGAACACTACCTGCACCATACAGTTAGGATTTGGGGAGAGATGGTGACCCCCCTGATGTTCAGCAGTTGCCTGGGATAGACTGCGAGTGTACCCAAATAGAGGTGAACCGGTCCGTAAGGGCGACACCGATAATGGTGGATGCAACGCTGGGCAATATGGGGTGGATATCTTGGGGGAGTCGATTCATATTTCTCTTCTTCGAGAGATTTTGCCGAGTTAGAGGATCGACGAGATCGACAGGCTATAGGTGCGGCAGATGGCCCATTTTTTTATTCTTTTGCTGTTGGGAGGGTTTTTGGTGGCGTCGAGCGGAGACGTTGTCCACTTATGGTTTTTACCATATTTGAGGGTATTTTTAATATCCATCTCTTTGATCGGGGGAGCCTAAATTTGGTGATTCTTTATTCTTCTTTGGATGCTTTAAGCTGGTGCTGCTAGTAGACTTTTAGTGGAGCCACGTATCTTCTGGAGGTAATTTTCTTTTGCAGTTTTACTTTGTGCCTTTTATTCCATTTCCTTTTTGATTTCTTTTGATTGTCGACACTTATCCTTTTGCAGACGTGGTTCTACGCAGTGATTGGGTTCAATGCCTGTTTGATTGGTTTGCGTGATGAGTCGACAAAGAACTTATGTTGGATGTGTCGGTGGTGGAAGTCCAACTTATTGTCGAAGAAATCTTTATCCTCACGAGTGACTAGGTTATTTCTTATTTTATCTTTTGAATTCTTTTCTTTGGCGTTCTCTTTGCTTATGCAAGTATTGACTTTATCTTGGAAAAATGCAGGTGACTTTCTATCCCTGGGAGATGGCCATCCAATATACAAGGGTGATCGGGACGAATGCGCAGATGCACTGTCTGCAGGCGAACGAGTTTGTCTACTCCTGGTATATGGAAGAGAGATTAGTCCAGCAGATCGTGCAGGAAGAGGTGGCAGTCCCACTAGCGATGCCCTCGAGATATATGAGACGAGTTCGAGAGATGTTGGAGGATTCTAGGGCGGTGGTGATGATTGGCAAGCCTTACTCATCGTATATGGATACAGTGAAAACTTACGATTATCTTAACTTCGTTATGAGCTGGATGATGCCTTCCTACATCTACGACGTGGTGAATATGTCACCGCCTCCTACGGCTTGAGGCATAGGTACGAGTCAGCCAGTGGGCTCTACCCACAACACTAGTAGTGTGTCAATATTGCGGCGGCACCGGTGATAGGGGTTCCATTTCTACATCTTTCTCCTCCTTCCTACAATATCCGACTGGATGAAGGGGGATCATTGAGTATGCATCATTGCCCTAATTCGATGGACCCAATGATATTGGGGTTGGCGGAGGATGTCTTTTAACCGTAAGTAAATCTTCTCATTTCTCTATCCTTTGTCTTTCTGATTTCTCTTTTGCTTTAGACTGATTGATTTTCCATTTTATTTTCTTGCAGCACGTCTAGGTGTTGACTACCTAGATGAGGGATATTTGAGACTGGGTGGCTTCTGCAATGGCTCTATTCAGTATTCGATTCTGTTTCCTTCCTATTTGGTGCCGTGAGCTTCTTCTTAGGAGGGATTTAGATCAAGTACGGAGGATCTTTAGCTCATCACCGAGGAAAGTGTTCACATCGTAGGGACGGGGGATCCTAAGGGGAGAGAGAGAAAGTTTGGGGTTTGGGCTGAGTCCCATTGTTTTTCTTCTTCTCTGTAAAAAATGTAATGATGACAATATATATGAAACATATGGGATTTTCGTTTATTTATCTTTGTCTTAAATGGCTCAATCTACGTGCATTTTTTACTTCGCTTGCTGAGACCATAATAGGATAGAAAATTTATTTTGAGACAGGATGCGTAAAAATATAGGGAAAAAATCATGAATTCTTTTAAATAAAGATTTTTTTTTAGTTTTAGATTTTGACAAAAAGGGAAAGATAATTTTTCCAAAAATAGGGAGGTGCTGATCGGCATGTGATTAGTCACTTTTATTGCATTCAATACCCATTAATTTGAGCATGCTAGCATTCCCGTGCATGTTATTCCCGGTTCTTATGCTCATTTATTGACTAACCCCTATTTTCATCATATGTATATTGTGTGTGCCTTATTTGAACTTTTATAGGTTTCGGGAATGCATGATATGAATTTTGGTTGAATACCGAGAAAATTTCATGGAAAGTCACAAAGTCGGGGGTATTTTAGTAAATTCAGTATTCGGGTTTTGATCCCGAACTCTTCACGGAAGTTGAAGACCTTTGAATCATCTTCGCGTGGCCTCCAACGGTGCATGAATACGAGTTGTAACTTATAAGTCACGAGCATTTCTTTGTAGCATGTTCCTAAATAAAGCTATTCAAGCCCTTTCTCACTTCAAGAGCAAGTGCGAATAGATTTGGGTCCCAACCGAATGGATTTGGTTTCATAGAGTGAAATATTTTCCCCATTAGCGAATCTATTCGGATTGATACCAAATCGATTGCCCCTATTCTAGCTTATTACTAGTTTGCCATTTTCGAGATTTTTGGGGTATATCCCTTTGTTTCCTTATTATAAAGATCAGATTTCTTTGATTAAAAACCTAAAAAAGATAGACACTTTCTCTTCTCTCTCCTAGCTTCAGTTCATTTATTGTTCTTACCTATTTGTAATGTACTGGTTATTTAAAAATTTATTGTTATTAATGCAAGAAAAGGCTCATTTACTTCTCTTCTACTTGTTCTCTTAGTTTTAAATTGCATTTATTACCATCTCATATATTGGTTTGAGTTTAACTAGATGACTTGCTTAAGTAAGTTGTTCTTTTGCATGTGTAGCTTAGTTTACATAATGAGTAACTAGACTTATGGTTAGGGATCTTGATCCCACCTTGGATGCTTGAACTTCATATTTAGGGTTTGATTTATAATTTTTCTAACAGAACTTCATGTGTTGGTATTGGAGTATCCTATACTCTCAACTTCCTTTGTCATGCAAGGGTAGTGTTTAATGCTTTACTACAAACCCAACCCATTTAACAATAACTAATTAACCCATAATCGTCCATCGACGAGTTTTGTCTCTACATGGTTGATGTTTGGACTTAATTAGTTATGCTCGATTAGAATTAATTTGAACCATATCCTATCATCTTCTTAGCGAATCCGAGGTTTGAGAATGATCCTCAATCCCTTTTATCTCCTGAACTTAAGCTTATTTTAGTTCATTTCAGTTTATCTCCATAGTTAACTCGTTCTTTATTAATTAAATGCATTTTAGTATAACAGTTACTTAATCTCACCACTTCTAACAACAAATCATATTTTACACTTTATCTTTGTGACGTATAGAGAATAACTTTTAACCCACTCTAGTTCTCTTAGGAGTCTTCCATCCCTGTGGAATACGATTCCGGACTTACCTGAGTATTACTTGTTGCGATAGATTTGCACTTGAATTATACACTATTTTTAGAGAATCACTATGCCACCTGTCCTGCCTATCAGCAGGTCGGTCCGATCAAATCACACCTAAAGCTTTGATTGCACTTTCTTCAGCTACTAGTACTTGATGTGGTAGTCTTTTATTCAGATTTTGTAGATTAATTTTTTTAGCCAAAATTTCCAAGTATAAAAAGGGGTAAGGTGGTGAGGTTTCTTCACCCATTCACATTTTCTTTCTCTTGCTTATTTGTAGTCTTGTGTCTTATTATTTCCAAAATGGCCCTTCCCATGAGTGCGGAATTTGCCTTTTATCTAAAAAATTTAGAGGCTATGTGTTTCTATAATGTACACTATGATGCCTTTAGCCTGCACCGAGTCTCTTTATGTTGCAACCGACTTATCGATTGGAACATGCTCACGCCAGTAACATAATTTTGGTACCCCGAGGAACATGTCTTCCATTTTGATTTGGACAAGATCTGCCTGACCTATGAGGAGTTTTCTTCTATATTTGGGGTAAATCCCAGTGTGATGGCGACCATGTCTGAATTCTCTCGATCTCATCGGGAGATATTAGCTAGACTTTTCCACATCTCTCTTTCAGCGTCTCGACCATTGGTTACTATAGAAATGATCTCCCTCCCAGCTGTACTGTATTTTGTGCATCTATGGAATGTCAATGATGCAGGCCATGCTGGAGTAGTTGCCCTTGGCTTAGCTTCGAAGCTACTTCTGGTGACAGGGAACCTGATGGTGGACCCTCAACTTACTGCTATTACTGCATGGATGTCATTTCATCGCAATCCTACGGCGGTGATACTGGTAGAGACCGTAAAGGATCTACATGCTTGGTGGGAAGGCCATTTTGATTTTCTAAGATGTAACTCGGTTATGCTCTTCATGTGGATGTTTGAGACAATCTTTTTGGTAGTCCCCTATAAATATACCTTGGTAGCAAATGTCGAATTTCTTCACCCGCTATTTCATCGATTTTGGTCCGACCATATATAACTGGGTAAACTGGTTTGTGGAGCACGAAGCTTGATGTCTGCACTGGTCAGTTCCCTGGTGGGGGGAGTTTCAACCCATTCTGGAACTGGGGGAATACCGATATGTTTGGTTAGTTATCCTTCGACAGACCTCCTTTTACCTTATCTTGCGGCTCTTACGTCAAGTGGGATGGAAGCTGATTGTGCCTTCCAATACCCTAGATTTCTTTCCTGTAGAGGATTTGACTGAACGCGTGCACATGCGGTTGGGCTCTCTGTGGGAGGGTCATCGTCCGTCAACCCGTCTTTTCCTATCTATTGAGAAGGTTTGGCATGTTTCCATAGATTGCATGAAATGGTTGTGGAAGAGGGGGTGGCTAAGATCTTAGTCGAGGAGATCGGACAAAGATGGTTTGCCATATTTGACGCCATGGAGGGGGAATAATGGTTTTCACTAGGTTGGTCTGGTTTTATTGTTCCATGGAGGGCCTTCGGCATACTATCTAAATAGGGGAAGTTTGGGGGCCTCAAGATGATGATGGGGCTGTATCTTCTGGTAGTTGCGGGTATGGTCTTTTGTGAAGTTGGTGATTATTTGTGAAGCTTTATATGTTTGGTTATTTTTGGTTGTGGGAATAAATTTGGGAAGGTTTGGTTAGTTTGTTTAGGAAAAGTTTGGTTTGATTTGTTTTATGGTAGTCAGGTTGACGAGGAAAGTTGTTTGACTCCCTCAGTTTATATTTCCTGAAATCATACCGAATTTTACCATAATGGAATAAAAAAGGATTTTGATTATATTGTCGTGCCACTTGAAGAGTTTTAGATTTGAATTATCTATTCCAATCACTAAGGCATACATAATTCTTTTGAACATGTAAATGATAAAATTAACCGTCGTTCTTGGAGGTAGGAAAATAATAACATTTTGTGAACAAAAGGGGATTGTGCCCATGCAAAGCATATGAGCTTCCTACGTACCTCTGGGGGTTTTGAAAATTTTATGAGTTTCATTTTTGAAAGCAAAAGGTTTTTATAGGATCAGGCCCCACGTAGTTCTGAGTAGAGGGAAAATGAAGATTTTTTTTAAAATAGAAGGGGGATGAGAGGAGTCGTAGCGCGTCGAGATTTCAGACCAGGGATAAAATTTCTTGAGACAGTCCATGTTGACTGGATGCGCCATATCTTCTCTGTTAAGGTAAGTGAACATATAAATGCTACCAGACATGATCTTTTTCATAATGTAGGGGCCACTATAGTTTGGCTTGAATTTCCCTCTGGGGTTCAATACGGGTTCCATGCTTTCTTTTAGGGCTAAGTCCCCCTCTCGGACAACACTGTCCTTGACTCTCCCGTTGAATGATTGAACTATATGGCGATGGTATGCTTGTATGCAATATAGAGACTTTAGCCTCCTCACGTCTAAGAGAGATAACTTATCGATACGGCTTTGATGCCGGTCTTCATCGTTAACTTTTCTATTAAGCATGTTGCGTAGTGAAGGTATTTCTAGTTCAACGGGTAAGACTTTTTCCATACCGTATACCATAGAGAAATGGGTATCCCCACTAGATGCCCGTACTGAAGTGCGGTAGCCCCAGAGGGGTAAGGGATCCGATAATCCTAATCTTGACAACTCTCAGTCATCTTGCTGATGATTGCTTTGAGGTTCTTATTAGCGCCTTCAACTGCACCATTGGTGTGTGGTCGATAGGGAGAAGATTTGTCTCTGAATCCCATACTCGTTGACTAATTATGTGACTTATGCCTCAAAATGTAACTCGTTATCTGATATTAGATCATGCGGGACCCCATATCGATAGATAATATTCTTTCAAATGATTTTGGCTAACTTTTTGGCATTCAGCATTGCATATGACTTGACTTTGACCTATTTGGTCAAGTAATCAATGGAATCCAGGATGAACTCATTCCCATTGAAGGATTTGGGTGTAAATTTCCCTATGATGTCGATGCCCCATGTGAAGAATGACCAAGGTGAATTTATATATAATTCCAGCGGAGGTAAGTGCTGAAGGTTGGAAAACTATTGGCATTTAAGGAATCTACGAACATAAGCGGTGCAATCCTGAACCATGGTGGTCCAATAGTAACCCTGCCAAATAATCTTCTTGGCATGCATATGGCCATTTATATGGGGTTCGCATTCCTCATTGTGGATTATCTGTATCATCTCTTCAATGTCACCCCCTGTGATGTAGTGTACGTGGGTTCCATCAAAGTTTCTTTTGAACAATGCTTTATCATAGACAATGTACTTGGCAACCAGTTTGTTGAGGGTTTCTCAGTTTTTCTTGTTGGCGTCTTGAAGGTACCTACTGTGCTTGAGGTGGAGCCAAATGTCATATTACCAACACTCGATCATATCAGAGTCCCCTTTTGTGATGAGCTAAATGTGACAACAATAGGTTGGTTTATCTTGATTTTGGATAAGAAAGGGGCCATCGTTATTCCCTCGGCCATGTGAACCATGGAGACTAAGAAAACAAGGGTATCGGCCAAGATGTTTCTTTCTCGGGGAAAGAAGTGGAAGGTGATATATAAAAATTGGGAGGCCAACTCTTCTAGGTGGGCGTGGAAGGTTAAGAGATTTTCGTCCTTGACTTTCCATCTTTTAAAGACCTGGATGATGATGAAAGCAGAATCTTCATAGACATCTAGGTATTAGATTCCTTTCATGAGAGCGACTTTGAGGTCTACGGTTCATGCCTTATATTCGGTCATGTTGTTGGTGCAGGTAAAATCTATCTTGATGGCAATGGGAGTATGCAAGTCATCAGCGATAATTAGGAGTATCCCAATGCCCTATCCTTTTTTTTGGCAGCGCAGTCGAAGAATATTTTCCATTGAAGGTCCTCTTGAGAGGTGAAAAGGATATCTTCATCCAGGAATTCAGAGATCCAAACGTCGACTCCTTCCATAAGGTAATCAACAAGGTAGTATGAGATGAATCTTCCTTTTATGACTTTTTACGTGATATACACAATATCAAACTCGGATAGCAGTAACAACCATTGGGCCATTCGGATAGATAGGGTAGGTTTCTCGAGCACGTATTTAATAAGATCCATTTGGGATACAATTCTAATGGGAAAAATGATCATGTAGTGCCATAATTTTTGGGTGATCCGAATAAAGGAGACACATGCTTTCTCAAAAGAAGTGTAGTTAACTTCGTACCCGAACAATTTGCAACTGGCGTAGTAGATGGTTTTCTCTTTGTGGGATTTTTCAAGGTATTGGGCTAGCAAAGGCCAAGTTACGGTGTCTATTTCGATCAAGTATAGGAGTAGAGGGAGATTAGGTTACGGTGGCAAGAGTAACAGAGGTCGGATTAGATGCTTCTTAATTCAATCGAAGGCTTCCTAACAAGCTTCATTCCAAGCTTTGGTTGAATCCTTTCAGAGGAGTTTGAATATGGGTTCACAAATAGAAATCAACTGGCTGAAGAACCGGCTGATATACTGTAACTTTCCCAAGAATCCACGGACTTCCTTATCTATTTGGGGTGATGGCATTTTGAGTATGGCTTTCAGGTTGGCAGGATCTACTTCAATCCCCTTCTTGCTAACCATGAATCCCAAATTTTTTCCTTTGGTAATGCGAAAAATGTACTTCTTTGAGTTAAGCCGTATTTAGTATCACCGTAGTCATTCAAAGAACTTTCGAAGAGAGAGAACATGTCCTTCTCGAGTATTAGACTTGATGATCATATCATCCATATAGGCCTAGACCTCTTTGTGTATCAGATCGTTCAAAATAGTTATGTCAACCCTTGGGTAGGTAGCCCATGAATTTTTAAGATCGAATGCATAACTGTGTAACAGAAGGTTCCCCTAGGGGTGATGAATGACGTTCTTTCTTGATGATTTGGTGCATCTTGATCTGATTGTACCTGACAAAGCCATCGAAAAATGACTTAAGAGTGTGACTGGTCGTGTTGTCCACAGTCATGTCGATATAGGGCAGTGCGTAATCATCTTTTGGGGAGGCTTTGTTCAAATCTCGATAATCCATACACATGCGTATCTTTCCTCCTGATTTTGGCACGGGTATAATGTTGGCTAACCATGTGGGATATTCAATTACTCAGATGAAACCTACGTTCAACTGTTTGACCACCTCTTCTTTAATGAGCGACCATTTAGTGAGGAGCTTTTGCTGTTTCTGCTTGATTGGTTTACATTTTGTGAGATTCGAAATCTCGTGCTAACCTATTTCGGGATCAATGTTGGGCATGTTATCGTAAGATCATGCAAAGCCATCCACAAATTCCTTTAGCAGTTCTTCGAGTTGAGCATTCTCATGCTCGTCAAGGGTGGATCGTATCCTAATCTCCCGCAGTTGGCTATTAGAATCGAGATTGATAATAACAATTTCATCTTCATTAATTTGAACGCGGTTATGTTGTTTGTTATTTACCTTATTAATATTAGTCAAGAATTGTTCATTTGTAAAATCATCATCATCAAGAGTTTGATTAGAATTAAGATAATTAATATAAGGTACAATCAGATACTCACGATTTTCTTTTATTTCATTCTTGGGAATAATAGCTTTGATAACCTCATTGAAGGAGGTCTCGGTTACATTATGATCAGAACAAGGAGGAACAGCAAAAGAGGAAGAAATGGGATAAACATCTAGGTTGGGTTGCATCATAGCAGGTGGGTCTAGTATATCATTCCAATTGAGGAGGGGTGCATCAACAGTCTTATTTAGGATGGATGAATCCTATGATGTAGAGACTGAGTGGATCGTGTAGAGTGCCAGTATTAGTATCTACAGATTGAATGAGTCCTCAAAGTCACTTCCATAAAAAACCTCGGCAATAGCTGTCGCTTTCTCAACGAGTGGTTGCACATGATATTAGGAACTTTCGATCCAGGCCACATGGAGGAAAGGCCTTTTTTAGCATTATTGGCTCTAGTATCCCCTGTTGTCAGCGTCCCAGCCCCAGTCCGGGCATGAAGTGCATATTCATGAACATCTGTATCACGTTGACATTATCGTAAGGGTTGTGCTCTAAACAGACTCTATATTTAAAATTATCACCTACTGGGAGTGGAAATGGTATAATTCGAAAGTCATATAAAAGCATATCATATGTCCCATGTTGTATCTCTAGTATCGGGTTCCTAGTGCTTGCAATCTTGGTATTATCATCGTCACCCAAGATGGTGATGACATGCCTTTTCGCGAAGAACTTCAGTTTTTGATTGAGGGAGGAACATACTCTGTTGATGATGTGAAGACACGATTGATTGAGAAATAGGTTGAAACAAGCCGAAATGTCGATGACTTGGAACTCAGTAACGGGATTTATAGAGCCATTCCCTATTGTAAGAATTTATGGATCCCATCACCTCTCGACGAGTATTTTCATAATCACGCATTGTGATAAAATTTAGAGCAAGGTCGCTTATTGTCAAACCCAAGCAGTAAGGTCCTTAATAGGCAAACATTGAGTGCTGATCCGTTATCAATGAGTGAGAGTGGGACTGTCTTCCCCATTACATCAATGGAGATATTGAGAGCATAATTATGATTAGGATAAAACTTTGGGATTTCTTCTTCGAAGAAGGAGAGCATTATAATAGATGTTAAGTACTTGACTAGGTTCATGAATTCTTCTGGAGTGGTGGAAGAAGGGAATGTGGTCCCGGTAGGCAATTTTATCAAGGCATTTCGATGTAGCTGGGAAGACATAAAGAGTCCCCATAAGGGGTGATATTGGCCTGAGTTTTTTGACCACACCCTTTCTTTCATCTGTTATTTCTGATGGAGGATTCAGACTCTGGTAGTGCCTCCCAGATCTTGTCGTATAGTTCATAGAAGAGGGTAAGAATAGAAACCCTATTTTTTCATCTATCTCGAGTTATTCAGGAACTTTATCGATCTTTCCTAGCAGATCTTTAAACAATATTATCCCATATACAGTGATCACTGGGATAACCTTTTCCTGGCTTGGCTATTTATCTGAACTATCAAATTTATCCTCCCATCCGGTGGCAACGATTCCATCCTTCCACGAGAAGTTAATGCATTCCACAACCTCAATGGCTTCTTCATATAAATCCTCCCACACAATGAGAAGATGCAGAAGTCAAGGGACCAACCGCTCTTGTAGTCTTAAGGCATCGGGTGACTCGGATATACTGCAAATCTCATTGGTCTGTCAGAATAAGCCTGCCATGATTTAAACTGCATTGCCCAAACTGACTTCATTAACGATTACCACCCAATTATCTGACTCTCGAGCCCACTTTCGATCTTCTATGAGCAGTGTGCTGAACGTATGGTAGTCAATAGTCATCCTTGAGGGCAATTTCGGCCCGAACTCTAGGAGCTGGTTTAGTACTGCTGGCAATTCCATATCCTTCCCTTCGGACTGGGTACGAACGGCAATGCATGCTCTTATAAATAGCGACAGGGCTTGATCGGGAAAATAGGTATAGTGTAGGAGAAAATATGGGCAAACTTTAAGGGGTTTGGGTGAATATATGAGTATAATGGGTAATTTACTGGTTACAATCTGGGTAGATGGGTCGAATTTTGAGTCATTTTCCCGGACGATAGCATTTTCATGATTTGGAAGTGTATTGTGAGTAGTGTTTAGTTTAGGATTAGATGGTGGGGAGATAATATCCTGGTTAATCAGACCTTGGATTACATTTCAGAGATGGAAGCACTGATCAGTTGTATGGCCGGTATTTTGATGGAAATCACAATGGGCATCGGGTTTGAAGTTTTTAGGAAGTGGGTTGGAAATGGACAAGGCTCTAACGACTTGATGAGATTTCATCTTGATAGGGCTTGATAAACTTCAGAGAGGGGATCATACAACTCAGTGTATTCTTTTATGATGGGTTGGCATAACTTTCTGGCACCCAAGAGGTAGAAATAGGGCTGTAAATTAGGCTGGGTGAGCCGAGCTTGGGGTTTCTTAGGCTCGGCCCGAACTCACTTACCCATGCTCAAGCTCGAGCTCGGCCCGAATTATTTTTTCCCACCTAGGCCCGAACTCGGCTTATATATATTACGGGCTTCGGGCCCGATTTCAATTTTTTTTGTTAAAAAAGTTTGAATTAATTTTTTTTCTTGTATTTCCATCATGGACATAATTACACATTAAAATCTAATTGATATTTCATGAAATAAAATATATAATTATGAAATGTATTAAATTAAAATGAGGGAAATAAGAGTGAAAACCTACAAATGCTTTTTAAATTTGATACATTTAGCAAAATTTGATCACTAACAAAGGCCTATTGGGACTTGAGCAATTATTAAATCAAATACCCATAATGATAATAACAATAAAATCACAAAATTGAAATTCACATGTAATCTAATGTATTATGACAAATGATTTTTTTTTTAAAAGTCGTAAATGAAATAAAAGAACGAAACCTAATTAAACAATGTTAACATAAATATGTTATATTATATAAATTATTTATTTATTTATTTATAAATATGAAGTTCGGGCTTCGGGCCCAATTCGGGCTTGGCGAGGTTCAGCTCAAGCTCAGCCTAAAATTCATTCAGGCTTGAAATTTTGGCTCAGGCTCGGCTCAGCTCGGCTCAAACTCAAATAAAGCTCGGCCCGAAAATAGCGGGCGGGCTTCGGGCGCTCAATTTACAGGCCTAGGTAGAAAGCTGTGAGATGTTTTTGAAGGTCAAAACTGTAGCGGGTTTATCATATTTTCTTGGAGTAAACTATCCGGATACTTTCTTTGGATCAACTTTAGTCTTGACAAGACTTTATTCAATCTCCACCCCTGCTTTCTGAAGAGCTCAGAAATGGGGGTAATATTGTCCTCCCATCGTCGCTCATCAGTACTAACTTGCTCCTCTTCGAAGGGCCGGTTGGTCATGGTGGTCGCTTTCTCCCTCCTCCTTGCATGAAATGACTGCAATTTTCTTCTAGATTATGCTTGAGAAGTTATAAATCATGGCGTGTAATATCCAACTCCTCGTTGTACTTGTACTGTGACATGAATTCATGGGCAACATCCTCACAACTACGAATTCTAGAATCCTCGAGTGATAAGAACTAGCAAAGAACGTTGTCCTTCGAAATCTGTTGGAACATTTGGGCCATTATTTTCTCAGAGGCATCTAGGAGAGTTATGGCTCGATGGTAACTTCGGACATGAATAATAAAGGCCCCATTATCCTCGAACTTCTCAATGTTGGGCATCATGAATTTTTATGCAAGCCTTGCTTTAGGGTATGGGGACATATGGGTGTAATCCATGTAGTTCCCAGAGATTAGGACCTGGTCAAACTTCTTGGTCAATAGATTAAGGTCCTCCTTGATCTTCTTCAACTCTTCTTTCCTCGGATCAACAGGTACTGATAGGTTAGCGCATGGCTGGGCAAGATTCGGCATAGGGAGCTGAGCTGGTGGTGGCCCATTCGCATGAGGGTCATGTGGGGCGTGCTGATATTCTTTAGGGACCCAAATAGGCTCAGGTGAGGATGGACCCATAGCTCAAGGGAAGAGGACCTCAAGATCTTATGAAATAGGGTACCGATTTCACTACATCTCATAAACCTTGATTTGAAGGTTGTCAATCTTGGTGGTAAATTGGACTAGAACCATCATCGAATCAGGCTGCACATTCAGTACATGGTTTGCATATCCATGAAGAGTTGGTGAAGGTGGATTCTGGACTCGGAGGAAGTATCGAGAGAGATAATGGAGCTTCGAGTCGATTTAATGAAAGACTAAAGCCAATAGGGAGCCAGGATAAGGATTGGGTATGCGATTGACTTGATAAGGAAGAATGATTCGAATTTATTGAGAAAATGAAGAATCTTTTATAGGAAAAGAGGATAATGCTTTCGATAATTTTTTTAGAAAGAGGAAGAGAACGTTTTTGGGTATTTTTTTGAGAAAAGTAAGAAAAATGTTTTTTTGATAATTTAATAATAGAGGAGGGGAAATATTTTTGACACTTTTGGTAAGGACGGAGTAACAACGAGAGAAGAGTCTCAACATGATTATTATTATGTTTATGTTTTTACTTATATTAGGTTTACCTAAATGCAAATGAAATTTCGGACGGGACCCGAGCCTGGGAAAAATTGGGTTTAAAAAATATGTAAAACATGGTATGATTTGTTGCCAGGCTCATGGACAGTGTCCTATTTTTGAAAAGGACGAAATTGAGAAAAAATTTGGGTTGCATGACGACCCGATATTTCGACAGAGGTTCGAGTAGTAACTGACAAACTAAATATGAGTGCCCTAGGTTTAATTCCTATATGAGGGTATGCAGTTATTGGGTTAGTGGAAAGGTTCCCCCCTTTGTCATGACTTCCATAATATGTGTCTTGCTTTTGAGGGCAGTCGGTATATGTGGACAAGCTATATGATATACCTGAGTGTTTGTGAATTGCCTCACTATATACCTCATGGAGACAATATATGTGAGAGATAATTAGATATACTCGACATACGTGAATGAATTCCCTGCTATATACCTCCCTTCATGACTTCGGTAAAGCATTACGATGCGGGGACAACCATTTGATATACGTCGAAGGTACTTTCCCAATGGAAGGTGGGAGTCATATTGCTTAGGCTAACTACGACCTGCCGAACCAACACCCATCACAAAGTGACTCCCTAATAAGGAAGAATGTACAAGTATGATATAAAGTAAATCTAGAATAGAGCATGAATATTACACTAAGCATGGACATATGAGTGATGTGTGAATATCTATAAGTGAGTGTGTGGTAGTGATCTTAAGCATAAGTGTGAGTGATCACGGATATATACACAAGTGTGATAAGTGGAGGTGCGTGCTAGTTACACCTAAGCATGGATGTTCTAAGTGGTGTGTGAAACACGAGGATACAAGTGAACCTATATACAAGTTTAGGTAGTGTGAGGTGTACATGGAGAGTATTTACAAGTGTGAAGTGAAAAGTGAGTTGTAAGTGATATAAACATGAGGTAGATGTATACATGAAATAATAGAGGAGAAAAAGGGAACATACAGGTAGGTGTATACGCACAAGCGAAACATGATAACACCCATGCAAATAGAATCTAGACCTCTTATATTAGTCTATACCCAACGGAGTCACAACTGTGGCCATCCCGAGATCTTCCTCCATCTTGCCCAAGGGTACTTTCGGGGGGGGGGGGGGAGGGGGAGATAAATGTACCGCGCCCCTTGCTACATCGTGGGGTGCTTCAACCATCGTCGGTTTTGGGGTGATGTAAATAGATGAGTCTCCAACCTATTTTTCACAAAACAGGAAAAAGAACATGTCGCCACATCTAGAGAGCGGCATCAAAGAAAAATTGATGCATGCGAAACCAATAGTTAAGAGGATTGTGGGTAAAGGTATGGAATGGGAAGGTGTTAGGAACCCATCCCACACTTTCGGTCTTTCATAAGCTTGTGTCTCCTTAATTTCTCCGTGAAGTGTGTGTACATGTATATATAAGTGGATATCGGAATTGTCTGACTCATATCATGGAAAATATGGAATGAGGTTATCCATAGGAATGTTCCCAAAATAATAATTAGAAAAATATGATGTGTATGCTTATCAAGATATTGATCGTTATGATAAAACGATAATATATGTATAGATAAGATGTGAGAATGACTCATAAGTATGATATATGTGAATTAACTATGGATAGAATAGGAAAAATGATGAAAACAGGAAAATAGGACTCGAGTCTTGGATTTTAGCCCGAGATGCCTACGTTTCATATAAAGGCATCAAAGTCCATGTACTTCGCATGAAACACAAGGGTGGGGTTTATCCCATCGATTCAAATGGGAGTTTATTATATATATATGTGTGTGTGTGTGTGTGTGTGTGTGTGTGTGTGTGTGTATGTGTGTGTGTGTATGTGTGTGTGTATAAAAGACATTTTTAGTTTTGAGAAAATGTGATGAAGAATCCCGTCAGAATTTATAAGTGTAATGCTCTTTTTCTTTATTTTGAGTTTTTTTTATAGAAAATAAATTATGTGAAATATAACTAATAAAGGATGAGATATTAATGTGTATGATCTAAAGTAAAAGATAAATAGAGAATTCATATAGCTAATGTGAAAACAAAGAAATTTAAAGAGAGAAGGATGTTATGACTTCTTTGGAGACTTGAAGCTCGACATTGATCCTTCATGAGCTTCTTTGAAAATTGGGATGAATTTAGGATGGGAGAGAAAAAGAGTTTTGCTAAATTGGGAATTATAATGATGGGAATGAAAGGTGGAAAGGAATTTCACACAAGGAAACTTTGCTGATTGTAGAAGAATGTTGCCGAGATCACTGATATTGATGGATCTCGGGTCCCTTTCGAAGTGAGATCATGATTTCCTCATATAGGGTAGGGGAACTGACGCTCGTTACAGTCCTTTCCCAACCAATCGGTAGGTAACACAAGACACACTACCAATAGGCAGGAAAATGGGTCTGCCAATTGGTAGTCTCGTGTAGATTTACCAGAAAAATTATCATAAAATGCAATCTGTAAGTCCAAATAACGCATGAGGCATACCGTTAGAAGGGTAATTCAAAGACCTTTAAGAATCCTATAGGCCCCTACCAGGTTCAAGATTTGAATTTGGGTCAAACGGGGCTTGGAAGCGCCCGTCGGTCCTTTAGACTGAAGATTATCGAACGAAGATGGATCGTTCGTTCAAACCGTAAGTCTAAATCGCGCACGAGGTGGAACATTGAAAAAGTTATGCGAGGTACTTTGTTGTTACAAATGGATTCACTTGGTTTAGGGAGTTGACTTTTGTCAAATGGGGCCCGAAAGCTCCTAGTGACCTTTCAGAGTAGAACAGATCGTTCGTCCGTACCGTAAGGTTGATTCACGCATAGGGTATACCGTTGGAAAGGGTATTCAATTCCTTTTTAAGACTCATTCAGTCTTGTTCTAGATGAAGAGTTGACTTTGGTCAAACATAGCTCGAGAGTGTCTAATGGCATTCGAATTAGTTTTGGGGGGAAAATGAATCATTCTTCCAAACGATTATGTCGTTTCTTGCATGGGAAAGACCACTGGAAAGGTTTTTTAGTACCTTTCGAGGATCCATTGAGCTTTATCACTAATGTAAAAGTTAGTTGGGGTCAAATCGGGGCTCGAGAGTGCCCGATGGCCTCCAAAATCGATTTTCGGTAGTAAAATGGTCCGTTTGTCTGAACCGTTATGCTTTTTCTGCACGGAGTTGACCTTTGGAAAAGGTATTTGGATACCTTCAAGTATTCATTGAGCTTTTATTCTTATGATAGAGTTTATTGAGGTCATATGGAGCCCACGAGCGCCCAATGGCCTCTCGTTTAGTACTCGGAGTATGACCTAGGGTTTGTAGTTAATGGGGAGGTGCTAAGGACCTAAGGAGAGATTTAACGGGTCTTATAATGTGGTGTCTACACTCAAAATTCATCCGTGATCGTGTTTGGTTAGTTTGTGAAAGAGAGTGGACACTACCCACAGTGACTGTAGATAAAGTAGATAATGTTCATGGACATATGATGACTTTAAATGGAGTAATTTTAATTCTCGCGGTTTGAGTGCCATATCTAGAGACATCACCCCTGATGAGTTCCACCACATCATGACATGAACCACGTCTAGGATACACTACATCTCACGTTCGAGGGTACCAACGTTGTAAAGGCATCTAAGCTTCAAAATTAGACCACCCAATTTGAGACCATTACCATGCTAGAGTCCGAGTCTTTTGATGAATTTTGTGCTCATTTTTTTGACATAGTTGATTCTAGTTTTTATTTGGACAAAAATATTTTCGAGACAAGAAAATTTTGAGGTCATTCCTTTACCTCTTTATTCTGAGGTCACCAGGCTAAATTCATTAGGGATCGTAGACACTCTTAGGTTAGAAGAACTTGTAGGAGATCGTCCAATATATGAGATTGATATGTTCCTTAAAACTATTAAACCTAAGGATATAGGGATTGATTTAAAGACACAAACTAAGAAAAAGAATAAAGAAAAAGGTTGTGAGTTCAAATCTGAAGTTGATTCTGATGTTGACGACTTGTCCCTTTTTGTCAAAAAATTCAAAAAGTTTCTCAAATTTTCTAAAGAAAATTCTTCCAAAGAAAATATTTTTGAGAAAAATAAAAATAAAAATGAGGGAATGAGTGAGGGAGAGTTAGAGGATGAGATTAGCAGTTATAAATACGAGGGTAAAGGGAACAAGGCACATGAGTGTCCCACTACGCTTAAGAGAAAGGGAAGGAAATTTGCGAATAAAGTCACTCTTAGTGATAGTGACACTGAGTCAGTTGATTTAGGGGGAGAATCACTACATGAATCGTGTGTTACGTTCATGACTAGTCATGTTAGCACTTCTAGTTTGTCCCACGCCGATGAGAACATATATGGAAGCCTAAATGATGTTTCAAGTCATTCTGGAGATAGTGAGAGTTCGAAAGAGTGTAACAACCCCCATTTTCTCATGTAAAGGTTAGCCAAACATAGTGCTCCGAAGATAAGGATTATTATACAATCTATATCATTCTCAGCGTCAAGACTATAAAAATATATTTTTGTAAACCATATTTGAATTTAAAACTAAATTTAAATTGATATCCAAGGGAATAATGAAATCCAACATCCACATAATATGAACAAAACAAAAAATAAGCATAAGTGTCTCTAAACAACTGAAATAAAATAGACTTCGAACTTATGGACATACAATAATAAAAAATAATATAACTGAAATGAAGAAGAAGCCTAGTCTAGAATTAATTATCTGAAGTCCGACGCACAAGATGAGACTGCAAGGCTGATATCTCGACAACCCTGCTATCCATGTCTAGGAGAACTTGGGGGGGGGGAATTTATTATTTGGGTCAAGGTTCTAGAGTTGTAAGAATTAACTTACTAATTTGAATGAAAAAGTACAGTCAATTCAAAGTGAACATCTCCCATCGTTACTTACGCATATTAAAAATCTCTCCCTTCATCTAAGAGCAATGTTAAATGTACAACCACCCAAGTCCAATAGTAGATGTCGGATAAATGTACCAATGTAAATATAATGATGCATCTATCATAATTAACATACTCAAATAGAGTCATTTACATTCTAGTTATTGCCACCCAAGTTACCCCAGACACTACCCATAGAGTGACATAACCCTGTATCATGTATACTACATAATATTGTCAATGTCATTTTTATTGTCTACATCATTAGACTGAGAACTTATCTGATTCACTTTTATTTGTTTATATATATGTCCTCATATATAATCGACACTAAGGAATCTACCAATAACATCTCATTCGTGCTCTATCTGTAAGTCTGGAGGAGTTTCCTATCCAAATCGGACATCACAATACACATACAAGTGGGAATGTCCCTACGCCATACACCATTGTGTGGTTCATACTCCTAATGGTGACAATAGCTCCCAGCTAGGGATGGCAACGGGTCAGGTTTTGGGTGGGTTTGATAAAACCCAAACCTATCGCACGAAAAGAAAGATTAACCCGCCCTACCACGCGATGCATTAAGTTTTAAACCCCAAACATATTTAAGTATAATCTCCCTAAACCTGTTCCCGCCCCACCCTGCACGCTTAAATTAAACGGGTCAAAACTAGGCCTGCCCCGAGGGTTAAAATTCATAATTTTTACTTTTTTTAAAACTGAATTTATTCTATAACAAATGAAAATAGTGAGTTTTTAATTAATTTATAACACTTTGAATACCACTATTCTGAAAACGATAGGACCCCCAATTTTAAATTTTACAAAAAGTAATTTCCTTTTAGATGCGGAATAAAGATGGTTCAACTAACCAAGTACATGAACCAAATTTTAATTTCTTTCAAATTAAAATTAAACTTAACTCAAAGTGAAATTAAATTAATCAACAAAAACTTTTTTCACTTTAACATATTAACTCAACCCAAGTCCTAGAAATTTTCCTAACAATAAATATTCAATTTGCAATTTTAGGCCAAACCAAAATTTATCCAATAAAATTAATGACTTGAATTAAATGTATATATACCCAAATTAAATTAGCACCAAATTAAATAAACTAATTTTATCTTTTACCTAAGCATGCATCTATTCTGAATTTGCAAAAGATAAAATAGACAAACCACTATGCCGTGACGTACGAGGAAAAATCCACAATGGGAAAAAATCTCGGACGACCCTAGCCTCAAATACACTAAGTACGGTTTCACAAGTACAAGATAAAAAGACTTACAACACTCGACTTGACTCCGTCCAAGCCCCGACGCTCCTTCTTGTACACACCTATGGCTAGCGAATAACCATGGAGGTCCCCCGCGGTCTCGGAATCCACCTATCGGACTATTTCGGTCACCGCCACCGGAATAAGGTGCCTTTCTTCGAGAGGGTATGTCACAATAAACAATCTTCTTCTTTGTGGGATGTAGAAGCAAACCCAAACTTCTCTTCTTTGAGGTGTAGAGAAAAAATCGATTCCAAACACTCCAATAAAGGATATATATTAAGGAACTTGGAATAAACTAATATGGGTGTATCCCAAAAGTATTTAAGGATGATTTTCTTGAAAAGAAAAACACTCAAAACTTGAACCTTTTCATGGAAAAATTAAACTCTAAAAAACTCTCTCTAGGAGAAGGAAGAATATGAAAATTTTGGTTACAAAGAGTTGGTTCCCGAACATAAGTAATTCTAGAAAAATTATTGGTAACAAAAGAGTGGAGTGGTGGAGAAAACTTCCAAACAACTGCCCAAAAAATTTCCCCCCGGAATTCTTGTTCGAATGAGATTTTCGTTCGAACGACCCTTATAACGAAGTTCCAGAGACCAAGGGGAAAAATTCATTGGCAAAACCGTTCGAACGAAAAACTCGTTCGAACAACAATATCGAACGAAGTCCCAGAATGGTCGAAATTCGATTTTAAGCCCAGAAACTTTATTTTAAAGTTCTAAAGAAACCTTCTGAAAATAAACTTCGGTTTAAAATAAAATTACACCCTTTATAAAATATATTCCAAATCTTCCTATATATATAAATATGCATTCATACATTTTGGAGACTATGGAATATGATGTTGATGACGTGAAACTAGGCACATGTAAACCGACATATGATGAAGCTTTATAATCTTGGCCGCTACGTCTTCAACTAACCCGTCATAGGCTTGGATGCATACACTTGAACATTATCCTATGACTCAAATATTTTTGTCCGAAATTGTTCCAACACTACATTAAGACTCAATTGGAGACTTGTGTCCTTACAAATCTCCCCCTTTGGCTATTCCAGGACAAAAACCAAACAAAAATCCTAAAGGGCCGTCATGCTCTACTAGACTTAAAAAAATATCCCACCCAAAATGAAAATCTTGCCACAAAACCCAAGGATCAATATCTTTGCCGATGAAAGTCACCATTCAGAAAAATTCCTTCACACTTAAGCAAACTACATCAAGAATATTAAATGCATGTAAAATAGATACTCCCCCTAAATTAATTCTCCCCTTTATCAAATGAATGACCTACTTAGAAAGACGTCCCCCCTTAAGATAAATCTCCCAAACTAAAATAGATACTTTTTGTTCAGGAATAGACAAAGGATAAAAAACTAATTTAAACATGATGAAGCTTAGAGAGATAAGAACATGAAAGCATATGGACAACAAAATCGAAACTAATCCATATAAATAATAATGGATACCAACGAAGATGCAAAAAAATGATATAAATGTGTAACATAAGATACTGATCATGTGATATCAACAACAATATGCAACAAGATAGATACCAATTATGAATTAGAAGCATAGATGGACTAGAAAGCGAGGCAAAGAAAAGATACCATATATATGTAGACATAATGACCATCACTTACGCACATGCACATATATATAGGTATAGACACCACACATGACACAAAATACAATAAGCTTTTCATACTCATATGGGAAAAAAGGGTCACTTGGAAACGGAAGTGTAGGAGTGAGAACCAACAACAATTAAATTTAGACCCAATCACTTAAAACATGTTCACGGAGTTCTCATTTGATTGCAAACTTCATCAAATTTGAATATAACCTCATGTGACAATATATATTGAACTCAATGAACAAACATACACAATGCATAGAAGCTTAGAATTTTGATGATTCTACAAACCAATAGAGTCATGACATTGAAAGTACAACTAGGATAAACAGACATTGTGCAAATCGTTGATATACCATCCAAACTCCCTCAATATAAGCATATTATTTTAATCTTTTGAATGAATAAATCAACTAAATAAAATAGGCCTTGGAAAATATTTTCTTTTAATGCCATTATTCTTTTAGGCCATTGAACCACGTATTTCTTTTAGGTCCAAGCAAACGGTGGCTTACTCGCAAATGATAATTTTTCCTTTCGGAGTCTTTCCCCGTGCACATGATATATATGTAATCTTTTATAGCTCAATTTTCACGTGCAACGAATTTTAACATGCACTAGTCCTCCTAGGTCACATAACATGTAGATGACAAGATTGGTAGGATAACACCTCACAAAGAACAAATATACATATGAAGTTATAAATTCAAGTGGGCTCGAGCATGTGTGAATTGAGGCATATAAAAATAGAATCAATTATATCAACACAAAATCCAACTACTCCATGTAAGCATGGTAAATAACATTTGAAGGATTGACAATCTAAACCAAAATTTCTAGCCACATGGAAGCGAAAAAGAAGGGATTCAAATACAAGTATATGCCACATAGAGTGTGTCAAACTAAAATACAAAAAAAAAAAAAAAAAAAATCTTTTTGAGTTTTTGAAATTTTCTTTTAAACCAACCAAACAAAAATATTTACTCCAAAAGACAAACAAAAATCATTTATATTTTTCATTAAGCCTAAATTAGTAAAAGGTGAAACTCAAATGATAAACAAAAATGTTTTTGTATTTTTTATTTATTTAATGCAAACTAAAATGAAAGAACTATAATACAAAAGATAAACAAACATCATAATTCTAGCATGTGATATGTGATAAAGCAATGAATAGAAAATGATTAAGAAGCATACAATTAACATGATAAATGTAGCTTGAAGCACAAAAGCTAAAGTATGCAAACGACTAACACATTCACTCTTTAGATTTTGCAAGGGTGGAAGCATGTGAAAGTAAATGGGAATAAAAAATACTATTTTGTAAAGATACCAAGTCGAATCGCCTAACCCAAACCAATGACGAATGACTATCTCGGGGTGTAGGAATCTTGGCTACCTCGGTTGCCTTACTTTGGGATTTTCTAGGACCTCGTTTAAGATCAAAAGAAAATTTCCTAAGATGACCTTTTCGACCACAATGTGAGCACCTAAAGAATCGTAGAAAAGACTTACCTAAGGAATGATCTATAACATTATTCCCAGAGGATTCTCCTAAAACATTGGTTTTGTCGTTAAAAGTTGACTCTTTTCAAGTATCGAAGCCTAAACCACAAGTGTCATTTTTTATTTGAACCGTTCCTAATATTTTATCTAGTTTTTTCGAACGACACTCCAAATCAAATTTGACTTTACTAGAGTCTTTTAATTTATTTCCTAAATCTAAAATGTGAGACTCTAATAAAACATTGCGCTCTTTAAACGCAAGAAGCCCCTTTTTCAAGGATTCCATTAAACCTTTAAGGCTATCTCTCTCGCCTTCTACATATTCAAGCTTCTCACGAAGAGCTCTCTCACGTGTCTTAAGGTCTTCCACTAAAACACTCTCATCAATGACCTCGACACGCTCTTTCAAACTAGCTTCTAACTTCAAATTTGCTATTTTTAATTTAATAGATTCTTCATATAATTCTTAAAATGCAAATTGAAGTTCACTCACATCAATCTCATTTTCACTTTCACTCTCTCTTTCTTCTCCACTCTCACTACCATCATCTCTTTAGTATTCACAAATTATGACCTTGGAAGTGTCATGTGTTAAAATTTCATCACCAAAGGAGTCCTCACTTTCACTCACATGACTTTCCATAAAAGCCACAAAGTTGGGCTTAGTGGGGGAATCGGGTCCCTCTTCCTTATCACTATCACTAAGGCTTGCATAATAAGAAATTGCTTGCTTACCCTCTCTCCTTAGTTTAGTGGGGCACTCTTTTGTCCTATGGCCATACCCTTCACAACCATAACACCTATTTGACTCGTCCCTATTTAAATTTTCATTAAAAGTTTTAGGGATCTTCTCGACTTTGTCATGCTTAGAATTTTCAAATTTCTTAAAATCATTTTAAAAATTTTCTTTGTTAAATTTAAGAAATTTTCGAAACATCCTAGCAAACATAGCCATATCTTCCGAGTCACTCTCACTTTCACTCTTTACTACTTGTTTTTTCTCCTTTCGGGATTTCAAAGCAACGCCCTTATCTATTTTCTTTTCAGTTTTAGAGGGAAACATGTCTAGTTCATAGGTTTGTAAATCACCTACGAGCTCTTTTAATTTCGTAGAGGCTAAAGTGGGTAAAGAATTTAACACGGTCACCTTAGGAATAAATCTATCGGGTAAGGACCTTAAAATTTTCTTTACTACTCGGTTGTCGATTATTTTCTCTCCCAAATTAAAAGATGAATTAACTATATTGGAAAGTCTAGCATAAAATTCATCGAAAGTTTCTTTTTCATTCATTTTGATGGTTTCAAATTGAGTGGTGAGGTTTTGGAGTTTAGAAGCTTTTGACACTAATTCCTTCATGAGTGAGTTGTAAAATATCCCAAGCTTCTTTAGCGGTTTTACACGTCATAATGCGTCAGAATTCATCCGGTGTGACCGCTCTAAACAAGGCATTTAGACCACGAAAATTAAAATTTGCAAGTTTAAATTCATTCCCACTCCATCTATCAGTGGATTTGGGAACACGGTCATTTTCTACTAAACATATAGGTGGGGACCACCCGTTAATGACAGATAACCAAACCCTCTCATCTAGAGACCTAAGTGCCGAACACATATGTGCTTTCCAATATGCGTAATTAGAACCAATTAGAAAATGAGAGGACCCCCAATTTTAAATTTTACAAAAAGTAATTTCCTTTTAGATGCGGAATAAAGATGGTTCAACTAACCAAGTACATAAACCAAATTTTAATTTCTTTCAAATTAAAATTAAACTTAACTCAAAGTGAAATTAAATTAATAAACAAATACATTTTTCACTTTAACATATTAACTCAACCTAAGTCCTAGAAATTTGCCTAATAATAAATATTCAATTTGCAATTTTAAGCCAAACCAAATTTTATCCAATAAAATTAATGACTTGAATTAAATTAATATATACCCAAATTAAATTAGCACTAAATTAAATAAACCAATTTTATCTTTTACCAAAGCATGCATCTATTATGAATTTGCAAAAGATAAAATAGACAAACCACTACGCCGCGATGTACGAGGAAAAACCCACAACGGAAAAAAATCTTGGACAACCCTGGCCTCAAATCCACTAAGTACGATTATATAAGTACAAGAAAAAAAGACTTAAAACACTCGACTTGACTCCGTCCAAACCCGACGCTCCTTCTTGTACACACCTCTACCTAGAGAATAATCACGGAGGTCCATCGCGACCTCGAAATCCACTAATCGGACTTTTTCGATCACCGCCACCCGAACAAGGAGCCTTTCTCCGAGTGGGTATGTCACAACAAACAATCTTCTTCTTTGTGGGATGTAGAAGAAGATCCAAACTTCTCTTCTTTGAGGTGTAGAGAAAAACCCGGTGGCAAACACTCCAAGCAAGGATATATATTAAGGAACTTGGAATAAACTATTATGGGTGTAAACAAAAAGTGTTTAAGGATGATTTTCTTGAAAAAAAAACACTCAAAACTTGAACCTTTTCATGGAAAAATTAAACTCTCAAAAACTCTCTCTCGGAGATGAAAGAATATGAAAAAGTTGGTTACAAAGAGTTGGTTCCCGCACATAAGTAATTTAGGAAAAATTAGTGGGAACAAAAGAGTGCAGTGGTGGAGAAAACTGCCAAAAAACTGCCCAAAAAATTTCCCGTCGGAAATCTCGTTCGAACTAAATTTTCGTTCGAATGAAGTCTCATTTGAACGACCCTTCTAACGAAGTTCCAGAGGCCAATGGAAAAAATTAGTTGTCAAACTCGTTCGAACAACATTCTCGTTTGAACGAAAAACTCATTTGAACCACAATATCGAACGAAGTCCCAGAATGGTTGAAATTTGATTTTAAGCCCAGAAACTTTATTTTAAAGTTCTAAAGAAACCTTCTGAAAATAAACTTCAGTTTAAAATAAAATTACACCCTTTAAAAAATATATTCCAAGTCTTCCTATATATATAAATATGCATTCATACCTTTTGGAGACTACGGAATATGATGTTGGTGACGTGAAACTAGGCATATGTAAATCGGCATATGATGAAGCTTTATAATCTTGGCCGCTACGTCTTCAACTAACCCGTCATGGGCTTGGATGGATACACTTTAACATTATCCTATGACTCAAATGTTTTTGTCCGAAATTGAGCCAACACTACATTAAGACTCAATCAAAGACTTGTGTCCTTACAAATCTCCCCCTTTGGCTATTTCGAGACAAAAACCAAACAAAAATCCTAAAGGGCCATCAATCTCTACTAGACTTAGAAAAATATCCCACCCAAAATGAAAACCTTGACTCAAAACCCAAGGATTAATATCTTTGCCGATGAAAGTTGCCATTCAGAAGAATTCCTTCACACTTAAGCAAACTATCAAATGTATAGGGAATATCAAGAATATTAAATGCATGTAAAATAGATACTCCCCCTAAATTAATTCTCCCCTTTATCAAATGAATGACCTACTTAGAAAGACGTCTCCCCCTAAGATAAATATCCCAAACTAAAATAGATACTTTTTGTTCAGGAATAGACAAAGGATAAAAACTAATTTAAACATGATGAAGCTCAGAGAGATAAGAATATGAAAGCATATGGACAACAAAATCGAAAATAATCCATAGGAAATAATGGATACCAACGAAGATTTAAAAAAAATGATATCAATGTGATACATAAGATACTAATCATGTGATATCAATAACAAGTTGTAACAAGATAGATACCAATTATGAATTAGAAGCATAGATGGACTAAAAAGCGAGGCAAAGAAAAGATACCATATATATGTAGACATAATGACTATCACTTACGCATACACATATATATAGGTATAGACACCACACATGACACAAAATAAAATAAGCTTTCCACACTCGTATGGTAAAAATGCATCAGATGGAAATGGAAGTGTAGGGGTGTGAACTAGGAACAATTAAATTTAAACCCAATCACATAAAACATGTTCACAAAGTTCTCATTTGATTGAAAACTTCATCACATTTGAATATAATTTCATGTGACAATATAGATTGAACTCAATGAACAAACATACACAATGCATACAAGCCTAGAATTTTGATGATTCTACAAACTAATAGAGTCATGACATTGAAAGTACAACTAGGATAAAAGGACATTGTGCAAACCGTTGATATACGATCCAAACTCCCTCAATATAAGCATATTATTTTAATCTTTTGAATGAATAAATCAACTAAACAAAATAGGCCTTGGCAAATATTTTCTTTTAATTCCGTTATTCTTTTAGGCCTTTGGACCATGTATTTGTTTTACGTCCAAGCAAACAGTGGCTTACTCGCAAAGGATTATTTTTTCTTTCGGAGCCCTTCCCCGTGCACATGATATATATGTAATCTTTTATCGTTCAATTCTCGCGTGCAATGGATTTTAACACGCACTAGTCCTCCTAGGTCACATAACATGTAGATGACAAGATTGGTAGGATAACACCTCACAAAGATCAAATATACATATGAAGTTATAAATTCAAGTGAGCTCGAGCATGTGTGAATTTCGGCATATAAAAATAGAATCTATTATATTAACACAAAATCCAACTACTCCATGTAAGCATGGTAAAGAACATTTTAAGGATTGACAATCTAAACCAAAAGTTCTCTCCACATGGAAGCGAAAAAGAAGGGATTCAAACACAAGTGTATGCCACATAGAGTGTCAAACTAAAATACACACAAAAAAATCTTTTTGAGTTTTTGGAAATTTTTTTAAAACCAACCAAACAAAAATATTTACCCCAAAAGACAAACAAAAATCATTTGTATTTTTCATTAAGCCTAAATTACTAAAAGGTGAAACCCATATGATAAACAAAAATCTTTTTTTATTTTTTTTATTTAATGCAAACTAAAATGAAAGAACTATAAATCGAAAGATAAACAAACATCATAATTCTAGCATGTGATATGTGATAAAGTAATGACTAGAAAATGATTAAGAAACATACAATTAGCATGATAAATATAGCATGAAGCACAAAAGCTAAAGTATGCAAACAACTAACACATTCAACCTTTAGATTTAGCAAGGGAGGAAGCATGTGAGAGTAAATGAGAATAAAAAATCCTATTTTGTAAAGCTACCAAGTCGGATCGCCTAACCCAAACTAATGACAAATGACTATCTCGGGGTGTAGGAATCTTGGCTACCTCGGTTGCCTCACTTTGGGATTTTTTAGGACCTCGTTTAAGATCAAAACAAAATTTCTTAAGATGACCCTTTCCACCACAATGTGAGCACCTAAAGACTTGGCAAAAAGACTTACCTAAGTAATGATTAAACATCTGGTAAATTATTAAATTCCTTTTTCCTTATAAAATACATTTTACCATCCAATTAACTATTTAAGTCCTGTTCCTTTAGGACAATACTTTAAACAATCTAGTTAATTTCTTTCAGTAATTACCCCACAAATTACCCTCTAGCTATCCCATATGGATTTCCATAACCATCCTGTGTTAATGATTTACCATCACATAAATTACTAAATTCTTTTCTTTATAAAATACAATTAACCATCCAATTAATTTATTTTCACAATTATTAGTAACGTGACTAATCAATTTTTAAGAAATCCCACGGTTACCCCTACACGGTCCCACCAACTTGTATGAACTCCTAAAATTCTCCCTAAAACAACTACGAACCCCACACCATGATCCCCAGATGCCGAACTAGTTCGGTCCAGGGGCGAATCGATTCGCCCCTATTGACAACTTACGAACACACTAATTTTCTAAGAACGGGAATTACATTCCTCCACCCAAGCCTAATTCAGGCTTAAAACTTATAATAATCATTAATATCAATCCCCATGCCTTTTTCCATCATCTTAAGATAATTTATTATGTATTTTAAATCCCGAATCAACTCCCAAATCCTAGAATTTCATGCTATTGGTGATTTCATACCAAATCACATTTATGGCTATAAATTTCCTATGATTCTACCATGATGCAAGGGTTATAATCGGCATAAATTCCAGATCTTTAATATAAATAAATATCCTCTACCTGTAATCAACCATATAATTTAAACCAGGGCATTAAAGTATGAATTCCTATCGTCCAACCCACAATTAATACCCATTCTAATTAATACCCATTAAAATCCTCTACAAATATGATTCAGTTCATCATTATATCACCACAAACCCCTACGTATTACAGAATTCTACATGGGACATAAATAACAATGAGTTAAGAAATATTTTGGACAGATAAAGTTAGCAAGAAAATTCTTGCCTGATTTTCTTGAGGATTTCTGAATGAGCTTCTTTTTGGATTCTCTCTTCCCAATGTATCTTCTAGGGTTCTTGGTTAATGATGGGGAGTTTCCTTAATCTCCTAATTTATATAGTCTAAACTCAATTCCCAATTTAGGCTTGAAGTTCCATATTTGGACCCCCAAATGGGCTCAAACTCATAGTCCAAATTGTCCAATAACCTCCCGACTTATAAACATAAACCCCGAGACTATTCCTAAAGGTCTAAAATGCCTAAACGAGCTCATAAAATCTTTCAAAACGTATCCCAATTATTTTTATTCAACATAGACATTTTTATTATATTTAGACAACGCATAACCATGATTTAATTACTATATGATTTATTTTCTATGAGTGAACCTATCCTATCCAATTGAGTTCAATAATTATGAAATCAAGAATAAGTATTGATTCTCAATTAAAAAAATTCTCATTTAAATTTAAATTCCTATGATTTAATTTATTCTCAAATTTAATCTAAAATTATTAAATTAATTCCCGTCATAATATTTTATTTAAAAACATGAGGTATTACAAAGATAATTTAGATAAGGGAGAAGGTGATCTTTAAATGGTGTTTAGTGATTTTTACACCGAGACTTTGAAAACGAAAAAGGTTAATAAGGATTTGTATCTTATCGTGTTAGATTTAGAGAAAGATGTGAAAGTTTTGAGAGAGTGTGAGGTATTGGTGAGTCAACTTAAGGAGGTAAAGATTTCTTTATGTGAGCAGTTTTAAACCGAGAAAATACCGATTTGACCAACATTGTGGCTAGTCTTACAAGATGTCTTCAATATTCATTAGAGACTCGTGAGAAACTTAAAGCCCGTATATCCTAACTCAAGAGAGATCTCGAACGTGCCCACGAGGTCAAGGTCATTTTAAGCACACATCTAAGAAGGTTTGAAAGATGCTCCTCGGTCTCACATTAGGTGACATTGATCGGTGAGGAATAGTTTATGACGGTGCATCCACTTCCCATACCACACCCGAGTCAGTTTTTGAGTTTGTGTTGGATCCATATAGTCCTCAACCTAACCTACCTAAGCTACCTAACCCACCTAGGCGAGCTCGTCCTAGACATTTTGAGAGAGGTGGACCCAGACCCATTTATGTTTGTATCCATTGTAAACAACGATGTCACCTTAGAGAGTTTTGTTTTAAGGTAGGGATAGTGTCTTATAGTTGTGTTCCTCGATTGGCTCCTACACGAGTTTCGAACACACTCCCACACATGTTACTCTGCATGCTCCTGCACATTACTTGAGAATTTTTTAGAGTATTTGATTGCAAATAGAGTATATAGTCAAGACTTCACAAAATTTGATGGAAGAATTTCTTAGGATGTCATCTCCTTTTGAGAGCTCCTCTAGGCCTAATGATTGAGATTGAGACTTGTTTCTAGTATAGGATGCTTATTATGATCATATCTTATATCACTATTGCTAGTATGTACCATTATGTATGCATATCTTTTGCTTCATATATTTTGCGAAAAATACAAAAAGAGTCTTGTTTTTCTTGAAAATTTTTGAAAAACAATATAGAAAAAATAAGATTTTCGATTCTTAAGAAAAAGTGATAAAGGCAAAAAGATTTGTTTTGACAAAATTTTGGAAAAAGACAAAAGGAGTTTTGTATTTTTTCTACACCATATATGGATGAACATATAAGATGTCCAAATCACCCATTCACTCCATAACCACGTAACTGTTTTGAAACATGGCATCATCTTATTATGTGCTAAATAATGTGTGGAGTCATTAAGTTGTGATTTGATGATTACTTGCTATATGTTTGACTTCCCACCATATATGGATGAATATATATATATGAGCTTTGTGAGATGTTCTCCCATCAATTTTGTCATCTATATGCTTTTTGACTATGAAAAATTTGTGTGTGTGAGAATCGATGCTCGTGAGCTTCATTTGTTAGTTAAAAAAAATATGAGGGTGCACGAGAAAGGGCTATGAAAGGAGCAAATCTCCTTTGCGAGAAAGTCACTATTGGCAAGAGCCCAATGAAAAGATTAAAGGCAATAAAAATAGAAAAATTGCCAAAAATGGTCCAACTTAGTTTAGTTTGTTTTATCTGTAAAAAATCAATAACTTCGAAAGAATCAAGAAAAGAAAACAACAGAAAATATGTTATATGTTTATCTTTTAAGGTTGTTTAGGTGAAGATCAACGGGTTTGCACAATGAATCCTAATTATACTTTTTTTTGTCATGATGTTATTGGTTTGTAGAGTCTTCAATATTCTAGGCTTGTGTGCATTGTGCTTATTTGTTCATTAAGTTCACTTTATCTTGTCACTTGAGGTTAAAGCTTAGTGTAATAAAGTTTTGTGATCAATTAGAACTTCTTGAGCATATTTTAGTGTCTGTGTCATAATTCAATTTTATTTAGTTCATGCCCATTCATTCCCTCCCTCGTGTTTGGGCACATCGATATTATGCTAGTGTGTATGTGTCTCGAATTTTCATTAGTATATTTTGCATATATTATAAGTGGTAGTGTGTTCTGAGTCTTTGCGATTTACATTCAGTCCATGTTCATCATATGCTTGACCATTTGGATTATTTGTGCTTGAGTTTTCATATTGCATGTTTTCTAAACTTTACACCATTGCATGCTTTATACCCTTCTCCCTATGTTTTAAATTTTGGGTGTCATACTGGTATAAAATTTTCTCAAATTCGTATCTTATGATCGCACATTTAGAGAAAGATTTGGTTTGGGGGGAGTAATTGTTAGTTTATCTCACTTTGTCTATTCTTGAACAAAAAGGGGAAGATTAGAAATGGTATATTTCCTTTGTATGATTAGTATATCTTTATCTTATGGGGACACTTCTTACCTAGGTTGAGATTATTTAGACATTGTATAAGGTTTATTCATTTACGCATTTATACTTGTTATATTAACTTTTCATTTGAAGGTGTATATAAGTGTGCAGGATTACAGGTTTACATCAATGCGACAAAGTTTTCAAGAAAAGTAAATCTACTCATGTTTGTGTGTCTGTCGAGCGTCTGTACTCTTTTTCCTTTTTTTAGGTAGGGGAATGAGTTTTTCTAGAGAGCTTGATGGACCATAGGGAATTTATTTTGGTGTTTTCCCAGAATAGCGAAAGTGAGAAATTTGTAAAGACAAATTTCCAATCGATTCGATTTGTATGTAATTGGCATAATTCTGAAAAAAACTGTTTGAGTCATAGGATAGACTTTCTGTTGTTGATCCCATGAGCCTATAACGTTGTTTGATGAAGACGTAGCATTTAAGCTTTAAATATTTGACATGACATGTCGTATTTATCGTGTCAAGTTTGTCTTCACATTTATCGAGGATCTTATAAGTATGGATGTGTAATAATTACAAGTCCTTGGATATATTTTAAAGGTGTTTGGAGTTGTTTCTTATATATCTTTTTAAAGAAAGAAATTTTTGAGATTTAGTTAGTTAGAACGAGTTTTATCAAACGACTTTGTGTTTTTGTTCAAAATAGGGATTAAACGAACATCTAACGAGGTTGTACTGCTTTACAATGGTTTCTTGTTAGAAGCTGGTTTCAAACAAGATTGCCGTCTCGTTTGAATGAACTTGGGTTTTCTTTCAAATGAGATGCTATTCTCATTCGAATGATCCTCAATTTTATTTGAACGAGTTCACGGCCTCGAAATTTGTGTTTTTCTATTTAAGGCGTTTCAGACTCAGAATTGTTAAGTACTTTTAGTGAAAAATGTTTCTACATTGATTTACCAAAGTTCCAAGGCCCAATTTACACCCTTTATATTTCAAGATCCAAGATTCATATTTCACATGCTTTGCGATCTTGCTTGGGCACCAAGTTTTCTCTTTCATCTTGAGAGAACGTATTTTTGTGCAGTGGACTCCGTATGTGCTGATTACGGTATTTGATGGTTATTAAGCCTTATCAGTGAATACCGAGGTGAGTATGGGCTCGTGTGTTGTGGCAACTTGCGTGGGTGGATTGTTGCGTTGCATTGTGGAGGAGTGGTTTAAGATAAAATGTCATCAAGGCTTCTGGGTGATCGAGTCATTTTGTAAGTCTACTGTTTATGCTTTGTAAAACCTCATAGTTATTTGTTGGCTGGGTCGTCCGAGGTTTTTACCTATACATTGACATATTGTGCGATTGGTTTAGCTTATTTGTTATAACCTAGACGCATGTTTAGGATAAAAAGATAAAATTGAATAAATTCTCTTATCACAACAACTCGGTTTAAAATTGGGTGTATTTCTTAAAGATCCAATCTTTCAAATTGAAAAATATATAAATATAATTTTATTTGTGACCATCCTTGACGAGCGTGTTTAGGCGCTTATAAGAAAATTTAGTCTTTTCAAGATCAAATGTGTCACTTTTCGATCATAGTGTTTTCATCTCAAATTTGATTTAAAGCGAACCAAATATAAAAATGAGATAAAAAAGTTGTTCATATAAGAACCATTGCTCGGATTTCAATCATTTTCTGGAAAATTTGTTACATATAAAGTAATGGAAGGGGCTATGAAAGATAAAAAATTCTTTGCATTAAAACCCACCATTTTCAATGTAAAGAACCTAAAAAGATTAGAGGTACATAAAAATAGAAGTGCTAGGCCAATTTTTTATCATTGATGCTTCGTTACACAAGATCATTAATTTCTTCAAAAATAATTGAGAGTATTATTAGTTATATGAGATTTTGAGGGAGTTAAGTTGAAGATAAATGTTTTTTCACATACTATATTAATCTTGAAAAACATTACATAGTTTTGGGCATCCTTGGTGTGAAAATTACTTACTTTTTAGATTTGTTGATTTGGTTAAGTCAATTTCACATGAGTTCACCATTTTTATACCTAAGGTAGACTTTGAGATCTTTCATTAGTGGTATCGCAATTCTTTGTGCACATGTGGTATGTTTATCTATGTTGATTAATCAATGGAATATATTTACACTCCTACATTCCATGTTCATGATTCGGATATTTTAATATAAATTCGTGGTGTGTTGTTTTTCTCAAAATCTTATACTTGAGAAAAATTTGAAAAATAATTGTTGAAGCCTTTTTTATTCTCATTACATGTTTGTTATTTCTATATATTTGCGATGATATCTTACTTCTTATTATGATGCTTTATACTTCATGTTTAGATTCTATTTCTTTATTTATTTTGGATAATAACGAGGAGATTTGATGATGAGTTTAATTTATGGTGGAGAACGCATTACGAGTTTTGTTTTTATTCTCTATTTCAAACTCTATGCATTACGGGTGTTTTCTTTGCCTCATTTGTGTTTTAAGATGACGATCATATTACACCGGATGAAGATAAAGTTGCTTAAGGAAAGAACAAGATGAAATTGAAGACAAAGTTTCACTATGCCATTTCCATTTCTAGGGTTTGGGAGGGTGATAGGATTTTTTATCATAAAGGGGTAATCATTGTAATTTAAGTTTCGATTAGTTTTGTACTGGAATAAGAAAAGGGGATATTCGTAAAGATAAATATTTTAGCTGTGACTTTTTATTTGTATTCATTTAGATGTTGGCATATTTTGCGTATCCCGTTACAAACTAACATGCACCACCACGTTGAACTGAACTCCAACATCTCTAAGTTCAAGACTCCTCTACATCTCATGAAGGTATAAATATTTTAGGAGTTGCTAATTATTCATTTTAATATTTGGGATGTTTTTTTTTAAATGAGACTGAATTTTTAGATTTAAAAATAAATTGTTTTTGGCCTCGTTTAAATGAGGTGTCTATCTCGTTCAAACGGGATTGCCATTTTATTTGAAGGTCATTACATACTTACTTCGAACAAACATCTAATGAGGTAGGACTGCTTTACAATGAATTCTCATTGGAAGATCATTAGATGTACACATCGAATGGACTTGCTTTCTCGTTAGAACAAATTAATGTTCTCGTTCGAACGAAATGACATTCTCATTTGAACGACAATGATTCTCGTTCGAACAAATTCGCCTCCTCAAATTTTATGTCAGATCTATAAATATCTATTTTCACTGTATATCTATTGCAAAAATGTTCACTTTTTGTGTTTTCAAAACACTTTTAGTTCACTACTTTATATCCTCAAATATTTTTATGAATCGTTTTGAAACCCTAGAAGTTTCGTGTCTTGCATACACCTTATGGAGAAGATTATCTATGGCTAATTTTGCGACCCGAGTGATCACGGATGAAGAAGGAAGAAGGCTGATCGGTGGATACCTATAGGCCCCTTTTTCAAAGTGTGCTTTAGGTGAAATTTTTTTTTCTTTCAAAACCGTCTTTCCAAATTTTAATTACACACCAAGTTTGTGAACTAATTTTCTTTAAGCCCAATTTTATCTTGTTTAATCCTAAACATGCATCCAGATGATTAAAGAAAGTAAAATATAGTAAAGTTCACAATGTCGGATGTGCAAGGAAACCACTAAGGGAAAAAATCACAAACGGCCCAAGCCAAACAATCACAATGATACGGTAATTACAAAGGAAGACATACAGACTTAGACAACGACTCTATCCCCATAAGCATTGGCACTCTTTTTCTCTTCAACCGCTCCTCCCCAGTGCCCACGCAAAAATCCTTCCACGATAGTCGTCCACAATACACACGTCCACGAGTGTCTCGGTGTCCGTTGACACAGCTTTGGTAACCGTTAGGCCCGTTAATATGGGCTCTTGAAGATGAAACCTTCCATAACTCACCCAAAATAATGTGTTTGGGACCCATTAATTGTGTTTGTGGGTGAAAATGGTTTGAGTCATCCAATATGACGGTTTATTGGCGGGTCATTAGCGGGTCAAAATGGTTTTGAAACCTCTCAAAAATAAAACTCAAATTACCAAAGAGTTTAAAGATTTTTTATATTTAAGTACTTGTATATTTTTTTTCAAAATTATTATATACCATATTTATCCGTATATGATATAATAATTATTTTTTAAGAAAAAAAATCCAGTCAACCCGACCTGATCCGGTTTGACCCGACCCGACCCGACCCGAATTTGACCTAATCCAACCCGCCCAAATTATTCTATCCGACCCTCTTTTAACCCGCCCAAATTTATCCGTATCCATTTTTGATCCGTCCATAACCACTCATTTGCCACTACTAGTAACCGTCTACGATTTGGAACACGACCTTCACTATTTCTTCACCGCAAACTCCAACGAAACCATTTGTTCAATATGGAAGAACAAACCAATGGTGCAAGAAAGATATCTATAACATATGCTATGTAAACTCGGATCTTTTAAACGCTAAGGATTATTTTAGACTTTGAAATCCTTAGAAAAATATGTGAAGAAAAATGAAATTGTTCTAAACTGTATTTTGTTTATGCACATTTCGAAATTCTGAGAGAAAAATTCCTTTGATAAAAAAGTTAAGTTGGTAGGTCGTTCTAACGAGATCCATATGAAATAGACAAATACCCAGTGAAGTATGGAGCAACAAATGATATAGAAAATACCAATATGTAAAACAAATCATTTGTTAAACATGTGAGCAAATCATGATACCAATTTGTGCAAGACAATATGATACAAAAATATAAACATACATATGATAAAAAACATGATACCAATTTGCAATGCAAAAAGAACATATGTTCTCATCAAGCAAAAACACTCACTCCCCCTACATCACATACCATCTATAATCTCCCCCTTATTTGTCTCGAATAGAAAATAAGTGAAAAAGATAAACATACGAATATCTAGCATGAAATAATCAATAAAGTATATATAGATAAACAATGAAAGCCAGTTAAAAATAATCACAAAGTACCAAATGGTAGCTAGAAAATAGTCACACAAATGAAATCATCAATCAAAGAAAAGATGTGACTAAATGAATCAATATAGTGTAAGAATCAAATCATGAATAAGAACTATCGACTGCATGTAAATTGTCAAAATGAACCTAGAAGTACCAAAACATAAGTAAACCATCACATATACGAAGCAAGTACTGAAACAGAACAAGGCTCAAAAATCTAGACATGGTCGTTCGAACGGCTATGCCATGTCATTTGAACGACATTGGCATGTCATTTGAACGAGGTAAAAAATGACCTAAAACAATAAGGTCTCATTCGAAACACTTATTTAATGACCTTATAAATGACCCTTTTAATGACCACACCTGATCTAATTAACGCCTCTATAGACGTTTCGTTAGAAACAGTCTTTGAACGACTTAGACATGTCGAATGACTTCAAAACATTCTGTATTCCATCTCTAAAAATGGCAAAGTTTTGCTCAGTGAAAAAATTATCTCAAAATAGGTACTGAAAATATGAAATAGTAGCAAACTAGACTCATAACATAAAAATAAAACAAGTAAAAACAAGTATGAGTTTCATGCTAATATGGTATCAATGTGCTCAAACGTGGATATGAATGAATGGGAGTGAACTACAACAAATGAATCACAACTTGAACACATCAAAACGATCAAGAAGTTCTCACCAACTTAGTTTTAGCCATATGTAACAATTAGTATATTGAGATTAACAAATTAAACGAGCAACATGCACACAAAGTCGAAATTTTGACGATTTAACAAACAATAGCATTATGACACAATTTTTCGACATTAGGATTCGTGGTGCAAACCTGTTGTTATTTTCCACCCAAACACCTGTGACACCCCGCCTAATAAAATATCGGGTGATCAATCCTATACCAAATTAAAACAGGGATCTTATCTGGTTCATTCTCAGCATCACTGTCGAAAACCTAATTTATTACTAATAACTTATTAGGTTGGCGTCAAAATTTTATTTAACTAATCTTTTTAACCAAACCAAACAAGTAAAAGCATCACAATAGTTTATATACACAAAAACTGAAATGAAATAAAATAACTGAACATTCGATATAACATAATACAACCAGATCGAATGCCTCACTAAAGAGGCGGTAAAAGAATAAATGAATACAGTTGGGCTATCGACCCGAATGTTACTACAATGCTTCCTATCTAGATCACAAGGATAGAAGCGTCTAAGATAAACCTGCTTGCATCCATAGCTACTGCAGCAATGTCTGACTCGAAAGAATCATTATATAGACTTTCATATATCTGGGCACCTAATATATATATACATATATAGCAAGAGAGGGGAAAATAGAGATACGGGTCAGAGCCTGAGATTTTGAAAATATTTTGCAAGTGCTTAAAAGCCATATTTTAAAATATGAAATCTCTCATATTTAAACTGGTATCGCACTCTCATGAGATACACCTCACCCTTATTCTAATAGTGCACACCTATCGCATACGTTTAACAACCTAGTTAAGCTACCCTACCTAACTAATCCCTTGCACCCATCTTCTAAATCCTCGTGACTATCACTTACCTTACGTGATATAATATACGTTATACCGTAAGCTATCACTTAAGCTTTATTTGATATTATCCTCGATTATATATATATATATATATATATATATATATATATATATATATATATATATATATATATATATATATATATATACCGTTCATATTCCAAAACTCTCACTAGTTTAAAATACCATTTTCGCTTTAACATATAATATCCTTTATATATAGTTCTCACTTTAATATACGAATCACAATTTAAATCCGAATAAAATCTCCCGAAATGGGAATAAAACCTTATTCATTGTACTCTCCACACAACTCAAAGATACATGATATCTCATCTTCATATACAAGCAATTTACTATACACAATAAGATAATTATACCTATTACAATCATAAGTATAATAACCAGCCCACTAAGCTATAACTCGAGGATGCAAACTCAAGTGCCCATCCACTTCCGGGTTTGCTCAATAAACCAAGGTACCAAGCCAGACTCACTCATGATCATGGTATATAACTAAACGGTGGAGGCGGTCATATTCCTTCCTGAAAGTGGAATAAGCTTCGTACTCGCATGCGGGATGATATGACCTGGGGATATACTCACCCTGCTCCTCAACCCAGGGGATTCACCCACATTGCACAACCTCCCTAGATGGAACTAGAGAAAATATATAATCTCGTTGTCCATCCCTATGCCCGGGGAAGCCTGTGGAACCAGAATCTAAAGTGCAAATATACTAGTCACATACAGATATATTTATATTCATATTGTATCATATATATATCGTAACAACTCCCGTATAGATAATACATATCACTTTTCAATATATATGGGTATAATTGCTAAACTCTTATAGCGATATCCAAAAACCTCGAATGCTCCCATTCGTAATTGTATATAAGTATTTACACACTTAAAATACTAAACCTATAAGTATTATCTTACTTAAGATTAATTCACACCTTAGTCACTTCCAAGGATTTATATATAATCCCGAATATACCAATTCGTACTAATTAAATAAGTATATGCGCTACTTATCTTAATTTCACAAATATTGCATCATCTATGACAGTAGTCGTCAATAGACGTATCGGATAACCGCTCAACCCTCTCCATCCAATATCCTAAATTCCATCCTAATCACATCCTAGGATTTTCACAAATGCAATCGGCCCATATTTATTCTAACCGCATAAATATATCTATACCCACTCACCGAATACTTCTCTCGAATGTTACTCGTCCTAAACATTCTTTAAATCCATACCTCGAATAGTACACAAATTAACTCGAAGTTAACTCTTTCAATCCAAGGTTTACTCACCCTCAATTCCATCGCCTATGAGTCCTAATGTCATATCTAGAATCCCCAAAAATAACCTCCAAATTTATAATTAACTTCCCCTAAACTTGAAGGGGGAAATTTCAAATATGTTTTTAGGCGAATCGATTTGCCCCTTTTGGGAATTGATTCGGATCAATGAATCGATTCGGTCTAAATTCGAATCGATTCGAACTGAGATAGTTTGACAGGTCTTCCTATGCGAATCGATTCGGCCTGTCCGGAGTTGACAGTTTGGCCAATTTTGCTTAAATCTCCAAAACCCAAAAATCATCCCAATCTCCATTTAAAATATAATCCGGATTTATTTCTACGAACCCAAAGTTTTTATATATACTCAAGTCCTTTAGAAGTCCTAACACTCTATTTGGGAACTCCTAATATTTATCTCCAAATAATTCTAGCCTTAATTTCTGATTAACGATTTTGATCTCGGACACCCTTTCGTAGAAAAATCATTACTAATTAAAAAAAATCAGAAAAATACGCAATTGGTGGCCATGCGACCGCAACGAAAAGATTTAAAAATTTTATTTTTTGACCAAGATTTGAATCGATCCTCTTCTTAGCCAAATCGATTCGGAAATGACGCTGTGTCACTATTCATCATCTTCTTCAATCCTTATTTTCCCCAACACTCATCCAACCCCATTTCCATGGATCTTAACATCACCTAACAACAATATAAACATCTCCACACTACAAATTACCCAACACAACAGTTTATTTGTGGGGATTTAACCAATAAAACCAAGAAAATCAACCATTTTCGTAATTAAACCCTAACTTCCATTTCTTCCGATTTCTCACCATAATTTACACCATTAACATGGATTTAAGCTTAGAATTCATCTACTATCATCATCACAATAAATTCTTATGAAAAATTCTCCCCAAAACCCATCTATACGAGAATACCCAAACCCAAAAATCATATAGTTTTACACACCAACTACAATATCAGAAATAAACACACTAAATCATTAAAGCAAGTTAAACACTTGCCTCATTGGATAAATTCGACGACCTTGAGTCGAATCCCGCGGAGTTTGACCGGAAATCCCTTCCTTTTTCCTCCTTTTCCTCTTTCTTTCTCTTTTCTACTCTTTCTTCCCCCCCTCTCTCTCTCTCTCTCTCTCTCTCTCTCTCTCTCTCTCGTGGCTAAATTAAATGGGAGATACTGATTTATCCCTTATTAAACCCAAAATTGACTCGTATACTCAATTGCGAGTCCCTACTAGTTCAAAAGTCCCCGGAACCTAAACGCTACCCCGGGATACTCTACTCTGACTATATTGGCCATTCCGAAACTAACCGTGCACTCGAAATCTCCATTCGAGTCACTTAACTAAAATTCACTAATTAAAACCAACATATCTCAATACACATTTTCTACAACGTAAAATAATTCTCGTCGCTTTATCCAGTTGCAACATGACATAAAAACATTCCGACTCATTTACTCAGTCCCCAAAGTAAATGTAGCGCGCGTCGGTAAACACCTAATGCTTTTTAATCCAGAATTTACTATACACAAAAATTCCTCAAATTATCAAATTACGCCCAATTATGTAATTTAAATATCCATAAAAGTACGAGGTATTACAACACCCTCATATATTCATATTTTCTTTTTCTAGATCTTTTGAGGTTTCTAGATTTTCTCACTTTAGAGAAATCCTATTGACCCCATTTTTGGCATATGATTCTTTTTAATGCCTTAATTTTTTCTTGGGATCTTTTGAACGGTGGCTTTCATAACGAGATTATTATTCTCTCACAACCCTTTTTTGTGAACACTCATCACATTTTCAATATAAGCAATATAAATCCTCATGGACAACGATTATTACATGCACACCTCCTCAAAAGTCTTATTTAGCTTAGATGACAAAATTGAGAGGAGAAAGTCTCACCAAACTCAAATACGCAAGAGAAGTCAAACATTCATATAAACTCGTGCATGTGTGCAATGATGGCATATATAAAAAGTCGAATCCAAATGCAAATCAACTTCGAACAACCCCATTAGTCAATGGTTAAGATCATTCTAAGCATATATAATTATGAAGAAATGTCTTATCCACATGGATAATGAAATGATGGGGGTACACCAATATGCCGCATCAAACGTGAAAACTCATGACAAAAAAAAAACTGAAAATATTTTTGTTTTTTTCAAAAAATATTTTTGACTCAAAAAATAAAATATTTTTGTATTTTCTCAAAAATATGTAAACCAAAAATCGTTTTGTATTTTCAAAAATTTTATCAAAATAAAATCTTTTTGTATTTTTCAAATAAGACTCAAATAAATGAAAAATATAATACAAAGAGATACACATGTCATAACACTAGCAAGATATATATCATGAAGCAAAGATTGGCACATGACAACACAATCATCCTTTAGATTTAGCATGGGAAGAATCATGTGCAACTAAATAAGAATCATGAAGTTTAATTCCTAAAGCATCTAAGCCCGATTTCCTAACCCAAGTAGGTGTGTAACGACGCATGGGGGGTTTGGGAACCGAAACAAATTTATTCTTAAACTTCCTATGAGCATTTTTAAGGTCATAACAATAACGCCTAAGGTTACCATTCCTATCGCAATGACTGCTAGTGTAAATAAGGCGAGGAATGTGACCTAAATGTGGACAGAACGTTCCTAGTCGGATGTCTCACACAATTGGTATTGTCTTTGGGAATGGGTGCAATACGATCAATGAAGCCTATAACACACTTATTATCCTTGATTTGGATGGTGCTTGAAATCTTATCAAACTTTTTTTTACCTTTCCTCCAAATCAAACTTCACTTTACATGAGTCTTTTAATCTCTCCTAAAGCTCACTCATCCTAGACTCAAGTAAATGCTTAGACTCCTCAAACTCTAGAATCTCTTTCTTCAAAGCCTCCATCAAACCACGAAGAGCCTCTCTCTCTCTCTCTCTCTCTCTCTCTCTCTCTCTCTATCTATCTCTATCTATCTATCTATCTATCTATCTATCTATCTATCTATCTATCTATCTATCTATCTATCTATCTCACCCTCAACGTATTATAGTTTCTCTCAAAGAGTCTTTACCCATGCCCTAAGATCCTCAATCAATGCATCATTAATTTCTACGGCATGCTCATTCCACTTAGCTTAAAACTTCAAGTTTGCCTTTTTCACCTTCACCGCTTTTGCATACAAATCATTAAAGGTAACTTGTAACTCTCCAACATCTATCTCCTCCTCATCACTAGAGTCACCCTCACTCTCTTAGGATTCACACAAAATGCCCTCGGAAGTGTCAATCATAGGAGATCTTTATAAGAAGATTTATCGTCGTTGCTCATATGACATGCCATAAATGCTAGTTCATTATCACTTAAGGTGGTATTAAATTCTATCGGTTTATTTCCCTCCTTCTTAAATCTAGTGGGACACTCCACTATCTTATGGCCATAATTCTCACCACCAAAACACCTATCCGACTCATCCCTCTTAAGATTCTCATTTTTATTTTTAGGGACTTGATCCGCCTTGCTATTCTTGAATTTATCAAGTCTTTTGGCATCTTTTGATTTCTTCTCGAACTTAAGAAACTTTTTGAACTTCTTTTCCAACAAAGCAACATCTTCAAAATCAGTATCAGAATCATCATTCGAAACTTTAGTCTCCTCTTTTCGAGCTTTCAAAGCAACGCCCTTTTCTTTCTTTGTCACTTGCTTGAAGGGAAACATGTCAAGTTCATAGGTTTTTAAGTCACCTACAATCTCTTCTAATTTCGTTGAATCAAGCATACTCAAGGAGTTTAAAACGGTCACTTTTTTATCAAATCTACCAGGCAACGGCCTTAAGATTTTCTTTATGACATGATTGTCGGGTATTTTCTCTCCCAAGGTAAACGATGAGTTGAAAATTTAGGACAATATGGTGTAAAAATTATCAATCATTTCACTCTCTAACATTTTAATCGTCTCAAATTTTGTAGTGAGGTTCTGAAGTTTAGACGCCCAAACCGTATTAGTTCCCTCATGAGTGAGTTCAAGAACATCCCAAGCCTCTTTCGATGTCTCACATATCATAATATGATAATATTCATTCGGGGTGAAAAAGTGCAAGTTTATGTTCAGCTTCGGTACATGACTCAACAAGTTTTAAACTAGTGGCCTCTCCCTCTCTCATAACCGATGGTGACCGCCCTTTTTCTATTGCTAACCAAGCAAGCTCATTAATAGCTTTAACTGCACTTTTCATTCACATTTTTCAATAAGCATAATTAGTGCCATAAAAAATAGGAGTTCTAAATGAATCAAAATTTTTGAAATTCATACCTACGAGCACAAGATATCAACACAATAAAATACGTTTCTATCTATGATACTAATTTGTAGGTCCCCTTTTTAAAGTGTGCTTTAGGTGAAAACAATTTTTCTTAAAAAAAACTTTTTCTAAATTTTAATTACGCACCAAGTTTATGAACCAAATTTACTTAAGCCCAATTTTTTCTTGTTTAAGCCTAAACATGCATCTAGGTAGTTAAAGCAAGTAAAATAAAGGAAAGTTCACAACGCTGAATGTATGAGGAAACCACTAAGGGAAAAAACCTCGGACGACCCAAGCCAGACAATCACTATGATACGATAATTACAAAGCAAGAAAGACAGACTTACATAATGACTCGATCCACACAGGCTTTGATGCTCTTCTTCTTTTTAACCATTCCTCTATAGTGCCCACGCAGAAATCCTTCCACGATACTTGCCCATAACACATGCGTCCACGAGTCCCTCGGTGTCCACCGATGCAGCTTTGGCAACCGTCTACGATTCGGGACACGACCTTCACCATTTCTTCATTGCAAATCTCCAACGAAACCTTTTGTTCAATATAGATGAACAAATAATAGTGCAAAAAAGATCTCTATAACATATGTTATGTAAGCTCTGATCTTTTAAACACTAAGGATATTTTTTACTTTGAAATCCTTAGAAAATATGTGCAAAAAAAGGAAATTGTTCTAAATTGTAGTTTGGTTCTTCGCACTTCGAAATTCTGAGAGAAAAATGCCTTAAATAAAAAAGTTAAGTTGGCAGGTTATTCTAATAAGATCCACGTGTCAATCTAACGATAGTGAGATGTTGTTCGAACGACAGTGAGATGTTGTTCGAACGACATCACATGTCGTTGGAAGTTTCTTAACTCAAGGAGATAATTCATACGACTCTAAACTTTATCTCAAAGTAAACAAAGTTAAAACCATTTAAAAACATGTTTAAACAAAATATCATCCTTAAAACATTTTCTGAGTCCCATAAACGTCATGTGCTTATATCTGAGAGCATTTCAGAATGCGATGTGATACGAAGACATGAAACGTGCACCAATAAATAATACGACATGATCTATATTTGAAGCTTGGTCGCTACGTCTTCAACACAAACACGTCATAGACTTATATGGGTATTGTGACAACAATTTTTGTTCCGAAAATAAGTCAATTACATACAAATTAACTCAATTGGAAGTTTCTCCCTTACAAGCCCCAGGGTGGACTACCACCTGTGGAATGCTCTGAATCTGAGTAGTATTTTAGAAGTTCTATGAAGACACTACATGTTATACTATTGGGCGTATCAAGTAGTTTTTAAATCAATAGTCTCATAAAAAATTTTAAAGTGTTAAAAAAAAGGGTTTTCCCTGTAAAGGGATTTATTTTTCCTTATTTGCCATGTGTGATTGCATGCTTAGTTTAATTTCTATGATTGGATCATTTAACTTATACCAATATAACTTAATCAGGAATTAAAATTTGTTAAAATTGAAGGTGTGTTGGGATGTTTAATTAAATAAGTTAATCCATTAAGATCGCACACACTTTCATAATACTCAAAGATTTTTTCATATCTCTTTTTAATGCACCATTAAGTTCAAACTATCCCTAACAATAGTAGTGTGTGACGCAATTTTGAAAACGAGGTTGACAAACAACCATGTAGCATCGAAAACCTACACACTCAACAAATTTAAATGGTATCTCATTTATAAAGATCATTTTAGCAAGAGCCTCACAACACAAGTTTTGGTAAAATTTCGAAGAGATTAATTTATTTTCTTTCATTTGTTCTTCATTTAAGCAGTTTTTAAAAGCCAAGGTCTTCCATTTTTTATCATTAAGGGTATAACTCTTACCTTTTGGCACATGTTTCCATAAAGTTCTATAACCATTCTTTTTAGAATAAGCATATTCAGTCGAAAAATAAGTACACAGAGTCTTATTAGGTTTACTTACATATTCCTTTTCATACCTATTAAAATGATCCCAGATATCAGATGTATAAGGATTTTTAGAAGTTACCTGACTTGATGATGTTTATGGTATAGTGGTAGGGGAAACATTTATTCATTCCAAAGCACTGGTTTCACATTATAATGTATTCGTAGAGTCACCCAAACTTGACTTAAAAAATGATTAAGAATAGGATTTAAATCAAATATTTTGATTGTAAAAAAGAAATATTAGCACAAAATATAAGAGAAATTAGCACAAAAATAAGAGAAGTTCACCATAGCAAATAAGTTGGGCAAATTTGAAATTTATCACAAAAACCAATCCGTAAATTATATCATAAAAAATTAAGTTAGAAATCTTATAAAAATAAAAGTTAGAAACATTATAAATGTTGAAGATATGGGATATAACTAATTTTTCCACCGGAGTTAGTTTTTAAAATGATTTACGGTAATAGTTGGAGGTATACGGGTTATCAAATCTGAGATGAGACGAAGAAGAGTTTGATCTAAGATGAGGGTTATCGGAGGTAACATTCTGGTGAGGTGATAACTATGCTTTTGACACCGCAACTGTAATTAAGCCTGCATATTGAACAATTAAGCGCATAAGACCCAAATTGTCGAGAATTAGCAACTAAAATACATCTACGGGGTATAAAATGTACAGTTTTTGGTGCTTATCACACCACCCCCAAACAGAGCGTTGCTAGTCCTCGAGCAATAAGATAGAGAGAAAGAGAAAGATAAGTAACAAAAAATGTGCCACTTTCGCGGGCACTTGCGATTGCACTTAGCATGTGCAACAAGCCTTTAAACCTATAGGTTGCCCTACAGGACAAGTTGTGTCTCGTGAGGGTTTGCAGGAAATATACCCACAAAATTCTTATTTGCAAAAATTTATTGAAAGGCAGTCAATCTCTTATTAGACGTACAATAATTGCACAATCCATTATGAGAAAAATAATTTCAGAAATACAAGCTAGAATGTGTAAAAAGTTTAGCTAAGTAAATACTAAAGGCACATCCTTCCTAGAACTCAACGTGTGTAGTGTGAATCAGTCAAAACGGGTCGAGTATCACAAGATTAATTCCAAGATTGCCTTGTTGGAATCAACGCTTCAACTTCAAAATCTCACTAGATATAACTCTCTCAAACGAACTCTCGAGATATGGGTTAGTGTATCGCTCTTGTGTGTGAGGAGGTGAGTAAATGTAAGCAAGTTCAAACGTCTTACACACATAATAAAGAACGAACAATTAGAAAGAAAATTGATCTCATGAAAGAATGCTAATCACTATAGTGAGAACGTCGAGTTATTCACCACGTTGACTTTCATTTGCCCGAACACCTAGGGGAAAATATGGATGATTATGGGTGAGGGGAAATGAGATGGGATAGATGGGATATGAGGTAGGATGGTGATATGATGGATAATGGATGAGTAATGAGTGATGGATGCGTAATGGATAAAAGATGGATGCGATATGTGAGAAGAGTATAAACACTTTAGGTACAAATGTCTTTATTTCTAACTACAAACTCTTTTTCTTTTCTTTTCTCTCTTTTTTTTTCTATTTTTGTTATTTTTCTTTTCCCTTTTTTCGATTTTTCTTCTCTTTTTTTTTTTGCTATTTTTATGTTTTATTCTTTTTTTTCTTTTTCTTTTTTTGTTTTTCTCTCAATTTTCAAACGAGCACTGAAGACATTTAACATTTTGAACAACACTTTTTTTCTCAAAATGATGATGGATGATATATGAATGGAGGTGGTAGGTGATGGTGTGGGGAATATATGATGGGGGGAATATGGAAAAGCATGGTAATGTAATGGGAATATGATATGGGGAAAAGTGGTAGGTGTATGGATGAAAATCTAGTATTCGAGATAAATTTCAAGACACGTGTTTCTTACAACTCGAAAGTGATGTTGTTCTCAGTGATCAAGCCAAATTTTAATGAAAGATAATGAGATCATACAACAATTAAAGTGCGGACCCAAACGAAGTTGAATCAACTTGTGACTCGGGGATTGCGTAAAACACTTTAAAAGGGTGAAAGGCACTAATCTCACGGGCTAAAGTCTCTACTAGTGATCCTTAAGGTTCTCTTGGGAATTGTAGTACTCCTCAACTCTTAACCGTATTGACCTGATAAGTGCACAAATTTTGTTGAGTCTAAAAATTCATGGTGCAACATTCCTTATTACATATTACATAAGCTATTTAGAAAAATATAAATCCTCTAGCTTGATTCCTACACTTAAAAAGATGAATGATTGAAAATTCACATCAATGAGTGAGATGAAAGAAACTGCACGAAATTTTAAAAAATTAGGTTTAAAAATAAAAAAAAATTCAAACGAGGTACGATTTTGATAAAATTCCCCACCTCCAAACAAAAAGGAACATCGTCCTCGATGTTAAGTAAAATGATTTTTAAAATTGAGAGCATAAGGTAGGAAAGAGTTTTCCAGAATCAACCGATCATGAAGTGGAAAGATGTAGCCAAGAATAAACCTGAGTAAATGATAAGAGAAAAAATGTGAACAAGTCTATAACATGGTAAAGCCTTGGGGGATGTGAAACACCACCCCCAAACAGGATGAGACTAGTACAAGAAACGCGGGCTGCCTCCCGGTAGTGCTAAGTTTAATGTCTTCAGCCAGACCGAACCATTCTCACCCTAAGGATAAGAACTATGATGGCGTAGGGCGGAAGAAAAATTGGGTGATGAGAATCACCCCCAAACAAGACTGAAGCGCCAGTCTTGTTGGATCCGGGATAAGAATGGTCAATGCACTTGTATAGCAAAATGCATCACGCGATGCAAAGCATCGCTGGACCATGGGCGGGTGGGTATTAGGGTTAAGGTGAGGGTGAATATGCATCGGTCTCGGGCTTTGTTGAGCTTAAAGGTGAGGGAAACTAGGGCCTTATAAGCATGGTGCTCAAGCTGGTGAGGGAGGCAAAATGGTTTGCTAATTTGAAATGAATGGGCCTCAGAAAAATCACACGACCATTATATGAATGGGCGATGATATTGGTCGTGCCGTGACACGCCAGGTTGTCGAGAAGAAAAATTAACACCATAAGGAAGTGGTGTGTATGGAGGAACAAGCTCGATGTCACAGAAGTGGAGAGTATCACCACAAATACTCTCGTAGATGGGGGGATGGTTTCAGATGAGGATCTAAAAATGTAGATGGATACATGAATGGTATAAGATCTATATCCACACCAAGTGGTGGGGTGGAAGGGATAATGGGTGGGATGGGTGGGACAAATGGTGTATCGGGTGGGATAAACGGTGGAGGAAGATGATCTAACTCAAGTGTGGGTGACATACACTCATTGGGAGGAGTAAAGGAATACTCAGAAGGGAGTGTGGTTTCTAAAAATGGAGTGATCAACTTCTCCATAAGAGTAGCATTGGTAATTGTGGTGGGTGGCTAAGACGAGGCACCAAGATGTAAGATAGAGGAATAACTAGATATATCAGGTTTAAAGGGAGCCATGCATGGTGGAACATCATCCATATCTGGATAGTTAGGAACTATCATGGATTATATATCAAAAAAATGGTGAGCACTCGTAGCCGGAGCTAACCTAGGATAAAATGGTTCCTCGAGAACACAAGGGTGAAGCTAGATAGGTGTAGACTCGGGCATTGTTTTGGATTCAGCGGGAAAGGGAATAGGAATATGAACCTCAAAGTGGGGTTCATGATGACATGGTGGGATTTTATCAGGCTCACTATATAAAGGTAAGTCAACACAATTGTCGATTTGGGGCCTGGACCATGGAATGGTCTCAACTTCGAGATTCTCGGGGTGGTGGGGTTGGTCACACTCAAAATTCGTGTCATAAGAGGACACATCATCATCACACTCGGTTGCAATGATGGGTGGATGCATGTCCGACTCTCTCGCACACTCCAATTCATTTAACCTTTGTTCAAGCCTTTGGAGAGTTTGAATTTGAGTGGCTTGCTCTTGCTCAAGTATGAACTTTTGCAAGAGGGTTTCGAGAGCAGATGTGGATGAACGTGTTGGTGGAATGATGGGTGGTGGTGGTGGTGGTTGAGGTGGACACAACTCGCTATAATCGGGACTATATGGAGAATACTCATATGAATTGTGTGGGGTGGGGCCAAGTTCATCATACACGAAAGGATCGCTTTCGTGATGGACAATTGGTTGATGCGCATGGGGTGTGTAGTGAGGGAACTGATCGTGAACAAGTGCACAAGGTTGCCATGACGACTATTGGAACGTGTGAGGATCCACAACATCGGGTTGGGATTCATATTGCGTGGAAGGGTGATCAGGCCTCCACGAATAGCTTGGGTACTCACACCGCTCGGGATTAGGTATATCAGGATAATAGGCCGAGGTGGGTTCCGAAACAGTGTCATATGGATACACATGTTCCATGGTGGGTTCAGATGGATACGAAAAGTATGGACACTCATGGGACATGTGATCCGTATAATAACAGTGGGTGCACAACAAAGGATGAGACACGTCGACACTTGACACCGAGGGTGATGGAATAGGAGGTGCATGCATGGATGGGTCAAGAGTACCAACAGTACTCGTGAGAGAGATGAAACGACTAAGAATATCATAAAGAGACGGCTCGGTATCACTCTCACACGTGTCGCGTGTCAATGGAAAATGACCAAAGTAGTCCCGTAAAGGACATTCTTCGGCCATGTGGAGAGAATTTTTTTTTTTGGAGTTTTTAAAATTTTTTTCAAAAGGAAAGAAAATATTTTTGGATTTTTCGAAAAATGGGAGAAAGAAAATATTTTTGGATTTTTTTTATAAAAATGAAAGAAAATATTTTTGGAATTTTTTGTTATGAAAATGAAAGAAAATATTTTTGGATTTTTTTTGGAAGAAAAGATGGGGAAAATAATATGGACTCTTGAATTCGTACGAACTAACTAGAATCCTACTACCGAAAAATGAATTGGACACACACACAAGTCAAGAAAATTTCCTAACTAGCACATAGCCAATTTTTATCTTTAGATTTAGTGAAAGGGGTAGTCAAATTATAATTAAGTCCGCGGGCGATAAAAAATTACGGAATAATATGAGTGATCGCCTTTGCAAAATTTTCTCCTATTGGGCTACCTAGTTGATTGATTTTAAATTTAGTGATGGCTAGGGTAGCACACAATGATAAGCGAGTGAGTCGGGTGATGAAATCCCTTCTCGTGAGTGTCCGCTAGATTTATATCCGGATTTATATGAATATGGATCATAGGTTCTAATGAGAACTATTAATAAATACGGGATGGTGATAACTTTGCTTTTTTAGTTCCCCAGTAACGGCGCCATTTGATAACTTTGCTTTTTTAGTTCCCCGATAACGGTGCCATTTGATAACAATGCTTTTGACACCGCAATTGCAATTAACCCTCCATATTGAACAATTAAGTGCATAAGACCCAAATTGTCTAGAATTAGCAACTAAAATACATCTATTCGGGGTATAAAATGTACAGTTTTGGGTGCTTATCATGAGGGTTGTCGGATTAGATTTTCAGCCCAATCTGAGATGAAAAGAAGAGGTAACAATCGATTTTTAGTTTTGGTTTTTGTATGAGGGTTAGACTGTCGGGTATGAGGGTTTTCATTTTTTTTTGTGCGTGGGGGTGGGGGTGGGGGTAACCGTCAATATGATATATACACATACACACACACACACAAATACACACACACAAACCAACTTAAGGATCATTCTATACGGACCAAATTTTAAAAAATAGCAAAATAAATTATATTGAGTTGATTTTTTTTATTTGTGATATTTAAACATTTTAGGGTACCTAAAAAAATCTCAAAATGAAGTTTTTTACTATTTTTTTAAAAATTCGGTTAAAATATGTCAATTTTAATTTTAAATCGACATATTTTGATAGATATTTTAAATATAAATATAAAACATTTTAAGTTATTTTTTTATCCTTTTTAAATATTTTTTTTGGGGTGGGGGTACATTGAAATGGTTAAATTCAACACAATTTTTTTTTAACTAACATACCTATGAACATACCTATTTTTTAAATAATAGTAAAAAAAATGTATTTTCCAAACAAATTTTGTATACATGATTTATATAATAAGGAGACCATCTACAAAAAAAATAATTAAAAAATTCAACCCGAAGTTGGGTGAGATGATGAAAAGAATTTAAACGACCAAAAATGGACATGTATGCCCACTTTTCATTTCGGGTTGAATTTTTTAATGATTTTTTTTATAGATGATGTCCCCATTATGTAGGTCTTGTATAATAAATTTGGTTGAAAAATACATTCTTAAAAATGGTATTTCATAGATATGTTGCTAAGAGGTATGTTGGAGAACCTATATATATATATTAGGGTATGCCTGTGCCTGAAGGCACGCTGATAATCGCAAAATGGTGAAAATTTTCAAAGTACGAAATTGCAAAAAGAAAAAAAATTCGTTCCCCAACAAAACAACATGTAGTTTAAAAAAAATTGGTAATAATCTCCTTTGTTTATAGGACTATCCACCTTGCTTAACCAATATCAAATAGTCCAACAACATTCAAATAGTCTAAATTGTTAAATAAACTCGCATTATGAATCAAATTAACAAAGTGTCAACTTAAAAAAAATGGACACAATACCCTTTGTTTATAGGACACAACTTTAGCAGGCTGTATTTTATTCTATATATTGGCTTTATGAGTCATCTGTCAACAAATATACATATTCACATAGAGTGTTAGATTCACGATTTACATCCTTCAAATTCAGTATAAGCAATATTAAATGTAAAATCCTCAAATACTTTACATTCTTCGAGTCTTAAAAAGGTACCCCAAATCATTCCCAAATAATATTAACTGTTGTACCTTGTGGTATGGATCCAATCTAAACACAACACTTTATTGCTATTTAAGGATGACTTGGAGGAATTTTTGGGGCTCATAGCAATGCTCGTGGAGTTGATTTTGTGTCATGCTTCAACTCCAATCCAAACTTATGGTTTATTCCATCTAAAGATATACAGTTAAAATAGTTGTTTGGAAACACTACATCTAAAAACACCCCAAATCGTAGTGATGTTTGAGAAATTGGAGTTGACGACATATTAAAGCTCCAGATTCTCTAAATTAAGGTTAGATAATTCCACTTTCATAATATTACAAATGTTTTAAATTTAGTTTTAAATTTAAATTGAACACATTACTTTTTTAATTTTATAATATTATTTTATTTTGGTTTATTATTTAAGTATTGTTTAGTGTTAGATTTAACCAAATTAACAAAATTTGAAATTTAAAAATGACTAAAAACATATTTTATTTAATACTCAAATAAATTTCCTCCTCTCCTAAGCTAACTTCTAGATCATGCTCGTAAAAGTTGTTAGGTCACTCACTCAAACTTCAAATCAGAACTCCTTGTAAAACAATCAAATGACTATACATGTATATATTTCAATTCAAACACCAAATTAACACACCACTACTTAGATACTAAAAAAAGTTAAATTATATGAAAGAAGCCTACTTATTTATCCACTTTCTTGATACATTGCCAGTTTGGGTGCACATTATAGCCAATTAACAATAAAAAATTTACCAATTTGTGCTCGAACCTTAACTTTCGAATTTCCAACCTTGATCAATAGGAGAAGCTGTTGTTTAAAAAAATAATAAACCCCTGTTGTTGCTATTACACATCACTTATAAAAAAAAGATTAAGATAGACACCAATAATGATACGAAATTAAAATTTAGAGAAAGCCCGTCCATAGGTATCTACATTCCAATATCTAAACACCAGCAAAGACAAATCAAAATCGTAAAAAAAATAATCAACGAACTTAAAAACCTAATTAAAAAAATAGATCTTTAATAATCCAAACATTATTTGAACCCTCAGTAGCAGGATTTGTAGAAGCTTTGATCCTCATCGAATGTAACAATGCTAGTCGAGTCCCCTATTCCAACCTCACTCGCCATCTCCAAGAAGTAACTGTGACTGTAAAACCAAATTGTTCAGCTTCTCAGCAATTTATATGATAAAATTCACAATAGTAGAAATTACATAGTAACTGTTCCTATCAAAACTATTCTTGCTACTTGATTTACACATGAATAGATCCAAATATATCCTCTATTCATAAAAGTTATTTGAAAACAAATATTTGATGGCGTAAATAATTCATATGCGCATAAAAAGTCGTTTATAAACTAATAAGTCGTTGAAATAAAAGAGTACTTGAAAAAAAAGATAAACAAACACACATCTCAACCAAAAATGAACCGAGTAACGCAAATTCACTTACAAACTAAAAAGTCGTGGAAATAAAAGAGTACCTGAATAAAAAGATAAGGAACAGAGGAGATGGTGTTTCTTCAAAAGAACATATAGAAAACCTAAATAAAAAGTAGAAGAGCACATGAATAAAAAGAGTACCTTTAAACCTGAACAAGAAGTTATAGAGAAGCTGAATAAAAAGGCTATTGTCCCCAAAGCTTGCTCCGTCCCCATTCTCCAAAGAACTCTCCACTTCCTCCATGGCATGTTGTTCATAATGTCTTTCACTATGATCATCATTGGGGTGGCCCCTATACCTAGCCCCACCAGTAACACCACATCATATTGTTTGTAGCCTTTTGATAGTGCTACACCATATGAGACAACAATCAACACTCTTAGGAAATTGTTCACCTTATAATCCATAATGTAAACACGGATATTAAAATTAAGATTGTTTTAAAAAAGGAAATTGAAAAGAAATGAAAAATCAAGTACTACTAATACGTCAAAGAAGAAAATGACAGTTTCAACTTCAATATGTGGCATGTCCACTCAGTCCCAATGGTAGTGGATATGTTTGTTATATGTCCCTATCTTTGATGTAAAACATATATAGAAAACCAACAATGCAAATCATTCTAAGACAATTGATATACAAATCAAGAACCTTCTCACAAAAAGATCATTTATGTAATCATATCTAATACAATGCGCTCAATCACAATCCTCCAAAATATCCAGATTTCAAAACATATACATATGGCAATTATCATATAGACAATATCTAGATCTCAAAACATATACATATGGCAGCAATTATGTAGAAAAAGAGGTGAAATGAGGAATAGATCTATACATTTCCTGGAAAGCATTAAATATGCTAGTAAAAAATAAATGTCTTACAACCTCTGTATCAGGAATAACCTCAATTTCATGTCTATCAACCGTTAAGGTTTCTGTGGAAGAACCAAAATATTGACTGAAGCAAACATCCGTGCAAAACTTTCCTTTAATGTTTGTTCTTTTCTCCTCATTTCAAGTAGCTACAGATGGGGATAAATCGGTGGAAATTTTTGGTTCAACACCTCATAAATGAAAGAGACAGAATAAAATACATGTCAGATCCGTTAGATCTTTATATAAAAGAGGGAGACATTTTTTTGTATAAAAACCCTTAATCAAATAAAAAATATCGCACCACTTTGAACCATGAATGAATCATCTCCACGTACACACTTTCATTTTCAAGAGCGTTTAACCTAGATCCAGTAAAACAAGCTCATATCTAAACAATTAATAATGTTGGTAAACTAAAATTTCAGAAACCCAATCATCAATATAATTTGAAAAATCCATTTAATAAAATGCCATAATGAACATATAAACTCAATCATCAACATTACTGAAGCTCCTAACTTGAAATCCTAAGGTTGTAGAATAATAAAACTCCATAAACAAAACTAAAAAAGACTAATCCCATAAAAACCCATAAATCGGTACAAAAAAATCGCACCTTTTATTGAAAAGAAGTGGCTACATCCAACGATTGAAGAGAAAGATAGAACAAAGGAGAAGAGAAATTGGGGGTGGGGATGAGCTGTGACAGATAGAGAGAGAGAAAGAAGAGGAGAGAAATGAGAGAAGATTTTTATTAGGGAAATTCAAATTAAAGAAAACTGGCATTGAATGCCTAAAAATCTCTGTGTCCAATGCACTAGTGGGAACGAACCCTTGTCCCCTTGTTTCCAAGATCTAATCTCGGCCCTCCATTTATTGATTTGGTGGCTTAATCTCAAGATCGTGTCAGGCTGAGAAACTTTTTTTGTTGAATTACAAAAGTAACCCTTATATTTGAATTAAAGTAAATTTTTAGGAGTAAAATGATGGGGAAAATATATTATGGAGGGATAAAATTGTAATTACAATTAAAGTATAAAATGTGGTGTAGTGAGATACATAATATTATTGTGTAAATACTGATCTTACCCTTCATCTAGTGCCTTGTTGGCTTCGATCTGAACCGTGAAATGTCTTTTAAACTTATGAATAGTGAAAACACCATTGTTCCTTATTATATAGATATATATACTAGCCTATTCCCGTGCCTGAAGGCACGATGAAAATTTTTCAAAGCATGTAATCGTAAAACAACGAAAATTTTCCAGAGTACGCAATTACAAAACAGCTTAAATTTCCTTCCTCGACAAAACAGTGTAATTTAAAAATATATATAATTTTTCCCCAGGATGAAAATTTAATGCAGAACTGTTTATCATATTGACACCATCATTTCGCGCTAAAAGAATCGTTCGTTCTTCAACGTAGTTAGGAGTAAAACGATAAAAAATTTCAAACTGCGTAATTGCAAAATGACAAAAAATTCGTTCCCCAATAAAGCAAAGTGTAATTTTAAAAAAGTTAGGCATAATTTCCTTGATGTATGAGACAATCCACTATGTTTATGAGAATATCCACCATATTTAATTATAAAATCGTGTCTAATTTAAGTCATAAAGGATTATATATAATAAATACAAATATGTGCAAATAATTTAGAAATTTTAGACATAATTTCCTCCATTTATAGTACTACCCATCGTGATTGAGAAATAAAAAATATAATAAAAAAATATTAATAGGATGATGCAAAAATTACATCTAATTATAATGCAAATACCATTTGAACTTTTTAAATAAATGATGGATCGACCAAATCATTTTTTCATCAGTAAACATCACATGTACATGCTAAACATTTCACACAATTGATAATAAATATGATGTAAATCACCACACCATTAGAAAACCATCAACTCAAAACATATATACAAATTGGCCCATTGAGTTTATGAATGCAAATTAAAAGACCCTAATATTCATGTTCACACTCAAACATTGATAATTACTTACATAGTAAATTTGGCATTCCCAACATAAAACAAAACTCATATATGAAACAAACAATAAGGGTTCATTCATCCTAAATATTTAGAAATAAAGCCACCGAAGAAGGGTGGCACCCTAATTGTTGATCATGACCTAAAAATCCATTACCCAGAAATCACCTGTCAAGAATGTGTGTATATCAGTAGGTAAAATTTGTACAGGTAGTTACAATATATGGTTTTAAGAATATGTATACCATAAAAATCAATAATGTAAACCAAAATTTGCATACAAATTAGCAGCGATGTATACAAACCAAAATATCAGAAACAGTTCAAACACCTCTGCCATATGGACCATAACAATGGCATCGTACGACCACCAGGCTAGGAAAACTTCAATGATGGTTATATTGTGTATGAGTTAATGGAAAAATATCTATACCAAATGATATTGTCTTCTCAGTCACTCATAGAGGATCACAATTAGTATTTATGTATCATATCAGTTAATGCTGGGACTGAAATATACACTTTGCAAATGTTTTTTACCATGATTTGAAACCAAGCAACATGCTTCCGAATGAAAACTGTGACCTCAAAATTTGTAACTTTGGGATTGCAAGGACCACTTCAGAGATAGATTTCATGACTGATAGAATACACCTCCAGAGTTGTTACTCAATTGTTCAGAATACACAACCACAATTGATAATGCATAACGATATGTCAAGCAGCTTTCTCATTTCCCAAAGAGACATTTTTAGTGTAAGTTCCCAGATGTTACCCCTCTATTCATTGATCTTGCGGAGAAAATGTTATTTTTTATCCATCAAAATGCAAATCCATTGAGGAGGCAATGAATCACCCATTTATGCTGAGTCTCCATGTGATCAATGAGGAGCCTACTTGGGAAGCTCATTTTGTCTTTGATTTTGAACAGTAACCATATAAAGTAACTATAATTCAAATGAAAACACAAATCAACAAAAATAACATCTGTGAGAATAATTATCTCATGGCCATCCATTACAAAAAAATCATTATGAAAAATAATACAAAAAGATAACTAATATATAATAAAACTTTCAAGTAAAGTTTGCAATTTTACAGTCTAGAGCAAATAACTATGTAAGGTTTGTTATATTAAGGATGGTCTATTAAAACTTTTGAGTGGTCAAGTTAGTAATGAGCTGCAAAAAGGCAAGGTAATAAAGGAAAAACCAAATTTTAGATTTTCCCCGTTCCCACAAAATGGTAACTTCAGTCTTCGTCTTCTCTATCGTCTTCATCATCAACACCTGCTACAGAATTGAAAGAATTCAAGTACTGATTGGCTTGAAATTTGGCCACACGTAGCAGTACTTGATTTCGTCTTCTCCGTCGGCTTCATCATCAACACTTACTGCATCAACACTTGCATTTTTGCCATATATAGCAGTACTTGATTGGCTTGAAATCAAGTACTGCTTTAGTAAAATCTAGTACTAAAGCAAGTACTGCTATTTAATGTCTAAAATCATGTATTGCTATTATGTTTTAATTGCGCATCAGTAAAATCCAGTACTGAAGGAAGTACTATAGTGATCTAAAATTTATCCAAGCATCGTCATAGATTATGTAAAATCAAATTGATCATCTTTACCATATCTCATTATAACCATTTTCCTAACACATTATAATATGAGCATATAATTTTATATTATTTACTTTTGAACCAAAGAAATATATCTATTGGTCAATTACAAATATGTGCATAAATGTGCTTGTTAGAGCCCCTAATGTCAAATAAAGAGACTTAGTTTTGATACCTAATGCCTTCGTTAGTAAACTTAGATCAGGATATAAATAGATTCAACCATGAATTGGAACAAAACCAAAATAAAATAAAGAAGAATAAAGAGGAAGCTGAAGACTCAGCGAAAAACTCCAATTTAACAGTAAGAAAGAAACCGTCAACCTAACCCCAAAATGAATGAACTCATAATGTTCTTTTTATGTTCCTTTATTTGTTGTTTTTTTACCAGTGCTTGTAGCTTAGTAGACCAAAGTTATATTTACATTAAACCCATTTTTCATAGCAAACAACATGGGTGCATTCTTTTCATTTTTTGTTGTCATGTAATCAAAAATTCACAAAAGTTACACTACACCAAAATGACAAAATTGTCACCTTTCAGCCGGTCACCCTTGTCAAGGTCATTGACCGTGACAAAAAACACGCGTTTTGTGTCACGGTCATTGACCTTGACACGACCGTGATAAAGAATTGTCACGGTCAATGACCGTGACAAGTCCGTGACAAATTTACTTGTCACAGACTTGTCACGGTCAATGACCTTGACACGGTCGTGACAATGTTTGCAGCAAAAACCCTTTCCCCCTTCTTTTTTCCCTCCCGCCGTTCCCTCCCTCTCTCTCTCTTGACACTGCTCTCTCTCTCTCTCTCTCTCTCTCTCTACTTTTAGGTTTAATTCTCTCTCTCTCTCTCTCTCTCTTCCATTTATATATATGTTTGTGTGTATATATATGTGTGTATGTGTGTATATATGTGCGTGTGTGTGTGCGGGGGTAGGGGGTGGGGCAGGGTGGGGGTAGGGTGGGGGCAGAGTGGGGGTAGGGGGTGGGGTAGGGGGTTAAAAATGTAATATTATTTTGATACAACATTAATTTGTGTATGAGATTCATAATTATAAATAATATCCAAAAATATTGGATAACAATTTATTTTCATTCAAAATAAATAAGTAATTTTCTACAAATTTCATAAAAAAATGAAGGTCGGCTTAATATGTGATTTAAGTGTGAAATAATCGCTATATACTTATACTAATGGAGAAAAAAACCATATATGGCGTTTTTTGTTTTTATTAGATGCAAAATAACACATATAGGTATCACATGACTTTATATCCATCAAATAAAATTTTACCATAAAATATCATTTTGTGGAAGGCAAGATCTATTACAATATATTTACATACCTAAACGATTTTTTTTTAAATGACATTACAACAAAAAACTACAATAAGGGTTAAAATGGCATCCGAAATTGCTAAAAGCATGAAAAATAAAATATCATTTAGTCTATGTTGTTGAAAAATTTGATCAAATTGGTGAGCCCTTCATATTTTAAAAATGTTGTTTTTATTCCTATTTAACTTTTCTTTCTATACACCCTTAATTATATTTAAAGTTTAATAAAATAGGAGTTATAGAAAGAAAAGTGGGGTTTAAATAAAAACACTTTTTTAAAATTTTAGGTTCTGGTGCATAATCTTACTTTGTCACAATTAATTTATATGCCTCAAAGTTATTTTATCACTCTTAGTTTATATTTGTGATAATACTTTATGAACCACAACTTTAGGTTGATTATTTTAGAACTTAAACTTCAAGATACAAAAAATAATTCTATAGAACAACTTAGATATCTTAACAAAACACATATCTAACATTGAATATGATTTATAAAAAGCACAAAACAATAGTAGAAATTCAATACATGAAATTAACATTGAGATTATTTTAAATAGACAGTAACTACTGTGTGTGTGTGTGTGTGTGGTGGGTGGGGGGCTATTATGTGTGTGTGTGTGTGTGTGTGTGTGTGGTGAGTGGGGGTGGTGGTGTGTGTGTATGTGGTGAGTGGGGGGTGTGGAGGGAGGTGGGTGTGTGTGTGTGTGTGTATTTGAATTAACCCATGAATTTGTATTTTTGTATTTGAATTAAACCATTAATTTATTTTTGTATTTGAATTAACCCATGAATTTATTTTTGTATTTGAATTAACCCATTATATGAAACATACTTGAAATTAAATATAGTGTGCATAGATACTAGCCTTCTAGTTCTTATGCGTACGCATTCAATATCCCTTAGACCCGTTCGAGAGTCATTACCCCTGTAATGAGATCTCTCAAATTGTCCCGTTTGGACGTTTGAGACTGTATAATTTATGTATAATATTCTTATTGGCTTAAAGTTGTTACTTTTGGAGGAAGTTCTGCAGTCGTATCATAATGTTCTCTAGGTACATACTAGATTGACAAGTGTGACTGTTATTTCAATTGACCAATTGAAATAACACTCACACCTGCCAATCTACGTCGTGTACTTGGAGAACTAAGGGGATATGCTGTCGAATTTTTTTCAAATCGTAATAGTGTGCATGAGATGTTAAGTATATTACAGAAAAATGCAGTCTTGAATGGGATAGGACCACTTACCCGTTAATAGGATAATTAAATGATGGGATAATTAAATAAAACATACTATAAATCTAAGTTTTGTTTACCGTTAATAGGTGTTTAGTTGTGATACCTGGGCCAAAGGAACCAAGTGATGACATTGATATCTACATGTCTCCTTTGGTAGAAGAATTAAATGAGTTGTGGTAAGAGGGTGTGCAATCATTTGACTCTTTTAGAAAAGAAGAGTTTATGCTGAAAGTTATGTTGATGTGGGCAATTCATGATTTTCCAGCTTATGGGACATTATCCGGATGTGTAGTACATGGTTATTTGGGGTGTCCTATTTGTGGAGAGGAGACTGAATCTCTTCGTCTATCCTCTAGCTTAAAAAATGTATACCATTGCCACAGGAGGTTTTTACCCCCAGCTCATAGTTTCAGATTTGAGAAAGGTTCCAATTTTTTATTGGACGTAGTTGAACATAGGCTACCGCCGAGACAACTTTCGGGTTCAAAAATTGAAAGTAAATCTTCTGAATGTGGACCAAATATGCCAGGTAAGAATCCCAAATTTAAGAATGTCAAGCATAAGAAGACCCCAACTGGGAATGAAACTGAGATAAGAAAGGCATGGTCTCGGAGGTCAATTTTATTTGACTTGCCTTATTGGAAGAAAAACCCGGTGCACCATGTATTGGATGTGATGCATGCAGAGAAGAACTTCGTTGAACATATTGTGGGTACTTGCCTTGGGGGGAGTCATTCGAAGGATGGAGAAAATGCACGAAAAGACCTTAAAACGTTAAAATTTAAGCCACAACTATGGTTGAAAGAAGATAGTAGGGGAAGGACAATAATTCCCCCTGGTGCGTTTACTTTGACGAGTGGGGAAAGGAAAGTGCTTCTAGACACAAAATATAATTTGAAGGGCGCATCTACTTTTTCGTCCAACTTGCAAAGGATTGTGAATTATGCTACTCATGATTTACATAAGTGTAAGTCCCACGATTGGCATGTGATATCATGCAATTGGTTCCTCTATTATTTAAGCACTGTTTCTCCAAGCACAAGGATTTGCGTAGGGCTATTATACAAATTAGTATTACCTTCTCCCTCTTGTGCGAGAAGGTAGTGAATCGAGAACACATAGTGGCCGCAAAATTGGCTGTGAACGAAGCGATTTGTGTATTGGAGAAGTATTTTCCCCCAGCATTCTTTGACATAAGTGTTCACTTGTTGGTACACCTATGCGACGAGGCACTTCTTTGTGGTCCAATTAGATATCGGTGGATGTATCCATTTGAAAGATTGATGAAAGTTTTTAAATATTACGTCAAGAATACGCGATATATTGCAGGATCAAGTGCAGAGGAATACATCACCGTGGAGTCATCAATATATACTCGGGAATATATGCCTGACTCGACCAGCGTTGATGACACTGATGAATTCCTCTATGATGGTGGTAATGTGATGGGAAAATGAGTGAAATTAACGAGTTTGCAACATGAACAAGTAGCTCATTATCTATTTGACACACATGAAGATGTCGAAGAATGGAAAAAGTAAGTTTCGAATATTATAATGTTTAACATTATTTTAGATTATTTTATACATGATTAATTTTGTAATATGCAGTAAATATGAAGCCTGTGAGAATAATAAAAGACGAAAAACAATGGTGCAATCAGACAACGAATTTAGGCTATGGTTGACATAAGAGGTAATTATAATGAAAACAGTCGTTATATAACGTTACATTACACTTAAATTTTACCACTAATATAATTAATTTATCTATATTCGCAGCTCCTAAAGATGGGTGATGCGACATCAAGGCTTGCTCGTCTAGCCACTGGACCCTTGTTCGTGGCACAAGAGTACAAAAAGTATCGATTGAACGGTTACATTTTCGGCGCTAAAGTGTACGAGGAAAGTACAAATGTACAGAACTCGGGAATTTCATACAAGGCTCTTACTTTCTTTCGAGCGAGCGCAAAAGATAAAAACCTCGTTGAAGCTGAAATGACTTACTATGGTGTAATCCAAAATATATTTGAATTGGATTATATAAGCTTCAAAGAGGTTGTATTTTACTGTGAATGGGTAAGAGTTGAGGATAAAAATGCTTGTAAAGTTGATCCTGTCACCAATTTGATCATGGTTGACTTGTCTAAGTTGAAGAGCAAGGACCACGTGAGCGATGAGCCGTTTGTTTGTGCATTTCAAAAGGTTAAGCAAGTGTTTTACTCGGAGTATATTAACAACGAGCCGTGGTCAATTGTCCAACACGCGCTAAGGCGTCTAAATAGTAGTGTGGATGACTTGGCTGCTCCTACCGAATATCAATCCATTTTTTATGATAACCCGAATTTGAAACAATTTTTCAATTTGTAATAAATATTTCAATTTGTACCGAAACATCAATTTTTAATGCTTTTAATTGATCTGCACTTTATCATTTTCACTCTTGTGTAGTGTGCGTGTGTGGAGAGGAGATTAATACATAAATATTCCAACTACATCTAAGTTTTGTTTATACTAATCCATGAATATACGCTTCTTACCTTTAATAGGTGATTAGTACATAGTTATTTGGGGTGTCCTATTTGTGGAGAGGCGACTGAATCTCTTCGTCTATCCGAACACTAAGAAATTCCATAATCCTATGGAGCGATGCTCTGTAAATTCCTCCCAACCGTTATGTAGCCAAACATCACCAGTTGAAGTTGTCAATTCCACTTTCCATACGCCACCACTTGTAACTTCTAGCAAAACATGGGAGACCATTGAAAGGTGGAATTAACAACTTCAACTGCTGATTTTTGGCTACACAACGGTTGGAAGGAATTTGCAACGCATAACTCCATAGGATTATGGTATTTCTTAGTGTTTAGATATGAAGAGAATTATATTTGACACGATTGCCCGGGGTACATTAGTTGGAAGGAGGTGCCATATGAGCTCAAGTTAGCTGTTTGAGTGACACTACAGGTAATGTATTTATATTTATATGTCAATTTCGATTTCGATTTCGATTTCAATTACGATTTATATTTATCTATATTTGAGGGGCGGATACTAATTTTACTTTATTTCAACTCAGGGGACAGGGAGTGGCCCTAAGGGTAGGCCACATATTCTCTATACTTATGTGGCTATTTGGACGAGAAGGGAAGGATAAGGAGGTGTCCCCGAGCGTCGCGGTACAAAATCTCTTTTCCATGCAAATAGTTTGTAGATTTAAGATAATTGATGGTGATGTTGTTTCTTCTTAAATAGTTTCTATTTTGAATATATATTTGCATTATCTTTAGTTTGTTTGGATATATGATGTTTGGAACAGGTACAACGTTGCTATAACAGGTACAAATATACTGCTGGGCAGTGGCAGTGGTAGTGGCCATACTGCCCAGCAGATTTTTTTTAAATTCTGCTCAGAATTGTCACGGTCAATGGCCGTGACAATTTTTTTAAAAAGGGTCACGGCTTTGTCACGGTTATAAACCGTGACAAACGTGTCACGGTCATTGACCGCGACACGACCTTGACAAAAAAAGTTGTCTCGCCTCGAAATGTCACAGTTATTGACCTTGACAATCACGGTTATTGACCTTGACAAGTTGGATTTGTCGAGGTCAATGACCTTGACAATTCGGCAGATTTGGTGTAGTGTTAACTCACAACAAAAGTTCCACTTACCAAACTCATGTATAAAGTAATATTAACTATGCATGCATGTCACATTAACTCCTAATGTTTCCCCTAAACAGGTATGACTCTAAATCGATTAAAAGACAGATCGATAAATATTATATTGGTTGAAAAATATGTTACTCTAAATCAATTAAGAGGAAGATTAGTTACCTTTTATAAGGGACACTGAAGAGGCGCGAGAGATAGATGACACCAAATCCCTATAAAAAAATATAAAATCAATAAGAAGAAATGACAATGAAGTTGGGTACATGCATTTAAAAAACCTTCGGATGACTAAGGTTGCTTGAACCAAAATGACAATGGAGCTGGGTACATGCATTGAAAAAATAAATTTAAAAAAACAGTCAATTGGGCATAGTCCTTACGGAGGTGATTATAAACTTTCAAAAATTTTAATGTCATCCAAAATAAAAACTCAAGAAAAAATATGTAAATATGCACTTGAACATTGTCGAAAAACCTTGGTGTGGTCCAAAAAACATCCCATAATTTAATTTTCTTTATAATATCATACTTAGAAGAACATGTCATAAAGAACTAAAGTAATGAGAATGAAACATCCAATAATCCACAAACATTAATTAATAATCCATGTAACATGGTGGGTCAATCATGGAAGAACATGCATTTTATTTATCTTACACCTAAAGTTAATGAGAGTATTAATCATAATAATGAAGATAATACAAATTAGGAGTAAATAAAATAGGAAAGAAAACCTGATACTATAGTAAAGTGAGCCAAAATTTTACGAAAATGATTTGAATATTACTGAGGCTTTTTAGTAAATACTTGGAATGCATACACACTTAAAATATTACCTAAGGCCCAAATGCAGTTCGGTTTTCACCAACAGAATCAAGTAACATATGTTATGACTTTTTATGATACACACATGACAACAGGGACTAAACATTAAACAAAGTATTGTAAACAAAGTATATGCACAATTCACATAGTATTTTAATTGCTAGTCAGAAATCCAGTTCATGAAGTCTCCTAGTTTTATGACTCACCAAATAATGTTCAAGTTGTAGAGATGCTTCAGATGACCAGTATAATTTAATAGGATAAAACAAAATATTTTGTTCAATAGTATCTTACCCTTACAGGTAAGAACCTTCGCTATGCCCGATAGTAGTCAGTGGCACTATTCACGCCAGTTTCACAAACTTCATCCTGTGATTGGCATAAGATTTCTTGTAAAATTAAGAAAGTTGAGAGTTAGTTAGCTGAGTTGAGAGGTAAACCGACCATGTAAAATTAAATAGCAAAGTGAGAATCAACTCAGAAAACCAAAAATATAGATACTAATATAAAAGAGGGACGAAAATACTACCGATAAGAATTAGAAAACCCCAAAATCCTTTGTAGCTTTCAGAGTACCTGTTAAATAGAAATTATTCAAGCATATGGACCAGATTACAAAACATAAAAGGATGAAACCTTATTAGAGTTTAGTAAAGACTGAAACAATGAGTCAACCCAAATCTGCAAAAATTAAAAAGCATCAATATCCTTAGAACAGTGTGTATAAGCTAAGAAATCCACTATTTTTTAATGAACATGTAAAGATTCTTGGATCAACATTCTCGAATCAACAAATGTTAGACAAATAATGTGTTGTGCTCACAAAAAGAGTGTTTAACGATTACAAATTTTAGACAAATAACCCCAGATTTCAAATTCAATGAGGTTACAAACCCTAGACAAATACATTAAACACTTCGTTCTATTCTATGTACACCTAAGAAACAAAAATATTATTACACATAAATCCCAAGTAACCCATTCCGCCAAACACTTTCAAAACTCATTCTCAAAAACACTCTGTTCTAAGTAACCCATTTTCATAACTCAACAGACAACAAACACACTCAAAGCTCAACCCACTGCGATACACCACAAACCTTAGATTTCCCCCCAAATGCAAATGAATCGATATTAGTTTGAGAGAGAGGAGAGAGTGTTACCTGCTGATTTGAGATAGAGAACAGGCATACAACCAAAACCTCTCAGTAGATCTCCAATATAACCAAATCAAGTAACATTCACAAAATCTTAAAGAGGCAAAATAGTTGAATCATTTATTCACACTCAACTAAAATGAAATTAACATCGAACAACACTAAAATAGTCGATTAAAAGAGGTTGACCTGAAAAAGAGTTCAGGCAACGAACTACTCGAGCTTGAGTCCATTTCTCCCCACGAAAAAATGGATCTATCATCACCGCTCCTAAAAAATTTAACGACTTTAATTGTTCCAGGTTTTTTTAATAGTCTAAGTAATACATGGTGAGCTATAGTGAGATGATGGGTTAATAAAGATGAAACACATAGATTGTTTGCAGCAATGAGAGATTTTTGTACGGATGGTTTTTGGGGTTTGGGATTGTGAAAGTGTAGAGGGAGAGAGAGAGAGAGAGAGAGTATGCGACGGAGTGGGTGGGATGTGGGGCAGGTTTGTGAGAGGGATTGTGGCGAGAGTGTATTCTAGGTCTGTTTACAAAGATACCCCTCAATTTGAATTTTGAAGAAAATGTGCAAATAAATTAGAGTGTGTCAAAAGAGAGGGAATTCAAAAATTTCAAGGGCAAAATAGAAAGTGTAGGAAAAATTCATATAGATGACATCGTAGGCAAAACTTATGACATACATAAGTTTTGTAACTTATTATATAAATATATTGAAATTATATTGTGGTAACCCATCCATGATTGTAAATTTGTGCAAATTGTGTTGGTTGTTTCCTTTTGCGACATCTTTCTTGGGTCTCACATGTAATTTCGCTTTACAAATTTATAATTCTCAAATGAGTATTTGTACAAAATTTAAAAATTGCACCTAAAAAGTCGAAAAAAATTCAACTAAATATTTTTAAGCAACCTAAAATAACTCTCAATGACTCTCGCCCTGGGACCCCGTCAAACTTCGAGTGGCCCACCCGGCAAAAACTTCTCTCTCTCTCTTTAGCCTCACCCTAGGGTAGGGCCATTGTGTATCAACTCAAATAATAAAAAAGTGTCGGTATTAGTACCTATAAAATAACATATAATGATAGGTGTGTGCATGAACTCGAATAGGCCGAAAAATCGAAATAGACCAAACCCCCTTTTGTGGTTTTTTTTAATTCAGTCTTACTTCGGTCTAACGAGATATAGGACCGCATAATTCGGTTCGATCTCGGTCTTGGATCGTAAAAACGGTTTTGGACCGTACCGGACTGCTCACACACACACACACTGCACAACATATAATTACATTTCACACCCACAACCATAACAACATAACCCTAATCCCAATTCTTATTTTCCCTATTCTTTCTCTCTCTAAGCTATGGCTGCACAACCCTCTCCTCCGGCTCTCTCCTTCATCTCTTCCCTTCCCAAGATCCGACTCACTCTACTCTCCTCCCGCTCTAGCTCCGACTCTGGCTCACTCTTCGCTTTCCTCATCTTGTCTCACTCTCAGATTACGGCTTAGATTTTCAGCAAGATGGTTTTTAAAGCTCCGGCTCTGGCTCACTTTATAAGTAATATTAAACTCAAAACCCATTTCATGTTTGATAACTTATTTTGATGGAGAGGTTTTTCATCCTCATTTCATATCAAGATTTTGTCTAAAATTATTATATAGAAATCTCATGATTTAAGATCCATTAAATGTTCGCAAATCTTGTTTAAAAGATAAAGTTTTCAAAACCATCTCATATTATTATTTTTAAGAAAAAAAACCAAATAAAACATAAAACCTTGCTTAAACAAGTAATAGTACAGAATAAACAAAACTATGGCACTAAAATTTAAATGCTCAAAACCTAATTTATTTGTATTTCAAAATTTTTATTTGTAATACAGAATACACAAAATAATACATTCTACTGTTTTTGTTTTTATTTTTATTTTTTTGGTTTGTGTATGTTCTTTATACAAATTCAATGTTTTTTATGAAATTTCTTTCAATATTTTACCATATAACTTTGAAATTTTTCGGGACATTATATGTCACCTCAAATGCCCTTTTCCACGAGCTTATCATGGTTCAAAGAAAGTTGATATCTTTGAGAAATAATGGAGATTATTTTTTATCTACTATGGCGGCGAGCATGCAATCAAAATTTGACAAGTATTGGAAACTCGAAAAAATAAATTTTCTATTGCTTGTTGCGGTTGTTCTTGATCCAAGATATAAGTTGAATTATGTCAAATGCTTTTTGGAGAGTTGCATGGCTTTGTTTTGCCAATATACTTAACTAGGAAGGTTAGAGAGATTTTTGTCGACTTTTTGATTGGTATCATGGCAATAGTTCTTCTAATACAAGTACGGGCAATACAACTCCAACACCAAGTTTTGTCGTGCTTAACGATGATGATGATGATGATGATGATGATATGGATGGGCATGCGTTTTTGTCATACCAATATAAAATACATATGGAAGCGGAAGTTAACTTTGGACTAATTCGAAAGTTGAAACGTATTTGTTGGAAACATGTGACATAGATAGTATAAATTTTGATATTCTTAGTTGGTGGAAAAATAATCAAAATAGATACCCAATCCTCTCTCTTGTTGCCCGTGATATATTAGTTGTTCCCGTGTCTATAGTTGCTTCTGAATCCGCATTTAGCACGGGAGGTCGTATTACTGACCCTTTCTGTATCTCATTATCAACAAATACGGTGGAAGTAATTATTTGTGGTTAAAACTGACTACGCTCCGCAACAAAGCCAATCAATATTCGAGATACGTTGGACGACATTCAACAACTAGAAAACTTGATTCGGGTAACAATTTGTTATAATGTGATATTTCAACTTATTTGATTGTTTAAGTGCTATTATTGATAATCTTATTTTTAATGATTTGTAGAGTTGTTGACAGCCACAAGTGGAGAAGCTTAGTGTGTGGAGGCATAAATGTGTGGGAGTTTTTGGTGAATTTGTGATGACTTTGTAATAGTTAAATTAGGGAGTGGCTATCCCCACTCCCAAAATGTCTTCCCCCATACCATTTTGGTGCCAAAATACAATTATACCCTTATACATTTACAAAATTTAAACCTTCATTTTTTTGCTTTCAACTAAAATAAATGCCTTTGAAAAACAATTAAAATGTGTATTTTCAATAAAAATATTTTTTTTAAATTGTTGTTAATAAGAATCCGTTATAAAAATAATTTTTTTAAAACTTTTCATAAATGATTTAAAAAAACATTTAAATTGTTTTATCAAATTTGTTTTATGTTTTCTTAATTAAATTTTTTTTATAACACATAAAAAATTGTTTTAAATAAAATAAAAACTGTTTTTACAAAATAGTACCTTATTATGTACATATGGAAAGTAAATAGTGCCTTTATGTAAGTGTAAAATAAAAAAACGAAAATTATAAAGCTTTATTTAAAAATTTTAAAAATTACAAAAAAAGTAATTCTATAAAATTGAAAAATAAAAAAAAAACTCTGAAAAATTCTAATAGATATTAAAAAATAATTAAGAAAATAACTGTCTTCAACCAAAAAACGAATTCTAACATAAAAATTGTTTTATATAAAATAAAAATTGCTTTTACAAAATAGTACCTTTATGTACATTTGAAAAGTAAGTAGTGCCTTTAAAAAATAATGTCTAGCAGGAAAAAACAACTGTTTTTTACCAAAAAAAATGATTTCCAACAGTAAAAAACTGTTTTTCACCCAAAAACCAAAACTGTTTTTCACCCAAAAAAAAATATTATTTTCACCGAAAAATACTAATAGATATTAAAATTATTTTTTACCAAAACAAACTCTGAAAAATACTAGTAGATATTAAAAAAATTAAAATTTTGTTTTGAAATAATTTTTTTTAATAATTTTTAGTTCGGAAATTATTTTTTTTAAATAATTTGTTTTCGTTGGAAATTATTATTTTTCTCTTGGATGCCATTTTTTGAGTAGAAAATAGTTTTTTGATTTGTTGGAATTCGTTTTTTGGTTGAAAACAATTTTTCTTTCTTTTTGAAATGCATTTTGTTGCTGATTTTTTGTTGTTGTTGGAAATGATTTTTTGGGCGAGAAACATTTTTTTTCCTGACAGACATTATTTTTTTTTTAATATCTATTAGTATTTTCAGAGTTTTTTTTTTGCATTTTTCAATTTTGTAGAATTCTTTTTTGTATTTTTTTGAATTTTTAAATAAAGCTTTATATTTTTTTTTTTAATTTTACACTTACATAATAGCACTATTTACATAAAGGTACTATTTTGTAAAAATAGTTTTTATTTTATATAAAACATTTTTTATGTTTTATAAAAAAAAATTTAATTTAAAAAACATATAACAAATTTTTAAACAATTTAAATGTTTTTTAAATCATTTATGAAAAGTTAAAAAAAATTAAAACAGATTCTTATTAAAAACAAATTTTTTATAAAAAAAATATTTTTTATTGAAAATACAAAATTTTAATTATTTTTGAAATGCATTTATCTTAGTTGAAACATTTATATTTTGTAAATGTGTAAGGGTATAATTGTCTTTTGACACCAAAATGGTGTGGTGGAAGACTTGGTTGGTGTGGGGATAGCCTAGCCCTTAAATTAAACATGATACTTTGTTCTGAATGTATTAATTATGTGGTGGACGGACATACTTTTGTATCCGTATGTTTAAGGATATTAGTTGTTTATTGTTTGCTACATGTTATGGGTATTATTAACTGTTTTATGTAGATATGGTTAAATTTAAAGTGCTTTGTTTTTTTAAGTGATGTTTTTTAAGCAACAATTTCGTTTTAAAAAAGTGTTGTTTCTAATAATTTTTTTTTTGTTTTCTAAGACCGATTAATGTGTTTTTTTTAAAGAAAAGTGTCATGTTAAAAAAAAGTGTTGTCTTTTAATTAAAAAAATGGGTTGTTTTTTTTTAAAGAAAAGTGTTGTTTTAAAAAAACGTGTTGTTTTTAAATAAAAAAATTGTGTTTTTTTGGGGGTGCGGACCGAATAGGACCGAGACTAAACGCGGACCTCTTGAAAATCGAATATGAGCGTCACCAATTATTCTGGTCCGATCTCGGTCCATAATTTTCTAGGACCAATTGATGCAATCCGTTCTCAAAAATACCTCAAATTCGGACCGGACCGCGAACACCTCTGTATAATGATGACAATTTTGAAAAGATTGTTATGAGATGACAATTCACTTGTAGAGTACTATAATACGTGGAGGTAAAAAACAAGAGTACTAAAATATGTCGTTATGGTAGAAATAGACAAAATACTCGCTCATTATGGGTTGCTCTAGAGGTAAGGGTGAAACTGTCATTGTGTGATTAGGCGCACTGATCACATGATCGGTTCCTCACTTGAACAATTCATATTGTGTTGTGGGATGGTGTGCTAATCACTTCCGAAATAATTAGTTTCGATATGTGCACAAAGTAACCGATAATTACCCTTCGTTATGAAAAAAAAGAAGATAAATACCTATAACAATTGAGTGAATGAAGTTATGATGTCAGTATAAAAGTAAACAAACTAGTTGTCAAGATTTTCACACTGAGTGCACTTGCTCTTGTATTTTTTTTAAAGTCACGTTCCTTTGTATTTTTTTGTAACATATTAAGAGGCATTCGGACTAGCTTACGCGCATTTCGACAAATTCTCATTTGCAGTTCATGACTTTCGTTCGTCAAACATTATTTTGACAGTATGTATCGCACGAGTGAGCGAAGAACCTTATACAAACATTACTTTGTATTTAACTATTGCACCATCCCTTTTACCATGTTGTTTGTTTACGTGTTAAAACCACTGGTCACTGGCTAGTACTTTGTTTCATAACCATCAAATAAAAAAAATAAAAAAAAGTACTTTGTTTCATTTACTATTTTTGCTAGTTATCAAAGTAAACGATTTAATAGTGAAGTGTTAGTTTACATGTTAAGGTGACAGCTAAAGTGAACAGTGTAAATGACAGTGGTCAAAATGGTACAACAGAAACAGGTTTTAGAGTTGTCACTTTAACATGGCTGACCACGTCCACGTGTAGATACATTAAAATATGCTTTATGTTGCAAGGTAGATCAACTTGTCACTTATCACTTAATTAAAAGATTAGTACGCATCAAATGGAATTAAGGTTATCAATTGAAATCATACTCAAAAGTACCCTTGGAATTCATTTTGAAAAGAATTTTTTTTGTTACTTTTATTTTAATCAATAGAATTTTGTATTCTTTTTCATATTTTCTATTTTAAAATTTTATATTTTATCATTGTGAGTCCCGTCAAGATATAAGGTACAATTTTTTATTGTCTTATGTTATTATATGAAATAAAATGAGGATACAAAATAAGTGTTCATGTAATTTTACTCTTATTTTTACCATTGTGTGACGTCTCATCATCAAACATATACATTGAATGTATGAATTTAGAGGGATAAATTTTTTGGTATTATTGCATTGCATAAACAATAAAGTATTAAAGAGAAAAATACAATTATGTTTTAAATCAAATGAAATAATTTAAAAATATTGAGAGAGAAACATTGTGCCATCCGAAACATGTATCGCGGTTGCATAAAAGAACATACATTATGTGATCCCAGTGGTTTGACTCCTGACCACGAATTGAATGACCATTGATGATTTAAACGACAATAAAAATGCATTTAATAGTGTAATAGTTTGAAAACATGCCACACTCAAAATGCTAAACAATATTTAAAACTTCATTATGATGTTTTTGGAATTTAAACCTCTTTTATTTCTACACGATACAGTTATGAGGTCCAGGGACGGATCTACATGGGAGGTTGGTGGGGCAAGTGCCCCACCCCAAATCTCAAATTCAAAATTTTACCCCTAGAAAATTATAAATTTAGAGTTGTGCCCCACCCCAAAAAAGAAAAAAAAATCAAAATTTTACCACTAAAATTTTTTTAACCCTAAAAAATATTTCGGGGGCTCCCGCCCCCGAACCCCGACAATGATTTTGGCCCCACCCAAAATAAATTCCTGAATCCGCCCCAGATGAGGTCTGTTGACATTATAAATTTATGATTCTAATGCAAGATCAACGACTTCAAAGTGCATTAAGGTGACTGATGAGTAGCCGAATCTGAACTATAGTGGCACTCGAAGCCTCACCTAAATCAAAGTTAAATAAGGGGGCTCTCGAGTTTGTCATCTGAAATTCGTGGAGGACTTTTAATATTTGTGTAACAATTATCCCAATTCACTATGAAAATCTTAAGAAAAATGCCAACGTAACCCAAATTAGTTTTAGAACTGAATGTGAACAAATTAAAATTAACTCGCCCATTTTAAGAGGTAAGTTCCCTGTCATAGGATCAAACTTAAATTTACGCATAAACCATTACCTAAAATATTTGAATTCAACTTTTTAGTAACTTTATTTCCAAATAACACACCTAAGTAAGAAACACTAAAGTACATGGTTCACAAAACTTTGTCCCGGCTTAGTGTCAAGTTTAAACCACGAACCATTTTTTTTATTTAAAAAAAAAGTTTTTATTAAAAAATTGAAGATTGCGTGTGAAAGACATATTTTTGGATTTGGATTAAGTTCACAATGAGTCACCTGTCTAGATAGGAATTTAACACAAGGATTCGATATAACCTGTCGGTCTTACTTCATCACCATATAGCACACAATAGTTTCTACCTTTTCTCTTATAAATTCAGATTTATATGTGGCTCACAGGTATTGCAAATTTACTTTAGGATAATTGAGTTATTCTTTAAAAAAAAAAAAGGTTTCTATGTTAATAGAACATGAGTTTTAGCCCTTAACTTATGTCCTTTATTCTCTAAAATTTGTACGATTTATTATTATTATTATTATTATTATTATTATTATTATTATTATTATTATTATTATTATGTTATGAAACTATGGCTAAACTATGATATAAGATTAATTAGATGGAGTACTTATGCTTTTCTTACTTATGTGGAAGAATAAGAAGAAGAAATTGAATGCCTTTAACATCACTAGTTAACAATTTGCTACAATTCAATAACTCTTACAAAATATTTATTTAAGTGAATGTCCACGTATATTCTAATCCACTAATATTCTGCAATTATTAAGGGATTTATTAGATTATTTTGTTATGTACTATAAATATAGATCATACCCTTTTAGTATTGACAGTTCAATCAAAGAAAAGACTCACTCTCTCTTAAAAAAAATTATATCTCTTTTATTTTACAACATGTTATCAGCACGAATGCACAAAATCTTTATTTTTTTCTTCATCTCTCATTGCCTCGCCACTATTATCTGATGATGAAGGTGTCATTCGAAAACAAGACAAAATTCATAGATTTCTATTGGACACATCAAGTTGTGTGGTATATATTTGAGAAAAATATGTGAACCTGTTCTATGTGTGAGAAACCCAAGAGTTAAATTCTTCTCTTTTCACGTAAGTTTTATATCCATATAATAAAGGAGCATGTTTTTTGACAAAATATCTCCACTATGCATGACATTTCATGCATGACATTTCATGCCCATGCATGAAATGTCATGCTAAAGTGTCTTTTTTTTTATAATAAAAAGGGTATTTTTTTTGTTTTTTTAAAAGGGAAATAATTATTTTTTAAAAGGGAAATAAATTTAAATAATTTAATTTATATATATTTTAAAATATTTATATTTTTTAAAAATATTTATATTTTTTATATTTTTTAAAATTATATTTTTAAATTAATTTTTTAATTTATATTTTATATATTTTTTTATTTTTTCTTCAATTTTTTTTTATCACAAGACAAATTTATCGCCGTGTCCTCGGTACGGGCATGCACTAGTACCATCCTACGAAGTAAAACTCATGCATATAGGTGATAAATTAATGATGATATACAAGAACCAAATCAACCACATAATAGTTATCATTTGTACAAAATTGTTTTGTCCCATTTTTTTAATGATAAACCTTAGTTTATATTTTGTCCCAAAATCCCATATAGTATCTTTGGCATACAGTGAGGTTTTTTGGGGAATAGGCCTGGAGAAAGATTTTGGGACTTGCTCCAATTAAGAATCATAACAAATACTTTTACATATAACTAATATATGGGAAGCATTAAGAAGACATTTGGATTCTGCATTATGACGTTGGAACAATTTCGATATATATTTTTGTTATTTCATTTAAGCAAGGTAAGTATAGCTTGAATGCAATATAATCAGTTAATCATACATAAATTGATAATTTTATACGTTATCTACAATTTATACTCTTATTCATATGTAATTAGGCTTCTACACCTTTTATTATCATTTTGGCATTGCATTTTTATTTTAATCATAACACTGTCCATATCTATACTTTTAGATTAATTTTTTTATATTGACCTTATGCACGTAAGTTAGTCTTAACACTTTACATGTTACAGTTTAGGTGATAAGTTATTTATTTTTTTTGGACATAATATTTGAACCCTTTATATTTATGTAAAAAATAAAAGATTATGGGAACCTGAAATTCTTTGTCATTATTAGACTCTGAATTTTTTACATATTCACATTTTGAATATTTGAGTGTGAAAAATAACTATCTCATGCCTAATTTTTTGTATACGAAAAAAAAGATTGGAACCTGGTGTTTCCTATAATAATTGAAACTTGAAGTTTCAGTGTTACCTTTAAATTTGAAACTTGAAGCTTTTGAACTATTTAAATTATCGAATCAAAAGTTTCCTATCTTTTTTATTAGGACTCGAAGTTCCTAATTATCATTCAAATTTGGGACCTCAAGTTTTCAATACCATTTAAAATTTAGGTTCTCAAATTCCCAATTGCTATTGCTAGGAACTTGAAGTTTCTAATAACTATCTACATTTTGGGGCATAAAGTTCTCATATAGTTATTTTAATTTGGGACCTGAAGTTCCCATGTCAATTTTTTCATTTAGGACCAGAAGTTCCTAAATTATTTTAAAATTGGGACCCAAAGTTCTCAATTATTGTTCAATTTTTTGACTCGACAGTGAAAAATGCCCTAAGATCAAACCTGAGAATTTGATCATTACATAGTAGGGCAAAGGATATTGAAAGTCCCATAACAATTATTTATGATATGAATCCGAAGCTCCTATAATATTGTAATCAAACATGAAGTTTTGATTATTTATATAATAAGGGTGAGGTTATTGAATGTTCCAAAATGATTATTTATAATTTGGACTTAAAGTTCCAAATAATTTTACCCCTTATCAAACTTGAAGTTTGAATATAATTGGACAGTATGTTTAGTGTCTCTAAATATTCAATGTTGGGATATGAAGTTTCCCTTTATTATTTACAATTGGGACCGGAAGTTACCCAATAATTATTCAAATTTAGAAATTGAATTTTCTCTGTTCAAATTTTGGAATGTGGAGTACGAAAATTATATGGACCTAAAATGTCAAAAAGAAAACATCACAATCAAAACTGAAGTTTTGATTATTCACAGGGTATAAATTTTGAAATTTCTCAAAATAATTATTTATAAGTTGGAACTAAGGCTCCAAAAATATTATTTTGTTGGGATTACTTTCAACATAAATTGGATATTTAAACATATATTTTCAAGTTCTTGGCTTTTCATTTTCTTTATTTAATGAAATGTCTTTTTAAATAATCTATTAATGGTGAAGTGTCCATTCAACTATCACATTAATGGTTTCACCATTAAATTTTTGTCTCTTGACATTTTGCTTCATTTGAGTATTAAATTACTTTTACTGGTACTGAATTTTGATTCCTTTTCACATTATAATTATTTAATATACATTGGAGCCTTGGGAATGTGTAAATAATATGAAAAATTAAGCCCCTCATTTTTCTCAAAGAGGTTGGATTAATTTGTTTTGTTTTATGGGCATGAGTATACATGGGTGTCATATTGAAATAAATCATGAAATGTAATTTTGCATTCATTCTAGTGTTAGAAGCCAAAAGTTTACACTAACAAATAATCATTGCATTATTCAAGGGGTTATATTATACAATATTTAACATTGTAAAATTTCACTTTGCCTTGAGGCTGCAGCTCCATAGTTCAATTATTTATTATAATATAATGACCATTTTGGTCACCTTAATTGTTTTTCGTACGACGTTGTGAATGCAAATGATATCTATCATAAGGGTATATATGGTGCTTACGATTCCCCCTTTATTAAACCACTGATAAATAGCATGTCTATAATATATGTGCAATTTTATTTTGATGAGACACTATTCTCATCGTTAGGGGGGGATAGAACGTACCAAAAGAATAAATTATTCTTAAATAGTGGTTTGTTCTTGAAGAACGATGAGAATTATCATGGAATACTTTCACTTCGCCTCATATAATCCTCTGTATCGCTCAATGCAAAAATGAAATGAAAAATGATTGATAAGCACCCAAAACTTTACATTTTATACCTCGAATAGACGTACTTTAGTTGCTAATTCTCGATAATATGGGTTTTATGTGCTTAGATATTTATCTTGTAGGTCAAACGTTCGTTTGCGGTGTCAAAAGCTATATATTAAAGTAAATGCGCGTTGAATGGAGCTAAATACCCAATCCCATAACCCTAGCCTATTCCAACCCGAGCCTAAACTAGTTCCTAAACCTACCTAAACCCTGTCCCGAGCCGTGTGTGTTTGATTTGTTCCCTTTTTGTATTTTATTTTATATTTTTATTTTTTAATTTGAGTCATTTTTATTTTTAGGATTTATTTTAGATTTATTTAGAAATTTTAGGATTTATTTTCTATTTCTTTTAATTTAATGTTGATTATTTTGATTTTTAGTTTTTAGTTTTTATTTTAGGATTAGTTTTTTTAGGAATTCATTTATTTTAGTTTTATTTGGATTTTCATTATTTTAGGTCTTTAGTTTTTATTAGATTTTTAGTTTTTTTTTTTTTTTTGGTCTTTAGTTTTTATTTTATTAGGATATGCTTTAGGAATTTATTTTCTACTTTTATTAGTTTATTTTTTTAGGACTTGAGTTTTAATTTTTATTTTTAGGATTTAATTTTTAGTTTATTAGTCTTAGTTAGTTAGTGTTATTTTTAGGGATCCAAGTTAAACACACACACACAAACTACTCACACCCAAATACCATTTCTACACTATCACACACAATTAACCTCTCACCCACACACCAACCCCATACACCCTCACACACACAACTTACCCCACTTCATCTTCTTCCTACCTCACCCACACTTTCTCTCTCCTCTTCTAACCTCCATAACTAAATCCCAATTTTCTCTCTCACACCCACCATTAACAACCAAATCCCACAACTTTTCCAACAACAAAAATCAACCCAAATTCGGTTGCCACCTGCTAACCCGCGGCATCAAAAACCCGAGTTCACCCGCCGGCCAGATTTCGGCCGACCACCAAACCCTTACCCGATCCTAGCCCAACCTCCCAACTCCAACCCGCCGGCGGACCTGCTCACTCCGATCACCCTCAACCCGACCCGCCTACGCGACCCATAACCCGTGAACCTAGCTTCATACCCATTTTCATCCAACCTTATCCCTCTATGGAAACCAAACCCATTTCCCTCCTTTGTCCAAAATCGTGCTGCTACAAACCAAGTCTAAGACAAACAAAGCCAAATAAACTTAAAATCCATGTGCCTAATAAACCCTTTAACCCCTTTTCCCAAAGTACCCCCAACACCTTTTACCCAATTTACCCCTCTAAACCAATCTGATATTTATCCCAATTCTCCCACTTCTCACATGTCCTCACACCTCTCAGACCACATGCAGACCTTTGTCACGCTCACGTGCTCTCATCCTCACTCAATTTTACCAATACCCAATTTACCCATAGCCTCCATGTGCACCATATAAATTAAAGACTTGGGCCATTCTCAAGGGATCTCAAAATTAGTTTTTAAGCTTTGTGTGATAAAATTATCTCCATCCCTCTATGTTAAGTATTTGCATTTTTAGCAAATATCTCAATATAGAGGTCTGTAGTGAAATTTATCTCTAGAATAAATTCAACCCCACCCCTCTATAATGAATTTTTGCATTTTTATTAATTATTTCAAAATAGATTGATGTATTTGAATTCATCCCTTGTGGGAGGTAAATTCTAACCCATTCCTTTATGTTGAGATTTTGTATTTTTAGCAATTATCTCAATATAAAGTAATGATCTAGAATTTATTTCTTTGGATGAGTTCTAATGTACAATTTTATAATGTTAGGATTTGCATTTTTAGCAAATCTCTTTTATTATTTAGTTGTCCATTATGAATTCATCCACTATCCTTTTTATTTTTATTTTGTAGTTTTTAGTTTAGATTCAATAAATATATTAGTGAGAATCCATTTTTGAGTGTAATTGTTAATGTAATTTTAGTTTGATCACACAAATTGGAGGGATGTAAATTGCAAATTCAAGGATTGGAGTTCAATTTCACTCAAAGAGATTTGGTTTGATTGTTCGCTTCTCTTCTCATTTATTTTATGCCTTTGATTATTAATTTGTCAAATTTTATACCATGTTAAGCTAAATCCCCTTTTAAATGGTGGGGGAAACCCTTATTTGATGTTATTTTAGTTTAATCAGTTTGATTACTTGAAAATTCCCTTTGAATGTTAATTTTGATCCCTCACCCTTAAATTTACGCCTCGAGAGAGGGTAAATGATTTTCGAGAGAAAATCGACATTCTAGTTGTAATACCCATTTTAGATTCGAACTAGAGATAGGGGTTTCTTAAGTGGGGTATTATTACTTAAATTTCAACTCTAAATTTATTTTCTAAGATTTACATAAATTTTAATCGATCGATCCTAGCGGGTGATTAATTAAAAGGAGTGTAGATCTATTTTTCTAGAGTTGTGGGGAGTTAAACTTAATATTCTAAAAAGTTGTTATTAAAATAACAAATGCAACGATAGTTGATTTGTAATTTTGATACCAATTTTAGGAGAATTTAATTAATTAGTTAGAATAGTTAAAATTTGTTGTGTAATCCCATTCCTTGATTGTTCTCACATTTATATACCTCACTTTATCTCTTATTTTAGTGTTACTTTATTTTTCACTTTCTAGTTAGTTGTTTTCATCTCACATTTTTGTTTACTATTATTTAACCTCACCTCACTTAATTGTTTTAATATTGAAAAAAGAGCTAAAAAATTAGAAAAAGTGAAAAAACTCAAAAAGAAAATAAAAAATGAATTACAATTGAATTTGTCTCTAACTTACCCCCTTGATGTGGATTGATACCCTTACTTACCTCTACACTTGAGATTGTTATATTTTGTAGGTAATTTGGGGATTTTGATTAGAGGAGCTTTTCAAGCAACGATAAAAAATATACACACAAAAGCTCTCTCTATCAAATGGCGCCGTTGCCGGGGTTGTAAAAGTTCTCTTTTTCAAATGGCAATGTTGCCATTCTTGGGAGCGTGAAACACTCAGAGTGGATTCAATTTTGTAGTTCATTTATTTCCTATAGTTTGTTGCATTTTACTATTTTAGTACCCTTTTTTTCTTTATTTTAGAAGGCTTGTATTTAGGATTATTCTATTCTTGGTTTGTATTGTGGTGCATAGAGACACCTTTATTTTATTTTTCAGTTTTTAAAATTGTAATAATCAAAAAGCGTGATAGGAAAACCGGACAAGGTAGAGAGAGGGTGTTCAAGGCGAGGATTTAGAAGCCTCTCTATCTTAGGTCGGTAGGACTCTCGGGGCCGACTGAGATAGGCGTGATCTCCCCCCGATCGACTCAAATTTTTTGGCACCCCACGACTTAAAAACCGTGGGAGGTACATCTCTTAAACCCTCGCGCCTCTCTTGTTAGCGAGTCAATTATTTTGTGTGCTTTGTGTGCTCTTATGTGATTTTATTCTCGCATTTATTTTCTGAAAGTTCGTTCGAAATTGTCGTTCGAACGAGAATGTCGTTCGAACGAGTTTGCCAACGAGTTCTCCAAAAGACCACTGGAATGTCGTTCGAAGTATCGTTCGAACGAGAATGATGGTTCGAACGAGATATCCAATGAGATGTCTAATGAGTTCACAATGGAACTTCATTAGAAAGCTCGTTTGAACGAAAATCTCGTTCGAACGAGTTTTGGCGGGAACAGTTAATTTGGTAGTTTTGAGCAGTTTTTTCCTCTTTCCCATTACTTTTTCCACTTAACTCTTTTCCTGAATATCTAAGTGCGGGAACCAAGTTTTTCAGCTTAACTTTTCATACCTTTCTAACTCTTAGAGAGAGTTTTTGAGTGTTCATCTTTCCAAAGAAAAGTTCATTGTTTAAGTGTATATTGTTCCAAGAAAAAAATTGATAAAACACTTCTGTTTTTCACCCATAATTTGTTTATCCAAGTTCATATATATATATATATATATATATATTCATTTCTTAGAGTTTGGCACCGATTTATCTCTACATCCGTTTGAAGAGAAGTTTGGATTTCTTCTACATCCCACAAAGAAGAAGAAGATTTTGTTTTACTGCGGAATTCTCACATGGTGAAAGGCACCATGTGTGGTTGAAAGTGTACCTATGTCTCATTGGTGATTTCAAGATTCCAGTGGAGCTCCGGTATTGTCGACTAGGCGGAGGTGTTTACAAGAAGACGCGTCAAGGCTTGAAAGGGGTCGAGTCGAGGAAGTAAGTCATTTGTCTTGTAATTGTAAAACCATACTTAGTGGACTTAAGGCTAGGGCCATCCGAGGTTTTTCTCATTGTAGGTTTTTCCTCGTACATCGCGGCGTAGTGATTTATTACTTATTTTATCTTTTACAAAATCACTTAGAACGCATGCTTAGGTAAAAAGATAAAATTTGGTTTAATCACTACTTATATTTAATTTGGTGCTACATAATCAATTGGGTAAATATTAATTTAATTCAAGTCGTTTCTTAATTTGATAAATTGGTTTGGCCTAATTTGGTAACATTGAAAATATGACTTAGGCAAATATCTAGGACTTGAAGTGACTTAATTGTGTTTAAGTGAAATTAAAATTATGTGTGTGTTTAATCTAATTTCACTTTGTTTAATTTGAATTTGAATTTGAATATAAATTAAAATTTGGTTTTTAATTGAACCATCAATGCTTCCGCATCTCATAAAAGGAAATTACTCTCTTTGTAGTAAAAAGCATTTAAAAATATAGGAGCCTCGCCCACCAACAATGAGCACATTGCTCGTGTGCATTGCATGGTAATTGTATTAATACCAACTAAATATTTAACATTTTCGGAATGGTTTAAAATCCATATTATATGTATAGTATTTTTGTAGAAAATGTAGAACTTAGTATTTTCTACCTTGCTTGGCATTCGCTCACCCTTGCTTTTTATGTTAAAACCCCTCCCTTAACCCAGGTTCATCGAGTAGGGATAATGGTAAGGACATCGGTAAGGCCTCTGAGGGTAATAATCGTCGTTAGAAGTTTTGTCATTTTATTTAAAATTGTATTTGAAAGCATTCGAATTGAAATATTTTTAATCATTTTATTCGGGCCTTTGGCCAACTATTGTAATAATATAGGGACAACTATGATTTATTTCTTATTTATTAACCCTTGGTTGATTCAACGAATTTTCATAAATAAACCTTGTTAATTAACTTAATTATTCATTTGTTTCTCAAATTAAAAATCGATAATTTAATCCTTATAAAATGGTACAAATAAAGGGTTTTTCTTTAATAATAAATTTTGACTTTTTCCCTCCCCCTTTAACTCCTTAACTTTGTGTGGGTTGACTCAACGGTGACTTTAATCGGGACGGTGCAGTATAGAGGCTGTAACAGAGATTGTGAGATAACTTGCTCAGACGCTTCGAACCAGGCCAATATTTTTCCCTACAAGCAGAGGAGAAATGTTCCCCCAAGTACTGAGGTCGGAAAGGAGTAGATCTAGACATTCTAGATCTTCTAATGACAGATCTTATCGCCGGGATCGAAATCCTCCCAAAAATGCTTTAAGATGTTCTAATATATTAAACAAGGATTTATGGACATGAAACGTGGAATTAAAAATGGGTTTCTTGCCGAAATAAGGAAGTTGAAAATATCAACCCTAAATATGTTATAAATGATGAAAAAATGACATTTACCACAACATTTGGGTATAAGGGTAAAATGGACATTTTGTAAAATGGTCTTCATTAAGTTAAATATGTTTCTTGAAAAGAAATATGAAGAAATGAGATTTTCTTAAACAAAAAGGATAATGTATGATTTTTGGACATAAAATCATGAAAGGCGATTTTCAATGAAAAATGACGATTTATAATTCCATGATGAAATAAATGTATTTTTACTAGGTTTCAGTAAATGAAGGATAAAAAGGTAATTTTTATCAAACTAGAGGGTCCTAATGGTTAGACTTCCTGATTGGACCTTATCAACCAATTTTATGAAAAATGAATAAATGAATAAAATGGCGTGAGAATGACAAAAGTAAAGGAATAATGTGGACATTCGTAAAAAGTTAAAACACATTAAATTGGACTCAGATGGGACTAAGATATAATTAAGAAGGGCACTGAGCCCTATGAGGAAGGAGTTAAAATCACTGGCTATAGCATATGATAGCATAGCTGGCGGTGTAGAGACTGTTAAAGTATACAAATAATTGGAGGATTTTTAGAAAAGATAATGGAAAAGAAAATGAACTTGATTGTTCTTAATGCATGAAAATAAGACAACCTAATTAAAGGGATAAAATGAAGACTAAAGAAGAAAATATGATTAAATTGACTATAAACTCGGTAAATGGGTGGTATGAAATGGTTAGGTGTGAGAATGAACACATCACTCGGGTGCATTGCATGGTAGTTGTATTAATACTAGCTAAATTATTTAACGTTTTCGAAATTGTTTAAAATCCATGTTGTATGTATAGTGGTTTTGAAGATAATGTATAGCTTAGTGTTTTACACACTACTGAGCGTTCGCTCACCCTACTTTTTATGCTAAAACCCCCACCCTAGGTACATCTAGTAGAGACGTTGGCAAGGACGCTGGTAAGGCCCTTGAGTGTAATAATCGTCTTTAGAAGCTATGTCATTATATTTAAGATTGTCTTTGAAAATACTGTAATTGAAATATTTTAAATAATTTTATTTGGGCCTTTGGCTAAGTGTTGTAATAATACATGGACAACTATGATTTATTTCTTATTTATTAAGCCTTGATGGATTCAATAGATTTTCATAATTAAACCTTGTTAATTAACCTAATTACTTAGACTGATAATTGTTTATCAAATTAGAAATGGTGATCCTTACAAAATTTTATAATTAAAGGTTTTTTGGACTTTCCCCCTCTCCCTTTAACTCCTCGACTTATTGCGGGTTGACCCAATCGTGATCCAAATTTGGGTCGGATCATTATAAATTAAATCAGAGTAATAGGATTCTCGGGTCTGGCAGAATGTTTATGCTTTTTTAGTTAGCTTTCTTTATACGTTTCTTTTGTATTTACCACTTTAGTTACCGTTTAAGTTAATCGCTTCCACTATCGCTTTCATTTCGTATCCTTGTGTATTTAACTCTCCTTTCATGTGTAGATGACTACGAGTCATAGTGGGGCTAGCGGCTCTAGGAACAGTGAGCTTAGGTGCATGGAGCAGGTCGTACGTCAGCTTATGAACTCCTTCTCGCAGCAATAGAGGGCCAACCATAGTGGAACGATTGAGAGGACTAGTATGGCCTCGATTCTGAAGGAGTTCAGGAGGTGGCACCCACCCTTCTTTAATGGGGAAACTGGACTCGACGCTGCATAAGAGGGTCTTGATAAGGTCACTTGGGTTATGGATATTCTTGACGTGCTAACTGGCATAAGTCAAGATATTGACCTTTCATCTCACGGAGAGGGCACAACTCTAAAGGAGCATCTACTCTACCAGTGTGGAAGAGACTATTGATTGGAACAACTTCAGGCTCGCATTCCTAGACCAATACTTTCCCTAGGTATTTAAGGATGCCAAAAAGGATAAATTCTAGCATCTGATTCTGGGGAAGACGTTTTGTGGATGAGTTCCAAGTCAGATTTTAGTGTTTGTGCAAGTATGTGGATTCTACGTGGAAGGATGAGGAGAAAAGACAAGGTTGTTTATTAAGGGACTTAACCTCGATATTCGGTGGATCATGGCTAGTTTGGGTCTACTAAACTTCTGAACTGTGGTGAATAATGCCTTCAAGCTAGAGTAAGAGGTAGATAATGGCAAGGACATTAGGGAAAAGAAGAGGGAATCTAGTGGGTCCTAGGGAAGCGATCCCAAGAAGTCCAGGGGTGAGGCTCGAGGCTTCTTTACGAACTTAAAGGTTTCTGTGGGGGTCGGTTCATCATCCATTCAGCGTACCAGTGACCAGAGTCCCATGGCCTCTACGAAAATGACTTATTTTTCATGTGGATCCCCCAATAATTTCAAGAGGCATTGTCCATGAATAGTTTCGAGTAATCAATAAGGCAGTCAGCAGACCGTTAATTATGTACTGAGTAGGAGTTCTAGCTATACGGATCCCACCCAGTAGCAATAGTAGCAACAATTTTCCTCGGTTTACCATCATCTAATGAGGTATTGCATGGACGGTTCACATCCTAGTCAAGGGCAGCGTAGTCTTGGGCGAGGTCAGGTGCTTGGCGGACAGAGCAATAGTTTGACCCTAGATGCGCCTATGCCATGTCAAATTTTGCTACACCTTTCGGTGATCCCTCCATAATTGAAGGTATGGTTCATTTGTTCAGCACAAGAGTAAAGGCATTATTTGATTTCGGTGCATTACATTCATTTATCATGAGCTCGTTAGCATTTAGTTTGGGAATAGAGGTAGATCATATTCGTTTTACACTCCTATCATCATAGGACTTTTGATTGGTTGTGGTGTAGTTCTCGATAGGTTTTGTCGTAGTTACGTGGTTATGGTTGGAAAATATGTTCTGGAGTATGACACGATTCTCATGGACATTAATGGGTTCTAGGTGATCCTCAGTATGAATTGGCTATTTGATTTGATGATACCATTAAATGCTATTGTCTTAGTGTCTCAGTATCTCTTCTAGATGGGTCTAGTCATCATTTCAGTAATGAGCAGGACGTTGGTTATCCTTGCAATTTCTCCACCGTGCGTGAGAAAAAATAGTACTTCTGTTAGTTGAGCAATAAGGTGGCTCATGATGAGTATCATGGTATGTTTTTAGATTACCCAGTAGTGTGGGAGTTTCCTGATATGTTCCCAAATGATATTTTTAGTTTACCTCCACACCGAGAGGTGGACTTTGCCACAGAGGTGCATTAGGGTGTCTAGCCCATCTCTATTCCACCTCATAGGATGGGTCTAATGATATTACAAGAGATAAGGGTTTAGTTAGAGGAGTTGAAAATCAAGGGATTCATTCGCCCTAGTGTTCCCCCTTAGGTAGATCCTATTCTCTTTACCAAAAAGAAGGATAGCTTCGCATCGATTACAAGCAGATGAATAGGGTAACAGTGAAGAATAAGTACCCTATGCCCTGTATTGATATTTTTTCAATCAGTTGTGTGGGGTGGGTAGGTTTTTGAAGATTTACCTTCGGTTTGGGTACCACTAGTTGTATGTCAGAGAGGAGGACATTCCTAAGACAACATTTCGAACTCGGTATGGGCACTGTGAGTTTCTAGTAATTCCTTTCGATCTGACTAATGCCCCAAGGACATTCATGGATTTAATGAATCTCATCTATTTCTATCACTTAGACCGATTTATAGCGGTCTTTGTGGATGATATTGGTCTATTCGGCATTGTATGTGGACCACGAGAAGCACCTTCACACGATATTACAAGCTCACAAGGAGAATACATTGTACGCCAGATTCAACAAATTTGAATTTTAGATGAATGAGGTCAAGTTCCTTGACCATGTGGTGTCTGGCGAGGGCATTTCCATTGACCCTTATAAGGTCGAGGTCGTTCTAAATTGATATAGGCCGAAGATAGTAATTAAAGTGCACCTACCGTAGGTTTATAGTTGACTTCTCGAGGGTTGTGTTTCCCCTCACTATGTTGACTCAAAATATGTGCACTTCAATTAGTTCGAGAATTGTGAGTAAGCCTTTAAAGAATTGAGGATTTGGTTGACTTGCGCCCATTATTATCCTTTTAGAGCGTGGCTAGGGTTACACTGTGTATTGTGATGCTTTGGGGTCAAGAATCGACATGATATTGATACAGAACAGTCAGGTATACACTTGCGCATCCTGTTAGCTAAAGGTGCATGAGACGAACTATCCCACCTATGACTTAGAGTTTGCCACTGTGGTGTTTGCACTTAAGAGCTGGAGATAATACCTATTCGGGGAACGATTTGAGGTTTTTTCTGATCATAAAAGCCTCTAGTATATTTTTATGCAGCGTGACCTCAATCTTCGTCGGAGAAGATGAATGGAATCGATGGAAGACTATGACTTCTCTTTGGAGTATCATTTTGATAAGGCCAATGTTGTGGTCGATGCTCTTAGTTAAAATTTTAGACTTCGTCTAGCAGCGATGAAGTGTCACCGAGCAAAGATGTTTAGCGAACTTTAGAGGTTACATCTATATGTCCAAAGGGGTTATGATAGGGCGTACCTTTAGGGTGTGGTGGCTAGGGCACTTATTCAACAGAAAATTTAGATGCCCAATCATGTGATCCCTAGTTTGCACATTGTCATGACCATATTCAGAGTGGTGAAATGTTCGTCACTCTTACCATGGACAAGGATAGTGGCATGCGACATAAGGGCAAATTGATTATCCTAATGATTTATAAGCTTCGGGACTAAGTGAAGGTGGATGTCCATCATTTATGCTTTAGCATACATCCAGGTGCTATGAAGATGTATAAGAACCTATGCAAAGATTTTTGGTGATCCAACATGAAGAGGGATGTGGCAACATATGTAGCCAAGTGCTACACGTGTCAACAGGTGAAGGCATACCATAAGAGGCCAAAAGTGATGTTGCAACCACTACCCATAGAAGAGTGAAAGTGGAAGCATATCATAATGGGCTTTATCACAACCTTATTATAATTGGAGCATGGTCACGACATAATAGGGGTTTAGTGGATCGGTTCACAAAATTTGCACACTTCTTGTCAATTAAGGTCACACACAATGCGAATGAGCTAGCAAGGATATATGTCCGGGAGATAGTATGACTTCATGGTGGTTCGCTCTCGATTGTCTTGAATAGGGATCCCCAATTTGTGGACCAATTCTGGAAGAAGTTCCAACAGGAATTGGGTATCGAATTGAATAGAGTACAACATATCACCCTGAGGCAGATGGTCAATCAAAACGAACCATTCAGATCTTGGAAGATATGTTAAGATCTTGTGCACTTTATTTTCAGGGCAGTTGGGTAACGAATCTACATCTAACAGAGTTTTCCTACAACAACAATTATCAGGAGAGTATTGAAATGGCTCCCTAGGATGCTCTTTATGGGAGGTCGTGTTTCTCTCTAATTTGTAGTGCTAAGGTGGGTGAGAAGCATCTCAATAATTTAGATTTGATGAGATAGATGATAGATAAGGTTCGGGTAATTCAATAAAGGCTCACGACAGCTCAGAGTCGACAGAAGAATTTCGTCGATATTAGGCAAATACTTATGGAGTTTGAGGTAGGTGATAATTTGCTACTAAAGGCTAAAGATAGGACCAACGGTCAGTAGTTCGGCCAAAAAGGGAAGCTTTCTCCCAGTATATCGACCCATTTAAGGTTCTGGAACGGATTAGGGATGTGTTGTATTGCTTGGCACTACCTCCACAGTTATCACAAGTTCATAATGTGTTCCACGTTTCTATGTTGAAGAAGTATCTTCATGACCCCCGACACGTCATGTTGAAGAAAGATATCACATTTTAACACGACCTATGCCCCTCTTGCACTACGAGGACAGAGTCTTACACAACAGGGTTATTCCTTTAGTGAAGGTTCTCTGGGAGTTTCAAGGTGTTGAGGGTGAAACTTGGGAACGTGAATCGAATATGAAGAATAAGCACTCAGAATTCTTTGGTTATCTTGGCTATTTTGACTTTGGGTATGAAATCTCCTAAGGAGGAGAGGATATAACACTCATACCCGAGATTTATACTTCGGTCCTTGTAATTTGTATGCCCTTGGGCCATGAACTGTATATTATGAATAGATGACAAGTTTGAGCTATCATTGTGACCTTTATGCAATTTAAATTGGAATTTTAATGGCCTAAAGTTGAGATGCAGAAATTTATCCATTGTTCGAATGGAAAACTCTGGGGAATTTAAAAGTTGTTTCTCGAACTTGTCCTAGGTTATAAGGATAAATTATATCAAGAGAGAAAATGTATATGGTATAACGAGGATGACACGTCCAATTCTAAATTTGTACCTATATCCAAGTTTGTTTTCGATACAAACACTCCCAAACCTAACCCGCTAAATATAGATCCTCCCAAGTAACCTATTAAGGTGAGACCCAAAAACCCATATGTTTGCAGCTTTTGCAACATAAAGGGCCACTTCGAGACTTTTGCTACAATCTTGGGAAGAATTCTCATATACTTGTGCACCCACACCTCACGATAGCCAATTGGCTAGATTGAGAGAAAAAGCTGCATATCTAGTTCACACTTATAAAGGATTAATGGAAGAATTCCAAAGATTTTCCACATCTCAGGGAAATATTTTCAAACCAAAGAATAGTAACAATAAAAGAAAGAGCAAGAAGAAGGCAACGCCTATGCGTTACACTCCTTAATGGGTTAGGAAATCAAACTTGGGTGCACAAGAAGTTGGTAGAAATAATTTTTCCCACAAAGTTCCCTTGCATACACACAGTGTCAAACCTCCTTTAGATAGTTAGGTTTTCTCGCATGGCTGAGTATTTTTATTCTGCGGCATATACCAGGTGTGCTTATGTGTTATTATTCTCTAATCGTGGAGCATTTTATTTTTGTCTTAGATTTTTCTCTACTGCATAATGTTTTATATCTCCCTCATTATATTTTATTTATTGGTATTATAAATAAAACTCGTTGTCAAATTAAAAATTACCGTAAGTGCAAAGGCTATTATAGAATAGCTTCGGCAAGTACGGGTCAAAACCATAGAGATTTGATCAATTATATAAACCAATGACTTTCCAACTAGGAAATACGATGTAAAGATGAGAATTATAATCTAAAACTGAAATAGAAGAAATTAATATGAGTGACCAAGAATATGTAACTAATTATGGGGGAAACTAGGATTTCAAATCTATTTATCAATTTTAACTAATATTACATATTAATTTAATTTCTGCATTCACAAGTTTATTACTCAAATAAAACTGACTCTCGTCGCGTTCAATTCGGAAAGTAAAATTTTTAAGTTCACACAAAATTTAACGTCTCTAATTTAAACGATTGAAAATTCTATTCCCTTAAAAATACAACTTTTAAAGTTCGCAAATGTATTTAAGCGTGGACTGTCAATACAATCAAAGTGCAAGCACAATCCATCAAAATTACTATTTTTAAATCTCAAATATTGATTTGACAAAACAATTGTGAAGGTTTTAAAATTCACTCTCGTGTTGTTTTAAATTATTATCGAATTTTTGATAGAAATTAAAACTAGTAGGGAATAAAAAACAATTAAATTAACATGGCAATATTAGCTAACAATGATAAGCTTCACCTTAATCCTAATATAAGAATTAGGCTACCATAATAAAAGACAAAAATATATTACAATAATGAATAGAAATATTCATTAATAAATCAATCTTACAATAAGTTCTCTCACATTAATCTTCATTCCTCTCAAAATAACAAAAACCTGGCCCTAAAATTGAATACAATCACTCAAAAATCAAACGACCATAAAATTCACTTTTTTGCACTCTTCTCCCGTTGATCATTAATTTGCACCAAATTCCATCATTACCTACAAAAGTTTCACTTGGAAACCTTGAAGCGCCTTATACCTTTGACTTACTTAAGTATATATTGTATAAGTGTTCATCTAATTTGGAAATAGTGACAAAATTTGTTGTCTAACATAGAATCCAAAGAACCTCAGAATTATTCACTCTCTAATCCTCTTCAATGATCCAAACAAGGTATAAATTGAATCACACTACACACATTAGAAGTGCATACATGTGTATATATTGCTCATAATTGATTGTGTGTTAAATTCCCCTTAAAATGTTATTTTAATAATTTTTGGGAATTTATTTAACACTTTTAAAATATTGTTTTCTTTAATAAAAAAAAGTGTTTATAAACTTTGTGTGGTTAAAATGCTATTATGAAAACTTAGTTTTTCATTAGAATGTTTGATTGGGTAGAATATCAATGCGCCAGAGACTTCAGGGTGTTGCATGTAATTATTTTAGGACGCGCGTTTGCCAGCCAATGGAATGCCAACACTTGTCATGTTCCTGTTATCTCATTTTGTGTTTGTTTTGTGAGAGAACTGCCTGGTGTATTGTGGATCATTAGATCAAACGCTATCTATGGCCTGCATGTGTTTTAAGCTTATCCATGTGCTATCAATGTGGACCAATCACCTTCATCTTAACCACCGCTGTTTTACCACCCTTGGATCAAGTCAATATAAGGAAGACTGAATCTCAACCGTTGATTTCGATCAGCAATCCAGAACCTTCCTTGGCTCCTATATAAACCCTCTTATTCTCAACCTTTAGGAACTTTTGGCAGTCGTCCAAATTGAGAGAAAAAAAGAGAGAAGAGAGAAGTGAGAGAGAAGAGAGAAAAGAAAAGAGAGAAGAGAGAGAAAGGGAAATTGTGTTAGAGAAACCCTAACCCTAACCCTAAACAACTTCAAACCATCTTCAAACCTTCGTATATTCAAAACCCCAAACACAACCTTGAGTGTTTGAGAGAGAAAGATTGGTGTTACTGGTTTGATCGTTTGTAGCTGTAACCTCTTGATCTGTGATCTTGTTACCAACTTAGACATTTTTGGTGAGATCTGTATTTCTTTATCATAGAAATCTTAGATCTACACTATTGCATGTCACATATCACTAGATCTGCATATTTGATTCTCGTTTTAAGAAAATATTTGTTGATTTAGATCTGTAAATATTTTATGTTTTCTGTTCTTATGAAACTTAACCTTGACCTAGTTGGATTCTCACTTGGAGATTTTCGATCTCGAAAATATTTTTAAAAACTGAGATTGATTAAGATCTTAACGATTTTGAAGCAAGATATCCGTGGAATCTGGGATAGATTAAAAGGTCAAAAAGGGTTCAAGTTCTGTAAGAAAGAAAGAAAAGAAAATCACACCATATAGTCTTTATATGTAATTTTCTAGGACTGTCTGTACAAACTAAGTGTGTGTGAGTTCATGCATGTGTTTAGAAATCACATCACAAACACTTGACACACTACCACACTGAAAGTGTTGTGAATAAGATCAAAGATTATTGAGTCGACGCAAGGAAAGCTAAAGCAAAGGGGAAGTTATCAAACTGGAAGAACATCATCAACAATCAGATCTACAAGAAGTTAGAAGGACACCAAGTGGGGTATATTCCTAAACTTAGAATAGGCTGAGTTGTGTGCATGTATGTTGTATTGTTTGTAACTGCTATTTGTTTTTAGTGGATTTTTTAATTTTGTGACTTAGAAGTCACCGTGGATGTTTCCTCTATTGGGAGAGGTTTTACCACGTTAAAAATGGTGTGTTCTGATTATCTTCATCTCCTCATCTCATTCTATAGTGTGCTGATTTTTTTGAAACTATCTTAGTTTTAAAACTGATTACAAAGTCTTGGTTATTCTCGTACATAAGTTTTTGTAAACACATCTTGTTGTTTATCATTTTTTTTATTTTCAAAAGAAAAGGGTTTCTTCAACAATCATTTCGGAGTTGCTTATACAGTTTAATCATTGTATTAAACGGCATTAGTAACGTTTTTCAATTGGTATCAGAGCCCTGTAAACTTTTATTTCAAAAAAGGATCTTGTGTTTCTGAAATCGTTTTCTGAAAATCTTAACTATGGACGAGAAGAATGAAAGGTTTGGTAATCTGTCCAGACCTCCACTCTTTGATGGAAACAACTTTGCTTACTGGAAAGTAAGAATGGTTGCATTCATCCAAGAGACTTTAGGAGATGATGTCTGGGACATTATTGAAAATGGATATACTTATCCTACTAAACCAGCCACTGAAGGAAGTGATGAGAGGGTAAAGAAAATCTTAAGTGAGTTTACCCAAGAAGAGAAAACAATTTCTCGTAATAACAATAAAGGCAAGAATGCCATCTTTATGTCTATTAATGAGTATGAGTTCAAGAGAATCTCATCTTGTGCCACTTCTAAGGAAGCTTGGGACACATTAATCACTGCCCATGAAGGAGACTCAAGAGTTAAAGCTGCTAAAACTCAAATGCTTACCCAGCAGTACAACTCTTTAATTATGTCTGACTCTGAGTCTTTTGATGACTTTTACATGAACCTAACTGATATAGTTACTAAGTTGCATGCTAATGGTATAACATATGATAGGAATGAGATTGTTTCTAAAATCCTAAGATCATTACCACAAAAGTTTGACAGCAAGAGGTATGCTATTGAGGAGATGAGTGATCAAAACCTCACCCCTGAGTTACTCAGTAGCAAACTTAGGACTGTGGAAATGGAATTAGACTTTATGAAACAATTAAATCAGTCTCAAAGAAAATAGCCCAACTCTAACTTGAGTTTTCCTCCAAAATATCTAAACATGAGACTAATTTGACCAACTCTGACTCTGATGAGGAGTGTGATATAGACAAACTAGATAATCAGATTGCCTTAATGTCCAAACAATTTAAGAAAATTGTTAAATTTAGAAACAAACAGGCATCTAAACAAGGCAAGCCTAATTATCCAACTGCGTCTAATCCCAAATCTCATGAGAGAGGTCTTGACAAACATCCTAAGGACAACAACTTCAGATCTAACAGAGACCTTAAAAAGATTGAATGTTTTAGATGTGGGAAACTAGGTCACATTGCTCACGATTGTAGAGTTAATCTGAATAAAACCAACACACACAATAGAGCCAATGTATGTAAAACTTGGGATGATTCAAGTGACTCTGATGAAGAGGAACTTGAGTCATCAAATGTACTTGACCCTTGCATGTCCTTTTTGGGTAAGATCATTTATAATGATGATATGCCTGTGTGTGATAATAATACTTCTACTCCTGCTTTTGTGAATACTACTTTGACTGGCCTAGATGCCTTGTTATCTGAAAATGTTGCTAGCTTTAGTTCCGTGTGTGTGAGTCAAAGTGACCTCGATAACGACGATGTAAATGGGTGCGTGAGTACTAAAACTGAATCGTTAAGGGTCACTGCACACACTTCACTTAGCGACTCAGACGCAGATGACCTCCCAGATATTCATACTTTGTATGCTAAAACTCTTAAAAAGGGCACTAGACTGGAGAAGACTGTTAGAGACCTGACTAAGAAATTAGATGATCTAAGTCTTATTGTGAAGCTGAATGCTGAAGAGTACACTAACCAGTGTCTGACACATCAATCTGAAATTGAAATTTTTGATCAGAAATTGAAAGAGTTGACCAAAACTAATGAAACCCTGTAAATGAAATACAAGGGAACATTATTAGAACTGGAGGAAGCAAAAACAAAGACAGCAACTGTTTTCAAAAAAATTTCTAAGTTTGAAAATAATTCAAATTGTTTCACTGACTTTGTTGTTGACTCTAAGACCAATTTTGATGATAGAACCGGTATTGGTTTCTGCCCTAAGAATAAACCACAAACTAAAAATTTTGAACCTATCAAGTTTGTGTCTGGGGGAAAAAGACCAATCGAAACATGTCCAGACTTTCATTTTATTAAAAAGGAATATAATCAAAAGCTCCAACAGAAAGACATTGGAGAGTCTAGTAACTTTAAGGCTGACAGTACACTTGAGACTAAATACGTCTGTCCTTTGATCAGAAAGGCTGAATCTACCTTTAAAACCATACCTCCTAGGAATAAGACTTCTGAACAGAATCCTGTTAAACCCATCTTTAGAAGTTTCTCTAAGGAAGTTCATCCCTCAAGCAATCAATATTGCTCCTACTGTGACGTTTATGGTCATTCTTTCAAAGGTTGTTATGCTAGGCGTCTAAATACCCCTGTGTACAACTCTTCTGTTTACAAGAACTTTAACTATTCTAGGCAAAATCGTAACCATTATGTCCTTCCAAGACAACCTGAAAAGAACTCTAACTACAGGAATAGAAAGACCAAAACTAAGAGTTCATTTAAGAGAAAGGCTCCCAGAAACTTTCCTAAACCAAAAGCTTAACTTTTCCACAAAAATCCGTTTGTTGCTCCAAATATTTTTTGAGAAAAAGATGCTTCTTGAAAATTTTATCAAATGAGAGCAAACATACGCAAAATTAAAACTAGAGATATTTGGGTTAGAAAAGATGATCTTTTACCCCAAATGAAGTGTAACATTGTCATCACTGCCTTAAAGGCTGAACACACTTCATCTGATTGGTATTTAGATTCAGGATGCTCCAAACATATGACAGGAGATGAAGCCAAACTCTTAAACAAAACCAGATTTTCTGGAGGTAAAGTAGTTTTTGGCGATGGAGTTTCATCCTAGATTATAGGTAAAGGAACCCTAAAAGAAGAGGGAATGCCTGTTTTGGAAAATGTACTGTTAGTTAAAGGCCTTAAAGCCAACCTTTTAAGTATATCACAATTTTGTGACTCGAACCATACAGTTACCTTTTCAAAGAACAATTGCAAAACTCTAAATGTTAAAGGTGAATGCATTATTACCGAATTTAGAACACCTAACAACTGCTATACTGTCAAGACTAGTTCTGAAACCTGTAACATTGTCAGAATGGATGACAATGAAATCTGGCATAATCGTATGGGCCACCTAAGTTATGATATCCTTGGTAGATTGTCTAGTAAAGAGATTGTTAGAGGGATTCCTAAAATTAAACCTATTTCTAGTGTTGTTTGTGGTCATTGCCAGGAAGGAAAAATAGTTAAGACTTCGCATAAAAAAGTTAAAGACATTTTCACCTCTAGACCTTTAGATCTCATCCATATGGACCTTATTGGTCCCTCTAGAACTGTTAGTCTTTGTGGACACAGTTATATCCTTGTCATGGTTGATGATTTTACACGATTCACTTGGGTTTCCTTCTTGAAACATAAATCTGACACGTTTCAGAAATTTTTGAAAATTTTACTAAGAATTGAAAATAAGAAGGACACACAAGTCAATTGCATTCGTAGTGATAGAGGGGGAGAGTTCATAGACACGGGAATAGTTGAATATTGTGACTACAACGATTACAAACACGAATTCAGTGCCCCTAAGACTCCTCAGCAGAACGGTGTTGCTGAAAGGAAAAACCGAACTCTTCAAGAGATGGCACGTGTCATGTTGCATGCCAAATCTCTACCTAAGTACTTCTGGGTAGAATCTATTAGAACTGCATGTCATATCATTAATTGGGTTTACCTTAGGAAAAACACTAAACAAACCTCTTATGAGTTGTGGTACGGTAAGAAGCCTAATCTGAAATATCTAAGAACTTTCGAAAGTCAGTGTTATGTCTGTAAAGACAGAGAACATTTGTCTAAATTCGAGACGCGTGGGGATAAAGCCATCTCTTTAGGTTACTCAACAAACAGTCGTGCTTATCGTATATACAATCTGCGTACTAAGACCCTTGTGGAGTCGATAAATGTAATTGTAAGCGACACTATTGTTGAAAATAAGATATCTGAATCACCTATTGTGGTTGAATCTGAAAATGATTTCAAAAATGATTCACCAGAAATAGATGACTCATTACCTATTGAGAGTCCAGAAGTACCTGGCTGGGTCTCTAAAGATCATCCCATTGACAACGTGGTCGGTAATCCTAATGAGCCAGTCCGTACTAGATCCTAGTTAAGAAATTATGCTAATTACGCATGTTTCGTCTCCCTCGTGGAATCGAAAAATGTTAATGAAGCATTGAATGACACACACTGGATTTCTACTATGCAGGAAGAACTTTTACAATTTGTCATTCACGATGTCTGGTATCTTGTACCGCGGCCTCAAAACAAAAATGTTATTGGCACACGTTGGATCTTTAAGAACAAATCTGACGAAAATGGGGTAATCCTTAGAAACAAAGCTAGACTAGTTGCTCAAGGTTACTCACAAATAGAAGGGATAGATTTTAGCGAGAAATTTTCCCCAGTCACTCATCTTGAATCTGTTCGACTTCTTTTCGCCATAGCGTGTCACTTAAAATTTACACTTTATCAAATGGATGTCAAGTCTGCCTTCCTCAATGGAATTCTATCCGAAGAAACGTATGTAGAACAACCCAAAGGGTTCATTGACCCAAAATACCCAGACCATGTCTTTCGTCTAAGAAAGGCTTTGTATGGCTTAAAACAAGCTCCTAGAGCTTGGTATGAACGTCTATCCAACTTTTTATTGGATAAGGGTTTTAAGAGAGGAGGAAATGACCAGACCCTCTTTGTCAAACATTTTGACAAAAACATTATTATATCCCAAGTCTATGTAGACGACATCATCTTTGGGTTTACTTCAACATCTGAAGTTAAATCTTTTTCTGCTATTATGCATAAGGAGTTTCACATGTCCCTTATGGGGGAGCTACAACTTTTCTTAGTATTTCAGGTAAAACAGAATTCTGATGGATTATTTATCTCTCAAACTAAGTATGCCTTAGATCTTGTTAAGAAATTTGGTTTAGATAATGCTAAAGTTGCCAAAATGCCTATGAGTACTACTGTTAAATTATGTAAAGATGAAAATGGAAAGTCAGTTGATTCCACACTTTATCGTAGTATGATTGGTAGCCTACTCTATCTAACTGCCTCACGACCAGATATAATGTATGTTGTATGTCTGTGTGCTCGTTACCAGAATAACCCTAAAGAGATCCATTTATCTTGTGTAAAATGTATAATAAAGTACATAAAGGGCACTCTTAATCTTGGACTTAGGTAAACTAATGATACCTGCAGCACCATCATAGGGTATACTGATGCTGATTGGGCCGGTTGTACTGATGACAGTAAAAGTACATCAGGTGCCTGTTATTATGTCGGTAATAATTTAGTAGGTTGGAGTAGCAAAAAACAGAATTGCACATCTTTATCTACGGCTGAGTCCGAATATATAGCAGCAGGAAGTTGCTGTGCTCAATTGTTATGGATAAAACAAATGTTAAGCGACTATGGGATTAAAGAAGATCAGTTACAATTGTATTGTGACAATCAAAGCGCCATTAACATATCTAAAAACCCGGTTCAACACTCGTGAACCAAGCATATCAAAATAAGACATCACTTTATACGCGAACTTGTTGAGACTAAGGAGTTAGAAATTCATTACCTACCTACTGATTTGCAACTCGCAGACATGTTCACTAAACCTCTAGACTATAAAAGATTTCTGTATTTGCGTAATTCTATAGGTATGGTATGTGCTGATTAATCTCTTAAGACCTTAATTTTTACCCTTTGTCCATTTGAGACAAAATGGGGGAGAAATTTGAGTCTTACGGGTTCAATGTTTTGTTCACATTTCATCTAAACTGCTTGATCTTAGTGTGCATATTTGCAGGAACCTCTTCTACTGGTTTCCTACCATCTCTCTCTAGTGTACAATTTTGTAAATAGTTGAGTTATGTAATTTTTGACTTTCTAGGAAATGGGTAGATAGTATCTTTTGTATAGGACTAGGTTTTATTTTTGGTTCCCTAAGAGTTTAAACTAACTCAAAGGATATTTTTTCTCATATTTCCAAAGGGGGAGATTGAAGCACCTTATACCTTTGACTTACTTAAGTCTATATTGTATAAGTGTTCATCTAATTTGGAAATAGTGACAAAATTTATTGTCTAACATAGAATCCAAAGAACCTCAGAATTATTCACTCTCTAATCCTCTTCAATGATCCAAACAAGGTATAAATTGAATCACACTACACACATTAGAAGTGCATACATGTGTATATATTGCTCATAATTGATTGTGTGTTAAATTCCCCTTAAAATGTTATTTTAATAATTTTTGGGAATTTTTTTAACATTTTTAAAATAATGTTTTCTTTAATAAAAAAGTGTTTATAAACTTTGTGTGGTTAAAATGCTATTATGAAAACTTAGTTTTTCATTAGAATGTTTGATTGGGTAGAATATCAATGCGCCAGAAACTTCAGGGTGTTGCATGTAATTATTTTAGGACGCGCGTTTGCCAGCCAATGGAATGCCAACACTTGTCATGTTCCTGTTATCTCATTTTGTGTTTGTTTTGTGAGAGAACTGCCTGGTGTATTGTGGATCATTAGATCAAACGCTATCTATGGCCTGCATGTGTTTTAAGCTTATCCATGTGCTATCACTGTGGACCAATCACCTTCATCTTAACCACCGCTGTTTTACCACCCTTGGATCAAGTCAATATAAGGAAGACTGAATCTCAACCGTTGATTTCGATCAGCAATCCAGAACCTTCCTTGGCTCCTATATAAACCCTCTTATTCTCAACCTTTAGGAACTTTTGGCAGTCGTCCAAATTGAGAGAAAAAAAGAGAGAAGAGAGAAGTGAGAGAGAAGAGAGAAAAGAAAAGAGAGAAGAGAGAGAAAGGGAAATTGTGTTAGAGAAACCCTAACCCTAACCCTAAACAACTTCAAACCATCTTCAAACCTTCGTATATTCAAAACCCAAAACACAACCTTGAGTGTTTGAGAGAGAAAGATTGGTGTTACTGGTTTGATCGTTTGTAGCTGTAACCTCTTGATCTGTGATCTTATTACCAACTTAGACATTTTTGGTGAGATCTGTATTTCTTTATCATAGAAATCTTAGATCTACACTATTGCATGTCACATATCACTAGATCTGCATATTTGATTCTCGTTTTAAGAAAATATTTGTTGATTCAGATATGTAAATATTTTATGTTTTCTGTTCTTATGAAACTTAACCTTGACCTAGTTGGATTCTCACTTGGAGATTTTCGATCTCGAAAATATTTTTAAAAACTGAGATTGATTAAGATCTTGATGGATTTTGAAGCAAGATATCCGTGGAATCTGGGATAGATTAAAAGGTCAAAAAGGATTCAAGTTCTGTAAGAAAGAAAGAAAAGAAAATCACAACATATAGTCTTTATATGTAATTTTCTAGGACTGTCTGTACAAACTAAGTGTGTGTGAGTTCATGCATGTGTTTAAAAATCACATCACAAACACTTGACACACTACCACACTGAAAGTGTTGTGAATAAGATCAAAGATTATTGAGTCGACGCAAGGAAAGCTAAAGCAAAGGGGAAGTTATCAAACTGGAAGAACATCATCAACAATCAGATCTACAAGAAGTTAGAAGGACACCAAGTGGGGTATATTCCTAAACTTAGAATAGGCTGAGTTGTGTGCATGTATGTTGTATTGTTTGTAACTGCTATTTGTTTTTAGTTGATTTTTTACTTTTGTGACTTAGAAGTCACCGTGGATGTTTCCTCTATTGGGAGAGGTTTTACCACGTTAAAAATAGTGTGTTCTGATTATCTTCATCTCCTCATCTCATTCTATAGTGTGCTGATTTTTTTTGAAACTATCTTAGTTTTAAAACTGATTACAAAGTCTTGGTTATTCTCGTACATAAGTTTTTGTAAACACATCTTGTTGTTTATCATTTTTTTTATTTCAAAAGAAAAGGGTTTATTCAACAAACATTTCGGAGTTGCTTATACAGTTTAATCATTGTGTTAAACGGCATTAGTAACGTTTTTCAAACCTTTTTCATAAATTAGCACAAGAATATTATAGAATTATTGAAGTGCCCATTTTTTACTTAAAACTACCATTTTGAATCTAAATTCAATCGTTCTTCAATTTTTCTTTATTTAACAAAATGGTCCTAAGAATTACTAAATAAAATAAGATGGGATTAACAAAATATAAATTTAGATATAAAATAGAAAAAAATAACGCACTCATCAAATACCCCCAAGCTTAAACTTTGATAGTCCTCGAGCAAAACTAATAATAAAATCTAATTCACTTTCGTACGAACCATGATTTCACTTAGCATATGCAAGAAATCTTTAAATCCCTAGCTTACCCTATTGGACGAGCTTTGTTTGCTGAGAGTCTGCAGTGAATATACCTACAAAACAAAAAAATTTGACACAATACAAATGATTCAAGAGTAATATAATCAAGTCTGAATGCGAACACCATAAATATAGTATAATTTCACTGAAACTGACACATATCCCTACTGCCCTCAGCCCTACTTCCACTGGACCTGATGGCTTCTCTACTACTCACCTTAGCCCAACTGGACCTTCTCGTTTTGATCATCGTAACCTCTATGCCTCTTATGCCAATCACCTTCCTATGATCCCCTAAACAACTCATTCTCCTAGCTGTTGTTCTTATTAGTCTTTCCCTACTAGTTCGACGTCTTTGAGTTGGGTCGCTTCTCCCCCTTAATTTTTTAAAATGCCTCGTGATCCTAACAATTCAGTAAAGCGACATTCACCATCTGAGTGTAGGTGGCGAAAGCGAAATTCCCTAACAAAGACTTCCTGATGTGCCAAGCTATTCCTAATACAAACTTCTCTATTTTCCTCTCTTCTGTGGTTACCTCGTTCCTAGCAAAATAGGACAATGCAGTAAAATCCTCCTCATATTCTTCTACTATGAGACCCTCTTACTTAAGGTCCATGAAATTCCTCGTCATCTCTGATTTCATAGACGGTGGGAAATACTTTCCCTCAAATTTGACCCAAAACTCATAAATAGTCAACTTATCCGGCTCCTCCAGTGTGGTGACAAACTCCCACCACTGTAAGGCTTCTCCAACTAGTCGAAATGAGGCCAACATCAGCTTATGCACTGGCGTGCACTCAAACATCCTTAAGTGTCACTGAATGTCCTTCTTCTACTGTGTGGCCACTAATATATCTAAAGTAAGTCCCATTAAACTTTGACGAGTGGCCCTTGGTGAAGGTCTCCCTGTCTCTCTCCCATATGAGCCCCATGCTTGAACGAGTGGCATCACCTGATACGGGTGTGGTGGTAGTGGCTGTTTCTGCGATGGCTAAAAGTGTCGTAGCATAGTGTCTTTCACCGTAGAGACTGCCTGCATCACTATTGTGAAAATGTCTGCTATAGTAACCCTAAGTGGGGCTGGTGATGGATGTGGGTGTGGCTGCAGCTCCTGTTAAGCCCTCTCCTCTGCAGCCTATGTGGTGGAACGTCGTGGTCTACTGCACCTACCATTTTCTATCTGAAAGCAAAAAAGGTTCGTATAAGTAACATATTTTAAAGAGCACAACGATTCCTAAACATAGGGCTCTATGCATTAAAGGAGTGCAACACAAAACATAATGAATGCCACACAGATCCTAAGGATGCTAGAATCTGGATGCTTTGATACCGATTGTATGAAACAATCCCCTTTTTTTACGTAAAGGTTGGTTAGATACAATATGCCGAAGATTGGGCTTGTCTATCAATCTACATCATTCTCAGCATCAAACACTAATAAAACATATTTATTTTCAAACAACATACATAATAAAACCAATTAAACAATAACTGATAATAAATAAATCTAACATCCAACTGGAAATAAAAACATCCAACACGAGTGCAACTGATTTAGAAAGAATGAATAATAAACTTCACGATTATGCATATACAATCTCTGAATAACAAAAGTAACTGGAAATGATATAACAACCTAAAATAGATTCAAATTACGTGAATGATTGATGAACAAATGTGACCGCATGTTTGATTTCCTGTTAGCCCTGTTGTCCCTGTCTAGACAAACCCGGGGGGATTTTTTTTATAATTTGGGTCCACGCCCTAGATTTATAAGAATTATCTTATGAAATTAGAATGCAATGATGCAGTTAATTAAAAGTATGCACCTCCTATCGGCACTCACATGTAGTAAGTATCTCACCCCTCATATAAGTGCAATATTATACGCATACTAACCCAAGTCCTAAATATGAAAGTTTAATGACTATAACACTAAGGTAGTATTCGATGCATCTAGCATAATTCATATACTGAAGCTAATTGTCAACACATATGCTTCTAGTTATCCAGGGTAACCCCTATGATACTACCAATAAGAAGTAACATAACATCCATTAAGCAGTATGTAGTGTTGGTTTCATTATCAATTGTATACATCAGTAGACTACCAGGATTAATTTTTAATTAATTTATATAATTATATATGTGCTTACATATATATGACACATAAAGGCATCTTCCTTAAGTCTCCCATTTGTACTCTATCAGTAAATCCATAGGAGTCCTTCATCCAAACGGACATCATAAAACATACATAAGTGGGGCGGTGCCTACGCAGTACACCATTGCACGGTCTATAGCCCCGATGGTGACAATGGATCCCAGCCTCCACACCTACCTCGTCGTAAGTGGAGCTTCTACGTAGTAACTAAAATAATGACCTACACAATGCCTAACCCACCTGAGCCGAATCGTGTTATGGTCCCGATCCGTATGCAACCCCAACTGACAGGTCGTCAAAGAACATGGGTATGTTCACACAAATAAATAAATATATATTTTTATCACATAATATGTATAGGTAATTAACCCTATACTTACCCCTAAGAAGTCTCATTTATTTCCAATTAATATTTTTTCTTTATGAATTAACCATCTAGTTAATTGTTAACTTCCCCAGCTATTAAAATCGTGACACAAACCTTATATGGAATTCATCCCCGATTAACCTAAGGTATTTCCTAACCTTCCTTATATATTCCTGGAAGTCCAATTTTATCTCTCGAGCTCCAAAATCTATGTTAAACCCTTAATGATCCATGAAAAAACACAAAAGGCAAGGTGGACCAGCACAGTAAACCAAACTGCTTCGTTGGTTGGACCTAATTAGTTCGATTTTATTTGGCTGCCAAGACAAACAATGACGTGATTTTGCCTTCTCCATTCATCTATAGTACTCTAACCTTCACCTGAACCCCATGAATGAACTATAATCTATTCCTGACTATGAAACACAATTCTCTACATGAAAATCATCCCCAAAACACATCAAATTCATCCAAAAACGATTTATATGAAGAATCATGCACTATTAAAACCCTAGTTTTCAAGATTCAATCTTTTCTCTTTTAAAGCCTTTAAGAACATATCTTTCTTATCAATTTACATTACATTGATTATTCCTACAACATAAGTTCAAAGGTTAATTCACAATCAACACATTACTCAATTTCAGAATTGTTCTTCAATATTCATGAGGTTTATTCCAACCTTACAAGAATCAATCCATGTACTTTAACCCGTACATTTCTATGAGAAATACACTATTGAATTAATAAACACATTGGAAATTAATTTAGCAAGAGAATTCTTGCCTTAGTTTGACGATTGAGGAATCTCTTTCTCTAGGATCTTTCATCTTCCTCCCTTCACTAGCTTTGGTAACTTCTCCAATGGGTGTGGGGCTACTATGGTTGAGTTTGGGTGGATGATAAAGTGATTTATTAAATTTTAATTATCCTCTTATAATACTAATCCCGAGTTATCCATAAACCCCCATATTTAGGCCCCTGAACAAGCTAGAAACCTTTACCGGACTGGCCCACTAACTCCCTTAATGGTATACTTATACCCGAGACCTAATTTTAGATGCCTAAAACACTTAAAAAAGTCCCTAAATTATCCTGAAATGTTCCCATACTATATGCACCAAATTTACACGCTTTTATTACGTTGAACGCCCCATACCAATAATTTAATTACATTTAACATGCATTTGTTTTCTACGAGTAAACATAACATGAATAAATCAATCAAATAAACACGCAATTACCACTAAGTAATTTATTCTCAAATTAAATTCTATCACTTTAAATTTTAATTCTACCACTTAGTGTATTCACGAATAATTTTTGTAAAATTCTACTAAAAATAATCTATTACGGAAACACGGGGTATTACATAAATTAAAAATCAAAATAGTTTTGGGTCATTCCAAATAACAAACTTATGGCATTAATTTGAAAAGCATCATAAATTTGAGAGTATGACTCCACAACACAAATTTTAACCTAAGTCCATGGTCATAATGGTGATCACTGACATCATTAATAATAAAAAAAAATTGAATCTCACGAACCATATGTCGATGCATCATCTGGGGGTAACAAATCACAATACGAATCCAATTGTTTACTGACCATTTTTCTAAAATAGTCTCGTAAAATCGGGGATGCAATCTTCAATCCTAAATGTGAGAATTTTCAAAGAGTATGAGAAGATGGATCGAGTAGGAATACACTTTCTTCATCGAAATTGGGAGGACCATCATAATTACTAGAAGTATCACTAAAATCGAATGATGAATCCTAAAATAAAATTTTCCACATATAAGATGAAGTAGCATTTTTCTCAATTAAATTATAAGAAACATATTAACTAAAATCAACATTCAAATCATCACAAGTATTACTTGTGTCAGTATTGCTAATTTTCTCCTCATAAAATTGATTTTCCCCATTTAATTTATGACTACTGTAATAACCCCCAATTTTTCACGTAAAGGTTGGCTAGGCACGATACGCTGAAGATGGGGCTTATCCATAATTTATACCATTCTTAGGACTAGGAAATAGAAATAGCCTTTGATATTTACCAACATTTGCAAATAAATAAAAATATTCAAACAAAAACTGAATTAATACATACTGGCAAAATTGAATCACAAGACAACGTCCATAATGTAAAGGTAAGTACAAACTAATATATATATATATATATATATATATATATATATATATATATCTTGGGCTTATGCCCATTTAATTTCTATATGAGAGAAAATAACCAAACGAAAAAGTACCACCTATACTAGAATCAATGGAATAGAATCTGTTACATCCAAAGCAACTAGAAGTCTGATCCATCATCAGTCCTGCCATCCCTGTTTATATAAAAAAAACCTGGGGGAAAAACATTTATAATTTTGGGTCAGAGCCCTAGAGTTGCAAGGATTCTTTACTAATAAATTTGCAAAATGTTACTAACTTATAATTCATGTCTCTCCATCGACGCTCCATGTGTCGAGTATCTCCCTCTCATATAGAAGCAATCATAATCGTATCCTCAAACAAATATCAATTTTGAATTCCAATCTTTAAATTTAACATGTAACACTAAAGCGATCTAGCCTACATCTAACACTACAGTCATCGTATTAACTTCATATTGTTGACCACTAAGTCCTGTATTGTTTCAGCGTATATTGTGTCAAATAATGATCATTAGCCTTCTTCTATCTTGTTAGACTATTTAATTATTAATTCACACCAATTATCGTCTACGCATTTAGACTATAGGTTTTATTCTCTTTAATTATTGTCTACATCCTTAGACTAGCCAATTATTATCATTAATAATTATCCACCGTATTAAACATTAAAACTTAGTTTTGTTAACTATTATCCACATCGCTATGTTAATCTAACTTTTTTACCATTAAGTATTGCCTATATCTATAGAATATGAGAATGTATTCTCATATAAGGTACACCACAATGTGTATATAGGTAAATACATATGTCCGCATATATGTATGACACACGAAGACATCTATCTTCGGTGTCCAGGTCATGATTTATCGGTAATACCCGGAGGAGTCCATCATCCTAAAGAGGGTAACAACAAAACACAAGATAGTGGGGCGGTACCTACGTAGTACACCTGTTCGCGGACCATGCCCAATGGTGACAAAGGATCCCAGCATCAACACCTACCTCTTGTATGTGGCGCTATTATGTAGTACATATAATATGACCTAACACTATGCCTAGCCCACCTGTGATGATTTGTGCTCCGATGCAGAACGAGCGCGCAACCCCAACCGATAGGACGGTCCACGAACCTAGGTATGTCCACATATAATAACATAGTACATATTATCACTCAATATATATAAGCAGTTACTCTATGTAACTACTTTTACCCCATAGCCCTCTTGGCTTAATCATAACGTTTAAGTAAGTTATTAAATATCTCATAGTAAGTCACTATCCTACGACTACTTCCCAATTATATATTAAATAAAATATAATGTTTAATAATAATATTTATTTCATTATTTATTTCTCCATACATATCTAGCTATAGTTATCCCAACTACACCAAAACTGGCGAATGGTCACGACCAAAATCCTTGACCAAGACTGTGGGTCGTAGACTTGGGCCGTGACCAATTTTATGGGTCGTGGCCCAAGTCCGTGACCAATCGAGGGGTCACAGCACTGATGGGTCATAGAAGATGGTCGCGATGGGAAAAAAATGGTCGCGGCCAAAGTCCATGACTTACACCAGGACGAAAAAAAATGTAAAAAAAATGGTCGCGACCAAAGTCCGTGACCCACACCGCGACCAACAATAAAAAAAATTCACAATTTGCAAACCAATAACGTTGTTAATAAACCAGACAACTACACACGCAAGTGGTACTAACAACTCAGTGGTACTACAGGGTGGGCTATAACTTATACCAACTTCCTTACAGCCATAAGAGCAATGATATTCAAAGTTGATAATGCATAGAAAATATATGTGTGTTTCCTCCCCCTAAAGAACCAAAATTCAATTCAATCTTTGAGTTAAACATCGGTTCTCTCGCCTACTGGTGCGCGATGAAACTATGATAGTTGCACGCGAATTGCGGTCTCATAAAATTCTTGGACCCTATGCCCTCCCAGAGTTCACGTCTCATTAAATCACCATCTTAAAAGATAGTAAGTGAACTCGTATCCTAAAAACAATTTATTCAAGTGGAGCACTAGTCATAATTATAACAAGTACTCACACATGGACCTCACGCGTACTATCATGTGGTCGATCGGAGATTCACCTCATTCGTGGGACGTCTCACGAATGAAATCCAAACAAGGAACCCTTCCTATACACGAGGCTAGCTCCGAATCGCCCATCAAAATTATAGCGTGAAGATCTTCCAAGCCATCGAATACAAGGCCTAATCATAGGGCTCTATGTATCAACGAAACGATGCGCGGAAAACGTAACGGATGCCCTCAGAACCCTAAAGGCTCTATAACATGGCTCTTATACCAACTGTGACAACCCTGCTTTTTATATCTAATTCGGTTAGCTATGCCCAATTAAATTAAAGTGGAGCGTCAATATGTTGGCATTAGAAATAAAATTTTAATAAATGCATTTAATAAACATGTACACTTTCATACGTGTAACCATATCACATCATAAAAGCTATATTAAGTGAAACCAACTCATAACTATTAACTGTAATAATCCATCAGTAATCTCAAACTAAAAATATAAAATGCCAATACATGCGGCCTAACACAAAACGGGAAAGAGTAATACAACAATTCTCTCAAATCCCAAGTATAAACAAAGTGATGTTAATCTCTGATATCACCCTTAAGAAAAGGGAAACAAACGTCATAAATTAAAATAGAATAACTCCACGGCTACAAGAATCCTAAGATTGATATGATCTCATCAAGCTCCATAGTCTATTGTCCAGTGGGACGAGGACCTGTTATATATTATATATATATAGGAGAGGAGAAAGAAGCAAGATTGAAGAATATCAAAGCAAAAACACAAGCTATAAGATTATAAGGTGTACTTATAATGAAAGCAGACTAGTCATTACTCGTCTCCAGTAATTAAGTTGTTCAATTACCCAACCAATACTCCTATGTCGTGACTACCGAACCCAAACTCGAGTAGCGTGTAGCCTCACATCATATCATGATTAATCATTATTAAACTCATTTAAGTATTTAAGGTATCAAAATATTTCCTTCAAGTATAATATCAAATGCCTCGATTCTGGATATTAATTTAAGACACAAGCATAATATCTCACACAACAAGTCATATCGGGTCACTATCATTACCCGAGGGAACAAGTCGTAACACCAGGACTACACATGAATATTCCTCAATATTACGTGGCAAGGGAAATCATACTAAGTCCTAAATCACATGGCGTTTCAAGGTCTTTCTATCCGACCTGCATTACAACCATGTGTCCGATTTCGGTGGTTTATCTCCGACATGGCACTCGAGCGGAACCTAACCGGATCAATCACAAAAAATCGCATTCAACATGTGCCTACGTCGACCGGAGGACTAGTCTAGTGTATACTCGACAATATACATGTAAAACAATTTCACACTTATGTATATATACAATCGTGTCAAGTCTCTTACTCGAGTTATAATATAGTCATTATTTATAATATAACATAATTTACATCATTAATTGACTAACTCAACATCAAATCATTTCAAGGTTATATATCCCTATTAACCATAAGTATGTGATAAAGTTAAGATATTAGGCACAACACCACAATTATCTTACTAACAACATGAAAAAAACATTATCACTCTTATTTCCACAACATGCCACCTAGAATTTAAAATGCAGATTCGAGGCTCTTTCGATCCGTTTTTAGAAAAACTTAAAACGTCAAAGTTGTTCGGAACATGATTTTCTACAAGGACACTCGAGCACGCTACCGTAGCCCGCTTAAAACAGACTCGAAACTAACATATACAGTTCGGACCTGTTCACGATAACTTTTGGTGCAGAATTTTAAAACGCATATTCGAGGATTTTCTGATCCGTTTTTGAATAAACTACAAACTACAAAGTTGTCAAGAATATGATTTTCTATTGTGATGAGTGGATGAAAGATCAATTTTTGGAACTAAAACAGCTAAAAGCAGTTTTTAATATGACGATTTACTCAATTTCTTAGATTTCTCAAATTCAAGAAGTTATTCAATAACTCAATCCCTATAATGATGTTATTGCATTTGAATCTACATGGAGGATGATCCTAATACATTGCATATCATTTTTAACATCAATTTCCTATTAATTTAGGGATCCCAATACATGTTCATGAGAAATTTCATTATAGCTACATATTATACACATATAGGTTATTAACTTGCCTTGGATTGTATGGAGAAATTGAAATCCTCTTAGCTTTCTTCTCTTCTTACTCTCTCTCTCTCTCTACCAAACCCTAGCCCCCTTTTGTGAAATGAGAGAATGGAGATTTCTTCTCTTCTTTTCTATTTATATCTAGGGTTAGTTTATTTATAAAAATGTCACTGTGCCAAATTTAACCCTCTCGATCATTTTACGCGTTAATTTGCTTCTAATATTTAAGTCGCACATTCGTATCCCAATCAATTCATTTTAAATTTTCATTTCCAAACATTTTGAATATATATAATGGCATAGTTTTTTTTTCAATTAGTTCAATTTTAACTCAATAAAAAATGCGGGGTATTACATCTTCCTAATATACGGCAATTTCCAAATCAATCTAATTGTCCACTCTCCATTTGAGTTTAGTGGTTAATTCTGAAGAAGTATTCGCATAACTGATCTTCCTAATATATTGCAATTTAAAAATCAATCTTATTGCTCACTGTCTCTATTCAAGGTTAGTGGTTAATTCTGAAAATGTAATCGCATAACTGATCTACCAAATATACTAAAATTTCCAAATCAATCTAATTGTTCACTGAATTCCTTCGAGGTTAGTGGTTAATTCTGAAAAAGTAATCGCATAACTGATCTTCCTAATATACTATAATTTTTGTATATTTGAAATATGGTTGTGCAATGAATGAAAGAGATTGGGAAAATGGGATGATTTTCAAATCCCAAGTCGATCACAACAGTGCACACGACCAAAGGCAAAATTGACACGGGCTCTGGGATCCCGATTCAATAGAAATAGCTCATAAGAAACAAGTATGCGATCTTATATTTTTTTAAAAACTTTGATCTGTAAAACAGAACTCTAATATTTTTTCTTTCTATTGTACAAAATGGCAAAGGAACTTCACACATCAGGTTCCAAGCAAATATTTAAATTAGAAGATTTGAAATATTTAAGAATTTAAAAGCTCAACTCGTAAAGTATATTATTTAAAGCGCTACTGAAAAGGTTTATGATTCAAAATGCAGTTGACCGATGATCATTGGTGTGAGATTGAATTCTTTATGAGCTGGGCAGGAAAAAACGAACCCTAAAAAAAGGGATAGTGATTTATTTTTGCCCCAGTTCAACCGTCATGGCAAATTGTTGTTATCGGCCAAAATATATGCAGAGAATATAAGTGATCTGGCAAGATCTTACAACATGGCGGATATTTTACTAGGCCAAGGCATCAATCTTGGTACCGTGCTGAAGACTTCGGAATTGCAAGAGGCAATATATAAGAAACTACAAAAGAAAGTTGAGATTTCGTGCACCGTTGAGAGTGATAAAAACCAAGGAAAAGAGTTATGCTCATAGCAAACATACCGAAGGACATAATGCAGCTTTCAGACATCTTGTATCCTTTGGAAGCGAATATGGAACTCGTAGATGCAGATCGCGACGGGTTCCGCAACAATCGTGAAAACGACTACGTCATACTATAGGTTTGTCCAATACCCAGACTTTCATTATTTATTTTTGAAAACTTTCTTATCTTTTTAACCTTCTTCCTACCATACTTTCACTCGAGTATTCTCATAAATGGCTATAATTTCTTTTTATGTGTTTTAAATTCCTAGTTGGAGTTAGGCATGATTTTGATTTTCAATAAAAAGATTTTTTTTTTGCTTTTTGACACAAAAATACTTCCAACGGAATAATGTAAAAATGTCGAATTTGGGCCTAATTTTGGGCTTTAAAAATGAGGGCATAATCTCATTTCTCAAATTTCACTTTGTTGTTATATATCTTTTTAGTTTTTATGACTCTTGATTTATTCATTTTATTTTTTGTTTCAAAGAGATTTATGATTAATCAATGAAGTGGAGATCTATCCAGTTCTTATTATTGAGTTTGATTCTCCTTCAATCAGTCTAATTGTTCACTCTCCATTCGAGGTTACTGGTTAAGTCTAAATCGCACAACTTATCTTCCTAATATACTGTAATTTCAAAATAAATCTTATTGTTCACTTTTGTAGGTTTGAAATATGTTTGTGCAAAGAATGAAAGCGATTGGGAAAATGGGATAATTTTCAAATCCCAAGTCGATCACAACAGTGCACACGACCAAAGGCATAATTGGCATGCAATTTTCAAATTTTAAAAGGCATTTTCACTTTATAGAATATTTTTAAACTCTAGTGGTGTACTGTAACCATGAATTCTGGTTGGATTTGGAGTTCGTGATCCCCCTCTCCTTTTTCATGTGATATATTAACTGCTGGTGGGAATTGAACGACTAATGTTATTAGTTAATTAGTACGCAGAAGCGTGCCTCCTCGTTCTCCACGATCAAAAAACATGATATACACCGACCATGTATTTTTTTTTTCAATTTACCTGTTAGAAAAATTTAGAAAAATGACCTGATTTATATATAGTCAATTTAACAGTGGCAGCCAAATGACCAACAGTTTGTCACGCGGATTTGGGAGCTTGATTCAATAGAAATAGCTCAAAAGAAACAAGTATGCAATTTTATATATTTTTTTAAAACTATGATCTGTTAAACAGAATTCTAACATTTTTCTTTTTTATCATACAAAATGGGAAAGGAACTTCACACATCAGGTTTCAAGCAAGAATTTAAATTAGAAGGTTTGAAAGATGTAAGAATTTAAAAGCTCAACTCGTAAAGTATATTATTTAAAGCGCAAATGAAAAGGTTTAATGATTCAAAATGCAGTTGACCGATGATCATTGGTCTGAGATCGAGTTCTTTATGAGCTTGGCAGGAAAAACGAACCCTGAGTAAAGGGCTAGGGATTTATTTTTGCACCTGTTCAACCGTCATGGAAGATTCTTATTCTCAACCAAAATATATGCAGAGAATATAAGTGATCTGGAAAGATCTTACAACACGGTGGATATTTCACTGAGCCAAGGTATCAATCCAGGAAATGTGCTAAAGGCTTTGGAATTGCAAGATGCAATATATAAGAAACTACATAAGAAAGTGGAAATTTCATGCAGTGTTGAAACTGATAAAAAGCACGGAAAAAGAGATATGCTCATAGTAAACACACCGGAAGATATACTGCAATTTTCAGACGTCTTGTATCATTTGGATGCGAATATGGAACTTGTAGATACAGACTACGACAGGTTCCGCAACGTTCGTGAAAATGACTACGTCATACTAAAGGTTTGTCCAATACCCAGAATTACATGATTTGTATAAACTTTGAGTGTTAATTGTTATATCCTAAGTACGGGTTAGGTAATTTGTAACTTAGCCAGGGATTTTATGATAACAAATAATAAATAAATTAATGTGCACCATTCGCCAACCCTGCTGCTTACGACCAACAAACCCACAGTCCAAACCATGCCACTACCTTCCCCACCCCAGCGACCTGCCATCAAGCTCCTGCTTCCAACTACCCCTCCGCCACACCAGAAAATTCCCTCCCCACCCTCGGTGACCCAAACCCTGACCCACGCAACCCACCCTGTCCCTCTTTCGATTCGGGTCCGTCACTAAATCACTCAATAGAGCCTGTCGACTGAGAAGATAGTCTATCCCTCCCACTCCGTCCTCCCATAAAAGAGATATTCCACCTCCATTTTTTGACAGACTTGTTCTGCAAGTTTTCCAAACACAAAACTGCTTCTAAATTTTTTTGCCAAAATTTATGCAGAGAATGTAAGTGATTTGGCAAGAGCTTACAAGACGACGAATATTTTACTGAGCTGAGGCATCAATCTTGGTGCCGTACTGAAGACTTCAGAATTGCAAGAGGCAATATACACGAAACTACAAAAGAAAGTGGAGATTTCATGCACCGTTGAGACTGATAAAAAGCATGGAAAAAGAGTTATGATCATAGCAAACACACTGAAGGACATACTGTAGCTTTCAGACGTCCTGTATTATTTGGAAGCGAGTAAGGAACTCGTAGATGCAGAATGCGATGGGTTCCGCAACGGTCTTGAAAATGACTACGTCATACTATAGGTTTGTCCAGTACCCAAACATTCATTATTTATTTTTGAAAACTTTCTTATCTTTTTAACCTTCTTCCTACCATAATTTCACTCGAGTATTCTCATAAATGGGTATAATTTCTTTTTATGGGTTTTAAACTCCTAGTTGGAGTAAGGCATGATTTTGATTTTCAATAAAAAGATTTATTTTTCTTTTTGACACAAATATACTTACAACGGAATAATGTAAAAAGGTCGAATTTGGGCCTAATTTTGGGCTTTAAAAATGAGGGCATAATCTCATTTCTCAAATTTCCTTTGGTTGTTTTTTTATCTTTTTAGCTTTTATGACTCTTGATATATTCATTTTATTTTTTGTTTCAAAGAGATTTATGATTAATCCATGAAGTGGAGATCTATCCAGTTCCTATTGTTGAGCCCAATTCTCCTTCAATCAATCTCATTGTTCACTCTCCATTCGAGGTTACTGGTTAAGTCTGAATCACACAACTGATCTTCCTAATATACGACAATTTCAAAATCAATTTTATTGTTCACTGTCTCCATTCGAGGTTAGTGGTTAATTCTAAAAAAGTAATTGCATAACTGATCTTTAAATATACTACAATTTTAAAATCAATCTAACTGTTCACTCTCCATCTGAGGTTAGTGGTTAATTCTGAAAAAGTAATCACGTAACTGATCTTCCTAATATACTGCAATTTCAAAATCAATCTTATTATTTACTGTCTCCATTCGAGGTTATTGGTTAATTCTGAAAAAGTAATCGCATAAACGATCTTCCTAGTATACTACAATTTCAAAATCAATCTAATTGTTCACCGTCTCCATTCGAGGTTAGTGGTTGACTCTGAAAAATTAATCGCATAACTGATCTTCTAATATACTACAATTTTTGTAGATTTGAAATATGTTTGCACAAAGAATGAAAGCGATTTGGAAAATGGGATTATTTTTAGATCCCATGTCGATCAGAACCGTGCACACGAACAAAGGCACAATTGGCAGGTAATTTCCACATTTTAAAAGGCATTTTCCCTTTCTAGAATATTTTTAAACTCTAGTGGGGTACTGTAACCATGAATTCTTGTTAGATTTGGAGTTGGTGATCCCCCTCTCCTTTTTCATGCAATCTATTAACTCCAGGTGGGGATTGAATGACTAATGATATGAATTAATTAATTTACAGAAGCGCGCGTCCTCGTTCTCCACGATCCAAAAACAAGATATACGCCGACCATGTAAGAACATTTTTTCATTTTACCTGTTAGCAAAATTTAGAAAAATGACCTGATTTATATGTTGTCAATTTAACAGTGGGAGCCAAATGCCCAACAGTTTGTCACGCACTGGCTCTGGGAGCCCGATTCAATAGAAATAGCTTAAAAGAAACAAGTATGCAATCTTATATTTTCTTAAAAACTATGATCTGTAAAATCGAACTCTAATATTTTTCTTTTTTATTGTACAAAATGGCAAAGGAACTTCGCACATTAGGTTCCAAACAAAGATTTAAATTAGAAGATTTGAAAGATGTAAGAATTTAAAAGCCGAACTCGTAAAGTATATTATTTAAAGCGCTACTGAAAAGGTTTTATGATTCAAAATGCAGTTGACCGATGATCATTAGTCTGAGATGGAGTTCTTTATGAGCTTCGCAGGAAAAACCGAACCCTAAAAAAAGGTTTTGGGATTTATTTTTTCACCGGTTCAACCATTATGGAAGATTCTTGTTCTCAGCCAAAATATATGCACAAATTATAAGTGATCTGTGAAAATCTTACAATACGACAGATATTTTACTGAGCCAAGGAATCGAGCTAGGTACCGTGCTGAAGGCTTAGGAATTTCAAGAGGCAATATATAAGAAATTACATAAGAAAGTGGAGATTTCATGCACCGTTGAAACTAATAATAAGCACGAAAAAAGAGTTATGCTCATAGAAAACACACCAAAGGACATACTGCAGTTTCCAGACGTCTGGTATAATTTGGATGCGAGTGTGGAACTCATATATGCAGACTGCGATGGGCTCCGCAACGTTCGTGAAAATGACTACGTCATAATGTAGGTTTGTCCAATACCCACACTTAAATTATTTATTTTTGAAAACTTTCTTATCTCTTTAACCTTCTTCTTACCATAATTTCTCTTGAGTATTCTCATAAATGGGTACAATTTCTTTTTATGGGTTTTAATTTCATAGTTGGAGTTAGGCATGATTTCCCTTTTTAACCCATATTCTCTCTCAATATTTTCACTTTCTTCTCTTCTTGTCTTTTCATCTACATCTCACCAAGTTACGGTAGTAGATATGAGGAAGAAAACAGACACACCATGAGATGGGAATCTGAGGTACCCACCCACATATATAAATAAACATTTGTTCTTTGATAAAAATTGCATGTTGTTTTATAATTTTATTTAAGAATAGTGTGAGATCGTGCATGTAGAGAGAGAGGTGGTGTTAAATAATTGTTGGGAAATAAAATGGGGTCCTCAAACACAATGCTAGGAATCCCGATCACCATCACCCATTACTCCCGTCTTCACACCATACGCCCTCCCATCACTCCCTCTCGATACTCCATTTTGATTCCTCCCCATCCTCCGAGTTTGGGGATAGTCACCCCAGTGTTTTGGAATGGATACCTCCACCCCCACTTGATGCCCACAGCTTTGCAACTCTCCGGGATCGACACTATTTTTATTGCGGTGAGTGAGGCCATTTGATTGGAACATGCCCACACTATCTCCGTGTTCCCCCAACACTTGTCGTGCCCCAGCATGCTTATCCTCTTCATCCAGGGGCAAAGCCAGAATTTCAACTTGGGGGGACCGTACTAATTCAGTCACTTGGCCAAGATTAGTTGGATCTAGTTCGTCTACCTAAATAATGTTGGTCAGTTTTGGTTCAAATGGTTTCTTCAGACATACTTAATAATTATGGTGCACACAGAGTTCCCAGTAATTTATATCCTCTAGTGGCCTCACTTTATAGTCATGTTTTCCTTTTTATTCCTACCAAATTAATATTAAAATTAAGTTATATAACTAAGTTACCCATCCGAATATTATCTTTCAAAAATGCTTATGAAAGCATTATTGGTAACATACGTTATGCGACAGATTGCCCTAGACCTGACATAGCTTATGATGTGTGAGTACTATGTAGATTTACTAGTAGACCTAGTATGGAGCATTGTAATGCTATTGAGAGGGTCATGTGATACCTTAAAAGGACGATGAACCTCGGATTATACTATAATAAGCATCCCGCTGTCCTTGAAGGATTTAGTGATGCTGATTGGAACACCCTATCTGATGATTCTAAGGCTACTAGTGGATATATATTTAACATCGCTGGTGGTGCAGTTTCTTGGAAATCTAGGAAACAAACTATTTTGGCTCAATCCACTATGGAGTCTGAGTTGATTGCGCTAGCTACTGCTAGTGAAGAGGCAGGTTGGTTAAGAAACCTCCTGTCAGATATCCCGTTATGGGAAAGACCAATACCAACCGTTTTGATTCATTGTGATAGTACCGCAGTTATTGCAAAAGTATAGAGCCGTTATTATAACGGTAAGAAATGATAAATATGTCGTAAACATAGCGCTGTTAGAGAATTTATTTCTACGGGTGCTGTAAGGGTGGATCATATACGATCTGAACAGAACTTAGCTGATCCTTTGAAGAAAGGACTAGCTAGAGAGAAGGTGTGGAACACCTCGAAAGTAATAGGACTAAATCCCTTGGATAAATGAGTCACTTATGATGGTAACCCAACATATAGACTGGAGATCCCAAGAAATATGTTCAAAGCGTAATAACAAGTTACAAGTTTTATGGGTTGAATCATGCTATTATTAATTAATATAGAACGGGGTCTTACTCCGTGTCCATCCCTATGGAGCATGATATCCTGAAGTGGGTTGAGGATGACTCACTATAACTCTTAATGAGATATATAACTCTATTTTGAGTAGGTTACCTAGCTACATGATTATTATGGATAGAGATGTGAATGTGGAAGTGTGGCCGCTTCCTATGGATATTCTGGGCAAATTCCTAAAGCGTTCACTATACTGGGATATAAACACATGGCCGTAACGTGCTAGCTATTAGAATTACATCCAAGTAGGGTTGTGTGTGAGATGTTGTCAGAGATAGAGTTCAAAACTACGGTGACTCTAGTATATTCTGAATCATCTTTACTATATAAAGGTTCAAGTTGAAAGACACTTTTGCTCATGCACAATTCTATAGATTATTGCTCAATAAAATATTTTTAAATTTTGCAAGTGCGGGATTGTTGGTACAACTTCACAGCTGTCAGTGCTAAACTTTGAAAACAAAAGCTTTTGTTTTGCCTTTGACCATTTAAAGAGAAAAAATGCCCTCGCCCATGATAGTTTAGTCCCACATAGGTTAGGCGCTAGGATTTGGTGGTATATTTACAAATTATTTGGAACAAATGCGCTAGCCCTTTGGGCATTAGATGTTTTGTGTGTATGGGTGGGGGACTTATTGGGCCAAGTCACACAAGCGCACATCGCCGCCGCCGTCCGTCCGGCCCGGCCCGTGCCCGTGTCCTGGGTTTGGGCTCATTAAGAAATAATTTTTTGGACAAATACAAAATGGTGTTTTGGGCTTTAAAAATTATTTTTAACATTTTTTTAATTTCGAAAAAAATGTGTTTAATTTCGAGTTGATTTTTTCAACCCTGTTGCCCACTTCTTTCCAGAATTTTCTCTCCACGTTTTTGGTCCAACGTCTTTTTTGTTGCCCCATAAAAGAGGTATTCCACCTTCATTTTTTGACAGACCTGTTCTGCAATTTTTCCAAACATAAAACTGCTTCTAAATTTTTTTTCTACACTGAAATAATAAATCCACCCCTGATTTATTATTAGACTCGAGCAATTATTAAGAATGGATGTACATGAACCGGATTGATTCTTGTGCTTTATCAATCCGTATTTTATTTATTGGAGGCCGTTTTATTGTGGGGGTGAGGAGGTAATTGTTACTGTCATCCGTGAAACACCTTAAAGAGAGCGACATTGTTCGTGACTCGGCCATTTTCTAGACTGTACCTGCTTCTGAGATTTCTTATACTTTCTTCTTGAAGAATGATTGAATTTTTTATGGTATACGGTGATGAGTGAGTGAAACTACAACCATGGAAAATAATAACGGGTATGATTTGGGTTTCTTTAAGTGGGGTTTCGAGATCTATTAGTCCATTATGGGTTTTATTTTTCGGTGATGGCTTGTAAAACCGGTTGAGAAGTCCGGTGGATTTGTCGATCACATTCGATAAACTCGACAACTTGAAATTTGAGATCAGAATCCATGTGTTTAGTGGTACCATATTCAACACAAAATTAAAAAAGGTGCATAAGGGAAAGAAAAAAGATATGATCACAAAGATTATATCTTTATAAGTGATAGGCTATTACCTTGGCTTCGTTGACATTAACTTCATTGCTCCTACCATGATCATAGGGAAAAGAAAGAAAAAAAGTTTTATGTTTTTATCTGGGTTTGAAAGATCATAACGCTATAATAACTATGGAGTGTGGATGGATCTGGGTTTTGTATTCCTCCTTTGGTGGTCTGATGAAGAAAAGAGATAACAACAACGGGGAGTCAAAAAATGACAAAAGTTGTACATCTGTTTACAATAAAAAAATGGAGTGAAGAGAGAGGGTCAAAAGGGAAGGAACGCAGAGGTTCTGATGGTAACAAGAGCACCCGTGTCATTAGTTCAACTACCCTTTGTTTTAAACTGCGTTTCTTCCCTTTTGAGCACCCGTGTCATTAGTTCAACTACCCTTTGTTTTAAACTGCCCTTTGGTTGAACTACCCTTCAATTCGTGCGACGCGCGAGGGTATCACATATATGTATAAAGAATCACAACACAACATGCACTGGAATTCGATATGAAATATCCAAAATATCACATTTCAAATCACAAAAAAAAACTTCAAATCCAACCAAATCTACTAAGAATCAATCTTCCACATGTAAATTCCATCTAAACAATTTGTTTTAAAATAATAATTCATCTAGAAAAGCACACAAAATTATAAAGAAAAATAAAATAATGGAGACAACAAATCTGAGAATCAATAGGTTCACTAAAAAAATTCATTTCATATCATTTTCATCACCTTTTCCTATTCTCTCACTTTCATCTCCCAGCCATAAGCTATCCTGCCTCTCTAATTAGGTTTAAATCCCTATATTTATATATCCCAACTTATACTAGCACAATTCTACATAATCGTGTGTTGTAGCAAATTAAAAGGTTCCAACTAAGTATGTATCAGCACTAGTGAAAAGATTACAATAGTTGTTCTGTGTGTGATGACCACAAAAAAAAGTAAATTAGAATGAGTACTTGTGCAGTTCCCCATCTGTATTACACCATAACTTAATAAATTATTTTTAAAAAATTATAATATTTTGGGCTTCCTATCTTGAACAATCACTTCCTCTATCAATTCTCCAACCTGTCAATGGCCAACGTACAACAGACATTCCTCTTTGGAAGAAATTAAATTTCAATTCTTACAAAGCATGCTAAGATGAACTAACAAATAAATATATAAGATCATGGATGTCAAATACAATTTGAAACTAAAAAAAACATGAGCCCCCAGTGAACATCAATACCAAATAAATCTAGAATAATAAAAATCCAACTCAAAATATATTTGAGAGCCCAATAGTACCTACAAAACCAGAATAAAGGGAAAAATAAGACATAATAGTTCCAGCTCCTAAATGCCCAAATCAAAACATCTTAAATCTGATCCATAAATTTTACGGAGAGGGGGAAAGACAGAGTAGTACCTAAGAGATCAAAGCCCAAAATGTGTGTAAATTTTGGTTTGAATTAAAGTAAAAAGGACAATTCAATGTAATATCCACAAATTACATGAGGTGTTTTTCCTTCTATTGTGATATGTAACTTTTCTCACTATTGTTTAATCAAACAGAACAAATAGATAGATGTTTAAGATAATAGAGAGTAGGGGATGGGAAAATATGGGAAGAGAGCTAGGCGTGTAGATAATAGAATCGAAGTGGGGTAATTAAAATATGATGCATAATGTGGAGTGATAAAATAAGTGTGAAATTGATATTCTCATTAATAAATAAATATATAAAATGTGGATATTTGGTTGAATGCCACTTAATGATTACAATTTAATATGGAGTGTTGATTACATCACACGATGAGATAAACTGTCGGCGTTGCATGGTAGGGTGGCTAGCACAGTGAAGCAGTTGACTACGAATTGTGTAACGGTTTGATTTGGCATACCGCATATTTTTTAAATGGCCGGGGATAAGGGTCACATGTCGATTACATATTAAATGATTAAGGAAATGTTTAATTGTTTATTTTAATACATTATAAGGTTACATTTTACATGATGAGTTATCCTTATTCATTAAATAAACTGTGAATTTATCAGTTACATGTATAACAGGGTTGAGTTGTAGCTAAGCGACTTGCTAGTGTTTGACCTATTTTTATTCGTGGTGACTTCTAGGTACTAGGCTTGGAGCTCGCGCATTTTAGATAGAATATGTTTCCTCATATCTCTTCCAGTGTTTCCAGTTTCAGTGACGATGTAGGTTCCCATTATGTTAGACTGTTATTTTTGCACCAATTCAACTGCCATGGTAGATTCTTGTTCTCAGCCAAAATATATGCAGAGAATATAAGTGATCTGGAACACGACGTATATTTTACTAAGCCAAGGCATCAATCCAGGGGATGTATTGAAGGCTTCGAAACTGCAAGAGGCAATATATAAGAAACTACATAAGAAAGTGGTGATTTCATGCACCGTTAAAACTGATAAAAAGCATGTAAATAGAGTTATGCTCATTGCAAACACACCGGAGGACATACTGCAGTTTTCAGACATCTTGTATCATGTGGATGCGAGTATGGAACTCATAGATTCAGACTGCGATGGGTTTCGCAACGTTCATGAAAATGACTACGTCATACTATAGTTTTGTCCACTACCCAGACTTTCCTGATTTATTTTTGAAAACTTTCTTATCTTTTTAACCTTCTGCCTACCATAATTTTACTCAAGTATTCTCATAAATGGGTATAATTTCTCTTTATGGGTTTTAAATTCCTAGTTGGAGTTAGTCATGATTTTGATTTTCAATAAAAAGATTTATTTTGCTTTTTGACACAAATATACTTACCACGGAATAATGTAAAAAAGTTGAATTTGGGCCTAATTCCGGGCTTTCAAAATTAGGGCATAATGTCACGGGGTTAGACTTTAACTACTCCTCCGTGCGACACTTAGCACTTCAATGACCGATGAGTTAACTAAGTAAGCCTAGAATTCTAGCAAAGTTATAACACAAGTGCTAGAGAAGGGAGAAGAGTGGAACAAGTAAAACACAAAAGGAAGTAATTGTATTACTTGATAAGAGATTACAATGCTTGTCTTGGATGGATTGGCCAAATAACCTCCCCACCTATTTATAGGCATATCACCTCCTTAATGGACGGTGGAGATCAAAATACATCAATGGACTAGATTTATTCTCCAGAATGTTCCCACCTCCACATGGGAATGTTCCAGAAGGCTACATATCTCCTTATCATTCTAGAATATTCTATACAATACATGTATACTCTAGATTACTCTAGCAAATCCTACACTACTCCATAACAAACTAGACAATACTAGATAACTCAAGAATATTCTGGAGAGAAATGGTGTAGGGATTGAGCCAATATGCTAGAAAATTGCAGAAACTTCCCGGTACGTGACAATAATCACATTTCTAAAATTTCATTTGGTTGTTTTACATCTTTTTAGTTTTTAAGACTCTTGATTTATTCCTTTTATTTTTTGTTTCAAAGAGATTTCTGATTAATCCATGAAGTGGAGATCTATCCAGTTCCTATTATTGAGTCTTATTCTCCTTCAATCAGTCTAATTGTTCACTCTCCATTCGAGGTTAGTGGTTAAGTATGAATCGCACAACTGATCTTCCTAATATACTAGAATTTCAAAATCAATCTTATTGTTCACTTTTGTAGATTTGAAATATGTTTGTGTAAAGAATGAAAGCGATTGGGAAAATGGGATAATTTTCAAAAAACAAGTCGATCACAACAGTACACACGAGCAAAGGAACAATTTGCATGCAATTTTCAAATTTTAAAAGGCGTTTTCCCTTTATAGAATATTTTTAAACTCTAGTGGTTTATTGTAACCATGAATTCTGGTTGGATTTGGAGTTGAGGATCCTCCTCTCCTTTTTCATGTGATCTATTAACTGCTCGTGTGGATGGAACAAATAATGATATTAATTAATTAATACGCATAAGCGTGCCTCCTCGTTCTCAACGATAAAAAAAACATGATATACACCGACCGTGTGAGAACATTTTTTCAATTTACTTTTTCGCAAAATTTTGAAAATGTTCTGATTTATATGTAGTCAATTTAACAGTGGTAGCCAAATGCCCAACAGTTTGTCATGCGGCTCTGGGAGCCCGGTTCAATAGAAATAGCTCAAAAGAAGCAACTATGCAATCTTATATTTTTTTTAAAATTATGATCTGTTAAATAGAACTCTAATATTTTTCTTTTTTATCGTACAAAATGGCAAATGAACTTCACACATCAGGTTCCAAGCAAAGATTTAAATTAGAAGGTTTGAAAGATGTAAGAATTTAAAAGCTCAACTTGTAAAGTATATTATTTAAAGCTCTACTAAAAAGGTTTTATGATTCAAAATGCAGTTGACCGATGATCATTGGTCTGAGATCGAGTTCTTTATGAGCTTGACAGGAAAAAACGAAACCTAAAAAAAGGGATTGGGATATATTTTTGCACCAGTTCAACCGTTATGGCAGATTTTTGTTCTCAGCCAAAATATATGCAGAGAATATAAGTGATCTAGCAAGAGCTTACGACACGGTGTATATTTTACTGAGCCGAGGCATCAGACCAGGTACCGTGCTAAAGGCTTCAAAATTTCAAGAGGCAATATATAAGAAACTACATAAGAAACTGGAGATTTCATGCACCGTTGAAATGGATAAAAAGCACGAAAAAGAGTTATGCTCATAGGAAACACACCAAAGGACATATTGCTGTTTCCAGACGTCTTGCATCATTTTGATGTGAGTGTGGAACTCGTGGATGCTGACTGCAATGGGTTCCGCAATATTCGTGAAAATGACTACATCATACTATAAGTTTGTCCAATACATAGACTTTCATTATTTATTTTTGGAAACTTTCTTATCTTTTTAAACTTCTTCCTACCATAAATTCACTCGAGTACTCTCATAAATGGGTACAATTTCTTTTTATGGGTTTTAAATTCATAGTTGGAGTTAGGCATGATCTCGATTTTAAATAAAAAGATTTATTTTGCTTTTTGACACAAATATAATTACAACGGACTATTGTAAAAAGGTCGAGTTTGGGCATAATTTTGGGCTTTCAAAATGAGGGCATAATTTCATTTCTCAAATTTCATTTGGTTGTTTTACATCTTTTTAGTTCTTAAGACTCTTGATTTATTCATTTTATTTTTTGTTTCAAAGAGATTTTTGATTAATCCATGAAGTGGAGATCTATCCAGTTTCTATTATTGAGTCTAATTATTCGTCAATCAATCTAATTGTTCACTCTCCATTCGAGGTTAGTGGTTAAGTCAGAATTGCACAACTGATCTTCCTAATATACTGTAATTTAAAAATCAATCTTATTGTTCAGTGTCTCCATTCGAGGTTAGTGGTTAGTTCTGAAAAAGTAATCGCATAACTGATCTTCCTAATATACTGTAATTTAAAAATCAATCTTATTGTTCACTCTCCATTTCACGTTAATGGTTAATTTTGAAAAATTAATCGCATAACTGATCTTTCTAATATACCGGAATTTCAAAATCAATCTAATTGTTCACTGTCTCCATTCGAGGTTAGTGGTTAATTCTGAAAAAGCAATTGCATAACTAATCTTCCTAATATACTGCAATTTCAAAATCAATATAATTGTTCATTGTCTCCATTCGTGGTTAGTGGTTCATTCTGAAAAAGTAATCGCATAACTGATCTTCCTAATATACTACAATTTTTATAGATTTGAAATATGTTGGCGCATATAATAAAAGTGATTGGGAAAATGGGATTATTTTCAAATCCCAAGTCGATCATAACAGTGCACATGAACAAAGGTACAATTGGCAGATAATTTTCACATTTTAAAAGGTATTTTCCCTTTCTAGAATAATTCTAAACTCTAATGGGGTACTGTAACCAAGAATTCTAGTTGGAATTGGAGTTGGTGATCCCCCTCTCCTTTTCATGTGATTTATTAACTGCTGGTGGGGATTGAATGACTAATGATATTAATTAATTAATCTGCAGAAGCGTGCCTCCTCGTTCTATACGATCCAAAAACATGATATACGCCGACCATGTAGGAACATTTTTTCATTTTACTTGTTAGCAAAATTTAGAAAAATGACCTAATTTATATGTTGTCAATTTTACAATGGCAGCCAAATGCCCAACAGTTTGTCACGCACGGGCTCTCGGAGCCCGATTCAGTAGAAATAGCTCCAAAGAAACAAGTATGCAATCTTATATATATTTTTAAATAATGATCTGTAAAACAGAACTCTAATATTTTTCTTTTTTATTGTACAAAATGGCAAAGGAACTTCGCACATTAGGTTCCAAGAAAAGATTTAAATTAGAAGATTCGAAAGATGTAAGAATTTAAAAGCTCAACTCGTAAAGTATATTATTTAAAGCGCTACTGAAAAGGTTTATGATTCAAAATGCAGTTGACCGATGATCATTGGTGTGAGATTGAGTTGTTTATGAGCCTGACAAGAAAAAATGAACCCTAAAAAAGTGTTAGGGATATATCTTACACCAGTTCAACCGTCATGGCAGATTCTTGTTCTTAGCAAAAATATATGAAGAGAATATAAGTGATCTGGCAAGAGCTTACAGCACGACAGATATTTTATTGAGCCAAGGCTTCAATCCAGGTATCGTGCTGAAGACTTTAGAATTCTAATAGGAAATATATAGGTAACTACATAAGAAAGTGTAGATTTTATGCACTATTGAAACTGATAAAAAGCACGAAAAAGAGTTATGCTCATAGAAAACTCCCCGAAGGACATACTGTAGTTTTTAGATGTCTTATATCATTTGGATACGAGTATAGAACTGGTAGATGCAGACTGCGATGGTTTTTGCAATATTTGTGAAAATAACTACGTCATACTATAGGTTTGTCCAATACCCAAACTTTCAGGATTTGTTTTTGAAAACTTTCTTATCTTTTTAACCTTCTTCCTACTAAAATTCACTCAAGTATTCTCATAATTGGGTATAATTTCTTTTTATTGGTTTTAAATTCCTAGTTGGAGTTAAGCAAGATTTTGATTTTAAATAAAAAGATTTATTTTGCTTTTTTACACAAATATACTTACAACAGAATAATGTAAAAAAGTTGAATTTGGGCCTAATTTTGGGCTTTCAACATGAGGGCATAATCTCATTTCTCAAATTTTATTTGGTTGTTTATATCTTTTTAGGTTTTAAGTCTCTTGATTTATTCATTTTATTTTTTTTTCAAAAAGATTTCTGATTAATCCATGAAGTGGAGATCTATCCAGTTCCTATTATTGAGTATGATTCTCCTTCAATCAATCTAATTGTTCACTCTCCATTCGAGGTTACTGGTTAAGTTTGAATCGCACAACTGATCTTCTTAATATACTAATATTTCAAAACCAATATTATTGTTCACTGTCTCCTTTTGAGGTTAGTGGTTAATCCAAAAAAAGTAATAGCATAACTGGTCTTCCTAATATACTACAATTTCAAAATCAATCTAATTGTCCACTCTCTAATTGAGGTTAGTGGTTAATTCTGAAAAAGTAATCACATAACTGATCTTCCTAATATACTACAATTTCAAAATCAATCCTATTGTTTACTCTCTCCATTCAAGGTTAGTGGTTTATTCTGAAAAAGTAATCGCATAACTGATCTTCCTAGTATACTACAATTTCAAAATCAATCTAATTGTTCACTGTCTCCATTCGAGGTTAGTGGTTAATTCTAAAAGAGTAATCAAGTAACTGATCTTCCTAATATACTGCAATTTTTGTAGATATGAAATATATTTGTGCAAAGAATGAAAGCGATTGGGAAATGGGATTATTTTCAAATCCCAAGTCGATCACAACAGTGCACACGACCAAAGGCACAATTGGCAGGTAATTTTCACATTTTAAAAGGCATTTTCTCTTTCTAGAATATTTTTAAACTCTAGTGGGGTACTGTAACGAAGAATTCTCGTTGGATTTGGAGTTGGTGATCCCCCTCTCCGTTTTCATGTGATCTATTAACTGCTGTGGGGGATTGAAAGACTAATGATATTAATTAATTAATCTGCAGAAGCGTGCCTCCTTGTTCTCTACGATCCAACAACATGATGTACGCCAACCATGTAAGAACATTTTTTTCATTTTACTTGTTAGCAAAATTTAGAAAAATGACCTGATTTATATGTTCAATTTAATATTGGCAGCCAAATGCCCAATAGTTTGTCATTCTCGGGCTTTGGGATCCTGGTTCAATAGAAATAGATCAAAAGAAACAAGTATGCAATCTTATATATTTTTTAAAACTATGATCTGTTAATCAGAACTCTAATATTTTTCTTTTTTATTGTACGAAATAGTAAAGGAACTTGACACATCAGTTTCCAAGCAATGATTTAAATTAGAAGATTTGAAAGATGTAAGAATTTAAAAGCTCAACTCGTAAAGTATATCATTTAAAGCGCTACTGAAAAGGGTTTATGATTCAAAATGCAGTTGAATGATGATCATTTGTCTGAGATCGAGTTCTTTGTGAGCTTGGTAGGAAAAAATGAATTCTAAAAAAAGGGATAGGGATTTATTTTTGCACCAGTTCAACAGTCATGGCAGATTCTTATTCTCAGCCAAAATATATGCAGAGAATATAAGTGATATGGCAAGAGCTTACAACAAGGTGAATATTTTATTGAGCCAGGGCATCCATCCAGGTACCGTGATGAAGGCTTCAGAATTGCAAGAGGTAATAAATAAGAAATTACATAAGAAAGTGTAGATTTCATTCACCGTTCAAACTGATAAAAAGCACGAAAAAAGAGTTACACTCATAGCAAAAACACCGAAGGACATACAACAGGTTTGAGACGTCTTGTTTCATTTGGATGTAAGTATGGAACTCATAGATGCAGACTGCGACAGGTTCCGCAACGTTCGTGCAAATGACTACGTCATACTATAAGTTTGTCCAATACCCAGACTTTCATAATTTATTTTTGAAAACTTTCTTATCTTTTTAAACTTCTTCCTACCATAATTTCACTCGAGTATTCTCATAAATGGGTATCATTTCTTTTTATGGGTTTTAAATTCCAAGTGGGAGTTAGGCATGCTTTCGATTTTCAACAAAAAGGTTTATTTTGCTTTTTGACACCAATATACTTAAAACGGAATAATTTAAAAAGGTCGAATTTGGGCCTCATTTTGGGCTTTCAAAATGAGGGCATAATCGCATTTCTTAAATTTCATTTGGTTGTTTATATCTTTTTAGTTTTTAAGACTCTTAATTTATTCATTTTATTTTTTGTTTCATACCGATTTCTGATTAATCCATGAAGTGTAGATATATCCAGTTCCTATTATTGAGTCTGATTCTCCTTCAATCAATCTAATTGGTCACTCTCCATTCGAGGTTAGTGGTTAAGTCTGTATCGCACAACTGATCTTCCTAATATACTGCAATTTCAAAATCCATCTTATTGTTCACTCTCAGCTCGAGGTTAGTGGCTAATTCTGAAAATGTAATCGCATAACTGATCTTCCAAATATACAACAATTTCCAAATCAATCAAATTATTCAATTAATCCATTCGAGGTTAGTGGTTAATTCTGAAAAATTAATCGCATAACTGATCTTCCTAATATAGTGAAATTTTTGTATATTTGAAATATGGTTGTGCAAAGAATGAAATCGATTCCGAAAATGGGATTATTTTCAAATCCCAAGTCGATCACAACAGTGCACACGACCAAAGGCACAATTGGCAGGTAATTTTCACATTTTAAAAAGAATTTTCCCTTTCTAGAATATTTTTAAACTCTAGTGGGGTACTGTAACCATGAATTCTGGTTGGATTTGGAATTGGTGACCCCCCTCTCCTTTTTCATGTGATCTATTAAGTGTTGGTGGGGATTGAACGACTAATGATATTAATTAATTAATCTGCAGAAGCGTGCCTCTTCGTTCTCCACGATCTAAAAACATGATATACGCCGACCATGTAAGAACATTTTTTCATTTTACTTGTTAGCAAAATTTAGAAAAATGACCTGATTTATATATTGTCAATTTAACAGTGGCAGCCAAATGCCCAACAGTTTGACACGCACTGGCTCTAGGAGCCCAATTCCATAGAATTAGCTCAAAAGAAACAAGTATGCAATCTTATATTTTTTTTGAAAACTATGATCAGTAAAAGAAAACTATAATATTTTTCCTTGTTATTGTACAAAATCGCAAAGGAACTCCGCACATCAGTTTCCAAGCAAAGATTTAAATTGGAAGAATTGAAAGATGTAAGAATTTAAAAGCTCAACTCGTAAAGTATATTATTTAAAGCGCTACTAAAAAGGTTTTATGATTTAAAATACAGTTGATCGATGATCATTGGTCTGAGATTGAGTTCCTTATGAGCTTGGCAGGAAAAAACGAACCCTAAAAAAGGTGATAGGGATTAAAATGCAGTTGTAATATGGTTGTGTAAAGAATGAAAGCGATTGGGAAAATGGGATAATTTTCAAATCACAAGTCGATCACAACAGTTCACACGACCAAAGGCACAATTGGCATGCAATTTTCAAATTTTAAAAGGCATTTTCCCTTTATATAATATTTTTAAACTCTAGTGGTGTACTGTAACCATTAATTCTGGTTGGATTTGGAGTTGGTGATCCCCCTCTCCTTTTTCATGTGATATATTAACTACCGGTTGGGATTAAACGACTAATGTTATTAATTAATTAATACGCAGAAGCGTGCCTCCTCGTTCTCGACGATCCAAAAACATGATATGCACCGACCATGTAAGAACATTTTGTTCAATTTACTTGTTAGCAAAATTTAGAAAAATGACCTGATTTATATGTAGTCAATTTAACAATGGAAGCTAAATGCCCAACAGTTTGTCACGCGGTTCTGGGAGCCCGATTCAATAGAAATATCTCAAAATAAACAAGTATGAAATCTTATATCTTTTTTAAAATTATGATCTGTTAAACAGAACTCTAATATTTTTCTTTTTTATCGTACAAAATGGAAAAGAAACTTCACACATCAGGTTCTAAGCAAAGATTTAAATTAGAAGGTTTGAAAGATGTAAGAATTTAAAAGCTCTACTCGTAAAGTATATTATTTAAAGCGCAACTGAAAAGGTTTTATGATTCAAAATGCAGTTGATCGATGATCATTGGTCTGAGATCGAGTTCTTTATGAGCTTGGCAGGAAAAATGAACCCTGAAAAAAGGGCTAGGTTTTTTTTTTCACCAGTTCAACCGTCATGGAAGATTCTTATTCTCAACCAAAATATATGCACAAAATATAAGTGATCTTGCAAGGGCTTACAACACGGTGGATATTTTACTGAGCCAAGGCATCAATCCTGGTAATGTGCTGAAGGCTTCAGAATTGCAAGAGGCAATATATAAGAAATACGTAAGAAAGTGGAGATTTCATGCACCGTTGAAACTGATAAAAAGAACGAAAAAAGAGTTATTCTCATAGCAAACACACCGGAGGACATACTGCAGTTTTCAAACGTCTTGTATCATTTGGATGCGAATATGGAACTCGTAGATGTAGACTGCGGCGGGTCTTACAACGTTTGTGAAAATGACTACGTCAGACTATAGGTTTGTCCAATACCCAGACTTTCATGATATATTTTAAATTTGAGTGATAATTGTTATATCCTAACAAAAAAAAATTTGGGTAGAGCTTCCTCTGTTTTTTGGACATTTTAAACCCTGTTAATATAAAACCTCCTTAATATAAAGCGCACACGAACATAAAATTTAACAATCAAATTATAAAAGCCCGCATGGCCGTAAAACTAAACAATAAAACTATAAAGTCTTCACGGACATAACACATAAAAAACATAATATGAAAGTCAACAACATCATATAAGAAATCTTCTTATTGTAAACCATTGTCTTCTTGGTGTGTTCCACGTGGATAAAAGCAAACGATACAATGTTCTCCCACAAAAAGTAGCATTCAAAAAAGAAATGATATCAGTAACCAAGTAGTTTTAAAAAAAATTTATTCAAGTTGGAAAATTGCATATACGAGTTATAATGATCATCATATTAGATCCTACGAGTCACATTGGTCCCGTGCGAGGTGTTGGTGCCTCTCATGGGGCCGTTTGGCGGTTGTCTCGAGTTTTCTCCCTCTAACACCATATTTTTAAGCCTAAGTCTAGATATTTTTAAATTATCATCGTATTCTCAAATTGAGAGTCCCATAATTGCGCGGTCAGTTCCAATAAGTTACATTGGTCCTGAGCGAGGTATTGGTGCCTCTCACGGGACCATTCGGGGGATATTTCGAGTTTTCTCCCTCTAAAGCCATGTTTTTAGGCCTAAGTCTAGAAATTTTCATATCATCGTCATATTCTCAAATCAGGAGTCTCGTGACTGCTCAGTCAGTTTTTATGAGTTATATTGGTCCCGTGTGAGGTGTTGGTGCCTCTTACGGGCCGTTCGGGGGGATGTTTTGGGTTTTTGCCCTCTAACGCCATGTTTTTAAGCCCAACTCCTGATAATTGCAAATTATCCTTGTATTCTCAAATTGGGAGTCCCGTGATCAGTCGGTTAGTTTCTAAGAGTTACATTGGTCCCGTGCGAGGTGTTGGTGCCACTTATGGGGTCGTTCGAGGGCTGTCGCAAGTTTTCTCCCTCTTTTAACCTAAATCTAGATATTTGAAAATTATCCTCGTATTATCAAATCGGGAGCCCCTTGATCCCGTGATCAGTTCTTACGAGTTACATTGGTCCTGTGCGAGGTGTTGTGCCTCTCACGGGGCCGTTCGGTGGTTGTTTTAGGTTTTTGCCCTCTAATACCTTATTTTTAAGCGTAAGTGTTGATATTTTCTCATTATCATCGTATTCTAATTCGGGTGTCCTGTAAATGAGCGATCAGTTCCTCTCACGGGGCCGTTCGGGGATGTCGCGAGTTTTCACCATTTGATGCCATGTGTTTAAGCCTAAGTCTAGAAAATCTCAAATTATCACTGTATTCTCAAACTAGAAGTATCGGGGTCGTGCGGTCAGTTTCTACGAGTTACATTGGTCCTGTGCAAGGTGTTGGTGACTCTCACGGGGCCGTTCGGGGGTTGTCTCGAGTTTTTGCCCTCTAACGCCATGTTTTAAAGCCTTAGTCTATAAATTTTAAAATTATCGTCGAATTCTTAAACCCGAAGTCTTGTGACAACGTGGTCTATTGCTACGAGTTCAATTTGTTTTATGCGAGGTGTTGGTGCCTCTTACGGGACCGTTCAGGGGTTATTTTGGGTTTTTGCCCTCTAACGCCATGTTTTTAAGCCTAAGTCACGATATTTTTAAATTATACTCATATTCTCAAATCGGGAGTCCCGTGATCACGCGTTCAGTTTCTACGAGTTACATTGGTCTCGTGCAATGTGTTTATGCCTCTCACGGGGCCATCCGGGGACAGCTTGAATTTCCACCCTCTAACAACATGTTTTTAAGCTTAAGTCTAAATATTTGCAAATTATCCTCGTATTCCCCCCGTGATCCCTCGATTAGTTCCTACAAGTTACATTGGTCGCGTTCAAGGTGTTGGTGACACTTAGAGGGCCGTTCGCAGGTTGTCTTGAGTTTTCGCCCTCTAACTCCCTACTTTTAAGCCTAAGTCCTGATATTTTCAAATTATCATCTTATTCTCAAATTGGGAGTCTTGTGATCACGCGGTCAGTTCCTATGAGTTACATTGGTACCGTGCGTGGTGTTGGTGCCTCTCACGGGGCCGTTCAGAGGCTATTTCAGGTTTTCTTCCTCTAACGCCATGTTTTTAAGCCTAGTTCTTGGTATTTTAAAATTATCATCGTATTCTCAAAATAGGAGTCCTATGATTGCGTGGTCAGTTCTAATAAGTTATATTGGTCCCGTACGAGGTGTTGGTGCCTCTCAAAGGGTCGTTCGGGGGTTGTGTCAGGTTTTTACCTTCTAACGCCATGTGTTTTAAGATGAAGTTCAGATATTTTCAAATTATCATCGTATTCTCAAACCAGGAGTCCTGTGATCATGCTGTCAGTTTCTACGAGTTATATTAGTCCCATGAGAGGTGTCGATGCCTCTCACGAGGCCGTTCGGGCTGTTTTGGGTTTTCGCTCTCTAACGCCATGTTTTTAAGCCTAAGTCTAGATAATTTTAAATTATCCTCATATTCTCATTTGGGAGTCCCGTGATCATGTAGTTAGTTCCTACGAGTTATATTGGTTCCGTGCGAGGTGTTGGTGCCTCTCACAGGGCCATTCGAGGGTTATTTCAGGGTTTCCCCCTCTAATGCCATTTTTTTAGCCTAAGTCCTAATCTTTGCGCATTCTCAAATTGAGAGTCCTGTGATCATGCAATCAGTTACTACGAGTTACATTGGTCCCGTTCGAGATGTTGGTGCCACTAACAGGGACTGTCTCGGTTTTTTTCCCTCTAAAGCCATGTTTTTAAGCCTAAGTTTAGATATTTGCAAATTATCCTCATGTTTTCAAATTGAGATCCCCATTATCCCACGATCAGTTTTTACTAGTTACATTGGTCTCGTACAAGGTGTTGGTGCCTTTCACGGGGCCGTTCGAGGGTTTTTTTGGGTTTTCACCCTCTAATGCCATGTTTTTAAGCCTAAGTGATGATATTTCTAAATTATTATCATACTCTTAAATCGGGAGTCTCGTGAATGTCCAATCAGTTCCTTCGAGTTACATTGGTCCCGTGCGAGGTGCTAGTGCCTCTCATGGGGCTATTTAGGGGATGTCTCAGGTTTTCACCCTCTAACACCATATTTTTAAGCCTAAGTCTAGATATTTATAAATTATCCTCACATTCTTAAACCGGGATCCCCATGATCACGTGGTTAGTTCCTACGAGTTACATTGGTCTCGTGCGAGGTGTTGGTGCCTCTTCAGGGGCCATTCGGGGTATGTTTTGGATTTTTGCCCTCTAACACCATGCTTTTAAGCCTAATTCTTAATATTTTCAAATTATAGTCGCATTCTCAAATCGGGAGTCCCATAATTGCGTGATTAGTTCCTACGAGTTACATTGGTCCGTGCGATATGTTAGTGCCTCTCAAGGGGCCGTTCGACGGCTGTGTCGGGTTTTTCCCTTTCTAACGCCATGTTTTAAGCCAAAATATAGAAATTTGAATATTATCGTCATATTGTCAAACTAGGAGTCTCATGATCATGTCGTAAATTTCTACGAGTTATATTGGTCCCATGTGAGGTGTTGATGCCTCTCACGGGGCCGTTTAAGGGCTGTTTCGGGTTTTCACCCTCTAATGCCATATTTTTATGCCTAAGTCTAAATATTTTCAAATTATTCTTGTATTATCAAACTGGGAGTTCCGTGATCGAACAGTCAGTTCCTACGAGTTACATTGGTCCCGTGCAAGGTGTTAGTGCCTCTCACGAGGTCGTTCGGGGGCTATTTCGTGTTTCCCCCTCTAACGCTATTTTTTAGCATAAGTCTAGATATTTTCAAATTATCATCATATTCTCAAATCGGGAGTCCCATGACCATGCATATAGTTTGTACAAGTTACATTAATCCCGTGCGAGGTGTCGGTGCCTCTCACGGGACCGTTCGGGGCTGTTTCGGGGTTTCCCCCTCTAACACCATTTTTTAATTCCAAGTCTAGATATTTTCAAATTATCATCATATTCTCAAAATGGGAGTCCCGTGACCATGCAGACAATTCCTATGAGTTATATTGGTCTCTTGTGAGGTGTCGGTGCCTCTCATAGGGCCGTTTGGGAGCTGTTTCGGGTTTTCTCCCTCTAACGCTCAGTGCCTCTCACGGGACTGTTTAGGGGCTGTTTTGGGGTTTTCCCCTCTGATGCCATGTTTTTAAGACTAAGTGTAGATATTTTTATATTGTTGTCATATTCTCAAATGAAAAGTCACGTGACCATGCGATCTATTTGATTAGGTATAAATTCTTCACATTTATCCCTTTAATTTCGGTATTTTTACGATCTCGTGCATTATAAATATCTTGTATTTGTCTCATATATATGATACTAACCCTTTTTTTCAAGTATTTTGTATTTTGTGTTTCTCTTATGTGTTGTACAAGTATTTCATGCAAAGTAGTGCGAAAGAGAACGCAAAACAGTGAAAGAAAGTAAGAAATGGAGAGTTCAAGGGAGTTTTCGTAATTTCATAGCCATATTACGGAGGTGGGTCTAGTTGTAAAGTTAAAGATATTTAAATTACAAGAACACGAGAAAAACGGCACCTCAATCCGAGCTACGGTTAAGAATGGTCATTCGAAGTTGAGAGAAAATCGCAAGAAAAATGAACCGAACCGGATCGATTCGGTTTTCATAAAAAAGGGATTGATTCATACCCTAAAGTTCACTACATGAAGGCCATTTAATAGACCGATCCGAATTAAATGGAAAACAGATCGATCCGGCCATTAGTCACGCTCCAGATCCGTTACAAAATCAGTCGCGCTTTCTAAGTGTGACAAATTGCCAAATACAGGATTTTTATTTTGTCCTTATCTTTTAGCCAAAAGAGTTTTATGTTTTGGGACTCTTCTAAATGACCTCTAGCCTATATATTTAGTCATTAGGACTCTTTTTATTCATATTTCATTCATGTAAAAGCTCCATAATAAGTAGGAACATCTAGGAGAATAATTTACATATTTTTCACCTTTAATTCAAGAGCTTTTCTGGTTTTTCTTCAATTTTTGATTTCTTCTTGCATGTTCTTGTTCTTCAATCTTGGTAACTTTTATATCCAGAACTTTTATTATTATTTCTCATGTTTAATCTCCCTTTTCACACAATTATGAGTTCATGCAACGTAGATAACGTAGTTTTCACTAATTTTACCATGTTAGACTAGATTTTTAAGGGTTGGGATGCATGAACCCAACCCGATGTGGTTTGCATGGGTATAAAATTAGTTCTTTAAATTTAATAATGATTAGATCGTGTAGTATGGTGATCAACACCATTGTAGTACTTTTGATCTCGTTTTCCCTAGATAACCGGGATGCTTAAGAGTGCAACGTGCGTGTAGCTAATACGACACTGCTTTACTCATCTCTTGATTATGTATGATGCGGGATACGATCCCTCATATATGTAATGCTTGGGATTACTAAAGACCGGGTTTGATCAATTAATTAATTTACGACTAGTTTGGTACTGGGCAACATACTAGGAGTTGAGGGATTGTGTCCCTACGTTAATTTTATAATTAGTTTTAGTTAAATTCTTTATTTTCCTCCTTTTTCCTTTTTCACTCAATCGTCATCTTTTACACTTTATTTTTTATGTAATAAATCAATTAAAATCTATCAAACATTACCTATGGATTCGATACCCAGACTTGCTGCTATACTCCCTAAGAGTGTAGTTAAAGTTTAGGTTTTTGTATTGCGGTTGGAAGTCGATAACAACGACTAGCGAATTTACACGGACGCTCGGTTTTTCCACTCCATCAAAATGGCGCCGTTTCCGGGGAGTGTTTTGTTATAGATTATAATTGATTTACTATTTTGAAAGATTTATTTTTCTTTTGTATTTTTTTATTTTAACCTTTTTTGCAGGCTTGCACAATTAAATGCCAAGAAACGTTGAATCCTCAACCACACACCTCTGTACGCGAATTAACCATTTACATACTATTAGGTAATCATGTATTTTCTTGGTGAGTTCGGAATTATATTTGTTCATATGGTAATCGTTTTCAAACTTTTTATTCTCAAGAGTCCGCGGCTCAACCTATTACCATTGGTGAGGCCATTCTAACTCTAGAGTATGGAAGGCTTGAAAACAAATATGGGAAAGAAATTTATATTCAATCTTTTTATTCTCAAGAATTCATGCCTCGACCTATAACCATGGGTGAGGCCTTTATAAATCTTGCGTATGAAAAGATTGAAAACGAATGTCGGAAAAAAAATCATTTTGGGGAGCAAGAGTTGGATATATTATTCGAATCCAATGACGACTTTTCTTCCGATATTTTTGAAACTAAAGAAGGTTTTCAACCAAATGAGGAATCTGAAGTTCTAGAGTCCAGGAACCCTACTTTAGAAGAAAATATGCTTTTTCTAACCAAAAGATTACTGAATTTTCTTTCCACCCAAAGCACGAAGAATATCGATTATGGTTTTGTTAAGGAAATGGTCACACTTTGAGATGAGGTGCGTTCTTATTTACAAAACAAAGAGGAGGTTGAGACTTGTTTTTCACCTCAAAATTCTAAAAAACATCTCATTGAAAGTGAGTCTGTTACCCTTGAAATTCAATCTCGAAGTGATGATGAATCACTTGAGATTGAGTTTATTTCATCACCATTCTCGTTCACCGTTATTGAACCATTAGAAGTACCGCTAGATTCCTAGTCGGTTGAAAATTATGAAACGTTTACACCTTTTACCGGCAAGGACACTTTACTAGAATTATTTTCTAATATGGACTCTGCCTCTCTGTGTGCCCCTCTCCCCATACTACTTGAAAAATCTTTGGAAGGCATAACTATTTTTCTTGGATTCCAATTGTACTTGTCCCCCCAAACATCCAAATCCCCCATCATCACTTTAAAAATTTCAATTAGTGATGGTTCATTTTTTCCACCCCACACATGCCTCCCGTTGTTCAAACAAAATTCTTATTTTTCAAAAGGCATGCATGAAACTGAGGGTACACCGATTATTCCTCAAATCCAAATTGTATTTTGGGACCCTCAAATTTTTTGACTTCTAGTATATGATTTATTAGAAGTTCAAATTGTAGGTGGTAAATAGTAGTTTTTATTTATTTATTCCTTTTTCTTTTTTTTATTATCTAGTATGATTAATTAAAGTGTTTGTTATTTTTTTTGTTATGCTTGGTTCTAACGTGTTTTGTAGATTCAATGGACTCGTACATATCGGGGATCGCTCCATTTGGGTAATATCTTTCTTTTTCTCTTTTTATGTTATATTCTTGATTCGCATTAAGGACAATGCAACATTTAAGTTAGGGGGTACGGGATATTCTTCCCGTTTATTATTTAGATTCATTGACATGATCACATGTTCGTTCCAAGTATGGTTTTTTTTAGAAAATTTAAAAAAAATTCAAAAAATTGAAACATTTTGAAATATCAAAAATATTTTTCTTCAAAATAAATAAAAGTTGGAATTTAAAAGCTTCAAAAATGTCACAAATATTTTGTCTCAAGTTGTAAAAATCAAATTCACAAAGCCAAAATTGACCAAAGATGGAAATTGAGCGAACATTGACAACTTTACGAATAAGTGCGGAGATTGACAAACCCGGTTAGATTTCAAGCCTATCATTTTTCTGAGTTTATAAATCAATCCGAGTTAATGTTTAACTCAAAGTTCTTTTCATCATGTTAAAAAGTCGTTGATGATCTCTATTTTATTATTTTGATCGGTTACGAGAAACGTGTGAGGTGTTATCTCGAAAAGCACGCTAACATATCTCTAAACTTAATTTCATCTTGAGACGCATATGGTAAAGTAATTAGTGATTGGACAATGAAGTAGGCCCTCGTTTGTCAACCAAAAATATTGGCCAGAAAAAGACGTGAAAAATTAACCTTTTTGTAACCCAGTTTGAGCCTAATAATTTTTTCCTTTTCGTTTGATAACCCGAAAAACTCAATTAGCCCAGAATTGTGAAAATCGAATATTCATCTTATAAAGTCCGAAAAGTGTATAAAAAGGGGCAAAAAAATAAATTAATTAATAGAAGTATGCTAAAAAAAATAGCAAAGAAAGATGTGAAAAAATACAAAAAGAAGAGAAAATCAGCAAAAATCCAGAAAAGCACTAAACGACATCATAAGAAAATTTTTCAATTCCAAATTTTTCTTCCAATTTTTACCCAATGCACTTTATAACCTGAAAAGGTCCTAACCGATTCCATATTACGAAATTGATTAACGCGTGGAGAGCTAAGGCACGAAAAGATAATAAAAGAGACTGAATGGCGTGATTAAGAGATTGTTTCCCGTTTCCCAATGACCATATTCCAATGATGAGATCATTTCACCTTAAATAGTCCGTTTTTCAATTTGTATGCATGAGTCGTGTTCCAATGCATTTAATCTTTATATCACGCATACCGAGAGAATAGCCATATTTCTGAGTGATTCGTTTGTGAGTGTATCTGTGAGAATTGAATCAAAGAGAATTTTTGAAAAATTAACGTAATGATTAATTGGCGGAAATTAGCGGTTCGATTTTTGGCTTCGTACACACACTATGATTTGAGACTCTTAAATATGAATTTGCGGTGACCATTTTTGGGGAGTTTAAATTGTACAATTTTTAAGTATTTTGATTTTTCTTTGAGTTAATAACGAATTTTGCGGGTATATTCACTGCAAACCCTCACTAGACACCACTCGTCCTACTAGGGTAACCTAGGGATTTAAAGGCTTGTTGCATAAGCTAAATGCAATCGCTTATCCGTGAAAAAGGTATTTTATCCCAATAAAGTTTTTGAAGGGTCCTTAACATATACTCTCATTCTTTTGCATTGCTCGAAACGCGCAACGTTCTAAGTTAGGGGGATTTCATTAGATATAAATTCTTCACATTTATCCTGTGCATTGTAAATATCTTGAATTTGTCTCATATTTATGATACTAATCCTTTTTGGCAAGTATTTCATATTTTGTGTATCTCTTATGTGTTTTACTAGTATTTCATGCAAAGTAGTGCGAAAGAGAACGCAAAAGAGTGAAAGAAAGAAAGAAATAGGAAGTTCAATGGCATTTTCATAATTTTACTGCCATATTTCGAAGATGGGGCTAACTGAAAAGTTTAATAAATTTCAATTACAAGATCACTATAAAAATGTCACCTCAATCCGAGCTACGGTGAAGAAGTTATGGTCATTCGAAGTTGAGAGAAAATCGCAAGAAAAATGAACCGAACCGGATCGATCCGATTTTCATAAAAAATGGATCGTTCCGGCCAACAAAGTTCACCGCATCAAGGCCATTTAACGTACTGATCCGAATTAAATGGAAAGCAGATCGATCCGACCATTAGTCACACTCCAGATCCGTTACAAAATTAGTCACACTTTCTAAGTGTGATAAATTGCCAGATACAGGATTTTTCTTTTGTCCTTATCTTTTAGTCAAAAGAGTTTTATGTTTTGGGTACTCTTATAAATGACCTCTAGCCTATATATTTAGTCATTAGGACTTTTTTTTATTCAGATTTCATTCATGTAAAATCTCCATATTAAGTAGGAACATTTAGGAGAATAATTTACATATTTTGCACCTTTAATTCAAGAGCTTTTCTGGTTTTTCTTCAATTTTTTATTTCTTCTTGCATGTTCTTGTTCTTCAATCCTAATAACTTATATTTCCAGCACTTTTATTATTATTTCTCATGTTTAATCTCTCTTTCAACGTAATTATGAATTCATGCAACGTAGATAACGTAGTTTACACTAATTTCACCATGTTAGGCTATATTTTTAAGGGTTGAGATGCATGAACCCAACCCGATGTGGTTTGCATGGGTATAAAATTAGTTCTCTAAATTTAATAATTGATTAGATCATGTAGTATAGTGATCACAACCGTTGTAGGACTTTTGATCTCGATTTCCCTAGATAATCGGGATGCTTAAGAGTGCAACGTGCGTGTAGCTAATACGACACTGCTTTACTCATCTATTGATTGCGTATGATGCGGGATAAGATCCCTCATATATGTAGTGCTTGGGAGTACTAAAGACCAAGTTTGATCAATTAATTAATTTACGACTAGTTTTGTACAGGGCAACATACTAGGAGTTGGGGGATTGTGTCCTTACCTTAATTTTTCAATTAGTTTCAGTTAACTTCTTTATTTCCCTCCTTTTTCCTTTGTCACTCAATCATTATCTTTTATACTTTATTTTTGAAGTAATAAATTAATTAAAAACTATCAAACATTTCTTGTGGATTCGATACCCAGACTCGTCGTTATACTCCCTAAGAGTGTAGTTAAAGTTTAGGTTTTTCTATTGCGATTGGAAGCCGATAACAACGACTAGCGTATTTACACGAACGCTCTATTTTTTCACTCGATCACTGTTCCTACGAGTTATGTTGGTTCCTCGCGAGGTGTTGGTGCCTCTCACAGGGCCATTCGGAGTCTTAACTTGTAAGAGAGGTCTAACATATTGTCTTTAAAGAGGTAACAATTTTCTCTTCATATTGAAAATGAAGCCAAAGATAGTTTAATTCATGTGAAACATTAACATACAAACTTAGTAATATATTTAGTAAAAATATGAAATTAAACAAATTGATTTAATCTTACGAGATGAAATAATGCTTATAAACCTATTAAGAAGTCTTGAAGATTCAAAATGAACCATGTACATCTATGTTGTTAACTTTATTTGATGTAAAATTCCAATAGAAAAATAGTTGGATCAAAACCATAAACAATATTCAGTTGCAAACCATAAACAATATTCATTAAATTAAGAAAGTTATCAGGTATTCAAGTTAGACAATATTCAACAAGGAAGAAGATCTTATCAAATGTCTTACTGGAAGAATCTAAGCTTGGGCAGACTTAAACTAAATACCAATGGAAGGTTAGATGCAAATGGTCATACGGGGTAGGGGCAATCAGTAGAAATCGCCAATGTAGTTTTGTTTGGGCCTATTCTAGCTATGAGTCTAATTCCATAAGCCTCTTGGCTGAGGCTTTAGCTATGAAAAGAGGATTAGAATTTTGTTTTGATAGGGGGCAATCATCAGAAAGGACCTTTTGTTTGGGCCTATTCCAGCTATGAGTCTAATGGTGTAAGCTTGTTTATATTTGTTTAGATTTAGATTTATTAAAACTTTCCAGCACCATCTTTTTATCAAGATATCTGATCTTAAGGGATGGTATTTTTACTGAACTTGATTTTGTAAATTCTAATTAAGGCATAAAATTTATAGTTTGGGAAATGTAATTGAGCTTCATTGTGTGCCGTGTGGTACAGAAATGAACAATATTGTTAGAATTATTTATGTTATATTTTTTTCTTTTGAATTATTAAAATTCATTTAACATTACTTGGTGGGTTTCAGTTTAAAGTTTATATGTACTCCATCCATATAACGTTTTATTTTCTTGATTTTGCTTCATGAACTGCTGGATTTGATGGAGTTGAGTGGAATCCATGATGAAATCGATAATGAAGCATGTATTGCTAAGTGGGGACGATTTAGTTAAGAAGGGTAAAAAAATGGTGGTGATTCTTTTATTGAGTTTTGAAGTTTTACATCACCCTCTCCCTTGAGGAAAGTTATTCGAAATTCGTAAGCCAAACACATTTTCATCTCGTCTCCATTTATATTTTCATACATATATATATGCTGAAGTAGATTTACGGTATGCCGTTTACCATATGCAACAGTTGTATGTATATATGCACAACAACACATATGCATACAACAACATATATTCAAGCATACAGCAGCATACTGTAAGCATATATGTTGCATATATGCATACAACAGCATATATATAGAGTTAATGTTGTTCCCAATGAAATTGATTATTACTTTTTTTCTTTGAATTTCTATTTAATAAATTAACAAAGAAGAGTATAATGGTCATTTTGTTACATTGTACAGTGTCTGTTAGAATAGGGGAGGTTTCTGAATGATATATCAAAATCAGGTAAAGGTTTGTGCTATTTTGCGCACATAACCTGAAATTAAGCATTTTCAACATGCATGTTAAGGACATACAAGTAAATTTGAGACATGATGTAAACTCACAAGGTGTTTCAGAAGCAAGAATTGTATAATTCCTAATTCTAGGTGTACACCTTTTGTTCGTTGTGTAACCACAACCCATCGTTAATTATCCACTTGTCAATATGAAATGGAAGTTCAGTAATCCTCCACGAAATTGTGATTAAGGCATCATATGTTTGAAAATTCAATACAAGATTAGAGGAAATGTATTTTGGAGATCATGTAAGAAAATCAACAAATGACAAACTAGGCTAGATAAGTGGTGGATCCATAAATGTGAGTAAGAGTAACTTGGAAAGAGTGACGTACGAAATGTGTATGTGTCCGCTATGAGATGCGTCTGGAAGCCTGATAGATATTGTTACTTACGTATTATAATTTCCTTTGTCGAGTCGATCAATATTATTCAATTCTAATATTTAATTAGCCTTATTTCCTTTGCTAGAATTCATTGCTAACTAAGGATTATGGTTAGTAAGACGCGCACTTTTTACCCCAAAATGAGCCTTATACTAGTTAATTCTCACAATCAGAAGCTCGGGGATAATTTGATCACTTACCACTATTTATTTTTGTGCCCCATGGGGTGTCCATACCTCTCTCTGGGCCACTCGATCTCTATTTTGAGTTTTCGCCTCTTAGCGCCCACTTTTAACCCTGAAACGAGCCTATACTAGTAAATTTCGATAATTGAGAGTCCAGCGAGGACGCGATCACTTCCCACGGGTCACTTTTATGCCACATGGAGTATCTGTGCCTATTTATGGACAACTAGATCACTATTTTGAAATTTTGCCCCTTAACACCCACTCTTAACCCCAAAACTAGCTCATACTAATTAATTTCACCAACCGGGAGTCCGGTGAGGATGCGTTCACTTCTCATGGGATACATTTATTCCCCATGGGGTGTCCATGCCTATCTCTGGGAAACTTGGTTGTTGTTTTGGGCTTTCTCACCTTAATACCCACTATCAATCTATATATATAACCTTTGGCTACACTCAATTTGTTAATTGAAAATTTTAAAAAGGACAAAAAAATTTAGTGATACACATGCTCACCAGATTTTATCATGTTATGTTCGGGTCATGATAAGTGTTGCTAGGGCTACCCACACATGTGTTCATTTACTTCAATTTGGCCAAAATTAGTCTAGAAAAAGAAGACCCTATATGGTAGTCAAAAGCACAACCAACATGCTTCTCTCGAATGGACAATTGGATAAAATAAATATAAACAACTCAAAATGTGAGAACCTTACACCTCGACGTCTTCATCCACTCGAAGTGACAAGAAACAAATGCGCTAAAAAAATAGTTCGCAAATTTCTTGAGTTATATATGTTGTCGATATTTATGGAATCCTACAAAACCTACATCAAAATCCCAAGTTTTAACACAAAGTTGAATTAAATCCAGAGAATATTTGAAGAATCTGAAATAAAAATACAACATGCTACAAACCATGTAATTTGGAATTATATACCAAGTCTCTGACGGCAACACATTCTAAGCTAGATCTGTAAATACATCACTTATATCATATTCTAACCATGTCACTTATATCTAACCATTCTAACTATGTCAGTTATATTATATCTCTGAGGGCAACACATTCAAACCATGTCACTTATATATAACCATGTGATTGATGAATCACATTGATCAATCATGGAATACGCTTTTCAAAACATCACTTATCCTTAGAAATTACATTTAGACCATTAATTTATTAATAATTACAGTTTGATAACCAAAATTTAAGAAAAATAAATATGCCCAACACTTTACCTAAATTACATTTTTGCCTCCCAATTTTTTGTAATTTACAGTAGATGAGAACCTAATGAGAACAAATTTAAGTGAAAAATGAACATAAATTTTAGTGAAAAATGAACATGATAGGAATCTAACGGCAAACTTTGTAATTGATACTATCATCGCGAAAAGAAATACATTTTAATAACATAAGGATCTCCAAGTGTTTATGAAAAAAATTAGACTAGGCTAATTAATTGATCATAGATAAATGTAAGTAAAAGAGACAAGAGATTTTTAAAGTGGTTCGGGAAGAGCCTACGTCTATTATTTTGTATTGCTTTGGGATTGTTCAATCGCCTCTCTTTTTTGTGTCCCTTGGATGTAGGACTTACAATATATTTATAGCCCCCAAGGGGTGTACAAGGGCTAAAATATCAAAGGATGTAATGTCTTTATATCGTAGACATTTACATCTCTACAATCATTTATGTATACAACTGTTGGTGTTTTCCTATCATCGTTGGTCAATTTTCCTGGTGATTGTCGGCATCCTTGGTATTGGTCGGTATCCCTAGTGTAGGTCAGTATTTCCTCCTTCCTGACTAGGATTAATCTTCCACTGTACAACATGTGTCAGTATCGAAAGGGTGTAGATGGACAATTTTTGGTATCAACAGAAGCTCCCAATGTTTAATGCTTAAAGTTTTCACAAGAGTATGGAGCATTTAGATCTTAAATTTGCTTGGACAATAATTTTAGGCTTGGTCAGTTGCCGACTTCCCATACTAAATATAATGCGCGTGGCATTTTTGAAATTATCCACAACTTTAATGTATCATTTTTGGGCAAATCCATCTTTTCTGCCTTTAGCCCCCACCAGTTCAATCGACGCTACCTTTTAATCATTATTTTTCAAATTTTCGAGGCAACCTATAAAGAGCGGGAAAAGCCACGAACTTTTATTACCTCAAATTTTTTGAGCATTTTTGGCTACAGTGTCTTCAAGTTTTTTTTCTCTCTTTTGTGCGATCATTTTCTGTTATTCACTTCTTGCTGAATCATTAATACCTGTAAGAAATATTTCTCTTCTCTTTTATTCTACATTATAGTTTACTTTATTGATTCTCTTGATGAATTTAGAAATGAATTTAAGATTCTCTATTGGGTTGTTTTGGAACACACTACTTTTCTTGTTGATTTTTCTCACTTGTTGAGGGTCACTGGTTTCCCTCTACTTTTATAGCTGAGTGTGGGTTTACCTTTCCTCCCAACCCATTGTGCCTTGAATTTTATCAATATTTTGACGTTGTCCCAGCTAGGGTAGCCCCCAATACTTGGAGGGTCGTAAATGGAGTGTATAAGTTGAATCAAATTCATGGAACACATTTGGGGATTCCTATAATTGGGTGACTAGTGAAACCACTTTTTATTTAAAGACTAGGGTTGTAAACAAAGCGTTAGTAGTTAATCTTTCAGATTCCAATAGGGATTATTTTGATCACGGAGTTGTTGTAAAAAATTGGCAATACGCCCTGTGATTAGAAATGCTGAGTACTAGGGGCCTAGATACCCTCCTTTTTGCAATAGGATAGGTTATTCCTCATTTAACTGTTTTTCCCTGTGCATATCGGTTTAAATGTAACACTAATTATTGCTCTATAAATTTTGATTATAGTTGTTCAAAAGAGAAGGTTCCCAAAGGAAAGTGAAGTGAATCTTAGGGATTTCAAATTCATTTTGGAATTTCTTCAGAGCATTGGCGAGGAGCACGTCAAGTCTGCATCTTATTTTCTACAGTATAAGAACAAAATTTCCTCCTTTGTTGATCGTCATACTCCTTCCCCTATAATTGACCTTGAGCAGGATCCTCATTCTACTTCCTCAGCTACTGCATCTGGCAGTAGTGATCTTGATGCCCTTTCCCCTTCTTCCTTAGATTCAAATTTACCCCTTGTTATAGCCATGGGAAAGAGGAAGTTTACCAACGTTTTAGTAGACATAATCTACCAATCCCCCTGAAAATAAGCTGGTGAAGGGGTGAAAAATAAATATGAGACTGGGAAGAAGCCCCCCAGCCAAAAATCTTGAAGAGAGCCCTCTGAAAAGAATAAAGAAAGGGCTTATTTTTAAGTTAGCAGAAGGTTCTTTCGCTCTTCCTAAACAGCGTGAGTTGGTCGATATATCTTCTTCTGCCTCTCCAGTGGTCCTTGGCCATGGATTGGCAAGACCATCTATTAAAGTCTGGGACTTTGTAAGACAACAGGGGTGCTGCAATTGCATTACCTCATTCCAAAAGTTCTAACTGGGCTGCTTAAAGCCTTGCTCTGGTATATTCTTTTATCTTCTTTAATTTTTTGTCTCTTAATTTGTTCTTCATAATACTAACGTTCCTTGTTATTCTTGTGCAGTTCCTCGTTGACTTTAGTAATATGTTGGGGAAATATGAGGCTTTGAGATCTTATTCTAGTGAAGTTGAAAAAGCCTTTAATGAGCTAAAAAATTCAATGCTTGATTCCTAACAATCATTGGTTAATGAACAAAATAAATGGGATGAGAAGATGAAAGTTTATGAAACTGCTCGGGGTCTGGCTGACAAGTTGTAGAAAGACTCAGATGTTGAGAAAGTCAAGTCTGCCCAGCTACAAAAGGACTTGGGTGCTGAGAAGGCGAAAAGTACTACGGTTAGGGAGGCGGGCTTTAATAGAGGCTGGGATAGATCCATTGGAGGAGCTTTTTTGAAAATTGAGTTTGTGAAGATGAAATTCTTTAAGAATAGCTGGTCTACAGCTCTGGTGGAGGTCGGTACTCCAAAAAATTCCGAGCTATTCTCGCGACATGATCATGGGGGGGCTCCAAACATGCACGAGGAAGTTAATGATTTTGGGGGTTCCAGTGAATCTTTGATAGAGGTGGAGACTGTCGATCAACACCAGGATGAGGAGGATGTTGATTCTTCTATTCCCTCCACAGTTAATCCTCATCCTCCTTTTTCTCCTGATTCTACTTCGGCTAATCCTGAGGTTGATAAGAAGAAGGTGTAGAATCGAGTAGCTTTTTCTTTTCCTTTTTCAGCGGTTGTACTTTTTCTTTTCTTTTTAACGATGTACACTACACCAAAATGGTCAAATTAACACCCTTCAACTGGCCAACCTTGTCACGGTCAATGATCGTGAGAAAAAAATATGCATTTTTTATCACGGACATTGATCGTGACAAGGCCGTGATAAAGGTTTGTCACGGTCATTGACCGTGACAAGACTGTGATATTTACTGTTGTCACGAACTTGTCAAACCTTATAAACTTGTCACGGTCAAGGACCGTGACATGTCCGTGATAATTATGTCAGTAAAAAATCCTTCCCTCTTCTTTTTTCCCACTGATTTCTATTACCTCCATTTCTCTCTCTCTCTAAGTGACTGCACTTTCTCTCTCTCTCTACAAGTTTGGTACATTTTCTCTCTTTATTTCTCTTCCATTTGTGTATATGTGTGTGTATATATGTGTGTGTAAATGTGCATGTGTGTGTGTGTGGTGTATATATGCATGTGTGTGGGGGGGGGGGGGGGGAGGGCTGGGGGAGGGGGTGTATATGTGCGCGTGTGTGTGTATGTGCATGTGTATGTACGTGTGTGTGTGTGTGCATGTGTGGTGGGCAGTGGCAATGGGGGGGGGGGGGGGCAGGGGGTGTAGGGTTGTGTGGGTGTGTGTATATGTGCGTGTGTGTGTGGTGGTGGTGGGGGGTAGGGGGAAATGGGGGGGGGGGGGGCTTGTTAATTTTTTTAATTAAATTTTTAATGGTTTATTAGATATTGCTCCTCATATGCAAGTAGTGCCCCTTGTAAAAGAATTGATTGATTAAATATTGATTGGTTGTTAATTTTTTTAGTAAATCAATAATTAGTGCCCCTTTCATATGCAAGTACGATTGCCCCTCATTGTAAATTAGTAAATTAATAATTGTATACTTTAATTGTTAGTTTAATTGATGGAAAGAATTAATTGAGTAGATGAATTAGAAGGAGTACGGGATACACATTTGTTGTTCCTATTGCGGTTGGATTATAGTGGATCGATGTTCGGTTGGTTAATTTTAGAAGTGGCATGACCACTGGATTATTGTCCATATGGGGGTGGGATCTTTCAACTTAAAAAAAAATACTTTGTATCACGAACAATATATATATAGTACGCTAATTAAATGAAACATACTTGAAATTACATATAGTGCGCATAGTAACTAGACTTCTAGTTCTTATGCATACGCATTCAATAGCCCTTAGACCCGTTCGAGAGTCATTACCCCTGTAATGAGATCTCTCGAATTGTTCTGTTTGGACAGTTTGGGACTGCAAAATTTCTGTATAATAATATTCTTAGTGGCTTAAAGTTGTTACTTTTGGAGGAAGTTATGCAGTCATATCCTAGGTATAATACGCAAAGATATGTCATAATGATGAAGAGTTTTCGTGTCCATGTGCTAGGTGTAAGAATGGTAAGGTGTTTGAGTGGAAAATAGTTTAACTACATATGTTAAGATGGGGGTATGCAAGATATTTATCTATTTTGGAGTTTTCATGATGAATTGAAATTTCCTTTTGTCCCCAAAAACCCTTCACAACAACCTTCAACAAATAGGATAGATGTATAAGGGGACGACGTAGATCATAATATGTTAGAGGATTTAGTTGATGATGCGTACGGAGTTTATGGAGCGGAGGAGAATGAGGTTACTGATGATGTACAAGGTTCAGGTGCTCGTGAAGATATCATGATAAACCTTGACGATGACTACCAAAGTTTAAAATTTAAGGTGAACCAATCGTTATACTCTGGCTGTGAGAAAGATCAAACAACTTTACATGCCATGGTTGGTTTGCACAATTTGAAGACACGGTACAGTTTGTCTGGCAATAGCATGACAGGAATTCTGAATTGGGTGAAGGGCTTACTACCCAAGGAGAAGAAGCTTCCAAATAGCTATCCTGTTATGAAGAACAATTTGAAGGGTTTGAGAATGAAGTATAAATCGATTCATGCTTGTATGTATGACTGCATAATATACCGACAGGAGTATGAAAATCTCGATCGTTGTCCGGTATGCGATGAACCTAGATATGTCCAATCTATTGGCAAGGAAGGCACAAGCTCAAAAGTGACTCAAAAAGTGTTGAAATATTTTCCCGTTGGGCCTAAATTAAATCAATTTTTCACAGTCTCATGGATAATGGAGGCAATGACTTGGCATGCTAGGGCAGAAGTAGGGGGTAATCTCATGCGTCATCCTCTTGATTCTACAGCTTTGAGGAGGATGAATTATGAGTATTCTGATTTTGCTCGAGAACAGCACAACATTCGTTTGGCTATATCAATATATGGTTTCAATCCATTTGGAAATATAAGCACAAATCAAAGCGTATGTCCAGTGATCCTATCCCCACTCAACCTCCCTCCTTCACAGTGTATGAGACCTGAATTTTCGATGTTGTCTTTGTTGATACCTGGGCCGAAGGCACCAAGTGATGACATCGACGTCTACCTGGCTCCTTTGGTAGACGAATTAAATAAGTTGTGGGAAGAGGGTGTGAAATCATTTGACTCTTTTAGAAAATAAGAGTTTACACTAAAAGCTTGTGGGACATTATTCGATTATGTGGGATATGGTTATTTAGGGTGTCCTAGTTATGGAGAGGAGACTGAATCTCTTCGTCTATCCGCTAGCTCGAAAAATGTATAACATTGTTTTTACCCCCGGCTCATAGTTTCAGATTTGAGAAAGGTTCTAATTTTTTATCGGGCGAGGTTGAACATAGGCTACTGCCAAGACAACTTTCAGGTTTAGAAATTGAAAGTAAATCTTCTGAATGTGGCCCTAATATGCTAGGTAAGAATCACAAATTTAAGAATGTCAAGCATAAGAAGACCCCAACTGGGAATGAAACAGAGACAAGAAAGGCATGGTCTAGGAGGTCAATTTTATTTAACGTGCCTTATTGGAAGAACCCGCTGCACCATGTATTAGATGTGATGCATGCAGAGAAGAACCTCGCTGAACATATTGTGGGCACTTGCCTTAGGGGGAATCATTCGAAGGATGGAGAAAATGAACGAAAAGACCTTAAATCATTGAAACCTAAGCCAGAACTATGCTTGAAAGAAGATAGTAGTGGAAGGACAATAATTCCCCCTGGTGCGTTTACTTTGACGAGTGGGAAAAGGAAGGTGCTTTTAGACACAATATATAATTTGAAGGGTCCATCTAATTTTTCGTCCAACTTCCAAAGGATTGTGAATTATGCTACTCATAATTTACGTAAGTGTAAGTCCCATGATTGGCATGTGATCATGCAATTGGTTCCTCTATTGTTTAAGCACTATTTCACCAAGCACAACGATTTATGCAGGGCTATTATGCAAATTGGTGTTACCTTCTCACATTTGTATGAGAAGGTAGTCAATCGAGAACACATAGTGGCCATAAAATTGGCAGTGACCGAAGTGATTTGTGTGTTGGAGAAGTACTTTCCCCCATCATTCTTTGACATAAGTGTTCACTTGTTGGTACACCTATGCGACGAGGCACCTCTTTGTGGTCCAGTTAGATATCGGTGGATGTATCCGTTTGAAAGATTTAAGAAAGTTTTTAATGATTACGTCAAGAATACGCGATACATTGCAGGACCAATTATAGAGGAATACATCACCATGGAGTCATCAATCTATACTTGGGAATATATGCTTGACTCGACCAGCATGGGTGACACTGATGAGTTCGTCGATGATGGTGGTCATGTGATGGGAAAACGAGTGAAATTAATGAGTTTGCAACATGAATCAGTAGCTCGTTATCTATTTGACACACATGAAGATGTCGAAAAATGGAAAAAGTAAGTTTAAATTATTTTAAGTTTTACATTATTTTAGAATATTTTAGATTATTTTATACATGATTAATTTTGTAATATGCAGAAAATATGATGCCCGTGAGAAAAATAAAAGACGAAAAATAATGGTACAATCATACAACAAATTTAGGTTGTGGTTGTCACAAGAGGTAATTATAATGAAAATGATCGTTATATAATATTACATTACACTCAAACTTTACAACTAACCCAATTAATTTATCTATATTCTCATCCCTTAAAGACGGGTGATGCGATATCAAGGCTTGCTCGTCTAGCCACTGGACCCTTGTTCATAGCACAAAAGTACAAATTGTATTGATTGAACGGTTACATATTCGGCGCAGAAGTGTACGAGGAAAGTACAAATGTATAGAACTCGGGCATTTCATACAAGGCTCTTACTTTCTTTTGAGCGAGCGCAAAAGATGAAAACCCCGTTGAAGCTAAAATGACTTACTATGGTGTAATTCGAAATATATTTGAATAAGATTATATAAGCTTCAAAGAGGTTGTATTTTACTGTGACTAGGTAAGAGTTGAGGATAAAGATGCTTGTAAAGTTGATCCGGGCACCAATTTGATCATGGTTGACTTGTCCAAGTTGAAGAGCAATGACCACGTGAGCGGTGAGCCGTTTGTCTGTGCATTTCAAAATGTCAACCAAGTGTTTTACTCGGAGTATATCAACAACGACCCGTGGTCAATTGACCTACATGTGCCAAAGCGTCTAAATAGTAGTGTTGATGACTTGGCTTCTCCTACCGAATATCAATCCTTTTTTTTTTATGATAAATCGAATTTGAAACAATTTTTTAATTTTCAATAAATATTCCAATTTGTAATTTATCAATCCATTTTTAATGCTTTTAATTGATTTGAACTTTATCATTTTCACTATTTTTATCTTTCTCTCTTTCCTTTGTATATGTTTGTTGTGGGGGAGGGGGGAATGTGTGTGTAGTGTGTGTGTGTGTGGGCACTAGGGGTGGGTGGGGATGTTTCGGATTTTTAGTAATTGTACATATTATGAGTTAGATGTTGTTGTTTTGGAATTCAAAAATGAGGTGTTAAACTGTAATAATGATTTGTAGTAATTGTACATATTTGCATGTCTTCTTCTAATTCATTTGGATTTGTAGTAATAATGACATTTTTTTTACAGAAAATGTCTCCTTAAAGTATTAAGGCGGGGATGATGATGCTGATTATGATGATGTCATCTGGGCTCGGTGGTAGCGGAGGAGACGAGGGCTCCTCGGCCCCTAGGCTCCCCAAATGGGGCAAATTGAGGATGGCCATCGAGAACCAGACGGGGCTATTAGAGAGATCCCTCGAGCTGGTAAAGACGATCATCGGCCCGGGGTACACTAGTTGGAGGGAGGTGCCAAATGAGCTCAAGTTAGTTATTTGGGTGGCACTACATGTAATGTATTTTTATTTATATGAATATTTCAATTTCAATTTCGATTTCGATTTCAATTTCAATTTCATTTTAAATTTATATTTATATTTATTCGCAACTAACATTGTATTTGTTGGACAGGAACAATTCAGCCTGGACCCAAAACTACGGGATTCTGTCTTGGAGCAGTTGAGGGAGAAACCCAAGACGTGGAAGAAAAATATACGGACCCGGTACTTTGGGAAGACCTGAGACTCCGTTATCCGAATGTGTGACTCCGTCTGGCCGAAGGAGCCAATCTCATTGGGACAATGGAAAAAATTCATTGACAATGAGATCGGGGAGCGACAATTGGCATATCGCCAATCGGGGAGTAATAAATCAGGCAAAAAATATGGACGTGCACTACTCCGGCCGGACGTCTTACGCCGAGGTGGAGCATAGGATGATGGTAAAATTTAGTTTTTCTATAATTACAGAAATATGTTATTCTGTATTATTTTACTTTGCGGGGACGATACTAATTTTGCATTATTTTATTTCAGGGGACGAGGAGTGGCCCTAGGGGTATGCCACATAGGCTCAATACTTATATGGCTATTCGGACGAAGAAGGGTAAGAATAAGGAGGTGTCCCCGATTGTTGTGTCCCGATTGTATGTAATTCGAAAGTTTACTTTTTATTAATTACGTTATAATTTTTTTATTTACTTACTTAACTAATCATGTGCTTTTTGTCATTTTAGGCAAAGCTTAAGGAAATGTATGAGTCGCAGTCTGATGCCGACAAGGCATCTTTGTCCACAGATGCACTTAGCCAAGTGCTTGGCGTTAATCACAAGGGCGAGGACAAGGGGGTGACCTCGCAGGTAGCCAAATCTAGGATCATCAGATTGGAGACGAGCAATATCGGGTTGGCTCGAACGATGGACTCGCATGATGCGAAGCTATCCCGTTTGGAGGCGACAGTCTAAGATATGTTCTTATTCATGACGCATTCGTTGGGAGGAAACCGTAAGGGGAAAGGTAAGGAGAAGGTGGTGGAGGAGGAGGTGCAGGAGGACGAGGATGTGGACTTCATTGCTTCATCGCCGACACGCGCGGACTTTGATGATCCAGTCCCCTATTTGGCTCCCTTCGACTGATTGATATCGACACTTGGTTGCCCGAGCATGTTTATACATAACACATTTGATGGCCAGCGGATAGGGCGGTAGTTGAGGGACCCAAATATCATCCAGGGTATGCCAGTTCATGGACGTGCGCTTTTAGACATTGAGGCCAAGGTGCTCGTAATGCACGTGATACCCGGGAGGGAGAACTCCCCATTGTGGTTACGCGAATAATGCGGCACGATGAATATACAAGGGTGTATGAATTTTTATATCGTGTGGCCTATACACCTCCTCAAACCTACCCCAGACTTGTAGTGATATTATTTGAATTGATTTTAGTTATTACATTTGAATTATATCGTGATGTATATTGTTTTGAATGTATATTTTCATTATCTCTATTTTGTTTAGATATATGACGTTTGAACAGGTACAACATTGCTATAACAGGTACAAATATACTGATGGGCAGTGGTAGTGGCCATTCTACCCAGTAGATTTTTTTTCACTACCCAGAATTGTCACGATCAATGACTGTGACAAGTCCATGACAAAGGATAATTATCACGATCCTGTCATGGTCTTTGACCTTGACAATATTTGTCATGGTCTCAGATCGTTACAAACCCGTGGTAATATTTAAAACATTATCACGGTCAATGACCATGACAAGTCCATGATAACAGAAGTTATCACCCTCAAAATTATCACGGTCATTGACCTTGACAAGTTGGACTTGTCAAGGTCAATGACCGTGACAATTCGTCAGATTTGGTGTAATGGTATCTATACTTTCCCTTTTTATTAACGGAAATAGAATTATTTTTATTCCTCTGGTTGGCTTTTTCTATGCTCTGCACCTTGTTGATTGATAACTTTCTTCTTCTTAATAGTTCATGGATAAATTACACTACTTCTCATCTACTGACTCCGAGCTACTCCAGAGGTGTAATGATCTTTTCAAAGCTGGTCACTTATCTCTGACTGGTGCCAACTTACTGAAGTTCCTCGGGGAAGGAGTATTCGAACAAGCCAAAGAAGCCTATGTATATCTGAAGTGTCTTCTTGATCGGGTAGTGGCCAATAACGATCCCTACTACAAAATGAATGAAGAGATATAGGAAGACCATAATGAAGATAAGGCACGTTTTCATGAGGACTATGAGAAGAAGTTCCAGGCTCTTAGTGAAGGTTGACGTATTGAGCAAAAGTTGGATACATTTGTTTCTTATTTTTAAAGACAAGAATTCCTGCTCAAACGTGAAGTGGATGAAGCAAGGGACATTACCAAGCTTCTAGATGAAGAAAATAACAACTTGAGAGATGAACTTGATGCCTTGAAGTCATCCACTGTTGTTATCACTACTACAGATGAGGGTCATTACTTCTTGGAGGATGAAAACACAAGGTTGAGTGAGGAGTTGGAGGCTCTGAAGAAATTAAAACGTGCTTCTTCATCTTCTCGAGCTAGATTCAAACCTGGATGAGGTACTATAGAGGAAGTCAGGACCCGACATACCCTTATAAATTAAGCTACAAAATTAAAGGCCAAAAATCAAGTCATTGCGGAGACGTCCCAGAATCTACAGGCCTTGTCCGTGCAACTGTCCACTCAATCTTCTCAATTACATGCTAAGGATGGGGTTTTGATGAAATTGCATTACTAAGTTGACAGATTGACCTTTCAATTCCATAAACAACCAAGGGAAGTCTAGATAAATGAGTAGAATGAGGCTCTGGGGCATTTTGAAGATAAGCTTCAACAAGCTAAGAATGAGAGCTATAAATGGGGTTGGATGAATTCTTTGACAATGATGAAAGTGGATCAAAAAAGATAATTGTGGGACTGGTTTGATCTAGGCTTGCTCTAGCTTGACAATCCCCCACATAAATTATAAGTCAATTGGATTCCAGTCCATCGTATTCCTCAATGCTTGATTTAAAAATACTTGGGAGATTATGAGCTTCATGATGAATTAGAAATCGTCCGACCTCCTCACTTGCTTGATCGTCCTAGTTGCAGCAGTACCGGAATGCTTCAGGATTTAAACTTCATTAATTCTCCTTACACTTTAGATGATCCTCCTGCTGGAATGGATTTTGTTTCCAAAGATGAAGGGAAACGTCCTGCAGAATAAATCTTTGTATTTTGTTTTGTTAATACAATTATGTAATTAATTTGATTGAATGTAATGGAAATTTGATCACCTTAGCTTATTTTGAATATTAATCGTTTCTTTATCATTAGTTCTATTGATACACTTTAATTAAGTTGAGTATCAATGACCAATGAGTGAAGATGTTATACTAGCATACTTAGATTAAAATATAAATTTACAGCTAGTTAGATGAATACGTAGGTTCTACTAGCATACTTAGACTAAAATGTATATTTAGAGCTAGTTACCAAGGGTTTTATTAGTGCACCCAAATATTAGGGGTTTTGCATTAGATACCAGTGGTGTGACTAGGCGTTTATGGAATATGTGCTTGCATTCCTCTTGAGGAATCTTTGCAACGCTGTTCCTGTACTTTGCCCAGTAGGATAAAGATCTTGTTTTATCCTTATGTTTGTGGACCAAGTTTCTTAAGGATTTAGCATCCTGTTGACTTGGACTTTGTGTATCAGTGATCAAGTTTGTGGTTGCTTCGAGCAACTTATTGCTTCTGTTGAGCAACTCACTTGATTATATTTTCTGAGATGCTCTGCATGCCATGGGTTTTTGAATTCTTCACCTTCCAAGGTTTCAATTCCATAGGTTCTAGGTCGGATCACTACTGAAATACGATATGGCTCATGCCAATTGGCCTCAAACTTGTTATTTTTCTGCAGCACTATCTTCATTACATAATCTTCTTCTTTTAAGTTGGTCAGTTTCTTTCGTTTAGTGTAAAGACGAGTTGTTCTCTATTGGTCGGCTGCATTTCTTAGGGCGACATCTTCTCTTACTTCCTCCAACATATCTAGATCTAACCTTCTCATTAAGTGACTTACATGAGAGTTAAAATTTAAAAATCCATGGGATGGTAATCCTAGCTCGACAGGAATGACAACTTCAATCCCAAATGCTAACATATATGTGGATTCTCTAGTTGCTGATCTCAGTGTTGTTCGGTATGCTCACAAGACAGAATGTAGCTCATTTATCCAATTTCCCTTGGCATCATCAAGCCTTTTTTTTAACCCGTTAAGCAAAGTTCTGTTCGTAGCTTAAGTTTGTCCATTACTCTGAGGATGTTCTAGAGTTAGATGCAATTTTTGAACATTGGATTGAGCACATTAAGTTGCGAATTCATCATTGTCAAATTGTGTTCCATGATTGGTAATGAAAGCATAGGGCAACCCATATCTACAAATGATGCTTTTTCATATGAACGGGTAGACCTTTTTATAAGGCATGTCTATCATAGGCTCTGCCTCAACCCATTTTGTAAAATAATCCACGACGATAAACAGTATTTAAATCTTCCTCGGGTGGTTGACAGTGGTCCGACCAAGTCTATACTCCACATGGAAAATGGTCATGGTAAAGTGATTGGAGTGAGAGCGTCCTGTGGAGTTTTTTTTAAAGGTGGAGAATCTTTGACATCTATCACACTTCTTGGCAAAAGTTGCACATACTTCTCGCATTGTTGGCCAGTAGTACCCTTGCGTACTGATTCTTTGCAGAAGTGTTCTCCCTGCTATATCAGCTTCACATTATCCTTCGTGCACCTCCTGAATTAGATCTTAGACCTTTGATGGATTCACACAATGCTGTAAATTAACTTTTAATCCTCTCATCTACAAAACACCTTTACTTAGTACATATCGAGTTTCTTTATACTTCAACTTCTTTGCTTCCACCATATCTGTTGGTAGAGTTCCTTCTTCAATGTATTCTCTAATGGGGTCCATCCATGATGACCCCATATCTATGGCAATAAAATTGATCATGAAATCTTTATCTATGCTCCTATTGGCTAAAATCTCAATAGGAATAGTTTATCAGAGTTCAATTCTGGTAGCGGAGGCTAGCTGAGCAAGGGCATCAGCTCGGGCATTTTCCAACCTTAGGATTCAGTTCATCTGAACAATTAGTAGTTTTGCAATGACTTCCATGGCCTTGGATAAATACCTGGTTGTTAATTCTCCTTTATCTCCATATAAACCCAGTGTTTGGTTTACCACCACCTAAGAGTCACTATGTGCCACAACTTGCTCGACACTCAATGGTTCGGCTAAAATTAGGCCCACAATAAGAGTTTCTTACTCTGCTTCATTGTTTGAAGCCTGGAATTGACAACGGAGTGCATACTTAATATCAATACCATCAGGAGTGTTAAGTATTATACCTTCTCCACTACCGATTGAACAAGATGATCCATCAACTTATAAGTTCCATATTGGGGCGTTATTGTCAAATGCTTGGTCTGTCAAACTCCCATAATGGAATATTTTTCCCTTTGCTTCTTCATACTTACTCGTCATCTCCTGTGTTCGGGAAGAGGAATCTGGTAGGTTGTCAATCGCTTTTTTTGCAGAAAGTTCTTTGAGAAATTTCTTGTAAACATTACTTCCTACTGATTCTTGTTCTACCTGTTCACTTTGTTGCTCGGGGACCTCAGAGTAAGTGAACTCTTCTATGAAATCTGCCACTGCTTGGCCTTTCAAAGAAGACCTAGTCTCATATATGATGTCATACTCCCCTAATTCTATAGCCCAATACATTAGTCTACCAGATTTCTCCGGTTTAAGCAAAGCCTACCTTAGAGGCATATCAGTGTAAACTACGATTGTATGGGCTTGGAAATAAGGTTTCATACACCTGGATGCTTCAATTTGTGATAAATCAAATTTCTCCAAATGAGGGTACAAAATTTCTGCTCCTCGAAAAGTCTTACTGGTATAATAGACGGATTTTTGAACTCCATTCTCTTCTCGGATCAATGCAGAACTTACTACTGATTAAAAAATAGCTAAGTACAGGTATAATTTTTCACATGTGATTGGTCCGGAGAGTAATGGAGGTGACCCCAAATACTTTTTTAATCCTATAAAAGATTTTTCACATTCTTAGTTCCATTCAAAACTCTTTCTGATCACCTTGAAGAATGACAGACAGTTATTTGTAGCTCGGGACACGAATCTGTTCAATGCTGCTACTCGTTCAGTTAGCATTTACGCGTCCTTCTTGTAAGTTGGGGATTGCATTTAAATTAATGCTTTAATATTACCTGTATTTTCCTTAATTCGCCTTTGATTTACTATGTAATGGAGGAACATTCCCTCTTGCACTCCAAAAACACACTTGGTCGGATTCAGCATCATCTGGTGCTTCTGAAGTTGATCAAAAGTCTGGTTGATGTCGGTAATGTGATCGGACGCCTTTTTGCTTTTTGTTAGCATAGTATCCACATAGACTTCCATATTCTTGCTTATTTGCTCCTTGAACACCTTATTGGCCAGTCTTTGATATGCAGCACCTGCATTCTTCAAACCAAAAGTCATAACATTATAATAGTATGTTCCTCCGGGAGTGATGAAAGAAGTTCTTTTCCCGTCCTCAGGTTTCATTTTTATCTGGTTAAACCAAAATATGCATCCATAAAGTTGAATAACTCATGTCCTAATATTGCATCCACGAGCTGATCTATTCGAGACAAAGGAAAATGATCCTTTGGGCATGCTTTATTTATATCTGTGAAATCTATACACATCATCCACTTGTTGTTTTTCTTTTTTACCATAACTACATTGTCCAACCAGTCTGTATATTTCACTTAATTAATAAAAGCTATTTTTTGAAGCTTTTCAACTTCTTCTTGTATGTCTTGGTTCTTTTTAGGGCTGAACACTCTTCATCTTTGCTTTACTGGTTTAAATTCTTTATTTACGTTGAGCTAATGGCAGAGGAAATTGGGATCTATCCCAGGTATATGTTCATGTTTCCAGGAAAACACATGCTTTATCTATTTATGGAAGCTCACCAGTTCCTGTTTAAGAACTGGATCCAATGTTGTTCCTATTTGAGTGATGCGCCCCGATTTGTTATTGTCTAACACAATGCTTTAATTTCTTCCATAATATGTCCCTTTACCAACTCTATTTACCCCCTTGGATCTAAGGTTTCAACCTCAGAATCTTCATCAAGCTTAGGAGTATCCACTTAGTAGGTAGTGGTTTTCTTCTTTATTTCTTCCAAGTCTTCTTGCTCGGCAGAAGAGTAGTAACATTCTCGAGCTACTTTCTGGTCACCTTTCATAATTCCTACACCAAAATTAGTAGGGAATTTTAAACACTGATGAACAGTGGATGGTACTGCTTTGAATTTCTTTAGCCCTACTCTTCCCATGATTACATTGTAAGTTGAATGGATATTTTTATCCATTACAAAGAGACATATCTTCTTTGTTCAGCTAGCTGGCCAGATTCCTATCATCACTTCTATTTTAATGATTCCTAAAGGAAATACTTTCTCACCTGCAAAGCCTATTAGTGGTCGATGATTTAGCTCTAATTATCTGAGTTTAAAATCTAAGTTGGTGAAACAAGGGCTGAACATGATATCCGTCGAGCTGACATTATCTACTAATACGCTAGAGATAATAATTTCTTCCTTTCTGACTTTGATTACTAATGGGTAGTCATGAGGATACATTACTCCTAAAAGGTCATTTTTAGAGAAACAAATTACTAATTTGTCTTTGTTAACCTTCTTTGGTCGATCTTTCGATGCAAGGTTGATCCTTTGTATATCGGAGCAAGCTTGTGCTTCATAAAGGTAAGTTTTTTGCTCAGCTGTATGATCTCCTCCTCCTGCATCTCCACCTGTAATAAATTGGCAATCAAAAGAACCGAAGTTGATATAAAATACCATGCCTTCTGGTTATCAGGGGGTTTTGAGGGAGATTGGGATCATCATCCTAGTCATCTTCATGAGTTTTTTCTTCTCCTCTCTAGGCTTACAAGGAGATTTTGATCTTCGCTGAATTCCCTCGTTGTTCTGGCGATCAACATATTAATTCAGCTTTCGAATGAGGTTTTCAATCTCATTTTGAAGAGCTACGCAACATTTCATCGTGTGGCCATGATCTCTGCGGAATTCACAATACTATATTTTATCTCTCTTGGTCGGGTAACTTCTCAACTTATCAGGCCAACACACATCTTTATTATGCTTGATTTCCTCCAAAACATGGTGAATTCACATGGTTAAAGTAATATAGTCATTGTACTTCTTGAGTCTCTCCAAAACTCCTTTCTGTTTTGATTCCCTGTGTCCTCTTGGGTTTTTCGAATCTTTCTTATCATTTTTTCCATCAACTTTTTGCTCGAGCTATGCTTGGCCAACATTGCTTCCTCGGCATTCATGATCATTGTTAGTTTAGCCATTGTCTTACGAGGATCCTTGGCAAGAGTGTAATACAGTTTTTTGGGGAGAAATCCACTCATGAGGGTAGTTATCGCAGTCTTCTCGTCATAATCTATGACTTCTAGTTTCTCCTTATTAAAATGAGTGATGTAAACTCTAGTGCTCTCTCCTTCTTTTTGTCTTACAGTAAGTAAGTGTGCCACCCTTTTCAAAGGCTTTGCTCCAAAGAAAAAGTTATTAATGAATAGCTCGACCAGTTGGTTGAAGCTAAAAATTTATCCCCAAGGAAGATTATGGTACTATATTTGGGTAGATCCAGTAATGGTTCAAAAAATGTTCTACATCTCATTTTATCGAGAACGACATAAATATCAACAGCTATATGGTATTGTTCTATATGAAGGACTGGATCAGTTTTTCCATCATATTTCGGTGTTATTACTGGAGCCATGAACTTTACTGGAGTAGGGAAATCCACAATTACCTGCACAAACGGATACCCTTTTACAAAACTTCTTTGTAGTGGGTTTCTTATTTTTGCCATTTCTCTTAATTTGTCTTCCAATCTCTGTATGGAGTTTTTCCGTGCATCATTGTTAGCACCAGATTTATGCGTTGCAACTTTATTAGATACTGAGCTTTCTTCCTGAAACCATTGCTTGGTATGAGTAGCAGTTCATCGGGCATTTGATCTAAATTGATCTGCGCTTTCCCTTTTATCAGATGGTCATCGGGTGTTACTAGATATTTCCCTAGGAACATTTATATTCCCCCTGGGTCCTAAATGATCGAAGGGAAAAGCACGATTTAATCTATCTAAGTCAATTGGCCTTTTTGGAGAATAAGACTGTATGTGGAAATATTTCGATGTCCTGATTAATGAATTTCACCTTATGAGGTATGGGCCATCTCTTATTGTTATTGAGTGGCTGCGTTGACCACATCTTGGTGGAGATGGTGGCATATTTCCTTGAGCAAATAGAGCAGGTGCCCCAGCTTGAAGAGTTTGTGCAAGCTTCCTGATTGTATCTTGCAGTGCCTCTTCGCCTCTGGCAAGAATCTCAGTGAAATCATTTGCAGATGGAGGAGCAAAAGGGGCAGGCGCAATACCTCTGTTCCTGATAATTGATTCAGGAATATCATCCATTTAGATGTTTTATTGAGTTAGATCGATTAGAAAAATTGTTCCCACAGACGACGCCAATCTGTTGATGCAAAAAACTAGACTAGGCTAATTAATTGATCACAGATAAATGTAAGTAAAAGATACGATATTTTTAAAGTAGTTCGGGTTAAGGGAAGAGCCTACGCCCACTATTGTGTATTGCTTTGGGATTCTTCAATTGCCTCTCTTTTTTGTGTCCCTTGGATGTAGGGTTTACAATGTATTTATATCCCCCAGGGGGTTTACAAGGGCTAGAATATTAAAGGATGGAATGGCTATATATCGTAGACATTTACATATGTACAATCATTTATGTATAAAACAATTGGTGTTTTTCTGTCATCGTTGGTCGACCTTCCTGGTGATGGTCGGTATTTCATCCTTACTAACTAGGATTAATCTTCCACTATACAACACGTGTCAGTATCTGAATGGTCCACGTAGTTGGACAATTTTCGCTATCAACACCAAGCATCATATATCATAGGATGTTAATGAATCGATGAGGGTTTCATACAAAATCAAAAGCAATGAGGGCTAATACCGAAACAAAATCAAAATCTTTACTTTAGATGACCCGATTGTGTACAAATATGTGTGTTTCTATCTGTGAAGGAACATGTGTGTTTCTGTGTGAGAACTAACATGTAGCTAGTGAAGTGTTATAGAGCTAACCTTAACAAGCTCATTGAGAATTTTTTAAGCCAATTATTCTTCTTTGTCGGGAAAAGAATTTATGAAAACGAAAAATCCCACCAATAAAGTCATATACCAAAATCATTTGCCAAAAACACCAATCAATCAATCAAAGCAACTAAAAATCCAATTACTGCCCAAAGACGACTTAATATTCACAACTTATGAATATTATGCCTAGTTAAAAAAGTGTCCTTGTAGGTTGACATAATTTTGTGACACAATTGATGTGTTGCACCCTCATTCACTTGTGTCCGGGCCCCACTTGGCTACACCCCTGGAGGGACCTAGAGACGAGCAAATGAGGGTACGACACATCAATTTTGTCACACTTTTGTATCACAAAATTGTGCCAGCCTAGTATTTCTCGTCAAAAAATAAAGATCCGTAAATCCTCATAATCATTTAGAAAATATAGTTAAAAAATATACAACTACTGCCCAACAATGAGAAATTAATGCTGAGATCTGTAAAAATTAAAATCCGAACTGAAAACGGTAAAAATCAAAATATACAACTGGTTTTATATTTAAAACAGTTACAAAATGCATATTGTTAAAAAAACATATATAAAAATCGTATGAGTTTGAGTTTGAAAAAACTAACTTGAGTTCCTCAGATTCATTGTTCGACCAGATCCAAGAATCAAATCTTCACACCAACTTATGTAAATGAACTCAACATTACGCCTAAAAAATTTTGGGTGAATCACCCAAAACTAACCATCTGAGATTGAGCAAAAAATATAATGTCTAGGGTTTTGAATAATATTTTGTAAAAAAAAAATAGCCCCAATAAAATTTCTATAGTTTATTGACATAAAATACAATTTGTTCATATTTACACACATATAAACATAAATCTACACATACACACACACATGCACATGCATATACACACAAACCCACACACAATGAGAATCGAAATGCACACACACACACACACACTGAGAATCGAAATTAGGGATTTAGAAAGAAATGAGGAAATGAGGATATGTAAATTATGAAATAAAAATAAGGGTATAATACCTTTAGAAAATCAAAATGAATCGCACATATGGCCAGAAATGTCCAGAAATCACACAAATCAAAATGGCTTTAGACAGTGAAATCATTCGATAGAAATAAGAATGCAGCGGGTATTTTTTTAAAGTTCTAAACCTGGTCACGGCCTAGAGCCGTGACCCACCATGTATGACCAATAAATGAAGGTAAGGTGTTACTCCATTCAACCTGGTCACGGCCTAGGACTGTGACCCACCATGCGCGACCAACAATACCAATACAACATTGTTTGAATAAGGGATGGTCACGACCCCAAGTCGTGACCCACACCAAGAAATTCTCACGTCCCCAATCGTGACCCTTAGTGTGTGCGTATGGTTCTTCGTCATGCCTATGTTCACAGCCCAATTTCGTGACTCATTCGCGACCAAGCTTGGTGGAAAATTTGGTGTGAAGATGGTCACGACCTAATCATGGCCCAAGTCCGTGACCCACAGTGGTCAGGGACTTGGACCGTGACCACTTACAGAGCGTCCATGACTTAGTGCGGCAATGGATATGGTCACACCAAAAATTGAGATGGTCATGGCCAAAGTCCGTGACCTCGTGACCAACTGGGCGTGACCATTCACAGGATTTGGTGTAGTGCGAAACTAACCTTCCCAAAACTATTATAGTTATAGTTATCCCCAAACTACCCTTACTAACACACTTATATGTATAGTTATTCCCAAACTACCCTTACCAATACTATTAATGATTTTAGCAAGTTGCCTTCTCGGCTTAGACTTAAATCCTTCTAGATTATTAATAATTACTTGCTTCCTGTTACCTTTTCACTCATGTTTATATGTCCATATATAAGGAGTTAACTAAGGTGAATAAAGTTTATATGTACCTATATAAGAAATCCACTAATATGAATACGTGGTTTCACCCAACCTACTATCACAACCGTTGCTAACCACTTAGATTTATCCCACTAGGCTTAAGATGCATTTCTACTTAGTATTCTTACGCGATAAAAATTTGAGGAAGTTGACCATTAATCATATCCTCACTCTTTCGACTTATTTCCAATAAGTATTTCTTTTATTCACATTTACCGTGAAAAAATTATAATAGCATCATCGAATCTTTTAGGGTCATCTCATTTATGTGTCCCCTACCAATATTACCTAATCATCTAGGTGTATCCCTGTCTTTTAATATATTCATTCCGTATGGCGTTATTCATGAATTCTACATAAATTGTCTTATTTATAAAGTTACTTGCATTTTAATTCATCACGCATGCATTACCATATTACGAACACATTTTGGTTTAACGATGTAATTAAGTCCATAATAATATCTGTAGTATGTTAGAGCAACCATTGCCCCTCACTCGGATCAATGACCAAAGCATAAACCATTTATAAGAACCCAGACGCAAATTGTAAATGGGTCCAAATTAATTCGCTCTTTGGCCAAATCGATTCACCCCTTAGATGAATCGATTCGACTGGGAGGCCGAATTGATTTGGACCTGGGAAAAAGCCCAGATCTGCTACGAAACTGTTTTGCAAGATATTTATGCCCAAAACTTCTCAAACCGAAGATCCTCATAATCAATCAACAACTTAAAACATGATATAAATAAAGTTTCTAAAACATCACAGGGTCATTCTAAACATGATTCAGCATCAAATTCCTTCCAAATTTTATATCAAATCATCAAGATCTTTCAAGAACCTATGAACATGCAAATTATAGGTTTCAACTTACCCTATAATAATGATTTCCAAATTTGTTTGAAGGGTTATACAATATGTTTTTTACAACAAATCTTTAATTTAAACCCCACAACTACAAATTTAATACGAGGAGTTACGGATCTAAGCATGGATAGTACGATTATCATCAATTTTTACATCATTCAAAGGATATCTAAATTTGCAATCCCAACACATGATTAAATCTTAATCTACGCATGGAATCAATATTAATACAAGAATTGTACGAATTGAATAAATGTGGCAAGAGAATTCTTTCCTGAAAGGGTGGAGAAACTCTTTTTTTCCTACTCTTATTGTGGTTCTTCCTCTTCTTCTTGAGTGGGTTGCTTAGGGTTCTTGGATATAACTCCCAAGGAGTGGGTTAGTTATAAATAAATATTATTAGTCTTCAAATCTCGAGTTGGGCCTTAGGCCACAACTTTGGACCCCTAAATGAGCCTCAATACATTATTTACATAGCTCGATAACTACCCAACACACACACACACACACACACACACACACACACACACATACACATATATATATATACCTCGAGACCATTCCTAAGGGTCTAAAATACCCTAGCGATCCCGTAATGTCTCCAAAAGTGTGTCGAGAATATTTTTATCCAAAAATATATTTTAATGGCGATGTGACACATGTAATTCTTCTTGTTTAAAAAAATAAAAAATCCAACTTAGATTTTTCAAGCCATTAAAGTCTAACTCTAAAATTTATAGAAAATAATGATTCTAATCATTCACAGCCTTCATTAATTTATTCCACCGAATTAAATTAATTCCCACTAATTTTATTTTATTTCAATGAAATACGAGGTATTAGAACTACTTTTAGAATTATCATTATTATAATGTTTATTTACTCTTACCAATTTATTCACTTTGTTAGGCTAATAGTTATTAAGGGGGTTTGACTGTCATCCGTACCTTATTTAAATTTCTTTAAAAATGATTGTTGGCCCATCTGACTCAAATTGAAATATGTAGCCATCTAATTTTTCAGTATTTTATAGCCATGATCCAAAAGTTCAATAGAGGAATATGAAAAAGATGATGGGATAAAAATATCAGGATCACCCATTGTAATTTACAACGCATGAATATTTTATCTTTCTTTTTTTTTTCTTTTTTTCATGGACTACTTACAGAAAAAAATGAAATATAGAACTTTTTAGAAGGGTTTTCTATTTTTTATGATAAATCAAAGTAAAACTAGTTCGAAAATATATAACTTTAAAAATTTGAATAAATCCCTAGCAATGACGCCAAAAACTTGTTGTCAAATTAAAAATTTCTACAAGTGCATGAACTATTATAAGATAGCTTCGGAAGGTACGTGTCTAACCTAAAGAGTGTTGAACAATTTTATAAATCAATAACTTTGCAACTGGATGGTACGGTGTAAAGATGAGAACTATAATATAAAACTAATATAAAAGAAATTAAAGGGAGCAACCAAGAATATGTACTTAATTATGGGAGAAACTAGGATTTCGAATTCATTTATCCATTTTAACTAATATTAAATATTAATTTAATTTTTTCATTCCCGTTTTCTAACTCAAATAAAACTGACTCTAGTCGCATTCAATTCAAAAAATAAAACATTTAATTTCTACCAAAATTTAACTTCTGTAATTTAAACAGTTGAAATCCTTATTCACTTAAAAATACAAGTTTTAAAGTTTGCAAATGTATTTAAGCATGGACTATCAAAACAATCAAAGTGCACGCATAATGTATCAAAAATTACTATTTTTAAGTCTCAAAACTTGATTCGACAAAATAATTTTGAGTTGTTATAATGCACTCTCGTGTTGTTTAAAATTAATATCAAATTTTTTATAAAAATTACAAAGAGTAGGGAATATACAACAATTAAATTAACGTGACAATATTAGCTAACTATGATAAACTTCACCCTAACCCTAATATAAGAATTAAGTTGCCATAATGAATGACAAAAACAAATTGCAAGAATGAATAGAAATTTTCATTAATCAATAAAACTTACAATAAATTCTTTCATAATAATCTGCAATCCTCTCAAAATGACAAAAACTTGGCCATCAAATCATATACTATCACTAAAAAAAATTTCTCCCTGAAAATTGTGTGTGAAATGGTTCCTTTTTATAGGCTAAGAGCTGATGTATTTGGGTTAGGGTGAAACTCTCATTACTTGACCGAAAAGTGTTAGAACCGAATACTCCACCCCTTTTAGTCTTTGGATCGGAATAAGGTACTCATTTTCTCCCACTCAGGGGCTTTTAATTTTTCTTACCGAACATGCTTGTTGAATTTCGTCCAATTCTAAGAATATAAAAATGACCATAAAAATCATCTTTTTAATGTTTTTCTCTAGTAGATTGTCATTTTGCACCCAATTCCATCATTACATATATAATTTTTAATAGGCAAAGTTTTTCACCAATTAGCACAAGAAAATTTTAAAATTATTGAAGTTCCCATTTTTGACTTAACATTGCCGTTTTAAATCCGAATTTAATCATTCTTGTATATATGTCCTTTTCTTAACAAAATGGTCTCATGAACTTATTATATAAAATAAAATGGGATTAACAAAGTATAAAATATACAAAATAATATACTTATAAAAAATCCAAAAAGATCTTCTTTTATACATTTTATAAAAAATTCAAAAATATTTTTCATTTTTTGTTACCGTTTCGGATGCGTAATTAAGATGTTCAGAGCACCATTACATCCCATGTTCGCGTGACTCGCCATGGTGATAATGAATAAATTATGTGCTACTTGGGATTAATTATGCATTTTTATGACGAATGATGCCCTTTTATTACATTTCCTTCAATGTTTGTCTCATCTCGTCACCTTATATACACATAGATGACACGGTCTCTTTAAAATATTACTCACACATTAGAGAATTAAGGTATTGTCTTATCAATCTTGTCACTTTATTTTATACGTGATAAAAAAAATTGTGTATGTAAGACCCATTGTCCGTGTTTTAAGTACTTTATCAAAATTGAGTGAGCAATGGAAATGGGCTACGAAAGGAGCAATCTTCTTTGTGTTAAAATCCACCATTGTAAAGAGCCTAAAAGTATTCGACAAATAAAGAAAATAATTGCCAAGGCTAAATTTTTATCATTGATGCTTCAAAGGCTAAATTAAAATTATGATATCTTCAAAATGTTGAATGCTATTGATATTATGTTTTTTAGGACGTTATAAGTGGAAAATTAATGGGGATGCACAATAGGTCCTAATGTTGCATTTATATGTGACGCTAACAGTTGGAGAATCATCGAATCTTCTAGGAAATTTTTTAAAAATTGAGTCGACTTCTAATGGGTCCCCATTTTACACTAAGGTTGATTTGAGTACTTAACTATCAGAAGTGTTATTTGGCGTTATGCACTTCTATGTACACTTATTTTGATGCTCTCGTGTGTTATGTTTATACCCATATATTCTAACCCCATATTTCAGATATTTTATTATAAGCCCTTTGTGTTTCTTTTTTTCAGAAATTTTAAAAACATAAAAATATTCCTTTAGCGTGCTTGTGTTTGTAGTGTTTCTGTCCCATTTCATTATTTCTCTATATTGTGATAATATTTCACTACGTGTCTCTTGTGATGTTCTTCGTTTTCGATGTGATAGACTAACCTTACATGTGCATGTTCTATCCCTTTTTCTTTTTCAGGTAAAAAGAGGGAGAACAACTTTTAGTGGAGTTTTGATATTATTGATTTATTTCATTTAATATTACTCCAATGCATCACAGGTAGTTTGTTTCGTTTGTGTAGTGGCGGAGCCGAAAAATACCTTTGAGTGAGGCCCGAGAAAGAACGCGTGGATGTGTAGTCCTTCCTTATAGGAGATTATTTTGAGGTCTTTTTTAGAATCGTCAAAAACACTTCATTAATTATAATAAAGTGAAGTTGAGTCAAAGTTTGAAATACAAGAAAAATAATTTTTGAAAAACACTCAAGATAGTCCAAATTTCCAATCCATAATAGAAAACATCTTAATAACCACAAGTCAAAAAAGAAATATGTGTGAAACATAAAATTAAGATACAATTCTCAAAAGCAATATTTGTGAATTAGTTATACATTGTTTTCAACCCTCAAGATAGTTAAAATTATATAAACATTTGAGTTTTAAAAACATAGGGGGAAGAGAATTCAAATGTTTACACTACTTTTGGCTATTACTCAGTTGATCAATACGTTTCATTTGCAAATTGTTTGGAGCGCACAACAATTTAATAGAAAAATGGGTTTGTTAGTTGACTTGCACGTTTAAACATATATCCTTGTCAATGTATATAACAATGTTTTTTTAAATTATGGGGGGTACTTGACCACCCCACCTACATTCTGGCTCCGCCACTGCATGTATGTAGGCATTCTTTTACATGAACATCCTATGTAAGCATCACAGAGATTTTTTGATGCTAGGTTATTCGGTTGTCACGTGTCTTTTTCTTTTGCGATTTAGGGTGGACGCTGTATTTTCTTAACGGCCTGGATTAGTGATTTCTATTTTTCTTTTTTGTGTTTTGTCCCGGAATGGCCAAAGTGGAATATTTGTAAGGACAAATTTTCACATTGAGTCAATTTGTAATATTGGCTTATTATGTTGATCAAAACACGTAGATTGTTAGGGTATAGTATACTCAATCGTACAAGTTAAAATAATTAGTGGCCTTATTAGTTCAAGACATATTCATATCTTACATCATGCCACTTTCTCATTACCAAAGGTATATGACCCTTTTGATATTAAGAGAAAATTCTTTCAATGCTTTAAGTACTTTTAAAATAATTTTTAAAAGTGTTTTGAAAATTATTAAATTTTTTCAGGTCATTCTAACGACAATTCATATGTTGTTCGGATGAGGTCCTTTATCTCATTCGAATGATATATCAAACGATGTTAATAATCTAAAGGTTTGCCCTCTCTGGAATCTCAATAGATGTCTCGTTTAAAGCTCATTCCAACGAGATATCACCCTCGTTCGAACGAACTTCAAACAAGGTCTATCGAGCTATTTTTTCCATCGTTTGATATCTCGATAGTTTTTGTTCAAACGAGAAAAAGTACATCGTTTGAATGAGGTACCATGTCGTTCAAACAACTCGATACATTTTTAAAAAAATCAATTTTCGTTCAATTTTTTTTCACTAACCCCATGTTTTTAGAAAAATCATTTTTTATAGAAGTTCATTGTGGAATATTTCAATGTGCCTTATTCATGAATTTTTAAGACAAAAATACTTTGGAAAAGCCTCTCCAAATATCCTTGATCCTTTATGATCAAGTATTCATAAATAAAAACGTATATAAACATTTTTTTCATATGTTCATGGTTATGTAGTGAATTCTGCATTGTTGGAGATGGAAAGGCATTCGGTAGATATCGAGTCAAGGAGTTCTTATGAAACTGTGTTGGATATCAAAGTGCTACAGATGGAGGTTTTGAAAACTGCATCTATGTAGGGTTGTGGAGTCAAGTTTTTGTAAGTCTTTTGAGTCTTCTTGTGAAACCATGTCTATAATGAATTTGTCCAGCCTGGCAATCTAAGTTTTTTCCATTTGGATTTTTCTCATACATTGATGTCTCGTGGTCGGTGTATTTATTTTTACAATTGAAATTTGCATGCTCACGTAGTAAATAGGTTAACAAGATTAAAATTGGAAAGAAACATGATGTCATGCCTAGACTTTTATTTACTTATTTAAAGTATTTGCAAATTGGGGTAGATTTAACGAAGTTGAACCTAAATCATATAATCAGCCCCTCTTAACCTTTTTAAAAATGGTATGATTTTAATTATTTGATATTTAAGTACCGTTTCAATTATATTTTTAAGAAAAAATATACGCATTTAAAAAAATTATATGTTATTTATAAAAAAAATTATTTTAAACATTTTTATAAACAAAAACATCATTTTATTTCTAAATATTTTTTATTTCAGGAAAACAATTGTAGGTATTTGTTATTACTTTTTTTACATTTAGAGAAAACATTACGTTATTTGTAAAATGTTGTAACACCCCATAAATTCGAGGATTTTTAATTTGAATTATTTTTGGGAGAAAGCAAATTTATTTTATTGGGAGAAATTAAAATTATGATTTAGAGAATTTCAATTAGAGGATCTATTTAATTTGGTGAATTGAGGCTTAATTATTCGGATTATTTTTGTGTCGCATTTTTTAGGTAAAAAATTTGAGAAGTTATATTATAATTCGGATGGCAAATCTGAGTGTGCAGTTGAGTCCGGATGGGTCGAAATAGTTGGAAAAGAGTAGTCATGGATAGTACATGGGTCTCATTGTAGTTTTAGGCATATTTAAGCCCACATAAGAGTGTTTGAGCCCTTTTTATAAAGCCTACAAGCCTAAAAATGGAATTGAGTTATTAAACCCTAAAGTGAGAGGGTGTGGAAGCTATAACACATTTTAGAAAGTCCAATTGAGAGAGAGAAAGGTTAGTGAAGTTGGAGAAACCATGGGAGCCAAAATTAAGAACAAATGTGTGTGTTCTTCACCAAATAATCATCATCATCAACACCAACGGATTCAGACCCTACGGAACCTAAGACAAGTGGTTAAACTTGCTTTTAAATCAATTTGCAGATTTCTATTCATATCATAGTCGGTGTGAAAAGATGATATGGTTTTTGGGTTAGTTGATATCTAAATTGGGTTTTGATGGGTAGGATTGAATTGTAGAACTTCTTGAATTTGAAGAAGTCTATGAAATTTGGTAAATTAAACCGTCATTTTAGAAACTATTTTTCGACGTTTTGGTTTCGAAAATGCCTCGTAGAAAATCTCATTTTTGGCATTTTGTTCTCTAATACAGTTTCTCCAAAAAGGGATCCAAAATGCCTCAAAATGGCATTTTAAAAATCAGGGCAAATTCGCGGTGTAAATTTTAAGAAATATTATTTTTAGTTGTTATTCCATTGGAGGTTGTCTAGATTGATTTATTGTGATTGTTGTTCTATAATAAGGACATTAGGTTTAAAGTGGAGATTAGGTTAACATAAAGTGAGACAAGTAAGTATTGGGATAATTGAGAAAATAATTCATAAGGTAATTAAGGTTGAAATTGAGTAAATTAAAAACCTTAGATTAATAAGTGTGCAAAATTTATTAAGGAGAATTTGAATAATAAATTCTAAATATTGTATTTTTGGGTCAAGTGAGCGAGTCCAGATATATTGGTTGAGCGACGCCAAGGAAATAAATTAATTAATGCGTAGTTAATTAAAGTTTGGAGTCGGGAAAATTGAATCGGATATTTTGGGGCTAATGCTGCGAGTGCTTAGGCACGGATTTGGCCGAATTAATTTACTAAGGGTTATATGATAAATTAGGGAATATTCAAGATCAAAATGTGAGTTAACCTTAATAACTGGAATTTGAGGAATAAGTTCTACAAGAAGAAATTTCGGACCAAAGGAGCGGGTCTGGGTAATTTAGTTGGCTGTCACAACTTGAGTGAACAAAATAAATAAATGTGTGATTTATTTAAATTACAAGTCGGTACATAGACATGAGAATGTTAGGCTAGTGTTAAGGTAAATTGTGCACGGAATAACCCTTGTTAATTATATATATATATATATATATATATATATATATATATATATATTAGTGTGAATAATATTTACTGGAATACATACCCCTCTAGTGCTATTATGGGAGGTTACGCGATGTGGGTGAATCCTCGGACTTGAGGAGCAGGGTGAGTATAGTCCCTAGGTCATAGCGTTTGTACTTAGGGGTGATACGTCTTGGGTGTGATTCAGTCTCATTTTTGGAGGGAACGATGACTGCCTCCTCGTCATTTCTTTTGTTTCACTAATTTGGGGATCTAACCGTGTAAGGGTGTCCAGGTGGATGAGTATACTTGGATTGATATCACTGCAGATAACTCCGGTGTCCAGGGGATCTAACCGTTTAAACTGTCGACCCCGTAATATGACAAGATTCCACACACGAAATGACACAAACGCAAGTTGACCCGTTTAAACTGTCAGTCCCCACACATTATGTCGCCACCATTTTTAATACCCGTTATTATCTTAGGCATTAATTCTCATCTTCTCAATAACTCATTTATCTAATTACCTCACCCTTATTATCGATGTGAGATACTTTAAATATCCTTTAGTCCCATACCTAAGGGTCTTCAGTTTACACATATATCCTACCCTATTAATATGATGAATTTTTAACAATAATAATGTCCTAGTCTCATGCCTAGGCCAGCGCAACGAAAATAAAACATAAAAATCAGTCCACCCCTGAATCACCCATTCGTAAAATCTATACTCACTAGTCACATACCTAGCAAGCATAAATCATAACCAAGGCCTACTCACTAGTCCCATACCTAGTAAGCATCCTATAATCAAGGTGAGAAATATACTACCCAAAAGCCCCTCGTCCCCGCGATGGCAAATGTGACTCAAACAAATCACATAAAACACAATTCAATCTGAAAAACATAGAAATTTAATCATAAAGACCCCACTTTTATTTTAATTCAATGAATAACACCGTCGTTGATTTCATCATTATTAATTTCGTTCAATTATATTAATTTGATTAACACGCTATAATTTAAATTCCAATAATAATATCTTCGTCGATTTTCAACACAATTATATCCGTTCAATGATGTTATTTTAATTAACATGCAAAAATATTCTATATGTCATAATCGTTCTCTTTTGTCAGTCATATAATTTTTATAAGTGTGAACGTGTCTCAAATAACATATAAATAACCTCATAAAATTCTACATGCGAACCTACACCCAAAAACCATAAATACCCAATAATCTAACCTACACACCCAAGGGTTCCAAAGATTAACTCATATTCCAAAGTTAAATAAAAAACAGTCCCAAAGTATGGTGTCCACTTTCTCTAATTAAGTTACTAATTGATTTTATCAAAAAGACATCATTTAGGGTTCGAGCGACACTTAAAATGCACAATACTAAAGGAAATATATAGAGTATTCATGCCTGGGTATTAATCGTTTGTAAATTCTGAATAAACGGTTGAATTCCTCTCAAAAAATTAGCAAAGAGTCGTTCTTGAACAATCTTGAGAAAACCCCAATTAGGCCTTCAAATATTGAGTTTAACACTTGATTAAGTTTGGGGCTAATGTTTGTAGATGAAAGAGAATAATTTTGGAGAGGCCTTCTGGTTGAAAGTGATTTGAACATCCAAGCCACGAATTTGTTGTGGTATATAAAGGATTAAGAGTTAATTAAGAGAAGAGTTCTAATCTGATACGAACACTAAAAAAATATTTCGGATGATCGGACTATTGGAATTAGCTAAAATTTGGGGGAGGAGTAGCAAAAGATGAGAGGAAGTTGCAAAAAATAAATCAGCTCGATCAGACGGTCGAATATTATTCTATATTTTCCTTTTCTAGAGAGTTTTATGTTTTGAGGACTCTGAGAGAGTTTTATATTTTTAGGGCTCTTCTAAATGCCCCAAGACTTATATATACTCATATTAGAAGTCTTATAATCTATCTTTCCGAATATCGAATATTAAAACCAATATATTTCATTATTAAAAATATTTAAATCGAAAATTTTATTTTCTCTAATTTTGGAATTAAATAAATAATTAGTTTATAAAAACACGGAGTGTTATATACTTCCCCACCAGCCAAGGAATTTCGTCCTCAAAATTAGACGAAGCATAAACATCAAACGTAAATCGCGAAACATAAAATAAGGCTCACATATGCCTACTCGTTGAATGTCGTAATTGGGCGCCCATACACCCAATCATATGCATACGAAACCCCTCGATCTGAAAATACAATATATATATATATATATATATATATATATATAATAAGCTAGAAAATAATGATTATGTACCGAGACACTCAACTAGTCATGCCGTGGTCCTACGACGCTTGCTCACCTCGAGGATGAATCAAATACACCTCCCATAATCGGTATGGTTTGGTGATGTGGCCACTCTCAGTTCTTCTGACGTTGTTGGTGCTGCTGGCGCTCCCTGAAAACCTGACCCTACTTGAAATGGAGGCCTTAGTCCTTACTGCACGTGTACTCATTGCCCTTATTGTGCTGATGTGAATTGACCCTATTGGTCCTGAACTATTGTTGGCCCTCTCCCTTGAAACACGTAGCCGGTTTATGTCCTATTCTCCTATAGACAAAGCATTCACCTTTAAAAGGTTCAAAACGTTTAGTTGTCGCTCGTTCTTCCCCTTATCCTTATTGTTCTTGATTGGTTCAACGTTTCTTCCATGTCTAGTCATTGCGACCTTTATTCTCTGCTCCTTGTCCATTGAACTCCTATCTTTTTCCAAGCTTCTTCTGATAATTAGCCTTCTTTTGCCACAGTAATATTGCGACATCAACTACCTGAGCATAAGTAGTGTATGCTAGATTCCCCATCACCATATGCCTGATCGATAAAGATAATCCCTTGATGAATCATTCCATATTCTTTACCTCTGTGTTAATCTCCTCCGGTAAAAATATTGATAAGTTGGTGAACTCATGTTCATACTCGACAATCGACTTCGAAACCTGTTCCAAGTCCAGAAACTCCCTCTTCTTTGCACACCTAATATCAAATGGAAAATACTTACTGTAAAACTTAATCAGAAAATCTTCAAACGATCCCTATCCTCAGATGGGGTGACACTCTCCCACCACTGTAGCGCATTGCCAGTTAGCTTGAACATAGCCAACATTTGCTGCTGGTCATCCGTGCAGTCTACCATCCTCAAGTGTCTCTTTATGTCTCTCCTCCACTAGTGAGCAACCGTCGGGTCAGATCCCCATGCGAAGGTGGGAAGATTACCTTTAAGAAAATTAGTTATCACCCTATACCAAGCCGAAATGGGTACACCCTGCTTCTGTGCCTCTAAAGTCACCCATATCTATCTCCCCATTTCCATATCGGTCGTCGTGGCCTCATGAACAATAGCCGCTAACTCCTCGACATCCAAACCAAACTGCCGCTGCCTCTTCTGCGCCGGGGGACCAGATATGGAATCCTCTATCCCACTCCCATTTCCCCTTGTGTTCTCCATTTGAAAAGATAGAAACAAAACAACATCAGACTCCGAATGGCTAAGAGTACAAATCATTAAAAGGAATCAAAGATAAGTAATGCATAAGCTAAAACGGTCTCATAACCTACGATACCTAAGACCATGCTTTGATATCATGTGTCACATCCCGCTAAATTCTAGCATTGGTCGCCATCAAAAGTTAGTCGGGTGGGAGTATATAAAATACCATTCTTAGCATGTGACAGATATGAGACATATTAAAATCAATCCACAAGATAAATAATTTAATCAATCCCAAATGACAAAACTTCAATAATCAACCCAACTATGCGATAAAAGATCCATCACCATGCTAAACTTCAATAATCAACCAAACTCCAATATTATAAACTGAATAAATACCAACCGAATCCACAATGAAATATCTGAATAAAATCTGATGATGCTGGGAATCAGCACCACCAGGTAAGGTGTTTCCAAGCTCTATATGTATATAACAATGGCAGCACAGCTATAAAAAAGAGATAAGAGAAGGAGATGAGAATATGAGGAGATCAACACCGGAATATAGGTGGTTCAGCCTGTCTGGCCTACGTCCACAGTGAGTGTGTGAGTAATATCAATGAAAGATGGCACTAATGACCATGGGTACAATTCCCTCAAGCTCTCTCTCTCTACAGTATATTTTGACAGGGTTTTTGCAAGGGTTGCCTGAATGAGATCCTTTTGCAAGGTAGGGGATGACCCCTATATATAGTGTCTAGGGGGTGTAATGTACCCCCCATGCATGCAGCGAGCATGTGTGTGATATCCTCACCAATGTGGGAATGCCACCTATCCTTGTCACATGTAAGCAATGATGATGAAATATTCTCCCCCATGTGGAGAATAATCTTGTTACAACTGATTTGTGCCCAGGTGTCTTTATCCAAATGTCAACAGATGCTCGGCAGTCATGTTGGTGAATGACCTCGGCCTGGGAGAGGCCGAGCTGTAGAGGCTTGGTATCCGCTCAATCCGGGAAGTGTCATAAGGAGTCTCGGCCTGATCTCAGTCGAGACATCATGCTGGGGTCGGCCCGAGCCGAGGTTGGACATGCTGCATGCTGATGGTTATTAATACCTCTGGTAACCTCGGCCGAAGCCGAGGTAGGACTACTGATGATTATTAATACCTCTAGTTCCATGATGATGATGATCAGTGGCTCCCTGTCACCTCGACCTACTGATGGTCGAGGTTGCTATTCCTAGGTACTTGAGGATGTTGTTGATGCCTGCAATGCGCGGTGTCCTTGGGGAGGTGTATGTAGTAGTGTCGGCCCGGGCCAAGGTAGGCCTGGCCGAGGGATGAAATCGTGGGCCCTTACCCCTCCTTGGGTCGATCCATGTCTCGGTCATTATCTCGGCCGAGGTGGGTATCCCTGGGCCGAGGTTATACTTGGGCATATCAATAACCCCCCAGCCCTTAGTCATTTGCGAGAGCAGGGGGATAGGGGATTCTCACCTCCGAGGCCTGTTCACCCCAAGGCCAACACCTGCGTGACACCTGTCCCAGGCTAAGGCGTGCCCACTTGGCTTGCGTGCGCTGTCAGTTGTCCCTTGGGTTTCCCAAGGCAATGATGGGCCTTGGGAAGTGTGCCTAGGTATTTAAGGGTTAAACCCTTTCTTTCTCTTTCTTCTTCCTCATTTCTCTCTTTCGCGCGCACTGTTTCTGCAAATTTTCTCTCCGAGGCTTCTTCGTTCCACCGCTTTTTCTGCAGAGGATTCGCCTAGTTTCTTGGGAGATTTCTTTTTTTCCATCTATCAACTCATCTTCAGGTACCTCTCCCTCTCCATTTCCTTCATTTTTGGCATTTGATTTGAATTTTTCGACCAGGTTTTGAGTTTTCCGGTGGTTCTGTGAGTTTTACGGCGAGGTTTTGAGTTTTCCGGTGAACTAGGTTTTCTAAAAAACTCCTTAGTTTGATCTTTGAACCCTTTTATTTTACAAGTCCATCGTGTTTATAGCTTTAGGAGTTTTCCTTAAGTTTAGGGTCGTTCCAAGTCTTGGGTCGTCCTCTGATGCTCAGACCCCTATACCAGCTTCTTGAGGACTTCCCCTCTCTTAGAGAGAAGACCTTAGAGAAAATTAGGCAAATAGAAAGAGCTCAGGAAGAAGCTCGTAGGTCACAGGAGTTCCCTGTCAGGCCTCTCTTTCCCCCACCTCTGAAGGAGGTATATCCTGATCCTCCTGAAAACTTTTACCAAACAGACGTCTCTGCCAATAAGTTGCCGATGTCTGAGTCTGAGTCCTCCACCTCAGACCCTATGTCTGTGGACTCTTTCCAAGAGGCTATGGAATTCACACCTCAGACTGGTCAGCGCCATGACCAGGCCGAGGTCTCTAGCCGCGCCTCATCCCAAAATGGCACAAGCACCTCAACCTCTTCTTCAGAGGTTGAAGTTCTTGAGCCAAGTGTGGCTGTGCCACCCATTCTAGACGCTATCCCTCTGTCGGCCGTTACCGGGGCCGAGTTTGCTCAGAGTTTCCCTGGTCACACGTCCACATCTGCTCCAACCGACGTTGAGGTTGATGACGATGATGATGATGATGTTGAAAGTGAAGTTGATACCTCTGAGGCGGATGAGTACGAGAGCACAGTCACTGAGGTGGATCTATTGCACTTCAGATACTTATACTCCATCAGTCCCTCAATCAAATTGAGGAGACCTCTGAGGGAAGAGAGGGCCTACCACGGCCAAGATAGAGAGATCTGCTTGTATGAGCAGATGTTTAAGTTAGGGTTTCGTCTACCCATTCACCCTGTCATTAGGTCCATTCTTTCCTTCATCAACTTGGCCCCCTCACAGCTCTCTCCCAATGCTTGGAGATTTATTATAGGGGCCATCGTCTTGTGGAGGGCAGTCCACCATTCTGACCTCCCAGTTCAGGTCTTTGCCGGTTGCTACGTCCCTACCTCGGCCAAAAATCATCCGAGCTACTATCACTTCGTGGCTCGGAGGCCTGAGAAGAAGATTCTCCTGGTCACTCAGACCTCAAACCACAATTGGAAACCCCGGTATTTTTTTGCTTCAGGGCCATGGGAATTTGGCTCATCTGTTCCCTATTCCATCTTTGAGCCGAGGGTACCCCTCAGATGGGGTAAGGTCACCATGTCTGCCAGGGCCGATCCTGGCCTAAGTCTTCAGAACGGCAAAAAGGTGAAGTCCTTGCAAGACCAAGGGGCACATGGTCTGTTCGTAAAGTTCGAACATCTACTGACCCCACAGTATCTCTCGGGGACGAGCTTAGGTGGAAGTCCCCTTGACTTTGGTAAGGATTTTTCTTTTTATTTCAAGTCTAACCTCTGATCATTCATATTTGATTTCTGACTCTTATCTTTTCACTTTTGCAAAAAGACCACCAGGCGTTCCGGACGAGTTGTGGGAGATGGCAGCTCCGAGTTTGGCTAGACTTGTCAAGAAGACTGGCTTGAATGCTCCTCCACCTGCTCCCTCGACATCCAAATCGAAGAAGAGGGCCTCTGAGGTCCACCCCTCTGAAGATCAGAGGTCGACCTCCCGGCAAAAGAAGACTTCAGACGCTGCGATCCCTATCACAGTCGACACCTTATCGGCTCGTTTGGACCAGCTGAAACTTACCGACAGCGTGGTCGGCCACAGCCGACAAGCCATGGATGCCCTTGCCAATATGATGACCGACGCCGACAGGCATTTTTATAGGGCCATGGACACTTCCATGCTTGTTGAGTTCGGCCTCCACAGGGTTGCTCAGGTATGACTTGTTCCTTTTGTCCATAATTTTTTAAGTGCAACGTCTTGTATTACCCCCGTCTAACCTCTTCATTATCTGCGCAGGGTGCCACTGCCATGTACCAGCTATCTAACTGGGCCATGAGGAAACTGCCTCTCATTCAGAAGGGGCAGGAGGCTGAGAAGGTTGAGAGCACCCTGGAGGCCGAGATAGACCGTCTGAGGTCAGAGTTGCAGAATGCCGAGACCAAGGCCCAGAACTCTGAAAATAAGGCCTAGGGCCTGGAAAAAGATATCTCTGCACTCGTCCAAAGCCATGCCCAGGCCCTGAAGGACAAGGACGACGCCCTGCAGAGGAAGGTCAATGCTGCTGTGAAGGCCGCTCTTGCAGATGCCTCAGAGAAAATAATTACTGATTACAAGGTCTCTGAGGAGTTCGTAGGTTTTGGTCTTGAATACCTCAAAAGAGGTATCAAAGCCACCACCAAATGGGCCGAGGTCAGGGAGAAGGAGGTTGGCCTTATAAAGGCCTCTGACTTTGTGGGCCTCGGCTTAGCCGACCCTCAGTTTGCCCAGGCCCTGCAAGAGATAGAAGACGAGGCTGTTGTCCCTGGTCAGACCGCTACTCTGGAAGGGACTGATCTCGGAGGGACTCACCCTGCTGATGATGTGGCTGAGGTGACCAATGCTGAGCAGGTCAACCCAGCCGAGACATTGAATGTTCCTCCCTCAGATGTTTAACTTGGCCTTGTATTTTGTATTTCTTGACTTGTAATTCTGAACTTGTAATTTATCAGACATCTGAATGTTATGTGACCTCTTCTTTTATTAAATACCAATTTCTTCCTTTATCTTGACCTCTGAATGTATTTGGATGCTATACGATCTCTGAAGTCATTACTTAATATGATGTTGTCATAACCATATCACCAAATTAATGATGTTAAGGGTCTGAGGTGATCTAAACCAGGTGTCTGAGCTCAGACCTCGTCACCACCGAGTGATGTTATGAGGGTCTGAGGTCATCACCTAAGAGGTTAGCCTCATAATAAGTCACCAAATTAATGATGTTAAGGGTCTGAGGTGATCTAACCCAGGTGTCTGAGCTCAAACCTCGTCTCCACCGAGTGATGTTATGAGGGTCTAAGGTCCTCACCTAAGAGGTTAGCCTCATAATGAATATCACCAAATTAATGATGTTAAGGGTCTGAGGTGATCTAACCCAGGTGTATGAGCTCAGACCTCGTCACCACCGAGTGATGTTTTGAGGGTCTGAGGTCATCACCTAAGAGGTCACCCTCATAATAAGTCACCAAATTAATGATGTTAAGGGTCTGAGGTGATCTAACCCAGGTGTCTGAGCTCAGACCTTGTCACCACCGAGTGATGTTGTGAGGGTCTGAGGTCATCACCTAAGAGGTTAGCCTCATAATAAGTCACCAAATTAATGATGTTAAGGGTCTGAGGTGATCTAACCCAGGTGTCTGAGCTCAGACCTCGTCACCACCGAGTGATCTTATGAGGGTCTGAGGTCATCACCTAAGACGTTAGCCTCATAATGAATATCACCAAATTAATGATGTTAAGGGTCTGAGGTTATCTAACCCAGGTGTCTGAGCTCAGACCTCGTCACCACCGAGTGATGTTATGAGGGTCTGAGGTCATCACCTAAGAAGTTAGCCTCATAATAAGTCACCAAATTAATGATGTTAAGGGTCTGAGGTGATCTAACCCAGGTGTCTGAGCTCAGACCTCATCACCACCGAGTGATGTTATGAGGGTCTGAGGTCATCACCTAAGAGGTCATCCTCATAATAAATATCACCAAATTAATGATGTTAAGGGTCTGAGGTTATCTAACCCAGGTGTCTGAGCTCAAACCTCGTCACCACCGAGTGATTTTTTGAGGGTCTGAGGTCATCACCTAAGAGGTCAGCCTCATAATAAGTCACCAAATTAATGATGTTATTTCCCTATAATATCTTTTCTCTAAGAATGGAACAAGAATTTGCCACGAAAACTGATCTTTATTAACAACCTCTTCTCGATAAGATGGTACATTTACAAATTACAAATCCTATGCAACATCATATAAAATATCTCTTCAGGTGGTCAGCATTCCACGGGTTGGTGAAAGGTTCTCCCTCTAGGTTCTCTAGCCTATACGTGCCAGGCACAACCTCTTCCGTTACTTTGTAGGGGCCATGCCAGTTCGGGTGTAGCTTGTTTGCCTTTTGTAGGGTCTTCTTAAGCACTAGGTCTCCCACCGCAATGGGTCTTGACTTCACCCTTTGATTGTAGAATCTTGCTGCCCTCTGATGATAGGCTGCTTTCCTGACCTCTGCGTCTTCTCTTCTCTCTTCAATGAGATCCAGGTCTAGCCTTCTCTTCTCCCCATTGCTGTTAGGGTCATAGGTCTGAATCCGATGAGTTGGTAGTCCTACCTCCGTTGGTATGACTGCCTCAGAGCCATGTGCCAGCATGAATGGGGTTTCTCCTGTGGGTGTCCTTTCCGTAGTTCTGTAAGCCCATAGCACAGCGTAGACTTCTTCTATCCATCTCCCCTTCGCGTCTTCTAACCTATTCTTGATTCCATCCAAGATAGTCTTATTTGTGACCTCGGTCTGGCCATTTGCCTGAGGTCGACCAGGAGATGAGAAGAACTACTTAATCACCACACTTTGGCAATACTTCTCCAAGGAGGAGTTCTTGAACTGGGTCCCATTATCTGAGATGAGCGTGTTTGGGAGTCCATACCTATATATGATGTTCTTCCAGATGAACTGAAAGGTCTTCTGCTCCGTGATTGTTATCATTGGTTCGGCCTCTACCCATTTTGAAAAGTAGTTAATGGCAACTATCAAGAATCTATAGTTGTTGACAGCTCTTGGCAAAGGTCCTACCAAGTCAATCCCCCATACCGTAAATGGCCATGGAGAAGAGATCGACGTCATAGGCTGATGGGGTTGGTGAGGGATAGTGGCGAACCTCTGACATTTGTCAAACCTCTTCACATAGTCGGCAGCGTCCCTAGACAAGGTGGGCCACCAGTATCCCTGAGTGATGATCCTCTTGGCTAAGGGTCTTCCTCCTATGTGGCTGGAGCAGGAGCCTTCATGAACCTCCTGTAAGATCCGAGGTACCTCCACAGGATGCACACATATGAGGAGGGGCAAGAGAAATCCCTTTTAATACAAGACGTCTCCTACCAATGAGAACTTTGCAGCTCTGTATCTTAACTTTTTTCTTTCCATCTTGGACTCAGGTAGCTCCCCCTCTCTTAGGTATCTGACAAGCGGGTCAATCCACGAGTCTCCCAGGTTTACATTGTGACAAGGGTTACATACCTCGTCCTCCTCGATACTTGCCTTTCCTAAGACTTCAATTGGGATGGTGCTTCCCAAGTCTTTCTTCATTACTGAGGCCAGCCTTGCCAATGCATCAGCGTGATTATTGCTCAGTCTAGGCACTCTCTTCAGTTTGGCCTCTTCAAAGTACTCTAGCAACCCTCTTACTTTCTTTAGGTATTTGGCCATCCTTTCATCCTTGGCCTCGTATGCCCCCAGCACTTGATTGACAACCAACCTCGAGTCACTATGGAGTAGGAGCCATTTTACTCGAAGAGCTGTTGCCAACAAGAGATCTGCTATCATGGCCTCATACTCAGACTCGTTGTTGGAGGCCTTGAAGTTGAATCTCAAGGCGTACTCAATGTTGGCGCCATCTGGAGCCGAGAGTACTAGCCCCGCGCCGCTTCCATGGTCACAAGAAGAGCCATTAACGAAGAGGCTCCACATGTCCGCATCGAATGAGAAAGCCCCTTCTCTCATAACCCCCTTCTTGAAGAGGTACCGATCCTCTTCGTTCTCTTCCACTCTGCTCCGGGCTTTTCCTGGTATAACCTCTTCTCGGCCTTGGAAGACGTTTGGTGCCGCCTCTTTCGAATTTCGGAAGACACTACGGTTTGTCTCTTCGCCGTCATCCAGGCCTTTCTCTGTCTCGGCCTCTTTCGAACCTCTATCTGTCTCTTCCAAGGTGAACTCTGCGACAAAGTCTGCGAGGGCCTGCCCCTTGATGGCTGTCCTGGGCTAGTAGGTAAGATCATACTCTCCTAGCTCGATGGCCTAGGTCATCAATCTTCTGGACTTCTCAGGCTTGTGAAGGACCTGCCGCAGTGGTGAGTCGGTGAGGACTATCATGGAGTGAGCTTGAAAGTAAGGCTTCATCTTCCTTGAGGCATGTATCAGGGCATAAGCTAGCTTCTCCATCCGCGGATAGTTTTGTTCAGACCCTTGAAGGGCCTTACTATTAAAGTACACAGGTCTCTGAACCCCATCCTCTTCTCGTATGATGGCCGCGCTAATGGCTGATTTAGAGACTGCCAAGTACACAAACAACCTCTCCCCCGCGATGGGCCGGGACAGCAGCAAGGGAGACCCCAAGTAGAACTTCAATTGATCAAAGGCTTTTTCACACTCTTCATCCCACTGGAAGGCCTTTCTCAGAATTTTAAAGAACGGAAGACACTTGTCCGTGGCTCTGGAAACAAACCTGTTAAGGGCCGCCACCCTTCCAGTGAGTCTCTGAACATCCTTGATACTCTTAGGAGTCTTCATGTCGAGTAATGCCTTGATTTTTTCCGGGTTTGCTTCAATCCCCCTCTGATTAACGATGAACCCCAGGAACTTCCCGGCTCCTACCCCGAAGACACATTTCACTGGGTTGAGCTTCATTTTATAGGAGTCCATGACATCAAAGGTCTTCTCAAGGTCCGCTACGTGAGTACATGCTTTCAGGCTCTTCGTTAGCATATCGTCCACATACACCTCCATGGTCTTACCTATTTGCTCCTCGAACATCTTATTGACAAGACGTTGATACGTTGCCCCAGCATTTTTCAGACCAAAGGGCATCACCTTGTAACAGTACGTCCCCTTGTCAGTAATGAAGGCTGTCTTCTCAGAGTCCTCGGCATCCATGAAGATTTGGTTATAACCTGAATAAGCATCCATGAAACTCATAAGCTCGTGCCCTGTTGTTTCATCCACCATCTGGTCTATCCTAGGCAAGGGATAGCTGTCTTTCGGGCAAGACCTGTTCAGGTCTGTGAAATCTACACACATCCGCCACTTTCCATTGGCCTTAGGCACGATGACTGCATTTGAGAGCCACTCTGGATAAGTAACCTCTCTTATGAACTCGGCCTCTTCCAACTTCTTCACCTCTTCCCAGATGACCTCATACTTTTCTCTGGAGTAGATTCTTCGCCTCTGTTTAATAGGCCTAGCATCTCTGTCTACGTTGAGCTTGTGGGTCATGATCTCGGGGTCGATACCAGGCATATCTGCATGACTCCATGCGAAGACTCTCTGCCTCCTCCTAAGGAAGTTTATCAGCTCCTCCTTGATCCCTTGCTCCAGGGCCTTGCCGACCTGGACGGTTTTTTCCGGCTCGTCCTCATTGAGGACGATGGATTCTACCTCTTCCGCGACTTCGCCCTTCTTTAATTTTGTTTCGTCTCTGGGATCAATAATGTCAATGATGTAAGTGCCGATTGCTCTCTTATGGGCCTCTCGCTCTTCGGCCGAGTTGAAAAAACACTCCCGCGCCGTGGTCTGGTCCCCTTGCACTTCCCCTACCCCATAAGGAGTCGGGAATTTTAGCATCTGGTGGACCGTTGACGACATGGCTTTAAACTCTTTGAGGTCCACTCTTCCGATGATGAGGTTGTAGGCCGAGAAGACATTTTCGTCCATCACAAAAAAGTTTATCTTCTTAGTCAGCATCTTAAGCCACTCATCTCCCATCCGTACATCCATTTCATACATGCCCAATGGGTGTACCTTCTCACCACTGAAGCCTATCAATGGGTGATGGTAGGGCACCAGCCTTGCCCTGCTAAGACCTAAGCTCTTGAAACAAGGCCAGAACATCACATCTGCTGAGCTTCCCCCATCAATGAGGATTCTCCCTACATCGCACCCATGCACCCTTGTTGTTATGACTAGAGGGTCATCATGGGGGGCTAAGATGCCCTTGAAGTCAAGTCTGGAGAATCCCACCACTAGGTTGTCCATGTATACCTTCTTTCTCTTCTGTACTGCATCAGAAGAGGTCAGATTCACAACCTCAGTCTTGACCACTGACTTGGCCTCCGCTACATGAGCCTTCCTATCGGCTACCTCAGAGCCACCTCCCACGAATCCCCCACATATGGTGCTAACACCAAAGGAGATCATTCCTACCCTCTTCACTGGGGTGTTGTCATCCTTAGGTGGGAGATCCGGGTCATCACCATCATCACCCTCTGAATCATCATGCCTTCTAGTCGGGACATCGCCGCGGCACCTGTCATCTCTTCTCTTCCTAGGGTCTTCTCTTCCACCCTTCGGGGCCTTGCCATCCACATACTTTCTCAGTTTCCTGGATTTCAACATCTTCTCGATCTCGTCCTTCAGAGCGAAGCATTTTTCTGTGACATGTCCGTGATCCTGATGGAACTCACACCAAAGGTTTTTATTCCTCTTATGTGGTGGGGCCTTCAATTTTTCTGGCCACCTCAGAGCCCGGTCAGTCTTGATCTCAATAAGGATGTGCTCACAGCTCACAGTCAGAGAAGTGTAATGAGCGAACTTGTCGTCTGCTGACCTCTTCTTCCCCTCTTTCTTGCCCTGGGACCTTATAGTGCTACCACGGTTCTCCTCCTCATATTTGGCGGCCATTACCTCTTCCGCATTCATCACTCTCCCCGCTGTTTCCAGCAGCTCTGCCATAGACTTAGGAGGGTCTTCCGCCAACTTCCATAATAGATTCCCCTTCTGGAGGCCTCCTATCAGGGCGGTCATGGCTCTTCATAGTTTTCCACCTCCAACTTCTCCTTGTTGAACCTTGCTATGTAGTCTCTTAGGCTTTCGCCCTTAGCCTGTTTGACATACAAGAGGTGGGTAGTCTTCTTTTGAGGTCTTACCCCAAAGCAGAAGTTGTGGATGAACTGCTCTGCCAGGCCCTTGAAGTTTTCAATCGAGTTCTTTGGAAGAGAGGTGAACCAACTATGAGCTGCCCCTATCAAGGTCCCTGAGAAGGCCCTACACTTCATCTCATCAGGGATCGAGTAAATATCTGCCGCCGACTGATACATCTCAATATGGTGCACTGGGTTAGTGCTGCCATCGTATTTAGGAGTCACTGTAGGAGGCTTGAACTTAGCTGGGGTTGGGAACCCCACTATCCTAGCTACAAACGGGGAGCCCTCCGAGTAGCCCCTCTGTAACGGGTCCCTGCTCTTTATGAGGTCCCCTATCTTCTCTTCGAGACGTTGGATTGAGTCATTCCAGGGTCGTCTCTCATCAAATTGGCCGAGGTTATCCCCTGCCACTTCCCCACGATGGACAGAGGGTTCCCCAGCCACACGTTGACTATTGACCTCTTCCTGCTCCCTGGCTCTTCTCTCCAAGGGTCGGCCTTGATCTGGCCGTGCCGGCCTATTCCCTCTTTGAGAGCCTGTCGCGCTCCTTGACCTCGATAGCCTTTGCCTCAGGTCATTGACTAGGCCCAGCCTTTCGAAGGCCGACCCTCTGCTCAACCTATTAAAGGCCGACCCTCTCTGCTGGGCCTCATCTCTTCCTCGGCCGACACATCCTTGACTCTGCCTGTCAAAGGCCGACCCTCTTTGTTGGGCCTCATCTCTTCTTCGGCCGACACATCCTTGGCTCTGCCTAAGAGGTCGTACAGTGTTATCTGACACCTCATATGGCTCCCAGCAATCTTCCGGGGCCTCTTCAGCTTCTAGGTCATCATACATGTCCTCCGGGCAAGGGTTTCCTTGCCTCCCCAGGCGCAAGCGCCTAGGGTCAGCAATGTCCCTCCTCCGCTGGGGTGCAGGTTGGTCCTTCATGGGCGCCTGGGGTGGTCCCCTGGCATCGGGATGAGGCTGAGCTGCCACTGGAGTTATCATATCCGGGGAGACCCCAGGTGGCCTCATCATCATGGTTTGGCTGAGCTGGGCAAATTGCTCCTTCATGGCTTGTTGTGTTGCAGCTAAAGATTTCAAAGCTGCAGCCACCTCTGCCATTTCGGCCTGGGGAGGAGCCTGACTGGAACTAGCCCCTCCACCTCCAGGCGGCGAAAGAGGCGGTGGTAATTCTGGTGCCATGTATTATCAATAAGGAGCTTGAACAGCAAGTGAGCTTAATACCTTAAAGGACATCTTTCAATGGTGAAACAGCTCCACACAAGGGGTGGTTCTTGGTTCACCACCAGAGTCTCCGGTGAGGTAAAGCAGAAGATTAGGAAGAGACAACCTCTCTATTCCCACAGACGGCGCCAAAATGATGATGCTGGGAATCAGCACCACCAGGTAAGGTGTTTCCAAGCTCTATATGTATATAACAATGGCAGCACAGCTATAAAAAAGAGATAAGAGAAGGAGATGAGAATATGAGGAGATCAACACCGGAATATAGGTGGTTCAGCCTGTCTGGCCTACGTCCACAGTGAGTGTGTGAGTAATATCAATGAAAGATGGCACTAATGACCATGGGTACAATTCCCTCAAGCTCTCTCTCTCTACAGTATATGTTGACAGGGTTTTTGCAAGGGTTGCCTGAATGAGATCCTTTTGCAAGGTAGGGGATGACCCCTATATATAGTGTCTAGGGGGTGTAATGTACCCCCCATGCATGCAGAGAGCATGTGTGTTATATCCTCACCAATGTGGGAATGCCACCTGTCCTTGTCACATGTAAGCAATGATGATGAAATATTCTCCCCCATGTGGAGAATAATCTTGTTAAAACTGATTTGTGCCCAGGTGTCTTTATCCAAATGTCAACAGATGCTCGGCAGTCATGTTGGTGAATGACCTCGGCCTGGGAGAGGCCGAGCTGTAGAGGCTTGGTATCCGCTTAATCCGGGAAGTGTCATAAGGAGTCTCGGCCTGATCTCAGCCGAGACATCATGCTGGGGTCGGCCCGAGCCGAGGTTGGACATGCTGCATGCTGATGATTATTAATACCTCTGGTAACCTCGGCCGAAGCCGAGGTAGGACTACTGATGATTATTAATACCTTTGGTTCCATGATGAAGATGATCAGTGGCTCCCTGTCACCTCGGCCTACTGATGGCTGAGGTTGCTATTCCTAGGTACTTGAGGATGTTGATAATGCCTGCAATGCGCGGTGTCCTTGGGGAGGTGTATGTAGTAGTGTCGGCCCGGGCCGAGGTAGGCCTGGCCGAGGGAAGAAAACTAAACTAACAAATTTGGAACCGAGTGGACCAACAAAACCATAACTGAATCTCAAAGTAAATGTGAAGGGAAGAAAACTAAACTAAACTACTAAGCATAAGTAAAATAACTCTAGCTCCACCTCCAAGAAAATCTCCAAATAGACCTATGCAGCTTCTCCAAAACTTAGTCAATGCACGAGGTCAGTGCCCCGAGCATGAATACACACTACTCCCATCAAATATGATCCTTGAATCCAAACAGTAGCATTATGTGAGATAAATATCACAATAAAATATTTTAATTAAACAACATGTGATTTAACGCAATTGAAATAATCACTAAGTACCCTCAGTAATTCTTATTCAAAACGTGCACCAAAATAATTTTAAATACCAAGTCCCATGTTGTTAATTTAATTAAATTAACCTAATCTATCAGTCTCCTAAATTTATTATTATTTTAATTATAGTGATCCTCCCGCCACGGGTGGTACTCACACCAAAGTTTTATACTTCTCCTTATTAATAGCTAGTTGATCCGTTTAAACTATCGACCCTGCAATACGACAAGGTTCCACACACGAAACGACATTAACGTAAGCTGACTTGTTTAAACTGTCGGTCCCTCACATTATGTCACCACCAATTTTAATACCCGTTATTAACTTAGGCATTAAATATCATCTTCTCAATTTCTCATTTATCAAATTTCTCCATCCTTATTATCGATGTGAGATCCTCAAAATATCCCTTAGTCTCATACCTAAGGGTCCCCAGTTTACACATACGTCCTACCCTATGAATATGATGAATTACTAACAATAATAACGTCTTAGTCTCATGCCTAGGCTAATGCAATGATAATAAAATAAAACAATCAGCCCACCCCCAAATCACCCATCCGTAAAATCTACACTCACTAGTCCCATACCTAGCAAGCATAAATCATAACCAAGGCCTACCCACTAGTCCCATATTTAGTAAGCATCTTATAATTACGGTGAGCAATATACTACTGAAAAGACCCTTGTCCCCGCGATGGCAAACGTGACTCAAACAAATCACACAAAGCACAATTCAATCTTCACAACATAGCAATTTAAACGTAAAGGCCCCCGATTAATTTAAATTTCAATAATAATAATATCGTCATCGATTTTCAACCCAATTATATTCGTTCAATGATGTTATTTTAATTAACATGCAACAATATTTCATATGTCATAATCGTTCTCTTTTGTAAGTCATATAATCTTTATAAGTGTGAACGCGTCTGAATGAACATATAAATAACCCCATAAAATTCTACATGCGAACCTACAACCAAAATACCAAATAATCTGCATGCGAACCTATAACCCCATGAATACCAAATAATCTAACCTATGCACCCAAGGGTTTCAAAGATTAATTCGTATTCAAAAGTTTCATAAAAACAGTCCTAAAATATGGCATCCACGTTCTCTAATTAAGTTACTTATTGATTTTATCAAAAAGACTTGATTAATGGTTCGGGTGACACTTGAATCGCATAATACTAAAGGAAATGATAGTAGTATTCGTTCCTGGGTATAAATCATTTGTAAATCCTGAATAGACAGTTGGATTGCTCTAAAAAAACTAGTAAAGAGTCGTTTTTGAAAAATCTCAAGAAAACACCAATTACGCCTTCAAATATTGAATCAAACACTTGATTAAGTTTGGGGATAAAGTTTGTAGATGAAAGGAAATAATTTTGGAGAGGTCTTCTGGTTGAAAAGTTGATGAAAAATTGATTTGAAAAGCGAAGCCACGAATTTGTTGTGATAAATATAGGATTAAGAGTTTGATTAAGAAAAAAGTTCTAATCGGATATAAATAATAACAAAAAAGTTCGGACGATCAGACCATGGAATGTACTAAAATTTGGGGCAGGATTAGATGAAGACGAAAGGAATCTGCACAAAAAATTTCAGCTCGATCGAACGGTCGAATATTTTATATATTTTTCTTTTCTAGAGAGTTTTATGTTTCGAGGACCCTTCTAAATGCCCCAAGACTTATATATACTCATATTAGGAGTCTTGTAATCTAACTTTTCGAATTACGAATATAAAAACTAATATATTTAGTTAGTAAAAATAATTAAATCCAAAATTTTTTTTTTTCTCTAATTTCCAAATTTATTAAATAATTAATTAATTAAAATACGGGGTGTTACATACTTCCCCACTAGCAAAGAAATCTCGTCCTCCAAATTAGACAAAGCATAAACATCAAACGTAAATCGCGAAACATAAAATAAGGCTCACATATGCCTACTCGTAGAATGCCATAATTGGGCGCCCATACACCCAATCCTATGCATATGAAATCCCACTATTCAATATATATATATATATATATATATATATATATATATATATGTATAAGTAACTAGAAAATAATGATTACGTACCAAGACACTCAACTGGCCACGTCATGGCTCATGCGGTGCTTGTTCATCTCGAGGCTGAATCAAATAGCACCTCCCACAACCAGTCTGGTTTGGTGCTATGGCAACTCCTAGTTCACCTGACGCTTCTGGTGCTAATGGCGCTCCCTAAACACCTGACGCTGGTAGAACTGGAGGCCTCAGTCCTTTCGGCCCTTGTACTCCTTTCCCTTGTTGTGCTAGTGTGACTTCACCCTATTGGGCCACAATTACTTGTCCTTGTTGGCCCTCTCTCTTAAAACACTTAGCCATTTTGATGTCCTATTTTCCCATAGATAAAGCATTCACCTTTAAAAGGTTTAGAAGGTTTAGTTGTCACTCGCTCCTCCCCTTGTCCTTCTTGTTCCCAATTGGTTCTCTGTTTCTTCCATGCTTGGTCATTGCGACCTTTATTCTCTGCTTCTTTTGATAATTAGCCTTCTCTTACCACAGTAACATTGTGACACCCACTACCTGAGCTTAAGTAGTGTATGGTGGATTCCCCAACACCATCTGACTGATTGACAAAGACAATCCTTTGATGAATCATTCCATCTTCTTTACTTTAGTGTTAATCTCCTCTAGTACAATGAAAGATAAGTTGGTGAACTCATTTTCATACTCGACAATTGACTTTGAACCCTGTTCCAAGTTCTGAAACTCCCTCTTCTTTACACTCCTAGTAGAATATGGAAAGTACTTATTATTAAAGTAAATCAGAAAATACCTATAGTTCAAAAGATCCCTATCCTCAGATGTGGTGACACTCTCCCACCACTGTAGCACATTGTCAGTTTGCTTGAACGTATACAACATCTACTTCTTCACATCTGTACAGCCAACTATCCTCAAGTATCTCTACATGTCTCTCCTCCACTGGTGAGTAACCCTCGGGTCAGATCCCCCTGCGAAGGTGGGAGGATTTCCCTTAAAAATATTGGTTCTCACCCTATCCCATTCCGAAATGGGTGCACTCTACTGCTGTGCCTCTAAAGTCACCTATATCTATCTCCCCATATCCATATCGACCGTCATGGCCTCATGAATAATTTCCGCTAACTCCTCAGCATCCAAAACAAACTCCCGCTGCCTCTTCTGAGCCGCGGGACCAGAAATGGAATCCTCTCTCCCACTCCCATCTCCACTTGTGTTCGCCATTTGAAAAGATAGAAACAAACCAACAATGGACTAACAATGGCTAAGAGTAAAAATCATCAAAAGGAATCAAAGATAAGCAACACGGAAGCTAAAACGGTCTCATAACCTATGAGACCTAAGACCATGCTCTAAGTACCATCTGTCACACCTTGATAAATTCTAATGTCGGTCGCCACCAAAATCAAGCCGGGTGAGAGTAAATAAAATACCATTCTTAGCATGTGACAAATATGAGACATATTAAAATAAATCCACAAGATAGATAATTTAATCCATTCCAAATGACAATAACCAACTATGCGATAAAAGATCCATCACCATGCTAAATTCCAATAATCAACCAAACTCCAATATTATAAACTGAATAAACTCCAACCGAATCCAAAATGAAATATATGAATAAAATACATTGCAACTTTGGAACCGAATGGCCCAACAAAACCACTAATGAACCTCAAAGTAAATGAGAATGGAATAAAACTAAACTAAACTACTAAGCATAAGTAAAATAACTCCAGTTGCACCTCTAATAAAATCTTCAAATTGACCTATGCAGCTTCTCCAAAACTTAGTCAGCGCACGAGGTCAGAGCTCCGAGCATGAATACACAATACTCCCCTAAAATAGGATCCTTGAATCCATATAGTTGCATTATACGAGATAAATATCACAATAGAATATTTTAATTAAACGATATGTGATTTAACGCAATCGAAACAGTCACTAAGTACACTCAGTACTTCTTATTCAAAATGCACACCAAAATAATTTTAAATACCGAGTCCCATGTAGTTAATTTAATTAAATTAGCCCAATTTATCATTCTCCTAAATTTATTATTATTTTAATTATAGAGATCCTCCCGCCAGAGGTGATACTCCCACCAAAGTTTTACACTTTCCCTTGCCAATAGCCAGTTGATCCGTTTAAGCTGTCGACCTAGTAATATGACAAGGATCCACACACGAAACGACATAAACTCAAGCTGACCCGTTTAAACTTTCAGTCCCACACATTATGTCGCCACCAATTTTAATACCCGTTATTATCTTAGGAAATAAATCTCATCTTCTCAATTTCTCATTTATCAAATTACCCCACCCTTATTATCGATGTGAGATCCTCAAAATATCCCTTAGTCCAAGACCTGAGCGTCCCCAGTTTACACATAAGTCCTACCCTACGAATATGATGAATTTCTAACAATAATAACATCTTAGTCTCATGCCTAGGCTAGCGCAATGATAAAGAAACATAAAAATCAACCCACCCCCAAATCACCCATCCGCAAAATCTACACTCACTAGTCCCATACCTATTAAGCATAAATCATAATCAAGCCCTACCCACTAGTCCCATACCTAGTAAGCATCCTATAATTAAGGTGAGCAATATACTACCGAAAATCCTCTCATCCCTGCGATGCTAAACGTGACTCAAACAAATCACACAAAACACAATTCAATCTGCACAACATAGCAATTTAAACGTAAAGGCCCTTAATTTAAATTTCAAAAATAATATCGTAGTCGATTTTCAACACAATTATATTCATTCAATGATGTTATTTTAATTAACGTGCAACAATATTATATATGTCATAATCGTTCTCTTTTGTAAGTTATATAATCTTTATAAGTGTGAACACGTCTCAAATAACATATAAATAACCCCACAAAATTCTACATGAGAACCTACAACCAAAAACCATAAATACCAAATAATCTAACCTACGCACCCAAGGGTTTCAAAGAGTAATACGTATTCAAAAGTTGCATAAAAAAAGTCCCAAAATATGGTGTCCACTTTCTCTAATTAAGTTACTAATTGATTTTATCAAAAAGACATGATTAAGGGTTCGGGCGACACTTAAAACGCATAATAATAAAGGATATGAATAGAGTATTCATGACAGGGTATAAATCGTTTGTAAATTTTAAAAATAGGGTTGGATTCCTTTTGAAAAATTTGCAAAGAGTCGTTCTTGAACTATGTTGAGAAAACACCAATTAGAACTATCTTGAGAAAACACCAAACACTTGATTAAGGATTAAGAGTTTGATGAAGAAAAGAGTTCTAATAATATACAAACACTAAAAAAAACATTCCAGACAATCGGACCATTGGAATTGACTAAAATTTGGGGGCGTAGTAGCTGAAGACGAGAGGAAGCTGTACCACATTTCAGCTCGATCGGATGGTTGAATATTTTTATATATTTTTATTTTCTGGAGATTTTTATGTTTCGAGGACTCTGAGAGAGTTTTTTGTTTTGAGGACTCTCCTAAACACCTCAAGACTTATATATACTCATATTTTGAGTCTTGTAATCTAGCTTTCTGAATTTCGAATACAAAAACTAATATATTTAATTATTAAAAATAATTAAATCCAAAATTTTATTTTTCTATAATTTCCGAATTAATTAAATAATTAATTAATGAAAACACGAGGTGTTACATACTTCCCCACTAGCAAAGGAATTTCGTCCTCCAAATTAGACGAAGCATAAACATCAAACGTAAATCGCGAAACATAAAATAAGGCTCATATATGCCTACTCGTAGAATGCCACAACTGGGCGCCCATACACCTAATCCTATGCGTATGAAATCCCTCAATCCGAAAATATAATATATATCACCTACATATATCGAGACTCTCTACGAGCGATGTCGTGGCTCCTACGGTTCCGGCTCAACTCGAGGCTCAATCAAATTGCACCTCCGACAATCGGTTTGGTTTGGTGTTGCAGCCACTCCCTGTGCACCTGACGCTGTCGGTGCTGCTGGCACTCCTTGAACACCTAATGGAGCTAGAACTGGAGGCCTCAGTTCTTGATGTCCCTGTACTCCTTGCCCTTGTTGTGCTGGTTTGACTTGACCCTATTGGGTTTGAACTACTTGTCCTTGTTGGCCCTCTCTCTTGAAACACTTAGCCGCTTTATATCCTATTTTCCCATAGATAAAGCATTCGCCTTTCAAAGGTTCAGAACATCTAGTTCTCACTCTCTCTTCCCCTTATCCTTGTTGTTACCGATTAGTTCTCTGTTTCTTCCATGCTTGGTCATTGGGAACCTTATTCTCTGCTCCTTATCCATTGAACTCATGTCTTTTTCCAAGTTTTTTATGATAATTAGCCTTCTCTTGCCACAGTAACATTGTGAAATCCACTACCTGAGCATAGGTAGTGTATGGTGGATTCCCCAACACCATCTGCTTGATCGACCAAGATAATCCCTTGATGAAGCATTCCATCTTCTTTTCCTCAGTATTAACCTCATCTGGTGAGTTGGTGAACTCCTGTTCATACTTGACAATCGATTTCGAACCCTGTTCCAAGTCCAGAAACTCCCTCTTCTTTGCAGTCCTAATAGCATATGGAATGTACTTATTGTAAAACTAAATTAGAAAATCCCCATAGTTTAAACGATCCCAATCCTCAGATGTGGTGACACTCTCCCACCTCTATAGCGCATCGCCAATTAGCTTGAACGTAGCCAACATCTTCTTTTCCACGTCCGTGCAGTACACCATCCTCAAGTGTGTCTCTTTATATCTCTCCACCACTAGTCAACAACCGAAGGGTTAGATCCCCTTACGATCGTGCGAGGATTTCCCTTAAGAAAACTGGTTCCCACCCTATCCCAAGTCGAAATGGGTGCACCCTGCTACTATGCCTCTAAAGTCATCCATCTGTGACTCCTCATTTCAGGACCGGCCGTCGTGGCCTCATAAATGATAGTCGCTAACTCCTCGGCATCCAAAATAAACTGCCATTTCTTCTCTTGAGCCGCGAGACCAGAAATCAAATCCTCTCACCTACTCCCAGCTCTCCTTGTATTCTCTATCTGAAAAGATAAGAACAAAACAACATTAGACTCGGAATGGATAAAAGTACAAATCATCCAAATGAATCAAAGATAAGCAACGTGGAAAATAAAATGGACTCATAACCTACGAGACCTAAGACCATTCTCTAATACCATCTGTCACACCCAGCTAAATTCTAACGCCGGTCGCCACCAAAATTAAGCCGGTGCGAGTAAATAAAATACCATTCTTAGCATGTGACAGATATGAGACATATAAAAATCAATCCATAAGATAAATAATTTAATCAATCCCAAATGATAATAACCAACTATGCGATAAAAGATCCATCACCATGCTAAACTCCAATAATAAACCAAACTCCAATGATATAAAACTAAATAAACTCCATCAGCAAAGTAAATGCGAAGGGAAGAGAACTAAACTAAACTACTAAGCATAAGTTAAATAACTCCAACTGTACCTCCAAGAAAATCTCCAAATAGACCTATGGAGCTACTCCAAAACTTATTCCTGAAAAGGTTAGTCAATGCACGAGGTCAGAGCCCCGAGAATGAATACACACTACTCCCCTCAAATAGGATCCTTGAATCCAGACAGTAGCATTATACGAGATAAATATCACAATATAATATTTTAACTAAACGAGATATGTTTTAATGCAATCGAAATAATCACTAACTACCCTCAGTAATTCTTATTCAAAATGCACACAAAAATAAATTTAAATACCAAGTCCCATTTTGTTAATTTACTTAAATTGACCCAATTTATCATTCTCCTTAATTTATTATTATTTTAATTATAGCGGTCCTTTACACTTCCCCTTGTCAATCGCCAGTTGATCCGTTTAAACTGTCGATCTCGCAATATGATAAGGTTCCAGACACAAAACGACACAAACTCAAGTTGACCCATTTTAATTGTCAGTCCCCAAACATTATGTCGCCACCTATTTTAATACTCATTAATATCTTAGGCATTAATTCTCATATTCTCAATTTCTCATTTATCAAATTACCCCACCCTTATTATCGATGTGATATCCTCAAAATATCCCTTAGTCCCATACCTATGGGTCCTCAGTTTACACATACGTCCTACCCTATGAATATGATGAATTTCTAACAATAATAACATCCTAGTCTCATGCCTAGGCTAGTGCAATGATAATAAAACACAAAAATCATCCCACTCTAGAATCACCCATCCGTAAAATCTACACTCACTACTCTCATACCTAGCAAGCATAAATTATAACCAAGGCCTATCCACTAATCCTATACCTAGTAAGCATCCTATAATTAAGGTGAGCAATATACTACCCAAAAGTACCTCATCCCCGCGATGGCAAACGTGACTCAAACAAATCACACAAAACCTAATTCAATCTACACAAGATTGCAATTTAAACGTAAAGGCCCCCAATTAATTTAAGTTTCAATAATAATATCATCATCGATTTTCAACACAATTATATCCGTTCAATGATGTTATTTTAATTAACATGCAATAATATTCTATATGTCAAAATCATTCTCTTTTGTAAGTCATGTAATCTTTATAAGTGTGAACGTGTGTGAATTAACATATAAATAACCCCATAAATTCTACATGCGAACCTACAACCAAAAACCATAAATACCAAATAATCTAGCCTACGCACTCAGGGATTTCAAAGATTAATTCATATTCAAAAGTTTCATAAAAATAGTCCTAAAATATGGTGCCCACTTTCTCTAATTAAGTTACTAATTGATTTTTTTATCAAAAAGACATGATTAAGGGTTGGGACGACACTTAAATCGCATAATACTTGAGGAAAGGAATAGAGTATTCATGCCTGGGTATAAATCATTTGTAAATTCTAAATATATTGTTGGATTGCTCTCAAAAAATTAGTGAAGAGTCGTTCTTGAACAATCATGAGAAAACACCAATTAGGCCTTCAATATTGAGTCAAACACTTGATTAAGTTTGGGGCTAAAGTTTGTAGATGAAATGGAATAATTTTGGAGAGGTCTTCTGGTTGAAAAGTTAATGAAAAAATGATTTGAATAGCCATGCCACAAATTTTTTGTGATATATAAAGGATTAAGAGTTTGATTAAGAAAAGAGTTCTAATCAGATTCAAATACTAATAAAATATTTCGGACAATCGTATCATTATAATTAGCTTAAATTTGGGGGTATAGTAGCTAAAGACGAGAGGAAGAAACATAAAAAATTTCAGCTCGATCGGATGGTCGAATATTTTTATATACTTTTCTTTTCTAGAGAGTTTTATGTTATGAGGACTCTTATAAATGCCCCAAGACTTATACATACTCATATTAGGAGTCTTGTAATCTAGCTTTCCAAATTTCAAATATAAAAATTAATATATTTAATTATTAAAAAGTATTAAATCCAAAATCTTATTTTTCTCTAATTTTGAATTAATTAACTAATTTATTAATAAAAACACAGAGTGTTTCAATGATTATACGTACATATGGTGTAGATATTTATATATGGGTAAAATACATGATGTGAATTGCAATGATTATATATAACACGTGATAATGTTATATGGTCCAAAATTAGAATTGGTTAATTAAGTTAATGTGATAAATAATTATAAATCATATATTGAACATAGTCAGGATAGAGTAGTGTGACAGGAAGGATATTATCGAGAACTAGTTACGAGGTAGGTGACTAGGTGGATTATATAGAAAAGCGTTAGGTGTGCACAATAGTTAAGGGGTGAGTTGGTCCTCAAGGGAGTGCGACATTGGCTTAAATATGAAGAGCATTCATGCATTTTGATTTACTGTAATTTAATTCACTTGCTAAATACTTTCAAAATATTTTGGGGTCTAACCCTTGCTATAAAATATTTTCAAAACCTTTTAGGTATCTATCCATAAGGACGCCAAAATCATTTCAATTCCAGGGTTACAGAACTGGGGCATATGTGGATGTTGCAGGATTTTGACTTAGCTACTTCAGTAATTTCATTCCTAGAGTAGGATGCAGTCAGTATTTCATTTGAGCATGTCCCATTAGTTATTTCATTTGTTCCAGTCAAATGATGTACTTAGTTTATTTTCTGTTGGTTTATATTTTTTATTTGGGTTTTGTAGCCGGTGGTTTATTCGACAAAGATTGTATATTTCATTTTTAGTATGGTTTGACCCAATGATTGTGTGAATGATTGTGTGAATGGTTTGACCCAATGATTGACCCAATGATTGTGTGAATGGTTTAATATTGTGTTGCTATTTGATAAAAAGAAAAAATTGGCACCGTTTCTTTTCGATTACTAGGTGGTTAGTAAGTTTTAAAAAGTTTTCGACAGTTACGCTGAGAATAAACCAAATGAGATTCTTGTTTAATTTGATATAGGACTGATCACCCGGTATTTTATTAGGTGGGATGTCACAAAAGTGTATGCTATTATCGAATTTTTTTAACTATAATCTATAAATAAAAATTGAAAAAAAAGTTAAAACACTTTTTTCATATAATTGTGATAGTATATTTTTATTTAAACACTTAAAACAATTTTTTTCTATTTTTTTTCTTTTGATATTTTTTAAAAACAGTTTTTGTTTTTTAAAAATAAAATTATTTTATAAAATAGTTAAAATATTTTTTTAGTTAGAAAGATCTTTGTTAATTTTTAAAATAGTTATAAAAATTTAAAAATAGTTTTTACTAAAAACTTGTTAAAATAATAATTTATAAAAAAAATTGTATTTATAAAATAGTTATATGTTTTGTTTTAATTCTAAAACACTTGTAATTTTTTAAAACACATAAAAATATCTTTATATATGATATGTATTTTAGAAAAATAGTTCTTTTTCTTAAAAAGTTTTTAAATTTTTATAAAATATTTAAAAAGATAAGGTTAATTACACAATGACTACTCGAACTTTTCCCCCATTTTCACTTCGCCACCCATTCTTTTATTTCCTATGCTAAATACCTGGATTTTATTTAAACATGATTAAATTACCCTAATCCCTATCGGTGTTATGTTTAAGATGTAAAATTGGTCATGTGCATAGCATGAATGGCATTTTTGTATAAAAATATCCTCATGTGCCACACAAATGACTAATTTTCTGTGTAGAGCAGAATACCGTTGGGGTTTAGGGGTAATTTGACCCGTTTTAAAAAAAGTTAGGTGGTTTAGTATCGAAATTAAAACTTGGGGTGGCGAAGTGAAAATGAGGATAAAGTTTGAGGGGTCAAACTATAATTAACGAAAAAAATCTTTACGTTAAAATAAATATTTATTTTCAATATAAATATGTGTCAGTATTTTCCTTATAAATATGTGTACATGTATATACAAGTTAATATAAGGGTTATTTGGGTTCTGACCCGCATTTGTTATACCCATTTGGGTTTTCATTGCCAATTAAAAATTATTATATGTAGGGGCCTCTTTTTCACTTTTACTAACACTTTTATTTTTTTTCATATTTTTGTGACACATTTTTTTCCAAAAAGTGTCACTATAAGTGAAATACGGGGACCAAACATATAATAATTTTTAATTGGGGTCCAAAACCTAAACGGATATTACTAGTGGTGGCCAAAACCCATAATATAATATATGGGAGAAGAATTTAAAATTAACACTATAGTAAGGAGTTATATGGTGAAATGCATGGATGTCAATAGATTGTGTCTAGACTCGGACCCAATCCAGAATCGATCCATTTATCTAGATATGGATCATATTTTAAAATTCGATTATTCGATCACCCGTTTGCTCGATTACCCGATTCTTAAATGGATCGGATATGAACTAGTCCAATCCTATTCGTTAAGGACTCGATCTAATTTAATATAATATATAATATATACTATAAATATATTTTTATCAATATAACATGTAAGTATCATATATTAAAAATATGTATATTTATGTATAAAATAAATACTAGTAATATATGTTTCATTTATACTAATCATATACTTTAATATATTACAAAATATTAGTCTAAGATTAAAAAATAAAGAAGAGGGGTAAAATAAAAATAAATGTACATATCTGGCTAAACCCGATCTGATCCAATCAGATACGGATTCGAATTAGGATCTAATATTGTAGATCCGATTAAGACCCGATATGGATCCAAATCTGAATATGTGCTTACTAAATGGATTTGGATCTCCTTAGATCTGGTTCGAACCCGACTTATTGACAAATCGAGTGAAAAATGGTTGGTAGGTAATGAATAAAACTATATTGGATAATTCGGACCTTAAAATGAGTTAGTTAATGGTTAACTAACGAAATGCATAAAAATTGTGTTAAAACCCCAAGAAGTAAAAATCATAGAGAACTGACTCCATAACGAATAATTAATGAGGGTCAAATTTCAAGTAACCCTTCTTTTTAATGTATCGGGTTTGTTCGATATATTTGTATATTTTCAAATTTCATATATTTTCATATATTTTGTATATTTGATATATTTGAATATTTTTTTAATTGTTGTATATATTTCATGTAATTTTTAAATATCTTATATAGTTTGAATACATTTTTAAATATGTCATATATTTCGTATATTTCATATGTTTTTTTCTAAAATTTCATATATGTATATATTATTTGTATATAATTTGTGTAATTCGTATATCTCATATATTTTATATATGGTTATATTTCATATATTTTATATATTTTCATATATTACGTATATGTGTGTATATATGTGAGTGCAAGAAATCACAATTTGTGATTCTAAAGAGGAAAGGAGATAATGGAGTAAGAAATAATTACGACATACAATATTTATGTGATTCTGCAATTGCCTACATTTACGGAGGGTTTCTCAATTTTTATTGATTCTTTAGAGTTTAAGAATTACATGCACCGATGGCACCGGGGTCAAGGTTGTCTTTATAGTAGTAAAAAGTAGTTGAGTTGTGCATAAATTCCCCTAGCTTCTCATTGGCTTGTTGTCGACTTCAATTTATCTCCTCTGAGAATGTTTGGAGTCATTAAGATGTAATTAAGTGTTACTACCTACATGTTTGATTAATGATTTTCTTTATTGCACACATGCACGGATTTTGTTTGATTATTGTGTTTGTCTTATCACATGTTGGTTAGGTGTTTTCACTTCAATCCTATCCGTAAAACGAACCAAGGGCGGTAAATTTTGATAAGGAAATTGTGCATATAAGAACCGTTTTGTGAGTTTGTGTGCTTTATTTAAAAAACGGGGAAGGGTTGCGAAAGGTTCATTTTGCCTTTGCGAATACTAAGCCACCGTTAAGTTGGACCTAAAAAATGGAGGAATTTTATTATCCGGGGTCCAAAGAGGTTTAAAAAGAGCCCGAAAAAATTTAAAGGCAATAAAAAGAAATTCATGCCAATTATGGGCCATTTAGGTTTTTGCACCAATTCTCCAAAGTTTGAGAATTTAGTTTATCACCTCTGAAAGAAAATATATATAAGGGTGTTTGGTTGGAGATTTTAAACGGGTTTGCACGTCCTTCAAATTCTGGAAAAACGCTATATAGTTTTGGACGTTATTGGTGTGGAAATCACGTTGACTTTGATTTGTTGATTTGCATAAGACGATGTCATTTAAATTCAACAAATTTTTACACCAAAGGATTATTTTGATGTTCATTCGTTAGGAGTACACTATGCACCGTGCACATATAATTGATTGAGTTTATTTACCTATCGAATGTGTTCACAACCATTCATTCAATTCCATAACTTGGTTGTTTGAGTTTAAATCCATGGTGTCATTTTTGTATCCTATTTTTGTATAAAAATTTGAAAAGCCAAAAGTAGTTTGTGAAATTTTTTGGGACATACCTTTGCATGCGCTAGCTTGATCTTTATTTGATATGCACTTTATTGTGACACTCCATGTTTTGATTCTTTCTTCTTATCTGTGTATTTGGGGACATCATAAAAAGGGGGAGAAAGAATTATCACGGTATGGGGGAGGTTTTTTCATTATGGGGGAGATTTGATTATTAATGCTTTATTCTTATATCATTCAAACTCGATGCGTCACGAAGGTTTTTGCTTTATCTCATTGTGTAGGTACGAAAATTGAAGATCATGACGTTGCACACCCTGATGAGAAAAGCTTTGAGAGTTTTGATGTTGAAGAAAAAATTTGAGAACCTGCAAATTTTACCTTTTCAGTTTTGGGATTCATGGGAAGGTAGATTTGTATAGGCCGTTTGGTATTAGATAATTCGGTTATTTTTATCCACGTACCGGCATAGACATAGGGGCAAATTTGTAAGGACATATTTTTTATAAGTCCGTCACAATTAATTATGTCGTATACCGCTACAAGTCGCCGAAGAATTGAAGAAGTTTCCATCTACAAAAGACGAATCCGAATTACAAGTGGTCTTCAACATTCAAGCCCAACAATATGAACTTTGGTAAGATATTGTTTTAAAGTTTCATTTACATTTCATATTAAGAGTGTTGGGATATTTTTAAAAAGGTTTTAAAAAGCTTTTATATAAAAATGTTTTTAAAGAGGTTTTATAAATGTTTGTGAAAAAATGCTTCAGCAGTAAACGTACCTCGGTTTCGACGCCAAGGTCGTTTAAGGGAGATATCAATCTCGTTCGAACGACATTGGGAAGTCGTGCGTAGTCGTTACAACGACACGTGATCTCGTTCGCACGAGATGTCATTCTCGTTCGAGCGAGATGACTTTTAGGCTGACACGCTGCTGTAATGCTTATCTTTTTACCAACTAAAATTTTGTATAAAAAGGGGTTTTGGCAGCCTAGAAAAACGTGGAGAACAATTTCAACTTTTGAGAGTCTTATTCTTTTGAAACTTTTGTGGATCTGCCCAGATTTAATACAATACCTTTTGGAAGAAAGTTTTTCTCCAACAATTTTAAGGGTCCAATGTTTTATTTTTTTAATTCACAAAATCCCAATTACTTTTATGTGAATTGTTTTGTGGAACCCAAGAACATATTTTTCTTTGGTTTATTCTTTGTGGGGAAAACTCTACAACAGACAGCTGCGTTTTATTGTGGAGGGAATCCTTATAAATTTCACATCTTATGGAGGAGCTGTCTTCTTCTTCGCTGCTGCCCTCCGGAAAAGGGAAAGTTCTAGCCTAGGCATCGGAACCGACACCTGCGGGTATTTCGTATGTCACCATATTTCATTGTAATCCGTGTAAGCCGTTTTCTTACAAAATTATAGTGAAATAAAAGATTTTGCCCTTCGGGGATTTTTTCTGAATATTTGTGTCACATGCTTTATTTATTTATGGGTTGACACATGCACTTTTAGATGCATGTTTAGGGGCTGGATTAATTTGGTTTAAAAATATACTCTAATTAAATATGTGTGCCAAATTTGATATTTGTGAATTTAATCAATTATCACACAGTCTCGTTTTCTCAAATTGGTATCAGAGCGGGTTACGCTAATTTATCGCGTGATCCTGATTTTTCAAGGATTTATTTTTTTTGATACATTTTGACTTCTCACGTCGTCAAATTTGTATCGGAGCAGGTTGCGCTAATTTATCTTGTATTCCAATTTTCCGTAAAATTGTGTGATACTGATTTTTATTTTATTTAAAAAAAAACTGTTTTATCATACGCTAGTTGTGCATTTTTATATATTTTTGCCAGCGTTGTGACATGTACTTTTTGTATAGATATTTGCTTTTGAAATTTTTTGAAAAATACAAAAAGATTTTATTTTGACAAAAAATTTGAAAAATCTAAAAAGATTTTTTGTATTTTGTTTGCACCGTTTAAGGATGGACACTTAGGATGATCAAGTCACAACATCATTCCATATTTTTCATGTGACTATTTGATAGTGTATTGAGACAATATGTCAATTCATGCATATGCTTTATAATGTTTGGAGTCATTAAGATGTAATTAAGTGTTACTACCTACATGTTTGACTCATGATTTCCTTTATTGCACACATGCACGGATTTGTTTGATTATTGTGCTTGTCTTATCACATGTTGGTTGAGTGTTTCACTTCAATCCTGTCCGTAAAACGATCTAAGCGCGGTAAATTTTGCTAAGGAAATTGTGCATATAAGAACCGTTTTGTGAGTTTGTGTGCTTTATTTAAAAAACGGGGAAGGGCTGCGAAAGGTTCATTTTGCCTATGCGAATACTAAGCCACCGTTAAATTGTACCTAAAAAATGGAGGAATTTTATTATCCGGGTCCAAAGAGGTTTAAAAAGTGCCCGAAAATTTTTAAAGGCAATAAAAAGAAATTCATGCCAATTATGGGCCATTTAGGTTTTCGCACCAATTCTCCAAAGTTTGAAAATTTAGTTTATCACCTCTAAAAGAAAATATATATTAGGGTGTTTGGTTGGAGATTTTAAACGGGTTTGCACGTCCTTGAAATTCTTGAAAATGCGCTATATAGTTTTGGACGTTATTAGTGTGGAAAGCACTTTGACTTTGATTTGTTGATTTGCATAAGACGATGCCATTTAAATTCAACAAATTTTTACACCTAAGGATTATTTTGATGTTCATTTGTTAGGAGTACACTCTGCACCGTGCACATATAATTGATTGAGTTTATTTACCGATCGAATGTGTTCACAACCATTCATTCCGTTTCCATAACTTGGTTGTTTGAGTTTAAATCCATGGTGTGATTTTCGTATCCTATTTTTGTATAAAAATTTGAAAAATCAAAAATAGTTTGTGAAATTTTTTGGGACATACCTTTGCATGCGCTTGCTTGATCTTTATTTGATATGCATTTTATTGTGACGCTCCATGTTTTGATTCTTTCTTCTTATCTGTCTATTTGGGGACATCATAAAAAGGGGGAGAAAGAATTATCACGTTATGGGGGAGGTTTTTACATTATGGGGGATATTTGATTATTAATGATTTATTCTTATATCATTTCAAACTCCATGCATCACGAAGGTTTTTGCTTTATCTCATGTGTGTAGGTATGAAAATTGAAGATCATGATATTGCACACCCTGATGAGAAAAGCTTTGAGAGTTTTGATGTTGAAGAAAAAATTTGAGAACTTGCAAATTTTACCTTTTTAGTTTTGGAATTAATGGGAGGGTAGATTTGTATAGGCTGTTTGGTATTAGATAATTCGGATATTTTTATACATGTACCGGCATAGACATAGGGGGATATTTGCAAGGACCTATTTTGTATTAGTCCGTCATAATTAATTATGTCGTATACCGCTACAAGTCGTCGAAGAATTGAAGAAGTTTTCATCTAAAAAAGATAAATCTGAATTACAAGTGGTCTTCAACATTCAAGCCCAACAATATCAACTTTGGTAAGATATTGTTTCAAAGTTTCATTTACATTTCATATTAAGAGTGTTGGGATATTTTTAAAAAGGTTTTAAAAATCTTTTATATAAAAATGTTTTTAAAGAGGTTTTATAAATGTTTGTGAAAAACCTCTTCAGCAGTAAACGTACCTCGATTTCGATGCCACGGTCGTTCAAGCGAGACATCAATCTCGTTCGAACGACATTGGGAAGTCGCGCGTAGTCGTTCAAACGACACGCAATCTCGTTCGCGCGAGATGTCATTCTCGTTCAAGCGAGATGAATTTTATGCTGACACGCTGCTGTAATGCTTATCTATTGACCAACTCAAATTTTGTATAAAAAGGCGTCTAGGCAGCCTAGAAAAATGTGGAGAACGGTTTCAACTTTTAAGAGTCTTGTTCTTTTGAAACTTTTGTGTATCTGCCCAGATTTAATTCAATACCTTTTGGCAAAAAGTTTTTCTCTAACAATTTTAAGGGTTCAAATGTTTTATTTTTTAATTAACAAAATCCCAATTACTTTTATGTGAATTATTTTGTGGAACCCAAGAACATATTTCACTTTGGTTTATTCTTTGTGGGGAAAACTCTACAACCGACAGATGCGTGCTATTGTTGAGCGAATCTTTATAAAGTTCACATCTTATGGAGGAGACGTCTTCTTCTTCACTACTGCCCTCCTAGAAAGGGAAAGTTCCTGCCGAGACATCGGAACCGACACCTGCGGGTATTTCGTATGTCACCCTATTTCATTGTAATCCGTGTAAGCCGCTTTCTTACAAAATTATAGTGAAATAAAAGGTTTTTCCCTTCAGGGATTTTTTATGAATATTTGTGTCACATGCTTTATTTATTTATGGGTTGACACACGCACTTTTAGATGCATGTTTAGGGGCTGTATTAATTTGGTTTAAAAATAGACTCTAATTAAATAAGTGTGCCAAATTAGATATTTGCGAATTTAATCAATTATCACATAGTCTCGTTTTCTCAAATTGGTATCAGAGCGGGTTACGCTAATTTATCGCGTGATCCTGATTTTTCAAGGATTTTTTTTATATACAATTTGACTTCACACGTCATCAAATTGGTATCAGAGTAGGTTGCGCTAATTTATCGCGTATTCCTATTTTTCGCAAAATTGTGTGATACTGATTTTTTTTTAAAAAAAAACATTTTTGTCATACGCTAGTTATGCATTTTGATATATTTTTGCCAGCGTTGTGACATGTACTTTTTGTATGAATTTTTGCTTTTGACAATATTTGAAAAATACAAAAAAAAATTATTTTGACAAAAATTTTGAAAAATCTAAAAATATTTTTGTATTTTGTTTGTACCGTTTATGGATGGACACTTAGGATGACCGAGTCACAACATCATTCCATATTTTTCATGTGACTATTTGATAGTGTTTTGAGACAATATGTCAATTCATCCATGTGTTTTACAATGTTTGGAGTCATTAAGATGTAATTAAGTGTTACTACCTACATGTTTGACTCATGATTTACTTTATTGCACACATGCACGGATTTGTTTGATTATTGTGCTTGTCTTATCATATGTTGGTTGGGTGCTTTCACTTCAATCTTGTCCGTAAAACGAACCAAGCACGATAAATTTTGATAAGGAAATTGTGCATATAAGAACCGTTTTGTGAGTTTATGTGCTTTATTTAAAAAATGGGGCAGGGCTGCGAAAGGTTCATTTTGCCTCTGTGAATAATAAGCCACTGTTAAATTACACCTAAAAAAATGGAGGAATTTTATTATCCGGGGTCCAAAGAGGTTTAAAAAGAGCTCAAAAAAATTTAAAGGCAATAAAAAGAAATTTATGCCAATTATGGGCCATTTAGGTTTTTGCACCAATTCTCCAAAGTTTGAGAATTTAGTTTATCACCTCTAAAAGAAAATATATATGAGGGTGTTTGGTTGGAGATTTTAAACGGGTTTGCACGTCCTTGAAATTCTTGAAAATGCGCTATATAGTTTTGGACGTTATTGGTGTGGAAAGCACTTTGACTTTGATTTGTTGATTTGCATAAGACGATGTCATTTAAATTCAACAAATTTTTACACCTAAGGATTATTTTGATGTCCATTCGTTAGGAGTACACTGTGCACCGTGCACATATAATTGATTAAGTTTATTTACCTATCGAACGTGTTCACAACCATTCATTCCGTTTCCATAACTTGGTTGTTTGAGTTTAAATCCATGGTGTGATTTTTGTATCCTATTTTTGTATAAAAATTTGAAAAATCAAAAATAGTTTGTGAAATTTTTTGGGACATACCTTTGCATGCGCTTGCTTGATCTTTCTTTGATATGCATTTTATTGTGACGCTCCATGTTTTGATTCTTTCTTCTTATCTGTCTATTTGGGGACATCATAAAAAGGGGGAGAAAGAATTATCACGTTATGGGGGAGGTTTTTTCATTATGGGGGAGATTTGATTATTAATACTTTATTCTTATATCATTTCAGACTCGATGTGTCACGAAGGTTTTTGCTTTATCTCATGTGTGTAGGTACAAAAATTGAAGGGGGCATTGTTGCACACCCTGATGAAAAAAGCTTTGAGAGTTTTGATGTTGAAGAAAAAATTTGAGAACTTGCAAATTTTACCTTTTCAGTTTTGGGATTCATGGGAGGGTAGATTTGTATAGGGTGTTTGGTATTAGATAATTCGGTTATTTTTATGCATGTACCGGCATAGACATGGGGGGAGATTTGTAAGGACATATTTTGTATAAGTCCGTCACTATTAATTATGTCGTATACCACTACAAGTTGTCAAAGAATTGAAGAAGTTTTCATCTACAAAAGACGAATCCGAATTACAAGTGGTCTTCAACATTCAAGCCCAACAATATGAACTTTGGTACGATATTGTTTTAAAGTTTCATTTACATTTCATATTAAGTGTGTTGGGATATTTTTAAAAAGGTTTTAAAAAGCTTTTATATAAAAATGTTTTTAAAGAGGTTTTATAAATGTTTGTGAAAAACTGCTTCAGCAGTAAATGTACCTCGGTTTCGACGCCAAGGTCGTTCAAGCGAGAAATCAATCTCGTTCGAACGACATTGGGAAGTCGCGCGTAGTCGTTCGAACGACACGCGATCTCGTTCGCGCGAGATGTCATTCTCGTTCGAGCGAGATGACTTTTAGGCTGACACGCTGTTGTAATGCTTATCTTTTGACCAACTAAAATTTTGTATAAAAAGGGGTCTTGGCAGCCTAGAAAAACGTGGAGAACAGTTTCAACTTTTAAGAGTCTTATTCTTTTGAAACTTTTGTGTATCTTGCCAGATTTAATTCAATACCTTTTGGCAGAAAATTTTTCTTCAACAATTTTAAGGGTTCAAATGTTTTATTTTTTAATTCACAAAATCCCAATTACTTTTATGTGAATTATTTTGTGGAACCCAAGAACATATTTTGCTTTGGTTTATTCTTTGTGGGGAAAACTCTACAACCGACAGTTGCGTGCTATTGTGGAGGGAATCCTTATAAAGTTCACATCTTATGGAGGATACGTCTTCTTTTTCACTACTGCCCACCTGGAAAGGGAAAGTTCCTGCCGAGACATCGGAACTGACCCTTGCGGGTATTTCGTATGTCACCCTATTTCATTGTAATCCGTGTAAGCCGCTTTTTACAAAATTATAGTGAAATAAAAAGTTTTTCCCTTCAGGGATTTTTTCTGAATATTTGTGTCACATGCTTTATTTATTTATGGGTTGACACATGCACTTTTAGATGCATGTTTAGGGGATGGATTAATTTGGTTTAAAAATAGACTCTAATTAAATAAGTGTGCCAAATTATATATTTGCGAATTTAATCAATTATCACGCAGTCTCGTTTTTTCAAGAAATTATATAGTGTAAAAATATTTTTTTAATTAAAATTTCAGGCCGATTCCTGTTATATATTTTAAACATCACATTTTTTTGTTAACTTTTTGCATTTGGGCCGATTTGAGAATCACATGGAGCAATATCTCTTCATAATTGACTTAACTCTATTTCACTATTTGTAACACTTTTATGAAAAAATAAAAAAAGTAGGGAGCTTCGCAATTTAACCTCTACATTATAAGATTATTGTAATACCCTGTATTTTAATGGATTAATATAATTATTTTTTGTGTGGTATGTATGTATATATATATATATATATATATATATATATATAGAGAGAGAGAGAGAGAGAGAGAGAGAGAGAGAGAGAGAGAGGGAGAGTTATATAAATAAATCAAAATATAAGACATAGTAAAATGTTAATTAACTATTTTAATGTGACTGTGTATTATGGGAGACTACAGAACAATTTGGGATTCGGTATTGAGGGTTTCCTTATTTGGATTATCTCCTCGGTGCCGGATTCCAATGATTGAGAAGTAGTTAACTACAATAAAAAGTTGCACCAAATTAATTAATAAATAATTGATTATGAACTTTAATCGGCTTATGTGATAATAGGTTTTGGGAATATGATATAAATTTTGAGGTTGTCAATTAATATGGATTGAGAACATTTATAATGGTGGTTTGCGACTTAAAATAGTATATTTTTGGACCCATAGGGTTAGTATAGGACGAGGGAAGCTTTTGTACCATTTAAGGGTTATTTTGGGCAATTTTGCTATGGTCCCATTTTAATCCCAAGGCCAATTTCTAAAATTAAAGGAGCTAGTGAAACCTTAGGAGTCTCATATGTGACATAAACATAATTATGGGGATCTTATAACTTGGAGATAATAAGACTCAAAGAAGAGGAGATAATTCTAGAAGATCTTGACCATTTTTCTTCAACAAATTTTTAGACAAGTTTAATTAGAATACTGAATAATTGATTTTGATTTAAATTATGCCTATCTATATAAATTTAAACCCAAAATATGATTAAAATCTAATTTGTAGGATTTGAATTGAACAAATTCGTAATTAAACTAATTGAGTGGAAATTAGTGTCAATTTGTCTTGGTTTTTGTTAATTTCTACCTAAATCTAAGTTGAAATTGTTAGATTATGCATAAGAATTTAATTTTATTTGAATCCTTTATAAACATCTTGTATATATGCATAAATCTGTAGAGAGTGGAATCAAATTGATCGAATTTGGAATTCTAGGGTTCTTAATAGATAATTGGGTTGTTGTTTCAAATCTTGAATTAGAATTAGTATTTCAGTGATAGAAATATGTTTAAATCATGTTTATTTGTGAAGCCATTGTTTAGACGTTATATTAATATTATAAGGAGGTTTCAGGGCCGTTATTGTAGTTTTAGTTTGAGTTTTGTTGAGTTGGATAAGATGAAGACCAAAGTGGATTTTTTTTTTAGCCAATATGTATCGATCGATCAATGCTGCCAGATTTTTGGCAATTTTGGCTATGGGTTTATTGGACTGGATTATGGGTTTGCAGATAATGTAGGTTTTCCTTTGAATTGAATTAACTCTAGTAAACCATGTTATTTTGGTGGTTAATAGGTTTCTAATTTATGGACAATTCATCATTTACCTAACTTAAATAAAAATAATAAAGTGAATTATGATTAGATTGTCACGTGTTATGAGAATCTTTTTCATTGGGTTATATGTGTAAAATGCATACCTTGCATTTACTCATGGATATCTTACCATAGGGGGATTTCTTTATGGGGTACGTACGACACAGGCCACGATGACGTCCTGATCAGTAGATGAGTAAGCCTTGATCATAGAACCCCCTGATCATACGTTTAGGTATCCGTATCTGAGATGGTTATGTAGGGAGATTTCATTATATAGACTTGGTTATGGTAGGCTATATGAGTGAAGGTCATGCCTGGTGTATCTTCCTTTTTCTCGTGTTAAGGCTTTAGGTTTGGGATGACCTAAGACTATACTTGGTACGCATGAGTGATCCCCGAGGGTAATAGGAACAGGCCTTCATTACTTTGACTGACTTAAGTGAGAGCCTATTTCTATGGTAAAAATTGTAGATCATGCTTATAGACTTTGTGACTATCCTATTTCTTTAATACACTCGAGATTATTTAGCATAATGAATATTATGAATCCATTAGTTGTATTCAATGGTGTAGAATAAAACTTAAGTATGCGTTCACTTAGGAGTGAAAATTTATATGCATGTAATAACTAGGATTGTCGAGTAAGATAAATCTAAAGACATTAAAATGCAATAGGTATGATTATGGTTATGATTTGTTCCAATTCAGTTATACATTTATTCTCTTTAGACTTGTCGTTAATGTTGTAGATTTATATTTAAGGACCAAGACATCCCATGTCACAGCCTTGATAGATCTTGTTGATGTCACTCCTCCTTATCGTTGCTGATACTAAATGGCATGTAGCTGTCCCTGGCTTGCATGGTAGCTTCAATCATCATTTCTAATATTTTTAGTTTAGCGTGAATATTCATGCATAGTAATTATACATTTCATGTTTTGAGAGTTTGGCTTGTATGTTATAGTTGACTATACAGATTTTTCTTAGCATGTAATATGGTATCAGGGTTGAGGAATATTTTACTTGTCTATTACTTATCTATATTCAAGTTTCATTTTTTTTTGTATGTTTCAGCATTTACGTATGCTTAGAATGGCACTTAATTATTCAAACTTCTGTATAGTTTAATTTAGACCTGATCAACATATTATTAGATATTATGGGGTGTCATAATTATTCTACTTTGCACTAACATGTTTTTTAACACTAAGAATCCCCACTCTTATTCAATATATTATAGGCAATAGGATAAAAAAGCATAACATATATGGATGATAACATTTTACCTATGGATCATAATATTTTACCTATATATTATGAAAAATAAGTATATATGCAACACATAGATTGCATTAAAAAAGGATAGAGAAGAAATGATTTTATTTTAAAATATTTTTATTTTGTCTGAGACCAATATAGAAATTTAAAAAAAATCTTATATATGATGATTTTTAATATAAAAATGATCAGAACTGACACAAATGATTAATCATGACGCTTTTTGTAACAACCTCCATTTTCTCATGTAATGGTTGCAAACATGATATGCCAAAGATGGGTCTTGTTTCTCAATTAATACCATTCTCAGCATCAAACCATATAAAATATTTATTTTTAATCTGGATTGGAACTAAAACTGAATTTAAATTAATAACCAAGATAAGTATAAGTCCAACATCCACATGGTATAAATGAAAACAAACATCAACATAAGTATCTCAAACTGACTGACATACTATAGGCTTCGGGCTTATGATACAATAATTCCAAAAGTAAAATATTGAAATAAAGAAACCACCTGATCTAGAATCAATGATCTAAACTTCCATAAGTAAAATTAGACATCAAGGTTGATCTCTCAATAATCCTACTATCCCTATATAGGAAAACCTTGGGGGAGGGCATTTATAATTTTGGGTCAGCACCGGAGAGTTACAAGAATTAACTTACTGCATTTTAAATGAAAAAATACAGTTATTTCAAAGTAACTATCCCCCATACGTTAAGTACCTTACCCCTCGCCTAAGTGCAGTACTACACGTATAACTACCCAAGCCCGAGATAATGATTAATGATTGTGACAATTTAATATAATATGCATCTAGCATAGCTAACATACTGAAATGCCACCTCCCAAAGTATCACATTTATATATTACTCATAAAATAACATAAGCATCTATTACGCATACTACATAATATCGGGTCTGTAATTTATTGTCTACATTCATAGAAAAATAGATTAATCTCATTTAATTTATTTGATTGAATCGTAATCATTTACATTCATGATATCACTTCCCAGAGTATCCAAATCATTTTATTTGTAAAAGTGATATAGACATCTATTATGCACACTACATAGTATGGGGTCTGTAATTAATTGTCTACATTCTTAGATAGACATATTAATCTAATTTAATATATATATATATATATATATATATATATATATATATATATATATATATATATCTGTGTGTGTGTGTGTGTGTGTGTGTGTGTGTGTGCCTGCGCACGCGCGCGCGTATGTGTATGTCCATCCATATATGTGACACTCAAAGGCATATACCACTAGTGTATCATTCGTTCTCTATCGGTAAGTCCGAAGGAATCTCTTTTCCAATCAGACACCACAAAACACAGGCAAGTGGGGAGGTCCCTATGTAATATAATAGTTCATGGCCCATACCCAACGGTGACAAAGGATCCCAACATTTACACTTATCTCCCGTAAGGGGTGTTGCTACGTAGTACATATAATAATGACCTACACAATGCCTAGCCCACCTGTGCTGACGTATGCTCCGATGTCCATGAACATAAGTATGTCAATACAAATCTATAAATACATATTTATACCACACAATATGTATAGATAATTAACTCTATAATTACCCACTTCTACCCCTCGCCCCCCCCCCCCCCCCCCCCCCCGAAAAATCATAATTTCCAATTAATATTTTTACGTTTGGATTTAGCCACCTAGTGAAATGAACGATTACTATTTTCTAATAGCACCACCCCGCATTAGTATCCATAAGAAGATCCCACATTAATAATCGACCATCTAGTTAATTATTAAATATCATTCTTTTTATAAAAAGGTTTAACCATCTAGTTAAATGAAATTCACCATTTAGTATTTGTATTATGAAAACATTTTTTTTATAAATTCTCCATTCGTCCAAACACTATCCCACCAACACATTTTGGGTTTGAACTGAATCTCGGTCCCACCTCAACCTGCCTCGGAGGCCGAATCGATTCACCTTTTAGGCCGAAACCTAGATCTACAACGATTTCTCAATACAGGATTTACAAATTCAACCATAAACTTGGTTCTTCTAGTTTATAACCATATATAAACAACAAAGCGGGTCTTTAGGGCTTAGTTTGTCATCTTAGACTAATTATTTACATAAATTGACAACGACTTCAATGCCCTAAATCCCCGAATTTTAGCCCGTTTATACATCTATAGAAATCAGACACATCTACAGAAATCAGATTTCTCACTTCTAAATGCCATAAGATTCTAATCATATGCAATGATTCAACTATCAAAATTTCCAGATTCTAAACTTCAATACTAATTCTCCATACATTTATCAAGATTGCTAATTTTACCCAATATTCCTAGGGCATAAATTCTATCACCCAATTCAATATTAACATCATCCTAAATTCTGAATTTAACTACCATATCTCAAATTTATGTCCCCTACAAGAATGTGATTAAATCACCTCTTTCTATCATTAAATATAATATAAAAATCCAAAATTTTCATGGGGAAACACAACAATGAATTAATAAATAATATGGACATTTAAATTAAGCAAGAAAATTCTTGCCTGGATAACTTGGTTGAATGATCTTCAGTTGAATCCCTTAGCCTCCTCCTTGAGTTATTCCCCTTGGCTCTTTAGTCTCCTCTTCCCTTTAACTTTTGGTATCCTTTGACTGCTAAGTTTACGTTTGGTTAAATGTGGGGAGTCTCTTGACCTCCCCCCTTAACTTATATTACACCAAATCTCGAGTTAGGCCAAAAGTTCAATTTTTAGACCCCCAAATGGGCCCGAACCAATAATTAAACTAGTCTAATAATCTCCCAATTTATATACCTATACCCCTAGACTGTTATTAAAGGTATGACACACCTAAACGAGCCCATAAAGTCCCCCAAAATGGGTCCCAATTATTTTTACCAAACATACACATTTTCATTGCATTTGATCACTACATGACCATAAGTTAATTAACATTCAATTTATTTTTCATGAGTGAACCCATTATGCCAAACTCAATCCTATTAAACATGTAGTCATGAATAATCATTTCTCCTCAATTTAATTTTAATCCTACCAATTTAATTCAAATCCCACCGATTTAAGTTATTCTCGAGATTCATTTCAAAATTATTTAATTAAATTCTTTCACAATATTTTATTCCAAAAATGCGGGTTTACATCTCCCCCCTAACAATGGAATTCCGTCCTCAAAATTCACTGAAAGGCAACATCACATTTTAATCCGCACAAATATCACAAGTTTTATACTCAAATAGTCCATACTCATATCCTATGAGATAAAAGAAAACGGCTCGTTTATGCCTGTCATGATATCACTAGGATGTCCATACATCACATAGTACATGTACACACACATGCACAAACATCAAATGTGGATGACACCTATACATCAAACCCTAACCATACATACCATGTATATCTATAAAGAAAAGAATATCCAAATAACCTGTTGACCATGACTTAAATTTGTCTAGAAATTGTCCCACTTATTCCACTAGTGGTGTAAATAGTACTAAGTGCTTTCATCAATGCACTCCTCGGCCTTACTAGCCTAAACTCATATAATATATCATTGCTCGATACTTTATATCTCCACACATATCAAACGTAGTAACAAAACATCGTAGAACCCAACATCTCTCAACTCCCGACCTTAGCCAATTTCATACGTGGGATGTCTCACAAGCGAAATCCAAATAAGGAATCCTCCCAATACATTAATGCATAGCTTATTCAATTATTAAGATCCATCAGTCCAGGACTTGAGGAAAAAGTGGAAAATATTTTATGCTAATCACATAGATTTTAACTTGATCCAATTTCAACAAAAGGCTCGTCACTTCCAAGAGATACACTAAATCCCGATAAACTTATCAATTCGATAATGCCAAGAACATAATGTTTATTTTTACTCATACGATAAGACATCCTTTGTTCATTATCAAGTTTAGTAGAGTGCTTAATTACTTCTAAGACTCCAAAGACCCACTAACTCCTATAAGGGCTACTACTGCCTAATTTTGATGACATCGTCATTATTTTAACATTATTCATGAATGTACATATCTTTATGTAACCGAGATTGTCACTAGTCATAAAGTTCGCCAAAATTACCAAATGCCTTTTACCATACGAATGTTTCTCATTTTTTATATCCCTTTCGGAGAAAATAAATCTGTCTCTCGATAACTCTGGCGTTTACTTACCTTTTAATGTATGCCATCATTAGCATCTAGTCTATGTCCACAATCCCGGGTTGAACATTCATTGTACCCTTACTTGGAGGAATACATTAGTAACCCATCCTGAAATCTTCATATTGTTATTCCTACTCTAGATAAGGCAACTCTTCCCAATTTATGCGAATCTCGCGTTTATAATCCCAATGCCCGTATAAAATTCTCACTGTAGACGATATATAACTCCTTTGAACCATCATGGGTCCTGCGATACTATCTCCAAAATTTCATAATTGGGCACCTACTTGTCCATTTACCTACCTTAGTGCATCAACAAATCACACATCTACGATGCACGAGCCACACATACTCGTACAAGTTTTCCAATTAAGTCTCCCCTCATATTTCGAAATTACACGGTAACCCTGCTCCTAGGTCCAAACAATTGTATTTGATTTTCATCGAAATCACGAACGATGTAATAACACAATAAATCTTGCCCAATATTAGTACATCATCAATTAATGCTCTATACTCAGAAATTTATTCCACCCGCAATATCTCTCCTAAAAACTTCCACAATCGTATCCTTACGCAATTCTCTCTATACTTTATAAAATCATTGTTGATGTAAAAAATTAGACCACTCTAATAATTCAATCACAGATTAATAAATGAGACAAAGAATTTTAAAGTGGTTCAGACTTATAAGAATGGCCTACGTCCACTATTGTTTTATTGCTGAGTGTTTAGGAATTCTCGATTACAAATTATCTCAAGAAATTCCGGTCTGGGTCCCCTTTACAATGAGGATTGTACAATGTATTTATAGCCCTGAGGCTGTAATGTGAAAGGGTACTACATTAAATGATATACATATGAAAGGGTAATACATTTAATGCCCTATTTGCGTGCGCGTCCAAATGATAAGCATTTAATGAGCATTTAAACTGTTGGTATCCTTCTTCAAGGTGCAGCTTGGACCGCCATGAGTTGCTCGAACCGCCTAAGCTTCTCAGTATTTAAGAGTTCCTCGGAGAGGCATTGTTCCTCGGAGCTTGTGAGTTCCTCAGGGAACTAGTCTTCCTCGTTGTAGTCTTGTTCCTCGGAGCGAGTGGGTTCCTCGAAAGTGTTTGTTGTTTCCATGTAGATAGCCACGTGTCTTCATATGATTGGTCCATGTCAGCAGATTAATTTTGGTATCAACAGAAGCCCCCAATGTTTCATAGTTCAAAATTTGAGGAGTATGGAACATTCTTTCTCGAATTATGATAGCTTTAAATAGTCTTCCTGATTTTTAGGAGCGTTTCCCTTGTATTTATTTCTCCTTCCCAATTCGTAGAATCATGCTTTTTTGGACTTTTTTGTGTGCTTCGATTCCCGCGTTACTTTTTGTCTTCTTAGCTGCTGTTGTCCGCTTCGATTCCCGTGTCACTTTTCTTCTTATTGATGATTGCTTTTCTTTCTCTGCTAGTTTCTGGCCAGGATGGAACTGCTATCTGGCCATGATACAAAGTTGTTGCAACAATGCAATGAGTACTTTAAGGTTGGTCACACAGACTTAAGTGCTGCACAAGTTTCTGACATCCTTGGTCATGATGCTTCAGAACAGGCTGTTGAAGCATATCAGTACCTGAAGTGTCTACTTAACCGAGAAGTGGCTAATAATGTGGCTTACTATGAAATGATCGAGGATCTCCAGTGTACCCTCGAAGACCTTCAGAATCAATACAAGGAATCAACTGCCCTGTTGCATGAGGGGTACGAAAAGAAGTATAAGCTGATTATGGCTGATAAGGGCTACGAGAAACTTTTTGCTGGGTATGATCTGAGGGAGAGAACTTTGAAGGGTGAGGTCGAGGAATGTAGACAGATTGCTGAGTTGCTGTAAAAGGAAAACAACAATTTGCAGAAAGAGCTATCACAGTTGAAGTCTGCAGCCTCTTCTTCAACATCCCTAATCCCAGTGACTGACGAGGGATTTTCATTCTTAGAAGTTGAGAATGCCAAGTTGAGGGAAGAATTGGACGCCTTGAAGAGATCGGGCCCTTCCACACCTTCTCGCGGTCAAGCAAGAGCTCCTCGGGGATGAGGAAGAGCAGCTCGTGTCCTTGTCGAGGAACAGAGAACTCAGTTTGCGTTAGAGAACCAAGCTTTCCAATTAATGGCGAAGAACCAGGCTTTGTCTGATATGTCAAAGAAAATTAGGGACTTGGAAAAACAGCTCTCTGCGCAGAAGTCCGTCTTGAAGAATAAGGAGATTTTCATTAAGAATCTCCATGAGCAGCTAGAAAGGCTAACATATCAATTCCACAAACAGCCCAGGGAGTTCTGGATGGCTGGATACAACGAATCACTATTCCACTTGGATGATCGTATCCAGAATGCCAATAATGAGGGCTACAAGCAAGGCTGGTTGCATGCCTTAGGTGTGTTGAAGCTCGAACAAGGCCATTATCTGTGGGACTACCATGATCCCAGGTTGCTCGACTTGCCTGTGCCACCATACAATTTGGACATGGATTGGATCCCTGGTCGGGCCATTCCTCGGAGCTTAATTTCAAGATACCTCGGTAACTACAATCTTCACTCTCAAGTCGAGGTATCTCGTCCCAAGCATCTTTTATATCGACCATCCGTGATGAATACAAGGATATTGAAAGATCTTAATTTCATCAATTCTCCTCTGTCTTTAAATGATCCGTCTGCTGGCGAGGAACCTGTGTCAAAAGCAGAGGGGAAGAGACCAGTAGAATAGGAATTTTTTGATGTAATAGTTAGTATACATTTCAATATCAATGTACTTGTAATTTATTTTGAATTCAATGAAAGATATTCATTTTTGTTTGCAAATCTTGATTGCTACTGTCTTGTAATTATCAAACATTTTATATTTATGCATATCTGTTAAAAAGATAGCAATATTGTGTTATCTGTCGACCAACTCATTAACAATTAAAAAGTTATAAGTATCAATAATGTTGCTCGATCACTTAATAATAAAGTAATGAGTATAAAAATGTTTATTAAAATTTTTCCAACCAATAAGGTTGTTAACTTATGCTTGTCGACCAACTACAGATAGTGGGTTTTTATCCCCGACCAGCCATACTTGGTAGATTTTTATCTTTTTCATAAAATGCGTCCTACCAACCAAGGTCGATAAATTCCACTTGTCGACCAACTACAGATAGTGGGTTTTTATCCCCGACCAACCATAGTTAGCAACTTTTGCACTTTCTGGAATAATCTTACCTCCCGACCAACATAAGTTGGCATTTTCGAGAATATACGTACCTTCCGACCAACATATGTTGGCATTTGAGAGCATATTTTGTTTCCTAGCCAAACAGGTTGGAATTTTTAGGAATATATCGTTTCCTTGCCAAATAGGTTGGCATTTTTAGGAATATATCGTTTCCTAGCCAAACAGGTTGGCATTTTTAGGAATATTTCGTTTCCTAGCCAAACAGGTTGGCATTTTTAGGAATATTTTGTTTCCTAACCAACCGAGGTTGGCATTTTTAGGAATATTTTGTTTCCTAACCAACCGAAGTTGGCATTTTTAGGAATATTTTGTTTCCTAACCAACCGAAGTTGGCATTTTTAAAAATATTTTGTTTCCTAACCAACCGAAGTTGGCATTTTTAGGAATATCTTGTTTCCTAACCAACCGAAGTTGGCATTTTTAGGAATATTTTGTTTCCTAACCAATCGAGGTTGGCATTTTTAGGAATATTTTGCTGAGCAGCCTGAGCTTTGCCGAGTAGTGTGTAGCACTAGTATTCCCCGAAAAATTCTCAATAAAAAGGAGAGACTTTAGCAGAATATCTTCGTTTTATTCATACTGATGGAACTGTGTTACATATACATCATTGATAATACTTGCGCAGGTACTCTGCGTTCCATGCATTCTTAAACTCCTCGCCTTCTAAAGTTTCTATTTGATAAGTTCCTGGTCGAACAACTTCTGTAACTCGGTATGGTCCATGCCAGTTTGCTTCCATCTTATTGTGTTTTTGAATTACTTTCTTCAGCATATAGTCTCCTTCTTTCAGGTCGCACTTCTTCACCCTCTTGTTATAGAACAAAGCTGTTTGCTACTGGTAAGCAACATTTCTAATGGCTGCTTCTTCTCTAACCTCCTCGAGCATGTTTAAATCCAGTCTTCTCATTAAGTCGCTGACAGGGGAATTGAAATTCAGTACCCTGTGTGTTGGGAGGCCCAACTCGGCAGGTATGACAGCTTCACTTCCAAACGCCAGCATGTACGGTGATTCTCCAGTTTCTACTCGGGGAGTAGTTCGGTAAGCCCAAAGTACTGATTGTAGCTCGTTGATCCAGTTTGCTTTTGCATCATCCAATCTTTTCTTCAAGCCATTCAACAGCGTTCTGTTTGTCACTTCAGTTTTTTCATTGCTTTGAGGATGGTCTGGTGCTGAATGAACCTTCAAAATGTTTGACTGATGACAATAGGCGGCAAACTCCTCGTTATCAAATTGTGTTCCATGGTCTGTGATGAAGGCATGAGGGAGACCATATCGGCAAATGATGTTCTTCCAAACAAATTGGTACACCTTCTCGTACGTCATGTCAATGAGTGGCCCAGCTTCTACCCACTTAGTAAAATAATCCACTGCGACGACGAGATACTTGAACCTTCCTCGGGTCGTTGGCAGTGGTCCAACCAAATCAATTCCCCACATGGAAAATGGCCAAAGGAAGTTATGGGTGTCAACAATGCTTGTGGAGTTCTTCGGATTGAGGAAAAGCGCTGGCACTTGTCACACTTCTTGGCATAAGCTATACAATCAGCCCTCATCGTCGGCCAGTAGTATCCCTGCATCATCACCCTTTGCAAAAGCGTCCGACCTGCTACATGTGCTCCACAAGACCCTTCGTGGATCTATTCAATTAATTCTTTCACCTCGGAGGGGTGTACACATCTCTGCAAACCTTCCATAATTCCTCGTCTATATAAAACATCATTAGTTAGTACATACCGAGCAGCTTTAAACTTCAACTTTTTGGCATCGAGCTTGTCAATTGGCAATTCTCCCTCCTCAATATACGCCCTGATGGAATCCATCCAAGATGGTCCTAAATCAAGGGTGATAAAGTTCATCGTCAGATCTTCATCTATGTTCCGACCAGCTAACACTTCAATTGGGATTGTTCGTCGTAGTTCGGTGCGAGTAGCTGATGCTAGTCGAGCTAGGGCGTCTGCTCTCGCATTCTCCATTCTTGGTATTCTGACCGGTTGAATAGCGGTAAATTCTTACACCAACTACTTTGCCTTTGCATGATATCTGATCATTAATTCTCCTCTAACTGCATATACTCCCATCATTTGGTTTATGATCAATTGAGAATCACTTAAAACAATGACCTGTTGCGCCTCCATAGTTTTTGCTAAACCAAGTCCTGCAATCATAGCCTCATATTCAGCCTCATTGTTGGAAGCTTTGAATTGGAAACGCAAAGCGTATTCCATGTCGACCTCGTCCGGAGTGCTCAAAATTATTCCCGCGCCACATCCTGCAGTGCAAGATGAGCCATCTACATATAGTCTCCATATAGGTAACTCGTCTTTAAATTTCTGATCAGTTAGAGTTCCTCGGTGAAATATTTGTTCCTTCCTTTCCTCCTCGGAGTTTTATTGCTCTTCGTCGATCATTTCTTCTTGCCCTTTTACCAACCGGAGTTGGTCTGAGACCGAAGTCAATGATCTTGTAACATCCACTTGGCCTTTTACCAACCGGAGTTGGTCTGAGCCAGTGTCTGTTGATCCTATAACATCCACAGGTGGATCAGCGAGCAACTTTTGTTTCTCATCCGGAGTCCTCACAACTATCTCTGTATCACATCCTGTAACATCCACACGCCCTTTTACCAATCGGAATTGGTCTGAGCTTGTGTTTGTTGATCCTGTAACATCCACAGTTGATTAGCGCGCAACTTTTTCTCCTCGGGGGTATCAGGATAGGTGAACTCCGCTATAAAATCTGCTACAGCCTGCCCTTTAAGTGATGATCTGGGTTCATAGACTATATCATATTCACCGAGCTCTATTGCCCAATACATCAATCTTCCTGATTTTTTTGGCTTATGCAGGGCTTGCCTCAATGGCATATCAGTATATACTACTATGGTATGAGCCTGGAAATATGGCCTCATTCTCCTACTCGCCTCAATCAACGCTAGTGCCAATTTCTCCAGCCTTGGATATCTGATTTCTGCTCCTCGAAAGGCTTTACTTGTGTAGTAAATTGGCTTTTGTACTCTATTCTCCACTCAAATTAACGCCGAGCTAACTGCATTCCCAGACACAGCAAGGTACAAGTACAATTTTTCTCCCATCACTGGCCTGGACAATAGTGGAGGTGCTCCCAAGTACCTCTTCAAGTCTTGAAAAGCCTTCTCGCAATCATCATTCCACTCAAAAGTCTTTCTGAGGGTCTTGAAGAATGGGAGACATCTATCAGTTGCTCGTGACACAAATCTGTTGAGTGCCGCTACTCGTCCTGTGAGAATCTGTACTTCCTTCTTCGTTGTTGGAGATCGTAGCCCTAATAAAGCTTTGATCTTTTCAGGATTTGCTTCAATGCCTCGTTGATTGACAATGTACTCGAGAAACATGCCTTCTCGTACTCCAAAGATGCACTTCGTCGGGTTCAGATTCATTTGATATTTATCTAGTTGATCAAAAGTCTGACTTAAGTCAACCAGATGATCGGTAGCTTTCTTGCTTTTCGTCAGCATATCGTCAACATAGACTTCCATGTTGTCACTAATTTGTTCAGCAAAGACCTTGTTCATCAGCCTCTGATATGTTGCACCTGCATTTTTCAAACCAAAAGGCATAACGTTATAACAATAAGTTCCCCTAGGGGTAATAAAAGAAGTACTTTCCCTGTCTTGAGGTTTCATTTTAATTTGATTGTAGCCAGAATAAGCATCCATGAAGCTCAGCAACTCGTGTCCCGAGGTAGCATCCACCAGTTGATCAATTCGGGGCAATGGAAAATAATCTTTTGGGCATGCTTTGTTGAGGTCGGTGAAGTCCACACACATCCTCCACTTATTGTTCTTCTTCTTTCCCATTACTACATTGGCTAACCAATCTAGATATTTAACATCTTCAATGAAACAAGCTTTCTGGAGCTTCTCGACTTCCTCCTGTATGGCTTGATTCTTCTCGGGACTGAATACTCTTCTTCTCTGCTTCACAGGCTTGATCTCCTTATTCACATTGATCTCGTGACATAAGAAGTTTGGGTCTATCCCTGGCATATCTTCATGACTCCACGCAAAAGTTTGTCTTCTGCTTCTAAGGAAAATTATCAATTCCTGTTTTATTGAGGCTTCCAACGATGAACCTATTTGAGTAGTTCGATCAGGGTGCTCGTCATCCAGAATGATGTTTTCAGTAACTTCCACCAATTGACCCTTCACGAGTTGCGACTCATCTCGAGGATCCAATGTTTCAATTTCTGCACCTTCATCCGCTTGATAAGTAGTGGTCTTTTTCTTTGATTCTTCCAGTTCTTCTTGCTCGTCGGATGAATAATAACATTCCCAAGCTACTTTCTGATCACCTTTCACAACTCCTACTCCAAAGTTTGTTGGAAATTTTAGGCACTGATGTAATGTAGATGGCACAGCCTCGAACTTCTTTAATCCTACTCTTCCCATGATGATATTGTACGATGATTGGACATTCTTATCCATCATGAAGAAACGTATTCTTTCTGTACAACAAGCAAGCCACGTACCAATGAATATATCCAACTTGATCGTCCCAAGTGGAAATACTTTCTCGCCAGCAAAACCGATGAGGGGTCTGTGGTAAGGCTCCAGTTGAGATAGCTTTAGATTTAAACAATCGAAACACGAGTAGAACATGATGTCTGCCGAGCTACCACTGTCGACCAGCACTCTTGAAATCATGACTTCCTTCATTCTCATTTTGATCACCAGCGGGTCATCATGAGGATATAAAACACCTGCAAGGTCATTTTTTGAAAAACTGATAACCAATTTCTCCTTGTTTACCTTTCTCGGGGGATCTTCCTCAGCTAGATTTATTCGCTGAATGTACGAGCAAGCTTGAGCCTCACCGAGGTAAGATTTTCTTTCTGCATTAAGGTCTCCTCCTCCTGCATCTCCTCCTGTAATAACATTACAATCAAATGACCCAAAGCATATTAAAAATACCTCTCGTTCTGGCTACCTTGGTTTCTTGGGAAGATCGGGGTCATCTTCTGGATCAACTTCATGGTTTCTCTTCTTGTTCTCCTCTGCTCGACGAGGGGATCTAGACCTCTCTCTATTTTGGTCGTTGTTTCTTCTTTCGCCTCCCCGATTAACATATTTTGCTAGCTTTCCTCGTCGGATGAGTGTTTCAATATCATTCTGAAGAGCTATGCAATTTTTGGTCATATGGCCATGATCCTTGTGGAATTTGCAATATTTGTCCCTATTCCTCGTGTCAGGGTCTGCCTTCATTTTCTTTGGCCAGTTTAACTCCTCGCTATTCTTAATTTCTTCCAGGACGTGGTTGATATTTACCTTCAAAGGTGTGTAATTATCAAATTTCCTCAAGACCTCCCATGACGACCTATTTTTGGATTGTTTGTCACCACCATTGTTCTTATGTTCTTTCTTCTTAGCTTTATCACCTTCCACCTTGGTTTCTTTGGCGTCCATATTCTTCTTCGCAGACATAGCCTCCTTGGCATTCATAATCTTGGACGCTTTTCCCATCAGGTCCGACATGGTTCGAGGTGGATCTTTGGCCAAAGTGTAGTACAACTTGTTTGGCAGCAGTCCACTCATCAAAGCGGTAATCGCTGTCTTCTCCTCATAATCAATGACTTCGAGCTTCTCGTTATTAAAACGAGTTATATAATCTCTGATACTTTCACCAGCTTTTTGTCAAACACTTAACAAATGTGCTACTCGTTTAACTGGCTTTCCGCCAAAGCAGAAATTCCCAATGAATAACTCGGCCAGTTGAAGAAAAGTTGAAATCTTACCCCGAGGAAGATTATTATACCATATCTGAGCAGATCCGGTAAGTGTTCCCGAGAATGCTCTGCATCTCATCTCATCTGGGACAGCATAGATGTCGGCTGCAGCTTGGTATTGTTCTATATGAAGGACAGGGTCAGTCTTTCCATCATACTTGGGAGTCACAATAGGTGCTTTGAACTTTGATGGTGTTGGAAAATCAACAATGTCCTGGACAAAAGGTGTTCCTCGAACAAAGGTTCATTGTAGAGGATTCTTGGCCTTAGCCATTTCCCCTAATCTATCCTCCAGCCTTTGAATAGATCCTTTCCATGCATCATTTCCTTCCTCGGGCCTATTGGTTCGAGCAACTGATCGCGTTGAAGTAGCTTCCTAGGATTTATCCTGACGAGCAATTAGTCGGTCATAGGATCTATCTTGACGAGCAGCTGGTCGCGACTGGGCAAATCCTTCCCTTAAATCTGATGGTCGTCGAAAGCTCCTCGACGTTGCATTAAGAGGACTTTTGGTCCTCCTAGGGCCTAATCGGTCGAAAGAAGAAACCCTACTTAATCTTTCCAACGCGCTGGTCCTTTTTGGGGAGAGGGTGACACGTTGTTCAGTATCCGTGGCTCGCACAGACGAAGTTCGCCCAGGTTGATAAGAGAAATCGTCAGATTCCTCATTGCGATGTGAGTTAGTACGCCTAGTACGTGAAGAAGGCGCACGGGTATTTCTTTGAATGCTTCGTGGTCCGAAATGGGTTGATGCACCGCCATGGAGGGTTTGGATGAGTTATCACATTGTTTCTTGCATGACGGTCTGGCCGTGAGCCAAATTTTCCATTATTCCAGTCAGATCTGGAACAATTGGTGGAGCATACGGATTTGGAGGGGTTCCAGCGTTTCGATTGCTGGATTCAGGAATATCCGCCATTGGTAATGGATTATTTTTGATGAAAAATGATATTATCAGTCGTTTCCCACAGACGGCGCCAATCTGTTGATGTAAAAAATTAGATCACTCTAATAATTCAATCACAGAAAAATTAATGAGACAAAGAATTTTAAAGTGGTTCAGCCTTATAAGAATGGCCTACGTCCACTATTGTTTTATTGCTGAGTGTTTAGGAATTCTCGATTACAAATTATCTCAAGAAATTCCGGTCTGGGTCCCCTTTACAATGAGGATTGTACAATGTATTTATAGCCCTGAGGCTGTAATGTGAAAGGGTACTACATTAAATGATATACATATGAAAGGGTAATACATTTAATGCCCTCTTTGCGTGCGCGTCCAAATGATAAGCATTTAATGAGCATTTAAACTGTTGGTATCCTGCTTCGAGGTGCAGCTTGGACCGCCATGAGTTGCTCGGACCGCCTAAGCTTCTTGGTATTTAAGAGTTCCTCGGAGAGGCATTGTTCCTCGGAGCTTGTGAGTTCCTCGGGGAACTAGTCTTCCTCGGTGTAGTCTTGTTCCTCGGAGCTAGTGGGTTCCTCGGAAGTGTTTGTTGTTTCCATGTAGATAGTCACGTGTCTTCATATGATTGGTCCATGTCAGCAGATTAATTTTGGTATCAACAGTCATCTTACCAATTTTGATGTTTTCATTGCAATCCATTTTACCATATAAAATCCATTTTCCCCTTTTTAGCCAAGAAACTATACTTTAATAAAAATTAAACTCTTTTGTAACAATTGTTTTTATACTTATTTTCCTTTTTAAATATAGAACTATTTTATAAAAAAATTTAAAGATTTTGTTGAACAAATAGTTTAAACAAAAAAACTGTAACACCCTGAGTTTTTGGAATAAAATATTGCGACATAAATGAATTAAATAATTCCAGAATAAATTCGAGAATAAACTAAATCGGAGGGCTTTAAATTTAAATGAGTAAAATTTGAATTGAGAATAAATGTTTATTAATGATTACATAGTTACTTGACTTAATTGAGCATGACGGGTTCACTTAATTGAGCGTAATGGGTTCACTCGTGGAAAATAAATCGAATAGTAATTACCTTATGGTTGTGTGTGTTTAGACATAATAAAATGGGTATGTTGAGTAAAAATATTTGGGATGTGTTCTAGGAGGTTTTATGAACTTGTTTATGTATTTTAGACTTTTATAAATGGTCCCGGGGTATAGGTATATTAGTTGGGAGGTTATTGTGTAATTTTGGCTATAGGTTCGAGCCCAATAAGGGGTCTAAAAATGGGACTTTAGGCCTAACATGGGATTTAGATTAATATAAGTTAAGAAGGGAGGTTAAGAGCCTCTCCACACTTAACAAAACCTAAACCTAGCAGTCAGGGGATATCAAAGGCAAAAGGGTAGAGGAGGCTAAAGATCTAAGGGGGTGAACTCAAGGAGGAGGCTAAAAAATTCAACTAAAAATCATTCAACCAATCTATTCAAGCAATAATTCTCTTGCTTAATTTAAATGTCCATATTACTTCCTAATTCATTGAAGTTTTCTCATGCAAATTCTGAATTTTATAGGAGAATTTATGATAGAAAGATAGGATTAAATCATATGATTATAAATGAAGTAAATTTGAAATAGGATGGTTAAATCTAGAAATTGGGATGAGTTTAATATTGATTTGAATGACAAAATTTATGCCTTAGAACCATTGATTAAATTAGAAAGATGGATTCATATGTATAGGATTTTCACTCATGGTTAGAATCTGGAAATTTTGATAATTATGACCCTTGTATAATGATATAATCTTATGGGACTAGCGAGTGAAAAATCTTATTTATGTAGACATGTTAATAGGTCTAGATTCTGGGGTTTTGAGAATGAATTTGATGTCAATTTTGGCACATAATTATCCTAATATGATGAACTAAGTCATGGGGATCTGTTTTGATGTTAATACAAATGTATAAACCATTAGAATCGAATTTGGGAATGAGATTTGAATTCCTGTGTTAAGAAAACCATAAACGATCTGGGTTGTTGCCCAGATACGAATGGATTCGAACATTAGAAGCAAACCGATTCGGCCAACGAAGCAGTTCGGCCCCAAGAAGAGAATCATTTTGACCTATGGGGTAGGTTACGGTTGGACCGAGATTTAATCTAGGGTATCTTTAGGAACCCATACGAGTTGGTGGGATGGTGTTTGGGTGAATGGAGATTTTATTAAAAATGTTTTTGTGACACAAGTAATAAATGGGGAATTTTATTTAACCAAATGGTTAAACCTTTTATAAATAGTAAGAGGATTAGTAATTAACTAGGTGGTCCATTATTAATGTGAGATTTCCTATGGATAAGCATATGGGGTGGCGCTATTAGGAATAGTAACTTATCTTTTACTAGATGGTCAATTAGTAAAATGGGAATTTGTTAATAGGCGATTAAATGGGTATCTCAAGAATTATTAACAGGATATTAAATGGGACATCTCGGAGAGTGATACTAGAATTAATTACTTAAGTATATTGTAGGATAAAAATATGATTTCGTCATTATTTTTAAGTACATGAGAATTGAAAACATAACTAGATGGATAAATCCAAAAGCAAGAATATTAATTAGAAATTATGATATTCCTTGGAGTAATTATAGAGTTAATTACCTCTACGGATTGTGTGATATAGATATTTATTTATTTACTTGTGTGGACATACCTGTATTCATAGACGACCTATCAGTTAGGGTTGCATACGTCTCAGGACCGTAGCACATGTCGTAACAGGTGGGTGATGCATTGTGTAGGTCATTATTTAGGGTTCTACATAGCAGTGCCACTTACGAGGAGGTAGGTGTTGATGCTGGAAAAAATTGTCACCATCGGAGGTATGGTCCGTGCAATGGTGTACTACGTAGGGACCACTCCACTTGTATGTATTTTGTGATGTCCATTTAGATAAGGGGATCCTATGGACTTACCGATAGAGCACGAACGTGACACTAAAGGTAGATGCTTTTGTGTGTCTTATATATATAAGGACATATATATAATCATACCAAATGAATAAGATTAATTCATTAGTCTAATGATGTAGAGAATAAATTACAGACCCAATACTACGTAGTATACATAATGGATGTTTATGTCATTTATGTGGGTATTGTGACTCGGACACTTTGGGAAGTGTTAATATGAATGCAGATGATTATATTTCAATACGTTAGTTATGCTAAATGCATCTTATATTAAAGTGATACAATTATCAGTGATTATCTTAGGACTTACGTAGTTATACATATAGTATTGCACTTAGATAAAGGGCTAGATGCTTAACGCATGTGAGTGTTGATGGGGAATGCTTACATCGAATTAATTATATTTTTGCACTTTAAATTCAGTAAGTTAATTCTTGAAACTTTAGGGTACTGACCTAAATTATAAATGTCCCCCCCCCCCCCCCCCCCGGTATTCCTAGACAGGGATAGCGGGACTATTGAGAAATCAACCTTGCAGTCTCATTTTTAATATCGGAGTTCAAATCATTGATTATAGATTAGGTTGTTTCTCTATTTCAGTATTTTTACTTTTGGTATTATTGTATGGGCCTAAGCCCGAAGTCTATTTTATGTTAGTCGATTTGAGACACTTATTCTTATGTTGGATTTTCATTTATATTATATAGATGTTGGCCATATCGTTGTCATGGTTATTTTGAATTCCATTTTAATTCGAATGTGGTTTGAAAATAAATATTTTATATGATTTGATACTGAGGTTGATATAAATTGACAAATAAGTCCACTCTTAGGCGTATTATGTCTGGCCAACCTTTACGTGAGAAAATCGAGGTTGTTACAGTTGTTATCAGAGCATCCAGGTTCAAGCCTCCTTAGGATCTGTATTGTGTTCATTACGTTTTGCGTTGCATTATTTGATGTATAGATCCCTATGTTTAGGAATCATTGTATTCTTTGCAATCTGTTACTAAACAAACGTTATTTACTTCCAGATGGAAAACGATAGGAGACGCAGACCAAGACATGTCACCGCACAGGATTCAGATGAGGGGGCTCAGCAGGAGCCACATCCACATCCACCACCAGTCCCACATGTGGTTGGCCCAACAAAGATTACCACCATTGTGACATATGCCGTCTCCACAATGATGGTCGTGATGCTTCAAAATTTCCAGTCATCACAGTTGCGACAAGCACCCCCTTATCCATAGCAGGTGGTGCTACCATTATAGGCACCCGGGATAGTATGGGATAGGATTAGGGTGTCATTCACTAAGAACTACCCAGCAAAGTTTGCTGGAAGTTCTGATATTCTGGTGGCGTGTCAATGAAAGAAAAATATTTTACAATGGTTTATTGGTGTAGCATTATAGCGATGGGAGTTTATCACTTTATCAAAGGAGAGAGATAGTCAGACTATTGATGAGTTCTGAGAGAGATTTAAGGGTGTAATTATTTCCTCTAGGCGATGTAATCTGAAATACGAAGGAAATTTATGGACCTCAAGAAGGAAGGTCGTACCGTGTTTAAGTACGAGGAAGAGTTCATCGCACTATCATATTTTTCTAGGTAGGAGGTAAACACAAAGGTGAAAAAAAAAAGAAAAATTTATGGCAGGGACAACCCGACACATCAGGAAGGCACTTCTGGGAAATTTGACTTTTACTACTTATAATCAGATAGTGAATGTTTCCTTGTTTCATTGTTAGGGCCACAAGGCATTGCAAAAGGAAAAAAAAGGAAAAAGAGATAGGTATTTGAGCCGTCGAACCATCGAGGTAAGACGAATAAGAGAAGTAGCCAGGGTTCTAAGTAGTTTAGGGGTCCTCAATATACTGATCAGAACAAGAGATTTAGAGGTTCAAATGATCGGAACAAGGAGGGCTAATTTGTTTAGGGCTAATAGCAGAGAGGACACTAGGAATAAGGGTAGTAAAGCTAGAGCTAACAGGGGCAACCACTAGATTGGTTTCAATTCTAGGGAAATTGTTATGTTTGTAATGAGAAGGGACATTTTGGAATGATGCACCCTTAGGGAAATCGGGCAGCACAGGAGCGAGGGGGACAGCGAGCTCCCAGGTACCTTAGGGTTAGCATCAATTATTATCAATAGTGCTAGCCTTACCAGTGTTACCAGCCCCAGCTCAGGGACAACAGTCACAGCTGCAGTATGAGCATGTGTATCATGTCGCACCTAGAGAGGGACCAATGCCGGCATAAGTAGTGGATGGTATGTTCCCTCTTCTTGAGCATGTGAGGCACACTTGGTTTTATAATAGTACATAGTACATGATTATTAATACTAATTTGTTGGTACATTGAGGATAGTATATGTAGTATTTATTGTAGTCATTTACGTTGTTTCACCAATGAGTAGAGGGGAACCAATGTTACTTCATGTTTACGGAGGTAGGGACTGACATTGGGAGACTTAGGTTTTGTGACACACCTATTTAGATATGTCAGAATAAGTGAAGAGTGTCCAATATGTGTGTTTTAAACAAAGCCAATTTTTTTCCGAAAAATATTCAACTTTTAATTATGCACCAAACCAAGTTGTGAAAACCCAATTCTTACTTTAAACCAATTTTATCTTGATTAATACCAAACATGCATCTAGTGATTAAAGCAAGTAAAATAAAATAAAGAATACTCACAACTCTGGATGTATGAGGAAAAAACCCAAAACGGGAAAACAACCTCAGACGGCCCAAGCCAGACAATCACTATGAATAATGATTAACCTTACACAATGAATCGATCTCCATGGGTCTTGACGCTCCTTCTGATCTTCAACCGTTCTTCAATAGTGCCCACACTAAAATTTTGTCATCCACGATACCTGTCCACAACACTAAACTACACGAATGTCTCGGTGTCCACCGATTGGCTTTGATTCGTCTACGATGTCGAAGAAAAAGTCCTTCTCTTTTCTTCACCAAAAAACCCTTTGATGTTCAATGTGTAAAACAAACTTCTTTGGTGCCACAAAATCACGTAAGCATATAAGAATGATAACTCGAATCTTTGCCAACTCTAAGGATGTGTTTATGCTTTGTAAACCTTAGAAAACATGTGCAAACAATGTACTGGACTGTATTCAGTTTTTTCTAGATGCACACTTATGAAACTCTGATAGAAACACGTTTTAAATAATAATTTGGTGCCACCTCGAAATGCGTGTCATTTGAACTACAAGGCCATGTCGTTCGCGCGACTTAAGCATCTCATTTGAGCGAGATCCCTATGTCGTTTGAACGAGATGACGTGGCAGTTTGACTTTTTGACTTTTTGTTCAAAACTCCTCTTTTAAAGGAGATCCAAATAAGTCAAACTCTATTTCGAGTATATCAGAATAAAACGTAGTGTAAAAACTTTTAAAAACATTTTAAAATATTTTTCTTTATAAAAATACATCCTTATCTTTTATAAAAATAATTCCGAGCACCATTAATTATACGCATTCATACCTCAGTGATCTAGGAATGAAATTAACTTTGAAGACGAGTAAACTTACACCAATTAAACTTCGGCATGATAAATTCTTTGAAGCTTTGTTGCAATGTCTTCAATTTTCTTCAATACGTCATAGACCAAGTGGGATCGTGACAAAATAAAAATCTCCCTATGACATATTACAAACACGGTTATTTTCATGGAATTAAGTCAAAACAATACAGGGACTCAATTGAAAATTTATGTCCTTACAATATGACATTATCCTAGGGATGGATTGGCAAGCCAATTATAAGGTTTGTGATGATTTTTATTGGATCGTTTACATTTAATAGTCAAGTGTAGAACAATTGGTTGGACAATGGTGTTCACCCTAACTGTGAGAACTATTACAGATATTATAATACTTTGGGTATAGTTATAATAAAATGAATTGTGATGTAAACTTCATATTGGTACGATGATTTATATAAACTTAGAGAGAACCACGTCGTGATGTGATTAGGAAAATTTTAAATAGATATTTTAGGGTAAACAAATTTTGATTAGAGAGCATTAATTAATTATGTACTCAGATTGGGCAAGATTTATTCTGTTGTTAAATCATTCGTGATTTTGATGAAAATAATGTGTAAGTGGATGAACCTAGGCTTAGAGTCACTATATAATTTGGGAACATGAGGGGTGTTGATTGATATATTTTTCAAGGACGCAGTGAATTGTGCGTCATAGACAAGTGTTTTTTGGATCTACTAATGATGGATAAAGTTTATGGACTTGCAGATGTCCAAATATAAATACTGGAGATAGTATATAAGGACCAATGATGGTTTAAAGGAGTTATAAACCCTATATAGTGAGAGTTTATACAGGAACTGGGATTATAGACGCGGAATTCACATGAATTGGGAAGAGTTGCCTTATCGAGAGTAGGCATAACAATGTGAAGATTTTAGGATTTATTACTGACATACTACTTTAATTAAGGATAAGATGAATGTTCGACTCGAGGTACGGGCATAGACAAGATGCTAATGATGGCATATGTTAAAGGGTGAATAAATGCGATAGTTATCAAGAGATGGATTTATTTTTCTTAAAACAGGGGATGGTTAAATGATATAGCAAATTTTAAATTTCTTTCAAAACACTTAAATTTTAATTTCTTCACAACTAAAATTAAATTAAACTAAACGTGGATATTTGAATTTCCAAATTAAACAAAATTAATTCAAGTTCTAAGTTAGGTTAAATAAACTAAACATGAATATAACCAAATTAATTTATGCCGACTTGAATTAATTACACCAAACTTACCGAAAATTAAACTAGCGCCAAATTAAACTATAATTGTGATTTATCTTGATTAACCTATCATGCATCTAAGTGATATTTGTGCAAGATAAATTAAATCACAACCACACTACGCTGTGATATACGAGGAAACCCAAATGGAAAAAACCTCGGACGGCCCTACCTATAAATCCACTAGGTATGGTATGTTTACAAAAACAAGACAACAGACTTACAACAACGACTTGACTCCATCCAAGTCTTGACACTCCTTCTTGCTTCAACCTTTGCCTATTCGATAACTGCGGACTCCACCGCAGTCTCGGAATCCATCGATGGGGCTCGGTCATCATCAATCCACACACGGTGCCTTTCACCATATGAGCACTCCCTAACAAAAATCAATCTTCTTCTTGGGGTAGAGAAGAGACCTAAACTATCTCCTTTGATGGGTAGAGAAGAAACCAGTACCAAAAAATCTCCAAGAAAGATATATATATATTGAAGAACTTGGATTTTAAACAAACATATGGGTGTATATTTGTGTTTAGAACAAATTAATTCATGAAAGTTCAAGAACACAAAAATGAACTTTTGGATAAACAATTTTTCTCTCTAACACTTAGAAAATCTCACAAAAGTTACTTGGAAAATTTTTATTCCTGCACTAAGTAAAGCTGGTAAAAGTTAGTGGGAAAAGTAGTGGGGAAGGGTGGTTTAAAAAGAAAATTGCAGAGAATTTTAGTTTCCAGCCCAGGTCGTTGGAACGACTTTTTCATTTCGTTCGAACGATAACACAGAAGAAAAAGAAGGCTAATTTTTTTTAGATAAACTCGTTTGAACGAGAATGTTTGAACGAAACTTTAAACGAGAAAACAAAGTAATGGAGCACAAAGTCATTAGAACCTCATTTGTACTTCGTTCGAATGACCTAGGCATCTCGTTCGAATGAGATCCCAGTTTCGTTCGAGCGATATTACAAAAAATCCAGTTTCTTTATTTTAAGCCCAAAACTTTTATACAAAGTACTAAAATGATTTTATGAGAAAAACTAAAGTCATTTTGACAAAACTTTATAAAAATAACATCCATAAAAATTATTCAAAGATCATATATATATATATATATATATATATATATATATATGCATTGATACCTTTTGGAGACATTGGAATCCAGAAGAGACAAGTTAATGACGAGAAATAAGGAATTTGAAACCGGCAATGATATTTTCAATTTTGTTTGGCAGCATCGTCTTCAACTCTTCAAACGTCATAGGCTTTTAGGATACAACATGAACATATGTCCTATGACTCAAATTTTTTTTCCTGGAACTAAGCCAATACTACAATTTACTCAATTGTAAATTTTCCCTTACAAATCTCCCCCTTTGGCTATTCCTGGACAAAACCAAACATAAAAATCCTAAGGGACGTAAAGCACGTCTAGACACAATTACAGCAAAAAATAAAATAAAAAATATGCACTTGACTTGACTCATAGGAAATGCATTGCCGCTTTAAGTAATGGCGCTAAAAATGAGATCATGCACGCTTAAACAAACCATCAAACGCATAGGGAATATAACATATTAAAGTACATAAAATTAAATATTGCCTCTTATTTAATTCTCCCCCTTTATCTAATAATGATCTTCCTGGAAAGTCGTCTCCCCTTAAGATAGATCTCCCTGATATGCCATATATGTACCCAACTGCTCAGAGACATCAACCTCGGCCAAGGAGATAGCTGAGGTTGAAGGGGTCAGATTGGTAACCAGTAGTCTCGTCCTAAGCAAGGTCGGCCATGGCCAACGTTACTAATCTCGTGTTCAGACAGGAGTCGAGATCTTCATGATGTACAGATGTAGACTACTCATCAAGCCACCCAAGGTTGACAACCTCGGCTATGTGCAGGCAGAGGTTACCAGGACAACTCCATCATCATAACTAGCATCGGCTATGAATCGGCTGACGTTCCTGCTACGCCACCATTTCCTCGGCCCAGACCGAAGTTGCAGTCCCACTGGCCTTACCTCGGCCCTCCCGCTGAGCCAAGGTCACCACCTCATCCTCTTCCAGGCCGAGGTTGCGACCAGTCACAGATGGCCGAGATCTTATGCGCATATGTGTAGCTGGGAACACGTGTACACAAATCAGTTATAACAAATCATTCCCCTCACGTGGGGGGAATATTTCATCATCATTCTCTACATGTGAAAGTGACAGATGTCTTCATCTGATTGGCTAGATCAACACACACATGATCATTGCATGCATGGGGGTGCATTACACCCCCAGGTATTATATATAGTTGTCTTCTCCTTCTTGGAGAGGGATCCAAAATTAGCAACCCTAGCTGAAACTCTGTCTAAATACACAGTAGAGAGAGAAAGCTTGAGAGATTGTATCTATGGACATTAGAGCCCACATACAATGATACATATTATACACTTGCACAGTGGACGTAGGCCTAATTGGCTGAACCACTTATATTTCGGTGTGAATCCTCTTCTCCTCATCTCCCTCTACTATATGTGTATATACCCTTATGCTGCCATTGTTAACATTAAATTGAGCTTACAAACACCTTGAAGGGTGGTGTTGTTTCCAGCATCATCATTTTGGCACCGTCTGTGGGAATCGAGAAGCTGTCTCTTCCCCTTTATTCGCTTAACCTCATCGGAGACTCTGGTGGTGAACGAAGCCTTACCCCTTGCGTGGAGCTGTTTCACTATTGAAAGAGGTCTTGTGAGGTATTAAGCTCATTTACTACACCAGCTCCTTTGTGCTAACACATGGCACCGAAATTACCACCACCTCTTTCGCCGCCTGGTGCGGGGGGATCTAGCTCAAGACAGGCACCGCCCCAATCCGAAATGCAGGAGCAATTTGCACAGCTCAGCCAAAATATGATGAGGCCACTTGAAGTCTCACTAGAAATGATCACTCGTACGGTTGTTCAGCCTCATCTTGATGCCAGGGGACCACCCCAAGCATCACGGAAAGATCAACCTACGCCCCAGCGGAGGAGGGACGTTGCTGACCCTAGGCGCTTGGGCCTGGGGATGTAAGGAAACCCTTGCCCTGAGGACAAGTATGATGGTCTAAAGGCGAAAGATGTTTCGAAAGTTTATTGGGAGCCATATGAGGTTTCAAACAATACAGTTTGTCATATCCAATGAAGCCAAGGTTGTGGGGGTAGAAGAGGTGGAGAAGGCCAACAACGAGGATAAGCTTTTGATCGACTGAGCAGAGGGTCAGCCTTTGAAATGCCCGGCCCTGTAAATGACCTAAGACAAAGGTTGTCGAGGTCGAGAAGTGCATCCGGCTCAGAAAGGGAAGAGATACAACGTCGGCCTCATCAAGGACGAGGAAGAGACCAAGAAGAGGTGAACAACAGACATTGTGTCGGGGCTGGGGAACCCTCAGTTCACCCCTTGGAGGTGGATGGGGATAACCTCAGCCAGGCCGATGTTGCAAGACCATGGAATGACTCCATCCAACGTCTTGAGGATAAGATAGGAGACCTCATCAAAAGTTGAGACCCACTGCAAAGAGGTTTCTCAGAGGGCTCTTCGTTCATGGCTAAGATTGTAAGCTTCCCTACCCCAGCCAAGTTCAAGCCACCCACAGTGACTCCCAAGTATGACGGTAGCACCAATCCTGTACATCATATTAAGATGTACCAGTCAGTGGCAGACATCTACTCGATACCAGATGAGATGAAGTGTCGGGCCTTCTCTGGGACCTTGACGGGAGCTGTGCACATGTAGTTTACTTCTCTTATAAAGAATTCAATTGAGAACTTTAAGGGTTTGGCTGAACGGTTCATTCACAATTTCTACTTTGCGGTAAGACCTCAGAAGAAGAACACCCATTTGTTGTACGTCAAGTAAGGCAAGCATGAGAGCCTAGGAGACTACATCGCCAGGTTCAACAAAGAAAAACTTGAAGTTGAAGATTACGAAGAGAATATTGCCGTGATCGCCCTCATAGGAGGTCTTCAGAAGGGGAAGTTATTGTGGAAACTTACGGAAGACCCTTCAAAGTCCATGGCGGAGCTATTGGCAACTGCGGGGAAGGTCATGAATGCTGAAGAGGCCATGACCGCTAAATATGAAGACGAGAACGGCGGTAGCAGTGAAAAGTTCCAAAAAAAAGAAGGATGGAAAGAAGAGGTCAGCTGATGATAAGTTTGCGCGTTATACCCCTCTTACGGTAAGCTGTGAACACATCCTCAATGAGATCAAGAATGACCGATCCCTAAGATAGCCAGAGAAGCTGAAGGCTCCTTCACATAAGAGGAACCAGAACTTATGGTGTGAATTCCACCAGGACCATGGCCATATAATAGACAAGTGCTTCACCTTGAAGGATGAGATCGAGAAGATGTTAAAGTCAGGAAAGTTGAGGAAATATGTTGATGGAAAAGGGGAAGAGATGACCCCAAAAAGAAGAGGAACAATAGATGTCGTGACGATACCGCAGCAAGAAGAGATGGTGACTCAGACGGAGATGATGAAGATAATCCAGACCTCCCGCCAAAAGATGACAACACCCCAATGAAGAGGGTTAGTATGATCTCCTTTGGCATTAGCACCATATGCGGGGGTGGTTTTGAGGTTATTGACAGAAAAGCTCATGTGGCAGAGGCCAAATTAGTGGCCAAACTTAAAGGGTAAGCCTAACGTCTTTCGAGAGTACGCAGAAGAGTAAGAAGGTAGACATGGACACTCTCGTAGTTGGGTTCTCCCGACTCAAATTTAAAGGCATCCTAGCTCCACATGATGACCCTTTGGTGATCACAACAAGAGTTCATAAATGTGAGGTGCAGAGAATTCTTATAAACGGAGGAAGTTCAGCAAATGTGATGTTCTGGCCCTTCTTCAAAAGCCTAGGCCTTAGCAGAGCTAGGTTGGTACCCTATCATCATCCGTTAATGGGGTTCAGCGGTGAAAAGGTCCACCCACTGGGCATGTATGAGATGGACGTGCAAATGGGCGATGAGTGGCCTAAGAGGTTAACCCGGAAGATCATTTTTTTCGTTATGGATGAGAATGTCTTCTCGTCCTATAACCTCATCATAGGAAGAGTAGCCCTTAAAGAATTTAAAGCCATGCCGTCGACGGTCCATCAGATGCTAAAATTACCGACCCCCTTTGGGGTAGGGGAAGTGCAGGGTGACCAGACTATAGCACGAGAATGCTACTTCAACTCGGATGAAGAGAGGGAGGCTCATAAGAGAGAAACTACCACATATAACATTGATACAATCGACCCCAGAGATGAAACGAAATTGAAGAAAGGAGAGGCCGCAGAAGAGGTAGAATCCATCGTCCTCAATGAGGACTTGCTAGAAAAAATAGTCCAGGTCTGTAAAGCCTTAAAAGAAGAAATCAAGGAAGAGCTAATAGACTTCTTAAGGAAGAGGCAGAGTGTCTTCGCTTGGAGTCACGTAGACATGCCAGGCATCAACCCGGAGGTTATGTGTCACAAACTCAATGTGACTAAGGATGCTAAGCCAATCAAACAAAGACAAAGAGTTTAATCCAGGGAAAAGTACAACGTCATTCGGGAAGAGGTCAGGAAGTTGGAAGAGATCGAGTTTATCAGGGAAGTCATATATCTGGAATGGCTATCAAACGCAGTCATTGTACCCAAAGCCAATCAAAATGGAGAATGTGCGTAGACTTCATAGACCTGAACAAGCCTTTCCCAAAAGATAACTATCCCTTACCTCGGATCGACTAGATGGTAGATGCAACTGTAGGATATGAGCTCATGAGCTTCATGGACGCGTATTCAGGCTACAATCAGATCTTCATGGATGCTGAAGACTCAGAAAAGACAGCCTTCATTACTGACAAATGGATGTATTGCTACAAAGTGATGCCCTTTGGATTGAAAAATGCAGGGGCAACATATCAACGTCTTGTGAATAAGATGTTCGAAGACCAAATAGGCAAGACTATGGAGGTGTATGTAGACGATATGTTGACGAAGAGCTTAAAGGCCTTCACTCATGTGGCAGACCTAGAAAAGACTTTCAATACCATGGACCTGTACAGGATGAAACTCAACCCGATAAAGTGTGTCTTCGGGGTAGGAGATGGGAAGTTTCTTGGATTCATCGTCAATCAAAGAGTAATAGAGGCGAACCCTAAGAAAATCAAGGCTTTGCTCGACATGGAGACACCTAGGAGTATCAAGGACGTTTAGAGGCTCACTGAAAGAGTGGTTGCGCTCAACAGATTTGTTTCCAGGGCGACCGAAAAGTGTCTTCTGTTATTCAAGGTGCTTAGAAAGGCCTTCGAGTAGGATAAAGAGTGTGATGAGGCTTTTGATCAACTCAAGTCATACCTTGGATCTCCCTTTCTCTTATCTCGGCCAATTGCGGGAGAGAGGATGTTTGTTTATCTAGCGGTCTCCGAATCGGCTATAAGAGTGGCCATTGTATGGGAGGACGTTGGGTTTCAAAGGCCCGTATACTTCAACAATAAGGCCCTTCAAGGATCTGAACAGAATTACCCTCTCATGGAAAATTTATCCTACGCCTTGATGCATGCCTTTAGGAAAATGAAGCCCTAATTCCAAGCCCATTCTATGGTCGTCCTCACTGACTCCCCACTAAGACAGGTCCTCCAAAAACCTGAGAAGTCAAGAAGATTTATGGCATGGGCCATCGAACTAGGGGAATATGACCTTACCTATCAGCCTAGGACGGCCATCAAAGGGTAGGCACTTGCAGATTTTATCACCGAGTTCACACGGGAAGAGGCTAAGGTTGAGAATAATTTAGAGACTGGAGAAGGGGCAAACAACAACGTCTTTCGACACCTAGAAGAGGTTATGCCCAATAGAGCCAGAGATGGATTAGCCGAGAATGAGGAAGACTGGTACCTCTTCAGGTAGGGAATCATGTTGGAAGAGGGTTTCTCATCAGATAAAGACATCTGGAACCTCTTTATCGACGGGTCTTCTTACAAAAGTGGAAGCGGTGCGGGCCTGATACTTTCAAACTCGGATGGTACTAACATCGAATATGCCCTTAGATTTAACTTTAAGGCGTCAAACAACGAGTCAGAATACGAGGCCATGATAGCAGGCCTCTCCTTGGCAAAGGCCATTGGTATAAGATGACTCATCCTTCACAGTGACTCAAGGTTAGTTGTTAATCAAGTATTAGGGGTTTATGAGGCCAAGGAAGAAAGGATGGACAAACACCTGAAGTGGGTGAGAATGATACTCGAAGGCTTAGAAGAGGTAAAAATGAAGAGAATACCTCGATAAAACAACAGTCATGCAGATGCATTAGCAAGGCTAGCTTTGGCAACAAGGACAGATATCAGAAGGACAGTCCCTGTTGATATCTTGCCCAGAGCAACCATTGAAGAAGAAGAGGTCAGTAACCCTTGACTCAATTTAAACCTAGGGGACTCATAGATGGATCCCCTTTTAGGATATATCAGAGAGGGGGTACTACCAAAGTCAAAGTTAGAAAGGAGGAAATTGAGGTACAGAGCTGCAAAATTCTCAATAGTAGGAGATTTCCTATATAAGAAGGGATTCCTATTACCTCTCCTCAGATGCATTCATCCCACAGAAGTTCCCCATGTCCTACAGGAGGTACATGAGGGTTCTTGCTCCAGTCACATAGGAGGGAGACCTTTGGCGAAGAGGATTATCACGTAAGGATATTGGTGGCCGACCTTGGCCAAAGATGCTGCAGCCTACGTAAAGAGGTGCGATAAATGTCAGAGATTCTCCACAATCCCCATCAAGCTCATCAGCCTATGATGTCTATCATTTCCCCTTAGCCGTTCGCAGTATGGGGAATTGGCTTAGTGGGTCCCCTGCCAAGGGCTGTAAATAATTACTGATTTTTTATAGTTGCCATTGATTACTTCTCCAAGTGGGTATAGGCAGAGCCGATGATCATGATTAGAGAGAAAAAGACCTTCTAATTTATTTGGAAAAATATCATATGCATACATGGCCTCCCGAACACCCTCATCTTGGACAACGGAACCCAGTTCAAAAATTCTTCCTTTGAAAAATACTGCGAAAGAGTTAGGATAAAATAATTTTTCTCTTCTCCTAGCCGACCTCAGGAAAACGGTTAGACCGAAGTCACTAACAGGGCAATCCTCGACGGGATCAAGAAGAGGTTGGAAGACGCAAAGGGAAGATGGACTGAAGAGGTTTATACTGTGCTATGGGCCTATAGAATGACGGCTAGGACACCAACGGGGGAGACCCCATTTATGTTATCACATGGCTCAGAGGCCGTCATACCCATAGAGGTAGGACTCCCTACTCATAGGGTTCAGACCTATGACCCCGAAAATAATGGAGAGGAGAGAAGAATCGACCTAGAATTGATTGAAAAAAAAGGGAAGACGCAGAAATTAGGAAAGCAGCTTACCAACAGAAAACAACAAAGTTCTACAATCAAAGGGTAAAATCAAGGCCCATAGCTGTAGGGGACCTAGTGCTGAAGAAGACGTTATAAAAGGCAAACAAGCTTTACCCAAATTGGCATGGCCCTTACAAAGTAATTGAGGAGGTTGTACTAGGAACCTACAAGCTAGAGAACCTCGAAAGGGAACCTTTTTCCAATCCCTGGAATGTTAATCATCTAAAATAGTATTACATATGATGTTATAAGATCTTTCATGTAAATGTATCATCTTATGAAGAGATTATTAATGAGAAGATCTAATTCTTATGTTAGTTCTTGATTCATTATGCCCGAGTGGTAAATTTTATGGGGATAACATCTTATTTGATGACCTCAGACCTTATAACATCATGATTTGGTGACAATGCCTGAGGTCAGACATCATACTTGGATGACCTCAAACCCTTAACATTATTAATGTGGTGACAAATTATTTATGGGGATAACATCTTAGTTGATGACCTCGGACCTTATAACATCATGATTTGGTGACAAGGTCTGAGGTCAGACATCGTACTTGGATGACCGCAGACCCCTAATATCATTAATTTGGTGTCAAATTATTTATGAGGGTAACATCCTAGCTGATGACCTCATACCTTATAACATCATGATTTGGTGACAAGGTCTGAGGTTAGACATCATACATGGGTGACCTCAGACCCTTAACATCATTAATTTGGTGAAAATTATTTATGAGGGTTCCATCTTAGTTGATGACCTCAGACCTTATAACATCATAATGTGGTGACAAGGTCTGAGGTAAGACGTCATACTTGGGTGACCTCGGACCCTTAACATCATTAATTTGGTGAAAATTATTTATAAGGGTAACATCTTAGTTTATGACCTCAGACCTTATAACATCATAATGTGGTGACAAGGTCTAAGGTAAGACATCATACTTGGGTGACCTCAGACCCTTAACATCATTAATTTGGTCAAAATAATCTATTAGGGTAACATCTTAGTTGATGTCCTCAGACCTTATAACATCATAATATGGTGACCAGGTTTGAGGTAAGACACTTGGGTGACCTTAGACCCTTAACATCATTAATTTGGTGAAAATTATTTACGAGGGTAACATCTTAGTTGATAACCTCAGACCTTATGACATCATATGAAGCACCTTATACCTTTGACTTGCTTAAGTCTACATTGTATAAGTGCTCAACTAATTTGGAAATATTGACAAAATTGGTAGTCCATCCTAGAAACCAAAAAGCCTCAGAACCTAACTCTCTAATCCTCTTCAAAGATCAATGATGGTACATAATGAATCACACAACACACAATTAGAAGTGCATACATGTGTTAATATTGCCTTAAATTGAGTGTGTGTTTAATTCCCCTTTAATTGGTGCTTTAATAATTTTTTGGGAATTTTTAAATATTTTTAAACCTTTTTAAACATTTTTTTAAACATTTTTGAATAAATGTTTTTATTAATAAAATTGGTTTATAAAATTTGTGGGGTTTATATACTATTTTGGAAACTTCATTTTTCACTGAAATGTTTGGTTGGGTACGATCTCAAAGCGCTAGAGACTTCAGGGTGATGTTTTGTAGTTAGTTTGATGCGCGTGTGAGAGCCTCTAACAAGCCAACACTTGTCATCCTTTTGGTGCGTTAGTTTGTGTTTGTTATGTGAGAGGTTAGCCAGGTGCATTGGTGATCGTTGGATCTTTCCTTATCAAAGGTCTGCATGCGTTCTTAGTTAATCCCAGTGCAAACATTTGAACCAATCAGAACCATCTTAATCCACCACTGTTTTATAACCATAGGATCAAGTCAAACCTTGCAAGACTTCATCACAGCCATTGATTTGCCTCGATCATCCAGAACCTTCCCCAGGCACTATATATACCCTTCTCTTCTCAGCCTTAGAGAACTTTTGGTCATTCGTCTTTCTGAGAGAAAAAAATAAGAGAGAAGAGAGAAGTGAGAGAGAAGAGAGAAAAGAAAAGAGAGAAGAGAGAGAAAGAAAAACCTATTAGCCAAACCCTAACCCTAAACAGTTCACCTTCTCTGAAACAAACCTTCAGATATTCAAATCCAAACACAACCTGAGTGTTTGAGAGAGAGAGAGTGGTTTGTTCATATCGTTGTTGTTTCCTCTTGATCTTTAGATATTCTACACAACTTAAACATTTGTGTGAAGATCTAGTTTCTCTTTAATAGAAACATTAGATCTACATACTATATGTTACATTTTCACTAGATCTGCATTTTTATACTTGATTTATGAAAATCTTACTGATTTGGTTTTGAAAATGTTTTCTGGTTTCTTTTCTTACAAAACTTGATTCTGACCTAGTTGGATTCGCACTTGGAGGGTTTTCAATCTCACAAATGTTTTTAAAAGAGATTGATTAAGGTCTTGACCGATTTCTGAAGCAAGATCTCCGTGTAATCTGGGTTATCTTTAAAGGTCAAAAGGATTTGAGTTCTATGAGAAAGAAATAAATTAAAATCACTGCATATAGACTGTATATGTAATTTTTACTAGGACTGTTTGTAAATCTAAGTGTGTGTGAGTTCATGCATGTGTATAGGAATCACTTCACAACACTTCACACACTACTACACTGGAAGTGTTGTGTTTAAGATCTGAAATCATTGAGTCGACGTAAAGAAGCTAAAGCAAAGGAGGTTAGCAAACTGGAGAACATCATCAACAAGTCAGATCTATCAGAAGTTAGAAGGAACCAAGGGGGTATATTCCTAAACTTAGAATAGGTTGATTTGTGTGCTTGCATGTTGTATAGTTTGTAACTGATTTTTGTTATTAGTGGACTTTTGTTTTTGTGACTTAGAAGTCACCGTGGATGTTTCCTCTGTTGGGAGAGGTTTTACCACGTTAAAATCATTGTGTTGATTATCTTCATCTACTCACCTCATTCTTTAAGTGTGTTGAATTTTTGAAACTGCCTTGGTTTTAAAAACTGATTACACAATCTTAATTACTCTCGTACATAAGTTTCTTTGTAAACACATCTTGTTTATAACTTTTATTTTCAAAAGAAAAGGGTTTCTCCAACAAACATTCGAAGTTGCTTATACAGTTTAACCTTGTGTTAAACGGCATTAGCGACGTTTTTCAATTGGTATCAGAGCCCTGTTAACTTTTTATTTCTAAAGATCTTGTGTTTCTGAAATCGTTTTCTGAAAAACCTAACTATGGACGAGAAGAATGAAAGGTTTGGTAATCTGTCCAGACCTCCACTCTTTGATGGAAACAACTTTGCTTACTGGAAAGTAAGAATGGTTGCCTTCATCCAAGGGACTTTAGGAGATGATGTCTGGGACATTATCGAAAATGGATACACTTATCCTACAAAACCATCCACTGAAGGAAGTGATGAGAGGGTAAAGAAAATCTTAAGTGAATTTACCCAAGAAGAAAAAACTATTTCTCGTAATAATAATAAAGGCAAGAATGCCATTTTTATGTCTATTAATGAGTATGAGTTCAAACGAATCTCATCCTGTGCCACTTCTAAGGAAGCTTGGGACACATTAATCACTGCCCATGAAGGAGACTCAAGAGTTAAAGCTGCTAAAACCCAAATGCTTATCCAGCAGTACAACTCTTTGATCATGTCTGATTCTGAGTCTTTTGATGATTTTTACATGAACTTAACTGATATAGTTACTAAGTTGCATGCTAATGGTATAACTTATGATAGAAATGAGATTGTCTCTAAAATTCTATGGTCATTACCACAAAAGTTTGACAGTAAGAGGTATGCTATTGAGGAAATGAATGATCAAAACCTTACCCCTGAGTTACTTAGTAGCAAACTTAGGACTGTGGAAATGGAATTAGACTTTAAGAAACAATTGAATCATTCACAAAGAAAACAACCTAACTCTAACTTGAGTTTTGCCTCTAAGATACCCAAACTTGAGTCCAATTTGACCAACTCTGACTCTGATGAGGAGTTTGATATAGACAAACTAGATAATCAGATTGCCTTAATGTCTAAACAATTTAAGAAAATTGTCAAATTTCGAAACAAACAGGCTACTAAACAAGGCAAGCCTAATTATCCTACTCTGTCTAATCCCAAACCTCATGAGAGAGGACTTGACAAACATCCTAAGGACAACAATTCCAGACCCACTAGAGACCTTAAAAAGATTGAATGTTTTAGATGTGGGAAACTAGGTCACATTGCACACGACTGCAGAGTTAATCTGAATAAAGCCAACACACACAATAGAGCCAATGTCTGTAAAACTTGGAATGATTCAAGTGACTCTGATGAAGAGGAACCTGAATCATCTAATGTACTTGACTCTTGCATGTCTTTTTATGCTAAGATCATTTACAATGATGATACTCATGTGTGTGATAATGATGCTCCTACTTCTGCCTGTGTGAATACTGCTTTGATTGGCCCAGATGCTCTATTGTCTGAAAATGTTGCTAGTTCTAGTTCCGTGTGTGTGAGTCAAAGTGATCTCGATAATGACAATGCAAATGGGTGCGTGAGTACTAAAACTGAATCGTTAGGGGTCACTACACACACTTCACTTAGCGACTCAGACGTAGATGAACTCCCTGATATCCATACCTTGTATGCTAAGACTCTTAAAAAAGGCACTAGATTGGAGAAGACTGTTAGAGACCATACTAAGAAATTAGATGATCTAAGTCTTATTGTGAAGTTGAATGCTGAAGAGTACACTAACCAATGTCTGACTCATCAATCTGAAATTGAAACCTTTGATTAAAAATTAAAAGAGTTGACCAAAACTAATGAAATTCTGGAAATGAAATATAAGGGAACATTATTAGAATTGGAGGAAGCAAAAACAAAGACAGCTACTGTTTTCAAAAACTTTTCTAAGTTTGAAAACAATTCAAATTGTTTTACTGACTTTGTTGTTGACTCCAAGACCAATTCTGATGATAGAACCGGTATTGGATTTTGCCCTAAGAACAAATCTCAAACAACAAAACTTGAACCTATTAAGTTTGTGTCTGGGGGCAAAAGACCAATTGAAACATGTCCAGACTTTCATTTGATTAAAAATGAATTTGATCAAAAGCAACAACAGAAAGACATTGGAGAGTCTAGTACTTCTAAGGCTGACACTGCACTTAAGACTAAATACGTCTGTCCTTTGATCAGAAAGGCTGATTCTACCTATAAGACCATACCTCCTAGGAAGAACTCTTCTGAACAGAATGCTGTCAAACCTATCTTTAGAAATTTTCCTAAGGAAATTCATCCCTCAAGCAATCAATATTGCTCATACTGTGACATTTATGGTCATTCCTTTGAAGGTTGTTATGCTAGGCGTCTAAATACCCCTGTTTACAACACTTCTGTCTACAAGAACTTTAACTATTCTAGGCAAAGTCGTAAAAATTATGTCCTTCCAAGACAACCTGATAAGAACTCTAACTACAGAAATAGGAAGACCAAAACTAAGAGTTCATTTAAGAGAAAGGCTCCCAGAAACTTTCCTAAACCAAAAGCTCAACTTTTTCACAACAATCAGTTTGCTGCTCCAAATGTTTTTCGACAAAAAACTGTGTCTCGAAAATTTTATGAAATGAGGGCAAACTTGCGCAAAATTAAAACTAGAGCTATTTGGGTTAGAAAAGAGGATCTTTTACCCCAAATGAAGTGTAACATTGTCATCACTGCTTTAAAAGCTGAACACACTTCATGTGGTTGGTATTTAGATTCAGGATGCTCCAAACATATAACAGGAGATGAAACCAAACTTTTAAACAAAACCAGATTTGCTGGTGGGAAAGTAGTTTTTGGTGATGGTGTTTCATCTCAGATCATAGGTAAAGGAACCCTAAAAGAAGAAGGAATGCCTGTTCTCGAAAATGTTCTGTTAGTTAAAGGCCTTAAAGACAACCTCCTAAGTATATCACAATTTTGTGACTCTGACCATAATGTCAACTTTTCAAAGAACAATTGTAAAATTCTAAATGATAAAGGTGAATGCATTATTACAGGATTTAGAACACCTGACAATTGTTATACTGTCAAGACTAGTTCTGAAACCTGTAACATTGTCAGAATGGATGACAATGAAATCTGGCATAATCGTATGGGTCACTTAAGTTATAATATCCATGGTAGATTGTCTAGTCAAGAGATAGTTAGAGGTATTCCTAAAATTAAACCTATTTCAAGTGTTGTCTGTGGTCATTGCCAGGAAGGAAAAATAGTTAAGACTTCGCATAAAAAGGTTAAAGACATTCTCACCTCTAGACCTTTAGATCTCATCCATATGGACCTTATTGGTCCCTTTAGAACTGTTAGTCTTTGTGGACACAGTTATATCCTTGTCATGGTTGATGATTTCACACGATTCACTTGGGTTGCCTTCTTAAAACATAAATCTGACACGTTTCAGAATTTTTTGAAAATTCTTCTAAGAATTGAAAATGAGAAAGACACACAAGTCAATCGCATTCGTAGTGATAGAGGAGGAGAGTTCATAGACACAGGAATAGTTGAATATTGTGACTACAACGGTTACAAACATGAATTCAGTGCCCCCAAGACTCCTCAGCAGAATGTTATTGCTGAAAGGAAAAACCGAACACTTCAAGAGATGGCACGTGTCATGTTGCATGCCAAATCCCTACCTAAATACTTTTGGGTAGAATCTATTAGAACTGCCTGTCACATCATTAATAGGGTCTATATTAGGAAAAACTCTAAACAAACCCCTTATGAGTTGTGGTACGGTAAGAAGCCTAACCTGAAATACCTAAGAACCTTTGGAAGTCAGTGTTATGTCTGTAAAGATAAAGAACATCTGTCTAAATTCGAAACTCATGGTGATAAAGCCATATTCTTAGGATACTCTCCAAACAGTCGTGCTTATCGTATATACAATCTGCGTACTAAGGCTCTTATGGAATCGATAAATGTAATTGTAAGTGACACTACTGTCGAAAATAAGATATCTGAATCACCTATTGTGGTTGAATCTGAAAATGATTTCAAAACTGATTCACCAGAAATAGATGACTCATGACCTATTGAGAATCCAGAAGTACCTGGCTGGGTATCTAAAGATCATCCCATTGACAACGTGGTCGGTAATCTTAATGAGCCAGTTCGTACTAGATCCCAGTTAAGAAATTATGCTAATTATGCATGTTTCGTCTCCCTTGTGGAACCGAAAAATGTTAATGAAGCATTGAATGACACACACTGGATTTCTGCTATGCAGGAAGAACTTTTACAATTTGTCATTCACGATGTCTGGTATCTTGTACCTCGGCCTCAAAATAAAAATATTATTGGAACACGTTGGATTTTTAAGAACAAATATGATGAAAATGGGGTAATCCTTAGAAACAAAGCTAGACTAGTTGCTCAAGGCTACTCTCAAATAGAAGGGATAGATTTCAGCGAGACTTTTGCCCCTGTCACTCTTCTTGAATCTGTTCGACTTCTTTTCGCCATAGCGTGTTACTTAAAATTCACACTTTATCAAATGGACGTCAAATCTTCTTTCCTAAATGGTATTCTATCCGAAGAAACATATGTAGAACAACCCAAAGGGTTCATTGATCCTAAATACCCTAACCATGTCTTTCGTCTGAAAAAGGCTTTGTATGGCTTAAAACAAGCTCCTAGAGCTTGGTATGAACGCCTTTCCAACTTTTTTTGGATAAGGGTTTTAAGAGAGGAGGAAATGACCAGACTCTCTTTGTCAAACATTTTGACAAAAACATTATTATAGCCCAAGTCTATGTAGACGACATCATTTTCGGGTCAACTTCAAACTCTGAAGTTAAATCCTTTTCTGCTAGTATGCATAAGGAATTCCACATGTCCCTTATGGGGGAGCTACAACTTTTCTTAGGATTTCAAGTGAAACAGAATTCTGATGGTCTTTTTGTATCTCAAACCAAGTATGCCTTAGACCTTGTTAAGAAATTTGGCTTAGAGAATGCTAAAGTTGCCAAAACACCTATGAGTACTTCTGTTAAATTATGTAAAGATAAACATGGAAAGTCAGTTGATTCCACACTTTATCGTAGTATGATTGGTAGCCTACTCTACCTAACTGCCTCACGACCAAACATAATGTATGATGTATGTCTGTGTGCTCGTTACCAGAATAACCCTAAAGAGAGCCATTTATTGAGTGTAAAACGTATAATAAAGTACATAAAAGGCACTCTTAACCTTGGACTCAGGTACACTAAAGATACCTGTAGCACCATCATAGGGTATACTGATGCTGATTGGGCCGGTTGTACTGATGATAGTAAAAGTACATCAGGTGCCTGTTATTATGTCGGCAATAATTTAGTTGGTTGGAGTAGTAAAAAACAGAATTGCACATCTTTATCTACGGCTGAGTCCGAATATATAGCAGCAGGAAGTTGTTGTGCTCAATTGTTATGGATCAAACAGATATTAAGTGATTATGGGATTAAAGAAGAACAATTACAATTGTATTGTGACAATCAAAGCGCCATTAACATATCTAAAACCCCGGTTCAACACTCGCGAACTAAACATATTAAAATAAGGCATCATTTTATTCGTGAACTTGTTGAAACTAAGGAATTAGAAATTCATTACCTGCCTACTAATCTGCAACTTGCAGACATGTTCACTAAACCTTTGGACTATAACAGATTTCTGTATTTGCGAAATTCTATAGGCATGGTATGCGCTGATTAAACTCTTAAAACCTTAAGTTTTACCCTTTGTCCATTTGAGACAAAATGGGGGAGAAATTTGAGTTTTATGAGTTCCTTTTTGTTCACATTTCATCTAAACTGCTTGATCTTAGTGTGTATATTTGCAGGAATCTCTTCTACTGATTGTCTACCGTTTCTAGGGTAAAAATTTGTAAATAGTTGAGTTATGTAATTTTTTACTTTCTAGGATTTGGGTAGATAGTATCTTTTGTATAGGACTAGGTTTTATTTTTTTTGGTTCCCTACGAGTTTTAAGCTAACTCAAAGGAGATTTTGTCTCATATTTCCAAAGGGGGAGATTGAAGCACCTTATACCTTTGACTTACTTAAGTCTATACTGTATAAGTGTTCAACTAGTTTGGAAATAGTGACAAAATTGGTTGTCTATCCTATATATACCCTTCTCTTCTCAGCCTTAGAGAACTTTTGGTCATTCGTCTTTCTGAGAGAAAAAAATAAGAGAGAAGAGAGAAGAGAGAAGTGAGAGAGAAGAGAGAAAAGAAAAGAGAGAAGAGAGATAAAGAAAAACCTGTTAACCAAACCCTAACCCTAAACAGTTCACCTTCTCTGAAACAAACCTTCAGATATTCAAATCCAAACACAACCTGAGTGTTTGAGAGAGAGAGAGAGAGAGAGAGTGGTTTGTTCATATCGTTGCTGTTTCCTCTTGATCTTTAGATCTTGTACACAACTTAAACATTTGTGTGAAGATATAGTTTCTCTTTAATAGAAACGTTAGATCTACATACTATATGTTACATTTTCACTAGATCTGCATTTTTATACTTGATTTACGAAAATCTTACTGATTTGGTTTTGAAAATGTTTTCTGGTTTCTTTTCTTACGAAACTTGATTCTGACCTAGTTGGATTCGCACTTGGAGGGTTTTCAATCTCATAAATGTTTTCAAAAGAGATTGATTAAGGTCTTGACCGATTTCTGAAGCAAGATCTCCGTGGAATCTGGGTTATCTTTAAAGGTCAAAAGGATTTGAGTTCTGTGAGAAAGAAATAAATTAAAATCACTGCATATAGACTGTATATGTAATTTTTACTAGGACTGTTTGTAAAATTAAGTGTGTGTGAGTTCATGCATGTGTATAGGAATCACTTCACAACACTTAACACACTACTACACTGGAAGTTTTGTGTTTAAGATCTGAAATCATTGAGTCGACGTAAAGAAGCTAAAGCAAAGGAGGTTAGCAAACTGGAGAACATCATCAACAAGTCAGATCTATCAGAAGTTAGAAGGAACCAAGGGGGTATATTCCTAAACTTAGAATAGGTTGATTTGTGTGCTTGCATATTGTATAGTTTGTAACTGATTTTTGTTATTAGTGGACTTTTGTTTTTGTGACTTAGAAGTCACCGTGGATGTTTCCTCTCTTGGGAGAGGTTTTACCACGTTAAAATCATTGTGTTGATTATCTTCATCTACTCACCTCATTCTTTAAGTGTGCTGAATTTTTGAAACTGCCTTGGTTTTAAAAACTGATTACACAATCTTAATTACTCTCGTACATAAGTTTCTTTGTAAACACATCTTGTTTATAACTTTTATTTTCAAAAGAAAAGGGTTTCTCCAACAAACATTCGGAGTTGCTTATACAGTTTAACCTTGTGTTAAACGACATTAGCGACGTTTTTCATCATAATGTGGTGACAAGGTCTGAGGTAAGACATCATACTTGGGTGACCTCAGACCTTAAAAACCACTCATTTGGCTCAACAAAGACATCATTGTACTGAGACTTCAGAACTGAACACACATTGCATGGCAAAGAAAATCATTCAAAAAAAAATTCAGCGAGTGAAGAAATAAAAGACCTCCTCAGAGGTTGACAGATTAAGTTGGGAGTTACCAAATGCAAAGATACAAAGTAAAAATGTTTATCAGAGGTTATAATAAATCAAAAGTTACAAACGATTGCTTAAAGATTCACAAGAATTAAGTGTTTGCAGCCTCAGGGTTAGTAGCCATGTACACATGTCCCTAGCCGAGGGTGGTTACCTCTACCCCATCATCTTGGGCACCAGCATCTTCAGTCATGGTGTCTCCTTGGGGGGCAGTCTCGGTAGGGGCAGCACATCCCTCTTCCTCGACTTCCTGCGGAGCCTGAGCAAATTTAGGGTCGATATAACCCAAGCTGATGAAGTCAGCGATCACAAGGCTCCCTGATTCCTTCTCCTTCATGGAAACCCATTTTCCATTGGCCTTGACTCCTCTCTCAAGGTATTCCAAGCCGAAGCTGAAAAACTCATCAGAGACCTTATACTCCTCTAAGATCTTCTCGGAGGCATCATCCAAGGCAACTTTGACAGCCACATCAACCTTACGCTAGAGAGAGTCAGCCTGAGTCTTCAGGGCAGCGTTATGATCTTCCTTCTGCTTGTCCATATCCTTCTACAGTCCCTTGACGTTGCTTTCAGCTTTCTTTAGAGAAGCCTTCAGAAGATCCACTTCAGCGTTTAAAGTGGCCTCAGTCTTCTCGGCCTCTTGGCCCATCTTAATCAGAGGAAGTTTTCCTAAGGTCCAGTTTACATTGTGATACATGGTGAGAAGACCCTACAGAACCTGTGCAAAGACGTTAGTCTAAGATCTGATATAGTTCGATGCCGATGTTACACTTGAATAATTCAGAAGAAAAAGTTGAAGGTCTTACTTGAATGGAACGGTGGAGGGAGAATTCAACCAGCAGAAGCGCTTGTCAGACTCGATCATGACATCGCCGATAGCATCAAGGGCCTTCAGACTTCGGCCAATGACACTGTCACCAATCTTTAATTGCTCAAGACGAGCAATCAACGCATCCTCAGAAGAAATTGGGATGGCACAATCCCCTCCCTTTTTCTTCTGCCTCTGATCCTCAGAGGCAAGATCGGCAGGCTTTCTCTTCTTGCTGGCTGCAGCCCTTGAGGTAGATGGAGGGGGAGGAGGAGCATTCAGACCTCCTTTCTTGACAAGCTTCGTTAGACTTGGGTTTGCCATCTCCCACAGTTCGTCAGATATTCCTTTCGGGTGCTCTGCAAAATAGAAAGGTCTGAGTTAGAAAATCAGATATACAAAAATTTAGAGGATAACTTGTTGAAATAAAAAGCACTTACAAAGCTCTATCAGAGGACTTCCCCCCAAGACTTGTCTTAGAGAGATAGTAGGGAGTCATCAGGTGTTCGAATTTGATAAGCAGACCATGCTCCCCCTGATCTTGAAGGTCTTTGACCTTCTGAAGATTATTTAGGCTCAGCCCAGGGTCGGCCCTAGCCGCCATTGTTACCTTTCCCCATCTCAGGGGTATTCTCGACTCTAATGAGGAAGAAAGAGAAGAAAAATGGGGTTAAACCCTTAAGTATGATTACACACGTCCCAAGGCCCATTATTGCCTTGGGAGCCCAAAAGACAACTTACATCATCACACTTGTTAGGCACACTTCCTACTCCAGTTGCAGACACTTGTCAAGAAAGTATCCAACACCTAAAAAATTTCAACCTCGGACAAACATACCCCTTTGGCACCTGATCACACAGGTAACTAAGGGCTAGGGGGTGATTGATATGCCCTATATGTACCCAACTGCTCAAAGACATCAACCTCGGCGAAGGAGATAGCCGAGGTTGAAGGGGTCAGATTGGTAACCAACAGTCTCGTCCTAAGCAAGGTCGGCCATGGGCGATTTACTAGTCTCGCGTTCAGACAGCAGTCGAGATCTTCATGATGTACAGAGGCAAACTACTCATCAGGCCACCTAAGGTTGACAACCTTGGCTATGTGCATGCCGAGGTTACCAGGACAACTCCATCATCATAACTAGCCTCGGCTATGAATCGGTCTACGTTCCTGCTACGCTAGTATTTCCTCGGCCCAGGTCAATGTTGCAGTCCCACCGGCCTTACCTCGGCCCTCCCGCTGAGCCAAGGTCACTACCTCGTCCTCTTCCAGGCCGAGGTTGCGACCAGTCACAGATGGTCGAGCTCTTATGCGCATATGTGTGACTGGGAACACGTGTACACAAATCAATTATAGCAAATCATTCCCCTCACATGGGGGGAATATTTCATCATCATTATCTACATGTGACAGTGACAGATGTCTTCATCCAATTGGCTAGATCAACACACACATGGTCATTGCATGCATGGGGGGTGCATTACACCCCCCAGGTATTATATATAGTTGTCTTCTCCTTCTTGGAGAGGGATCCGAAATTAGCAACCCTATCTTAAACTCTGTCTAAATACACAGTAGAGAGAGAAACCTTGAGAGATTGTATCTATGGCCATTAGAGCCCACATACAGTGATACATATCATACACTTGCACAGCGGACGTAGGCCTAATTGGCTGAACCACTTATTTTCCGATGTTAATCCTCTTCTCCTCATCTCCCTCTACTATATGTGTATATACCCTTATGCTGCCATTGTTAACATTGAATTGAGCTTACAAACACCTTGAAGGGTGGTGATGTTTCCAGCATCATCACTCCCCAAATTTCAAAGGTTAAGATACCATTTCTCCCCCTTTTTGTTCAGGAACCGACAAAGGCTAAAGAATTATAAAATCACTTATTTCTTCCCTAATTAAAGCAAATACCATTTCTCCCACTTAAGTCTACGCACGGATTATGAACTAAAGGAAAAAAAGTTAAACATGCAAAGATGCATAAAGTGACGAGCATTAAAATATATGACAACAATGAAGCATAACTAATCCATACAAAGAGTGATAAATATCAACTATGACGCGATGACAAAAGATACCACTAAAATGTACTACGATAAGTGTGAGATATAAAAAAAAATCACACTAAGATAGATATCAATTTTGAATTCAAAGCATATATGAATTAGCTAGCATGGAAAAGACTAAAAAATAAAGAAATACCATATATATACACAAATATACCAATAACGCACACGCACATATATATATATATATAGGTATGAACACGACACACGACACAAAATACAATAAGCCTTCCTTACTCGTATGCAAAAATATGTTTAAATATATGTGGTAAACGGAAGTGAAAGGGTGTGAAATAGAAACAAAAAAATATAGACCCAATCACCTAAACATGTTCACGGAGTTCTCATTTGATTGCAAAACTTTATCACACTTAAATATAGCCTCATGTGACAATATAAATTGAACTCATGGAACAAACATACATAATGCACATAAGCCTAGAATTTTAATGATTCTACAAACCAATAGAGTTATGACAAAAAATAGCATAACTATGATACATTGTCATTGTGCAACCCCGTTGATATATCCAACCAAACTTCCTTATACATATTTATTCTTTTTCTGAACATACCAACTACACTATTAAGGCCTTGGCTAATTTTTTTATATGATACCAAAATTTCAATGGTGGCTTTTCATGCAAAGTAATTTTGTCTTTTGTAGCCCGAATCCATTGATAAACAACAACAACACCAGATAAACATTTTTTTTATTTTTTTAAATCCAAGAAATGGTTATTACATGCATAAATCCTCTATAGTCATAGCAACATATAGATGAATAAATTGATAGAAGAACACCTCACTTAGCTTAAGTATACATGTGAAATTAAATTTCAAGTGAACTTGTGCATGTGTGAATCGAGGCATAAAAAAATATACTCCATTAAGCAACACAAATCATACTACTCCATGAAAGAATGATAAAGAACACTTTAAGGATTGAAAATCTTAACCAAAAGTTCTAGCCACATGGAAGCGGGGGTAAAATTTGATTCAAACACAAGTATATGCCACATAAAGTGTGTCAAACTAAAATAGATACAAACAAAAATAATTTTTGAGTTTTTCAAATAATTAACCAAACAAAACAAATTAACTCAAAAGAAAAAAAATCTTCTTGCATTTTTCAATGAAACCAAGCAAAATAAATGAAATATAAAAAAATAAAATTCACATATCATAATTCTAGCACAATTTTTATATGATGGATGCAAAGACTAGTGTAAGGGCAAATTTCCAATCAAGTCAATTTGTAGTCTTGGCTTAATTCCGAACAAAATAATTTTAAGTCATAGGATAAATGTTCATGTTGTATGCTTTCAGGCCTATGACATTTGAAGAGTTGGAGACGCAACAGCCAAGCAATCAAAGTATCATCATTGCCGATTTTTCAAGTGCCTCGTTTTGCGTCCTCAACGGTTTATCCTTTTCCAATGACTCCAAAGGTATGAATGCATTTAAATATATATAGGAGCTTGAAAAATATTTTTGTGGGTGTTTTTTTATTAAGATTTGTTAAAACGACATTTTATTTTCCGAAAATCAAGTTTAGAACTTTTTATAAGTTTTTGGGCTTAAAAAGAAATTTCTGGATTTTCTGTAATGTCATTTGAATGAAACTGGGATCTTGTTCGAACGAAATTCCTGAGTCATTCGAACGAATTGCTAACGAGATTTTTCCTGTTTTATCGTTAGAAGTTTGGTTTGAATGAAAAAATGAACGAAACTTTTTTTGAAATATCGTTGGTAATCTCGTTCGATATTCTCGTTCGAACATAGTTGTTTGAACATAGTCGTTCGAGCGACCGTGTCAGTTTTTTGCAGTTTTGTCAACTTTTGTCCCTCTCGCCGTCTACTTTTTCCCACTCTTTTTCCTGATAAAATATGAGAGGGAGCAATTTTTTCCAAGAGACCTTTTCACTTTTCTTAAAGAGTTTTAAGATAAAAATACATCCAACGAAAGGTTCATTTATGTGTTCATAATTCAAGAACAATCTTTCACCAAAACACATGTTTTTACACTCATGTTAGTTTAAATCCAAGTTCCGATCTATACATATATATTTGCTTGGAAAGTTTTGGCACCAGGTTTCCATATCTACACATTAGAAAGTGATTGGGTTTCTTCTATACTCCAAAATGGGAGTTTTCATTTTCTGCGGTGTTCCCTTACTGTGAAAGGCACCGTGTGTGGGTAGACGGTGACCACGCCCCATCGGTGGATTTCGAGACTATGGTGAAGTCCGTAGTTATCGACTGGGCGGAGGTTGAAGAGCGAAGGAGCATCAAGGCTTGGACGGAGTCAAGTCGTTGTTGTAAGTTTCTCTTGTCGTGTCTTGTGTAAAAATGTCGTACTTAGTGGACTGTTGGGAGGGTCATCCGAGGTTTTTCCCATTGGGTTTTCCTTGTACATCACCATGTAGTGTGACTGTGTTTACTTTTATCTTGTAAAAATCACCTTAGATGCATGCTAGGATAATCAAGACAAAAATTAGTTTAAATCACACACTTGTTTAATTTGGTACTAAATTAAGTTTGTGTAAGTTTAATTTAACTTATTTCATGTCATCATATGTAATTTGGTAAAATTTGTGATAAGTTTTCTAGGCCTATATTTTTTCATGAATTAATTATTGTTAGGCTATTTTTGGACTTGAGTTGAATTAATTTGATTTAAAAGAAAAATTAAAATTAACTTGGTTTACTTTAAGTTGAAATATCTGTTGAGTTAATTTTAATTTTGAGGAAATTAAAATTTGAATTCTATAATTGTTAAAATTCATAAAAGAAATTTTAGTTTGGAATTTAAATTGAACCATCATCCCATATTTAGACTTTTAAATTTAAAAAGGGCATATTCACCCCGTTTGGATTCTTTCATCAAGTGGTATCAGAGCTTGGAGCGCTAAGTTATTACTTTTAAGTCCTTTTTGCGCTTGTTTTAAAAATGTAAAGTTCACCGTTTACAAAATTTCTTATTTGCGATGGTTCAAATTACACGTATTGGAAAGCGAGAACAAAATCGACACTTAAATCTCTAGATGAGTGGGTTTGGCAATCGGTAGTTACTAGGTGGTCCCCCTACGTGTCTAGTTGAAAATGAGCGTGTACCTAATCCCGTTGAGAGATGGAGTGGGAATGAACTCAAATTAGCAAATTTCAATTCCCATAGTTTAAATGCTCTCTTTAGTGTTGTCACACCGGATGAATTTCATAGTATAATGACATATGAAACTGCTAAAGAGGCGAGGGATATTTTACAACTCACTCATGAGGGAACTAGTGTCGTGAAAGCTTTGAAACTCCAAAACCTCACCACTCAATTTGAAACCATTAAAATGCTTGAAAGGGAAACTTGTGATGAATTTTATGCAAGACTTTCAGACATTGTTAATTCAACTTTTAAAGTGGGAGAAAAGAAACCCGGCAACCGTGTAGTAAAGAAAATCTGAAGGTCCTTACTCGATAGGTTTATTCCAAAAGTGATTGTTTTAAATTCTTTACCCACTTTAGCCTCTACGAAAATTGAAGAGCTCATAGGTGATATACAAACCTATGAACTTGACATATTAACCTGCAAGGATGAGAAAAAGAAAGATAAGGGAATCTCTTTAAAAGCCCAAAAGGAGGAAAAATAGTATCGAATGATGAGAGTGACATCGATTTCGACGAGATGGCTATGTTTGCTAGGAAGTTTAGAAAATTTCTTAAGTTTAATAAAGATAATCTTAAAAAGGATTTCAAGAAATTTGATAAGTCTAAGTATGACAAAGCCGAAAAATTCCCTACAAAGCGTAATGAAGAATGTAAGGACACAGATTTCCAATTGAGTCCTTTGTAGTTTTGGCTCAATTCTGGACAAAAATGTTTGAGTCATAGGATAGAGTTATTGATCATCCTTCAGGCCTATGACATACTAAAGTTGAAGACGTAGCGCCCAAGTTCATAAAGCTTCATCAAATTTCGTGTTTGTAGTGCCTCGTTTCTACGTCATCAACAATGTTCTATTTACTCCTAAGGTATGAATACATTTTGAATATATATATATATATATATATATATATATATATATATATATATATATATAGGAGCTTGGAACATTTTATATTGGGTGTAGTTTATTTAAAATTGTTGTTTATTTTCAGAAAGATTTTATTAAAACTTTAAAAATAAAGTATATAAAGTTTCTGGGCTAAAACTAAATTTTTTGACTTTCTGGAAGTTCGTTCGAATTGTCGTTCGAACAATAATGTCGTTCAAACGAGTTTGCCAATGAGTTCCCACATTGGCCACTGGAATGTCGTTAGAAGTGTCGTTCGAACGAACATGATGTTCGAACGAGATTTCTGACAAGATTTCTAACGAGTTCACACTAGAACTTCATTAGAAGCCTCGTTTGAACGAGACTTCATTCGAACGAAAATGTCATTCGAACGAGTTTTGGCGGGAACAGTTAATTGGCAGTTTTGAGCAGTTTTTTTCCCACTTTTCCACTTCTTTTCCCACTAAATTTTTAGGCAGACTTAATATGTGTAGGAACTAACTTTTTCCAGTTAACTTTTTCATATCCTACAACCTCCAAGAGAGAGTTTAAGAGCATAATTCCAAAAGGAAAAAGTTCATTGTTTAAGTGTTTTAGTTTTGCAAGAAAAATCTTGTAAACACTTTTGTTTACACCCAAATTTTGTTTATCCAAGTTCATATATATATATATATATACTTTGCTTGGCGTTTGGCACCGGTTTTCATCTCTACCATTTGAAAAGAATTTTGGGTTTGCTTCTAAATCCCACAAAGAAGAAGAAGTTTTCGTTGATTTATCCACTTGGAGAAAGTCTCCTTGTTCGGGTGACGGTGACCATAAAAAGTCCGATCGGTGGATTCCGAGACCGCGGTGGAGCTCCGTGGTTATTCGTTAGGTGGAGATGTATACAAGAAAAAGTATCGGAGCTTGAGAGGGATCGAGTCGAGTGTTGTAACTCTTACTGTCTTGTATTTGTAAAACCATACTTAGTGGATTTGAGGCTAGGGTTATCCGAAGTTTTTTCCCGTTGTGGGTTTTTCCTCGTACATCGCGGCGTAGTGATTCATTGTTTAATTTTATCTTGCTATATCACCTAGAACGCATGCTTAGGTAAAAAGATAAAATTTGGTTTATATCACGACTTAATTTATTTTGGTGCTAAATAAATATTGGGTAATGTGTAGTTAATTCAAGTCATTAATTTAATTTGGTAAAATTGGTTTGGCCTAATTTGGTAAAATTGAGAAATATGACTTCGGTAACTTTTCTAGGACTTGGATTAATTTGGTTTAAGTGAAATTAACATAAGTGTGTGTGTTTAATCTTATTTCACTTGGTTTAATTGTTAATTTGAAAAGAAATTAAAAATTTGGTGTTTAATTGAACCATCATCTTTGCTTCCGCACTTAAAAAGGAAATTATTACTTTTTGAAGTAAGGAATTTAAAATTAGGGGTCCTCGACGTTTCAAATTGGTATCAGAGCCGGAGCGCTATCGCGTCAAATATCCGTTTTTCAACTTTTATAATTTTTGTACTCCTTGTATTTTTAGGTGGTTCAATTTTTACTCACTCTCAATTTTTTTATCTCTCGATGGGACGCCTTAATGATAATTTGTCCATTTCTAATGATAATGAAGTTTTTGCTATTTGAGATGAATTTAATGAGCGTAATAAGTGTAATGAAAAATTAAGAGAATTAAATTTGAGATTTGCAAAAAGAATTAAATTTTTTGAAAATGAAAATTCTTGTTTTAAAACTAAAGTTGAGTTTTTGCAAATCTCCCTAACTCAAAAAGATATTTTTCGTTAAAAGCTCATGGACTTAAATCATAATTATAATATTTTAGAAATGTCCAAGAAAGAGAGTGATAGTCGAGAAAAGACTCTTAGGGACAAGTTTGCTCACATTGAGGGGGAGTGTGATAACCTTCTAGGTGTAATTAAAAATTTAAAAAAGGAGTCCCGTAAATTTGAGGAGTCTAATTTTTTACTTGAGTCAGAAATTTTAAAAATGAAAAATAATTTACAAGACTCGAGTAGTTGCAGTAATGGTTCTAGCACATCTTGTTCAAATGCTTCTGTTACTAAAGTTAAAGCCATTGTTTGTTTTAGAGGGTCGACTTTATCCAAGGACTTTAGAAAAGGTCACACCTTAGGTAACATGCCTCGTGTTTACACATGCTTGCATTGTGGTGGGAAAGGTCACCTTAGGTCATTTTGTTTTGATCTTAAAAGAAGTCCAAGGAAGTCTATTTCTAGCATTTCATTAGTTCCCAAATCCCATCATTTATGGGTTAGGAAATTATTTTTAGACGCGCTAGATATTAGATTCGTTGATTTTCATTTGCTTTCACATGAAACCTCCCTTGCTATATTCAAAGGTTGAATGTGTTAGTTTTCTTTGCATACTCTAGCTCTTTGTGCTTCATATTATATATCATTGCTAGATGTATGCATGTTTAATCATTTTCTAGTATATGCTCCATGCTTAATCGCATGCTACAATTATGATTTTTGTTTATCTTTTGTATTATATTTCTTTCATTTTTGTTTGCATTAAATGAAAAAATACAAAAAGATTTTTGTTTATCATTGAGTTTTTATTTCTTGGTAATTTAAGCTTAATGAAAAATTCAAAGGATTTTCGTTTGTCTTTTAAGTATATATTTTTATTTTTGGTTAAAAATTTCAAAAACTCAAAAAGATTTTATTTTGTGTGTATTTTAGTTTGACACACTTTATGTGGCATATACTTGTGTTTGAATCCCATCTTTTTCGCCCCCATGTAGCTAGAACTTTTGGTTTAGATTGTCAATTCTTATTATGTTCTTTACCATGCTTACATGGAGTAGTTGGATTTTGTGTTGATTAAATGGATTCTATTTTTATATGCCTCTATTCACATATGCATGAGCCCATTTGAAATTTTAACTTCATATGTATATTTAGGGGTGGCAATTCGTGTGCGTCGTGTCGTGTTCGGGTCGTGTCATGTCGGGTTCGTGTCAAGTATTAGTCAACCCTAACCCGACCCATTTAACTAATCGTGTCAAATGAACAAACACTAACCCGACCTATTTATTATCGTGTCGTGTTCGGATTGACCAGCATAACCCGTTAAGTAAAATATAAAATAGTTTTTTTCTTCTCTCTTAACCAATCATACCAATCATAGGCCTACAATAACTTAAATTTAATTAATTTCAACTTCTTTCAACACATAAATAATGTATCATCCGATTCTCCATGAATTTTATAGAATGCCTATCAAGATATATAAATTATCTAATATATTCTCCATAAAATACGAGTTAAGCTGGTCTATTCGTGTCATTTTCGAGTTATACGTGTTTGACACTAACCCAACCCGTTTATTATTCGTGTTGGCGGGTCGTGTCATATTCGGGTTCGTGTCAAGAAATCGTCAACCCTAACCCGCTAACTTCGTGTCGAGTTCATGTCAGGTTATCATGTCGTGTCAAAAATTGACACCCCTATGTATATTTGATCTTTATGAGGTATTCTCCTACCAATCTTGTCATCTACATATTTGTGACCTAGGAGAACTAGTGCATGTCAAAATCCGTTGCACGTGAGATTTGTGAGAAATAAAAAATAATAAATATAAATGTGCACGGGGAAGGGCTCCGAAAGGATTGTTTTAACCTTTGCGAATAGTAAGACACCGTTTGTTTGGACCTAAAAGAAATACGTGGTCCAAAGGCCTAAAAATAGAATTATGGCATTAAAAAGAATAATAATTGCCAAGGCCTATTTTTGTTTGATATATTCATTCAAATATATATGCTTATTGAGGGAGATTGGATGGTATATCAATGGTTTGACAATGTCCATTTATCCTAGTTGCGTTTTCAATGTCATTACTCTATTGGTTTGTAGAATCATCAACATGCAAGGCTTGTATGCATTGTGTATGTTTGTTCATTGAGTTCAATCGATATTGTCACATGAGGTTATATTCAAATGTGATGAAGTTTGCAATCAATTGAGAACTCCGTGAACATGTTTTAAGTGATTGGGTCTAAATTTAATTGTTATTAGTTCACACCCCAACACTACCATTTCCATATGACACATTTTTGCCATACGAGTGTGAAAAGCTTATCTTATTTTGTGTCATTTGTGTGTTTATATCTATATGTGTGCACTTATGCTTAGCTTGTATCTATTATGTATACATATATATGATATTTTGTTTAAGTCTTTGCCATGTTTAGCTAGTCTATTTATGCTTCAATTCATAATTGGTACCTTGTTTGTTGCGTAGTTTGTTTGATATCACATGCTTAGAATCTTATCTGTCAATTTGGCATTTGTTTTTTCATCATAGTCGGTATTCATTTGTATGGATTAGTTATGATTTTGTTGCCTATGTGCTTTAATGTTCTCATCACTTTATGCATTAATGCATGTTTACTTGTCATCCCATTCTATTTATCCCTTGTTTAGTTTAAGGGGTGTATTTGATTTAATTTGGGGAAGATAAGTTCATGTTTTGATTCTTTAGCCTTTGTCTATTCCTGAACAAAAAGGGGGAGAAATGGTATCTAATCCTATTGTAATCGTTTCTTGGTTTGGGAGATTTAACTTAGGGGGAGAGCGCAATCTTCTTAGGTTGATCATAGTTGATAAAGGGGAGAATTAATTTAAGGGGAGTAATTATTTTAATTGCATTTAATATTTTGATATTCCCTATGCGTTTGATAATTTGCTTAAGTGTGCAGGAACTCTTCTTAAAGGCAACGTTTATCATCGGGCAAAGATATTGATCCTTGGGTTGTTTGACTCAAACATTACATTTTTATTTTAGGTGGGACATTTTTTGTTAGTCTAGTAGAGCTTGATGGCCCTTTAGGATTTTTGTTGGTTTTTGTTCCGGAATAGCCAAAGGGGGAGATTTGTAAGGACAAAAATTTCTAATTGAGTCCGTTGTAGTTTTGGCTCAATTCCAGACAAAAACGTTTGAGTCATAGGATAGAGTTATTGATCATCCTTCAATCCTATGACATACTAAAGTTGAAGACATAGCGACTAAGTTCATAAAGCTTCATCAAATGTCGTGTTTGTAGTGCCTCATTTCTACGTCATCAATAATGTTCCGTTTACTCCTAAGGTATGAATGCATTTTGAATATATATATAGGAGCTTAGAACATTTTATATTGGGTGTAGTTTATTTAAAACTGTTGTTTATTTTCAGAAAGATTTTATTAAAACTTTAAAAATAAATTATATAAAGTTTCTGGGCTAAAACTAAATTATTTAACTTTCTGGAAGTTCGTTCGAATTGTCGTTCGAACGAGTTTATCTTTCGAACAATAATGTCGTTCGAACGAGTTTGGCAACGAGTTCTCACATTGGCCACTAGAATGTCGCTCGAAGCGTCGTTCGAACGGACATGATATTCGAACAAGATTTCCAACGAGATTTCTAATGAGTTCACACTGGAACTTCGTTAGAAGCCTCGTTCGAATGAGACTTCATTCGAACGAAAATGTCGTTCGAACGAGTTTTGGCAGGAACAGTTAATTGTCAGTTTTAAGCAGTTTTTTCCCACTTTCCCACTTCTTTTCCCCCTAACTTTTTGGGTAGACTTAATATGTGCGTGAACTAACTTTTTCCACTTAACTTTTTCATATCCTACAACCTCCAAGAGAGAGTTTGAGAGCATAATTCCAAAAGAAAAAAGTTCATAGTTTAAGTGTTTTAGTTTTGCAAGAAAAATCTTTTAAACACTTTTGTTTACACCCAAAGTTTGTTTATCCAAGTTCATATATATATACTTTGCTTGGAGTTTGGCACCGGTTTTCATCTCTACCATTTGAACAGAAGTTTGGGTTTGCTTCTAAATCCCACAAAGAATAAGAAGTTTGCGTCGATTTACCCACTTGGAGAAAGGCTCCTTATTCGGGTGACGGTGACCATAAAAAGTCCGATCGGTGGATTTCGAGACCGCGATGGAGCTTCGTGGTTATTCGCTAGGCGGAGGTGTATACAAGAAGAAGCATCGGGGTTTGAGAGGGATCGAGTCGAGTGTTGTAAGTCTTACTGTCTTGAATTTGTAAAACCATACTTAGTGGATTTGATGCAAGGGTCGTCCGAGATTTTTTCCCGTTGTGGGTTTTTCCTCGTACATCGCAGCGTAGTAATTCATTGTTTAATTTTATCTTGCTATATCACCTAGAACGCATTCTTAGGTAAAAGGATAAAATTTGGTTTATATCACTACTTAATTTATTTTGGTGCTAAATAAATATTGGGTAATGTGTAGTTAATTCAAGTCATTAATTTAATTTGGTAAAATTAGTTTGGCCTAATTTGGTAAAATTCAGAAATATGACTTAGGCAAATTTTCTTAGACTTGGATTAATTTGGTTTAAGTGAAATTAACATAAGTGTGTGTGTTTAATCTTATTTCACTTGGTTTAATTTTTAATTTGATAAGAAATTAGAAATTTGGTGTTTAATTGAACCATCATCTTCACTTCCGCATTTAAAAAGGAAATCATTACTTTTTTAAGTAAGGAATTTAAAATTGGGGGTCCTAGACGTTCCAAAGAACTTAATAGGGACGATTCGAATAGATTTTATGGTTGTGAGGGTTATGACCATAGGGAAAGAGAGTGTCCCACTAAACTAAGGAGGGAGGGAAAGTAACCAATTTCATATAATGCCACCCTTAATGATAGTGAAAAGGAATAGGAACTCGATTCCCCCTGAGCGTAACTTTGCCACGTCCATGGCAAGTCTTATAAGTGATAGTGAGAAATCGTCTAATGATGACATCTTAATACATGACACTTTCGAGGCCAAGATTTGTGAATCCCAAAGTTTTGATGTTAGTGAGAGTGGAGAATAAAGAGAGAGTGAAAATGAAGAAGAGGTTGATGTGAGTGAACTTTAAGTAGCTTTTCGAGAGTTGTATGTCGAATCGATTAAATTAAAAAGGGTTAATTTGATGTTAGAAGCTTGTTTGAGAGAACGTGCCAAGGTTTATAATGAGAGTACTTTAGTGGAAGACCTTAGGGCACGTGAGAAAGCTTTTCGTGAGAAGCTTGAGTTTGTTGAAAATGAGAGAGATGGCCTTAGAGGTTTAATGGAGGCTATGAAGAAAGAGCTTTTTTGTTTGGAAGGTAGAAAGTGTTTGCTTGAGTAAAAAAATTTAGAGTTGGAAGAAAAATTATGAGACTCAAGTCGGGTCAAATTTTATTTGGAGTGTCGGTTCGAAAAATTAGATAAAATTTTAGGAACCGTCCAAACTAAAAATGACATATTTAGTATTGGCTTCGATTCCCAAAATGCTTCATCTAATAAAGCCAAAACCATAAGTTTGGGAGAATCTTCTAGGAACAATTTTAAGGGTCAATCCTTAGGTACTACCTTTCGCCGAGTTTTCACTCGTTCACATTTTGGTCGAAAAGGTCATCTTAGGAAATTTTATTTTGATCTTAAAAGAGGTCCTAGGAAATTCAAGAGTAAGGTAACTGAGATAGATAAGGTCACCAAATCTCGAGATTATCACTCTTTACTTATTTAGGTTAGGAGATCAGACTTGGTAACTTTACAAGATAGGATTTATGATTCTCATTTTCTATCACATGATAACTCCTATACTTATTCTAAAGGTGAAATGTGTTAGCTTTGTTTTCGTATACCAGCTTTTGTGATACATGTTATATTTTCTTGCTAGTTGTATGTTTGTTTGTCGTTTTCTAGTTCATGCTTCATCATATACGTGGTGCTAGAATTATGACTTGTGGGTATTTTGTATTTTACTTTATTTTGTTTGATGTTATTAAAAAAAATTCAAAAAAAAATTGTTTATCATCAGTATTTAACTTTTGTTAGTTATTTGAGTTTTAAACGAAAAATACCAAAAGATTTTTCTTTATCTTTGAGTTATTTTTTGGTGTTGATTAAAAATTTTGAAAAAATTAAAAAAAAATTCTATGTGTATATATTTGAGTTTTACACACCTTTTGTGGCATATAGTTGTGTTTGAATCCTATCATTCCGCTACCATGTGGCTTGAACTTTTGGTTAGGATTTTCAATCCTTAAAGTGTTCTTTGTCATGGTTTCATGGAGTAGTTTGAATTTGACTTTCTTAATGGATTCACTTTTTATATGCCTTCAGGCACACAAGCACGAGCTCTTTTGAATCTTTGACTTCACATGTTTATTTGAGCTTTTTGAGATGTTCTCCTACCAATCTAGTCATCTGCATATTTTTTTACTTAGGAGGATATATGCATGTTAGAACTGTTGCACATGAGATTATTATGTGTTAAAAAATTGATATATGAAAGTGCACGGTGAAGGGCTGCAAAAGGAACAATCAACCTTTGCGATTAAGCCACCATTTGCATTAGACCTAGAAGAAATATGTGGTCTAAAGGTCTAAAATAAAAATATGGCATTAAAAGAAAAATGTATCCAAGGCCTAGTCTGTTTAGATTGATATTTTCATTCAAAAGAAAAGAAAAGAATAATATTATATTTGTGGGAGTTTTGATGGAATATCAACAACTTTTCATAATGACTTTGTATTCAAGTTGCGCTACCTTGCCATGACTCTATTGGTTTGTAGAATCATCAATCTGCTAGGCTTGTATGCATTGTGCTCGTTTTGTTCATCGAGTTCACTTTATCCTGTCATATAAGGCAAAATCTTAGTTGATAAACTTTTGAAATCAAATAAGAACTTCGTGAACATGTTTAAGTGATTGGGTCTTAATTCTTTGGCTACTAGTTCACAACCCTTCACTTCCATTTCCATATGACACATTTGTGCCATAAGAGTGTGGAAAGATCATTTTATTTTATGTTGCGTAATTTGTGTTGTTTATATCTATATATATGTGCTTGCACTTCAATAATATCTTTTGTGTATGTGTGTGTGTGTCTGTGTGTGTGTGTGTGTGTGTGTCTGTGTGTATATATATATATATATATATATATATATATGTATATGTGTGTGGTATTTTGTTTTTTTTGAGTCTTTACCTTCCTATCTAGTCCATATATGCATTGAATTCAAAATTGGTGTCTATATTGTTGTGAATCTTTGGTTATCCCATGCTTAACGCAATACATTTTAAGTGGTATCTTTTTTGTTATCGCAACATAGTTGGTATCCATTAATATTGTATGGATTAGTTGTATTTCATTATCCCCATATGCTTTATTGATGCTTTTTATACATCATTGCATGTTTAACTGGTTTTTCCTAAATTTTTATGCCTTGTGTAGACTGAAGGGGGAGGATTAGATTTTCCTTTAATTGGGGGAGAAATAAGTTAATTTTATTCTTAACCTTTCTCTATTTCTGAACAAAATGGGGGAAAATGATATCTAATCCTTTGAAATTTGGGGAGAATTAACTTAGGGGCAGACGTTTTTCTAGGTAGGTCGTTGTTAGATAAAGGGGGACAATTAATTAAGGGGGGAAATTTATTTTTAGCATTTTAATCTTTTGATATTCCCTATGCGTTTACTGGTTTGTTTAAGTGTGCAGGAATTTATTTTTAGCGGCATTACTTAAAGTGGCAAAGCATTTCCTATGAGTCGAGTCAAGCTTCTGTAATTTTATTTTTTTGGAGTGGGATATTGTGTCTAGACATGCTTGACAGCCATTAGGAATTTTATGTTTAGTTTTGTCCTGAAATAGTCAAAGGGGGAGATTTGTAAGGGCAAATTTCCAATTAAGTCAATTTGTAGTATTGGCTTAATTCTGGACAAAAAAATTTAAGTCATAGGATAGATGTTCATAATGTATCCTTTCAAGCCTATGACGTTTGAAAAGTTGGAGACGCAGTGGAAAAGTAATCAAAGTATCATTATTGCCGATTTTCCAAGCGCCCCATTTCACGTCCCCAACGGTTTATCATTTGCCAGTGACTCTAAAGGTATTAATGCATTTAAATATATTTAGGATCTTGGAAAATATTTGTATGGGTGTTATTTTTATAAAGTTGTGTCAAAACGACATTTTACTTTTAGAAAATCAATGTTAGAACTTTTTATAAGTTTTTGGGCTTAAAAAGAAATTTCTGGATAAACTAGGATCTCGTTCGAATGAAATTCCCAGGTCGTTCGAACGAACTGCTAACAAGATTTTTCTTGTTTTATCGTTAGAAGTTTGGTTCGACAAAAAAATCAAACGAAAAGTTTTTTGAAACATCGTTGGTAATCTCGTTCGATATTCTCGTTCGTACAATGTCGTTCGAACGATATTGAAAAGTCGTTCGAACGACCGGGTCAATTTTTGTGCAGTTTTGTCAACTTTTGTCCCTCTTGTCCTCTACTTTTTTTCCTAATAAAATATGAGAGGGAATAACTTTTTCCAAGAGGCCTTTTCACTTTTCTTAGAGAGTTTTGAGAGAAAAATACTTCTAACAAAAGGCCCATTTGTGTGTTCATAATTCAATAACAATCTTTCACCAAAATACGTGTTTTCACACCCATGTTAGTTTAAATCCAAGTTCCTCTCTCTATATATATACTTGCAACGAGAGTTTTGGCACCAAGTTTTCATCTCTACACATTAAAAATTGTTTGGGTTTCTTCTATACCCCAAAAGGAGAGTTTGCATTTGTTATGGTTTTCCCATACTGTGAAAGGCATCGCGTGTGGGTAGACGATGATGAGGCCCCAACGGTGGACTCCAAGACTGCGGTGGAGTCCGTAGTTGTGGACTAGGCAGAGTTTGAAGAGCAAAGAAGAGTCAAGTCTTGGACGAAGTTAAGTCGTTATTATAAGTTTCTCTTGCCGTGTCTTGTGTAAAATATTGCAAAAATCACCTTAGATGCATGCTAGGATAATCGAGATAAAAATTGTTTTAAATCACACACTTGTTTAATTTGGTGCTAAATTAAGTTTGGGTAAGTTTAATTTAATTTAATTTATGTGATCATATGTAATTTGGTAAAATTTGTGATAACTTTGTTAGGCCTATATTTTATCATGAATTAATTATTGTTCGGTTATTTTTGGACTTGAGTTGAATTAATTTGAATTGAAAGAAAATTTAAAATCAACTTGGTTTAGGTTAAGTTAAAATATTTGTTGAGTTAATTTTAATTTTGAAAAAATTAAAATTTGAATTCTATAATTGTCAAAATTTGAAAAGAAATTTTAGTTTGGAATTTAAATTGAACCATCATCCCATATTTGGACTTTTAAATTTAAAAAAAGGCATATTCACCCTGTCTGGGTCCTTTCATCAACTAGAAAATGACAAACAAACACACAACTAGCAAAAATATATCATGATGCACAAAATATATTGTATGCAAAGAAAGATAACACACTCGGCCTTTAGATTTAGCGAGGGAGGTATCACGTGGAAGCAAACGAGAATAAAAAATCCTATCTTTTAAAGCCGTCAAATCGGATCTCCTAACCCAAACTAGTGAAGCGTGACACTCTCGGGATTTGGGAATTTTGGTGACTCTACCATAGGAATTCCTATTACCCTTTTTAAGATCAAAACATAATATCCTAAGATGACCTTTTCAACCACAATGTGAGCATTTAAAGACTGGGCGAAAAGTAGTACATAAGGATTGACCTTTGAAAATGTTCCTAGTAGAATCTCTCAAACTTAAGGTTTTGGCTTTATTAGTTGAATCATTTTGAGTATCGAAGCCAATACCACACAAGTCATTTTTAATTTGGACGGTTCCAAGTATTTTATCTAATTTTTTGGACCTACATTCCAAATAAAATTTGACCCTACTTGAATCTCTCAACTTCTTTTCCAACTCTAAAATTGTAGATTTAAGTAAACACTTTCTCTCTTCAAACTCGAGAAGCTCTTTCTTCATAGCCTCCATTAAACCTCTAAAGTTATCTCTCTCACATTATACATACTCAAGATTCTCACGAAGAGCTCTCTCACATGTCCTAAGGTCTTCTATTAAAGCACTCTCATTATTAACCTTGGTACGTTCTCTCAAACACGCTTCCAACTTCAAGTTAGCCCTTTTTATTTTAATTGATTCCTCATATATCTCACGAAAGGCCACTTGAAGCTCACTCTCCTCTACCTCTTCTTCATTCTCACTCTCACTTTCTTCTCCACTCTCTAAACCAACAAATTTTGAGGATTAAAAAATAATGGCCTCGGAAGTGTCATGTGATAAGATGTCATCATTGGATGATTTCTCACTTTTCCTTACATGACTTGCCATGAACGTGGTAAATTTGTGTTTAATAGAGGAATCAAGTTCCTCTTCCTTTTCACTATCACTAAGGGTGGAATTGTATGAAATCGGTTTCTTCCCCCCCCCCCCCCTCCTTAGCTTAGTGGGACACTCTCTTTCCCTATGGCCATAACCTTTACAACCATAACATCTATTCGACTCGTCCCTATTAATATCTTCATTATACTTTGTAAGAAATTTCTCGGCTTTGTTGTACTTAGACTTATCAAATTTCTTAAAATCCTTTTTAATATTACCTTTATTAAACTTGAGAAATTTTCTAAATTTCCTAGAAAACATCACCATATCCTCGGATTCGATATCACTCTCATCATCCGAAACTTGTTTTTCCTCCTTTCGGGCTTTCAAAGCGATGCCTTTTTCTTTCTTCTTCTCATTTTTAGAGGTAAACATGTCAAGTTCATAGGTTTGTAAGTCACCTACGTGCTCTTCAAGTTTCGTAGAGACTAAAGTGGGTAAAGAATTTAAAACGACCACTTTTGGAAAAACCTATCATCTAAGGACCTTAAAATTTTCTTTACTACACGTTTGTCGGGTATCTTTTCTCCCAAGTTAAAAGATGAATTTACAGTATCATAAGACTAGCATAAAATTCATCAAAATTTTCACTTTCATGCATTTTAATGGTTTCAAATTGACTAGTGAGGTTTTGGAGTATTGAAGGTTTAACGACACTTGTTCCCTCATGGGTGAGTTAGAGTATGTCCCAAGCCTCCTTAGATGTTTCACACGTCATAATTCGATGGAACTCATCGGGTGTAACCGCACTAAAGAGGGTATTTAAACCACGAAAATTAAAATTTACTAATTTAAGTTCATTCTCACTCTATCTCTCTACAGGTTTAGGTACACACACAATTTCAACCACACACGTAGCTGGAGATCACCCATTAACTATGAAATGCCAAACCCTCTCATCTAAGGACTTAAGTGCCAATTTCATTCGCGCTTTCTAATACGCGTAATTTGAACTATCAAAAATAGAAAATTTTGAAAACATTGAATTTTCTATTTTTAAACCAAACAAGATTAAGGATCTTAATGCAATAAATTTGCGCTCCTGCTCTGATACTAATTTGAAACAGGGGATGGTTCAATGATATAAAAAAATTTAAACTTCTTTCAAAACACCCAAATTTTAATTTATTCATGATTAAAATTAAATTAAACTAAGCGTGGATATTCGAATTTCTAACTTAAACAAAATTAATTCAAGTTGTAAGTTAGGTTGAACAAACCAAACATGAATAGAGCCAAATTTATTTATGCTGACTTGAATTAATTACACCAAACTTACGCAAAATTAAACTAGCACCAAATTAAACTATAATTGTGATTTAAACCAATTTTATCTTGATTAACCTATCATGCATCTAAGTGATATTTTTGTAAGATAAAGTAAATCAAAAACACACTATGCCGCGATGTACGAGGAAAACCCAAATAGAAAAAACCTCGGATGGCCCTGCCTATAAATCCACTAGGTATGGTATGTTCATGAAAACACAACAACAGACTTACAACAACGACTTGACTCCGTCCAAGTCTTGGCGCTCCTTCTTGCTTCAACCTCCACCTAGTCGATAACAATGAAATCCATCACAATCTCGGAATCCACCTATGGGGCTCAGTCGCCGTCAATCCACACACTGTGCCTTTCATCGTACAAGCACGTCGCAGCAAAAACCAATCTTCTTCTTGAGGTAGAGAAGAGACCCAAACTATTTACTTTAATTGGTAGAGAAGAACGCCAAACAATATCCAAGCAAGATATATATATTGAAGAACTTGGATTTTAAACAAACATATGGGTATATATTTGTGTCTAGAGCAAATTAATTCAAGAAAGTTCAAGAACACAAAAAGGAACTTTTGGATAAACAATTTTTCTTTTTAATACTTAGAAAATCTCACAAAATTTACTTGGAAAAATGTTATTCCTGCACTAAGTAAAGATGGTAAAATTTAGTGGGAAAAGTAGTGGACAAGGGTGGTTAAAAAAGAAAACTGTCAAAAATTTTAGTTTCTTGCCCAGGTCGGTTGAATGACTTTTTGATATCGTTCGAACAATACTGTTCAAACTAGAAAACAGAAGAAAAACAAGGCCAAAAATAGTTAGATAAACTCGTTCGAATGAGAATGTTTGAACGAAACTTCGAAAGAGAAAACAGAGTATTGGAGCATAAAGTCATTTGAACCTCGTTAGTAGTTCATTCGAATGACATTATAGAAAATCCAATTTCTTCATATTAAGCCCAAAACTTTTATACATAGTACTAAAATGATTTTCTGAGAAAAACTAAAGTCATTTTGACAAAACTTTATAAAAATAACACCCATAAAAATGATTCAAAGCTCCCATATATATATTAATGCATTCATAAATGAGACAATGTTGATGACGAGAAGTAAGGCATTTAAAATCGGCAATGACATCTTCAATTTTTCTTGGCCGCATCGTCTTTAACTCTTCAAACATCATAGGCTTTTAGGATACAACGTGAACATCTATCCTATGACTCAAATTGTTTTGACCATAATTAAACCAATACTACAAATTGTCTCAATTGAAAATTTTCCCTTATAAATCTCCCCCTTTGGCTATGTCGGTACAAAACCAAACATAAAAATCCTAAGGGTCGTCAATCACATCTAGACACAATCACACCCAAAAATAAAATAAAAAATAGATGCTTGACTCGACTCATAGGAAATCCTCAATCGAATCCGTAGAGGATTTTGGGAATTGTGGCCACAGTAGAAGTCGTCACTATTATATTGTAGACATTTGACGTTGGGTTAACTGCTAAGGCGTAGTAGTTTTTCCTCAAGTACCACTATAGCAAACAGTGGTGCAAATTAAGACTCACCCAGCACAGTCAGTAAGGGAGAGAGTCGAAGAGGCCTTTTTTCTAAAGGGAAATCTGCAAGAGTTCGGGGAAAGTGCAAAAGTGTGATAGGCTAATGGAAGGAAAAGATCCTAAGACAAGTTCGTATAGTAGAGTGCAGTGGCACTCTGGAGAATTTTTTGGCAACTTTTGAGCTCCTGGGACCAGTGTTGCCAGGGTGGGAGTCATCACCCATCGATGAGAAGAAAGATACTATTTAATCGATTGTGAGAAATAATTTACTTGTTTAACGAGCTTCGTGCTAGACAAGGTGGTTACGGAGGAGAAAGGAGTCCTTAAGTTGGATGACGTACTCTTGGGTAGAAAATGCCAGTGTTCAGGGGGGAAATCTAGCTTGGATGATTGGTGGTGATGTCGTCCATGTCATACTTTAGCAAGGGCATTATAAATGCTTCCATGTGATGCGAGCTAAGGGATGGGAGAGTCTAATTAGCAGAATAAAAATTATTGTAATGGGTGATCGTGAGGCACCACCAAAGGGGTACTCAGTCGAGGACCCATTTAAATGATTCATATCATTGTAATTCTTACTTAGTGATGGGTAGTTAGCTAGGGCCGACAGGGCTAGTGGTGTTCCCCACAAGGAAAACAGAACAAAAGGAACATCGAGGGTAGTAATCGGGGCCAAGATACTAAACCCAAGAGAAAGATAATCTCGATATGTCCAGTGGTATTAGAGTTAAGGGAATGACACAGATAGGTGTCTCATGCATGGAGAGTAAATCCACATGTGTTAATCTTGTCCGCATTGAGTTAGGGGACAGGAGCGGATGTCTAACAGGGGCAACAACAATGGAAGTTTTTGGTTCGATTTGGACGAGATTATCATGCCAGGAACCATTTGAACTGCCAGTTCTATTAGTGATTAAAGGAATTAGTTTTATTTATGGGTAAATGGGTTAATATTTCGGTGACATGGGCGAGTAAAAATATTTTTTAGCACTAGATTCGCGCGTAATAGGGGCAATAATTAACAGGAGCGGGATGCCTAATAGGGGAAATAGTTATAGAAGTTTTTGGTTCTATTTGGACGAGATTTTCATGCCAGGAACCATTTGAACCGCCATTACTATTAGCAATTAAAGGAATTAGTTTTATCCATGAGTAAATGGGATAATATTTAGGTGACAAGAGTGAGTAATAGTATTTTTTTTAGCACTAGATTCGTGCGTAAGACGGATTTAGTGGGTGTATTGTTAGTGTTACTATTGGTTGTATATATTTACAATTGGGTAGCGGGGATCTCTTTGGTTACATCTACAAGGGAGATAATTTGGTCACTGATATGATATTCCTTTAGTGGATTTATTCATTTTAGATAAATGATGTTATCCTGGGTATAGACTGGTCAATGATGGTCTGAGCGATGGTGAGTTGTTAAATCAAGGCTATCATGTTCGTTGTTCCAGGTAGGATGTGTCGCTTTTTGATGTCTCACTTGTAAGAGGAATGATCTCGCATTTGTATTATGTTGTGGGGGAGACTTCATAGAGTATAATTGTCTAGTTATATTTGATCCCAGTGTGTTGGGACTTAACTGATGTGATTCAGGGTATATTGGGTTTTCTATCGACTGGAGAGATTTAACTCTTTATTGATTTAGCATTGGGGACTTAATGTTAGTGAAATTCGAGTGTTATATGACTTCTTGAGAGATGTGGGAGTTTATGATTAGATTTATGCGACATGGGGGAAATGATTTTGAGTGTCCAAATTATATGATTTGGGTCTACAAAGCTCGATGATCGATAATTTTAGGTGGTGATGCTACAGAGGAGTTCTTTGTTTGAGTTTCATTTGCGAGAAGTTCTATGCATGAACCATAATAAGTGTCAAGAGTGTGGAGACATTATTGGATGCTAGGGCAACAGTTTTGAAGGTTAATCACTGAACATGTAGAGAAAACACTTTGAGCCGAGAGCTCTGATACTATATGTGACCCATGTAGCCAGTAGTTTTATGTAGAAAGCACCGGGGAACTTTTGAACCACTAGTTCATAGGTGGAGTAGTCTCGAGGAGAAATAAGTCATAGTTAGTAGGGAAACTGAGTACAGCCTTACTGTATAGCCACGCTGAGAGTGCGAGGCGAAGACTGAGATAAGTATGTTACGTATGAGGCATTAGTGATAATTGTGCAGGAGTGCACGGGATATAGGGTTTATGGGTGCCCTGGTTAGTGTGACTTTCAAAATCGTCTAGGATAAGGGGGTGTGGAAATAAATGTACTGAAGGTATGCCTATGGGGTAGTTAGAAACATAAGTAGAATGGAAAGATGGACTGAACTTTGTTTGAGAAGAGGAGATAGTCCGACTATGTGTATGTCAAGGAGAATTATATCAATCGAGGTTGGTTAAAAGACGGTGTAAGCACATGTAAAATATATCTCTCGACAAGGGAGGACCCCCGCAATTTTGGAAATTAGAACGGAGTCTTACTTAGTCATATACCTAGAGTGGCTTTCACATATATAAAATATTGATTTCTACCAAGAGAGAAAGAGTCCAGGAAGTGCGCAATTTTGGAGCAGACGCACACGACATGTTTTGGTATATCCTAAAAATAGGGAGTAGGATGTGACACGTGATTGGAATGTTGATCATGTGGAATGGTGTTAAGGGAGACATAGTGAAGTTACCTCCACGTAAACCACTCATAGACTGAAAAAGGGTTAGATCGAGATTATTAACCATAATTTTGTAATAGATTGATGATTCCAGTGACAGAATGGATAAACAGACTGATAAATTTCGTTATTGGGTTATTAAAATCGTGGAGAGATACGAATTTTCTTCGGATTTGTGGAATGAATTTACCGAAATGGAATAAGTATTATTCATTTGGGGTGAGCTATACTATCAACCAGTATACCCAATATTGAATTGGAGAGGAGAAATGAACCGGCACAAGGTGTCGCCGAATATTATAATAAATCAGGATGAGACCCTTGAGTCCCACCTTTGATAGGAAGTGTCAAGAGGTGATGGGGGCAAAGTTAGGTTTTGAGCTCGAATTGTCACCCGTTGGCCAATGTGTAGACAGGAGGTGATGAGGATGTTGGAGTGCGAGAAATTAGTATTTTGGATCTTTGGATAATTGGGAGTATTATTTACCACTGGTAGAGTTACATGTCATACCTTATAGCAGTTTATTATATGCGTGATGCCTTTTGAGGCTTTGTATAGATATCTTGTCATCCATCCTTTGATTGGTTAGAGGTGGATAATAACAAGCTTTGCGTACCCTAAGTGATTCATGGTCCATCGTCAAGGATTGTGTTAATCTATGTCATTTTCATATAGTTTAGGAACGTAGTGAAAGTATGTCGTCGTGAACCAAAGTTTGAAGTCTGACATGAGCGGTCAATGGTTATTATGGGATTCTCCCATGAAGGGAATTACGTGTTTTGGAGACAAGGGAAATTGACACATATAATGGGGTTTCTAACATAGAGATAATAGAGTCAGTGGAGTATAGGCTCGTCTTTTGAGGCATTATAAGTGGATTCATGATAATTTTTCCTGTCATTATACAAGACCTTAAGCATAAGGGCATATATTGGTATGTAAAATTTTGAATGGGATTATCACTAATCTTAGGTTTAATGAGCAAACCTTAAGTCAATGGTACCACTAGAGTGTGTATAGTGGAAACACCAAAATATTATTGGGAGTTAACTTTGAATACGTTGGGATGCATTGAGACTAAGGATCTGAAGTTTCTGGTACCAGGCATATCCGAATTTTGAGGACGAAATTCCATTTTAAGGGGGGGGGGGGGGGGATATGTAACACCCCATATTTTTTGAGCATTTAAAATTTAATTTATTCGAAATTTTTTAATTACACATGTGTAGTAATTTAATTAAACAAGATATTATGTGTTTAATAAATATTGATCGGAAGAGATTATGATTTATATTTATGGGATAAATTTACTAAGTATATAGTTAATAAAATGTGATAATTATTATACGTCGTAGTGAGTAATAATGATGGGACTATGTTATATCTCAATCGGGAGTCGTGCGTAGGCGTTGAAGGTCGAGATATGAAATTTATGTAGAGTGACACAAATGGAAATTTCGAAGTCACGGTTGATTTCGAATGGTTCAAAATAGTCAGAAAAGAGTATTCGAGTGTATTAATTGGGTCTAAGGGCATCCCGAAACTACGTAAGGGTGTTTTGATCATTTGGGAGTTTAGGGTTGGGAGAGCTCCGAATTTTAGAGTTTTATATCAGAATTTTGGGTAGAAGTTAAGGTTACAAACTTGAGAGAGAAGAGAGGCCATAAGAGAGAGTGGGAGAAGATCCCTTAGGCCAATTTACACTATTTTCATCATCGACGTTGCCAGAATAAAGATCGAAGTAAGAAAAGGACAACTCCATCATCATCAAACGAAAATCAGATCACTAAAACCTAAGGCAGGTGTTTATCTTGCAATCTTTTGAGTAGCTATAATACCCATGGTAGTATAGGGCTGAAATTTCATGAAAGTTTTAGGAGTTATATGAAGATTCAATTCATATTTTGGGATATAAAACATTCTATCTATTATTCTATATGATTGTGGTATGAAATATGAGAATAAAGGATTATACACATGAGAGAAATCAGTTTTTTTATGAATGACCCTAAAAAGAATCATAATAGGTTTATATTAAAAATGGAAGATTAAATCTTGTTCTTATAGAATTCTTGAAGATTTGATGTTAAGTTTACATTAGATTCTGTTCATATACATATATTTGATGATTGGTGATGTTATGTGGGAGTTTGGGAAGATTTCATGGAGGATTACGGTTATATATGGAACAAAACATAATTGGGCGAAGTTGTTACAATAGGTATCGATGGATGGATGGATGGATGGATTAATCGATCAATCAATCTTGTCGATCGATCGACCAAAGCTGAAGATGGGTTCTTTGTTTAATTTAAGTATTTTTATTTACCTACTATTTCGGGGGACTTTGGTAATGTTTTATGTACTATATAAGGACTCGAAGAATAGCATGAGACCTATGGTTAAAGTTAGACTTAGACTTAATGAGGGTAAAATGAAATTAGAACCGATGAAATGAAACGATTGTGTTAAGTATAGAGAATTTAAAATTAGGTTACGAGAAGCATAGATAATAACCCAAGATTGATACCAGTAGGATGGTGATGTATTAACTACTGAAAATAATTAAGGGATAACTAATACCCTTCGAATAGTGAGTGATACTCGAGAAAATAGGAAAATAATATTAAGTGTAAATCGTTAGTACGTTGGTTAGTTGAGAGATTTATACTACGTACTGGATATTTATAGGTTGTGTGTATACCTATCCTGGATATATTTATAAGTTGTGTGTACCTATACTGGATATATTTATAGGTTGTGTATATACCTATTATATGTGTGTGAAGCATACCTACCCTGCCTGATATCATGGGAGGTTAAACACGGTGGGCAATCCTACCTTGGCGATGCCAGCGAGGTCTGGATGTGTGTCCCAGAATATAGAACTTAGGGCGGCTCACTATTCAGGTGTACAATAGTGGGGAAGGTCATTTGGGTACGTTATGTATGTGCATAGCCCAAAAGCTTAGAACTATATTCCCCTCCATTGTGTGTTATTTGATTTATGGTTTGAGGTGCCATTCTGAACCGATAGTCGTTGACTGGGTACGAGAGGTATATGGACTTGATGATAGAGTATGCATGCATTCGCAATTCTCAGTCCAAAAATGTTGTAATTGTATATATAGATAGTGTGATATATATATATATATATATATATATGTGTGTGTGTGTGTGTGTGTGTGTGTGTGTGTGTGTGTGTGTGTGTGTGTGTGTGTGTGTGAGAGAGAGAGAGAGAGATTTGTTCTACTCATATATTGTGGCAGAGGATATAGATATTGTGTATCCAAAGTAACTTAAGTAAGAGAAACATAATTCATGGTTCAAACATAATATTTGACAAATATATTGATTATGGTTTCACGGTAGCGTATCGTATAAGTTGTAGGGTGAGCTAAGCATAGTAGTGGATAATAGATGCATTGGGACTAGTTAGGCTGGGTAGCATAACTAGGTTGGTAAAATAGGGGACGTGAGGTGTGCACTATAGTTGAGAGGTGAGGAACTCAAGAGAGTGTGTGCGAAACTAACGTGTGTATCTAATAGTTGCTCTTATTGCCATTTAAAATACTTGCTTAATATTTTTCAAAGGTTTTAGGATCTGACCCGTATCAAATCTATTTTCAAAACTTTTTGGTGTCGATCCAGAGGGACGCTAGACATGATGATTCATTCCACGGATACGTAGCTGCAGAACCTATGGAGGCATGAAGGACTTGAGTAGACGCTTCAGTCATTTCATTCCTAGTTCAGGATTCAGATTCAATTATTTTAATTAGGGCATGTTACCTATTCAGTTCATATTTTTAGTTGTATTTATTACATTCAAGTGCAGACTATGTTTTTAGATTCATTTAATTTCATTTAGACTTATGATTTGGATGTTAGTTTTGGAGCTGATGGTTTATTTGGCATTTATCACTTATTATTTATCTATTTTATCCTGCATTGTTCTAGACTTCAGTTATTGTGTGAATGGGTTGTCTCAATTTTAATGTCGCATGTTATTATATGTTAATGAAAGATAAAATTTCATAGTGGCTTAATTTAACATGGGTGGTTAGTAAATTAATAGGTTTTCGACAGTGATGCTAAGAATGAACCAAATGAGATTTTTATTTATTTTGGTAAGGGACTGATCGCCCGTGATTTAAATAGACGGGGAATCATAGATGTCTTATAGTATATGTAAAAATGAATATGATGTTCTTGGTATTATCGAATCAATAAATTTATCGGGATATATGGTATCCCGTGAAAGTTATGAGCCATTTCTTAAAATGGGCACAAGTTGAAATCTATGAAGTTAGCATAATTTTTTTTTGGTCTTAGACCAATGAATCTCAATAATTGACTAAGCTACGTATTAGTGTATCGAGAGGGTCTTTTGTTTGAATTTTTCTTGCGAGACGTCCCACGCACGAAATTGGCAAATGTCAAGAGTTGAGAGATGTTGGGTTCTAGAATTATTTGTTACTACATTTTACATGTGTGGAGGTATACTTTGTTTTATAGATAGACATGGTATGTATGGTTCATGTTTGATGTATAGTTATTATCCATATTTGATGTTTGTGCATGTGTTTATATAATACGTGATGTATGGGCATCCCAGTAATAGTATGGTAGGCGTAGATAAGCCTTTTTCTTTTATCTCATGGGATATGAGCATAAAACTTATTGAGTATAAACTTATGAAAATTGTGCAGATTAAAATGTGATGTTACGTTTTAGTGAATTCCGAGGACAGAATTCTGTTGTCCGTGAGGAAGAATGTAATACCTCGTGTTTTCAAAATAAATTATTACAATAAAAATTAATTAAATAATTCCGGGATAAATTTGAGGATAAAATAAATCAGAGGGATTTAAATTTAAATAAGAAAATTTTAAATTGTAAATAAATGTTTATTCGTGGTCACATAATTATTTGACTTAATTGAGCATGATGGTTTCACTTAATTGAGGATGATGGGTTCACTCGTGGATAAGAAATTGAATAGTAATAAACTTATCGTCGCATGTGTTTAGACATAAGAAAAATGGATATGTTAAGTAAAAGTATTTGGGATGTGTTATAGGAGGTTTTATGAACTCGTTTAGGTGTTTTAGACCTTTAAAAATGGTCTCGGGGTATAGCTATATATGTTGGGATGTTATTGGGCTATTTTGGTTATCGGTTCGGGCCCAATAAAGGGTCAAAAAATGGGACTTTAGGCCTAGCTCGAAATTGGGATTAATATAAGTCAAGAAGGGAGGTTAAGAGACTCCCCACACTAAACAAAACCTGAACCTAGAAGTTAGAGGATACCAAAGGCAAAAGGGAAAAGGAGGGTAAAGATCCAAGGGGAAGAACTCAAGGAGGAGGCTAAGAAATTCAATTAAAGATAATTTAGCCAATCTATTCAGGCAAGAATTCTCTTTCTTAAATTAAATGTCCAAATTACTTCTTAATTCATTGAGGTTTTCTTCCATGCAAATTCTAAATTTTATAAGATAATTAAGGATAGAAAGATATAATTAAATCTTATGATTGTAGATAATACAAATTTGAAATAGGGTAGTTAAATCCAGAAATACGGATGAGGTTAATATTGATTTGAATGATAAAATTTATGCCTTAGAACACTTGATTAAGTTTGAAAGATGGATTCATGTGTAGAGGATTTGCTTTCATGGTTAGAATCGAGAAATTCTAATAATTATTACCCTTGTACAATGGTAGAATCTTGTGGGATTAAGGAGTGAAAAATTATAGACAGTTAATGCGTCTAAATTTTGAAATTTTGGGATTGAATTCGATGTTAATTTAGGTAAATAATTATCCTAAGGTGATGAAATAAGTAATGGGGATCTGTTTTCAATTTAATACAAATGTATAAACCATTAGATAATCAAATTTGGAATTGAGATTGGAATTTTCATATTAAGAAAATCATAATAGATCTGGGTTGCTACCCAAATTAGAACTGGTTCGACCATTAGAAGCGAATCGATTCGACTAGCGAACCGTTTTGGCCCCAAGAAGTGAACCAGTTCGGCCTCTAGGGTAGGTTGAGGTGGGACTGAGATTTGATTCAGGGTATCTTTTGGAACCCATACGAGTGGGTGGGACGGTGTTTGAACGAATGGAAATTTTGTTAAAAATATTTTTCCGATACAAGTATTAAATGGGGAATTTTATTTAACTTTATGGTTAAACATTTTATAAAAATGAAGCGGATTAATATTTAACTAGGTGATCGATTATTAATGTGTTATTTCTAGAGCCGGGTTTCGGTTGGTAAATGGAGCATACAAATACCAAACCAAATTTGAAAGTATCAAATCAAAATTACCAGTTTTAATAGCCGGTACACCAGTCCATAAACTAAAACCAAACTGTGCGGTACATTATTAAAATCGATTTTTTATGGTAAAATCATTTTTTGTGGTAAAATCAATTTTTCAAAAACTACAGTTATTTCGATAAATTTATCTTTATGATAAAAATGGTTGTATTCGAGGCGTAATGGTATTTTTATGTACCACTTGCCTAAACCTCTTAATATGCATATTTAAAACAATTAAAAAAATACATAATTAATGTTAAACTCAAAAATTCTAATTTAAGTTACATTATTGTGCAAACAACTCAAAAATATTAAACTCAAAAATTAACATCATGACTAAATTCTAATTTTAAGTTACATTATTGTGCAAGCAACTCAAATTAATATTAACCAAGGTTGTCACATTAAATTACAAACAAAAATGAAAATGCTTCCAAATGTCAATCGAGGTCGTAACATTGTACCATGTGTTCTCGATAAATAAAATAATGAGATTAATTTGATTTAAATTGAAAGAACACATCTTACCAGGTGCAGGTGAGATCAAGAGAGAAAGAGATGTCGGCAGAAAGATTGTAAACATTGGAGTTGATGGTGGAGTTTGTTACATTTTATATGAGTTAATATGTTTGCTTTAGATTGACTCTGATAAATCGAAGGCTCTCAGTTAATATAGTAAAAATAACAAGTATAAAGTTAAGAGATTAAGATTGTGGTTGTGTTTAGATTTAGCCGTAGTATTCTTGTTTTATTTAATTTGGTAAATTCAGTAATATCATCTTGGTAATTTTGACTTTTCATTTTGGTACTGTACAGTCGGTAAATTAGTTATTAAAATGTTAAAATCAAAACCAATCACAAAAAAATTGGTAATTCCAATTTTGGTAGTTTCGGTTTTGATAAGTAAAAATGTATACCATTACCACATTTTTTGGTAAAAAATGGTATAGTACAAATTTTTACTGTACCACGAATACCCCTGGGATTTCTTATGGATAAGCATACAGGGTGGCACTATTAGAAAATAGTAACCTGTCTTTTAACTAGATGGTTAATCGGTAAATTGGAAATTTGTTAATAGGCTACTGAAGGGGTATCTCGAAAATTATTAACAGGAGATTAAATGGGACACCTCGGAGAGTGATTACAGAATTAATTACTTAAATATATTATGGGATAAAAATAGGATTTCGTCAATATAATTAAGTATGGGGGAATCGATAACTTAACTAGATTAATAAATTCAAAAGTAAGAATATTAATTATAAATTATGATATTCCTTGGGGGTAATTATAAAGTTAATTACCTATATATATATATATATATTTGTGTGGACATATCCATATTCGTGGACGACCTATCGATTGGGGTTGTGTATATCTCCGGACCGCAGCACATGTTGACAGATATGGACTAAGCATTGTGTAGGTCATTATTTAGTGTTCTACGTAGCAATGCCACTTACGAGGAGGTAGGTGTTAATGCTGGGATCCATTGTTACCATTGGGGGTATGGTTCGTGCAATGGTGTACTGCGTAGCGACCATCCCACTTGTATATATTTTGTAATGTCCATTTGGATAGGGGGCTTCTCTAAACTTACCGATAGTGCACGAACATGACACTAAAGGTGGATACCTTTGTATTCATATATATATAAGGACATATATATAATCATATAAAATGAATAAGATTAATCCGTTAGTCTAATGATGTAAACAGTAAATTATAGATCCAATACTACGTAGTATGCATAATAGATGTTTATGTCACTTGTATGGGTAGTATGACTGGGATACTTTGGAAAGTGATAATATGAATGTAGATTATTACATTTCAGTATGTTAGATATGCTAGATGCATGTTATATTAAAGCGACAAAGTTATCAATAATAATCTTGAGACTTTGGTGGTCATACGTGTAGTATTGAACTTAAATGAGGGATGAGGTACTTAACGTATATGAGTGTCGATGGGGGATGCTTACTTTGAATTAATTATATTTTTGCACTTTAAATTTGGTAAGTTAATTCTTGCAACTTTAGGGTGCTGACCCATATTATAAATGTTCCCCTACCCCCCGGTGCCCCTAGACAGGGATAATAGGATTGTTGAAAGATCAGCCTTATAATCTCAATTTGCTTATCGGAGTTCAGATTATAGATTCTAGATTAGGTTGCTTCTTTATTTCAGTATTTTTACTTTTGGGATTATTGTATGGGCATACGCCCAAAGTCTATTTTATTTCAGTCGATTTGAGACACTTATGCTTATGTTGGGTTTTCATTTGTGTTATGTGGATGTTGGACTTATCACTGTCTTGATTATTAATTTAAATTCAATTTTAATTTGAATGTAGTTTGAAAATAAATATTTAATATGGTCTAATGCTGAGAATGATGTAAATTAACAAACAAGCTCCATCTTCAGCATATCGTATCTGATCAATCTTTACGTGAGAAAATGGGACATGTTACAACAACAAATTCTCTATTTGAATCATTTTATTTGTTCCTAAAATGTAAAAAAAATAGAATCAATTTATTTCTTGTAATATCTAAAATATTAAAAATAGTAAATTCTCTATTAACAACAATAATAGAAATAGTTATTTTGATTAAACCTTTTTAACGATATTTTTTGTTTCAAAATATAAAGAAAAATGTGATTTTGTTCTAACCAAAATTGTTAAAAACAATTTAAACAAAACAATTTCTTTAAATAGTTTTTATATTTAAAGGGAAATAAGTATGAAAAGAAATGTTAAAAACAGTTTGAACAAAATAGTTTCATTTTGTTTTTTAAATAGTTTTTATATTTAGAGGGAAATAAATCTAAAAAAACTATTGCAAAACAATTTTAAGAAATATTTTTTAAAGTATAGTTTTCATGGAAAAAGTATAAAAAAATAATTTGTATACCATATAATAGTAATTTAATGAAAAAAAATAAAAAATAAGTTTTTTATTTTTATAAATAGGAATTAAGTATTTAAAAAACATTTAAAAACAACTTTTTTATTTTTATAAATAGGAATTAAGTATAAAATATTTTTTTTATAAAATTAAATCCATTTAAAACAATTTAAATAAAATATATTTTTTAAAGTACAATTTGTATATGTAAAAATAATGCACTTGAATAAAGGGTATAAAAGATAAATGAATATCAATAATCTTTTTTGTTAATTAAAATAAATAGGTATTAAGAGATGGAATGTGCAGAGGAAATTGAGACACTAGAAGGTAAGGGCTAATTGTTATCATTATAAAATTATGTTGATCCATAAAAAAATTCAAAATTCATACACAATGCATTATACTTTATTATTATGAGCCCCGTCAGAATATAGAAGTGGGTTCCGTCAACTGCATAAAAAGTTTATACTCATTTTTATCCTAATAAACGATTTCACTTTATGAGTTTTTTTTGTGAATACGTGTAGTTTTACTCTTACTATTATTATTATTATTATTATTATTATTATTATTATTATTATTATTATTATTATTATTATTATTATTATTATTATTATTATTATTTTGATATCATATCATGAGATATTCGAATCAGCTTACGCATACTTCGATTAATCTTCATTCGCGATTCATTTGTCAAACATTATTATCATGAGTACTAATCTATATAACTATATAAAAATTATGGACCCAAATCATATAAGAATGACACGTGGACTTCATAATTGCTTACTCTCTCTCCCCTCTAAAATCACAACTCTCGCCTCTTTTTTCTCTCTCCCTCTCTTAATTGCTTTGACTGTTTGGTATTCTAAATTCTCTTCGTCTTCCCAAATCTCAACGTCTTCCTAAATCTATAATAAACTAACCCACTAAATTCATACCCCAAACTAATATACGCACAACACAAGCTTACTGGCCACCAACAAATCCACAAACCAAACAAAAAACAATGAAAAAGTGGATACTCCCTTCCTTTCTCTTTCTCTTATACCTTCTATTTCTCCTCCCATATCAAGGTATAATCTTAGTCTCATATTGGATCTTTCATTTCATTTGACTTTTACGAATTTCTTATGTACCTATAAATAGGTACTTTTTAGATAACAGAGCTCATACGGTCAAGCCATGCTAAACAGTATGTTATGTGAACACATTTCATCCCTTTTATCATAATTTCAAATGATTAGATGCATTTGGCAGAGGAAAAAATTAAACTAACATTTTTTATACTCTGAACCTTCCCTACTAATGTTTCGATCCCATGATGATTAACATAGTAAGGTAGATCAATAGGTGTGAGGAATAACTGTGATGTTGCTGATTTTGGTGGTGCAAGAAAGTTTGGTTGAAGTGCTGATTTTACATAATTGGTACAATGCAGTGTTATCGTTAGTAACTTGCTTTTGAGAATTAAGAAGGTAACTTCCATAAATTTTATTTTATGTGAGTATTTCTATTTACTTATCATACCTTAATAACATGTTGAAGAAGTTGAAAGTATATTATTTTTTAAATTGATATGCATTTAGTTTTATGTAAATTTGTTTAATTTTGGAAAGAAAAAGTGCAGTCTAGAAAAAATTTTATTAGTTGGTTTTGATGGTATGAAAAATCATCAAAGGATAAGGGTTTTAAATTTAAGCAAGAAAGTCCTATGCTTTGTTTTTTCTGATATATAGCCTTTGTATTGTAAATTGAAAAATGATAAATGCTAAATGTATTGAAAAATGATGTAATGAAAAATGACAAATGTATTGAAAAATTATTAAATGATAAACTTTTTTTTAGTTGAACATATTTTTTCAGTTGATCATTTTTTTATACTCTTAATAAAAAAAAATTATACTTTTAACAATTTTTTTTATTTGAACATTTTTTTCAGTTAAATCATTAGAATTGTTAAATTAGTTTATTGTAAGAATTAGTAAATTGTTAACAGTTAAAAAATTTATTAAATTAGAGTATGCTATTATATAGGGCATCTATGTTGAAGTATTTTAAAAAAACACCCAAAGGCGAGTCAATTGGAGCAGACAACTTATGTTATGGATCAGTTTGTTTAATATTTGGATTAAACTTATATCATACTAAATTTTTATTGATATATCTGGCTTCTTTGAGATTTTTTTAAGAACACGAACCACTATCAAGCCATTTGATACTTTTATATGTCTCTTTATTTTTAATAAATATTTTTTTCAATAATTTTTTGTTACTCCATATTTTTTGTTTCAAGTTTCTTAGTTTTCTATGATTTATTTTTTGGGTATCTCTCATTGAAAATGCAATAAATAATGATTAGAAATTAGAAAATATCGAATAACCATTGTGTATACACAAATTTCATACATGCGAAATAAAAATTCAGTGATGCATCGCGTCGTCTCCATGCTAGTTTATCTATATTATAACAATGACCAAACCTTTAGGTACAAAAACAACAGCTAATCCTTTGGTTTAACAACGTTAGCTATAGTCCTTGAAGTCTGGAGATACATTCAGTCAGACCAGAATAACAAGATATTGACAGCTACTCATAGACTGGTATAATATAACTTTATGTTATTATATATAGTTTAAAGGGCATAATTTTTCAGCATTACCTAAATATCTAGAAATGATGCAATATTTTAAAAAAAATGTTAGGTTGATATAAAAGTGCAATATAATTGACATATTATATTTATATTGATTCGTGTCTGCATTTCATTATTTTTTGGGTTCGGATAGAAAAAATGTGACTGTGATATGTTACTTGTGTCATACTTTTGTATCATATTTTTATATCAATGTAACATTATTCATATCATTAATGCAACTTTAGAATTTAATCCTTGCATAATAATTTTTTTTCATAATAATTTAATAAAATAGCTTTCCATAAAATGGCACATCAGCGAAATGATACTTATAATCTTTCTTCATGAAAAATATGTACGATAATAGCCTTTCTTATTATTCTTTTCTTCGTATATTGTTCGTCTTCAAATTTAATAAAGAAAAAAAGTTTCTTATAATTCTTGAAAGATTTGTTAGAATCCGATCCAGCAGGGATTCTTAGTGAAAATGGGATTTTCGTGATTTCTTTGGAATGAAGAATCTGAATAATTTTTTTTCTAAAGGAGTTGTCATTTTCTACATATTATATATTAATCTCAAGCAAATTTTGAAGTTGAATTTTGGTTTGCATCTATAAAGCCCTTCATGTTTTAAAACAACTATATACTTATATAACTATATACGGATTATATCTTCCTCTAATTACATTATAGACCCTCTAAATTTAGAGTGACATTTTTCATTATTTACGTCATTTGACCCTAAATTACAGTAAGAGTGTGTGTGTGTGTGTGTGTGTGTGTACACACACACATGTTAAGATGAACAATATTTATTATTTTACACATGTATCGTGTAGGGACTGATCCAGAATGTTTTCATAAGGTGGGCCGAAAATATAATAGACATTAATTTTTTTTCCCTACCATTTTACTAGTGTTACAAGTTATATTGTAAAGAGTTTAGATTTTTTGAAAAACAAAATTACGGATGTGATATACCCATGAACTTATGAATTATAAACAGAAAACATATACAAAAGGTAATGTTCTTGTTATTGAAACAAAATTATTCATACTGTTGTAACACCCCATAAATTTAAATGGTAATATTTAAAATTAATTTTGAAATTTGAGGAAAATAAAATTTGGGAATTTATTAATTTTTAGTAATTTAAAATGTTGAATTTTACTATTCAAAAGTAGGATTTTGATTGAAATTAAAATCGGAGTCAAAATGGGAGTTTTAAAAAAATGTTTGTCACGGTTTTGAACCGTGACTAACGGGCAAACCTTTTTTAAGTTTAAATAGAACTCTATTAACATTAAAACTCCTAATCATTATAAATTAAAACTAATCCGTTGCTGGATTCTTCAAATCACTTCAGAAGGCTTCTCCAAAATTATTCTCTTTCAACCTCTAAACCCTAGCACCACTCTTCATAACTTTCAACTCAAGATTTGTCAAGATTAATTGAGTTTTCTCAAGATTGCTCAAGAGCGAGTTTTGATTGTTTTTGTGAGATGAACGCGATAGTGTAATCAAAATTTTGGGCATAATTTTTATTGCTTTCATGTGATGATTTTAAGGTACGGGACTTACACAATATGCTCCTAAATTCTCTTGAGAGTATTATGTTTGTTTCAATGGTTCATGTATTATTTGCACTCATATTGAATTGTTGTATTCATTGGAATCCTATGAGATATTTTTGAATCTAAAAAAAATAAAACTAATTCTCTGAGATATCGTATTGGTTGATGGGCATGGTGTCATGATATTTTATATGGCACGGAGAATGGGCACTCACCAATAGTTCAAAAATTCAATGGTCACGATGAGGCTTTACGAAGCTTGGGCGAGGTGAGGTGAGGCTTGATGACCTATTGATCTGTTATTGAAAAATTAAAATTGGTACAATGCTTGAGTATTGCATTTGATTTGTATATGTGGATTCGTATTGTTGCGCTTTATTCACCGATATTATTTTTGAGCATCTATTCTTGTCATATTGTGTACTTCCTCATATTTTTCTTTTAGTGGCAGTTATCGTGGTTTTGGACGTTACGGATTGTTTGGAGGATTTTAGAGCATGAAGATTAGATGATTTTTATTATTTTTGTATAGATTGGTAGTGTAATTTATTTGGAGAGCTGGGTATTTTTCGAGTGGAATTTAATTGTCATAATTTTCGAAGTGTAAATTTTGGATTCGTTGTATTTATTTTGTGGAATATAGATGCTCTATACTAATTATTGAGGATTTAGTTTAGTTTTAATCGCGGTAGCGCCTCGCGATTTCGAGGGGTGTTACAACTGTCCTTGATAATTACATTTTTACACTAGTTAATGTGTTTCAAAGCAAAGGACAAATCCATAAACTTTTGATAAGGCATAAAAAAAATAACAATATACAAAAAAACTACAATAAAAAAATAACAAAATATATAACAAATTACTTGAATAAATCTCATTAAATCATTATATTCTACAAGAATTTAATGTAATATATAAGTTTATAAATTAATAAATAAAACACATCTTACCTTAGGTGCACAAAAATAATAGTCATAAGTTGTTTTTATTATATTTAACCTCAACTTGTTCAGCAACAATTATATATACAAGTTGTAATATTTTTGCTCCCAAAATGTCATGGTGGGCAGCTTCCCACCATAGCCACATGAGCCCCAATTTCTATTGTATATTACCAGTTATCTGGATTTACTACATCTATAAAGAAATTCATACAAAATTTAAAATACTTAAAATCTTCAGACGCCAAGGTATAGTAATTCAGGTTCAGATAAATGACTAAATAAAAACTCCAAAATTTTAAGTTATTTCTCACATTTTTCTTAAAATAAAATAGTGAAAATGGTATCAATTAACATAAAAATTTGAAGAGAGAGATTCAAATTTTTGAAAAGAAATTTGTAACAAATATGTTTGAGAGTAAAAATATAAATCCTAAAAATAAACATATATATAACTAGGGGTGTTCGCGGTCCGAATCGGTCCGATTTTAAGATTTTTTGGGACAGGATCGCATCAATCGGTTCTAAAAAAATATGGACCAATACTGGACCGGAATAATCGATCTTGATCCTATTTAATTTTCAAACGATCCGTGTTCGGTCCATAACAAATAGCACTTAAAAAAGAAAAAAACAGCACTTTTTTCTTTTTTAAAAGAACTGTACGAAAAAAAACAAAAAAAGAACTTTTGTTGGTTCATAATATATAGATAGAGACAAACTATTTTTTTATGAATTTCAGGTTTGTGCCAGTCTTAATGACAAAGTCGAGGTATGGGACTACTGTTTACAGACACTATCCCAACCCCCAAAACTCGACACGTGCCATACTAATATAAATAGTAAATAAATATTGGCCAAAGTAAATCAATTGTTTGGATTGGACAATAGTAGTAGTATTACCCAAGGCTGGTTAATTTTGGACCATTTTGTAGGGTTGATATGACTACTCAAGGAGAAATTTAATGGCATCCTGTGTCAAAAGCAAAAGCAGAATGTTGGAACCCTAAAATAACAAGCCCACACAATATATACTCTTTTATTGGGTCTAATTTTTTTTTTTTAGGTTACTTTCGGAATAATATCTTAATTAGGCATAATTTAATATTTTTGAAAAATTAGATTATTTTTTGTATCTATAATGTATAAGTAAGTCAATACTTAAGGCACAAATAAAATAATTGACATATGGGGATTTAAGTTTAATTTTTGAAAAGTGAGGGATTATTTATAATTATGACATTATTTAAGGAGTTAAAGTATATAAACAAATTATTTTGTTCTTTTGAAGTTTATTTTTTACATAATTACATAAGTAGGCTTGCTTTTTTAAAAGTCAAAAATTATGTTTACGATGCCCTTCTCCATACTTAAGATAGAAGTGAGTCCCTAAAATATTTTCTGTAACGTATTAGTCAAGATAATTTTATTCATAGTAGTGATATTAATGGAACATATAGAATGTCATTATTCATGTGATGATATCAGTTTTAAAGCATTTAAATTGTTTTTTAAAATATGTTGCACAAAATATTAAATAAAACTGTAACAACCCCCATTTTCTCACATAAAGGCTAGTCATGCACGATATGCCGAAGATAGGGCTTATCAACAATTTATATCAATCTCAGTACTGAAGGAATAAAATTTCTTTATTTTATATTAAAATCCATAATAAATAAATAAATATATTAATAATACTGATTCAATACATGAATAATAAAATTGAATCATCATACAATATCCACAATGTAAAATAAGTACAACTGCTTTAATAAACACTTGGCCTTATGCCCGTACAAATCTCATAATGAAATGATAAAAAGACTGAAGTACAACCTATATTAGAGTCAATGGAGCGAAATCTATAACGTCCAATGCAACTGCAAGTCTGATCCATCGTCAGTCCTGCTATTCATGTCATTAAGTTTACCACGGGGGAACATTTATAATTTGGGTCAGAGCCCGAGGTATGCAAGGATTCTTCACCAGTAAATACGCAATTTATTACTAACTCATTCTTCACGTCTATCCATGACTAGACCTGTCAACGGGTCGGGTTAGGTCGTGTACGGATCGGGTTAAGGGGTTAACGGCGGGTTAACAGGTGAAAACACCCTTAACCCGTACACGACCCGTTAAGACTAACGGGTCCGATGATAATACCCAAACACGACCCATTCATATTAACGGGTACACGACCCGAATCGTTAACACCCGCTAATATTAACGGTCTAAACGGGTAACTGGTTGGGTGACCCTATATTACCCGTTAATACCCATTATCTAACCGTTACACACTTCTACATTAGATGTATTATATTATGTTATGTATTATATTATGCATAAAAAATACGCATTATATTTAAAAAATCTGCATTATATTATACATTATGTTATGTATTATATTATGCATAAAAAATCTGCATTCTCAAAAATCTGCATTATATTAAAAAAAATATGCATTAGATGTATAATAATAAAAGTCTGCATTATACAAAAGATATGCAACTGAGCTTCCAATTGAAACTGCCAAAAAGAAAAGATATACAATTTGACTTGTGTCAATATTACAAAACTTTGGTGGCTTGCTGATGCAAACTATACAACTGATATGTGTCAAATGCCAATACTCTTGCTGAAAAATATACAACTGGTATGTGCCAATATTGCATTGCATGTTTACAAAACATTGCTGCTAATGTTGTTGCATTGCATGTGTACAAAAAGTGGTGACTTGGTTGCTGCTAATGAAACATGTGTATTGTACAAAACAATATATAAATATAATTAGTATAGATGAAGTACAAATAATAAATTATATAAAAAGAGGTACTGATAGAGCTTACTAGAAAAGCTACTCTTCAACAAATATAGTGTTGGAGGATTGACTTCCATGTGTACAAAAAGTGATGACATGATGCTAATGATACATGTGTAGTGTACAAAATAATATACAAATATAATTAGTATAGGTGTGAAGCCCTTATACATTTGACTCACTTGAGTCTATATTGTATAAGTGCTCATCTAGTTTGGAGATTGTGACAAAATTATGTCCATCCTAGAAACCAAAGAGCCTCAGAAGTTGGATTGCCTATTCATCTCTCTTTCTTGCTTTGATCAAGAACCTATTGCCAACACTCACACACAGTAGAATTTATTCTTTGCATGTCATATTGCATAATTATGTGTGTACATGTGTTGAGTATGTTTAAATCCCTAAGTTTGATTTTTAATAATTTTTTGGGATTTTTTAAAATAATTTTTAAACCATGTTTTAATAATTAAAACTTGATTTATAAGTTTTGGGGTCAATCTCTAAATATTACTTGTTGTGTTTTATGGCCTAATGTTACCTTGGGTAGAAACCGAAAGCGGCAGAGACTTCAAGGTATTCTTTATAATTAGTTTGGACATGCGTTTTATGTCCCTTAACTGTCCAACACCTGTTGCCCCCTGATTGGTTAGATGTGTGTTTCTTTACTGAGACAATACACGCGTGAGTTATCAGCCCTTGGATCATTTCTTATCAATGGTTTGCATGTTGCCTTGATGAATCCCCGTGTAACCATTTTAAGCCAATCAGCGTTCTTTTAAGCACCGCCTTGTGTGAGCCCTTAGATTCAAGTCAATTTAAATTGACTCGATCTCAGCCCTTGGTTTTGATCAGATATCTCTAACCTTCTCCTCTCACTATAAAAAGGCCTCAATTCTCAGACTTTGAAGACTTTTGCCATTTTGCATTCTTCCGAGAGAATAGAGAGAGAAGAGAGAATAGAGAGAGAAGAGAGAAACCAGAGAGAGAAAAAGTTAGAAACCCTAACTTCGTCCAAATCCTCTTCAAACCTAACCCAAACACTTCTTCAAAACACCATATCCAAAAACACCATCCTGAGTGTTCTTGAGTGTTTGAGAGTTTGAGTTGAGTTATTTTGGTTGTTGTAACCTTGTGTTCGTGAGATCTTGTTTCCAACTTAGACTTCCACTTAGATCTAGTTTCTGTTTCCATAGAAATCTCAGATCTGAGTTATTCATGTTACATTACACTTAGTTTCATTTTATTTCTCATCTTGAGAAATATATTATTGATTATTTTCTCTAAAACGTTTTCTTACTTTGAAATCAACAATAAATGCTTTATGTTTCTTGTTCTTGTAAAACTACACCTTTGACCTAGTTTGGAATCTCACTTGGAGGTTTTCAATCTCAAAAAGTTTTGTTTTAAATTCTGAGATTGATTAAGACCTTGTCTGTCTTCCTAGCAAGGTATCCGTGGATTCTGGGATAGATTGAAAGGTCAAATAAGGTTCAAAGTTTTCTAAGAAGAAAGAAAAAGAAAAGATTACTGCATATAGTGTAACTGTAATTTATTAGGACTGTTTGTACTTAATAAGTGTGTGTGTGTGCATGCATGTGTTAGAAAGCACCTTCACAAACACTTACACCCTACAACGCGAAAAGTGTTGGTAATAAGATCTTGAGAACATAAGTCGACGTAAAGTGCTGGAACAAATCAGAAGTTGACAAACTGGGAGAACTACATCTACAATCAGAACTGCAGAGAAGTTTGAGGACACCAGAGGGTATATTCCTAAACTTATATAGGTCTGAGTTATTTGCATGTTAGTTATATAGTTTGTAACTCATATATTTATTTTAGTGGATTTTTCATTTTACTCCGTAAAGGGAGTCGTGGATGTTTCCTCAATTGGTGAGATTTTACCACGTAAAAATTGTGAATAGAAGCCTTCTACATTTTCTCATCTCATTCTTGGTTGTGCTGTGTTTAAAACTTGTTTAAACTATCTTTTAAACTTGTTGCCTAAATCTTGAATAAGATCTCGTACATACTGTTTTATTAAACACGTCTTGTGATTAATCCTTTTTGATTTAAGAAAATAGTTTCTTCAAAAAACAACTCGAAGTTACTTATATAGTTTATTTTCAATAAACGGCTTTAGTAACGCATTTTTCAATTGGTATCAGAGCTTGGTAAAACTGCTTTTAAAGAGATCCTGTGTTTCTGAAATTGTTTTCTGAAAATCAAATATGGACGAGAAAAATGAAAGATTTGGTAACTTGACCAGACTTCCAATCTTTGATGGAACCAATTTTGCTTACTGGAAAGTAAGGATGATTGCTTTCATTCAAGGAACTTTGGGAGATGATGTCTGGGACATTGTTGAAAATGGTTATACTTTTCCTACTAAACCAGCCAACGAAGAAGTAATGAGAGGGTTAAGAAAGATCTAAGTGAGTTCACTCAAGAAGAGAAACAAGTTTCTCGAAATAATAATAAAGGAAAGAATGCTATATTTATGTCTATAAATGAACATGAGTTCAAAAGAATCTCATCCTGTACCACTTCTAAGGAAGCTTGGGACACCTTAGTCACTGCTCATGAAGGAGACACTAGAGTTAAGGATGCTAAAACCCAAATGCTTATCCAGCAGTATAACTCCTTAATTATGTCTGAGACTGAATCATTTGATGACTTCTATATGAACCTGACTGATATTGTGACCAAACTGCATGCTAATGGGATAACCTATGATAGACAAGAAATTGTATCTAAAATTCTGAGATCCTTACCACAAAAGTTTGATAACAAAAGATATGCTATTGAGGAAATGTGTGATATAAATCTAGCTCCTGAATTACTCAGTAGTAAATTAAGAACTGTGGAAATGGACCTGGAATTTAAGAAACAATTAACCTAATCCCATAGGAAACAGACTAGTTCCAATCTAAGCTTCTCTTCTAAATTGATTAAGCCTGAGTTTAATACTTCCAATGATGAATCTGATGAGGACTGCGATATAGAGAGTTTGGACAATCAGATTGCCTTAATGACAAAACAGTTCAAGAAAATTATTAAGTTTAGAAACAAAGTGGCAAATAAACAAGGCAAGTCAAATTATCCAACCCTTTCTAGTCACAGACCTCATGAGAAAAATAGTGACAAAAATCATAAGGACTCTCATGCTAGACCTAATAGAGACCTTAAGAAGATTGAATGCTATAGATGTGGTAAACTGGGGCACATTGCACAAGACTATAGAGTTAATTTGAACACTCAAAACAAACACACTAGAGCTAACATCTGCAAAACATGGGATGATTCAAGTGACTCTGAAAATGAGGAACCTGAGTCATCAGATGCTTTTGATTCTTGCATGTCTTTCTTGGCCAAGATTATTTATAATGATGACATGCCTATGTTTGTTAATGAGGATGAACCAAATAATTCTATGACTGATACTTCGAATGTAGTTATTACTGGTTTAGATGCTTTGATTACTGAGAATGTTGCATGTTCTATCTCGGGGTGTGTGAGTCAAAGGGATGGCGATAATAACGATGTCAATGGGTGTGTGAGTTTAACAAATGGATCGTTAGGAGTCACTCCACACACCACACTTAGTGACTCAGACAATGAAGACCTCCCAGACATTCACACACTTTACACTAAGACTCTCAAGAAAAGCGCTAGACTAGAAAAGACTGTTAAAGATCTTACCAAGAAATTGGAAGATTTAAGCCTGATGGTTAAACTGAATGCTGAAGAGTACACTACCCAATGTTTAACTCATGAAAGTGAAATTAAAGTTTTTGATGAAAAATTGAAAAATTTGACTGAAACAAATGAAATTCTGGAGAAACAGTACAGAGGGACAATGTTAGATTTGGAACAAACCAAAGAAAAGACAGCAACTGTTTTCAAAAAATTTACAAAATTTAAAAATAATTCTAACTGTTTTGATGAATTTATTGCTGAATCTAAAACCAATTCTGATGATCGAACTGGCATAGGATTTTGTCCCAAATTTGAAGACACAAACAAAACCTTTTGAAACTATCATGTTTGTGTCAGGAGGCAAAAGACCTATAGAAACATGCCCAGACTTTCATTCTCTAAAAACTGAGTTTGATTCAAAAAATCAAAGTTTTAACATTGGGGAATCTAGTTGCTCTAAACATGAAAGTTCACCTAAGGCTAAATACGTCTGCCCTTCTATTAGAAAGAGTGAGTCTTCATTCAAGACTGTCACACCTAGGAATAGAGTTCAACCTCAAAACTCTATAAAACCTTTGTTTAGAGACTTTCCTAAGGAGACACCCATCTCGATCAATCTATAATGCTCCTACTGTGACATATATGGTCACTCTTTCGATGGTTGCTATGCTAGGAGACTTGGTAAACCTATCTATAATCCTCGTACTTACCATAACTTTAACTATTCTAGGAGGAGTCGAAACAATTATATACTTCCTAGACATCTAGATAAAAACTCTAACTATAGAAAGAGAAAGACCAAACCTAAAAGAACATTTCCTAGAAGGAATCCTAAGCACTTTCCTAAGTCAAATGCTCAAGTCTTTCATAAAACTCAAAATCATGCGTAAAAATTTTTCAGCAAAAATCTAATGCTTGCAAATTTTATCAGTTGAGAGCTAATAAGCGCAAGATGAAAACTAGAGCAATTTGGATTAGAAAAGATGATCTATTACCTCAGATGAAGTGTAATATTGTTGTTACTTCTTTAAAAGCCGAGCACACATTATCTGGTTGGTATTTAGACTCTGGATGTTCTAAGCACATGACTGGAGATGAATCAAAACTTTTAAACAAACCAGATTTGCTGGTGGTAAAGTCATTTTTGGTGATGGAGTTTCATCTCAAATCATAGGCAAAGGAACTCTCCAAGAAGATGGGCTTCCTATTCTTAAAGATGTTCTTCTAGCTAAAGGTCTAAAGGCCAACTTACTTAGTATTTCGCAATTTTGTGACTCAGACCATACTGTTACCTTTTCAAAGAACAATTGCAAGATTTTAAATGAAAAAGGTGAATGCATAATTACTGGATTCAGAACTCCTGACAACTGCTACACTGTCAAGAACAATTATGAAATTTGTAATGTTGCCAGAATGGATTACAACGAGATATGGAATAACAGAATGGGTCACATAAATTACGATAATCTTAGTAAATTGTCTACCCACGACATAGTAAGAGGAATTCCAAAAATTAAACCCATTCATAATATTGTTTGTGGTTCCTGTCAAGAAGGTAAAATTGTTAAGGCCCCTCATAAGAAAGTCAAAGATATTCTCACCTCTAATCCCTTAGAACTCATCCATATGGACCTAATGGGTCCTTCCCAAACTGTTAGCCTTTGTGGACACAGTTATATCCTAGTTATGGTTGATGACTTCACCAGATTTACTTGGGTAGCTTTTTTAAAACAAAAGTCAAACATTTTTCAAACCTTCCTAAAAATTATTCTTAGGATTGAAAATGAAAAGGACACTCAAGTAAATAGAATCCGTAGTGATAGAGGTGGTGAATTGAAAGACACTGGTATTGTAGAATACTGTGACTATAATGGTTACAAACACGAGTTCAGTGCTCCTAAGACTCATCAACAAAATGGTATTGCCGAGAGAAAGAATCATACCTTGTAAGAGATGGCATGTGTCATGTTACATTCCAAGAATTTACCTAAATATTTTTGGGTAGAATCTATTCGCACTGCGTGTCACATCATTAATAGGGTCTATCTTAGAAAGAATTCCAAACAAACCCCTTATGAACTTTGGTACAATAAGAAACCTAATCTCAAATACCTTAGAACCTTTGGTAGTACTTGTTATGTATGCAAAGATAGGGAACACTTATCTAAATTTGAGAGCCGAGGAGATAAAGACATATTTCTAGGATACTCGCCTAAGAGTATAGCTTATCGTGTGTATAATCTTCGCACTAAAACCATGATGGAATCCATAAATGTAATTGTTAGTGACACTACTGTAGAAAGCAAGACTAGTGAATTAACTATTGAAGAAGAGTCTTCAAATATTTTAGAAAGTGACCCTTCTGAAATAGATAATTCATTACCTATTGAGACACCTGAAGTACCTAACTGGGTTTCTAAAGATCATCCCATAAACAACATAGTTGGCAACCCTAGTGAGCCAGTGCGTACAAGATCCCAACTTAGAAATTATGCACATTATGAATGTTTTATTTCCCTTGTGGAACCAAAGAATGTAAATGAGGCATTGAATGACTCTCACAGGATTTCTGCTATGCAGGATGAACTTTTACAATTTGTCATTCATGATGTATGGTATCTTGTTCCACGCCCTAATCACAAAAAGGTTGTTGGTACTCGTTGGATTTTCAAAAATAAAACTGATGAAAATGGGATAATAATTAGAAATAAAGCTAGATTAGTTTCTCAAGGAGACTCCCAAATAGAAGGAATTGATTTTAACGAGACTTTTACCCCTGTTACTCGTTTAGAATCAGTTCGTCTGCTTTTCGCTATAGCTTGTCACATGCATTTTACATTATATCAAATGGATGTCAAATCTGCGTTCCTTAATGGAATACTGGCTGAGGAAACCTATGTAGAACAACCTAAAGGGCTCATTGACCCTAAGCATCCAAATCATGTATTTCGTCTGAAAAAGGCTTTATATGGCCTTGAACGAGCTCCTAGAGCTTGGTATGACCGTCTTTCCAGTTTTCTTTTAGATAAAGGTTTCAAAAGAGGTGGAAATGACCAAACTCTATTTGTCAAACATTTTGACAAACACATTACTATTGCACAAGTATATGTAGACGATATTATATTTGGATCAACTTCTTCCTCAGAAGTAAAATCCTTTTCTGAAATTATGAGTAAGGAATTTCAGATGTCCCTTATGGGGGAGTTGCAGTTCTTCCTTGGTCTTCAAGTCAAACAAAATCCAGAAGGATTATTTGTTTCGCAATCTAAGTACGCTTTAGAGATCGTTAAGAAATTCGGCCTAGAGAGTGCTAAAAATGCTAAAACGCCCATGAGTACTACGCTAAAACTTTTTAAAGATGAAAATGGAACATCTGTAGATCTTACTTTATATCGTAGTATGATAGACACTTTACTATACCTTACTGCCTCGCGTCCTGATATTATGTATGCTGTTTGTGTATGTGCTCGATATCAAAGTAATCCTAAAGAGAGCCACTTGAATGCTGTTAAATGTATCATTAAATATGTAAATGGCACTTTAAATCTAGGACTTTGGTACACTAATGACACACCAAGCACTATAATTGGGTACACTGATGCTGACTGGGCTGGGTGTACTGATGATAGTAAAAGCACTTCAGGAGCATGTTATTATATAGGTAATAACTTCGTAGGATGGAGTAGTAAAAAATAGAACTGCACATCACTCTCAACAGCTAAATCTGAATACATAGTCGCTGGCAGCTGTTGTGCTCAATTAATGTGGCTTAAACAAATGCTAAGTGATTATGGTATTCAAGAAAACCAATTGCATCTCTATTGTGATAATCAAAGTGCGATTAATATTTCCAAAAATCCTGTTCAACACTCGCGAACAAAACATATTAAAATAAGACATCATTTTATACGTGAATTAGTTGAATCTAAGGAATTAGAAATCAATTATCTTCCTACCGATCTACAACTCGCAGATATGTTTACCAAACCTCTAAATTATAATAGATTCATGTAATTACATAAATCTATTAGTATGGTTTATGCTGACTAATCTTTTTGCTGTTTATCCAAGTTTTTCCCTTTGTCCATTTGAGAAAAAATGGAGGAGAAATTTGAGTCTATTCAAATATATACTAAACAGCTTGATCTTAGTAATTCATTGCAGGTTCTTTTTGTATAGTTACTCTCAACAGTTGTAATAGGGTATTCAAATGTACTTAGTTGAGTTATGTACTTTTTGATTTCTAGGATTTGGGTAGATAGAATTTTGACAGGAATAAGTTTTTCTTATTTTTTTTGTTGACCTACGAGTCCAAGATGACTCAAAGGAGATTTTGTCTCATATTTCCAAAGGGGGAGATTGAAGCCCTTATACATTTGACTCACTTGAGTCTATATTGTATAAGTGCTCATCTAGTTTGGAAATTGTGACAAAATTATGTCCATCCTAGAAACCAAAGAGCCTCAGAAGTTGGATTTCCTATTCATCTCACTTTCTTGCTTTGATCAAGAACCTATTGCCAACATTCACACACAGTAGAATTCATTCTTTACATGTCATATTGCATAATTATGTGTGTACATGTGTTGAGTATGTTTAAATCCCTAAGTTTGATTTTTAATAATTTTTTGGGATTTTTTAAAACAATTTTTAAACCATGTTTTAATAATTAAAACTTGATTTATAAGTTTTGGGGTCAATCTCTAAATATTACGTGTTGTGTTTTATGGCCTAATGTTACCTTGGGTAGAAACCGAAAGCGGCAGAGACTTCAGGGTATTCTTTGTAATTAGTTTGGACACGCGTTTTATATCCCTTAACTGTCCAACACCTGTTGCCCCCTGATTGGTTAGATGTGTGTTTCTTTACTGAGACAATACACGCGTGAGTTATCAGCCCTTGGATCATTTCTTATCAATGGTCTGCATGTTGCCTTGATGAATCCCCGTGTAACCGTTTTAAACCAATCAGCGTTCTTTTAAGCACCGCCTTGTGTGAGCCCTTAGATTCAAGTCAATTTAAATTGACTCGATCTCAGCCCTTGGTTTTGATCAGATATCTCGAACCTTCTCCTCTCACTATAAAAAGGCCTCAATTCTCAGACTTCGAAGACTTTTGCCATTTTGCATTCTTCTGAGAGAATAGAGAAAGAAGAGAGAAGAGAGAGAAGAGAGAAACCAGAGAGAGAAAAAGTTAGAAACCCTAACTTCGTCCAAATCCTCTTCAAACCTAACCCAAACACTTCTTCAAAACACCATATCCAAAAACACCATCCTGAGTGTTCTTGAGTGTTTGAGAGTTTGAGTTGAGTTATTTTGGTTTCTGTAACCTTGTGTTCGTGAGATCTTGTTTCCAACTTAGACTTCCACTTAGATCTAGTTTCTGTTTCCATAGAAATCTCAGATCTGAGTTATTCATGTTACATTACACTTAGTTTCATTTTATTTCTCATCTTGAGAAATATATTGTTGATTATTTTCTCTAAAAGGTTTTTTTACTTTGAAATCAATAATAAATGCTTTTTGTTTCTTGTTCTTGTAAAACTACACCTTTGACCTAGTTTGGAATCTCACTTGGAGGTTTTCAATCTCAAAAAGTTTTGTTTTAAATTCTGAGATTGATTAAGACCTTGTCTGTCTTCCTAGCAAGGTATTCGTGGATTCTGGGATAGATTGAAAGGTCAAATAAGGTTCAAAGTTTTCTAAGAAGAAAGAAAAAGAAAAAATTACTGCATATAGTGTAACTGTAATTTGTTAGGACTGTTTGTACTTAATAAGTGTGTGTGTGTGTGTGTGCATGCATGTGTTAGAAAGCACCTTCACAAACACTTACACCCTACAACACGAAAAGTGTTGGTAATAAGATCTTGAGAACATAAGTCGACGTAAAGTGCTGGAAAAAAATCAGAAGTTGACAAACTGGGAGAACTACATCAACAATCAGAACTGTAGAGAAGTTTGAGGACACCAAAGGGTATATTCCTAAACTTATATAGGTCTGAGTTGTTTTCATGTTAGTTATATAGTTTGTAACTCATATATTTGTTTTAGTGGATTTTTCATTTTACTCCGTGGAGGGAGTCGTGGATGTTTCCTCAATTGGTGAGGTTTTACCACGTAAAAATTGTGAACAAAATCCTTCTACATTTTCTCATCGCATTCTTGGTTGTGCTATATTTAAAACTTGTTTAAACTATCTTTTAAACTTGTTGCCTAAATCTTGAATAAGATCTCGTACATACTGTTTTATTAAACACGTCTTGTGATTAATCCTTTTTTATTTAAGAAAAGAGTTTCTTCAAAAAATAACTCGGAGTTACTTAAATAGTTTATTTTCAATAAACGGCTTTAGTAACGCATTTTTCAAGGTGAACTACAAATACTAAATTACATAAAAACAGGTACTGATAGAGCTTACTGGTAAAGCTACTCTTCAACAAATATAGTGTTGGAGGATTGGCTTGCATATGTACAAAAAGTGGTGACATGTTGCTAATGATACCTGTGTAGTGTAAAAAACAATATATAAATATAATTAGTATAGATGAACTACAAATACTAAATTATATAAAAACAGGTACTGATAGAGCTTATTAGTAAAACTACTCTTCAACAACTATAGCATTAGAGGATTGTCTACGATATTGATCGAGAACTCTACCGCCAACACTAAACGTAGATTCAGAAGCAACAGTCGAGATGGGAATTGATAATATATCACGAGCCATAAGAGAAAGTATAGGATAGCGAACTTGCTCTCCCTTCCACCATGAAAGAATATCCAAGTCTTATTTCCTATTTAAGTTTTCTTCATCAAAATACTTGTGCAATTCATTCTTTTTATCAGAGGAAGAGAATTTTTTTTATAACAATTGTCAAAATCCTATCATTTTTAAAGACAAAGTTAGGCAACTAAAATCAACAATTAAAATCAGCAATTAAAATAATAAGTATATACCTGAAATACAGAATCCCCACACTCATTTGTCGGATCAGAAGCCTCAGAAACCAATCCATTTAAACCAACAAGATGAGAGTAATTTAGGCTATACACATCAAAAAGATCAAATACGGTGTCACTCACACGTTTATACTCGTACGATTCACTACCGTGTAACCTTGTAAATGCCCACTCTACAAACTAAAGTATGAACCGCCGATCCAACGAGACAGCAATAGTAAGAATAACACTATATTCAGACCAATAAGTTTCAAATTTTAAGTTCATGTGTACCCCCATCCTACGCATAAAACTATCGGACCCTTCCATTGCATCTTTTAACTTAATTTTGATGATAAAAACTAAAGGGAAGAAGAGGTTGGCCGTGGGATATTTTGTTTCGAAAAATAAGCAAGTTACTTCATAAAATAAACTCAAAAACTTAGACAGTTTTGTTACCTTTTCCCACTTTTCTTTGGTAGGACAATGTTTATAGTTGGAATCACTCAACTGTAAATGGATGAAAGCATGCCGATATAATATGGCATTTTCAAGCATTAAATATGTTGAGTTCCATCTAGTCGGAACATCTTGTTGCAACCCCCTTTTACATTCCAAAGAAACTTGAGAAACGCAATCATATAATTTATATTTTCTTTGAGCCGGACCTTTAATGTGTTTCACACTCTCCCTAACTTTAATCATTGCTTCATCAATTTCCTCGAGTCCATCTTGGACTATAAGACTCAAAATATGTTCACAACAACGTATGTGAAAGAATTCACTATTCATTACAAGTGCACCTTTTAAATTTAGTTGATTCTTTTGAATCTCAATGAATTCACCGTTACTTGAAGCATTATGTAGTGTGACAGAAAACAACTTCTTATCAATTTACCATTCATTCAGCAAAGTGTAGATTTTTTCTGATAATGCCACGCCGGTGTGTGGAGGGGGTATTAGACAAAAATTCAGTATTATTTTATTTCACTTCCAATCGTTATCAACAAAGTGGGCCGTAAGGGTGAGGTACCCATCAGTAGCCACAAATGTCCACAAATCGGAAGTTAAACAAATTCTCCCAGAAGCTAAATTTAATATAGACTGAAGTTTTATTTTCTCCCCTTTAAACATTTTCAACACTCCAGCCTTATCGGTATTCCTAGAGGGCAACTTGATATCCTCGGAAATATATTTGAAAATAGCCCTTATAACCTCATACTCGACAAATTTAAAAGGCAGATTATGCTTCATAATAGCCTCATATAGTAAGTCATTAAAGACCTCATTATCAAATTGGGAAGAATTAACCAACGATAAAGGCCCTTCAGTTCGAGATTGAATAAGTTGACCAGTGTGAGTTGTGTTATTTCTAACACAATTATCCATATGGGTCAACATATTTCCAGTTCCATAAGCTGCATCACAAAGATAAATTATTCCGCATTTTTGACATTTAGCCCTTTTTTTTTATCCCCAGCTAAAGGTAATTCTTGAAATAATGTCCAACAACGAGATGTTTTTTACAAGGTCTAGAAATACCAGATATCTTCTTTTCCTTTGAAGTGTTTTGTTGACTGGATTCGGCAGCTTTATTTGCTGGTTCAGTAGCTTCTTTCGAGACATCTAGATCCACATCCATATCCAAATCAATTGAATTGATGGTATCCATTTCCTCCATAATACAAGCTGAAAAAATCCAACAAAGACTAAATATATATAAATATACTCAGTTAATAGATACATCTCAGCTAATATAAATATACTCACTTAATAGATAAATATAAATATAAATATACTCAGTTAATAGATTAATAGATAATCAGTTAATAGATAAAATTAATAGATACTCACATATAAAGTTAATATACTCACAGTTAATGGAACAAAGATTACAAAGATATACTCACAGTTAATATACAAAGATATACTCGTAGATACAAAGATCCACTCACAGACCACAGTTAATATATGATGCTTTTATTTGAACCCACATATTCAGTAAACAACCCCCGATGGACTATTTTAGAGATTAAATACAAGTGAAGTATACAATTACAATAGAACCTCTGTTTTTACCCACCGACAGGAATAAAACTCCTAACAAGATACGATTCTTAATTACAAATCTCAGCAGCAAAACCCATATCATCTCCATAGATTCTGAATATTACAATCTGACTAAACAACAAATCAAAACACTCCTCCCTCTCAATATCTAAATCAACCAATATTTCCTCTCCCCAAAAATCTGAAGCAACAAAAAAAATTGGAGCCTCATTAATTTTAAGAAGTGAGCAATTTTAAAACTGCTCCTCGTTTACAGAAAAAAAATTATACTGCTTTAAGATATCTTTCTTCTATCTTTATTTACTAACATGTTTTGGGAAATTATACTGTGAACTTTTATTTTGTAAATAAAAAATTGTGTTGTTTGATTGAAACGAGTGTTGGGTTTAAGTTTTTCTTTTTTCGATCTATAAACACCACAAAATAGGGGGGTGCTAATTGCACTTCAACCTAAAAATGTGGTTTATTAAATATGGGGGTTATAAATGGAAAATGGTGGTTTATATAAAAACACCCTTAATATACTCACAGTTAGATAATTAAAAAATCTCAGATATATTATCAAAAATCTGAGATATATAAATCAAAACCTACAGGCTACAAGTCTCAGATATATAAATCAACACCTACATGCTACAACTCTCAGATATATAAATCAACACCTACAAGCTACAACTCTTAGATATATAAACCAACACCTACACCTACACCTACAGCTCTCATATATATAAATCTTAGTTATCAAATCAACACCTAAAGCTAATCAACACAATAGACCTAAAAAATCAAATCTGTGAATGGAACTAAGAGAGAAAAAATTGCGTGAGAGAGGGAGAGAGGAAAGAGAAGAGAATAGAAACTTAACGCCGTGTGTGCTTGGAGTGGTGGTGCAGAAACTGTGTGTGCACTTGCAGTGTGGAGCACTTGAGGTGTGCTCGGTGAAGGGGGAAAGAAGGAGCTGCACAGCTCATAAAGGAAATGAAATAAAGTGGTGTTGTTGAGTTTGATGATATTTTTTAGTTTTAGGGTTTTGGTTTGGTAAACAAATGAAGGGTCAAGATGAAATCTATTCAGACAAGTGAGATTTTTAATTGACAAGTGGGATCTCTTAATGGTTAATTTTATTGGATATGGGTTGGGTGAACTAATAACACCCATTAATACTAACGAGTAAAACCGAGTGAAAATGGGTATATGTAAATTTCTAAACCCAAACCGTTAATACAACGGGCCTATCGTGTCAACCCGTTATTATCGTGTTAACGTGTCGTGTCGGTTAAGCATAAACCCATTAACTTATAATTTCGTGTTATCGTGTCAAACCAATTAAGCATAAACTCATTAACTTATAATTTCGTGTCGGGTCGGGTCGTGTGTTATTTTGACAGGTTTATCCACGATGCTCACTTGTAACGAGTACCTCACCTCACATCTAGAAGTAGTTCTACTTGTATCCTTAATAAAAATGCTAATAGTAACCTCCATCATTGGATCAATCATGTAAAGAATAAACCTTTCAACTATGCAATAACTAAAAGAGGGTACTCATGTGTGATACCCCAATCCCAGAATAGATTTCATAATATAAAATTCTCAATTTGGACAAAATAGGTGCTTATTCTTACGTCACAATATTATGTAAATACTTTCTCTATCTCTTCAGATTCTTTAATGATTACATTTATATTCCTTGCCATATATCCCGTTAGACTATAACTTTTATTTTCTCATATTACCAAATTACTATACTCATTAATAATTGGTTACGCCATTATTCATTCTCTTTAATGTTTGTCTACTTTCTTAGACTACCCAATTATTATTTTTATTAATAATTATCTGCCACATTATTTGTTAGGACTTATCTCCGTCCTTCATTACCCACATCATTTTATTAGCCCAACATTAGTACCATTAATCATTGTCTATATCTTTAGACTAAAGGGCATATTCCCATATAAGGTATTCCTCTTAATAAACCTATCCCCTAACAACTGTGCAATTTGCTCTCGTATCTCCCTCATCTCTAACGGAGCCACCCGATACGGAGTACGGGGAATAGGTCTCATGCCCGAAAATAAGTTGATCACAAAGATGATCTTCCGACCAGGTAGTAACCCCTAAATCTTTATAAAAATATCAGAAAACTCACTCACCATCGGGATGGAATCTAGAGTCACCACAACCTCCGAAGAAGTATCATCATCGATGTAATACAAATGCATCCTCGACTCATCCCCGGAGTGAGGCATCGCAATTGGGTACATCTCCTGTCCCGGAATGGCGAAGACGATGGACCTCCCATAGCAATCCACATATGCTATATACGTAGATAGCCAATCCATCCACAAAATAACGTCATACTCGTGCATATCAAGGACTAATAAATCAACTATAAAAGTGAGTCGACATATCTCAAATACCGGTACCCCGACAAACTGACCATATGGTTGCCCCTCAACTCACTGGTGAATCTATGTGTAAAATAACTGTTGATACCAAAATTAGTATGCTGATGTGGACCAATAATAAAAAGACACATGGCACAATAGCAACGAGGAAGATCATTCCCCCGACCAACATACTCACTCCGAGCAACAGGTGTACTCCGAGAAACACCAGTCTTCCGAGGAACACCAACCCTCCGAGGAACTCTTGTCCTCCGAGGAACTCCAATGCTCCGAGGAACTCTTGGACGGCGAGAAACTAAGGCGGTTCGAGCTGCATCTCGATCGCAGCATTAATTGCCAGATAATCAACAGTTTAACTATTCATTGAATGCTTATCATCTTGACACACACGTTTGAAGAGCATTAAATGAATTACCCTTTCATATGTGTATCATTTAATGTAACACCTTTTCATGTACAGCCTAAGGGCTATAAATACCTTGTATCACCCTCATTCAAGGGGACCGGAATTTCATGATAGAACTTGTAATCGAGAATTCCCAAATACTCAGTAATAACATAACAGTGGACGTAGGCCATTCATACAAGGCTGAACCACTTTAAAATATTCTATCTCATTTATTTATCTATGATTAAATTATTGGATTGATCTAATTATTTACATCAACAGATTGGGGCCGTCTGTGGGAACGATTGTTATTATCGTTTTTCACCAAAAATCATTCATCATCAATGGCAGATAATCCAGAATCCAGCAATCGAAACGCTGGAAATGCTGAAAATCCTTCAAATCCCTCTGCACCTCCAGATCTGGCTGGGATTATGACGAATCTGGCTCAAGGACAAATCGCCATGCAAGAAACAATGAGGCAGCTCATACAAACCCTTCATGGCGGTGCACCTGCACGTTCAGGATAGCGAAGTGGTCAGAGGTAAACTTATTTACTTTCTTCACGATCTAGGCGTACTGAGTCATATCGTAATGAGGAGTCTGATGATTTCTCTTATCAACCTGGGCGAACTTCATCAATAAGGGCTACAGATACTGATCAACGTATCACTCTCTCTCCAGAAAGACCCAGTGCCTTGGAAAGACTGAGTAGGGTGTCTCCTTTAAGTCGATTAGGCCCGAGGAGGAATAGGAGTCCACCTAAGACCATGTCGAGGAGTTTTCGACGACCATCAGATCTAAGAGAAGGATCAGCACAATCACGACCAGTTGCTCGTCAAGATAGATCTCAGCAGGCCACATCAGAACAATCAATTGCTCGAACTAATAAGCCCGAGGAAGGAAACGATGAGTGGAAAGGTTCCATTCAGCGCTTGGAGGATAGATTGGGAGAAATGGCTAAGGCGAAGAATCCCTTACAACAAACTTTTGTTCAAGGGACACCTTTTGTTCAGGCCATTGTGGGTTTTCCTACCCCATCAAAGTTTAAAGCACCAGTGGTGACCTCCAAATATGATGGAAAGACAGATCCTGTTCTACACATAGAGCAATATCAAGTTGCCGCCGATATCTATGCTATCCCCGACGAGATGAGGTGCAGAGCATTATCAGGAACTCTTACTGGAGCTGCCCAGATATGGTACAACAATCTTCCTCGGGGTAAGATTTCAACTTTCTTTCAGTTGGCCGAGCTGTTCATCGGAAATTTCTGTTTTGGAGCAAATCCAGTAAAAAGAGTAGCACACTTGTTAAGTGTTAGACAAAAATCAGGTGAGAGCACTAGAGATTACACAACTCGTTTCAATAACGAGAAACTGGAAGTCATAGATTATGAGGAAAAGACAGAAATCACCGCCTTGATGAGTGGGTTGTTACCTAACAAGTTGTATTACACTTTGGCTAAAGATCCACCTACAACTATGTCAGAGTTGATGGCAAAAGCGGCCAAAATCATGAATGCCGAGGAGGCTATGGCTGCGAAGAAGAATATGGATAAAAAAACCAAGGTGGAAGACGACAAATCCAAGAAGAAAGAGCATAAGGGCAATGGTGGTGACAAGCATTCCAAGAATAATAAATCGTCATGGGAAGTCCTGAAGAAATTCGATAATTATACTCCTTTGAAAATGGGTATTAATCATGTCTTGGAAGAAATCAAGAATAACGAGGAAGTAAAGTGGCCAAAGAAACTGAGGTCAGACCCTGACCTGAGAAACAGGGATAAATATTACGAGTTTCATAAGGATCACGGCCATATGACCAAAAATTGCATAGCTCTTCAGAACGAGATTGAAACACTCATCCGAAGAGGGAAGCTAGCGAAGTATGTTGATCGGAGAGGCGAAAGAAGAAATAATGACCGAACTAGAGAAAGGTCAAGATCTCCTCGTCGAGCAGAGGAGAAAAAGAAAAGGGATCATGAAGATGATACAGAGGATGACCCCGATCTTCCCAAGAAACCAAGGCAGCCAGAACGAGAGGTATTTTCCATACATTTTGGTTCATTCGATTGTAATGTTATTACAGGAGGGGATGCAGGAGGAGGAGACCTTACTGCAGAAAAAAAGGCTTACCTCGGAGAGGCCCAAGTTTGCTCATACATTCAACGGATAAATTTGGCTGAAGAGGATCGCCCGAGGAAGGTAAACAAAGAGACGCTGGTTATCGATTTTTCAAAAAACGACCTTGTAGGTGTTCTTTACCCTCACGACGACCCTTTGGTGATCAAAATGAGGATGAAAGAAGTAATGATTTCGAGAGTGCTGGTAGATAATGGTTGTTCGGCAGACATCATGTACTATTCATGCTTTGACAATTTAAATTTGAAATTATCTCAATTGGAACCTTATCACAGACCTCTATTGGGTTTTGCTGGCGAGAAAGTCTTTCCACTTGGGACGATCAAGTTGGATATATTCATTGGAACTTGGCCTGCTTGTCGAACAGAAAAAATATGCTTCTTTGTGATGGATAAGAATGTGCAGTCAGCTTACAACATCATTATGGGAAGAGTTGGTTTGAAGAAATTTGAAGCAGTTCCATCTACAGTACATGAGTGTTTAAAATTCCCAACAAATTTTGGAGTAGGAGTTGTGAAAGGTGATCAGAAAGTAGCTCGGGAATGCTATTATTCGTCTGCCGAGCAAGAGGAGCTTGAAGAATCAAGGAAAAAAACTACTACCTACCAGGTGGAGGAAGGTACAGAAATTAAAACACTTGATCCCAGAGATGAATCCCAACTTGTAAAAGGACAGGTAGTGGAATCTACAGAAAATGTTATTCTGGACGACGAATACCCTGAACGAGTAACCCAGATAGGTTCATCGTTGGATGTTTCAATAAAACACGAGTTGATAACTTTCTTGAGAAATAGGAAGAAAACTTTTGCATGGAGTCATGAGGACATGCCAGGAATAGATCCAAACTTCTTATGTCACGAGCTCAATGTGAATAAGGAGATCAAGCCTGTAAAGAAAAGAAGAAGAGTATTTAGTCCCGAGAAGAATCAAGCTATACAAGAGGAGGTCGAGAAGCTCCAGAAAGCCCAATCCATTGAAGATGTGAAGTATCCAGACTGGTTGGCAAATGTGGTGATGGTAAAGAAGAAAAACAATAAATGGAGAATGTGTGTTGATTTCACTGATCCCAACAAGGCCTGCCCAAAGGATCACTTCCCATTGCCCAGAATTGACCAACTAGTGGATGCTACCTCGGGGCACGAGCTGCTCAGCTTCATGGATGCTTACTCTGGTTACAACCAGATCAAAATGAAACCTGAAAACAGGGAAAGCACTTCTTTTATCACCCTTAGGGGAACTTATTGTTATAATGTTATGCCTTTTGGTTTGAAAAATGTAGGAGCGACATATCAGCGGCTGATGAACAAGGTTTTTGCCGAACAAATCAGTTGCAATATGGAAGTCTATGTCGACGATATGCTGACAAAGAGCAAGAAAGCTGCTGAGCATCTAGTTGATTTAGGTCAGACCTTTGATCAACTGGATAAATACCAGATGAAGCTCAACCCGACGAAGTGCACCTTTGGAGTACGAGAAGGAATGTTCCTCGGGTACATTGTCAACCAGCGAGGCATTGAGGTTGTAATACCTGCCGAGTTGGGTCTTCCAACACACAGAGTGCTGAATTTCAATTCCCTAGTCAGCGACCTGATGAGGAGATTAGATTTGGACATGCTCGAGGAAGTTAGGGAAGAGGCAGCCATTAGGAATGCGGCTTATCAACAGCAAACAGCCCTGTTCTACAACAAGAGGGTGAAAAAATGCGACTTAAAAGAAGGAAATTACGTGCTAAAGAAGGTCATTCAGAAGCACAATAAGTTGGAAGAAAACTGGCATGGACCTTACCGAGTTACCGCAGTTGTCCGACCAGGAACTTACCGAATAGCAACTCTAGAAGGAGAGGAATTTAAGAATGCATGGAATGCTGAACACCTACGCAAGTATTATCAGTGATGTAAAATGTAAAGCAGTTCCATCAATATGAATAAAACGATGATATTTCACAATCTTCTCTCCTTTTATTGAAAGTTTTTCGGGGAATACTAGAGTGTTTAATACTACGCTGTTCGGTACGCAACGCTGCTCGGCAGTAAAAAGAAGACGATAGTTCAAACCCACGACCAACTCCGGTTGGTAAAAGGGCGAGAACAAACTATACTCCTTTGGTTAGGAGGCGTACACTAGTGTGACCAACTAAGGTTGGTAAAAGAGCTAGTGGACACGATAGTTCAAACCCATGACCAACTCCGGTTGGTAAAAGGGAGAGAACAAACTATACTCCTTTGGTTAGGAGGCGTACACTAACGTGACCAACTCAGGTTGGTAAAAGAGCTAGTGGACATGATAGTTCAGACCCATGACCAACTCCGGTTGGTAAAAGGGCGAGAACAAAAGATGATCGACGAAAGACCAATCTCAGTTGGTTAGGAAACAAAATATGCTCTCAAATGCCAACTTATGTTGGTCGGGAAGTAAGTTTATTACATAAAAGTTCCTCGAAGAACAAATATTCCAAACTGTATCAACGTAGTTGGTCGACGAGGAAGAAATATTCCAAACTGTATCAACGTAGTTGGTCGACGAGGAAGAAATGTTCCAAACTGTATCAACGTAGTTGGTCGATAAGGAAAAATCACCGACCTTGGTTGGTCGGGCACATTTTATAGACAAAAATTTACCAAGTATAGCTGGTCGGGGATAAAAACTCTCACTAACTATAATTGATCGACGAGCACAAATTAACAACCTTGGTTGGTTGGAAGAATTTTTAAACATTTTGTATACTCATTACTTTATTAAGTGATCGAGCAACATTACTGATAACTTTTTATTACTAAGTTGGTCGATGAACAACACAATATTGTTATCTTTTTAACAGATACATATGCATAAATATAACATGTTGACAAGCACAAGACAATAGCAATACAGATTTGCAAAACAGAAAATGAAAGTCTTTCATTAAAACTCAAAATAAATTACAAGTTACATATGTGTACTAACTGTTATATCGAAAATTCCTATTCTATTGGTTTTTTTCCCTCAGTCTTCGATACAGGTTCCTCGCCAGCAGGCGGATCATTTAAAGTCTGAGGAGAATTAATGAAATTCAAGTCCTTCAGCATCCTGACGTTCATCACAGAAGGTCGATCTAGGAGATGCTCAGGACGAGATACTTCAAACTGAGAATGCAAACTATAGTCACCAAGGTATTTAGCAAGTAAGCTCCGAGGAATGGCACGAGCTGGGATCCATTCCATTTCCAAATTGAACGGTGGCACAGGCAAATCAAGCAATCCAGGATCATAGTAGTCCCATAAATAGTGTCCCTGCTCGAGTTTCAACACACATAAGGCATTCAGCCAGCCTTGTTTATAGCCCTCATTATTGGCATTCTGGATACGAGCATCTAAATGGAATAGCTCCTCGTTATATCCAGCCATCCAAAACTCCCTGGGCTGTTTATGGAATTGGAATGTTAACCTCTCAAGTTTCTCATGAAGATTCTGGATGAAAAGTTTATTAGTCTCCAACTCAGATTCTTTTGTAGAGATTTCTAGTTCCAAGTCTCTAACTTTCTTCGACAATTCAGACAAAGCCCGATCTTTTGCATTCAATTGGTACTCTTGAGTTTCCAATGTTGACAGAGTACGAGATTCTTCAATACTACGACGAGGAGTTCTTGATCGACCCCGAGCAGGTGGAGTACTTCGTTCTTCGACAACATCCTGGGCAACTCTTCCTCACCCACGAGAACCTCTTCCTCGTCCCCGAGTAGAAGTAGAAGTACCAGACCTTCTCAGGATATCCAACTCTTGCCTTAATTTGGCATTCTCAACCTCTAAGAAGGAAAATCCCTCATCAATCACTGGGATTACCGCTGTTGAAGAAGAGGTTGCAGACTTATATTGTGCTAGCTCTTTCTGCAAATTATTATTCTCTTGCTCCAGCAGCTCAGCAATTTGTCTGTAAGCTTCAACTTCTCCCTTTAGGGTCCTCTCCCTGACATCATACCCAGTAAGGAGTTTGTCGTAGCCATTCTCGGCAGAAAGCTGTTGATACTTCTTTTCATACCCCTCATGTAACAAGGCTGTTGATTATTTGTACTGAGTCTGAAGATCTTCTAGAGTATATTGAAGCTCCTCGATCATGTCATAGTAAGCCACGTTATTGGCCACAGCTCGATCAAGTAAGCCCTTCAGGTATTGATAAGCTTCTACTGCCTGCTCTGAAGCATCATGACCGAGGATGTCAATAACTTCTGATACACTCAATTCTGTGTGACCAGCCTTATAATATTCATGGCATTGCTGCATCAACTTTTTATCATTGGCAGATAATAATTCCATTCTAGCCACAAACTAGTAAAGAAGAGAAGGCAAGAGTTAATAAAAAGCAGACAGAGCATGAACAATGTAGAGGAACAAAAAGAGGTGATTTTATTACATCATCAAAAAGAGTACATCGTTCAGAATACAAAGTATAAGTAAAAGGAAAATAAAAGAGAATACCGAACAACTTCACACCTTTTCCTTGTCTCCCAAGACTTTCTCGGGAGGCTGGGACGAGGAGCTTGGTTGCTCGGTGGGAACAACGATTTGGTTGGCAGAAGTTGAGACTTGTTCATGAGGAGCAGGCAAGGAAGAAATCTCCTCGGTGGCTGTCTGATTGGGTTGTGGAGCAAGGACTTGATCACCCACTATCACTGAAGACTCCTCGGATGCAGCTTCATCCTCTTCTTCATCTTTAATAGCTGGAGGAGGACCAGGGAGATGTTGTTGAAATAGTTCAGAATCCTCGCTCACCTTCAGTTCCTGCAGGGCAGCAACCCAACCATCTCGGAAGTATTTTAAACTTCCGTACTTGACCGGGGTCATCATTGCCGCTACCCCCTATCCCATCCTTTGTCCCAACCAGTTCGAAAGGATTTCTTCACAGCCGCTTTTCTCTTCATTTTCTCTGAGGAGAGCTTCTCGGATAGAAGATCCTCGGTGGTTTTCAATTTGGCCTCCACCTCCTCCTTCTGGCGATTTACTTCTCGCAGAAGGGTCAGCTCTTCCTCGGCCGATTTCAACTTATTCTCAAGCTCCCCAAAGCTTGTGAGCTTCTCGGCATATTTTTTATTCTCTCTCTCCAAATCCTTCACTTTATTTCCCAACTGTACCTTCTCTGCCTCAGACGCAGTCAACTTCTTTTCCCATTCACCCCTATCCTCGTCGTATTTTTTACGGGATTCCTTCAGAGATTGGGCTAAACCCTGGAAAGCATCCTCTACTCCGGATGAGGAGCTTGAAGCCTTGAGCGCTTCATCTTTCTTCACTATGGTATTAAAGCAACTCACCAGCTGAAAAAGAAGGTAATGAAAAGTCAGTGCCGAGATACATATATTGACTGAAAGAAAGAAAAAACTCAGGATAAGAGAAACTTACTGAAGCAATATGACGAGTAGCTAGGGATGTCAGCATATCCCTAGACATGTTTTCTTCAATTCCTTGGACTTCAGGAATAGTCCAAGTCTTTACCGAGATCATTGCAGAACTCGGGGGAATAATGGTTGGAACACCAGCTCCACTAGCTTGGAGCTGAGGAATGGCTTCAGAAAAACTGACCGAGGAGGATTTCTTCAATCTCCTCAGTGGTACTTCAACAGTTTCAGCCAAAGAACCTTTGGTGGGGGAAATGGTGACCACTTTCACAGAAGTACTTCTCTTGCTCGGAGCCATTGGAGGCTTCTCGCCAGCCTTCTGAGCAGCAACAGAAGGCACAGCATCCACTTTCTTTGTCCCCTTTGGGACATCAACCTTATTTCTCTTTCCATCACCAGCAGAGGAGGTCTCCTCAAAGATAGCAGGAACTCTTCTCTTACCCATCTTCTGACTCAAAGGAATGTGAGATTCTGGTGAAGATTCCTCAGAAGCGGGCAATGGTTCACTAATGCTGACCACAGGACGAGCAGTAAAGGAGGAGGTATAGCTCCTGTACTGCAGCAAGTATGAAGCATACCTGACGTGCTCGTCTGCAACCTTCTGATGCAAACTCCAGATATGTTTCAAATGCTTTATATTAACTTCTGATTCTTTAGGAGTTTTTCTCTTGCTGTCAACTGCAAACAAAAACATATTGAAATGTCAATCATGCATTTATTCAAACATGATGAAATCAAAATTTCAGAAATAAAATAAAATGAAAATAACCTATCCCATTGCCATATGGAGGGCATTTGGGACCCTCATATACTTCGTCTCCAACCAAAGGGGCATGTTGCCAATTTTTTTATAACTACTCCATGTTCAAAATAATCCCTGTTAGCATCAGGGAGGTTGACTACTAGAGCCCTATTCAAAAAATCTAGTTTTTAAATAATAAACATTGTCTAAAACAGCCCATCTATAACAGTACATAATCTCAGGAATTCCTATACGAGTTCCATGAGTTTGATTTAACCTATACACCCCATTAACTATTCTCCATGTGTTGGGGGCTATTTTTGCAGGGACAACATCGAAATACTGATAGAACTCTAAACACAAAGGGTTTGATGGAAAAGAAAATCCACATTCAGCAATAAATAGGCTAGGGAACCAATGTCCCTCAGCCAAATCAAAATAACTTGAAGGCTCAGAAAGACTTTCCAAAGTTACCCAAGAAGGAATAGAAAAGTCAGAACGGAATTTTTCAAGAGATTCGATAATATAAACCATGGTGAATAAAAAGAAATGAAGGATAAGGAAGAAAATCTTACAGGAAAAAGGAGATCTGTTGATAAACAAACGAAGAAAGGGATGAACGCACAGGAAAGATAGAAAACTCGAAAGCAGAAATTGAAAAAGTAGAAGACGATGGGATTGCCTCTGAAGCTTAAATACTTTGCCTTGGGAAACGGCGAAAGAAATGATTACAAAAAAGAAACTATTACGCTACTGGCAGCTAAAAGGACAAAAAGGGCACGAAGATCGAAGCGCTTATAAAAATGCAAAAAGGCGGATTTTGCGAATTTGGAAGGAAATTCAAATACGAAGAAAAGGCTCCTAAAACCCAGGAAGGTCATTTAATATTGCCATATACCGAGAAAGAATGTTCCATACTCCTCAAAGTTCGAAATATGAAACATTGGGGGCTTCTGTTGATACCAAAATTAGTATGCTGATGTGGACAAATAATAAGAAGACACGTGGAACAATAGCAACGAGGAAGATCATTCCCCCGACCAACATACTCACTCCGAGCAACAGGTGTACTCCGAGGAACACCAGCCTTCCGAGGAACACCAACCCTTCGAGGAACTCTTGTCCTCCGAGGAACTCCAATGCTCCGAGGAACTCTTGGACGACGAGAAACTAAGGCGATTCGAGCTGCATCTCGACCGCAGCATTAATTGCCAGATAATCAACAGTTCAAATATTCATTGAATGCTTATCATCTTGACACACACGTTTGAAGATCATTAAATGAATTACCCTTTCATATGTGTATCATTTAATGTAACACCTTTTCATGTACAGCCTAAGGGCTATAAATATCTTGTATCACCCTCATTCAAGGGTACCGGAATTTCTTGATAGAACTTGTAATCGAGAATTCCCAAATACTCAGTAATAACATAACAGTGGACGTAGGCCATTCATACAAGGCTGAACCACTTTAAAATATTATGTCTCATTTATTTATCTGTGATTAAATTATTAGATTGATCTAATTATTTACATAAACAATAACATCTGATGCAAAATCTACCATACCCATCTCCCATGCAAACCCATAGCTAATGAAAGAATGAGATGCACCAGTCTCGAAAAGAATGTGACCAATATGGCCAAAAATGGGAAACATACCCTTGATTGCATGTGGCGGTACTAGCCTATCTATTGCTGCAACATGATAGACCCGCCCATACTGTAATGGTTGTTGCCCCTAAGGTGGGGCGACGGGTGCTGGAGCGGTTTGTGTAGCGGCTCCCTGAGCAAAAAATGGTGGGCATTATACCTGTGGAACCTGCTATCCTCTGTAACATCCCTTCCCCAGGGCTTCCTGGTCTCCTTGAGGAAAATTCTTCGAAGGGTGGCCCTTCTCACCACTTGTATTGAAATTTCCCTGAAACGGACCCCGCTCAAACCGTCGACCCTGTTGGCCTCTCTCCTATTGTCCCTGGCCCTGGTGGCCTCTGTACTACTGGACCTGATGGCTCTGTTCCGTCTGACCCTGGCCCTACCTCTATCGGTCATTTGCACCTCTAAACTTCTTATTCTTATCAGCGTATGGGGTGCCCCTGTGCTGTTGGGGACGAGATCCCCTTCCCCCACTCGGCTTACCCTACTGGCTTGACAACTCTCCTCTCTGACATTTCTCCCCCTTATTTTTCATAAATGCCCTTTGATCCTAGTAATGGAGAAGTGCAACATTAACAAACTGGTTATATGCCATTAAGGTTGGATTCCCCATAAGAGCCTTCCTGATGTGTCATGCCAATCCGTAATAAACTTATCCATCCTCATTTACTGAGTATGAGAATCCTCCCTGGCAAAGTATGAGAGGACGGTGAACTCCCCCTCGTACTCGGCAACAGTACGCCCCTCCTTCTTCAGCTCCGTGACCTAGTCTTCATCTCAAATTTCATGGCCAGGGCCTCAAACCTCTCCCAAAACTAATTAATAGCAAGGTTGTCCCTCTCTACCACAGTCCTTCCCATCACTGAAGGGCCGACCCCACTAATCTGAATGAAGATAGCATCTACTTCTGAAATGGCGTGCACTCAACCATCCGCAAGAGCCTCTCAATATCCTTCTTCCAGCGACTCACCACCAATATATCAGAATCGCCTGATAAATCTGGAGGCTAGCCTTTAACAAAGCCCTCCCTCGCTCTATCCCACATGTAACCTGGTGCATGTACTGGTATAACCACCTGCTGTGGTAGGGGTGGCTGCTCAGATGCCTGTGGCGGTGGGTCGTAGAGACTGCCTGAGACACGATGGTGGCTATCTCAGCGTGGATAATCAACTGTGGGGCCTATGGGCCCTCCGGGTGTTTCTCCTCCTCCTCAACCAGTGGAACTAATGGTCTCGGTCTGCCCTCTATCTGTTTGCCATCTGAAAGCAAACAAGGTTCGAATTAGTATGCATCATAAGAATACAATGAATCTTAAGTATAGGCTCTACATATCAAATATCGCAACGCAAAACTTAATGGGCACAACACAGATCATAAGGACACTAGAACCGTGCTCTGATACCAACTATAACAACATTTTTTTCTCACTTAAAGGCTTTCCGGGCACGATATGTCGAAGATAGGGCTTGCTTGTCTATTAATACCATTCTTAGCACAAATAAGAATATAAAATAATTATTATTTAATGCACATATTTGAAATATCACGAATATATCCATAATAAATAAATAAGTCCAAACTGTCACAAATAAAATAATAAATCTAACTAGTGTAATCGAAATCCCAAACAACTTAAAGTAAAGAAGTCTCGGGCTTATGCCCTTACAAATGTTCCAAATAAATAAATAATTATGGCAGGAAAAGCACCTATGCTACAAACGAATGATCTGGAGTCTTAATAGCAAGTGAGACTGCAAGACTTCTATAGCACAATCCAAATATCAATGTCTAGGAGCACATACGCGAAAAATATTTAAATTTGGGTCAGAGCCTGAGGTGTGCAAAAATTAACTTAAATAATTTATTATGCAATAATACAGTCGATGGAAAATAAATATTCCCCCTGCGTCACTCACATGCGTTTAATGCGTCACCCATAATCTAAGTGTGATGTTATTCGCATCCCAATATGTTCCAAGTAATGATTATGACATCGTCTCAAATTTATAAAATGGATATATCGATAATTATATATTCAAATGTAACCATTACACTTAATTGCCAACATCCATCCATCCCAGTCTTATAAGTTTCACATATATGGCATAAACATCTATTATGCTTTAAAGGGTCCAAATATAATTATTGTCCACATTATTAGACAATTATATTTATTTTATTCAAGTCTGGGTAATTATTTACATATGTCCTTTCATATATTTGACACACAAAGGCATCTACCGTTGGTGTCTAATTCGTACTCTATCGGCAAGTCCGGAGAAATCTCTCATCCTAAGCGGACATCACAAAACTCACATAAATTGGGAAATATCCCTACGTAGATACTTGTTCAAGGCCCATACCTACCGGTGACACAAGCTGGGTCAGCGACACACCCACCCCTCTTAGATGGTGCCTCCAAGTAGCACCTATATGGCCTACACGACGTCAAACCCACCTGTGCCGAAGTGTGGTACCCGGTCTGAATGCACGAACCCTCTAATACAAATTATAACAGTCCACGAGTATTGGTATGTCCACACAAATGCATAACAGTACATATTATTATCTCATATAATATGTATAGGTAATTACTCCATAATTACCATAAAAAGCCCAACTAAAGTCTACAACATTTTTATTTATTAATAATTTACCATCTAATAAATTATTAATTCCATTCCATAAAAATAATTACGTAACCATCTAGTTGATTGTAATTATTACCAATTAAATGTGGGCATATCATTCCTGTTAAAATTTCCTCTTTTAATTTCCCCTTTTACTCCAATTTGAGTAAGCTAATTCTATTTCAATAAGACAAATCCATTTCTGTAAGAAAAATCAATCCCAAGCCCAAGCATAAAAGGGATGAAGTGGCAAAAAACTCATCACGTCTCTCGAATGAGTTGTGGGGTCGTTCTCACGACAACACACGCCGCTCGAACGAGCCCATCTCGTTTGAACGACTTTTCGTCATCTTCCCCATGTCAATTTCTCAATCTCTTTTCTTCCCGGATCAAGTTTTTAAACCCATAAATAGTATACGAAACCCATAAATTTACGTATGCAGAACTCAATTTCTCAATCCAAAAATCAACCCAAATTTATATCTGTTAAGGGTCTTAATCGATTAAACATTCTCCCGATTTCAGTCCTATCAAACTCAAAATATAGGGCATTTGTTATGGGATTCATATCACGATTTCAGTCCAATATATTAACAGTAATGTCCTCTACATTAATTAGTCAAATATACCCAAATGTAACTATCAAAATCCTATGGATTCTACTATTAATTTTCAAATTTATGATACCTAAATTTCTAGGACAAATTCTACATTAAATTCAATCCTCAACATGCATTGTTCATCATTAAATCAGTAATACTCAAACTTAGTTCCCAGAAATTTAATGGGTCATCACGATGCATCAATAAATATATTGGAAACATAAATTAAACAAGAGAATTCTTTCCTCAAAGATTCACAGAAGAAGTTCCTTGAAATCCCCTTGATTTTGCCTTGTTTCCTTGCCTTGTTTCCTTTCTTTTGGCCCTTCTCCTATTCTCTTATATTAACTGGTGTTTTAGATTTTTTGCAATGATAGTGGGAGAGTGGTTTACCCCCAGTTAACCACTAATTAATTACTAATCCCTATTTGGACCTAAAACCCACGTTTGGACCCCTAAATGGACTCGAATCCATAACCTAACTAGCCCAAAACTTTCCCAACCTATATACTATTGGCCTGGAACTGTTTTTAAAGGTCTAAAACATCTAAACGGGTCCATACGTGTCCCGAAAAATGTCCCGAATTATTTATGTCAATATTGGATACTATTAAATTGTGTCACATATTAATTATGTATTTTTCGTACGATACATGCATTTGCTACTTTCATTCACATAAAATCAATCATACATGATATATAACTAAATAACAAATTTCGACTGTGAAATTATTAAAAATATTTAATTAAGTCCAATTTTCGCAATTATTTATTTAATCCAACATATTATTTTATTATTTATTTTAGAATAAAAATACACTCGTTCGAACGACATCTCCATTTTCGTTTGAACCAGCTTACACTGACCTATCGAATGACATTCCAGAGAAGGAAGAAAAATCGAGTCGTTCGATCGTGGGAACCTCGTTCTAATGACCATGCGTATCTCGTTCGAATGACATTGATAGTTCATTCTAATGAGCCACCGAGTTTTTAAAAAAAAATCCTTCAAAAAAATGCAAACTCTTAAAATTATAAAAAAAAACTTGAAAAAATAAATCTTTACCAAATGCATCCATAACTTCTTCTAAAGTTGTTGAGACATATGACTCTTCAATCTTCCAAAAGTATTCAACATCGTCTCTGAATCCATAAAAGTCATGAAACTTCAATGTATGAGTAACATGAAAAGCCAAAATAAAATCAAATTGAGCAATTATTAAACTTGCTCTTATAGGATGAATCCGCTAAGCCATACTTTAAGAATCTTGTTTGTACGTATCTAGTGAGTGATATATATATATATATATATATATATGAATTATTCGGTTTACATTATTTATGATTATTCTCTTATCAGTTTGACTGTCATTTTATTTGGTGCATATTTATGTTGGTTGTATTTATATATTTATCATGACAGTGATGCTAAATCATATTTGATTCCCGTTTAATTGTAATAAAGGCTTGATCAACTGGTATTAAAATCGGTGGGGTGTCACATTTTGATTAATTTTTTCAGGTATAAAAAATGTTTTTATATATTTATTTCTCTTCTTCAACATGAAAACTATATTAAAAAAATGTTTTCTAACAATTTTGGTTTTGAAATTTTTTTATACTTATTTTCCTTTTTAAATGTGAAACTTTTTTAAATGTGAAATTTTTTTATACTATATTAAAAAATTATTTTTTAAATTATTGAGTTTTAACTTGTTTTTTTAACATAATTGTTTTCTTTTAAAAAACTCTCCATGTCATGTTTTCCCTTTTTAAACATAAACAGTATACTTTAAAAAATATTTTGTTTAAACTATTTTGTAATAGGTTTTTATACTTATTTTCCTATTTAAACGTAGAACTATTTTTATATATTAAAAAAGTTATTTTTTATTAAACTCTTTTTTAACGATTTTGTTTACAAAAAAATTAAATTTGTCCTAAAATGTAAAAAAAATGAAATCATTTTATTTGTTGTAATGTCTAAAATATAAAAAATAACAAAGTGACTTTGAAAAACAATAATAAGAATAGTTACTTTGAATGAAAAAATTTTAACATGATTTTTTTGTCTCAAATTGTAAAGAAAGGTATGAGTTCTTCTAAACCAAAATTGTTAAATATAGTTTAAACAAAATAATTTTTTAAATTAGAATTTATATTTAAAGGAAAATAAGTATGAAAAAAATCTTAAAACCACTTTTAAAAAAAATCTATTTTTAAAATTGTTTTTATATTGAAAGAGAAATAAATATGAAAGAAAATTGTTACAAAACAGTTAACAAATATTTTTTAAAGTATATTTTTTATATTTAAAAAGGAAAAACTATATAAAAAGATTTTTTATACTGTATATAGACAATTTCATCAAAAAATTTAAAAAATAACTTTTTCTTTTATAAATGAACAATAATAAGTATAATAACATTTTTTTTATAAAACCAGATACATTAAAATAATTTAAATATAACATTTTTAGAGTATAATTTGTATATTTAAAAAGAATGTACTTGATTTAAGGGTATGCAAGACAAATGAATGTGAATAGTCTTTTTTTGGTTAAATAAAATGAATAAAAAATAATTGATGGGTGAAATTGATATGGAATAAAATATGGGAAACAAAATTGAGACAGATAAAAAGTATGGTATAATTATTATCATCAGTATCAATTTGTGTATATTATAATTCTAACACATCTATATCTATATTATAATACTAATACAATAGTAATAACAATTATTACACTAGAGTTAATGAGAGAACTCAATAAATAAATGCATTAACATTTTTATTAAAAATGCTTCGTTCTATGCGAAAGTTTTTAATCTTCCCAAACCACGTCCTCACTAATTCCTTCAAACGATTCATTTTTTCTTCTGACCTTTTAGCCTTCTCAAACTTCTTTAATCGATTCATTTTTTCACTTCTAAGCTATTAAAAAAGAAAACATCTGTAATTTTTGTTTGATTTTTGAAACAAAATTTTGCGGTAACCTCTGATATTGAATTCTTTGTTTGGTTTTTGAAACATTAGGAACTTGGAATCTTTACTGTAATTTTTTTACCTTTTAAATTTGAAACCAAATTCCCATACAACAGATTTCTCTTGAGTGTCAATTGTTTTAGTTAAAAAACAATATTTGAATATTTACTTTTTATTTATTTAATGAACTGTTCAGTCAAGAATCTAAAATTTGTGAAAATATGGTAATTATGAATAATTGTATGCATAAGTAACCTTTATAAGACAACATCACCCATTTCCCTCACTCCAGCATATATGATGCAAGGAATGAAGAAATTGCAATTAGAAATTACTGAATTACCAGATCTTAGATTGTTTATGTCTTTGTGATGGACAAATATTGTTCAAGTCTATGTTCTTTGATTTTTTTTATTATATTATTCTATTTCTTTTGTTTTATTATTAATGTGCAGGACAAATTATGGAGGTTAAGGATGTTTTTTAGCCTTGGAATACGGTAATTAAGGTCAGGTACATCATCCACGTGTCCAGTTGTGAATAAAAGTTAGATTTTTTTCGCCCTTTGAAACACACTGTTCTCTTAATCGATGTTTCATTTCCCCAAATTATTTTTTCCACTCATTTGTATCAAGATGTGTATCACTGCATGTTTCTTTCTCTATTCTGAAATCTTATTAACATTTAATTTGCAGTTATAAAATGGAGTCTAATCAATAGTCTTATTTTTATTAGTTTGGTTCAGATTTTATGTGCGTGTTCCGCTAGGGCTTTGCCCACATTAGTTAAATGATGTGGGTTCATGCCAGTGGCACTAATCAATCGTGAATCTAAGACATCAAATTAAACATCTTTAATTATAATTAAAAATAGTATTTTTATAAATAAAACTATGTTGACTATTAAAATTGTTATTCCAGTTTTTTTTAAATAAAAACAACTGGGATATACGTCCAACTATTAAAATTGGACGTATGAATATACTACGTTAATCTCCTTGCGGAGGTGAACGCGTTCGTATATGGTCCCACGATTTTCGTAGTGTAGGTCCCACCTAAATTTGAGCTCAAAGTTGCTCAAAATTCTGTCCAGAAAATTCTGGACAGCTTTTTAAAACCCAATTCAAGTCCAATTTTCCAACAATCCACGACATGAATGATATATCTCTATAAATAAAATCAAACAGATGCTAATGCAGATGCACACACAAGTTTAGTAAAACTGAAGACTTATTGCATCGGGAGAAGTAGCCTAGTGGCCTTAAACTTTCCTTAGTGATATACTATCGGATTTACTTGGTTAATCAGTAGACTTCACGTCCTTGAACCGTCAACCTTTTTTGTAAACCTAGACAATAGTATTCACACAACAATTCTTCAACACAGTTGGTTCTCACATTTGTGTTCATTTTGGCCGTGAACATCACTTGGTTCCGCAAGTATTTTAGAGAATATGCCTTTCATTATTCTCATAGAAGTGGCCCCCTTCTTACTCACGTAGGTGACTTCCATAAAGAGTATTCTGCAATACCCCACTTAGACGTACTAAGATATAGATGTCATTAAAAGCATAAATTATCCTAATTTCGCGGCAGATATGCACTGTCTCATCTTTGGAATGGATAGGATTAAATATCCTCCAGTGCTTACTGAATACAACGTAGTTCGGTTTTCCAATTGAACCTAGATCTTGGGATCTCTAGTCACCTAGTTTGGGTTGCCACTATATTGATTCTTATTTATTTATAGGCTTTAGACCCATTCCTCTCGATGATCTTTCAACTTGCTCTCGGTTTAAACCTTTCGTTAGTGGATCCGATATATTATCTTTTGACTTTACATAGTCAATTAAGATAATTCCGTTTGAGAGAAGTTGTCTAACGGTATTCTGCCGACGACGAATATGTCGTGACTTTCTGTTATACATGTGATTTTGTGCCCTTCCAATCGCTGATTGGCTATCGCAATGTATACATATTGCGGGCATAGGTTTAGACCAATTTGGAACATCCTCTAAGAAATTTCGAAGCCATTCAGCTTCTTCTCCAGCTTTGTCTAGTGCAATGAATTCAGATTCCATTGTCGATCTAGCAATGCACGTTTGTTTTGAGGATTTTCAAGATACGGATGCACCTCCGAGGTAAACACATACCCACTCGTAGACTTAGAGTCTTTTATATCAGATATCCAATTTGCATCGCAATGTCCTTCAAGAACAGCTGGATATTTTGAGTAGTGCAGTCCATAGTTTTGAGTATATTTTAAATAACCCAAAACTTTCAATATAGCTTTCCAGTGATCTCTTCCTGGATTACTTGTAAATCGACTTAGCTTACTTATTGAGTATGCTATGTCCGGTCTCGTACAGTTCATGATATACATTTAACTGCCGAGAATACGAGAATATTCTAGTTGAGATATGCTTTCACCATTATTTCTTGCAAGATGTAAATTTACATCTACAGGTGTCTTGGTAGTACTAATATCATACTTCTTGCATTTTTTAAGTTCTTTCTCTATGTAATGAGATTGAGATAATATAAGTCCATCCGATGTTCTAGAAATTTTAATTCTTAATATAACATCGGCGATTCCCATATCTTTCATGTCAAATCTACTACTCAACATTTGTTTTGTAGTTTTGACAATTTCCAAGTTACTACCCATGATAAGCATATCATCAACATAGAGGCATACAATGACATATCCATTATGAATGTATTTAAAGTAAACACATTTATCGCATTCATTAATATTAAAACCATTTGATAACATTGCATTATCAAATTTTTCATGACATTGCTTAGGTGCTTGTTTTAATCCATATAGTGATTTAACAAGCTTACATACTTTTCCTTCTTGTTCGAGAGCTTTGAACCCTTCAGGTTGCTCCATATAAATTTTCTCGTCTAGTTCACCGTTTAAGAATGCAGTTTTTACATCCATTTGATGTATTTCAAGTCCATTAATAGCAGCTATTGCTATTAACATCCGAATGGACGTTATTCTTGTTACCGGTGAATATGTGTCGAAGTAATCCAACCCTTCCTTTTTCCTATAGCCTTTAGCTACAAGTCTAGCTTTATATTTATCAATTGATCCATCGCCCTTCAATTTCTTTTTGAAGATCCATTTATAACCTAACGGTTTTGAACCTGGTGGAAGATCCACTAGTTCCCATGTATGATTTTGTAATATGGATTCAATTTCACTATTAATTGCTAATTTCCAATTGGAAGCATCGGGTAAGGATATAGCTTCTTTATACAATTGAGGTTCATTTTCTAACAAATATGTTAGAAAATTCGGACCGAAAGAAGTCGAGGTTTTTGCTCTTTTACTACGTCTTGGTTCATCCTCTATTGATTCAATAGGTTGATGAGTACCACTTGTAGTAGCTTAATTTGTCCTTTTAGAATGACCAGATTCTCGGGTCATGTTATACCGGAATTCATTTTCAAAAAATGAAGCATCCCTTGATTCAATAACTGTATTTACATGAATGTCCGAAATCTCAGATTTACAAACTAGAAATCAATATGCACTGCTATTAGTAGCATAACCGATGAATACACAATCCACAGTTTTTGGCCCTATTCTTACCTTTTTAGGTTTAGGAACTATCACTTTGGCTAAGCACCCCCACACTCGTAAATATTTATAGGAAGGTCTTCGACCTTTCCATAATTCATAAGGTGTCTTGTGAGTCTTTTTGTGAGGTACTTTATTAAGAATGTAATTAGCAGAAAGTAAGGCTTCCCCCCACAAATTTTGTGGAGCTCCTGAACTTAATAACATTGAGTTCATCATTTCTTTCAAAGTACGGTTTTTGCGTTCAGCAACACCATTCGATTGAGGAGAATAAGGAGCGGTTGTTTGATGAATAATCCCATTTTCAGAACAAAATTCCTCAAATGGATATTCATATTCACCTCCTCTATCACTTCTAATAGCCTTTATCGTTTTGCTTAATTGATTCTCAACTTCATTTTTATATTGTTTAAATGCATTAATAGCCTAATCTTTACTATGTAACAAATATACATAGCAATATTTTGTGCAAACATCAATAAAAGTAATAAAATACTTTTTTCCACCTCTAGTTTGAACAAATTTTAAATCACAAATATCGGTGTGAATTAAATCTAAAGGTTCAGTTATCCTTTCAATAGAATGGAAAGGTAATCTAGCTAATTTAGATTCCACACAAATTTCACATTTATGATTTTTATCAATATTAAATTTTGGCAAAAATTCCAAGTTAATTAATCTACGCAATGTATCAAAATTAACATGTCCCAATCTAGCATGCCAAATATTAGATGACTTAATCAAGTAAGAAGAACTAGCAATTTCATTCATTGAAACAGATGTTTTGGGGGTTACAGTAAGAACATTGAGTTTAAAGAGCCCCTCATTTAGGTAGCCCTTTCCTGCATACATGTCATTTTAAGACAACACAAACCGATCAGACACAAACACAAGCTTGAAACCATTTTTAGTAAGGAGAGATTCAGAAATCAGATTCTTTCGGATATCAGGCACGTGAAGAACATTTTTGAGAGTAAGTTCCTTTCCAGAAGTCATTTTCAGAGTTATCTTTCCTTGTCCCACCACCTTCGAAGTGGAAGAATTTCCCATAAAGAGATTTTCTTCATTTTCTAAAGGCTTATAGTTGGTGAACATCCATTTGTTTGCACAAATGTGTCGTGTGGCTCTAGTATCCACCCACCATTCCTTGGTATTTCCAACCAAGTTACATTCAGAGACCACGGCAGAAAGATTCATATCCGCCAAATCATTGGCGATATTCTCACCCTCAGTTACATCTGCTTGAGAGTTATTTTTATTTTGCTTCTTAGGCTTACGACACTCGCTTGAGTGATGTCCAGGTTTACCACAATTGTAACATTTGCCTTTGAACTTTTTCTTGTTTTGTTTTGAAGTGCCTTCCCCATCATACTTTCGTTTGTTCTTCTTGGGACCTTCAACAACATGGACCTTTGTTTCCATTGTATTCTTTCCACTTTTCTTTTGAGACTCACGGTTGTCTTCTTCGATTCTCAGCCTGACCACCAACTCCTCCACATTCATCTCCTTTCGCTTGTGCTTGAGATAGTTTTTGAACAAAGTCCAAGATGGTGGAAACTTTTCAACAATTGCTGCAACTTGGAAAGTTTCACTAATTGATATTCCTTCAGCATGAATGTCGTGGAGGATCACTTGGAATTCTTGCACTTGCGAGATCACAGATTTAGAATCAACCATTTTAAAGTCCAAAAAACGCCCAACGATAAATTTTTTCATCTCAGCATCTTCAGTATTATACTTCTTTTCCAAAGAATTCCATAATTCCTTGGATGTTTTGATCGTGCAGTAGACATGGTACAATGTCTTGTCCAAGTAAGCCCGAATATAATTCCGGCATAGGTAGTCCGAATGCTTCCAAGCATCGAAAGCAGCAACCTTTTCAGCGTCATCTCCCTCTTGAATAGAGGGGCAATATTCATATACAAACCTGCCCAGTTGGCAGGTAGTGAGATAGAAGTACATTGGTTATTGCCAACGTTTGAAGTCAGCCCCAATGAACTTTTTCGGTTCCTCCCCGTGTGGCATAGATACGGGTGCAGTCACATTTGTGTTGGTGACAATCATTTTCGTAGGAGTAGTGTTTGTACTTTGCGATTCCATTTCTGTTACAAAAATAGAATTTTTATCAATGATAAAATTCATATATAATGAATTAACCAAAACAGAATACAAAATTTTGTGCACCAATTTCCTCCAAATATAATTCACAATAAATGGATTCCAAAAGAATTCCAAATAAAATTCAGAATTAAACTATAATATAAATAGAATTCCGTACAAAACAGAATTAAATATAAAATCTGTGTCACACTAATTTTTAATAATAAAAAGAATTCTGTACAAAACAGAATTATAATTTAAAGATTAAAAATTTTACATAAACAGATTTTAACAAGAATACACAAATAAAATTTTATTTTCTAAAACAGAATATAAAAACAGTATAGAAATTAATTTCTATATCAAAACTGTTTTACTAATTTCTACAATAAAGCAGTAAATTAATTCATTTTATTCTGTCAAAACAGATTTATTTCCAACAAATAAATTTTTGTAATAAAAAAAAATCTGTACACTAAAAAATAGTAGAACTTTAATAAATTTGTCTTAAGATTGTTATGTCTACTGTTTAATAAATACAAAAGTACAGAATTATTAATTATAATATAATTACAGAAATAAAACGAAATTACAGAAATGAAATACTTACTTGTATTTGCAGAAATAATATTAGAATAGAAAAAGTAATCCGAGCCCTGTTTAGAACAGTCTCCTTAAGACAAATTTATTCCCTCCACAAGGTGTCAAAGGTAATGAATAATTGTCTCCCAAGATAGAACGAATTTTCAAATTAATCAAGCAGCACAACAATGATTAATTTCTTCGAACACAATTCTGTGTTTATACTCAACCAGACCAAAGAATGATATGCAGGAATGTATGTAGTAGCAGTAGAAAAGTTTGTATTTTTCTGGGAAAAGAAGCAACATAAATTCGGAATTATTGGAGGGCAATTTTTTCAATAGTCAATTCTGTAGGGGAAATGTTTAATTTATAGCTTTTGTGTTGACTGTTGGAATAGTCAACCGAAATTAGCTGTCAAAAACAGTTAAACGAAATTAACTGTTGACTATTGGCAATAACTGACAACAGTTTTTTAATTAATTAATTAATTTCGTAATTAATTAATAATTAAAGCCCAGAAAGTTAAATAAATTCGGCGCAAAAATGTAGGAGATTTTTATAAGCCTAAGCCTAAGCCAAAACCAACCGAGCCGGCCAGACGCTCGCGCGCGCGCGTGTGGACTTTTGACCGAAAGTCAACCCGTGCATAGCTTAGGTCATCTCCCCTTCAAAGAGTTGGGATATCCCAAGGCATCCAAGCCTTAGTCCATACTTGGTGTGTTATTAACTCATCAAATTTCCACTACTCTTCCAATGTGGGACAAGAGTTAAAACACACCCAATTCATTAACTTTCATTGCTTTGTGAGTCACTTTGGGGACATATTTATCATTCATAACTTATTAAAATTGGACGTATGAATATACTACGTTAATCTCCTTACGGAGGTGAACGCATTCGTATATGGTCCCACGATTTTCGTAGTGTAGGTCCCACCTAAATTTGAGCTCAAAGTTGCTCAAAATTCTGGATAACTTTCTAAAACCCAATTCAAGTCCAATTTTCCAACAACCTATCCGTAGATTACCAGAGAAACTCCTCATGTTGGTTTCTCATGGCTGGAGATGGTTCTCGTTGATTTTTGGTCTGGATGTTTTTTGAAGATGGTTGGGTTTGGATGCTTGAGATTCTCTCACATATCTATTGTTGGGGAAAAGTATGGTTTTGAGTTGCAAATGGTTTTGATAATGAGATTGTTGTGGTTGTCTTGGCTTATTCGTGCTAGATGGTAATTGGTTTGTTTAGGCAGTGGTGGACACATGCCAGATTTAAGATTGTAGTTTTGTTCTGTTAACGCGTGTTTTTTTATGGGCTTGGGTTTATGTGTGGCTTGGGTTTTTTATAGTTAGAATTTGTGAAATGGATTTTATCAGTTTGAGCATTTGTCTTTGTTAGGCATGTGTGCCTTATTTGGACAGTAGGTTGTCTTTTTTATTTGTACTGTTGGGTTTGGCCTTTTGACTTTTACTTAGACTGGCTATTGCCTTATGATGAAACAAAGTGATGATAATCACCCGTTACAAAGTGGTTCTTTTTTTTAGAAGATTGGTAAACCTCAATTGCGGTTGGAAATAGTTCTTGAGTTATAAACCCAAAAGAGAAAGGGAATAGTTATACAATTTGCTTCTTTAAGGGAGTTATATATATATATATATATATATATATATATATATATATATATATATATATGAAAAATGATGTTAATTTTAAGATAAGAAATACAATTATGAATTTTATTTAGTTTCTCTTATGGTTGAAAAAAAAGAAAAAAAAATTAATTCACATTTTATTAAAAAAATAATAATTTTGCCTACATTGTAGAGAGTAAAATTTTACAACCTTGTCGGAAGAACATTATTGGAGTGATACTTTTATATTAACAAAATAAATAAAATTTTACAAGTCTTAGAGTAACGAAAAAGGTGATATCTAACTTCTCATCAAGAACCTATATCTCTAGACCAAAAAAATACCAAATTACCAAGGTTGTCAAATGCACTACTAGATGGTCTCTATGTTATGTAATGAGTTTTCACTCTTTCATCAATTGAATGTTGTCGAAGACTGCCTTCTTGACGAGATATGGTTCCTATGAATTCAGGATTATGCCTTTCGGGTTAACTAACACCCCAGTTGTGTTTACGGACTTGATGAACAGGGTGTTCAGAAAGTTCCTGGACCAGTTCGTTATCGTCTTCATAGATGACATTCTGGTTTACTCGCAGATCGAGGAAGAGCATGCCGAGCACTTGAGGTAGGTTTTGCGGACATTGCGTCAGCATGAGTTGTATGCAAAATACAAGAAATGTGGATTTTGGCTGAAAGAGGTCCAGTTTTGGGGGCATATCATCTCTGATAGAGGGATATCAGTGGATCAGGTGAAGGTGTCAGCGGTGAGGGAGTGGGGACAGCCCACGACACCGACCGAGATACGTAGTTTCTTGGGCTTAGTCGGATACTACAAGAGGTTCATTCGAGAGTTTTCGAAGATAGAGGGTCCATTGACACACCTGACTCGCAAAGGGGTGACGTTTATCCGGAGTGACGCCTGTCAGTTAGCCTTTGATGAATTGAAAGATAAGTTAACCTCAACACCAGTGTTAGCATTAACCAGGCCAGGAGTGGAGTATCTAGTCTACACTGATGCATCCTTATTAGGACTTGGAGGTGTACTTCAGCAGAAGGATCAGGCTATAGCCTATGCTTCCTGTAAGCTTAAGCCTCATGAGAGGAATTAACCCACACACGATTTAGAGTTGGCGGCGGTGGTGTTTGCACTTTGGATTTGGAGACACTACCTATTGGGAGAGAAATTTCGCTAGTTCACTGATCACAAGTCATTACAGTATCTCTTCACACAGAAGGAGATGAATATGCGTCAGCGCTGGTGGCTTGAGTTTGTGAAGGATTATCATTTTGATATCCAATACTACCCAGGAAAGATAAACGTGGTAGCAAACGCATTGAGCTGTAGGCCGGTAGGGGAGGTGGACGAAGTGTGGAAGGAAAAATGGAAGGAGTTAGGGCACTAGGATGCGGTGGCTCGATCGTTCATGTCTGTAATGACGGTTATGCCCCATATTATTACGAGAGTAGTACAGGCTCAGGCAGCTGATCCGTTCTGCCAAAGTCAGATAGTGCAACTTCTAGCAGAGGGGCCTAGACTTATACTGTGGGTTCAGACGGGGGTCTACATTTTAATGGAAGATTGGTGCCTTTGGGAGATTTCGAGCGTGCCTTCGGGAGATTTTGAGTCGTACAACTAGAATATGGAACCTAGGTACGGGCTATCTGTGAGAACGATAGTATTGACGGTTGTATGAGTGCATAGGTATGTGCGTAGCTGATACGACGCAAATATTGCGTATTTCACCCGTTAACCTACGCCTTATTAGCCCCCTTGGGTATCTTAATCCCTATACTTATGCTCGTTAACCAGACAACCTCGGATTTCTATGTTAACATGTTTTGCAGGGGTTAATTGAGCTTTTGTAGGTATTTGGATGCTTAGTATGAAGTTCGGACTCTTTTCGGAAATGTTTCGTCGACTTTTGCAGCTTCGGGGGCATTTTAGTAATTTCAGCATTCGGGTTTGAATCCCGAGATCTTCACGGAAGTTGAAGCCCTCTGATTTCTCTTCGCGTGGCCGCCGACGGTGCATGATTCTGAGTTGTATCGAAAGAGTTATGGCATTTTTAGGATGGTTTTTACTTCAAATTCACACTCAAGGTCACATTCAAGGGCATTTTAGTCATTTCATATTTTGGTTTTTTAGCCTAATGTCTTCTTGGATGTTGTATTCCTTTGAGTTATCTTCGCGTAGCCTCCGACCGTGCCTCATTCCGAGCTATAACGAAGAAATGGCGGCATTTTCCGTAAAACAGGACAAAGCTGCAGAATTGCAGACCTGTAGGGGCGAATCGATTCGCCCCAAAACCGAATCGATTCGCCCCTGCTGCAGAATTGCAGTTCGAAATTCCCCTGTTTCCGAATCGATTCGGACCATTTTCGAATCGATTCGGCTACAGTAAAATTCCGAAAATCTTTATTTTTAAGTTGGTTTTTGGTTGGGTATATATGGGTAAACATTGTATTAAGTTGGGAGAACGTTTTTAGGTTAGTTTTAGTTAGGGTTTTGGGTATGGAGAGCTCATTTCTTCCTTTTCTTTGGGTGTTCCCCATTAATGGGTTGTAAGTGCACTATTCATTACCCCTACCATTAATATAGTTGTATTTCTTGATTTCTTGACTAGTTTCCTTGCTTTCAAATTAGTTTATTGTTGTTATTTATTGCTTTAATTAGTTTAGTTGTTGTTTAAAGTAGTTTAATCCATGTATTGTCCATAAATAACGGGTTGGGATTGCGTTTCCGCCATTAATGGGCGTTGAGCTCCGAAAGTTAGGTTTTGTGTAAAATCGCGTTTAATTGAAACCGCGTGTATTAAAGTTGGATTGTTATGCGTTTAACTTTATTTGTCACGCAACTTTAGTGTTTATAGCGACAATCCGAATTTAATCCACGTGTGACCATTTTTGATTAAATGTTTAATCTCGCAACTTTGGGTTAAAGTCCTTATTGTGTGATGTTTATGATTAATTAAAAATGCTCGATTAAATGTTTTCGAACCGAAATTCTAATTATTAGTTGTTTAGCCCATGGTGGGGGCGCAATCCCGACTCTCGTTTTATTAATTGTAGGATAGTGTTAACTTCTTCCTTTTTCTCTTTTGTCACCATTCCCACCCATCACCTTTTCATTTATTTATTTTACACTTTTATTCCTGAAGTAATTTAAACAATTAAAATCTAAAATTCAATCACTCCCTGTGGATTTCTTACGATACCCGACTTACCGCTTTACTTGCTTGTCAAGTGTAGTTGTAGCTTAGGTTTTATCTTTTGTATCGCGGCGGCGAAACACACGACGATTGTGCACTTACACGCGCACACTTTTTCCGCTGCATCATCAAAATTGGCGCCGTTGCCGGGGAGTGTGTTTTAGATAGTAATTGTTTTATTATTTCGTAGTATTTTTCCTTTTGTATTTGTATTCTTTGTTTTAACCTTTTTTGCAGGATTTGCATACTTTGAGCGCTAAGAAACTTTGATTCGCGGTTGCTCACTTTATTTCTCGGATTCTCCATCTGCAAACAACGAGGTAATCATGTCCTACTATTATAGTTATTACGGTTATTCTAATGATTCATACTTTGGGGATAGTTTTCAAGTTTTCCATTTTCAAGATTTTCTTGAAAATGAAAGACATGAAAACATTTATCGGAATGAAAATCGTTATTGGGAGCTTGAGTTGGATTCATTATTCTAATCCAATGACGATTCTTATTTCATTACTTTCGAAGATGAGTTTCAACCAAATGAGGAGTCCGAGGCTCTTGAGCCGAGGAAGCCTACTTTGGAAGAGACTTTGCTTCTTTACTCCCAAGGTTTGGAAAGCCTAAATGATGCTGGAATGAGACTTGGTGCACTTTGCGATGAGATGAATTCTTATGCACAAAACAACGAGGAGGTGGAAACTTGTGTTTCACCTCAATTTTTCAGAGAATTTCTCATCGAATGTGAATCTTTCTCCTCCGAAATTCAATCTCCTTCCAACGATGAGTCGATTGAGATTGAATTTGTTTCATCACCATATTCGTTTTCCGTCATTGAACCATTAGAATTACCGGTTGATTCCTGTGAGTCGGTAGAAACTTTTAAAACTTCTACACTTTTTGCCGATGAGGACTCTTTACCGGACTTATTTTCGATGGATGTTATCCTCATGTGTGCACCATCTCCCATTCCATTTGAAAAACCTTTGGGAGATGAATCGATTTTTCTTGGTCCTCTAGTGTTCTTTTCCCCCTTGTTATCCAAATCCCCCATCGTCCGCCCAAAATATCAAATTGGCGATGGTTCATTTTTTTCACCACCCACATGCCTTCCGTTGTTCAAACGAAATTCATATCTTTCGGGAGGCATGTTCACTTTGAAGGGTCCACCGTTGATCTTTCAAAGTCAAATCCCTTTTTGGGTGGACCCTCAACTATTTAGACTTCTAGTGTATAGTTAGTGTGAAGCCTAAATAGTAGGTTGTAAATAGTTAGCTTTTTAATTTTCTTTCTTTCCTTTTTAATTTAGTCTAGTGTAATTAGTTAACTTTTTGTTATTTGTTTTTTCTATGCTCGGTACTAACTTGTTTTGTAGATTTCATTGGACTCATGCTTATGGAGATCGCTCCAATTTTGGGTAATATCGTTCTTTTCCTCTCTTTGTGTTGTGTTCTTAATGCGCATTGAGGACAATGCAACATTTAAGTTAGGGGGTGTAGGATATTGTATCCATTTCATGTGTAGTCCATGGATTTGCTCACATTTAGTTACTAAGTATGCCTTCTTGTGAAAAATTTGAAAATTTTCAAAAATATTTTCTTTCTTTTTTCTCCTTTGTTGGGCATTTTGCCTTGTTTCCAGTGATAAATTTTAATAATTGCCCGATCCAATAGACAACTCAATGATGCATGTTCTCGCTTTTAGAAGTTATTAGACTTTAGTCCTCAAATCATTGATATTGTGAATAACTTCATGAATTAAACTTTATCCCATGAGCATATGCACTTTCCTGGTTCTATTGATTTGGTTTAAGATTTTTATAACTCGGTAATCTTTTGTTGCATTGTATATACTTACACCGAGTAAGCTTTGTACCTTTCGTCATTTGTGAGTGTTATACACTATTCTTTTCTCATTGAAAACGTTGAATTCGTTGGTGATCTCTCTAATCTTTCATTTGACCGTTCATTAATTGAGTTCATGCTTGAAATGTGTTACTTGATCATGATTTTCATATATTATTTTGACTTGAGAATTGCGTAAACTTTGTGAAATGATCATAGGCCATCTTTGTTATATCACCCATATAAGCCTTGACCTCACCATGTATGTTTCCCTAGTCAACCCTTTTGAGCCTAAATACTAGCCTTTCGTTTCATTACCCAAAATCCCATAACCAACTCCAAATTGGAGTTTTAAGCCATACATACACCTTACATACCTTTGTTTGGAATGTTACTTGGGATTGAATGTTGTTGCTGTATTGCGATTGCAATTTTAGGCATATGAGAGTATGATAAGCAAAGAAAAGAAAGTAGTGAAAAAAATGAAGAAAAAGAGAAAGCAAAAAGCAAAAGAAAACAAAAGAGAAAAATGAGAAAAAGAAGAAAAGAAAAGAAAGAGAAAGTTGTATATGTTGTGTATAGTTCAATAAGCTTTGATTACTCTCCAAATGATACATTAAATGCTTGTTTTCGAACTTGTTTTTCCAATTTTGTTATTGCACGCATTCTCCCATTATCCCGAGTTTTCATCCCGAACACTTGGAATCCGTACATACATTCCTTCATTTCGTACCCTAGCCTATCCTACATTACAACCCTATAAAGTCCAATGTGATCTTAGGGTGCATTTAATTTAAAAGTCATAATAGTTTTGATAATCTGTGAAAATGCATTTCGCCTCCTTTAATGAGTGGTATCTTTCATTGAGATTATAATTTTTCAGTTTATATATAGCGTTCTTCATTTGTGACATGTGTGTGGCCTAGTTTCCATTTCCATTTACTCTTTATGCCCACATGTCCCGTGTATAACCTCCCATTCCGAGTGATTTCATTTGTTGAGCGTAATGCCCGTGAGGATTGAATGTATGCTTGCTTTGATTAGTATCCGATTTATATAAGTTTTTTGTCAAATCACACTATGCATGTGCTCTCCCCCCTCCCACTTTTAAAGTTTCAATTCTATGAGGTGCATTCAACTTGTTAATAACAACGGACTTTAGCTTGAATTCGTTCAATATGCTAATAACATGTTTGAAATCTTTTTCGTTGTTGTTGAGTTTGTCGCATGTTGGGTTGGGCATATTTTGAGGAAACCATATGATGTTTGTGGGTTTCATCCCTGAAAACCCTCACGAGACGACACTCGTCCACTAGGGTAACCTAGGGGTTTAACGGCTTATTGCATATGCTAAATGCAATCGTTCGCCCGCGAAAGTGGCCTTATCTTTTTATTACTTTTTTATCCCATTTTGTACTTGTATCCTGCTTTTGGTTTGCTTGTAGTTCTTGTTGTTTCCTATTTCATTGCTAGGGACTAGCAATGTGTAAGTTAGGGGGTGTGATACGACGCAAATATTGCGTATTTCACTCGTTAACCTACGCCTTATTAGCCCCCTTGGGTATCTTAATCCCTATACTTATGCTCGTTAACCAGACAACCTCGGATTTCTATGTTAACATGTTTTGCAGGGGTTAATTGAGCTTTTGTAGGTATTTGGATGCTTAGTATGAAGTTCAGACTCTTTTCGGAAATGTTTCGTCGACTTTTGCAGCTTCGGGGGCATTTTAGTAATTTCAGCATTCGGGTTTGAATCCCGAGCTCTTCACGGAAGTTGAAGCCCTCTGATTTCTCTTCGCGTGGCCGCCGACGGTGCATGATTCTGAGTTGTATTGAAAGAGTTATGGCATTTTTAGGATGGTTTTTACTTCAAATTCACACTCAAGGTCACATTCAAGGGCATTTTAGTCATTTCATATTTTGGTTTTTTAGCCTAATGTCTTCTTGGATGTTGTAGTCCTTTGAGTTATCTTCGCTTAGCCTCTGACCGTGCCTCATTCCGAGCTATAACGAAGAAATGGCGGCATTTTCCGTAAAACAGGACAAAGCTGCAGAATTGCAGACCTGTAGGGGCGAATCGATTCGCCCCAAAACCGAATCGATTCGCCCCTGCTGCAGAATTGCAGTTCGAAATTCCCCTGTTTCCGAATCGATTTGGACCATTTCCGAATCGATTCGGCTACAGTAAAATTCCGAAAATCTTTATTTTTAAGTTGGTTTTTGGTTGGGTATATATGGGTAAACATTGTATTAAGTTGGGAGAACGTTTTTAGGTTAGTTTTAGTTAGGGTTTTGGGTATGGAGAGCTCATTTCTTCCTTTTCTTTGGGTGTTCCCCATTAATGGGTTGTAAGTGCACTATTCATTACCCCTACCATTAATATAGTTGTATTTCTTGATTTCTTGACTAGTTTCCTTGCTTTCAAATTAGTTTATTGTTGTTATTTATTGCTTTAATTAGTTTAGTTGTTGTTTAAAGTAGTTTAATCCATGTATTGTCCGTAAATAACGGGTTGGGATTGCGTTTCCGCCATTAATGGGCGTTGAGCTCCGAAAGTTAGGTTTTGTGTAAAATCGCGTTTAATTGAAACCGCGTGTATTAAAGTTGGATTGTTATGCGTTTAGCTTTATTTGTCACGCAACTTTAGTGTTTATAGCGACAATCCGAATTTAATCCACGTGTGACCATTTTTGATTAAATGTTTAATCTCGCAACTTTGGGTTAAAGTCCTTATTGTGTGATGTTTATGATTAATTAAAAATGCTCGATTAAATGTTTTCGAACCGAAATTCTAATTATTAGTTGTTTAGCCCATGGTGGGGGCGCAATCCCGACTCTCGTTTTATTAATTGTAGGATAGTGTTAACTTCTTCCTTTTTCTCTTTTGTCACCATTCCCACCCATCACCTTTTCATTTATTTATTTTACACTTCTATTCCTGAAGTAATTTAAACAATTAAAATCTAAAATTCAATCACTCCCTGTGGATTTCTTACGATACCCGACTTACCGCTTTACTTGCTTGTCAAGTGTAGTTGTAGCTTAGGTTTTATCTTTTGTATCGCGGCGGCAAAACACACGACGATTGTGCACTTACACGCGCACAATTTTTCCGCCGCATCAATAGCCCATCAGCTTGGGACTATGTTTTCCTCCAATATGTGTATATGTTCTATTAGTTCTTGAGAGATTGAATTTGTTGTCCTTTATGCGTGAGCGTTGCAATGGGACTAGATAGCCAAGTATACCTAGCACTAGGAGTTTCTTAACTATGGGTGCTGTATAGATATATTTGTATGCATATATAGTGAGATTTTATATATGTATACTGAGTTCCTATTATGTGTTTCTTCTTGGCTACTTTATTAAAGTATATACTTATTGGGTCACCAGTTGGGAATAAAGAATACTATGAGAATGAATTATAACATCCATTAATCTATTCCTAAATAATAGTAATATATTGATTTCTAGTTATTTAGATATTATATCCGGTATAGTGATTATCCTACATATAGTCAGGTAGAGTGACGAGACTAGTATGGGTAGTTAGACTCGCTAGGTGTGCACATTAGATGAGAGGTGAGCATCTCAAGTGAGTACGCTAAGTTAACATGGATAATATATGTGCTAATTAAATCAATTTAAGCACTTGCTATATTTAAACTATTTTCTACTCGGGCTCTGACTCGTTTTTCTGCAAATATCTTTTCTTGTTCTATTATTTTAGGTGCTCAGTCATATGGACACCAGACTTAGGAGAATACATTCATTTGTCAAGTTGTAGCTGCTGTGAAAGCTCCAGGATATTGCTAGTAGACGTTTCTGAGTCTATTGCTCCTTCTTTATCAGTCATTTATTTCAGTTGGATATGTCGTCCCTCCTATTTTACGTTAAGAGATTTAGAGTTGTTTTATTCTATCATTAGACTTTGATTTCTTGTTATTGGATTATTGTATGGGATTTTGACTCAATGTGTTTATTCCAATTCATTATTTTACTTCAGTTAGTTCTTACCTTATACTATTGTGATGTATGGTGATGTTTAGATATTACCCTTAAATGTTGATGGTTAATAACAAGATAAAATTTTAAAACCAACCTTTTAAATATTGGGTGGTTAGTTTTTATTAAATTAAAATTTGAGTATTCGACGGTGATGCATTATCTGAACCACTTTTGATATTTTGAAATTAATTAATTAAGGACCCATCACCCGATAATTAATTAGGCGAGGTGTCACAGCAACCTTTGGACTTTAAATCTATTCAACGTTAAATCTAACATATTTTTTTTAGATATGAGAGTTTTTTTATTCAATTCATGTGAAGACATCATTTATTTAGTAAAATTCTCATTCGAGTGGATAAATAAAACTTAAGTTTTTAGGTTCTTTGAAGGTCCTGCAATTTTACTTTTAATTCATATGGTGGTCATAAAAAAACATACTTATTGTATACATATGTTTAGATTTTATTGATACTTTTCCAATTATAAGTTTGTTTTTTATGATTCATATATATTTTTTCCAATATTTATAAACTGGCCATCTGTATTATTTGTGATTTTCGATAATTAAATTGGTTGAGTGTTATTTGATTACCTATGTTTATCGTTATTTTATTTTATTTTTAGGTAGAATGAGCTTTCCTCCTCAAGTGTAGGGTGTGAAACTTTTGTTCTATTTCCTCTCTTTAATCCTCTATAGTTGTATACGCACATATTCAACTCATCATATGACGACGTGTCTTATTGTTTTCATTTTTATATTTACTTACAAATGTGTTATTCCATTATGTAGTATAATTTACCCACCAATTATTTTTTCTATGCAATGTTTTCTATAATTCATTCTTCATTTTATTTGTTTTATCTTTTTGTCTATATTTTTATCAAATATTAAATTACGCTAACGCATCGTGTGAGTTACGTGCTAGTGTCATTCAATTTCGAAGGTGGTGTCAACTTTCACCAATTATGAAGTTGATAATTTGATAAGTCACTGTAACTATACCAACCCAATTGACCAAACCTTTAGGTACAAAAACAACAGCTAATCCTTTGGTTTAACAACGTTAGCTAATAGCTATATGTCATAGCCCTTGAAGTCTGCAGATACTTTCAATCAGAGCATAATAACAAGATATTGACAATAGACTGGTATAATATATGTTTATGTTATTATATATACTGGAAAGTGTATAGTTTTTCAGCATTACATAGAAATCTAGAAATGATATAATATATATTTTTTAAATTAGCTCGACATAATAACGGAAAATTTAAGTTCTACACAGTTATGTCTGTGTTTCGGCCGGATCGGATTGTAAAATGCCTCTTCGAAATAAATTCTAATCTTTTCCGAAATAAAATAATTATTCCAATTTCAGATCGCATTTTTTGGAAAAATAAAAAAATCCGAATTTGAAAAAATCGGGAAAATAAAAAAATCATAAAATATACTAAAAATTCAAAAATTTCAGAAATCCCAAAATTTCAAAAAAGACAAATTTAGAATTTTCGATTACTCGAAATTATCATGTTAAATAAACAAAGAAAAAAGGTGTAACCCAAAATGTAAATACATGAGGATTTAACTCATTTTTTCAAATCTATACAGGTTATTATAGAACACCACTTTTGAACCCTCATCCTTTCCCAATCGATGTGGGACATGAGAAAGTTTCAAAAAAAATTGAAAAAATCAGAATTTGAAAAATAATTGAAAAAAATCGAAAATAATTAGAAAAAATCGGATCGGCATAGTTTCGGAAAAATTGGATCGAAAAAATCGAAAATTCAGAATTATTTTCGATCTGATTTTTTTCGAAAAATCGAAAATCGACAAACTAAAATTTCATTCCGAATTCGAAAATCGAAAAATTGGAATAAATCATGTCACGTTCACATTGGCTCGTGTCTAGGTTCCATTATTGTTGGGTCCGGGTAGGAACCAATGCCACTGCGACACGTCAATTCTTTCATGCTTTTGTGTCTCGCTTTTCTGTCGGTGTAGCATTATTCATATGTTTATGGTAACTTCTGAATTTAATCCTTAGACAATAATTTTTTTTCATTATAGTCTACTAAAATAGCTTTTCGAAAAAGGGCACACTGCAGAAATGATCCTTAAGTAGATAACTTGTCAAGATGTCGGAGAGGGATTATTGATTCATCTTTCTTCATGGAAAATATAAATGATAATAGCCTTTGTTATTAATCTTTTCTTCGAAGTTTGTTCTTGTCTTTTAATTTAATAAAGAAAAAATTTCTTATAAATTTTTGAAAGATTTGTTAGGTTATTCGTGAAAATGTGATTCTTGAGATTTCTTTGGAACAAAGAACTTGAATAATTTTTTTTTTGGCTAAAGGAGTTGTCTTTTTCTATATACTATATATTAAGCTCAAGCAAGATTTTGAAGTTAATGTTTGAAGAGAGTGATTAACATAAAAATTTAAAAATGGTATCAATTAACATAAAAAAAAAACTTACGTTAATTAACATAAAAAAAATCTGAAAATATAGGAGTGTAAATGGTATCAATTAACATAAAAATTTGAAGAGAGATTCACATTTTTGATTTTTTTTTTTTTAAACAAATAAGTTTGAGAGTAAAAAAATAAGTCTTAAAAATAAACATATCTACAACATAGTATAATAATTATCATATGAACAGAAAAAGAACTTTTGTTGGTCCATAATATATAGATAGAGACAACTTATTTTCTTATGAATTTGTAGGTTTGTGCCAGTCTAGAAAACAATGTCGAGGTATGGGGCAACTGTTTACAGACACTATCTCACCCCCCAAAACTCGACACGTGCTATTCTAATAAAATAAGTAAATACAAATTGACCAAAATAAATCAATTGTTTGGATTGGACACTAGTAGTACTATCCAATGCTGGTTTGGACCATTTTGTAGGGTTGATATGACTACTCAAATGAAAATTTAATGGCAACTTGTGTCAAAAGCAAAAGCAGAATGTTGGAACCCTATACACTCTTTTATTGGATCTATCAATTTTTTTCCTTTACTTTCCTAATAATATCGTAATTAGATATAATTTTTTTATTTAAAAAAAATTAAACTTACTCCCACATGCACAATGTATAAATATGTCACATGCATAAGACACAAGCGCAGAATAATTGACATGTAGGGGTGGACAAAAAAAAGACCGATCCGAATGGACCGATTGGACCGAATCGGACCGAACCGAAAATTAAGGCTATTTTGAAACCGGTCCGAAAATCGGTTCACAAAAACTAAAATCCGATTAAACCGGTCCGGTCCGCGGTCCACTAAAAAAAAGACCGATTTGGGCCGGGCCGGACCGAACCGATTCCCATATATATATAATAAAAATAATGTTATTGTGTTTCTTATGTATAGTTTTTGAATTAATGTATATAACTTATGAATTTAATTTGGAACATTTTATATATATATAGACCTTTTTTTAATTTGGGTTAAAAAAACCCATGTAAATATCACTTGGAGTTTCGAGTATTATTTTGTTGTATATATATTTGTGAGAAAAATAGATAAAAACATTCATAAAATGTACATATATATAAAATAGGGTCAGGACCGAATTTTACCCCGGACCGAACCGAAAAAAGCTTGGACCGAATTAGTAGGTTAACTAAAGTAATCGGTCCGGTCTCGGTCCAAAAAAATTGAGGACCGAATATTCGGTCCGGCCCAAAAAAATAGGCAAAACCCGGACCGGACCGTGCCCACCCCTATTGACATGTGGAGATGAAGTCTAATTTTTTGAAAAGTAAAAAATTGTTTCTAATTATATATATATATATATATATATATATATGCACGCTTCAGTGCACATTAAGTTTGCACATCTATTTTTTAAAATATTAAAAAAGAAAATTTGAGTTGATTTTTTTATATGATATTTAAACATGACAAATGACCCATATAAAAAAAATCAGGTCAAATTTTTTTTTTTTGCTATTTTATAAAAATCGATCAAACTTTCGCAGTTTTAAAAAACTTTTTTTGAGTCGATTTTTTTATATAGGTCCGTTGAAATGTTTAAATATCACATAGAAAAAATAACCTCAAAAATATTTTTTTAATATTTTTTAAAAAATAGGTGTGCTCCAGCACGTGTACAAACTTAATGTGCACATGACTCTCTCTTTCTCTCTCTCTCTCTCTCTCTCTCTCTCTATATATATATATATATATATATATATATATATATATATATATATATATATATTTATATATATATATATATATATATATATATATACACATACATAAGCTCACTAGGAGCTAGGATTTATCAAAAGAAAGAAAAGGTGGATGAGTAAGCCCATCACTAAGGCTCACAAAGCATAAAAACAAAAGAATAAAAACGATAAATCGTAAAATCAATATTATTTCTTCCCCTTTCTTGGTTTATGTCGAACTTCGGGAAGACTGTAATCCATCTTGATCTTCAAAATTCGTTTTTCTTTCTCTTTTTGAATCTTTTGCACAAGAAGCATGTATTGGAGCTTATTTTCCACTCGATCTTTAATCTCTTTACTTAACTTAGAAAGACCATCTTCAATTTCTTGTTTGGCTTTGACCTCAACTCTTTGAATAACTTCATCTGCAAGTTTTTTGATTATTTGATCCTGTTGGAGCAGGAGCTCTTTTGATTTTTTATTTTAGAAATATTTGTAACATATTCAATCTTATCTCTAGGTGGTGGTCTGTAATACCCCGTATTTTCATGCTATATTAATTTGGGGATTTATTAAATTTAATGTGACGTTTTATTTAATAAAAATCCGAAAATTTAAATATGTTATAATTATTAACGTGCTGAGAGTTAGTAATTATGGGAAACTTGTTGAATATTACTAATGAGCATAGTAATATATTATATTGGTTATATTGAATGTCATAAGTGAATTAAATGACTATTTCGGAAATTTAAGTCGGGACGTGCCCGTGTCACGTCGGGACTAATTGTGTTAAATAAAAAGTGAATATTTTATAAGTTATCCGTATGGTCGTTTTGAGTGCGCCAACGCATCCGGAAGGGTTGAGATAGTCAGAAAAGTGTACTCGGGGGTTTGGTTCGGGTCTCGGGGTGTTTTAGGCCTAATTAGTGACCCGGGAGGGCATTTTGGTCTTTTTCCAAAATAGGGTAATTAAACCCACGAATTTTAGCAGCCTTTATCAGCTGCTTAGGTTAGACATTTAGGTTTAGAACATACAGAACCCTAGGACGGCCATTGGAGAAGAGAGGAGAGACCTTTCTAGGAGATTCAAGGCCAAAACACCTCCGTTTGCACCCCCGTCACCACCAACGCGTAGATCGCGAGGAGGAGAACGCAACCACACCATAATCCACAGGAAATCAGACTTCTAAAAATCCCAGGCAAGTGTTTAACTTGCGTATTTCGTTAGTGCAATGTTCATATTAGTTTAGGATTAATTAGGAATGTAATCCATGTAAGAAAACCCCAAATTTTGATAGGAAATTGCATGTAGAGAAGATTAAAACCTTATGCTGGAAACTCTTGATGTTATAGATGTATTACCCACGAATTTTGATGTTATATGAGGAAGAAATTCTAGAGAAAAACTGAATTGAATCATAGTTATGAAAACTGTAGGGTTCTTGATGTTTAGATTAGATTTTGGATTGTTTAACCATGATTAATGATGTATACACGCATGCTGAACGTTAAAAACATCTGGAATTATGTTAGTATGATAGTAGTAAACTTTTTAGGTCGATTAGTGTTGGAAAATATGGATATTGATGAAGAGTTTTGATGAATCCCGTAACTGCAAATCTGCAGAATTTTTAACCAGACCTGCTTGATCGATCGATCGAACATAGAGCATCGATCGATCGAAGGTTCGATCGAGCCCCAAGCTTCGATCGATCGACCCCTCCTGGCAGACTCCCATTTCCCTTGTTTAATTAGTTAACGTAAGTTATCGAGAAATTATCTTTGGGCATTCTAAATAAAATGAATTGGGAGACATTGAGGACCAGTAGGGTATATGGATAAATGTTAGAACCTTTAATCTTTAACGAAAATGGTATTTATGGGATATTTACTTTAGGTTGGTAGATTTATGAATTTAATGGGTGAGGTACGTAAGAGAGTTACGTTGGAATCTAATAAAGTCACTTACTGAATTTCAGAATTTTGAGGATGTAATCCATGAGGGTTAGGTAATAAGTGAGAAAACCCTTCGAGTTAAGGTTAGGAATAAAACCTTATATGTAATTCCATAACTGTGTAATTTAAGGATAAAGGGTATAATTACGGGTGATGAGAAGAACCTATATTAATTCGATAAAGTGGTATATTTATATGATTGTGTGTACATATATTATATGCATGTGAAAATCATACCCACGCTACTTGCTATCCCTGAGGTTTCCGCGCTGGGACAAGTCTTATCTCGATGGGACCTTTATGGGGGATATTGACTTGTACCCTAGAAGATAGATGTCCTTGGTACAGGCTATCGATGTGATAGTTCAGACGGTCCTAAGAGACGCCGGTATGTGCCACCCTCTTAGAGACTTGGAATCTATGCTTCGCCTCAATATTGTTTGTGTATTTATGTTAATACAATTCGAGAGTGATTCCGAATGTATTCCCCTTAAAATGAGTGATATGGGGCTTTGGATAGTGGAAGTATGCATGCACCATAGTTTATTTTGGGGTGCTGTTATATATATATTATGCGAGTAGTTAATATATATATATATATATATATATATATATATATATATATATATATATATATATATATATATATATATATGAGATTATGATATTTGAATCTGTCTACTGAAATTTGATATGTAGAACATAGTTGTTGACTCATATTATTAAATACTTGTTTGAAAAAGGTATAATATGTCACGGTAAAACTTTATGGATTTTATAAAGTTAAAATGGAGGACTTTGATTACTGTTTGGAACATTCTTTTAAAAATGAAATCGTGTATTGTAAATCTTGCGGGTAATCTAAGTTAAGTTAAATCTTTTAGAAAGTCAAGTGCGATAGCTGATAAAACGAACCGTTGGGAAGGTTATTGCGATAGGTGTTCACATTAGAAGAGAGGTGAGTATTTTTCTCAAGAGAGAGACGCACTAATATGTTGTTGCATTGGCCTGTATCAATTTAAATACTTGCTAAACGTATTTTAAATCAAACACACTTTCGGGCTCTGACCCATTTCTTTTTCTCTCTCTCTCTTGTATATATATATGTATATTTTCAGGTGCCCAGCCACAGGGGAGTCTTGCTTAGGATCCCTTGAGAAGAACGAGCTGCAGCTTAGGTGGGAGTTGCAGGTCACTTGAGTAGACGGCTTCTGTTATTGACTCCACTCTTATTACTCTCATTTATTGGGCACGTGTCGCCCCTTTTCATCATTTCATTTGTTATTGGGATTTTTATATTTCAGTTATTTCCAGTATTGTTCTATGGGATTTATACAGGATGGATTTGTGGTTTTAGTTCCAATTGTTGAAATTCGATTTATGAATGGTTTATGTTATTTAGATTTTGTGGTGTGATTTCTAAATTGTAGAAATGTTATTTTAATTAAATAAATCTTTTTCGTTAATTAAAATTTGGAAAGTTTGTATGAAAATATTTTTGACACTTAGCTGAATTATTTAGGGTGTTAAATTGAAAAATCTATTTTTTTATCGACAGTGATGCTGAGAATGAACCAACTGTTTACCTTGTTTTAATTTAATAAAGGAGTGATCGCCCGATATTTAATTAGGCGGGGTGTCACATGGTCATGTAAGCAGACTGAATCATTACCAATGTTGTTGAGAGATTCAGGATCATCTTCTAAATTAGCCCAATTCCTTTTATGTTCCACAAACGGATGAATTTTAGGAATTTGGGATGAAATATCACTCGTCAAGATGTCTTTTGTGTTATCCGAAAAAGGAACAAGATGTAAATGATTATTTGGATAAAGATGAGTTTGGGGAGTTGCAAGATGAAATCGAGACGTGGTTGTAACCAACTGATTGTGAAATTGTTGAGGCATGTTTTTTAGAGTCTTTGAGGTTACTTTATTAGTAGGGTCAACAATAATAAGGTTATTTGTATTAACCTCATCCCTAGGATTTAGATGTAAGCAATCTTTAACATGCGTATCAGATTTAATCAAACATTGATTGCCAAGTAGCTTATTAGGAGGTGTATGCTGAATATTTTCAAAATTCACGAGATTTGAGGGATTTCCACCTAAGATGGGATCATATGAGACTTGATGTACACCATAAGAAACAACTCCATCCGCCAGTGAAGGTATGATACCAGTAGGACTCTTTTGAAAGTTGTTCTCCCGGGTATTTTGGCCACTAGTTTCGTGATGACCTAGGCTAACAACTGATTAATCGGATCAAACCCATCTGTAACCACCCGATCATTAATGATTTGATTATTTTCCTGTGTTGAGTTTTCATTATTTCCAATAATATCAAATGAATTTGTAATGGGAACTGAGCGGGAAACAACTCCAACAGAATTCATAATTGGATCTAAAGTGTTCTTTTGAGAATCCTCATTCATAACTCGTTTCCCTTTATTATTTTGAACTCTCTGCCAAACAAAATCTTTAGTTGCTTTTCTTTTCCCAAAATCAAGAATATTCTGTCGAGGTAAAGGTTGAGTATGTCAAACTCTCACATCCTTCTTGACATTCTTACATGATGAGATTGTATGACCAACACGTCCACAATAATCACAAAATGCGAGCAACTATTCAACCTCAATATCAATTGTAAATCTGGAACCATTCGCCTTCTCTATGGTTATGAACTTAGGCCAATAATAAAAAAACTCCACCTGAATTAAAACCCTAGAAAAATAATTCGTACTTTTGAGCTATAGTTAATGGATCTATTCTCACCGAATTTTCTACCCCACGAGCAATCTCTAATAAGAGTCTTAGATGCCAATACTCACCTGGGAGGTCCAAAAATCTAACCCAAACATTTGTCGAAGAAGATACGTAGTTCCCGGGTTTGAAATCGGCACACCACTTAAAGGGTTTGAAGATACCAAAATCAAGTCTAGATGATCCAATCATCTAAACGATGTTCATATCCTTTAAAGATTCAAAATACAAGCTATAAAGCTCTTTCCTTTTGTCAATAATCTCCAAAGATTTTTTGTTTTCCAAATACCCTGAAGCATATGATGCATTGATTATGTAGAAATAGGTTATTTACCTTTCAACAAGATTAGTTGCCCAAGCAACCTATGTTTGCATGACTCCAAGGATGATTTGTACATAAATTCAGATATTTAGATAACCGGAGACTCACCACTATAAATTGGACCCGAAAGGTGGGAGAAGTAACATGCAATGGATTCCATGTTATTAGTAGTGTGGTTGGGCATTTGAAAATGCCGAGAGGAACTTTCTTTCTTTGAATCTTAGTGTAGGATTTGAGCGAAGGTTGGAGTTGATGAATCCATTAAGGTTGGTGGATTAAACAATAATGGAACAGTAGGAAATGAGGATCATGAGAGTGATAAAATTTTAGAGAGAAGTCAAAGCTTCTCTATAATATATAAATTCATGATTATTTTTTTAAAAATATTTTATATAACGTATTATTAAAGACATTTTTATTCATAATAGCGATATTAATGGAACATATATAATGTCATTATTCATGTGATGATGTCAGTTTTAAAGAATGTAAATTGTTTTCTAAAATATGTTGCATAAAAAATTAAATATAATTATATTAGTGTTTTTTTATTTCTTGTCCGTTTTATAATTTGGGAAAGGGGTTTTTAGGGTTTAAGATGTTAGAGAAGAGAGTAGATTTTGAGCTTATCCCGTGAGAGACGTTTTTGAATTAAAAAAAATGTCTAAAAATACACATAAAATAACCCAAAATATTGATGGACTCTTTGTCAAAGCTTGCGATTGTGACTAATAAGCAAATGCACATAATGGATAACTGATATGACACTACCACGCCAACATTCGTGATAGTATTACTATGGCACATCGGCATTTTTTTATGACGTCTTTAGATGATGTGGCACTATCAGTCACTATTGCATGCATTTTGATAGTTTTGAAAATTATTGGATTAAATGTTAACTAAGATTATTTTAAAGGACTAAATCTTAAATAATAAAATAATTTAATACTTTATTATTATAATCATGTCATATACACAATATTTCTTAATTAAAATAATTATTTATTAAAATATTGGTTTGTCAAATATATTTGTTAGAACATGATATTATATTTATGCTCACATGTAATCCTAAGATTTTTTTGTATTATAATAGTCATTTTATAAATTCGTCACATATCCATAAATTATCAATAAAACCTATCATTTTAAATCTAAGACATTTAGGACCTACAAATGAATACCCCTATTGAAAGTGATTATATATTATGTTTAAGTAATGATGCATAAATAAAATTAATATGGGGTGCCCTTGGTAAGCACACATTCTTCCAAAGAAAGTTAAAATCATAGCATTTTTACAAATAAGTACTAAAGTATAATTTTACCTTTACATAATCAAATAAATTCTCCTTGAAAGTACTCATGAATGTAGATGAGACATAATTACACTTGCTAGACTTGGGAGTGATTTTAAAAGTATGATTGATCAATGTAATTTTGCACAAATTGATATTAAAGGGATTTTCAATACCTTGAAGAAAAGTCCAAACTCCATTGTAGAAAGAAAACTTGATAGAGCTTTGTGCAATCAGGAATTTATCAATAATTGGAGAAACATATCTTGTTTGGATCTTCACAGAAATGGTTATGGCCACCATCCTCTTCTCTTTCAATATGACACTATTTTATTCAATGGCCCAAAGCCCTTTAAATTTTTATCGTCCTGGATTGATCATGATAATTGTTGAGAATAAAGAGTACAAAACTCTATTATTCACAAGAAATGTGTAACAACCCTCGATTCTGGGAGGCTCATTTTATATTATTTGTACCGCATAAGGTAATTATATAAAATGTGGGGACTGGAGTAAATATTAATTGAAAGTTAATATTTACTAGACTGATGCATATTTACAGTATGTGAAAGTAAATATCATCAGGTTGGATGTTTATAGTGTCATGTATTTAAAATGACATTTTGATTTAAATGAAATTGGAACTCGAAATATTTTATAAAATTTCCGAATGCCACTTTAGAGGGTGTAGTTAGTCTCGGAGGGTGCGAGACTGTCAAAATAAGTGCCATATTGCATTTTTGTATTTCGGGCACTTTTACCTGATTTTAACGTAAACACGTATTTGGGAGTCATTTTAATGTAGTATTAACTACTTAAGTTGGGAGTTTTAACTTAAGCCACGATTTTAGCTTTCCTAAACCCCTTATTTTTCCCATTTTATGTCTTGAACATATAGAGAGAAAAGAGAGAGAGAGAAAGAAGAAGAGAAAAATGAAGATTGGAGATGGAAGATTGCTTCTACCACCAAGAAATCTGAATTTGCAACTCTAAGGCAATTTTTCTACTTGCAAATATATGTTTTGAGATGAAAAAATTGTGTGATATTTATGTATATATATATTTGGAGATCAAAAATGGAAATTTTGGTATTTAAACCTAGATTTGGTTTTGATGATAAAATTGTGAATTGTAATGGTTATAAATCATGTAGAAAAATCTTTGGGTAGATAAAGGTTGTTGGTTGGGTCCAAAATAGAAGAGATTTGAGATTTGGGTTTAGCTTTTGGAAGAAGGAAGAACCCTAGGTCTGCTACGACCGGTCGACAGCGGTCTTGTGACCGGTCGACCGGGCCTTCGTGGGAGGGCTTACTGCTTTCCTACAAAGGCATAAATTTTGAGCACGGTCGACCGCGATTCATTGACCGGTCGACTGGCCCCTCTATTTTAAGCTTTCTGCTTTCCTCCGAAGGCAAAACCTTGAGACGCGGTTGACCGAGGTCTTGGGACCGGTCGACCGGTCCCCTGTTTTTCACCCTTAAAAATCTTATTTTGTTTCCTAGATTTATTTTCTTCAATAGGGACTAGGATCCTTCTTAAATGAAGTAAATTTAGAGTTTTAGAGTCTTACATGAATTAGTTATCCACCCTACATTAGAAATAGGGCAAGTGGGAACTTTTCCGGGGTTATGCCAATTAATGTTAGGGCATTTTTTTCTTCTAGTTGACTAATATAAGACTAGGAGATGTAGTATTACGTTTGAGAGACCTTAGAAGCTCAATAGAGCTATGATTTGTCTTGATGGTTTATCATAACTTCACCAGTAAATCTTGGGAGAATAAATTGATAGTTCATTTATTCATCGAGGTTGTAATACCGTTATGAGATACGTATGGCTCCGGATAATAAGTTATATCATTTACAAATAAAGTAAATGGGAATGGTTTCGGATAAAATGAAACATATACATGGAAATGAAATGGAAAATGGTAATGATGATGGTAAATGATAATTTACTTAATCATGAATATGGTAAATGTTAATTTACTGGATACACACCTCTCTAAATGACATCATAAGGGAAGTTCGCGCGCTTGGTGATACTCCCTGGCTAGTGAACGCAGGGTGGATATAGTCCATAGGCCATATGAGCGATATGTTATGTTTTCTGCGCTGGTGAGGAGATTCCGGGTGTGGTCTTGACTCTCTCGTAGGCATATGGCCGCTTCCTGACGTATTACGTTGTAGGTGCCCAGGTTGTCTTGTATAGATAGGCCCTGGAAGATGATGGTCATTTAGGGGCGCGCCCAGTGGGGAAACTCGGAGGGGCGGTCTTAGAATCGTTATATGTATATAAATATAACTATTCATCATCAAGTGGGACTTGATGGGTATATGCCATAAAGAGCATGAAGAAGTGCCACAATGAGCACACTACAATGCCACAAAGAGCATTTAATGTTGATGATATTCCTGCTAAGGAATGGTTATGCCAAGATAGGCATGTAATTGAAATAAAATCCATAAAGAGCTTAAAATTTTAATTATATTTTCCTGATAAGGAATGAAATGCTAGTAAAGAGCATAACGTTGTAATTATGAGTTCCTGATAAGGAACATAATAATGAAATGGAAGTTTTACATTTATGTTACCCATGTTTTTCTTTTCTGTATTAATTATGTTTTAGAACTGTGTAGATAGATTTTATTCTTTCTAGCATGATTTTATTCATAACTGTCATACTCTTTATTCATCTGGTAATCATATAGAACCGGGCCCTGACCCGTTTACATTTCTTGTTGCATATGCATCTAGTTTCCGATCAGGGACTCCGCCGCAAGGATGCCTGCCTTGAATTCCTATTCCGATGTCTTCGGCGAGCCGTGATGCATTGCGGGTATTACGGGATACAATTGGTATAAACGTTTTCATTTTTGTATTCTAGTTAAGATCGGGTCTCTTTCACTCGGGCGAGGCCCAAGCTTTTGTAATTGATTAATGTAATGTAATATATAAATTTATTAAAATTGTTTAATAATTGTTGTATGAATCAGCGGACCGATAACATATTTGGTCCTCTTATTTATTCCCTGTTGTTATATATATATATATATATATATATATACATATATATATATATATATACACACATCCTAGTGGTTTCCCTTATCTTTTCAGGAAATGGTTTGTTTGTTTAACTTTATTTACTTTAAATTCAAAATTTTTGGCAACCCGTTTTCTGAAATATTGGGTGGTTATCCTGGATACTCTATATTTTTATGGTGATGCTGAGAATGATTCCATCGATGATTCCGTTATATTGGAGTATTAGGCTGGCCACCCCTTATTTCGGATCGCGGGGTGTCACAAAATGATTATAAGGAAGTACAAAGCAAACCATACCTTCAAAACACTCAAAGACGATCAACTCTTAAAATACTACACTCAAACTAAGATATAAATGCTAATTGACTTATTGTTTTACTTCTTTTGGATGATTATATAAACATAGGACATGGGGTATTTATATCATGGCAAATACATTTTAGACCACACATTAAAACAACTAAGTAAAAATTATAACCACACCTTTCGAGCAAGTGATTAACAGCGTGTACACACTAATTTATCACTAATGCAATATAGGTAAGCAATTAAATAATATAAGTTAATGGGTTGTGAAGTTAAAACTTAATATTCCCCCTCAACATCGACTCCCATTCTTTACACCTCATTCAATTCACAACGAATTTTTTTAAAATTTATCGGTACTTAAACCCTTTGGGAATAAGTCCACAATTTGATCATCAGTCTTTAACTGTCTCCTCTTAATCTCTTCTTGTAGAAATTTATCTTTAATAAAATGATAGTGCACGTCAACATGTTTATTTGTTGCATGAATGACTAGATTCTCTGCCAAATGAACTGCCCACTAGTTGTCACAGTACAACGGAACTGCATAGTCTACTCGTTAATGTAGATCGTTTGTCAACTATATCAAGCACGTACTCTCTTTAGATGCCATTATTACTGCTCGGTACTCTTCTTTCGTAGTGGATAGAGATATTGTCGATGGTCTCTTACTACACTAAAAAATTGCTCCAGATCCAAGCTTGAACACATTCCCGGTAGTTCATCGGTGAGTGTCGTGATCTCTTGCATAGTTAGGGTGACAATAGCCAATTGAATTGAAATCTTCACCTTTCTAATACAAAATACCATAGTCAATTGTACTCTTCACATATCTCAATATTCGCCGAACTTCTTCCAACTGAGACTTCTTTGGATTTTGCACGTACCGACACATCACACCAAGTTCATAAGAAGTGTCAGGTCGAGTCAAGGTTAGGTAGATCAGACTACCAACTAATTGTCGATACGTCATCGCATCTTCCAAATCTTTTCCTTAGTGTGCACACATCTTGGCATTTGGTTCCATCAGTGTCGAGATTTGGCTTGCATTCGAGAATCCATAACTTCTTCCACAAATTTTTAGAATAATTTTCCTGATAGTGAAATATTCCTTCTTATGTACGATCAACCTCTAGACCAAAAAAGTGATGAGTTGTCTAACATCCTTCATCTGGAAATGAACTTATAAAATCTCCTTTATTTAAAGAATTTTTGCCTCATCATCACAGTTATTATTAAATCATCCACGTAAGTATGATAGATAGCTTTCCTCTATTAGCTTTAACATAAAAACTAGAATCTACAGGTGTTACTGAATAACCACTTTGAGTTAAAAATTTAGCAATCTTATTATACCATGCCCTTGGTGCTTGTTTCAATCCACAGAGTGACTTTTGCAGCTTAAACACGTGTTCATGATGATCTTGGTTATATCAACCCATTGGTTGAATCATGTAGACCTCTTGATCTAACTTCCCATGTAGAAATGAGTTCTTCACATCCATCTGCTAAGTATTTGTTGGCTGCAAGTGCAAGTAGGACTCGTATAGTTGTAAGCTTTGCCACTAGACTAAATGTTTCATCATGGTCTAGACCATATTGTTAAAAATACTCTAGCCTCCAAATGAGTTTGGAACCTCTCGATCAATCCATCTGGACGATGTTTTATTGTATAAACCCATTTAGAGGATATGGCTTTCACATCTTTTGGCTTCAGTATGACATCCCAAGTCTAATTTTTCTCTAGCGCAGCGATTTCTTCTTCCATATATTTAATCCACTAAGAACTTTGTGTTGCTTATTAAAATGTATCAAGTTCTTTTGTAATTGCTTCTTCCATTATGACTGTGTTGGAGTATTTGGAATTTGGCTTTTAAATTCTTGTTGACCTTCCGAGTTGTGATTATGGAGTTGATACTTCCATTTCGCTGGGTCCACCTCTTCGTATGGTTGTTAATACACACCAATTTTCCAAGGATTATAAGTTACTTCTTACTCAACAGTTTCATCATCATATGAATTTTCAGTTGCATCTGAACTTGATAAGATTTGAGAAGTTTTCTTCCCCATTTTTCATTGAACCTTCTCTTCAAATTCCTTCGAGATTGATATTTCCACCTTTTTGTAGGACCACCAGGAAGATATTTCATCGAACACCATATCTCGTGATGTGTAACACCTTCCAATCTTAAGATCGCAATATTTCCACCCTTTCCTTTGGTTGTCATATCCCATAAAGATACATCCGACTGCTTTCATGTCAAACTTGCTACATAAATGGTTAGGAACAAATACATTGCATACACAACCAAGTACTCAAAAGTAACTAACCGTAGGTTTTACCTACCATAATTTCTCAAAGGGTGAAACAAACTTTAACATTGGTTAAGGAAGTTTGTTAATTACGTGTGTTACAGTTCTCATAGCTTCAGCCTAAAATCTTCTCAGTACATTTTCATTATGTAGAATAGGCCTGTTTATGGATCGGATTTTATCCGAATCCGAATCCGATCCATTTATACGGATTTAGATCAAGCCAGAAACCCGATTACCCGATTACCCATTTATTAAATGGAGCGGATTTGGATTCATATGATCCGATCCGTTAATAATCCGATCCGATTAATATTTATAATATATATATTTTTAATTAATATATATTATACTTTCTAATATTTTAAGTATACATCATATTAATTATTTATAATATTATATATAAAAAAACATGAAAACACACACACACACACGCGGCTAAACACAAAACACATGCACACAACACAACCACACAAAACACACGCACACATAACCACACAAAATAAAACACACTACTAAAATACCTAAACCTAAAACACACTCCACACTACACTGAGGCAGCGCCCTCTCTCTCTCACGAGTCTCACCACACCACGCATACTCCTCTCCTCTCCTCTCCTCTCCACCAATTTGTCCGTCGCCGTTAACAGGTATGTTCTTTTTTGCTCTTATTCTCTTCATACAATAACTTAGTGCTGATTTTTTTTCTTCTTTTTTTGGTGCCATCTCTGCCCGTCGCCTAGCTCTCTCTCTGATCTCACACGACCCCTCCTCTCCTCATCTGATTCCTCCGACGCCGCAAATAGGTATGTTTTTTTTTCTTTACTTTAAGAAATGTTGTTTTTGAATAACGAATGTTGAAACCTTTAAGTTCCGAATTAATGTTTTTGTACAGGTTTCCAGTTACGAATGTTGGTTTTTTGGGGGGCTTTATGTACAACGAATGTTGGGTTTTTTTGTTATTACCGGTGTTGTTTCTCAGTTACGAGTGTTGGGGTTTTTTAGTTACGGTTTTGGGGGTTCTATAGATTTTTTTATGGTTTTATAGTTACGAATTAAATTAATATTTATCAATTTTTCAGTTTTTCTGAGTATTTCTTTCTGAAATAATGTTAGTTTTTCATTTCTTAGTTTTTCAGATTCAGTCTCAAATTAAATTTTGTTTGGTAGGTATGTCTTCAGTGGATCCTTGTCAAAATTCGATCCGTCCGACCCCCAAACATGTATGCTTTTTTTTTCTATACATTAATGTTTCTGTACAGTGTTGGTTTTCATCTTTGTCCATTTTTTTGGTACTGCCTTGCTCTAAGATTTTGTTAGAACATTAATGTTCTAAAAAACCCAGATAAAGCTATGTTGCTTTGCTTTGCGTTGGTACTGCTTTGTTCTCAGTGTTGGGTTTATACCAAATTGGCATATTCTTTGCTTTTAGATAAATCTACAATGCTTTGCTTTGCTCTCAGAAAAATGTTTGTTACTGTTATTTAATTATTTTTTTAATCAATTTTTTGGTACTGCTTTGCTCTCAGATTAAGGTGAGTTGAAGAGTGCATGACAGTGTGATAATTGATTAAATTCGCAAATTTCTACGTTGGCACACTTATTTAATTATTGTCTATTTTTAAACCAAAATAAATCAGCCCCAAATCATTCAACTGCGTGTGTGCGGGTGTCAAACCATAAAATAAATAAAGCATGCGACACAAGCTTAAGGAAAAATCCCCGCAGGGCAAAACCTTTTATTTCTAGAACTTTGAAAAGTTTACAAGACCATTGACTTACATATCATCTTGCTTTCGCTCACGAGAGTAACGCACGGTGTCTTCGTCAAACCTTCAAAGCAACGGCTAAAAATCTGCAGTGGTTCACGCGCAGCTATACCACAAGGACCGCAATCCTAGACACGCAGTCTGAAATCTTCACAAGGACTCCCTCCACAATAGCACGCAGCTGTCGGTTGTAGAGCTCTCCCTATAAAGAATAAACAAGGGCAAAATTTGTGTTCTTGAACACCAAAACAATTCACTAAAGCAAGATGGGAGTTTTGAGAATTGTAAATCAAAAAGGGAATTAAAACCCTAAAAGAAGAAGCCTAAAGATTACTGCTTTGGCAGTGTTTTTGTTCTGGAAAATGTATGCACTTCTTAATGAAAACGTTATTATTTAATGAGTATTTATACAAAAATGCACCGCCTCGAAATTCGAGCTCGTTCGAACGAGAAGCATATATCGCTCGAACGAATTACGTATGTCGTTCAAACGACATCGCGCGACTTCCAATCTCGTTCGAGCGAGATGCTGATCTCGCACGAACGACCTGGGCATTAAAATCGAGGTCCGCTTCAAAACTTAGAAAAAAAAATACTCATTCTCAATATTTGACAAAAAAGTCCGCTCCAACACTTAGAAAATATTTTGTAAAAATCTCCCAAAATCTCTAAGTGAAAAGTTAAGGTATTTAAAACATAACCTTACCAAAGTAAACTTTGTGGAGTCATAAATGATTAAGAACTTGAGTAATTCAGATTCGTCTTTGATATAGATGTCTCTTGAATGCTCTTCGACGGTGTAGCGGTATATGACATAACAAATTGATAACGGACCTATGAAAATATGTCCTTACAAATCTCCCCCTATGTCTATGCTGGTACATATATAAAAAAATTCGAATTATCAAAAAACCAAATTGTCTATACAAATCTACCCTCCCATGAATAAATTTGCAAGAACTCAAAACTGTTCTTCAATCATCTTCGCCAAATCTCAAAGCTTTTCTCATCAGGGTGTGCAACATCATGATATTCAATCTTTGTACCTACACACATGAGATAAAGCAAAAATCTTCGTGACGCATCGAGTTTGAAATGATATAAGAATATAGCATTAATAATCAAATCTTCCCCATAATGCAAAAACTCCCCTATAACATGATAATTCTTTCTCCCCCTTTTTATGATGTCCCCAAATAGACAGATAAGAAGAAAAAAATCAAAACATGGAGTATCACGAAAAATGCATAGCAAACATGAATCAAGCTACGCGTATGTAAAGGAGTATCTCAAAAATCTCACAAACGACTACACCAAATCTGCCCATTTGTCAAGGTCATTGACCTTGACAAATTCACCTTGTCAAGGTCAATGACCGTGACATTTCGAGGCGAGACAACTTTTTTTGTCACGGTCGTGTCACGGTCATTGACCTTGACAAAAAACTCGCGTTTTGTGTCATGGTCGTGTCAAGGTCAATGATCGTGACACGTTTGTCACGGTTATAAACCGTGACAAAGCCGTGACCCTTTTTAAAAATAAGATACCACTATTTTTAGTTAACTATTTTTGGATTTTTTTATTTTTTCATATAAAAATAAGATACCACTTTGAAAAAAATATGATACAAAAATCACACCATGGATTTAAACTCAAACAACCAAGACATGGAGATGAAATGAATGGGTGTGAACACATTCGATAGGTAAATCAACTCAATCAACCATATGTGCACGATGCATATGTGTACCCCTAACGAATGAACATCAGAAGAATCCTTAGGTGTAAAAATTTGTTGAGTTGAGATGGCATCGTCTTATGCAAATCAACAAATCAAAGTCAAATGATTTCCACACCAATAACGTCCAAAACTATTTTAGCCATTTTTAAGAATTTCAAGGACATGCAAACCCGTTATAATATATCCAACCAAACACCCTCATATATATTTTCTTTTAGAGGTGAATAAACTAAATTCTCAAACTTTGGAGAATTGGTGCAAAAACCTAAATAGCCCATAATTGGCATGAATTTCTTTTTATTGCCTTTAAAATTTTTTGGGCTCTTTTAAACCTCTTTGGACCCCGGATAATAAAATTCCTCCATTTTTTAGGTCCAATTTAACGGTGGCTTAGTATTCGCAAAGGCAAAATGAACCTTTCGCAGCCCTTCCCCGTTTTTACAACAAAGCACACAAACTCACAAAATGGTTCTTATATGCACAATTTCCTTATCAAAATTTATCGCGCTTGGTTCGTTTTAAGGACAGGATTGAAGTAAAAATACCCAACCAACATGTGATAAGACAAACACAATAATCAAACAAATCCGTGCATGTGTGCAATATAGAAAACATGAGTCAAACATGTTGGAAGTAACACTTAATTACATCTTAATGACTCCAAACATTATAAAGCACAAGGATGAATTGACCTATTGTCTCAAAACACTATCAAATAGTCACAGGAAAATGGAATGATGTTGTGACTTGGTCATCCTAAGTTTTCATCCATAAACGGTGCAAACAAAATACAAAAATCTTTTTGGATTTTTCTAAAAAAATTATCAAAATAAAATCTTTTTGTATTTTTCAAAATTTTTCAAAAATAAAAATCTATACAAAAAGTACATGTCACAACGCTAGAAAAATATATCAAAAAGTATAACTAGCGTATGACAAACATGCAAACACAATCATCTATATGATATGACAAGAGAAGAATCGTATGCAAGCAAACGAGAATCAACTTGTCTAAAATCTAGTGCCTCTAAAAGTGATTTCCTAACCCAAATAGATGTGAAACGTCGTGCGGGGGCTTTGGGAACCACGGGAACACTAGACATAAACTTCTTAGGACATTTTCCAAGATCAAAACAAAATCGCCTAAGGTGACCTTTCCTACCACAATATGAACATGTGTAAACGGATGGAACGACACCTATGGGTTGACCTTTTCTAACATCCTTGAAATTAGTTGACCCTCTAAAACAAATAATGGTTTTGGCCTTAGCACTAGAATCATGAGAACAAGATGAGCCATTACCATCACTATCAAACATACTTGAGTTTGTCAAATTATTTTTTAACTTCAAAATTTTTGACTCAAGCAAAGAATTAGACACTTCCAATCTGAGGGATTTCTTTTTCAAATTATCAATTAAACTTAACAGTTTATCACGCTCCCCCTCAATTAAAGCAAACTTTTTCCTCAGAGTCTCTTCACGCGCCACAAACTCATTGACTAAAATATTTTTATCATCTTTGGCACAAACACAAACCATCGAATTTTTAAGGTCCTCTAATTCATTTTCTAAAACTAGGACCCTATCATCACTCCCCTTCTTGGACAATTTTAAAGAAACAAAGTCATGGTCCAAGTAAACAAGTTTTTCACGATAAAAATCTCTTTGATTTTGAACTGTTTGCAAAAGATCCATCGCGGATTTAAAACGAGAAGTTTCTTTTTCCAAAACATTAATTCTTTTGCAAAATTTCAAATTCAAACTTTTAAAATTTTCAGCATGGTCGTGAACTTTTCCAAAAATAGGCTCCTCATCAAATGGGCGTTCTATTGAAAAATTGTGATTTTTCACAAAACTGATTTTTCAAAAAAAAAATCAATATCACACGATTTTGCGGAAAATAGGAATACGCGATAAATTTGCGCAACCTGCTCTGATACCAATTTGAAGAGTGCGTGACAGTGTGATAATTGATTAAATTCGCAAATTTCTTCGTTGGCATACTTATTTAATTATTGTCTATTTTTAAACCAAAATAAATCAGCCCCAAATCATTCAACTGCGTGTGTGCATGTGTCAAATCATAAAACAAATAAAGCATACGACACAAGCTTAAGGAAAAATCCCCGCAGGGCAAAACCTTTTATTTCTAGAACTTTGAAAAGTTTACAAGACCATTGACTTACATACCATCTTGCTTTCGCCCACAATAGTAACGCACGGTGTCTTCGTCAAACCTTCAAAGCAACGGCTAGAAATCTGCAGTGGTTCACGCGCAGCTATACCACAAGGACCGTAATCCTAGACATGCAGTCTGAAATCTTCACAAGGACTCCCTCCACAATAGCACGCAGCTGTCGGTTGTAGAGCTCTCCCTATAAAGAATAAACAAGGGCAAAAGTTGCGTTCTTGAACACCAAAACAATTCACTAAAGCAAGATGGGAGTTTTGTGAATTGTAAATCAAAAAGGGAATTAAACCCCTAAAAGAAGAAGCCTAAAGATTACTGCTTTGGCATTATTTCTGTTTTGGAAAACGTATGGGCTTCTTAATGAAAATGTTACTATTTAATGAGTATTTATACAAAAATGCACCGCCTCGAAATTCGAGCTCCTTCGAACGAGAAGTATATATCGCTCGAACGAATTATGCATGTCGTTCAAACGACATCGCACGACTTCCAATCTCGTTCGAACGAGATGCTGATCTCGCGCGAACGACCTGAGCGTCAAAATCGAGGTCCGCTTCAAAACTTAGAAAAAAATACTCATTCTCAATATTTGACGAAAAAGTCAGCTCCAACACTTAGAAAATATTTTGTAAAAATCTCCCAAAAGCTCTAAGTGAAAAGTTAAGGTATTTAAAACATAACCTTACTAAAGTAAACTTTGCGGAGTCTTGAATGATGAAGAACTTGAGTAATTCAGATCCATCTTTGATGTAGATGTCTCTTGAATGCTCTTCGACGGTGTAGTTGTTTATGACATAACAAATTGATAACGGACCTATGAAAATATGTCCTTACATGAGTGTTGAGACTGAATATTGAATTTGTCATTATTTTTATGTTTTTTCTTCTCTTCAAATATTTAAATCTTTTTAATATATTTGTTTCAGCTGTTCAAGAATCGTAAGATTTTTTTCAGCGGTAGCATAGAAGAATATAATCACCAAGTAAGTTCATTTTTTTCTTTTTTTTTTCTGAACATACTCTTACAATATTTGTATTTATGTTTGAAGAATTAATGTTCATTATTTTCTTTTATTTTTTAGGGTGACTTTGAAGGAGGAAGTTGAAGTGAAGATGTGGTTTTGTATTTTGATTTTGAACTTTTATCCATGCCATGTTTGTAATTTTTGGATTTTGAATATTGTTGGATTTGATCTTGAGTTTATTTGTGATGGATGGTGTGTTTAATATTTGAATGGTGGGCTTCTATCTTGGTTTTAGTTTGATTTTGAATGATGAAGTTTTTATCTCAGAATAAATGTTGGACTTTTATCTTGGAAACATTTGCAAATTAAATTTATGAAATAAGAGATGAAAATAAAAATCGGATTTGAAAATATCATTCTTTGGATTTAAAACTATCATTATGAAATAAGAGATGAAATAAAAAATGTTGCAAATTAAGTGGTTAGAAAATGTAATTTTAACTTAAAATTATATTTTTTAATGAAAATCATAATTAAAATAAATAATCGGATTGGATCGAATAAACTGATCGGATTACCGGATTCTTAACAAATCGGATTCGAAACCCTAACAGATAATCCGTCAGATAATCGGATTGGATTAAAATCCGTTTAACTTAAATGGATTCGGATTTGGATTTACCTGATCCGATCCGAACCCGATCCGTTTACAGGCCTAATGTAGAATACTCCAATAAATTTCTACAAAATGCTGGTTCTTTCTCTCTGCTACTCCATTATGTTGGGGCATGTTAGAACAAGTAAATTGATGATGTATTCCACAGTCTCATAGATATTAGAAAAACTCATTTGAGATATATTCTCCTCTGTTATCTGTACGTGGACAAATGATTTTCTTCCCCATTTCTCCTTCAACCGTCTCTCAGAACACTTTAAACTTTGAGAATAAGTAAGATTTTCTTTCATAAATAAAACCCGCATATACCTGTAAAAGTCACCAATAAACATCACCATTTACCGCATCCTGCTAATCGATGATTGCTTGACAGGTCCGAACATATCAGAGTGAACTAACTCTAATGGAGCATTTTCTCTAAACTTTGATTCCTCGTATGGTAATTGATGTGATTTAGCATAATATCATACCACACAGACCGTGTCTGTTTTCACATCAAACTAAGGAATTCCCTTAAGCATTGACCTCTTCATCATTACGTTTAGCTTAAAATAGCTTACGTGGCTTAATCGTATGTGCTATAAATCTGTTGTCTCATTTTTTCTTACCTAGTCTTCATATGCAGAGGTCACTCTAATCCTCATCCCCCCATTATCGTCATTCTTGAGATCTCGATATACCGTTACATCTCTTGGACTAAACAAAACAAAATGGGTTGATGATGTTAAATGTGCCACTAAAAGAAGATTTTCCTTTATACCCAAAACATGGTAGACATTTTAAAACTTCACATGGTTAGAACTATACTGAGGTCCAACTACCATCTTACCAATATAATCTATTGGTAACCTTGAGAGTTGTTGGTTGTTACCATAATTCGATTTCCCTTGTATTCTAACAGACTTATTAAATTATGTTTATCACTCGTCATGTGATTTGAGCAGACAGAGTCGATGTCGTTATTGTGAGATCTAACTCCTCATTTTTAACAGTAAAAGATGCTTTTGCGTCCTATCATCTTCCCTTCTCTCCTTTGGATTAGAAGTAGCAATATTGCTTTCAGCGGGCATTTTGTTGGACCAATAATCTTTTGCCATGTGGCCCTTCTTGCCACAGTTATAACATTTTACCTTAAATCTTATACTATAGCATGATTGTTTGAAGCTCTCTTGGACGAGGTCCTCCCTCTCCTTGACGATTTTTTGCGTTATCATCATCCTTTATAGATCTACCTTCAATGTGCTACTTGAAGTAGCCTTTTCTTTTGTTGGTGTAGATCACCCTTTAGTGAGATTCCTCCCATATGCTTAGCTATGGCTTCTTCATCGGTAAGAAAATTATCACAAACTTAACAAGTGATAGTTGAGTCGGATATCCTTTTACAAGAACAATATAAAAAATTCCTATGAGTTGGGAAGTCATTATGTGAATCTATCTGAGATTATGTCCGAAGGAATTCTCATTAAGTATAGATAGTTTGGATTGTGATACTCCTATGATAAATTTATAAGTTATTATTCTACAAGTAATCTTGATCGGTGGATTATTTTATAATCTGGTAAAGTATAAAATAAGTTAAGTTTAAGAATCAAGAAATATAAGAAGACAATGGAAATTAATTCTCGGAAAATTAAAATTCACCGAGAGCGTATTTAATACTTAAGTCATGGAATTATATTATGTGCTACCTAACTTTGAATACCATACCATTTTATTCGAGTGGTTTATAATTTAAGTTAAATGCAATTGTAATTATTTGGTAAAATTAATTATAATTAAATAAAAAAAAACTACGGAGAATAATTTAGGATTTTCATTTTTCTTTTTCGATGGATATATAATTATTTGTATGTGATCTCCAGTACAATCCATATTCTAAGTAGCACATACAAAACTCTTTAGAAATCCTAATGGTCCCAAGTGCAGACGCACATACACATTCACATGTATGCACACACACACACACACACACACACACACACACACATATATATATATATATATATATATATATATATATATATATATATATATATATATATATATATATGGAACATGTTTAAGTAGAATTTGACACTTCTAAGGGTTAGAGAGCGTGAGAAAAGTTATGATTCAAGTCGTTTAGAGAGGGTAAGGAGAGCAAAAATATTTTTTTTCTATTTTCACCAAATTTTCATCTTTAATGGTGCCCAAACAGATAACTTTCTTTGGGTGGATCATATACGTGAAGATCAAACGTGTTTTACTTATCTAGAAAATTATTTACTATGGTTCTTCATATTTTACATCAGCATTTGTCTCGTCTATTAGATCACTTAAAAAATCGACAAATGTATAGTGATCAAACTAGAAATATAGTGTATATATATAGTTTTATTTGTTTTTTCTGAAATATGATAAACCAAAGGCCATTGGGAAATATTTTTTTTGCATCAATCCCAAAAATTGGTATTAAAGGACTATGGTAAGAAATTTCATCAAGTTTTAGAAGATCCATGTTGTCCACCATGAAACCTTTATTTTGTATATTTGTAGGCGCATGCATGTATGTGTATGGAATCATGGTAACATGGTTTTGTAGGGGTTTAACGGTAATACCTGGCATCATGGTCACATTCTAATTATTTTATGTTCATGGATCATAGGGTGGATAATCCATAGTTCATTTTCTCCGATTTGGTTATATAATTAACTTTTATGCAAATCATGTATTTGGAGGATATTTGAGGGGATGTAATAGTTTTATATTATTAAGACCAAATGTTTTGATATAAATTTGGTCATAAGAAAAGTTCAATGGAGTTTAGCGACTTTTTGTTCAAGTTTTGAGGGTGTTTTCATGGTTTTTATAAAGTTTGCAGTTGCGAACAAAATGACATAATTTTGCAGTTTCATAGAATTGGATCAATCTAGTTATGTGACTATACTCACTTTTATTATTTTGGTGGATTCTTCTCAACTTCCATTCAAGATGATCATTGGAGAAGGTTTTTAGATATCCTAGAAGTCAGATTTGTGAATAAGGTAAGTTCTTGGAGAACTCTTCTTCAGAATGGAGTCTAGGCCAAGATGAAAATGGAATCAGTTTTTTAGTTGAATTACAATTTCATGTGATTGTGTTTGATTATATCTCTGCCATAGCTACTCATGTTGATAATTATCATTTTCTAATTGATTAGATAATTACGGACCCACAAAATTACGGACAACATGGAATATTTTTGTGTGACCTCCCTAGGTTATATTTTTTTAAAAATAAAAAGTATTTAGTCTTTTATAATTGAATTAAATAATGTAATCAATTTATCGCACAAATTAAGTTTGCCCTCCATGTTTTATTTTAATTAAAACATTTATTATTTTAGAAAATTAAAATATTTAGACCACATGATTTAATTCATACAAGAAATTTGGATATTATTGTTTATTTTGTTTTAGAAATTGAAATTGAATAATGTAATATCTCATATTATCCATGTATTAGGTGGCCGACCTTATATGTTGAGAATATGGAACGTTAAACTATTTATATCATTCTAATCATTAATTAATAAATTATAAGATATCAACAACATAACAAGCGATATAAAATGAGACAATATGATAAATTTGAATAAAACTGAATTACTCTTCAAAATCAAACTCCAACATATAAAATCCAGAATGAATAGTCGAACGAAAATATAAACACCTTCAAAACCACCATGGGGACATAAATCAATATTGATTGTAAATAGTCTAGATACAAAGGAAAAGTATTAATAGGTAACTCTACATCTCCTATTCTGGTAACTAGATAAGGCTAACCTTGTAATGGCTCATGTTAACCCTGCAACTACCAATAACCTGAAAGGGATTTTATGAGTATGGTTTAGATTTTTTGGTTTAATGTTATTATTTAGGGTTTAGGTTTTTAATTTTACATTTTAGGATTTAGGAATTAGAGTTTTGGTTTTAGGATTTATGATTTATGATTTATGTCTAGGTATTAGGGTTTTCAAATTAGGTTTTTGCCATTAGTGTTTAGGTTTCAGGGTTTAGATTATACGATTTATGAATTAGGATTTAGGAATTAGGGTTATGGGCTTTGTTATTAAGGGTTAGGATTTATAGTTTAGATTTTAGGGTTTGGGTTTTAAGGTCAATGTTTAGGGTATAGTATTTTGGGTTTGTGATTTTCAAATTATAATTTTTTATTTATGATTTAGGGTTTTTCTTTTAGGATTTATTATTTACGGTTTAATAATTAGGGTTTAGGGATTAGCGTTTGGATTTTTTTTTACTTAGGTTTTTTGGGTTGAGTAATTAGGGTTTACGATTTATAGTTTAGTTTTTACGTTTTAGTAAATATTGTAATACCCAGTAATTATAGAATAAAATATTATGACACATATAAATTTAAAATTTTTGGATTAATTTTGAGAATAAATTAAATTGGGAGAATTTAAATTAAACGAGTAATTGTTTTAATTTAAATAGACATTTATTCATGAGTATATAAATATAAAACTCAATTGGACACAATGGGCTCACTAGAGAAAAATAAATCACACATAATTAAATTTACGGGCGTGTATCATTGGGACATAATAAAAATATTTAAGTAAAATAAAATAATTGGAACGCATTTTCGGAAGTATTAAAGGCTCGTTTAGGTATTTTAAACCTTTATAAATCACTACACCAAAACAGGAGATTTGTAAGTGTTTTAAACACTTACAAATGCCATTTATAAGTGTTTAAAACACTTACAAATCAGCGCGTTGCAAAAAAATTATAAGTGTTCAAAACCGTTGCAAATTTTATTTGTAAGTGTTCATTAGGAACACATATCCGTTTTGGGCAACCGTTGTAAAAAACTTTGTAAGTGTTCTGAACACTTACATATTAAAATTTTGCAAGTGTTTTCAACACTTACAAAATTTTTATTTGCAAGTGTTTAGAACACTTGCAAAATTCAGCAACTTTTTTAATTTACAAGGGTTATAAACACTTGCAAAAGAAAATATATATATTTGTTTGTAACGGTTTAAAACACTTACAAATATTAATAGGAAGGAAAACAATGTTCATTTTGTAAGTGTTATGAACACTTACATAAATTAAAATATTAAAAAAAAATAAAAATTAACCACCACGTACCACCAACCTCACATATAATAAACAATAAAAATAGCTAAAAGCATAACAATTATATCCAAACACTTTCGTACAATACTTCATGATATGTTCAGCATAAACGAGCACTCTCATCAAGAAAGAAAGCAAGAACTAAAGGTATATAATGAGTATTCTCCTTAACAAACTTCATACATCTAGTTATTGTATCAAAATACACATGTTCCACAACCCTATTAGTATGGCAAGGAAATCGTGTCGATAAGAACATTGTCACTAGTTCCCTCAAGATAACCACTGCCAGTACTCACCGCCTCGTCGCTAAATGACCCTCTAAGTGCATAAAAAACGAAATCGGAGCATCTACCACTTCAGCATTCCTATCGGCAGAAGATGAAACGAAACTACCAATGAGAGTCTGTTAAAAACCTGAACAACATCACGAAAGTCAAATTTAGCAACAATTTTATGCGATTGTGGACATAAATAAATAAGTGACTCTTAAAAAGGCAAGCACACGGGACATGGAATAAAACAATATAAAGAAAGAGAAGGTGACTCAATAATACACACAAATTCCACTACCTAAAAGCCTACTTTTGAAAAATACTAAGATGACTCAATAATACACACAAATCTAAAATGCTAGATCAAGGCAATAGGAAGATGATATCAATATTGAAATTATAACCAGAACAAAAAAACAAAATATGTGACTCTGTTCACTTGCCTTTTGAAAGTGGCCCACTCGAATTTAAGACAATATGTGTGGATTAGAAGTTAAAAATTCTCAAGAATATTATAAATAAGATAATTGAAGTTGGATATGATATTTTTTAAAGTAACGCCAAAATAGTTGTTGTTTAGAATTTGTGCCCCACTCATGAACACGTTGTTTAGAACTTGTAGCTGTTCAGAAGTGGAAAATTCTCAAGAATCTTAGAAATAAGATAATTGAAGTTGGATATAGCATTTTTTTAAAAGTAGCACCAACATAGTTGTTGTTCAGTTGTTGCTTGTATATCAAATCATTAATATAATTGAATTAGCACTGATATAATCTTGGTAATCTCTGTTAAATTAGGATTAAGTGGCCAACAACTTCCCTTTTCTTACTAGCACCAACACTTATGGCCCATACAATTTACTGGATTTGACAATTGTAACCAATGATAATCTGGAAGGTGCAAAAGAGAATAACCATCTTTATTCTTCAAAATCTAGTTAAGATTCTATAAAAGTATTGCAGTAATAGAAATATGCCAAACCTCTGTGAAAAAATGGAACACTTGAACTTATTTCTTTTACCCAATCCTACGAGCACGATCTTGAGCCTGCAAATCAACTCGTGAATTACTGCAATAAATTCAAGGTGCAAACATCCATTAATTAAAATTTCTGAAGTGAAAATCAAACATTCTGAAGGAGGCTTAAACTTTTAAGAGATCATGATGCCAAAATTAAGAGATCATGATGCCAAAATTGATATATATGCCAAGAAAAAGCTACAATGCTTGAAAGGCAACAAGTCGATCCATTAAACAAGACTTCAAAACAAAGGTTTTAAGGAATATAAAAACATTCAACTATAATCAAACAGGCCAAAATATTAGCTTTGTCCATGTTTCAAACATAACATTACACATTACATTTATATATATAGTCAACCTCAATTTGTTGTCTCAGACTTGGAATTACTAGAAGATGTGGTGCTCTTGGACTGAGAGGAAGCATTTGAATGATTACTCAGCATTTGGGAACTTAAACTCGACGAATCGGTGTAGAAGACAAGATGCTCCTCGTTATCGACAAGCAGTTGGAGAGACTTTGGAACTGGAGGCATATTTACGTCAATAATCCCTTCGAGAATCTGAACCACCTGGCCCATCGACGGCCTATGATTCTCGTCATCTTGTATGCACCAACAAGCAATCCTACATATCGTCGTCACCTCCTCAGCATCAGCCGCCCTCTCGAGCCTACTGTCCAATATGCCAAGCACGTCGCCCCCTTCTACAATCACGCCTACGGCCCACGTAGGGAAGAATTTTACCTTTCCGTCCTCAGAATGCTCCGTGTTTCTCCTCCCCGAGATAAACTCGAAAAGCATCATCCCATAGCTGTAAACATCGGCTTTGGGCGTTATGGGTACTCCCGATATCCATTCTGGAGCAAGGTATCCTCTTGTCCCTCTCATGGTTGTTAAAACTCTACTGAATTCCCGCCCAACGAGCTTCGCGAGGTCGAAATCTGCCACTTTTGGGCAAAACTCTGTATCTAAAAGGATGTTTTCGGGCTTTATATCGCAGTGTATGATGCAATCCCTACATTTCTCGTGTAGATAAGTTAACCCTCTCGCTGTCCCTAACGCGATTTGGTACCTCGTTTTCCAGTCCAAAACTTTTTCGAGCTTCAGTACGAAACTGCTTCTCTCCTTGGTTGATGCTTTCGAGCTTCTTCACCGCTATGACGGTTAAATCGGACAAAGTCCCTTTAAACACAGAACCAAACCCTCCTCCACCCAATTTGTCTGAGAAATTTTTCGTCGCGTGGTGCATTTCCTTGTAACCAAATGAAACCAATGACCCCTCTACAGGTTTCGTGCTCCTCACCATCCTCCTTTGCCTTCTCCTCATTAGAACAATAACAAGCCCTTATAGGAGAATTGCAATAACAGACCCTACAACACTAACGATGATTATCAATTTATTATTCTTACCCCCTGAAATTTCTGATGCATCAAGCCTGATATAGATTGTTCTTCCACTACCATCACCGTCCGAGAGTTGTTGTAAATTCAAGAGTTCTCCATTCCAAGTCGAACAACCACTACTGTCATAAGCATAAGCAGTGCAATTACAATTATTCAAACAGTTAGTTTGACATTCATCAATACTACTAACTGCCACAGATTGAGAACTCTGATCCAGTCCCATTTGAGTGTTCATTAAAAACCTGTCTCTCTCCCCATTCGCAACACGCGTACTCCCACACTGCAAATTAATATTCCTAACACACCCACCAGAATAATCACTCAATATCCTATCACTCTCCGACCTAGCACTAAACCCCTGCAAGCAAGTGCAAAAGGTCTGTGAATTTTGATTACAGACACCATACGTGCCACAATAGGAATAAACCTCGCACTGCTGCCTCGGTTGAGACCAAAACAAATTCCATTGTCTAGAATTCTCCAACCAAGTGAGTTGCTTAATTTGACCAGAAACATCCATCACAAATCTAGAAATAATTGAAGGGTTATACAGAGAATAAGTGAAATAACTCTCATTATCATTTGAAACGTAGCTGAAGTTATAAATATAATTCAACCTCATTTCAGGGACCCCACTGAAAATCTCCCCATTCCAAGCTCCACTAGTCCAATACTGTTGGGAATGATTCCACCTTATGATATATTGACTACCATTAGGATCCAACTCGAGGGAAAAATGCCCAGTTCCTGGATCCCCAGAATTTTTCCAAGAAGTAAGCAATTGCTTTGTTCTTGTTCTCTGGTTATATGAAATTTTACTACCTGGCAACCATGTATGAGTTGGGTTATCAGACTCTCTACATGGTCTTGTGTACATTATTGTCATTTTGTCCTTATCATATAGGCTCTGCTCTGCTCATAGTAGTAGAAACAGTGGGACTAGCTTTTATGAGTAGTAATTTGTAACAATTTCATAAAGTATTCATCTTGGTTTCATATAGGCTCCTTCAATCGATAACTAATTACTTCAACCCAAAAAAAATATCAGTTCAGTTTCAGTTAAAAGTATTCATCTTGGTTTTCCCACAATTTTCTACTCAATAAAATAGATTAGTCCAGAGAGATTCATAGCTAAAGATTCAAGAAATGCACTTGATGTTTTGAAACCGAATTTTCTGTCATAGATATCAGGATATTGTACAGTCATTACCCCCATTTGGCAAAAAAAAAAGGGTCGTTACCCCCAAGTCCTGGCTTGAACATGATCAGTGTTTACCAAACCACAAACCATCATATGAGCATTGGATGAACCATCCAACAACTTAATCTAATATTAGGCCAGGAAAAAAAATGATTGGCCCAATACGAGGATAAATAAATAAGAGGACAAGTATCATGCTTCTTCACGATCACAAACCCAGCTTTTGCTGAAATAACATGCGGGCAAATTTATTTATTTTTTCCCTTTTAATAGATGTGGGAGAATCAATGAAGGCATACCACTCACCAACCAACTTTGGGAATAGTGGGTATTTTTTTATACGATAATAGTAACCCTTTATGATTCTAAGATAAATTTAAAAGTACTCAAAACAAACATGTACTGGTACAAAAAAAAAGGAATGTCACACGATTAACTCGAATTGCCACTCTGATGGGTTATGATTCTTAAGAGCATTCATAATGGGAGAGATTCACAAATGGTAATTTTACAATTAAGAAGCTCACACCTCAATTAGCAAGACCTCAATTGCAAAAATCTTAATTCATGCATTCATAAAACATCAAGCATTAATTATATTAAAGAAACAATTAAGAAGCTCATTATTACCTGCTTCGATGAGATTGAAACTTAATATTCAGATCCGTGTGAGCAAAATACGAGATACGCAAATGGCATGAACCAACATGCTCTGGAAGCAAGTACCTGGATTTTGAAATGTTGCAAATACCTCACCAAAGTGAGAACTCGGTTTATTCACAAATTTAGCAACTGGCTAGAATAAAGTAAATGGAGAAGAAAAGGAGATGTGAAAAATCAACAATCAAAATTATTAAAAAGAAAATGCATGCCTTGGAATGCTTCTCCCATCCAAAGATTCCCTTGCTGCAGAAGCCGTCTCAGCATCACTGAACTGGATTAGGGCCTGCAAGATACCGAAAATTTGTGAAGAATATTGAGCGACATGAAATTTCAAAATAATTCATTGAGGGTATAACTCAACAATTGCAGGACATAAATGCAGTGACTGGTGCGCTTCTCCTCACTACCAATAAGCCCAATTCGGACAGAACATTTGAATCTGCTCCAGTCTTGGTCACCAGTGGTTGATGGCAAACCTCTTCCCTCCTCCTTTATCCGGGCTTGGGACCGGCAATGCAAAGGAAATATTTGCATTGGCGGAGTTAAAAAAGGTTATGCCATATAGCAAAAAGCAACTCAAGTAATTCAAAAATGCAAAACATAACGAACATAATAAAGTCCATAGCAAATACTAGCATAATAAAGTCCATAGCATAACAGAGTCTAGCATAATAAAGTCCATAGCATAATAAAGTCCATAGCAAATACTAGCATAATAAAGTCCATGGCATACTCGATACAAGCATGACTTTAATGAGTCGCTAACAAAAATTAAATTCAAGAAGTCATTGGGATCCAACAATACGCGTGACTAAACTCTTCGGCCACACGACCCAACTTCCACTACCAACATCTCCAAGAAGCTCAGCACCACCTTGTGTTCCCAAATAAATAGAAGCATTTTCCTCAATCACTTTGTCCACTAACAATACCACCTCTTTCTCGTAATTCACTCTGTGATTGTGCACTACGTCTCGAGGGGTAGCGTCTATCCTTCCCTTGCCAATAACCTTACCATTCAACCCGAGCATATCACATGAGACACCATCTTCTAGTGAGCAGGATTCTACATTAAATGATGCAACTGTCCCATTACTTGCACTTGCTCCAACAGCTGGGGAGGAATGGGACTTCCCCAACACCATACCTATCATTGTCTCTATATTGCCTAGTTTATTATTCATGCCTTTGATCTCGGATTCCAATGTATCGAGACGACCTTTCATTTGGTTCCCATTGGCCTTTTCAGCTGCAAGCAAAGATAAAGATGGAGCTGAAGCCTCGATGGATGATAGCGAAACTACGGAACCCACACCACGAGTGCGCCCTCGCTTGTCAATACCAAATACTTCAGACAAGGCATCATTTCTCAATGATTGTGGCTCGTTGGTGTTATCACTACAACTTTCTTCTAGTTCTTTTTTCTTCGCGAGCACATTGTCCTATGAAATGCCAAACATATAGAATTGTCAAGACTAATCATTTGAATGTATAATGTTTTCATGTAACAATCATCATTCACTATTTATAGAAAATCACCATGATTGGAGCAATGCTCTCTTTTACTGACCCATCTTTACATGTGTGGCTAGCTATCCATACATCAACACGCAATGGTTTTTTATGCAATTTCTTTGTCTACAAATAAAAAACATAACATATATTATCTTCAAGGTAATAGTAATTAAACAAAGCAGTAAAACATAGTCGTACGTACCATATTGTACTCGACTTGGGCATGCCCATCACGCCCACTTGTGTGAGTGGCCCCAATCTTTGCCCTATTATCTTTCCCCGCTTTCCTCTTTTTTTTAGCCTCTTCCGTATTCTCATGCTCCAGAAACTCTTTCCACTGTTCTGGCTTAACACCTGGAGGTACGTTGGCCAATCTTTCGGCATCCATTGAATACTTATCATAATAGCTCTTCCGTAACGTGGATTTATATGTTTTAAGTAGGTTGCACATACTTTTGTAGCAACTAATCTTGTAACTATCCGGGAGTCCATATGCTCTCTAACAAGGCAATTGATATTTTTAAATTATAAGAAATGTGTAAAGTTATACAAAAGCAAATATAATAAGAAAATTAAGTATACATAAGAAGTCTCACTTTCATCTCTTTCCAAACATCTTCCTTGTATATTTCTGGAACCTTACTCCAATCAGTATATGATATTGGGACCTGTGCCTGGACCACTTTACCAAGTCGAGACATAAATCGGCCTTTCTCGCTACCTATTACCTGATTATGTTGTTTGATCTCAACCGCAATTCTGGTGTCTATAGATGATCCATCTGGACCATCATGTGGGTTGGAGACATTAGCTTCATTTGACATTACTGAAATTCAAATAGTGTTAGATATACCATGCATAAATATTCTGCATTAATAATATGTCTAAATGAATTATTCACATATTATGTCCAAAATTACTAAAAATATATAATCTGTTCAATGCATAATCTGTCTAAATTTACTAAGAATTGGTCCATTCGTCGCATGTTACAATATAAGTGAAGCATTAAAGTAGTACATAAACATAATACATCACAAGAAACAAAATCTTGAAGCGATGTCTAAAATTATTTTACAACGTAAGTGAAGCATTAAAGTAAATAAAATTAAGCAAAAATTATATAAATCAGCGTTAGCTTTAACAAGAAGTCCTAAAGCAGATTCTTCAAATTGGGATTATCCTCAAGAATAGACTGATACATTGTAGGAACCTCAAGTTTGTCAACACTTGTTGTTAATCTCTGTGGTGCATGCAAAACGATAGACCAACCATTGTCTTCAAAATCCTTTGAGTAAAATACTTGAGATGCTTCAGATGCAAGAATGAATGGCTCATTGTCGATTCTATCCTTACTCTTCAACTTACTTAAGTTTACCATCATTAAGTTCGATTCCGGATCAACTTTGAAACCATTTACTTTGTCCTCAACTCTCACCCAGTCAAGATAAAACACAACTGTTTTGAAAGATGTATAATCCAACTCAAATATTCCAAGAACAATGCCAAAGTATGTTGTCTCCGCTTCCATATAATTCATATCTTTTCTGCTTGACCTGAACTTCGTGATGGCCCTCATTGACACGCCACTATTTTGGGTTACCCGTGACTCATCATACTCACGTGTGCAAAATTCAAACCCATTCACCTGATACCTCTTATATGATTGTACATCATATAATGGCCCATTTGCTAGCCGCCAAAGTGCGGTATCAATCAATCCCACTTTTAATAACTACAAAAAAGATTTCATAAGATGATTATATATACACACACACACACACACTTGAATAAATGTAAAATTTTATTATGTAGTCGAATTAAAAGCGAACCTCCTTAATCAACCATGGGATAAAACCCTCGGTCTTTTCCTTCAATGTAGTCGCTCTTCGATTACGCCCAAATGTGGATTCCCAATAAAGATCATATTTCCTACACCAATTCAATACCCCACACTTAGGCATCCTACTTCCTGCAACAATCTACATAAGCGGTATTTTTCAATTAAAAAATCTCAAATCATATTTATATACTTACTTTTGCCATTCCTCTACTTCATTTGATTGGTGTAACACCCACTTACGTGCTTGAGCAAATTGTAATGGAGTTAACTTCACATTCTTCCCTTGTACTAAAGGACCCTCGCCTGCGCATTCATTATCTTCATCTTCATCAAGAAAATCTTCACGCGTATATTTGTGATTTCCTTCACTAGGGTTTGGCATGTACTCCATGCAATATAAGGTCGATTCTTCTACGATATATTTCTCTGCAATGCTCCCTTCAACATACCTCTTGTTATTAGCATACTTCTTGTAATCTTTCATCAACCTACGCATAAAAAATATATTGATTACAAAAAAAATGTTTGTCGAAATAAAAAGGTTAAGCAAATCATTTACTATTTAATTACCTCTCATAAGGATACATCCACCTATATCTTACCGGCCCACAAATCAACACTTCCTCTGCTAAGTGTATAACGAGGTGGACAGTAATAACAAAAAATCCAGGCGGAAAATATTTCTCCAAAACACACATAGCATCAAATAATGCGTTCCTTGCCGACTCCAAAACATCCCTCTTGATCACTTTGGAACATAACACATTGAAAAATAAGCTTAACCGTTGAATTGCTATTCGCAAGTCCTTGTGTTTTGGATAAACGTTTTTAAGCAGCAACGGCAACAAATATTGCATAATTACATGATAGTCATGTGATTTGAGCCCCTTCAATCCAAGTGGTTGTAAACTCACACAATTACTCAAGTTAGAAGAAAAACCTCTTGGAACTTTTAGCTCCTTTAAAGTACGAAAAAACCATTCTTTTTCTTTTTTGTTTAGAGTGAATGTAGCCTTTGGTTTCACAGTTTTTCCTGAACTTTCGTCTGTTTCCATCCACATCTTCTTCTTGATCCCAATGGTCTTCATATCTTTACGGGCATTTTCGTTATCTTTCGTTTTGTCTTTAACGTCTAGAATGGTTGACAAAAGATGATCGGTGACGTTCTTCTCAATGTGCATAACATCTAGATTATGACGAACACTATGCTCTTTCCAATAGGGCAAATCAAATAAAATAGACCTTCTATACTATGGAGTGGTAACATCACTAACCACATTCTTATCCCCTTTACGTTTTCTTTTTATTCCGGAAATCTGTTTACCAATTCTCATCTTGATGCATTTCACCTTCTTCTCAACCTCCGAACTAGATAACCTTCGTGGAGCTTTACGATGTTCAACCTTGTTGTTGAAATTACGTTTATCCTCCCTGAACTTGTGATCATGAGGAAGGAATCTTCTATGACCACGATAACAAATTTTTCTACTACTCGTAAGTCGTTCAGATTCAACTTCTTCCGCACAAACTGGGCACCCCTTATAACCATGAACCGTGCAACCCGATAAAGTTCCATATGCAGGAAAATCATGGACAACCCACAACAACATCGCTCTCAAAGAAAAATTAGTTTTTGTATATGAGTCGTACGCCATTACACCTTGAAACCATAATTCCTTTAACTCATCTAGCAAGGGGGGCAGGTAAATGTCAATGTCTTTGCTCGGAGCATTCGGGCCGGATATTAAAATTGACATCATTGAAAATTCCCTTTTCATGCATAAAGACGGTCCCATATTAAGAGGAGTAACAATGATAGGCCAACAACTGTAACTAGAGCTGAGATTGCCGTATGGATTAAAACCATCAGTGGCTATACTAAGACGGACATTACGTTTTTCAGCCGCAAAGTCTGGCCACATCACATCAGCAGATTTCCATATAGACGAATCAACAGGATGACGCATGATATTTGTGCTACACTGCGCCCTAGCGTGCCAAGTCATCTCATTTGCAATCCATGGTATGGTGAATAATCTCTTCAACCTTGGAATCAGGGGGAAATGTCTAACTGTCTTCAGAGGTACTTTACCCTCCCCATTTATTCCCAACCTATACCTGGGTAGGTTGCATACTGGACATTTTACCTTCATTGAATGTTCTTTTCTATATAAAATACAATCATTTTTGCATGCATGAATTATATTATAATCCAGACCAACTTCTTTGATTATCTTCTTCATGGCTGGATACTTGGATGGTACTGTATTTCCTTTCGGCAAAAACTCTTTAAACACCCCCAAAATTTCCGTAACACTATTATCTGACAAACCATATCTTGTCTTAACATTATTCAATTTGACAAGAAAATATAGTGTCGTATGTTTCTCAGGACTTGACGGGTACAACGGTTCACTGGCCTTGTCACGTAACTTTTTGTATTTTAACTCCTCATTAGTCTCGTCACGATTGTCACCTCCCCCCATTCTAACATGCTCACTTGATAAATAATCTACTTCACGATTAAACATTTCGAATGCGTCGTAAACAAGCTCTTCCATTCTTGGATTGTCGAGGACAGGGTCATTACATTCAACACTTTCAGTGGGTTCTTTTTCTTTTCTTTTAACGACTTCCTTTTCACCATGAAAACGCCAAAACGTGTAAGACATGGATATACCATAACGAAGCAAATGAAAATGGACATCTTCAAGCTCCAACAACTTTCCATTTTCACATTTTATGCATGGACATGAAAATAAGGTTTCGCCACCACAATTATTCTTCACAAAATCAATGAACGTAGCAACCCCATTAATGTATTTTGCACTTCCTCTTTCACGTTCCTTCATCCACTCTTTACTAACGTCCGATGACATTCTGTATGTTGAGATACGTTAGTAAAAAATTAATATATACTATTTAATATCTAAGGGTCAGGCAACATGATCTTAAAATCTCATATAATTGAATTTATAACCAAATGAAATATAAATTAAATATTTTTATGGTTGAAACCAGAAATAATCTTCTCTATATTCGAAAGATAATATAAACACACCCAACCTGAAACCCAAACAAGTCAAACCCCAACTCAACATTACTTCTTGGTTCGAAAAAAGAAAAGAAAACCAAATTTTAGTTTCGAGGAGTACTTACAGGGAGTTTGTATCACCCTGTACATATTTAAGGTTTACCTTGTCAATGACTCTGACTCTCCAAGTTTTTTTAATAATTTTTTTGAAACGTGGTTGACAGACCCAAATCTCTTTACAATTATTCAAAACCCAAATTTGGGAGACCCAAATCATTAATTTAACTGCTAATCCCCACTTGAGGTGAAAATCACAAATTAGACATACGCACTATTATTCCAAGCCATTAATCGTGTATGAATAATAGGCACCAAATATTTAACAGACAGTTATCAAATTAGACATACGCACCAAATAGAATAATACGCACCAAATATTTAATCGTGTATGAATAATACGCTCCAAATAAAACATACGCACCAAATATTTAACAGAATAAGACATATGCACCAAATGCAACCCTAAATCGTATCTTTAATAGAATAATATGCACCAAATATTTAACAGAATAAGACATACGCACCAAATAAAACCCTAAATCATATCTTTAACAGAATAATACGCACAAAATAAAACCCCTAATCGTATCTTTAACCCGTTGAAAGATGATCGCATGAAAATATTTAACAGAATAATATTGATTGCATCTTTAACCCTAAGAGAAGGCAATGACGGTTGATTTGTTAAAACGTTAGAAATACTTAACAGAAAAAATACATTATGTATTTATGAAATTTTTTTATCTTCGAATTTAACAGAATAAATAGTGAATGTATTTATGAAAAAACATTCAATATTTAACAATATTGATCATGAAAATACATAACGATAGTTTTCCCAAAATTTCGTTATGTATTTTCGTTACCAAAATTTCGTTATGTATTTTCGTTACCAAAATTTTGATGAAAAAGTTTCAATCAGTAATTTCGTTATGTATTTTCGTTACTTTTGATGAAAAAGTTTCAATCAGTAATTTCGTTACCAAAATTTTGATGAATTTATAACTCGTATAATGCCAATCCCAGATCAAAGTAGGAGTAAATCCACGGCTCATAATAAAGATGTGTACCTTTATTTTCAATTTATAATATAAACCACTAAAACTACTTTATTTCACCTTCTGTAACAGGAAAAAAAAGGAGGGGCTTTTTTCAGTAAGACAAATAACTAACCAAACCAAACCAAATACATTACATTTATTTTTATTTACAAACAAACGAAACATGAACTTCACTTGAATATGAGAACACTTTAAAAAATTGAGAGTTGTATCCTAAAGTCCAAAACAAAACAACTACTACCCAAAAACACTTAACATTTATGTAGTATTTTAGTAATTAATCACCACCTGCAAAAAATGAAATGGTCTGATGATAAACAAAACCAAATGGCTAGAAATGGTCTGATGATAAACAAAAAATGAAAAAGGATAATTTGGTAAACAAAATAAATCGTGAACAAACACAGGCCAAATGTTGGAGTTTGCCACGACTTTTGATACCATCAAATTCATTCCTAACTGGCAAAAAAATTAGTAAATGACAAACCCTAAATCGTATCACCCTTCATACGGCATCCAAAGCACACATTCCCATAGTCATTAATTTCGTTACCAAAATGGAGAAATCAAGGAAGGAGAGATCGCACCTTCGAAGGTTTGGATTGGAGAAATCGCACGAAGGTTTGGTTTGGAGAAATCGCATGAAGGTTTGGTTGGGAGAAATCGCACGAAGGTCGGACTAAAAAGGAGGAGGGAAGTTTTGGAGGCAGAAATTTCGTTTCCACGGTTCACCTACAAATTTCATTTGAGGCATACTAAAAAGTAACTTTTTTTTTTAGTATGCAACCCTTTTAGGTTATCCCACGGGCCCACCTGCAAATTAAGTAACTATCACAAATTTTACAACGGTTTTGAACACTTACAAAGTTTATAAGTGTTCAAAACCGTTGTAAATTATGTAAGTGTTTTAAACACTTACAAATTAAATAATCAATTAGTTGCTAAATTGTCATTATGGTGTAGTGAATAGTCCCGGGTCAATAGTATATAGGTTGGGAAACTTTTGGGAGAGTTGGGTTATGGATTCAGGTCCATCCGGGGTCCAAACGTTGGGTTTTAAACCCAACTCGAGATTTAGATTTAATTAGTGTTTAAGTGGGGATAAACCACTCCCCTACTATTATTCAAAAGACTTAATGTAACTGCTATCAAGAGATGGAGGAGAGAAACCAAAAGGGAAGAAAAGAGGCAAGAAATCAAAGGAAATTCAAGGGGCTTCTTCGAATCTATTAAGGCAAAAATTCTCTTGCTTAATTTAAGTTTCCAATGTATTTTATTTATTTAACATAATGACCCTTAAATTTTTGGAATTTAGGTTTTATCTGATTAATTTTATGATGAACAAATATTCTGTGAATGTAAAGTACTGAATTTAATATAGAGTTAGTCCTAGAAATTTAGGTATCGACATCTTGAAATTGATGGTAGATTCCTTAGGGTTTGGATAGCTAATTGGGAACATCTTGAATAATTGATGTATAAAGTATTGTTGTTGATATATGGACTGAAATTTTGATGGGAATCCCAAGATGAACACCCTTGTTATGAATTAAATATGATTGAAATTTGGAGAATGTTGCAACTGTTAAAATCCTTAACAAATATTATAATTTTTGGGTTTGAACATATCGCTTCTGGTTTGTGTAAAATTCTTTCTGGGATTGTATTTGGATCTGCGAAGAATAGAAAATGGTGAACTAGAGTGGGGGAGAGGAAGAAGGGGGTCGCTCAAGCAACGTCGAATGTCGTTCGAGCGAGATATGATGTCGCGAGAACAACCCCAACCTCGTTTGAGTGACGTGAAGGGGTTTTGGGCAGTTCGCTCCTTTTTTTCGGATTTTCTTGTAGTTTTTTTTTTTTTTTTGGGGGGGGGGATATTTAATTAGAGGAAAATTAGATGGAAGAGTATTACCTAGGGAATTGGGAGATTGGGTATTATGGAATAATAACATTAAAGATGGTATTTGGCCTAGTTATGAGTCCAAGTGAGTGAGTGGAATCGGGTTTGTGATAATAAAGAATTTATATAAAAAAAATACAAATGTACCCACATTAAATAGGGAAAATTATAATTAACTAGTTGGTTAAGTAATTATTTAATGGGGCGAAATTAATAATTCACTAGATGGTAAATTATTAATAAATGGAAAAAATTATGAATCTTATGTGGGACTTCATTAGGGTAATTATTGAGTAGTTACCTATACATAATATATGAGATATTAATATGTACTTATATGTATTTGTATTAACATACCAACGTTCGTGGACTGTCCTATTAGCTCGGAGGTTCATGTATTCGGATCGGGCAACACACATCGGTACAGGTGGGCTTTACGTTGTGCAGGTCATATAAGTACTACATGGATGCGCCATTTATGAGGAGGTAGGTGTTGATGCAGACCCGACCTGTGTCACTGGTGGGTATGGGCTATGAACAGATAACCTGCGTAGGGATCGCCCCCAACTTGTGTGTATTTTGTGATGTGCACTTGGGATAAGAGATTCCTCCGGACTTGCCGATAAAGTACGAACTAGGAACCGACGGTAGATGCCTTTGTGTGTCATATATATATATATATATCCAAAATTTATGTGAGATATATTGAAATGTCTAATAATGTGGACACAAATTACAACTTTGATCCTTTAATGCATAATAGATATTTATGCCATTTATGTGAAAATTATGAGACTGAGATATTACGGGTATTGGTAATTAAATGTATTCAGTACACTTAATCATTTAATTATCGACAAATCTATTATTATTAAACTAACACATTGCTACAGTTATTATTTGGGACATTATTGGGATGCAGATAATATCATACTTAGTTTAGGGGTGAGGTGTTAAACGCATGCGAGTGACGATGGGTATATTTATTTTGCATCAACTGTATTACTGCATCTTAAATTTAATAAGTTAATTCTTGCACACCTCGGGCTCTGACCCAAATTTAAATGTTTTCCCCCCAAGGTTGTTCTTAGATAGGGATAGCGGGACTGTTGTTGTAATAGCCTTGCGATCTCTTGTAGTTATCATCTTTTTAGATTATTGACTCTATCTTAGGTATTTTCCAGTCATAGTTATTTATTTGAGACATTTGTATAGGCATAAGCCCGAGATTTATTTATTTACATTATGTTGGGTTATAGAACTCACATTTGTGTCAAACTTATCATGCACTTTATGTTTGTTTGGATTTATATACTAATTATGGAAATGTTGATTTAAAATCCAATTATGGTCCTTTAATATATAATTTATTTTATTTTGGTGCTGAGAATGGTATTAATTGACCCATAAGCCCCATCTTCGGTGTATCATGCCTAGCTAGCCTTGAAAATGGGGGCTGTTACAAATAGAGCTTAGGTTTTGTGGTTTAGTGTTATTAATAGGTTTTAAGTATTTAATATTACATTTTAGGGTTTAGGAATTACGATATTTGATTTATGATTCCGGGTTTACGATTTGGAGTCCACGGATTAGGGTTTTTGAGTTAGGGTTTGTATTTTAAGGTTTAAGTTATATGGATTTTGAATTGGGAATTCGAGTTAAGAGTTTTGTTATTAAGGAATAGGATTTACAATTTAGATTTTAAGGTTTTTGTTTTAAGGTTAATGTCTTGGGTTTAGGGTGTTTTTAAATTACAATATTGGTATTATGATTTAGGGATTTTGCTTTAGGATTTAGGGTTTACGGTATATAAATTAGGGTTTAGATTTTTCAATTTAGATTTTAGGGTTTAGTAATTAGGATTTAGGGATTAGGGTCTAGGTTTTACAATTGAGTAAATAGGGTTTAGTTTTTGTGGTTTAGTTTTATTAATTAGGGTTTAGGTTTTTCATGTTACATTTTAGGATTTAGGAATTAGGGTTTTAGTTTTAGGATTTAGGGTTTATGATTTGGGGTCTAGCTATTAGGCTTTTCGAGTTAGGATTTTGGGATTAGGATTTCGGTTTTAGGGTTTAGGTTAAACGGTTTATGAATTGGGAATTAAGGTTAAGGGTTTTGTTATTAAGGATTAGGATTGACGGTTTAGATTTTAGGGTTTTATTTTAAAAATAATGTGTAACGTTTAGGGTTTTAAAATTACAATATAGGTTTTATGATTTAGGTCTATTGTTTTAGAATTTAATGTTTAGGGTTTAGGGAATAGGGTTTAGCCTTTTATTTAGGTTTTTGGGTTAAATATCTAGGGTTTAGTAAATAGGATTTAGGTTTTGTGGTTTTGTGTTATTAATTAGGGATTAGGTTTTTCATTTTACGTTTAGTGTTTATGAATTAGGTTTACTATTTTAGGGTTTCTGATATGGGGTCTAGGTATTAAGGTTTTTGAATTTGGTTTTGGGATTAGGGTTTGAATTCTAGTGTTTAGGTTATATGGTATATGAATTAGTAATTATGGTTAAGGGTTTTCTTATTAAGGGTTATGATTAACGATTTAGAATTTATGGTTTTGGTTTTAAGGATAATATTTAGGCTCTAGTTTAGGGTTTTAAAATTACAATGTAGGGTTTTTATTTTACGATTTGGGGTTTAGGGTTTATGAATTTGGGTTTAGGGATTATGATTTAGTTTTTAAATTTATGTTTTGGGATTTAGTAATTAGGGTTTAGGTACTACTATGTAGGTTTTATGTTTAGTAAATAGGATTTATGTTTTGTGATTTCGTGCTATTAATTAAGGTTTAGGGTTTTCATTTTTCATTTTAAGATTTAGGAATTAGGGTTTTGTTTTTCGGTTTCAGGGTTTATGATTTTTGGTCTAGGTACTAAGGTTTTTGAATCAGGGTGTAAGTTTTAGGCTTTAGGTTATACCATTTACAAATTGAGAATTAGAGTTAAGGATTTCATCATTAGGGATTAGTATTTACGGTTTAAATTTTAGGGTTTTTATTTTTAGGTTAATATTTAGGGTTTAAGGTTTTAAAATTGCAATATAGTGTTTATGATTTAGGGGTTTCTTATTAGGATTCCAGGTTTAGGATTTATTAATTAGGGTTTAGGTTTTTCAATTTAGGTTTTAGGATTTATTACTTAACATTTGGGTATTAGGTATTAGGTTTTAGGGTTTAGTAAATATGGTTTAGGATTTGTGGTTTAGTGTCATTAATTACGGTTTTGATTTTAGGATCTAGGTTTTAGGTTTTAGGTTTTAGGAATTAGGATTTATGATTTGGGGTTTAGGTATTAGGGTTTTTGAATTAGGTTTTTAATATTAAGGTTTAGTGCTATTAATTATAGTTTAAGTTTTTAATTTTACATTTTAGGGTTTAAGAATTAGGGTTTTGGCTTTAGGATTTAAGGTTTATGATTTGGGTCTAGGTATTAGGGTTTTCGAATTAGATTTTTGGCATTAGGGTTTAGGTTATACTATATACAAATTAGGAATTAGGTTTATGGGTTTTGTTATTAAGGGCTAGGATTTACAATTTAGATTTTAGGGTTTTGATTTAAGGTCAACGTTTAGGGTCTTGGATATAGGGTTTGTGATTTCCAAATTATAATTTAGGTTTTTTTCGTTTAGTATTTAGGGTTTAAGGTGTAATAATTAGGGTTTAGGGATTTTCATATGTCAACCTCACTTTGCACATATTTCCCACCCACTTGTGTATATTAACATGCCTCACACTTTGTATATACCATCATGCTTTGTACATGCTCTATTCTTGATGTACATAATTACTAGTTTTACTCTCCATGTTTATTCCATTCATCTCATACTACTCTTGTATATTCCATGCTCTACTTTATAGTAGTAGTATTCCACTTTCTTAGCATAGATAAAACTATCCATAAAATACTAATTAAGACTCATGCATTCTTGCACACTACATCACTTAAGCATTACACTTTGACCAAAACTTAGACCCATACTGGGGGATCACTTTATAATGGGTGTCGGTCATGAGGGGCATGACTAACCTAAGCGATATGATTCTCACCTCCCACTGGCCTAGAATGTTGGATGTATACTAAATGGTTCCCCCCGCATCATACCTTTTGACTAAACTCACGATGAGAGGTATATAGCAGGGAACTTTTTCACGTATATTGAGAATATCGAATTCGCTCTAGCATGTACCATCTCCACGAGATATATCATGAGGCAATTCATGTAAACTGAGGTATATCAAATGGCATTTCCATGCGTACCGATGAATGATTTTCCTTATAGGCAAGAAGTATAATGTCGAAGTTATACTAAAGGGGGAAACCTTTACATTAACCTACTAAAGCATCAACCTCACATGGGGGTCTACCCAAGGACACTCATACATAGTTTGTCTATTTTAACACAACTTTACTGAAATTTCGGGTCGCCTTACCACTTAAATTTTTGAACTATTTGGTTTACTTTTAAAACATGACCCTATTCATGAGTCTAGAAACAAGTCAAACCATGCCTTATATTGCATAGCCTATCTTTTCTCCGACTCAGTTCATTTCAAAATTTTACTCCATGTTTGCTCAAATCCACCATCAAGCCACCCCGGAGTTTCACTACTTTCTCCATTTCTTCTACAGAATTTGAGTAATCCCTATGAAGACTATTCATGGAGAACGTTGACCATAATGCAAATGTTCATCCAAGTTTGATGGCAATCCTTGCTCAGCTCAGTGCTAAGATCGAAAATCTTCAAGCGGAGGTTCAAAAGATGCAACAAAATATGATTTAAACCCCTAATTCTCCCAAGCTTAATATCATTTTCCCTCGTACTATGGGTCCACAAGCTTTGGAAACGATATGGGTTCTGAAAGAGTACCAGTATGTCTCGCATGCCCCATCTTCTAATAGGCCACCACCACCTTATCTGCTAATACTAAATCTTAATGAATTGGGGAGTAATCTGCCACTGCATATTTCTGTCAATCCCAAAAAAGAAGAGTTAAACAAAGTCAAAGAAGGCCTCAGGTTTCTATCTAAAATGTTCAACCAAGTTAAAATCTCGGGGAACTGTGTGGATTACACCTACATGTCTCCCTCTCCTAAAGATCGATTGCCAGAGAAGTTCAAAATGCCAAATCTAAAAAAATTTGGAGGTAGTGGAACTTCGGTCATACACTTATATAGCTATCACCATGCCATGACTTTTCTCAGAGCATCAGAATAGATAATGACACTGATGTTGTAATAAACTTTTGAAAAAAAGGCCCTCCAGTGGTTCCTGTTACTTGAAGAATCTAGATTCCATAGTTAGGAGGATGTGACCTGGGAATTTATGACTCAGTATAAGTACAAAGAAGAGCTATAGGTTACCCATAGAGACCCGAAACTGCTTAAGTAAAACCTGAGTGAATCGATTAGTAGCTTAATAGAAATATGGAGGAGAAGGCTGCCACTACGACAAATTCGCAGTCAGAAGAAGAATAAATAGGCATTTTGAAGAAGAACTTCCATACACATATCAAAACTTCAATAGTAAGACAACACTCCCCTTACTTTAGAGCACTCCGAAAAGAAGGGGCACAAATCGAAGAAGGTGTCAAAAGTGAGAAAGGTAAATCTGAGTCGAAGAGGCTAATCGATCAGTTTACCCCTCAAAAGTATGATAAGCCGACTAATACCACATTCTTAACTATAAACAACACCTCTCAACCTTCTACCTCATGGACAAGCCTAACTCCATGCCCCTTTGTCAGAATTTTATCAATCCCTTCTAGATGGAAATCTTACCAAACCTCTGGAACCCGACCATTACCAGATCCTTTTCCTCAAAATTTTATGCATGATGCTCATTGTGACTTCCACTAAATCATCGGGCACACCACCAATCAGTGTTTTCATCAAAAAATGTCACCCAAATCCTTACAGATAAATGGATCATTTACCCTCTAGCTAATCCTAAACTCAATACCACTCAGAACCCTCCCCAAGCACACCGGACCTGGGTAAATGCTATCTTTTAGAAGAAAATCTAGAATTCGACCATTCTACTCAAATTAATCCCATCGAAGCATCCAGCTCATCTACCATCTCACCCAAACCACTTAATATTTATCCTTCATTCCTCTTACATTGTGAGAATCTTGTTGACCAAGCTCTATACCTCCACACCAAGGCCTACATAGTCATTCGTACACATTCAGAAGGAGGAGGCATGGAATTGCTCGCGGTCTTGGATAAGCTTTGGGAATTTTAGCTGAAATTACCCTAAAAATGACCCTCGGAGAAAATAATTGTGAGAAGATCAGAGCCATGTTCATGGAAGTCCAAAAATGGGCTCAACAATCCGATTAATGGTTCGTATCAGCGAAAGAATTCAATTTCGATGACATTGTTCAGTTATGTCTCATGTGTTCATTAAGAAGTATGTATTGCTCCGAGATGCTCATGGTCTTGAAAATCCAAGGGCATCTATTTCCTTTCTTCCAAAACTTACTTATTAATTGGTAAGACTTGTATGACGAGGCCATGGAGGTTATGGAATACAATGAACGTTAATAGAAAAATTACATTATTGCCACTGGATGGAAGAAGTATTTTAATAGCTCAGATAATGAATCAAATAGTAGATAATTTGAATCAGTTGCATCCTTGTGCAGAATGATTTATTTCAAGGAATTACTAAAAAGGATTAGTGATGTATCCATCTCACCCGAGGTTAATAAAGACATCAGGTTTCTATTCTTCCCTACCTCTATAAATAACATGACCCAATCCAGAAAACACTACAAATATCTTATCCTCCCATACGCAGGTACAAATAGGTGGAAAAGGGTCATTTAAGAAATCCTGATTGCAGTATAAGAAATTAGGGTCCTCGAGAAACTTAAAAAGACCCAGGCCAATATCACTCTCTAGGGAATTACCATGTCCTCCCAATCTCACATAAATGCTCTGATAAAACTCCTCATAGGACCCTCAGTTACTCCCACTATAACTTACGAATAAGTAATACAAATGGTAGGATCTTTGACTAAAACAAGACACGTTTCCTTCTCCGAGGAGGAAATCCCCAAGATCGGTCATTTCCATAACAACGCTCTCAATATCTCAATCAAAGTCATGGGAAAATAGTTCCACTAGCACTTGTTGATAATGGGTCTACTCTAAACATTTGCCCATTAAGGACTCTCAACTTCCTAGGGATAAAGTTCAATGACCTCATTCAAACTTTTATCGTGCATGATTATGATAATACTCGTCAAGAGGTCATAGGCTCTATAAAACTCACATTAGGGACTGGTCCTATTTTCCCTAAAACCAAGGTTTACGTCATCGATATACCTTCCTGAGTATACTTGCTCCTTGGCCGCCCTTGGCTCCACAGTATTCGAGGTGTATTTTCTTCCTTCATCGAAAATTAAAATTCTTCGCTAATGATTAGCTCATCACTATTCTCGGGTATGACGACAACTTTAATGGTTTCGACACGAGCAACATAGTTTTAGAAATCCAGCATGGGGTTAACGATATGTTCCTCTTACGATTTAAGATTGATCAACTTCTTATCCCAATTGTTGATATTCTAAAAACTGAGTCTGCCTGAAGTACAACCCATACGGTAATGTCAATATTATTCAAATCTTCCAAAATATGCATTTCATGCCCCAAATGGGGTTGGGTCACTGTCAACAAGGATCCTCCAATCAAAAATTTTGAAGGATGTCTTTCCCCCTACGACCTGGGTTACCAACCATACTAGATGAACTCATGACACTTTTCCAGCCATACCGAAAGAGAATCTTGAAAAAATAGAAGATAATATCAGGAGATTCCATTAATGGAATATTTGTTAAAAAGGGTGAAGAATTCACATTCTGAGGATTCCTTGAGCCATGGTATAACCCTATGGAGAAAAAGATGAATCCAAGATTTCAAATTTTCTTTGAAGATGAGGTTACTTGAGATGAAGAATAGAAACACGAGGTGGAGCCTCTGACCATCAAAGCCGTGGAATGCACTAAAAACTCCAAAGGCAGTAACGATGATGAACATTTGGATCTATATAAACTAGGGTTGAATCTCTGCATAATCTACACGGGGGCCGTGCCATCTAACCCATTCAAAAAGATCACCACTACTAATAAACCACTCCTCAACTGGAAGACCATTGCAATCAATCTTACCAAGTCAATTTGAATCCTAATGTTCACCCCATCTAAGAAACACTAGAACCTACCACTTTTTCTTCTATCAGTCATGTAATTATATATAAGGACTCCTTTGATGAGGTCCTCATCCTTGTATTTCTTAAAAAGATTTTAATGAAATGAATAATGATTTCGAATATCTAGTTGTTACTTATATTAACTTCCTTGATTATAATCAAACAATTGATGAAGATGATCTAATAAATGAACAATTCTTAACAGATCTCAATAAGGAAACAACTAAACAACATAATCACATTCAAATTAGCGAGGATAAATTAAACTTGATGAGCAACAAAAAGTGTGTGCTATGTGTGTACTTATGGCTCAAGTGCAAAGTCGCTCAAGAAATGAACCCGGTAAGATGGGGTGGTCAAATCCTCAGGGAATAGGCCGCTAACGATGGAGGTAGGGATATTTTCCTAAATTTAATATTTGACACATAAAAGAAAAGAAAATGTGATGATTCTTACTTTAAATGATCTAAAAACTATTTAAGTAACTTAAGCTTTGAAATTGCAAATTAAATTAATCAAAGCAAAAACTGAATTTTGATTTTAAAATAATTTTAGAAAATGAGGTCGGGATCCAATCCCCCAAAACGTAGATTTTCTCAAATAAATATAAAATTTTATAAATTAATTAATTAATTCAAAGAAAAGAAACAAATCAATTCGAAGCACCAAATATGTTTGGGTGCTAACCCTCGTGATAATTGGTCAACAAAGTAATATGCGCCAATGATATAGTCACCCGAACATATACTTCATCCTCAAACACTCAGGTTTCTTTTGACAAACTAAGTTAAGAGGCCTACAATATTAGTCTTGATCAAATATCAAACTTGAGAAACTAAAATTTTAATTATGGAAAATTTTAAATTTAAAGTCAAAAACCCTAGGTTGAGTTCAAGTTCCCAAACCCGCGAATAATTTTGCTAGACATGGAATTAAATTCTATGCGAATCATATTAATCATGCAAGCATTCATATTGAAATATCAAGAAGAAAAGATTTAGAATTTAATACCAACTGAGAAAAAATTAATTTGCAAGAATGAAGAACTTCACTTTAAGTAAGAAAATCTTGAAATTGCGAGAAATTGACTTTATTGATGAACAAAAGCTATAGTCTTTAATTAATTGAATCTCTAATGATTGTAAATCAAATATCCCTTCAATAAGATGTAAAGTATATTTATTTAGGTTCCTAATAGCTCTAATAGGGCCCACAATTGGCCAAAGTGCTAAACATAGGACTCAACAACTCTATCTACAAAATACGAAAAGATAAAGCATCCCGCAAAAAACCTAACCCTAGAGTCAAACCGAATCGGTTTGGACTTAACCCTTAAGGCAAGTGAACCGGTTCGATTCAGAACCGAACCGGTTCGATTTTTGGTATTGTTTTGTGCTCAGGTAGTTGTAATGCCTTTTCACTATTTACAGTTACTACCCTCGAACTTTTCTCCAACTTCAAATAACAATAGGTTCATTAGTATAACTCAAATTGAGGTGTTGTTTCTTCATATTTTCTCGTGAACTCGAGATTTTAAACTTTCATATTGACTCCTTCTTCGAGTTTTGTATCAACAATTACCGATTCGCTCTTGACTATCCTCTCTCGCATTATTTTCATCATTTTATGCTCTTATCTTCTACCCAAATGAATGAATAACCTTTAAAAACGGAAATACACAGAGCAAGAAACACTCGCTAAAAATTTTAGTTGCAATAAATATGAGCTAAGTTCAGGATAAATGCGATATGCGGGACCGTAAAAATAAAAAATTAGGGAAGTAAATATGAAATATTCGTGTCGAATCAAATCCCCTAACTTAAGACGTTGCTAGTCCTTAGCAATATAAAAGCATAAAAGATAGGGACCAAAAATATCAATTATTGCTTAAAGGATAAAATAATTTTTTTTTGCGGGAATGCGTTTGCATTTAGCGTATGCGACAAGCCGTTAAACTCCTAGGTTACCCTAGTAGGACGAATGGTGTCTCGCGAGGGTTGCGGTGAATTTACCCATAAAATTCACTCTGTACCACATGGTGAACTCAAAGGAAAAATCAAAATCATTAAAGACCGTACAATTTAGATTCCACAAAAATAGTCAAAAAGTTTTATTAAACAAATCTCAATTCGTAATGTGTTTGTGCGAGGCCGAAAAATAGCTGTTAACTTCCACTGATTGGTCATTACATTACTTTCTGAAAATTGGTTTTGCTTTCAATTTCGCACGGCATGCCCTCGCAAACAAATCACTCGGATAATGACTTTTTCTCTCGGTGTGCACAAAACTAAAAGTAAATATAATTGACACGAGTTCACGCACACAAATTGAAAGACTAAAATTTTTATAGTGAAAAGATCTCATGAACGGATTACGGTCATTGAAAAATGGAAAAATATCATTCTTTATTCGCACTGATTTATCTCATTGTTATATTTTGTGTCTTTAGTTCTCCATGCGGTGATCGATTTCTTTATTTAGACCCAGTTATGACTTTTTCCGGGTTAAGGGTATTTTGGGGACAAATGGTAATTTCAAAATTTTTTAAGTTGGAAATTTATACTTGTGAAGGTCCGTCGGTACCTTTTTAGGATTTTCCTCATTTACCCCTTTTTTTCATTTCCCGTACTTTTCTATTTTCCATGTTTTTTCTATTTTTATTTGATCATTTTTCTGCTTTTCTGCACTTTTTCTGAGTCGTATGGACTTAAAATTCTAAATTTTTTCAATTTTCACAACTCGGGATCAGTTTCGATTTTTCGAATTAACAAACAAAAGGGATATAAATATTTTCCTCAATTTGGCTTTCAATAGTTGGATTTTTTTGAAATTTTATGGCAAATATTTTAGGATAACAAACAATGGCCTTACTTTGAGATCAATTTTTGAGACATTTTTAGGTGCACTTTAACGTTTTTCGTAATCGATCAAAATAATGATTTGGAGATCTATGACGATTTTACCACTCAGGGAAAGTTTGAGTTATTTTTTTCTCGAATTGATTTAAATTACCCGAAAATGAGGAATGACACAAAAATCTCACCGGGTCTCCACATTTATTCTTATAACTCATTAATTTTCGTTCAATTTCAGTTTTAGATCAATTTTGGCTATTGGTGATTTATTGAATTTCGATAAGGGCATATTAATTTTTAATGAATTTCCATTTTAAATTACTCCACTATTGGTGATTTTCACCCATTTGCGGCACATTTTCTAGCCTAAGTGTGCCTATTTTTAAATTCGGGTCCTATTCTCAAACCGAAAGTATAAAGAGTATGCCGTCGATTGCGATGACTTACATTGAACATGCATGAGGTGTTCGTATCGCTTGAGTTTCGTTTGAGGGATTTTACTACTTTTCGCCCACTCGCGGCACATTTTCAAGTCTAAGTCTGCCTATTTTCAAATTGGGTCCTATTTTCAAACAGGAAGTCTCGCGACTATGCAACGGATTGCTACGAGTTACGTTGAGCATGCATGAGGTGTTCATACCACTTGCGAGGCCGTTTTGGGGCTGTTGGTTGTTTTCGTCCACTCGCAACATATTTTCAAGCCTAAGTGTGACTATTTTTAAAATTTTGTTCTATTCTCATACCGGGAGTCCTGCCACTACGCGGTTGGTTGCTATGAGTTACGCTGGATACACATGAGGTGTTCGTTACACTTGCGGGGCCATTTGGGGGGCTGTTGGCCCACTCATACAACGTTTTCAAGCTCAAGTGTGCCTATTTTTAAATTCAGGTCCTATTATTAAATTGGGAGTTCGATAACTATGTGGTTGGTTGCTATGAGTTAAGTTGGACACGCATGAGGTGTTCACGCCACTTGTGAGGCTATTTGGGGGATCTTGATAGTTTTCGCCCGCTCGTAGTTCATTTTCAAGCCTAAGTTTGCCTATTTTCAAATTTGGCTCCTACTCTCAAAATGAGAGTTCTGTGACTACGTGACCTATTTCTACGAACTAAATTGGATATGCACGAGGTGTTCGTGCCACTTGTGGGGCTGTTTGGGGGTTGTTGGTGATTTTGCCCATTCGCTACATGTTTTCGAGCCTAAGTGTGTCTATTTTAAAATTTGGTTCATATTCTCAAATCAGGCGTCCCACAAATAGGCAACTGATTGCTACGAGTAACTTTGGACAGGCAAGAGGGGTTCGTACAACTTACAGGGCTATTTCGCCCACTCGCGGCACATTTTCAGGCCAAAGTATGCCTAGTTTCAAATTTGGGTTCTATTATCTGACCCGAAGTCCAGGGACAATACGCTCGATTACTACGAGTTATGTTGGACACATATGAGGTGTTCGTGCCACTTGTGGGGCCGTTTGAGGATTGTTTGTGGTTTTCGCCCACTTGAGGCACATTTTTAAGCCTAAGTGTGCCTATTTTCAAATTTGGGTCCTACTCTCAAACCAGGAGTCTCGTGACTATGTGTCTAGTTGTACGAGGTTTGTTTGGCATGCATGAGGTGTTCATGTCACTTGAAGGACTATTTGGGGGTGGGGGGGCTCTTAGTGATTTTCTTCTACTTGTGGTACGTCTTCAAGCCTATGTGTGCCTATGTTTAATTTTGGGTCATATCCTCAAATCGGAAGTCCCGTAACTATTAGAATGGTTGCTACGAGTTACGTTATAAATGCATGAGGTGTTCATGCCACTTACAAGGCCTATTGGTGGTTGTCGCCCACTCACGACACATTTTTAAGCCCAAGTGTGTCTATTTTCAAATTTGGGTCCTATTATCAAACTGGGAGTCCCGCCACTACACGAGCGGTTGCTACGAGTTACGTTGGACACACACAAGGACTGAGAGTCCCGCGACTATGTGGTTGGTTGCTATAAATTACTTTGGACACACATGAGGTATTCGTGCCACTTGTAGGGCCGTTTGGGAGTCATTGACTATTTTTTCCCACTCGCGACATGTTTTCAAACCTAAGCGTACCTATTGTTATGTTTGGGTCCTATTTTTAAATCGAGAGTTTCACGACAATCCGATCGATTGCTACTTGTTACATTAGACAAGTACGAGGGGTTCGTGCCACTTACAATGGAGTTTGGGGGAAATTAGTGGTTTTCACCCACTAACGACACATTTTGAAGCCTAAGTGTGCCTATTTTGAAATTCGGATCCTATTCGCAAACGAAAAGTTGAGCGACTACACAACTGGTTGATACTAGTCACGTTGGACATACATGAGGTGTTTGTACGACTTGGAGGGCCATTTGAGGCTATTAGTGGTTTTTGCCCACTCGCTGCACGTTTTAAAGCCTAAGTGTGACAATTTTCAAATTCTGGTCATATTCTCAAATCGAGAGTCCCACAACTACGCGGTCAGTTGCTATGATAACCAATAATTATCAAAACACTATCAAATATCCAAACTAATAATTATACCGTACTCCTTCTAACATACTATCCAGCAACCAAACCAATAACAAATAATAATCCAACAACTAGACAAAACCAATAATTATCACGTACTCCTTTTATCTTCAAAAATATTTAAAAAATTTAAAATATTATGCCTATAAATTATATAAAAAAGGTTAGTTAAAGTAAAGAATATCTAGTCCCTGTGATCCAAGAAGTCCATTAAATAAATTATTCTGAATGTGTGATTTGACCAAATTGATCCTAGAGCCCCCAGCCTATTCTTGTACATGTACATTCATTCATTTATTTCATTGATACAATCTTCATAAAATGAAGATAAAATTAGCAACCTACTTGGGATAAAAATCAACATTACTGATATCCTCAAAATTTAGAAACTCATCACCAACTTAGAGTTTCCAAATTTTGAGAATATTAGTGATGTTGATTTTTGTCCGATGTGAGAAGTTTATTTTCCTTAATTTTATGAACATTATATCAATGAAACTAATCAATAAATGTATAGGTACCGGAATACGTGGAAATTTAACTGGGTTGGTCCAATCATGAACTTAGGAGACTCTATTCTCAAACCGAGCGTCTCGTGAAAGGTGTTCGTGCCTCCCCAGAATTCGATTGAACATAACATATTATCGAAAGATAACTTACATGACTCCAAATCAATATTTATTAGAAGAAAAATGACAGTTGTTCCTTAAATAAGATTAAGTACTATCCATCATTAGCATGTACAATAGTGAAGAATTAACAATGACCCTTCGTTTAATTCTTCACTATTGTACATGCTAATGATGGAGAGCACCTAATCTTATTTTAGGAACAATTTTAACTTTCTTGCCAATAAATATTAATTTAGATTCTTGTAAGTTAACTTTCGATGATATGTTATCCTCAAGCATATAGTTCCCAGCAGCTACTTCTGCAATTGAATAGGGTAAAATTGGTATATTTCACTATCGTCGTATTACAGAACACACATGCATTACATAAGAAAACTTTTGAAATGTCACAACTAAATATAGATAAATCATATTAAATATTCGTAAATTAAACTAAATATCCATACATCAAACTGAACATTCATACATCAAAGTAAAGCATTAATATAATGCCAATATCATAATAGGATAAAAATAAGATTGACAAGGATCAAATAATATTTTAATACCCAATCTACCTCGAAATAAATTAAAAGATACTTTAAATTAGGGTCATTTTCAAGAGATATCTGGAACTCATTTGGAGCCTTTAACGCATCTACTTGAGTAGTCATACCCTTTCGTACATGCACAATAATAGACCCGTTTCCAACGTTTATGCACTTTGATTACAATACATTCTTTACATTCTAAAAGGAACAAATAAAAGGCTCGTCGACTATGCGATCTTTACTCTTTGATAAATTTACCATAACAAGCTTAGAGTCAAGATCAACTTTGCAAGCATTCGTAGTATCCTCCACGTCAATCCAATCACAATAGAATACGATCTTTATGAAATTTAAGTAATCGAGTTCTATGATTTGTGGAATTATCCCATAATAGGTTAGCACCGTATCTTTTGGATTCTTTTGCTAGCGACATTCGTAGTTAAGGCAGAAATTAAAATTCCACTATTTTATGTCAAAATATTTTCCTCATATGGATATGAAACAAAATCAAAACCATTGAGATGGAAGTGTCGGGAGCACTAGATAGGGTTGTTGGAGCAACATGGGTCTTTTTCCTACTTGTACGTGGAGTCATATTTGGAGTAAGGGAAAGAACCACAGGTAGAGTTATGAATTGCTCAATAATTGGTGATGAAAATTCTTGTTGTAGTCCATGAGATGATGATCCTCATTGGGGTTCCACCTCATTACTTGGTACATTTTTCATTGCCTCCCAACATCATTTTCAAAAATAAAAATTAATAAGCAACTAAATAATTATAATAATATGAAATTATAACTAACTAACCAAGTTTTTATATATATATATATATATATATATATACACCTTTTCAGAGTAAGACTTTTAGAATATGTTCAATGCATCTGATCTCTATCCATTCGGTATTATTTTTTAAAAACCTATGGATTTTTGCATGTGGATAACTAGGAGAAAGATTATATATGATTGATGTATAGATATTCATGACATGAACTATGAATCCCATACCCTTTAACTTATTGGCAATATTCAATTTTACGAGCGTATGTTGTGATACATCACAATCTATATCAATGCTCTCTTTACATAGTTATATCCATAACGGTGAATTTTTGTCAATCCTTCTCTAACAACATAAACAAGTTTAGGGCTACATTGGGTATGTAAATGTATTATATTCTCTATAACGTCATCCCATCATTCTAGTAGGGAAAATAGCATACGATCGAACACGTACTCTTGATGGAGATCAACTCCACGATTTGCAAGGTAGTTAAATTATTCGATCTTCTTATTCTCATACCTATAAATAAGAGTACCCTCTATATGGCACTCACTAATAAAAGACGTATATGTGAGGTCCAATTGCAACCTCTAGTATTCTTGTGATTATCACTATGTCGCATTTTTCCTGAGAATAATATACGAGGGCATGAATATGAATCCTACAAATAAGGGATCTAATTAACTAATAACTATTTATTCTTTTTCAACCGATCCAATTTAAGTTTATCTTATTTTAACATATGAGGTATAAGGGTATATTAGTTTGATTAAGGTTTTGATTTATCACTACCCTTAGCTTAACCCCGAGCATATTGGATCTCACTGAAGTAAAATCCAAACAAGAACCCGCCATAAGTGTTAAGACACATTTTGTTAGGGTTTATTATGAGAGAATTTAAAAGTATATATGTATTATCAATCCAAGAAATGGAACATACTATCGAACAACCAATGATTATCCCGTATTCCTTCTATCATTTACGTTATAAAACACATACTAATAATCACAATATCTCACTAAAGTAGGGTCATTTCTCATTAAACATATACACGAAGATAAAGGTTTTAATTTTAATTAGGGTTAAAATAAATAAACATATACATGTACATGAAATTTAAGGTTTCAATTTTATTGAGGGCTAAAATAAATACATATAAACATATACAAGAAGATTATGGCTTTAATTTTAACTAGGGTTAAAATAAACAGATATTAACAAATACATGAAAACTAAGGTATCAATTTTAATTAGGAATAAAATAAATATATATTAACATATACATGAAAATTAGGGTTTCAATTTTAATTAGGATTAAAATAAACACACATTAACATATACATCAAAATTAAGGTTTCAAAACTTGTTAGGGTTCAAATAAACACCCATTAACCAATACACACATACATTTACACACACACAATATACACACACGCACACGTGCACATGCACACACACACATATATACAGACACAGTATACATACACACATTGCACGATATATTCACACACATATGCAGACCTATACATACACACACACACACACACACACACACACATATATATATATATATATATATATATATATATATATATATATATATATATATATATATAGAGAGAGAGAGAGAGAGAGAGAGAGAGAGAGAGAGAGAAATGTTACCTATGAAATTGATAGAGAGAGGAAGTCGAAAAATAGAGAGGAATCTGGATAGAGAGGACGCCAGATAGGGTTTGGGGGTCTGAGAAAGAGAGAGTTCCTGTGAAAATAAATAGGCTAGTTTGGGAGTTTTAATATAAAGAGACTGGTTACAACCCAAAGCCATGATCCAAATCCATTACCCTATTTTTTCCACATTAGCAATTGTGACCATGCCATTATAATAGGACCGGTCACGACCCTAAACTGTGACCACACTTTATGACCATTTCAAATTGGTCATGGACCAAGGTCGTGACCCCTTTGGAGGTAATCTTGGCAATGATCATGGATATGGTCACGACCATAGTCCATGACTAGTGTTAAAGGGAAATTTGGCATTATTTTGGAGCTATTATGGTCACGCCATGGTCACGGATGAGGGTCGTGACCTACCATGGTCAGGGATAAAGGCCGTGACCAACTCTAGCCAGGTTCATGACATTTTATCATCATGGAACTGGTCACACATTTATTGGCTATAGTCACGGATTTGGGTCGTGACCAATTGACCACAGACCAAAGACGTGATGAGGTTGGTGTGATTATCCGCCAAATTTGTTGTAGTGAAAGGGTCTTGTAAAATAGGCGGGCAATGTGATCATAAATCGGGTCCTCATCACGGGGGTACCAATTGTGCCAGTCAAATTTAGAGAAGAGGGACCAACATTCTTAAGGATATTGTCCCAAACAATGCGTCCCTCAATAAACATGGTCCAAAGGGCACCAAAATATGCATGGTACCAATCCCATTCTTGGGGAGAACGAAACATGCCACGCTCATCGCCTTCTTTCTCATCAGTTGAGTTTTACTTTTTAGGTATTGCGCAGGTGCTATAGAGGTTATGGGATAGGAATTTAAGAGAATTCTAGGAAAAATGAAGAATGGTAGGTGTGAGAGGAATGGGGCTTAATTATAGGTTGGAAAGGGAAGGAAAATGAAGGTTTGGTTTAAGGGTAATAATTGCGATTGGTTGGTGAGAGGTTTGAAAGATGGAGAGAGTGTATTTGAGGGTGAATCATGTATGGAGGGAATAAGAAAGGGATTGGATAACTTCCATGGTTCACCGACATTATCCAAATTGAAGCTTCCATGGTTCACCGACATTATCCAAATTAAGGTTCAACCTCTTAATGTCTGAAACCACTTTGTGTTCTAACTTGACGGAGAGGTGGAAAGGTTTCTCATACACAAAGTGGAATATGGACATCCCGAGGGGGTCATCTTAAGCGGTCTGATAAGCCCATAACGCATCAAGTAATTGGATAGAACAATCTCGATAATTGGGATTAACTGTCTTTTCGAGTATATTTTTTATCTCTCGATTAGCTAGCTCGGCCTGTCCATTTATTTACGGGTGGTAAGTTATCCCAACCTTCTGGACAACTCCATACTTACTCATTAACTTCTCAAACGGATTATTACACAGTGCGAATTGTTGTCACTAATGACGACTTTGGGAGTGGGAGCACCAAAATGAGAAAGTAAGCATTCATGAATGAAATTTACCACCACCTTACTGTCATTCATGCATCTAGATATCACCTCTACTCATTTTAACACATAGTCTATAATAACAAGGTGTAGCGAAAGCTAAAAGAGGTAAGAAAGGGTCCCGTAAAGTCAGAGAAAGCTAAAACAGGGAAGAAAAGGTTCCATGAAGTCGATACCCCAACAGTCAAACATTACAATAATGAGGATAGGGGTTAAAGGCATCATGTCACGTCTAGTAATAGTGCCTGTATTTTGACATCTCTCATACGAAGGAAAAAAACATTCACATCCTGAAAAATAGTGGTCCAATAGTGACCGCAATGAAGAATCTTTACGATCGTCTTTTGCATGGTAAAATAGGCTCCACATTCTTTAAAATGGAAAAAACATATGACACTTTGGATCTCATCATCCATTATATACTTTCGGATTATTTAGTCTGTGTAAAACTTAAATAAATAGGGATCTTCATAAAAGAACACACATGACGAAGTGAAGAATTTCCTCTTCTCTTGCGGAGTCCAATCAGGTGGAATGACCCACCATCACTAGATAGTTCATGATGTCTACAAACCAAGGTAGAGAGGAAGTGGCTGAAAGTTTCTCATCCAAAAAATATTTATATATAGGCACGGGATCTTGAGGCACGTTGGATGAAAGCTTAGACAAGTTGTCGGCTATAATGTTTTCTACTCCCTTCTTATCTTTGATGGAAAGGTCAAATTCTTAGAGTAGGAATATCAACTTAATGAGGCGTAGATTGGCATCCTTCTTGGAAAGGACGCATTTTAGTGCCGCGTAGTCGGTAAAGCATATGATGGGTTACCCGATAAGAAATGAACGGAACTTTTTAAAGGAAAACACTACTGCTAGCAACTCGTTCTCCATGGTGGTGTACTTTAATTATGGCCGGATTAAATTCCGGCTAGCATAGTAAATGACATGGGCCTTCTTATCTCCCATTTTCCCGAAAATAGCCCCTATCAGATAGTCACTCGCATCACACACTAGCTTAAATGGAGGGGTATAATCCAGAGCTTGCATGGTGGGATCAAAGATGAGCATACTATTTAATTTCTTAAATGCCTCTCAGCACTCTTCGCTCCACTCGAAAGGGGCATCCTTAACAAGTAAGTTACATAAGGGTTTAGCTATGAAGCTGAAATCCTTAATAAACCTACGATAGAATCGTACATGTCCTAAAAATGAAAGCATGTCTTTGAGTAACTTGGGTGGGGAAGTTCAGCAATGATGTTAATTTTTTCCCTATCCACTTCAATCCCCTTTGATGAAACCATGTGGCCTAGACCTACTCCTTTGTTAACCATGAAATGGCATTTCTCCCAATTTACCACTAGGATATTTTCCACACATCGAGCAAGTACTTTCTCAAGGTAAGAAAGACATTGGTGAATAAAGAGAGGCCAAAAATGCTAAAGTCATCCACAAACACCTCAAGGCCTCTCTCAACCATGTCGTTAAAAAGACTTAACATGCACATTTAAAAGGTCATGGGTGTATTACATAACCTAAATGGCATCCTTTTATGCCAAAAGTGTTAAAAGGGCATGCGAAGGTGGCCTTTTCTTGATCAAGCACGTCCACCTCTATATGGTTATAACTCAAATAACTGTCTAAAAATAGTAAAATGGGTGGCCGGACACTCTCTCGAGCATTTGGTCCATGAACGAAAAAGGAAAGTGATCTTTTTTATTACCGGCATTAAGTTTTTAGTAATTAATGCAAACATGCTAAACTAAAAGTGAGAAAGGGATCAAAGCATACCATACCAAACTAAAAGAGATTCTTGAAATGCCACCACTTATGATAGAAAAAGAAGTTTGTGATGAAAAATCTAAAACATCAATCGGTTCATCAACCAACTGACTTCCATCTATGAGCCCATTTTCAAATTTCTTTGGAAATATTCAACCAAAGTCTAGAACTAGGCATGTCAAGAAACCTTTGAAAAAGTCAAGCAATACCTCACCCGATATTAGGTGCTCATGCCTCCATAGTAAGGTCTCCCTTCCTCCTATATCATAGACACTGCAGTAGAGGATATTCCATCCCAATACATCGAAGACTCATGTAAGGATAGAGTCGTCTACTACACAGGGCGAAAGCTAAAATGGTATGAAATAAACCCCACATGAATGTGGATCCCACATGAATAGTCATATGCTTGATAAAATATCATCTCTCAAGGATATTATTAAACCGCACCATGGTTCAAGATTACGTTGCTTATGTCTAATGATGCCTCAAATGCTAGTAGTTTGCTAACCTTCAATACTTGCCTCCTCGAAAGTTGTATAACATGACGTTTCCCTAGGCCTTCTGCACTTAGGGCATATAAATTATTGGGAAAGTTACTCTGAGGGAATCAAATGGGCATGAATTCATCATGGTCTCCAACGACAACTTCAAAAAAATAGGTTAAAGTCGAGTCTGACGCAGTATTGAATGTAAAGAAAGTAACCTAGTTCATCAAAAAATCATCCGTCGATACGGAGTTCCCAACGAGATGGTATTAGACAATGGGATCCATTTCACTGAGGTCATAGAATTATTTGATGAGTATAAAATCAAAAGCCATAAGTACTCTTACTACCGATCGCATACCAAAGGGGTTGTCGAAGCCACTAATAAAAGCCTTAAGACCATCACCAGCAAAATGACCAGAAGTTTTAAAGATTGGGCAGACCGAATCCTAAACAGTCTTTGGGCTACCATACCTCCATCATAACTCCCACTGAGGCTATCCCTCCCTAGTATATAGAAAGGAGGCAGTCTTACCTATCGAACTTAAAACACCTTCCCTACATGTTATGCTCGAAATTCAGGGAAGGGAAGAAGATTGGAAACAAAGCCATTATGACGAACTCGTACTCTTGGATAAAAGAAGAATTAAAGCCTTATATCATATATAAGGGTATCATCGCTGCATTTAGTGATCATTCAATAAAAAGTCAAATACCGCAATGTGAAAGAAGGAGATCATGCTGTGCCATTTTCGACCCGAGAATGAAGTTTAAGCCCAACTAGAGGAGACCCTGAATTGTAAAGAAAATTATGTCAGGTGGCACCCCTATGCTCACAGACCTCGATGGAGAAGAGATGGTGCGTTCAGTCAATTTGGATTGCCTTAAGAAAAATTACCCCTAGTCCGAAATCTCATTACACTACGACTCTCCTCACCTCCTTTCTATTCTTTAAAAAATTCTCTCTCCTCTCTACTCAAAACTACGTAGGATCGGATCCTCCTAAGAAATCAAATTATTAAATAAACACTCACAATTTTCAAAATCCCACAAATTTACATAGGTAACCCATAAAATACATTGGGCACAGTCTTTTCTCTTTCATAAAATGCTTTTCTTTTCTCCCACCGAAAACATTAGTCTCTCTCATTTTTTAAACACATGAAAGGATTATGTATGACTTAGAGATCAATATAGATGATTAAAAAAATAAACTCTTCAAAGGCAGAACAAAATATGTCAAAAATATCATCCCATTTATTTATTAAATATGAAACATGGCGATTACATAACACATCAATGATAGGAATGAAGAACAACAAAATACCTTGCAAACTCACCAAAACTACACACAAACACACATATTACAAAACTCTCCTCCCATGTTCTCATAAAACCCACTTCAACTGCCAGACGGATCCGCCTCATCATCATTTTTGGTACTCGGAGAACCTCAATAATCCTAATCTCGACTACGCTTTCGTATCCACTCTATGCGACTGTATTCCTTGATCATCTTTGATGAAACCACAACACCCTCCTTTAGAGCATCAAACATCACAATCCACCTTACTCTAGTCTCCTCGGCACAAACCCTCACAATTACCTTCTTCCATATCCATTTCAAATAATTCCCAGGTATGAACCTAGGCTCCCCGTTAAACTGAAATAGACGTGTAAATAGTCGGCGGTGCTGCCACAATGGTCCCATAATCAAACTCAGAGATTCAGTCAAATCTTTAACAAGATAGAGATTAGTTATACGAGGAAGAACAATCTTCTCCTAGTCTACTTGACACAAAAGTCACTGAGGAAAAAAGAATATAGCCTAGCAAAGGCCTATTAATCGGATAAAATAGTAGCCACCCAGTTGTAGAACAGGCTGTAGGTTACCCGAACATGGCACTGTCCAGTGAAGATTTCTAGCCCTATGCTCCACAAGACAATTCATCCAATTCTCCATAGATGGGCTAATGCTGAAAAAAGACCATGCAAAGAAATTTGGAACACCCGTTAGAGGGTACTCATGGGAGCCATCAAGTGCAGTCTCTCCGATAACCACATAAATATCATCATTGGACTACCCCATAAAAAAATGTTTCGGCCTTCCTACCTATCATCTAGGTTGCTCAGAGTCTCCAAGAGTATGAAAACTACAGGATTATAATAATGGGACGTCCACATCAGAATCGTGGCCACCAGAGGGTCTGTCGCCATATCACCAGTTATTAAGAGCAGCCTCGCATTAAACCCTAAGGTTACAACACTAGCAAAGACATTATTGCTATAGTCGCTTTGACACACCGAACTTAGTACTAACAAAAGGAAAATTCTTCATCCATATACTAGTGGTCGGAAAACCAAAGGTACAATGTGAAATAACTCAGATAATGATGCCCCAGGGGAACGAGAGAGGTCTGACATAGCTGCAGCAACACTAGGATCAATGCCCAACATCATAGAAAACTCCTCGTATATGGGGAATACTTCATCTAAACTAAATCTAAACATATGGTTCAATGGTAGAAGAACTATAGTGTTGCTTTTAATAGTTTCTAGTATATATAACGATTACGCCATAATGTGACTGGACACAAACTACACTAATGAGTCGACAAGTAGGCCAGGGGTAAGTCGGTCATGCTTAGTTTGGGAAATTCTCATTTTCAATCTAGTAAGTCTTTGAACACACTTTTCAATAGTCCATACTATGAGAAGATTGTCCTACAGATTCGCGCATACTTGCCTTTTTTACTATGAGAATCCTCATTTAGATGTCAATAGGTGCTTCTGAGCCCCGTTTGACTCTGGTCAACTCTCAGATCTGGGAATGGCTTCATATATTTTGAAAGGGAACTAAATCCCCTTTCTAATGATCTCGACCATGCACGATTCGGACTTACGATTGGCATTTTATACCCATTTTTTTGAAAAAAAAACTTTTTGGACTATCTATAGGTACCCCAGACCTTTTGACTATAGGCAAAGGTATAGTTTACTTCGCTAACAAGGCAGGGTATGCTGATAGGCTGGCTAAGGCTTATGCTGATCGACAGGCCCCCTAAACCTTATTTTTTCTATTTAAGGTGGTCATATCCTCATTCCCAAGAACCCCTTTCATCAATCAGAACATTCTCTGCCTCGAAATAAATGTGTCATCATCGTAAAAATTCCATCTTCGAAGCATTCTCTCCATTTTTCTTACATCACTTTCATCTCACCTTTTGCCACCCATTTTATCCTTACTCTAGCACCATTCAACCACCATAAAAATTAGCCTACACTACCTCAAAATCAGTAGAAAAGTTCTATAGGAGGTCCATTTCTACATTTTTACATCTCATTTAATTAATGTTATTTATCTAATTTTTCCTTCACTTTTAATATATTTTTGTTTTATTTAAATTCCTCACCTCAAGGAATCTTTTTTATTATTATTAGTATACAGAAAACATATTTTCATAAAAAAAAGGCAAAAAGAGGGTTCACATTTAAACCCTAAAGTATAATTTCTCCGTTATTTTCACACTCTCTGCACTGGCGCACTTTTCTTTAACAAACTAAGGGAAATTCTAAATTTGGGTATATGGGTTAAACCCCTCCCTTGTGATATGTCGAACTACGTGAACTTTGATGCCTATTTTTGCTACGTAGGCATCTCGAGTCATTATTAAGATCCGAGTCCTAATTTGTTCATTATCTAGTTTGTATAAATCTCATATTTAGTAGTATTGAACGTATGCATACGCCTACATATTAGTGTTCCCTCCTGATGTGCACATTCACTTCCTTATAGTGAACAATGATTTGTTGGTCACTACCATTGTATTTTCACAATTATCTTTCTTTTATATACTCCTTAGAATGACTCCTCTTCGTCATTCCCTTAGTGAGGGTTGTATGATTTATTTTTCTCACTTATTTTCGCATCACACACGTTATACACATGAGTCACATCTTGGAGAAAAGAAGAGAATATTGTTATAGTCGATGAGAGACCAAATGGTCAAAATGGGTACATAACACCTTCCCATTTCGTAACTTAGTCCTCAGACCCTTGATTTATTTGGTTTCATATGCATCAGTTTATCGTTGATGATGTCCTTTCGGGGATGGCTACATTCTTTTGCCTGTTTTGAGAAAAATAGAATGGAGACTGAATTTTCGATATTTTCCTTGTCTTTTTATGGTAATCGATTTATATCTGTGGTAGCCCACAAAGATCACACGAGTGGCCGAAAGAAGACCTCCATCCTCGAATCCCCACACGCACTAAGAGATTGTAATTTTTCTCTCCATTAGGAACGAGCCCTTGCCGTAGGAATCCCATATGGCCACATTATACATATATTTTCCTCTTTATTTAATTACACTCCTTTCAAATATTCGTTCCCATAATGTGAACACGATGATTTCACTCCTCATACTCTTTTCACACATATATACACTTTGCACGCCATATACATATTTTATGAGAAAAAGAAGAACATTTTTAACCCATAAGAGAATGAAAGGACGAAATAGGTGCCTAACACATTCCCACTCCATAATTTATTCCCTGGACCATGATCTATCTTGTTTCATATGCATTAATTACTCTTTTGATGTCATTTCTTCAGGGGAAGCTATATCTTTTGCTTATTTTGAGTAAAATAGGTTGGCGACTCCATTTTATACATCTTCACCCCTTTTTTCGATGATCGATTTATGTCTATAGGACCCCACAAATATTGCGTGAGTGGTAAAACTAGAATTCTCTTCTTTAATCCCATCTTTATGCGAGGTATTTTTTTCTTTCGGGGCGCACCTAAAGAATCCTGAATGACCACAGAAGGAATGACTATGATAAAACCTTCTCGCCGATAACCATACTAAAATCAATCAACATTCCTTAATTTTAATACTGTTTTCTTTAATGGTAATTTTAACAAGTGCATCTACATGGTGCAACCCGAGGGATTCATAGCAAGAAGTCGAAAAAGCAAATTGTGTAACCTTAAGAGGTCTGTTTACAGACTAAATAATCATTAATGTCTTGAAACATTCGGTTTGATCAGGCAATACGTTTTTTTGATTTTGATCAAAGTTTGAGTAAAACTTGTGTATATACGAAGTACAACGAAACCTTGTTGATATTTCTGGTACTTTATATGGATGATATTATCTTAATTGGTAATAAAGTGGGAGTATTGTTTTCCATAAGACTCTGGTTGTCCAACTGGTTCAATATGAAGAACTTAGGAGAAGCCAATCACGTCCTTGCAATAAAGTTATTACAAGATTGAAGTAGTCAGATGTTAGTCTTATCCTAAAATAATTATCTCAATAATGTACTCATAAAGTTTAACATAGAAAATTCCGAGAAAGGATTTCCTCCTTTTAGTCATGCGGTCACTCTGTCTAAGGATCACTATCCTACAATACCTCACTAAATATAGAGGATGGAGAATATACTTAATGCTTTGACGGTGGGAAGCCTCGTGTATGCTATGTTGTGTACAAGACCAAATATATGATTTTCCATAGGCATGGTCAATAAATATTACTTTAATCTAGATGAGGAGCACTGAACTGCATTAAATCACACCTTAAGAACCTGGCATGGACTAGATGTTGGTTTACTCAGCGGATAGTTCTATACCTTTGGAGGTACAAATCCTTGATATTTTTAGTTAGATAAGGATTCTAGGACTTCTACCTAAAAACTTGGGTTTATTCTATGGGTTATGGCTGTTAGTTAATGAGTGTAAAGAAATTATGTACCGACGACACTAGCAAGGAGGCTAAAGTCATTGCCACTTTGGAGGCAACTAAAGAGGTTGTATAACTCATGAACTACCCAAGTCAGTTGGGTGAGGTTCCTTAAGTGAAGTCGGTCATTACATTTTATTATGATAGAGATAAGCATATTGAGCATAACCTGTTTTAAGGAATAAAACACAAGCGATGATAATATTGTGATAAAGATTGCAGCATACAACAACCTGATTAATCCTTCTATAAGTCAGGACCTTTGAGAAATAAGTAGATGGAATGGGTGTGAGATGCATTGACACGTGTCTTTAAGATTAAGTGGGAAATATTAAGGTTTTATTTTTAAAACTATTTTTATGAGGTTTATTATTTATTAATAAATTAATGTCTAAGCTAATTTTAAAATATTAATCATGTTTATAGGAATGCCTTATATATGATTGTAAATATATTATATATGTAAGTCAATTATACTTAGTAAAAATTCTGATGAGTTAGGTTTGGCTTGATCACGGAAGATCAGAATTCTAGTTCTAACATGGTCGAATTGTTCTAACATGATTGAATTGTTCACAACCTAAATATCGGTAAAGTTGTGTATATAGTCTTAGAAGTTTATCTTAACTAAAAAAAACCTATTTGATGGTTCGACAACTTATATGATAGTTCAGGAATGATCGTACTGGTGCATCAAGAATGTATTGAACACGACCAAGGAAGAGATTCAAGTCTAGGTGGTGACTAGATTAAACTTGCAAAATTTCACGGTTTGTAAAGGGTGCATGGATTCTTAATTTCGAGGGATATAAGAATTAGAATATTCACATAGTTATTATTTTGATTTGTTGATGGGTAAAATTCAATTTATTAGCTCAAAGCCTTTTGAGTTGGGCTGTCATTATAAATATATATATATATATATATATATATATATATATATATATATATATATATATATATATATATATATATATATATATATATATATATATATATATATATGAGAGAGCATATTTGAAGGAATTTGTATCTAGGATATATATTATGGATTGTGCTACCTCGTTGATAACTTATGAGTTTTAACTGTACATGTAAACCTGATTAGTGGATTATTTCATAATATGTTAGAGAATCAAATATGTTAAGTTTGGGAATCAAGAAATATAAGATCACTACACCAAATCTGTCGAATTGTCACGGTCGTTGACCTTGACAATTCTGGGCGAGATAAATTTTTTTGTCACGGTCATGTCACGATCGTGGACCGTGACAAGCTCGTTAGAATTTTCACGGTTTATGATTGTGACAAGCCCGTGACAGTTTATAAAAAATTGTCACGGTCATTGCCCGTGACAATTTTGGGCAGAATTGAAAAAAATTCTATTAGGCAGTATGGCCACTGCCACTGCCCAGAAGTATATTTGTACCTGTTATAGCAGCGTTGTACCTGTTCAAACATCATATATCCAAATAAACTAGAGATAATGCAAATATACATTCAAAATAAAAACATTATGCAAATGAGATAACTTCGCGTCATGCTATATTTTTGTCGTTTCAATGTTCTTATTAATTTACTTATTTTAGTAATCATGTGCTTTGAACACTTTGGAAGCTTTAATTGTTCAACACCACCCTTCATCTTTATTATAGTCTTCTCCAAAACTTTAGCATTCTCCACAAAGTACCTTAACTGTTCAACTCCATTGTTCGACCCCAATCCCGTAATTTCGATTGTCTTTAGGTGTGATCTCAAATAATCAGGTACATACCATTCCAACCACGATGTCCCGATTTGTTCAGAACAAAATGAAAAATCCTAATATAAGAAGAAACAACATTACCATCAATTATCTCAAATCTACAAACTATTTAGCTGGCAGTGATGTTATGAACCCTTGACGTACCTCAAAGATAAGAACCTCTAGAAGAGGAGAACTTTTGAGAAAATCCAGCACCAATTTTCAGTTCTAGTTCCACTATAAGAATCAACTACTACAAGACACTACACAAAAGGGATTTTATAAATGAATTAAAAAGTAATAAATCTACAACAATAGCAGAGATATTATAGCTTACCAACATGGTAAAACATGATAATGAAAGAGACTTTACATTAGAAATTCTTCGAAGAAGCTTAAATAAACATATGGCATAACCAAGGGCGGAGCCAGGATTATCATAAGGGATGGGCTAGCAACAAGCAAATATTCATAATAATAGAATTAAGCTAAAACAAGAAAAAAATGACAAAGCATAGTTTAATATTATAATTCATTCACAATAAAAATTAAAATGTATCAAAATTGTGCATAACTAATCTTAAAAGAATTCGAATTCATCGAGTGCAAACAAATTCTACCAAAATTGTGCATAGGAGTCTTTAAAGATTCATATCCATCGATTACAGAATCTAAATCCATAGTCAAAGTAAGTTACCGTTAAAGAAAGAGAGACAAAAATTCGGCAAGAAATTCATTTTGCATTGAGTTGCGATTCGATTTAATAAATCCCTAACCAAACACAATCATAAATAAAATTTAATAAATGAAATTGAAATCAGAATAGTATAATGTAAATATAAAATGAAATTGAAATTGAAATCAAAATCAAAATCAAAATCGAAATTGAAATTGAAATATTCATATAAATATAAATATAAATACATTACCTGTAGTGCTACCAAAACAGCTAACTTGAACTCATATGACATCTCCTTCCAACTAATGTACCCCGGGCAATCGTGTTAAATATAATTCCCTTCATATCTGAACACTAAGAAATGTCCTAATCTTATGGATTTATGCTCTGCAAATTCCTTCCAACCGTTGTGTAGCCAAACATCACCAGTTGAAGTTGTCAATTCCACTCTCCATATTTTCCCATGTTTTGCTAGAGGTTCCAAGTGGTGGGATATGGAAAGTGGAATTGACAACTTCAACTGGTGATGTTTGGCTACACAACGGTTGAAAGGAATTTGCAGAGCATCATTCCATAGGATTATGGCATTTCTTAGTGTTCGGATATGAAGGGAATTCTCGCTTCATTTTTTGAGCTAAAGGATAGACGAAGAGATTCAGTCTCCTCTCCACAAATAGGACACCCCAAATAACTATGTACTAATCACCTATTAAAGGTAAGAAGTATATATTCATGGATTAGTATAAACAAAACTTAAATTTCAAATTCAAATTCAATTTATAATAGAAAATTCCTCCAAAAGTAACAACTTCAAGCTACTAAGAATATTATACAGTAATTATGCAGTCCCAAACTGTCCAAACGGGACAATTCAAGGGATCTCATTACAGGGGTAATGACTCTCGAATGGGTCTAAGGGCTATTGAATGCATATGCATAAGAACTAGAAGGCTAGTATCTATGCGCACTATATGTAATTTCAAGTATATTTCTTTTAATTATATATATATATATATATATATATATATTGTTTGATATACAAAGTAATTTTAAAAAAAAGTTAAAAAATCCCACCCCCATATGGACAATAATCTAGTGGTCATGCCACTTTTAAAATTAACCAACCCAACATCGATCCAATATAATCCAACAGCAATGTCAATAATAAATGTATATCCCGTATTCCTTTTAATTCATCTACTCAATTAATTATTTTCATTAATTAAACTAACATTTAAAATATACAATTATTAATTTACTAATTTACAATGAGGGGCAATTATACTTTCATAATTAATCATATATTAATTTACTAATTTACAACGAGGGGCAATCATATATTAATTTACTAAAAAAATTAATAATCAATCAATTCGTTTACAAGGAACACTACGCATAAATACGCACATACACGCACACTATACACACATATAAACCCACGCGCACATACACACACACACGCAACCCCCCACCCCTACCCCACGCCCCATCCCTGCCCCCTCCCCCCCACCCTGCCCCACCCCCCTTCCCCCACCAAACACACACAAACAACCCCACCCCCACCACACACACACGCACACACACCCTGCCCCACCCCTTTCCGCCAACACACACACACACACAGACCCACCCCCTCCCCTCTGCACCCACCACACACACGCACATATATATACACACACAAGCACATATATATACACACACACACATATATATATGTAAATGGGAGAGAGAGAGAGAGAGAGAGAGAGAGAGAGAGAGAGAGAGAGAGAGAAGGAGGGAAGAAATCAGTGGGGAAAAAAAAGGAGGGGCAAGGGTTTTTTACTCCGAAATTTGTCACGGATTTGTCACGGTCATTGATCCTGACAATATTGTCACGGTTAATGACCGTGACAAGTATTTGTCATGGACTTGTCACGGTCAATGACCGTGACAAAAACGCTTATTTTTTTGTCACGGTCATTTGACCGTGACAAAACTAGCCGATGAAAATGTGACAATTTACCCATTTTGGTGTAGTGTATGGTGGTGAAAATTGATTCGTGTTAAATTGAATATCACCAAGTGGGTATTGAATACTTAACGTGAAAAATCATATTTTATGATATCTAGCTATGCAAACAAGGACTATTTATTCGAATGGTTTTGAGATAATTATATTGGAGTAAAATTCTCATTATTTGGTGGAATAAATTACAAAAAGCAAAAATGAAGCAAATTACGGAGGCTAATTTGGCATTTTCATATTTTATCTGGAATCCAATCTAATTATTTCCTTTAAGGTCCCGAGATAGTCCATATTCCAGGTAAAAACCCTAAAAGTATCTTAAAACCCTAATTGGTCCAATCTCAACACACACACACACACACACACACATATATGTATATATCAGTGTTCTTAAAAATTACGTCTAGGCGCGGGACTTTTTAAATACACCAAGTTTTGGCCCTATGCATGGATTAATGCGTAGTCAACAATGGTCAACATTTTTTAGGGTAAGGCATGAAATAACTCGAGTTTTTTTAAGTAAGGCATTAGAAAACAAGAGTTTTTTTTTTATTTTAGTATTTTAATTACAAATATTCGGACATATTTTTAAGGTATGTACCATTTTAGTATTTTTAATAGCCCTGTCATAGTTAAAAAAATATTAAAATATATTAAAAAAAAGGCCTAAACGTCTTTTCACGCATTTTTACACCTAAGGTCCGCCTAAGTTTCTAAAACTTAAGGTTTGAGCTCCACGCCTCGCTCACACCCTGCATTTTTTGAAACCTTGATATATATATATATATATATATATATATATATATATATATATATATATATGTATATATATATATATGTATATATATATATATATGTATATATATATATGTATATATATATATGCAAGGTTTCAGAACGGGGTTTAATTAGTATAAATACCTCTAAGGATTAGAGATGGTGAGAGAAAATATTGTTCATGTTTTGTTGAATGAGTAAGCGGAGAAAAAATATATTTCTCTATTTTCTCCAAGTTTTCATATCAAAAGTTACCCACTCACATAGCTTACTCTAGATGCATCAGATGATCAAAGGTGTTTATTTACAATGATTTTTCATCCTCAACATCAACTCTTGTCTCGTCTCTTAGATGACCTATATGTTCCAGACATATATGGCGATCAAACCATAAATCTAATATTTATTTGAGTTTTTCTCAAACAAGAAGAATCAAAGATTATTAGTTGAGAATTTTTTAACTTAACCCTTGCAGGTGACGAGCTGTTTTCAATTATTAAAATAAGTTTCTTGAACTCGATATTGTTTTTTAGTTGCTAAATAAAAATTATCAAAAAAATGCTTTCAAATATTTTTTATTGAATTATAAATATATTTTTAGTATTTCATGTTTTCAGTTTTTTAAATACATTTTCTTGAATTCTAATTACATTTGTATTTTTTTTGTTTAAACTTTTAGAATAAAATTTCTTGAATTCCAATTTTATTTTATTTTATTCTTTTGTAAATTTTTTTACTTGTATTCTATTTTGGTTGTCTTTAGTCTTCTTTTTAATGATTTTTAGAGTTTGTCAGTATTTATATTATTAAAAATATTCTTTTGTTTCTAGTGTTTTTAATAATTTTCTTGTATTTTATAATTTTTTCCTTTTTTCATGTTTTTTTTCCATGTGAATCATGTAGTCACGTATCTTGAAACCTTGTGTTCCATAACATACTAGCATACAGTCCACGCGATACATGAGCGTTTTATAAAATTGATACGAAAATACAGATAAAAAATTAAAAATAAATCAGATAAAGAATCAACTATGTGTACATATATAAAGAGAGCATGCGGATCAAAAGATTGGCAAAATATTGATTAAAAAAAAGTCAAATAGGTCTCCTACTAAAAAAGAAACAACCCATATTTTAGGTTATACCTACTTAAAATCAATCTCACCACAAAATGCAAAGCAAAATAATTGAGTGGTCTGTACATTTTGCAGCAATCAAGGAAAATCAAGCACAATTCGAGATGGAAAAATAAAAAAATACCCGTATGATTTGATACAAAAATCTAAACTGGGCTAACTTCAGCAAAAAATGTCATCTGAAAGGATCCAAACACAGTTAGTACAAATGTGATAGCTATTGATATTATTAATTAATAAGATGAAATACCAATTTGAATATCTTATTAACCATGGTAACCACAGGAGTTATCCCGTGTTAGGTGGAGTTATTTGTGAAAAATTATGTTGATACTTCAGAAAATGGATTTGCTCATTGCATTGCCTACGAATACCTAGGATCTCCATAAAAAATTCCAAATCCTAATCAATTTTATTTTTTGATGGAAACGAAAAGTGAAAAAAACCCTTACCATTGGAATCAACTTTCAGTTGCCTAGAATCTTCCCGGTCATATTTCTCTCCTTGAGAGTCTTCACAATTTATTTCAGTATATTATATAGTTTTTACTCAAAAGGTATAAGTTTTATAGCTTTTACAAAAAACAAATCGTCTTCTTATGTATGTGATAGTTGGAAGGTGGAATGTAGAGAGACGAATGCATTATGTATTAATTATTTGGGTAGTTTGGTGGATTGTAGAGGATCCGAAAAGATGAGATAAATAAGGTAATCCAAAAGACATTGAGATAAAGAGTCATGATGTCAAATAAGAGTGATTCTACATCGACGCTCAAATCCGACTCATTTTGTGCGACGCACTGACGTGTCGCGTTTGTATTGGTCCATTTTTTAGGTCCTCACGGGTCGCACACAATCAGACCTATAAAATGAACCAATATAGATACGACACGTTAGTGAGCCGCAAAAAATGACTCAGATTCGTGAGTCGGCTTAAAATTATCGGTCAAATAAATAGGCATTCTAAAATTGTGGTACATAGTATAGTTATTAAAACATGAGTCCTGATGACATGTGGCCTAAGAGCACACATTAAGCTCCCAAAAATAGTAAGGACACGATTCCGACATGCATTTAATAGAGAACAAATCCTCATGTGGGTTTGAATACTTACTATTTTAAGGGTAGAACATGTCCCCGAAAGGCACAAGTTATCATTTCCTTTAAAACATTTATGAAGTTTACATGTATGTTCATGTGAATGCGACAAATGTTGAAACTGATTTTAATTATGGGCGTTGTAAATTTAGAATCTATTGTAATATGTATTTTGGAAATAGGACAACAAACATTTTATTTATAGATTTAGTCTCTATTTTTTAATAAAGCCGGTGACGCGAACCCATATTCATAGAACGTCAACCAATCACAGCATCCCACATGTCCCTTTATTTTGAAAATAGGGACTAAAAATAAAAATAAAATATTTGTTATTCTATATACATAATCAATATTATTTTAACTCCTAAAAGTAAATAATCTATTTTAATTTATATACTATACCTCAAATTTGACTTTTACTTGTGTTTTTCCTTTCCAATAAAGATCTTGTTACGGGACTTTTTGTCCCTCACACATCCCATCCCCCCTCTCTCACATCAACACGATTTTTTTTTTTTTATTGTGTGTCTATAATGGAAACCAAATAAATATCATCTCTGGTGTTCATATCTAACCCATCACAGTTTCGTTTATCTATCTAAAGCCAATATCGAGTATTATAGTAATGTTAGACCTTAATGTCACATTTTTCCCCAACGACTCTACCTCTTCAAATTCATATTCTACTCACACTTATAGTTTTGATATACTCAAACCTACTATACAAGAAGAAGAAGAAGAAGAAGAAAATGATAACCCAAGTTCTGATATTTTGGTTAATGAGAAAGTGTTGGTGCCACAACAAGTGAAGAAAAGTAGGAGGGGACCCAGGTCCAGGAGCTCACAATATAGAGGAGTTACGTTTTATCGGAGAACTGGGAGATGGGAATCCCATATCTGGTTAGTTCATAACATGTATGCTTATACAGACACCAAAACACGAAACGAAAAGATGCGAAATTTTAGACCCGTGTCGAGTATTTTTCACACGAAATCGTGTCATGTTCGTGTTAAGATTATGAGTCGTGTTGTCGTGTCTTGTCATGTTTATCGTATTTTATTCAGATTTTCGTATTTATTTATGTTTAATATAGTATAAAATTTATAGTATAATCCGAATAAAAACATGATTAACACGACAAGACACGATAACACTACTAACACGGCTAATAATTGTGACACAAATACGACACGACACGACTTCGTATTAAAAAACACTAACACGACAAGCCGTATTAATTTCGGGTCAATTTCGTGTCGTGTTGTGTCCAAAATTGCCACCCCTCGTGTCGTGTCATATTCTATTCGGGTCGTATTCGTATCAGATAAAAAACACAGTCATGTCGTATTCGTGTTCAAAAAACCTATAAGTATATATGGCCCCAAATCATCATTTTTTGTCAAACACATACAGCTCACCAATTAGCTTGGGTGAGTTTCTGAATTACCTTCCAAACCAATTTTGCAGTAAATTTAACTTATCTATTAATTATATACTATTATCAAATCACATTCCTTTATAAATTTTAATGTCATCTTGTTCATATACAATTCAACACATGTATTTAAGAAACTTTAGTAAATTAATATATTTATAAAATAAAACACTGCACTAAACCTTTTTTTCCTTTTCTAATAAATAAAAAACATTTTTTGAATTAAGAACTTTTTTTCTCCTTTTGTCCCATTTTTGTTAATTATAAATAACAAAAAATGCCTTTTTGTTCTCTTTTCATTCCAGTTTTTATTTAATCAAAAAAACTAAACTTTTTTTTTTCTTTTCTCATCCCGTTTTTATCCATTAAAACAAAAAAAAATGTTTTTTATTCTCTTCTTGGTCCCATTTTTCATATAATTTTTTTTTCTTCTTTTTTTGTTCCCATTTTTTAGTTAAAAAATAAATCCCAGTTTTTATTTATTAAAAACCAGAACATTGTATTTTTTTTGTCTCTTTCTCCTCCTAGTATTTTTTTTTTGTCCGAGTTTATATTTACAGTTTTTCCTTTTCTTTTCCCTCCCAGTTGTCATTTACTTAAAAAAATTCTAATTTCCCAATTGTTATATATTTAAAAAATATAAACTGTTTATTTTTTTATTTTTTTCCATCACAGTTTAAAAAAATTAAATATTTCTTTTGTATTATATTTCATCCCGATTTTAATTTATTAAAATTACAAAAACTATTTTACCTCTTTTTCCTTCCATTTTTTATTAAAAATAATAAAATATGTTTTTGTATTACATAAGCAAAAGAGTTAGAGAAGGGGTATTGGTTACATGGGGTGAGAAGAATGTTTATAAAAATGGTTTTTAAACAATACAAAGTAGGTTGTTTGTAACACATTTGTGGGGTCAGTTGAGGGATTACGTGGGTGCAAATAAAAAATTCCCTTTTTTCTATACACTTTTTTGGAATTTATCATGCAGAAACTTTTATTCCTATCCCAAGGATGCTATATTTTTTTGTTTTTTTATTAAACGCTAGACGTATCTACTGTTTAGTTAAGTACATACATCTAACTAAATTTATAACACCAACACTTAAACAAAAGGCAAATAGTTTTTGTAAGTAATTACATTAATATAAAATTATTTATATATTAACCCAACACGTTCGTGTGGGCGAGTAGTGTCGTATTTGTGTGTGTCAAGAAATCATCAACCATAACCAACTAACTTTATGTCGAGTTATCGTATCGTGTAAAAAATTATCACCCCTAATGCTATTGCTGTTGTAATGCATAATGCTAGCATATGCTATTAGTTTGATCATGAATGGATTCAAAATTTACACAATTCTAAATTCTTTTTATTTTGTTTGTCAAATGCTTTCATCAGGGATTGCGGAAAACAAGTTTATTTGGGTAAGCAAGTATGACTTCAATTCATTCAGTTAGAAAGCTGGACACTTGATGTAGTTTTTGTTTAATTGTGTATACTTGATTTTTTAGGGGGATTCGACACAGCACTCGCCGCTGCTAGGTAATAATCTTAGTTGTTTGTAAGATACTAATTTTTTAATTCAAGACTTACATTTGAATTTGCTTATGTTGTCAGGGCATATGATCGAGCTGCAATTAAGTTTCGCGGACTTGACGCAGATATAAATTTTAACATCAACGATTATGGCGAAGATCTCAAGCAGGTCCATTGTAGTTGATAATTAGCATCACTAGCTACATCTAAAGGTGTTATTTCTACTACACTTAATTTGGTGTATTCATATATGTTTTTATGCAGATGAACTTGACTAAGGAGGAATTTGTACATTTACTTCGTCGTCAAAGCACGGGATTCTCTAGAGGAAGTTCGAAATTCAGGGGAGTTACTCTGCATAAATGCGGACGATGGGAAGCTCGAATGGGGCAGTTTCTTGGCAAGAAGTAACACCCCACTAAATTGATATTTAAAATTGTTATTTAGCTTTTGCCCTCATTAGTTTGGATGTATTTCAATTTGTTGTAGTAAAAGTGTCATAAAAACTTGTGGCATTTGCTCATGATTTTTAAAACCCTTTCAGACTATATAAGACCCTTTTGAGGGTCGAAGGTAGGGGTGCTCATTTTAGAAACGACCCGAAAACTTAAAACGAAATTGACCGTAAATTAATACGCTATGTTGTGTTCGTGTCAGATCTTTTTGATACGAACTCGTGTCGTGTCATGTCAAAATTATGAGTTGGTTAGTCGTGTTAGAATTCAAATTTGGAGACCCACTTTCGAAGTGGGTCATGGTGACCCTTACACCTGATTGGTTAAAACATTAAAAACAGTGGAACCCACAACAACTACTTATTTATCATTTATTGTTTTAACCAATTAGGTGACAGATTTATCATGACCCACTTTGAAAGTGAGTCTCCAAATTTGAACATGTCGTGTTAGGGTGTTTTGTCCTGTTAATCATGTTTTTATTCGGGTTGTCGTGTCCATTTATGTTTAATTCAGTGTAAAATTTATGAAATCATGTTAGTCGTGTCGTGTTATAAGCGAGTCGTGTTCGTGTCGGATAAAATAACACAAAGTCGTGTCGTATCATGTTCATGTCCAAAAACCATCGTCGTGTCGTGACCCAATCAAAAACACGAATTGTCACTTCTAGTCAAAGGTATATTATAAAAAATGTCACTCGAAGTGAGATACGACTAAACGAATGGGGCCAATGGCCAAATCATGGTGTCATTATTGAACCATATGTGGTTTACTAAATCTATGCTTAGGCACATTTATAAACTTACATAATCAGCATATGTGTGGATTGCCTGCAGGTACATCTATCTTGGGTTGTTTGACAGTGAGATAGAGGCTGCAAGGTGTTATTAATCATAAATTCACTCTTCCTTACTGAATGTTATATATATATAAATTCTACTTAATTAGATATATATTCTATGTTAATCAGGGCTTATGACAAAGCTGCTATAAAATGCAATGGAAAAGACGCCGTCACCAACTTTGAGCCAAGCACGTATGAAGACGAGTTGAGTACCGAGGCTGATCGTGGAGGTACCGCTTGTTAAATATCTCAGTTTTCTTAGGGACCTATTTGTTCAGTTTCTCAATGTGATGATACTCAAGTGAAAACCCCATATGTTTTGCACTTTAGTGTGCGCTCCCTAACATTGATATTTCACAGTGCGGAAGATAGTTTATCATCCGCGCTGTGCTTTTAATTTTACTATTTCGTGCTGGTATTTTAAATTGCGAATATATTTTAAACAACACGCTAAAGTGTTTATAAAAGCAGGGACGGCACACTTAGTATTAAAAACGGGGGATTTTACTAAGTTAACGATTATTACTAATAGGGACCTAACACTAAAACTATATTTGGGATCTTAAGTATTTAGTCCATTTTTAAAAATTCATTTATAATCACTCCCAATTCCGAATAATTTCTTAAATCTTTTTTATCTCAGGCAGGAGCGATATTCTGGATTTGAACTTAGGTATTGCTCCTTATTTTCTTGATGGACAAAAGGGGAATGACAAAATCGGTGGATTTAGTTATTTGAGCCACTTAAACGACACATCCGAATCTGGGAGAGAAAGGGTAATTTCGAATTACGTATCAGTTTTAGATAGACTAGAGTGATCTTGCAAAAACTTGTATCCAAAACCAAGTTTGAGTTTTTTAAGTTTATAGATAAACTTGCTAATTAGTTCCTTTTTGTTCACTTCAGAGTCGAAAACCTGATTTGGATATAATGAACTCTCAACTGCCCCGTGGCCACGTTATGGCATCTGATCATACTCCTCGATGGAGCGGTGTGAATTCCACTTTCTTTCCTCCCTACGAGGTACTTATTTTCTCTCTCCACGCGCATTATTTGATTAGCTGTAGAAGCACATTTTCATTGACACGAAAACCGTTACTAGTGATAACCTGATATGATCCGAAGATGACACGATTATCTCGTATTAGATTTACAAGTACTCAAATCTTGTATTGAAAATCAAAACAACACAACCCGAATATGACACAATTAACCTGAGTTGGAAGCCCTACTTTTTAGGTTGTTTAGGAATTTAGCCGAAGTTAACCATTCCAATCCAAAAAGGGCTGTTTGTTTTTACCGTTTTCAGTTAGGCCTCTCAATTACTTGCATGACAAAGTATATGTTGGTTCTTTCACAACATGAGTAGTTCATTTTACATTTCTATCAATGATGAATCATGTTTGAACTCCCCCCCACCCCCACATTTTGAATCCTAGGTAGGTTTTAGTAAAAAAAAACTGCATTTAACACTTCAGCATTCGGTCCCTATAACAAAATATATACTTAGCGTAAAATAATTAAAAATTAAAACACCATGTTAAAATATCTTCACGGTCTTTAAAGTGCAAAAACGCGGTTGTTCAACTAATGAGTAATTCTAGGGCGACCCAGGATTCCGACTCATTTTGTGCGACACACTAATGTGTCGTGTTGTATTGGTTAATATTTTGAATTATAATGAATGGACCCTGGACACAAACTTATACAGACATGACACGTCAATCTGTCGCACAAATTGTGTCAGAATCCTGAGTCACCTAGAAATTCGGTCCAATATTTCCCTTAAGATTCTCTAATTCCCCTAATTGTTGGGAAATTACAAAATTAACACCATAAAATATGCTTTTTATAATGTGTGTAATAGTTTGGCCATCTTAATTTTGACATATCCACTTGGTTTGATTTCAACAGGGAAGAGCAATAGAGAAGAGTTTGGAACTTGATACCATGTCAAACTGGGGATGGCATAATAATATCCAGGGTCCATATGGTGGGACTACAACTAATCCAGTTCCCCTCATCTCTAATGCAGCATCATCAGGATTCTTCACTTCAACTACCACTTCATCATCAGCTCAAACACTTTTTGTTACTACAAACATGTCCCATTACTATCGCAGTAGCTGATATTCATATCGATTACGGTAAAATAATTGGGTTGGGCTAAAAAGCAAAGTACAAGTTTAGTTTGAGTTGAATTCATGTTTTCTTATTATATGTACTAGGAATTAGGTTCTTCATTCTACACCATTGAGAATGTTGATGGAAGCTTCAAACAGGCATATATTCTTTTTGTAATGCACTTTTTTGGGACATATTCTTTCTCAGGAAAGGTTTTATTGGCAATTAGGTTTTGGCCCCTAAGGACTTTGGTAATTTAGTTATAAACTCGTAATTGCCCTCTTTCAATATATTACAAGTTGTGTGATTGAGACCCTATAAAATATCTTATCACGTAGTCCTTATGCATACGTGAATTGTAAATTTTTGTAATGTACATATTTTAGGTTTGTGTATAAGCTAACATATAACACATCACGATAGGTGGAAAACGTTAGTGCGAAAAAGTAATGTGTGGACTAAAATAAGAAAAATTATTTATTAGAGTACCTCCTACAATGTGTTCTTAAATTTGAGATTTAAGAACGGGGTTGCATGCTATGCTTGCGAAAATCTCAACTTTAAGCATCATATGCTTATAATTAAATTTGAGCAAAATAAGGGCCAACTCTCCTAGCCAATTGTTGGTTGACTGGATGTGGGGAGTCCAATTCCGGGCACAAACCAAAATTTCGTCTAGAATGGAAAAAACAATTACGCTCAATTTTTTAAAACACAACTTTGGTTTTCGTTTACAATTTTTGCATTAAAATAAGTCGAAACGGATAATTGATTCTCCTTCGGATAAGTTTCTCTCGGTGCACATTATTAACATATTATTTTTTATAGCTTAAAGATAACTTTTAAAGTCTCTATTTCATATCACATTAGAGGTGCTTGTAGAGACTAACAAAGAAGTCCAAACAAGAAAAGATGCAATGGAAAGAATGGTATTGGATTATGCCTAACCTAAATAGTATTTTGCCACAATTAGTCGGTCAAATAAAGGGGAAACTCTATCCCCTCGAATATATTCTCATAATGCTTTAAATGCTTGTCCCCCAACTCATATGTACAAGCTCCAATGAACTCGGGGATACATTTAGTAGGATGTAGTACAAGTTACGGTTAGTCTCGGATTCGAGAAATGTGAACAATCTTTTCATATATGACAGTAAAGTTAGTCGACATCTATCTCCCCCAAACTCTACAGTTAAGCGAGGGTTTTCTACACTGGATACAACGTTTTAGTATTGCACCCACAATATTGGGGGGCGGGGGGGGGGGGGGGGGGGGGGGGGGGTATATGTGGTGATGTAGGATTACTCTCAAATATCAGAGTAGATGTTGTGTTAATTTTTTCTTTAGGGTTTCAACATTCATTGATTAATTTTAAGTCAACACATGATTCAAATACATTTTTAATGATGCAATAACATGTTGTTTCGACATTGTTTCAAATAAAATATCATTTTTTTAATGATTGATATTTGGATTTAAATACTAATCAATACTAACCCAAATAAACATAACAAGTCAAATATAGTACAAAATTTATTAAATAATATGTAAGGTAGAATTTAGGGGTGGTAATTTTATAAACGACTCGAAAATACAATACGGAACGATACGAAATTGATCCGAAATTAACACGATATTTTGTGTTCGTGTCGTGTCGTGTTCGTGTCAAAATTATGAGTCGTGTTATTATGTCTAGTCGTATTAATCGTGTTTTTATTCGAGTTATCGAATCTATTTATGTTTAATTTAACGTAAAATTTTAAAAAATCGTGTTATTCGTCTCGTATCGTGTTACGTCGTTTTTATTTGAATTTTGTTCATATCAATTAAAAAAATACAAATTCGTATCGTATCATATCGTATCGTATCATAACGTCGTGAAATACTACTCAAATACACGAATGAGCACCTATCCTATCAAGTCACCTATCAACCCCACCACCCAGGTGGGTATTTACCCAATATTGGTGTCCAGACCACCCCATACCACTGTCAAATCCAAACAAATGATTCATCTGACCAATTATATATTATATCAAGTGCCATGTGTCGAATTTTTGGTGCTTGGGATAATGTCCATAAACAGTTGACTCATGCCTTTTCCTTGTAGCTAGTAAGTAGCCCTGGCTTTGCTTTTAAAATACACCTGCAAGTTCATAAAAAAGCGATTCTTCATTTCAATCCATATTTATATAATATATATTTCAAAAGAGCTTGACTACAGCGAGGCATTAACTATTTAAAAATTCTACTTAATGATGTGACACTTGTCACTTCATAAAGGGACACACCTTTTTACTTTAATACGATTTTCAGTGCTAAAAAAAAAATGCAAATAGTCTCTTAAAATAAGAAAACAAAATATTTTTTATCACACTCCTTTATTTTATCACACTACAACAATCTAATAAAAAAATATGTTAAAATTATATGTGTTAAAATACAACAAGATAAAACACGAAATATAAAAATACAAAAATTGTTATTAGAATATATTTTTTTAAATGGACCTTTAAACTGTTTTAAGAAATATAAAAATTATTTTAAATGCTGTAAAATTAAAAAAAAATTAAGTTTAAAAATTAGGGGTGCCGCTGGCGCGAATCTTTAAAAATAAGAGAATATAGGGAAAATGGGCGTTTGAGGGACTGAGTTAAAAATAATTTAAAAAAAATAATTTATCATTGGAATAGTTTTTTTAAATCAGACCTTTAAACAGTTTTAAGAAATACAAAAATTGTTTTAAATGTTGTAAAATAAATAAGAATGTTTAAAAATAAAGGGTGCCGCTGGCGCGGACCTTTAAAAATAAAAGAATATTGAAGTGGGGTGCCGCTGACGCGGACCTTTAAAAATAAGAGAATATTTGAGTGTGTTATTATTTAAACCAATGGAAAAAAAATTGTCGGATTATTTTTTAGTTGAATTTTTTGTGTGTTATTTAAACATTTCAGATAAAGCATAAAAAAAAATCAATTCAAAATATTTTTTTTAGTTGATTTTTATTTGGAGTAAATTTATAGTGTGTTTCTACATTTATTTAAAGTGTTTTGATGATGTGTGTTGATGATGTGGAAGTCCACATCATTAAGTTCCCATTTTATGTCTAAAATGTGGGTCGCTCTATCATTTTTTATTTCAAAATGCTTGGTCAATACAAAATTCGATTATAGTTTAGAGTGTTTGCGATCCGATTCGATTCGATTTTGAGGTATTTTTGAAATCGAATCGTAATAATCGGACCTACAAAATTATGGACCGAAATCGGACCGGAATAATAATTTATTATTAACATTTCGAATGCAGACCCCACAAAAAATATAGTCACTTACAGGGGCAGAATTAGGGGGGCCTCTAAAAAAAAGAGTTGCTTTTTTTAAAATTTAAATTCAGTCCATTCCTAAATTTAAATTAAGATCGCCCCTAAAAGAACTTTTGATGATTTTTCAAATTATTTCCCGTTTTGCATTACTTTTTGAGTATTAACTAATTTGTATTATTATTTTTATCTTACATATATAGGATGATATGATTATGATTTTAGTCCCTAATCTTCAGTTAAAACTTGTGCAAAAATAAAACTAAAAAGTGAATTGTTATATAAGTTTATAATATTAATTGTTAGGTATTTATATAATCGTTAATTAAAAAATATTTAATTATTATTAAGTAATTATTTGGTGAATACTGAAAAATAACCTCGAAAAAAATTCGGCTCGAAAATTCTCACCATCGAACCGCCAAAAATCACCATTAAAGTAGCTTGCCCAAACGTAAAATATTGACTCCACCTCACTTATATCACACTTTTACATTGTGATTTTATGTCAACGAAAAGTACATAATATATATGTTATGGGCAGCAACAAAAGTTGCGTGACAATAATGTGAAAATCACATAAACTTTTACTAGGAACAAAAAAGAAAAATATGATATATTATTTATGTTTACATATTATGAATGATTTTTTTGAGTTATTACTCTGGATTGTTAATAAGAAAATATCTTAACAAAATTATATATTATTTGAATAGTACTATTCCAACATCTGAAAATAATATTCTAAAGATTGAAAATATTTTAATGACAACAAATTTTCGTATGTGCTATTATTTTATATTTTGTGTTGACTACGCGCTAAAATTTAACAAAATTAATGATTATATGCCAAATTCTTAAAAATATAATTTTTATATTAAGTTTACCCGTTTTATTTATATTTTTGAGTCATTTTGACTTAATTCTCAAATTTTAATATTTTTTTTTACTTATTCACTCGTTTTCATTATTCTTTGACTTTGCCCCCAATATATGGGGTTATGTCTAATTGGACATTATAAACAAGTGAAAAGGTCATATAAATCATAAGACTTAAGTCCTTATATTTATGAAATATTTTGAGATAACCCCCTAATAAGGGAGGGTTATTTTAATGAGCTTAACAAAGTGGTCGCTAAGTCAAATATAACATTAAAAGATGGGGATTAAATTTAAAAAATCCCTTCATTTTTCAAAAATTTCATTTGAAATTTTATATTGCATGTCAAGTTTCACCATCAGTTGTCTTGTTTCGTTTTTTCTAGAGCTGGGTATTGGTCGGTTTGATCAGTAAATCACCCATACCAATACCAAATCGGTTTTCATATACTAAAACCAAAATTACCGTTTTTACCACACGGTGCAGTCTAATGTAATCCAAAACCAAACCATGCGGTTTGCGGTAAAATCGATTTTTTCGGTAAATTCTGAAATAAAAAAAAAAAATCAAAAAATCAAATCGTGCCTACTCAGGGCTGATAATCGATCAGTTTGGTTGGTACAATAATATATATACCAAAACAAAATCGCTCAATTCCACAGTAAAGCCGTTATTTTTGGTAAATACCGATGTTATTGTAATAAATATTATAAAAATCGCAAAAAAAAAAAATCAAGAATTGAACAAGTCATTTATAAAGATAATTAAATGGATCCCAAAATTTGGGTCCAACAACAGAAAAGCTATCTTTTAAAAAATAACTATTAAAGTGCCGAAACTTTTCAAGGCAACTTACAAATTCTATTTTAAATGGTTGCTTTATAGGAAGCTAGAAGCAAAAGGAGACGCACTCCTTTTCGATATGTGACTTGAGATAAAGCTACCACACCAATTTCTACCTCTCTTCACTGTAAGCAAAACCCAGAAGAAGTTTTGAGATTTGAAGACAATTCAATTTGATTGTATCCGTTCTAGACTAGAACTTCTAGTTTTATAATCTAGACATTTTTAATATGTACCATAATATACACATAAGGACCATTTAACTGCATATTATTTGTACCATAATATAAACATATGTACCATAATATAAACATAATCAAATTCTATATTATTTGTATACTTATATTACATATATATATATTATAAACATAAGGACCATTTAATAAAAAGCCCAAAAATATATTTTTCTATATAACACGCATATGTATTTTTATTTTATATTTCATGTTTTAAAATTTTAAAAGCGGTAACTTCGGTAAATCGATTTTTAAAATGGTTAAACCAAAACCAATCACAAAAAAATCAGTAATTTTGGCTTCGATATTTTCAGTTTTCGGTAAGTAAAAAACGTAAACCATTATCACTTTTTTCCAATACAAAATAATACGGTACGAATTTTTACCGTACCGCGAACCCCCCTAATTTTTTCACAATACCTTCTTAACTTTCTTTTTGGTTTTACTTTAATTCGGACCAATACCACTCCTAGATTTCCAATATGTAGGAAAATAAACCATAAAATCATGTAACTTCACATTTAAAAATTTATCCGCGTTACAATAATTAGATTTGGTAATACCCCATCATGAGGAAACCTTTGACAGTGACACTAAAATGATTTGAATCACTGATACAAATATATTAAAAAAAACATATAATACATTTTACTTGGGTATGGATGATGAGAGTATATTTATCTTTTTCTCCATTTAATGTTTGAACATTAAGTAATGATAGGTTAATATATTTGTTGGAATTGAAAGCATGTGAACAATATACAAAATTCAATAAACAAAAATATCGTTAATTTTTTAAAGAGAAACATGGTGATAAATCCTTAAATTTTATAGAAATTAGCAATAAGTTAAAACTGTTTTTTAATAAGGAAACATGGTGATAAATCCTTAGAAATTATTTTTTGAGATACCAACACGATTATCGCTTGAAGTGATCACATATAAATAGACTTTCAATGGATTTATTAACTAATGCCCCTTTTTTAGAAGCAAAAATATACATCATTTTTTTGTAATGAAACTAAAAGATATTTCATCATAGGTCCCTATCAATCTAATGAGTGATCCATGTTTTTAAATATAACATTGTAACCCATATTATAATGTTGCAACCCTAACAATACAGTGCAAGAATAACATTGCAGATTGTAAAACATCAGTAAAAATATAAAATAAACATTCTGAAATAACATTGTAAATTACAAAATATCATTAGGGACCTATAACTAAATTCTTAAAAATATGGGTTGCTCACTAAATTAATCAATTTTTAGAGATTATAGAGTTAAAGTTGTGTAAAGTGCTGAAAATCCATCTAAATGCGCACTTTACAAGAAACTCCCTTCAACAATGTATTCTTTATTTCAGATAACAACCGAGTGTCACTAATAAAAAAATAGTCAAAAATATATTGTTTGGATAAATTACATATTGATGTTACACGAAATGGTAACAACTCAAATAAAAGAAGAAGAACTCAGTGAGTCATTAACTAAATAGTTTATGGGTACGACGATACAGAGTAAATGATGTGATTAAGTGCAAAAAATAAGAATAACATAAAGAATATAGAGTGGTTCATTCAACTAGCCTACATTCACTTTGGTACAACTCATTTCTCACTATATAAATAGTGTTTTACAAGTTACACTTAGTATTTTCTCTATTTGGAGAGTATTTTGATAGAGTAAAAGTAATTTTGTACCATGACTTGACTTCTTCAACAAGTTTGAAGACACAATATATTTATGAGTGCACCCCAAGTCACATGGAGAATGCTGATTGAAATGCTCATCCTGCTTGTTAATAACTGTGCTTGTAGAGGTTGCATAAAATGTGTGATTATTCCCTCTGCGTGTAGAGGAGCCCATTTATTAACTCATCAATTAGTCCCTAGGCTTCAATCTTCTTAGTTGTATTGGAGATGATAATGAGACTAGAGTCTATGAGCCCTTAGAAGTATTTTTGTCAAATCAATTGTAATAACCCGTATATTTTTGGAAATAAAATAAAATTTAATAAGGATAAATTTAATTCGGTGAAATTAATTAATCAAGGATGTGAGCAATTAGACTCGGTATTATTTATAAAAATTTGGAGTTGGACTTTAATGATTTGAAGTCAATAAAAAGAGATTTTATTTTTAATAAAAAGTATTTATATGTGTCACGTCACAATTAAAATATATTTTTATATAAAAATATTCGGGACACACTTTGAAAGGTATAACGGGCTCGTTCGAACATTTTAGACCCTTAGAAATGGTCTCGTGGTGTATATATATATATATATATATATATATATATGAGTTGGGTAGTTATCGGGCTAATTAATTATGTATTTAGGCTCATTTACGGGTCCAAAGTTGAGGCCTAAAGCCCAACTCGGAAATTGAAGACTAACATCATATAATTAGAGTTAACCCACTCATTTGGGAGTTACATCCTAGAACCCTAGACATAAACACCAAAGAGGAGGAGGAAGATCACCATACGAGGAAGAAGAGAGGCTCCTCTACACAATCTCACGTAAGGATTCTCTTGTTCAATTTGTGCTATTCTTATATTAATGTTAACTCCGTGCTTAGATTTAAGGTTGAATCATGTTTTGAGACTGCAAATTTGAGATCTTTATATTAGTATAGAATTTGGTGATTTTTACATGATCTATGCGTAGATCCATAATCTTTCGTAATGAATTTGTATCCAAGTGATTTAAATTGAGAATTTTTTTGGAAAACATATTGTGGGAATCTTTCAACAAAACTAGAAATTTATGGAGTAATATAGGAAGAAATCTGAAAATATTATGTTCATAAGTTCTTGACAAATTCTTGATAATTTGATGTTAATGTAAGGTTGGATTTGGAGTTAAATTTGCTGTATAATGACCCCTTGACGTTTTAGAGTCCATAGCCATATCTTTCTTTAAGTTTTTGAATCAGAAAAATGGAAAATGATAAAGGAGGATTTGAGGATAAAAATCCTGTAATAGAGTTCGTAGCAGATCTGGGCTTCTGCCCAGGTCTGAATCGAGTCTGCCATTAAGTGAATCAATTCGACTGCTTAGCGAATCGATTCGGCAAACAGGCGAATCGATTCGATTTTGCCCAGGAATCTAGTTTTGCGTGTTTTGATGGTTTAATATTTGGTCATTTATCCAAGTGACGGGCAATGGTTATTAAAAACTTGTGAGGACTTTTATTAGGGACCTAAATAAGTATTTAACCGGAATTGGTTTGTAATATAGATGTGCATGCGTGGTAACTTAGGATGCAAGTTATCTATACGAATAAGATGATTTACACAAAATTCTTGAACAAAGCTATATGAAATGAGGGGGCTACATGGGAGAGATATACCTAGTTGATTTGGGTAATTTCGGTAGGGGTACATGGAGGGTGAGACTCTAAAATATACGGTAATAATATTATGATTAATTCGAAGTGAATTAAAATAATAGAAACACTTATTTAAGATAAGTCGAACATATGAGGTTAAAATTAATAATTAAATTTCCTCAGATGATTACCGTATAACAAGGTTAAATAGGAGTGCCTCTTAAGCCTAGTGGGGATAAGTCTAAATGATTAACGCCGATTATGATAGTAGGTTAAGTGAGACTACTTATCCATATTAGAGGATTCCTTATATATGTACATATAACACTTATTCACCGTAGTTGACTCTTAAAATATGTACATATAAGCCTTAGTAAAAAGGTAAGAAGAAGCGAATAACTAGGGATAATTGGGAATGATTTAAGTCTAAGTCAAGAGAACAATATGCTAAAATCAGTAATTACATTAGTAAGGGTAGTTTGGGATAATTATAACTGTAATCGTGTCGGTAAGGTTAGTTTGGGAATAACTATACCTACAATCATGTTGGTAAGGGTAGTTTGGGAATAACTATAGCCACAATGTTTTGGAAAATTTAGTTAGGAATAACTATATTTATATATTTAAAGAGAAGTACATTATGCAGTAAATGTGATTTAAGTCCAAAAAGATTTATTTGAGACTTAACATTTAATCGGGAAGTAGTCGAAGTATAACGACAAAACAAAAATGAGTTATGTAATAATTGACTAAAATGTTATAGTTAAGCCAAGAAGGTTGTATTTTATATGGATTGAGAATTTCGTGGATTAAAGTAGTTATAGAGTAACTACTCATAATATTTAATGATAATATGTACTTAGATATATTTGTGTGGACATACCAATGTTCGTGGACTGTCTTATCGGCTTGGGGGTTCGTGCGTTCGGACTGGATATCATAGGTCGGAACAAGTGTGCTTGGTGATTGTGTAGGTCATATAGGTACTACGTGGAGGTACCATCTATGAGGAGGTCGGTATTCACGTTAACCTAGCCCATGTCACCGCTAGGTATGAGTAGTGAACAGGTATCCTGCGTAGGGACCTCCCCGAACTTATGTGTGTTTTATGATGTCCTCTTAGGATAAGAGATTCCTCTAGACTTGCTGATAGAGTACGAACGAGACACCAATGGTAGATGCCCTTGTGTGTCGCATATATTTATACGGACATACAAATATTTATCTATTTACACATTGTGGTCTGCCTTATATGGGAATGTGCCCTCTTAGTCTAATGATGTAGACATAGCTTAATGATAATAATGTCAGATTAATAAAATGATGTGGATAATTAAGGACGTAGATGAGTCCTACTGAATAATGTCACGGACAATTATTAATGAGATTAATAATTGGATAGTCTAAGAAAGTCGACAATATTTAAAGAGAACGAATAATGGGGTAGCCAAATATTAATGAGAATAATAATTTGGTAATCTAAGAGAATGAAACATATAGTCTAACAGGATAGACGATAAGGAATATGAATTAAATCATTTAATTGGTCTGATGAGATAGACTAGGGCCACAAAATATTATGACATGAGAATATTTATCGAGTTTTTGTAAATTACGTGGTCAACTTTATGAAATCCATTTGGGGATTGGGGTGTTTACCTTAAGTTCCAATTTTAGTTAACGCATAGCTAAATGGCTTATGATTTACATGACGAATTAAATAATGGAAAATTACACTTGGCATTTTATTTGAGGATACGAGTAGGACTACTTCTAGATGGGAGGTGAGGTATTCGTTACATGTGAGCGTCGATGGAGAAACATGAAGTATAAGTTAGTAATAAATTGCATATTTACTGGTGAAGAATCCTTGCAACTCTAGGGATCTGACCCAAATTATAAATATTTTTCCCCCCAGGTATTCTTAATGAGAGGGATAGTAAGACTGACGATGGATCAGACTTGCAGTTGCATTGGACGTAGTGGATTTCACTCCATTAATTTTAGAGTAAGTTGTACTTTAACGATTTGTCATTTTATTTCAGACTGAGATTTGTATAGGCATAAGCCCAAGAGTTTATTTATATCATTTGTACTTAGCTTTACATTATGGACAATGTATGATGATACGTCTTTTTTTATTCATGTATTAAATTAGTTTTATTCAGATGCTTTATTCATTGTGGATTCTGATATAAAATAAAGAAACTTTATTCTTTCAGTGATAAGAATGGTAAAAATTATTGATGAGCCCCATCTTGAGCGTATTGAGCTTAGCCAGCCTTTACGTGAGATAATAGGGGTTGTTATAGTTTGTATGAGAGCATGGTTCTAGTGTCCTTAGGATATATGTTTGAGCTTGTTACCTTCTGCATTGCGTCCTTTATGATTAGGAATCAATGTATTCTTTGTGATTGGTTACTACTCGTTCGGGAAAATGGTTAGTTTTGAAGAGAGAGACATAGATGCCTTTGTGTGGGTCACTTGACAAAATTGTGAGAAGTTCGGGCAATTTAGTGCCTAGTAATGTAAGCAAAGGCATTTAAAAACTTTGAGGATATGGTAATTCATAGAGAGGGTTTTGCCATGGTGTTCGTTCGTTATATTCGGCTCACAAATTCAATACAAAAAACTAAACTATGACTACACTCTTTTGAGGGAGTATAGCGGCATGTCTGGGTATTTAAAATCCACATAGACAAGTTGCTAGAATTTAATCAGTTTAATATTTTGGGAATAAAAGTTTAAAAGGTAAATGTTAACAAAAGTAAAAGATTAGGCATGGGTATCTAAACTAAGATTAACAAAAGGAATAAAAACTATAGGTTGCGACAGATATCCCTCACCCTGAGTTAATTGGTATAAATGGTTACATGAGTTCACAAGTTATTAAGATTGAATCTCATTTCGTCAATTAATTAAATCAAGAGTCATCACATCCCTAAATTCTCATAAAAGCCTACTACGATTTTGACATTTATAAATGCCCCGAAAATTACACACGCAAGGTCGTAAATACGGAGCATACGTGATATACCCCGTTAGGAGTAATAACTAGGATAACCCAATCGAAATAAACTCATAAAAACCTATCACCATAGCAAAGCAACCAAATAAACCCTAGGTGAGTTCAATACAACACAATCGAATTTAATTTAGCGAGAAACCCTACATGATAATACACAATCGAATGTATTTAAAGAAAGCAATAAATGAAAGCAAGTAAATCTACACTACGAAGTAAAAAAAAACTAGGGCGCAAACCTAGAAAATAACAAAGGAACTTACATTAATGGAGAAGAAATGAAGAATAGTGTTCTTACACAACCATAAATGGGTACCGCTCTATATGGGTAAACCCTAGGAGGGAGAAAATAGCACACCCAACAATCCCTCTCCAACCCTAAAACTAAACAAAAGTATAGATATTACAAGATATTTACTAACTCTTCCTGTTGATACCAAATTTAATCTGCTGACATGGCTCAATTGAATGATGACACGTGGTAATATACATGGTAACAATAAATACTTCCGAGGAACTCACACGCTCCGAGGAACCATACTACAACGAGGAACAATACTTCCCCGAGGAACTCAGACGCTCCGAGGAACAAGAATTCCCGAGGAACTCATACACCCCGAGGAACAAGAACTTTCTGAGGATCTCCTAAACACCGAGAAGCTTAGGCGGTCCGAGCAACTCAGGCGGTTCGAGCTGCACCTCGAACAAAGCTTTAATAGCAGGATAACCAACAGTTTAACTATTCATTAAATGCTTATCATTCAGACGCACACGCTTAAGGGGCATTGAATGTATCACCCTTTCATATGTATATCATTTAATGTATTACCCTTTCACATTGCAGCCTCAGGGCTATAAATACATTGTACAATCCTCATTGTAAGGAGACCGGAATTTCTTGATAGAACTTGTAATTGAGAATTCCCAAACACTCAGCAATAACATAACAGTGGACGTAGGCCATTCTTATAAGGCTGAACCACTTTAAAATTCTTTGTCTCATTTATTTATCTGTGATTGAATAATTAGAGTGATCTAATTTTTCACATCAACAGATTGGCGTCGTCTGTGGGAAACGACTGGTAATATCGTTTTTCACCAAAAGCGATCCATCACAAATGACTGATATTCCAGAATCCAGCAATTGAAATGCCGAGACCCCTCCAAATCCATCTGCTCCGCCAAATATTCCAGATCTGGCTAGAATAATGACTGTTGATGTAAAAAACTAGATCGCTCTAATTATTCAATCACAGATAAATAAATAAGACAAAGATTTTTAAAGTGGTTCGGCTAGGAATAAAGCCTACGTCCACTGTTATGTTATTGCTGAGTGTTTGTGGAATTCTTGATTACAAGTTCTCTCAAGAAATTCCGGTCCCCTTTGAATGAGGATGATACAAGGTATTTATAGCCTTGAGGCTGTACATGAAAGGTTCGATACATTAAATGACATACATATGAAAGGGTAATACATTTAATGCAGAGTGCGTGCCAAGAATATAAGCATTCAATGAATATCTGAACTATTGATTATCTGGCAATTAATGATACGACCGAGATGCAGCTCGGACCGCCATAGTTGTTCGCTGATCAGGAGTTCCTCGGAACATTAGAGTACCTTGGTGCGTTAGAGTTCCTCGGTGCGATAGAGTTCCTCGGTGTGATAGAGTTCCTCGGTGTGATAGAGTTCCTCGGTGTATTCTCGTTGCTCGGAAAGAAGCATGGTTGGTCGGGAAATGATCTTCCTCGCTGCTATTGTGCCACGTAGATTGACACGTGTCTTCGTATTATTCGTCCACATCAGCATATTAATTTTGGTATCAACAGAAGCCCCCAATGTTTCATATTTCGAACTTTGAGGAGTATGGAACATTCTTTCTCGGTATATGGCAATATTAAATGTCCTTCCTGGGTTTTAAGAACATTGTATTCAAATTTCCTTCTTACTTCGCATTTTCCGCCTTTTTTATAAGCGCTTCGATCTTCGTGCAATTTTTGTCCTTTTAGCCGCCGGAAGTTCAGTAGTTTCTTTTTGGTAATCATTTCTTTCGCCGCTTCCCAATGCAAAGTATTTAAACTTCTTTGGTAACCATACCGTCGTCTACGTTTTCCATTTTCTGCATTCAAGCTTTCTATTCTCTTCTTCTCTCTTGTGCGTTCATCCTTGTTTCCGTTCGTTGCCAACATACCTCCTTTCTTTCTGTAAGATATTCTTCCTTTCTTCTGTATCTCTTTTATTCAATATGGTTTATATTGTGGAGTCTGTTGAGAAATTCCGTTCTGATTTTTCCATTCCTTCGTGGGTAACTCTAGAGGTTCTTTCTGAGCCTTTAGATTACTTTCGATTGGCTGAGGGACATTGGTTCCCCAGTCTTTTTGTTGCTGAATGTGGTTTTTCCTTTCCACCAAACCCATTATGTCTTGAGTTTTGTCAATATTTTGATCTTGTTCCTGCAAAAATAGCCCCCAATTCATGGAGAATAATTAATGGGGTGCACAAATTAAACCTAACTCATGGGACTCGTATTGGGATCCCTGAAATTATGTTTTGTTATAAATGGGCTATTCTAGATAATATTTATTATTTAAAAACTAGGTATCTGAATAGGGCTCTTGTAGTTAATCTCCCTGACTCAAATAGAGATTATTTTGAGCATGGGTTGATCATAAAAAATTGGCAACATGCGCCTTTAGCTGGGGATGAAGCGTACAACGGTCCCAGATGCCCCCCATATGGCAATGGGATAGGTTTATTTTTCATTTTATTTTACTTATAAAATTATGCTTTCATCATGTTTGATAAAATGTATGACCGATATTTCATTATGTATCTATTTGCAGTTGATAGCAAAAGAAAAACTCCAAAGGAATCAGAAGTGAATATTAAACATCTGAAACTTATCTGGGGTTTGCATAAGACGATTGCTGACGAGCATATTAGGTCTGCGTCATATTTGCTACAGTATAGGAGTTACACAACCTCTTATACTGCTCGCCCTGTTGAACCAGCTTCAACTCCAGAAGGTTCATCTTCAGATTCTCATATCCCTTTATCTCAAAGAATGGGCAAGAAAAGAGCTCCTCCTGCTCTATTTGATGAAATTTCTTCTGCTGTTGGAGCCAAGAAAGGCAAAACTGATGTCCCAGAAGGGACTAAAAAAGTAGATGCTGGGTCCTCCAAAGCTACCGAGAAGCCCCAGTGGCCCCGAGCAAGAAAAATGCTCCTGTAGATGTAATTACAATCTCCCCGACCAAGACCTCTCTGGTTGAAGGTTCTGACCGCCCGTTGAAGAGATTGAGGAAATCATCCTCGGTTACTCCGGCTGAAACTGCCTCTTCTTTACCTGCTAGTGGTACTGATGTTCCAAACATCATTCTTCCAAGCTCTGCAATGAGCTCGGTTGTACCCGAGGTCCATGGTCTTGATGAAAGAATTCCTAGGGATACGCTGACATCCCTAGCTGCTCGTCACCTTGCTTCAGTAAGTTTCTCATACTTATGATTTCTCTTTCTTTCTCTGAAAGCTTGCATTTTGTATTGACTTTGCTCTTTCTCTCATCTTTCAGCTGGTGAATTGTTTTAATAACATTGTGAAGAAGGATGAGGCTATCAAAGCTTCAAGCTCCTCGTCCTGTGTAGATGATGCTTTTTTGGGTTTGACCCAGTCTTTAAAGAGATCTCGTCAACAGCATATTGACGAAAAAGCTGTTTGGGAGAAGAAATTAGCTTTGGTTGAGGCTGAGAAGGTGAAAATGGCCGAAACCTCCAAGAATTTGGAGGAGAAAGTTAAAGTTTTGGAGGTTAAACATCAGGACTCTGATGATAAGTTGAAGAAGGCAGAGGAAGAATTATCTACTCTGCGAGATATCAAGGTCAAGAAAGAGGAATTGGAGGTGAAACTCTCCTCGGAGAGATTGAGGAGAAAGGTCGCAATCAAGAAACATTTCAGTGCTGGTTGGGAGAAAGGATGGGAGAGAGGGATAGCTGCAATGACATCCCAAGTCCAATATGGGAAGTCGAAATACTTCCATGAAGGCTGGGTAGCTGCTCTGCAAGAGCTAAAGGTCCAAGACGATTCTGATCTATTCCAACAACATCTCCCTGGTCCTCCTCCACCAATTGTGGAAGAAGAAGAAGATGAGCCTACCTCAGATGAGTCTTCTATGGCTATGGGTGATCAAGTTTCTGCCTCTCAACCCTCTGCCACCGAGGACGTTTCTTCCATGCCTCCTCCTCCCGAGAAGATTCCTACCGATCAAGCTGTTGTTACCACCGAGCAACCGAGCTCCTCGTCCCAGCCTCCCGAGAAAGTCTTGGGGGACAAGGAAAAGGTGTGAAGTTGTTCGGTATCATTTCTATATTTCCTTGTAATCGAACAATGTAACTTTTTGATGATCTAATAAAATATATCTTTGTTCATCTCTGTTGTTGATGATTTATATTTGTTGATTGTTGTCTTTTTCTCGTCTTTAGTTTGTTGCTAGAATGGAATTGATCTCTTCACATGATACCGAGCTGATGCAGCAATGTCACCAATACTATAAGGCTGGTCATACAATCCTTAGTACATCAGAAATTGTTGACATACTTGGTCACGGTGCCTCAGAACAAGCAGTTGAGGCTTACCGATATCTGAAGGATTTGCTTGATAGATCTGTGGCCAATAATGTGGCGTATTACGAACTGATCGAGGAACTTCATGGTTCCATAGAGGATCTCCAAGGTCAGCACAATGAATCAATGGCTTTGTTACACAAAGATTATGAAAATAGATACCAACAACTTTCTTCTGAAACAGGCCATAAGAAGATCATTGCTGGATATGATATTAGGGAAAGGATCCTAAAAGGTGAAGTTGAAGCTTGCAGGCAGATTGCCGAGATCCTGGAACAAGAAAATAATAATTTACAGAAAAAATTGGCTCAATATGAATCTGCTGCTTCATCTTCTACTGCATTAATACCAGTTACTGATGAAGGCTTCTCGTTCTTAGAGGTCGAAAACGCCAAACTAAGGCAAGAGCTGGAGGACTTAAGAAGATCTGCCAATTCTGGAACTGCTCGGGGACGAGGAAGAGGTTCTCGGGGGCGAGGAAGAGTCCTCAGCCAAAATGTTGAAGAGGCTCGCACTCAGTCTACTTTAGAAACTCAAGCATTCCAGTTAAACATCAAAGATCGGGCCCTATCAGAAATGTCCAAGAAGAATCTATCCTTGGAGGATCAACTTACAGCGACGAAATCTGCTCTGCATAATAAGGATCTTTTTGCCAAAAGCCTTCATGAACAATTGGATAGATTAACCTTCCAATTCCATAAACAGCCAAGGGAATTCTGGATGGCAGGATACAATGAAGCCCTTGTTCACCTGGATGCTCGTATTGAACATGCCAACAATGAAGGTTACAAGCAAGGATGGTTAAACGCACTGGGTGTGTTAAAATTGGAGCAAGGGCATTTTTTATGGGACTATCATGCTCCATCATTATTAGACCTGCCTGTACCACCTTTCAAATTGGACATGGCATGGATCCCAGCTCGTTCCATTCCTCGTAGCTTGATTTCAAAATACCTTGGCGATTATAGCCTTCATTCTCAGGTTGAATTGTCTCGTCCTGAGCATCTTTTGGATACACCTTCTGTGATGAACGTCAGAATGCTCAGGGATGTTAATTTCATCAATTCTCCTCTTTGCCTAGAGGATCCTCCTGCTGGCGAGGATCCTGCTTCACAAAATAAAGGAAAGAAACCAATAGAATAGGTTTTCAATGTAACAGTTAGTACATTTATGTAACTTGTAATTTATTCTAGATTAATGAAAAGATTTTCATTTTCTATTTGCCAATTTTGCTATTGTCTTGTGTTTATCACACACCTTTATATTTGTGCATATGTATCTATGTATTTAAAAGGATGGCAATATCGTGCTATTTATCAATCAACTTAAAAATTTACAGGTATCAAAGTTGATCAATAAAGTAATGAATGTAAATTGTTCAAACTGTTTCCAACCAACCAAGGTAGTTGAATAATGTTTGTCGACCAATTACAGTTGATGGGTTTTTATCCCCGACCAGCTATACTTGGTTCAATTATAAAAATGCGTCCGACCAACTAAAATCAATAATTTGTCCTCGCCGACCAACTACAGTTATTGGGTTTTTATCCCCGACCAACTATACTTGGTGTATTTTTTGAATATTTTATTCTTCAAAGAACTCTTTGTAATAATATTACCTCCCGAGCAACATAAGTTGTAATACGAGAGTATATTTTTATCTTACCAACCGTAATTGATCACGCTGGTGTAGCTGATGTACACCTTTTAACCAAAGGAATATTTTTGGCTCCTTAGAGCTGTCCTCCTAACCAAAGGAGGTTGGCTACTTATAGCACTTTTTGGCTCCTTAGAGCTGTCCTCCTAACCAAAGGAGGTTGGCTACTTATAGCACTTTTGCTCCGTAGAGCTGTCCTCCTAACCAAAGGAGGTTGGCTACTTATAGCACTTTTGCTCCGTAGAGCTGTCCTCCTAACCAAAGGAGGTTGGCTACTTATAGCACTTTTGCTCCGTAGAGCTGTCCTCCTAACCAAAGGAGGTTGGCTCCTTAGAGCACTTTTGTTGTGTAGTGTATTACACTAGTATTCCCCGAAAAACTTTCAACCAGAAAGAAAATGGCGAAACATCCTCGTTTTATTCATAATGAAAGAAATGCTTTACATTTGACATCACTGATAATACTTGCGCAGGTGTTCAGCATTCCATGCGTTCTTAAATTCCTCTCCTTCTAGAGTTGCTATTCTGTAAGTTCCTGGTCGAACAACCTCTGTAACTCGGTAAGGTCCATGCCAGTTTTCTTCCAGTTTATTCTGCTTCTGAATGACCTTCTTTAGCACATAATCCCCCTCTTTTAGATCACATTTCTTTACCCTTTTGTTGTAAAACAGAGCTGTTCGTTGTTGATAAGCAGCATTCCTAATGGCTGCCTCTTCTCTGACTTCTTCGAGCATATCCAAATCCAGTCTTCTCATCAAATCACTGATCGGAGAATTGAAATTTAACACCCTGTGTGTTGGTAGGCCCAACTCGGCAGGTATCACAGCCTCACTTCCAAATGCTAGCACATATGGTGATTCTCCTGTTGCTGCTCGGGGAGTTGTTCGGTAAGCCCACAAAACTGACTGTAGCTCATTAATCCAATTTGCTTTAGCCTCATTTAACCTCTTCTTCAACCCATTTAGTAATGTTCTGTTCGTCACCTCAGTCTGTCCATTGCTTTGGGGAAAGCCTGGTGCTGAATGAAACTTCAAGACATTCGACTGATGACAATAGGCAGCAAATTCTTCATTATCAAATTGCGTTCCATGGTCTGTGATGAAAGCGTGGGGGAGACCATATCTACAAATGATATTCTTCCATATGAACTGATACACCTTCTCGTACGTCATATCAATTAGTGGTTCAGCTTCCACCCACTTAGTAAAATAGTCTACTGCCACGACGAGATACTTGAACCTTCCTCGGGTCGTCGGCAGTGGTCCAACCAGATCAATTCCCCACATGGCAAATGGCCAAGGTGATGTTATGGGTGTCAACAATGCCTGTGGAGTTCTTCAAATGGAGGAAAAACGTTAGCATTTGTCACACTTCTTAGCATAGGCTATACAATCAGCCCTCATCGTCGGCCAGTAGTATCCCTGTGTCATTACCCTTTGCAAAAGTGTCCGACCTGCTACATGAGCACCACAAGATCCTTCATGAATTTCTTCAATCAATTCTTTGACTTCTGATGGATGCACACATCTCTGTAAACCTGCCATAATTCCTCGTCTATACAAAACACCATTAGTTAACACATACCGAGCAACTTTATACTTCAATTTCTTGGCAGCTAGTTTGTCCTCCGGCAATTCTCCTTCTTCAATGTATGCTCTGATAGGATCCATCCAAGATGGTCCTAAATCAAGGGTAATAATCTTCACCGTCAGATCTTCTTCTATGCTCCGACTTTCTAATACTTCAATTGGTATTGTTCTTCGCAGCTCGGTGCGCGTAGCTGACGCTAGTCGGGCCAATGCGTCTGCTCTAGCATTCTCCATTCTCGATATCCTCACCAATTGAATAGCATCAAATTCTGTCAATAACTCCATCACTTTTGCATGGTACTTCACCATTAACTCTCCCTTCACTGCATATATTCCCATCATTTGATTCACAATTAATTGAGAATCACTGAAAATAATTACTTGTCGTGCCTCCATAACTTTCGCCAAATGAAAACCTGCTATCATAGCCTCATATTCAGCCTCATTATTGGAAGCTTTGAATTGGAATCTCAAGGCATACTCCATGTCAATATCATCTGGAGAGTTTAAAACAATCCCTGCTCCACAACCAGCCATGCAAGATGATCCATCTACATATAATCTCCATGTATGTAACTCGTCTTCAAATTTCTTATCTGTTAGAGTTCCTCGGTGAAATATCATCTGTTTTCTTTCATCATCCCCGGGTATCCTTCGTTCCTCGTTGGTCATTTGTTCGCGCCCTTCTACCAACCGGAGTTGGTCGGGGTTTGAATATGATGATTTTTCTACATCCACAAGTCCTTTTACCAACCTTGGTTGGTCTGGATCTGTGTCTGTTGATCCTGTATCGTCCACAGGTAGGTCAGCAAGCACCTTCTGCTCCTCAGGGGTATCAGGGTATGTGAACTCTGCTATAAAATCTGCCACGGCTTGCCCCTTCAACGATGATCTGGGTTCATACACAATATCATATTCACCGAGCTCTATTGCCCAGTACATCAATCTTCCTGATTTTTCTGGCTTGTGAAGGGCTTGTCTTAACGGCATGTCGGTATACACAATGATGGTATGGGCCTGGAAGTATGGCCTCATTCTTCTACTTGCTTCAATTAATGCCAGTGCCAATTTTTCCAGCTTTGGGTATCTGATTTCGGCACCTCGGAAGGCCTTGCTTGTGTAATAAATTGGCTTCTAGACTCCATTCTCCAATCTGATCAACGCCGAGCTAACTGCATTTTCTGATACTGCCAAATACAAGTACAGCTTCTCTCCGGTTATTGGCCTGGACAACAATGGTGGGGCTCCCAAATACTTCTTCAAATCTTGAAAGGCTTTCTCACATTCATCAGTCCACTCAAAACTTTTTCGCAGTGTTTTGAAGAATGGGAGGCATTTATCAGTTGCTCTGGATACAAATCTGTTGAGGGCTGCAACTCGTCCGGTAAGACTCTGTACTTCTTTCCTCGTCGTTGGGGATCGCAGCCCTAAAAGAGCTTTGATCTTTTCTGGATTTGCCTCAATACCTCGTTGGTTGACGATGTATCCGAGGAACATTCCTTCTCGTACTCCAAAGGTACACTTCGTCAGGTTAAGCTTCATCTGGTATTTATCCAGTTGATCAAAAGTTTGACTCAAGTCAACCAAATGATCTGCAGCTCTCTTGCTTTTGGTGAGCATGTCGTCGACATAGACCTCCATATTGCGGCTGATTTGTTCGGTAAAAACCTTGTTCATCAACCGCTGATATGTTGCACCTGCATTTTTTAAACCAAAAGGCATAACATTATAACAATAAGTTCCCCTTGGGGTAATAAAAGAATTACTTTCCATGTCTTCAGGTTTCATTTTGATCTGGTTGTAGCCAGAATAAGCATCCATGAAGCTGAGTAGCTCGTGTCCCGAGGTAGCATCCACTAGTTGATCAATTCTGGGCAATGGAAAATGATCTTTTGGACATGCCTTGTTGAGATCAGTAAAATCAACACACATTCTCCATTTGTTGTTCTTCTTCTTTACCATCACCACATTCGCCAACCAATCTGGATATTTCACATCTTCAATGAATTGGGCTTTTTGGAGTTTCTCGACCTCCTCTTGTATGGCTTGGTTCTTTTCGGGACTAAACACTCTTCTTCTTTGCTTCACAGGCTTGATCTCCTTATTCACATTGAGTTCATGACATAAGAAGTTTGGATCTATTCCTGGCATGTCTTCATGACTCCAAGCAAAAGTATTCTTCCTGTTTCTCAAAAAAGTTATCAACTCCTGCTTTATTGAAACATCCAACGACGATCCTATCTGAGTTACTCGTTCAGGATGCTCGTCGTCCAGGATAACAATTTCTGTAGATTCCACAACCTGCCCTTTTATGAGTTGAGATTCATCCCTAGGGTCAAGAGTTTCAATTTCTGTGCCTTCCTCCACTTGGTAAGTAGTAGTCTTTTTCTTTGACTCTTCAAGTTCCTCTTGCTCGGCAGACGAATAATAGCATTCCCGAGCTACTTTTTGATCACCTTTCATAATTCCTACTCCAAAATTCGTTGGGAATTTCAAACACTGATGTACTGTAGATGGAACTGCTTCGAACTTCTTCAATCCAACTCTTCCCATGATGATGTTGTAGGCGGACTGCACATTCTTATCCATCACAAAAAAGCGTATTCTTTCTGTTCGACAAGCAGGCCAAGTTCCAATGAGTATATCCAACTTGATCGTCCCAAGTGGAAAAACTTTCTCGCCAGCAAAACCCAGAAGGGGTCTGTGATAAGGTTCCAATTGAGATAATTTTAAATTCAAGCTATCAAAGCATGAATAGTACATGATGTCTGCCGAACTACCATTGTCTACTAACACCCTTGAAATGACCACATCCTTCATCCTCATTTTGATCACCAAAGGATCATCATGAGGGTAAAGAACACCTGCCAGGTCATTTTTTGAAAAACCAATCACTAGCTTCTCTTTGTTTACCTTCCTCGGACGATCATCCTCGGCCAGGTTTATTCGCTGAATGTACGAACAAGCTTGAGCCTCTCCGAGGTAAGCTTTTCTTTCTGCAGTAAGGTCTCCTCCTCCTGCATCTCCTCCTGTAATTACATTACAATCAAATGACCCAAAACGTATGGAAAATACCTCTCGTTCAGGTTTCCTTGGCTTCTTGGGAAGATCGGGGTCATCATCTGGATCCTCTTCATGGTCCCTCCTCTTTTTCTCCTCTGCACGACGAGGAGATCTAGATCTCTCTCTATTTCTATCATCATTCTTCCTTTCACCTCTGCGATCTACATACTTTGATAATTTTCCTCTTCGGATGAGTGTTTCAATCTCGTTTTGAAGGGCTATACAATTTTTGGTCATATGGCCATGATCTTTGTGAAACTCACAATATTTGGCCTTATTCCTCAGGTCGGGATTTGTCTTCAGTTTCTCTGGCCACTTGATGTCCTCGTTATTCCTGATTTCTTCCAAAACATGATTAATACCCATTTTTAATGGAGTATAATTATCATACTTCTTTAGGACTTCCAACTTCATCCTGTTATTCCTGGAATGCTTGTCACCACCATTACCTTTCTGATCTTTCTTCTTAGAGTTGTCGACCTCCACTTTAACTTCTTTATCCATATTCTTCTTCGCAGCCATAGCCTCCTCGGCATTCATGATTTTGGCCGCCTTTGCCATCAACTCCGACATATTTTTAGGTGGATCTTTGGCCAAAGTGTAGTACAGCTTGTTAGGCAGCAAACCACTCATCAGAGCAGTGATTGTTGTCTTTTCTTCATAATCTATGACTTCCAACTTCTCGTTACGAGTTATGTAATCTCTAGTACTTTCACCTGATTTTTGTCTAACACTTAGCAAGTGTGCTACTCGCTTTACCGGCTTTGCTCCAAAACAAAAATTGCCAATAAACAACTCGGCTAACTGAACAAAAGTTGAAATCTTACCCCGAGGAAGATTATTGTACCATATCTGTGCAGATCCGGTAAGAGTTCCCGAGAATGCTCTACACCTCATCTCGTCGGGGACAACGTAGATATCTGCAGCAGCTTGGTATTGTTCTATATGAAGTACGGGATCTGTCTTTCCATCGTACTTGGGGGTCACTACAGGTGCTTTGAATTTTGATGGTGTAAGGAAATCCACAATGGCTTGCACAAAAGGTGTTCCTTGAACAAAAGTTCTCTGTAAGGGGTTCCTCGCCTTAGCCATTTCTCCCAATCTATCCTCCAACCGTTGGATGGAACCTTTCCATGCTTCATTCCCTTCCTCGGGCCGCTTAGTCCGAGCAACTGAGTGTTCTGACGTAGCTTCCTGAGATTTATCTCGACGAGTAGCTGGTCGTGATTGTGCTGATCCTTCTCTCAAACCTGATGATGGCCGAAAACTTTTCGACGGAGCTCTAGGTGGATTCATATTCCTCCTTGGTCCTAATCGACTGAAAGGAGACGCCCTGCTTAATCTTTCCAAAGTGCTGGTTCTTTCCGGAGAGAGTGTGACACGTTGATCTGTATCCGTAGCCCGTATCGATGATGTTCGCCCAGGTTGATACGTAGAATCAGTAGACTCCCCATTGCGATATGACCCAGTACGTCTGGATTGTGATTGCCCACGATCACTCCTATACCCTGAATAGGTAGGTGCACCGCCTTGAAGAGTTTGAATGAGTTGCCTCACAGATTCTTGCATGGCGGTTTGTCCTTGAGCCAGATTCGTCATAATTCCAGCCAGATCTGGGGATGCAGATGGATTTGGAAGATTTCCAGTATTTCCAACATTTCGATTACTGGATTCTGGATTATCTGCCATTGGTGATAAATGATTTTTATGAGAAACGATAATAACAGTCGTTTCCCACAGACGGCGCCAATCTGTTGATGTAAAAAACTAGATCGCTCTAATTATTCAATCACAGATAAATAAATAAGACAAAGATTTTTAAAGTGGTTCGGCTAGGAATAAAGCCTACGTCCACTGTTATGTTATTGCTGAGTGTTTATGGAATTCTTGATTACAAGTTCTCTCAAGAAATTCCGGTCCCCTTTGAATGAGGATGATACAAGGTATTTATAGCCTTGAGGCTGTACATGAAAGGTTCGATACATTAAATGACATACATATGAAAGGGTAATACATTTAATGCAGAGTGCGTGCCAAGAATATAAGCATTCAATGAATATCTGAACTGTTGATTATCTGGCAATTAATGATACGACCGAGATGCAGCTCGGACCGCCATAGTTGTTCGCTGATCAGGAGTTCCTCGGAACATTAGAGTACCTCGGTGCGTTAGAGTTCCTCGGTGCGATAGAGTTCCTCGGTGTGATAGAGTTCCTCGGTGTGATAGAGTTCCTCGGTGTATTCTCGTTGCTCGGAAAGAAGCATGGTTGGTCGGGAAATGATCTTCCTCGCTGCTATTGTGCCACGTAGATTGACACGTGTCTTCGTATTATTCGTCCACATTAGCATATTAATTTTGGTATCAACAATGACAAATCTAGCTTAGGGCTAGACTGTCATGCAAGAAACAATGCGACAACTCATACAAACCCTCCATGGTGGTGCACTAACCCATTCAGGACTGCGGAGTATTCAAAGAAACACCCGTGCACTATCCTCACGAACTAGGCGTACCAATTCATATCGCAATGAGAAATTTGAAGATTTTTCTTATCAACCTGGACGAACTTCGTCAGTGCGAGCCACAGATACAGAACAACGTATCACTCTTTCTCCAGAAAGGACTAGTGCGTTAGAGAGGTTAAGCAGGGTATCACCTTTTGATCGATTAGGACTTAGAAGGAGTAGAAGTCCTCCTAAAGTCGTATCGAGGAGTTTTCGACGACCATCAGATTTAAGGGAAGGATCTGCCCAGTCGCGACCAGTTGCTCGTCAAGATAGATCCCATGAGCGACCAGCTGCTCGTTAAGATAGATCTCAGGAAGCCACATCAACGCGATCAGCTGCTCGAACCAACAGGCCCGAGGAAGGGAATGATGCATGGAAAGGCTCTATTTAGAGGCTGGAGGATAGATTAGGGGAAATGGATAAGACCAAGAACCCTCTACAACGAACCTTTATTCGAGGAACACCTTTTGTCCAGTTAATTGTAGATTTTCCAACACCATCAAAGTTCAAAGCACCTGTTGTGACCCCCAAATATGATGGAAAGACTGACCCTGTCCTTCATATAGAACAATACCAAGCTGCAGTCGACATCTATGCTGTTCCAGATGAGATGAGATGCAGGGCATTCTTGGGAACTCTTACCGGATCTGCTCAAATATGGTATAATAATCTTCCTCGGGGTAAGATCTCAGCTTTTCTTCAACTGGCCGAGTTATTTATTGGGAATTTCTATTTTGGGGCAAAGCCAGTTAAACGAGTAGCACATTTGTTAAGTGTTAAACAAAAAGTTGGTGAGAGCACCAGAGATTATATAACTCGTTTTAATAACGAGAAACTGGAAGTAATTGATTATGAGGAGAAGACAACGATTACCGCCTTGATGAGTGGACTACTGCCTAACAAGTTGTACTACACTTTGGCCAAAGATCCACCTAGAACCATGTCAGACCTGATGGGAAAAGCGTCCAAGATTATGAATGTCGAGGAGGCTATGGCTGCGAAGAAGAATATGAATGCTAAAGAAACCAAGGTGGAAGGTGATAAAGCCAAGAAGAAAGAGCACAAGAACAATGGTAATGACAAACATTCAAAAACTAGGTCGGTATGGGACGTAATGAAGAAATATGATGATTATACTCCTTTGAAGAAGGATATCAATCATGTTCTAGAAGAAATCAAGAACAACGAGGAACTAAACTGGACAGAGAAAATGAAGGCAGACCCTGACAAGTGGAATAAGGCGAAGTATTGCGAGTTCCATAAAGATCATGGCCATATGACCAAGAATTGCATAGCTCTTCAAAATGAAATTGAAACACTCATCCGACGAGGAAAGCTGTCAAAGTATGTTGATCGTAGAAACGAAAGAAGAAATAATGACCGAGCAAGAGAGAGGTCTAGATCTCCTCGTCGAGTAGAGGAGAACAAGAAAAGAAACAATGAAGTTGATCCAGAAGACGACCCCGATGTTACGAAGAGACCAAGGCAGCCAGAACGTGAGGTATTTTCAATACGCTTTGGGTCATTTGACTGTAATGTTATAACAGGTGGAGATGCAGGATGAGTAGACCTTACTGTCGAGAGAAAAGCTTACCTTTGTGAGGCTCAAGCTTGCTCGTACATTCAGCGAATAAATCTAGCTGAGGAGGATCGCCCGAGAAAGGTGAACAAAGAGAAATTGGTCATTGGTTTCTCAAAAAATGACATGACAGGTGTTCTATATCCTCATGATGACCCACTGGTGATCAAGATGAGAATGAAGGAGGTAATGATTTCAAGAGTACTGGTAGACAATGGTAGCTCGGCAGACATCATATTCTACTCGTGCTTCGATAGTTTAAATCTAAAGCTATCTCAATTGGAGCCTTACCACAGACCCCTCATCGGTTTTGCTGGCGAGAAAGTATTTCCACTTGGGACAATCAAGTTGGATATATTCATTGGTACGTGGCCTGCTTGTCGAACAGAAAGGATACGCTTCTTCGTGATGGATAAGAATGTTCAATCATCATACAATATCATCATGGGAAGAGTAGGATTGAAGAAGTTCGAGGCTGTACCATCTACAGTGCATCAGTGCTTAAAATTTCCAACAAATTTTAGAGTAGGAGTTGTGAAAGGTGATCAAAAAGTAGCTCGGGAATGCTATTATTCATCCGCCGAGCAAGAAGAACTGGAAGAATCAAAGAAAAAGACTATTACCTATCAAGTTGATGAAGGTGCAGAAATTGAAACATTGGATCCTAGAGATGAGTCTCAACTCGTGAAAGGTCAAGTGGTGGAAGCTACTGAAAACATCATTTTGGATGACGAGCACCCTGAGCGAACTACTCAAGTAAGTTCGTCGTTGGAAGTCTCACTAAAACAGGAATTGATAACTTTCCTAAGAAGCAGAAAGCAAACTTTCGCGTGGAGTCATGAAGATATGCCTGGGATAGACCCAAATTTCTTATATAACTAACTCAATGTGAATAAGGAGATCAAGCCTGTGAAGCAGAGAAGAAGAGTGTTCAGCCCCGAGAAGAATCAAGCTATAAAGGAGGAAGTCGAGAAGCTCCAGAAAGCTTGTTTCATTGAAGATGTTAAATATCCAGACTGGTTAGCCAATGTGGTGATGGAAAAAAAGAAAAACAACAAGTGGAGGATGTGTGTAGACTTCACCGACCTCAACAAAGCATGCCCAAAGGATCACTTTCCACTGCCCCGAATTGATCAAATAGTGGATGCTACCTTGGGGAACGAGCTGCTGAGCTTCATGGATGCTTATTCTGGTTACAATCAGATCAAAATGAAACCTGAAGACAGGGAAAGTACTTCTTTCATTACCCCTAGGGGAACTTATTGTTATAATGCTATGCCTTTTGGTTTAAAAAATGCAGGTGCGACATATCAGCGGCTGATGAACAAGGTCTTTGCTGAACAAATCAGTTGCAATATGGAAGTATATGTTGACGATATGCTGACGAAAAGTAAGAAAGATGTCGATCATCTAGTTGACTTAAGTCAGACTTTTGATCAACTGGATAAATATCAAATCAAGCTGAACCCGACGAAGTGCATATTTGGAGTACGAGAAGGCATGTTCCTCGGGTACATTGTCAATCAACGTGGCATTGAAGAAAATCCTGAATAGATCAAAGCTCTATTAGGATTGGGATCTCCAACGACGAAGAAAGAGGTGCAAAGTCTTACAGGATGAGTAGCAGCACTCAACAGATTTGTGTCACGAGCAACTGATAGATGTCTCCCATTCTTCAAGACACTCCGAAAGACTTTTAAGTGGAATGATGAATGTGAGAAGGCTTTTCAAGACTTGAAGAAATACTTGGGAGCACCTCCACTGTTGTCCAGGCCAGTGATGGGAGAAAAATTATACTTGTATCTAGCAGTATCGAAGAATGCAGTTAGCTCGGCGTTGATAAGAGTGGAGAATGGAGTACAAAAACCAATTTACTACACAAGTAAGGCCTTCCGAGGAGCAGAAATCAGATATCCAAGGCTGGAAAAGTTAGCACTGGCGCTGATTGAGGCGAGTAGGAGAATGATGCCATACTTCCAGGCTCATACCATAGTAGTATACACTGATATACCATTGAGGCAAGCCCTTCATAAACCAGAAAAATCAGGGAGATTGATGTATTGGGCAATAGAGCTCGGTGAATAAGATATAATCTATGAACCCAGATCATCGTTAAAAGGGCAAGCTGTAGCAGATTTTATAGCAGAGTTCACCTATCCTGATACCCCCGAGGAGTAAAAGTTACTCGCTGATCAACTTGTGGATGTTACAGAACAAAAAAATACTAGCTCGGACCAACTCCGGTTGGTAAAAGAGCAAGTAGATGTTACAGGATCATCAAATTCGAGCTTAGACCAACTCCGGTTGGTAAATGGGCAAGAAAAGATGATCGACGAGGAGCAAGAAATATCAGGGGAAGATGAAAGAAAGCAACAAATATTTCACCGAGGAACTCTGACATATCAGAAATTTGAAGACGAGTTACCTATATGGAGGCTATATGTAGATGGCTCATCTTGCACTACAGGATGTGGCACGGGGATAGTTTTGAGAACCCCAGACGAGGTCGACATGGAATACGCCCCGCGTTTCCAATTCAAAGCTTCCAATAATGAGGCTGAGTATGAGGTCATGATTGCATGTCTTAATTTGGCAAAAATTATGGAGGCGCAGCAGGTTATTGTCTTCAGTGATTCTCAATTGATTGTAAATCAAATGTTGGGAGTATATGCCGTTAGAGGAGAATTAATGATCAGATATCATGCAAAGGCAAAGGAGATGGTGTCAGAATTTGCTGCTATTCAGCTGGTCAGAATACCAAGAATGGAGAATGCGAGAGCAGACGCCCTAGCTCGACTAGCATCAGCTACTCGCACCGAGCTACGACGAACAATCCCAATTGAAGTTTTAGCTGGTCGGAGTATAGATGAAGATCTGACGATGAACTTTATTACCCTTGATTTAGGATCATCTTGGATGGATCCAATCAGGGCATACATTGAGGAGGGAGAATTACCAATTGACAAGCTCGCAGCCAAGAAATTGAAGTTTAAAGCTGCTCGGTATGTATTAACTAACGGTATTAGACGAGGAATTATGGCAGGTTTGCAGAGATATGTACATCCCTCCGAGGTGAAAGAATTGATTGAAGAGATCCATGAAGGGTCCTGTGGAGCCCATGTAGCAGGTCAGACGCTTTTGCAAAGGGTGATGACGCAGGGATACTACTGGCCGACGATGAGGGCTGATTGTATAACCTATGCCAAGAAGTGTAAAAAGTGCCAGTGCTTTTCCTCCATCCGAAGAACTCCACAAGAATTGTTAACACCCATAACTTCCCCTTGGCCATTTGCCATGTGGGGGATAGATTTGGTTGGGCCACTACCAACGACCAGAGGAAGGTTCAAATACCTCGTCGTCGCAGTGGATTATTTTACTAAGTGGGTAGAAGCTGAGACACTCATTGATATGACGTACGAGAAGGTGTACCAATTTGTTTGGAAGAACATCATTTGTCGATATGGTCTTCCTCGTGCTTTCATCACAGATCATGAAACACAATTTGATAACGAAGAGTTCGCTGCCTATTGTCATCAGTTAAATATTTTGAAGGTCCACTCAGCACCAGGCCATCCTCAAAGCAATGGACAAACTGAAGTGACAAACAGAACGCTGCTGAATAGTTTGAAGAAAAGATTGGATGATGCAAAAGAAAATTGGATCAACGAGTTATAGTCAGTACTTTGGGCTTACCGAACTACTCCCCGAGTAGCAACTGGAGAATCACCATATATGCTGGTGTTTGGAAGTGAAGCTGTTATACCTGCCGAGTTGGGCCTCCCAACACATAGGGTAATGAATTTCAATTCCCCTGTCAGCAACTTAATGAGAAGATTGGATTTAGACATGCTCGAGGAAGTTAGAGAAGAAGCAGCCATTAGAAATGTTGCCTATCAGCAGCGAACAACTTTGTTCTACAACAAGAGGGTGAAGAAGTGAGACCTGAAAGAAGTAGACTATGTGCTGAAGAAAGTAATTCAAAAGCACAATAAGCTGGAGGCAAACTGGCATGGACCATACCGAGTTACTGAAGTTGTTCGACCAGGAACTTATCGAATAACAACTCTAGAAGGGGAGGAGTTTAAGAATGCATGGAACGCAGAGCACCTGCGCAAGTATTATCAGTGATGAATAAAATGAAGATATTCTGTCGAATTCTTTCTTTTTATTGAAAGTTTTTTGGGAAATACTAGTGCTACACACTACTCGGCAAAACTCGGCAAAGCTCAGGCTACTCAAATTTTTTCTCGAAAATGCCAACTAAGGTTGGTCGAGAAACCAATATTCCTCCAGGAAGTAAAGCTACCAATAATACTCCGGGAAGTAAAGCTACCTGTATTCCTCCAAGAAGTAAAGCTACCAATATTCCTCCGGGAAGTAAAGCTACCAATATTCCTCCGAGAAGTAAGGCTACCAATATTCCTTCGGGAAGTAAAGCTACCTATATTCCTCCGGGAAGTAAAGCTACTTATATTCCTCCAGGAAATAAAATTTGTATTCCTAAGGGAAATAAAACTATATGTTTCTCAGGAAATAAAGTATTCCTAAAAATGCCAACTTATGTCGGTTAGGAAGTAAATATATTCTCGAAAATGCCAACTTGAGTTGGCCGGGAGGTAAAATTATTTCAAAAAGATTAACTATGGCTGGTCGGGGATAAAAACCCACCAACTGTAGTTGGTCGACAAAGAAAATTTACCGACCTTGGTTGGTCGGAAACATTTAAGAGAAAAATCTACTAACTATGGCTGGCCGGGGATAAAAATCCACTAATTGTAGTTGGTCGACAAGTAAAATTTAATGACTTTGGTTGGTCGGAAATATTTTTAAACATTTTTTATACTCGTAACTTTATTATTAAGTGATCGAGCAACATTTTTATACTCGTAACTTTAATTTTAAGTGATCGAGCAACAATTTTGATACTCGTAACTTTATTGCTAAGTTGGCCGAGAAACAAAACTTTATTATTAAGTGATCGAGCAACATTTTTGGTACTCGTAACTTTTTAAGTTGGTCGAGAAACAAAATATTGTTTTTGCCAAATGACTACCATAAATTCAAGCTATTCGACAATAAGTTATCTTTTTAACAGATATGCATGCACAAATATAAAGTGTTTGATAATTACAAGACAATAGCAATTAAGATTTGCAAACAGAAATGAAAGTCTTTCATTGAATTCAAAATAAATTACATTGATAATGAAACGAAAGTTACATTGATAAGGAAATGTATACAAATTTATTACATTGATATTCCTATTCTACTGGTCTTTTCCCCTCTGCTTTTGACACAGGTTCCTCGCCAGCAGGCGGATCATTTAAAGCCAGAGGAGAATTTATGAAGTTGAGATCCTTTAACATCATGATATTCATCACGGATGGTCGATCTAAGAGGTGCTCGGGACGAGATATCTCAGCATTTGAATGGAGATTGTAGTCACAAAGATATTTGGAAATCAAGCTCCGAGGAATGGCCCGAGCAGGGATCCAACTCATATCCAGTTTGTATGGTGGCACAGGTAAGTCGAGCAGCCCGGGATCATGGTAGTCCCACAGGTAATGACCCTGTTCGAGTTGCAGCACACCTAAGGCATTCAACCAGCCTTGCTTGTATCCCTCATTATTGGCATTCTGGATACGATCGTCCAAGTGGTATAGCGCTTCGTTGTATCCATCCATCCATAACTCCCTGGGCTATTTGTGGAACTGATATGTTAGTCTCTCTAGCTGCTCGTGGAGATTTTTGATGAAGAGTTCCTTGTTCTCCAAAGTAGATTTCTACTCAGAGAGCTTCTCTTCCAGGTCCCTGATCTTCTTTGACATTTCAGCCAATGCCTGGTTCTTCGCCATTAATTGGAAGGCCTAGTTCTCTAAGGAAGACTCAGTCCTCTATTCCTCGATAGGAATCTGAGCTGCTCTTGCTCGACCCCGAGGAGCTCTTGATCGTCCCCGAGAAGAAGAAGAAGGGACATACCTTTTCAAGGTTTCCAACTCATCCCTCAAGTTGGCATTCTCGACCTCCAAGAACGAAAATCCCTTATCAGTCACTGGGATCAAGGCTTTTGAAGTGGAAGCTGCAGACTTCAACTGCGACAGCTCCCTTTGCAGGTTGTTGTTTTCTTGCTCCAGCAACTCGTCTATTTATCTGCATTCCTCGACCTCACCCCTCAAGGTTCTCTCCCTCACATCATACCCAGCAAAAATCTTCTCGTATCCCTTGTCGGCAATGATCTGCTGGTACTTCTTCTCGTACCCCTCATGCAACAGGGCAGTGGATTCTTTGTATTATAGCTGAAGGTCTTCGAGGGTGCCTTGGAGATCCTCGATCATATCATAATAGGCCACATTATTGGCCACTGCTCGATCAAGTAGACACTTCAGATATTGATATGCATCAACTGCCTGTTCTGAAGCATCTTGGCCGAGGATGTCGACGATTTGTGCTGCACTCAGGTCTGTGTGACCAGCCTTAAAGTATTCATTACATTGTCGCAGCAGCTTTGTATCATGGGCAGATAGTAATTCCATCCTGAACAGAAACTAGCAGAGAAAGAAAAAGCAATAATCAATAAGAATCAAGACACAGTATGAAGAAGAGACAATAGTATAAATAAACACAAGTTCAAGTTTTATTATATCATAAAGGTCAGAAGTACAAGATTTAAGAGTTACATATTCATGGTTACAATTGACAAAAGCAAAATATAAAGATAAACCCGAACAACTCTACACCTTTTCCTTGTCTCCCAAAACCTTCTCGGGAGGCTAGGACGAGGAAGTAGGTTGCTCGGAAGGAGTAGAAAGTTGATCGGGGAGCGCCAGTAGTTGCTCGGAAGAAGTAACAATTTGCTGAAGTTCCTCTGCAGCAGGCTGGATGTCTGGGGGATGATCTCCCATCACCATAGAAGACTCTTCGGAGGCCGCTTCGTCCTCTTCTAAGTCTTCAGGAGTTGGAGGGGGACCAGGGATGTGTTGTTGAACGAGTGCGGAATTTTCATCCACTTTCATCTCCTGAAGAGAAGCAACCCATCCATCCTTAAAGTATTTGAGGCTGTCATAGTCCACTTGCGACACCATGGAAGCCAATCCCTTATTCCACCCCTTGTCCCAGCCAGCGCTGAAGGACTTCTTCACAGCCATTTTCCTTTTCAACTTTTCAGAGGAAAGCTTTTCGGACAGCAGGTCATCATCAGCTTTTAGTTTTATCTCAGCCTCCTCCTTCTGCCGATTTACCTCCCGAAGTTGAGACAACTCCTCTTCAGCAACCTTGAGCTTATTCTCCAGCTCTCCAGCATTCTTGAGCTTCTCGTCGACCTCTTTATTTTTTCCCTCCAAATCCTTTATTCTCTTCTCCAACTCCTTGGAGACTTCAACGACCTGAACTTTTTCCTTCTCGGTGGAGGCAAGCTTATTCTCCCAGATTGCCTTATCAGTAGCATATTTCTGGCGAGAATCTTCCAAAGACCTCATCAGGCCCACCAGAGCCTCCTCCACGCCACATGAGGAGATTGAAGCTTTAATTGATTCATCCTTCTTCAAAATTATATTAAAGCAGCTCGTCAACTGTGAAAATAAAAAGAAAACGAGTCAGATTCAAAAATGACAAGGGAAATATGAAGAGTCCAAAGTAAGAAGACTTACAGAAGCAAGGTGGCGAGCAGCTAACGAAGTGACCATGTCCCGAGTAAGGTTTTCTTCAGTACCTTGGACCTAGAGAATGATCCAGGACTTTATCGAGCTCATGGCAGAGCTCGGGGAAACAAAAGTAGGAACCCCAGTTCCAGTGGTTGGGGGCTGAGTGATGGTGTCAGCCAAATTGACCGAGGAGCTCTTCTTCAGCCTCCTCGGGGGAACAGGAACAGATTCAACCAAGGAAGAACCCTTGGTCGGTGATATTACAATCACCTCTCCAGGAGCAGCAAACCTGCTCGGAGCCACTGCGGGCTTCTCTACAACCTTCACAACAGCAGCAGCCGAGGAAGGCGCATCAATTTTATTTGTGCCCTCCCCTGGGACATCAACCTTACTTCTTTTTTCCTCTCCACCACCATAGGCAGGTTTCTCGAAAAGGGTGGAAGGTCTTCTCTTCTTCATCTTTTCGCTTTAAGGGACGTGGGATTCAGGTGAAGAACTGGTGGAAGCTGGTACTGGTTCTGATTCACTTATTACTGGACGAGCAGTAAAAGAGGTGGTGTAGCTCTTGTATTGCAGAAGATATGAGGCCAACCTAATATATTCGTCGGCAACAGATTGATGCAGACTCCAGATAAGTTTCAAGTGTCTTATGTTAACATCTGCTTCCTTTGGACACTTTCTTTTGCTATCAACTGAAAATAAATCAAAATTAAAATATCAGTGGCACATTTTGTCAAACATAAAAGAAGCATAATTTCAAAATAAATAAAATGAAATAAAAATAACCTATCCCATTGCCATAAGGAGGGCATCTGGGACCCTGATAAACTTCATCTCCAGATAAAGGAGCATGTTGCTAATTTTTTATGACAACCCCATGCTCAAAATAGTCCCTATTGGCATCCGAGAAATTAACCACGGCCCTATTCAAAATTCTAGTTTTTAGATAAAAAGTATTATCGCCTACAGCCTATTTATAGCAAAACATGATTTTTGGAATTCCTAGGCGAGTTCCATGGATTTGGTTTAACCTCTGAACCCCATTAACTATTCTCCATGTATTTGGGGATTATTCTTGCAGGAACAACGTCAAAATATTGACAAAATTCCAGACACAAGGGATTGGGTGGAAAAGAAAATCCACACTCAGCAATAAAGAGATTGGGGAACCAATGTCCCTCAGCCAAACGGAAATAATCAGAAGGCTCAGAGAGCTCTTCCAAAATAACCCAGGGGGGAATGGAAAAATCTGAGCGAAACTTATCAAGAGATTCAACAGGGTAAACCATGATGAATAAAAGAAATGAAGAAGAAGGAAGAAAATCTTAAAGAAAAAGAGTGGATCTGATGACAACGAACGATGGAAGAGATGAATACACAGGAGAGAAAGAGACGACGAAAAACTCGAAGATACAAATTTGAAAAAGTAGAAGACGATGGGATTTTCTGCAGCGTTTAAATACTCTACCTTGGGAAAAGGAAAAGTAATGATTACGAAAAGAGACGATTACGTTATCGACGGCTAAAAAGACGAAAAGGGGCGCGGGAATCGAAGCAGGCATAGAAATTGAAAAAAGCATGATTCTACGAATTTGGAAGGAGAAATAAATACGAAGGAAACACTCCTAAAAATCAGGAAGACTATTTAAAGCTACCATATTCCGAGAAAGAATGTTCCATACACCTCAAATTTCGAACTATGAAACATTGGGGGCTTCTGTTGATACCAAATTTAATCTATTGACATGGCTCAATTGAATGATGACACGTGGCAATCTACATGGCAACAATAAATACTTCCGAGGAACTCACACGCTCTGAGGAACCATACTACAACGAGGAACACTACTTCCTCGAGGAACTCAGACACTCCGAGGAACTCAGACGCTCCGAGGAACAAGAATTCCCCGAGGAACTCATACACCCCGAGGAACAAGAACTCTCGGAGGAACTCCTAAACACCGAGCAACTCAGGCGGTCCGAGCTGCACCTCGAACAAAGCTTTAATATCAGGATAACCAACAGTTTGAGTATTCATTAAATGCTTATCATTCAGACGCACACGCTTAAGGGGCATTGAATGTATCACCCTTTCATATGCATATCATTTAATCTATTACCCTTTCACATTACAGCCTCAGGGCTATAAATACATTGTACAATCCTCATTAGAAGGAGACCGAAATTTCTTGATGGAACTTGTAATCGAGAATTCCCAAACACTCAGCAATAACATAACAGTGGACGTAGGCCATTCTTATAAGGCTGAACCACTTTAAAATTATTTGTCTCATTTATTTATCTATGATTGAATAATTAGAGTGATATAATTTTTTACATCAACACTTCCTTTTATAGTGAGTTACCAAAAAGAAATAAAAGGAAAAAGGAAAAAGAAAAGGAAAAGTAACAGCAAAATGAAATCTCGATCAAGGGAAACAGGGCCCCAGTCGACTGCTGGAGAAGGGAAAATCCTACTGGTTGCTCACAAAGGCAAAATCTTAAAACCCGATCGACCAAGGGTTTGTAGCCGATCGATCGATCGCAGCAGGTCAACCCGCATTTTCTTCTGCAATAACTTTGCAATCAACCAAGCTCCATGGCTATGGCCAAGACCATCAATAAATTTGATCAGTACAGCCAAGACCCAAATTGATTGTGATTATCTTTGTGTAGCCCAATACCCAATCCTCACTTTAAGTAGCACACGAGACCAGCTCTTCTTTCAGGGTCGAGACCAAAGACCTACACAGCGGCCATCCCAAATCCCAAGCACCAATTAGTTAACCCGAACTCTAATTTTTGTTAAAACCAAGACCCGAGCTTCCAATCATGTTTGCCCAAAGACATGGTGAAATCGCCATTTGAAAATTAGATCTGTTTGTTGCAATTTTGGGGAGAAGGACATAAGGGTCATTAATAAAGTTGTTTTGTTTTTAATTAATAATTCTCTTATAATTCTTCCTCCATTCAAAGGCCCGTAAAATATTCGTTTGGACTCGCATTCGCGCACCGTTCATGGCCACACGAATCTTGGCCCGAGAGATTCAACTTTCGTGAAGACTTTGAGCAAAAATCTTAAAGCATGAAATGACGATAATGCCCCTGAACGTGTGATTTGCGATAGAACTTTATTGGAATGCACCCAAACTTCATACTAAGCACCTTAATACCTACAAACACTCAATAATACCTCAAATAACATGTTAGCATATAAAGAAAAGGTTTTCTATTTATCAAGCATAATAATAGGAATTAAGGTACCCGAGGGGGCTAAAATGCATAAGTATAGAGGGTAATAAGTGATATGATTCGGGACAAATCAATAATGTACACTAATGCATCAGTAGAGGTTATATTGTTTAGGTGAGGACCCACAACGAGATAGGCATCTGATTATACATAAAATTATTTCAGAAAAAAAAGACTAGTGATAGATACAGTGGTAAATAAGGTGTTTCCCACTTTGGAGTATGTGGGATATGTTTTTTTATTTGATATTGGGACTGAGTGTTCACTTGGGTTTTGTTAGCACATTGGAAAGGGTAGACTTTGAATTTGGTAGAGTTCTTTATATTGATCCACCGTGGGTAAGGAGGAACATTGTTTAGTTGGTGCATGGATACATAAAAATATATACTGGGAGGTGTATGTTTATTTTTAGGCCTATTTGTTAGCTATGTCGGAGTGTGATGTTTTCCTGGGAATGGATTTATAGTTACTTAGAATATGTTAATTTTATATGGACTGCTATGAGTTGCGGTTATGTCTAAAAGATAAGATTGGTTAGAAATTGGTGTTCACCGTAGTTGTGAGGATTATTGTGAGATAAATTATATGGGTGAGCCTAGTCTTGAAAGAATGAATTTTAATGGGAACTTCGGTCGTGTAAGGACCTTTGGGATTTTGAGTGTCCTTAAGGAAGAGACATTTGAGTGTGATTTAAAATTTTAAATAACTTAAGGAGGTAGACGCGTGTGAATAACCTCAGAAATTTATGGGGTAAATCGGGTTACACTTAGGTTGGAGCAAGGACCTTGCATGTGGAGAAAGAGTTTGCGGGATAACGCGATGGTATGATTTGGGAAAATATTTCCTTAGCAAGTATAGGCAACAAAGTATAAGTAAGGCTTGTGATAGCTTAGATTATTGAGATTTTATATGATCATATTTAATGTTTGTATAGCGACATTATTACTGAAATGGTGATGGTACACCTGATTAAAATGTGTATGCCTTTAGAGACTTAGAAATGACTAAGTGCACTATAGAATAAATACGGACAAATAATGTCCTACCTAGGTCCTGGTGAATTAAGTGTTGGGCATGGTAGGGTCGGTTGACTCTGAAGGGGTTGATATAACTCTTATAAAGAATAAGTGGTTGGTTTAGAAAATGGAAAATAATGAAATATGCATGATTAGCGTATATAGTTATTTTTAATTTCCCTCTTTGTCTTGGACCGACGGACCTCAATAACTGACTAAGTCTTTCAGTAGTGTATTGGGAGGGTTCCTTATTTGAATTTTGCTTGCGAGACGTCCCACGCACGAAATTGGAAAAAGTCACGAGTTGAAGGAATTGGATGCTAAGACGGTTATTTTCTTGTTGCATGTACATATGTGGTGGTATACATGTTATATGTACGTGCTTTGTATAAATTGTACATATTGGATGTATATGTGTCATTTATCTTTGTTAATGGTATGTGTGTACATATAAGGTGGAATATATGGGCACCTCAGTGATGTTATGATAGGCATGGATGAGCCTTTTATTTATCTCATAGGATATGAGTGTGACTAGTTGGGTATAAACATAAGTTAGAGGTGCAAAATATAATGTCACTTCATACTACTTTGAATTCTGAGGAAGGAATTCCGTTATTGGGGGGGGGGGGGGGGGGGAGGGGAGAATGTAATATCCCGTATATTTTTGGGAATAAAATAAAATTTAATAAGGATAAATTTAATTCAGTGAAATGAATTAAGAAAAGTTGTGAGCAAATAGAGTCAGTATTATTTATAAGTTTTGGAATTGGACTTTAATGATTTGGAATAAATCAAAAGGGATTATATTTTTAATAAAAAATATTTATATGTGTCACGTAACAATTAAAATATATTTTTGGATAATAATATTCAGGACACACTTTGAAAGGTATTACGGCCTCGTTCAGGGCATTTTAGACCCTTAGGAATGGTCCAGGGGTGTATATATATATATATATATATATATATATATATATATATATGAGTTTGGTAGTTATCGGACTAATTAGATTATGTATTTGGGCTCATTTAAGGGACCGAAGTTGGGGCCTAAATCCCAACTCGGTAATTAAAGACTAACATAATATAATTAGATTTAACCCACTAATTTGGGAGTTACATCCAAGAACCCTATACATAACCACCCAAGAGGAGGAGGAGGAAGAGGGGCACCTCTACACAGTCTCATGTAACGATTCTCTTACCATTCTGATTCAATTTGTGTTATTCTTTTATTAAGGTTAACTCCTTGCTTAGATTTAAGGTTGAATCATGTATTGAGACTACAAATTTGAGATTTTTATATTAGTGTAGAATTTGGTGGTTTTCACATGATCCATATGTAAATCCATAATCTTTCGTAATGAATTTGCATCCAGGTGATTTAAATTGAGAAAATATTTTGAAAACATATTGTGGGAATCTTTCAACAAATCTAGAAATTTATGGAGTAATATAGGAAGAAATCTCGAAATATTATGTTCATAAGTTCTTGACAAATTCTTGATAATTTGATGCTAATCTAGGGTTGGAATTGGAGTTAAATTTGTTGTATTATGATTCCTTGACGTTTTAGAGTTCATAGCCATATCTTTCTTTAAGTTTTTGGATCATAAAAATAAAAATTGATAAAGGAGGATTTGAGGATAAAAATCTCGTAATAGAGTTCGTAGCAGATCTGGGCTTCTGCCCAGGTCCGAATTGATTCGGACATCAGGCGAATGGATTCCTCTCCTTAGCAAATCGAATCTGCTGACAGGGAATCGATTCAATTTTACCGAGGAACCTAGTTTTGCTTGTTTTGATGGTTTAAGCTTTGGGCATTTATCCAATTAAGGTGCATGGTTATTAAAAACTTATGAGAAGTTTTATTCGGGACCAAAATACGTACTTAACAGGAATTGGTTCATAATATAGATGTGAATGCGTGGTAACTTAGGATTCAAATTACCTATACAAATAAGATGATTTACACAAAATTCTTGAAGAAAGCCATATGAAATAAGTGGGTTAGATGGCATATATATACCTAGTTGAATTGAATAATTTCGATAGGGGTACATGGAGGGTGAGACCATAAGAGATATTGTAATAATATTATGATTAATTAGAGGTGAATTAAAATAAAAGAAACACTTATTTGAGATAAGTCGAATGTATGAGGTTAAAATTAATAATTAAATTTCCTGAGATGATTACCGTATAACAAGGTTAAATAGGAGTGTCTCCTAAGCCTAGTGGGGCTAAGTCTAAATAATTAACGCCAGTTGTGATAGTAGGTTGAGTGAGACCACTTATCCATATTAGAGGATTCCTTATATATGTACATATCACCCTTATTCACCTTAGTTAACTCCTTATATATGTACATATGAGCTTTAGTAAAAAGGTAAGAAGAAGAAAATAACTGGTATAATTAGGAATGATTTGAATCTAAGTCAAGAGGAAAATATGCTGAAATCAGTAATTACATTAGTAAGGTTAGTTAGGGATAACTACCCCTATAATCATGTCGGTAAGGTTAGTTTGGGAATAACTATACCTACAATTGTGTTGGTAAGGGTAGTTTGGGAATAATTATACCCATAATGTTTTGGAAAAGTTAGTTGGGAATAACTATATCTATATATTTAAAGATGAGTAAATTATGTAGTAAATGCGATTTTAAGTCCAAAAATAATTGTATGAGACTTAACATTTAATCGGGAAGTAGTCGTAGGATAACTACAAAAAAAAATAAGTTATGTAATAATTGACTAAAATGTTATGGTTTATCCAAGACGGCTGTAGTTTATATGGATTGAGATTTTCGTAGAAATAAGTAGTTATAGAGTATCTATCCATACATATTGGATGATAATATGTACTTAGATATATTTGTGTGGACGTACCCTTATTAGTGGACTGTCCTATCGGCTTTGGGGTGCATACGTTCGGACCGGGGATCACACGTCGGCACAGGTGGGCTTGGCGAATGTGTAGGTCATATAGGTACTACGGGAGGCGCCATCTACGAGGAGGTGGGTGTTGACGCTGACCCAGCCCGTGTCACCATTGGGTATGGGTTGTGAACGGGTATTTTTCATAGGGACTGCCCCCAACTTATGTGTGTTTTGATGTGTCCTCTTAGGATAAGAGATTCCTCCAGACTTGTCGATAGAGTACGATCTGGAAACCAATGATAGATGCCTTTGTGTGTTGCACACACACACACACACACACACACACATTGTGGTGTGACTTATGTGGAAATGTGCCCTCTTAGTCTAATGATGTAGATAATGCTTAATGATAATAAAGTCGGGTTAATAAAATGATGTGGATGATTAAGGACGAAGATGAGTCCTAATGAATAATGTGACGGACAATTATTAATAAGAATAATAATTGGATAGTCTAAGAAGTAGACAATATTTAAAGAGAACGAATAATGGGGTAGCCAAATATTAATAAGAATAATAATTTGGTAATCTAAGAGAATGAAACATATAGTCTAACAGGATAGACGACAAGGAATATGAATTAAATCAATTAAATGGTCTGATAAGATAGACTAGAGCTACAGAATAATATGACATAAGAATATATATCAAGTTTTTGAAATTTGCATAGTCAACTTTATGAAATTCATTTGGGGATTAGAGTGTTAGACATAAGTGCCACTTTTAGTTAACACGTAGCTAGATGGATTACTCTTTACATGACGAATTAAATAATTAAAAATTACACTTGGCAATTTTTTTGAGGATATGAGTAACACTGCTTCTAGATGAGACGTGAGGTACTCTTTATATGTGATCATCGATGGAGAGACGTGAAATATGAGTTAGTAGCAAATTGCATATTTACCGGTGCAGATGCCTTGCAACTCTAGGGCTATGACCCAAATTATAAATGTTTTCCCCTGGGTATTCTTATTGATAGGGATAACAAGACTGGCGATGTATCAGACTTGTAGTCACATTGGACGTAGTGAATTTCACTCATTTGATTCTAGTGTACGTTGTTGTTCAGCATTTTGTCATTTTATTTCACATTGGGATTTGTACATGCATAAACCTAAGAGTTTATTTATATCATTTGTACATAGCTTTACATTATGGACAGTGTATGATGATTCAATCTTTATTATTCATGTATTAAATCAGTTTTATTCAGATGTTTTATTCATTGTGAATTTTGATATAAAATAAAGAAACTTTTATTCCTTTAGTGTTGTGAATGGTATAAATTGTTGATGAGCCCCATCTTAGGCTTATTGAGCCTCGGTAGCCTTTATGTGAGAAAATGAGGGTTGTTACATCAATATTAGCCGATGTGACACCCCGCCTAATAAAATATCGGGTGATCAGTCCTACACCAGATTAAAACAGGAATCTCATATGCTTCATTCTTAGCATTACTGTCGAAAACCAATTTAATTACTAATAACTTATTAGGCTGGCGTCAAATTATTTTATTAACTAATCTTTTTAACCAAACCAACTAAATGAAACATTCACACAGCTTATATACACAAAATTGAAATGAAATAAAACAACCGAACTCTCGGTACAACATAGTACAACCAAATTGAATGCCGCACTAAAAGGTGGTAAAAGAATAAATAAATACAATTGGGCTATCGGCCCAAATATTACTATAATGACTCATATCTAGATCACTAGGACATAAGCGCCTACAATAAACCTGCTTGCATCCACAACTACTGCAGCAAACGTGTGACTCGAAAGAATCATCATCTAGGCGTCCTTGTGTCTAGACATATAATATATATACATATATAGAAAGAGAGGGGAAAATAGAGAAATGGGTCAGAGCCCGAGTTTTGAAAACGTTTAGCAAGTGCTTAAAAGCCATATTTTAAAATATGAAATCTCTCATATTTAAACTGGTATCGCACTCTCACGAGATACACCTCACCCCTCTTCTACTAGTACACACCTATCGCATACATTTGAAACAACCTAGTAAAACTACCCTGTCTAACTAATCTCTTCCGTTCATCTTCTAAATCCTCATAACTATCACCTACCTTGAGTGATATAATATGTTATACCGTAAGCTATTACTTAAGCTTTGTTGATATAATCATCCCTATGATATATATATATATATATATATATAGTCCTTGTTTCTATATGAAACTATACCATTCATATATCGTAACTTTCACTAGTTTAAAATAACATTTTTACTTCAACATATAATAACCCTTATATAAATAGTTCTCTCTTGAACCTACAATTTACCTTTGTATTAGTCCGGATATAAATCTACCAGGAGAAGAATAACATCTGATTCATTTTACACTTAACACAAGTCTACTTTATATGATATCTCATTTTCATATACTAGCAATATACTATAAGCAACAAGTATATTTATACCTATTTCACAATCAAAGGTATAATAACCATCCCACCGAGCTATAACTCGAGGATGCGGTCTTAAAGTGACCATCCTAATCCGGGTTTGCTCATGTGACCCTGGTACCAAGCCAGACTCATTCATCGTAAAAATACTAAACGGTGGAGGCGTCATAGACGATATGACCTGGGGACTATACTCTCCCTGCTCCTTAAGCCAGGGGATTCACCCACATCCCACAACCACCCTGGATAGCACTAGAGAAAATATATAATCTGGTTGTCCATCCCTATGCCCATGGAGCCAGCCTCTAATTACAAATATACCAATCATACAAAAATATATTTATATTTATATTCGTATCATATCATATATAGTGTAACAACATCGTATGTATAATATATATCACTTCTCAATATATTATGGCTATAACTTCCAAACTCTTATAGTAATAGCCAAAACCCCGAATGTTCCCATTCATAACAGTATATAAGTATTTACACACTTAAAATACTAATCCTATAAGTATTTTCTTTCTTAAACTATAAATCGCACCTTAATCACTTTTAAGGATTTATATATAATACTGAATATACCAATGCATAATAATTAAATAGTATATGCACTACGTATCTTAATTTCCATAGGTATCGCATCACCTATAATAATAGTCGTCAATAGAAGTACCAAGGTGCCCACACATCCTTTAATCCGTGCCTATCTGCACAACTAATTCAAACTTCACACACGTAACACACTCTCTAAAATGGGCATCATTTTCTCAGCCTGGTACTAACACCTGGGTAATCCCAATCCGAATAACTCAAAATTCAATTCTTCCCATCCCTGGAAATTTAATCCTTCTTAAGGTTAACCCACCAATCTTCTCATTGTTAACTCACTACAATCTTCTTATCTCAGCGCCACTTTCCCCACTGTCCTTATTCCATAGTAATCCTAAGATCAATGTGTTTTCCTACACACGTAAAAAGAGTACTATACTATCTATGTCCCTAGTGGCCAAGACCTTTTATAACTCCCAACATTAGCTCGGTTTCATGTGTAGGACATCTCACAAAGTAAAATCCAAATAAGGAACCCTCCTGTTACACTACTTCCTCGCACCGTCAGTCATCAAGATATAACGGCCTAAGGCACACTATCGGGATGTTCTAAAATCCTACCTCATAAACACACTAACGCGTTTCTACCACTATGTCTTTCCAATTCAGAGAAATGGAAAGTCTAACAAATCGGGGCACCTATACTCTACACAAATGTTACGAATATAATAACCAAATCATATTACCTAAGAATTTACCTTCTACTCAAGGCCTGGCTATAAGCCTCAAATCAAGTTCCTTTACCTTGCCTCACCCATATACTTGAGGTGAGAGAAACATTTTAGTTCTTTTCCATAACACCTCCATCTCCATAAGTCTCCATTCATCACATGGCTCTCAGCTTATAGTGTTCTCGTCGCACTAGGTAACTTATCATCAAAACCAACATCCTTGAACCCAACAACATCTCTCCACTCCTGAAGTCGTTAAGGTTTGTGCGTGGAGTGTCTCGCAAGCAAAATCCAAACAAGGAACCCCTCCGATACACTACTACTTAACTTTGTCGGTCGTGGAGGTCCTCTAGCTTCAAATATGCAACTGGGATAATCCCATCCCATCTACCAACAAAATATGGTTAGGACTCGTACTTCTCTTAAGGATCCAAACCATAAAGCTCTTATACTAACACTAAGTCCTACATACCTTAAATCATATATATAAGGTCACTGCACACTAAAATCGGGAAAATGAAACATCTACTCATCGAGGTTCCATCTAAACATATAATACATAGCGAGCTCAACCCGCATCCAGGTGAGATTTTGCAAAGATGACTAGTTACACCCTGGAACCGCGGGTACGATAGTCTTGCAATCATTAGCCTACTATTGTTCCGACCAATCAAAAACATATTATACTCATAATAATACTATACTCGTATAACACATACAAAATGAGCAGTGCGAACCAAATATAAACTCCAAATACTAACACGCATTTTCATAACGAATGAAGAAACTAGAACCCCGCTATCATGGAAGAACATGTAGATATACCCTATATAATATTACAAGTACTGGTACAAAACTCTAATCACGCACACAAACCTAAGGTTAACAAAATACTGTGACTCTATCTAGACACAAAAGATACCTCCTTCATCTGAGGTGAAACTCATAATGATAACTATGTCAATCTCCTTAACTGCTCCAATTGGTACCCAGACATAGTACACTTGTCTTAACCGAACTGAAACTACTTTAATCGATGCTCCACCTAAACATCCTACTCTTATCCTTTAACTCCTATTGGGAAAGGACTAACCATATGGCTCTACACTCCATATCACCCTATTCCCCACTTCTAGCCACCCTTACCATGTTAAATTAACAGTATCTCGGACACTAATATCCCCGACCTTAACAATCACTTTCATAGTTCCCTTAGCTCCTCCGACCCAAAAGGAAACAATACTACCGGCCTCAACAGCCTTATTTTAATGAATCCCCAGGTGGATTTCCACCGTTCGGGTTTCACGAATGCAAATTCTTTATAAGTATTAGCAACACTTACTAGTGAGCCTATCATTCCACCGAATGACTCTTTCTTCATTGTACCTACCATACTTCAGTATAAAGTTCCCTTCTCCATATGACTCTTTATTCAACGTCGGCCTCTGACCGATCCTTATGTGAATAATCTGGAAACTATATTTTCTTCATTTCTAATAAATCAAAGGAACTCGTGGTTAAAACTTCCCATAAGATACCTCCATGAGAAAAACATCATGCTCCCCCAAATATGGTGATCACCGTTCCCACTATTTCCACACTGCTCCAATGAGTAAAAAAAATTCATCAATTTTCACATCTGGGAATTTGTATATCCCGTCTCTAAGACAAATCTTCTGAGCCTTATACTTCCACTGAATAAAGCCACACTGCCTCCACATAACTTAGACTTCAACGTATGGTCCTTATCAAAAACCCTCTCAAACTTTTTCCCAATTTACTTCACTGGGTAATTCAAGTTTAGCACCACTCTCTACTATAGCGGTACATGGATAATTATAACTACTATACTTTAGTAGTCGTTGCAGCAATCCTTGAAAAATACATAAGGGGAGTGACCTCTATTATGGTCCTCATTCCTAACTTCAACTTACAGCTCCAACTAAGCCCCGCCTCCTACCGACCTCGTAACGGCTTTCCCTGGTCGCCCTTTATCTATCAACACACGAATCTCACCCGAGCGTGAAAAAGATTTACTATAATCTTACTTAATAGAAGGAGAACAAAATCAAACAATAGGAATCAACAATCCTAATGATAAGGCTCTATATCAAATAGAAAGAAACTCTAAAGGCGTATTATGTCCGCACAAATTCCTAAGGACACTAGAACCTGATGCTCTGATACCATCTATGACACCCTGCCTAATAAAATACCGGGTGATCAATCCTGTATCAGATTAAAATAGGAATCTCATATGGTTCATTCTTAGAATCACTGTCGAAAACTAATTTAATTACTAATAACTTATTAGGGCGGCATCAAAATTTTATATTAACTAATCTTTTTAACCAAACCAACTAAATGAAACATTCACACAATTTATATACACGAAACTGAAATGAAATAAAATAATCGAACACTCGGTACAATATAGAACAACCAAATCTAATACCGTATTAAAACACTGTAAAAGAATAACTAAATACAATTGGGCTATCGACCCGAATATTACTATAATGCCTCCTATCTAGATCACAAGGACTGAAGCGTCTACAATAAACCTGCTTGCATTCACAACTGCTGCAGTAAATGTCTGACTCAAAAGAATCATCATCCAGGCGTCCCTCTGTATGACACCTAATATATATATATATAGAGAGAGAAAGATAGGGGAAAATAGATAAACGTGTCAGAGCCCGAGTTTTGAAAATGTTTAACAAGTGCCTAAAAGCCATTTTTTAAAATATGAAATCTCTCATATTTAAACTGTATCGCACTCTCACGAGATACACCTCACCCCTCTTCTACTAGTGCACACCTATCGCATACTTTTAAAACATCCTAGTTAAACTACCATGTCTAACTAATCTCTTTCGTCCATCTTCTAAATCCTCATAACTATCACCTACCATGCGTGATATAATATGTTAACGACATGGAGCCTCATTCGAATGACAGATTTTGAAAACGTTAAATTTGACTTGCCCATGTGCGCTATCACATTTCTAGCCTTTGAATTATTGAGTTGTCAAAATCTGGAGAGCCCAGATCTGAAAAACGTGATTTTTGGTTCCTTTAGGATTTTTATAAGTCTTGGATTGGTTCATTTTGGGCATTTGAAGTTAGAAGAAGATGAGAGAAGGAGAGGGTGGTCTTCCACCATGGATAAGCTTCTATCCACCTTTCACCACCATTCAACCATCATAAACCACTATTTTTTTTATAGTATTCCACCATGTTGAAGCCCGTAACACCCATTTCAACCTAAGAATTATGGAGAAGGATTGGGGGATTTTTGGAGAAGATAATGGAAGCTTTCATGGAGTTTGAAAGGATTTTAGCTTGGAAGCTTAAATGGAGCATATATGGAGCATTTTTTTAGGATGCATTTGGTATCCCCTTGAGGACACCTTTGGAAGTGGGGGTTGCTCCTCCTACACCAACCTTTTTACCACCATTTATAACCTTTAGAGATGGGAACAACCTACTCATGGATTAAGACTCTATTTTATGTATTTGTGGTCTTAGTTGTTAGTATATTAAGAGTAGGATATTTATGAACTTGATGATGGATTTTCTAATGGAAATTAATGATAAACATTTTTATGAAATACAAATGTTGGAAAAAATGTCATTTGGCTAAGAATAAATGAAGAATAAACATCTCAAAGTTTTTTTTTGAAATAATTGGGATTTTCATGTAGATGGTATGTTTAAAGTTGGTGCTAAACATTCGATGGAACAAAAATATTTTAAACTTATATTTTTCATCTTTTCTAAGATATTTGGTAAATTAAGTTTGATTTCTTGCAAAAATGAAGATTTTATAAAGGAATGGGACATTGGTTTGATTTTTGAAGAAATAAAATTGTCATATGGTCTAGAAAAAGGTATGTTTTGCAAGTATTATGGATTTCTAGAGTGAAATGCATGTTTAAACTATTTAATAGGATTTTCAATTTATAATCCATATACTCATGAATATAAACTTGTAGTATTTTGATGATGTTTTTTTTTGTTTAAAAATAATCAAAGTAGAAATTCTACTCTTCAAAGTGTGTGTAAAAGGGGTTAAAGGTGTAAAGAATATAAGGTTGTAAGATTACGTATATTGTTAAAAAGGAAATGCTATTTTCTTATAAAAGTAGTGTTTAAGAGTAATTAGATTTCTTGAATTAAGAAAGCAAAGAAATGTCTAATTTGAAAATATGGTTAGCAAAGGTGTTGGATAAGTGTTAATGGTTAAACATTGGGAAGTTGGTGTGTGTAACTTAATAATGTTTTAAAAGATTAACACCTATGAATTTGGAAAGAAATAATGGAATAAAGAGGTTTCTAACTTGAGAAGAATGATACTCTAAATAATAAAAATTTGTTAAGGTATTGAAAGCACTTACGAAGTAGTATGATTAGATTAAAGGCATTTTGAGAAAACAACACTTGTAAATTGAGGAAAATAACAAAGTTTGGAAACAAATGGGTAAAATGGTAATTTTACTTAAAGTGAAATATTTGTATGAAATAAAAATGTTGGAAAAGGTGTTACAAAAATTGGTCCTAAATGAATATGATTTGGACCAAAATCAAAGTTAAAGTTTAAAGGACATTGAATGATAATTTCAAAGCATAACACAAATTAGGGTGAAACTACAAATTTGGCTTTGGCCGGGTAAAAGGGTAAAGAAGAAATACTGTGGACATTTGTAAAATTTTAAAATACATTAAATAAAATCGGATGATACCGTGATAATTAAGGAGGGCTCGAAGCCCTGGGGTGAAAGATCCAAAACCACATGCTAGAGCATATGGTGGCATCTTCGATAGTGTGGAGCTCATTAAAGTACGTGATTATTGGAAGATTCCGATATAAAGATAAAGGAATAAGGAACATGTCAAGAAATGGATTGTATGGTGAAAACATGCTAAAACAACCAAAATTGAATGAATTAATAAATGTTCCAATAAAGGTTAAAATGGATAAGTAAATAGGAAATTGGTTAATGTCCATAAGGTAAAGAAAACGGTAAAGTAAGTGGGTGGTTAAGCAACCCAAGTGTTCAACCCATAATTAGCACAAGGGAGTGTTGTGAAAGGTTTCAGAGACTAAATAAGTATTTTCTAACAAGGTGTTCGCATATGCCAAAAGGGTGATTTTTAATAAAAATACCAAGGTTCTAAAAAATGTGGGGCGTTACCGTGGCGTGGAGTCCAAGCCTTAAGTCTTAGAAGCCTAAGCGGGCCTTAGGCGTAAAAAGGCGTTTAGGCATTTTTTAATATAATTTAATATTTTTTGACTATGACAAGGCTATTAAAAATACTAAAATGGTACATACCTTAAAAATATGTATAAATATTTGTAAATTGAAATACTATTTTTTTTAATATAAAAAAAAAATTGCGTTTTTTCACGCCTTACTTCTAAAAAAGTCGCATTTTTTCACGCCTTACCCCCCAAATATTCGCATTTTTTCTTGCCTTATCCCAAAAAAGATTGACCATCGTTGACCACGCCTTGTGACGCGATTAAGAATGTGTCTCATAAATGTGTACTCTCTAGGCTCAAGTGCAAGCCTGTCGCTCAAGTAATAATCCGATAAGTCGCATATCGATCATCAGGGAAATAGGATAATAAAGTTATAACGATGTTGGACAGACGAAGGAATCCTGACTCTAACTCTAAAGAAAAAGGAAAAGATGATCTGTTTTGGGAATTGACTACAATTAAATGCAATTTTGAAAATATTTATTTAATGCACTAAAGTATGAATGGAATGTAACTATTGTAAATTACCAAAATTACTGATGATGATTGAACGAAAACTTGAATTATATGATGAAGAAAACAGGACGGGAATACAATCCCTCAACCCTAGTGTATTGATGGTATAAAACTAATAATAAATTTAGGGATTAATTAGACCCATAATTTAGTACTCCCAAGCATTACGTATATAAGTTTCAAGCCCGCACTATACTTAATCAGAGGACGAGTAAATCGATATTGCGATAGTTACACTCAAATTGCATTCTGAAGCATCCCGGTTACCCTGATGCAAACGAAATCCAAAGATCTACAATTGTCATATTTCTACACAATATGGTCATAATCAAATCATTAATTTTAGAGGATTAATTTTATACACATGCAATTACCACATCAGGTTGAGTTCATGCATCCCGACCTTTGAAATCTAGCCAAACATATGAAAACTTGTATAGAACATGTTTGGAATGAAAGAAAACGTTTTTAATACTGAATGAAGATGAAAATAGATGAAGGTGGTATTAGAAAAGAAATTACTGCAGTAAAATAATAATTAGAATGGTATTACTTGAATTGCAAAACTGAAAGCAACTATGGTTTATTGTTCTTCTTCCCTAAAAGTGATTACATTGCTTCCCTAATGAATCAAAAGCCTCCTTTAATGTTGGGAGGAGTTTACCATTTATCATCTACGGAATAAAAGAGTTTGAACCCAGTAGTATTATAATTTTTACAAGTGGATAATTCCGAAAAATCGAGAACGGAACCGATCCTGTTAAGGGGTTCGGTTCGATTCTGTCTTTGACAGCTGTTATAGGGAGTTCTTCGAGCAGGAGATCGATTCTTTATTTCTCTACTTCGGTTCGGTTCCATCTCTTTGACTCTTCACAGCAAGTTTTCCAGGTGTAGGATCGGTTCGTTTTCTCCTCACTTCGGTTCGATTCGGTTATGTTCAGCCTTTACAAAGACTTCCCCTAGGATGGATTCAGTTCTTTTTCTTTCCCATGGGTTCGGTTCCATCTTATTAGCTATTGCAGAAACCTTTCCTTCTTATTCTTCTTTGGAGATTTTGGTACGGAACTCGAATCAAATCACTAAACAACTGCGAATTAGTTGGAACTTACAGAAAACTCGGAGTACTCGTTAGAACTTGTCAATATCAAAGATATGATATATATCCACTTGAATTACACTTTGTGGCGCGATAAAAGCCTCTAAATTAAGGGGATAAATGGGAAGAATTTATGCCTAATCAAAACCCCCCTAGCTTAGAACTTTGATCTCCCTGAGCAATGTAAAAGAATCAAGACATGGTTTAACTCGAAAATGGTATAGAAAACCTCTTTCGCGAGCGAGTGATTGAATTTAGCGTATGCAACAAGACTTTAAACCCCTAGGTTACCCTAGTAGGACGAGTTGTGTCTTGTGAGGGTTTGCAGAGAATATACCCACAAAATTCGACTAAAAGAAAACTCAAAATACTCAAAAATTGTATAATTCAAACTTTTCCAGAAAATAGTCATCATCAATTCATGTTCAAGAGTCTCAAATCATAGTGCGCGTGTGTGAAGCCAAAAATATAACCGCAAATTTCCACCAATTGACCATTGCGTTACTTATCCGAAAATTTGTTTTGATTTCAAAATCTCACGAAATGCTCTCACAAACGAATCACTCAGAATGTGGCTATTCTCTTGGTATGCGTGATTTACAAGAGTAAATGTAGTGGAACCAAGTTCACGCATACAAGTAGAAAGATGAAAATTCATAGCAATCAGATCTCATCATTGGATTACGTATATAAGAAGACGGGACCATTGCCTCTAATTCACGTTTTTTATCTCTTTTATTATCTTTTGGTGTTTTAGCTCTCCACACAGTAACCAATTTTGCAATTTTGGACTCGGTTAGGACTTTTATGGGTTGAAGGTGTATTGGGTCATATTAAGAACTTCGAAATTGGAAAATTTTTCTTATGATGTCCTTTAGTGCTTTTTCGGGCTTTTGCTCATTTTCTACTTCTTTTTCTAATTTTTTCTATTTTCGCGCTTTTCTTTTCTCGCTATTTTTATCGAGCATAGCTATTTTTTCTTGCCCCTTTTTCTGCACTTTCTGGACTTAATTTCTAGGATTGTCCCCTTTTCTCACTTATGGACCAATTGGGGATTTTCGGGTTGTCAAACGAAAGGGCGAAATTTATTTGGCTCAATTTGGGTTACAAAAGGGGTAATTTTTTGTTACTTTTTCTGGCCAATATTTTTGGGTGACAAACGAAGGACTACTTCCTTGTCCAAAATACTAATTGCGTTACCATATGCGTTTTGAGATGAATTAAGTTTAGAGATCTATTTGAGCATGTTTTTCAAGGCAATATCACACACATTTTCCATAACCGATCAAAGTGAAAGAATTGAGATCCTTGATGACTTAATTTGACGCTGAAAAGAACTTTTGAGTTGATAATTAACTCGGATTGATTTATAAATTTCACAAAAATGAAAGGCTCAAATCTCACCGGAGTTCTTAATCTCCACATTTATTCGTTAAGTCGCTTACGGTCACTCAATTTCCATCTTTGATCAATTACGGCCTTGTGTATTTTGAAATTTACAATTTGAGACTTTAAACAGACTTTTTATGATATTTTTGAAAATTTTGAGTTCCAATTTTTATTTATTTTGAACAAAAATATTTTTGGGTTTTTCAAGATTTTATGATTTTTTTTGAAATTTTCTGGGCATTTTTGAAAATTTGTGAAGTTTTAGAAATATGCACTTGTGACCCCCCCAACTTAGATTTTTGCATTGTCCTCAAGCAAAAAGGACTAAAATCTAACTCAAAGCGAATTAAAAGTGTGACAAATAAAACAAATAAATAAAATAGAAATGCAGCATTTTTATAGATAAAAGAAAAAAATCGAGTTACAATGGGTAAGGAAGAACACACACAACCAATACTATGTAAAAACAACAACCACAAACCATACAAACAGCTAAAAATAGACAAGGGCGTCATTGGGGCGGCATATTAGAAGGCCCAAGTGCGTTGGGATCGTAGGGATCATAAAAGAAAGTTTGGTGGTGGCCCACAGAAGTTGAGCTCGTATAGGTGGGCTTGGAGCCGATGCATCATGCTCATGTCCCTCCGGTGGCCCTCCTGATCTTGGTTGTATTGGGTGATGAACTCGTCAAAATGGGAATCCACCTCTACAACGCGCCTGTCAAAATCTGCACTCGGGGGCTCGAAATCCGAGTTATCGTCCTCATTGTATTCTTCTTCGTCATCCTCGCCCATCTCAACGTCCTCAGCCACGGGTTCTTCAATCGGAATCTTATCCTTGGCCTCCAATTAATCACCTCACGGGCTGCTCGAATGGCATCCCTTTGCTCGGCACTCTTCCTGTGGGATACCTTCCCAATGGGCCCCGGGAGGCATGGTAAAGCTTGAGGTGGCTGGATACCAGCGTCGGCAAGGAGGGAGGTAATGAGGCAGGCATAAAGGAGGGGTACCGCACCTTTTTGTTCCCAGGCCGCATAATGATATCAGCATAGCACATACGGGCCAGATTTAGAGTGAACTTGGGGTCGAAAAGGTGGTACACAAGTGTGGATTGGCGAGGGCGCATCGTCGAGTCGTTGGAGGTTTGAAGCAAATTGGCGCACACTATATGGAAAGTGATGCGCGCCTTATTGTTTAGGCGGCCCACGGGGAAGGTACCCTGTTCCCAAATATCATTGGGCGCGAGTCGGTCAATGCATTGTTGTTTAGGAATGGTGGGAGCATTGGTTGGGTAGTCATTGATGTTCGGGTGGGGGATGCCCTTATCAGCAAGTTTGCGAGCGAGGATGGCTACGGAGAATGGGATGGGGAGGCCGTACACAAAGGATTGGAACTCAAACTCGCCCGTGCGGACGAGAGAGCCATAGAAGGACTGAACTTCGTTCGCCCAGATGATATGGTGGGATTCTTTTAGGTATTGCGTCCACCTCCTCTGGCTGAAAAGGGTGGTGACGGAGCGGGGCAACTCTTCCCAGTTGATAACTCGCTCAATGTACAATTGGCAAGAGAAACTAAAAAACTTTTCGCACCATACATGCTCCATCTGGGAGGGGTATTGCCCATTGCCATTGGGCAGAACTTCGATTGACATGTATTTGATGGGAAGAGCTTGATTGGCCATTGGGACAGCGGTGAATTTGGGAGATGAAAGGCTTAGGCTTATAAAGAGGGAAATATTTGGAGGTGTGAGTGGAAGAGTAGGGAAGATGTGGTATTTATAGGTGGTGAGGCAAGGTTTGGGTGGAGGGATTTTTGGAGGGAAAAGGGAGTGGGTGTTTTGGGGGGGAAAGGGGATGAATGGAGGGAAGGGAGAGGATAGGGGGGGGAGGAATATGCTCCTTGAAAAGAACCAAAATCGCAGGAGCCGAACCTATCTGGTTAAGGGGTGATTCGGTTCGGTTCTGGGATTTTTTTAATTTACAATTTTTCCAAACCGAACCGATCCGAGTTGGGGATTCAGTTCGGTTTCGTTTTTAACAAAACATTCTCTTTTATACTGCTGCACTAGAATTCCACCCCTTAAACTTTTGGATGCTTTCGCACTTATTCCCCCACTTAGATTTCTCGACGCTCTCGCAAAGTGTGTGTCGGAATGCGTGATCTTAACTTACCTCACGTAACTTACCCACAGACTCAATCTAATCTACCTAAACACAACTACTATATACAAGAAATCACCCCATACGGGTTGGCGGTGCGACGACCTCTCTGTCAAGCTCATTCGACCCCGTAATTGGGGTCCGACAACCAAATGGGGTCGACTTCTTTCACACACGCCTCTAAATATGGCTTTAGGCGTTGTCCATTAACCTTGAATGTATTTACCCCTTTCAAATCGTCTAACTCCACAACTCCGTGCGGGAATACATTCTTCACAATGAATGGTCCAGGCCATCGTGATCGCAACTTACCCAAAAATAAATTAAGCAGAGAGTTATAGAGAAGTAATTTTTTCCCGGGAAGAAACTATTTGCGTCGAATAATGTTATCGTGAGAGATTTTCATCCTTTCTTTGGAAATTCTTGCGTTTCCATACGCATCATTGCGTATCTCTTCTAACTCATTTAATTGAAGCTTATGAGCTTTACCGACTTTATCCATGTCATAGTTCAACTTCTTAATTGCCCAATACGCTTTGTGCTCTAGTTCAACGGGAAGATGGCAAGTTTTTCCATACATAAAGAGGAATGGAGACATGCCGAGTGGATTTTTATATGCGGTAAGATAGGCCTATAGCGAATTATTCAATCGAAAGGACTAATCTTTTCGGTCAGGATTGACGGTATTTTTGAGAATGTTCTTGATTTCCCGATTCGCTAATTCGGCCTGCCCATTTATTTGTGGGTGATAGGTCGTTCAAACCTTGTGAACGATGCCATACTTTCTCATGAGCTTCGTGAATGGACTGTTGCAAAAGTGTGTGCCATTATCACTAATATCGCTTTCGAAGCGTCGAAGCGGGAAAGTATGTGTTCTTATAGGAACCTAATCACCACTTTGTTGTCATTTGTCTTGGTAGCTATAGCCTCTACCCATTTAGAAACGTAATCTATCGTGACAAGTATGTATAGGAAACCAAAAGATGGGGGAAAAGGGCCTATGAAGTCATTACCCCAGCAGTCGAATATCTCAATAATGAGTATCAAAGTTAATGGCATCATGTCTCATCGGGTAATTGCTCCCATCCTTTGACACCTATCCTAATATTTGCAACAATTATTTACATCTTGGAAAATTGTGGGCCAATGGAGGCCGCATTGAAGAATCTTAACGGCCGTCTTTTTCATCAAAAATTGGCCTTCACAAGCTTCCGAATGACATAATTGGATGACTTTCGGGATCTCATCATCCGGTACACATCGTTGGATGATTTGGTCGGTGCAATATTTAAAAAGGAAAGGATCAGCATAGAAAAGGATCGGTACACATCCGGTACTCATGCGCGACCAAGTGGTGAACCTCTTCTTATCTTGCGGTGTCCAATCGGGAGGGACGGCTCTCGTGACAAGATAGTTCACTATATTCGCAAACCAAGGCAAAGAAGAGGTAGCAAGGAATTGCTCATCTAAAAAGTATTTGTCTATGGGTATCGGATCACTAGGTACGTCGGACGAGAGCTATGACAATTGGTCAAAAATGACTTTTTCTACTCCTTTCTTATCTTTATTGGAGAGATTAAACTCTTGTAGGAGTAGAAAAAGTCATTTTTGACCAATTGTCATAGCTCGTAGGATCCACCTTATGAGGTGAGGCTTTGCATCTTTTTTTGCAAGTAGGTATTTCAATACCGCGTGGTCGGTGAAGCAAGTGATGGGAGAACCGATAAGGTAAGACCGAAATTTTTCAAGAGCAAATACTACCACTAGAAACTCCTTCTCTGTGGTGGAGTAATTGAGTTGTGGTTCGGTAAGAGTCCATCTAGCGCAGTAGATGACATGAGCCTATTTGTCTTTTCTTTGGCCCAAAACAACCCCTATCCCATAATCGCTAGCATCCGACATAGGCTCGAATGGTAAGAACCAATCCGGAACTTGCACGATGGGAGCGAACACAAGCATGTTTTTTAGTTTTTCAAAAGCGCTATGACATGCTTATGTCCATTCAATTGTGGTTTCCTTCATGAGAAGGTTGCTTAAGGGTCTAGCGATGGGGCTAAAGACCTTAATTAACCGTCTATAAAACCCTGCGTGGCCCAAGAAGGAGCGCACTTCTTTCAGCAATTTAGATTGGGGTAGGTCAGCTATGACATCTGTTTTAGCTCTATCAACTTCAATCCCCTTAGATGAACCTATGTGACCAAGAAATATTCCCTCAGTGACCATAAAATGGCATTTCTCCCAATTTAGGACTAAGTTCTTCTCCACACAACTGGCAAGTACTTTTTCCAATTTTTCCAAATAAAAATCGAAAAAGGTGCCAAAAACGCTAAAATCTTCCATGAACACTTCGAGTCCTCTCTCAACCATGTCACTAAATAGTCTCAACATGCACCTTTGAAAGGTCGTGGGTGCATTACACAAGTCGAATGGCATACGTTTGTAGGAAAATGTACCAAAGGGGAAAGTGAAGGTCGTTTTCTCCTGGTCGAGTACAACTATCTCAATTTAGTTATATCCGGAATAGCCATCAAGCAAGCAATAGTAAGGGTGGCCCTCTACTCTCTCAAGCATCTGATCAATAAATGGCAAGGGGAAATGGTCTTTCCTAGTTCCCGCATTGAGTTTTTGGTAATCAATGCAAACACGCCACCGGGTGGTGGTACGTTGGGGAACTAGCTCTCCCTTAGCATTCAAAATCACTGTCATTCCCGACTTCTTAGGGAAAAGTTGAATAGGGCTCACCTACTTGCTATTTGATATTGGGTAGATAATCCCAACATCCAATAACTTAATGATTTCGGCCCTCACAACTTCTTTCATATTGAGGTTTAGCCTTCTTTGCATTTCTCTAGAAGGCTTTACCTCCTCTTCGAGATGAATATTGTGGGTGTAAATCAAAGGACTTATTCCCTTCAAATCAGCAACACACCAACCGAAAGCACTTTGGTTCTTCCTCAAAATCTGTAACAGTTTACCCTCCTGCTCTTCGTCTAGTCTAGAGGAGACCATAATAGGAAATGTCTCGTCCTCTCCTTGTTATGCATATGTAATATGGGAGGGTAGTTTATTCAACTCGAGGGTCGGAAATTTTTCACTGGAGGGAACCATACGTGCCTCTCGTGGCGATAATTCCTCGAATCGAGAAACCCAACTACATCTCCCGCATCCTCGTCCGACGCTCTCTCATAAAACAACTCTCTTAACTCCTCAACTTCCCTCTCTAATTCAGTATACGTTCCCTCACTCTCATGGCTCGACACTAAACAGAACCCTAGGGCATCTCCACAATAATTTTCCTCCAAGTACTCCTCTACGATCTCATTGATTAAGCTCACCGTGTGAAGATTATCTTCCTCCCCTGTATGTTGGGCTATATGAAAGATGTTAGTCTCTAAGGTCATGTTCCTAAAGGTGAGTTGCATCTGCCCATTTCGAGTATTGATAATTGCGTTAGCCGTATCTAAGAATGGGCTCCCAAGAATGATGGGAACATGATTTCTCGAGGTGAAGGAGGGTTCTGTGTCCAAAATGACAAAATCTACTAGGAAGTAAAAAGTGTCAGATTGAACGATCAGGTCCTCAACTATACCTCTTGGGATATTCACGGTTCGATCCACTAACTGGAGAGTGATCTTTGTATGTTTAAGGTCACCCAGATCAAGTTGCCTATAGATGGCGTAAGGAAGGATATTGACACTTGCTCCCAAGTCAAGTAAGGCTCTTTTAATTTTATTTTCTCTAATGATGCAGAAAATGGTGGGTGCATCACGATCTTTAAATTTTGGTGGAAGATCATTAAGTAGAATGGAGCTCACATTCTTTTCTAGAAATAATTTTTTCTTTACCTTCATCTTCCTCTTCACTGTTAACAGGTCTTTGATGACTTTTGCATAAGATGGAATTTGCTTAATGGCATCGAGGAAAGGTAAATTTAGCTTTACTTGCTTTAGCATGTTTAACATTTCATCACGGGGGTTCCCTTTGTGGGAAGGAACCAGCCTTTGAGGAAATGGTGTCGCGGTGGGGGGTTTCACTACTACCTTGGGCTCACTAGCGTCTTATTTATCAGTCACTTTCAAGGGGACATCTTCGGCCTCTTTCGTTCTGGGCAAAATCTCCTTATCTTTGGTTGTGTCGTGTGGGGGATGTTATAAATCAACGACTCTCCCACTACGAAGAGTGGTCACAGCTTGACATTGCTCCTGATGTTCTGTCGAGGTGGAGCTAACACTAGTTTGACCTTAGGGTGGTCTTTAGCCCTGGGCAGGAAACTTTCCTTTATCTTGGATACTCAATGATGATTGCATATTTGAAATATTTACATTTATGTCGCTGATTATGCGATCATACCTAACATTGGCTTCATTCTGGGTATTGATAAATTAGTTCATCGTATCCTCGAGAGTTCTCCGCGGTGGAGTAATATATGCCTGTTGAGGTGGTGATGCTTGCATATGTCCTTGCATGTGTGGAGCTTGCTGAAAGTGTGATGGTGAAGGAGGGGAAACATGTGAATTAGGATTCATCACTCCATTTTGTTACCCATAGTTAAAACCAGGATGGTTTTTCCACGAAGGGTTGTAATAATTTCCGTGGGGTGCACCGAAATTCCCCTTGAATCCTCCTATACCACTCACTTGTTCTTGAAGCATAACTTTATAGGCGGGTATCGTCGGGCATTCCTCTATTGAATGTCTCGCCTCACAAATCGCACACACCTTATCAAGAGGGTTTGGGATGGATCCAGGTGGTCTTTCTGCACATTTCTCCAATAATTGCCGCATTCCTCTCAAAAGCACATCGGGTCGACCATCCATTATGGAATTTTTCTCTATGTAAAATAGGTTGGACGCTGATGGAGTGATGGTCACTTGGCGAGTTCGATTTTGAGCATTAGGGTCAGATGTATCCCAGGATTGGGTAATCTCGGTGACATACCTCAGGTGGAGCTCAGAATCGTGGTCATCTAATTCGACAAATGGACCATCGCATATGGTTTCAACGAGTTGCTTGGAATTAATGTTCAGCCCATTATGGATGAAGAAAATGATTTGCAGTTTATCAAATCCATGATGGGGGCACTAAGTAATTAACTCATTGAAACGCTCATAGCATCGATCGAATGACTCATTTTCTAATTGTCGAAAAGTTTGAATTTGAGCCTTGATGGAGTTCGTTTGATGTGGAGGAAAGAATTTCTTAAGAAGTTTAGATTGCAACTCATTCCAGGATGCAATCGATCTTGGAGGTAAAGACCATAACCAGGTCTTAGACTTATCTTTTAGAGATAATGGGAAGAGTTTGAGGCGCATCACCTCTTGTGTGCAAGTTTCATTATTGAGGGTTTCATACACATCCTCAAATTACCCGATGGAGAGATATAGATTTTTAGATTCCATCCCATGGTAGTGGGGGAGCATCTGTATCATCCCATGTTTAAAATAAAAGTACCCTGCATTATACGGGAGTACAATGCATCCCGGAGTGACAGTGCGCTCGGGATATAAGATTTCTCTCAAACGGCGGTATGGGGCTCTCTTCCTTACCGACGGCAGCACTACCGTGTTATTACATGGCTTTCTCACTAGATGACTCTGTATCCTCACTGGGTATACTTGGAGCATGCTCTAAAGTGTGTCCTAATAGGGAAAACAGAGTGTTATTTGCAATTGAGTGTGACGGTGTGGGAGGTGGAACCCAGAATTGTGTAGCGTTAGGAGTGTAAGGGCTATCAGCATCGTACTCAACTATTGGATTTTCGTGAATGTGGGTTAGAGTATTATGGGGATTTTCATGAATGTGGGTTAGAGTATTATGATTGAACCGAAACTTGAATTATATGATGAAGAAAACAGGATGGGAATACAATCCCTCAACCCTAGTGTATTGATGGTATAAACTAATCATAAATTTAAGTGATCAATTAGACCCATAATTTAGTACTCCTAAGCATTACGTATATAAGTTTCAAGCCCGCACCATACTTAATCAGAGGACGAGTAAATCGGTATTGCGATAGTTACACTCAAATTTCATTCTGAAGCATCCCGGTTACCCTGAAGCAAACGAGATCCAAAGATCTACAATTGTCGTATTTCTACACAATACGGTCATAATCAAATCATTAATTTTAGAGGATTAATTTTATACACATGCAATTACCACATCAGGTTGAGTTCATGCATCCCGACCTTTGAAATCTAGCCAGACATATAGAAACTTGCAGACAACTTGTTTGGAATGAAAGAAAACATTTTTAATAATGAATGAAGATGAAAATAGATGAAGGTGGTATTAGAAATGAAATTACTGCAATAAAACAAGAATTAGAATGGTATTACGTGAATTACAAAACTGAAAGCAACTAAGGTTTATTGTTCTTCTTCCCTAAAAGTGATTACAGAGCTTCCCTAATGAATCAGAAGCCTCTTTTAATGATGGGAGGAGTTTACCATTTATCATCTAAGGAATAAAATAGTTTGAACCCAGTAGGATTCCAATTTTTACAAGTGGATAATTCCATAAAATCGAGAACAAAACCGATCCTGTTAAGGGGTTCGGTTCGATTCTGTCTTTGACAGCTTTTAGAGGGAGTTATTCGAGCAGGGGATTGGTTCTTTATTTCTCTACTTTGGTTCGGTTCCATCTCTTTGAATTTTCACAGGAAGTTTTCCAGTGTAGGATCGATTCATTTTCTCCTCACTTCGGTTCGGTTCTATTATGTTTAGCCTTTACAGAGACTTCCCCCATGATGGATTTAGTTCTTTTTCTTTCCCTTAGGTTTCCATCTCGTCAGCTGTTGTAGAAACCTTTCCTTCTTATTCTTTTTTAGATATTTTGGTACGGAACTCTAATCAAATCACTAAACACCAGCAAAATAGTAGAACATACACGAAACTCGGTGTACTCGTTAGAACTTGTCAATATCAAAGATATGATATAAATCCACTTGAATTACACTTTGTGACGCGATAAAAGCGTCTAAATTTAGGGGATAAATGGGAAGAATTTATGCCTAATCACCTTGATCCACGCCTAGGGACAAAACTTGGCGTATCTAAAAAGCCTCGCGCCTAGGCGCGTTTTTTAGAACACTGGAAAATACTAATATGGATTGGTTAAAACGAAAAGGGTAATTTCAGTAAAGGAATGGCTTTCCGTCAAACGAAGTGTAGTTATATAAAGTATTAAACCATGTGTGTTAAATAAAGGGATAAATGTCAAAATAAGGGGAAGGATGTCTTTTACAAGATTAAGGTGAATTATTCTGGATAAATAAAGTTTTCGGAAGTAGAATAGTTCCATGCATAAGTATACATATGTGTGTGTGTGTGTGTTTTTTTTTTTTGTATATATATATATATATATGTATTTGCATGTGCATGTAGGTATAATGTGTCAAGTCTTCTTTTTGCCGTTCGTTTCTATACTTTACTTTAGGTTTTTCCACTGGGCATTGGCTTATACCCTCATCTTTATTACGACAGGTTGGGTGGTTTATTTAATTTTACCTTAGTAGCTCAATATGCTTGGACTCCGAAGATTCTTACCATGGATCCCCCTCATAATTTGAACTTGAAATTGGAATGGCATGCTAAATAAGTGATATGTTAAATAAAATAAAATTAGACCAACAATATTATATAGGTTGTTTCATTACACTTCACACCTAATGCTCAGGTCGGATCGAGTTAATTATGAGTAACCCATAAGTTCTGGGATGGGCATTACATATATATCGTAGTCTAATTAATGCCCGACTTTATAGACCAAATCATTCGCCTCTTTTTGTCATAGACGAGGTTTTACTTGTAAGAAGAGACATGCAATACCATCTTAACAAACAAGGTAAGAGGAAAATTTATATTTCTATTCATCCACAAAGGGGAAAATTTACATTATATAATAAGATTTTATTTATATAAGCTTCTCCTATACCTATCTATTTCTAATACTTCTTGAGATGTTCTACATTCTAGGGGTTGGAAAAAGGTTCTCCATGTAGGTTCCTAAGCCGATAAGTCCCTAGAATAACTTCTTCAGTAATTTTCTAGGGGTTATGCCAGTTAGGTTGGAGTTTGTTTTTATTCTGAATAACTTTTTTAGAACTTAATCCACAACCTTCAATGATTGGATCTTGACATTTAAATTGTAGTATCTAGCAACTCTTTATTGATATGGTGAATGTTGCATCTGTGCATCTTCTCTGATTTCTTCCACCATGTCTATGTCTAATATTCTTTCTTCATCTTTGTTTTTCTCGTTGAAGTGTTTTATTTGGTGACTTAGAAAACTAATTTTAGTGGGGATAAAATCCTCCAACCTATATACCAATATAAAAATTAGGCTTCCCCTTTAGGAGTCCTAGGATTCATCTGATATGTCTACAATACACTGTACAATTATTCCATCCCTTTCCCCGTTGCTTCTTCAAGTTTTGATTTGATGCCAGAAATAAAAGTTTGGTTCATGACCTCTATCTAGCCATTGGTTTAGGGATAAGCAGGTTCCAAGTAGAAGTGCTTCATCCCTTTCTTTTCATAGTAGGCTTCCAATACATTATTATCAAACTGCTTTTCGTGATATATGATGAATGCATAACGGATGTCGTACTTAAACATGATGTTTTGCCACATGAATTTAAAACACTTCTTATTGATGGTCTAGATGAGAGGTTCGGCTTCTACCCATCTTGGGAAATAATCAATCGCTACTATCAAGAACTTGAATCATCCTGGCACTAGGGGGAGATGGATGGCTATTTGTATACCTCACTGAGCAAATGGCTATGAGGCTGTGATATGAATGAGAGGCTTATAAGTTTGAAGACTTATGTTTGCATATCTTTGGCAAGATTTTCATTTCTTTGTGTATGCGTGAGAATATTTTTCCAAGATCGTCCAATAATACCTCTAAATAATAATTCTTTTGGCCAATAAACGACCAGCTTTATGACTGCCACATGAACAATAAATATCTTGAGTTCTATTTTTTTTGGCTGAAGCAAGATTTGCTAAAGCATCAGTCCTAGCATTTTCTACTCTAATAACTCTATACATTTTAACTTTCAAAAATAATAATATGAGTTCCTGCACTTTGGATAGATACTTAGCCATTTTATTATCCATGGCTTCATATTTCCCTGATATCTAATGCACTAGAATTTGCAAATCACTGTGAGCTTAAATTTTCTTGACTTCTATTGACAAAGCAAGGTTAAAACCTATAATCAGAGCTTTGTATTTCACATAGTATGAAAAATTTTCACCAAATATTTCACATGATCCTCAGCTTTAAGACTCTTTATTATCCTATCATCAACAAAAATCTACGTGGTATAGTCTATTTAGTCCTAAAAACTTTTATTCATTAATTACTAGTGCATATCTCCAGCATTATTTAGGCCGAAAGGCATCACTTTGTATAATAAATGCAATTATCAATTATGGGTGAAGTTTTCTCAGCATCATCCTCATTATAGATATTTGGTTGTACATGATGTATGCATCCATAATTCTCATGAGCTCATGGCCCGCAGTAGCATCCACTATTTGATCTATCCGAGGTAAAGGAAAATAATATTTTAGGCACGCCTTTTCATGCTGGTGAATCAATTAGTTAACCTATTCTTGGATGATCTGGTATCGATCTCGGGCAAGCTGCCACCTCTTTTATTAGACTTCCTTGTCCAAAAGTCCACATCTAGGTAATGGCATATGGTTTCAGGCCTAACATGTCCTTATGTGACCATATGAATATGTTTTTCATCTCCTTCAAGAGCTTCATCAAGTTAGCTTTGACATTAGTTTTCAATGACGAACCAATTTGCACAATTTTTATGGTCCTCTTTGACGCGACTAAGAATGTATCTCTAAAGTGCGTTCTTTCTAGGCTCAAGTGCAAGCCTATCGCGTTAGTAATAAACCCGATAAGTCGGGATCGTCTCCACAGGGAAATATGATGAGAAAATTGTGACGACGGAAGGACAGATGGTTAACCTAAATTCAACTCTAAAAAGAAGGAAAAGATGATTGATGAATGAAATCAGGAATCAATGGAATGCAATTACTCTAAATTACATAAAATACTGATGATGATTAAAATAAACTTGAACTATATGTTGAGAAAAATAGGCCGGGAATACAATCTGTTAACCCTAGTGTATTGCTGATATAAAACTAATCATAAATTTAAGTGATAAATCTAATCCAGACTTCAGTACTCCCAAGCATTACGTATATGAGGTTCAAGCCGCACCATATGTAATCAGAGGATGAGTAAAGTGGTAATAGGATAGCGACACTCGCATTGCATTCTAAAGCATCCCGATTACCCTGAAGCAAACGAGATCCTAAGATATACAATGGTTGTGTTCACTACGCAATACGATCATAATAAATCCTTAAATTTAAAGGATTAATTTTATACACATGCAACTATCACATCGGGTTGAGTTTATGCATCCCACCCATAAAGAATTTAGCTAGACATGTTGAACCTAACTATGCATGAATTAACTACGTTTCATGTGAAAGAAATCATAATGGTAGTGTATTGAATCATGTAAGAAATTATTATAAGCCTAGAATTTGTCTAAATCGTGCAAGAAGAATAACATACAAGAACAATAATAGAGAAAATGAAACTTGAATTAAAACTTGAAAATAATCAATCTTGAATCACCAAATCAAATCTATGTTCCTAAGGTATTCTTCTACTCTTATCCCTATCAAAAACTGATCAAAACTATGTTTTCTATGTCAATATAATGATACATGTACGTTTTAGAAGAAGTTGTAACACAATAGGACTCTTTGGACCAATCAGCTTTTAAGTGAAGATTCGTGCATCAGGACCCTCAAACGGTTCGCAGGTACCCCGAACCGGTTCGCTCCCGAATCAGTTCCCAGTGTGGTTCAGGAAATCTTTCTGGTTTCAAACCTCTTTCCAACACTAGAATATTTTCTACCTTATCTTCCTTTCATCTATGGATTTTCTTCAACTTCAAGGGGTCATAACTCCTTCACCGTATCTCCGATTTGGGTGTCATTTCTTTTAGTGTTCTCTTTGCTTCGAGATATTCAACTTTCCAGTAGGCTCCACCTCCGGGATCGTGTTGCAGAATTACAAAAATTCCCTTGAACTTGCCTTCCTAGCCTTTCTTTCATTGTTTTGATTTCTCTTTCGCAGCTCTTGCATACTTTACCGGTAAAACACATAAAAGAAACACGAAAGGTGAAATATCTGCCAACAAAGGTTAGTATCACGAGTATGAGTTAAATCCATATCAATTTCACTACTTGGGTTCACAAATGTACTGAAATTAAGGGGATAAAGATACAATATTTATGCCCTATCAAACCTCCCTAACTTAGAACTTTGTGCGTCCCGAGTAATGTAAGAAAAAGAATAATGTCACAACTCTTTTAAACACTTTATTGGGATACACTACCTTTTTGCAGGCAAACGATTGCATTTAGCGTATGCAACAAGCCATTAAACCCCTTGGTTACCCTAGTAGGACGAGTGGTGTCTCGTGAGGGTTTGCAATGAATATACCCACAAAATTCGTTATTGACTCAAAGAAAAATTAAAATACTTAAAAAATGTACGATTTAAAAGTTTCGAAAAATAGTCACCATAAATTCATATTCAAAAGAGTCTCAAGTTGTGGTGTGTGTGTGCAGAGCCAAAAATGGAATCGCTAATTTCCGCCAATTGATCTTTACGTTACTTTTCGAAAATTCGCTTTGATTTCAAAATCTCACCGATTACACTCACAAACGAATCACTCAAAAGTGTGGATATTCTCTCGGTATGCGTGTTATAAAGAGTAAATATAATGGACGCAAATTCACACATACAATTTGAAAGACAAAATATTTAGGGTGAAATGATCTAATCCTAGGATTACGATAATTGGGAAATGGGAAACATCATCTCTTATACACATCATTCAATCTCTTCTATTATTTTTTTGTATCTTAGCTCTCCACGCGATAATCAATTTTGCAATTCGAACTCAGTTAGGACTTTTTCGGGTTAAAGGTGTATTGGGTAATATGGAAGTGGTTGGGAATTTCGGAATTGGAAAATATTCTTATGATGTCCATTAGTGCTTTTCCGGGCTTTTGCTCATTTTTTTCTTATTTTTCTATTTTCTTATTTTTTCTATTTTTCACTCTTGCTATTTTTTAGCATTTCTATTATTTTGCCCCTTTTTGTTGCACTTTTTGAACTTAAAGTCAGAGATTTAAAATTTTCTCAATTCTGGGATAATTTGGGTGTTATTGGGTTGTAAAACGAAAGAGAAAATTATTCGGCTCAACTTTGGGTTACAAAAGGGATGATTTTTCACAACTTTTTATGGACAGTATTTTTGGTTAACAAACGATGGCCTACTTTATTGTACAAATGCGAGCTGTTTTACCATATGCATCTCGAGATTAATTAAGTCTAGAGATATTTTAGCGTGTACTTCAAGACAATATCTCACACATTTCCCATAACCGATCAAAATAATAAAATATAGATCATTAACGACTTTTTAACACTAAAAAGAACGTTGAGTTAATCATTAACTTTGATGTAAAACCTCAAAAGGATTGATACGCTCGAAATCTCACCGGGTTGATTAATCACCACACTTATTCGTTAAGTCATCAATTTTTGCTCAATTTCCATCTTTGGTCAATTTTGGCTTTGTGCATTTAATTTTTACAACTTGAAACAAAATGTTTGTGACATTCTTGAAGCTTTTAAATTCCAATTTTTATTTATTTTAAAGAAAAATATTTTTGGTTTTTCAAAATTTTTCATTTTTTTAAATATTTTTGGTCATTTTTTGAGAAGCCAAGAAATACGTGTGATAATTGATTAACTCCGCAAGTTTCCAAGTAACCCTTATTTAACTAGCGTCTACTTTTAAACCAAATAAATTCAACCCTTAAATATGCATCTAAATCAACCCATCAAATATAGAGCATGCGACACAAAGTTAAGGAAAAATCCCCGAAGGGCAAAACCTTTTATTTCTAGAACTTTAAAGAATTTACAAGACCATTGACTTACATACAACCTGATAATCGCCCACAAGTGTAACGCACGGTGTCTTCGGTAAACCTTCAAAGCAACGGCTAGAAATAGTGTGACACAGAAATACCCGCAGGTGTCGGTTCCTATGTCGGCGGCTGGAATTTTCCCTTTCCAGGAGGGCAGCAATGAAGAGGAAGAAGCGGTCCACTTCACAAGGGTTGAACAACAGTAATGGTGTTCTTGGGTTACCAAGCTTTGATTCACATAGATATGGAAGATGTGTGAATCTAAAAACCTAGAATCATAGGACTCAATAGGTGAAGACTTTAGGGATGATATGCTCTGAAAATCGTGTATAAGTCTTAAGAAAACCAACTGCTGATCGTGGTTTAAATAAGGGATCGAAACCCTTCAAAATCGGCTGCACGATCTGGCAGTGATTATCCTCGCCGGATCGGTCCGGTCGATTAGGCGGATCGGTCCGGGTAAGTCGGATCGGTTCTTTTTCTGAAACCGGATCGGTCTGGTTGGCATCGGATCGGTCCGGGACTTTTGCCTTCATCGGTTTGCTATGGATCCGGTGGCTACTGGAGTCTGACAAAACGGATCGGTCCGGTAGATGGTCGGATCGGTCCGGTAAACCGGATCGGTTCTTTTTCTGGACCGGATCGGTCCGGTCCTCAGGAACCAGATTCCTTCAAGGAAATCTCTCCATCTTCAAAGGGCCATATCTTCTTCACCGTAGCTCGGAATGAGATGCCGTTTCTTCCAGTATCTTTGTTGCGGCAAGCTCTTCAACTTTCCAGTTGACCTATCCTCCGGATGGTGGATGTACAATTACCGAATTGCCCTTGAACTTTCATATCGAGCCTTTTTCACTGTTTTGACTTCTCTTGCGTACCACTAGGCATATAGTCCCTAAAAGCATGGAACGTGAAGTCATTGAGGCTGATGAAAAACACATGATGGAGATGCAGGATGCTTGATTCCTAGAATTCGGATTGAGGCCGTCATATGTGATCATGTAGAAACGTGCCAAATGTAACGGCGTACGACATACAAAACTGTAAGATAACGGACATGACAAAAATGTCCTTACAAATCTCCCCCTATGTCTATGCCGGTACATACATAAAAAATCCGAATTATCAATTCACAACTGCCTATACAAATCTACCCTTCCATGAACCCAAAACTGGAAAGATACATATGAATAAGACTACATCGTTTGTTCTTCAAATCTTCAGGAATCTCAAAGCTTTTCTCATCAGGGTGTGCAATTCAGAGATCATCAAGATAGTGCCTACACACATGAGATAAAGCAAAATACCAAGTGACGTATCGAGTTTTGAAATGAGATAAACATAAGCATATATATCAATGTAAGATGATATTCTCAGAATTTCAAAAACTCCCCCATAATCAGATAATTCATTCTCCCCCTTTTTATGATGTCCCCAAATAGACAAATGAGAGAAATAAATCAAGCAATCAAGTACCGGGATGTCACAAGGCATAAAATCACACCATGAATGAACATAAAACAACCAAGTCGGTGATAGCGTAAAAGAATGGGTGTGATCAAAATTCAATAGGAAAATCAAAGCATACAAACATGACATGTGTGCACGATGAATATTGGATATTCCTAACGAATGAACTCAAATGCTTCCTTTGGTGTAAACGAGTGACAGTATAAGATATTGACTCAATCAAATCATCAAATCAAAGCTCAAAGTGATTTCTACACCAATAACGTCCAAAATGATTTACATGCGTTTTCAGGACTTTCAAGGAAGTGCAAACCCGTTTTTCAATCTCCAAACTCCCTCAGATTTATATTTTGAATAGAGGTATACTAAATTCTCAAACTTTGGAGAATTGATGGTGAAATCTAAATGGCCCATATTTGGCATGTATTGCTTTTTATTGCCTTTCAATTTTTTCGGGCTCTTTTAACCTCTTAGGACCTCGGATATTAAAATTCCTCCATTTTTTAGGTCCTTTTTAACGGTGGCTTTTGCGCAAAGGATAAGAATCAGCTTTCGCAGCCCCTCCCCGTTATGAAAATATGCGCACAGTCTCACCAAACGGTTTTTACATGCAATCCAATCTTGTCAAGTTTTATCGCATTTTATACATTGTATAGACAGGATTGAGATGGAAACACTCAAGCCAACATGAGATTGACAAGTGCAACAATCAAATATAGCCGTGCATGTGTGCAAAAAAGGATATAGGAGTCAAGCATGTAGGAAATATCACTAATTACATCTCAAGGACTCCAATCAATGTTAAGCACATGGATGAAATGATGTAGCCTCTCAAATCTCTATCAAACAGTCACATGGATATATGGAATGAAGTTGTGACTTGGCTATCCAAAGTGTTCATCCATAAACGGTGCAACAAAAAAAAAATCTTTTTGTATTTTTTCAAAATTTTTCAAAAATAAAAAATTATACAAAAAGTACATGTCACAACGCTATCAAACATATATCAAAAAGCATAACTAGCGTATGACACACATGCGAACACAATCATCTATATGATATGGCAAGAGAAGAATCATGTGCAAGCAAACGAGAATCAACTTGTCTAAAATCTAGTGTATCCAAAAGTGATTTCCTAACCCAAATAGATGTGAAACACCGTGTGGGGGATTTAGGAACCAAGGTAACACTAGACTTCGACATCCTAGGACTTCTTCCAAGATCAAAACAAAATCTCCTAAGGTGACCTTTCCTACCACAATGTGAACATGAGTAAACGGAAGGAATGTTACCTAAAGTGTGATCTTTTCTAATGTCCTTGGGATTGATTGACCCTCTAAAACAAATAATAGTTTTGGCTTTAGCACTAGAAGCATGAGAACAAGATGAGCCATTACCATCACAATCAAACCTACTTGAATCGTTTAAATCATTTTTCATCTTCAAAATATTTGATTCAAGCAACAAATTAGACTCTTCCCAAGACATGGATTGCTTTTTCAAATTTTCAACAATTTCTAAAAGGGTATCCCTCTCCCCCTCAATTAAAGCAAACTTTTCCCTAAGAGTCTCTTCACGTGCCATAAACTCATTGACTAAAATATTTTTATCATCTTTGGCACAAACACAAACCATCGAATTTTTAAGGTCCTCTAATTCGTTTTCTAAAACTTGGACCCTATCATCACACTCCTTCTTGGACAATTTTAAAGAAACAAAGTCATGGTCCAAGGAAACAAATTTTTCACGATAAAAATATCTTTGATTTTGAACCGTTTGCAAAAGATCCATTGCGGATTTAAAACGAGAATTTTCTTTTTCCAAAACTTTAATTCTTTTGCAAAGTTTCAAATTCAAAGTTTTTAAATTCTCAGCATGGTCGTGAACTTTTTCAAAAATAGGCACTTTATTATATAACTTCTCCATTTGAACACGCACTTTTTCAAAAATCAATTTTTTTAGAAAATTGATATCTTATAAAAATTTTGCGGAAAATAGGATCACGCGATAAATTAGCGTAACCCGCTCTGATACCAATTTGAGAAGCCAAGAAATACGTGTGATAATTGATTAACTCCGCAAGTTTCCAAGTAACCCTTATTTAACTAGCGTCTACTTTTAAACCAAATAAATTCAACCCTTAAACATGCATCTAAATCAACCCATCAAATATAGAGCATGCGACACAAAGTTAAGGAAAAATCCCCGAAGGGCAAAACCTTTTATTTCTAGAACTTTAAAGAATTTACAAGACCATTGACTTACATACAACCTGATAATCGCCCACAAGTGTAACGCACGGTGTCTTCGGTAAACCTTCAAAGCAACGGCTAGAAATAGTGTGACACAGAAATACCCGCAGGTGTCGGTTCCTATGTCGGCGGCTGGAATTTTCCCTTTCCAGGAGGGCAGCAATGAAGAGGAAGAAGCGGTCCACTTCACAAGGGTTGAACAACAGTAATGGTGTTCTTGGGTTACCAAGCTTTGATTCACATAGATATGGAAGATGTGTGAATCTAAAAACCTAGAATCATAGGACTCAATAGGTGAAGACTTTAGGGATGATATGCTCTGAAAATCGTGTATAAGTCTTAAGAAAACCAACTGCTGATCGTGGTTTAAATAAGGGATCGAAACCCTTCAAAATTGGCTGCACGATCTGGCAGTGATTATCCTCGCCGGATCGGTCCGGTCGATTAGGCGGATCGGTCCGGGTAAGTCGGATCGGTTCTTTTTCTGAAATCGGATCGGTCTGGTTGGCATCGGATCGGTCCGGGACTTTTGCCTTCATCGGTTCGCTATGGATCCGGTGGCTACTGGAGTCTGACAAAACGGATCGGTCAAGTAAAAAGGACTAAAATCTAACTCAAAGAGAATAAGAAGTTCGAGAGAATAAAATGAACAAATAAACTAGAAATGCAGGATTTTTTTATCGATACTAAGAGCCTGTGTTACACGGGTGATGGGAGAATTACACAATCAACATTTTTAAGAACTACCAACAACACCAAAACTAACACAAACAAATAAGGGCTTCATTGGGGCGGTGGATTGGAGGGGCCGAGTGCGTTGGGATTATACGGATCATAGAAGAAAGATGGAGGGGGTCCACCGAAGTTGAGCTCGTATAAATGGGCTTGGATATGATGCATCATGCTCATGTCCCTTCAGTAGGCCTCTTGATCCCATTGATAGGCCACTTGGTCTCGATTGTATTATGTGAGGAAACCGTCCAAACGAGTTTCCACTCGTCATAGGCGGAATTGATGATGTCCGCGTAGAAAAGTTGCTCTAACTTAATCGTGCTCTCAGGGTCGAGAAAATGGTATAGGAAGTTGACGTGACGCAGCCGGACCACCGAATCATTGATGGTTTGGAGGATTGATCCACATGGAATGAGGTGCGTGAATCGCACCGTGTCTGAAAGGATGCCTATTGGAAATGAATCGCGCAACCATTCCTCCCTGGGTGCCATTCGAGCGATACATTCGGCTTTGGTGTGGGGAGCACCATTGGTGGGATACGTGAAGGGCATGGGGAGGACAACCCATTTTTCTCTCATTTTGCGCGCAATGATGGCGACGGAGAATGGAATCTAAATGCCGTCAAGATATACCTCTTAAAGAGTGGAGGATTTGCGCACGAGTGTCGTGTAGAATTGGCGAATTTTATATTCGAAAACTTTGTTGCTCTTAGGAGAGAGAATGGAGCACCATCCCCGGCATTGGAAAAGGGCGGTGACGTCATCGGGCAGCTTCTCCCAATTAACAAACCGCTCGATATGGATGGGGCGAGTGGCCGAGAAATAGCGCTCGACCCAAAGACGTTCTTGGACGGACTGAAATACTCCCACCCCCTCGTCATCTAGGATGGTGGTTTCGTCATATTTTTTAGGACGGAAGTTTGCTTGGCGGGGGCGCGGCATGGTGAGAAAGAGAGAAATAGATACGGAGGGGATATGGTGTAGAAGAGATGGAGAGTGAGAGGAAGTGTGAGAAATGGAGAGGGGATGAGGGTGAATTTATAGGTGAGTGTAGGTTACTTTTGGTTAGGAAATGAGAATAGGTATAGAGGGAGTGAATTTGGAGTGTGAATTGGTAGGGGGAAGTTTGACAGGGTGAAATTTCGTGGGAGAAATGAATGGAGGGAATAGGGAAAAGAGAATGAATTCGAAAAAAGAGGGGGGAATAATATGCTAGGTATCCCGAACCGGTTTGCCTGTACCCCGAACCGGTTAGATCCTCGAACCGGTTCACCCTGCGGTTCGGGGTACCTTGCTGGCCTGGAAGCTTGGTTTATCTCATCTCCCAAATTCTAAGTGTTTTATCATGCATCAACACTCTCTTATGGCCCCTTAAGATATCCTAGACCCTCGAGTTCCCTGAAAAGCCTCTACCAAGCCCTCGAAATACGGGCTAACTCTCTTAAAAAGTGTGCTACTTCGATCCCTATCATAACCCGTGCTCCCGGACTCAAAAATATCCTAACGCAAACACTACTACTATACACAAGAATTCACCCCATACGCGTCAGGGGTGCGGCGACCTCTCATTTTCAGCTCAATCTACCTCGTAAACGGGGTCCGACATCCAAATGGTGTCGACTTCATCCACACACACCTCTAGATATGGATTTACACGTTGTCCATTCACCTTGAACATATTTCCCCTTTTTAAATCGTCTAATTCCACAGCTCCGTGGGGGAACACATTCTTCACAACGAACGGGCCAGTCCATCGAGACCGCAACTTTCTCGAAAATAGATGAAGCTGAGAGTTATAGAGAAGCACTTTTTGCTCGGGAAGAAACTCTTTGCGTCGAATAATCTTATCATGGGCGAGTTTCATCCTTTTTTGGATATTTTTTCATTCTCATACGTGTCATTGCGTATCTCTTCTAACTCATTAAGATGAAGCTTGCGAGCTTCACCGGCTTTATTCATGTCATAGTTTAACTTTTTAATTGCCCAATACATTTTGTGCTCTAATTCAACGGGAAGATGGCAAGGTTTTCCATACACAAAGCGGAATGGAGACATGCCGAGTGGATTTTTATATGCGGTACGATAGGCCCATAGCGAATCGTTCAATCAAAGGGACCTATCTTTTCGGTCAGGATTGACCGTCTTTTCGAGAATGTTCTTGATTCCCTGATTAGCTAATTCGACCTGCCCATTTATTTGTGGGTGATAGGTCGTTCAAACCTTATGAAATATGCCATACTTTCCCAAGAGCTTTGTGAATGACCTGTTGTAAAAGTGCTTGCCATTATCACTAATTATAGCTTTCGGAGCACCGAAGCGGGAAAGTATGTGTTCCTGTAGGAACCTAATGACCACTTCGTTGTCATTTGTCTTGGTAGTTATGGCTTCCACCCATTTAGAAACGTAGTCTATCGCGACAAGAATGTATAGGAAACCGAAAGATGAGGTAAAAGGGCCCATGAAGTCAATACCCCACTAGTCAAAGATCTCAATAATGAGAATTGGGGTTAATGGCATTATGTCTCATCGGGTTATCACTCCCATCCTTTAACAGTTATCGTAAGATTTGCAATAATTGCTCACATCCCGAAATATTGTGGGACAATAAAAACCGCTTTGAAGGATCTTAACGACCATATTTTTTATCGAAAAGTGACCTCTACAAGCTTTCGAATGACAAAATCGGATGACTTTCGGTATCTCGTCATCCGGTATGCACCGTCGGATGATTTGGTCAGCAGAATATTTAAACAGGAAGGGATCGTCATAGAAAAATATGCGCGACCAAGTAATGATTCTCTTCTTATCTTGCGGTGTCCACTCGGGAGGGATGACTCTCGTTACAAGATAATTCACTATATTCGTAAACCAGGGCAAAGAAAAGGTAGCAAAGATTTGCTCATCCGAAAAATATTCGTCTATGGGTATCGGATCGCTAGGTACGTTGGACGAAAGCCGAGATAGATGATCGGAGACAACGTTTTCTACTCCTTTTTTTAATCTCTAATGGAAAGATTAAATTCTTGTAGGAGTAGGATCCACCTAATGAGGTGCGACTTTGTGTCTTTCTTCGCAAGGAGGTATTTTAAAGCCACGTGGTCGGTGAAACAAGTAATGGGGGACCCAATGAGATAGGATCAAAATTTGTCTAAACCAAATACTATGACTAGCAATTCTTCTCCGCAGTGGATTAATTGAGTTGTGGTCCGGTAAGAGTTCGAATAGCATAGTAGATGACATGAGCCTTTTTATCCTTCCGTTGGCCCAAAACAGCCCCTATTGCAAAATCACTTGCATCACACATGAGCTCGAATGGTAAGGACTAATCCGACGCTCACATAATGGGATCGAAAACAAGCATGCTTTTCAATTTTTCAAAAACACTTTGGCATTATTCATTCCACTCGAATGGGGTATTCTTCATAAGGAGGTTACTTAAGAGCCTAGCGATGGCTCTAAAGTCCTTAATGAACCTTCGATAAAACCTCGCGTGGCCCAATAAGGAGCGCACATCTTTGAATGATTTTGGTGTGGGTAGATCGGCTATGACATCTATCGTAGCTCTATTAACTTCAATCCCTTTGGATGAAACTATGTGGTCAAGAACTATTCCCTAAGTGACTATAAAATGGCATTTCTCCCAATTTAGCACTAAGTTCTTTTCCACACACTAGGTAAGTAATTTTTCCAGATTCTCCAGATAAAGATCGAAAGAGGTGCCAAAAATGCTAAAGTCATCCATGAACACTTCAAGTACTCTCTCAGTCATGTCTCTAAATAGATCCAACATGCACCTTCGAAAGGTCGTGGGTGCATTACACAAACTGAATAAAATGTGTTTGTAGGCAAACGTACCAAAGGGGAAAGTGAAGGTCGTCTTTTCCTGGTCAAGTATATCTACCTCAATTTGGTTATAACCGGAGTAACCATCAAGGAAGCAGTATTAAGGATGGCCCGCTACTCTTTCAAGCATCTGATCAATAAATGGTAAGGGGAAGCAGTCTTTCCTAGTTCCGGCATTGAGTTTCCAGTAGTCAATGCAAACGCGCCACCCGGTGGTGGTACATTAGGGAACTATCTCTCCCTTAGCATTTTTAATCACTATCATACCAGACTTCTTTGGGACAACTTGAATAGGTCTCACCTACTTGCTATCCAACATTAGGTAGATAATCCCGACATCCAATAACTTAATGATTTCGATCCTCACCACTTCTTTCATATTTGGGTTTAGCCTTCTTCGCATTTCTCTCGAGGGCTTTACATCCTCTTCGAGATGGATCTTTTGGGTTAAAATTAAAGGACTTATCCCCTTTAAATCAACAATACACCAACCAAAAGAACTTTGGTGCTTCCTAAAAATCGTTAATAGCTTACCCTGCTGCTCTTCGTCTAGGCTAAAGGAGACAACAACAGGAAATGTCTCGTTCTTTCCTAAATATGCATATTTAACATGGGAGGGTAATGTATTTAATTCGAGGGTTAGAAATTTGTCACTGGAGGGGAGCATGCGTGCCTCCCTCGGTGATAACTCCTCAAATCGAGAAACCCAACTTACATCTCTCGCGTCCTCGTCTGACGCTCTTTCATAAAGTAATTCTCTCAACTCCTCAATTTCCTTCTTGAATTCAGTATACGATCCTTCACACTCGTGGCTCGATACTAAGAAAGTCCCTAGGGCATATCCATAATGGTTTTCCTCTAAGTACTCCTCTACGATCTCGTGGATTAAGCTCACCGCGTGAAGATCATCTTCTTCCCCTGTATGTTGGGCTATATGGAAGATGTTGGTCTCCAAGGTCATATTCCCAAAGGTGAGTTGCATATGCCCATTTCGAGTATTGGTGATTGAGTTAGCCGTAACTAAGAATGGGGGCCCAAGAATAATGGGAACATGATTGCTCGAGGTGAAGGAGGTCTCTGTGTCCCAAATGACAAAATCTATCGAGAAGTAGAAAGTGTCAACTAGGACGATTATGTCCTCAACTATACCTCTTGGGATCTTCACGGTTCGATCCGCCAAGTGGAGAGTGATCTTTGTGGGGTTGAGGTCGCCCAGATCAAGTTGCCTATAGATAGCGTAAGGGATGATATTGACACTTGCTCCCAAGTCAAGTAAGGCTTTTTTAATTTTATTTTCTCTAATAATGCAGGAAATGGTGGGTGCACCGGGATCTTTAAATTTTGGCCGGAGATCATTAAGTAGAATGAAGCTCACGTTTTATGCTAGAAATACATTTTTCTTTACCTTCAACTTCCTCTTCACTATTAACAAGTCCTTTATGACTTTTTCATAAACTGGAATCTGCTTAATGGCATCAAGTAAAGGTAGATTTAACTTTACTTGCTTTAGCACGTCTAGCACTTTATCACGGGGGTTTCCTCTGTGGGAAGGAATTTTCCTTTGAGGAAATGGTGTCGCGGAAGTTGGTTTCACTACTACCTAGAGCTCATTAGTGTCTCCTTTATCACTCTCTTTCAAGGGGACATCTTCGACCTCTTTCGTGTCGGGCGAAATCTCCTTGTCTTTGGTTGCGTCGTGTGGAGGAGGTGATAAATCAAGGACTCTCCCACTAAGAAGAGTGGTCACAGCTTAACACTACTCCTAATGTTCTGTAGAGGTGGAGCTAACACTAGTTTGACCTTGGGGAGGTCTTTGGCCCTGGGCAGGAAACTTTCCCTTCTCTTGGATACTCAACGATGTTTGCATCTTTAAAATAGTCATATTTATATCGTTGATCATGCGCTAATGTCTAGCAGTGGTTGCATTCTGGGCATTGATAAATTGGTTTATCGTATCCTCGAGACTTCTCCGCGGTGGAGTGATGTATGGTCCTGGAGGTGGTGGTACTTGCACATGTCCTTGAATGTGAGGTGCTTGTTAAAAGTGTGATGATGGGGGAGGGGAAACATGTGAATTGAGATTCATCGCAGCATTTTGTTGCCCATAGCTAAAACCTAAGTGGTTTTTCCATGAAGGGTTGTAAGAATTCCCGTGTGGTGCACGGAAATTACCCTTAAATCCTCCTATACCATTCACTTGCTCTTGAACCATAACCTTGTAGGCGGGTCTCGTCGGGCATTCCTCTGTTGAATGTCCTGCCTCACAAATAGCACACACCTTAACAATGGGGTTCGGGATAGAGCTAGTTGGTCCTCTAGCATATACCTCAAGTACTTATCGCATTACTTTCTCAAGTAGGTCGAGTTGACTATCCATCTTGGTATCCTTTTCTATGAGAAATAGGTCGGCTACCGATGGAGTGGTGGTCATTTAGCGTGTTCGATTATGTGCACTGGGGTCAAATGCATCCCATGCTAGGGTAGTCTCAGCGATATACCTAAGGTGAAGCTCAACATCGTTGGCGTCTAGTTCCAAAAAAGGACCATCACACATGGTTTCAATGAGTTATTTGGAATTTATATTTAGCTCATTATGGAGGAATGAAATGATTTGCAATTTATCAAATCCATGATGAGGGCATAAAGTGATTAACTCGTTAAAATTCTCGTAACATCGATCAAACGACTCATTTTCTGATTATCGGAAGGTTTGAATTTGAGCCTTGATGGAGTTCGTTCAATGTGGAGGAAATAATTTCTTAAGGAATTTAGATTGCAAGTCGTTCCATGATGCAATCGAGTTTGGTGGTAAATACCATAGCCAGGTCTTAGCCTTATCCTTTAGCGAGAATGGGAAGAGTTTGAGGCGTATCACATCTTTTGTGCAAGTTTGATCACTGAGGGTCTCGCACGCCTCCTCAAATTCTCGGATGTGGATACATGAATTTTCTGATTCCATTCCATGGTAGTTGGGAAGTATTTGAATCATCCCATTCCTAAAGAAAAATTGCCCTGCATTATACGGGAGTAAAATGCATCCCGGAGTGATTGTTCGCTCGGGATATAAGATTTCTCTCAAAGGGCAGTACAGGACCTCTTCCTCACCTGCGGCTACACTACAGTGTTGTGATATGGCTCTCTCACTTTTTGACTCTGTATCCTTACTTGGTATGATCGGAGAGTGCTCTGTGGTGTGTCCTAAGAGGGATGTCATAGTGTTACTTGCAATTGAGTGTTGAGGTGTGGGAGGTGGAACCCAAAATTGTGGAATGTTTGGAGTGTGAGGGCTATCGGGGTCGTACCCAACTATCGAGTTTTCATGAATACTGGTTGGAGTATTTTAGGGAGTTAGAGTGAGTTCAGGATTTTGCATGAATAGGCTTTTGAGAGATGAAGTATCTTTTTGTGCTTTTTTTTGTTGAAGTTTTAGATTAATGGAATATAACCTACGTCTACCTAATTCTCCGGCAACGGAGCTAAAAACTTGACGTGACTAAGAATGTGTCTCTAAAGTGAATTCTATCTAAGCTCAAGTGAAAGCCTGTTGCCTTAGTAATAAACCCAATAAGTCGGGATCGTCTCCATAGGGAAATAGGACGAGAAAATTGTGACGACTGAAGGACAAATTGTTAACCTAAATTAAACTCCAAGAAGAAGGAAAAGATGATTGATGAATGAAATCAGGAATGAATGGAATGAAATTACTCTAAATTACCTAAAAGACTGATGATGATTAAACTAAAACATGAATTATATGATAAGAAAAATAGGTCGGGAATACAATCCCTCAACCCTAGTGTATTGTTGGTATAAAACTAATCATAAATTTAAGTGATAAATCAGACCCAGACTTTAGTACTCCCAAGCATTACGTATATGAGGTTTAAGCCCGCACCATACGTAATCAAAGGACGAGTAAAGCGGTAACATGATAGCGACACTCGCATTACATTCTAAAGCATCCCGATTACCCTGAAGCAAACGAGATCCTAAGATCTACAATGATTGTGTTTGCTACGCAATACGGTCATAATAAATCCTTAAATTTAGAGGAGCAATTTTATACACATGCAACTATCACATCGGGTTGAGTTCATGCATCCCAACCATAAAGAATTTAGCTAGACATGTTGAACCTAACTATGCATGAATTAAATACGTTGCATGTGAAAGAAATCATAATGTAAGTGTATTGAAACATGCAAGAAATTATTGTAAACCTAGAATTTGTCTGAATCGTGCAAGAAGAATAACATGCAAGAACAATAATAGACAAAAATAAACTTGATTTAAAATTTGAAATCAAACCCGAAAATAATCAATCTTGAATCACCAAATCAAAGTTATGTTCCTAAGGTATTCTCCTACTCTTCTCCCTATCAAAAACTAATCAAAACTATGTTTTCTAAGTCAATACAATGATACATATACGTTTTAGAAGAAGTTGTGACACAATAGGACTCTTTGGACCAATCAACTTTTAAGCGAAGATTCACGCATCAGGACCCTCGAAACGGTTCGCAGGTACCCCGAACCGGTTCGCCCTCGAATCGGTTCCCAGTGTGGTTCGGTAAATCTTAATGCTTTCAAACCTCTTTCCAACACTAGACTATTTTCCAGCTTCTCTTCCTTTCATCTATGGATTTTCTTCAACTTCAAGGGGTCATAACTCCTTCATCGTATCTCGAATTTGGGTGTCATTTCTTCCAGTGTTCTCTTTGCTTCAAGACATTCAACTTTCCAATTGGATCCACCCCCAGGATCGGGCTGGAAAATTACAAAAATGCCCTTGAACTTGCCTTCCTGGCCTTTCTTTCATTGTTTCAATTTCTCTTTCGCACCAATTGCATACTTTACCTGTAAAACACTTAAAAGAAACACATACCGAAGGTTAGTATCACAATTATGATTTAAATCCATATCAATTTCACTACTCGGGTTCCCAAATATACTGAAATTAAGGGGATAAAGATACAATATTTATGCCCTATCACTCTTCATCGAGGACCACCGATTCCACCTGATCGGTTGCCTCATTCTTTGCCAATTTATTCTCATCCATTGGGTCGAGCGTATCGATGTTGTAATAAGTAGTCTTTTCTCCTGTAAGATTCTCTATAGTAAGGTTGAGATTGATTCATTGAAGTCCAAAATTCAAGAACTCCAGAAATAGCATTAGGGAGAATTATCAAAACTTTACCATAAATACTCAGTATTTATTCACGATCTTATGAAAAAATCAAGTCAAATAAAAATCTTGAAAGCAAAAATCGAATGTGTATCTAACATAAACACCAAATCCACTGAACCGGGCATCCCAAAGTTTGTTAGTAGGAACCTTATAAAATATCCCAAAAATTTATGATGTGATCAGTTAAACCCTAATAAAAACAATAGTGACTAACAATAATGACACAACAATTGTTATTGGGGTGAAAAGAAACCCACGAGAAGCTATAAAAAACATGGCTCTGACTTTACAGTAGAGGGAAACGCAAACGAGTACCAACACCAAAGTGCGAAAGAGTATAAAAAAAGACAAATAAGAGCCTTCGAAAAATGATAAACATAATGTTAATAAGAAAAACATATCATTTATAAATATAATGTATTCATTCCCTTCTAATAATATTATTTTCAATTATTTGACAATTTAAGACAAATAGCAACTTTAAAATAATTTGTCAATGGAGGGCACATGGTACGAAACACATCATTATATCATTATTTAATTACACTTAGTAAGTGTGTTGTGTTACTAAATATGATTAAAAAAATATTAGTACATTTATTTGGAGCAGGAATAATGCATCACTAGCCATCAAGGATATTTGTCACCTAATAAAGAGGGATAAGGTGTAGCGTAATGTTAGTATTAAAATTTTATTGCAAAATTAAATTATCTGAATAGTAGTATGAAAATTAGGCTAAAATTTTGCAATGGGAAATTTATATTTCTCATTTGTGATATCTCAGTGAGAAATAACAATGTGCTTTCATAGTTAGAAATGACAATGTGATTTCTCATTGCAAAATGACACCAATTTTGCAGTGTGAATTTATGATTTAATTTTGCATTGACAAATGGGATTATTATTTCAAAGTTGGATTTCTAATTGTCTGTTGAGGCTAAGCAATTAGTTGTCTCACACATGCATATAATAGATGAATTTGGACAGTTGATATCTAGAGAGACCAAAAGAATATGGCGATAAAAGGAGATTGAGACTGGGCCATTAGACTATCAACTAGAGTAATATTATTAAATAAATGCTCTATTTGGGGTAACAATTGTTATTTTCATTGTTTATTTAATCGAATTATATACACGATCACAATGCATTATGTATACTAACTCATTGTATAATTATATTAGGGATACTACCATATAAACAAAGAGGATGGTATACATATGGTGAACAAATATTTTGATGGAAGTTACTCAGAATACTGGTATATACTCCTACTAATTTGACGAACGATAAAGGGAACAACTTCAAACTATTTTAGGGAAACATTTTCCAAAATAATGTTATAAACTACTATCACATGTTGATCCATGACAAAAAAGTTTACTTTCTTCGATAAATAAGTTGGACATTTTCCCATGTCAACGTCCAATTCTATCATGCCAAGCAGGAAGACTTTCTCCCCTCAAAATTTGATGATGGATTCATGATAGTGGTTTAATTGCTTCACATTTGTCTTCATGCCTTAAAAATAGTCCAAAAAATAATATTTGTTGAACTTTCTCCATCTACCAGAATTCGAGAGACATTATACTAGAAAACCATAAGGCTTACGACTAATAGGTCATCATATGGGTAAAAGATGTTTTTGAAGTCCATACTAAAAAATACAATGATCAATTAATCGATGTTCACCTTCCTAGGACTAATTTCTTCTTCCTTTTCTTCTATATAATTTATATCCATTTGTCGAGCGCCGATTTTTTCCTCTCCCGCGTATGATTTTCTATCAGCTGGTTTAGTTCCCCCACCAGCGACTCCTCCTGAAATCATGTACATGCCAAATGAAATCAAATGTAGGTCTCCCTAGGGATCTTTAGGCTTTTCAGGCAAATCTACCTCTACAGTGGAGTCATTGTATTATTCCCTATCTTTTAGCTTTTTACCTTCCTTTTTGTCTGTTTTGTCTCATGATTGTGATCCCTTCCTCTTCCTTTTCTCTTGAGGATGACCATTCTGATCCAAGAATATATTTAACTAACCTTTCTTGATGAGATTTTCAATCTCATCCTTGAGAGTATAGAAATCATCGATGTCATGGCCATGGTCTTTATGACATTCATAGTACTTATTTTTTTCTCTTGTTAGGTAGGGACTTCAGCTTTCCTGGCCATTTGATCTTCTTCTTATTCTTAAATTTATTTAGGCTATGATGAACTTGCATAGTGACGGGCGTGTAAGTGTTGAAATTTTGTTCAGACTTGTTATGAGACTTTTATCCCCCTTTGTCTTTGTCTTTACTCATAGAAGACCTGCCTCACCCATCTTCTTTGAGCTCACACTTCTTGGCCTACATTGCCTCTTCGGTTTCCATAACCTTCCCGACCTATTCCATAATTTCATTCATAAGGATATGAGGATCTTTAAAAAGTGTCCAATATAGTTGTTTAGGTAGGAGTGCATTTATGAGGGATGTCATTGATATCTTCTCGTCTTATTTCACAACTTTAAGTGTTTCTCTATTAAAATGAGAGATGAAATCTATGAGAGTTTCTCCTTTCTTTTGTTGGACATTTAGGTGGTGAGTCACCATACTAGCTATTTTCAGGATGAAGAATAAGTTGTGAAAGAACTTATCAATAAGCTATTTAAAGTTTATTTTCTCTCCCTTAGGCAGGCTTGTGTACCATATGTGCGCTACAGTAGTGAGAGTGAACGAGAATGATTGACACCTCATTTCGTCCCAAACTAAGTATATATAGGCAGTCGATTGGTATATTTCCATGTGATTAATATGTGAATGCCCATAATAATTTGGTGTCACTATCAGAGGTTTGAACTTAGCACGAGTGAGATAGCTGACACTTTATGAGACGCATGGAGATCCTTTCCCGTATCCCCTTTCAGAGGGGTTCTTACTCTTTATTATTTCTCTCAGCTTATTTTCCTGCCTCTGAATGGAACTTTTACAGTACTTATCACTCTCAGGATAATTATCTCCGAACCATTCTCTCCTCACTCCCCCTCTGCTCCTGTTAGTCAGAGTATAAGACATATCCCAAGGTTAAATGCTAGTTGAACCCCTTAGGGTTAGAATTCCCCTATGTTAGTCAAAATACTGTCTCATGTCACAATATCTATGAGAAGTAGGAAATGAGTGAGGTCTAGGCCCCATCATATCAAATGTTGATTGCTCTGTGATCCTAGTGAAGGCACTAGCCATATGCTATGATATATGCTTCATCCATATTGCTGATATTGTTCCGAGGATAAAGAATGTCTTTCCTAGTTTATAAGAGTGATCTCAGCTTCTTGGATGTGATTTAACCTCATTCTCCTGTTCTTGTAGTATTTTATCATTTGGATTCTCATCATAACCCAATTAAAGTTTATAGGATCCTTCAATATTTATGTGGCTTATCCACGATGGTCCTTCTTTCCTTGACTCATAGAGTGTTTCCACTTAGGGTTTAGGCTACCCTTAACAACCTGAGTATGAGAGTTCGCAATGCCTATGATGGTCTTACTACCAATGGGTGAGTAAGTGCCAACATTTTTCACTGCATTTTCTCTTTGCTTGCAATCATCATTTTCAATGCTCTAGTGAGCTCTACCATATTTTATGGTGGTGCACTGCTTGAAGCTTGCATTTTCTAAGGTGGTGGTGGTAGGACTGGTAACATTTTTTAATTAATGAGTTGGTGTTCCAGGTAAGGAATTTGAGCCAAAAATCATTTAGTAAGAGAGTTAACAATAAACACAAGATTTATAGATCTATGTTAATGTTTATACCTAGAATTTCCAAATCTACTGAACAAAAATATTTAGGAATGAATTGGTGGTGATTTTTTTGGATCAAAATACCAGAAACAGGATAGTGAATAGTGTTTTTACCCAAAATTTTAATCAAACGATAATTAAGTTCATAGGATACCCAGAAACTGAGCCAAAGATAAAGAACGGTAAAACCTTGACCTAAACCTTCAAATTATAGACCCAAATTTGAGTTTACTTAAATATTTGCCCATAAATAAGTTGTGAGTGAGTTCATCGCTAAAAAATAACTGAGTTAACAGTTAATTACCAAAAATGATGCCAATCAAATATTATATAAAACGATAATAACTCAGGTAAAACAATAAGAACTCAATGAGTCATTAACTGAATATTTTATGGGTGTGACAACCTTGCTTTTTATATCTAATTCGGTTAGCTACGCCCAATTAAATTAAAGCGGAGCGTTAATATGTTGGAATTAGAAACATAATCTAAATAAAACAAATAACAACTATAACAAGTGAAACCAACTCATAACTATTAACTGCAATAATCCATCAGCAATCTCAAAATAAAATTTTAAAATGCCAATACATGCGGCCAACCACAAAACGGGAAAGAGTAATACAACAATTCTCTCAAATCCCAAGTATAAACAAAGTGATATTAATCTCTCATACCACCATAAATAAAAGGGAAACAATCGACATAAATTAAAATTGAATAACTCCACGGCTATAGGAATTCTAAGATTGATATGATATCATCAAGCTCCATAGTCTATTGTCCAGCGGGACGAAGAACTGTCATATATTATATATATAAGAGAGGAGCAAGAAGCAAGATAGACGAACGTCAAAGCAAGAAAACAAGCTATATGATTATAAGATGTACTTATAATGAAAGCACACTAATCATTACTCATCTCCAATAATTAAGTTGTCTGGATTCATTTCCCAAACGATGTTCCTAGGTTGTGACTACCCAACCCAGCCGACGTGTAGGGAGTCTTAATTAAATAGCGTGATTAATTACTATTAATCCATTTTAAATGTTCCTACTCGAAATAATTCTTTTCATTTAAAAACACTTAACAATGGTAAAATTTCTTTTATCCAGTCCCTTAACAATAGGATATTTTCTTCAAGTATAATATCAGTTGCATCAATTCGGGATATTACTTTAAGATACAAGCATAATATCTCATACAACAAATCATATCGGGTCATTGTCGTTACCCGGGGGAACAAGTCGTAACACTAGTCCTACACACGAATATTTCCCAATATTACGTGGCAAGGGCAATCATACTAAGTCCTAAATCACTTGGCGTTCCAAGGTCTTTTTATCCAACTTTCATTATAACCATGTGTCCAGTTTCTGTGGTTTATCTCCGACACGGCACTCGATCAGAACCTAACCACATCAATCACAACAAATCGCATTAAACATGTGCCTACGTCGACCGGAGGACTAGTCTAGCGTATACTCGACGATATACATGTAAAATAATTTCACGCACATTTATACATACAATCGTATCAAGTCGCTTACTCGAGTTGTACAATAGTCTTTATTTATGATATAACATAGTTTACATTATTAATTGACCTATTAATCATCAAATCGATTCAAGTTTATATATCCATGATAATCATAGGTATATGATCAAGTTATAAGATTAAGTACAACAACATAATTATCTTTCTAAAAACATTAACACCCTTAACGCTCTTATTTCAACACCATGCGGCCCCGAATTTAAAATCCATATTCGAGGCTCTTTCGATCTGTTTTTGGAAAACCTTAAAACTAAAAAGTTATTCACAACGTGATTTTCTATAAGGACTCTTGAGCAGGCTACCATAGCCTGCTTAAAACAGACCCAAAACTAACATATACAGTTCGCCCCTGTTCATAACAAATTGTTGCGCAGATATATTAAACGTCGATTTGAGGCTTTTTCGATCCGTTTTTCGAAAAACTTAAAACTAAAAAATTATTCAGAACGTAATTTTCTACAATGTAGAGCGGACGAAACATCCATTTTCGAAACCAAAACAGTTTTTAATATGATGATTTACTCAATTTCATAGATTTCTCAAATAAAAGAGGTTGTTCTACAACTCAATCCCTATAATGATATTATTTCATTTTTAACATCAATTTCATATTAATTTAGGGATCCAAATACATGTTCATGTGAAATTTCATTATAGATACATATTATACACATATTGGTTATTAACTTGCATTGGATTGTATGAAAAAGTTCAATCCTCTTGAAATCCTCTTAGCTTTCTTATCTTCTTACTCTCTCTCTCCCTACCAAACCCTAGACCCCTTTTGTGAAATGAGAAAATGAAGACTTCTTCTCTTCTTTTCTATTTATACCTAGGGTTAGTTTATTTCCAAAAATTCCATTGCCCCAAATTTAACGCTCTCGATTATTTTACGTGTTAATTCGCTTCTAATATTTAAGTCTCACATTTGTATCTCAATGAATTCATTTTAAGTTTTCATTTCCAAACATTTCGAATATATATACTGGCATAGTATTTTTCTCTTCAATTAATTCAATTTCAATTCAGTAAAAAATACAGGGTATTACATTCTCCCCCTCTACGAACGGGATTTCGTCCTTGAAATCAAAAATAAAATAAATCAATTCATGTCAAGTAAGGTAGTTTCGCACGTACCTTCCATGAGGAGATATGGGTGACTAATTTGCAAGCCATCCTTTCTCTCCCAAGTGACCTCAGACTCATCATGATTACTCCACATAACACAAATAAGAGGAATGACTTTTGACCTCAACCGCTGCTCAAGACAATCTAAGATCCTGACCGGTCTCTCCTCGTAGCTCCCATCGGGCTGTAACTCCTCCTCGGGGTGTAACAACTTCCTCAACGTCGATACATCCAAAACATCGTGTACCCGCTGGAGCTGGTCAGGTAGGGCTAAATCGTAGGAAGCTGACCTCACCCTGTCCAACACTGTAAATGGACCCACGTATCGCGGTGAAAGCTTCCCTTTAGCACCAAAGAGAATAAAGCCTCTCATGGGTAAGACCCCCAATAGCACCTGATCCCCAACGGCAAACTCTAACTTACTTCACTTTGTGCTAGCATAAGTTTTCTGAAGATCCTTCGCGGTCTTCATCCGTGCACGAATTAAGTCAACCTTCTCTGAGGTCTCCCTAACAATATCCGGACCCACCATGCGGTGTTCTTCGAACTCCAACCAACACGTAGGCGATCGACAAGGCCTGCCTTATAAAGCCTCGTATGGTGCCATGGCAATAGCCTGCTGATAACTATTATTGTATGCGAACTCCACCAGTGGTAAATGTATATCCCAACTACCTTTGAAGTCCAACACACAAACTCGTAACATGCCCTCCAAAGTTTGGTTTACCCGCTCCGTCTGACCATCAAAATGAGGGTGGAATGCAGTACTCAAACTCAACTGAACTCCCATCGCCTCCTAAAGACTGTCCTAAAAGTGCGAGATGAAGACACTGCCACTGTCAAACACGATATCACGCGGTACCCCATGCAACTTCACAATCTCATTGATAAACATCGTGGTGTACTGTGCTATCGTATAATAAGTCCTCACTGGAAGGAAATGAGCCACCTTTGTCAGTCTGTCGAGGATGACCCAAATCGAATCATGACCATCCTACGATCTTGGTAACCCAATAATGAAATCCATGGAGATACTTTACTATTTCCACTCGGGAATGGACAACGGCTGCAACTCCCCTCTAGGTATCTGATGCTCCACCTTTATAAGCTGGAAAGTGGTACACTTTGAGATAAAATAGGCTACATAATGCTTCAACCCAACCCACCAATACATACGGTGCATATCCTGATACATCTTATCACCTCCGGGGTGAACAGTGAATCTAGATCCATGCGCCTCAAATAATAAGGCCTTTCGCAACTCGGCATTATTCAGAACAATAATCCGTCCATGAAAAGGAAGTCCCCCGTCAGAACCAATCGAGAAACCCTGAATGCCCTCAGATATCAATGCCTTCACCTTCTCTTGACAAAAGTCATCACTGGCCTTCACAACCCGCTCAACCATATAAATTGATATAGATACAGTCCCCATAAATGCTCTGCCAACATCAAGGCTACCCAGCTCCTTCCACTGAGCTTTCCAAATATCTGACAATTCAACACTCTCCTCCATATCCAAGGCGGACAATAACATTGCGGGTATTCGGCTCAAAGCATCAGCACCATGTTTTCCTTACCCGGGTGGTACTGTATGGAAAACTGGTAGTCCTTCACATATTCCACCCATCTACTCTATCGCATGTTCAAGTTATTCTGAGAGAATAAGTACTGAAGACTCTTATGGTCGGTGAATAACGTAAAATTCTCCCCAAGTAAGTAGTGTCTCCATAAATATAACGCAAAAATAATCGCCGCCAACTCTAAGTTATGAGTCGGGTAATGGTCCTCCTAAGGCCTCAATTTCCACGAAATATAGGAAATTGGTCTCTCCTCCTGCATCATAAGATCTCCTAACACCTATAATGACGCATCAGTGTACATATGGTACTCAACCCCATCTTTCGGCAATGCAAGGACTGGCGCTGATGTAAGATTCTCCTTTAAAGTATCGAAAGCTTCCTGACACTGTGAACTCCAGACGAAAGGAACACCCTTCTTTGTCAAATGGGTAAGAGGACTCGCAATCTTCGAGAAGACCTAAATAAACCTCCGATAGTAACCCGCTAGACCCAAAAAACTACGAATCTCAGTCGGCGTGGTGGGTTGCCCCCACTCGACAGCAGCAGTAACCTCGCTAGGATCGATGGAAATCCAAGCCTCTGTCACAATGTGGCCCAAAAATTGCACCTTTCGCAGCCAAAACCTGCACTTGGAGAGCTTAACATAAATCTGATGCTCCCTCAAGGTCTGAAGAGCCAATCGAAAATGTTCGGCATGGTCCTCCTCGGACCGTGAATAGATCAAGATATCGTCAATGAACACGATCATAAACTGATCCAAGTATGGCTTAAATACACGGTTAATCAAATCCATGAATACTGCAGGCGCATTGGTCAAGCCGAACGGTAAGACCTGAAACTCATATGAACTATATCGAGTCAAGAACGTATCCTTCGGGACATCCTCCTCCCGAATCCTCAACTAGTGATAACCGAATTGCAAATCAATCTTTGAAAGGAATGAAGAATCCCTCAACTGATCGAACATATCATTAATGAAAGGTAACGGATAATTGTTTCTAATCATCACCTTATTCAACTCTCGATAATCGATGCACAATCGAAGTGAGACATCCCTTTTCTTCACAAAGAGCACTGGAGCTCCCCAAGGTGAGGTACTCCTACAGATAAAGCCTTGGACCAACAGTTGCTAAATCTGCTCCCTAAGGTCCCGAATCTCTAAGGGTTCCATACGGTATGGGGCCCTAGCAATCAGTCTCGTGCCCGACGGTAACTCTATGTAAAACTCTATCTCACGAGCAGGAGGTAAACCAGGAACCTCAGCAAAGATGTCTGCGAACTCCCTCACTATAGGGATTGTATACAAGAAATAGACATCCCATCAGAAGAATCCTCCTCGATGTAAAACAGATGTGTGCTGGCTCCACCCTCTCAACTAGGTAATATTATTAGGTACATCTCCTAAGCAGGAATGGAAAATGTGATCGCACTCCCACGACAGTCAATCTATGCATGATACGCAAATAACCAATCAAACCTTATAATCACGTCGTAGGTACGCATCTCAATCAAAATAAGGTCGATGGAGAAGTGAAGTCTCCCGATCTCAATCGTGACACCTCTACAAACGTGACGAAGGTCCGTACCACTCAAAAGTGTACTCATATGGGCAACTATCGCCTCCGCAACATCTATCATCCTCGACGTCCTAGCAAACTCGTAACTAGAGAACGAGTGTTATGAACTAGTGTAAAAAATTACTCTCGCATGAGAACTGTAAACATAAAATGTACCCTGAATCCCAGGTCATCGCACCTGCGGCTGAATAGACTGAATGTCATATATACGCCCATGGTATAACTGTGGCTGAATTGGAACTGTTGGTGCCACTGGAAATGCCAAAAATGGTGGTGGTAGTGGGAGTACTTTTTGTTGTTGTGCTCTATCTCCCTACGCCTGCACTCAGGGATAAGCCCTCCTCATGTGTCTAGTCTCGTCGCACTCGAAGCATATAATAGGACCCCCATCTCATACCTACTACACCAAAGCTCCGATGCTGGGCCTATTGGCCCGATGTTGATCTCTCGCATCCTAACCCCGGTGGCCCTGCTGGCCCTACTGCGACTGACCCTGACCTGGAATGGTCTAAATTGGGTAGGCCTGAATGGCCTGAACCTACTAGCCCTGGGCCTGCTACCCATGGTGACGGTATCTGTACCGCTTGGCTTGATGGCCTCCTGACTGTTGGGCCCCCTGTGGGCCATGTTGTCATGTAACTACAACCTCATGGGGCCTACCCTACTGTCCTATCGCCCCTTTCTTGCCCACTATATGCTCAGAACGATCATTACAGTGATGCAATATTACATTCACCGCTACCTCATAACAGTCAAATAATGGATTCTCCAGTAAGAACCCCCTAATTGGCCAAGATAGCCACTCAATAAACCTTTGAGTCTTCAAAGCATCATCTGCCTGCACCTCGGGACCAAACTCTACCAATGAGGTAAACTCTCACTCATGCTCAAAAACTGAACTAATCTACTTCAGGGTATCAAACCTTCTCCTCAAAGTCATACATTGTGCGGGAGGTACAAACTTTGCCTCAAAACGAGCCCAAAAGTCAGCATTAGGCATAACATCCCGCTGAGTTGTAGAAGTAATGGACTCCCACCAGCACAACGCCTCCCCAGTCAGACGAAAAGTAGCTGCAATCTGTTTCTGCACCTCTGTAGAATCAACTAGTCTCAAATGTCTGCATATATCTCGCTTCCACTAAAGTGCCTCCAACGGACCCACATCACCGACGAACGTAGGCGGACGTCTCTTCTCAAACACGTTCACAACAGATGCCCATATGGGTTACACAACTACTGGCACCTGCGGCTCCGGCTCAGCCACTATAGGTGGTGTGATGACAACATGTGCCTACAACCTGTGCTATAGCCATCAAGTCGGCCTGGGACAAACCTCCTACCGTCCCTTGAGTGGGTGGAGGTTGCTGCTCCTGGGCCTACGCTCGTCCTGCCGCTCCTGCCAGTTTACCACTGCGTCTCCTCATTTGAAGAGAGTAAACACAGAGTATGAGAAATAGAAGTAAAAGTTCAAAACATATATCACATATATAATTGGGTGCAATAGTTTGAAGTGATGGATATATCATGCAAAAATTTCTAACTCCCGATAAAAGTAAACCTTCATGCGTGGAACGTCTCGCAAGAGAAATCCAAACAAGAAACCCCTCCTATAAACTCGGGCACTCACAGTCAGTCGTGTCGGATTGGTGGCCTGAATTTATTTTTCCTCAAAGTCAAAGAATACAAAACCTAGTTGTAAGGCTCTAAGTATCAATAAAACGATGCGTTGAAAACGTAATAGACTCCCTCAGATCCCTAAAGGCTCTAAATCCGTGCTCTGATACCAACTGTGACAACCTTGCTTTTTATATTTAATTCGGTTAACTATGCCCAATTAAATTAAAGAGGAGCGTCAATATGTTGGCATTAGAAACATAATCTAATTAAATAAATAACAACTATAACAAGTGAAACCAACTCATAACTATTAACTGCAATAATCCATCAGTAATCTCAAACTGAAAATATAAAATGCCAATACATGCGGCCCAACACAAAACGGGAAAGAGTAATATAACAATTCTCTCAAATCCCAAGTATAAACAAAGTGATATTAATCTCTGATACCACCCTGAAGAAAAGGGAAATAAACGACATAAATTAAAATAGAATAACTACACGGCTACAGGCATCCTAAGATTGATATGATCTCATCAAGCTCCATAGTCTATTGTCCAGCGGTACGAGGACCTGTCATATATTATATATATAGGAGATGAGCAAGAAGCAAGATAGATGAACGTCAAATCAAGAAAACAAGCTATAAGACTATAAGATGTACTTATAATGAAAGCACACTAGTCATTACTCGTCTCCAATAATTAAGTTGTCTGGATTCATTTCCCAAACGATGTTCCTAGGTTGTGACTACCCAACCCAGCCCAAGTGTAGGGAGTCTTAATTAAATAGCGTGATTAATTACTATTAATCCATATTAAATGTTCCTACTCAAAATAATTCTTTTCATTTAAAAACACTTAACAGTGGTAAAATTTCTTTTAGCTAGTCCCTTAACAATAGGATATTTTCTTCAAGCATAATATCAATTGCATCGATTCAATATATTACTTTAATATATAAGCATAATATCTCATACAACAAATCATATCGGGTGGCTGTCGTTACCCGGGGGAACAAGTTGTAACATTAGGCCTACACACGAATATTCCCCAATATTACGTGGCAAGGGAAATCATACTAAGTCCTAAATCACATGGCGTTCCAAGGTCTTTCTATCCGACCTGCATTATAACCATGTGTCCGGTTTCGGTGGTTTATCTCCGACACGGCACTCGAGCGGAACCTAACCAGATCAATCACAACAAATCACATTAAACATGTGCCTACGTCGACCGGAGGACTAGTGTAGCATATACTCGACAATATACATTTAAAACAATTTCACGCACATTTATATATACAATCGTATCAAGTCGCGTACTCGAGTTGTAAAATAGTCTTTATTTATGATATAACATAGTTTACATTATTAATTGACTTATTAATCATCAAATCGATTCAAGGTTACATATCCATGATAATCATAGGTATATGATCAAGTTATAAGATTAAGTACAACAACACAATTATCTTTCTAAAAACATTAACACCCTTAGCGTTCTTATTTCAACAACATGCGGCCCAGAATTTAAAATGTAGATTCGAGGCTCTTTTGATCCGTTTTTGGAAAACCTTAAACGAAAAATTTGTTCGGAGCGTGATTTTTTACGAGGACTCTTGAGCATGCTACCATAGCCTGCTTAAAACAGACCCAAAACTAACATATACAATTCACCCCTGTTTACGACAACTTGTTGCACAGATATATAAAACACCGATTTGAGGCTTTTTCGATCCGTTTTTGGAAAAACTTAAAACTACAAATTTGTTCAGAACGTGATTTTCTACAGTGTAGAGAGGACGAAACATCTATTTTCGAAACCAAAACAGTTTTTAATATGACGATTTCCTCAATTTCATAGATTTCTCAAATTCAAGAGGTTGTTCTATAACTCAATCCCTATAATGATGTTATTGCAATTGAATCTACATGGAGGGTGATCCTAATACATTGCATGTCATTTTTAACATCAATTTCATATTAATTTAGGGATCCAAATACATGTTCATGTGAAATTTCATTATAGATACGTATTATACACATAGGTTATTAACTTGCATTGGATTGTATGGAAAAGTTCAATCCTCTTAAAATCCTTTTAGCTTTCTTCTTTTGTTACTCTCTCTCTCTCTCTATCAAACCTTAGACCCCTTTTGTGAAATGAGAAAATGAAGACTTCTTCTCTTCTTTTCTATTTATACCTAGGATTAGTTTATTTCCAAAAATGCCATTACCCTAAATTTAACCTCTGGATCCTTTTACGCGTTAATTTCCTTCAAATATTTAAGTCTCACATACGTATATCAATGAATGCGTTTTAAATTTTCATTTCCAAACATTTCGAATATATATACTGGCATAATTTTTTTTTCTTCAATTAATTCAATTTCAATTCAATAAAAAATGCGGGGTATTACAATGGGTATGACAATGAACAGTAAATAAATGTAGAAAATAAGATTAACACTAATGATTTAGATTGGTAGAGCCAACTGGCCTACATCCAATTTAGTGCAACTCATTTTTCACTATATAAATAGTGTTTTATAGGTTACACTTAGTACTTTCTCTCTCTCTATAGAGTATATTTTATACAGAGTAACAATAATTCTTTACCATGACTTGACTTCTTCAACAAGTTAGAAGGTATAGTCTATTTATAAGTGTCTTGGGATTTAATGTGCACCCTAAGTCATATGGAGAATGCTGATTGATATGCACCTCCTGATTGTTAACACCTGTCATTCTAGAGGCTGGATTAAATGTGTGATTATTCCTTCCACGTATAATGCAATAACGTGCACCTATATACGCACGATTGATATAACTAAAATACCCTTTCAGTAATTTCTACGCATTCTTAGCCATCTAATGTAATTTGGCCGACCCTATGAGGTTGACTCCATTTAGGCTTGTAAGGACATTTTGTCCATTATTTATGTGTATGTCATAAGACGTTACATCGTTGAAGAAATGCGATATCACTTCGTCATCAACGGATCTGAATATCAAAGAATTCAAGGAATCAGTTTTCTGGTCAGCTGGACCGGTCTGCCTGTTTTAAAAAGGAACCGGTCTACCCCGGACCGATCCGCTAGTTTGGAAAAAGAACCGATCCGCCAATGGACCGATCTGCCTCAAGTCGGACCGATCCGCTTATGCTTCAAACGAGTAAACCCCGGATTGATTGCGAACCGAATAAGCCCTATAAAAAAAGAATCGATCCGACCTCGGACCGATCCGGATCCGAAGCGGATCGATCCTCCTGAGATAAAATCGTGCAGATTGTGTTCAGATATTTTTGGCCCAGGTTTTCTTTTATAAACCAACTTCGGGGATTTGTTTTCCAAGACTTACATAGACGATTTTCAGAGTCCTAAATACTCTAAGTCTTCATATTTTTGAGTCCCAAGACTCATGTTTCGAATCACACAACTTTCTAAACCCTTGTGAATCTGTTTGCAACCCAAGAACACAATCGTGTGTCTGTTCATACCCTTGTGGAGAAGACCATCCTTCTTCTTTATTGCTGCCCTCCTGGAAAGGGAAAGTTCCAACCGTCGACTACAGATCCGACGCCTGCGGGTAATTTTATGTCATTGTATTTTCATTGTAATCCGAGAAATTATATGTTACAATAGTATAAAGAAAATAAATGGTTTTGCCCCTTTGGGGAATTTTTCCTCACATGTGTGTGTTTGAATGTTCTTGCATGTTTCATCATCTTGTTCAACTACATATTGCTTCATGTTTAGGACTTCACTGATAAAACTGTGTTTAATTAAATAATATCTCTATTTGGACGCATGCGCACTCTTTCAAATTGGTATCAGAGCCAATTACACAACTTTACCGTGTAATTTCCCATAAAATTTATCTAAGATATCAATTTTTAGAAAAATTGATATTTGAAAACGAGTGTGTTTATAATGGAGAAGTTATATAATAAAATGCCAGTTTTTGACGTAATAAACTATGCATATTGGAAAGCCCGCATGAGATCTGCATTAAAAGCCATTGATGAACGTGTCTGGATTTTGGTTGAAAGAGGGTGGACACCTCCCTCCGTCACTCTTGAAAACGTGACCAATTTAAAACCTGTTACTATATAGACTGAAGAAGAATTTAAATGGTCATCTTTTAATTCTAAGGGTTTAAGTGCTATTTCTGGGTCTATCACTCCTGATGAGTTCAAACGCATAGTGATGTGCAACACGTCAAAACAGGCATGGGATGTTTTTCAACTTACCCATGAAGGAACTAATGATGTGAAAGAGTCTAAGTTGCAAAATTTAACAACTCAATTTGAAATAATCACCATGATGGAATCTGAATGTTTTGATGAATTTTATGCTAGATTGTCTGATATTGTTAACACTATCTTTAACATTGGTGAACATATTCCTAATGCTAGAGTTGTTAAAAAGATTCTTAGATCACTGCCTAAGCGTTTTATCCCTTAAGTCACTGTGTTAAATTCTATGGGTAATTTAAATACGCTTAAATTGGAGTAACTTATATGAGACTTTCAAACGTATGAAATTGATATGTTTCCTAAATCTGTCAAGTCTAAAGATAAGGAAATTGCACTTAATGCCCAGGAGAGAAAGATTGAGGGGTCGGCAAGAAAGAGGGGAGAGTTAACTATGAAGAGAGAGACTAACACGTCAGATTTTGAGTGTGATTTTGACTTAGATGATTTGGCCCTATTTGCAAAAAAAATCAAGAGGATTCTCAAATTCAAGAAAAATGGTAATTTTAAAGATAAAAAGAAATTTGAGAAAAATAAGTTTGAAAAGAAAAATGAAAAAGATTTTAAAGATCCTCCTAAGAAAGAAAGTGAGAGATGATTTGAGTGTGACGGTAGGGGTCATAGAGCTTTTGAGTGTGCTACTAGGCTGAACAGATAAAAGGGCAAAGTTGTCCTTAATGCTGCCCTTAGTGACGATAATGAGGTCGAGTCGATGGATTCTGAAGACGAGTCACCGCATGAGTATAACTTCACCGAATTCATGGCTAGTCATGTGAGTACTTCTAGTACTCCTCACGATGATGAGGATACTACATCACAGGGACACCACGACAGTGAGATCGAAGTGAGTGAGGGGGAGGATGACACAAGTGAGAGCGAGAGTGATATTCAACGCGCCTACGCTGAGTTATATTCTGAGTCATTTAAAACTAAAAAGCGTAACAAAGTGTTAGTTCTTAAGATCACCAGTTTAGAGGAAGATTTAAGAAAAGTGAGAGAGCGAGAGAGTCCTCCACCTGCACCACCTTGAAAGAGAGAGAGTCAACCTGTGTTGAGAAAGAGAGTTTATTTAGAGAGAGAGAGAGTTGTTTTGAGGAAGAGAGAGGGAACTTGACTAAACAAGTGGCTAGTCTTACGAGTGAGCTTTATTCCTCCATGAAGACTCGAAAGAAAATTGATGCCCTTGTTTCCCAGCTTACTCATGATCTGAAGAGAGCACGGGAAGTCAATGTACAAATCAAGGACAGATCTGGGAAAATAGGAAAGATGCTCCTCGGCCCCGCTTTAGGTTTTGGTAATAGGCAGGGATTAGGTTATGATGGTGCCTCCACATCCCAAATTGCACCTGGACCAGTTCCTGAGTTTACTACGACTCCTTATGGCCATCGTCAAAAACCTCGAAGGAGAGTTCGACCAAGAAAAGCTAACCAAGGTCCGCCTTTGACTGTGTTCTTTTGTAATTATTATAAAATAAAAGGCCACCTCAAGGAGTTTTGAGATAGTATGGGTCGGACATGGCGTACTACTACTCCACCTCAACATACTGATGATTTTACCAGTCTAAGAGAGCGAGTTGAGTTTTTAGCTGCCACGTCTCAGAGTTTGATGGAGGAATTTCGACGGATGTCTTTCCCGTCAGTAAATGCTTCTCACATTCCGACTAAAACCAAAAACAACAAAGGTAAACAAAAGGTCACCACTTCTCGGGTGCCTAAGAAAGATAAGAAAGCCCTTGTTGTTCATGTTGCTCTCAAAGCACATAATACCTCACAGTGGTATTTTGACAGTGGGTGCTCCAGACATATGACAGGTGATGCCTCATTTTTTACATCCCTTGAGGATTATCAGGATGGAAGAGTCACCTTTGGAGATGGGAGCAAGTCTAGCATTGTAGGACGTGGTACTATAGAGTTACCAGGATTTCCCAAGCTAGAAAATGTTTTGTACGTCAAAGGTTTGAAAGCAAACCTTCTCAACATTAGCCAGCTGTGCGACGCTGACTTTGCCGTAAAGTTTGATCGGGATGCTTGTAAGGTCTATAATTAAGCAGGTAAACTTTTATTGTGAGGGGTGAGGACAAAGGATAATTGTTATAGGACTGAGCCCACATCCTCACTTGTTTGCAACAGTGCTATGATCACTCCTATGAATCTGTGGCACCAACGTCTAGGTCACGTAAATGTTAGAGATCTAACTCTCCTAGCTAAAAAGGACCTAGTACGTGGCTTACCATCTCTTGGAAGGCTAACTTCGACGGTTTGTGTACCCTGTCAGTTAGGATAACAAATTCATAGCCCCCATATGAAGTTATATTCCATCACCACCTCTCGTGTACTTGAGCTTATTCACATGGATCTTATGGGTCCCACTTGTACTGCGAGTCTGGGTGGTAAGAGGTATGTCCTCGTGATGGTGGATGATTTCTCCAGATACTCGATTGTAGGTTTTCTGAGGGAGAAATCCGATGCTGTAGAGTTTTTAACGACCAAGTGCCGTGTCCTACAAAATCAACACGGAGTCACTATTAATAGAATCCGTACTGATAACGGCACGGAATTTAAGGAAGCAAAAGTAGATCTCTACTGTAATAGCCTTGGGATCAAACATGAGTTTTCTACTATGAAGACTCCTCAGCAAAATGGGATTGTTGATAGAAAGAATAGGATGATCCAGGAAATGGATATATCTATGCTTATAGGTCATAATGTTTCTAGGAGATTTTGGACAGAGGCAGTGTCTACTGCATGCCACACGGTGAATAGGGTTTACCTGCGTCCACATGCACTTCAGACGCCTTATGAGTTATGGACTGGCAAGAAATCCAACCTTGCATATTTCCGTATTTTTGGGAGTAAATGCTACATCCTATGGGATAGAGAGCAATTAGGAAAGTTTGACTCCCAAAGCGACGAGAGAATACTGTTGGGATATTCATCGAATAGTAGAGCGTACCGGGTTTTTAACCTGAAGATCTCTAAAGTTATGGAGTCAATAAACGTCACCGTGCAAGATGATGAACCTTCAGCATTTATTGATTCTAAACTTCTGTGTGAGGATGAGGATATTTCTGGTAGTGATTTACTTGTACCTCACCCACACTCTGTGTGGACCCTACTCCTGTGTTAGGGGACACACCTGCTTGGGTTCGCAAGAGTCATGACCCTTCTACCATTGTTGGTGATCCCACTCTAGGGGTCAAGACTCTTGCTCAGCTAGAGAACGTTGTCAGCCATTTTTACTACACGTCCAAACTCGATCCCAAGAATCATAAAGAAGCACTCAAGGATGAACACTGGATATCAGCTATGCAGAATGAGTTTCTTCAGTTTAAAAAGAATAATGTCTGGGAACTTTTCCCCCGACCTAGTGAGACTAATGTGATAGGCACCAGATGGATTTTTAAGAATAAAATGGATGAAAATGGTACCATAATCAGAAACAAGGCTAGGTTGGTCGCTCAAGGCTACACACAGATAGAAGGTGTAGACTTTGGGGAGACATTTGCTCCTATTGCGAGGCTTGAGTTCGTCCGTCTACTACTCGCCATCGCATGCCATCTGTGCTTCAAGTTATATCAGATGGATGTCAAGAGTGCCTTTCTGAATGGCATTCTACAGGAGGAGGTTTACGTGGAATAACCGAAAGGGTTTGAAGGCCCTCAATACTCAGAGCACGTCTACTATCTGAGGAAAGCCTTGTATGATTTGAATCAAGCACCCCGTGATTGGTACGAGATTCTTACTTCCTATCTTTTAGCCTGTGGCTTCAAGAGAGGAGGAGTTGATATGACATTTTTTGTCAGGAGAGATGACGGTGCCATTTTGGTTGCCCAGAACTATGTGGACGACATAGTCTTTGGATCCACGTGCTCTTAACATGCTCATCACTTTGAAGAGGAGATGAAAAGTGAGTTTGAGATGAGCATGGTTGGTGAGCTTACTTTCTTCCTTGGTCTCCAGGTTCGTCAGCTAGAGGATGGGATGTTCATCTCCCAATCCAAGTATGATAAAGACTTAGTGAAGAAATTTGGGTTAGACTCCGCTAAGCATGCGCGTACACCTATGAGTACCACTATCAAGATTAGTAAGGACACTTCAAGCAAGGACGTAGAGAAAATCTTGTATCGGAGTATGATAGGTAGTCTTCTCTACTTGAATGCCAGTCGTCCCGACATAGCCTTTAGTGTTGGAGTCTGTGCGCAATATCAGGTATCCTCGAAACAGTCACATTTACTTACTCTAAAATATATTATTAAATACGTGAGTGGGACTCTCTCATACGGTATTTGGTATTCCTTTGATACCGATGACCGTTTGTTCGCCTATTCAGATGTCGATTGGGCTGGGTATGTAGATGGTTATAGGAGCACTTCTGGTGGGTGTTTCTATCTTGGTTCTGTTCTTGTCTCCTGGCTGAGCAAGAAGCAAAATTCTATCTCTTTGTCCACTGCGAAGGCTGAGTACATCATTGCCAGGAGTTGTTGCATGCAACTCTTGTTGATGAAGCAGATTCTGGAGGATTATGGGATTTCATAGGACACCATGACCATATCCTATGATAACACGAGCGCGATACACATATCCCGCAATCCAGTCCAACATTCGTACACAATGCACATCAGGATACGCGAGCACTTTATACGTCAGTTAGTTGAGGAGAAAGTCGTATCCCTGAGTTTTGTTCCCACCGACCGCCAGTTAGTCGATATTTTCACAAAATCTTTACATGACCTTAGATTCGAGAGTCTTAGGAAGTCTTTGGGGATTTGCACAGTTGACTGAAGGGTTGGTCCGTGTCTAGCATAGGATGCATTTATTTCATATCATCTGATGCCTATTGCTAGATTGTATCATATGTTTTGTTGTTCTTTATTTTTAAAAAAAAATCCAAAAATATTTTTGTATTTTATTTGCACCTTTTATGGATGAGCATTTAAGATATCCAAGTCACAATTTCATTCCATTTATCCATGTGACTATTTGATAGAGATTTGAGACGCTACATCATTTCATCCATGTGCTTTACATTATTTGGAGTCTTTGAGATGTGATTAGTGATATCTTTCTACATGTTTGACTCATATCTCCTTTATTGCACACATGCACGATTTTATTTGATTATTGCACTTGTCTATCACATATTGGCTTAAGTGTTTCCATCTCAATTCTGTCTATATAACGTACAATATGCGATACAACTTGACAAGATTATAATGCATGTAAAAACCATTTTGGTGAGACTGTGTGTTTAATTGAGAACGGGGAGGGGCTACGAAAGGTAATTATCTATCCTTTGCGCAAAAGCCACCATTAAAAAGGACCTAAAAAATTGAGAAATTTTATTATCCGAGGTTCAAAGAGGCTAAAAGAGCCCGAAAAATTTAAAGGCAATAAAAAGCAATTCATGCCAAATATGGGCCATTAGGTTTCACCATCAATTCTCCAAAGTTTGAGAATTTAGATTACCTCTATTCAAAATATAAATCTGAGGGAGTTTGGTTGGAGAATTTAAATGGGTTTGCACTTTCTTGAAAGTCTTGAAAAAGCATGAAATCATTTTGGACGTTATTGGTTTGGAAATCACTTTGAGCTTTGATTTTTTTATTTGATTAAGTCAATATCTCGTACCATTTTTTTACATCTAAGGAAGCATTTGAGTTCATTCATTAAGAGTATCCAATATTCATCGTGCACATATGTCATGTTTGTATGCATTGATTTTCCTATCGAATTTGCTCACACACCTTCATTTACGCTATCATTGCCTTGGTTGTTTTGTGTTCGTTCATGGTGTGTTTTTTGTTTGTTTTGTTTCAAAAATAGTTGTTTATTCCTTGTGACACCCCAGCTTTGCGTATTTGATTTATTCTTCTCATTTGTCTATGTTGGGACATCGTAAAAAGGGGGAAAAAGAATTATCATATTATGTTATGGGGGAAGTTTTGAGTTTTTGAGATTTGATAAAGTATGCTTTCATCATAATTTGGTATCTATATTTATCTTATTTCAAACTCGATACGTCACTTGGTATTTTGCTTTATCTCATGTGTGTAGGCACTTCTTTGATGATATTTGAATTGCACACCCAGATGAGAAAAGCATTGAGATTCCTGAAGAGTTGAAGAACAAACGATGAAGTCTTATTCATTTGTACCTTTTCAGTTTTGGGTTCATGGAAGGGTAGATTTGTATAGACAATTTAATATTTGATAATTCGGATGTTTTTTATGTTTGTACCGGCATATACATAGGGGGAGATTTGTAAGGACATTTTGTCCATTATTTATGTATATGTCATAAGTCGTTACATCGTTGAAGAAATTCAAGATCACTTCGTCATCAACGGATTCGAATATCAAAGAATTCAAGGAATTAGTTTTTTGGTCAGCCGGACCGGTCCGCCTGTTTTAAAAAGGAACTGGTCCGCCCCGAACCGATCCGCCAGTTTGTAAAAAGAACCGATCCGCCTCAAGCCGGACCGATCCGCTTATGCTTCAAACCAGTAAACCCCGGACCGATTGCGAACCGAAGAAGCCCTGTTTAAAAAAGAACCGATCAGACCTCGGACCGGTCCAGATCTGAAGCGGACCGATACGCCTGATATAAAATCATGCAGATCGTGTTCATATATTTTTGGCCCAGGTTTTCTTTTATAAACCAACTTTGGGGATTTGTTTTTCAAGACTTACATAGACGATTTTCAGAGTCCTAAATACTTTAAGTCTTCATATTTTTGAGTCCCAAGACTCATGTTTCGATTCACACAACTTTCCAAACCCTTGTGAATCTGTTTGCAACCCAAGAACACAATCGTGTGTCTGTTCATACCCTTGTGGAGAAGACCGTCCTTCTTCTTCATTGCTGCCCTCCTGGAAAGGGAAAGTTCCAGCCGCCGACTACAGATTCGACGCCTGTGGGTAATTCTGTGTCACTGTATTTTCATTGTAATTCGAGAAATTGTATGTTACAATATTATAATGAAAATAAATGGTTTTGCCTCTTTGGGGGATTTTTCCTCACATGTGTGTGCTTGAATGTTCTTGCATATTTCATCATCTTGTTCAACCACATATAGCTGCATGTTTAGGACTTCACTGATAAAACTGTGTTTAATTAAATAATATCTCTATTTGGACGCACGCGCACTCTTTCAAGGCTGAGGGGTCCAAAATGGCCATTTTATAGAGGAGACTATTTCTTAAATCATCACATACTTTCAATGTTTTTCGCATTAAGAATAATTTAGAAGATTTAGTTAAAAATGCATAATTCACTTAGGTTTTACGCACGAACATATCAGTTATTATACTAAGGCAACGCCCTTATTTAGTGTAAAACTCCTCCCAATTTTTTTTCTCAACAATAACCTTTGCATGTAACTTCCAACTTAGCAATCTTATTATGTAGTTTTTTTAATACATTAATTATATTCGATTTTAGACTTTAATGCAACTTAATCGGTTTGTTAGGCTTTAGTATATTTTTTATCACTAAATGTCATCAAAAATCACTTTTAGTTGCAAAATTTTCACATTTAGCGACAAAAATGTACTAAAGTCTAATAAACTGATTAAGATCCTGAACATTACAATGCACAACTCACAAATTTGAACCACAAAAACGTCTAACCTAATATGTCATATTTCGAAATATTAATAAACACTTTATTAATAAAATAAGAAAAAATTACGGTAAACCCCCTAAATGGTTGATAAAACATGATTTAATGCATACAAATTGTTAAATTTTATGAATATTTTTAGGTGTCAAAATCCAATATGGGGATCTTTGTATGATTTTGTAGATTAGGGGGTTGTCTATAAAAGCGGTCTAGTTCAGGAGGGTTTACTGTAAGTTACCCATAAAATAATTAGTGATTTAGTCTTAGTTACTGAAACATAGTCAACGTAACTAAAAAATTCATTTTTTTTAAAACTTTCATTAGCGATATCAATTTGAATAAGTTTTTATTGTCAAGTCTCTAATAATAAAATGTACGCGCATCACAAAAATAATTTTATAGTTAAAACAACATTACAGATTTAAAATAAAAGTGCTAAAATAACATTGTGTGTTACAAATAACATTGAACCCCTAAAATGTCAATGTTATTTAAAAACAAATAATATCTATAAAGTAAATTAGCTTAAAATAGCATTACATATGCTACAACAATTTATAAAGAGTACAAAATTGTTGATGCTTGTCATTTATGAGGCACTCTATCAGCCCGCTTTGATATTTGGTTCTTTGTAAGCCTAAGGAGAGCTTGTTACTCCACTCAACATTATTTCATTTTTAATAAAGAAAATGATATTGGAATCGAAAAAATGACCCGAAAGTAGAGATACCTAATTAGGTGTTGGGGTTCTATTGGTTAGTTTGTGGAGTTCGCGCCAGCGGGTCCAAAGAAACAACCAATAATACACTGCCACGTGTAATTTCAGTCAAAATTTAATCATTTTTTCAGTTACAATAGAAGTGTTCTTTTAATAATTCATCACTACGATCTGGGGGCTTCCCTAAGCTCGTGTTTCTAAAAAAAACATTATAACAAACAAAAAAAAATAAACGCTAAAACTTATTTTTTCAGGAGTAATTCTACACCGACAAATGACTCGAATACAATTTTACAGATATACAGACATATAGTATCCGCATTGATTTATGATCTAAATAATAATGAATGGACTTTATAATCAATTAATATAGACACGATACATCAACGACATCTAAAAATGTATCCTTATTATGTGGTAGTGTTCTTATTATTTAATTAATTTAACTTTGAAAAATAATAGTTGAACCGATTTTGTGCACCGAGTGCACAAAATATTTGTAAAATTGACTAAAAGAATAAAGTGTGTACTTTTAATCAATTGGAAAAGCATTTTATGCATTCGATATATTTTTAGTATTATATCATGTAGTGTTCGGGTCAGCGTTATTATTTTTTATAGTATCAAATATCAAACTCGAGAGCAAACTCAATTCACCCATAAAAGTGTTCCAATGACAATATTATACCAAAATCTTGGTTATGCATTCCATATATAAAATCGATATATAATACAATATATAAAAGGGTATAGCTATTAACACTCTAAAAAATCTTCTAACACTCCACTTTTTTTTTCAAATAAAAATTAAAGACTCTTATACCCTTATGATTAATTCTTTGGGGACAAAATGATTAATACCTTCATATTTGGCTTTAAAAATACAATTAAAAAAATGAACTATTAAAAAAAAGCAAAAACCTCTTTTTTACCCTGAAATCATTTTTTTTAAACAAACAAGAACACGACTCAATTAAAAAAAAACACGACACGCGACAAAAAAAATTTCTCCACCTAAAACGAGCACCACCCAAATAAAAACAATATGACGCAAATTCTTTTTTTTTTTTTACCGAACACGAAAACGATCAACTAAAAATGTTGTCCGACATGAAATCTAATTTTTATTTGGCTAACACAAATGCAACACAAATAATAGTGACACGAAACAATACGACATGCCACAAACTTAAAAAAAAAAAAGATATGAAATACGACCTAGTTAAAAAGCGGCATGCCATAAAATATTTTTTTTTCACCTAACACGAATATGACTCAAATTAAAAATATAAAATAAACTAAAAAAAACTTTAATAATTAGATTATGTTAAAAATGCACCATAAATAGAAAAATGGAATAAATGGTTCTTGAATTTTAAAACGAAAAAAAAGTTAATATTTTATTTTATCTAACACGAACACAGTCTAATTAAAATACAACACGATAAGACATAGATTCTCATTTGTTTACCTAACATGACCCAAATAAATGTGACAATATATTAAATCTTATTTTTTAATCTAACATGAACATGATCTAATTTTTGTTTATCAAACAGTTTTTTATCAAGAAAAAAAAACGTTTTTTTTCAATAAAATTGGATTTTATTAAAACTCTTTGTAATAAAAATTGTTTTTATTAAAGCTGTTTTTTATTAAAAATGCAAAACAGTTCAAAAGGGTTTAAACTGTTTTAAAAAAATACAGTTTTAAAACTGTTTTGCATTTTTAATAAAAACAATTTAAAACTGTAAACAGTTTTTAAAAAATACAATTGAAAACTGTTTTACAAAAATTCAATTTTAAAATTGTTTTATATTTTTAATAAAAACAATTTAAAACTGTAAACAGTTTAAAAAAATATAATTTAAAACTGTTTTAAAAAAATACAATTTTAAAACTGTTTTACATTTTTAATAAAAACAGTTTTAAAAATGTTTAATAAAATACAGTTTTACTGTTTTATATTTTTAATAAAATATTTTTTTTAATAAAAGGCTGTTTTTTAATTAAAACTTCTTTTTATTAAAATTGTATTTTATTAAAACCGTTTTTTTTAATAAAAGACTTTTTTTTTTTTTTTAAAACTGTTTTATAATTATTAAAAAAACAGATTTGAGGGACTACATTGGCCAAAACAGTTTTGAAATGTTTTTTTAAACACTTACGAAAAGTAAAAAAAATATTTTTTTATAAAAAAAATATTTTTTTATTAAAAATACAAATTTTTAATTATTTTTTAAATACATTTGTTTTAATTAGAGACAAGAAAATAAAAATTTAAATTTTGTAAATTTAAGGATATAATTATATATTTGATTTGAAAATAAAACATTAAAAGAATTCTTTTAGAGTGTGAATAGCTACTCTCTATATAAAATCGGTATACAAAATCGATGCACGTAGCACCCTGTTTAACTTTAACTTTTAACTTTGATATAGCAGTCTATGCATAGCTGTAAATATTTGTAATTCTGCATATTTCTGTTGGAAAGTATCTCCAAAGTTCTAGGGCTACAGTGAATTGGTTGTTAAACCAAAGGATTGTTGCCAATGTACAGTGAATTGGGTGGTTCAGTGATACATCAATTATCAACTTCGTAATTGTTGAAACAGTAGTTTCATTAAGTGCATGACGTGTGTTATTATAAGAGTCTTTTTATGATGAGACAATTTTACGACACATTTAGTGTGATATAGTGACGTGTCACATTGATATTAGATAGTGTTGTTGACGCGAATTCACATTCATAAGACAATAGTCAATACCGATGAAATACATTACTATATCACATCGTTTTGTGTCAAAAATCTGTATTCGCTTAACATTTATGTTATTATATCTCATAATTAAATACGCAAGATATTAATTTTAGATACAAAATGCAATTTTATATTAATTTTATGTGTAGGGGTATCAATTCGATTTAATCGTACTAATTTCAAATTGTGTAATTTTAAATTTGAGTATAAATATTGATCACTTCTAATTTTTTGATTTGAATATTTAAAGTCTTTTGACTAGACACAAAATAAATAAAAATAGATAGTTTTAAAATTCTATTTAAGTTAGTGCGTCTCTCTTCATTTTTTTAATGACTCCTTTTGAAAGAGGTAAAATCCATTAAATCGGAAACAATTAATTAAGAGTAAAAAACTTTTAAGATTAACTACCTCTATTTATCTATTTAAAGGAGATTAAAAAAAAAGGATCTCTCATCTTCTGGATAGAGTATAAAAAAAAGTGGTAGGAGATGAAAACAGTATTATCGAGTGGCGGAAGGCTAATTTTATTTAAACATGTTGTCTCATCGATGCCTATACACCTTCTTGCTGGGATTCCATCTCCAAAGAGAGCTCTTGCCCCGTTGGAAAAAATGTTAGCTTAAATACTTTTAAATTTACACAAGCTAATTATGTTATAAAAAATTATCATCGATAAGTTGAATTCGTTTTACAATGAGGGTAAACTCATGACATTTTGTGACCCTCCCTTAATGAAAAATAAGAAGAAATTTGGGGGAACAATTCAATTGCCACCATTGATGAAAAATTCAAAAGTATAGTAAATATGTTGGGGGTAACAATTGAATTGTCAAACCCAAATTTTGTTAGTGAAAATCCACACAATTTAGATTTGGACATTAGCATTGTAGATGGTTTTACCCGTCTAGTGAGATGCCTAGATGGTGATAAAAATAAGAATAGATTACATTAAACACTCCTTACGGGTCAAGTTCTAGTAAATTTCCCTTAATTATTTTACCCGCTATTCGGATAAAATAAATTACATACGGCCTAAATTTCGAATATATACTTTTTTCCTTTCTGTATAAGACAGAGTACTACGACGGAAGTAGTATGAGACAATGGGAGTGGAGAATGAAAGATAAATTAGGTTTTTATTGTAATTATTTTATTTGGTTTTAGATTATGGTTTTCGAGGGGCTGTATTAATTTTTTTGGGTTGTATTTGGATGGGAATGAGAATTATTTTGAATTTTATTTGGAACGTATGAGGGTATCTTGGTCTTTATGTCACAATCCTTTAACGTAAATAGTAGAGTTGTGATTAAGTAAGAAGGCAAAAAGAGTAACGAGGTGACCCAACAGGCAAAATAGTTCAATAAATAATTTGGCTCTTGAAATACAAGGGGTTTTAAGGTAAATTTTTCCTAAAATAAATAAGAGAACGAACTAGTGTTTAAAGTACAAAGGATTATATTTGAAAGGATAACTATAAAAATATACATGTATCTATATTTATTTTTTTCCATAAAAGCCCCAGGACAATCTTTAATGCAAAAACTTGTGAATTACACAACTTTTTTTTTTGTAAATCCCATAATGTTGTTAAAAGATCCCCATAAGGAGGTTTTGTTACAAAAGGAAGTCCCACAAATTTCTTGAAAAATTATTGAAATTTATAGTATTTTTTTTCCTCTCACCAATATAATATGGATCTTATAAAATCCCTTCTAAGATCGCATGCTTACTCAAAAATATAAGAAGAAAAATTAATATATAACTAAGAGGACACAAAAATTCATAAGAATCTCTTGTTGCACATAATATCATTTTGTATATAATATTCAAAACAAAAGAATACTAGCATTGTTTAATTTGTATATTTGCCAGGAATAATTTTATTTTGGCACCATTTTGTTAACCTGTTTGATTGGCACATTGATGTATTTTAAATAAAGAGAGCATGGGAAATAAGTTATGCTTAGATAAAACATTTCTTATTTAATATCATTAAAACAAAATTTTCTTAATGGGTTTTATTCATAGCCGATTTAGACATTTAGTAAATATTATATACTTGTTTAGCACAATAAATATATACTACCTTTTTGGATAAGATCTATTAGCACAATAAAATTGTACAACCTATTTGGGTACATGCTTAATAAACAAGATTGACCAAGTAATAACCTCTTAAATACATTCGTCAATTGCGGAGTTCACATAACTCTCTAGTTTGACGGACCAAAATATCGTATCAACAAAAGCCAGTGACTAATCCTTCGCTGATTGTAGGCACCTCTTAGGGTGGGACAGCTGGCTCAGAGATTTAAAGCTACTCCAGGCCCAAGGCGGGAATCGAACCCCCGACACTTGGTTAAGGGAGGAGGAGTCCCTACCACTCCACCACACCCCCTGGGTTAGTTATTAATTTCTTTAGATCGTCATACTGCACTATCACACATAGGGGTGGTTAACAATCGGTTTTGTCGGTATCTGATGTCTATCAATACCATACCATTTTTTAGTATGTTCGATTTTCGAATTTTTAAAAACCCTTATCAATACCAAACCTTTTGGTATATCAACTTTTTCGATAAATTTTGTTTTTTGGGCTTATTTTTAATTTCAATTTTCCTAGTTTTTTGCTCATTTTTTTTTATTGAGTATTTTTCGAATATTTTCAAATTTCAAATGCAATATATATGAACTGACACATAAACTAAGTATATGTTCTACATAGTAGATATAAAATATCCAATAACTTAGTTGTAAATTAAGATTACTCACGTTAGAACTAAAAAGAGTCGTCTCGGAGACAAAATAAATCAATAAGCATGTGTTCTTAACTTGAATTTTTTTATACTTTCTAAATATAAAAATACTACCCACTTTGATATTAGGCTTAAATACACCTAACCCCCCAAGGTTAACTTTTATTTTTTGTACTTACCCCACTAAACTTATTAAAAACACTTCATAATACACCCTAACCCTAAGAGTATTAAAAATGTGGACGGAAAACTGATTATGTGCCATTGATATGAGGGTATTTTTGTTCATTTCTAAATAAAGGGCATTTTAATTTTATTATATCATATAAATTACAAAAAATCTATTAAAAAAATCAAAATAAACTTTAAAAAATCTAAAAAGGACAAAAAATATTTAGAACAATGGAAAACTAAAACATATATAAAAAAATTGGGTTAAATATAAACTTAACCTTGATTTTTGGGGTGATTACGAACATTGACAATTCTATTTCAATTTTTGCAATGTTAGCCCTCACGATTCAATTTTTAACAAATTTAGACAATCACAAATCATCCGTTAAAGAATTTTACTTAAATCCTACAAGGCATTGAGAGTCCACCCTTTGACTAAATATCAACCAATTTTACCTTCAAATGTGTTTCAACCTATTAAAAAAACAAAACTCATCAAAAGAAATAAAGAAAAAAATTTAAAACATAAAAAAAAACGTATTTTTATAAGGAGCATATACAAAATAGTCCCTCGAACATTTTTTAATACATGTTTACTCCAAGTCTTTTTATTTTGTTTCAAAAAGTCCTTCAGCATGCTGCTGGCGCGGACCTTTACAAGTAAGAGAATAAAGGGACTTTTTGATATAAAATAAAAGGGTTGGACTAAATGTGTTTTAAAAATATATATATTTTTAAATTTGGTTTTTAAATTTTTTTTTTTGTGCCAACTTCTCAACATTAAACTGTTTAGCGTGAGAATTGGGCCCGTGTATATGATTGTGTAAAGAGTAATGTTAGACTGACACAAGATCCAGACATATTTTAGTAGACACACTGACGTGTCATATCTGTATTGATTGGTGATTTGAATAATAATGAATGGATCCTTAATACCAATCAATATAGATATGATGCGTGGCAAATTTACAAAAATGTGTGTAAGTGTAAATTTGCTATTGTGAAAATGTCAAATTATGAACTTTTTGTCATTCTGCATTTCGAGTGAATGTTTTTTTTTTTTTTTAAAGGAACTTTGAGTATGAATTTAATTGGCAGACTTAATCCCTTCTGATGCATACTATATTTTAAGGAGGGGCATAATTTGACAAGTCGGTCTACTTTGCAGCACAGTGACCACTGTCATTCACTACTGTTTGGCTTTAGCTTGTAACTAGCATTTCACTGTTAAATCATTTACTTTGATAACTAACAAAAATAGTAAATGAAACACAGTGAAAGTCCGTAGTTGTAACTTGTAAAAATCCGGGCAAAAGAGTTGATGAAAGAGGATTTGAAGATACAAAGGAATGTTTGGAAATTTTGATAACTAGTTTATTTAGTTTTAGACACCTCATGGCTTCATTTTGGTATGGATGTATTTTAGCACTCATATAACCTCTTATAACTAACTCACTAGTTCAAAAAGCTTCAAGGTCAATCGGATTTGCTCTTCAGTTCGAGGATTAGCGATTGACCACTGATTCCCGAGTGGAGATTAACTACGATGCGGATAAAGTTGCTTGAACACGTCATTGTACCTCATAATGGGAGGATAACCCCCTAAAAAACCTCTTATAATGTGTCCTTATTAGTTATTTAAGAGGAGGGGTACATATTTTAAATGGTTATATTTAGGTTGATCGCAGCCGAATTGTGTGGGGTTGAATTTGAGGGTGGATATGGCGTAGAGACATCGGATATAACAATCGCTAAAAATTACTCAACGGTGTGTTCGAGCTAAAGTGTGTGGACTTATTATTTCAGGCGGATAAATGTTTTGTTCCAGCACACGACATGACCTTTATTGATCTCGGAGGAAAAAAATGTTTATCATCACAATTCAAATATTAAAACCGTGTGAAAGTGAAAAATGCTTAAACGAGAACGAGTTTTCTCATCGCGCCTGAGAATGACACGTGGCACCCATTTTTCAGATGTAAAAAATGTTACCCATCTAAAGCCAAAACGAAGTAGTTTCAAGCCATTTTGCTTACCATATTGGCACGGTGAATGGACTTCTTTTTTTCATGCCTGAAATTTGTCATACCAACACCAAATTAAATTAGTAGGCCGAGAAATGCTCTAATAGTCACACTTTCTCAGGGACGAAGCTGCCACTTTCCCGGGGGGGGGGGGGGGGGGGGGGGGGGGGGGGGGCATGACACTCTCCAACTTTGGAATTCTTTTAAATTACAGCCTTCAAATTATCTGTAGTATGCATTTGACTATTTTTTTAAAACAAGTTTTTCCAACACAATATATTATTCAGGAATATAATTTATTGTACAATGTAGATCCCAATACATAAAATCATAATAACATCCTTATTATAATTATTTGTGTTGAAAATTTTCATTACAACTTTATTAATTGAGTTGATTAATTTTTAACTCGAGTAAAAAATTTTAACCTAATTTATTATAAAAAAAAATTAGATTGCCTCCATCAACTCGTATTCCTGAATCTATTCCTACAATTATTGATCAAGTATTTCTATTGACAATAAAACTATGTGTATCCTCATTTGGTACCTTTTTTCATACCCTCTGTATTAAAATTTATACCTTGTTGTTGTAGGTCCCGCCAGGGCATAGAGTACAACCTCTTATTACATTGTCTTATTATAGGGTACCAAATGGGAATACATGTAGTTTTACTCTTCTATTTGAGATAAATTAGAACTAAATGCTTATACGTTTCACACAAACTACTTTTGGTCTTACATACAGTGGATTAAAAGTGGGGCAAAAAGTAATTTATATTTATTGCATAAGCATTGGATTTCAATTTAGAATAAAATTGAATTTCTATTTGATTGTATAAAGAATAACATTTAATTGACTTGGTGTGATTTCAATCTCAGTTTTGGTTCATATTTAGATTCATATTGCTATTGTGGTAACAAAATAGTTGCAAATGGAAGAAAATGCTAAGTTGGAGAAGATAGTTGTTTTTAATTATCAAGCGTGTTAAGTGGTAATTTGGAAAGTAAATATATGGTACTGGGAGAGACTAAGACTTGCTTGTTTTATTTTACATTAAAGAGGCTAAGGATGAGTTTAATTGACCTGGATTTTTTTTTTATGGAAAATAGTTGTTCTGACTCATGTTTTGCCTGTGTAGTATTTTCATTTCGAATACTTTATATAAAAACAAAACTAATTCACATAAGTGTTCCATCTCAAACCTCATTTTTAGTGAAAAATATTTCTTATTCACCCACCAAATAATTAGTTTCTATGGAAAATATAAAAAGTAAAACCAAAAATTCGCTAATTTTTCCCATCATTTTCCAACTTCTCATCCAAATGAACTATTTTTCACGCATTTTCCATGTTTGCAATCAAACTCATTATAAATGTTCAAGTTAGTTTAATAATATGGTGTTAAGAGAGAATATTAGAGGAGGAAAAAAATTCTCATTAATTGGTGTTTCAATAATGAAGGTGTCACTTCTTATTTATATTGCAAGTGGGTGTCTCCCTAAAGATTCATTGTTATTATAAAAGAAGTTTGCAATATGAAAGTCATAATCAAATATGGACATTCATATCAAATAAAGATAAGTATAACACTCCTTTTTGGATGTACACCATTTTCATCACTCAATTATTATTGCCTCATTAAAAACATACTAATAAATACCCAATGGGAAAAAATCAAAGTGAAGAAAAAATAGTAAACTTTTTTTTTATTATTGAATCGGTGTTGGACGTGCTTAATATTTCCCCGTTAAAACCTTTACTAGGAAAACCCGGTAGGACAGTTAAAGAAAAAATAGCACAATACACATATATCCCTCAAAACATATTCTGGTATTCTCTCCCTGATAAGGTGCTCCTCCTTATTAGCATGTCTCAATTTCTATGTTGGTGGATTTAACACATTCCAATATCGTACACAAGCTTCTAGAATGTGACCTTTGATAGTGACTTAGTGAAAAGATCGGATAAGTTGTTACTTGAATGTAACAACCCGAGGCTTTAGCGACGATAATTTATTTATTTTGGGAGAAATAAATATTATTTTTATTGGAGGATAATTAAATTGGCAATTGAGGTCAAAATTTGAAGTTGTTAGAAAGTGTTTCGAATGGTAATTCTGAGGGTATAGTTGTTTCCGGAAGGGTCGAGAAAGTCAAAATGACTGTACTTGGGGTCTATTTAGTTTTCGAAATAATTTAAGCTCGTTTGACTCGAATTAAAGTTACCGAGTCATTTAAAGTGTGTATTATCGTTTAAAGTTGTGTATCTTGGGAGATAAGTCTTAAAAGCCTACGGGAGAAACAATTCTCCTTAGAGAGAAAGAGAAATAGAAAGAAAGAAAGAGAGAAGAAGAAAAGAAGAGGAAAAAGAGAGAGAAAATGGATTTTCCGGCCAATACGCGATCTTGAGGATGAATCAGACCCTACGAACTTGAGGCAAGTGATTAAACTTGCTAAAAAATTATTGTGTACCATTTATTGCATGATTTGTGGATTAAATTTATGGGTTTTAGGTTTAGTTTATCAAAACCTAACTTTTGGGTATAATCTTAGATTTGTTTTGTAGAAATGGATTTGAGGTTATAAATTAGTTCATACGTGTTCTTGGATGAATATTGATGATATAAATTTGATTGGGTTGAAGAGAAATGAAGAGAAAATGATTAAAATGAATTTTGGGGATTTCAGGCTTTATAAAAAGTAGTCATTTTCGTGAGTTCTGCAGAGCCGAATCGATTCGGAAATATGTAGTTGCCCAGGTTTGAGTGATCGAATCGATTCGGACCCCAGCCGAATCGATTCGGCCCGAGACAGAATCCCAGGTCCGATGACCCTAATCGATTCACCTTGGAGGCCGAATCGATTCGCAAGGCCGAATCGATTCGGATTTGGCCCGAATCGATTCGAAAACAGGTCATTTTGGGGGGATGTTTTCTAGGGAGAATTTCATTCCGTCTCGTTCGAGTTTATCGATTGGGAACCTCTATAGGAATTATATGAAGTATGTTTTGGAGACTTTTAGAGAGTTTCCCTTATAAGAAATTATTGGAGTCATATTAACTTAAATTGAGGAATACCGATTAGAGATTTTGGTATATTCTAAGTGGGGAAGCCCACTATTATCGAAATTCTATTTGGAGATAATTATTGAATTCATATGAAAGAATGAGAGTAAGCTTAGAGATATCGGTTTTTAGAATCAAATCCCAATGGGATAATTTCAAAGGTTCATAAAATTAATTGAACCATATTATGGATTGAGAATTATAAATGCTAATAAATGTGCATACGGATATAGAAATATCCTTAACCATAATTAATTTGGGAGATGTCTCACATAATGAGAAATGCTAATTGAGGTGCATTAGGATAGAGAATATCCTTAACATAAATAGAATTGAGAGAAAATTCATAAGTATAAGCGTTATGTGAGCTTCAAGTGAGAAATAGTATAGTGTATACTAAGTGGGGAAGATGTGTGAGAATTGACGATTAGTATATCGAGAGGGAAATATACTAAACACTAATATTATTTCATCTACGCCTAAGAGCGTACTATGAATATGTAAATGATGTGGTAGGTATACCTTATATGATGGTATATCTTTATATGTTGTGATGATGTATGTATACCTTATGTGATGGTATATATATACATAGTGAAGCATACCCCCTCCTTACTATTATTGGGAAGTTGCGTGCGATGAGGGTGAGCATCCTGGCTTGATGAGCAGGGTGTGGATATTCCCCAGGTCATAGTCGTCCATGGTGATTATTATGTGATATACAATATTATTTTGGGGGTGAGAAGTCGTGGGTATGTGTCGTTCTCACTTGCCGGTTAGGAGCTATGACCGCTTCCCGGGATGTTGTGTGCGTGAGTTGATCACGAGGTGGGTGTCGTTTAGCCCTACCAGGTGGTTCCCAGTTTGCTACGTGGTTTGGGAAACTGGAAGATGATAGCATTGTGAGCCTGCGTCCTCGAGTTATAGCTCGTTTGGATGGTTATTATATTATTGATGTGATTGGTTATGTTAGTATCGAGGGCATAATGGACCTCAATGACCAACATTGCCAGGAGTAGTGTATCGGGGGGGTTCCTTGTTTGGATTTCGCATTTGCGAGACGTCCCACGCACGAGCCGCAGTGTAATATTGGGAATTGAGGAGAAGTTAGTCCTTAATGCTCATATTCATATATATAGTATATCTCGACGATCGACAGTGCCAGGAGTAGTGTATGGGGGGGTTCCTTGTTTGGATTTCGCATTTGTGAGACGTCCCACGAATGAATCACCGTGCACAGTTGAGAATTGGGAATAATAAATTAATTAAAATGGAGTAATAAGATTTTGGGTTAGATTCATCATGCATTAAGGGCATAATGAATCTCGAAAATCAATACTGTCAGGAGTAATGTAACGTGGGGGAGGGGGGGGGTTCCTTGTTTGGATTTCACATTTGCAAGACGTCCCACGCACGAAACGTAGTGCAGTATTGAGAATTGAGAGAAGTTTAGTCCTTAGCACTTAGATGCTAATAACTCATCTATGTAATTGTCTATTGTTGGCATAACTAGAATATGAGAAATTCTAGTAAAGAATATGTTTATGTTTATTGTATGATTGGATTGGAAAATGGGTATGTAAACCCTATATGTTAAGTAAGTGAACAAATGAATGAGAACCCTAACATTATAAGCTAAAGTATATGATTTAGATGGAATTCAGATACGTGTAGAATGGGAGATAAGTTAGATGATTTTAATCAAACATTCATATTGGGAATTAGTTAGATTTATTTGCCTAATTAGATTTGGGCATTTATTTGGAGATCATGTGCATACGTTTAGTTGCGCGCTTTAGTTAAGAGGTGAGTTGGATTATTATGGAGAGTGCGACTCCATTAAATCATGTCATAATGCATTTATAATTATTATGCATTTTAATGCACTTGCTATAAAATATTTTCAACTCGGGCTCTGACCCGTTTATATTTTCCCCTGCTATGCATACATTGTATTAATTTAGGTGTTCCTCTGCATGGACGCTATTGAGGTTATTCACCCAGTGTATTCGTGGAGCTGTAGCAGTAGCGGACTGTTGCGGCACTTTGTCTTAGTCGATTCCTATCTTTTGTATATCTAGATTATGATTCAGTTGTATCTTTGGGTTTATACTCAAGTGTTGTAGTTTAACACTTTTATATTTTCCCTTCTCAGATTATTGTATTATCTGTGACCCGACAGTATATTCGAATATTTTTACTTTGTACATTTTGTTGTACTCTTGTTTTCATTTCTTTACATATTGTAGAGTTTTGTTGTATCACTCATCATAGTTAGATATAGTAATGTTGGTTGTTTGTTTCATGGTTGGTTTTCATTGGTGTTAAATAAAAGTTTTAAATCTTTGACATTCGTTTTTAATGGTTTCGGGTAGTTAGCCTTATATTATTTAGTATTGTCAGTTGATGTTGAGACTGAGCCATCTGAGATACCTGATTTAATGTAGTATAGGGCTGGCCACCCGTTATTATTTTGAGCGGGTTATAACAGATAGTATCAGAGCATCAAGTTCTAGTGTCTTTAGTATCTATATTGGTTACTATGATCTTCCGTAAGCGCTCTTGATGTAGAGCCTTATTATTTGGACGGTTGCATTCATACGTCCATATTTCTTCTGTGATTTGAAAACATTTGAAAGGCGTTCTGATACATTTGTTCTTGTTTGAGATGCCACCAAAGAGAGGTCGTTCAGTCAGGGCAAATAAAGGGGATGTGGAACCCCAAACGCCTCAAAGGAACATGACTACATATGAAGTTGCCAACATTGTGGCATAAGCAGTAACTGCTGCCATTTTTACGATGGCGCAGTAATCCGCCGTTCAAGAAGCCCAAACCCATTTAGGATCATCCTTATAAGAAAGAGTGAAGGAAGATTTTAGTAAGCGGCATCCTACAGAGTTTTTCGGGGGAGTTGATGCAATGGCTGCAAGTCATTGGAAGAGTAGTATGTAGGGTTACCTCCGTATGGTTGAGTGTAGTGAAGTGCAGAACCAGTTTTTAGCCACCTTTAAGTTATCGGGTGCAGCTCTCCAATGGTGGGAGTCTATCACCACATATGAATAGAGAGATACTTTGCCTATATCAGATTTTTGGGGACTTTTTGATTGAAGGTATTTTCCTTCCCCGATTTCAAAGGAAATAAAGAATAAATGGATGGATGTGTTTCAAGGTAATAGAACGGTGGCAGAATACGAAGAAGATTTTTCTTGATGGGAGAAATTAGTACCTGATGAGGTAAATACGGAAGAGAAGCGTATATTGAAGTTTATTCGAGGTTTAGATTGGATAATTCGATAGAATTTGTTAGAGAGCCCAACATTAGAGACCTTTGCCGAGGTAGTGAATGCGGCACTGTTAAAGTGTCATGAATATCGTCTTCGTTCGCAAGAGGGTAAGAACTTTGGAGACTCGGATTCATCAAGTAGGTTTGGTGATAAGAGTACCAGTAATGCCAGTGGGTATAAGTCGGACTATAGAGAGTCACAACGGCATTTTGTTCCTCAAGGTGGGCCGAGAGGAATTGCGGGTAGATGTTTCTTTTGTAAAGAAATAGGTCATAGAAAGAGAGATTGTCCTAAAAGAGGTAAAGGACCATGTTTGATGAAGTTTTGTAAGTGAGACCCCTACAACAGATTAGAGGTTATTTTAGACCAGGGGACTTTGTGTGGGAGCCCAATGATGAGGAAGGGCAATCGGACTAGAGATGGATAATGTAAGTTACTTTCCTTTGTAAATAGGAATATTAATATATGAAGTTTTGGATATCGTATGGGAGATAGTTTTGAGAGGGTAGTGCTATAACCCTATCATGTATGTAATGACCCGGAAGGTAATTTTGAGCAAGTTAGGCTCTCATAAATTATATTTTGAGAGAAGAGATTATTGTATGATGTGCTCGAAGAGAGCTATAAACTTGGTTATGAATGTAAGGAGTATTATTGTGTGATAAGTAGTAATGATAAAGCTACTTCTTCTTTTTATATAGTCATGTTAGACTTATATAATTGATGTGTTCCAGATATGGAAGAGCCTAATAAATGGCAATATATTAATATGATATAAGATGTGATTTCTGAAAAGAGTTCAGAAGTTGTAGATTATTGGGACGCAGGAAAAGTTTAGCTCATGATTATGCTAATTTTTGTGAGCTACATGGTGTTATATGTATGATGATTGATAAGACCTTATACTATGGACATAAGGCACTTTATATAAATATCGTATGACATAAACTGTTTTTAAAATAAACTATTTTTAAAATAAAACTTTTTATAGGCCTTTGGGCCATACCAAAATGATTTTCACCAAAATATTTTCAAACTCTCGTCCGGATTTAACAAACTCTCAATCCCCGACGTCGCTACATAGTAGTGTATTGGGAGGGTTCCTTGTTTGGATTTTGCTTTTGCGAGACGTCCCCCGCATGAAAGTGGTGAATGTCAGAAATTGAGAGGAGTTAATTCTTTGGACCATTCAAAATTTTTACTCTATTAATATGCTAGTATAATTTATATATCTATGGGATTATGGAACTTTGGAGGCAAATGAAGACTCATTATGATTGGTACGAGTAAAGCTCGAAATAAAGGGTGTATGGGCTCCCTAGGGGTTGTTGAAATTGGATTTGTAAAACTTAAAACAAATTAAAATGATTCGTCATGGGAAGTTAGATGTTTGAGTATAGTTTTAGTGAGGATGAGTGTCATAGGAGCTAGTTGAGTTTTGGAGAATTAGGCTTAGCTAAATTTCGAGGACGAAATTTTTGTAAGTGGGGAAGTTTGTAACAACCCGAGGATTTAGAAACGATAATTTATTTATTTTAGGAGAAATAAATATCATTTTTATTGGAGAATAATTAAATTGGCAATTGAGGTCAAAATTTGAAGTTGTTAGAAAGTGTTTCGGATGGTAATTCTGAGGGTGTAGTTATTTTCTGAAGGGTCGAGAAAGTCAAAATGACTGTACTTGGGGTCTATTTAGGTTCCGAAATAATTTAAGCTCGTTTGACTCGAATTAAAGTTACCGAGTCATTTAAAGTGTGTATTATCGTTTAAAGTTGTGTATCTTGGGAGATAAGTCTTAAAAGCCTACGGGAGAAACAATTCTCCTTAGAGAGAAAGAGAAATAGAAAGAAAGAAAGACAGAAGAAGAAAAGAAGAGGAAATAGAGAGAGAAAATGGATTTTTCGGCCAATACGCTATCTCGAGGATGAATCAGACCCTACGAACTTGAGGCAAGTGATTATACTTGCTAAACAATTATTGTGTACCATTTATTACATGATTTGTGGATTAAATTTATGCGTTTTAGGTTTATTTTATCAAAACCTAACTTTTGGATATAATCTAAGATTTGTTTTGTAGAAATGGATTTGAGGTTATAAATTAGTTCATACGTGTTCTTGGATGAATATTGATGATATAAATTTGATTGGGTTGAAGATAAATGAAGAGAAAATGATTAAAATGAATTTTGGGGATTTTAGGCTTTATAAAAAGTAGCCATTTTCGTGAGTTCTGCAGAGCCGAATCGATTCGGCCCCTTACCGAATCGATTCGGAAATATTTAGTTGCCCAGGTTTGAGTGATCGAATCGATTCGGACCCTAGCCGAATCAATTCGGCCCGAGACAGAATCCCAGGTCTGATGACCCGAATCGATTCACCTTGGAGGCCGAATCGATTCGCAAGGCCGAATCGATTCGGATTTGGCCCGAATCGATTCAGAAACAAGGCATTTTGGGGGAATGTTTTCTAGGGAGAATTTCATTCCGTCTCGTTCGACTAAAGATTTTAGTATATTCTAAGTGGGGAAGCCCACCATTATCTAAATTCTATTTGGAGATAATTATTGAATTCATATGAAAGAATGAGAGTAAGCTTAGAGGTATCGGATTTTAGAATCAAATCCGAATGGGATAATTTCAAAGGTTCATAAAATTAATTGAACCATATTATGGATTGAGAATTATAAATGCTAATAAATGTGCATACGGATATAGAAATATCCTTATCCATAATTAATTTGGGAGATGTCTCACACAATGAGAAATGCTAATTGAGGTGCATTAGCATAGAGAATATCCTTAACATAAATAGAATTGATAGAAAATTCATAAGTAGAAGCGTTATGTGAGCTTCAAGCAAGAAATAGTATAGTGTATACTAAGTGGGGAAGATGTGTGAGAATTGACGATTAGTATATCGAGAGGGAAATATACTAAACACTAATATTATTTCATCAACGCCTAAGAGCGTACTATGAATATGTAAATGATGTGGTAGGTATACCTTATATGATGGTATATCTTTATATTTTGTGATGATGTATGTATACCTTATGTGATGGTATATGTATACATAGTGAAGCATACCCCCTCCTTGCTATCATTGGGAAGTTGCGTGCAATGAGGGTGAGCATCCTGGCTCGATGAGCAGGGTGTGGATATTCCCTAGGTCATAGTCGTCCATGGTGATTATTATGTGATATACAATATTATTTTGGGGGTGAGAAGTCGTGGGTATGTGTCGTTCTCACTTGCTGGTTAGGAGCTATGACCGCTTCCCGGGACGTTGTGTGCGTGAGTTGATCACGAGGTGGGTGTCGTTTAACCCTTCCAGGTGGTTCCCAGTTTGCTACATGGTTTGGGCAACTGGAAGATGATATCATTGTGAGCCTGCATCCTCGAGTTATAGCTCATTTGGATGGTTATTATATTATTGATGTGATTGGTTATTTGGGTATCGAGGGCATAATGGACCTCAACGACCAACATTGCTAGGAGTAGTGTATCGGGGGGATTCCTTGTTTAGATTTTGCATTTGCGAGACGTCCCATGCACGAGCCGCAGTGTAATGTTGGGAATTGAGGAGAAGTTACTCCTTAATGCTCATATTCATATATATAGTATATCTCGACGATCGACAGTGCCAGGAGTAGTGTATCGGGTGGGTTCCTTGTTTGGATTTCGCACTTGCGATACGTCCCACGCACGAACCGTAGTGAACTGTTGAGAATTGGGAATAATAAATTAATTAAAATGAAGTAATAAGAATTTGGGTTATATGCATCATGCATTGAGGGCATAATGAATCTCAAAAATCAATACTATCAGGAGTAGTATAGTAGGGGGGTTCCTTGTTTGGATTTCGCATTTGTGAGATGTCCCACGCACGAAACGTAGTGCAGTATTGAGAATTGGGATAAGTTTAGTCCTTAGCACTTAGATGCTAATAACTCATCTATATAATTGTATATTGTTGGCATAACTAGAATATGAGAAATTCTAGTAAACAAGATGTTTATGTTTATTGTATGATTGGATTGGAAAATGGGTATGTAAACCCTATATGTTAAGTAAGTGAACAAATGAATGAGAACCCTAACATTATAAGCTAAAGTATGTGATTTAGATGAAATTCAGATAAGTGTAGAATAGGAGATAAGTTAGATGATTTTAATCGAACATTCATATTGGGAATTAGTTAGATTTATTTTCCTAATTAGATTTGAGCATTTATTTGGAGATCACGTGCATACGTTTTGATGCGCACTTTAGTTGAAAGGTGAGTTGGATTATTATGGAGAGTGAGACTCCATTAAATCATGCATAATGCATTTATAATTATTATGCATTTTAATGCACTTGCTATAAAATGTTTTCAACTTGGGCTCTAACCCGTTTATATTTTCCCCTGCTATGCATACATTGTATTATTTTAGGTGTTCCTCCGCATGGACGCCATTGAGGTTATTCACCCAGTGTATTCGTGGAGCTGTAGCAGTAGCGGACTGTTGCGGCACTTTGTCTTAGTCGATTCCTATCTTTTGTATATCTAGATTATGATTCAGTTGTATCTTTGGGTCTATACTCAAGTGTTGTAGTTTAACACTTTTATATTTTTCCTTCTCAGATTATTGTATTGTCTGTGACCCGACAGCATATTCGGGTATTTTTACTTTGTACATTTTGTTGTACTCTTGTATTCATTTCTTTACATATTGTAGAGTTTTGTTGTATCACTCATCATAGTTAGATGTAGTATTGTTGGTTGTTGGTTGCATGGCTTGTTTTCATTGGTGTTAAATAAAAGTTTTAAATTTTTGACATCCGATTTTAATGGTTTTGGGTAGTTAACCTTATATTATTTAGTATTGTTAATTGATGTTGAGACTGAGCCATCTGATATACCTGATTTAATGTAGTATAGGGCTGGTCACCCGTTATTATTTTGAGTGGGTTGTCACATTGAACAAACTTGCATGATTTCAATCTCCTTTTTTAAGGTCGTGAGCAAAGAATTTTTTTGGCAAAATGTGCTTAGTTATGTCTCCTTCGATGAATCATTCTCTTATTTTGCTATACATATTGCATTGTCCACATAGATGACACTAGGCCTGGAAAAATTAGGCACGATACGAAGTTATAAGTTAATGGGTGGACCCTTAATAGTTTCGGGTGATGTCAGTGCCAACCTGATAAGACATGATAGTTAACAGGTCGGTTTAGTGTTCTCCCTACACCCATTAATACCTGGTAAGATCCGTTAAGATCCATTAATTTAAGTAAATAAGATATACTGTTGGAACTTGAAAAAAATTTATGTAGCTTAAAGTTAATTTAATCATAATAAGTTTTACTAAATGAGAAAATTAGTAATAACAATGAATTAATGGGTCTAGCTATGTTTAAAAATGAGCTAGTATGTCAACTTGTATACGATTCAAAAAAATTCAGTATCTTAATGGATAATAACGGGTCAACACGACACAACACGTTAAGATAACAGGTCGGTTTTAAATATGATTTTTTCATACAATAAAAAAATCACCGATTTAGACACGAACCTGATAAGATCTGAATAAATTCTGACATGAACACGTCTCGATACAAACTGTTGACAAGTCTAGATGACACTTAGAACATCTATAGTGGAAGGAAATTTGCAAGAGCTATGAATATGTTGAATTAAAGATCTTAGTTATATACATTCACAACTATCTTTAGGAAGAGATAAAATTTTAGAGCAATTAGAAGAAGTATATACTAAAGTTTATTTAATAAAATGCCAGGAAAGAGGAGGGTTACAACCAAGAAAATACATAAAGATGTTTGAAATTGACCCTTATGAGGATTGGAGAGGTATCTAGAATCTGCATAACATATTAACTTGGAACAATTAGAATTATAAGATTAAAATAAAACCATGTCAGTATTTCCACGTAGATATCTTACGATATGCTTGACACCAGCCCAATGCCTTTTAGTTTGTTCACAACTATATCTAGCAAAAAGATTCACAAAGAATGAGATGCCCGGCTTAATTCCTTATATCAAATACAACAATGCACCAATTTCACTTAAATACGGTACTTTTGGGTCCAATATTTCTTCTTCTTCTTCTTTAGGAAGCTATGAATCTTTCTTTTCGTCCAAACATCAAACAACCATAGGAGTATTTAGTGTGCTCTCTTTATCCACATTAAAGAGTTTTAATATATTTTCTGTATAATTAGTCTAATGGACCAAAATCACACTAGAATTTTTCTCAATCTGGAGGTCGAGACAAAATTTAGTTTTCTCGAGGACTTTCATCTCAAATTTCTTCTTTAAATAGTTAGCACTTGCCTCAAGCTCTTCTGGAGTCCCGATTAAATTTATGCCATCCACATAAACTACTATTATTTCATATCCTTTTGAGAATTTCTTTATGAAGATACAAGGGTAAATTGATTTGTTTTCAAACCCTTCCTTAGAAAAGTATTCATTAAGACGATTGTACCACATTATTCCAGATTTCTTTAAACCATACAATAAACGTTTTAGTCGAATTGAGTAAGTACTCCTCGGTTTTTCTTTAGGCAAAGAAAATTCTTCGGGGATTAATATATATTTATGTGTTTAAGTCCCCGTATTTATAAGCAGTACAACATCTATGAGTCTCATATAAAGATTTTTAAAAACCGCCAAGATAATCAGATATCCAAAAGTTATTCCATCCATAACTTGGGAGAATTTTTCCTCAAAATTAATCGCAGGTTTCTGCAAGAAACCTTGTAGCACAAGTGGTGCCTTATGTCGATTGATTTCATTATCATTTATTTTTCTTACAAATAACCATAGGTTACCCATAAGGTTAAAATCTTTTGGAGTTTTTATTATACGTCCAAATACACCATGTTTATTTAAAGACATAAGTTCTACCTTAATAGAAATTTCCCATCTTGGCCGACCTACTCTTTGTTGACATTCATTTAAAGTATGCGATTCTGAATTATTATCATCATTGCCCTCTGAAATTTGTGTAGCTACAACATATATAAATATGTCATTGATGGCTACTTCTTTACAATCCCACATTTTCCCAATATATGTATAAAATGTAAAGATATCATTACTATTATTAGGTACATTTGCATCTTTTAGAGGTTTGTATAGTCACTTTAGGAATTTATGTCTTTTTAGAGACAATAACCTCTTCACGAGTTTGAGAGAAAGTGGATATTTTGTCTATAACCCTTTGTAGAATGTTAAGAGCTCATGATTTTTCATTTGATCTCTCCTTTAAGGAAAAATAATTTATGGAAGTTATAGGCCTGATGCTTCTGACGTGAAACAGATTCATTTGTTGATGAAATAAAAGTTTATTTCATTGGTATATCAATATAGGCTGGCACATTTGCAATGGGCACATAAGAATTGGTTATTTTTGTTGCATAATCGAATGCATTGAGTAATTATTTTGCAATCTTTTGAATATCAAAGATCCTTCCTATTTCATGCTCACATTGAGGAATCTAAATGAGACAAAGTGGAAGTATTACAAGATAGTTCTTATCGTTCTTTAGGAATGTGGTGTACTTAACGTACGTTCTTCTCTCCTCCCAACAACCGAAAGAGTATCTCATTAAAATAACAACCCACAAATCTAGCAGTAAATACATCACCGGTAAATGGCTCAATATAATAAATTATTGATGGAAAATCATAACCAACATATATTCCAAAACGATATTGAGGACACATTTTAGTACATTGTGGTGGAAGTATGGGCACATGCACTGCACAACTAAATTTATAGAATTGTGATGTGTTTGGATGACATGTTAAATCGAGTTGATCATGTAAGTAGTTTGTCTAAGTTTAATTAACTTATTAGTGAATAGTATGACTTATCCCCAAGCAGAGATTGGGAGTTTAGATTGCATAAGTAAAAGTTGTGAAATAGGTTGTAAGCACTTAATTAAGGACTCAAGTAAACCATTTTGGGTGTGAACATTAGGGATTGGATGCTAAAAATCAATTTATTATGATTGAGAGTGTGTGTGATCGAAATCGAGATGGACAAGGAATACATAATTAAAATTTCTTGTCAAAAAGGGACAAGGTTTTCTTTTAATTTCATGTTAAGCGTAAGTAAACAAATAACACCTAAGATCTATGTGACATGTTATTTACCATATAGATTACACCAAATTATATCTTCAATATTAGGTGATTTAGTCAAAGTGAGGAATAGATAAATACTATAGCATAACACCAAGGCGTACAAGGAAAATCTCACAATAGGAAAAAATATCGGGCCAACAGAATGAAAACTGTACCATGGTAGAGTTTTACAACTAGAAGACAGATATTTACATCATCTTGACTCTATGACCAACTAGATAATCTTTCCCACCATATCCTCTCTAGAAAGCGCCAACAGGTGGGGTATGATACACAACCACGACCAGGTTTTAGTCCTCAACTAATGTCGTCAAGTCCTTGTGCCAAAACTTTCTTCTTCAAAATAGAATAAACTTTCTTCTGATCGAGTTTGAATAAAAACTTTTTGTTATTTATATGGAACAAGTGAGAAGAAACTAATGAATATCTCTTCCTAGGATTTGAGGGTCCTAAAGGTGAGGAAAGTGTATAATAGTGTTTGGCAACTCAAAATAAACTTACAAAGTATTTTTGAGATATAAAAAAATTATTTGAAGTCTCTCAAGAACAAATTTTGCAAATGTTTGTTCAAGTCTTGAGAAGAAGTAATCAAACTTCAAATGACTTTAAAATAGTAATGAAGATAATGCATATCTAAAAAATAAAAAGAAATTTTTGCTTACTAGAAAATATTATGATAAAAACTTGAGGCAAAAATCTTTTTAAAAAACCTTGTTTTGTATGGAATGAGAGAGTGAGTTAAATAGAAGTTTCATATTTTTTAAAACATGTCGACATAAACTTCCAAACCCTTTAACTCATTATCAACCACATAAAAATAGGTGTCTTCCCCAATGCAATATTTTGATTATATTCACTTTATATGCCAAATCTGACACGGCCACATCATTGTCGCAACAACGAGACAATGCGTCGTTGTGACGAATCTGAAGCGATCTAGGTCGCACCAAGATGTAGGGATTTTTGAACATGGACAAGAAGTACCGAGGATGAACTTTCGTTGCAGAGAAGGAAACCATCGTTGGGGTGAAACTGCGATGAGGCAGGTCGCATAATTGTCTAGAGAATCTGAACGTGGACCAAAAAGGTACTAGCAACAAGTTATCATTGTAGTAAGACATTTTATCGATGTGGAAAAACTGTTGCGAAGCTAGTTACACCATTGTCCAAAAAATTTGAATGAGTTTTTTCCAAAAAAGAGTTTAAAAATATTTTGGCAAAAATATCCTAAGTATGTTTGTTCTCAAGAAGGATCACTCCTGCTTCAAATACACACATCAAAATCCATATTTGTATATATATAGTCTTTCTATAAGAAAAGTATACTACATAGTGTATTTCTTCAAATTGTCCAAAGCACGAACACCTAAGTTTTAACACATTTTCCAATTTAAGAAAATTTAATTTTAGTTAGGTTAAACCATGGGTATACTATGTTATCTAAGTCCATTTACATGATCCTACAGTGGTATTTTTATGGATGTGGAAGTGAATGATGCGAGGACAAAGTTAATGAAGTCCGGTGAATATGTCTTGACTTGAAATTTTTCGTAATGACCTCTTGGACTAGATAAAAAAAGTGCATTTTGATAAATGGATTAAGACAATCCAATCATATGGGTCACAAAGAGCATAATTCATACTCTTACAATGAAAAACAATAGTTATAAAAAACTTGAGAAATAAATTCTATCACATTATCTAAATTGGTGGATTTAATGTGTTGATAAGGAAATTGTTCTCTAAGTTTAATGATTTGATAAAGTAATTTTGCAAATGCTAAATATCGAGTAAATAACAAACAAACATGTGGCCAACGAGTCGATGAATCAATTTGAACAGTAAAATAAAAGGTCCATGAAAAGGTTGGATGGGACAAAAAAAATATCCTTTTTAATCCTTTGACAGAAAGATGGTGACTCAGAAGTTATTTTGAGAAAAAAATGGCTTAGGTATTAATTTATCTTGATAGCAAGGGGTGAAAAAATGATCACTAGGTAAGTGTATAGGGGTACACATATAACCTTCCTCTAAAAGTTGGGCCTTATGCGAGTAGACGCTAAAAATATATGACTGGACGAGCAAGCCCAAATTAAGAGCAAAGCAATATGGGGAGAGTAAGCCCAAATCTCAAGCAAGCCACATGAGCAAGTGTATACTGGGCGAGCAAGCCCGCGTCATTGGCAAGTTACATAAACAAAGTAGAGTTTGGTGAGTAAGCCCAAAGACACACAAGCAAAGAGAGTTATGAGAGAAAGCCCAAAGTCGTTTGAAAATTAAATGAGCAGTCACTATCACATGGGATGGAAAAATAAGTCCTAGCCACTAATAAATCACAAACAACAACAAGCGAGGGCGACTACATGAGAAATCCCAAGTCACACAAATATTTATGTTTTATAAAAGTTCTTTTATTAGTATTTTTTTTGTTATTTGAATAGAGGTTTACATAATAAGAAGCATTGGCCGAGAAAGCAGGGCTCAAGCAGATGGCCAGTTGGGGCCTCTTAAGAATTTTGGTTCGGAGGCTGAGAGGTAAGTCTTATTGATCAAGATAAGGCTAAACCATTTTAATAACGTAAGGTGAGGGACCTAAAAGGTCACTCAGACACACATACACTTACGCAGTTCACAAATTGTTAAATGAGCGAGCAGTTGTTGACTTGCTCACAAGTTGTTTTAGAAAAATGAGACATAGCGAGTGGCCCTCAAGGCTGCTCGAAAGTTCTTAAAATAGTTTACCTAGTAATCATTTCGAAATAAACAAAATATTACTTTTGGCGAATAATTCCCGATAACATTACTTTTTGACTTCAGTTATACCAGGTGTTACCTATTAGCAAACAGATCGTGATAGACAGCAACAAATCGAGATAGGGAAAAATGTATTATCGGGATATTAGTCATAAGGGAATATCCATTTGGCACGCACGTTCCATGTTAACCCTAATGCTTGGCTACAAATGGAGCAATTGGGCAAGGTCAAAAGTAATCACCACTAGAGCATTGCTAATCTGCACTAATTTACACAAGTATTTTCTCCCTAATCTCTCCTATATACTTGAAGTGGTTATCTCTTAGCTCTGAGAGAATCATCATTTCAAGTGGTTTCGTTCCTTTTGTTGTTATTGAAAAGTTACAATCAACCATACTTTCTCTTTATTTGTAACTAGAAAACTCTTTATTGTATTAAAAGTTAGTTTTTTTGTCCTTTATCTACTATTGAAATATTACTACTATGGCCATCCCCGATCCTCGCGACGGGAGAGGATCCTTGGTCCCGCGCGTCCCTCTCAGGAGCGCTTTGGCCGGCATCGTTGATGAGGTGAAAAATGTAGAGAGATGGAGTCGCCAGTCTATTTTACTCAAAACAGACAAAAGAAAAGGGAGACATCCCGAAGGACAACATCCAAAGACATATTGATACATACGAAAAAAAATGATTTGAAAAAAGGTCGAGAGGCTAAGTTACGAAATGGGAAGGTGTTAGGCACCCATTCCGCCCTTACGGTCTTTCATGGGTTGTTGCTAATTTCCTTTATTTCCCCGTGGTATGTGTGCATGTGTATACGTAGTGGAGATAGGAATCATCGACTTGTATCATGGAAGAGATAAAGCGAGTCATCTGTAGGAATGTTCCTAAAAATAATATTAAAAAATAGAATTTACGCGATTATCCTCGCGTTGATCGTTATAATGAAACGATAACGCACATGGAATAATACACCACTAAGAACAAATATATGTATATGTAAATATATAGAATTTAAGAGAATTGAGTTTAAAGAATATAGAAAAAATAAAAAATGAGAGAAAAGTAGGAATAGAACTCGAGTCACAGGTTTTACCCCGAGACGCCTACGTAGCCTATTGAGGCATCAAAGTCCACGTAGTTCGTATGCAAAATGAGGGGTGGGATTTATCCCATAAATCCAATCGAGGACTTCTCTTATATGTGTGTGTAAAAAAAGTGTTTTAGTTGTGAGAAAAGTGTGAGAATTCCCGTTTGGAATTTATGAGCAAATCATCTTTTTCTTATTTTTTTGGGTTTTCTTTATATGAAAATAAGAGATGTGCAATAATACTAAATAATAAGTATATTAATATATGTGATATAAGAGAATAAAAGTGCTAAGTAATAAAATGAATTAACGAGAATTTAGGGGAATTTAAATAGAGTTGAGAAAGTTGGACCTTCTTGAAGCTCTTGAACTTGATCTTGGATGTTGGGGGAGTAGCCCTTGCACTTGGGTGATGATGTAGGATACTTAATTCACCAAATTTGAGGAAATATGTGATGAAAGGTGAAGGTTGAAAAGGGATTTGGATGTGGAAATCACGTTGACTTCGAGAGAGGTTTTCGGAGCTTGCTGAGAGTAATGGATCTCTAATTTTTATCCTTCTTGGAATCAGCTTAGGCCCTCCTTTTTATAGGCCCATGGCATTGCCGATCGTCATAGCTCTGGTCTTGCCAATCGGTAGGTGTGTTTAGGCACACTACCGATAGGCAGGGTTTGGAACCTACCATTTGGCAGTCTCTTTCAGATTCCTTCGGAAAATCGGTCGTAGAGCACAAATCGCTAATGCGAAGCGCGCACGGGGTAAATCATTGGAAAGTTATTTTAGAGACCTTAGAAAGTCCTTTGGACTCCTCCCAGGTCTGGTAGTTGACATTGGGTCAAATGTGGCTCGAAAGCGTTTGTCGGTCCTCTGGACGAGGAAACTTCGGACGCAAACGGATTGTTCGTCCGCATGGAAAGTTAGAATCGCGCATAAGGTGGAGCGTTAGAAAGGTTAGGAAATGTACTTCGACATTCCAAAGAGTTTGACCTAATTCAGGGAGTTAACTTTAGTCAATCGGGGCCTGGAAGCATTCGGTGACCTTTCTGAGTAAAACGGATCGTTCGTCTGTACCGTAAGTCAAAATTATGCACGAGACAGACTGTTGGAAAGGGGATTCAATGCCCTTCGAAGATTCATTCAGTCTCGTTCGAGCTGAAGAGTTTGACTTTTAGTCAAATAGAGCCTGGGAGTACCCGATGGCCTTTAGGTCAGTACACGGGGTATGACTTGGGTTTTTAATAGTGAAGGGAGGTGCTAGGGACCTAAGGAGAGGTTAGGGGGTACTAGAATGGGGTGTCTACAGAGCCCCTCAACGGGTGAGTTTGGAATAAACGAAAGTCGTAGAATAGACACCATATGATGCCTTTAAAAGAGGATGACTGGGGGGTCGAGGTCGATTCTGAGGACCTAAGGATGAGGATGGACGATTTTGAGGGTCAAAATCGATTCTGAGGGCTTGAAGATGAGGGTGACCGATTATGTGGGTCAAAGCTGATTCGGTGGGCTTAAAGGGGGATATTGGGGATGGTCTTAAAAGAAGTGATGACCAAAGATTTAGGTCAATTCCGAGGACCTACAATAATTATGAGGGTGATCAATTCTGCGAGTCAAAGCCAATTCTGAGGGCTTAGGTTGTGATGATCGATTCTGCGAGTCGAAGCCAATTCTGCGGGCTTAAGTTGGGGATGACCGATTCTACGGGTCGAAGCGAATTATGCGGACTTAAGTTGGGGATGACCAATTCTGCGGGTCGAAGCAAATTCTATGAGCTTAAGTTTGAGATGACCAATTCTGCGGGTCAAAGACAATTCTGCGAGCTTATGTTAGTATGACCAATTCTGCGGGTCGAAGCCAATTCTGCGGGCTTAAGGATGAGATGCCCAATTTTATGGGTCGGAGCTAATTTCGCGGGCTTATGTTGAGATGAGCAATTCTGCGGGTTGAAGCCAATTCTGCGGGCTTAAATTGAGATGACCAATTCTGCGAGTCGAAGCCAATTTTGTGGGCTTAAGTTAAAATGACCAATTCTGCGGGTCGAAGCCAATTCTGCGGGTTTAAGGATGAGATGACCAATTCTGCGGGTCGAAGCCAATTCTGCGGGCTTAAGTTGAGATGACCAATTCTGCGGGTCACTGCGGGTCGAAGCCAATTCTGAGATCGAAGCCAATTCTACAGTGTTAGGTTTGAGATGACCAATTCTGCAGCTCGAAGCCAATTCTGCGGACTTAGGTTTGAGATAACCAATTCTGCAGGTCAAAGCTAATTTTGCGGGCTTAAGTTGAGATGACCAATTCTACGGGCTTATGTTGAGATGACCAATTCTGCAGGTCGAAGCCAATTCTGTCGGTTAAGTTTGAGATGACCAATTCTGCGGGTCGAAGCCAATTGTGAAGGTTTAAGTTGAGATGACCAATTCTGCGGCCTTAAGGTGCTAAGTTCTTGGGGAACTCTGCTGGGAAAATTACCTCGTGATTTTGATTTGAGATGGGGTGCCGATTGCTGGCGACATCTTGGTGTCTTTTGGAAACTTTATCGGGGGAACAACTAATCTGATGCAGGGGAAGCGATTAGGTGGTCCAGGGTTTGAACGTATTTTTTGAGGAAATTTGAGACCTTTGGAAAATAAGATATGATCCTGAAGTTTTGGATATTTTGGAGGTTCTCTCGGGACGTTGCCGGGGAGAAATTCACTTGGTTTTTGAGAGTTTCGCTAGGGAAATAGGGGTTCCACTTGGGGGAGTGTGAAATTTTCTTGGTAAAAATGTTCTAAATCCTTTTCTAGATTTTTAGTAATTTTCTGAGGATTTTTCAGGGTTTTCTGGTGTTTTTTGGGAATTGTTGTACAAAAATTTAAGTGGGGTGCCGGTTGGCATGGTGTGGAGGGTGCCATTCGGCAGTGGCACAGACTTTTGGAATGCCTCGAGAAGGCAAAGGGTAAGTGCCGATCGGTAGGTTGGGGGTCAGTGCCGATCGACATGACCCCTGGCATTCTATAAAAAGGTTCGGGTTCCCCTCATTTTTCACAGCTTCTCACCTTCTCTCTTTATGCGATTTTCTTCTGCAAAGCATTCTAGCATTCCGATCTCTGAAAAATGGCCACTTTTGTGAGTACTGTAGTACATTAAGAATGGATGGATGTTGATGACTGGGCAAACATGGAGTGGATGTCCAGGGCACCTCTTGCTTTAGGGAGCGAGAACTCTTTTGATGCATTCGAGCTAGCTGTGGATGAGTGGGCCTTGCTGCGAGAGCCTTCGCATCATCGCTCTTCGAGGGTGGTGAACCCCAGAGGTTATGTAAGTAAAATGACTTTTGTCATTAGTTTTGGTGATTTTCCCTTTTTTCTTGGATTTTGACAAGGATTTATTCTTTTGGCAGTCTGATGTTTCTTTGTCAAACATGCGTGCCCGCGAGACGACGAGTCTTAAGGATGTCTGGGAGCATCTTTCACCTGTGGTACGTTGGGTGGTATCATCAGCAGGCTTTGGGAGGTTAGCATTTGTGCTGGATGAGATGCCTCATTCGACAACGGTTTTATGCAGTCTGGGGGAGAGGTGGTGGGACACTACCCATACCTTTCATTTCGGCTTCGGGGAGATGACTATGACTCCCATCGATGTGCAGCAAATGCTGGGGCTGGATTGTGATGGAGAGAAGATAGAGGTGGATCGTTCTTTGCAGGTGAGGCTAGAGGCGGTGCATGCGGCGCTTGGTGATGTGGGGAGGATAGTGTCTGGGGACTCCATCCACGTGTCGCTACTGAAGGATGTTTTATTGGGCAGAGTGATCGATGTGGAGGATGGGCTACAGGTGAGGCAGATGGCCCAGTTATTTATTTTTCTAGTGTTGGGGGGATTGCTTGTGGCGTCGAGCAGAGACGTTAGCTACTTATGGTTTTTACCATATCTGAGGATGTTTTGGAACATCCCTCTATATGACTGAGGGAGCCTGACTTTGGCAACCCTTTATTTTTCCTTGGATGCATTCAGCCGGTGTTGCCGACAGTCTTTCACTGGAGCCATGTATCTTCTTGAGGTATTCTTTAATTTTTTGCATTTTCCTTTCATGCATTCGCATTTTCCTTATGCACCTCTTGCTTATTACAAATTTTTTGTCTTTGGAAGACGTGGTTCTATGAGGTGATCGAGTGTAATACCCAGCTGATTGCTTTGAAGGATGAGACCATTGAGGATTTTTACCGATTGCATCGATGGCGCAAGGCCAATCGATAGTCGAGGAGGTCTTTCTCTCTAGAGGCGGTGCATCAGGTCTTGAATTGCCTGACCAGTGATAGGGTAAGACTTTTTTCTCCTTCAGTCTAAGACCTTTGGGTGCTCTGATTCTATGTTTACTTACATGTTACTGGGGATTTTTCAGGTGACCTTTTACCCTTGGGGGATGACCGTTCAGGACACGGGGCTAACTGCAGTAAATGCGCAGATGAGGCATTTACTGGCACATGAGTTTGGCCACTCTTGGTATCTCGGTAAGAGAGTGGTCCGACAAATTGCTGAGGGTGAGGTGGTGGTGCCACCTGCGAGGCCTCCTTTGTCTATGAGGTGGGAGCGGCTGCTACCGAAGGATGCGAGGATCGCGGCGATGATTGGCAAGTCCTACCTGTTGTACACCAATATAGTTGTGCCGTATGATTATATGGACTATGTGATGAGCTGGCTGGTGGTACCCAACATATATGATGCACTTCCTTTCCCTCATGCGGGTTTGAGTCGGCCAGTGGGGTCCTCCCACAGCGGTGGCGGTCCCTCGACATCTACTGCGACGGTGACCTCAGAGGTCCCCTTTGTGCGGTTGCATACTCCTTCATACAATATCCGATGGGCTGATGGAGTGATGGTGCCTATGCTGAATCGTCCTCATACGATGGACCCAGAGGAGTTGGGCTTAATTTGGTATATCTTTCTGTTCTACTCCTTTGGTTTTTTTATCTTTTTTTCTTGATACAGATTTTTCCTTTTCTTGCAGCACTTCCGGGTGTCCACCACTTGGCTGAGGGATATTAAGGACTGGATATCTTTGGCGACTTCCCATATTCGGGACGCAGTTCCTATTCCTTCTTTCTTGGTGCCGTCTGTCTCATCCGGGGAGGAGTTTGGTTTAGGTAGCGGTGGTGCGTCATCTCGTCATCAGGGAAAGAGAGCGGGTCGCAGGGGTGAATCTCTTAGGAGAGAGAGGGGAAAGGGCAAGTGAGAGAGAGAGAGAGAGAGAATGTGGGTTTGGGTTGCGTCCCGTTTGTTTTTGCTTTTCTTTATTTTCCTGCAAGATTGATGTAACACAGAGAAATATCTATGTAATGCAATGAAGTTTGTTTTATTATCTTCTGTTAATGATGAATGAATGAATGCACATGCACTTTTTACTTTGCTGCTGAAACCGTAAAAAGAAATATTTTTGGGATTTTGAAAGAAATTTTTATTCAAAATGATAATTTATATAAAGATGAAAAGGAGATATTTGAAGTTCTATTGAGAATATCAATTTAATTTGAGTTTTTTGAATTTTGACAAAAGAGGAAAAAGGAAAATTTTCCAAAAGTAGGTGGTTGCCGATCGGCAAGCACCTTGTCCTGCCTATAGGTAAGTCAGTCTAGTCCTATCAATTCAAAGCTTTGATTAGTACCCTCTTCAACCTTTGGTACCTTGTGGGGCAAGATTTCTTCCGATTTCTACAGAGGTTATGTCTTTTGTGGGTGTTTTCAAGTATAAAAGAGGGGTAAGAGTGGAGTGTTTTCATCACACCCTCACATCCTGAATTTATTATTCTGTGAGATGGCACTCCCTGGTAGTGTTGAGTTTTCCAACTACCTCGAGACTTTGGAGGCAATGTGCTCCTATAACACCGACTATAATGCTTACCACATGCGTCGAGTTTCTTTATGGCGTAATCGGCCCACAGAGTGGAATATGCTGATGGCGGCGGTACAATTCTGGTACCCCGAAGACCATGTATTTCGCTTTGGCTTGGAAGAATTTTGTCCGACTTGTGAGGAATTTTCTGCCATATTGGGGATTAATCCTGACGTTACTGCAGCTCTGCCTGAGTTTTCTTGCTCTCCCTGGGACTTATTGGTCGGGTTTCTTTGTGTTTCATTCTCAGCGGCCAGATCACTGGTGGTTGGAGGTATGATTTCTCTTTCGGTGTTATTGCGGTCTGTGCATTTGTAGGAGGTTGGTGATGCTAGATATGTCGGAGCTGTCATTCTAGGCTTGGTTTCAAAATTGCTACCGGTGACCAGGGAGTTGCTGGTGGACCCACAACTTACAGCTATTACCTCTTGGATGTCCTACCATCGTAATCCTATGACGGTGATACTGGCAGAGACTTTGAATGGCTTAGATTCCTGGCGAGAAAGTCGTTCTGACTTTCTGATGGGTAGCCCTGTGATGCTGTTCATGTGGTTGCCTAAAAGATTCCGCTTGGTGACTCCTCCGAATACCCTTTGTCAGTTGTACCCAATTTCTTTCTGCGCCATTTCATTAGTGTTGGCCTGAATATTGGGAGCTGGGAGAATTAGTTCGTGGATCATGGGGCTCTAAATCTTTACTGGTCAGTACCATGGTGAAGACAACTGATGCCTATTCTGAAACTGGGAGAATACCCGTATGTTCGGCTGGTTGGTCTCAGACAGACCTCTTTTTATTTTCCTTGGCGGCTTCTGCACTAATTTGGCTGGGAGAAGATCGTGCCACATCGGACACTAGACTTCTTTCCGGTAGATGATTTGACAGAGCATCTGCGCATGCGTCTTGGCTCTTTATGGGAGAGTCGACGTTCGTCGTCCCGTCCCTCTCAGTCTGCTGGGAGAGTTTGGCACATCCCTGGGGATTATATCCAGTGGTTGTGGAGGAGAGTAGTTAGTTTTATCTAATATGAAGTGGTTGTGGAGACTGAACAAAGGTGGCTTGTTTTATCTAATACCATGGAGGGAGTGTGATAGTTTTTTCGAGGTTGGTTCGAGCTTATCGGTCCTTGGAGCGTCTGCGGCACTCCATTCAGGCAGGGGAAGTTTGGGCACCCCAGGATGTAGATAATGACGATGATGGAGCGGGCTCCTCTGGTAGCTGTGGGTAGGACTCTTGGAGAGTTTATTTTATACCGGGAAATAAGTTTTATTTGGATTTTTAGGAAGGTAGGGGGAGGGAGTTATCCATTCCTTTATGTAATTGCACGGTAATTTCTTATTATGGAAATAAACATTTTTTTTATCATCCAGCTGTGCCTTTTGATGAATTTTGTATTTTGAATTATTTATATCGTTCGCTAAGGCATACATAATCCTTTTGTTCCAATATATGTTAGAATGGACTGTCGTTCTCGGAGGTAAGAAAAAAAAAGTTTTTTATGAAAAAGAAAGGGTCGTGCTCATGTAAGATGTATGAGCTGCCTACGTACCCTGGGGGTTTTTGAAATTTTTTAATTTTTTTGGGAATGAGTTTTGCAAAGGATCAGGCCCACGTAGTTCTGGGTAGAGGGAAATAAAGAGATTTTTTTTAGAATAGAAGGGAGATGAGAAGAGTCGTAGCACGCCGAGATTTTGGACTAGGGGTAAAATTTCTTTAGACGGTCCAGGTTCACTAGACGAGCCATCTCTTCTCCGTCTAAGTCGGTGAGCATATTAGTACCGTCGAACAAGATCTTCTTGACAATGTATGGGCCGCTCCAATTGGGCTTGAATATCACTCTGGGGTCCCAGATGGGCTCTACTATTTCTTTGAGGGATAAATCCCCTTATCGGACACTGCGGTCCTTAACTCTCTTATTGAATGAACGCGCTATGCATCGATGGTACCCTTGTATGTGATACAACGCCTTCAGTCTCCTTTCATCCAAGAGTGATAGCTCGTCGAGGTGGCTTTGATGCCAGTCTTCCTCACTGACCTTACTTTCAAGCATGACGTGTAACAAGGGGATTTCTATCTCCATAGGTAGGACCGCTTCCATGTCGTAAACTAGAGAGTAAGGGGTAGCCCCATTAGAGGTTCTAATTTAGGTTCGGTATCCCCAGAGGGCGTGTGGGATTCGGTTGTCCCAATCTCAACCGCTTTCGATCATCTTGCTGATGATGGCTTTGAGGTTTATGTTGGCGGCTTCGACTGCACCATTGGTCTGAGGATGGTAGGGAGAACATTTGTGTCTCCGAATCCCATACTCGTTTACCACTTCTGTGACTTTTGCCTCGAAATGCAACCCATTATCTGACACTAGCTCGTGCGGGACCCCATATCGGCAGATGATGTTTTTCTTGATGAATTTAGCCACTTTTTTAGCATTCAGAATTATGTATGACTCAGCTTCGACCCATTTGGTGAAGTAATCAATGGAAACCAGGATGAACACATGTCTGTTAGAGGCCTTGGGTGTAACCTTTCCTATAATGTCGATGCCCCAGGTGGAGAACGGCTAGGGAGAAGTCATGTTGTATAATTCATATGGAGGCTGGTGTTGAAGGTTGGAGAACTGTCGACATTTGAGTCTTCTCCGAACATAGGCGGTGCAATCCTGGATCATAGTGGTCCAGTAGTAGCCTTGTTAAATGATCTTCTTGGTCAGCATGTGACCGTTCATATGGGGTTCGTATTCCCTACTGTGGATTCTTTGCATCACCTTTTCAATGTCATCCCCTGCGATGAAGTGTAGATAGGTTCCATTGAAGTTTCTTTTGAGTAGTGCTTTGTGATAGATGATGTATTGGGCGGCTAGCCATCGGAGGGTCGCCCGGTCTTTCTTATTTGAACCCTCAAGATACTTACCATGCTTGAGGAGGTTCCAGATATAATAATACCACCAGTTGGCTAGCTCAGGATCTTTTTTGGTGATGAGATCAATGTGGTAGCAGTGGGTTGGTTTATATTACTTTTGGACCAGGAAGGGGGGGCCATTGTTATTCCTTTGAGAATGTCGACCATGGAGGATAGGGTAGCAAGGGCATCGTCTAGGATATTTTTTGCTTGAGGTAGGTAGTGGAAGGTGATGTATTGGAATTAGGAGGCTAGTTCTTCTAGGTGGGTATGGAAGGGTTGGAGTTTCTCATCCTTGACTTTCCATTTTCTGAGCACCTGACCACTGATGAGGGAAAAATCCCCATAGACATCTACACATTAGATACCTTTCTTAAGAGCAACTTTGAGGCCTACCGTACACGCCTCGTATTTAGTCATGTTGTTGGTGGAAGGAAAATCCAATTTGATGGCGATGGGAGTGTGGGGGTCATCTGGGGCGATCAGAAGTATCCCAATGCCATATCCTTTTTTGTTGGCAGCGCCATCGAAGAACATTTTCCATCAGTGGTCGTCTCGAGCAGCATAAAAGATGTTTTCATCTGGGAATTTGCAGATCCAGTCATCAGTTTCTTCCATAGGGTAATCAGCGAGGTAGTCAGAGATGGATCTTCCTTTCATGACTCGGCTAAGGTCATCAACCATCGAGCTATTTGGCTGGATAAGGTGGGTTTCTCAAGCAATTTCTAGATGGGGTCCATTCGGGATACAAGCTTAATGGAGAAGGTGAGCATATAGTGTCGTAACTTTTGGGTGACCCAAACAAGCACCACGCATGCTTTTTCCAAAGCAGTGTAGTTGACTTCATAACCGGCCAGTTTTCGACTGGCATAATAGATGGATCTTTCTTTGTGAGAATCTTTAAGGTACTAAGCTAGCAAAGCCCCAACTGCAGTGTCGGTTACAGTTAGGTATAGGAGCAAGGGGAGATCAAGTTGTGGTGGCATGAGTAGCGGAGGTTGAGTCAGGTATTGTTTGATTCGATCGAAGGCTTCTTGGCAGGCCTCATTCCAAACTTTGTTTGAATCTTTTCAGAGGAGTTTGAAAATCGGTTCACAAATGGGGGTGAACTGGCTGATGAACCGGCTGATGTATTGTAATTTCCCAAGGAAACCTCGGACCTCTTTCTCCGTTCGGGGAGGAGGCATGTCAAGTATGGCTTTTTTCTTGGTAGGATCTGCTTCTATCCCTTTTTCACTGACTATGAATCCCAAGAGTTTTCCCTTTGTAATGCCGAAGACGCATTTCTATGGATTGAGTCTCATCTGATACCGTCGTAGTCATTCAAAGAACTTTCGGGGAGCGAGAACATGACCTTGTCTAGTTTTGAATTTGATAATCATATCATCCACATAGACCTCGACTTCTTTGTGAATCAGATCATGCTGGATAGTTGTGGCAGCCCTTTGGTAGGTAGCCCCAACATTCTTGAGACCAAATGGCATAACATTATAGCAAAAGGTTCCCCATGGGGTGATGAATGTAGTTTTTTCTTGATGATCTGGATGCATTTTGATTTGGTTGTATCCGAAAAACCCGTCGACGAATAACTTGAGAGCATGAGTGGTCGTGTTGTCCAAGATCATGTCGATATTGGGTAGCGGGTAATTATCCTTTGGAGAGGCTTTGTTCAAGTCTCAGTAGTCTACGCACATCCGAACTTTCCCTCCTGATCTTGGTACATGCATTATATTGGCTATCCATGTGGGATATTTGATTACACGAATGAAGCCCACATTCAACTATTTGACCACCTCTTCTTTGAATTTGAGTGACCATTCGGTACGGAGCTTTCTCCGCTTCTGTTTAACCAGATTGTAATCTGGAAGATTGGGGATCTCATGTGTAGCTATTTCAGGATCAATGCCGGGTATATCGTCATAGGACCATGCGAAGACATCCACGAATTCCTTCAATAATTCTTCGAGTTGTGCACGCTCAAGCTCATCAAGGGTCGCCCCTATCCTAATCTCGTGCAGTTGGCTACTAGAATCGAGGATTAATAATAACATTTTCTTGTTCATTAACTTTAACGTGGTTATGTTGTTTGTTATTAACCTTATTTAGATCAATAAAGAATTGTTCATTTACAAAATCATCATCATCAAAAGTTTGATTAGAATCTAAACAATTAATGTAAGGCACAACAAGATACCCAAAATCTTCATTTATTTCATTAATAGGAAAAATAGCATTAAGAACCTCATCAAAGGAGGTCTCGATTACATTTGAGCAAGGATAGACAACAGAAGAAGAAATGGGGTAAACATTGGGGTTAGGTGAGATTTCAAGGCATAGCATGCTAGTTGAGAAGAAGTGTATCAGTAGCTTTAATCATGTGGGATGGATCCAGTGATGTAGTGCCTGAATGAACCATGCAGAGTGTCAGACCCAGTGTCTATAAATTGAACGAGTCCTCGGAGTCACTTTCCTCAGTCTCTTCGGTATCTTTGATTAGCGTTTGTCATGGCATTGGGAACTTTTGGCCCATGGGTAGATGTCTTGGAAAAATATCTCCATTCTGGATTTTATCTTTTTGTCTGTATGGTCATACCATCGCTCCGGAAAGCCATAAAAGATAAATCCTCGCCCTCTTTGATGAATCATCCATTCAAGGAGTCACCTGAGATAGTCTGGATGTATTCTAGTCTTCTCTTTGGTTAATACTGGCGAATCATTTTGAGCTCTTGTTTTAATAGTTGATACCCCAAGCCACAAGGAGGGAAAGCTTTTTTCAGTTCAATGGGATCAAGTATCCCTTGTTGTCTTTGTCCTAGCCCCAGTCCGGGCATGAAGTGCATGTTTCTGAACATATGAATCACATTTATGTTGCTATGAGAGTCGTAATTTAGACAAACTCTTTCTTTAAAATCGTCCCCTGTCGGGAGTAGGAGTGGCTCAACTCGGAATCCTGATAGGAGCATATCATTTGACCCATGTTGTATCTCAAGGATTGGTCTGCTGGTACTTGCACCCTCGGTATTATCGTCATCACCCAAAATGGTGATGACTCGTTCGTCGGCGAAGAACTTTAATTTTTGATGGAGTGAGGAAGACACACCCTTAATACTGTGGATCCAAGATCGTTCAAGTAACAGGTTAAAATAAGCTGGGATGTCAATAACTTGGAGTTCAACGATTGGGTTTATAGGGCCATCCCCTATTGCAAGTTTAATAAATCCCATCACCTCCCGACAGGTATTATCATAGGCAGGTACAACAGCAAAACTTGGAGCGAGGTCACTTTCTTTCAGTCCTAAGCATTTGAAGGTTCTTAATGGGCAGACATTCAAAGCGGATCCATTATCGACAAGAGAGAGTGGTACGATTTTCCCCATAACTTCGACGGAGATGTTGAGTGCATGATTGTGGTTTGGACCAATTCTGGGGATTTCTTCTTCAAAAAAGGATAGCATTCGGGTAGAGGTCAAGGATTAGACTAAATCTACTGCTTCTTCTGGTGTAGTAAAGGGAGGAACAATGGGTCGACTGAGTAACTTGATCAAAGCATTTCTGTGTGGCTGGGAAGACATAAAAAGCCCCCATAGAGTGATGTTAGCTTGAGTTTTCTTCAGTTGATCGAGGATCTTGCTTTCCTCGAGGGTCATTTCTGGCATAGGAAGGTTTTCAACGCCCTTCCCCTTATTATTGGCTGGTAGTGAGCTTGGGATCTGGTAATGCCTCCCTGATCTGGTCATATGATTTACTAAAGAAAGGAAGAACATGAACCCTATTTCTTCATGGATCTCGAGTTGTTCTGCTACCTTGTTTATTTCTTTGAGGAGCTCCTCAAATGAAATCATCCCACACATGTCGGCTACCGAGCTAGTTTTCTCGAAAACTTATTCTTCATTCGAATCTTTGAATTCTCCCCCCATCCGGTGGTAACAACTTTATTTTTCCATGTAAAGTCAATGCAGTCTACAACTTCAATGGCTTGTTCATACAGGTCTTCCCATTCTGTGGGGATATGTAAGGGTGAAGGGACGAGACGCCCTTGTAACTTCAGAGTATCAAGTAACTCGGTTATATTACAAATATCATTGGTTTGCCTGAATGATTCTACCATGATCTGGACAACATCATCTAAGCTGACTTCATCGGTTGGTACCACCCATTTTTCTGATTCTTGGGCCCATTTTCGTGCTTTCGAGAATAGCGTACTGAACCTTTGCAATCAATGATCATCTGTGAGGGCAATTTCAACCCGAACTCTAGGAGTTGGTTTAACACTTATGATAATTCCATACTTTCATTTTCAGAACGGGTACGGATAGTGATACATGCTTTGGTAAGGAGTGACAGTGCCTGATCAGTGAGGCTAACAGTGTGTAGGAGGAAATATGGGCAAGTTTGGACAGGTTTGGGAGAGTGTATGGGTATGATTTGAGTTAAGGGATCAAATTATGGGTTCATTTCTAGGAAAATAGCATTGGTGTGATTTGGGAGTGGGTTGTGAGTAGTGTTTGGCTTAGGATTGGCTGATGAGGCAATAGTACCCCGATCAATTAGACCTTGGATTATGTTTCGAAGGTGAAAGCATTGGTCGGTGGAATGACCATTGGTTTGGTGAAAGGCACAATGGTCATCTTCCTTGAAGTTTCTTTGAAGTGGATTTGGCAATGGACGGGGATCCAAGGGTTTGATGAGGTTTCAGCTTAACAGGGCTTGATAAACTTTGGAGAGGGGAGCATGAATCTCGGTGTATTCCTTTCAGAATGGGACATGGTGGATTTCTGGTGTCCACGAAGTTATTGGTTGAGATATTTTGTTGATGGTTGAGACTGCAACACAAACATGTTTGTTATATTTTCTGGGAGTGTACTGTCCGAAAGCGTTTTTCGGTCATTTAGACGAGGAAACTTTGGACGCAAACGGATCGTTCGTTTGCATGGTAAGTAAGAATCATGCATAGGGAAGAATGTTAGAAAGGTTAGGAGACGTACTTCTACATTCCAAAGAGTTTAACCTTGTTCGGGGAGTTGACTTTGGTCAACCGGGGCCTGGAAGCGTTCAGTGACCTTTCAGAGTAAAGCGGATCGTTCATCCATACCATAAGTTAGAATTGTGCACAGACGGACCGTTGGAATGGGGATCCAGTACCCTTCGAAGATTCATTCAGTCTCGTTCGAGCTGAAGAGTTTGACTTTTAGTCAAACGGAGCCTGGGAGTGCCCGATGGCCTTTAGGTCAGTACTCGGGGCATGACTTGGGTTTGAAATGGTGAAGGAAAGTTCTAGGAACCTAAGGAGAGGTTATAGGGGTATTAGAATGGGGTTTCTACAATCATCTTGAAGATATATTCTATGGGCTTTCGGGGTCGAATTCCCTTCGACGCGCATGATATAGCGTCGTCAACCTATTTTTACCATCGTCAAGTGGGGGTTAATGTAAAGAGATAGAGTCGTCAACCTATTTTTACCAAAACAAGCAAAAGAATGTTGTCGCCTCAAGAGAATGACATCAAGGTCAAACTGATGCTTGTGAAACCAAGTAGTTCGAAGGTTAGAGGACTAAGTTACGAAATGGAAAGGTGTTAGGCACCCATTGCGCCCTTTCAATCTCTCATGGACTAATGTTGATCTTATCCTTTTTAACTCCATGATATGTGTTCACATGTGTATAATATAAGTGATGGGATAATGGAATCATCCAAATCGCGTCATGGAAGGGACGGAGCAGATTTGTCCGTAGGAGTGTTTTCGAAAATAATGATAACAAAAATATGATGTAAGTGCTCGTCGAACCATAAATCGCTATGAAAGAGAGGATGTACACGTCGGGTGAGATACAAATATGTAGGAGTATAAAACTCATAATATATATATATATATATATATGTATATATATATATATATATATGTATATATATATATATATATGTATATATATATATGTATGTATGTATAAAATAAGATGTAAAAGAAACATATAGTCGGGAAAAGGGGAGCACTCAAATCTCGGGACCGGACCAAGATGCCTACGTATCCCAAGGGGCATCAAAGTCCACGTATTTCGAAAATAAAATAGGGGTAGGGTTCAACCCATAAATCGAATGTGGGACTTTTCTTATGTGTTTAGGTAAAAATGTGTTTTAAGAGTGAAAATGTGAAATGGAAATCCCACTTTTGGAATTATAGATTATGGAGGCTTTATTATTCAAGCCAAATAATGCACCTAACTAGCCTAGCCTGCAAAATGGACTACCAAGATCGATCTGACCATGACAGGTTGGAGCGTGGACAATTAGAGAGGCGTCACACGAGTAATGATTATTAAGATGAGGACATCAAAATTTTAGTCTGTATAAAAATGAACCAGCATCCAGCCCAGCGAGGGGCTAGGTCCACCAGAGAGATAGCTAGAAGATATCTTAACACTTAGATGAAATCCCTTTTTTCACAGGATATTGAAGAAGAGGATCCCCCAAATAAGTTCTTCATTCGCAGATTCAAAACCTATGATAGAAAGACGAATCACATAGACCATATTCAGTGGTACAGGTAGGCGATGACCCTATTGAGACACAAGGACGTCTTGATGTGTCGAATATTCTCTTCTAGACTATATGATGTAGCTTAGAGGTGGTTCGAGAATCTACCCCAGAGGGTGGTCGAGAGCCCTAAGCAGAGGCCTTCACTGCTCGCTTCATAACCAACAGTTTTCACCCCAAAAGGATGGAGTCACTGCTCACGATGAAGAAAAACTGCAATAGAGACTTCATGGCTGTGCTAAGAGGTATTGGGAGGTATTCAAAGAAGTGGAGGATTGGTCGGAGAAGGTTATTATAGCATCCTTCAAGATTGATTTGCCGACCACATTTCTGTTGCACCAGCCCTTGAAGAAGAGAGGGGTGATCACCATTGATGAACTTATGGCACGTATCAAAAAATACGCTAAGGTTGAGGATGTGGTTCACTCTACCCCATTAGACAACGATCGCATAAAAGAAAGTAAAGTAAGAGACAAAAGAGACACCCAAAGAAAGGGAATAAGAACAGGTACAAGAATGGCTCTAAGAATGGGAGCAAGTTCGATCCTTGAAAGGAGTTCCACACTGTTAACACAGTCTTCAAAGAACCAATCTAAAATATATTGAGCAAGATAAAGGATCAATTATTTGTCAAATGGCCTAAAAAGATAGGTAGTGACCCGAAGAATAGGAACAATGCACTGAGATGTGCATTCTACGAGGAAGGCGACCACAAGATAGAGAATTACAAAGCACTAAAGTCGCACTTAGAAGAGTTGGCCCATGTTGGGCATTTGAATGAGTATGTAAAAAAGAAAGATGATAAGGTCGTAGCTAATGGGGACCAAAAATTGTACAATGTCCTTAATGATGACATGGGACAGGAGTTTACGGTGAATTATAGAGCATACGACCTAAAGCGGATCCAAGAGAACGTTGTTCGGACGGGGCTAAAAAAGGTCACATCTGTCATGGAGGCATTCCAGATTGACCCTTAAAAATCCAGGATGGAAAGCCCCGACGACCAAAATATGTCGATTACACCAAACATATCGTCTTCACAAAGAAAGATCTAATTGGAGTGAGGACTCCTCACCATAATGCACTCGGGATCACTCTCAGGATCATGAACTGGGACATTGACAAATTACCAGTAGACCAGGGAAGCTCTTAGGAGGTGATGAACCTAAACTTATTCCACAAGTTGAATCTTAACTTAGCCGACCTCAAGGAGGCCCCAGTGCCATTGGTTGGCTTCATGGGGAAAATCACGATGCCATTAGGAAAGATAGTCTTGTTGGTCAAGGCAGGTAATATTTAAAAGTTGATTGAACTCTTAGTAGTAGACATAAAGTCACCATATAACGCCATTCTAGGTAGAGGTTGGTTGCATGCCACGAAAGTTGTACCATTCACATACCACCAGAAGCTCAAGTGTGTCACCGATCGGTGCGTGGTCGACATTCGTGGCGACCAGGCCATTGCAAGGAAATGTTTCATTACTGTTATTCGCCCTCGAAAGGAGAAGAAAAAGGAACCAGAGAACACTCCAAAGGAAACCCAAGATGGGTCTACACCCTCTAAATATCAACTACGGTATGGACGACTAGGGGTAGAAGAGACAAGGATCCATCCCCCTGATAGGGTCATTAAAATACTAGAGGAAGTTGGTGCTGATGATAACTTTTGAGATATAAAGTTTTTTTATCGAAACCACTCTTAGTGATTGCTAAAAGTAAGAATTGATTTCCTTCCTAAGAATAAATTTGGATGTTTTTGCCTGGGATCCGTACGATCTACCTAGGATTGATCCCGACATAGCTTGTCACCATCTCCAGTTCACCCAAACTTCAAGCCGATCACTCAAAAGGCATGTCGTACAACCCCAGAAAAGGCTAAAATTATGGAGAACGAAGTTGATAAGCTTCTAGATGCAGGATCCATTAGGAAGTTAAGTTCCCCAAATGGTTGTCCAACACAGTGGTAGTACAAAAGAGAAATGACAGCTGGATAGTCTGCATTCATTTCAAGGACCTCAGCAGAGCCTACCCCAAAGATAGTTTCCCTCTGTCGAAGATTGATCAGCTAGTTGACGCCACTGTAGCTCACGAGAGAATGATTTTTTTGGATGCCTATTAAGGGTGCCATCAGATACCATTGTTCGCCCCCGACCAGGATAAAACATCCTTTATAACTCCACCAGGTCTATATTTTTATAAGGTCATGTCGTTCAGCTTAAAGAACATAGGATCAACTTATCAAAGGCTGGTTATGAAGATGTTTAAGCAGCAGATGGGAGACACCATGTAAGTCTACATCGATGTTATGTTAGTCAAGAGCAAGAGACCTAGATAGAACCTTCAAAATCTTCATGAAGTATCGAATGAAACTCAATATGAGCAACTTCTCATTCGGTGTCCAGTTGGGAAAATTTTTAGGTTACCTAATCATAAGAGAGGGATTGAGGATAATCCAGATCAGATTGACGGGATCAATAGGGTCTAGCCTCCAAGGAAATTATGAGATATTAAAAATCTTACTGGAATGCTTGCGTCACTCAATCGCCTCATCTCAAAATCCTCGAAATGCTACTGACCATTTTTTGGCTCCTGAAGAAGGATAAGGGCCTCGCTTGGAATTGGGACTGCTCAAGAGCTTTGGAGGAGATCAAGTCCTACCTCAAAAATCCATCCCTACTGGAAATTACTAATGATAGAGATCCCATGTACCTCTATCTCAGAGTGTCAGAACACACTATTAGCTCGACTCTGGTATATGATAAGGAGGATAAATAGGTCCCTATCTATTACGCCAGTAAGATGCTCTTGGCTGCATAACAACGCTACTTGCCTTTAGAGAAGTTAACTTATGCTCTGGTAGTTGGCTCTAGGAAGATAAAACACTATTTTGAATCCCAATCAATAATGGTGATCACTTTATTTCCCCTCAAAGTTGTCCTCCAAAAAGTCGATCTCATTAGACGACTATCAAAATGGTCAGTCGAACTCGAAAGGTTCGATATTCACTTTTATCCAAGGATAATAATTATGGGATATGACTTGGCTGATTTCATCGCCAAATTCATGTGAGATAAGACAACTGACCAATAAATTACAGAGTAATCAACAAGTAAGGAATCACAGACTAAAGGTTGAACCCTATACATTGATGGAGCCTCCAATTCTAAGGGGTGGGAGTAAGGATTGTCCTCGTCACACCAGAGGATACTGTCATCGAATAAGGAATTAGGTTAGGATTTTAAGCCTCTAACAATGAAGCCGAATATGAAGCACTGATAGCTGGTTTGTGCAAAGTTCAACTGCTGGGGCCAAAGCGCCTCAATGTGTTTGATGACTCCAAATTGGTCTCCAAACTAGTGAGCGGATATTTCAACGTAAATAATGACAAAATGGTAGACTAACTTGTTTTGTTTATAGACACCACATTATAAGACCCCCTAAGTCTATCCTTAAGTCAGTAGAACCTCCTTATTTCACTACAAACCCTAGGTCATACTCCGAATATCGATCTAGAAGCCATCAGGTGCTCTCGGGTCCCATTTGACTCCCGTTAACTCGATCATTAGAGTGAAATATCAATGAATATTTGAAGGGCTCTGAATACCTTTTCTAAGATTCTACCCAATGAACGAATCGGCATAATGGTTCAGATGAACGAACCATTTTACTATTAAAAAAATTAATCTAGAGGCCACCGGGTGCTCTCGGGCCCCTATTTGACCCCAATCAACCCCATCTTCAGAGTGAATGATAATTGATAAATGAGTATTCAAAGGGCACTAAAATTCCTTTCTAATGGTTTGTCACATGCGCGAAATGGAATAACCGTTCGAATGAATAACCCGTTTTCCCTCGAAAATTGATCCTGAGGCCACCGGGCACTCCCGGGCTCTGTTTGACCAAGGTCAACTCTTTACCTCGAATGAGACTGAATGAATCTTTGAAGGTTACTGAATACACTTACCAATGGTCTACTCCATGTGCGAATCAGCCTTACAGTATGGACGAACGACTCATTTTACTCTGAAAGGTCACTGGGCACTTTCGGGCCCCATTTGACCAAAGTCAACTCTCCAAACAGAGTGAAGCTCTTATTAACGTCAAAGTAATTTGCATAACCTTTCCAATAGTCTACCCCATGTGCAATTATGACTTTCGATTTGGATGAACAAATCATTACCGTCGGACAATGTCCCATCGAAAGGACTAAAAGGAGCTTTCAAGCCCCGTTTGACCTAAAGTCAACTCCTGGACTCGGTAGCAGCCCAAAGGACTCTTGAAGGTCTCTAAATTACCTTTTTAACGTCATGTCCCGTGCATGATTGGGATTTACGAATTTTATTCTACAATCATTTTTTTTTTGAAAATCTGCACGAGACTGCCGATTAGCAAGTCCATTTCCCCGCCAATCGGTAATATGTCTAGGGTCACCTACTGATTGGCAGGGCTAGGGGCATGTCGATCAATAGTCCCCCTAACCTATATAAGGATGTCATGAGCTCACTTCCTAACACCTCAGATCCATGAAAATCAATGATCTTAATAACATTTTTCTGTAATCAGCGAAGTTCCCTTGTGCGAAATTCCTTTTCATCTTTCATTCACATCATTTTCATACCAAATTTAGCAAAAATATTCTTCTCTCTCATATAACATTCATCCCAACTTGCAAGGAGGCTCATCAAGTATTAAGATCAAAATTTAAGTCTTCAAAGAAGGTCCAAACATCCGTCCCTCTTTAAATTTCTTTATTTTCGCATTAGTTATATAAATTCTCAATTTAGCTTTTACTCTAGATCATACACATTAGCATCTTATGCTTTATAAGTTATATTTCACATATTTTATTTCCTATAAAAAAACAAAAAAGAAAAAAGTAAAATCGGGATACGCCTATAAATTCCAACGAATTATTCACCACATTTTCTCAAAATTAAATATATTTTCTATAAACACGCATATAATAGACTCATGTTTGAATTTATGGAATAAACCTCACTCTTGTGCTGCATGCGAACTACGTGGAATTTGATGCCTTTATAGGCTACGTAGGCGTTTCGGGCTAAAACCCGAAACTCGAGTCCAATTTTCCTATTTTTGTCTTTCTCCTCCCTTATCTGTATATTATATGTCATATTTGTGATTCATGCTTGCATGTCTTATCTAACAATTATCATCGTTCCATTATGACGATCAATAACTCAATAATTGCATACACCATATTTTCTAATTATTATTTTGGGAACATTACTTTGGAAGACCTCATTCTATCATTTCCATGATATGAGTCGAATGATTTTGATCTCCATTTATATATACATGCGAGCACGGTTCACAGAAAAATTAAGAAAAATATTAACATAAGCTCATGAGAGACCGAAAGGGTGGTATGGGTGTCTAACAGCTTCCTATTTCGTAACTTAGTCCTTAACCCTCTGAATTATTGGTTTCGTAAGCATCAGTTCGTCTTTGATGCCTCTCTCTCGAGGTGGAGACATGTTCTTTTTCATGTTTTGTGAAAAATAGGTCGGCGAGTCCATCTCTTTACATCACCCCACATCGACGATGACAGATGCATTCTTGGGAAAGGGCGCTAGACGTTCTTTCCCCCGCTCCAACCGCGCGCGCACGAGCATCAAAACCTTGATATGGGAGGAAAGAGCTAAGGAGGGATAACCACAGTGGCGACACCGCTGGGGACTGGCTTAAGAGGACTAAACTCTGTTTGCATGGGTGTTATCATTTTTTACTTATGTGCATATGTACCTACCTATATGTTCCCTTTTTTTCTCCTATATTATTTCTTGCATATATCTACCTAATGCTTATATCAATTTTCACTTCACACACTTGTTGATACTCTCTATTTACACTTCACGCTAATTACATGAAGGATCACTTATATATGCATTTTTCACACACCACTTAGAATATCCATGTTTAGGAGTCACTAGCACACACCTCCACTTATCACACTTGTATATGTCCATGCTCACTTAAACCTATCACACACCACTTATGTATTATCCATGCTTAGGTCCAGTACCACACACTCACTTATAGATGCTCATACATAACTTACTCGCACATATTCATACTTAGTATAATCTCTATGTTAGACTTACTTTTCATGATACTTGTACATTCTCCATTATTAGTATAATGCTCATCATGCCAAATAAAATACTCTCTTCATAATAAACTAATCAAGAATCATGCATTTTGCACACTACATCACCAAATAATATGTCTCTTGACCAAATTTTGTCTCGTAACTAGGGGGTCACTTTGTGAAGAGTGCTACTTCGGTAGGTTGTAGTAAGCGTAAGAAATATAACTCTCACCTTCCATTGTCCAAGTACCTTCGACGTATATCAAACGATTCACCCCACATCGTACCTCTTGACTGAAGTCATGACGGGAGGTATATAGCAGGGGACTCGTTCACGTACGTCAAGTATATCAAATTTGATCTCAAACGTACTATCCCCACGAGGTATATAGTGAGGCAATCCACGTACAATTAGGAACATCAAATGGCTTGCCACGCATATCGATTGCCCTCAAATATGAAAATCATAAAAGTCTTGCCAAAGGGGGGAACCTTTCCACTAACCCAAAAAATGCATACGCTCATATAGGCGTCAAACCTAGGGCACTCATATTTAGTTTGTCGATTACCACCCGAAAATCTGTTGAAATGACAAGTCGCCATGCCGCCCAAATTTTCACATGATTTCATCATTTTCAAAACTAGACCTTGTCCCTGAGCCTGGTAACAAGTCAAACCGTGTTTTACATATTTCTCAAACCCAAATTCCCAAGGCTCGGGTTCTATTCGGCATTTCTTTTGCATTTAAGTAAACCTAATTAAAATGTAAACATAAACATAAACATAAACATAAACATAATAATAATAATAATAATAATAATAATAATAATAATAATAATAATAATAATAATAATAATAATAATAATAATAATAATAATAATAATAATAATAATGAAACTTTTCTCTCGTTTTGCCCTCTTTCCTTTCCAAAAGTGCCAACAACCTTTTTTCCCTTCTTTTCAAAATATCAAAAACATTTTGTCTTCCTTTTTCCAAAAAACATCAAAAACATATTCCTCTTTGTTCTGAAAGATTTTTCCTTTTATCTTTAAAAAATAAACCCAACTCATTTTCCTTCTCAGGTCGATCGCATACCCGACCCTTGGCTTGGCTCCATATTGGCTTTGATCCTCCGTCAAATCTCCATGAAGCTCCGTCAGTTCTCCCACTACCTCCTTCGATTCCGAAATTCACCTTCACCTGCTTCCCGTGGAGAACACAGACCAAGTATCGATTGTGCAGCCAAATTTGATGATAGTCCTAGTCCAACTTAGCGCCAAGATTGACAACCTTCAAACTGAGGTTCATGAGTTGAAGTAAAATCGGGTCCCTGTTCCTGAAGAGCCTGAGGTCCTCTTCCCTCGCGCTATGGATCCGCCTGCACCTGAGCCTATTTGGGTCCCAAAAGAGTACCCGCACACTCCACGTGTCCCCACTACACTAAAATGGTCAAATTGGCACCCTTCAATCGGCCAGCCTTGTCACGATTATTGATCGTGATAATTTTTTTAATATTGTCACGGGTTTGTCAAGGTCCTTAATCGTGACAAAACTTGTCAAGGTCAAAGATCGTGACATGACCGTGACAAGTCTCATGAACTTGTCATGGTCAATAACCGTGAAAAGTTCGTGACAATAAACGTTGTCACCCCAGGATTATCATGGTCATTGACCTTGACAAGTCCAACTTGTCAAGGTCAATGACCGTGATAATTCGGCAGATTTGGTATAGTGCCCTCCTACCAATGGCCACCGCCAGCTCAGATCCTTTTGCCGAATCTTGCCCAACCAAGGGTTAACCTGCCCGTTATTGATCCGAAGGAAGAAGTGTTTAACAAGGTCAAAGAGGACCTTAAGTTGTTGACCAAGAAGTTTGACCAAGTTTGAATATTTGGTAACTACATCGATTACTCCTATATGTCTCCCTACCCTAAAGCAAGGCTGCCAGAAAAGTTTAATATGCCCAACATTGTAAAGATCGGAGGTATCGAGCCCCTAATTGTTCATCTACGAAGTTACCACCGAGCTATGACTCTCCTAGCTGCCTCCAAGGAAATAATGGCCCAGATGTTCCAACAGACTTTGAAGAACAACGTTCTTTGCTAGTTCCTATCCCTAGAATAATTTAGAATTCGCAGTTGGGAGGATGTTGCCCGTTAATTTATATCACAATACAAGTACAACGAGGAATTAGAAGTTACCCGTCGTGATTTAAAACTTCTCAAGAAGAATCCCGGGGAAACTGTTAATAATTTCAAAGAAAGGTGGAGAGGGAATGCGGCCACCGTGACCAATCGACCTTCCGAAGTGGAACAAGTTAGTATTATGAAGAAAAAATTCTTACCCCATGTCTGAGCAATGATGGGAGGACATTATTACCCCCACTTTTGAGCCCTCTCAGAAGCGGGAGTAGAGATTGAAGAAAGTCTTGCCAAGAAAGAAGTTGAGCCAAGGAAAGTATTCGGAAAGTGCATTCCTAGAAAGTATTATTATCCTGCTAATACCACAGTTTTAACCATCAATAACATTTTCCCTAACCTAGTCAGAAAGTAATAAACCGATCTTCATGCTCCCCTCTCCAAAGTCTACCAAGCTCTTTTGAGCCAAAATCTAATCAAGCCATTGAACCCTCGTCGATTACCAAACTCACTTCCTAAAAATTTTAAATCCGATGCCCATTGTGATTTCCCTCAAAATGTCGGCCATACCACCGATCAGTGCTTCCATCTTCGAAGTATAATCCAAGGTCTAATTGATTGGGCTGTTATCGCCCCACCAGCTAATCCTAAACCCAGGACTACTCACAATCCACTTCCAAACCATACAAATGTTATCTTTCTAAAATAAGACCCAAAATTTGACCCGTCTACCCAAATTGTACCCAGTAAATCACCCGTCATACACATATATACGCCTAAACCCCTCAAAATTTACCCATATTTTCTCCTAGACCCTACTTATTTTGCCTATTATACCCTGTCACTTCTTACAAGATCATGTATTTCCATTCGTACCCAGTCCCTAAGGAAGGATATGGAGTTTCCAGTAGTATTAAACCAGCTCCTAGAGTTTGGGCTGAAATTTCCCTCATAAATGACCATTGACTGCCAAGAATTTAGCGCATTGTTCATGGAGGACCGGAGTAGGACCACGAGTCAGATAACTGGGTAGTACCCACCGCTGAAGTCAGTTTAGATGATGTCATCCAGATTATGGCAGATTTTTTCCAACAAACAGGTGAAATTTGCAGTATGTTCGAGTTCCTTGATGATTTGAAATTACAAGGTCTTTAGTCCCTTCGCTTATGCATCTCCCCGTTGAGTGGTAGGATCTATACGAAGAGGCCATTGAGGTTGTAGAATGCATTGACTTCTTGTGGAAGGATGACATCGTTTCCACCGAATAGGGTGACGAATTAAATAGTTCAGATTAAGAGCAAAGCCCAGAAAATACAAGACCAGTAGTCAATATATTTGGAATGATATCGTTTGAGGATCTTTTATGAGATATTAACAAAGTGGTCAAATAACCCGAGATAGATGAAGAAATAGGGTTTCTATTTTTTCACTCTTCTATGTACCATATGACTAGGTCTGGGAGGCATTACTAGGTTCCAAACTCTCAATCAGCAACGACAGAATAAAGAAAAAGGTGTTAAGAAACCCCTATGCTGGATATGACCCTCGAGGAGAGCAAGATCCTCGATCAATTGAAGAAAAATCAGGCTAACATCACTTTGTGGGGACTCTTTATATCTTCCCAACTACACCGAAATGCCTTGATTAAACTGCTCACCGGGCCCACAGTCCCTCCTTCTAACACTTTAGAAGAATTCGTGAACTTGGTTGAATTTCTAACCTCTACTAGAATGCTTTCCTTCTCTGAGGAAGAAATCCTTAAGTTTGGTCCAAATCACAATTATGCTCTCAATATCTGTATCGAGGTCATGAGAAAGTTTGTCCCGCTTTCGCTTGTAGACAATGGGTTAGCACTTAATGTTTATCCGTTAATAACCCTCAACTGCTTGGGATTAAAATTAAGCAACCTTGCTCCAACTTACGCCGCAGTGCGTACTTACGACAATACTTATCCGGAAGTGATGGGATCCGTAAAGCTTATAATAGGGGATGGGCCTATAAATTCCATCACTAAATTCCAAGTCATTGACATACCGAATTGTTTTAACTTGTTGCTTGAACGAATATGGCTCCACAGTACCAAGGGAGTGTCTTCCTCTCCCCACCAGAAACTGAAGTTCTTCTCCACGGGGCAGCTCATTTCCATCTAGGGCGACGATGATAACACTGAAAACACAAGCATCAATAATCCAGTATTAGAGATACAACATGCAGAAAATGATATGTTTTTATTTAGTTTTTGAGTCGAACCACTTCCGCTTCCAACAGGGAATGATTTCAGAGATAGAGTATGTCCAGAGCACAACCCTTGTAGCAATGTCAATGTGATACAGATGTTTAAAAATATGCACTGCATGCTCGGAATGGGGTTGAAACAACGACATCAGGTAATAAAGGAACCCATTATTTTGAAGAAGGCATTTCCTTCATATGGCCTAGGTTATCAACAATCATCAGAGAACTCAGAATGCTTCGCCAACCTCAGTTAAAGAGAAGTCTAGAAAGTACCAAAATTGTCTCAGGGGATTCCTTGAATGGAATATTCATCAAAGAGGGTGAAGATTTTCTCTTTGGTGGTTATTCCGAACCGTGGTATGATAATGTGGATAAGAAGATGAAGCCGAGAATAGAAATATGCTTCCAAGATAGCTACTTATGGGCCGAAAGTTCCCAGCATTATGTGCAACCTCTTGTTAAAAAGACTAGAATTGTTACTAGATTCTGAGGGAAGTGACTCTGAGGACTTATTCAACTTGCAGACACTGGGGGTGATACTTTTCATGATCCCCTCAGGCACCATATCATCGAATCCATCCATCCCGATCAAAGTTGTTGATACACCCCTCCTCAACTGGAATGTTGTACCAGTTCCACCTGTTGAGAAATAACCCAACCCATATATTTATCCTATTTATTCTTCTTCTATTGTTACTCCTTGTTCTGATCAAAATGTAATCGAGACCTCCTTTGATGAGGTTCTCAATGGCGTTTTTTTGCAAGAATAAAATAAATAAATATTCTGAGTAACTTACTCTGCCTTACATTAATTGTCTTGATTCTAATCAAACTCTTGATGATGATGATTTTGAAAATATAAAATATTTAAATGATCTTAATAAGGTTAATAACAAACAACATAACTGGGTTCAAATTAATAAAGATGAAACTATTATTATTCATCTCGATTCTAGTAGCCAACTACGCGAAATTAGGATAGGGTCCACCCTTGACGAGCATAAGCTCTTAACTCGAAGAACTACTGAAGGAATTTATGGATGTCTTCGCATGGGCCTACAACGACATGCCCGACATTGATCCCGAAATAGCTCAAAACGAGATTCCAATCCTCCCAGAATGTAAACTAGTTAAATAAAAACTACAAAAGCTCTGCACCAAATGGTCTCTCAAGGTTAAGGAAGAGATGGTTAAACAGTTGAGCGTAGGCTTTATCCAAGTGATTGAATATCCCACATGGTTAGCCAATATCGTACCTGTATGAAAATAAGGAATAAAGCTTTGCTTGTGCATTGATTACCGAGATTTGAACAAGTCCTCTCCAAAGGATGATTATTTGCTACACAATATCGACATGATTATGGACAATACGGCCAGTAACGCTCTCAAGTCATTTATTAATGGGCGCCGGATATAATCAGATAAAGGTGCACCCAAATCATCAAGAAAAAACTGCATTCATCAACCCCTGAGGAACCTTTTGTTACATAATTATGCAATTCGGTCTAAAAATTACAAGGGCTACCTACCAAAGGGCTACCACAACCATCTTGCATAATATGATAAACAAAGAAGTTAAGGTCTGTGTGGATGAAATGATCATCAAGTCTAAGATTAGGGAAGGTCATGTTCCCTCTCGTCAAAACTTCTCTGAACCGATGCGATAATACCAGATGCGACTTAACCCGCGAAAATGTGTTTTTTTCATTACCAAAGGAATACTTTTGGGATTCATGGTCAGCGATAAGGGGATTGAAATAGATCATTCCAAGCTGAAAGCCATACTCAAAATTCCACCACCCCTAACGGAGAAATAAGTCCAGGTATTGCTAGGAAAATTATAATATATCAGCCGATTTATCGACAAGTTGACTTCCCTTAGTGAACCTATGTTCAAACTTCTCTAAAAGGATTCAACCAAAGTTTGGAACGAAGCTTGTCAGGAAGACTTCGACCTAATCAACTAGTATCTAACCCAAACTCTAGTACTCATACCACCACAACCTAGTTTCCCTCTACTCCTATACTTGACCATAACAAACACCGTAGCTGAGGCTTTTTCGACCTAATACTTTGAAAAATATTATACAGATAGGTTCATCTGCTATGCCAATCGCAAATTGGCTGGATATGAAGTCAACTACACTACCTTGGAGAAAGCATGTGTCGCCCTTGTCTGGTTCACTCAAACATTCCGGCACCATATACTCACCTTTCCCGACAGACTTCTATCCAAAATGGATACTATTAAATATCTGCTCAAAAAACCTGCCATGTCTAATCGAATGGCTCGATGGTTAATGCTACTAGCCAAGTTCAATATTGTGTATGTCATGCATAAATTCATGAAAGGGAGAGCTATTTTTGAATGCCCTATGGAGGAAGCTGACATCTAGATCTCTGATTTCCCCTAGTGATACTCATACTTCCATTGCTATCAAGCTATATTTTCCCTGCACCAATAACATGATCAAATATGAGGCATGCGCAGTAGGCCTCAAAGTAGCTCTCAAGAAAGGAATCCAATGCTTATATGTCTATGAGGATTCAGCCCTCATCATCGGCCAAGTCCTTAGAAGATGGAAAGTTAAGGATGAGAATGTCCTACCCTTTCACGCCCACATAGAAGATATGGCCTCCTAATTCCAAGATATCACCTTCCACTACTTACCCCGAATAAGGAACGGCTTACCTAATGCCCTTTCTACTTTAGCCTCCATGATTGACATGCTGAAAGGAATAACGATAGCCCATTTCCTAGTCCAAAAACAAGCTAAACCAACCCACTATTACCACATCAAGCTCATCACAAAGGAGGATCTCGATATGGCTGAGTGTTGGTACTATGACATTCGGCGCCTCCTCAATCATGATAAGTACCCCCATGGTTCCAACAAGAAAGATCTTACAACCCTCCGTAAGCTGGCTGCCCAATACATTATTTGCAATAAAGCACTGTTTAAGAGAAACTTTGATGAAACCCCTCTACACTACATAACAGGGGCTGACATTGAAGAAATGATGCAAAAGATCCATAGCGGTGATTGCGGACCCCACATGAATGGTCATATGCTCGCCAAGAAGATTATCCGACAGGGTTACTATTAGACTACCATAATTCAAGACTGCACCACCTATGTTCAAAAATTCCTTAAATGCGAACAGTTTTCCTATCTCCAGCACTTGCCTCCATGGGAATTACATAATATGACCTCTCCCTATCCGTTCTCCACATGGGGTATCGATATCATGGGGAAAGTTACACCCAAAGCCTCTAATGGGCATGAGTTCATCCTGGTTGCCATTGATTACTTCACCAAATGGGTCGAAGTCGATTCATACGTAGTGTTGAATACCAAAAAGGTGTCCAAGTTTATTCAGAAAAAAAATCATCTGCCGATAAGGAGTCCAGTACGAGCTAGTGATAGACAATGGGTTACATTTTGAGGCAGAAGTCACAAAATTGGTTGACGAATATAGGATTCAGAGACATAAATCTTCTCCCTACCAAACACAAACCAATAGTGCAGTTGAAGCCGCCAATAAGAACTTCAAATCAATCATTAACAAGATGATCAAAAGTTATCAAGATTACACCGATCGGATCCCTTATACCCTATTAGGCTATCGTACTTTAGTCCGGGCATCTACTAAGGCTACCCCTTACTCTCTAGTATACGATATGAAAGCAATCCTACCCGTTGAACTAGAAACATATTCATTATGCATCATGCTTGACAAGTTGTCTCTTAGACGAAAGGAGGCTAAAGGCTCTATATCACATATAGGGGTACCATCTCCGAATAGCACAATCATTTAACAAGAGAGTCAAGGATCGTTGTGTCCAAGAAGGGGATTTATCCCCCCAAAAATTATAGAACCTGTCTGGTACCCCAGAGGGAAATTCAAGACAAGATAGAGTGGCCCCTACATCGTGAAGATGATCATGTTCGGTGGCACCGCTATGCTCACCAACCTCAAAAAATAAAACATGGCCCTTCCAGTTTACCTGGACCATCTCAAGAAATTTTACCCCTAGTCTGAAATCTCGACGCGCTATGACTCCTCTCATCTCCCATCAATTTTGAAAATAAAAATCATCATTTCCCTCTACTCAAGAACTATGTGGGGCTTGATCCTCTAGAAATCCTTTTTACTTTTAAAAATGAAATTCAATTTTTTTTCCAAACCCCCAGAGGTACGTAGGCAGCTCTTACGCTTCACATGGGCACAACCCCTTCTTTTTCACAAAATGTTATTCTTTTCTTACCTCCGAGAACAACAGTTCATTTTATCATTTACATGAACAAAAGGACTATGTATTCCTTAACAACTGGTATAGATAATTGAGAAGTAAAAATAATCAAGAGGCACAACAATATAATTAAAATCCTTTTTTATTCCATTATTGGGAAAATTCAGCACGATTAGAGGAAATATCAGGATATGGAGTCAAGCAACTACCCCTGCTAACCTAATTGTTCTGAAAACCAAACCAAACCAAATTACTCAAAAACAAACTAACAAAACTTTCCCAACTTATTCCCATAATCAAAGATAACCAAATATATATCAGCTTCACAAATTTCACTATTTTCACAAAAGACCATGCTCGCAGTTACTAGAAGATCCAGCCCCATCATCATCTACATATTGAGGCCCCTAAACTTCTCCAGCCTGGATAGTGTACTGTAATACCCCGTATTTTATGACTTTTAATTTTGGGGATTTATTAAATTTAATTGGAGTTATTAATTTAATATTAATTCAAAAAATCATTTAAATACTTACTAGCATGACTAGAGTTAGTAATTATTGGAAGTTTGTTGTAAGTTACTTTATGGGTAAAGTAAGTGGTGTAATTATGATTAGTAAAATTATCACGAGAATCTAATTTGGTAATTTTGGAAATTTATTGGGACGCGCTTATGTCGTGTCAGGATTAAATTCGGACTATTAAAAGTAAATAAATTATAAGTCACTCGTATGGTCATTTTGAGTGCGTCAATGTGTTCGAAAGGGTCGAGATAGTCAAAATAATGTACCCGGGGGTTTAGTTTGGATCTCGGGGAGTTTTTAGGCCTAATTAACACCCCGGGAGGGCGTTTTGGGCATTTTACATTTTTGGGCATGAAAACCCACGAAAATTCTAAGGGTATATCAGATGCTAAGAGTCATCTTCTAGGGTTAGAATCACCATAAACCAAAGACGGCCATTGGAGAGGAAGAGGAGAAGCTTTCCAAGGAGTTCTAGGCCAAGAACTCCACCATTTTGCACCGCCGTCGCCGCCAAACGTTAGATCGCGCAACGAGGATCGCAACCGCACCAATCTCTCCACAAATATGAACCAAGAATTCCCAGGCAAGTATCTATTTTTCTCTATTTCAGTTAATGCTTCAATAATATTAGCCTATGAATGATTATGACGAGTTTTTGTGAAAGAAAAACCTATTTTGGAGACTTGAATTGCATGATATATAGGTAATAGATGTATTCTGGAAATCAAAGTCACATGTAGAGATTGAACCACGAACTTACAGTAAATTAGGAGTGTGAAATCTGGTAAAAGAATGGGAAGAAACTAAACAAAGAAAAGATTAGGGTTCTTGATATTTTTAAGGATTATGCCCCATTTAATTCGTTATTCATGATGAAAATCCGCATGCCTGGCGTAGAATATCACTTATTTGAGGATATAAACTTGTAGTATGAATTGTTGGGAATTTGGGAACCAAAAAAATTGATTTGGATGATTTTGGAAGAAGAAACCCGTAACTGGAAATTCTGCAGATTTGCCATACCTGCTTGATCGATCGATCGACCTAAGAGCATCGATCGATCGATGCCTCGATCGATCGAACCCCAGCTATAGATCGATCGAACCCTCATGGCAGACTTTTATTTTCCTTTTTAAATGATTAATTTCAATTTAAGTGAGTAGTAATCTTTGGACATTTCTATTAAAACATTTTGGGATGTAAAGAAGGCAGTAGGACTTTATAAAATTTTGGAACCTTTAATGTAAAACGAGATTAACATTTAATGGGGGTGTTTTACACATAAGGGACAATGGGAACATGCGTTAAAGGGTGAGACTCGTAAGGAAGTTACGTTGTAAAATATGAGTACCTACTGAAATTACACTTGGGAAGATAGGAATGAACGAGTGTTACGTAGTAAGTTGGAATAATTCCATAAATAAGAATAAAAAGAGATGAACCATTATATGGGATAATCAAATAATTTGCGATAAGAATAGATATCATAATTATGAGTCGTGAGAGTGTACCTAAATTTGATATGGGAATAGTAATATACATATATGACTGTGATTGTGCATATACTATATACGTGTAAAAATCATGCCCGCGCTACTTGCTATCCCTGAGGTTACCGCGTTAGGATAGTCTTATCTCGATGGGACCTTTATGGGGGATATTTACTTGCACCCTAGAACATAGGAATCCTTGGTACAGGCTATCGGATAGATAGTCAGACGGTCCTAAGAGATGTGAGGGTATGTGCTGACCTCTTAATGACTTGGAACTATGCTTCGCCTCAATTTGTATGTGTTTTGTGTTAATACGGTTCGAGAGTGATTTCGAACTAGTATTTCCCTTAGTACGAGTGAGACGGGAACTGGATAGCAGAGTATGCCAGCACCATAAATTGTATGTGGGGTGTCGTTGGTATATATATTATATGTGTAGATAATATATATTTAAACTTGAAATTTGGAAACTACCTACTGCGACTAATAGTACGTAATTAATAAATAATTATTTCAACTTGGGAATAAGTGTTCGAAAAGTATGATGCGTTACTGAGAAACTTTAAAATCAAATGAGGCTTATGTGAGAACCTTGATTATTAATAAAATTAACTTCTGTAACATTTGAGAAATGTCGGCATGGAATCTTGTGAGTATCTTAAGATAAGCTAATTTATTGGGAGTATTAGTGCAATAGGTGTGCACATTAGAAGAAAGGTGAGAATTTCTCAAGAGAGTGTCGCACTACTATGATTGTTGCATTAGCCGGTAAGCATTTTAAATACGTGCTAAACTAATTTTAAACTATTTTACAATCGGGCTCTAACCCTTTAACTATTTCCTCTTCTCTCTTGTATATATATGTATATATTACATGTGCCCAGCCACAGGGGCGTCTTACATAAAATCCTTTGGAAGGAACGCGCTGCAGCTTAGGTGGGAGTTGCAGGCCTTTTGCTTAGACGACCTCATTATTGATTCTACTTCTAGCTCTATTTGATCCAGTTGGGAATATGTCGCCCTTTTCCATTATTCAGATGTTTTTATCAGAGATTGTGATTCGTTTATTTCCAGTATTTATACTTTGGGATTATTACTGTCGGGATGTTTTCCTTAAAGTTTTAAAGTTTGAATTATCTACTTGGATGTTTAATTGTTTGGATTATATGTTACAGTATAGTTGTTGTGAAATTCTTAAACTACGGATTTTGTAAGGTTTTAAATATTGGTTTTAAATTAAATTGGAAATTGAAGTCTAAAAATGGTTTTGTCACTTAGCTTAATTATTTAGGGTGTTTAATTGGAAAAGTATTTTTGCGATAGTGATGCTAATAATGAACCAACGTTTCACCTTGATTATAATTTAATAAAGGACTAATCACCCGGTATTTAATTAGGCGGGGTGTCACATGTACCGAAGGCGCTCCATGGAACGGTGAGCCCGGACCAGCCTAGAGAACACCACTACACCTCCCTCCATGGTGTCAAACATGGCAAGCCATCTCTACCTGGTCTTCGTGGCCAACATCTTAGCCACTACCCTCCTCCACAGACATTTCATTTAGTCTCAAGAAACATGTCAAACTCTACCAAGAGATTGGGAAAGACGGGTCGACGGCCGACGACTCTCCCACAGAGATCCTAACCGCATGCGCATACCTCTTGTCAAATCCTCTATAGGAAAGAAGTTCAGAATATGAGAAGGAACGATTTTCTCCCATGAAACCTGATGCAGGAGCTGCCAAGGAAAATAGAAGGAGGTTTGTCGGAGGCCAACTAACCGAACATACCGGTATTCCCCCAGTTCCAGAATAGGCTGCAACTCCCCCCCACTACGGCGCCAACCAACTCAAACATCGAGCTCCGTGCTCCACAAACAAGTTTACCCACTTCTCGACTTTTAGTACAAAGCTAGTGAAATAATTAGTGAGTAAATTCAGCACATACTCCAAGGGATATTTAGGGGGACTGTCAAACAGAATCGCTCAAAAGCCACTTGAACAGCATGACTGGACTACCTCTCAGAAAATCAGAATGACCTTCCCTCCAAGCATCTAACTGTTCAGGGTCTCTACCAGTATCACCTCCGTAGGATTGCGATGATATGACATCCATGCAGTAATTGAAATAATTTGAGGGTCCACTAGTAGGTCTGTAGTCACCATTAATAGGTTTAAGGTTAAGCCAAGGGAGACAGCTCTGGCATAGCCTACATCATTGCCATCCCATAGACGTACAGAATACTAAACAACGGGGAGGTAGATCATTCCTCCAGTGACCAATGACCGAGACGCCGAGGGTGAGATATGGAGAAATTTCACCAACAGTGCTCAAAGAGATAGAGAAAATTCAGGCATGGCCTCCGCCACACTGGGATTTACCCTCAACATAGCAAAAAATACCTCGTGGGTTGGGCAGACCTCGTCCAAGCCAAAACGAAAAAAATGATCCTCGGTGTACTAAAATTGTACTGCCATCGTCAGCATGTTCTAGTTAATGGATCGGTTGTGCCACAAAGAAACACAACACATGTTAAAGGCATCATATTTTACATTGTGCGAACACATAGCCTCTAAATTCTCAAGATAAGAAGAAAATTCCACACTTATGGGAAGGGCCATTTTGGAAAATAACAAGACGCAAGCAAGAAATAAGAAAGAGAAGGAAAATGTGGATGGGTGAAGAAAATATCTCCACCTTACCCCCTTTTATACTTGAAAAACTTGTCTAAAGACAAGGATCTTGCAAAATCAGAATGAAACACGATCCCACCAAGGAAAAAGTAGCTAAAGATAGTGAAATCAAAGATTTGGGTGATTTAATTGGACTAACATGCCAATAGGAAGGACAAAGGGTATGCCGATCGAAATCCCCCCATTTTTAGAAAATTCCATTTTTCCTTTTTTATCTAAATTAAAAAACTCAATAAAAATAATTTTTATTCAAAAAGAATTCAGAATTCTCCGTTCCTTATATTTAACTCATCATGTTCCAAAATAAAATTCTAATCGTTTTCACAATCTCAACAAAGAAAGGAAAGAATGCATGTAGATTAAGTCATTTAAAGCGAAGATAAATAAACATAACCCCATTCATTTCGTATATATATGCGTTACCATCATTACATCTCTTTTATAGAAAAAAAGAAAGAAAAACAACGGGACTCAGCCCAATACCCCAAAACTTTCTCTCTCACCTTTATCTTCTCTCTCACTCCCTCTCTATCACGATGACCCCCCATCCCTCGGATGCCCGCGCTTCCCCCGATGATGAGCTGAGGAGCCTCCACTACCCAATCCAGATCCCTTCTCAGACGAGGCAGATGGAACAAAATTAGAAGGAACGAGGATTGAATCCCGAATAAGAGCTATCGCAAAAGCCACACGGTCTCAAATGTCAATCATCCAGGTGGTCGACACCCCAACATACTGTAAGAAAAATAAGAAAGATAAAATCAGTCAGTCTGAAGGAAAGGAGATATCAAAAAGACAAAAGGCAAAAGGACAAAGATATATCTCAGGCTGGAGGATGTCCTCCATCATCCTCAACACCTCCGAGTCCACCGCATTAGGGAGATGCAATATACTCACTGATCTTCCTCCAGACAGTCTGATATTATAAGAGGGAGGAGAAAGTTGAAGATACGAAACTTCTAACGTCGCCACCGCTGCTGATGTCAACGTGCCACCAGCAATGTGGGTAGACCCCACTGGTCAACTCGTACCCCTTCCTGAAGCTGTAGGAGGAAAAATCATATTCATTACATCATAGATGCATGATGGCATCAGCCAACTCGTCATGAAATCAAGGTAGTCATAGGTCGCCACCATGTCCGTGTACAAAGAATAGGGCTCGCAAATCATTGTCGTTAACCGGGCCTCCTCCGATACCTCTTGGACAGGCCTCTTATATATAAATGGCATTGCTGGTGGGACCTCCACCTCATCCTCCTCAATCTTTTGGACTATTCTTTTTGCCAGATACTAGGAGTAGCCAAACTCGTACACCAACAGTCAACACATCTGCGCTTGCATCCCAGTCACCCTCAAATGCTGGATGGTTGTCCCCCAATGATAGAAGGTCACCTACATTTTTATCAGAATGAAGTTAATACTCTCATGAAGGAAATGAAGAAGAGAACTCAAAAGGAGAAAAGAGGTAACCTGGTCCCTCATCAGGGCATTTAAAACCTGACGCACCGCAGCCAAAGAAAGACACCTCTTTGACTGTCAGTTGGACTTCTGCCACCGATACATCTGACAGAAGCCCCCCCCCCCCCCCCAACACATCATGCAAACTAATCAAATGGGCATTGCACCCAATCAACTCGTAGAATCACGTCTGCAAAAGGAGAAGATTCACCAATCGAACAAAATAAAAGGAAATAAAAGAAAATCCAGGAAAAGTGCCAAAAGAAAAATACCTCCAAAAGGTATGTGGCTCCAGTAAAGGTCTATTGGTAGCACACAAAAAAAGCATCCGAAGACGAATAAAAGGTCACCAAATTGATGATCCCCTAGTAAAAAAGAGCGATAATCGAAAATACCCTCATGTATAGTAGAAACCGTAAGTGGGCGACGTCGCTGCAACCAAAAATCCTCCCAGCAATAAAAGAACAAATAAATGAGCCATCTGACGAACCTATAGACCATTTGTAACGTCAATCTGTCGGCTCAATAAAACCTCCTAAAAAAGAGATATAAGGATCGAGTCCCCCGAGACTATCCGTCTAACATGGCCCAGCGTCGCCTCCAACATCATCGGCGTCACCTCAACGTGCGAACCACCTCTATCTGGGTCCCCTTGAAGTCTATACCTAGTAGCTAATATACATCAATGGGGTTCACTGTCATGGCCCCAAAACCCATGTGGGTAGTATCCCACCACATCTCCATAGAGCACATAGGAGGGACGTCTCATCTAGTGCAGACGCCAGACGACTGAAACCAGCAGAAGAAACCATCCAACGCACTAGTGTAGGAAGGTGCTCCCATGCATCTCTGAATCTCGTCGTCCCCTAGGGGAAAAGACTCATCACAGCAATATCAGTCTCTCAAAACAAAGTAGAAACCTTTGGTAAAAATTTGAAGAAATAAGAAAATGTAAAAGAAAAATGCGAAAATGAATATCAAAACTCATGCAATACTTACATAAGCCTTAGGGTTCCTCACCCTGGATGATCGATGGTGCGAAGTCTCACGCAGAAGAATATGCTCGTCTGTAATAGGCTCAAACAGATCAAAGACATTTTTGTTGCCCAATGCTAAAGGCACCTTGTCCCTCCACTCCAAGTGCGCCAAATCATCAACACCTAGCCATGCCATGTGAGTATCGCTGCTTGAAAAATCCACCATTTTTTAAACTAAAATGAATAAGTAACACAGGAACGGATCACAGAATAAAGAAGAAAAAGATAAGAAAGTAGGAAGCTACGAAAAATGAAAATAAGTTTCCCCTTTTTATAGGAGGACAAGGGGTATGCCGATTGATAGTCCCCTGACACCCATTGATCGGTACTATCCCTTCCCCTTACCCTTCCCCTTCCCAAGGCAGTCTAAAAGATTTTGCCACTATAGTTTAGAAATGCCTACAACCTACCGGTCGGTAACCCCTTGAAATTTCGTACAAAAAATCCCAAAAAAAGCTAGAAATTCCAAAAATTTCCTAAAAATTTCCTAGAATTGCCAAATAAATATTGGAACATTTCTTCACCAAGAAAACCATTTTTCAAGCTCCCAAATCCCCAACTGGATTGATACCATGTTTATTCCTAATTTAAACTCTAAAAATCAACGCAACGAAATTCCAAAACTTACCCTAACTCCCAGCCAGAATCCCAAAAACCTCAAACTCAGCAGAAATCAAGTGCCTCTTCAACAGACCTACCCATTTTACAATAGAAATCCCTGGATAAAACTCTTTCCCAAGAAGAATTCCAAATTTCCCCAAGAAAAGCTAAATCTCTCCCCAGCAACCATTCCCCTGCAGAATCCCAAATTCTTAAGTTACCAACTGTTTCCCAAAAATGGAGTTTCCAGACTAAGATTTTTTTATCCTCTCAAAAGGACATAATCCATGAACAAATGTGTCTTCCCCAATAAAGTCAACAAAATTCCACGGGAGAATTATCATACTTTAAGGTACTCATAATTTACCTCGATTCTCAATACTGGTCGCTCTCTACATAAGGTTGTCAGAATTGACCTCGACCCTCATAATTGGTCTCTCCCACTTAAGGTCCTTAGAATTGAACTCGACCCTCAGAATTGGTCGCTTCCACTTAAGCCCTCAGAATTTATCTCGACCCACAAAATCGAATATCCTCAGCATTACCATAGGTCCTCAGAATTGATATTGACCCTCTGAATCGGTCATCCTCGTCCCTTAGGTCGGCAGAATCGACTTATTTCCTAAACCTTCATGTGGTATCTATTCGACGACTTTCACTTGTTCCATGCTCACTCGTCGAGGGGCTCTATAGACATCACATTCTAGGACCCCCCAAGTCTCTCCTTAGGTCACTAGAACCTCCCAATTTCACTATAAATCCTAGGTCATACCCTGAGTACCGATTTAGAAGCCATCAGGTGCACTTGGGTCCCGTTTGACTCTGGTCAACTCTATGATTAGAGCGAAAGCTCAATGAATCTTGGAAATAATTTGAATAATCTTTCCAATGGTCCACCCCTGTGCATGAATTGGCATAATGGTTCAGACGAATGGACCATTTTACTACCAAAAACTGATTTGGAGGCCACCGAGCGCTCCTAGGACTTGATTTGACCCCAATCAACTCCATCGTCCGAGTGAAGGCTCAATGAATATTCGAAGGGAACTGAAACCCCTTATTAACGATTTTCCCATGTACAAAATGACATAATCATTCGGACGAACGATCCGTTTTCCCCTGAAAATTAATCCGTAGGCCACCAGGTGCTCAAGGGCTCTGTTTGATCAAGTTCAACTCTTCAGCTTGAACGAGTCTGAATGAATCTTCGACGGGCACTGAGACACACACACACAAACAGATAATAAAATCCCATTTGAATTTATGGGATAAACCCCGCCCTTATGCCGCATGCGAACTACATGGACTTTGATGCCTTTATAGGCTACGTAGGCGTCTCGACCTAAAACATGAAACTCGAGTCCAATTTTCTTATTTTCATCTTTCTCCTCTTTTATCTATATATTATATGTCATATTTGTGATTGATTCTTGTGCATCTTATCCAACAAATATTATCGTTCCATTATGACGATCAATATCTCAATAAGCACATACGTCATATTTTTTAATTATTATTTTAGGAACATTCCTTTGGATGACCTCGCTCTATCCTTTCCATGATATGAGTTGAATGATTCTGATCTCCATTTATATATACACATGCACACATTTCACGGATAAATTAAGGAAAATAGTAGCATAAGCCCATGAGAGATCGAAAGGGCGGTATGGGTTCCTAACACCTTCCCATTCCATAACTTAGTCCTCGAGCCTCTAATCTATTGGTTTCGTAAGCATCAGTTCGTCTTTGATGTCGCTCTCTCGAGGCGGTGACATATTCTTTTTGCTTCTTTTGTTCAAAATAGGTTGATAACTCCATCTCTTTACACAACCCCACATTGATGACGGTTGAAGCGTTCTTGAACAAGGGTGCGAGACCTTTTATCCCCTGCTCCAACTATACTCGTCCGAGCATCGAAACCCCATGACGGGAGGAAAGATCCAAGTAGGGATAGCCACAGTGGCATGAGAGCTTGTAAAAGGATTTGAGGATGTCCACGTTCAGCATTTCCCTCGTGGACAGAACAGTCATGCTAACGCCTTATCAGCCTTAAGCTCAATAATGAACTCTGACCTCATAAGAACTATCTAAGTGGAGTTTCTCACCTGGACTAGCATTGACAAGATAATGGTTGTCAAGAACATTCTCTCCCTAGAAAGAGCTCTAGGTGGATAGATCCAATCACTGCTTACTTGCAAAATGAGATACTTCAAAATGATAGAAAGTTTGCTCACCAAATAAGGGTGAAGGAAGTCTCTATCTTAATCTAGGAGGGAATACAAGAGATCCTTTACAGGTCCTTACCTTTAATTCGTCCTCCTACAAGACACCGAGAAAGTTCTTAGTGAGCTTCATAATGGTATTTATTGGAGTCGGGCAGGAGGAAGATTATTAGCAATCTAAGCAATCAAAAAAGGATATTAGTGGCCACACATGCAAAAAACATGAAAGTATCTATGCTCGAAGATGTGAAGAATGCCAAGAGTTCTCCTTTATGGTTCATTATCCAACTAGAAACCTCAAATCCTTGACCAGTCCTTTGCCATTTACATAATAGGGGTTCTACATTATGGGACCACTATTTTCCACATCTGGGAATCATAATTATTTGCTAGTCGACATAGATCATTTCACTAAGTGGGTAAAGGGAGAACCACTATCAAACATTCGAGGCGCCGATATGATAAGGTTCACCTAGAAGAGCGTCATAACATGCTTTGGGGTACCAAGAGCTATTCTCATCGACAACGAAATACGGTTTGAGAGCGGTTTCTTTCAAAAATTCTATGATGAGCACGGTATTAAGCATCACTTCAGCTCGATAGTGTACCCCCAAACCAATGGTCAAGTAGAAGCTTCTAATAAGATGATGCTCGACGGTCTGAAGAAGAGGCTAGAAAGAGCAAAGGGTGCTTGGGCGAATGAACCCCCTCACGTCCTTTGGGATTATCGTACCATGCCTAGAAGACATATCGGGGAAACTCCTTTCTCACTTAGATACAAAATGGAAGCCATCATCCCACTTGAAGTAGGTCTCCATACTATGAGAACTAACTTGGTCAACCAAGGGCTAAACAACAATGCCTTGTGCAATGAACTTGACTTAGCGTATGAATGAAAAGAGCAAGCCATGATCAAGTTGGCTTTATATCATCAGAAACTAGTAAGGCAATATAATAAGAAAGTCAATCCAAAGAAATTCCAGGTAGGATATTACGTCTTAAAAAAAATCCTCGGTAGTGCAGTAAAACCGTCAGATGAAAAATTGGGACCAAACTGGGAAGGACCTTTCAAGGTAATCGGGGATGACCTTCGAGGATCATATCACCTAAAAATGTTAGAGGGCAGAGATATACCAAGATCATGGAATGAGGGAAACGTTAAGAAGTTCTATTTTTAGCTTTCTTTAGCACATCTAGTTCATGCAAATTTTCATTTTTGACTCATGTTGCTCGTAAGTTATTACTTAATGAATAAAAGACCATGTGCTCTCACATCTTGATTGAATCAATTTTTTTTATTACGTATCTTGATATTATACATCATTTCCAAGAAACATCTCCATTCTTAGGATATTAAGCAGAATTACACTTGGTTACAGTAAGTTTCTCACCATACTCTAACTAAGGAACTTCCTCACGCAGAACAAAACTCCTTTAGATTATAGTAGGTATTCAACTTATTTGAATCAAGGAACATCCTCTCACGGAGAAGAGTTCATATTAATTATAATAAACTGTTATGTTTATTTCAATTACCGAAATCCTTAGATCTTTTTCTTATCAAATGCAAAGGGCAGCCGCACGATTTGTACCGATAATATTAAAAGCCCTAAAGGGGATCCTTAGGCAAAAAGCCAACTGAGGTTGGTCACCAACTATGTTGGGCGCTAAAATCCTAATCGCGTGGATGGACCATTAATCCAGTACATTCTTGTTAACATCTCTCCTAGGCCTAAGGGAGTGTGACGACGCAACCTAAAAGGTAAGGCAAATGGAATGATATTGCTAAGGCATATTGGATTGGAAGAGTGATCAACAATTATTTATTAACTCATTTAGTCAAGAAAAAAAAACAAAATGATTAGCAACATTATCTAGTTGGCAAAAGTCCTAAATGATTATAAGGTATCAACTCTTCTTGGTCAACAAACGCCCAGAATGTAGAAGTAATTATTAACTCTATTTAGTCAGCAACTGTCCAAAATACACTATTATTAATAAACAAACTTTATTCACTTCAACTAAAGCTTGAAGAGTAGAGGTATACTAAAGTATTACAAAAAATATACAAGGACTCAGACCAATTATGGATAGCGAGCCAGATATTCTACTATTTGCATTTTCCAACCATCATTTGGGTTGGGGGCAAACACTTCCTCGTTGTCTTTAAGGTAATGGTTCAGCAGCTAGACAAGAATGAAATCAATGAGAATACACTTCTCATCCTTACAAAATGGAGGTTGATGGTAAGTTGAGCAATCCACTTGGTACTTATACCACATTTATAAATCCTTGGGGGTCTTAAGCTCTCTAAGGGCGTTCAACCACCCATGCTTGTATGACACATCTTTGTCTTCTTTCAACTTTACTGATGCATCAGTCTCATCCTTATCATAAACTACTTACCACACTTCTCGAGGACCCATCTTAAGGAGATGTTTCAACTTCTCGACATCGGTCTCATCCCTATGATAGTGTATTTTCATTGGATATTGTCCTTTATCTCGGTGACTCGTTTCTTCAGGGCATCATTCTCAGCCTGAATTGTCTTACCCACCTGGCCCACATCCTTGCTTGCTGCAAGCTGGGCCCTTAGATAATTTATTTCCTCCTGTACGGAGGAGCCGATCCCCTTTATAACTTGGAGGTCATCCTTTAATTTGGCCACCAGCTCAGACTAGTTTGTATGTTTCAGTTCTTATCTTCAACTATTTATAAACCTTCAAAAAGGGCCAAAGGGTGTTCCCACTCACACTTGGGCCTAGAACATTTCCAATATTTAAGGAATGGGATATATAGTTCTCAACAATAATAAGCTACAAGCAGTAAATAAAAGTATAATTACAAAGCATATCAGCAGAATATAACAAAGAGAACATCAGTAAAAAGAAAAGTCTTTTTCATTAATAATCCAAAGGGGGCAAGAGCCATTACAACTAAAGAAAAGGAAAGAAGAAATTACAACAAGAAAAAAATAAAGGATAAGGTCCTAAGACTATAGGATGACTTCTCTCTTTCACCTGCTCAGAGGACTCTGGTTCTTTCCCCTTCTCGGCAGCCTTTTTTGCCTGCTCGACAGTCATCTTGATCTCATTTGGTTCTTTCTCAGCCTGGTCAGTAGGAACCTCCTCTCCAGCAATATAAGAAGGCCCTGGGTGATGGAGCTAGTACAGGTCAAACATTGGTGGGACTCCTGATGCCCGCAAGGCTTGGTCCTATACTTTCTTGAACTATAGCTTCTTGGCATAGATAATCTGGATTCAGCGTCATCATAGGCCACATGCCAGCCATCCGTATACTTATTATCCTATATAATTATGCTTGGGACCTCATCCTCTAGCTTTTCGACCTTCTGAACCAAATACAGGTTCTTCCCTTCCAGCTTCTCCTTCTTAGCCTTTACAAGGTTATTGGTCACCTTTAGATCGACCAAGGTATTATTCACCTTCTCCTTCTCCAGCTCAAATCTAGACGGAGCATCAGCTAAGTCCTTTTGGGACTTCTTTAGGAATTCTCCCAAATCTTGGTTCTTCTTAGACTGATCGGCACGACCATCCAAGAGAATATTATAGTCTAGAAAAAACTATGAAGAACAAGAAAAGAAGAGTTAGTAGATAAAAATCGAATAAAGTGAAACGATAAGTAAAAGTGAGAGTACTTACCAAGGCAAGTGCTTGTGCAGAATTAAGTGACATCTAGTCTGATCCCATATGTGACGAGTACTCACGATCAGCTGCAAGCACTGCCCCATTAACAAGCTAGGAGAAAGGGATGGGGGGTTGACCACACTAGCCCCTCAGCAACAACAGAGAGAGAGAGAGAGAGAGAGAGAGAGAGAGAGAGGATTCAGTTGGGGACTTAAAAGGCTACATTTTCTTCTCCTCCTCTCTCTTTTTATCCTCCTCCTTCCTTCTCTATCCTTATCTTCCCTTATCTTATTTATTTTTATTTTCTTCTCTTCTTCCTTCTTTTTCCCCTTGGTTCCAGAGATGGAACCACTAGCCCTAGGGGAGTCCCCCTCAGCCTTCTTAAGAATCTTTACCTTATTATACAGCAGGGTCTGATCTTTATCATTTGTGATCAGCAGTCTCCTTTTCAACGGGACCTTTTTTTCTTCTTCTTCCTCTTCTTCTTCTTCTTCTTCCATCTTAATTGACCAAGATGGTCCAAAGGATTCCTCTTTCGAAAGTTCTAATCAGGGATTTTATTTATAGGCAGAGCAATGAAATTGGAAGTGGTATTTATGTATTCCTGTAAGTAAGTTTATACACAAGGATGCTCATCATCAGGCAACATATATTTAACCTTTTAGGCCTTAAGGAGATCATCAACTCTTAGCTCTCAAAGAGGAGGCTTTTAGTCCTTGTCATGAGCTGCAAAATAGTGGAAGAAACACAGATCAGAACATAGAAAAAGAAACAGTAGATAAAATTTAATAATTATATAGAAGAAAAAGAGGCAGTGACCTATGTGATCCTCCTTCAGTCAGGGCACTAAAGACCTCCATACCTCTCACCCTCAGTTAGGGGAGAATGTTGCCAATTCTTGGAAATGAAACCCTACTCCCAGGACCCTTTGTAACCCTTTGTAGGTGTCAGGCAGGTTTACGATCAAAACCCTCTCAGCCTTCTTATCCTTCAGGTATAGAAGACCATCATTGGTGAACGACCAAACAGAGAAATAATAAATTTTAGGGAGCTCATGTTTGTTCGATATAATTTGTTGATTTTATGTACAACGTTCACTACTTTCTAAGTGTTTCGGGCACATTGAATAGGGACAACCTCAAAATAACTAAAGAATTTTAAACACAAATGTTTGAGGCACGTCTAGTGGATAGAACTTCTTTAACTTTCTTGTGGGATCCTTAAAAAAATTTCCTTCTTGACATGGACCACAAACAATGTTTGAAACTGGTTTAATATTAGGAAGACCTCTAACTACCTCTTGGGAGAAAAATTTACTATGACTATCATAATTAATGTGACCCAACCTATTATGCCATATCTCATTGTCATCCATTCTGGCAATGTTACAAACCTCTATACTTCGATTGACTATGTAACAGTTATCTGGAATACGGAGTCCTGTAATAATGCAATCACCTTTTTCATTTAAAATTTTGCAATTGTTCTTTGAAAAAGTGACAGTATGGTTTGAGTCACAAAACTGTGATATACTTAGTAAATTGTCTTTTAAGTCCTTTTACCAAAAGAACAACTTTAAGGATGGGTAATCCTTCTTCATGGAGTGTTCATTTATCAATGATCTGGGTTGATACACCATCTGTAAACAAGACTTTTCCTCAAGAGAAGTTAGTTTTGTTTGAAAGTTTGGAATCATCCCCGGTGATATGTTTGGAACAACCAGAGTCTAAATACTATCCAGTTGTTGTATGTTCAGCTCTAAAAGCACTTATTACAATGTTGCATTTCAGCTGGGGTAATAGATTATCTTTTTTAACCCAAATTGCTATAGTTTTCAATTTGCACTTATTAGCTCGTATTTGATAAATCTTGTGAGCTTCTGTCTTTTTCTTAAAAGATTTTTTCACATTTTTATTTTGTTATAAGTAGTTGGAGAAATTGGTTTAAAATAGAATCTAGAATTCCTTCTTATTGATGGTCTTTTGGTATTAGTTATTTTCCTTCTATTACGAGAGTTAGAATTCTTGTCTAGCTGTCTAGGAAGGACATAATTGTTTCGGCTTCTTCTAGAATAGTTGAAGTTATGGTAAACAGGAGAGTTATAGACTGGGTTATATAGATGTTTAGAATAGAAACCTTCAAGGGGCTGTCCATAGACATCACAGTAAGAGCAGTAAAGATGGCACGTATAACTCATAACCTTAGGAAAATTATTATTCAAAGGTTTGTCTAGATTTTGAGATCTAGTCTTCTTCCTAGATGGCATAGGATGAAATGGAGAATCTTGTTGTCGAATAGGGGGTACACGTATTTAGTCTTTTGTTCAACATTATGCTTAGAGTTTCTTGATTCACCAATGTCTAACATCAGTTATTTTTTATCAAACTCATTTTTCAAACCTTGAAAATATGGACAAGTTTCAATAGGTCTTTTGCCACCAGACATAAACTTTATAGTTTCAAAGTTTTTAGTTTGTGTCTTAGAGTTGGGACAAAATCTTATTCCAGTTCTGTCATCAGAATTGGTTTTTCTTTCAGCAACACAAACTTCAAAACATTTAGAATTATTTTCAAATTTTGCAAACTTTTTTTAGACTGTGGATGTCTTTTCTTTTATTTGTTCCAATTCTAATAACATTCCTTTGTATTTTTTTTCGAGAATTTCATTAGAGTTGGATAACTCTTTCAATTTTTGTTCAAATTTTTGGTTTCATTCTCATGAGTTAGACATTGAGTAGTGCACTCTTCAGCATTCTGTTTGATCTTCAAACTTAGGGTTTCTATCTTCTGGGTAAGATCCTTGACAATCTTTTCAAGCCTAGTGCTTTTCTTGAGAGTTTTTGTGTATAGTGTGTGAATGTCAGGAAGGTCATCATTTTCGGAGTCACTAAGTATGCAGCGTAAAGTGTCCCCTATCGGTTCATTTTTAGGACTCACACACCCATTGACATCAACAATAGAGCATTCCCTTTGACTCACACACATGACGTTTGAAACATTATCAACATTCTCAAGCAATAAAGCATATAAACCAGTAGGCACATTATCAATTAGCATAGCATGATCAGATTCCTCATCATCATTATAGATTATCTTAGCAAAGAATGATATACAAGGGTCAAATGTGCTAGATAACTCAGGTTCATCATTTTCAGAGTCACTTGAGTCATCCCTAGTCTTGCTTATATGAGCCATATTATGTTTGTGAATTTTGTCTAAGTTAACTTTACAGTCACTAGCCATGTGTCCAAACTTTTCACATCTATAGCATTCAACATTTTTAAGGTCTTTATCAAGTCTCTTGTGATTGTCAGTCTGGTATTTGTTTTGTCTTCTCTCATGAGGATTGTTGTTAGATTGATTTGGATAAGTAGGTTTGCCTTGTCCTTTTGCTATTTTATTTCGAAAGTTTACAATTTTCTTAAACTGCTTATACATCAAGGCAATCTTATTATCCAAAGTATTTAAATTACAGTCCTCATTAGAGTCTAAGTCAATATTAGATATGCTAAGATCGGGTATGGTCAACTTAGATGAAAAAATAAGATTGGAGGCAGATTGTCTCTTTTGGGACTGGGTTAATTGTTTCTTAAACTCTAATTCCATTTCCACAATTCTCAATTTTGCTAATGAGGAGTTCAGGTGTAAGATTTTTATCATCCATCTCCTCAATTGCATATCTCTTATTATCAAATTTTTGTGAAAGCGATCTTAATATTTTAGAGACAATTTCCTTTCTATCATAAACAATCCCATTAGCATGCAATTTGGTCACAATGTCTGTCAGTTTAATATAGAAGTCATCTAATGACTCAGTCTCAGTCATGATCAAGGAGTTGTACTGCTGTAGCAGCTTTAACTATGGTATCACCCTCATGTGCAGTCACTAGGGTATCCTCTTAAATTCATGTTCATTAATAGACATGAATATGGCTTTTTTGCCTTTATTATTATTAAGTGAAATCTGTTTCTCTTCTTCAGTAAATTCACTTAGTAACTTTCTAATCCTCACAGTACTTCCTTCAGCGGCCGGTTTAGTAGGAAAAGTGTAACCATTTTCAATAACTTTCCAGACATCATCTCCCAATGTCCCTTGGATGAATGCAACCATCCTTACCTTCTAGTAAGGAAAGTTGGTTCCATCAAAGAGGGAAGCCTGGACAGGTTACCTAGTCTCTCAAATTTCTCGTCTATAATTTGTTTTGAGAAAATAATTTCAGAAACTCAAGATCTAAAGAATTGTTTTGAAAAACCAACGCTCTAATACCAATTGAAAAATACCACTTAAGTCATTTAATTCAATATTAAACTATCTAAACGGATCTGAACAGTTTATTGAATAAACTCTTTTTTTTAAAACAAATTTTAAACACAAGATGTGTAAAATAGTATGAACGAGTTATTTCAGATATAGGTTTACAAGTTTTGAAAAACAAAACTTAAGAAAATTAAACCAACACAGCCTTAAGAAAGGGATGAGGGAAAGATGAAGTATACACGAGTAATTTTAACGTGGTAAAACCCCACCCAATTGGGGAAACATCCACGGAGGTCTCTACACCTCAAAACTGAAATAATCCAAAAAAATAGAATAACAAGTTGCAAGTTATATAACAATCAATACACACAATCAGACCTAATTCTAAGTTCAAAAATATACCAACTCCTCTGGATTTTCGGACTTCTCCCAAGGCTATGATGTTGTTGATGTTCTCTCAGCTTTGTAACGTCACTCCTTTTAGCTTTACGTTGACTCAAAATGTCCAATATCTCAATACCAACACCTTTCAGTGTAGTAGTGTGACAGTGTAAGTGGTGATGTGCTCTAAATCACATGCATGCAACTCACACACACTTAATTACAGACAGTATGCAAAACAAATCACAAATATGCAAAAGAATTTCCAAAATCAGTTTAATCAAAATATCAGAATTTGGATCTTTCAAATATCCACTGATCAAGAGGGAATCTTGCTATATACACGAGCCAAGATCCTATGCACTTTTTATTTGAAAATATTTACACTTATTTCACAAAATGTGAAATATAATAAAGTGCAAATCCCCAATCAAGATCTCAACTAGATCTAAGTTTGAATATTCAAAGAAACTAAAATCAAAAAAGTTTTTGTTGTTTAGGGTTTGAAAAAAACATATCAGTTTGAAAACAACCAACAAAATAAGATTTCTCGAAAGAAGAAATCAAAACTACACAATATCTAAGTGAAATGTATCACAAAGATCAAATCTTAAATTTCTATGCAAGAAAATGAGATTTAACCAACATGATTAAGTTGGGAAAGAGATAAAGGATAGAAGAGGATGGATCTACTCGAATCTCAAACTAACTCTCTCACTGAAAAGGATTTCTGGAAGGATTTTGCCAGAGTTTAGTTTGGGGTTTTATTCCTCTCTCTTCTTTTTTTTCTCTCTCTCTCCTCTCTATTTTCTCTCAGAAGTGAGGCTGGCCAAAGATTGTAAGCGTATAACATATGTCTTGTATTTATAGTAAGAGATGGAAGGCTCTGGAACCTTGAAGCAAATGAACGCTCATGATTGATTTTAAAAGATCGAAGCAAATCCATAGGTTAAAGTTGCACCGCTTCTAAGTTAACCCTCATTGGTTGATACAGATGTTACAAGGATCCACTCAGATAACATGCAGGTTGTTGATTAAAAAGATTCAAGGTTTCACAGTTAAGAACATGTATGTGAGAGCATTGAAACACAAATCTAGCTGTTGTGGAAACAACACGTGTAAGGATAAGATGGAATTTTAAACGCGTGTTTTTGAACTTCTACAAATACAAATTTCACCCACATAATTTTCAAGCACTTTCAGTTTCTACCTAAGCACATTTTTAACATCTTAAGGAATGTACAAAACAACCCACAACTTTATTAAAAATCAATTTTTAATTTCTAAAAAATGTTTAAAAGATCGTAGAAATTATTTAAAATATCCTAAAAATTATAGAAAAATATTTTAGAGGGATTTAAGTCACACAACACCAAATAATGAATAAGGCAAGCACATATGAAACATATGAATGCATCCTAAGTGAAGTGTTGATGAACTATCTTTTGGAAAATTAGAGGAACTCAAAATGAAGAGTTTGAATGTTCTTTTGTTTGAAAGGGTATGACTCAATTTTATCACTATTTCCAAACTAGATGAGCACCTATATAATATAGACTCAAGTGAATCAAAGATATAGGGTGCTTTAAATAGGTGAGACAGATGACCCGTTTGTTTATTTTTCTTTTGCTTAGGGGACTCATGGTGGCGACGAGCAGCGATGTCGTCCATCTGTAGTTTTTGCCATATCAGTGGATCGTTGAGGATGTACATATGTATGATTAAGGGAACTTTACTTTGGCATCCCTTTATAGTTATCTGGATGCGTTTAGCTTGTGTTGGTGGTAGAATTTTACAGGACCCAAGTACCTTCTAGAGGTAACTTTAAGTTTATTTTCCTTTACTTTCTTACGCTCTTCTCTTGTTTCTTTCTTTTGATTTCTTTATTTTCTTGCAAACATGATTTTACGAGGTGAATGGGCTCAATGCGGGGTTGGTATCCCTAAAGGATAGCAGGCTGGGGGACATTTTTAGGATGTACCGGTGGCGAAAGTCAAGCTAGCAATCGAACCAGTCCTTTTCTTTGAAGGACATACAAAAGGTGTTGAATGACTTGACGAGCGACTAGGTTAGATTTTTTATTTTCTTTACAGTCCTTTGGCATCTTCTGTTTTTTTAATATATATTGATTCTTTATTGTGGATGCAGGTAACCTTCTACCCTTAGGGCATTCTTCGCAGACCACGAGGGTTACAGGTGTGCATGCACAGATGTAGCGGTTGCTGGCATATGAGTTTGGGCACGTCTAGTACTTGGGAGAGATATTTGTAAGGTATATTATGGAGGAGCTAGAGGTCCCGTCAATGGCACCCCCGGAGTACATGAGGTAGATGAGAGAGATGATAGATGATTTCAGGGAGGCAGCGATGATGGGTAAGCCATACATGCATTACGCCGATACGGCAGCGAGTTACGACTACCTAGATTTCATAACAGGCTAGTTGATTCCTTCATGCATATAAGATGTGGAAAACATGACTTCAGTTTCCACTGCTTTAGAGAGGGGAACTAGTGCACCGGTGGCATCGACCCACAGAATGGGAAGTGGTGCAGTGGCAGCAGCGGAGGAGACTCCACTTATTCAGGTCATTCTTCCTTCTTACAACTTTTGGTTGAGCAGCAGGAAGATATTAAGGGTGCCCCACTATCCTCATGCATCGTTAACTGGGTTGACGGGTCTCACTGATGAGGCATTGCGTCATGAGGTATACTTTTTTTTATATTTCCTATTACCCACTTTATTTTTTTCTTCTTCACAGACTTGCTCGACTTTTTTTGTATTCTTCCTTGCATATTGTACGAGTGTCGACAAATTGGCTGTGAGATATCAAGGACTAGGTGGCATCTACGTCCGCCTATGTAAATAAATCAGACACTTCATGTATGGTTTTGTAAGCTAATTTTGATGAGAGTTCCATCTTTGGGAGTGGAGGGTCCATCGCCCGTCGCAGGGGGAAGAGCGTGTGCCTTGGAGGCTAAGGATTTGGTTTGAGATGTGTGAGAGATGGTATGAGCAGTTTCCTGTTGTATTTCTTTTTCTTTTTCTTTTGTTTCTGCAAAAAAATGTAATAATGCCAAAAAAGGATTATATATTAAAAAATGTATTTCTTTTTGTTTTTTTCTTGATTTAATGACTTAATCCACATGCACTTTTCTTTTCTGCTGAGATTTCTCATTTATTTTTAAAGACAAAGATAAGTATGAAAATGATTTTAAAGAAAAGATGTTTATTTTACGAAAAGATGAGTGAAAAAATAACTTGGGGATTAACTTTTTTTCAAAGTAAGAACTTTTAGAAATTGATTTTGGATAAAAAGGAAAAATTGATTTTTGTAAAAGGAGGGTTGCCGATCGACATACCCCTTGTCCTGACTATAGGCATAAGAGTCAAGTCAAATCACTCCTTTAACCTTGATTGCACTTCTTACATATTTGGAGTGCTTGTAGGGAAAATAGATTGATGAGCTTCAGGGTGATTTATCTTTTGTGAAGGTTTTTGGGTATAAAGGGGTTTAGGTTTTGGGGTATAAAGGGGTTTTGGGGATGTATTTTTCATCACCACCCATTTTCCCTATTATTGTGTTTTTCTTCTCTTTATCAAATGGATCTACCAATGTATGATGTGAGACATATAAATTCTAATCCACGAGGTAAATATTTTAAATAAATCCCAAATTTTAAGGATATTCAACGGATTTGTCTTCAAAGTACGATATAAGGTCCGTCACATGAAATCTCCAAATGTCTTAATTATTACAATAAATCAAGTCCAACTAAAATCTCTTAAAACAACTTTGGAACCGAATGGCCCAATAAAAACCCAAATAAAGTCTCACAATAAATACGACTGAATAGGAGAAATAAATTACTAAAATGAAAATATAAATCTAGCTGCACTTCCAAAGGATCTCCAAAATTTCTATGCAGCTACTCCAATTTAATTCCTGAAAGTATTAGTCATTGCATGTGTTAGAGCCAAAGCCCTGAGCATAAATACCAGCTACTCCTTTCAATTAGGATCCTTGAACCCAGACAATAGTGTTATACATATCGATTATAACAATAGAATATTTTAATTACAAGAAATTTTATAATCCTTAACAATTAAATCTCTAAGTACCCCAAATGTTTATATGTGACACACCAATATTATTTTAAATTCAACCCAAACCCCACGATGTTAATGTTTCTGAATTAAACCTGATGAATTATTCTCACTTTATTATTAGGTATGGCGGTCCTCCCGTCGTGGGTGATTTAAACCAAAGTAGATTAATATTACCACACTTTCCCTTGTCAAGACCGTCGTCTGACACGATTTTTAATCTACGGCCCTCGACATATGACAGAGTTCATCCTCTTGTCAAGACCGTCGTCCGACTTGTTTCGGCCCTCGACATATAACAAGGTTCCACACACACACACACACATCCCCTTGTCAAGACCGTCGTCTGACCCGTTTTTAAACTGTGGCCCTCGACATATGACAAGGTTCATCCCCTTCTCAAGACCGTCATCTGACCTGTTTTGGCCCTCAACATATGACAAGGTTCCACACACGACACGACATAAAACGTTCTCTGATCCGGTTAAACTGTCGACCCAGGACACATGATGTCTCCATTCAATTTTAATACCAGTTTTAGTCTTACGGTATTAATTTCCCAAAATTTCTCATACTAGTTATTCACCAAAATTTTCCCCCACCCTTAATAGAGATGTCAAAATCCTCAATATAATCCTTAGTCCCAAAATAAAAGTCCCCAAAATACAATTTCATCACAAAATAAATAAATGATGATTTTAACAATTTACTTCAACTAGATATCAATTCTAAATTATCACACCCACGGTAAAATTAGAGAATTTGCCCCCACCAGAATTTATATAACCCGCATAGATTTATTTCAATTAGTCCCATACCTAATTACCATAAATCGCAACTAAGGCCCACTTTATTAGTCTTATACCTAACAAGTGTACTATAGCAAGGGGTGAAAACTAATTATCTAAAATACCAATTTTCTCGAAATATTTAATATTTTAATATTTCATAATTAACATAATCAACAATTTATGATAATATTCCCAACAATATTAATTTCCCTATAAATGATTTTTATCCATATATGGGGAAATTAAGAACAAGTATTTACAATAACTTTCCCGAATTTATTATTTATCATAAGTCCCATAATTATTATTTATTTTCTTAGCACCAATTATTTTAGTGGTTTTAGGAATTTATATAAACATCCAATTTAAATTTCTAAAGGGTCCTCTACAAGTCCACAATTATTTAAGGGTCCTCAACTAGTCCAAAATATTATTTATGGGTCCTTTACAAGTCCACGATATTTTTAAGGGGTCCTTTACATAAATTTGTCCATAATATCACCAATAATATAAATAATAACAAAATTATATTTATTTGACATAATTAAATTATTTTTACAAATAAGCCCCATAATTACTTTCTTCCATATATTAAGTTCTTAATTTCATTTTAGACCCCATGAGTTTTAATTGTGGCTATAATCAAGACATATAACACTAAAAAAAAGAATAGGATAAACATGCCTGATTTTTCGGACGATGAAATTGACGAGAGTTTCGGGTTCTCCTCAAAAAATTGATCGAAAAGCTCTCTTACTCCACTTTGAAATAATTCTGTTTTGACCCCCAAAAATAAGCTTGAAAAGTGTTTTAATGGTGTTTTGGGCTTTGGGATTGGAAGAAGAAGAGAGAGAGGAGGGTGTTTGGCTGCCAAAGGTTGGCCCAAGTTATGTGTGAAAAATCAATACCCGAAGTCCCTTTTTATAGTAAAGTTTTAGGGTTAAAAATATAATAAAAATAATTTATTTCATCAAAATTATGCACTGATTCTGGGGCCATCGATCGATCGATGAAAATGGTCGATCGATCAATCATGCCAAAAATCTGACAGTTTCCTCTAAAAATGCCGTAAGGCAAAATATTAAAAATTCGTTTTAAATCCGATTTCAATTCCGCTTAAAGTTATATTCTTCTAAAATCATAACCAACATATTTAACCAATAAAATTTATAAAATTCAAAAAAAAAAAATTCGAAAATTCCATTTTTTAAAAAATATTCCTTTAAAATTTTCGGGTTGTTACATAAGTAAGTAAAAAATTTATAACATAATTAACAAAAAGTAAACTATTGAATTACTTACAATCGTGGTCGCGATGCTTGGGGACACCTCCTTATCCTTCCCCTTCTTCGTCCGAATATCCACATAAGTACCGACCCTATGTGGCCTACCCCTAGGTCCACTCCCTGTCCCCTGAAATAAAATAATGCAAAATTAGTATCGGCCCCGCAAAGTAAAATAATGCAAAATAATATATTTCTCTAATTATAGAAAAATTAAATGTTACCATCATCCTATGCTCCACCTTGGCGTAAGACGTCCGGACGGAGTAGTGCACGTCCGTATTTTTCGCCCGTCCCTCCTCGGTTGGCGAGATGTCAATTATCGCTCCCCGATCTCATTGTCAATGAACTTTTGCCATTGTGCCCATGAGATCGGCTCCTTCGACGCGTAGGATTCACGCATTTGGATAACGGACTCTCGGGTCTTCCCAAAATACCAAGTCCGCATATTTTTCTTCCACATCTTATGTTGCTCCCTCAACTGGTCCAAGATGGAATCGTGTAGATTTGGATCCAGGATAAATTATTTTTGTCCAACAAATACAATGTTAGATGCGAATAAATATAAATATAAACATAAATATAAATATAAAATGAATTCGAAATCGAAATCGAAATCGAAATTGAAATTGAAATTGAAATATTCATATAAATATAAATACATTACCTGTAGTGCCACCCAAATAGCTAACTTGAGCTCATTTGGTACCTCCCTCCAACAAGTGTAGATTTGGTACCAAGGATCTCGCTAATAGCCCCGTCTTGTTCTCGATGGCCACCCCCAATTTTACCATATTTGGGGAGCCTAGGGACCGAGGAGCCCTCGTCGCCTCTGCTACCACGGAGCCCAGACAACATCATCATAATCAGCATCATCATCCTCTCCTTAATACCTGAAGGAGACATTTTCTGTAAAAAAATGTTATTATTAGAATAAATCAAAATGAATTAGAAGAAGACATGCAAATATGTACAATTACTACAAATCCAAATGAATTGTTACTGTATAACACCTCAATTCTGAATTCCAAAATAACAGCATCTAACTCATAATATGTACAATTACTAAAAATCCGAAACATCCCCACCTCCACCCCTATTTCCCACACACACGCACACTACACAAGAGTGAAAATGATAAAGTGCAAATCAATTAAAAGAATTAAAAATGGATTGATAAAGTAAAAATTGGAATATTTATTACAAATTGAAAAATTGTTTCAAATTCGGGTTATCATCAAAAATGGATTGATATTCGGTAGGAGAAACCAAGTCATCCACACCACTATTTAGATGCTTTGGCGCATGTAGGACAATTGACCACGGCTCGTTGTTGATATACTCCGAGTAAAACACTTGGTTGACCTTTTGAAATGCACAAATAAATGGCTCATCGCTCACGTGGTCGTTGCTTTTCAACTTGGACAAGTCAACCATGATCAAATTGGTGACATGATCAACTTTATATGCATTTTTATCCTCAACTCTTACCTAGTCACAGTAAAATACAACCTCTTTGAAGCATATAAATTCAATTCAAATATATTTCGAATCACACCATAGTAAGTCATTTCAGCTTCAACGAGGTTTTTATCTTTTTCGCTCGCTCAAAAGAAAGTAAGAGCCTTGTTTGAAATGCTCGACTTCTGTACATTTGTACTTTCCTCGTACACTTTTGCGCCGAATATGTAACTGTTCAATTGAGACATTTTGTACTCTTGTGCCACGAACAAGGATCCAGTGGCTAGACGAGCAAGTCTTGATGTCTCATCACCCATCATTAAGAGCTGAGAATATAGATAAATTAATTAGATTAGTTGTAAAGTTTGAGTGTAATGTAACGTTATATAACAGCCATTTTTATTATAATTACCTCTTGTGACAACCACAACCTAAATTCGCTATCTGATTGTACCATTGTTTTTCGTCTTTTATTGTTCTCACAGGCTTCATATTTTCTGCATATTACAAATTAATCATGTATTAAATAATCTAAAATATTTTAAAATAATTTAAACTTACTTTTTCCATTCTTCGACATCTTCATGTGTGTCAAATGGATAACGAGCTACTTGTTCATGTTGCAAACTAGTTAATTTCACTCGTTTTCCTATCACATGACCACCATCATCGACGAACTCATCAGTGTCATCAACGCTGGTCGAGTCTGGCATATATTCCCGAGTATATATTAATGACTCCATAGTGATGTATTCCTCTGAAATTGATCCTGCAATGTATCGCGTATTCTTGACGTAATCTTTAAAAACTTTAATCAATCTTTCAAATGGATACATCCACTGATATCTAACTGGACCATAAAGAAGTGCCTCGTCGCATAGGTGTACCAACAAATGAACACTTATGTCATAGAATGTTGCGGGAAAGTACTTCTCCAACACATAAATCGCTTCGGTCACCACCAATTTTACGGACACTATGTGTTCTCGATTGACTACCTTCTCACACAAGAGTGAGAAGGTAATACAAATTTACATAATAGCCATACGCAAATCCTTGTGCTTGGAGAAATAGTGCTTAAACAATAGAGGAACCAATTGCATGATCACATGCCAATCATGGGACTTACACTTATGTAAATCATGAGTAGCATAATTCACAATCCTTTGCAAGTTGGACAAAAAATTAGCTGGGCCCTTCAAATTATATATTGTGTCTAAAAGCACCTTCCTTTCCCCACTCGTCAATGTAAACGCACCAGGGGGAATTATTGTCCTTAACCTACTATCTTCTTTCAACCATAGTTATGGCTTAAGTTTCAACGATTTAAGGTCTTTTCTTGCATTTTCTCCATGCTTAGAATAACTCCCCCCAAGGCAAGTGTTCACAATATGTTCAGTGAGGTTCTTCTCTTCATGCATCACATCCAATACATGGCTCACTGGGTTATTCTTCCAGTAAGGAAAGTCAAATAAAACTAGCCTCCTAGACCATGACTTTCTTGTCTCAGTTTCATTCCCAGTTGGGGTCTTTTTATGCTTGACATTTTTAAATTTGGGATTCTTACCTGGCATATTAGGGCCACATTCATAAGATTTACTTTCAATTTCTGAACCTGAAAGTTGTCTCGGCGGTAGCCTATGTTCAACCCCGCCCAATAAAAAAATTGAAACCTTTCTCAAATCTGAAACTATAAGCCGGGGGTAAAAACCTCCTATGGAAATGGTATACATTTTTTTGAGCTTGCGGATAAACTTAGACATTCATTCTCCTCTCCACAAATTGGACACCCCAAATAACCATGTACAACACAACTGGATAATGTCGCATAAGCTAAAAAATCATGAATTGCCCACATCAACATAGCTTTCAGCGTAAACTCTTCTTTTCTAAAAGAGTCACATAATTGCACACCCTTTTTCCACAAATCATTTAATTCTTCTACCAAAGGAGCTAGGTAGACATCGATGTCATAACTTGGTGCCTTTGGCCCAGGTACCAACAAAGACATCATCAAAAATTCAGGTCTCATACACTGTGAAGGAAGGAGGTTGAGTGGGGCTAGGATCATTGGCCATACACTCTGATGGTGCTTAGATTTCCAAATGGATTGAAACCATCTGTTGATATACCCAAATGAATGTTGCGATATTCTCGAGTAAAATTTTGATAATCATAATTCATCCTCCTCCAAGCTGTAGAATCAATAGGATGACGCATGAGATTATCCCTACTTATGCTCTAGCATGCCAAGTTATTGCCTCTGTTATACATGGTACTATGAAAAATAGCTTTAATCTGGGCCCAATGGTAAAATATTTCAACACTTTTTGAGGCACTTTTGAGCATGTGCCTTCCTTTCCAGTAGATTGGACATATCTAGGTTCACCGCATACCGGACAACGATCGAGATTTTCATACTCATTTCGATATAGTATGCAGTCATACACACAAGCATGAATCGATTAATACTTCATTCCCAAACCTTTCAAACTGTTCTTCATAACAGGATAGCTATTTGAAAGCATATTCTGCTTGGGTAGTAAGCCCTTCACCCAATTCAGAATTCATGTCACGCTATTGCCAAACAAACCGTACTGCATCTTGAAACTGTGCAAACAAACCATGGCATGTAAAGTTGTTTGATCTTTCTCACAGCCAGAGTATAACGGTTAGGTCGCCTTAAATTTTAAACTTTGGTAGTAATCGTCAAGGTTTATCGTGATATCTTCACGAGCACTTGAACCTTGTACATCATCAGTAACCTCATTCTCCTTCACTTCATAAACTCTGTATGCATAATCATCAACTAAATCCTCTATCATATTATGATCTACGTCGTCCCCTTCTATATCTATCCTACTTGTTGAAGGCTGTTGTGAAGGTTGTTCGGGGACAAAAGTAACTTTTAATTCATCGTGAAAACTCCAAAATCGATAAATATCTTGCATACCCTATCTTAACAAATGTAGTTCAACTGTTTTCCACTCAAACATCTTACCATTCTTACACCTAGCACACGGACACGGAAACTCTTCATCATTATGACATCTCTTTGCGTATTTCACAAATTTATTAGTATCTCTGCGAAACACATCCCCCATCCTATTTGTCTCACCCATCCACTCTTTGTATTTCGGATATCCCATTATAGCTACCACAACTAATCACCTATTAAAGGTAAGAAGCGTATATTCATGGATTAGTTTAAACAAAACTTAGATTTATAGTATGTTTCATTTAATTATTTCTCATTTATATTCGATTTTAAATTTCAAATTCAAATTTAATTTATAATAGAAATTCTCATTTCCTCCATCTCCTCTAAAGGGTGAGTGGTCCTATCCCATTCAAGACCGCATATTTCTGTAATATACTTAACCTCTCATGCAAATTGTTACAATTTGAGAAAAATTCGGCAGTATATCCACGTAGTTTTCCAAGTACACGACGTAGATTGGCATGTGTGAGTGGTATTTCAATTGATCAATTGAAATACCAATCACACTTGTCAATCTAGTATGTACCTAGAGAACATTAGGATACGACTGCAGAACTTCCTCCAAAAGTAACAACTTTAAGCCACTAAGAATATTATTATACAGAAATTATGTAGTCCCAAACTGTCCAAACGGGATAATTCGAAAGATCTCATTACATGGGTAATGACTCTCGAACGGGTCTAAGGGCTATTGAATGCGTACGTATAAGAACTAGAAGGCTAGTATCTACGCGCAGTATATGTAATTTCAAGTATGTTTTATTTAATTATCATACTATATATATATTGTTCGTTATACAAAGTAATTTTCAAAAAAAGTTGAAAAATCCCACCCCATATGGACAATAATCCAGTGGTCATGCCACTTTTAAAATTAACCGACCCAACATCGATCCACTATAATCCAACCACAATGGAAACAACAAATGTGCATCCCGTACTCCTAATTCATTTATTCAATTAATTATTTTCATCAATTAAAATAATAATTAAAGTATACAATTATTAATTTACTAATTTACAATGAGAGGCAATCCTACTTGCATATGAAAGGGGCACTAATTTTTAATTTACTAAAAAAATTAACAACCAATCAATATCTAATTAATCATTTCTTTTACAAGGGGCACTACAATATGAGGGCCAATATCTAATAAATTAATAAAAATTTAATTTAAAAAAATACACACACGCACATATATACACACACAGCCCCACACCCCCTCCCCCCCACGGCAACTACCCACCACACAGTCACACACACACACATATACACACACGTGAACATACACACACACACACACACACACACACACACACATATATATATATATATATATATATATATATATATACACGCACATACACCCCTCCCCCCCCCCCCCCACACACACACATGCACATTTACACGCACATATACATAAATGGAGGAAAAATAGATAAAGAAAACATACCAAAGTCGTAGAGAGATAGAGAGTGCAGTCGCTAGAGAGGGAGAGAGAAATGGAGGAAATTATAATCGGTGGGAAAAAATAAGAGGGAGGGTTTTTTTACTGAGAGAATTGTCACGGACATGTCACAGTCCTTGACCGTGACAACTTTACAGGATTGTCACGATCAATGATCGTGACAAGCCTTTGTCACGGCCTTATCGCTGTCATTGACCGTGATAAAAAATGCATGTTTTTTTGTCACGATCAATGACCGTGACAAGGTTGGCCGGTTGAAGTAACCATTTTGGTGTAGTGAGAGTATTGGTATGTACGACTGGTTGGCCTAGACTTCCTTCTATTTTCCCTAGCGACTTCAACGCTAAGTGGGGTGGGAGTAGATAATGCCTCCTAATCTAACAAACTTCTTCTTGATATAGGATTTGATTGAATCTTTACGGATGATGCTGGAACCTTTGTGGCAGCGCCACGGACCGTTTACCCGTCCTCCATAATCTGTTGGAGGGTCTTAGTATGTGTTTGGGGATTATCTAAAATGGTTATTAAAACAAGTAGTTAGGAATATCTTGTAAGAGGAGACTGGTCAAAGGTGGCTCGTTTCTTTCGACACCATGGAGGAGGGTATTGTAGTTTCGACAAATCTTGTCAAGGCATACCGTTGCATGGAGTGCATTCGGAGCACTAATCAGGAATGGGAGACCTGGGGACCTTCAGGAACAGGAAACGATGATGAAGCGGTCCGCCTAGAAATTGAGGGTAATATTTTTTGGATGTTGGCGGTAGTATTTGTGAAGTTGGTGAATTCATATTTGTGGTTATTTGTTTTGGTATGTTTTAGGATTTTTCTATGAAGTTGGTTATTTGCTAGAGACTAGGTAGGCTGTTGGGGGAAATGTAGGTTGATTTCGTAATTGGGTATGTTTGACTCCTTCTACTAATATTTCATCTAACGGTTGTGTACCTTGATTAAAAATAAAAGTGATTTTGATAATATTTTAATGTGTCTTTGTTGAATTTTTGTGTTTGAACTATCTATACCAATTGCTAAGGCATACATAATCCTTTTGTTCTTGTAAATGATGAGATGGACTGCCATTTTCGGAGGTTATAAAAGAATAGCATTTTGTGAAAAAGAAATAACTGTGCCAATGTGTGGCGTATGGGATGTATAGTACCTCTGAGGGTTTTAAAAATTCCACTAGTTTTATTTTGAAAAGATTTATTTTGAGAAGATCAGATCCCACATAGTTCTGGGAAAGGGAAATGAAGAATTTTTTTTTAGAGAATAAAAGGGGGATGAGAAGAGTCATAGCGCACCGAGGATTCGAATTAAGGGTAGAATTTCTTGAGACATTCCAAACTAAATGGACGCGTCATCTCTTATCCGTCGACATCTCTGAGCATAGCGGCACCGACTGATAAGGTTTTATTCACGATGTAGGGGTCTCTCCAATTAGGTTTGAACTTCCCTCTAGGATCCTAGACAGGTTCTATAACTTTTTTGAGATCAAGATCTCCTTCTTGGACACCGCAGTCCTTAAATTACTTGTAGTATGATCACACGATCCAACTATGGTGTGCATGTATGTGGTATAGATCCTTAAGCCTCTTTTCATAAAAAAGTAAGAGTTCGATGCCCGTCTTTTTCGTTAATTCTGCTTTCGAGCATGACACGTAAGTAAGTTACTTCTAGTTTAATGGGGATAATCGCTTCTATGTTGTATACTAGAGAATAGGGGGTAGCCCTAGTTGATGTTATGATAGAGGTGTGGTAGCCCCATAGGGCCTATGGGATTCGATTGGCCCAATATCTGTAACTTTCAGTCATCTTGTTCATAATGGTTTTAAGGATATTATTGATGGCTTCGGTAGTGCCATTAGTTTGGGGCCTGTAAGGAGAAGTATTGTGTCTTTGAATTTCATACTCATTGACCAATTCTGTGACCTCGGTTTCAAAGTGGAGCCCATTATCGGATACTAATTCATGGGGAATCCCCTAGTGACAAATGATGTTCTTTTTGATAAACTTGGCAACTTTATTTGCATTCTCCATTACATAGGACTCGTCTTCGACCCATTTTATGAAATAGTCAATAGTGACTAGGATGAACTCGAATGATGGAAGCTTTGGGAATAATCTTACCTATGATGTCTATGCCCCGGGTGGAGAAGGGCCACGGAGAGGCCATGTTGTACAATTCTTAAGGAGGCAAGTGTTGGAGGTTGGCAAACTATTACAATTTGAGGCATCTTTGAACATAAGTAATGAAGTCTTGAACTATGGTAGTCCAATAGTACCCTTGACCGATGATCTTCTTGGCAAGCATGTGTCCATATATCTAGGCCCCTCATTCCTTGTTGTGGATCTTCTGCCTCATTCCTTTAATATCAGCACCTATTATGCAAGAAAATGGGTTCCATAAAAGTTTATGTTAAAAAGTGATTTGTCATAGATAATATACTGGGAAGCCAATTCGCAAAGGGTTGCACGGTCTTTCTTATTTGCATCTCGGGGATACCTAAAATGTTTGAGGAGGTGTAAAATATCATAGTACCGAGATTCGTCCATGTCAGAGTCTTTTTTGATAACTGGATTAATGTGGTAGAAGTGAGTGGGCACAGCCTATTTCTGAACCAGGAAAGGGGCCATTATTATTCCCTCTGGCATATCGACCATAGAGGCCAGGGTTGTAAGAGTGTCAGCTAGGCTGTTCTTTGAGAAAAAAAGGTAATAGAAGGTGACATCTTTGAACTGGTAGGCGAGCTCTTCTAGGTGGGCATGGAAGGTAGGAGCTTCTCATCTTTGACTTTTTATTTTTTGAGAACTTATCCGATAATGAGGGCAGATTCTCCATAGACGCCTAGGTGCTTGATGCCTTTCTCAAGGGCGATCTTTAGACCTACATGCATGCCTCGTATTAAATCATGTTGTTGGTCCGAGGAAAGTCCAGCTTGATGGTAATGGGGGTATGAGAGTCATCAGGAATAATGAGGAGTATCCCAATGTCGTACCCTTTCTTGTTAGCAGCTCCATCGAAGAACATCGATCATATAAGATCCTCCTAAGAGGAGAAAAGAATGTTTTCATCTCGGAATTAAGACACCCATGCATTGGTTCCTTCCATGGCATGATTGATAAGGTAATCGGAGATGACCCTCCCCTTCATGGCTTTCTACATGACGTACACAATATCAAACTCAGCTAGTAATATCAACTACCAATCCATTTGGCTTGATGGAGTGATTTCTCTAACATGTATTTGATGGGATCTATTCGTCATACTAGTCTAATGAGAAAGGCAAGCATGTAGTGCCATAATTTCTATGTGATCGAAACTAGAACGACACATGCCTTATCTAAATCAGTGTAATTAACTTCGTACTCGGCCAGTTTTTGACTAGCATAATAGATGGCTCTTTCTGTTGGTATTTTTCAAGGTATTGGGCCAACAAAGCCCCTATTTTAGTATCAGCGACGGTCAAGTACAGGAGGAGGGGAACACCTGGCTGTGGAGGCATGGGCACCGACGATAGAGTGATGTATCATTTGATTTATTCAAAGGCTTCTTGGCAAGCCTTGTTCCAAACTTTGGTTGAATCCTTTTGGAGAAGTTTGAAGATATTTCCACAGATAAAGTTCAGTTGGTTAGAGAACCGACTGATGTATTATAATTTACCCAGGAATCCTTGGACTTCTTTCTCTGTCCGAAGTGGTGGCATCTCGAGTATGGATTTAAGTTTGGTGGGGCCCACATTAATCCTTTATCAGTAACCATGAACCAAAGGTGTTTTCTTTTAGTGACGTCGAAAACAAACTTTTGTGGGTTGAGCCGCATCTGATACTGTCGTAGTCTCTCGAAAAACTTCCAAAGGGAGGGAATATGACCTTCTCGAGTCTTGGACTTTAAGATCATGTCGTCCACATAAAACTTAACTTCTTTATGAATAAGGTCATGTACGATGGTTATCACAACCCTTTGGTAGGTAGTCTCGGCATTTTTTATCCCAAACACATGACAGTGTAGAAAAAATTTCCCTAGGGGGTGATGAAGGCAGTTTTCTCTTGACGGTCAGAGTGCATCTTGATCTGGTTGTAACTGGAAAATTCGTCGACAAATTATTTGAGGGTTTGGCTAAACATATCCTCATTTATTTCACTTTTAAAATCCTAATTTATTTCAAGAAAAATAGAGTCATTTTCCATATCCTCATTTTCAAGGAAAATAACGTCGAGAACCTCATCAAAAGAGGTCTCATTTACATTTACATCAGGAAAAGGAGAAATAGAAACATGTGAAGAATTTACTTGAATGGGATAAATTGCAGGGTTTGGCTGGGCTTGAGCAGGCTTGACTGTGATGGCATGCCAGTTTCGGAGAGGCATATCTGTAGTTTTGATATGGGTAGACGGGTTTGATGGCACAGCATCTTAGTGGATTATGTAGAGACTCAGACCCAATGTTTGTAGGTCAAAGGATTCCTCTGAGTCACTTCCTTCTAAGTTCTTAGTAATTGCCATAGTTTGCTCAGTCAAAGGTTATACTTTATATTTTCAGTCTTCATCCTAAGTGTTATTATCTTGAAAGAAGATCTCCAACCCCGGCTTCATCTTCTTGTCCGCGTGGGCATACCACGATTCAAAGAATCCACAAAAAGGGAAGTCTTCACCCTTCTTGACAAATCTTCCATTCAGAGAGTCCCCTGAAATAGTCTTTTCATTCTCTAAGCTTATTATTGGTCATAGTCGGTGCAGTGCTTTGAGTTCAGTTGATGAAAGTTGGTAACCCATACCACATAGGGAAAAGGTTTATTTTAGGATTATAGGGTCAAAGATTACCTGTTGGCATCGCCCTATCCCCATTCTAGTAAAGAAGTGCATATTCTTGAACATCTGAATTACACTGACATTGCCATGAGGAATGTGCTCTAGACAGACTCGATCTTTAAAGTTGTCCCCTGTTGGGATAGGTAGCTGACCAATTCTGAGATCAGAGAGGAATATGGCATTGGTCCCATACTGAATCTCCAATACTGGATTATTGATTCTGGAATCATCCGAACTGTCCTCATCCCCCATAATGGTGATGACTTAACCTTTAGCTGAGAACTTTATTTTTTTATGTAAAGAAGAGGATACCCCTAGAATGTTGTGGAGACATGGACGACCAAGGATCAGATTGAAACAAGAGGTTATATCGATGACTTAAAACTCAATCAAATGGTTGATAGGGCCAACCCCTAGTGTGAGTCTTATGTAACCCATTACTTCTCGATGAGTGTTGTCATAAATAAACATGGCAGTGGGTGTGGGAGTGAGATCACTGACTTTTAATCCCAGGCAATTGAAGGTGTCGAGTGGATAGACATTGGGAGAGGATTCAAAGTCGATAAGTGATAGTGGGATAGTCCTTTACAAAACTTCGGCAGAGATGTTAAGGGAATATTTGTAATCAGGGTTGAACTTCATGATTTCTTCTTAAAAAAAAGAGGAGTCTGGTTGAGGTTAAAGATCCAACCATACCCACAGCTTCTTCAGGAGTAGTAGAGGGAGAAACTGTTGATCCAGTGAGGAGCTTTATCATGGTATTTTGATGCAGCTAAGAGGACATGAAGAGTATCCATAAATTCATATTGGTTTGAGTTTTCTTAATCTAGTCGCGGCCTTTGCTTTCCTCAATAGTTATTTTTGGCATTGGGAGCTTTTCTGGAACTCCCTTTCCTTTATCTACCCCAGTTGAATGGGGAATCATATCTTTATAGTACAGCCTTGATTTGATCATGTGGTTCACAAGAATAAGAACCCCATGGTTTCATCTAATTCGGGCTAAATGAACCCTTTGTTGATTTTTCCCTATAAATCTTTAAAAGAGATCCTTCGGCGTAAATTGGCAATTGAACTAGCTTATTTATGATTCGATTCATCATTGAGCTATCAAAGTCACCCCCCCCCCCCCCCCCCGTTCGGTGGTGATGATGTATTCCTTCCAAGAGTAATCAATGCATTCAACAACCTCAATGTCTTCATCATGTAAGTCTTCCCACTCAGGGAGGAAATGCAGGAGTCAAGGGACCAGTCGTCCCTGAAGTTTCACGGCTATGAGTTGCTTATGAATGCCACAGATTTCTCCTATCTAGAAAAACATATCATCCATGATTTGTACAACATCATATAAACTGAATTTTTCAATGGTTACTTCCCATTCATTTTATTTTTGAGCCCACTTACGAGTTTCCATTAATAGGACACTGAATTTCTAAAATTTGATGGACATCTCGGATGGCAATTTTAGCCCGAACTCTTTGAGTGGGTCAAACACAAGAGGTAGTTCCATGCCTCCCCCCAGATCGAGTGTGGAAGGAAATTCAAACCCTTGTAAGAAGTTATAGAGCTTAATCATCAAAGCATGACTGGCAAACCTTGAGAGATTTGGGCGAGACGACAAAGATGATGGGTGATTTGACAAGCACAATTTGGGTAAAAAGGTCCAACTCAGTTTTTTTTTAAGAAGATGGCATTTGTTTCGATTCCATGGGTTGGAAGTAGGTTGTGATTGGTGTTGGTCTTGGGATTACTTGGAGGCGCGATGATACCTTGGGCTATCAGGCCTTGGATCATATTTTTGAGATGAAAGCATTGGCCAATGGTTTGACCTGTGACTTGGGAAAATCGCAAATGGTTTAATTTTTTAAGGAGTGAATTTGGTAACGATCGAGGTTCTAATGGTTTGATAATATTTTGGGTTAGCATAGCCTGGTAAACTTTTGACAGGGGAGCATTGAGTTCGGTATACTCTTTTCTGGTAGGATTGGGGAGACTTTAGTGCCCAAGAGGTAGAAGGTTGTGATATATTGTTGTGGTTGAGACCGAGGCATTAGCGAGCTTCTCATACTTCTTCGGTGTAAACTGTCCAATCAGCTTCTTTGGTTTAGATTCCACCTTGGCGATACCTTCTTAGATTTTTACACCAATCTCTCGGAGGGCTCAGAAGTGTGGGTAGTACTATCCTCCCATAGATGAGGCAAGAACTTATTCTTCCCCATGTTCATTTGTTCCTCCTTTAAGGGTTTATTGGTTATTGTGGTAACTTTCTCTCTCCACCTTCTAATGAACCTACTGACTAATTCCTCGGGGGTTTTCTTTAGCAGCCTTAGGTCTCTGTGTGTGACCTATAACTCTTTGTTGTATTTTTACTGAGATATGAATTCTCGAGCTACATCTTCCTAGATACGGATCTTAGATTCTTCGATACATAAGAACTATTGAAGGGAACTTTATTTTATGATCTGCTAAAACATTTGGGATATTATTTCCTCAAAGCCACCAAGAAGGCTCATGGCTTGGTGATAGCTTCATAGGTGCATAATTGGGGGCCCGCTATTGCCAAACTTCTCAATGTTCGGCATCTTGAACTTCTCTGACAATTTGGTTTTGGGATAAGGAGACATATGGGTGTAGTCCTTGTAGTTTTCTTTGACAGTAGTTTGAGGTATTTCTTGACCATCTCTAGTTCCTCTTCCTTAGGATCCACAAGTATTGGCAAATTATCCCATCGTTAGTTGAGGTTCAAAATCGAGAGATGAGTAAGCGGTAACTCATTTACAAGTGGGGCATGCGAGACATACGAGTATTCTTTTAGGACCCAAATTGGCTCAGGGGTAGGTAAACCCATAACACAAGGAAAGAGGATCTCATGTTCATTTTCTTCTAGATTCTGGGCTCGATGTCGCTGCATCTCTTGGACATCAGTTTGAAGGTTATCAATCTTGGCACTGAGCGAGTCTAGGATGGCCATTAGATCTGGTTAAACATTTGATGTTTGATCGGTATTCTGCATGGGTAACTTGCAAAGGTGGATCTCAAATTCGGTTAAAGTAGTAGAATAAGCAACTAAACTTCAAGGCCATTTGACGGAAGACCAAAGCCAATAGGGAGCCAGGCCAAAGTCAGGTATGCGATCGCCTTAAGAGGAAAAATGATTGTTGATACAAAAATTAGTCAGCTGACGTGGACCAGTTATATAAAGACATGCATTCTCCAACATGGGACACGTTCAAATACCGATCTACTCAGTGTATCGAGCTACTTAGCGTACCGAGCTACAAAGCATATCGAGAAACTTATAGGGAATGCCAAACGACCAGACAGATTCAATGCTTATTGTATTATAAGTCATTCCTTACCATGTACAGATGTAAATGCCAATTCGATAAAGGCACACTATCTATTCACATTGGCAACTCAAAGGCTATAAATACATTACAATACCCTCTTGGCAGGGCAAGCGAGAATAGTCAAAACTAAGGCAAGACACCCAGTAATACAAATCAGTGTACGTAGGCCATTTTCTCATGGTTGAACCACTTTAAAAATCTCTTGTCTTATTTCTTTACTCATATTTATCTATGATTAATAAATTAGATCAAATCTAATCTTTTACATCAACATATTGGTGTCCTCTATGGGAAACGACTATATATAGCATTTTTTTATCAAAAACACATCACCAATGGCTGAAATCCCAGAATCCAGCAATAGGAATAATCACTGTTCTAAAAAACCCGCCTAGGCTTGAGGCTTGGGAGAAACGCCCCGCCTTAAGATTTTGACGCCTTATGCTTGGTAAAACCCTTAAGGCGTACTTTTTCTCTAAAAACAACAATGCTTTAGTGAAACGATATCGCCTTTTAAAGATTTTTTTGCAAACCAGGCCATTATCTCATCCAAAATAATCAAATAGTATTTTTATTTGCAAATATTCAGACATATTTTTATGATATGTACAATTTTAGTATTTTAATAGCCTTGTTATGGTTAAAAAATATTAAAATATATTAAAAAGACCTAAACGCCTTTTCACGCCTTTTTATGCCAAGGCCCGCCTAGGCTTCTAAGGCTTGGCCTCCACGCCTCGATCATGCCCCGCGTTTTTTAGAACCTTGGGAATAATGATGGGAATCCTCCCAATCCTTATGCACCTCCAAATGTGAATGATTTGACAGGAATCTTAACTAGTCTAGCCAGGGGCAAGAAGTTATGCAAGAAACTATACGACAGTTAGCTCGGAACTTTCAAAATGGAGTATCTGCTCAGACAGGATAAAAAAGCATCTAGAGAAGCATGCATCTGTCGTCTTCATGACACACTGAGCCACGATCTATGTCACGATCCAAACATACTGAATTCAATTATTTTAAGAATTTAAGAGATCCATCCTACCTCCCGGTGTAACTTCCTCTATAAGAATTTTGGATTCTCAGGAAGACATCACTCTAATGCCAAAGAGACTAAGTGATCTAAAAAGGTTGAGCAGAGCCTATCCCTTTAACCATTTGGGCCCCAGGGGGAAAAGAAATCCCCCTCGGTTTGTGTCGAGAAATTCTAAAAGACCAAATGATTTAAGGAAGGCTCAGCCCAATCACCTCCAAACCCAAAACCTGCCACTCGAAGAGAAAGACCCCAAGAGGAAAATTATGCGCGATCTGTTGCTCGGGAAAATACTAATAAGTCAGGGGCTGGAAATAATTCTTGGAAAGGATCTATTCAGAGGTTAGAAGACAGGTTAAAAGAGATGGCCAAGGTCAAGAACCCTCTTTAAAGAACCTTTATTAAAGGATCTCCATTTATACAGGCGATTGTGGATTTTCCCACACCAATAAAGTTCAAGGCTCCTGTGGTCACACAGAAGTACGATGGAAAACTGATTGGGCATAAATATTGTATATTTATTCCCCTAATTTCAGTACATTTGTGAACCCGAGTGATGTAACATATATGGATTTGATTCACATTTATGCTACTAACCTTCGTGGCAAGTATTTCGTGTTTCGGGCTTCTCTTATTGGTTTTACAGGTTAATTATGCAAGCAGTGCAAAAGAGGAAGCAAGACAGTGCAAGAAAAGCTAAGAAGGAAAGTTCAAGGTCAATTCGGTAATTTCTCAGCCCGATTCGGAAGGATAAGTCAACTGGAAAGTTGAAGAGCTCGTAACAACGAGAACACTGGAAGAAACGGCACCCAAATCCGAGCTACGGTTGAAAAGTTATGCTCAGTTGAAGTTGAAGAAAAATCCAAGAAAAGAAGAGAAAAGGTAGAAAAATTCTAAGTGTTGAACTCCAGGCCAGCACACATTCGCGAACCCCAACCTGAACCGGTTCGGGGGGGCGAACCGGTTCGCAGGTACCCCTGAACCGGTTCGGGGTACCTGATACGCGAATTTTGCCTTTTATGCTGATTTGTTCCCAAGTCTCCTATTAGGTTTTAAACACTCCAATATTGTAGGGAACGTAGGTCACATCTTAGAAGCAGCCATTAGGAGTAGTTTTACTCAGTTTTTGATAGAGAAGAAGAAGGAGAAACATCTAGGAACATCAAGAGATTATATTGCTTCAAGATTTCACTGTGTCGGGTTTGCTTTTCACGTTTAATTCAAGATTCTTGTTATTGTTCTTGCATGCGTATTTTCCGTAGTTGATTCAAATTATTGCTGCATTCATCATATATATATACATGTTTAGATCTAGTTTTATCATGAATTCATACACATGCAACGTTATTCTTTCATGCGTTAGTCCATTTAACATGTCCGGCTAGGTTTTAAAGGTTGGGATGCATGAACCCAACCTGATGTGTTAGTGTATGTGTATAACATTAATCCGATGAATTTAATGATTAATTTTGATCGTATCGTGTAATTTCATAATAATTGTGGATCTTTATATCTTGTTTGCCCTTGGGTACTCGTGATGATTTAGGGCATAATTTGAATGTAATTACCGCGATACCGATTTACTCATCCTCAGATTAGGTATGACACGGGCTTGAACCTCGTATACATAATGCTTGGGAGTACTAAATTCCGGGTTTGAATTAATCGGATAAATTTATGATTGACGTTGTCACTACACTACACTAGGGTTGGGGGATTGTATTCCCATCCTATTTTCTCATCATTTAAGTTTAGCAATTTCAATTTAATTCCTCATTCCTCATTCAGATAATTTAGTTAGTTGCATATCTCATCATAATTTTATAATTGCATTTAGTTTAATCAATCCCAAAAAACAAAATCAAATCTCTTCCTTTCTTTTTAGAGTCATCGTTAGGATTCCTCCGTCTTATCCCGTCGTCACAACTCCATTGTCCTTTTTCCCTGAGGATCAATACCCGACTTGTCGGATTATTACTTGAACGACAGGCTTACACTTGAGCCTAGAGAGTACACACTTTAGAGACACATTCTGAGTCGTGTCAAGTTTTTGGCGCCGTTGCCGGGGAATTAGGTAGACTTAGGATTAGAGTGAGCCAATCCAAAGCGTTGACCAAAAATTCAAAAATTCAAAAAAAAAATATATATAAAAAGCACAAAAAGATTCACCACCATCTCTCACAAGCTTAATGCAAAATTCTGAAACCACTCCCACACCCCATAATACTCCAACCAGCATTCACGAAAATCCACTTGTTGAGTATAATCCCGATAGTCCCCACACTCCGAACGCCCCACAGTTCTGGATCCCACCTCCCACACCGTCGCAGTCAATCTCTAGTAACACTCCCTTCTCCTTCGTAGGACACACTTCGAGCACACCCAGTGAGAGCGCCGAATCGTCAAGTGAGAGAGAGATGTCGCAACATAGTAATGCACCTACCGGTGAGGACGAGCTTCCGTACCGCCCGTTGAGAGAATTCTTATATCCTGAGCGCACTGTCACTCCAGGATGCATTATACTCCCGTATAATGCCGGGCAGTTCCGTTTCAAGAATGGGATGATCCAGACGCTACCACATTACCACGGTATGGATTCTGAAAATCCATACCTCCATATAAGGGAATTTGAGGACGTGTGTGATACTCTCAATGATCAAACCTGCACACAAGAGGTAATCCGCCTCAAACTCTTCCCCTTCTCGCTTAAAGATAAAGCCAAAGCTTGGCTATGGTCTTTACCTCCAAGCTCGATTCCATCCTGGAATGAGCTACAGTCTAAATTTCTCAAGAAATTCTTCCCAACACATCGAACAATCTCTATCAAGGCTCAAATTCAAGCGTTTAGACAACATGAAAATGAGCCATTCCATCAATGTTATGAACATTTCAACGAGTTAGTGGCTTCATGCCCCCATCATGGATTTGATCCATCGCAAATCATCTCCTTTATCTATAATGGGTTAAATCTTAACTCCAAACAACTTGTTGAAACTATGGGAAGCGGTCCGTTTGTCGATCTAGATGCCCATGATGCTGATCTTCACATGAGGTATGTCGCCGAGACTACCCAATCTTGGGATACCTCTGACCCGAACGCCCAAAATCGAAATCGACAACCCACCACTGCTCCATCGGCGTCCGGCCTATTCCACGTAGATAAGAATTCTATGACGGACAGTCGATTGGACACCATGGAGAAAGGATTGCGAGACTTATGTGAGATAGTTGGAGCTATCCAAAACCCTGTCGTGAAGGTGTGTGCGATTTGTGAGGCAGGACATTCAACTGAGGAATGCCCGACGATACCCGCCTACAAAGTAATGTTGCAAGAGCAAGTTAGTGGTATAGGAGGCTATAAGGGTAATTTCGGTGCCCCGCACGGGAATTCATACAACCCTTCGTGGAAAAACCATCCCGGTTTTAGCTACGGGCAACAACATGCCGCAATGAACCCTCCTTCGCATGTTGCCCCTCCTCCACCACAATAATTTCAACAAGCTCCGCACATGCAAGGACATGTGCAAGCACCACCACCTCATGGAAATTATATCCTGCCACAGCGGAGAACTCTCGAGGATACCATGAATCAATTCATTGCAAGCCAAACTGCAAACAATGCCAAATATGATCGTCTGATCGGCGACATAAATGCAAATCTGTCAAAAATAAAATCCTCGTTGAGTGTTCAAGAGAAGGGCAAGTTCCCTGCCCAAGGCCAACGACCTCCCCAAGGTCAAACTAGTGTTAGCTCCACATCCACTGAACATCAGGAGCAATGTCAAGCAGTGACCACTCTTCGTAGTGGAAGAGTCGTTGATTTATCACCTCCTCCACACGACACAACAAAAGACAAGGAGATTTCACCCGGTACGAAAGAGGCTGAAGATGTCCCCTTGAACGAGAGTGATAAGGAAGACACTAGTGAGCCTGAGGTGGTAGTGAAACCACCCTCCGCAGCACCATTTCCTCGAAGGTTGATTCCCGCTCAATAAGGGAATCCACGTGATGAAGTGTTAGAAGTACTTAAGCAAGTCAAGATGAATCTACCCTTTCTTGACGCCATCAAACAAATTCCATCTTATGGAAAAGTTATCAAATATTTGTTGACGGTAAAAAGGAAGATGAAGGTAAAAAAGAATGTATTTCTAGCTCAGAACGTGAGCTCCATTCTACTAAATGATCTCCCGCCTAAATTCAAAGATCCCGGTGCACCCACTATATCCTGAATCATTGGAGATAATAAAATTGAGAAAGCCTTACTTGACTTGGGAGCAAGTGTAAACATACTCCCTTACTCCATCTACAGGCAACTTGATTTGGGCGACCTCAAGCCCACAAAGGTCACTCTCCAATTAGCGGATCGATCAGTGAAGATCCCACGAGGCATAGTCGAGGACGTGATCATCCAAGTTGACACTTTCTACTTCCCGGTAGATTTTGTCATTTGGGACACGGAGCCCTCCTTCAACTCGAGCAATCATGTTCCCATCATCCTTGGGCGCCCTTTCTTGGTTACAGCTAATGCAATCATCAATACAAGAAATGGGAGAATGCAACTCACTTTTGGGAACATGACCTTGGATACTAACATCTTCCATATAGGCCAAAATGCAGGGGAGGAAGATGATCTTCACGCGGTGAGCCTCATAGACGAGGTAATAGAAGAGTACTTTGAGAAAAATTTATGTGGCGACGCTTTAGAATCCTGTTTAGTGACGAGTTATGAGTGTGAGGGGACGTATACCCACTTCGAGAGGGAGGTTGGAAGGTTGAGAGAATTACTCGACGAGAGTACGTCGGACGAGGACGTGAGAGAGGTTAATTGGGTTTCTAGGTTCGAGGAATTACCTCCGAGGGATACACACATGGCTCCCTCCAGTGAAAAATTTCCAACCCTCGAACTAAAGAAACTCCCCTCCCATATCAAATATGCATACCTAGGAGAGGATGAGACATTTCCTGCTGTTATCTCCTCTAGCCTAGATGAAGGGCAGGAGGGTAAACTGTTGAGAATTCTGAGGAAGCACCAAAGTGCTTTTGGTTGGTGCATCGTTGATTTGAAGGGGATAAGTCCTCTGATTTGCACTCACAAGATTCATCTCGAAGAGGATGTGAAGCCCTCTAGAGAAATGCAAAGAAGACTGAACCCCAACATGAAAGATGTTGTGAGAACCGAGATCATCAAACTATTGGATGCCGGGATTATCTACCCAATTTCGGATAGCAAATGGGTGAGCCCTATTCAAGTCGTCCCGAAGAAGTCGGGTATGACTGTGATTGAGAATGCTAAGGGAGAGCTTGTTCCCCAACGCACCACCACTGGTTGGCGCATTTGCATTGACTACCGGAAACTCAATGCGGGAACTAGGAAAGATCATTTCCCCTTGCCATTCATTGATCAGATGCTTGAGAGAGTTGCGGGCCACCCTTATTATTGCTTCCTTGATGGTTATTCCGGATATAATCAAATTGAGGTGGATGTACTTGACTAAGAGAAGACGACCTTCACTTGCCCCTTTGGTACGTTTGCCTACAAACGTATGCCATTTGGCTTGTGTAATGCGCCTGCGACTTTTCAAAGGTGCATGTTGAGCCTATTTAGCGACATGGTCGAGAGAGGACTCGAAGTGTTCATGGACGATTTCAGCGTTTTTGGCACCTCTTTCGATCATTGTTTGGACAAGTTGGAGAAAGTACTTACCCATTGTGTGGACAAAAACTTAGTGCTGAATTGGGAGAAGTGCCATTTCATGGTCACTGAGGGAATAGTTCTTGGCCACATTGTTTCATCCAACGGAATAGAGGTTGATAGGGCTAAGATAGATGTCATAGCTGATCTTCCCCCACCGAAATCGCTAAAAGACGTGCGCTCTTTCTTGGGCCACGCGGGGTTTTACCGAAGGTTCATTAAGGACTTTAGTGCCATCGCTAGGCCCTTAAGCAACCTACTTATGAAGGACAACCCATTTGAGTGGACATAGGCATGCCAAAGCTCCTTTGATAAATTGAAAAACATGCTAGTGTCCGCTCCCATCATGCAAGTTCCGAATTGGTCCTTACCATTCGAACTTATGTGTGACGCAAGCGATTACGCGATCGGGGCCGTTTTGGGCCAACGGAAAGATAAGCAAGCTCATGTCATCTACTACGCTAGCCGGACTCTTACCGGACCTCAACTCAATTATTCTACCACGGAGAAGGAGTTGCTAGCGGTAGTCTTTGCCCTTGATAAGTTCCGTTCCTATCTCATTGGTTCTCCCATTATTGTTTTCACCGACCACGCGGCTTTAAAGTAACTACTTGCGAAGAAAGACGCCAAGCCGCGCCTCATAAGGTGGATCCTACTCCTACAAGAGTTCAATCACTCCATCAAAGATAATAAAGGAGTAGAAAACGTCGTTGCCGACCATTTATCTCAGCTCTCGTCCGACGTACCTAGTGATCCCATACCCATAGACGAGCATTTTCCGGATGAGCAACTATTTGCTACTTCTTCATATCCCTGGTTTGCGGACATAGTGAACTATCTTGTCACCGGAGCCGTCCCTCCCGATTGGACACTGCAAGATAAGAAGAGGTTTCTTAATTGGTCGCGCGTGTTCTTCTACGATGATCCTTTCCTCTTTAAATATTACGCCGACCAAATCATCCGATGATGTGTACCGGATGACGAGATCCTGAAAGTCATCCAGTTTTGTCATTCGGAAGCATGTGGAGGCCATTTCTCGATGAAAAAGACGGCCGCTAAAATTCTGCAATGCGGCCTCTATTGGCCCACAATCTTCCGGGATGCAAATGACGCTTGCAAGTCATGCAATAGGTGCCAACGAATGGGAGCCATTTCTCGACGCGACATGATGCCCCTTACCCCCATACTCATCATTGAGATATTTGATTGTTGGGGTATTGACTTCATGGGTCCCTTCCCACCGTCCTTTGGTTTCCTATACATCCTAGTCGCGGTAGACTACGTTTCTAAATGGGTAGAAGCTATAGCTACTAAGACTAATGACAACAAGGTGGTGATAAAGTTCCTACAGGAACACATACTTTCTCGCTTCGGTGCACCGAAAGCGATAATTAGCGATAATGGCACGCACTTTTGCAATAGGCCATTCGAGAAGCTCGTGAGAAAGTATGGCGTCGTCCACAAGGTTGGGACGACATATCACCCACAAACGAATGGGCAGGCCGAGCTAACAAATCGGGAGATCAAGAACATTCTTGAAAAGACCGTCAATCCTACCCGGAAAGATTGGTCCCTTAGATTGACCGATGCGCTATGGGCCTATCGTACCACATTTAAGAATCAACTTGGCATGTCTCCTTTCCATTTTGTGTATGGAAAACCTTGCCACCTTCCTGTTGAGCTCGAACACAAAGCGTATTGGGAAATTAAGCAATTGAATTATGCTTTAGACAAAGTCGGTGAAGCCCGTAAGCTTCAATTGAATGAGCTAGAAGAACTACGCAATGATGCGTATGAGAACGCCAAAATTTCAAAAGAGAGGATGAAACTTGCTCATGATAGCATCATTCGAAGAAAGGAGTTTCATCCCGGACAAAAAGTTCTTCTCTACAACTCTAGGCTTCACCTCTTTCCAGGCAAGTTGCGGTCACGATGGTCCGTCCCGTTCATCGTTAAGAACGTTTTTCCCCATGGAGCTGTTGAACTACACGATTTAAAAGGGGAAAACACGTTCAAAGTAAATGGACAACGCCTAAAGCCATATCTAGAGGCGTGTGCTGAAGAGGTCGACACAATTTGGTTGTAGGATCCCGTTTACGGGATCAATTGAGCTGAGAAAGTGAGGTCGTCGCACCCCCGACGCGTATGGGTGAAATTGTGTGTATAGGAGTCGTTTGTGAATAGGTTAGTTAGGAGTCAGGAGCCTGAGTTACAAAAGAGATCGGTTAGCACGCATTTCGAGGGAGCTAGTACGTATCACGATGTTGAATTCGAGGATTTTTAGGGAGCCCTAGGGTCTAGAAGGTTTTTAGGGGCCTTATGCACAAGTTAGAGGATGAGAGAGCACTTTGAAATGGAGAGAAGAGTGATTTTCAGCGTTCGGACCAGCTTGCTACCCCGAACCCCAGCCTGAACCGGTTCGGGGGGGCGAACCGGTTCGCAGGTACACCCGAACCGGTTCAGGGTACCTGACAGATTCTTCCCCCCTTCTTTTCCAAATTCATTCCCTTCCCTCCATTCTTTTCCCCTTCTTTCCCCTTCGTTTTTCTTCCCTCCAAATCCTTCCCCCCTTCCCAAATTCAACCCAATTCACCCTTTCCCTCCTCTCCTTCCCACCCTTTCATATTTCCCACCAAAAACCCACCCCTTCACACCTATAAATACCCCACCACCCCTCCTCCATTTCTCACACCAAAACAATCTCCCTCACTCTTTTCTCTCCCATATTTCCTCTCTCTCTCTCCATCTTTCCGTCAATATGTCGCGCCAACGCCACCCCAACCTCCGCCCAAATAAATATGATGATACCACCATCCTTGCCGACCCGGGTAAGGGGGTCTTTCGCTACGTCCAAGAACGTCATTGGGCTGAGCACTACTTCTCGCATACGCGCCCCATTCACATTAAACGTTTCGTGGATTGGGACCACCTTCCGGGCGATGTCACCGCCCTATTTGCTCGTCGCGGGTGGTGCTCTTTCCTCGCCCCTACGAGCAATAACGTCTTTGATGCCTCCATTCGCTAATTTTATGCGACCTTGGTTCGCAAATCCTCCACACTTCACGAGGCGTACCTTGACGGCATCACTATTCCCTTCTCGGCGGCCATCATCGCACGCAAAATGCGTGCCAAAGGGGTGATCCTCCCCGTACCCTTCCAATACCCCAACAACGCTACACCCCATATCAAAGAAGAATGCATTGCCCGCATGGCACCTGGGGTAGAATGGGCGCGAGAATCCTTTCCTATTGGTGGTTTGGCCGCCACGGTGCGCTTCACGCACCTCATTGCTTGTGGGGCCATCCACCAAACCACCAATGACTCGGTGGTCCGGTTACGGCACGCTAATTTCCTCTATTACTTTTTGGACCCCTAGAGCACCATGAACCTTGCCCAACTCTTCTATGCGGATATCCTCAATGCCGCCTACGATGAGAACGGCAAAACTGCACTACCTTACGCCCGTTTCATCACGGAACTATTGATGGAAGCGGGAGTGGATGACCCCCCGGGCAATAAATTCGCCTTCCTCGCCCCATTGGCGACACGTCCACCACTAGAAGCGAACGCCAAATGCGCGTAGCTCACCCCGACCGTCCCATTCATGAAGAGGATGTGCCCGAGGAAGCTCATGACGACCCGATGATGGACGTCGACGAGGAAGAAGTTGAGGATGATGAGGAGGATTCCGATTTCGAGCCCCCGGGGGCAAACTTCAATAGTCGCCTTTCGGCGGTTGAGGCCCGTCTCGACGGGTTCATCAACCAATACAATCAAGACCAAGCGGACTACCGAAGGGATACCCGGATGATGTACCAACTCCAAGTCCACCTTCACCACCTCAACTTTGGCGGTCCGCCTCCACCCTTCTATTATGACCCATATGATCCGAATGCACCCTCCACCTCCCACCCACCTCCACCATGATCTATCATTGTTTTTATATTTTGGTGTAATTGTTAGTTGTGGTAGGGCTTTCACATTGTTCACAGTTGTTTCCCCATTTCTCATGTAACACAGGTTTCTCATTGGTTATAATACAAGCTTGCATTTTTTTCATATCTGTTTGTTTTATTTTTCCGCACTTATTATTCGCTTTGAGTTAGATTTTAGTCCTTTTTTGCTTGAGGACAATGCAAAAGTCTAAGTTCGGGGGGGGTCACAAGTGCGTATTTCTAAAACTTTACAAATTTTCAAAAATGCCCAAAATTTCCAAAAAAATCATAAAATTTTGAAAAATCCAAAAATATTTTTGTTCAAAATAAATAAAAATTGGAATTCAAATTTTTCAAAAATATCATTAAAAGTCGAATTGGAGTCTCAAATTGTAAATATCCAACATACACAAAGCCGAAATTGACCAAAGATGGAAATTGAGCGAAAACTGACGACTTAACGAATTAATGTGGAGATTAACAAACCCGGTGAGATTCGAGCCTATCCTGTTTTGCGAGCTTTTTAAATCAATCCGAGTTAATTGTTAACTCAAGGTTCCTTTTAGCGCTTAATAAGTTGTCAAGGATCTCAATTCCTTCATTTTGATCGGTTTTGAAAAATGTGTGCAATATTGCCTTGAAAAACGTGCCAAATTAGTCTCTAAATTTAAATTCACCTCGAAACGCATATGGTAACGCAATTGGCAATTTGGACAATGAAGTAGGCCCTCGTTTGTCATCCCAAAAATATTGGCCAGAAAAAGAAGCGAAAAATCACCCCTTTTGCAACCCAAATTGAGCCGAATAAATTTTTCATGTCATTTGACAACCCGAAAAACCCAAAAATAGCCGGAATTGTGAAAATTGATAAATTCAGATTTCAAGTCCAAAAAGTGCATATAAAGGGGCAAGAAACAAAATAGTATGCTCAACAAAAACACAAAAAAAAAATAGAAAAAGAAGAATAAATGAGCAATCCCGGAAAAAGCACAATTGAACATCACGTATGATTTTTCCAATTCCAACCTTCCATACCTCCTTCATTTTACCCAATGCAACCTTCAAACCGAAAAAGTCCTAACCGAGTCCAAATTGCGAAAATTGATTACCGCGTGGAGAGTTAAGACACCAAAAGATAATATAAGAGGCTAAGTGCGCGAAATAAGGCAATGTTCCCGTTTTTAAAATCGTAGTCCGTTGAAGAGATCCTTTCGCCATAAAATTTACGTCTTTCTAATTGCATGCGTGAATTTGCTTCAATTACACTTACTCTTTATATCACGCATGCCGAGAGAATAGCCATAATCCGAGAGGTTCGTTTGAGAGAGTATTCCGTGAGAAATTGAAATCAAAACGAATTTTCGAATGAGTAACGTAATGATCAATCGGTGAAAATTGGCGGTTATATTTCCGGCTTCGCACATACACACAACGATTTGGGACTCGTAAATATGACTTGATGATGACTATTTTCTGGAAAAGTTTGAATTGCTCAATTTTTGCATATTTAGAATTTTCTTTGAGTCGAATTTTGTGGGTATATTCACTGCAAACCCTCACGAGACACAACTCGTCCTACTAGGGTAACCTAGAGGTTTAAAGGCTTGTTGCATGCGTTAAATGCAATCGCTTGCCCGCGAAAGAGGTGCTTTATCCCAATAAAGTCTTTGATGGATCCTTAACTCATATTCTCATTCTTTTACATTGCTCGGGACGCGCAAAGTTCTAAGTTAGGGGGGTTTGATTGGGCATAAATATTGTATATTTATTCCCCTAATTTCAGTACATTTGTGAACCCGAGTGATGTAACATATATGGATTTGATTCACATTTATGCTACTAACCTTCGTGGCAAGTATTTCGTGTTTCGTGCTTCTCTTATTGGTTTTACAGGTTAATTATCCAAGCAGTGCAAAAGAGGAAGCAAGACAGTGCAAGAAAAGCTAAGAAGGCAAGTTCAAGGTCAATTCGGTAATTTCTCAGCCCAATCCAGAAGGATAAGTCAACTGGAAAGTTGAAGAGCTCGGAACAACGAGAACACTGGAAGAAACGGCACCCAAATCCAAGCTACGGTTGAAAAGTTATGCTCAGTTGAAGTTAAAGAAAAATCCAAGAAAAGAAGAGAAAAGGTAGAAAAATTCTAAGTGTTGAACTCCAGGCCAGCACACATTCGCGAACCCCAACCTCAACCGGTTCGGGGGGCGAACCGGTTCGCAGGTACCCCCGAACCGGTTTGGGGTACCTGATACGCGAATTTTGCCTTTTATGCTGATTTGTTCCCAAGTCTCCTATTAGGTTTTAAACACTCCAATATTGTAGGGAACGTAGGTCACATCTTAGGAGCAAGAAACATCTAGGAACATCAAGAGATTATATTGCTTCAAGATTTCACTGTGTCGGGTTTTCTTTTCACGTTTAATTCAAGATTCTTGTTATTGTTCTTGCATGCGTATTTTCCGTAGTTGATTCAAATTATTGCTGCATTCATCATATATATTTACATGTTTAGATCTAGTTTTATCATGAATTCATACACATGCAACGTTATTCTTTCATGCGTTAGTCCATTTAACATGTCCGGCTAGGTTTTAAAGGTTGGGATGCATGAACCCAACCTGATGTGTTAGTGTATGTGTATAACGTTAATCCTATGAATTTAATGATTAATTTTGATCGTATCGTGTAATTTCATAATAATTGTGGATCTTTATATCTTGTTTGCCCTTGGGTACTCGTGATGATTTAGAGCACAATTTGAATGTAATTACCGCGATACCGATTTACTCATCCTCAGATTAGGTATGACGCGGGCTTGAACCTCGTATACATAATGCTTGGGAGTACTAAATTCCGGGTTTGAATTAATCGATTTATGATTGACGTTGTCACTACACTACACTAGGGTTGGGGGATTGTATTCCCATCCTATTTTCTCATCATTTAAGTTTAGCAATTTCAATTTAATTCCTCATTCCTCATTCAGATAATTTAGTTAGTTGCATATCTCATCATAATTTTATAATTGCATTTAGTTTAATCAATCCCAAAAACCAAAATCAAATCTCTTCCTTTCTTTTTAGAGTCATCGTTAGGATTCCTCCGTCTTATCCCGTCATCACAACTCCGTTGTCCTTTTTCCCTGAGGATCGATACCCGACTTGTCGGATTATTACTTGAATGACAGGCTTACACTTGAGCCTAGAGAGTACACACTTTAGAGACACATTCTGAGTCGTGTCAAAAACCAAATCTTGTCCTTCACATAAAGCAGTACCAGGCTGCGACAGATATTTATACGGTCCAAGATGAAATGAGGTGTAGGGTTTTCTCAGGGACCATTATCGGATCTGTTTAGATATGGTACAACAGGCTTACTCGGGGGCAGATTGTAACCTTTCACCAACTTGCAGAGCTCTTTATAGGTAATTTTTTTTTTAATGCAAAGCCAGTTAAAAGGGTATCCCTTCTGTTGATTGTTACGAATAAAGAAGGTGAAAGTACCAGAGACTACATCACTCATTTTAACAACGAGAAATTGGAGGTCATAGACTATAAGGAGAAGACATCCATCACAGCTCTCATGAGTGGTCTTTTGCTAGATAAATTGTATTATACCATGGCTAAGGATCCCCCGAAATCTATGGAAGAATTAATGGCTAAAGCAGTAAAAATAATGAATGTCGAGGAGGCTATGGCTACAAAGAAAAATTCTTTGACGAAAGTGCAGAATAAAATGAGGGTAAATCGGAGAAGAAAGACAACAAAAACAATGGTGGAAACAAGAAGTCAAAGGGAAAGAAAACATCAGATCATTTGAGTAGGTATACTAACTATACACCCTTGAAAGTGGACATAAATCATCTTCAAGAGGAAATCAAGAACAGCGAGGAATTGAATTATCCAGAAAAGCTAAAGATAGCCCCTGAGAGGAGGGATAAATTGAAATATTGCGAGTTCCACAAAGATCATGGCCACGCAACTAAGCAATGTATAGCTCTCCAAAACGAGATAGAGGCACTCATTAGATGAGGAAAGCTGAATAAGTTTGTTGATCCTCAGAATGGTGGAAACACCAATAACAAAGGTCGAAAGAGATCCAAATCTCCTTGTCGACCAAGAGAAGATAAGAAAAGGGAGCATGAAGATGACCCTGAAGATGATACCGATCTCCCCAAAAATCCAAGACAACCTGAGTGTGAGGTATTTTCAATTCATTTCGGTTCATTTGATTGTAACATGATTACAGGTGGAGACACAGAAGGAGGTGATCATACCGCTGAAAGGAAAGCTTACCTCAATGAGGCTCAAGCTTGTTCCTATATACAGCGAACAAACCTAGCTGAAGAAGATCGCCCAAGGAAAGTTAATAAAGATAAGCTGGTCATTGGCTTTTCTAAAAATGAATTGGAAGGAGTCTTATATTCTCATGATGATCCTCTGGTGATCAAAATGAGAATGAAGGACATAATCGTTTCGAGAGTGCTGGTGGATAATGATATCTCGGTAGATATCATATTTTGCCCTTATTTCGATAGTTTGAACTTGAAACTTAGTCAGCTGGAGCCATATCACAGGCCCCTTATTGGGTTTTCTGGAGAAAAAGTTTTTCTGCTTGGAACGATCAAGATAGACATGTTGATTGGTACCTGGCCAGTTAGCATAACAGAGAAGGTGCATTTATTTGTAATGAACAAGAATGTCTAGTTAGCCTATAATATAATCATGGGAAGAGTATGCCTGAAAAAGTTAGAAGCACTTTCATCCATCGTACATCAGTGTTTGAAGTTCCCGACCAACTTTGGGGCTAGAGTTGTAAAGGGAGATCAAAAAGTAGCTCGGGAATGTTACTACTCTTCTACCGAGCAAGAGGAATTGGAGGATTCTAGGAAGAAAACAATCACTTATCAAGTGGATGAATCTGAGATTGAACCCTTAGACCCAAGAGATGAAACGGAGCTCATTAAAGGACAATTCATAGAGGCAATCAAAAACATTATTCTGGATGATGAGAAACCAGATAGAACAACTCAGATTAGTGTTTCACTTGATCTCGTCTTAAAAAAGAGCTAGTAACATTCTTGAGGCAAAGAAAGCAGGTATTTTCATGGAGTCACAAGGACATGACAGGTATAGACCCAAATTTCTTGTGCCATGAGCTTAACATCAACAAAGAGATCAAGTCAGTGAAGCAAAGGAGAAGAGTCTTTAGTCTAGAGAAGAACCAGGCTATCCAAGAAGAGGTGGAAAAGATGTAAAAATCTTCTTTCATCGAAGACGTGAAATATCCAAATTGGTTGGCTAATATTGTGATGGTCAAAAGGAAGAATAATAAGTAGAGGATGTGCATGGATTTAACAGATCTAAATAAAGCCTGGCCAAAAGATCATTTTCCTCTGCCCAGAATAGATTAGTTGGTGGACGCAACTTCAGGACATGAGCTGCTAAGCTTCATGGATGCTTATTCTGGATACAATCAAATCAAAATGAATCTAGAAGACATGGAAAGTACCTCTTTCATTACCCCCAAGGAACATATTATTACAATGTTATGCCCATTGGTCTTAAAAATGCAGGTGCTACATATCAACGACTGGCAAACAAGGTATTTGTGGAGAAGATTGGCAAAAATATGGAAGTATATATTGACGACATGTTGACTAAAAGCAAGAAAGTTGTCGACCATATAACTGATTTGAGCCAAACATTTTATCAACTGGAGAGGTACCAGATGAAGTTGAACCCGACCAAGTGCATTTTTGGCGTATAGGAAGGCATGTTCCTCGGATACATTGTGAATCAAAGAGGTATTGAAGGAAAACATAACAAGATAAAAGCTTTGTTGGAGTTACAGTCTCCGACTACAAAGAAGGATGTACAAAGCCTTACTGGGCGTGTATCTTCTCTCAATAGATTTGTCTCTCGAGCAACTGATCGATGTCTTCCATTCTTTAAGGTGCTCAGAAAGACCTTTGAGTGTAATGATAAATGCGAGAAGGCATTCTTAGATTTGAAGAGATATTTGGGGGCACCTCCTTTATTGTCCAGGCTAGTAGCGAGAGAAAAACTATACTTGTACTTTGCTATCTCCGAAAGTGCAGTTAGTTCAGCGTTGATAAGAATAGAAGATGGAGTACAAAAACCGGTTTATTATACTAGCAAGGCATTCAGGGGAGCAGAAATCAGGTATCCTAAACTAGAGAAATTGGCATTGGCATTGATTGAATCAAGCAAGAGAATAAAACTATATTTTCAAGCCCATACAATAGTGGTATATACTGACATGCCACTCAGACAAGCTTTACATAAGGCATAAAAGTATGGAAGATTAATTTATTGGGTAGTGGAGTTAGGGTAATATTACATTATCTATGAACCAAGGTCCTCTCTCAAAGGACAAACAGTGGCGGATTTCATCACTGAGTTTACTTACACGGATATCTTTGATCATCAAGACGCCAATGCAGAACAACTCAAGGATGCCAGAGGGTTTACTAAAATACCCCTGATCAACTCTTAGCAGCAAAATTGACAGAAGGGATGACAACAAATCAACCAGAATCTTCTAGTAAAGTACAGGAGATGAAAAAGAAGTACGAGGAGATGAAAGGCAACATATTCCATAAAGGAATTTTGTCAGACCAATGGTTCGATGATAATATTCCCATATGGAATTTGCATGTTGATGGTTCTTCATGTGGGACAGGCAGCGGAGCTGGAATTATTCTCAATAGTCCAGATAGGATAGACATTGAATATGATTTGCATTTCCAGTTCCAAGCCTCCAATAAGGAAGCTAAGTACGAAGCTGTGATTATGATCCTAAAACTAACTAAATCACTGAATGCAGGAAAGTGCTAGTATTTAGTGATTCGCAATTAGTGGTGAATCAAATGTTAAGTCTTTATGCAGTAAAATGGGAGTTCATGCCAAGATACTTAGCCAAGGCTTTAGAGATTATAGCTAGTTTAACAATTGTACAGATGGTTAGAATTCCTCGATTAGAGAATGCAAGAGCAGATGCACTTTCTCAGCTAGCTTCAGCCACTCATACCGAGTTAACAAGAATAATCCCCATTGAGCTACTTGCTAGAAGAAGTATTGATGAAGACCTGATGATGAATTTTATAACCTTGGAGATGGGAGCATCTTGGATGGATCCCATCAGGGCTTATATTAAAGAAGGTATTTTACCAGCCGATCTACTCACAGTCAAGAGGCTGAAGTACAAGGCTGCCACATATATTTTGACTAATGGAGTTCTGTACAGGAGAGGTTTGATAGCTGGTTTGCAAAGGTGTGTTCACCGAGCAGAAGTTAAAAACCTAATACAGGAAATTAATGAAGGCTCTTGTGGGGCTCATATAGCTGGAAGAACTCTACTACAGAGAATGAGTATGCAAGGGTACTACTGGCTAACAATGCGCACTGATTGTCTGGCTTATGCTAAAAAATGTGACAAGTGTCAGAGATTTTCTACTATACACAGAACTCCTCAGGCGCTACTAACACCAATCACTTCACCTTAGCCATTTTCTATGTGAGGAATAGACTTAGTTGGGCCTCTGTTAACTATAAGAGGATGATTTAAATATTTGGTGGTAGTTGTTGATTAGTTCACAAAGTGGGTAGAAGCTGAACCTCTCATCGATATGGCCTAATAAAGGGTATATCAATTCATTTGGAAGAATATCATTTGCAGATATGGTATGCCCCATGCCTTTATCACTGATCACAGTACCCATTTGACAATGATGAGTTTACAGCGTATTGTCTACAGTCCAATACTCAAAAAGTCAATTCTGCTCCAACCCATCCCCAAAGTAATGGACAAATAGAGTTGACGAACATAACTCTACTAAATGGGTTAAATAAGAGATTAGATGATGTTAAAGGGAATTAGATCAACGAGTTTCAATCAGTGTTATGGGCCTACCAAACAACTCCCCGAACAGCAACTCAAAAAACCCCTTACATGTTGGCTTTTGGGAGTGAAGCAGTGATACATGCGAAACTGGGATTACCTACTCATAGGGTGCTCAATTTTAATTCTCCAGTGAGTGATTTGATGAGACGCTTAGATTTGGAAATCCTCAAAGAAGTTCGAGAAGATGCAACGATCCGAAATGCATCCTACCAGCAAAGTACTGTTATGTTCAATAACAAAAGCGTAAAGAAATGTGATCTAAAAGAAGGTGATTACGTGCTCAATAAGGTAATTCAAAAGTACAATAAGTTAGAGGCCAATTGGTATGGGCCCTATCACATCACGTCAGTTGTCCAACCTGGCACTTACAGAATAAAAACTCTCGAAGGGGAAGAATTCAACAATGCCTGGAATACAGAGTACCTGCGAAAGTACTACCAGTGATGTAACAGTCAATGTACTCAATTCTTTCAATATGAATGAAAAAATGATTTCCCCGTTCATTTTTTTTTTGGAATACTAGTGATACACACTACACTCAACAGCTTGCAGCATATGAAAACGCACAACCATAATTAAAAGTTGATCGGCATCAACAACCACCCACTAAAAGTTGGACAGCATCAACAACCACTAACTAAAAGTTTATCGGCATCAGCAACCGCCATCTATAATGATGGTCGACATCAATAAATATACCAATAATCTTGGTCCTCGCATAATTGAGCAAGTCCAAGTCCTTAACGCTTGGTTAAAACATGGGTGACGAAAGGGGCACCTAAACTTGGCAAGAAGTTGGATAAACGTCCACTGCCTGGTAACCAAGGTAACTAATTGTCTAAATATCTAGACATATTAGTGAGAGCCATGGTGACAATTGGGTGATAAAAAGATCACTACAACTGGGCAAGAACATGGGATAAATATTTCATTGCCTATGCATTTATGGGTGATGAAACATCACTAAAACTGGACAGGAACATGGGATAAATATTCCATTGTCTAGGCCCCAAAAAATAAAGCGATAGACTATCCTTTCATATTCATTTATATCCAAAGACTGATCAGATAAGAGATCTATCATTCTTATTAGTAATTTACTAATATAACATCATATTGTTGATCTACTGTTAAAATTGCAAAAGAACTCCATGTTCAAAATTAAGAACACAAAAGTTCATTTTCTTTATTAAAATAAACAACTGTTACTAAGAAAGTACAAAAAGATCATTTTATTATTTCTTTCCTTCATACTTTGATACAGGATCCATTCTAGCTGGAGGGTCATCTGAAGCATAAGAAGAATTGATAAAATTCAATTCCTGAAGCATTCTGGTGTTACTTGAACTTGGTCGGTCTAGAAAATGAGGAGGTCGGGATATCTCAAATTCTTCATGAAGACTGTAATCACCTAGGTACTTGGAAATCAAATAATGAGGAATAGAGCGAACTGGGATCCAATTAACATCTAGCTGGAAAGGTAGTTTGGGCAGATCAAGTAGACCAGGGTCATACCAATCCCACAGTTCAGTTCCTTGCTCAACTTTTATTATAGTTAAAGCGTTCATCCATCCCTGTTTGTACCCTTCATTATTTGATTACTTCGATCTGGCATCAAGATGATATAAAACCTTATTGTATCCTTCCATCCAGAACTCTTGGGGTTGCTTGTGAAACTGATAAGTTAGTCATTCAACATTTTGGTGCAGTCTTATCAGCACACTTTCTTTATTCTACAATGAAGAACTCTGAGTGGATAGTTGTTCTGTACGCATTTGAATCTTCTGGGACATCTCTGCCAGAGCTTGATTTTTCACCTTTAATTGATCAACTTGATTTTCTAAAACTTGCTGAGTTCTAATCTCTTCAATGCTAATTCGACTTGCTCTTTTTCTACCTCGAGAAGTGGATACAGGTATAATTCTTTTCAAAGTTTCCAACTCTTCTCTTAATGAAGCATTTTCAATTTCCAAAAAGGAAATACCATCATCATTAACCGGGATTATAGCTCCAGAAGAAGAAGCAAATTTTAAGTGTCTTAATTTTTCTCTGAAAATGTTATTTTCCTCCTCCATCAGTTTGGCGATGGTTCTGTTCTCTTCAAGTTCAAATTTTAGAACGCTTTCACTTTTATTATAGGCAGAAATGAATTTGTCATAGCCCCGATCAACGCTCAATTATTGGTATTTCTTCCTATAACTTTCATGAAGAAGGGCAATAGCTTCTTTATGCTAAGCTTGGAGCTCCTCAATCATTTCATAACAGGCCAGGTTATTCGCCACAACTCAGTTAAGAAGAAACTTTAAGTATTGATAAGCCTCTTTTGCTTGTTCTGAGGCATCCTCACCTAATATTACAATTAATTCTTCCTCGGATAAATTCATGTGGCATCTTTAAATAAGTCAGTACACCTTCTCAGTAACTCGAAATCATGAGAAGGTAAAAATTCCATCCTAACAAAAAACTAGCGAAGAAAAGTAAAGACAAATCAACAAAAGAAATAATGAATGGCAGAAGAGGAACTCCATATAAGCAAAGAGTCAATTTTATTGATCAAAATGAAATTAAGTACACTCAAAGATATAAAACAAAAGAAAAACTGCAAAATAACTTTATACCTTCTCCTTATCCCCCACTACCTTCTCAGCTAATTTTAAAGAAGGAGTTGGTCGTTGAAGTTGCTCGAAAGGTAGCTAATGTTGTTCGAAATAAGGCACTATCTACTGGGCTTTCTCGGAATACTAAGGGACAATAGCAATAGGTGTTTGTTACACCACTATCAAAGAAGATTCATCAGATCTAGCTTCATCTTAATATTCCTCTCCAATGGTAAGAGGAGGGCCATGGACATGTTTCTAAAATAATTCAGAGTCTTCAGCAATGTTCAACTCTTTTAGCGTTGTAACCCATCCATCCCTGAAGAATTTCAAACTTGCATACTCAATTTGAGCAGAGGCAGCAGCTAGAGTCTTATTCCACCCTTTGTCCCAGCCAGAGCTAAGGAATTTTTCACAGCAAACTTCTTATTTGTCCTCTTAGAGGAAACCTTCTCCCTAAGTAGGTCTTCAACAGATTGTACCTTCTGCTCAAGATCTTTCTTACGACATTCAGCCTCTTCAAGCTTGCTATCAGTTTCTTCCTTGCTGGTAATAATGACCTTTAATTTCTCCTCTATCTCCTTTGAAGCATCCATAGATTTTTGCTGAGATGTTTCAGCATCCTTGATCTTATTCTCCCATAAAGTTCTATCATTTTTATGTTTTTATCTGGAGTCCTCTAAAGATTTTGATAACCCAGCAAGGGCCTCTTCTACTTCATTAGAAGAGGAAACAGGTTTGATAGCTTCATCATTTTCCAAGATATTATTGAAATACATCAAAAACTGCAAGACAAAGAGAAACTCAAGTTAGTATATGAAAATTGAAAGCAAAACTGAAATGTCAAGGTAAAATAACACTTACTGATGCAAGGTGTTGGGCTGCCAAATCAAAGACTTTTTCTCGAGGAGTAGAGGTTTCAGCAACTCTGTGATCCGAGAGAGTTCCAGACCAGATCAATTTACTGGACAAACTAGGAGTAATTAATGTTGGAGGACCCTCACTCAAGAAAGGTAATTCAACCCCAGTAGGTTAAGCAACAACATCAATGGCCCTTTCAGCAGGACCCCATCTTAGTCTTCTTAAAGGTGGAGCCTCTTCAATTAAAGGTGTTGCCTCCTTTTGAACAGCAGGGGGCTTCTTAATAACCTCCTTAACATATGTAGTTTCCCCCCAGATGGAGAAGCATCCTTTTTCTTAATCCCTTCAGTTGGGACATCTGCTTCGTTCTTTTTTCCCCTTCAGCACCAAGGACAATCTTAGCAAAAAGATTAGGAGCTTTCCTCTTCTTAGTCATCATATTAGCAATGGTAGTATTCAAATCAGAGGAAGATTTTTCAACAACTGAAGAAGACGCTAGATCTTTCTCAAGATCAATCACTAAAGAAGGAGGAGCAATAGGTCGAGCAATAAAGTAAAAAGTGGTGATCTTATATTCCAACAAATAGGAAGCATATCTCATGTGTTCCCCAGCAATTAATTGTTTAAGACCCCATATAAACTTCAACTCTTTTATATTAATATCACTCTCTTTTGGGGGGTTTCTTTTACTGTCAACTGTAAATTAAAATTATAGAAAGCAAAAGTCAGTGAAACATTTTATCCAACAAAAACAGAGCTAGTTTAAAAATAAAGAACAACCTATCCCATTGTCATAAGGTGGATATTTGGAACTTTGGTACACATATATCCATTTAATGGGGGATTTTGCCAATTTTTCATCACAACCCCATGATAAAAAATAATCCCTATTAGAATCAGGGTGATTGAACACCAGGGCTCTGTTAACATACCTAGATTTTAAATAAAAAGTGGTGTCACTGGTGACCCATTTATAACAAAACATAATTTCAGGAATCCCTAGATGGGTTCCATGAATTTGATTTAGCCTATGTACGCCATTAACAACCCTCCATGTATTTGAAACTACTCTTGCAGGTACAATATCAAAGGATTGGCAAAATTCCAAACACAGGGGATTAGGCGGGAAAGAAAAACCGCATTCCGCAACAAAAATAGAGGGAAACCAGTGTCCCTCAGCTAAAGAAAATAAATCACAAGGACAAACAGGTTCTTCCGAATCAACCCAGGAAGGAATCGCAAAATCGGTTCTAAACTTATCCAGTGACTCAATAGAGTAAACCATGGTGACTAAAGCAAAGAAATAAGAAGGAAATAAGAAATTCTTACAGAAGATTAAGAAATCAGCTAAGATAGATGACGGTTTGAATGATCGTAAGGAGAAAAATGAAAAAATAAGAACTTTGGAAACAGAGATGGAAAAATGTAGAAGGCAATCATATTTTACCGTCTTTATATATGTCCCCTCGTAAAACGAGAAAAGTAATGATCAAAAGTGACGATGGTTGCGTTCTCGACGGCTAATCAGAGGAAAAAGACGCAAATACCCAAGTATTCACCAGAACTCAAAATATTTATAAATTTGTTATTTTGTGCTCAAAACTGTTACGCAAAGTGGAAAATTTTTACAAGTGTTGAAGGTCTGTAATTAACCAAGACATGGGAATGTGCCCGAATAACTTTTTGGGTAAAATATTCCACACTCTCGCATCCAACGTCAACTATGAAACATTAGGGGCTTCTATTGATACAAAAATTAGTCAGCTGACGTGGACCAATTATATGAAGACACGCATCATTCAACATGGCACAAGTTCAAATGCTAAGCTACTCAGTGTACCGAGCTACCAAGCGTTTCGAGCAACTTATAGGGAATACCAAATGACCAGACATATTCAATTCTTATTGTATTACAAGTCATTCCTTACCATGTACAGATGTAAACACCTATTCGATAAATGCACACTATCTATTCGCATTGACAGCCCAAAGGCTATAAATACATTGTAATACCCTCTTGGCAGGGCAAGCGAGAATAGTCGAAACCAAGGCAAGACACTCAGTAATACAAATCAGTGGACGTAGGCCATTTACTTAAGAATGAAATACTTTAAAAATGTATTATCTTATTTCTTTACTCATATTTATCTGTGATTAATAAATTAGATCAAATCTAATTTTTTACATCAATAATGATTTAGGTTTATTTTTTAAGAAGAAAGTATTTTTGGATTTTGTGAAAAGATATTTTTTTTTTGGTATTTTTAATTTTCAAAAGGGAGGGAAAGAAGAGGAGGAATCTCAAAATGATTATTATTATTAGATTTTCACTTGTATTAGGTTTGCCTAAATGCAAGAAAAAAGGCAGACAGGACCCGAGCCTGGGGAAAATAAGGTTTAAAATAAAGACACGGTTTGACTTGTTACTTGGCACACAGACCGGGTCCTATTTTAAAATGGACGAAATAGTAAAAATTCGGGCAGTATGTCAACCCGGAATTTCAATAGAGTTTCGCATGGTAATTGGAAAACTAATTATAAGTTCCCTAAGTTTGATGCCTAGTCGAGGTTTATCCACTTCTTGGGTTAGTGGAAGGGTTCCCCCCTTTGGCATAACTTCCACAATATATTTCTTTCCTATAAGGGCAATCAGTCATAGGTACATGTGGACAAGTCATTTGATATACCTGAGTATACATGAATTACCTCACGATATACCTTATGGGGACGGTATGTGTGAAAGAAAATTAGATATACTCGACATACGTAAATGAGTTCCTTACTATATACCTCCCGTCGTGAGTTTGGACAAGCGGTACATTATAGGGGGAACTTTTCGATAGACGTCGAAGGTTCAAGGCCAATGGAAGGTGAGAATTATCTCTCTCACGTTAACCGTGCCCCGGTGAAGCTGGCACCCATCACGAAGTGACTTCCTAGTACGAGATAAATTTTAGTCAATATTGTCATGCTTTGGTGATGTAGTGTGAAAAAATGCATGAGTCTTAATTAATATCTTATGGAGTGACTTTTTTTATTTGAATGCTAAGTAAGGGAGTACTACTACTAAGCATGGTGATAGAGAAGCATGGTGAAGACTATACTAAGCATGGTGATAGAGAAGCATGTGAATAAGTGGGTGAGATGTCTAAGGTGAGACTGTGATATGAGAATAGTGTGAGTGATCATGTGAATATACACAAGTGAATGTGTGTGCTAATGAGCTTAAGCATGGATCATCTACAGGTTGTGTGTGAGATGTGTAAGTGAGCATGGAGATATAAATGAGTGAGGGAAGTGTCGGTGTGTACTAGTGAAGCTAAATATGGATATTTTACAAGTGGTGCGTGAAGCGTGTAAGTACAGGTGAAACTATATACAAGTGTAAGTATGTGAACTAAGCATGGAAAATAAATACAAGTGTGTGAAGTGATCATTTACAAGTGAGTGAGAAGTGATATATACATGAGAAGAGGCTATGGTAGAGATAAGCATGACATAGGCATATAAATGAAATAAGTAAAGGAGCAAAGAATAAAACCCATGTAAAAATAAATTCTAGTCCTCTAAAAAATAAGTCCCTAGCGGAGTCACCACTATGGCCATGCGAGGTCGGATTCCCTCCAACGTGCGCAGAATAAATGGGTAAGTCATCGTCAAGTGGGGGATAATGTAAAGATAGAGAGTCGCCAGCCTATTTTTCTCAAAATAGGCAAAAGAATTTCGTCACCTCGAGAGACTGGCATCAAGGTCAAACTGATGCTTGCGAAACCAAGTAGTTCGAAGGTCTGAGGACAAAGCGACAGAATGGGAAGGTGTTAGGCACTCATTTCTCCCTTTCGGTCTCTCATGGGCTAATGTTAATCTTCTACTTTTTAACTCCATGGTATGTGTAAACATATGTATAATATAAGTGATGGGAGAATGGAATCATCCAACTCCTTTCATGGAAGGGATGGAGTGGATTCGTCCGTACAAGTGTTGTTGAAAATAATGATAATAAAAATATGATGTACATGCTCGTTGAACCACAAATCTCTATAAAATAGTGAATGTGCACGTCGAGCGAGACACAAGTGGTCTCTGAAAAAGGGAGGACTCAAAAATTGGAGGACTCAAAAATAGGATATAAAATAGGATGTAAAATAAATATATAGTCGTGAAAAAGGGAGGACTCAAAAATGGATAAACTAAAAATAATGTCACGTGTTTTGTCGAAATAATCCTCAAGAAAATGTAACTGAGGGTGAGAATATCACAAATGACTTGGCGGATATGAATCTTTCTGTCGTGGTCTCTAAATGTAACTTGGTTGGAAATACCAAGGAATGGTGGGTGGACACTGGAGCCACACGACACATTTGTTCAAACAAATGGATGTTCTCCACCTATAAGCCTTTGGAAAATAAAGAGAACCTCTTTATGGGAAATTCTTCCACTTCTAAGGTGGTGGGACAAGGAAAGATAGCTCTAAAATTGACTTCTGGAAAGGAACTTACTCTCAACGATGTTCTTCACGTGCCTGATATTCGAAAGAATCTGATTTCTAGATCTCTCCTGACTAAAAATGGTTTCAAGCTTGTATTTGTGTCTGATCGCTTTGTGTTGTCTAAGAATGACATGTATGTAGGAAAGGGCTACCTAAATGAGGGGCTGTTTAAAATCAATGTTCTAACTGTAACCCCAAAAACATATGTTTCAATGAATGATATTGCTAATTCTTCTTACTTGATTGAGTCATCTAATATTTGGCATGCTAGATTAGGACATGTTAATTTTGATACATTGCGTAGATTAATTAACTTGGAATTTTTGTCAAATTTAATATTGATAAAAATCTTAAATGTAAAATTTGTGTGGAATCTAAATTTTCCATTCTATTGAAAGGATAACTGAACCTTTAGATTTAATTCACACCGATATTTATGATTTAAAATTTGTTCAAACTAGAGGTGGGAAAAAGTATTTCATTACTATTATTGACGATTGCACAAAATATTGCTATGTATATTTGTTACATAGTAAAGATGAGGCTATTAATGCATTTAAACAATATAAGAATGAAGTTGAGAATCAATTAAGCAAAAAGATAAAGGCTATTAGGAGTGATAGAGGAGGTGAATATGAATATCCATTTGAGGAATTTCGTTCTGAAAATGGGATTATTCATCAAACAACTGCTCCTTATTCTCCTCAATCGAATGGTGTTACTGAACACAAAAACCGTACTTTGAAAGAGATGATGAACTCAATGTTATTAAGTTCAGGAGCTCCACAAAATTTGTGGGGGGAAGCCTTACTTTCTGCTAATTACATTCTAAATAAAGTACCTCACAAGAAGACTCACAGGACACCTTATGAACTATGGAAAGATCGAAGACCTTCCTATAAATATTTACGAGTGTGGGGGTGCTTAGCCAAAGTGATGATTCCAAAACCTAAAAAGGTAAGAATAGGGCCAAAAATCGTGGATTGTGTATTCATCGGTTATGATACTAATAGCAGTACATATCGATTTCTAGTTTGTAAATCTGAGATTTCGGATATTCATGTAAATAAGATTATTGAATCGAGGTACGCTTCATTTTTTAAAAATGAATTCCCGTATAACATGACCCGAGAATCTAGTCCTTCTAAAAGGACAAATTAAGCTACTACAAGTGGTACTCATCAACCTATTTAACCAATAGAGGATGAACCAAGACGTACTAAAAGAGCAAAATCCTCGACTTCTTTCGGTCCGAATTTTCTAACATATTTGCTAGAAAATGAACCTCAATCGTAGAAAGAAGCCATATCCCTACCCGATGCTTCCAATTGGAAAGAAGCAATTAATAGTGAAATTGAATCCATATTACAAAATCATACATGGGAAGTAGTGGATCTTCCACCAGGTTCAAAACCGTTAGGTTATAAATGGATCTTCAAAAAGAAGTTGAAGGCCGATGGATCAATTGATAAATATAAAGCTAGACTTGTAGCTAAAGGCTATAGGCAAAAGGAAGGGTTGGATTACTTCGACACATATTCACCGGTAACAAGAATAACGTCCATTCGGATGTTAATAGCAATAGCTGCTATTAATGGACTTGAAATACATCAAATGGATGTAAAAACCGCATTCTTAAATGGTGAACTAAACGAGGAAAATTATATGGAGCAACCTGAAGTGTTCAAGGCTCCCGGACAAGAAAGAAAAGTATGTAAGCTTGTTAAATCACTATATGGATTAAAACAAGCACCTAAACAATGCCATGAAAATTTTGATAATGCAATGTTATCAAATGGTTTCAAAATTAATGAATGCGATAAATGTGTTTACTTTAAATACATTCAAAATGGATATGTCATTGTATGCCTCTATGTTGATGATATGCTTATCATGGGTAGTAACTTGGAAATTGTCAAAACTATAAAATAAATGTTGAGTAATAGATTTGACATGAAAGATTTGGGAATCTCCGATGTTATATTAGGAATTAAAATTTCTAGAACATCGGATGGACTTATATTATCTCAATCTCATTACATAGAGAAAGTACTTGAAAAATTCAAGAAGTGTGATATTAGTCCTACCAAGACACCTGTAGATGTAAATTTACATCTAGCAAGAAATAATGGTGAAAGCATATCTCAACTAGAATATTCTCATATTATTGGCAGTTTAATGTATATCATGAACTGTACGCGATCGGACATAGCATACTCAATAAGTAAGCTAAGTCGATTTACGAGCAATCCAGGAAGAGATCAGTGGAAAGCAATATTGAGAGTTTTGGGTTATTTAAAATATACTCAAAACTATGAACTGCACTACTCAAAATATCCAGCTGTTCTTGAAGGGCATTGCGATGAAAATTGGATATCCGATACAAAAGACTCTAAGTTTACGAGTGGGTATGTGTTTATCCTTGGAGGGGCAGCCGTATCTTGGAAATCCTCAAAACAAACTTGCATTGCTAGATCAATAATGGAATCTGAATTCATTGCACTAGACAAAGCTGGAGAAGAAGCTGAATGGCTTCGAAATTTCTTGGAGGATGTTCCAAATTGGTCTAAACATGTGCCCGCAATATGTATAAATTGCGATAGCCAATCAGCGATTGGAAGGGCACAAAATTACATGTATAACGGAAAGTCAGGACATATTCACCGTCGACGCAATCCTGTTAGACAACTTCTCTCAAATGGAATTATCTCAATTAACTATGTAAAGTCAAAAGATAATATATCGGATCCCCTAACGAAAGGTTTAAATCGAGAGCAAGTTGAAGGATCGTCGAGAGGAATGGGTCTAAAGCCTATAAATAAATAAGAATCATTATAGTGGCAACCCAACTTAGCTGACTGGAGATCCTAAGATCTAGGTTCAATGGGCAAACCGAACTACATTGTATTCAGTAAGCACTGGAGGAGATTTAATCATATCCATTCCAAAGATGAGACAGTGCATATCTGCCGCGAAATTAGGATAAGTTATGCTTTTAATGACATCCATATCTTAGTATGTCTAAGTGGGGTATTGCAGGATACTCTTTATGGAAGTCACCTACGTGAGTAAGAAGGGGGCCACTTCTATGAGAATAATGAAAGGCATATTCTCTAAAATACTCATGGAACCATGTGGTGTTCATGGCCAAAATGAATACAAACATGACAACCAACTGTGTTGAAGAATTGTTGCGTGAATACTGTTGTCTAGGTTTACAAAAATAGTTGACGGTTCAAGGACGTGAAGTCTACTGATTAACCAAGTAAACCCGATAGTGTATCACTAAGGAAAGTTCAAGGCCACTAGGCTACTTCTCCCGATGCAATAAGTCTTCAGTTTTACTCAACATGTGTATGCATCTGCATTAGCATCTGTTCCGTTTTATTTATAGCGATATATCATTCATGTGGGGGATTGTTGGAAAATTGGACTTAAGTTATACTTAGAAAGCTGTCCAAAATTTTCTGGACAGAATTTTGAGCAACTTTGAGCTCAAATTTAGGTGGGACCCACACTACGAAAATTATGGGACCATATACGAACGCGTTCACCTCCGCAAGGAGATTAACGTAGTATATTCATATGTCCAATTTCAATAAGTTATGAATGATAACTATGTCCCCCAAAGTGACTCACAAAGCAATGAAAGTTAATGAATTGGGTATGTTTTAACTCTTGTCCCACATTGGAAGAGTAGTGGAAAGTTGATGAGTTAATAACACCCCAAGTATGAACTAAGGCTTGGATGCCTTGGGGTATCCCAACTCTTTGAAGGGGAGATGGCCTACACTATGCATGTGTTGGGCTTGGGCCAAAAGCCCACACGCGCGCGCCGTCCATCCGGCCGGTTCGGCTCGGGCTCGGACTTATAAAATTCTCCTACTTTTTTGGGCCGAATTAATTAAACTTTCTGGGCTTTTATTAATTAATTACGGAATTAATTAATAATTAATTAACTGTTTGTCAGTTAATTCCAAGGGTCAACAGTTAACGAAATTAACTGCTTTGACAGTTAAATTCAGTTTTGACTATTCCCAACAGTCAAAACATTTGCTATAAATTAAACCTTACCCCTACAGTTTTGACTACTGAAAAATTGCTCTCCCATAATTCCGAAATTATGCCACATCTTTTCCCAGAAAATAATTCCTCTTTTACTGCTACTGCATACATTTTCTGTATATTATTTCTTTGGTCTGGTTGAGTATAAATACAGAATTGTGTTCAAAGAAATTAATCATTGTTGTGCTACTTGATTAATTTCAAAATCCATTCTATCTTAGGAGATAATTATTCATTACCTTTAGCACATTGTGGAGGGAATAAATTTGTCTTAAGGAGACTGTTCTAAACAGGGCTCGAATTATTTCTTATATTCTAATATTATTTCTGCAAATTCAAGTAAGTGTTTCATTTATGTAATTTTGTTTCATTTATATAATTACATTGTAATTTATAATTATGTACAATTATTTTTTAATAAATAGTAGGAATAACATCGATTTCTATGAACATATATCAAAACAGGATTTTAAATATCTTCGATGTGTTGTAAATATATAGAAAAATGGTTATTTCTAAAAATGTTTTTTAAAAAATAGTAAAAACACTTATTTTTAAAATATATATCAAAATAGTTTTTTAACTATCCTTTAATTTTTTTATAAATATATATAAGAACTGTTTTCCATAAATACACATAAAAACTCTTAAAAACAATAAAATCTCCAATTCTTATAAATATATACCATCATGTAGAACTATGAAAACAAAGGATAAAGCATTAAAAGGGATCCTTTAAGCACAATTGGATACTGTAATGCCACAGTAACTCTTAAAAAATCACAAAAGTCGCACATCCCAGTCTGAACAATATATACCGTAATAGAGAACACAATGTCATCTCCACTTCATTTTGGATTCAACTTCCACAGATTAGCGTCACAAAAAAAACAAAAAAAAAACTATAAAAAGAGAAGAAAAATACAATAACAAAAATCAAATACCCAGAATGAGGGTTTATCATAATGCCATTAATTCCATTCAAATCAGGTAACGAAATAAAAAAAGATACACATGTAAAAGACGTTTGAAATAATATATACCATGTTTGGTGATAACAGACAATTTTAAATGCCTATGAACAAATAAGTTCTCCCACCTGGTGAGGGACCCAGTCCATTTGAACAAAACTTTAATCCAAAACTTGTATATCATTCACTAATTGAAACTGAATGGAGCATAATAAAAATACAAATTCAAGAATATGATCTAAGAGTAGTTTTATTTTCTGTACTATAATATTATAATATTTACAGTCATCGGCCACATGGAAGGAAGGAAGGTGGGCAAATGCCCCACTAAGGGTGTAAACGAGTCGAGCCGAGCCGAGCTCAAATGAGCTTTAATCCAAACGAACACGAGCCGAGATCGAGTAGCTGGAATTTTTTACACTATTTTTGTATGATTATTTGTAATCGAGACGAATTCGAGTCAAGCTCAATAAGGTAACGAGCTTAAAATTTTATTTAAGTTTGGTTTGTTTACCTTACGAGTCGAGATTGAACGATATTTTATCCGAACAAACATGAGTCGAGCTTGAATATCTTGGTTTGTTTTAAAGTCCTATGCCCCACCCAAAATTAAAATTAAAAATTCCACCTTAAATAATTTGTGAATTTAGAGTTGTGTTTGTGTACCATCCAATCTTGAATAATGAATAAATGTTGTCAAATTTTCTTTATTTCCCAAAAAAATCTAAACAGCATCAAGAAAACCATGTTCAAATAAAAAGTCCTATAAAAATAAAAAATAAATTGCTAAGCAATAAAAATAAAAATTATAAATTACGTATTTGTAAAACGTAAAAATAACTCTAAAAAAAATTGGAACGTTTTGTTGGCACTAATATGTGCCCCATCCAAAATAAATTTCTGCAGAGGGATGGTGATAAATCTAGCCATACCACAATAATCAAGTAGCCGATCAACAAAATGTTGGAAATAGAAGAACCAAACAAACATGGTAAAAACAAAAAATGCATCTACTTCATAAAAACATCTACTCATTACGGTCTTCACCCACAACATCTACACCATGTAAATTCAAGAGTTTGTTGAATGTTTTTTTAAAGAATGATACGTAAATTAAAGATGATTGAAGAGGGATTGGTGAAATTTTCACTACAAAATATACACAAAATCTATATAACTATATAAAAACTGTAGACCAAAATCATGTGAGACTGACACGTGGCAACTTAATAAATGATATCATAAATGAGAGTCTCTCTCTAGAGAAGGATACGAGAAGATAATAACTCATCTTTCTCTACACTCTAATATAATGAATTCAGTCCATCTAACCGACTTCCTATTCAATGTACTCCATTTTTAATTTTGCAAGAACCCTTGTTGAAATCTACAACCTTTTCCTCTTCTTCTTCTCTCTCCCCTTTAATATATGAACCATCTGTTAAGGCTGGCAAAGAAAAAAAAACACAAGCCCAAACGACGGCAGACGTCTATCAATTCATTCTCAGTTGAATCATTTGAAAGGTATCATATAGTTATAATTTCTTTCGCACTGATTTATACATTTTTACGTATAAAAATTGTCTTCGTTTTAATTGAATTCTAATTTTATTTTGTCAGAAAATTTGTTGGTCTCCATCAAATATCTGAGTTGTCAATTGAAAGGTACATTCATTTATTTTTTATATGTGAAACATCGTATATCTCATGTTTATCCTACTATTTTATGTTATAAGTGGATTTCATCACATTAGAGGAGGATTTGTCTAGAGCCATAGACGTTTATGGTAATAGTTAAGAAATATATCTGAAAAAAATAGTAAAATGCAAATGATATAGATGTATGGCTAGATTTTTAAATACGATTCTTGCTTTCAATATAATCATGCTTCCAGAAAGATTTTCTAACCCAATTTCATCCATAAACAAATGTGAATCTGGAGAGGTCACATCTACTGTTCATTCATTTAGTAATGTCAGGGAAGTCAACATTGATATAGATCATGTCAATGATAGTACACCCAAGCCACTACCCGCTTTGTTTCCAGGTATCATTTTTTAGGGGCTTAGTTTTGTTTTCCATTTATTCTGCAGATTTAGTTTGTTTCACACTTCAAATTTAGTTTAAGGAATTTTGTGTTTTTGTGTATTGGAATAACAAAACTTATTGTAAGTCTCAACACTTATTGTAAGTGGGTTTTGGTATCCAACGTCTAAAATTATGTCATTTATCAAATTACCTTATCATTCATCTTTACTTATTGCTTATTTAAATTTTTTCTAAACATCCGATTATAAATTCGTTTGCTAAAAACTAATTCATACAGTCTTTATAATGAAATACAAATTTATATTCGGCCCCGCATCGCGCGGCCTAGTTATTGCTTATTTAATTTTTTTCTAAACATCTTATTATAAATTCGTTTACTAAAAACTAATTCATACAGTCTTCATAATGAAATATAAATTTATATTCGGCCACGCATCGTGTGGCCTTCATGCTAGTTCTCATCTATATAACTATATAAAAACTGTAGATCAAAATCATGTGAAACTGACACGTGGAAACTTAATAAATGATATCATAAATGAGAGTATATCTCTAGAGAAGGATACATGAAGATAATAACTCATCTTTCTCTACACTCCAATATAATAAATTTAGTCCATCTAACCGACATCCTATTCAATGTACTCCATTTTTAATTTTCCAAGAACCTACATTGAAATCTACAACCTTTTCCTCTTCTTCTTCTCTCTCTCTCTCTCCCCTTTAATATATGAATCATCCGTTAAGGTAAGCAAAGAAAAAAAAAAGTTTTCCTCAAACCTTTGGAGGTTCTTTCAGATCCTGAAGCTGAAACATCAGAAGAGTTGTTGACCAAAAAGTTTATGAGACAGGACCTAAAAAAGGTGTTCGACACGCTAACCCCAAGAGAAAGCGTTGGATATTTGGGTTGGACGACGGGAGGATGAAAACGCTGCAAGAGATCGTGGAGCTAATGGGTGTCACCAGAGAGAGAATTGGGAAAATTGAGTTTTGTACGTTTCGAAAGTTGAAGAACAAAAAGAGAACCAGAAATTTGCAACAATATTTGACATCATGAGAATATTTATTCTACTGAAAAAATCCACAGCTTCCGTGAGGTTCAAAGTGGTGTAGTAGTCTCTTCCATTTGTATTTATTTATTTTCCTTCTATTGAGAGTGAAAATGTATCTTCTTTAGAATCTTAGAAAATATTTGTGCATAAGAACAAAAAATTTTGTATTCAGACCAGTCATTTTTTTACATACCAGTGGCAATGGTTTGGTAGGCTGTTATGGGGATGAACTGATTAACTCTGTTGGCTTGGAAGAACTACCATCTCCTTGCTATGTGGTTGAAAAATGCATTATCTTCTCCCCAAACCCATAAACAAAACCAAAAATAAAAATCAATACAACCTTCTTCAATCTCCATCTTCTCTCTCCCAAACCGAAACCACCATTGGAGAATTTCTGCTTAATTCATGTTCATTTAATATATATATATATATATATATATATATATATATATATATATATATACACACACACTTATATTCGGCCACGCATCGCGTGACCTTCATGCTAGTTATACCATATATGCGGTCGTACTATATCTTGCTCACCTACCTACGACCCTGGTTGGACACTTGGACAATCAAAAGAGTAGAAAAAGTTTTTCTTTTTGTTTTTAAAGGTAAAGAAAAAAACATAAAACATAAAAATAGTTTTTGTATCTTTTAAGTGTTCTGATTTGTAGTTGCGGCGAATATCCTCTCTCTATCCATAAATAAACAACCTCAAAATGCATAGAGAGAGAAAGAGGTCCCAAAAGCCCAGAAAAACAAAAACCCATTTGGATTTCTTCCTCTCTCTTAATCCATACACAAATCCCAAATCAAGGGTGAAAAAAAGACTATTTCTTTGGAAAAAATATGGCAGAATAGGTACAAACACCTTCTTCTTTCAAAGGCAATGGCAATGCTGTAAATAAATCAACACCCTCAAAATTTCAATTCACTTTTTGGGAAATGGCGATCGCATTTGGCGTCATTTTGGGTTTCATCTTTAGCCTTCTGGGTGTTCAAAACTCCGTGAAAATGGGTCAAAGGTTGTCGGATCTGGTCGGCAGTGATAGAGAAAGATGTCAGGAAGAGAAGTTTTTTGGGGTAGTTTTTTTTTCTCAAACATGTACCCGAAGCAATATGAGGGGAATTTGTTAGTGGGTGCATGAGTGGTTACAATTTTTGAAAATTTGAGGGAAAAAAGGCTTTAGAATGTGGCATGTGGTATTTTAATTATAAAAAACTCAAAAATATGAGAAAATCAGATTTAGAGTTTCAAGGGTTCTCACATCATCAGTACATAGCTATATATAATAAGATGCCATGTGATCAAGCATAAATTCTTCTGAATTTAGCCCCTTAAGTTAGTAATTTTGATATCCCGAATAAGGTAATTGAATCATTTTTATTCCATATCATTTCCATTGATTGTTTCTAATAATTTCCCCGAGTTTCGTGTATTTCTGATGAATTTTACAGGAATTTAGTGCAAGAAAAGAGGGAAAGAAACCGGAAGAAAGGAAATGATGAAAGGAAGAAAAGTCAAAGGGCAAAAGCATAAATTTCTATCCAGAATTCGAATTCGACACCTAAAGGGAATTTGAAGTGCTTGTTTTCACAAGAATATCGGAAGAAACGACACTCAAATCGGAGCTCGAGATCAAAAATTATGGCCAGTCAAAGAAGAAAAGGAAAAAAGTCAACCTAGAAGAAATCGGACCGATCCGGTGTATATCCGGACCGATCCGAAATGACTCAAGTCCAGTAGACCCCGGATGGATGACAAACCGATGCCAGCAGAATCGATCCGGTGGGGACCGGACCGATTCGGTAGAATAAAAAAAGAATCGATCCGGTGGTTGAAGAACCGGACCGATCCGAGGGCTATCCGGACCGGTCCGGTAATGCGAAATCCTGGCATTTATTGTGAAGATTTTGATGTACATAGCTGGTGAAATCTTGCGCAACAAGCGACTCTGGCTGTCAAATTCGTACTACTTGGTGCTATAAAAGCCCATGCCCTACTTCATTCTAGGGAGATTTTTTAGAGAGAGCAATTCAGAAGTTAGGAAATTTTCATTTTCTTGGATAAGGAGTTTTCATAAGCCCTAGTTTGTAAGGTTGAGAGAGAGACAACAATTTATGGATTCAAATTCTTTTCCTGTTACTGAATACAAGTATAACAATTCCATTCTCTTACTTGGTATCTATGTTAGTTAAATCTCAATTGTATTGCAAATTATTTTCAATGTTTGGTAGGTCTATAATTCTGTGTATGAATTTATCTTCTAATCAAATCATGTCTAGCTAATTTCTTAAGGGCTGGGGTACATGAACTCACTCTGAGGCAAATTACTGATGTAGAAAATAGAGGGTAAATTAAATATTGACTGAATCGTGGAAGGAATTTACATGAACATGCCAATCTTTTAATCTCTCTTGCCCTAGGTACTTGAGATGTTTAAGAACGTTTTGCAAGTGTAATTGTCCATTCACCACTTTATATTTACCTTTGATTTCATATGGTGAGGGCTAGATCCTTCATATTTGTAATGCTTAGAATTTATAAAGATTGGATTTAGTCAAGAATTTTAATTTACAATTCTAGTGTTCTACCCGATAATCCGTTAAGGTTTGAGGGATTGTACCCTGCCCTATTTTCTCTTACTTTTCAATCTAATTTCTCCACAATTTTTTTTAGGGTTCTCTTTCTTTGAGTATATTTTATTCCAATTGCAATTTCTCATCATTAATCATCTTTATATTTCTTTGGAGGAATCATTTCAAGATTTAATAACTTTTCCTATAAAAGTGTCAATTCTTAATCCCTGTGGATACGATCCCGACTTGTCGGATTATTACTAACGCGACAGGCTTGCACTTGAGCCTATAGAAAACGCACTTTTGAGACAAATTCTTAGTCGCGTCACCATGACAAGGACACCCATACACCCAATTACATGTGCATATACCCCGCAAGTAGCATATACATATAGCTTATATATATATATATACATATACTAGCATGAAGGCCACGCGATGCGTGCCCGAATATAAATTTATATTTCATTATAAAGACTGTATGAATTAGTTTTTAGCAAATGAATTTATAATCGGATATTTAGAAAAAAAATATAAGCAATAAATAGGCCGCGCGATGCATGGCCGAATATAAATTTGCATTTCATTATAAAGATTGTATGAATTAGTTTTTAGCAAGCGAATTTATAATTGGATGTTTAGAAAAAATTTAAATAAGCAATAAGTAAAGATGAGTGATAAGGTAATTTAATAAATGGCATAATTTTAGATGTTGGATACCAAAACCCACTTACAATACGTGTTGAGACTTACAATAAGTTTTGTTATTTCAACACACACAAACACAAAATTTCTTAAACTAACTTTGAAGTGTGAAACAAACTAAATCTACATAATAAATGGAAAACAAAACTAAACCCCAAAAAATGATACCTGGAAACAAAGTGGGCAGTAGCTTGGGTGTACAATCATTGACATGATCTATATCAATGTTGACTTCCTTGACATTACCAAAGGAATGAACAGTAGATGTGCCCTCTCAAGATCCACATTTGTTTATGGATGGAATTAGGTTAGAAAATCTCTCTGGAAGCATGATTGTATTGAAAGCAAGAATCGTATTTAAAAATCTAGACATACGTCTATATCATTTGCATTTTACTATTTTTCAGATATTTTTCTTAACTATTACCATAAACGTCTATGGCTCCAAATAAATCCTCCTCTAATGTGCTGAAATTCACTTATAACATAAAACAGTAGGATAAACATGAGATATACAATATTTCACATATAAAAAATAAACGAATGTACCTTTCAATTGACAACTCAGATATTTTATTGAGACCAATAAATTTTCTGACAAAATAAAATAAGAATTCAATTAAAACGAAGACAATTTTTATACGTAAAAATGTATAAATCAGTGCGAAAGAAATCGTAACTATATCATACCTTTCAAATTATTCAACTGAGAATGCATTGACGGCTGTCGTCCTTTGGGCTTGTGTTTTTTTTTTCTTTGCTTGCCTTAACGGATGGTTCATATATTAAAGGGGGGAGAGAGAGAGAGGAGAAGAAGAGGAAAAGGAAAAGGTTGTAGATTTCAATGTAGGTTCTTGGAAAATTAAAAATGGAGTACATTGAATAGGAAGCCGGTTAGATGGACTAAATTCATTGTATTGGAGTGTAGAGAAAGATGAGTTATTATCTTCACGTATTCTTCTCTAGAGAGAGACTCTCATTTATGATATCATTTATTAAGTTTCCACATGTCAGTCTCACATAATTTTGGTCTACGATATATATATATATATATATATATATATATATATATATATATATATATAACAAAACTATAAAAAACATACTGTACTACCCCAATTGCAACGCCTCAGCTCCTCATATGGTTGCCCACCTGTGCTGCTAGTGGTGCAAAATTCCTCGATGCTCCCGGTGCTTGAATTCCCTGACCTTGTTGGACCTAAGCCTCAAGACACCTCGTATCCCGATGTACTATATCCCCAGAAGAATAAAGAGTTTCCCTAAAAGCTCCAAACTGCCTACCCGACGCATGTTATCCCTGCTACCCCTGTCCTTAGAGAACCTGTGTGACTCTATTACCTTACAAAAAGGTTTGTTGATTATCTTGACCCACTTGAGTCTTCTTCCTTGGTTGCTTCTCATGATGGTCATTACGACCCTTATGCTCCCCACCCGTCTTGGTCTCATTCGGAACACTCAACTTATACTTCTTTCCCAGCTTTTTATTGTAATACACCTTCTTTTGTAAAAACATCAATGCGACATCCACCACATATGCATAAATGGTGTTTTATGGATTTCTCAAAACTACTTGCTTTATAAACAAAGTCATCCCATTAATAAAACATTCTTTCCTTTTCTCCTCAATGTTCACCTCCTCTTGTGAAAACATAGATAAATTAGTGAAATTTTGTTAATACTCATAAACAGTCCTCGAAGTGCTCTAGATTAAGAAAGTCTTTCTTCTTTATGACCCTAATGGAATAAGGAAAATATTTCTCATTAAATTTCACCATAAAGTCACCATAGTTCAATCTGAAGGAGTTGTGTTATATGCTCTAGTAAAAATGAACAACAAACCTAGACACGAGGGGGTGAATAAGTTTTATAGCATCCTTGTCTATTTTTCACACTTACACAAGATTGTTCGTAATTTTAAAACTAATACCAATTGATTTTATAAAAAGCTTTTCAAATGCCTTTAAAAACTCACACAAGATTATATTAAGTGAGTCTAGTGATGAAAATTAAATCTAAAACACCTACCAAGTTTAAGTCAATTCACAACATTTAAACTAGATTTATGTGAAGTGTGTGATCAATTATGTACAAAACAATTCAAAACATACATAAGCTAGCATAAGATATGGTTTATAAGGAAAAATGCGCACCTAGGGATAAAAGACCTCGATGCACTCAAATTATCATCTTTCCTTGAAAAGAAATTTTATAAAAGATAAGAAGGCACCTCTCACACAATCCCTATAGTGTTGTTACCTATAAACCTTTCAACTCTTCCCCATAGTCATTGAGAATCCATTACAAGCTCCATACAATGAATGAAGAAGTCCATTATTTTTCTTGTAGTCACTTCACACTTCAATCTCTCCAATAAAATGAAATTCCTCCAATTTTACATTGTGGAGAAGTTGATCATAGCAATGTAGCAAATGTGTAATGAATTGACAAAGTATAGTGTATAGATTAAATTAAATCAACTCTAAAATCTCTCAAAAACACTTTGGGCCGAACATAGATCAAAGTATCAAAATTTTTTGATAAAACAATTGATATTCGAAATATATAATAGATAAAAGAGCTCTCAACTTTGAAAATTTTCTCAAAAGAGTGTTTTAATTGTGTAAAATTCATATCATTAAAAATGGGAGGGAAGTTGGCCTTTAAATAGGAAAATTTCAAAATTTGTAGCCGTCAAGCGCACGGTGAGATCTGGTCATGCACATGATTCCAGATAGTGTGTAATCATGGAGAAGGTCGTGAACACAGGCTAAACTTGTAGTCGCGCGAACACAACCGTGCGAACAATTAAAGCCAATAAATATTTTCAAAAAGGCTTTAATAGTTTAAAGCAGAGAACCAATTCCCAAAACAGTTTCAAAAATAATTTAAAACTTCTGAGATTATTTTTCAAATAACATGTTCAACATTTTTCAAAATCCTCGCACATCTAGAAATCAAAAGTGCAACATTTTTAGAAAATACTCTTGTACGTGTGTGTTTAGCCTTGAACAACTCACAAACACATAAAACGATATAAGCTTCACTTCAAAGTCAATGTACGACAATATAATTCTTCAATGAGCAACGTGCATGACATTCAATCTTTAAGGTTCATCTAAGTCTAACCTAGACAAATGATTGCGCCTCACTCATAACGAATCAAGTGTATATGACTTGATGGACTCAAGTACTCAAACATTTTGTCACTCGAACTTAGCCAACTTAATAACAACAAAAAATTACATTTTAATCTCCCCGTTTGACTATTCTGTGGAAAAAACTCCAAATCCCAAAAATGCTTGATTACCCCTACAAGACTCACACTGTAGTGAGAGTAATAGAAGTTAATGTAAAAAATCCATAAGACCAACAACAAAGCAAAAGTCGTGTCTGAACAATAGGCTGGAGTCGGAATCATTAATGCTAGGCTCGAAACTACATGAAACAACAAACAACATCACGTAGATAATATCATGCACACGGAGAAACTCCCCCTGCCTGGGAATCTTCCGTAAAGAATTAATGATATATATGAGATAAAATATGTGATAAAGCATTTGAACATGTGAAATAGCATCAACATAATCTAATATCAAGATATCAATACCAATATAAAGTGAAAAAGCATGTGAATAACCCAATGTAACAAAGATCCTCTTAATGTATAGGAAATCCCAAGACAAACAATAACTCCCCTACTATGGATATTTCTCCCCTTACATATAAAGTGAAAAATAACTTTCTTCCCCTTAATAAGTGAGAGGAAAATTCACTCCCCTTTTTGACATAATGAATGAATAACGGAAATAAATTTTACTCCACCTTAATATCAAATACTAAAGTTTTCTCCCTCTTTTTGACAAGGAAAAGTCAAAGAGAAGACGTATCGTAGACAACGGGTGTATCTAGGAAAAATAAAGTAGCATAAGTAAGAAAAAACAGCAAAGCAAATCAGTAAAGCATGTGAACAACCACAACTATAACATGGGAATTAACAAATGAGCCTATATACATGTGAATCACAATATCACAATATGAATATAATGAACATAGACTAAAAGATTAATGATATCGAATAATAAGTACAAAAGAAGGATATCAGATAATTATAGCATCAAACTAGTAAAATGAGATCATATGAACAAAGCAAGGATAAAAAGTATGGACTAATCAAGAATATGATAATATAGCACAAAAGATATGGATAAAAGCATAATACCCATAAAGAACTACGATAAAGTCCATACAACCAACAAACTATCCAAATGTCCAAAAGTAGTTATCAAATATATCAAGTACCAAAACAAAAAGTACCATTAACTATATACAGACCAAAATGTGCCACAAGCGGTACTACAAAAAAAATAACATGAAAAGAGACTATCAGACATGTCAGTGTACTCCACCTCACCATCATCTTCAACATATGACTCATCATCATCCTCAACGTCCTCATCCTCATCCATATCTGGAGGTAGAACAAGATCATGGGGGGTGTATTAACCAATGGAGGAACCTCGGGAGAAAAATTCGGTACAATCTGCAATCTCCTCAAGTACGCAAAATTAAAAGACACATCGATATGCAGACTTCGTTGTTGCTGATCAATATGCTCAAGATATTGTCATTAGCTCACCATCTTTTCATGGATATGATGAAACTGTTTATGCATAAATGAAAACTGAGAAGTGACAAAGGTACGCTAACTTTGGCAACCTCGTGACTCTGGAGCAGGCTGGGGTGCAGGTGTTGGTGCGGGATCATCATGATCAATATGCAGCCTAGCCGAGTGATGTTTGGTATATCCTGCAAATCGAGAAGAACTCCTACTCAATAAAGCACGCATAATATGTGCATCCACATTAGACATCAAACAAGGAACACTCAACCAATTGAGATAACCTGTGATTAATCTCCCATATAGTAAAGCAATGCCAGTCGAGTCAGTGCAGTCTCTCCACATACTAGAAATAATAAGCTCGAGTAGTTAATAAATGTAACAACCCCTATTTTCTCACATAAAGGCTGGCTAGACACGATATGCCGGAGATGGGGCTTATTTGTCAATTAATACCATTCTCAGAATCAACCCATATACCCCCCCCCCCACACACACACACACACACATATATATATATATATATATATATATATATATATATATATATTGATAATCCATAATTAAATTTAAATTAATATCCAAAACGATGACAAAATCCAACATGCACCAAGTATAAATGAAATCCAACATGATCATAAATATCTCAAACCAACATAAAATAAATATACTTTTGGCTTATGCCCATATAGTAATCCAAAAATAAATCGACTGAAGTGGAGTAGCACCAAACTAGAATCAACAATATAGAGAATCTGATAAGCAAAAGGAGACGGCAAGGTTGGTTCATCAACAGTCCTGCTATCCCTGTCAAGGAGTACCTGGGGGGAGAAACATTTATAAATTGGGTCAGTGACCTAGAGTTGCTATAATTAAATTATTTAATTTAAAGAGAAATAATACAGTCAATTCAAAGTATGTATCCCCCATCATCGCTCACATACGATAAGTATCTCACCCCTCATTTAAGAGTGACATTGCCCGTATCTGATCAAGTTTCGAAATAATAAATGATCTCCTGCTTGTTCTTTTACAACCCGAATAATGATCTCAAGTGTGATGATGATAACTTCCATAAATTCATGGGTCAAGTCATCATCCCCACGAATTGATTTCCACTTCACTTTCCATACTGTTGCCAACTCCAAAATCGGCTTGCGTCTCAAAGCATCTGCTACCACATTCTCCTTCCCCGGGTGATACTGAACGTCAAATTGGTAGTCCTTCAAAAACTCTAGCCATCTCCTTTGCCTAATTTTCAACTCCCGCTACATGAACAAATATTATAGGCTCTTATGGACTGTGAATAGCTGGAACTTCTCCCCAAGGAGATAATGTATCCACACTCGCAGTGCAAAAACCACGGATGCTTATTCCAAGTCATGGGTGGGGTAATGTCCCTCGTGAGACTTTAGCTTCCACGAATCATAATCTATCGACCTATCCTCCTACATCAATACCCATCCAAGTCCCCTGAAGGACACATCTATGAAGACCTTATAGTCTATACCTGCCTGAGGAAATGTCAGTACCGGTGTTGTAGCCAATATAGTCTTCAACTCGTCAAAAGCTTGCTGGCACACATCATCACATACAAGTGACACGTCCTTCCTTGTCAGATTCATTAGGGGCCCAACAACCTTTAAGAACCCTTATATGAATCGACAATGGTACCTGAATAATCCCAAAGCTACATACCTCGGTGGGTGTAGTGGGTTGTCCCCACTCCATCACTGTAAAAACCTTCCTCGGGTCCATTGATATCCCCTCTCAGACACAATAAGGCCCAAGACCTGCATCTTCCACAACCAAAAGCTATATTTCTCGAACTTAGCATATAGTTGGTGATCTCGTAGTGTCTGTAAGACTACCTTAAATGTTGTGCATGCTCCTCCGCAGTCGGAGAATAAATCAAAATGTCATCAATAAACACTATGATAAATTGATCTAGAAAGTCACTGAATACGTGATTCATTAAATCCATAAACACCGTCAGTGCATTGGTTAGCCCAAAAGGCATAACCAAAAACTCATGTGACCCGTATATCGTAAGAAACGTTGTCTTTCAGATATCCTGTTCCCAAACTCTCAACTGATAATAACTCAATCTCAAATCAATCTTAGAGAAATACGCAGCACCCCTCAGTTGGTAAAAAATTCATTAATTTTTGGAAATGGATATTTATTCTGTATGGTGACCTTGTTTAACTCCTTGTAGTTGATACAAAGTTGTAAAGATCCTTCCTTATTCTTGACGAAAACGGGAGCACCCCACGACGAACTACTCCTCCTAATGAACCCTTTGTCCCAATAACTGCTCAATCTGATCCCAAAGCTCCCTCATCTTCAAAGGAGCCATCCAATATAGTATAGGTGTAATGGGTTTCATTCCCAAAATCAAGATAATCCTGAAATCTATCTCCCGACTAGGTGGCAAACCTGGGATCTCCCTAAATACATCAAAAAACTCGCTAACTATCGAAATGGAATCTAGTGACACTACGACTTTTGAGGAAGTCTCCTCCACAAGATAGTATAAGTGCGTGCTCGATCCACCCTTGGGGTGAGGCATCGTAACCAGATATATCTCTTACCCCAAAATGGCTAAGACGATGGACCAACTATAACAGTCAACACAGACTCTGTATGTATCTAGCCAATCCATCGCTAATATGGCATTGTACTCCTGCATATCTAGTGCCAGTAAATTTTCCACAAAGTGAGTCATCCTATCTCGACCCCTATACCCCCGACATACCAAATGTATGGGTGCCCCTCTACCCATAGGTGAGTCTATATGCAGTACAATATCAGCCGTAAAATCTATTATCTCATTCTCACATGAAAAACTAGTGCTAACGAATGAATGAGATGCCCCCGTGTAAAAAACAAATGACCTACGTGTCTAAAGATAGGGAACATACCCCTAACAGCCTAAGATGGCACTAGGCCCTCAGCCGGCGCAATGTGGTACACCTCTCCGTACTGTAACTATGGCGGATGCCCCTGAGGTGGGGCGGAGGGTGATGGAGCGGCTGGTGTTGCAACTCCTAGAGCTAGCAATGCTTGGCGCAGTCTTTGTGGTGCCAAATGTCCTCTCTGACCTTCATGCTTTTGAGGTTCCTTATTGCCCTGATGGCACCGCCTCGACGTATGGCCCCTCTCATCGCAAGTATAACGATTTTTGTTAAACGAGCATCTCTTTGTCTGTCGGCCCTGCTGGCCTCGACCCTACTGACCTTGACCCTAATGGCTTTTGTGATGGCCTTGACCCTAATGGCTTCTGTGATGGCCTTGGACCTAATGGCCATATCCCTTCTTCCCATAACCATGTTGTCCATGCCTTCTTGATCATCTAAACGCCTTAATTGCTTATGCTGATCTATGGACAAAGAACCTCTAAACTACTGGGTCCCGTGGTCACTACCCCCACTCATCTTACCCTATTGGTTTGACGTATCGGATCCCTGTCACTTCTCACCCTTGTTCCTATAGAAGTCCCTGTGATACTGACAGTGGAGAAGAGCGGCATTCATCATCTGATTATATGTGGTGAATGTCGGGTTCCCTAAAAGTGCCTTCCTAATATGCCAAGTCGATCCCATAATAAACCTATCCAACTTTCTCTGCTCTATATTCACATCCTCCTTTGAAAAGTTGAAAGAGCAGTGAACTCCTCCTCATACTCCGCCACTATACGGCTCTCCTTCCTGAGCTCCCTAAACCGACTCCTCATCTCCGACTGCATCGCATGAGGGAAACACTTCTCCTTGAATCTCTCCCATAACTCATCTATAGTCTATATATCTCTCTATGCAACTGAAGTGACTGACTCCCACCACTGGAGTGAAGCCCCCACAAGCCAAAATGAAGACAGCATTTGCTTATGTACTGTCATACACTCCACCATCCGTAAATGCCTCTAAATATCCTTTTTCCACCTATCGCCACTAAATTATCTAAAATTCCCAAAAACTCTGGATATTATCCCTTTACGAAGGCCTCCCTACCTTTATTCCAGACTAACCCTCATGCATATACTAATACTGCGACCTGTTGTGGAATTAATGGCGGCTATTGCTGAGCCTATGGTGGTGGAAAGTACCGAAATATGGTTTCCATCATAGTGGAAATCGATTGGGTCACGATGGTAGCGATCTTCGCTGGAGCGATCAACTGTGGGGTCGGTGGGGACTGAGGCTGCTGCTTTGGCTCCAACTGAGCCTCCTCATCTGTGATGGGTGAGACTATGTGCCTAGGTCTACCCCTTCGTCTATTTTCCATCTGAAAGCAAACAAGGTTCGAATTAGTACAAATCGTAAGAATACAATGAATCCTAAGCATAGGGTCTACATATCGAAGAACGCAACGCATAACGTAATGAACGCAACACGAATCCTAAGGATACTAGAACCGGGATGCTCTGATACCAACTTTAACAACTCCTATTTTCTCACATAAAGGTTGGCTAGACATGATACGCCGAATATGGGGCTTGTTTTCCAATTAATACCATTCTCAGCATCAAACCATAACACACACACACACACACACACACACACACACACATATATATATACACATATATATATATATATATATTGATAAGACGTAATTGAAATTAAACTAATATATAAAACGATGATAAAATTCAACATGCACCAAGCGTAAATGAAATCCAACATAATCGTAAATATCTCAACCAACATGAAATAAATAGACTCCGGGCTTATGCCCATACAGTAATCCAAAAATAAATTGACTGAAGTGGAGTAGCACCTAAACTAGAATCAACAATATGGTGAATCTTATAAGCAAAAGGATACTGCAAGGTTGATCCGTTAACAATCCTATTATCCTTGTCTCGGAGCACCTGGGAGGAGGAAACATTTATAATTTGGGTTAGCACCCTAGAGTTGGAAGAATTAACTTATTTAATTTAAAGTGCAATAATACAGTCAATTCAAAGTAAGTATTCCCCATCGTTGCTCACACACGATAAGTATTTCACCTTTCATCTAAGAGTGATATTTCCCGTATCCGATCAAGTCCCAAAATAATAAATGAAAAATGTGCCAATTTAATATCAGTTGCATTAAATATAATCAACATACTGAAATGTAATCATCTACATTCATGTTATCAATGCCCAAAGTATCCCAGTCTCATATAACTCGTAAAGGTGACATAAACATCTATTATGCACACAACATAGTATGGGGTCTGTAATTAACTGTCTACATTCTTAGACAACTTAATTAATCTCATTTAATTTGTGTAAATATTTATATGTCCTTCCATATATGCGACACTTAATGTCATATACTAGTGGTGACTTGTCCGTGCTCTATTGGTAAGTCCGAAAGAATCCTCTATCCAATCGGGCATCACAAAATACACATAAGTGGGGAGGTCCCTACTCAATACACCAGTTCACGGACCATACCTGGTGGTGAGAAAGGATCCCAGCATCTACACCTACCTCTCGTAAGTGGCTCTGCTACATAGTACCTATAATAATGACCTACATAACATTTAGCCCAACTATGACGACGTGTGCTACGGTCCCGAACGTGCGTAACCCCAATCGATAGGACCGTCCATAGATATAGGTATGTCCACATAATAAATATAATTACATATTATTATCGTATAATATGTATAGGTAATTACCTATAATTGCCTAAAATATCCCAACCGATTACCCATAAATAATCACACATTAATAATTGATCATCTAGTTACTTTAATTTCTTCCTCTTTATAAGATTATTTAACCATATGGTTAAATGTAATTTCCCATTTAATATTTGTTCCACAAGAGTATTTTTAATAAAATCACCATTGACCTAAACACCGTCCCACCAACTCGTATGGGTTCCTAAAATACCCCCGGACCCATTCTCGGTCCCAACTCATCCTGCCCCAGGGGCCGAATCGATTCGCCACTTGTGCCGAATCGATTCACCCTACCTAATCGATTCACCTATGAGGTCAAATCGATTCGAATTCAGGCAACAGCCCAGATCTGCTACGCTTCTTTAATACAAGAATTCTCAATTTCATCCTAAAGTTCATTCCGGTGGTTAATTCAATTTCAATAACATAAGAACATATCCCTATGACTTAGTCCTTCATCTTACAATGGTTAAATACATAAATTAACATCAATTACATACTCCCAATTCCCAGAATTTACATCATTGATCATAACTCTTAACCCAAAAGTTCTACCATAATTCCATTTAGATTCAAATAATATTTTAACATAACACATGGGTCATAATTCTCTAAATTTCTAGGCCTTAAACATGAGTTCAAATCCTCTACATATGAATCAAGCTTTTCAATTTATTTATAAATTCTAAGGCATAAGTTTTATCATCCAATTCAAGATTGTAATCATCCTAAATTTCTAGGTTAAACTACCTAATTTCCAGTTAGTCTCCTCTACATGCATAAGATTAAATCCTACCATTTAATCACCAATTTCATATTAAAACCCATAAATTATATGGGGTTTACTAAAATGAATCAAGAAATACATTGGACATTAAATTAAGCAAGAAAATTCTCGCCTGGATATGGTGATTGATTATTTCATCTTGAATCCCTTGCCTCATCTCCTCTTTGGCCCTTGTTCCTTTCTCTCTTGAGGTGGGGCTGTGAGGTTTAGGTTTTTATTTAAGTGAGGGTATTATTAATCTTGCCCTTAAATTTATATTAACCCTAAATCCAGAGTTAAGGCTAATTCCCCATTTTTGGACCCCCCAAATGGCCCCGAACCCATAATTAAATTAGCCCAAAAACCTCCCAACTTATATACGTATACCCCGGGACCCTTTCTAAAGGTCTAAAACACCTATACGAGCCCATAAAGCCTCCCGAAATGCGTCCCAATTATTTTTATTCAACAAGCGTATTGTACTTGTGTCTCATATGTCATTATTTCTTATCGAAATTATTCATATATAAAGTCAATCTCACATGATTATAAAATAAAAATAAATTAGCTTGTTCACAACTAATTAATTAAATTCACAGATTTAATTTAATTCCTACGAAGTTTTATTTTACTCCAAAAAAATGATTTTATTGCATTCTAGAAAAATACGGGGTTATTACAATAACCTGAAGATGTGTTAAGGCATAAATCAACCTACCAGTGTGATATGAGAAATCGGCGGTGCGATGATGTATCATAAGCTTGTAAACAACCAAGAAATTTAATAAGGAATAGATTCGACCCATCTCTGAATGAAGATACAAAACTCTCATCCAATTAGACTCACGACCTAAAAGAAAATAAGCAAGGTCATTGTGCGTAACATCATCTATAACGTAAGCATCATAGTCGTGCTCGTCGAAACGAATCCTTAAACATAAATGAGTTGCTAGAAGCTCATCAGTAAGCTCAATATCAACACCTCGTACAAAAGAGTGAACTGCATATATGGCCTCGATAATAACCGTGTTTGCATAGAACTCGCGGACCAAAGTAGAAATGGACGAACCATGGGGTCGAACCAACGGTGAATCCTGAATACCATCAATCAATGACAGGAGGTAATGACCATCCTCACTCCTCTCAAAATGAACCAAATCAAGGTCGCTCTCGAAAATGATCGGTCTAGACATAAATGACGCAAATAATGCAGAATCATATCTAGTGAACTAAATCTTAGAGGCATCAGTATATGTGGCCAGAATAGGAATAGAGGCAATCGGGGCCTGACGATGTCTTCTAGAAAGTATTGGGGTTGTAGAAGATTCTCTCACTCTCGAATTCTCATCAGGTCCACTCAGGGATGGGTATTTTTCCTAGCTTGTCTCTTCTCTCTAGACATTATTCAGAAAAATAATAAGAATCACTCTCAAACGATAAAAACTAGGGCTGAGAAATGATAAATACACAAAACCCTCAAATAAAGTACCCCAAAATCACAACAACCTCAATCCAGTCATTCAAGCAACCTCTAAGACAGTAAAATCACCCTAAGAACACTAAAATCAAAGTAAATCAACTAAACTGAAAGACGATCATAGACTTACCAAGTGAAAAACTCAAATTTGTCAAACTAGGGCTAGAAACCAACATGCACCCAATAAACACTCAAAAATGCGATCAAACAAGCTTGCAATGAATGAAAAATACTCTAGAGAAATTTTTACCTAGGGTTTTAGGCTCTAGGATGGATTTGAATCTAAATGAGAAACTGAAAGGACTAACCTTCCTTTTAATCAGCCGAACTCGTTCTCATGATTAAGAACCACCGTTCATAGGGGTCATGTGTATGCCCCTGTTTTAGTGTAATGCGCATAGAAAACAAAGTATAAGCACCAAAAACTCTAAATCTCATAAAATCCCTATAAGCAACCTGGAATCCTAACTCACGATAACTCAGAAGTATGAATGAATGAAAATGCATGGAAGATCAATCAACTTGTATGAATGAATGAAAATGCATGGAAGATCAATCAACTTGACTTTAATATCACCAATTTGGGATAAAATGCACAAAAATAGCTAAAATCAACTACACACGCATATACAAATCTAAACATTAAACGTGTAACATATGATTGGGATTAGACAACACACGTTCCAATAATTTGACACAAAGATTTCATTTAAATTTTAATTAAAATATGAATTAAAAACACATTCAACTCAATTTCAATCAATTCAACAATTAAGGCATAAAATTCTCATCAAATTAATATTTTGCAACTTTGTATTATCAATCAAGGTATGAATCATGTGACAATAAGGTATACAAAATCAACATGAATACGCATAATCATATCATGCAAACATTACAAATAATTCTTAAAAGACAATCATTACGTCAATATCCTTTTGAACTCAAAATGATAGTTTCAAGCTATTAACCCCCTCAATCATGTTTTTTAAAATCTTTTGAATGCCAACTGAATAGGAAATTTCATTTATGAAATGATAAGACTTATCTTGTTTTTCATGTCGATTCAAACTCTTAATTAATGTCTATTTTTCAACATATTTTGGATTTTCTTATTAATTAGCTTTTCACATGCCTAAATGTCACCTACCCAAAAACATTTAAATTTCTCAAATGAGTGTAAACACTCTAGTGGTAGACCTTATCAATAATTTTCAAAACGGTCCTTGTTCAACTCCTACATAGTAAGAATCACACAAAATCTCACATATGGACTAACAAAACACCAATAATATTACTAGGATTTGATCATGATCAAGTTAAGCACTAAAAGCATAACTAACATGATAAACATCATATGAAACAAGTGATATGCATGTGCAACTAGTGTGAAATTAATCCTATAGATTTCAACAAATTTCCAATCATAATTTATCATATGAATTTCAACCAAACAATTAAATCAATCAAATGTTTTCATCAAATGGTGTAAAATACACTTTTTAATCATCATTCAAGTTAAATCGGTCATCAACCCGATATATATCAAATACCTAACCACATTTCACAAAAAGAACAAACACAAAATATTTTTGGATTTTTTAAATAAGAATGATGCATGAATATTACAAAATCATGTTTAGTAAGAAGACATAGCCTATAAATCAAATACATGGAAATCACATTAACCCATGAAAATTTATATCATTGAAGTTCTCTCACCTGCAAATATTTGTTTCCCCCACAAATCAAGAATGAACAAGGAATGAAAACCATCAAGTAAGAAGAACTAGCGATAAAAATCTAGAAAAGCATGTGAACAACCAAGTTATAACATAGAAATCAAGAAATGAGGATATATATACGCGAATCATAATACCCTAAAATGAATATCATAAACAAAAACTAGAAGATTAATGATATCTATCAATAAGAACAAGAGCGGGATATGAGATATGAGATATACATAGCATCAGACTAGAAAAAATGATATCATATGAGCAAAACATGGATAGAAAGCATGGACTAATCAAGAATATGACAATATAGCATAATATATATATATGGATAAAAGCATAATACCCATAAAGAAACAAGATAAAATTCATACAATCATCAAAAGATATCCAAAAGTAACCAAATGTATCAAGGTACCAACAAAAAATGTGCCAATAACCATATACATTCCAAAATGTGCAGAGTACTACAGGCGGTACTATCAAAAATGAATAACATAAAGAAAAGATAACTAGAACTCTAGTCGTCAGACATGTCATCGTACTCCACCTCACCATCATCTCTAACATCTGACTCCCCATTTTCATTATTGAAATCATCATCCTCGACCTCTTCATCCTCATCAATAGATGGAGGTGGAATAGGAGCATTTGGTGGTATAGTAACCGATGGAGGAACCTTGGCTGAAACATCGAGTACAATCTGTGATATCCTTAAGTACACAGCAATAAAAGTAACATCAGTACGTAAAGTCTACTGTTATTGATCAAGGAGCTCCAAAAGTTTACGTTGACTTACCACCTCATCTTGAACTTACCTCATATGAAAGAAAATTGTAAAGTTTCAAAGGCTCTTTGACCCTGACTTCCTCATAGATTAGGAGCAGTCTGGGGTACATGTGTTGGATTTGGTGGGGGTGCATCAGGATTAATATGCATCCCAGTTGGGCAGCATGCAGTCTATCCTGTAATTGAAAAAAACTCATACTCGATAAATCACTCATAATATTTGCATCTACATCAGACAACAAATGAGGAATAATCAATGAATAGGTATATTCAGTGATCTTATGGTAAAGAAGTATCATTCGAGTCAGTGCATGCTCTCCGTATAGTAGAAATAATGTCCTCGGGGTAGTCGACAACCTGACGATTTGCTAAGGCATAAATCAACTTACCAGTGTGGTGAGAGAAATCAGTGGTACGATGAAATGGCATAAGGTCATAAATAAACAAGAAAGATATCAAGGAATAGCATCGATCCATCTCGGACAGACGATATAAAGAGCATATCTAATAAGACTCATGACTCGTAAGAATAATGCGAAGACATCGTGTGTAGCATCATCCATAATGTAAAATTCATAATCGTGCTCATTGAAACGAGTCTCTAGATGCAAATGAGTAGCTAGACTCTCATTAGTAAACTCGATCTCAACACCTCGCACAAGAGAATGAATATAAAGAGTATTCTCGGGAATGATTTTATTCGTATAAAACTCGTGAACCAAAGTCGCATTGATCAGACCATGGTGTTGGACGGTGAATCCCAAATAGCATTAATCATCGATAAGATATACAGACCATCCTCACTCCTCTGTAAATAAATAAAATCAATGTCTCTCTCGCCAATGATCAGAAGATACATAAATGATGCAGACAATGCAGAACCATCTCTAGTAAACTGGTTCCTAAAGGCATCAACATGTGCAGATGGAACAAGAATATAAGCATTAGGGGTCTAATGATGTCTCCTAATTGGGCTAAGGGTCGTAGAAGAGTCATGTGCTTTTGAACTCTCACCGGGACCGCTCGGTGGAATGGCATTTTTTCTAGCTTGTCTCTTCTCTCTATCCATTCCGTAATAACATGGCAAGAACACATTCAAATGACAAAAACTACGGCTGAAAAGTGAGAAATACACAAAATTCTCAAGTAAAGGACTCCAAAATCACTACAATCTTAAATAAAATCACACAATCAACCAGTAAGATAGTAGAATTAACCTAATAACACTAAGAATAATGTAATAACACTAAGAATAATGTAAATCCATAAAACTCAATAAGAATGATGACTTACCCATGTGAAATAGGATGAAAATCCAAATCTGACAAACTGGGGTTAGAAACAAACAAGCACCACTAAACCCTCAAAATCTCAATTAATTACGCATATAAATACAAAAAATCAATTTTCGAACATTTTTCACCTAGCGTTTTGGCTCTGGGGAGGTTTTAGAATGGAAATGACCAAATGAGATGAACTGCCCCTTTTAAATTCCCGACATCATACAAACGGGTCAAAATAATTATGCGAACAGTTTGTCATGCAAAAGGCCTAGTTTCGTGTCTGTGCGCATAAAACAAAGTATCTTCCCAAATTATTTAAAAACTTCTAGAAAATCCTATATCATTCTCCTGAATCTCAACTCTCAGAACACCAAAGACATGAATGAATGCAAATGCATGAAAAATCATTCAATTTGACTTTAAAAACACCAATTTCGAATAAAGTGCATAAAAATAAAAATAAAATCAACAACTCACATGCACATATCTACAAATTTAAACACTAAACATGCAAAGTGTGACTATGATTAGGCAACCCATGATCAATTAATTTGATATAAATATTTCATTTAAATCTTGATTAAAAACATGAATTAAAAACAAATTTAAATCAATTCAATATTAAAACCATAAAATTCTTATCAAATTAATGTTTTGCAACTTTGTAACATTACTCAAGGTATGAATCATGTCACAAATAGGAATACACAATCAACATGAATAAACATAATCAAATCATATAAACACTACAAATAATGCTTAAAAGACAATCATTACAATAGTATCTTTTTAAACTCAAAATGATAGTTTCAAGCCATTAACTCCCTCAAGCATGATGATTAAAAAAATTTAGCCCTAACTTGTTTTTCATGTCGGTTCAAGTTCTTGGCTTATGGCTCTTTTTCAACACAATTTGGCTTTTTCCACCAATTCTCTTTTCACACGCTTAGATGACACCTACCCAAAACATTTGAATTTCCAAAATGGGTGTAATCATACTAGCGGTATCCCTTGTCAAAGCTTTTGAAAATGGCCCTTTTTTAAATCCTTCATAGTAAGAAATTCAAAAAATATCACATGTGGACCAACGAAACACCAATAAGATCTCAAGGATTTGATCACGATCAAGTTAAGAACTAAAGGCAATATAAACATGATAAACATCATATGAAACAAGTGATATCCATGTACAATTAGTGTGAACCACATACCATAGACCTCAACAAATTTGAATCGTGATTTATCAAATGAATTTCAACCAAACAATTAAATCAATCAAACAATATACATCAAATGGTTTAGAATTATCTTTTAATCATCATTCAAGTTAAATTAATCACCAAATCAATATGAATCAAAGACTTAATCATAATACACATAAAGAATAAATCTTTTTGAATTTTTGATATAGAATGATGTATGAATATGCACACAATCATATTTAGTAAGAAAAACATAGCATAGAGAGCAAATATATGAAAAATGCACATGTGCATGAAAATCTCACTAACTCATGAAAAATTGACTAATTAGACTTATATCACCCACAAAGATTTGTTTACTCCACAAATCAAGTATGTACTAGGAATATAAACCTATAAGACCATAGTCATCCTAATCAAACTATCTACCTAGATAGTGATCGGTGGTTCATCTCCCAGATCAATAAGAGTGATAGGAACACTTTCCTTCTTCAAAAACTTCACTAAAGGAAACTCTCTCTCAACCTTCTTTTGAGGACCAACTAAGTCAACCTTCACTCTAAGTGCGTACCTAGGAATATCTCTACCTAATCTTAGTATCCATCTATCTTCCCTCTTAGGATTCTTATGACTTATCCTTGAAAATTGTGTTTGGAGTCCAAGTCTAAGAATGTTACCTCTATCCTCACCATGCCACTTGGCCTCTTTTCTCGTCATTAGGATTCATAAGGAACATGTTTCTCATATTTCCAATGAACTTTGGATTTTCTTATTCAAGAACCAACAAGATTGATTTGAATGACTATGTACTTGACAAAAAGCCTCTTCCCTTCCCTCATACCTTCTCAAGTCTTTCTTCACAAATTATGTTTTTTTACCAACTATTTTAAGTCTTTTCTTTTTTAAACAAAAATCCACAACATGGTTTTACTTACAATAAAAAGTACAACCAAATCTATTTTTAGCAATCTTGGATTTAGATTCGACCTCCTTCTTTTGACACATAGGAGTTTGTACCTTATCCTCTCTTTAAGCATTTGAACTTCAAGCATTCAATTTCTTTTTTCTAATTTTTTTCTCAAGTTTTGAATCATTGAAACCAATCCTATGATTGTTCGGTTTTGACTGAGCATTACTCAATAAAATGTTATCAAAAACATTTGTCTTATTATGTATCTTAATTTGAAATCCTTACATAATCAAGCTCAAGTTTAAACTTTTCAACGTCAATTTGTAATAATTAATTTTCAAGATCAAATTCTTCTTTTTCTTTTGAAATGATTGCATTTTGTGATTTCGAAGACTTACATTGCTTCATCAACACATCAATAACTTTTTCAAAGTCAAAACATTTTATTGAACACTTTTAAGTTTTTCTTTTTTTCCCATCAAGTTTATTTTGAAGAACTTTCAATTTTGACAAAATTTTGATGTTTGAATTTAACCTTCAGAGACTATTGATAGAGTTTGTAAAAATCCTCTTGAATGTCATATACTTCCTCATTATTCTCACCTAGATTAGACTCTCGCACGCCACCAAGATACTTGATTTATCCTTCGAGGATTCAGATAGTGCAAGGATCGTCTTATTTAACTTCTGAAAATGAACTTGGAGTTCAACTTTAACCTTCTTATACTTTTAAAACTCTTTATTGATATTCTCATATTATACCTCTAGCTCACGCACACACGAAGACTTAATGAGAGCCATTTTCAAGGTACTAACCTTTTCATGTAATAGCTCAATCTCTTTCTCTCCCACCTAAGAGTGGTTTATTGATTCTTCACACTAATTATTTTTGCTTCAATCTCTCTCAAATCACATTGATCATTTTCATACAAACCAAGCTTCTCAGTGAACTTCTCATTCACCTTCTCCATGCCTCGACTCAACCCTAGGAGTTCATTGAGCTTCACTTGTAGTTGTTTTTTAGTCTCATCATCAAAACTCATTTTCTATATCATTTTTTATCCATTGGCATTGAACTTAACACCATCATTCTCAACCTTTTCTACATCAAGGGAGTTTTAAGGACCAATGGTATCCTCGATTATGGTGAATGTGGTGAAGTTACTTTCAATGCGAGACTCTTTAGTTGAGTCGGTGTCACTATCGCTAAGAGTGGACTTTATAACCTTTTCTCATTATTTCTCCTCTTCATCCCAGTAGGACACTCATGCAAAAAATTCCAAAAACCTTAGAACATACATCCTAGAGTCATCATTCTATTTCTCTTCTCCTTGAGATTACGGTCACGTTTACCAAAAGAATTTTTAACCTTGTTGGCCTTATTGTTCTCTCCTACTTTATTACTAGATATTAAATTTTAAGTATTGGATTCGAGAAACTTGCTAAATATTTTGGTCAAAAAGGCAATCTCAGCCTCATTCTCATCATAATAGGCATCCGAGATCGAGGGAGCACTCTGATGTGCCTTCAACGCAATGCCCTTCTCCTTATTGGGCGACGGACAGTTTTCTAAGTTGAAGGTTTGGATGGATCTTATAAGCCCTTATACCTTCATGTTATTAATTCCACCTATGATGTTAAGGGCTGAGACGTGGGGAAGGAATCTAGATGGTAGTGACTTACTAATTTTTTTTATTAGGTTGGAGAGTGTGAATTCATGATGTTCATGATGTTGGAGAGTTTTGTGTAAAACTCATTGAAGGTCTCATTTTCTTGTATCTTCAACAAATCAAACTATGTGGTGAGATATTGGAGCTTCGGGGACCTAATGGTATCAGTACACTCATGGGTGATCTGGAAAATGTCCCATGCCTCCTTGGACGTATTGCAGATAGAGATCCGACGGAACTCCCCTTGTATAGCACCACAAAAAGTATATTTAGTCCCCTAAAGTTGTAGTTAGTTATCTTATGTCCATCATAAGACCATGAATCCTAATGTCTAAGGTCAAATGTATCTCCCAAAGAAGTAGTTACGCATGTCCACCCCTTAACTCTGGTTAACCACACCCTTTCATTTTAGGACTTGAGGAAAAATGTCATATGCACCTTCCAGTATTCGTAGCTACTTACATAAAACACAAGTGGACATTTGACCGGTTGACCCTCAACAGATATACCCCTGAATTTATTTTAAAAACCTTTCTTTGCTACCAGTTTGAAATAGGTATGTGTCTAAAGGTCCTATTCCAATTAATATTTTACCATGCCAAGCATATTGAATAATTTTTAGTTCGAAACCAATTTTAATTTTACCGAATAAAATTAAATATTCTAAATTACATGCAAGTGATGATTAACAACGGAAGGAATAAAGACAATCACACTACCACACGTGGATTTTAGAGTGGGAACCCCAATGGTAAAAACCATTATCGTCCCAACCCACTTACAAGTTCGCTAGTACTAATATGAAGTTTTATAGGACTTCGAAGGACTCGGACAAGACTTTCATATACAACATTGATAATCATCAAGATGACACTCCCTTGCGTTCTACTTCTTTGCCTCTGTATGTACTAGCGAGTGTTGCTCCATTTTAGGAATCAACTGCACAACCTCCAAGGCCTCGGTATCCAATGACCTCGATTGTAGATGATCATCCCACACGTAATTCAACGTGTTATCTTCTTAGAAGTAGAAGATTTCAATATATTTGTAAACCTATAGTTTACTTTAATTGCATGGAGTTCACAGGACATCAAAACACAAAGGACTCTTGCAAAAACAAATCAGAATTTTGGAAAAATCGGGCTTCAAACTTTGCAAGACGCAATTAAAGGTGTTTACCTAGTTTAGTATCAAAGGAGAATCAATAAAACATGTTTCCCAAAACTAAAGACCTCGTTCGAACTAGGGAGCTCTTGCTCTCACGAAAGCTTTCAAATGAGGGTCTCGTTTGAAAAGTAAATTCTAATGAGGGTCAATTTTTTAAGATAGTGTGCCCTCGTTTGAAACCAGCTTCGATCAAGGGAATCTCGTTTGAAGTTTGTTTCGACTAAGGTTTGCTACCTTGAAAAATAATCCCTCGTTTGAAACCTTCTTCAATCGTGGGTGACCTTATTCGAATGAGGTCATTGATTTTTTACCTTTTTTAAAATTTTATTAAAAAATCATTTAAAAAGTATTTTTCTTATTAATTTTATCAAATTTTATGTCTAGTCAATTACAAGAAATAAAGTAACACTACTCAAAAATACAAAACTTTGAAAATATTTAACTTTACTAAATCTTTGGGATGGCACTACTAGAAAAATGACAATTAAAGGAAGCTAATTTAATGTCCTAAAAGTCATTTATTGGTCCCAATAGTATTTAGTACATGAAGAGAGGAGAGAGAAGTGGGTGAGTAGGGTTTAGGTATATGGTGGGAGTAAATTATTTGGTCAAAAAAAATGTTTGATCAAAAAAATAGAAGAGGGAATCGAAAATTTTAAAGGATGGTTATTTGCTATCCTTTTAGACCTATTATACAAGAAAACAAATGTTGGATGTCCTTAAAACTATTATCAAGGACGCTTAAAACAATAGTTGTCCTTTTAGATCTATTATAAAGAACATCTAAATTTTGTCATCCCTTATGCATTTTTTAAAGGGCAACTTAAAAGTTGTCCCTAATATATGTGACCTTAATTGTCATTTTTCTAGTAGTGTGGAATTAATGTGTCTGATTTTATTCAAAATTCTCTGTTACGATGCTTTGTCTCTTTATCTTCACTTAATTTAACATTACGACTAGATAGACTCGATACAAAGACGATACGACAAAATGGTTTATTACGAAATTAAGCCAACACAAAATAAAACCTAAATGTAAAACATCTCCTTACACTATATCAATCTATTTATCTTATACATTGCCTCACACACATTCAAGCGTGATAATAATCTCTCATAATATGATGTAATCTTAGGGAGTAGAAAATAAATGGCTTGTCTTGGATGAAATTTTGTTTATATGCTCCTTGTCAAATAAGAATGATATTTAACTTAATTTCTCCAATTTGTTTGTCAATGTTAATCCACGTGTATTAACAATTACATACAAATGAATTAAATATAATTATCTTCCACGAGGAGCATATAAATAAATTTTCAGCCAAGACAAGACTTTTCTTTTCTACTCCCCTTGGAATTACATCAGATTATGAGAATTGTATCCATCATGTGCGATAGTGTGTGCGCCAGTGTATATGAGAAAGACAAAGATAGGGCTAGATATAGAGATTGAGAGAGAATATGAAATATATAATCTTGATATGTATCATGCATATAAATTTTGCTAGGGTTTCCACAATGTAGCAAATTAGCAAGACTTAGACTCCCGCGGTTCTGCCAGTTGTAGTTGTGGTAAGTATAAAGCTCTCAGTAGGGATACAAATTAACCGAGTTATTTGTGAACAACTCGAGCTCATCTCATTTAAAGCTCGAACTCAACTAGTTTGTTAAGAAAACGAACCAAGATTGACTGAATTTTGAGCTCAAGTAAGAAGTTACAATCATTGGGCTCGGCTCAAGCTCGACTTTTAGGGCATAAACGAGCTCAATTAGACCCTTTAAAATCGAGTTACTCGAGATCGGCTTGTTGAAATCTCAAGTTCGGCTCGTTTAAACATAATTAAGATAATCATAGCCAAAGCATTTTCTGGACTAACTCTTAAAAAGTTTGCAACAACTAATTTTTAAGGTGATATTGGAGACAAATATTGTTGATACTTTCATAGGTTGAGCCTTAAATCCAGTCTTTACAACAGATTGAAAGTTTTTCATTTTGGTGGTTTATCGACACATATGACATTGTATCATAATGTTTATTTACACTTTTAGCTTGGAAATACAAGATATGCATTTATTAAATAAGATAGTTTTTTATGAGATATTAATTAGGTGAGTTACTAATAAGTATTATCAATTAACTGAAAAATGTATCATTGGTTGGACTAGGCCAAGTCAAAATGTTATTCGTATGAACTTTTCCACTTTTGTTGCAAACATATTCTTGAACGCAAAAAAGTTTACCGATTGAGAAAATACAAAAATATGAACTTGACTGAAGAGGGTCAAAGCGATAGCTTAGCTATCCAATTAATTTTGTTTATTCTCTCCTTCAATTGTGTAATTCTATTTTGGTAACATTATGTTACTTTTAGTTCTCTCTCGCACACATATATACATACTTAGGGGTTAGACATGGAAAAATAACACGACACGAAATTGACTCTGTAATACCACGCATTTTTATGAGTATTAAATTGAAGTTATACATATTTAATTAAAATTGTGAGAATTACTATTCGGATGAAATAATTATATTTATCTTTAATTTGGCGTAATGATTAAACAAAATTACGTTTAATTATATTGGAGTATTTAATTTAAATATAAAATTTCCCAAATGTGATACAAGTGTTATGATTTTTATGGTATGACAGTATATTGCGAATAATGAAGATAGTCGTGAATAAATTAATGACTCGTTGATTTAATTAAGTCGTATTAAGAATAAACATATATGATAATGATGGGATATACAAATAAAGCTATTAAGAGCTTTATAGACTTTTAAATGTGACTAGCCGACTTAATTACATGTTTTAAGTGTTTAAAATTGGACCTATGGGTTCGGTAGGAACTTGGGTAGAGTTTCGGGTCGAACAGGGCATGGATAGAGACCTTTTTAGGGGCCTTAGTTTTGGACCATTGGGGAACTCCGAATTTAACCCAATTAAAATTATATTTAAAATAGGTTAGATTAGACCTAAGGTACCATCATCACCCCACACCACTTTTGGAGGCCACGCATCTTGGGAGAAAGGAAGAACCACCCTAGAAGGAAGAAAATGGTGGCTCCTCTACTATTTTCAGGCAAGGATTTCTTTGTCATTCTTATTCAAAATGATCTTTATTGTATTAATGTTCAATCCATGTATAAAATAGGATTTGAATCATGATTCAAGGATGCATATCTAGAAGTTCTTTAAATGGTGCAAGAATTGATAAAAATTGGATGATCCATATGTAGATCCATAAATCCCACGTTAGATATGAATTGATATTATGTAATCTATTGATTTGATTGTAGAAATCATGTTGTAAGATTAATATTATACTTTAGAAGAAAAAAAATTGTTGAGATTTAAGATGAAACTTTAGCACTTGCATACTGATAAATTCTTGAGAATTCTTGAATATTTAATGTTGGTTTAAGAATGATTTAGATGTTGATCGTGTTTAGAATGATCTCATGTCGTTTTGAAGATCATATCCATCCTAAATATTAAGTTTTTGAAGCCTTTTGAAGATTGGAGACACATTAATTTTGTTGAAAAAATCCCGTCATGAGAAAGTAGCAGATTTGGGCGACTACCCAGATCCGAATCGATTCGGCATCCAAGGCGAATCACTTCGGCCAGGAGAGAATTGATATGATCGAATCGATTCGGTCCTATTCAGAATTTCAGTTGGCTTCTTGATTATGATTTATGCTTTGGTCGTTGATCCAAGTAAGGGGCAGTGGTTGTTAAAACATACTAAGAATATTGTTATGGACTTATATACGTAGTTAAACCGGGAAAGGTTTGTGATATGGGGGTGCATGCGTGATGACTTAAAGTAGAAGTTAACTATATAAATAAGATTCTTTATGCGGGACTCTAGAATAAAGCTATATGAAATAAATATATTAAAAGATGGGGAAGTACCTAGATGATTGGGTAATTTTGAAAGGGGTACATAGATGATAAGAACCTAAAAGATACGATGATAATTTTATGATTTAGACGAGGTAAGTTTAAATAAAGAAATTTCTTATTAGAGAAACGTCGAATGCTTGAGAATATAATCAATGGTTATCTTCCTCAAATTATTACCGTATAAGAATACTAATTAGAAATATATTCTAAGCCTAGTTGGTTAAGTTTAAATGGTTAACGTCGGTTGCGATAATAGTTGGGGTGAAATTACTTGTTCATATTAGTGGATCTCTTATATATATACATATAACACTTATTCACTTTAGTTGACTCCTTATATATTTACATATAAACCTTATTGTGAAGGAAACGGGAAGTGAATAATTACTAATAATCTAGAAGGATTAAATTCTAAGCTTAGAGGCCAACATGTTGAAATCATTAATTGTATTGGTAGGGTTTTATGGAAAAATAAACATTGAAGTGGATTTGATTATTAAGCCTGGGAGCCAACATACGAGACTTAATATTTAATTAGAGAGTAGTCGTATGATAGCGACTTAATACGGGTTATGTAATAACTGACTAATACGTTATAGTTAAGCCGAGAAGGCTATATTTATATAGATGGAGATTCCTTGGGTAAAAGTGGTTATAGAGTAACTGCTTATACATATTGGTTGATAGTATGTTTTATATTATTTTGTGTGCACATACTTGGGTTCATGGACCGTCCTATCGATTGGGGTGCACGCATTCGGGATCGAGCACACGTCGGCACAGGTGGGCTAGGCACAGTGTTAGGTCATATTATAGGTACTACGTAACAACGCCTCTTACGAGAGGTAGTAGTAGATACTGGGATCCTTCGTCACCGCTGGGTATGGGCCGTGAACTAGTGTACTGCATAGGTACGGCCCCACTTGTTTGTGTTATGCTATTACCCGTTTTGGGATGAGGGACTCCCCCGAATATTATCGATAGAGCACGAACGGGACGACGAAGATAGATGTCTTCGTGTGTCATACATATATGTGCGGACATGTGTTTTTATCTATATACACATTGTGGTGTGCCTTGTATGAGAATGCCTCTCACAATCTATAGATGTAGATAATACTTAATGATTACAAAGTTGGATTAACATAGTGATGTAGATAATTGGTAACGAAAATAAGTTATAATGGTCTAATGCGGCGGACAATTATTAATGAGATTAATAAGTGGGCATTCTAAGAATGTAGACCGAAATTAAAGAGAATGAAACTTATAGTCGAATAGTGTAGACGATAATTGGTGTGAATTAAAAGTCAAATAGTATGATGAGGTATACTAAGGTTAAGGAACATTATATGACGTAAAAATATGTACTGAATTTTATAAAGAAATTAGTAGGCGGCATTATGAAGTTAATCCGGGGACTGGAGTGTTAGATGTAAATACTCACTTTTAGTTGCGGCGTAACTAGATGGCTTTATCATTTCATGTCAAATTTGACAATGGAATTCATAATGGGTATTTGTTTGAGGATGCGAGTAGGATTGTTTCTAAATGAGAGGTGAGATACTCGATACATGCGAGCGTCGATGGGGGGACGCAAAGTAGTTACTTTTTCCATATTTATTGGTGAAGAATCCTTGCAACTTTAGGGATCTAACCCAAAAAAATTATAAATGTCAATGAATTCCATTCCATTGATTCTAGTATAGATTGTACTTACTCATTTGGTTATTTTATTTCATGTCGAGATTGTATGGGCAGAAGCCCAAAAGTTTATTTATATCAGTTTGTACTTATCTTTACATTATGTGCATTGTATGATTATTTAGTTTTGCATTCATGTATTAAATCAGTTTTGTTCAGATTTTTTTATTGTGAATTTTGGTAAACAATAAAAGCAACGTCTATTTTCTTCAATGTTGAGAATTGTATAAATTGTTGATAACCCCGTTATCGACATATCATGTTTGGCCAACCTTTAAATGAGAAAATGGAGGTTGTTATAGACTCAAAAATGAAATAATATGTCGTATTATTATCAAGATTATCTAACACGATGTCGTGTCATGGTCATGACAAATGTATGATTCGTGTCGTGTTATTATATTGCGTGAATCTTGATTTGACTCGACAATTTTGGTTAGGTATCAATGACAAAACTAAGGCATTGCCAAGGGGGGCCATGGCCACCTCCAAGATTTTCAAATTCTTCACATTAGTGTTGTTTGTTTATTCACTTTATGATCTAACTATCGTCTTTATTGTAAATTTAATACAATCATTTTTAAATCTAAAATTTTTAAAAATAATTCATATTTACATATTACATCCCACATAATATAAAATAAACCTATTAAATACATAAATCTTTGTAGAAATTACAAAATGTGATGCTAAACTAATTAAAAAGATTCCACAAAAAATAATTCCACATGTCAATATTTGATTGAATACAATTTAAGAAATTATATATGATAATCATCATATTACCAATTGAATTCTAAATTTTTGGGTAGTGTTTTGTGAGTTTGGGATTTTGGAGTACAAAATGCCCACAAAAAATGGGCAAGGGTTCATGTAACAATATCCACATGTGAGGATAAAGAAGATAGTCTAGGATAATAGAGTTAGGTTAGCGACTTGGAACATAGGGACTATGACAGGGAAAGGGATGGAGCTAGTGGATACAATGACAAAAAAAAAAGCTAGCATAGCTTTTTTACAATAAAACTAAATGGGTCGGTGAGAAAGCTAGAGAAATAAAAAATATAGGGTTTAAATTATATTATAGAGAAAAATATAGAAATAGGAACGAAGTCAGAATAATAGTAGATAAGAACCTTAAGGATGATATCGTAATCATTTTTAGGAAAGGTGATAGACTTATGCTTTTAAAACTGGTATTATGTGAAAATATAAATAATATTATTAGTACTTATGCACCCCAATTAGGATTAGATGAGCATACTAAAGTACAATTTTGGAAACAAATGGATGAACTGATTAAAGAAATACCCGTAGGTGAGAAAATTTATATACGGGTGATTTTAATGGTCAATATAGGAGAAGGTCGTGTAGGATATGTAATGGTGCATAGAGGAAATAGTTTTGGATATAGGAACGACGGTGGAGAGTCTATCTTATATTTTGTGATGGCTTATGATTTTGTACTAGTAGATATATGTTTTAAAAAGAGGCTTGAACACTTAATAACCTATAAAAGTTGAACGGATAAGAGCTAAATATACTTTTTCATTATTAAGAAAGGAGACCGATTAACATGTAAAGACTGTAAGGTTATCCGGTAGAGAGCTTAACCTCACAACGTAGGATAATGGTGTTGGATATAATTACTAAAAATCAATCACAAGTACGAAAAGAGAAGATTAACCCACGAACTAGGTGGTGGAACTTAAAATGAGAGAAATTAGAACTATTTAAAGATAAATTATTAAATGAACCGTCATGGAATACCAAAGATGAGACTAACATAATGTGGGATAAAATGGTCAGATGCATTACGAGAATATCGAAAGAAATTCTTATAGAATCAAAAGGTAGGGGGCGTAATCTAAAAAGACTTAGTGGTGGAATGAAGAAGTAAAAAATATAGTAAAAATCGAAAGGGAGTTATTTTTATTTTAAATAAATGGGGGTAGCCCCTTATTATATCATAAATATGAGGTAGAAGATCCCTACCGAGGTGGATTTTACAAAGACATTGATGGTTTTCTCAAAAATTATATTAATAAGAACAGGAAAGGAAAATAACTATGAAAAGAGCCTATGTTATTTAACAAGTCTAATGGATGGAAGACCCTGTTAAACTGAAGAATCCTCTTGATGATCTTGGGAGCCCCTTGACTTGAGTAAAATAAATGGTTGATTGAGATTGAATTCCCTGGTTGGAAAGGCTATCAGTAATAAAATTAGCTTCTCTAAAAAAGGAGTGCTTTAAAACATGGAAAACAATTAAAAACGAAGAAAATTTTGAGAAATATAAATGAGCTAAGAAAAAAGTTATGAAAATGGTAAGAGATGCTAAGTTATAGGCATATAATGATCTTTACACAAAACTGGGAACACAAGAAGGGAGGAAAATTATTTATAAGCTTGCTAAACTTAGGGACAGAAAATAAAATATTTTTAATAGCGCTAAGTGTATTAAAGTGATGGTTTTAGAGTCCTGGTCAAGGATGATAAGATTATGGAAAGATGGAAAAAATACTTCGAGAGGTTGTTGAATGAAGATAATGGGAGTAGATTACATATAGAATAACTTAGAGGGACTCAAGAAAATATTTTTTTTTCCAGAATTAGGACAACAGACATTAGGATTGTTCTAAAAAAGATAAAAACAAGGAGGACTTATTCCTATTAAGTTTTGGAAGTGTTTAGCGAAGAAAGGAGTGTGTTGGCTTATAAATTTATTTAATAGAATTATAATGACTAATAGGATGCCCAATGAATGAAGAAATGGTGTTTTAGTACCTATTTATAAAAATAAAGCAGATATATAAAATTGTTCAAATTATAGTGGTATTAAGTTAATGAGTCATATAATGAAACTTTAGGATAGAGTGATTGAATATAGATTAAGATTGAAAATAACGGTATCTGAAAATCAGTTTGAGTTTATATCTGGGAGGTCAACAATGGAAGCTATTTATTAAGGAGATTAATGGAGACGTACAGGGAGAAAAATAAGGATCTTCATATGGTTTTTATAGATTTGGATTAGGTGTATGATAGGATATCAAGAGATATAATATGGTGAATTTTATACGCAAAAAAGAGTTATAGATATATCAATGTGATCAGGATTATGTATGATGGGGTCATGACTATAGTAAGAACATCAGACGAGAAAGTAGCGAATTCTCAATTATTGTAAGTTTGCACCAAGGTTCAGCACCAAGTCCATATTTCTTTACTCTTGTTATGGATGGGTTGACTAGACAAATACAAGATGAGGTGTCGTAGTGTATGATATTTGCAGATGATATTATTTTAGTAGATGATACTATGATGGGGATTAATGCTAGATTGAAATTATCGAGAGAAAATATAGAATTAAGAGCATTTAAAATAAGTAAGACTAATATGTGGAGTGCAATTTTAGTAGTAATTGGAGGACAAACGGGGATGTGATGAAGTTGGAAGGTCAAGAGATACCTAGAAATGATCATTTTCATTAGTTAGGCTCGATTATCCAAAAGGATGGAAATAGTAGTGATGATGTTACTCATAGGAGTAAAGCAAGTTGGGTTAACTGGAGAAGTTGTCGGCGTATTGTGTGATTGGTGTATACCTCTGAAGTTGAAGGGAAACTTTTATAGGACGACCATTAGATACGCCATGTTATATGGGATGGTGTGTTAGGAAGCAAAAAAATACAATGTGCAAAAAAATGAGCATGGCGGGGATGGTAATGCTAAGATGGATGTCTAGTAAAATTCAAAAGGATAAAATTAGATTTTATCAAATTCGTGAAACGGTAAAAGTATCTCCTACAGGAGATAAATTGAGAGAAAATTGGCTTGGATGATTTGGACACATCAAGCGTGGATCAATGGATGCCCCCGTAAGGAAGAGTGGTTTAGTTGATATTAATGGTAATAGAAGGGGTATAGGTAGACGTAAAATACCTTGGTGGGATATTGTAAAAAATGACATGATATCATGTGGCGAACAAAGCGAAATAGAATAACATGATTCATGTACCCAGGGCCGGCTCTAGGCATAGGTGGGTTAGGCCACCGCCTAGGGCCCCTGATTAATTGGGGGCCCTTCAAGAAAAAAAAAATTAGGTACAAAAAAAAATTAGGTATAAAAAAAATTAGTTGTAAAAAAAAAAGGCCCCCCAAAAAAATTAGTTATGAAAAAAATTAAAGTTATCACTTAAAAAAAGGCCCCCAAAAATAAATTTGTTCTATTTAAAATAAACTCCTACACTAAACCGAACAACAACATAATAACTCACCCACAGACTAAAAAATAAACCCACCATCATAGCCCAACCCAACCAATTTATTTATTCTATTCTAACCATAACTCTTCCATTTCTCTCATCAACTTTCTTCTCTCACTCTTCTTCTCTTCCTCTCTTCCTCTCTCTCTCACACTACTCTCTTTCTCTACTAACCAAAGCAAGAATAAACCCTCTCTTACCCACCCCACCCCACCAAAACCATTAGCCACCACAGACCCCCCCCCCCACCCACCCACCCCACCCCACCCCCAAAAAAGCAATTTTCGGCACACACACCCCAAAAAAAAAATGAGCAGCCTCCCGCCCCCTTTTTTTCTTGAACTAACCTCATCAAAATAAGGGTTAAAAATCTAGGGTTTCAATTTCTTCAATTTCAGAAAGTTAGGGCTTGATTGGAGATTGGTTGGAGCTTGTTTGTGTAAGTATATATTATTCATTGCTTTGTTATATTCCCACTATATAAATTTTTTTTTTATTACTAATATTTGTGTTGTGTTTTTTTTTTTTTTTTTGTAGATTCTAATTTGTTATTTGGGCATTTACAAATTAAAATTTGAGATTGCTTTCAAATTGGTTACAAATCAGGTTCTATTGTTCCTCTTTAGCATTTTTCTTTAATATTGTTTGTCAATATTGTTAAGAATCTTGTGATTTTATGATTAATTTTGATTTTTGCAAATTACACTTCTTGTTGTATGAATATGTCTACTAGAACATACCCGTTACGGTTTCCTCTGCCGAGAGAAGTTTTTCAAAATTAAAATTAATAAAATCTTACCTTCGTTCTACCATGTCACAAGAAAGATTAAATGGATTAGCCATGTTATCAAATTGAAGAAGATTTGTTAACAACAATAAATTTTGATGATTTAATTGATAGCTTTGTATCGAAAAATGCGAGAAGAACACATTTTCTTTTTTTTTAAATTAATATAAAGGGCCCCAAATTAATTGTTCACCTAGGGCCCCTAAAATTTCAGAGCCGGCCCTGCATGTACCTAACCCCAAATAATTGAAAAAAATACTTTGTTGAGTTGAGTTGAGGAGTAGCCACTAGTATGTATACAATTTGAGATCTAGAATTTATGATTGAGAAAGGCTAGAGGGGCCACTTTAAATAATAAACTTTTAGTACATGATAAGCCTTTATTGTTAGGTGTGCGGGATCCATTTAAATTGTTTTAACAAGCTTTCCACTTTCATTTGTTTATAATAGTTTGTCATTTAAGTTTATACTTATAACATTACACTTTATGATTTGGATTATTTTATTTATGGATATGAAAATTCCCTCTCTTTCTATCTCTCTCTCTATCTCTCTCTCACACACACACATGCACATGCACACGCACATGAACACGAACATACACACATTGAATAAAGTTGAACCAATCGATCAGAGTTTCTTGGTGGAAGCAATTGAGTTGGTTTGGCCCCCCTCCAAATTGAAATCCTAGCTTTGTCCCTTGGGTATTATATTATGCGAATAAGGGTGGCAAATCATTTTTTACACGAAACGACAAGAGCTATTAAAACATGAACACGATACTATATATATTTAACAAGAACACAACTATTCATACTTTTCACACCTAATAAAACGTAATACAATAATACGAATAAAAATGCGAAAAAGATGACATGACATGAATAACACAAGTTATAAATTAACACGAGCACGACACGACTAATTGTGTCAAAAAAATCCAACAGAAAAACAATTTTAATATTCACAAATACTATAGTCATTAATATAAACAAATTAGCGCGCGTGCGCTTGTGTATGTATATATATTATTTTTTGGGTTTTAATACATAACTTGTCATTTTAAAATGGAATATAAGTGTTGAATAAACTCTTGGCATCATGTAAGGCTTTAAAAGCAATTTGAAATGATAATTTTACAGTTTGTGACATTTTATATGAGCTAAGGCGGTAACACTATGATTAAATGGAATAAACTAGGGAGCTTAACAAATAAATCGGGTTTACATAAGATATTTCTTAATTACTCTCATCAAAAGATTTTTTTTCTCAATAGATCATATTACATGTTATTCACACCTATTACATGTTAGTCGCATGTACTAAACATTGTTACATTACATATCGACCACGGGACCTAATGAAACCTATTTGCGCAAAAATATTTTCTAATGGGATCAAATGGGTTAAAAAAATCGTAAGACATATTTAACTATAAACTTAGTAAACGAGACCTAAAAATCCAATATGGAGAAAAGATGTTTTTGCTTTTGTTTATGTATTTTCATAAACGAAAGGAAAACCGAGGTTCGATTGCAAGAGAATGGAGAGAAGAGAAAAAGGCTTTGACTCGGTTTGATATATTTTTACCGACTTGGCCGGTTTTCCTTGCTTTTAAGTCGGGTGTCAATTTTTGAGACGACACCAGACACAACGCAAAATTGGCACGGCATGGCACATTTACGTTTTTTAGCACGAATTCGTGTTGTGCTATATTCATGTCTCCAGCAGTAAAGGGCAAACTCGTTACGCCAAATCTCTAGAATTTGAAACTTCCAACGAATACCAGATATTAAGCGGAGCTTGCGTTAGGGTGGCTCTGACACAACATCCCCCCTGTTTCGCTCACATGGGGGAATCCAAATATCTCGTTCATGTGGAGGTTCAGGGTTATCAAAAAAATATGAGTTGTCAAACGTTTTATCGTGTCAGTTGTATCGTATCATTTTTACGCGGGTCGTGTTCGTGTCTGATAAAAAAAACACGCAGTCCTCTCGTGTTCATGTTCGAAAAAAATCCCCTCGTGTCGTGTCATCCCGAAACACAACCCAAACCCATGCTTTTAAGACGCAAAAGGTCACTCCTTTTTTTAGGAATATGTTAAATATACCTACAACTAGTACCGAAAGATTACCAAAAATGTTTTGCATTTGTTTCCATGATGTGAGCTCATCACGATACAAAACATGCAAATCACTTTCAGTAATTTTTCGATACAAATTATCACCACTCCTTTTTAAGAACAAAACCTCCACATTATTCTGTACAAAGCCACGGTACACTTTCTCAGTTAAAATATAATTTTTCCAACCAAGCCTCTTGGCCCAGTGGTATAGTGCTGCCACCGGGACAGTCTTGGAGGTGGATTGGGTTTGATCCCCAGTTCGATAGTTCGATCCCTGACACTGTCAAAATAATGCTTTCAAAATAATGCTTGGCCAGCGAAAGCCACGAACCGCGAATGGGGATTAGTAGAGGTGCGCGTAAGCCGACCCAGGCACCTCATGGTATGCTACCAAATACCAATATATATATATATATATATATATATATATAATTTTTGCATCAAATTTAGTTCACTGGAAATACTGTGGCATTTTGTCCGGGGGATTTTGAAATCCAAAATTTCAAGAACATTTACAAAATAAAAATGGACAACCAATTTGAGAATTCCAAAAATTCTGATTTAATCTGGATGAATATTGAACTGAAAATTTTTCGAATTAAAATTTATTTCCACCTATAAAATCACTATTTTTACTACTATTCTAAAATGCATCTTGTTTAACCCAATAAATTTAAATTTTTTGAAAATAATTACATAAAAGTATCAAATAGCCACGAATTTTGAATATTCTGAAAATTTTAGAACTAAAATCAACAAGTCACTGAATTTCCAAACTTTTCACAAAAACTTCCATCTAATTCCCTTCTTTTCATGTGGAGAATTAGTACAAAGCTAAACCTCAGTGGACCGTGGCATAAAGTTATACTACGGATAACAATTTCTTACACTACTCGATAAAAAGAACGTGCTCAGTGCAGAAGGCTTCCGTTTTAGCAAGGTTTAGGAGAGGTAGATGTAGGCAAGCTTTACCCCCATTTTTGGAGAGGCTACTTTCAAGACTCAAACCCGCAATATAACTCTTTGGGCGGGCAAACACTTGCCATGGCATCAAGTCCGACCTCTACACTACTCGATCCGACACAAAATTAGCAATTTGATTAAGGTCATAAATGAATGTGAATATAAGAGAAACTCAAGAAATTCAGGCTAGTATGGAGTAATAATATGTATAACATCTTTAATTTTTACTGTGCAGATAAAATGAGGTTTTAATTGGTCATTTCTTGATATGAACCCGAATATGGACCACTTAAAAAAACTAGACTTGGCAAAATAGGTTCAAAATTCAAAAGCATACTACAAAATATGGACCAGTTAAAAAAGCTTTGTGGAAGCCAAGTGCAATTTTTCCTTTCATGTTAAAAATATTATTCTTGACTATAATTTCAAGATTACATTTAATTAATAATAAAGAAGAAATTCCCAAGAATGTGTACTAAGGAATCTATAAAAAAATTATTTTTGCGATAGAAACTTGTTTTCGTCCATGGGTCTGCCATTCTTTCATTCTCAGTCTACAAACCTTTTTTTCTTCCACTTTTTATTTGTTATAATCACAAGGTTCATTATTATTAACAACAGGAAATAATTTAAATGTTAAAATCCAGAACATTATTTCCGAAAATCTGAAGTGCAACACCAAAGCACGTTTAGGATCGTGCAACCCAGATCATGTCATAATCCGGGCAACTACGAATAAAACTCACAAATACAGCTTCCATTTACTTTACTGAAATCAACTAAACCATGATAACAAATACAGTTGAAACAGAGTTTTTAAAAAAAAAAAAAAAATTGCCCCCAAAGAAACACAATAAAATCTTGTCACATAGTCAAAGGGAACCTCATATAACAATTTCCAATTAGTTTCAAGGATAAAACAGGTTTGACAATTAACATGCAAGCATACCTGTCTAAAGCATAACCTTAGTTGAAAATCAATCTTCATCATCAGAGCTTGCTTCATCACTGCTATAATCACTACTATCATCCTCAATATCAAGTTGAACATGCCGAACCTGTATTGTCTCGGGCGCCTTCAACAATCCAGGAACAGCAACGGGTCGCGGTTGTTGCTCCTCAACCCTAGGAGGAACAGCAAGAGAATCAAACGGAGGCAGTGCAACTGGGTCCCCAGGCTTCCATCCAGGCGGGGGCAAAATCGGCAAATCACTAGGCAACTCCACAGGCATCCCGGGTTTCCATCCCGATGGAACCACAATATTTGGAGGAATCAAACCTTGCATAGCGGCCAAGTTGGAAAGCGGGTTCGTTTCCACTGAGGTTTCAATGAACGGCTCGATTGCTTTCTCCGTAATATCCATTTTTGGTAAACCAATATCGAGATCAGCGAAGTGGTACAATTGGGAGGCGCGCATTTGCTCCTCCTGCGGGGCCGGTGGGAGGGCCCCACGGAGAGGGGCCGTCCCTGCGCCGAACTCCGGCGGTGCAAATGTCGTGTAGCTTATTCTATGCGCGTACGACAATATATCCGATAGATTTAGCCGAGTAGCGACGGTCGTGGTAGAAGCATTTTCTCCCTCATCGCCATCATCATCTGATTTTAACCGTTTGAGACGACGATAATCGGAATAATCGTCGACGAGGACATCAAGAACCTGCTCGGCTTCTTTGAGTTTGTTGGCAAACGCAAGGATTGCAGAATCTTTGGACAGGATCTCGCGGGCGACTTTTTGCTTCACGTCTTGAAGATCGAGGATTTCTTGAAGCTCGGCGACAGCTTCGAAAAGTTGCGTTTGAAGGGTTGTGAAGAGAGAAATTATTTCTTTAGTGGAAGAAGACGAAGAAGAAGAGGAAGAAGAAGAAGAAGAAGAAGAAGAGTCTAGTGGAGTTGTGGGAGATTGGGATAGGAAAGACGGGAGGGACCCACGATAGGCACTAACCCAATGGGCTCGGTTTGGTGAGACTTCAAAGAGTTTCGAGGCGAGAGATGCCATTTGAGTGAGAAGGGTTTGAGCCCGAGAGAGAGGTGGGAGGAGAGGGAGGAGAGTTGAGGAGATTGCAGTGGCGGTGGTGGGCGTATTTAGCGAATTCGGCTGTGGGTGGGTGGACTGAGATTGAGGGTTTTGGGAGGAGAATTTTGGAGGGGTGGGGGTTTGGGTTTGTAGAGAGGGTGAATTAGGGTTAGGGAGACCAAGCCTTGCTGGAGACTGTACAATTTGGTGTGGAACATTTTGTAGCATTTTGTACTTTTTCTCTCTTCTATTTAAAGAAACACCTGAAAAGAACAGAAATAATAGTGTTCAATGTAGTATGGCACTCTGAAAACATTTTTTAACATAATAAAAGATTCTTTAAGATAATCCGGTATTTAGATTTACACCTCACATGTTTACTAATTAAACTTACCACCACCACCCCCAACCCACCTACGTGCATCAACCAACTTGTTCCTTGTGCATTATCTCTTGCATGTGGAGCTTTTCTATTTTTCATATTATTATTTTTTTTATTATTATTATTATTTTTTTTGGGGGGGGGGGGGGTGAGGGAGGGAGGTGCGCTAATTAATGAACATTTATGGGAGTAAGCTTGTATATCGAATTATCTCAGGGATTAAAGTTAAAATAATAAAAAATTGGCCTGTGAAAATATGTATGATGAGATGATAACAATGGGCTATTATATATGATTATGCATTTCCTGCATATCAATATCAGATAGATTTTTAACCAAATTCAACTACATAGGGTTTTAACTTGTAAACATCAATTGAGCCATATGTTAACAGCGGTTGTGCTACTAGAAATAAGTACAGCAGTCGCAAAAATCGTTCGGATTTAAATATAGTTAAAAATAAATAAATAAATAAATAAATAAATAAATAAAAGGGAAGGTCAAAGAAAGAACTTGTTCTTCCGCCGAAAAGAATTCTTCCAATAATTCCGAGCCTAATCTTTTCAAAAAAGCACGTACAGTACTTTTGTGTTTACAAGCCAAAGTTCTGGCACAAGAAAGGCGAAGTATATACTTTATTCGATACAAACTCTTTTTGAAACTACTTTCATCGGAACCTTATCAAGTGGAATGATGAGGGTGTGAAATATAATAAAAACTTTCACTATTTGATGGTCACTTAACCTGGCAGTTTGTAACAAAAATAGGGGTGAAATTCATTGATTTACTGCTATGCAGGAAAAGTAATTGTACAAACGTGTCTAGATCTAAATATAAAAACCCTGAGATCATGCAAAAATGAGAAGAAAAAGAACAATGTGGTAAGTTATAGTAAACCTCTTATAGTTTGGAGGTTTGGAGGATGGACCCTGTAAAATTTTACCCAAAATATTATTTCATTCAAATATATAAGTTTGAAACCTTATCTCATTCCGTTAGGGTTTTGTTATGTCCAAAAACAAATTGAAATCAGTTAGATGACCTGCAGTTGATACCTAAATTAGTTTTCATACCAGAACAACCCGTATTTAAATAAATATAAAACTACCTTTTACTAACTATCCAAGGAAACAATTGAGAGAACTTGATTAGCAAGTTTGACAGCCTGTCCATATTCAAATGGACGATGATTGACAGATGTGAAGTGATCTTCAAGTGCCAATGGCAGACGGGCCTAGGATTTTGATTGTTTTTGCCCACCAGAGCCATATTTATATTTACTCATATCGAAAATGCTAGGCTGACACAAAATTTTGACACAAAAGTGCGACAAAATTGATGTGTCGCACCATCATTCGCTCGTGTCGGAGCCCCACTAAGAGTGTAGCCTCGTGGAGCCCAGACACGAGCAAATGAGGTGCGAAACGTTAAATGTATCGCACTTTTGTGTCGCGATTTTGTGTCAGGCTAGAAGGACTCTTACTCATATATGTGTACATACACCAATCTTACCGGATATTCTCTCCTCCCCTACGTACCGATTTTCAGAGCTCACGTACCATCTTAGTGCTTGTTTGATTCGAGTTTTTGTGCTTCCACAGAATCCCAGATTGATATCTTATATTTCAAACTTTTAACATGTGCTATATATTTTGTATGTAAATTTACCATTTTAGATTCCCGAAAAGCAGAAAAAATAAACCAAACAGGCCCCTCAGGTTCCATGACTCCAAATCTAATGTTTCGCTTCTGTTTTGAAAAAGGAAAATAATAAAAAGTAAAACAAGAAAGGAAATATATATTCTACAAAGTTTGCTCAATTTTCTCCATCCAGAGATCTACAAAACCTAGGTAACTCCAGCACTGAATTCCTCATACAAAAAACTATTTTAAAATTTTTAGAAATTCTCTGTGTATGGTACGCAAAAGGATTCGAAAATAGTTCTAAGAAAAACGTGAACCAAAACATCCCAATAAGGCTTATGACCTTTGTGACTTTCATAGGTACATATAGTCTATGGGGCTATGCATGTCTTTGATTGGGATTTCAATTGAGAAGATGTATCCACAACATATCGCGCACCAGTCACAGTATTATGCCATGCCCATACACTTACCACGCACCGAAGCAATCCATGCTCCAAGTAGCATTGACGACACATATCACGCACACAGTTAAAGATATATTCATATATAATCGTATTGGGGGAGTGGTTTGGTGATGCAGTACTCCAGAGATAAAGGTGATGGTGTATATATACACTGTAAAACCTTCCAGCCAAAAGATGAGGCCACTGGACAATGCAGGTAACTAAATTAATTAGCTGCCAAGTGCGAAGACTTTTATCCAGGGAGGCAGAGTTTACAGTTAATGCCGTGGGTCCTAAGGTTGGGGTTGGCTTGGGTTGGGGGGGTGTTGGGGGGGGGAGTTTAATGTTTTCTTCTCTCAAACTATTGTTTCGTTTCCAATCCAACTACATGCAACTGTTATGGGGTCTTTGGTATTCCAGCTTTGGAACCACTTTAATTTGTAATTAATAATGTGTTAGTAAAATTCTTAACACGCGGTGCTTGAAGGTTACTAATTCATTTGAAGGAATCCTAGCTGGTAAAATGAGATATGACACAATAACATGATATGAAACTATCAATTAATGGGTCGACCCTCAATGATTTTGGGTCATAACGGCTTGACGCGCTAAACACACCAACACTAATGGGTGCACGATACATGGCTCATAACGAATCAGGTGGGTTGAGTAATTTTTTGACACAAACCCAATAAGACAACTTGATATGACAGGACATGGCACGGCCCGTTGATGGGTCTAATCCTAGTTTAAATCTTGAGTTTAGTTGTCTATGGGAGTTAAGGAAGGGGCGTAATAGATCCAAGTTTGATAGTAATCTCCTTTTGATATGCACGTCGTCAAACAAGCTATTGGCTAATCCCCCATATTGTTTACAGTAACAATGTTGTAGATATTCCACCTTGCAAGGTACCCTTTATTGCTAAGTTGATCCAGATTAGTTTTATTTGAGATTAGGGACGGCAATATGGGTTGATTGGTAGACAACCACCCATGAATGCCCAGAAAAAAGTTGTTCAGTTTTGTTTAAATATGTTTGCAGGTCAGAAACGGGTTAAAGCCTATCTTCATCTCTGTGAATTTGCAGGTGGTCTACAGATCAGTTGCATTTCACAAGTGAAATAACCTATGTTAATAAACCTAAAAAACAAAACATATCCCATTTTGCAATGTTTCTTTATTCTCTCTCTCTCACTGCGATTTCACTCTCTCACTGCAGTTCCCTCTGTCTCTCCTATCTCAGTTTCTGATGTAAACTGCACGTCAAAAGGCCCAAAACTAAAGCAAACACACAACTAGCGAGAGAAACAAGAATTTCTTTATATCTTTCAAATGTAAGATTCATTACAAATGAGGGACTAAGGCCCTTTATATAGAGGGGAGAGAAAATTCTACAAGGGATCTCCTAAACTCTTATTGGTTGAGAGGGTGTAAGCCCATGTGATATCACATGGGCTATAACTAACTTCCAAATACATTACATGTCAAAATGAAACCTTCTAAAAGTTATTAGCTAAGTACGAGTTGTCATGACAACTCATCCATGACAACACTAACTAATGGAACTTTCTAAAAGCTTCCATCTTAACCCTTGCTACTACTAAAAATGTAAACAAAATACTAAACAACTAATAAAAGGAAAAATACAATGCAATACTAAAAATGCAAGAAAATATTAAAATAGCCCTAATTTCCATAATACTCGCCCACTTAAAATCAAGCTCGTCATCGACCTTTCAAAATTGGAGATGCATGTGAAAAGTTCCTAAAATATGTGCCAACTAGACCATTGACTGGTAAGACTCGGCCACGTTCCCTTTCCGGTGACAATTCTCCTCCATTTCTCTCTCTGTTCTCACTTTCGACCCACAAAGTGGGTCGCCTCCGGAGTCAAAAATCAATCTAGGGCTTCGAAACCCTAGATCAAACTATCCATGGCCATCATCGACCAAATCCAAAGCCGCCAAGGGTCGCTGGAGCATAAAGAGGGCTGCCGAAGGAGACACGACGACAGGGAGGTCAAATCCCCCCCCCCCCTCTTTTGGTCGTTTTCTTCTCTATTCTCTTGCCTTTCCTCAATCTAATCCTAGGGTTGGATTTTAGGCCCTCTTTCTTCATTTTTTTTTGGATTTTGATAGAGGTGGGTTTGGTGGGGTTAGGGTTTTGAGTTGGTAGGGCAGCAGAGGGTGGTGAAAGGGGGAATAAGGGTGTTGGGGCAGTTGGGATGGTGGCGGAAGCGTGGGTTGGATCTGAAGCAGCGGAGGGTGGTGGCAGGGGTGGGAGAGGTGCTTTGGGTTGTGATTGAGCCAAGAATTGTTAGAATTGGAGGGTTAATTGCGTCATTTGTTGCTTTAATTCTAAAATCTCTTCATTTTGGTGGTTGGATTTCTTTGGGGCCATTTGATATCGTAGCGTACAAATTTGTTGATAATCTACACACCGATACACCGATACACCAATGTTTGAGCGACACCCCCTCTACGAATTTGTTGATAATCTACACACCGATACACCAATGTTTGAACGGCACCCCCTCTGATACCAATTTGATGTAAACTACACATCAAAAGACCAAAAACTAAAACAAACACACAACTAGAGAGAGAAACTAGAATTTCTTTATATTTTTCAAATGTAGGTTCATTACAAATGAGGGACTAAGGCCCTTTATATAGGGAGGAGAAAAAATTCTAGAAGGGATCTCCTAAGCTCCTATTGGTTGAGAGGGTGTAAGCCCATGTGATGTCAAATGGGCTATAACTAACTCCCAAATACATCACATGTCAAAATGAAACCTTCTAGAAGCTATTAGCTAAGTATGAGTTGTCATGAGATGAGCTGTCATGACAACTCATCCGTGACAACACTAACTAATGGAACCTTCTAAAAGCTTCCATCTCAACCCTTGCTACTACTAAAATTGTAAACAAAATACTAAACAACTAATAAAAGGAAAAATACAATGCAATAATAAAAATGCAATAAATATTAAAATAGCCCTAATTTCCATCAGTTTCTCTTTCTCTTGACATAAAAACTAGAGGGTTTCCTCTTTCTCTCTCTACCATCTGGAAAAAAAAATCTTGAATTTAAAAATTTTTTGGGATAGTCACTTTACTGCTTGGATGGATGTTGTTTTTTCAAACAACATATTGTTTGAAAGTTGTTTATGAAATCAGCTTTACTGGATTTCCTTTTTTTTTTCTTAAGATGGATTACTGGATTTCAGCATGGGATTTAAAGAGGGGGAAAACGGGTTGACCTTAACCGACCCGCTTCGGTCTGATCCATATCTGACCCAAACCCCGCACACAACCCGTTTCTGATCTGCCCATATCCAATCCAACCCATTTCTAACCGACCCATATCCGTCCATTTGTCGGGTCTAGTTGAGATCCATATTTGAAAAGGAGAAAGCAAGGCATAATGCGTTTCCTTGTAAAAAAGCGAGGAGTGTAAGCCTTTTGGGCATTTGGTTTTTATCTATGAAGCACCGACACTCTCCCGAAAGCCACGAGTTAGCTTTGACACGAGCCTGACACGCGACACGCTCCGACACGTTGCCGACACGCTGGGACACGTTTGGAAAATGGTTGGACACGTTGTCGACACGCTGGGACACGTTGCCGACACATTAGGACACGTAAAAAATGACACTTTTTTAATTTTTTTTATTTTTTTTAAAAAAATTTATGATATTATGATTCTGCCTTATTTATGATTTTTAATGTTAAAGTGTGTTTGAATTTTGTTTTAAATGGTCCATTTTCTTAATTTCATGTTAAGAATGCTCTAATAATGTATTTTATGGAATAAAATATGTTTTATTTCATTAATATATATATATATATATATATATATATATATATATTTAAATATATATTATATATTTTAACATATATTATATATTATACGTATCCTAGCGTGTCGTATCCTAGTTTTTGGAAAAATCACGTGTCGGGTGTTGTGTCGAAACACGTATTACGTGTCGAGTCCGTGCTTCATAGGTTTTTATTTAATTGAAAATATTAGTGTAAAATAAAATAACAATAGAATTTATATATGTCAAATCATTACAATTATTATAAACAAAATAAAAGATTTAGTTCAACAACAGATATTTCTATCAAATAATCTTATAAGACAACATAATAACTGAAAAAGAGGTCAATTGCAGTGCATACAAGAGGTTTAAAAACAAATTAACCCCAAACGGAAAAATGAGAAAAGGATTTCTATATATTAACTGTAATCGAATACTAAAAAAGTAGTCAAAGTTTATAACAAGGATTGGTCGAAGGAGACGGTGCATAATCGAAGGGGGGAGAGAGAGAGAGAGAGAGAGAGAGAGAGAGAGAGAGGCTTTTCTCCCTTCTCTCTTTCGATGTGAGGTAGAAGAGAGTTTTCTCCCTCTTGAGATATATAATTCTCTCTGTGTCATCCTCATCCTCATAAACAATATATGTTCTATATAAACTCAAATACTTTACTTAAATCAATATTCAATCGAATATAGACTCAAATACTCATTCTCAATTATTCAATCAAAATAAAGTGTAACTCATATATTCAGCCTCAAATATAAATCATGTACACCATCCATATTTATACTCTCTGTCAATACCTGAACTTTAATGAATACTCAAAGTCTCTTATGAATTCCCAAATTCAGCCTTAAATTAAAATCAGCTAGTCAAACAATATTCTATAATTCAGCATATTAATTATCTATGAAGAAGAAATTCGGTTTTATTACTCAATCAACATTGACAATATATCTTAAATAGAAATACTCTATCAGTAAACAATAAAGTAGACAATTAACCCCTACATTCCTAAAATACTTTAGTATACAATCAATAAAACGAAACCAATACAGAAATATTTCAGATTCACAAATAAAAAATGAAAAACTTCCTATTTGTGCAACTGTGTGAGGGTCAGGGGGGGCTAAAGGAGTTGGGATTTCTTTCTTTTGTTTTTTATTTAAAAGAGACGAATAGTTTGGCTGAAATGATTTGAATTTTCTCAGACTTAATCAAGTAAGAGTGAAATGAGTTAATGATTTGGGCAGGAGGATAGTTCTTACGGTTGATTATAATGTAGGTATAAAATCAAAAAGGGAAAGGGAGAAAGAGTAACCAGGGTGATGTAAGCGCTGCGGAAATTAATCAAAACAACAACACTTCTTCAAACAACATTTTAGAAATTTAGGGTTTCTCTCATTCATTCTCAAGGTCAAGTGTTTACAATGGTTGGCCAAGGGCTTAGTTATCTTGCTAGCTAAGATAACCTATAAAGGTATAAACACTAAAGGGAACAGTAAGAATATTTCGAGGAAAATCTACCCCTAGTTATCATACTAACGTAAAAATAAAGAAATAACTCCAAAAGGACACGAAAATGAAAAAATGTACAGTTAACATGTTACAAATATACCCATGAAGCCCTCATGTACGTCACTTTCTTGGTTGACAAAGGCTCGTCCCGAGAATGGAGGCGGGTGGAGAGATCATCACCAACATTGCACAAACATCGCCACGATCACCCACTTGGAGGGGTGAGAACAAGGTCAAAAATCCAATCCATGCAAGAAAACCGTATCTTGGCCAAGCTGCTTTCCACAATGAGGATCAACACACCAATTCATAGGTGGGGGCAAGGGCTGAATCACCCAAGTAAATCACCTCTAATGCTCGATGCTGCAGCCCAATCTTTGAAACCTCTGTGGCATCCCGGAACGGATCCACATACTCGGAGGCCAACCATGTGCCCTATGCAACATGTCAATCTCGGATCAACCATCAGAATCATCACCATTCTCAAATGTGGGAAGAAGTCAGCAATACAATAAAAATCAATCTCAGGAAGTCTATGTTACATAACCCGAAGATGGGAAATAAGTCCCCAAAAGCAAACATCTCAACATCTTGAAGCTTGGGCTAAGCGACCCAACAATCCTCAACAAAAATGTCAAGGAAATCCCCAATGAATTACTCAAAATGGTCTTTTGCAACCACCAACTCATTCGAAGCGTCAATTCGAACCACAACAAAGTAGGGAAATAGTCATAAGCAACACTAACGGGAGCCATGGGGATTTACTCACCCAAGGGCATACGACTTTCGATAGAATATGTGGATGCACAGAGCTCGTACAAATGCGTCCTCAACAAAAATTCGAGCTCCTCATACTCAGTAGTCCTCCAATGGAGTGCATCCACGTTGCACATCTCGTGTGATTGAGGTCGAAGCAGTACCGTGTGGCCTCATCAATCCAAAAAGAGCATTCGCGTTCCCAATATTCAACCGCCCACACCATTCCTGAGAGAGTGTCTCGGTAATAAGCCTCAAACTTCATAATCTCTTTATCGATTTGCTCTAATACTATCCAGGTCACTATGTTTGGCCTCCGAATCGGATGCGCGGTAGGTGATGGATTGTCAGAGAGAAGTTAAAAGGTGATTTGTGGGGATTTCAAAAAGGTAGGAGATTGAAATTTAATTTTTAGAAGTTGGGGGTGAGCCCGAGTAATTTTCCTGTTGTAGGGAGTATTGTTAAAGGGTGGGGCAAGAATTTCATAATGAAGTTGTGGGATAAAAGTTTCGGCGGGGAGGGGGGGCGGGGGGGGGGGGGGGGGGGGGGGGGGGTTAAAATATAAGAAAACTAAGAGGGGTAAAATATTACTCATACCAAGAAGTATATTGTTGGAAGCCAGAGCTTATCTTTTGTTTAGCGTGATGCTACTAGCAGGGTTGGGCCTCAACGTAGGTTACAACCTCGATGGAAGTTGGGGTGACATTGGTCGACCCTACCAGAGCTTCGGTAGGATTTGTATCTCTCCGGCGAGACCAGCGACGGCTAATGGTTGTTCGATGCTTCATCGAAAATGGTGGGAGGGTTGTCGGACTGCAAACATGGTGGCTTATAACTATTAGCAGGGTTGTAGGACTGCGAACAACAACGGTGGGGGTTATCGCTCATCAACGAAGGGTAAGGAGGCTTGATTGTGAGCAAATGTGATGAAAATTGAGGCTATTTTAATATTTTCTTGTACTTTTCGTACTTTTTGTTACTTTGTATTTGCTAGATATTTTGTACTTTAGTGATGTATAGGTACTTGTTAGTTCTAGAACATTCTAGAAGCATCTAACAAGTGGGAGCACATCAAGTTGGTTCGTTAGTTACACCCACTTGTATATATTTGTAGAATGACTCTAAAACCTTCCCTACACAACTATAAATACCCATGTATGTCACCATTTGTAGAGGGCCTTCATTTTTTAATACAAGACATTTTTAGATTCTTTCTCTAAATTTATTGTTTATTTTGTTTTAGGCCTTTAACATGTAGTTTACGTCAAATTGGTATTAGAGCAAGGTGTCGTTGGTGTATTGATTATCAAGAAAATCGTATGCTACACTTTCGATGCCCCGAAGAAATCAAATTGACATCAAGAAGAGATGAATTGATTGAGATAAAAATTTGACGAATTAGCACAACAACAAACCCTAATGTTCCAAGAACTCAACCAAACGTTTGAAACCCTCTTCCGCCTCTTCACCAAAATGCCACCACCTACCGTTGCGATCGAACCAACGAAGCCACCCTCCCAAAACCCCAAAAAAGAACCCCTTGGCAGCCCTCTTGAACCTCTCGGCCGAAGTCTGAAACCCCTTGGCGACAAAAACCGTTTGGCCCCCAACCAAAATTCCGCACCCCTTGGCAATCCGGATGTTACCGGAAAATTCAGACTTTCTCGATAATTCTGAGCCTTTCAGAGATCCCCGCGACGCCGTCAATACCGAGACTCTCGGCAGACTTCCTCATCCCCAAATCAAAACCCTAGATCTCAAATCAACCCAAACCCAATTCAAGCTAGCCCCTTGAATTTCTTGCCTATTTTTGGGGGGTTTCTTGCAAGTAGGTACACGAGTCGCGTACGAGTTCACCTCCCGTTTCAAGTAGAAGAATTCATGGAAGGAGGCCTAGCTGCATTGTCGTTTACCCTCCACGCTCGAGACGAGCTTTTTGAAGCCGGGAGAATGATGGAAATTAGAGCTATTTTAATATTTTCTTGTATGTTTAGTACTTTTTGTTACTTTGTATTTGCTAGATATTTTGTACTTTAGTGATGTATAGGTACTTGTTAGTTCTCGTACATTCTAGAAGCATCTAACAAGTGGGAGCACATCTAGTTGGTTAGTTAGTTACACCCACTTGTGCAAGTGGGCCCACCGATAGATATTTATAGAATGGCTCTGAAACCTTCCCTACACAACTATAAATACTCATGTATGTCATTATTTGTAGAGGACCTTCATTTTTTAATACAAAACATTTTTAGATTCTCTCTCTAAAATTTGTGTTTGCTTCGTTTTGGGCCTTTGATGTGTAGTTTACGTCAAAATGTGTGCCCTTGGCTTGTGGCTTTGGCATCTCTTTGTCGGCTGCGAAAAGGAAACTACGGTCTTTCGAACAAGACGGGTGTCGTTTCATTCCCCCACTCCTTGAAATTCACGATTCAGCCTCTCCATCAACGCTAGCTTTTTGGACCTTGAATACTATATACCCAAGTTGCAGGCAGATTATCAATAAACCCTCAATGACATCAAGCATGACGAGGAGTTGAGAGTAGGGCTGTCAATGGACCGGGTCTGGACCCGGACCCGATCCGGACCCGACCTAAATTAACGGATCTGAGCAAATTTTATAGACCCGATTATCCGATTACCCGATTACCCGATTAGTTAATGGATCGGATCTGGATATACATGACTCCGATCCGATAAGGACCCGACCCGAATGTGTATATATATAATATAATAAATATATATATATATATATATATATATATAAGTTATATATTTATATATAAAAACAGTTTTATATAAAAACTGTTTTTATATATATATATAAGTTATATTTATATAAAAACAGTTTTATTTATATATATATATATATATATAAAAACAGTTTTTTTTTATATATATATATATATATATAATCGGGTCGGGTATTCGGATCGGGTCTCCGGGTCCTTAACGGATCCGGGTCTGGATCCATTTTCTGAGACCCGTCGGGTAATCGGGTAAGACCCGATCCGTTAAAAATATACCCGGATCGGATCTGGATATACCCAGACCCGATCCAGACCCGACCCGTTTACACCCCTAGTTGAGAGGGAATGACTGAGCCTTTTGGTATAATATGGTGATGAGTATTGATATGGGACAATATACCAATCGCTACGAGAAGTGCTTTGACGCATATCTGTGGTGCGCCCTATCACCCTAAATGAAATCTAAGCGATGGAAGCGTCACTATCTTTGTATGCTTTCGTCATCAAGCGTATTCCCGTTATCATTGAAACTGTGGTTAGCATTTCTAGATTTGGGAGTGTTAACGCCGGGTAATTAGGAAAATTAAAGCAGTCAACGATCTAAAAGCGAAGCATGAGAAGGTCGAGCTGAGCGTATGACGGATTTGTACGAACTTCGTGCATCTGCCAATAATATTGATGTGAAGTTAAAGGGCGAAAGCATAAATTATTAACTAAACAACAATATAATGTTTAAAAGGCCAATGGCCCAATATATCTCTCTAATTCATCTCTCAAAATGTAAAGTGAATACAAAAGGAGGCCTATGGCCTTATTTATAGGAAGCTTAGCTTGCTAATCAAGCTAAGCCTAAAAAGGTAAAAAGACTAAAAAAATGCACTTTTAAGATATTAAAAGAGAATGCCGCCATCTAACCTAAACTAACAACTAGAATAGAGAAAAATAAAATAAACAAATATACAAATAAATCCGAGACCCCGTATCACTCCCCCCCCCCCCCCCAACACACACACACACGCACGCACTTGAAAAAGCTCGTCCCGAGCGTGGGAGGTGTGCAATAACTTAGCAAAGCAATCATCAATAGACTCCCCCACTTGGAAGGGAAGTCGTCCTCGAAAAAGCCCGGCATATCAGCTAGCAAAAAGTCTCGGGAGAATAGTCACAAAATCCAACCATGGCCGACAAACGAGAACTCGAACCCGAACTTTGCCAATATGAAAACTAATGAGCATATGCCTCGGGGAGCAAATGTAGTCCGAGTCTCCCATAATGAGCGCTCATGAGACTAGATGCTCCAACTCGACCATCCAATGCACCTCAAACGCCTCCCACAATGGAACCACATACCCTGGATCAATCTCAACCACCTAAAGCAATAACAAACTATCCCCATCATCATCGTCATCATTCCCAAAGAGTGGGAAGAAATAAACCATATCGTATGACCCCACCTTGCAAAAGTGCGTGCGAGTAATCCAATCATCTTCAACAAAATATCAAAGAAGTCCACAATAAAGAACCCAACCTCTTCTTCCCCGAAAATGGGAAAGAAGTCCCCAAGCTCAAAAAGCTCCGAATCACGGAACCGAGTGCGAGTAATCCAACCATCCTCCTCAAAAATGGAGAAAAAATTACAAGGAGAGAACTCGGGATCGATATCATCCTCCAAATAGCCCTTAGTAACCTCAGAGTAAGCATCATCATGCAAGATAGGGTATACGACGTCATCGTCGTACACAGAAACGACGGGGGTCGGAGACACTGTTACACCGAAGGATAAGTAATTGAAATAGCAGGACAATCGCCTAGCCCGCTGACGCGCCCACGGTTCACGTGTCGCTTTCATCTAAAGAAACTCGCGCGATACTTATTTAGGAGCCAATGGCGATCCTCATACCCTCCGATGGAGATGGCGTTGAATTTAAAGCTCTTTAGCTCTCCAAATATGGAGACACCCGCCCGCTCTCAACGATCGAGACGATTTTGGAGTGTCTTGATGACGGCACGACTCAACTCCTCAAATTTTGCACAAGCCTCCATATCTAATCCATACACACCATCTATTTCGTCCCACGATAAACCGGGAGGCAAACAAGCCTCGGGATTAAGAGGAGGGGTTAAATTAGGAGTTTGAGTAAATTCAGTGACTGAATTCTAACGGTTGGAAAGTTTGGGGTTGAAAATTAATTTTTGAAGATTTAGGGGCTGAAACGTAATTTTCAGAAGTTGGGTGGGGCTCCAAATAATTTTCAGAAGTTGAGGGAAGGAGGTTGTGAATTGTTTGAAATATTTAAGGGTTAATGGAGTAATTTTGGGAGTCTCCCTTGCCTTGTTTATAATAACATGTGGGGCAGAATAGTAATTAAAAGGGTGAGGGGTAGAGCTGGAAATGTGGCATATATTTAGGGCAGCAGCATGGTCCTTCTTTTAACCCAAATATATACTTTACCCCTTTCCAAAGGAGAGACCAAACTGACCATCGGTTTTGCCAAGACTAAATTCTCGTCGGAGACTATTGCCACACGCTGGAAAGTTGATGTTGACACTACTACGACCTTGATTCCCTTCGGATCTGGGGTTTAGGGTGGTCTGGGGCTCCTGCGGGAGAAGAAGTTGAACGTTATGTATAGTCAGTTGTTCGTCCAACCATTGTGGCGGGTCGCCGACCTTCGTAGGGTGTCAGGAAGGTCTTCCCGAGATAGGTGAACAGCTGGGGAGGGTTGAGGATGTCACGTTAAAAGAACTCGGATTTTTAACCGTAGTTTACTACTGCGATGGTGTACCATAGATTTCCCAGCATTGACAACCCCCTCTCACCCATGCCTAGCATTGACAACCCCCTCTCACCCATGCCTGTCATCCGAAATGAGGCTCCGACAAAGTCCAACTCCTGTAGAGGCCAGATCTAACGGTTAAGGGCAGATCTGATCGGAAAGAGGGGTTAGAGCTAGGGTTTGGAGTGTTTGAAGCAAATCTGAATTTTAGGGGTTCAGATCTAGGGTTTTGGGACAGAAATAGGGTTGGTGCCACTTAACCGCTGGCGGTGGGGGTGTATTCTGGAGGAGTGACTCGCCTCTTCCCCTGAGCCTTACCCTTAGCTCTACAACAACAGCATCGGCGAGCACATCAGAAGCAAACAAGGCTCTGATACCAATTTTGATGTGAAGTTAAAGGACGGAAACGTAAATTACTAACTACACAACAACATAATGTTTAGAGGCCAATGGCATAAGAAATATCTCTAATTCGTATCTCAAAATGTAAAGTGAATACAAAAGGAAAAATGGTCTTATTTATTAAAAAAGCTTAGCTTGCTAGTCAAGCTAAGCCTAAAAATGTAAAAAGAGTAAAAAAAGCACTTTAAAGTCATTAAAAGGCAGTGCCACCCACTAACCTAAACTAACAACCAAAATAGGGATATAGCCTAATAAAACATGAAAAATATAATAAACAAAAAATACAATTAAATTCGGGACCCCGTACACATCAGACATATATCGTCGTTTAGCCGTAAGTGAGTCCTACTTTGAGGCCCCCACTCTTTTATGCTACTCCAATTGAATCTTCAAACTTTTTTAGGATCGTTGAGGACTACCTCAAGTACTCTAGTGGTGATTTTTTCGACATCTTTGTATAGATTTGTTGGGTCACTCGAACTAGATTCCAAGATACTGAGGTGTTTGCTGTTGGGGACTTCTTTCTTAATTTCGGGAAGGAAGAGGTTGGGTTATGTATCGAACACTTCTTCAATATCTAAGGAAAGAGGATCTTATGGTATTCTGTTGAGAAGATTGTTTGCTACCCTCATGAGAGAGATGCATGGTTAAGAGGGTTACCTATTCGGGTACGAGGGATATTGGGAAAATGCTTAGAGAATGGTTAGCTCATTCAAAGTCTCTTTTGCTCAATTGTATCGTATCTTTTTGAATAAAAATTTTAATCATCAAAGTGTTTCTTCCAACAATCGCTTTATTCTTTGGGACCTTTCCTGAAAAGAAAGCTAAGAGATAATGAAATTGAGCACTTAAAGGGGGTAGATTGTATGAGGGAATAAGGGATGAGAGGAGGTGGACCTTGAGCGGGGAGGGGACTAGTAAATCTCACTTATCTCACTATCTTTCTTCACCAACTAAATGCTTGTTTGCACCTCTCAAATTTATAATGCCTGGTGGTATTCCTTTGGAAGTAGAAATACTTGCTTGGTTAGTGACACATTGCAAAGACAATAAAAATGCAATTATCCAAATAAGATATCCAACTCGTCACCTTTCACCAAATTGGTGCATGTTATGCTACGCTCATGAAGACCTTAATCATTTGTCGATTCACTGTGAATTGGCTTCTTCTGTTTGGAGTAAGGTGATGAAATAATTCAGGATTGGAATGAGCTATAGATCTTTTCAACATGGAGTTGATTTCCCATGGGAATAAGCAATAACATATGGAGAGATGTGATGACGGGCTTTTGGATCATTTGGACTAAGAGAAATTCGAAAAGCTATTGAGGCAAGAAGATAGATAAGGAAGGTATTTAGGAGAATTTAGACAATTCTTGGCCTTTTTTTAGTCTCCTTTATATGAAGATGCCCCCTTTCTATTATTACCCCTTAGATAGAATGAGTGTATCCATTAAATGTATCGAGTGCGTAGGATTTTTGTGTGGTTATTTTGTATCGCTATGACGAATAGCTCGTCCCTTATCTCTGGGGAAACTTATTTGATTTGCAACAATTCTTGTGTTTTGAAAACAAAAGAGTTAAGTAGGTAAGTATATAACATAAAATGTTCAAGTTATTGGGGAAAAAAATGACATCACGTATTTATAGGCCCAAGAGAGGGAATATTTATTAAGATATGTCACCTATGAGATCATGAGTGATGTCATCATGTGGGGCATCCCTCATTAATATACTAAAGGGTATCTTCTAGAATCCACTAAGACCATCACTAATATTTAAGCACTAAAAACTGAACAATTGTGACGAAATCAAAAAAAGTACAAAAATATCCTCGTATTTACTTGCATCATAAACTTTCGAGAAAATGAAGAAAATGAGAGATACATCATAATCATGCATAGGCCATGAAAGTATAATTTTCATCATGCCCTTGAGCAAAGAGGATGCTATATACAATGAACGTTTTCATTCTAAGTTCACAATTTCTGTGTGGTTTGATTGAGGGGTGTGAGTCAATCAATCACTATGGTTTATAAGAAATGAAACATTTTATTAAAGAAACTAAAGTACATAAAGGGAGGAAAAGAAATTCACAAAAAATGGGGTAAAGAAAAACAAAACGAAAAAATTAAATAAATAAATAAATATCCCAAGAATGCTTCAATGAAGGCATGGAGAAGTAAAAATTTGTATACTACAATACACTATTTGTCCTCTATTTTCATTTTAAAAAAATCTACCGCAAAATAGCCATACTAACACATCTCAGAGGACCTTTCACATTCTTACAGTTTTAACATCTAAATATCCTCCCACTTTTAGGCAAAACCAATGTTTATGCAAGCGCAGTGTAGCAAACTGTTTGCTTATCAAAAAGCAAAGCGCAAAACATTTATGCATATGATTTTATTAATCAAAAATATATTTTAATTATATTTGTGGTTGGCACCTAAATAATTAATACATAAACTTGGTGTGAGGGGACTTGAGTGATATGGGGTTTCACAATAGGAGACGTCAAATTGTCAATATCAATTTTTTTTATATCAATGGAGTTCTCTTCGTCAAGTAGATTGAAAGTGGATTTTCTCGCAGATTCTTTGTTTTGAAGAGTATATGAATTAGAATTCTAATTAGTCCATAATTAGAATTAAATTCTCAGTGATTAAAATTAAATATGTATTGCTTCGTAATTTTATAAAGAATCAAGGATTATAATCCTAATACTATTTTCAAGAAATATTAAAATCTACCCCAACAGAGTCTATCCATTTCTAATCAATAGATATATGATGAAAATTTCGGTACATTTTACCCTTTTTTTAGAAGAACCAAATAATTTCCATATATTGAGTTAATTATTCCTTCATCATTTTTGCTTACCTCCGTACAATTATTTATTACAAGAGATTTAGTGTACGACACGAAAACGACACACGTGTCCCATTGCTAGCTCGCGTTAATCGTTCATTCTCAACGACTAATTTTGATGTAAGCACAGTCGAATATTACACACGAAACAAAATCATTACTATCTCTCGTTCATTCTCTATATTTGATTGGTTATTACCAATTGAGGGAATACAAGGGGTACTTATAGGCACGGCAACACTTGGTGGTGGGAAAAGTTAGTATAATATCATGGTTGATGCCATAAGCTTAGTGGTCGAAGCTATGACATTACAATCCTAACTAGCCCTGTCCTTGGCTAGACTCCGTAGTCTCCGTTCACGTGCCATGGCACCACTACACATCAAGTCTTTTTAACGTTCAAACAAGTGTGCGTTGCATTCAAGTAGTCAATGTCATTAACCACTCCATTTGCAATAAATTTCCAAAATATTTAAATTTAGTATACATCAAGTTATCTTTGGCAACATACCAACAACCCTGAAACACCGACCATAAAGAAATCATCCAGACGTCGAGAAAATGTGATTAATTGAATAAAGCAATCACATGTTGTTCAAAAGGCAAACAAAAAAAGTAGAATTAAAAACAAATGGGATCCGTCTCTAGATTTATGTTATACTATACTTGCTACTCCTAGATCCTTTCTTTGCGTAATAAACTACACAACCATTCATATTTTTTTCTGCTCTTAACTGTCAAGGGCAACCTCAGAAGTTGATAATTATAGCATATTTGACTTGCTACTCGATTCTTTTATGTTGCTGATATTGTTATCTCACTCTTACTCGTCAAGGGAAACCTCAAGAACAAAGACTCATGGCATATAGGCAATTGTCATATATGCAGCTATGTCACAGTGCAGTCCATATATGCAGCTGTGTAATCTAGAATGATGTAGAGGCTTCATAGGTTTTAACGCATATGTCAAGAAAATCAAAACACAAAAAACTGACTCCTTCCAACAGAGAACTGCCAGGATAAACAAGCTTCTCCAAAAACCACAAATAAGAAGTTTGGGAAAGCTCCTAGTAGACCTAGCAACGGGTCGTGTCATATCGGATTTGTAGTCGCATGTGACTAGGTGTTAACGGGTCTAACTGGTCAACCCATTATAATTCAAAATCCATTAAAGGTCGACCCATTAACTGATAATTCCTGTTGTCATGTCTACCTACTAATATCATCTACTAATATAATTGCACCCTCATCTACCAAGCGTCAACTATCATGTACCTCAAATTCCAACATCTTACCCAGAAGAGTTTTTTTGCATTGTGAATATTAGGTAATTTGGCAAACCAATCAGGGCAACCAACAAAATATATCAAACAAGATGGGATAGTGAAGTAAAAGACTACCATAATAATCTGAACAAAAGCTAACGCATACCTCTGAAAACTCTGTTTTCCCCCTTTCTCCGATTTGCAAAATCAAAAACCCTAGCTTATCATTAATTAAATCACAACAATGCGCAGGAAAGAAGCCAAGATATAACTTTATTAAAGCTTTTTTTCTCCAACAGCATAATGCTCCCTCCGTCCCAAGTTAATAATCCTATTTTCCTTTTAGTTCTTCCCCAAATTAATAGTGATGTTTCTAAAAACAGTATATAAAAGCAAGTGAGATTGCAAAGTTACCCACCCAAACAATCCGCATGAAAGTCTATGTCTTGGAATTGAATCTATTCATCATTTTTAGGATGCTTAACTTGGAAAGCTATTTTTCTAGGCCTGTGTTTCGGGCGGATCGGATTGGAAAATGCCTCTTCAAAAAAATTTCCAATTTTTTTGGAAATAAAATAATTATTCCGATTTCCGATCCGATTTTTTCGGAAAATTTAAAAAATTCTGAACTCGGAAAAATCAAAAAATCAGAAATTCAAAAAAGTACGAAAAATCCAGAAAATTCAAAAATTTCAAAAAAATAAATTTAGGATTTTCGATTACTCGAAATTCTCATTTTAAAGAAACAAAGAAAAATGTTTAGCCCAACATGTAAATGCACAAGGATTTGACCTATTTTTTCATTTGTGTAGAGGTTAGGAGGAGAATCTCATTTTATAAAGCACTACTTTGGAACCCTCATCCTCTCCCAACCGATGTGGGATATAAGAAAGTTTCAAAAAATCGGAAAAATCGAAAATCGGAAAATAACTCGGAAAAAATCGGAAAAATCGAAAAAATCGAAAAATCAGAACTTTAGAATTATTTCTTATTTCTGATCCAGTTTTTTCTGGAAAAATCAGAAAATCGGAAATCGGCAAACTAAAATTTAATTCAAAATTCGGAAAAATCGAATCGGAAATCTAAAAAATCGAAAGTTCGGAAAAAAAAAACACTGCCCTGGCTGCAACTATTAATTTGGGACATAGAAAGTATATAATTATCACCAAAAGGTATAAATTGAACGATATACAACATAAATTTTTACTACAACAAATATTAAGAATCAACCAAACACTTGAAATTTATTTTTAACTAGAGAGATTATAAAATCAAGGATTTATATAAACGTTTATTTTAGGATATAGCACAAGGGTTTTAAGATAAAAGAAACTCATACTTGGGATATGATAATTTTAAAATACCTTCAAGGGCTTGAAAGCTTTAATTTTTATGCAAGAGAGGCGGTTCTCATATATGCAAATCAAATACCACTGACTGAATAACACACTTCTTCTGTTGATACTGTAATCTCACTCTTATTTGTCTAGAGCAACCTCAGGAACAAATAGGCACAATGGAATAGAGGTGGTCCTCTTATAAGCAAATCAAATACCCAAGAGCTCAATCTTTTATTCATTTATTTACTTTTATTTTATATTTGGGTTCAATAACCAGTGGCGGATCCAGATCCAGGATTTTGAGTAAGGGGGTGCGAAAAGTTCTAGCGAAGTCCGGGGGCAGGAGCCCCCGCGGCAAATTTTTTTAAAGTTATTTTTACTTTTTTTTGCAATTCTTTAACTCTAAAAATGTTTGATAACTAAGGTTGTTTTTTTCTTCCATTGGCACATTATTTGAACCCGCATTTTGCGATTGCACTTCGGGTTCAGAATAAGTTTCATCACCCCCTTCTTCTTTAAAGTATTTTTCCATGACCCCTAAAAATACATTTGAAATATTTTCCTTAGACCTAATATTATTTCAAAATATTAAACAATAATACAAACTTAATAAGATAAGTCCAACCAAACTAACATTTGAATTAACAGTTCACAGAACTAACATTTAAAAGTTAACAACAAAATTAACTAATAAAATTGGAGCAACAAATCAACAGCTTAACTAATAAAATTTCATACAATATCCAATTTGAGCAACAAACAGAAGAAATCAACAACTTAAAATTTCATCATCAACTCAACAACAAATAAAAGTTTCATAACATAACTTAAGAAAAACTAAAAAAAATACCTGCTTGCTGCCAAGCAAGGAGGAGGTGGGAGGAGGAGGAGTGCCTGCTGCTTGCTGCGCCTGGAAGATCAGGGTTGTGTGCGAGAGAGAGAGCATAGAGGGGCCGCAAGGGAGAGGGATAGAAGAGGATGGGAGGGAGACACCCGAGAGAGAGAGGGAGGGGGGAAACGGGTGAAACCGAAATGGAGAGAAGAAGAAGAAGAAACCCATTTATTTTAGGGCTCGTTTGATACCGCGTATAAGGTAGAGTCGGATCGGATTGGATAAGGATGAACTGTAAAAGGAGTATTCCAATACCACGTTTGGAAGAGCTCCGAATAAAAAGACGGGATGGGATATAATAATACAATCATGTGTTTGAAATGCTCCGGATAGGATTAATTTATCTCGAGTTTTCCAAAAATACCCTTGTTTTATATTTAATAATCAAAAAATACAAAAATATATTGTTATCACATATTTTAACTCAATAACATAATATTTAATTCCACGTGGGATATTAAAAAATAATATTATGAGATGAAAATATGTATTTGTATTTGTATTTGTATTTATAATTTGTGCACACTCAACCACTATTAATCACTTACACGCATACAAAAACCACGTGTACACAAACTAATCGCCAGAAATAATGAGATAGTAAAACTGATTGCTTAGCATCTTCTCTTTCTATTCAAAACAAATCAGTTGCAGAAAACTGCTTGAAGTCATAACTGAATAATATCGATTTTACCCAAAATAGTCGTCGGAAACATACATAAACAAATAAATTGAATTGTACACAGCTTTCAACTTGTCTAACATATAGGTTAATAATACATTAAAAAAAATATGTGTAACAAAATATTAGCGGTGAATTAACAACACATAACTTTCAACTTGTCTAGTAGGTGAGTTAACATAATATTTGCATCGATTTAAACCAAAATAATAGTTCATGATAAAGTAACAAATAGAAAAAAATAGAAAAAAAAATGAGGTTGCCTGCCATGATGAAAAATGTGAATGGAGAGTTATGTGAATCAAAGCGATCGCCGACTGTTATCTAATATATGAGATAGTGCAAGTTGCGAGAGTTTTTTTTTATAACTTAATAAGGGTAGAGTAGTAATTTTTAATCAAATTTTGACACCGTATAATTTTATACGACCTTGAAGGTGGGATTTTTTTATCCCACTCTTTGTGGGATAAGGAGTTCACTTTGGATAACTTATTCCATCTCATATCCTATCCAAAATTACACCAAACATTGGATAGGATAATTTTATCCAATGCGAACCTCTTATACGGCGCATCAAACGAGGTTAAGTCAGGTTAGATTTTTAATAAATTAAATATACGCCCCCAAAGCTTAAAAACCCTACTAGCCTTTCATTTTAACAACTTACACATAGGTCCATAAATTTTGTTTTACACTATACTAAGCAAAGATTCCGGAAAACCTTGTGGGTGCGACCGCACCCCTTCGGGATGGGGTGGGCCCGCCCCTGTCAATAACTATGTAATCTAGAATTATAAAAAGATTTCTAATGGATTTGGCACCCTGGACTTAGGGCCGTTTGGCAACCCAATTTCAAGGCTTGGAATTAGAATTGGAAGGCCAATTTGAATTCCACAAAATTGAAATTGGTCTTTCAATTCCAATTCCAAGCCTTGGAATTGGATTGTCAAACGGACCCAGGGTTTTCTTTACAATTGTTGTCTTAACTTGTTAATAGTCTTTTGTTGGTTAGCGAGACGTGTCTTTTTTTATTGAACAATTTACAATTAGGTCCTTTGGTAACAATTTTTAAACATTTAAGGACAATTTACAATTAGGTCCACTTGTTATGCCACTAACGTGGACTTCTACAAGAAGAGAAATAGTGGACCTAAGTGTTTAAAATTTGTCAAAATTCCTTTAGTGTTTAAAATTTGTTTGGGTGGGACCTAAAAGTACTTTCCCCTTTTTTATTTTCTTAATGATATAAAGCCCTTGGCCTATAAAAGGGTATTTTTGACATTTCTATTACTACATCTAGTGGGATTAGTGAAGTTAGCTTAACTAGCAAGTTAACTTCATTTATAAATAGATTGTACTTTATTCATTAATAAGATACGTTTTAGTTGAGGGAAAAAGAGAGACTTTATGATGTGAACGCAACTGAAAAATATACATGTAAATTACACAAACACATGAAATAAGCAATGAACCAAGAAATCGACATTAATTATCTCTCCAACATAATGATAGTAATGAAAGTTAAATAACTAGAGGTCCTTTTATAAACACAAGGACCCAAAACACTAAAATAACCTAAAAACCTAAATGAACAAAATAAATAAAATAAAATAAAAATGGCATGGTCCTACATCACTCTCCACCCCTCCCCAAACGAAGCATTGTCATATCTCCTGGAGATGGTCAAGGTCAACATGTTGCAACGTGGCCTCAGTAATCCATGAGTCATCACTCTCAAGGCATCCCAACCAACGGATAAGATAACGGATAAGGGGGCCCATGGGCATCACAGTCGTTTGAGTCCAAAATACCCTCGACACGGTCTAACATGCGAGCGAACTAGATGCATAATCGGGGGATCATGTAAACCCCGAAATGAAGTCAAATCGATCACATTAATTTGGGATGTGTCTTGAAACACTCGGGCAAGGCGAGCTCAAACATATTATTGACATAGCGACGAAGAACGAGAAAGGGCCAAATCGACGCATCTGTAACTTGGTGGCGTTGCCCACCTGCCGCTCTCGCCGAAGATACACCATAACAAGATCCCTAAGCTGAAAAATAAGGGATCGGAGATGAGAATTCATTTGTTCCTTGTAGGAAGTATACATACATTGTAAACGTGTCCACACATCGTCATGAATGGAGAACATTTTGGTAACAAAATCAGCAGCTGTCGGGCTCACTGTCATAGTAAGGGGGTCACAACAAGGTCAACGGGCAATAAAAGAGAAGCCCCAGGACAATCCCGGAAAGGGGAAAGGCCACTAAAATGATTGACGAAATTATTAAAAGCAAATTTCGCCTGAACAAGAACCATCTCCCAAGTCTTAGATGACTCACCAACTAAGCACTATAAAAGATCTCCCAAACTCCTATTGACCACCTTGGTCAGACCATCAGTTTATGGGTGGAAAGATTGATTCTTGCAATGCAACAATTTCTAAAGAGTCAGCCAAAAGTGTCCAGTAAAACGAAAAACCATATCAGACGTAATACTCCTCGATACTCCGTATAAACGGACAATCTTGCGAAAGTAGAGTGTGGCAACATGTAAAGCATCTGATGTCCGCGAGCATGGAATATAATGGGCCATCTGTCAACTAACACAAACACGAAATCATACCCCTTAGCCGTCTTGGGTAATCCAACAACAAAGTCCACAAAAACGTCAACCCATGGTTGATCGGGGATGGGGAGGGGGTATACAAACCAGCATTAGTATGTTGACATTTTGTTGTCTGACAAGTGTAAGCAACTCTAAACATGGCTATTAACTTCCCTCCTCATGGTAGACCAATGGAAATGCTCACGTAGTGTAGCTAAGGTACGAGTGACACCCGAAATCCATATAAGCCACGAATCTCAGAAAAATTGAAGACCGACCCCTGAATGGTGACTAGGGCATGAGACCTCCGACTCAGAGCATTTGCAACCACTGTAGGTGGAAGGTAAACGGTTGTAAGAAGTTAGTCCACTTGGCGTGTCGGTCACTGACCTTTTGGGAGTTCATGAAACGTAGGGCCTTGTGATTCGAATTAATGACAAACTCCCAATGGATTAAATAGGGTTGTTAATGCTTGACAGCCTGTACCACTGCATAAAACTCCAAATCATAGGCAAAATAGTTGCTAACAAAACTGACAACTTTCTGACTAAAGTAAGCAACGGGGCAACCATTCTAATTGAGGACTGCACCAATCCCGGACTTGTTGGCATTGCAAGTCAACTAAAATAGGTGGGTAAAATTTGACAAGGCTAGAATGTGAGCTGGAATTATCTTGGACTTGATGAGCTGGAATGCCGCCTCATCCTCATTAGTCCATACAAACTCAGTCACGGATGTACGCATTAGCGCAGTAATAAGAGTCATTACAAATCTGAACCCCTCAATGAAGCTTCAATAAAAACTGATCAATCCATGGAAACTGCAGACCTGGGAGGCAGTGGTCATCCTAGACCACTCTCGGATAGCCTAAACCTTCTCGCTGTCAGCACGTACTCCTTCTCCCGAGACTATATACCCAAAAAAGAAAACCTCTGGCACTATAAAAGAACACTTCTTCAGGTGGAGATAAAAATTTATGCAGGAAAACCTCCAATGCCTGTCTGACATCGTCCATGTGCTCCTCTATGGATCGATTGTATATCAAAATGTCATTAACATACACCAGACGAACTTACCCAAAAGGGGACGGAGGATATATGTCATAACACGCATGAATGTGGATGGGGCATTGGATAATAAGAAGGGCATGACAGTCCATTCATACAATTCATCATTCGTGTTGAAGGCGATCTTCCACTCATCATCAGGCCTCATGCGAATCTAATGGTACCCACTCTTCAAATCAAACTTGGGAAACACTGTGGCTCCGTTAAGGTAATTAATCATATCCTCCAACCTCGAAATGGGAAAATGGTACTTGATTGTAATTTTATTCACAACCCAACTGTCTATACACATTCGCCAACTACCATCCACCTTTGGCATCAATAAATTTGACACAGTACAAGGGTGAATACTCTACCGTACGAGGCCACGATCGTATAACTCTGACAGTTGTCACTATAGCTTAGTATGCTCGGCAGGTGACATCTTGTAGTGGGGGATGTTGGGTAGCTGGGCTCTTGAAACAAATCCAATCTCATGTTGTATGTCCTTCAATGGTGGAAGGGAATCGGGCAGTGTGCATACATCTTGGAACGACGCCAAGATATATCACAAAGGGCCTCTAGAACATCGATTGATGTGGATCCCAAGGGGCTAACAAGGGCATAACACAACCCCTACTCAAGGACATCGACAAGGAGTACAGGCATCGAGGTCAGGAATATAAGTGGATCGGGGAGTCTGGGATATAGCATAGAGTCAAGTATTACCTCATGGCCTGGTGCATAAATAAGTAAATATTAGCACGACCATCGTGTATGCTACCATGATCAAACTGTCAGGGTCATCCCAATAAGGGTGGCACACATCGATATCAACAACCATACACACAATCTCATCTGAATACGAACCAATGGTAAATGGTACTCGGTATTGCCCCATATGTCACACTTCATCCTTGGATCCCAACCACCCAATCTTACACGGATTCTGGATGGGCTCGACACGAAGATCCAAACACTCCACCATCTCTCGAGAAACCAAATTGACACTAGATACACCGTCAATAATGATCTTACACAACCGTCCCTTCGCAACACATTGCATGTAGAATAAGTTGTGACGTTGAAACTGATTTTTTGGTGTTACAGCTGAACTGGATAGGAGGGAAAATGGAAGGATGAGGGCGCAGTGATGGGTACTCGGTAGTGGGGACGTAGATCAGCACAACCATGGTGTGGTTGGACATTGGGGTCATTTTGGGTGCGGGGATGGGGTATAGGACTGCTTGTTTAACAAATGAATTTGGGTTTGACTGCGGGTGACGTGTCTACGATAAATAGAGGCACGAAGTCTAGCGGAGACCATTGGGTTAATGGGTTTAAGACTCAACAAGTGGACGGCAATCGAAAACAGCCCCTTGGTGGCCATTTCGGTGAGATGTTTTTCAGGCGGGTTAGTGTGAGGTTCTAGGGTTTGGTCGAGGATGGATTGATATTTTTTTTATTCGTGGACGTGGGATAGTCGGGTTATAGAATTTGGTGGTGGCTTTGACTCTGTCACATGGTAGGGATAGGTGTTGGGTTCGGCCAGTGTTTTGTAACACCCCGCCTAATTAAATACCGGGTGATCAGTCCTTTATTAAATTATAATCAAGGTGAACGGTTGGTTCATTCTTAGCATCACTGTCACAAAATAAACTTTCCAATTTAATCACCCTAAATAATTAAGCTAAGTGTCAAAACCATTTAAAACATTATTTCCATATTATTAAATTCAATTATGAAAACCTTTAATAAGTAACAGTTTAAGAATCACATAATTATTAAGACTGGAAATAAACACCCATGAATTTAATCATTCAGATAAACCAATACCAACTTTAAAACTACAAAGGAAAACCATCCTGACAGTAATCAAATCCTAAAGAGTAAAAATACTAAAGATAAATGAACAAAATCTCTGACAAATCCAACTGAATAAGGAAACGGGCGACACATGCCCAGCTAATTAGAACTGAAATAAGAGTAGAATCAACAACGAAGTCGTCTAAAAAAATGGTCTGCAACTCCCACATAATCTGTAGCACGTCCCGTCCAGAGAACCTAAGCATGACGCCCCTGTGACTGGGCACCTGTAATATATATATATATATATATATATATATATATATATATATATATATATATATATATATATATATATATATATATATATATATATACAAGAGAGAAGAGATAACGGGAAACGGGTCAGAGCCCGATTGTAAAACAGTTTAAATTTAGTTTAGCAAGTATTTAAAATGCTTACCGGCTAATTCAACAATCATGTTAGTATGCGACACTCTCTTAAGAAATTCTCACCTCCCATCTAGTGTGCACGCCTACCGCACTATTAACCCCAAAAGTTTATTTTAACTTAAATCTCCCATAAGGTTTTAGGCCGACAACTACTATGACTAAGATAATTAATTTCTGAAAATAGAGTTCTCACATATATTTCATTTCATTTTAAAGTATTCCAGTGTTGACACAAAATTTTCAAACACTTATAATAAAGTCGGAATATTTATTCATTATTTAACTACTTTTATGCACAGTAGACAGTTCCCAGTTTCATGTCTATATATATTTATCACTTATATAATATATATACTATCGGCACCCCACATAAAAATTATGGTGCTAGCATACTCTGCTATCAAGTCCCCGTATCACTCGTATTAAGGGAAATACTAGTTCGGAATCACTCTTGAATTGTATTAACACAAAACATAAATAAATGAAGGCGAAGCATAGTTCCAAGTCACTAAGAGGTCAGCACATACCCTCACATCTCTTAGGAACATCTGACTATCAATCAGATAGCCTGTACCAAGGAATCCTATGTTCTAGGGTACAAGTCGTTATCTCCCGTAAAGGTCCCATCGAGCTAAGACTGTCCCTGCGCGAAAACCACCGTGATAGCAAGTAGCTCGGGTACGATTTTTTTTCTACACATGTATATAATATATGCACAATCACACAGTCATATATATATATATATATATCACTATTCACATTTCAAAATTAGGTGCACCCACGACCCATAATTATAATTATCCGTTCTTAGTACGTTTTACTCGATTGTCCCGTATAACGGACTCGTCTCTTTTTTTCTCATTTATAGGCTATTCCATACTTACCTTCTATCTCTCGAAGTATTTTATCTCCCTAGGTATAATTTCAGTAGGTACTCTCACTTACTTTCTAGTCTAACTTCCTAACGGGTCTCAATCTTTTATTTAAATGTTCGCATAATTTCATATGTGTAAATCACTCCCCGTTAACCCTTAATTTCATCTTACATTACATACTTACTTATTGGGGTTTACCAAAACCCTGTTGATCCTATTTATATCCCAAAATGTTCTAACAATAATACTCAAGGGTTACTACGCATTTTAATCGAAATAAACTATTATATGAGGATTATGCAGTTTTCCAGGAGGGGTCGATCGATCGATAGCAGGGGGTCGATCGATCGATGCTCTAAGGTCGATCGATCGGTCAAGCAGTTATGGCGAAAACTGCATTAACCGAGTTACGAAAATCCTTCTCCAACCTCAACTAAATCTCCATATATGATTCCCAAACTCCCAACAAATGATATTACAAGCACTATATACCCAAACATGTGATTTTCTACGTAAAATATGTGAGTTTTCATCAAGTATAATAATTTAAAGGGGTAAAATCTACATAAACTTCAAGAGCCCTAATCTTTTCTTTAACTTTCAATTCTTCCAATTCTTTTCCAGATTTTATACTTCTAAATCCATGAAATTTCGGGGTGTATCCTCTACGTGTGAATTAGATGTCTAGAATATGATTGTTTCTCCTACAACATGTGATTCTAGTCTCCAAATTACACTTTCTTTCATGAAACAAATTCTAAACAACCCTAGACTAACATAATTGAGACATTAACTAAAAATAAAGCAAGATAGATAGTTGCTAGGAAATTTAGTCTCTGATTTGTGGAAGAAAGTGGTGTGGTTGTGTTCCCCGTCGTGCGATCTACGATTTGACGGTGGTGGCGGTTTAAACGGTGGAGTTTTTGGCCTTGAACTCCTTGGAAAGATTTCCCACTTCTTCTCCCATGGCAGTTCTTTGGTTTTGCTTTTGTTAACCCTATATGACAACTCCTAACAGGTGATATAACCTTGGTAAATTCGTGGGTTTAATTGCTCAAAAATACGAAATGTCCAAAACGCCCTCCCGGGATGTTAATTAGGCCTAAAAACGCCCCGAGACCCAAACTAAACCCCGGGTACATTATTTTGACTATCTCGACCCTTACGGACACATTGGCGCACTCGAAATGACTATACGGGTGACTTATAATTTATTCACTTTTAATAATACTAATTCAATCCTGACATAACACAGGCGCGTCCCGATTTAATTTCCAAAATTATCAAATTATAAACTCGTGATAACTTTAATAAATTCGATTATACATATTACTTTATTCACTAAGTAATATTCAACAAAATCCCAATAATTACTAACTCTCATCATACTAGTAAATATTTAAAATGATTTTCGGATTTATTAAATTAATATCTCAAATTAAATTTAATAAATTCCCAAATTTAAAAGTCATAAAAATACGGGGTATTACATACTTCCTCCCTAATAACGGAATTTCGTCTCGAAATTCGGAAAATAAGGCATACTCGGTGAGAATAAATATGGGAATCTTATTAGTACACAAACTATCTATATAGTAAGGCGTTCTATCACTATAGCCCCCGTCTCACGGTGAGCTTGTATAACGCTCTCCTCAACGACACTTCACACTGTCCTCCTATTCGACAGCATTCGTATAAGACGAGCTTATACATCATTGGCTCCCATTATTTCAATATTATTGGGAGACCGCACCTCACTACGTGACAACTACTCGTATTTATTTAAAAACAAAACTCCCATTCTGAGAGAACCATACGAATATCTGAACACTCTTGTTGCTTAAAGCAGTCGTGGTAATCCCACTTATAGTCATCAGACTCTAACTTGACCACTCCAAAATTCTGATTATTCGTTCACCTCTAAACATACAGAGGAAGAATAATTAATGATTTCCACACCAAAACCTCAATAAGCACCTCGTTCGTGACAAATAAGTATGAGTGCTTCCACGGAAATCTACCATACTATACTTCACTTGCTAGCTATCTCCGTTGTGGAAACGAAATGATCACTAAGGTTCCAAAATTTCCTTTACGCGGCTCCACTAATCATTAATCACCGTGTTCCTACTCCCAGGCGAGGGGTGATACATCCTACTCAAAATGAGACGTTATCCCCGCTGCTTCCTGAAATCCCATATTGAAGGTGGGATTCAAAAGTTTCATCCTGATTCATAAAATAATACCGTGTAGGACCACGTACGGGTGCGATCCTTCCTATCAAAGGAAGACTGGGGCACACTAGTTAATATTGTTAATCACCCCAAAGGAATATCAATCACTTTCTTCTTGGGCGGCTTGTCCCACATGTTCGGATGGACCCTTGATCTTGTCTTGAAGATGGCAAACCATCCAAGAAACTTTACCGACTTTACCGGCCTCCTCCATTATAGGAATTGTCGATAGCCACACAATTCTCTGGTTGATCCTCTTATTCCAACCTATCTCTATCTATGAGTGGTGCATGTAGAGAAATCCCCTTCTTTCCTTGGCATATCCCGAAAGATCCGACCCGTGCACTTTTCTCTACGATGTGCACTTCTGGGCCTTGTATACCATACTAACATCATCACTCTTTGTATTCGCAAGTCGCTCTCGCATTTGACTAATTACAACTCTGCTCCGAGTGTTCTCCATAATAATTAAATTCTACTCCTCTCTAGGAATACCCCTTTTAAATGTCTTCCCAGATCCTTCCAACCAAATTCGGGTGTGCTATTCTAATCGCACACGTATTTATGGATTATCGTCCTTCATGCGACGCTTAATCCACTCTATCATTTCCACCTCATTATGCTAGTCCCACAAACATATATTCCACACGTTCATTTCCACGTCCCTTCCACTTTGACTATTATAACATCAGCTAACAAGGATGCCCACATTTTGTAACACCCCGATCGCCCGGGGGAGAGCGAACGGCGTTTTACTCATCGGTAAAATTACCCAAATCCAACAAAATACAAGGAATAGGGCATCTAAATCCCACAATAACAAAAGAGAAACCACTAATCTCAAATCTCTTCAGATAAGTACAACCATTCTCTTGAATAAATACAACAACTAAAATAAATCATTAGCGCTCTATACATCAAAATAAATACAAGTCTCCTCTCTTGTATATAAAAATATTTCCCCGATAATCCACACTAAAATCATCCAAGCTCTTTATTTCCTTTATTTTCTGAATGCGATTACAACACTTGGGCATTCCCAATCACCCTAGAAATTGAAATTTTAAATCCTCCTTATTATCGTTCCACCCTTCAACTCGTGGTGATAAGACAAAACTTTCAATGCTTTCTTTCTGCATAACCAGCCCCACTGGCCTTAATTCATAATTCAACTTCCAATTTACAGATATAATTACCTGCTCCTACTACGACCGAGGTACCAAACTTATAGACTAATGACCAAACATCTTCCTACTTCCAACCTTACGCTAAGTTTCATGCGTGGGATGTCTCGCAAAGTGAAATCCAAATAAGGAACCCCTCGATACACTACTACCTAGCATTGTCGGTTATCGAAATTTATTAGGCCCTCCGTCCATAACATGTACCCCTTTATTCCATCTCTTGACAGAAAAGTTACATCACCTCCCGTAATTACACCTACATAAAGAATATTTCTCCAATCCACTATCGTCCAGTACTGGTGGTAATCACTATTTTCAAACCTCGTACACATATAATCAGAACTCTCAAAATCCTGATTCCAAACATATGAGTCTAACTCTTAACTATCACATCTCTAAAGGGTAGATATATCAATGCTCTCTACTTATCCCCAAGTCTTGAGCGCTAAACATAATAATGAGTCAAACCTTTTCGCTCAACGGTAAAACCCAATACACACATAACCATGAAAATAAGGTTCCTAAATACCCTGGGAATTAAACTCTTCAATCCACTATAACCCTTGGAGTCTCTAATTATATAATATAAATGCGAGCCCGAGTCTCTCACAGGTGAGGCCTTGCCAGAACAAATCATGTTGCACTAAGGTAGCCACTCTGATAGCCTTGTAATAACTGCCTACTATCGTACTAGCCATTTTTATAAAATTATAACCAAGGTAATATCTTACTCGTATATCACATCACTAAAACAAATAACCTCAATCAAGTATATAGCACTATTAATACACCCATTCATCCTCACTATTAGCACTAAAGATAATCCTTCTACACTAGGGGGCTATTCACATAGTGATAATGTTTAGAGTTACGCATTAAACTCGTCTCACATGATACCTTAGCAATAAATAAAATCTAGTGACTTGATCGTGTCACATAAAACACGCCTCATCCTCCGAGGATAAAAGTCATACTTCTACCTTGCCAATCGCCTTGGCTAATCCTTCCTCTAGGCGAGGCATCGCCACCAAACACATTTCCTATCCCGGAATGGCAGAGACAATACTCCTACCGAAAAATCTAACATGCCAATAATGACATTGTGCTCATGCATATCTAACACCAGTATTGACCGTAGGTAAAATGAAGCTACCAATCTCTATATCTACACCCTTTCAAATAAAGAAAATCAAAGACTCATTCCCCCAATGGTTAGTGTACGCACGACACTGTACTCTTTGCCATGACTAATAGCTCTAACGCTGGGCAAAATGAATAGCTATAAAATAGTACAGTGCCACATTACCAAATAAAACTCAACCCATAGCACCATGTATAGGAAACGTACCTTCTATCTCAGTTGGGGCCTGAGGTGCTGTTGCCTGGTGGACGTTATAGACATGTCCATATTGAAATTACTTCTGATGAACTGAGGCTGCTGGAATAGCTGGTAGAGATGACTTCTGTGATTTATTACGGGCACCCTACTACCGTGGGACCCTATTCCCCTCCGAGAAATCCTGGCATCTATGGCCATTCTTGACACATTGGAAGCACCTACCTCGAAACTGACTCATTTCACTACGTTGTTTTCTACTTTTGCCTTTTCCTTGGCCTTGTGGGCCTTGCTGAGCAACTTGAGGACAAACGATGTCATTTTGAGGACAATCCCTCCACTTGTGACCCGGTTGCACACATTTATAGCAAAGTCCTGAAATTTCTCGCTGGTCGGGTTGTAGTTTCTCTCCAGTCTGATTCAGACAAGATTGACGTTTATGGCCATCCATTCCACATTTGAAACACCTCTTTGTGACTTCATTCTGACCCAGAATTTATTGGCCTGATGCTTTTGTCTCTCCACATAAATTTTGTTACCTTAGGGGCCATTTTGGTCTTGAGGAGCTTGTTGCCGTAATTTTGTGTTTTCACATAATTTTTAACTCTAGTCATATCAAATTGACTAATCTCTCTAGGTCTTTTGCCTCCCCTAAGCTGCATACTGCGATCGTGGTATTGTAAGACTACAGTGGTAACTTCTTGTGCCACATTGCTTGCTAATTCGGCGATTAATACCCTCTTCGGAGACACCTGAGGTGTGAGCTGTTCTTGCTCACTAACTTCCCCAACGGCATTAGCTTGTTCATCTTGACAATCCATTTGAATGTTTAAAATAATCTGGATAAGTTCAATATTCACATAAATAAATCGCATAAGCACGAATTTCCAACGCATAAAGATGAATACAACATTCCTAATATTAGGGCTCTAAATCAAAGACGTTAAGCTGGAAACGAGATAAGCCATACAAATCCTAAAGGACACTAGAACCTAATGCTCTGATACCTCATGTAACACCCCGCCTAATTAAATACCGGGTTATCGGTCCTTTATTAAATTATAATCAAGGTGAACGGTTGGTTCATTCTTAGCATCACTGTCACAAAATAAACTTTTCAATTTAATCACCCTAAATAATTAAGCTAAGTGTAAAAACCATTTAAAACATTATTTCCATATTATTAAATCCAATTATGAAAACCTTTAATAAATAACAGTTTAAGAATCATACAATAATTAAGACTCAAAATAAACACCCATGAATTTAATCATTCAGATAAACCAATACCAACTTTAAAACTATAAAGGAAAACCATCCTAACAGTAATCAAATCCCAAAAAGTAAAAATACTAAAGATAAATGAACAAAATCTCTCACAAATCCAACTAAATAAGGAAACGGGCGACACATGCCCAACTAATTAGAACTGAAATAAGAGTGGAATCAACAACGAGGTCGTCTAAGAAAATGGCATGCAACTCCCACATAAGCTGCAGCACGTCCCGTCCAGAGAACCTAAGCATGACGCCCCTGTGACTGGGCACCTGTAATATATATATATATATATATATATATATATATATATATATATATATATATATATATATATATATATATATATATATACACACACACACAAGAGAGAAGAGATAACGGGAAACGGGTCAGAGCCCGATTGTAAAACAGTTTAAATTTAGTTTAGCAAGTATTTAAAATGCTTACCGGCTAATGCAACAATCATGTTAGTATGCGACACTCTCTTAAGAAATTCTCACCTCTCATCTAGTGTGCACGCCTACCGCACTATTAACCCCAAAAGTTTATTTTAACTTAAATCTCCCATAAGGTTTCAGGCCGACAACTACTGGCTAAGATAATTAATTTATGAAAATAGAGTTCTCAGATATATTTTATTTCATTTTAAAGTATTCTAGTATTGACACAAAATTTTCAAACACTTATAATAAAGTCGAAATATTTATTCATTATTTAACTACTTTAATGCACAGTAGAAAGTTTCCAGTTTCATGTCTATAGATATTTATCACTTATATAATATATATACTATCGGCACTCCACATAAAAATTATAGTGCTGGCATACTCTGCTATCAAGTCCCCGTATCACTCGTACTAAGGGAAATATTAGTTCAGAATCACTTTTGAACTGTATTAACACAAAACATAAACGAATGGAGGCGAAGCATAGCTCTAAGTCACTAAGAGGTCAGCACATACCCTCACGTCTCTTAAGACCGTCTGACTATCAATCAGATAGCATGTACCAAGGAATCCTATGTTCTAGGGTACAAGTCGTTATCCCCCGTAAATGTCCCATCGAGATAAGACTGTCTCGGCGCGAAAACCCCCCTGTGATAGCAAGTAGCTCGAGTACGATTTTTTTTTGCACATGTATATAATATATGCACAATCACACAGTCATATATATATATATATATATATATATATATATATATATATATATATATATATATATATATATATATATATATATATATATATATATCACTATTCACATTTCTAAATTAGGTGCACCCATGACCCATAATTATAATTATCTGTTCTTAGTAAATTTTACTCGATTATCCCGTATAATGGACTCGTCTCTTTTATTCTCATTTATAGGTTATTCCATACTTACTTCCTGTCTCTCGAAGTATTTTATCTCCCTAAGTATAATTTCAGTAGGTACTCTCACTTACTTTCTAGTCTAACTTCCTAACGTGTCTCAATCTTTTATTTAAACGTTTGCATAATTTCATATGTGTAAATCACTCCCCGTTAACCCTTAATTTCATCTTACATTACATACTTACTTATTGGGGTTTATCAAAGCCCTACTGATCCTATTTATATCCCAAAATGTTCTAACAATAATAGTCAAGGGTTACTATGCATTTTAATCGGCATAAACTATTATAAGAGGAATATGCAGTTTTCCAGGAGGGGGCGATCGATTAATGGCAGGGGGTCGATCGATCGATGCTATAGGGTCGATCGATCGATCAAGCAGTTATGGCAAAAACTGCATTAACCCAGTTATAGAAATCCTTCTCCAACCTCAACCGAATCTCCATATATGATTCCCTAACTCCCAACAAATGATACTACAAGCACTATATACCCAAACATAAGATTTTTTACGTAAAATATGTGAATTTTCATCAAGTATATGTAAGGATAAATTTCCAATCGAGTCATTTGTTATATTGGCTTTATTCCATTGGACAAAACAATTTTGGGTCATACAGCATCAAGCATCATTCAACGCAAAGATTCAAGCATCGCATCCAAAGTTCACGCATCATCAATATTCATGCCATGCTATCTATCCCACAAAGGTATATGACCAAAATACAATTTTATGTGTTGGAGTATTTTGACTAATCAAGAATTTTTCAAATAAGAAAATGTTCGTAAATAAGCAATATTAATGTTGATAAATCCTTGAAATAAATTTGGACAATTTTGGGCAAAATTCATAATCTCGTTCAAAGTTTAATCCAGGTCGTTCGAACGACCTCGATCTAACGACTTACCACAGCCTATACTGGTGGCTCGTTAGAAATTCGTTAGAAAGGTCGTTCGAATGACCTCGTTCGAACGAGGTTTCTAACGACCTCTATAATTCCATTCTGGCACGCCGTTAGATATCTCGTTCGAACGATAAGTCGTTCGAACGAACTCGTTCGAACGAACTCGTTCGAACGAGTTTTGCCAAGTTTGATTTTTTAAACTTATTTTTTTTATGCAGTTTTTTCCTATAACTGTTTTTACCCACTACTTTTTCAGTTATTTTCATATGGACGAAAATCAGTTTTATATCTCAAGGAAGTTCATTATTCAAATGAGAACCTTTTCCACAACTTCCCTCCTTTTGATAAAAAATCAACTCCAACATTTTTATCATCTCTTAAAACAAAACCCCTTCATTCAAATTCATATTCAACAAGCAAGTTTGCGATGGATCTCTGCATTCAAGCTTTGAGGAGACGGTGGTTTTGGGCTTCGGTGGATACCGCAACACGAGGAGTGTTAAGCAACGCGTTGGAGCTTCGCGGACTACAACTTCAGAGGTCGAGGATGGCATAAGCATGTCTTGAGTGAGTCAATGTCTGTAAGTCTTTTGAGTCTCTTGTAAAAACTATTGTTGTAGTGGATTTTGTCTAGTCCCAGCCGTTTGAGGTTTTTCCCATTTGGGTTTTCCTCGTACATCGGCGTGTTGTGGTTGGGATTTTCGCATTTCATTTTATCAAATCACCTAGATGCATGCTTAGGATAAAATGAATATAATTGGAATTTGTTCTTGCAAACTTGTGAAACTGCATTTAAATTGAGATTGGAAAATACCTCTTTATAACTAATAATAAAATTGGATTGCGTGTGTGTGTATTCTACGAGTTAAACTAAGATCATATAACCTTGCAACTTCAAATTGGTATCAGAGCTTGTTTCTAAAAGTTATTTAGATGAATCCTGGAGGTTATATGGATAGTTTTTCGTCGAATAGACTACCTTTGTTTGATGGAAGAAATTATACCTGTTGGAAAGCACGTATGAAATCCGCTCTTAAATCTATTGATGAACGTGTTTGGGTCACTGTTGAAAGAGGATGGTCCCCTCCTACTATGGTTGTTAATGATGAACGTATTTTGACTCCTGTTGAACAATGGAGTGCGGAAGATTTAAAATGGTGTAACTTTAACTCTAAAGGATTAAATGCCTTATTTGGTGCCGTGTCTCCCGATGAATTTCGTCGTATAATGACATGTGAAACGTCAAAGGAAGCTTGGAATATTCTCCAAGTTACTCATGAGGGAACTAGTGTTGTTAAAGCATCAAAACTTCAAAATTTAACTACACAATTTGAAACTATCACCATGAAAGAAACTGAAACTTTTGATGAGTTTTATGCTCGTTTATCTGACATAGTTAACTCTTGCTTTAACTTAGGTGAAAAAATACCTGAAAATCGAGTTGTTAAGAAAATACTTAGATGTCTTCCTAAGCGATTCATTCCTAAAGTCAGTGTTCTTAATTCTTTAGGAAACCTAAATACTTTAAAACTTGAAGAACTTGTTGGTGATTTGCAAACATATGAACTAGATATGTTTCCTAAAGATAACAAAGGGAAAGATAAAGGAGTTGCTTTAAAAGTTAAGAAAGTTGATGTGTCTGATTCTGATGAGTCTGACTTTGATTCTGATGATATAGCCTTATTTGCTAAAAAATTTAAAAAATTTCTCAAGCTTAAAAAACAAAACTCTAAATTTGAAAAACCTAAATTTGAGAATAAAAACAAAGGAGGAAATAAAAAATTCACTAATCAAGATTCAAAGAAGTTCAATAAAGACAACTTTAAGAAGGATGATTCAGAGAGATGCTTTGAATGTGAGGGACGTGGTCATAGAGCTTTCGAGTGCCCCACAAAACTTAAAAGACAAGGCAAAGAAAAAGCCGTTTACAATGCTACTCTAAGTGACAGTGATAATGAGTCTGAAGACTCTGATGACTCTAACCTGTATAGAAATAACTTCACTGCCTTTATGGCGAGCCTTGCTAGTAATTCGCGTGAGTCATACCTTAATGTTGACAATTCTGAACAAAATCTAGAGGTTGTTTCTACTCATTCTACCAGTAGTGATGAAAAAGAGAGTGATAGTGATATAGATGAGAGTGAACTACAAACTGCTTATTCCGAACTCTACAATGAATCTCTTCGCATTCAAAAAGTCAACAAAAGATTAACCTTGAAAGTCTTAACTTTAGAAAAAGAGTTGAAAGGCCTGAAGGAGAAGGAGGCTTTAGTTAGTCAACTCGAGGCAATTAAAATATCTCTTTCTGAAAAGCTTATCATGATTGGTAAAGAAAAATGCGACTTGATTATCTCCTTAGAAAGTGTTAACAAAGATCTTAATGAGTCTCTAGAAATTAGAACATCTCTAGAAGCTAAAATAACCCAACTTGAAAAAGATCTCGAGTCCTCTCGTGAAGTTAAAATCACACTCGAGGACAATTCAGGAAAAATGGGAAAATTATTTCTAGGTCATGTTTTAGGATATAAGGAGAAAGGGTATCAAGAGAGAAAGGGTATAGGATATGAAGAAGGAAATTCTTCAAAAGTCAAATCTGAACCTGTTGCTAAGTTTGTTACAAAATCTAAAGTTCCTAAAGTAAATCCCACTAAGCAACCTTTAAAAGTCGGCCCAAAGCAACTTTATGTATGCTCACATTGTCACAAACGGGGTCATCTTATAGATTTTTGCTACAAACTTGGAAAGAACCCTCAATTCACAAATTCAAAACAACCCTATAGCTCCTTAGCTAATCTTAAGAGTCAAGTCGAGTATCTAGTCAATACTTCTAAAAATCTAATGGAAGAGTTTCTTAGGTTTTCTAAAGTCCAAGGAAATAACTTTAATTATAAGACTAAAGCCAATCAAGGAAAGAAAACTACTCAAGCTTGGGTTAAGAAAATTCAAACCAAGAAAGCTTTTGTAGCTCACGTTGCACTAAAGGCACAAAATACCTCTCAATGGTACTTTGATAGTGGTTGTTCTAGACATGACTGGCGATAAATCTCTATTTACCACTCTCAAAAACCATAAAGATGGTAAAGTAACTTTTGGGGATGGTAGCAAGTCGCAAATCATTGGTAGAGGTTCTATTGAAATCTCAGGATTCCCTAAACTCGAAAATGTCCTTTATGTTGATGGTCTAAAGGCTAATTTGATAAGTATTAGCCAACTATATGATGATAATCTTGATGTGAAATTTAGTCAATCGGAGTGCATCGTTTATGATCAGTCAGGTGAATCGATTTTACATGGTGTTAGAACTACTGACAATTGCTATAGAATCATTCCAAAATCTTCCTTAGTCTGCAATAATGTAAAAACCTCTTCTACCGAACTTTGGCATCAAAGATTAGGTCATGTTAACTTTAGAGATCTTGACAGACTTGTGAGAAAAGAGCTTGTTCGAGGCTTACCGCCACTAGGAAAGCCAACGTCCACCATTTGCGGACCGTGTCAGTTTGGAAAACAAATTAAAAGTCCTCATAAAAAGTTAAACTCGATAACAACATCTCGTGTCTTAGAATTGATACACATGGACCTTATGGGTCCAACTCGTACCGAGAGCATAGGAGGAAAAAGATACATCTTGGTTATGGTGGATGATTTCTCTAGATACTCTATTGTAGTGTTTTTAAGAGAAAAATCTGAAACAGTTGACTTTCTTACTGTTAAATGTAGAGCTCTCCAAAATCTTCACGGTGTTACCATAAAGCGTTTTAGGAGTGATAATGGAACCGAATTCAAGGAATCCGGTGTGAATGCCTTCTGTGATGAAAGAGGAATAAAACATGAATTCTCGGCCGTTCGAACACCTCAACAAAATGGTATAGTTGAACGAAAAAATCGAACGATCCAAGAAATGGCAAGATCTATGCTCCTTGGAAGAAATGTGCCCCGTAGGTTTTGGGCCGAAGCGGTTAACACTGCATGTCACACAGTAAATAGAGTTTATTTGCGTCCTAACACTAACAAACTCCATATGAATTGTGGATGGGTAAGAAACCAAATTTGTCCTATTTTAGAGTGTTTGGAAGTCCATGCTATATTCTTAGAGATAGAGAACTTCTAGGGAAATTTGACTCGAGGAGTGTTGAGGGTATTTTCCTAGGATATTCTCAAAATAGTAGAGCATTTAGAGTTTTCAACTTAAGTAACTCTAAAGTAATGGAATCCATAAATGTTGTCATAAAAGATGATGCTCCGGCCACACAAATTAATAATGAGGAAGATTTGTCATGTGAGTGTGATGTTGTGTCAAATGTTGAAAGTATTGATTATCTAAATGATTTGGTTGTCCCAACTACCGAGAAAAAGGAAGTTACTCCTTGGGTGCGTAAAAATCATGACACTTCACAAATTATAGGAGATCCCGAGGTAGGTGTCAAGACTAGGGCGCAATTAGAAAATGAAGTTACCTATCTATGTTATACTTCTACAATTGAACCCAAAAACTATAAAGAAGCATTAAAAGATGAACATTGGATTAATGCTATGCAAGAAGAACTGTTTCAATTCAAGAAAAATGATGTTTGGGAATTAGTCCCTAGGCCTTCTAATACCAATGACATTGGCACTAAATGGATTTTTAAAAATAAAATGGATGAAAATGGTGTCATTGTTCGAAATAAAGATAGATTAATTGCTCAAGGATATACCCAAATAGAAGGTGTTGACTTTGAAGAAACTTTTGCTCCTATTGCTAGGTTAGAATCGATCCGTCTTTTACTCGCCATAGCATGTCACCTTCAATTTAAATTATATCAAATGGATGTCAAAAGTGCCTTTTTAAATGGTATTATTCAAGAGGAAGTATACGTTGAACAACCAAAAGGGGTTGAGGACCCAAAACATCCTACTCATGTCTTCTTTCTAAAGAAAGCTTTATATGGCTTAAAACAAGCTCCCCGTGCTTGGTATGAAAGACTCACCTCTTATCTCCTTTCTCGTGGCTTTTTGAGAGGGGGAGTAAATATGACATTTTTCGTTCGGCGTGATGAAAAAGGTATCCTTGTGGCTCAAGTTTATGTCGACGACATAGTGTTTGGGTCTACGTGTGATAAACATACTCAAATTTTTTCAAAAGAAATGCACAATGAATTTGAGATGAGTATGGTAGGTGAACTTACTTTCTTTCTAGGTCTTCAAGTTCGTCAACTCAAAAGTGGGATATTTTTGTCCCAAACTAAGTATGCTAAAGACCTCGTTAAGAAATTTAAACTCGAATCCGCTAAACATGCTCGTACTCCTATGAGCTCCTCTATTAAACTTAGTAAAGATACCGACGGAAAGGATGTAGACCATACACTTTTTCGAAGTATGATAGGTAGTTTACTTTACCTAACTGCGAGTCGTCCAGATATTTCATTTAGCGTAGGAGTTTGTGCTCGTTATCAAGCCGCACCAAAAGAGCCTCATTTACTTGCTATTAAACGTATCATCAAATATGTTAGTGGGACCCTGTCTTTTGGCATTTGGTACTCTTTTGACACCAGTGATTGTCTATCGGCATATTCAGACGCCGATTGGGCAGGAGATGTTGATGGATGTAAAAGTACATCTGGCGGTTGTTTCTATTTTGGGAGTGCACTTGTCTCATGGATGAGCAAGAAACAAAATTATATTTCCTTGTCCACGGCGGAGGCCGAATACATTGTCGTCGGGAGTTGTTGCACTCAACTCATTTGGATGAAACAAATGTTGGAAGATTACGGTATTTCCCAAGGCACTATGACCATATATTGTGATAATACTAGTGCAATTCATATTTCCCGTAATCCCGTTCAACATTCTAGAACCAAGCATATTAAGATCCGTGAACATTTCATTCGTGACTTGGTTGAAGAGAAAATTGTTTCTCTAAGCTTCGTTCCTACCGATCAACAATTGGCCGATATCTTTACTAAACCTCTAGATGCCCTTAGGTTTGAAAACCTTAGGAAATCAATTGGGGTTTGCTCCCTTGATTGAGATCGAAGTCGTTTATCTAGTTTAGGTTGCTACTCTTGTATATATTTATGCCTATGAACTAGATTTCCTTTGTATATATTTTATTCAAAATCTCAAAACTATTTTTTCTTTATTTTCAAGGAAAACGGGAATGGTTAGAAAAGCTATTAAACTTTTTGTCCATATGGCTTTATGGTCGATGTATTCAAATCCCTATCTTTTTCCATGTTCACGTGGCTTTCGATGAATAGTTAATCCATACATTGTTTATCTTGTGCACAATAATGCTCTTTTATGATATATAATTTTGTGATTTCCTCACATCTTTGCCTTTTGCACACACCGTACACGGAATATTACGAATATCTTGTTCACATTGTTCTTGCAAAGTGAGATTTGGTGTTGTCTTCTCAATCCTGTCACATCCCTTATAAGCAATCGAAATTGTGCATGATCATCCGTTGCCCGGATTGAAACAAAATGATAATATTCTTCCGGTTGTTTTCTGTTTCAAGCAATGGAATCGGGATGCGAAAAACATAAAAGTTTTTGCGTGAAAAGCCATCATTTGCATTCTCAGTTGTGTGGCTAAAATAGAGGCATTGAAAATGATATATATATAATGCCAAAGCCAAAATAATAGGCTTGATTGAGTCTTCAAAAAGATACGTCTCAATCTTTTGCTACTCATGGGAGATATAAGTTGAAGATCAACGGGCATGCACATTTCATCAATTTATTGCTTTCTCCTTGTGACATTATTGGCGAGAGAATCATCTATTTTGTATGCTTGTTACATTCGTGGTTAAGTGTTCAATAATATTTCATTTTTTTACACAAGGCTAATCTGAGTGAATATTGCACGTATATATTGTTTGGCATTACGCACTTGTACAATGTTGTGACTAAAAACTTTCACTCGTATTGTTCACACCCCTACATTCTCGCTCCCACTATTTGGATATGTTGCCTCAAGCTAGGATTAATAAAATCACATTTTGGCATTATTCTGGCCATCCCAATTCCTGATATTATGGTATTTTTCACTATATTTTATGATATTTTTATTTTAAAATTTTTACTTTTCGTTAGAAATTCTCGTTCGAACGAGATTTCTAACGACATCCATAACCCCCATTCTGTCTCTTCGTTCGAAATATCGTTCGAACGATAAATTTCGTTCGAACCAACTTCTAAACGAGTTATCTCTCGAGTCGAAACTGTCTCGTTGTTCGAAATATCGTTCGAACGACAAAGTTCGTTCAAACGAACTTCTAACGAGTTATCTCTCGAGTCGAAACTGTCTCGTCGTTCGAAATATCGTTCGAACGACAAAGTTCGTTCAAACGAACTTCTAACGAGTTATCTCACGGGGTGAAACTGTCTCTTCGTTCGCAATCATCGTTCGAACGACATCACTCGTTCGAACGACCTGGAGTTAAAACGATCAGCTTCTCTTCCCTATAACTGCAGCCCACGTTTCCCAATACCCTTTCCATTTTCCCAGACCTCTCTTCCATTTTCCCCTCTCCTTTTCTTTCTCTCTCCCACGTTTTTCCCTCTTCCCACTCTCTTTCTCTTTCCCCTATTTCATTCTTCCTAAAGCCTTTATCCATTCCCTCATTTACCGATTTCTGCTGCCTCTTCATCCTCCATTCAAGGTAATTTTTTTCTTACTCTTTTGCTCTCTTCCGATATATATACTTCTATCTATATATTTATACCCCTCTATTCCCTTATATCTATATATTCCTCTCTATATATATATATTTCTCTATATTTCTTTTCTGTTGGGGAACATCTCAAACTCGATTTTTCAATTTTTTTTCATAACATTTCTATCTCTGCATGTGTGTATCTCTCTCATTTTTTGGGGGGGCTATCTTCTTTTGTGTATTTGTATATGTTGCCCCTGATTAAACTATATCCCATGAATATTATATTTTTTTCTCAAATGCAAATTCAGTTACTATTCATGGAATTTATTTTAATCAAATTTTATTTACTTTTCTCTTATTTTTTATTTCTAAAGGAGAACGGGAATTATGCTGATTGGTTGTTGGTTTCTTGGTGTAATCGGTGGTTTGGTTGGACGTTGTTCGGGTAGGTTATAGTTTCTATCATTTTACATGACCCGTAACCGTCGCCAACGGCGCATAAGCGATTCCCCCGAGGAACGCACCTCGTCCTCTGATGAGGAATCCCGTGCCATTCCCGATCTTAAACTGCGTTGGCGGACCCTTGCCAAACATACCCTATATCACACTCAAGGGTTCGCTACCCGTTCCGTTGTTAGGGAGAAAGTTATTAATCTCCACTCTCTCCATGGCACAACTGTGCATTCGTGGATTTCCGATTTAGGGTGGGACCCTCTCTTCTCTCTCACGGATGTTGTTTTTCCCGAACTTGTTCGGGAATTTTATTTTGGCCTGATCAACAGGGATACTCACCTTTACTCTAGGGTGCGTGGTCGGGATATTATAGTCTCTCCCGACTCAATAGCTCAACTCCTTCCCCTCCCTCGGGTAACTAATCCCTCTTTCCCTTGGACATCCGATACATGTCCCGATGCCACTTTTGTCTTTAGTACTGTTTTTAGGTTTCTCCCTCCCGGCACAGTCACTCTTTTCCATAAACATTTACATCCTGACTTCATGGTCCTTAATTGGATCGTATGTGCCTGCCTTCTCCCCCGTGCCAACACCACTCAAATCACAAAACAGCACGTGGACCTCATGTTTGCTATCAGCATTCGGGCTCACATTGACCTCCCCTCCTATCTTTTTAGTGTGATTCGGTCTATTAGGATCCTTCCCTCCAGCCCCACTCGACAGGCCCTCCCTTTTGCGGCCATTATCACTCGTTTTTGTCTTACCGCCGGTTGACCCCGTGTCTCCACCAATATCCCCACCACTAAATACCAAACCGTTGACATGACCTCCGTTAGTCGCTCTCGTGGTCATTTGCCATCGGATACACCTCCCCTCACCCCCTCCACCTCTTCCCACTCCGCCGCTTCCTCTCACCCTGCCCCTAGTCGTCCCGCCCCCTCCCTCTCTATCCATCGCCCCTCACCTTCCCATCTTCCAGCACCCGTCGCGTTGGAGGATTTTCTGTTTGTCCGTTCACAGGTTGACCAATTTCAGGAGGATCGCCATCAGGACCGGGCACTTATGCAGGAGCTTATACTGACTATGCAGCAGGAGCGCGAGGCCCAAGCCCGCCGAGATGCCGCTCGGGACGAAGCACAAGCGCGTCGAGATGAAGCCCAGGCTCATCGAGACTCTCTCCTTTTAGAGCATCTTGATGCCATCCGCAGTCTGGAGATGCGCCGTGGGGCAGGCTCTTCCGGCACCAGCTCTCTTCCCGATGACACTCCACCCGATGCTCCTGCCTCTTGATGTGCTTGGCTCATTTCATGTTTATTTTTTGTGAGGATGAGTGATTTATTACTCTCGTGTATTGGATTCATTTGCTTTGGTTATTTCATTGTATGAACCTTCACTATTTCCCATTTCCCCCTTACTTAATGCATTCTCAGTTTGTTCATTGTTATTCTTCATTATTTCTATTTCCTGCTTTGTTGTCTATTCTGTTTTATATTGCAGGCCCCTACTCCCTTTGTCTTTTCCGGGCAAAAAGGGGGAGAATCTTTCATTCATATTTAGGGGGAGTTGGATAAATTTGGGTAAATTAATTGAATTTAATATTCATTGAGTTTAATAATAATTGAAGGTAATTATAATTGAATTTCCTAATTGATTTTAATGTTGACCATATGCATAATTTATGGGGAGTTAAACTCTTAACATTGAATATTGAGACGTTCATGTACCATTCAAAAAATATGCTATCACATTGTCTTATATATAAATACTCTCTATTTCCCCATGCGTTTATGAATTTGTTGTTTCATGTGTGTAGGATACATCTCCTACTCCTTTGCAGCTCGTCAGTCTTGTCTTTGTGTCTGTCTTTTTTTGGGTTTTTGGGACGGGCCTTAGAAACGGCTTGACGACTGGCTTAGCAAATTCTGTCTTTTATTTATTTTTTATTATTCTGTTTTGTCCCGGAATAGCCAAAGGGGAAGATTTGTAAGGACAAATTTCCAATCGAGTCATTTGTTATATTGGCTTTATTCCGTTGGACAAAACAATTTTGGGTCATACAGCATCAAGCATCATTCAACGCAAAGATTCAAGCATCGCATTCAAAGTTCATGCGTCATCAATATTCATGCCATGCTATCTATCCCACAAAGGTATATGACCAAAATACAATTTTATGTGTTGGAGTATTTTGACTAATCAAGAATTTTTCAAATAAGAAAATGTTCGTAAATAAGCAATATTAATATTGATAAATCCTTGAAATAAATTTGGACAATTTTGGGCAAAATTCATAATCTCGTTCGAAGTTTAATTCAGGTCGTTCGAACCACCTGGATCTAACGACTTACCACAGCCTATACTGGTGGCTCGTTAGAAGTTCGTTAGAAAGGTCGTTCGAACGACCTCGTTCGAACGAGGTTTCTAACGACCTCTATAATTCCATTCTGGCATGCCGTATCGTTCGAACGATAAGTCGTTCGAACGAACTCATTCGAACGAGTTTTGCCAAGTTTGATTTTTTAAACTTATTTTTTTATGCAGTTTTTTCCTATAACTGTTTTTGCCCACTACTTTTTCAGTTATTTTCATATGGACGAAAATCAGTTTTATATCTCAAGGAAGTTCATTATTCAAATGAGAACCTTTTCCACAACTTCCCTCCTTTTGATAAAAAATCAACTCCAACATTTTTATCATCTCTTAAAACAAAACCCCTTCATTTAAATTCATATTCAACAAGCAAGTTTGCGGTGGATCTCTGCATTCAAGCTTTGAGGAGACGGTGGTTTTGGGCTTCGGTGGATACCGCAACACGAGGAGTGTTGAGCAACGCGTTGGAGCTTCGCGGACTACAACTTCAGAGGTCGAGGACGGCATAAGCATGTCTTGAGTGGGTCAATGTCTGTAAGTCTTTTGAGTCTCTTGTAAAAACTATTGTTGTAGTGGATTTTGTCTAGGCCCAGCCGTCCGAGGTTTTTCCCATTTGGGTTTTCCTCGTACATCGGCGTGTTGTGGTTGGGATTTTCGCATTTCATTTTATTAAATCACCTAGATGCATGCTTAGGATAAAATGAATATAATTGGAATTTGTTCTTGCAAACTTGTGAAACTGCATTTAAATTGAGATTGAAAAATACCTCTTTATAACTAATAATAAAATTGGATTGCGTGTGTGTGTATTCTACGAGTTAAACTAAGATCATATAACCTTGCAACTTCAGTATAACAATTTAAAGGAGTAAAATCTACATAAACTTCAAGAACCCTAATCTTTTATTTAACTTTCAATTCTTCCAATTATTTTCCAGATTTTCTACTTCTAAATCCATGAAATTTCGTGGTGTATCCTCTACATGTGAATTAGATGTCCAGAATATGATTGTTTCTCCTACAACATTTGGATTCTAGTCTCCAAAATACACTTTCTTTCATGAAACAAATTCCCTAGACTAACATAATTGAGACATTAACTAAAAATAACGCAAGATAGATACTTGCCTAGAAATTTAGTCTCTGATTTGTGGAAGAAAGTGGTGTGGTTGTGTTCCCCGTCGCGTGATCTATGATTTGGCGGTGGTGGTGGTACAAACGGTGGAGTTTTTGGCCTTGAACTTCTTGGAAAGCTTTCCCACTTCTTCTCCCATGGTCGTTCTATGGTTTTACTTTTGTTAGCCCTAGATGACAACTCCTAACAGCTGATATAACCTTAGTAAATTTGTGGGTTTAATTGCCCAAAAATACGAAATGTCTAAAACGCCCTCCCGGGATGTTAATTAGGCTTAAAAAAGCCTCGAGACCCAAACTAAACCCCCGGGTACGTTATTTTGACTATCTCGACCCTTACGGGAACATTGGCGCACTCGAAATGACTATACGGGCGACTTATAATTTATTCACTTTTAATAATACTAATTTAATCCCGACACGACACAGGAGCGTCCCGATTTAATTTCCAAAATTATCAAATTATAAACTCATGATAACTTTAATAAATTTGATTATACATATTACTTTATTCACTAAGTAATAGTCAACAAAATCCCAATAATTACTAACTCTCATCATGCTAGTAAATATTTAAAATAATTTCTGAATTTATTAAATTAATATCTCAAATTAAATTTAATAAATCCCCAAATTTAAAAGTTATAAAAATACGGGGTATTACATTATTTTCCCACGTGGTTGGGGTGTTTCTCGGAAGACAGGTCAAGTCTAGTGTACTACTGTTCATGGCAGGTGAGGGGTCCGGGTTTGCATATCTGGAGTAGGGTCGAGGGTCAAGTGGGTTTTTATTGGTGGGCGGAGGCTGGCCCACTATGGCTTGGGGTTGGTGACCCAGCAGCAGTGGCACAACTACTATTTTTTCCTTTCGGTGGCTAAAAGGGGATGGGATGAGGGGCGTCGCAACCTTCCCTGTGGGGTTGGGGCAGATGGTTGGAACTAAGGTTCCAACCCTAGATGTGAGTGAGGATTTGGACCGTTGGAACTCTGATAGATGTAGCCACCCTTGTTTCCAATTTTCATACATACTTGATCCAAGAACAAACCTTGGCTCTAACACCACTTTGATGTGAATGCAGCGGAAAAATATACACATGAATTACACACAAACGAAATAAGCAATAAACTCAGAAATCTCCATTAATTCTTTTTAACTATCTCTCTCTCTAATATAATGACAATAATGAAAGCTAAATAACTAGGAGTCTGTTTATAAGCACAAAGACCCAAAGACTAAACTACCCTAAATAAGTAAATGAGCAAAATAAATGAAATAAAATAAAGATGACATGCTCCTGCGTAACTTTGTCTTGTGAATTTCTCTGTACCACTTTGTCTTGTTACGTCAAATTGATATCAGATCCAAGTTAATATTATTGCTGCCGTAAATCGTAGTTAAATTAAAAAATGGCACCCAAAAAATCCAAACAAGCCCCATCAGATTACAACTCTAGAGATATCATTCCAAGAGTTCCAATGCGACATTCGCAATCTTCTCAGCCCTCTCTTCCCACTATACATCAATCCCACCCAAAATAACACATATTGTTACACCACCACCACCACCACCACGAAACCCTAACCCCCACCAAAACCCCCTCTACAAAACCCAACATCCACATAAAAAAATAAAAACAAAAAATAGAAAAGGGGTTTCAAATTTTCCCCTAGAGTTGGATTGAGAAGAGAGAAGGAAATTAAAAAGGAAATAGAGAGAAGATCGGGGAACAAAAGGGTTGAATCGATCATCCCTACTGTCCATCTCAGTTTAAAAGCCCTCCCTAAATCTCAGCCTCACCGGAGAAAGGTCTACTCGGCAATAGCCATAAAACCATCAGCTAAGGGTTTCCCAACCATAAATTCCCATTTGATCCAAGAGGAAGAAGATATCATAGAAAGAACAGATCGTGAAGAAAAAAATTGAGAAAAGAAGAGAAGAGGGTTTGAAGAGGGAGAAATCAAATAAGACTGCCTTTGTCACCGGAAATGGATCACCAGAACACCACACTTGCATCCTCACCACTAGTGAGTCCCCTTTTTCATTCGATTGCAAGCTCCTTAGCAGCTAGGTTTTTAATTGTGAACCCTAACTCCGATGGGATTGTATAAGATCAAATCTGGGTTATGGATCTCCTCAAGTTAGGTCTCTGAAAGAAGAATTTTGGGTTTAATAAAGAAGAGAAAATTTGGGCCTGATTTTGGCATACGGCTATTGGGCCTAGTTGAACTTTTCTTTTCTACTAATGAGTTGGTTGTTGAGATATTTTGGGGCTAAAATTTTTGGAGTTCCAAAAATTCTGTTTTGGCCCAACTTTGAGGGAAATTTCTGGATAAGAAAATTTTTAGGCCATCCTAATTTTGATAATTATTTTTTAGACCCCAAATTTTCTCTTCGGCGCATATTTTGGAAAGTTTTTTACTCGGCTCCAACTTTCAAAGTTCAAAGGATGAGCTTTTCCGTGGAAGGGGAGAATGATGGAGTTGGCACTTGGGGTTTTCTTTACATTTGTTATTTTTACTTGCTAAGGATGTTGGTTAGGTATACATATGTATTTTTTCGTTTTCTTATGTAAAGACCCAAGCCTATAAAAGGGTATTTTTATCATTTCTTGTATTCCAACATCTAATAGAATTAATGAATGATAGTTTAGACAATTTATAGCCTTAGCTTCATTAGAAAGTTAACTTCATTTATAAATAGATTGTACCCGCTTCATTAATAAGATTAATAAGACACGTTTTAGTTGAATGAGAACGAGAGACTTTGTCATATGTGAATTTCTTTGAGCCTTGTCTTGTTAAGGCATATATCAATAAAAATTAAAAGACGAAAAGATGACTTCTTTGAACAGAAAACTGCCAGGATTAAGAGGATTCTCAAAAAAATCCACAGATACGAAGTTCAAGAAACCTCCTAAAGTAAAGTGAAAGTACCCTTATCCATAGTTGTTACTATTTGTAATATCTATTATATGGTAAAATATGATACTAGTGTGAACTAGGGTGCAGAAGCGTAAAAAGAAGTTATCTACACAACAATAACAACAACTTGGAAAAGGGAAGAGGTTTTCTTATTTCTCTCTCTAAGCTCTCAATCTTAAAATGTCAAAAGTGCTACAATAAGGGGCTCAATGGCTATTTATACTAAACAAGTAAAAGGCTAAAAAGAGAACAAAAATAAGTAAATATAAAAGGACGCATATGTCATATGCTCCTGCATCACTCTCCCCCCCTTGAGAGGAATCCATGTACGCATAATACTGGCGAAAAAAATCGGGATCAACATGCTGCAAGGTCACCTCAGTAATCTAAGAGTATTCGGCCTCAGGACGACCGACCCAACGAACCAAATAGGGGGTGTAATCCCCCGACGCAGAAGAGACAAATGCTGAATTAAGTACACCCTCAATGCGGTCAATATGAGAGCAGACTGGGTGGGTCGAGAAAGAGGGAAGAGGAATGGAAGGATAATGGGTGCCTCTGAAAGGGGAAAGATCTGCCACATTAAATGTGCGATACATGCGAAACTCCGGAGGAAGGTCAACCTCATAGGCATTCGGCCCACAACTACGAATAATAGGAAAAGGTCCAAAATGTCTCATAAGGAGTTTGTTGCCTTTGCCAACACGGCGTGGTTTTTGGAGGTACACCATAACGAAATCACCTAGCTGGTAAGAAATCAAGCGACGATGCACATCAACCGCCTCTTTATAAGAGGCGTAAATGGTCTGAAGACGAGAACGAACATCGACCTGGACAAATGTCAAGTGGGTCGCAAACTCCTCAGCGAAAGGGCACGCAGGAGCTGTCGGTGGGAGCTCAACATGGTCAATAGGCATAGTGGGGGACTGCCCCAACACAAACTGGAAAGGAGAGAGGTCTGTGGAATGGTTGATGGCATTATTAAAAGTAAATTCAGCCTATGCAATCACAATATCCCACCTACGGGGATGCTCCGAAGTCAAGCAACGCAAAAGGTCTTCCACGCTCCTATTGACAACCCTTGTCTGTCCGTCGGTCTGCGAATGAAAGGCAGTAAAAAACTGGAGCTCCGTCCGTAATAAACGCCATAATGCCTGCCAGAAATTCCCTGTTAAGCGAACATCGCGATCAGAGGTGATGCTGCGGGGAACACCGTGTAAACGGACAATCTCTCGGAAGTACAAGGACGCGATATGAGAAGCATCTGTCGTACGTGAACACAGAATGAAATGAGACATCTTGGAGAATCAATCGACTACCACCAAGATAGAATCATGCCCACTGGACGTACGAGGAAGGCCCACAATGAAATCCATTAAAATGTCCTGCCATGGGGGCTCAGGTATCAGCAGGGGAGTGTACAAACCGACATTGGAGTGTTGGCCCTTGGTCGTCTAGCAGGTATAATAGTGTCTAATAAAAGCATTAGTATCCCGCCTTATAGTCGGCCAATAAAAACGGTCTCGTAACAATGCATAGATGCGTTCCTGTCCCAAGTGACCTGCTAAACCACCTCCATGAACCTCAGAAATAATTTTCTCTCGTAAAGAGGAAGAAGGAATACACAGGGCTATCCCACGATGTAAAACCTGACTCCGCATAAAATCACGATATAAGTATTCACCCGAAGCACCATTGCCCTGCTGGCAAGCTGCATAACTGGGTCCTAACTCCACATCTGTCGGATAGAGGTCTCGAACCTAAAAACCTGACTTCGCAAAGTCACTAACACATGAGCACGTCGGCTAAGTGCATCTACTACTAGGTTCTTTTTCCCAGGCTTGTACTGAAGGTGGAAAGTTTAACGCTGAAGGTAGGTCATCCACTTGGCATGTCTGTCGCTAACACGCCTCTGGTTATGGAGGAATCGAAAGGCCCCATGATCGGATTTGATCACTAACTCCTTATGTAGGAGATAAGGTGATCAAAACTTCATGGCCGTCATAACTGCATAGAACTTTAAGTCATAGGTAGAATAGTGTAATGCTGCCCCATCAATTTCTGGCTAAAAAATGCAATGGGCATCCCATTCTGACTCTAGACAGCACCCACCCCCGTCTTGCAAGCATCGCAAGACAACTCAAATAACTTATCGAAATCTGGTAAAGTGAGGATAGGAGCCGTCTTCATCAACTCCTTGATGCGTTTAGAGGTAGCATCCGCCTCTAGTGTCAAATGGAACTCGGTGCTCGAAGAGGTACTCATTAAATCTGTAATAGGAGCCATGACAGTGATGCATCCGGTAATAAAGCTCCTACAAAAGCCTGCTAGGCCATGAAAGCTGTGTACCTGAGAGACCGTCGAGGGTGGGGGCCAATTCACTACCGCCTGAACTTTGGCATCGTCCACCCTGATGCCATCAACAGAGACCACATATCCCAAAAAGGTAAGTGATGATATAATAAAAGTGCACTTCTTTAATGTAAGGAAGAAGCACTTGGCTCGTAGGATCTCTAATACTTGAGCTACGTGGACGAGGTGTTCCTCTTTCGATCTGCTATAGATCAGGATGTCGTTAAAATACACAACCACAAATTTGCCCATGAAAGGGCGCAGTATCTATGTCATCACCCGCATAAAGGTAGATGGAGCATTGGAGAGGCCAAAGGGCATCACCGTCCACTCGTATAATCCATCCTTCATCTTGAAGGCTGTCTTCCATTCATTCTCGGTTTTATACGAATTTGATTATAGCCACTCTTCAAGTCTAGTTTAGAGAAAGCCCTCGCATCGTGAAGTTGATCTAGCATATCCTCCAACCTAGGAATAAGGAATTTGTACTTCACGGTGATCTTGTTAATAGCTCGGCTATCAACACACATACGCTAACTACCATCCTTCTTTGGCGCTAATAGGGTGGGAACCGCACAAGAAGACATACTCTCCCGAATATAGCCCTTGTCACAGAGCTCTGTGACCTGTCTTTGCAACATTGCGTGCTCCGTGGGTGACATGCGGTAGTGGGGAGGGTTGGCGAGCTGCGCCCCTAGGACAAAATCAACGGCATGTTGTATATCCCATCTGGGGGTGTGCACATATCGATGTAAGAATCCAGCAAACTCCGAACATGTAGTGGGACAGTCACCTCCGGGGTGGTAATGAGGCTAATGAGATCATAGTACAACCCTGTCTCCGTGACCTCTGTGACTAACTCCTCAGTGAAACTATCAGGGCAGATGGTCGAGACATCGGGAAAGGTCGCATAGGGTGGAGGACAAAGTTCCTCCCCTCATGCATAAATGAATAGGTATTGGCTCGGCCGTCGTGTATGCTGTGATGATCAAATGGCCACGGTCTTCCCAAAAGAAGGTGGCAGACTCACATATCCACCACAGTACATAGAACCTCATCACGATAGTCCCCAATGGAGAAAGTCACTCGACACTGTCGGCTAGGGGCTAGAGTGGATTCATTTCCCAACCATCCCATACGACATGGAGTAAGCAATGATTTGGTGGGAAGGTTTAGCTGGTCAACCATCTCTTGTGCGATCAAATTGTCACTAGCTCCTCCATCAATAATCACTGTGCATAGCCTCCCCTTTGTGGTGCAACGAGTAAAAAAAATACTCGATCGAATCCAAGTATCATCGCTAGGTGGAGGTATTTGAGGATCGACAGGTGTTGTAATCATCACAGTATGTGTGTAGGTAGTAGAGACATCCGTAAGTTTTGGTTGGGTCCGACAAAAGCAATCACGTTGGCAACAAAGGGATTGAGCGGTGGATAATGGGACATTGGTAGGAATAGGAAGAATACCCAAGGAGGGGAAACTCTTATATACGGAATTAGTTTTTTTAGGAGGTGTGAATGTTAGGGTTTCTTGGGATTCTGGTAGATAGGTTTTGGGATTGATTTTATGTTGTGGAAATTGGTTAGGGTTTGTATTTGAGTAAATCTTGGTTTTAACTTTTGTTTTGGGGTCTTCAAATTGGGTCACGATTGGAATGAGGCCATTTCGGGACTGACTCGCTTGATTCTTTGGGCGATTAACATTACCTCATGAGTTGGAGGGTTCTTGGGGTTGTCTTGACACAAACAGGTGAAGATTTGTAATTTTTTTTATTCAGAACCCTCGGTCGGAGCCTCCAAAGCTTCGACTCTTCCCTCCGGTGGATCTGGTGCTAGGTGGCTTGGGGGCGGGGCTATTTGGTCTTGTTTCAGTATGTCCGGCTTCATGGGGTGTAATGGTGGTTGGGGAGTTATTTCTGATGGGTTTCGGTACTGTCAGAACAGGGATGGTTGGGGTTTGGGCCCTAGAAGGTGCGATAGGGTTTTTTGTGGGTGAAGGAACTGTTCCGGGTTGGGATGGAAATTCTGGGGTGTCATTTGGTTAGGGTTTGATCGAAAGTCATCCGGGTGAACCCAATTTGATTTCCAATCTTCAATAAACATGGTTGATCCAATAACAAACCACACTCTAATACCAATTTGGTGTGAAATAGGGTGAAGAAACGTAAAAAAAAGAAGTTATCTACACGGCAACAACAATAACTTGGAAAAGGGAAGAGGTTTTCTTTTTTATCTCTCTAAGCTCTCAATCTCAAAATGTCAAAAATGCTACAATGAGGGGCACAATGTCTATTTATACTAAACAGGTAAAAGGTTAAAAAGATAACAAAAATAAGAAAATATAAAAGGATGCATATGTCCTATGCTCTTGCATCAGATACAACACCCAAAATATATGTATCGTTGCCCGAATAAGTCTGTATCATCATCGATTATATCGTGTTGATCCATTCCATTTTTCTTCTTTTTATAATATAAATGAATATTCATTTTTAACTATTGTATTTTGTTCTCTTATTATAATATTCTTATATAACGGGATTGCAATGAGCTTTGAACACTTTTTTATCACAAAGGCAAATGTCATCAAGTCTTAAGATTGGTTTTAGACTATATGATATTCTATTATGTATTTATACTGCATTCTTTATAGATTAATTTATTTTTTTTATTGTATTCTATAGGTTCTTCAACGTATAAGATGCACGATACACGATGCACAATTTGACAACTAAGCCTTAACTCCTCAAATTCCTACATATTAACTCGAAGAGTTTATACTTTGAACAAATACTAAAACATACCTCTGAAGTTGTTATCCCCCCTTTCTCTGATTTGGATAATCAAAACCCTAGCCCATCATAAATCAAATCCAAACACCGTGCAGGGGCATAAATTTATTAAAAGATTATTTTTTCTAACAAAATAAAATATATTTATCACCAAAAGGTATAAGTTACATCGTATACAAACTATATTTTAAGTAAAACAAAGATAAAGAATCAACCAAACACACAAAATTTTCAATCGAAATTTTTACCAAACAATTGATAGCTAATGAATCCAGTTACTCAGAAAAAGATATACTCAACTCAATAAAGCATTTTTTCAATTATTTGGGGTCAGCTACATGAATTCTATTTTTCTATTTCGCTTTGTTCAGCGCAATATTTTAGGTTAAACTACATGATATCATGTTTTTTTTTACAATATCCCACCATATCATTTTAAGCCAACCTCTACCCCGTGCGTTACCATCAATACTAACTAAATCACTAGTCCTTATGGGAACATCCATTGGTCTATGCTTAACGTGTTCAAACCATCTAAGCCGATTTTCTCTCAATTTATCTTCTATAGGAGCTACTTTTACCGTTCACGAATTTGTTCAAACCTACTTTTATCCTTTCAAATTTTACCACACATCCATCTTAACATTAGAATCTCCGCCACACTCATTTTTTTGTACGTTGTGTTTTTTGGCTTCCCAACACTCCATCCAATATAACATGGCGGGTCTAATGGCTGTCTTATAGATTTTCCTTTTAACTTCAAATGTATATGCCGATCAATACGTAGGTAGTACTTCTCCACTTAACCCAAACTGTTTTAATCCTATGAGTAACATCACCCCTAATATCTCCGTCTTTTTGATAATCGAGGCTAAATAACAAAAATGATCATTCCTCGGTATCTTTTGACTCTCTAACTTCACCACATCCCCGTTTGTCCTACTGTTATTTGTGACACCCCGACTAATTAAATACCGGGTAGCTACTCCTTTATTAAATTAAATCAAAATGCCAAGTTGGCTCAGTTAACAGCATCACTGTCGAAAACATGTTTATAATTTCTAACCACCTAGTATTTAAAAGAAAGATGTCAAATTTTAAATTAAGTCTGATTAACATACAGTAAAAGGATAATGAAAGACTAACAACCATTCACCATAACGAAGCAATATAATAACCAACCAAATGATAATAATAAGCCGGAGGAAAACTCCTCACAACAATCCCACATGAATAAGTAAAAACAATGTATCCTGAATTAATTACATGCCAAAAGTCTGAAAATTTGAAATATGAAATGTCTCTAATAGAAATGGGCGACATGCCCTACAACTGATGAGTACTGAATATCGAGTCAAGACAAATGAAGCATCTACTAGCAAGGCCCTGTAACTTCCACAAACAGCTACAGCTCGTCACCTGAATGAGAATCTTAAGCATGGTGTCCTTGGGGCTGGGCACCTAAAATGGTTTTTACAAAAAAAAAAGTAGATTTGAAAGCAAACGGGTCAGAGCCCGAAAGTGGAGAGTATTTTAAAATAGCAAGTTCTTTAATAACATTAAAACAACGAATGAAAAATACATGTTAGGACGTGCACTCACATGAAATACTCACCTCTCAACTAAATGTGCACTCCTACCGTATAGCACCCATCTAAGTGATATTGCTATCTAACTATACTGACATGAGTTCTACACTTTCTACTCGGTTCTCATCATACATTCTAACGTTATTAATTAAGTAGAGGGCTTGACTTAAACTCGGATTCTCAATGATTAGCAATACAATACATTACGGGTTATCCCTTTATTTTTTTCTCAAAGCGTTTCCATATTTATACACACAATACCACATGAAAGTTCTCATTAATTAAGTGTATATTATTCACGTCATAAATATACAATACAAGCACCCCGAGACTAAGTTGCGGTGCACACATACTCTGCTATCCATCCCGGTACATCACGTACATAAGGATCACGCATTCCGAATCTCTCAGGAATCGTTCTCAGATAACAACAATCACAAACAATGGAGGCGAACACAGTCACATCACATGGGTCACGCACATACCTACGCTCCCACGATCAGCAGACTTATTAACATCCCAATAAGTCATTCTCTGACCTATGTCCTCGAGGTACCAATCTAAATCCGGGCAACACAAGGATTAGAAGGCCCTAAGCGAACGTAAACCTCCCGTGATAGCAAGTATGGTAGGTATGTCATACACATAAAATCATATACATATACTAAGTATGCACACATCTTAGTAATCACCATAATTTATTTGTGGTACACTTCTCATTCTCATACCAATATATAATATTACACCATTTACATAACCCCGGTTAATATAATCATTCAAGCCGTCAATTGTTCTCACATCGTAATAGGCCCTCACGTCCTAACCCATAATTTCCATTTGGTTCAAATCACCCTTCTATGTTTTACTCCTCATTATATCCCAATTATCCCAAATATATCAATTAATCATCAAGGAAAAGTTATCTCTACATGTAAACAAGGTTACGGGACACGCGAAATCAAAACAGGCCAAAAATCCTAAACTGTCAGTTAGAAGTCTCGTTCGAAAGAGGCTGTTCGAACGAGAGTTCGTTCGAACGAAGTGGGCTTTCTAACGAGATCTTGTTCGAACGACAGGAGTCAAACGAACATCCCCCTCGTTAGAAGTCAAAGGTCAACTCGTTAGAAGCTCGTTCGAACGAGCTCGTTCGAACGACCTGGGTAGGTCTTCTAACGAGAGACCAGTTTCGAGCCCAGATTTTCCTATTCTCGTTTTTCCATCTTTTCTTCACCTCTAATCTCATCTAAACATCAATCCAACAATTTTTCAAGGTTTCTAATCATTCCTAAACACACTTAGGTCATATACTAACGTGTTTTGTGGGGTTAATTCATCTTAAACATCATCCAAATATCAAAACTCTACATTTTTCCCCAATCTCAAGAACATGAACCCTAGAAATTTTAGATCATCAATGAGCCTAATAAAATCCGTTTTTGTAACACAAAAAGTAGTAATTCTTTTATTTCAATCATCCAATACCATTTCTACATGCAAACCTATATCCAAAATTAAATTTATAACTCCAATTTTATGGGTTTTCATCAATCTCCCAAACAAATGAAATTTTAGAATTGTCTAAGCATGGAAGAAACATTCACTGCAAAATAATGTAAATTAAACCATTTGCCTTATGTATTTCTCTGATTTGATGTTTGAAGATGAATTGTTCTCTCTCTAACTGCAGGATTTCTCCTCCCTTTTCTCTCTACAAGCTCTTCTTCTCCAAGGTGACAATGGTGGCTAGGGTTTGCCTTAGCAAATTCTTGGAACTAATTCTAATAACTCCCGCAGCCCATTAAGTCATAAGGTGTAGTTAGTGGGTTTAGTGGGTAATTACCAAATCAGATTTTTATCTCCTAATTTTCGTTGATTTTAATTCCCAAAAATCTAAAATTACCAAACTACCCTTTTACGTTGCCGGTATGGCCTAAAAATGCCCCGGGACCCAAACTAAACCCCCAGCTAGTGTTTTCTGACTATTTCGACCCTTCCGGACGCGTTGGCGTACTCAAAACGACCATACGGTTAATAGAATTAAAATTCACTTTTTTTTAATTAAAATAAATATATATTCCTGACGCGACTGTCACACGCGTCTCAACAAAGTTTCCCGAATTGCCGTATATCAATCTCACGACAATTTGATAATTCAATATTCATATATAGCTATATATACTCATTAAAATCAAATACCAACTCGCATCTCGCTAGTATTTTAATCCGGATTAATTTCCAATTAATACACATTTAATTCAATTAATCTCATAAATAAATATCGATAAAAATGCGGGGTATTACATACTCCCCCCCTAATAACAGAATTTCGTCCCGAAATTCGGAACTAGAAAGTACCTGATAGGAATAACTCTGGATAACGTTCGCGCATCTCATCCTCGCTCTCCCATGTGGACTCCTCAACATTATGATGCCGCCACTGAACACGCACTAACGGAACTATCTTTGACCGCAGTTTCCGCTCACTTTGGTCCAAAATAGCAATCGGCCCCTGCTCGTAGTAACTATCAGGCTGGAGATCGATGTCTTCCAAAGCAATGTGAGAATGAGCTAAATTGTCTCTAAGATATTTCCTTAGCGAGGAAATATGAAACACATCATGAATCCGATGCAAATGCTCCGGTAACCCAAGTCTATATGCAACAGACCCAATCCGCTCGATGATAGGGAATGGCCCCACGTATCTTGGTGCCAACTTCCCCTTCTTCCCAAATCGTATAATCCCCTTCATAGGAGATACTCTGAGTAAAACCTGGTCCCCCACTTGGAACTCCCTGAAGAATCTCTTCGCATCAGCATAGCTCTTCTGCCGATCCTGAGCTACCCGAATGCGACTCCGAATCAATTCTATCCTCGCCGAAGTATCCTGAATCACTTCCGGCCCAAGTAGTTTGTTGTCCCCCATTTCCAACCAACATGCTGGGGAACGACAAGGTCTACCGTACAACACCTCAAATGGAGCCATGCCAATGGTGAACTGGTAGGAGTTGTTGTAAGCAAACTCCACCAATGGAAGATACTGCTCCCATCCACCCCCGAAATCAATGATGCACATACGCAACATGCCCTCCAACATCTGGTTTGTACGCTCGGTTTGCCCATCAGTCTGCGGGTGATATGCCGTACTCAACCGCAATTCCGTGCCCATGGCCTCCTGAAAACTCTCCCAAAACCGTGAAACAAATATCTTGTCTCGGTCAGACACGATATTTAGGGGAACACCGTGAAGTTTCACTATTTCTGCAATAAAGAGCTGGGTATACTGTCCCGTAGTGTAGTCCGTCCTTACGGGTAGAAAATGAGCAACTTTGGTCAACCTGTCCACAATTACCCAAATGGAGTCGTGACCCCTCTGTGACGTAGGTAACCCCGTGATAAAATCCATGGATATACTCACCCACATCCACTTCGGGACCTCCAATGGCTGTAGAAGTCCTGTCGGTCTCTGATGATCCACTTTTACTAGCTGACAAGTGGCGCATTTCGAAACAAACACGACAATATCTCTCTTCATTTCGCTCCACCAATACCGTCGTCTCATGTCTTGGTGCATTTTGTCCCCACCGGGATGTACCGCGAACCGTGAGCCGTGCGACTCTGCCATCACCTCGTATCGCAATTCCTCCCCTTCCGGAACTACCAATCTCTCATTGAAGCGCAATCCCCCGTCTGAGCTAACGGTATAGGACTCGGCTCCCTCTGCTAGTAATCGAACTATTTGCTCCTGATAGAACGAGTCATTTGCCTGGGCCTTTACCACCTTCGTGACAATCTGCGGTGTAACAGTCATCACAGACATGAATGATCAGGCCACTGCATCCTGGTGTCCCAACTCTTTCCACTTGGCCTTCCACACCTCTGCCACCTCATCTGCCGGTCTACGGCTCAACGCGTCTGCTACCACGTTAGCGTTCCCCGGGTGATATTGGATATCAAACTGATAGTCCTTCACAAACTCAAGCCACCTTCGCTGCCGCATATTCAACTCCTTCTGCGTGAATAGGTACTGTAGGGACTTGTGGTCTGTGAACAATCGAAACTTCTCCCCCAAAAGGTAATGTCTCCAAATCCGAAGGGCAAATACCACTGCCGCCAACTCCAAGTCATGGGTGGGGTAATTCTTCTCGCGAGGCTTAAGCTTACGGGAAGCATAAGCTATGGCCTGACTCTCCTGCTGCAATACACCTCCAAGTCCTTGTAAGGACGCATCGGTGTAAACTAGATACTCAACTCCCGGTCTCGGCAATGCTAATACAGGTGCTGAGGTCAACTTGTTCTTCAACTCATCGAATGCTAACTGACAGGCATCACTCCAAATGAACGACACACCCTTACGAGTCAGATGTGTCAAAGGACCTGCTATCTTCGAAAATCCCCGAATGAACCTCCTGTAGTATCCTGCTAGGCCCAAGAAACTACAGATCTCAGTCAGTGTCGTGGGCTGTCCCCACTCCCTCACCGCGGATACCTTCCCCGGATCAACAGATATTTCCCGGTTGGAAATAATATGCCCCAAAAACTGAACTTCCTTCAGCCAAAACCCGCACTTCTCATACTTTGCATATCGTTCGTTCTGACGTAGCGTCTGCAAAACTTGCCTCAAATGCTCGGCGTGCTCCTCCTCTGTTTGGGAGTAAACCAGAATATCATCAATGAAGACAATGACAAACTGATTTAGGAAATCCCTGAACACCCTATTCATCAAGTCCATAAACACGGCTGGAGCATTGGTCAAACCAAAAGGCATAACCCGGAACTCGTAAGAACCATATCTCGTTAAGAACGCAGTCTTCGAGACATCCTCCTCCCTGATACGCAACTGATGGTATCCCGATCGCAAATCAATCTTTGAGAAGAAAGAAGATCCCCTCAACTAGTCGAATAAGTCATCGATTCGGGGCAACAAATACTTATTCCGTATCGTGACTTTATTCAACTCCCGGTAGTCCACACATAATCTCAGTGAACCATCTCTCTTCTTTACAAACAAAACTGGAGCGCCCCAAGGTGAGGTACTCCTGCGAATAAAGCCCTGACCCAACAGCTGCTCTATCTGATCTCGTAGCTCTCGCATCTCTGCCGGAGCCATACGGTACGGTGCGCGTGCTATAGGTCTCGTATCTGGTAATAAGTCTATGACAAAGTCTATCTCTCAACTGGGGGGTAGGCCTGGTATCTCCTGAAACACATCGGAATACTCCCTGACGACTGGGATCGAATCCAAAGGAATCACAACCTCCTTAGAGGTATCCTCCTCTATGTAATACAAATGCGTGGTCGAGCCTCCCCCTGGGCGAGGCATCGCCACTACAAACATCTCTTGCCCCGGAATGGCAAAAATAATGCTCCCACCGAAGCAATCAATCATGGCTCTATGAGCTGCGAGCCAATCCATACCGATAATCACATTGTGAACATGCATATCTAATACCAACATGTCTACAGGTAATACCAAACTACCAATCTCTACCCCCACTCCCCGGCATATAAAGAAAATAAGTGATCCACTCCCCAATGGTGAGTCTACACACGTCACTGTGCTCTTTGCTGTGGCTAACAACCCTAAGGCCTTCGCAAAATACGTAGCTATTAAATAATGCATTGCCCCCGTATCAAACAAAACCCGATCCATAGTACCATGGATAGGAAACATACCCTCAATCGCGGGTGGTGCCTGTGGAGCTGCTGCCTGGTGGACGTTATAAACACGTCCATACTGTAACTGCCCCTGCTGCACTGGAGCTGCTGGGATGGCTGGTAGGGCTGGCACCTGGGCTGGAGCTGGGAGGGCAGGTGGAAAAAGTGGCCTCTGTGGCTCATATCGAGCACCCTGCTGCTGCTGCGGGGCCCTGCCCCTATCAGGACAGTCCTGGCTTTTATGGCCAGTCTTGCCACAGACGTAACACTTCCCCGGGAAGTTCCCCTCTCTCTATCCCTGCTGCCCCCGACCCTGGTGGCCGTTACCGTTCCTCCCCTGGCCCTGCTGAAACTGTTGCTGTTGACCATTATGGCCCTGCTGGCCCTGATGGCCGTTCGGACCCTGATGGCCCTACCGAAAACCTCCCTGTCCGTGCATGAAATTTCCCGATCTGAACCTCTTGTGATCTCCCTGCTGGGAACCCTGGTCACCCTGTCTCTGCCCCTGAACAGATTGTGCCCCATTGGCACCATATCCTCCAGTCCTGCCCTGATGGCTGGACTCTCCTGACCTCTTGCCTTCAGCCATATGAAAGCGATGATCCTGGCAGTGTAACAGTGCAGCGTTAACCACATCAGAGTAAGTGGCCAACGATAGGTTCCCCAACAAATGCTGACGGATCCTCCAAGTCAACCCGTCTGTAAATTTCTGTATCTTCTTCTCTTCTGTCGGTATCTCGTCCGGAACAATGTTCAGAAGATTAGTGAATTCGGCCTCATATTCGGCCACAGTATTACCTTCCTGCCTAAGATTCATCAACTTCCTCCTCATTTCCGTGTGAACAGCTAACGGAAAATACTTGCGGTCGAACCTCACCCAAAACTCCTGTATAGAGAGTGTATCTCTCTCCTCTGCGGTGGTAATAAACTCCCACCACTGCAGTGCAGACCCCACTAGCCTAAAGTTGGCTAGTATATGCTTCTGGACATCGGTGCACTCATACATCCTCAGGTGTCGCTGAATGTCCTTCCTCCACCGACTCGAAACCACAACATCGGAGCTACCTGCGAACTCCGGTGGGTGTGCTTTCTGAAAAGCATCTCGAACACGTTCCCAAGCAGACGGGAATGCATGTGCCTGAACTGGCGCGGCTACTGGCGCCTGAGGTGGTGCCTGCTGAACTACGGCTAGTGCGGCATTTACCGCCTGGGCCACAATGGCTGCACCCTCAGCGGCATTCATCATGCCCTGAACTGGTGCGGGCTGTGGTTCTGACGTTGCATCCCTGGGAACCCGTTGTGCACGTCGTGGAGGCATCTGAAACAATAATAAAGTTTATAAGCTCGCAGTTATAAACTTAAAATAGCCGAAGAACGTAGCATATACAAAAGAATACAACAGTCCTAAAATATAGGGCTCTACATCAAAGAAAGCTCAGCGGAAACATAATAAGCCGTACAGATCCTAAAGGACACTAGAACCTGATGCTCTGATACCACCTGTGACACCCTGACTAATTAAATACCGGGTAGCTACTCCTTTATTAAATTAAATCAAAATGCCAAGTTGGCTCAGTTAACAGCATCACTGTCGAAAACATGTTTATAATTTCTAACCACCTAGTATTTAAAAGAAAGATGTCAAATTTTAAATTAAGTCTGATTAACATACAGTAAAAGGATAATGAAAGAATAACAACCATTCACCATAACGAAGCAATATAATAACCAACCAAATGATAATAATAAGCCGGAGGAAAACTCCTCACAACAATCCCACATGAATAAGTAAAAACAATGTATCATGAATTAATTACATGCCAAAAGTCTGAAAATTTGAAATATGAAATGTCTCTAATAGAAATGGGCGACATGCCCTACAACTGATGAGTACTGAATATAGAGTCAAGACAAATGAAGCATCTACTAGCAAGGCCCTGTAACTTCCACAAACAGCTACAGCTCGTCACCTGAATGAGAATCCTAAGCATGGTGTCCTTGGGGCTGGGCACCTAAAATGGTTTTTACAAAAAAAAAGTAGATTTGAAAGCAAACGGGTCAGAGCCCGAAAGTGGAGAGTATTTTAAAATAGCAAGTGCTTTAATAACATTAAAACAACGAATGCAAAATACATGTTAGGACGTGCACTCACATGAAATACTCACCTCTCAACTAAATGTGCACTCCTACCGTATAGCACCCATCTAAGTGATATTGCTATCTAACTATACTGACATGAGTTCTACACTTTCTACTCGGTTCTCATCATACATTCTAACGTTATTAATTAAGTAGAGGGCTTGACTTAAACTCGGATTCTCAATGATTAGCAATACAATACATTACGGGTTATCCCTTTATTTTTTTCTCAAAGCGTTTCCATATTTATACACACAATACCACATGAAAGTTCTCATTAATTAAGTGTATATTATTCACGTCATAAATATACAATACAAGCACCCCGAGACTAAGCTGCGGTGCACATATACTCTGTTATCCATCTCGGTACATCACGTACATAAGGATCACGCATTCCGAATCTCACAGGAATCGTTCTCAGATAACAACAATCACAAACAATGGAGGCGAACACAGTCACATCACATGGGTCACGCACATACCTACGCTCCCACGATCAGCAGACTTATTAACATCCCAATAAGTCCTTCTCTGACCTATGTCCTCGAGGTACCAATCTAAATCCGGGCAACACAAGGATTAGAAGGCCCTAAGCGAACGTAAACCTCCCGTGATAGCAAGTATAGTAGGTATGTCATACACATAAAATCACATACATATACTAAGTATGCACACATCTTAGTAATCACCATAATTTATTTGTGGTACACTTCTCATTCTCATACCAATATATAATATTACACCATTTACATAACCCCGGTTAATATAATTATTCAAGCCGTCAATTGTTCTCACATCGTAATAGGCCCTCATGTCCTAACCCATAATTTCCATTTGGTTCAAATCACCCTTCTATGTTTTACTCCTCATTATATCCCAATTATCCCAAATATATCAATTAATCATCAAGGAAAAGTTATCTCTACATGTAAACAAGGTTACGGGACACGCGAAATCAAAACAGGCCAAAAAGCCTAAACTGTCAGCTCGTTAGAAGTCTCGTTCGAATGAGGCTGTTCGAACGAGAGTTCGTTCGAACGAAGTGGGCTTTCTAACGAGATCTCGTTCGAATGACAGGCGTCGAACGAACATCCCCCTCGTTAGAAGTCAAAGGTCAACTCGTTAGAAGCTCGTTCGAACGAGCTCGTTCGAACGACCTGGGTAGGTCTTCTAACGAGAGACCAGTTTCGAGCCCAGATTTTCCTATTCTCGTTTTTCCATCTTTTCTTCACTTCTAATCTCATCTAAACATCAATCCAACAATTGTTCAAGGTTTCTAATCATTTCTAAACACACTTAGGTCATATACTAACGTGTTTTGTGGGGTTAATTCATCCTAAACATCATCCAAATATCAAAACTCTACATTTTCCCCCAATCTCAAGAACATGAACCCTAGAAATTTTAGATCATCAATGAGCCTAATAAAATCCGTTTTTGTAACACAAAAAGTAGTAGTTCTTTTAGTTCAATCATCCAATACCATTTCTACATGCAAACCTATATCCAAAATTAAATTTATAACTCCAATTTTATGGGTTTTCATCAATCTCCCAAACAAATGAAATTTTAGAATTATCTAAGCATGGAAGAAACATTCACTGCAAAATAATGTAAATTAAACCACTTGCCTTATGTATTTATCTGATTTGATGTTTGAAGATGAATTGTTCTCTCTCTAACTGCAGGATTTCTCCTCTCTTTTCTCTCTACAAGCTCTTCTTCTCCAAGGTGACAATGGTGGCTAGGGTTTGCCTTAGGAAATTCTTGGAACTAATTCTAATAACTCCCGTAGCCCATTAAGTCATAAGGTGTAGTTAGTGGGTTTAGTGGGTAATTACCACATCAGATTTTTATTTCCTAATTTTCGTTGATTTTAATTCCCAAAAATCTAAAATTACCAAACTACCCTTTTACGTTGCCGGTATGGCCTAAAAATGCCCCGGGACCCAAACTAAACCCCCGGCTGGTGTTTTCTGACTATTTCGACCCTTACGGACGCGTTGGCGCACTCAAAACGACCATACAGTTAATAGAATTAAAATTCACTTTTTTTTAATTAAAATAAATATATATTCCTGACGCGACTGTCACACGCGTCTCAACAAAGTTTCCCGAATTGCCGTATATCAATCTCACGACAATTTGATAATTCAATATTCATATATAGCCATATATACTCATTAAAATCAAATACCAACTCGCATCTCGCTAGTATTTTAATCCGGATTAATTTCCAATTAATACACATTTATTTCAATTAATCCCATAAATAAATATCGATAAAAATGCGGGGTATTACATTATTACTAAAATTGCACTCCACATATTCAGTTTTAGTTCTACTCAGTTTAAATCCTCTTATTTATAGAATTTTTCTCCACAATTAAATATTAATTCTCATCTTAGTTTAACTCACTAAAACAATATCATCTGCAAATAACATACATTCTGACACCTCATCTTGTATTTGTCCAGTCAACTGATCAATAACAAGAGCAAAGAGATAAGATCTTAATGTTTAACCTTGGTGAAAACCTATAATAATCGGGAATTCACTGCATTCTACAATTGATGTTCTTACTCTAGTCATGACCCCATCATACATATCTTTGATCACATCAATATATCTATGAGTCACTCATTTTTTATTTAAAACCCATCATATTATATCTGTTAATATCCTATTATACACTTTCTCCAAATCTATAAAAATCATATGAAGATACTTATTTTTCTCCCTATACCTCTCCATTAATCTCCTCATGAAATAAATAGTTTCTATTATTGACCTCCGAGATATAAACCAAAACCAAAATGATTCTCAGATACAGTTGTTTCCAATATCAATTTATATTCAATCACTCTCTCCCAAAGCATTATTGTATGAATCATTAACTTAATACCACGATAATTTGAACAACTTTGGGTGTCTCTTTTATTTTTATTAATTGGTACTAAAACACTATTTCTCCATTCGTCAGGCATCCTATTAGTCATTATAATTTTATTAAATAATTTTGTAAGCCAAGACACTCCTTCCTCCCCTAAGCACTTCCAAACCTCAATAGAAATACCATATAGTTCCAAAACCCTCCATGTTTTCATCCTTTTTTAGCAATACTAACCTCTGTTGTCCTAATTCTACAAAAAAAATATTTTCACGAGTCTCCTTAAGTTCTTTTATATCTAGTATACTCTCATTATCTTCATTAAATAACCCCTCGAAATAATTTTTCCATCTTTCCTTAATCTCATCATCCTTGACTAGGACTCTCAAATCAACACTTTTAATACACTTAACGTTATAAAAAATCCTTTGTTTATTAGTCCCTAAGTTTAGCAAGCTTATAAATACATCTTTCCCCTTCTTGTGTTCCTAGTTTTGTATAAAGATCATCACACACTTTTAACTTAGCACCTCTTACCATTTTCTTAACTTCTTTCTTAGTCCATTTGTATTTTTTAAAATTGTCTTTGCTTCTAATTGTTTGTCATGTTTTAAAGCACTCTATATTGATTCTTCAAGAATTTCTTTCGATATTCTCTTAATGCAAGTAGACATTTTATTCCACATCATGTTAGTCTTATCTTCAGTATTCCATAAACATTTAATGTTTTATCTTTAAATAGTTTTAATTCTCTCCTTTTAAGTTCCACCACCTAGTTCGTGAGTTAATCTTTTCTTTTCGCACTCGTGATTGATTTTTAATATTTATATCCAACACCATTATCATATGTTATGAGGTTAGGCTCTCTCTAGGGATAACCTTACAGTCTTTACATGTTAATCGATCTCCTTTCCTAGTAATAAAAAAGTTTATTTGGCTCTTATTCGTTCCACTTTTATAAGTTATACAGTGTTCAAGCCTCTTTTTAAAATATATATTTACTAATACAAGATCATAAGCCATCACAAAATCTAAAAGATAGAATCTCCACCATTGTTCCTATCTCCAAAACCATATCCTCCATACACCATCTCATATCCTAGATGGCCATTAAAATCCCCCCCCCCCCATAGATTTTCTCACATACGGGTATTTCTTGAATTAGTTCATCCATTTGTTCTAAAAAAAATACTTTAATATGCTCATCTAATGGGATGCATAAACATTAATAATATTAATTAAATTTTCTCCTAATACCAGTTTTATACATATAAGTCTATCACCTCTCCTCTCCTAATAGCTAAAATATCATCCTTAAGGTTCTTATCTTTTATTATTCCGACTTACTCGGAAAAACATGTACGATAATAAAAAAGAAAGCGTGACAAGGGGTTTCACTTGTTGCTCAAATAGCTAAAGAATTTAATAAACTAAATTACCTTCAATACCAAGGGTTTTATTGAAGAAAAATCAATAACCAAAGAGGTGGTAAAATAAAGGGTTAATTAAAAATAAAAAGGGAAGGGGGTAAATTATAATAAATCCCTAGGAACCATAGCCATTTTACAGATCACCCCTAATCAAAAAACACAACAAAGTGCCCCATATAAACCATTTAAATGTGACATCTAACACAATTCCGCTAAGAAGAAGATTTATTCAATTATAAAGAGGCCTAGTATGGGCCTTGAATCTTGATATAAAATCGATATGACATGGAACAACCCATTGCCAGGTGGGAAGGCCTACAAGCTAAGCTCTACAAGAAGGGGGGAAAATGACAATTGGAAACAGTTGATGAAATAAATCTGGAGATGAATTTCAGTTGAGGTTAAGGGCTCCTGTAAACAAAGCTTCATTAACTCTTTGTAAAATTTCTAAACCCTCATTCTCCTTATCGCCAAAGGAATGCACAATTTTTTTGTGAAATCAACCAAATACTTGTTTTCTAACTCTTTATCCTCAAACTGAATGACACCCCTACCTTGTCCATAACTTCTCAATGATTAAAGAAACGTACATTTGATTCACAAAACCAACGTCATTAACCACTCCATTCCCAATGAATTTCTGAAAATTAAAAATCAAATTATGTTTGACAACATACCAACAACCTTGAAACACTGTCCATAAGGAGATTATCAAGATCTCGAGAATGTTTGATTAAATCAATTGCATATTTTTCAAAAGGTGGGCAAAGAAAAAGAATGAAAAGAAAACATGATCAATCACTAGTTCTATAGCATGCTTTGCTCGGTACTCCTAGATCCTTTCTGTGCATGATAAAATACACAACTGTTGATATTGTTTTTTGCTCTTACTTGTCAAGGGAAGCCACATAGTTATGGCATATTTGGCTTGCTACTCCATTCCTTTTTTTTTGCTGATATTGTTTAATCACTATTACTCGTCAATGGGAAACCTCAGGAACAAAGATTCCTAGCATATAGGTGATTGTCATGTGCAAAAGCATCGCGATGTGGTCCTCTTAATTTTCTAATTTTTATTTTTATTTATTTTGGGGTTCAATGACTGTAATTTGGAATGATATAGAGATTTCATAGCTTTTAATGCATATATCAATAAAACAAAGACATGAATAACTGACTCCTTTCAACTGCCAGTGCCAGGATTAACAAGATTCTCCAAAACCCACAAAATAGGAAGTTTTGGAAACCTCCTAGTAGCCTGTAAAACCTGGCAACATGCTATGTCTCGTGTTAAAAAAGGCTCCACCCATACCTGATTCATTAAGACTCGTATATAGTTAATATCACATCAGGTTTGTGACGTGATTGGTGTATCGTGCTCCATCCATACCCTTATGATTCACTAAGAGTCGTTTATAGTTAGTGTCGTATCATATAAGGTTTATGTTGTGATTTAATCATCTCGTGTCATGTCATACCCGATTCAGTGTTAAAAAAATTGTTCCACCCATACCCGATTCATTAAGAGACGTGTATAGTGAGTGTTGTGTTCGCGTCGTGTTTTGATCATGTATTCGCAATATATGCCACGTTCATGCTGTATATAACAGGGTTAGTTAACGTGTGTAACGAGTCAACTCGTTATAACTGGAAATCCATTAAAGGTCAACCCATTAGCAGATAATTTTGTGTCAATTTGTGTCGTTATCATGTTGTATCTTATTCTCAATTAAATTCTACCTCCAGCTGTGATAGCCCCCTTTATCTCCAAGCATCAACTATCGAGTACCTAAAAAATAGTACCTCAAATTCCTACATCTTCCCCAGAAGATAATTTTCGCATTGTGAATAATAGATGGATTTGCAAACCAATCAGCCAACCAACAAAATACATTAAACAAGGTACAATATTAGGATTGTTTTTTGCATCATGGATTTGAATATTAAGGTACAAAATAGTCTGTTTATTAAAAAATTAAGAGGCCGGTGGCTACATTTGCACCCCTGTATATGAACACTACATATATACGTCCATTTAAAAGTTCATAGAGTCATAAACCAAACATATTTTTCAAATCCAAATACAAAACAATGCTGCCTAAAACGTACCTCCATAAGTCTTTATTCCCCCTTTTTCCAATGTAAAGAATCAAAACCCTAGCTCATCATAAATTGAACCCCAGCACCTATAGAGGGGCAAAGACAAATTTTAACTTTGGAGGAGGCAATATTTATGAAAAGATAATTTTTCCAACATAATAATAGGGATGTAAAACGAACCAATCTAGTCAAACTTGGTTCATTTTCGTTAGTAAAAAAAATTCTCAAGACAGGTTCATAAAATAAACGCGTCAAGCTTGAACATATTTCGAAACTCATTTTCTTCTCGAGCTCGGCTAGGATTCAGCTCGCTTACCAATAAACATACTAAACTAGCATAAAACAACCAAGCTACTCGATTTCGACTCGTTTTCGTTTGTTTAGTAGCTCGTACAAGCTCGGGATTTAAGAAAAAATGAGTCAAGCCTGAACATGTTTTTAGACTCGTTTACATAATTAAAACCAAGCTTGAGCAACTAAGCTCTGCTCAGCTCGACTCATTTACACCCGTGATAATAATATATATATTTACCGCAAAAAGGTAGAAAGTCCGTTTGGTTCGGGGTGATATATTTTCCAACGCGGTGAAAAGTAAGGGTTAAATGTGTTTCACCCGTTTAGAGTTAAATTTTGTTCACTATTTTTGTTTAAAGTTATATAATTATAGGTTGTGCACTTAATAACAATTTCAAACACACAAAAATGAAAATTTAAAAAATTATTTCACCTTGAAACAAATTGATCCTTGTGACATGTTTGAAATTGATTTTTTGTCCGTCTGGAATTGTGAATAAGTGCATACGTTATAATTATACAATTTTGAATAAAAATAACGTGCAAAATTTAACCATGGACTGGTGAAAACCCATTTCACCACTTTACTTATCACCGCGGTTAATATTATTTCAACCCAAACCAAACGGACCCTATATTACACCATTTACAAAAGATAAACAATCAACCAAACACTCGGGTCCTGTTCCAGGAAAATGAAAAACTAGAAAATGCGTTCAAGCTTGATATTTTTCCAAAACAGAAAATTGAAAAATAATTTTCCAAAATTTTCAAATTTCCAGGAAATTGAAAATCACTTTAACAAGTTGCCCACCAATTCTCAAAATCCCCAAAACTACATTTTAACACCGAAATTTATATAGTTTACATCTATACTCTTAACCTTTTGGTAATTTACATTTTACTCTCTTAATTTTCTAACAAAGACATTTCGTCCTTGAAATTTTTGAGAATTACATTTTGGCCCCTGAACTTTATTTAAAGTTTATTTTGGCTTTTTTGATGGTCAAAAAATTACATTATGACCCCAAACTTTGTGTAGATTACATTTAACCCCCAACTTTTCTATAAACTTGATTTTGAAAACTATACTTTATTTTTACCATATGAACGCATTTTCTAGTTTTCTAAGATTTTCCATGGAAAATAAAATTGAGACATAGTTTTCCACAACCAAACAGGAGCTTGAACTTTCTAGTTGGAAATTTACCAAACAATTTGAATAAAAGGTGGGTTTAGCAAAGCAATGAATAAACACTCAAAATTTTTAATGGGAATTTCATCAAACAATTGGTGTGCCATTTTAATAAACCAAAAGGGTTTATTGAACAAAAATCAGTAACAAGATAGGTTGTAGTAATCATAGAGTAAATATTTCTCGAGAGGTTTATTAAATCATGGATTTTATTAAGTAGTTCAAGATACGATGTTTGAGTATAACTTTTAAATCAAGGGCTTTAAAAGCTTTGATTTGATATGGGATTTTAATTTGGACTCAAAACATTTCAATATATACACACAGAGAGAGAGAGAGAGAGAGAGAGAGAGAGAGAGAGAGAGAGAGAGAGAGAGAGAGAGAGAACCTGAAGTTGCTTCTTGAAGACCGCCGAATAAAGTAACATAAATGTTCAAATTAAATATATGGTCATTTTCATTTTAAAAGTACCTTTGTTATGAGTCATTCTTGGTTGGTCGATATAATTTTTAATAGGAGTCCAGATAATTTCACCCAAAAATCCTCTCTAAAATACCACATAAAAATTAAAGGGCCAATTATTGAATAGTCCTTACTATAAATATATTTTTTTAAAAGGACACATATTTTTAGTTTAACCCATTTAGTTCCTCAAGCACTCAATATTCTCTTATTTTTAGAGGTTCGCGCCAGAGACACTCCCTCTCCAAAATATGTGGCAAATAACTTTTTGAAGCAAAATAAAAAAGCTTGGACTAAATGGGTATTAAAAAATGTTCAAGGGACTATTTGGTATATGTCCCAAAATTAAATAGACATTTTATTAATAACATCCAAAAGTGTTGTATCTTTTTATTTGTTCAAAATATCTTAAACACCTCAAAATAATCTAAAAATTACACACAATATCTGAAACACCACATGTTACAACATTTCAAAATTCTTCACCTCCCATCGAAACCAACTCATATACGATTTAACGTAGCAATTTTCACCTTATTCATTTGTCCCCAAATCTCCATTTTCATGGGTCCTTTGTGTTGTTGTGGTATTGTTTTCATACAGAAATCATGGTGTTTAGATGTTATATTGCAATGGGTGAAGAAAAGAAAGTTGATATTGAAGTTTCCCAAAAGTTGAACATCCGGTGCTCTTTTGATGATTTTGAGGTATTAAAACACATCTATAAAGTCTATAATGTCTAAAACTATTTGTAAAACGACACTAACATTAAAAAAACTAGAAATACTGGACTTACGACCACTCGAGAGCGTGTATTACTGGAATCTAATATTAATTCCCGGTCTGATGTAACCGTAAGGTAGTAAGGCACGGTAGCTTGAAATCGTAGTTAGGCCCTTCATGGTTCTTTCCCGTCATCTGTGTAATGCAAACAGTTGCTTGAAATCGTAGGTAGACTTTCACGGTTCCTTCATGTTGTGTGTGAGATATGTACGGTCTCTTGACACCGTATGTAACCCTTCACGATTCCATTAGTCCGTGGTTTCAATACTACGGTGTAGGACAACCGTGGGGTTGTTATTATCGGTTGGTGATAACCGTTTCTTAATTTTTATTGTATTCTCAATTCATATTGTACTGACTATTGTATTATCATTTAAGTTAGATGACTTGGTCATTGATGATTCATTTTGGCAAGATATAGACAACATTATTGTACCAAGTGTTTCTACTCAACGTGCTTCACCCGAGAAATCGAATAAGCGTGAACAATGCACAGTTGAGGAACCAACGACATCAACCTTGCCTAAATGTTTGCACGATTTGTTCCCAGATTTCACCTTGTTTAAGATAAAAATTAAATTCACAAATAAATTAACAAATTCATACTACCAACCTCCTTTTCCGCTCTGATGGGTAGGACTTTTTTCCATTTATATGACCTACAATTGCAATAACAAATTATTGTCAAATATAACGACATAACAAATTAACAAATTCATACTACAAAATGAACATCAAATCAACGCATAAAGAATGGCATGGTCAAATTTATACTAATAGAGAATGCAAATGTGGTTGATCAAATAATAAATAAAAATATTTAAAAATTATGACATGGAAAAAAAACTACATTATATAAAAACTTACATAAATTGATTTAAACAGTGCAATACAAATATATATATATATATATATATATATATATATATATATATATATATATATATATATATATATATATATATATATCAAGGTTCTAAAAAACGCGGGGCGTGATCGAGGCGTGGAAACCAAGCCTTAAGCCTTAGAAGCCTAGGCGGGCCTTGGCGTAAAAAGGCGTGAAAAGGCGTTTAGGTATTTTTAATATATTTTAATATTTTTTAACCATAACAAGGCTATTAAAATACTAAAATTGTACATATCATAAAAATATGTCTGAATATTTGCAGATAAAAATATTATTTGATTATTTTTTATGAGATAATGGTCCGGTTTGCAAAAAAATCTTTAAAAGGTGATATCGTTTCACTAAAGCATTGTTGTTTTTAGAGCAAAAGTACGCCTTAAGGGTTTTACCAAGCATAAGGCGTCAAAATCTTAAGGCGGGGCGTTTCTCCCAAGCCTCAAGCCTAGGCGGAGCATATATATATATATATATATATATATATATATATATATATAGAGAGAGAGAGAGAGAGAGAGAGAGAGGGAGAGGCCCCTGTGCGCACTAAGTTTGCACATCATTTTTTTTAAATAGCAACAAAAAATATTTTTGAGTTGATTTTTTTATGTTATATTTAAACATTTCAAGGGACCCACATAAAAAAATCCGCTCAAAAAAACTTTTTTGCTATTTTAAAAAAATCGGTCAAACTTCGTTGCTTTTAAAGCACTTTAACGCTGGGAAAGTTTGACAGATTTTTATAAAATAGCAAAAAATGTTTTTTTATCTGATTTTTTTATATGGATCCCTTGAAAGTTTAAATAAAAAAAAAATAGCTCAAAAATATTTTTTTTAATATTTAAAAAAATAGGTGTGCGCGAGCACATGTGCAAACTTAGTGTGCACATGAGTCCGTCTCTCTCTCTCTCTCTATATATATATATGCACATATATATAACAAATTCATACATACATACATACATACATACATACATACATACTGTGGGTGCCTATTCATTAATTGGCCCAAATGAGTATCCGGCCAGGCCCAAGTGGGTATGAAAGGTGTCCGGTCCAATTTTCAAATCCAAGGTGGCGTTTGTAACTAGAAAGCGTGACCGAGTCTATCCCCAACCATCTCGTATGAGATATTCAAGGGGTACAGGGTTAACGTGTAGGTTACCTCCTCCCCCTCTTTCTAGAAATGGAATATATATTAAACTCCTGACCCGGGACATTGGGGCAGGAAGAAAACTTACTTGAGAGTTACTTAATAAAAGAACAGTAGACCTTTTCGTGGACGTAGGCAAATTGTCGAACCACGTATATCTTTGTGTTGTGTGATTGTGATTATTTTTGTCATTACTTTGTTAGTGATTACTTTCTATTGTTATTTGTTGTGTTGAGATTTTTGTCACCGTAATTGGCGCCATCTGTGGGAAACGACTGTTATTCCTATGGAAACCTTCATCAATAAGAAGCAGTGATGTATCATCACAGTAGTAACACCCCTCAGGCGGGTGACATTCAACAGCAACCTATCCCTCAAAGGGTTAGGTCTGAAATCCGCCATTCAAACCTAAGGCTTCGCCAGGAGAGGAAAGCCTCTGAAGAGAGTCAAGGGTTACGCCGATCCACACAAATTTTAAGGCTAATCAACGCCTACGAGGTCAGGCTCCAGGAGCAAGAAGAGGCCACCCGCCAACAAGAAAGTGAAAATGCTCGCCTCAAAAGGCAGCTGGAGAGATTGGAGAGAGAACTCCATCGAAACATGAGGCGACGCCACAACCGGACTCATAGCCCTCAGGCGAGCAAGTCTCGCAGTCGAGGAAGGAGCCCAAGGCGTGGTTCAGCGAGGTTTGAGAGACAAAGGTCGGAAGATGACCACTTTGAGCAGATACAAACAGCTCGCCGATACAGAAGCCCTGGTCGACAGAGGGAAGACCTTTGAACCTTGGTCTAAAGAGAAATGGACCAACACCCGGCTCATCGCGGGGCCAGGTCGACAAGGGAGCTAGCTAGGCGAGCTCTTACAACTCAGATGAAATCTCCCTTTTCAAGGTCAATAGAGTAGGAACAAGCCTCGAAGAAGTTCATAATCTACAAATTCAAAATTTATGATGGGAAGACTGACCCCATTGACCACGTCAGACAGTACAGACAGACCATGATGTTGTGGAACAACAATGATGCGCTCATGTGTCGAATTTTCCCAACGAGCTTACATGATGTAGCCTAGAAATGATTCAAAAAAATTGCCTTATAGATCCATCCGAATTTTTTAATACTTGGCTGAAGTATTCACATATCGCTTCATAATGAGCAACTCCCATCCTAAGAGGATGGACGTTCTACTGACTATGAAGAAGAAGCCATAGGAGACCCTTCGGGAATATTCTAAGAGGTATTGGGAAGTGTTCAATGAGATTGAGGATTGCTCAGAGGAGGTCGCTGTAGCATCTTTTAAGATCGGCCTACCTAGCTCCTGTCTTCTACACCAATCCCTGATGAAGAAGGAGGTCATAACCATCGACGATCCGATGGCTCAAATTGAAAAGTATGCCAAGGTCGAGGATGTGACCCATTTTAGTGCAATAAAAAATAGTCGAGGGAAGGTCAGCAAAGGGACCAAGAAGAATGAACTCCAGGAAAAGGGAAATAAGAACGGAGGCAAGAATGAATCAAGGAATGGCAACAGGAGTGACATTTCGAAGGCATTTTAGGCTATCAATACAGTCTTAAAAGAGCCTATATATAAAATCCTAGCTAAAATCAAGGATGGGTCCTTCATCAAGTGGCCAAAAAAGATGGAAGGAGATTCTTCCAAGCGAAATAATGCATTGAGATGCGTATTTTATAGGGAAGGCGACCATAAAACTGAACACTATAAAGCCCTTAAATTTCATCTTGAGGAGTTGGCCCAAGCTGGGCACGTCAATGAATTTATGGAAAATAAGGTGGAGAAGACAGCAGTTACTGGCGAATAGAGGCCTGACAACGTTCTCGATGAGGACCTTGGCCATGAATTCGCAGTGATACATTGGGCGTCAGACCCCAAGCAAATCCAAGGCAGTTCAGCTCAAATGGAAGTCAAGAAGCGAACAAAGGTCATGCATGCTTTTCAGATAGATCCTGCCAAAACCTAGGCTGAGAAACGTCGACGACCACAAGATGTCGACTACAGCAAGCATATAGTATTCATAAATGAAGATTTAGTTGGGGTGAGGACCCCTCATCATGACTCCCTTGTCATCAAACTCAGAATAGTTAACTGGGACATCGACAAGTTGCTTGTCGACCCAAGCAGCTCGTCCAAAGTGATATACTTGGATTTATTCAGAAAGTTAAAGTTAAGTGTAACCGATCTTAAAGAAACCACCATCCCATTGGTCAACTTCACTATAAAGATAACTGTCCCCTTGGAAAAAATCATCCTGCCGGTTATAGCAGGGAATATTACGAAGATGATTGAATTTCTCGTCATCGACATTAAGTCGCCATATCAGGCCAACCTAGCTAGAGGATGGCTTCATGCAATGAAGGCAGTGCCGTCTACCTATTATAAAAATTGAAGTGTGTAATAGATTGAGGTATAGTGAAAATTTATAGGGATCAAGCTATTGTAAGGAAGTGCTTCATCACGGCCATACGCCCCAAGTAAGAAAAGAAAGAGGAAGTGAAGAGCAAGGAGGAAATATAGGAGGGGTTGATCCCCTCAAAATAGCAACTAAAGTATGGTCGACCAGGAGTGGACGAGACCAGGCTCCTCCCCTCTGAGAAGGTCATTGAAGACCTGGAGGAAGTAGTAGGAGAAAGTAGCTCAAGTGAGAGGAAGTTTTTAATCGAAAGCTCATTAATTAATCATGAGAAAAAGTATCTCATTACTCTTTTTAAAAGTAATCTGGACGTTTTTGCATGGGAGGCCTATGAGCTCCCGAGAATTAATGACCGAAGTCGCTTGTCATCGACTGTGTGTGGATCCAGCCTTCAAGCCAATTGCGCAAAAGGCCCGGTGAATAGCTCCATAAGAGGCTAAGACAGTAGAGCAAGAAGTCAGAAGACTGCTGGATGCAGGTTCCATTAGGAAAGTTCAGTTCCCTAAATGATTATCCAACCTAGTGGTGGTCCCGAAAAGTAACAAAAAATGGAGATTCTGCATCGACTTTACCAATATGAACAAGGCCAGACAGTTTCCCCCTTCCAAAAATTGATCAGCTAGTCGATGCCACAATAACACACGAAAGGATGAGTTTTCTGGATGCGTATTCTGGATATCATAAAATCCCCCTCTACTCGTTGGATCAAGATAAGACTTCTTTTATTACCACAATTGGATTCTATTGTTACAAGGTTATGCTTTTTGGACTCAAGAATACAGAAGCAACTTATCAAAGGCTAGTCACAAAGATGTTCAAGGATCAAATGGAAGATACAATGGAGGTTTATATCGACAACATGATCGTCAAGAGCAAAGACAAAAGAGACCATCTCTCTGACCTGGATAGGACATTCGACACCCTAAGGAAATACTGAATAAAGCTCAACGCAAGCAAGTGTTCCTTTGGGGTACATTCTGGAAAGTTTCTTGGGTACCTGGTCAGTAAGAGAGGGATAGAAGAGATTCCCGATCAGATTGTTGTGATCAACAAAGTTAAGCCTCCTCAAACAGTGAGAGATGTACAAAAGCTTATCAAGATGCTCGTTGCACTCAACCATTTCATTTCTGAATCCTTTGAGCGGTGTCAGCCCTTATTTCAGTTGGTGAAGAGGAGTAAGAACATGACATGGAGCGATGACTGCTTGAAGGCGTTAGAAGAACTCAAGACTTACCTGTGCAGTCCATCTTTGCTTGTGATCCCAAAAGAGAACTATCCTTTGTACTTGTACCTTGTAGTTTCAGATCATGCTGTGAATTCTGCCCTAGCATGTGAGAGAGAGGGAGGCCAGTATCCAGTTTACTATGCAAGTAAAACCCTGTTGGAAGTAGAACAATGATACCTTCCGTTAGAAAAACTCGCTTATGCACTGGTGATCACCTCGAGGAAGTTAAAGCATTATTTTGAGGCTCGTTCTATCTTCGTGGTCACCTCGTACCCCCTACAAGTAGTTATAAGGAAAGCAGACTTGTCAGGCCGACTATCAAAATGGTCGGTCAAGATCGAAAGGTTCGACATCCACTTTCAACCAAGAACATCCATCAAGGGGCAAGTCCTAGCCAATTTTATCACAGAATTCACTGGCGAACAGCCTTGCGACCAGATAAAATCCAACCAACCAGAGCGTAGCCTGCAGAAGAAAGATACTTAGAAATTATTCATTGATGGAGCCTCAGTCTCAAGGGGGCAGGAGTGGGTATTGTACTAACAACGCCTGAAAGCACATAGCTCTAGTAAGGAATTAGGCTTGGATTTGAAGCCTCCAACAACGAGGCATTGATCGTAGGACTTCGCAAGGCACAGTTGCTAGGGTCCAGGCACCTCCAGGTCTTCGGTGACTCCCAGCTTGTTTCAAATCAGATAAATGGAAAGTTTAATTCAAAAGATGAAAGAATGGCCATGTATCCCACCACCGTGAAAGGATTGATGGCTAATTTTGATGAAGTGGATATTCAGTAGTTCCCAAGAGGAAAGAATGCCCATGCAGATGCCCTAACGGTCATAAGCTCGGCCATAGACTCTGACCTGAAGAGAATAATCCCGATTAATTTCCTCGCCTAACCCAACATCGATCCTATAGAACCGCGGAGAACCGAACAAGTCCTTCACGTGGACAATTCTCCGAACTGGATGGATCCCATTATGGAATACTTACGGAATGATATTTTGCTAAGTGACAAGAGGTCGGCTCATCAGATAAGAGTCAAAGATGCTCGCTTTCACTTATCTCCTGAGGGAAAACTATACAAAAGATCCTTCACCGTCCCTTACCTCCAGTGCGTTCACCCAAAAGACGTCGAACAGGTTCTACACGAGCTTCACGAAGGAATTTGTGGAAGCCATGCGGGAGGTGGGTCTCTGACTTTTAGAGCCATAAAGGAAGGGTATTGGTGGCCCTACATGCAGAAAGACACCGGAGTCTATGCTAAAAAATATGAGAAGTACCAAAAGCACTCACCTATGGTCCATAAACCCGCTAGCGACCTCAAGTCACTAACTAGTCCGTGGTCATTTTCCCAGTGAGGCTTTGACATCATAGGTCCTTTGCCCAATATAGCGGGAATTCGAAAGTATCTGTTGGCCACCACAGATTACTTCACCAAGTGGATAGAGGCAGAACCCTTGGCGAACATCATGGATACGAACATGACAAGGTTTATTTGGCAAAATATTATTACCTTATTTGGTGTACCTAGAACGATCATTACCGACAACGGATCCCAGTTCGAGAGTGGACACTTCCAAAGCTTTCGCAGTAAGCATGGACTTAGGCATTACTTCATCTCTGTAGCATATCCTCAGAGCAACGGAGAAGCTGATGCTTCAAACAAAATGATGCTAAACGGTCTGAAAAAGCGATTGGAGTGAGACAAAGGAGCATGGGTGAACGAGCTTCCCCATATCCTATGGGCTTATCGCACCACCCCAAGATAAGCAACGGGAGAAACACCTTTTGTTCTCACATATGGAATGGAAGCGGTTATCCCACTGGAAGCTGGCCTCCCCATAATGAAGTCTGTGATGGTCTACTAAGGCTGTAATGATGACGCATTACTCACTGAACTTGACCTCACCAATGAGCGGCGTGAGTTGGCCCTAGCTAAGCTGGCAAGCTACTAGCAGCAGCTAGCTAGGTAGTACAATAAAAAGGTCAATCTAAGGAAATTCCAGGTCAGCGATTATATCATGAGAAAAGTCCTTGGCAGTGCTGTAGAACCATCGGATGGCAAGCTGGGTCCAAACTAGGAGAGGCCATTCAAAGTGATAAAAGACGACCTACAAGTAGCCTATTACTTGGAAACACTAGAGGGCAGGAAGATACCAAGAGTATGGAATGCAACCAATTTGAAGAGATTTTATTTTTAGAATCCTCTCATGAACTATCAATTTTTAGCAAATTCTAATTTTTAAATTAATGTTGCTATTTCTTATCAACTATGATTAATAGAGTTGCAATTAGTTTTGGCATTCTACGTATTGGCTATCTCATGTATATCTGTTCGTGTGTATCCTTTCCAAGTTGCAGGCCCCACTTTTTGAAATAGGCGATACCTTGAAATTGCTCTACAGTAGTTATCCCTATAGCATAATAAGCAGGGTCAAAGCATAGCACCCTCCTCAAGTCTTTGTTCAAAACACAGATGGCCTCTTGAGTTGCTCCGACGATAAGTAAATACCTACAGGGGATCCTTAGGTTATAGGACCAACCCCTGGTTGGTCGCCAACACAGTTTGGCTTCAAAATCCTGCTCGGGTGGATTACCCAATAGCCAGGTGTATCCTCGCCATTGCTCTATTTAGGCCTCAGGAAGTGTGACGACACGACCTTAAAGGTAAAGTGAAGTAGAACGGTATGGCTAAGGCATGCTGGACTGGGGGATATTTAGTTCAAAGTGGACCTTAAATAGCATTCCGTCGGTATGAACGCCCAAAATAACTAGAGAATAATACTAATCGACACTCGCCCAAAACATAAATATTTCATTGAATGAACACAGTTACATGTACAACAATGTCAAAATGTACTAAATCTTAAGCAGGACCAGGTCACTGGATAAGATAGTCTGCTACTCGAGCTCTGTGCCCATCATCAGGATGAGGAGCTAAGTCCTCCTCAGTGTCCTCTGGGACATACTCTAGCAGCTGCCTTGGAATGGTATCTATCGGGATCGAGTGATCATCTCTCCTGAATGGACTTGGCTCTAGAGATGAGGGAGAAATTTCATCTATGTACCAGATAATAGAGTTCTTGGGCACCTTCAACTCCCTTAGGGCGCTGAGCAACCCTCTGATGAATGATAGTTCCTTAACCTCCTTTAACTTTGTGGGCGCATTGGTTTAGCCCTGGTTGTATCCATCTTCCCACACTTGTCAAGGACCCTTTTTAAATAGGTTCCTAAGCCTAGTAACATCTCTATGAAGCCCAACGACAATGACATATGCTCGATGAACGTCTTCCTTTATCTCGACAGACTCCCTGTGGGGACGACCAACAGTTCTAGCTCACTGATTAGACGAAGAACCTTGGATAACTGAGGGGGCTATGCTCGGTGCATTCTACCTAAGGTGAGTAACTTCCCTCCTTAGAGCATCATTTTCCTACTACAGCAGATCTCCGACCTGGTTAATCTTTGATGCCACCAACAGCTTCGCCTTCAGAGCATCAACCTCCTCTTGAACGGAGGCACCAATATCCTCCATCTCCTCGAGAATATCCTTCAGCTTGGTGACTAATTCAGTCTGGTCTTTATACGCTTGGTGCCTTGCTCGAAGAGATTTATAAATCTTTACGAATGCTCAACGAACTTGCGCGCTCACGTTGGAACTAATGACCTGACCAAGGCGAGAGGAGGCAACAATATATTCATCAAAGTCGATTAACTACAAAATGCGAAAGCAAACAAGATGATATATCAGTGGATGCAAGAGCAAAAATTTGATTTCATTTCATTAAAATGGCACTAACCAGGTACATCGAGGGAAAAGGGGAAATAACTAAAAAGCACGAGAAAAAGCCCTAGTAATATAGTTGTTGGCATCGACCTTCTCAGTAACAACCAACTCTTTCCTCGAAGCAGTAGCAGTGGCTTCGCAATTCTCAGCACCAGTTGTGCCTTCCTCAACTGGGGCAGGGTTGAGAGTCTGGTCATCAATGGAAGTAGTAGAGTCATCAGCAGCTCGAGTAGCAGGGACTCCGTCATCGATAATAGGCTTGGGGCCCGGGCCATGTTTGTTAAAAAGGGGAGAGTTGATAACCACACTAACAGCGAGCAGTGCCTTATCCCAACCCTTTTTAAACTATGATCGGCTGATGTAGTCGATCTGGGCATCAACATCTTCATAGGCTATTGACCGCCCCTCATTGTAAATGGCTTCCCTAACAGACGAAGCCTTAACCTCCAACTTCTCCACCTTCCCAGTGAGCTCTGTCTTCTCTTCAGTAATAACCAGTTTGCTCGCCACCACCTGCTCGAAGGCTTCCTGAAGCTCCTTAATCTCTTTGGCTGTTGCCTCCCTCTCTATATAAAAAGAGGTCCTAGCATCAAGAAGGGACTGCTAAGAGGACTTTTGTGCCTCTTTGGCAGACTTCAAGCTTCCCTCGAGCTCAGAATTTCTTCTCGCCAACTCCCCATGGCTGTGCTTAAGGATAATGTAATCAGACAAAAACTTCACGAGATAACAAATGTGTTAGGAATTATGAAGAGAGATTGCAAAAAAAAAAAGGAATAATGGCCTTACCAAAGTAAGCCCTTGATCTGCTGGGCTAACTAGTTGTCACACCCCGCCTAATTCTGGCGTCGGCCGCCACCAAAACTAAGCCGGGCGTGAGCTAAATAAATACCATTCTTAGCATGAGACTGATATGAGACATAAATAAATCAGTCCATAAGATAAATAATTGAATCAATCTAAAATGCTCATAAACAACTAAGCGATAAAAGATCCATCACATGCTAACTGCAATAATCCATTCTCCAATAATGATTAAATAAATCTGAAATAATCCCAAAATAAATCCTCTAAACAACTTTGGAACCGAATGGCCCAATAAAACTCAAATGAAGTCTCATAATTAAATACGACTGGACAAGAAAGTCTAACTAAACTATGCCATAAAATGAATAACTCCAGATGCACCTCCAAATCATAACTCTGATAAACTTATGCAGCTTCTCCAATTCTAATCCTGAAAAAGATTAGTCAACGCATGGGTCAGAGCCAAAGCCCCGAGCAAGAATACACACTACTCCCCTCAAATAGGATCCTTGAATCAAGACAGTAGCATTATACGCAATAAATATCACAATAGAATATTTTAAATTAAACGCGATAAATATAAATTACTAACTACCCGCAAAAATCCTCATTTATAAAGGCACACCAATATGATTTTAAATTCCCAAGTCCCACGATGTTAATTTAATTAAATTAACCAACTTTTATTATTGTTCTCACTTTTTATTAAAGTGTCACACTTCCCCTTGTTAATCGCCCTCTGACCCGTTTAAACTGTCGGCCCCGACACATGACAAGGTTACCCTTGTCAATCGCCCTCTGACCCGTTTAACTGTCGGCCCCGACACATGACAAGGTTCCACACACGACACGACATAAATCGCCCTCTGGCCCGTTTAAACTGTCGGCCCCGACACATTATGTCGCCACAAATTTTAATACTCGTTTTTATCTTAGGCATTAATTCTCAATTTCTCAATTTATAATCACCCCACCCTTTTAATCGATGTGAAATCCTCAAAATACCCCTTAGTCCCATACCAAATGGTCCCCAAGTTGTCAATACGTCCTATCCTATGTATAGGAGGATTTTCTAACATAAATCTTAACTTAATCTCGTACTTAGACTACCGTAACGACGATAAAGTAATAAAAATCAGCCCACCCTCAAGATGATAAAAATGCAATAATCTATCCTCACTAGTCCCATACCTAGAAGGCGTAAATCATGAAAGGTCTACCCGCTAGTCCCACACCTAGAAGGCATTCTAAAATATAGGGAGAGCAATAATACCCAACAACCTGTCGTCACAAAGGCAACATCATAATACCAACAAGTCACACAAACAAGCATAATTAATCAATATATAAAACTACGCATGATAGTCCAATTCAATTAAATCTCTAATTTAATTATCACCTCGTCAATAATACCCAATTAATCTCATTTAATTATTTTAAATTAAATATACCATGTTTTCATCATATATTCATCAAAACCGAATTTTATTATCTCTACATGTATTACATGAGTTGTACGCACCCAAAAATTATTTATTTTAAAGATAGGGTTTTTCTACATGCAACCTACACCAATAAAACCCAAAATCACCCATGAATCCTACGTACCCAAAGGGTTATGAATATTATTCAGATTAAATTTTTTTATAAAATAGTCCCATAATTAGTATTCACTTTTTCTAATTAAGTTAAGTCTTTAGGCGACACTTAAAACGCATAATACTAAAGGAAAAGAATAGAGTATTCATGCCTGTAAAGATCGTGTTGAAAATCTGATTAGAAATCTGGATTCCTCTCAAAAAATTAGCAAAAGAGTGTTCTTGAACGATCTTGATTAAACCCCAATTAAGCCTTCAAAAACTTGTTCCAAAACTTGATTTTGTTGAAGGTTGATGATTATGAGTGAGAGGAAAACATATTTGGAAGTGTTCTCTAGTGAAAACTGGAGAAAAAGTGATTATGAGAGGTCTCCCTACGGATTAACAAGGTTATATATTGATTAGGAGTCCTAATCCTACACAAACTCTAAAAATAGCTAACAACGCACATTTTCTGGGAGGGTCGATCGATCTACCCCCAGGGGTCGATCGATCGATCACCCCGAAAAACTGACAGTTTGCCTAAAAAATGCCTATAAGGAAAAATATTATAAAATCAATATAAAATCCGTTTTAACTCCGATTTTAATTCCGCTTGAAGTTTTATTCTTCTAAAATCATAACCAACATATTTAGCCAATAAAAATTATTAAATTCAAAAATTTATTTTTCTCAAAAATTCCAATTAATTAATTAAAATAATAAATAAAAACACGGGGTGTTACACTAGTCTGGCCCCATCCAAGAAGCCCGCTCGTGATCAGCTGCCAAAATAGCTTTCTCAAGCATCATGGGAGCAAATTGAGGACTCAGGGCTACAGAGGCCCCTTATGCTGGGGAAGTTATGGGCACCAAGGAGCCCTGTGCCCTCTTGGTCCTCGCCTCCTCTCTCCTCAATTCTTCTTCCCTATTCTTCCTCTTCACCTCTCTCTTTTTCTCCTCCCCCTTTTTTTCTCTCTTCCTCTCTCCTGCTCTCCCTCTCCCTCTTCTCTGCTTTCTCTTTCCTCCTTCTCTCCACCTCCTTATCATAAGTAGTTGTCTGGGAACCACTAGAAGTTTCCCCAGCCCTTTGTCTCTTCAACCTATTGAGGTCCTCATCACCATCATTATCACGGATCAAATTCCTCCTCCTGAGGGGAGCCGTGTCCTCCTCACTACTGGTAGAACTTTCTGAACCAGACTCTCCTGAGTTAGAGCCCTCTTCACTTGGCTCTTCACTACTAGATCCTTCCTCGCTAGATCTTACCTCACCACTACCTCCTCTATCATCCCAAAGCTTCCATCCTCTGAAGTAATCCCCTCTTCATCGTCCAACTGGATGGGCTCAGGAGTAGAAACCTCTTCAGGAATATCAAGCTCAAGAATGGAATTAACTGGGCAGCTGATAAAGATAGAAGTAATATTTTTGTACTCTAACAGAAAGGCAGCAAACCTGGGATGTTCACCCTCTGCGACAAAGTCCCTAATTTTCCACGCTTTGATCAGCTCAAAAACACGAATATCTCGAAGAGCAGGTTCTAAGTTCTTAGTTTTCGCTGCAAATGGAGAAGAAAATATCAGAAGAAAAGCACAATAAAACAACGAGCAATAAGCAACAGGGTGAAGGAAAGACCTATGTACTACTCCCCATAGAAAGGGATCTGAGGTCCCCTGTACTTGTTCCCCTCAGTTTGGGGAGGGAAGCGTCAATTCCTAGAAATAAAGCCCTCATGCCAGTAGTCCTTGTGGGAACCAGGTAGATTTACTACCAATACCCTATCAGGACTCCTCGCTTTCAAATAGAGAAGAATGTTACGTGTACGAGAAAAGTATAGCAAAAATAGATTTCAGCTAATCCTAGATTGGTGTCATAAAGTTGGTTTATCCTGTGGACACCATTAACGATCTTCCAAATATTTGGAAAGCATCAAACAAGGACTATTTCGAAGTACTGAAAGAAGTGCAGGAACAGACAATTTAGGGGAAAAGTTAAACCCCCATGGGATAACAAGAGAATATGAATCCAATGGCCATCTTCGATGTCCCGAACATTACGAGGAATAGGGGGACACTCAATATCCACCTAATTGGGGATATTATTGGATTTTCTAAAGTCAGCTAACGATTTTCTATCTATTCTCACCATCAGAAAACCCTAACTACATTACAGGGAAGTTAAATGCAGAAAGAAAAGAGAATCGAGGACTTACAAGATAGAAATAGGGCTTGGAACAATGAAAGACCACAAGTGAGTGAAGTCGAAGATCAGAGAATAACTTTTGAACAATAAAGAACAATCTTGGAAGAAAGAGAGAAATTGAGAGTGGAAGATAGTTTGAAGTAAGGAAGTTGAAGTGACAAAATGGATCGTCTAACTCTTCAATAATGGCGATGAAAGTCGAAGCAGATTTACCATCTAAACCACTGCTAAATAACACTTCACGCCTTTGTCCAGTTTTTAAGCCCCGTCATTAAAGAACCGAAAAAGAAAATTAAAATTTATGAGCCCAGATTGTGGCCCCAAATTTTTTAGGGGCAATTGTGGGTACCTATTCATTAATTGGGCCCAAATGAGTATCCGGCCAGGCCCAAGTGGGTATGAAAGGTGCCTGGTCCAATTTTTAAATCCAAGGTGGCATTTGTAACTAGAAAGCGTGATCGAGTCTATCCCCAATAATCTCGGATGAGATATTCAAAGGGTACAGGGTTACCACCTCCCCCTCTTTCTAGAAACAAAATATATATTGTACTCCTGGCCCGAGACATAGGGGCATAAAGAAAACTTACTTGAGAGTTACTTAATAAAAGAATAGTAGACCTCTCCGTGGACGTAGGCAAAATTGCTGAACCACGTATATCTTTATGTTGTGTGTGTGATTATTACTGTCATTACTTTATTGGTGATTGCTTTCTATTGTTATCTGTTGTGTTGAGATTTTGTCACCACACATACATACATATATATGAACACTCAAGTTTAAACACATTAATAGCACATATATAAATATATACATATAAACATGAGTTTTATATCTTGAACAGAGATTGGTAAAAAAATAACGCATATATTTAATAGCTAATTACGGTTGGAAGTGGTCGTGAAAACAAAGCTTACGGTGTCTTAAGACCATGGTAATTGTCCTATGGTGGGAAGCAACTGAAACTAACACACATACGGTGGGCAACAATCGAAAGTAACACACATATGGTCAACTGTGAATGAAATCGACTACCACCTACGGTAACCGCCAACCGTAGGTTCAGGGTTTACACAATTTTTTTTAAACCCTAGGTTGTCTAATTCCTTTTTTATGGAATAGATTAAAAATGTTCTTATTAGGGTTGTTAAATGGTTTTATAATTGGGTGTGCATGTTAGGTTTATAATTGGTTTTGCATGCTAAGGTTTCATACCCAAAATGAGTGCATTCAGAGAATATAATACTGTAATGGGAGTAAGCGGGAGTAAGTTGTAAGGTTGTAACATACCAAAAATTGATCTTGATCTAGAAGGAAGCAAGTTGTGAGGTTGAGTGAAAATGGGAGTAGGTTGTAAGGTTGAGAGAATGGTTTGAGAGGGAAGTTAAAGATAGAGAGTAAATCGAAAAAGTAAAGTTCAAAATTTTTGGGGGTTTTATATGACAATAACTTATGTGGTTTTATGTTTTGGGGGTGTTATGAATAAATAATAGGTACTTATGTTGTGTTTTGTAAAAAATGGTGTTTTGGAGGAATTTTTGGGGTGAATAGTTTTAATTTTGAATATTAAAAAAACTTAATATTTCGAATATTCAAAAACATAATATTCTATTTTTACTATTTTATAAAAAATAATTATTTTAAACGTCATTTTTAATTTTGAGATCTTTATAAATTATTTTAGAGTTTTTCACCAATTAGTCCCGTTTATTAAGTATGTACTTCAATAGCTCCTATCATCTTTTTTTTTGTTCCAACAGGTCTCATGATTTTTTTTTGCTCTAATGTCCTATTTTGTAAACATGTAGTGAATATTTACTAAATGTATAAATATGACCTATTGGGAAAAAAATATTATGATAGAATCCATTAAGAAATGTTTTATGCAAATAAGACTTATTTTTAAACATAATAAATTATTTTAAATGTAATATTTTATTTTTACTATTTTATATATATTTTTACTACTTTTTACTATTTTTTAGTTTTGAATATTAAAAAATTGATAATTGAATATTAAAAAAAACATAGTATTGAAACAGAATGAAAAGAAATACTTTATTTATATAAATCGAATCATTTATGTATTATTATGGTTTAAAACTGTGGAACCAATACGTAACTGAAGTTTTTTTTTTCTTACTATTATTAAAAGTTACTCAATATTATAAATGAAATTTTTAAAATTTTAGAAGCCGTAAGATTCCCCATTGAATCCATGGTTCAAATTTTAAAAAATAGTAAATTCTGGAAAAAAATAATATTCTGAAAATTAAAAAAAAATGTAATATTCCAAAATTAAAAAAACGTAATATTTTGTTTTTTCTACTTTTTTTAATAAAACAACAACATTATTTTATTATTTTTTAAAACAACTTTATTTTTTGTTACAATATTTAATATTACGTTATTTTATTTTATTCTTTAAAAACTCTAAAGTCTTTTACTATTTGTAACTGTATTAACTTTTTTGTTAAGGAAATATATTTTGTTTAATATATTTTGTTACATTATTAACTATTTTTTTAAGTTATACAAAAACTATTTGTTAAAGATGTGATACCCCGTATTTTTGTGGCTTTTAAATTTGGGGATGTATTAAATTTAATTGAGATAAATTAATTTAATATTAATTCGGAAAATTGTTTATTATTTACTAGCGTGACGAGAGTTAGTAATTATTGAAAATTTGTCGAATATTACTACACGAGTAAAGTAATGTATAAGATTGATTTTATAAAAATTGTCATGAGTAAATAAAATGACAATTATGGAAATTTAAGTCGGGACGCGTCTATGTCGTGTCAGGACTAAATTGTGATTATTGAAAGTGAATAAATTATAAGTCACTCGTATGGTCATTTTGAGTGCACCAATGTGTCCATAAGGATCGAGATAGTCAAAATAGTGTACCTGGGGGTTTAGATTGGGTCTCGGGGAGTTTTAGGCTAATTAGCATCCCGGTATATTTTTGGGTAATTAAACCCACGAATTTACCAAGGATATATCAGATGGTAGGATTTGTCTTCTAGGGTTAGAATAACCAAAAACCAAAGACGCCCATGGGAGAGGAAGAGGAGAAGCTTTCCAAAGAGTTCTAGGCCAAGAACTCCACCATTTGCATTGCCGTCACCACCAAATTGTAGATCGCGCGACGAAGAACGCAACCACACCACTTTCTTCCACAAATCAGAAACAAAATTTCCAGGCAAGTATCTATCTTATTGATTTTCAGTTAATGTTCCTTCCATGTTAGTCTAGGAATGAGGATCATATATTTTATTTGAAGAATTATATATTTTAAAAGAAAAATCGCATGTGTTGTAGGGAGAATCTATGTAGCCTGAATTATTGATCATATGTAGAGGTGTTATCACGAAATTTAAAATAATATTGATGAACGAATTGAGGTTGGTTGGGTTCTTTAATTAAAAATTTGGAAACTAGGGTTCTTATGAATTAATTTGGGGATTTCATGTAATCTTAATGATTTTTGACGAATTAATGATTCTAGGAGGCTATGAATGATATATAACCATGTTATTATTGATTGGGATTGAAGATGAGACGTTGGGGATTAAACTGTAGAGGTTTTTAGGGTTAAAAATGGTGAAAACGAGACTGCCAAAGGTGGAAGACGAAACAGCCCAGTTCGCGCGATGTCGCGCGAAGTCGTTCGAGCGAGATGCCCATGTCGCGCGAAGTCGTTCGAGCGACACGTGCAAGTCAATAGAGCGAGATGCCCATGTCACGCGAAGTCGTTCGAGCGACACATGGAAGTCGTTCGAGCGAGATCCATTCTGGTTTGAGCGAGATTCCAAATTTTACGAAATTTCCTATTTTGCCCCCATTTTAGTGAACGGTTAATTTGAGTGAGGAAAACCAGTATCCGAGGAACCTAGAATAGTAAAAAATTATTGGGAGTTGTTTAGGTGTAATGATTTAAATATTTGGGACGATGAGTTTGTCCTGAAGATCACGAGAGTGAGATAATCGTAATTAGGATTTATACCATAAGGTAAGTGAGAGTATACCTACTGAAATTATACTTAGTGAGATAGAATACTTCGAGAGACGAGAAGTAAGTATGAAATAACTTATAAATAAGAATAAAAGATACGAATCCGTTATGCGAGATAATTGAGTAATAATGTGCTAAGAACGGATAATTATAATTATGGGTCGTGAGCGCACCTAATTTGGAGATGTGAATATTTATATATATATGACTGTGTGATTGTGCATATATTATATATTTGTGTAAAAATCGTACCCGCGCTACTTGTACCCTAGAACATAGGACTCCTTGGTACAGGCTATCTGAGTGATAATCAGACGGTCCTAAGAGACGTGAGGGTATGTGCTGACCTCTTAGTGACTTGTAACTATGCTTCGCCTCCATTTGTATGTGTTTTGTGTTAATTCAGTTCGAGAGTGATTCCGAACTAGTATTTCCCTTAGTTTGTGTGATACGAGGACTTGATAGCAGAGTATGCCAGCACCATAGATCTTATGTGGGGTGCCGTTGGTATATATATTATATGCGTGGCTAATATGTATACATATATTTATATGGGGACTTTTGACTGTGCGTATAAGTAGATAAGTAATGAATAAATGCTTCAACTTTATTATAAGTGTTCGGGAACTTTATAACGATAATGATGTTTTAAATTACGTATATAATCCTAAAGAGAATGATTTCCTAAAGTAAATATCATAACCTCACTTTTCACATGATAAAACCTTATGGAGAATAAGATAGGGAAATTGATGAGATTTATTAGCACGGTAGGTGTGCACACTAGATGAGAGGTGAGAAATCTCAAGAGAGTGTCGCATTCTAACATGGTCGTTGCATTAGCAGGTAAGCGTTTTAAATACTTGCTAAACTATTTTAAACTGTTTTACACTCAGGCTCTGACCCGTTTCCTGTTATCTCTTTTCTCTTGTATATATATATGTATATATTTCAGTTGCCCAGCCACTGGGGCGTCTTGCGTTGATTCTTTGGACCGGACGCGCTGCAGCTTATGTGGGAGTTACAGGACATTGCCTAGACGACCTCGATGTTGTATCTACTCTCATTCTAGTTCTGATTAGTTAGGGCATGTGTCACCCGTTTCCTTACTCAGTTGGATTGGTCCAGAGATTATGTTCAGTTATCTCTAGCACTTTTACTCTTTGGGATTTGATTACTGTCAGGATGATTTTTCCATTGTTGTTTTAAAGTTGGTATTGGATTATATGAATGATTAAATTCATGGGTGTTTATTTCCAGTCTTAATAATTGTGTGTATCTTAAACTGTTACTTATTAAAGGTTTTCATAATTGGATTTAATAAAATGGAAATAATGTTTTAAATGGTTTTGACACTTAGCTTAATTATTTAGGGTATTTAAATTGGAAAGTTTATTTTGCGAAAGTGATGCTAAGAATGAACCAACCGTTCACCTTGATTATAATGTAATAAAGGACTGATCACCCGGTATTTAATTAGGCGGAGTGTTACAAAAGAAATGTAAGGTAATAAAAGATTTTTTTAACTATACCGTAATATTTAATAAAACTATTTGAAACGTTAAAAACGATAATAAAATAACATTTAAAAACTTTTAAAACATTTCAATTTACATAATATTTTATTATTGTTTTACATAACTTTTATTTTATTACGGTTTTACCTAACTGTTACAATTTACATAACTGTTATTTTATCACTTTACACTTTTTAACTAATTGTTTTAATTTTGGAATAGTATTTTTTTTAATTTACAGAATATTATGCTCTTTATTTTTCTAGAATTTATCATTTTTAAAAATTATAAAATGTTATAAAGTATCTCAAATTAAAAATAACATTAAAAATAAACTATTTTCTAAAAAGAAATCAAAACAGAGTATTACGTTTTTTAATATTCGAAATATTAAGATTTTTAATATTCAAAATTAATATTTTTTTTGTAAAAAATGGGATATTGCATTTTTTTAATATTCAGAATATTAAGTTTTTTTTTTAAAATTTTCAAAACTAAAAAATAGTAAAAACAGAATATTATGTTTTTTAATTTCATAATATTACATTTTTTTATTATCCAGAATATTAGTTTTTTTTTTATTTTTTCCATATTTTTAAGATTATTTTAAAATTTTTAAATGTTATTGTGGGGACCAGACCATAATTGGGCCCAATCGAGGCTTGTCCGCCCAAGCCCAACAGCGTTTGAGGCATGTCTGGCACATTTTACTAGTGAGATGGATTAATACAAAGATTTATCACGTGGATAATTGCAAAACAGTTATCATTTGAATAAGCTCACATAGATATTGCAAAATCTCGAACGAGATATTCAGGAAATCACCACACGAGCCAACAGCAAACAAGGGAATTCCTTGAATAATTAAACCACTATAGTTTTACGTAGCTATAAATACAACTCGCACCCTAGGGCCAAAGGGGATATAATTTTCGTACTTTGAGAGAAGTTAATAAAAATCCAGTGACCTCTCCGTGGACGTAGGCAATTTGTCAAACCACGTATATTTGTGTGTTGTGTGTGACATTTGCTAGATTTTTCTTTAATTATTTTCTAGAATTTATTAATTATGATTATTTGCTCACAATTGGTGCCATCTGTGGGAAAGGATTTCTTTTTTACGAATGCAGTCCCTACAAAAAAATAGCTACAATGTCTCACCACCCAAACAATGCACCCCAACTTGGAGATATGCAAGTTGATTTGGCTCCACTGAGGGTCAGGTCTGGGGTTCGTCAAGATGATAACCCAAGGTTTCGACCAGAGCGACAACTTTCCGAGGAGAGCCATGGGTAGCCTAGATCTACCCAGATCTCACGACTGGTCGATGCGTATGAGGTAAGGCTTAACTTAAATAACAAGAGGAGGCAATTCACCTCTAGATTGAAAAGAATTTTTCGCCAGGACCGTAAACGTCGTGCTCGGACTCCTAGCCCTCAGGAGAGAAAGACTCGCAACTGAGGAAAGATCACCAGGCGCAACCAAGAGCGTTCAGAACATGGAAGTCATCAATGGGAGTGCCACAGAGACAATGAGCGCCACAAGGATGTCATAAGGAGTTTTTTCCGAAGGGAAATGGACCAGCACCCAGCTCATTGAGGAGCTAGATTTATGAAGGATCTGGGAAGGAGAGCTCTAATTACCCAGATGAAGTCTCCTTTCTCAAGGGACATTAAGGAGGAGGATCCCCCGAAGAAGTTTGCAACACCCCGATTCAAAATCCATGATGGCAAGACAGACCCCATAGATCATGTTCGATAATATAGGCAGTCGATGACCTTATAGAGTCATAACAATGCCTTGATGTGTCGTATTTTTCCTTCCAGCTTGGGTGATGTTTCCCAAAAGTAGTTTGAGAGTCTAATTCACATATCCATTAAGATCTTCAAGGTTCTCATTAAGGCCTTCACTGCTCGCTTTATAACTAGAAGCTCACACCCGAAGAGGATGAACTCACTTCTCACAATGAAGAAAAAGCCATAGGAGACTCTGCAAGAGTACGCTAAGCATTATTAGGAAGTTTTCAATGTGGTGGAAGATTGCTCAGAGCAAGCCGTCGTGGCATCCGTCAATATAGGTCTACTGTGACAACACGAATATAATTATGATTAATTATATTTGAATCATGTTTAGATTATGTGATATGGATAATGTGTTATTAATATATTTAATGTTAAGTTATTATGTTTAGTCTAATCCTACCTTCATAAAGCATGAAATATCGAATTAGTTACAAACATAAAATTTTGAGGTTTTCGGTAGGAATGTTCATGTTGGAGACTAGTTTTCACCTTTATAACACACAATTGACTTGAGGTAAAAACTAGATAATTGTAGATATGTGAATTAGGTTTGTAACACAACAAACGATGCCTCAAACGTACATTCAAGTGAGAAGATATCGTCTTTTTACGATCAAGGGATAAAGTCGTCATTTGGCCTTAAATGATATTTTGTCTTATATGGCGCCACATGTTATATTTTGATTGGACCAAGGGGAGGTGCCCTTATGCCGACTTAGAACCCTTGAAATAAGATCCTCCTTCAGGCCAAATTCATCCATTAGAGAGTTGTAACACCCGCTTCTTAAAATAAGAGGTGGCCAGCCCAGTATTCCAATATATATAGGATTTATAGATATTCCATTATTAGCATCACTGTCGTGGAATAATAACATGAGATAAACACCAATTATTTTAGAAAATGGATGTCAAAATAAATTAGTAAGTTGAAAAAAAATCATTTAGACAATCCACTTTAAAAGAAGGTGGATATAAGTAAGACACATAACAGTTTAACAAACATATACAACACTAATAACCGAATAAGCTCTCGATTAACAGACCATTACAAGAGGTTACACCGAGTATTAAAATAAAGATAAACATCACAGTATATAAGCAATTACAAAACGTGGCTAACACTCCCGAATGTTTAGACAGATCATAACTAGAATACACAAAAGATATAAGAGTCTAATATAAATATCCTACAACATCAACAAAAATGTTATAGCTCCCGAGACGCTTGGATGGAAAGTTCAACACGGGCGTCCTTGCGGCGAAGCACCTGGGCGTAAAGAGAAATCATGCAGAACAAGGAGAAATAAACGGGTCAGGGCCCGGTTTGATATGATACACATGTGAATAAAATGCATGATAGTTATGGTTGACTAACATATGAATAAACTTAACTCGCTCTCCACAATAAGAATAATCCTCACCTCTCATCTAAATGCACAACCTAGCTCAATGTCAGTTACACTATGAACTATGCATTAAAGCAAGAGAAATAACTCAAATTCCATTCTTAATAAGATTACATTTCTGTCTTACACATTATGACATCAAGAGCCCATTCCTCATTAGGAACTTATTCCAAACAATTAATTTATCAAATGCTTTAGCTAATTATAAAATACCACTTTCTTTGAGAATGGTTATAATCATCATAAATAACGATTCTAAGACCATCCTTCCGGGAGTCACCCCACTGGATGCGTCCCTAAATAGCTATCATCTTCCAGGGCCTATCGCTAAGACAACCTGGGCATCCTAAATCGCGTCGCGTGGAAAGAGACCATACACCTTCGACAGTGAGTCATAACCATACCCAGAATTACCTCACTTCGAATAAAATAATATCACAATATAATCACCAGTCCTATGGCCGAGGGCTATATTCACCCTGCTTGCACTAGCCAGGGGACATCACCTCATTCGAATTACTTCCTTTATGATAGCATTTGGAGAGGTGTGTATACAAACAATAATCACAAGGTATGCTAAGGAAATGTGCACTACATTATAACCGGAGCCATAAGCGTTTATCAGTATGAATTATAAACCATAATATATAAATTTCCCCATGCCAGTAACCTAGAGTTAACAATGTCTCTATGAGCCACTCAATGTGATTTCCCTCATTTAGTTCTCTAGAACTTCGAATCTATATCATCCTACTCTCCCCTAGTCCTGCACTAGTTTACTAAATAAATAAATACCTTAACTTCTATTTCAATCGCTTCCGAACTAAGCCCAATACCCCCTTCTAGTTTAGAGTATTTAACTCCCTAATCTAAGACTAAAATACTCAATTTTACTTCATAAGAGAAGGTTCCTAGGACCTAAATCTAAAAGAAAAGGGCTAAAAACTAAGTTAGAAAATCCCTCAAAACAGCAAGATTTTGAATCGATTCGCCCTAGGGCCTAATCGATTCGCCCAAAAGCGAATAGATTCGGCTGAGGAAACCAACACTCTGTCTCACGCCGAATCAATTCGGCCTTAACCCGAATCAATTTGACTCCCCAGACCTGTAACCTCCCTTCTTAGCGAATCAATTCGCTGGGGGGGGGGGGGGGGGGAATAGATTCTCCCCAACAAATTTGGCAAGTTGGGGGCTACGGGTTATGAACCCTAATTTACCTAAAACTCAATCTTCTTTTCTCAAATATCAACCAAATAAACTCATATGAACCTCAAATCATTTTTAAACCAACAATACTTATTAAAACCAACATAAATTAAATCCAATACCATATTTAAGGGTCTAAACACCAAATTCATCAAAACCCATAAATAGGAATTCTCAAGAATACAACTAAAATGCAAATTATTCACACTAGATTATATATTTGCAAGTTAGAAACTTGCCTTGAGGTTGAAATCTCGGATTTTCTTCCGATAACGAAAAATTCAAGCTCCAATTCTTCAATTTTCCCTCTTTCTCTCCTTTATCTCTCAATTTCTCAATTTCTCTCTCTCTCTCTCTCTCTCTCTCTCTCGGTTTAAGACATAAATGAGAATAAAGTGGGGTTGGAAGACTTAAATGCCCATTAACATTAAATTCCATCTTTAAATGTTACTACACAATTTAAAATGACTCGTAACTACATAATTAAGTCTTAACCGGTCAAAAGTACCCGGAACCCAAAAATACAACATGGGACTTATTTTGACTATCTCGACTATTTCCGAACTAACCGCACCCTCAAAATCGGCATCCGGGATAATATAAATTATTTCACGTTCTTTCATCATTTTAAATCATAACCGTCGCTTTAGTCACAACGACGCAATAAAACATAATATGATGCTATTTACATTCACTAAATGGTAAATATGCAAAACTTAGTAATTATTACTTCTTAAATCGCTTAACATAATATTTACTCCAACTTCCTTTTCTTTAATAAATTAATCCACATGGTAAATTAATGTAAAACCATTTCTCAAAATTATGGGGTATTACAAGAGTTTGGCTTAAGGAGAGAGAATCGGGAAGTTTAGGAAGAAAGCGAGGAGGAAAAGTTGGAGAAAAATCCATAGGAAATTACGTACAAGCCCCTAAGGTAATTCCACCCATTAATCTTGTTATTTTTCTTATGTTTCTGATTAAGATGATAGAAATCCTTGATTGTTTATTGACCTTTCATTTTTTGGTGTATAAGTATGGAAGTTTAAGCAAAAATTGAACGTGTAAACCCTTAAAATTACTTCGTTTAGTAACATTGTTTATTCAAACTTCCATATATTTTCATATACTTATTGGAATTGAGAAAGTATAGTTGGAGATGAAACTATACTCAAATATTTATAGCATATCCGAAAATTATGTAAAAATAACAAAAAATGGATCTTGGGTGATAGTTTGAAGTTCAAGTATAAAATCTGCCCCAAAAGAGTAAGTACACATACCACGTGTTTAACGTTTTGCTTGACATAGTAAATGAAATCTAAAAATTATGAGACTTTAAATTGGTATTATTAAATATGTTTGTTGAGTTTGGGTGAAATATCATAGAAAGTTATGATGTAGAAAAATTATGAAAATTCCTAGAAGTGGACTGAATGATAGAGGAGCCTATAGGGCAGATTTGTTATGTAATAACGAAATGGGCATATTTTTCTCTAGGAAACTTGAAATGATGTGTCGTCTTTTGTATTAGAATCCTAATATGATAAGGATTGAATTACCAAGAAGAAATTAAATTATGTTGGGTCTATGATTCGGATATGTTAAATATCTTAGCATGAATCTAGATGGAACTTCATTTATGATGAATGATTTAAATGGAATCATATGATGCTTATGAATTGGGTTATGTTTGAGTTATTCTTTGGATTGTTAATATTAGTATGATGATACTAATATTGAGAGTAATATGAAGGGAAGAAGAATAGGTTGAACATGTACTAGATAAAGGCAAGGGAAAAGTCAGTTAAATTACCAAGGTGAGTGTACTTATGATTGTTTCATATATACAAATATATGAATGATATGATAATATGAATATAACTCGAAGAGCAGACTTATTATTGCTAATGGGAAGACTTACAATTGCCAATGGGCAGACTTAGTATTGTCAATGGGCAGAATTACTATTGCCAATGGGCAGACTTATTATTGCCAATGGGAAGAATTACTATTGTCAATGGGAAAAATTACTATTGCCAATGGGAAGAAATACTATTGCCAATTGGCAGAATTATTTGGGTCTTGTGATCCAGGATTTGTTATTGCCAACGGGCAGGGCTGTTTGGATTTTATATCAACATATTTGATATAAAATAGTTAATTCATTGCAGTACATGATTAGTTGGATCTAATATCCACAGATTTGATATAAAACAGTTAATGCATTGCAGTGCAGGATTAGTTGGATCTAATATCCACAGATTTGATATAGAACTGTTGTTTCATTTCAGGGAAGGAGTACCTCACTAAGCTTAATGCTTACGGTTTATATTTTAACATTTTCAGGGTTGTACGATGCCAACTAGGATATCATATGATCAGTGATTTGAGAGTTACACCAATAGAAAGAGATGGGGATTAGACATGGGGATTTTGTCATTGTCACACTGAGGTTTTACTAGACTCGCACATCTTATAGATTGAGTTAGCATGGATTGATTTGATGAATGCAATATTTAATTATAGTTAACCATAATATAGAATATTCGCTTAATTATGACTCTGATGTTAATTATGTTATGGTACAAAGAACATGACTATTTTTATTGTAAATGGGAAAAAAATATTTATAAATGAATTATATTTCGAATGGACTGAAGATTATGATTTAATCATAATATAAATAAAATGATTAGAATTGATTTGGGTTTGGGGTGTGACATTTACCCCCTACATTCATGCTGTACCAATCCCTCACTAAGAAGGAAAATGATAATATTAACGATCTCATGTCACGTATTGAAAAATACACCAAGGAGGAGGACGTGGTCCATACCAGTCAGGTTGAGAATGGTTGAGCCAAAGCAAACAAATGGGTGATAGGGAGAACAATCCCAAGAATGGAAACAAGAAGAAAAACGGTGCCAAGTATGGGGGCAAAGTTGATTCATACAAAGCTTTTTAAGCCATTAACACAGTTTTTAAGGAACCGATCTATAATATTTTGGGGAAGATCAAGGATTAACAGTTCTTTAAGTGGTCAAAGAAGATGGGAGGGGATCCAACCAAGAAGAACAACACGCTCCGATGCGTGTGTCATAAGGAAAATGGGCAGAAGATTGAGAACTGTGAGGAGTTGAAATCTCACCTAGAGGAGTTGGCTTAGGCTGGGCATTTGAATGAATACATAGAGAAGAAGTTTGATAAGGTTACCGCTAATAGAGACCAAAAACTAGATAACGTCATTGATGATGACATAGGACATAAGTTTGTGATGATAGATGGGGCATCCGACCTCAAGCTGATCCAAGGAAATGTTGTTTGGATAGAGCTCAAGAAGGTCACAGCCGTGATGAAGGCCTTCCAGATAGATCTCGCCAAAATCCAGGTTGGAAAACGTCGACGACTAGAGTACATCGACTAAGATAAGCATATTTTTTTCACGTAGGAGGATTTGTTTTGAGTAAGAACCCCACACCACGATGCGCTGGTAATCACTCTCAAAATTAAAAATTGGGATGTGGATAAGTTACTAAGGGACTGGGAGAGCTCCTCGGAGGTGATGTACCTGGATCTCTTCCACAAGCTCAAGCTCAAGAGATCATATCTTAAGGAAGGGACTGTCCCTTTGGTTAGCTTTACAGGAAAGATGATCATGCCATTGGGAAAGGTGATCCTTCCAGTGAGGGCAGGTAATATTTTGAACCTAATTGAGTTTTTGGTGGTCAATATTGATTTGCTCTATCACACCATTCTCGATAGGGGTTAGCTCCATGCCATGAGAGTTGTACCTTCTACTTACCACAAAAAGCTCAAGTGTATCATAGATCGAGACATAATGGAGATAAGAGGCGACCAAGCCATTGCTTGGAAGTGCTACATCATCGCCATTAGGCCCAAGCAGGAGAAGAAGAAAGATAATGAGGTTATTTCGGAGATGGCATGATATGGAGCCACTCCATTAAAATAGTAATTATGACATAATATACTAGGGGTGGAGGAGATTAGGATCCACACCGCTAATAGGATTGTTGAAAACCTGAAAAAGGTTATTTTTTATGAAAGCCGAACGGAGAGGAATTTTTTTATCGAGACAACACTGGCTGACCATGAGAGAAAGGAGTTGGTTGCCTTTTTGAAATGCAACTTAGACGTATTTATGTGGGAGCCATTTGACATGACAGGGATTGATCCTACCATCGTCTATCATCATCTCCACGTGGATCCAACATTCGAACCGATCATATAAAAAGCTCGTCGAACAGCCCCAGAGAAGGCAAAGGCGGTAGAAAAAGAGGTAGGAAAACTTATGGAGGCAAGGTCTATTAGAGAAGTTCAATTCCTTAATTGTCTCTCCAATCCAGTCATAGTCTGTAAAAGCAACAGTAGCTAGAGAGTTTGTATAGACTTCACCGACCTTAATAGGGCTTATCCTGAAGACAGTTTTCCCCTTTCGAAGATAGATCAACTGATTGATGCCATTGCAGCTCATGAATAGATGAGTTTTCTGTATGATTACTCGAGATACCACCAGATTCCTCTGTTTGTCCCCAATCATGACAAGAATTCATTCATAACACCATTAGCTTGTACCGTTATAAGGTCATGCCATTCAGCCTTAAGAACGCTAGAGCCATTACCTAGAGACTGGTCACGAAGATATTCAAACATTAAATGGGGGAATAATTAAAGTATACATTGACGATATGCTCGTTAAAAGCAGGAGTAAGGAAGACCATCTTGGAGACTTGATCAACACCTTTGAAATCCTCAGGCGCTGCCGAATGAAGCTCAACGCGAGTAAGCGATCTTTCGGGGTCCAGTTAGGAAAATTTCTAGGTTACCTGGTTAGCAAGAGGGGAATTATGGTCAATGTAAGGTCATTTTTGACCATTGTCAATATGTATGTCTACGCCATTACACCGTTGAGGAAATTCAAGATCGAATCTACATCAATGGATCCAAATATCAAAGCATCATGAACTTGGTAAAGATTTTCTGGTAAACCGGACCGATCCGGCATCAAAACAGACCGATCCGGTTTGCACCAAAACCAGTAAACCTCGGATCGAAGCCTAACCGAAGAAGCCATTTTAAAAAATGAACCGATCCACCACCGAACCGATCCGGTATCAAAATCGGACCGATCCAGTTCCGATAAACACGAACAAATCTGTTTAGATTCTTTCCACAAAGTTTCCTTTAAATATACCTATTTCGGGGGTTAATTTTTCAAGACTTTGATAGACGATTTTGAGAGTCCAAACACTTTTAGTCTTCATATTTTTGAGTCCCAAGACTCATGTTTTGATTCACACAACTTTGCCAAACCTTTGTGAATCCATTTACAACCCAAGAACATAACCTTGTGTTTGTTCATACTCTTGTGGAGAAGACCGTCCTTCTTCATTGCTACCCTCCTGGAAAGGGAAAGTTCCATCCGCTGACTACAGAACCAACACCCGCGGGTATTTCTGTGTCACTATATTTTCATTGTAATTTGTGTAATCGTATTTTACAAAATTATAGTGAAAATAAAAGGTTTTGCCCCTTTGGGGGATTTTTCCTCACATGTGTGTGTTTGAATGTTCTTTTATATTTTTATCATCCTATTCAATCACATATAGATGAATGTTTAAGACTTAATTGATAAAAACTCAGTTTAATTAAATAATATCTCAATTTGAACGCACGCGCACTCTTTCAATCAATCTAGATTATATATATGTTATCAATAGTGTTCAACCACCGAAGATGTTGCACGACATCCAAAAGCTCACTGGGATGCTCGTAGTGCTCAATCACTTTATTTTGAAGTCGTCCGAGCATTATCGACCATTTTTCTAGTTGCTCAAGAAGGAGACATGACTCACCTAGAACAATGAGTGATTAAGGTTACTCGAAGAGATCAAATCTTACCTGAGTAAGCCTCCATTACTGACGATTACTGATCAAGATAACCTCCTCTACCGCTACCTAGCAATCTCTAACCATGAGGTTAGATCCTCCTGGTTTGCGAGAAAGAGACAAAATAGTTTTCTATTTATAATATCAGCAAAACACTCATGGATGCTGAGCAACGTTACTTACCAATGGAAAAATTGGATTGTGCATTAATGATTGCTTCCCGAAAGCTTAAGCATTACTTTGAGGCCCACTCCATTACTGTAATTACCTCCTTCCCAATTAAGGTTATCCTTCATAAAGCCGAGCTTTCTGGACAAATGTAAAAATGGTAGATAGAACTTAGGAGGTTTAACATTCACTTTCAACTAAGGACAACAATCATGGGGCATATTTTAGGCAACTTTATTGTAGAATTCACATGAGATGGTCCTATCGACCAACAACTGGCTGATCACTCAAAGATATGTGAGCAGGCTCAGGCCTAAAGCTAGACATTATATGTTGATGGTGCCTCCAATTCCAAAGGATCAGGCGTAGGAATTATCCTTGTAACTCCAGATGACGCAATGATTGAGCAGGGGATCAAATTGGGCTTTAAAGCCTCCAACAACGAGGTCGAGTATGAAGCAATTATAGATGGCCTGCTCAAGGCCTATTTATTGGGGGAAAATTGGCTCAAAGATGATAGGATGGAAACCTACATCGTGGTGGTGTGTGAGCTGATGACAAAATTTGAGGAAGTCTACATTCAACAGTTTTCCTGAGGGCACAATAGTTGGACGCCTTAGCAGCCTAAGCTTAGCAGTAGACTTCGATCTCAGGAGAATAATCGAAGTGGAATTCCTTCTCAAGACGAGTATTGATAAGACAATGATCCCCAAGCACATGGCCTCCGAGCACATTCTCTCCATTGAGAAGGGTCCTAGTTGGATGGATCCAATCATCTCATACTTGCAAAATGAAACACTGCCGACCAATAAAAGACTGACCCATTAAGTCAGGGTGAAAGTTGCTCGTTTCTAATTGGACCCTGGGGGCAAACTATATAGGAGACCCTTCACAGGCCCCTACCTCCAGTTAGGGATGGCAATGGGTCGGGTATGGGACGGGTTTGTCAAAACCCAAACCCGCCCCACAAAAAAAAATATTAACCCTCCCTTCCCCGTGACCCGAGACGGGTTATGATTTTAAACCCCAAACCCATTTAAGTATAACCTCATCAAATCCCCAAACCCATTTGTCGGAACCCACCCCGCCCGACGAGTTAGAACTCGAAATTTATTTAAAAAAAATAGATATTATTATATAAAAATAAAGGTGACTTTATAAGCAAATAACAATGCCTCAACATCAATTTTTAAGCCTAAAACTTCAACATCAATTTAAAATTCTCGATAATTAAGATGTTTCAAATAACACAATTTAAAATGCCAAACTACTAAGTTTAAAACAACATCAACTATCACAAAATAAGTCTCAAACAACATCAACTATTACAAAATAAGTCCTAAATAACATCAACTACCACAAAATAAGTTTCAAACAACACAAGTCCCAAAAGTCCTGAATATAGCAAATATTACACAAAAGTCTCAAATAGCTTGACTATCATCTTTTGCAATCTCCTCTCCTGCTCCTCCTCCTCCTCATCAACTCAAAGCTAAAAAAAAAATTAAAACATATTTAGAAAAGTAATAAATTAAAGAGAATTTAAAATATGAATTTAAAACAAAAAAAAAAATCATAATAGATTTTTACTTGCATTACCTCTTCATTAAATTTCCATGGGATCGAACTCCTCATCACAAACTGTAGGCCTTGAATACATGGTAGAAGCATCATCTACAAAAAAAAAACATTTAATTAATGAAAAATTCTTACACATTATTAAAGAAATTTATTTTAAACCATTATACCTTGAATATCGTTCCATAACCAATCTTGTGTGCACATCAACACCTCTAAAACAACCGCACTAAGTCGACTACGCTGAGTGCTCACCATTCGACCACTTGTGCTAAATGCTGATTCTGAAGCCACGGTGGATTTTGGAATAGCCACGGTACCATAAATGCATCATTAGTAGAACAATTATCTACTGTAATAGTAGGCACTTTCCTATTCAAATTCTATTCTAATAAACAATTCATCAACACATCACAAATAATATCTTTCATACGCGGAGTGGGCACATAAACAAACCTACGCATGAATAATTATATTAACATATTAAATTGTGATGAAACATAATTATTTAAAAAAATGAGGTAAAAAGAAGAAACATACCCTATTATAAAATTTCTCAAGCACCAACGTTCATCAATAAAATGTGTCGTTATATCCATATACCCTCTCTTTTGACTCGAAGACCACATATCCATGGTGATTCCAATGTGACAAGAAAGCTTATCAAATAACCTGTAAACTTTTGCTTTCTACGATTGGTACATTTTTAATATGTCGCTTTAATGGTGTTTCGAGATACATTTTTAAAAATAGGTTGAAGGCTACTAACAAACTTCTTAAATCCGACATGCTCAACAATACTAAGGGGATATTCATGTAAAATAATTGTACTTGCAAGTTCTTTTCTAGACACATCTTGATCAAATGTAAAATTATCAAACTGTGCTTTTCTATCGAATTTTTTTTGAGTTTGAATCTGAAATGGATCACGATTATCAATATTTTGATGTTTCTTACACCTAGTTAAGTGCATTCGCAAATGGTTGGTCCCATTTCTACTTCCGACCTTAAGTTTTGAATGACAATGATGGTATATTACAAATGTCCCCAAATTATCTTTAATCCTTTCAAAATTATTCCAAACAGAAGATGTAAATTTTGTTTTTTTAGGAGAAGATTGAACAACTGGATTAACACCATGTGTTTGTGTGGATGGGGTGGAACTAGGTACCAGTGTTGATTCAGTTTGTGCCTCGAAAATGGTATTTTTGCCTTGAATTGATTCACTCATTTTTTGAAATAAATATAAATTGATAACCTATTTTTTATTAAAGTATCAGAGAAAATAAGAAAAAAAGACAAAAAAAAAATTTCAGAACAATATGTGAAATAATTCAACTAGTGCAATCCATTTATAAATTCCAGAATTTGTGATGTTAACAATCAATTAGACCCACGCTGATGTATACAGTTTTGGAATAAAAAAGATCCACGGTATATAAACAAAAAGACCCACGTTGTATATATCTTGATCAAATGAAAAAGTCCCACAGTCTTTGAATCAATTATTCCCCTTCTTTGTCACAAACACAAAAATAAACATCTTGTCACTTTAACCGTCTTGAGCAAAAAAACTCATGCTGATTTGTATACGCTGTTGTATACAGATCCTTAAAAAACTCACACTGAATCCTTCAAAAAACTAACCTGAGAGTGAGAGTTTAGAGAGGCGAGATGCGAGAGAGACGCGCTGTTGTGTGGCCGCTGCTATGTGGCCGACACCGGCCTGAGAGTGAGAGAGATAAATGGGTTTGAGGTTGAGACGCAAGAAGAGAGCGGATGGATTGAGAAATGGGTTTGACCTAGGTTTCTTTCTTAATTTTATTTATATATGTGGTGGGTGTGTTATTCACTTAGTATAATAAGGATATATTAGTAAATTTACTAAATGGGGCGGGGCAGGGCAGGACAGGTCTAGCATATTCTGATAAAACCCGAACCCGTTCCGTTTAATAAACATTTTTTTAAACCCAAACCCGCCCCTATTATTTTAAATGGGTTTTTAACCCATCCCATTAGGGGCGGGTCAGGTCGGGAACCCGACGATTCGATTTAAATTTCTATCCCTACCTCCAATGCGCACACCTAAAGGACATCGACCAAGTTCTCTACAAACTTCACGATGGGATTTGCGAGAGTCATGCAAGAGGAAGGTCCTTAGCATTTTGAGCAATCAAAAAAGGCTACTGGTGGTCGTATATGTAGAAAGACGCAAGTGTTTATGTTCAGAAGTGAAAAAAGTGCCAAAAATTCTCTCTCATGGTCCAACAATCAGCTAACGACCTAAGGTCATTGACCAGTCCATGACCATTTGCACAATAGGGATTGAATATTGTGGGACCACTACCTACTGCGCCAGGGAATCGCAAATACTTACTGGTCGGCACAGACTATTTCACCAAGTGAATTGAGGCATAACCACTGGTGAACATCAACGATGCAGGCATGATAAGGTTAATTTGGAGGAACATTATAACTTTATTAGGGGTACCAAGGGCCATCATTATTAATAATGGCACACAATTTGAAAGTGGACCTTTTCAAGGTTTCTGCGATGAGCACGGAGTTAAGCACCACTTCAGTTCAGTGGCGTATCATAAAAGCAACGACCAAGCAGAGGCCTCCAACAAAATAATGCTCGATGGCCTAAAAAAGAGGCTGGAATGGGCAAAATGTGCTTGGGTAGATGAGCTTCCTCGTATCCTCTAGGCGTATCTCACTATGCTGAGAAGGCCAATCGGGGAAATGCTATTCACCCTCACAAATGGAATGGAAGCTGTGATTCCACTTGAAGCTCGTCACTTGGCTGAATGATGATGCCCTTCGCGCTGAACTTAACCTGGTCGACGAATGAAGAGAGCAAGCTATGATCAAGATGGACTTATACCAGCTATAGACACCCCATTCTGTTAACCCCTAAAACTCTTCTTAGGTCCCTAGCACCTCCCTGCATCACTACAAACCCAAGTCATACCCCGGGTACTGACCTAAAAGCTATCGAACACTCCTAGGCTCCATTTAACCAAAAGTCAAACTCTTCATCTCGATTGAGACTGAATGAATCTTCGAGGGGCACTGAAACCCCTTTCCAACGGTCCGCCCAGTGCATGATTCTGACTTACCATGCGGACAAATGACCCATTTTCCCCCAAAACTTGATCTAGAGGCCACCGAACGCTCCCGAGCTCCGTTTGACATAAGTCAACTCTTCAGCTCAACCGAGACTAAATGAATCTTCGAAAGGCATTGAAACTCCTTTCCAACGGTCCGTCCCGTGTGCGATTCTGACTTACGGTATGGACGAACGATCCGTTTTACTCCGAAAGGTCATCAAATGTTTCTAGGGCACGGTTGACCAAAGTTAACTCCCCAAACCAGGTCAAACTCTTTGGAATGTCGATGTACATCTCCTAACCTTTCTAATGGTCCACCCCGTGCGCGATTTCGACTTACCATGCGGACGAACGATCCGTTTGCGTCCGAATGATTTCCCATCCAATGGACCAACGAGCGCTTCCGAGCCACATTTGACCCTGTAAGGACATAATTTTATAAATGTCCGAGGTAGAATCGAGGATTTATAAGTTTTCCCTAGATCACAATTTGTATGTCTGATACCGCTACATTCGGCACGTCATCACGATCATCCATGACGGCCTTTATCCGAATTCATGCATCCATCATCTTCACATATGAATCAAGCTACATCTACGTACTGCTCAACCGTTTTCCACAAACTCCACGACACATTATCAGTAAAATGATTAATTGGAGTTGTTTAGATTTGCATAAATATTTGGGAATTTTTTCGAAAATATTTTTTAAAGTCTGAAATTATTTTTTATCAAATGCAGAATATTTTCTATGCAGAAATGGACTTTTTTGGGAAAGCGTGCTCGCTCAAACGACATAGACTGTCGTTCGCGCGAGATCAGCATGTCGTGCGATCTCGTTCGAACGACAGCTGTCTTCGTTCAAGCGATGATCTCGTTCGAACGACGCCGCTGACCTCGATTTCTGTGCCAAATGCTGTCACCACTTCTTGTTGGACAAAATGATTTTACAGCATGTTCAGCAAAATTCGGCCCTTATTATGCCATGTTTTCTTAAAGTTGTTTTTAAAGGTTTTTAAGTTTACTTATAAAAGGAAACTTCTTCCCATTTATTCAATGCACAACATAAAACCTTCAAATATCATTTCTACTCATTGAGGAGTATTTTATGGAAAAGGTGGTATCTTCTTCATTGCTGCCCATCTGGAATTCTTGCGGGAGATTCCAGCCGATGACATCGGAATCGACACCTGTGGGTATTTTCATATGTCATAATTATTTTCATTATAATTCGTGTAACCGTTATTTACAAATATACTGAAAATAATATGGTTTTGCCCTACAGAGATTTTTCCTGATATGTTGTGTCACATGCTTTATATATTTATTTGATAAATAATCTAGATGCATGTTTTTAGGATTTAATTAAAATACTGTGTTCAATTAAATATCTTCTTAATTTTAAACGCATGTTTAGGGGCTGTATTTATTTTGTTTAAAAATAGACTCTAATTAAAAATGGTTTACTTGGAAACTTGCGAATAATTTTTATTCGATATCACACACCGCGTTTACGACGCACTTTTCAAATTGATATCAGAGCGGGTTGCGCTAATTTATCGCGTGATCCTGACTTTTCAAGGATTTATTTTGATACAATTTGACTTCTCACGTCGTGAAATTGGTATCAGAGCGGGTTGCGCTAATTTATCGCGTATTCCTATTTTTCATAAAATAGTGTGATATTGATTTTTTTTTTATAAAAAAATCTGTTTTGTGTTTATTCGCAATTTTTCCAATGGAACGCCCATCTAACGAGGAGCCTATTTTTGAAAAAGTTCATGACCGTGCTGAAAAATTAAAAAGTTTGAATTTGAAACTTTGCAAAAGAATTAAAGTTTTGAAAAAAGAAAATTCTCTCTTTAAATGTAAGATTGAATATTTGCAAGCATTTCAAACTCAAAGTGATATTTATCGTGAGCACTTTGGTAATTTGCGTATTGATTTTGATTCTTTGAAAATTTCCAAAAAGAAGAGTGATGTGAAAGTCCTAGTTTTAGAAAAGGAATTGGAGGACTTAAAAAATTCTAGGGTTCCCGTTTGTGCCGTCGAGGATAAAAAATTAATCGATGATTTTACAAAACGTGAAAAGACTCTTAGGGATAAGTTTGTTTTAATTGAGGGAGAGAGAGACACGCTTTTAGGAATTGTTGAAAATTTAAAAAAAGCGCCCCTTAATTTGGAAGGGTCTAATTCTTTGATTGAATAAAATAATTTAAAGTTAAAAAATGATTTAAACGATTCAAGTAGGTTTGATAGAGATGGTAATGGCTCATTTTGTTCTCATGCTTCTAGTCCTAAAGCCAAAACCATAGTTTGTTTTAGAGGGTCAATTAATCCCAAGGACATTAGAAAAAATCACACTTTAGGTAACATTCCTCCCATTTACACATGTTCACATTGTGGTAGGAAAGGTCACCTTAGGAGATTTTGTTTTGATCTTGGAATATGTCCACTACACCAAATGGCCAAAATGTCACCTTTCAGCCGGCCACCCTTGTCACGGTCATTGACCGTGACAACAAACACGCATTTTGTGTCACGGTCATTGATCGTGACAAGAAATTGTCACGGTCAATGACCGTGACAATTGTTAAAATAATTTTCATGGTCAAGGACCTTGACACGACCGTGATAATGTCTTCAGTAAAAAAGCCCTAGGCTTCTTTTTTCCCTCCGTTGTTTTGGTTTCCCTCCCTCTCTCTCTCTCTAAGCGATTTCTGCTCTCTCTCTCTAAGGTATATTTTTTTCTCTCTTTCTCTTTTATTTCTATACGTGTGTGTATGTGTGTATATATATGTGTGTATATGTATGTGTATGTGTGTGTATGTGTGTGTATATGTATGTGTATATGTGTGTGTATGTGTGTGTGATGGTGTGTGGTGGGGGAGGGGGGTAGGGGGTGGGTGGGGTGGGGGTGGGATGAGGGGTGTGTGTGTGTGTGGTGGAGAAATTTATTTTGATTTATCTATGATTTGCTGAAACTTAATGGATATTTGATTTTTGCATATCATTATAAATCAAACTGTTGCATGTCACGGGTATTTACTTTTTCTCATGTGTGTAGGTATAAAGATGATATCTATTGGATTGCACACCCTTATAAGAAAAGCTTTGGGAGTTTCTGGCATGTTGAAGATTTGAATATGTTGAAGTTTGATTGAGGACATGTCATTTAGTATTCTCAGTTCGAGGGTTTAATGGGGATATTATCGTATATGTCATTTGTTTTGGGGAGATTGCATACTTCGGATTTTTATGTATGTACCGGCATAGACATAGGGGGAGATTTGTCAGGACATAATTTTATAAATGTCCGGGGTAGAATCGAGGATTTATAAGTTTTCCCTATATCACAATTTGTATGTCTGATATCGCTACATCCGGCACGTCATCATGATTATCCACGACGGCCTTTATCCGAATTCATGCATCCATCATCTTCACACGTGCATCAAGCTACATCTACGTACTGCTCAACCGTTTTCCACAAACTCCACGACGCATTATTAGTAAAATGATTAATTGGAGTTGTTTATATTTGCATAAATATTTGAAATTTTTTTCAAAAATATTGTTTAAAGCCAGAAATTATTTTTTATCAAATGCAGAATATTTTCTATGCAGAAAGGGACTTTTTTGGGAAAGCGTGCTCGCTCAAACGACATAGACTGTCGTTCGCACAAGATCAGCATGTCGCGCGATCTCGTTCGAATGACAGCTGTCTTCGTTCGAGTGACATGTGATCTCGTTCGAATGATGCCGCTGACCTCGATTTCTGTGCCAAATGCTGTCACCACTTATTGTTGGACAAAATGCTTTTACAGCATGTTGAGCAAAATCTGGCCCTTATTATGCCATGTTTTCTTAAAGTTTTTTTTAAAGGTTTTTAAGTTTACTTATAAAAGGAAACTTCTTCCTATTTATTCAATGCACAACATAAAACCTTCAAATATCATTTCTACTCATTGAGAAGTATTTTGTGGAGAAGCCGATATCTTCTTCTTTGATGCCCATATGGAATTCTTGCTGGAGATTCCAGGCGACGACATCGGAACCGACACCTGCGGGTATTTTCGTATGTCACAATTATTTTCATTATAATCCATGTAATCGTTATTTACAAATTATACTGAAAATAATATGGTTTTTCCCTGCGCGGATTTTTCCTGATATGTTGTGTCACATGTTTTATATATTTATTTGATAAATCATTTAGATGCATGTTTTTAGGATTTAATGGAAATATTGTGTTCAATTAAATATCTTCTTAATTTTAAACGCATGTTTAGGGGTTGTATTTATTTTGTTTAAACATAGTCTCTAATAAAAAATGGTTTACTTGGAACCTTGAGAATAATTTTTATTCGATATCACACACCGCGTTTACGTCGCACTTTTCGGACCCAAAGTCAACTCCTGAACCCCGAAGAAATCCAAAGGACTTTCGAAGGTCTCTGAATTACCTTTTCAACGGTTCGCCCGTGCACGATTCGAATCAATGGTTTGCACTCTGCGACCGATTTTCCAAAAAGGCCTGAAACACACTGCCAAACGGCAGGTTCCAGACCCTGCCTATCGGCAGGTGGCGATAGGCAGGACCAGGTCTATGCCGATCGGCAGTGACCTTGGCCTATAAAAGGAGGCCTTGACCTTATTTGCAAAGGGAGCCCAAATCTGATAGATATCACTCTCAGCAAATCCAGAAAACCTCTCTCGTAGTCAGCGCGATTTCCACACCCAAATCCCTTTCCAACCTTTACTTTTCATCAAACTTGGTGAATTCATTACCATCCATCATCATCCAAGAGCAAGGGCTGCTCCGCAACATTCAAGATCAAGCTCAAGATCTTCAAGAAGGTCCAATTTTCTCAACTCTCTCCTTAAATTCTCATAAATTCGCAATAATTTGTTTTATTACTTAGCACTTTTATTATCTCATCTCACATATCCTAATATACTTTTTATTTAGTATTATTGCACATCTCTTATTTTCATATAAATAAAAACCCAAAAAATAAGAAAAATAGGATTTGCTCATAAATTTCAAGTAGGGATTCTCACACGTTTCTCACAATTTTCTCACAACTAAAACATTTTTTTTCTACACACACTCACAAATAAGAGAAGTCCCCGTTTGGATTGATGGGATAAACCCCACCCCTCGTTTTGCATGCGAACTACGTGGACTTTGATGCATCTATAGGCTATGTTGGCTTCTCGGGGTAAAACCCGAGACTCGAGTCCTATTTTTACTTTTTTTTTCTCATTTTCTATTTTTTAAACTCCATTCTCTTATATTACATATATTTATATATAGATATATTTGTTCTTAGTAGCGTATTATTCTCTATTCATTATCGTTCCATCATAACGATTAACGTAAGGATAATCGCATAAATCCTATTTTCTAATATTATTTTTATTCCCTCCTAAAGATGACTCACTTTATCTCTTCCATGATACAAGTCGAGGATTCATATCTCCACTATATATCCACATGCACACATATCATGGGGAGAATAAAAGGAAAATAGCAAACATTCATGAGAGACCGTAAGGGCGGAATGGGTGCCTAACACCTTCCCATTTCTTAACTTAGCCTCCGGACCCTTCTCGAATCATTTTGGTTTCGTATGCACCAGTATGTGTTTGGATGCCGTCCTTCGAGATGGCTGCCTCTTTTCTTTTGTCTGTTTTGAGTAAAATAGACTAACGACTTTAATATCTTTACATTTTTACACCTCACCACACGATGCCGGCCGAAGTGCTCCCGAGAGGGATGCGTGGGACCTAAGGATCCTCCTTCACGCGCCCGCCCATGGCGAGGATCGGGGATGGCCACAGTGGCGACTCTGCTGGGGATGCCTTTTGAGGGCTTGACTCTATTTACATGGATATTATATTTGTTTATATTTTCCCCTATCTTTTCATGTTCCCCTCTTCCATGCGTACCCCATACTTATGCTTCTATTCACACACTTGTAGAAAATTCTCCATGTACACCTCGCACCACGTGCACCTAGGGTCACATATATCCACATGTTGCATGCATCGCCCATCCATACTTGGTGTACCATTGGTACTTGTACTTTGCTCCCTGTTTGGCATAATCAAGAAAAAAATTCTCATCATAAGATACTAATAAAGAGAATCATGCATGATTCACTCAACATCACCAAAGAGCATTGTTATTGACCAAATTTTACCCAGTAAATGGAGGGTCACTTCGTGATGGGCACTGGTCCGGCAGGGCACAGTTAGCCTAAGTGATATAACTCTCACCTTCCATTGTCCAAGTACCTTTGACGTATATCAGACAGTTCCCCCGCATCGTACCTCTTGACCGAAGTCATCACGGGAGGTATATCACAGGGAATTCATTCACGTACGCTGAGTATATTGAATTCTCTCTCACACATACCGTCCCCACGAGGTATATAGTGAGGTAATTCACGTACGCTCAGGTATATCAAATGGCTTGTCCACATGTACCGATTGCCCGCAAGAGAAAAGATGTATATCGTGGAAGTCATGCCAAGGGGGAACCCTTTCCGATTCACCCAACCAACTGCATACTCGCATATAGGTGTCAAACTTAGGACACACATGTTAGATTGCCAGTTTTAACCCGAAACTCTGCCGAAATTCTGAGTTGGCCCGCCGCCCGAATTTTCACGCATTTTTAAAACGGGACCCTGTCCATGAGCCTGGTTACAAGTCCAGCTGTAGATTTTCATATATCACAAACCCCACTTTCCCAGACTCGGGTCTCGTCCGACATTTCATTTTTGCATTTAGAAGAATTAAATACAAGTGAGAACATAATAATCATAATAATCATGCTGAGTTCCGTCTCTAAAAACATTTATCCCTTCTTTATCAAAAATCCAAAAACATTTCTCTCTTATTCATCAAAAAATTAAAAAATAGTTTCATTCCCTTTTTCTCAAAAATAAATCCCATTCTACGCCTTCTCAGGTCGATCGCAAGCCCTTGGCCTGGCTCCCTATTGGTTTCGGTCTTCAGTCAAATTACCCCGGAGTTTCGTCCGTTCCCCTGCTACTTCTTCCGAGTCCGAAATCCATCCACTTTCTATGGAGAACATAGACCAAGTACCAGTTGTGTAGCCAGATCTGACGACAGTGCTAGCCCATCTTGTGTCCATGATTGACAACCTCCAGACAGAGGTCCGAAAGATGCAACAAACCAAGTTTCCATTCCTCAAGAGCCCGAGGCCCTGTTCCCTCGTGCTATGGGTTCACTCGAGCCTATCTGGGTTCCCGGAGAATATTATCACACTCTACGTACCCCTCCTATTAATAGACCGCCGCATGCCCAACTTCCGATGTCGAATCTCTCCCACCTTGGGGCTAACTTGCCTATGATCGTTGATCCGAAAGAGGAGGAGTTGAATAAAGTAAAAGTGGATCTCAAGATGCTCACCAAGAAGTTCGACCAAGTCAGAATCTTTAGGAATTATATGGACTACACCCACATGTCTCCTTATCCTAAAGCGAGGTTACCCGAGAAGTTCAAGATGCCAAACATCAAGAAGTTAGGAGGAAGTGAACCCCCGATCATTCATCTTCGCAGTTATCACCGTTCAATGACTCTACTAGGGGATTTTGAAGAAGCGATGCCCCAATTGTTTCAGCAAACTTTGAAGGATAGCGCCCTCCAATGGTTTTTGTCTCCCGAAGAGTCCAAAATCTGTAGTTGGGAGGTTGTAGCCCAAGAATTCATGTCACAGTACAAATACAATGAAGAGCTTGAGGTCACCCGTCGTGATTTAGAGCTGCTCAAATAGAACACTGGGGAATCAGTCAGTAACTTCATAGCCTGATGGAGGGAAAAAGCAGCTACCATGACCAATCGGCCATCCGAGGAAGAACAAGTCAATATAGTGAAGAAAACTTCTTGCCCCATGTCTGAGCGACGATGGGAGGACAATACTATCCCCACTTTCGAGCTCTCAGAGAAGCAGGAGTAGAAATCTAGGAAAGCCTTGCAAAAATAGAGGTTGAACCAAAGAAGGTGTTTGGACAGTTCACCCCTAAAAAATATGATAAACCTATTAATGCTGCAGTCTCAACCATCAATAACATCATTCAAATAACCACATCATGGGCACCGAAAAGCCGCCCTGTCCTAGTTCGAAAGGAATACACCGAGCTCCATGCTCCCCTATCCAAAGTTTACCAAGCCCTGTTAAGTTGAAACCTTATCAAACCCTTAGACCGCCGTCCATTGCCAAATCCACTCCAAAGAAACTTCAAGGTAGCCCACTGCACCATTCACCAAACTGCTGGGCATACCACTGACCAATGCTTTCACCTTCGAAGCATAATCCAAGGTCTAATTGACCGAGGTACCATTGCCCCATTATCCAATATTAAGCCAAACACTACTCACAACTCACTGCCAAATCATACTAATGCCATCTTTCTAGAAGAGAACTCAAAATTCGATCCCTCAACTCGAATCATACCCATATACTCTGCTGAACCTCTCCAAACTTGCCCACAGTTACTCCTACACCCTACTAGCCTCGCTGATCAGGAACTGTCACTCCTTAATAGAGCATGCATCGCTGTCTGTACCCATTCTGAAAATAGAAGCATGGAATTGTCAGAAGTGCTAAACTAACTCTTAGAGTTAGGGCTGAAATTGCCCTCATAAATTGTCATTGATTGCCAAAGGTTCAGTACGCTATTCTTGGAAGCAATTAAATGGGTTCGAGAGTCAGACAGTTGGGTAATACCGACCATTGAAGTCAGCTTGGATGATGTCGTCCAAATCATGATAGAATCATTCAGGCAAATCAACAACATTTGCAGTGTCACTGAGTTATTTAATGCTTTAAAACTACAAGGGCTCCTGGTCCCTTCAACCTCACATATCCCCACAGAATGGGAAGACCTATATAAAGAAGCCATTGAAGTTGTGGAATGCATTGACTTTACATCGAAAGACATAATTGTTGCCACCGGATGGGGGGAAGAATCCGAAGATTCAAGTAAAGAATAAGCTTCAGATTAAACTGGCCCGGTAGCCGACATGTGTGGGATGATATCATTTGAAGAACTCCTCGGCGAAAAAAGCAAGGTAGCAGAATAACCCGAGGTTGACGAGGAAATGGGTTTCATGTTCTTCCCTTCTTCAGTAAATCACATGACCAGATCATGGATGCATTACCAGATTCCAAGCTTACCCCCAACCAATGACAAAGGGAATGGTGTTGAAAACCTTCCTATGCCAGAGATGACCATCGAGGAGAGAAAGATCCTCGATCAACTGAAGAAAACTCAAGCTAACATCACTCTATGATGGCTTTTTTATGTCTTCCCAGCTGCGCAGAAACGCTTTGATCAAGTTGATCACTGGACCCACAATTTCTCCCTCTACCACTCCAGAAGAAGCGGTAAATTTGGTCGGATCCTTGACCTCAACCCGAATGCTATCACTTTCCGAAGAAGAAATCCCTAGAATTGGGTCAAATCACAATCATGCACTCAACATCTCCGTCGGAGTTATGGGGAAGGTTGTGCCACTCTCTCTTGTCGATAATGGATCCGCCTTGAATGTCTGCCCATTAAGAACCTTAAAATATTTAGGCCTAAAAGAAAGTGACCTCGCTCCAACCTCTGATGTTGTACGTGCCTACGATAATACCCATCGGGAGGTGATAGGATCCATAAAACTTGTAATAGGGGCTGGCCCTATAAACCCTGTCGTCAAATTCCAAGTCATTGACATCCCAGCCTATTTCAACCTATTGCTAGGATGACCTTGGCTTCATAGTATTAAGGGCATGTCTTCCTCACTCCATCATAAATTGAAGTTCTTCGCCGACGAGCGAGTCATCACCATTTTGGGCGACGACGATAATACCGAAGGGGCAAGCACCAGCAGTCCAATCCTTGAGATACAGGAAGGGTCAAATAATATGCTCCTATCAGGATTCTGAGTTGAGCCACTTCTACTCCCGACAGGGGACGGGTTCAAAGAAAGGGTTTGTACAGAATACGACCCCCATGGCAACGTCAACATGATTCAGATGTTCAAGAACATGCACTTTATGCCCGGACTGGGGCTAGGACAAAGACATCAAGGAATACTTTAGCCTATTAAACTGAAGAAAGCTTTCCCTCCTTGTGGTTTGGGGTATCAACCGTCAGAATAAGAGCTCAGAATATTCGGCCAATCTGGACCAAAGAGAAGACTAGACTATGTCCAAACTATCCCATGTGACTCCTTGAATGGGAGATTCATAAAAGAGGGTGATGATTTCCCCTTTTGCGGCTTCTCGGAACCATGGTATGACCATATAGAAAAGAAGATGAATCTTGGAATGGATATTTTCTTTCAAGACATCTACCTATGGGCCAAAAGCCCAACACCGAGTACAACCACTTATCAAAGATACCGAAGAGACTGAGGGAAGTGAATCCGAAGATTTTTTCAACTTATAAACACTGGGACTGGCACTCTGCATGGTTTATTCAGGCACTACATCACCGAATCCATCCCAACTGATTAAAGTTGCTGATACACCTCTCCTCAACTGGCATGCTGCGCCAGTTCTACTTGTGGAAATCTCCTCTAATCCTATTGTTTACCCCCTTTCTTCTTATGTTGTCTATCCTTGTTCAAATGTAATCGAAACCTCCTTTAATGAGGTTCTCAATGCTATTTTTCCTACTAAGAAATAAACGAAGATTTTGAGTATCTTGCTGTGCCTTACATTAACTATGTGGATTCTAATAAAACTTTTGAAGATAATGATTTTGCAAATGAACAATTCTTAACTGATCTAAATAAGGTTAATAATAAATAACATAACCGTGTTCAAGTTAATAAAGAAGAGACTGTTGTTGTTAATCTCAGTTCTAGTAGCCAACTGCGCGAGATTAGGATAGGGGCCACCCTCGATGAGCATGAGCATGCACAACTCGAAGAATTTCTAAAGGAATTCGTGGATGTCTTCGCATGGTCCTATGATGATATGACCGACATTGATCCTGAAATATGTCAGCACGAGATCTCCACTCTCCCAAATTACAAGCTGGTTAAAAAAAAGTTGAGAAAACTCCGCACCGAATGGTCGCTCAAAGTCAAAGAAGAGGAGGTTAAACATTTGAATGTGGGCTTTATTTATGTGATCGAATATCCCACGTGTCTAGCCAACATAGTGCCCGTGCTAAAATCAGGAGGGAAGGTTCGAATGTGTGTAGACTATCGGGACTTGAACAAAGCCTCTTCAAAGGATGATTATCCACTACCCAATATTGACATGATCATGGACAACACAACTAGTCATGCTCTCAAGTCATTTGTCGATGGGTTTGACAGATACAACCAAATCAAGATGCACTCAGATCACCAAGAAAAGACTACATTCATCACCCCATAGGGAACCTTCTGCTATACTGTTATGCCATTTGGTCTCAAGAATGCTGGGGCTACCTACCAGAGGGCCGCCACAACCATCCTGCATGATCTGATTCACAAAGAGGTCAAGGTTTATGTGGATGATATGATTATTAAGTCCAAGACTAGAGAAGATCATGTTCACGCTCTCTAAAAGTTTTTCGAATGATTGCGACAGTATCAGATGAGACTCAATCCGTAGAAATGCGTCTTCAGTGTTACGAAGGGAAAACACTTGATATTCATAGTCAGTGAAAAAGGGATAAAATCAGATCTTGTCAAGTTGAAGGCCATACTTGAGATGCCACCTCCCCAAACAGAGAAAGAAGTTCGACACTTCCTCGAGAAATTACAATACATCAGCCGATTCATCAGCCAGTTAACCTCCACCCGCGAACCTATATTTAAACTCCTCCGAAAGGATTCAACTAAAGTTTGGAACGAGGCATGCCAAGAAGCTTTTGACCGAATCAAACAATATCTGACCCAACCCACGGTACTCATGCCACCACAGCCTGGTCTCCCCTTGCTCCTATACCTAACCGACACTGCAACTGGGGCTTTGCTAGACCAATACCTTAAAGATTCCCACAAAGAAAGAGCCATATATTATGCCAGTCGTAAATTGGCCGGGTACGAGGTTAACTACACTGCTTTGGAAAAGGCTTGTGTCGCACTTGTCTGGGTCACCCAAAAGTTGAGACACTACAAGCTCGCCTTCCCCATCAAAATTATATCCCAAATGGATCCCATCAAATACCTTCTTGAGAAACCTGCCTTATCCAGTCGAATGGCCCGATGGTTGATGCTCCTAACCGAGTTCGATATCATGTACGTCACGCAGAAAGCCATGAAAGGAAGAGACATCTCTGACTACCTCGCTGATTACCCCATGGATGAAGCCGATGTATGGATCTCCAAATTCCCAGATGAAAATATCCTATGCACAGCCCAGGACAATCTCTGATGGAAAATGTTCTTTGACGGTGCTGCCAACAAGAAGGGATATGGCATTGGGATACTTCTGATCGCCCCAGATGACTCCCACATTCCCATCGCCATCAAGCTGGATTTACCTTGTACCAACAACATGACTGAATACGAGACATGCATAGTAGGCCTCAAAGTTGCTCTCAAGAAAGGTATTCAATACCTAGATGCCTATGGGGATTCCGCCCTCATTATCAGTCAAGTGCTTAGGAAGTGGAGGGTCAAGGACAAAAATCTCCAACCCTTCCACGCCCACTTAGAATAACTAGTCTCCCAATTCCAAGATATCGCCTTCCATTACCTACCCCGAGCAAAGAATAACCTAGCCGATGCCTTTGCTACCCTGGCCTCCTTAGTCGGCATGCCCGAAGGAATAACAATGGCCCCCTTCCTTATTCAAAAGAAAGACAAACCAATCCACTGCTACCATATTGAGCTTGCCTCCATGGAAGATCCCGAACATGCCAATTGCTGGTACTATGATATCTGGTGCCTCCTCAAGTATGGTAGGTATCCCGAGGGTTCCAATAAGAAAGACCAAGCAACCTTTTGAAGACTGGCGTCCTAGTACATCATTTGTCATAAAGCACTGCTCAAAAGGAACTTCTATGGAACTCATCTGCACTGCATCGCAGGGGCCAATATTGAAAAGATAATACAGAAAATCCACAGCGGGGAATGCGGACCTCACATGAACGGTCACATTCTTGCCAAGAAGATCATTCGACAAGGCTACTACTAGACCACCAAGACCTAGGACTTCACCAACTATGTCTGGTGATGCCTCCAATGCCAATAATTCTCCAAACTTCAGCATCTGCCTCCGCGTGAATTATAAAACATGACCTCTCCCTGGCCGTTCTCCACCTAGGGTATCGACATCATAGGGAAGGTTACATCGAAGGCTTCAAACGGGCATGAATTTATCCTGGTTGCAATTGATTACTTCACCAAATGGGTCGAATCTGAGTCGTACGCATTGCTGAACGTCAAGAAAGTGGCTAAATTCATCAAGAAAAAAATCATATGTCGAGATGGGGTCCCATATGAGTTAGTGTCTGATAACGGGTTGCACTTCGAGGAAGAAGTCACAGAGGTGGTCAACGAATATGGGATTCAGAGACACAAATCTTCTCCCTACCGACCTCAGACAAATGGTACAATTAAAGCCGCCAATAAGAACCTCAAAGCCATCATCAACAAAATGATCGAAAGCTGTCGGGATTGGGCCGACCGGATCCCGTACGCCCTTTAGGGCTACCTAAGCTCAATTTGAACCTTTACTGGGGCTACCCCTTACTCTATGGTCTACGGCATGGAAGCAATCCTACCCGTGGAGCTGGAAAATACCCTCGTTACGCATCATGATCGAAAATAAGGTCAGTGAGGAGGACTGACATCAAAGCCATCTTAACGAGCTGAACCTCCTAGACGAAAGGAGACTAAAAGAACTATACCACATACAAGGGTACCATCACCGAATAGCGCATTCATTCAATAAGAGATTCAAGGACCGCGATGTCCGAGAAGGGGATTTAGCACTCAAGGAGATAATAGAACCAATCTGGGACCCCAGAGGGAAATTCAAGCCCAATTAGAACGGCCCCTACATCGTGAAGAAGATCTTGTCCGGCGGTGCCGCCATGCTCACCGACTTGGATGGGGTGGAAATGGATCGTCCAGTCAACCTGGACCGTCTCAAGAAGTTCTACCCCTAGTCCGAAATCTTGGCGTGCTACGACTCTTCTCATCTCCCTTCTATTTTTTTTAAAAAAAACTCTTCATTTCACCTACCCAAAACTATGCGGGCCTGATCCTCAACAAAAACCATCTTTAAAACAAATAAAAACTTTTCAATCACCCCAGAGGTACATAGGCATCTCATACACCTTACATGAGCACGACACTTTCTTTTTCATAAAATACTATTCTTTTCTTACCTCCGAGAACGACAGTTCATTCTAACATATACTTGAAGAAAAGGATTATGTATGCCTTAGCGATCGATATAGATAATTCAAAAATACAAAACTCATCAAAAGGCACAACTGGATGATCAAAAACTTGTCTATTTCACTAATAAGAAATTTCAGTACAAATTACACGAGAAAAGGAACGGATAACTCCCTTCCCCCTACCTTCTTAAAAAAAAATACCAAATTTATTCCCCACCACAAAATAAACTCTCCAAGGATCCTACCCACAGCTACTAGAGGAGCCTGCTCTGTCATCATCATCTACATCCCGGGGTCCCCAAGTTTCTCCAGCTTGAACAGAGTGCCGCATACACTCCATGGACCGATAAGCTCGAACCAGCTTCGAAAAAACCACCACACCCCCTTCCATAGCATTAAATAAGATAAACCACCTTTTTCCAGTATCCATTGCCAACATCCTACTGACTACACTCCTCCACAATCACTTCATATAATCCCCAGGGATATGGCAAACTATCCCAAGAGACTGAGAGGGACGGTCAACGGATGCCGATTTTCCCACAGAGAGCCAAGTCGCATGCGCAGACGTTGGGTCAAATCTTTTATCGGAAATAAATTTAGTGTCCGAGGTGGCACGACCTGTGCCCAGCCAAATTGATGCAGAAGTTGCCAAGGGAAATAAAAAGAGGTCTGTATGAGACCAACCATCCGCACATACGAGTATTCTTCTATCTCCAGAACAGGCAACAACTGTCCCCACCAAGGCACTGACCAGTACAAATTTTGATCCCCATGCTCCACAAACCAATTCTCCCAGCTCTCAATAGTGATGCAAAAAGAAGTTGGGTACAACCGACAAAGGATATTCTGGAAGGACCACCAGACGGAGTCTTTCAGACAACCACATGAATAGCATCATGGGGCTACCCCGTAGGAAGTCGGAACGACCTTCTCTCCACGCATCAAGACCATTCAGGGTCTCCGCCAGTATCACCACCATAGGATTGCGACGGTATGACATCCATGAAGTAATGGTTGCAAGTTGCGGATCCACTAGCAGTTCCCCAGTCACCAGCAATAATTTTGAAACCAGGCCCAGAGCAACGGCTCCAGCATAGCCAGAATCACCTACTTCCCACAAATGCACAGACTACAACACCACCGGGAGGGAAATCATTCCTCTAATAACCAGTGATCTAGCCACCGAAGGCGAAATGCGAAGAAGCCCGGCCAATAAATCCCTAGGAGAACGGGAGAATTCGGGTAAAGTCGCGGCAACACTGGGATTTATCCCCAGTATGGTAGAAAATTCCTCGTAGGTAGGACAAGCCTTATCCAACCTAAAGTGGAATACATGATCTTTGGGGTACCAAAATTGTGCCGCCACCATCGGCATGTTCCAATCAATGGGCCGATTACGCCACAAAGAGACTCGACGCATATTGAAAGCATCATAGTCGACATTATAAGAGCACATTGCTTCCAAGGCTTCAAGGTAGTTAGCAAACTCAATGCTACCAGGGAGAGACATTTTACAAGACTAAGAAATAGTAAGAAAGCAAGTAAGAATGTGAAGGTGTGATGAAAACACTCCACCCTTACCCCTTTTTATACTTGAAAACCCTCACAAGAGACACAATCCATGCAAAAATCGAAGGGAATCCTACCCCACAAAGTACCAAAGGTTGAAGAGGGTACGAATCAAGGCTTTAAATTGATGGGACTGGACTTTACTGTCGATAGGCAGGGCAAGGTGCTTGCCGATCGACAACCCTCTATTTTTTGAAATTTCTCTTTTTCCTCTTTTGTCAAAATCAAAAACTCAACAAAAATAAATTGATATTCGCAACAGAATTTCAAAAACCCTCTTCTAGACCTACGTAATTTCTTAGTTTTCAAAAACTTTCCTTCAAAATCCCAAAAATATCTCTTTTTTACTGTCTCAGCAGCAAAGTAAAAAGCGTATGTGTATTCATTCATTCATCATTAATAAAAGATAATAAAAAACTACATAGCATTGCATTTATATATTTTTCTGTATTACATCAATTTTTTACAGGAAAAGAAGAAAAAAATAAAAACAACGGGACTCGACCCGAACCCACATTCTCTCTCTCTCTCTCTCTCTCTCTCTCTCTCTCTCTCTCTCTCTAAGAGATTCCACCCCTGCGACGTGCTCTCTTTCCCCTGCGGTGAGAAGACGCACCACCACTACCCGAGCTAGAGTCCTCCCCGAACGAAGTTGACGACACCAAGTAAAAAGGAACTGGGTCGCATCCCGAATATAGGCTGTCGTCAAAGATATACAGTCTCTGATATCCCTCATCCAAGTGGTCGACAACCGGACTTGATGCAAGGAAAAGCAAAATCAGTATCAAAGCAGAAAGGATCAAAACAGAAAAGAAAGAAAGAGGAGAACATAAAGGTATTCCGCAGGATGAAGGACCTCATCTGTCAAACCCAATTACTCCGGATCCATCGCATGAGGACGGTGCAACATAGTCACCATCCCTCCATCAGCCCACCGAATGTTGTACGAAGGGGTATGCAATCTCACGAAGGGAACCTCTGAGGTTATCGCCGCCACAGATGCCGTTGGACCACTACTGCTGTGGTAAGATCCCACTGCCCGACTCGAACTCGCAGGAGGGAAAGGCAAGACATCATATTTGCTGGGCACCATCAACTAGCTGATCACAAAGTCCATGTAGTCATACGGCGCAACCGTATCGATGCATAATAAGTAGGACTCGCCGATCATCGCCGCGATCCTCGCATCATCCGATAACAGTCGCTCCCGCCTCATAGACGTAAGAGGCTACGCAGGTGGCACCACCACCTACTCCTCGGTAATCTTTCGAACAACTCGCTCCCCGAGATACCAAGAATGGCCAAACTCAAGCGCCAATAAATGCCTCATCTGCGCGTTCACCCCAGTCACCCCCGTATCCTGAACGGCTATCCCCCAAGCGTAAAAGATCACCTGAAAATCCCCAAGCAGGCATAAGTCAATACATAATCAAAATGTGAAAAAATCAAGACTGAAAAGGAAAGAGTCTTACCCTACCACAGGTCAGGCCATTCAAGACCTGACGCATCGCCTCCAGAGAGAGATCCCTTCGACTGCCAATTGGCCTTTCGCCATCGATACAATCGACAAAAGTCACCAACAGTCTCGTCCTTCAAAGAGATTAACTGGGTATTGTGCCCAATCACCTCATAAAACCACGTCTGTCAAAGATAAGAATTCGCAATAAAAAAGGAGACGTGAAAAGCGCGATTAGCGCGGGGCGTGTGCGATATCGAAATAAAAAATAAGTTATTCGCAAGATTCCAATTTAAACAATTTTCAATTTGAGTCTATTTTGGAACAAAATAAATACAGCCCATAAACATAAAAACAGATATTTAATTGAACACGGTATTTCAATTAAATCCTAAAAACATGCATTTAGATGATTTATCAAATAAATATAAAGCATGTGACATAAGATATCAGGAAAAATTCCCTCAGGGCAAAACCATATTATTTTCACTATAATTTGTAAAGAACGGTTTACACGAATTATAAAGAAAATAAATGTGACATACAAAAATACCCGCAGGTATCGGTTCCGATGTCGTCGACTGGAATCTCCCGCAAGAATTCCAGATGGTCAGCAATGGAGAAGATACCGGCTTCTCCACAAAATTACTCCTTGAGAGTAGAAAATACCTATTAAAGGTTTATGATGTATATCTCTTGTGTGTATCTTGTGTTCATCAAATGGGAGGGGGAAGTGAGCATTTATAGGGAGGCTTAGTGGCTCACAAAACATCTTGAGTAAGACAAGGAAAGCATAGGGCCGGAGTTTACTCATCTTGTTCCAAAAGGGAGTAAAAAAGAGATGCAAGTGGTGACACCAATAACTCACAGAATCTGCCAGCCTATAGGGTACCCGAGCCGATTTTGGGTCCTTACGAACCGATTCGCACCCCGAACCGGTTCGGGCTGGGTTCGCGGACAAGTTCTGGCCAAAGGTTAAAAACACTTAAAATATTTTTCAGTTTTCTTTAAGTATTTTTCACCAAATTCAAAAGGCCATAACTTCTTCACCGTAGATCGGAATGAGGTGCCGTTTATTCCAGTATCTTCATTACGACAAGCTCTTTAAATTTCCAGTTGACTGGTCCTCCAGACAGTGGCTGTACAATTACTAAAATTCCCTTGAACATCCCTAACAAGCCCTTTTTTACAGTTTTGATTTCTCTTATGAACCACTTGCGTAAATACCATTAAATTTTGGAATGTGAAATCGTTGAGGCATATGTAGGACACTTGATAAATGCATGATTACCGAAATTCGGATTGAGTTCGTCAAATGTGATCGTGAATAGACGAGCCTTTTGTAGCGGCGTACGACATACACAAATTAAACATTTCGGACATGATAAATTTGTCCTTACAAATCTCCCCCTATGTCTATGTCGGTACATATATAAAAATTCGAATTATGCAAAACTCCCCAAAACAAATCTCCCAAACAAATGACATATACAATAACATCCCCATTAGACCCTCGAACTGAGAATACTAGTTGACATGTCGTCAAACAAACATCAGCATCTTCAAATCTTCAACTCATTCGGGAACTCCCAAAGATTTTCTCAACAGGGTGTGCAATCCAAAACATATCAACTTTGTACCTACACACATGAGCAAAAGCAAATACCCGTGACACGCAACAGTTTGATTTATAATGATATGCAAAATCAAATAGCCATTAAGTTTCAGCAAATCATAGATAAATCAAATCTCCCCTTGGATTTTCTCCCCCATAATTCATTCTCCCCCTTTTTATGATGTCTCAAAATAGACAGATATGAGAAGCATAAATATGGTAAATGTCACAAAAAAATGTACCTCTTTTTCTTTTAATTTTTCTATTTTTTTTTAAAATTTTCAAGAATCAAAGTATGTTCTAATTTTGAATTTTTCTAAAAAAAGTATATATATAAAAAATATATAAAAGGGATCACACCATGAAAGAACACTCAAACAACCAAGTCGGTGATAGCGTAAATGTAGGGGTGTGAACACATTCGATAGGAAAATAAACTCAATCAATCATATGTGCACGATGAATACGTGAACTCCTAACGAATGAACAACAAAAATATCCTTAGGTGTAAAATTGTTGAATTTAGATGACATCGTCTTAATCAAATCAACAAATCAAAGTAAAAGTGATTTCCACACCAATAACGTCCAAAACTATTTAGCGCACATGCAAACCCGTTTAACTTTTCCAACCAAACTCCCTCAGATATATATATTCTTGAAGAGGTGATAAACTAAATTCTCAAACTTTGGAGAATTAATGGTGAAACCTATTGGCCCACATTTGGCATGTATTTCTTTTTATTGCCTTTAAATTTTTTTCGGGCTCTTTTAACCTCTTTGGACCCCGGATAATAAAATTCCTCAATTTTTTAGGTCCATTTTAATGGTGGCTTTTGCGCAAAGGATAGATAATTAACTTTCGCAGCCCCTCCCCGTTATAAAAAAAACACACAGTCTCACCAAAAACGGTTCTTACATGCACACCAATCTTATCAAGTTTTATCACGCTTGATTCGTTTTAAGGACAGGATTGAAGTGAAAACACCTAACCAACATGTGATAAGACAAGTACAAAAATCAAAAAAATCCGTGCATGTGTGCAATAAAGGAAATCATGAGTCAAACATGTAGGAAGTAACACTTAATTACATCTTAATGACTCCAAACATTAGAAAGCACATGGATGAAATGACATATTGTCCCAAAACACTATCAAATAGTCACATGAAAAAAATATGGAATGATATCGTGACTTGGCAATCTTAAATGCTCATTCATAAACGGTGAAAAACAAAATACAAAAATCTTTTTGGATTTTTCAAATAATTTTATCAAAATAAATTCTTTTTGTATTTTTTTAAAAAATACACACAAAGTACATGTCATAACGCTAGAAAATATACATATCATGAATCGAAAACTAGCACATGACAAACATGCGAACACAATCATCTATATGATATAGAAAGAGAAGAATCATGTTCAAGCAAACGCGAGTTGTGAATAAAAAGACCATAAGCCTTTAAATCTGATTTCCTAACCCAAATCGATGTGTAAAGAGGTGTGGGAGAATTAGGAAACGGTGTGACTCTCTCTTTAAACTTCCTAGGTCCATTCAAAAGTTTGTAACAAAAATGCCAAAGATGACCTTGCTTACCGCAATGTGTGCAAGTGTAAACCGGGCGGTGAATGTTACCAAACGGTGGTATTCTCCTTAAATTCCTAGGTGGTACTTTCTGAATTTGCCTAGGTGGCTCTCTCCTAAAGTTCCTAGGAGGATCTCTCACGATGTTCCTATGGGGCTCTTTTCTAACAAGCTTAGGGGCCACTCTCTAAACAATCCTAGGAGGCTCTCTCTCATGTGTGGGAATGGGTGTAACATGATTTTCAAAACCAATCCCACCCTTATCCTTTTTAATCTCGACAGTGCCTAAAATCTTATCAAGTTTTTCAGACCTAGATTCCAAATCAAATTTCACCTTACTCGGATCTCTCAAACTTTTCTCAAGTTCACCTATCCTAGATTCAATCAACCTCCTAGAGTCATCAACCTCAAGAAGCTCCTTTTTCATAACTTCCATCACACCTGGAAGATCATCTCTCTCACTCTTGACATATTTCAGTTTCTCTTTCAAAATTTTCTCTCCTTCCCTAAGTTCTTCAACTGAAACAACATTATCATTTGTTAGGGCACGCTTTTGAAACTGGGCTTTTAATTTTAAATTTTACTTCTTTGTTTTCAAAGTTTCAGCATAAAGATCTTTGTAAGCAGATTGCAAGTCACACTCCGCTACGCTTTCTCCCTCACTTCCATCACCATTACTAACATCACTAATCACACGGGTTGGAAGCTCTCACCTAGAAGCATAAAAGACTTCTTCTTCCGAATCACAATCACTAAGGGTAGAGACATGAGAAATCGATTTATTCAAGGTATTCTTTAAATTTGTGGTACACTCATCAAACGTGTGACCAACACCCTCACAACAAGGACACCTCTCAGAGTCGTTTTCAATAGAAGACATAAAACAAGAGTTCGTGTGAATATTCCAATTCATTTTCTCAAAAATTTGACATCGAAGATCATCAAAAACATCAAAAACCATTTTTGTGCAAAAACAGGATCAAAACACAATAACCGATTTTTTAAATCAATATCACACAAAAAATGCGGAAAAAGGAATACGCGATAAATTAGCGTAACCCGCTCTGATACCAATTTGAAAACATGAGTAGACAAATTGTATCAGAAAGTAAATCCTCGAAAAATCAGGATCACGCGATAAATTAGCGTAACCCGCTCTGATACCAATTTGAAAAGCGCGATTAGCGCGGGGCGTGTGCGATATCGAAATAAAAAATAAGTTATTCGCAAGATTCTAATTTAAACAATTTTCAATTTGAGTCTATTTTGGAACAAAATAAATACAACCCATAAACATAAAAACAGATATTTAATTGAACACGGTATTTCGATTAAATCCTAAAAACACGCATCTAGATGATTTATCAAATAAATATAAAGCATGTGACACAAGATATTAGGAAAAATCACCACAGAGCAAAACCATATTATTTCCAGTATAATTTGTAAATAACGGTTTACACGGTTTATAAAGAAAATAAATGAGACATACAAAAATACCCACAGGTGTCGGTTCTGATGTCGTCGGCTGGAATCTTTCGCAAGAATTCCAGATGGTCAGCAATGGAGAAGATACCGGCTTCTCCACAAAATTACTCCTTGAGAGTAGAAAATACCTCTTGAAGGTTTATGATGTATATCTCATGTGTGTATCTTGTGTTAATCAAATGGGAGGGGGAAGTGAGCATTTATAGGGAGGCTTAGTGGCTCACAAAACATCTTGAGGATGACAAGGAAAGCATAGGGCCGGAGTTTACTAATCTTGTTCCAAAAGGGAGTCAAAAAGAGATGCAAGTGGTGACACCAATAACTCACAGAATCTGCCAGACTATGGGGGACCCGAATCGCTTCGGGGTCCTGCGAACCAGTTCACCCCCCGAACCGGTTCGGGATGGGTTCGGGGACAAGTTCTGGCCAAAGGTTAAAAACACTTGGAATATTTTTCAGTTTTCTTTAAGTATTTTTCACCAAATTCAAAAGACCATAACTTCTTCACCGTAGCTCGGAATGAGGTGCCGTTTCTTCCAGTATCTTCCCTGTGGCAAGCTCTTCAACTTTCCAGTTGACCGATCCTCCAGACGATGGTTGTACAATTACTAAAATTCCCTTGAACATCCCTACTAAGACCTTTTTCATAGTTTTGATTTCTCTTACGAACCACTTGCGTAAATCCCCTAAAATTGTGGAACGTGAAATCGTTGAGGCATATGTAGGACACTTGATAAATGCATGATTCTAGGAATTCAGATTGAGGTCGTCAAATGTGATCGTGAACAGACGAGCCTTTTGTAGTGGCATACGACATACACAAATTAAACATTTCGGACATGATAAATTTGTCCTTACAAGACGTATAAGGAAAATGCGAATGCATGAAAGGAAAATGCGCAAACTAAAGAATACCTCAAGAAGATATGTGGCTCCGGTAAAAGTTATCGGCAGCACCGGCTGAATGCATCTAAAGAAAAATAGAGGGTCACCAAAGTCTGACTCCCCCAATCACAGAGAGGGATGTTTGAAAACATCCTCAAGTAAGGCAAGAACCACAAATGGACGACGTCGCCGCTCGACGACACCATGAAACCTCCCAGCACCAACAATATGAACAACCGGGCCATCTGCCACACCTGCAGCCCATCCTCCACATCAATCACCCTGCTCAATAAAACATCCTTCAGCAAGGACAGCAGGATAGAATCCCCAGACACTATCCTCCCTACATCACCAAGTGACGCATGCATTGCCTCCGATCTCACCCGTAAAGAGCGATCCACCTTTATCTACTTTCCATCACATTCCATCCCCAGCAGCTGCTGCACGTCTATGGGAGTCACAGTCAGCCGAGATGAAAAGTGTTGGTAGTATCCCACCACCTCTCCCCCAGAGCGCACAAGACCACTATCAAACGAGGCGTCTCATCCAACGCTGATGCCAACCTCTTAAAACCCACTGATGATACCACCCAATGCACCATTGGTGGAAGATGCTCCCAAACATCCTTAAGCCCTGTCGTCCCTCGAGCACGCATATTCTTCAAAGAAATATCGGACTGTCAAAAGAAAAAATCTCATCAAAAGTTAAGAAAGAAATAAAAATCACCGAAAAGAGAAGAATTCCAAAGGTCAGGTTACTTACATAACAGCTGGGACTCATAATCCTTGAAGATAGATGACGTGATGGCTCCCGCATCAAGGTCCTCTCATCCGCCACTGGCTCGAATGCATCAAAGGAGTTCTCACTCCCCAAAGAAAGAGCCACCATGGACCTCCACTCCACGTTCGTCCAGTCATCAACAGTCAACTATTCCTCTTGTGCGACGGTGCTCATAAAGGCAACCATTTCTTAAGAGATCGAAATGTTAAAAGGATTTGCAGAGAAGAATCGTAGAAAGAAAGAAATCAAGAAGCTGTAAAAAATGAAAGGAATTCTCCCCTTTATATAGGACGCCAAAGGTCATGTCGAGGCAGTCCAAAAGTCTGTGCCACTGCCGAATGGCACCCCTCATACCATGCCGTCCGACACCCCCTTTATAATTTCGTACAGAAATTTCCAAAAAATACCAGAAAGCCCCGAAAAATACTTAGAAAATTCCTAAAAATCCCAGGAAGGATTTAGAACTTTTATACCAAGAAAATTTTGCATTCCTTCAAGTAGAACCCCTATTTCCCGAGCAGAACTCTCAAAAACAAAGTGAATCTCCTCCCAGCAAAGCCCCAGAGGGTCTCTAAGGATCACCTCCTAAACCCCAAAGGTTCAAAACCTCACAAGCAATACGTCCAAATCCTGGACCCCCTAATCACTTCCCAAGTGGAGTTTTACAGTATCAAAATTAGTTATTTCCCCTGTAAGGTCTCCTAAAGATACGAAAGTCTCCCCAGCTATCATCTCCCCAACTCAGATCATAATCACAAGGCACTTTTATCCCAGCAGAATCAAAATTCAATCTTTATCCACTCTTAGGTCAGAACTGACCTCGATCTTGGATCATCACCTCAGTTAGGTCAGAATTGACCTTAGTCCTCGATCGCCACCACTCTTAGGTCAGAATTGACCTCGGTCATTGGATCTCAACTTTAAGCCCGCAGAATTGGCTTCGACCCGCAGAATTGGTCATCTCAACTTTAAGCCCACAGAATTGGCTTCGACTAGCAGAATTGGTCATCTCAAACTTAAGCCGACAGAATTGGCTTCGACCCGCAGAATTGGTCATCTGAAATTTAAGCCCACATAATTGGCTTTGACCCGCAGAATTGGTCATCTCAACTTTAAGCCCGCAGAATTGGTCATCTCAACTTTAAGCTCGCAAAATTGGTCATCTCAACTTAAGCCCGCAGAATTGGCTTCGACCCGCAAAATTGATCATCTCAACTTAAGCCCTCAGAATTGGTCATCTCAACTTAAGCCCGCAAAATTGGCTTCGACCCAAAGAATTGGTCATCTTAATTTAAGCCCGTAGAATTGGCTTCATCCCGTAAAATTGGTTATCTCAACTTTAAGCCCGCAGAATTGGCTTTGTCCTACAGAAACGGTCACCTTCATCTTAATCCCGCAGAATTGGCTTCGACCCGCATAATCGATCTTCCTCGTTCCCTTAGGTCCTCAGAATCAACCTCGACCTTTTGAATCGGTCGTACTTATTCCCTTAGGTCCTCAGAATCAACCTTGACCCTCTGAATCGGTCATCCTCGCTCCCTTAGGTCCTCAGAATCGACCTCGACCCTCTGAATTGGTCATTCTATTTTAAAGGCATCATGCGGTGTCTATTCGACGGATATCATTTGTTCCAAACTCACCCATCGAGGGGCTCTGTAGACACCCCATTCTGTTACCCCCTAAAACTCTCCTAAGGTCCCTAGCACCTCCCTGTATCACTATAAACCCAGGTCATACCCCGTGTACCGACCTAAAAGCCATCGGGCACTCCCAGGCTCCGTTTGACCAAAAGTCAAACTATTCAGCTCGACTGAGACTGAATGAATCTTCGATGGGTATTGAAACCCCTTTCCAACGGTCCGCCCCATGTGCAATTCTGACTTACCATGCGGACGAACGACCCATTTTCCCCCGAAACTTGATCTAGAGGCCACTGGACGCTCCCAGGCTCCGTTTGACCAAAATCAACTCTTCAGCTTGACTGAGACTAAATGAATCTTCGAAGGGAACTAAAACCCCTTTCCAACGGTCTACCTTTTGCGCAATTCTGACTTACGATACGAACGAACGATCCATTTTACTTCGAAAGGTCATTGAATGCTTCCATGGCCCGATTGACCAAAGTCAACTCCCCAAACCAGGTCAAACTCTTTTGAATGTCGAAGTACATCTACTAAACTTTCTAAAGGTCCATCATGTGCATGATTCTGACTTACCATGCGGACGAACGATATGTTTACGTCCGTACGATTCCCTGTCTAATGGACCGATGAGCGTTTTTGAGCCACATTTGACCCAAATTCAACTCCTAAAGCCGGGAGAAATCCAAAGTACTTTTGAAGGTCTCTGAATTACCTTTCCAATGGTTCACCCCGTGTGCAATTCGGACCAACGGTTTGCGCTTTGCGATCGATTTTCCAAAAAGGCCTAAAACACACTGCCAAACGACAGGTTCCAGACCCTGCCTACTGGCAGGTGCCGATAGGCAGGACCAGGTCTATGACAATCAACAGTGACCCGGGCCTATAAAATGAGGCCTTGACCTTATTTGCAAAGGGAGCCCAGATCTGATAGATATCACTCTCAGCAAATCCAGAAAACCTCTCTCGAAGTCAGCGCGATTTCCACACCAAAATCCCTTTCTAACCTTCACTTTTCATCATCCTTTTCATCAAACTTGGTGAATTCATTACCTCCGTCATCATCCAAGTGCAAGGTCTTCTCCCCAACATTAAAGATCAAGCTTAAGATCTCCAAGAAGGTCCAATTTTCTCAACTCTCTCCTTAAATTCTCATAAATTCGAAATAATTTATTTTATTACTTAACACTTTTATTATCTCATCTCACATATCCTAATATACTTTTTATTTAGTATTATTGCACATCGCTTATTTTCATATAAATAAAAACCCAAAAAACAAGAAAAAGAGGGTTTGCTCATAAATTCCAAGTGGGATTCTCACACGTTTCTCACATTTTTCTCACAACTAAAACACTTTTTTCTACACACACACACACACACACTCATAAATAAGAGAAGTCCCCGTTTGGATTGATGGGATAAACCCCACCCCTCGTTTTGCATGCGAACTATGTGGACTTTGATGCCTCTATAGGCTACGTAGGCGTCTCGGGGTAAAACCCGAGACTCGAGTCATATTTTTACTTTTTTTTCTCATTTTCTATTTTTTTAAACTCCATTCTCTTATATTACATATATTTATATATACATATATTTTTTCTTAGTAGCTTATTATTCTCTATACGTTATCGTTCCATCATAATGATCAACGTAAGGATAATCGCATAAATACTATTTTGTAATATTATTTTTATACCCTTTTACGTATGACTCACTTTATCTCTTCCATGATACAAGTCGAGGATTCCTATCTCCACTACATATACACATGCACACATCACGGGGAAAATAAAAGGAAAATAGGAAACATCCATGAGAGATTGTAAGGGCGGAATGGGTGCCTAACACCTTCCCATTTTATAACTTAGCCTCCGGACCTTTCTTAAATAATTTTGGTTTCGTATGCACCAGTATGTCTTTGGATGCCGTTCTTCGGGATGGCTTCCTATTTTCTTTTGTCTGTTTTCAGTAAAATAGACTGGCGACTCTAACTCTCTACATTTTTACACCTCACCACACGACGCCGATCGAAGCGCTATCTAGAGGGACGCGCGGGACCTAAGGATCCTCCTTCACGCACCCGCCCACGGTGAAGATCGGGGATGGCCACAACAACAGCATATGGCAAAGCAATACAACAAAGGGGTCAATCCGAGAAAATTCCAAGTGGGGGATTACATCCTCATAAAGGTTCTCGAAAGCGCCATAAGGCCGTCAAATGGCAAGCTAGGACCTTAATGGAAGGAATCCTTCAAATAATCAGAGATGATATACAAGTAGCCTATTAATTATAAATAATGGAGGGCAGAGAGATACCAAGAGCATGGAATACGACTAACCTTGAGAAGTTCTATTTTTAGTTTTATCTTTCAGCACTTAGTTTTTGCAAATTTTCATTTTAAAACTCATGTTGCTCGTAGTTTATTATTTCAGTTATGAATAAAGGCATTTCTTCCATTCTCTCAATGTCTTAGTTATTCAATTGATGTACATTATTTCCAAAGTAGCATGCTCAAAATTGGCATTAACCTTAGAAAGTGCCGATCAGACTTTAACTTAATTACAATGGCAATTTGGCTTAATAATTAATAATTAAAGTCATTAGGTCCTTGTTACAACTAACACATGAGACCTAATGACTTGCCCAGGCAAGCTTAAGCCCTACATGTGATCCCCAGGCAGTAATACATGGGATCCCTAGGCAGTAAACAAACTCTTTTTGGTCGAATAAAATCTTGAATGGGTGTATTGTCCATAGACCAGGTGCATTTTTGCTATTGTCTTTTCTAGGCCTAAGGGAGTGTGACGACATTACCTAAAAGGTAAGATAGACATATATAAAACATTCTTGGCATAAAGGAATGGAAAAGTGCATAAATTTGGTATTAATATAATTTTTTGACAAATGATCGATTACAAAATATACCAATTACAAAATTATTACACATAGTTAAAAAAATGTTACAACAGTTTATAGTCGACTGGCCAAAAACTTCTTGATCGAATTTTTTCGACTATCGTTTGGATCAGATCGATATTCATTGTCTCTATCATGACCTTCTAAGTAGCTCTTAATAAGACGAGGGGGAATGTCACCCAAGGGGTCCTATGACTCATCTCGCCCAAAGGGGGTCGTCGTTATGCTGGACACTCAATGTGGTACATGTATCAGAGCTGAGAATCCTTGGGTTCTTTGACAACCTTGAGGGAATTTAGCCATCCATGCTTGTAGGCAACATCTCGAGCTTCCTGTAACCTCACAGGGCCATCTTGTCATCCCTCATCATAGCCTGCCAACCAGGAAGCTATGGAGTTCATTCTGGAAAGATATCAAAGATTCTTTACGTCACAGTTAAGTCCCATAACCATGACATTTCCCCTCTAGACTTTCTCCTCAGCCTCATCAAGTTTCCTCTTCAAATCATCATTCTATGATTAGACTAAGGCATCGACCTCCCCCATGTCCTTGGCTTCTATAAGTTGGTCCCTCAAATCATTTATCTCCTTATACATTAAGGAGCCCACGTTTTCTAAGTCCTTTAGGTCATCCTTCAGTTGGGCGACTAAGGTAGACTGGTCCTTGTAAGCCTCAACCCATTTATTTAGGACTTTACAAGCAGTTAAAAATGGTCAGCGAGCTTAGTTGCTTGCATCTCGCCTAAGCACATTATTTAAGTTGCTGGAAAAAGAAGAAGTCTCCTCAACAACAGGCTACAACTGCAAAACAAACACCAAAATCAAGCAAAGATTCAAAGAGAAACATTCAATGCAAGTGCAAACAGATTATGAAAAGAATAAAATTTTTCATTAATGCATAAATAAGAGTCGACTGAGCCCTTATAGTTCAACGCAAAAATTGAGTACAAAGTACAAGCAAAAATCCTAGAAACTAAAGGCCTCATTTCTTCACTTGCTCCGCAGCCTCAGCTTCCTTCCCCTTCGTCACCACCTTCTTGGCCTGATCGGCAGGGTTGCTAGTGGAGGGCTCCTTATCAACCTTTATAAGGGAACGAGGGTGATGCTCGTTGAACAACTCAGACTGAACAGGGACGCGAGCTTTCACCAAGGCTTTATCCCAACCTTTTTTAAAGCTAGCCTTTTGGGCATAGGCTATATGGATCCTAGAGTCAGCATGGGCCTCATCCTAGCCTTGTCCAAAGCTAACATCCCTGTCCATAGGGAACTCGGCAGCCTCAGTGACCAACTAAGAATTCTCTATTTTCAATTGAGTATTCTAAACCTTTAATAGGTTATTCTCGATCTTCAGTGAGGCCATAGCCTAAATGGTGGCATTCCTCTCTCATTCATAGGAGTCTTGGGCCCTGGTCATAACCTCCTGAGATTTCCTGAGAGCTTCGCTCAGTTCATCCTTAATCTTAGCCTAGTTTGAGCGACTATCTAATAGATTAGTAAACTCTGTTATAAACTACAAAACAATACATGACGAGTTTTAGATATGTTTAATACAAAAAATGTAAAGAATATACAAAAGTAGAGGGAAGAAAAATTCCTACCATGGATAGAGTTTGGGAAGTGCGAACAGTAAGCTGGTCAGGTCCCAACTTCTTCAGCTTCTTGCAATCAGTAGCGAGCACGACCCCCTTAATAGATCATGGCCCAGAAAAGGGGAGGAACATCACTTGTCTTGGAACAAGGAGGGGCCTTTTCATTTTCCTTCTTATTTTCTATGATGATCAGACCTTGGTCATCAGATTTGGGGGCTTCAGTTTCAATCCTCTTCTGGGACTTAGCCTTGGGGGATATGGGGACACTACCAGTAGTTTTAATCCTCTTCCTAGGAGGAACTATGGAATACTATTCGCCTAGGAGGATGGAGTTGACATCAAAGGACTCGAAAAAAGATAAGAGTTCCTCATCAGGGATAGGAAGCTCAATAATGTCGTCTACTGGGCGAGCAGTAAAGCTGCTGGTAGTGTTGGTGTATTCCAAAAGGAACGAGGCTAATCGTTGGTGTTCGTCGTTAGGAAGGTATTCTCTCACCCTCCAAGCCTTCAACAAATTAGCATCATTGATGTCATTGAGGGAAGGCTCCTTATTCTTCTTGCGATTTATTCAAAGACATAACAAAAGGAATTATCAACAATAATAGAGCAAAATGATAAACAGAAAACAAGTAAGTGAGAAGCAAGCATTAACCTATTTTATCCCACCATTTTGTGAACAAAAACCCGATGTATTATTCGCCCTCAGGGAGTTATGGATGTTGCCAATTTCTGATAATAAACCCCTAATCCTAATATCTCTTATTGGAATGAGGGAAGTTCATAACCAACGCTCTGTTGGCCTTGCTCACCTTTAAAAAAAGAAGGCCATTTGTGATGTGAGACCAGGTGCAACAATACATGATATATGGGATACCAAGGTTGGTCCCATAGAGCTTATTTATCCTATTTACCCCATTGATGATACGCCATGTATTGGGGCACATTGAGCTGGGACCACCCCAAAGAGCTCGTAAAATTCCAAGAAAATAGGGTTTGGGGAAAATCCAATCATCTTGGAACACATCAAGGTTATGAATCCAGTGTCCCCCTTCATTGGCCATAATGCTTCTGGGCATGGGGGCACAGTTGATTGTGACCTAGAAAGGAATATAATAAGTTTTCCTAAAATCATCGACATTTTTTCCATGAAGTGTGTTTGCCATTCACAGAAAAATAAATTATGACAATTGAAGAAGGTAGAGATGGGAATGAAAAAAACTATGAAGACAAGGAATGACAAAGAAGATGAAGAAAAAACTTACAAGTTAAATGAATGCGAATGGAAGGATCTCTGAAGTCTTTTTTGTTAGTAGAAGAGAGAGAGAACAAATGACAGTTTGGAATGAGTATGGGAATAAACAAACGTTAGAGAAATGTGTTTAATCATAAGGAACTGTAATCGAATCAATTTTTGGCGCTTAAATTCCAATCTATTTACAAGTTTGGCCGTCGGTACAAACTCATTGAAGATGGATCGAAAAAGTGGGCCTTTGATAAAAACAAAATCCTTTGGCCCAATTCTTTTGGCCAGGAATTTTAGGGGCAACTGTGGGGACCAGACCATAATGGCCCCAATCCAGGTCTATCTGCCCAAGCCCAACAACACTTGAGGCACACCTAGCACATTCTACTAATAAGATGGATTAATACAAATATTTATCACATCGATAAGTATAAAACTGTTAGCATTTGAATAAGCTAGCATCGGTTACTTAAAATCTCGAACGAGATATTCAGGGAATCACCACATGAGCCAACGACAATCCAAGGGATTTCCTTGAACAATTAAACCACTATTGTTTTATGCAACTATAAATACAATCCACACCCTAAGTCCAAGGGGGATGTAATTTTCGTACTTTGAGAGAAGCTAATAAAAATTCAGTGACCTCTCCATGGACGTAGGCAATTTGCCGAACCACGTATATTTGTGTGTTGTGTGTGACATTTGCAAGCTTTTCCTTTAATTGCTTTCTAGAATTTATTAATTGTGATTATTTGCACTTACAATTATAAATATCTCAAATTTGAAAATAGTGTTGAAAATAATTTATTTTTTATAAAATAGTAAAAATTGAATAATACTTTTTTTAATATTCAAAATATTAAGTTTTTTAATATCAAAATTAAAACTATTATATATATATATATAATATGTGTGTGTGTGTGTGTGTGTGTGTGAGAGAGAGAGAGAGAGAGAGAGAGAGAGAGAGAGAGAGAGAGAGAGAGAGAGAGAGAGAGAGAGAGAGAGAGAGAGAGAGAGACTAATGTCCAATTCAAATTCTAACATATTCTGTTAGTTTCGACACCCATCTATTAATACTAAAAATATGGTACCTAACCAAGAATAACAAATAACAAACATACCCTAAAGTGCTAGTGATCCTTAAATATATAAATTGATAAAAAAATCAAATTGTATTTTATTAATAACAATTGCAGACAGATATATTATAGACTTACACATTTAGAGTAACGCAAAACAAATAGAAGAACTTGACTTGATCAAGGCTATTATTGTACAATATGTCTTTAAGGCAATTATGTCACTGCTAAGGTATCACGGACGAATGACTGTCTTCCAACATACAACGTTCACACAAAACAAAGGTAGTACTCCAATTTAACTTGCCTACGAAATAAGGTTTTTGTGATGAATTCTATCATTATGCCGACTCAAAGAATGATTGATGAAATAGATTGACTGGAATTAATTTATTTTTTTGCAAAGATTGTCCAAATGTAGGAATGAATTGGAATATATATGAGAAAATGTGTATATTCCAAATAGGCGCAAGTCTTATCAAAATAGGAGACAAAATAAATGTCATTTTTATAATAAAATTTAACTGTTTGGAAATTCACGTCCAAATGGGCGGATAAAAAAGTGTAATGGGTAAAAAAATAAGGCCTAGTTGATTCTTAAAATTTATTTTAGACAAGCCTAATTGAATATAAAAAATAGAAAGAAAATTAAATAAAAACACTAAAACCCTTGAAATAGCTTTTCTTTAACAAAATTTTCTCTAGTTTGAAAATTATACCTACCGAGAGTATTGACTAATTGTTTGATCACAAAAAAGTAATAAATATTGTACACGTACATAACATTATATAATATTGTTTTTTTTATATATAAACTCACGTAATATATACAATAAATGTTTTTTCAATAATTTTATACACATAAAATTATTGTTAGGAATGAAATCTCAATAGAAACTAAAGTAAACAGTTTGCTCTTGATAGATATGTATAAAATCCAATAGACTAAGATATTTTTTACCTTTAGTTCTTTCTAATTATTTTATGCATGTAATTATTTATGGTTTTATACTTTTATTATTGTAAAACTACAACACACATCACAAAAATAAGGTATAAGATTTACCTTGTGAATAATTCAAAGAAATATCATTTATATGTCATTGCGAGCCCACCAACACTCCACGTGTTACATGTTCACCATACCTATAAAAAAAATAATTTGTATATCTCCATTGACGTGAAATTAAACGATTGACTATAACCATGTTACTTTATGTCCCAAATCTATGAACAAGGGTAATGATCTAAGAGAGCAAAAGATAGAGAGAAATTATTGTGTTATTTACATATTAATTTCTCTTGGGATTTATCTTTATTTATAGGGAGTGAAGAATAATCTTATAATAATATGATTATCCACTTTTGGATAATCCCAAATTAAAGGGTTACATAATCCCAAGTTTACTAAAATTAAGAGAGATGTGTTAATCTAAACTTTCAACCAACCTTATCGTGTTAGGATCCACCACCCATGTAGGTGGATAATGGTTCGGATCACAGGTCAAGTCGAACTGAATATTAACATCTCTCATGCACCTAAATAGGATAAAACAACCTTGATAATATCTCTCAATCTCTTAACCACTCATCTCTTAATACATAAAATTGAACGTGCAACCTCATGAGAAAACATATAGCCCTAAGAGCACAATTATTAAGTCATCGTCTAACTAACAAAATTACATCACTTGGAAATATCATGCATATTTCAAGATGATTTGACGACACCTAATTTGGCACTCTTAATCCTTTAAAGTAATCAGTGGTCAACCCTAAATATTTAATGTGTTTATGACCTCTATTGAAGACAAAATGACATGTCCGTTGTCCAAGTAAGTCATAAAACATGGTTTATTATTGAATGATATTCCCTAAGCCCTCATGTAAATTCAGTTAGACTCGATCGCTTTCATATGACACCCTATTTAGTTATTGCCTCAATAAAACCAATTAGGGTAGTGAACACGAAGTTTCACATTCATGGTGTAGTCTCGTGTCAAATAAGGCGCAAAAGAGATATCAAAATATAATGATTCCAGTGGCTCACACGACGGTGAAGCAGGGATCACACATTGTTTGTATTGTCAGTCATCACAACACATATAATATGAATTGTATGTTATAGAGTCGACATATAATCATGGTCATGTCACTATAATAATAAATAAAACATCATACGAATCTGAGTCTGGTCCCCATTAAGCACCTAACATTAGTATCCCAACAAACGCTTAACTAAAATATCACATTCGGCTAATACATATGATTCCCTGCATTTTATGGTATTTATTTATTATTTTTAATTGTGGTAATAAATTAATAAATGGGAATAAATATTACTTGTGTGAATATAATAAAATTCACAATTTAGATGATAATTAAATTTTGCATTTTATGTGATTTATTTGTGTCGTGTGTTATATTTAATTAATCGATATTGTTAGGTAAGCGAAATTTGACTATATGCGGTTATGCATAAAAATAAGTATGTATTTTATTTTACGTTGCAAGACATTACTACTAGTTATGAGGTACTACCATTTGGATCGGACACTAGAGTGATACGAAGGCCCATAGTTGTATTTAAAATGCTTGAAATTGGGCTAAGGGGGTAGGTATACCTTTAAGCTAAGTTTTAGAGTCGTTTGGGTAGTATTTTGGGCTCATTTGGGGGCCCGAAATTATGCCTAGTAGTGACCTGTGGTTTAAGGATTATTTAATGGTGTTAACCCTTATTAGTTAAACACTTTACACAAAAATCACAACCCTAGCAGCCTTACACTTGTGGGAAATCTTGAGGAGAACTTTGGTGAGGAAGAACAAAGAATCAAAGCGTGGAGATCACTTGTTCATATCATTCATGCAAGAAATCTTTTTTTTTTATCATCACATAATTTCTATTATTTATGATTTCATAATAATTTATTGTGATATGGGATTATAATCATGTTTAGGAATTAAACTTGTTATTTTAATGATGTTGTTATTGGGTTTTATTGGGTTTAACCTTTTGACTATTAATAGGTTATAAATCTGATTTCAAAATTGGGGCTTTTATTGAGAACCTTAAATTGACAGGTCGATGATTATGATATTAAACTCGTGCATAGGACTGATTTACTTATGTTAATCAAAGCCCTGTGTTCATTTGATATTTAGGACTTAAATCGAATATTAATTTGGATAATTTAATATAGAAGATGAAGCTAGATTTAAATTGAAATTTTTGCAAATTTGAACTTTAAATAGTGTTACAATGGTGTTATTCTTTGTTTAAACGGATTAAGATTGTTAATATATAGTTCATATGACTGGATATTGGGTTTTAAATATTGTATTAAAGCTTTGAGATTATTTCCATGGAGGTCTAGCCGCCATTAACAATTTTTGAAGAAGGGGTCATCGACCAGACCCTTTGGATCGATCCAAGCCCGAGTCGGATCTAACTGGCCCTGTGTCCTCATGGCATATCGGGTAGCTATTTTTGGTTTTAGGGGGGATATATGTTTATATGAGGCTATGTATATTCTGTTTTAATTATTTTACATGATATTAAACTAAAATGACACAAAAGTGGTTTTAATTAAGGTTGTGGGATTTAATATACGTCTAATTTAATGGAAAATGCAATGTTGGGGATTGGGATCATTCGGGTATGCTTAAGAGTGACGTGTTGTCCTATATTTATATATATTGTGCGTTACGTATATATAAATTGATTGATTGATGTGAACATAGCATTTGATACTCGTGGGGAATCTATCGGTCGGGATTGTTTTAAATGGTTATGACCGTGTACCTCACTCATGGATGATGATGCAGGACTTTGTGGTGGTCATTTAATTTTGATCATACATTCAGGCATCCATCAAATGAGTTTTTATAGGGGACAACTTGTTGGTGTGATTGTGTAGTGATCCCCCATCTTATGTGTGTATGTTTTTAAAATCGTTAGGTGAGGGACTCTTACAAATTTATCGATAAAAACATGAGAAGGCCCCGAAGATAGATGCCTTCCTATGGTTATTACGAGACATGTAATAAATAATGATGTAGTTAATGATGGACACTTAAATAAAGAGAATCATGTGTCACGTTAATGTTTTATATTATAAGATCATGTGTACCCTACTTTATGGATGGCATTTGTGGGTATTGGAAGTGGGTTGTATTCTTTACATGTATAGTTAATTGCTAACCAATGTAAAATTTGTTTATGTGATGTTCACTTATTAGTCTAGCGATAGACTTATCAGTATTGTTTATACCTTGGGTTAAGACACTCCTATTGTCTTTCACTTATGATGCGGAGTGAGGTATCTATTCTATGTTACTTTTGATAGGTTGGGATGTTAATTTTAAATGAGTCGCATGATTATTTCTACACTGATATTGTAAGATGTTTCTTGCAACTATAGGGAGTTGACCCGAATTATATAAATTTTTTTCCCAAACATTCTTAGATAGGATCAACATGGCTAAGGAGATTCAGACTTTCACTTCATCGCTATTTAGTCATATCTTTGAATTTTAGCTTTGGTTGTTATTTTATTTCAGTTCCAACTATCTTATTCAGTAATTTGAATGGATCACATTGGTCCCATTTATTATTATTATTTAGTTGGATTTTGTATAAGAGTTGAGACTATTTCATTTATTATGTTGGATGATTGAGACATTTATTTATTCCCATCATTTATTTATCTTTTCGTCATCGCATGTTTTTGATGGATTTCAATCCACTTAAATTATTATTATCATTGTCTTCATGATAAAAATGATATAAATTGATTAACGCGCCTTATCTTTGGCATATTAGAATGTCCAACCAGTATGTGAGAAATTATGGGGTAATTACAACAACCTACATAGAGTTGCGAAGATACTTTATGTTGATTCCAAAATTCGATCTTAGCTCTAACTAAGGTGACATATAACATATTATTGACATGAAAATTAACACCTTAGTTTTATATTTTCTAGCAAAAATTGCATGCAAGTTATGACACTAAGATGTGCGTAGTTTGGTCTCTTAACATATGTCCACGAGGGAAAAAACTAAAAAGAGAGGAATTGCAGGAGATTACACGAGTTTTCTGTCAACTAGATCATGTGTCTGTTGTGATTCTCCCATGTCTTTATATAATATTTGTACATGAAAGAGACTTTTTAATCTCGGTGACTACTTAATAAGTGATAGAGGACATGGTTGTCAACGTGGTAACTATATTATGTACGACATCCCTCGTTGTCTTGGAAAGTAGAGAAGCGGTGGTTGTCGTTCAGGCACTTGCGCACAACATGCAAAGCAAACTTGATGTATGCTCCTATATTATAGGCCACTTGATAAACCTCATCAAAATGCTCGATGTCTCTTTTCACCAGTCCATTCAGTTGTGGAGGACGAGGATAATTGATACCTTGAATATTATTGTTTTCTTGATCCACCATTTATATAAATGGGGCCTTTCGTCTTAATGGCTTCAGTATTCGGCCATATTCAGCCAGAAATTCCTCTCATCAACTGCCCCTAGTCTTTTTGGATTTAGTGCCTAGGGATAAATATATTCCTACAAGCTGAAGGGAATTTCTATCGTTTTCTTTGTCTAGCGCTTAAGGTGCATTTTCTTTTTATGACTGGAATGGATTTGAATAAGACTATCTAAGAGCATCCACACTGGTGGATGCTCTTGATTTGTAAAGTTAGAGAATCAAAAGAGGTTTTACCTTTCGTTCAACATGTCAGTGTATAGTGGGGGAGTTTGGAGAAAAGAGATAATGAGTTCCTACGAACTTATCTTGTTAGTGGGAATCAAAACAACTTTTCTTGCGAACAACATTTGTTTGTAGGAAATGCTAAGGACAAATGTTGTTCGTAAGAACCCAAATATATAATTTTTTTGTGGTAAAAATGGTTCCTACGAATTTCTGAAGTTCGTAAGAATTTCTACGAACAACAGAAGTTTGTACCAATTCCTACGAACTTCAGAAGTTTGTAAGAACCATTTGCAAATTCTCCCCAAGATTTGTTTACTTGCAGAACCTATGCAAATTGCATTACAGATTTTGTTGCTCAAACCTCACCAGTGGAGTGCATTTGATTTGTAAAAATTTGTAAACTTACAAATTTTGTTGTATTCTAATACCACCATTGTACATGCTCTAAGAGGATAAATATATAAATTTTGCCAACTCCTTTTTATACCCTTATTTATGTAGAGCTCCCCCAATTTTAACACGATAATCTATCAAGGTTTTAGTTTCTTTCATCTTTTCAAACGATCTTTTTTTCAATTCACTTTTGTATCCTAACTTTTACTCGGGATTCCCATATCAAAAGCGGTAAATCTATAAAGTTTTTTCTTTCTTTTTCTTTTTTTTTTTATCATTTTTTGCTCCCGGAGATTTGGCTAACTTTCTGAAAATATTGCTTGTAGAGGATCTAGCTCAAGACTATAAACTTTGTATGGTTTGGCTGAGGTCATTTCATAAATTCTTCTCTTGGGGATTTGATGATGAATTGATGTGATGTCGAATGATATGGGTTTGGTAATGTACCTCGTACTTTTCTGAGTATTTTATTCCCATGTGTTCATTGATTTATTAATTTAATTTTGAAAAATTAAATTGGTTTCAGCAAATATTAATTAGCAAGTTAAGAATTAATATTTATTATTATTATTATTATTATTATTATTATTATTATTATTATTATTATTATTATTATTATTATTATTATTATTATTATTATTATTATTATTATTTACATCCATGTAATAAGAAAATAGAGATGCGAGTTGTGATATTTCGTTTTATGAGTGAAAAGCGACGAGTTATTTTATTATGTCATTTGTGAGTTAGAACAATGGATTTAAATTTGTTTATGGGCGATGCGTACTATATGCACATGTCAGGACCCATTAATGATATTGTATACACCCCATCCTAGGACCCACAAAGTACCTCCTTAGGTTCCTAACACTCATTAGTTCACCATAAACCCTAGGTCATACTCCAAGTATCGATCTAGAGACCACCGGGCGCTCTCAGGCCCCATTTAACTCTGTCAATGTTCTCGCCAGAGCGAAATCTCAATGAATCTTTGAAGGGCTCTGAATTCCCTTTCCAAGGGTTCGTCCCATGAACGAAATGTCCTTACGCTTCGAACGAACGGTCCGTTTTACTTCGAAAACTGATCTGGAGGCCACCGGGCCCCATTTGACTCTAGTCAGTTCTCCAGCTTGAGCGAAACTCAATGAATCTTCGAAGGTCTCTGAATCCCCTTGCAAACGGTCCGCTGTAACACCCCGTGTTTTTGAAACATAAAATCTTTGTTAAATTAAATTTCGAAAGAAATTAGTTTTTGGAATCTATTTAATTTTGGTATGTAAAAAGGTTGGTATTTATATATAAAAATAAGAATTTAAGTGGAATTTAAATCAGGATTAAAATTTGGAAATTATAATTTTTTTGTATAAAAATCGGGGGAGGATTTGACCTAAGGAGAAAAAAATAAATAAAAATATTCGACTGTGCGATCGAACTTGATTTTTTTTGCATCTTTGTTTCACCTTCAGCTACAACATATTGAAATTTCAGCCAATTACAACGGTCTGATAGTCCGGAATATTTTTTTTAATGTTTGTGTTTGATTATGACTTAAATTATTTTTGGTATATAAACATAAAGTGACGGGTTTGGAAATTTTAAAACACATTTTAGCCTTCTCAAAAATCATTAGCCTCCCATCATTTCATTCTCTCTCTTCTACAAAACCTAAACCTCATTTAAATCAATTTTTAACCCAAGTTTTGAAGATCTAAATCAAGTTTTCTCAAGAACAACCAAGAAAGTGTCTTTATTATTTTCGCGAGAGGAATGCAATAGTGTAGTTAGAATTTCACAGAAGAATTTTATGAGTTTTCAAGTGATCATTTTAAGGTACGGGGTTTACACAGTATGCTCCTCTAAATCTCTCGAGAGTATTTTCTTGTTTCTCAGTTATTTGTATTCTTCTTGAAATGTTTGTATTTATTGGAATCCCATGTGTTATTCGATTGAGATATGGTGTATTTGTTATTTGGGAATGGTGCTATGAAATTTTAATGTGGCACTAAGAACGATCACCTGCCAAAAGTTCAAAATTCCAATAGCCGGAATGAGGTTTCGAGAAGCCTAGGTGAGGTCCGATGACCTACTGATGTATTATTGAGAAATTAATTGGTACAATGCTCGGGTGTCGCATTGGACTTGTATAATGTTTCGTATTGTTGCATTTTCACCGTTATTGTATTGAGCATTTATTCTTGTCATATTGTGTACTTCCCCGTTCTTTTTTTATTGGCAGGTAATCTTGGATTTGGACTTTACTAATTTATGAAGGATATTAAGAGCACAACATTTTGAGAATATCATTTTGTACAAATTAGCAGTGTAAATATTTGGGATCTTAGCGTTATTTTGAGTGAAATTAAAACTGTAATTATTTGGAGGTGTATTTTACCTAACCTTGTTGTTAGGAGACATTTTAGATTGACATATAAATTTTGGATTGGACATTATGTATTTTGATGACCTGTCACATTTATTTTATGGATATAGAGGCTCTATATGGATTGTTGAGGATTTTAGCTAAATTTTAAGAACAGTGATGCCTCGAATTTCTCAGGGTATTACATCCGCCCCATGCATGAATCAGCATTACGGTACGGATGAATGATCCATTTTACTCTGAAGGATCACTGGGTACTTTCGGGCCCCGTTTGACCTTGGTCAACTATCCATACCAAATGAAGTTGAATGAAATCTCGAAGGGAACCAAATACCCTTTCCAACAGTCTATTCCGTCTGCGAATTGGACTTACGGTTCGGAAAAACGATCCGTTTTCCTCCAAAAACTTCATGTCTAGTGACCAATGGGTGCTTTCGGGCCCCGTTTGACCTTCGTCAACTCCTGTACCCAGGAGTGTCTCAATGGATTCTTGAAGGGCTATGAATTCCTTTTCCAACTGTCCACCATGTGCACGAATCTGACTTACAGTTTTCATTTTACGACCGTTTTAAAAAAAAAAACTGTTCCGAACTGCCAAATGGCACCCCAGGGACCATGCCTATCGGCAGTGTGCCTGAGGTGCTATGCCAATAGGCAGATCCAGACCCATGACGATCGGCTCCCCTCTTGGCCCTATAAATAGAGGCCATGACCTCACTTTGAAAAGTACCCCCTAAACACCCCTTCTCAGCATTTCAGAGAACATTCTCTCGAATTCAGAGTTGTTCCCTTTCCTAAAAAACCCATTTCCCACATTTCATTTAAACACTTTCTTACCTCACTTGGTAAATTTCCCCACCTCTCCATACCTCTTTCATACCATTGTAAGATCAGCATATCTAAATCCAAGATCAATATCAAGCGCTCATAAGGAGGTCTAATTCTCCATCATTTTCTCTAATTCTCATTTTAGTATTATTTGTTTTATTTCTACTTTAGCATTTTGTTTCATTGCATCGCATATGTTAATCTCAAACCTTTATTAGTATTATTTGCACCTACTCTATTATCATACAAAAATTACCCAAAAATAAGAAAAAGAGGGTTTATCTATAAATTCCAAAAGAGGGATTCTCACCTCACATTCTCACTCTTAAAGTACATTTTCTCTACACATATACACAAGAGAAATCCCCCTTTTGGATTTAAGTATTAAACCCCACCCTATGTTATCTTCGAACTACGTGGACTTTGATGCCCCATGGGTTACGTAGGCGTCTTGGGTTAATCCCAAGATTCCAGTCCTCCTTTATGCATGTTTATATGTTTTCTTCCTGTTTTATATATATATATATATATATATCACACACACACACATTATTTACGAGTTCATGTTCTTACATACTTGGGTTTCGTTCGATATACACATTTTCTCTTTCATACCGACTTGTGATTCGACAAACACTCATATTATATTTTGAATTATTATTTTCGGGAACACTCCTAAGGATGAATTCACTCCGTCCTTTTCCATGATGCGAGTTTAATGATTCCATTCTTCAACGGTATAGATTGAGATGAATATACTATTCCTCCTTCGGAGCATTACTCATACTATCCCAACTATCCCTATTTCCCATAGTCTTTATGATGTTATTATGTAAATGGATTTCCTTGTTACGAATGAAAGTATATGAAATGTTTTATGTTTTGACTCGCGTTATCTATCCATGCCGCATTTAAATTAATCCTTGAAAATTATGCCTCAAATTGTCATTCTCACCAAAACATGTTGAAACAAAACACCATATTAGCATCATGCATTATATATCTCACATATCACACTAAGTACATATTCACCTACATAACTCAACTTTGCACCTCCTTAAGCATACACCCACATATAACATTTCAGGGATTCTTTAACATTACAAGATCAGATTAACATTGTTCCAAACCCATGCAAATGTTTTCTACTATATGTACTAACCCACATTTATAGTCAATGATCAAGAAAGGAATGGTGGATACATTTGACTTGATATAAAAAATCATGTTCATACCTTGAACAACAAAAAGCACACTTTTTCTAAATTAACCCCCACCCTTTTAGATAATGACAAAGGGGGAGAAACATGATGAGAAAAGGAGATGCTACAACAAAGGGGGAGACATTTTTTTTTTAGAAAAATAAGTCCCAGAGAAAGAAGGAGATTTTAAATCATTTTCTCAAACTATATCAAATGTATTGTCATCATCAAAAGGGGGAGATTGTGAAACCAAAGTATTTAAACTAAAAGGACTTTATATGATGACCACACAATTGATATAAGATTAAACTTCAGTATCTTCTTTCAAATGTACTTGAGATTAAAACAAACACTCATTACATTATTAGATATGTCACAAAGGAACACTTCATCCATTCACCCATGAAATCATATCCATACAATACAATGAAGGTGTCAACAAAGATAATGAAGATCGTAACTATGATAATGAAGATAGAAATATCATCTCTAAAGCCTCAAAGAGTTTCTCAACATCAACCTGCTAAACAAGCTAGCACTTTACAACATCCCATAACCTATGGTGATCAAGCTCAATCATGCATCATATCATAATCCCACATTATTTGACTCAAATATGTCATAAGAATGCTCAGAAACACAAAAGATCATTACTCTATTTTCTTATTGTACTTTAGGAACTATTGAACAAAAGTAAAGTAACATTTTTTAACTTCTATTTTCTCAAAGCCTAATCACCTAAACCTACTCCAGAGCTCCCTAAACCTTCCCTAGAGCTTGGACCTAAACCTAACACCCGATTACCTGAAACCTAGGAGGTTTAGTGTATTAAACCTTGGTTTTAGTCTACTAATAGTAGTATAGCTAGCTAAACCTTTGAGACAACCCATTAAAACAAGCCAACCTCAAACCAGGAGGAGTTTGAGTCGACTAAACCTGATTTTAGTTGACTAAAAATACCAGATTTCAAATGTGTATTTGGTAAATCTTTCCAACCTTTTATCCTAATACCCTAACCCTTATCAAATCTTTTACCAAACTTTTTATCGATGTTTGGATGCATACTAACACCATAAATAGAGTCCCTCACTTTCATTCCAAACACACAATCATACAATAAAATATCCTTGAGTAAAGTTCCATTTTCCTATTTTGTGTCAATATCCCAAAGTCCCTTAAAGAGAGAATCCAAATCTCCAAACCCATTTAGATTTTTACTTTCTGAAACTCCATTAAATCTCTAGCCTTAAGAAAACCCACTTGAACCAAAAGCTTCCACTTTAATCCCTTTTTAGAAAAGTAATAAACCTAATACCCACTTGTGCCAAAGCTATACACATTTGAGCATCATACTTGTGAAACTTATTTGTTTACTTTTTAGAGAGAAATTAAACCAACTTTGTTATTTTTAGTAAATCTACTTGGCTTTATGTTTCAATTACAGATCTCAATGTTGTGACTAATGGTTAAACTTTATTGTATCTTATCGGCCGGTAGTGATGTTATTGAGGGTAGTAAAGCCGTTTAAAGTCCTTCGGATATTTCATGGGTACTACTTAGGCAAGGATGAAGGTATCGTCTTGTTTGTTGCGATTTCAAATGTGGTGTTCCTTCTAACGTGTTGGTTCCACTGTAAGTGAACCAGAAATAGTGAAGTTCTTGAGTACCATCTTGAGCATGAATGTAGGTATAGGTCAAACCATGTTAAAATCTTAGTTTACAAAGTTTCATTGATCTCTTTGTATTAATTGCTTATAATTATTGTTGAGTAATTTCTTACTTTTAATTTGTTTTATCATATTGTATTTAATCTTTATGACAAAGTTAAGAAAGTTTTTAAGTTGAAATAAACCCATATACCCAATCTACCCCCTTGGTTATATTCCTAAGCCAAAAAGTAGGCTATTTTTTTCCCCTCATTGATTACGACATCCACCATGAAACCATGCATCAGATTACCTAAACTTATAGGCTTGTTTATACTAATAAAATGTAGGAATAAAGTGTTGAAGGTATGAATGGTAGTAAGATGAGAGTTCTGAATAATAATCTCTTAGATGGTCATAAAAATAAGGTACTAACTCAATCTGTGTAGCGGGTCCAAATCTACTTATGATATCATTTTACACCGAGCTCAAAGTAGGAGTGAAATATTCAGTGAAAGGAAAAGTAGGGTTTGGGACCACCATTAAGTCATGTATGGGAACAAGATCAACTGAAGATATAGAAATATCAATCTCTCTAAGAGTCGCAGTAAAAGACTATTGGGACACATCATTTTTTGAGTAACATGCCGAATAGTATAACTACCCGACCAAGGATGGATAGATGGTCTATTTTTCGGATCCTTTATTTTCAATAAACAACCAACCATAATTCTTAAATATTGAATACACCATGGGTGCATGAGTCTTGATAATTCCCTAATTGATAATTCATTTACAATGAATGGCACAATACTTGAAGGTGATATCATAACATTATCAAGCTTAATCCGAAAACAACCCATAGAAGGAGTCATGGATGCCCTTGAGTGATGACGTTTATAAATACCTTTTATTGTAATTGATAAAAACAATTTCAAGAAAGAAACAAAGAATCATATTTTGATTGAGACTCAAACCCATGCTTTTTACACCATATTTTATCGGGTTTATCTCGTGACTTTTTTGACAGATGGCTAGATGACGTGGGAAGCTAGTGGCGGTTATATGGTGGTTATTGGAGGAATTTTTGGTGGAAGTAGTGGGTAGTTTAAAGCAGTTATTATTTGAATCTGAATTAAAGGTTATTTGGATGGAAATATGTGTGGATATTATAGAGAATTAATTCAAATTAAAATTTAAAAGTGTTTCGTTGGCCTGGTTAGTTTGTTTATTTGGTTATGTGCGAGCATGCCAGGCAAGAGTGTGGTCTTGCTAACTAATTGATCATCTTGGCCTTACGATAGTCAAGCGATAATGTACCATTTGATGCTTCAATTAAGAAGTTGTGTGCTTCCCTTTAAGAAGAGTTTATAGTGAATGCTAAATAAGGCTACTTAACTAGAATCTGAAGAAGAAGATGTGAAGTGAAAAAATAAAGATAAAAAGAAAGATTGAACTAAATAAAATAGTAAAGTAAGATAAACAAAGTAAAAGAAAATCGTTACACTAAGAAATGTAAAGTATATTACAATTAGAAATGTAAAGACAATTTAAATGTGAATGCAAAAGAACTTTTCATAAAATGTAAAGATAATTACAATAAATCTACCTTACAAACTATTTCAAAGAAGAGAAAACATGTAAATAAAATAAAAGGAAAGGAATTAAAAGGAAAAAGAGGTAAAAGTAGTAAAAGTAGTTTTTTTTATTGAGGGAGTCCTCATTTCCTTTATCCTTTATCTATTTATTATAGATTTTCTTGTTGTGCAACTACTATTTGTAACTACTGGGTGGTTACACAATCGAATATTCTCGCCTATGTGGACACACACCCGTATAATTGCTATTCAATTATTCACCCTCATTCAAGGCCTTGACAAATATCAAACGCTTGTGTATCCATATAGGATAAACTGATTTACCCCATTCTCGGTTGTAGTTGCCTATTTGAACTTTCGCGTGGATGTATTTTACTGGCCGATAATCATATGGTGTAAGCATACCCTCCACACTAATTAATTTTTTTGGGAAAATAGTTAGTGGACTGTTAAGATTCATATGCAATCTCCCCAAATTTAGTCATTATTACTATGTGGTAAATGTTGTGTAAGGACATTTTTATCATGCCCGATAGCTTACATTTATGTATGTCGTACGCCGCTACATTTGGCACGTCTCTACACAATCTCACATGATGTCCTCAATCCGAATTTCGAGAATCAAGCATTCATCATCTCTATCATGTGTCCCACATCTGCCTCAACGACTTCACGTTCCATGATTTTAGGCACTTTATGTAAGTGGTACGCAAGAGAAGTCAAAACAGTGAAAGAAGGCATGATATGAACGTTCAAGGGCATTTTGGTAATTTTATAGCCACCGTCTGGAGGATCGGTAAACTGGAAAGTTGAAGATCTCGCCGTAATAAAGATACTGGAAGAAACAAAACCTCAATCCGAGCTACGGTGAAGAAGTTATTGCCCATTGAAAATGGAGAAAATTTTGAGAAAAAGACTTGGAAAAATGCTGAGTCCTTTTAGCCCCAAACCAGCGAACTTTTGCGAAACCAAGGGTCGAACCGGTTCGGGGGCTGAACCGGTTCGCAGTACACCCGAATCGGTTCGCAGTACCTGACGCTAGCAAGTGTTTTAAAATCGTGAAACTCTTTTTGGTTTCCTTATAAAATCCAACTTCGGGGGAGTTATTTCATAAGACTTAGAGAGACGATTTTAAGAGTCTAATTACTCTAATATTTATATTTTTGAGTCCCAAGACTCATGTTTTGATTCACACATCCTTGCCAAACCTTTGTGAATCCATTTGTAACCCAAGAACACAACCTTGTGTTTGTTCAACCTTTGTGGAGAAGCCGTCTTTCTTCTTCATTGCTGATCATCTGGAGTTCTTGAGGGAGATTCCGGTCACCGATGACAGAACCGACGCCTGTGGGTAATACTGTGTCACTCTTGTTTTTCGTTGTAATCCGTGTAACTATATATTACAAATTATAGTGAAAAATAAAAAGGTTTTGCCCCTTTGGGGGATTTTTCCTCACATGTGTGTGTTTGAATGTTCTTGAATGATTTCATCATATTTTCATCACACCTAGATGCATGTTTAGGATTTAATTGGGAAAACTTAGTTTAATTAAATAATTTCTTAATTTGAACGCAAGTGCACTCTTTCAAATTGGTATCAGAGCCAATTACACAACTTTTTCGTGTAATTTTCCGCAAAAATTTTCTAAGATATCAATTTTCTGAAAAAATTGATTTTTGAAGAAGAGAGTGTTCAATGGAGAAGTTATATAATAAAATGCCAGTTTTTGACGGGACAAACTATGCTTACTGGAAAGTTCGCATGAGGTCTGCATTAAAAGCCATTGATGAACGTGTCTGGATTTTAGTTGAAAAAAGGAGGACACCTCCCTCCGTCACTGTTAATAACGTGACCAATTTAAAACCTGTCACTTCATGAACTGAAGAAGAATTTAAATGGTCATCTTTTAATTCTAAGGGTTTAAGTGCTATTTCTGGATCCGTCACACCTGATGAGTTCCGACGTATAATGACGTGCACCACGTCAAAAGAGGCATGGGATGTTTTGTAACTTACCCATAAAGGAACGAATGTCGTGAAAGAATCTAAACTGCAAAATCTAATAATTCAATTTGAAACCATCACCATACCTAAAACTGAATGTTTTGATGATTTTTATGCTATACTTTCTGATATAGTTAATACTAGCTATAATCTTGGTGAACACATTCGTAATGCTAGAGTTATTAAAAAGATTCTAAGATCTCTGCCTAAGCGTTTTATCCCTAAAGTCACTGTGCTAAATTCTATGGGTAATTAAAATACGCTAAAATTAGAGGAACTTGTAGGAGACTTGCAAACTTATGAGATTGATATGTTTCCTAAATCTCTCAAGCCTAAAGATAAGGGAATTACACTTAACGCACAGGATAGAAAATGTGAGGGGTCGGGAAGAAAAAGAGTTGAGTTATCTAGCAAAAGAGAGATAGATACGTCAGATTTAGAGTGTGACTTTGATTTAGATGATTTGGCTCTATTCGCTAAAAATTTCAAGAAAATTGGAAATTTCAAAGATAAAAAGAATTTTCAGAAAAATAAGTTTGAAAAGAAAAATGAAAAAGATCTTAAAGACCTTCCTAAGAAAGACAGTGAGAGATGCTATGAGTGCGATGGTAGGGTTCATAGAGCTTTTGAGTGTGCTACACGGCTGAACAGAGAAAAGGGCAAAGCTGTCCTTAATTCTACCCTTAGTGATGACAGTGAGGTCGAGTCGGTGGACTCGGGAGATGAGTTATCGCATGAGTGTAACTTCACTGCATTCATGGCTAGTCATGTGAGTACTTCTAGTGTTCCTCATGATGATGAGGATGCTACTTCACAGGGACACCTCGACAGTGAGAGCAATGTGAGTGAGGGGGAGGATGATGCAAATGAGAGCGAGAGTAATCTTCAACGCACCTATGCCGAGTTATATAATGAGTTATTTAAAACTAAAAAGCGTAACAAAGCGTTAGTTCTTAGAATCACTACGTTAGAAGAATATTTAGAAGAAGCGAGAGAGAGTCCTCCACCTACACCACCTTGAGAGATAAAGAGTCTGCCTGTGTTGAGAAATAGAGTTTGTTTAGAGAGAGAGAGAGAGAGAGAGAGAGTTGTTTTGAGAAAGAGAGAGGGAAATTGACTAAACAAGTGGCTAGTCTTACGAGTGAGATCCATTCCTCCCTGGAGACTCGAAAGAAACTTGAAGCCCTTGTAGCCCAGCTTACTCATGATCTTAAGAGAGCACGAGAAGTCAAGGTACAAATTGAGGACAGATCTGGGAAGATGGGAAAGATGCTCCTCGACCCCACTTTAGGTTTTGGTGATAGGCAAGGAATTGGTTATGATAGTGCCTCCACGTCCCAAATTGCACCTGGACCAGTTCCTGAGTTTACTACGACTACTTATGCCCATCGCCAAAAACCACGAAGGAGAGTTCGACCAAGAAAAGCAAACCAAGGTCCGCCTAAGACTGTGTTCTTTTGTATGTATTACAAAAGAAAAGGCCACCTCAAGGAGTTTTGCTATAGTTTGGGTCGGACACGACTTACTACTGCTCCACCACATCATACTGATGATTTTATCGGTCTGAGAGAGTGTTAACATTTTAGCTACCACATCACAGAGTTTGATGGAAGAATTCCGACAGATGTTTTTGCCTTCAGTGAATGCTTCTCACATCCCGGCTAAAACCAACAACAACAAGGGTAAACAAAGAGTTACCACTTCTTAGGTACCTAAGAAAGATAAGAAATCCCTTGTTGTCCATGTCACTCTCAAAGCACATAATACCTCATAGTGGTTTTTTTATAGTGGGTGCTCCAGACATATGACAGGTGATGCCTCATTTTTTACTTACCTTGAGGATTATAAGGATGGTAGAGTCACCTTTGGATATGGGAGCAAATCTAGCATTATAGGACGAGGTACAGTAGAGTTACAAGGATTTTCTAAGCTAGATAATATTTTGTATGTCAAGTGTTTGAAAACAAACCTACTCAGCATTAACCAGTTGTGCGATGCTGACTTTGTCGTAAAGTTTGATCGGGACATGTGTAATGTTTATAATCAATCCGATAAACTTTTAGTGCGAGAGGTGAGGACAAAGGATAATTGCTATGGGACTGAGCCCACGTCCTCACTTGTCTGTAATAGTGCCACGAGCACTCCTATGTATTTGTGGCACCAACGTCTAGGTCACGTGAGCGTTAGAGATTTGACTCGTTTAGCTAAAAAGGACCTATTACTTGGATTACCATCTCTTAGAAAGCCAACTTCCACGGTTTGTGGACCCTGTCAGTTGGGAAAGAAAATCCATAGTCCTCATAGGAAGTTGTATTCCATTACCACCTCCCGTGTACTTGAGCTGATTCACATGGATCTTATGGGTCCTACTCGTACTGAGAGTCTGGGTGGTAAGAGGTATATCCTCGTGATGGTAGATGATTTCTCCAGATATTCGATTGTAGGTTTTCTGAGGGAGAAATCCGATGCTGTAGAGTTTTTAATGACCAAGTTTCGTGTCCTACAAAATTAACACGAAGTCACTATTAACAGGATACGTAGTGACAACGGTACTGAATTTAAGGAAGCAAAGGTAGATTTTTACTTTGATAGCTTTGGGATCAGACATGAGTTTTCTGCTGTGAAGACTCCTCAGTAAAATGGGATTATTGAGAGAAAGAATAGGACGATCCAGGAAATGGCTAGGTATATGCTTCTAGGTCATAATATTTCTAGGAGATTTTGGGCAGGGGCGGTGCCTACTACATGCCGCATGGTGAATAGGGTTTACCTGTGTCCACACACAATTAAGATGCCTTATGAATTGTGGAATGACAAGAAACCCAACCTTACATATTTCTGTATTTTTGGGATAAATGATACATTCTACGGGATAGAGAGAAATTAGGAAAGTTTGACTCCCGAAGCGACGAGGGAATATTGCTAGGATATTCATCGAATATTAGAGCGTATCGGGTTTTTAACCTGAAGAGCTCTAAGGTTATGGAGTCAATAAACGTCACCGTACAAGATGGCAAACCTCCGACGGTTATTAATCCTAACCTTCAGTGTGAGGATGAGGATTTTTCTGACAGTGATTTTCTTGTCCCTCACCCACACTCTGTGACCCTACTTTTGTGTTAGGGGACACTCCTTGGGTTCGTAAGAGTCATGGCCCGGCCTCCATTATAGGCGATCCTACTCTCGGGGTTAAGACTCGTGCTCAGCTAGAGAACTTTGTTATCCACTTGTGCTATACGTCCAAAGTCGAGCCTAAGAATCACAAAGAAGCACTCAATAATGAACACTAGATATCTTCTATGCAAGATGAGTTTCTTCAGTTTAAAAATAACAATGTCTGGGAACTTGTCCCCCGACCTAGTGAGACTAATGTGATAGGTACCAGGTGGATTTTTAAGAATAAAATGGATGCAAATGGTACCATAATCAGAAATAAGGCTAGGTTGGTCGCTCAAGGCTACACACAGATAGATGGTGTAGACTTTGGAAAGACATTTTCTCCTGTTGTGAGGCTTGAGTCCGTCTGTTTACTACTTTCCATCGCAAGTCATCCGCACTTCAAGTTATATCTGATGGATGTCAAGAGTGCCTTTATGAATGGCATTCTACAGGAGGAGGTTTACGTGGAACAACCAAAAGGGTTTGAATACCCTAAGCACTCAGAGCACGTCTACTATTTGAGGAAAACCTTGTATGGTTTGAAGCAAGCACCTCGTGCTTGGTACGAGAGGCTTACTTCCTATCTCTTAGCTCGTGGCTTCAAAAGAGGGGGAGTTGATATGGCGTTGTTCGACAGAAGAGATGACGGTGCTATTTTGGTTACCCAGGTCTTAATGGATGACATAGTCTTTGGATCCACGTGCTCTCAACATGCTCACCACTTTGAGGAGGAGATGAAAAGTGAGTTTGAGATTAGTATGGTAGGTGAGCTTACTTTCTTCCTTGGTCTCCAGGTTCATCAGCTAGAGGATGGGATGTTCATCTCCCAATCCAAGTATGCTAGAGACCTAGTGAATCAATTTGGTTTAGACTCCTCTAAGCATGCACGTACAGCTATGAGTACTTCTATCAAGCTTAGTAAAGACACTTCAGGTAAGGACGTAGAGCAAACCTTGTATCGGAGTATGATAGGTAGTCTTCTCTACTTGACTGCCAGTCATCCTGACATTGCCTTTAATGTTGGAGTCTGTGCGTGATATCAGGCGTTCTCGAAAGAGTCACACTTACTCGCTCTAAAAGGTATTATCAAATACGTGAGTGGGACTCTCTCAGATGGTATTTGATATTCCTTTGATACCAATGACCGTTTGTTCGCCTATTCGGATGCCGATTGGGCCAGGGATGTTGATGGTTGTAGGAGAACTTCTGGTGGGTGTTTCTATTTTGGTTCTGCTCTTATCTCCTGGCTGAGCAAGAAGCAAAACTCCATTTCTTTATCCACTGCGGAGGCTGAGTACATCGCCGCCGGGAGTTGTTGCACACAACTCTTATGGATGAAGTAAATGCTGGAGGATTATGGGATATCACAGGACACCATGACCATCTTTTGTGATAACACGAGCGCGATACACATATCCCGCAATCTAGTCCAGCATTCGCACACAAAGCACATCAGGATACGCGAGCACTTTATACGTCAGTTAGTCGAGGAGAAAGTTGTATCCCTGAGTTTTGTACCCACCGATCATCAGTTAGCCGATATTTTCACGAAACCTTTAGATGCCCTTAGATTCGAGAGTCTTAGGAAGTCTTTGGGGATGTGCACAGTTGACTGAGGGGTTGGTCCGTGTCTAGCATAGGTTGTAGTGTCTTTTACATATCATCTGATTCCTATTACTAGATTGTATCATTAGTTTGTTATATTGTTTTTGCTAATTTTGAAAAATCCAAAAAGATTTTCTTTTTAAATTTTTTTTAGAAAAGCTCAAAAAGATTCTTTTTTTAGAAAATTTTAAGAAAAGCTCAAAAAGATTTTATTTTTATAAAATTTTGAAAAATCCAAAAAGATTTTTGTATTTTATTTACACCTTTTATGGATGAGCATTTAAGATAGTCGAGTCACAATTTCATTCCATTTATCCATGTGACTATTTGATAGAGATTTGAGATGCTACATCATTTCATCCATGTGCTTTACATTATTTGGAGTCTTTGAGATGTGATTAGTTATATCTTTCTACATGTTTGACTCCTATCTCCTTTTTTGCACACATGCACGGCTATATTTGATTATTGTACTTGTCTATCACATATTGGCTTGAGTGTTTCCATCTCAATTATGTCTATACAACGTACAATATGCGATAAAACTTGATAAGATTGGAATGCATGTAAAAACCGTTTTGGTGAGACTGTGTGTTTATTTGAAAACGGGGAAGGGCTGCAAAAGGTTCATTTAGCCTTTGCGAATACTAAGCCACCGTTAAAACGGACCTAAAAAATTGAGGAATTTTATCATCCGGCGTCCAAAGATGTTAAAAGAGCCCGAAAAAAATTTAAAGGCAATAAAAAGCAATTCATGCCAAATATGGGCCATTAGGTTTCACCAATAATTCTCCAAAGTTTGAGAATTTATATTACCTCTATTCAAAATATAAATCTGAGGGAGTTTGGTTGGAGAATTTAAACGGGTTGCACTTCCTTGAAAGTCCTGAAAAAGCATGAAATCGTTTTGGACGTTATTGGTGTGGAAATCACTTTGAGCTTTAATCTGTTGATTTGATTAAGTCAATGTCTCATATTAATTTTTTTTACACCAAAGGAAGATTTTGAGTTCATTCGTTAGGAGTATCCGATATTCATCGTGCACATATGTCATGTTTGTATTCATAAATTTTCCTATCGAATTTGATCACACCCCTTCATTTTCGCTATCATCGACTTGGTTGTTTTTGTGTTCGTTCATGGAGAGATTTTTGTTTTGTTTTGGTGTGTGAAAAATTTTGAAAAATTCAAAATAAAAGTTTCTTACCTTGTGACATTCTCCATTTGCATTTATTTCCGCTTCTCATATCTGTCTATTCGGGGACATAATAAAAACGGGGAGAAAGAATTATCATATTATGGGGGAGTTTTGAGATGTTGTGATTTTTTTTAAGTTGGTATCTATATTCATCTCATTTCAAACCCGATACGTCACTTGGTATTTTCTTATCTCATGTGTGTAGGTACTACATTGATGATCACTGAATTGCACACCCTGATGAGAAAAGCTTTAAAAGTTTTGAAGATTTGAAAAAAAAACGATGAAGACTTATTCATATGTACCTTTCCAGTTTTGGGTTCATGGGAGGATAGATTTGTATAGGCAATTTGATATTTGATAATTCGGATTTTTTACGTACATACCGACATAGACATAGGGGGAGATTTATAAGGGCATTTTTATCATGTTTAGTAGCTTACATTTATGTATGTCGTACGCCGCTACATTTGGAACGTCTCTACATGATCTCACACGACGACCTCAATCGAAATTTAGGAAATTGAGCATTCATCATCTCCATCATGTGTCCCCCACATCTTCCTTAACGACTTCACATTCCATTATTTTAGGCACTTTATGCAAGTGGTACGCAAGAGAAGTCAAAACAGTGAAAGAAGGCACGATAAGAACGTTCAAGGGCATTTTGGTAATTTTATAGCCACTGTCTGAAGGACCGGTCAACTGGAAAGTTGAAGATCTCGCCGTAATAAAGATACTGGAAGAAACAAAACCTCAATCCGAGCTATGGTGAAGAAGTTATTACCCATTGAAAATGGAGAAAATTATGAGAAAAAGACTTGGAAAAATGTTGAGTCCTTTTAGCCCCAAACTAGCGAACTTTTGCGAAACCAAGGGTCGAACCGGTTCGGGGGCTGAACCGGTTCGCAGTACACCTGAATCGGTTCGTAGTACCTGACGCTGGCAAGTGTTTTAAAATCGTGAAACTCTTTTTGGTTTCCTTATAAAAGCCAACTTCGGGGAGTTATTTCATAAGACTTGGAGAGACGATTTTAAGAGTTCTAATTACTCTAGTCTTCATATTTTTGAGTCCCAAGACTCATGTTTTGATTCACACATTCTTGCCAAACCTTTATGAATCTGTTTGTAACCCAAGAACACAACCTTGTGTTTGTTCAATCTTTGTGGAGAAGCCATCTTTCTTCTTTATTGCTGCTCATCTGGAGTTTCTGAGGGAGATTCTAGCCGCTGACGATAGAACCGACGCCTGCGGGTATTTCTTTGTCACTCTTATTTTTCATTGTAATACGTGTAATTGTATATTACAAATTATAGTGAAAAATGAAAAGGGTTTTCCCCTTTGGGGATTTTTTCTGACATATGTTTGTTTGAATGTTCTTGAATGATCTCATCACATTTTCATCACACCTAGATGCATGTTTAGGATTTAATTAGGAAAACTTAGTTTAATTAAATAATTTCTTAATTTGAACGCAAGCGCACTCTTTCATGTTGTATAAATAGATATCTTTTGGCAGTGAAATGATCTTTATCATAACTCATCAATCTTTTAGTCTTTCAACTGGGCTTGTTGAGCAACTCTTTTTTTATGAGCAATTATAGGTATCTCAAACTTTGAAGATGCTTCAAAGCTTTTTCAGGGTACCATTTGAGGCTATTACTGACTTTTCTTTCCTTAGTCAGTTGAAAATTGCCTGTTCTAGTATTTCCCAACTTAAAGGTTTGGAGGAAAATATTCTTCAAAAGTTTGGCAACTGGCACTTATCTCTCCTATTCTTTCTAGGAATAATGTCTCAAGTGGATGTAGAGGAAGGTCCTTTATCTTATGACGAAGCCCAGTATTATCATCAAAAGGCTGAGGCAACTACAGACCTATAAGAGTTAAAGACTGTTAAGAAAAAGTGATTGGAAGAGAGGTTGGCTCGAGTCATTATTGAGTTGGAAGTGACTGTCATAGAGGAGGCCGACTTCCAATAAAGGGTGAATCAACTAGTAGTTGATATAAAAGTCTATACTAGCAGCACAACATTGTCTAAAGAAAGATTAGTTCAAATTAAAATCAAAAGGGTTATATATAAAATATTTTGAACCAGTTTTAGGTCCTTTGTATTCAGACATTTTATCAGCACATATCTACCAATATATTTTATTATGCTTTTGTGCCTTTATTGCCTTTCTTCCTAAATGGTTGGATAATATGCCTTTAAAAATATAACATTTGTCTTTTTCATGTGTACATGACCATTCATGTCTCTCGATGGGTATGAGAATGCTCTGTAAATTTGGAAAGGTCTTTCCAACTTTGGTGATAACTTTTCATAGGCTGGATCTTTTGGTCCCAGAGGTAAAATGGTTCTCCAAAACAAATATCCTTCATTAAAGATCCTATTTTACTCTTTTATTATAGTTGTCAATTTATTTTCTGTTGGATGAATATGTAGTTTAAGGATCTAACTCTATCCTTATCTAAGATTTTTGATTTCGTGAACATAGCTTGATCATAGCCTTTTACAGTTAGTTCATTTTGGACTATCACTCTCAATGAATTTAGAGTGATTTAGAATGGTAGGACAACGCCATGCCCATAAGTCAAATCATATGGAGTTACATTAGTACTTGACCTTTTAGAAGTCCTATAAGTCCATAATACTTTTGGCAACAAATTGTGCCAATCCCTTAGATTTTTCTCAATCACCTTGCTTAGGTTGTTTTAACCATCTTATTTATAGACTTCGCATGACCATTAACATAGCGTAATTGGATGATGCTTGAGTCAAATTTATTCCTAACCTTGAAGTAAATTCCAACCTATTTATGACTCAAATATGCTTGCATTGTCTGATGTTATAGTTTCTAAAGTTCCAAACCTACACATAATATCTTGTAAGACGCCTACTATTTCATTTTGCGTAACTGACTTTAAAGCCTTAAATTTTACCCACTTGGCAAAATAATTTGTTGCCACAAGTATAAAGCATGGCAACTTGGAATATGGAGGTTAAATTTTACCAATGACATCAATTACCCATCCTCTAAATGGCCACAATTTCACAACATATTGCAAATCAATATCAGGTATATATTTTTTAGGACTATATTATTAGCATTTTTTACACCCCTTAGAAAAGTCAACGAAATCTTTTAAGATAGAAGGCGAACAAAAATCATGCCTTATTAAACACCATCTTATCTTAGGACCATCTTGATGAGCCCCACATATGCCTTCATGGACTTGGGCAATGGTTGTTAAACCTTTATCTTTATTTAGGCACTCTAGGATCATTCCATTAGTACCTCTTTCGAATTATTTTCCAGCATACATAATATATTTTCTTTCTCTCAATCTGACAGTCCTATTAATTTTGATATTTGGATCAGTTAGATGTTCAATTAATGGCATTGTCTATTCTTCATGAACATCTACATTTTCAATCTCAACCAATGTCCACTTGGTATGTAGTAGTGGTAAGAGTCCATTGATTGAAATCAGTTTTAACTTTGTTTCGAAGCTATTTTCATGCTTAAAACCTGAAGCCCTTTAAGTTATTTCATTGGCTTCTTCATTTAAAAACCTGGGAACATAGTTTAATGTGACTTCATCAAATTTAGACAGTTAATTCAAAGCCTCCTAGTTATATAAACTCAAACCATTATTGACACATCTATATTCACGAGTTAATTGTCTTATAACTAGCTGAGAAAACCCATAGATTTATGTTACAAAAGCATTACAACTTCGAAGGATCTTTAAGTCCATTATGACAACTTCATATTCCACTTGATTATTAGAACATGCATTTTCTTCGAATCCATATCCATGTTTAGTTTTAGTATGCTCAGGAACTCAATAATCACCCATATTCCTGACATTATTTCATTACTCAAACCATTGGACCATAACTTCCATGGGTTTAAGGATATATATCCTATTTCATATTCACATTTTGTCTATCCTCATGTGTATGATCAACCAAGAAGTCAACCAATGCTTAACCTTTTATTACTCTTTGAGGTACATAGTGTAGAAAAAAATCAGAGAGAGGTAACGCCCATTTACTAATCCTATTGTGCAAAACAGGCCTTATCAACATATAATTGATTAAATCAAACTTCGAAATGTCATACACCTTTCTAAGAAATAATTAATACCTTAAATCATTTATGCAAAATAAAAAGTTAAGCATAGTTTCAAATTATAGATCGCAGAAATTCACAATCATTCCGAAATCTATTGAGATAATACACGACTTGTTCTTCATGATTTCCACAATCTTCTGCTAATAAGAATCCAATTGACGTATCAGAGGCAGAAACATAGAACTTCAGTGGCCTATCCTCCCTTAGAGATGCCAAAACTGGTGGCTTAGATAAATATATCTTGATCATCTCGAAATATAACATATGATCTTCCTTCTAATCTTGCTTTACTTGATTTTTTAGCTTCAAGAAATAAGAAAATACTTTAGTTTTTTTACTGCATTAGATAAAAAAATCTATGAAGGAAATTAACTTATTCCAAAAATATTAATAATTTTTTTTGTTCTTGGGGATTGTGTTTTCAATTATGGTCTTGACCTTGTTCATATCAACTTGAATCCCCTTTTTATGTACCAAATGCCTCAGGAAATTCCTTACAGAAACTCCAAAGGCTCATTTTAAGGGATTTATTTTAAATTGATAAAGTCTCATTATTTCGAAGGACTTTTGCAAGTATATCATAAGACCAGTCATTACTTTTGACTTGTTGATTATATCATCAATAAAACACTCTATAAAGATGCCAACCATGTTCATGAAATAATATTCATTCCCCTTTGGTATGTAGCCCCTACATACATTAATCCAATTGTTATTTTAATTCATTTGAAGGTCCTCAAATTACGAGGGCACATAAAAGTAGTCTTATGCACATCTTTTTCTGCTATGCATATTTGGTTGTAAACTAAATGAGAGCCCATTATAAACATGATAGCATGACCATCAAATCTATAAACTAATAGGTCTACGACTAGTATTGGATATTCATCATTTGGAGTGACTGTATTGAAGTATCTAAAGTCAATGCACACTCTTAGTTTGCAATTTTTCTTAATAATTGGCACTATGTTAGAAATCCATTCACCATGCCTAGTTGTTCTAATGAATCAAGCCTTCAACAACCATTCAATTCCTTCTTTTATTTTTGCTATGATATTTGGAGTTATTTGTTGTGGAAGTTATTTAACAAGCTTGTATCCTTATTTGATTGGAAGTTAATGTTCCACCAATTTCTTGTATAAACTAGGAACTCATCATATTCCCAATCTAAATATCCTGGTACTGGTGTAAAACGTCCACAACCAATTGTTGGTCTTCTTAGTTAAGGTTTGGACTGATATGTGTCACCTTCTTATTTTGCTTGGTTCCAAAGTTCACTTCCAACAAAGGATTTGGTTGGTTTACTATGATTCATGTCTATTAACGAACTTTCTAGATGACCATTGTCCTTAGGTATTTCATCCTCTATCTTCTTCGAACACATAATCGACCCAATTTATAGTAATTTCTTCAGTTATTTTGGTATTTAGATCTATCTCTTTGAATTTATACAATAGAATGACCAAATTTTAATTTGCCTTTTTAACATAAATAGGTGTGTTATGCCTCTACATCCACCTTTATAGGTCCCACATCTTCTTAGTAGAGCTCAACCTCAACAGAGTTAAAGCTAGTGTGGAAATGCAATACCCATAATATTTATGCATTAAAATAAATTAATATTAAGTGTGTGCGTGTGTGACATGTGAAGTCAATATTTGAAAACTTATATGTGTTATATAAATAAAATTTGAAATTCGACTTAAGACACGGTAAAATGCTAATTAATTATTTTAACATGATTGTGTATTATGGGTGAATATGGAATGGTCAGGGATTTTAATTCTCGGACTTGTACCGACTTATTTAATAAAAGTTATGAATTAAATTTATAATTGATGATGCCATGTTTTAGGTTAGAATTGGGACGTGTAGAATATCCATTTTTAGCGAAATTGATGAATTTTAGGTCTATTGGGTTAATATAGGGCTTTAATGAGTCATTAAGGATCTCATAAGTCACGTATCATAAGTTTAGAGGTACCTAGAGAAAAGAAACTTCAAGAGAAGATAAAGAGTTAGAAGGATCTTGGCATAATTTCCTTCACAAACTTGATTAAGTCAAGTTTATATAGAATTGGATTATAATTACATTTGTGTTGGATTATATCTATAAATTGAAACCTAAATTTAATCACGTCTTAATCTGATTTGTGAAACAAAATGTATCTCAACCATAATAGAATTTTGTACGATAACAATACAATTGATATATGATCAAACTTCACTATGTTCTCTCCAATGCACTTGAGATGAAAACAAGCATTAAATACATTATGATATATGTTACAGAAATCACACTATTTATGCAACCATACCATTATGTCTAAGCAACATAATGAAGATCCCAATCATACAAGCTAACTCAACCATAATACAAGCAAGCCCATCATCACATCACAAAGCAAACATCCATACAATATCATATCACAAGCTTCAAAGAAAAGTTCAAACATCCAAACATAAGAAGTTAAAAGCTCAACCATTCAAGCATCACCGCATCAAGCAAGAGAAGAACAAGGCTCAAGCATACATACTCTCAAAACATCACATAATTAAACACAAACAACTCTCAAGAATGATCAAAAGTGTTGCTGATAATTACTTTATTTTTATTGTACTTTAGTAACTATTGTACAAAAGTAAAGTAATACATTTCATCATGTATTAGCTCAATCCAACCCACATTAACCAACCCTAAACCTTTCCTAGACCTTACCTAAGGCCTGGACTTTACACAAACATCAGTCTGACCAAAACAAAGAGTTTAAGTCGACTGAAAGTGAAGATTTAAGTGGAATGAAAGTCTCAGAAACCAAGTTTAGTCATCTCATATTCACTTTGAGACATCTTATCTTTCTAAAGGCATTTTGGGGACTTTTAATCGACTGAAACGCCACTTTTAATTGACTGAAAATGACAGCTTTGTCCCTTCTAACCTAGGTAAGTTCTTCCAACCTTTCAACCTATTATCCCATGACTTCCTAAACTCATATTAACATTTTTACCCACATTTTGACCCTCTTCTTAACACTATAAATAAGTGCCTCCCATTACCATTTCAAATTTACAAGCTTCGATCCAAAGCTTGAGTCTTCCTACCTTCCCTAAACCTCTTTTTTTTCCATTTATGTGAGATTAAAACACAAATCTCCATTGTTCTAAAGATCCATCGGAGTAAAGCTTCAAACCTCAAACCTTTCCAAAGTTCCAAACCGAATGATTTCAAATAATCAAAAGTTTTTATATCCATGTTCCAAACCAAACCCCCAAGTTCCAAAGTAACCCATCACATCCAATTTCCTCACCTCAAAAGCATTTAAACCATGCTCTTGATAATTCTAGAAATGATGTAAATCTAGTGAGAGAAAGTTCCACCCACCGTATAAGATTTATTTTAAGAAACAAATTCATCACACCCAAAAACCTGCGACACCCCGACTAATTAAAAGTCGGGTAGCTACTCCTTTATTCAAATTAATACAAAATGTCAAGTTGGTTCAGTTCATAGCATCACTGTCGAAAATATTTTAAATAATTACTAGCCACCTAATATTTAAAAAGTGAATTGTCAAATTTTATTAAACTAAATTAACACGCAACCGATTAAATCATTAACTAATGATACCACCATCACATCGAAGTCACAACAGAATAATAAAGGAATAATAAAAGATTCTGGAGTAACACTCAGCTGAATAATCCAAATACTGAATAAAAAACAAGTACAAAGTCTGAATAATTAAATAACTCCAAAACTGAAATGAAATTAAAAGTATAAATAAGTTGTCTCTAAATAAAAAGGGGCGACATGCCCTAACAGATCAATGACTCCGAAATAGAATAAAATGTAGAATGTGGATGCGTCTACTATCGAGATCCTATAACTTCCACAGCAGCTACATCACATCACATGAATGAAACTCCTAAGCTTGGCGTCCTTGTGGCTGGGCACCTAAAAGGATCTACAAGAAAATAGATTTAAAAGAAAACGGGTCAGAGCCAGAGGTGAAAACAGTTTAAAAATTTTAAGTGTTTAATTGCATTAAACAGGGAATATTATATACATGTTAGTTACGTTCTCTCACATGAGTATCTCACCCCTCAGCTAATATGCACGCCTAACGTATACCCTTAACCCGTCCTAGTTATGATATTAGCTAACTAGTCTATTCCACTTCCTATCCTCACATTATAATATAGAGGTTTATTCAAAACATTCTAATTATCCTGTGTATATCTCACCTTATCATTTCCCAGATTAATTTATAACAATTACAATAGGAAAAATTCTTATTTTAAATCCCATTTAAAATGTCTCAAGTATTCATTTTCACACTTTAACAAAGAGTCTGTATAATTACAATTATATTAATCTTAACACAAATATACAATTAGGTCACCCCTAGGGTAAGATGCGGTGCACACATACTCTGCTATCAAATCCCGATACATCACGTACATAAGGACCACGTGTTTCGAATCTCTCAGGAACTGTTTCAATAAGAAAAATCACACATATTGGAGGCGAACATAGTTCATATACCCATGGGTCATGCACATACCTACGCTCCCATTGTCAGCTGACTTATTAACTCACAAATAAGTCATTCACAATCGTATGTCCTTAAGGTACCAATCGAAATCCCCCCGTAGGCACATAAATATTAGATGGCCCTATTTCGAAAGCCGACCTCCCGTGATAGCAAATATGGTAGACATGTCATACACATAATAATCCATATACTAAGCATCCACACAACTTAGATAACTTACAATATTATTAAAGGTATGTTCTCAGCCCTATACCATTACTCCAATTCGTACACTATTATACATCTAGATCATAAATAATATATTCCGTCGATACGTCTCACAACGTATAGTTTCGAGTACTTAAATCTAATCGAAGAGGTTACTAAGTCTCCAACTATTCCCACATGTAAATTCAGTACTCTTAACTCCTAATTTATGTCCCAAATCCTAACTTATTTCTCCAAAGGATTTAAATCATGTTCTCACATCATAAAATAGGCAATTACTCATCGGACACTCGAGAATTCAACGCTACAATCCAACCCAATTCTAATATATTTCGGTTTTCAAACATATGTCCCTACTGGCCTTCTTCAAGTCCTAATGCATTCAAATAATCACCAAATACAACATTCGATGGACGAAAACACTTAAAATCAAAAAGGGAACAGTCACCATTTTGTGACACCCCGCCTAATTAAATACCGGGCGATCACTCCTTTATTCGATTAAAATCAAGGTGAACAGTTGGTTCATTCTTAGCATCACTGTCGTAAAAATACTTTTCCAATTTAAACACCCTAAATAATTAAGCTAAGTGTCAAAAACCATTTAAAACCTTATTCTCATTTTTATTAAATCCGGTTATAAAACCTTAAACCATTAACATCTAAAGAGTCACACAATAAGTAGAAGAATAAAATGAACATTCAAGAGTTTACCCAACAATAATAAATCCCAACATTAAAATACTAAGCAAAACATCCCGACAGTAACAATCCCGAAATAATGATATTGAAATTAAAAATTACAATTTCTGACAATACCAACTAAATACAAGAAAGAGGGCGACACATGTCCCTGCTGGATAAAACTGAACTAGGAGTAGAATCAAATGGATGAAGTCGTCTAAACAACCGGCCTGCAACTCCCACCTAAGCTGCAGCTCGTTCCTGCCAAAGGACCCTATGCAAGATGCCCCTGTGGCTGGGCACCTGTAGTACATACATATATATATAAGAGAGAGAGAGAGATAGAAACGGGTCAGAGCCCGATAGTGTATATGATTTAAAAAAAATTGTTTAGCAAGTATTTAAATTGATACAGGCCAATGCAACAACATATTAGTGCGACACTCTCTTGAGAAATTCTCACCTCTCTTCTAATGTGCACACCTATCTCACTAACCTCCCCAATGGTTTATCTCGTCATATATCACACTATCTTTCCCCAATGATTTAACTTATCTTAGGTTATTCGCAGGATTAAAAATTTAACGATTCAATTGTTTGCAAAGAATATTTCAATTAGTAACCAAAGTTCTTATTTTAACTTCATTAATCAATAAAGTTTTCCTGTGTCATATTATACTTTCTCAAAACAAGTATTTACAATTTGAGTCATCAACCATGTCTTACTTACCAAATCACAGTAGGCAGTTCCAAATCTCATAATTTCATATATATATTAACTACTCGTATAATATATATATTAGAACAGCACCCCAAATAAAAGCTATGGTGCGGGCATACTCTACTATCCAATCCCCGTATCACTCGTACTAAGGGAAATACAAATTCGGAATCACTCTCGAACTGTATTAACACATACTCAAACAATATTGAGGCGAAGCATAGATTCCAAGTCTCTAAGAGGATGGAACATGTCTGCGTCTCTTAGGACCGTCTGAACTATCACTGCGATAGCCTGTACCAAGGATATCCATACACAAACAATTATGAGGCGAAACATAGATTCCAAGTCTATAAGAGGAAATCACATACCCGCGTCTCTTAGGACCGTCTGAACTATCATTTCGATAGCCTGTACCAAGGATATCTATCTTCTAGGGTACGAGTCAATATCCCCCCGAAGGAAACACATGATAAGATCGTCCCAGCGCGGAAACCTCAGGGATAGCAAGTAGCGTGGGCATATTTTTCACACATAGGTAGCATATGCATACACAATCACATAACTATACTAATATTACCATATCAATATTGGGTATATTCTCAAATCCCATAATTACGACATTATTTCTCATATCTCATTAATTCTTATCATATGTAACAGTTCATTTCTAACCTTGATTCAGTATTATTCCAACTTACCACATAACTCTCATGGCTTTATCCTCCCAATTATAAATTCAGTAGGTATTCATCAATTCTCTATCATAACTATTTGACGTAATCTCTCACTTTAAATACGTAGCTTCATCGTTCCTTATATAATTATCCTAAAAATATAATTCTCGTCTTATATTAAAGGTCCCAAAATTTATTCAAATGTCCTACTGGTCTTCCATATTTCCTAAAACACTTTCTTAAGGATGTCCAAGAATCATTTCACATTAACTTAAATTTAGCTAATTTAAAAAGGGAAAACATGAGTCTGCCAGGAGGGGTCGATCGATCGAGGTCTGGGGCTCGATCGATCGAACCTTCGATCGATCGAAGCTCTAGGCTCGATCGATCGATCAACCAGGTCTGCGAAATCTGCAGATTTGCAGTTACGGGTTTCATCTTTTAACCTTCACCAAATCCATATTTTTCTATCCCAAACGTCTCAAAAATTGTAATACTAACATTATATCATCCTACTAGGTATTTCCAACGTGAAGCATGAGGAATTCTATCATTATACATGGATTAACAACCCATAAATTATTATAATTATCAAGAACCCTAGAATTCTCTTAAACATGGTTCTAACAAGTATTTCCAGAAATTTTTTCTTATAAACATCATAATTTCATGGGTAATTCCTCTACATGGCAAGGGTTTCCAGGATTATCATTTAAACCATAACTACATGCGATTCCTATATCAAATCTTTGGTTTTCTTCCATAAAAACTCATTCTAATTACTCCTACACTAATATGAAAGATGCACCAACGAAATAAATAAGATAAACACTTGCCTGGAATTTTTGGTGTTCTGATTTGCAGATGATTTTGGTGTGGCTGCTTTCCCCGTCGCGCGATCTACGCGTTGGTGGTGACGGCGGTGTAATCGGAGGTGTTCTTGGCCTAGAACTCCTTGGAGAGCTTCTCCTCTTCCTCTCCAATGGCCGTCATTAGTATTTCATTGTGTTAACCCTAAAAGATGACACTTTCCATCTGATATAACCCTATAAATTTCGTAGGAATAATTACCCTTTATTACGAAATGTCCAAAACGCCCTCCCGGGGTACTAATTAGGCCTAAAATGCCCCGAGACCCAAACTAAACCCCCGGGTACACTTTCCTGACTATCTCGACCCTTTCGGACACTTTGGCGCACTCAAAATGACCATACGAGCAACATATGATTTATTCACTTTTATAAATTAACATTTAGTCCCGACACGACACAGGCGCGTCCCGACTTAAATTTTCATAATTGTCATTTTATTCACACGTGACAATATTATAAAAATAAATCTCAATATTATAATTGTCATTCAGTAATATTCAACAAATAACAGATTTTCAATAATTACTAACTCTCGTCACGCTAGTAAATATTTAAAACAACATTCCGGAATAAAATTAAATTAATTTATCTCAATTAAATTTAATTAAATCCCTAAATTTAAAAGCCATAAAAATACGGGGTATTACATACTTCCCCCCTAATAACTGAATTTCGTCCCGAAATTCAGAAAATAAGGTCTACCAGGCAGCATAATTCTGGATATCCTTGTCAGTACGCAAACTATCTACATAGTACGGCGCTCAATCACTATAGCTTTTTCCTCACAGCAACATTGTTTTACATTCTCATTGGAGACACTTCACATTGCACTCCCAACTGACAACATTTAAATAGGTTACGTCTATATGTTATAAATTCCATTATCTCACTACCATTAGGAGGCCGCACCTCACTACATGAAAACTACTCGGATTTATTCATACACAAAATTCCCATTCTGAGAAGATCATACGAACATTTGACCACTCTTGACTGCCTAAAACAGTCGTGGAATTCCACCATAGTTATCGGATATTTTCTCGACCGATCCAAAAATTCTGATTATCTACTCTCCTCTAAACATACGGAAGGACAATAGTCGAGGTTCTTCCATAACAAAACCTTAATAAGTACCTCGTACGCGACAAACAGGTACGAGTGCTTTTACAGAGCATTCTTGAAATCATCGTACCAAGATTCCAAAATCTCCTTCACGTGGCTCCACTAATCTTTAATCACCATGCGCTTATTCCCTGGCTAAGGGTGATACATCCTACTCGAAACGAAATCTTATCTCCGCTGGTTCCTGAAATCCCATATTAAAGGTGGGATTCACCAATCTCATCCTGATTCAGAAATTTATACTGCGCCGGACCATGCACTGGCGCGATCCTTCCTTTCAAAGGAAGTCTGGGGCATACTAGTTAATATTGTAAGCCAGCCCAAAGGAATATCAATCACTTCCTTCTCGACGACTTAATTCACATGTTCGGGATAAACCCTTGATCTTGTTTTGAGGGTGGCAACCCATCCAAGAACTTTACCGACTTTACCAACCTCTTCCAATTTCAGGAATTTTTTGATAAACACAAAATTCTTTGGTTGATTCTCCTTTTTCAACCAAACCTTACCTATGGGCAGTGCATGTAGAGACTACTCACTACGTCTCGCTAAAAATCGATTCTTCCCTTGAAATGTCTCACATTAAGTGACACGTAATACTCCCCTTCCTTCCTTGGAGAATGCCGAAAGTTCCGATCCATGCTCTTCTCTCCGCGAAGTGCATTTCTGGATTTCTTATACCATACTAACATCATTACTGTTTGTATGCGCAAGTCTCTCTCACACTTGACTAATAACAACTCCGCTCCGGGTGTGCTTCATAACAATGAAATTCTACTATATTCAAGGAATACCAATTCTTGAATGGCTTCCCACAGCCTTCCAATCAAGTTAGGGCGTGCTATTCTAATTGCACACTTATGTATGGATTATCGCCCCTCATGTGACGTTTAATCCACTCTATCACTTCCACTTCGTTATACTAGTCCCACAAACATATATTTCACACGTCTATTACCACGTCCCTTTGACTCGGACTATTTTAACTGTAGTTAACCAAGATGCCCACATTTTTGCAACACTCCGACCGCCCTGGGAGAGCGAACGGCGTGCTACTCATCTGTAGGACTAACTAAATTCAAGGAATAGAAGGAATAGGGCATTCAAATTCCATGACAATAAAAGAGGAATAATTATTCTCAACCTTCCTCAGATAAGTACAATAATTTTCCCAAATAGGTACAACAACCAAAATAAATCACTAACGCTCTATTCATCAAAATAATTACAGGTCATCTCTTTTGTATAATATAAAGTTCTTTTTAGATAATCCATGCTAAAAATCATTCTAAATCTTTATTCACCTTGTGTTCTGTACGCGGTTATGACATTTGGGTACTCTCAATCACCCTAGAAATCAAAATTCTTAAATTCTCCTTATCATCGTTCCACCCCTCAACTCGTGGGGATAACTTTCAATGCTTTCCTACCACAAAAAAAATCTGGCTCCAATGACCTTAAAAAAAAATTCAACTTCCAACTTACATACATAATTACTTGATCCCATTTCGACCAGGGTACCGAACTCATGGAATAGTGACCAAACGTCTCCCTATTTCCAACCTTACACTAAGTTTCATGCGTGGGATGTCTCGCAAAGCGAAATCCAAACAAGGAACCCCCGATACACTACTACCTAGCATTGTCGGTTATCGAAATCCGTTAGGTCCTCCGTCCATAGTATATACCCCTTTATTCCATCCCTTGACAGAAAAGTTACAATTTCTCCCGTAATTATGCTTAACAAAGAACGTTTCACCAATTTCACTATCGTCCCATATTGGTTGATGGTAATTACATTCTGTAAACCTCGGATACATACGATCGAAATTCTCTAAATTTCCTTTTTCTAACATTAGGGGTATAACTCTTAACTCCCACATCTCTTAAGGATAAATATAACACTGCACTCTTCCTATCACTAAGTCCGGAGTGCTAAACATAATACCGAGTCAAGTCTTTTCACTCAATGGTAAGTCCCGGTACATACTGAATCATACTGACAAAGTCTATACATACATTGGTATCGAATATCTCGAGCCCACTATCTCCTCCGAAGTCTCTATGATAGATAATATAAGTGCGAGTCCAACCTTCTTACAGGTAAAGCCTCGCCAAAACAAAACGTGTTGCACTAATGTAACTACTCCGATAGCCTTGCAATAAATGCCCACTATCATACTACCCATTTCTATAACATTTTAACAAAGATAATATCATACTCATGTATCACATCACTACAATGAGTAACCTCAATAAAGTATAAAACACTGTTAATATACTCATTCATTCCCCGTGGATAGCACCAAAGAAAAATCCCGCTATACTAAGGAAAAATATTCACATAATGGTAACATTTATAATGATATGCATTAAACTCGTCTCACATGCTAATCTAGCAATGAACAAAATATGGTGACTCGCTCGTGTCACATAAACACACCGCATCATCTAAGGATACAACTTATACTTCCATCCTGGCAATCGTCTTGACTGCACAAATGGTTTTTGGACGTAACACGTCTGCCCAAACTAAAACAAATTTATTTTAATTGTTGTCTTTTACTAGGCACCGTATTCTTGTCCTTTTTCTCATTTTGGAACATATTATCGTGAGGGATCTCACTCCGCACAAAATACCTCAAGACATAATCGACTTACCACCTGTCCTACTAACCAGGTCAGGATTGTCCTTCTCTCGGACTTTAGTAGACTCGATTCCTGTTAGCCATCCCGGTTATTCCCTTAGCTTTCTAGGCCATAAAGATCACATTACTATCTATAATAGTACTTACTGAATTTACCATCACTTGGTAAGAATTTAACTATCTGAAGCATTTAAATGGTTTTCCTGATGTGTATCCACATCCTTTTGTGGTGCTATACCACCACCGTTGTATTCAGTCTTATTCTCGACTAAATTCTTCGATTCCTTTAACTTCCCCCACAAATAAGTGTTATCATCTATATTGACAAAATATGACATTGTCAACCTCTGAATCGGTCGTCCATCAGAATTTCCTCCTCGAGTATTATCAACTATTATTACAAGTTGATCTCCCACTTGGAGTCATTTCCTCCACTAGTATCTACCTCTTTCGATACAAAATTTGCTAACGATTAGGATTCATATCCACAATTGGACTTCTGTCATGCCCTCCTGCGATGAGTTCAGAACCACGTTTGCTTCTCATCCTGAACAGTTGAGGAAGGAACATACGGTCAACACTGTACCTAAGGTTCTCCTATAGGCATAGCATTCCACTTCTAAAATTGGTGGTTGACTCCAACCATTATAATTTCGTCCCGAAATCCAAGAAAATTTTCTTTAAATTTTCACTTTCAGTTTGCCACACTCCGTCCTATATTTAAGCCTTTGGATACTTTACCTTCTTTGGTAAACACATACAATTTTCGCGTTTCTAAAATTTCCCACTGACAGTCTCTACACGTTTTTGTAATACGTTGGGTAAGTTTACCCTCGCACCTCATTTGACTATAACAGCATTTGAAAATCATTGCTGCACCTTAGTTGCCTTTCTAGTCGTGGCTTTTCGTGCCATAATGGAGGTGACCTCGACTACGGTCATCATCCTCGGATATATTTCATAATCTCAACTGAGCCCTGCCTCCTGATGTACGCTTAACGGTCCTCTTCTGACATCCGTCATCGCTCGGCACACGCACACATTCGAACGAAATTAGAATTCACTAGTGTATACACATTATAGCAGGAGAACGAAATCTCATCAAAGGAATCGACAATCCTAAACATAGGGCTCTATAACAAACAAAGCAACGCTGAAAGCATAATAAGCCGTACAGATCCTAAGGAAACTAGAACCTGATGCTCCGATACCACCTGTGACACCCCGCCTAATTAAATATCGAGCGATCACTCCTTTATTAGATTAAAATCAAGGTGAACAGTTGGTTCATTCTTAGCATCACTGTCGTAAAAATACTTTTCCAATTTAGACACCCTAAATAATTAAGCTAAGTGTCAAAAACCATTTAAAACCTTATTCTCATTTTTATTAAATTCGGTTATAAAACCTTAAACCATTAACATCTTGTAACAACCCTCGATTTTGGAGACTGAGAAATTTAATTTTGGGAAAATAAAAATTTAATTAAATTGGAGAATTTCAAAATTTGGGAGTTGAGGCCCAAAAATCGAGAATATTTCAAAGTATTCCGGATGATATTTTTGAGGGTACCATCGATCCCGGAAGGGTCGAAATAGTCAAAATGACTGTCATTGGGTTTTATTTCGGCTCCGAAATATTTTTAAGTCAGTTTGACTCTAATTGGTCTAAACGAGTCATTTAAATTGTGTATTAACATTTAAAACTGGGTTTGTTGTTTTAAAGGATTGGAGGCTTACGGATGAAGCCTTCTCAAATAGATAAAGAGAGAAAGAAAAAGGAAGAAAGAAAGAAGAAGGAAAAGAAGAGAGAGAGGAAGAAAAAGCTTGGGATTTCCGGCCCAACCGCGACATCGAGGATGATCGAACCTCTACAAATCTGAGGCAAGTGTTTAATCTTGCTAAATAGCTATTTGTGTATTTCATTTCATAATTTGTGGGGTAAAGAAATGGATTTTTGGGTATAAATACCAAAACCTAGATTTTTAGGTTTAATCTTGAAATCAATGTTAAATAGGGATTTAATGGATTAGAAGTGGTTGGGATCAACTTTGGGTTGACTTATGGGGTTAAAATCATAAATTGACGAAGGTTTAATTGTTAGAAATGGAAATTTAGGGTTTAGAATTCGTGGGTTTTGAAGAAGAAGAAGACCCCTTCAAAATTTGCAGGCCCGAATCGATTCGCCCCCTTAAGTGAATCGATTCGGTTTAGGGAAATTGGCAGGTCTGCATTGACCGAATCGATTCAGACCCAAGCCGAATCGATTCGGCCTGTGGCAGTAGCCCAGGTCTTTGGACCCGAATCGATTTGCCTTGGAGGCCGAATCGATTCGCTAGGCCGAACCGATTCGGAATAAGGCCGAATCGATTCGGAAACAGGGCATTTTGAGGTATTTTCTCCATAGTGATTTCAAACCCCTTTTTGGTTGGGTTTATTGATTTGGGCCCTTCTCTTATGATGAAAGAGATATGTTCTTGGAGACATATAAGTAGTTTCTCACATATTAGAATTTTGGGGACTCCTTAGGGTAGTTTGGGAGAAATGTATCCATGTATGTATTTGGAGTTGTGTATAGAGATTCTGGGGAAACCCTTTGGGATTTAGAATCCTAATTGTAGATTAAAAGTAAGTATAGATGTGATGTGATGCTAAGAACTCTTAGAGAGAATTGTGAGGGTATGTTGTGAAATTCTAAGGCCAACCTTTATGTCAAATCCTTTTAAGGATAGGATATTATTAAGATATGATTTGGGGCAAAAATGGAAGAGTGTAGTTGCGTACCCTCAGTAATAATAAAAATTTAAGAAATAAATCCGAGAGATCTTAGACTAGAGGATTCACAAAAGTGATTGAACCATAGTCGAAATCGAGGGAAATGAGATTATTTGATGAATGAAAGAATGAGCTTGAGGTTTATAGACTATTAGTTATATGTATACCGATAGTCGAAATTATTACTAGATTTATAATGTGCATCTCGGATATAAATGGAACGTGTAGTGATGGTTTCCTATACAAAATTTTTGGGTTATAACCCTAATGTGGAATATATATGTATAGATATATACATATGGTTTTGGGAGACTATTCATCATAGGAAAATGATTGAATATGTTGAAAGTGAGGGATTGTATTCACATATCGAGGTGAATTTAATAGAAATTGTGGTGACGCCTTGTATATTGAGGATTATGTATACTTATAGTTGGGGATATATATATATATATATATATATATATATATATATATATATATATATATATATATATATATATATATATATATATATATATATATCTTATACATATGAACGAGAATTAGTTTATATATATATAGATACAAGGATATGTGAATATATGTATATATATCTATATAGATATGAATATATGGATATATATTTATGTTATGGATATACATGGTATGGATATGTAAACCTTATATGATGGTTTAATATTTGATCATATGATTGGATCATATGGATGTATATATTGTGCATTTGAATGATATATATACTTATTTGGTTAATCATACCCCGCTCATGCTATCATTGGGAAGTTGCGTGCGTAGAGGGTGAGCATCCTGGATAGAAAAGCAGGGTGTGGATATTCCCCAGGTCATAGTCGTCCCGTGTGTTATTATATGATATATATATTTATTTTTGGGATGAGACGTAGTGGGTATGTTTCGTCTCATTGCCGGTTCGGAGCTATGACCGCTTCCCGGGACGTCGTGTGCGTGAGTTTACCATGAGATGGGTGTCGTTTAGTCCCACCATGGTGGCCCCAGTATTGCTACGTGAGCCGGGCACTGGGAAGATGATAGCAATGATGCAGTTTTATCGACGCTATATATAGCCGGGTATTTATTTGTGCATGGCCTTGGTACATCATATATGGTATGTATACAGGGTCATGGGATTGTATGATGGTATGTATATATATATGTGGTGAAAATAAATACCTATATATATATATTTATATATCCTATAGAGGAAAGGATATAGAATTTTAGTAAAGTACATCTTAGATGATTATGGTGTACTAGATTGATGGGGGTTGATGTATCGCACATAAGGTATAATTCGGTTACATCATCCCAAGGATATTATTGGAGATTCTTTTATTTTATTTTATTTGTTTTCTTTTCTTTTCTTCTTTCTTTCTTTAGTAGTTATAGTTAGTAAGTAATGGTAGTATTAACTTGTATGTTGAGGATTATGGATCTCTAGGATCGACATTGCCCAGGAGTAGTGTAACGAGGTGGTTCCTTGTTTGGATTTCGCTTTGCGAGACACCTCACGCACGAAACGCAGTGCCATGTCGAGATTTGAGAGAAGTAATTCCATAGGTGGCATCTCGGATCTCTGGTCTTGACCTTGTCAGGAGTAGTGTAAAGGGGCGGTTCCTTGTTTGGATTTCGCTTTGCGAGACTCCCCACGCACGAAACGTAGTACAATTTTGGGATTAGAGAGAAGTCTTGCCAATATTCCATGTGCATGTTATCAAGTATATTAATTCTTACGTTTTTAGCCTATATAGGTATATATATATATATATATATATATATATGTATATGTATAGGGGAAATGTTTTAGGAATTATGATGATTTTAATTCATAAGATTATTAATCGGAATTCATTAAGCCTATTATGGCAAAATTGTTTGTATTCATAATCTAGTAAGATTAGAAACAGGGTGGATTCTTGGGCTAGGTTAGGAAGGCAAATTCTCGTGGGGATAAGCTAGGCCTATAATAAGTTAGGTTGTCCTAATAATGTGGGGGTAATTTAACTAAAACTTGAGGACGCGAATAGGTGCGCGCCTTTAGATGAGAGGTGAGTTGGGGTTTCGCGAGAGTGCGGTCTCACTTTAATTATGAAATAAAGTGCACCGATATTTATTATGCACGGTTAACACACTTGCTAAATATTTTACACATTCGGGGCTCTGACCCGTTTACTTTCTCTCCTCCTTGCATATATATATGTTACCACAGGTATCCTACCGCAGGGATGCCGGATGACCTTCTATCCTGAGTCTTGGGAGCCGTGACAGGTGCGGACTGTTGCGGGATGTTTCATGTAGCCGCTTCCTACTTCTTTAAAATTCTAGGTAGGATTCATGTTGTATATCGGGTTTGTACCCAAGGGATATTTACATACATGTTTATATTTATTCCATTCAGCTATTGTATTGGCTGTGATCCGACAGCTTATTCGGGTCTACTTTTTGTAGTACATTCGGTTGTATTTAATTGGTTCATTTTATTTCTAGCATTTTATTTATTATAGTTCTTTCCTGCATCTCTCCTATTCATTAGTAGTTTTATAGTGTTGGGTTGTTGTATGTTGCAAGTTTTAATTTTTTTATAACATCTCGCTTATATGATTTCGGGTAGTTAGTCCTATATTATATAGTACCGTTAGTTGATGTTGAGACTGGACCATCTGGAATTCCTGATTTAATATAGTATAGGGCTGGCCACCCGTTATTATTTTAGGCGGGTTGTTACAGATGGTATCAGAGCATTGGGTTCTAGAGTCCTTAGGATCTGTGCGAGTTTTCCGCATTCTTCCGTTAACGTTCTTGACATAAAGCCCTACAAATAGGACTGTTGTGTTCACTGCGTTGCTTTCTTCTATGAAGTGTATTCACTTGATTGACGTTCTGATAACAATTGCTCTTGTTTCATTTCAGATGTCGCCTAGATTTTGTCGTCTAGGAAAGGATAGGTTTAGAAGTACAATACCCATAGCATATTTTGGGTACGCTTTGATCGGGGGTAGTTGTTTTCCCCGATTCTGGAGGAGTTATTGAGGAGATTTCTAGCAATGGTTCGAGGTGATTTGTCGGCAGTTGAGTAAGAAAGGAAAATTTACTCGAATGACAAACCTTGGACTTGATAAAGTAAGTCTGAGGAGAGGTTATTGTAGTCTTTGGGAGGTTTGGATTTAGAAACCCGTCAACCTTCGCTAGGAAGGATTTTGAGGAAGATGTTTCTCTTATGGAGAAATAGGTTTAGGAGTAATGATTGTCCTGGAAGAAGTAGAGGGTCTTGAATTTAGATCCTTGGATGAGGTGAAACCATTAGATTATGGAAGTATAAGGTAGAATACCTTTATTTGGGTTTAAGTCATACTTTGTGCGATACCGGGAATGTCGAGAGTTATAACATTGAATTCCGGAGGTGAGGAATGTTAAGGTTCGCTGAATAGTGACTATAAGACTATTGTCTTATGGGTAGGTAGGGCATGTGATTATAGTGCGCCTAAGAGGGGAGACTTATATTGTGGAAAGACGTTAATGTATGTAAAGAAGTTTTAGAGTTGTGAGATTTAAAGTTTAGTAGGGGTATGTTGAGCGGATAATTTAGCTCATAGTTGTGCTAGTTTTGAGAACTAGATATTGGCTAGAGTATTGTATTTGTTGAGGCCTTGTGTCTTAAACATAAGGTGTTTGTTTGGCGTGTCGAAAGACGCGGAATATATTTATATAGTATTGTTGCATAGGCCCTCGGGCAATATCTAAAATATGGAAATCTTTCTTTTTATAAAACCTTAACCCTGGTTCAACTAATATCAATCCCCGACCTAGCTACACAGTAGTGTATTGGGAGGGTTCCTTGTTTGGATTTTGCTTGCGAGACCTCCCCCGCACGAAGGTGGCTAGCGTCAGGAATTGAGGAGAGTTCAACCAGTGGAAATTTTCAAACTTTTATATATTTAGTATATTGTTATAGATTATATTACCGAGGGTTATCTTACAATTTTGAGGCTAATGGAGCCTGATTAAAATTCTGCGAGTGGAGACTCAGGTACGGGGTGTATGGGCGCCCTGAGTAGTTAGTTTGTTTTTAAGGCTATATGGTTCGATGTGAGAACTAGAAAGGATCGGCATAGTGATCTTAAGGATTGATGTAGGGACTAGATGATATTGAGTTCCTAGGCTCATCTTAAATTTCGCGGACGAAATTTTTGTAAGGGGGGAAGTATGTAACAACCCTCGATTTTCGAGACTGAGAAATTTAATTTTGGGAAAATAAAATTTTAATTAAATTGGAGAATTTCAAAATTTGGGAGTTGAGGCCCAAAAATCGAGAATATTTCAAAGTATTCCGGATGATATTTTTGAGGGTACCATCGATCCCGGAAGGGTCGAAATAGTCAAAATGACTGTCATTGGGTTTTATTTCGGCTCCGGAATATTTTTAAGTCAGTTTGACTCTAATTGGTCTAAACGAGTCATTTAAAGTGTGTATTAACATTTAAAACTGGGTTTGTTGTTTAAAAGGATTGGAGGCTTACGGATGAAGCCTTCTCAAATAGAGAAAGAGAGAAAGAAAAATGAAGAAAGAAAGAAGAAGGAAAAGAAGAGAGAGAGGAAGAAAAAGCTTGGGATTTCCGGCCCAACCGCGACATTGAGGATGATCGAACCTCTACAAATCTGAGGCAAGTGTTTAATCTTGCTAAATAGTTATTTGTGTATTTCATTTCATAATTTGTGGGGTAAAGAAATGGATTTTTGGGTATAAATACCAAAACCTAGATTTTTAGGTTTAATCTTGAAATCAATGTTAAATAGGGATTTAATGGATTAGAAGTGGTTGGGATCAACTTTGGGTTGACTTATGGGGTTAAAATCATAAATTGATGAAGGTTTAATTGTTAGAAATGGAAATTTAGGGTTTAGAATTCGTGGGTTTTGATGAAGAAGAAGACCCCTTCAAAATTAGCAGGCCCGAATCGATTCGCCCCCTTAAGTGAATCGATTCGGTTTAGGGAAATTGGCAGGTCTGCATTGACCGAATCGATTCGGGCCCAAGCCGAATCGATTCGGCCTGTGGCAGTAGCCCAGGTCTTTGGACCCGAATCGATTCGCCTTGGAGGCCGAATCGATTCGCTAGGCCGAACCGATTCGGAATAAGGCCGAATCGATTCGGAAACAGGGCATTTTGAGGTATTTTCTCCATAGTGATTTCAAACCCCTTTTTGGTTGGGTTTATTGATTTGGGCCCTTCTCTTATGACGAAAGAGATATGTTCTTGGAGACATATAAGTAGTTTCTCACATATTAGAATTTTGGGGACTCCTTAGGGTAGTTTGGGAGAAATGTATCCATGTATGTATTTGGAGTTGTGTATAGAGATTCTGGGGAAACCCTTTGGGATTTAGAATCCTAATTGTAGATTAAAAGTAAGTATAAATGTGATGTGAGGCTAAGAACTCTTAGAGAGAATTGTGAGGGTATGTTGTGAAATTCTAAGGCCAACCTTTATGTCAAATCCTTTTAAGGATAGGATATTATTAAGATATGATTTGGGGCAAAAATGGAAGAGTGTAGTTGCGTACCCTTAGTAATAATAAAAATTTAAGAAATAAATCCGAGAGATCTTAGACTAGAGGATTCACAAAAGTGATTGAACCATAGTCGAAATCGAGGGAAATGAGATTATTTGATGAATGAAAGAATGAGCTTGAGGTTTATAGACTATTAGTTATATGTATACCGATAGTCGAAATTATTACTAGATTTATAATGTGCATCTCGGATATAAATGGAATGTGTAGTGATGGTTTCCTATACAAAAATTTTGGGTGATAACCCTAATGTGGAATATATATGTATAGATATATACATATTGTTTTGGGAGACTATTCATCATAGGAAAATGATTGAATATGTTGAAAGTGAGGGATTGTATTCACATATCGAGGTGAATTTAATAGAAATTGTGGTGACGCCTTGTATATTGAGGATTATGTATACTTATAGTTGGGGATATATATATATATATATATATATATATATATATATATATATATATATATATATATATATATATATATATATATATATATATATCTTATACATATGAACGAGAATTAGTTTATATATATATAGATAGAAGGATATGTGAATATATGTATATATATCTATATAGATATGAATATATATTTATGTTATGGATATACATGGTATGGATATGTAAACCTTATATGATGGTTTAATATTTGATCATATGATTGGATCATATGGATGTATATATTGTGCATGTGAATGATATATATACTTATTTGGTTAATCATACCCCGCTCATGCTATCATTGGGAAGTTGCGTGCATAAGGGTGAGCATCCTGGATAGAAAAGCAGGGTGTGGATATTCCCCAGGTCATAGACGTCCCGTGTGTTATTATATGATATATATATTTATTTTTGGGATGAGACGTAGTGGGTATGTTTCGTCTCATTGCCGGTTTGGAGCTATGACCGCTTCCCGGGACGTCGTGTGCGTGAGTTTACCATGAGATGGGTGTCGTTTAGTCCCACCATGGTGGCCCCAGTATTGCTACATGAGCCGGGCACTGGGAAGATGATAGCAATGATGCAGTTTATCGGCGCTATATATAGCCGGGTATTTATTTGTGCATGGCCTTGGTACATCATATATGGTATGTATACAGGGTCATGGGATTGTATGATGGTATGTATATATATATATGTGGTGAGAATAAATACCTATATATATATATTTATATATCTTATAGAGGAAAGGATTTAGAATTTTAGTAAAGTACATCTTAGATGATTATGGTGTACTAGATTGATGGGGGTTGATGTATCGCACATAAGGTATAATTCGGTTACATCATCCCAAGGATATTATTGGAGATTCTTTTATTTTATTTTATTTGTTTTCTTTTCTTTTCTTCTTTCTTTCTTTAGTAGTTATAGTTAGTAAGTAATGGTAGTATTAACTTGTATGTTGAGGATTATGGATCTCTAGGATCGACATTGCCCAGGAGTAGTGTAACGAGGTGGTTCCTTGTTTGGATTTCGCTTTGCGAGACACCTCACGCACGAAACGCAGTGCCATGTCGAGATTTGAGAGAAGTAATTCCATAGGTGGCATCTCGGATCTCTGGTCTTGACCTTGTCAGGAGTAGTGTAAAGGGGCGGTTCCTTGTTTGGATTTCGCTTTGCGAGACTCCCCACGCACGAAACGTAGTACAATTTTAGGATTAGAGAGAAGTCTTGCCAATATTCCATGTGCATGTTATCAAGTATATTAATTCTTACGTTTTTAGCCTATATAGGTATATATATATATATATGTATATGTATATGTATAGGGGAAATGTTTTAGGAATTATGATGATTTTAATTCATAAGATTATTAATCGGAATTCATTAAGCCTATTATGGCAAAATTGTTTGTATTCATAATCTAGTAAGATTAGAAACAGGGTGGATTCTTGGGCTAGGTTAGGAAGGCAAATTCTCGTGGGGATAAGCTAGGCCTATAATAAGTTAGGTTGTCCTAATAATGTGTGGGCAATTTAACTAAAACTTGAGGACGCGAATAGGTGCGCGCCTTTAGATGAGAGGTGAGTTGGGGTTTCGCGAGAGTGCGGTCTCACTTTAATTATGAAATAAAGTGCACCGATATTTATTATGCACGGTTAACACACTTGCTAAATATTTTACACATTCGGGGCTCTGACCCGTTTACTTTCTCTCCTCCTTGCATATATATATGTTACCACAGGTATCCTACCGCAGGGATGCCGGATGACCTTCTATCCTGAGTCTTGGGAGCCGTGACAGGTGCGGACTGTTGCGGGATGTTTCATGTAGCCGCTTCCTACTTCTTTAAAATTCTAGGTAGGATTCATGTTGTATATCGGGTTTGTACCCAAGGGATATTTACATACATGTTTATATTTATTCCATTCAGCTATTGTATTGGTTGTGATCCGACAACTTATTCGGGTCTACTTTTTGTAGTACATTCGGTTGTATTTAATTGGTTCATTTTATTTCTAGCATTTTATTTATTATAGTTCTTTCCTGCATCTCTCCTATTCATTAGTAGTTTTATAGTGTTGGGTTGTTGTATGTTGCAAGTTTTAATTTTTTATAACATCTCGCTTATATGATTTCGGGTAGTTAGTCCTATATTATATAGTACCGTTAGTTGATGTTGAGACTGGACCATCTGGAATTCCTGATTTAATATAGTATAGGGCTGGCCACCCGTTATTATTTTAGGCGGGTTGTTACACATCTAAAGAGTCACACAATAAGTAGAAGAATAAAATGAGCATTCAGGAGTTTACCCAATAATAATAAATCCCAACATTAAAATACTAAGCAAAATATCCCGACAGTAACAATCCCGAAATAATGATATTGAAATTAAAAATTACAATTTCTGACAATACCAACTAAATACAAGAAAGAGGGCGACACATGCCCCTGCTGGATAAAACTGAACTAGGAGTAGAATTAAATGGATGAATTCGTCTAAACAACCGGCCTGCAACTCCCACCTAAGCTGCAGCTCGTTCCTGCCAAAGGACCCTATGCAAGACGCCCCTGTGGCTGGGCACCTGTAGTACATACATATATATACAAGAGAGAGAGAGAGATAGAAACGGTTCAGTGCCCAATAGTGTATATGATTTAAAAAAATTCGTTTAGCAAGAATTTAAATTGATACAGGACAATGCAACGACATATCAGTGCGACACTCTCTTGAGAAATTCTCACCTCTCTTCTAATGTGCACACCTATCGCACTAACCTTCCCAATGGTTTATTTCGTCATATATCACACTATTTTTCCCCAATGATTTAACTTATCTTAGGTTATTCACAGGATTAAAAATTTAACGATTCAATTGTATGCAAAGAATATTTCAATTAGTAACCAAAGTTCTCATTTTAGCTTCGTTAATCAACAAAGTTATCTTGTGTCATATTATACTTTCTCAAAACAAGTATTTACAATTTGAGTCATCAACCATGTCCTACTTACCAAATCACAGTAGGCAGTTCCAAATCTCATAATTTCATATATATATTAACTACTCGTATAATATATATATTAGAACAGCACCCCATATAAAAGCTATGGTGCGGGCATACTCTACTATCCAATCCCCGTATCACTCGTACTAAGGGAAATACAAATTTGGAATCACTCTCGAACTGTATTAACACATACTCAAACAATATTGAGGCGAAGCATAGATTCCAAGTCTCTAGGAGGATGGCACATGTCTGCGTCTCTTAGGACCGTCTGAACTATCACTGCGATAGCCTGTACCAAGGATATCCATACACAAACAATTATGAGGCGAAGCATAGATTCCAAGACTCTAAGAGGAAAGCACATACCCATGTTTCTCAGGACCGTCTGAACTATCATTCCGATAGCCTGTACCAAGGATATCTATCTTCTAGGGTACGAGTCAATATCCCCCCCGAAGGAAACACATGATAAGATCGTCCCAACGCGGAAACCTTAGGGATAGCAAGTAACGTGGGCATGTTTTTCACACATAGATAGCATATGCATACACAATCACATAACTATACTAATATTACCATATCAATATTGGGTATATTCTCAAATCCCGTAATTACGACATTATTTCTCATATCTCATTAATTGTTATCACATGTAACAGTTCGTTTCTAACCTTGATTCGGTATTATTCCAACTTACTACATAACTCTCATGGCTTTATGCTCCCAATTATAAATTCAGTAGGTATTCATCAATTCTCTATCATAACTATTTGACGTAATCTCTCACTTTAAATACGTAGCTTCATCGTTCCTTATATAATTATCCCAAAAATATAATTCTCGTCTTATATTAAAGGTCCCAAAATTTATTCAAATGTCCTACTGGTCTTCCATATTTCCCAAAACACTTTCTTAAGGATGTCCAAGAATCATTTCACATTAACTTAAATTTAGCTAATTTAAAAAGGGAAAACATGAGTCTGCCAGGAGGGGTCGATCGATCGAGGTCTGGGGCTCGATCGATCGAACCTTCAATCGATCGAAGTTCTAGGCTCGATCGATCAATCAAGCAGGTCTGCGAAATCTGCAGATTTGCAGTTACGGGTTTCATCTTCTAACCTTCACCAAATCCTAAAGGTTTTACAAGAAAATAGATTTGAAAGCAAACGGGTCAGAGCCCGAGTTGAAAACAGTTTAAAAATAGCAAGTGTTTAATTGCGTTAAATGGGGAATATTATATACATGTCACTTACGTGCTCTCACATGAGTATCTCACCCCTCATCCAATGTGCACGCCTAACGTATACCCTTAACCCATACTAGTAATGCCGTTAGCTAACTAGTCTATTCCACTTCCTATCCTCACATTATAATATAGAGTTTTATTCAAAACATTCTAATTATCCTGTGTATATCTCACCTTATCATTTCTCAGATTAATTTATAACAATTACGATAGAAAAAATTCTTCTTTTAAATCCTATTCAAAATGTCTCAAGTATTCATTTTTGCATTTTAACAAAGAGTCTGTATAATTACGAGTATATTAATCTTAACACAAATATATAATTAGGGCACCCCTAGGCCAAGCTGTGGTGCACACATACTCTGCTATCAAATCCCGGTACATCACGTATATAAGGACCACGTGTTCTGAATCTCTCAGGAACCGTTTCAATAAGCAAAATCACACATATTGGAGGCAAACATAGTTCACATACCCATGGGTCATGCACATACCTACGCTCCAATGGTCAGCTGACTTATTAACTCACAAATAAGTCATTCACAGCCCTATATCCTTAAGGTACCAATCTAAATCCCCCCATAGGCGCACAAAGATTAGATGGCCCTATTCCGAAAGTCGACCTCCCGTGATAGCAAGTGTGGTAGGTATGTCATATACATAATAATACATATACTAAGCATCCACACAACTTAGATAACTTACAATATTATTAAAGGTACGTTCTCAGCCCTATACCATTACTCCAATTCATACACTATTATACTTCCGGATCATATATAATATATTTCGCCGATACATCTCACGTCGTATAGTTTCGAGTACTTAATTATAACCGAAGAGGTTACTAAGTCTCCTACTATTCCCACATGTAAATTCAGTACTCTTAACTCCTTATTTATGTCCCAAATCCTAAATTATTACTCCTAAGGATTTAAATCATGTTCTCACATCATAAAATAGGCAATTAATCGTCAGACACTCGAGAATTCAGTGCTACAATCTAACCAATTCTAATACATTTCGGTTTTCAAATATATGCCCAACTGGTCTTCTTCAAGTCCTAATGCATTCACATAACGCCCAACTACAACATTCGATGGCCAAAAACACTTAAATCAAAAAGGGAAAAGTCACCATTTCTGGGGGGATCGATTGATCGATCCTGTTCGTCGATCGATCGACCTATGAATGTCGATCGATCGATCATACGAGGTGAGGCTACGGACTTCTTTATTTTTCAGTCCCATATTTGTCCCAAAATTTCATTACGCGATGTGAAATCCTAATATAAGTATATAGGGTCATTATACAACCTAAATACATGATTTTTAACGTTCCAAAACCTTTAAACCGTCAATAATTAGCCCTACTTGGATCAAATCTTCATAAAAACCCTATTTTTCTATTTTCTTCAAGAACCATAATACTTCTCTTCTTAAATCCATTTTTAGTTCATCTAGGGTTATGTTTTGGTTACTGAATTTTGTCCAGAACTAATCTACATGCAATTCCTATCCAAGATTTAGGGTTCTACTCCAAATTTCATGAGTTTTCATCATCTTTCAAGGCTATTACCAAATCCTATACTAGCATGGAAGAAGTATTAGCTGAAAATTAATGAAATCAAATCACTTGCCTTAGGATTGACGTTCTGATCCGCTGGTGATGAAAAAGGCTAGTTCTCTCCCTCCCTCCGGTCACAAATCCAATGAAAAAGTGGTTGTGGGTGGTGGTTATGGCTTGTAACCCTCCTGTAACCTTTCTTCTTTCTCACATTGCCCACTTATTTCTTTTTGGATGATAATGGTCCTCATAATAGCTGCTAAATAAACCCCAAAATTCATGGGTCTAACTTCCTTAAAATTTAAATGACTAAAATACCCTCCCGGATTGCCGGCGTGGCTTAAAAATTCCCCGCGACCCAAACCAAACCCCCGGCTAGTGTTTTTTGACTATATCGATCCCTCCGAACACGTTGGCGCACTCAAAATGACCATACGGATAATAAAATTATAATTTACTTTTTAATATAATTAAATTAATTCCTGACGCGACTGACACGTGCGTCCCAACTTAATTTCCCGCATTGTCGTATTTATGACTCGCGATAATTTTATTAAATTCAATAATCATATATTACCACATATACTCAGTAATATTCAATATTATCATCATAATCAAATACCAACTCACGTCTCTCTAGTATTTAAATCTGAATTAATTTCCAATTAATTCCCATTTAATTTAATTAATCCCATTAAATAAAATCAATAAAATTATGGGGTATTACATACTTTCCCCATAATAATAGAATTTCATCCCGAAATTTGGAAGATAAAGTATACCTGGAAAAAATAACTCTGGATAACGCTCGCGCATCTCATCCTCGCGCTCCCACGTACTAACGAAACTATCTTCGACCTCACTTTCCTCTCGTTATGGTCTAGAATAACAACCGACCCCTCCTCATATGAACTATCAGGCCGTAGATCAATATACTTTAAAGCAATGTGAGTATGGGCCAAATCATCCCTAAGATATCTCATTAGCGAGGAAATATAGAACACGTCATGGATCCTATGCAAGTGTTCCGGTAACCCAAGTCTATATGCAATTGGCCCAATTCGCTAGATGATAGGGAATGGCCCCACATATCTAGGTGCCAATTTCCCTTATTCCCGAAATGTATAATCCTCTTCATAGGAGACACTCTGAGCAACACCTGGTCCCCCACATTGAACTCTCTAAAGAACCTCTTGGCATCGGCATAACTCTTATGTCGGTCCTGAGCTACCCGAATACGGCTCCGTATCATCTCTATCCTTGTCAAAGTATCCTGAATCACCTCCGGCACAAGGAGTTTGTTATCCCCCACCTCTAGCCAACATGCTGGGGAACGACAAGGTCTACCGTACAATGCCTCGAATGGAGCCATGCCGATAGTGAACTGGTAGGAGTTATTATAGGCAAACTCCACCAGTGGAAGATACTGCTCCCAACTACCTCCAAAGTCTAGGATGCACATATGCAACATGTCTTCCAACATCTGATTCATTCGCTCGGTATGCCCATCTGTCTACAGGTGATATGCTGTACTCAGCCAAAACTCCGTACCCATGGCTTCCTGGAAGCTCTCCCAAAATCATGAAATAAATATCTTGTTTCGGTCAGACAAGATATTAAGAGGCAACCCGTGGAGTCTCACTATCTCCGCTATGAAAATCTGGGCATATTGTCCCGTGGTGTAGTTTGTCCGGGCTGGTAGAAAATGAGCAATTTTGGTCAACCGATCCACGATTACCCATATGGAGTCGTGACCCCTCTGCGATGTAGGTAACGCCGTGATTAAGTCCATAGAAATGCTCTCCCATTTCTACATAGGAACCTCTAATGGCTGTAGAAGTTCTATCGATCTCTGATGGTCCATCTTTACCAGCTGACAAGTGGCACATTTAGAAATGAACTCGGTAATATCTTTTTTCATCTCGCTCCACCAGTACTGTCGCCTCATATCCTGGTACATTTTATACCCACCAGGATGCACCACGAATCGTGACCCGTGCGACTCTGTCATCACCTCATGTCGTAAGTCTTACCCTTCAGGAACAACTAATCTCTCATTGAAGCGTAAGCCCCCATTTGAACTAACGGTATAAGACTTAACCCCCTCTGATAACAATCTTACTATCTGTTCTTGACAAAATGGGTCTGTTGCCTGGGCCTCTCTCACTCTCATAATGATTTGGGGCATAACTGTCATCACAGACATGAATGATCGGGCTAGCGCATCCTAGTGTCCCAACTCCTTCCATTTTGCTCTCCACACCTCGGCCACCTCACCTACTGGCCTACAACTCAACGCATCTGCTACCACGTTAGCCTTCCCTGGGTGGTATTGTATATCTAACTAATAATCCTTCACGAACTCAAGCCCCCTACGTTGACGCATATTCAACTCCTTTTGCATGAAGAGGTATTGTAGGGACCTGTGGTCCGTGAATAAATGGAATTTCTCCCCCAGAAGATAATGTCTCCAAATCCGAAGAGAAAACGTGACTGCCACTAACTCCAACTCGTGGGTGGGGTAATTCTTCTTGTGAGGCTTAAGATTTCGGGAAGCATAAGCTATAGCCTAACTCTCCTACTGCTGTACACCCCCAAGTCCTAGTAAGGACGCATCAGTGTAGACTAAATACTCCACTCCCGGCCTGGGCAATACTAACACTGGTGCTGAGGTCAACTTGTCCTTCAACTAGTTGAATGCTAACTGGTATGCATTGCTCCAAATAAATGGCACTCCCTTGTGAGTTAGATGTGTCAAAGGGATCGCTATTTTTGAGAACCCCCGAATAAACCTCCTATAGTATCCTGTTAGGCCCAAGAAACTACGTATCTCAGTCAGTGTTGTGGGATGCCCCCACTCCCTCACCGCTGATACCTTCCCCGAATCAACAGATATCCCTTGTCTGAAAATGGTATGCCCTAAAAACTGAACCTCCTTTATCCAGAATCCACACTTCTCATTTTTGCATATAACTCGTCCTGACGCAGCGTCTGCAAAACCTGCCTCAAGTACTCGGCATGCTCCTCCTCTGTCTAGGAGTAAACCAGAATGTCATCGATGAAGAAAATGATGAACTGATCTAGGAACTCTTTGAACACCCTATCCATCAAGTCCATAAACACGGCTGGGGCATTGGTTAGGCTGAAAAGCATAACCCTGAACTCGTAGTAACCATATCTCGTCAAGAAGGCAGTCTTCGAGACATTCTTCTCCCTGATACGTAACTAATGGTACCCCGACTTCAGGTCAATCTTTGAGAAGAAGAAGGCTCCTCTTCACTGGTTGAATAAGTCATCTATTCTTAGCAACGAATATTTATTTCGGATCGTGACTTTATTCAACTCTCAAAATTTGTCACACAACCGTAAATGTCTAACCCTCACAAGTAACATTGGAGAACCCTAAGCGAGATGGTCCTCCTGATGGAGATTTTACCAACAGCTGCCCAGTCTGGACTTGCATCTCCAAAAGTTCAATAGGGTTAGATTAAATCAACCTAATAATTATAGCTATAATCCTCCTTGTCGCTTCGATTCACTCACGAGGTAAGACACTCAACAACACTTAAGTTATCGTTTCATTTGCGGATGATAACTACGGTACTAATCTGTGTACTAAAAGCTAAACATTCTCATCTCCCAACATTCACTAGGTTTCATACGTTGGATGTCTCGCAAAGCGAAATTTATACAAGGAACCCTCCCGATACACTACTAACTAGTGTTGTTGGTCAATGAGATCTGGGGCCATCGGTATTTGACTAGTACCTCTTATCCTTACTTCTTGCTAAGAAGTTAACTTACCTCCTCTCATGATACATGAGGCTACACTCGACACAATCCTCCTACTATCTTGGTGTTAGACTCGATTATATACTACAGGATAGTCCCTACGCTCAGAAACATTTTAACAAATCTTGAATTTTCTTAATAGACCTTCCTGCCCACCGAAATTAGATGTAACCAGGCGACGTACCCTTATGAAGTCTTTATATGCCATCATAAAAATATATATATATATATATATATATATATATCCTTGTCTCCTATCAAATGACATTTAGTACAATATCTAACAAACACCAAAATATCACTATAATTGTCTATTATCACTAAAAAAGTCGTCAGCTAATTCAATTTTTTTTTATCAAGATAAGAATGTATTATACGCTCACATTTCCCAATGTATAGTCATAAACTGTAACACATCTAAGTTGTTCGAGAATTACCTTTCTCTCTTAAAGGATATTATTAATAATGAAGTATCGTACCTCCAAATGCAGGGGATAATTGCGGTAACAATGTCATAACTGCATATCGAGAATTATAGATGCATCCATACTGTACTCCCTGCTATTGTTGTGGTGCCTGCGGTGTTGGGGTAACTATCCAGGCTTCCTCATGTTGGGAATTCTTACCTCGTACATTATCTGGTTGCGGGTAGTCCCTCCACTTGTGACCCTGTTGTTTGCACTTATAACACTGAGCCTGAAGCCATTTCCTTCTAATGCCTAGTTGTCCTTACTGATTAGGAGAGGTTTGTCACAAGCCAAATCTAGGCAAACCCGATGTGTATGGCTATTTATCCCACATTTAAAACACATCTTGGTGGTAGTCCTCTTCTCCTGGCTTTGTTGGGTCTGGAGAGTTTGGCACTTCCCGCCATTTCTATTACCCTTCTGACCTTAACGACTCTGAGGCACTTGTCATTATTGCAGTGGTATTTTCCCTTTGTTGATAACTTTAGCAATGACATATTGATCGACTTCTATCGTTCTTTTACCCCCTACAAGCTGCACGCTGCTATTTTGGTACTACAATATTACAGTAGTCACTGCCTGTGCCACGATATTTGCTATCTCAGTGATTTCCCCTCTTTCTTAGTGTACCTAGGGTACTTGTTGGTCTTGTCCAGCATTTTTTCCCTCATCAATTTTAGTTTGTACCTCCCTTAAGAGCGACATCTGAAATTTAACAGATTTATATAAGTCCATCGACCATACATAACATTTTAGCAGAAGAACGTAGTCTACAAAACGTAATCAAGGAGTGCAACAGTCCTAATAATATGTCTCTATCTCAAAGGATGAAACGTGGAAACATAAGAAGCCGTACAGATCCTAAGGAAACTAGAACCTGATGCTCTGATACCACCTATGACACCCTGACTAATTAAATACCGGGTAACTACTCCTTTATTCAAATTAATACAAAATGTCAAGTTGGTTCAGTTCATAGCATCTCTGTCGAAAACATTTTAAACAATTACTAGCTACCTAATATTTAAAAAGTGAGTTGTCAAATTTTATTAAATTAAATTAACATGCAACTGATTAAATTATTAACTAATGATACCACCATCACATCACAGTCACAACAGAATAATAAAGGAATAATAAAAGAGTCTAGAGTAACACTCCTCTGAATAATCCAAATACTGAATAAAAAAACAAATACAAAGTCTGAATAATTAAATAACTCCAAAACTGAAATGAAATTGAAAGTATGAATAAGCTCTCTCTAAATAAAAAGGGTCGACATGCCCTAACAGATCAATGACCCCGAAATAGAATCAAATGTAGAATGTGGAGGCATCTACTATCGAGATCCTATAACTTCCATAACAACTACAACACATCACATGAATGGAACTCCTAAGCTTGGCGTCCCTGTGGCTGGGCACCTAAAGGTTTTACAAGAAAATAGATTTGAAAGCAAACGGGTCAGAGCCCGAGTTGAAAACAGTTTAAAAATAGCAAGTGTTTAATTGCGTTAAATGGGGAATATTATATACATGTCACTTACGTGCTCTCACATGAGTATCTCACCCCTCATCCAATGTGCACGCCTAACGTATACCCTTAACCCGTACTAGTAATGCCGTTAGCTAACTAGTCTATTCCACTTCCTATCCTCACATTATAACATAGAGTTTTATTCAAAACATTCTAATTATCCTGTGTATATCTCACCTTATCATTTCTCAGATTAATTTATAACAATTACGATAGGAAAAATTCTTATTTTAAATCCTATTCAAAATGTCTCAAGTATTCATTTTTGCATTTTAACAAAGAGTCTGTATAATTACGAGTATATTAATCTTAACACAAATATATAATTAGGGCACCCCTAGTCCAAGCTGCGGTGCACACATACTCTGCTATCAAATCCCGGTACATCACGTATATAAGGACCACGTGTTCTGAATCTCTCAGGAACCGTTTCAATAAGCAAAATCACACATATTGGAGGCAAACATAGTTCACATACCCATGGGTCATGCACATACCTACGCTCCAATGGTCAGCTGACTTATTAACTCACAAATAAGTCATTCACAGCCCTATATCCTTAAGGTACCAATCTAAATCCCCCCATAGGCGCACAAAGATTAGATAGCCCTGTTCCGAAAGTCGACCTCCCGTGATAGCAAGTGTGGTAGGTATGTCATATACATAATAATCCATATACTAAGCATCCACACAACTTAGATAACTTAAAATATTATTAAAGGTACGTTCTCAGCCCTATACCATTACTCCAATTCATACACTATTATACTTCCGGATCATATATAATATATTTCGCCGATACATCTCACGTCGTATAGTTTCGAGTACTTAATTATAACCGAAGAGGTTACTAAGTCTCCTACTATTCCCACATGTAAATTCAGTACTCTTAACTCCTTATTTATGTCCCAAATCCTAAATTATTACTCCTAAGGATTTAAATCATGTTCTCACATCATAAAATAGGCAATTAATCGTCAGACACTCGAGAATTCAGTGCTACAATCTAACTCAATTCTAATACATTTCGGTTTTCAAATATATGCCCAATTGGTCTTCTTCAAGTCCTAATGCATTCACATAACGCTCGACTACAACATTCGATGGCCAAAAACACTTGAATCAAAAAGGGAAAAGTCACCATTTCTGGGGGGATCGATTGATCGATCCTGTTCGTCGATCGATCGACCTATGAATGTCGATCGATCGATCATACGAGGTGAGGCTACGGACTTCTTTATTTTTCAGTCCCATATTTGTCCCAAAATTTCATTACGCGATGTGAAATCCTAATATAAGTATATAGGGTCATTATACAACCTAAATACATGATTTTTAACGTTCCAAAACCTTTAAACCGTCAATAATTAGCCCTACTTGGATCAAATCTTCATAAAAACCCTATTTTTCTATTTTCTTCAAGAACCATAATATTTCTCTTCTTAAATCTGTTTTTAGTTCATCTAGGGTTATGTTTTGGTTACTGAATTTTGTCCAGAACTAATCTACATGCAATTCCTATCCAAGATTTAGGGTTCTACTCCAAATTTCATGAGTTTTCATCATCTTTCAAGGCTATTAACAAATCCTACACTAGCATGGAAGAAGTATTCGCTGAAAATTAATGAAATTAAATCACTTTCCTTAGGATTGATGTTCTGATCCGCTGGTGATGCAAAAGGCTGGTTCTCTCCCTCCCTTCGGTGACAAATTCGGCGAAAAAGTGGTGGTGGGTGGTGGTTATGGCTTGTAACCCTCCTGTAACCTTTCTTCTTTCTCACGTTGCCCACTTCTTTCTTTTTGGCTGATAATGGCCCTAATGGCCCTCACAATAGCTTCTAAATAAACCCTAAAATTCGTGGGTCTAACTTCCTTAAAATTTTAAATGACTAAAATACCCTCCCGGGTTGCCGGCTTGACATAAAAAATGCCCCGGGACCCAAACCAAACCCCCGGCTAGTGTTTTCTGACTATATCAACCCCTCCAGACATGTTGACGCACTCAAAATGACCATACGGATGATAAAATTATAATTTACTTTTTAATCTAATTAAATCTATTTCTGATGCGACTGACACGTGCGTCCCAACTTAATAACCCGCATTATCGTATTTATAACTCGCGATAATTTTAATAAATTCAATAATCATATATTACTATATATACTCATTAGTATTCAATATTATCATCATAATCAAATACCAACTCACGTCTCGCTAGTATTTAAATCCGGATTAATTTCTAATTAATTGTCATTTAATTTAATTAATCCTATTAAATAAAATCAAGGAAATTACGGGGTATTACAAAACCCGCTTGTGATCCAAAGTGATTTAAACATAAAATCACTCTTGAACTAAGATACCCATGTGAAGTCACAAAATATGTAGATGACTAGATTGGTAGGAGAACACCTCACAAAGCTAAAATATACATGTGAACTTAAGATTTCAAAAGAGCTCGTGCATGTGTGTGAAAAGCATATAAAAATCGAATCCATTAAGTAAGTCAAACTTAAACTACTCAATGTAACCATGACAAAGAACACTTTAAGGATTGGAAATTTTAACCAAAAGTTCTAGCCACATGGAAGCGGTGGATGAGGATTCAAACACACATATATGCCACAAATAATGTGTAAAACCAAAATACACAAAACTATAAAATCTTTTTGAGTTTTTGAAATTTTTAACCAAACACAAAAAAAAAAATTCAACTCAAAAGAAAACAAAAATCTTTTTGTATTTTTTTTAATATGATGCAAACAAATAAAAATAAATACAAAAGATATACACAAATCATAATTCTAGCATGTGATTTTTCATGGAGCGTAGCCTAGAAAATGACAAACAAAACATATAACTAGAAAAAGAATATATCATGATGCACATAAGCTAGAGTATGTAAACAAAACTTAACACATTCAACCTTTGGATTTTGTAAAGGAGGTATCATGTGCAAGTAAATGAGAACCAAAAGTGCTATTTTGAAAAGCCGCCAAATCGGATTTCCTAACCCAAACCAGTGAAACATGATGCTCTTGGGATTTGGGAACCGTGGTGACTCTAACCTTGGATTTCCTAGGATCCTTTTTGAGATCAAAATAAAATTTCCTAAGATGACTCTTTCGACCACAATGAGAACACATAAAGACTCGACGAAAAGTAAAACCTAAGGATTGATGTTTGGAAATGTTCTTAGGTGATTCTCTCAAAATAGTGGTTTTTCTTTTATTAGCGGAATCATTATAAGAATAGAAGCCTAAACCACAAGTGTCATTTTTTACTTGGACGGTTCTTAATATTTTATCTAATTTAGCGGACCTACATTCCAAATCAATTTTGACCTTATTAAAGTCTCTCAATTGTTCTTCTAATTCTAAGATCCTGGACTCTAATAAAACATTTCTCTCTTCAAACATGAGAAGCCCTTTCTTCATAGTTTCCATCAAACCTCTAAGGCTATCTCTCTCGCCTTTAACATATTCAAAATTCTCTCAAAGAGATCTCTCATATGTCCTAAGGTCTTCCACCAAATCACTCTCATCAATGACCTTGGCATGCTCTCTCAAACTAGCTTCTAACTTCAAATTAACCCTTTTTAATTTAATTGATTCGGCGTACCATTCTTGAAAAGATGTTTGAAGATCACTCTCATCAACCTCTTCTTCACTTTCACTCTCTCTTTCAACCCCACTCTCATTACCATCAAATTTTTGGGATTCACAAACAAAGGCCTCAGAAGGGTCATGTAAATGTATATCTTCATGGGAAGATTCATTATCTGGGCTCACATGACTTGCCATGAACGCGATAAAGTTGCGCTCAATGGGGGATTCAGCTACCTCTTCCTTATCACAATCATTAAGGGTGGCATTGTATGAAATTAGTTACTTGCCCTCTCTCCTTAGTTTAGTGGGACATTCAAAAGCCCTATGACCATACCCTTCACAACCAAAACAACGATTTGACTCGTCCCTATTAAGATTGTCATTTTGAATTTTAGGGATCTTCTCAAGCTCGTTATACTTAGATTGATCAAATTTCTTATATTCATTTTAATCTTATCTTTGTTAAACTTAAGAAATTTTCTAAACTTCCTAGCAAACATTGTCATTTCTTCCAAGTCAAAATCACTCTCATCATCCGAAACTACCTTTTCCTCCTTTCGGGCTTTCAAAGCGATGCCCTTATCTTTCTTCATTTTATTTTTGGAGGGAAACATATCAAGTTCATAGGTTTGTAAATCACCTACGAGCTCTTCTAGTTTCGTAGAGACTAAAGTGGGTAAATAATTTAAAACAATCACTTTAGGAATAAATCTATCGGGCAGGGACCTTAAAATTTTCTTTATTACTCAGTCGTCGGGTATTTTTCTTCCAAATTAAATGATGAATTAATGATATCTGAAAGTTTAGCATAAAATTCATCAAAAGTTTCATTTTCGAGCATTTTAATGGTCTCGAATTGAGTGGTGAGTTTTTGTAGTTTCGAAGCTTTTACGACACTAGTTCCCTCGTGAGTGAGTTGTAATATATCCCAAGCTTCTTTAGCGGTTTCACACGTCATGATACGTCAAAATTCATCCGGTGTGACCGCACTAAACAAAGCATTCAAGCCTCGGGAATTAAAGTTAGATAATTTAGTTCATTCTCACTCCATCTCTCAACGGATTTGGAGACTCGATCATTTTCAACTAAACATATAGGTGGGGACCACCCAGTAACAATAGACTGCCAAACCCTCTCATCTAAGGACTTTAGTGCCGATTTCATACGCGCTTTCTAGTACGCATAATTTGAACCATCAAAAACTGGAAATTTTGAAAAAGGGGAAAATTCCATTTATAAACCAAACAAACTAAAGGATCCTAACGCAATAAATTAGCGCTCCTTCTCTGATACCAATTTGAAAGTGTGTATAAACGCTCTGATACCACTTGTAAGGCACGGAAGCCCCCAAATTTTAAATTCTAAAAATTAATGTGATGGTTCAATAGAAATCCCAAATAAAATTTCAATTCAAGTTTTAAACAAACACAAACTTCAAATTTTAATTTCTTCAAAATTAAAATTAAGTTAAACTAAAAGTGAAATAAAAACTACTCAAACATTAATTTTCACTTAAACACAATTAATTCAATCGAAGTCCTAAAATTTTCCTAACGTTAATTAATTTATTTTTCAATATAGGCCAAACTAAATTAACACAAATTTTATCTAATTAAATTGTTCCGACTTGAATTAAATTAACTAAAATTCACCCAAACATATTTTAGCACCAAATTAAGCAAGATTGTAAATTACACCAAATTTTATCTTTTTAACCTAAGCATGCGTTCTAAGTGAGTATGAACAAGATAAAGTAAACAATCTCACTACACGCCGATGTACGAGAAAAACCCAAATGGGAAAAATCTCGGACGGCCCTGGCCTAACAAATCAACTAGGTATGGAATTACAATTACAAGACAACAGACTTACACAATAGACTTGACTCCGTCCAAGACTTAACGCTCCTTCTTGTAAACACCTCCGCCTAGTTGATAACCACGGACTCCACCGCAGTCTCGGAATCCATCGATGGGGCTATGGTCACCGTCACCCGCACGCGAAGCTTTTCTTCGAGTGGGAACACCACAACAAACAAAAGAACTCCTTTTAGGGGTGGAGAAGAACCCAAACTCTATTCTTGTTGGTGTAGAGAAAACCAGGTGCCAAACAAATACTCCAAGTAAAAAAAATATATAAAAAGTCTTGGATTTAAACAAACACATGGGTGTATGTGTTTTGGTAGAATTTTAATCCATGACAACAAAAACACAAAACATGAACTTTTGAGGAGAATTTTTTTTTTGCTCTCAAACTCTAGAGGAAAGTATGTCAAAAGTTACTTAGAAAAGTGTGTTTCTCGCACATATTATGGCTGGTAAAAGTTAGTGGGAAAGTGGGAAACATGGGAGGTTGAAATTAAAAATACCCAAAAAAATTTCAAAATCCGCCCAGGTCGTTCGAACGAAAATTCTCGTTCGAACGACTTCGTTCGAACGTTTATCTGACAAAAAATCAGAGAAATTATGGAACAAAGTCGTTAGATAACTCATTTGAAGACTCGTTCGAACGATTTCGTTTGACTGAAACATGTAACGAAAATTCAGAATTTTTTTGGCACAATATCGTTAGAAAACTCGTTCAATTTCTCGTTCGAACGACACTTCGAATGAAAAATCAGAAAATTTAATTTTTCAATTTTAAGCCCAAAAACTTTTCTACAAAGTTCTAAAATTATTTTCTGAGAATAAAAAGTCATTTAGACTGAAACAACACCCATAGGAATATTCCAAGTCTCCCTATATATATTAAATGCGTTCATACCTTTTGGAGACTTTGGAATCCTCATGTTGATGACGCGAAAACAAGGCACGAAACCCGACAAGGATGAAACTTCAAATTCTGGCCGCTACATCTTCAACAAAGACTCGTCATAGGCTTGGAGGATACAAAAAGAATATCTATCATATGACTCAAATATTTTTGTCCGGAATTAAGCCAATACAACAAATTGACTCGATTGGAAATTTGTCCTGACAGAGATTAAAACCTAAATCTCCTAAGAGGTTGATCCAAACCCATGTACACCTTGAGCAAAAACACATGGGATCACATGTTTGTTTAGTTTTCTAGAAATAGAAAGTAAATATATTTCACCATTTTTTTGTAAAGCACATTTCGTTTACATTTCCATTACCAAACATGTACTATTGACTGGGGGGAAAACTTTATTGTATCTTCACAATCGGTAATGTCATTATTGAGAGTAGTCGAGGCGTTTAAATTCCTTGGGCTATTGTGTAGGTACTGCTTGGTCAAGGACGAGGGTATGTCTTATTGGTTGCGATATTGCAAGGTGTAGTTAGGTTTTGGTTCCACCATAAGTGAACTGGAGAGAGTGAAGTTCTCGAGTACCATCTCAAGTGTGGACGTAAGTAGTGTCGAACCACATTAAAACCTCGGTTTGTAAATTTTCTTTAAACCCTCTCTCTTCCCTTACAATATTTATATTCACGCTTTACTTTAAATGCTTAATACTTTTATCTTGAATATGAATATAAATGTGAATCTGAATGGATGCAAGATAATAAATAAATAATTCATTTTATCAACAAACTAAGAAACGGTTTTTACTAAGTTGTAATGTTTATAAAATGACTATAAAAAGTTAGAAAGAAATATTAATCTGAAAAAACTAATCAAAATGTCATTATCCTAATTTAACCCCCCCGAATGATTAAAACTTATTTCATATTGTAAATCCTTTAAAAGACCTCTGATTAATCGAATCAATCCATGAAAACTCTAGGTTAATTGAAGAAATTGATAAAACTAGGGTTCTTGTAGTAAATATGAATTTTCCTTGGAATCTTGATAGAAACTTGGTTAATTGTTATTAGATTTAATTTCTAACCATTTATATGAAGTGATTTTAATGTTGGGAAGCTTGTTGGTGCTTGGATGAAGCTTTTGAAGTCATTCATGGGATTTTGGAGAGAGAAATGGTACTTTGGAGAAGACGAATATCGTACCTAGGAGAGTTTTCAAATAACTGTAGCCATCAATTGATCGACACTTGGTCGATCAATCGACACTCTCAGATTTTGTGCAATTTTGTCTTATGTCTTATTTGGGTTGTTTTGGGAATCCTAGGTCAATTTGGGGATGACATTTGATTTAATTAATTGAATATGAGGATATTATTATAATGGGTAAAAGTTTTTTATCTTAGCATAATGGTTAAATATGAGATTTTAAATAATATCCATGTTAATACTTAGAACTTTTGTGAACGAGTAAGAGTTATTTTCTTGTATTATTTGTGAAATGCATACCATGTGTGTAGGGGTGGCAATTCGTGTTTTTGAGTTGTGTTTCGGGCCGAAATGACATGGCACGATAAGGGTTTTTTGTACACGAACACGACACGACAAGGATTCATGTTTTTCAGTTGACATGAACACGACTAAAATAAAAATGTCATAACATGACATGACACGAATAACAAGATTTCTTAAAATTTCACACTAAATTAAACATAAATAGACCCGATAACCCGAATAAAAACATGATTAACATGACAAGACATGATAACACGACTCATAATTTTGACACGAACACAACACAACACGACTTTGTGTAAAAAAAAACCGACACGAACTCAACATATCGTGTCAATTTTGGGTTAATTTCTTATCATTTCGTGTTGTGTTTTCATGTCATTTCTAAGATTTCCACCCCTACATGAATGAGTGCTCGTGGGTGACATACTAGGAGGGATTCCATTATGGAATCCAAGTGACATCGACCACGATGGTACCTTGGTGATAGATATGGGTTTTACCATGATATTTTTTACCCAGGGTCCTACTGTCGATGTACCCATATCCCAAGGGGCTTTTACGGGGGTTGTCATCATATAGTCTTGGGTATGGTAGGATATACGAATGATGAGAATGCATAGATATCTATGGTAGGCTATATGAATGATGAGGAGGCATAGATATCTATCATTATGTTAGTGATGAGGTCTTAGGGTTGGGAAAACCTAAGATTAAACCCAGTACGCACGAGTGATCCACGAAGGCAATAAGGATAGAACTTTATCATTTGTGGGCTTGAGTTAGACCATTTATAATGTGCGTGTCGGGGATTGTACTCATGTGGATATAAGACTTTAAGACTATATATGCTTATTTTGATTATATACTTGAGGTGTTAGTGTATCTTTACTTCGATTCGATTATTCCTATTCACTTATGTAGAGTAATATTTAATAATAGGTTCATTTGTGTTTGGGCTTTTAGATGCACATGATATTTATGGTTGTTTGGGTTGGAATAAACTCAAAAGTAACTAAAATGCAAGAGGAATATGCATAATTATACTTTATCTAAAATTTAGTTATAATCTTATTCTTCATAGACTTGTTGTTAACATTGTTTCTGAATTTACATTTCAGTACCTAGGCCACCATTGTCGCCTCAGTTTGGATCTTGTGGTTTGCATCCCATCCATCATTAGTGTTTATAGGATATAGTTTTTGGTCTTGCGTGCCCATTCTCATTTTTGTTATTTCCATTTTAGATGAGTCAGATTATGTATTAGTTTTATATTCTATCACTTGGGATTTTTGACACAGTTATGGTTGTGTTGTATAAACCTTGCTACTATCAGTTGTGGTAAATGTCATTGGGTTTTCATTTATTTATGTTTAGTTATTTGGTTTTACATATTTCATTATTACTCATGCTTAGAATGATATTTAATTGTATATACTCCATTATTGTTTAGTTTAGACTTGATCAATATATTATTAGATTATGTGGGCTATCTTGGGAAAGGCAATGGATTTGCTTTCACCTACTCTACATTGTCATCTTCCTTCATAAACAACAATTTCTAGTGCATGGAAGAAGGGATACATTTGTTATAATAACATTAATATTTACCAAGTAAAGCATTGAAGCTTGGTATACCATCAATAATAAATAAAGCAATTTATGGCTTTTTTATGCATACTCAATATCTGGTGGTAATAAAACTTTTGTTGACTTTTTATCTCTAGCAAAACCAGAGATTATCAATTGAGTCTGGACCAATTTAGCATTTTGTTTATTTATTCTATAAATCATGGAGTATTGGCATTATGTTAACAACATCACCGTTATCTACCAATATTTTATTAACTAGTGCTCCATTGACCCAATATTTTATAAAAAAATGCTTAATATGACTGGTCATTTCATTAGTAGGCTCTTAAAAACCGATATACTAAATCTAGATAAAACATAAACAAGTCAAGGTTATCTACAGTTGATTTACTTCCTTTATCCATCTCTGTTTTTAGAATTTCTTATCGCTTTTTAGCTTTGATCCTCTTTGAGAGGATCACAACTGTGTTAATTTGGCACTTGTTGTGGTGGGGATCTAAAATGGATGAATTGTTGTTGGGAAATATCTTGGGCATGTCCTATTACATCCACAACCTTTGTTTCTTCCTTTTCCTCTTCACCAGAGGAACTATCTCTAGATGTGATTTCTCCATCCTCACTCATGGCCTTTTCCAACTCTTTAATATTCTGAACTAGTATGCCCGAAGAAGATTGAATTTCTTCTTTCTTTCTTTATTTCCATAAATACTTGGATTTAGCTTTGAAAACGAAGATGCAATTCACTCTAATGCACTTGGACGCATAATTTCTAAGGCCTCTTGCCTGAACTTTCATTGACATCTTTGCTGAGTGTCAGAGAGCAAAATATCTGGCTCTCTTTTATTTGATTTTAGTGGCTACACTAGATGCCATATCCTTGGAGCTACTTGTTGAGGCAACACTATTTTTGGCCTCCTAGGATTCTCATTGAATTGTTTGGAAACCTTTGGGTCTTGAGCAACGAACAATCCATATACCCTTTTTAACATAGGAATTGGTTTTAGAAACTTCATGGGTCTTGAAACTCCCATATATTGGTTCGACTTTGCTTTGTTAAAACCCGACCTGATGTATTTGTAGTTTCTTGGTGACCCTTGAAGGTGAAAATAAAAAATATAAAAATGATGTTATTATTCACCATCTTTGGTGAATTAGAAGGTTAAAAATGTTAAGACCATTCACCATCCTTGATGACCTTCGAAGTTAATAGGCCTAACGTTATTCACCTTATTTGATGATGATAGAATTTGAAATCAGGAAATAAATTATGTCATTTTTTAATATGAGCTTCAACATTGATAACTACTTAAATTGGGAAGAAGTTTTGCACATTCACATATCCGATAAAATTTATTCAAGACTGCACCACCTAAATTTTTCTCAAAACTCAAGTGGTGTGTGTTGGGGGGGGGGGGGGGGGGGTATGTTCACACCATATTTTACTTCATCTCGTGATGTTTTTAACACGTGGTTAGATGATGGGATTAATTAATGGCGCTTATAGGATGGTTATTGTAGGATTATTTTATGGAAGTAGTTGGTAGTTTAAAGTGGTTATTATTTGAATTCAAATAAGAGGTTAGTTGGAGGCAAACATGGGTGGTTATTGTAGAGAATTAACTCAAATTCAAATTGGAAGTTACTTGGAGCCAAAAAGAGTTAATTTTTGTAAAAAAGTATAATTTCAACCTTCCAGGAAGACAAAAGGGATTCCTAAAAGATCGAACAAAACCCATGTATTTACATTTTATTCTTTAATTTTTAGCACATCTTTACCTTTTATCCTTTGATTTCCAGCAATATAATCTTACTTTCCTTTAATTCAATGTAAGTTTACTCAGTTTCCAGACTTTACATTGTAACGTTTACATTTTATCCGTTACATTCCAGGAATTACATTTCTCGTTCCTTCATAAAAAAATCCTCATGATTTAGACAAAAAGTCCCTTTACGATTAGGCACGCCTATGAACCTATAAATATTTTGCGTGGATACTTATATGTCCTATTATGGACCATATTTCAATCCCCATCAAATACATGCCACAAATATCATAGACTCATTCAACAACGCATTTAAACTAACTTTTTGGCATGTAAAAGGGTATATCCATAGGGTTTTACCAAAGAATATGAACAAAGACAACAACATACTAGAGATCAATAAGATATAATAAACAACTCCATTTAGAACATAAAATATGAACAATCCTCAAATCCATGAGGGATTGAAATACATACCCAAGCCTTAATAAATACTTTGAGAGGAGTGGAAAATTACTTGCCACATGAAATCTAAGGTAGAGTGTGAATGAAAAAGGCTTCGATAAGATCTAAGATTCTAAAATGGAAGAAATCGCAACCTAATGTAAATAGAGAATCTAGGGAAAAAGGTAAAAAGTGAAAAGAAAAGTGACAACTGACTTTTAAACCCCTAGGTTCGTTTTATCGAATAGCTTCGTGGATCATGACCCTCACTGTAGCAAAATATTTGTTCGTTGGTCATGCCTCTTTATTGCAATGAAGATGACCTTCAATAGGCATGGAGACAACCAAAAACTTAGAAATTGTTCAAATGAAAATAACACTTAAAATATCAATGTGACTATGTTCATCAAGGACCATTGCTTTAAACTACTTCGATTAATGATCAGGAAATCATTGATTTAATATCATAATCAAGGTATATAGTTATTCCAAGTTCTTTAAGCAAAGAATTAACTGATATCCAAGGGTCTAAGATATGTTTTAGGATAGATCTAAAAAATAACACATAAATAATAACTCGCGTGGTAAAAAATGTTTGGGTTTTATTTTTAAAATAATGTAATGACATTTTATTTCTTAAGAAAATGATTACTTAGTTAATTTTATATGAGAATCATGTTTTTGAGAATGATTTATATTTATGTTTTATATATCGATCAATTGTACTTAGTAAAAATTTTGGTGAGTTAAGTTCGACTTGATCATAAGAGAAAAGAATTCCAGTTCTTGTACAATTGAACAGTTCTAAACCTCGAAAGAAAGTTGACATCCCATTAGTTTGGTTGTGTTTAAAAACCTAATAGTTTATCTCAAATTAAGGGAACTTTTTATATGGTTATAGAACTTGTATGATAGTCCGAAAGAGGATTGTGACTGTTACATTCATGAATGTATTGAATATGACCACTCGTTAAGTCTAAGGGCAATATTGATTAGACTTAGGTAATCCCATACCATTAGCAAATGGTACGTAGATTCTTAATACCACAGATTATGAGGATTAGAATGCTTGCATAATTGCTGCTTTGACTGTTATGGAAAATGTTTGATTTTATTAGATCTCAATCTCCACAGATTGGGTGATTAGATTTGAGATCATAATTCAGAGGAATTCACATCCAAGGAAGTTCTTGGATTGTAATACCATTTGATAGACTTCTAAGATTTATTTTGACCAGTAAACTTAATTAGTGGATTATATTACAATCTGATTGAATAGAAAAACAAGTCAAGTCTGAGAATAAAAGAATTAATTAGATTTTGGTTAAAATCAATTAGTGACAAATTGATTTGACCAAGAAAGTCTTGGAAACTTAACGCGGGAATTCATATTATGTACCATAATCAACTTTGCGAATAAGATCTCATCACACTGAGTGATTATGAGATAAATAAATTGGAGTGAACTCATAATTATTTAGTGAGATTAATTATGATTAAATAAAGAAAGGAAAAAAATTACAAGCCTGTAATTTTGTGTATTTGAGTATTTATTTGGAATCCAGTTTAATTATGTGTCTTGGGTCCCTAGTATAGTCCAAATGCCCAAGAAGTTAGGCCCAAACTCTTTGGAAACCCAATTTATCCTAATCCCACGACCTATACATATTTATATGGGTGTAAGATAGGGTTTTAAGTTGCGTGCTCATTAATTAGGGTTAGAGAGTGGGCATATAAAAAACTATTCACATTTTTTTGAAGAGGCTTAGAGAGAGAGAGGTCCATGCCTCATTCAAAACCAAAGGATTTCATGTCCAAAGGTGCCGACACACCTATCTAGCATTACGAGGATCATATCCTATAGGATCTAAGAATTTTGGAGTCTATAATAAAACTTTTAGTGGATCAAAATAAGGTATCCCTTCATCTTCTCCAAATACATTTCTCTATATACGGATTACAACCGGATCATCAAAGGTATTGTATTCTTAACCTTAGGTTTGTGTTTAAAACATAGTATTAGTTTTCGTTCTTTTCATTGCATAATTAATCAAAGATTTTTGGGTTAAATTTTTTTATTTTGCGTACATCAATCCCCAATAATTAGTATCAGAGCCCTAAATTTAGATTGATCATGCTTTGGAGAGGTCCATGTTTTCCACTATGAGAAAACCCTAGTTTGTATGTTATGGGAATGCACATATATATATATGTTGCTTTGTACTAACATGGTTTTATAGAAATTCCATGATTATACCCCTTCCATCATGGTCACATGTGTTTATTTTATTTGATTTGTTCTTGTAATGGTTTATCCGTAGTTATTTTTCACTTCTAGATTCGATATGGTTGTAATAATTAGGTATTAGTAATTAATACTTTATCGACGTATTTAGAGGATTTTCTGTGACAACCCGCCTATTAAAATAACGGGTGGCCAACCCTCTACTCAAATAAAACATGAATCTCAGCTGGCTTATTCTTAGCATCACTGCCGAAAAATTAATTAATTGATAATAACCTATTAATCCCGATGGGAAATTATAAAACTTATCAAATTGCCATTAATAAAATTACATTCACCACAAACCATTCAATAATAAAATGCATTCACAACGAATAATAACTAAATAATTAAATAACAATAATAATCCAACTAACTGAATAAACATCCTGTAATAATCCACTACAATAATCCCTCAAATTCAAATAAATAAAAACTGAATAGATAACTGTCTGATAAATGGGCGACAATCCCGAATAACCACTGAATGGAATCAAATATAGAACTCAAGATAGTTGCAATTAATCAAATCCCTACAAGCATCTACATCTGCTGCAACACCACCTGACTGGAAGGAATAATCATGCATGGAGTCCCTGTGGCTCGGCACCTAAAAGTTTTGAAAATATTTTGATGCGTTTCAGAGCCCAAAACCTTTTGAAAATATTTTGCAAGTGTTTAAAATGCAATAATAAATATGTAATGAAATCTTCCATATTTAAACTGGTGTCGTACTCCCATGAGATAATCCTCACCCCTCATTTATAGTTCGCACCTAACACGTGTATTTTAACCACCCTAGTTATGCTACCCTGCCTAACTAGTACTAACGTTACCTTAGCCCATACGCTAACTTTCTAGCCAAACCGTGTCACATATATTTATTCTTGGCTTTAATTCTTATCTTGCTACACATACGCTAAATCATTTAAGTTCTCATCATTAGCCGATACAAATAACTTCATGCCAATTATTAATTTAATATTCACACATTTATTTTATAAATTCATATTTATTTATCACGTTTATATACATAATTTCATATCACATCTCACACACACACACACACACACACACACACACACACACACACACACACACACACATATATATATATATATATATATATATATATATATATATATATATAATAATGCTCCTGTGCGGACTAGTCCGTATTTTAAGAATGCGTACCGAACATGTGTCACCTAACGGTGCCCCTAGAAGTTATCGCCTAAATTATAGGCACACTCTCTCTCTTTTCTAGGCTCACCGCCAGGTGACACATGTCTGGTCCGCATTCTTAAAATACGGACTAGTCCGCACAAGAGAAGGACTAAATATATATATATATATATATATATATATATATATATATATATATCGCTCGATATATATGTATAACTGCAATCCCCAGAGCATTACCTCGCGGATGCAATTCTCTAGCACGCTATCAGGCTCCAGGGATATAATACCTCCACCTGGACCATCGGGTCGGAATCTCACCACCAAACCCAAACTGAAATCGTAAACATAAAACCAGAGGCAGTCATAGTCATATATCCGTGGGTCATAACAATATCACATTACCCCACTAGACTCTAAACTGACATACAGTGGTCGTGCAACAGACCTATGACCCGGGGAACCGATCCTACACCTGTTGGTCAACGCCAGGGTGGACCTCCACTACACACAACCTCTAACGATAGCATCCCTAGAGTAGGTATGTTTCATAAATATGAATCACACACACACGCACACACACACACACACACACACACACACACACACACACACACACACATATATATATATATATATATATATATATATATATATATATATATATACACACACACGCACACAATAAAAACTAGCTAACCGTGCCTATGTCACTCATAGCATTAGCCTAAAATCCTCGAGTCTAATTCTGACCCTCGAATACATGAGTAGTCGCATACTTAAAATAAATTCACACATATCATTATTATACCAGACACTAAGCTATTATACTCCAGCCCGTGTCGCGATTCTATTCAAAATCCCAAACCGATTTCATTAATAAATAACCGAGTGTAACCTGAACACTCGTATTTCAATGCCTTGAAATTTATTCTCGACTAACCCAAGGTAAAATAATGTCCCTTAATATTTTTCATAGGTCCTACTCTAATATATGGCCATACCAAAATAATTTGGACCCCAAACCGATTAATAAAATAATTAAACAACAAGCCTGGGCCAAACAGGGCAGTGGGACCAGATTGGCGAGGGACGAATTTGCCCTTGGGTGCAGGCCTAGCAGGGCTGCTATTGGCATTACGAGTTTTCACCCAAATCCTCTCCCCATTTGAGTCCAAACGTTCATCCCAATACCAATTAACATTACCCTATCAATCTCAAAGATAAGGATTCATATTTTATTGCCTCAATCCATCTAAAATCACTCTTAATCATGGGATTTAACATTAATTTTTCCAGAATTAATTCACACCTTAATTCTAATGATAAACTACCCAATTCCCAAATCTATAATTCAAGGTCACATCTTTTAATAATTCAATCTCAAATTTCTTTATCAAGATTCTATCTTTCATAGAGGATTCAGTCCTTAGATTTCATCTAGTATAATCATCAATCCCCCCAAACCCATTTTAACACGTGAATCCCACCCAAAAATCATGTTTATGTCTCCAACTATGATATGAATTAAAACACATTTAAACACTTGCCTTAAAATTATGGTAGAGTCTGAATTCTCCCTTATAGATCTTTTGCACGTTGCTCCTAGCCCGAAAATTGCTCCCCAAATCCTTCCCGGATTTCTTTTCTTGATCTCCCTTGGTTTCTCCCTTCTCTTTTCTCTTTTCTCTCGCTTTTGGAATCTTGGAATGGTGGTATGACTGCCCCTTACCATTCACCTTCCCTTCTTATAATCTCAATCTCAATCTCGAAATTAGGTTATTCCGTAAGTGTAAAATGACCTATATGCCCCTATACGGGTCCTAACAAGTCTAAAAAGCCTTCGGAATACAATTACCACACCCAAGTTCTTAATTCTGACTATTCCGACCCATTCTGGATCATCCTTGTACTCGAAATCATCACCCGAGTCACCTAACATCAATTTCCCATCTCATTCCTATCATGACCCTATACGCGCATCCCGAATGAGAAATCGTCAAATCCCGTCGATTTTACTCACTTACGATGTAATACCATTTGACATAATTATATTTACTTATCTCACTAGTAAATATATTTTCACCTAAATATTAATCTTTTTCTCACAAATTAATATTTACTAAATTCTCGTTATTTCTCATTTTATTTAAATTACGAGCACACGTGTAATTTAAATGCTAAAAATAAATGTTAAAAGATACGGGGTGTTACATTTTGTGAGGGGATGTAATAGGTTTTTACCTTCAGAATCATGTATTTACATGGGTTATGGTGCTGGACAAAGTTTCTTGAAGTTTCATTATGTTTCGATAAAGTTATGGAGATTTTTGCGAACCCGAAACGAAGTTGCAAATGCACAGAATTGGATCGATCTGACTCTATCCGGGTCAATTCGGCCTTGACAATGAGTTGATAAATTATTATTTTCTTGCCGTTTTACACTGGTTTGGCTACGTCTTTTCATCCCAATGTTTTTTTGAAGAGGAAATAACTTTTTCTAGAGGTCAAACATGTATGTAAATCTAGTTTTTAATGAAGTCTACTTCGAGAAGGACTATACGTCAAAAGGAAGTCAACTTCAACAAGGATTCTTGATCTTGAACAGTTTTAATTTAAGAAGAGATCTAAGCCATGCTGGAAAGGAAAATAATTTCTTAATTGAATTTTGATTGCTTGATTATTTCATTTTATCATGATCTACTATTTTACGTGTCGATAATTTAGTGCGCTGATTTTTTGACTAATTAGAATACCACGTTATTATGGACAAAATGAATATTTACTGTGAAAATCTATTTTAATTATTCATTTATAAATTTAATTTAATTGGGTAATTAATTTAAATGTATAAATAGATTGTTATCTCCGAGTTTTCTTTTAACTTAAAATAGTTTTATTTTTGGAAAATAAAAATACTTAGATTGGAAAATTTAATTTGTACAAAAAAATTGGAAATCACCAAGGATTTAATTCGGCCTTTTATAATTGAATAAATTATTTTTTATATAATCCTCTATTTTTAAAATGTTGAGTGGGAGAGTGGTTTCAAAATAAGCTCTGCAGTCTCTATTGATGCTTTAAGAATGTTATTGGATTAAGTCATCGCGTTAGATTGTCTTCCCTCAACAAATGGAATTAAGTCACAGAATCCTATATTCTTAAAACTCTTTAATTATAGTTCCTAGAGTTAAAATGTGAGTGAGTTTGATCCCCCCAATGGGAAAGTTCTTCATAAGCGAGTTTTCACTCTGGGAATGAACCAATGGTATACACTAAACATAACTAATGATATCCTACCCAAAAAAGTCAGTGTCATTGGGTGTGGGATCAAAAGATGTTGGCTATTCAATTATCTAGATCAGTTATTCCAAACTATCCAGATAAATTAATTAAAAGGTGCAATTATGTCTAGTTCAAGGTGACGTGATTTAAGTTATAGACGAGAAATCCCATTTCATAAGGGAACTAGGATGCTCGATGGGATTTTATTTCTACTGGAGATCGAGGGATGCTATATTAAAATTGAATCGAATTAATTATCACTTGTTTGTTTTGAAATTATTTCCGTTTTCAAAATTTATGATTCTCAAATTTCAAAATGGGCTCAACATTCAACCCACTTGCTTCTATCTTAAAGGAAAGCAAGTTAACTGGCATAAACTTGATTGGAAAAGAAACCTAGACATTGCCCTAATTGATGTGGAATATAAGTTTGTTTTGACTGAACCCTACCCTCCCAAGCCTGATGAGAAAGTGTCATATAGGATGTCCAATCTTATGAAAGGTGGCAAAAGGATGATCTAGTGACTTATTGCTACATTTTTCCTTATATGACCAATGTATTGCAATACCATCATCAACATACGTCAAGAACTTACGACATGATTATGGGCCTTAGGGACTCGTTTGAGGGTCAAAATCGTGCCACAAGGCTAGATGCTATGGCAATGCTGGTGTGAGAGCCTCGAGCTTATGCCTTCCACATCGTCGACATTTGATGCGCAGTCGCTACCTTGGCCTAATGAGTTCTCTTTTTTAGGAAAACGGGATAGATGAAAATGAAGTTGCCAATTTATTTTACATAAAATAGACGAAAGAGGGGGTAGGCCTCCGTAGAAACCTAGTGATGGTTAGTGATCTACGAGTTAACTAGAGAGTTATTGGTCTAGGGACTGGGTTGTCGATTGTGAAGTTTTTTAGCACTTGCCCCATCCCTTTGGTCCCAGATGTAGATATAAAACAATTATTGTGAAAAAAGAAGTAATGAGATGAAAATAGTTAGTTTGTACGAGGTGTTACATATGTGTAATTTAAATGCTAAAAATAAATATTCAAAAATATGAGGTGTTACATACTTCCCCCCTTACAAAGGAATTTTATCCCCAAAATTCAGGCATACCTGGCATAAAGAGGTTGAGATATTTCTCTCGTATATCATCCTTCCGCTCCCATGTCGACTCGTCAACATTATGATTCCCCAACTGAAAATGAACTAAGGACACCACCTTAAACCGTAACTTACGCTCACTACGATCCAAAATAGTAACCAGTCTCTCATACGAGATTTTAGGCTGCAAATCTATCTCCTCCAGTGGAATGTGCTAATAAGCCATCTCACTGCTTTTATACTTCTTCAACGATGACACATGAAACACTTCGTGGATCCGCTATAGATGCTCTGGCAGTGCGAGCCTATATTCAACTGGCCCTACCCTCTCAATAATCGGGAAATGCCTCACATACCTCGGCGCTAATTTTCCTTTTTCTCAAATCTCAATATTCCTTTCATAGGGAACACCTGCAACAATACCTATTCACCCGCATCCAGCTCCATGTGCCTCCTATCAGCATTTACGTGACTCTTCTATCGATTTTGAGCTATCCATATGCGACCCCGAATGAGCTCGATCTTAGCAGAAGTATCCTGAATCATCTCAGGTCCAAGGATCTTGTTGTCCCCACCTCTAACCAACAAGCGAGAAAATGACAAGTTTAGTTATACAATGCCTCAAAATGCGCCATGCTGATAGTGAATTGATAAGAATTATAATACGTGAACTCCACCAGTGGAAGGTACTGTTACTAACATCCTCTAAAATCAAGTATACACATCCTGAGCATATCCTCCAGCATCTGATTAACTCGCTCAGTCTGCCCATTATTCTGAGGATGGTAAGTTGTACTCAATCGTAACTCAGTCCCCATCGCCTCTTGAAAACTCTACCAAAAATGGGATACGAAGATCTTATTCTGATCGGACATAATATTAATCGATACCCCATATAGATTCACTATCTTGGCTATAAAGAGCTGGGTGTACTGTCCCGTCATATAGTTCCTCCAAACTGGTAAAAAGTGGGCCACCTTGGTCAAATAATCCATAATGACCCATATGGAATCGTGACCCCTCTATGATATCGGTAATCCTACAATTAAGTCCATTGATATACTCTCCCACTTTCAAACCAAAATCTCCAAAGGTTGTAACATCCTGGTTGGCCCGTGATGGTTTACCTTCATTAACTGAGAAGTGGCACACTTTGAGACAAACTCAACAATGTCCCGCTTCATTCCAGCCCATCATTACTGTCTGTGCATGCCTGGTAGATCTTATCCTCATTGGGATGTATCATAAATCTCATCCCCTGAGATACTGTCATAATATCATGTCACAAATCCCCATCCTTTGGGACTATAAGCCTCCCATTGAAGTCTAAGCCTCCTTCTAAATTGATAGAGTAAGACTCTGCCCCCTCTGCCAATAAATGTCGTACCTTATCCTATCAAAACTAATCTGTGGCCCGTGTCTTCACAACCTGCATAACAATTTTGGGTGTGATAGTCAACGCTATCATATATTCCATGGAAACTGCATCATCCTGATGAAGCTCACTCCACTTAGCTTTCTAGACTACCGTTAACTCCCCCGAGGGCCATCGACTCAATGTGTCTGCCATCACTTTAGCCTTCCTCGAATAGTACTGAATGTCAAATTGGTAGTCCTTCACGAACTCCAACCATTTATGATGTCGCATATTAAGATCCTTTTGAGTGAATAGATACTATAACGACTTATGATCCGTGAACAAACTAAATTTCTCCCCAGGAGATATTGCCTCCAAATCCTCAAGGAAAAAACTACCACAACTAGCTCCAAATCATGTGTGGGGAAGTTACTCTCACGGTGATTAAGCCTGTGATAGGCATAATATATAGCTCGGTCCTCCTGCTGTAGCACATCCCAAGTCCCTGTAAGGACACATCGATAAATACAAGGTACTCCACTCCTCCCCTAGGCAGTGAGAGCACAGGTGCTGAAGTTAACTTGTCCTTTAACTCATCGAAAGCTAACTGATAGTAATCATTCCACACAAACGCACCCCCTTGTGAGTCAGATTCATCAATGGACCCGCAATCTTTAAAAGATCTTAATAAAATAGTGATAATACCCTGCAACCCCAAGAAATCGTGAATCTCTATCGGTGTTATGGGTTGACCCCACTCCCTCACTGCTGTAACCTTACTCGGGTCCACCCAAATGCCTTTGTCAGATATAATATGACCCAAGAACTGCACCTTATGCAACTAGAACTCACACTTCTTGAACTTGGCGTATAATTGATGGTCTCATAATATCTGTAGAATAATATGCAAATGCTATGCGTTCTTGCCCTCAGATCGAGAATATACCAGAATTTCAATTATGAACACAATCATGAACTGATCCAAAAAGTCTCTAAACACTCTATTCATGAGATCCATGAAGACTGCTGGAGAACTCGTTAGCCCAAACGGCATAACCCTGAACTCATACAACCCATACCGCATCTGGAAAGCGATCTTAGGGACATCCTATTCCCGAATGTGCAACTAGTGATACCTCGATCCAAAGTCTATCTTTGAGAAGTAAGATTTATCTCTCAAATGGTCAAACAAGTCATCGATTCGAGGCAACATATATTTATTTTGAATCATGACCTTATTTAACTCTCTGTAATCAATACACAGTCGAAGTAAACCATCCTTGTTCTTCACGAACAATATTGGAGAGCCCCACGGTGATGTACTTCATCAAATAAATCCCTGCCCCAAAAGCTGCTAAATCTGGTCCTTTGACTCCCTCATCTCTAATGGAGCCATGCAATACGATGCACATTTAATCGGCCTAGTACAGGGCGCTAAATCGATAATAAACTCAATCTCTCAAATCGGTGGCAAACTCGATATCTCCTAAAATACACCGGTAAACTTCCTAACCAGTGGGATTGATTCCAATGATATCACGCCTTCTTCTAAGGTCTCCTCCTTGATATAATACAGGTGCGTGCTCGACCCTCCCTCGGGAAGAGGCATCGCCACCAAGAACATCTTCTGCCATGGAATGGCAAACACAATATTCCTACCAAAATAATCCACCATTGCCCTATACTCTGCCAACCAGTCCATACCGAGAATGACATCATACTCGATCATATCTAATACAAGTAAGTCAACTGCTAAACCCAATCTCTAGACGTCTATCCCCACCCCATTACAAATAGAGTGAATAAGGGTCCCACTACCTAAAGGTGAATCGACACACATAATGATATTGTTGGCTATCTCTAGTAAATTGGATGTGCGTGCAAATCTAGTAGCTACAAAAGAATGCGATGCACCCGTATCAAATAATACCCGACCCATATGCCCATGGATAGTAATCGTGCCCTCAACAGCTGGTGGTGCTTGTGGCATCTATGGTATCATCGCATACTGGACATTATAGACATGCCCGTATTGTAACTGTCCCTATTATTGTGAACTATTGGAACTAATGGTGATGTTGTTGGTAATTGAGCCCGTGGCCCCTTCTACTGCCCTTGGCTCTCTATGGATAGGCTCTCTTCATGTGGCTCGACTCTCCATAAATAACGCAATGATTTATGAAATCCCCCTGCCTCTGGCCCTGCTAGCCATATTAGATCTACCCTGGTCATTAGCCCTAGTGTCTTCGACCCTACTAGCCACCTCCATTGTTCCCTTAGCGCTACTGGAACTAAGGAAGACATTGCTACTGCTAGCTTTGCCTAAACCCACTGCCATCTGGTCTGAATCCCCCTGGCCAAAATCTCTTAGCCAGATCCCCCTACTGGGAATCTCGCTCGTGCTATCTACCAGTCTGCTACTGCGATGCCCCACTATCACCATTATCTTCCATCTTTCCCAACTGGCTAGACTTCCCTGCTCTCTTACATCCCTTTATATAGAAGTGGTGATCCTGATAGTGTATTAATGTGGCATTGACGACCTTTCTGTGCGTGTTCAATGTCGGGTTACCCAACAAGTGTTCCCAAATCCTCTAATGAAGCCCATCCATGAACTTCAACATCTTTTTCTCCTCAGTGTTCACCTCATCGGGCATAAAGTTCGCAAGACGGGTGAACTACTCCTCATACTCGACCACAAATCGACCCTCCTATGCAACATCTAAAAATCTCCTATGTATCGCAGTCTAAATCACTGAAGGAAAATACTTATGGTCAAACTGCACCCATAGCTCTCCTATAGTCATCGTATACCTCTCCTCAGATGTGGTGACTGACTCCCACCATTGTAAGGTTTCTCTTACCAACTTGAACGTAGTCAAAATCTGTTTCTATGTGTCGTTGCATTCAACCATGCAGAGATGATGTTTTATGTACTTCTTCCACTGACTGGCAGATACCACATCTGCACTGCCCTGGAACTCTGGTGGATATCCTTTTTGAAAGGTCTCCCGAACCCTCTCTCGCACTGATCGCCTGGGGTGGGCCTGGATGACCGGTGCCATCGATTGCTACGGCTGAGTCTGTGGGAACTGTTGTGCCATGGCGGTTAAGGCGACATTAACCACCTGTGCAACTATGTTGGCCATCTTTGCGGACGTACCTATGCCCTGTGGCACCTGTGGCTCCTGCTGAGCGTCCCCCTCATTTTCCCTTTGGACGACCCTAACTTGTCGTCCTTTCTTTGGCGGCATCTGAAACGAGACCGAATTTGTATAAATCCATAGTTAATACAATTTATATCAGTCGAAGAACATAAGGGCGTAAATGAATGCAACAGTTCTAATAATAGGGATTTATATCAAAGAACGCTATGCTGAAAAACATAGTAACTTCGCACAGATGCTAAGGACACTAGAACCTTATGCTCTGATACCATCTATTTCACCCCATCTATTAAAATAATGGGTGGCCGACCCTCTCCTAAAATAAATTAGGAATCTCAACTGGATCATTCTTAGCATCACTGCCAAAAAATTAATTAATTGATAATAACCTATTAAGCCCGATGGGAAATTATAAAACTTATCAAATTGCCATTAATAAAATTACATTCACCATAAGCCATTCAATAATAAAATGCATTCACCACGAATAATAACTAAATAATTAAATAACAATAATAATCCAAGTAACCGAATAAACATCTGGTATTAATCCACTACAATAATCCCTCAAATTCAAATAAATAAAAACTGAATAGATAATTTTCAGATAAATGGGCGACATGCCCGAATAACCACTGAATGGAATCAAATATAGAACTCAAGATAGTTTCAATTAATCAAATCCCTACAAGCATCTACAGCTGCTGCAACACCACCTAACCAGAAGGAATAATCATGCCTAGCGTCCCTGTGGCTGGGAAACCTAAAAGTTTTAAAAATATTTTGTTCCGGGTCAGAGCCCAAAACCTTTTGAAAATATTTTCAAGTGTTTAAAATGCAATAATAAATATGCAATGCAATCTTCCATATTTAAACTGGTGTCGCACTCCCATGAGACAATCCTCACCCCTCATCTATAGTGCGCACCTAATGCGTGTATTTTAACCACCCTAGTTATGCTACCCTGCCTAACTAGTACTAACGTTACCTTAGCCAATACGCTAACCTTCTAGCCAAACCGTGTCACATATATTTATTCTTGGATTTAATTCTTATCTAGCTACACATATGCTAAATCATTTTAGTTCTCATCATTAGACGTCACAAATAACTTCATGTCAGTTATTAATTTAATATTCACACATTTATTTTATTCATCCATATATATTTATCACGTTTATATACGTAATTTAATATCACATATCACACACATACATATATATATCGCTCGCTATATATGAATAACTGCAATGCCCATACCAATATCTCGTGGATGCAATTCTCTAACATGCTATAAGGCTATAGGAATATCTCACCTCAACCTAGACCACCGGGTCGAAATCTCGCCACCGAACTCAAATCGTAAACGTAAAATCGAAGGCGATCATAGTCATACATCTGTGGATCATAACTATACCACATTACCCCACTAGACTCTAAACTCACATACAGTGGTCGTGCGACATACCTCTGGCTTGGGGAACTGATCCTACATCAGTTGGTCAATGCTATGGTGGGCCGCCCACAATGCGCAACCTCCAACGATAGCATCCCTAGAGTATGTATGTTTTACATATCACACACACACACACAGACACACACACACATACATATATATACACATACACAATAAAAACTAGCTAACCGTGCCTATATCACTCGTAACATTAGGCTAAAATCCCCGAGTCTAATTACAACCCTCAAATACATAAGTAGTCACATATTTAAAATTAATTTACACATTTCATTATTATACTGGACACTAAGCTATTCTACGCTAGCCCGTATCCCGATTCTATCCAAAATCCCAACCCGATTTCATTAGTAATTTACCGAGTGTCATTCATCCTAAACACCCATATTTCCATGCCCCGAAATTTATTCCCAACTAATCCAAAGTAAAATATTGTCTCTTAATATTTTCCAGAAGTCCTACTCTCATCTACGGACATCCAGAAATAATATGGACCCTAAACCGATTAACAAAATAATTAATTAACAAGTATTGGCTAAACAGGGCAGCTGGACCAGTTTAGCTAGGGGCGAACCGATTCTCCCCTGGGCGCTGTCCTAGGCGGGGTTGTTATGGGTGTGACGAGTTTTCACCCGAATATTCACCCCATATAAGTCCCAAACTTCATCCAAATACCAATTAACATTACCCTATCAATCTCAAACATATGTATACATGTTCTATTGCTTCAATCCATCCAAAAATCATTCTTAATCATGGGATTTAACAATAATTTTTTAAGAATTACGTCACACCTTAATTCTAATGATAAATCACCCAATTCCCAAATCTATAATTCAAGATCACATCTTTTCATAATTCAATCTCAGATTTCTTTACCAAGATTCAATATTTCATAGAGTATTCAATTCTCAGATTTCATATGATATAATTATCAATCAAATTCTATGAAATCAATCCCCCAAAACTCATTTTAACATTTGAATCCCACCCAAAAATCATGTTTCTGTCACAAACTATGATATGAATTAAAACACATACATATAGTATAAAGAAATTTTAAACACTTGCCTTAAAATTATGGTAGAGTCTGAATTCTCCCTTGTAGATCTTTTGTACGATGCTTTTAGCTCGAAAATTGCTCCCAAAATCCTTCCCGAATTTCTTTTCTGGATCACCCTTAATTTCTCCCTTCTCTTTTCTTTTCTCTCTCACTTTTGGACTCTTGGAATGGTGGTATGGCTTCCCCCTACTATCCACCTTCCCTTCTTATAATCTCAATCCCAAAATTAGGTTATTCCTTAAGTGTCTAACTTGTATGCCCCTATGCGGGTCCCAGCTAGTCTAAAAAGCCCCCAGAACCCAATTACCACCGTAAATATTTAATTTGTCTATTCTGACACCCATTTTGGATCATTTGTTCACTCGAAATCATCATTTGAGTCACCTAACATCAATTTCCCATCTCATTCCTATCACGACCCTACATGCGCGTCACAAATGAGATACCGTCAAATCTCGTCGATTTTAGTCACTTACGACGTAATACCATTTGACATAATTTTATTTACTTATATCACTAGTAAATATATTTTCACAGAAATATTAATATTTTTCTCACAAATTAATATTTATTAAATTCTCATTATTTCTCATTTCATTTAAATTACGAGCACACGTTTAATTTAAATGCTAAAAATAAATATTAAAAAATATGGGGTGTTACATTTTATGAGGGGATGTAATAGGTTTTTACCTTACGAATCTTGTATTTATATGGTTTATGGTGCTGGACAAAGTTTCTTGAAGTTTCATGATGATCCGATAAAGTTATGGAGATTTTTGTGAACCCGAAACGAAGTTGCAGATGCACATAATTAGATCGATCTCACTCTATCCGGATCGATCAGGCCTTGGAAACGAGTTGAGAAATTGTTGTTTTCTTACTGTTTTACACTGGTTTGGCCGTGTCTTTTCATCCCAATGTTTTTTTTGAAGAGGAAATAACTTTTTTAGAGGTCAAACATGAATGCAAATCTAGTTTTTATGAAGTCCACTTTGAGAAGGACTATACGTCAAAAGGAAGTCAACATCAACAAGGATTCTTGATCTTGAAGATTTTTACTTTAAGAAGAGATCTAAGCCATGCTGGAAAGGAAAATAATTTCTTAATTGAATTTTGATTGCTTGATTATTTCATTTTATCATGATCTACTATTTTACGTGTCGATAATTTTGTGCGCTGATTTTTTCACTAATTAGAATACCACGTTATTATGGACAACATGAATATTTATTGTGAAATCCATTTTAATTATTCTTTTATAAATTTAATTTAATTGTGTAATTAATTTAAATGTATAAATAAATTGTTATCTACGAGTTTTCTTTTACTTTAAAATAGTTTTATTTTTGGAAAATAAAAATTATGAGATCAGAAAATTTAATATCTACAAAAAAATTGGAAATCACCAAGGACTTAATTCAGTGAGTAAATTATTTTTTGTATAACCCTTTAGTTTTAAAATGTTGAGTGGGAGAGTGGTTTCAAAATAAGCCCCGTAGTCTCCATTGATGTTTTAAGAATGTGATTGGATTAAGTCATCTCGTTAGATTGTCTTCCCTCAATAAATGGAATTAAGACACATAATCCTATATTCTTAAAACTCTATAGTGATAATTCCTAGAATTTAAATGTGAGTGAGTTTGATCCCCCCAATGGAAAAGTTCTTCATAAGCGAGTTCTCATTCTTGGAATGAACCAATGGTATATACTAAACACAACTAATGATATCCTGCCCAACAAAGTCACTGTCATTGGGTGTGGGATCAAAAGATGCTGGCTATTAAATTATGTAGGACAATTATTCCAAACTATCCAGAGAAATTAATTGAAAGGTGCAATTCTGTCAAGTTCAAGGTGACGCGATTTAAGTTATGGACGACAAATCCCATTTCATAAGGGAACTAGGATGCTCGATGGGATTTTATTTCTATTGGCGATTGAGGGATGCTATATTAAAATTGAATCAAAATCAATTCTCACATGTTTGATTTGAAATTAATTCCGTTTTTAAAATTTATGATTCTCAAATTTCAAAACGGGCTTAACATTCAACCCACTTACTTCTATCTTAAAGGAAAATAAGGTAACTGGTATGAACTTGATTGGAAAAGAAACCTAGACATTGTCCTAGTTGATGTGGAATATAAGTTTGTTTTGACTGAACCCTTCCCTCCCAAGCCTGGTGAGAAAGTGTCCTATAGGAATGTCCAATCTTATGAGAGGTGGCAAAAGGATGATCTGGTGACTTATTGCTACATATTTCCTTATATGACCAATGTGTTGCAATACCATCATCAACATATGTCAAGCACTTACGACATGATTATGAGACTTAGGGACTTGTTTGAGGATCATAATCGTGTCGCAAGGCTAGATGCTATGAAAATGTTGGTGTGAGAGCCTCGAGCTTTCTGCCTTCCTCATCGTCGACATTTGATGCGCATTCGCTACCTTGGTCTAGTGAGCTCTCTTTTTTTAGGAAAATGGGATAGATGAAAATGAAGTTTCCAATTTATTTTACACAAAATAGATGAAATAGTGGGTAGGCCTCCGTAGAAACCTAGTGATGGTTAGTGATCTACGAGTTAACTAGAGAGTCATTGGTCAAGGGACTGGGTTACATATTGGGAAGGTTTCCGTCCTTTTGGTCCTAAATGTAGATATAAATCAATTATTTTAGCATGTTATTGTGCGAAAAGATGTGATGAAGTGAAAATAGTTAGTTTGTACTATACTGTGCGGTGCATTGGGGATGTGTGTGTAAATAATATAACCAAAGGACATATGTACACACACACACACACACACACACACATATATATATATATATATGGTGAGTTATTTAGTTAGTTAGTGTAGGGGAAAAGTTCCCCACAATCAAGGGTTGAAAAGTGAAAGCTAAGTCCCAAAAATTAAATGCACAGAAACAACAAGAACACAAGATATATGTGGTTCGGCCTTGTATTCGACCTACATCCATGGGGTGAAGGGGAAGGAGATGTTTATTGGAAAAGGGAGAAGTTAACGACTTGAGTGCTAGTATTTCCAAATGAGAGTCGAGTTGTCACGTGCAAATTACATACGTCCTTAATGAATTTGGTTCCCTATATTTATAAGGGTAGTGTTCTTAGAATATTGGCCTTTTAGGGTTTAAGATAAATACAAAAAATATCACATAATATCTAAAATGATAAAATGTTAGTGATACTCTGTTATTGATAGATATCCTGGCCGATCTCCCTCCTCGTGCTTCTCATTTGAACTACTGCGAGATCGGCCATGTTGCATTATTTTCCCTGTTCCTTCATTTGCCCCCAAGGTGGGGGTCGACTTTTAATTCTGATCGGCCTAATGTTATAATGCGCAATGTATGTTCTGCCTAATTTTTGGATTGGAGAGTCGTATTGACTACTACGTGGAAGCATTGCTCCGTTATTTTGGCACGCTGTCACTTTTAGGGGTGCACAATTCAATCAGTTTTCTAGCTGCATTTTCTAACATTTGGGTTTCACACCTTTACATCAGCCTGAGGGTCAATGAAGGCACGTGGGTGTGTGGTGCATCTTCCCAAACGTTGTGGCAATTTTGAGAAGACGTACCATCCTACAATTTAAGGGTTTCCATCACCCCTATACTTTGTCACGTTGAGACTTGCATCAGGTACTTATTTTGATTTATCTCTCTCTCCCTCTCTCTGTCCCTCTCTCTCTCTCTCTCCCTATCTCTCTATTTTTCTACTTCGTCCGCTTTAAATTTATTCCTCCTTCCATGGCGAGATGCATGAGGAAATATGAGGTTTTTGCAGTGAATGATTTCCAGGAATTTCGTGACAGTTACGGAATTCCTAGAAACGTACACTTAAGAATTTTTCTAGAGGAGGAGGATATCTTTATCCTCTCTCATGGAGATGTGGGTTTTTACACTGCTGCAATAATGGAGGGGGAATACACTTCCCACCCCACCCATTGTTAATCAGGGTACTCCATTTATATGGATTACTTCCTGCTCAAGCTATTGGGAGCTTTTTTCATATTATAATGGGGATAATGGCTATAAATAAAATTTGTGGGACCAACCTGGGTCTGCAGGAGACCAGGTATTACTATGACCTGAAGGCATATCCAGGCACTAGTCTTTACCATTTCCAGGCCAAGGATAAAGCCCGAAATTTGGTTACCTATTTACCCAAATCCTAGAAGGACACACAGAAAAATGTTATAATCATCTTTGGTGATATATATGGCGAAGTCTATGATGGCCTTGAGGTTTTTACTAGAAAAAGGAACTCCTGGTAGGTCGCCTAAGAAATGATTTAATAAACCCATTTTCATTTTCTTTATTATTTGTCTGATCGACCTAGTTTTATGTGCAAATCACTTCTTAAACTCCAGGACTTTTGATTCTTAAGTGAACTTGTAAGACCAAGAGATAGCTTGGAAGAGACTAACCTCTCCAGACATCCACCCCCGCTGGAGAGTGTCTCTAGTTCTCCTTGTATAGGGGTAATATATTGATCGCTGACCAACATTATTGTTATTATGTTCGATGTTCCAATCGTCCGAGTTGCTTGTCGATCTTTTGATAGTTCTACTCCCATTCCCCAAGTAATTTCTACCGAATCGGATTCGAACGCAACTGATGGGGAAGGAAGAGATAGAGAAAGAGAAGAAGTAGACGAGGGGAAAAGTAATATGAGGAAAAAGAGGAGGATCAGAGGGTAAACCCTAGCCTTGAAACTTTCTAAGAAAATTTGGGACCCCTATTTTTCCTCAAAGCAAGTGTGTCAGGTCAGTCTTGGGAGGAGGTAGAGGCCGATAAGGATTTGTGTGTTGAAGACTTCAACTTTCCTCCCATTTCCTTTTCCTTTGGAAGATATGAGGGGGAAGAGGATCGCTAACCTGACTGCTGCTAGATCGCAAATGAAGCACCGGCCTCCCGTTGACCAATGTGGGAAGCCTGGCGAGCAGGCCAAGAGAAAACTTAGCTTGCTTAGAGATAAAGAACGATAAATAGCTGACGCTGAATAGGCCAAGAAAAAGAAGACCGATAAATCCACCACCCAGATTGGTTCGAAAACTCCTCCACCCCAAAAGAGGTCGGTCGTAATTTGTGACACCCATCAAAGACAGGGAGTTCATTTCGAGACGCCACCACCAGCTCCTAGGGTTCATCCTTAGGAGATTTCCTTTCTCAAGGGAAAAGATCAGGTCACCACCACATATTCGGCCCATCGTAGTGTGGAGGTCACTTTCTTAGTGGCCCAGGACACCATATTACCCTTCGATATATCGGAGCTGGCGAGCTACTCCACGGAGAAGCTTCACAAGGAGAGACTTCGCCACAGCGTGTTGGTAAGATCATTTTCTATTTTTCCTTTTGCAAACATTTTCATCAACTAATATTTCGATTACTGTTTGTGCAGAGCATGAAAATTCATCAAGATTTGGCCTCTCGTCATGCTAGCTTTTCCAAGACCTTGGAGTAGTCTGAGGAACAGTTCCTTTCTCTTAAAGATAAGATGGTTGACCTAGTCAGGGAAAATGATACCCTGAGTAGGACTACAAATTGAGTTGGGCAAGCCCGAAGCCCACCCATTTATCTCACTATTTTCAGATCGAGCTTTATTTAAATTTGAGACGAGCTGAGCCTGAGCCAAAATTTCAAGCCCGAATGAATTTCAGGCCAAGCTTGAGCCAAACCTTGCCAAGCCCAAATTCGGCTCGAAGCTCGAGCTTTGAATATATAAATAAATAAATAAATAAATAAATAGTTTTATGTAATACAACATATTTATGTTAAAATTGTTTAATTAGGTTTCACTGTTTTATGTAATTTACCACTTGTTTTTTTTATAAAAGTTCATTTTTCATAATCCATTAAATTACAAATAGTTTTCAATTTTCTCATTTTATTGTTAGTCTCATTGTGAGCATTTTATTTATTAATTTCTCAAGTCACAATAGGACTTTTCTAGTGATTAAATAACGCTATATGTATGAAATTTAATAGGCCTTTGTAGGTTTTCACTCTTATTTCCCTTGTTTTAATTTAATATATTTCATAATTATACATTTTATTTTATGAAATATTAATTATATTTTAGTGCATACATTTTCTCCATATATACAAGGGAAAAAAAATACTAATTTAACTTTTATAACAAAAAAATTAAAATCGGTTCTACCTGAAATTAGGGCCGAAGCCCGTAATTTTTATGAGCCGTGTTCTATCTTAGGTGGGAAAGTTTAGTTCGGACAGAGCTCCGGCTTAAGCATGGGTAAGATAATTTAGGTCGAGCCTGAGAAACCCTAAGCTCAGTTCACCCAACCCGATTTACAACCCTACCCTAAAGACTGATGCGAAGCAGTTAGCTGACGCACGCACCAAAGTGGGGTGGAGGAGACTGAAAAATCCCAAAACTAGTTCAGTTGTATCGACTCCCAATTGATCAAGCTGATGGTATATCATCAGCGAACTCTTTTAGAGAAGTTGATTCTATAAAATCTTAGGCGTCTGGGGTAAAGTCTAAAGCAAGTCGACCTTGACAAGGCTTATGATGAAGGCTTTGATGTCTGCCTTCAACAAGTCGCTTTCTAGCTAGACTACCACGAGTTCGTAGCCTTTAACAAAGGCTAGGTTGCAGACCTACAGAGGGGTAAGGTGAGCGAGGATGATCCCGAATATGCCAAACAACCACCGTTGCCTAACCCTCTGGGAGGGAAAGTTGAGGCCAACTGGCCCCTGACGCCCCATCCGATAAGAATGCACCCGTGGATGCTACTGTCGACCATGATGTCCCTACTGGCGAGGCATAAGGTTTAATTTTTTTCAAGTTTTTAATGTATTTTTCTTTTTCTTTGCTGACCTTTCCTTGGTTATTTTTGTTGGCCTTGTGCCCTTACTCTCTCTATTAAATGAAAGTCTTTTGTTTATTTACCTGTCGCATAGGTTGAATGTGTAATCTTTCTTAAAATTTGAACATTCAGTAAAGTTTACCAAAACTTGCTTTTGTACGGCTTGATCAATCGTTCTTGACATCTTTCTAGTTAGAAGGCTAAGATTGACCGATCTGTTCAAGTAACTCCAGCGCTATTTAACTAAGTTTTTAAGGTGATCAAGTGTGATTGGTCGAACTGATTAATCTTTTAAGCTGCCAATATGACCCGTTTAATTAATCTTATTAGTTATTACTCGCATGACTTACTAATATGATCGGCCAAAAAAAATTTCTAATAAAATCGGCGAGACTAATTATCTTAAGGTTTAATTTGATCGACCGATTTGACTTTGTTAGCTAAGTCGTTGATGTGATGGTTTTTGAACTGACCCTTCCCAGGTTGTACCATTGCAATGAATTGAGTTTTCAAACAAGCTTTCACAGATCATACCATTGCAATAAATGGATTTTAGACGATATTTCCCAGATCATACCATTGAAATGAATGGATTTTAGATGACCTCTCCCAGATCGTTCCATTGCAACGAATGGATTTTAGACGACCTTTCCCACATCGTACCATTGCGATGAATGGATTTTGGATGACCTATCCAAAATCATACCATTATGACGAATGGATTTTAAATGACCTTTCCAGATTGTACCGTTGCAACAAATGGATTTTAAATGACCTTTCCCATCATACTATGGATTTTCCTACTGAGTTATGAGATTATTTAATAATGAAAATGGACTGAAAACTCGTCTTTATTGTGCAAAAAATAAAATAGATGGTGATTACAACTAATGATAAAACTTCCTAAGGTTCATGCATTCCATAACCTTTGGATCACCCTTTCTCCTAATTCTTCTAAATGATACGAAGACCCAACTCCCTTAGAAGTTATGCGGTAGGGTCCTTCCCAATTAAGCACTTACTTTTCGTCGAATGGTTTTCTAGCTACTGGGAGTAGTTTTCTGAGCACTAGATCGACGAGCTGGAATTATCTAATTTAGATTTTCTTATTATGATCTTTTGTGAGCTCTTGCTGATAGTCCGCTAAGTGAATCAAAGCTTGATATCTTCTTTCTTCTGCCAAATCCAATTCATGGGTTATTCGATCGCCATTTTGGCCATCTTCAAATACCTCTGACTTGAGAGTTGGTAGCCTGATCTCGAGGGGGATAACTGCCTCCATTCTATATGCAAGGGAATAAGGCATTTCCTTGGTCGACTTCCTGGGAGTTGTTCTGTATGCCCACAGAATATAGGGGATTTTTTCGCCCCACTGTCCTTTGGCGTTCTCTAATTTTTTCTTGATGCCTGATAATAGAGTCTTGTTGGTGATTTTGGCTTACCCGTTGCACTGAGGGAAGTCATAGTGGATCTTGATTCCATGTTTGACATAAAAATCCTTAAATGAATTGTGTTCTCTGGGGATTCCTAATCGTGTAATGATATTTTTCCAGACGAATCTTCTGGGGTTAGGCTCTCTAATGTGGGTTAGTGGTTCATCCTCAGCCCATTTGGAAAAGTAGCTGGTCGTAGTAATCAGGTACTTGAGATTTGCAGGCACGATCGGCAAAGGTCCCACAATATCCATTCCCCACTGGGCGAACTGCTAAGGTCTTATGAGAAGGTTGAGGTCTCCGACTGGTTGCTTGATCATTGGTGAACATCGTCGAATCTTTGTGCATGAATGACCACTAATACCCTTGTGAGATTGCCTTGTAGGAATGTGATCATCCGTTGGTATGTTCCCCTCAGCTTGCTTCGTGCATTTCTTTTAAAATTTCTTTTACCTGACTGGGATGAATGCAATTCAACAGTGGTCCTGTGAACAATCTTCAATATAATTTTCCTTCATGATTGAGGAAGTATCTCACCGAGTTATTCTGAGTTTGTGCGCCTCTTTGTCATTTGGGGTTATTTCTCCGTTCTTCTAATAGGAAATGATAGAATCCATCCACGATGGGGCTATCTATGCCTAGAGGATTGTTAGATTGTTATTGCTTCCTTCAATGCTTGGACGATCTATAAACTATACCTCTATTATTCTCCAGAGATCGGTGTCCATGGAGGATGCTAGGGTGGCCAAGGCATCCGCATGGCTGTTGTCATTTCTTGGAAGTTATTCGACGGAGGCTGACTCAAAGTGTCGAAGTAGTTACTTGCCCCTATACCTATAGGTGATCAATCTTAAATCCCTGGATTCGTACTCTCCATTGAATTGATTAGAAACTAGTCTAGAGTCACAAAATACCACGATACAGCGAGCACTAAAATTGATGGCTCTCTATAAACCATGCATTATTGATTTATAGTCAACCTCATTTTTCAAACCCTTGAAACCTAGCCTGATGGTTTTCTCAATGAGTGCTCCTTAAAGGGTCAGGAACACTATTCCAACACCTATTCCTTTCTCCTTTGATGATCCTTTGATGATCCATCGATGAAGATCTTCCTTTGTTTGACTATGATGATGTCCAGCGTATCTAAGATATAGTATGGATTTTTCTCCTGTGATGAAGTTGATAACTCTACTACAAAGTTCGCAAAAACCTGGCCTTTAATTATAGCCCGGGGTTCATATTTGATGTCGAGCTGGGCTAGCTCGAGTGACCAGATAGTCATCCTATTTTAAAGATTGACCTTTCTAATAGCATCCTTTAGGGGGCAGGTTGTTAGGACGACTATGGTGTGGGCGTCAAAGTAGTGCCTTTATTATGGTGGTGACAAGAGACAAAACTATCTTCTCTATGGGCATGTACCTGGTTTCTGATTCCAGGAAGGTGTGGTTTACATAATACACTGGTTTCTGCTCATCATCATGGACATGTACTAGTTCCACGCTGGTAGAGTGAGTGGATATAGACAAGTATAGGAATAAGTGTGGGAGGGATTTCCAAGTACTGCTGAATTCCTTCTAGAGCCTTCTCACATTAATCGGTCCAGATGGTTTGGTTCAACTTCTTTAAAGCCTGGAAAAATGGTCAGCACTTGTCAGATTACTTAGAAATAAACTGATTGAGGGATGCCAATATCTCGATGAGGGATGGATATCCCGAATGGAAGTCAGTCCCCTAAAACCTTGTAGAGCTTTGATCTGATCATGATTTGCCTTAATACCTCTCTGGGTGACTAAATAACCAGAATATGCTCGAACTGACACTGAACATGCATTTGGATGCATTGAGCTTCATCCTATACTCTCTAAGGATACCAAAGGTCTTCGTAAGGTCCCTTAGGTGGTTGTCCATAAGCTTACTCTTGATAAGCATATCATCTATATAGACCTGCATGGTCGAACTGATTAGTTTTTTGAAAATTTTGGTCACCATGATACGACGCAAATATTGCGTATTTCACCCATTAACCTACGCGTTATTAGCCCCCTCGGGTATCTTAATCCCTATACTTATGCTCGTTAACCAGACAACCTCGGATTTCTATGTTAACATGTTTTTCAGGGGTTAATTGAGCTTTTGTAGGTATTTAGGTACTAAGTATGAAGTTCGGACGCGTTCCGCTCGATTCCTGTACACAATCGCACGTTCAAGGGCATTTTAGTCATTTTACAGATTGGGCACCTGGCCCAACATCTTCATGGAAGTTGTATCCCTCCTCGCAAGCTTCGCGTGGCCGCAAATAGTGCGCGATTCCGATTCATAACGAAGAAGTTACGGCGATTTTAGCGGAGGAGAAATGCAAGCCAAAACAGGGGAAAATGCAGTCTGCCCCTGCTTGGTCGATCGATCGACCAAAGGGTAGATCGATCGACCCTTCCCATTTTTGCCCCGTCTTATATGGTAGATCGATCGACCAAATGGTAGATCGATCGACCCCCTGTTTTTCAGCAGATATTTTGCATTTCTTTTCTCTTTTCTTTTCTAAATTAATTCCCACTTGGTATATAAGCCAATGTTGATGTAATAAACAGGGGTGAACGTTTTTAGTTAGGGTTTGGGGTTTTGATTGGTTTTTCTTCTTCCCCTCTTGGATTGACACACTAATTGGTTGTAAGATTAACTATTCATCTTCCCTCGCCATTAATCTAGTTGTATTTCATTCTTTCCTTGCTTTCTAGATAGTTTCCATGCTTTCATAATTAGATTTATTGCTTTATTTCTTTCTTTTCTAGTTTAATTAGTGTAAATTAGTTTAATTCATGCATAGACCTTAGATAAATAGGGTCGGGATTGTTTTTCCGCCATTTTCGGGCCCCGACCTCCGAAAACTAGGTTTTGTGTAAAACTGCGTTTAATTGAAACCGCGCGTATCAAAGTTGGATTGCTAAGCGTTTATCTTTCTTTGTCACGCAACATTAGAGTTTATAGCGACAATCCGAATTTAATCCGCGTGTGATCATTTTTCAGTTAAATGTTTTATCTCGCAACTTTGGGTTAAATTCCTTCTTGCGTGATGTTTATGCTTAGTTGAAAATGCTCGATTAAATTGCTTTCGAACTGAAATTCTAATTAGTAGTTGTTTAGCCCGTGAATGCGTGTATGTGATCCCGATCCTCTCTTTCCTTTTGTTTAGCGTTAACTTCTCTTTTTGTTTATTCACGATAACCACCCTTTCACCTTTTCTTATTTCTTTTACACCATTTTTATTCTTGAAGTTTTAAAGCAATTAACATCTAAAATTCAATCACTCCCTGTGGATTTACGATACCCGACTTACCGCTGTACTTGCTTGTCAAGTGTAGTAGTAGTTTAGGTTTCTTTTGTATCGCGGTGGCGAAACACACGACGACTGTGCACTTACACGCGCACACTTTCACCGCCCGATCACACCAGCCTTTGGTAAGTTGCTCCTACATTCTTTAACCTGAAGGGCATCACCTTATAACAGTATAAACCTAAAGTTTTTGTGAATGAAGTTTTCTCATGGTCAGGACGATATAGTTATCTGGTGGTATCCATAATAAGTATTCATGAAGCTCATTCGTTGGTGGTCCGTCATTGAATCCATGAGCTGATCAATTTGTGGTAATGGGAAGCTATCTTTGGGATAATGCCTATTTAGGTCGATGAAGTTAACACATACCCTCTATTTACCACCCTTCTTTTTTATGATGACGGTGATAGAAATCCAGTCTGGGAATTGGACCTCCCTGATAGATCCGACCTAAAGAAAGTTATACACCTTTACCTCTATAGCTTTAACCTTTTTTGGCACTGACTTTCTAGGTTTTTATTTGATCGGTTTAATGCATGGCTCCATATGCAATCGGTGACAAGCAATTTTAGGGTCTATACCTGGGAGATAATATGGTTGCCAAGCAAAGATGTCTAAATTTTCCCTGAGAAAGCGTACAAGTTGGTTGGCTTCTTCTTTGGGGAGCTCTGAGCTGATAAAAAACCCTTCCTTCGGCTGAAATTTGTTAAGAGGGGGCAGTTATCATCCCCTTTAATGTCCATTAGAGTGGGGCCATTTTGGTTTCTTTTGCGCCCGATCAAATGCACTTTCATTGCTACTTGACCTGATCATTATCAAAGGTATCTCCAATCTGGTTGGCCTTGGCCTTGGCCTTGGCCTGCTTTGCTTTAATAGCGAAAATAATGTAGCTTCTAGTAGCGGCTTGGTATCCTCTGATTTTTACCACTCCTTGATCGATAAGGAACTTAAGATTCTAGTGGAGTAAGGAAGGAACAACCTTCATGTTATGGAGCCACCCTCTTCCAAGGATAGCATTGTACGGAGATCCAGAATGGATGACATGGAATTCAACATCCCTATTGGTGGGACCGATCTTTACTGGCAACTTGATCTTTCCCAATGGTGACTCTACATTGCCATTAAAGCCGATCAGCGATCCTACGTTGGTGTCTAGATCTTTGATGTTGTAGCTAAGTTTGTAGAGTACTGTTATGTACATGATTTTCAAAAATCTCCTTAATCGATAAATATCCTTCTCACATCAAAATTTTCAATTCGTAGGGTGAGGAATAGGGCATCCTTATGAGGCGAATTTACGCCAACCAAGTCTTCATCGGTAAAGATGATTAAGCGATCAAGGTTCAAGTCCTTCTTTTCTCCTTTCATGAGGATTGGTTTGGTTTTATGAACTTGGAATGCTTGTTGAACATTGGCAGCTATCCCCACCTTTTCCCTGAGCTTCTTGCCAGTGTGCTGAGAAGGATCGATGTAGCCGTGAATAATAGTAATGAATCCCACCGGCGGTAGCTCTTCCTATGTTTCTTAAACCATGCTGATCATTGTCATAACCTTTGGCTTCGTCGTGCTTATGTATTCTTTGATATGTCTTCCTTAAACAAGCTCCTCTAAGTGATTTTTGAACATCTTGTAGTCTTCCGTGAGATGCCCGTGGTCTTAGTGGTAGCTGCACTTAAGACTTGCATCCCTAGATTTTGGATCATAGGGCATCTTCAGGGGCCTCTTGAAGAAGGGATAATGTTTGATCCGATGAATAAACCTCTATATAAGATACTTAAACATTGTGTCAACTTCTATGAAGTTATTCTCACTTAGTTGGGTTCTGGGGCGGCTCCTAGAGTCATCATTTATGGGGCCCTTTTGGGACGCCGATGATTGGTTCCCTCCTTTGGGGGCTTTCTTTAGATCAATAACTTCGTCGTCCACCTTGGCATATTTTTCAACGCGGGACATGAAATCGTCCATAAAAAAAGGTGATTTCTTTGTCAGTAAATTATAGAGGTTATCCAATCAATCCAGACTAAACTTGAAGGATGAGACTGTCAACTACTCGTTGTAATCATCGATTTCATTATATAGCTCTCAGTACCTCTGAGCATACTTCCTGAGGGCTTCCCCTTTCTTCTTCTTAAGGGATATTAATGAGTCGACCTCCTTCACAACCTTGCTACTTGTGATGAATGTAGTCGCTAACAGCTCGACTAATTCTAGGAAGGAGGAAATTGACCTAGAAGGTAGTTTTTCAAGCCACTTCAAGTTGATTTTTCCTAGTATCGATGGAAACACTCTGCACATCAGAGCATTGAGATGGTTCCAGAGTAACATGTTATATCGATAGTGCAAGATGTATTGAGATGGGTCTGTTTTGCCTTTATAAATCGTAACCTTGGGCATGGAGAACTTCTTTGGAGGCTCAAATGATTATATATGCTCAATGAATGGTGAAGCCACACCATGCCCCAATTCTTTCCTAGCCAGATCTTTAGTGGTTCTAGCGAGGTTTGGGTTCACCCTTCCTTCCAACTGCCTACGGATGAGCCCTCTCAATTCATCATTCCTATCTTCGTTTAGATTTCTTTGGCTAGTCGACTTGCTACTATGGGCTGACTCGGTAGGGTGTTGGTGCTGCCTGTGATTGAGATAATTCCTTTCTGGGGAGAGATCGCACCGCTTGTGATGCGATGCTCTTGGTCTTCTTGATATGAGATTCTACTGACCTCATTCCTTGGTGAACGGGGTCCTCTTCTATAGGGCCAAATTCGTGAATTCGAAGTATCTCCTTCCAATTGACAAGATAGTTACCTTCATAATCACGTAATTTCCTAGTCATGGCTATTCAATCATTCTTCATAAATGCTGGAGAGATGTGATATAGCCCTTCCTTCCCCTTTTTCATTCGGTGGCTTCGATATCACTGACTAGGATCAGATCTGCCAGGTGACATTCGCCTGGATCTGGAGAGTTGTTGTGGATAAGGGAATTGTATAGAAGTTTGATCCCTCCTGACGACTCGTACTTTAAATTGAGTGCAGCTTCTTGATGGAGCATGGTGAGACTGCTCTGAGCTCATTTTTTTTTAATACTGGGACTCTTGTAGTGGTGAGAGCTCTGATTTTCCACAGATGATGCCAAATTGTAGGGGAAAAGTGCCCCACAATCAAGGGTAGAAAATTGAAAGATAAGTCCCAAAACATTCAATGCACATAAACAATAAGAACACAAGATATATGTGGTTCAGCTGTGTATTTGGCCTACGTCCATGAGTGAAGGGGGATGAGGTGTTTATTGGAAAAGGGATAAGGTAACGACTAGAGTGCTGGTGTTGCTAGTTGAGAGTCCAGTTGCCATGTGCAAATTACATCCGTCCTTAATGAATTTGGTGCCCTCTATTTATAGGGTAGTTTTCTTAAAATATAGGCATTTTCGAGTTTAATATAATTCAAACAATATCACATAATATCAAAAATGATAAAACATTAGTGATCCTCTATTATTGATAGATATCCTGGTCGATCTCCCTCCTCGTCCTTCTCACGTGGGCTACTGCGAGATTGGCAACATATCGTTATTTTCCCCGTTCCTTCAGTTAGTTAGTTAGACTTCTTCACTCGAATGAGAGTCTAAGTGAGCCTACATACTCGCACAGAGCGATTCAAAGTCCACGTAGTTCATGGAGAAATAAGAGGGACTTGACCTTATATATAGGCATGATGCGAGAGATCTAGTATTTTTTATCTTTCAAGGAATGTTTAGAGTGAAACCAAACCAGATCTTAATATGTTTGTGATTTAAGTTCCTGAAAGAACTTGAAAAAGGTTGATTCTTCCATAAAACACTTCTAACATTAAGAAAAGAATAGTATATGAAATCCCTGAATCCAGTGATCCTCTAACATATGTTAGAGTACTCCATGGGTTTGAATATTTTGTTTAGTTTTTTAGAGTGAAAGTGAAAATGGAGGAATATGAATAAGATTTGACTTGAGTTTTAGAAATCAGGCTTCTCAAATATGCATATGTATCGATCATAGGCGTAATCAAAGTCAACATAGTTCATACATGATCTCTGGGGGAAAGTCAAGTCAAGTAGAACAAAAAAACATAAGAAAAAGTAGCCTGGGGTGGTGTCGCAGCACAACATCACCCTTTCTATATCAAGGCTTTAAAATAAAAGAGTGAGAGACAACATACTAGTAAGGTTACATATGCTCCTTTTTGGCTTTAGCAGCGTTCCATCTTGGAATAAACCTTCTTGGAATAGATCTAATGTTACTTTAAAGTAAAAGTAACTTTAAAAATAAAAAAGTAAAAAATAAATAAAAAACGGGTTTTTTGGATTCTTTTGGGTTTGGATGAGAAAGGAGAATTCAGGGTTTTCGGCTAGAAAACTAGATCTAGATTTAGAAAGGACAAATGGACAGAGTTTGGGGGATATTTGGAGAGAAAACAGCTTCTGAGAAAAATGTTTAGCATTTAAGTACCCAAAGTTAATGCCTTGGGATGGTGGGTGAGTGGCTCCCTTTATAGGAAAAATATAAAAGGCCAAGGACCAATCAGTCAAACGCGTTTTCACTTGGCAGTTTGGGCCTAATTTGGATTGACATGACACATATGGGTAGTTATGTCTAGGCCTCTTAGGGTTTTGGGGCTTTTAGAGAGGTATCCTTGAGTTTTGAATTGATTTTAGGCCTTTGTGAGACCATAAAGGTGCGGGGGCTTAATTATTCAAGCCCAAAAGAGAAGCAGACCAACCCAACATACACAGTGGACTGCTCGGCCCAACTCATATATTTATTTAGATCCATGTATTTGACATGTGCTTAAATGCATGGAGATATACTCAAATCGGTTACCAATAATCTCAGACGATATATTCAAGGACACCAATGAGTTATCTATAAGCTGATTGAGTTACTTGTACCATTCAATCACTTATTTCTACAACTATAAATTGTAAACCCTGATTCGAGGCAAAGGGATGTAACTTTGATTATTGAGAGACACTAATAAGAACATAGTACTATCTCCGTGGATGTAGGTAAGTTTCCGAACCATGTACATCTATCGTTGTGTGTAATTATCTGCTTTCATCTAGATATTGCTTTCTAGATCTTTCATTGTGATAATTCTTGCATTCATAATTGGCGTCATCTGTGGGAATCGATTCTTATTCCTACGAAAGCAGTTATCAAAAGAAATCCCATCATGTCTCACCATAGCAACAATCTTACTAAAGTTGCGACCTACGGGATAATTCAGCCCTACCTAGGGTCAAGTCAGAAGTTCGTTAACAGCCAAATCCTAGGTTTTGCCAAGAAAGGCAACATTTTGAAGAAAGTCACGGACCACCTAGGTCAACTCAGATCTCCAGGCTAGTTAACACTTACGAAATAAGGTTTTGAGAGTAAGAGGATGCAACACGCCTCCATATGGAAGAGAATGCTAGCTTACAAAGGCGACTTCAGAGAATAGAGATAGATCCCTATAGAGATACTAGGAAGCGTCGTGATAGGAACCCTTATCCTCAGAGGAGCAATACTTACAGCCGAGGAAGGAGATCTAGACATGACCAAGGAAGATCTGAATGAGGCAAGTCAAAGCATGATCGATCAGAGCATGGCCGATCAGAGAGGCGCCACAGGAGTAATGATCGTAAGAATGAAGACATCAAAATTTTGGTCCGTAGAGAGATGGACCAACTTCCAGCCCATCGAGGCGACATATTAGAGAGCTAGCCAGAATAGCTCTCAACACCCAGATGAAATCCCCTTTCTCAAGGGTGATTGAAGAAGAAGAATCTCCAAAGAAGTTCATCGTTCCTAAATTCAAGACTTACGATGGAAAGATATAACCCATAGACCATGTTCGGTAGTACAGGCAGGTAATGACCCTATAGAGCCACAATGACACCTTTATGTGCTGAATCTTCCCTTCTAGCCTACATGATGTAGCACAGAAGTGGTTCGAGAAGCTGCCACATAGGTCGTTCAAGAGCTTCAAAGCCCTAGCAAAGGCTTTCATTGTTCGCTTCATAACCAGCAGCTCCCACACTAAGAGGATGGATTCACTGATCACGATGAAGAAAAATCCACAAGAGAGCCTTCATGATTATTCCAAGAGGCACTGAGAGGTTTTCAATGAAGTGGAGGACTGCTAGGAAAAGGTTATCATTGCATCCTTTAATATTGGTCTACCGACCACATCTCTGTTGCACCAGTCCCCGACGAAGAAATAGGTCAGCACCATCAATGACCTCATAACACGTATTAGGAAATATGTCAAGGGTGAGGACATGGTCCACTCTACCCCAAGGGACAATGGTAGAGCAAAGTAAGCAAAGGAGGAGATAAGAGTGACACTCAAAAAAGGGAACAAGAATGGGGTCAAGAACGACTCTAAGAATGGGAGCAAGGCCAATCCTTCAAAGGCGTTCCCGACTATTAGTATAGTCTTAAAAGAACCAATCTATAAGATTTTGAGCAAGATCAAGGATGAACTTTTTGTTAAGTGGGCCAAAAACATGGGTGGTGACCCAATAAAAAGGAATAACGCACTGAGATGTTCATTCCATAAGTATGGCGGCCACATGATAGAGAACTACAAAGTACTGAAGTCGCACTTGGAATAGTGGACCCAAGCTAGACATCTCAACGAATACATATAGAAGAAATCTGAAAAAGGTCGCAACCAATTGCAACCAAAAATCAGATAATGTCCTTAATGACGACATGGGATAGGAATTCACGGTGATTCATGGAGTGTCTGACCTAAAACAGATCTAATGGAATGCTATTCGGATGGAGCTAAACAATGTCATTACTATCATGGAGGCATTCCATATTGACCCTGCAAAATGCCAAGATGGAAAGTGTCGGTGACCAGAGGATGTCGACTACACCAAACACATCATCTTCACAAAAGAAGGTTTGATTGGAGTAAGGACTCCACATCATGATGCACTCGTGATAACTCTCAAAATCACAAATTGGGACGTAGACAAATTATTGGTAGACTAAGGAAGTTTATTAAAGGTGATGTACCTAGAGCTGTTTCACAAGTTGAAGCTCAACTTAGCTGACCCCAAGTAGGCCACAGTTCCATTGGTTAGCTTCGTGGGGAAAATTATAATAGAACTGGGAAATATAGTCTTACCCGTCAGGGAAGACAATATTTTGAAGCTGATTGAATTCCAGGTGGTGGACATAGAGTCTTCATATCAAGCCATTCTAGGCAGAGGATGGGTGCATGCCATAAGAGCCGTACCATCCACCTACCACCAGAAGGTGAAGTGTGTCACCGATCGGGGAATAGTTGAGATTCGTATCGACCAAGTCACTATAAAAAAGTGCTTCATTGTAGCCATTCACCCCCGAAAAGACAAGAAAAAAATAAAAAATGCTTTAGAGGAAGCCTAAGATGGGACCACGACCAGGATCCTTCCCACTAATAGGGTCGTTAAAAGCCTGGAGAAAGTTAGTGTTTATGACAACTTATTGGACATTAAGTTTCTAATTGGAGTCTCACTCGTCGATCATGAAAATAAAGAGTTTATTACCTTCTTGAGAAGAAATCTGTATGTATATGCCTAGGATCCATATGATTGCCAGGGATTGATCCCGACATAGCCTGCCATCATCTGTATGTTGACTCAACCTTCAAGCTGATAACTCAAAAGGTGCGCCGAACAGCCCCCGAGAAGGCTAAGCGGTGGAAAATGAAGTTAGGAAACTTCTGGATGCAGGATCCATTGGGGAGGTTCAGTTCCCCAAATGGTCATCCAACCCAGTGGTAGTGAAGAAAAGCAACAAAAATTAGAGGGTCTGTATTGATTTCACACACCTCAACCCCAAAGACAATTTTCCATTTCTTAAAATTGATCAGTTGGTTAACACCACGGCAGCTCATAAAAGGATTAGTTTTCTGGATGCCTATTCAGGGTACCAGCAAATTTCGTTGTTCGTCCCCGACCAGGACAAAACATCCTTTATAACCCCAGTTGGTCTGTGCTATTACATGGTCATGTCGTTCGGCCTAAAGAATGCAGGGGTAACTTATTAGAGGCTGGTCACGAAGATGTTTAAGCAGAAAATGAGAGACACCATGGAAGTCAACATCGATGATATGTTGGTTAAGAGCAAGAACATAGATCATCAACTCTCAGACTTAGCCATAACCTTTGAAATCCTCAGGAAATATCGAATGAAACTTAATGCAAGCAAGTGTTCATTCGATGCCCAGTTAGGAAAATTTTTGGGTTACCTAGTCAGAAAAAGAGGGATTAAGGCTAATCGAGATCAGATTGATAAGATCATAAGTCTATTCCCCAAGGACGTTGCGGGATGTTCAAAATCTTACTAGTATGCTCATAGTGCTCAACCTCTTCATCTCCTAGTCCTCGAAACGCTGTCGATCATTTTTTTAGCTACTAAAGTAGGATAAAGGCCTCTTATGGAATGACAACTGCTCAAAATCCTTGGAGGAGATAAAGTCCTACCTCATCAAACCTCCCCTGTTGGTGATCCCCGATGACGAAGATCCTCTATATGTCTATCTTGCTATATCAGACCACATTGTTAGCTCGACTCTGGTATATAAGAAGGAAGGCGGGCAACACCCTATCTACTACACCAGCAAGACACTTTTGGATGTAGAGCAACGCTACATGCCATTGGAAAATCTAGCCTACCCATTAGTGGTTGCCTCAAGGAAGATAAAATATTACTTCGAAGCTCATTCAATAACAGTGATCACTTCATTCCCCCTCAAAGATGTTCTTCAAAAAGTTGACCTTTTCAAACGACTCTAAAAGTGGCTGATTGAGCTCGAAAGGTTTGATATTCACTTTCAGCCAAGAATAATAATTAAGGGATAAGTCTTGGCTAATTTTATCTCCTAATTCACAAGGGATGAGCCTAATGACGAACAGGTAATCGAATAGTCAACAAATGAGGAAGCACAGTCCAAGGACTAGACCCTATACGTTAATGGAGTCTTCAATTCTAAGGGAATAAGAGTAGGGATTATACTCATTACACCGAAAGATGTTGTCATCGAGTAAGGAATTATGTTGGGATTTTAAGCCTCCAATAATGAGATAAAACAAAATACAAAGCACTGATTGTTGGCCTGCGCAAAGCCTAGCTACCGGGGGCAAAGCACCTCAACGTGTTCGGCGATTCCAAACTGGTATGCAAGTAAGTGAGTGGAGACTTCAACATAAAAAATGACAGGATGGCATCCTACTTCCCTACAGTGAAAGGTATCATTGTAGGATTTGAGAAGGTTAATATTCAGTAGTTCCCCCCGGGGATAAAACAGTCACGCTGACTCCTTAGCAGCCCTAAGTTCAACAGTGGACTCTAATCTCATAAGGACTATTCAGGTAGAGTTCCTTGCCCAACCTAGTATTGACCACACAGTGGTCGTCGAGCAGGTCCTCTTCTCAGAAAGGCCCCTAGTTGGATGGACCCCATCACTGCCTATTTACGGAATGACACATTGCTAGATGATAGGAAATTGGCTCATCAAGTGAGAGTGAGAGTAGCCCATTTTTACCTCACCCCAGGGGGAAGCTTTAACACCCCGCCTAATTAAATACCGGGTGGCTAGTCCCATATCAAATTAAAATAGAATATACAGTTGGCTCATTCTTAGCATCACTGTCGAAAACATTTACAACTCACCCAATACCCAATTAAGCTGGTGTTAAAAAATTTCCAAATTTTAATTCAACAAAATTCATTTTTAGTTTACGAATAACACTACACATATTATTCTACAACACTAATAACCGAACAGATAACACAAAATAATTTAAATGCAATTAGAATAAACATTCCCACATAATTATCCAATACAGTAATCCCAACAATAATAAATGTATTAAAATGACACGAGTACAAGAGTATTTGACTCTGATAGAAAAGGGATAACTGAATTCCTTAGGGCGACATGCCCTAACTAAAATAATACTGTGAATCAAATGAAGATAGGCGTCTAAGAAATACTCGATAACTCCATAGCTCATCAAAATCCTCTAAGGTTGGCGTCCCTGCTTCTGGACACCTGATATAGAAGGTATAATAGAAAAGAGAATATGCAAGGAAACGGGTCAGAGCCCGATGTAAAATGATTTTGAAAACAGCAAGTATTTAACAAGTGCAATGAACCATTTGTTATATACATGTTAGTAACCAAACTCCCACTTGATATTCTCACCTCTCATCTAGAGTGCACGCTTAACGTTTCCTATTAACCTCCTAGTTAATGGTTCCTCCTAACTAGTTTCCATAATATGATTCTATCCCATATCATAACCCCGTATGTCCCATACCATACGTCGTATAATCATTTATATACGTTTTCCATTAACATGAATCATTTCTCATTAATATGAATTAAGCTTTTCAAATCTATAAGAATAAACATTCATTAACTTAATTCAATTCTCTTTCTCTATTCACCGTTATCTACAATTATCACACAGTAGATTGATTTAACCACTATATACATCCAACTAATACATTATATATATATATATAATACGGTACCCCGAGACACAGCTGCGGTGCATGCATTACTCTGTTATCACGTCCCAATATCGCTGGTCACCAGATAGGGGACTAAAGGTTCGGTAAAGATTCCTCGAACCACAAACATCAACACAAACATTTGGAGGTGAACATAGTTCTCATACCCATGGGTCACGCACATACCTACGTTCCCATAGTCAGCGGACTTATCAACTCCCCGATAAGTCTTTCATAGACATATGTTCTCGAGCGACAAATCAAAGATCCCATGGATTCATCAGGATATGACTGCCCTCACGCGCAAACCTCTTATCGATAGCAAGTAGGCTAGGTATGTCATACACATAATTCATCAATCAATCAAATATGCATTATCATCTACCTATATAAATATAATATCAACAAGGTAATCACACTACCCTAAGATAATTCACATACGTAGCATTACATCTCTTTAAATCCTACGTATTAAATTATTATGACTTTATTTCCTTCAGTTAATTATTCCAGAGTCTCACTCATTACTCAAGGTTTAAATAGGTTTTCCTCAATATATTTATTCAGAAAGAAATCACCAATATCCTACTGGTCCATATCATCTTATCTCTCAAATTACTACGAATTAAACTCTCCTTTAATTAGGGTTATAACTGATAGTTTCTAATCTCTTATCAACACATCTTCTTTCACCTAGGATTGAACCCTTTTGCAAGCCTAAGGCTGCCCAGGTGATATAACATTTTCCCCTATTGGACCTATCCTTAATTCTCATTCATACATATTAGAATCCAACACATTAATCTAGCAACCGAAATTTCTTTCAATTTAATTATCATGATTCTAATCACATTAATTCGATTCTATCTAGGGCTTACAGATCTTCCCTAAGTTCAATTATATCCAATTAATCATCACCAAAGATTTAGAAAAAGTTTGGGATAAGAGAAAACATTAAAAAGAAACAACTTCAAGGATTCTGGGGAGGTCGATAGATCGAAGGCAGGGGGTCGATCGATCGATCGCCCAGATAACAACCTAGTTTTCAGCATTTCTTATACTACGGATTTCATAAGTTTTGATCATTCAAACCTTCATATTAACTACCCAAATTCCTTATAAAACTTACTAGATGATATATCAACATATGTGAGTGATTTCTAATGCTCTAAACATCCTAGAATCATCAAGAGTTTGGATTAAAAACATATGTTTATCCTGTTTTTTGAGAAAATTATAAACATGATTTCTTCAAGAACACAACAATGATTTTAAGAATTTCTTCAACAATTTTATGATTATTTCATGGATGAATAACTACCTACAACATAAGTTTTATCCCTATATATTTCCATTTTCCAGAAATCCATTAACAACTCCATCATTATCTTCCAAACATGAAAAATCACATCTTTTTATACCTATCCTAACATGGACAATATACAAACTTAGATTGCAATCATCAAATAACTTGCCTCTAATGAAGATCTGATCCTTTGGGGTTGTATAACTCAGGTGGTTCTCCCCTTCTACGGTCACTTCCGATGGTGGTTGGTGGTGGTGACCTTTAGTCCTTTGGTTCTCCTCCTTTCCAAGCAAGCCTTTCTTCTCCCAAGCAACCTTTCACTCTCTCTCAAAAGATGACCTTTCAATTTTGTGTAGAAGAGATGAATGAACCCACGTACAACTAATCTCTAAATATTTATAATAAGACAAAATCCGAAATCACTATTCACCCCTTGTAAAAATGACTAAAATGCCCTTTTTGGGTGTCTTTTCATTTCCAAATGACCCGAGACCCAAAACCAACATCCAAATAGACTTTTCTAACTATTTCGACCCTTCCGTATGCAACGACGCACTCGAAATGACTATATGGTTGATCTAAAAATAAGTTTCTATTTAATCTAACCAATTAGTCCCGACACATTCAATACCGCGTCCGACTAAAAATTCAAATTACTGAATTAATATCTCACAGCCATATCAATAACATCACATTCATATATTACCTAAATATGTTTAAGTAATATCCAAAATTATTCATTTTAATATCCACAATTCGGATAAAACCAAATGAATTAATTTCTTATAAAATCTAATTAATCCATTAATTTAAAATATAACCCATTTTAAAAGTCATTAAAATTACGGGGTATTATAGAAGCTATATAAGATATCCTTCGTATGCTCTTACCTCTAGTGCATTCACCCATAGGACACTGAGCAAGTTCTCAGCAAGCTTCATAATGGTATTTGTGGGTGTCACGCATGAGGGAGGTCATTGGCTTTTCATGCGATCATAGAAGGCTCCTGGTGGCCTCATATGCAAAGGGATACAAGTATCTATGTTCGGAGATGTGAAAAATGGCAAAAGTTCTCTCCTATGGTTTATCAGCCAGCTAGCGACCTGAAATACTTAACCAGTCCTTGTCCATTTGCACAATGGGAACTGAATATTATGGGACCACTACTTACTGCACCTGGAAATTATAAGTATATGTTGGTCAGCACAGACTACTTCACTAAGTGGGTAGAGGCAGAACTACTAGTGAACATCTGTGACATCGACATGACAAGGTTCATCTGGAGGAGCGTCACAACATGCTTTGGGGTACCAAGAAATATCATCACCGATAACGGCACATAGTTTGAAATAGTTTCTTTCAATGCCTCTGCGATGAGCATAACATCAAATATTATTTCAGTTCTGTGGTGTACCCTCATAGCAATGGTCAAGCAAAATCTTCCAATAAAATGATGCTCGACGATCTAAAGGAGAGGCTAGAAAGAGCAAAGAGTGCCTAAGTAGATGAGCTCCCCCATGTCCAATGGGATTATTGTAATACTCAAAGGAGGCCAACTGAGGAAACACCCTTCACTATCACCTATGTAATGGAAGCTATTATCCCGCTTGAAGCAGGTTTCCTTACCATAAGAACTTGGTCGACCAAGGGCTAAACGATGATGCATTACGCACTGAACTTGACTTAGTAGACGAGCGAAGAGAACAAGCCATGATCAAACTGGCTTCATATCAACAACAGCTGGCCAAATAGTATAACAATAAAGTCAATCCCAAGAAAGTCCAAGTTGGGGATTATGTCCTAAGTAAAGTCCTTGGTAGTGCGGTAAAACCGCCAGATGGCAAACTGAGACCAAATTGGGAAAGACCTTTCAAGGTGATCAGGGACAACCTAAAGGAGCATATCATCTGGAAACACTGAAGGGCATGGAGATACCAAGAGCGTGGAATGCAATTAACCTCAATAAGTCGTATTTTTAGTCTTCTCACTCTTGTTTAGCACATTTAGTTTATGCAAATTTTCATTTCAAACTTATGTTGCTTTTATATTATTATTCAATGAATAAAGGCCCATTGGCTCTAGCATTTCACTTTTTCATAATGGCTGTCTCAATTTTATGCTATGTGTCTCAGTATTATGCACCATTTCCAAACGATAACTCCACTCTCTCAACATAAAATGGAATTAACTTTGGTTACAGTAAGTTGGTCAACTTATTTTAACTAAGGAACTTCCTCGCACATAACATAACTCCTTTGGATTATAATAATTTATTCAACTTATTTCAATCAAGGAATCTTATTATGCCGAGCAGGGTTTATAGTAATTACAAAAAGGGTCCGTTTGATACATATTGCGCAAAAGTGTTGGCATGGCAAAATTTTCCAGGACAAATTTTGCCTAGGAAAAATTTGCCTAGACAAATATTTTTTTCTCACATTAGACTATCAAACACCAAATAAGGTAAAACAAGTTTTTTAGGCAAAACATTTTAATAACACATTTTTCGTCCATATTAACATATATAATAATAAAAAATATGTTTTTTTTAAATTTTCGTCCCAAGTCTTATTTAATAAAAAAATAGTTTTTTCTTTTCTTTTTTACTTCCCGTTTTTATTTATTAAAAAAGTAACAAACTATATATAAAAAAAAAGTTTTTTACGCCAAAACTACTTACTAAAAACAGTTTTTACATTAAAACAGTTTTTAATTTTTACAATAAAACAGTTTTTACGTTAAAACAATTTTTAATTTTTTTTACATTAAAACAGTTTTTATATCAAAATAATTTTTTGCATTAAAACTGTTTTTACATTAAAACATTTTTAAATTTTTTACATTAAAACAATTTTTACATTAAAACAGTTTTTACGAAAAAACAGTTTTTACATTAAAATAATTTTTTACATTAAAACAATTTTTTATATTAAAATAGTTTTCACATCAAAACAATTTTTAATTTTTTACATTAAAACATTTTTACATTAAAACAATTTTTACATTAAAACAGTTTTTAAACAGATTTTAATTTAAAATAGTTTTTTTAACTATTCAAAACAATTTTTAAAATATTCATAACAATTTTTAAAATATTCATAACAGTTTTTTTTAATTATTTAAAATAGTTTTTAAAATGTTTTTTAAAATATTAAAAGTGTTTAAGAAGTTAGCAAATTTGTTGGCAAATATTTCTCACCCATATAGCAAAGCAAAATTTGCCAACAAGTTATGCATAAGAGGTGTTGTACATTGGCAAATAGCTTGTTGGCAAATTTTGCTATCAAACACACCAAATTGTAGGCAAATGTCATATTTGCCATCTTATTTTTCATTTGCCATGGCAAATAATGCTATCAAACGAACCCTAAGCTATTAAGATTATTTCAATTACTATAATCCTCAGGTCTTTATCATTACTAAACATAACAGACCTCACGAGTTGCCCCAGCAACAGCAAAAGCCCTACAGAGGATCCTTAGGCAAAAAGCTAACCTTGGTTGGTCGCTAAATGTGTTGGTCATTGAAAACTTGATTGAGTGGATGGCCTATTAACTAGGTGCATTCTTGCCATCATCTCACCTAGGCCTAAGGGAATGTGACGACACAACCTAAATGGTAATGCATGTGGAATGATATTGCTAAGGCATATTGGACTGGAAGAATATTTAGCATAGGTCATCAACTCATTTAGTTGGAGAAGGGCCTAAAATGATTAATACTTGTTACTGTTTCATTTAGTCGAAAAAAAGCACAAAATGATTAATCTTAGATGTTAACTCATTTAATCGACAAAAAGCCTAAAATGATTAACAACAGTATTTGGTCACTGAAAGTCCTAAGTAGTTGGTAAATATCAACTCTTCATATTCAGTAGCCAAAGTACAAAAGTAATCATTAACTATATTTAGTTAACACTTGCTCAAAATATGATATAGTTAATAAATAAACTTTGTACACTTTGGTAAAAAACTAAAAAGTACAATCATATAGAGATATACTAAAAATAATATAAGGACTCATACCAACTATGAATGGTGAGCGGGATAGTCAGCTATGCGTGCTCTTTGACCATCATCTAGATTAGAAGCAAACACCTCATCATCATCTTCAAGATAATGGTTTAAAAGCTGGGCAGGAATGGCATCAGTTGGGATCCACTTATCATCCTTCGAGAAAGGGGGCTGACAGTAAGCTAGGCAATCCACCTGGTACTTGTACCATAGATTTGATTCCTTTGGGGTCTTGAGCTCCCTAAGGGCAGTTATCCACCCATGGTTGAATGTTACATCCTCAAATTCTTTCAGTCTTACTGGTGCATCAATCCAGCCTTTATCATAGCCAGATTCCCACACTTCTCGAGGACCCATTATGAAAAGATGCCTCAATCTTGTAACATCCCTCTGAAGGCCAACTGCAATGACATACCCTCTTTGGACGTCTTTTTTTAGCTCAGCGACCTCCTTCTTCAAGGTATCATTTTTGTCCTGAATCATCTCGCCCACTTGGACTACATTCTTTCTCACTAAGAACTGGGCCCTCAAACCATGTATTTCCTCATGCACTAAGGAACCAATTTCCTCCATAACTTGGAGGACGTCTTTTAACTTGGCCACCAGCTTGGACTGGTCCTTGTATTATTCAGTTCTCGCTTTCAGCTGCTAGCAGATCCTCAAGAAGGCCTTTTGAACCTGTCCACTAATACCTGAACCTAAAATCCTCCCTAAATTTGAGGTAAGAGGGATATAGTTATCTATGACAATAGGCTACAAATAACAAAACAAATGACAAATGTAACGAACATCAACATAAAAGGAAGAATGAGAACATCAATAAAATTCGAAGTCTTTTTCATTAATAGTTAAGGGGAGGCAACAAGCCAGTACAACCAGGAATGAAAGGAAATTACAACACAATATCAAAAAGGAAAAAGCCCTAAAACTATAAGACTTTACTCCTTCACCTGCTCAGAACTTTCTGGCGCTTTCCCTTTCTTAGCAGCTCTCCCGTATGGGTTGGTAGCCCTCTCGACCTTAGTAGAATCTTTTTCATCAAGGTCAGGAGGCTGACTAAAGAGAAGGCCCTGGAGGATGGAGTTGGAACAGGCCGAACTCTAGAGGGATTCCTGCTTTCCCCAAGGTTTGATCCCATCCTTTCTTAAAGGACACCTTCTTGGCGTAAGCAATCTGGATCTAAGCATCGTCGTAGGATGCATTCCAGTCTTTCGTGTAGATATTATCCTTAATTCTTAGGATCTCATCCTCTAATTTCTGGACCTTTCCGACTAGGCTCAGGTTTTCCTTAACAAACTTCTCCTTCTCTACAACCACTCGACTGTTGACCGTCTGAAGGTCAACATAGTCCTTTGCTGAACTCTTTCTCTCTCAATCAAGTGCAGCATGGGCATTAACTAAGTCCTGTTCAGACTTCTTCGGGGCTTCTTTCAATACATGGTTCTTCTTAGACTCGTCGACATGACCATCCAGAAGCGTAGTAAAATCTGATAGAAATTTTAAGGACAGAAAAAGAAAAATTAGAACGCAGAAGACAAATATAGAGAAATTATGAAAAAAAAAAGAATATTTCTCAGAGCAAGTACTTCTGCAGACTTGAGCACTGGCTGGGCTGAACCTAATCACGATGAGTGCTCACGATCGGCCACGAGTATGAACCCTCTCAATAAATCAGGGGTAAGTGAAGGGTGTTGGCCATACTGGACCCCTTGGCAACCAGAGAAAGGAAGGATTCGGTTGGGACCTACACCTATTTATTTTTCCTCTCCTCCTATTTCTTTCTTTCATTATATCTTATCTTCGCTTCCTCTTCTCTCTTCTTCTTCTCTGCCTTATTTTCCTTCCTCTTGGCTCCCAAGCTGGAGCCACTGGATTTAAGGGAATCCCCCTCAACTCTTTTAAAAGATTTGATCTAATCAGACAACATGACCTGGTCATCGTCATTAATGTTTAGCACTCTTCTCTTCATATGGGAGCCAACTCCTCTTCCTCTTATTTTTTTTCTTATTTTTTCTCTTCCCTTCCTTCTTCTTCCTTTTTCTCTACCTCAATTGGCTCAGAGGGCCCTTCTTCAGGAAATTCCAAGGCAGGGACTTTATCAACTCGACAAGTAATGAAACTACTAGTAGTGTTTTTATACTCCAACAAGTAAGATATAGCACGAGGGTGTGCTCGTCGTCGTTCATTATTTCTTAGACCCTCCAACCTTTAAGAAGATTAGTAACTCTCAGCTTGCGAAAGGGCTAGTTCTTAATTCTTATCATAAGCTACAAAATAGAAGAAGAAAACATGAATCAGAAGATAGGAAATAGAAGTAGCAAGCAAGCAAACAGAAGTAAAAGAAATAAAAAGTAAGCAAACAGAAGTAAAAGAGACAGTGACCTATTTGATCCTTCCTCAGTCAAGGATTCATGGACCTCGGTATGTCATGCCCTCAGGTAGAGGAGGATGCTGCTAATTTCTGGCAATAAAACCTTTCTCCCAGTAACCCTTGTGGGAGTGAGGCAGGTTCACGACCAAAACCCTATCATCTTTCCTAGTTTTCAAGTATAGAAAATCGTCATTGGTGTATGACCAGACATAACAGTAACAAATCTTAGGGAGCCCTAAGTTGGTCCCATACAATTCATTGATCCTATGAACCCCATTCACAAATTTTCAAATATTTGGGGAACAATGAGAAAGAACAACATCAAAATACTTGAAAAATCTCAGAAAAGAGTTTGGGGGAAAGTTAAACCCCCTATGTAATCAAAAGAGTGTGGATCCAGTGCCTATTATCTATATCCCGGACATCTCTGGGCATGGGGGCACAGCCGATTGCCACCCACTCTGGGATATTCTAATATTTCCTAAACTCTATAATAGTTTTGTTATCGAGAAGTGCCATGGATGAAAAAGACCTCAAGCAACACATAAGACTAATCAAAATAGTGAAAATAAATAACATATCAGAGATACTTATAGAGATAATGATCAAGGAAAGCTCTAAGAATATAAAGAACTAGATAGAGAATGAAATAGAATTTTGTGGATGAGAGGAGTTTGGAGAAATGACGGTTGAAGGTGATGAACCTGGTTTGAATATCGTTATAATGATGAAAGCACAATTCTCAACAAAGATTCTGTCGCTTTATTTACCAGCTCGAACTAGGGTATCCCCACCTTTTTAATAGTATTACAAGTATGTCATGGTGTTTATCTTCGGACAAGCGTGTCCTTATAATTTCACGAATATTATAAACATGCCACGCCGATTTTAAAATAGTTTTGGGTCTTAGGCCTTGGACTTACTTAAAATCTATTGGCCCAAATTTTTACCCCTAGGGGAAATTGTGGGGGCTTATTTATTCAAGCCCAAAGGAGCAATCGGCCAACCCATAATACATATTGGACTGCCCGACCCAACTTAGATATTTATTTAGATCCGTGCATTTGACATGTTCTTAAATGCATGGAGATATACTCAAATCGGTTACTAACAATCTCAGAGGAGATATTTAGGGACACCTAGGAGTTATCTATAACCTGATTGAGTTACTTGTACCGTTCAATCACTTATTTCTATAACTATAAATTATAAACCCTAACCCGGGGAAAAGGGATGTAACTTCAATTATTGAGAGACATAAATAAGAACATAGTAACCTCTGTGGACGTAAGCAAGTTATCTAACCACATACATATGTTGTTGCAAGTGTGATTATTTGTTTTCATCTCGATATTGTTTTCTAGAACTTTTATTGTGATAAATATTGCACTCACATAAGGTATTATTACTTTTATGGATCAGAATGGGGTGTCCCTAGAGCCCTTTAACAACGGAGTTCATTTTTGGTGACCGTTATTGTAAAGAAAGACACTCGTTCTACGACTGAAATGAAATTACTGTTTCTGGTGGGAAGCTCTGGATTACTCTCTAGCATAGTTCATTTCTTTTCAAATCATTGCGAAGGATTGTGATGCTCGCTCGACCTTTTTTTGATGTAAAGGGTGTCTGTAATGCCTACATGAGATTATGGTTTGTTTCATTATGGCCTGTCGATGTTTTTTATCTGCGTAAATTGAGGTGAAACATTGGATTGATCGAAAACTATCCACATGGGATAGGGTGTTTATCGATACACTGGATTGTTTGGAAAATTGTTCGCGTGGGATAGGGTGTTTGTCTATACACCAAAAACATTTTGGAAGCCATTCACATGAGATGGGGTGTTTGTCTCTACACCAAATCATTTGGAAGATGTCCGCATGATATGGGGTATTTATCGATACGCCGAATCATTTAGAAGTCATCTTCATAAAATGGGGTATGTATTGATACACCGAATCATTTGGAGGCTATCTGCCTGAGACAAGGTGTTTGTTGATACACCGAATCATTTGGAAGTCATTCGAATGAGAAGTAGTGTTGTTTATTGATACACTAAACTATCTGAAAGTCGTTCGCATAAGACGGTGTGTTTATCGATACACCGAATCATTAGTAGTCCTTCCATATGAGACGAGTTATTTGTTGATACACTGAATCATTTTGGAAGAGTGTCCGCATGGGACGTGGTTCGTGGAAATTCTGATAGGATTTTTTATTTTTCGAATTCGCTGAAGAGGAAATTTGACTTTGAATTTTGAATTTTAGTGATGGTATAATGAATTCTATAATTTTATCTTTGATGAGTGTTGATTTTTAAGTAGATAATGAATTTTATATTTTTGATTTTTTTGAATTTTAAATGTTTTTATGAATTTGGAATTTTTGGATTAGTTTGGAATTTTGGAATTTTTTTATTTTTGATGAATATTTAAAGAGAGAAAAAGGTTTTAAATTGATTCTAGGGCCTTGATTGATTGGTCAAGCGTTGAGCCCACTTGATCGATCGGTTAAGCACTTGTCCTTCTCTATATAAGCGTGGTTTTTGGCTTCTCTCTTCATTTTTCAATTTTCACTCTCTCTAGCTCCACTAATGCTTTAATTCCCTCTATTTTTAAGAATTTGCGAGTTTTTGGGGAGTGTTTTCTCTTTGAGTCCTTTGCCATGGCCAAGAGATAAGTCAGGGAGTTTCTGGAGATTCTTTTGGGCGATCTCCTATATGCCAAGCCTTTGCATGAGGCCAATGAGCTTGATGACTAGGCAAATTTGTACATTCCTCTAGAGCCAATGGCGAGGGACTTGGTGTGTTCCACCACATGCCTCGACCAAGGGATTAGGACTTGTTACTACGTGTAAGAGAATAGTGTAGATTTTGAAAAGTACCGCATCTAGCGTATTTAAGACTTGAGCAGCGTTATTGCATCTACGTATCTACCTCTTTACGGAATCAAAGTAAGTCTAGTTCGTGGGTCCATAAGTTTTGTCGGAACGAACTAGGTTTTAGAGGTTTAATGCGCGAGGGGTCTCGAATCGGGCTAACTGCATCTAAACTTGAATATATCAAATAAAAATCATAATGTAACTCAAGAATCCGCTTATCACTATGAAACTTGTGATGATGCTATTGGAAATTTATAGGGAAGAAGATTAGAATTTCTCTCCTAGAACTTACCCGCAAAATCATCCTCTCTCAACTAAGGAGAAACCCTCCTTTTATAGACAAAATATCCCAACTGGGCATGGCACATGTCATTTTTTCTATGGAGACAAGTGTCCAAATATTTATGGTGCCACTTGTCATAAGATCTGTGGTGGTATTTTAAATAATTTATTTAAATCATTACTAGAGTATTGTCTAGTTTAATCCTTCAAAATCGAAGTATATGCAATATATTAGTCGTGCGTAATAATATCTTAGTCCATGTAGCACCCGAATATTAGTAAAGTTTGATAGATCAATACTCCTCATTTTATCAAATCTGTCGGGTTTATTTATTTATGCCCATTCTACATTTTCCTCCTCGAATGCATAGTTGGTGTGTTGATGCTTTAGCTGAGACATATCAACTACGTGTACGAAATATCATTTAGTATGTTCCAACTGTCCAAATCATCATGTGATCACGTTCGATCTATAGCGTGCATATATGTGCATATATCATTTCCTTGATCGCATATTATTTTGAAGGTTATCTTTGTTCCCTCCTATTTTTTATTTGAAGGAGTATTTTGGGTTGCCCCCATTCCTCTATAAAGAACATGTATTCACAATTGTATTGTGGTTTGTTAGTAAAATTTGAACAACCGACTGACCGAGTGTACTCATTCGAGCAACCATTTAGGGCTTAATATGGTGCATTTGGACTTATCACCAATCGCAAATTATGGGATTGGAATTTATATTGGCCATGTGTACTTGTTCGAGCAACCATTTGGTGCTTATCATAGCATACTTGGGTTTTGCACGGATCATAAATTATGGAATTGGATTTTTTGTATATTGGCTAGATGTACTTGTTCAAACAACCATTTGGTGCTTATCATAGTATACATACATTTGGTACCAATCATAAATTATGGGGTTGGAATTTTTTTATATTGGCCAGATGTACTCGTTTGAGAAACCATTTGGTGATTATCATAGTACACTTGGAACCAATCGCAAATTATGGGATTGGAATTTTTTATATTGGCCAGGTGTACTTGTTTTATCAACCATTGGGTGCTTATCATAGTACACTTGGACTTGGCACCAATCGTTAATAATGGGATTAGAATTTTAAATTGGCCAAGTGTACTTGTTCAAGAAACCATTTGGTGCTTATCATAGTACACTTGGACTTGGCGCCGATTGCAAATTATGCAATTGGAATTTTATATTGGACAAGTGTACTAATTCGAGCAACCATTTGGTGCTTATCATAGTTCACTTGGACTTGCCACCAATCGCAAATTATGGGATTGAAATTTTTTATATTGGACAAGTGTACTTATCCGAGCAACCATTTGGTGCTTATCATAGTACACTTAGATGTGACACCCCGCCTAATAAAATACTGGGTGATTAGTCCTATATCAAATTAAACAGGAATCTCATATGGTTTATTCTTAGCATCACTGTCGAAAACTTTTTAAAACTTACTAACCACCTAGTATTCAAAAGACATGTTGCCAAATTTTATTTTTTATTTAAGCCCAAACCAATAACGTAATACGAATTCAAATAACCAACACATAACGGGAAACTCATCATACCACAAGTCTAATAGAATCCAACAACACATAGAATAATAAAAGTCTTGCCGAATAAACCATAGGCTAAAACCAAAACCAAACCAAACTAGCAGAGAGTAATAAATCCCATACAAGCTGAAAAGAAACTGAATAAAATTATGAGAGACATGATCGAGATAGTCTAAAAAGGATCCCTACACTAGGAATAGAAAAATAGATGCGTCTATCCAAATCCTGCAACATCCACACATGCTGCAGCTGCGAGTCCCTGGAATGAAATCAAGTCTGGCATCCCTGTGGTAAGATACCTAAAAGGTTTTGAAAATATTTTATATCAAGGCTTAGAACCCAAAACATTTGAAAATATTTAGCAAGTGAATTTAAATGCAAGAAATTTAAAATGAAGGTATGCTCTTCATATATAAGTTAGTGTCGTACACTCTCTTGAGGACACCTCACCCCTGCACTAATATGCACGACTAACGTACTATGCACGACCTACCTAGATAACCACTCCGTAATCAGTCTTTTCACACTTATTATACTACTTACCCCACTACTCTATCCCTCGTGAGTTTAGCATATACTTTATAAGTTATTAATCACATTAATTTATTTAAGTCATTTCTCATTTAATGTCATATAACATTTTCACGAGTTATATCACTTATACGATTTAATCACGTATATGAGTTATAAGTTATTATTCACGATAAATTATTTAAATCAATTTCCAACTTAATACCATAAAACCATCTCACAAGTTATTTTAATTATACATTCCACACCATGTATATATATCCATATATAATTCTGCACTATATATACGTATCACATATATTACACATTTCCACACATGTTGTAGATATATAATCATCTTCCCGATTAGGCACTCATCGGGAAATTTCTAAGTGCTATCATTATCGAGTATTCTCATCCACCCGGAAACCCTGACACGTCTCAATACCCGAGTAAAAAAAAAACACAATTTACAAACGTAATGGAGGCGGCCATAGTTTCCCCCGGAATGAGACCGAATCATACCCAAAGCATCTCAAACCTGCATTCGAACGGTATGAACTGGGGACTATACTCACCCTGCATTCTCTAGTCAGGGGATTCACCCACATCACGCAACCTCCCATGATAGCCTTAGAGTGGGTATGCTACCTTATAAATATTATTCACACCAATATTTATAAATCATATATATACTACACATCACCATATATATATATATATATATATATATATATATAAATCCAGGCTACTGGTGTACTATACCCATACACACGCCTAAAACATGCAAGTCTAGGGGTCCGACTTTATTTCAATTAATTACACATTAATTTATGTTCATTATTTTGGTGTAACCCTACCAATCATACCCAGACTCTCTCTCTCGACCCGATATTCAATGTTTAATTAAGTCTACTCACTTAATCAACAAGGTTACAATCACTAATCATGAACCCTAAATCTTCAATTTCATTAATCCTCTAATTAATTCAAGGGTAAATATTCATCAATTTGAACCCTAATTCATAACCAGAATTGCAGAAACCAAAAGAAACAGTAATTGTGCATTCCCAACATATAACAGGTCTGAATCAGGGGAAATTAGAAATCTGACCAAAGTTAACATCTCGTTCAAATGACAAGCCCTATCGTTCGAATGGCAGTGGCTCTCGTTTGAACCAGATAGCAGGTCGTTCAAACCACCCTGCATTATCTCCTTCTCTCTCTTCTACACACAAAACCCAGTTCGCCATTAATTATTAAAAACATATATTCTTTACATATTTCTACACCAAAACGTCCCAAGATTCATCCTAAATCCATTATTTTATTATAACTACTCTATCCCTAACAATCTCATCAATTCAAACATCAATTTCATCAATTCTCAAAAATCCTTACAGATTTATAACTCCCATTAAAAGGAAATCCCCAATTTACTCAAGAACAAACCTTAGCATTTAATTGAATCCCACCTCCTTTAATATGAAAAGATGATGTAAATTAATAATCACAATTTAAACCAATTGCCTCGAAAATGAAGATCCAAGGATTTGAATGAAGGCGTTGAATTGCAATTTGAAATAATCTCTCCAAGATTCCCAAGTTCCTCTTCTCTTTGGTTCACCCCTTAAGCTTTTTCCCCTTTTTAGACTTCTAATGTGATTTAAGTTACCTAACTCTCACACATTTGGGGTTAAAAACCCTATTCACGTTTTTGGGCCTATGGTCCTTCTAAAAAGGGTCCATACTCTCTATATAAAGATCCAATATGTCTAATTAGGACTCCCGACACCCAATATATGCATATAACCACTCATTTTGGGCTACCTTGACCCTACCAGACTCAACCGCGCGCTTAAAATGGACATCCGAGTTAATTTATGACACCTTCCAAATTTAAGACTTCAAAATGCGACATAAAATAGTCCAACATAATTAATCTTTTATTCGCTAAACTATTAAATTCCTCAAATTTAAAATTTCTCAAATCATGAATTTAATTCCTCCAAATAAAATAAATTCTTTTTCTCCCAAAATGTTATTTAATTGAATATCCTTGAATTTACGGGGTGTTACATTAGACTTATCACCAATCACAATTTATGGGATTGGAATTTTATATTGGACAATTGTACTTATCCGAGCAACCATTTGGTGCTTATCATAGTACACTTGGACTTAGCATCAATCAAAATTTATGGAATTGGAATTTTATATGACATTTTGGGAGACTTGGCACAATGATGATAAGGTTTCTTAGGGCTATAATGCACCATATTGGGTGACTTACCACCATGCTGGTAAGGTTTCTCATAATTATAATGCACCACTTTGGGCGACTTACCCAGATGCTGGTAAGGTTTCTCAAAACTATGATGTACCACTTTGGGAGACTTACCAAAATGCTGGTAAGGTTTCTCATAACTATAATGCACCACTTTGGGCGACTTACCATAATGTTGATAAGGTTCCTTAGCATTATAATGCACCAGTTTGAACGACTTACCAGGATGCTGACAAGCTTTCTTTCTGAACTCTTTATCCATTATCTAGGTTTCGTAGGTAATTTTTTACCCAATGTCGCTTTCCTGGTAATAATGCCATATACTGGTGCCACATATGGGCCGACCGGTGGCTACACCAAACAACTTTAATGCTCTTTCTGGAGATGCCTCATCAAATGATGGCCATTTTGGGGCAAGGTCTGAGCATGCTTATCACTTGGGTTCATGTCTAACAAAAATGGTACATCATACAGTACTTTCCCCCTTTTTACTTTATTTTATCTTTAATCTCAAGATATAGGAAAGTAAAGGAAAATTCATATACCAATTATAGTGCCACCTAAGAGATAAAAAGCATTTAAATACATTTCACGGGTTGTTATCTCAAATTTAAAAATCTCTGAGCATTTAGCCTTGGCGTCTGTAAGGTCCATCATAATTGCTTAAGCTCGATTTGATCATGTGCGTTAAATATCTACAAAGACAAAAAAATCATCTCTGTATGTGGCTCAAAACCATTAGTAACTTGTGAGATATATGTATTTTAATACCTTATATAATCATATGAGGTATATATTTTCTCCTTTTATTTTATTTTATCTTATGTCAATAGAATAAAATAAACTTAAAATTTTGTCTCTATAAACGAGGAATCATAAAATATATTCTTTTGCACGATTTCATGATGCCAGTTTTGATACGATTCAATATTAACTCCTGCTTTTTTAATCTCATTTTTATAGAATAAAATGATAAAGTGCAGATATATCATGTGATAAGATATTAATCCCATGACCCCGTTATTTTATCAAAGTCGAGCAAACTCAGAAATTTTGGGTCTTTTAAATCATATCTAAAATAACACAGTGAGTAATCATGCCGAGTTATCTTGAGGTGAATCATAAATATCAAATTTGAATTTTCACGCATTTAATATCACGATGTGAATAAATCACATTTCAAAATAAGTCGAATACAATGTTTATCATAAATGTGGATCACAAGGTGGATCATTGTTATAACAAATTTTGTGGTTACTCTACGGAAGCATTTCATTGGTTTCTCTATGGAGCCATGACCGAGTTTGCGCAGAAAGTTGTTCCGGGCAACCATGACTGAGGTTGCGCGAAAGATTGGTCCGAGTGATCATGAATGAGGTTGTGCGAAAGGTTACTCCGAGCACATATGACTGAAGTTGCACATAAGGTTGTTCCATGTGACCATGATTGAGGTTGCACAGAAGGTTGCTCTGCGTAACCACGACTGAGGTTGCACGAAAGGTTTCTCCGTAGAACCATGATTGAGGTTGCACAGAAGGTTACTCCGAGTAAACATGACTGAGGTTGCATGGAAGGTTGCTTCGAGTAAACATGACTGAGGTTGTGCGAAAGGTTGCCCTCAGTTTCTAGATGGCACACAGACTATAAGGGTCTACAAGTCTCAAAATTGCATTTTATCATTATTGTAAATGATGAGAATTAATGTTACGTCCCAAATTTTCCAGCCCTTGAGAATGCAGGATTCTATGGAATATTTCGTATATTAGGCTAACCACACACAAATTCAATTTTACCAAATTTTGTCTTTGAATTAATTCAGTGTGCATGCAAAGATATGGTCCGGATTAAATAAAGAAAACTAAGCAAGCAAATACGTGAAGAAGTAGGAAAAATTCATTTAAGGCCAAAACCTCTATTTCAGCACTATACAAGATTTGATAGACATAGCCGACGGTATCCACTGATCAGCCTTCTTCTTCAGTAATAGAGCCTCATCTCCATAAATCACCATTATAAATGAACTCCACAAAGTCTTTAAATAATGAAAGTGCTCTTCTTGATTTGATAAAGTCATCTCTAAATTTCTAAGTGGTTTAAATGATTTTTTGGAAGAGTTTGATCACAAATAGAACTCTATAAGGGTGTAGAAAATCTTGTAAAAGAGTTATTCAAGTCTCTAATATCGCATCCCTTTTTATAAGGAAGCTTGTTATAAAGAGATAAACATAAAAGATTTAGATCATGTTTAATTTTAAAAAAAATTCTCGTGCCTCGTCCGAACGACTTGGTACCTTATTTGAACGACGTACCCATTTTCGTTCAAACCAACTTCTATCGACCTATCGAACGACATTACAGAGAAGGACGGAAAATTGACTCGTTCGATCATGGAAACCTCGTTCTAATGACCTTGTGTATCGCGTTCGAATGATAATTCTACCATGTTCTAACGACCCAACGAGATTTCCAAAATTTTCTTAAAAAATATTTTAAACCATTTAGAAATACAAACTCTTAAAAATATAAAATCCCCCGAAAAATTAAAGGCTTTACCAAAGCAATTATAACTCTTCTGAATGTTGTTGAGATGAACGGTTATTCAATCTTTCAAAATTCTTCAACATTGTCTTCACATCCGTAGAAGAAGTCATATAGGTGCAGTATATGTGTAAGGGGATAAGCCAAAATAAAATTACATTGAACAATGATAAAACTTGCTCTTACAAATCTCTCCCTTTGGCTATTCCGGTACAAACACACAAATCGAAGCAAAATTGACCCCTAAAGACTAATACAATAAATACCCTCCCAAATCAAGAAACGAAAATGTATTCTTGTATAAGTCTTCTACTGAAATTATTCCCCCCTTGGCTAGCTTTGTCTCCATCTTGTGAGGGTCCAAGTAATCATCATATAGGCGGAATGACCTACACACATGAGACAAACAAAATACCATGACACATTTGAGTTTTAAAAGATAAATAAAACTCCCCCTCAATTTACCCCTTTTTATCCGTAATAGACAAAGAAGTAGAAACTAAACATGAATAATAAACATCACATGAAGAAATAAGATATCATCACAAAGATAATCAATTAAAGCACATGCAATGATAATCTCAAAAGGCATATGTTCTCCACTTACTATTTTTGAAGTTTATCAATATTTTTAAGTAAACTATAAATGTACATATAAAACACACCATGGACTAACAGTAAAATATCTGTATCGTGGTCACCCATGGGGAAGTTCTATGTGAACATTTTAATTTTAAAGAATTTATCGATGATAATTTGTTAACACATATGTTGGTTGATGACATTCGAGTAGGAATAATATTCTTGAAATGATCTCTATCGCTAATCTATAGACTTAAGTGTTGATTTCATAAACGCTTTCCAGTACGCTTAATTAAACCCATCAAATAAAGGTGGCCTAGAAAATGACTAACCCTACATATAAAAACCTCCCGGATTCATGGCTAAAAAATTTATAGACACCCGCTCTAATACCAATTTAAAAATTTTAATATGAGCTAGGGTTATATATGGAAGGTTCAAAACACACACACGATCATTTTTAAATATTTCAAATTCAATTAAAGCTAACCCAAATAAAACTTGCACCAATTAAACAAATGCTTTGATAAATTATTTGCTCAAATTCTTAATTTTCTTGATTCGCTAAACAACCACGGATTTTTGGGTCATGAATAGATCTCAATGCTCCACTTATTATCACAAAATTTGCGTTCAGTACCGGTCACAGGCCCGTGGGACTGTAACGAAGATTACATGCAGTGGTTCTTGATGTATTCACATTCGATAGTCTAGAACCCCGTCAATTGCTAGTTCGGTGCACGAAAAACTTCATTGGTAAGAATAATTATACACCACTATTACCCAATACATATAATTTGAAGATTTCTCATACATAAGTTTTTTTTCAATAGGCAAATGAAGTTTGCAGGGTGATCGAGTTTCTTGCATAGAATATTAAAGAAGGACATGCAATAGACGCCACTACATTGCTTGCACGAGATAATGATGCATATCAAATACTTGTTATAACAAGCACGGCGGGTAGTGAGCTTGACACTCGTAGGGATAAGGGGAAAAAAGAAAAAGAAAAGGGCAAGAGAAGAGGAGGGGCCAAAGAGACAAGCAGTGAAATGAAAGAGGATATGAATTTAGAAGATTGTTGCTAAACTTGTTAACTTGTGAAATTTTGTAGTGAAATTTCGAAGTTGTTAGGTTAAAAAATTTTGTAGTTGTTAAATTTTTATCTTATGAAATTTTAAAGTTGTTAAGTTTGGAAATTTTGTAGTTGTGAAGTTTTAAAGTTATCAAAATAATTGTGAAGTTATGAAATTATGTTGGTTGAATTGTGAAACTTTGTTGGTTGAATTGTGAAATTGTTATCTTGTTGAAAATTTGAAACAATGTTGGTTTAATTGTGAACCTTTTAAGTTGTGAAGTTGTGAAATAGTGGACCTTGTTGAGTATATTTTGGTTGAAATTTTTTAAAAAATTATTGCAAAGATATGCATGTATTCGGGATGAATAACCCAAATAATTAAAAACTAATCGGCATAAACCCAACGAACGAGAGTTAATTTCCAATCAAGATATTTCCTAAGTATCCATTCGGCACAAAGACCATGAGTAACATGCATTTCTCTCGGTATAATCATCCTGAGTTGGTGACCTTATTCGACATGTATGACCCAATCAAATGTGTTAAGAAAGATCCCTTCTACTATTAGGGATGGATATCCAGAGTACTTTAATATAAATCGGGATAATTCCCCTGGGTTGATGCTAATATTTCGGGGTAGGTTCCATGAATTAAGCTTTTCCCAATAAAATTCATACTTTTTTATTCACCTTAATAACACTTTTCCTACTTCTTCATTAACTTAAATTCATTCTATTTCATGTTTCATCTAAGTACGTTTGTGGGAATTAATCCAAAAGGTTTCAATATTCATGCAGATTTTGGAGAATAAATCCTTACTTTTTCATTATTCATGGAAGTAAGTTTTTATGAATTAATCCATAATCAAATAACTATGCAACAGGTTAATAAGTTAAACATGACATTGTCTGGAAACTAAAATAACTGTATAACATGAAGGTAAGCTCAACAACGTGGCTCCACCAATAAATTTTTTGCATATAATTTTAACAACTTTATAAATGATATGGACATACAAATCTAAGGTGATATTTACATATTAAAATAAATATCCCTCACTACCTACACATTTAGTAACATGTCTACAAAAAATACAAAATATCCTTCATTCCTTAAACATTTAGTTACATGTGTACAAAAAAGGCAAAATATCCAAAAACTTGTTGATTTCAATTGGAACATCATGTGTCGCTATATCCTTTGGGTAAATCTGCTCAAATTCAGCAATCACTACACCAAAATGGCAAAATTGTCACCTTTCAGCCGGCCACCTTTGTCAAGGTCATTGACCCTGACAAAAAACACGCGTTTTGTGTCACGGTCATTGACCTTGACACGACCGTGACAAGTCCGTGACAAATTTACTTGTCACGGACTTGTCACGGTCAATGACCATGACAATTCTTTAAATAATTGTCACGGTCAATGACCTTGACACGACCGTGACAACTTCTTCATCATAAACCTTACCCCTTTCTTTTTTCCCTCGCGTCGTTCCCTCTCTCTCTCTCTCCCTCTCTCTCTCTCTCTCTCTCTCTCTCTCTCTCTACTTTCAGGTTTATTTCTCTCTCTCTCTCTCTCTTCCATTTATATATATGTTTGTGTGTATATATATGTGTGTGTGTGTATATATGTGCGTGTGTGTGTGTGTGTGTGTGTGTACGTGTGTGGGGGTGGGGCAGGGTGGGGGTAGGGGGCTGTTGTGTGTGTGTGTATATGTGTGGTGGGTGGGGGGTGTGGAGGGAGGTGGGGCAGGGTGGGGGGCTATTGTATGTGTGTGTGTGTGTGTGTGTGTATGTGGTGGGTGGGGGTGGGGTGTGTGTGTATGTGGTGAGTGGGGGGTGTGGAGGAGGGGTGTGTGTGTGTGTGTGTGTGTATTTGAATTAATCCATGAATTTGTATTTTTGTATTTGAATTAATCCATGAATTTGTATTTTTGTATTTGAATTAACCCATGAATTAACCCATGAATTTATTTTTGTATTTGAATTAACCCATGAATTAACCCATGAATTTGTCAATTTGTTTGTGGGGGGGTGGGGGTGGGGGTGGGGAGGCGGGGTAAGTCAAGGTACCATTGTTGTTGGATTATTTTGTTTAGTAAATGTTTGGTTGGTTAGTTTTAAAAGTGGCATGACCACGGGATTATTGTCCATATGGGGGTGTGATTTTTCAACTTTTTTTGAAAATTACTTTGTATATCTAACAATATATATATGGTATGATAATTAAATGAAACATACTTGAACAATATATATATAGTATGATAATTAAATGAAACATACTTGAAATTAAATATATGTATATGTGTGTGTATATATGTGTGTGGTGGTGTGTGGTGGGGGAGGGGGGCAGGGGGTGTGGTGGGGGGGTGGGGGGGTTTTAACAATTGTATAGCTTTAATTAATAAATTGTATAGCTTTAATTGTAATTTTAATTGTATAGTTTTAGATGAAAGCAAATTAATAATTAGTGCCAATTTCATATGAAAGTAGGATTGCTCCTCATTGTAAATTAGTAAATTAATAATTGTATACTTTAATTGTTAGTTTAATTGATGAAATGAATTAATTGAGTAGATGAATTAGAAGGAGTACGGGTTACACATTTGTAGTTGAAATTGTCGTTGGATTATTTTGTTCAGTAAATGTTGGGCTAGTTAGTTTTAAAAGTGGCATGACCATTGGATTATTGTCCATATGGGTGTGGGATTTTTCAACTTTTTTTGAAAATTACTTTGTATATCGAACAATATATACAAAGTATGATAATTAAATGAAACATACTTGAAATTAAATATGTGTATATGTGTGTGTATATATGTGTGTGGTGGGGGAGGGGGGCAGGGGGTGTGGTGGCGGGAGGGGGGTAGTGGGGGGGTTAACAATTGTATAACTTTAATTAATAAATTGTATAGCTTTAATTGTAATTTTAATTGTACAGTTTTAGATGAAAGTAAATTAATAATTAGTGCCAATTTCATATGAAAGTAGGATCACCCCTCATTGTAAATTAGTAAATTAATAGTTGTATACTTTAATTGTTAGTTTAATTGATGAAATGAATTAATTGAGTAGATGAATTAGAAGGAGTACGGGTTACACATTTGTTGTTGAAATTGCTGTTGGATTATTTTGTTTAGTAAATGTTGGGTTGGTTAGTTTTAAAAGTGGCATGACCACTGGATTATTGTCCATACGGGGGTGGGATTTTTCAACTTTTTTTGAAAATTACTTTGTATATCGAACAATATATACAAAGTATGATAATTAAATGAAACATACTTGAAATTAAATATGTGTATATGGGGAGGGGGTGTGGGGTGGTGAGGGGTTTGTGTACTAATAATTCCATGCTTTACATCTATTCCATGTTAGATATTTTCAACTAATTTAGACATATTTATGTGTGTATGTGTATATGTGTGTGTATGTGTGTGTATATATGTGTGTGGTGGTGTGTGGTGGGGGTGGGGTAGGGGTGCGTGTCTATGTGTACTAATAACATTTTTTTATCTGTACTAATAATATTTTTTATAGCAAATGTCTCCTTCAGGTATTAAGGAGAAGATGATGATGCTGTTTACGATGATGTCGTCTGGGCTCGGTGGTAGCGGAGGCGACGATGGATCCTCCGCCCCTAGGCTCCCCAAATATGGAAAATTAGGGATTACCATCGAGAACAAATCGGAACTATTAGCGAGATCCCTCGAGCTGCTAAAGACGGTCATCGGTCCGGGGTTTATGAGTTGGAAGGAGGCGCCATATGAGCTCAAGTTAGGTGTTTGGGCGGCACTACAGGTAATATATTCATATTTATATGAATATTTCAATTTCAATTTCAATTTCGATTTCATTTTATATTTATATTTATATTTATATTTATATTTATATTTATTCGCAACTAACATTGAATTTGTTGGACAGGAACAATTCAACTTGGATCCAAAGCTACGCGATTCCGTCTTGGAGCAGTTGAGGGAGCAACACAAGACGTGGAAGAAAAATATGCGGACACGGTACTTTGGGAAGACCCGAGAGTCCATTATACAATGACGTGGATCCGTCCCGCCCAAGGAGCCGATCTCATTTGCACAATGGCAAAATTTCATTGACAATGAGATCGATGATCGACAATTGGCATCTGGCCAACTGGGGAGGGGAAATCGGGCAAAAAAGACGGACGTGCACTACTCCGGTCGGACGTCTTACGCCGAGGTGGAGCATAGGATGAAGGTAAGATTTAATTTTTCTATAACTACAGAAATTTATTATCCTTCATTATTTTACTTTGCGGCGCCGATACTAATTTTACTTTATTTTATTTCAGGGGGTAGGGAGTGGGCCAGGGGGTAAGCCACATAGGCTCGATACTTATATGGCTCTTCGGACGAAGAAGGGGAAGGACAAGGAGGTGTCCCCGAGCGTCGCGGCCACGATTGTAAGTAATCCGACAGTTTAATTTTTGTTAATTACGTTATAATTTTTTAGTTTACTTATTTTACTAACCATGTGCTTTTTGTCGTTTCAGGTAAAGCTTAAGGAAGTGTATGAGTCGCAGTCTGATGCCGACAAGGTGTCTTTGTCCACAGACGCACTCAGCCAAGTGCTTGGCTCTGATCGCAAGGGGAGGACAAGGAGGGTGAGCTCGCGGGTGTCCAAATCTAGGATCATCGGATTGGAGACGAGCGACACCGGGTTGGCTCGAACGGTGGATTCACACGATGCGAAGTTGTCCCGTTTGGAGGCGACGGTCCAAGATATGTACGCATTCATGAAGCGTACGTTGGGGGGAGATCGTAAGGGGAAGGTAAAAGGGAAGGAGAAGGCGGTGGTGGAGGAGGAGGTGCGGGAGAACGAGGCGCAAGAGGACGAGGATGTCGACCTCGCTACTTCTTCACCGTCACGTGCGTATTTCGATGATCCACTTTCTTTTTTGTCTCACTTCCCCAGACCATTGTCGACACTTGGTTGGCCGAGCGTGTTCATATTGGATGTATTTGATGGCCAGCGGATATGGCGGGGGTTGAGGGACCCGAATATCATCGAGGGTGGAATAGTTCATGGACGTGTACTTCAAGGGATCGAGTCCAAAGTGCTCATCACGCATGTGATACTCGGGAAGGAGAACTCCCTATTGTGGTTGCGCGAATAATGCGGCACACTGTATATTAGTGGGTGTGTCAATTCGTATATCGTGTGGCCAACTCACCTCCTCACATTTACCCAAGACATGTAGTAACATTATTTTTAAGTTTGTCCATTTTAATTATATTTGGATTATATCGTCATGCATATTATTTCTATTTTGAATATTTGGATTATATCGTCATGAATATATATTTGGATTATTTCTATCTTTAGCTTATTTGGATACATGATGTTTGAATAGGTACAACCAACGTTGTTATAACAGGTACAAATATACTGCTGGGCAGTGGCAGTAGCCGTACTGCCCAACAGAATTTTTTTAAATTCTGCCCAGATGGTTTGGACACGTCAAGCGTAGACCAATGGATGCTCCTGTAAGGAAGAGTGATTTAGTTAGTGTGATGGTAACCCAAGGGGTAGAGGTAGGCCTAAATTAACTTGGTGGGATATTATAAAAAAAGACATGATATCATGTGGTTTAATCGAAGATATTTCACTGAACAAAATGGAATGGAAAAATAGGATTCATGTAGCCGACCCCAAATAATTGGGAAAAGGCTTTGTTGAGTTGAGTTGCCCAGAATTATCACGGTCAAAGACCGTGACAATTTTTTTAAATATTGTCACAGGTTTGTCACGGTTAATAACCGTGACTAAACTTGTCACGGTCCATGACCTTGACACGACCGTGAAAATTTTAACGGACTTGTCAAGGTCAATGACCGTAACACGTCCGTGACAAAAAAAATTGTCTCACTCCGAATTGTCACAATCATTGACTTGGACAAGTCCAACTTGTCAAGGTCAATGACCGTGACAATAGTGCAGATTTGGTGTAGTGAATTCGGTCAACATATTTATCAATTCAAGACTTGGCTTCATATAAGGCTTTACTATGCCAGTAACTTGTAACCGGTGGTAATGATCAACCATCTTTCACGTTAGGTAGCTGACAGTCAGCGTAAAACTTTGTTAGATCCTTATGAACATAAATCCTATGAATATACATGCTAATACTAGGGCATTCCCTTTAAGCGATGCATTGAGCCTGCCACCGAGTGTCTTGAAAAATAGGCAAGGGGCGTTGCGCCTGTCATCAGGTGTCTCAAAAAATATGCAAGAGGCGTCGCATCAGAGCCCGGATACGACGAGAAATGGGCAAGGGTTTCTGTAACAATCTGAATGTGTGCGGGTAAAGAAGCTAGTCCAGGATAGTAGACTTAGGTTAACGACTTAGAATATAGGGACTATGACAAGAGAATATGGGATAAGTTGGCCACATGTCATGGAATACCGAAAAGGAGACTAACATAATCTGGGATAAGATGGCCACATGCATCAAGAGAATATCAAAAGAAATTATTGAAGAACAAAAAGGCAAGGTGCCACAATCTAAAGAAACGTGGTGGTGGAATGAAGAAGTACAAAATATAGTAAAAATCAAAAGAGAGAGCATTAAAACACGAAAAATAACTAGATATGAAGAAAATTTTTGGGAAATATAAATGGGCTAAAAAGGAAGTTAAGAAAATGGTAAGAGATGCTAAGTTAAAGGAATATTATGATCTTTACAAAATTAGGAACACGAGAAGGAAAAAAAGTATTTATAAGTCTGCTAAACTTAGAGATAGAAAAATAAAATATTTTAATAACGTTAAGTGTATTAAAACTGATGATTCGAGAGTCCTAGCCAAGGATGATGAGATTATGGAAAGATGGAAAAACTACTTTGAGAGGTTATTGAATGGAGATAATAGGAGTAGATTAAATATAGAGAAACTTAAGGAGACTCGAGAAAATATATTTTTCGTAGAATTAGGACAACAAATGTTAGAATTGCTTTAAAAAGATGAAAATAAGGAGAACTTTAGGACCAAATGGTATCCCTAAGGAGGTTTGGAAGTGATTAGGGGAGGAAGGAGTATCTTGGCTTACCAAATTATCTAATAGAATTATAATGACTAATAGGATGCCTGATGAGTGGAGAAAGAGTGTTTTGGTACCTAATTATAAAAATAAAGGGGACATATAAAGTTGTTCAAATTATCATGGTATTAAGTTAATGAGTCATACAATGAAACTTTGGGAGAGAGTGACTGAATATTGATTGATATTGAAAATAACAGTATCTGAGAATCAATTTGGGTTTATGCTTGGGAGGTCAATAATGGAAGCAATCTATTTATTGAGGAGATTAATGGAGAGGTATAGTGAGAAAAAGAAGGATCTGCATATGATTTTTATAGATTTGGAGAAGGCATATAATAGTATACCCATAGATATAATATGGTGGGTTCTACATAAAAAAAAGTGACTCATAGATATATTAATGTGATCAAGGATATGTATGATGGGGCCATGACTACAGTAAGAACATCAACTGGAGAAAGTGGTGAATTTTCAATCACTGTAGGCCTACTCCAAGGTTCAGCACTAAGTCCTTATCTCTTTGCTCTTGTTATGGGTGAGTTGGCTGGACAAATACAAGATGAAGTGTCGTGGTATATGCTATTTGTTAATAATATTATTTTAGTGGATGAGACTAAGATGGAGATTAATACTAGATTAGAATTGTGGAGAGAAACTTTAGAAACAAGACGATTTAAAATAAACAGGACTAAAACAAAATATGTGGGGTGCAATTTTAGTAGTAATAGGAAGACAAACGAGAATATAATGAAATTGGAGGGTCAAAAGATAGAAATAATCATTTTCATTATCTAGGCTCGATTATCCAAAAAGATGGAGATATTAGCGATGATGTTACTCATAGGATTAAAGCAGACTAGGTTAAGTGGAGAAGTTCTACCGGTGTATTTTGTGATATGCATATACCTTTGAAGTTAAAAGAATTTTTTTATAGAACGACCATTAGACCAACCATGTTATGTGAGACATAATGCTGGGCAACCAAGAAACACAATGTGTAGAAAATGAGTGTGGCGGAGATGCGAATGCTAAGATGAATTTGTGGTAAAACTCGAAAGGATAAAATTATAAATGAACAAATTCGTGAAATGGTAAAAGTATCTCCTATATAAGATAAATTGAGAAAAAGTTGAATTCGATGGTTTGGACACGTCAAGCGTAGATCAATGGATGCTACCATAAGGAAGAGTGATTTAGTTAGTATTGATGGTAACGCAAGGGGTAGAGGTAAGCTTAAGTTGACTTGGTGGGATATTGTAAAAAGGACAAGATATAACGTGGTTTAACCGAAGATATTGCACTGAACAAAATGAAATGAAAAAATAGGATTCATGTAGCCGACCCCAAATAATTAGGAAAAGGTTTTATTGATTTGAGTTGAGTTGAGTTTTCTAGGGTGATATGAATACACACACATAGTTGTACACCTCGGCTACAAGTTAACCACACTCCGACATAATAATCCAACACTAACTACGATATATGTTATTATAGTTGTCCAACAGATTTAGCACGATGTCCCGAAACCAACTCCCAAAACAATCTATGTAAAACAATTCTTTTCAAGGACTTCATCCATCAAATCACCTCTCATATTTATCTATACATTACCCTCAGAGCCATTCCTCAAATATCTAGACACACATCTAAAGACGTAATTTCCGTTTGCATCCACATCCACAATTTCTTTTACAAAGCTCTATAAAATTCTGGCATTTACTTCACATACTTCATGTACGTGAGTGTGTATTTAGGGCACCATGGGTTCGGGCATGTGAACATTATAAAATTAATGTTCCTTTTAGGTCTCTGAACTACACGGTTTTCCCTCTCGACCGATGCCCTGGCATATTCCAAAGCAGGTGGATCTCTTTTCGCAGACTTCTTGTGTTTTTTCTTACGAGCGGTTGGTTTTCTACCTTACGGCCGACCATTCCTTGCTTCAGCACAAATGGATCAATTAACCTTATAGTCTTTCACCTTACATAAGATGGCTCTTTGATCATCTTCGATTGACGTTTCCTACCTCTCTTTGAATAAAATCATTTCTTCCTCATAATCAACCATATGATACTTGGGGAAATCGGGCACCATAGTTAATTTTTTCCACTGGCCATCCAACTCCTCCCAAAGTATATTCCGACCATCCATTTGGGTGATTAACAAATCGTGAGAACAAGGTATGCCCTAAAAATTGCGATATACTTAGTCACACGATTTAAAATCCATGGGAAAATTGTCACATTTATTTAGCTCTTCAAGCATTAAGTCCACTGCATAATGAGAAGCACGTCCAATGAGATTGTGTAACAAAGGAATATTGTGTGTGTGCTTAGTGTTTTGTAAGGAATCCTTAAAGTCCTTAATTTTTGTAACCTGAAATTCAATGAGATTGTCTCTACCAATGATTAGGCATAAATTCTTCACATTTATCCCCTTAATTTCGGTATTTTTATGTTTTCGTGGATCGTAATTGATTGGTTTTATCTCATATTTATGCTACTAACCATTTTTAGCAAGTATTTCGTGTTTTGTGTATCTCTTATGTGTTTTACAGGTATTTCATGGAAGATAGTGCGAAAGATAACTCGAAATAGTGAAAGAAATAAAAAAATGGGAAGTTGAAGGGCATTTTCATAATTTTTTAGCCTTAGTACGGACGTGGGGCCAACTGGAAAGTTGAAGTTCTTGAAGTCATAAGAATACTGGAAAAAACGGTACCTCAATCCGAGCTACGGTGAAGAAGTTATGCGCATTTAAAGTTGAGAAGAAAATCTAGTGGCAGAAGGGAAACCCTGGAAAACCGAACCGATTGGCGCCTAGGCAAATCGGTTCGCCCTTTATCATGCTCTAGAACCATGACAAAGATTAGTCATGCTTTAAAACCGTTACAAATTGCCATTTTGGCCCTATTTTTCAGTCTAGAGAGTTTTATGTTTTGAGGACTCTTCTAAATGACCCAAGACTTATATATACTCATATTAAGAGTCTTTTAAGATAGATTTCATTCATGTAAAATCTCCTAATCAAGGATTAACATCTAGGAGAATAATTTACAAGTTTTTCACCTTTAATTCAAAAGATGTTTCGGTTCTTCTTCAATCTTTGATTTTTTCTTGCATACTTATGTTCTTCCATCTTGGTAACATCAAATTCCAGCACTTTTATTATTATTTCATTATGTTTTCATGCATATTATTAATTCTTACATAAAGACTTATAATATCATGTCCGGCTAGATAGTTATAGGGTTGGGATACATGAACCCAACCTAGGTTAGTGAGTTGGATATAAAATTGGATGAAATTGTAGAGATAATTCGTAGGCTTGATATTTTGTCGAGACGAGTATTATAGGTCTCTTAATTTCGTTTGCCCTGGGTGACCAGAGTGTTTGAGGGTATAATACGCATGTCGGCAATCTTGTCATTCACATTAAATTATTTATCAACTAAATATTGTGCGAAGTAAAATTCTCATATGCTTAGTACTTTGAAGATTTAATGTTATCTTCGAATCATTAATATAATTTTTGAACCTTTTATAGTCCAACGACTTTACTGACGGTGCAGGGATGTGATCCCAATCCCGTTTTCTTATTTTTTTTATTTAGTGTAAATTAGTTTAGTTAACTTCTTTAATTTTCCCTTTTTCCTTTCTCACCCCATTATCATCTTTTACACATTTATTTTCGAAGTAATAAATTAATGAAAATCTATCAAACATTCCCTGTGGATTCGATACCCAGACTAGCCGCTGTACTCCATAAGAGTGTAGTTAAAGTTTAGATTTTTTTTGTATTGCGGTCGAAAGTCGATAACAACGATTAGCGTATTTACACAGATGCTCAGTTTTTGCCTCGATCAACCAACCCACATCGAGTCAAAGAGTAGTTGGGAATTATCCAAGTGGTGCTTAAGTTTTCCGTGGCATATTCACACCGATTTTTTATTCGATTTTCATGGTGCTTTATCATATTTGTCCACCCATGAAAGAAGGTCTCCTTCAAGTTATACTATGTATATTCAATGTACTTTAAAGTACTGGTTTATGCCACCCAATCCACGTGGAATATAAACTAAGATTCGTTAAAATCTTGCTCTATTAGGGATTCAACCAAATGAACCCAATCTCTTAAGAATCTTTTTAATAAATCCTCATCTTGAATCTCTTTTCGAGATTGGTTTTCCACATTGAGAGAAATGTGGAAAGTGCACAACATGTATTTAGCCTTGGGTAACACCACCCGTAATGCATTCATGCATGCATACTCACTATCGGTGATAAAGACATTGGGGCAAGCAAATGGACCGAGTAGAGTTTTCAATCGGCCCAAAGCCCAATGGTAGTTCTCTTTTTCTCTGTTACTAAAATGGAAAAACTAAGGTTAATGGTGCGTCCGCATGAGGTTACACCTACCATCTCAAACAATGACATCTTGTGCCGATTTTTCTTGTAAGTGGAATCAACGATGACAAATTAGGGAAAATACTTTGCCAATAAAATAGATTTTGGATGAGCCCAAATTATTTCTTTCACCTCCATCATAGATTCATTCATACGATACCGGTTGATATAATGCCTGTCGCTAACTAATTTCATTAATTGTTGCATCTATGTTTTCTCTCACATTCTCCAATCCTTAACTTTGACTTAGCATTGTAGATTGTCTTCATCGTTGACATATGACTTAAATGCTAACATTTTATCGTCATTAGAATAACAACTAGCTTCACATCACTCAATAACATCTCTTTAATAATTTTTTTTCCTCTGCAAGATGCTCGATGCATGGATGCCATACTAATATTTTAGGCAAATAGTGGTTGTGCACTCCATTTACAACTTGTAACATCCAATGACCATCATAAAGTGGAATGCCGTTCAATAAAAATGGGCAATTGCACTTTATAGTGGTCGTATCTCTCTTTCGCTTCTTCTCACTCTGACTTTATGATTCGTTCTCACTCTTCTTCCTATGATGGTTTCGGTACTTCCCTCCTCTCTCACAATCCAAATGCACACGCCCCTTTTGCATCGCTAAATTTGTGATTAGGCATAAATTCTTCATATTTATCCCCGTAATTTAGAGGCTTTTATTACCCCGTACGGTGTAATTTGAGTTGATTTATCTCATATCCTTGCAACTGGCATCTTCTATCTAGTGCATCGATATTCGTGAATTTCTCTTACATTTTGCAGGTGTTTTATGCAAGTGAAGAAAAGAGAAAACCCAAAATCAAGAAAGAAAGAAAAGGAGAAAAGTCAATGGTAAAAGAGTAATTTTACATCCGAAATTTGGACGCGGAACATAAGGAGAAGTCGAAGACCTTGAGTCCACAAGCACAAAGGAAGAAATGAATTCCAAATCCGACCCTGCGGTAAAAAGTTATGAAGCTTCAAAGTTGAGAGGAAATAAAAAAGGAGAAATAAAGACTTCAGACAAGCGAACCGGTTCTAGTATTAGGGGAACCAGTTCTACTCACTGAAAGATGCGAACCGAACCGATGGAAATAAAGGGGAACCGTCGGCAAACTATCCGAGAAAAACTAAACCGATGATCGAGACTCAGAACGGGTTCTACAAACTGGAATTAGCAAACCGATTCGCCCAGTAAAGAAGGAAATTTCGAACCGATTCGGCGTGACGAATTCTGAATTTTTATTCCTTAAAAATAAGAGTTGTGCATGGTGCAAACACTTAACAAAACGTGAGAGAGATATTCTATTGTAACACCAGACATTAAGGAGTTGGTTTTTACATAGTTTTGAGAGCTTCTTGAAGGCAAGAACCCTAGGATTAATCTTCTTCAACAATTGTTCATCTTTTACATTGAATTCAAGGGTTTTTCTTCAATACAAGTATAGTTTCATTATTGCTTTCAATTTCTCTCATCTTTTTGGTTTATGATTAGTTATGTCATAGTTAGAAGTCTCTTTCAAATGTTTCACTAAACTTTTCATGTAAGTATAATTTCATGCAACGTAGTTATCATGTTTACTTGTAGTTCCACCATGTCAGGCTATATTTCTTAAGGGTTGGGGTACATGAACCCAACCTAGGTAATACATATGGATTTAAAAGTGAATAAAGAGCAGTCCTTCATTCAAAGGCTTGAACTTTATCGAGATAAATGTTGAGGTCTTTTAATTCCATTTGCCCTAGGTAATCGGAATGTTTAAAGGTGCAACTGGCTTCTTGATAATTTCTCATCCTCTTCAAATATAATTTTTGATTTGATATTGTGAGGAGTAAAGACCTGATATGTCGAATGCTTAGAGAGTATTTGATTTCACTTGGAATGAAGAATTTGATTTTTGCAGCTTTTATGTTCTATGCAGTTACCGATGGTTCGGGGGAGTGTATCCTAACTCCATTTCTCTTATATATTAAGGTTTAATTTAATTCATCTTGCATACGTAGTTTAGTTATTAATTTAATTAAAATTGCATTAGTTGATAGGTAAAGTCACAAAATAACATCTTTTCCTTTATTTCTCTGAGTCATTCGTAGAGTTAATCGTTCTTCCTATTCGTCACGAGTATTCGTCTTAGTCCCTGTGTTCGATACCCGTTTTACCCGGATTTATACTTGAGCGACCGTCTTACACTTAAATCGATAGAAGCACGCACTAGAAACACTTTTAAAGTCGTGTTAAGTTGCTTCAAACTTGGTGGTTACGATAAATGTTTTTACTGATTGCGCTTGATTTTGAGCCCAACCCACCAACTCATGACAGGTGGCAAATACTTGAGAATATATATATCAATTAGTTAGTACATCGACTCTTAAGTTTGACCTATATATATATATTCCCTAAAATAAACCCATTAATTTACATAATCATTTTAACCGATCTACATGTGATGTGATATATAGTCACCTAGTAGGAAACAAACTTGCACGTGTACTTGGCAGTCACACAATTTCTACTTTAAATACAAAATAATAATAAAAAAACGTTTATTTTCTTACTTAAGCCAACACAAATAATAAAGAAGAGGCTTGCGGTTTTGTTTATGAGGTAACCTCCTTATCTTATACCCTAATATCATTGTTATTCAAAATCTCAATATACAATTGTTTCAACAAAAAAAAAATCTGATTATGCAATTTTCTATTGTATCTATTATCTTTCTATATGGGCATGTACATATACTTACACTCACAGGCCTACAATATTTTAGTCCATTCATGGTTTTTTAAGAAGAAGTTGGGAATGTGTGGTTTGTGTTTATTGTGTGGTCCCTAGGTTAAATAACTATAAATATGTGGTAATATATCATTTTTCATAATTATATATTCACATGTTCATATAATTCATTATAGTGCTATATTTGGCAAATTGTGTGACATATTAGGGTTGTCAATTTTAGAAATGACCCGAAATTGATAGGATCGGAACGAACCGAAATTTATAGGATCTGCCGAGTTCGTGTCGTGTTTGTGTCAAAATTACGAGTTGTGTTAGTCATGTTATTGTGTCAATCGTGTTTTTTGTTACGTCATCGTGGCTATTTTGTAAAATTGAGCATAAAATTTAAGAAATCATGTTAGCCGCATTTGTGTTGTGTTCGTTACAATCGTGTTAGCCCAAAATCCTTAGGTCGTGTTGTTCCAAAACCCGACACAGAAACACGAATTGTCACCCCTCAAAATATATGGTGTACGTACCTATATTTTACATTTTGGGTGAGATACATTTTTTAAAGACGGATTGCAAGATACTTTTACAAAAAAAATATTGATTTTGGGGGTAAATTTTTGCCCCTCATTATTTTTTTTGTTAACATTTAGTCCTAAACTTTTTATTTTGTACCAAAAGTCTTTCACCATATAAAACTCTTAGAAACACTCCTTCAGTTATTCTAAATTTTAGAATTTCGTCAAATACATAGACAATGGACTTTTTGGAACATAAAGGTGGACCAAGTGCAAAATGTAACTACCTCCTAGGACTAAACATTAATCGTCCCAAGGCTAAGTACACCGTCAATGTACTCGATTTTCAATGTGTATACATTAAATTTTGTAATGTGAAAATGATCTTTTTTAATTTTTTTAAAAAATTAGTAAATTGTACTTGGAATTTTACAATGTATACAAGGATTTTTGTAATATCCACGTGTTAGGTTTGTGTATACCGGATGAGGGACCTTAGTTCCAAAAAATATGTAGGTGAGCTAAAAGCCAAAACAATATTATTGGTTAACTCTAAAATGGAAAACTTCCCAAAAACATTTTGCTAACATGTGTAGTGTACAAATCACAATGTATGGTTGTTCAATGCTTACGTTTTCCCAAAATGAAAAACTTTGAAAAGTATATTGTTGTCCGTGTTTAGGGGTGAAAATGAGTCGAGCCGAACCGAGCCGAGCTTAATGTTGCTCAAGCTTGGCTCGTAATGTGTAACGTGCTTATAAATATGTTCAACGTGCTTATAAATATGTTCAAGCGTGGTTCATTTTTCTTACAAGCCGAGCTTAAACAAGCTTTTAGGCAAACGAATATGAGCCGAGTTTAAGTAGCTTGGTTATTTTACACGATTTTAGTACGATTATTAGTATTCGAGCCGAATCCGAGTCGAGCTCAACCAAAATGACAAGCTTAAAAATGTGTTCAAGCTTGTCTTGTTTATTTTACGAGCATGTCTCGAATGTGATTTTATCCGAACGAACGCGAGCCGAATTTGGGTAGCTTGCTTCATTTTACAACCCTATCTGTGTTTGAAAAATCTCAAAGAGTAGAGTTAGGTAAGTATATGGTAACTTGTAATATATAACCCCTGTATACATAACAGTTTCACATCAATATATTTTGGGTAAAGTGAGGTTTCGTATACTAAAGCTGAGGTGAGGGATTAACATCAAAGGAGTCTAAATATATAAACTTTTTACCAGGTAAATGTAATATTTTACGAATAACTATCACAAGGATTTTTATCTTTTTATATAATATCGAAGTTTAATAAAGAGGGTTCCTCAAAAGATATGATAAGAGACATAATGTGTGTAAGTAGAGTAGTTAAGTTATAGTTTTGCGCCCTAGGAGGTAGTATAAGTGAATTCGCACGTGAGTTTGTTATCGAGATTATCGGTCTAAGGTTGGTTTTAGCCTTGTACATTTAGGTAAATGTTATGTGTACCAAGTTCTTATACCAAGTTTTGTATATCAAGTGCATTATAGTGTTGTACTCCTAATGTATGTATAACACGTTAATGTGCTTGGTACACAAACGTGGTGTAAAAATTTGGTAAGTATAGCATTACTCATAAGTTTATATATGGTCAAATGACTCATAAAATTTGTTGGAAAATATTAAAATTTAATGAAGTGAAGAGTTTGTTTACAATTGTTTGCAATGGAATGAAATTCTTTGTAGGTGCCTATTGTAGTGATGCACTTTTTTAATATTTCGAAAACTTAGGAGAAAACCTCTCCAAGGTGACAATACAAGCGTTATAGACTACGAATATGAATCTATGATGACTTAGCCGACTAGGGAGCTAATTGCCAGATGACTATAACCCAAGAAGAAATCTATGGATTTTATAATCACCCCATTAAATTACAGTATGAAATAGCCTATCTAAATTTAAATGGAAGGAATTTTCATTGATCCATGTGAATTCCTCCTCATATTGAAAATTTCTCAAACCAGTGATTTCACTACCACTTAACAGCCCAGTGGATTTGATGGATTTGGGGTCAGATCATATTTATCATAAGTACTTTAGACTTTAGATAATAGGAATTCCATAATAAATAGTTGAATGTATAAAAATATCTTACAATTAGTGCTGGTGGTTTGTATCAATACATCCAATGTTATTGTTCTCATATATCCTAGTGGTCCATCAGGTATTCTAGTTTGTTTAATTTTTTCCTTTCTTTTTTTGCGTTGCGTAATTTGGGGTTCTTTTAAAGAGCTTGTGACCCTTCTAAATTTTGTTTTACCTGTTCTTATAATTCTTGTTAAAGTTTTTAAAGTCTTTCTTCTTTTCTCAGTTTCTGGAAAACCACATCTGCTAATTTCAGTGGATAACCAACACTAGAAACTTAACCAACTGGTTTTATTTGATCAAAATACTGTTACATTGCATGTAATAGTATCTCACGAATTTAGATGGGCAGGGTTAAAATTTTGACACAACACAACACGACCACGAATCATGAATTTGGCGGGGTAGGGTTGGTCATTGCTCAAAATGAACTTGAAAGTAACACAAGCTTCACTCACTAATGATAAACGAGTTCGATTAGTGTTAACCCAAAAATGATTGTCTAACCTGTTTAAATGTTTTTGTACCGATAACACATCAAATATTTTTATATTTTTATATCTTGAATCGATATTGTTTTAATTGTGATAGGATTACATGACGTGATTAGTTGAAGAGTTCAGGTTGATTGATACTTGACCAGAATTCGAAATGACGCAACCTGAACATGACATGACATACAAATTGTCACTCCCTAGTTTACAAAAATGGTTTTTTGTTATTCATGTTTGTCTTTTCAATAGAATAAGATAAATACATATTAGTGCTCCCATTTTTATTCTTTTTCTAACAAACTCTTGTTGTTTCAATTGTTTGTACTTGCAGGATCTACAGTCTACAATCCTACTACACGTAAATCTAGTAACAAAACCATCAACAAAATCTGAAGAAAAAAAAATAAATGGAAATGGAGCTGCCATCCTACTTTCCCCACGAAGTTGTGGTGGGTATTCTCTCAAGACTACCAGTCAAGTCTCTATTACGACTCCGATGTGTTTGCGAGTCATTTCGCTCTTTGATCTCTGATCCCCATTTAGTCAAGATTCACCTCAATCAAGGAGCTAGAGAAAGAGAGAAAATCCTTCTTTCGTCCAAGACAAACGTGTTGTCTATGCCTCTTTACTCCACAGGTGGCCTCATTACTCCATTAGAAAAGATTAATTATGCTTTCAATAATCAACGAGAATCCATTGGGTATGTGTTTGGTTCTTGCAACGGTTTGCTGCTTATAGTTAGTCTTAATAGAAAAACACTCTTCCTTTGGAACCCATCTACACAAGAATGCAAGGAGGTCTCTAACCCTGCTGATCAGACGAAAGATTTTTATTCTCTCTATGGTCTTGGAAATTCTAAGTTGGTAATGATCATACAAAATTTTAATCATAACTACGCTCTAGTTTATGTTCTTTATCTTGAAACCAATATCTAGATGACATGGGTCGAATACCACCCGTACAAGAGTACGCCGAGAACCATATCCACACTACTGAATGAAATTCTACACTGGGTGCTTCATCGGGAAGATGATTATGGTTGTGAAATCGGTTATGAAATCGTTTGTTTTGATCTAGCGGAGAATAAATTTAACGGGAAGATTCCACTACCCAATTTTAGATTCTCACCTTAAGATTTACAGCTTAGAGTTTTGGGGGGGCTGCCTTTGTGTAGTTGGTAGGAGTCACAGTGACTGGGTGTACGCTATCGAGGTTTGGGTCATGAAAGAGTATGAAGTCAAAGAGTCGTGGGTGAATTTATTCAATGTCGTCTTAAACAATGACATTCGTTGGTTGTCTGTGTTGCCTTTTACAAATAAGTGGGATGTTTTGGTCATGGATCTAAATGGAGAGAAATTGATGTTTTGCAATCCCGAAACAAATACGTGCCGGGTGATCCCAGCCCCAGTTCATGAAATGTGCCTAGTACCATGTTGTGACGGGACTGATTTTGAGAAAAATAATGGGGATATTGTTGTCACAGAGGTAAAATAAAATGAATTTAATGGTATGCAATCCCAAAAAGAAAACATTTATAATGGCTAATAAGATGCGGCTAGTTCCAATTCCGGTTACAATGCACCTCGTGCCGTATACGTATGTGGAGAGCATAGTTTATGTCCATGGTTTGCAATGAGAGTACGCAACGCAAGAGAAACTGATTTTAATTTGCCTAATGTTTATTCATATGTTAAATTGAATTATTTAGCATGTTTATTGCAATTATAAATTTTTAATTGAAGTTTTGTTTCGTAATGGTTTTGACATAAACCACCTATCAAAGGCTCATAAAATATCTAACACACACTTTTATAGAGAGAAATAATCTTCTTCTAATATTCAAAATCAGTGTCTACCTCAAATGAGGTTACAAGGGGTCTATTTATAAGTGGGGAAGGGGAGCAGTAAATGGGTCTCTAACCAATGTGGGACTCCCACTACACAAATAAGCCTAATACCCATTTGTGCTCACCTATGTCCCAACTTACAAATAAACAACAAAACAAAATTAATAAAAAATAAAGAAAAATTACAAAAAGAAAATAAACTACTAATATGACAAAAAATGACAAAAATGCCCTCGATTCACATCAATATCCCCCTCTTAAGACGAAGCTCGTCCTCGAGCATTAAAAATTTGGGGGGGGGGGGGGTGATGAGTAAATTAAAAAAAAGGTACCAAAAAATTTGTGGAGACAAAAAGGCAATTTCTGAAACTTGAGGGTGCCCATCCCAAAAATCTTCTTTATTTTCTTCATCTTCTCTCTTCTTCTCCACTTTCTTCTCCCAATCAAGCCCTATAAGTCTCCACCCGGGTCAAAAACCATAGCTTGGAGGTGGGTAGAAGGTTATGGTGTGGGGTAGGGCTGTTTAGGGGGTTTTCGATAAGGCCTAGGGAAAAACCCTAGTTTTTCGGGGTCGATTTTGGGCTGAAAGGCCTGCCCGACCACAAGGGATGGTCGGTGAGAATGGGGGAAGGGGTTAGGGTGGTCGGAGGTGATGCGGGAAGGGAGGGGGTGTAGGGTTGCCATTGGATAGTTTTTTTTACTAATGGGGTGGTCGGCGGGTGGGTTTTGTGGGTGGGAGTTGTTATTTTATTGGGTTTTGGGGTCGGTTGGTGGCGGGGTAGGGCTGAGGCAGCGGGGCGGAAGTTAGGGTTAGGGTTAGAAGGGGGAAAACTAGGGTTTGTGGTTCTTTTGGGGTTGGGGCAGCGATGGGGGTGAGAGGGTTAGGTTTTAGCCCTAGGTTGGCAAAAAGTTGGGCTATTTGTTATTGCAACTCCGCAATTTGTTGCTTCAACTCTCGGTTCTCCTCTCTTGTTGTTGTTTGGATTTCTTGGGAGCCATTGAGGGTTGTGTACGATTTGAAAAAAGAAAAAAAAATCACCAATACACTAGCACCAATGTAGAGCTTCACCCGTTCGGATACCAATTTGACGTAAATCACCCGTCAAAGGCTTCTAAAATATCTAACACACACTTTTAGAGAGAGAAATACTCTTCTTCTAATAGTCAAAATCCAGGTCTACCTCAAATGAGATTACAAGGGGTCTATTTATAAGTGGGGAATGGGAGAATTAAATGAGTCTCTAACCAATGTGGGACTCCCACTATACAAATAAACCTAATACCCATTTGTACTCACCTATGTCCCAACTTACAAATAAACAACAAAACAAAATTTAGAAAAAATAAAGAAAAATTACAAAAAGAAAAAAAAAACTACTAATATGCCAAAAAATGACAAAAATGCCCTCGATTCACATCAGGTTTACTATTTATATTAGTAGTCCTAGATTGATGTGTATGATAAGAACAAGATGATGTTGGTTTCTTAGGGGAAATTGTTGGGGTAGTAATTTGTGTATTTGGGTTGTGTTTGGGCATGACATGGCACGAAAAACACCATTTAGATGCAAACATGGCACGGACGACATGATTATAACTTTTACACCCAAAATTTAACACGAAAACATGAGTAAAAACACAAATAATATGATAAGACATAATAACAAGAGTGATAATTTTTATACTAACATGACATGACTACGTGTTAGATAAGAACGACTATGACATATTGTGTCAATTTTGGATCTGTTTCATATCATGTTATTGTGTTATGTCTAAAAATTATCACCTCGGAAAATGTTATGAAGAGGAGGAATAAAAAGAATTGAGGCTCAAATTGGGAGGAATTGAAAAGATCGGGATGAAAGATGTGAACATGATTTGTTCTTTCATTTTATTTTTATTTTTGTAAATACAGGATAGAGATGTAAAAACCTAATTTAATTTGTGTAGGGCACTAAACACAAACAATATATAAACCCTAAAATCTTCAACTTCATGATTTTCGTTCTTATACCTCCTGTCAGAGCTGAAAAGATTAGCGGAACAGTCGACCTTAACAATCTTTGATCGGGCTGATTTTTAGGGTGTAGCTTCATCTTGTCTTCGACAAAAATGTGTTCCAGTTTCACCACATTCCAACGATTAAATCTTACTATATGGCCAGAACACTATTCCAAAAATTTACGTTCATTGAGAATTCGATTTTTTCTCTCTTGCCTATTGAATTTGTCTTGTCTTAGAAGTAGTGAATATGGACTTCACCACTATAGGTAGAGAGAGGACCCAAATCTCCAACAGTCTTTTAATCTCAACCGTGCATCACAGTAGATACTCAAGAGTCCTTAATCCTTAATTAATCAAATATATTCTTTAATTAACCATCTTAATAACAATGACTCTTGGTACTTGGAGTACCCTTTCATTAGCCAAAGTGTCTCTTACTATTATTCAATTATGGAATACATTATGAAAGAATTTTTATTTAAATAATTCTAATAAGAGATACTTGCAAATTTTGTACTTTTTTCTTCTAGTAGTTGCTATTAAAGTATATCTCAATTGATCTCTCAATCTTATTCTACAAGTTAAAAACTTATATTTTGAATGTGGTTGAAGATTAATTTATTTTCTCTTAACTTTGTACGATATATCTTCTTTCATGTTAGTGGAACTAATAGACAATTTTTTTATATTTTCAAGACACGGCAGAAAGAATGATATAAAAGATTAAATAACCAAGAACAAGCATACAAAAACACCAAAATAAAAAGGGAGAGCTAAATCCTTATATAATTGGCTTGTACAAGAGTTGTATATGTGCGTTGGTTGGTGTGGAGGTTCCAACTAGGTTGAATCCTCCAAACACAATCCATACACTTGCGTAAAAAGGGGAAGAAAATGTTTTTTTTTTCCAAGTGCTGGGAAAAAAACATAATACATAAGGTGTACTATATAAAATATGAGGAAATGCCGAAAAGTGAATTTGAATCTGTACAATATATTTTTGTTTTTTATTTGTAGCCAATCCCGAGTTCTTCTTCTTATTGATTTGCATGAATATAAGTTTATTCATTGGTACATACTTGATTGGCTCTGTTTTCAGCAGTTTCTTTTTGTACATACTTTATAGTCAATCCCAATCATAGTTATATACTAATATACATGAGAAATGGTTAACCTGATATTTTTGTTTTCATCTTTTTGTGACATTTTTTCAAGATACCAGGGGTAGGCAAGAACACTAGCTAGCCAACTATAGCTTTGTTCTTTTTTCTTGAAAATGTTAGAGGTGACAGTGGAGACTGGAACATTTCTTATTTTTTCAATAAATAGTTTGTTATTAAGAGGAGCATCATATATTCATCATTACCTTGTTTTCGATATAAGCCCAATTACTTTTCATGGATCTCCATTTGTTTTATTTCACACAGCTGCATTAGCTGTTTCTAACTGTTCCAATTTCTCTATGTTCATGCACCACTGAATTATATTTTGAATGAGTACTAATGGCAATTGTGTAGTTTGGTAGAGATAGTTGTAATACCCCAAGACTTTTGGAACAGTAATTAATTTCTTTTGGGAGAAATAAATATTATTTTATTGGAGGAATAATTAAATTGACAATTAAAGTCAAAATTTGGAGTTGTTAGAAAGTGTGTTGAATGGAAATTCTGAGGGTACCATCGTTTCCGGAAGGGTCAAGAAAGTCGAAATGACTGTACTTGGGGTCTATTTGGGTTCCGAAATAGATTAGAACCGTTTGACTCGAATTAAAGTTACCGGGTCATTTAAAGGGTGTATTATCATTTAAAGATGTGTACCATGGGAGATTAGGCTTATTTAGCCTACGGGAGAAATAATTCTCCAAAGAGAGAAATAGAAGAAAGAAGAGAGAAAGAAAGAAGAAGAAAAGGAAGGAGAAAAAGAGGGAGGAAGAGGACTTCCGGGCCAATACGCGATCTCAAGGCGGATTCAGACCCTACAAACACGAGGCAAGTGATTAAACTTGCTAAATAATTGTTGTGTACCAATTATTGCATGATTTGTGGATTGAATTTTGGGTTTTAGGTTTAAATTGTTTAAACCAAACTTTTGGGAAAAACCTTAGATTTGTAGTGTATAAATGAAATTTAAGGTTAGAAATTGGTTTATATGTGTTCTTGGATAAACATTAATGCTATATTTGTGATTGGGATGGATCAAAATGGTTGAAAGACGAGATAAATGATTTTTGGGAAATTTGGGTTTTGTAGAAAATAAGCCATTTCGTAGCTTGCTGCACTTGCCGAATCGATTCGCCCCTACCGAATCGATTCGGTCTGTTGCAGATTGCCCAGGTATTTAGGGCCGAATCGATTTGCCCTTTGCGAATCGATTCGACATGTAACAGACTCCCAGGTCTATTGGACCGAATCGATTCGGATGGGCCGAATCGATTCGCTTTTCTGGGCCGAATCGATTCGGATGGGCCGAATCGATTCGAAAACAGGGGATTTTGGAGATGTTTTTCTAGGAAGAACTTCATCCCGTTTCGTCTAAAGTTAACGATTGGGATCTTCTATGGGAGTTATTTGGAGAATGTTTTGGAGACTTTTAGATAGTTTCCCTTATAGGAAATGATTGGAGTCAAATTGACTAAATTTGAGGAATACCGATTGGATATTATGGTTTATTCTAAGTGGGGAAGCCCACCTTGGTCGGGAGGTTATACTTGGAGATAATGAATTCAATTCATATGAAAGAATGTGAATAATTTTGAGATAATGGATTTAAAAAAAATCCAATCCCAATCCCAATTGGGATAACTTTAAAAAGGTTCATAAACTGAATTGAACCCTATAATGGATGGAGAATAAAAAATGCTATTTGATGTGTATACGGATATAGAAATATCCTTATTGATGATTGACTTGGGAGATATCTCATACAATGGGAATTGCTAATTGAGGTGCATTAGGATATTGAATATCCTTAACTTAAATAGAATTGAAAGACAATTCATACTAGAAGCGACATGAGAGCTTCAAGCGAGAATTAGTATAGCATATACTAAGTGGGGTAAATGTGTGAGTATTGACGATTGGTGTATCATGAGAGAGATATACTAAACAATGATGTTAATCAAATTGCGCCTAAGAGCGTATAATGAAAATAAATATGTTGTTGCAGGTATACCTTATATAATGGTATATCTTTATTATGTGGGATGTATGTATACCTTATATGATGGTGTATATACATGTTAAGCATACCCCCTCCTTGCTATCATTGGGAAGTTTCGTGCGTAGAGGGTGAGCATTATGACTAGAAAAGCAGGATGTGGATATTCCCCAGGTCATAGTCGTCCTTTGTGGTCAGCAAATGACATATATATATATATTTATTTATTTTGGGGGTGAGAGGTCGTGGGTATGTGTCGCTCTCACTTACCGGTTAGGAACTATGACCGCTTCTCGGACGTTGTGTGCGTGAGTAGATCACGAGGTGGGTGTCGTTGAACCCCACCAGGTGGCCCCAGTTTGTTACGTATATGGGAAACTGGAAGATGATAGCATGTGAGCATGCGTCCTTCGAGTTATAGCTCGGTTGGATGGTTATTATTGCTTGTGCTTGTATTTGGGTATCAAGGGCATAATGGACCTCAACGACCTACATTGCTAGGATTAGTGTATCGGGGGGGGGGGGGGGGTTCCTTGTTTGGATTTCGCCTCGGCGAGACGTCCCACGCACGAACCTCAGTGTAATGTTGGAACTTGGGGATAAGTTTAGTCCTTAATGCTCATAATTATATATATATATATATATATATATCACCTATCCCGACGATCGGCAGTGCCAGTAGTGGTGTAACGGGAGGGTTCCTTGTTTGGATTTCGTCTCGACGAGACGTCCCACGCATGAAACGCCGTGTACTGTTGAGAATTGGGAATATTAATTAATTAAAATTGGATAATAATCATTTGGGTTACATGCATCTTGCATTGAGGACATAATGAGCCCCGATGATCGATACGATCATGAGTAGTGTAACGGGGGGGGGGGGGGGGTTCCTTGTTTGGATTTCGCTTTGGCGAGACGTCCCACGCACGAAACGCAACGCCGTATTGAGAATCGGGAGGAGTTTAGTCCTTAACTCTTGATGCTAATAACTCATATAATAATTATATATGGTTTCATGCCTAATAAGGGCATCTCTAGAATATAAATTCTAGTAAATGAGATTGTTGATGTATTGTGATGATGTGGACATGATTGGATCATGTAACTTTATATGTTCAACAAATGAACATTATAAAGATAACTATAACGATTATATTAAAGTTAGTATTTATAACTTTTAATTATGGAAATAAATGTATTGGGAGATAGGTTAGATGATTTCACTTAAATACTTCTTTTGGGTTTAAGTTAGAATCCTCTTACTTAAATTAGAATCGGACATCCATTTGGAGAACACGTGCATACGTTTAGTGCGCGCTTTAGATGAGAGGTGAGTTGAATTGTTATGGAGAGTTCGATTCCAGCTAAATCACGTAATAATGCATTTATAATTATTATGCATTTTAATACACTTGCTATAAAATGTTTTTCAAACTCGGGCTCTGACCCGTTTATATTTTTCTTCCCCCATGTATACATATTGTACTACTTCAGGTGTTCCTCCGCAAGGACGCCTTTGATGTTCATCCATCCGGTATTTGTGGAGCTGCAGCAGTAGCGGACTGTTGCGGCATTTTTCTTTAGTCGATTCCTATCTTGTACATCTAGATGTGGATCCAGTTTGTATATTGAGTTAGTATTCAAGGTGTTGTAGATTAACACTTTTCTATTTTATTTCTCATATTTGTATTGTCTGTTACCCGACAGCATATTCGGGTATTTTATTGGTTCTTTGTATTGCACTCTTGTATATTAATAGAGTTTGCACTTATCACTCATCATAGTTAGATGTTTATTGTTGTTTGAGTTGCATTATTTGGTTTTGTTGTTAAATAAAAAGTTAAAATTTTTTGACAATTCGCACTTAATGATTTCGGGTAGTTAGCCTTATATTATAGTGTTGTATGTTGATGTTGAGACTGTGCCATCTGGGATACCTGATTTATGTAGTATAGGGCTGGCCACCTGTTATTATTTAGAGCGGGTTGTCACAATAGTGGACATACATTGATTTTTATGTGGAGGCATGCCAATACAAGGGTACATTATTTTTTTTTATTTATATGTATTTGTTCAATCAATCCCAAAAATTAGTTGTATTAACTAGGTCGTTGCCAAGGGCCCCTGATTAATCGGGGCTCCAAAATTAAAAAAATAGGTATAAAAAAATCTGTTTTAAAAAAATGTACTTAAGAAAAAAAATTAGAGTTTACCACCAAAAAAATAAACGCACTTGAATACTAAACATTTTTACCACTTAAAAAGGGTGCTTAAAAAAGTCCAAAACTCACTGTAATACTAAACTCACAAAACTTGAGAAACTTTTAATACACTCACCCACCCGCTTTTAACACACTTACTCATAAAATTTGTTGATTTCTATTAGTAATTGGGTAAAAAAAGCATTAAAATAATGTTTAGGTTGATTAGATAAAAAAATGTGAGTTTATAAGGGGTTATAAACTATCAGTTTTTTGCCATTTTTTTAAATAGCAAAATAATTCATTTTTAGGAGTACCCTGAAATGCTAATAACCCATAAAAAAAATTTAGCACAAAATTATTTTTTTATTATTTAAAAAAAATCGTCTGTTAATCCATTTTAACGAAAGACTAAATGATAAAAAAGAAAGAAATTGCACTTAACCCCTTCAACTATATCAAGTTTATGGGTCGCCTCCCTCAATTAAAATACCCGACAAACTCACCCCTTACCTATCAATCCGTTATACATCACCCCCAAAAATCGGGTTCCCGCCTATTTTGAGCACAAATTGACTAAAATACCGCCGGGAAAAAACCCAAACATAAAAAGCAAAAAGAATATTAAAAAAAATATTCCCACCTCTCTCTCTCTCTCTCTCTCCGACCTCTTCTCTCACCTTCCCAACATCTCACACCTCCCCCTTCCCCCACCTAACTCTCCTCCGCCACCATTACCACCACACGAGATGGAGTCGATTCAATCCCAACTGGGATCTTCCAATTCTTTGTAAGTTTTCTTGTTTCATTTGAGCTGAAATTATTTGATTTGTGAGATAGTATGAGAGCTGGCTTGTTGAAAGCTGGTACAAGGTGTATTTGGAAGTGATCCAGGGTGCTTGCAAACTGTTCGATTAAATTACTCAGTTTTTTTTTTCCATATACTGTTCATTGGTGTGTTCCTGTCACTAACTCAATTTTTTTTCACGATGAATGGTGGTGGTCTCTATCAACCTTCGGTATATAAGCTTGTTGGTAACAATTAGGGTCCGTTTGGCAATCCAATTCCAAGGCTTGGAATTTGAATTGGACGCTCAAAATTCAAATTGGCCTTCCAATTCCAATTCCAAGCCTTGGAATTGGGTTGCCAAACGGGCCCTTATAGTTACTAGAAGCTTTGTATGGAGGCCTATTTGCAGGGACAAGATTTATGGGAGCTTATCTCTGTTTCCAGAGGATACTGCTTAAAATGCTGAGTCACAAAGGAAATGGAAGATTAAGTGAGGAAAAGCCTCATTTGCCTTGCGAACGTCGATTAGCGAGGGCTACATCGAGCATGTTCGTGATCAGAATTCACCTAAGCAAGTTTGGGAGACACTCGACCAGTTATTTTCCCAGAAAAATACAATGAGATGGCCCAAGGTAATCTCTCCATTTCAGAATATTTTTTGAAAGTAAAAAATATGTGTGCTGAGATTACAGAGTTGGATACGGAGGGACCTATTAGCAATGCATGTTTGCGTCGTTATCTTATTCGTGGTTTATGACAGGAGTTCATGCCTTTTATCTCTTCTGTGCAAGGGTAGACGAATCGACCCTCTATTATTGAGCTAGAAAATTTATTATCCAACCAGGAAGCATTGATGAAACAGATGTATGACAAGACTCACTCTCCTGTTGAAGATGTACTCTATGTGAAGGGCCAAGGGAAACATAAATTTCCTCTCAAGAATGCAACAAATGATGGCAAGCAGTCAAAAAATGAGGGGGAGTCTGCTGGTCTTTCCAAAGCTTGTTTTAGGTGTGTGAGGCTTGGGCATATAAAGAAGAATTGTCGTGTGAAGGTTGTGTGCAACAGGTGTGGAAAACCGGGACATATCAAACAAAATTGTCGTGTTAAGCTTCCAGGAGCAGATGCCAATGTAGCACATGAAAGGAAATAACCCATAGAACCTAAATGGGAGCAATGTTTTTCCATTGTATCTATTGACCAACCAGTGAATGTGGCTTCTATTCAGCACCAGACCGACGCACATACTAAAGCAACTGGCGCCATAGACTACAAGAAGGACTGGATTATAGATTCTGGTTGCTCCCATCATGCCACAAGCAATGTTTCTCTTCTCTCTGATGTTCGTCCATATATGGGGAAGCGTTATATAGTTACAGCTGATAGCTTGGTACATCCGGTAACCAGTGAAGGTTAGTTTTCTATCAAGGGAGAATGCACGAAGGGTAGCGACGTTGCTTTGAACAATGTCTACCATGTTTCGTGGTTAACAAAGAACCTCGTTTCTGTTTCACAAATCACTGGTTTAGGCAGGTTTGTTCTTTTTGGCCCACATAGTGTTCAGGTTCTTGATAATGTAAAAGGTCTTGATGGTGATGTTCTTTTTGCTGGGAAAAGGAAGCAGTCATTATATATCTTGTCCGCAACCGATGCATATGTTGCCAAGACAAGTCAGAATTCCCGTGCATCTTTGTGGCATGCTCGCTTAGGCCATCTTGGTTATCAATTATTGCAGCAGATCTCAGCTCAGAAGTTGTTACATGGTGTTCCCCTCTTGCCGAAAATTAATCAAGATATGGTATGCCCAGGTTGTCAATATGGTAAGTCTTGTCGCCTTCCTTTCCAGCCTTCTTCTAGTCAAGCATCTACCATGTTTCATTTGGTTCATTCAGATCTCATGGGGCCTACAAGAACACCTAGTTACAATGGGTTCCAGTATGTGATGGTGATCGTTGATGATTTTTCTTGATAAACTTGGGTGTATTTTCTCACCCATAAAACGAAAGCTTTGTCCAAGTTTATTCAGTTCCACATGCTTGTCCAGCGAGAATTTGGGTCGGTCATCAAGTGCTTACGCACCGAGAATGGTGGAGAGTACATGTCCGGATACTTCTTTTCATATTGTGATGAGCATGGGATTCAGCGGCAAATGACATGTCCACAAACCCCTCAACAGAACGGAGTAGCAGAACGCAAGTTAGGACATCTCACCGCTGTGTGCTTGTCGTGGCTGCATGACAAACATCTTCCTAGGGAGTTGTGGGCCGAGGCTATTCAATGTGCTTGCCATGTCATAAACCGCTTGCCTCCATGGCCAGGTACTAAACCGTCTCCATTTGAATATTTATATAAGAATAAATCCAATGTGAGTTATTTTCGAGTATTTGGATCAGTTTGCTATGTCCATGTATCTAAGAGCAGTCGAACTAAACTTGATCCCAAAGCAAGAAAGTGCATTTTTGTAGGCTATGACTCGCAAAGGAAAGGGTGGCGATGTATGGATCTAATCACAAAGAAGTCTATCGTATCTCGAGATGTGGTCTTTGATGAAGTATCAACATACTTTTCTGCTCCAAATGTGCACAATAATATGGCTGATCTTGAGCCTTTTTATCTTGATGTCGATTCCACAGAAATGGGGAGAGCAGATTCTTCATCAGAGGTACACCATCAACTAGATGGTGCTGTGGTTCGGAGGTCGGCTAGGCAAAGAACGCAACCTGAATATTTAACTGACTATCATGTTCAGTTGAATCACTTTATAGTTGTCTCTTGCTTTCTTATGGGTGATGCATATACCGATGAACCCAAATGCTATAATGAAGCCAAAGGTGTTGCTGAATGGAGGAGGCGATGTGTGCCGAAATCGATGCTCTACATAAAAATTCTACATAGGAGCTGGTCCCAAAGCCGCAGGATGTTGAGGTCCTTACTTGTAAATGGGTTTACAAGTTGAAGAAAAATTCTGATGGAACTATTGCAAGGTACAAAGCTCGTTTGGTTGCATGTGGATTTTCTCAGCTGCGGGTTGGATTATGATGAAACTTTCAGCCCTGTTGCTAAGATGGTGACAGTGCGGACTATTCTTTCACTTGCTGTGTGCAGCAACTCGACGTAAATAATGCATTTCTCTACGGCGAGTTGGATCATGATATCTTTATGGATCAGCCCCTGGGATTTGTGTCACAAGAGTTCCCTCATCATGTGTGTCGGCTCAAGAAGGCACTCTATGGACTCAAGCAGGCTCCACGTGCTTGGTATGGTAAGATAGCCCAATATCTTACATTTTGTGACTATACTCTTTCGAATTCAGATCTTAGTCTATTTGTTAAGGTGAAATCATCCATGTATACGATGCTTCTTTTATATGTGGATGATATGATTATTACCGGCGATGACAAAGATGAAATTGTCCATCTTCGTGATGGTTTGTCTATCTGTTTTGAAATGGAGAACTTGAGTGAAGTGCGTTGTTATCTTGATTTAGAAGTGGACAAGTCAGATGGATATTTTGTCTCTTAACGGAGTTATGCAAAATGCTTGCTGATTCGTTTTGGTATGGAAGAGTCAGAAGCTATGACCACTCCTATGGAATCTTGTCTAAAGTTAGAAAACATTGAAGGGGAGCTGCTGGACGATGCAACACAACTTCGACAACTTGTGGGTAGTCTATTTTATTTGACTATCACGAGGCCTGACCTTGCATATTCTGTTGGAGTTGTGTCTCAGTTTATGGGCCAGCCATGTGTTGGCCATTTGATTGCGGCACAACGAATTCTCCATTACGTCAAGAGCACTTTAGGCTATGGGTTGATGTACCGGCACAATGTAAATTTCTTCTTATATGGGTTTACCGATGCGGATTGGGCAGGTGATGTCACTGATAGGCACTCTACAACAGGTTATTGCTTCAGTACAGGCTCAGCTGTGGTGTCTTGGTGCAGCAAAAAGCAGGCTAGTGTCACCCTTCCAAGTACCGAAGCTGAGTATGTGGCTGCTACCATGGCCACTCAAGAGTCTGCTTGGCTTAAGAGGCTTCTTAACTAATTGAATTCAGCCGTGGATTATCCGGTACCAATTCGATTTGATAATGAGAGCACTATTAAGCTAGCTAGAAACCCAGTGTTTCATGCTCACACAAAACACATCGAAACACATCACCATTTTGTTCGAGAGAAAGTGCTATCTCATGAGATCGATTTACAGAAAGTTCGAAGCAATGACCAGGTTGCAGATGTTTTCACTAAGGCGCTTTCAAGGGCTAAATTTGAAAAGTTCGGTGATGATGTTGGTCTTATGGATCGTAAGTCTTAACTGAGGGGGAGTGTCACAAATTAGTGCAGACTCACCACCATGTCCTGTTCTTTAGGAGCACCTGATGTTGTGGTCAGTTTAGTTGATTTAGTCTTCAGTATTTTTAGGGTTTCAGTTTAGTCATGGTTAGTTGAATAAATAAGGAGCACGTGATGGTTTTATTCAGTCCAAGTTAGTTGAGTATTCATAGGGAAAGTTTATCATAAATAGCTGGTGTAACTTCAAGTTTTATCATCATTTCAATGATGTTTTTTTTCAGTGAGTAATTAAATCGGTTTCTACTTCTTAAATTGTGTTCTTTGTACCAAGTTTTCTTGTTTCATTTGAGCTGAAATTATTTGATTTGTGAGACTATTAACAGTACTACCAAGAGGAATCAAGAGAACAAAAGCGCCAATTGATGACGTGTTTCTTATTTATCACCCAAAATAAGAAATGTTCTTTAACGGGTTATTTGTGTTGATTGATGGTGTTGCGGTGGTGTCGTTTGGTGGTATTGGGTTGTGGTGGTTTAAAGGGGTATTTGTGTTAAATTGGGATTATTAGGTATTTATTGATGGTGATTGGGAATAGCTCCAGCAGTGGTGTTAGGATCTTGTAGGCGTGTCAGGTTCTAGCCTAACCTAAGTAGCAAAACAATGGTAGAATTAAAAGAAATGAGGTGAATTAAGACGAATGAAAGAGAGATCGAGGAAGAGAGAGAAAGAGAGAGATTTACAGAGAAGAACAAAATTGTATATTCATCAACCTAGCAACTATTACAACCTAACCTCCTTATAAGGAGTAATCAACACAACCTACTTATCTAATCAACCATGTGGGGATTACAGTTATAATATAAATAAAAACTTCTGGATACCTAATTGTTGAACTGAAATTAACTAAATCTCAGAAGAGATTAACTAGCATTAAAATTAAGTTTGGTTGTCTCCAATCACCTGACATACCCCTTCCCTTAAAAAAAATCATTGTCCTCAAGGATCTAATTGAGGGTATTGGCTATTAGTTTGATCATAGTCCTCCCACGATGCCTATTCTAGTTGAGTGGTTGAACCATTAGACCAAGAATTGGTGTACTGGGAGGTTTCCCCTGCGAATGACACGCCTGTCCAGTATTACCACATAATCTACCCTCATCTATCCTTAATCAACTGTAGGCAATGTTGCTTCTGGTACCTTATGTTCCCCAACTTTCTTCTTCGACATTGACATATGAAAAGTGGGATGTATGGCAGATTCTAAGGGTAAATTCAATTTGTATGCTATTGTGCCTATCTTTTCCACAATATGATAAGATCCATAGAATTTTGAAGCCAATTCCAAGTCCCTTCTCATTGATAGAGTGGTATGACTGTACAGTTGAAGCCTAAGATAGACCCACTTCCCCACACTAAAAGACCTTTATGCCCTTTCTGTCATTATAAATCTTCATTCTTTCCTTAGCCAGATCTAGGCTTTCTGTTAATAGCTCGAACATCACCCTTCTTTCTTCTAAAAATTGGGGTGGAGGGTAGCCATACAATGCCTAAAATGGGGGAGGTCTGTTTGTCAGTGTGGTAAGTGGAATTGCACCACCATTCTCAACTTGATAGCCAATTAGCCAGCTTTTTAGGCCTATAACCAATCATACACCTTCAATACTGCTCCGGGCATTGGTTGATCCTCTCAATTTACCCATCAGACTTTGGATGGTAGGCTGAGGAGTGATGTAACTTAGTTCCTATCAGTTTGAATAGCTGCACCCAAAACCGACTTAAAAAATTGATATTAATGTTTTGTCTTTGTTTTGTGTAAACATTAATCTAATGTTATACTATTTCTTTCTATTTTGAAGGTTGATTGTATGGTGAAAGTTGAATTCAGGTAATTGTGATGAAGGATCGAACTTAATTAGTGTTACTCAACATGGTGCCGGCTATACCCACGTTCTTTAACTTCCATCAACAGGTTTTTATTTGAAAATATGAATATTAATTTTGGGAGAATGAAGTCTACTTTTGCAAGAAATATAATGAAGATTAATTTTGGGAGAATAATATGTGTAGAACTTTAATGATGTTAGATTTTGTTTCAATTTTGTGGTTAAAAGCTAGATAGTTTATCTTGTACTACATTTTGTTTTGAGAATTTTAATAGATATGAATGAAATATAGTTTTAGATCGGTTTAATATCACCGAAATGTAATGTCATTCCTTTTGTCATGTGTATGTTTAAGTGAAATTTGTGGGCATTGATTCTGCATTGCCATTGGTTGAGCACACTAGTTATTACTAGTGTGTTTATATCTATTTATTTAATGAGAAATTAATATTTTTAAAAAAATATAATGATATTGTTAATGGACTTTAACCATTTAAAATAAAAACATCCGTTACAAATATATGACACTCCCAATCCGTTACAATGTATTTTGTAACGGTTTTATCCGTTACAAATTTTATATTTGTAACGGGTCAAAACCGTTACAATTTAGTAAATTCGTTACTAATATATGTGATGTGTACCAATGCCATATAAGTTAAAAAATAAATTGCAATGGTTTTAGTCTGTCACAATATTAAATTTGTAACGAATTTTATCCATTATAAATTTCGTTAGTAAAATAAATAACACCAATTTTCAAATGGATTTAATCCATTACAAATATTTTTTATAATAGTTTTTGCCCGTTACAATTGACCTATTTTTGTGTAGTGGTCTTGTTTACCTAGGGTAATGTTAGATCATAGTCCGATTCTATTAGAATGTGGGGTATGGAGTGAATGTAGGGCTCCATTCAGATTTGAAAACATGTGGCTCAAGGAGGTGGATTTCATGGACACAGTTAAGGTGTGTTAGCTAAGTTATGTCGTGGAAGGAAATGATAGCTTCAAGTTGGCATTGAATATGGGGCTTCTCAAGGAAGATACTAAACATTGGAATAGAGATGTGTTCGAAAATGTGAGTAAGACTAGTGCGAGGTATATGGAGGAGTTAGGCGTCTAGATGATAAGGAAGGGAGATGCGGGTATTCGGGGGAGGAGAAGAGGTTGAGGGAGGAAAGGAAAGGGGAGATCGGGAAGAGGCTTATTTATGAGAAAAACTGTTGGAGGTAGGAATCGCGAGTGTTGTGGTTAAGAGATGGTGTGGGAACACTAAATTCTTTCACAAAGTGGCTAATTCACATCAGTGTTTTAATCGTATCGGGAAAATTGCAGTGGGTGGGGTAGAGTTTGAAGAGTCTAGCGAGGTGAGGGGGCCATTTCTGAGTTTTACGATGACCCATTTAAAGAGGAGAAAGAGTGGTTCCCATCTCTAGATGGGCCGAGTTTGGTAGCATCACCAGGGATGATACTGAGATGTTAAAGGGGCCATTCATATGGGAGGAGATCGTGCATGTGTTGAATTCTATGAGCAGTGATGAGTTTCCCGGCCAGAAGGATTTATGATGTCTCTCTTTTAGCATTGTTGGTCAGTTGTCAGAGGGGATAATATGGCATTATTTTGCGAGTTCAATAATATAGGCTATTTCTCGAGGAGTTTGAATGCGACATTCATAACGTTGATCTCCAATAAGGGGAGTCGATTGGTGTTCATGATTACAAACCAATCAGTCTGATTATGAGAGCCTATAAGATTCTTGCCAAGGCGTTATTAGTTAGACTTAGGAAAGTTAATGACACTCTAATCTCTGAATCCTACCTTCGTCGGTGGAAGGAAACTATCTGATGCACTTGTAGTGGATAATGAGTATGTAGAATCCAAGCTTAGAAGTTAAGAATCGGCGATTGCATGCAAACTAGACATTGAGAAGGCTTATTATCGTGTCATATGGAGTTTTCTTTTGTACTTATTGTAGAGGATGGGGTTCGAAGAGAGGCGGTGCTGCTGAATCAAGAGGTGCATTCCTACTGTTAGGTTCTTAGTTATGATTAACGGGGTGATAGAGGATTTCTTCCCCAACTCGCGAGGGCTTTGATTGGGAGATCTGTTATATTCATTTTTGTTCATATTAGTGGTGGAGGCATTTAGTCGGCTGGTGGGATGCGCGGTTGAGGCGGGGTGGATCAACTGATTTTTGATTAATCCCCCAAATTCGAATTCAATAATAACATCCCATTTACTATTTGCCAATGATACAATTGTTTTTTGTAAGGAAGATGAGGACTATGTGAGAGGATTAAGATTACTTCTTATTCACTTTGAGGCAGTGCTGAATCTCTATATTAATGAGGGGAAATGTGAAATGATTTCAACAGGGGGAAAGGAACATGGAAGGTCTGGCCGAAACGCTTGGTTATAGGATTGATAATCTCACCTCATCGTATCTAGGTTTGCCAATTGGGTCTAAATTTAAGTCTAAAGTGATATGGGATCCGATTTTAGAGAGAATGAAAAGGAGGCTGTTAGGGTGGAAGGATTATTATCTATCGAAAGGTGGTAGGTTGATTTTGATTAAAAGTACGTTATCTAGTCTACCTACTTACTTATTGTCCATCTTGCCGTTACCGTGTTCAGTGCGTAAGAAGATGGAAAAGATGATGAGAGACTTTTTGTGGAGAGGTAATGAGGATAAATTTAAATATTGTCTAGTGGGGTGAGAGGAGGATTGTAAAACAATTAAAAAAGTGGGAGAGGGAGTGAAGAACCTAGAGGATTTTAACAAAGTGTTATTAGGAAAGTGGCTGTGGAGATTTCCTGTAGAAATAACTGATTTTGGATGAGAGAAGTGGGAGTTAGAGGGGGTCGTACGCATATTGGGTGGGGTCCGAGAGTGGGACGATTTTCCCATGGGCTGGGTTTGTGGAATTATATTTCGAAAGAGTGGGAGGAATTCTCTAGATACATAGAGTTTAAATTAGGGAAAGGTAATAGGATTAGGATCTGGAAGGCCGATGAGGAAATAATGGATCTTTACATGATAGTTTCGTGGTACCTTCATCTTAGGGGAGATATAGGTGGACTGGTTGCAGATCACATCACGATGATTAGGGATCAAATGGTGTGTAATTCTAAGTTTAGATTACTGTTATGGGATTATGAACTCGAGGAGGCTGATGCATTTTTTGAATAGTTGAAATCGGCCCCGCGGTCGTCGAGTAGGGATGATGAGTTGATATGGCAAGGGGGTCTTTATGGTGAGAGGATATTATTCCACTTCGAGTGGAAATAAAGACAAATAGCTTATTTCCATTATAAACAAATATGAAAGTATAAGGCCCCTACTCTTGTTCTTTGTTTGGACCGCGTTTGGACCGCAACAAGACGAGATATATTGACATCCAAAGGCTTGCAGAAGAGAAGCCATTTAATGGTTAGTCGCTGCTGGGTGCGTAAGGAGGCAGAAGAGACGACCAATCATTTAATTTTATATTGTTAGGTCACGAGGAGTCCATGGGCTGTCTTCCTATACCTTAGTTGAATTCTATGGGTAATGCTCGAGATGGTGAGGGCTATATTGTGGCATGGTACCCCCTAAAGTGGTAGAAGGGAGTTAGAAAAATGTGAGTCTAGTCCCATACTGTATCTTCTGGACGATTTGATAAGAGAAAAATTTAAGATGTTTTGAAGGCCGGGAGATTACGGTAACTAGAATTCATTACCTATTTCTAAGTACATTACTGAGTTGGGTTAAGCAAAGACATGTCACGTTTCTTCCTAACTTGATAGAGTTTGTGGAAGATTTGCTAAGATTCATGTAGTTCAGGTAGATCTTTGGTGGTAATATTTTTTGGGTTCTTTTTTCTAGATCGTAGGATATACTCCCTCTGTCCCTTATCGGTTGGTTTTTATATATCATTTATTTATTAAAAAAAGGCACCCATATCTTTGAAGTTCAAATTTGTCATTTTTCAACCTTCTCCCTTCCTTATTCATATATTTCTCTCTCTAGAACCCTCAAACCCATTTCAACATCAAACAACATACTATCACCATCTCCACCACATACAATCACAATCTCCACCACTGCACCACCACCAAAACCACCAATGCAACAATCTTTGTGTATGAGTGCACACGTGTATATATTTTCTCTCTTATTAACTTTTCTCACAAAAAAACATAGTATAAAAAATATGTACTTAATCAATGAATGACCTTGAAAAACATTATTTTTATAATTCAACCCACAGACAACTTAAAATAAATTACATTGTAACATATTATTCAAAATATAGTTAAAACATTGAAAAAACATCAAAGTTTCTAAAATCTGCAACTTCGTTACCCCGATCCTGAAAACTTCCCCCAAATTTGGGGCTTGGACCCAAAAATTTAGCCTCGGATTGGGGATCTATACCTCGAAATTTAACCCAGATTAGGGATTTGAATTCAGAGTGGATTCAGTAATAAAATTACAATATTTGACCTATTCGGGACTTGGACTCCAAAATTTTGCCCCAAAATCGAAGCTTGGACACCGACAATGTAGACCTATATTATTTTTTTATTTTTATCCCAATTCGGGGCTTAGAACCCAACTTTCATCATCATTTCTAGGATCGGGAGAATGAATTTGCAGGTTTGAGGAACTTTTCTTTTTTTGGAGTGTTATTTGAATTTTATGTGAGATATACTTTATTTTAAGTTATATATGAGTTAAATATGAAGCGAAAATATTTATTTGAGTCCTTTTTCATTTCAAATATAAATTTTGTCATGATTAAGGTTCTTTGTACATGTGAGAGAGACAAAGAGAAAGATGGTTGAGAAAAAAAAATAAAAATATGAGTTATTAGAGATTAGAAAAAATAAAATGAAACCATATTAAAAATTAATATAAACTATTTATAAGATGACAATAACATACTAGTACCTAGTACAAAACAAGATATTAGTAGTGCCTAGTCCGAAACAAACTTGCACATGCTTTCCAACCACGCAATCTCCAATTTTAAATACAAAAAAGTTCATTTCTTAATTTTTACAAAGAGAATAAAGAAGAGGCTTGAGGATGAGGTAACCTCCTTATCTAAGACCCTAATTTCATTGTTATTCAAAATCTGATTAAGCAAATAGTCCTCAATTTTCTGTGTGTATCTATTATCTTTCTATATGTGTGTGTACGTAACATATACATACACTAACAAGCCTACAATATTTTTAGTCATTTTATGTTAAAAAACTATAAATGTTGTAATATATCAATATCTCATAATTATATATTCACGTGTTAATATAACTCATTATAGTGATATAATTGTCAATTTTAGAAATTACACCAAAACAAAATACAAAACGAATCGAAATTGATAGGATCTGTCGCATTCGTATCGTGTTTGTGTCCCCAAAATCCTTGTCGGGTCGTGTTGGGACGAAACTCGTTACGAAGACACGAATTGCCGCCCCTAAGATTTATAAATGGGACCAAAATGTACGGGGTACTTACTTATATTGTATATTTTGGTTAGGATACATGTTTTAAACACGAATGACAAGATACTTTTACAAAGAGTAGTTCTATTTTGACTTATTTTTGTCAGAATTTTCATAGACAAATTGACATGGTGGGATTTTATTGGTTGGTTTTTAGGCCCCCCCAAAACCAACCAATCAAATCCCGCCACGTCAGTTTGTCCATCAAAATTCAGTCAAAAATTCTTGCACAATAGCATTTTAGTTTTACAAATAAAGCATAGTTTTTTAGGCTCAACTCAATGGTTGGTAATTTTTTTGGGTTATTCAATGGAAAGTTCCTCATTATTTTTTTAATTAACGTTTAGATTAAATCTTTTTATTTTGTTCCAAATATTCTCTGACCATATAAAACACTCACAAACACTATTTCCTCTCTTATCCTAAACTCCGAAAAAATTTGTCAAAAAATAGACAGATGACTTTTTGGAAAAGAAAAAAAGGTGGACCATGCGCAAATTATACTTAGCTCCTAATGGCTAAACATTAATTTTCCCATTTTTTTTGGTCAATGACATCTTTAATTTACACCCGATTTTTATCAATGTATACATTAAATTTTTTAATGTGTACAAAGTCATTTTTGGGAAAAAATGTAATTTATACATGAAGTTTTATAATATATAGACAAATTTTTGTAATATGCACGTGTTAAGTTCGTGTATACCGGATGAGGGGTCTTAGTGCCAAGAATATGTAAGTGGGCTAAACCAAAAAATATTATTGGTTAGGAACTAAAATGGAAAACTCCTAAAAACATTTTAGTAAAATGTTTAGTGTACAAGGCACAATGTATAGCTATAAAGAGGCATACGTTTTACCAAAATGAAAAACTTTGAAAAGTAACTTATCGTCCGTGTTTTAAAAACTGAGTAAAGCTAGGTAAGTACTTGATAACTTTTAGTAAATAATCCCTGTAATTAATAGTGTACTTAATAGTACATACAGTTTCACATCGACGTATTTTGGGTAAACAAAAATGCTAGACCGACACAGATTTGCGACACATAGGGGTACGACATAGAGACGTGTCGCACCTTGATTGGTTATTGCGATATGAATGTGGATCCGCGTCAGCAGTACTAGCCAGTACGGGTGAGGCACGTCACCGTGTCGTACAAAATATGTCGCAAATCTGTGTTGGCGTAGAAGGACTCTTGGGAAAAATGAGGTTTTGTATTGTAAAGGCGAGAGCGACTAACATCAAAGGAGTCTAAAAATATGAACTTTTTACTGGGTAAATGTAAAATTTGTAACGAAGTTTAATAAAAGAGGGTTTCTCAACAGAGATAATAAGAGGGTGACACCTTGCTTGCATCCCCGTTTACTGATAAAAAAAGAGATGATAAGAGGCATGATGTGTGGAAGTAGGGTAGTTAAGTTATAGTTTTGCGCCCTATAGCAGCTCCAGATGCTATTTTATTATTTTCAAACCAATAAGGGTTGTATCTATGAACTTTAAGTTATGCTTTATAATTTAAAATTATATGAGGTAGTATGATGTGAATTAGCATGTGAGCTTGCTAATTCACATCATACTACCTCAGGGGTTTATAGATGGCCAAATGACTAGGAACCTTTGTTGGAAATCATCCAATTTTAATGAATTGAAGAGTTTGTTAACACTTGCAATGAATTGAAGTTCTTTGCAAGTGGATGTTGTAGTGATGCGCTTGGTGTAAAGAGAGTATAATATATTGAATTTTCACTACCGTGTTATTTATAGATAATACAATGGTTCTTACTTTAGTGTCAAAACTTCTACTAGATCAAGTTGACACATGGAAAAATGAAACACGACACGAAATTATCACTTAATGCATTGACAGGTGACGAGTTTTGGGTCATAAATGAGTTTACTTGTCAATCATGTTAACACAACTAAGAGACATGAACTTCACCATACATGACACGATAGTGAATACATGATTTTACCATGAGACGAAATTGGAATGTCACGAGCTATACAGGGCTCTAATGAATCGGGTATATTTTGAGCAATTTATTATACGTACCTAGTACGTCACGACACGAGGAGTTTGAATGCGACATTCATAACGTTGATCTCCAATAAGGGGAGTCGATTGAAAATCATGATTACAAACCAATCAGCCTGATTATGAGAGCCTATAAGATTCTTGCCAAGGTGTTATCAGTTAGACTTATGAAAGTTATTGACACTCTAATCTCTGAATCCTACCTTCGTCGGTGGAAGGAAACTATCTGATGCACTTATAGTGGATAATGAGTACGTAGAATCCAAGCTTAGAAGTTAAGAATTGGCGATTGCATGCAAACTAGACATTGAGAAGGCTTATTATCGTGTCATATGGAGTTTTCCTTTGTACTTATTGTAGAAGATGCAGTTCGAAGAGAGGCGGTGCTGCTGAATCAAGAGGTGCATTTCTACTGTTAGGTTATTAGTTATGATTAATGGGGTGATAGAGGATTTCTTCTCCAACTCGCGAGGGCTTTGACTAGGAGATCCGTTATATTCATTTTTGTTCATATTGGTGGTGAAGGCATTTAGTCGGTTGGTGGGACGCGCGGTTGAGGCGGGGTGGATCAACGAATTTGTGATTAATCCCCCAAATTCGAATTCAATTATGATATCCCATTTACTATTTGCCAATGATACAATTATTTTTTATAAGGAAGATGAGGACTAGGTGGGAGGATTAAGATTACTTCTTATTCACTTTGAGGCAGTGCTGAATCTCTATATTAATGAGGAGAAATGTGAAATGATTCCAACAGGGGGAAAGGAACATGGAAGGTCTGGCCGAAACTCTTCGTTATAGGATTGGTAATCTCACCTCATCGTATCTAGGTTTGCCAATTGGGTGTAAGTTTAAGTCTAAAGTGATATAGGATCCGGTTTTAGAGAGAATGAAAATGAGGCTGTCAGGGTGGAAGGATTATTATCTATCGAAAGGTGGTAGGTTGATTTTGATTGAAAGTATGTTATCTAGTCTACCTACTTACTTATTATCCATCTTGCCGTTACCGTGTTTAGTGCGTAAGAAGATGGAAAAGATGATGATAGACTTTTTGTTGAGAGGTAATGAGGATAAATTTAAATATTGTCTAGTGGGGTGAGAGGAGGATTGTAAACCAATTAAAAAAGAGGGAGAGGGAGTGAAGAACCTAGTGGATTTTAACAAAGTGTTATTAGGAAAGTGGCTGTGGAGATTTCCTGTAGAAAAGAACTTATTTTGGATGAGAGAAGTGGGAGTTAGAAGGGGTCGTACGCATATTGGGCGGGGTCCGAGAGTGGGACGATTTTCCCATGGGCTGGGTTTGTGGAATTACGTTTCGAAAGAGTGGGAGGAATTATCTAGATACGTAGAGTTTAAATCAGGTAAAGGTAATAGGATTAGGTTCTGGAAGGCCGATGGGGAAATAATGGATCTTTACATGATAGTTTTGTGGTACCTTCATCTTAGGGGAGATATACGCGGACTAGTTGCAGATCACATGACGATGATTGTGGATCGAATGGGTGGAATGTTAAGTTTAGATTAGTGTTATGGGATTATGAGCTCGAGGAGGCTGATGCATTTTTTGAATAGTTGAAATCGGCCCTGCGGTCGTCGAGTAGGGATGATGAGTTGATATGGCAAGGGAGTCTTCATGGTGAGAGGATATTATTCCATTTCGAGTGGAAATAGAGACAAATAGCTTATTTCCATTGGAATCAAATATGAAAGTATAAGGCGCCTACTCTTGTTCTTTATTTGGACCGCAACAAGACGAGCTATATTGACATCCAAAGGCTTGCAGAAGAGAAGCCATTTAATGGTTAGTCGCTGCTGGGTGCATAAGGAGGCATAATAAATGACCAATCATTTAATTTTGTATTGTTAGGTCACGAGGAGTCCGTGGGATGTCTTCCTATACCTTAGCCAAATTCTGTGGGTAATGCTCGAGATGGTGAGGGCTATATTAGTGGCATGCCACCTCCCAAAGTGGTGGAAGGGGGTTAGAAAAATGTGAGTCTAGTCCCATACTGTATCTTCTGGATGATTTGACAAGAGAGAAATTTAAGATGTTTTTAAGGCCGGGAGATTACGATAACTAGAATTCATTACCTATTTCTAAGTACATTACTGAGTTGGGTTAAGCAAAGACATGTCACTTTTCTTCCTAACTTGATAGAGTTTGTGAAAGATTTGCTAAGATTCATGTAGTTCAGGTAGATATTTGGTGGTGATCTTTTTTGGGTTCTTTTTTCTAGATCGTAGGATATACTCCCTTTGTCCCTTATCGGTTGGTTTTTATATATCATTTATTTATTAAAAAAAGGCACCCACATCTTTGAAGTTCAAATTTCTCATTTTCCAACCTTCTCCCTTCCTTCTTCGTATATTTCTTTATCTAGAACCTTCAAACCCATTTCAACATCAAACAACATACTATCACCATCTCCACCACATACAATCACAATCTCCACCACTGCATCACCACCAAAACCACCAATGCAACAATCTTTGTGTATGAGTGCACACGTGTATATATTCTCTCTCTTACATTTGTATATATTTTCTCTCTTATTAACTTTTCTCACAAAAAAACATAGTATAAAAAATATGTACTTAATCAATGAATGACCTTGAAAAACATTATTTTTATAATTCAACCCACAGACAACTTAAAATAAATTACATTGTAACATATTATTCAAAATATAGTTAAAACATTGAAAAAACATCAAAGTTTCTAAAATCTGCAACTTCGTTACCCCGATCCTGAAAACTTCCCCCAAATTTGGGGCTTGGACCCAAAAATTTAGCCTCGGATTGGGGATTTATACCTCGAAATTTAACCCAGATTAGGGATTTGAATTCAGAGTGGATTCAGTAATAAAATTACAATATTTGACCTATTCGGGACTTGGACTCCAAAATTTTGCCCCAAAATCGAAGCTTGGACACCGACAATGTAGAGACCTATATTATATTTTTATTTTTATCCCAATTCGGGGCTTAGAACCCAACTTTCATCATCATTTCTAGGATCGGGAGAATGAATTTGCAGGTTTGAGGAACTTTGCTTTTTTTGGAGTGTTATTTGAATTTTATGTGAGATATACTTTATTTTAAGTTAAATATGAAGCGAAAATATTTATTTGAGTCCTTTTTCATTTCAAATATAAATTTTGTCATGATTAGGGTTCTTTGTACATGTGAGAGAGACAAAGAGAAAGATGGTTGAGAAAAAAATAAAAATATGAGTTATAAGAGATTAGAAAAAATAAAATGAAACCAAATAAAAAAATTAATATAAACTATTTATAAGATGACAATAATATACTAGTACCTAGTACAAAACAAGATTTTAGTAGTGCCTAGTCCGAAACAAACTTGCCAACCACGCAATCTCTAATTTTAAATACAAAAAAACGTTCATTCTCTTAATTTTTACAAAGAGAATAAAGAAGAGGCTTGAGGATGAGGTAACCTCCTTATCTGAAACCCTAATTTCATTGTTATTCAAAATCTGATCAAGCAACTACTCCTCAATTTTCTGTGTGTATCTATTATCTTTCTATATGTGTGTGTACGTAAGATATACATACACTAACAAACCTACAATATTTTTAGTCATTTTATGCTAAATAACTATAAATGTTGTAATATATCAATATTTCATAATTATATATTTACGTGATAATATAACCCATTATAGTGCTGTAGTTGTCAATTTTAGAAATTACATGAAAACACAACATAGAATGAACCGAAACTGATAGGATCTGTTGCATTCGTGTTGTGTTTGTGTCCCCAAAATCCTTGTCGGATGGTGTTGGGATGAACCCGTCACAAAAACCCGAATTGCTACCCCTAGGATTTATAACTGTGGCCAAAATGTACGGTGTACTTACTTATATTGTATATTTTGGTTAGGATACATGTTTTAAACACGAATGGCAAGATACTTTTACAAAGAGAGTAGTTCTATTTTGACAGAATTTTTGACAGAATTTTTGACAGAATTTTCATAGACAAAATGATGTGGCGGGCTTTTATTGGTTGGTTTTTGGGGTTCCAAACCAACCAATAAAAGCCCTCCACATCAGTTTGTCCATCAAAATTCAGTCAAAAATTCTGGCACAATGGCATTTTTGTTTTACAAATAAAGCATAGTTTTTTTAGGCTCAACTCCATGGTTGGCAATTTTTTTGGGTTCTTCAATGGAAAGTCTCTCGTTATTTTGTTAATTAATGTTTAGTTTAAATCTTTTTATTTTGTACCAAATATTCTCTCACAATATAAAACACTCACAAACACTATTTCTTCTCTTATCCTAAACTCCGAAAAAATTTGTCTAAAAATAAACAGACGACTTTTTGGAAAAGAAAAATATAAGGTGGATGCGCAAATTATACTTAGTTCCTAATGACTAAACATTAATTTTCCCAATTTTTTTGGTCAATGACACCTTTAATTTATACCCGATTTTTATCAATGTATACATTATATTTTTTGTTGTGTAGGTCATTTTTGGGAAAAAATGTAATTTATACATGAAATTTTATAATATGTACACAAATTTTTGTAATATACACGTGTTAAGTTCGTGTATACCGGATGAGGGGTCTTAGTGCCAAGAATATGTAAGTGAGCTAAACCAAAAAGTATTATTGGTTAGGAACTAAAATGGAAAACTCCTAAAAACATTGCAGTAAAATGTTTAGTGTACAAAGCACAATGTATAGCTGTAAAGAGGCCTACGTTTTACCAAAATGAAAAACTTTGAAAAGTATCTTATCGTTCGTGTTTTAAAAAACTGAGTAAAGCTAGGTAAGTACATGATAACTTTTAGTAAATAATCCCTATAATTAATAGTGTACTTAATAGTACATACAGTTTCACATCGACGTATTTTGGGTAAACAAAAATGCTAGACCGACACAGATTTGTGACACATAGAGGTGCGACACAGTGACGTGTTGCACTGTGATTTTTTATTGTCTTACGAATGTGGGTCCGCGCCAGCGGTACTAGCCAGTACGGGTGAGACACGTCACCGTGTCGCACAAAATATGTCGCAAATCTGTGTCGACATAGAAGGACTCTTGGGCAAAATGAGGTTTCGTATTGTAAAGGCGAGAGGGACTAACATCAAAGGAGTCTAAAAATATGAACTTTTTACTGGTTAAATGTAAAATTTGTAACGAAGTTTAATAAAAGAGGGTTTGTCAAAAGAGATAATAAGAGGGTGACCCCTTCGGAAGTCCTCCTGTTGCATCCCCGTTTACTGATAAAAAAAGAGATGATAAGAGACATGATGTGTGGAAGTAGGGTAGTTAAGTTATAGTTTTGCTCCCTATAGCACCCCCGGATGTTATTTTATTATTTTTAAACCAATAAGGGTTATACATATGAACATTAAGTTATGCTTTATAATTTAAAATTATATGAGGTAGTATGATGTGAATTAGCACGTGAGCTTGCTAATTCACATCATACTACCTCAGGGGTTTATAGATGGCCAAATGACAAGGAACATTTATTGGAAATCATCCAATTTTAATAAATTGAAGAGTTTGTTAACACTTGCAATGAATTGAAGTTCTTTGCAGGTGGATGTTGTAGTGACGCGTTTGGTGTAAAGAGAGTATAATATAATGAATTTTCACTACCGTGTTATTTATAGATAATACAATGGTTCTTACTTTAGTGTCAAAACTTGTACTAGATCAAGTTGACAAATGGCAAAATGAAACATGACACGGAATTATCACTTAATGGATCGACCGGTGACGAGTTTTGGGTCATAATGAGTTTACCTGTCAGTCATGTTAACACAACTGAGAGACACGAACTTCGCCATACATGACACGATAGTGATATGGATAGTGAATACACGATTTTACCATGAGACCAAATTGGAATGTCACGAACTATACAGGGCTCTAATGAATCCGGTATATTTTGAGCAGTTTTTATACGTACCTAGTACGTCACGGCACGATCAGTTAATAGGTCTAGTTGCGCACTACTCCTGTTTTCTTTTTTGTTTTGACAGCAAACTGAATTTCATTTATCAAAAGATTCGATTACATCATTGAGAAAACAAGCCTCCAAAAAAACTAGAGGTGTCTCCTCCCAAATTGTGTAATGAGTATTGTTCTTGGCATATTGAGCTAAACAATGAGCTGGCACATTGCCTCTCCTCCTAACAGAGGAAATGTAGCACCTTGGCCCATCTTAGAAATTTTTTACTGCTTCTCCAGTACTTCCATTTTCAGCCCAATCTTCATTTTATATCATCCAACTTCCTAATGACAGTCATATAATCGCCCTCAATATAAGATGAGCATGTTCAGGATCAAGCGGATGCCAAATTCCTTTATAGAGATCCGTAACAAACGCTCCCGAGCTATCCCGGATCACCACCCTAACCCTCACATTTCTACTTTTCAAATTTAGCTGCGTCGAAATTGATTATGAGAGTCCCATCTGGTGGTCGTATCTATTGCAAATGATTTTTTATTGCCAGAACCTTTTTCCTTCTCTTTAAGGCTGAATATTTGCATCGGTTTCAAACACTGCTCCCCGTGGAACATGAGGTTACGATTCCACCAAATAGCCCAAGCTTCGACACAACTGTTCTCAAATTTATACCTTTCCAGCCTCTCCTTCATTTCCCCTGCCTTTAGTCATGTCCTTCTCGGACAGTCCACAAAGGCCCCACACCTCCAATGAAATAGGAAATTTGTGAATGATGTGGTCCAATGAATTGAGACCATTCTGACAAACATAACAAGAGATTTTTTGTGGGTTCATATTCCTTCGCAAGAAAGTCTCGTCGGTTGGAAGCAAATTCGAGTACATCTAAAATAAAAAGTGTTTGATGTTTCATCTCCAAATGGAATTCCAACTATTAGTATTTGACAATGTTTTAAATTGAGTGCAATTGCGCGCTGTTACCTTTTTTGCTATTAAAACAAGAAATTGTGCATTTGTAATAGCGTCTGTCACAAACAGTGTGCGCTATTTCACGATATTGTTCCGATATTTCTATTTCATGCTATTGTTCTCTATTTGCGCTATTTCACATTATTGTTCTATTATTTGTGCTATTTCACGCTATTTGGTGCTATTTTACCCAATTTTGCCAGCGATTTTACCTTTTTTTTTTATTACCCTCATTTTTTCAAAATATGCTTGTTTAAAGGAAAAGAGACTAAAAGTGTCTCATAAGGCAAAAAAGGAAAAAAAACTACTCATTGAAATAGTCGCATATATTGAATTTTATTTTTAATATTCGACCACTTCTCTATTTATCTGTAGTTTAGCTACATGTTGCTTCGCATGAATCGCATGGTTTAGGTATATTTTTAATATTCGATCACATCTCTATTTGTTTGCGTCTCATAAGGCCTTACCCTAGATTGCTAATTTAGCATCGACGTTAATTACATTAGTTACTTGCATTAGACTCGATTGTCCCACTTTCCTTTTGTCCAGAATTGAGAAACCATCCCATTTTGAGCTAATGATGAACAATATTAGGATTATTAGGTAACCAGGGCTCAAACTGAGCATGCAATCTACCTTCTCCAGGGATCCACTGCAAAAACTCTTCCACTTCTTTATTTCTCACCATTCTTTTCCCAACATGAGATGGGTTGGGCTGAATTCTAACAACTGTTGGATGGGATTATTTACAATATTTGGCAATTAGAAACAGTTGTTTAAAATAATTAATCTATGACAGTGTATACTAGCTTGTGGCAGTGTATACTAGTGTGTTGAACATATAGTAGCGTGTCCCAACGTATCCTGAGCATTGGGCATGTCCCAGTGTATCCTCATGTGTCCTCAGTGAATCCCTGCCCGACACATGTCAAATAACGCTTTATAGGTTGGAATGCCACCATAAACAAACACTGAACTTAAATAAAAATGCAGAAGACCATCAAACAACATTTTTTTGCTCTTTTCATGTAGTTGAATGCCCATATTGAACCTTTTCTTAGATTGCCATCATCCTGTTATATATTCTTGAGACTGTACAAATGTTTTTCGATAGGTTGGTATGCTTCACAGCTTGAAATATAGCAGCAGAGCGAGCAAGACAGATTTGGTTTAAAAGCTGAGGAGGGTCTGAACTAAATATTATAGCAGCCACTAAAACAGCATTTAGCAGGGCTTATTTTCTCCCAAGTGTAATTAATACCTTTTATTTTGGATCTTACAAAAAAGAACTCTTAATAATTAGTACACAAAAGTAATTTGTAGTTTGAAGGCCTTAGCATTGAGGATTTGGACCTCATGGATAGGTGTCTGAGTTAATTATTGGAATAGCCATTTGAGTTTACCATGAGGAATATCTAATGTGTATCCCAGATGGTTATTTATATTGTTATATTTATTATTATGTCTTAGATTATTCTTAGTTTTATTTTACACTCTTTAATTAGAACCCTTATTTATTCAGGTTTATTTATCTATAAATAAGGCTATTGGACAACCAATAATTTCAACGAGAATTCACTGATATTTGTGTGATCACATCATTATTGGCCAAGGATCTTTTGTACTTTTACTTGAGAAATTAATCTCAGGGATATATAGCTGGAGATTTTCTTGACAAATATCAAAATTTAAGGAAACGACGATTTTGCTTACAAATTCTTGTAATGAATTCAAATTCTTTGCAAATACATTTTGTAGTGATGAAATTGGTGTAAAGGGAATATTAACATAATGAATGATTGACTTCCATGTTATGAATAACACAATGGTTCTGCTATAATGTACAAATTTGTCCGAGCAGAGTTAAACATAGCGAAATTGGACACGACACAAAGTTATTAGGTAATGGGCCGATACGTAACGGTTTTGGGTCACAGATGAGTGACATGAACGTGGGTATACACGACAAAAACCTGGTATAACATGACACAAGCTATACATGGTTCTTAATGAATAGCGTATGAGTTCTGAAGTTTTTTAGACGAACTGAAAGTGAATATGATACCACCCGCCTGTTGACAAGTTCTAGCATGTTGAAAAACAATATAATTCTTTGATTTTTTTTAAATCAACCTCCTACTGTTGTGCATCAACATTTGATGAAAGTCTAACAGTTTGATGGTAGATTTGGGGTACGAACATGTTTACAATCATTGTTTAGACTTTGAACAATAGGAATTCCATAATAAACTGTTCGATGTATGAAAATATTTACAACTAGTGCTGGTGGTCTATATTAGTACATTCAAGGTTATTCTTCTCATATTTCGCCTAGCGGTCCATAAGGTATTCTAGTTTGTTTGATCTTTTTTTTGGGGTAATTTGGGGTTCTTTTCATTAGCTTATCGTTTTTCCCTTAACATTTGTTGTACCTGTTTTTATAATTCTTCTTCTATCTGCTTCTAAAGTCTTTTCTTCATTTTCTCAATTTTTGGAAAACCTCGCCTGCTAATGTCACTGTATAACCAACACGTAGTTATCACTTAGAACAGAGTGTAAAACATGAGAAAATGGTACCACTGCTACATCGCACATAGTAGGATCTTGCGAATATAGCCAGACCGCGTTGAAATTTTGACACAACGCAACATGATCACGAATTGTGAAATTAGCGGGTTAGGATTGATCATTTCTCAACACGAACCCGAAAGTAACACAAGCCGCAATCACTAATGATAAATGAGTTCGGTTAGTGCCAAGTGAGTAACCCGAAAATGATATGGCTAATGTGTTTAAATGCTTCTGTACGGATAACACATAAAATATTCTTATATTTTGAACTGATATTGTTTTAAGGGGCTTTGTAAATTTAGGACCTATTGTAATATGTATTTTGGAAATAGGACAACAAACATTTTATTTATAGTTTTAGTCCCCATTTTTGAATAAAGCCGCTGGCGCGGACCCATATCCATACAACCAATCACAACATGTCACGTGCCCCTTTAATTTGAAAATAAGGACTAAAAATGAAAACGAAGTGTTAGTTGTCCTATATCCATAATCAATATTATTTGAAGTCCTAAAAGTACATAATTTATTGTTTTAATTATGATAGGATTACATGACGTGATTAATTGAACATTTCAGATTGAATGATACTTGACTAGAATTCGAAATGACGCGACCCGAACATGACATGATTCACACAAAGTCTCATTCCCTAGTTTACAAAAATAGTTTTTTGTTATTTATGATTGTATTTTCAATAGAGTGAAATAAATACATATTAGTGCTCCCATTTTTGTTCGTTTCCTAACAAACTCTTGTTGTTTCAATTGTTTGTACTTGCAGGATCTGCAGTCTACAATCCTACTACGCGTATATCTAGTAACGAAATTATCAACAAAATCTTAAGAAAAACAAATAAATGGAAATGGAGCTGCCATCCTACTTTCCCCACGATGTTGTGGTGGGTATTCTCTCAAGACTACCGGTCAAGTCTCTGTTGCGATTTCGATGTGTTTGCAAGTCATTTCGCTCTTTGATCTCTGATCCCCATTTCGTCAAGATTCACCTCAATCAAGGAGCTAGACAAAAAGAGAAAATTCTTCTTTCCTCAATGACATGGGACCTGTCTATGCCTCTTTACTCCACAGGTGGCCTCATTACCCCATTAGAAAAGATTGATTATGCTTTCCATAGTAGTAATAATAATAATCCACAAGGGTCCATTGGACGTGTGTTTGGTTCTTGCAACGGTTTGTTACTTATAGTTAGTCCCGACACAAAAACATTCTTCCTCTGGAACCCATCTACGCGAGAGTGCAAGGAGGTCTCTAACCCTGCTTATCAGTCAAATGATGTTTATTCAGGGCGCTGTGGTCGAGAGCTCTATGGTCTTGGCAATTCTAAGTTGGTAGTGTTCATACGGAAGTCTGGTCATAACTACGTTCTGGTTTATGTTCTCTGTCTTAAAACTAATATCTGGACGACACGGGTCGAAAACTACTCGTGCCTGTCCAAGGTGAGACACAGAGCCACACTACTGAATGAAATTCTACACTGGGTGTGTAGTGGAGATGATAATGGTTATGAAATCGTCTGTTTTGATCTAGCGGAGGATAAATTCAACGGAAAGATTCCACTACCCGATTTTAGATTCTCGCCTGACATATTTCAGCCCAGCGTTTCAGGGGGTTGCCTTTGTGTAGTTTGTGACGGTTACAGTGACGGAGATCAAGTCGTTGAGGTTTGGGTCATGAAAGAGTATGGAGTCAAAGAGTCGTGGGTAAATTTATTCAATGTCATCTTGGACACTGACTGCTATAATTTTTGTGTGCTGCCTTTTACGCGTAATGGGGATGTTGTGGTCGCCAATGAAATCGCAGAGAAATTGGTGTTCTTCAATCCCGAAACAAACACGTGCAGGGTGATCCCGGTCCCGGTAGATGAAATGCGCCTAGTATCATGTTGTGATGGGACTGATTTTGAGAATAATAATGGGGAGATTGTTGTCACGGAGATGAGTAGAAGGAAGTTTATGGTCTGCAATCCTGAAACGAAAATATTTCGAGTGGTTGATAAAATGCGACTAGTGCCAATTCCGGTTAGGTTGTTCCTCATGCCGTATACGTATGTGGAAAGTCTAGTTTCTGTCCATGGTCTGCAATGAGAGTACACAACGCAAGAGAAACTGATGTTTTAATTTTCTTAATGTTTATTCATATGTTGAATTGAATTCTTTAGCATTTCTATTCCAATATTCGATTCTGTTGCATTATAATTTTTCAATTGAAGTTCTGTTTAGTAATGATTTAGTATTTATATTAGCTTTAGTTTGATGTGTCTGATATGAGTGTTGGATTGGAGTAATAGTTATTGAATTCAGACAATCCAAATTTAATCCAAATTTAGGCATACACTCTCATTCTTCTTTGCAAATTGAACAAGCAGCCAATTAAACAAGCAAAACTCCGTTAGTTGTGTTAACATACATTAGTTTAAAATGTCTACTTTTTTTTGGATATTTTTTTAACTTCCCACCACATTTTATAACAATACTTGTGTTTGCACCCCACCTTTAGTAAAATCCGTTAGTTTGGAAATTAGTGAAAATATTTTTTAAAATCTGGAAATCATGAAAATACATATAAATTATAAAAAAGTATTTAAAAATCCGGAAATAATAGAAAAAACATTTTAAATTACAAAAAATTTATAAAAAAATAGGAAAAAACTTATAAAAAATTGAAAATAATACGGAAAGCATTTACAAAGTATGAAATATATTGAAAAAAATCTCTAATAAATACGGGAATAATATTAAAAAACAATTTAAATAACAAAAAAATATCATTTAAAATTATGAAAAACCCCAAAATGTTTAAAAAATACGGAAATAATCGAAAAATTAATAATCTGTTAAAGGAAAAATTACTTTTTTCTTTAGTGCAAGAATATCTAAGTGGATGTCAGTACCCACACCCTAAATATTATCTTCAATATACTAAATAAAAACAAAAATGCTTCACTAACAAATTACATTATTTAAATCTAATCCCCAACCCCCATTTTTTCAGCATATAAATGATATTTTATACATAAGAAACCTAAACAACAAAATTTCAGTATGCAACTTTTAGCCTCCAATTTTTTAAACTTGTATATATGATCACAAATCCTCAAATTTTAACAGATAAATTTAGCCTCAACAAATTTCAACAACAGATTCTCAACATAGAACTTGAGTTTTTGTTTTGGATATAAATTTCCAGTCCCTCTGAAATTAAATATTTGAAATAATAATAAAAATAAATAAAACATTGTCCTTACTTGTGATTATTGACAAAAGTAGTAAAGTTGTAGAGATACAAAGGCAGAGCAAAATGGTGAATGACACGGTGGAATACTCCAAATGTGAAAAAGAAAAGGAAAAAAAAATAGCTATTTTAGTATTTCCATTTTTTTCTTTAATTTTTTTCAGTTATTTCCAGATTTTTAAAATATTTTGGTGCTTTTCAAAAATTTGAAGTGATATATTTTGTAATTTAAAATGTTCTACTATAATTTAAAATATTTTTTCATATTATTTACAGATTTATATTTTGTTCAATATATTTCATACTTTGTAAATGCTTTACCTATTATTTTAAATTGCTTTACAAGGTTTTCCCTATTTTTTATAAGTTTTTTGCAACTTAAGTTTTTATAAGCTTTTCCCTATTTTTTATATGTTTTTTATAATTTCAAATGTTTTACTATAATTTAAAAAAACTCCTATTATTTTCAAAATTTTAAATGCCTTTTCATAATATACATTTGATTTCTTGATTTTCAGATTTTCAAAATAGTTCTTGTAATTTCCAAAATTTTTAACTATTTTCTATAATATTTAGATGTTAAAATATTTTCAGTGATTTATTATGTTATTTTCATTTTTGTATAACTTTATATTATTTTGGATTAAAATAGGGGTAAGATTGTCTTTTCTAAATTTTTTGACACCAACTAACAAATTTTACTAACGATGGGGTGCAAACACAAAGAAATAAAAAAGTGGGGTGCTACAAAAATATCATTATAAAATATGGGGTGACAAGTTAAAGAAATCCTTTTTTTTCACAAATACATGCGTCAAATGTTATTTTGTTATTTTTATCAAATATGTTCCTTATTTTACAAACATCACTTTGAATATGTTACTTTCTTTACAAATACGTTATTTTTTTTGACAAATATCAGCTTAAAATGTTACTTTTTTTTTACAAATATCAATATAAATGATACATTTTTTTTACTTTTTTTCAAATACGAGTATAAAATACTATTTATTTTATAAATTCAGTTGAACTCTTACTTATTTTTACAAATTTCAGTTTATAATTTTTTTTTGTACAAATTTGATTGTAAAATATTATTTATTTCACAAATTTCAGTTGAGAATGTTAATTATTGTTTCTTTACAAATTTTGTTTAAAATGTCACATTTTCTGTACAACTTTAAATATCAAATGTTATTTATTTTTAAAGTACAGTTGAAAACATTACTTATTTTTTGCTTACAGATTCATTTTGAAAATGCGATCGAGTGGTCGGGTTATAAGTATAAATTGTAGAGTAAGTCACACACACCAAAAAAATATTTAGTCCAAATTTTATTTTGATTAAATTAGGTGAACCTAAACATGCAATATATATGAAAACTAAATTGAAGCCAACAAACCATAAACCACACACCAAAGAAGATAGGATATAAGGAAAAATCCCTTTCGAGCAAAACCTATATCCAACACTATTTACAACTCGGTATTACAGGACGACATCTACAATTATACGAAACCCCACTAAGTGATGCAAAAACATCTTCAATCCCAATTGTCAATAGCAAACGATGCAAATTTAATAATGCCCCACAACAAGCTCCACCTGCCCTGATGTACACCGATCAGCCTCAGGAAATCGTATTCCTATCTTTAACAGTGGATAATTTACTCCACAAGGTTATTTATTTTACTATTTTAAAAATATTTATTTTTCTATTTTAAAAAAATGGACCTCATTCAAGGTCCTCAAACTTAGGGACCTCTCTCTCTCTCTCTCTCTCTCTATATATATATATATATATATATATATACTAGCGGAATGCCCGTGCCTGAAGGCACGACGAAAATTTCCAAAGTACGTAATCGTAAAACCACAACAAAAAATTTCAAAGTACATAATTGCAAAACGACAAAAATATCGTTCCCCAACAAAACAAAGCGTAATTTAAAAAAAATTGACTACAATCTCCTTTGTTTATAGGACTATTCAACCTGCTTAACAAATAACAAATAACAAATAGTCCAATAACAAAAAAATGCGACATGATGCAAAACAAAAAATATAGTTAGTAAAAAATTATATAAACTATGCTAATTAGTATAGCGCAGATTGATGCCTAGAATATGCATTCTTGAATCATCTAAACACGTATAGAAATAAACTTAAAAATATTATCATAGCAGACACCCTGTATTCTTCCATATTTTCAAGCAATTTGTCCCTCAATTGCAAGACCTCGCTGACATTGAACTATATACATCAACCCTAAAAAATATAAAGAGAAATGCCAGGAAGGGAAGAAAGGAAATTTCATCATCTGTTGGTTGACACGAGCACCACCAAACACCAAAGATTGAGAAATTAAAAAAAATAAAGAAATGTGAATAATAGATATCAAAATTAAATAAATGTGACTATTAACAGTAGCAATAGAATTCTACAACAATACTAAAAATTGGACTATGTAATGAGAAATGCAAAGAGTTACCATTTTCCCAAGGTATATCCGAAGATATGAATTATCTTGCTTAAATATCATATAGTATAGAATCATTGTCCAATTTAAGTTTTTTTTCCACGTAAAAATACATTGAAAACATATGAGTTATAAATACCATTCGTGTTATCGGATAAACTAAATTTTGAAGTCAATAGAATACAACAAAAGTGTGATTGCTTTTTATGAGATGGCCCCTCTGCTTCTAGTGTGCAAGTTGGCTATGTAACCTTGATCTCAGTCCCATTTAACTGTTAATGAATGGACGCGAGAGGAGAAGAGTTCACAACGATGTTTTGCAAGCCTGAGGCACCGCAGTCACAACCATAGAAGATCCTAGTGAATGATATGTTTGAAGAAGATTTCAGGGCTACTATTGGTTCCACTTCTTTTATGTTTTTGGTATCCCCTGCAGACCGAGAACCAATACGGGAGATCACAAACACATTTCTCGAAAGAACCAACCAAGGTGTTGTGCTATGGGGGTGGTTCAAAATAAAACCATCACCCATAGAAGGTCTAGGCATCAGTGCCTGCACTTGTGCTGCACTTAGTGCCGCGTTACGATGTCGTGGAACTCGCATTTTTGGATAGTAATGTGACAGATTGAGCCTTCTCTGGAGCTAAATAATCATAAAGGCATACTGGACTGACTTCATGAGGAGTAACCTAGCTTCATGAGGATGATGAACATAATGGGCACAAAAGTGTCGGGGCACTGCATAATGGCTTCCACTTCCAGCTTGATTTTCAAGATTCAAATTTTTCTGCAGGATATTAAAGTATGGTTTGTGATTAGGATATATTGCGAAATGTATGGTATTCAGATCAGAATATTAGAATAAATCAAACATCCCCATTTTTAAAGTCGCTGCAACAAAGCTACCAATAGAATCAACAAAGCTATATTATTAATTCACTAAAACTCATTAGTTTCAATATTTTAAAAAATAGTACAAAGGCTCATAACAGCCACAATGGTTCCACTGTCATAACATCCACAAAATAGTATGAACCCAGTTGCAATTGTTGGGATACACATAAACGAACGTTTATGATCAAGTCACGTGAAGAAGATCTAACAACAAAAATTTGGTTTGATGTTTTAATCACCACTGAATTCAAATTAAGTATTGACAAATCACTGTGTAACTGAACTAAATATATAAAATAGAAAAGCAATGGAATTGATGTTTCAATCACCATAGTAAGTGTCATAAATTTGTAAACTAGTAAATTTAGAAAATCCTCAACATGCATAAAAATTAATGTCAAGTACGATTATGGCTTGTAGATAAGGAATTGATGTGAGTGACTTAACCGCATGAGTCAGCGATCCGTAAACCTTTCCCATGGCTGATTTTTAGTTTTATGGCTCGTCAACTGCTGGCTTCGATATCAAAATGAACACGTGTTCATCATGAGAATCGGTATGTTAAACACCAAAGCTGGAATTCTACTACACCCATATCCATCGAAACCTAATTGACCTCAAAAGTTAAAAGCTCATCATGAATAGACTTTCACCTCTATTCAATAATGCGCATTTGCATATTCACGAATTGAATAAACACCACAAATTAGTAAACATATTGTTGAACAAATATAACATATATGGCTATTTGGTTGTCTTAAAATGATAACAAGTAAAACATATTGGTTGTGTTAAAATTATGATTTCTTCAGTCTAACACAACCAGGTAAAACATATTGGGATTTTGGATAAAATAGATGTGTTAAAGTGATAACCAATATGTGTTAAAATTATGATTTCTTCACTTTAACACAACCAGGTAGAACAAATAAAACATATTGGTTGAGTTAAAATGATAACCAATATGTTTTATCATTTTAGCACAACCACATAGAACAGATAAAACAAATTAGTAAACAAATATCATTTTAACACAACCAGATAAAACATATAGAATAAATTCTATCTGTTATCATTTTAATACAACCAAATATCCAAAATCCCAAAAAATGAGAACCCATAACATCCAAGATATGTTTAAAATGAGAAAATTTTAAACATATTGTTGGGTCAATATTACCAAAATGAAGGTATATATATGTACTTTGCTTTGTGTCAGAGCGGAATAAAGCGAGGAATTTGGGAGTGCCGTCGATACTGCAAAAAACAATATAACCCAAATAAAATAAATGTTATAATGAAGGAAAAAATAAAAAATTAGAATAAATGAATCTGACCTGAAAGTGAATAAATCATATTTTTTGTTATCAGCCTAAAGTCGCCTCTAATTAGAATTTATAAATAGAAACTCAAACATTAATACCACGTCAACACCCAAATAGAATTTATAACCTCAGCGATGTGTTCAGGAGCACCGAAAAACATAAAATTAGAGTTCAAATAATTAAATGTAACTATCTAAACTGATTGTCACTGTTCTGCCCTGGAAGGTCAGCAAACTAAAGATCAACACATGGCCTCATCATATAAGAAACTTATCCATGTTATGATTGTCACTATTTTGCTCTGATTTTCATGTTACCTTGTTTAAAAATACAAATACTTGCATTTTACTTTAGTGTTAAAACTCACAAACTACCTGATTACAAAAACAATTAGAAATATACATCTTCTAATGAACAACTCAATAGTAAAAAAAAAAAAAACATTTAATTGTCTCAATACAGAGAACTATCGGTATAATCTCGTACAAACAATTTATCCAACACCTTGAGATTAGGTTAATAATCAAGTGTCTACACTCTATATACTTGTCTTAAAGATACAAATTTGATAACTACTGGCTTCATAAACCAACTGAGCTAAATTAGTGAAATAGATTAAATAAAAAAACTGACTAGGAAAGCATTGTACATTGTGACACAACTATATCAAATGATGAATGGTATTCTCTAAATGGTTGCTCAAAAAAAATCAAGGAATGGAGATAACAAAAGGAATAACCAGTTAGACCCCGATACGAATTTTCAGTTAGACCCCACATCATTTCGTATAGCATACTTAGAAATATTTGTAGTGGCACATATAACATTGACTGTTATTTGTGGCTCCACCAAACAACACACACATCTCCACAAAATCTATGCACCCATTACCTTGCCTAATAGGATTAGATAGCTCTGTTTTTGAATGATTCTTAAATAAAATACCGTAGACTATAAACATAGTGTAAAAATGCAATGAACAAAAATATAATATGTATCAACCAACATATAGCACAACAACACCATACAGACTTTCACACACATGTTTAATCATATAATTGAACCACCAATGACAAAACTCAGTAAACATTAAGTATAGTTGCCAATTTGCATTGAATTTTATGCAAAAGTCTCCAACATGGCATTGACCAAAAATTACTAAACTGTAAACCATAGATCTAAAATTACTAAACTGCATTGCATTAAACTAAATAACAAATCTATAACTGTAAACCATAGATCTAAAGTTGTATAAACACTAAAGTTATGAACAATTACCATAATGAACATGTAAAGTTGTACTCAATCAGGAATAACCAATTACATAAAATGAAAAATCCTTACAAATTTTAATCTTCAAGTTAAACCTACCAAACATTGTCGTCTAGCACATTTCGTGAGTGAGGATCTTGGTCTCGACCTCTAATATTCTCTTAAACATTGTTGCTTAAAATAGTATGGCCGAAACAAATCAAAGTAGATTTCGATAACATATTCGTGACCTCATCATCACCATTATCGCAACCATAGATAATGTCAAAGATCTCTTCCTACTGTCAAAGACATTTAAGGTGGGTAAAATTTGCACCAAAAAACTAAAGAACTAATAAATGTTATGAAAAAAATATATAATAATAAAGTTGTTCTAGGAACCACTATATACAAAGCTTTGCCAAAATCGCTCACAAAGCTTTGCCTTTGCTTTCAAACACCATCAGCTCAACTTTGGACATTAAAGGCATTTACTGTTCTTATTTTATATAGAAATTACAGTGCTATGCCATTGTTCTGATATAGAAAATAAAAAATGTTAGTAAGCCATTGTACATAAGGTAACATAAATGATATTAACAACAACAAAAAAGACTAATAACTGATCTTTAAAATGAGTAGTTAGCAGCAAAATAATTAAACGCGTGTCAGTATCTTTGGCACACCTCAATGATGCAAAAACATGGGGGAAATTCAACATAGTTATTACTATTGAGTGAATGCTATTGAGTGAGTGCAAAAACATGGTTGGCCTTACCCTAATGTCAAACTACTACAATTATGAGATGGAGTGTTAAAGAGAATCTAACAGGTCAAGAGTGATAGTTAGAGGGAACATTAAACGTGATTTAATGCTTCAAGGGTCAATCAGTAGTAAGCGGGGGTTGGTGACACCGTGATTGTCCTTGCCACAAAACAGTAGTATGCAAGTGAGCATGGACTTCATGGAGAGATTACCTAAATCGGCTGGGGTAGATGTGTCAGGTGCAGCAAGTACTCACAGTTCGTAACTTGCAAACATCCTTTCTCTGCAGAAGAGATTGTCCACACCCTTTATCATTTCTATTCAATTAAACCTTCTTCCCCTTTTGGCCATTTCATACATTTAACCAAAACCATTTTCGTCCAATGGGTTTGAAAGTTAACGGTTGAATTGAAGTATAATCAATTTATCAACTCATGTTAAAGCTGCATATTATTAAGAGTAATTAGCATGCCCAAAATTACAACTTATCAAGGTAATTTGAAACAATAAAGTTATGTAAACATCCAAGGACAGTGATTATACCGAGTTAGTAAAAGTCATATACCAAAATTGTTGATAAAAAATTGTGAAAATTGTAAAATAACAGTTAGTAATTCATTTATATATAAAAGTAAAAATATAGAATACATGGTAATAATTAAAACTTATAACTGGAGGTGCACTTATGGATCAAATCGTATATTCACCTGCAATAAAGTAAAAATATGGAAAAAAAGAAGACTAGATCTGAAAAGGCAACAATATATAATACATGGTAATAATTATAACTTATAACTGGATTTGAATTGGATATAACCATATATTTACCATGCCCAATCTTAAAACCCTAAAATGCATTCCCAACAAATGGAAAAAAATTATTATACATGTGTGTTGTGTATTATACAAATGGTAAAAAACACTTGTCGAGCTTATATTCCCAATTAAAAATCCACAACTAAAATCAAATTGCGATTTCATGTGTGTTCTGTATACAACATATACACATAATAGTATTATACAATTAGAAATGTCCTCGCCAAATAGCAGATCATTACCGATTACATACAATAAGAATTAAACACCCAAAACAATGTATTGTACCATTTAAATCCCTTACCAACTAAAAAAAAACTAACAATTACATCAAAGAAAGATCAACAAACAAATAACAATGCAAGTTAGTACCTACAATATAAACACCAAATTCATGAAAACCCAAGTTAATACTTGCAATTTAAAGACCAAATTCGTGAAAACCCAAGCTAGTTCCTGCAAAATCAAACTTTTACACAAAATGGCACTAAATAAACACCAAATTTATGAGAGACCCTTAAACCATAAAAAAACAAAAAAAAAAACGAATTAGAAAGAGAGAGAGAATACATCTACTACAAATTAGATTTACAAATCTAGACAAAAAAATAGAAACCTAATTCATTTTCAAAATCAAAAGCAAAACCTTAAATTAGTACTTATCTTTCATCAAATTGCAGAACCCTAAAAAAACATAAAACATAAAACGTAATTAGAGAGAGAGAGAGAGGGCGAATACATCTACTGCAAATTAGATCTGCAAATTTAAACAAAACAAATAGAAACCTAACTCATTTTCAAAAGCAAAAGAAAAACCATAAATTAATTATTATCTTTCATCAAAATGCAAAACCCAAAATTAGAATGGAAAAATGGAATGAAGAAGGAGAGACTACATGTTGGATAAAGATAGAGGTGATGGTGGAAGCGTGGAGCTTAGGACTGAGAACGGGAGAAATAAAGAGATGGGTTACCTATTGAAAGAGCTTCAATGGGCAGTGTCGGAGAGGGATGGAGAGAAAGAGTGTGTGTGGTTGATTGACTTGAGTGGGGAGTGGGTATGAATGAAAGATGTCTTTGGAGCGAGATTTTACAAAAACACCCCATATTTTGAATTAAAGTGAAATTGAGAATGAGAAAAGAGGGGGAAACAATCCCAACCCTTCATTTTAGAGGGAGGTGGCAAAACCTAGATCTTTAATTAAGTTATCAACTTATGGAATAGTAAAAACCTTTTGCTCCTTATTATATATATATATATATATATATATACACACATATAATAACTGAGTCTTTGTCGTTTGAAGTCTCGTTAGAAGCTTTCATCAAACGAGCATCGAGCGAGGGCGTATTGTTTTGACTCGCGAGATACACGTTTGATACTAGTTCAACGAAATTGGGCTCTCGTTCAAAAGAGCCGTGTGTCCTTAAAAAAAATATACATTCTCGTTCGAACGATGCCAATTTTTTGTTCGAACATGACGCCGCCTCGAAAATTGTGTTTTGATATTTAAGGCATTTCAGACACATAACTTTTTTAAGAACTCTTTTACGAAAACGATTCTGTATCTGTTTACAATAGTTCCAAAACCCAAAGTTTCACCCTTTGTTTTTAAGATCCAAGAATCATAAATAATATACTTTGAGATCTTATTTGGGCACCTTGTTTATTTCTTCCGTCATAAGAAGAGCTTGTTTTCGTGCGGTGGACTCCGTACATGCTGATTATGGTGAAGAAGTGGTGAATTCCATGTTTCAAATCGTAGACGATTGCTGAGCTACATCGATGGATATCGGGGTGCACGTGGACTCGTGTCCTAGGGGAACTTGCATGGATGGACTCCTACATTACATTGCGAATGAGTGGTTGAAGATAGAAAATCGTCCAAGCTTGTGAGGGATGGAGTTATTGTGTAAGTCTACTGTCTATGCTTTGTAATACCATATTATAGTGCTTGTCTGGATGTGCCGTTTGAGGTTTTTTCCCCTTAGACTTCCTCATACATCGACATCTTGTGATTTATTTATTTTATCTGTTATCAACTAGATGCATGCTAGGATAAAAGATCAAATTGGGAAATTGGATTTCAAAAGAATTGTTTAATCGGCACTAAGTTTAGTTGGGAAAATTTGTTTAAAAGGTTCAATCTTTAAAATTGGAAAAATCTAAAATTTTTTGGACTTGTGTTTATTGGAACCATATTGGCCTATAAGATACAGTGTAGGGGCGTTCTCAAATTGATATCACAACCTGATACACTAAGTTATCATGTAAATCCTTGTTTATCCTATTTAAGTTGGTTTTTATCATTCTCTCTTATTTTTTATCTCTCCATGGATTCCCGTAGTGATAAGTTATCCGATGTGTTTTGTGATGACGATTTTGATATACGAGAGGAGTTTAATGAGCTTCAAAACCGTGCTAAAAAATTAAATCTCTTGAATTTGATGTTTGGAAAACGAATTGAAATTATTGAAAAAGAAAATTGTCATTTTAAAACTGTTATGGAAGTTTTGTAAACAGTTCAAAATCAAAGAGATCTCTTTCGTGAGAAGTTTGTTACCTTGGACCATGACTATAGAACTTTATAAGTGTCCAAGAAAGAGAGTGAGGATAGAGTCCTAGTGTTAGAGAAAGAATTAGATGACTCTAAAATTTAAAAGGTTTGCGTTAGTGCCGTTGATGATAATGATTTGATTAGTGATTTCAAGGCGCGTGAGAAGACTCTTAAGGATAAGTTTGCTTACATTGAGGGGGAGTGAGAGAACTTTCTAGGGGTAATTGAAAATTTAAAGAAGGAGCCCCTAAATCTCGAGGAGTATAATTATTTGCTTGAGTATAAAATATTAAAGTTAAAATCTGATCTAAAAGGCTCAAGTAGTGTTAGTTGAAATGGTATTGGGTTATCCCGTTCTAATGCTTCCGTTGAAAATCCAAAACCATTATTTGTTTTAGAAGGTCCCATTGGTAACATTCCTCGCATTTTCATATGTTCGCATTGTGGTAGGAAAGGTCACCTTAGTGTGTTTTGTTATGATCTTGGAAGAGGTCCTAGGTAGTTTAAGTTATGTGACCCATCGGTTCCTAAAACCCCACGAGTTAGGTATACACCCTCTTGGGTTAGGAAATCCATTTTGGATACACTAAATGTTAGGTTGGTTAATGCTTCACATGCTTGCACGTGATGCTTCACATGCTATATCTTCTCGTTGATTGCTTGCATGGTTTATTTGTCATAATCTAGCTTATGCTTCATGATATATATTTGCTAGTGTTATGACATGTGTACCTTTTGTATTTTTATTTTTCATTATTGAGTCATATTAAATATATAAAAGTATTTTGTTTTGATTTTTTTTTAAATTCAAAAAGATTTTTGGTTTTTGTGTATTTTAGTTCTACACACTTGGAGTGCCATATTGGTGTGTTTAAATCGAATTCATTCCATACTTTCTATGTGACTAGGACATTTGGTTATGATCTTAGATTCTTAGATTGTTCTCAATCATGTTTTCATGGAGTTGTTTTGAACTTGATTTGCTTTACGGATTTGACTTTGCATATGCCTCCGCACACACATGGTCGAGATTTTTGGATTAACTTCATATGTATATTTGAGCTCTATGGGATGTTCTCCCATCAATCTTGTGATGTACATGTTTTGTGACTATGGGAGATTTGTTCATGTAAGAACCATTGCTCATGTGAATTTATTTGATTAGTTTTTGAAAAAATATGAGAGTGCATGAGAAAGGGCTATGAAGGGAGCAAATATCCTTTATGGGAAAGCCACCGTTGTCAAGAGACCAATAAAATATTAAAGGAAATAAAAATAGAAAAAATTCTAAAGTGGGGCCAACATAGTTTTATTTGTTTGATATTCAAAAGAAATAGCTTCAAAAGAATTAAGAATAGAAAAAATATGATATTGTTTATATTTTAATGGTCAACTAAACACCGTTGCATGATTTTATTCCCTTCTCCTTATGCTTAGTTGTGGTATCAAGTTTGTTTTAAAAATTGGTATCTTACGATCACTTATTTAAAGGGGGATTTGATTTTAGGGAGTAATTATTTATGCTATCTTACTTTGTCTATTCCTGAACAAAAAGGGCGAGAAATGGTACCTTTCCTTTGCATGATTAGGATATATTTATCTTATGGGTAGATGTCTTACCTAGGTTGAGGTTATTTAGACATTGTTAGATGTTTATTCATTCGTGGATTTATACTTTTATATTATTTTTTCATTTGAAGGTGTGTTTAAGTGTGCAGGTTATAGGTTTACATCAATGCGACAAAGTTCTTCAAGTAAAGGAAAGCTACTAATGTTTGTGTGTCTCTCAAGCATCTGTACTCTTTTTCCATTTTGGATTGGGGATGAGTATTTTTAGAGAGCTTGATGGCCCATATGATTTTTGTTGGTTTTTCCCCGGAATAGCCAAAGGTGGAGATTTGTAAGGACAAATTTTCAATTGAGTCAATTTGTATGTAATTGGTATTATTTTGGACAAAATGTTTGAGTTGTGGGATAGACTTTGTATCGTTGATCCCATGAGCCTATGACGTTGTTTGATGAAGACGTAGTGGTCAAGCTTCAGAGAGTGGATGGATATTTAAAAGTTCTGTTTGTCATTCCAAGTTTGTCTTCATGTTTATTGAGGATCTCGCAGGTATGAATGCATATAATTTATGAATCCTTGGAATTTTTCTTTAAGGGTGTTACGTTTTATTTAAAATCGTTTGAACATATTTTTTTAATAGTTTGTAGAAAATAATTTTTTCGTGTTTGATCGTTCAAACGAAATATAAGCATCGTTAGAATGAAATATGTTTCTCATTCGAACGAAGTTTGTAAGTCGTTCGAACGACTGAGTCTTTTTTGTTTCAAGTCTCGCTAGAAGCTTTCATCAAATGAGCATCGAGAGAGGTCTTAATGTTATGACTCGCGAGATACACGCTTGATACTGGTTTAAACAATATTGAGCTCTCGTTCAAACGAGTTGTGTGTAATTCAAACAAGATAGGCATTCTCGTTTGAACAAGGCGAGTTTTTCATTCGTATGTGACATCGCCTTGAACATCGTATTTTCATATTTTAGCCGTTTCAGACTCATAATTATTTTAAGAACTCTTTTGCGAAAATGATTTTGCATCTGCTTACAAAAGTTCCAAAACCCAAAGTTTCACCCTTTGTTTTCAAGATCCAAGAATCATAAATTATATACTTTAAGATCTTATTTGGGCACTTTTTTTTTTTATTTCTTCCATTGTAAGAAGAACCTATTTTCGTTTGGTGGACTCTGTATGTGGTGATTACGGTGAGGAAGTGGTGGATTCTGTGTTCTGAATCATAGATGGTTGCGTAGCATCATCGGTGGATATCGGGGTGCACATGGACTCGTGTGCTGTGGAATCCTACGTTGCACTGCGGAGGAGAGGTTGAATATAGAAGAGCGTCAAGGCTTATGGGGGATTGAGTAGTTGTGCAATTATACAGTCTATGCTTTGTAAAACCATATCATAGTTATTGTTTGACTGGGTCATCCGAGGTTTTTTTCCCTTAGTGGTTTCCTCGTACATCGGCATCTTACGATTTTTTTTTATCTACTACCACCTAGATGCATGTTTAGGATAAAAGATAAAATTGGGTAAATTGGATTTCAAAATAACTATTTAATTGGTGCTAAGTTTAATTGGGAAAACTTGTTTAAAAGGTTTAATCTTTAAAATTGAAAAAATATAAAATTTTGTTAGACTTATGTTTATTAGAACCATCCTGGCCTATAGAATACACTGTAGGGGCGTTCTCAGATTGTATTCTTCGTGGTTTGATAAAGTGATCTTAAATCATCTAAGGGATTTCGATTGAAAAAACAATAGAGTTTGAACAGTAAGAGATGTCTAAAAGACTTTGATCAGAACGCAGTTTCACATCTCTATATATAGGGAGAACAATCTCCAAGAGATAGGTATGAAAGATTACATTTGAAACTTGCTAAAGACTAATTTTTTGTGTACTCGTTCAAATGAATGACCATCTCATTAGAACGAAGTACCCTTTCTCGTTCGAACATACATCAAATGATTAATCCAACGAGATTCCAAAACATGTCAAATGATTCGATAATTAATCTCGTTCGAACGAAGTTGAAGATGTTCGAACGAGGTATATGAACTCGTTCAAACGATGTCCAAATGATAAATATTCTAACGACTTAGAGAAATTTTCAAAAACAAATTTAAAACATTTGAAAAACTATTTTTAGTTTTCCAACTCTTTTAAAATACCACTGAACGAAAAGATTACACATAAACAACCTCATAAAAATTCTCCAATAAATGTAGTGAAGAGTATGGCCAGAAACTTGCCTTTACTTAAAGTCTTGAGAATGTTCATGATGATGAAGTGGGGTGTAACCAGATAAGCCAAACTAAAATAGATGAAAAGCAATTGTAAATCTTGCTATTACAAATATCCTCCTTTGGCTATTCCAGTACAAAACACAAATAAAAAATAAATAACCCCTAAGACAAGTTCAACTAATGCCTTCAAAACCCAAAAAGGAAAAGACACTTGTGACATTGTCTTCAATAAAAAAATCTTCATTATGTAGATCATAAAATCATCAAGGCGAAAAAGACCTGCACATATGAAGCAAAAGAAATACTGTGACGCATGTAGTTTAAAAAACATAAAATCTCCCCCTCAATATTTTCTCCCCCTTTTTATCCATTATGGACAAAGGTTAAGAAACCAATTATGAAATGTTAACATCACTAGAATCCAAATATAAAATATCATCACAAAGAATAAACAATGAAGAATATGCGATGAAACTTCAACGAAGCAACGAACTATTTTTGATTTTTTTTTCAAATTTTTAAGTATAAACATATACATATAAGTACAAATACAAATAGTCACACCATGGAGTATCACAAAAATATCCGAATTATGGAAATGGAATGAACTTATGTGAACTTAATGCACGAAAAATTCAACATACTCATACGAAGCAAAGGTGCACGAAGTTAAAGAGATACTCCTAAAGAAAGAAATCAATTCAACCTTTGGTATAAAATTGTTAAATGAAGTGAAATTGACTAAACTTATGCAAAATATCTTGAATTTCAGTGCTTCTTAAATCAATAATGCCAAACAATTTAATGTTTTTAAAGGAAGTTTATTGTTCAAACCCATTGATCTTCAACTTATAACACCTAAAAATCTTACATTTTAAGCATCAACTTTCAAATTTTTTTAAGGAATCACATAGCTCATGTGAATGAAGCATCAATGAAACAAAAAAATTGCCCTTGACATTTATGTTTTTATATGCTTAAATCTTCTTTTAGGATCTTGCCAATAGTGGCCTTTAGCGCAAAGAAGACTGCTTCTTTCGTAGCCCCTTTCCACTACTTAAATAGAAATCAATTTTTTTGGGAAAATAAATCTAGGCAATGGTTCTTACAAACATAATTAGTTCATAGTACATTTTGTTCATTATGAAGCACGATTGAGATAAGAACACCTTATTCGACATATGATAAGCAGGTACGTTGTTCAAAAGGTTCGTGCATGTGTACAATAACAGTGATATAAAGAGTCGAGCGTGAAGGAAGTAATCATCAAAGAACAATGAAATGCTAAATATGAATTTTTAAGAACACAAAAGAAAAGAATCCAAGTCTCATAACACCATGAATAAGACATGTCCTCTAAAGTAACATGATAATCATGCTATACTTAAAACAAGTATTGACCTCAGTTATTAGTTCGAGAGGTGTTTTAAAAAGGAGTAGACATCCTTTGAAATTCCTCCATCAAGCATTGAGAAGTCTTGACTAAAAACACCACTTGCTCTCGAAGACAATCAACGTCTTTATGGCGATGTGTGGGAGCATGAGTAGTTACATGTGCGGGAGCACGTGTGGGATAAACTCTTCCTATCTTAAAACAAAACTCTTCCTAGATTGGTTTAGGTCGGCCTTGGTTAAAATGTCTAAGATGAGTTCTCCTTGGTGGGTTAGGTTAAGGCATATAAGGATCTATCACAAAGTTTGAAATCGGTTTGGGTGCTATATTGGAAGTAGATCCACCATCGTAACTTATACCCTAGATCTCATTAAAACCTAACACGAGACCTAGGAGCATCTTTCCAACCTTCTTAGATGTGTCCTCTAAAGTAACTTTGACCTCACGGGCACGTTTGAGATCTTTCTCGAGTTAGGAAATATGGACTTCAAGTTTATCACGAGCCTTCAATGATGCTTGAAGATTTCTCATAAGACTAACCACTTTGTTGGTCAAAACGGTATTTTCCCTACCTACCACGATAAGTTTCTCACATAAAGAAACTTTTAACTTTTTGAGTTGACTCACCGAGGCCTCACACTCAAAATTTTAAATCCTTTTTTATAGCCAACACCCTAAGAGTCAAATTTTTATTTTTATTTTTTGTTTTTAAAGACTCGTTGTAAAGTTTAGTGTAAGTTTGTTAGTAGCCATGTTCTCCCTCTCCCTAATTCTCTTTATCACCTCACTCTTTCCAGAATGGTTCGATATATTATTGAGACTCTCATGTTTAGAAATGTCCTCACTAGCGTGAGTTGTACCAGAAGAACTAACATGCTTGTCCATGAACTCACATAAATTAGGTTCATGTGGTGATTCATCCCCGAAATCCACTGACTCGACATCACTATCTCTTAGAGTGACATTATATGCAGTTTTGCCTTTACCCAGTCTTTTAAGCCTAGTGGAACACTCATGGGCTTTAGGACATTTCCCCTCACACTCATAACATCTCTTTATTTTAACTTTCCTAGGGCACTCACCTCTAGATCTCTGCTGATCATTCTTAAACACACTCTTGGCCTCTTTGAAATTTTTATCTTTCTCAAAACTTTTATTTTCTACATTGGTAGAATTTTCTTTATTGAATTTGAGAATTTTTTTGATTTTTTTTGCAAATAGGTCACGGTCATCAAGACCAATTTCAGAATCGGAGTCAAAAATATTTTATTTTGATTTAGCTTTTAAAGCATTACCTTCCCTTTTTCCTTTTGGTTTCGGGGAACATATCTATTTCATAAGTCTAAAGATCGCCTGCGAGCTCTTCTAATCTAAACCTGTATAAAATTATCAAAGAGTTTAGGATGGTGACTTTTTCCCTAAAACGAGTTGGGAAGGACCTTAAAATTTTCTTAACCACTATCACTTCAGGAATTTTCTCACCCAAATTAAAACAAAAATTCACAATATCAGACCAACGTACAAAGAATTCATTAAAAGTGTCAGTTTCATTCATGTGTATGGTTACAAATTGTGTGATGAGATTTTGAAGCTTAGAGGATTTCACAACGCTGGTACCCTTGTGTCTGAGTTGTAGGATGTCCCAAGCTTCTTTAGATGTGATACATATCATGGTGCGATGAAATTCCTCTGGTGTGATAGCACCAGAAATTTCATTTAGGCCTTAAGAGTTAAAATTTCAAAGTCTAAAATCTTCCTCAGTGGAATTGACGACTCGATTGAGACTAATGTCATGTTTATTAGTCAAAGTGGGAGCAGACCACTCCCTTTCAATAGCAAGCCAACCACTCTCATCGATCGATTTTAGAGACGATTTAATTCGAGCTTTCCAATATGTATAATTAGATCCATCTAATCAAGGTGGTATCATGTACGAGTTATCCATATAACTATCAGGATTCATCTAAGTAACTTGTATAAACAAGCTCAGACACCAATTTGAAAATGTGATAGAGTGGTCCGATTATATGTATAAATCATAAAGTAGGTCATACACACCAAAAAACTATGTAGTCCAATTTTTTTCTTGCTTAAATTAGGTGAATCTAAATATGCAAGATGTATGAAAACTAAATTGAACCCAACAAACCACAAACCAAAGAATATAGGAGATGAGGAAAAATCCCTTTCGAGAAAACCTATATTCAGCACTGTTTACAGCTCGGTATTGCAGAAAGAACTCTATAAACTTACAAAAATTAGAGCTCCACTAAGAAAAACAGTAATGTCTTTAATTTTAACTGTCATCAACAATCGATGCAGATCTAACAATGCCCATAGAAAGCTCCACTTGCCACGGTGTCCACCGATCAGTCTCAGGAAACCATATTCCTACCTTCATAGTGGGGAATTAACTCCACAAGGTTCTGAACAAGGATTGTATTCTTCGTGGTTTTGTATAGTGATTTTAAATCACCCAAGCGGTTTGGATTGAAAAATAATAGAGTTTGATCACTAAAAGATGTCTAAAAGGCTTTGAATTAAATGCAGGTCCGCATCTCTATATATTGGGAGAAGAATCTCCAAGAGATAGGTAAGAAAGATTGCATTTAAAATCTGATAAAAAATAACTTTTTGCGTACTCGTTCGAACAACGGAACATCTAGTTCGAATGAAGTACCCTTTCTCATTCGAATATACATTAAACGACTAATTCAATATTCTAGAGCCTTCCAAATGAGGCGACGATTGATCTCGTTTGAAAGATGTTGAATTTGTTCTAACGACGTATAAGAACTCGTTCGAATGACATCCAAATGTCATTCTAATGACTTACCGATATTTTCATAAAAAATTTAAAACCATTTTGGAATAAAATTTTAAGATTTCAAACTCTTTCAAAATACCCCTGAACAAAAAAATTACAGAGAAACAACCTCATAAACCTTGTCCAATAAATGTAGTGACGATCGAGCTTTGATTGATATGTATGATCACTAACTTGTCTTTACTTGAAGTCTTGAGAATGTTCATAATGGTGAAGTGGGGTATAACGGGATACGCCAAACTAAAATAGATGAAGAGAAATTATAAATATTTCTCTTATACATTTCAAAATGATACTTTTTTTTACAAATTTCAATTTAAAATGTTATTTATTTTACAGATTTTGATTTAAAATGTAACTTTTTTAAATAAAACAAGTTTTAAGTGTTACTTTTGTTTTTTTACAAATTTCAGCTTTAAAATGTTACTTCCTTAAAAATTTTATTTTAAAATTTTATATATTTCTTTATTTATATTTTTATATATTTTTTAATTAAAAAATTGGAATGCACGAATTGATTACACGATGCGCGACGCGACTTTGGAGCCAAAACGCAACACCTTGCGCGATCGTGATTTAAAACATCGATAGATAGTAAGGATTCTTGCTTGGACTATAGGAGAAATTTGTATCGTTTTTAATGGAGTTAACTAAAGAAAAAAAGCCTCCACGTTCCTTGAATGCCACGCGGATGCAAAATGTTGATGCAAAAGAAGAATACAAACATTGTCCACAATTAGAGATCTTATTTAAAAATGGTAAATTGTGTGGATCTTATGTTGTGTTGCATTCTTTATCATTATATATCTTTTTTGTTTGAATTACTATATTTTTTGGATATCATTTGTTGATCAAGAAGATTTTATAAATGCTCTTATGAACATCTCTTGGCAGTAGTATATCGTCCTTAGTGGATAGCGACATAGATTCTTGATGTGGGGAAAGGTTTAAGGTATTTACATATCTTTACTTGAAAAATATTATAAAACAACTACAACTATTTGACAATTAAGGAAATAGTTCAAGAAATCAGTAACTCTCTTGCATCTTGAGAAGTATGTGGTCGAATATTGTTGTATTTTTTTATTCATAAGTGAATTGGAAAGAGAAGGATGTGCACCCTAAGCTTTGTCGCAACTCTTTCTCTCTTTAGGGGAGCTAAGCCTAAGTGTCGTCTTAGCTCACATTTCATTTTTTTGTTCCTTTTATCCTCATCATCTCTCTCTATACGTAAGTATTCTTCCCCTATTTTCTTATTCTTTCATCTAACTTTTTCACATTTTCTATTCTTACCCTTTATTTGTATTCATTGTTAGCTTTCAACCATAAACATCTCACAAAGTTGCAGAAATCTCGAGTCTCCCCCCAAAGGGACATTACTTATCCTACAAGTTAACCATTCAATTACGGCTAATGATTATTACTACCTCACTGGTAGAACGTGTGATAGCTCATAAAGTCTTAAATAAAATAGGAGTCAATAATATCCCCAATGGACCTTGGAAGATGAAATGAGGCTTCTCTATCACCATTTAGGGTAAAAATACCTTCCTCTTCATATTTAAAGAGGAAACAAATATGGAAAAAATACAAAAATAAGGCCTATGGTCGTTAATGGATTATTTATTGAATCAAAAGCCATTTCAGGTGGATGTTAATTTTGAACTCATGAACTTTGATGGGTGTCCATTATGGGTTCAAATAAACCATCTCCCTATAAAAAAGAGATTAGAGGAGAATATTAAGCATATTTTTGAGTTTTCAGGGCAATGGTGTCATGAGGAATCCATAACAGATTACTCATTACTAACACGCAAATACCCTTAAATGCACATAGTTGTAGACATAACAAAAACACTCAAACGTGGTGTGTATGTTCGAAAGGAAAATTTCTCTCTGGTTCGAATTCCATTTCGTTAAGAAAAACTATCCATCTTCTTCTATGATTGTTGGAGGATAGGTCACGAGAAGGAGGATTGCTGTAACGGAAAAGAAGAACTAGATGGTGAAGAGGAATATGGACTTTCCCTTAGAGACAATGGAGAGAAAGGAAGCAAGTTTTAACATTATTTTATTAAAAACCCATAGAAAAAGAGACAACCTACACTGAAAACTCAGTGGAAATCGAAATATTTTTCTATTAGTTAGAACATTGGTGAAAGGAAAGACACTCATCAATCTTTTCTCTCACACATTATTCGAGTAAAAAATCCCAATGACATTGGTGGTTTGGATTGTGGGAGACAAAGTCAGGTTGCGATTCTTGACAGAATAAAAAATACTGAGAACGTTCCCTCCCCGGGTAATATTATCTCTCAAACAAACCTAATAATGATACTAACTGGTACCCTTTAATGACAATAACCAACAATAACTAAACCTAAAACCTTAATACCGTGACTGTTCAAACCAAGAAAACCACGTATATAAGATACTTTGTCATTGAGCCTACGAAAATAACTGAAACTTAGGATGAACCCTCTAACCTACACCTGCCATGTTTTATCCTCATCCGAAACCCACCATATAATAGCCCTAACCCTAACCCTAACCCAATATATTTTTTAGTGGAAAACATGAAACACAGCAACTACACAACACAAAAACAAGTAGAAGCTCTAAACAAAGGAGAAGCCTCCATCTCGCTATTAAGAATCTTGAGAAGTTCTTTGGAATCCTCATCATACTCCATGAACAAACCATCCACGTCTCTAGCAACTTTCACCTTGTAGTCAACCATGAAATTTCTTGCTCTTAGGATATGGATGATTTTTGCCTTTAAGTCTTTAACAAGGTCCTTGCAGTCTTCGATGATGTTGGCCACTGCATGATTATTGGTAGTCTCATGTTTGATAAGATTAATGGCTTCCAAGCAGTCATTCTTTAGGCAAAATCTTTTCCATCTCTTCCCGAGGGAAATGTTTAGGCCGTGAAAGATTCCTTCCAAATCCGCACGCAAGGGGGTGGCAATGCCCTGGAGTTTCCCGACGAATCCCACAATCCAATCTTTGTATTCATTTCTAACCACCCCACTAAATGAACCTGTACCACTACCATGATCAAAACCTCCATACGTATGATTGATGACATTACCTGCAATAGAAACCGGATCAAGTGTGAGAATGAAATTACTTCCCCCACTAATATTTTCTCGTTTGATATTTTGGGCTTCAAAAAGGTAATTTGAGAAAGTCATAGCTAAGCGGGCAACTATTTGTGGGGACTCATTTATCTTGTTAAAATAAAGCTATTTCTGGATTTCCAAATATGCCACAACATAATAATAAATCTTTTGTACCTTTTATATTTGGTTTACCCCAAATATTTAGGACAATCCAATTATTGACATTACATGTGGGATTTTGATCATATGAGTGGTCAAAACCGAGCGTGTTCCAATCCTCCCTAGATTGACGTCAATCCTTTAATAGATGGATGTTGTCCTCAAGTAACCCACACCATGGGCAATCTCTACTATACCTAAGTCCTCTTTCATGTGATGCTCATTAGTAAGGAGCTTACCATGGAGGAGGAGCCACAAAAAAGTGTTGAGCTTTGGGGGAATATAAAGTTTCCACAAATTTTTCCAGACCTCCCATGGTTGAAGATCTTCATTTTTTTCATAAGGAATTAGTAGCAAGAATTAATGGAAAATTTACCATTTTTACTTGGACTCCATGAGGTCTTATCCTCACGCAGACTAGTACGAGGGAGAGGGATGCTAACAATCTCATTTCTCGTATTCACATTGAAATAAGTATCAATAGCGTTAATTTCCCATTCCCCGTTCTCACATTCCACTTGGCATTGCAAGCCAGCATCTCAAGACATTTGAAAATACTTCTTCAAGTGTGCGAAGCTAAGTTTCTCTTTTTCCACAATCTAGCCAATTTTATATTTTTTTTCCTTAACACATGAGCCCAAATGCACTTATCATTATTCACGAGTTTCCACCCAAGTTTAGTAATAGAGGCTTGGTTATTTAACCCACACTTCCTCAAGGCAATGACTCCATTACTTTTAAGGATACAAACTTTTTACCAATTTACCATGTGAACCTTTTTCTTATTATTATTGTAATTACCCCCCCTCCCCCCCAAGAAAATTTCTGTTAAGTCTGTCGATTTCATTACAAACTTTATCAGGAAGCATAACTGTCGCGCCCCTAATTAATTAAGTAAGTTAAACTCATCCTTTTAGTTAGAGATAAATTGCCTTAAACAATGCTTTAATTTAAATCTCTGAGGAAAATAGCATAAGATTTTTTTTCCCAAAGGTATGTGTAGATGAAAACATAACTGCCTTTACTTATAACTTATAAGTACTACATAACTTTACATAACCAAGATACTTAGTTTAATAATTACACAAAAGGTATATTGATATTCAAACCATACTAATTGTCCATCACTCCCCCGTTTTAAGGTCCTAACTTGGCAGTGAACTCCAAATTATAAGCATACCTGAAACAAAACATTATAGAAGTGTAAGCTATAAAGGCTTAGTGAATGACCACATACCACACATACAACCAATTGAATAACCATTTTTTTTTCCTAATGCTATAACCCAACAGGAATTGTGAAACTCTCGCAAGCCTGGACCCGCCACAGTCTAATTAACCCACCACAGTTATTAGGGACCACCACATCCCTTTATTAGGCCCGAGTACACAAACCTTTAAGTTGGATTAACAGGACCACCACATCCCGTAGGACCCACCAAAGTCCTTAACATTAGATAAATGACTCACTAGTCCATATGATCATATAACATCGCTTAACAATTTTAATCATATGAATATGTTTCATAAATACAACATCACTCCCATAAACATTTTAACCCATGTGTTTAACTACACATTTCGATATGAAATTATAAGCATTTCTATTTCATAAGGAAGGTCACTCACCTTGGATTTAGTGCTAATATTAATACAAACTACTTCCTTGGTATGGTAGTATTAGCTGCTTCCCCACCTAACAAGTCAATGTCGTTAGTATTTGAATACACCGATTAACATCAAACCCGATAATACATCACATCATTTGGTCAATCAGAAATAACTAAGGAGTAATTAAATATGACACTTCACATATCTATAACATCTAATTAATTAGGGTTCTAACACAATTTACAGAATTAAATTACGAATTTTCTAGACAAAGTTATGCCTATTTTATTACAACCTTTTCCAAATCATTTCTCTAGAAAAACAACAACACAACTTCAACTTTCTGGAATTTTCATAATTTTTATACAATATAACTTTGCATGATATTCCACCCAATATCAGTAAACATATTGAATAATATAAAATTAATGTTTCATAATTTTTAGGGATCATCTTCTATGTCGAGCAAACCGTCAAAGACCTGGTATGCATTCCTGCTACTTTAGGGCAGATTTTAAACCAAAACTTCAAACTATCACCAAGGGTTCATTCCTTGGTATTTTTACACAATTTTTTGGATATGTTATACATGTATGAGTATATTTTACTCTCAAACTTGAATCACTTAATTCCAATAAGTATTCCATGATTTATGCCATTTTTAGTATAACTAGGTCAAAATACAACATTAAGGCATAACTTAACATTTTTAAGCATACATAACCTTGACCTTGAGTATAATTCATGGAAACATATAATAAACATGTTTTAGCATAAATATACATCATAATCATGAATTTTCTAAATCAAAATGCTTTACGAAAAGATTATGTAAATTTAGGACTTTAAAGTATGCATTTACGATCCTAGCTCCAGTTTTAACTTATGTTCTTAACCCATCCTTGTTCCAACACAATTCAGCAATATGGGTATCATTAAAATATATATTCAAATCAAAAATAAAAACATGATAAGTATATAACTCATCCATGTGACCAACTTTAATAAAGATGTAATTACCTTATGAGGATTACTTGATTTATGGAAAATTTCCAAAGATTTATTCCTTAACTTTCTTCTCTTTCTATCTCTTTAGGCAAAACTCTTGTTCATGGCTGAATTTGCTGAACAAAGGAGTTGTTTTATACAGTTTAAGTCTTCCAAACCATCACCCACCCTTTAACCAATCAAAAAATAGCACATGGTGTGCTAATAAGACAATTGTCACTTAAGGGATGGACATATTTGCCCTTGTTTCGTACTTTCGGTATAACTTCTTATACGAGCCTCCGTTTAACCCACCATTTGTTGTGTTATAATATTAATTCATATATCTACAACTTTCATAATTTATGTTTTCCCAAAATCATAAACTAATATGCCTAATTTGGGCATCGAACATGAATGTAGCAATTTACCGAAAATCTCAAAACTTTCACATTTGGAGACCAAACATTGCCAATTTCGTATCAACACCCTTATTTACTTTTATAAACATAATCATGCATTAAAAACATAATTTATGATGCATTTAACCACATAACTAATCGTATGTTCTAAACATGGTATCCCCGATCATAAGCTCAATTAGCACCTAATGTAAACAACACATATATCACATGAGCATGCATCCCCTAAACATGATAATTAACATGTTTAACACACATAACCAATTTATAACTTATAACTCCTAAGTTATAATTAATCATGTAATTAACCTTCCTAATCATATTTAAGGGCCTTACAATTCTACCCCTCTTATAAAAATTTTGTCCTCGAAATTTAACGCATAAGAAACTTACCAAATAGATGAGGGTATTGCTTCTTCATGTTATCCTCCCCTTCCCAGGTGGAATACTCTACATTGTGACTTCTCCATATCACTTTAACTAGTGAAATGGTTTTACTAAGCAACACTTGATCCTTTCGATCTACAATATCAATGGGTTCCTCCATGTAGGTTAAGTCATCTTGAAGCTCTATTGGTTGTGAAATAAACACATGTGAAGAATCGGGCACATACTTACGTAACATGGATATATGAAAAACATCATGTATCCGAGACAATTCTGGTGGTAATGACATCTTATAAGCTACAGTTCCAACCCTTTTTACTATCTCATAAGGGCCAATGCACCTGGGACTTAACTTTCCCTTCTTCCCAAATCTCATAACCTCTCTCCAAGGAGAAACACGTAGGAATACTCGATCACCTTCCTCAAATTTCAATTCTTTCCTTCGGTTGTCTGCATAACTTTTCTGTCTACTTTGCACCACCTTTAAGTGATTATGGATAAGATTGATCTTTTCAGTAGTCTGCTGTACAATTTCTGGCCCAAGTAGTTTTCGTTCTCCTACTTCAGTCCAATACACTGGAGTTCTGCATTTTCTCCCATACAAAGCTTCATAAGGAGCCATCTCAATACTCGAATGATAGCTATTATTACAAGCAAACTCTATTAGTGGCAAGTGTTCATCCCAACTGCCCTTGAACTCCAATACACAAATTCGTAACATATCTTCGAGTGTCTGGATCGTTCTTTCTGACTGCCCATCAGTCTGAGGGCGAAAAGCTGTACTAAATTTCAATTTTGTCCCCAAAGCTTGTTGTAAACTAGGCCAAAAGTGAGAAGTGAACTTAGGATGTCGATCAGAAATAATAGAAACTGGTGCATCATGCAATCTAATAATATCATCCACATATATTTTTGCATATCTATCCATGGAGTAAGTAGCCTTAACAGGAAGAAAATGTGCAGACTTAGTCAACCTATTAACGATAACCCAAATAGAATCAAACCCTCGGGATGATTTTGGTAAACCTACGACAAAAACTGTAGTAACATGTTCCCATTTCCACTCAGGAATAGGAAATGGTTGTAGTAAACCACTTGGCTTCTGATGCTCTACCTTCACCTGTTGGCAAACTAAACATCTAGCAACAAAATCTGCAATGTCGTGTTTCATTCCCGACCACCAATAACATTGTTTCAAATCTCTATACAATTTCGTGCTCCCTGGATGCATAGAATAGAAAGAACAGTGCGCTTCCTCTAAAATCGTTCTTCTTAAATCAGGCACATTAGGTACACACAAACGGTTACCGTACATAACAATGTCATCATCCCGAGTAGAAAATTCATTTGCATTACCCTTTTTCATATTATCTCTAACTTTCTCCAATTCTGCATCTCCTGCCTGTGCTTGTTTAATCCAGTCAATCAACGTGGGTCTAACATTTAAATGTGCTACTATTCCGTAAGACTCATTCAAAGTTAATTCCATCCCCATTAAATCTAACTCTCTCAGTAGGTCAACTCGAATACAATGAATACAAGATACTATGCCTCGAGATTTTCTTCTCAAAGCATCGACAACAACATTAGCTTTACCCGGATGGTGATGTATCGTGCAATCATAATCTTTTATAAGTTCCATCCACCTTCTTTGCCTCAAGTTCAAGTCTTTTTGAGTAAACAAGTATTTTAAGCTTTGATGGTCAATAAAAATTTCACAACTAACACCATATAAGTAATGTCTCCAGATCTTTAATGCAAAAACTACTGTAGCTAACTCGAGATCATGAGTAAGGTAGTTACGTTCATGTATCTTTAACTTTCGAGAAGCAAAAGCAATTACCTTTCCATGCTGCATTAATACACATCCAAGTCCTTGATACGAAGCATCACTATAAATAACTAAACCTTCTATACCTGTTGGGATAGTCAATACTGGAGCTGATGTCAACTTATCCTTTAAATTTTCAAAGCTCTTATCACAATCATCACTCCACACAAACTTGTTCTCCTTTCTAGTAAGTTTACTCAATGGCAATGCAATAGAAGAAAACCCCGGTATAAACCTTCTGTAATAGCCCGCCAATCCCAAAAAGCGATGTACCTCTGTCACATTAGTTGGCCTTTCCCAATTCATTATTGCTTCTACCTTCTTGGGATCAACACAAATACCATCAGCAGAAATAACATGCCCCAAAAATACTACCCTGTCTAGCCAAAATTCACATTTAGAAAATTTAGCCTACAAATGTTTTTCTCGCAGGGTCTGTAAAATAACACGCAGGTGGTGTTCATGCTCGTCCCTCGTACGAGAATATATCAAAATATCATTAATAAAGACAATAATAAAAGAATCCACGTATGGGTGAAATATACGGTTCATAAAATCCATGAATACAGCTGGTGCATTTATCAACCCAAATGGCATGACAAGGAATTCATAATGTCCTTACCTGGAACGAAAAGCAGTTTTAGAAATATCACAGTCTCTTACTTTCAATTGATGATATCCGGATCTGAGATCGATCTTGGAAAACACCTTAGCTCCTTGTAACTGATCAAACAAGTCATTAATTCAGGGTAGTGCGTATTTGTTACGGATAGTCACCTTATTCAATTGACGATAATCGATGCACAACCTCATGGTTCCATCTTTCTTCTTCATAAACAATACTGGGGCTCCCCACGGTGATACACTAGGCCTTATAAAACCACGATCTAACAAATCTTGCAGCTGTATCTTTAGCTCTTTTAATTCTGCAGGTGCCATACGATATGGTGCAATAGATATTGGTGCAGTTCTTGGTACCAACTCAATTGAAAATTCCACCTCACGGTCTGGTGCTAACCCTGGGAGTTCTTCTGGGAAGACATCTGCAAACTCATTAACTACTGGTATATTTGATAGTTTTCCAGCCTCTTGTCGTGCGTCCACCACATGAGCAAGATAACCCTCACATCCTTTCTTTAGAAGTTCATAACATTTTGTAGCAGAAATCAAACATGTTGGAGTGATACTTCGTTCCCCAATAAATTTAAATTCAGGTTCACCCGGTAATCGAAACACTACCTCCTTTTTGAAGCAATCTAAACATACATGATATAAGGCTAACCAATCCATACCCAGTATCACATCAAAGTCATGCATATCGAGAGGTAATAAGTCAACTAGTAATTCTTTTTCACCCACTCGTACCACACACTCCCCATATACCCTCTCAATAAAAACCAACCCCCCCACTGGAGTAACAATAGCTAAACCAAAATCTAATGATGATAGTGGTTTATTAAGATGCAACAGATAAAGCAAAGACACAAAAGAATGTGTAGAACTAGGATCTATCAACACATAAGCATCTTTATCACCAATAGGAAGTGTACCTGTCACTACGTTAGGCATAGCTTGTGCATCTTATTGCGTCAGTGCAAACACTCTGCCTTGGCCTTGGTTTTGAGATACGCCTCCTCTACCTCCCCTGTGTACTTTCGGTGTAGAAATCCTATCTCCTACCGTCACACTCCCAACTGAAGTTGTAGCTCCCATCGCTGGACAATTCTTTCGTAAGTGCCCCGGTTGATGAAAATGGAAACATAAAGGTGTCGTCTCAGCTATTGTACACTCCCGAGACATGTTCCCTTGACCACCACATCTATAACAAAATATGGCCCTCGATCCCATCACAGATGCATTTTCTGACCGATTCATCCCAGTCCTTCCACCTCGAGCTTGAAATCTTCCACGTTCATTTCTATTATTTTTAAATTCTTGGACCTTAGGCACTCCTCGTGCTACACTCTGAGTTGAGGTTCCCGCCTCCCATCCATATGATCTTATACTATCATGTCTAGCTTTCTTCGAGTGTTCAACTTGCATTTCTTTTATTGACTTTTCTGACACCATGGCCCTATCCACCAAGTCCACATAATCCGTGATCTTCATATTAGCAACCATGCTTTTTATATCTACACTCATCCCGGTTCGAAATCGATCACATTTACTTTCTTTCGTCCTCACCAAGTCAGGTGCAAATATAGATAAGGATATAAATAAAGCTTCATACTCTGCCACTGTTCGATTCCCCTATTTCAACGTGATAAATTCTTCCTCTTTCTCTTTCCTATAAAGCCTTGGAAAATATTTTTCAAAGAACACCTTTACAAACCTCTCCCATGTAATTTGTGGAGGATTTATTGGCACCACTCCCGCCATTGTAGTAAGTAATCTTTATGTTGCGTCCCACCATAACTTTGCATCATCCTCTAACCTAGAGGTTGCTAACAAAACCTTTTTTTCATCTCTCACTTCCATCATCTTGAATATTGTTTCCATCTTTCTAATCCACCCCTCTGCCACTAATGGATCAGTAGTCCCAGTAAATGCTGGCGGATTTAACTTCATGAACCTATCATGAAATTTTTCCCTATCCCCACCATGTTCTCCACCTCTTGCTTGTTCCATAAGTTGTGCCACATCACGTAATATTCTTCCCACGTCACCAATAGGTTGTTGTTGCACCTCTAGTTCCTCCACTTGAACATGTCTATGTCCTTGCTGACTATTAGGAACATAAGATGCCTCACCCTCTGCTCCATCATTCGGCTCGCGTGGATCCATCACTCACTGCAATATAATTAACTTAAACAAAATACAATAGTAGCAGTTTAATATTAACATTGTTAGTCAAAATCCAAACACATAGAAAACTCACGTTCTAGTGTCCACTTCTAATCTAGACCCTCACACCCTGTCCAAAACCTAATAACCACGCTCTGATACCAAGTTGTCGCGCCCCGAATTAATTAAATTAAATTCATCCTTTTAATTAGAGTTAAATTTCCTTAAACAATGCTTTAATTTAAATCTCTGAGGAAAATAGCATAAGATTTTTTTTTCCAAAGGTATGTGTAGATGAAAACATAACTGCCTTTACTTATAACTTATAAGTACTACATAACTTTACATAACCAAGATCCTTAGTTTAATAATTACACAAAAGGAATCTTGATATTCAAACCATACTAATTATCCGTCACTCCCCCATTTTAAGGTCCTAACTTGGCAGTGAACTCCAAATTATAAGCATACCTGAAACAAAACATTATAAAAGTGTAAGCTATAAAGGCTTAGTGAATGACCACATACCACACATACAACCAATTGAATAACCATTTTTATTTTTTTTCTAATGCTATAACCCAACAGGAATTGTGAAACTCTCGCAAGCCTGGACCCGCCACAGTCCAATTAACCCACCACAGTTATTAGGGACCACCACATCCCTTTATTAGGACCGAGTACACAAACCTTTAAGTTGGATTAACAGGAACACCACATCCCGTAGGACCCACCACAGTCCTTAACATTAGATAAAGGACTCACTAGTCCATATGGTCATATAACATCGCTTAACATTTTTAATCATATGCATATGTCTCATAAATACAACATCACTCCCATAAACATTTTAACCCATGTGTTTAACTAGACATTTCGATATGAAATTATAAGCATTTCTATTTCATAAGTAAGGCCACTCACCTTGGATTTAGTGCTAATATTAATACAAACTACTTCCTTGGTATGGTAGCATTAGCTGCTTCCCCACCTAACAAGTCAATGTCGTTAGTATTTGAATACACCGATTAACATCAAACCCGATAATACACCACATCATTTGGTCAATCAGAAATAACTAAGGAGTAATTAAATATGACACTTCACATATCTATAACATCGAATTAATTAGGGTTCTAACACAATTTACAGAATTAAATTACGAATTTTCTAGACAAAGTTATGCCGATTTTATTACAACCTTTTCCTAATCATTTCTCTAGAAAAACAACAACACAACTTCAACTTCCTGGAATTTTCATAATTTTTATACAATATAACTTTGCATGATATTCCACCCAATATCAGTAAACATATTTAATAATACAAAATTAATGTTTCATAAATTTTAGGGCTCATTTTCTATGTCGAGAAAAACGTCAAACACCTGGTATGCATTCTTGCTACTTTAGGGCAGATTTTAAACCAAAACTTCAAACTATCACCAAGGGTTCATTCCTTGGTATTTTTAAACAATTTTCAGATATGTTATACATGTATGAGTATATTTTACTCTACCACTTGAATCACTTAATTCCAATAAGTATTCCATGATTTATGCCATTTTTAGTATAACTAGGTCAAAATACAACATTAAGGCATAACTTAACATTTTTAAGCATACATAACCTTGACCTTGAGTATAATTCATGGAAACATATAATAAACATGTTTTTAGCAGAAATATACATCATAATCATGAATTTTCTAAATCAAAATGCTTTACAAAAATATGATGTAAATTTAGGACTTTAAAGTATGCATTTACGATCCTAGCTCCAATTTTAACTTATGTTCTTAACCCATCCTTGTTCCAACACAATTCAGCAATATGGGTATAATTAAAATATATATCCAAATCAAAAATAAAAACATGATAAGTATAGAACTCATCCATGTGACCAACTTTAATAAAGATGTAATTACCTTACGAGGATTCCTTGATTTATGGAAAATTTCCAAAGATTTATTCCTTAATTTTCTTCTCTTTCTCTCTCTTTAGGCAAAACTCTTGTTCATGGCTACATTTGCTGAACAAAGGAGTTGTTTTATACAGTTTAAGTCGGACAAACCATCACCCACCCTTTAACCAATCAAAAATAGCACATGGTGTGCTAATAAGACAATTGTCACTTAAGGGATGGACATATTTGCCCTTGTTTCGTACTTTCGGTATAACTTCTTGTACGAGCCTCCGTTTAACCCACCGTTTTTTGTGTTATAATATTAATTCATATATCTACAACTTTCGTAATTTATGTTTTCCCAAAATAATAAACTAATACGCCTAATTTGGGCATCGAACAGGAAAGTAGCAATTTACCGAAAATCTCAAAACTTTCACATTTGGCGACCAAACATTGCCAATTTCGTATCAACACCCTTATTTACTTTTATAAACATAATCATGCATTAAAAACATAATTTATGATGCATTTAACCACATAACTAATCATATGTTCTAAACATGGTATCCCCGATCATAAGCTCAATTAGCACCTTATGTAAACAACACATATATCACATGAGCATGCATCCCCTAAACATGATAATTAACATGTTTAACACACATAACCAATTTATAACTTATAACTCCTAAGTTATAATTAATCATGTAATTAACCTTCCTAATCGTGTTTTAGGGCCTTACAATAACCATTTGTATTTTATAATTAGGGATGGTGGACGTCAGTGCGTGAATCGGCATCTTTATACCAACAAGGGAAAGGAATTTAGATTCCCATTCCATAAGTCTTTTTGGACTTTATCAATGATGTCCTTAAAATGAGAGCCATTAATTCTACCGTGGATATGTCTATTACCTAGGTAAACACCCAAATAATTTGTAAGGCTCATCCCAATCATATGGATCATCTCCAAGACCTCATTTTTAGGTATGTTGGGAGAAGCAAACACTTTAGATTTGGTATAATTAATTATTTGTCCAGATACATGGTAAAATTCCTCAAGAGTATCCATGACTGCTTCACAAGAAATATTATCGTTATCCATGAATAAAATAAGGTCATCAACAAAAAAGTGGTGGGTGATGAGGGGACACTTAGGGGATGCCTTAATTCCTTTCCACTTATTAAGATTGACATTTTCTAATATAATATTAGATAGATAATCCATATACATAAAAAAAAGGTATGGAGATAATGGGTCCCCTGCTGAAGCCCTCTAGACGATTTAAAGATGGGGAGGGGGTGTCATTCGAGAGGATAGAAGTAGTAGTGTTCTTGACACAACTCATGATAAGATTACAAAAGTTTTCGTCAACATTAAACCATTTAAGAACTCCCTTTAAAAAGTCCTAATCCATCCTATTGTGAGTTTTTTCAAGATCCATTTTTAGAATAAAGCCCCCACTTTTACCTTTTAAATTCATAAGAGTGTGAATAATCTCTTGGATAACAATGACATTATCCGAAGCTTGTCTCCCAGGGAGGAAGTTGGCTTAGTGGGGGCTAATATTACGACACAAAATAGGTCTTAGTCTATCCACAATAATTTTAGCTAGAATTTTATATAAAACATTACAAAGCGTAATAGGTCTAAATTAAGAAATATTTTATGGATTATCAACTTTGGTAATAAGCATTATGAAACTGTTATTATGTTCAGTGGAAAAATGATTGTCCTAAAAATACTTGTGACAGAAATAGAAGAGGTTTGTAACATTGGTATTCCGAAAGTGTTGATAAGAAAATGGTTGGACACCATCCGGGCCAGGGGCTTTAAGAGATTTCATACTAAAAGACATTTTCCTAACTTCTCCCACCAAAAGAGGGGTAGTTAGGAAAGTATTGTCATCCTCAACAAAGCTCAAATTATCCAGGTTACGAAGTTGACTTTGCACGTCAAAAGTAAAATCACCTCTAAATAAGTTAATGAAATAATCATTGACACGATTAGAAATAAAAATACTATTATCAATCCACTTCCCATTAATTTTAAGTCTATTAATATGAATTTTTCTATGCCTAATAATGGTGTAAGTGAGAAAAAATTTGGTGTTTCTATCACTCTCATTAAGCCAATGTATTCTAGACTTTTGTCCCCACAAACTTTATTCATGTCTAAGTAAGGTATTAAACTCATTACGAAGATTATTTTCAAGGATGTTAAGATTTTGGGAGTAAGAACTTTCTTGGGCTTTTTGAATACCACTAAGATGACAAAAAGTACATTTCTTATTTTTGAAGATATTACCATAGTAAAATTTATTCCAATTTTTATTTTTTCAGAACACTGATGAATATTAGTTTCAAGGTTGGCGGTATTATTCAAATTAAGATTAACGAGATCATTGAAATCATGTCTTTTAAACTAACAAGACAATAATAAAAAAGGCTTAGAAAAAATATGGTGAGGAGATATACTTTCAAATCTGATAACGATTGGGCAGGGGTCTGAGGCAGCCCAAGGTATGTTCTCCACTTCTGCTTCCGAGAATTTTAAACTCCACTTAGCATTAGCAAGCCCTTTTTACAATCTAAAGAGAGTGTTTTCCATCCCCTTCCTAATATTAGTTCATGTCAGCTTAGGACTCGTGCATCCTAGATACGTAAGTTTTCATTTGTTTATGTTATCTAAAAAGGTAGAACTTCTATTGTCCCTCACCTGTTTACCAAAGATTCATTTTTCAAATTCATCCATGTAGTTGTTGAAGTCTCCGGCACCAAGCCAAGGTAGATAAATATTCTCATAAATATCAAACAAATTGTCCCAAAGATATCTGTGCAAGTAAGGGTGAGGACTAGCATAAATCGCTAAAAAGAACCACTCATCATAGTTATTTTTTATAACCTTAAAGTGAATGGCTTGCCTCGTGATGGATAAGGTTTCTAGATCAATGGATTTTGATTCTAAGTAACCCAAATGCCCCCCGATCTGCCCGCAAGTTTCGAAACCTCTTTGATAGTGAGACCAAGACTATCGAAAAAATCAACCAAACTGACAATAGGAATATATGTCCCTAAAATAACAACAATATCCGGATTAAAAATATTCTTAAGATCGATGATTATAGGTTTGAATAGGGTTTTGCCCGCCCCTCTACAATTACAGATTATCTATACCATTGAGGGATTATGTTGAACGAGAGAGTCCACTTCATCAACCAACCCCGTGCATCTACTAGAAATTTCCTGGTGCACCTCCATGTTCCTGCATTTCTCCTCCATAATCTCTGAGACTAGCATTTTGTTCTCCCAAATCTATTCTAGGGTGTTGACTATTAATTTGGCTTTGGAAATTTTCCAATTCATTTGAAAGATAGTTCCCTCCTCTACATTCCCCACTAAGTTGATTAGTGTTTCTCCTGAGATGAGTTTATGATTTTGTATTTGGATGTCTCCTAGCATGGCAAGAGGAAATAGGAGGTCCATTATCAATTTGATTTATGGGTATAACTTCTGGAGATGGATTTATCAGGAGAGGTGGGCTATTATTATTGGTATTGATAGGGTAAGTGTTAAAATTCTGAGGGATACTATCTCTCCTACGTTTGATGCCTACAATAAGGCTATCACTTCCAATTGTCACTTGTTTAGAGTTGTCAATCCCATGATATAAGGGATTGATAGCTGCGTTCCTTCCCATATCCTGTGCCACCGTCGAGGCAGGTTTACCTTTATCAATTGTCTGATTTTCTTTGACTAACTATATGCTTGAACTTTTAGTTTCCACGTTTTCCATATCATAAGTTTTTCTTTTTTCCAAATGCTCACAACTCGATCCACTTTTATTGAGGTTAACTGATTTCTAGTCATTTACCTTATGTGAAGTCACGCGGCTTTCAGATTTATGAATTCCCATGTGTCCTTTCATCTGTTGGATTTTAGAAGTTGATAATCCTTTCATATGTGGCTTCTCAGTACACGACTGAGGCAGGTCACCTCCAATGCTGTCAAGAGCAGCATTACTATTATTGTTCTTTCCCAAAGGATCCTTGGTTACATTGGAACTAAACTTAATTTTAGAGTTAACATTCCTCCTATTTCGTTGCACCAACATCTAAGGACCAAATTGATCTTCTTTTTTTTCCACTAGCCCCATTATTATTTCTTCTAATATAGCCGTTATTGGCTGTGGAAACTTGAGATTCACTAATATTCCTTGTGGTTATGTTTTTCGGTGGGTTATATCTATCTTGAGGAGGAGCATAGAGAGGGAAATACTCCATTTTGTGGCCAGTTTTACCACACTTAAAACAAATTTATGGGAGTAATTCGTATTACACTCTATATTTCTACCATCCAACTTATAACAAGGTATCAAGGGTTTAAAGAGGTTCACTTCCATACATATTCTGGCATATTTTCCTCTGGTTGAGGACACTGCGTTAAAGTCCTTCTTAATGGGTCTTCCAAGATTACAACCTATTTGAAATAATGCTATTTCATCAAACCACTCAAGAGGAATACAAGGAAGTCTGACCCGCAATGCTGTAGTAACTCGGTTGTATTCTAGCGGGTTAAAATTAGGAACCCATTTTCTCATAATTAGATATTAATTATTTATTGGCCATGGACCACATGTTAAAACATTATGGTAATCCTCTTTCATAATAAATTTAAATAGGAAGTGACACTTTTCCAAATCAACCACTTCATAATATCCTTGCAAGTTCCATAGTGAGGGGAGTCTTGGGCTTATCACTTTGAAACTAATGTTTTTACCAAGAAGACTTACTATGACTCTATCATTCCACTCTTGTCTAAGTTTCTCAACATGTTTTTTTGGAATAGAGACCACTGGGACCAAATGATCTTCCTCCTATTTAACCGGATCGGAATTGAGGTCCATCGTATGGAAGTTGTTCTCCATCAAAACCTCTATATCATCATCTGACCACAAATAGTTATCATCATCAAAAAATGTATCAGAGTTTTCTTTTTTACTCACCACATCCTTATAGGATAAAGTCTTTTTTAGTTTTTCATTCTCATCACCAATACTACTGATAGTAATTATCTTTGAAGCAGTCATGTTGGGAAGACCCTCTATGATCATATCTGAATTTGTCATCTTTGTTGCTACTTTGGGTGATCATTGCATATTCATAGTTATCCAGGGCCATATCAACAAGAGTTTCATGGGTGTCCTTTTGTTTCTTTTTACATCTTAGTAGTATATCTTCTTCTTTGGATTTGGTGTGTGACAAAGGTGGGGGTTATCTCCCAATCTTACCACTCTCCATTATGGAGTGATCCAAATGGTTTGCATGAACACCATGCATGGTGAATAGGTAGAAATGAATGTTAATCCAGAGAGCATTTTTTTTAGAGAGAGAAATTATTTTTACTAACCCAGCATATAAACCGAACTTGAATCAGTCTATTTAAACCTTTAACTCAACCAACCCATTCTCCTTATGTAATTCTTCAGCCAGATTCACTAAACTGGCCTATAAAACCATCACCAATACCAACTTCATTATCTAAAAATCATGTAACCATTCCAGATTTCCCCCTTTATTTTGTGAGTCTCAACTGCCAACCCTAACCACCATAAAACCAAATAACGGTGAAAAAGAGTGGAACAACAATACGCTAAATTTAAATGGGAATTAGTGAAAAAATTAGAATCTCTTGGCCTAAGACGAGACATAGAGATGAAAAGTGGAGAAGAAAATGGGGCTAAGAAGCTAAATGTGGGTTAGGTAGTGAGGGTTGTAGGCTCATGAATTAAGCATTGGTTTCTCACCCTTCAAATCTCTCAGGCTCATGTGTTGAGGGTTGGACCATCATTAGAAAGAAGAAGAAGTTTATCCCTCATATTGCTAAAATGGTACCAAATCCATCAATAACTTAAATTAAGGTTTTTTTGGTTGATATTCCTATTGAAGCGGAGCATGAAATAGTGTCTAGCACTCTAAAATCAGCGAGGGTTAATGCTGAAAGGGTTGTGGTGGCTCATCTTAAACATGGACATGATCAGCGTTAGTCATCTCTTGGAACTATTAGGGAGTTGGACGACCCCTAATATCTTAAATTTTGAAGGAGATTGTTACCTCATATCGTCCTTCCATCATTTTTTATGGAAACAAAGAATAAATTATAGAAATTTTAAAATATAATCATTATGTTAATCCCATTGGCTAAGAAGGAAAGTTTCTCTCTTTGGTGGGTTGAGGATGTGAACATCAACATTTTGAATTCAAACGAAAATATCATTGATACCTGTTATACCAATAAGGGTGTGAAACAATGGAAAGGTAAGTTTATGTATGCGATTTCGGATGAGGACAAAAGAATGTTTGTGTGGGCTCGTTTGCGATCAATGTCTATTTCTTCGAGTCAAACCTGGGTTCTTATGGGGGGTCTTAATATTATCGGAGCTAATTGAGAAAAAGTTGGGGGAGGGGGATGATAACAACAGAAGGAAATTTGAGGAGTATAAGAATAGCCTTTTTATGTAATGGGGGAGATGAAGATTCACTAATTCGAGAGAAAATTGATAGAGTTCTAGAAAATGTGGAGTTCATGGATTTATTACATAATTCTTATCTTATCCACGAATCCATACAAGGGACAGACAATTGCATTATTGTATTTCATCTCACTCCTCCCCCTAGAAAGCCAAGAGGTAATTTCAAGTTTGAATTTATCTAGACTGGAGCTCCCTTTTGTGGGGATACGATTAAAGAGGGATGGGCAGGGATTGTTAAAGGCTTTAGTATGTTTTCCCTCTCACTTAAATTTAAAATTGTGTCCAAAAAGCTTCTTGAGTGGAGGAGATCCAATTTTGGGAACAATAAGGAGAAACTTAAAGTTCTTAATGACACGCTAACAATTATCGAATCTTCCCCACATCTAGTGAAAATAGAGTGTTAGAGAAGAAGGTCCTCTCTAAAATGGATGATGCTATGAAAAATGAGGAAATGTATTGGCACCAATGTTCAAGAATAAGATGGTTAAGGCATGATGACCAAAATACCAAGTTTTTTAACTCATCCAATACCCAAAGGAGACATATGAATAAAATGGTGAATCTTCAATCCAATGATGGAAGGTGGTTATCGAAGGAGAATGAAATAAAATTTGTTATCTTTGACCATTTATTCATAATCTATAAGAGCCAATGGAGTAAATTTTTTAAAGAAATGATCTCTACAGTTCAGCGAGTGGTTACCTCATAAATGAATGCTGAAATTTATGAACATATCATGGATGAAGAACTTAAGAGATCAGTGAAATAACTTGGGTCAGTTATATCCTCGGGTCCACATAGATTTCTAAGTATTTGATCCAAAAACAGTGGGATATTATTAGGGAGGAGGAAACTTGTAAAGTAGTTAAGGGTTTTTAAGCTAAATTTATCCTAATTGAGATTGTTAATTTTAGAGAGAGGCCAAGGATCCTTTATCGAAGCTCAAAGATACGCCCTTCCCTGTATTCCACAGGTGCTCACTTTTGCAGTAAGCTGATAAAAAACACATCTCACAAACTTTTCCATACCGTAAAATAATTCCCTGCTTTAACCCAACCCCTCCCATCCCCTTCATTCGGCACCTTAAACTGTGTCCTAGACTCCTTATTTCTTTCCACGATGTTAAACCATGAAGAACCCCCCATTCATGCTTGTGAATGTTATAACCTTCCTTTGAAGACTATCTCTCATTCTAAAGAACCTTCCAGTATGCCTAGATTATTCTCTTAAACAGGCACTCAACCAACAAATATCACTCCTCAGGAAAGCTGCTTCAAGTTTGTGTACTCCATTAAGGACACACAGTTTAACAAGATAACTATGACAACAAACTTCTTTGGCCAAGACCCACTCCTTCCTTCCAATCAGAGCTTACAGATTCTAAGTAAACATTGAGGTCAAGGTGATAAAATTTTAGACAATTAATTTTTTTGTTGAGTTTTGTTTCTTTAGATTTCTTGTTTGCATTAATTTATTTTGCGTTACTTAATCATTTTCTTGGAACATGTTTTGATGTAGTTATGTATTAAAGGTATAATAAAAAAAATTATCAAATCACATATCTTATTGATCTTTCATACTCAAAATATATCAATTAGTGTTTCGTTGTAAGAGGAGTGGTTCTTCTAAACTACAATGTCACTAAGATCCAAAAAGGTTTTCTTTTGTATAACCTCGTGGAAAATTCAATGAATTTTTCCTCATCATGTAATATTATGGTCTCAATTTTGTTGAGGTTAATTCCTATTTGTTGGACGCACCGGACTAGACATTTTGGGGCCTTAGGTGAACAATTATACGTGGGAACCTACACTTCGCCATGCATCGAGAATTGTAACGGGCAGTTATTGGTCACAGCTTTGGAGCGTGATCACATGATCATGGTCCAAAACCATGACCCCTTCCAAAAAATAACGTGACAAATAACATGATCAGGTTAAAGGATACCGTAATTAGGATATGGTCACGGTCTGGAGCTGTGACCAGAGGGCTCACGATCCAAAACCCTGACCCATCCATAAGCACTTTAGGTGGAAAAGTATCCGCCATGATGGTCACTATAATGGTCACAGTCCACTCCTGACCAATACCAGTGTATTATGGTCATGGTTCGGAATCGTAACCCCCAAACCCTAGTTAAAAATGGCCACGCAATATTGATCACGGTCCACAACCGTGACCATTGCTCGAAATTTAATTGGTCATAGTATAGGTCATGGTCTGGAGCTGCGAGTTTTCGTATTCCATTGGTCACAATCACAGTTTTAAATCATGACCATTTTAAAGATATAAATCATATAACTTTTGTCTCAAATTGCACTCACTACCGATTGCTTCTGTCTGTCTGTCTGTCTGTCTTTCTGTCTAAGCTCTTACCCTCTCTCCCTCTCTGCACTGATGATCGCCAATAGGCCCTCTCTATCTTTCTCTCTACCACCCACCACCACCGAGTACATATCTCTCGCTCGATATACATTTTAGTTTGTGTATATGTATGTTTCAATGCATTTTTGTGTGTTTTAGTATGTTTTGTGTTTGAATATATGTGTTTTTCAGTGTGTGCGTGTCTTTGTGTGTTTTAGTGTGTATGTGTTTTTATGTGTGTGTTTGAATGCCGAGCAAAAAAATATGTTTTGGTGGGACACTCCAATTGAGTCGAAGTTTGAATTGCACAAAAAATAATCTAGGCACTTGTGTGTGTTTAATTTAGGCAATTATATATATATGTGTGTGTGTGTGTGTGTGCGTGTTTAATTAGTCTCACATGTTTTATATTGAAATATGGCCTTATTTATTGTTAAAAATTGTACATGAAACCCTCGATACAGTACGCTTGATACCAAAAACTTAATTGATGAAACTCTAAGTATGAAAATATAAAATTATAGTCATGAGAAGCTTTTATGTTTGAATACCCCATGATATACGCTTGAAAGGTTATTTGAAACTTATTGTTAAATTATGTTCTTGGAATTTAGAAATGGACTAATTATGTAGGGCACATTATTCCTTAAGGTAATTAACCAAGTAAGTGATTTAGAAGGAGTACGAGATAAACTTGTGCTAGATTGTTGGGTTGATGGTTCTCGCGGCTTGTGTAGAGTGACAATGGGATGATACCGATGATGGATACTTAAAATGCTCCCTCTATTAATTCTTTATAGTAAACCTTTAACTTATTATTTGTCTTAACAACTACCTTGTCTTAAGGACTACACACATAGATATACACACACACATACTCAAACATGAACATATACGCATACACACCCATACAAACATAGACACAGACTCACACGCACACATATATATACAATAAATGTGTAAAATAGAGTCATTTGGTTAACTTGTTGTGGTCGTGTTCACCCCTTCCTTAAATGATTATTGTTTGGGTGAACATAAATTGGTGGAAGGGCTTGCACAATTAGTGGACAAATAGTAATTTTAGATTTAATTCAATTGAAATGAACTTAAATTGAAGTTTTTGTGTATGATTTATCGGATGGAAAACCATAATTAGTTTAGGATTAATCAGAGTTGTTACCTCTATGGATCATATTCTCACCATTCTATATATTTTCTCAGGAAAAATGAGTAACGGTAGTAATTACTTTCAACAAGAGTACAAGAGGGTGCAATTTAACCGCACTAAAACATCTTTCGTTAATGTATGCCATATATAGGAAACTCTTATTTAGAAGGATGGGAATAGGAAAATTGAACAATTTAGTTACCTTACAAATCTACATTTGACCTCTCGCAAGAGTACATATTCGATCATATTCTTTTTTCCTTGTCAAAAGGCTAGGATAAGGAAGTAGAGAAAATATTTTTCCTTAATAATCCCGACAGGGCACTAACATTGGTGACACTGTTAGAAGAGGCCGAAAAAAATATTCATCCATTGTTAACACAAATCCATAAAAGAGCATTCACCCAGATTATTTCAACTTGTGACATATGCGTATTAAAAATGATCTTGAAAATAAGTAGAAGAAAAGGATTCCCAGTTTATATCATAGACCTTTATATGCCAATTATAGATACACTTCCGTCAAGTTGGTCGCATGTACAATTTCATAGATTTTTGAAAAGATAATACTAATGGGATGGAAATCATACACATCGAGCATGTTTTGAAACATTTTAAAAAGGAACATACATATATATAGTCGTAAACATGACTTTCTTAATTATGTCGCTAATTTTTTTTTAATTGAAGGAAATGTTGAACATGAACAAAACTAATCAACCAAATAGCAGAACGCCGCCAAATGGGCGTTGTCCTGCACCTCAACCTCAATTCCCATTTACTCGGCGTTATCAATACTCTATTCCTTCAGAGATTCAATATACCACTCCATCTATGAGTCATAAAACTCAAGAACCCCTCATTAATCTAACACTCCCACCTTATTCTACCAAGGAATTCCAAGAAAACCATAAGAAGACTATTGGGTTCTCCTTATACGAGAATCATCTTATTGTTAATAAACCTAGCCTATAACTTTTTAAAGACCATTGCCTATCTCTCGTAATGATGATTTTGGGCATCGGGGGCGCAGATAACTGGAAGAAGGTGGATAATGCCATAAAGGATGATGCGTATGAACAACATGATAAGACTTTTTCATTCCTAGACGGTTCGAAGGCAAAGGTTCTTTCCCGATTAGCGGATCAATTAAAAACCTATCAGAAGAACCTTAAGAATATTTTTTTTCCTAAAGGGGGAAATGAGTTATGATATTTTGGGGTTGAAAGACAGATTTCCCAAAATATTAAAATTCACATTGACCAATGGAACGACTTCTTTGAGAATGAGGCTAAGGAGGGAAAACTGACTGGGAGGGAGAGCAATAAACTGAGAAGGTCAAAGAAAGGAATGCCACAAACTTGGGGCAAAGTATTATGATGATATTAAGGGTGAATGGGTGGAATGGACTAAAAGGACTCTGAACGAAGGTGAGAACATAATCGGGTCAACTTGTACTTGCATGCCCGATGGGAAATAAGGACCAATAAATTACCAGGTAAATTATAACATACTCTGGTGAGTTTGAATTTAGTTATCATATATATACATGTTATAATAAAATATTTTTAAAATCATAGTCCTAAATGTAATATTATGTTATTGAGAATGGTATAAGGCATGTCGAGAAGTCAGTCTGAGTGCACCCCCTATGAGATTGAAACATATTCCCTAACTAAGGTACTTGGGAGGGGCAATAAGGGGAGGATAAGAGGTGTGGGATCACGTATGCCAAGTAGAAAAATATAGCACAATGCACATCTACTGGATGAGATCTCTTCGGTGAGGAGTCACATGTCGAGAGAGGCGGAAGACCATGCCAGGACTAAACGAGAGGCGTCAGATATGCGGGGGGAGGTGGGCAATATTAACAATAACATGAAAATCCCGACGAATGCAATCCAGGGCTTCGATTCTTTAATCAATAATAAGGTTACCCCTCTCAGATGCCTCCTCAAACATTTGCCTATCACATGCCCCAAGGTTTCCCATCCCAAATGCCTACTCCAAGAACATTCGCATCCTAAATACCTCCTCCTCAAACATTCCCCTCTAAAATTTAGTGGATCATCGTCATCCATGTACGGTGACTGTTGATGTAAAAAACTAGATTACTCTAATTATTCAATCACAGATAAATAAATGAGACAACGAATTTTAAAGTGGTTCAGCCTTATATGAATGGCCTACGTCCACTGTTATGTTATTGCTGAGTGTTTAGGAATTCTCGATTACAAGTGCTATCAAGAAATTCCGGTCCCTTTGAATGAGGGTGATACAAGGTATTTATAGCCCTTAGGCTGTACATAAAAGGGTGATACATTAAATGATATACATATGAAAGTGTAACTCATTTAATGCTCTTCAAGCGTGTGCGTCAAGATGATAAGCATTCAATGAATAGTTAAACTGTTGATTATCTGGCAATCAATGCTGTGGTCGAGATGCAGCTCGAACCTCCTTAGTTGCTCATCGTCCAAGAGTTCCTCGGAGCACTGGAGTTCCTCGACGACAAGAGTTCCTCGGAGGGATGGTGTTCCTCGGAAGACTGGTGTTCCTCGGAGTACACCTGTTGCTCGGAGTGAGTATATTGGTCGGGGGAATGATCTTCCTCGTTGCTATTGTGCCACGTATATTGACACGTGTCTTCTTATTATTCGTCCACATCAGCATACTAATTTTGGTATCAATAGAAGCCCCCAATGTTTCATATTTCGAACTTTGAGGAGTATGGAACATTATTTCTCGGTATATGGCAATATTAAATGACCTTCCTGGGTTTTAGGAACCTTTTCTTCGTATTTGAATTTCCTTCCAAATTCGCAGAATCCGCCTTTTTTCATTTTTATAAGTGCTTCGATCTTCGTGCACTTTTTGTCCTTTTAGCCGCCGGTAGCGTAATAGTTTCCTTTTTGTAATCATTTCTTTCGCCGTTTCCCAAGGCAAAGTATTTAAGCTTCAGAGGCAATCCCATCGTCTTCTACCTTTTCAATTTCTGCTTTCGAGTTTTCTATAGCTTTTCTCTCTCCTTTGCGTTCATCCCTTTCTTTGTTTGTTTGTCAACAGATCTCCTTTTTCCTGTAAGATTTTCTTCCTTCTTCTTTATTTCTTTTTATTCACCATGGTTTATATTATCGAATCTCTTGAGAAATTCCGTTCTGACTTTTCTATTCCTTCTTGGGTAACTTTGGAGAGTCTTTCTGAGCCTTCAAATTATTTTAATTTGGCTGAGGGACATTGGTTCCCTAACCTTGTTATTGCTGAATGTGGATTTTCTTTTCCACCAAACCCTTTGTGTTTAGAGTTCTGTCAGTATTTCGATGTTGTCCCTGCAAAAATAGCCCCCAACACATGGAGAATAGTTAATGGGGTGTATAGGTTAAATCAAACTCATGGAACTCGTATAGGAATTCCTGAGATTATGTATTGTTATAGATGGGCTATTTTAGACAATGTTTTTTATTTAAAAACTAGATTTTTGAATAGGGCCTTAGTAGTCAATCTCCCTGATGCAAATAGGGATTATTTTGAACAAGGGGTAGTTATCAAAAATTGGCAACATACCCCTTTGTTTGGAGATGAAGTATATGAAGGTCCCAAATGCCCTCCATATGGCAATGGGATAGGTTATTTTCATCTTATTTTATTTTTGAAATTACGATTTCATTATGTTTGATAAAATGTATGACTGATATTTCACAATGTATTTGTTTGCAGTTGATAGTAAGAGAAAAACTCCAAAAGAATCAGAAGTAAATATTAAACATTTGAAACATATCTGAAATTTGCATCGAAGAGTTGCAGACGATCACATCAGGTTTGCTTCATATTTGTTGCAGTACAGGAGCTACACATCATCCTTTACTGCTCGTCCTGTGGTCAGCATTAGTGAGCCATTGCCAGCTTCTGAGGAATCTTCACCAGAATCTCACATTCCTCTAAGTCAGAAGATGGGCAAGAAAAGAGTTCCTGCTATCTTCGAGGAGACTTCCTCTGCTGGAGATGGAAAAAGAAACAAGGCTGAAGTCCCAAAGGGGATAAAGAAAGTAGATGGTGCCTCTTCTGTTGCTCCTTAGAAGGCTGCCGAGAAGCCCCCAGTGGCTCCGAGCAAGAAAAATGCACCTGTGGAAGTGGTCACCATCTCTACCACCAAAAGTTCTTTAGTTAAAACTGCTGAAGTGCCACTGAGGAGATTGAAGAAATCCTCCTCGGTTACTTTGACTGAAACCATTCCCCAGCTCCAAGCTAGTGGAGCTGGTGTCCCAACCATTATTCCCCCGAGTTCTGCAATGAGCTCGGTAAAGACTTGGACTATTCCTGAAGTCCAAGGAATTGAAGAAAACATGTCTAGGGATATTCTGACATCCCTAGCTACTCGTCACATTGCTTCAGTAAGTTTATCTTATCCTGAATTTTTCTTTCTTCTAGTCAATATATGTATCTCGGCACTGACTTATCATTATTTTCTTTTTCAGCTGGTGAGTTGCTTTAACACCATAGTGAAGAAAGATGAAGCAATCAAGGCTTCTAGCTCCTCGTCTGGAGTAGAGGATGCTTTCCAGGTCTTGGCCCAATCTTTGAAGGAATCCCGTCAAAAATACGACGAGGATAGGGTTGAATGGGAGAAGAAGTTGGCTGCGTGTGAAGCAGAGAAAGTACAATTGGGAAATAAGGTGAGAGACTTGGAGAGGGAGAATAAAAAATATGCTGAGAAGCTCACAAGCTTTGGGGAGCTTGAAAATAAGTTAAAATCGGCCGAGGAAGAGCTAACCCTTCTGCGAGAAGTAAATCGCCAGAAGGAGGAGGTGGAGGCCAAGTTGAAAGCCTCCGAGGATCTTCTATCCGAGAAGCTCTCCTCGGAGAAAATGAAAAGAAAGGTGGCTGTGAAAAAAGCTTTCCGTACCGGTTGGGATAAAGGTTGGGATATGGGGGTAGCGGAAATAATGACCCAGGTCAAGTATGGGAGTTTGAAATACTTCCGAGATGGTTGGGTTCCTGCCCTGCAGGAACTGAAGGTTAGCGAGGACTCTGAACTATTCCAGCAACATCTTCCTGGCCCCCCTCCTGTGATTGAAGATGAGGAAGAAGACGAAGCTGCTTCTAAGGAGTCTTCAATGATAGTAGGTGATCAAGTCCTTGCTCCACAACCCAATCAGACAACCACCGAGGAGATCTCGTCTTTGCCTGCTCCTCCTGAACAAGTCTCAACTTCTGCCAATCAACTCATTGTTCCCACCGAGCAACCAAGCTCCTCGTCCCAGCCTCCAGAGAAAGTCTTGGGAGACAATGAAAAGGTGCGAAGTTGTTCGGTATTCTCTTTCTGTTTTTCTTTTACTTGTACTCTGTATTCTGAACAATGTACTCCTTTTGATGATGTAATAAAATTACCTTTTTTTTCCCTCTGCGTTGTTGATGTTCTGTCTTCTTCTTTTATTAATTCTTGCCTTCTCTTCTTTATTAGTTTGTGGCTAGAATGGAATTATTATCTGCCAATGATACAAAGTTGATGCAGCAATGCCATGAATATTATAAGGCTGGTCACACAGAATTGAGTGTATCAGAAGTTGCTGACATCCTCGGTCATGATGTTTCAGAGCAGGAAGTAGAAGCTTATCAATACCTGAAGGGCTTACTTGATCGAGCTGTGGCCAATAACGTGGCTTACTATGACATGATCGAGGAGCTTCAATATACTTTAGAAGATCTTCAGACTCAGTACAAAGAATCAACTGCCCTTTTGCACGAGGGGTATGAAAAGAGGTATCAACAGCTTTCTGCCGAGATAGGCCACAAAAAGATCCTTGCTGGGTATGATGTCAGGGAGAGAACCCTAAAGGGTGAAGTTGAAGCTTGTAGACAGATTGCCGAGCTGCTAGAGCAAGAAAATAACAATTTGCAGAAAGAGTTGGCACAGTATAAGTCTGCAGCATCTTCTTCAACAGCTGTAATCCCAGTGACTGACGAGGGATTTTCCTTTCTAGAGGTTGAGAATACCAAATTAAGGCAAGAGTTGGATACCTTGAGAAGATCTGGTACTTCTGCAGCTACTCGGGGACGAGGAAGAGGTTCTCGTGGTCGAGGAAGAGCTGCTCAGAATGTCATCGAGGAACCAAGTTCTCGACCTGCTCGGGGAGGATCAAGAGCTCTTAGTCGTAATGTTGAAGAAGCTCGTACTCGATCAACGTTGGAAACTCAAGCGTTCCAATTGAATGCAAAAAATCGGGCTTTGTCTGAAATGTCTAAGAAAATCCAAACTCTGGAGGATTAACTTGCTTCGACAAAGTCTGCTCTGAATAATAAGGATGTTTTTGCTAGGAACCTTCATGAGCAGTTAGAGAGAATAACTTTCCAATTCCACAAACAACCTCGTGAGTTCTGGATGGCAGGGTACAATGAGGCCCTTTATCACTTGGATGCTCGCCTTGAAAATGCCAATAATGAAGGTTATAAACAGGGATGGTTGAACGCCCTGGGTGTATTAAAACTAGAGCAGGGCCATTATTTATGGGATTATCATGCTCCTGGGCTACTAGACTTGCCTGTGCCACCTTATAAATTGGACATGGAATGGATCCCAGCTCGTGCCATTCCTCGGAGCTTAATTTCAAAATACCTTGGTGACTACAATCTTCATTCTCAGATCGAGGTATCTCGTCCCGAGCATCTACTGGACACACCTTCTGTGATGAACGTTAGGATGCTGAAGGACTTGAACTTTATTAACTCTCCTAAAACTTTAAATGATCCGCTTGCTGGCGAGGAACCTATTTCAAAAGCAGAGGGAAAGAAACCAATAGAGTAGGGATCTCAATGTAATAGTTAGTACACATATGTAACTTGTAATTCGTTTTGAATTCTAATGAAAGGCTTTCATTTTCTGTTTGCAAATCTGTATTGCTATTGTCTTGTGATTATCAGACACTCTATATTTGTTCTTGCATAACAATATTGTATGGTTCCTCGACCAACTTAGTAATAAAAAATTACAAGTATTAGTAATGTTGCTCGATCACTTAATAATAAAGTAATGAGTATAAAAATGTTAAAAATTCTTCCAACCAACCAAGGTTGTTAAATTGTGCTCGTCGACCAATTATAGTTAGTGAGAGTTTTTATCCCCGACCAGCTATACTTGGTAAATTTTTGTCTTTTTCATAAAATGTACCCGACCAACCAAGGTCGATGATTTTTCCTCGTCGACCAACTACAGTTAGTGGGTTTTTACCCCCGACCAACTATACTTGATTCAGTTTGGAATATTTGTTCTTCGAGGAACTTTTATGTAATAAACTTACTTCCCGACCAACATAAGTTGGCATTTGAGAGCATATTTTGTTTCCTAACCAACCGAGATTGGCCTTTCGTCGATCATCTTGTGTTCTTGCTCTCTTACCAACCGGAGTTGGTCTGAGTTCGAACTATCATGTCCACTAGATCTTTTACCAACCCGAGTTGGTCATGCTAGTGTATGCCTCCTAACCAAAGGAGTATAGTTTGTTCTCGCCCTTTTACCAACCAGAGTTGGTCGTGGGTTTGAACTATCGTGTCCACTATCTCTTTTACCAACCTGAGTCGGTCACGCTAGTGTACGCCTCCTAACCAAAGGAGTATAGTTTGTTCTCACCCTTTTACCAACCGGAGTTGGTCGTGGGTTTGAACTATCGTGTCCACTAGCTCTTTTACCAACCTGATTTGGTCACGCTAGTGTACGCCTCCTAACCAAAGAAGTATAGTTTGTTCTCGCCATTTTACCAACCGGAGTTGGTCGTGGGTTTGAACTATCGTGTCCACTAGATCTTTTACCAACCTGAGTTGGTTACGCTAGTGTACGCCTCCTAACCAAAGGAGTATAGTTTGTTCTCGCCCTTTTACCAACCGGAGTTGGTCGTGGGTTTGAACTATCGTGTCCACTAGCTCTTTTACCAACCTGAGTTGGTCACGCTAGTGTACGCCTCCTAACCAAAGGAGTATAGTTTGTTCTCGCCCTTTTACCAACTGGAGTTGGTCGTGGGTTTGAACTATCATGTTCTTTTTATTGCCGAGAAGCGTTGCGTACCGAGCAGCGTAGTGTTAAACACACTAGTATTCCCCGAAAAACTTTTAATAAAAGGAGAGAAGATTGTGAAATATCATCATTTTATTCATATTGATGGAACTTCTTTACATTTTACATCACTGATAATACTTGCGTAGGTGTTCAGCATTCCATGCATTCTTAAATTCCTCTCCTTATAGAGTTGCTATTCGGTAAGTTCCTGGTCGGACAACTGCAGTAACTCGGTAAGGTCCATGCCAGTTTGCTTCCAACTTATTGTGCTTCTGAATGACCTTCTTTAGCACATAACCTCCTTCTTTTAAGTCGCATTTTTTCACACTCTTGTTGTAGAACAGGGCTGTTCGCTGTTGATAAGCAGCATTCCTAATGGCTGCCTCTTCTCTAACTTCCTCGAGCATGTCCAAATCTAATCTCCTCATTAAGTCGCTGACTGGGGAATTGAAATTCAGCACTCTGTGTGTTGGAAGACCCAACTCGACAGGTATTACAGCCTCACTTCCAAATGCCAGCATATATGGTGATTCTCCAGTTGCTCCTCGGGGAGTTGTTCGGTAAGCCCACAATACTGACTGTAGCTCATTAATCCAATTAGCTTTAGCCTCACTTAGCCTCTTCTTCAAACCATTTAGTAATGTTCTGTTCGTCACTTCAGTCTGCCCATTGCTTTGAGGATGGTCTGGTGCTGAATGAACTTTTAAAATGTTTGACTGATGACAATAGGTGGCAAACTCCTCGTTATTAAATTGTGTTCCATGGTCTGTGATGAAGGCATGAGGGAGACCATATCGGCAGATGGTGTTCTTCCAAACGAATTGGTATACCTTCTCGTACGTCATATCAATAAGTGGCTCAGCTTCTACCCACTTAGTAAAATAATCCACTGTGACGACGAGGTACTTGAATCTTCCTCGGGTCGTTGGCAGTGGTCCAACCAAATCAATTCTCCACATGGCAAATGGCCAAGGGGAAGTTATGGGTGTCAACAATGCTTGTGGAGTTCGTCGAATGGAGGAAAAACGTTGGCATTTATCACATCTTTTGGCATAGGCTATACAATCAGCCCTCATCGTTGGCGAGTAGTACCCCTACGTCATCACTCTTTGTAAAAGTGTCCGACCTGCTACATGTGCTCCACAAGATCCTTCATGGATCTCTTCAATTAATTCCTTCACCTCGTAGGGATGCACACATCTTTGCAAACCTGCCATAATTCCTCGTCTATACAAAACACCATTAATTAGTACATACCGAGCAGCTTTGAACTTCAATTTCTTGGCAGCAATCTTATCCTCCGGTAATTCTCCTTCCTTGACATATGCCCTGATGGGATCCATCCAAGATGGTCCTAAATCAAGAGTAATAATATTCATCGTCAGGTCTTCATCTATGCTTCGACTTTCTAACACCTCAATTGGTATCGTTCTTCGCAACTCGGTACGAGTAGTTGATGCTAGTCGGGCCAGTGCGTATGCTTGTGCATTCTCCATTCTTGGTATTCTGATCAACTGAATGGCATCAAATTCTGCCAACAACTCCATCGCCTTTGCATGATACTTGACCATTAATTCTCCTTTAACTGCATATGTTCCCATCATCTGATTCACAATTAATTGAGAATCACTGAATACCATCACTTGTTGCGCTTCCATAATCTTTGCTAAATTAAGACCTGCTATCAAGGCTTCATACTCAGCCTCATTATTGGAAGCTTTGAATTGGAATCGTAAGGCATATTCCACGTCAATCTCGTCTGGGGTGTTCAAAATAATCCCTGCCCCACAACCTGTTGTGAAAGATGACCCATCTACATATAATCTCCATGTAGGTAACTCGTCTTCAAATTTCTTATCTGACAGAGTTCCTCGGTGAAATATCTGCTGTTTCCTTTCATCCTCCCCTGGTATTTTTCGTTCTTCGTCGACCATCTCTTCTCGCCCTTTTACCAACCGGAGTTGGTCTGGGTTTGAATTTGATGATCTTTCTATATCCACAAGCCCTTTTACCAATCAGAGTTGATCTAGACTTATGTCTGTTGATCCTGTAACATCCACAGGTTGGTCAGCGAGCAACTTTTGCTCCTCGGGGGTATCAGGATATGTAAATTCTTCTATAAAGTCTGTTACAGCCTGCCCTTTTAATGATGATCTGGGTTCATACACAATATCATATTCACCGAGCTCTATTGCCCAATACATCAGTCTTCCTGATTTTTCTGGCTTATGAAGGGCTTGTCTCAATGGCATGTCGGTATATACGATGATGGTATGGGCCTGGAAATAAGGCCTCATTCTTCTATTTGCTTCAATTAATGCCAATGCCAATTTTTCCAGCTTCGGGTACCTGATCTCTGCACCTCGGAAAGCCTTACTTGTGTAATAAATTGGCTTCTGGATTCCATTCTCCATTCTGATGAATGCCGAGCTGACTGCATTCTCTGATACTGCTAGGTACAAGTACAACTTTTCTCCCATTACTGGCCTGGACAACAGTGGAGGTGCTCCCAGATATTTCTTAAAGTCTTGAAAGGCTTTTTCACATTCATCATTCCACTCGAAAGTTTTTTGAAGTGTTTTGAAGAATGGGAGGCATCTATCAGTTGCTCGGGATACAAATCTGTTGAGCGCTGCAACTCGTCCTGTAAGACTCTGCACCTCTTTCTTCGTCGTTGGAGATCGCAACCCTAAAAGAGCTTTGATCTTTGCTGGATTTGCCTCAATGCCTCACTGGTTGACGATGTACCCAAGGAAAATTCCTTCTCGTACTCCAAAGGTGCACTTCGTCGGGTTGAGCTTCATCTGGTATTTATCCAGTTGATCAAAGGTCTGACCTAAGTCAACTAGATGATCCGCAACTTTCTTGCTCTTTGTCAGCATATCGTCGACATAGACCTCCATATTGCAACTGATTTGTTCGGCAAAAACCTTGTTCATCAGCCGCTGGTATGTCGCTCCTGCATTTTTCAAACCAAAAGGCATAACATTATAACAATAAGTTCCCCTAGGGGTAATGAAAGAAGTGCTTTCCCTGTCTTCAGGTTTCATTTTGAACTGGTTGTAACCAGAGTAAGCATCCATGAAGCTGAGTAGCTCATGTCCCGAGTTAGCATCCACTAGTTGATCAATTCTGGGCAATGGAAAATGATCCTTTGGGCATGCCTTTTTGAGATCGGTGAAATCAACACACATTCTCCATTTATTGTTTTTCTTCTTCACCATCACCACATTTGCCAACCAGTCTGGATACTTTACATCTTCAATGAATTGGGCTTTCTGGAACTTCTCGACCTCCTCTTATATAGCTTGATTCTTCTCGGGACTAAATACTCTTCTTCTTTGCTTTACAGGCTTGATCTCCTTATTCACATTGAGCTCGTGACATAAGAATTTTGGATCTATTCCTGGCATGTCTTCATGACTCCACGCAAAAGTTTTCTTCCTGTTTCTCAAGAAAGTTATCAACTCCTATTTTATTGAAGCATCTAACGACAAACCTATATGGGTTACTCGTTCAGGATGCTCTTCGTCCAGAATAACATTTTCTGTAGATTCCACCACCTGTCCTTTTACAAGTTGGGATTCATCTCTAGGATCGAGTGTTTCGATTTTTATACCTTCATCCACCTGGTAGGTAGTAGTCTTTTTCCTTGATTCTTCAAGCTCCTCTTGCTCGGCAGACGAATAATAGCATTCTCGAGCTACTTTATGATCACCTTTCACAACTCCTACTCCGAAATTTGTAGGGAATTTTAAGCACTGATGTACTGTAGATGGGGCTGCTTCGAACTTCTTCAAACCAACTCTTCCCATGATGATGTTGTAAGCTGACTGCACATTCTTATCCATCACAAAGAAGCGTATTTTTTCTGTTCGACAAGCAGGCCAAGTTCCAATGAATATATCCAACTTGATCGTCCCAAGTGGAAAGACTTTCTCGCCAGCAAAACCCAATAGAGGTCTGTGATAAGGTTCCAATTGAGATAATTTCAAATTTAAACTGTCAAAGAATGAATAGTACATGATGTCTGCCGAACTACCATTATCTACCAGCACTCTTGAAATCACTACTTCTTTCATCCTCATTTTGATCACCAAAGGGTCGTCGTGAGGGTAAAGAACACCTGCAAGGTTGTTTTTTGAAAAACCGATGACCAGCTTTTCTTTGTTTACCTTCCTCGGGCGATCCTCTTCAGCCAAATTTATCCGTTGAATGTATGAGCAAGCCTGAGCCTCACCGAGGTAAGCTTTTTTTTCTGTAGTAAGGTCTCCTCCTCCTGCATCTCCTCCTGTAATGACATTACAATCAAATGACCCAAAGCGTATTGAAAATACCTCTCGTTCTAGCTGTCTTGGTTTCTTGGGAAGATCGGGGTCATCTTCTGTATCATCTTCATGATCCCTTTTCTTTTTCTCCTCTGCTCGACGAGGAGATCTAGACCTTTCTCTAGTTCGGTCATTATTCCTTCTTTCGCCTCCCCGATCAACATACTTCGCTAGCTTCCCTCTTCGGATGAGTGTTTCAATCTCGTTCTGAAGAGCTATGCAATTTTTGGTCATATGGACATGATCCTTATGAAACTCACAATATTTCTCCCTATTCCTCAGGCCAGGGTCTGACCTCAGTTTCTTTGGCCACTTTACTTCCTCGTTATTCTTGATTTCTTCCAAGACATGATTAATACCCATTTTCAAAGGATTATAATTATCGAATTTCTTCAGGACTTCCCATGACGATTTATTATTCTTGGAATGCTTATCACCGCCATTGCCCTTATGCTCTTTATTCTTGGATTTGTCGTCTTCCACCTTGGTTTCTTTATCCATATTCTTCTTCGCAGCCATAACCTCCTCGGCATTCATGATTTTGGCCGCTTTCGCCATCAACTTTGACATAGTTGTAGGTGGATCTTTGGCCAAAGTGTAATACAACTTTTTAGGCAACAGCCCATTCATCAAGGCGGTGATTGCTGTCTTTTCTTCATAATCTATGACTTCCAGTTTCTCGTTATTGAAACGAGTTATGTAATCTCTAGTACTCTCACCATATTTTTGTCTAACACTTAACAAGTGTGCCACTCTTTTTACTGGCTTTGCCCCAAAACAGAAATTGCGGATGAATAACTCGACCAACTAAAAAAAAGTTGAAATCTTACCCCGAGGAAGATTGTTGTACCATATCTGGGCAGATCTAGTAAGAGTTCTCGAGATTGCTCTGCATCTCATCTCGTCGGGGACAACATAGATGTCGGCAGCAGCTTGATATTGCTCTATGTGTAAAATAGGATCTGTCTTTCCATCATATTTGGGGGTCACCACTGGTGCCTTAAACTTTGACGGGGTAGGAAAACCCACAATGGCCTGGAAAAAAGGTTTCCCTTGAACAAAAGTTCGTTGTAAGGGATTCTTCGCCTTAGCCATTTCTCCCAATCTATCCTCCAAGCGCTGAATGGAACCCTTCCACGCATCGTTTCCTTCCTCGAGCTTATTAGTTCGAGCAATTGATTGTTCTGATGTGGCCTCTTAAGATCTATCTTGACGAGCAACTGGTCGTGATTGTACTGATCCTTCTCTTAGATCTGATGGTCATCGAAAACTCCTCGACATGGTCTTAGGTGGACTCCTATTCCTCCTAGGGCCTAATCGACTGAAAGGAGACACCCTACTCAGTCTTTCCAAGGCACTGGGTCTTTCTGGAGAGAGAGTGATACGTTGATCAGTATCTGTAACCCTTATTGACGAAGTTCGCCCAGGTTGATAAGAAAAATCATCAGATTCCTCATTACGATATGACTCAGTACGCCTGGATCGTGAAGGAAGTAAATAAGTTTGCCTCTGACCACTTCGCTATCCTGAACGTGCAGGTGCACCACCATGAAGGGTCTGTATGAGTTGCCTCATTGTTTCCTGCATGGCAGTTTTTCCTTGAGCCAGATTCGTCATAATCCCAGCCAGATCTGGAGGTGCAGAGGGATTTGGAGGATTTCCAGCATTTCCAGCGTTTCGATTGCTGGATTCCGGGTTATCTGCCATTGATGATGAATGATTTTCGGTGAAAAATGATAATAACAATCGTTTCCCACAGACGGCGCCAATCTATTGATGTAAAAAACTAGATTACTCTAATTATTCAATCACAGATAAATAAATGAGACAAAGAATTTTAAAGTGGTTCAGCCTTATATGAATGGCCTACGTCCACTGTCATGTTATTGCTGAGTGTTTAGGAATTCTCGATTACAAGTGCTATCAAGAAATTCCGGTCCCTTTGAATGAGGGTGATACAAGGTATCTATAGCCCTTAGGATGTACATGAAAGGGTGATACATTAAATGATATACATATGAAAGGGTAACTCATTTAATGCTCTTCAAGCGTGTGCGTAAAGATGATAAGCATTCAATGAATAGTTGAACTGTTGATTATCTGGCAATCAATGCTGTGGTCGAGATACAACTCGAACCACCTTAGTTGCTCATCGTCCAAGAGTTCCTCGGAGCACTGGAGTTCCTCGGAGGACAAGAGTTCCTCGGAGGGCTGGTGTTCCTCGGAAGACTGGTGTTCCTCGGAGTACACCTGTTGCTCGGAGTGAGTATGTTGGTCGGGGGAATGATCTTCCTCGTTGCTATTGTGCCACGTAGATTGACACGTGTCTTCTTATTATTCGTCCACATCAGCATACTAATTTTGGTATCAACAGTGACTATGGAGAGTCATATTATATAAGGAACGTTTCCAATAAAAGGGTCATAGTGTGTGTACTCTCGTTTCCATGAATATCGAAACACATGTCCACAATCGTCCTTTGGTGATGGGTGAGATTCATATATTGGTTGATACAATATACGATGGTTACGAAGAGGATTTTTTGTACTTTGACCGTGTGGAATGGACTCTGCTAAAATATATTAAAATTGTTATATTACCTAGCCATTTCATTAGTTGTATAAGACTAAGCGTTGAACAATATTTTTTTTCAACATATTTGTAATATTTTAATTATATGGGACATCTATTTGGTTTTATTTCATATTTAGTGAATGATTGAGTCGAGTGAATTCGCTTTGAATTTTATTGGGTTGAATAAATTTCCTATGAATTTTCTTGGGTTGAATGAATTTGATAGAATTTACTCAATGATCAACCTATTTATATAAGTCAATTGAATTTTGAAGACTATTTGATGGATTTACCACAATACAAAGAGTGGATGGGAGAGAGTCATAGAGTATTTAATAATCATGTAAAAGGTGTTCAGGAATTTATTAAATATGCAGATAGAAATTTTAATAGTGATAAGATCCCGTGTTCGTGAAACCGTTGTATAAATGGAAAATTTATGTCTTTGGAAGACGTTGAATTGCATTTACTAATGTGGGGTATGATAAAATACTATAAGATATAGGCATTCGATGGGGAAAATAATGTGCCGTATGTTTCGAATGAATTACCGGTACATGATCGCGTGACGAAATCCCACCGAGTGGAAGTGGTGAATGATTCTCCAGTGCATCATCCTTGGACCAACCTAATTGATGATGATTACGGAGTCTACCACCATCAAAATTGTCAGAATATGGAAACGAATAATATTCACTATGATCAACTCAATGAACAAGTTGATAATGGATTACCCGAAGATCGGGAATAGATATGGTTGACAACCGATGCGGCTACACCTTTGTATAAAAATTGCAAAGAAGATCACTCGATATTGTTCGCAATTATCGATTTGCATAATTTGAAGAGTCAATTTGGTTTGTAGAATAATAGCATAACTGCAATTCTTAAGTGGGCTAAACATATTCTCTCGAAAGAGAACACATTACCATATAGGTATGGAAGTATAGAAAAGATCTTAAAGGTTTTGGGTTGAAGTAAAAATTTATTCATACATGCAAGTATAATTTCATATTGTACCACAATGAACAAAAACTAAAGAATTAATATCATGTATGCAAGGAGAAAAGATATATGGTTTGGGAGAGTAGAAAAGATGGTACAACAAAATTTCACAATTGCTTGCAAAGTACACACAAGGTATTAAAGTATTTTCCCCTCGAGCCACTATTAAAATGATTTTTCACTGTATCGTGGATAATAGAGGCCATGGCATGGAATGCTCGAACCGAGGTGAGTGGGAATCTCATGCGTCATCCGGTTGATTCACTCATCTGGCAGCTTTCAAAAGCACGACACCCTGAACTTGTAAAAGAACCATGCAATGTTCGTCTTTCATTATCAACAAATGATTTTAACCCTATCGATAATTCAAGGAGTAATCAGAGTTATTGGTCAGTTCTCATGGCGCCTTTAAGTCTCCCTCTAACACTGTACATGAGAAAAGAGCTCACATTATTGTTGTTGTTGTTGTTACTTAGGCTAAAGGCTCCCAGTGAAGATATTGATATTTTCTTATCCCTGTTAATTAAAGAACTCAAGGAGTTGTGGAGTGAAGGTGTGATGGTGTTTGACGCTCACAAGGCTGAAGGGTTCACACTTAAAACAATGGTTATGTGGGAGATCCATGAATTTTCTACCTATGGAACTTATCTGGTTGCAATGTTCATTCTTATTGTGGATGTCCCATATGTAGGGAGGAAACTGAATCCACTTAGCTACATTATATTGGGCAGATGAGTTATGTCAGTCCTCGTAGATTTCTACTGAGCAGTCACATTATTAGGAATGAGAATTTTAATTTTTTACCTGTCGGTCAAGAGCATAGGGTAGAAACTTCTTAGCTTTTAGGTTATCTAATCGAGGAGAAAGAAAAGGCTTCTCGGCTTTTCGGTTAATCCGATTACGATTTTCCACCCTAACCATAAGTGTGATAAATTTTAAAAAATAATATTTCTTCACGGCTAGGAACCATGACCAAATTTTTAATTTTTAAATTTTTCCACGGGGCTGGTCATGGTTCAAAACTGTGACCCCTACTCTGACTATTTAATTTATAAAATATATTATAAAAGGTGATAGTTTGAATGGTCACATTGGGGGTCACGGTCCGAACCTACGACCATCTGGGATTCCTCCGCACGATCTAAGTGACTAGATTATTGGAAAAGAACACCAAATGGTGAAAATTCTAAAAAAAAAGACAATAGAGTACGGGTGTGTCAATAAATATGTAATTATATAATTTTTTTAGTCAGTAATTAATTGTGTAAATTACACTAACTCTAAGCTAATCAACTCCCCCCCGAGTTATAGCAGTTTTACACATCATCCACCAATAGTAAAAGCTCGAATATAATATTCTCTAAAATATTGAGTCGTGGAAACTAAATAATTTTGTAAGGACAATTTGTCCATCATTTATTGGCTATGTCATACGCCGTCACACCGTTGAAGAATATTCAAGACCGAATCTACGTCAACGGATCCGAATATCAAAAAGAAGAAGGAATCAGATTTCTGCAGAGTCGGACCAGTACGCCCAGAATAAAAGAACTGATCCGCCTGTGGACCTGTCCGCCTCATACCCGGACCGGTCCGCCTGCTGAAAAGCCAGTACACCCCAGACCGCAAGCGAACCACAAAAGCCAAAAATAAAAAGAACCGGTCCGCCTACTCGGACCTATCCGCCTCAAACCCGGATCGATCCGCCTGGGATAAACACAAAACAGATCGTGTTCAGATTTTCAAGGCCCAAGACTTCTTATTTAATCCCACTACGGGGAGGTGGTTTAGTGAGACTTCCACACGATTTTTCAGAGTACAAAAATTCTAAGTCTTCACCTGTTAAGTCCCAAGACTCCAGTTTTTGTTGATTCACACAACCTCTCATACATTTGTGAATCTGTTTGTAACCCTAGAACACAACCAGTTGCTGTTCAACCCTTGTGGAGAAGACCGTTCTTCTTCTTCATTGCAGCCCTCCTGGAAAGGGATATTTCCAGTCGCCAACTACAAAATCCGATACCTGAGGGTAATTCTTAGTCACTTGTATTTTCATTGTAATCCGAAATTGTACAGTTACAATATTATAATGAAAATAAATGGTTTTGCCCCTTTGGGGGATTTTTCCTCACAAGCATGTGTTTGAATGTTCTTGCTTACGTCATTATCTTATCCAATCACATATTGTTGTATGTTTAGGGTTTGTTTGGGTTAAACTGAATTCAATATATAATTTTCTCATTTGAATGCACGCGTTTACTCTCTCAAATTGGTATCAGAGCAGGTTACGCTAATCTATCGCGTATTCCTATTTTCTGCAAAATCTTTTCTAAGATATCATTTTTCTGAAAAAATTGTTTTTTTTAAAAGTGCGTGTTCAAATGGAGAAATCATATAATAAATTACCTGTTTTTGACGGGACAAATTATGCTTATTGGAAAGCCCGAATGAGGTCGGCTTTAAAAGCCATAGATGAAAGGGTTTGGATTTTAGTTGAAAGAGGGTGGACACCTCCCTCCGTCACTGTGGAAAACGTGACTAATTTAAAACCTGTCACCTCTTGGATTGAAGATGAATTTAGATGGTCTTCTTTTAACTCTAAAGGTTTGAGTGCTATTTCCAGTTCCATCACTCCCGATGAGTTCTGACGTATCATGATGTGCACCACGTCAAATGAGGCATGGGATGTTTTACAACTCACCCATGAAGGAACAAATGCTGTGAAAGAGTCTAAATTGCAAAATTTGACAACTCAATTTGAAACCATCACCATGCATGAGACTGAATGTTTTGATGATTTCTATGCTAGACTTTCTAACATTGTTAATACTAGCTATAATCTTGGTGAACATATTACTAATGCTAGAGTTGTTAAAAAGATTCTTCGTTATTTGCCTAAGCGTTTTATCCCTAAAGTCACTGTGCTAAATTCTATGGGCAATTTAAATACGCTAAAATTGGAAGAACTTGTAAGAGATTTGCAAACTTATGAAATTGACATGTTCCCTAAAACTTCTAGGTCTAAAGATAAGGGAATTGCACTTAATGCCAAAGAGAAAAAGAGTGAGGGGTCGGCTAGAAAGAGGGAAGAGTCATCTAGAAAGAGAGAGACTAACACGTTAGATTCTGAGTGTGATTTTGACTTAGATGATTTGGCTCTTTTTGCAAAAAAATTCAAGAGGATTCTCAAATTTAAGAAAAATAACAATTTTAAAGATAAAAATTTTTTTTGAGAAAAATAAGTTTGAAAAGAAAAATGAAAAAGATTCCAAAAATCCTCCTAAGAAATAAAGTGAGAGATGCTTTGAGTGCGATGGTAAGGGTCATAGAGCCTTTGAGTGTGCCACTCGTCTGAATAGAGAGAAAGGGAAAGCTGTCCTTAATGCTACTCTCAGCGATGACAGTGAGGTCGAGACGGTGGATTCAGGAGATGAGTCACCGCCTGAGTGTAACTTCACCGCATTCATGGCCAGTCAACTGAGCACTCCTAGTTCTCTTCACGACGAAGAGGATGATGCTTCACAGGGACACCTCGACAGTGAGATTGATGTGAGTGAGGGGGAGGATGACTCAAGTGAGAGCGAGAGTGATATTCAACGCGCCTATGCTGAGCTATATTCTGAGTCTTTTAAAACTAAAAAACGTAACAAAGCGCTAGTTATTAAGATCACCGGCTTAGAGGAAGATTTAAGAAAGGCGAGAGAGAGAGAGCCCTCCACCTTCACCGCCCCGAGAGAGAGAGAATCTGCCTGTGTCGAGAAAGAGAGTTTGTTTAGAGAGAGAGAGAGTGTTTTTGAGAAAGAGAGAGGGGACTTGACTAAACAAGTGGCCAGTCTTACGAGTGAGCTCCATTCCTCCGTGGAGACTCAAAAGAAACTTGAAGCCTTTGTTGCCCAGCTGACACATGATCTTGAGAAAGCACGGGAAGTCAAGGTACAAATCGAGGACAGATCAGGGAAAATGGGAAAGATGCTCGTCGACCCCGCTTTAGGTTTTGGTGATAGGCAGGGAATTGGTTATGATGGTGGCTCCACTTCTCAAATTGCACCTGGACCAGTTCCTGAGTTTACTACTACTCCTTATGGTCATCGTCAAAAACCTCGAAGTAGAGTTCGATCGAGAAAAGCAAACCAAGGTCCACCTTTGACTGTGTTCTTTTGTACCTACTCCAAAAAAAAGGCCACCTCAGGGAGTTTTGATATAGCATTGGTCGGACACGACGTACCACAACTCCACGTCAGCATACTGATGATTTTACCAGTCTGAGAGAGCGAGTTGAGCTTTTAGCTGCCACCTCTCAGAGTTTGATGGAGGAATTCCGACGGATGCCTTTGCCGTTAGTGAATGCTTCTCACATTCCAGCTAAAACCAACAACAACAAAGGCAAACAAAATGTCTCCACTTCTTGGGTACCTAAGAAAGATAAAAAGGCCTTTGTTGTTCATGTTTCTCTCAAGGCACATAATTCCTCTCAGTGGTATTTTGATAGTGGATTCTCCAGACACATGACAGGTGATGTTTCATTTTTTACCCACCTTGAGGATTATGAGGACGGTAGCGTCACCTTTGGATATGGGAGCAAATCTAGCATTGTAGGACGAGGTACTGTAGAGTTACCAGGATTTCCTAAGCTAGAAAATGTGTTGTACGTCAAAGGTTTGAAAGCAAACCTTCTCAGCATTAGCCAGCTGTGCGACGTTGACTTTGTAGTAAAGTTTGACCGGGACACTTGTAAGGTCTATAATCAAGCCGGTAAACTATTAGTGCAAGGGGTGAGGACAAAGGATAATTGTTATGGGACTGATCCCACATCCTCTCTTGTCTGCAACAGCGCCACGATCACTCCTATGGATCTGTGGAACCAACATCTAGGTCACATAAATATTAGAGATCTCACTCGCTTAGCTAGAAAGGACCTAGTACGTGGCTTACCATCTCTTGTAAGGCCAACTTCGACGGTTTGTGGACCCTGTCAGATGGGAAAACAAATTCGTAGTCCCCATAGGAAGTTGCATTCCATTACCACCTCTCGTATTCTTGAGATTATACACATGGACCTTATGGGTCCCACTCGTATCGAGAGTCTAGGTGGTAAGAGGTATATCCTAGTGATGGTAGACGATTTCTCCAGGTACTCCATTGTAGGTTTTCTGAGAGAGAAATCCGATGCTATATAGTTTTTAACGACCAAGTGCCGTGTCTTACAAAATCAACACGGAGTCACTATTAACAGAATAGGTAGTGACAACGGCACTGAATTTAAGGAAGCAAAGGTAGATTTGTATTGTGATAGCCTTGGGATCAAACATGAGTTTTATGCTGTGAAGACTCCTCAGCAAAATGGGATTGTTGAGAGAAAGAATAGAATGATCCAGGAAATGGCTAGATCTATTCTTCTAGGTCATAAAGTTTTCAGGAGATTTTGGGCAGAGGCAGTGTCTACTGCATGCCACACGGTGAATAGGGTTTATCTGCGTCCACACACACTTCAGACACCTTATGAGTTGTGGACTGGCAAGAAGCCCAACCTTGCATATTTTCGTGTCTTTGGGAGTAAATGCTACATCCTACGGGATAGAGAGCAATTAGGAAAGTTTGACTCCCGGAGCGACGAGGGAATATTGATAGGATATTCATCGACTAGTAGAGCATACCGAGTATTTAACCTGAAGAGATCTAAGGCTATGGAATCAATAAACGTCACCGTGCAAGATGGCGAACCTCCGACGGTTATTGATCCTAACCTTCAGTGTGAGGATGAGGACTTTTTTGACAGTGATTTACTTGTCCCTCTCTCACACTCTGTGAACCCTACTCCTGTGCTAGGGGACGTCCTTCTTGGGTTCACAAGAGTCATGACCCCTCTGCCATTCTTGGTGATCCCACTCTTGGGGTCAAGACTCGTGCTCAGCTAGAGAACGTCATTAGCCACTTTTGCTACACATCCAACGTTGAGCCCAAGAATCATAAAGAAGCACTCAAGGATGAACACTGGATATCTACTATGCAGGAATATTTGCTTCAGTTTAAAAAGAATAATGTCTGGGAACTTGTCCCCCGACCTAGTGAGACTAATATGATAGGTACCCGGTGGATTTTTAAGAATAAAATGAATGAAAATTATACCATAATTCGAAACAAGGCTAGGTTGGTCGCTCAAGGCTACCCACAGATAGAGGGTGTAGACTTTGAGGAGACATTTTCTCCTTTTGCGAGGCTTGAGTCTGTCCGTCTACTACTCGCCATCGCATGTCATCTGCGCTTCAAGTTATATCAGATGGATGTCAAGAGTGCATTTCTGAATGGCATTCTACAGGAGGAGGTTTATGTGGAACAACCAAAAGGGTTTGAAGACCCTAAGCACCCTGAGCACGTTTTTTATCTAAGGAAAGCCTTGTATGGTTTGAAGTAAACACCCCGTGCTTGGTACGAGAGGCTTACTTCCTATATCTTAGCTCGTGGCTTCAAGAGAGGGGGAGTAGATATGACATTATTTGTCAGGAGAGATGACGATGCTATTTTGGTTTCCCAGGTCTATGTGGATGACATAGTCTTTGGATCCACATGCTCCCAGCATGCTCACCACTTTGAGGAGGAAATGAAAAGTGAGTTTGAGGTGAGCATGGTTGGTGAGCTTACATTCTTCCTTGGTTTCCAGGTTTGTCAGCTAGAGGATGGGATGTTCATCTCCCAATCCAAGTATGCTAGAGACCTAGTGAAGAAATTTGGTTTAGACTCCGCTAAGCATGCACATACACCTATGAGTACCACTACCAAGCTTAGTAAGGACACTTAAGGCAAGGACGTAGAGCAAACCTTATATCGGAGCATGATAGGTAGCCTTCTCTACTTGACTGCCAGTCGTCCCGATATAGCCTTTAGTGTTGGAGTCTGTGCGCAATATCAGGCGTCCCCGAAAGAGTCACACTTACTTTCTCTAAAACGTATTATTAAATACGTAAGTGGGACTCTCTCATACGGTATTTGGTATTCCTTTGATACTGATGACCGTTTGTCCGCCTATTCAGATGTTGATTGGGTCGGGGATGTAGATGGTTGTAGGAGAACTTCTGGTGGGTGTTTCTATTTTGGTTCTGCTCTTGTCTTCTGGCTGAGCAAGAAGCAAAATTCCATCTCTTTGTCCACTACGGAGGCTGAGTACATAGTAGCCGGGAGTTGTTACACGCAACTCTTATGGATGAAGAAAATGCTAGAGGATTATGGGATTTCACATGACACCATGACCATTTCCTGTGACAACACGAGCGCGATACACATATCCCGCAATCCAGTCCAGTATTTGCGCACCAAGCACATCAGGATACGTGAGCACTTTATACGACAGATAGTTGAGGAGAAAGTCGTATCCCTGAGTTTCATTCCCACCGACCGTCAGTTAACCAACATTTTCATGAAACCTTTAGATTCCCTTAGATTTGAGAGTCTTAGGAAGTCTTTGGGGATTTGCATAATTGACTGAGGGGTTGGTGTATGTCTAGAATAGGATGTTTTTTTTTCATGTTCATATCATATGCTTCCTATTGCTAGTATGTTTTATATGTATCATTCTTTAGTTTTACAGCTATTTATTTTGTTTGAAAAATCCAAAAAGATTTATTTGTTGTTTTTGTATATGAAAATTTCAGAAAAGCCCAAAAAGATTTTTGTTTTTTTATGCACCTTCTTATGGATGAACATTTAAGATATGCAAGTCACACCTTCATTCCATTTATCCATATGACTGTTTGATAGAGATTTGAGATGCTACATCATTTCATCCATGTGCTTTACATAGTATGGAGTCTTTGAGGTGTAATCAGTGATATTCTTCTACATGTTTGACTCCTATCTCCTTTATTGCACACATGCACGGTTATATTTGATTATTGCACTTGTCTATCACATATTGGCTTGAGTGTTTCCATCTCAATTCTGTCTATACAACTTACAATATGCGATAAACTTGACAAGATTGGAATCCATGTAAAAACTGTTTTGGTGAGACTGAGTGTGTGTTTAAGAACGGGGAGGGGCTGCGAAAGGTAATTATCTATTCTTTGCGCAAAAGCCACTGTTCAAAAGGACCTAAAAATGGAGGAATTTTATTATCCGGGGTCCAAAGAGGTTAAAAGAGCCCAAAAAATTTAAAGGCAATAAAAAGCACTTCATGCCAAATATGGGCCACTTAGGTTTCACCATCAATTCTCCAAAGTTTGAGAATTTAGAATGCCTCTATTCAAAATTATATCTGAGGGAGTTTGGTTGGAGAATATAAACCGGTTTGCACTTCCTTGAAAGTCCTGAAAAAGCATAAAAAGTTTTGGACGTTATTGGTGTAGAAATCATTTTTAGCTTTGATTTGTTGATTTGATTGAGTCAATGTCTTATATTTCCATTTCTTACACCAAAGGAAGACTTTGAGTTCATTCTTTAGGAGTGTCCGATATTCATCGTGCACATATGTCATGTTTGTATGCATTAATTTTCCTATCGAATTTGATCACACCCATTCATTTCTGTCTTCATCGACTTGGTTTTCCTGTGTTTATTCATGGTGTGATTTTGTTTGAATTTTTTTTTTGAAAAATTCAAAAAATAGTTGTGTATTTCCTTGTTACACCCCGTCATTGCTTGTTTGAATTATTTCTCTCATTTGTCTATTTGGGGACATCATAAAAAGGGGGAGAATGAATTATCTTATTATGGGGAGTTTTGAACTTTTGAGTTATCTCATTTCAAACTCGATACGTCACTTGGTATTTGCTTTGTCTCATGTGTGTAGGTACTACATTGATGATCAGTGAAATACACACCTTGATGAGAAAAGCGTTGAAGATTCCTGAAGAGTTGAAGAACAAACGATGAAGTCTTATTCAATTGTACCTTTTCAATTTTGGGTTCATGGAAGGGTAGATTTGTATAGGCAATTTCATACTTGATAATTCAGATGTTTTTATGTTTGTACCGGCATAGACATAAGGAGAGATTTGTAAGGATAATTTGTCCATCATTTATTGGTTATGTCATACGCCGTCACACCGTTGAAGAATATTCAAGATCGAATCTACGTCAACAGATCCGAATATCAAAAAGAAGAAGGAATCAGATTTCTGCAGAGTTGGACCGGTCTGCCCAGAATAAAAGAACCGATCCGCCTGCGGACCGTTCCGCCTCATACCCGGACCGGTCCGCCTGCTGAAAAGCCAATACACCCTGGACCGCAAGCGAACCGAAGAAGCCAAAAATAAAAAGAACCAGTCCTCCTACCCGGATCGATTCGCCTCAGACCTGGACTGGTCCGCCTGGGATAAACACAAAATAGATCGTGTTAAGATTTTCAAGGCCCAAGACTTCTTATTTAATCTCACTATGGGGAGGTGGTTTTGTGAGACTTCCACACGATTTTTCAGAGTACAAAAACTCTAAGTCGTCACCTGTTGAGTCCCAAGACTCCAATTTTTGTTGATTCACACAACCTCTCATATATTTGTGAATCTGTTTGTTACCCTAGAACACAACCAGTTGCTGTTCAACCCTTGTGGAGAATACCGTTCTTCTTCTTCTTCATTGCAGCCCTCCTAGAAAGGGATATTTCCAGCCGCCGACTACAGAATCCGATACCTGATGGTAATTCTTAGTCACTTGCATTTTCATTGTAATATGAAATTGTACAGTTACAATATTATAATGAAAATAAATGGTTTTGCCCCTTTGGGGGATTTTTCCTCACAAGCATGTGTTTGAATGTTCTTGTTTAGTTCATTATCTTATTGAATCACATATTATTGCATGTTTAGGGTTTGTTTGGGTTAAACTGAATTTAATATATAATTTTCTCATTTGAACGCACGCGTTTACTCTCTCAAATTTCGATCAAATTTAAAAAGAATTAAGCATGGCATCAAGTTCAAATTGGGATAAGAAGAGGATGTCGTGAATTTTAATATCGAGTAGAAATGAGAAGCTGAGAAAAACATATTCTAGTCTTTCAACCTTTTTCAATTTGTATATTAATATTCTTTATTTACATTTCAATTATATTTAAATATTTGGTAAAGATCCATGTAAGGTCCATATCTGAAATTTCTAGCACAACATTTGGACTTAATCAAAGATCTTATGTTTGGCCTTCATGAATTTGTATTTATATTGAGAAGCATTTTTTACTTTACCACCAGTTTAGTTTCCGTTATTAGACTTTACCCGCCATTTTTTTCTTTTAGACTTTGCAACTATTTTTTCATTTATTTTGACTTCACCACAAGTTTAGTTTTGTTATTAGACTTTACCACTCATGGCAAAGTTAAAAATATTCACAAAATATACAATTGATCCAACTAATCAAGCGAATCACCCTTTTGTTTAACTGGTAAGTCATGTTGAATCATTAAGGATATGACAAGAGAAAAGCAAAATAAGAAAGCACAAGGAGTGAATAATATAGGTTGAGCTCATCGAATGACCAACCTTAGACCAAGTAGCCTTTGAAAAATGACACGGTTGAGGTATATTATTCATTTCTTGTGCTTTATTGTTTTTCTTTTCTCTTGTCATAACCTCAATGCCTTTTCTCATGTCAATTAGTATATTTTGTGAATATTTTTTACTTTGCCACTACCGGTAAAGTCTAATAACGAAACTAAATTGGTGGTAAAGTCAAATTACCCCTCCAGTTAACACACAAATGCTGGAAAAGTCTAAAGTAAAATAAATTGGTGGGTAAAGTCAAATGTAAAAATATGAACTCATGGTAAAGTCAAAATGCCCTTATATTTAATTGTCATTTCTCTAATTCTTTCGTGATAACTCTAGGCAAGTTGAACCCAGAGGTGTATATATTATGCAACATATATTTATTTTATTATATAATGAATCTAAATTTGCCTCCTCCAACACCACTCCTATGTTCATTTTCCACACCGTAACCCCTCAATTTTTTAAAATAGATCAAATTGTTCCAAAACCCTAATTGTGTTACATTGGATCAAAAAATAATTAGGCATATGCCATATGGTATGTCACATAGGCGCATTAACCCTCATGTGGCTCCAACATGACTAATTTTCAAATAGAAACATAACTCCATTAGGTTTTGGGGTCGTTTAATTTGTTGATAAAATTTAGGGGTTTGGTGTGAAAAAAAAACTAATGATGGTAAAGTGAAAATTGAAGAAATGTTGGAGGGGTTAAAGTGAAATTATCACTTTAATTTATCTCACTTAAGAAATAAATTGAGTTGTAGAATATACACTTCCAATTAAACTTTGAACCAACTCATTTAGAGTTTTGAACACGTAATCTCTCAAATGACAGTGGGCCCAGGGGATAGAGCTATTATACCTTAAATGCAAATTATTACTTATTAAGGGGGTATAAATAGTTGTTATAAGTGCATGGTGACACATTGATGAGCGATAAATCAATAAATTTTCCTATTTTAATAAAAATTTATATGTTTGCACATGCATTTACAATATATATATCTATATATATATTCTAGTTTTAATGTATTTATATATATACTTCAATTGTGATTTGTGAATTTGAAAATTTAGTTATCTTTTATTGTTAATTTGTACATGGATTTCTCATTTACTTATTCGAGGAATCGTCGCGATCGACGTCTCATGTGGCCCATAATGAAATATGTCCTAGCATGGTCACCACGAGCACTCACACGTGGTATGCATTGCACATAAAGCACACAATCAATTTTCATCCGCCCTAAGAAGATAAAATAAACAAATATATAACCCTCACTAATGGGTTAAGGTTAATCACATATACATATCGACCCCAACTCTACCGGATCTTACTAGAATCGCTATCATAAAAATATATAATTCATCTTTAACCTTATATTTAGTCCCCTAATACATTAACCCTAACCTCTTGCGTTCCCGAATCTAGGCATAGTCTCACCCTACCATACACTAAAATCCAGACAACAACTATATTCAATCTGAATTAGCCTTAGTCCAATATCCCAAGGCATCACGTTTTGGTATGAATCCACGCTTAATTTATATAAAATCATCGAATATGATAACTACCCTACTCTAGTTTTTTTTAACTCAATACTAATCTCACCCAAAGGATTTTCACCCCACTAGTCCATCACAATAACTTACATAAAATACGTCCAACCAGCCCAATCCATTCAAATTCCAAAATTCCAAATGAACAATCCGCCCTACTCATGGGGTTGCGAACTAATGCTCTAAATTCAAATTAATTACTTAAAATCAACTCATTTCACAGTTATCCTAATAACCCAAACACAAATTTTTGTCATATCAATTCAGTAAAATTCATCTCTAATATATAGGTATAATAACCCTAAAGGCCAAACAATCCTAGCCTTAATCCCCAAAACTCAAATATTCACCTAAATAAACAAAAGTCCCACCTTGTCCAAACCTGCTATCATCGACTGATCGACAATCTTAAGTCAATCGATCGACCCTCCCATAAACTTTTTATTTCTCCTTGTTACCAGATTCCTGCTTTTCAAACCCCATTTTCTTTCTCTAACCTCCATTAATGAACTCAAGATATTCATACAAGCCCATAACTAGCATCCAATCTATAAAATTACTTCAAGTGAACAATTGGAACCTATTTCTAACACCAGTTCCCAAGTTTAAAACAAGATTGAAATGAAAAACTCAATTCTCACTCAAGAACCCTAGATTTCCCAATTTCTTATAATAACTTGTGATTTTTATATATTTATACATATAATTCGATGTCTTTTAACTAGTTTCCAATAGAAAACATATTCATATCATTTTCTAATAATTCCAGTTCAAGTTCATGAGAAAATCAATCAAAGTAAGAAGGAATATAACCTAGTTACTATCTGAATTAAGTTAATACAAAATTAATATTTTTAAATCATTCAAATCAAATTTAGGACATGATTATATTCAGATTTAATGAATATGTATAATACTAACACACATGTAATCATAATCTAATTCTATATAAACTTGTTACATATGATTGTTCGAGAATGCATGGCAGAATATTCAATTTCCTTCTTCTCTCTTCAAGTTCCTTTTCTCTCTCTCTCTCTCTCTCTCTCTCTCTCTCAAAGAGCTTCCCCAAATTATGTTTTAGGAATAAGGAGGTTCCTAAGGTTTCATTAAGCCACTTAATTTTCGAAATTGGGTACTAATGGTCTAAAATAGTCTCTAAATGGTCTAAAAATTCACCTAGGTCATATATTAATCCAGTGGGCCTATACTTCACTAATTTAAGCTAAAACAGACCTTCTACACGTCCTAAAAGCCTAATACCAAATATACGCCAAAAATAAATAACTAACAGCTCAGTTATTTAGTAATTTACTAATACGAGTTCAAATATTATTTAATTTAATAAATAAATTTTTGTGTCTTAAATCCGATTTCAAATCCAAATTAATTAACATACAAAATGTAAATAGTGACATCTCACTTATCAATTAAACACACTTTCGGGCCCTGACCCGTTTCTTTTTCTCTCTCTCTCTTTTGTATATATATGTATATTTTCAGGTGCCCAGCCACAGGGGCGTCTTGCTTAGGATCCTTTGTGAAGAACGAGCTGCAGCTTAGGTGGGAGTTGCAGGTCACTTGAGTAGACGACTTCTGTTATTGACTCCACTCCTACTACTCTCATTTATTGGGCACGTGTCGCCCTTTTCATCATTTCATTTATTGTTGGGATTTTTATATTTTCAGTTATTCCAGTATTGTTTTATGGGATTTATTCTGGATACTTTATGATGTTTGGTTTTATTATGTTGACATTCGATTGACAAATGTATGGTTTATTTTAGTTCATCGTGGTGTGATTCTATACCGTAGAAATGTTGTTTTGTGTAAGTAAATCTTTTCTGTAATTAAAATTTGGAAGTTTGTATGAAAATGTTTTTGACACTTAGCTTAATTATTTAGGGTGTTAAATTGGAAAGAAATTATTTTTATCAACAGTGATGCTGAGAATGAACCAACTGTTTACCTTGATTTAATTTTATAAAGGAGTGATCGCCCGGTATTTAATTAGGCGGGGTGTCACAACCCCCTCCTTGCTATCAGTGGGAAGTTGCACGCGATGAGGGTCTGGCTTGATGTGCAGTGTGTGGATATTCTCCAGGTCATAGTCGTCCATGGTGATTATGATGTGATATACATTTATTATTTTTTGGGGTGAGAAGTCGTGGGAATGTGTCGTTCTCACCTGCTGGTTAGGAACTATGACCGTTTCATGGACGTTGTGTGTGTGAGTTGATCACGAGGTAGGTGTCGTTTAGCCCTACCAGATGGTCCCCAGTTTACTACGTGGTTTGGGCAACTGGAAGATGATAGCATTGTGAGCCTGTATCCTCGAGTTATATCTCATTTGGATGGTTATGATATTATTGATGTGATTGATTACTTGGGTATCGAGGGCATAATGGACCTCAACGACCAACATTGCCAGGAGTAGTGTATCGGGGAGGTTCCTTGCTTGGATTTCGCTTTTGCGAGACGTTCAACGCATGAATCACAGTGTAATGTTGGGAATTGAGTAGAAGTTAGTCCTTAATGCTCATATCTATATATAGTATATATGTCGATGATCAACGGTGCCAGGAGTAGTGTATCGGGGGGATTCCTTGTTTGGATTTTGCTTTTTCGAGACGTTCCACGCACGAAACACCGTGAACTGTTGAGAATTGGAAATAATAAATTAATCAAGTAATTAAATAATAAGTAATTGGGTTACATGCATCATGCATTGAGGGCATAATGAATCTTGAAAATCAATAATGTCAGGAGTAGTGTAACGGGGGGGTTCCATGTCTGGATTTCGCTTTTGTGAGACATCCCACGCACGAAGCGCAGTGCAGTATTGAGACTTGGGAGAAGTTTAGTCCTTAGCACTTAGATGCTAATAACTCATATATAATTATATGTATGTTGTTTGTATAACTAGAATACAAGAAATTATAGTAAAGAGAATGTTTATGTGGATTGTATGTTGTGTTAGTAAGAGAATGGTTATGTAACCTTTATATGTTAAGTAACTCCATAAATAAAAGAGAGCAACAACATTAAAAGTTAAAGTATATGATTTAGATGAAATTCAGATAAGTGTAGATTGCGAGATAAGTTAGATGATTTTAATCAAATATTTATATTGGGTTTTAGTTAGATCTATTTGCTTAACTAGAGTTGGGAATTTATTTGGAGATCACATGCATACGTTTAGATGCGCGCTTTAGTTGAGAGGTGAGTTGGATTAATATGGAGAGTGAGAGTCCATTAAATCATGTCATAATGCATTTATAATTATTATGCATTTTAATGCACTTGCTATAAAATGTTTTCACCTCGGGCTCTGACCCGTTTATATTTTCTCCTGCTATGCATATATATTGTATTATTTTAGGTGTTCCTCCGCAAGGACGCCATAGACGTTTATCCACCCAGTGTATTTATGGAGCTATAGCAGTAGAGGATTGTTGCGGCACTTTGTCTTAGTCGATTCCTATATTTTGTATATCGAGTTTATACCCAAGTAATGTGGATTAACACCTTTACATTCTCTCTGTCAGATTTTTTTGTATTGTTTGTGACCCAACAGCATATTCGGCTATTTTATTGTGTACATTTGGTTGTACTCTTTTATGTTATTGGAGTTTGTAGTCATCACTCATCATATTTGGATGAGGTACTGTTTGTTATGGTTGCATGGTTGGTTCTATTTTGGTGTAAAATAAAGTTTTAAATTAATTTTTTTGACATCCGTTAGTAATAGTTTCGAGTAGTTAGACTTATATTATTTAGTATTATCAGTTGATGTTGAGACTGAACCATCTGAGATACCTGATTTAATGTAGTATAGGGTTGACCACCCGTTATCATTTTGAGCGGGTTGTCACAGATGGTATCAGAGCATTAGGTTCTAGTGTCTTTTGGATTTGTGTGCGTTTCTATGATCTTTCGTAAGCGTTCTTGATGTAGAGTCTTACTATTAGGACTTTTGTATCTACACATCTATATTCCTTCTGTGATTTGAAAACTTTTGAAAGGCGTTCTGATACACTTTCTCTTATTTCAGATGCCACCGAAGAGAGGTCATTCAGTAAGGGCAAATAAAGGGGCTGAGAGTGTGGAACCCCAAGTGCCTCAAAGGAACATGACTACAGATGAAGTTGCCAATAATGTGGCACAAGCAGTAACTACCGCCATTTCTACGATGGTGCAACAATCAGTCGTTCAAGAAGCCCAAACCCATTAAGGATTGTCTTTGTGGGAAAGAGTGAAGGAAGATTTTTGTAAGGGGAATCCTCCATAGTTCTCAGGAGGAGTTGATGTAATGGCTGCAAGTCAATGGATGAATAGTATGCAGAGGCACCTCCGTATGGTTGAGTGTAGTGAGGTGCGAAAGCAGTTTTTAGCCACCTTTAAGTTAACGGGTCCTTCTCTCCAGTGGTGGGAGTCTATCACCACATCTGAACAGAGAGATACTTTACCTATAATAGATTTTTGGGAACTTTTTGATCGAAGGAAATAAGGAGGAAATTGATGGATGTGTTTCAAGGAAATAGGACGGTGGCAGAATATGAAGAAGATTTTTCTAGATGGGTGAGATTAGTACCTGATGAGGTAAATACGAAAGAGAAGCGTATATCAAAATTTATTCGAGGTTTATATTGGAGAATTCGTCAGCATTTGTTAGAGGGCCCAGTGTTAGTGACTTTCGTCGAGGTAGTGAATGCGGCACTGTTGAAGTGTCATGAATATCGTCTTCATTCACAAGAGGGTAAGAACTTTGGAGATTCGAGTTCATAAAGTGGGTTTGGCGAAGTGAATGCCAGTAATAACAGCGGATATAAGTCGGATTATATAGAGTCATAGCGGCATTTTGTTCCTCAAGGTTTGCCGAGAGGACTTTCGGGTAGACGTTTCTTTTGTAAATAAATAGGTCATAGAAAGAGAGATTGTCCTAAAAGAGGTAAAGGACTATGTTTCATTGAAGTTTTGGAAGTGCAACCCCTACATCAAATTCGAGGTCATTTTAGTCCAGGAGACTTTGTGTGGGAGCCCAATGATGAGGAAGGGCAATCGGACTAGAGATGGATGATGTAAATTATTTTCCTTTGTGAATAGGAATATTAATATATGAAGTTTTTGGATATAGTGAGGGAGATAGTTTTGAGAGGGTAGTGCTATAACCCTACATTGTATGTAATGACCCGAAAGGGAATTTTGAGGAAGTTAGGCTCTTATGTAAATTATCTTTTGAGAGAATAGATTATTTTTTAATGTGCACAAAGAGAGCTATAAACCTTGTTATGAACGTAAGAAATGTTCTCTGTATCAAGTAGTAATGATAAAGCTACATATTCTATATAGTCATGTTAGACTTATATAATTGTTGTATTCCAGTTATGAATGAGCCTAATGAACGTCAATATATTAAAATGATATAATATATTATTACTGAAAAGAGTTCAGAATTGGTGGATTATTGGGACTCAGGAAAGTTTATCTCATAATTATGCTAATTTTTATGAGCCGCATGTTGTTGTATGTATGATGATTGTTAAGACCTTGTGTTAGGAACGTAAGGCATTTTATATATGTATCGTAACAGTTAAACTTTTTCTTTATATAAACTGTTTTCAAAATCAAACTTTTTATAGGCCTTTGGGACATCTCAAAATGATTTATACAAAAATATTTTCAAACTCTAGTCCGGATCTAACAAACTCTCAATCCCCGACGTCGCTACATATTATTGTATTGGGAGGGTTCCTTGTTTGGATTTCGCTTGCGAGACCTCCCCCGCATGAAAGTGCCGAATGTCAGGAATTGAGAGGAGTTATTTCCTTGGACCATTCAAATTTTTGTAACATTAATGTTGTTAGTATAATCTATATATCTTTGGAATTATGGAACTTTGGAGGCAAATGAAGCCTCATTATGATTGGCTCGAGTAAAGCTCGAATAAAGGGTGTATGGGCGCCCTCGTGGTTAATAAATTGGGTTTTATAAAACGTAAAATGAATTAAAATAATTCGTCGTGGGAAGTTAGCAGTTTGGGTATAGGATTAGTGAGGATGAATGTAGTAGGAACTAGTTGAGCTTTGGAGTATTAGGCTTAGCTAAATTTCGGGGATGAAATTTTTGTAAGTGGGGAAGTTTGTAACAACCCGATGCTTTAGAGACGATAATTTATTAGTTTTGGGAGAAATAAATATTATTTTATTTGGAGAATTATTAAATTGGCAATTGAGGTCAAAATTTGAAGTTGTTACATCTGTTTCGAATGAAAATTCTGAGGGTGTAGTTATTTCCGGAAGGGTCGAGAAGGTCAAAATGACTGTACTTGGGGTTTATTTAGGTTCTAAAATAATTTAAGTGCGTTTGACTCTAATTAAAAGTTACCGAGTCATTTTAAGTGTGTATTATCAGTTAAAGTCATGTATCTTGGGAGATAAGGCTTATTAAGCCTACGGGAGATCAATTCTCCTTAGAGAGAAAGAGAAATAGAAAGAAAGAAAGAGAGAAGAAGAAAACAAGAAGAAAAAGAGAGAAAAGTGGGATTTCTAGCCAATACGCGATCTCGAGGACGAATCAGACCCTATGAACTTGAGGCAAGTGATTAAACTTGCTAAATAATTGTTGTGTACCATTTATTTCATGATTTGTGGATCAAATTTATGGCTTTTAAGTTTAGTTTGTTAAAACCTAACTTTTGGGTAAAGTCTTAGATTTGTTATGTAGATCTTGGATTTGAGGTTAGAAATTAGTTTAAATATGTTTTTGGATGAATATTTATGTTATATATGTGATTGGGTTGAAGAAAAATGAAGAGAAGATGATTAAAATGAATTTTGGGATTTTTGGCTTAATAAAAAGTAGCCATTTTAAAGCCTTCTGATAGGCCAAATCGATTCGGCCCCTTAGCCGAATCAATTCGAAAAGTTGCAGGTGCCCAGGTCTGAGTGATCGAATCGATTCGAACCCCAGTCGAATCGATTCATCCTGAGATAGAATCCCAGGTCTTAGGACCCGAATCGATTCACCTTGAAGGCCGAATTGATTCGGATTTGGCCCGAATCGATTCGGCAATAGGGTTTTTTGAGGGGTTGTTTTTCTAGGGAGAATTTCATTTCGTTTTGTTCGAGGTTATCGACTGGGAACCTCTATAGGAATCATATGGAGTACGTTTTGGAGATTTTTAGGGAGTTTCCCTTTTAAGAAATTATTGGAGTCATATTGACTTACATTGAGGAATACCGATTAAAAATTAGGGTATATTCTAAGTGGGGAAGCCCACTATTATTGAAGATTCTATTTGGAGATAATTAATAAATTTATATGAAATAAGGAGAATGAAAGTAGCGATATTGGAATTTAGAATCAAATCCCAAATGGGATAACTTTAAAGGGTCACATGATTAATTGAACCGTATTTGGGATCGAGAATATAAATGCCAGTAAATTTGCATACGAATATAGAAATATCCTTAACGATGATTGATTTGGGAGATGTCTCACACAATGAGAAATTCTAATCTAGGTGCATTAGGATAGAGAATATCCTTAACATAAATAGAATTGAGAGACAATTCATAATCAGAATTGATACGAAAACTTCAAGTGAGAAATAGTATAGTGTATACTAAGTTGGAAAGATGTGTGAGAATTGACGATTAGTATATCAAGAGCGAGAGATATACAAAATCATGATAATTAATTCAACTACGCCTAAGTGCGTACTACGAATATACATAAACAATGCGGTAGGTATACCTTATATGATGGTATATCTTTATACGATGTGATGATGTATGTATGCCTTATGTGATGGTATATATATATATATAAGTGAATCATACCCCCTGTAATACCCCGTATTTTTATGCTATATTTAATTGGTGGATTTATTAAAGTTAATGTGATGATTTATTTAATAAAAATCCAAAAATTAATTATGTTATAATTATTAACGTGACTAGAGTTAGTAATTATAAGAAACTCGTTGAATATTACCAATGAGCATAGTAATATATTATATTGGTTATATTGAATGTCATAAGTAAATTAAATGACTATTTCGGAAATTTAAGTCGGGACGTGCCCGTGTCACGTCAGGGCTAATTATGTTAATTAAAAAGGGAATATTTTATAAGTTGTTCGTATGGTCGTTTTGAGTGCTCCAACGCGTTCGGAAGGGTCGAGATAGTCAGAAAAGTGTACCCGGAGGTTTAGTTCGGGCCTCGGGGTGTTTTTAGGCTTAATTAGTGATCCGGGAGGGCATTTTGGTCATTTTACAAAATAGGGTAATTAAACCCACGAATTTCAGCCATCCTTAGCAGCCATTTAAGTCAGCCTTTTAGGGTTAGAACATTCAGAACCCTAGAACGGCCATTGGAGAAGAGAGGAGAGAGCTCTCAAGGTGATTCAAGGCCCAAAACACCACCGATTGCACCGCCGTCACCACTAACGCGTAGATCGCGAGAAGGAGAACGCAACCACACCAATATTAGCAGGAAACCAGACCTCTGAAATCCCAGGCAAGTGTTTAACTTGCGTATTTTCGTTGGTGCAATAATCATATTAGTGTAGGAATGATTAGGAGTATAATTAAAGGAAGAAAACCCCAATTTTTGATAGGGATTTGCATGTAGAAATCGTTATAACCATATTCTGAAAATAATATGTGAAGTAGATGATCAACCCACGAATTTGTGATGTTATGTTAGAAGGAAATTTTGGAGAAAACTGATTAGAACAAAAGTTAAGAAAACTTAGGGTTCTTGATGATTAGATGAGATTTTAGGTTGTTTAATCATGTTTAATGATGGTTATATGCATGCTTAACGTTAGAAACATCTGGAAATATATTACCATGATTGTAGTATAAGTTTTGGGACGATTAGTGTTGGAAATTATGGATTTGAATGAAGAATATTAGTCAAACCCGTAACTGAACTTCTGCAGAAATCGAAATACCTGTTTGATCGATCGATCGAACCTAGAGCGTCGATCGATCGAAGGTTCGATCGATCGAGCCCCAGACGTCGATCGATCGACCCCTCCTGCCAAACTCTTTTTCCCCTTGTTTAATTAGTTGAATTAATTTACCGTGGAATATTTCTTGGGCATTATGAATAAAATGTTTTGGGATATAGAAGAGACCAGTAGGACATATGATTAAGTGTTGAGAACTTTATTATGAAATAATAATTGGGTCTAAGGGATAATTAATTAAGGAACGACGAACTGCGTATTTCAAGTGAGAGATTACAACGAATACCTACGATAGTGAATAGACGTCTACCTACTGAATTTGTTACTTGGATGGATAAAATCCACGAGTGTCACGTAATTAGTGAGAAAACCCTCCGAGTTAAGGTTAGAGACGAAACCTTATACGAAATCTTAAAAATGTAAAATTAAGGATAAATGTTGTAATTATGGGTAAGGAGAGTGACCTATATTAACATGATAAAATTGGTATATTTATATGATTGTGTATACATATATTATATACATGTGAAAAACGTACCCTCGCTACTTGCTATCCCTGAGGTTACCACGCTGGGATGATCTTATCCTGTGTTGCTTTATGGGGGATATTGATTCGTACCCTAGAAGTTAAAGATCCTAGGTACGGGCTATCAGATTGATAGTCGGACGGTCCTAAGAGACGTGTGGGTATGTACTGACCTCTTGGACTTGGAATCTATGCTTCGCCTCAACGTTGTTTTGTATATGTTAATACAGTTCGAGAGTGATTCCGAACTTGTATTTCCCTTTGTGTGAGCGATACGGGGATTGGATAGCAGAGTATGCCCGCACCATAGTTTAGTTGGGGTGCTGTTATATATATATATTATACGAGTAGATAATATATATATATGAGGTCATAAACTTTAAACTGCCTACTGTAATTTGATGAGTAGAACATGGTTGTTGACTCAAATTATTAAATACTTGTTTTGTGAAAGTATGAGAAGACACTGGGAAACTTTATAATTTAATGAAGCTAAAACGAGAGTAGTGCTACAAATTGAAAGTACCTTTTTAAAACATTGTCATCATCCGGTTTTGAAAACTTATGAGTAAGTTAAGATAAACTAAATTATTTGGGAAGGTTAGTATGATAGGCGTGCACATTAGAAGAGAGGTGAGAATTTCTCAAGAGAGTGTCGAACTAATATGATTTGCATTGGCCTGTATCAATTTAAATACTTGCTTAACGTATTTTAAAATCAAACACACTTTCGGGCCCTGACTCGTTTCTTTTTCTCTCTCTCTCTTTTGTATATATATGTATATTTTCAGGTGCCCAGCCACAGGGGCGTCTTGCTTAGGATCCTTTGTGAAGAACGAGCTACAGCTTAGGTGGGAGTTGCAGGTCACTTGAGTAGACGGCTTCTATTATTGACTCCACTCCTACTACTCTCATTTATTGGGCACGTGTCTCCCTTTTCATCATTTCATTTATTGTTGGGATTTTTATATTTTCAGTTATTCCAGTATTGTTTTATGGGATTTATTCAGGATAGTTTATGATGTTTGGTTTTATTATGTTGACATTCGATTGACGAATGTATGGTTTATTTTAGTTCATCGTGGTGTGATTCTATACCGTAGAAATGTTGTTTTGTGTAAGTAAATCTTTTCTGTAATTAAAATTTGGAAGTTTGTATGAAAATGTTTTTGACACTTAGCTTAATTATTTAGGGTGTTAAATTGGAAAAAAAATATTTTTATCGACAGTGATGCTGAGAATGAACCAACTGTTTACCTTGATTTAATTTTATAAAGGAGTGATCGCCCGGTATTTAATTAGGCGGGGTGTCACAGGTGGTATCAGAGCATCAGGTTCTAGAGTCCTTTAAGATCTGTGCGGCCTATTATGTTTCAGCGTCGCTTTCTTTGATATAAAGCCCTACTACTAGGAATGTTGTGTCTATCTCTATACTTTGGAATTTCGTACTTCTACGATTTGGTTATTTGAATGATGAACTCATCCAAATTTACTTAAATTTTCAGATGGATCGTCAAGAAGAACTAGCTAAGACGGTTAAGGGAGTCATCGAGCAAGATCGACTCACACCTCAGGTATCCCCAGAGAGAGTATCAACCGTCGAGTTAGCAGGTATCGTGGCACAAGCAGTTACCACTGCAGTTCTACAATACCAAGAACGCAGCCTACAACTTAAAGGAGGCAAAAGACCTAGAGAGGTTAACCTAGTGCATGTGACTAACGTTGGGAACTGTGCGAAGGCACCGAATCTACGACACCAAAACAATCAAGATAGAGTCAGTTCCAGTAGTAACGAGATTTATGTACAGAGACAAAAGTGTCAGGGACAACGAAGCCAGGTTCAGAATGAAATCACCAAGAGGTGTTTCGATTGTGGAATGGAGGACCACAAACGTAAATCTTGTCTGAATCAGACTGGGGATAAACTACAACCTGACCGGCAAAGAATTTCGAAACTCTGCTACAAATGTGTACAACCGGGTCACAAGTGGATGGATTGTCCTCGCCCTGACATAGTTTTTCCGCAGATTTCCCCTCAAGGCCAGCAAGACCAGGGAAAAAGAGAGGCTAGTCAATACCGTAAGGAAGGAAAGCAGTTTCGGGGGAGGTGTTTCCAATGTGGCAGGAATGGCCATAGGCGTCAAAATTGTCCAGAGAAGAATAGGGCCCCACGGCAGGAATGTGCTGACAATGTACCTCAGAAGCCAAACTCTGCCACCTTTTCCAACATCCTCAGTTCAGCAGAGAAAGCTACAGGGCGAACGTGTCTATAATTTTCCACAGGCAGCAACCCCGCAGGCGCCACCCGCGGTTGAGGGTATGTTTTTCTATCCATGTTACCATGAGTCGAGATTTGTTTGTTACGAGTGCAACGCACTATTTTATAAGCTAATTTTTTTTTCTCGAAAGCCTTAGGGTTGTTATCCACGACAGTGAGCTCAGTGACGTGTGTAGACTCACCATCTTGGGGGTGGGTCTTTTATTTTCTTTATATGCCGTGAGTGGGGGTAGAGATTGGTAGCTTAGTATTACCTGTATATATGTTAGTCTTAGACATACATTAGCTTGATGTCATATTCGGTATGGATTGGCTCGTCGCTTATAGATCCATGATTATCTACTTCGGTGGAGCATTATTTTTGCCATTTCGGGGTAAGAGATGTTTGTAGTGGCGATGCCTCGCCCAGAGGGAGGTTCGACCGCTCATTTATATTACATTGAGGAGGATACCTCTAAGGAGGTTGTGATTCCTTTGGATTCGATCCCAGTTGTTAGGGAGTATTCCGATGTGTTTCAGGATATACCAGGCCTACCGCCTAGTCGTGAGATAGACTTCGTTATAGATTTATTGCCAGATACGAGACCTATAGCACGCGCACCGTACTGTATGGCTCCGGCAGAGATGCGAGAGCTACGAGATCAGATTGAGCAGCTATTAGGACAGGGCTTCATTCGTAGGAGTACCTCACCTTGGGGCGCTCCAGTCTTATTTGTAAAGAAGAGAGATGGTTCACTGAGATTGTGCGTGGACTACCGGGAGTTGAACGAGGTCACGATACGGAATAAGTATCCGTTGCCTCGAATCGATGATCTATTCGACTAGTTGAGGGGAGCAAATTTCTTTTCAAAGATAGATCTGAGGTCGGGGTACCATCAGTTACGAATTAGAGAGCAGGATGTTTCAAAGACTGCCTTCTTGTCGAGATATGGGTCCTATGAGTTCAGGGTGATGCCGTTCGGACTCACAAATGCCCCAGCCGTTTTCATGGACTTGATGAACCGAGTATTCAGAGAGTTCTTGTATCAGTTCGTCATCGTCTTCATAGATGATATTTTGATATATTCACACTCCGAGGAGGAGCATGCCGAACACTTGAGGCAGGATCTTCAGACTCTACGAGAGCATCAGTTGTATGCTAAGTACGAGAAGTGTGAATTCTGGTTGCGAGAGGTACAATTCTTGGGCCATGTTGTTTCTGAGCAAGGGATAGCAGTTGACCCGAGCAAAGTGACAGCGGTGAGGGAGTGGGGGCAGTCCACGACACCGACGGAAGTGCGTAGTTTCTTAGGGTTAGCCGGATACTACAGGAGGTTCATTCGGGGATTCTCTAAAATAGCGGGTCCATTGAAGAATCTGACTCGCAAGGGGGCACCATATGTCTGGGATGACGCTTGTCAGTTGGATTTCGACGAGCTGAAGGACAAGCTTACTTCGGCACCAGTCCTTGCTTTACCGAAGCCGGGTGTAGAGTACCTAGTTTACACAGATGCGTCCTTACGAGGACTTGGGGGAGTACTTCAGCAGGAGGAGAAGGCTATAGCTTTTTCTTCCCGCAAGCTTAAGCCGCATGAGAAGAATTACCCCACCCACGACCTGGAGTTAGCTGCGGTCGTCTTTGCATTGAGAATTTGGAGGCACTATCTATTGGGAGAGAAATTCCGTTTGTTCACAGACCATAAGTCACTGCAGTACCTGTTCACTCAGCGAGAGCTGAATATGCGTCAGCGCAGATGGTTAGAGTTTGTAAAAGACCACCAGTTTAATATACAGTATCATCCGGGGAAGGCCAACGTAGTTGCTGATGCGTTGATCCGTAGACCGGTTGACGATGTAGCGGACATCTGGAAAGCAAAGTGGAAGGAGCTGGGTCACCAGGACGCAGTAGCCCGTTCTTTCATATCCGTGATGTCAGTCACACCCGAGACTATTACGAGGGTGATACAGGCACAGACCACCGACCCGTTTTGTCAGGAGCAGATTGTACGACTTCTAGCCGAGGGTGCTGAGTCCTATTCTGTTAGTTCGGATGGAGGGCTGCGGTTTAATGGGAGATTAGTGGTTCCAGAAGGAGCGGAGTTACGTCATGAAGTGATGACTCATTCTCACGGGTCCCGATTTGCAGTACATCCGGGAGGCGATAAGATGTACCAGGACATGAGACGACAGTACTGGTGGAGTGGGATGAAGAAGGACATCGCTGAATTTGTGTCCAAGTGTTCTACTTGCCAGCTAGTGAAGGTGGACCACCAGAAACCGTCAGGATTACTTCAGCCATTAGAAGTACCCGCGTGGAAGTGGGAAAGTATTTCCATGGATTTCATTACCGGGTTGCCTACATCACAGCGGGGCCACGATTCTATCTGGGTGATTGTAGACCGTTTGACCAAGGTGGCTCATTCTCTGCCAGTGAGGACAGATTATACCACGGGTCAGTATGCCCAGTTGTTCATCGCTGAGATTGTCAGATTGCATGAGGTGCCCCTGAATATTGTGTCAGATAGAGACAAGATTTTTATGTCACGTTTCTGGGAAAGCTTTCAGGAGGCTATGGGTACAGAGTTGAGACTGAGTTCAGCTTACCACCCACAGACAGATGGACAGACAGAGCGTACTAATCAGATGTTGGAAGATATGCTACGCATGTGTGTTCTCGATTTCGGAGGAGGTTGGGAGCCACACCTTCCACTGGTAGAGTTTGCTTATAATAACTCCTATCAGTTTACGATTGGCATGGCTCCATTTGAGGAATTGTACGGCAGGCCTTGTCGTTCTCCAACCTGTTGGCTCGAGGTGGGGGACAACAAGTTATTAGGGCCAGAAGTGATTCAGGAGACCTCCGCGAGGATTGAGATAATCAGGAGTCGTATTCGGGTAGCCCAAGACAGGCAGAAGAGCTATGCCGATGCGAAACGGTTCTTCCGGGAGTTTAATGTGGGAGATCAAGTGTTGTTGCGTGTATCTCCTATGAAAGGAGTGATGAGGTTCGGGAAGAAGGGGAAGTTGGCTCCGAGGTACGTGGGACCATTTCCCATCATCGAGAGGATTTGTCCGGTAGCATACAGGTTGGGATTTCCAGAACATTTACATCGCATCCACGATGTATTCCACATCTCGTCGCTGAGACGATATCTTCGGGATGATATGGCCTATACGCACATTGCGATAGATGAGATTGACTTACAGTCGGATAGCTCTTACGAAGAGAGACCAGTGGCTATTCTAGACTATAGTGAGAGGAGATTGAGGTCGAAAGTAGTTCCACTTGTGCGAGTCCAGTGGGACCATCATAATGTGGAGGAATCCACTTGGGAGCGTGAGGCAGATATGCGCGAGAGATATCCAGAGTTGTTTTTACCAGGTATGCCTTATTTTCTGAATTTCGGGACGAAATTCCATTATTAGGGGGGAAGTATGTAATACCCCGTATTTTTATGCTATATTTAATTGGTGGATTTATTAAAGTTAATGTGATGATTTATTTAATAAAAATCCAGAAATTAATTATGTTATAATTATTAACGTGACTAGAGTTAGTAATTATAAGAAACTCGTTGAATATTACCAATGAGCATAGTAATATATTATATTGGTTATATTGAATGTCATAAGTAAATTAAATGACTATTTCGGAAATTTAAGTCGGGACGTGCCCGTGTCACGTCAGGGAAAAAGGGAATATTTTATAAGTTGTCCGTATGGTCGTTTTGAGTGCGCCAACGCGTCCGGAAGGGTCGAGATAGTCAGAAAAGTGTACCCGGGGGTTTAGTTCGAGCCTCGGGGTGTTTTTAGGCTTAATTAGTGACCCGGGAGGGCATTTTGGTCATTTTACAAAATAGGGTAATTAAACCCACGAATTTCAGCCATCCTTAGCAGCCATTTAAGTCAGCCTTTTAGGGTTAGAACATTCAGAACCCTAGAACGGCCATTGGAGAAGAGAGGAGAGAGCTCTCAAGGTGATTCAAGGCCCAAAACACCACCGATTGCACCGCCGTCACCACTAACGCGTAGATCGCGAGAAGGAGAACGCAACCACACCAATATCAGCAGGAAACCAGACCTCTGAAATCCCAGGCAAGTGTTTAACTTGCGTATTTTCGTTGGTGCAATAATCATATTAGTGTAGGAATGATTAGGAGTATAATTAAAGGAAGAAAACCCCAATTTTTGATAGGGATTTGCATGTAGAAATCGTTATAACCATATTCTGAAAATAATATGTGAAGTAGATGATCAAACCACGAATTTGTGATGTTATGTTAGAAGGAAATTTTGGAGAAAACTGATTAGAACAAAAGTTAAGAAAACTTAGGGTTCTTGATGATTAGATGAGATTTTAGGTTGTTTAATCATGTTTAATGATGGTTATATGCATGCTTAACGTTAGAAACATCTGGAAATATATTACCATGATTGTAGTATAAGTTTTGGGACGATTAGTGTTGGAAATTATGGATTTGAATGAAGAATATTAGTCAAACCCGTAACTGAACTTCTGCAGAAATCGAAATACCTGTTTGATCGATCGATCGAACCTAGAGCGTCGATCGATCGAAGGTTCGATCGATCGAGCCCCAGACGTCGATCGATCGACCCCTCCTGCCAAACTCTTTTTCCCCTTGTTTAATTAGTTGAATTAATTTACCGTGGAATATTTCTTGGGCATTATGAATAAAATGTTTTGGGATATAGAAGAGACCAGTAGGACATATGATTAAGTGTTGAGAACTTTATTATGAAATAATAATTGGGTCTAAGGGATAATTAATTAAGGAACGACGAACTGCGTATTTCAAGTGAGAGATTACAACGAATACCTACGATAGTGAATAGACGTCTACCTACTGAATTTGTTACTTGGATGGATAAAATCCACGAGTGTCACGTAATTAGTGAGAAAACCCTCCGAGTTAAGGTTAGAGACGAAACCTTATACGAAATCTTAAAAATGTAAAATTAAGGATAAATGTTGTAATTATGGGTAAGGAGAGTGACCTATATTAACATGATAAAATTGGTATATTTATATGATTGTGTATACATATATTATATACATGTGAAAAACGTACCCTCGCTACTTGCTATCCCTGAGGTTACCGCGCTGGGACGATCTTATCCTGTGTTACTTTATGGGGGATATTGATTCGTACCCTAGAAGTTAAAGATCCTAGGTACGGGCTATCAGATTGATAGTCGGACGGTCCTAAGAGACGTGTGGGTATGTACTGACATCTTGGACTTGGAATCTATGCTTCGCCTCAACGTTGTTTTGTATATGTTAATACAGTTCGAGAGTGATTCCGAACTTGTATTTCCCTTTGTGTGAGCGATACGGGGATTGGATAGCAGAGTATGCCCGCACCATAGTTTAGTTGGGGTGCTGTTATATATATATATTATACGAGTAGATAATATATATATATGAGGTCATAAACTTTAAACTGCCTACTGTAATTTGATGAGTAGAACATGGTTGTTGACTAAAATTATTAAATACTTGTTTTGTGAAAGTATGAGAAGACACTGGGAAACTTTATAATTTAATGAAGCTAAAACGAGAGTAGTGCTACAAATTGAAAGTACCTTTTTAAAACATTGTCATCATCCGGTTTTGAAAACTTATGAGTAAGTTAAGATAAACTAAATTATTTGGGAAGGTTAGTATGATAGGCGTGCACATTAGAAGAGAGGTGAGAATTTCTCAAGAGAGTGTCGAACTAATATGATTTGCATTGGCCTGTATCAATCTAAATACTTGCTTAACGTATTTTAAAATCAAACACACTTTCGGGCCCTGACCCGTTTCTTTTTTTCTCTCTCTCTTTTGTATATATATGTATATTTTCAGGTGCCCAGCCACAGGGGCGTCTTGCTTAGGATCCTTTGTGAAGAACGAGCTACAACTTAGGTGGGAGTTGCTGGTCACTTGAGTAGACGGCTTCTGTTATTGACTCCACTCCTACTACTCTCATTTATTGGGCACGTGTCTCCCTTTTCATCATTTCATTTATTGTTGGGATTTATATATTTTCAGTTATTCCAGTATTGTTTTATGGGATTTATTCAGGATAGTTTATGATGTTTGGTTTTATTATGTTGACATTCGATTGACGAATGTATTGTTTATTTTAGTTCATCGTGGTGTGATTCTATACCGTAGAAATGTTGTTTTGTGTAAGTAAATCTTTTCTGTAATTAAAATTTGGAAGTTTGTATGAAAATGTTTTTGATACTTAGCTTAATTATTTAGGGTGTTAAATTGGAAAAAAATTATTTTTATCGACAGTGATGCTGAGAATGAACCAACTGTTTACCTTGATTTAATTTTATAAAGGAGTGATCGCCCGGTATTTAATTAGGCGGGGTGTCACAACCCCCTCCTTGCTATCAGTGGGAAGTTGCACGTGATGAGGGTCGGGCTCGATGTGCAGTGTGTGGATATTCTCCAGGTCATAGTCGTCCATGGTGATTATGATGTGATATACATTTATTATTTTTTGGGGTGAGAAGTCGTGGGAATGTGTCGTTCTCACCTTCTGGTTAGGAACTATGACCGTTTCATGGACGTTGTGTGTGTGAGTTGATCACGAGGTAGGTGTCGTTTAGCCCTACCAGGTGGTCCCCAGTTTACTACGTGGTTTGGGAAACTGGAAGATGATAGCATTGTGAGCCTGCATCCTCGAGTTATATCTCATTTGGATGGTTATTATATTATTGATGTGATTGGTTACTTGGGTATCGAGGGCATAATGGACCTCAACGACCAACATTGCTAGGAGTAGTGTATCGGGGGGGTTCCTTGTTTGGATTTCGCTTTTGCGAGACGTTCAACGCATGAATCACAGTGTAATGTTGGGAATTGAGTAGAAGTTAGTCCTTAATGCTCATATCTATATATAGTATATATGTCGATGATCAACGGTGCCAGGAGTAGTGTATCGGGGGGATTCCTTGTTTGGATTTTGCTTTTTCGAGACGTTCCACGCACGAAACACCGTGAACTGTTGAGAATTGGAAATAATATATTACTCAAGTAATTAAATAATAAGTAATTGGGTTACATGCATCATGCATTGAGGGCATAATGAATCTTGAAAATCAATAATGTCAGGAGTAGTGTAACGGGGGGGGGGGGGGGGGGGTTCCATGTCTGGATTTCGCTTTTGTGAGACATCCCACGCACGAAGCGCAGTGCAGTATTGAGACTTGGGAGAAGTTTAGTCCTTAGCACTTAGATGCTAATAACTCATATATAATTATATGTATGTTGTTTGTATAACTAGAATACAAGAAATTATAGTAAAAAGAATGTTTATGTGGATTGTATGTTGTGTTAGTAAGAGAATGGTTATGTAACCTTTATATGTTAAGTAACTCCATAAATAAAAGAGAGCAACAACATTAAAAGTTAAAGTATATGATTTAGATGAAATTCAGAAAAGTGTAGATTGCGAGATAAGTTAGATGATTTTAATCAAATATTTATATTGGGTTTTAGTTAGATCTATTTGCTTAACTAGAGTTGGGAATTTATTTGGAGATCACGTGCATACGTTTAGATGCGCGCTTTAGTTGAGAGGTGAGTTGGATTAATATGGAGAGTGAGAGTCCATTAAATCATGTCATAATGCATTTATAATTATTATGCATTTTAATGCACTTGCTATAAAATGTTTTCACCTCGGGCTCTGACCCGTTTATATTTTCTCCTGCTATGCATATATATTGTATTATTTTAGGTGTTCCTCCACAAGGACGCCATAGACGTTTATCCACCCAGTGTATTTATGGAGCTGTAGCAGTAGAGGATTGTTGCAGCACTTTGTCTTAGTCGATTCCTATATTTTGTATATCGAGTTTATACCCAAGTAATGTGGATTAACACCTTTACATTCTCTCTGTCAGATTTTTTTGTATTGTTTGTGACCCGACAGCATATTCGGCTATTTTATTGTGTACATTTGGTTGTACTTTTTTATGTTATTGGAGTTTGTAGTCATCACTCATCATATTTGGATGAGGTACTGTTTGTTATGGTTGCATGGTTGGTTCTATTTTGGTGTAAAATAAAGTTTTAAATTAATTTTTTTGACATCCGTTAGTAATAGTTTCGAGTAGTTAGACTTATATTATTTAGTATTATCAGTTGATGTTGAGACTGAGCCATCTGAGATACCTGATTTAATGTAGTATAGGGTTGACCACCCGTTATTATTTTGAGCGGGTTGTCACAGATGGTATCAGAGCATTAGGTTCTAGTGTCTTTTGGATTTGTGTGCGTTTCTACGATCTTTCGTAAGCGTTCTTGATGTAGAGTCTTACTATTAGGACTGTTGTATCTACACATCTATATTCCTTCTGTGATTTGAAAACTTTTGAAAGGCGTTCTGATACACTTTCTCTTATTTCAGATGCCACCGAAGAGAGGTCATTCAGTAAGGGCAAATAAAGGGGCTGAGAGTGTGGAACCCCAAATGCCTCAAAGGAACATGACTACAGATGAAGTTGCCAATAATGTGGCACAAGCAGTAACTACCGCCATTTCTACGATGGTGCAACAATCAGTCGTTCAAGAAGCCCAAACCCATTAAGGATTGTCTTTGTGGGAAAGAGTGAAGGAAGATTTTTGTAAGGGGAATCCTCCATAGTTCTCAGGAGGAGTTGATGTAATGGCTGCAAGTCAATGGATGAATAGTATGCAGAGGCACCTCCGTATGGTTGAGTGTAGTGAGGTGCGAAAGCAGTTTTTAGCCACCTTTAAGTTAACGGGTCCTTCTCTCCAGTGGTGGGAGTCTATCACCACATCTGAACAGAGAGATACTTTACCTATAATAGATTTTTGGGAACTTTTTTATCGAAGGAAATAAGGAGGAAATTGATGGATGTGTTTCAAGGAAATAGGACGGTGGCAGAATATGAAGAAGATTTTTCTAGATGGGCGAGATTAGTACCTGATGAGGTAAATACGAAAGAGAAGCGTATATCAAAGTTTATTCGAGGTTTATATTGGAGAATTCGTCAGCATTTGTTAGAGGGCCCAGTGTTAGTGACTTTCGTCGAGGTAGTGAATGCGGCACTGTTGAAGTGTCATGAATATCGTCTTCATTCGCAAGAGGGTAAGAACTTTGGAGATTCGAGTTCATAAAGTGGGTTTGGCGAAGTGAATGCCAGTAATAACAGCGGATATAAGTCGGATTATATAGAGTCATAGCGGCATTTTGTTCCTCAAGGTTTGCCTAGAGGACTTTCGGGTAGACGTTTCTTTTGTAAATAAATAGGTCATAGAAAGAGAGATTGTCCTAAAGGAGGTAAAGGACTATGTTTTATTGAAGTTTTGGAAGTGCAACCCCTACAGCAGATTCGAGGTCATTTTAGTCCAGGAGACTTTGTGTGGGAGCCCAATGATGAGGAAGGGCAATCGGACTAGAGATGGATGATGTAAATTATTTTCCTTTGTGAATAGGAATAATAATATATGAAGTTTTTGGATATAGTGAGGGAGATAGTTTTGAGAGGGTAGTGCTATAACCCTACATTGTATGTAATGACCCGAAAGGGAATTTTGAGGAAGTTAGGCTCTTATGTAAATTATCTTTTGAGAGAATAGATTATTTTTTAATGTGCACAAAGAGAGCTAAAAACCTTGTTATGAACGTAAGAAATGTTCTCTGTATCAAGTAGTAATGATAAATCTACATATTCTATATAGTCATGTTAGACTTATATAATTGTTGTATTCCAGTTATGAATGAGCCTAATGAATGTCAATATATTAAAATGATATAATATATTATTACTGAAAAGAGTTCAGAATTGGTGGATTATTGGGACTCAGGAAAGTTTATCTCATAATTATGCTAATTTTTATGAGCCGCACGTTGTTGTATGTATGATGATTGTTAAGACCTTGTGTTAGGAACGTAAGGCATTTTATATATGTATTGTAAGAGTTAAACTTTTTCTTTATATAAACTATTTTCAAAATCAAACTTTTTATAGGCCTTTGGGACATCTCAAAATGATTTATACAAAAATATTTTCAAACTCTAGTCCGGATCTAACAAACTCTCAATCCCCGACGTCGCTACATATTATTGTATTGGGAGGGTTCCTTGTTTGGATTTCGCTTGCGAGACCTCCCCCGCATGAAAGTGCCGAATGTCAGGAATTGAGAGGAGTTATTTCCTTGGACCATTCAAATTTTTGTAACATTAATGTTGTTAGTATAATCTATATATCTTTGGAATTATGGAACTTTGGAGGCAAATGAAGCCTCATTATGATTGGCTCGAGTAAAGCTCGAATAAAGGGTGTATGGGCTCCCTCGTGGTTAATAAATTGGGTTTTATAAAACGTAAAATGAATTAAAATAATTCGTCGTGGGAAGTTAGCAGTTTGGGTATAGGATTAGTGAGGATGAATGTAGTAGGAACTAGTTGAGCTTTGGAGTATTAGGCTTAGATAAATTTCGGGGATGAAATTTTTGTAAGTGGGGAAGTTTGTAACAACCCGATGCTTTAGAGACGATAATTTATTAGTTTTGGGAGAAATAAATATTATTTAATTTGGAGAATTATTAAATTGGCAATTGAGGTCAAAATTTGAAGTTGTTACATGTGTTTCGAATGGAAATTCTGAGGGTGTAGTTATTTCCAGAAGGGTCAAGAAAGTGAAAATGACTGTACTTGGGGTTTATTTAGGTTCCGAAATAATTTAAGTGCATTTGACTCGAATTAAAAGTTACCGAGTCATTTAAAGTGTGTATTATCAATTAAAGTTGTGTATCTTGGGAGATAAGGCTTATTAAGCCTACGGGATATCAATTCTCCTTAGAGAGAAAGAGAAAGAGAAATAGAAAGAAAATAAGAGAGAAGAAGAAAAGAAGAAGAAAAAGAGAGAAAAAGTGGGATTTCCAGCCAATACGCGATCTCGAGGACGAATCACACCCTATGAACTTGAGGTAAGTGATTAAACTTGCTAAATAATTGTTGTGTACCAATTATTTCATGATTTTTGGATCAAATTTATAGGTTTTAAGTTTAGTTTGTTAAAACCTAACTTTTGGGTAAAATCTTAGATTTGTTATGTAGATCTTGGATTTTAGGTTAGAAATTAGTTTAAATATGTTTTTGGATGAATATTTATGTTATATATGTGATTGGCTTAAAGAGAAATGAAGAGAAGATGATTAAAATGAATTTTGGGATTTTTGGCTTAATAAAAAGTAGCCATTTTCGAGCCTTCTGATAGGCCGAATCGATTCGGCCCCTTAGCCAAATCGATTCGGAAAGTTGCAGGTGCCTAGGTCTGAGTGACCGAATCGATTCGAACCCCAGTAGAATCGATTCATCCCGAGATGGAATCCCAAGTCTTAGGACCCGAATCGATTCGCCTTGAAGGCCGAATCGATTCACAAGGCCGAATCGATTCGGATTTGGCCCGAATCGATTCGGCAACAGGGCTTTTTACGGGGTGTTTTTCTAGGGAGAATTTCATTTCATTTTGTTCGAGGTTATCTATTGGGAACCTCTATAGGAATCGTATGGAGTACGTTTTGGAGATTTTAGGGAGTTTCCATTTTAAGAAATTATTGGAGTCATATTAACTTACATTGAGGAATACCAATTAGAAATTATGGTATATTCTAAGTGGGGAACCCCACTATTATTAATGATTCTATTTGGAGATAATTAATAATTTTATATGAAAGAAGGAGAATGAACGTAGCGATATTGGAATTGAGAATCAAGTCCCAAGTGGGATAACTTTAAAGGGTCACATGATTAATTGAACCATATTTCTGATCGGGAATATAAATGCCAATAAATGTTCATACGAATATAGAAATATCCTTAACGATGATTGATTTCGGAGATGTCTCACACAATGAGAAATGCTAACCGAGGTGCATTAGGATAGAGAATATCCTTAAGATAAATAGAATTGAGAGACAATTCATAATCAGAAGTGATACGAAAACTTCAAGTGAGAAGTAGTATAGTGTATACAAAGTTGGGAAGATGTGTGATAATTGACGATTAGTATATCAAGAGCGAGAGATATACTAAATCATGATAATTAATTCAACTACGCCTAAGTGCGTACTACGAACATACATAAACAATGTGGTAGGTATACATTGTATGATGGTATATCTTTATATGATGTGATGATGTATGTATGCCTTATGTGATGGTATATATATATAAGCGAAGCATACCCCCTCCTTGATATCGTTGGGAAGTTGCACGCGAGGAGGGTGAGCACCCTGGCTCGATGAGCAGTGTGTGGATATTCCCCAGGTCATAGTCGTCCATGGTGATTATTATGTGATATACATTTATTATTTTTGTGGGTGAGAAGTCGTGGGTATGTGTCGTTCTCACCTGCCGGTTAGGAACTATGACCGCTTCTCGGATGTTGTGTGTGTGAGTTGATCACAAGGTTGGTGTCGTTTAGCCCTACCAGGTGGTCCCCAGTTTGCTACATGGTTTGGGAAAGTGGAAGATGATAGCATTGTGATCATGCGTCTTCGAGTATATTATTAATGTGATTGGTTACTTGGGTATCAGAGGGCATAATGGACCTCAACGGCAAACATTGCCAGGAGTAGTGTATCGGGGGGTTTCCTTATTTGGGTTTCTCTTTTGCGAGACATCCCACACACGAACCGCAGTGTAATGTTGGGAATTGAGGAGAAGTTAGTCCTTAATGCTCATATCTACATATATTATATATCTCGACGATCGACGATGCCAGGAGTAGTGTATCGGGAGGTTCCTTGTTTATATTTCGCTTTTACGAGACGTACCACGCACGAAACGCCGTGCACTGTTGAGAATTGGGAATAATAAATTAATCGAGTAATTAAATAATAAGTAATTGGGTTACATGTATCATGCATTGAGGGCATAATGAATCTCGAAAATCAATATTGTCAGGAGTAGTGTAACGGGGGGTTCCTTGTTTGGATTTCGCTTTTGCGAGACGTCCCACGCACGAAACGCAGTGCAGTATTGAGACTTGGGAGAAGTTTAGTCCTTAGCACTTAGATGATAATAACTCATATATAATTATATGTATGTTGTTGGTATAACTAGAATACAAGAAATTATAGTAAAGAGAATGTTTATGTGGATTGTATGTTGTGTTAGTAAGAGAATGGTTATGTAACCTTTATATGTTAAGTAAATGCATAAATAAAAGAGAGCAACAACATTAAAAGTTAAAGTATATGATTTAGATGCAATTCAGATAAGTGTAGATTGCGAGATAAGTTAGATGATTTTAATCAAATATTTATATTGGGTTTTAGTTAGATCTATTTGCTTAATTAGAGTTGGGAATTTATTTGGAGATCATGTGCATACGTTTAGATGCGCGCTTTAGTTGAGAGGTGAGTTGGATTAATATGGAGAGTGAGAGTCCATTAAATCATGTCATAATGCATTTATAATTATTATGCATTTTAATGCACTTGCTATAAAATGTTTTCACCTCGGGCTCTGACCCGTTTATATTTTCTCCTGCTATGCATATATATTGTATTATTTTAGGTGTTCCTTCGCAAGGACGCCATAGACGTTTATCCACCCAGTGTATTCATGGAGCTGTAGCAGTAGCGGACTGTTGCGGCACTTTGTCTTAGTCGATTCCTATATTTTGTATATCGAGTTTATACCTGATCGTGCGGAAAAAGTGTGTTCGTGTGAGGACACAATCGTTGTGTGTTTCGCCGCCGCGATACAAAAAAACCTAAGCTACTACTACACTTGACAAGCAAGCACAGCGGTAAGTCGGGTATCGTAAGAAATCCACAGGGAGTGATTAAATTTTAGATGTTAATTGTTTTAAGACTTCAAGAATAAAAGTGGTGTAAAAGAAATAAGAAAAGGTGATGGGAGCTTATGGTGACAAAAGAAAAGAGAAGTTAACTCTAAATTAAAGGAAAGCGAGGGTCGGGATCGCACACACGCATTCACGTGCTAAACAACTACTAATTAGAATTTCGGTTCGAAAACATTTAATCGATCATTCTCAATTAAGCATAAACATCACATAATAAGGAATTTAAGCCAAAGTTGCGAGATTAAACATTTAACGGAAAATGATCACACACGGATTAAATTCGGATAATCGCTATAAATACTAACGTTGCATGACAAAGAAAGTTAAACGCATAATAATTCGACTTTAATACCTGAGGTTTCAATTAAATGCGATTTTACACGAAACCCTAAATTTCGAGGTCCGAACCCGAAAATGGCGGAAATGCAATCCCGACCCTATTTATCTAGGGACTAAGAATGATTAAACTAAATTAAACTAATTAACTAAGAAAGTATTAAATTAAAGCAAGAAAACCTAATTAGAAAGCATGGAAATTATCTAGAAAGCAAGGAAATGAAGAAATACAACTATATTAAAGGAAGAGGGAAGATGAATAGTCAACATACAATCCACATGGGGTGTCAAACCAAGAGGAATTGAAGAAGAACCAAGCAAAACCCCAAAACCCTAACTAAAACTAACCTAAAAACGTGTATGTACTGATCTCTATGTTATTACAACAAAATTTGGCTTATATAGTAAGTTGGAATAAAAATAAAGAAGAAAGAAAAGAAGGCAAAATATCTGCAGAAAACAGAGCATCGATCGATCGACCCCTTTGGTCGATCGATTGACCTAGGCAAAACTTCGGAAAATCAGAATGGTCGATCGATCGACCAGAAGCGTCGATCGATCGATCAAGAAGGGAAGAATGCAGCAGCCTACTGCATTCTTTTTCTCTTCTTCTCCCTTCTCCTCTTTTGCTTCCTTGTTTTTCCTCCGCTGAAATCGCCGTAACTTCTTCGTTATGAATCGGAATCGCGCACCGTTCGCGGACACGCGAAGCTAGAGAGGAGGGATACAACTTCCGTGAGATGTTGGTCCAGGTACCCAAGCTGTGAAAAGACTAAAATGCCCTCGAACGTGCAGTTGTGTACGAAACTTCGTCGGAATGCATCCGAACTTCACACTAAGCATCCAAATACCTACAAAAGCTCAATTAACCCCTGCAAAACATGTTATCATAGAAATCTGAGGTTGTCTGGTTAACGAGAATAAATATAGGGATTAAGATACCCGAGGGGGCTAATAACACATAGGTTAACGGGTGAAATACGCAATATTTGCGTCGTATCACACCCCCTAACTTACACATTGCTAGTCCCTAGCAATGAAATAGGAAACAACAAGAACTACAAGCAAACCAAAAGCAGGAGAAAGTGTGTTCGTGTAGGTTTGGGTTTAAGGTACGAAATGAAAGGTATATCCCCGGCAACGACGCTATTTTGATCGTGCGGAAAAAGTGTGTTCGTGTGAGGACACAATCGTTGTGTGTTTCGCCGCCGCGATACAAAAAAAACCTAAGCTACTACTACACTTGACAAGCAAGCACAGCGGTAAGTCAGGTTTCGTAAGAAATCCACAGGGAGTGATTAAATTTTAGATGTTAATTGTTTTAAGACTTCAAGAATAAAAGTGGTGTAAAAGAAATAAGAAAAGGTGATGGGAGCTTATGGTGACAAAAGAAAAGAGAAGTTAACTCTAAATTAAAGGAAAGTGAGGGTCGGGATCGCACACACACATTCACGGTCTAAACAACTACTAATTAGAATTTCGGTTCGAAAACATTTAATCGATCATTCTCAATTAAGCATAAACATCACGCAATAAGGAATTTAAGCCAAAGTTGCGAGATTAAACATTTAACGGAAAATGGTCACACGCGGATTAAATTCGGATAATCGCTATAAAGACTAACGTTGCATGATAAAGAAAGTTAAACGCATAATAATCTGACTTTAATACGCGAGGTTTCAATTAAATACGATTTTACACGAAACCCTAAATTTCGAGGTCCGAACCCGAAAATGGCGGAAATGCACTCCCGACCCTATTTATCTAGGGACTACGCATGATTAAACTAAATTAAACTAATTAACTAAGAAAGAAAGAAATTAAAGCAAGAAAACCTAATTAGAAAGCATGGAAATTATCTAGAAAGCAAGGAAATGAAGAAATACAACTATATTAAAGGAAGAGGGAAGATGAATAGTCAACATACAATCCACATTGGGTGTCAAACCAAGAGGAATTGAAGAAGAACCAAGCAAAACCCCAAAACCCTAACTAAAACTAACCTAAAAACGTGTATGTATTGATCTCTATGTTATTACAACAAAATTTGGCTTATATAGTAAGTTGGAATAAAAATAAAGAAGAAAGAAAAGAAGGCAAAATATTTGCAGAAAACAGAGCATCGATCGATCGACCCCTTTGGTCGATCGATCGACCTAGGAAAAACTTTGGCAAATAAGAATGGTCGATCGATCGACCAGAAGTGTCGATCGATCGATCAAGCAGGGCAGAATGCATCAACCTACTGCATTCTTCTTCTCTTCTTCTCCCTTCTCCTCTTTTGCTTCCTTATTTTTCCTCCGCTGAAATCGCCGTAACTTCTTCGTTATGAATCCGAATCGCGCACCATTTACGGCTACGCGAAGAGAGCGAGGAGGGATACAACTTTCGTGAGATGTCGGGCCAGGTAACCAAGCTGTGAAAAGACTAAAATGCCCTCGAACGTGCGGTTGTGTACGGAACTTCGCCGGAATGCATCCGAACTTCACACTAAGCATCCAAATACCTACAAAAGCTCAATTAACCCCTGTAAAACATGTTATCATAGAAATCCGAGGTTGTCTAGTTAACGAGCATAAATATAGGGATTAAGATACCCGAGGGGGCTAATAACGCGTAGGTTAACGGGTGAAATACGCAATATTTGCATCGTATCAATACCCAAGTGTTGTGGATTAACACCTTTACATTCTCTTTCTCATATTTTTTTGTATTGTCTGTGACCCGACAGCATATTCGGCTATTTTATTGTGTACATTTGGTTGTACTCTTTTATGTTATTGGAGTTTGTTGTCATCACTCATCATATTTGGATGTAGTGCTGTTGGTTATGGTTGCATGGTTGGTTTTATTTTGGTGTTAAATAAAGTTTTAAATTAATTTTTTTGACATCCGTTTGTAATAGTTTTGGGTAGTTTCCTTATATTCTTTAGTATAGTCAATTGATGTTGAGACTGAGCCATCTGAGATACCTGATTTAATGAAGTATAGGGCTGGCCACACATTATTATTTTGGCGGGTTGTCACAACAGGCATGAAAGTATTTAGTGTTATGATATAATCACAATAATATTGACAAACAATATTGAAGAAAATGTTAAAAAGGAACAATGAAACCTAATTTGTAACCAATTTGAGAGCAATCTCAAATTATAATTTGTAAATGCCCAAATCACAAATTGGAATATACAAAAATAAACACAAAACACAAATATTAGTAGTAACATGAACAAATTTATATAGTGGGATATAACAAAGTAAATGAATAATACATACTTACACAAACAAGCTCCAATCCATTTCCTAACAAGTCCTAATCTTTTGAAATTGTAGAAATTGAAACCCTAGATTTTTAAGGGTTTGGAGGGGGTTGGGGGGGGGGGGGGTAAGGGAGGGGTTTGAAACTAATGATTTGAATCTAAGTGTTATTTTATTGAGAGAGTAGTGTGAGAGAGAAGAAAAGAAGATAGTGAGAGAAGAAAGTGGGTGGGAAGTGAGAGATTAGGGTTATAAATGAATGAATAAATAAATGGGTTGGGATGGGATGGGTTGGGTTGGTTTGGATTGGTGGGTTTAGTGTGCGTTTCGGGTTTATTTTTTAGTTTGTGGGTTGGGTTATTATGTTGGTGTGTGTGAGTTAACAAATTTTATTTTTTGGGGGCCTTTTTTGAAGTGACAACTTCAATTTTTTTCACAATTTTTTTTGAGGGGGACTTTTTTTTCACCTGTTTTTTTTTACCTAATTTATTTTTGAGAAGGAGCCCCGATTAGTTGGGAGTCCTAGGCAGAGGCCTAGTTCGCCTATGCCTAGAGTCGACCCTGTATTTCACAATCCAATTACATCAAGGATGCAAAAGGCAACCAACACGTCAAAAGTTTTATTGAATGAGAATAACCCTGATGAAAATAAAAGGTGTGAGTATACACAAAAACATTAAACAAAATTCTTGCTTCAGGGGATATATGTAAATCCGATAATGAGAATTCGAATGATGAAATGCCCGCCTCTAGAAGACATTCCAAATTTAAACAAAAATTCACAGAACTCAACATGAGTAGAAGAAGGTGGTACCAATCCACGAGTAAATTTATATGTCGAAATACCAAAATATGATTTAGAAATGTCATCTAACCCTACTCAAGCTCATGATTTTATTGAAGATGCATTTGGTGAAAAAATTAAGTCAGGAATTCCTTTTATGTCTTAGGCAAGCATGAAGATTCCAAAAAATTCAGCAAAAAAGTGGTCGTTGGTATTAAAAAAAGGGCGAAACAAAATATCCTCAATTGGATTCCTTTTAGTTCCTAACACTAAAGGAGAAATGGACGCTTAAATATAATTTAAGACCTTCTGTTCCTCGTTTAAGAATTCGTAAATTTTTATAATTTTTTCAGCACTCGTAAGAGCCACTAGGAGAGGCTATTTCTTGTCATTATTCATAAATAAATTTAATTTCTTGCCCCCCTCCCTCCCACCTCCCCCCCCCCCCCCCCCCCCACCCCCCCCAAAAAAAAACAAATATAACTAAGATCTAAAAACTTAATCCTAGCTTTGGTTTCAAGCATCGTATTAAATAAAAAAATTAATTGTTATAAACCAATTATATTTTGAAATGGTAAAATGATATTTTTTGTATTGAATAATTTTAAGGATTAATTTTTAACAAAATCATAGTCTACCCGAGAGATATAATAAAAATATTAACAAGTCATTCCCTTATAAAAATAAGAGATTTTTACATATACATCCTATATCAAGAGAATTTTCACAAATAAGTCATAGTGACTTTTCAATTATAATATATGTCATATTTTTTATTTTTTGAAATAATATGTATGACCTTTCTTGCCTAGAGTTGGGAAATTGGGGTACAATTGTGGGTAAACGGCATAAGATTAGTGTAAATATGAGAGCTCGAGTGAGTTGTTGAAATTGATAGCAAGGATTATTTGTAATTTTTTAGAATAGGTTGTTAATCATATGCATTTTTGTTACTATTAAGAAATTTCTAATGATAAAGAGTGGTATTGTATCTATTTCATGTGATATGTCTTTAATTTTCATTAGTTAATTAATCCATCTGGTGGAAGTGATTTAAGAAAATCACCAATATGTATTGTCGTTCTTATGTTTGATATTTGGATTGAAGTTTAATATTCATAAATTGAAATACGCACAATTGTTAGTTGTCGATCATTTTTGAAAAAATAATAAAAAAAATTAATTTCGACTCAATTTTTATACTTGATGTCTAAACATTCCATTTATACTCTATTAAAAAACTATTTTAACCTGAATTTTTTATAGGGTGTATATAAAATGCCTAAATACAATGTAACAAATCACTCCAAAATAATAATCATAATTTAATTCTTTTTTCAAAATTGATTGGCAACATCGGACCTCACTGGATCCTCTTACGGATTCGAATGAAACATTGAGGTCAAGATGATAAAATTTTGCACAATCAATTTTTTTGTTGAGTTTTGTATACTTAGATTTCTTGATTGCATTGATGTATTTTTCCCTTCTTAATTTTTCTGCTTGCACTTTCGTATTGTTGGCCGCACTACCGGACTTTTTTGAGCCTTCGACGAACAATCAAATATGGGCTCCTATATATATTGAGAAAAAAAATAATTTAAACAAAATGTGTTCTTTTCGTATTTTTTTTATGCAAAACTATCAATTAAATCATCCAATTTATTTTTTTTTAACAAACCTTTATCAATTGATAACATAACAAATCCATTTAATTTTTCTCGTCATATGATAGAACGAAGGTAAAATTTTATTACTCTCAACTTCAAAAAACGTGTTTCGGCTGAGATCATCATAACGGGTATAGTCACAATTGAGACACCCCACCTAATAAAATACCGGGTGATCCATCCTATATGAAATTAAACAGGAATCTCATCTGGTTCATTCTTAGCATCACTATCGCTAAGTCATTAATTACTAAGTACAAATCCAATAATACAACTGAAAAAGTCCCTATCTAAAGATAGAATGAGATAAGCATCTACACAAAGATCCCGCAGCAATCCAAATAAGTTGCAGCTGCGCACCCTGTAGGAAGGATCGTGCCTCGCGCCCCTGTGGTAGGACACCTAAAAGGTTTTTGAAAATATTTTATAACAAGGGTTAAAACCTATAACATTTGAAAATATTTATCAAGTTTACTTAAATGCAAAAAATAAAAATGCAAATGCTCTCCATATTTAAATTAGTGTCGCACACTCCCTTGAGTTTACCTCAACCCTCAACTAATGGGCAAGCCTAACGAATTATACATAATACACCTAGACACTCTCCCCGTAACTAGCCTTGTCCCAGTACTATACTAATTACCCCACTATTATACCCCAAGTGAATATAGTACATTTTTTATGACTTATTATTCACATTAACTTTCACGAAGCATCATTTCTCACTTTAAATCATATATCATTCCCACAAGTTATATTATTTATAAATTTCACACCATGTATATATATATATATATATATATATATATATATATATATATATATATTCTGCACTATATATACGTATCATATCTCAATATTCACACACATGTCAGATATAAATGCTATCACTGAACGCATAAGAGGCGACCATAGTTCCCCCCGAAAGTGTTCGCTCCATACTGTAATGGTCCCACCCCTAAATACGGACGCTATGGCCTGGGGAATATACTCACCATGCATTCGCTAGCTAGGGGACTTACCACATCATGCAACCTCCTATGATAGCATTAATATTGGCATGGCTTTACTATATATATATATATATATATATATAAATCATATATATGTACTACACATCAACATATATATAGAAATCCAGGCTACCTGAGTATTATGACTATACACAAGCCTAAAACATTTAAGTCTATGGTCCGACTTCCTTTTGATTAATTACAAACACTAATTAATTCTTATTATTTTGGCGTAACCCTTTCAAGTATACCCGAACTCTCTATCTCTCTACCCAAAATTCAATATTTTTAATCCACCTTTCAATTTCAAGCAATCAAATCTAATCACTTAAGCAACAAGATTACAATATGCTATATGATGAACTTACATCTTCAATTTCATCAGTCCTTTAATTAATTTCAAGGTTAGGTATTCCCAAATTAACCCTAATTCAATACTCAATTTCACAATTCAGTTAGGGCAGGAACTGTAAATCTCCAACACATCAGGCCTAAATCAGGGGAATTTGCAGAAATCTGGCAGACATCATAGGTGGTTAGAACGAAGAGCCTTGTCGTTCGAATGACAGTGGATCTTGTTCGAACGAAATAACAGGTCGTTCGAACGACCCTGGTATTTCTCCTTCTCTCTCTTCTGCTATAAACCCAGTTCGCCATTAACAAGTTTTCAACCTTCATTATGAACAGATTTCTGCATTAAAACGTCCCCAAATTCATCCTAATCCATTCTTTTGTTACAACAAATCTAGCCTAAATAATTTCATCGATTCAATCATCAATTTTATCAACTATCAAAACCCCTACAAATTTATAACTCCCATTAAAAGGAAATCCCCAATATGCTCAAGAACAAACCCTAGAATTTAATTGAATTCCACCTCTTTTAATATGAAAAGATTATGCCATTTAATAATCACAATTTTAAACCACTTGCCTAAAAATAAAGATCTAGGGCTTTGAAAGAAGGTGCTGAATTGCAATTGAAATAATCTTTCCAAGATTCCCAAGTTCCTTTTCTCTTTGGCTCTCCCTTTAACTTTTTCCCTTTTTTAGTCTTCTAATGTGATTTAATGTTGCCAAACACTTACACATTTGGGGTTAAAAACCCTATTCACGTTTTTGGGCCTATGGGCCATATAAAAGGGCCCATACTCTCTATATGGAGCACAAATGTGTCTAATTAGGCCCCAACACCCAATATATGCATATAACCACTCATTTCGGGCTATTTCGACCGTACCGAACTCAACCGCATGCTTAAAATTGCCATCCGGAATAAATTTCTAAAATTAACTCTCACCCGTTTACTTATTTAAATATGTTCACTTCTAAAAATCCTATTAATTAATTATCATTAATTTACGACACAGTGAATTACTAATTACTGAATTAATTAATTAAAAATAATAGAATAGAAATTTACAAGGTGTTACATACGTCCCCCTTATAAGGGAACTCCATCCCCAAAATTTGGACGTACTTGTAGTAAATAGCTCTGGATGTTGTTCTTGCGTATCCTCCTCATGCTACTAAGTGGACTCGTCGGCACTATGATGACCCCACTGAACCCGGACCGGTGGTACTAGTTTTGATCATAACTTGCACTCACTGCGATCTAAGATTTCTACTGACCTCTCCTCGTAAGAAATATCGGGCTGCAAATCTATCTCCTCAAGTGAGACATGCCAAAATTCCCTTGGACTACTCTTATATTTCTTCAATGATGCAACATGAAATACATCGTTGATACGCTGAAGATGATCGAGTAAACCCAAACAGTACGCTACCGGTCCAACTCTCTCAATGATGGGGAAAGGGACCACATGCCTTGGCGCTAACTTCCCCTTTTTACCAAATATCATCACCCCTTTCATAGGGGATACCCGCACTAACACCTAATCACCGATATCTAACTCTACATGATTTCGATTTGCATCCGCGTAACTCTTTTATCTATCTTGGGCTATACGGATATGCACGCCAATTAACTCAATCTTATCAGGTGTATCAAAAATCATCAACGACCCCAAAAGTTTATTGTCACTCACCTCCAACCAATAAGCTGGTGAGCGACAAGGCCTATCGTATAATGCCTCAAATGGGTCCATGCCTATGGTAAATTAGTACGAGTTGTTATATGTGAACTCCACCAAAGGAAGGTACTGCACCCAACCTCCCCCAAAATCAAGAATGCACATCCGTAGCATATCTTCGAGCATTTGATTCACCCTCTATGTTTGCCCATCCATCTGGGGGTGATAAGCGGTACTCAACCTCAACTCGGTGCCCATAGCCTCCTGGAGGCTCTGCCAAAAATGTGATACAAAAATCTTATCCCTATCGGACACTAAATTAATCGAGACCCTGTGAAATTTGGCTATCTCCACGATGAATAGTCTCGCAAACTGCAAAGTCACAAAATTCATAGGGATCGGTAGAAAGTGGGCCACCTTGGTCAAATGGTCCACTATGACCCATATGGAATCGTGCCCTCTCTGTGAAACAGGTAACCCCGTAATGAAGTCCATAGATATTCTCTCCCACTTCCACACTGGGATCTCAAATGGCTGAAACATCCCCGATGGTTTCTGGTGATCTACCTTCATAAGCTAACACGTAGCACACTTCGAGATGAACTTCACAATGTCTCATTTTATTCCTGTGCACCAGTATTGCCTTCTCATATCTTAGTACATTTTATCCCCACCGGGATGCTCCACAAACTTGGAGCCATAAGCCTCCATTAACACGACCTGTCTCAAATATTTATCATCTGGCACGACTAACTGCCCATTAAAGCATAACCCACCATCGAAGCTAATGGAGTGGGAATTTTTACCCTTTTCTATAAACTATTTCACTCTATCTTGACACAAAGGACCATCCGTCTGAGACCATACCATCCGCATAATAATCTCGGGTGTGAGTGCTAAAACCGCCATACATGGCCTAACGATCTCATCGCCGTGCCTAAGTTCACTCCATTTCGCCTTCCAAGCTTCCGTTAAATCTTCCTTAGGTCGTCAGCTCAACATATCTACAGCTACATTGGCGTTACCAGGATGATATTGAATATTAAACTGATAATCATTCATGAAATCCAACTACCTCCTTTGCCTCATATTCAAGCCCCTTTGAGTAAACAAATATTGGAGTGATTTATGGTCCGTGAACAAGGTGAACCTCTCCCCTAAAAGGTAATGCCTCCAAATTGGCAAGGCTAAGACGACCGCAACCAACTTTAAATCTCATTGGGATTTAGCTTCCGGGATGCATAAGCTATAACCCGCTCTTCTTATTGCAACACACCCTTAGTCTATGTAAGGACACATCAGTATAAACTCGATAATCCACTCCTTCTTTCGGTAATGCCAAAATGGGTGCCGATGTTAGCTTGTCCTTTAACTCGTCGAACGCCAACTGACATTGATCGCTCCATACAACGGGTACCCGTTTTTTAGTCAAATTGGTCAACGACACTACTATCTTGGAGAACCCTCTGATAAAACAGTGGTAATACCCAGCTAACCTAAAAAAGCTCCTGATCTTAGTCAGTGTCGTGGGCTAACCCCACTCCCTCACCACTGACACCTTGCTTAGGTCCATGAAAATCCCCTGATCCGACACAATATGGCCCAAGAACTGCTCTTCTCGAAGCCCAAACCCAAATTTCTCATACTTAGCGTATAACTGGTGATCCCGCAACCTCTGTAAGACCATACGTAGGTTCTTAGCATGCTCCTCCTCCGTGGGGGAATAAACCAAAATGCCGTATATGAACAATATGATGAACTGATTGAGAAAATCTCTAAAAACTTGATTCCTAAGGCCCATGCATATTGTCGGTGCATTGGTGAGACCGAATGGCATCACCCGAAACTCATAAGAACCATACCGTGATAGAAAAGCAGTTTTTGGGATGTATTCCTCTCGAATCCTTAGTTAATGGTACCCCGATCGTAAATCAATTTTGGAGAAGTATGCTGACCCTTGCAACTGGTCAAAAAGATCATCAATCCTAGGCAGTGGATATTTGTTTCGGATCATGACCTTATTTAACTCCCGATAATAAACACATAAACGAAGTGAGTCCTCTCTCTTATTTACAATTAACATGGGAGCACCCCATGGCAATGTGCTCTACCTAATAAATCCTTGACCCAAGAGTTGCTGAATTCGCTCCCGTAATTTATGCATCTCCGAAGGGGCCATACGGTAAGGCGCTCGGGCTATCGACCTAGTAATCGACGCTAGGTAAATAGCAAACTCAATCTCCCGATCGGGTGGCAACCCCCGTATATCCTAAAATACATCCTAAAAGTACCTCACTACCAGAATCGAGCGTATCGAGATCACCACCTCCTACAAGGTCTCCTCCTCAAGGTAATATAAATGAGCGCACGATATTACTTCAGGAAGGGTCATCGCCACCAAAAATATTTTTTATCCCCGGATACCGAACACTATGGCTCTCTCATAACAATCAACCATCGCTCTATAACTGGATAGCCAATCTCTACCCAAGATAACATCATATCCCTCTAAATCCAAAACTAAGAGATCTGCCGCAAAACTCAAACCCCCAATCATAACGTCTATCCCCCTACAAATATAATGAATAAGAGATCCACCCCATATCGGTGATTCCACACACATGAGTAGACTATTGGATGTGTCTAGTAACCCAACCACTCTAGCAAAATGGGTCCTAACAAATGAATGCGAAGCACCAGTATAAAAAAGGATTCTACAAATATGACCGTGGATAGGGAACGTACCCTCAATTACTGGCGATGCGGATGGTGCTGGAGGAATCAGAACATCTATAACATTGTACACACGTTCGTACTGCAACTGTCCCAATTGTTGCTGAATCGGGGGAGCTGGTACTTCCTGAGATCCCTGTGCCTGATATCCCTGCGGAGCACTGTGCTGTTAGCCCCTATCTCTTTGCGAGCTATCTCTCTTGAGGTGGTTTGCCTGACCACAAATGTAATAGCATTTTTTACCATTCACCTGATACTGATCGTGATGGACCTGACGCTGCGATCCCCGAGGTTGGCCCTAATAGCCCTAGCGAGGCTGCCCCGGCTGTTGGCCCTGATGGCCACACCCATTGTTCCCTTGGTCCTGGCAGCCTTGAGGAACATGTTGATGATTTGGGCCCTGCTTGCCCTACCTAAACCACTGACCTCCAAATCAAAATCTCTTGGCGGGATTCCCCTCACGGTTATCCTATCCCTGTTGTGCACCACTCGAAGAACCTTCATTGGCCTTGCCCTGTTGGCTCGGATACCCACCCCTCTTGCTTCCTTTAAGGTGGAAGCGATGATCCTGACAATGAAGCAGGGTGTAACACCCCGCATTTTTGACGATTTAAATAATTATGTGATTAGTTATTAATTTTAGATTAATTAAATTAAAAATGCGAGAAATTAATTTTTATTATTCCGGATTGAAATAATTATTAACTAGCGTGACAAGGGTTAATACTTATTATGGAGAATTATTGAATATTACTGTGTGATATGTAATATTGAATTATGAAATTTGATAAATTATCGAAATTGAGAAATACGACAGTTTGGTAATTTAAGTCTGACACGCGTGTGAGTCGTGTCGAGACTAATTGAATAGAATAAAAAGTTAATTTTTTTTTATTAACTCGTATGGTCATTTCGAGTGCACTGTTGAGTCCGGAAGGGTCGAGATAGTCAAAATAGTATACCCGGATGTTTAATTTGGGTCTCGGGGAGATTTTAGGCCTAAACGGCACCCCAAGAGGGCATTATGGTAAATTATATTTTTGGGCTAAATTAATGGACGAAAATTAAGAGTAATTATATCAGCCAAGGAAAGTCCATTAGGGTTAAAAAGTTACAGGAAGTTAAGGACGGCTATAGGAGGTGTGAGGGAGAGCTAATTCCAAGAGAAAATGGCCATGATAACACCACCTTGCACATTCACCACCACCGTGTAGATCGGGACAAGGGGAACACACCCATACCAACATCACCAACGGATCAAACTGTCATATTCGAGGTAAGTTTTTATTACTTCCTTTCTTTCAGCAATGATCATGCTCATGTTAGTGTAGGTGAAATTAATATGATTTACATATGAATTGGGTGAAAATTGGAGATTTAAATTATGATTAAGGATTGGTTTAATTAGTAGTTTAAAGTCCTTCATGTATGTAGAGGATTGATCATGGAATTGGATTATATATTGATGAATGAATCTGGGTTGATTAGGTTCTTTAATTGAAAATTTGGAAACTAGGGTTCATATGAATTAATTTGGGGATTTTATATAATTATGATGTTTAATGACGAATTAATGATCCTAAGATGTTTGGAATGATTTATAATCCATTAGGTGTTGATGGGTATTGATGATGAGGCATTGGGTGTTGAATCTTAGAGGTTTTTAGGTCCAAAAATGGTAGAAAACGCTGAAATTTGGTGAAGAAGATGAAACAGTGGGTCTCGATCGAAGTCGCGCGAAGTGGTTCAAACGAGATGGGGATCTCGCGCGAAGTGGTTCAAATGAGATGGGAAATCTCGCGCGAAGTGTTTCAAACGACATGTGGAAGTGGTTTGAACGACATGTCATTCTGGTTCGAACGACATGTCAACTGGTTCGAGCGACTAAAAGAATTTTTGGAAATTTTCTTAGAGTCTAGTTTTGAGTTTACCGATTTATTAGAGTGAGAGAATCTGCCAAATAATAAATTTAAATAAGACGAAATTTCGGGAAAGTATGTGAGAATAAATGCTTTAATTATTTCGGTATAAAGAGAATATACCTTAGAGATTACGAGAGAGATAGTAATCTAAATATTTATACTATACATAGAGATGAGATTAAAATACGTATGAGGAGTATATATGTAGGTTGGAGAAATACCTATAAATTATAACAGGATGTGTGTATGCCTATTATGGGAAATTATCGTTAAGAGCACTAATGGGTGATAACACGAGGGTGCAAGAACCTTATAGTCAAGCTCACTAATGAGTGATAACTTGGGGGTGCATAAATTCTATTGTTAAGTGTAGTAATGGATGATAACCCGGGGGTACAAGGATAATTATTGTTAGGCGCACTAATGGGTGATAACCCAGGGGTGATGGATTATTATTGATATGTGCATTAATGGGTGTTAACCTGGGGATGCAGGACACTCTTGATAGGCGCACTAATGGGTGATAACCCGTGGAGTGCTGGATTATTATTGATAGGTGCATTAATGAGTGTTAAGCCGGGGATGCAGGATTTTCTTAATAGGTGCACTAATGGGTATTAGCCCGGGGGTGCAGGATTAGTATATATATATATGTATAGGGATCATGTGACTATATATATATATATATATATATATATATATATATATATATATATATATATATATATATATATATATATATGAACTTATGAATATTTCTACTGTGTGAAATTAGTAGACTTGGTAATAATAATAATCATTACATTGCACCAAGTGGTCTTAACCTAAGGGTGCAGGATTAGTGTATATATATAGGGATGATGAGACTATATATATGTATAAGTGTACTTGGGTAACTTTCTACTTTGTGAAACTAGTAGATAAAATGGAATTGAGAAATAAAATAATCTTAGTGGATAAAAGATTAACCATTCAAACGGTGAATAATGAAACTTAGTATGTGAGATAAACTATCTGAATAGCGTATTGTATGAGTTATACAGGAATACTACTAGTGAGCATAGTTAGTATTAGTATGCTTTCTGACTAGTTAGACTGAAGGTATAACTAGGAGGAGATTAGATGTACGTTTGGCATGCACAATAGACGAGAGGTGAGAAACTCATGTGAGAGTTCGATAACTAACATGCGTATAAGACTTGTTTTAAGAACCAGCTTTAAATACTTGATAAATCATTTTTACACCTCGGGCTCTGACCCGTTTCTTGTATTTCTTCTCTTATTTGCTATTTACATATGTAATAATACAGGTGCCTAGCTACAGGGACACCAGTTCTAGATACTTGGATGGTTTATCGAGCTGCAGTTGTTGTGGAAGTTGCGGGTCATTGAGATTAGACGGTTCTCTCATTTTATTCAGTTCCTAGTTCAGATACTTTAGTTCGGGCATGTGTCGCCCATCCTCATTAGCGGTATTGTACTCAGTTCCTTTGTAGTTCTTTTCTGTTGGATTGAGTATTTATTTTGGTTTTGTTTGTGACTTGAACTGGAAGGTTTTATCCAGTCTTAATTATTCAGTATTTAATTCAATCAACATTTATTTCTTGTGTGTGGTTTATAATTCAACGTTCATAAATTAATTGAATTAATTGGTTTCAAATTAAATTGGGAAATGTTTTGACACTAGCTCAATTAAATGTTAGGTAATTAATTGGATATAAGTTTTCGACAGTGATGCTAAGAATGAACCAACCGAACATTTTGTTATAAATTTTATAAAGGACTGATCACCCGATATTTAATTGGGCGGGGTATCACAGAGGGCCTCATTAACCACGTTTGTATAAGTCACAGGAGCCGGATTCCCTATCAAATGTGGCCTAATCCTCTAGGCTAACCCATAAACAAACATCGTCTTCTTCCTTTCGTCGTTGCTCACCTCATATGGCACAAGCGTGGCCAGATGAGTGAACTCCTCCTCGTACTTGGCAACCAATCTATCCCCCTGATCCACCTCCCTCAGCCTCCTCCTCATCTCAGTATCGACATCCAGAGGAAAGTATTTGCAGTCAAACCTCACCAAAAAATTTGCCACGGTCATTGAATCTTTCTCTATAATGGTAGTAGTGTACTCCCACCACTACAAGGCGACACCCGTCAGTGTAAATGTCATGAACATCTCTCACTGAATCTCACTACAGTCTACAATCCGTAAGTGCCTCTGCATGTTATGTCTCTACTGATAGACTGCCATCATGTTCGAAGTTCCCTAGGCCTACCTAACCCTCAATCACTCAGTCGTCCCCGAATGGACCTGGCCTGCTGGAGCCACGTGCTGCGGTGAATGCTACTGGTGAAAATGGATTGCCATAGCAGTCATGGAGGCATTAACCGCCTGAGCTATGATCACTACACCAAAATGGGTAAATTTTCACCCTTCCAGCGCTTAGCCTTGTCACGGTCAATGATCGTGACACAAAACACTCGTTTTGTGTCACGGTCAATGACCATGACAAATGTCGCAGCAAAAAAATCCTTTCCCCTTCTTTTTTCCCCGCCGTTTCTTCCCTCCTTCTCTCTCTCTCTCTCTCTCTCTCTCTCTCTCTCTCTACTTTCAAGTACTTTCTCTCTCTCTCCCATTTTTATATATATGTGTGTGTATGTGCGTATGTGTGTGTGTGCATGTGTGGTGGGTGGGGGTGGGGAGGGGGATGGGTTAGGGTGAGGGTAGGGGTGGGGAGGGGTTGTGCATGTGCATGTGTGTGGTGGGTGGGGGGCGGAGGGGGGTGGGTCAGGGTGGGGGGGGGGGAAGGGGAAGGGATGGGTGGGGGTATGGGGGAAGGGGTGAGGGGTTGCGTGTGTGTGTGTATGTGTGTGTGTGTGTGTATCTGTGCGTGTGTGTATATGTGTCTATAGTGTGCGTGTTTGTGAGTAATGTCCCTTGTAAACGAATTGATTGATTGTCCCTCATTGTAAATTAATAAATTAATATATGATTAATTATAAAAGTAGTATTGCCCCTCATTGTAAATTAGTAAATTAATAATTGTATACTTTAATTGTTAGTTTAGTTGATGAAAATAATAATTGAGTAGATGAATTAGAAGGAGTACATGATATACATTTGTTGTTGACATTACTGTTGAATTATAGTGGATCGATGTTGGGTTGGTTAATTTTAAAAGTGGCATGGCCACTGGATTATTGTCCATATGGAGGTGGGATTTTTCAACTTTTTTTGAAAATTACTTTGTATATCGAAAATAATATATATAGTATGATAATTAAATTAAACATACTTGAAATTACATATAGTTCGCATGTATACTAGCCTTCTACTTCTTATGCGTACGCATTCAATAGACCTTAGACCCGTTCGATAGTCATTACCCCTGTAATGAGATCTCTCGAATTGTCCCATTTGGACAGTTTGGGATTGCTTAATTTCTGTATAATATTCTTAGTGGCTTAAAGTTGTTACTTTTGGAGGAAGTTCTGCAGTACTATCCTAATGTTCTCTAGGTACATACTAGATTGACAAGTGTGACTATTATTTCAATTGATCAATTGAAATAACACTCATACTTGCCAATATACATCGTGTGAGCTGTTAAGTATATTACAGAAAAATGCGGTCTTGAATGGGATAGGACCACTCACCCTTTAGAGGAAATGGAGGAAATAGAAATTTATATTATAAATTGAATTTGAATATAAATAGGACACAATTAAATGAAACACACTTTAAATATAAGTTTTGTTTATACTAATCCATGAATATACGCTTCGTACCTTTAATAGGTGATTAGTTGTGGTAGTTGTGATGGGACATCCGAAATACAAAGAGTGGATGGGTGAGAAAAATATAATGGGGGATGTGTTTCGCAGAGGTGCTAATGAATTTTTGAAATATGCAAAGAGATGCCATAATGATGAAGAGTTTCCATGTCCGTGTGCTAGGCATAAGAATTGTAAGGTGTTTGAGTGGAAAACAGTTGAACTACATTTGTTAAGATTGAGTATGCAAGATAGTTATCGATTTTGGAGTTTTCACGGTGAATTGAAAGTTCCTTTTGTACCCGACCAACCTTCACAACAACCATAAACAAGTAGGATAGATGTAGAAGGGGATGACGTAGATCATAATATGGTAGAGGATTTAGTTGATGATGCGTACGGAGTTTATGAAGTAGAGGAGAGTGAGGTTACTAATGATGTAGAAGGTTTAAGTGCTCGTGAAGATATCACGATAAAACTTGACAATCACTACCAAAGTTTAAAATTTAAGGCGACCCAACCGTTATACTCTGGCTGTGAGAAAGATCAAACAATTTTACATGCCATGGTTGGTTTGTACAGTTTGAAGATGCAGTACGATTTGTCTGGCAATAGCGTGATAGGAATTCTGAAATGGGTGAAGGGATTATTACCCAAGGAGAATACACTCCCAAATAGCTATCGTGCAATGAAGAAAAGTTTGAAAGGTTTGGGAATGAAGTATAAATCGATTCATGCTTGTGTGTATGACTGCATACTATACCGAAAGGAGTATGAAAACCTCGATCGTTGTCCGGTATGCGACGAACCTAGATATGTCCAATCTACTAGTAAGGAAGGCACAAGCTCAAAAGTGCCTAAAAAAGTATTGAAATATTTTCCTGTTGGGCCTAGATTAAAGCAATTTTTCACAGTACCATGGATATAAGAGGCAATGACTTGGTATGCAAGGGAAGAAGTAGGGGTAATATCATGCATCATCCTATTGATTCTACTACCTAGAGGAGGATAAATTATGAGTATCCCGATTTTTCTCGAGAACAACGCCTTATTCGTTTGGCTATATCAACAGATGGTTTCAATCCATTTGGAAATCTAAGCAACAATAAGAGTGTATGGCCAGTGATCCTAGCCCCACTCAACCTCCCTCCTTCACAGTGTATGAGACCTGAATTTTCGATGATGGCTTTATTGATACTTGGGTCAAAGGCACCAAATGACGACATCGACGTCTACATGGCTCCTTTGGTAGAAGAATTAAATGAGTTGTGGGAAGAGGGTGTGCAATCATTTAACTCTTTTAGAAAAGAAGAATTTACGCTGAAAGCTATGTTGATGTGGGCAATTCATAATTTTTCAGCTTATGGGACATTATCCGGTTGTGTAGTACATGGTTAGTTAGGGTGTCCTTTTTGTGGAGAGGAGACTGAATCTCTTCGTCTATCCTTTAGCTAAAAAAATGTATATCATTGCCACATGAGGTTTTTACCCCCTGACTCGACTAGTGTTGATGACACTGATGAATTCGTCGATGATGGTGGTCATGTGATGGGAAAATGAGTGAAATTAACGAGTTTACAACATGAACAAGTAGCTCGTTATCTATTTGACACACATGAAGATGTCGAAGAATGGAAAAAGTAAGTTTCGATCATTATAATGTTTAACATTATTTTAGATTATTTTATACATGATTAATTTTGTAATATGCAGAAAATATGAAGCTTGTGAGAATAATAAAAGACTAAAAATAATGGTACAATCAGACAACGAATTTAGGTTGTGGTTGACACGAGAGGTAATTATAATGAAAATGGTTGTTATATAACGTTACATTACACTCAAATTTTACAACTATTATAATTAATGTATCTATATTCTCATCTCTTAAAGACGGGTGATGCGACATCAAGGCTTTCTTGTCTAGCCACTGAACCCTTGTTCATGGCACAAGAGTACAAAAAGTATCGATTGAACGGTTACATTTTCAGCGCTAAAGTGTACGAAGAAAGTACAAATGTACAGAACTCGGGCATTTCATACAAGGCTCTTACTTTCTTTCGAGCGAGCGCAAAAAATAAAAACCTCATTGAAGCTGAAATGACTTACTATGGTGTAATCCGAAATATATTTGAATTGGATTATATAAGCTTCAAAGAGGTTGTATTTTACTGTGACTCGGTAAGATTTGAGGATAAAAATTCTTGTAAAGTTGTTCCTGTCACCAATTTGATCATGGTTGACTTGTCCAAGTTGAAGAGCAACAACCACTTGAGCGATGAGCCATTTGTTTGTGCATTTCAAAAGGCTAACCAAGTGTTTTACTCAAAGTATATCACAATGAGCCGTGGTCAATTTTCCAACACGCGCCAAAACGTCTAAATAGTAGTGTAGATGGACTGGCTGCTCCTACCGAATATCAATCCATTTTTTATGATAACTCGAATTTTAAACAATTTTTCAATTTGTAATAAATATTCCAATTTGTACCGAAATATTCCAATGCGTTTGGATAGTTTGGGAGTGCATAATTTATGTACAATATTCTTATTGGCTTAAAGTTGTTATTTTTGGAGGAATTTTCTATTATAAATTGAATTTGAATTTGAATTTGAATTTGAATTTGAATTTGAATTTGAATTTGAATTTGAATTTGAATTTGAATTTGAATTTGAATTTGAATTTGAAATTGAAATTGAAATTGAAGTTTTGTTTAGACTAATCGATGAACATACGCTTCTTACCTTTAATAGGTGATTAGTACATAGTTATTTGGTGTTTCCTATTTGTGGAGAGGATACTGAATCTCTTTGTCTATCCTTTATATCCGAACACTAAGAAATGCAATACTCCTATGGAGTGATGCTCTGGAAATTCCTTCCAACCGTTGTGTAGCCAAACATCACCAGTTGAAGTTGTCAATTACACTTTCCATACCCCACCACTTGGAACCTCTAGCAAAACATGGGAAAATATGGAAAGTGGAATTGACAACTTCAACTGCTGATGTTTGAATACACAACGGTTGGAAGGAATTTGCAGAGCATAACTCCATAGGATTATTATATTTCTTAGTGTTCAGATATGAAGGGAATTATATTTGATGGTACAATAGTTGGAAGGAGATGCCACATGAGATAAAGTTAGTTGTTTGGGTGGCACTACATGTAATGTATTTATAGTTATATGAATATTTAAATTTTAATTTCGATTTCGATTTCGATTTTTATGAATATTTGCTTGTTGGGTGGCACTACACTCTTGTGCAGTGGCTGATTCTTATAGTGGAATTGGAACTGGAAATTGGTGTTGGATTTTCTCAAAAGTTGTCCTCTTCTAGAGGTTCTTATCTTTGAGGTACGTCAAGGGTTCATAATATCACTTCTAGCTAAATAGTTTGTAGATTTGAGATAATTGAAGGTGATGTTGTTTCTTCTTATATTAGGGTTTTTCATTTTGTTGGAATGGTATGTACCTGATTGTTTGAGATCACACCTAAAGACAATCGAAATTATGGGATTGGGGTCGAACAATGGAGTTGAACAGTTGAGGTACTTTGGAGAGAATGCCAAAGTTTTGAACAGGTACGGGATTATTTTGTAACACCTCATCCGCCCAAGGAGAGCGAACGGAGCACTAGTGTCGATAAAACTAAATCAATTCCACAAATAACAAGGTATAGAGCATCTAAATCCCACAACAACAAAAGAGAACTACAAATCTCAATCTCTTTAAATAAATACTAGGTCTCTTGAATTACATACAACCAACTCGAAAATAAAATAAACCTCCAATGCTCTATACATAAAAATAAATACAATCTTCCAACTTGTATTCTCGAATAATCTTCCCAAAATAATGCACGCTAAAATGCATCTCCAAATTAGTCCCAAAGCGTCCAAAAATCCGCGCTAACCTGCCACTAAAAGAAAATATGGGGAAGTATACAATACGACAGGAAATATGCTCAATAAATATTAGCGGTCAATAAAACATCAAAATACGAATACGAATATTCAAATCTAAGTGAATATCATAAGCAATTATATCAATATAATTTCTCAACAACACATTAACCGGGTCACCAGGCCTCACCAACGTACCGCGCCTATGCATTTTTTTAGCATATCCGGAAAAAAGAATATTAGCGGGTGCCCAACCTCAGTGCCATATTAAAATCTCATGACAACATGCTCAACACCAAATATAATACCACATGAATCGAAATTAAATTCCAACAAATATTTTCAGATTTCCAAAAGAATTTTAACAATTCAAATATAAGTCAATAATCACATGAAACCAAAAGGAGAAACACTCGCGAGATTAAGGAGCATATTGTGTAAAACCCCATACCTTAAACCACCAAAAAGAACCAATAATAATATGCCTAGAACTCACAGAATAAGCCATCAAAACAGCCCACAAAGATCACCAAAAACTCCTCCAAGAATAACCTCAAAATAGCCCCAGGAACACCTCCAAAAACCTAAGGGTTGAAAGCATAAATCAAAGGGGAAAAGTGTATAAAAAGAAGAGATATTAAAAACATGTTTGCTGCCAAAAAGTTGTACCAAAAAGGGTCACCCATGACCTTATTTTATAAGGCAAAACCAAAAGAGTTGTAAACAAATAAAACTCTTAAAACTGCTTGCTGGGCACGTTTTCTGCTGGGGTTAATCGATCGACCCCCAGGCGTCGATCGATCGACCCCCAGGCATCGATCAATCGATCGCCCAGGAAAATTTGCAGTTCACCTAAAAAAATTTATAAGGGACAAAAATTATAAAATCAATATAAAATCCGTTTTAACTCCATTTTCAAACCCGTTTGAAATTCTCGCCTTTAAAAATAATAACCAACATATTTGAGCAATAAAAATAATTTTATCCGAAAATTTATTTTTCCTCTTTATTTTGAAAATACCCCAAAAATTACACGGGTTATTACATGTTTCTATTTTGAATGTATATTTGCACTATCTCTATTTTATCTGGATATATAATATTTGAATAGGTACAACGTTCCTATAAAATGTACATATATACTGCTGGGAAGTGGCAGTGGCCATACTGCCAAGAATTATTTTTTTCAATTCTTCCCAAAATTGTCACGGTCAATGACCGTGACAATTGCCATGGTTTTGTCACAATCCTTAACGATGACAAATTTTATCACGATCAAGGCCCGTGACATAACCGTGACAATTCTAATGAACTTGTCACGGTCATTAACCATGACAAAAAAATTTGTCACCCCTAGAATTGTCACGGTCATTGACCATGACATGCCCAACTTGTCAAGTTCAGTGACTGTGACAATTAGGTAGATTTGGTGTAGTGGATGCCAGCTACCTGCTCAGTAGAAATAAACCCCTGTGGTGGCTGGGGCTGCGGTCCATCTGGCACCAGGGGAGCCTCACCCTGTCCTCCCTGGGCGGTTGCCCTCCTAGGTCTCCCCCGCTCTCTCCTAGGAGGCATTTGAAACTTATAATGAGTTGTATTAGTTCATAATTAAAACAAATCTTTAAATAGCAGAAGAGAGATAACCAATAAACATAACATGAGTCAACAGTCCTAACAATAGGGCTCTATGCCAAAGAACGCAACGTTGAAACTAACGTAATCTTCACAGATCCTAGGGACACTAGAACCTGATGCTCTGATACCATCTAAGACACCCCGCCCAATAAAATACCGGGTGATCAGTCCTATATCAAATTAAACAGGAATCTCTTTTGGTTCATTCTTAGCATCACTGTCGTTAACTCATTAATTACTAACCACCTAGTCTTTCATTAAGCTGATATCGAATTTTATCTTTATTAATCCAACCCAACCAACATACTAGTAAAATAAATTAACTATTACAAGAAAGAAACTAAACATGCCACAAAGTAAGTACAAGAGTTTGTCGAACAATATCGACTACAAGCAATCCACAAAGTGTAAGTATAAAAGTATCCTGATGCATAACAAGACTGAATATAGAAGTACAAACCTAATAGTATAACTGAAAAAGTCCCTATCTAAAGATAGAATGAGATAAGCATCTACACATAGATCCCGCAACAATCCACATAAGTTGCAGCGGTGCACCCTATAGGATGGATCAGGCCTGGCACCCATGTGGTAGGACACCTAAAAGGTTTTTGAAAATATTTTATAGAAAGGGTTCAAACCTAAAACATTTGAAAATATATAGTAACTGTATTTAAATGCAGGAAAAAAATGCAAATGCTCTCCATATTTAAATTAGTGTCACCCACTCCCTTGAGTTTACCTCACCCCTCAACTAATGTGCACGCCTAACGAATTATACATAATATACCTAGCCACTCTCCCCGTAACTATCCGTGTCCCAATAATATACTAATTTCCCCACTATTATACCCCAAGTTAATATAGTACATTTTTTTATGAGTTATTATTCACATTAACTTTCACGAAACATCATTTCTCACTTTAAATCATATATCATTCCCATAAGTTATATTATCTATACATTTCACACCACACACACATATATATATATATTTATATAAAATTCTCGTATATAATTCTGCACTATATAAATGTATCATATCTCAACATTCACACACATGTCGGATATAATTGCTATCACCGAACGCATAAGAGGCAACCATAGTTCCCCCCGAAAATGTCCGCTCTATACCATAACAGTCCCACCCCTAGATACGGACGCTATGGCCTGGAGAATATACTCACCCTGCATTTGCTAGCCAAGGGACTTACTCCAATCACGCAACCTCCTATAATAGCATTAATATTGGTATGGATTTACTATATATATATATACACACACTAGCGGAATGTCCATGTCTGAAGGCACGGTGAAAATTTCCAAAGTACATAGCTACAAAACGGTGAAAATTTCATTCCCCAACAAAACAATGTGTAATCTAAAAATAAATGTGCTAGAGTGGTTTTTTTACCGACTACAAATCCAAAAAAATGCGTCGTCTAAGATGTGTAATAATAGAATTTATTAGAAAACACACATATGTGTACACAATTTAGAAAATTTTGAAAGAGTTGCCTCCATTTATCGTACTATCCACCTGTTTTAGAAATCAAAACATACAAATAGTCCATCCCGGACATTATATAAACAAAATCCTAATATTAAACGTGTTGTATAGTTAAATGTTTTTATATCCTAATATCAAACATGTGAAACAAAAAAACATGTAATGAACCAAGGCAAAAGTTAGCTGATGTTATGAACCAAGGCCATGTTACCCGTTGTAAAACATCAATTTTAGCTGATGTAATGAACCAAGGCAAATGATATCCATAACTGCTTTCTTCCCATTTTCAAAGTATGTAATTACAAAACGAAAAAAATTTCGTTCTCTAACAAAATGAAGTGTAATTTAAAAATAATTAGTTATAATTTCCAACAAAGCGATGTGTAATTTGGAAAAAAATTTCACATACATAAACCTTGTTTATATACATATGACACGGTTGAACATTCATTATGATGGCATATTCAAAATTAAAGAAAATATACACTTTGATTTTGAAATGTTCATTACATCCGAAAAAACGCCCATGCATCATACTTTTGGCAACTTTATATGACTACTGGCTTAAACACTCGCGTAAACATATAACACCAAACTATATTATTGGGATTGTATTGGAGGATTTTTGGGACGAATTGATTTATAGTCACTATCGTTAATTTAGTTAAAGATAAACAAAACGTATTGATTATTAGTGTTTTAGTGTCTTATGGTTGAATTTCAATTACTTCTATTTTATATTTCCATAAAAGAGAATGAAAAATTACACTAATCTTATATATGAAATGTAAATTGTAAGTATAAACTAGGGTGACATTTTAAAAAATGATATAAAAATAAAACATGAACTTGGTCCCAAATTAATTTGACACGTCATATATCTTTACAACGAATGCATGAATGTTTGTGTAAAAATAATGAGTTGTGTTATTTTTATTTTGGTTGCCATGTCTTTCTATATACTCACGTAAAGCTAGTTTTTGTTGATTCTCAGTAAGTATATAGATGTCAAATTAAACAAATCTTGTGATATATGTCACTAGATATTCAAAAAAATTCCATATATCCTCTATCCACTTAGGCTTGCAGAGCAGCCTAACTCCTCCAAGGTTAATCCAAATGAATCCAATGAGGTTTCTTACACAACATCAAATGTTACATACATGTAATCTACATAAGTTAATTTAAAAAAGTTGAAGCAAATTCTGAAGTTAATTTAAAAATGTTGCATACATGTACTCTACAGAAGTTAATTTTAAACCAAGAAATACAAAAACTCAATAACCAAGTCCTCAAACCACTCTGTACATAGAAGATCTACAAGTTCTTTCTGCAAACAGAGAAAAAAACAGAGCAAAACTAACGATTTGTAGAAAAAGTCCATTCAACAGTGAAAAAAACATCTTAATAGATTGAAAAAAAACAATATAAAGGCAAGATAAAAAAGTATTTCAAGGTGGTAAAAAAATTCTAGAAATAAAAAATATTCATATTTGAAAACTAATACATTTGCTTAGTTCAGCAAATCATACATGAGAAACCTGAAAATTGCGTAAGTTCCTAATCCAAAACAAAATTTTGTCGATAAGAAAAACAAAATTGGATTTGACATAGATTCAACTTGCCATAAATACAAACGTTTCAATGAAAATAGATTTAACTCGCATTCATCCAAACCTTACACTCCCAAGCACTACTTTACCCTCCAAAATGGTGACATTTTCGGTGAACCCTTTATGGTTTGCAGGTTTTCCAAGGCGGAGATCGTTTCAACGGCGGCATCATCGGAATAGAATAAATCTATTTTATGGATCGTTTCAAAGGAGGAGACCATTTTCCAAGATCTGTTCGAAGTTCAAATACATAAATCGTTCAAAACTTTACCTCCCTCAATGATGAAAATAAAATTGAGCATACAAAGGGAATAACTTAGTTCAAAACATTACCTCATAGAAGTATTCTCCTTTCAATGATTATTCTCTTGATCTCGAGACGTATGAGAATTAATCCAACCTCAAGCCTTGTGCGCTCAAAATATAGTAATGTTTATAACTTGAAGCGTGACCTGCATACGTGGATTTATATGGAACCATAAGATTCAATCCTCATAAATTAAATCTCAGTTATTAGGGGGACTTGTGTACATTCTAGGAGAGAAAAAGAAAGTCAACCTGAGAGGAAAATTAAATAGTAGTGAGGCAAAAAAGAGAATGTATATCTTTTGTCTCATAATCATACCTCGGAGCTTCTCATCAGAGTGTTTGTTTCCGTCTTCCTATTAGTGGGAGTAAACTTAGACAATTGAAATATTTTTTTATTCTTTTCTCCGATCTCTTTCAGATCTGGTCGCTCACATACCAATTTCCCTCTTATCCAATCTTATAAGGGTTATCACCTATTATCCAATATGCCTCTTATTTTTATTCGACGGTAGGAGTAGAGATTTAGGACCCTCTCTTTAATGAATCCGCGGCATAACGATCTTGGGGCTAAATCAGCTGTTGTAATAATACTTCATCGGACAAAAAATACCTTGACAAAATACACACGAATGAAACAGGGGGTTGGAATCTGTTAATGATGAAAATAAAATTGAAAACCAAAAAAACGTAAATGTTTATTATTGGGTGTCCAAAGAACTCTCTACTGTATCTAACTCGGTTTTCTTGTTAGTACAATCATGTATGCTCAATTTTAGGTGAGACTTGAAGAGAGATATTACAATCTTTAGTGTTCATGCTTGCGAGGTTGGGGTAGCTCTTCCCATGATTTTTTTGCAGGGTCAAAACACTCAAATGTTGGATTGGGAAGATCATCTTTAAAATAAATGGGATTAGAATCAAGTACATAAATGGTTCCTTCGATGGTGGCCACTTTGGCATTAGTCTTAGGAGCGAGCATTGGAGGATGTGAGGATTGTCGGCAGAAAAAGGCATATATACTGTTTAAAATGGACCTGTTGTTTGGCATGGTGTTATGGATATGTTGTTTAGCATAGTGTTATGACCATCTCATTGAATATGGAATGTAATGCCAAACCGTTGAGAAACATCAAGCTCTTGAAGCATTATAGAACAGAGCTAAATAAGTGTGATTACCAAGCAGGTCTCGGAGCATGTCTCGGAGCTACTGTACATCCCCATTTTTCTACATATTTTGGGGTCTTATACTTGAAATCAAATCAAATTAAGATTTTAGGGTCTTGTACTTCAAGATTTACATGCAGATTTACAATTGATTGGTTCACATGCTTCGGATATAGGTGTTGCAATAAGACGATACCTGAGAGAGAGAAGCCATGACAAATGTGAGTAGTGAATGTGAGATACTCTCAAATAAATTACTGAACGATTAAAAAATAAAACAAATAAGTTACGGACTGATTAAAAACAAAACAAACAATAAAAAAAACTATTTAACACCCATGTTTTGAATAAAAAGAAGTCAACAAAATTAAAGATGTTTTAAATCAGTCTGTTTATAGCTTGAAACGGAGATTCCAAATCTTAACTAATTTGAACTTAATCATAAGAAAACTTTAGCCATTCTCAGATTAAGAACCCTAATAAAAAAAATTAATTATTGCTCATTCACATTTGTAGCCATGGACGCCATGATTAATTAGAAAACTAATTCACAAACAGTTGTGATGCCACGTTAACTAAACATAAAGTAAATTCAATCCGACAAAGTTAATCTATCAAATAAATTGAAAACTAAGAATAAGTAAATATACAAAGTAAATTCACAAAGAGTTTTCCTGGACATGCCTTTGCAACTACATCAGTAAATCAAAAGTACCAGCACCCAATTCAAGAAATTTAATCACCTGATTAATAAGAATCTGCATTTACTCCATTTTCATTTAGAAATTCCATGGCCTCACATACATCCTCCAGGAATGGAATAGGAGCGCTTCTTGATGATAGGGTATCCCACAAACATATACCAGCATTGTATGGTTGAATCTCCATAACTCTATTTAGTTTACTTTTAAGTACCAACCATCTGCATTGAAATTATCAATATGTTAGGCATAATGGTGTTTGCCCTGTTACTTTGGTGAAGGAAGACCTGAATGATGTTCGGATACAGCACACTGTGGCTAAACTGGAGATTTCTCATTATCTATACACTTGTATGTCACTTGGGATCTATAAACTTCTTGATGTCGGATTGCTAAACATGTATATAGTGATGGTGTTTATGTTTTGCATCCTAAACTCATGTCCCATACTGATCAACATTTAATGTAATCATGGGATAAACTTCTTGAATTTCTAATAAGCAAGTGGGGCTTCAAAAAAAATGTTAGGCATAATGAATAAGGTGAGAAAAGAGACATATTTCAATGTGTTTGATATAAAGATAATAGGTAGTGTAAAGACAGTTGTAAACTTAAAATATAAGTCACAAAATATTGCTTCATATGAAATCCCAAACACAGAATCACTAAACAATCAACATAATGTTTTAAATGTTGACAACTTTAAAAAACTGGGTTAACATATAACAAAAAAAATGTAAATGACAAACATATAATAAAGGATGTAAAGTGATTCGTCATTTTATCAAAAAGAAATACAACAAATTCAACAGGCATATCAAGTAAAAAATTGATTCGTCAGACTTCATGTGTGTTGGAGAACCATATAATTTAACATTTGAAAGAAAGTAAAATAGACCAAAAATCTATTTGAAGCAAGAAGTAAGATTTAAAGTCTTCGTTTTCGCATTGCATTGGAATTAATTTATAATTGTAGTTCTATTATTAATGAATGGTTCAATAAATACACTAAAACTTATCCTAATGAACATATCTAGTTCAAATCAACGACGTACCTTTCAAGAACTCGTTAACCATTCATTCATCCAATGTAGTGAAGAACATTGAGGCAGTGAACATTCAATGACCCAAGAAAATATCTACCAGAATGAACATATGTTAGCCCATTAGTCTTCAACAAATGACAAATGACAGATTACTCTTAAACATATGACATATCACTACACCAAATTTGCTGAATTATCACAGTCATTGACCTTGACAAGTTCAACTTGTCAAGGTCAATGACCATGACAATTCTAGGCGAGACAACTTTTTTTGTCACGGTCATTGACCGTAACAAGTTCGTTAGAATTATCACGGTCGTGTCACGATCCTTGATCGTGACAAGTTTTGTCACGAGTAAGGTTCCCTAACAAGATCGTGAAATTTAATAAAAAAATTGTCACGATCAATGACCGTGATAACTTTATTTGTCATGGACTTGTCACAGTCAATGGCAGTGACAATTTTGGACAAAATTGAAAAAAGTATCTGTTGGGCAGTATGGCCACTTCCACTGCACAGCAGTATATATGTGCCTGTTATAGCAACGTTGTACCTGTTCAAACATTAAATATTCAAATAAAATAGAGATAGTGAAAATATACATTCAAAATAGAGACAATATGCATCACAATATAATCCAAATATAATTCAAATGTACCAACTTAAAAAAAATTCAAATGTACCAACTTAAAAATAATACAATTCAATTCAAATAATGTCACTACATGTCTTGGGTAAGGTTAAATCCGAGGAGGTGGGTAGGCCACACGATATACGAATTGACACACCCACTAATATACATCGTGCCGCATTATTCACACAACCACAACGGGGAGTTCTCCTTCCTGGGTATCACATACGTGACGAGCACCTTAGACTTGATGTCTTAAAGCTCACGTCCATGAACTAGTCCACCCTGGACGATATTCGGGTCCCTCAACCCCCATCCTATCCGCTGGCCATCAAATATGTCCAGTATAAACACGCTCGGCCAACCAAGTGTCTGTGACACCCCGACTAATTAAATACCGGGTAGCTACTCCTTTATTAAATTAATACAAAATGTCAAGTTGGTTCAGTTCATAGCATCACTGTCGAAAATATTTTAATAATTACTAACCACCTAGTATTTAAAAAGTGAGTTGCCAAATTTTAATTAAATCCGATTAACATACAATAAGTAAATTATGAAATGCTAACATAACCACCTCAACATAGTCACAATAGAATAACCATCAAATAATAATGAGTCTGGAGGAATACTCCTCACAGAAATCCAAATACTGAAATAAATAAATACCAAGTCTGCATCACTAAATTAATTACAACCCAAAGTCTGAAATAACTGAGATGTAAGATGTCTCTAAAGGAATAGGGAGACATGCCCAACCAAATAAGAAAATCTAATAATGGAATCAAGATCGAAGATGGAGGCGTCTACTGTCAAGGTCCTATAACTTCCACATCAGCTACACTACGTCACCTGAATAGAATTCCTATGCATGGTATCCTTGTGGCTGGGCACCTAAAAGGTTTTAAAGCAAAATAGATTTGAAAGAAAACGGGTCAGAGCCCGATTGTGAAAATAGTTTACAAATTTGCAAGTGTTTAATATCATTAAACAGTGAATATAAAGTACATGATAGTGTGTGCACTCATATGAGTTCCTCACCTCTCAACTAATTGTGCACTCCTATCGCACCCGTACCCATTCTAGTTATTCCAATTTCTAACTAGTCCGATACTAAAATCTAACATTTCTATACGATATTCGATTCAAATTCCCAACAACTTTTAGTTAACAGAGTGTTATAACTTGTTATACAGTTTCCCATATTCGCACTACAAATTATTCGAAATCTTCCATTTTCACTTTACAAACCGTTGCTATTATTTATACTCACAATTATTCATGAAAATTCATTTTAATCAACAGTATGTCATTTTCACCATAAATAAGCAATACTAGCACCCCGAGACTAAGTTGCGGTGCACACATACTCTGCTATCAAATCCCGGTACATCACGTACATGAGGACCACGTATTTTGAATCTCTCAGGAAACGTTTCAATGCAATGAAAATATCAAATCACTTGCCTTAGATTATTCTTCAGAATTGATGTTGGTGAATGAAGGTTGATTCTCACCTTTCTCTACATATTTTCTCCTAAGGTTGAAGATGGCTTGGTTTTGGTTCTTGTAACTTCTCTCCAACTTCTCTCAAAACTCCCGTAGCCCACTCTCTAAACTTTTGCTGGTAATGGACTTAGTGGATCCTTTAGAATAATAAATATTAACTCTACTTTTCGTGGGTTTTAGTTCCCATAATTTTAAAATTACCAAAATACCCTTTTAAGTTGTCGGTTTGGCCTAAAAATGCCCCAGGACCCAAACTAAACCCCCGGCTAGTGTTTTCTGACTATTTCGACCCTTCCGGACTCGTTGTCACACTCAAAATAACCATTCGATTGATAAAAATAAAATTCACTTTTTAATTCAAATAATTACATTCTTGACGTGACTGACACGCGCGTCCCAACTAAATTTCCCAAATTGTCGTATTTCAGTCTCGCGACAATTTTAATATTTTCAATATTCATATATTGCCATATATACACATCATAATTAAATACCAACTCACATCTCGTTAGTATTTATATCCGGATTAATTCTCAATTAATTCACATTTAATTTAATTAATCCCTTAAATAAATATCAATAAAATTACGGGGTATTACATACTTCCTCCCTAATAACAGAATTTCGTCCCGAAATTCGGAACTAAAAAGTTCCTGGTAAAAACAACTCTGGATAACGTTCGCGCATCTCATCTTCGCGCTCCCATGTGGACTCTTCGGCATTATGATGTCGCCACTTAACACGTACCAACGGTACTATCTTTGACCGCAGTTTCCATTTGCTTCGGTCCAAAATAGCAATCGGCCCCTCCTCGTAGGATCTATCGGGCTGGAGATAGATGTCCTCCAAAGCAATGTGAGTATGGGACAAATCGTCCCTGAGATATTTCCTTAGCGAGGAAATATGTAACACATCATGAATCCTATGCAAGTGCTCCGGTAACCCAAGTCTATATGCAACGGGCCCAATTCGCTCGATAATAGGAAATGGGCCCACATATCTCGGTGCCAGTTTCCCCTTCTTCCCAAAATGCATAATCCCCTTCATAGGAGATACTCTGAGTAAAACCTGATCCCCCACTTTGAATTCTCTAAAGAACCTCTTCGCATCAGCATAGCTCTTCTGCTGATCCTGAGGTACCTGAATGCGACTCCGTATCAATTCTATCCTTGCCGAAGTATCCTGAATCACCTCCAGCCCAAGTAGTTTGTTGTCCCCCACTTCTAACAAACATGCTGGGGAACGACAAGGTCTGCCATACAACGCCTCAAATGGAGCCATGCCAATGCTGAACTGGTAGGAGTTATTATAAGCAAACTCCACCAGTGGAAGGTAGCGCTCCCATCCACCCCAAAAGTCTATGATGCACATACGCAACATGTCCTCCAACATCTGATTTGTACGCTCGGTCTTCCCATCGATCTGTGGGTGATAAGCCGTACTTAACCGCAATTCAGTGCCCATAGCCTCCTGGAAGCTCTCCCAAAACCGTGAAACAAATATCTTGTCTCGGTCAGACACGATATTTAGAGGCACACCGTGAAGTCTCACTATTTCCGTAATAAAAATATGGGCATACTGTCTTGTAGTGTAGTCTGTCCTCACGGGTAGAAAATGAGCAACTTTGGTCAACCTATCCATAATTACCCAAATGGAGTCGTGACCCCTCTGCGACGTAGGTAACCCCGTGATAAAATCCATGGATATGCTCTCCCATATCCACGTCGGAACCTCTAATGGATGTAGAAGTCCTTCCGATCAGTCTCATGTCTTGGTACATTTTGTCCCCACCAGGGTGTACCGCGAATCGTGAGCCGTGTGACTCTTCCATCACCTCGTGTCGCAACTCTTCCCCTTACGGAACGACTAGTCTCCCATTGAAGCGTAATCCATCGTCTAAGCTAACGGTATAGGAATCGGCTCCCTCTGCTAGTAATCGAACTATCTGCTCCTGACAGAACGAGTCATTTGCCCGGGCCTGTATCACTCTCGTAATGATCTGAGGTGTAATAGTCATCAAAGACATAAACAATCGGGCCACTGTATCCTGGTGTCCCAACTCCTTCCACTTAGCTTTCCACACCTCGGCCACTTCATTTACTGGCCTACGTCTCAACGCGTCTGCTACCACGTTAGCCTTTCCCGGGTGATATTGGATATCAAACTGATAATCCTTCACAAGCTCAAGCCACCGTCGTTGACGCATATTCAACTCTTTCTGCGTAAAGAGGTACTGTAGAGACTTGTGGTCCGTGAACAACCGAAACTTCTCCTCCAGGAGATAATGTCTCCAAATCCGAAGGGCAAATACAACTGCCGCTAACTCCAAGTCATGGGTGGGGTAATTCTTCTCGTGAGGCTTAAGCTTATGTGAAGCATAAGCTATGGCCTGACTCTCCTGCTGTAGTACACCTCCAAGTCCTTGTAAGGATGCATCGGTGTAGACTAGATACTCAACTCTCGGTCTAGGCAATGCCAACACAGGTGCTGAGGTCAACTTGTCCTTCAACTTATCGAATGCCAACTGACAGGCATCGCTCTAGATGAATGGCACACCCTTGCGAGTCAGATGTGTCAAAGGACCCGCTATCTTTGAGAAACCCCAAATAATCCTCCTATAGTATCCTGCTAGGCCCAAGAAACTACGGATCTCAATCGGTGTCGTGGGATGTCCCCACTCCCTCACTGTGAATACCTTCCCCGGATCAACAGATATCCCCCGGTCTGAAATGATATGCCCCAAAAACTGAACCTCCTTCAGCCAAAACCCACACTTCTCATACTTTGCATAAAGCTGGTTCTGACGTAGCGTCTACAAAACCTGTCTCAAATGCTCGGCGTGCTCCTCTTCTGTCTGGGAGTAAACCAGAATGTCATCAATAAAGACAATGATGAACCGATCTAGGAATTCTCTAAACACCCTATTCATTAAGTCTATAAACACGGCTGGAGCATTGGTCAAGCCAAAAGGTATAACCCGAAACTCGTAGGAACCATATTTCGTTAAGAAAGCAGTCTTCGAGACGTCTTGCTCCCTAATACGCAACTGATGGTATCCCGATCGCAAATCAATCTTTGAGAATAATGAAGCTCTTGTCAGTTGGTCGAATAAGTCATCGATTCGGGGAAACGAATAGTTATTCCGTATCGTGACCTTATTCAACTCTCGATAATCTACACAAAACCTCAACGATCCATCCCTCTTCTTTACGAACAACACAGGGGCACCCCACGGCAAAGTACTCAGTGGGATAAACCCATGACCCAACAACTGCTCAATTTGATCCCGTAACTCTCTCATCTCTTCTAGAGCCATACGGTAAGGTGAGCGGGCAATAGGCCGAGTTCCCGGCGTCAAATCGATCACAAAATCTATCTCTCTACTCAGACGTAGTCCAGGTATATCCTGAAATACATCAACGAACTCACTAACAACGGGTATCGCATTGAGTGGTATCACCACTTCCTTAGAGGTCTCCTCCTCTATATAGTACAAATGAGTGGACGATCCTCCCTCAGGGCGAGGCATCGCCACTAAAAACATCTCCTACTCTGGAATGCCAAAGATAATACTTCTACTAAAACAGTCAATCATGGCTCGGTACGCAACTAGCATATCAGCGGGTAATCACAACTAGCCAATCCATACCAATAATCGCATTGTACTCAGTCATCTCTAACACTAACATATCAACGGGTAAAGTAAACCTTCCGATCTCTATACACACACCTTTACAAATAAGTGAAATCACATAACCCCTACTCAACGGTGAATCTACACAAGTAACCGTGCTCTCGGCGGTGTCTAATAACCCAATAGTGCTTTCAAACCTCATGGAAATGAAACAATGTGTGGCCCCCGTGTCAAATAAAATATGCTCCATAGTTCCCTGAATAGAGAACATGCCCTCAATGGACGGTGGATCCTGTGGGGCTGGGGCATGCTGGAGCTGATACACTCTCCCATACTGAAGTTGTCCCTGCTGGAATGGGACCGCTGGAATGGGTGGTAGTGCTTCCATCTATGGTGGTGCTGGGAGGGAGGCGGGAAACATAGGCCTCTATGGCTCGTGTCGGGCACCCTGCTGCTGCTGCTGTAGGGCTCTGCCCCTATCGGGACAATCCTGCCGTTTGTGGCCAATCTTGCCACAAGTGAAGCACTTCCCCGGGACGTTTCCCCCTCGCTGTCCCTGCTTCCCTCGGCCCTGATGGTCGTTACCATTCCTACCCTGGCCTTTCTGGCCCTGCTGAAACTTCTGTTGTTGACCATTCTGACCCTGCTGGCCCCGATGGCCGTTCTGACCCTGATGGCCATGCCTGACACCTCCCTGTCCACTTTTGAAACCCCCAGATCTGAATCTCTTATGATCCCCCTGTTGGGAACCCTGGTCACCCTGCCTGTGCTGTCCCTGAGCAGATTGTGCCCCGTTGGCACCGTTTCCCCCGGTCATGCCCTGTTGGCTGGACTCCCCTGATCTCTTGCTCTCAGACATGTGGAGGTGATGATCCTGGCAGTGAAGTAATGCAACGTTAACCACATCAGGATAAGTGGCCAACGAGAGATTCTGCAACAAGTGTTGACGGATTCTCCATGTCAATCCATCCGTGAACTTCTGAATTTTCTTCTCCTCAGTCGGTATCTCATCGGGAGTAATGTTCAAGAGATTAGTGAATTCAGCCTCATAGTCGGCCACGGTCCTCCCCTCCTACTTGAGGTTCATCAATGTCCTCCTCATTTCAGTGTGAACAGTTGACGAAAAATATTTGCGGTCGAACCGCACCCAGAACTCCTGAATAGAAAGGGCGTCCCTCTCCTCTGCAGTGGTAATGGACTTCCACCACTGCAATGCAAATCCTACTAGCTAGAAAGTAGCCAGTATCTTCTTTTGAACATCTGTGCACTTGTACATCCTTAAGTGCCTCTGAATGTCCTTCCTCCACTGACTGGATACCACAACCTCGGAGCTACCTGCAAACTCCGGAGGGTGTACTTTCTGAAAAGCATCACGAACGCATTCCCAAGCAGACGGAAATGCATGAGCCTGAACTGGCGCGACTACTGGCGCCTGGGGTGGTTCCTGCTGTACAACGGCTAGGGCGGAATTTACCACTTGGGCTACAATAGCTACAACCTTGGCGGCATTCATAGTGCCCTGAACTGGTGCAGGCTGTGGCTCTGGCTGTGCATCCCTAGGAACTCGCTGAGCACGTCGTGGAGGCATTTGAAATGAGAGTAAAGGCTTATAAGTTCACAGTTATTATCTCAAAATAGCTGAAGAGTGAAGCATACATAAAATAATACATTAGTTCTAAAATATAGGGCTTTACATCAAAGAAAGCTCAGCGAAAACATAATAAGCCGTACAGATCCTAAGGACACTAGAACCTGATGCTCTGATACCACCTGTGACACCCCGACTAATTAAATACCGGATAGCTACTCCTTTATTAAATTAATTCAAAATGGCAAGTTGGTTCAGTTCATAGCATCACTGTCGAAAATATTTTAATAATTACTAACCACCTAGTATTTAAAAAGTGAGTTGCCAAATTTTAATTTAATCCGATTCACATACAATAAGTAAATTATGAAATGCTAACATAACCACCTCAACATAGTCACAATAGAATAACCATCAAATAATAATGAGTCTGGAGGAATACTTCTCACAACAATCCAAATACTGAAATAAATAAATACCAAGTCTGCATCACTAAATTAATTACAACCCAAAGTCTGAAATAACTTAGATGTAAGATGTCTCTAAAGGAATGGGGCGACATGCCCAACCAAATACGAAACTCTGATAATGGAATCAAGATCGAAGATGGAGGCATCTACTGTCAAGGTCCTGTAACTTCCACAGCAGCTACAGCACGTCACCTGAATAGAACTCCTATGCATGGTGTCCTTGTGGCTAGGTACCTAAAAGGTTTTAAAGCAAAATAGATTTGAAAGCAAACGGGTCAGAGCCCGATTGTGAAAATTGTTTAAAAATTTGCAAGTGCTTAATATCATTAAACAGTGAATATAAAGTACATGATAGTGTGTGCACTCACATGAGTTCCTCACCTCTAAACTAATTGTGCACTCCTATTGCACCCGTACCCATTCTAGTTATTCCCATTTCTAACTAGTCCGATACTAAAATCTAACATTTCTATATGATATTCAATTCAAATTCCCAACAACTTTAAGTTAATAGAGTGTTATAACTTGTTATACAGTTTCCCATATTAGCACTACAAATTATTAGAAATCTTCCATTTTCACTTTACAAACCGTTGCTATTATTTATACTCACAATTATTCATGACAATTCATTTCAATCAACAGTATGTCATTCTCACCATAAATATGCAATACTAGCACCCTGAGACTAAGCTGCGGTGCACACATACTCTGCTATCAAATCCCGGTACATCACGTACATGAGGACCATATATTCCGAATCTCTTAGGAAACGTTTCATTAACAATAATCACAAACAATGGAGGCGAACATAGTTTACATCACATGGGTCACGCACATACCTACGCTCCCATGATTATCAGACTTATTAACTTCTCAATAAGCCCTTCTCTAACCTATGTCCTCGAGGTACCAATCTAAATCCCCCCCGTAGGCACACAAAGATTAGATGGTCTTAAACGAACGCCAACCTCCCATGATATCAAGTACGATAGGTATGTCATACACAGATAACTACATATACTAAGCATTCTCACATCTTAGATATTAGAAAATTTTATTAGTGGTATCGTTCTTATACCAACACTTTGTGTTATACAAATCACAAGTCCCCGGTTTATATGTATTTAAGTTATCAATTATTCTCACTTCGTGATTAGTTACTCGCTTCCCAATCCACAAATGTCATCCGGTTCAAGACACTATTATAAGTTTTACTCCTCAATGTATCCATTCTCCCAACTATACCCTCTAGTTAATAAGGGAAGGTTATCTCACCATTTAAATAAGTCTACGGGATACTAGAAATCAATTCAGGCCAAAAAGGTCATTCTGTCAACTTGTTAGAAATCTCGTTCGAACGAGTGTCGTTCGAAAGAAAGGATTCGAACGAACTACTAACTCGTTAGACGGGATACTGTCATCTCGTTAGAAGTTCGTTCGAACGAGGTCGTTTGAACGACCTGGGCAGGTCTTCTAACGAGATGGTAGTTTCAGCCCATAAATTCCCAAATCCATTTTTCTCAATTCTTCTCTCCTCTCAACCCACCCTAAGACCATCCAATTTATGTTCCAACATTTTTAAACCATTTCTAATCATCATAGATCATCTCTTAACACATTTTAGGGGTCAAATCTTATAAATCAGTAAGGAATTTATATAAATCTCCAAATATTTCTCCAAACCCTATGAACATGAACTCATAGTTTTCTTATGCCCAATTACTCATCATAAATCTGTTTTTAAATCATTATATATATAACTCTTCGAATATTAAATTAGTCCATCATCATTCTACATGCAAAATCCTAACCCCAATTCAAAGTTTCTCCAGCAATTTCATGGTTTTCTTCAAAAATTTCAATATGGGACAATTCCTACACTAAACATGGAAGACATATTCAATGCACTAAAAATATCAAATCACTTGCCTTAGATTGTTCTTCAGAATTGATGTTGGTTAATGAAGGTTGATTCTCTCCTTTCTCTACAGATTTTCTCCCAAGGTTGAAGATGGCTTTGTTTTGGTTCTTGTAACTTCTCTCCAACTTCTCTCAAAACTCCCGTAGCCCACTCTCTAACCTTTTGCTGGTAATGTTCTTAGTGTCTCCTTTATAATATAAATATTAGCTCTAGTTTTCGTGGGTTTTAATTCCCATATTTTTAAAATTACCAAAATACCCTTTTAAGTTGTCAGTTTGGCCTAAAAATGCCCCGGTACCCAAACTAAACCCCCAGCTAGTGTTTTCTGACTATTTTGACCCTTCGGTCTCGTTGGCACACTCAAAATAACCATTATGTTGATAAAAATAAAATTCACTTTTTAATTCAAATAATTACATTCCTGATGCGACTGACACGCACGTCCCAACTAAATTTCCCAAGTTGTCATATTTTAGTCTCGTGACAATTTTAATATCTTCAATATTCATATATTGCCATATATACACATCATAATTAAATACCAACTCACATTTCATTAGTATTTATATCCGGATTAATTCTCAATTAATTCACATTTAATTTAATTAATCCCTTAAATAAATATCAATAAAATTACGGGGTATTATAGTGTCGACATCGATCAGTCGAAGGGAGCTAAATAGGGAAGTGGATCATCAAAGTCCACACGTGTCGGCGATGAAGCAGCGAGGTCCACATCCTCTTCATCCTGCACCTCATCCTCCTACACCTCCTCCCCCCACCTTCTCCTTCCCTTTCCCCTTGCATTTTCGTCGCCCGACGAATGCTTCATGAATAAGAACATATCTTGGACCGTTGCCTCCAAATGGGACAGCTTCGCGTCATGCGAGTCCACCGTTCGAGCCAACCCAGTGTCGCTCGTCTCCAATCCGATGATCCTAGATTTGGCCACCAGTGAGCTCACCCCCCTTGTCCTCCCCTTGCGATCGGAGACAAGTACTTGGCTGAGTGCGTATGTGGACAAAGATGCCTTGTCGGCATCAGGCTGCGACTCATGCACTTCCTTAAGCTTTGCATGAAACGACAAAAAGCACATAATTAGTAAAATAAGAAAATTAAAAAATTATAACATAATTAACAAAAAGTAAATTGTCGGATTACTTACAATCATGGTCGCGACGCTCGGGAACACCTCCTTGTCCTTCCCCTTCTTCGTCCGAAGAGCCACATAAGTATCGAGCCTACGTGGCCTACCCCCAGGTCCACTCCCTGTCCCCCGAAATAAAATAAAGTAAAATTCGTATCGGCCCCGCAATGTAAAATAATGCAGAATAATATATTTCTGTAGTTATAGAAAAATTAAATCTTACCATCATCCTATACTCCACCTTGGCATAAGACGTCCGACCGGAGTAGTGCACGTCCATTTTTTTGCCCGATTTTCCCTCCCTGATTGGCGAGATGCCAATTGTCGCTCCCCGATCTCATTGTCAACGAACTTTTACCATTGTGCCAATGAGATCAGCTCCTTCGGCGGGATAGATTCACGCCTTTGGATAATGGACTCTCGGGTCTTCCCAAAGTATCGGGTCCGCATATTTTTATTCCACGTCTTGTGTTGCTCCCTTAAATGCTCCAAGACGGAATCATGTAGCTTTGGATGCATGCTAATTGTTCGTATCCAACAAATACAATGTTAGTTGTGAATAAATATAAATATAAATATCAAATGAAATTGAAATCGAAATCGAAATTGAAATATTCATATGAATATAAATATAAATATAATATAAATACATTAACTCTAGTGCCACCCAACAGCTAACTTGAGCTCAAATGGAACCTCCTTCCAACTAATGTACCCCGGGCCAATGATCGTCTTTACCATCTCGAGGGATCTCGCTAATAGCTCCGACTTGTTCTCTATGGCCATCCCCAATTTTCCATATTTGGGGAGCCTAGGGGCCGAGGAGCTATTGTCGCCTCCGCTACCATCGAGCCCAGACGACATCATCACAACAAGCATCATCATCCTCGCCTTAATACCTAAAGGAGGCATTTGCTGTAAAAAAATGTTATTAGTACATATCAAAATGAATTAAAAGAAGACATGCAAATATGTACAATTACTACAAATAAAAATGAATTGTTACTGTCAAACACCACACACACACACACACGCGCACATTCACACACACACACACACACACACACATGTAATTTCAAGTGTGTTTAATTTAATTATCATACTATATATATATTGTTCGATATACAAAGTAATTTTTTAAAAAAAAGTTAAAAAATCACACCCCCATATGGACAATAATCCAGTGGTCATGCAACTTTTAAAACTAACCAACCCAACATCGATTCACTATAATCCAACATCAATGTCAACAACAAAGGTGTATCCCGTACTCCTTCTTATTCATCTACTCAATTAATTATTTTCATCAATTAAACTAACAATTAAAGTAAACAATTATTAATTTACTAATTTACAATGAGGGGCAATCATATATTAATTTACAAAAAAAAATAATAATCAATCAATTCGTTTATAAGGGACATTACGCACAAATACGCACATACACGCACACTACACACACATATACACACTCGCTCACATTCACACACACACGCGCAGCCCCCCACCCCTCCCCCACCACCCACCCACCCATCCCTGCCACCTCCCCCCACCCCTGCCCCACCCCTCCCCCCACCCTACACCAACCCCTTCCCCCACCACACACACACACACATGCACACACACACCACACACACACACATAACAACTCCCCACCCTTCCCCACCCGTTCCCCCACCCTGCCCCACCCCCACCCACCACACACATGCACACACACACACACACACGCACATACACACACACACACACGCATATATATATATATATATATATATATATATATATATATATATATATATATATATATATATATAAATGGAAGAGAGAGAGAGAGAAAGTAACCTGAAAGTAGAGAGAGGGAGAGCAGCGGAGAGGGAGAGAGAAAAAAGGAGGGAATAATCGGCGGGGGAAAAAAGAAGGGGAAAGAGTTTTTCACTGAGACATTTGTCACGGTCGTTGACCGTGATAATATTATAAGGATTATCACGATCATTGATTGTGACAAGTACAGTTGTCACGGCCTTGTCACGGTCAATGACCGTGATAAAAAATGCGTATTTTTTTATCACGATCAATGACCGTGACAAGGCTAGCCACTGGAAGGGTGCCAATTTACTAATTTTGGTGTAGTGTATGACATATTACTCTTAAACAGATGACATATGACAGATTTGTAGCTAGAGAAACCAATTAGGCTTAAACAGATGACCAATTTGTAGATATACAAAGAGGTGTCTAAAAAGAGAGTCAAATTTTAATTCACCAAACACTATAATGTCATTATACAGTCTTAAACAGAGGAATAATAGATAAACAAAGGAATAGCAGATGGCAGAGTGGAGAAGTATTAATTCTAATCTAGGTTACTTGAGCATCTCCAAGAGTGTAGAAAAACCGTGTCCAAAACTTCACATACCTCGGTTCATAAAAATGGCGGTTCATAAAAATGGCAAGAAGAAACATTAACCTACATATGTAATTTAGCCCAAAAAATTATCCATTAAAATGAAGAAGAAATATTAAGCTATGGAATGGGCAACATATAACAAAGTATTACATCTGCAAAAAAAAAAAGAAATCACCGATCTTAATCCTTAGGTGGAGAAAGTACATTTTCGATAATAAAATAGCTTAATACAAATTTTTGACACCAAATTCCGATAGTAATATTGAATCTGTAGATAAAATGCATATTTAAACATTTAAAAAAAAAATTACCTTTGCATCTGTATCTCCCAATGAAGTGTTTGCTCATGTTTGTGTCTAAAAATCAGAGCAAATACTAAATATCAGTTACAGAAAAAGAAGAAAAATGAACCTTCATAGGTTAGAGACATTATTGCAAGTAGTGGGCACTAACAATATTCTCCATAAACAAAAAAAATCTCAACCAACAATATTCTCCAAATCAATATGTTAAAATGGGTAATAAACTAAGAAACCCTAAAAATAATATCATATATTTATATTTTAAGTAATTGCAAAAAACTTACCCAAAATTAAACCATATATTTATCATTCTCATATTTGACTTGCAAACCTAAGGCCAAAACCATAAAAATAAATTAGATCAAGAAATTATTGAAATACATTAGATCTGCAAACCCAAAACATTAGATCTGCAAACCAAACAATATAAACCAATAAAATTGAAAAAATGGAAGAAGAGTATACCTATTGCATGTGTGCGTGTGAGTGTGTGCGACGGTGGAGGAGTAGGGAAGTAGTGGAGGGAGACGGTGGAGGGAGGAGGAGGAGGTGGGAGGGTTTGTGTTGAAATGCGTGAGGGAGGCTCGAGGGAGTTCGTCAGCGTGGAGGAGAAAGGGAGAGAGATAAGGAAAACCGTAAATGAGAGAGAGAGATAAGAGGAATATAGGGTTTCATTTGGGGATTCACAGAGTTTAAGAAATTGGGGAAGTGAACGGGAGAGAGAAAATATTATCTTTTTGATGTATTACTAATATACCCTCTGTATTTGAATCATAGTGAATTTTAGAAGAAAAATGGGGGGGGGGGGAAGTAAATTTTAGTAGGGTAAAATTGTAAATGCCATATAAATTATAAAATCAAGTGTGGTGAGTTGTAGTGCTTATGGTGTGAATTATGATCTCACCCTCAATTTAGTGCCTTTGTGGCTCAATCCTCACCTCTAACTGTGTTATCAACTTATGGAATAGTAAAAACCTTTTACTCCTTATTATATATATATATATATATATATATATATATCCACGCTACCGGAGTATTATGCCCATACTCATGCCTAAAACATTTAAGTCTATGGTCTGACTTCCTTTTGATTAATTACACACACTAATTAATTATCATTTTTTGGAGTAACCCTTTCATGTATACCCGGACTCTCTATCTCTCGGTCCGAAATTGAATATTTTTAATCCACCCTTCAATTTCATGCAATTAAGTCTAATCACTTAAGAAACAAGATTACAATATGCTATATCATTAACCTTCATCTTCAATTTCATTAGTCCTCTAATTAATTTCAAGGGTAGGTATTCCCAAATTAATCGTAATTCAATACTCAATTTCATAATTCAGTTAGGGAAAGAACTGTAAATCTCTAACACATCAGGCCTGAATTAGGGAAATTTGTAGAAATCTGGCAGACATCACACGTGGTTCGAACGAAGAGCCCCTTCGTTCGAACGACAGTGAACCTTGTTCGAACGAAATACCAGGTCGTTCGAACGACCCTGGTATTTCTCCTTCTCTCTCTTCTACTAAAAACCCTATCCACCATTAACAAGTTTTCAACCTCTGTTCTGAATAGATTTCGGCATTAAAACGTCCTCAGATTCTTCCTAATCCATTCTTTTGTTACAACAAATCTAGACCTAACAATTTCATCAATTCAATCATCAATTTCATCAACTATCAAAACCCCTTTAGATTTATAACTCATATAAAAAGAAAATCTCCAATTTGCTCAAGAACAAACCCTAGAATTTAATGGAATTCCACCTCTTTTAATATGAAAAGATAAATTCCATTTAATAATCACAATTTAAACCACTTGCCTAAAAAATGAAGATCCAGGGCTTTGAATGAAGCTGTTGAGTTGCAATTGAAACAATCTCTCCAAGATTCCCATGTTCACTTTCTCTTTGGCTCTCCCTTAAGCTTTTCCCCTTTATAGTCTGCTAATGTGATTTAATGTTGCCTAACCCTTACACATTTGGGGTTAAAAACTCTATTCACGTTTGTGGGCCTATGGACCTTATAAAAAGGGTCCATACTCTCTATATGGAGCACAAATATGTTTAATTAGGCCCCAACACCCAATATATGCATATAACCCCTCATTTCGAGTTATTTCGACCCTACCGGACTCAACAGCGTGCTTAAAATCGCCATCCGGAATAAATTTCTAAAATTAACTCTCACCCGTTAACTTATTTAAATATGTTCACTTTTAAAAATCCCATTAATTAATTCTCATTAATTTACGACACAGTGAATTACTAATTACCGAATTAATTAATTAAAAATAACAACCCATAAATTTACAAGGTGTTACGACAATTATTCAATAAACAATCCAAACATTTGGAAGACAACAATTAAGTCATTTAATATTGTTTAATACTTCCATTAATTTTTTAATTTCATTTTCTAAAGCCATTTCAAAATTTGCAATTTCAAAGACAATTCATGTCCAGCAATATTACAATTATGGTCACATGTAAAAAAATCTTCTACATTAGTACAATAGTAATTCAAACTATCATTGTCTAAAGATTCTAACTAAATTGTCATGTGACGAGAAAAAACTTGGTGATGCGATGACAGCTTTAGATTAACAATACACAAATGTATTTTAAGCATTGTGTTAAATTAAAAAACTAATTCTTATAAAACAATTATATTTTGAGGTGATGAAATAATACTTTTTTATATTGAATAATTTTTGTGATTCTTTTTATAACAAAAGTGTTGTGTATCTTAAAAAGATATTAACAAGTCCTTTTTTAAAAAAGTAAATAATTTGAATAAAGATCAGTTAAGATAGAGATTATTTTTATAAAAAAAAATTAATTGCCCTTAAAATAAAGATAATAAAAATGTAATTATATTTTAAAATGGTAGAAGAACATTTTTAATATTAAATAATGAAAATATTAAGAAGTCATTTTTCTACCTTACCCCTTAAAAGGTTAAGACCGACAAGTTCCATAGAATCTCTTTTATACTGCGTCGTTTTGTAAGGTCAGTTCTAGTAGTCTATTCCTATAACAATTCGGCCAAATCATTTTCTGGGCTCTTTCCTACTTTGCATTCCTAGTACAAGTATGTTTCGTATTATCCACAATCACTTTTTCCTATAAAAACAGCCCATTTGTTTTCACAAAAATAAAAACCTTGCAACAACGTAGTTTGTTTTTTTCTAAACTTTTCTTCCAGTGATTTCAATATACTATCCCGTAAACATGGACTGCATTTCTGGCAGTCTAAAAAATTTGCATGGGCATGGGATAGATGAAGATTTAATTAAGATTCTCGAAATTCTATTCACTATGCCTAAGCAACCCTGTGGGTCCAAGTTGAATGACAGTTGTAGAAAAGATGAAGAACCCAAAAAACAAAGATATATTGTTAGGATAAAGTTGCCGCACAAGAGAGAAGAAAATCAAGAAAGGCTTATAAATAATAATGCTCCTCTGAAAGAAAAGAAAGAGATTATGGACAAGAAAAAAGAGGTTCGTCATGGAGTACACAAATCAGAAGCAGGTAAAAGAAAACTAGAAAATGAGTACCAAAAAGATGAGGTAGACAAAGGGAGAAAGAATATGCGTGACCTTTCTTGCCAACAGTTGGGGTATTGGGGTACATTTGTGGGTAAACGGCCTAAGATTAGTGTAAATATGAGAGCCCGGGTGAGATGTTGAACTTGATAGCAAGGATTATTTGTCATTTTTTAGAATAGATCCTTAATTAGATGCATTTTGTTACAGTTCTGAATTTTCTAATGATAAAACAGTGGTAGACGGGGTGGCAATTCGGGTTAGTCGTGTCATTTTCGGGTCGCGTTGATTTTTATTTGAGTATAAGTTTTGGATACTCTTAAATCTATACAAGTTAATCGTGTCAAGTTCGGGTCATTTCGAGTTATTACCATAAACGGGTTATCGTGTCAAAAATTGTCAGCCCTATGTTTCTATTTCATGTGTTCTCTCTTTAGTTTCTTTAGTTAATTAATCCATGTGGTGAAAGTAATTTATGAAATTACAAAAATCTGTTGACGCTCTTCTATTTGATATTTGGATTGAAGTATAATATTCATAAATTGAAGACTAATTTAGTTATAGCTGTATACAAGATTTGTTAGCCGCCGACAAATTATAAGAAAATAGTAAAAAAAAATATTTTGGGATAATTTTTTTTTTATTTCTAAGCATTTTATATATGGAGGTAATGTCGGTCGACATCCGTCTCTTCCAAACCCTGCAGTTTTTTTTTTTGTTTTTATTTGTCAGCAAAGATTTTCTCAGACCATGCAGTTGCGCGAGAGGGTTGTGCACCGGGTAAAAAATTATTTTAACCTGAATTTTTTTATAGGATATAAATGGAATGTTTAGATACGCTGTAAAAAAAAGTCTAAAATAATATATTATTACTATTTATTCAAAATTAATTCAAAATTAATTATGTGATAAACTTTACAGAATTAATTTTTTTGCTGTGTTTTGTTTCTTTAGATTTCTTGCTTGCCATAATTTATTTAGCGTTTATTAATCTTTTTTCTTGCCATTTTCTAGTTTTGACGTAGTTATGCATTAAAGGTATAATAAAAAAAATGTTACATCCCATAACTTATTGATCTTTCACATATTCAAAAGATATCAGTTAGTGTTAGCAGTAAGAGGAGTTCAGTTAGTGTTTGACTTTTGTATAGCCTAAAGGAAAATTTAACGAACCTTCCTCGTATTGTAATCTTATGGTCTCAATTCTTCTGAGTTTAATTCGTAATTGTTTTTGCCGCATCTGCCGGAACATTTTGATATTTTAGGCAGACAATTAAATGGGATCCAAAAAAATCATTCAAATTAAAGAAAATATGTTCTTTTTACCTTTTTTAAATAAACCTATCAACTAAATTGTCAATTTTTTTAATCAAATATTTATCGACTGATAACATACCTAATTAATTTAATTTTTCTTATGACATGGCATAAAGCAAGTAAGATTTTATTATTTTTAATTTTGAAAAACTTCTTTCGATTGAGATAACCATAACAAATATAGTGAAGATTATTCTATAAACAATCCAAGCATTTGAAAAACAACAATTAATTCGTTTAATATAATCCGCCTTAATTTATTTTTTTAGTTTCTTTTGGTAAATTGATTTCCAAATTTTGCAATTCTGAAAACAATTCATTTCCATTAATATCTCAATTATTGTCACCTGTTAAAAAAATCATCTACCTTCATATATTTGTCAACTAAGGATTTCAACTTGTTCAAATCAAACAAAAATTCAAAAGTATCCTCATATTTTTTAAATTGTTTATATTTAGCTCTAAGTGGGAAAAGAGCTTAATCTATTGGACGTAAAAAGTAGTCAAATCTAAATGATTCTTCTGGTGATTGTGTAATCTCGTCACTAGAATTCTTATCAAAAATATTTTTCCAATAAATATTATGTTTTCCATGAAATAGGGGTACAATTTCCATATATTTAGTAATATCGTTAGATTCAATCTTGTGAGATTCAAATCTGTTCTATTTTATTTTAAAAATGAGAAATAAGTCATTTCATATTCTTTGACTTTAGAAGTAGTATCATATCCTTGTCCTCTTATCTCATCAATGAAGTTCATGACTTGTGAATAGAATAATTAATTAACACAATGAAACAAAGAACTTAAAAACAAACAAATTAATCACACAAGAATATTTTAACGTTCTAAACAAGAACAATAAATTATAATTTGCAAGTTGAAACAAAGTTTAGAGTTGAATATGTGTGTTTAAAAAAAAGTTGTCAACTCAGGGCGAATAGGTTTTATTGCGCAACATGATCAATTTTTTATTTAATTTCAATTCGAATTTGCTTTTTAATTATAATTGTCAGAGCAAAAGGAAACCCGAGGTGACACAATGACAACTTTTTATGAACAACACATAGATTAATTAGGCAAATCTAGTGAAACTAACTAGAATTAAACACCTCATTCCAATTTTGCCCAATTACACTAGATCTAGATGTGATCAAAGTGTGCAAATATATAATCAATATAGATAATCAATCCAGAAAATATATTTTATGAACAAAAAAACCCTTGTGGTGAAAAAATCTCGACGCTCTCCAATTTCTATTTTTGCATGAAACAAGTTTTTACACAAAGTAAGAAGGTACCTCTCAATCATGCCCTCACGAGTAGTTACCTATGGACTCGAAGAAAGGTTTAACTTTATTAGTACCGGGTAACTTTCATATTCTGAACCAAAGAAGTAAAGCCCTACTTATTCGTATATCCTTACTAGTAAACCCGTTATAAGTGGTTTAAACATTAAACAACCCTTTTTTATTAGGGCTTCAAAAGACAATATCGGGTGAATTGTTATCATGCCAAGGAATACTAATATTTTTAGGAACAAGCTGTAATGGAATATACTTCAGTAATTCAGTAATATTTCAATTTTTAGTGTAAGTGTTCCGAAATTGAAACACCAAAATAGAGTCGTCATGACTAAATTTGTGAAGAATAGATTGTAACGATTGAGTAGACATCCAATTATCCGTCAAGAATTTAACATATCCCTCGTGTAATGACCATTGAACTCCCTTTTTGAGTAGTAAGATTCCTTTTGAAATATTTTGCCAGGCCCAAGAATTTCAATCTTTGAGTTATGATTTAAAACACGTAGTATGATGAGCCCAAAGAGAATTAGAACTAGATAGTAGGGACCATCCTAATTTTAACAAAAAAAATTGATTGATCATATGCATATTTTTAGTTCCTAAACCACTTAACATTTTAGGCCGAGTTAGCAAACTCCATTAGATAATAGTTTTTTTCTTTGAATTCAGAGTTTCCCTCTGAATATAATGAAAATATTAATAACTATTTTTTTATTAAAATAAATAATTTTAATTTAGATCAATTAAAATATGGATTATTTTTATAAAAGAAAAGTTAATTGTCCTAAAATTATAGATATTAAATAAGTAATTATATTTTAAAATTATATAAAAAGATTTCTAATACTAAATAGGGCCTTTGTAAATTTAAGACCTATTGTAATATGTATTTTGGAAATAGGACAACAAACATTTTATCTATGATTTTAGTCCCTATTTTTTTAATAAAGCCACTGGCGCGAACCCAAATTCATAAAACGTCAACCAATCACAGTATGCCACGTGTCCCTTTAATTTGAAAATAGGAACTAAAAATGGAAACGAAATGTTTGTTGTTCTATATCCATAATCAATATTATTTTAAGTTTTAAAATTACATAATCTATACTAAATAATGAAATTATTAATAAGCCATTTTTCTACGTTACCCCTTAAAACGTTAGGACCCACAAGTTAATTAGAATATGTTCTATAACGGGTTGTTTTGCATGGTGAGTTCTAAGTAGTTTCTTACCCAATGTTTAGTGGCACATGAAATAGATTTTTTTTTTATCCTAGATCGAGTTTTAAGCATCGTGTGACATTGCATTCCTAGTACAAGTATGTTTTGAAACATCCACAATCACTATTTTCAATAAAAACCACACATTTGATTTCAGAATAATAAAAAAAAAACTTGCAACAAAGTTGTTTGTTTTTTCCAAGCTCTTCTTCTAGTTATTTCAATACTTTATCACGTCCAAATGGACGACATCTCTAGCAATCTAAAAAGTTTGCATGGGCATGGGATAGTTGAAAATCTAATTAAGATTCTCGAAATTCTATTCATGAGGCCTAAACAACCATGCAGAAAAGATGAAGACCTTAAAAAACAAAGTTATATTGTTAGGATAAAGTTGTCACGTAAGAAAGGAAAAAATCAAGAAAGGCTTATAGAAAATAATGTTCCTCTCAAAGAAAAGAAAGAGATTATGGAGAAGAAAAAAGAGGTTCGTCATGGAGTACACAAATCAGAAGCAGGTAAAAGAAAACTAGAAAATGAGTACCAAAAAGATGATGTAGACCAAGGGAGAAAGAATATGCATGACCTTTTTTGCCCGCAGTTGGGATATTGGGGTACACTTGTGGGTAAACAGCCTAAGATTAGCATAAATATGAGAGCTCGGGTGGGATGTTGAAGTTGTTAGCAATGATTATTTGACATTGTTTAGAATTGATCATTTATCATATACTTTTTGTTACTTCTGAAATTTCTAATGACGAAGAGTGGTATTGTTTCTATTTCATGGGATATGTTTTAAGTTTCTTTAGTTAATTAATGCATCTGGTGGAAGTAATTTATTAAAACTAGTTTTAAACATTGCGTGATCTTCAGGCGTATTAAAGATTTATATGTAATACGTTTTATAATTTTATTTTAAAAAAGTAAACATGTACGTCAATCACAATTATAAATAAATAAAATATGATAATAATGATTTTGTCAAAATCAAATAAAAAAAAACAGCCGACGTCATTTGAAAGAAATTACATGAGAATATTAAAATAATAAAAATAAAATCATAATTAATTGAGAACATGTTGCAAAAGCAAACCAACTAATTCTTGGTAATGAGGGAGTGGATTCTTATAATTTCTCTCATAAACGTCCAAATTCAATCAAAAGTATGTACTTTAATTATAATATATTCTCTCATTGCCATTATTTTTTGTATGTATAAAATAATATCTTAGAATGTATGCGAGAGAACGGATGTGATATACCAAGGGAAAATGAGACTAATATATGTCAAAAAAAACAAATTTAAGGCTAACTCTCAAAATAAGTTATTAAACAACTTTAAAAAAAACGCATTGCCAATACTTAAATAAGATTTTTGGACCATTAATCAGTTATCCAATTAGTTTAAGAATATCAAGAAAGCCTACATTACATTTACAAACTCCTAAGTAATCCGATTAGTTTAAGAATAAAAAATATTTTTGTATTAAAAAAATGGTCAAAATATGTCAGTTTTTAAACACCTTAAACACTAACATATTTGGATCGATGTTTTTAAAATAGCAAAAAAATCACTTTGAACTGATCTTTTTATAGCTTCCTTGAAATGTTTAAAAATCATAAAAAAATCAACTCAAAAATATTTTTTTTACTAGCTCGAAAAAATGATCCGTGTTAAATTGCGATTAATAAAAAGGATGGAAGCGCGAAAGTTAATTAGTAATTAGAAGAATAGAAAAAAAGAAAAAAAAACCCGCAAAAACATTACAAATTTAAAAAGAAAGTCAAGAGTGGCAATGCTTTTATATGCCAACATTAAATGTAGAACATGTGGTGTAATGATATTTTGAGACACCATTTTTATATTATAACTAGCATGAAGGTCACTCGATGCGTGACCGAATTTATCAAAACTTTATTTTTTTATTATTCTGTCTTTTTTCACATAATATACCAAAGATCAAAACAATCAAACAAAAAATAAAATTATTTTCTATTAAGTGCACTTTTTCCCTCCTTTACATATACACTTTATATATATAAATTAAATGATTTTCAACAAAACAACATCCCCCCCCCCCCCCCCCCCCCAAAAAAAAATGATTTCCATAAACAAAAATAAATAAATTCGAGCATAAAAATAAAAAATAAAACTGATTTAATGGAAACTTATTTGAGGTAATAAATTTTTGGGAGGAAAAAATAAACTCTAAATATAATTTCATAGGTTCCATATATATTTAGAACGCTCACAATTTACAAAATCTTTAGAAAGACAGATCTAGAACAACAAGGAGGAACAATAATCTTACGTTTCTCTCTTTCTTATTTTGTCACCATCGGAACTGTTTTGTGTCTTGGCCGTCGCCGTTGATGGTTCACTTGTTGTCCCCGATAGGCTTGAAGAGTAGGAAAGTATTTTTTTATATATAGAAAGGGAGGAGAATCGTTTGTTTTCTGTCTTGGCCGTCGCCATTGATGGTTCACTTGTTGCCACCGATAGGCTTGAAGAGGAATAAATAATTTGTTTGATATAAAAAAGGAGGACATGCATTTTTTTTTAGAGAAGATGTTGAATTGTAAAAACAATGAGGACTGATGGACTGCTGTAATTAATTATTGTTTTGGGAAGTGAAAACCAAATTGGTTAAGTCTTGCCTTGGAAAGTGAATAAACTCTTGGGAGTAATCTTAGATACGGTGGGTAGGGAGGTTGAATGTGGGGTGAGTAAAGTTAATTGTTTTTGACACGTGGATATGTTAATAGTATGTAAGTGTTGATACCAAAATTAATATGCTGATGTGGACGAATAATACGAAGACACGTGTCAATCTATGTGGCACAATAGCAGCGAGGAAGATCATTTCCCGACCAACCATGCTTCTTTCCGAGCAAAGAGAATACACCGAGGAACTCTATCACACCGAGGAACTCTATCACACCGAGGAACTATAACGCACCGAGGTACTCTAATGTTCCGAGGAACTCCTGATCAGCGAACAGCTATGGCGGTCCGAGCTGCATCTCGGTCGTATCATTAATTGCCAGATAATCAACAGTTCAGATATTCATTGAATGCTTATATTCTTGGCACGCACTCTGCATTAAATGTATTACCCTTTCATATGTATATCATTTAATGTATCGAACCTTTCATGTACAGCCTCAAGGCTATAAATACCTTGTATCATCCTCATTCAAAGGGGACCGGAATTTCTTGAGAGAACTTGTAATCAAGAATTCCACAAACACTCAGCAATAACATAACAGTGGACGTAGGCTTTATTCCTAGCCGAACCACTTTAAAAATCTTTGTCTTATTTATTTATCTGTGATTTAATAATTAGAGCAATCTAGTTTTTTACATCAACAGATTGGCGCCGTCTGTGGGAAGCGACTGTTGCAATCGTTTTTCACCAAAAATCATTTGTTATCAATGGCAGATAATCCCGAATCCAGTAATCGAAATGCTGGAAATACTGGAAATCTTCCAAATCCATCTGCACCTCCAGATCTGGCTGAAATTATGACAAATCTGGCTCAAGGACAAACTGCCATGCAAGAATCTGTGAGGCAACTCATTCAAACTCTTCAAGGCGGTGCACCTACCTATTCAGGGTATAGGAGTGATCGTGGGCAATCACAATCCAGACGTACTGGATCATATCGCAATGGGGAGTCTACTGATTCTACGTATCAACCTGGGCGAACATCATCGATACGGGCTACGGATACAGATCAACGTGTCACACTCTCTCCGGAAAGAACCAGCGCTTTGGAAAGATTAAGCAGGGCGTCTCCTTTCAGTCGATTAGGACCAAGGAGAAACATGAGTCCACCTAGAGCTCCATCAAAGAGTTTTCGGCTACCACCAGGTTTAAGAGAAGGATCTGCACAATCTCGACCAGCCACTCGTCGAGATAAATCTCAGGAAGCTACGTCGGAGCGATCAGTTGCTCGGACTAGGCGGCCTGAGGAAGGAAATGAAGCATGGAAAGGTTCTATTCAACGGTTGGAGGATAGATTGGGAGAAATGGCTAAAGCGAGGAACCCCTTACAGAGAACTTTTGTTCAAGGGACACCTTTTGTGCAAGCCATTGTGGATTTCCCTACACCATCGAAATTCAAAGCACCTGTAGTGACCCCTAAGTACGATGGAAAGACAGATCTTGTACTTCATATAGAACAATACCAAGCTGCTGCAGATATCTACGCTGTCCCCGACGAGATGAGGTGTAGAGCATTCTCGGGAACTCTTACCGGATCTGCACAGATATGGTACAATAATCTTCCTCGGGGTAAAATTTCAACTTTTGTTCAGTTAGCCGAGTTGTTTATTGGCAATTTTTGTTTTGGAGCAAAGCCGGTAAAGCGAGTAGCACACTTGCTAAGTGTTAGACAAAAATCAGGTGAGAGTCCTAGAGATTACATAACTCGTTTCAATAATGAGAAGTTGGAAGTCATAGATTATGAAGAAAAGACAGCAATCACTGCTCTGATGAGTGGTTTGCTGCCTAACAAGTTGTACTACACTTTGGACAAAGATCCACCTAAAAATATGTCGGAGTTGATGGCAAAGGCGGCCAAAATCATGAATGCCGAGGAGGCTATGGCTGCGAAGAAGAATATGGATAAAGAAGTTAAAGTGGAGGTCGACAACTCTAAGAAGAAAGATCAGAAAGGTAATGGTGGTAACAAACATTCCAGGAATAACAGGATAAAGTTGGAAGTCCTAAAGAAGTATGATAATTATACTCCATTGAAAATGGGTATTAATCATGTTTTGGAAGAAATCAGGAATAACGAGGAAATCAAGTGGCCAGAGAAACTGAAGACAAATCCCGACCTGAGGAATAAGGCCAAATATTGCGAGTTTCACAAAGATCATGGCCATATGACCAAAAATTGTATAGCCCTTCAGAACGAGATTGAAACACTCATCCGAAGAGGAAAATTATCAAAGTATGTAGATCGCAGAGGCGAAAGGAGGAATGATGATAGAACTAGAGAGAGATCTAGATCTCCTCGTCGTGCAGAGGAGAAAAAGAGGAGGGACCATGAAGAGGATCCAGATGATGACCCCGATCTTCCCAAGAAGCCAAGGAAACCTGAACGAGAGGTATTTTCCATACGTTTTGGGTCATTTGATTGTAATGTTATTACAGGAGGAGATGCAGGAGGAGGAGACCTTACTGCAGAAAGAAAAGCTTACCTCGGAGAGGCTCAAGCTTGTTCATACATTCAGCGAATAAACCTGGCCGAGGATGATCGTCCGAGGAAGGTAAACAAAGAGAAGCTAGTGATTGGTTTTTCAAAAAATGACCTGGCAGGTGTTCTTTACCCTCATGATGATCCTTTGGTGATCAAAATGAGGATGAAGGATGTGGTCATTTCAAGGGTATTAGTAGACAATGGTAGCTCGGCAGACATCATGTACTATTCATGCTTTGATAGCTTGAATTTAAAATTATCTCAATTAGAACCTTATCACAGACCTCTTCTGGGTTTTGCTGGCGAGAAAGTTTTTCCACTTGGGACGATCAAGTTGGATATACTCATTGGAACTTGGCCTGCTTGTCGAACAGAAAGAATACGCTTTTTTGTGATGGATAAGAATGTGCAGTCCGCCTACAACATCATCATGGGAAGAGTTGGATTGAAGAAGTTCGAAGCAGTTCCATCTACAGTACATCAGTGTTTGAAATTCCCAACGAATTTTGGAGTAGGAATTATGAAAGGTGATCAAAAAGTAGCTCGGGAATGCTATTATTCGTCTGCCGAGCAAGAGGAACTTGAAGAGTCAAAGAAAAAGACTACTACTTACCAAGTGGAGGAAGGCACAGAAATTGAAACTCTTGACCCTAGGGATGAATCTCAACTTGTAAAAGGACAGGTGATGGAATCTACAGAAACTGTTATCCTGGACGATGAGCATCCTGAACGAGTAACTCAGATAGGATCGTCGTTGGATGTTTCAATAAAACAAGAGTTGATAACTTTCTTGAGAAGCAGGAAGAATACTTTTGCTTGGAGTCATGAAGACATGTCAGGTATAGATCCAAACTTTTTATGTCATGAGCTCAACGTGAATAAGGAGATCAAACCTGTGAAGCAAAGAAGAAGAGTGTTTAGTCCCGAGAAGAACCAGGCCATACAAGAGGAGGTCGAGAAACTCCAGAAAGCCCAATTCATTGAAGATGTGAAATATCCAGATTGGTTAGCAAATGTGGTGATGGTAAAGAAGAAGAACAACAAATGGAGAATGTGTGTTGATTTTACTGATCTCAACAAGGCATGTCCAAAAGATCATTTTCCATTGCCCAGAATTGATCAACTAGTGGATGCTACCTCGGGACACGAGCTACTCAGCTTCATGGATGCTTATTCTGGCTACAACCAGATCAAAATGAAACCTGAAGACAGGGAAAGTACTTCTTTTATTACCCCAAGGGGAACTTATTGTTATAATGTTATGCCTTTTGGTTTAAAAAATGCAGGTGCAACATACCAGCGGTTGATGAACAAGGTTTTTACCGAACAAATCAGCCGCAATATGGAGGTCTATGTCGACGACATGCTCACCAAAAGCAAGAGAGCTGCAGATCATTTGGTTGACTTGAGTCAAACTTTTGATCAACTGGATAAATACCAGATGAAGCTTAACCCGACGAAGTGTACCTTTGGAGTACGAGAAGGAATGTTCCTCGGATACATCGTCAACCAACGAGGTATTGAGGCAAATCCAGAAAAGATAAAGGCTCTTTTAGGGCTGCGATCTCCGACGACGAGGAAAGAAGTGCAGAGTCTTACCGGACGGGTTGCAGCACTCAACAGATTTGTATCCCGAGCAACTGATAAATGCCTCCCATTCTTCAAAACACTGCGAAAAAGTTTTGAGTGGACTGATGAATGTGAGAAAGCCTTTCAAGATTTGAAGAAGTATTTGGGAGCCCCACCATTGTTGTCTAGGCCAATAACTGGAGAGAAGCTGTACTTGTATTTGGCAGTATCAGAAAATGCAGTTAGCTCGGCGTTGATCAGATTGGAGAATGGAGTCCAGAAGCCAATTTATTACACAAGCAAGGCCTTCCGAGGTGCGGAAATCAGATACCCAAAGCTGGAAAAATTGGCACTGGCATTAATTGAAGCAAGTAGAAGAATGAGGCCATACTTCCAGGCCCATACCATCATTGTGTATACCGACATGCCGTTAAGACAAGCCCTTCACAAGCCAGAAAAATCAGGAAGATTGATGTACTGGGCAATAGAGCTCGGTGAATATGATATTGTGTATGAACCCAGATCATCGTTGAAGGGGCAAGCCATGGCAGATTTTATAGCAGAGTTCACATACCCGGATACCCCCGAGGAGCAAAAGGTGCTTGCTGACCTACCTGTGGACGATACAGGATCAACAGACACAGATCCAGACCAACCAAGGTTGGTAAAAGAACTTGTGGATGTAGAAAAATCATCATATTCAAACCCCGACCAACTCCGGTTGGTAGAAGGGCGCGAACAAATGACCAACGAGGAACGAAGGATACTCGGGGATGATGAAAGAAAACATATGATATTTCACCGAGGAACTCTAACAGATAAGAAATTTGAAGACGAGTTACATACATGGAGATTATATGTAGACGGATCATCTTGCACGGCTGGTTGTGGAGCAGGGATTGTTTTAAACTCTCCAGATGATATTGATATGGAGTATGCCTTGAGATTCCAATTCAAAGCTTCCAATAATGAGGCTGAATATGAGGCTATGATAGCAGGTTTTCATTTGGCGAAAGTTATGGAGGCACGACAAGTAATTGTTTTCAGTGATTCTCAATTAATTGTGAATCAAATGATGGGAATATATGCAGTGAAGGGAGAGTTAATGGTGAAGTACCATGAAAAAGTGATGGAGTTATTGACAGAATTTGATGCTATTCAATTGGTGAGGATACCGAGAATGGAGAATGCTAGAGCAGACGCATTGGCCCGACTAGCGTCAGCTACGCGCACCGAGCTGCGAAGAACAATACCCATTGAAGTATTAGAAAGTCGGAGCATAGAAGAAGATCTGACGGTGAAGATTATTACCCTTGATTTAGGACCATCTTGGATGGATCCTATCAGAGCATACATTGAAGAAGGAGAATTGCCGGAGGACAAACTAGCTGCCAAGAAATTGAAGTATAAAGTTGCTCGGTATGTGTTAACTAATGGTGTTTTGTATAGACGAGGGATTATGGCAGGTTTGCAGAGATGTGTGCATCCATCAGAAGTCAAAGATTTGATTGAAGAAATTCATGAAGGATCTTGTGGAGCTCATGTAGCAGGTCGGACACTTTTGCAAAGGGTAATGACACAGGGATACTACTGGCCGACGATGAGGGCTGATTGTATAGCCTATGCTAAGAAGTGTGACAAGTGCCAACGTTTTTCCTCCATCCGAAGAACTCCACAGGCATTGTTGACGCCCATAACATCACCTTGGCCATTTGCCATGTGGGGAATTGATCTGGTTGGACCACTGCCGACGACCCGAGGAAGGTTCAAGTATCTCGTCGTGGCAGTACACTATTTTACTAAGTGGGTGGAAGCTGAACCACTAATTGATATGACGTACGAGAAGGTGTATCAGTTCATATGGAAGAGTATCATTTGTCGATATGGTCTCCCCCACGCTTTCATCACAGACCATGGAACGCAATTTGATAATGAAGAATTTGCTGCCTATTGTCATCAGTCGAACGTCTTGAAGTTTCATTCAGCACCAGGCCATCCCCAAAGCAATGGACAGACTGAGGTGACGAACAGAACATTACTAAATGGGTTGAAGAAGAGGTTAAGTGAGGCTAAAGCGAATTGGATTAATGAGCTACATTCAGTTTTGTGGGCTTACCGAACAACTCCCCGAGCAGCAACAGGAGAATCACCATATATGCTAGCATTTGGAAGTGAGGCTGTGATACCTGCTGAGTTGGGCCTACCAACACACAGGGTGTTAAATTTCAATTCTCCGATCAGTGATTTGATGAGAAGACTGGATTTGGATATGCTCGAAGAAGTCAGAGAAGAGGCAGCCATTAGGAATGCCGCTTATCAACAACGAACAGCTCTGTTTTACAACAAAAGGGTAAAGAAATGTGATCTAAAAGAGGGGGATTATGTGCTAAAGAAGGTCATTCAGAAGCAGAATAAACTGGAAGCAAACTGGCATGGACCTTACCGAGTTACAGAGGTTATTCGACCAGGAACTTACAGAATAGCAACTCTAGAAGGAGAGGAATTTAAGAACGCATGGAATGCTGAACACCTGCGCAAGTATTATCAGTGATGTCAAATGTAAAGCATTTCTTTCATTATGAATAAAATGAGGATGTTTCACCATTTTCTTTATGGTTGAAAGTTTTTCGGGGAATACTAGTGTAATACACTACACAACAAAAGTGCTCTAAGGAGCCAACCTCCTTTGGTTAGGAGGACAGCTCTACGGAGCAAAAGTGCTCTAAGGAGCCAACCTCCTTTGGTTAGGAGGACAGCTCTACGAAGCAAAAGTGCTCTAAGGAGCCAACCTCCTTTGGTTAGGAGGACAGCTCTACGGAGCAAAAGTGCTATAAGTAGCCAACCTCCTTTGGTTAGGAGGACAGCTCTACGGAGCAAAAGTGCTATAAGTAGCCAACCTCCTTTGATTAGGAGGACAGCTCTAAGGAGCCAAAAATATTCCTTTGGTTAAAAGGTGTACACCAGCTACACCAGCGTGATCAATTACGGTTGGTAAGATAAAAATATACTCTCATATTACAACTTATGTTGGTCGGGAGGTAATATTATTACAAAGAGTTCTTTGAAGAACAAAATATTCAAAAAATACACCAAGTATAGTTGGTCGGGGATAAAAACCCAATAACTGTAGTTGGTCGGCGAGGACAAATTATTGATCTTAGTTGGTCGGACGCATTTTTATAATTGAACCAAGTATAGCTGGTCGGGGATAAAAACCCATCAACTGTAATTGGTCGACAAACATTATTCACCCACCTTGGTTGGTTGGAAACAGTTTGAACATTTTTACTCATTACTTTATTATTAAGTGATCGAGAAACATTACTAATACTTGTAACTTTTTATTAAGTTGCTTAATGAACAATATTATTGTTATCTTTTTAACAGATACATATGTGCAAATATAAAGGTGTTTGATAAACACAAGACAATAGCAAAATTGGCAAACAGAAAATGAAAATCTTTTCATTAATCTAGAATAAATTACAAGTTACAAGAATGTACTAAATTGTTACATGGATATTACTATTCTATTGGTTTCTTGCCCTGTGCTTTAGAAACAGGTTCCTCGCCGGCAGGAGGGTCTTCTAGGCAAAGGGGAGAATTGATGAAATTAACATCTCTGAGCATTCTGACGTTCATAACAAAAGGTGTATCCAAGAGATGCTCAGGACGAGATAATTCAACTTGGGAATGAAGGCTATAATCACCAAGGTATTTTGAAATTAGGCTGCGAGGAATGGAACGAGCTGGGATCCATGCCATGTCCAATTTGAAAGGTGGTACAGGCAGGTCTAATAATGATGGAGCATGATAGTCCCATAAAAAATGCCCTTGCTCCAATTTTAACACACCCAGTGCGTTTAACCATCCTTGCTTGTAACCTTCATTGTTGGCATGTTCTATACGAGCATCCAGGTGAACAAGGGCTTCATTGTATCCTGCCATCCAGAATTCCCTTGGCTGTTTATGGAATTGGAAGGTTAATCTATCCAATTGTTCATGAAGGCTTTTGGCAAAAAGATCCTTATTATGCAAGGCAGATTTCGTCGATGTAAGCTGATCTTCCAGAGACAGATTTTTATTGGACATTTCAGTCAGAGCACGGTCTTTTACTTTCAACTGGAATGCTTGAGTTTCCAGAGTAGACTGAGTGCGAGCCTCTTCAACATTTTGGCTGAGGACTCTTCCTCGCCCCCGAGAACCTCTTCCTCGTCCCCGAGCAGTTCCAGAAATGGCAGATCTTCTTAAGTCCTCCAGCTCTTGCCTTAGTTTGGCGTTTTCGACCTCTAAGAACGAGAAGCCTTCATCAGTAACTGGTATTAATGCAGTAGAAGTTGAAGCAGCAGATTCATATTGAGCCAATTTTTTCTGCAAATTATTATTTTCTTGTTCCAGGATCTCGGCAATTTGTCTGCAGGCTTCAACTTCACCTTTTAGGGTCCTTTCCCTAATATCATATGCAGCAATGATCTTCTTATGGCCTGTTTCAGAAGAAAGTTGTTGGTATCTATTTTCATAATCTTTGTGTAACAAAGCCATTGATTCATTGTGCTGACCTTGGAGATCCTCTATGGAACCATGAAGTTCCTAGATCAGTTCGTAATACGCCACATTATTGGCCACAGCTCGGTCGAGTAAATCTTTCAAGTACCGATAAGCCTCAATAGCCTATTCTGAAGCACCATGACCAATGATATCAGCAATTTCCGATGTACTAAGGTCTGTATGACCAGCCTTATAGTATTGATGACATTGCTGCATCAGCTCAGTATCATGTGAAGAGATCAATTCCATTCTAGCAACAAACTAAGGACGAGAAAAAGACAACAATCAACAAAAACAAGTTATCAACAACAGAGATGAGCAAAGATATATTTTATTAGATCATCAAAAAAGTTACATTGTTCGATTATAAAGAAAATATAGAAATGATACCGAACAACTTCACACCTTTTCCTTGTCCCCCAAGACTTTTTCGGGAGGCTGGGACGAGGAGCTCGGTTGCTCGGTGGTAACAACAGCTTGATCGGTAGGAATCTTCTCGGGAGGAGGAGGCATGGAAGAAACGTCCTCGGTGGCAGAGGGTTGAGAGGCAGAAACTTGATCACCCATAGCCATAGAAGACTCATCTGAGGCAGGCTCATCTTCTTCTTCTTCCACAATTGGTGGAGGAGGACCAGGGAGATGTTGTTGGAATAGATCAGAATCGTCTTGGACCTTTAGCTCTTCCAGAGCAGCTACCCAGCCTTCATGGAAGTATTTAGACTTCCCATATTGGACTTGGGATGTCATTGCAGCTATCCCTCTCTCCCATCCTTTCTCCCAACCAGCACTGAAATTTTTCTTGATTGCGACCTTTCTCCTCAATCTCTCCGAGGAGAGTTTCACTTCCAATTCCTCTTTCTTGACCTTGATATCTCGCAGAGTAAATAATTCTTCCTCTGCCTTCTTCAACTTATCATCAGAGTCTTGATGTTTAACCTCCAAAACTTTAACTTTCTCCTCCAAATTCTTGGAGGCTTCAGCCATCTTCATCTTATCAGCCTCAGCCACAGCCAGCTTTTTCTCCCAAACAGTTTTCTCCTCGATGTACTGTTGGCGAGATTCCTTCACAGATTGGGCTAAACCCAACAAAGCATCGTCAACATCGGACGAGGAACTGGAAGCTTTAATAACTTGATCTTTCTTCACGATGGTATTGAAGCAGTTCACCAGCTGAAAGATAAGAAAAACAATAAAGTCAACACAAATACAAGAATTCAAAAAAAAGAAAGAAAGACCAAAGGTATGAGAAATTTACTGAAGAAAGATGACGAGCAGCTAGGGATGTCAGTGTATCCCTAGGAATTTTTTCATCAACACCGAGAACCTCGGGTATAACTGAGCTCATTGAAGAACTCGGAAGAATGATGTTTGAAACACTACTACCACCAGCGGGTAGAGAAGATGCAGTTCCAGCAAGATTAACTGAGGATGATTTCCTCAATCTCTTCAAAGGAGGGTCAGCAGCATCAACCAAGGAAGAAGTCTTGGTCGGGGAGATTGTAATTACATCTGCAGGAGCATTTTTCTTGCTCGGGGCCACTGGGGGCTTCTCGGCAGCTTTGGAGGACCCAGCATCTACTTTTTTAGTCCCTTCTGGGACATCAGTTTTGCTTTTCTTGGCTCCAACAGCAGAAGAAATTTCATCAAATAGAGCAGGAGGAGCTCTTTTCTTGCCCATTCTTTGAGATAAAGGGATATGAGAATCTGAAGATGAACCTTCTGGAGTTGAAGCTGGTTCAACAGGGCGAGCAGTATAAGAGGTTGTGTAACTCCTATACTGTAGCAAATATGACGCAGACCTAATATGCTCGTCAGCAATCGTCTTATGCAGAGCCCAGATAAGTTTCAGATGTTTAATATTCACTTCTGATTCCTTTGGAGTTTTTCTTTTGCTATCAACTGCAAATAGATACATAATGAAATATCGGTCATACATTTTATCAAACATGATGAAAGCATAATTTTATAAGTAAAATAAAATGAAAAATAAACCTATCCCATTGCCATATGGGGGGCATCTGGGACCGTTGTACTCTTCATCCCCAGCTAAAGGCGCATGTTGCCAATTTTTTATGATCAACCCATGCTCAAAATAATCTCTATTTGAGTCAGGGAGATTAACTACAAGAGCCCTATTCAGATACCTAGTTTTTAAATAATAAATATTATCTAGAATAGCCCATTTATAACAAAACATAATTTCAGGGATCCCAATACGAGTCCCATGAGTTAGGTTTAATTTGTGCACCCCATTAATTATTCTCCATGAATTGGGGGCTATTTTTGCAGGAACAAGATCAAAATATTGACAAAACTCAAGACATAATGGGTTTGGTGGAAAGGAAAAACCACATTCAGCAACAAAAAGACTGGGGAACCAATGTCCCTCAGCCAATCGAAAGTAATCTAAAGGCTCAGAAAGAACCTCTAGAGTTACCCACGAAGGAATGGAAAAATCAGAACGGAATTTCTCAACAGACTCCACAATATAAACCATATTGAATAAAAGAGATACAGAAGAAAGGAAGAAGATCTTACAGAAAGAAAGGAGGTATGTTGGCAACGAACGGAAACAAGGACGAACGCACAAGAGAGAAGAAGAGAATAGAAAGCTTGAATGCAGAAAATGGAAAACGTAGACGACGGTATGGTTACCAAAGAAGTTTAAATACTTTGCATTGGGAAGCGGCGAAAGAAATGATTACCAAAAAGAAACTACTGAACTTCCGGCGGCTAAAAGGATAAAAATTACACGAAGATCGAAGCGCTTATAAAAAAGGCGGAAAACAGCGAAATAAGAAGGAAATTTGAATACAATGTTCCTGAAAACCAGGAAGGTCATTTAATATTGCCATATACCGAGAAAGAATGTTACATACTCCTCAAAATTCGAAATATGAAACATTGGGGGCTTCTGTTGATACCAAAATTAATATGCTGATGTGGACGAATAATACGAAGACACGTGTCAATCTATGTGGCACAATAGCAGCGAGGAAGATCATTTCCCGACCAACCATGCTTCTTTCCGAGCAAAGAGAATACACCGAGGAACTCTATCACACCGAGGAACTCTATCACACCGAGGAACTATAACGCACCGAGGTACTCTAATGTTCCGAGGAACTCCTGATCAGCGAACAGCTATGGCGGTCCGAGCTGCATCTCGGTCGTATCATTAATTGCCAGATAATCAACAGTTCAGATATTCATTGAATGCTTATATTCTTGGCACGCACTCTGCATTAAATGTATTACCCTTTCATATGTATATCATTTAATGTATCGAACCTTTCATGTACAGCCTCAAGGCTATAAATACCTTGTATCATCCTCATTCAAAGGGGACCGGAATTTCTTGAGAGAACTTGTAATCAAGAATTCCACAAACACTCAGCAATAACATAACAGTGGACGTAGGCTTTATTCCTAGCCGAACCACTTTAAAAATCTTTGTCTTATTTATTTATCTGTGATTTAATAATTAGAGCAATCTAGTTTTTTACATCAACAGTAAGTATTAATAAGAATCATTTATTACTGACACGTGTCATCCTCCTATGATTTGGGTATACAGTTTTTATATAGTTATATAGAATATAGATAGATATTAGATCACCAAAACCTGTTGACGTTCTTCAATTTGAGATTTGGATTGATGTTTAATATTCATAAATTGGTGACTAATTTAGTCATAGCTATATACCCACAATAAATAGTTAATAAAATTATTTTGGGCTGAATTGTTTTTATATGATATGTAAACATTTCATTAATACCCCTAAAAAATTATTTTAACCTATTTTTTTATTAGGTACAAATAAAATCTTTAGATACCCTATAATAAAATAAGTCCAAAATATTTTTTTCAAAATTGATCCGTAACTTCGGGTTTCACTTAATCGTGACGGATCATTAGTAGTCTTGGATGGTTCTTATGGATTCTAGGTAAAGATTGAGATCAATGTAATTAAATTGAACACAATTAAATTCTTTGCTACGTTTTGTTTCTTTGGATTTCTTGTTTGTATTAATATGCTTTGGGTTTCTTAATCCTTCTTCTTGCCACTTTCTAGTTTTGATAAATGTATAAAAAAAATGTTACATCCCATGCCATAGCTTATTGATCTTTCACAAACACAAAGGATATCAGTCAGTGTTTCGCTATAAGAGGAGTGCTAATTCTAAGCTACAATGTCACTAAGATGAAAATTCAACGAACTTTTCCTCATGTCATCTTAAGGTATCAATTTTTTTATGGTTAATTCCTATTTGTTGGCCACATTCCTAATTGTTGGCCGCACTGCCTGGACATTTTGGAGCCTTTAACGAACAGTCAAATGTTGGCTCCTATATATACTGGGAAAAAAAGTATTTAAATTAAAGGAGATGTGTTCTTTTCATGTTTTTTTTATGCAAACCTATCAATTGAATCATCAAATTTAATTTTTTTAACAAATTATTATCAATGGATAACATAACAAATTCATTTAATTTTTTTTGTGACATGATAGAACGAATGTCAAATTTTATTACACTCAACTTCGAAAAACGTGTGTTGGCCGAGATAATCGTAGCGGGTATAGTCAAAATTATTTTATAAACAATTCAAACGTTTGAAAAACTTAATATTTTTAATATTGTTTAATGCTTCGACTATTTTTTTATTTTCTTTTGGTAAAGTCATTTTCAAAATTTGCAATTCTGAAGACAATTCATTTCTATCAATATCACAATTATGGTCACGTGTAAAGACAACTTCTACCGTAATATAATAATAATTCAAACTATCATTATCCAAAGATTTTAACTTGTTCAAATCAAACAAAATTTTTTAAGTGTCTTTAAAGTTTTTAAATTGTTCAAATCTAGTACTAAATGACATTAGAGCTTAATCTATGAATAATGTTACTCTTATCAGTAACATAGTACCGAATATGCTTTATATGGCATGTACTATGGTGTGGCTACTAAGTTACTGGTAAGAGTATCATTACTCTTTATCTATTAGATGTAAGAAGTAATCAACTCTAAACGATTTTTCTTGTGATTTTCTAATCTCGTCACTAGAATTCTCATGAAAATATATTTTTAGGTCATTTACTATTTGGGGTACAATTATTTATAATAATTAGTGCTTGGGGTATGTTACTTTTTGTATTAATTGTATGTGTGTTATTCTAACGTTTAAAATTTGTATCACCTATTATCAAATACCTAAAATACCCTTTTATCTTTAAATACACGACCCTATTTTAAACCCTTAAAATCCTCTCTCTCTCTCGGTCTGTCACATCCATTAACCTCTCGATACTAAGCAATCCAAAGCTCCCACCCTTCTTTCTCTCTCGGTCTGTCACATCCATTAACCTCTCGATACTAAGCAATCAAATACCTAAAGTTTTGTATTAGTTGTATGGTGATTAATTAAAGAGGTTGTTGTTGGATTCTTTTTTTTTTCGTAGTTGGGTGGATCGTTTTGGCGGAAGTTTTTTTTTGGCTGAAGGTTTTTTTTTATACCAGTGGTTTTTTTGCAGTTGGAATTTTTGCCAGAGTTTATATTTTGGCTGGAGTTCTTTTTTTGTTGCTGGGATTTTTGCAGCTAGAATTTGGGGCGGAGTTTTTTTTTTGGGCTGGAGGTTTTTTTTTGTTGCTAGAGGTTTTTGTAGCTGTAATTTTGGCCAGAGTTTTTCCTACGTGGAATTTCTTTTGTTGATTTTTTTTTTGTGGAAAACATTTGTTTTTTCAGGAAACATATTTTCTTTTGTTGAAAATAATTTTTTTATGGCTGCAATTTATAATCAATTCTTTTTTTTTATTTTGTTTTCTTGAGAATATACTTTTTGGGTGGAATTTTTTTTTTCTTCTGGAAATAATATTTTTAAACGTTTTTTTTTTTAAATTATTTTGTAAACAATTTTTCTTAACTGAAAATCTTTTTTTCTAAAATTTACTTTATTACGTGAAAAACGTTTTTTTCTAAAAATATTTTCTTTAAACTGAAATCAGTATTTTATTTTTGCTGGAAATTATTTTTGTTTGGAAATATATGTTTTTAACTATTATTTTTTTGGAAATATATAATTTTTCTGGAAAAACTGTTTAAAATAGTTTTTTAAATATTTATATATATATAAACAGTTTATATAAAATATTTTATATGTAAAAATTGTCTAAAAAATTTTTTCTTAAAAAAATGTTAATATTTCTATATTTAAAATGATTTTTTGTACATAGAAAATTAGTTTATATATGGAAAATAGTTATACATATTAAAACAATTTATATATAAAAAAGGTTTTATATAAAAACAGTTTATGTATTAAAAAACAGATTACCTATAAAAAATAGTTTGAAAAACATTTAAACATTTTTGCAATATATATATATATATATATATATATCACTACTACTTAAAAAGAGGAGAGTGTAAATGTAACGGTCCAATGACCAAAATGCCCTCAAACTATATACAAACCCCTTAATACCCTTTGATTATATTATTCCATACACACCCTCACTTTTTTTTGTGTCCCGAGCATCCAGATACACCGTACACACTTCATATTTCCCATTTACAACTTTCAATTCCACTCTCCCAAAACATCTTTTCATATGCCTTCTTCTCTATATTTTCACAGGAGAAAAACTTGGCATTGATAACAACATTAAAAAAACTCTATCAAGAAAGTTGTCCATCAAAATATGATACCATTTACGGCATAAGCTTCCTCATCTCTCTTTTTCTCTACAGGGTTTTAAGTTTGTGATTTTATTTTTCTAATTTCATTTAATGGTTATTGATTTATAATTTCTTCAGTTCAATTACCAAGAAGAACAATTCGAACCGCAATCACTGTCCAACATCATGAAAATGGTATAGCTATTGACACTCCCTCACTTCTTCTAACACTCCACTTTCAATTACAATTATCTTACATGACAATATTACCATTTTTAACAATTTTTAATTGGGAATAACTTATTTAAAAATTATTTTATTATAAAAATTGTTTTCAAACATTGTTAACAATTTTTTTGATTAAATAATTACAAAAATTGTTTTATTATAAAGTTAACAAAATAGATGTTTTTTATTAAATAAAATTGTTTTAAGAAAGTAAAAAATAGTTGTTTATATTAGAAATTAATTTTTAAGATAATCAAATTATTTTTTTTCAATAGAGAACAATATTTCAAACTATTTTCTAAGTTTTTAAATTTTTTTAAGATAGTTTTAAAAACTGTTTTTTAAAAATAGAATTGATTTTCAAAGTTTTTTTAAGATAGACTGTTTTTTACATACAACTTTAAAAAAAATTAACAAATAAAAAAAAAACTGTTTTTTATATTAAAAAAATGGGTCATTCGATAAAAACTCCCTCAACATTTTTTTAACTAGCATTTAGCCCAAACAATTTTTTTTTTGTTCCAAAAGGAACTTGAAGAAAAAATTATCAAAAATTAGACAACGGACCTTTTAATAAATAAAAATAAGGTGGACTAAATGCAAAATATACTTAGCTTCTATGGACTAAGCATCAATTGTCCATTTTCTTAACTTTAAAATAATTTCTTTACTGCTTAAAACAATTTAAAAAGGTAAACCACCTTTTTAACTTCTTTTCTATATAAAAAATTATACGTAATTTATTAAAAGGCAATTAATTTTTTTATTATATTTATTGAAAAAATAACTTTTTGTTTATAAACTGGTGAAACTATTTTTATTTATAAACTTGTGAAACCATTTTTGTTTGAATTTATAAACTGTACGTAATTTATTTTGTATCGATTGGTTAGTGTCGTTGGCGCGGACTGACATCCATTAAATGATGTAGGTCCGCACCAGCGTCACTAACCAATCTTTAATCTAGGATATATAAATATTATTTTTTAACCAAAAAAAATCCTACCACAAAATAGTTATTAAAAAATAATTTCTAAAAATATAATTTGAGAAAGAACTGTAATCCTGGTTAATTATTGAACATACAACACTCATTAATAAATATAATTGTCATTTTTGTAAATATGTTATATCCAACCTTTTTTTAAAATGTCCATTTCAAAAAATAATATTTAAAAAAATTGTTTTTACAATTTGTTTTTAAAAAAAATGTCCAATTTTATTTAATAAAAAACGTCCTTTTTTTTAACTTTATAATAAAACATTTTTGCAATTATTTAATTAAAAAAATTGTTGAGAATGTTTAAAAATAATTTTTATAATAAAACAGTTTTTAAATAAGTTATACTCAATTAACAATTGTCAAAAGGGATAATATTGTCATTTAAGATAATTATAATTGAAAGTGGAGTGTTAGAAGAATTGAGGGAGCGTCAATAGCCATGGCCTTTTTCTCCCTTTGTAATATGTATTTATTGGGAAGCCAAATCACCTTTACCCTCATTTTCTCTCCCTCTAGGTAATTTTTATCTAGCGTAGCTATGTTTATATTTGATAACGAATTTGTTTCTTTTCTCCGGGTTAGCCAAGTTTTCCAGCGCTACTGATAAGTATTTCCATTTTGCTATATCGTTCTTATGCCATTTCATTTTACTTTATTATTTGTTATCGATCTGATACATAAATCTTAGTGGTCTACGCCAAATGTCGATATTTAAATTATGATTTTTTATTTTTTGACAATATTACAGTTGAAGCAAATTTAATAAAGCTCCACCCCTAAAAATTTTTTGTACAAAAGGTACAACACTACGAGCTTCAAATGTTAGTTTGTAAAATCATTTATTCCGCATCTTTAATCTCCAAAATTCTATCCACTTTTTACTTCTAATAAAAAGGAATTGTTAAATGTTGAAATAATTTTAGGCATGGATATTTGAGAAATTTATGGAGAAGGTTGAAACATGAATTTCACAACATATTGACAATCCTTTTTTTAATAAGTTACTTTATATTGCACATTAATATTGACGGTTTAATTGCATTGAGTTTAGATTTGACTAACTACTATTGTTTCTTATGTAATGCTGAAAATTAACTAATACAATTATTATATTGAGTTCATATATTAATCAATATAGTTTGAAGTGATTTTTATTCAACTTATCTGTAAAATGACAATGAGGAACTGATTGTTAGGTAAGATGAAAAATTTCAAACTTTTGAATTTTCACAATTGCATTAATGGTGTTCGAAAAAATATCCTAACTCTTCTGTTTCATTCCTTGATGACTCTTTTGACTTTGAGTAGTTATACATACCAACAAAGTTTTAAGAAGCTAAGGACAAAGAAGTAAATTGTGTGATAGGAATCGACTTTCGATGGTGATATACATCTTGCCTATCTTAGTTCTTATATCACGTTCAAAACATATTTCTACTCATCTACACATCAATTTTTGGAATTCGTATTGTTTGGTAGGGATCTATGAAATCATTATGCCTTTGTAAATGTATTATATTGTGAATTGCTCGATATTTTTTTCATTACATGCAATTTCTTTAGTTTATTTTCACTTTGTTCACTGTTATATGTTTAATCTGTTACATTATCATTTGTTCTACTTATAACACATTTTCAAATGATTTATCTCACAACGTTAAATATCTGGAATCGCTCACATGTGCAACGCACGTGGGCACAACTAGTATATATATATATATATATATATATATATATATATTGGGCAAAATGGTCTTTTTAATTAAAAAGGTTGGTCAACTAACGGACAAGTGAGTCAACTGATGGTTTTCGCTAGTTTTGGACCCGACGAATTAATATGAAAACTAACGTACCCCAGGTACCAATTATTAGAAACAAACGAATGCCAAACAATAGATGACCCTATTTATTTTCTAATAAATAATGTATTTTTCACAAAATAGGGGTTCAATCTAGCTACAATCTTGTCAGATTTAAATCCGTTTTTTCTTTCATGTTCAAAATAAGAAATAAGTCATTTCATATCCTTTCATTTTATAACCAACATCATATTCTTATCCTCTTCTATCATCAATATTCAATTCATGACTTGTGAATAGAACAAACGAGTAAACAAACAAAACCAATAAATTAAAAACTAACAAATTATTCACGCAAGAATATTTTAAAGTTGTAAATAAGAACAATAAATTCTTGTTTTCAAGTTAAAACAAAATTGAGAGTTGAATATGTGTGTTTAAATACTAAGTGTTTACTCTAACCAAACTTAGAGGGGTGAATAGATTTGATTGCGCAACATGAATAGTTTTTTATTTAATTCGAATTTTCTTTCAATTTTAATTGTCCTCTCACAAGAAAACACGAGGTGATGTGATGACAACTTTAGATCAACAACATAAAAATATATTTTAAGCATCGTGTTAAATTAAAAAAAAATGATTCGTATAAAACAACTATATTTTTAAGGTGATGAAATCATATTTTTTATATTGAATATTTTTTTTGATTAATTTTATAACAAAAGTGTTGTGTATCTTAAAGATATAATAAAAAATATTAACAACTCCTTTTTTATAAAAATAAATAATTTTAATTAAGATCAATTAAGATAGAAATTATTTTTATAAAAAAAAGTTAATTTTACTAAAATTAAAGGTAATAAAAAATAATTATATTTTAAAATGATAGAAGAACATTTTTAATATTAAATAATGAAAATATTAATGAATCATTTTTCTACATTAACCCTTAAAACGGTAAGACCCACAAGTTCAAAAGAATCTCTTCTATACTGCGTCGTTTTGTAAGGTAAGTTTGAGTAGTTTCTCACCCAATGTTTAGTGACGCCACCAATAGTCTATTCCTATAACAATTCAGCCAAATCATTTTCTGGGTTCTTTCCTACTTTGCATTCCTTGTACAAGTATGTTTCGTATTATTTTTTCCTATAAAAAAAACCATTTGTTTTTCTCTAAGCTCATCTTCTAGTTATTTCAATATAACGTCCTCATGGGCGACATTTCTGGCAATCTAAAGAAATTTGCATGGGCATGGGATAGATGAAAATTTTATTAAGATTCTCGAAATTCTATTCATGAAGCCTAAGCAACCATGTGGGTCGTCCAAGTTGCTTCAGGGTGGTAGAAAGGATGAAGACCCCAAAAAACAAAGATATAATTTTAGGATAAAGTTGACGGATAAGAGAGAAGAAAATCAAGAAAGGCTTACAAAAAATAGTGTTCCTCTCAAAGAAAACAAGAAAAAGGGTACCAAAAAGATGATGTAGACAAAGGGAGAAAGAATATGCGTGACCTTTCTTGCCAACAATTAGGCCATCTCCAATTGGAGACTCTTAAACATTCTAAATTTACATTTTCTCCTACGCATTTTGTAGTTGGTTTCTACACTTGGAGAAGCTAAATATGAGTTGGACGGTAGAGTTTTAGCCGTCCTAGGCTCCCAAGTGCAATTGTTTATATTATTTGTATAGATAATAGGATTTGTTTTTTTTCCTTTAAAAAAAGTATCAAATACCAAAAAGTTCTTCAAATATTTTTTAATACACACTTAGTTCTCTTTATTTTCTTATCTTTAAAGGTCCGCACCAGCGGTACTGTAAAGCCTTTTTGACATGTTGAATGACTTTTTGGTGTAAAATAAAAAGGATTGAATTAAATATGTATTAAAAAAAAGTTTGAGGGGCTATTTGGTATATGCCCCTTAAAAAAAAGAAGGCTTGGACAGACAATAATTACCCGTCCACAGTCTGGACGGTACACACTTACCCGTCCAACTGTGGATGTGTAGATTTACATTGTGGTTACATTTTCTCTGTCCAAAATGTACATCTTTTACTACCCATTATGGGAGCAAAAGATGTAAATGTACACATTTAGCCTCTCCATTAGAGATGTTCTAAGGGTATTGGGGTACACTTGTGGGTAAACGGCCTAAGATTAGTGTAAATATAAGAGTTAGGGTGAGACGTTGAAGATGATAGCAATGATTATATGTCATTTTTTTAGAAAGGATCATTAATCACATATATTTTTGTTACTGTTCTAAAATTTTTAATCATAAAGAATGGTATCGTTTCTATTCATGCATTATGTGTTTAAGTTTTATTAGTTAATTAATGCATCTCGTGGAAGTAATTTATGACAATCACCAAAAACCCATTGACGTTCTTCTGTTTGATATATGGATTGAAGTTTATTATTCATAAATTCGAGACTAATTTAGTTATAGGTATATACACACAATAAATAGTGATTTTTTAATATTATATCTAAATATTCATTAATACCCCTATAAAAAATTATTTTAACCTATTTTTTTATAAGGTATAAATGGAATGTTTCGATACCCCGTAAAAAAATCAGCCTAAAATGATTTCTTCAAAATTGTTTCGCAACTTGGGACCTCACTTGGTCGTGATTGATCGTTAATAGTCTAGGATGGTTCTTAATGTGAAAAAATTTCACATAATTAATTTTTTTGCTGAGTTTTTTTTCTTTAGATTTCTTGTTTGCATTTCTTAATCTTTCTGCTTGCCACTTTCTGGTTTTGATGTAGTTATGTATTAAATGTACAATAAAAATGTTACATCCCATAGCTTATTGATCTTTTGCACACTAAAAAAATATCAGTTAGTGTTTAACTGTAAGAGGAGTGTTAATTCTAAGCTACAAGACAATAAGATTACGAACCTCTCATAATCTTATGGTATCAATATTTTTTAGGTTAATTCCTAATTGTTGTCCGTGTCGCCCTGACGTTTTGGAGCCTTAGGTGAGCTACTATGTATGTTGAAAAGAAAAGACAAATATTTCAATTAAATAAAATATGTTCTTCTCGAATTTTTTATGCAGAGCAATTGATTAAATCATCAAATTTTATTTTCCTGACTAATCTTTATCAATTGATAACGTATACGTCGAAATTAATTTATGCGTGGAAATATCTAAATTTGATCTTTGAATGTCAACTAATTCTGCTAAAATACGAACGTTTATTGAAGACTCGGTTGGTAGAAAATGTAGAAACCAAATGTCCAAAACTCCAATTAAAAATTTCTTTGAGGTTTTAGGTAATATGGAAGACTCAAATAATTCGGTGGTAGAAGCAATTAATAGAAAGAGTAAAGAGAAACAAGATTCCTTTCCGTACATAAGTGCTGGGAGAAATCGGTTATAAAACGCAATTTAAGGCAACCAATAACTCGTACTAGATTTCATAAATTTTCTCAAGTTTTCTTTGCTTTAGCACTTATAAGTGCTCTATGAGAGGATTTTTTCGCCTACCAATAAATGAATTGTTCTTGAAAAAAAAAATATTTTATTACTAAAAAAATTTGATAACGTAGCTAATCCATTTAATTTTTCTTGTAGCGAAGGTAAGATTTATTATTTTTAGCTTTAAAAAACTTCTTTCGGATAAAGTTAAAATGATTTTATAAACAATCCAAACATTTAGAAAATAATAATTAATTCTTTTAATATCGTCTAACACCTCAATTGATTTTTTACTTTATCTTGGTAAAGTCATTTTTTAAATTTGCAATTCTAAAGACAATTCATTTCTTTCGATATCACAACTATTGTCACATGTTAAAAAACTCTTCTACCTTAATACAATAACAAATCAAATAAAAATCCTAAAGTATCCTCGTATTTTTTAAATTGGACGTAATAAGCTCTAAACTATTGTTCTGGTGATTGTCTAATCTCATCATTAGCAATATCCATAGCTTTAATATCGACATACGTGACCCAAACAACAGTACTTCTACACACTTGAGTAATAAATTGTCCTTTAAAGTTATGCAAATACGAGAGAAATAGAAAGCTGGTGATTTTTATTATTCAAAAGATTTGAATATTACCCCTGCGATTATACCACAAAAATAATAGTTAAAGTTTCAAGAATGCAATTTTCCATTTGAAACAGTTCAATTCTCAAACTTTTTTTAATGTGTATGGATGCGGGTCGGGTGGGGGACTTCAACTAACCTCCATAGAATAATTTTAGAATTACGTATTACGATTACTTTTTACTGATAAAAACTAAAGGCAGACACCAAAACATAAACCTCAAACTAAAATTGAAGAAATATACTTACAGAATAAGCACATGTAGCATTATAATGATCAATACTTAACAACTTTAAAGTATTTCTCATACGTAATACAAACAAAAATATAGATTGATAATATCAACAAACTAAATGGATCACATTAAGACGTGACAATTTTAGAAACGACAATGAAACAAAAATTTATCCAAAATCAACATGATCTATCATGCCCATGTCGGGTCTCTTTGACAAAAAGTCCTGTCCTATCGTGTTCGGGTCAAGATTAATTACAACCAAGAAAAAACATTATAAGCCACACAACAAATGAATTCAGTGTCAGACTCCTTCAATTCATCTAAAACCGAGCTAACTAGAGTCATTAAAAAACAATCAATCTAATTTATACAATTATCACAAAACCTTAAGGATTGCAATCTTTTTCTAGAGAGACTAATTTTCTATGTTTATAGTAAATGTAATTTGACGTATCATCACTTTCAATTCAATATAAATGTTTCACTTTATATATGAAATTCATTATAAAATTATTCAAATAAGACTACCCAATTCCATATGAATTTCTATGGGGACGTTTTTGAAAAGAAATTACATAATTTAGAGAAAATAAGTAGTAGTGATATAAAAAACGTAAAAGATGGCAATCCTAATATACGATCTATTTTTTTTTTAAATTAGGTACTTTAGATACAAAAGATACTCAAAACAACAATTAGTTCAAATGAAAACATGTAAAATATGAATGCATGCAAAAGTATACAATTTGTGAGAATCCCACGTGTCTTTATAGACTATCCTTGTATCACATACCTAATTTCTTAAAAAAAAAAATCATGGTTATAGAAAGAAAAGAAAACCCATATAAGCTAATCAAGATTTGTCTTCCCTTACAAAAAACGGTAATCACGATCTACACCTCTAACCACAAAAGATTTTAGATGGAAAAAATTATTATTACAAAAAATAGTTACTTATAGAAAAATGAATCAAATGGTGGGAGTAAATCATAAAACCCTAGTCTTAAAATCTGCAGAAAATTCTCAAACTGAAAAGAAAACAATAGACAAATTAGCATAAACAGAATATATAAAATCAAAACTACAAATGAATCCTTCCACGAAAGCACTAAGAGAGAGTGTACCATTGATAGAGATTAAAGACCAAGACGCAGTGGCAATGATCATAATGATTCGCTGAGAGGGAGAGTGTGTACCACTGATCAACGTTAAAGACTGAAATGCTGATTGGCCAAGATAGATGGAGGGTTTGTGTAGTACCCCATGTTTTCCGACTAAAATTTTGCGACGTAAATAAATTTAATAATTTTGAATTAATTTTGGGAATATATTAAATCTGATGGGTTTAAATTAAATGGGTAAGATTTAGATCTAAAATAAATATTTATTCATGATCATAAGAATACAAGACTCAATTTGGCGTAGTAAGTTCACCGGGGGATAATAAATCACACGTCAATAAATTTATGGATACGTGTCGTTTAAACACAATAAATTTATGGGTACGTGTCGTTTAATATCATGCATGTAGAGGATTAATTATAACATAATTTGTTAACCTTGGAATCGATTCTTGAATTTTCATGATAGAAACCTTAGGGTTCTTGAGTTGAAATTTGAAATTCTTGGAAATCATATGTTGAGGACTTAAACACATACTTTTGATCTACATATCTGATGTAAATTCCATACTAGATATCCTATAAATTGAATTATACATTGTTAAGATTTAGGAAGAAATCTGGGTTTAGATTCTTTATCCCTATTCATAAATTCTGGAAAATTTTGACATGAAATTGGGGTTAACTTATGAAATTAATCACTATAAGATAGGTAACTAAGTGTTAGAGACTTAATTATATGTTTATGAAATGGAATGTAACATTAAATCACCTATAATGGAAACACAACCCACACTACACCAAAATGGGCAAATTGTCACCTTTCAGCCGGCCAGCCTTGTCAAGGTCATTGACCGTGACAAAAAAACACGCGTTTTATGTCACGGTCATTGACCTTGACACGACCGTGACAACTAATTGTCACGGTCAATGACCGTGACAATTCTTGTCACGGTCTATGACCTTGACACGACCGTGACAACTTTTTCAGCAAAAACCCTTTCCCCTTCTTTTTTCCCTCCCACCGTTCCCTCCCTCTCGACGCTGCTCTCTCTCTCTCTCTCTCTCTCTCTCTCTCTCTCTACTTCCAGGTCCAATTTCTCTCTCTCTCTCTCTTCCCTTTATATATATATTTGTGTGTATATTTATGTGTGTATGTGTGTGCGTGTGTGGGGGGTGGGGAAGGGTGGGGCGGGGTGGGGCAGGGTAGTGGAGGGGGTGGTGGAGGGGGCAGGGGTGGGGGCAGGGCGGTGCGGGGTGGGGCAGGGTGGGGGAGGGGGTGGTGGAGGGGGGCAGGGTGGGGGAGGGGCAATGTGGGGGCAGGGCGGTGGTGGAGGTGGGGTGGGGTGTGTGTGTGTGTGGTGTGTGGTGGGGGAGGTAGTGGTGGAGGGGGGAGGGGGTGGTGGAGGGGGCAGGGGGTGGGGTGGGGTATGTGTGTGTGTGTGGTGGTGGTGTGTGGTGGGGGAGGGGGTGGTGGTGGGTGTTGACTAATTTTGGCTTAGGGTTTTATCTCGATTTCAGTAATATATGATGAATTGAATTTAATTAGAGTAAAGATTTGTATAATTATATATGGTTTTGTATAAGTTCTTGTATAACACACTTAAATTACCACCTCTAAATTTAATTAGAGTAAAGATTTATAATAAATTTACAACAAAATAATAAGTTATTGAAATAATTTACCCGTGGTATATAAATTCATAAAACATAAAAAGTAAAATTAAAATTGCTTAAAACACCTCATAAAAAGTAAAATTAAAATTGTGAAAGAAATTTAATATCCATAACCCTAGGGATTAAGAATCTATGAACTTTTTGCAAACGATATGAGATTTCCCATGTTTAATCAAGAACATCCTTAGACTTGTAGGGGGTGGGGTGGGGTGGGGTGTGTGTGTGTGTGTGGTGGTGTGTGGTGGGGGAGGGGGTGGTGGAGGGGGGAAGGGGGTGGGGTGGGGTGGGGTGGGGTGTGTGTGTGTGTGTGTGTGGTGGTGTGTGCTGGGAGAGGGATAATTCACGGGCTTTAGCTAAACTAGGGTTTTATAGAGTTTCGCTCCTACTACTTGGGCAATGACTATACTAGGGACCAAAGATAAATAAATAAACTGGATTCAAAGTAAATACTAGGAAATCCCAATTTATAACCGTCTAATTTATATCCTTTATTTATTTAATCACGATTCATTCCACTAAATAATCATGATTGCACTCAAATTTAATTATTTATAAATCACTCGAAAGAATGTGTTCTTATTATTAAAGTTGATTACGGTATATTATGATTCCCCACGTTATGTTTTCGATACCCTCTTGGTTAAATAAATTTTCTACTAACCGATTTTAATGAATATCTGATCAATTCCTTGATTCTAAAACTTAATTCTATAGGATTATAAAATAGTTCATCGGTCGGGTAAAAAAAACATATAAGTCTATCAAGGGGTATCACAATCCAAATTATTTCTTGGACGTGAATTCCTCCAAATTATGATCTCATACCTATTCACACAATGATTGACCAACTTGCGAGGATCTATTGTTCTAACATATAATTGAACTTCACCCATCGCAATCGAAGAAATAATTGTGAAAGAAATTTAATATCCATAACCCTAGGTATTAAGAATCTATGAACTTTTTGCAAACGATATGAGATTTCCCATGTTTAATCAAGAACATCCTTAGACTTATAGGGGGTGGGGTGGGGTGGGGTGTGTGTGTGTGTGTGGTGGTGTGTGGTGGGGGAGGGGGTGGTGGAGGGGGGCAGGGGGTGGGGTGGGGTGGGATGTGTGTGTGTGATGTTCAATTTAGTTGGTGCACAAACTAACGGTCAAAGTAATAGTATATAATTCCAACATTTCAAACTACTTGAACATCACAAATGGATACGAACTTAAAATATAAATTGAGATAACCTTAGAATCTAATTAGGGTAAAAATATAATGGCATCAACTAACATATATGTAAGGGTAGGGTGGGTAGGGGTGGGGGTGGGGTGTGTGTGTGTGTGTGTGTGCGTAGGTGCGTAGGTGTGCGTGTGTGTGGCGGTGGGTGGGGGTGGGGGTGGGGCACCCATTTAATAACTCTTTAAATATTTGGAAAAAACATAATATTACAAAATTGAAACGAAATGGTATTGACGGAACTTACACATACGTTATAATATAGATGGAACATTTTTTTATCTGTACTATTAATTCAATTAATTCAATTAGGTAAAACGAAATGTGTACTATTAACATTTTTTTTTATTCTGTACTAATAACATTTTTTTTACAGCAAAAATGTCTCCTTCAGATGTTAAGGCGAAGATGATGATGCTGTTTATGATGATGTCGTCTGGGTTCGGTGGTAGCGGAGGCGACGAGGGCTCCTCCGCCGCTAGGCTCCCCAAATATGGAAAATTTGGGATTACCGTCGAAAACAAGTCGGAGCTTTTAGCGAGATCCCTTGAGCTGCTAAAGACGGTCATCGGCCCGGGGTTTATGAGTTGGAAGGAGGTGCCGTATGAGCTCAAGTTAGCTATTTGGGCGGCACTACAGGTAATATTTATATGAATATTTCAATTAATATTTATATTTATATTTATTCGCAACTAACATTGTATTTGTTGGACAGGAACAATTCAACTTGGATCCAAAGCTACGCGATTCCGTCTTGGAGCAGTTGAGGGAGCAACACAAGACGTGGAAGAAAAATATGCGGACACGGTACTTTGGAAAAACACGAGAGTCCATTTTACAATGGCGCGGATCCGTCCCGCCCAAGGAGCCGATCTCATTGGCACAATGGCAAAAGTTCATTGACAATGAGATCGAGGATCGATAATTGGCATCTCGCCAATCGGGGAAGGAAAATCGGGCTAAAAATACGGACGTGCACTACTCCGGCCGGACCTCTTACGCTGAGGTGGAGCATAGGATGCAAGTAAGATTTAATTTATCTATAACTACAGAAATATATTATTGGATATTATTTTACTTTACGGGGCCGATACTAATTTTACTTTACTCTATTTTATTTCAGGGGGTAGGGAGTGGGCCAAGGGTAAGCCACATAGGCTCGATACTTATGTGGCTCTTCGGACGAAGAAGGGGAAGGACAAGGAGGTGTCCCCGAGCGTCGCGGCCACGATTGTAAGTAATCTGACAGTTTAATTATTGTTAATTACGTTATAATTTTTTAGTTTACTTATTTTACTAATCATGTGCTTTTTGTCGTTTCAGGCAAAGCTTAAGGAAGTGCATGAGTCGCAGTCTGATGCCGATAAGGCATCTTTGTCCACAGACGCACTCAGCCAAGTGCTTGGCTCTGATCGCAAAGGGAGGACAAGGGGAGTGAGCTCGCGGGTGGCCAAATCTAGGATCATCGGATTGGAGACGAGCGACACCGGGTTGTCTCGAACGGTGGATTCACACGACGCGAAGCTGTCCCGTTTGGAGGCGACGGTCCAAGATATGTACGCATTCATGAAGCGTACGTTGGGTGGAGACCGTAAAGGGGAAGGGAAAGGGAAGGAGAAGGCCATGGAGGAGGAGGTGCGGGTGGACGAGGCGCAGGATGACGAGGATGTGGACCTCGCTGCTTCATCACCGACACGTTCGTACTTCGACGATCCACTTCCCTATTTGACGCCCTCCAACAGACCATTGTCGACAATTGGTTGGCCGAGCGTGTTCATATTGGACGTATTTGATGGCCAGCGGATAGGGCGGGGGTTGAGGGACCCGAATATCGTCGAGGGTGGAATAGTCCATGGACGTGTGCTTCAAGAGATGGAGTCCAGGGTGCTCGTCACGCATGTCATACCCGGGAAAGAGAACTCCCTATTGTGGTTGCGCGAACAATGCGGCACGACGTATATTAGTGGGTGCGTCAATTCGTATGTCGTGTGGCCTACTCACCTCCTCAGTTTTATCCAAGACATGTAGTAACATTATTTTTAAGTTTGTCCATTTTAATTAAATTTGGATTACATCGTCATGTATATTGTTTTTACTTTGAATATTTGGATTATATCGTCATGAATATATATTTGCATTATCTTTAGTTTGTGTTGGATATATGATGTTTGGAACAGGTACAACGTTGCTATAACAGGTACAAATATACTGCTGGGCAGTGGCGGTGGCCATACTGCCCAGCAGATTTTTTTTAAATTCTGCCCAGAATTGTCATGGTCATTGACCGTGACAATTGGGGTCACGGTTATGTCACGGTTTAGAACCGTGACAAACGTGTCACGGTCATTGACCTTGACACGATCGTGACACAAAACGTGAGTTTTTTGTCAAGGTCAATGACCGTGACACGACCGTGACAAAAAAAGTTGTCTCGCCTCGAAATGTCATGGTCATTGACCTTGACAAGGTGAATTTGTCAAGGTCAATGACCTTGACAAATGGGCAGATTTGGTGTAGTGCCATATGACTGGAGATCCCAAGATTTGGGTTCAATGGGATAATAAAGTTATACGAGTGAGTTGTGGGGGTACAAATTCAAGTTTTACTTAAAACTCATTCCTATGATGTAGTACCTCTGTATCGATGGGGGATGAGATTTAATCTCTTAATAATTTCTATAGCTGTTATTCAGTGGGGTGTGAGATACAGTACACTCTTGATAGAAGCACCTATATGAGTGTGGTAGTGGGGCCGCTTCCTATGAGAATTAAGGTTGATTCTCTAGCTCACTTAAGAAACATGGGCATTCTCAAAGCCGAAACGAGCACAACTGTGGGAATTCGATGATGATTTTTGGGAGTCACATGTGTATTCTACTGACCTAAGTTTACAACAACGGTGAAATAGTTCAAGAAATCAGTTCACTATCAACCAGTAAACTCAATAGATTAACAAAAAGCAAAGGTTCAAGTCGAATGACATCTTCGCTATTTACGTCACTCCTTATGAAACTCCAGAGCGTCTTTTTATATTTATTTATTTATTTCATTCATGTGGGGGATTGTTGGGTATAAGTATATATATTTATTTTGAATGAAGTAAATAAAATAGGCTAAGTGGCCAAGTGGTAAGTTAGGGGGGGGGGGTTCTTGAGGTCATGGATTCAATCCCTAAGAGGCACGCTAATTATTCAGGGTCAAAGATTGGGCCTTACGGCCTCGGGGATTTCTAATGTTCATTAAATCTTTTAAAACTCATTTTAATTTTTAATTAACCCATTTTTAAGACTTTGACTATTTCTTCCATCTATTAAAATATAGCTGTTAGTGGAGAGGCTAGTGGGTTAGTTGCCTAAAACCAATACCCACGTTTTTTACCATTTTTTTTTTATATAAAACACAGGCTACAACTTTGAGAAACACACAGAAAAAATCAATCTCTCTCACTTTCTCTACAAAAATAATTTTGCTATTTTATACTATACACTTATGTTTGTTATTCTTTTGGGAGTGCTAGAGTATCCTGAGAGTTCAAAGATTTAACACAAAGATGGTGTTCAAATCTGACCGTTAAATTCTGGGAGGTGTATATTCACGAGACTGACAGCTACAAATATCAGCGAACAATTTCACCTTTAGGATTTTGTGTCAAACACAAACCTCGATCCATAAGTCCTTCCAATTTTATCTATTTCATATTTGGGTTTTTTCATATATTCTGCAATTATTATTTCCAACAATCTAAAGGTGAAATTCTATTGGTTTTCTACAATCTGCTATGAAAAATCCTAAAGAAAAATACTCTTAAAAACCTGAACTGTTTGATGGAAAGAATTTTAAAAAATGGCAAATAAAACTGCAATTTTACCTAACAACTCTTAAGGTTGTTGATATTATTGCATCTTATAGACCTTCTATACCAGAAGAACTAATTGTTTGGAAACAAAGAGATTATATGTGTAGAAATTATATTCTGAATTGTCTCTGCCTTGAACTGTATGGTGTTTATTGGTCATATCCTACTGCTAAAGAATTATGGAACACACTGGATAAAAAATATGCAACTTAAGATGCTGGGTATAAAAAATTTGTGGCTGGAAAATTTTTGGATTTCAATATGGAAGATAATAAATCTGTTGTGTCGCAACTTGAACAACTACAAATTATTATTCATGAAATTATGGACGAGGGTTATAGTATATGTGAGGAATTTCAAGTGTCGTTTATAATTAAAAAACTGCCACCTTCTTGGAAAGATTATAAAAACGGTATTAAGCATAAGAAAAAGGAGATGACACTAAAAGATTTGATAGTTCGTTTGAGAATTGAGGAAGACAATAGGAATGCAGAACTTAAGGGGAAAAATTCTGAATTCAGTTCTAAGGCTAATTTGGTCGAGGGAAAATCAAATGGAAACCAAAAACAAAACCAGTTTAAGCCTAACCATTCAAACCAGAAAAATGGTCACCATAAACCAAACCAGAATTCGAGGTCCAACAAAAAATTCAAACCTAATGATCAGAATAAAAATTCTAAACCTCAGTTTAAATCTGAACTTGTAGGTCAATGCTTTGTGTGTGGAAAACCAGGTCATTACGCTAAAGATTGCTAGTTTAGGAAGAGTCGGAATGTGAAGCCTCAAGCAAATGTAACCGAAGAGGGTAACTTTTCTACTGTTGTGACCGAGGTAAACGTTGTGAGTAACATGACTGACTGATGGCTTGATTCTAGCGCCACCAAACATATTTGTGGCAAGAGAGGTGACTTCACTACCTTCACTGTTGTGGGTGAGGATGAACGTCTGGACATGGGAAACTCCTCTTCGTCTAAGATTGAGGGAAAGGGAACCGTAGTTTTAAAGTTCACTTCGGGAAATGTTCTCACGTTGAAAGATGTTTTGTAAGTCCCTGAGGTTAAGAAGAATCTAGTGTCTTGTTTTGTCTTAGTTAAGAAGGGTTTCAAAATTGTTCTAGAGAATGATAAGGTAGTTGCGACTAAGGGAGGTGCTTTTATGGGGAAAGGTCATGTTCATGAAGGTCTTTTCAAACTAAATGTAATCGTGGATGATAATAATAAAACATCTACTTCTTCTGCTTATTTGATTGACTCTTGTGATATGTGGCATTTTAGACTTGGTCATGTAAATAAGGCATCTATTAAAACAATAATATTTTTGGGAAACATACCAAAATCTGATAATTCTACCAACTCTAAATGTAAAATATGTGTTGAATCAAAATATGCTAAAAAAACCCTTTTCAAGTGTCGAAAGAAGTTCAACTGTTTTATGTATGATACATTCTGATCTTCGTGATTTAAAAGGTTATGTGACAAGAGGTGAAAATAAATATTTTGTTACTTTTATTGATGATTACTCTCGTTATTGTTATATTTATCTCCTTACGAGTAAAGATGAGAGTTTCTCAAAATTTATTTCTTATAAATTAGAAGTTCAAAAACAATTGGAAAAATCCATTAAAACATTAAGATCTGATAGGGGAGGAGAATACACCGATGATCTTGATAAATATTATAAAGAAAATGGAATAATTCATCAAGTTACTCCTCCTTACTCACCCCAATCTAATGGTTTAGCTGAAAGAAAAAATAGAACTCTTAAGGATATGGTAAATTTTATGTTAAGTGTGACACCCCTCCTAATTAAATATCGGGTGATCAGTCCTTTATTAAATTAGAATCAAGGTGAACGATTGGTTCATTCTTAGCATCATTGTCGTAAAAATAACTTTTCCAATTAAACACCCTAATTAATTAAGCTAAGTGACAAAAACCATTTTAAGACATTAATTCCAAATTTCAATTAAAACCAATATTTTTAAACTTTACATAATTCATAAATTAAGAATCATCCAACAAAGATACTAGAACAAACATTCCAATTAATTAAACATCCAACTAACTGATTCCAACATTAAAACTTAAAGGAAAAACATCCTGACTGTAATAAATCCCAAAGTATAAATACTGGAAATAAACTAATCGCAATATCTGATAAACATCTGAATAATGAAAAAGGGTGACACATGCCCAACTGAATAAATAGTGCTAGAAGTGGAATCAACAATGAGGTCGTCTAAGCAAGAGGCTTGTAACTCCCACCTAAAATGCAGCGCGTTCCTTACGGAGGATCCTATGCAAGACGCCCTTGTGGCTGGGCGCCTGTAATATATATATATATATATATATATATGTATGTATACAAGAGAAAAGAGAAAATAGGAAACGGGTCAAAGCCCGATTGTAAAAACATTTTAAAATTAGTTTAGCAAGTATTTAAAATGTTTACTGGCTAATGCAACAATATATTAGTGCGGTACTCCCTTGAGAAATTCTCACCTCTCTTCTAATGTGCACACCTATCGCACTAATCTTCCCAATAGTTTAACTTATCTTATCTTAAGTTTCTCGCAAGGTTTCAATCTGACAAGTTCAAATGTTTAAGAGGTTAATTTTATTTAACAACAAAGTTCTCATCTAAACCTTATTTGATAATAAAGTTTCTCAGTAATAAATTATACTTTTCAAACACTTATCCCCAAGTTGAAATAATTATTCATTTCTTACATACCATAGACACAGTAGGTAGTCCCCAAATTCCAAATTTAAATATATATATATATATTAAATACTCATATAATATATATATTCTAACGGCACCCCACATAACAATTTTGGTGTGGGCATACTCTGCTATCCAGTCCCCGTATCACTCATACTAAGGGGAATACAAGTTCGGAATCACTCTCGAACTGTATTGACACAAAACACATACAATATTGAGGCGAAGCATAGTTCCAAGTCTCTAAGAGGTCAACATATACCCTCACGTCTCTTAGGACCGACTGACTATCGATCCGATAGCCTGTACCAAGGATTTCTATCTTCTAGGGTACGAGTCAATATCCACCATAAAGGTCCCATCAAGATAAGATTGTCCCAGCGCGGTAACCTCAGGGATAGCAAGTAGCATGGGCATGATTTTACATGTATATAGTATATGCATCAACACAGTCATATAAATATAATCCTATTACCATCTCAAATTTAGGTACACTCTCACGACCTATAATTATGATTTTTATCCTTATTACTCGTTATTTAGTTATCACGTATAACGGTTTGTCTCTTATTGTAGTTTGTGGGATTATTCCAACTTACTACGTAACACTCATGGATTCCTATCTCTCCAAGTGTAATTTCAACAGGTACTCATTTATTTTACAACATAACTTTCTTACGAGTCTCACCCTTTAACACAAGTTCCCATTGTCCCTTATGTGTAAAACAACCCCCCCCCCCCCCCCCCCCCCGTGAGATGTTAATCTGGTATTACATTAACGGGTCCATATACTTCTAAGGTCCTACTGGTCCTCTTTATATCCCAAACTGTATTGACATTTATATCCAAGAATGTCTAATCATTTAAGTTGGAATGAACTATTAAAAAGGGAATATGAGTTATACAGGAGGGGTCGATCAATCGATGGTAGGTGTTCGATCGATCGAACCATCGATCGATCGATGCTCTATGGTCGATCGATCGATCAAGCAGGTATGGCAAATCTGCAGAATTTCCAGATTACGGGTTTCCTCTTCCAAAATCATCCAAAACTATATCTTTGATTACCAAACTCCAAAAATTTTATACTACAAGTATTATAACCTCAAATAAATGATTTCCTACATCAAGCATGCCGATTTTCATCATAAAAAATGAATTAAAAAGGTATAATCCATAAAAACATCAAGAACCCTAACAATTTCTTTAACTTAGTTTTTCTTATTCTTTTTCCAGAATTTCTACTTCTATTCTAATGTAAATTCGTGGTTCAACCTCTACATGTGAAGGGGATTTCCAGAATGATGTTTATATCTCTGCAACATGCGATTTCTAAACTCCAACATAGGTTTTCTGTCATAAAAACTCATCCTAATCAACACTAAACTAATATGAATGAAGCATTAACTAAATTGAGCAAGATAAATACTTGCCTGGGAATTTTTTTTTCTGATTTGTGGATGAAATCAGTGTGGTGGTGATCCTCGTTGCGCGTTCTATCGTTTGGCGGTGACGGCGGTGCAAACAGAGGAGTTCTTGGCCTAAAACTCCTTGGTAAGCTTTTCCTTTCCTTCTCAAATGGCCGTTTCTTGTTTTTGGTTGTGCTAAACCTAGAAGACAACCCTAAGCATCTGATATAACCTAGAAAATTCGTAGGTTTCCAAGCCCAAAAATACAAAATGCCTAAAACGTCCTCCCGGGGTATTAATTAAGCCTAAAAATGCCACGAGACCCAAAATAAACCCCCGGGTACATTATTTTGACTATCTCGACCCTTCCAGACACTTTGGCGCACCCGAAATGACCATACGAATGACTTATAATTTATTAACTTTTATTAATCAACATTTAGTCCCGACACGACACGGGCGCATCCCGACTTAAATTTTCAAAATCGTCATTTTATTCACTTGTGACATTTAATAGAACCAATATTATATATTACTTTTCTCATTAGTAATATTCAACAAGTTTTCAATAATTACTAACTCTTGTCACCTTAGTAATTATAAAAATAATTAATTTCTGAATTTATATTAAATTAATAACTCGCATCAAATTTAATAAATCCCCAAATTTAGAAAGCATAAAATACGGGGTATTACATACTTCCCTCATACTGATGGAATTTCGTCCCGAAATTTGGAAAATAAGGCATACTTGGTAAGAATATATCTGGGTATCTCTCGTGCATATCTGCCTCGCGCTCCCAGGTGGATTCCTCCATGTTATGATGCTTCCACTGGACCCGTACAAGTGGAATTACCTTTGACCTTAATCTCCTTTCGCTATGGTCTAGGATATCCACTGGTCTCTCCTCATAAGAGCTGTCGGGCTGTAAGTCTATCTCTTCTATTGTGATGTGGGTGTGGGCCATATCATCCCGAAGGTATTGTGTCAACGACGAGAAGTGGAATACATCGTGGATGCGATGTAAATGCTCTGGCAGTCCCAATCTGTATGCTACCGGCCCAATCCTCTCGATAATGGGAAATGGTCCCACGTACCTCGGGGCCAATTTCCATTTCTTCCCGAATCTCATCACTCCTTTCATAGGAGATACACATAGTAATACTTGGTCCCCCACATTAAACTCTCGGAAGAACCGTTTTGCATCAGCGTAGCTTTTCTACCTGTCCTGGGATACCCGAATGCGACTCCTGATAATCTCAATCCTCGCGAAGGTTTCCTGAATCACCTCTGGTCCGAGCAACTTGTTATCCCCCACCTCTATCCAACACATTGGGGAACGACAAGGCCTGCCATACAAAGCCTCGAATGGAGCCATGCCAATCGTGAACTAATAAGAGTAATTATAAGCGAACTCTACCAGTGGAAGATGTGGCTCCCAACCTCCTCCAAAATCAAGGACACACATGTGTAGCATATCCTCCAATATCTGATTAGTACGCTCTGTTGGTCCAGCTGTCTGTGGATGATAAGCTGAACTCAACCTCAACTCTGTACCCATGGCTTCCTGAAAGCTCTCCCAGAAATGTGACACGGAGATCTTATCTCTATCTAACACAATATTCAGGGGCACCCCATGTAATCTGACAATTTCAGCAATGAAGAACTGAGCATACTAACCCGTGGTATAGTCTGTCCGCACCGGCATAAAATGATCCACCTTGGTCAAACGGTCCACATTCACCCAGATGGAGTCGTGGCCCCGCTTTGATGTAGGGAACCCAGTAATAAAATCCATAGAAATACTCTCCCACTTCCACGCGAGTATTTCCAATGGCTGAAGCAACCCTGACGATTTCTGGTGGTCCACCTTTACCAGCTGGCAGGTAGAACATTTGGACACGAACTCAGCAATGTCCTTTTTCATCCCACTCCACCGGTATTACCGCCTCATATCATGGTACATCTTATCTCCCCTAGGATGTACCGTAAATAGGGACCCGTGAGACTGGGTCATCACTATATGACGTAAGTCTGCTCCTTCTGGGACCACCAATCTCCCATTAAACCTCAAACCACCATCGGAACAAACAAAATAGGACTTAGCACCCTCAGCTAAAAGTCGTACAATCTGCTCCTGGAAAAAAGGGTCTGCTGTCTGTGCTTGTATTACCCTCGTAATAATCTCGATTGTCACTGTCATGACAGATATGAAGGAACGAGATACTGCGTCCTGGTGACCCAACTCTTTCCACTTTACTTTCCAGATGTCTGCTATATCGTCTACTAGTCTACGGCTCAACGCATCAGCAACTATGTTGTCCTTTCCTGAATGGTACTATATATCGAACTGATAGTCCTTCACAAACTCTAACCACCTGCGCTGACGCATATTCATCTCTCGCTGAGTGAACAGGTACTGCAGTGACTTGTGGTCTGTGAACAAGAAAAATTTCTCCCCCAATAAATAGTGTCTCCATATCCTCAATGCAAAAACGACTGCTGCTAACTCTAGGTCGTGTGTGGGGTAATTCTTCACGTGCGGCTTAAGCTTGCGGGAGGCAAAAGCTATAGCCTTCTCCTCCTGCTGAAGTACTCCCCCAAGTCCCCATAGAGAGGCGTCGGTGTAAACCAGATACTCCACGTCCGGCTTAGGTAAAGCAAGGAACGGTGCTGAAGTAAGCTTATCTTTCAGCTCGTCGAAAGCCAATTGACAAGCATCGTCCCAAACATATGGTACCCCTTTACGAGTCAGGTTCGTCAATGGAACCGCTATCTTAGAGAACCCCCCGAATGAATCTCCTGTAGTATATGGCTAATCCCAAGAAACTACGTACTTTCATCAATGTCGTGGGCTGTCCCCACTCCCTCACCGCTGACACTTTTCTCGGGTCAACTGTTATCCCTTGTTCAGAAACAACATGTCCCAAGAACTACACTTCTCGTAACTAGAACTCGCACTTCTCGTACTTAGCATACAGCTGATGCTCTCGTAGAGTCTGAAGAACTTGCCTCAAGTGCTCGGCATGCTCTTCCTCGGAGTGTGAATATATCAGGATGTCATCTATGAAAACGATGACAAACTGATCCAAGAACTCTCTGAACACTCGGTTAATCAAGTCCATGAATACGGATGGAGCATTTATGAGTCCAAATGGCATCACTCTGGACTCATAGGACCCATATCTCATTAAGAAAGAAGTCTTTGAAACATCCTGCTCCCTAATACGTAGCTGATGGTACCCTGACCTCAAATCTATCTTTGAAAAGAAAGTTGCTCCCCTCAGCTAGTCGAACAGATCATCGATTCGAGGAAACGGATACTTGTTCCATATCGTGACCTTATTTAGTTCCCGGTAGTCCACACATAGCCTCAGTGAACCATCTCTCTTTTTCACAAACAAAACTGGAGCGCCCCAAAGTGAGGTACTCCTACGAATGAAGCCCTGACCTAACAGCTGCTCTATTTGATCTCGTAACTCTCGTATCTCCGCCGAAGCCATACGTTATGGAGCGCGTGATATAGGTCGAGTATTCGATAATAAATCTATGATAAAATCTATCTCTCGACTGGGGGGTAGGCCTGGTCTCTCCTAAAATACATCAGAATACTCACGAACAACTGGGATCGACTCTAAGGGAATCACGACCTCCTTAGAGGTATCCTCCTCTATGTAATACAAATGAGCTGTCGAGCCTCCCTCTGGATGAGGCATCGCCACTACAAACATCTCTTGCCCTGGAATGGCAAAGACAATACCCCCACCAAAACAATCTATCATGGCTCTGTAAGCTGCGAGCCAATCCATACCAATAATAATGTCGTGCTCATGTATATCTAAGACTAACATGTCTGCTGGTAATACCAAGCTACCAATATCTACTCCCACACCCCGGCATATAAATAAAATTAGTGATCCATTTCCGAGTGGTGAGTCTACACACGTTACAGTGCTCTCTGCTGTGGCTAATAACCCTAAGGCCCTCGAAAAATGGGTAGATATAAAATAGTGTGTCACCCCAGTATCAAATAAAACCCGACCCATAGTACCATGGATAGGAAACAAACCCTCAATCGCGGGTGCTGCCTGGTTGACGTTATAGATACGTCCCTACTATAACTGCCCCTACTTTAGTGGAGCGGATGGAATGGCGGGTAGGGCTGGTACCTGAGCAGGTGCTGGGACGGCGACTGGAAAAAATGTTCTATGTGGCTCATTACGGACACCCTGTTGTTGTGGGTCCCTCTCTCCCTCTAAACAATCCTGGCGCCTATGGTCATTCTTGCCGCACCCGAAACATCGGCCCCTAAAATTTCCTCCCCTCTGACCTTGCTGACCACGACCCTGTTGGCCGTTACCATCCCACTACTGGCTCGATTAGCCCTGATGAAAACGGTGTTGGCCCTGTTGGCCCTGTTGCTGACCCTGCTACTGACGGTGTTGGCCTTGCTGGCCCTGCTGATTAGGCTGGCCCTGCTGACCCTGCCTAAATCCCCCAAATCCCTTCCTGGAATCACCTGATCGGAAATGCTTGGCAGGTTCCCCTTGATGGGAACTCTGCTCATGATGACGAGTCTTCCCTTGAGATGTCAGTGCTCCATTAGCACCACTACCCCCTGTCTTGCCCTACTGGCCGGACTTTCCTGCTCGCTTGCTTACCTGTAGATGGAAGTGGTGATACTGGCAGTGTAGCAAACCAGCATTGAGTACATATGTGTAGGTACTTAGAGACGGATTCCCTATAAGGTGCTGACGGATCCTCCAAGCTAACCCGTCCACAAATAATAGTATCTTCTTGCCCTTAGTGGGTGCCTCATCTGGCACTATAGTGAGAAGTCTTGTGAACTCCTCTTCATACGCAGCAACAGTAGAATTCTCCTGCTTCAGACTCAGTAATTTCCTCCTCATCTCAGTCTTCACGGTGGATGGGAAGTATTTGCTGTCAAATCGCGCCCAAAATGACTGAATAGTAATAATATCCCTCTCCTCCAAGGTAGTAGTGGATTCCCACCAATGCAAAGCCGCCCCCACCAGCTTAAAGGAATCCAACAGTTGTTTCTGCAGATGTGTGCACTCGAACATGCGCAGATGCCTCCGGATATCTTTCCTCCATTTGCTAGCTACAATAATATCTGAACCACCTGCAAACTCTGGGGGATGCGCCTTCTGAAAGGCATCCCTAACTCGCTCCCATGCAGATGGAAGCTGTGCTGGTACTGTCACCACTGCCTGAACTCGGGGTGGGGCCTGTTACACTACCGCTAATGCGGCATTCACTGCCTGAGCAACAATAGCGGCTACCTCGTTTGCGTTCATCATTCCCTGAGCCGAAGCTACTGGCTGTTCGGCTTGGGCACGCCTATCCTTTGGTTCACGTCTCGGAAGCATCTGAAACATGAAGAAATTTATTAGTCTACAGTTATTATCAAATCTCAAATAGCTGAATACGTAATCATAAAAACAAGAATACAACAATCCTAAAATAGGTTTCTATAACAAGAATGCTAAGCTGAAAGCGAAATAAGCCGTACAGATCCTAAGGACACTAGAACTTGATGCTCTGATACCACCTGTGACACCCCGCCTACTTAAATACCGGGTGATCAGTCCTTTATAAAATTATAATCAAGGTGAACGGTTGGTTCATTCTTAGCATCACTGTCGTAAAAATAACTTTTCCAATTAAACACCCTAATTAATTAAGCTATGTGACAAAAACCAGTTTAAGACATTAATTCCAAATTTTAATTAAAACTAATATTTTAAAACTTTACATAATTCATAAATTAAGAATCATCCAACAAAGATACTGGAATAAACAATCCAATTAATTAAACATCCAACTAACTGATTCCGACATTAAAACTTAAAGGAAAAACATCCTGACAGTAATAAATCCCAAAGTATAAATACTGGAAATAAACTAATCGCAATATCTGATAAACATCTGAATAATGAAAAAGGGCGACACATGCCCAACTGAATACATAGTGCTAGAAGTGGAATCAATAATGAGGTCATCTAAGCAAGAGGCCTGCAACTCTCACCTAAGCTGCAGCACGTTCCTTACGGAGGATCCTATGCAAGACGCCCCTGTGGCTGGGCACCTGTAATATATCACTACACCAAAAATAGGAATCTGGCACGGTTTAAAACTGTGCCAGATCAAATCTGGCACGGTTTAAAACTGTGCCAGATCAAATCTGGCACGATTTTGAACTGTGCCAGAATTAGGTGTTCCAAAATGGCCATTTTTTTTTTCTGGCACGGCTCAAAAGTGTGCCAGATTTGGCCAAACAGGAACACTTCTGGCACACTTTTAAACCGTGCCAGAATTTGATATTTCTGGCACACTTTTGGCACAGTTTTTAACTGTGCCAGATTTAGCACAGTTTAAAAAAATTTGGCACAGTTCAAAACCGTGCCAAAATATGATACACTTTTGCCACGGTTTTGAACTGTGCGAAATTTTTTTATAAAAAGAAAAAAAAATTATTTGAAAGCACAAAAATTCACAAATTAAAAATATTACACATTGTTGATAAACTAATCTATATACAAACTTCAAAATATTACAAGTCTTTAATAGTTCACAGGCCAAAAAAAAATTGGGCAGAGTTTCCTCTATTTTTTGGACATTCCAAAACTAACTAATACAAAACCTGCCTAACATAAAGCCCAGACGGCTACAAAGTATAACAATTAACTTACAAAAGCCCGCACGGCCATTAAAGTTAACAATAAAATTACAAAAGCCCGCACGGCCATAACACAAAAAAATGGAATCATGAATAAACTCCTTGTTGTAAACCATTGAGTACTCTGTGTGTTCCACGTGAATAAATGCTAACGATAAACTGTTATCCTGCAAAAAAAAAACAAGATACAATATTAGTAATCCAATAATTTACAAAAAAAAATCTACTCAAACTAAAAAATTACATATAGGAGTGGAAATTATCATCATATTCTCAAACCAGGAAACCCGAGACTACGCGGTCAGTTCCTACAAGTTACATTGGTCCCGTACGACGTGTTCGTACGTCCTACGGGGTCGTTTGGGGCTGGTTTGGGTTTTCACCCTTTAATGGCTTGTTTTTAAGTCTAAGTGTGATTTTTGCAAATTATCGTCATATTCTCAAACCGAGAGATCGGGGACTATGCGGTATGTTCCTACAAGTTACATTGGTCCCGTGCGAGGTGTTCGTGCCTCCTACGGGGTCGTTTGGGGGCTGGTCAAAGTTTCCACCATTTAATGGCTTGTTTTTAAGTTTAAGTTTGATTTTTGCAAATTATCATCATATTCTCAAATCGAGAGACCCAGGACTATGCGATCAGTTTCTATAAGTTACATTGGTCCCGTGCGAGGTGTTCGTGCCTCTTACGGGGTCGTTTGATGGATGGTTTGGGTTTTCACCCTTTAACGGCTTGTTTTTAAGTTTAAGTGTTGATTTTTGCAAATTGTCGTCATATTCTCAAACCGAGAGACCCGAGACTACCCGATTAGTTCTTACAAGTTACATTGATCCCGTGTGAGGTGTCCGTGCCTCTTACGGGGTCGTTTGGGGGGCTAGTTTGGGTTTTCACCCTTTAACGGCTTGTTTTGAAGTTTAAGTGTTGATTTTAGCAAATTATCGTAATATTCACAAACTAGGAGACCCGTGACTATGCGGTTAGTTCCTACTAGTTACATTGGTCCCGTGCGAGGTGTTCATGCCTCCTACGAGGTCGTTTGGGGGATGGTTTGGGTTTTCACCCTTTAACGGCTTGTTTTTAAGTCTAAGTGTGATTTTTCAAATTATCATCATATTCTCAAACCGAGAGACCCGGGACTACACGGTCAGTTCCTACAAGTTACATTGGTCCCGTGCGAGGAGTTCGTGCCTCTTACGGGGTCGTTTGGGGGCTGATTTGAGTTTTCACCCTTTAACGGCTTGTTTTTAAGTCTAAGTATGATTTTTGCAAATTATCAGCATATTCTCAGACCGAGAGACCCGGGACTATGCGGTCAGTTCTTACAAGTTACACTGGTCGCGTGCGAGGTGTTCGTGCCTCCTACGGGGTCGTTTGGGGGCTGGTTTGGGTTTTCACCCTTTAACGGCTTGTTTTTAAGTCCAAGTGTAATTTTTTCAAATTATAGTCATATTCTCAAACCGAGAGACCCGGGACTATACGGTCAGTCCCTACAGGTTACATTTGTCTCGTGTGAGGTGTTCGTGCCTCCAACGGGGTCATTTGGGGGCTGGTTTGGGTTTTCACCCTTTAACGGCTTGTTTTTAAGTTTGAATGTTGATTTTTGCAAATTATCATCATATTCACAAACCTGGAGACCCGGGACTACGCGGTGAGTTCTTACAGGTTACATTGGTCCCGTGCGAGGTGTTCGTGCCTCTTACGGGGTCGTTTGGGGGTTTGTTTGGGTTTTCACCCTTTAACGTCTTGTTTTTAAGTCTAAGTGTGATGTTTAGTAATTATCATCATATGCTCAAACTGAGAGACCCGTGACTACTCGATCAGTTCCTACAAGTTACATTGGTCCCATGCGAGGTGTTCGTGCCTCCTATGGGGTCGTTTGGGAGTTGGTTTGGGTTTTCACCCTTTAACGGCTTGTTTTTAAGTCTAAGTGTGATTTTTATACATTATTTTCATATTCTCAAACCGAGATACTCGGGACTATGCGATCAGTTCCTACAAGTTACATTGGTCCCGTGCGAGGTGTTCGTGCGTCCTACGGGGTCGTTTGGGGGCTGGTTTGGGTTTTCACCCTTTAATGGCTTGTTTTGAAGTCTAAGTGTTATTTTTGCAAATTATCATCATATTCTCAAATCGAGAGATCGGGGACTATTCGGTATCTTCCTACAAGTTACATTGGTCCCGTGCGAGGTGTTCGTGCCTCTTTCGGGGTCGTTTGGGGGATGGTCCGAGTTTTCACCATTTAATGGATTATTTTTAAGTCTAAGTCTAATTTTTGCAAATTATCATCATATTCTCAAATCGAGAGACCCGGGACTATGATGTCAGTTCCTACAAGTTACATTGGTCCTGTGAGAGGTGTTCGTGCCTCTTACGGGGTCGTTTGGTGGCTGGTTTGGGTTTTCACTCTTTAACGGCTTGTTTTTAAGTTTAAGTGTTGATTTTTGCAAATTTTCATCATATTCACAAACCGGTATACCCGGAACTACGCGGTCAGTTCTTACAAGTTACATTGGTCCCATGCGAGGTGTTCGTGCCTCTTACGGAGTCGTTTGGGGGTTGGTTTGGGTTTTCACCCTTTAACGGCTTGTTTTTAAGTCTAAGTGTGATTTTTATAAATTATTGTCATATTCTCAAATCGAGAGACCCGGGACTATACGGTCAGTTCCTACAAGTTACATTGGTCCCGTTCGAGGTGTTCATGCCTCTTACGGTGTCGTTTGGGGGATGGTTTGGGTTTTCACCCTTTAACGGCTTGTTCTTAAGTTTAAGTGTAGATTTTTGCAAATTATCATTATATTCACAAACTGGGGGACCCAGGACTAAGCGGTCAGTTCCTGCAAGTTACATTGGTCCCGTGCGAGGTGTTCGTGCCTCCTACGGGGTCGTTTGGGGGCTGGTTAGGGTTTTCACCCTTTAACGGCTTATTTTTAAGTCTAAGTGTGATTTTTGCAAATTATAGTCATATTCTCAAACTGAGAGACCCGGGACTATGCGGTCATTTCCTACAAGTTACATCTGTTCCGTGTGAGGTGTTCGTGCCTCCTACGGGATCATTTGGGTGCTGGTTTGTGTTTTCACCCTTTAACGGCTTGGTTTTAAGTCTAAGTGTGATTTTTGCAAATTATCGACATATTCTCAAACCGAGAGACCTGGGACTACGCGATTAGTTCCTACAAGTTACATTGGTCCCGTGCATGGTGTTCGTGCCTCTTACGGGGTCGTTTGGGGGCTGGTTTGGGTTTTCACCCTTTAACGTCTTATTTTTAAGTTTAAGTGTTGATTTTTGAAAATTATCGTCATATTCACAAACCGGGAGACCCGGGACTACGCGGGCAGTTCCTACAAGTTACATTGGTCCCGTCCGATGTGTTCGTGCCTCTTACGGGGTCATTTTTGTGCTGGTTTGGGTTTTCACACTTTAACGGCTTATTTTTAAGTTTAAGTGTTGATTTTTGAAAATTATCTTTATATTCACAAACCGGGAGACCCGGGACTACGCGGGCAGTTCCTACAAGTTACATTGGTCCCGTCCGAGGTGTTCGTGCCTCCTACGGGGTTGTTTGGGGGCTGGTTTGGGTTTTCACCCTTTAACGGCTTGTTTTTAAGTCTAAGTGTGTTTTTTGCAAATTATAGTCATATTCTCAAATCGAGAGACCCAGGATTATGCGGTCATTTCCTATAAGTTACATCTATCCCGTGTGAGGTGTTCGTGCCTCCTACGGGGTCGTTTGGGTGCTGGTTTGGGTTTTCACCCTTTAACGGCTTGTTTTTAAGACTAAGTGTGTTTTTTATAAATTATTGTCATATTCTCAAATCAAGAGACTCGGGACTACGCGGTCAGTTCCTACAAGTTACAATTGTCCCGTGCGAGGTGTTCGTGCCTCTTACGGGGTCGTTTGGGTGCTAGTTTGGGTTTTCACCCTTCAACGACTTGTTTTTAAAGTGTTGATTTTTCCAAATTATCATCATATTCACAAATCGGGAGACCCGAGATTACGCGGTCAGTTCTTACAAGTTACATTGGTCCCGTGTGAGGTGTTCGTGCCTCTTACGAGGTAGTTTTATGGGTTGGTTTGGGTTTTCACCCTTTAACGTTTGTTTTGAAGTTTAAGTGTTGATTTTTGCGAATTATCGTCGTTTTTATCAACCGGGAGACTACGCAGTCAGTTCCTACAAGTTACATTGGTCCCGTGCGAGGTGCTCGTGCGTCCTACGCGGTCGTTTTGGAGGCCAGTTTGGGTTTTCACCCTTTAACGTCTAGTTTTTAAGTCTAAGTGTGATTTTTGAAAATTGTCATCATATTCTCAAATCGAGAGACCCGAGACTACGCGGTCAGTTCTTACAAGTTACATTTGTCCCGTGCGAGGTGTTCGTGCCTCTTACGGGGTCGTTTGGGGGCTGATTGGGTTTTCACCCATTAACGGCTTGTTTTTAAGACTAAATGTGTTTTTTGTAAATTATTGTCATATTCTCAAATCGAGAGACCCGGGAGTAAGCGGTCAGTTCCTACAAGTTACATTGGTCCCGTGCGAGGTGTTCGTGCCTCTCATGAGGTCGTTTGGGGGATGGTTTGGGTTTTCACCCTTTAACAGCTTATTTTTAAATTAAATGTAGATTTTTGTAAATTATGATTATATTCACAAACTGGGAGACCCGGGACTATGCGGTCAGTTCCTGCAAGTTACATTGGTCCCATGCGAGGTGTTCGTGCCTCCTACAGGGTCGTTTGGGGGCTGGTTTGGGTTTTCACCCTTTAACGGATTTTTTTTAAGTCTAAGTGTGATTTTTGCAAATTATAGTCATATTCTCAAATCGAGAGACTCGGGACTACGCGATCATTTCCTACAAGTTACATTTGTCCCGTGTGAGGTGTTCGTGCCTCTTACGGGGTCGTTTGGGGGCTGGTTTGTGTTTTCACCCGTTAACGGCTTGTTTTTAAGTATAAATGTTGATTTTTGTAAATTATCGTCATATTCAGAAACCTGGAGGCCCGGGACTACGCGGTCAGTTCCTACAAGTTACATTGGTCCCGTGCGAGGTGTTCGTGCCTCTTACGGGGTCGTTTGGGTGCTGGTTTGGGTTTTCACCCTTTAACGGCTTGGTTTTAAGTCTAATTGTGATTTTTGCAAATTATCATCATATTCTCAAATCGAGAGACCCGGGACTACGCGATCAGTTCCTACAAGTTACATTGGTCCCGTGCGAGGTGTTCGTGCCTCTTACGGGGTCGTTTAAGGGATGGTTTGGGTTTTCACCTTTTAACGGCTTATTTTTAAGTTTAAGAGTTGATTTTTGAAAATTATCATCGTATTCACAAACCGAGATACCCGGGACTACGCGGGCAATTCCTACAAGTTACAATGGTCCCGTCCGAGGTGTTCGTGCCTCCTACGGGGTCGTTTGGGGGGCTGGTTTGGGTTTTCACCCTTTAATGGCTTCTTTTTAAGTCTAAGTGTGATTTTTTCAAATTATAGTCATATTCTCAAACCGAGAGACTCGTGACTACGCGATCCGTTCCTACAAGTTACATTTGTCCTGTGCGAGGTGTTCGTGCCAGCTACGGGGTCGTTTGGGGGCTGATTTGGGTTTTCACCCTTTAACGGCTTGTTTTTAAGTTTAAGTGTTGATTTTTGCAAATTATCATCATATTCAAAAACCTGGAGTCCCGGGACTATGCGGTCAGTTCCTACAAGTTACATTGGTCCCGTACGAGGTGTTCATGCCTCTTACGGGGTCGTTTGGGTGCTAGTTTGGGTTTTTACCCTTTAACGGCTTGTTTTTAAAGTGTTGATTTTTCCAAATTATCATCATATTCACAAACCGGGTGACTCAGGATTACGCGGTCAGTTCTTATAAGTTACATTGGTCCCATGCGAGGTGTTCGTGCCTCTTACGGGGTAGTTTTGTGAGTTGGTTTGGGTTTTCACCCTTTAACGTCTTGTTTTGAAGTTTTAGTGTTGATTTTTGCAAATTATCATCGTATTCACCAACCGCGAGACTACGCAGTCAGTTCCTACAAGTTACATTGGTCCCGTGCGAGGTGTTCGTGCGTCCTACGGGGTCATTTTGGAGGCTCGTTTGGGTTTTCACCCTTTAACGTCTAGTTTTTAAGTATAAGTGTGATTTTTACAAATTATCATCATATTCGCAAATCGAGAGACCCCGGACTACGCGGTTAGTTCTTACAAGTTACATTTGTCCCGTGCGAGGTGTTCGTGCCTCTTACGGGGTCGTTTGGGGGCTGATTTGGATTTTCACCCTTTAACGGCTTTTTTTTAAGTTTAAGTGTTGATTTTTGCAAATTATCGTCATATTCACAAACCGAGAGACCCGGGACTATGCGGTCAGTTCCTATAAGTTGCATTGGTCCCGTGCGAGGTGTTCGTGCCTCTTACGGGGTCGTTTGGGGGCTGGTTTGGGTTTTCACCCATTAACGGCTTGTTTTTAGGTTTTAGTGTTGACTTTTTCAAACTATCATCATATTCACAAACCGGGAGACCAGGGAATACGCGGTCAGTTCCTACCAGTTACATTGGTCCCGTGCGAGGTGTTGATTTTGACATAGTTTCGTTTGTTTATTCATTAAATCCAACCCGTTTTAACATTTGAAATAAACTCAACAGCAGCAGCAAATTCCCAAACCGAACCACCAGCAAATCCGTTCCACCAATTTAACTAAATAAGCTAAAAAATTAGCCATTTTACGTTTGGCTACTTGTCGCTATTTCAGACCATTTTTCTATTTAATGCTATTACAAATTTTAAGAGAATTTGAGACTTTGAGACTAACCAGATTTCATTTGCATTTTGATAGCCACCCAATGAACTCTTCGTGCCGTGACTTCTTGAAAGTATCCCATTTTGGTCCAACAATGTCTGCAAATTCTCAAATCTTCTATTCTGAGTGGCATTTAGTTGTTCATGAGACGATATCTTATCTTTCAAGTTTCTCTGCTCTTCATTATGAGATTGAGACTGTGCTATGACTGTTGAAGTGTCAGAAGACTTATATTAGAAGATTTGTCTTATAAAAGACAAAAAGGATAAAAAGGGGAAAGAACTGAAACATACATGTGTATCCTTGCACTTATCATTCATCAAATCACCCAACAAAAGTATTAATCTCCTCATTGTGCCAAGAATTGTCCAAGAGCATCAATAAATGGCATTGACTCAATGTCTCCTGCTTCAAGCAGAAGTCCATTTTAACCCAACAAAAGTATGAAGCCCCTCATTGTGCCACAGGTTGCATATAGTTATTAATTTACCTATAGTACCAATTCTATGACACAAACATCAGGTGGACGTTCTTCCTAGTCCACCAGTATAGCTGTTACACGTTCAATCCAATCTTGAATGGCATCCGTGATATGAGGTGCAACCTGACCAAGGGAAGTAACATGTGAGAACATGAATATAAGTGACTGAATAATATAATAGATACATTTCAGCAACAATGAAAGAATCAGAACAGTTTTTTCAAGATAATCCCCCTTTCTCTCTTTATCAATGATAAACTAAAAGAGAAGAAAAGTAGTCAATACAATAAGTAAAAAAAAATCAAGATTGCACTAAACACTTCACCTTGAATTGCAGTTATACAAGCGTCAACACCATTTTTTTTCCACTAAACACTTCACCTTGAATTGTAGCTTATGTTAGTATTAATTAAAAGCATAATCAACAAATTTTGTAAAAGACAAACACGCAAATTAAAAATAAACATACCTAAGAAAATAACCTTCGCCATTCCCTAAAAATAAACATACCTAAGTAAATACGATATCCATATGAACAACCCAAAAGCCATTCACTAAAATGGCATTTAATTCAAAAAAAAATATGAAGACAAAAGTACACATCTTATAATGAATACAATTAAGACTTTATAATGTTGCAAACACTCAAGGCACACATTCCGACATCATAAGTACATACATTTGCTATCTAGTATTAGCCCAGTAGATCACAATAAAACTTTTAATGTATTATAATACTTTTTAAATAAAAAAAGAGTCGTAAGGACAACATATCAAGCAATCCAAATGTATGTATCAAACAGAGTACCACCAAAACAACCACATATCTGCCAAACTAAGAATCAATAATTGCACAGACACTAATTTAAGCTGAAACTAACTTTGATTACCAATTAATATAAACGATCCACATATAAAAACGTATACAAATACATGTAGGCATCTACATTTTACATTCGTATATGTATGTGTATAATATGTATGTGGTTGGGAAATTTCAAGAGAGGCAAGATTAAATAGAGTAAAAGATCGATTAAGAAACACTTAAGATCTACACTGATTATGCTATCAAATACAAAGCGTAGACTATAAATGGATACAAATTAAATCAAACTAATGTAGATGTTCTGTTTTTGTTCTCATTAAAGACACTCAAATGGTTGGGATTTATGATCTTTGTGTTCTCTTCTCATTGGAGATCAGTTCTATATGAAGAAATAAAGAGAGAGAATGAGGTTACCTGAGCCGGAGAGAGAGAGAAAGCTGAACGGAGCTGCGCTGATGGAAAGATGATCGGCCGAAGAGAGAGCTGATCGGCCGGAGAGAGAGAGCTGAACGCAGAGGTTAGAGAGAGGGGTGAGCGAGGAGATCGGGGAGAGCGGGAAGATAGAGGGGGGGATTTTATATTTTAATGAAGTGTGCTTAATTTTGGCACACTTTAAAACAGTGCCAAATTTTGGCACTGTTTTAAGGTGTGCAAAATTATCTTTAAACCATGCCAAAATCTGGCATAGTTTTAAACTGTGCCTGATTTTTAATATCAGGGTGTGCCAAAATGCTCTTTTTGGTGTAGTGTATATATATGTATACAAGAGAAAAGAGAAAATATGAAATGGGTCAGAGCCCGATTGTAAAAACAATTTAAAATTAGTTTAGCAAGTATTTAAAATGTTTACTGGATAATGCAACAACATATTAGTGCGACACTCCCTTGAGAAATTCTCACCTCTCTTCTAATGTGCACACCTATCGCACTAATCTTCCTAATAGTTTGACTTATCTTATCTTAAGTTGCTCGTAAAGTTTTAAACTGACAAATTCAAATGTTTAAGAGGTTAATTTTATTTAACAGCAAAGTTCTCATCTAAACCTTATTTGATACTAAGGTTTCTCAGTAATATATTATACTTTTCAAACACGTATCCCCAAGTTGAAATAATTATTCATTTCTTATTTACCATAGACACAGTAGGTAGTCCCCAAATTCCAGATTTAAATATATATATATTAAATACTCAAATAATATATATATTTTTTACGACACCCCACATAACAATTTTGGTGCGGGCATACTCTGCTATCCAGTCCCCATATCACTCGAACTAAGGGGAATACAAGTTCGGAATCACTCTCGAACTGTATTGACACAAAACACATACAATATTGAGGCGAAGCATAGTTCCAAGTCTCTAAGAGGTCAGCACATACCCTCACCTCTCTTAGGACCGTCTGACTATCGATCCGATAGCCTGTACCAAGGATTTCTATCTTCTAGGGTACGAGTCAATATCCCCCATAAAGGTTCTATCGATATAAGGTTGTCCCAGTGCGGTAACCTCAGGGATAGCAAGTAGCGCGGGCATGATTTTTACACGTATATAGTATATGCAACAACACAGTCATATAAATATACTACTATTACCATCTCAAATTTAGGTACACTCTCACGACCCATAATTATGATTTTTATCCTTATTACTCGTTATTTAGTTATCACGTATAATGGTTTGTCTCTTATTCTAGTTTGTGGGATTATTCCAACTTACTACGTAACACTCATGGATTCCTATCTCTCCAAGTGTAATTTCATCAGGTACTCATTTATTTTACAACATAACTTTCTTACGAGTCTCACCCTTTAACACAAGTTCCCATTGTCCCTTATGTGTAAAACATCCCCCCGTGAGAAATCCCCAAATTTAGAAAGTATAAAAATAAGGGGTATTACATTAAGCACTTCGGGATTACCTTAATATGTGGGGTGAGGCACTTCTGACTACTTATTATATTCTTAATAAAATACCTTTTAAGAAAAATGATAAAACTCCTTATAAAAAGGTGGAAAAATAGAAAACCTTCTTATAAACACCTTTAAGTGTGGGGGTGTCTTGCTAAGGTTTCAATACCAGTACCTAAGAGAACTAAACTTAGCCCCAAGACTGTTGATTGTATTTTTATAGGTTATGCTAAAAACAATAATGCATATAGGTTTCTTGTAATTGATTCTAAAAATTAATGTATGGATAAAAACACTATTTTTTAGTCAAGAGATGCTGAATTTTATGAGGACAGATTTCCTTTTAAAGTGAGAAGTGAAAGAACTAGTAGTTATGTTCCTGTGGGCCCCCGTCTTAGAAATGAATCTCCAAATTCAGAAGAAATTAAAATTAGAAAAAGTAAAAGACCTGGGATAGCTACTTCTTTTGGTCCTGAATTTTTAATATACTTAATGGAAAATGACCTCGTCACTTTTAGTGAGGCAATGTCCTCACCCGATTCTATTTTTGAGAAAGAAGCTATCAATAGTGAATATGATTCTATTATTTCTAACAACACGTGGGAGTTAGTTGACTTGCCTAAAGGATGTAAAACTATTGTATGCAAATAGATTTTTAAAAGAAAATTAAAAGATGATGGTTCTACTGATAAATTTAAGGCAAGATTGGTAGCTAAAGGCTATAGGCAAAAGGAAGGAATTGATTTATTTGATACTTACTCTCCTGTTACTAGAATTACATCTATTAGGATATTAATTTCTATTGCTTCATTACATAATCTGATAGTTCATAACATGGATGTTAAAACGGCTTTTTTGAATGGAGATCTTGAAGAAGAAATTTATATGGATCAACCCGAGGGGTTTGTAGTCCAAGGCTTAGATAAAAAAGTTTGTAGACTTAAAAAATCATTATATGGACTGAAACCAGCTCCTAATAATGGCATAAAAAATTTGATCAAGTAATGATCCCCAATGGTTTTAACATTAATGAAGCGGATAAATGTATTTATAGCAAATTCAATGATAGTTCTGGCGTGATTATTTGCTTATATGTGGATGATATGCTTATTTTTGGAACTGATATGGATGTAGTTAATAAAACTAAAAGTTTCCTTAATAAGTAATTTGATATGAATGATTTGAGTGTTGCTGATGTTATATATGGAATTAAAATCATTAAAAATTCTGAAGGAATTATTTTAACCCAATCTCATTGTGTAGAGAAAGGTCTTAAAAAATTTGAACAATTTAATTGTATTCCGACTAAGACACCTTATAACCCTAGTTGTCACTTAAGGAAACATTATGGTCCTGGTGTATCATCATTAGAATATTCTAGAGTTATTGGTAGTCTAATGTATCTTATGAACTGTACTAGACCTAATAATACTTATGCTATGGGTAGACTTAGCAGATATACTTGTAATCCTAATAATGAACAGTGGTATGCTTTGATTAGAGTTTTGAGATATGTAAAATGCACAATAAATTATGGCATTCGTTATGTTAGATATCCTATTGTAATAGAAGGTTTTTGTGATGCTAATTGGATTTCAGATAATGATGAATGTAAGTCTATGAGTGGCTATGTTTTGCCTTGGCAAGAGACGCTATATCTTGGAAATCTACCAAGAAAATGTGCATAGCTGGATCCACTATGGAGTCAGAGTTCATAGCATTGGATAAAGCAAGAAAAGAGGATGAATGGTTAAGGAACTTCATATTAGATATTCATTTATGGCCTAACCAGTTTAAGCCTTGTCTATTCACTGTGACAGTCAAGCAGCGATCGCAAGAGCACATAATAACTCCTACAATGAAAAGTATAGACATATTAGGAGGAGACACAACACAGTGAGACAACTATTGAAAGATGGAATTATAGCAGTTGACTATGTCAAGTCAAAGGAAAACCTGGCAGATCCATTGACTAAAGGTCTAGCGAGAGAGCTAGTTTATCAAACATCGAGGGGAATGGGCCTATAGCCTATTAATATCTAAATCACCTATAATGGAAACCCAACCCATATGGCTGGAGATCCCAAGATCTGGGTTCAATGAGATAACAAAGTTATATGAGTGAGTTGTGGGCGTACAAATTTAAGTTTTACTTAAAACCCATTCCTATGATGTAGTACCTCTGCATCGATGGAGGGTGAGATTTAATCTCTTAATGCTTTCTATAGCTGTTAATCACTGGGGTGTGAGATACAATACACTCTTGATAGAAGCACCTATACGACTGTGGTAGTGGGGCCGCTTTCTATGAGAATTAAGGTTGATTCTCTAGAGCACTCAAGAAACTTGGGCATGCTCAAAGCCGAAATGAGCACAACTACTCGATGATGATTTTTGGGAGTCACATGTGTATTCTATTGACTTAAGTTTACAACAACGGTGAAATAGTTCAAGACATCAGTTTACTATCAACCGGTAAACTCAATAGATTAACACAAAGCAAAAGCTCAAGTCGAATTACACCTTCGCTATTTACGTCACTCCTTATGATACTCCAGAGTGTCTTTTTATATTTATTTATTTATTTCATTCATGTGGGGAATTGTTGGGTATAAGTATATATCTTTATTTTGAATGAAGTAAATAAGTTAGGCTAAGTGTCCAAGTGGTAAGGTAATGGGGGTGTGTGCTTGAGGTCATGGGTTCAATCCCTAGGACGCACACTAATTATTAAGGGTCAAAGATTGGGCCTTGGGCATTTTTAATTAACCCGTTTTTAAGACTTCGACTGTTTCTTCCATCTGTTAAAATATAGTTGTTAGTGGAGAGGTTAGTGGGTTAGTTGCCTACAACCACTACCCCCGTTGTTGACCTTTTCTTATATAAAACACAAGTTACAGCTTTGAGAAACACACTGAAAAAATCAACTCTCTCACTTTCTCGACAAAACTAGTTTTTTTATTTTCTACCATACACTTATGTCCGTTATTCTTTTTGGAGTGCTGGAGTATCCTCAGTGTTCAAAGATTTAACACGAAGCTGGTGTTTAAATCTGATCGTTAAATTCTGGAAGGTGTATGTTCACGAGGCTGATAGCTAAAAATATTAACGAGCAATTTCACTTTTAGGAATTTTTGTTAAACACAAACCTCGATCGATAAGTCCTTCCAATTTTATCTATTTCATATTTGGGTTTTTTCATATATTCAGTAATTACTATTTCCAATAATTTGTAGACTGCGGTGATCTCTCTGGTGGTATGGAGTTTACTACGGGTTTAACTATAGAGGGAGCGTGAAACATGAGGTGCTTCTATAGAAACAAACTTTAGCGGTTTACATGTCATTTATATCCCCTACCAAGGGCGGAGATAGAGTTCTCGAGAGGGCTGGGCTTATATTTTTGGATGACTGTACTTACTGATCTCTAGTGTTACATAGAGAGACCAAAATGAATATATATAAAATTGAGAACAACACTAATGCCTTTATCATTATATTCTACAAGGGGAGGCACAGTCCATGCGCTTGAGATATAAAATAATCTTTTAATCACAAAATATAAATATCATTAATTTTATATAATTAACAAGGGTATTTGTATAATTTTTCAAGAATTTTTTCCATAAGGAAAATATAATTTAAGAAAAAAACATTGTCACTATTAATATATTGAGATTTCTCTATGTAATTCGAAAAATAGAAATTGATGTTTTTTTTATTGTTAGTTTGATTATTGTGGCCATTTTATTATTTCAGCTATAAATACAATAAAACTCCAATCTATTGGTGAAGCTTAGGATATAATGACAAATTTGTATATTTTTAAATTTTGCATTCTAAACATAATAAATATTATAAGTTTTCAACAACTATATAAATAAGAAAATTCATATAAGGCTTAGTTTTTGAGTTCATGATTTTTTTCAAAGCAAAGTCTAAATGGCTATAATGCAGAAAAAAAAATTCCAACTCTCACGTTCCAAATTAAAATTCTAGAAAACTCGTCCTCTTGTAAATTTGAGAACATGATGCTAAATAAGTTAGGTAGCATGCCCACCTGTAACTATTTTCTAGTTAAGTAAGTTAACTTGACCTCTTGTAAATATGATATATATTGACTAACATCTTTCTCAGGGTGGGCTATACAGACCAAAATGGGTTAAATAAGTTTTGATGCTTCAAAACTTTTTATTCTAGAACTTTTCTACCCTGGGCTACAGCCCTAGTCTGCCCAGGGTTGCATCCGCGCCATTGTCCCCTACGACGACAGGAGTTCTAGTTGTGATGTGAGTTCTGGGAAGCCGTATATAACTTGTGGAAAAGTAAGGGGTAAGGACGTGCATGGGTCTAGTTGTGATGGGAGGAGCATTAAATGTGAACAACAAATAAAGGTTTTTTGTTTGTATCAACATGTCAGAGTTGAGAGGTTTAACAGTCTTGTCCCATCCAAGGCAGGAGGGGCTCTTGTTGTGAAACTAATGGGGTCTTCTGTTGATAAAGTTAACACGGTGTCAGACCGAGATTTACTTGCGGAAGATCTTGGTGGTTTTTGGTCAGCAGACAAATGTCTCAAGTCAGGTACGAGTAACACCTTTGATGTAAATAGGGGTGGGTGTGTCAGTATAGAGTTATCTAATGGAACTTCGGTAAAGGAGAAGTGTTTCCAGGATGTACACAGGAGTAAATTCATCCATGAAAATGAGGAGACTGGATTTAATGCTCCAGTTTAGCTAAATCTGGGGAGATTGGGATAGTGTCAAAGAAAGAAGGCAGCGGAGAAGGCAGTGGGAGGGAGTTTGGGATAGGGATGGCAACGGGTCGATTTGGGGTTGGGAAAATCATTCCATTCCCATTTTCATTAGAAATATAATTCCCCATTCCCACCTCGTTTCCCGTTATAATGGGTTTGGGAATCCCTGTCCCCATTTAAAGCGAGTATCGATGTCCCCATGGAAAGTCATTTTTTTTCTTTTTTTAGCACCTAAGTAAAATTTTCATTTAACTTACATCCCAATTAGAAATGATTAAACACAAATAAAGTGCAATAGTTCAAAATCCAAACTTTGCAACTCCAAAATATCTAAAATAGTTTATAGTTTTACTACATAACATACAAATCAAACAAAGTGCATTGTTTCAACATAACCAATCAACAACTAGTGTACTAAATCACTAACAAAACAACAAACAAAATAAATTCGGAATATGATCCTAGCCTTGATTGCTTCTTCATCCATTCGTCCTGTTAAACTTTTCCTTCCATTAATCACCTCAACCATTTATTATACAACTTTCAACCTACACAAGTTACACGAACTATTACTTTACAATAATATAAACAAATATAACTAAACTAACAAGTTCAATGCTAATGTAATAATTAAATTATTACCTTACATGGGACTCATTCTCACGATTTTCATCATCATCCTCCAATATATTAACTGGTGTTTGATTAGAAGCTACCTCATTTGTTGGAGGAGTTGATTGTGTATCCACCATTTGCGTTGGAATCTCCTTTGATGTAGACATTTTTACCTATACAAATTTAAAAAAAAAATTACAGTTAAGTATACATTATTACATTATCTGTTAAATCTTTAAAAAGTAGTATATCTAATAAACCCTAAATGAATCATAACTATATATTTTATTATATAGACATTAAAATCACCACTCACTAACTATTGAAATCAATTAATATTTTTCAACCATTCACTAACTATTAAAATCAAAATCAGTGATCAAGTCAGTAATCATATCCTATAGTGAGGTCTATTTTTGCACGCATATACATAGATAGAAAGCGATGGAAAGAAAAAGCGAAGCGAATAAGTAATGGTTACCTAATAATAGGGTTGATCTCCAATCTTGATGAGTGGTATTAGAAGAAGGGTGGAGAGATTCAATATCGATGGTCATGGAAACTGATGTGGCTATGGTAGTGACGACTGATGTGATTGTGGTGGTGAGGAAATCGATCTACAAACGAATCCAAATCAGAGAAGGTGAGGAACTCCATCTACATCGACGTGGGAGGCGCCAGCGTGGGAGATTTTCAGAGAGAGATAAGGGAGGCCATGGGAGATTTTGAGGGAGAGATGATGGAGGTCGTGTATGATGAGAGTGAGATGTTTATCTTAGTAGGGTTACACTAAAAAAGGGCCCCTTTCTCATTTATTTATCATATCTTATATATTTTTTTTATAATATAAACATATATATTTTATTATATATTAATAATTCGGGTATCCCCGTGGAGACTTGGGACTATACCCAAAACTGACCCGAAATTTGTTGGGGAATTTTTTTGGATATCCGCGAGGACCCGAATTTTCATCCTTAGTTTGCTACTTGTTAATGGCGGTCTTTTTTTAAGGCTATCTTCAGTGGAGAGGCTAAAGAAGATGCAAGTTTACATTTTACGGATTAAATTTTTTGGACATTGTACACAATAGGAGAGGCTTGTTGCGAATACATGTGGTGAGGTGGCAAGGTTGGACGAACGAATATCGGTCGTCCAAGGTTGGACGGATGAATGGCACCCGTTCAGCTAGCTGTTATCCTTTTCAAACGTAAACATCCTTCTATTACCTTATATTCGTTATAACACCTAAATAATTATAAATTAACCCCTATAAATACCAAACCTCCCCATTCATATTTTCATACCAAATTACTCCACATTCATATTTTTCAAACTAAAATCCGTATTTCCATACCAATTACAATACCCCTTTGTTCTTATATAGTCAATTTTATCATCCAAAATGCATGCAATTCAAAGGAAATGGTGTGGGAAAAACTCAAAACCAAATGAAAATCCACCCCCACCACCAAGATTACCAATCATGTATATAAATTTAATTCACGTGTATGACGAAAATACACCACATGCAAGAGATGCAATAGTTCATCCTAATGCGCAGGCAAACGAGAGTCAATTTCACATGCGCGGTAGTATCAAAGGTCCGATTGATGTGTATGCTAGATTAGCCGATGTTCCGAAAGTGCGATCTGTCATTGGCAATTTCGAGTTCAGTCATTTGTTTATGGAAACTTTTCATAACTTGGACAATCAAATGATGGGAGCGCTAACTAGTAGGTGGTCGGAGATAACACTTACATTTCAACTACCGTTTGTGGAGTTGCGAATCACCCCTTTCGATTTTATACATTTATCCAGTAATATTTGAATATCATGCTATGCAATTTCTTTATGAAATTTTCAGTACTTAATACTTTATAAGTTTATCCGATTTTAGGAATTCAAATTGCAATCCACCCAATTTTGTCCCACTTTTCTACGAGTAGTCCTTATACTTTGGATGAAATATTCTAACTATATTTTTTCGGAATAGGCCACCCAGAGCACAAAGGATAGAATATATCGTGCAGAATGCTAAAAACTTACATGTTACAGTGGCGTGCTCCAGAGCATAGATTAGAGAGCACATAACAAATCGCTCAATCTTTTATTATTTTTGTGAAGAGCTCCCTATTTTTCCCGATATGCATTAATTCAGTGTTTTTGGATTGGGTCCCATTTTTACACGACCTCAATATATATATATATATATATATATATATATATATATATATATATATTGTCGATAAAACATATATGTACTTATTTTTTGAATGTATAAATTATTAATGACATTTTATTTTAATTTGCAGTACCTCGGCTACAAGTATCTCCATATGATGGCTCCAATCTTCCATGACCACGCAATGGAAAGATGGTCGTATATGTTATAATGGGTGACAAATCAATGTGGCGCTCTAATAGGATAACTGTAATTTAGATATGCTTCCATGCAGGAGCAACTAGAAATGCGTTCTACCGAGCTAATTATATGGCAATCGTTAATGGGATTTCCTGAAAACAACTTAGAAGGCCCTGGAGTTGCATATGATTTGGCTGAGAGACGATACATGATTTTTTATTGTGAGTAATGTGGAACTTGGTATTTCAGATACTGCTGCTACCGTCAATTGACAAGCTATATTGCTATTCTCGATAACCCACCCTATCCAATGTCATTCATTCCACATCAGAAATTGGTAACCTGCAATTTCTCATGTCATAATGTCATCGCAGGAGGAATGACTTACATATTGGAAAGTTGCGGGTAAGGGTGCAATTATACTCGTAGTTTTTCAGTGGTAAAACCACGACGGGTTTGGGTTTGCATCGATTGTACCACCTGATGTACGGGTAATAATTGCACCATCAGATAGATGGGAGGCTCCATATACGTATAACACACAGGGAAAAATATGTTATGCACGTGCTACCAATTTTAAAACAAATTGATAGACATAGAGGGAAAGTGGAGTGGCTGGTATAATCGAAAAACACATCTTTATTTCAATATTCTTTTTAACGTGAGATTCTATGTGCATCGACGAGGTTATTCATGTCAATAATCTTACTGTGAATCCTTATACTGAGCTTTTTGGAACAAACAATTCCCAATTGAAGCGAACAACAAATTTGGTAAGTTTGTCTAATATCATCCATACATAGAATTACATCCTTGTTATGCACGGGTAGTTTATAAATAAAATCCTAGGGGATGTGATCTCATTTCCATTTTCGGATCAAAAGAAATTCGGATAAATTCATTAGGTATATTTAATCTCTCTCTCAAAATTTAAGACTTGTTTACATATCGCTGGATAATCACTGAGTCGAACTTTCTCTTTAAGATTCTAATATAAGGATATATAGGAGTAATTATTCTAAGTTTGTATTTATCAAGGCTGGTTAGGGAATACTAGTTGGTTAACATAAAATTATAGGGTAGTGTAAATCACATAATTATATGGTATCAACAATATTCTAAGAAATTACATTGTTAAATCTTCCAATAGGTTTTTGACTTAAGATGTTGGCTAGCATCTACTTTTTTCAGGATGGTTTATTTAATTTGAGTCGATAATCCTCAAAATTCTATTCACTCCTCTGCCTTAAATTCAAATTTTCGTGCGTGAAAATGTACCTTAAACTTTTGTAATCTAAACTCACCTTTTTGGATTTTTTTATCATCCAATAAAATACTTTCGGGTGTTACTATATTTACGTACAGGATAGAGTAAAGAGTAACTAGGAATTTCCCTTAACTTAAAGGGTTACAATATACTACTTAGAATTCTAGAGGGTCATAGGGTACCATATTCTAAAAAAATTTACCGAGAAACAACGTACATATAATTCTAAATTTAAAAATTGTCTATCCCAAAATATTCCTTATTATTCGCGGAGGGATTTTGTATAAGTTGAAAGTACCATGGACTATATAGAATCAGGGCAGGTTAACGGTAAAGGAATAAGAGTCTAAAGTTCCATAAGAAGTTTAATTTCAAAACGTAGGTTATCGGTGTAGTCACAAATTTTATATGTATTGGGTTTATAATATATTGGCTCAACTAGAACACACATAACACCTTATAGGTATTAAATAATTTTCCTGGATAAATCTGATAGGTAATAGAACTAGTGCACTTACTAATACTAAAATATCCCATATATCTTGACTGCCTTAATTCTATTGTATCTTCCCAATAATTTCTTAGGTCATAAAATAAGGGAATGAATGGATATTCTAAGGCTAAGGGTTTCTGATAAATCGCGAAATAATATAAATGTCTTGTTGAGTAAGATTAATAATAATTTATTCCGAATAAAACTATGGCGAGATCAGATAGATGTAACAATAATTCAATGAAAAAAGTATTCCAGAATTCATATGATGATGTTACTGGAATTAAAATATCAGGGTCATAAATTTATGGTTACGGATAGTTCCTTAAACAAGATAACCAACAATTATCTGATCTAGAGGCTTTGGGTTAATAGAAATATAAGTAACAAATCAATACAAAACTTTTGGAGATAAATCAATCCAAATAATTGGAGATAATCAGTCCTGATAGCTGGAGATAAAGTAACATGGTCAAGCCAAAACTCCTAAGAGAGGCATAAATAAAACTAGGCACTCAATAATCTAAGACCTACACGTAAATAATACTATCGTGGGTACAACGGTAGTGTATTTATTGGTTATATTGTATGTTGTGTAAGAAATAGATTCAATAGAATCTGGTTAACTGGAACATATTGTTCCAAGATAAACAAAGGGGTTTGAAATCATATTAAGTGTAACATATTCTGAACCTCACAAAGGAGTTCATAAAGTATCAAGGTTTATCATATAATGATATGGGCATTTCCTGAAATAATACTGAGTCAAAATCACCTACCATGGGTGAAAATTTATTTTGCTCATTAACTAGATGATATAGGTTTCAAAGTAAAGTTTCTTTGAAAATATGGTTTATTAAAACAATACACTCGTGGTATCAAAATCATATAAAGGTTTTCGATAAACTTCCATCTGGTCACAACTAATATAGTTGTTTATGGATAAGAAATTACATTTCACTATAAATTCCATACTCTTTTAGGAAATATTAAAAAAATTCAGTGATATCATGAATCACTGTAACTTCGAAAAATAATTGATAATGGTTATAAAATATATGGTAGTTGTTCATCAATAATAATTCAATGTCAAGGTTGTGGAATATATTGTTTGTGGAATATAATTTAATAAGTGATGCCATTAAGTCTAAAGTTTAGAACGATTCAACTTAACCTTTGTAATACTTCTAATTTTTCATAAAGACATTTTTCCAATTCTCATAAAAGATCCATTTATATTTTTCCAATATAATCTTATTCAGGTACCGTTTAACATAAGAAATCTAGTCTCGTAATCTAGCGGGGATAGTATACAGTATAACGAGCGTACAATGCGAAAAACGGTTACAAAAGATCAATACAGAATTGTGATAACTTTCAAAGATGAAGATGAATGATTTTGGAATTCCAAATGAAGTAAATCATTTCGAGGAGAGTCGATGAATAGTTTAGATAGAAAAATGGTGTTGTATATACGGACTTGCAAAGTATATTGTATACAATCCCTTATTAAGATAATTTTCTTAGTTTATCTCTAAATCCTCAATAATATCTTGATGATCGTAAATCCTTAATGATTATTCCTAGTATATAAAATTCGAGTATCCGCCTCAATCATAATTTTTAAATTTATAACTCCAAAATATTTCTCATAATCATTTAATAATCTCAACCATGAAACTATACTTCCTTCCCTTAAAATATTTTCCTAGGAAATATCCGACTATCTCATATTCTCATCGTGTAACATGAATATCAATATTCCTGATTCATGTTGAACCATCACATCCTTATATACTTGTAACTTGAGAAAACTTTCGTAATCACAATATTAACATAGGTCCCGCAGAGGCTAACTTAAGCTTGACTTTAATACCAACTTGTCACACCCTGATTTCTCGAGGATGAATGTTATCTTGAAATAATATTAAATCATAATTGATCCATGCATACTGATGATTGAGTAAACAACACCACCCCTCTAGGTGTTTGTGAGCTCAAATCAGTGATAACGATGGCATCACAGGAGTATATATATATATATGTGTGTGTGTGTGTGTGTGTGTGTGTGTGTGTGTGTGTAGGAGATGATGATAAGAGGATGAACACCAATATATATAAGTGGTTCAGCCAATTAGGCCTACGTCCACTTTGCAAGTGAGTGAGTAAGGTCACTGAAATAGGGCAATAACGGCCATAGATACAATCTCTCAAGCTTTCTCTCTCTACTGTGTATAATTTGATAGAGTTTCAGCTAGGGTTCTAATTGTCTCTCTTCTCCATATAGGAGAAGGCAAGCATATATAGTGTGTGTGGGGGGGGGGGGGGGGTGATGCACCCTCCATGCATGCCACGAGCATGTGTGTACTGATCTGGCCAATCTAATGAAGATATTTGTCACTGTCACATGTAGATAATGATGACAAATTATTCCCTCACGTGAGGGGAACGATTCAGTTGTAACTGATTTATCATACGTGTTCCCGACTATACATGTGCGTTGGAATGCTCGGTTGTCTTCAATCGGTACCAACATCGGCCTGGGAAAGTACGAGGTTGGTGAAGTCTGGCAGCTGAGCAATTCGAGGTTATTCTCAATGATCTCGGCTCAGCAGGATAGCCGAGGTAAGGCAAGTGGAGTTATAATGTCGGCCTGGGCTGGGGTTATGTAGGAATAGCTGGAACGCCAGCTGATTCCCAACCGAGGCTGATTAAGATGATTGTGTAGTCTCTGCTTCCTCAGCTTATACCCAGCCGAGGTTGTTGTATGATGTCGGCTCTGGTTGACCTTATGGATAACTTTCCCCATGGATCACGAAGACCTCAGTTATTTGTGTGACTGTGAGGAAACTAGTAACGTCGGCCGTGGCTGACCTTTCCTAGGATGAGACCGTTGGTTGCTAATCTGGGGCCCTTCTAGCCTTGGCCATCTCCATGGCCGAGGTTGGTGCCTCTGAGTTGTTGGGTACATATAGGGTATATCAATCACCCCTAGCCCTTAGTTACCTATGTGAACAGGTGACTAAGGGATATGTATGTCCGAGGTTGGTTTTCTTTAAGTGCCAATATCTTCTTAACAAGTGTCAGCTTCTGAAGTGGATTGTGTGCTTAACAAATGAAATGATTGTGGTCTTTTTGTCTCTCAAGGCAATGATGGGCCTTGGGGTGCGTGCAAGTGAATTTCGAGGGTTTTAACCCTTTTCTTTCTCTTTCTTCTTCATTTCCTTTCATTCTCCCGCCTGAACCTTCTTTGCTTTCTCTCTCCTCCAGAGCTTGATCAAGGGTACATTTCGTGGATTTTTCTTGCTAATCTTCCTATTCTTCTCCTCGTACTTCATCAGGTATTGCTTGTTACCTCTTCTTTGCCATTTTTTCTGCGTTGTTCTTCTATTTGTTGCATTTTTTGGCGAGTTTATGAGTTTTTCGGTGATAGTTTAGGTTTTTTGGTGAGCCTATCAGTTTCTCAGTGGACTGTTCTTATTAGAAAGGTTTCGAATAACCACGTTTGATCTTTCGTTATTGTGTTCATCCTGTTTATTTTTAGCTTGAGTCCATAAGTGTAAGGTCGTCCCCATATGCTCAGACCCCTTTATCAACTCTTAGAGGAATTCCCTTCTCTCAGGGAGAAAACCTTAGAGAAGATTAGGCAAACAGAACGAGTCCAAGAGGAAGATCGTAGGGCAGAAGCATTCCCTCTCAGGCCCATATTCCCACCCCTCTGAAAGTGGTATACCCAGAGCCATCTGTGTCTGCAGAGGTCCCAGTAGAACCTGTTCCGATGCCTGAGTCTGAGTCGTCAACCTCAGACCCTATGTCTGTGGATTATTTCCAAGAGGCCATGAACTATTCCATTTGGATGGACTAAGCCCCTGTCCAAGCCGAGGTTTCCATTCATGTCTCGTCTCAAAAGAGTTCTAGCACCTCACATTCTTCCTCCGATGTCGAAATTATAGGACCTAGTGTGGCTGTTCCACCAATCCTTGACGCTATTCCCCTGTCGGACGCCACAAGAGTTGAGTTTGCTCAAAGGTTCCCTAGTAGTGCTCCATTATCTTTTCAAGCCGACGTTGACTGGGATGAGGATGATGGTAGCGAAAGTGATGTTGAAACCTCGGAGGCAGCCGAGATAGAGAGCACTGTTAGCAAAATCGACCTTCTAGCCTTCAGACATCTATATTCTATAAGGCCATCCATAAAACTTAGGAGACCTCTAAGGGATGAGAGGGCATTTGGCGGACGAGATGGTGAGATCTGCTTATATGAGCAGATGTTTAAGTTAGGATTTTGTCTTCCCATTCATCTAATAATTATGGATATATTATCCTATATTAACTTGGCTCCTTCCTAATTATCACCCAATGCCTGGAGGGTGATAATTGAAGCTATAGTCTTATGAAGGGCAGTCCATCATTTAGACCTTCCCGTCTAGGTCTTCCCAGGGTGCTACGTCCCCTCCTCTGCCAGGAATCATTCGAGTTACTATCACTTTTTAGCTCGGAAGTCCAATAAGAAGATGTTGTAGGTTACTCAAACTTCGAACCATAATTGGAAACCCCGATACTTCTTCCCTTCAGGGCCATATGAGTTAGGTCCTTATGCCCCCTCATCATCCTTAGAGCTGAGAATACCCCTAAGATGGGGAAATGTGACAATGGTATCTAGGGCCGACCCTGGGCTAAGACAGAATAACCTTCAAAAGGTCAAAGACCTTTAGGATCAGAGGTAACATGGTCTGCTGGACAAGTACGGGAATTTGATGACCCCCTACTATCTCTCTGAAACTGGCCTTGGGGGGAGTCCTCTGACCGAGCTCCATAAGTTACTTTATCATTTCAATAAGTTACACCTCTGAATTTGTAATGCCTTTGATCTTTTAACTCAGATCTTTCTATTTGCAAAACGTCCCAAAGGAATTTTTGACGACCGTTGGGAGATGGCAGCCCCCAGTCTTACAAAGCTTATGAAGAAAGCAGGTCTAGATGAACCTCCTCCCCCTCTAAATACTTCAAGGGCTGAGGCCTCCAAGAAGAGGAGATCTACTGAACCTACCCCTGAGGATCAGAGGCAGAAGAAGAAAACTTCAAAGGGGGATCATTCTATTCCTATCTCTTCTGAGGACGTTCTAGTTTCCCGTCTGAAGCAACTGAAGATTGGCGGCAGTCTTATTAGCCAGAGTTTGAAGGCCTTGGATGCTATCGGCAGCGTCATGACTGATTCTGACAAACACTTCTGTCGTTCTCTAGATACACCTCTGCTAGCCGAGTTTGCCCTTCATCGATCTATCTAAGTAAGACTTTTTGCTTTTATTTGAACAAGTGTAACCTCGTCTTTAAATTATACCAAATCTTGAACTGACATCCCTGTACGTGTTCTGCAGGGTCTCCTCACCATGCACCAGTTTATTGACTGGACTTTAAGGAAACTTCCTCTGATTGAGAAGGGTAAAGAGGCCCAAAAGACCGAGGCTGTTCTAAATGCTAAAGTGGAGCATTTGAAGGCTTCCTTGGAGAAGTCTGAGGCCAACATTAAGCGGTTGGAGAAGGACATAGAAAAGCTAATGAAGGATCATAGCTCTGTCCTGAAGACTTAGGCTGACTCTCTTCAACACAAGGTCGATGTCGCTGTGAAGGCTGCCTTGGCTGATGCCTTAGAGAAGATTTTGGAGGACTACAAGGTCTCTGATGAATTCGTCAGCTTTGGCTTTGAATACCTCGAAAGGGGTGTTAAGGCCACTGGAAAATGGGCTGTAATGAAGGTGAAAGAGTCAGGGAGCCTAGTAGCCTCTACTTTATTGGTTTGGGTTATGTCGATCCTTAGTTCGCTCAGGCCTTACAAGAGGTCGAGGAGGAAGGAGGCGCCGCACCTACTGAAACTGCTCCTCAAGAGGATACCAGGACTGAAGACGTTGGTCCTCAAGATGATGGGATAGAAGTGACCAATCTTGGCCAGGGAGATGGTGGCATGGCTACTAACCCTGAGATTGTAGATACTTAAATTCATTTTGTGAACCCCTTGTAATTCTCAACATTGATCTGTAACTTCTTATGATAAATTTTGTTACCTTTTGGCTTGTAACTCTTAACTTAATGCTATATCAATCTTTGAAGGGGGATTTCTTTCTTAGTTGCTGAATGTTTCTTTGAATGGTTTTCTATATCATGCAATGTATTTATGTTAAGGCCTGAATTCTCAACATAATGGTGTCTTCGTGAGCTTTATAACATTGTCTAAGGTCTGAGGTCATCCAGGTGTGATGTCTTACCTCAGACCTTGTCACCAAATTATGATGTTATAAGGTCCGAGGTCATCAACTAAGATGTTATCCCCATAAATAATTTTTTTACCAAATTAATGATGTCTAAGGTCTGAGGTCATCCAATGTGTGATGTTCAACTCAAACCTTATCACCAAACTATGATGTTTAAGGTCTGAGGTCATCCAATGTGTGATGGTCACCTCAAACCTTGTCACCAAACGATGGTGTTTAAGGTCTGAGGTCATCAACTAAGATGTTACCCTCATAATAAATTCACCAAATTAATGATGTTTAAGGTCTGAGGTTATCCAAGTGTGATGTTCACCTCAGACCTTGTCACCAAACTATGATGTTTGAGGTCTGAGGTCATCAACTAAGATGTTAACCTCATAATACATTCACCAAATTAATGATGTTTTTAAGGTCTGAGGTCATCCAAGTGTGATGTTCACCTCAGACCTTGTCACAAAACTATGATGTTTAAGGTCTGAGTTCATCAACTAGGATGTTACCCTCATAATATATTCACCAAACTAATGATGTTTAAGGTCTGAGGTCATCCAAGTGTGATGTTCACCTCAGACCCTGTCACCAAACTATGATGTTTAAGGTCTGAGATCATCAACTAAGATGTTATCCCCATAAATAATTTTTTTACCAAATTAATGATGTCTAAGGTCTGAGGTCATCCAATGTGTGATGTTCACCTCAAACCTTGTCACCAAACTATGATGTTTAAGGTCTGAGGTCATCCAAGTGTGATGTTCACCTCAGACACTGTCACCAAACTATGATGTATAAGGTCTGAAGTCATCAACTAAGATGTTATCCCCATAAATAATTTTTTCACTAAATTAATGATGTCTAAGGTCTGAGGTCATCCAATGTGTGATGTTCACCTCAAACCTTATCACCAAACTATGATGTTTAAGGTCTGCGGTCATCAACTAAGATGTTACCCTCATAAAATATTCACCACGTAAATTAACCAAGAGTTAACACATAACTGATCTTCTCATTAATAATTTCCTCACAAGTTGACACATTTACATAGGAATCATTGCAACATTTTATGTAATACTTTTTCAAATGATCAGCATTCCATGGGTTGGAAAAAGGTTCCCCCTTAAGGTTTTCCAACCTGTAGGTCCCAGGTACAACCTCTTCGATCACATTGTAAGGGTCATGCCAATTTGGGTGAAGTTTGTTTGCTTTTTGCAACGTCTTCTTCAACACCAGATCTCCCATGACTATGGTTTTGATTTCACCCTTTGATTGTAGAACTTCGTTGTTCTCTGTTGGTAGGCTGCCTGTCTGATCTCTGCGTCTTCCCGTCTCTCTTCAATCAGATCTAAGTCTAGTCTTATTTCCTCCCCATTCTTCTCAGGGTCATAGGTTGGGTGGGGAGCCCTATCTCAGTTGGTATGATAGCTTCGGAGGTGCTAATATAAATGGGGTTTCGCCCGTTGGTATCCTAGCCATTGTTCTGTAGGCCCATAACACAACATAAACCACTTCAGTCCATCTTACCTTTGCTTCTTCTAACCTCTTGTTGATCCCGTCGAGGATTGTTCTATTTGTGACTTCGGTCTGGCCATTTGCCTGAGGTCGGCTAGGAGAAGAGAAAAATTGCTTTATCCCAACTTTTTCGCAGTATTTTTCTAAGGAAGGATTCTTGAACTGGGTGCCATTATCCGAGATGAGGGTGTTTGGGAGATCATGTCTGCATATGATATTCTTTTAGATAAATTGGAAGGTCTTCTTCTGTGTAATCGTGATCATCAACTCGGCCTCTACCCATTTGGAGATGTAGTCACTAACAACTATCAAAAACCTGTAGTTGTTCGCGGCTCTTGGTAAGGGACCCACTAAGTTGATTTCCCATACTGCGAATGGCCAAGGAGAACTTATTGACGTCATAGGCTGATGAGGTTGATGGGGGATGGTGGAAGATCTTTGTCATTTTCCACACTTCTTCACATAATTTGCAGCATCCTTGGCCAAGGTTGTCCACCAGTATCCCTGTCTAATAATTCTCTTGGCCAGAGGTCTACCCCTTATGTGATCGGAGCAAGAACCCTCATGTACCTCCTGTAAGACGCAAGGAACTTATGTGGGATGGACACATCTGAGGAGAGGTAATCGAAATCCTTTCTTATATAGGACGTGTCCTATTATTGAGAACTTTGTAGATCTGTACCTTAATTTCCTCCTCTCTAGCTTTGATTCTGGCAATTCTCTGTCTCTGATATATCTGATAAGGAGATCGATCCATGAGTCCCCTAGGTTCAAATTGAGGCAAGGGTTACTAACCTCTTCTTCTTTAATAGTCGCCTTGGGCAGGATATCGACTGGAACTGTCCTTCTGATGTTTATCCTTATTGTTGAAGCCAGCCTTGTTAGTGCATCTGCGTAGCTGTTATTTTACTGAGGTATTCTCTTCATCTTTACATCTTCGAAACCTTCTAATATCACTCTTACCCTCTTCAGGTATTTGGCCATCCTTTCATCCTTGGCCTCATAATCCCCCAACACTTGGTTAATAACCAACCTTGAGTCACTATGAAGTAGGAGTCATCTTACCCTAAGGGTCTTTGCCAAAGAGAGGCCTGATATCATGGCCTCATATTCTAACTCGTTGTTTGATGCCTTGAAGTTAAACCTTAGGTCATATTCAACGTTGGTACTATCCGGGGCTGAGAGTATTAGCCCTGCATTGCTTCCACTTTTGTAAGCAGACCCGTCAACATAGAGGTTCCAGATTACTTTATCTGATGAGAAGCTCCCTTATAACATGATTCCTTTCTTAAAGAGGTGCCGATCTTCCTCATTCTCAGCTATTTCATTTCTGGATCTGTTGGATACAACCTCTTCCGGGTATCGAAAGACGTTATTATTTGATCCCTCTATTGTCTATAAGTTATTCTCAACCTCGGCCTCTTTTCATGTGAACTTAGCAACAAAATATGCAAGTGCTTTCCCTTTAATGGCCACCCTCGGTTGGTAAGTAAGGTCATACTCTCCCAACTCAATAGCCCATGTCATCAATCTACCCGACTTCTTAGGTTTGTGGAGGACCTGTCTTATTGGGGAGTCAGTGAGGATGACCATAGAATGGGCTTGAAATTAGGGCTTCATCTTCCTGGAAGCATGTATCAAGGCTTAGGTCAACTTTTTCATCCAAGGGTAATTCTGTTCAGGCCTTTGAAGGGCCTTACTGTTGAAGTATACAGGCCTTTGAATCCCAACATCCCCCCATACTATGGCTGCACTTATAGCTGATTCTGAAACTGCTAGATAAGCATACAACTTCTCTCCTACTATAGGCTGAGATAAGAGCAAGGGAGATTCGAGGTAGGACTTGAGTTGGTTAAAAGCCTCATCACACTCTTTGTCCCATTCAAAGGCCTTTCTAAGAACCTTAAAGAATGGTAAACACTTGTATGTCTCTCTAAAACAAATCTGTTGAGTGCAGCTACTATTCTCGTGAGCCTATGAACGTCCTTGATACTCCTTGGTGTCTTCATGTCAAGCAAAGCCTTGATTTTCTCAGGGTTCGCCTCTATTCCCCTTTGATTGATAGTGAATCCAAGAAATTTCCTAGCTCCTACCCCGAAGACACACTTCACGAGATTGAGTTTCATTTCGTATGAGTCCATGGTATCGAAGGTATTTTAAAGGTCTGTCACGTGAGTACAAGCCTTTAAGGTCTTTGTCAACATATCGTCCACATACACCTTCATAGTCTTGCCTATTTGATCTTCAAACATCTTATTCACAAGATGTTGATACGTTGTTCCCGTATTTTTTAACCCTAAGGGCATAACCTTATAGCAATATGTCCCCTTGTCAGTTATGAGGGTTGTCTTCTCTGAGTCTTCAGCGTCCCTGAAGATCTGATTGTAGCCTGAATACGCATCCATGAAGCTCATGAGCTCATGCCCTGTAGTGGCATCTACCATATGATCGATCCGAGGTAAGGGATAGCTGTCTTTTGGGCAAGACTTGTTCAGGTCGGTAAAATCTACGCACATCTTCCATTTTTTGTTGGCTTTGGGCACAATGACTGCGTTTGATAGCCACTCCGGGTATATGACTTCCCTGATAAACTAAGCCTCTTCCAACTTTCTAACTTCTTCCTGGATGACGTCGTACTTCTCCCTAGAGTACACTCTTCATCTTTATTTGATTGGCTTAGCATCCTTAGTCACATTGAGTTTGTGGCACATAACCTCAGGATTGATGCGAGGCATGTTCGCGTGTTTCCAAGTGAAGACACTCTGCCTCTTCCTCAAAATTTTTATCAGTTCTTCCTTGATCTCTGCTTTTAAGGCTTTATCGAACTGGACGGTTTTTTTTCTTCGTCCTCATTGAGGACGATGGATTCTACCTCTTCCGCGGCCTCTCCTTTCTTTAATTTTGTTTCATCTTTAGGGTCAAGTGTATCGATGTTATACGTGGTAGTTACTCTCTTATGGGCCTCTCTCTCTTCGGCTGAGTTGAAGTAGCATTCTCGTGCTATGGTCTGGTCACCCTGCACTTCCCCTACCCCATAGGGGGTCGGGAATTTTAGCATCTGGTGGACCATCGACGGAAGGGCCTCAAACTCCTTAAGGGCTACTCTTCCTATGATGAGGTTATAGGCCGAGAAGACGTCTTCGTCCATAATGAAAAAATTAATCTTTTGGGTTAACCTCTTAGGCCACTCATCGCCCATTCGTACGTCCATCTCATACATGCCCAATGGATGGACCTTTTCACTGTTGAAGCCCATTAATGGATGATGATAGGGTACCAGCCTAGCCCTGCTAAGGCCTAGGCTTTTGAAACAGGGCCAGAACATCACATCTATTGAACTTCCTCCGTCTACAAGAATTCTTTGTACCTCGCATACATGCACCCTTTTTGTGATTACTAATGGGTTGTCACGCGTAGCTAGGATACCTTTGAAGTCGAGTCGAGAGAACCCCACTATAAGATTATCCATATCCACCTTCTTTCTCTTTTGTTTAGTGTCTGAAGACGTCAGATTTACCACTTCTAGTTTGACCACTGACTTGGCCTCTGCCACATGAGCTTTTCAGTAAGCCACTTCAGAGCCACCCCCTATTAGTCCTTCTCATATGGTGTTAACTCTAAAGGAGATTATAAGAACCCTCTTCACTGGGGTGTTGTCATCTTTTGGTGGGAGGTCTGGATAGTCCTCGTCATCACCTTCCGAGTCATCGTCTCTTCTTGCTGGAGTATCATCGTAACATCTCTCATTTTTCCTCTTTTTAGGGTCATCTCTTCCCCTCTTAGGGGACTTGCCATCAACATACTTCCTCAACTTTCCTGATTTTAACAATTTCTCGATCTCATCCTTTAAGGCGAAGCACTTGTCTGTAACATGGCCATAATCTTGGTGGAACTCGCGCCACAAGTTCTTATTCCTCTTATATGGAGGAGCCTTTAGCTTCTCTGGCCATCTCGGAGACCGATCATTCTTAATCTCATTGAGGATGTGTTAGTAGCTCACAATGAGAGGGGTATAGCGTGCGAACTTGTCGTCAGCTGACCTCTTTTTTTCGTCCTTTTTTTGGAACTTCCCGCTGCTACCGCCATTCTCATCCTCATATTTTGCAACCATGGCCTCTTCGGCATTCATGACCTTACCTGCAGTTGCCAATAACTCTGCCATTGACTTGGGAGGTTCTTCTGCGAGCTTCCATAACATCTTCCCTTTCTGGAGACCTCCTATGAGAGCGGTCATAGTTGTATTCTCTTTGTAATCTTTAACCTCCAGTTTTTTTTTGTTAAATCTAGCGATGTAGTCTCTTAGACTTTCGTTCTTGCCTTGCTTGACGTACAATGGATGGGTGGTCTTCTTTTGAGGTCTTACCCCGAAAAAGAAATTGTGAATGAACCATTCAGCCAAGCCCTTAAAGTTCTCTATTGAGTTCTTTGGAAGAGAAGTAAACCAGATGTGCGTTGCTCCCGTCAAAGTCCCAGAGAAGGCCCGACACTTCATCTCATCTGGTATTGAGTAAATATCTGCCGCAGACTGGTACATCTCAATATAATGTACAGGGTTGGTGCTACCATTGTACTTGGGAGACACCGTAGGTGGATTGAACTTGGCAGGGGTTGGGAAGCTCACTATCTTAGCCACGAACGGAGAGCCTTCTGAGAAATCTCTTTGCAGTGGGTCCTGGCTTTTGATGAGGTCTCCTATCTTTTCCTCAAGACGTTGGATGGAGTCATTCCAGGTTCTTTCAATGTCATCCTAGCCGAGGTTGTTCCCATCCACCTCCAAGGGGTGGACTGAGGATTCCCCAACTGCAGCACAACGTCGGTTGTTGACCTCTTCTTGGTATCTACCTCATCCTGTGTTAGGTCGGCCTTGATGAGGCCGATGTGGACCATCTTTCCTTTGTGAGACGACTACACTTATCGACCTTGATAACCTCTATCTCAGGTCATTTACTGGGCCAAGCCTTTCAAAGGCCAACCCTCTGCTCAATCGATCAAAAGCTGACCCTTTTTGCTGGGCATCTTCACCTCTTCTTCCCCCACAAAAGAGCTTGTAGAGTAAATGAGATTTGTACCTTATTGGACCTCTTTCAATGGTGAAACAACTCCACACAAAGGGTGAGGCCTGGTTCACCACCAGAGTCTCCGTTGAGGTTAAGCAGAAAATGAGGAAGAGATAGCTTCTCATTCCCATAGACTGCGCCAAAATGATGATGCAGTAAACAACAACACCTTTCAAGGTGTTTGTGAGATCAAATCAGTGATAACGATGGCATTACAGGAGTATATATGGATGTAATCATATATATATATATATATATATATATATATAAGTGGCGCAGTCTATGGGAAGGTCACTAAAATATAAGTGGTTCAGCTAATTAGGCCTACGTCCACTGTGCAAGTGAGTGAGTAAGGTCACTAAAATAGGGAACTAACGGCCATGGATACAATCTCTCAAGCTTTCTCTCTCTACTGTGTATAATTTGGCAGAGTTTCAAGTAGGGTTATAATTCTCTCTCTTCTCCATGTAGGAGAAGGCAAGCATATAAAGTTCGGGGGGGGGGGGTGATGCACCCTTCATGCATGATATGAGCATGTGTGTATTGATCTGACAAATCTAATGAAGACATCTGTCACTGTCACATGTAGAGAATGATTATGAAATATTCCCTTATGTGAGGGGAATGATTCGGTTCTAACTGATTTATCACACGTGTTCCCGACTATGCATGTGCGTAGGAATGCTTGGTTGTCTTCGATCGATACTAACCCCGGCCTGGGAGAGTACGAGGATGGTGAAGTCTGGAAGTTGAGAAATCCGAGGTTATTCATGATGATCTCGGCTCAACAGGAAAGCCGAGTTAAGACAGGTGGAGTTATAATGTCGGCCTAGGCCGGGGTTATGTAAGAATATTTGGAACGTCGGTTGATTCCCAGCCGAGGCGGATTAAGATGATTGTGTAGTCTCTGCTTCCTCGGCTTATACCCAGCTGAGGTTGCTGTATGATGTCGACGTGATGTCGGCTCCGGCCGACCTTATGGATAACTGTCCCCATGGATCACGAAGACCTCAACTGTTTGTTTGACTGTGAGGCAACTAGTAACATCGATCGTGGCCGACCTTTCCCCAGACGAGATCGCTGGTTGCCAATTTGGGGCCCTTCTAGCCTTGGCCATCTCCATGGAAAAGGTTGGTGCCTCTGAGTTGTTGGGTACATATAGGGAATATCACATACTATGCTAATTAAGAATTTACAAAAGCTAAAACGTCTTACACTCTAGTTCAAAAGGTTAATTATTCTATAATTTCTCTGCATATCTCAAACTACTGTAGTATAATTCTTGAAGTATTTGTCATTTCCTATTCGTACCTGGGAAAATAATTGCAAGGAAACGAATCAACAAAATTCCTGAATAGGCTCTACCAGTTCTATAACAAGTATAAATATACTGAGAGTTTGGTTAAATAAATGGGCCAACTAATGAATAAACAAACACCCATTTATCCAATATTCTATTTTTTGTAAAATGCCAAGCCATCGGCACTCCATGCCAACCCTACTCATCCAAACCGAGATTCGGTGGATCCAAACCCGATTTAAATCATATTATCTTATTTTTAAAGGTTCGCGCTACCGGCACCCCATGCTACCCCATTTTTAAATGGGTGTTTGAGTGACTAAATAAGTTAAATTAAAAATAGGTGTATTTTTTACAATATATATATATATATATATATATATATATATATATATATATATATGGGTGGTTGGTGGGGGTGGGAGGGGTGAGTTTATACATCAATCTATCCATTTATTTAACCAATTTGTTTGTTTTATTATTTAATCCTAACAACTAATGTGACAACCCAGTTAATATGTATTATTATATGTAATTTTTATTTTTATTTTTTTTAATTAAGTCCTATATACTATTCAACCATTATTTAAGTTCTATTTTTAAAGGTTCACACAGTAAATCTTACTGTGTGTATAGTTTTTTTCCTTGAAATATTATGGACTCCATAGATCTTGTTTGATAAATATATGGATTTCATTTTCCAGTGAACACAATAAATTTATAGTTTTTGTAATATTAATACAATATATGTTACTATTTTTAAAAATGTCAAAGATATAAAACTATTTCATTTTCTGGTGCAAATAGTAAATTTTACAATAAATATTTATATATGGGTTTATACATTAAATGACCCATTTATTTAACCAATTTGTTTGTATGATTATTGAATCCTAACAACTAATGTGACCATCCAGTTAGTATGTATAATTATATGTAATTCCTATATTGAGATTCTTTTAATGAAGTCCTATTGACTATTCAAGCATTAATTAAGTTTTAATTTTAAAGGTTTACAGCGTAAATATTAATGTCTGTGTAATTTTTTTCATTGAAATGTTATGGCCTCCCTGGATCTTGTTTAATAAATAAATGGATTTCATTTTTTTGTGAACAAAGTAAATTACTATTTGTGAAAATGTCACAAATATAAGACTATTTCATTTTCTGGTTCATACTATAAAGTTTACTATATGTGTAATTTTATTTATTTAAAATTTTATAGGGTGCATGGATCTTGTTTGATAGATCTCGGTGAGCAGATTTTAAAAATAGTAATTTTTCAAAAAATTGATTTGGTTAATCCGAAGTGATGATCATTTGAAGATTAAAAAAAAGGAGGAAAAAAGTTCACCCAACCTCCCAGAAGCAGTTACGGATGGTTGGCTTTAAACGGGTAAAATTGTGAAAAAAATTCCAAAAAATTAGGAATGTGACCTATTTAATGGTTGAAAAGTCAACGAAACATAATTAAGAAAACTTTATTCTTATGGAACCTACATATAAATAACCCTTTTAATATTAAATAATGAAAATTTAATAAGTCATTTTTCTACATTAGCCCTTATAATGATAAGATCCAGAAGTTTATAGTTTCTCTTCTATACTGCGTCATTTTGTAATGGCAGTTCTAGTAGTTTCTCACCCAATGTATAGTGGTGCCACCATTAGTCTATTCTTATAATAATTCGGCCAAATCATTTTTTGGGTTATTTCCTACGTTGAATGAAAGACAAGGAAATAAGATAAGTAGAAATGATTTTATCCTAGCTTGAGATTTAAGCGTTGTGTTAGATTTCATTCCTACTACAAGTATGTTTCGAAATATCTAGAATCCCTTTTTCTTATAAAAATAACCCATTTGTTTTCACAAATATAAATACCTTGCAGCAAAGTAGGTTGTTTCTTTTTAAGCTCTTCTTCTAGTTATTTCAATATACTACCACGTCCACGTGGACGACATTTCTGGCAATATAAAAAATTTGCGTGGGCATGGGATAGATGAAAATTTAATAAAGATTCTCGAAATTATTTTCACGAGGCCTAAGCAACCCTTTGGGTCCAAGTTGTATCGCAGTGGTAGAAAATATGAAGACCCCAATAAACCAAGATATATTGTTAGGATAAAGTTATCGTGCAAGAAAGAAAGAAAAAATCAAGAAAGTTTTATAAAAAAATGTGTTCCTCTCAAAGACATGAAATAGATTATTCACAAGAACAAAGAGGTTCATGAAGGAGTACACAAATAAGCAGGCAAGAGAAAACTAGAAAAAGGGTACCAGAAAGATGGTGTAGACAAAGGGAGAAAGGATATACGTGACCCTTCCTGCCAACAATTGGGGTATTGAGGTACACTTGTTTGTAAACGACCTACAATTAGTGTAAATATGAGAGCTGGGGTGAGACGTTGAAGTTGATAGCAAGGATTATTTTTCATTCTTTTAGAATTCTTCACTAATTAGATACATTTTTGTTATTGTTCTGAAATTTCTTATGATAAAGAGTGGTATTGTTTAAATTTAATGTGATATGCCTTTTAAGTTTGATTAGATAACTAGTATGTAACTCGAGCGATGCGCAAACATTTGTGACTTTAAAATTATGATAGCTTATGATGTCCAAACTATGTGTACTTTTAACACTAATGATGGTGGTACACTGAAAATATACAATGATCAAGTAATGAATAAAAAATTTGAAACAACAAAGTAAAAGAAAATGGCTAAATCAAGACACTTCGATAAATTTAGGCACCTTGATTAATTGTTATTGTATTGATAACATTGGGAAACATTATGCTTATTTTATGTGAATTTACAAATAAAATATTCATTTTCTCTTTTTTTGTGACATTTGATCAAATATTCCATGTTAATGACGTAATTAAAGGATAAACTAACAATTTAGGACAATGTACTGCTCCAAAACACTACAAAGAATATAAAATAAAACAACAACTCATAAATACAAATAGTCTAAGGGAAATTATACACTATTTGATTTACAATTTCTACTATGATGATGTTAGTATAGTAATTTAATTAGTTAACATTTTTGTTTATGATCTTTATAGTATTTTACCAAACAATTTACATCCGAAAGTAACTTTTGTGATTCCAGTTGATCCAAGAATGTAAAAAAAAAATTATTAATGGTTTATTGAATAAAAAAATACATTCTTCGTCATCCATTTTTTATCCCTTGGGCGAAATATTACTATACATAATCGTCACTTGCTATGTTTTCTTCAAAAGCTGAATATAAATGTCTTTATTTTTGCGAAAAGAATGTAGAGAACTTCAACAAATGGGTAGTGTCAAAACCAAAAATGTATCCAACATTCTAGATAATTATGAAAAAACTAAAGAAAATGATTTGAAGGATAAGCCACTTATGTAAAATCCATGATACCACATCACCACATATATGCCAAGAAACAACATAATCAGTGACTTAACTATTTAACTATAACAATGATAAGTATAAAAATGATCAGAAAACATAAAGAAAAAAACGGAAATAAAAATCCCGAAGGAAGATAACTTTCTTTCTCCTTCCTCCACAATCCCACATTCATACCTCCTCCCCAGATAAGATACTCTATGTACTATTGTACACTAATGAATTTTATAAAGATAACAACAACTAGCTTATATGAAATTTATAATGAAAATAAATAAAAAAACTCATCTTTCCAAGTCCTAAATCTGAAACCCATATATATAAGAACAATAATCAAATTCAGATGTAAATATATGGCAAAAAAATCAAACTTAAGATTTATTTAAAACAATTCAAATAATATAAATTGATAATAGTTGATAGAAATTAGGGGTGATAATTTTAACATGATGGAGTGATACGATTCGAATTTGGTCCAATATTTACACAATGTCATTTTGTGTCGTGTACGGGGGAGGTTTTAGGCATGTAATTGTGTCAAAATCATGACTTAAAAATTGTTAAAGAATTTCTATCATTGACAATCTCAAACTTATCCATTTTTTACTATATATTTAATATACGAAAATAATCAAAGAGATTAAAACTAATGAAAGGTTATCACTGGTGTAAAAACGTTGTATGTTAAAGGTTATCATTTTACCTAAGACACGTTTAGTAATAGTTATAAGTTATGCAAAATAAGGAATGTGATAACATGATTAATTAGGCAAATTAAGACACATGATAACTGTTATGTCTATTATTTATTAATAACAATTGTACAAAAATATGAATTATTAAGATAATTACAGAAATAAGACGGAATTACAGAAATTAACACTTACTTCAATTTGCAAAAATTATAACAAAATTAAATATAAATCTGAGCCCTCAAGAACAGTCTCCTTAAGGAAAATTTAGTCCCTCCAACATGCTCAAAGGTTATTAAATAATTGCCTCCCAAGATAGAACGAATTTCACGAATTAATTATGTAGCACAACAATAATTAATTCCAACGAACACAAATCTGTGTTAATACTCAACCAGAACAGTGAAATGATATGCAGAAATGAAGAAAACAATTTTCGGGATGAAAGAATATTTTCGGAATTTTTCTGGAGGGTTTATTTTTTCAGCCTATAAAACAGGAGGGAAAGGTTTGTATTTATAGCTTTTGAGTTGACTGTTGGAACAGTCAAAACCGAAATTAATAGTCAAAAACAGTTAATCTGCTAATTGTTGACCCTTGGCATTAATTGTTAAACAGTTAATTAATTATTAATTAATTCCGTAATTAATTAAAAGCCCAGAAAGTTTAATATTTCGGCCCAAAAATGTAAGAGAATTTTATAAGCCCAAGCCCAAGCCCGAACCGAACCGAACTGAGCCGAGCCGGTCGGCTAGACGGACGGCGCGCCGGCGCGTGGGCTTTTGACCCAATCTCAACACATGCAAAGTGTAAGCCATCTCCCCTTCAAAGAGTTGGGATACCCCAAAGCATCCAAGCCTTAGTCCATACTTGGGGTGTTATTAACTCATCAACTTTTTAGTACTCTTCCAATGTGGGACAAGAGTTAAAACATACCCAATTCATTAACTTTCATTGCTTTGTGAGTCACTTTGGGGACATATTTATCATTCACAACTTATTCCAATTGGACATATGAATATACTACGTTAATCTCCTTGCGTAGGTGAACGCGTTTGTATATGGTCCCACGATTTTCGTAGTGTGGGTCCCACTTAAATTTGAGCTCAAAGTTGCTCAAAATTCTGGACAGCTTTTTAAAACCTATTTAAGTCTAATTTTCCAAAAATTCCCGACATGAATGATATATCGATATAAATAAAACATAACATATACTAATGCAGATGCATACACATGTTGAGTAAAACTGAAGACTTATTGCATCGGGAGAAGTAGCCTAGTGGCCTTGAACTTTCCTTAGTGATATATTATCGGATTTACTTAGTTAATCAACAGACTTCACGTCCTTGAACCATCAACCATATTTGTAAACCTAGACAACAGTATTCACACAACAATTCTTCAACACGGTTGGTTCCACGTTTGTGTTCATTTTGGCCATGAACACCACTTGGTTCCGTGAGTATTTTAGAGAATATGCCTTTCATTATTCTCATAGAAGTGCCCCCCTTCTTACTCACGCATGTGACTTCCATAAAGATTATCCTGCAATACCCCACTTAGACGTACTAAGATATAGATGTCATTAAAAGCATAACTTATCCTAATTTCGCGGCAGATGTGCACTGTCTTATCTTTGGAATGGATAGGATTGAATATCCTCCAGTGCTTACTGAATACAACGTAGTTCGGTTTTCCCATTGAAGCTAGATCTTGGGATCTCTAGTCAGCTAGGTTGGGTTGCCACTATATTGACTCTTATTTATTTATAGGCTTTACACCCATTCCTCTCGATGATCTTTCAACTTGCTCTCGGTTTAAACCTTTCGTTAGTGGATCTGTTATATTATCTTTTGACTTTACATAGTCAATTGAGATAATTCCATTTGAGAGAAGTTGTCTAACGGTATTGTGTCGACGACGAATATGTCGTAACTTTTCGTTATATATGTGATTTTGTGCCCTTCCAATCGCTGATTGACTATCGCAATGTATACAAATTGCGGGCACAGGTTTAGACCAATTTGGAACATCCTCTAAGAAATTTTGAAGCCATTCAGCTTTTTCTACAGTTTTGTCTAATGCAATGAATTCAGATTCCATTATAGATCTAGCAATGCACGTTTGTTTTGAGTATTTCCAAGATATAGCTACACCTTTGAGGGTAAACACATACCCACTCGTAGACTTAGAGTCTTTTGTATCGGATATCCAATTTGCATCGTAATGTCCTTCAAGAACAGCTGGATATTTTGAGTAGTGCAGTCCATAGTTTTGAGTATATGTTGAATAACCCAAAACTCTCAATATTGCTTTCCAGTGATCTCTTCCTGGATTACTCGTAAATCGACTCAGCTTACTTATTGAGTATGCTATGTCCGGTCACGTACAGTTCATGATATATATTAAACTGCCAATAATATGAGAATATTCTAGTTGAGATATGCTTTCACCATTATTTCTTCCTAGATGTAAATTTACATCTATAGGTGTCTTGGTAGGACTAATATCATACTTCTTGAATTTTTCAAGTACTTTCTCTATGTAATGAGATTGAGATAAAATAAGTCCATACGATGTTCTAGAAATTTTAATTCCTAATATAACATCGTCGATTCCCAAATCTTTCATGTCAAATCTACTACTCAACATTTGTTTTGTAGTTTTGACAATTTCCAAGTTACTACCCATGATAAGAATATCATCAACATAGAGGCATACAATGACATATCCATTTTGAATGTATTTAAAGTAAACACATTTATCGCATTCATTAATTTTGAAACCATTTGATAACATTGCATTCTTAAATTTTTCATGCCATTTTTTAGGTTCTTGTTTTCATCCATATAGTGATTTAACAAGCTTACATACTTTTCCTTCTTGTCCGGGAGCTTTAAACTCTTCAGGTTGCTCCATATAAATTTCCTCGTCTAGTTCACCGATTAAGAATGCAGTTTTTATATCCAATTGATGTATTTCAAGTCCATTAATAGCAACTATTGCTATAAACATCCGAATGGACGTTATTCTTGTTACCGGTGAATATGTGTCAAAGTAATCCAACCCTTTCTTTTGCCTATAGCCTTTAGCTACAAGTCTAGCTTTATATTTATTAATTGATCCATCGGCTTTTAACTTCTTTTGAAGATCCATTTATAACCTAATGGTTTTGAACCTGGTGGAAGATCCACTAGTTCCCATGTATGATTTTGTAATATGCATTCAATTTCACTATTAATTGCTTCTTTCCAATTAGAAGCATCGGGTAAGGATATGGCATCTTTATACGATTGAGGTTCATTTTCTAGAAAATATGTTAGAAAATTCAGACCGAAAGAAGTCGAGGTTTTTGCTCTTTTACTACGTCTTGGTTCATCCCTTATTGATTCAATAGGTTGATGAGTACCACTTGTAGTAGCTTGATTCGTCCTTTTAGAAGGACCAGATTCTCGGGTCATGTTATACGGGAATTCATTTTCAAAAAATGAAGCGTCCCTCGATTCAATAACCGTATTTACATGAATATCTGAAATCTCATATTTACAAACTAGAAATCGATATGCACTGCTATTATTAACATAACCGATGATTACACAATCAATGATTTTTGGCCCTATTCTTACCTTTTTAGGTTTAGGAACCATTACTTTGGCTAAGCACCCCCACACTCGTAAATATTTATAGGAAGGTCTTCGACCTTTCCATAGTTCATAAGGTGTCTTATGAGTCTTCTTATGAGGTACTTTATTTAGAATGTAATTAGCAGAAAGTAAGGCTTCCCCCCACAAATTTTGTGGAGCTCCTGAACTTAATAACATTGAGTTCATCATCTCTTTCAAAGTACGGTTTTTACGTTCAACAACACCATTCGATTGAGGAGAATAAGGAGCGGTTGTTTGATGAATAATCCCATTTTCAGAACAAAATTCCTCAAATGGATATTCATAATCACCTCCTCTATCACTCCTAATAGCCTTTATCGTTTTGCTTAATTGATTCTCAACTTCATTCTTATATTGTTTAAATGCAATAATAGCCTCATCTTTACTACGTAACAAATATACATAGCAATATTTTGTGCAATCGTCAATAAAAGTAATAAAATACTTTTTCCCACCTCTAGTTTGAACAAATTTTAATTCACAAATATCTGTGTGAATTAAATCTAAAGGTTCAGTTATCCTTTCAATAGAATGGAAAGGTAATCTAGCTAATTTAGATTCCACACAAATTTTACATTTATGATTTTTATCAATATTAAATTTTGGCGAAAATTATAAATTAATTAATCTACGCAATATATCAAAATTAACATGTCCTAATCTAGCATGCCAAATATTATATGACCCAATCAAGTAAGAAGAACTAGCAATTTCATTAATTGAAATAGATGTTTTTGGGGTTACAGTAAGAACATTGGGTTTAAAGATCCCCTCATTTAGGTAGCCCTTTCCTACATACGTGTCATTTTTAGACAACACAAAGCGATCAGACACAAACACAAGCTTGAAACCATTTTTAGTCAGGAGAGATCCAGAAATTAGATTCTTTCGGATATAAGGCATGTGAATAACATTGTTGAGAGTAAGTTCCTTTCCAAAAGTCATTTTTAAAATCAATCTTTCCTTATCCCACCACCTTAGAAGTGGAAGAATTTCCCATAAAGAGATTCTCCTCATTTTCCAAAGGCTAATAGGTGGTGAACATCCATTTATTTGCACAAATGTGTCGTGTGGATCCAGTGTCCACCCACCATTCCTTGGTATTTCCATCCAAGTTACATTCAGAGACCATGACAGAAAGATTCATATCCGCCAAATCATTGGCGATATTCTCACCCTCAGTTACAATTGCTTGAGGGTTATTTCGATTTTGCTTCTTAGGCTTACGACACTCGCTTGATCGGTGTCCAGGTTTACCACAATTGTAGCATTTGCCTTTGAACTTCTTCTTGTTCTATTTTGAAGTTCCTTCCCCATCATACTTTCGTTTGTTCTTCTTAGGACCTTCAACAATGTGGACCTTCGTTTCCATTGGATTCTTCCCACTTTTCTTTTGAGACTCACGGTTGTCTTCTTCGATTCTCAGCCTGACAACTAACTCCTCCACATTCATCTCCTTTCGCTTGTGCTTGAGATAGTTTTTGAATAAAGTCCAAGATGGTGGCAATTTTTCAACAATTGCTGCAACTTGGAAAGTTTCACTAATTGACATTCCTTCAGCATGAATGTCGTGGAGGATCACTTGGAGTTCTTGCACTTGTGAGATCACTTATTTAGAATCAACCATTTTGAAGTCCAGAAAACGCCCGACGATAAATTTCTTCATCCCAGCATCTTCAGTTTAGTACTTCTTTTCCAAAGAATTCCACAATTCTTTGGATGTCTTGATAGTGCAATAGACATGATACACTGTCTTGTCCAAGTAGGCCAAAATATAATTCCGACATAGGTAGTCCGAGTACTTCCAAGCATCAACAGATGCAACCTTTTCAGCGTCATCTCCCTCTTAAATAGAGGGGCAATCTTCATATACAAACCTACCTAGTTGGCAGGTAATGAGATAGAAGTACATTTTTCCTTGTCAACGTTTGAAGTCAGCCCCAATGAACTTTTCAGTTTCTCCCCGTGTGGCATAGATACGGGTGCAGTCACATCTATGTTGGTGGCAGTCACTTTAGTAGGAGTAGTGTTCGTACTTTATGATTCCATTTCTGTTACAAAAATAGAATTTTTATCAATGATAAAATTCATATATAATGAATTAATCAAAACATAATACAAAATTTTCTGCACCAATTTCCTCCAAATATAATTCACAATAAATGAATTCCAAAAGAATTCCAATTAAAATTCGGAATGAAACTACTATATTAACATAAGTTTATACAAAATAAAATCTGTGTCACACTAATTTTTAATAATAAAAAGAATTCCGTACAAAATAGAATTATAATTTAAAGATTAAATTTTTTGTACATAAACAAATTTTAATAAAAATTTACAAATAAAATTTTATTTTCTAAAACAGAATATAAAACCAGTATATAAATTAATTTCTGTACCAAAACTGTTTTATTAATTTCTGTAATAAAGCAATAAATTAATTCAACTTTTCTGTCAAAACAGATTTATTTCCAATAAAAAAATTTTGGATTTTTTTTTTGTACACTACAAAATAGTAGAACAATATAAATTTGCCTTAAGATTGTTATGTCTACTATTTATTAATAACAATTGTACAGAATTATGAATTATTAATATAATTACAGAAATAAAACAAAATTACAGAAATTAACACTTGAATTTGCAGAAATAATAACAGAATTAAATATAAATCCGAGCCCTGAAGAACAGTCTCCTTAAGGCAAATTTATTCCCTCCAACGTGCTCAAAAGTTATTGAATAATTACCTCCCAAGATAGAACGGATTTCACGAATTAATTGCGTAGCACAACAATAATTAATTCCAACGAACACAAATCTGTGTTAATACTCAACCAGAACAGTGATGTGAAAGCTGTGGATCCCCGTATTGGAAACTCTTTAAAATTATATTTCCTTTTCTTGTTAACTATGCGGAAGCGTAAAATGTGATGGTTCAACTTCAAATTAAAATAAAACTGAGTGAAATTAAATTAATCCATTAAAATCAATTTCACTTAAACCAAGTAAATTCATCCAAGTCCTAGAATTTGCCTAAGTCATAATTAACAATATTCCAACGTTAGGTCAAACCAATTTTAGTAAAAGACTTGATATAAATAAACTTTACCCAATATTAATTTAGCACCAAATTAAATTAAGTGTGATAATTTAAACCAAATTTTATCTTGAATTATCCTAAGCATGCATTCTAAATTATTATGCAAGATAAAACAAATCAATCACACTACGCCGCGATGTACGAGGAAAAACCCAAGACGGGAAACAACCTCGGACGGCCCTAGCCACAAATCCACTAGATACGAAATTTACAAATACAAGACAGAAAGGCTTACATCACACGACTCGATTCCTCTCAAGCCTTGACGCTTCTTCTTGTAGATACCTCTTCCTAGCGGATAAGCACGGAGCTCCACCGTGGTCTCGGAATCCACCGATCGGACTTTGTATGGTCACCGTCACCCGAACATGAAGCCTTTCTCTAAGTGGTTAAAGTCACAACAAAACTCTTCTTCTTTCTTTATGGGATGTAGAAGCAAAACTCAAAACTTCTCTTCTTCAAATCGGTAGATAAAATCCAGTGCCAAACACCAAGAAATTGATATGTATATATGTGAACTTGGATAAACAATATGGGTGTAAAAACTAGAGTGGTAAGTGAATTTATCTTTGAAAATTAACACTCAAAACTTGATCTTTTTCTCTTTTTAATTTTTCTCTCTCAACACTCTCTAGGAGTTAGTAGGATATGAAAAAGATCCATTGGAAAAATGGTTTCCCGCACATCACAAAGTCTGAGAAAAATCAGTTAAGAAACAAGTGGGAAAGTGGGTGAAAAATTGTTTCCGCCTGGCATCTCGTTCGAACGACATTCCGTTCGAACGAGACTTCTAACGAAGTTCCAGATTGAACTCGTTAGAAATCTCGTTCGAACATACGGTTCGTTCGAATGACATATCGACCGACATTTCAAAGGCCTATACTGGGAACTCGTATGCAAACTCGTTCGAACAACATCTGGTTCGAACGACATCTGGTTCGAATGAAAACTCGTTCGAACGACATATCAAACGATCTTTCAGAAAGTTCATAAATTTTGATTTTAGCCCAGAAACATTATAGACTTATATTAAAGTTTTAATTAATTCTTTCTGAAAATAAAACACAGTTTTAATTAGACCTAACACCCAATAAACTCGTTCCAAGCTCCTATATATATAATATTGCATTCATACCTTGGGAGCATGGAACCATAGTTGATGACGTAGAAACGAGGCACGCAAACCGGCATATTGATGCAGCTTTATACTCTTTGCCTCTACGTCTTCAACAAGCACTTCATAGGCTTGAGAATACTGCAATTAAATACAATCCTATAAATAAATGTTTTTGTCCGGAATTGAGCCAAAACGATATATGGACTCCATTGGAAATTTGTGTCCTTACAAATCCCCCCCTTTGGCTATTCCGTGAAAAAAACCAAACAAAAATCCTAAAGGGCCGTCAAGCTCACTAGACTCAAAACATAACCCACTTATACTTGACTCAACCCAAGGATCAAATGCTTTGCCATTGAAAGATGTCGCTTTAGAAGAATTCCTGCACACTTAAGCAAACTCATCAAATGCATAGGGAATATCAAAGTATTTAATCCAATTAAAATAAATACTCCCCCAAAATTAATTCTCCCCTTTATCAAAATGATTAACCCAAGAAGGTAGCTACTCCCCCTAAGTTAAATCTCCTAAACTTAGATAAGATTATAATAGGATATGATACCATTTCTCCCCCTATCATTCTCCCCCTTTTTGTTTAGGAATAGGCAAAGGATAAAGAATAAATATAAAAGCACATAGGCAACAAAAGCATAACTAATCCAAGATAGATACCAAAACTAAAGTATATGCAGAGAAGGACTAGAAAGCAAGGCAAAGGCAAAACAAAATAGCATATATATATGTACTAGAAATATATCAAGAATGCACACGCACAGATATATAGATATAAACACACACATGACACACACAAAATATAATAGGAGTCTTGCGCACTCGTATGGAAAAAATGTGTCATATGGAAACGGAAGTGTAGGGGTGTGAACTAGTAACGATTAAATTTGGACCCAAACACTTAATAAACGTTCACGGAGTTCTCATTTGATTGCAAACTTCATCACATTTAAATATAACCTCATGTGACAATATAGATTGAACTCAATGAACAAACATACACAATGTATACAAGCCTAGCATATTGATGATTCTACCAACTAATAGAGTCATGACATGAAATACGCAACTAGGATAAACGGACATTGTGCAAACCGTTGATATACAATCCAATCTCCCTCAATAAGTATTTATATTAATTTTTGAATGAATACATTAATCAAACATAGGCCTTGGCAATTGTTTTTCTTTTCATTGCCATATTTTCTGTTTTTAGGCCTTTGGACCACGTATTTCTTTTAGGTCCATTCCAAACGGTGGCTTATTATCGCAAAGGATCACTTAGTCCTTTCGGAGCCCTTCCCCGTGCACATTTATATTTATCATGTTTTCATTTTTCACACAAATCTCACATGCAATGGATTTTGACATGCAATAGTCCTCCTAAGTCACAAATATGTAGATGACAAGATTGGAAGGAGAACATCTCACATAGCTCAAATATACATATGAAGTTACAATTTCAAAAGAGCTCGTGCATGTGTGAATAGAGGCATATAAAAATAGAATCCATTGAAACAATACAAAATCCAACTACTCCATAAAAACTATGGTAAAGAACATTTTAAGGATTGAGAATCTAAACCAAAAGTTCTAGACATATGGGAGCGTTAAAGGATGGGATTCAAACACAAGTATATGCCACATAAAGTGTGTCAAACTAAAATACACACAAAATAAAATCTTTTTGAGCTTTTAAAATTTTTAACCAAACAAAAAAAATTTATATGCTCAAAAGACAAATAAAAATCATTTGAATTTTTTATTAAGCATAAACTACCAAGAAATAAAATCCAAATGATAAACAAAAATCTTTTTGTATTTTTCATTTAATGCAAACAAAATGAATAAATAGAATACAAAAGATAAACAAAAATCATTATTCTAGCATGTGATTAAGCATGGGGCATAACCTAGACAATGATTAAACAAGCATACATTTAGCATGTGAATATAGCATGAAGTACAAAAGCTAAAGTATGCAAATACTAACACATTCATCCTTTAGATTTAGCAAGGGAGGAAGCATGTGAAAGTAAATGAGAATCAAAAACCCAATTATGCAAATCAACCAAGTCGGATTTCCTAACCCAAATTAATGAAGAATGACTTTCTTAGGGTGTAGGAATTTTAAATACATTTGTTGCATTGCGTTGGGATTTTCTAGGAATGCGTTTAAGATCAAAAATTTTTTTCCTAAGATGACCTTTTCGACCACAATGTGTACAAGTAAAAACATGTCGAAAAGATTTACCTATGGAGTGACCTCTAAAATCTTTCCTAGACGATTCTCCTAAAACATTGGTTTTGGCATTATGAGTAAATTCATTACAAGTATTGAAGCCTAAACCACACGTGTCATTTTTAATTTGGACCATTCCTAAGATTTTATCTAGTTTTTCCGAACGACACTCCAAATCAAATTTGACATTACTAGAGTCTTTTAATTTATTTTGCAATTCTAAAATGTTAGACTCTAATAAAACATTTCGCTCTTCAAAAGCAAGAAGCTCCTTTTTCAAGGATTCCATTAAACCCCTAAGGCTATCTCTTTCGCCTTCTACATATTCAAGCTTCTCTTGAAGAGTCCTTTCATGTGTCCCAAGGTCTTCTATTAAAGCATTTTCATCAACGACCTTGACACTCTCTCTTAAACTAGCTTCTAACTTCAAATTAGCTCTTTTCAATTTAATGAATTCTTTATAAAGCTCTTGAAAAGCATTTTGAAGTTCACTCACATTCACCTCTTCTTCATTTTCACTCTCTCTTTCTTCTCCATTCTCACTATCATAAAAAATAAGAGAATCATAAACAATGACCTTCGAAGTGTCATGTGTTAACGTTTCATCAATCGATGAGTTCTCACTATCACTCACATGACTAGCCATAAAAGCCACAAAATTTGGCTTAGTGGGGGAATCGGGTCCCTCTTCCTTATCACTATCACTATCACTAAGGGTCGCATTAAATGCAATGGGTCATTTACCCTCTTTCCTTAGTTTAGTGGGGCACTCATAAGCCCTATGGCCATAACCAGCACAACCAAAACACTTATTAGACTCGTCCCTATCTAAATTTTCATTACTAGGTTTAGGGATCTTATCGGCATTAGGGATCTTCTCGCCTTTGTCATTCTTAGAAGTATCAAATTTCGTAAAATCATTTTTAAATTTATCTTTGTTAATTTTAAGAAAATTTCTAAATTTACGAGCAAACAAAGCCATGTCTTCCGAGTTACTATCACTCTCGCTCTCTACTACTTGTTTGACCTCTTTTCGGGATTTTAAAGAAACAACCTTTTTGATTTTCTTTTCACTTTTAGAGGGAAACATATCTAGTTCATAGGTTTGTAAATCACCTACAAGCTCTTCTAATTTCGTATAGGCTAAAGTTGGTAAAGAATTTAAGACGGTCTCTTTTGGAATAAATATATCGGGTAGGGACCTTAAAATTTTCTTTACAAAATGGTTGTCAGGTATTTTCTCTCCCAAATTAAACGATGAATTAACAATATCAAAAAGTCTAGCATAAAATTCATCAAAGGTTTCATTATCGTTCATTTTGATAGTTTCAAATTGAGTGGTGAGGTTTTGGAGTTTCGAAGCTTTAACAACACTAGTTCCTTCATGAGTTAATTGTAAAATATCCCAAGCTTTTTTAGCGGTTTCACACGTCATAATACGTCGGAATTCATCCGTTGTGACAGCGCTAAACAGGGCATTCAAACCACGGGAATTAAAATTAGAAAGTTTAAACTCATTTTCAGTCCATCTATCGGCGGGTTTGGGAACACATTCATTTTCAACTAAATAAGTTGGTGGGGACCACCCGTTAACAACAGACATCCAAACTCTCTCGTCGATAGATTTTAGTGTCGATTACATACGTGCTTTCCAATACGCGTAGTTTGAACCATCGAAAATAGAAAATTTTGAAAATGGGGAAAATTCCATTTTAGCCAAAAATTATTTAAAGGATCTTTAACGAAATAATTTATCGCTTTAGCTCTGATACCAATTTGTGAAAGTTGTGGATTCCCGTATTGTAAACTCTTTAAAATTATATTTCCTTTTCTTGTTAACTATACGGAAGCGTAATATGTGATGGTTCAACTTCAAATTAAAATAAAACTGAGTAAAATTAAATTAATCCATTAAAATCAATTTCACTTAAACCAAGTAAATTCATCCAAGTCCTAGAATTTGCCTAAGTCATAATTATCAATATTCCAACGTTAGGTCAAACCAATTTTAGTAAAAGACTTGAATTAAATAAACTTTACGCAATATTTAATTTAGCACCAAATTAAATTAAGTGTGATAATTTAAACCAAATTTTATCTTGAATTATCCTAAGCATGCATTCTAAATTATTATGCAAGATTAAATAAATCAATCACACTACGCCGCGATGTACGAGGAAAAACTCAAGATGGGAAACAACCTCGGACGGCCCTAGCCATAAATCCACTAGATACGGAATTTACAAATACAAGATAGAAAGGCTTACATCACACGACTCGATCCCTCTCAAGCCTTGACGCTTCTTCTTGCAGATACCTCTTCCTAGCGGATAACCACGGAGCTCCACCACGATCTCGAAATCCACCGATCAAACTTTGTATGGTTACCATCACCCGAACATGAAGCCTTTCTCCAAGTGGGTAAAGTCACAACAAAAATCTTCTTCTTTCTTTATGGGATGTAGAAGCAAAACCTGAAACTTCTCTTCTTCAAATCGGTAGAGAAAAACCAGTGCCAAACTCCAAGAAATTGATATGTATATATGTGAACTTGGATAAACAATAAGGGTGTAAAAACTAGAGTGGTAAGTGAATTTCTCTTTGAAAATTAACACTCAAAACTTGATCTTTTTCTCTTTTTAATTTTTCTCTCTCAACACTCTCTAGGAGTTAGTAGGATATGAAAAAGATCCATTGGAAAAATGGTTTCCCATACATCATAAAGTCTGAGAAAAATCAGTTAAGAAACAAATGGGAAAGTGGGTGAAAAAATACCAAAAACTGTTCCCGCCTGGCATTTCGTTCGAACGACATTTCGTTCGAACGAAATCTCGTTCGAACGAGACTTATAACGAAGTTCCAGATTGAACTCGTTAGAAATCTCGTTGGATATCTCGTTCGAACATACGATTCGTTCGAACGACATATCGAACGACATTTCAAAGGCCTATACTGGGAACTCGTTGGCAAACTCGTTCGAACGACATCTGGTTCGAACGAAAACTCGTTCGAACAACATATCAAACGAACTTCCAGAAAGTTCATAAATTTTGATTTTTGCCCAGAAACTTTATAGACTTATATTAAAGTTTTAATTAATTCTTTCTGAAAATAAAACACAGTTTTAATTAAACCTAACACCCAATAAACTTGTTCCATGCTCATATATATATAATATTGCATTCATACCTTGGGAGCATGGAACCATAGTTAATGACGTAGAAACGAGGCACGCAAACCGGCATATTGATGAAGCTTTATACTCTTTGCCGCTACATCTTCAACAAACACTTCATAGGCTTGAGAATATTGCAATTAAATACAATCCTATGAATAAATGTTTTTATCTGGAATTGAGCCAAAACTATATATGGACTCAATTGGAAATTTGTGTCCTTACAAGTGATATGATATGCAAAAATGAAGAAAACAATTTTCGAGATGAAAGAATATTTTCGGAATTTTTCTGGAGGGTTTATTTTTTCATCAAATAAAACATGAGGGAAAGGTTTGTATTTATAGATTTTGAGTTGACCGTTGGAACAGTCAAAATCGAAATTAACTGTCAAAACTAGTTAATCTGTTAACTGTTGTCCCTTAACATTAACTGTCAAACAGTTGATTAATTATTAATTAATTCCGTAATTAATTAAGCCCAGAAAGTTTAATTAATTTGGCCAAAAAATGTAATAGTATAGCCCAATTCAAGTCGACCGGACGGCGCGCTCGCGCACGGGCTTTTGACCCAAGCCCAACGCATGCATAGTGTAGGCCATCTCCCCTTCAAAGAGTTGGGATACCCAAGGCATCTGCCTTAGTCCATACTTGAGGTGTTATTAACTCATCAACTTTTCACTACTCTTCCAATGTGGGACAAGAGTTAAAACATACCCAATTCATTAACTTTCATTGCTTTGTGAGTCACTTTGGGGGCATATTTATCATTCATAACTTATTGAAATTGGACATATGAATATACTACGTTAATCTCCTTGTGGAGGTGAACGCGTTCGTATATGGTCCCACGATTTTCGTAGTGTAGGTCACACCTAAATTTGAGCTCAAAGTTGCTCAAAATTCTGTCCATAAATTTCTGAACAGCTTTTTAAAACCAATTTTAGTCCAATTTTCCAACAATAACATGATATGCACTAACCCGAAGTTATAAGTTAATAAATAAACACCAATAAAATAATATAGTTCACTGATAGAGTTTGTGTAACCCACTTCAGTCATGAAAAAAAATTGGGGCTAATTTTTTTTTTTAATTTAAGGTTAATTTAGGTAATGACAATGCCTTGTAGTTGTTACCAAGGGTCCACATGGTGCCAATATAAACTATTTATATAGTTCATGGGGATCCAAAATTCCTTATGCCACACGTAACAATATTGTCCAATCCGTGCGATTTTTTTTTAATTTTATCAGTGTAAAAATAACTCCTTTAAACAGTTCTTTTAGTCAAATCCTTGGGCCACACGTTATTTTTAAATAGTCTCCTATGACCGCGTGTTAAGAGAAATTTTCATGGACTGTTTTGTTTCCTCAACGCCTTGGAAATGTAAAATAGCCTCATTCCTTCTCTTTTTTTGTTACATCTATGATGTCATAGCCTATCATCCAACCATTGCAGTTCTGCGATCTCATTTCAATTCATCATAGGCAGTGATAATTGTTTGAGACATCAAGCCAGTTGGCTGGCTTTCCTTGGGCCCCGCAAAAGCTGACTTTATCAGTTTCCTTTACTTCTTATCCATCTTTTTGGAGTGTACTTATAAATTATTAATGGACGAAATATATAAATGTCATTTATATATAAAAATTGTTTGTATTGTTTACTATCTCTTGGGATCGCTTTTCTATAATATTTTTTTGAGATCTTAAAATTAATGAAATCTTTGATATGATGCTTCAGATTTTATTTCAAGATCAAAGGAAAAATCATTAATATTAAATTGTCTCATTTTACACCATAATAATTCTAAATATCAAATCAAATTAAAAACCAAACTAGCATTATTAAATTTTGTGCTAAATTGGCAATAGCAAAAAATTTAGTCAAATAAGTACATAGCCTCTAAAATATGTAGATGAACACACATGTGGAAATGATTATTTACCTCTTTAAAAGTTTCTAACCACTTATAAATTGACCCATTAAATCACAACCAATGATCTAAAAAAAACTAATAAAGATAAAAAGGCAAAGATCTCTTCACTTAGGTAATCTAATAATTTTGTGACACATCATGGAACTCATCATTTTTTATCCTCTTATATTCATTTACGTCTTCATAAGCTTACACGCCTTCTGAAACTAACTCAATGACATGAAATCAAAATCACAATATCTCAAACAAAGCATCAAACAAAACTACTAAACAACTTCAAAAAGATTCATAATAATACATACCGAAAAATCCAAACGCCAAGTTCTAGTTGAAGCCATCATAGAGTATATTAAAATTATAAAGTAAATAAATAGTATCAAACTTAATTTAAAGAAAAATTGTATTATTTAAGGCATATGCATTACTTATACTAAGGTTAAGAAATATTCCATAATAGCTGGAACAAAAACTATCCACTGACAACCATCACTGTGACCTACGACAACCATCACCACGATGTCAATAAACTAAAAGCATCCACAATGGGGATATAAAATGTCAAGAAAATTTGTTAGTTTACAAATTGAGATGCCTACAGTGGTGGATATAACTAAACAAATTTTGTAGGTCGATTTGCAGTGGTTCCCCAAAGATACAAATTGATTGCTGAATTTGTAAAGGGTTCCTACGAACTTCATTTGTTCGTAGGAACTCCTACGAAGAAATATAGTTCGTAATAAGTAAAAATAATCATTTTAATTATATATTTGGGTTCCTACCAACAAAATTTGTCCATATCATTTTCTACGAACAAATGTTATTCGTAGGAAGTGAATTTTTATTTCCTACGAACTTTAATAGTTCGTAAGAACTTGATTTGTAAATTCTGTCAATTCCACCAGTGCAAATTTTACCATGTATGAAAGGGTATTTGGCATATTAATTCTCTAAATATGCCTTTCTAGAGGGATCACCACTCCGCATACTCTAAAGAAAAATTTAGACATGGACGGTTAGTGAAAATGATTAATATCTCTACAAACCACAAAAAGGTATCTCACCTTTGCCTAAAGTACAAATAACAATAAAAACGAATGCACTTAAAAAAATTAATGTAGTTAAGGAACAGTTTGATGATGCCAGCAAATATATTATCCCAAGTGGCTATATTCTCCCATCGGCCCGCTGACTTGAAGATTTCTTTTGGTAAATACAGAGGACAACTTTAGTTGTAAGTTTGTCCTTCTGGAAGGCTGTTTACAGATGCTACAAATAGAACTAATTAGAAAAAAAAGTAAAACACACAATATAAAGAAAGAACATAGACCACACATACAAAATAAAATAAATTAGAATAAAATATCATATCAAACCAAAAATAATTATTTCGAACACAAATTAAAACTCCACTGTGAGCCCATAAACTCCTATAAAATTAGTGTAATATAAAATGTCGTAGAGTTCAGGGTTGAGAGGTGTGGAAGAGTCGTTTATGACTCTGAAGAGAGAACCGAACAGCCCCTCATCAACCCACCTCAAACACACACCTCTCATCATCTTACCCTCAAACCTGACCCATTCAACCAGGCAAAGCACACGCCAAATTAAGCTACCTGAAGGTGATGATGAAGCGAAAGAGGTGATCAACAACGAGCGTCCGAAAACCCTGATGCATAAACCAAATTAAGAGCATCCACAATGGGGGTGCATAATGACAACGAAATTTATAGTTTTACAAAATCCTTAGTCTGCAATGGGGGGCATTTCATAGCAAAATCTTTAAGTGGTTCTCTAGTCGTTCTCTAAAGTTACAAATCGAATACAGAATTTGCAAGCACTTCCTACGAATTTTTGAAGTTTGTAACAATTCCAACGAAGAAAAGAAGTTCCTCGGAAGTATTAATACCTAATATTTATTATATAATTGAGTTCCTACGAACTTCTATTGATATTAATAATTCCTACGAACTTCTGTTATTTGTAAGAAATGTTATTTTATTTTTTACGAACAACTTCTATTAATATTAATAATTCCTACGAACTTCTGTTATTTGTAAGAAATGTTATTTTATTTCTTACGAACAACAGTTGTTTATAGGAACTATAATTACAAATTCCTTTTTTATTACCATTGTGAAGATATAGGCAACCTGATAGGTAAAATGACTTTTTAATTTGTAAAGATACTTTTCGTTGGTTTCCCCCATTAGTAATGCTCTAAGAAAAAAAGGCAAACAAAAAACCGGATTATGATATTAAAGTAAACTATAAAGATAACAAAACCCAAACAAATTTGCATGGGAAAGTGAAAAATAAATAAATAAAAAAGGAACCTTGTCTTTGTGAAGTGACGAAGAGAGGCAAGAACAAAGTAATCAGAAACACGAGTAGTTGTTACCCACCAGTTTAGATTTATAGTGATATCCACCAATATAGAGTGATACCCTCCAAAAAATAATTTCAAAATAAAAAAAATAGAGAGAGAAAGATGTATACCTTCTTAACATCACTCACCTGTTTAACTCTCAAATCCAAGCTCCAAAACAAAACCGTTCGTCTCCTTCACATCGATCTCAATTAAGAAAACAAACAAAAATAAAAAGATAACAAACCTTGTATAACAACTATATATTAGTATCATCAGATTATTAATAAAATAAGAAAAAATAGAATCCAAAACTCCCTGTGTTTAAACCCAGTTCGCATACAATAGTTCTGCACATAACAATGCTGAATTAGTAATGCAAGATCAGCTCCTATTGCCTTAGTTTATTAGGGAAAATATGAGAAATTTATAGATTTTAAATGTAGGGAAAGTAGAGTAACATGCATGTGATAAATACATGGAGATATGAAAGGTTCGTAAAAAGATAAAAACCAAAAGATGTTTAAAATTATATAAAAGGATGAGAAAAGTCAGAAGAATGGGAGGAGATGGATGTAGTAATGAAAGAGAGGGCTTACGAAGAAATTGATGTGAGCAACGTTAATTAATATTTATACCGCTAACACTATTGTATTTGAGTCATAATATAGATTAATCCATCCGGTGGAAGTACACTACAAGAAAATATCATTTTATGACATTTTTAGATATTAAACAGTTATAAACAAATTCACAAAATATATCATATTGTTAATTTAATGGAAATATTATGATAAAATGCAAGTAATAAAAAAATGCTACAACATTTTCATAAATGATCAATTATAAAAAAGTCCTTCAAACATTTTTTAAATATACATTTAGTCCAAACATTTTTATTTGGTTCCAAAGAGTCCTTCAAATTCCCATTTAACCAATATTATTTTATTTTTAAAGGTCGTGCTAGGGGCACCCCTGCCCCACCACCCCCACCCCACTTCCTCACTGGCGGAGCTCTGACGACTCTTATCGGAGTTCCTTTTTTTAGTGTTTTTACATAGTAATGAACTTTTTGGAACAAAATAAAAATGTTTGGATTAAACATGTATTAAAAATTATTCGATTGACTATTTGGTATGCGTTCATTTAATAAAAAGTGTCATGTAATAATTTAATTCATATGAACCTTTTTAAATATTTGTAGTATATAGTTATTTTTTTATGACAATTTAAATTAACATAGTCACATAAGTATCATAAATTTTTGGGGGAGTGGTTTATCTGATCCAATCACTCCACTCTTTCCAGATCATGATAGAAAACACCCGCCAAAAATGTGAAGGAATTGGCAGGATACGGAAGTTCAATCGGTATCAAATCTTCATACTCACAAAAGCAACCCTTTTCTAAATCTATTATGCACGACCCCTCAAATTCATCAAGTCCATGTTTCAGTCAAAATCTCTAATCATTCTCTCATTTGGCTTCCCAACTTCTCTATTATTCTTTGTTTCAAATATGCTTTTGATTTTTTGAGAATTAGGAACTATATGTAGCCTTCTATTAAGAAAATTTGATAAAGGTTTATTCCTCTTATAGTTATTGACCCTTTGTAAATTTCTTCATAATAACCTTGCTATTCATTAGGTGCTTCAATCAAAAGGCTTTCCAATTTGTTCTATATGTGAATCATGTTACCTTGTTGTTGAAACTTCTCATAATTTTTTCATTGACTGTCCCTTTTCAAGATCCATTTGGGACTGGATTAGTTTAATTTTAGTAAGGCTATTCAGAAGGAATCAATTTTTTCTTTGTGGGAGAATGCTTTGAAAGTCAGTGTTAACACATAAGTTACAGAAATTTGGATTACCATCATCCAAGGAGTGTTGATACTATTTGGAAAGCAAGGAATGGGAAAACGTTTGATAACAAAAAGGAAACTTTTTCAAGTTGTATTCACTATCACATATCGTGGATTTGTAGCCTTGGTGGAATTGGAAGAGGGACCATGTCCAATACTATTTCTTATAGATTCTTCAATTTTTTAAAATTCAAGGTGGAATAAAAAAAAATCTCCAAAAATCACTGAAGCAAGATGGCTCCCTAATTTTCAAACTTTGACTAAATTCACTATAAGTGGTCTTTCATTTATAACTGGATCCAATAAATCCTCTAATGTGTGTGTTTATAGAAATTGTAGAAGTTTTGTGAAGGTTTTTCTTATAGATTTATTGGCAATCATTCTGCCTCTATTGATGAGTTGATGATTGTCATAGTTGGGATTGAAGTTGCTCGTAGATACAAATGAATTGATTTATGGTTGGAGATAGACTCTAAGTGAGTTCTACAGGTTATCTAATATGAGAATTATTTTCCTCGGTATTTCGGGGTTTACAGATAAATTTTAGATGTTCTCTTATATATAGAGAGGTAATAATGTTTCTAACAAGTTATCCCATATGGGTCTCTTCCAGGAAGATTTGAAATAGTGGAGGCATTACTTCTTTGATGGAAAAGGACATGGTTACACCTCCTGGTTACACATTTTCATAATCATTTTTTTATTGTTTTTTTTCTTTTGATGTCTTTGTTATTTGTGAGACCTTTTTTTTCAAAATAGAAAGTAAAGTTAAAACAACATTATTTTACATGAGGTGTTTCGAGATGAAATTCTGATTACCCCGAAAGGACATTGATCAAACTTTAAATAGGAAAGTAAAGACTGAGGGGCATACTGGAAAACATGAAAACTAAACGAAGTATTTATAAACATAGTAGCTAAGTGGTCCGCACAATAGTTAGCTTCTGAGAAACATAGGCTGAGAGTGATATGCTGAAATCTGGGGAGGACGTCAAGGATGTTCCTGGTTAAGTACTCGTGAGCTGGAGGCCGCGCTGAATTCCTGGTAAGCATGTGGAATGCAGCTTGGCAATCTATTTCTATTTCAATACAAGTTAGGCCCGCATGAAAAGCTATATTAAGTGCAGTGTAAATTGCCCAAAGCTCAGCTGATAAAGATGATACGTAGCCAATGTTGGAAGTAAAACCAAGCATAAACTGGACTTGAGAATTGCGGATCAGACCACCAATAGATGCAAGACCCGTGGTATGGGATCGAGCGCCATCTTTGTCCTGTCTTCCCCTGTCTTCTTTTTTCTTTATGAAAGGAGGATGTCTGGGCCCATATGGGGCAGGTCTGAGTTGTTTTTATCTTTATTCTGCAAGGGAATCATCAGTCTAAATAATGGAGTGTTCTTGTCTTCTTGCAATAATGCATAGGTCTAGTGCAGGGCATCGTCTGTCTTTAATAATTCTTCTACTAACGAGGGGCCCATCTTTGTCTTGTCTATGTCTTCTTATACCTTGTCTTAGCCTGGGAGGGCATTATTGAAAAATTCATCAATAAGGCCCACAATTCTAAGGCTAGATGGAAAAGCTATCTCTACCAATTCCTTAACTTCTTTCTTGAGCCTTCCATTGAATGGCTCATCAGCTTGGATTATTAGGTCTTCTTTATGGTAGGCAGTGTACCATCTGTCTTCACCTATCAATAATTTCATGATTTCTATTGTCTCCATGGCATGAGCAATCTGTAGCTTAGACTTATCAATAATTAAATCTTTAGTCTCATCTTCTGATAAAATGTCAATGTCTTCGAATATATAATTGGAAAATCTACCAAGTCTAAATCCTTCAACTCTCATTACTCTACAGGAACTTGGAGCTATATGATAGGTTCTAGAAAATAGAGGAAGGAAGTCTTCTACCTTTTTAACATACTCATGAATTATTATCCCAAGAGCAACAGAGTCTTCGATATCCTTTATCTGAACGAGTCCAATGGACCTGTGGTCTGCAAGAGTTATATGAGCCATATTTAATTTTCCAAAAAGATATATTTTTGGAACGTCTTTGAAGAAACCTTTAATCATTAAAGCATCTCCATTTATTTTTGACAATAACATATTAAAATGATCAATAATGTTATTAGTTTCTTTTTGAAAGTCTTCTGCTAATGGGAGATTATTATGAGCAAATGGAATACCAACCTTAGTCTTAAAAGTCTTTTTCTGATAACAAAAATCAGCAGGTCTAGTTTTGGAGGATTCTCCAAGAGTCTGAGCATAAGTCTGAGTCTGAGGTATAGGCATAGCAATACCACTAAGTTGGGTGACTACAAGTCTTTGAGTCCTCATGAATCTGGCAATGGCTACCAAATTTTGTTTGAACTCAATCCATAGTCTATTATTCATATTCCACCATATAGCGTCTATGAGAGTATTTTCATTATCTGAAAATTCTCGTCTAAATTTTATTAAGTCTGGATATCTTTGATCAGGTCTATACCGGGGAAAATACATCTTCCCAATGAGTCTATTTTGAGAAACAATCTCATGTCTAGATTTTCCAGGAGGAACTAGGATATCATCAAAGTTCTCTAGGATTGGTCTTTCTTGAGAGTCTTGAATATGCATCTATCTTTGCGTGATACCAGCATTTGGCCTTACGCGTCTAAGATAGTCTACAACGTCTTCTTTATACAGTCCAGGTCTTCTGTTTGCAACATAAAACATGAAATCATATTAGTGTTAGCAAATATTGGCTCTCTTGATATAATGTCTGGAATGGTATTTTTACTCCCCTTAATATGTATAACAGAGAAGTCATAACCATTAAGCAATTATTACCATCTAATAAGTCTATTAGTCCTTGATTTAAACAAGTCTAAGTCTCTGAATTTTACTGCATAAGAAGAGTCAGTATAAACAGTAAAATGTTTAGGTCTAACAAAAATCATATATTTTTCTATTGCCCTTACTAGAGCTAAAATTTCTTTTTCATAGGCAGTGTATCTTGTTTCCGGGTCTATAAAGGTTCCAGAACTATATCTATAAAGTTTCTTCTTTTTCATCTGATGATCAATGGCAAAGTATATTACTCCCCGTTGTTTATCAAAGACATTTGTCTCTACTATAAAATGGTCTTCTGCATTAGGCATTTCAAGTAAAGGAATGTTTTTTACCACATCTTTAATTTATCTTATGACTTCAAAATCATCTTTGGTCCAATAAAAAGGATTAGTTTTGTCTGTTCCTTTTAACTTGGATGTTAGGCTTTGTCTTTTTGAAGCAAGGTCTTTAATAAAGTCTGCAACATAATTAGGCAATCCTAAAAATGATTGTAATTATTTTCTATCCTTAAGTTGGTCTGAAAACTCAAGAATCTTTTTAGTTATGTGTTATGCCAAGGATAATTTTCCTTTATTAATATGCATTCCCACAAAATCTATCTCAGTCTGAAATAATTGCATTTTTCTTTCGGAAATAACAATACCATGTTTGTCTAATTCTAAAATAATCTTTTTAAGATGGTCTACATGCTCTGTCTCAGTCTTACTGGCTACAAGAATGTCGTCTATGTAAGACTGAGACAGAGCATGTAGACCATCTTAAGCATTTTATTAAGAGATAGATTTGTAAACTTGATGTGGTGATAACAAAAATAAATACAAGTTGAGAAGATTTGTATTTATTTTTGTTATATAGAGCATTTTATTCAGAGATAGATAGTTGTTTTATTTCGAGAGATTATTGGTTGTATTTAATTTGAAGAGATTTGAGATTAGTGGTTTCTCTTTTTGTTGTGGTATTTAGATGCTCTATACCTTGTGATTTGTGAAATTGATTTAGTTTATCGATAGTAGCGCTCCGTTTGCTCTTTCCGGGCGGGCGGACGGGGTGTTACAGAATGGTATCAGAGCATGGTCTTAGGTCTCGTAGGTTATGAGACCGTTTAGCTTCCGCGTTGCCGATCTTTGATTCCCTTTGTTGATTCGTACTTCTTAAGGTAGAGGGTCTAGCATACCTGTTAGATGTGTTTCATGGAGATGTGAAGTTTTGAGTTAAGAATGTTGTAGGCATTGAGTTTAGAATTAGTAAGCTTGATGTGGGGATCCTTAAAATGGATTTTGGAGACGATAATTATTTTGGAGATTTTAGTACAGATGTTAGGTATCGTATGTATTGATTTTGATGTTGAGATTTAATTTGAGGACATTAGCATTTTGATGATTTTCGAATATAGGATCGAGTGGGGGATTTGTGAGAGCGTGTGGTACGCCGTTATTTTCATAGTTATGCGTATGCATATAGGCAATATATATATTATTTTGTTGTTCGTGGGGAAGTGCGCGTAGAATTCGGTGTATGGGCGCCTAATTAAAATATTCTACGGATAGGCATATGTGAGCCTTATTTTCTTTTTGCGAGATTTACGTGTTGATGTGTATGCTTCGTCTAATTTCGAGGACGAAATTCTTAGCTAGTGGGGAAGTATTTAACACCCCGTGTTTTTATTTATTATTTTAATTAATTAATTAGAATTTTTGAGAAAAATAAATTTTGAATTTAATAATTTTATCGGCTAAATATGTTGGTTATGATTTTAGAAGAATATATTTTTAAACGGTTTCGAAATTGGAATTAAAATGGAGTTTTAATTGAATTTTTATTATTTATAAGAGTCCTCCAAACATAAAACTCTCTAAGAGTCCTCAAAACATAAAACTGTCTAACAAAAAAAATATTTAAAAATATTTAATGGTCCGATCGAGCTGAAATTTTTTTGGCATCTTTCTCTTGTCTTTAGCTAATTCTCTGTAAAATTTCATCCAATTCCAACGGTCCGGTCGTCTGGAATAAAATTTTTAGTGTTTGTATCTTATAAGAGTTCTATTAGGATTAGGTTTCCTAATGACTATATAATGACTCTAATTCGTGGGGGGACTTCTCATAATCATTTTTTCTCAAGTTTTTCACCAGAGAACACTTCTAAAAATATTTTCTCTCAACCATAATCATCAACCTCCAACATAATCAAGGTTTTGTCACCAGTTTTTGAAGGCTTAATTGGGGTTTAATCAAGATCGTTCAAGAACACTCTTTTACTAATTTTTCGAGAGGGATCCAGATTTCTAATCAGATTTTTCTGTCGAACTAATCCCAGGCATGTTTACCCTATTCTTTTCCCTTAGTGTTATGTGTCTTGATTGTAGCCTCCATTAAACTCATGTTTTCTAAAATAAGATATGAATATAAAGATTGAAGAGATAAATTTTGGGGTTATTTTACATAAAAAAAATTAAAGATATCGAATACTTATAATTGTGTATTCCTTGGATTGTGTCGGTGTAGTCGATTTTGCTATGGGCATGTGCATGTAGAGGAGCCCTTTTAAAAGTAAATTTTGATATTTCATGTGAAAACCCTAGTTTAATTTAATTTCTTGTGTTGAAAAAATAATGATCATGAGAGGACTTACATGTAGCTATTATTCTGAAAATCATAATATTTAGGTGTCTTTGATTTCCACTTTTTAAATTAAATTATTTAAATGGGAATTTAGTGTTATTATGAATGTTGTTATAATTTGGAATTGTGTTACTTTATGGAAATATGATAATATTTCGGAAAGGTTGGGTATGGTGGATAATTGGTTTTCACCCTTATTATAGTACACTTGTTAGGTATGGAACTAGTAAGTTGGCCTTAATTACGATTTATGCTAATTAGGTATGGGACTAATTAGTGTAAGTCTATGCGAGTTATATAATTGGGGTGGGGGCTGATTTTCTATTTTATACCTTTATTGTGATGGCCTAGGATTGATATCTAGGTGGAGTGAAATTTTATAATCATTCTTTGCTTAGGATAGGACGATATTGTGTTTTGGGAACCCTTAGTTGGGACTAAAGGTTATTTTGAGGATTTTCACATCGCTTTTAAGGGTGGGGGGAATTAATGTGATTAACGAAAACAAGGAATGTGGAATTTAATATCGCAGGACTAAAACGGATATTAAAAATTTATTGTGTCTAGGGCCGATAGTTTGAACGGGTCAAAGGACGAGTTATGTCATGTGGTGTGTGGAACCTTGTCATATCGCGAGGGTCGTAGGATAAAAACGGGACAGACGGCGGACTTGACAAGGGGACGGGTGCGTGTGTGGAACCTTGTCATATCGCGAGGGTCGCAGGATAAAAACGGACCAGATGGCGGACTTGACAAGGGGACGGGTTTTGGTAATAATCTTCACGGTTAAATTAATTAAATTTAACATTATGGGAAGGTGGGTTAATTAAAATCATATTGGTGTGGCTTTTATGAAAACCTTGCGAGTAATTGTGAATTTATTTATGGTGATTATTAATCTCGTAATTAAAAGATTTTATTGTTATAGTCGATATATATAGCACTATTGTCTGGGTTCAAGGACCCTATTTGAGGAGAGTAGTCGATTTTCATGCTCGGGGCTTTGGCTCTGACACATGCGTTGACTAATCTTTTTCAGGATTTTTGGGAGTTGGTGCATAGGATTCATTGGAGATCTTTTGGAGGTGAGGATGGATTTATATTACTTCTTTAGTAGTTGGATTTTTCTCTTTCCATTCAGTCGTTTTATTTATGAGACTATTTTGGAGTTATTGGGCCTTTTTGGTTCCAAAGTTGTTTTAAGTTTTCAGTTGGGTTGATTTATTTCATTATTGAGATGTTGGGAGATTATGTGATGGATTTAATCGCATTTTGGAGTGTTATCGGTTGAATGTCATTTCATATTTGGGTTTGATTAAAATAAATTATATTGTGGATTAAAATTTGATGTCTCATATGTGTCACATGCTAAAGATGGTATTTTATTTACTCACGCCCGGCTTAGTTTTGGTGGCGGTCGACGCTAGAAATAGGCGGGGTGTGACATTTGATTGAAGGGAAGTCTTAGTAATATCCCTATAATTATAGGTCCTTTTGATCGTTAAGCGCTCCAGGAGTAAGATGGCAGATATTAACCCCCTTTTTTTCTGGTAGTGAACTGTCAATTTCATTAATCATCACATGTGCGTCCAATCATCATTTTCCAAGGAATCGTTAGGGATTTCCAACTACAAGGTGTCGGTTCCCATCCTTTTTCACATTTTTCAATTCATTTGAAAAACTTCTAATCTTCAATCTTTCAAAGGATAACTTGTCACTTACTTCATTTCACTCTAATACTTTCTTCGAAACTCTCTCTTTATTTAATTCTTCTCAGCTTTCTCTTGTTTAGTTCTTTAATTGAGCTTGTGATCTTTAAACATGGTGCATGTTATTAATGAGAACACATTGGAATAATTTAAACTTAGTCATCAAATCCCCTCATAGGTATCAATAAAACTAGTTGATGGTCCTTTTGACCTTTTTGCCCATTTTAAAGGCCACTAGTTTCCTTCAATCTTCATTGTTGAGTGCGGGATCACTACCTTCCAAATCACTTATTTAGAAGTTTTGTCAATATTATCCCCTTCCCAAGTGTGTGGCGTATAAAGGGCCAAGATACCCTCAGGGAGGGAAAATAATTGGCTAGAAATCCTTTTTGATATATTTATAATTCTCCCTTGATTGATGCGAATGATTTTTTCCTATTCTTTTTATAGTGATGAGCAAGAAGAAAATTTCACGCAACAACGACTATAATTTTATTGATCTTCTGGTGATGTGGTCCATCCAACAGAGAGTTAGAACTATTGAGCATCTAAGGTTGAAAACATTATTGCACAATTATAAGAGAGCCACCACTTCATTTATTGCAAGGATGATAGAGGTAAGACCGATCTTCCCTGTCAAATTGGATGACCCAAAGGCCTCCAATTCCCTTGACACAATGAGGGCCTAATTATCCGAGGAGAGCATGTACCCTCAGACTTAGAGAGGGGCAACTTGATTGAGTAAAGAACATCATCCTCTTTTAAACCACTCAAAATTTCTCCAGTCCCTTGTACTATTTCTCCCAACATTATGGTGAAGAGGAAAGTCACCAATATGATTGCTTCCAATGTCGATGCCGCACATTCTAGTATCAAATCTCCCACTCATACTCCTCCATTGGGCAAAGGGAAAGAACTTACTCGGCCAGTGAATAAGAAAAATGATGTTGGTGGTTCCACTAACCCCATGAATCTTGATGACTCACCTATTAAGGATCACGGGCCTCTTTTGATGAGACAAAAGAAAGATCATCTTCCTGATGGCTTCAATTTGGTCGTCTATCATCTTCATGGCCCTATCAAGTAGTTGAGGACGGCTAGCATTTTAGATCATTTTTGTACTTCACACATAGTTACAAATTCCTTATGGCTTCAATTTGGTTGGGGTTTTCCACGATACCTCTTTGAATTACTAGGTATCCAAGGAACTTTACCAATTATACACCAAAGGAGAACTTCATCGCATTTAGCTTCATCCTGTAATAACGAAGCCCTTCAAAAGTTATTGTTAAGTATGCAAGGTGATCCTCCTTCCTTCTTCTCTTAATAAACATGTCGTAGATATAAACCTCAATTCTATCTCCCAATTGCTCCTTGAAAATCTTCATCATAAATCTCTAGTTGGTCACCCCGGCATTCTTCAATTCAAATGTCATCACGTTGTACCAGTATAGCCACAAAGTTTTGATGAACGAGGCATTTTCCTAGTTAGGAGCGAATAATGGGAATTAGTGGTACCTTGAGTAGGTGTCAAGTAAGATCATATTCTCATGGTTAGCGGTGGGATCGACTAACTAGTCTATCATTGGTAGAGGTAAACTATCCTTTGGTATGTATGATTTATATCAATGAAGTCTATGCAGAATTTTCAATACTTGTTACTCTTCCTTACGACTATATGATTTGATAGCCGCTTGGGGAATTGAATTTCTTTTACGAATTGTGCTTCCTGAAGTTTTCCTACTTCTAATTCAATCGATTTAGCTTTCTCGGGCGCATATAGTGGATCCACATGGATCTTGTTCAACTTGTGGATGCAGTGGATCCACGTGGATCTTATGACACGTCACTTTTAGGTTTATTCCGGGTATGTCATATGGCCTCCGTGAAAATACGTATTGGTTGCCTTTGAGGAAAGAAACCAACTCTTTCTTCTCACCTTGCATGAGGGAACTGTTGATAAGGAATTTCTTTTTAGGATGGTTATTGTTAAATGCTACCTCTGACATAGGTTCCATAACATGGTCGCAGGGGCAACCCTATCTTTCATGACATCAGGTCGCCCATACTTTTGTTGTTGTTTGTAAGGCATGGAGCAGTCTTCTGGCTCTACTTATTTTTCCTCACTCTCTTTCTTAGGTCGAATGGCATCTATGAAATATTTTCTTTCCATGGTTGGGTTCTCACGTATTTCCATGACTCATTTGTCACTAATGCACTTTATTTTCTAATGGTAAGTTGATGGTACAACCATCATGGTGTCTAACCACCCTCAGTCGAGAATAATGTTATATGGAGAGTCTATATCCACCACAAGGAACTCAATAATCTTAAAGATCCCTCAATCTCGGACAGGGAGAACTACATTTTCTAGGGGCAATGCCATTCTTCCCATAAATAGTACTAATGGAATAGTGGCTTTCTGCAGGTCTTCTACATGCAAGTTCAACTAATTGAATGTTCTGAGGTACATAACTTCTAAGGATCTCCCTTGGTATACCAATAACTTGTCCACATTTTAGTTGGCAACTTTGAGAGTGATGACAAGATCATTGTGGTGGGAGGGACGTCACTCTAACCAAATCATCATCAGTAAAAATAATGTGCTTCGTGTAATCAGTGCCCACTCATCACCGGGGTTTTCCCACAATGGGCTTGGACGGGTCAATCTGAAAGGCTTTCATGACTACCGTGATATTTTTTATCTCCATCTTGAGGGATTTCCCCTTGATTTGGATTGGGTTTGACGCAACATGAATCACTACTAATTCATGGCCCAAATACTCATCCAAAATGTTTTTTAAATAGGTACTCCATGGATTACTACAAATTCATATCCCATGTCATCTTCCAAAATGTTATTTGGTATCTGGTTGAACACGACTATGTTGCAGCTTCCTTCTTTTCTATTAATTCGTTTAGGTTAGAAACCTAAACTAGCTCTTGGAGACGGGACTTTAACGCCTTAGAATTTTTTATCTTTTAAGAGTAATCTTTATGATATGAAAATTTCAGTGTTGTGCTCATCTTCTTCGAATTGTTGAACATCATTTTGGTCCATTTAAAATACGATCTCTATTTGATCTTGTAAAAGATCTTGTAAATTAGTTCATAGAACACTTTGTTAACTACCTTGAATTACTTTTCATGATACTTTTTCTCAGCTCCTTTCTGCATTTTCTACTTCCTTCTTGAACTTTTATTCACCCCTCGTTATCCCCATTCTTAGGTTTCATTTGTCTCTCTCCATCCTTGCCAACTCTAGTCATCGTTTCTTCGACCTTGGCATATTTTTCAATCCTACCCATTAGATTTTCGATTGTGATGGCGGCTCGCTTAGTAGGGGACTGTTAGATCATGGAATCGCCTGATATGCCAATTTTGAAGGATGTCATCGCGATTTCCTTGATGAATTCCTCCAACTCATTTTACACATTCTAGTACCTTCTATAATAATTATGGAGTGTTTCCTAGGGATTTTTCTTCATCTTCAGAAGTTAGTCCATTCTCTTGGGATGTGTTCTTCTAGTAATGAATCTGACTGTCAAGAATTCTGCCACTTTCGAGAAATGTCTAGAGGACTGGAGGGGAAAATTCGACACAAAAATCCTTCGTTAGTGTTCCATAGAGTCATCGTTTAGCGATATTGCCTCATGTGATTACTGGGATCAGTCTTCCGTCATAAATCTTGAATCTTAAAGGAGGAAACTTTTTGGGAGGCTCAAACACTTTTATAAGTCGATTATATGGTGATTTTATCCCACAAACATGTACCCTTATGGCGATCTCCTTATTAGTGAGAGCCCTTGATAGTTTGGGTGTCTCTCAACCTCCCTTTTGAAAAAGTCACGGAGCTCCCTGTCTCCTTATTGGTCACCGCGCATGTTCACCATTTAGGGGAACTTTAATGAGAAAAATATTGCATTTATCACTGGGTGCTCCTTCCTTGGCCATGGGATCTGCTCATCCGAGGGATACGCGTTCACAAGCGGTATCCACTCTTGTGCTTCTCTCTGTTATATTCCTTCTCTAACTTCTTTAGGCATCGTGGAGTGCGGCATTTTGCTCTTGTAGGAGCTTATTGGGAGCCCTTTCATCCTGAGGCTCTTGTTGTAGTTTTAGTTTACACTTGATATCTGGTTGAATCGCTCAAGCACATCAATGTTCATCGTCCTATCCATCTCAGGATGATTGCGAGCATCTGAGGACTGGTAATGCTCACCAATCTTAGATCTAACCCTCTAAGAGGGAGGGGTTAGTTGATGGACCTCCTGGTCATCATAATCTTTATGGTCAAGGGGATAAGCCTATGGGTATCATCCATAGTTGTATTATTGATGACCCTCATATTCCTTGACGTTCATATGATCTGGGTTAGGTGGCTGAGACATCTTAGAGATTTAACTAGTGGCAAAGCACTCAGATCGCTTCCCACAAAGGTCTCCTATTGTAATTGGTAATTTCCTACATTATTTGCATTAAATGCACACAATTTGAATAAGGAAAAACACCCACGGGGGATTAAATTGCACTAAACACATGAATGTGCATAGTTTTTCAACGTGTGTACGTCCATGGGGTTTAGCGTTTCGCTTTTATTAACTTAGAGAACATGTCAGTAAAATTATAGTACTGCTTAATGTTACAATCTCAAATTCCCGTCCCCAATAGGGGTGAGTTTATTTTATAGAGGAGCTTAAGATATTTCTGAGCTCTATTAACAGTTATTCCTAGAAGTTTGAACCTATCTCTTATCAATTTAATCCGTCCCAAGGGATATATATAAATGACTCCTTTGTGACGTGGATTCTCAATTGAATCGATATGCAAGGAACTAGTAGGCCTGTGATGAACACGTGCAGGTTATGTGACTTTGTCACTTTGGTCCCGGCACTCTACATCACCAGGGCTTTAAAATCTTAAGGGAGACTTTATAAATCACCACACCTTAGACTTTCCACTAGTGGAAGAGAAAGTGACATGGAAGCTATATTATATCCATTATGTGGAACACATTTAATACATGTCTACATAGCTTATATCCATATTTTGACACGTGTCTTACTTAGATTCACTTAGGACACGTGTTGTCAAACATGAAATATAAAAATTACTGCAATTTCACGGGCTATTGAAATATAGCAAGTGTAACTACGGGTCATATCCACATAGATATGGTCAATTTTTATATACTATCGACTTCATGACAAGACATGCGAGTGAATAGATATATAACAAGACATGCGAGTGAATAGATATAATTGAGATTCAAACTAAAACAAGAGTGAATTAAATAAATGACTACAAATGATAATATCAAACATGGAAAACAACTTGACTTCGGATCCGTATATCAATTTTAATTTAAATCATTCATTAATTCAAGCTCGTATTCCCGAACATATTGTGACACCCCGCCTAATAAAATACCGGGCGATCAATCATGTACCAAATTAAAAGAGGAGTCTCATATGGTTCATTCTCAGCATCACTGTCGAAAACCAATTTAATTACTAATAACCTATTAGGCTGGCGTCAAATTTTATTTAACTAATCTTTTTAATCAAACCATTCAATTAAAACATCCACACACTTTAAATATAAATTAAAATAAATGAAATAAAATAACCGAACACTCGGTATAACATAATACAACCCAATCGAATGCCGCACTAAAAGGCGATAAAAGTATAAATAAATACCGTTGGGTTATCAGCTAAAATGCTTCTACAGTACCTCCTATATAGACTTCAAGGATAAAATCGTCTACAAGAAACCTGAATGAAACCACAATAGCTACAGAAAACGTCTGACTCGTAGGAATCATCATCCAGGCGTCCCTGTATTTGGACACCTATATATATAGAGAGAGAGAAAAAAGAGAGGAATAATAGATAAACGGGTCAGAGACCGTATTTGGAAAATATTTTGCAAGTGCATAAATGCTATATTTTAAAAAATATGCTTTACCTCATATTTATATTCGTATCGCACTCCCATGAGATACCCCTCACCCCTATTCTAATAGTTCACATCTATCGCATACCTATAGAACAACCTAGTTAAGCTACCTTGCCTAACTAATCATTTTTACCCAAAACTAAAAAAATTCTAATTAACCCGAGTACTAAGGGCTAAACTTCTTCCCATTCCAACACTGCGCTACGTTCGTGCGTGGGGTGCCTCGCGAAGTGAAATCCAAATAAGGAACTCTTCTGATACACTAATACCTGGTAATGTTGATCATTGAGATCCATTAGACCCTGATCACATAACGCGTATATATACTCATATAAATCCATACACATAATGCTCACTGTAATATAAAAATCACAAATTAAGTCCGGATAAAATCTTCCGGAATGAGAATAAATCCTTATTCATTTTTCTCTTTACACTAGTTAGAGATATATGATATCTTGTCCTCATATACAAGCAATATACTATAGAAAACAAGTATAATAACCATCCCACCAATCTATAACTCGAGGATGCTGTCTCTCAATGCTATCATCTTCCAGGGAATCACTCATATATCATCCTGGGTACCGGCGGTCGGACTCTCACACTGACTTGGTAAAAACCAAATCACAACGTATGGGAAGCGGTTATAGTTCCTCCCCGAAAATGAGACGAAACATACCCACCACATCTCACCCCTAATAAAAATCACACAATATAAAATGGACGCTATAACCTGGGGACTATACGCTCCCTGCTCCTCAGGCCAGGGGCCTCACCCACATCGTGCAACTTCCCATGATATCATTAGAGGGGGTATGCTTTGCATAAATATATATTATTCACACACATATATATATTTATTCATAATATCACATATATAAACTTTAAACACATTGTATATATATATTTTCTACATCACGATCAAAATACTAAACCCAACAATATTCTCTCATTTAAATATAACTCGCACCTTAAGTGCTACTAAGGATTTATATAAATAAACCCAAATATACAAATCCGTACTAATTAGATAAGTATACTATCAACGTACCTTAAATCTATAGGTATTTAACTACCTATAATGATTTTCGTTAATAGACGTACCGGATAACCGCTCTGACATCTCCGGCTTATATCCTCAATTCTATCCTAGTCACTTCGTAGGACTTTCCCAAATATAATGGGCATAAAATTACCTTTTCTATGCACACAATTCTCTATATATAACTGCCTGGCGAAATACTCCCTCGAGTGTTTCTCGTCTCGAACACCCCCAATTAACTAAGTCATGGATTATATTTTCTATGATCTCAAAGCTTACATTCCGCTCAAAATTAATTTAGAGGTCCCCACTCTATTTTAGTAACCCTAAATATCTAATTCATCAATTTATTTATTTTCCTCGAAAATATACTTTTAGTGCCACACACTTATTGCACCCTCCTAGTCCAAAATTTATTCCCTCAAATGACTATAAATAATTTCCCCCAAATGGATATATATGTACTCAATTAAATAAGCTATAAACAATGAGGTTTGGGAGTTATCCCATTTAAATAAAACAAGCCAAAAATGTCAAATTTTTTGAAGGGTCGAGCGATCGACCTCCGGTCATCGATCGATCGATCGATCAGGGGGTCTTCTTCTCCGAGACCCTATTTCGGCCATGAAAACACCCTCAAGCTTTTTACTCTTTCTTCCAACCTTATTTAACCACAACCAACTAATTTTATTCAATGGAAATTGGTTCTAATCATCCTAAAACCAAAAATCAACAATTAATTTCGATAAATTTCTAAGTCCCGCAGATCGAATATTATCCGTGGTTTAACCATCAAACTTCTGAAAAAACCCATTTTAATTCACGAAAACCCATCCCGAAAATCTTTGCGGTTTTACACACCAATTATGATATGAGATATTCATTCAAAAGTATAAAGTAAGTAAACACTTGCCTCGTGGATAAAATCTGACGACCTCGAGTCGAATCCCGCGGAGTTTGGCTGGAATCCCTTTTCTCTCTTCCTTTCGCCTCTTCCTGTCTTCTCTTATTCTTCTCTCTCTTTTTTCTTCCTTTATTTCACTCTCATGTGCCTTAAATAGGTAGAAATAAGGGTTTGTCCGTTATAAACCCAAAAATGACTTGTTTACACAATTACAAGTCCCTACTAGCCCAAAAATTCTCGGAATCCAAATACAACTCCTGGATACTCTATTCTAACTATCTCGTCCATTTCAAAACCAATCGCACACTCGAAATCTCCATCTGAGGTACTTAACTACAATTCACTAATTAAACCCAATACATCTCAATGCGGGTTTTCCAATTAAAATATTATCCTTTGTCGCTTTACCCAACTACGGCATGTAATTGAAATAGTCCAACTTATTTACTTAATCCCAAAAGTAAATGTAGCATACATCGAAAATCATCTAGTCCGCATATACTCCAAAAATTATTTTTCTCAGAAATTTGTCAAATTTCCAAATTACACCCATTTATGAAATTCAAATTATCAATAAAAGTATGGAGTATTACATACTCCCCCCCCTTACAACGGAATTTCGCCCTCGAAATTCAGATACGACTAATACTAACCTAGGATCACGAATCAATCCACATCCTAATGCATAAAAGTGGAATGGTACTAATCATTGGCACTCAACCATACACTCGTTCAGTACTCAACTACTAGCTTATCTAGATCTCTATATTCTACAATGTTACCTCGATTGTAAGGTTGACTCTAACATCACATGGCACCTAGTGCTTCTATAGTCGCATCCAAAGGAAATAGGCCTATGCTTGCTGCTCTACTCTAGGAGTCCGTTTGCTCACTTCGGGATTTTGAATTTCCCTCAAAAAGGAAACTACACTTACGCTTGACTATTCCCGTCAGTCTCCTCGCTTAGTTTTTGGCGTGGTACCTCTTTGCACCCATACACTTGGATTATGGCATACCTTTTACGACATTCCATTCAACACACTCTAAATCCATCTATGACTGCCTCACGGCATAATCTTCCATTTTATATACTACGCCCCCTTCTATTTGGGGCGATATATAAAATCAACTTACCAAGGTGTCGATGCACCTTTTATGGCCCGTGCCTATATGCATAACCATTGTAAACATCACACACGTAACACTCTCCCTAAAGGCGGGCCTCACCTTATTGGTCTAGTGCTAACACCAGGGTACTCCGAATACGAATATTTAAAATTCCATTCTTCTTATACATGAAAATCCAATCCTTCTTAAGGTTAACCCACCAATCCTCTTTTAATTAACTCCTAACAATCTTCCTGTATAGGCACCACTAGTCCTACTTGCTTTACTTCCTAGTAACTCTACGATCGATGTGTCTAACTATATCCACGTGAATGAATAATGTTCTAACTATATCCATGGTGCCTAAGACCTCTCTCGACTTCCAATATTTTCTCAGTTTCATGCGTGGGACGTCTTACAAAGTGAAATCCAAACAAGGAACCCTCCCATTACACTACTCCCTTGCATCGTCGGTCATCGAGATTTAACGGTCTAAGGCACACTAACGAAATGTTCTAAAAACCTATCTCGCTAACCTACTAATGCTCTTCTACCACTATGTCCATCCATCTTGGCAAAATGGAAAGCCTAACTAATCGGGGCGCCTACTCTATGCAAAATTATTACGAACATCATACCCAAAGTATACTACCTCCAAAATTTGCCTTTTATCTGGGCCTGACTATGAGACTTAAATCAATTTCCTTTATCTTGTCTCACCCACATACTTGCAGTGAGAAAACCATTTTAGTGCTTCTCCATAGCACTTCTATTTCCATAAGCATACAATCATCATACGGCTCTCAGTCTATAGTGTTTCCTCCACACTATATAACTTATCGTCAAAACCAGCATCCTTTCATCCCATAACATCTCTCCATTCTCGATATCGTTAAGGTTCATCCGTGGAGCGTCTCGCCAAGCGAAATCCAAATAAGGAACCCCTCCAATACACTACTACTTAACTTTTTCGGTCATGGAGGTCCGTTAGTTTCAAATATGCCACTAGGGAAATCTCATCCCACCTATCGACAAAATGTGGTCTGAACTCCTATTTCATTACAGGAGCCACACCATAAAGCGCTGGTACTAGAACTAAGTCCTTAGTGCAAACAACAATGAGATTAGTCTCACAGCTCAAAAAATTATGCATACCTTAAATCATATATAAGGTCACCACGCACTCAAATTTTGATAAGGAAACATCTACACATTGAGGTTCCATCTAAACATATTATAAAGGCGAGCTCAATCTGTATCTAGATGAGATATCGCAACAATAACCTATTTCACCCTAGAACCGCAGACATGATAGTCTTGCAATCATTAGCCTGCTATTGCTCTGATCAACGAAGAATATATTATACTCAAAATATTACCATACTCGTACAACACATACAAAACAAACAGTGTAAAATAGATACAATTCAAAATAGAACCCCGCTACCGCGGAAACACATATAGATATACACAATGTAATATTATCGATAACGCCAGAAAGCTCAAATTACACACACGAATCTAGGGCCAATAAAATACTGTGACTCAATCTTGTCACACAGAATATACCTCATTCATCTGAGGTGAACTCATAAAAATAACTTCGTCAATCTCCCTAACTACTCCAAATGGTTCTCGGACATGATATACTAGCCCTAACTGAAACAAAACTACTTTAATTGATGCCCCACTTCGGCACCCTATTCTGGTCCTTGAACTCCTACCGAGAAAAAACAAAGTGTGTGGTTGTACACTCTACATTGCAACATTTTCCATCTCTGGCTGCCCTGACCATGTTAAGGTTATCAGTAACTCGGACTCTATAGACTTGATCCTGACAATTTCCTTCATAATTCCCTTAACTCCTCTGATGAAAAGGAAACTTTCTACCAGCCTCAATTTCCTTATTTCAATAAATTTCCCCTGGGTGGATGTCCACCAAAGGGGTTACACGAACACAAATTCTCCATAAGTGTTAGCAACACTTACTAGTGAACCTATCATTCCTCTGAAGGACTCTCCCTTCATTGTACGTACCTTCATTCGATACAAGGTTCACTATTCCATATCTCTTTATTCACTGTCGGCCTCTAACTGATCTTCATAGGAATAATTCAGGAACTGCATTCTCTTTATTCCTGATAAACTAAAGGAACTCGCAGTTGAAACCATCCGTAAGGTCCCTCTATAAGCAAAACATCATGCTCCCTCGAACATGGTGACCATCGTTCCCACCATCTTAATATTTCTCCCACTAGTGAAAAATTTTCCTTGAATTTTCACATATGGGTATTTCCAAACCCTGCTCTAAGCCAAAGCTTCTAAGCCTTCTACTTCCACCGAGTACAGCTACATTGCATTCACATGACTTAACTTCACTGGGTAATTTAACTTTAGCAGCACTTTCTACTATAGCGGTACATGAATAGTTATAACTACTATACCTTAGTAGTCGTTGTAACCATTCTTAGCAAATTCCATATGGAGAGTGACATCTACTGAGGTCATAGTCTCCAACTTTAACTAACCACTACAAATAAGTTCCTCCTTCTGCTACCCTTGAAATGGCCTTCTGTGGTCATCCTTCATCGATCAGCACACGAGTCTCAAACGGGCGTGCAAAATATTTACCATAATCTTAGGAAATGACAGGAGAACGAAATATCACAAGAGGAATTAACAATCCTAATCCTAAGGCTCTATATCAAAATGAAAGCAACGCTAAAAGCGTAGTACGTATACACAGATTCCTAAGGACACTAGAACTTGATGCTCTGATACCATATGTGACATCCCACCTAGTAAAATACTGGACGATCAATCCTGTACCAAATTAAAATAGGAGTCTCATATTGTTCATTCTCAGCATCACTATCGAAAACCAATTTAATTACTAATAACCTATTAGGCTGGCGTCAAAATTTTATTTCACTAATGTTTTTAATCAAACCATTCAATTAAAACATCCACACAGTTTAAATATAAATGAAACTAAATGAAATAAAATAACCAAACACTCGGTTTAACATAATATAACCCAATCGAATTCCGCATTTAGAGGCGGTAAAAGGATAAATAAAAAATGACACCTGTGGTTTAGGCTTCGATACTTGTAATGAATCAACTCATAATGCCAAAATCAATGTTTTAGGAGAATCGCCTAGGAAGGCCTTTAGAGATCATTCCTTAGGTAAGTCTTTTCGTCGAGTCTTTAAGTGCTCACATTGTAGTCGAAAAGGTCATTTAGAAAATTTTGTTTTGATTTTAAACTAGGTCCTTGAATTACCCAACATAAGGCAACCAAGGTAGCCAAGATTCCTACGCCCCGAGATCGTCATTCGTCATTAGTTTGGGTTAGGAGATCCAACTTGGTAGCTTTACAAGATTGGGTTTTTTATTCTCATTTACTTTCACATGCTTCCTCCCTTGCAAAATCTAAAGGTTGAATGTGTTAGTTTTCTTTGCATACTTTAGCTTTTGTAATTCATGCTATATTATCATGCTAATTGTATGCTTATTTAAATCATTTTCTAGTCTATGCTCCATGCTTAATCACACGCTAGAATATTGATTTTTGTGTATCTTTTATACTTCTTTCTTTTTAGTTTGCATTAAATGAAAAATACAAAAAGATTTTGTTTATCATTTGTGTTTTCATCTTTTTAGTAATTTAAGATTAATGAAAAATACAAATGATTTTTGTGTGTCTTTTGAGTAAATATTTTTATTTTTGGTTAAAAATTGTCAAAAACTCAAAAAGATTTTTTTTTGTGCATTTTAGTTTGACACACTCTATGTGGCATACACTTGTGTTAGTATCCCTTCTTTTTTCGCTCCCATATGGCTAGAACTTTTGGTATAGATTGTCAATCCTTAAAATGTTCTTTACCATGCTTACATGGAGTAGTTGGATTTTGTGTTGATATAATGAATTTTATTTTTATATGCCTCAATTCACACATACACGAGCTCACTTGAAATTTTAACTTCATATGTATATTTGAGCTTTGTGAGGTGTTCTCCCACCAATCTAGTCATCTACATATTATATGACCTAAGAGGACTAGTGCATGTTAAAATCCGTTGCACGTGAGATTTGTGTGAGATATAAAAATAATATAAATATATATATATATATATATATATATATATATATATATATATATATATATATATATATATATATATATATATATATATATATATATATATATATATATGAACGGGGAAGGGCTCGGAAAGGAAATATCATCATTTGCGAGTAAGCCACCGTTTGTTTGTACCTAAAAGAAATACGTGGTTCCAAGGCCTAAAAATAAAATATGGCATTAAAAAGAAAAATAATTGCCAAGGCCTATGTTTAATTGATATATTCATCCAAAAATATATGCTTATTGAGGGAGATTGGATGGTATATCAACGGTTTGCACAATGTCCGTTTATCCTAGTTGTACTTTGAATGTCATGACTCTATTGGTTTGTAGAATCATCAAAAGTCTAGGCTTGTATGCATTGTGTATGTTTGTTTATTGAGTTCAATTTATATTATCACATGAGATTATATTCAAATGTGATGAAGTTTGCAATCAATTGAGAACTCTGTGAACATGTTTTAAGTGATTGGGTCTAAATTAAATTGTTACTAGTTCACACCCCATCACTTCCATTTCCATATGACACATTTTTGCCATACGAGTGGGAAAAGCTTATTTTATTTTGTGTCATTTGTGTGTTTGTATCTATATATACGTGCATGTGCATTATTGGTATATTTAGTCTATGTATATATATGATATTTTTTTTGTCGTTGCCTTGGTTTCTAGTCCATCTATGATTTAATTCATAATTGGTATCTATCTTGTTGAGTCCATTGTTTGATATCACATGTTTAGAATATTATTTGTCAAATTGCTATCATTTATTTGCGCATTAATGTTGGTATTAATATTTGTATGGATAAGTTATGCTTTTGTTGCCTATATGCTTTCATGCTCTTATCACTCTAATCTTCATCATGTTTAATTAGTTTTATCCTTTGTCTATTCCTGATCAAAAAGGGGGAGAATTATAGGGGGAGAAATGGTATCTAATCCTATTGTAATCTTATTTAAGTTTAGGAGATTTAACTTAGGGGAGAACGCTATCTTCTTAGGTTGATCATAGTTGATAAAGGGGAGAATTAATTTAGGGGGAGTATTTATCTTAATTGCATTTAATATTCTTGATATTCCCTATGCATTTGATTGTTTGCTTAAGTGTGCATGTCTTCTTCTAAATGGAAACTTTCACCTTCGGCAACTATATTGATCCTTGGGTTGTTTTGAGTCAAGCTATTGTATTTTTATTTTGGGTGGGATATTTTTTAGTTTAGTAGATCTTGACGGACCTTTAGGATTTTTATTTAGTTTTTGTCCCGTAATAGCCAAAGGGGGAGATATGTAAGGACACAAATTTTCATTTGAGTCCTTTTTTGTTTGAGCTCAATTCCAGACAAAACCGTTTCAGTCATAGGATTGATTTATTGACCATCCTTCAAGCCTATGACCTACTAAAGTTGAAGATGCAGCGGCCAAGATTAAAACTTTATCAAATGCTGAGTTTATTGTGCCTCGTTTCTACGTCAACAAAATTTGTTCCGTTTACTCCTAATGTATGAATTCATTACATATTTATATACGATCTTGGAACAATTAGTATTGGGTGTTAAGTTTTCTTTAAACTGTTGTTTATTTTCAAAAACTTTCTTTAAAACTTTAAAAATAAAGTTTTGGGGCTAAAAATTGAATTTTGAACATTCTAGAAGTTCGTTCGATATTGTCATTTAAATGAGTTTTCCAACGAGATTTCGCCATTGGCCACTAGAACATCGTTAGACGGGTCGTTCGAATGAAAATCTCATTCGAACGAGATTTTTGGCGGGAAATTAAATTGGCAGTTTTGGGAAGTTTTTCACCTCTATCCCACTACTTTTCCCCCTAACTTTTGACAGACTTATCAAGTGCGGGAACCAATATTTTGGTTTAAGTTTTTCACATACTACAATATCCAAGAGAGATTTTGAGAGAAAAATTCTAAGGAGAAAAAGTTCAAGTTTGAGTGTTTTATTTTCAAGAAAAAAATCTTTAAACACTTTTGTTTTCACCCATAGTTTGTTTATTTCAAGATTCCATATAAATATCTTGCTTGGAGTGTTTGGCACCGGGTTTACTCTACCGAGTTAAAGAGTTTGTTTAGGTTTGCTTCTACATCCCTCAAGGAAGAATTTTTATTTTGTTGCGGCATTCTCACACGGTGAAAGTCACCATGTGTGGTTGACGGTGGTTCCTATAATCTCATTTGTGGATTCCAAGGTTCCGGAGGAGTTCGGGATTGTCAACTAGGCAGAGGTGGTTACAAGAAGACACATCGAGGCTTGAAGGAGTCGAGTCGAGTGTTGTAAGTCATCTTTCTTGTGATTATAAATTTCGTACTTAGTGGACTTAAGGCTAGGCCATCCAAGGTTTTTTCCCACTGTGGGTTTTTCCTCGTACATCTCGGCGTAGTGGTTATTTGTTTATTTTATCTTTTGCAAAATTCACCTAGAACGCATGCTTAGGTAAGAAGGTAAAATTGGTTTAAATCACCACTCATGTTTAATTTGGTGCTACATAATAATTTGGGTAAATGTTAATTTTATTCAAGTCATCATTTAATTTGTTAAAATTGGTTTGGCCTAATTGGTAATATTTAAAATATGACTTAGGCAAATTTCTAGGTTTTGGATTGAATTATGTTGTTAAGGTGAAAAATTCTTTTGTTGATTAATTTAATCTCACTTTGAACTTTGTTTAATTTTAATTTGGAAAGAAATTAAAATTAGTTAATTTGTTTAATTGAACCATCTCGCTTTCGCATCTAAAAAGGAAATTTCTTTTTGTTAGATTTTGAAATAGGGGCCTTGTGTTCCAACAAGTGGTATCGGAGCACTGATTAAGAAAAGCTCTCCTTTTCAAAACTAAAATTATTACTTTTTCCCTAACAATAAACCTAGTAGGGAAACCAATGGTGTGAAAGAGTGTGTTGTTTGAATGGATACCGCAACGAAAGCAAAGATTTGGGATGGAGCGTCTTCATCGGAATAGCATTCATCATGCGAAGGGGATGCACACCTGGGATGATGACTTCTATCCATGGGTGAGATGAATAGATGACCACAACCTACCCAAAATTAACCAACCAAATCACCACAACACCAAAATCCAACAACCACAACCACAACCACAACAACAGCGACAACAACAAGAGATACTACTCTCCATTAAAATAGAACCAATAAGAGAAGATAAAACTAATTAAAAAAATTAAATGAAATTTCATGAATTTTGACAACAACAAAATTTTATTATTTTTTTAAAATGTGAGAAATTCATGATATGTCATTTAACGGGGGCAAAAACAAATGTTTTTACGAAAAAAAAATCTATGAAAAGATATATATATATATACACACACACACACACACACACACACTAGTGGAATGTCCGTGCCGGAAGGCACGACGAAACTTTTCAAAGTACGGTATCACCTATAATCCAAGTCAAAAAGTATATTTCATAACAGAAAAAGTGTAAACACTTTAGAAACTTTGGACAAATTTTCATTTATTTTATAGACCTATCCACCTTAATTAAGATAAAAAAATACTACAACAATACTAATAATCTAACCAAAATATAGTACACAAATATAATCCAAATAAACAAAATTTTCACATTGATGATCCAAAATCAAATACAAAACTCAAACATCAATTTAAGAATCATGAAACAAAATTGACATATATAATAGACGATATAATAAGAGTACACAATTTGCTAAAAAATGGTGATGTAAAACATACGCTTGCGATACGATTCTAACATAGGTAATCACAATAAAATATTAAGAGAGAAAATCTATAAGATAGTAAAAGTGGTGAGACGTGCAATTTTTTCTTCAAAAATAAAATTCAGTTGGTGTACAACATAAGTAGTTCAAAATTATCAACACTCATAAAAAAATGTCAATTGAATATCTAAAAGGGTCATGACTCCAATACTTCTATGAACTGCAACAACATCAAGAAATCTTACATGAGTGTTGAACTCTCTCCCAAACCTGCACAATAAATTTACTTGTTATTACACGTGAAAGGCTCTAAAGCTAACACCATATAAATTCACATTTAACAATAATATACATCTTTAAATTATGACCATAGTTTTTTTCCTCTTTTATATCATTACTTTGCCCATTACCTAGTTTGTTGCATATTCCAAACACTATGGTTTTGAACTCTGATTTTGCACTTCAAATACAATTGAAAATCGAATAAAAATGAAAAGGAAAATATTCTTAGCTCCCGAAAGTTATTACTTTTATTGAACAAAATTAGATAAACATCCAACAATTACCCAAAAAGATGGAGATATGGAGATAAATTTAGGTTCTAAAAGAACTAAACCATGACATGCTACAGTATCTAAACAATAAGTGTACCTACTAAGATTTCAATAATCATAATATTTGTACGTATATCTATCGAATTTATTGGAGAAGTCATCTACAGTAATCATTGGATCATTTACACAACTCGCCATGCATTCCATTTCTCCAACAGAAAAAAGTCCATCCTTGATTACTTCATTGCGTTCCACTCCCATGAGTTTAAGTAATGCATCTTCAATGTAATGCATCTTCAATGTCTCAAGAACTGTGTATCATTTAAGTTGTTGTTCAAAAAACTAAAAGGTGGTATTTTCTAACCTTTTCTTGATTGAATATGGAATAGAACGTTGCATCCTCATACAAGTGAATAGGAGCAACTGGATCATTGCTAAAATTGGAAGCCACACTTCGTGTTACTGTTGCACAAGATCTAGCAGAGGTATGACTGAGGATCATGTGTAGTTGGACGTCTAGTGAGACAACCATAAATAGAACAAATTATAGACTAAGCTGAGAAAATAAAATAAAAAATACGAAAAAGTTAACAACCATTATATATAAAAAGAAAGGATAATCAATAATCACACAAAACATAAATATTTCCATACCTATCATTTCACATCCACATCCCCCCGGTTTTATCATAATCGTCGATTAATAAAAGTATTACTATCATAAAAATGTTAAAATAACAACAACAGGGAGACATAGAATTTCTAAAAAAGTTAAGTAAATAGAAATATAAATGAAGCTTTCATATGGTTCCCAAAATATAGGTAAAAACTGAAAAATTAGGCTATTGTGATTATTTATTGGTTGCGGCCATGATTTTCTTCCGGGCATTGCTCGGTAGCCTTTAAGAAGTGTGGCGTTCTTAGTTGATTAAGCTGTGATACGACCAAATGAATAACTCCTCTTAAAATAAAAACCACTCCATGCTTGTGTTCAATAGTATCAACATTAGAACTCAACGCAAGTAGGTGTTTGTAAAATGGGATTTCCCTTTTTTTCACAACCTGGTGTCTTCTGTGTTTTCTGAAAATAACCTGACTTGTGTCTCTTATAGTAAAACTCAACACAATCTGCAGTTGTTTTGTGATCAAGAAATAAGCAATTTTTCTAATGTCTTTCCCACATGTAGGAAGCTTATCCATGATAATTTCCCTCTCGTCTGATGTCCTCAGGTTGATCATAGATTTCCACTTGTACTTCCTGTAAGATTTGACTAATAATAAACATGATTAATAAGTTTGTCAATTCACATATTCACCAAAACTATTTAACGAATTTAAGTATCATTTAGCACAACCTTTAGTCCATTCAATGAATCATAACTCACAAAATATGAAAGTATTTATTAAAGTGGGGACATACTAAGATGAATTAAGAAAATTTGATTATTATTATGAGAGAATTTTATCACGCCTAGGCATATAGCAAACCGATTCTTATCAACAAAAACATGAAATTTACCATGAAATGGGAGGGATCTGATGTCATCACATAAAAAGTAACAACATAATACGCAAACAAACTAAAATTTTCAAAACACACACACACACACACACACACACACACACACACATATATATATATATATATATATATATATATATATATATATATATATATATATATATATATTACCATTGTCTCGTTCATGTTGCATATGCCTTGAATTAGATCAGTTAATTCTATATTGAAATTTGGTATAAAAAAGTAAAGAAGTCCATAACGAATAATGGACTAGTAATGGTGCAACTCTGATATTGAATTAACTGATTACAGTGCACAACTAACAAAACACTTAACATACTAATGGTCAATAACAAAATAAAGAAATAAAAGAAACATAATGGAGGTGGTATTGGAGCATACACCGTTGCTTCTTAAAAATATTAAGACATTATAATGAATGGTGTGAAAATATTAAAAGATAAAAAAATAGAATCACAACTGAAATAGATTATTCAAAATTTTCTAAAATAAAAGACACCCCATTGACAGAAGTAAGGAAATGACCAAAAAAATGTTAGAAACCATGAACGGTGAAGTTGTGAGAAACAAAAGTGAAATTAAAATTCGGTCATGTCAGAATTCAAAATGAAATTTTCGTAAAAAAATCCATGTATCACCAAAAAAAACATTTTGTTCATAGGCTTCTAAAACATCAATTTCACATATCAACTCATCCAGATCCTCCATTGTCATGGGAGGTTAAAAAGAATAACGATCACAGTCCAGGAACAACCTAATGATTGTATCAAATTACTGTATAAATTTATAAGTTTCCATGAAGGTATCTAACTTGGGTACACATAACTCCCAGATCATCCATTTCAAATCCACTAATCTTTAACCAAGGCATAACAGGGGACTATCCAGAAAAAAACAATGGAACCATCAATACTCTATTTTTGCTAAAAAGAAAAATAACATATAAAAACAAAACATACATTATTTTGATAATGGCAGTTATATAAGAGAGCAAGATCTTATATTATGCACCCCATTGATTTATCTCATGCCTATTTATATTTGCAAATATATATTTCCATCGTTAAAAAGTATTTTATATAAATCATAATCAAATACATTTTACATGAAAAACCAAACTTATAAAGAAAAATCTACTCGTTGAAGCATAGTAAATAAAAAATAAAAACTTGCAAAAACACATATAAAAATAAACAATACATTCAACTTGTTCAGTATCTGAATAACTTAAAACAACGGATACCTGTGCCAATTAATCTAACGTGAAATTAAAGAAATCAATAGAGCATAACTATCAAATACGAAAGAAATCTAAAAATTAAAAGGAAGAGGCTAAAGGAGTATGAATAGAAAGTTAAATAATAAATGCATATATCCATCAACAACATTGCCTTGTCCACTGACCTTAGCTTCCTAAATACTCACAGTAAGGGTCATCCACAAACATTAGCTTCCTAATCATTTATAATTTTTGGCAGATAACTTAATGTTGCCTTTAGCATTTAATCTAGAAATTATCTTTAAAAGATGATCTTCTTGTCTTGAGATTTTTCTTTCAGCCTTGATGTTCCCCTTACATGGATTCTTCATGAGTCTTAGAGTTTCTGATTTGTTTTAATTGTGGTTGTACAGTTTCTTCTCTATGTTTTTGGAGAATGTGATCATCTCTTCAATAATGGGAATACTACAGTTTTCTACTTCATTATTAGTGGCATAGAGGTGTTTTGCATCATATTTCGTATCAAAAGAAGGAAGAGAATTTGTTCTTAGTAATTGATCAACTAACTTCAAACCTAAGCAAGGACTTTCATCAGTGTTTTGAGTATCATTTTTTGAGAGTTTTCTTTGTCATTTGAATTGATTATCAGTTGGCCTTCCATTTCTTCTTCTAAGACATAGGTGTACTGCATCAAATTAGCAATAAGCTACTGCGTCAGTGTAATCCTCAAATTAGCTACTGCACGAAGAGTTTGCTGATGAATTAGCCATAATCCTTAATATACACATGTGACAGTGTAAAATTTAGTTATAAATTTTCCATAATCCTTAATATTTAGTCCAAAAAGTACCTGATGTTTACTCTCCCGCTGAAAGCTAAGTTCCCGTTGGTCCTCATATTTCTTCTGATTGTGTTATATGATGTACCTGCTAGCACATATGTCTTGTCCTTGTACATGATAATCGCATTGTTATCTTGCCCAATCATATGTTCCAAAACACAATTGTCCTGCCCAATCATATGTTCATGAACTTGGTTTAAAATGGAGCATATAATGGTCATTTAATCATAAATAATTGAAAACATCTATAGAAAATCTAAGGCAAAAAAAATTTAACTACCTTTTTATAAGAAAGTATAGTTGGAAATCTCATCCATCAACTCAGGCATTATATTTGCTAAAGGCTAGAGGCTCTACTTTGTAAAGTTGTAGAATGTGTTGCACACGTTTCAAAGCCAGAGAGAGTTTTAAGGTGTAAAGCCTAACTATTCCTAACCTCATGGCCTTAAATTATAAGCAGATGACTTACTTGAGATTTAGCTGCTTCAAAACTTTGAAGCCTCTGCAGCAGAATAACAACTTAAATTATTTAATCCAAAAAATAAAACGGGATAAAAAATATCACAAAGCTAAAATATCATTTGTTTTTTTATAAGGAGAAAGACTATATAAAATGCAAAGAAAATACCCATAATCTTCAATTATAGCTCTACAGAGAATGTAGTGACTAGAAACCAAAACCTTACTGCATGAGAGGAGCCGTGAACCCTTCTTTGTTTTCTCTTTAATTGTCGATTTCCTAATTTCCTCTTTTTAGACTTTAATAAAATAGGTAACTCGTGAGACCACACATGCATAATCACCTTCACCTCTTGATTACTTGAAAGAAAAAGAAAAAAAAAAGTTAACAAAGTGAGATCTAGCAGTGAGTTAACATTAGAGTCACAATACACCTTTACAACTGAAAAAATTCAAAAATAAATATCGAGACAATAGAGGATTGAAACTGGATATTAAAGGTTGAAAAGGGGATAGAGAAAGAGAATTGTATGTTTGTTCTCTCGAGACCCAACCTTTATCTATACGGAGACCTCAAAGTAAAACATCAAAATGAAATAAAGGAGCAAATACATGTACCTATAAAATGCATCACAAAGAAAATAAGATATTCATTCACTTCTATGAAATGCTGGTTGCATCCTTTTGCATCTGAAATGCAATAGGTTAATGTAAAAATACCTATAATAAAAATAATTTGCATAGATCTAGAGAGATATTGAGATTATTCCACCTTTTTTTATCTGCAAAAACCATACCAATTTTTTAATATGAGATAAACCGCATAAAAACATATACACTGTTTGATAGAGAGGGGTCTGTTAGAAGAGGGGATCTGTGAAGATGAGGAAGATATAGGATTTCTAGAAGAGAGATAAAGGGTTTGAGTGAGATAACAAAATTAATGAAGAGAGAGAGTGTGTGCATCAAATCTGAAAATGTGTTTAAATTAAAGTGTATCGTGCCTTTGTGAGAGTTGATGGCTTTGTTAACTTAAAGTTGCATTGGGAAGTGAGAGTACAATACATCATGTTGCTGGCAAGTCTCTTTCATACAAAGCTTCGTGGCCGGGGAGATTTTAGGGGGGTTAGAGTAGGGTTTTGAATTAAAGTGATTTTGGTATGATGTGGTGGGATGATGTAGGCGGATGACTCAATTTTTACAATCATCCAACTTTAACATATAAATTACGAATATACCACGTTAGTCTTAAATTTTATCTTTTATTGTGAACCCTTGGATTGTTATAAATCTTCAAAGTTGATTTCATCCTAGACCCTGATTAAGTTATCAACTTATGGAATAGTGTCAAAACTTCTACTCCTTATTATATAGATATATATAAACAAAGGCCCAAAGAAATATGTTGAGTTTATATGAAATGGGTCAATGGTGAGAAATAAACACCATTAAGGTGTTGCATGTAACAAAAATGACTCAAAACGTATATAATCAACCAAAATATCAAAATATACTAGAGAATGGATGAATATAATACCTCAAATAGAAAGATTTAGAAATCCACACCAACTCTAGGAGATACGGAAAATGGATTTAGGATGTGGAGGGATTTATATGGGGGAATATGAAGATGGAGTGTTGGGAATATGGATAATGTGAATAAAATGCATTTGAGTGTTCAAGAAAATAAAGAAGGGAAACTGTTTTTGAAGAAGAGAGAAAGAGGGAAATAAAAAATTGGCTATAAAAATTTCAAGCCAACCGACCTCTTAAAACCCTGGTCATTCGAACGAATTCTGGGAATCCCGTTCGAACAAAGTCGTTAGAGCTACATACGAATGATAATTCGAACGAGATTACAGGGACTACTAGGGCATTGGGTCATTAGAATTTGGTTTGAATGAGATTCCAGACATTTCAACCACAACCAAATTGTAAAATTTTACAAAAATAACGAGCTTAAAGGCCTAAAAAGGTTATGAACCCACAAAATTTTGACTTTCAATTATCCTAGGTAGTGTGGAAATATCCGAACAACGAAAACAGAATGAATGGGTGTGAACAATGTGAGCGAGGGCATCTCCTAAGATAACGCACAAGTGAAAAATACCAAACAATATACAAACACAATTTACACTCACATCTACCTTATGACAAATAAAAGGAATACAATTGGACACTAGCAAAAAAAACACCTAGAAGATTGATGATTCTCTAGCCAATAGAATCACCTTAAGAAAGAAATATAATGATTTATTGCGCATACCCATTGATCTTCAACCTATGTCTCCCATAAAATCAATTATTCTATTTAATTATGCAAATATTTTTCATATCATACATTGGCCTTGGCAATTTTCATTTTTTATGGCATGAATTCTTGTAGGCTCTTTTTATTTTTGCAAATGGTGGCTATTCACGCAAAGACACCTTGTCTGTCGTAGCCTGATTCCATTTCTAAATAAAACTTTACTGGATGAATATTTTTCTCTTTTTCTCAATTCGAGCAATGGTTCTTACATGCACAATTGTAATATCTATTGCTTATAAGTTTAGGTGACAAAATTGATAAGACAATATCTTACCTCACAAAGCATATGTAAAGTGATGTAGACATCCAAGATTCTGTGAAAGGTGTGTTCATGAAAGGAAAAGATATGAGGTAATCACATAAGAATATATCATGAACAAGCATCAAAACTCATAAGAGAGACGAAGTCAAGACTAACTACTCATCGAAATCCACATGAACATAGAATGAAATAGTGATCCAAAAACCTCACATATATAACTTGTATGGATAAATTTTTTATGAAAGCCTTTATACATAAAAGAAAAAGGAAAATATTTTTTGAATTTATGTACAAAATATAATCTAGTTCATAGGTAAAGATATAGATATAAGGCTCAACCTAAACTTGATAAATGACTCCAAACTTAATCAATAGAGCAAACCCCAATGGTTTTCCTAAGATTTTCAAACCTAAGGGCATCTATAGGTTTGGTAAAGATATTGTCCAATTGACGATCGATGCTTACAAAGCTCAAGGAAATGACTTTTTCTTCAACTAACACTCGGATAAAGTGCTCTTGAATCCTAATGTTCTTTATTCTAGAATGTTGGATGGGATTTTAAGACATATGAATTTCACTCATATTATCATAATAAATAGTCATTGTTACTTGTGAAATACAATAATCCTCCAACATTTTCTTCATCCAAATGAGTTGATTGCAATAACTCCCAGCATCTATGTATTCAGCCTCCATCGTGGACAAAGAAATGGAATTTTATTTCTTGATCATCAATGAGACAATTGCACTACCAAATTAGAAACAACTACTTCAGTTGCTCTTATAACCATCAACGTCTCCTACCCAATCGACATCCAAATACGCCGATAGAAAATCATTAGTGTCGAACGATTACCAAATTCCAAATAATAGGGCCCCACTAACATATTTGATAATATGTTTAATGGAAAGTAAATGAGACTCTTTTGGAACAGCTTGATAACGGGCACAACCTCCTACACTATGGGAAATATCCAGACGACTAGCGGATAAGTAGAGTAAACTACCTATCATACTCCTAAAAAGAGTGTGTTCTACATCCTTTCCTTATGTGTCCTTACTAAGCTTAACAGATGAACGCATATGAGTATGTGCATGCTTAGCGGAGTCTAGCTTAAATTTATTTTTAAGATCTTTCGCATACTTAGATTGGGATAAAAATATTCCATTATTGAGTTGACTCACTTGAAGACCTAGGAAGTATGTGAGCTCGTCGACCGTACTCATCTCAAACTCATTTTGCATTTCTATTGCGAAGAGTTGAGTATATTTATCGCATGTGGATCCGAAAACTATGTCGTCGACATAAACTTGGGAAACTAAGATAGCATTCTCATATCACTAAATAAATAATGTCATATCTACTCCCCTCTCGAAAAGACGCGAGTAAGGAGATAGGAATTAAGCCTCTCATACCAAGCATGGGGTACTTGCTTTAAACCATATAAGGCTTTCTTCAAATAAAAGATGTGATTAGGGTACTTAGGGTCTTCAAACCCTTTCGGTTATTACACATAGACTTCCTCCTGAAAAATGCCATTTAGGAAGGCACTCTCTACATCCATTTGATAAAGTTTGAACTTAAGATGACATGTTATGGCCAGTAAAAAGCGAACAGACTCTAACCTAACAACTGGAAAAAATGTCTTGTCAAAGTCAACACCTTCTATTTGGGTATATCCTTGGGCAACTAGCCTAGCTTTATTACAAATAATGATAATATTTTCATCCATTTTATTTTTAAAAATACATTTAGTACCAATGAAGTTAGTATCACTAGGCCAAGGAACTAACTCCCAAACATCATTCTTTTGAATTAAAGCAACTCTTCTTGCATGGCATTATCCAATATTCATCTTTTAGTTCTTCTTTCAAAATTTTAGGTTCGATTTTAAAGGTATAATAGAAATAAGTAACCTCATTTTCTAGTTGCGCCTTAGTATTGACACCTAATTCGGGGTTCCCATTAATTTTAGAAGGGTCATGACTTTTACAAACATAAGGAGCATGATCCCTTTTCTCAAGTGAGGTATCCACCAAATCATTTTGAGTCTCACTATGATCTATATGATGGGGTGCATTACTATCAAGTGAGTAATCATCCTTAATATAAAAAAATGTGGCTGGAGTATCATCTTTAATTGTAACATTTATTGATTCCATAATTTTAGACATAACAAAGTTATAACCCTATAAGCTTTACCATTTGATGAATGGAATAGAAATATACCTTCGTCACTGCTCGAGTCGAATTTACCTAAGATCTCTCTATCCCTAAGGATGTTATAAGGTCTCCCAAAGACTAAAAAATAGGTTAGGTTGTTTTTTTTATCGTAGATGCCAAATTATAGGACCCCCTAAGTCTCTCCTTAGGTACCTATCATATCCTAATCTCATTACAAACCCTAGGTCATACTCTGAGTACTGACCTAGAGGCCATCGGGCTCACCCGTTCCCCTTTTGACTCTAGTCAGCCCTTTCATTAGAGGAAAGATTATTGAATATTCAAAGGGCTATGAATCCCATTTCCAACGGTCTATTCCGTGCACAAATTAGCATAACGGTTCGGACGAACGAACCATTTTACTACCAAACATCGATTTGGAGGCCACCCGATGCTCCCAGCGCCCAGTTTGACCCCAATTAACCTCATCGTCAGAGAGAGATCTTTGAATCTTCGAAGGTCACTGAAACCCCTTTCTAATATTCCACCCATGTGCGAAATGGCATAACCATTCGGACAAATGATCTATTTTTGCCCTAAATATGATTCGGAGGCCACCGGGCGCTCCCTGGCTCCATTTGACCAAGGTCAACTCTTTATCTTGAATGATACTTAATGAATATCTTAAGGGAGCTAAATACGCTTTCCAATGGTCCACCCAGTGGACAATTTTGACTTCCGATGCGGACGAGAAATCTGTTTTACTCCGAGAGGTCACCAGGCACTTTCAGGCCTTGATTAACCAAGGTCAACAATCTGAATAGAGAAAAAGTCTTTTGAATGACAAAGTACATCTCCTAACCTTTCCAATGGTCCACCCCATGTGCACTTCTAACTTACTATACGGACGAACGATCTATTTATGTCGAACGATATCCCGTCCAAAGGACCGATGTGTGCTTTCGAGCCACATTTGACCCAAAGTCAATGACTGGACCCAGGAGCAGTCCAAAGGACTCTTGAAGGTATCTTAATTAACTTTCTAACGGTATGACGAGTGCGTTATTTGGATCAATGGATTGAGTTCTATAACCATTTTTCCAAAAAAATCTACACAAGACTACCAATTGGCAGGTCCATTTCCCTACATAACGGCACTGTGCCAAGGGTCACTTGCCTATTGTAAGGTCTAGTGCCATGTCGATCGGCATCACCCCTTACCCTATACATAGAGGGCATGACCTCACTCCGAGAACACACCTCAAATCCATCAGTATCAGTGATCTCACAACATTCTCTCGAAATCAATGAAGTTTCCCCATTTGAAATCCCATTCAAGCTTACATTCCCTTCCTTTTCATACCCAATTTGGCAAAATCACATTATCTCTCCTCCAATCTTCATCTCACATTCAAGGGAGTTCATCCAAGATCAAAGATCAAGCTTCAAAGAAGGCCCAAATCTTTCCCTCTCCCTTTAAATTTCTTATTTTTGCATTAAGTGCATTAGAATCATAATCTAGTTCTTACTTTAGTTCATACACATTAACATCTTACACTGTTATTAGTAGATTTCACATACTTTATTTTCTGTAAAAATATAAAAAGGGGGGGGGGGGGGGGGGGTTACACCTATGAATTTCGAACGGGATTATCTATCACATTTTTTCAAAACTAAAATCCATTTTCTACACACACACATTAAAATCCCGTTCGAATCTATAAGACCCCCATGCCACATTCAAACTACTTGGACTTTGATGCCGTTATAGGATATGTAGGCGCTTCAGATTAAAACTCGAGACTCGAGTCCAACTTTCCAATTTTCCAACTTCCTAATTTTCAACTTTTTATAAATCTTCCAATTTTTCTAAATCCCCCATTTCCATATTATTGTATTAGTATACATATTATGTTTGCTATCATTTCATCCAACACATATTATCGTTTCATCATAACGACCAATATCTCGATAAATTCATAAATCATATTTTCTATAAATTATTTTGGGAACATTCCTATGGATGACCTCACTTTATCTTTTCTATGGTATGAGTTGAACGATTCCGATATCCATTATATATTCACTCACACACACACACTTCATAGAGAAATAAAGGAAAACAACAACATAAGCCCATGAGAGACTGAAGGGTGGGATAGGTTCCTAACTCCTTCCCATTTTGTAACTTATCCCCCGAACCTTCGAACTATTGGTTTCGTATGCATCAGTTTGTCTTTGATGTCATTCTCTCGAGGCGCCGACATGTTCTTTTGCCTATTTTGTGAAAAATAGGTTGACAACTCCATCTCTTTACATTCACCCCACACCGACGATAGCCGAAGCATTCCTAAGTAGTGCGTGAGACCTTTCAATCCCCCTTCCATCTCCATCCCACTTCGGGATGCAAAAAGGAATGGAAGAGGCACACATCTTGATCGGGGTGTCCAAAGTGGCGACTCCGTTGGGGAACTACTTTTCATAAGAGGGCTAGACTCCGTTTGCATGGGCGTTTTGTTTTACTTGTGTACGTATGCACCTATTTGTATGTACCCTTTTTCTCCTCTATTATTTCTTGTAGATACATACCTCATGCTTATATCACTAATCACTCACACACTTATAGATATTATCCATGTACACTTCACACCACGTGTACCTAGGATCACTTATATCCACATGGTACACACACCACTTAAAATATCCATTATTAGGTGTCACTAACACGCACCTCCACTTATCACACTTGTATATATCCATGCTCAGTCACACTTGTCATAAACCACTAGTAATGTATTCATGCTTAGGTTCACTACCACACACTCACTTGTATATAGCTACACATCACTCACTCTCACATATCTATGCTTAGTACATATTTACTTTTTATGCTTGTACATTATCCCCTTCTTGGCACGATGCTCATCAATAAAGATACTCTTTCCATAAGATACTAATCTAAGATCATGCATTTTTCACACTATATCACCAAAGAGCATGTCTATTAACCAAATTTTGTCCCATAACTGGGGGGGTCACTTTGTGATGGGCGCTAGTCCGGCAGGTTGAAGTTAGTCAAAGCGATATGACTTTCACCTTCCATTGGGTAAGTACCTTAGACGTATATTGAACGGTCCCCCCTACATCGTACCACTTGACCGAAGTCGTGACGGGAGTTATATCACATGCAACTCATTCACGTACGTAGAGTATATCGAATTCACTCTCACGTGTACTATCCCCATGAGGTATATAGTAAGGCAGTTCATGTACACTCAGGTATATCAAATGACTTGTCCACACATACCAATTGCCCTCAAAAGCATGACATATATCATACAAGTCATGCTAAAGGGGAGAATACCTTCCAATTAACCCAACAACTGCATTACTTGCATATAGGTGTCAAACTTAGGGCACTCATATTTAGTTTGTCGATTTTTTACCCAAAACTCTACCAAAATGACGGTTCGACATGCGGGCCAAATTTGCGTGCAATTTTTAAAAATGGGACCCTACCCATGAACCTAGTAACAAGTCCAACCATAGTTTTTACATATTTTTCAAACCCAATTTTCACAGGCTCGAGTTCCGTCTGGCACTTCTTTTTGCATTTAGGTAAACCTAATACAAGTGAGAACATAATAAACATAATAATAATCACGCTGAGACCCATCTCTCGTATTTTCCTTCTTTCTTTTTCAAACAGTGTCAAAAACATTTTTCCTTCTTTCATCAAAAATACCAAAAACATTTTTCCTTATACCAAAAGTATTTTTCCACCCTTTTACAAAATACATTTTGTTCGCCTCTTTTCCAAGAAATATCAAATACATTTTCCTTCCTTTTCAAAAATAATAGTTTCCCTCTCTTTCAAAAAATAAATTCATATTTTTCTCCTCATCAGGTCGCTCGCATACCCTTGGCCTGGCTCCCTATTGACTTTGGTCTTCAGTCAAACCACTCTGAAGCTCCGTCAGTTCCCTCTCTACTTCTTTCAAGTTCAGAATTTATCCACTTTCCATGGAGAACACAGACCCAGTACCGAATGTGCAGCCGGATTTGATGACGATTCTAGCTCAAATTATTGCTAAGATTGACAACCTTCAAACTGAGGTTCATGATATGCAACGAAATTGGGTCCCTATTCTCGAAAAGCCCAAGGTCCTCTTCCCTCGTGCTATCGATCAACCCACACTTGAGCCTATTTGGGTCCTCGAAGAATACCAGTATGCTCCACATGCTCCTCCTACTAATCGACCACTGTCAGCCCAACTATCTATGCCAAATCTTGCCCAGCTAAGGGCTAACTTACCCGTGACCGTTAATCCAAAGGAGGAATAATTGAACAAGCTCAAGGAAGACCTAAATATGTTGACCAATATGTTTAACTAAGTCAAAATCTCTGGAAACTATATGGACTACACCCACATGCCTCCTTATCCTAAAGCAAGGTTGCCGAAAAAGTTAAAAATGACCAACATCGAGAAATTAGAGCATAGTGGACCCCCAATTTTCCATCTATGCAATTACCACGGAGCCATGACTCCCCTAGGCACCTTTGAGGAAATAATGGCCCAAATGTTCCAACAAACTTTGAAGGACAACGCTCTTCGTTGGTTCTAATCCCTCGAGGAGTCTAAGATCCGCAGTTAGGAGGATGTTGCTCGTGAATTCTTATCACAGTATAAGTACAACAAAGAGTTGGAGGTTACTTTCCATGATTTATATCTGCTCAAATAGAGCCCTGGGAATTAGTCAGTAACTTCATAGCAAGGTGGAGAGAGAAATCAGTCACAAAACCAACCGACCTTTCGAAAAGGAGTAAGTCAGCATTGTGAAAAAAGAATTTATTACCCCATGTCCGTGTGATGATGGGAGGATAGTATTACCCTTATTTTTTAGCACTTAGAAAAGTAGGAGTAAAAATCAAAGAAGGTATTTCCAAGACAGAAGTGGAATCGAAGAAAGTATCTGGATAGTTCACTTCCAAAAAGTATGAAAAGCCAAACAATACTGCAGTTTCAACCGTCAATAACATATCTCAGCCTACCACTTCATGGGCAGTAGAAAGTCGCCCAAACCCCGTTCGAAAAGAATACACCGAGATTTACGCTCTCCTCTCTAAAGTTTACCAGGTCCTCCTAAGTGGAAACCATATCAAGCCATTGGACCCTCGTCCGTTACAAAACCAACCTCCCAAAAATTTTAAACCAGATACCCGTTGTGACTTTCATCAAACTATTGGCCACACCACCGACCAATGTTTTCACCTCCAAAATATGATCCAAGGCCTAATTGACCATGGTGTCATCACCCCACTAGCCAATGCCAAACCAAACACTATCCATAATCCACTCACAAATCAAACAAATGACATCTACCTCGAAGAAGACCCAAAATTTGACTCATCTACCCAGATCGTACCAAGGAAATCACCCATCATACCTATATATTCTCCTAAACCTCTCCAAACTTGCCCATATTTTGTCCTATAGCCTACGATCTTTGCCGATCAGGCCTTGTCACTCCTTACCATAGCATGTATTAATGTTTGTACTCGCTCTGGAGGTAAGGATATGGAATTGTCAGACGTGTTGAACCAACTCCTAGAGTTCTGGTTAAATTTCCCTCTTAGATGACCATTGACTGCCAAAGATTCAGTGTGTTATTCTTAAAAGCTCAAAAATGGGCCCGAGAGTCAGATAATTGGGTGGTACTAATCGATGAAGTTAGTCTAGATAATGTGGTCCAGATCTTAGCAGACTTATTCCAACAAACTGATGATATTTGCAGTTTGTCCAAACTATTTGATGCTTTGAAACTATAGGGGAGCCTAATACCTTCACTTCTACATGTCCCCATCGAATGGGAGGATTTATACGAAGAAGCCATTGAGGTTGTGGTGCGTATTGACTTTTTATGGAAAGATTATATCATTGCCACCGGATAGAGGGACGAGTTCAATGATTCAGGTGAAGAGCATGGTCAAGAGAAGACTAGCCCAATAGCCAACATATTTGGAATGATATCGTTTGAGGAGTTACTAGGAGAAATTAACAAGGTGGATGAATAACCCTAGATCAATGAGGAAATGGGGTTCCTATTTTTTCCCTCTTCTATGAACCATATGACCAGGTGTAGAATTGCTATAGAGGAATAATGCGAATTCTAAAAAAAAACAATTTTAATTAAACCCTAAAACATGCATCTAAGTGATTGAATTAAATATGAAAATCAAACAATAGCAAGATCAAATATTAGGAACACCAAATTCAGAAAAAATTCTCGAAGGGCAAAACCTTTTATTTCTAGAACTTTGAAAAGTTTACAAGACCATTGACTTTAATACAACTTGATTGCCTACAGGAGTAACACACAGTGCCTTCGTCAAACCTTCAAAGTAACGACTTGAAATCATTAATGGTTCACATGCATCTATACCACAAGGACACGTAGCCCTAGACATGCAGTCTTCACAGTATTGGTTATCCTTCCCACAAGAGTAACTTCATAGAGACTCCTTCCATAATAACACGCAACTCTCCAGTTGTAGAGTACTACTCACAAAGCTAAAGTTTCAACAAACTTGAATCTAGGGTCCCAAAATAATTCACTAAAAGATTGGGTTATTTTCTGAATTGAAAATAAAAGGTTTAAAACCTAAAAGAAAAAGACAAAAATCCTTTCTGCAGTAGCAGTTTCGTCTATCAAAAATATGCAGGTCTTCAAATGAAAAACGGAATTGGAAAAGCCTATTTATAAAAAAACTTAAGGCGGCGCGTCGCTCGAAGTAGGTTGCAGTCGCTCGAACGAAAAGGCATTGTCGTTTGAAGGACATCGCACAAAAACTTCTCGCGAGATAACTGTGTCACTTGAACGACATAGGCAGGTCGTTCGAAAAAACTATCAAACGAGATCTAAAGCCATGATTGTAGATAATTTCGATACGAACGCGTGGCCGCTAGTTTCGTATTTTTCTATTTTTTATGAATTAGTTATGATGTTTCTACGGAAAAGTGTCTGAGAACAAAATCTTTAGAAAATATTTGATAAAAATATCCCAACACTTTAAATGAAATGGTGGCTTTCATGACGTGATTATTATTCACTCGTATACCTTTCCTGTGTCCACTCATCATTTTTTCAAACTAAACAAATTGCTCACGGGCATATGGATATTACATGCATTACTTTTATTACCCTCATATTATTGAACTTGGTTCGTTTTAAGGAAAAAACTGAGATGAAAACACCCAACAAACATGTCATACAACAAGCACAATAATCAAACAAATTCGTGCATATGTGCAATGAAGGAAATCATGAGTCGAATATGTAGGAAGTATCACTTAATTACATCTTAATGACTCCAAACATTATAAAGCACAAAGATGACACAATATATTATCTCAAAATACTATCAAATATGTAACAACCCGTGACTTTGGGACTGAGAAATTAAATTTTTGGGAGAATAAAATTTATTTTAATTGTAGGATTTTAGAATTTGGAAATTGATGTCCAAAAATTGAGGACATTTTAAAGTATGTCGGATGATGATTCCGAGTGCGCCATTGATTACGGATGGGTCGAGATAGTCGAAATGACTGTCATTTTATTTTATTTCGGTCCCGAAATATTTTTAAGTATGTTTGACTCGAATTGGAGTAAACGAGTCATTTAAAGTGTGTATTAACATTTAAAATTGGGTTTATTGTTTTAAGGGATTTAAGGGCTTATGATTTCAGCCCTTCTCATTTGTGAGAAGAGAGAAATATAAAGAAAAGAGAAAGAAGAAGAAAGGAAGAGCGAGAGGAGAAAAATCTTGGAGATTCCGGCCCAAATGCGATCTCGAGGATGACTCAACCTCTACAATTTCGAGGCAAGTGTTTAATCTTGCTAAATATTTCATTTGTGCATTTAATTTCATAATTTTAGGGCAAAAGAAATGGATTTGGGGTATTAATATCAAAACCTAGATTTTGGGTTAAATCTTGAAATTGATGTTACACATGGGTCTAAGGGGTTTGAATTGATGAGGTGAAATTATAGGATGCGTTTGATGTTGGAAACATTATTGGGTTACAAATTTATAGTTAGAAATTGTTGATTTGGGATTTTGGGAAATTAGGTTTTTGTAGAAAAATGACCATTTCGTAGCCTGCTGAACAGGCCGAATCGATTCGTCCTCTTTTCGAATTGATTCAGAATGTTACAGAGTCCCAGGTCTATGCGACCGAATCAATTCTGACCCAAGGCGAATCGAATTGGCCTTGGACAGTCTCCCAGGTCCTTTGGAATGAATTAATTCGCAGTTGGAGCGAATCGATTCGCCATTGAGACCGAATCGATTCGGGCCAGGCCGAATCGATTCAAAAATAGGGATGTTTTGTGAATTTACCCTATAATGATTTCTAATCCTTTTGGTTGGGTTTATTGATTTGGGACATGATTATATGACGTAAGAAATATGTTTTGGAGATCTATTTGGAGTTTCTCACATAATGAGATCGCGGGTACGTTTCGAGTCATATTGGGGACTTATATACATTTGTATTGTAGATTATTGTATTGGTGTAGTATGGGAATTTCTTTACGAACGGTAGTTCTATTTAGAGGTCATAAGTGAGCTTACATACGACGTGCGGTTTAGAACTCTTTGAGAGAGAGTGGTGAGGGCATGGCTCGAAATCGTAGGCTGAGGTCTGTGCCGAATCCTTATGGTAATAGGATTGTATTGAGATTTAGATTGGGGACCGACGAGAGAGAGAGAGAGAGAGTGATTGTGTATCCTTAGTGATGATGAATTTAGGCAATATATCGTAAATGTTAAGGGTTCAAAGGGATAATTTAACCGTGGTTGGAATTGAGAGCGATGGGATCATAATATCAACTAGAATAGAGTGTGATTAATAAAGGGGGATTCCAATGATTGATGGGGTCATAAAATGAATTTAAGTTTAGGCTTGAGGTTTATAGACTATTAGTTAGGTGCATACCAATAGTCGAAATTTGTACTAGAGATATTCAGGTACTTTCGAATATAGATGTGATGTGTAGTAATTGTTACCTACACTAAACTTTGGGTGATAACTTTAATGTTGGAGATATATTTATTTTGGAAGATTATTTATATCATAAGGAAAATGGATGAATATGCTTCAAGTGAGGGATCGTATTCATGTAACGAATTAAGCTAATATGATTGAAGTGATGGCTAGTATATTGAGGAATATGGATGCCAATAGTCGAGTTTATAAGTTTCTTACATACAATGAGAGATAGTATGTATATATGTATGTATATATAATTGTATTGATATGAATATATGTGTATACTCATGGAGTGAATAGCTAAACCGTATACGAAGGTTTAGTTATATGATGAAATTATTTGGATGTATATATATTGTGCATGTGAATGATATATATACTTATGTAGTGAATCATACCCCGCACGTGCTATCACTGGGAAGTTGCGCAATGAGGGTGAGCGCCCAGACTCGAGGAGAAGAGTGTCGATATTCCCCAGGTCATAGTCGTCCATTAGGTTATTATGTGATTTACATTTGTTTTGGGGTGAGACATGGTGGGTATGTTTCGTCTCATTAACCGGTTAGGAACTATGATCGCTTCTCGGATGCTACGTGAGTCGGGCACTAGAAGATGATAGCATGGTGCAGTATATTGGCGATATATAGCCGGTTATATTATGTGGATGGCCATTGTACATTATATATAGTATGTACATTTGGCTATGGGAATGAATGGTTATATATATATATATATATATATATATATATATATAGAGAGAGAGAGAGAGAGAGAGAATAAATACCTATATATATTTTTATATCCTATAGGTGAAAGGAAATGAAATTTCTATGGAGTACATCTTGGATGATTACGGTGTACTAGATTGTTGGGGGTTGATGTATCGTACTTAAGCATTATTTAGGTTACATCATCCCAAGATTATTTATTGGAGATTTTGAGGTTACTCTTAGAGAGTAATCCAAATTTTAGCAGTTGCAGAGATAAAATTTATGTAGTTGCATAATGGATCCCTACAATCAATATGGTCAAGGAGTAGTGTATCGGGGGGTTCCTTGTTTGGATTTTTCTTTGCGAGATGCCCCACGCACGAAACGCGGTGCCATGTTGAGGGTAGAGAGAAGTTTTTTCCTTGGTACTAGTAGGTATCAGTAGTGTGATTGTGTGTATGACATAATGGATCCTTACGATCGACATTGTCATGGAGTAGTGTATCGGGGGGTTCCTTGTTTAGATTTCTCTTTACGAGACGGCCCACGCACGAAATGAAGTGCAATGTTGAGAATAGCAAGAAGTTTTGTCTTTTAGACTTATATATTAGTAGTATGATGGCGTGGATGACATAATGGATCCCTACAATCAATATGGTCAAGGAGTAATGTAGCGGGGGGTTCCTTGTTTGGATTTCACTTTGCGAGACGCCCCACGCACGAGACGCAGTGCCATGTTGAGGGTAGAGAGAAGTTTTGTCCTTGGTACTTGTAGGTATCAGTTGTGTGATTGTGTGTATGACATAATGGATCACTACGATCGACATTGTCATGGAGTAGTGTATTATGGGGGTTCCTTGTTTGGATTTCGCTTTGCGAGATGCCCCAAGCACGAAATGAAGTGCAATGTTGAGAATAGCGAGAAGTTTTGTCTTTTATACTTATATATTAGTAGTATGATGGTGTGAATGACATAATGGATCCCTACAATCAATATGGTCATGGAGTAGTGTATCGGGGGGGGTCCTTATTTGGATTTCGCTTTGCGAGACGCCCCATGCACGAAACGCCGTGCCATGTTGTGAGTAGAGAGAAGTTTTGACCTTATTAAATGGTGTATGATAATTTGAAAATAAACTCTGACAATAAAGCTTAATGTTAATATGTAAAGTATTACGATTTGTAACTGTTTAAGTTAATAATTATAATCAATTAAGCCTAATATGGCATATATGGGTGGAAAATAATTAAGTGTAATTGGAATGGGAATGATTCTTGGGTTATGTTAGGATGCAAGGTCTTATGGGGATAGGCCGTGCCTAGTGTATAGTAAGTTGTCCTTATGGGTGGGGTAACTTAATTAAAACTTCAGGACGCGAATAGGTGCGCGCTGTTAGATGAGAGGTGTGTTTGGGGTTTCACGAGAGTACGACTCCACTTTAATTATGAAATAAGTGCATCGATATATATTATGCACGGTTAACACACTTGCTAAGAATTTTTACACCTCGGCATCTGACTCATTTATATTTCTTTCCTGCATGTATATATATATATATTTATATATATATTACTTCGGGTATCCTACCGCATGGATGCTGGATGCCCTTCTATTCAAAGTCGTGGGAGTCATAACTGGTGCGGACTGTTGCGGAATTTGGATTGTAGTCGCTTCCTAATTCTTGTAAATCTAGGTAGGATTCACGTTGTATATCGCGTTTATACCCAAGAGTCATTTGTAGTGATTCATATCTTTTTATTTCAGTTGTTATACTGTCTGTGACCCGACAACTTATTCGGGTTTATTTCCTTGAATTTATTCATTTAATTTTATTCTAGCAGTTTCCTTCTACATCATACTTGTGCAGTCCACCATTGTTAGTAGCTGATAGTGTTGGTTTATTGTTCATGGCATGTTTTATTTAATTTTAACATCTCGCTTATATGATTTCGGGTAATTAGCCTTATTTATTTTAGTATTGCCAGTTGATGGTGAGACTGAGCCATCTGAGACTCCTGATTTGATGTAGTATAGATCTGGCCACCCGTTATTATTTTAAGAGGGTTGTTACAGATGGTATTAGAGAATCGGGTTCTAGAGTCTTTAGCATCTGTGCGGGTTTTCTGTGTTCTTCCGTTGACATTTTTTAGATAAATCCCTACTAGTAGGATTGTTGTATTCACTACGTTTATCTGTGAGGTGTACTCATTCGAATGGCGTTCTGACATAGTTGCTTTCGTCTCAGACGTCGTCGAGAATAAGTCGGTTAGGAAGGGGCAAGATGAGAGATGTAACACCCATAATAGATTCTGGGGTATATTTTGGATTCAGGTATTTCTTTCCGCGATTCGAGCAGAGATAAGAAGGAGAGTTTCGTGATCGATAAGTTAGATACTGATGAGGAGAGAATAGGGAACCCACGGGAGGTATAGATTGAGAAATTCTTTTACTGATGTGAGGTGTGTGGAGTGGTCCCAATATCGGGAGCGTTGCCTTATGGGTAGAGGGAGTGAGCAAGTGTGGTCTTTGTACGACATCTTTTGGGATGTTAAACCGTTTTGTGATAAGCTAATAGAGAGTTACTCTATTGATTTTTGGGAGTGTGAATTGTTAAGGTTATTGGTTTATGGATAGGCTAGGGCAGGTAATTCTAGCGTTCCAATGAGGGAAGAATTTATCTTGTGGAAATTTATTGACGTAATGTAAAGGGATTTGTATAACTGAGAGGTTCAGAGTTTAGTAGATTTATTTTGAGCGGAGAATTTAGCTCATAGTTGTGATAGTTTTGATAACAAGGGATTGGTTAGAATATTGTAATTGTTGGAGCCTTGTGTCTAGAGCATAAGGTGCTTGTTTGGCGTGTCGAAAGACATGGAAATTATTTTATATTATATTGTTACATAGGCCTTTGGGCGATATCTAAAACTCAAAAAATATTTTGTAAAACCTTAACCCTGGTTCAACTAATCTCAATCCCCGTCATAGCTACACATTAGTGTATTAGGAGGGTTCCTTGTTTGGATTTCGCTTGCGAGACCTCCCCCGCATGAAGGTAGCTAGTGTCAGGAATTGAGAAGAGTTCAACCATTGGGAATTTCAAACTTTTATATATACTTAATATGCTTCTATAGATAATTATTGAGAGTTATATCACGATTTGAGGCTAGTGTAGCCGAGTTATTATTGTACGAGTTGGGCTCGGGTACGGGGTGTATGGGCGCCCTAGGTAGCTAATTTAATTCTAAAATTTATATGGTTCAATGTGAGAACTGGAAAGGATCGGTATAGTGATCTAGAGGGTAGATGTAAGGACTAAATGATATTGAAGTCCTAGACATAACCTAAATTTCGCGGACGAAATTTTTGTAAGGGGGACGTATGTAACAACCCGTGACTTTGGGACTGAGAAATTTAATTTTTGGGAGAATAAAATTTATTTTAATTCGAGGATTTTAAAATTTGGAAATTGAAGTCCAAAAATTGAGGTCGTTTTAAAGTATGTCGGATGATGATTCTGAGTGCGCCATTGATTCCGAATGGGTCGAGATAGTCGAAATGACTGTCATTGGATTTTATTTCGGTCCCGAAATATATTTAAGTATGTTTGACTCGAATAGGAGTAAACGAGTCATTTAAAGTGAGTATTGACATTTAAAATTGCGTTTATTATTTTAAGGGATTTAAGGGCTTACGATTTTAGCCCTTCTCATTTGCGAGAAGAGAGAAATAGAACGAAAAGAGAAAGAAGAATAAAGGAAGAGAGAGAGGAGAAAAATCTTGGAGATTCCGGCCCAAACGCGGTCTCGAGGATGACTCAAACTCTACAATTTCGAGGCAAGTGTTTAATCTTGCTAAATATTTCATTTGTGTATTTCATTTCATAATTTGTGGGCAAAAGAAATGGATTTTGGGTATTAATATCAAAACTTAGATTTTGGGTTAAATCTTGAAATTGATGTTACACATGGGTTTATGGGGGTAAAAATGAGGTGAAATTATAGGATGTGTTTGATGTTGGAAACATTATTGGGTTACAAATTTATAGGTAGAAATTATTGATTTGGGATTTTGGGCAATTAGGTTTTCGTAGAAAAATGACCATTTCGTAGCCTGCTGAACAGGCCGAATCGATTCGGCCTCTTTCCGAATCGATTCAGAATATTGCAGAGTCCCAAGTCTGTGTGACCGAATCAATTTGGGCCCGGCCAAATCGATTCGAAAACAGGGTTGTTTTGTGAATTTTCTCTATAATGATTTCTAACCCTTTTTGGTATGGTTTATTGATTTGGGACATGATTATATGATGTAAGAAATATGTTTTGCAGATTTATTTGGAGTTTCTCGCATGATGAGATCGTTGGTACGTTTGGAGCCATTTTGGGGACTTATATACATTTGTATTGTAGATTATTGTATTGGTGTAGTATTGGAATTTCTTTACGAACGGTAGTTCTATTAGAAGTCATAAGTGAGCTTACATATGACGTGCGATTTAGAACTCTTTGAGATAGAGTGGTGAGGGCATGGGTCAAAATCGTCGGTCGAGGTCAGTGCTGAATCCTTATGGTAATAGGATTCTATTGAGATTTAGATTGGGGACCGACGAGAGAGAAAGAGTGATCGCGTATCCTTAGTGATGATGAATTTAGGCAATATATCGTAAATGTTAAGGGTTCATAGGGATAATTGAACCGTGGTTGGAATTGAGAGCGATGGGATCATACTATCAACTAGAATAGAGTGTGATTAATAAAAGGGGATTCCAATGATTGATGGGATCATAAAATGAATTTAAGTTTAGGCTTGAGGTTTGTAGACTATTAGTTAGGTGCATACCAATAGTCGAAATTTGTACTAGAGATATTGAGGTACTTTCGAATATAGATGTGATGTGTAGTAATTGTTACCTACACTAAACTTTGGGTGATAACTTTAATGTTGGAGATATATCTATGTTGGAATATTATTTATATCATAAGGAAAATGGATGAATATGCTTCAAGTGAGGGATCGTATTCATGTAATGAATCAAGCTAATATGATTGAAGTGATGGCTAGTATATTGACGAATATGGACGCCAATAGTCAAGTTTAGATGTTTCTTACATAAAATGAAAGATAGTATGTATATACAATTGTATAGATATGAATATATGTGTATACTAACGGCGTGAATAGCTAAACCGTATACGAAGTTTTAGTTATATGGTGAAATTATTTGGATGTATATCTATTGTACATGTGAATGATATATATACTTATGTAGTGAAGCATACCCCTCACGTGCTATCATTGGGAAGTTGTGCGATGAGGGTGAGCACCCTGGCTCGAGGAGAAGAGTTGGATATTTCCCAGGTCATAGTCGTCCATTGTGTTATTATGTGATTTACATTTGTTTTGGGGTGAGACGTGGTGGGTATGTTTTGTCTCATTGACCGATTAGGAGCTATGACCGCTTCCTGGACACGTGTGTGTGTGTTGATCACGAGGTAGGTGTCGTTTAGTCCTACAGGTTGTCCCCAGTATGCTACGTGAGTCGAGCACTGGAAGATGATAGCACGGTGTAGTATATTGGCGATAGATAGCCGGTTATATTATGTGGATGGCCATTGTACATTATATGCAGTATGTACATTTGGCTATGGGAATGAATGGTATATATATATATATATATATATATATATATATATATATATATATATATATATATATATATGGTTAGAATAAATACCTATATATATTTTTATATCCTATAGGTGAAATGATATGAAATTTCTATGGAGTACATCTTGGATGATTATGGTGTACTAAATTGTTGGGGGTTGATGTATCGCACTTAAGGAATATTCCGGTTACATCATCCCAAGGTTGTTTATTGGAGATTTTGAGGATACTCTTAGAGAGTAATCCAACTTTTAGTAGTTGCAGAGATAGAATTTATGTAGTTGACATAATGTATCCGTACAATCAATATGGTCAAGGAGTAGTGTGTCGGGGGATTCCTTGTTTGGATTTCGCTATGCGAGACGCTCCACACACAAAACACAGTGCCATGCTGAGGGTAGAGAGAAGTTTTGTCCTTGGTACATATAGGTATCAGTAGTGTGATTGTGTGTATGACATAATGGATCCCTACGATTGACATTGTCATGGAGTAGTGTATCGGGGGGGTTCCTTGTTTGGATTTAGCTTTGCGAGACGCCCCAAGCACGAAATGAAGTGCAATGTTGAGAATAGCGAGAAGTTTTGTCTTTTATACTTATATATTAGTAGTATGATGGTGTGAATGACATAATGGATCCGTACAATCAATATGGTCATGGAGTAGTGTATCGGGGGGGTTCCTTATTTGGATTTCGCTTTGCGAGACGCCCCATGCACGAAACGCCATGCCATGTTGTGAGTAAAGAGAAGTTTTGACCTTATTAAATGGTGTATGATAATTTGAAAATAAACTCTGACAATAAAGCTTAATGTTAATATGTAAAGTATTACGATTTGTAACTGTTTAAGTTAATAATTAGAATCAATTAAGCCTAATATGGCATATATGGGTGGAAAATAATTAAGTGTAATTGGAATGGGAAGGATTCTTGGGTTATGTTAGGATGCAAGGTCTTATGGGGATAGGCCGTGCCTAGTGTACAGTAGGTTGTCCTTATGGGTGGGGTAACTTAATTAAAACTTCAGGACGCGAATAGGTGCGCGCTGTTAGATGAGAGGTGAGTTTGGGGTTTCACGAGAGTACGACTCCACTTTAATTATGAAATAAGTGCATCGATATATATTATGCACGGTTAACACACTTGCTAAGCATTTTTACACCTCGGCATCTGACTCGTTTATATTTCTTTCCTGCATGTATATATATATATAATATATATATATATATATATATATATATATATATATATATATATATATATATATATATATATATATATATATATATATATATATATATATATATATATATATATATTACTACAGGTATCCTACCGCATGGATGCTGGATGCCCTTCTATCCAAAGTCGTGGGAGTCGTAACTGGTGCGGACTGTTGCGGAATTTGGATTGTAGTCGCTTCCTACTTCTTTTAAATCTAGGTAGGATTCACGTTGTATATCGCGTTTATACCCAAGAGTAATTTGTAGTGATTCATATCTTTTTATTTCAGTTGTTATACTATTTGTGACCCGACAGCTTATTCGGGTTTATTTCCTTGTATGTATTCATTTAATTGTACTCTAGCTCTTTTTTTTCTTAATCATATTTGTGCATTCCACCCTTGTTAGTTGCTGATAGTGTTGGTTTGTTGTTCGTGGCATGTTTTATTTAATTTTAACATCTCGCTTATATGATTTCGGGTAGTTAGCTTTATTTATTTTAGTATTGTCAGTTGACGTTGAGACTGAGCCATCTGAGACTCCTAGTTTAATGTAGTATAGGGCTACCCACCCGTTATTATTTTAAGCGGGTTGTTACAAAATAGTCACATGGATAAATGGAATGAAGTTGTGACTCGGTCATCCTAAGTCTTTATCCATGAAAGTTGAAAAAAAATACAAAAATCTTTTTGGATTTTCAAATTTGACCAAAACAAAATATGAATGGTCACTCAAAAAAATAGAAAATCTTTTTGCATTTTTCAAAAAATTTCAAAAAGAAAAGTAACTACGCAATGATACATCTAGCTAGGCATATAATGTCAGCATGAGAATCATCATATACTAGAAAATGTTAATCACACAAATAAATCATCAGTCAAAGCATATGTGATCAAACGAACAATGCGGTGCTATCAATTAAGCATGGATATGATGAACATCTGCATATAAACTGTCCAGAAGCAACCCAGTGGTTCCAAAACATAATCATATGAACACTAGGTACTAAAAATAGAAGGGAAGAAAAAATTCCAGACAAATCGCTCAAACGACTCAGCTCTGTCGCACGAATTACAAGGGCATGTCGCGAGAAGCGACTTCGCACAAGACAGAGTTGTCGCTCAAACGACCTATTGATTTCGCTCGAACGAGAAAACCAAAACTTTCCAGAATGCCCAAAAAATCATACAGTTTTGCCCAGTGCAAAATTTTCATGAAAGAAGTACCTGTAAGTTGTAAACAGGTCCAAAACAATGCAAAAATAGTAGCAAAACACACAAATACAACAAATAAATCAATGTGCGCTACGTAAAAGTGAGAGATAACAGTAGAAAGAAAATAACATGATTCATAGCTAGTGTATGACAAAACTTCCAACTCAATCAACCAAATGATCTCACATGGGGTGAATCACATGCCATCAAACGAGAATCATGAACAAATAGACCATAAGCCTCTAAATTCGATTTTCTAACCCAAATGGATTTGTAAGGACATGTGGGGGTGTGGGGAATCGAATATATTCTTCTATTAACCTGCCTAGGTCCTTTTAAAAGCTTGTAACAAAAGCGCCTGACATTGCCTACCGCAATGTGTGCAAATGTAAATCGGGCGGTGTGTGTTACCTAAAGGTGGCACTGTCCTCAAATTTCTCAGTTTCTCTCTTCGAATTTGACTAGGTGGCTCTTTCCTAATGATCCTAGGTGGATCTCTCACAATGTGCCTAGGTGGCTCTCTCGTAATATCCTTCGGAGGCTCTCTCTTAACAACCCTAGGTTGTGTGGGGTTGGCTTTGCGAATTTTAGTAACCCTCTCATCGAAGCCTATACCACCCCTATACTCCTTAATTTGGGCCGTGACTAAGATCTTATCTAGATTTTCCGACCTAGACTCCATATCAAATTTCACCTTACTTGATTCTCTTAAATTCTTGTCAAGTTCACTTATCCTATATTCGAGTAAACGTCTAGAATCTTCAAATTCTAAAAGCTCCTTTTTCATAGCCTACATCACACCTTGAAGACTATCTCTCTCACCCTCAACATATCCTAATTTCTCTTTAAGGATCTCCTCACGTGCCCTAAGATCCTTAATCAATGCATCGGTATTATCATTATCTAAAGCACATTTCTTCAATTCAGCTTCAAGTTTCAAGTTTTCCTTTTTTGTCTTTAAAGATTCAAAATATAAATTATTGTAGGCACCTTACAACTCACTCAATTCTTCTTCTTACTCCTCACTCTTTTCACCCTCACTCTCATCACTAATCACATGGATGGGAAGCTCTCGCCTAGAAGCATAAAAAACTTCTTCTTCAGAATCACTATCACTAAGCATAGAAACATGAGATGCCGGTTTATTCAATTTCTTCTTTAAATTTGTGGTGGACTCGTCTCACATGGACCAACACCCTCACAAAAAGAACACCTCTCATTGTCATTTTTAATAGAGGATATAAATCAAGAATTTATGTGAACTTTCCAATTAGGATTTTCAAAAAGTTGACATCGAAAATCATCAAAACCACCAAAAGCCATTTTTTCAAAAATAGGGTCAAAACACAATAACTGAGTGCAACAGGCTCTGATACAAATTTGTAGAATCGCTACAGCGGAATACTAAGAATTCTAAAAAAAATCCAATTTTAGTTAAACCCTAAAACATGCATCTAAGTGATTGAATTAAATATGAAAATCAAATAATCACAAGATCAAATATTAGGAACACCAAATTCAGGAAAAATCTTCGAAGGGCAAAACCTTTTATTTATGGAACTTTGAAAATTTTACAAGACCAGTGACTTACATACAACTTGATAGCCTACAAGAGTAACGCACGGTGCCTTCGTCAAACCTTCAAAGTAATGGCTAGAAATCAACAGTGATTCACACGCAGCTATACCACAAGGACACGCAGTCTTCATAGTGTAGGTTATCCTCCCCACAAGAGTAATATCATAGAGACTCCCTCCACAATAGCATGCATCTCTCTGATTGTATAGTTTTCCCCACAAAGGTAAAGTTTTAACAAACTTGAATCTAGGGTTCCAACATAATTCATTAAAAGATTGGGATGTTTTGTGAATTGAAAATAAAAGGTTTAAAACCCAAAATAAGAAGACAAAAATCGTTTCTGCAGTAGCAGTTTCGTCTATTGAAAATATGTAGGTCTTCTTATGAAAAACGGAATTAGAAAATCCTATTTATAAAAAACTTAAGGTGGCGGGTCACTCGAACGAGGTTGAAGTCGCTCGAACGAAAAGTCATTATCGTTTGAACGACATCGCGCGATAACTTCTCACGAGATAGCTATATCTCTTGAACGACATAGGCAGGTCGTTTGAAAAATCTATCAAACTAGATCTGAGGCCATGATTGTAGATAATTTCAATACGAACACGTGGCCGCCAGTTTCGTATTTTTCTGATTTTTTATGGATTAGTTATGATTTTTCTACGGAAAGGTGTCCGAGAAAAAAATCTTTAGAAAATATTTGATAAAAATATACCAACACTTTAAGTGAAATGCTAAGGAATTAAAACTCAACCTTACCAAATTAAACTCGCGGATTCTTGAATGTTGAAGAACTTGATATTCGGATCCATCTTTGATGCTAGAATGTTCTTGAATGCTCTTTGACGGTATAGTTGTATACGACATACTAAATTCATAACGGATAATGAAAATAATGTCCTTACACCAGGTCGGGGAGGCATTACTAAGTCCCAAACCTACGACAATCAGCTACCGATAAAGGAAAAGGTGTAGAGAATCTTCCTATGCCAGAAATTACCCTCGAGGAGAGCAAGATCCTCGATCAGTTGCAGAAGATCGACTCTAACATCACTCTATAAGGACTTTTTATGTCTTCCTAGCTATATCGGAATGACTTGATCAAACTACTCACAGGGCCCATAGTCCATCCTTTTACCACGCCAGAAGAAGTAGTGAATTTGGTCGGATCCCTAACCTCTACTAGAATTCTCTCATTCTTTGAAGAAGAAATCCCTAAGATTGGGATAAACCATAATTATGCTCTCAATATCTCTGTCGAAATCATGGGAAAGACTATCCCACTCTCTCTTTTCAATAATGGATCATCTCTAAATGTCTGCCCGTTGAGGACCCTGAATTGTTTGGGAGTGAAAGTAAGCGACCTCGCTCCAACCTCTACCATTGTGCGCACTTAGGATAATACTCAACGAGAAGTGATGGGATCTATAAAGCTTGAAATAGGGGTCGACCTTATAAATACTGCTATTGAATTTCAAGTCATCGATAACCCACCTTATTTCAATCTATTACTTGAACGACCATAGCTCCATAGCATCAAAGGTGCGTCCTCTTCCCATCATTAGAATTTGAAGTTTTTCACTAATGGGAACTTGAGATACAGCATGGGGCGAATGATATCCTTCTGTCAGACTTTCGAGTTAAACAACTTCTACTCCCAACAGGGGATGATTTCAAAGATAGGGTTTGTCCATAGTATGAACTTCATGGCAATGTCAATGTGATCTAGATGTTTAAAAACAAGCACTTTATGCCCAAACTAGGGTTGGGATGGAGATAACAAGGGATACTTGAACCCAACGTGTTGAAGAAAGATTTTCCTCCTTGCAGTTTGGGCTATTAACCATCAGCAAGAAGAACTTTGAGTGATCTGATAGCCTCGACTAAAAAAAGGCTAGAAAGTTCCAATACCGTCTCCAGAGATTCCTTAAATGGTATATTCATTAGAGAGGGTGAAGATTTCACCTTCTACGACTTTCCTAAACCATGGTATGATCATGTGGATAAGAAAATTAAATATGGAACGGAGATCTTTTTCCAAGACAACTACTCATGGATCGAAATTTCCCAGCAGCATGTGCAACCACTCATTGAAAAGACTATAACTGGTACTGGAGATTATGAGCAAAGGGACTCCAAAGATTCCTTCAACTTGAAGACACTGGGGATGACACTCCGGATGATCCACTTAGGGGATCCATCATCGGATCTTCCCCTCCTAATCAAAGCTACTAATGCACCTCTCCTTAACTGGCATGTTATACCTATGTCACCTGCTGATATTCAACCCAACCCATATGTTTATCCCTTTTATCTTCTCTTGTTATTCCTCCTTACTCTGATGTAATCGAAACCTCCTTTGATGAGGTTCTCAATGTTATTTTTCCTATCAATGAAATAAATGAAGATTTTTAGTATCTTGTTGTGTCTTACATTAATTGTCTTGATTTTAATCAAACACTTGATGATGGTGATTTTATAAATAAAAAATTCTTAACTGATCTTAATAAGGTTAATAACAAACAACATAACCGCATTTAGGTTAATGAAGATGAAACTATTATTATTGATCGCGGTTCTAGTAGCCAATTGTTCGAGATTATGATAGGGGCCACCCTTGACGAGCATGAGCATGCGCAACTCAAGGAATTACTAAAGGAGATCGTAGAAGTCTTTGCATGGTCCTATGTAAACCTGTCAAAGAAAATCTAAGAAGGCTCCGCATTGAATGGTCTCTCAAGGTTAAGGAATAAGTGGTCAAACAATTGAATGTGTGATTGAATATCCCACATGGCTAGAAAATATCGTACCTGTGTAAAAATCAGGAGGGAAAGTTCGCATGTGCATTGTCTATCGAGACTTGAACAAGGCTTCTCCGAAGGATGATTATTCACTAACTGATATCGACATGATTGTGGACAATACAACCAATCACGCTCTTAAGTCATTCGTTGATGGGTTTGTTGGATATAACTAGATCAATATACGCCCAGGTCATTAAGAGAAAACCGCATGCATCACCCCTTGGGGAACCTTTTAGTGAAACATTATGCCATTTGATCTAAAAAATGTAGGGGCTACCTATCAGAGGGCTTCCATAACTATCTTGAATAATCTAATACACAAAGAATTTGAGGTTTATATGGATGATATGATTATCAAATCTAAGACTAAGGAAGGTCATGTTCTTGCTCTTCGTAAGTTCTTCGAGAGACTACGGAAATATCATATGAGACTTAACCCACTGAATTATGTCTTCGGCATTAGCAAAGGAAAGCTCTTGGGATTCATGGTTGGTGAGAAAGGGATAGAAGCAGATCCTTCCAAGCTTAAAGCCATACTCGATATGCCACTATCCTAAATGGAGAAAGACGTCTTAGGATTCCTTGAGAAATTACAGTATATTAGTCGTTCAGAAAGTTGACTTCCATTTGTGAACCCATCTTTAAACTCCTTTGAAAGGATTCAACCAAGGTCTGAAATGAAGCTTGCCACTTTGATAAAATCAAGCAATACCTGACCCGACCTCCGTTACTCATGCCACCGCAGCCTGGTCTTCCCCCACTCCTATACCTAACCATAACTAACACCACAGTTGGGGCTTTGCCAGACCAATACCTTAAAGAATCCCGCAAAGAAAAAGCCATCTATAATGCCAATCATAAGTTGGCCGAGTACGAAGATAGATACACAGCCTTGGAAAAATCATCTGTCGCCCTTGTCTAGGTCACCCAAAAATTACAAAATTATATGCTCACCTTTCCCATCAAGATTGTATCCCGAATGGATCCTATTAAGTAACTAGTCGAGAAGCCTACCCAGTCCAGCTGAATGGCCCGATGGTTGATGCTTCTAGCTGAATTTGATATTGTGCATGTCATGCGGAAAGTCTTAAAAGGAAGTGCCATCTCTGACTACCTCGTTGACTACCCTATTGACGAAACTGATGTCTGGATTTTTGAGTTTCCAGATGAGAATATCGTTTGTACCTCCCAATAAGACCTTTGATGGAAAATATTCTTCGATGGCACTGTCAACAAGAAAGGGTATGGCATTGGGATACTCCTAATTTCCCCCGATGACTCTCACACTCCCATTTCCATTAAGATGGATTTTCACTACACCAACAACATGACTGAATACGAAGCACGCACGGTAGGCCTCAAAGTTTCTCTCAAAGAAGGAATTCGATACATAGATGTCTATGGGGATTCTGCCCTCGTCATCGGTCAAGTACTCAGAAGATGGAAAGTCAAGGACTAGAAACTCTTACCCTTCCATGCCCACCTAGAAGAACTAGCCTCCCAATTCCAAGAAATCACCTTCCACTGCCTGCCCTGAGCAAAGAATAACCTATATGATGCCCTTGTTACCTTAGCCTCCATGATTGACATGCCCGAAGGAATAACAATGGCCCCTTTCCTTGTCCAAAAGAAAATCAACTACTACCACCACATCGAGCTCATCACAAAAGAAGATCCTTACATAGCCGACTATTAGTACTATGATATTTGGCACCTCCTCAAGCATAGCAGGTATCCCAGAGGTTCTGACAAGAAAGACCGAGCAACTGTCCGTAAACTGGTTGGCCAGTACATTGTTTGCGATAAAGCACTGTTCAAAAGAAACTTTGATGGAACCCTGTTGGAAATTATGACCCCCTATTTTTTAAATTTTACCAAAAGTAATTTCAATTTCCTTTAAATATGAAAAATACGGATGGTTCAACTAAACAAGTACATAAACCAAGTTTTAATTTCTTTCAAATAAAATTAAACTAAACTCAAAGTGACATTAAATCAAACAACAATTTATTTTTCACTTAAATAACTTAATTCAATCCAAGTCCTAGAAATTTGCCTAACAAATAATTAATTCATTTTTGCAAATTAGGCCAAACCAAATTTTATCCAATAAAATTAATGACTTGAACTAAATTAATTAAACATTACCCAAATTAATTTTAGCACCAACTTAAGCATGAGTAGTGATTGAAACCAATTTTATCTTTTTACCTAAGCACGCATCTAATATGAATTTTGCAAAAGATAAAATAAACAAATAACCACTACGCCACGATGTACGAGGAAAAAACCACAACAGGAAAAAATCTCGGACGCCCTAGCCTCAAAGCCACTAAGTACGATTTTACAAGTACAAGACAAAAAGAATTACAAACACCCGACTTGACTCCGTCCAAGCCCCGACGCTTCTTCTTGTACACACTTCTACCTAGTGAATAACCATGGAGGTCCACCGCAGTATCAAAATCCCCCGATCGGACTTTTAGGAACCCATCAACCACACACGAGGTCTTTTACCGTATGTGAATGCCACAGCCAAAAATAATGAACTTCTTCTTTGTGGGATGTAGAAGTAAATCCAAACTTCTCTTCTTTTAGGTGTAGAGATAAACTCGATGCCAAACACTCCAAGCAAAGTATATATATTAAGGAACTTGGGTAAACTAAACAAATGGGTACAAACAAAAGTGTTTAAGGATTTTTCTTGAAAAACAAACACTCAAAACTTTAACCTTTTCATTTGGAATTGAAACCCTCTAAAAACTCTTTCTAGGAGTGGAAGAATATGAAAACGTTGCTTGGAAAAGGTAGTGTAAACATGGAGAAAACTGCAAAAAAAATGCCAAAAAGCACTTCCCGCCAAAGTCATTCGAACGACTTTACTAATGATTTTCCAGTGGGAAAAAAGGAAACTCGTCAGAAGTCTCGTTCGAACGACCTAGAAATCTCGTTCAAATGAGATGCCAGTTCATTCAAACGACATAGGAATCTCGTTTGAACAACATTCAAGTTCGTTCGAACGACGTGTCAGAAAAATGCACGTTCATTTTAAGTTCAAAACATTTTATGAAAAGTTCTAAAAAAAAATTTCTGAGTAAAACAAAGTCGTTAAAACTGTTTTATAAAAATTATATATTACACCCAATAAATTTCCAAACTCTTATATATATATACTAGCGGAATGTCTGTGCCTGAAGGCACAGCAAAAATTTCCAAAGTACGTAATTATAAAACGACGAAAATTTTCGAAGTACATAATTGTAAAACGACAAAAATTTCATTCCCCAACAAAACAAAGTGTAATTTTTTTAAAAAAATGGTCATAATCTCATTTGTTTATATAACTATCTACCCTTCTTAACAAATAACAAAGAGTCCAACAACATTCAAATAGTCTAAATTCATCAAACAAATTCACATATAACGTGAAATATAAAATATTCATCAACCAAATTCACATTGTGACTCAAATAAATAAAGTGTCAGTTTAAAAAATATATAAATAAATGCTTTCCTAGATATTTGACTTTGTCAAGGTTCGTTAATCTAAAACAAAAAAACATATTTGCCTTTCTAACCCGATTCTCCATAACTTTACACAGCAAAAATGATTTTGATATAAATAACTCTTCTGTGAATACTTGTTTCGGTTGAGGTAATGACTTTTAATATGATGTTTGATATTATGATTTAGAGCACCTAACAACTTCTAATTCTTAACAATATGGTTGATAATAACCAATTGCTCGAAACAAATACACTCAAATAGTCAAAAGCATATATTAGCCGCGACGTTTACACGCTGAATAATTAGACATTCAGAGAAATATACGCATACACAAATAAATACATGAACAGAAGTATAAGAGACTTTTGAAATATTTATCATATTTTTGGCAGCCTTGGTTCGTAAAGGCTACAAAACTAACACACGCCAATGCACACAACTTGAAATATTATCATTTTTTTGGCAGCTGTGGCTCTACACAACAAAAGCCAACACAAACAAATGCACATGAGCATGCACACAAAATAACAAATATATATCATTTAGATTACCTTTGTTCTTAAATACACAGAGTAATGATTTAATAACTTTGTTCTGCAAATTGCAAAATATATGGATTAAAAAAATTCAATATGTGGAAATTATGCTGTTCATAGTTTGAAAGAATATTAGTGTTACTCATACTACAATGATGCCTGCACATTATCTAAAAATATTCAACACGTGTCATGATATAAACTAATAAAACAAAAAATGTCTACTACCATGTAACTAAACTAAAATCATGATCTCATATTAATAAGAAGAACAAAAATGTCCACTGCCATATCGAAACTTAAATTTACTATACAGTAACTTCAGTTTGAGTAGTGTTCCATATAGACAGGTGATATAACTAAGTATTGTTAATATGCTATAATTTAGACACAACATATTTGGAACCTTGATCACACATATAACTGAGTAGTGTTCTATATGCTATAAGTGAGTAGCAATAAAAACAGTTTAGGCTCAGATATATGTTTTTAGTTCATATCAGATATATGCTATCTGATCAGATCAGATCAGAAGTATACTCTTACAATACATAATATCAATATCAATGTTGTACTAAAAAATAAAGGAAAAATAAATAACATAACCACATTACTATAACAAATCACCAAGAATTATAATCACAAACCATTATAACCACAAAGTGAAGAACAAAAGTGTCTATCTGGACATTTATTAAACTATCTGGGCATGTATAACTATCTTAACAAATGTGTTTATCTGGACATGTATAAGCACCGACAAAGTGAAGAAGAAAAGTGTCCATCGTTGCACCATGTTCAGAAAAAATAACCAAAATTGAATACAAATCCTGTTCTGAGATAACTATCTGAACAATGGTAACTATCTGAGTAACTATCTGAACAAATAAAGATCTTGAAACACATTAATTATATTGTGTACTAATTGCCAAATGGCCAAACCACACAAACTACACTCAATTTTTTTACTTCCCAGTTATTGGAGAATCTCGCGAACTCAAAAGTCAACTCAAGTCAACCTCATATGGGTGGCCAAGCAAACGGATTTTGAGTAGCCAATCTGAACCAAAGCTTTCAATGTGAATTTCTTTTGGAACATGTGTAGTATTAATTTTCAGTAGCCAGTGTAATTGAACTTGTGCTCACCAGCAGTGGCTACATCGCATTCTCCTCTAAGATGTTTGGAATCTGCCCATTCCTCACATTGATTCTTGCATTGATCTCACCTTGGGCATGACTATTGAGAACACAAAAACTCTCCAACGACTCACCAAATGATCGAATACAAACTCTCCATCCCCTGCACCTTAAAATAAACACATACTAATCAAATACTCAACTAAATAAACAGATAATATACCCAAACACCTTCAATTTCTAGCTCTACAATACAGTATAAATATTAACTGGAATATTCAACTTCAATTGCATTAATTTCGTTATGATGACCTTTTCAAACTCCTAGTCGTTTAGATATTGTTATTTGGGGATAACTTAATACCCTCTGTGTATGGCGCACCCATTTAAACTATGCGTCAAAGTACCAATTCAATAGTGTGTGAAAAAACAATCAATATATGCTCGTGTATATGCTCGTGTGTGAAAAAACAATCAATATATGCTCGTGTATGATAAGAAACTAATAATCGGATCCATTACATACAGGGCATATGGGAGAAAAGACTAAGGTGCTTTTGTTAAGGCATATAAAGCTAACAACCACACATTAAAACACATGCCATTATAGTAACAAAAATAAAATTTCTTATTGATACACCATACCATTGCCATTTGCTATTTGTTTATCGATCACCATGAATAGTGTTCTCCCAAGATAGAAACATACTTGGGAGTAATCAACGCCGCTGTCATAATTTCATCCTTACCAGCTGAGAATGGCAATCCCCTCAAGCGTAGTATCCTAATATTCTCAACCTTAAGGCACTGCGATGAGGTGAACCTTTAGGCACTGTGATGAGGTGAACCACCTCGAGAATATGAGACACGTATATCATATGAGACTTAAAAGTTAAAGCAGAAGTTAAAAATATCAAAAATGAAAGAAAAGAGAAAAAACTAAGTGTGCATACTATGTCGTCGAATCCCCATCTAGCCAAATTACTTCCTCGCATACATATAAGGCATTAAAAATAGCATAGACCAACTGCTCACCTTTCGGTTCTATATTGGCCTTTCTCTCGATGATAGCATTTTGGCCACAACGTCGATCTTGGATGGCTTTATCTTTTAACTTCTGAGAGATGAAATCCTTATCAAGCTTAAAACAGTCCGATAAAACCTGCATAGAAATTAAATTTTTTTTGTAAGGTTGTCTGATGTATGCAATAGAAGATTTACAAGCAACATATAAAGAATAGGACATCCAAATCTTTCAAAATTCATATTTACTTAAAAGGTTATTGATTATTTCTCAATAAATTGGCAACAATATATGGGGAGGATAAGGGGATATTCCCCCTAATTTCCCAAGTACTTGTGCTAAAACATTAAATAATGAAACCATTGATTGGGGTCGTGCACGTCATTCTTCCCCACTTAAGAAAGCTCGGTACTCTGAATCTTAAAAAACATTTCAGTTATGCCAAGAGAGAATAAAATTACAATGAGCCTGTTATCAGGATCGCACCAAGGATAAACATTCCAGATGGTAGACTGAAAAGGTTTGTCAATCAGCTGGCAGCCACAGCTTCAGTTCTCGGGCTTGCTCCAAGAATAAACTTTCCATATGTAACATTATAGGTTTCGGGCCATAAGTTGTACCATGAAGTAAAAAAAAATAGCGGGGTATATTGAAGGCAAAAAAAATAGCAGTCCTGCTTCTCATTCACTGGCCACGCTGCAAAAAAAAATAGCAAGGTATGTTAATATTGTGTAGTTGTGTGATCATTTCTAGTCTAAGAGGTTATTATTGAACATTTTAACTCAGTTGGTGGTAAGATGAACTTTCCAGATGTAACAATTACACAAAATCGAGCAACAAAATATGTACAGATGTGCAGGCCTCGATATGTGTCTAAGTGCAACAATTCTGAAGATGTGCAAGCCTCACTCTATTCAGATGTACAGATGTACAGATGCACAAGTGTACAGATGTACAGATGCGCAGATGTGCAAGCCTCACTCTGTTCAGATGTGCAATTCTCACTCTGTGTCTAAGTTCAACAATTCTGCAGGCCCCGACACAAAGAACTTTATTCCTTGATAAAACTGCACGAAAACTGGTGCTGATGAGCCATGGTACCAAACTTATACAATGCAGTCCATATTTAAAATGCATTTAGAAGTAAAAAAAAAAAGCAAGGCTGGAAAAAAGCATCAAAACAACAGCAAAATATCAAAGAAAAAACTTTAGCAATTTCTCAATGTAATATTTTTATGATAAGTAGAATGAATAATTGTTATACTTGATATGAATTTTTTCCATGTAATAATATTAATGGCTTAGGTTACCGCAAATAACTAAATAAACCATAATGAATTCGATGCATTGAAGTTTCTAGACTTTTTTTTGCTAAAATGTACCACATTAGAAACCGTATTAGAAAACACATTACACATAGAGTTATAAGATGCATCAAGTTTTTTCACATATATAGAAAATATATACATGTCATAATTACAAAATAGCTTATCACACCTTTGAATCATAAATTCCACATAAAAATTCAAAAAAACAGAATAAGAACATAAAAAATATAACGAAATCAATACAAATATTTGTAGCATATCACACCATTATTTGAACCCAAAATTGGGTATTGAAACCAAATAACAAAAATGGAGTCCATTAGCCATGAAACCTCCCAAAACGGAAAAAAGTAACTCGAATAGGAAAATGTTATGGTTATGACTTTGTATATTATCTCATAGTTTGATGAGAGAACCATGTTTACTAAACACTTATTCAACTCCAAAAATTTGAACCAAAAACCATAAAAAAATAGGGCATGGTGAAGAGAGACATGTAGATAGAGAGATAGAAAGAGAAAGCTGAGTATACATGATTGTGAAAATATCTTCAAAACAAAACAAAGAAACAAATTATATACATGCACAACCAAATATAAACATCACAGAGAGAACTTACAAAAAACTTAATACCTATTTTGACACTCTAACAATCAAAAAATAAAAACCATTATTTGAATCCAATGAGTAGTTAACTATCCATATCATGTAAACACACCGACATATAATGATACTTCAAACTCCTTGAGTTTTGAGTATATACAAATATTGTGAGTTAAACAAAGATCGTGAGACTAAATAATAATTTCGGACCAAACTCTTCCCAAAAAAAAAATGGAAACATATTGCAAATATATCAGATAAGAGAGATAATCCCAAAAAACTAATCTTGAGGAAAAATAACTCTAAGAAAAATACAAATTAAATTCCCAAAACAAAAAAGCAATCTTGATCTTGATCATTTTCCCAAATCAAAAGAACCCTAAAATCATACAAAATAGATCCCCAAAACAAAGCAACAAATTAAACCGAAGAAAAAAAAATCAAAAACCTAAAACTCAGGGAATGAGAGAATGAGAGAACAGATTACCTGTAAAATTGAAACAAAAATGATTATATTACACCATCATTAACCTTAAAACTCAAGTTCAAACATAAAAATAAACCTAGAAAAGGAAGAGTTTATACCATGATGATGGTTTGAGCACTGAGAGAAAAGAGAGAGTACCTGAAAAAATTAGATGCAAATAATATTAGATAAAACATATGGGAATCTAAATATCAAATGCAAACCCAAAAACCCTGTGGGGAAGTTTAAAGAGATTTTGAGGATTGAAAGAGTAGATGAACGGATTCTAGCAAATGTTTTATGATTAAACAACCTCACTAAAAAAAGGGTTCATATTTTTTTATTCAAGTAACCACAAATAATTCTAGCAAATGTTACTCTCTACCTCTAATTGTCTTATGATTAAACAACACAAATAATTCGAAACCACCCAAAATGGGGGATAATCCCTAATTTGAAACTCGGTTTGAAACCCAATCTGAATCAAATCAAAAGCTCCACATGAAACATAATATGGAACAAATAAAACCTAAACCTAAACCACATACTTTTATTAAACATAAATGAAAAGATCATAATATCATTCGAGGCTTGCAATGGAATTGATATCTACAAGCTCAACTACAAAATGACAACTTAATAATATAAAAAATACCTTTTTTTTTCCTACTTCTAAATAAATAGTATCCACCATATCACAATCCACATATCTAAACCTGAATAAATCTCCCCGGATGCAAAATCGAGTAACATGGCAAAATAATAGGCCCTTGTTCAAATCCACTCATATTAAAAAGAATTAAGAAATTGACTTTCAAAACAACCCCACAAAAAAGTCATCAATCTTAAATGGGCATTTTGTCTATCAGGGTACGAAAGAAAAGTATATCCTTCCTCATGAACTAAAAACATAAAAAACCACATGGGAAAGAACCCTAGTTTGAGTATTTGCCTAGATCAAAATTGTAACAACTAATAAAAGAACTACCAGTTAAAGCACTACAAACATACATGACAAATAACCCCAATTTGATCGTAATATCCCCAAAAATACCAACTACCAGATAAATACCTTTGTAAGTGGAATACAAGGATTATAGATCTGTGTCAGAAAAAAAACATACTCTTTAACGCCCCGTATTTTTGACGATTTAAATAATTATGTGATTTATTATTATTGTTGGATTAATTAAATTAAAAATGCGAGAATTAATCCGGATTGAAATAATTATTAACTAGAGTGACAAGGGTTAATACTTATTGTGGATAATTATTAAAAATTACTGTGTGATATGTAATATGGAATCATGAAATTTGATAAATTGTCGAAAAAAGATAAATACGACAGTTTGGTAATTTAAGTCTGACACGCGTGTGAGTCGTGTCGGGTCTAAATGAATAGAATAAAAAGAGAATTTATTTATATTAACTCTTATGGTCATTTCGAGTGCGCCGTTGAGTCGAGAAGGGTCGAGATAGTCAAAATAGTATACCCGGGTGTTTAATTTGGGTCCCGGTGTAATTTTAGGTCTAACCGGTGTCCCGAGGGGGCATTATGGTAAATTGTATTTTTTGGTGGAGTTAATGGACGAAAATTAAGAATTATTTTTATGAGCCTAAAGAATCCCATTAGGGTTGAGAGTTGGAAAAGAAAAGAACGGCCATAGAAAGTGTGGGGGAGAACCAAAACCCAAGAAGGAAGGCCAAATCATCCTCACCTTGCATAACCGTGACCACCAACGCGTAGATTGAGAAGAGAGGAATGCGTATATACCAACATCACCAAAGGATCAAACCGTCATATTCGAGGCAAGTGTTTATTACTTTCTTTCTTTAGCAATAATCAGACTCATGTTAGTGTAGGTTAATTCAATCCTTGATTTACATATTAATTGGGTGAAAATTGGAGGATAAATGATGATTAGTTGTTGGGATAATTAGTTGTTAATATTTTGTCATGAATGTAGAGGATGAACTACGGAATTGGATTATATATTGATGAACAAATCTGGGTTGATTAGGTTCTTTAATTGGAATTTTGGAAACTAGGGTTCATGTGAATTAATTTGGGGGTTTTATGTAATTATGATCATTAATGACGAATTAAGGATCCTAGGATGATAGAAATGATTTATAACCTGTTAGGTGTTGATGGGTGCTGATGATGAGACGTTGGGTATTGAATCTTAGAGGTTTTTAGATTCAAAAATGGTGAAAATGCTGAAAATCTGGGCAGGAAGACGAATCGTGAAATCTCGCGCGATCTCGCGCGAAGTGGTTCAAACGAGATGGGGATCTCGCGCGAAGTGGTTCGAACGACATGTGGAAGTGGTTCGAACGACATTGGAAGTGGTTCAAACGACATGTCATTCTGGTTCAAATGATAGGGTAAATTTTTGGGAATTTTCTTAGAGACCAGTTTGGAGTTTGTCGGTTTATTGGAGTGAGAGAAACTACCAAATAGTAAATTCAAATAGGAAAGAATTTTGGGAAAAGCATGTGAGAATTAGTACTTTAATTATTTTGGTATGGAGAGAATGTATCTTGGAGATTACGAGAGAGATAGTAATCTAAATATTTATACTATACGTAGTGATGAGGTTAAAATACGTATGAGGAGTGTGTATGTAGGTTGGAGAAATACCTATAAATTATAATAGGATGTGTGTATGCGTATTATGTGATATTATTGTTAAAAGCACTAATGGTTGATAACCCGGGGGTGCAAGAATCTTATAATTAAGCGCACTAATGAGTGATAACTCGAGGGTGCAGAAACTCTATTGTTAAGTGTACTAATGGGTGATAACCCGGGGGGTACAAGGACGACTATTGTTAGGCGCACTAATGGGTGATAACCCGGGGGTGCTGGATTATTATTGATAGGCGCATTAATGGGTACTAACCCAGGGATGCAAGATTCTATTGTTAGGCGCACTAATGGGTGATAACTCGGGGGTGTTGGATTATTATTGATAGGTGCATTAATGGGTGCTAACCCGGGGATGCAGGATTAGTACATATATGTATAGGGATGATGTGACTATATATATATGAACTTGTGAATATTTCTACTGTATGAAATTAGTAGACTTGGTAATAATAATAATCATTACATTGCACCAAGCGGTCTTAACCTAAGGGTGCAGGATTAGTGTATATATATAGGGATGTTGAGACTATATATATGTATGAGTGTACTTGGGTAACTTTCGACTTTGTGAAACTAGTAGATAAAATTGAAATGAGAAATAAAATAATCTTAGTGAATAAAAGATTAGCCAATCAGACGGTGAATAATGAAACTTAGTATGTGAGATAAACTATTTGAATAGCGTATTATATGGGCGATACGGGAATACTACTAGTGAGCATAGTTAGTATTAGTATGGTTTCTGACTAGTTAGACTGTGAGGTATAACTAAGGGGAGATTAGATGTACGTTAGGCGTGCACAATAGAGGAGAGGTGAGAAACTCATGTGAGAGTTCGATAACTAACATGCGTATGAGACTTGTTTTAAGAACCAGTTTTAAATACTTGCTAAATCATTTTTACACATTGGGCTCTGACCCGTTTCTTGTATTTCTTCTCTCTTTTGCTATATATATATATATATATATATATATATATATATATATATATATATATATATATATATATATATATATATATATATATATATATATATATATATATATATATATTATCAGGTGATCAACCACAGGAGTATCAGATTTAGAGATTTGGATTGCTTGACGTGCTGCAACTGTTGTGGAAACTGTAGGTCCTTGCAGTAGACGTATCTATCCTTTCCATTCAGTTTCATCTAAACTTCTTATTGAGGGCATATGTCGCCCACTTCTAATTCTTCATCGGAGATATTGTATTCAGTTTAGTCTATGGTTTGGAGTTTTGAACTGGGAGTTTGACCCAGTCTTATTTTGTTCAGTATTTGATTCTTATTCAGTACTTACTATATTCCTATGTATGTTGATGGTTTATAATTTATTCTTGGATTGCTATGGAGTTAAATGGTTTATATTTTACGACGGAAAGAAATGGAAGTTACTTGGTTTTAATAAATTGGAAATGTTTTGACACCTAGCTTAATTTTATATTACGTGATTAATATGTTAAAAAGTTTTTCGACAGTGATGCTAAGAATGAACCAACTGAATATCCTATTTTGAATTGGTAGAGGACTAATCACCCTATATTTAATTGGGCGGGGTGTCACAGGTGGTATCAGAGCATCAGGTTCTAGTGTCCTTAGGATTTGTGCAGCTTATTACATTTCAGCTCATTGTTCTTTGATGTATAGCCTTATGATATGGTTATTGTGTTCCCTTATGTATGTGACTTATATTCTCCTACTACGAATTAGAATGGATGTGACTCATTATATGAAATTCTTTGTGATTTGAACACTGAATATTTTAGGATGACCAACGAGGGCCGTATGAAGAACTGCGGGAGAAGAAGCTCAACAGAAGACATAGAGCAATCGGGAAAGAATGATCGGGACAAAAATCATTATGAGGATTACTTAAGCAAGAGATAGTAAAATCATCACTTGGGAACTGTGGGTTCCCAGGACAGAGTCGTAGATAAAGGTGGAGTGATTTCAGGACCACCTAACATAGTCGATAAAGGGGAGATCAGAGGGTCTCTTTTGAAAACCCATCGGTGAAGATGTGGAAAAGAAAATGAGAAAATGTAACAGACTAGCGAAAGTGGGAAAATTCGAAGGCAGTGATGTAGAGTGGGGTGTGACGACACTCAGAATTCAATTTGGAGTTAAAGGTTATATCTCTTAGGAGCATCATGTAGTGATTAGAGATAATCACCATATTTGAAGAAGTGTGTTTAAAATTTAGAAAGAAATTTAGGTACGATTTGACCATGAGGTCTTCCATTCTATGTGGTGACAAAATGCGAGTAAAATTTTGATGTTTAGCACGATGGGTAAGATAGAAACCGATCTTGAGAGAAAGGTTAAATTGCATAATCAACTTCGTACCTGGCAGAGGGGCATAAATTATCCAAAGGACCCGTGAGTCGAATATAAGCATGGATGATAAATCCATCTAGGATGACTATTGTTGATGTCGTCAAAGTTATACGGTTGTTAGTGATTACAGTCTTACCACAAGAAATGAGCAAAGAGGGTTAGAGAATCCGTCTGAAGGGCAGAACTGAACATAACGGTGTTAGTGAAACACCACCTAAGAGTGTGCCCAATAAGGAACTCATTTAGGTGATTTTGATTGATTAACTTCCTACAAAGTGACAATTAAGTCAATCAGGGCCGTAGAGGCCAACCATAGTTCTGAAAGGCAAGGATATCTAGCAAGTTAAGACTACTCGGTCCGAGAGAAGGACATTCCCAAATTGGTCAATGGGACCAGTGACGGGGAAATGGTTCGTGAAGGTTTCCTTATGTGAAGTATGTAGAAATACAAGTGTTGAAGGTGTCCAAAATTGAGAAGTGAGACCGAAAAGATTAAAATGGTAAATCGTGCCAGTTAGGCCCAACAACTGGAGGAGTGAGACTTCTAGCGAAGGAATTTTAGGTCAAGAGAATTAGGCCCAGGAAATTTATAACCCGAGAGTGATGGCTTCAGTCTAGACCAGTAGAGTCCTCGTTAATAGTCGCATACAGTATGTCAGGGTCTTTGGGGCCCGGGATGTAAACGGGAGTTCAATAAAGCTATAATTGAGGCTTAGAGAGTTTGGGCCAACGTTTCAATAACGGGCGTGAAACTCACATAATGGAATAAATTGTCCATGATGATAGAGGACAACTATAGGATGAAATCCTAGGGTGTATGACGATTGCAGATGTTCATGGGTCGTGATGGCAGCCACGTGCTGAGACCCTGTGATTTGGCGAGACTGGCGAGGTTCGGCTTCTTCCTTATGAGTAAAGGATAGATTCTAGTGACATGGGTGTGCCACAACTTTTATGTAAATTGGAAACCCTAAACTTCGCGTGCGGGTCGAGTTTAGTGGGAACATTAGTTTTAACAGTCTTGTTACAAATGCATTTCTCGTTGTTAGCAGGGCCTTTTGATGATTTCCCGTGAGTGAACCGGGTGGGCCCTAAGAATACGTTTTGTTGTTATAATTTACTACTGCATTGAGTAAGCTTTAGTAGAGTTTATTATGGTAATGTGTAGTGATTAATTATTGAATGGTTAAACGATAGTAAAAATGTAGTGTTATAACTGTCGTGCCGGATACTCCGGGATGAGTGATCTTAGTTTTGTGCGGCGCCACCTGAAATAGGGTTGGGCCCAGATATGAGTATATATGAAACTTTCATGGTATTATAGACCTCAGCGAGTATAATGTCTAATTATGTGTGATTCCCAAGCATAGGAATTTGTTTGTCTGTTAAGACTTAGAATACATTGTGTTCTTATCGAGCGGCAAAATATAGCTCGTTATATATTTGTAGCGCCAAGTACTTGGGATAGTGAGGGTGCCATGCTTCATGTTATATTTTTAGGGACATGAGAGTGGACGAGTAAACCTTTATGTCACAATACGTAGATTCTGGGAAAGTACATAGTATGTATTGAAGGCCTTACGAACCTCGACAACCGAGTAGGTTAGATAGTAATGTATCGGGGGGTTCCTTGTTTGGATTTCACTTTGCGAGACATCCCACGCATGAAACTAGCGAATGTCGGGAGTTGGAGAGAAGTTTGGTCGATATTACATAAGTTCTGTATGTGGGTTATTATACCTATAAAGGAATATAGTTCAGAGTTGATAATTCTTTTATGACTTAAGGCCAATAGAGTTGCTTACTCTCAGTATCATTCTGAATAGAGCAATGATACCATTGAAGGATTGATTAAGTTTTGACTAGTGGGGTGGTTGAGTGTACCCCTACCACATCAGCATACCGAGCGTAAAAGAATTGAGGTAAGAAAATTTATGTCATTTGTATAATGGTGCATGAGGCATGGGGTGTATGGGCGCCCTGGGTGATTGAACCAAACGGTGGATTATGATTATCCTCTAAATTCAATGACATGTACTCGGGTAAGCCGAAGATTACTCTGTAAGATTTGTTAGAGACTTACGTTTCAAAATGAACTGAGATTTTTGGAGCAGGAAAAGAGACTTGTGTCACACGATACGATAAAGTCACACGTGTCACGATTAGAAATACATTTAAGAGAGTACAAGATGTATCAAGATACAAACAACATTGGTGATGGGTTACGATGTAGGGTAATATTGCTAGGATAGTCTTGTAGTGGGTCACCTGACGGATTGAAAAATGGTGGAAAATTCGAAACAAGTAGGGGCTTTTTCCAATAGAGAATGGAAGAGTATCCCCAAGGATCTTCTCATGTAGTTGATATGGGGAGATTATAGGTACTAAAATGCGATTGAGTACGGCCTAATACCCACAGAGGGATGGGCAGGACAAGCGGTCTAATAGGATGCGGGAGAGAAATTTCATGTGGACCCTGAGATCTTAGAGGAGGACGGGAGAAGTACCTTCCACTAGTGGAGTTTGTGTCCAAATAACTCCTATAAGCTCACGTTCGGGAAGAGTACCAGTAGAAGTATGGCACGGTAAACTTCTGTCCTACTTGAGAGGTAGAGATGGGTGACCAATTATGATTACAAATGTCGAAGAAGAATCGATATTATCGTATATATTGTGTGTGAAATATATATATTGCACAACCAATTTACTTGTATGAACGACACGAGACGAATTCGTATGTATCTGAAAGGAGGATAAATCTACCAAGGTGCAAATAGTAGAAGACTAGATAGTGAATATCTAAAATATAGTAAGTAGTGAAACTTAAACTGTAAGGCTTGGGTAAGAGCCTATATTATAGCGTAACCTAGAGTTTAAATCAAACACATGTGAAGTGTTCATTATCAAGGGTATTCGGTAGCGTACTACATGGGTGGTACGGAGTAGCTTACCTATGAGCGTCGAGATGCGATGCACAATATTTTTACAGCGTTGTCTGTACCTGATATACTTTTTTCGAATTTCGGGACGAAATTTCGTTGTAAGGAGGGAAGTATGTAACACCCCATATTTTTGGCGATTTAAATAATTATGTGATTAATTACTATTATGGGAATAATTACATGATTTATTACTGTTGTTGGATTAATTAAATTAAAAATGCGAGAAATTAATTTTTACTAATCCGGATTGAAATAATTATTAACTAGCGTGACAAGGGTTAATACTTATTGTGGACAATTATTAAAAATTATTGTGTGATATGTAATATGAAATTATGAAATTTGATAAATTGTCGAAAAAAAGAGAAATACAATAGTTTGGTAATTTAAGTCTGAAATGCGTGTGAGTCGTGTCAGGGCTGATTGAATAGAATAAAAAGAGAATTTATTTTTATTAACTCGTATGGTCATTTCGAGTGCTCCGTTGAGTCCGAATGGGTCGAGATAGTCAAAATAGTATACCCGGGTGTTTAGTTTGGGTCCCGGGGCAATTTTAGGCCTAACCGGCGTCCCGAGGGGCATTATGGTAAATTGTATTTTTGGGTGGAATTAATGGACTGAAATTAAGAATTATTTTTATGAGCCTAAGAAGTCCATTAGGGTTGAGAGTTGGAAAAGAAAAGAACAGCCATAGAAAGTGTGGGGAAGAACTAAAACCCAAGAAGGAAGGCGAAATCATCCTCACCTTGCATAACCGTGACCACCAACGCGTAGATTGAGAAGAGAGGAATGCGTATATACCAACATCACCAAAGGATCAAACCGTCATATTCGAGGCAAGTGTTTATTACTTTCTTTCTTTAGCAATAATCATACTCATGTTAGTGTAGGTTAATTCAATCCTTGATTTACATATTAATTAGGTGAAAATTGGAGGATAAATGATGATTAGAAGTTGGGGTAATTAGTTGTTAATATTTTGTCATCAATGTAGAGGATGAACTACGGAATTTGATTATAAATTGATGAACAAATCTGGGTTGATTAGGTTCTTTAATTAGAATTTTGGAAACTAGGGTTCATGTGAATTAATTTGGGGGTTTTATGTAATTATGATTATTAATGACGAATTAAGGATCCTACGATGATAGAAATGATTTATAACATGTTAGGTATTGATGGGTGCTAATGATGAGACGTTGGGCCTTGAATCTTAGAGGTTTTTAGGTTCAAAAATGGTGAAAAACACTGAAAATCTGGGCAGGAAGACGAACAGTGAAATCTCGCGCGATCTCGCGCGAAGTGGTTAAAACGAGATGGGGATCTCACACGAAGTGGTTCGAACGACATGTGGAAGTGGTTCGAACGACATATCATTTTGGTTCAAACGACAGGGTGAAGTTTTGGGAATTTTCTTAGAGACCAGTTTGGAGTTTGTCGGTTTATTGGAGTGAGAGAAAGTACCAAATAGTAAATTCAAATAGGAAAGAATTTTGGAAAAAGCATGTGAGAATTAATACTTTAATTATTTCGGTATAGAGAGAATGTACCTTGGAGATTACGAGAGAGATAGTAATCTAAATATTTATACTATATGTAACACCCCGTAATTTTGGGGATTTAATATTTAATTATTTTGGGGAGTTATAAAAATAGTTAAATTGGAGAAACTTAAATTCATGGGTTGGAGAATTTAGTTGAGTGAGCTGAATTATTTATAATTGGCAACTTTAAGTTTAATTGTCTGAATTAATGTGTGTCGCATTTTGAGGTCGAATTTGGAAATGTCAAAAAGTATTTTGGATGGCAATTCCGAGTGTGCGGTTGCATATGGATGGGTCGAGATAGTCAGAAAAGAGTACCCGGGGGTGGCAATTGGATCTCGGGGTATTTTTGGGCATAGTCGGGCCCACATGGGGTGAGTTGCTCCATTTTAATTAGGCCCAGATGGCCAAAAATGGGATTAATAGTTTTGAACCAAATTGAGAGATTAGTGAATGACAGTCAACACAACTCTAAACCTAGGGTTTGAGAGGAAATTTAGGGGAAAGCAAATCAAGAGCCAATTTGGGGATGTTGGAGCCAAATTAAGGGACTACACTAATGGATCAGACTCTACGAACAATTCCAGGCAAGTGGTTAACTTGATGTAATGTGTAAATGGTGATATCCAATTCGTATTTTAGTGATGTGTAAACTAAAATTCGTTTTGGGGATAAATGGGTACAAAATGGCGTTTTGTTAATGGAATAGTTGGCTGAGATTCAAAGTAAGTAATAGGTGTAATATATATCCCTAAGTAAAGAAAAAAATGAAATTTGAATATATTTGATGATTAACATGGAATCTTTATTAGTTCTTGGATGAAGAACATGAATCTTTAATGACTTAGGGTTTATTTGATGAACACAAGAGGTCAATCTGCCAGAATTTTTGACATAAATTTAAACATATTCCATTTTATTTTTACTTCGAATTAAAGTGTTAACCATACATTCCTGGAAAGGTATTTATCTTGGCTATCCAATGAACTTGGAATTAGGGCAATCGGAGTTCTGTAGAGGGAGTAATCGACATTTTAATACAGGGTGTTTGATTTGTCAACATAGTAATCTGCAAGAATTTTGACGTGACTTTAAATGTGTGCGATTTGAATTTTAATTCGAATTAGAGTGTGAACCATACATCACTTGAAAGTTATTTCTCTTAGCTATCCAATGAACTTGGAATCAGGTCAATCGGAGTTCTGTAGAGGGAGAAATTGAAATTTTACTAGAGGGTGTTTAATCTGCCAGAAAATTTGAGATTTTTCTTTTTAAGCCTCAAATCTCTAAAATTTTATCGAGGAAGTGTTTGGGACCTTGATGAAATATATTGATGGAATAATGATATGGAATTTGGTCTATGATTGAGTGTTGAACTTTAATTTTGGGAGAGAGTTAAAGTGGAGATTCATAGGCTTGATTGTGACGTACTCTAATTCGAGATGATAAGAATATAATTACGAAAAAATGTGAGCGAGCTTAAATTCGTTAGGTCAGTGGGTTAACAAGGGTAACTACTGAATTGATATAACAAGGGGTGACTAGGACCCTTAGAGTTGTGTGAATACTTGAATTAATACGAAAGTGAAATAAATTTATAGAGCAAACAAGTACGGTGAATATTAGAGAGAAATATATTACGTACAAGTACGAATAATTGGGTTGTGTAAATACCTACTATTTTATAGGATTACTTGGGTTGTGAAAGCCTATTGTGTGTTTCCTTGTGATAGGAACGTAGACTCGGGAAATATTAAGTTTTGGGCTAAGTGAGCGAGTCCAGGAATAATGGTTGAGTGACATCAAGTTATTAAATTAATGGATGTGTTAATTAATGAAGGTAGAGTCGGAAGGTAGACTCGGAAAAGTATTAAATTAATTATTGAGAGAGTAATTAATTTAGAGTCGGAACATAGACTCGAGAAATATTAAGTTATGGGCCAAGTGAGCGAGTCCGAGGATAATGGTTGAGTGACACCATGTTATTAAAATATTAGATGTGTTAATTAATGAAGGTAAAGTCGGAAGGTAGACTCGAAAAAGTATTAAATAAATTATTGAGAGAATAATTAATTTAGAGTCGGAATATAGACTCGGGAAATATTAAGTTATGGGTCAAGTGAGCGAGTCCGGATAGGTTGGTTGGGCGATGCCAAGTAATCAAATTAATTGAGGTGTTAATTAATTTAATTAGAGTCGGATTGTAGACTCGGGTAGGTATTAAATTAATAGGTGTGATAATTAATTTAATTAGAGTCGGATTGTAGACTCGGGTAGGTATTAAATTAATAGGTGTGATAATTAATTTAATTAGAGTCGGATTGTAGACTCGGGTAGGTATTGAATTAATAGGTGTTATAATTAATTTAATTAGAGTCGGATTGTAGACTCGGGTAGGTATTAAATTAATAGGTGTGATATTTAATTTAATTAGAGTCGGATTGTAGACTCGGGTAGGTATTAAATTAATAGGTGTGTTAATTAATTTAATTAGAGTCGAACGATAGACTCGGGGAGGTATTAAATTAATAGGTGTGTTAATTAATTTAATTAGAGTTGGACGATAGACTCAGGGAGGTATTAAATTAATGGGTGTGTTAATTAATTTAATTAGAGTCGGACCATAGACTCGGAGAAAGTATTATATTAATTGAGGTGTGAATTAATTATATTAGAGTCGGGCCATAGACTCGGGAAGATGATAAATTATTAAGTGATAAAATTAATTATGTTGAGTCGGGCCACAGACTCAGGAAATTACAGGATAGTGTACGGGATTTTGAGTACACGGTTAAGCCGGGGTTTATATTATATATATACGATGTAGTGATAGTATATATATACGTGTATACATGTGTGTGATATTAAATATCAGTGACTAGATATTTATTCAATTTATATACTCTAGTGCTATCAAGGGAGGTTGCGCGATGTGGGTGAATCCCCTAGCTTGAGGAGTAGGTCATAGCGTCTGGTATATGGGTGAGGGATTTATCTCACTTTCAGGGAAGGAATATGACTGCCTCCACTACGTTTATAGTTTGGGCTAAGTTGGTGAGCGATTCGAACTTGGGGAACAAGGTTTTGTGAGCACACCTAGTGAGATAACACTTTAGGGGGAATCATCTGACGAGGGTATACTCGGAGGGATGTATATACGTATGTTATATGTGTGGATGTTTTAGTAAATGTAGGTATATAATGGTATTCAATATTATATGCGGGTAATAATACAGTGTGTGATGTAATTTACTTTATATAACTTGTGACACGGTTATATGCTACTATTTAAGAAGGAATTAATTAAGTTAATTGTGAGATAACTTATAATTCAAAAATCGTTATACTCGGGTTAGAGTAGTATGGCAAAGGGAAGTTATACCAGGACTAGTTGGACGGGTATTACAACTAGGTGGGGGTTAAGGTAACCGTTAAGTGTGCACAATAGTGGAGGGGTGAAAATGTCTACAAGAGAGTGCGACACTAACTTAAATATGAAGCACATTCATGAATTTTAAATTACTGCAATTAATTCACTTGCTAAATATTTTCAAAATATTTTGGGTTCTAACCCTTGCTATAAAACTATTTTCAAAACCTTTTAGGTGTCTAGCCCAGGGACGCCAGGATTGATATTCTATTCCAGGGATATGGAGCTGCGGCATATGTGGATGCTAGCAGGAAGACGCATCGTTCATTTATTCCTAGAGTAGGAATTATACATCAGCTTCAGATTTATTTAGGGCTTGTCGCCCAGTCTTCTCAGTACAGGTTTCAGATTTTTTTTATTCCGGTGTTGAATATTTGTATTGGAGTATTTCACTTTGGTGGCCGATAGTTTATTCGGCAAGTTGTGTAATTAATTATTCAGTTGAGTTTTATTAAGTTATGTGAATGGTTTATATTTATTTCCGCATGTACTATTTTGTTTAATTAAAAAGTTAAAATTTGGCACCAGCTTTTGGAATACTAAGTGGTTAGTATGTTTTAAAAAGTTTTTGACAGTGATGCTAAGAATGAACCAACTGGGATTCCTGTTTTAATTTGGTATAGGACTGATCACCCGGTATTTTATTAGGCGGGGTGTCACAGATGGTATCAGAGCATCAAGTTCTAGTTTCCTTAGGAATTGTGCGGTTTTTCACATTTCGGCTTAGCAATCTTTGATATAGAGACCTATCATAGGATTGTTGTATTCTTATACGTATGCGCATTTATGTCCTTCTGCCACATTTCTTATTTGAGTGTGAACTCATATGATTCGATTCTCATTCCAGATGTCGCCCAGGAGAGAGAGAGCGGTTAGGGCAGCAGGGGGAGATGAGACTAGAGAGGCTCGTCAGGAGTAAGAGTTACCGCAGCAACTGCCAGAGATGATTTTGGCAGCGCAGGTAACTGAATTGGTGGTGCTGGCAGGTGAAGCCACAATGATCGCAATGGCAAGGTACTTGCCACGAGATCAGCCACATGTGTTAGTGGCGCCAGATGTTCTGTCCCACCCAGGGGCGTCGAGTGGCAGCAAATACGTGAGGTTTTTCAAAAAGGGCATCCATCAGAGTTTCGAGGAGGTTCAGATATAGTGCTAGCGTGTCAGTGGAAATGAGATATCCAGCGTCACCTACGCATGGGAGATTGCGATGAGGTGCAGAAGCAAATGCTAGCCACTTTTAGTTTAGTGTGAGCAGCGCTACAGTGGTGGGAGTCGATCACCACAGTTGAGGAAAGGGATACACTAGCTATTAAAAAGTTTTGGGTGCAGTTTGACTGCACATATTTTCCTCCAGCGGTTGAGACCGAAATGGGGAGAACATTTAAAGAGGTGACTCAGGGGGACCGTTCCGTGGCCGATTACGAGGAAGAATTTACTCGTTGACAAATTTTGTACCGGATGAGGTAAGCAATGAAGAGATAAAGAAAGTAAAGGTTTGTGGATGGGTTAATCTGGAGAATCAGACAACATTTAATTGGTAATCCTGCATTAATAGCTTATAGTGATGTCATTAATGCAACACTCCGACACTGTCAGAAATATCGCTTCCACGTGAAAGGAAGAAGGAAGAGACTGAAAACTAGGTAGTCGAATAAAGTAGGAGGGAATAGTACCAGTGGGGTATCCCAGCAGCAGATATGGGGAGATCAAGGGCAGGATTCCGGCAAGGAAATCATGCCAAACGATTTAGAACTGGAGGCTATTGGCAGGATGGCCAGGAATTCCAACAAGGTCGGCATAGAAAGGACTAGTGGCAGGGTAAATGTTTTAGAAGGTGTTTCATTTGTGGGGGAAGAGAGACACATGAAGAGAGATTATCTTAAGCGAGGCAGGGGTCAACTACAGGACGAGGTCCTGGATGTACAGCCACTCAAGCAAGTCATGGGCGCATTCGAGCAGGGAGAAGATGCTCCGAAACCCGAGGATCAGCTGTTGCAGCTGGAGTATGGAGGTAATTATTTTTACCCTATGGTCATGGGGTGTATTTTTTATTGACAAAGAGGATGTCATAATATAAGACTTATTTTTCACTAGAGTTCACGAGTGAGTCAAATTTAGTGGGTGCGTTGGCTGTAGCAGCCATAGTATGTGGATAAACTTTCCGTGGGGTAGCGGAGTTCCTTGGTGTTCTTCATGGGAGAGTGGAGGTGTACACTGAGTGAAGGTTTGAATTATGTGAAGAGTTACTACTTTCGAGAATTATGGGAGTAGGGTTAATAATATTTTCCTAAATATCGACTGGATAGCGATGGAATTTAACTATTGTGGATAGTGGTGTTAAGTTTGGTGTTCACGACACCAGGATATGTTTGGTACTAGGTAACACCTGAGAAGGCGTATAGCCTATATATGTGTGTGTGTATATATATTGTATTGCGTGGTGCAATAGGCACATAGTGAGGTCTTGTGTTCGCACATTTTATCCCGATAAGTAGGGGTGTTTACTGAAGTAAATCAGGGTGGTTAGATTTATGTTCGAGCAAAGAGAGATAGCTCGGGGTTTATTTTTCTCAAGTACTAGTGATGGTAAGGGCGAGGTACTTTATGTCGTCTTTAGTAACATGAGAGTAAGCGTATATATTTTTTTGTTGAGAGATAAGTATTTTGTGGGGAGATGTTTGGCTGTTAGTACATGGGTTGGGTACCCGGGCAGTATATATATATATATATATATGTGTATGTGTGTGTGTGTGTGTGTGATATGACTATGGGTTCGAAGTTATATTACGGGTTACAACTAGCATAGTCGGGTAACTTTCGTGCGGTAAAGCGCGGGGATAGGGTGTATGGGCACCCTAGTTAATTAAGGATAATTTCATGCGGTTAAGCACGGGTATAGGGCATATGGGTGCCCTGGTTAATTTAAATGCATACCTGTGTAACTTATGCTTAGAAGCGGATGGGATAGATATAGCTGGCTTAGAGGCACATGACTAGAGAGTGATATGCGAAGCTTGGAACATTACGCTCATCTTAATTTCGAGGACGAAATCCTTTGTAAGGGGGGGAGTATGTAACACCCCGTAATTTTGAGGATTTAATATTTAATTATTTTTGGGAGTTATAAAAATATTTAAATTGGAGAAACTTAAATTCATGGGTTGAAGAATTTATTTGAGTGAGCCGAATTATTTATAATAGGTGACCTTAAGTTTAATTATCCGAATTAATGTGTGTCGCATTTTGAGGTCGAATTTGGAAATGTCAAAAAGTATTTCGATTGGCAATTCCGAGTGTGCGGTTTCATCCGGATGAGTCGAGATAGTCAGAAAAGAGTACCCGGTGGTGGTAATTGGATCTCGGAGTATTTTTGGGCATAGTCGGGGCCACACGGGGTGAGTTGGGCCATTTTAATTAGGCCCAGATGGTCAAAAACGGGATTAAGAGTTTTTAACCAAATTGAGAGATTAGTGAATGACAGTCAACACAACTCTAACTTAGGGTTTGAGAGGAAATTTAGGGGAAAGCAAATCAAGAGCCAATTTGGGGATGTTGAAGCCAAATTAAGGGACTACACTAACGGATCAGACTCTACGAATAATTCCAGGAAAGAGGTTAACTTGCTGTAATGTGTAAATGGTGATATCCAATTCCTATTTTAGTGATGTATAAACTGAAATTCGTTTTGGGGATAAATGGGTACAAAATGAGGTTTCGTTAATGGAATACTTGGCTGAGATTCAAAGTAAGAAATAGGTGTATTATATATCCCTAAGTAAAGATAAAGTTAAATTTGAATATATTTGATGATTGACATGGAATTTTTATGAGTTCTTGGATGAAGAATATGAATCTTGAATGACTTAGGGTTTATTTGATGAACACAAGAGGTCAATCTGCCAGAATTTTTGACACAACTTTAAACGTATGCCATTCGAGTTGTACTTTGAATTAGAGTGTTAACCAAACATTACTGGAAAGTTATTTCTCTTAGCTATCCAATTAACTTGGAATCAGGTCAATAGGAGTTCTGTAGAGGGAGTAATCGACATTTTACTACAGGGTGTTTGATCTGTCAACATAGTAATCTGCCAGAATTTTGACGTGACTCTAAACGTGTACGATTTGAATTTTAATTCGAATTAGAGTGTTAACCATACATCATTGGAAAGGTATTTCTCTTAGATATCTAATGAACTTGTAATCAGGTCAATCGGAGTTCTGTAGAGGGAGAAATCGAAATTTTACTAGAGGGTGTTTAATCTTCCAGAAAATTTTAGATTTTTCTTTTTAAGTCTCAAATCTCTAAAATTTTATCGGGGAAGTGTTTGGGACCTTGATGAAATATATTGATGGAATAATGATATGGAAGTAGGTCTTTGATTGAGTGTTGGACTTTAATTTTGTGAGAGAGTTAATGTGGAGATTCATAGGCTTGATTGTGACGTACTCTAATTCGAGATGATAAGAATATAATTACGAAAAAGCGTGAGCGAGCTTAAATTCGTTAGGTCAGTGGGTTAACAAGGCTAACTACTGAATTGATATAACAAGGGGTAACTAGGACGCTTAGAGTTGTGTGAATACTTGAATTAATACAAAAGTGAAATAAATTTATAAAGCAAACAAGTACGGTGAATATTAGAGAGAAATATATTACGTACAAGTATGAATAATTGGGTTGTGTAAATACCTAATGTTTTATAGGATTACTTGGGTTGTGAAAGCCTATTGTGTGTTTCCTTGTGACAGGAACATAGACGTGGGAAATATTAAGTTTTGGGCCAAGTGAGCGAGTCCGGGAATAATGGTTGAGTAACATCAAGTTATTAATTTAATGGATGTGTTAATTAATGAAGGTAGAGTCGGAAGGTAGACTCGAAAAAGTATTAAATTAATTATTGAGAGAATAATTAATTTAGAGTCGGAACATAGACTCGGGAAATATTAAGTTCTGGGTCAAGTGAGCGAGTACGGATAGGATGGTTGGGCGATGCCAAGTAATCAAATTAATTGAGGTGTTAATTAATTTAATTAGAGTCGGATTGTAGACTCGGGTAGGTATTAAATATATATGTGTGATAATTAATTTAATTAGAGTCGGATTGTAGACTCGGGTAGGTATTATATTAATAGGTGTTATAATTAATTTAATTAGAGTCGAATTGTAGACTCGGGTAGGTATTAAATTAATAGGTGTGATAATTAATTTAATTAGAGTCGGATTGTAGACTCAGGTAGGTATTAAATTAATAAGTGTGTTAATTAATTTAATTAGAGTCGAACGATAGACTCGGGGAGGTATTAAATTAATAGGTGTGTTAATTAATTTAATTAGAATCGAACGATAGACTCGGGGAGGTATTAAATTAATAGGTGTGTTAATTAATTTAATTAGAGTCGCGGACCATAGACTCGGGGAGATGATAAATTATTAAGTGAGAAAATTAATTATGTTGAGTCGGGCCACAGACTCAGGAAATTACAGGCTAGTGTATGGGATTTTTAGTACACGGTAAAGCCGGGGTTTATATTATATATACGGTGTAGTGATAGTATATATATACGTGTATATATTGTGTGTGATATTAAATATAAGTGACTGGATATTTATTCAATTTATATCCTCTTGTGTTATCAAGGAAGGTTGCGCGATGTGGGTGAATCCCCTAGCTTGAGGAGTAGGGAGAGTATATCCCCAGATCATAGCGTCCGGTATATGGGTGAGGGATTTATCTCACTTTCAGGGAATGAATATGACCGCCTCCACTACGTTTATAGTTTGGGCCAAGTTGGTGAGCAATTCGAACTTGAGGAAAACGACGAGTGATGGAGAAAATGAAAGTATTCTAGGTTTAGGGTGGATAATTAATTGAGGGGGGTTACAAAAATACCCTTAATCATCAACCGTTGGATTCAACTTTTTCAAAATCACTCCTAGACACTAATTAAGTTATCATCTTATGGAATAGTGCAGAACTTCTACTCCTTATTATATAGATATATAAAATGCGTTCATACCTTAGGAGCATTGGAACCAATGTTGTCGACGAAGAAACGAGGCACACTAAACCCGGTATATGATGAAGCTTTATACTCTTGGTCGCTACGTGTTCAACTAACACGTCATAGGCTTGGATGGATACACTTGAACACTATCCTATGACTCAAATGTTTTTGTCCGAAATTAAGCCAACACTACATTAAGACTCAATCGAAGACTTGTGTCCTTACAAATCTCCCCCTTTGGCTATTCTGGGACAAAAACCAAACAAAAAACCCTAAAGGGCCGTCAAGCTCTACTAAAATTAAAAAAATATCCCACCAAAACACATAGCTTAACTCAAAAACCCAAGGATCAATATCTTTGCCGATGAAAGTTTCCATTTAAAATAATTCCTACACACTTAAGCAAACTATCAAACACATAGGGAATATCAACTTATTAAATGAATGTAAAATAAATACTCCCCCTAAATTAATTATGCCCTTTTATCAACTATAATCAACCTAAGAAGGTCGCGACTCCCCTTAAGTTAAATCTCCTAAACTAAGATGCGATTACAATAGGATTAGATACCATTTCTCCCCCTATCATTCTCCCCCTTTTTGTTCAGGAGTAGATAAAGGATCAAATTAATTTTAAACACGATGAAGCTTAGAGTGATAAGAACAAGAAAGCATACGGGCAACAAAATTATAACTAATCCATGCAAATAATAATGGATACCAACGAAGATGCAAAAAATGATACCAATGTGATACATAAGATACTAATCGTGTGATATCAACAACGGTATGCAACACAATAGATACCAATTATGAATTAGAAGCATAGATGGACTAGAAACCAAGGTAAAGAAAAATATACCATATATATGTATACATAATGAATATCACTAATGCACATGCACATATATATAGGTATAGACACCACACATGACACAAAACACAATAATCTTTTCACACTCGTATGGTAAAAATGTGTTATATAGAAAAGGAAGTGTAGGGGTGTGAACTAGCAACAATTAAATTTAGACCCAATCACTTCAAACATGTTCACAGAGTTCTCATTTGATTGCAAACTTCATCACATTTGAATATATCCTCGTGTGACAATATAGATTGAACTCAATGAACAAACATACACAATGCATACAAGCCTAGAATTTTGATGATTCTACAAACCAATAGAGTCATGACATTGAAAGTACATCTAGTATTAATGGACATTGTGCAAATCAGTGATATACCATCCAAACTCCTTCAATATAAGCATATTATTTTAATCTTTGGAATGAATAAATCAACTAAACAAAATAGGCCTTGGCAAATATTTTCTTTTAACGCCATTATTCTTTTAGGCCTTTGGACCACGTATTTCTTTTAGGTCCAAGCAAGCGGTGTCTTACTCGCAAAGGATGATTGTTGCTTTAGGAGCCCTTCCCCGTGCACATTCATATACATCATTTTTATATCTCACTCAAATCTCACGTGTAACGAATTTTAACATGCACTAGTCCTCCTAGGTCACATAACATGTAGATGACAAGATTGGTAGGAGAACACCTCACAAAGCTCAAATATACATATGAAATTATAGTTTCAAGTGATCTCATGCATGTGTGAATTGAGGCATATAAAAATAGAATCCATTATATCAACACAAAATCCAACTACTCCATGTAAGCATGGTAAAGAACATTTTAAGGATTGATAATCTAAATCAAAAGTTCTAGCCACTTGGGAGCAAAAAAGAAGGGATTCAAACACAAGTATATGCCACATAGAGTGTGTCAAACTAAAATACACATAAAACAAAAATCTTTTTGAGTTTTTGACAAATTTTTTAACCAAAAATAAAAATATTTACTCAAAAGACACTCAAAAATCATTTGTATTTTTAATTAATCTTAAATTACTAAAAAAGGTAAAACACAAATCTTTTTGTATTTTTCATTTAATGAAAACTAACATGAAAGAACTATAATACAAAAGATAAACAACAATCATAATTCTAGCATGTGATATGTGATAAAGAAATGACTAGAAAATGACTAAACATGCATACACCTAGCAATTATATATAATATGAGGCACAAAAAGCTAGAGTATGCAAACAACTAACACATTCAACCTTTAGATTTAGCAAGAGAGGAAGCATGTGAAAGTAAATGGGAATAAAAAATCCTATCTTATAAAGCTACCAAGTCAGATCTCCTAACCCAAACTAATGATGAATGAAGATTTCGGGGTGTAGGAATCTTGGTTACCTCGGTTTCCTTACATTGGGATTTTCTAGGACCTCGTTTAAGATCAAAACAAAATTTCTTAAGATGACCTTTTAGACCACAATGTGAGCACCTAAACACTTGTCTAAAAGACTTTCCTAAGGATGATCTATAACATTGTTCCTAGAGGATTCTCCTAAAATATTGGTTTTGGCTTTATGAGTTAACTCATTACAAGTATCGAAGCCTAAACTAAACGTGTCATTTTTTATTTGGACCGTTCCTAACATTTTATCTAATTTCTTCGAACGACATTCCAAATCAAATTTGACTTTACTACAGTCTTTTAATTTATTTTCTAAGTCTAAAATGTGAGACTCTAATAAAATATTGCGCTCTTCAAATGCGAGAAGCTCCTTTTTCAAGGATTCCATTAAACCTTTAAGGAAATCTCTCTCCCCTTCTACATATTCAATATTCTAACGAAGAGCTCTCTCACGTGTCCTAAGGCCTTTCACTAACTCACTCTCATCAGTGACCTTAACACGTTCTCTTAAACTAGCTTCTAACTTCAAATTTGTTATTTTTAATTTAATAGATTCTTCAAATAATTCTTGAAACGCAATTTGAAGTTCATTCACATCAACCTCATTTTCACTTTCACTCTCTATTTCTTCTCTACACTCACTACCATCATCTCTTTGGGATTCACAAACAAAGGCCTTGGATGTGTCATGTGTTAAAATTTCATCACTAAAAGACTGCTCACTTTCACTCACATGACTTGCCATAAAATCCACAAAGTTGGTCTTAGTGGGGGAATCGGGTCCCTGTTCCTTATCACTATCACTAAGGGTTGCATTATAGTAAATTGGTTGCTTACCTTCTCTCCTTAGTTTAGTGGGGCACTCTTTCGCCCTATGACCATAACCCTCACAACCGTAACACCTATTTGACTCGTCCCTATTTAAATTTTCATTAAACGTTTTAGGGATCTTCTCTGCTTTGTCATGCTTAGAATTTTCAAATTTCTTAAAATCATTTTTAAATTTATCTTTGTTAAATTTAAGAAATTTTTGAAACTTCCTAGCAAACATAGCCATATCTTCTGAGTCACTCTCACTTTCACTCTCTACTACTTGTTTTTCCTCCTTTCGGGCAAAGCAACGCCGTTATCTATTTTCTTTTCATTTTTAGAGGGAAACATGTCTAGTTCATAGGTTTGTAAATCACCTATGAGCTCTTCTAATTTCGTAGAGGCTAAAGTGGGTAAAGAATTTAATACAATCATCTTAGGAATAAATCTATAGGGTAGGGACCTTAAAATTTTATTTACTACACGGTTGTCGAGTATTTTCTCTCCCAAATTAAAAGATGAATTGACTATATCGGAAAGTCTAGCATAAAATTCATCAAAAATTTATTTTTCATTCATTTTGATGGTTTCAAATTGAGTGGTGAAGTTTTGGAGTTTAGAAGATTTTACGAAACTAGTCCCTTCATGAGTGAGTTGTAAAATATCCCAAGCTTCTTTAGCGGTTTCAACGTCATAATGCGATGGAATTCATCCGATGTGACCACGTTAAACAAGGCATTTAAACCATGGGAATTAAAATTTGCAAGTTTAAATTCATTCTCTCTCCATCTATCGGTGGGTTTGGAAACACGTTCATTTTCAACTAAATATGTAGGTGGGGACCACCCGTTAACGACAGACAACAAAACCCTATCATCTAGAGACCTAAGTGTCGAACGCATACGTGTTTTCCAATATGCGTAATTAGAACCATCGAAAATAGGAAATTTTGAAAATGGGGAAAATTCCATTTTTGTCAAAAATATTTAAAAGGATCTTAAACGCAATAATTTAGCGATCCCGCTCTGATACCACTTGTTGGAAATGATGGCCCCCAATTTTTTTAAATTTTACCAAAAGTAATTTCAATTTCCTTTAAAGATGCGGAATATGGATGGTTCAACTAAACAAATACATAAACCGAATTTTAATTTCTTTCAAATAAAATTAACCTAAACTCAAAGTGGCATTAAATCAAAAAACAATTTATTTTTCACTTAAACAACTTAATTCAATCCAATTCCTAGAAATTTTCCTAACAAATAATTAATTCATTTTTGAAAATTAGGCCAAACCAAATTTTATCCAATAAAATTAATGGCTTGAACTAAATTAATTAAACTTCACCCAAATTAATTTTAGCACCAACTTAGGCATGAGTAGTGATTTAAACCAATTTTATCTTTTTACCTAAGAATGCATCTAATGTGAATTTTGCAAAATATAAAATAAATAAATAACCAATACGATGCGATGTATGAGAAAGAACCCACAACGGGAAAAAACCTCGGACGCCCTAGCCTCAAATCCACTAAGTACGATTTTACAAGTACAAGACAAAAAGAATTACAAACACCCGTCTTGACTCCGTCCAAGCCCCGACACTTCTTCTTGTACACACTTCTGCCTAGTGAATAACCATGGAGGTCCAACGCGGTCTCGAAATCCACCGATCGGACTTTTAGGAACCCATCAACCACACACTCACCGTATGTGAATGCCACAGCCAAAAATAATGAACTTCTTCTTTGTGGGATGTAGAAGTAAACCCAAGCTTCTTTTCTTTAAGGTGTAGAGATAAACTCGGTGCCAAACACTCCAAGCAAAGTATATATATTAAAGAACGTGGATAAACTAAACAAATGGGTGTAAACAAAAGTGTTTAAGGATTTTTCTTGAAAAATAAACACTCAAAACTTAAACCTTTTCATTTGGAATTGAAACCCTCTAAAAACTCTCTCTAGGAGATCGAGGAATATGAAAAAGTTGCTTGGAAAAGGTTGGTTCCCACACTTGATAATTCAGTCAAAAAGTAGTGGGGAAAAGGTAGTGGGAACATGGAGAAATATGCTCTCCCATCAAGTTGTTTAAATTCATCAAATGGAAGTTCCCATCTTCTTCTTGGTTCAAGTTAAACACCGATGGGGCTTCAAAATGCAATTCGGGACAAAGTGGCATAGGTGGGATTGTTAGAGATGCTAGAGGAGATCTCATTTTTGCATATGCAAATTCAGAAGGCATTGCTTCTAACTCTTTTGTGGAACTTAAAACCTTGTATTTAGGTACCAAATTATGCCTGGATTTCAACATCAACAACTTAGAGATATAATCAGATTCAATGTTTGTGGTGAATCTTCTCATCAAAAACTGGAAACCTCCCTGGAATCTCTTTAAAGGTGTTGAAGAAATTAAGGAGAATCTAAAGCACCTCAACTTCACTTTGACTCATTGTTTCAGGGAATCCAACATGGTAGGTGATGCTCTTGAAAACTATGGCCTTGGTCTTGACTCCCTATCAATTTTTCACAATGTTCTGGATCTTCCCACTATTGCTAGAGGTGCTCTCAAGCTGGACAAGCAGGAGTGTCATTATATTAGGAAATTTTCTAAGCTTTCATTGTAATGGGACTAGTATAAAGTCCCATATTTACTTTCTCAAGTTTATCTTTCACTCTGTCATAGCCACTTAGGAGAGGTTGTTTCTCATATCTTTAATAAATTCTTTATGGGGGACTGGCCCTCTTAACTTTAAAAAAAAAGAATATGGAGAAAACTGCAAAAAATCGCCAAAAAACTGTTCCCGCCAAAGTCTTTCGAACAACTTTTTCAGTCGAACGACTTTACTAAAGATGTTCCAGTACGAAAAAAGGAAACTCGTCAGAAGTCTCATTCGAATGACCTTGAAATCTCGTTCGAACGAGATACCAGTTCATTCAAATGACATAGGAATCTCGTTTTAATGGCGTGTTAGAAAAATGCATATTCATTTTAAGTCCAAAACTTTTTATGAAAAGTTCTAAAAAATATTTTCCAAGTAAAACAAAGTCGTTAAAACTATGTTATAAAAATTATAAATTACACCCAATAAATTTCCAAGCTCCTATATATATATATATATATATATATACACCTTAGGAGCATTGGAACCAATGTTGTTGATGAAGAAATGAGGCACACTAAACCCGGCATATGATGAAGATTTGTACTCTTGGCCGCTACGTCTTCAACTAACACGTCATAGGCTTGGATGGATACACTTGAACACTATCCTATAACTCAAATGTTTTTGTACAAAATTGAGCCAACACTACATTAAGACTCAATCAGAGACTCGTGTCCTTACAAACCCATTTACACTACATCGCAGGGGCTAACATTTAAGAGATGATGCAGAAAATCCACAGCGAGGAGTGCGGACCCCACATGAATGGCCATATGCTTGCCAAGAAAATTATTCGATGGGTTACTTTTGGACTACCATAGTTCAAGATTGCACCGCCTATGTTTGGAAATGTCTCAAATGCCAATAGTTTGCCTATCTTCAGCACATTCCTCCACGTGAATTGTATAAGATGACTTATCCCTGGCCGTTCTCCATATGGGGCATCGACATTGTATGGAAGGTTACACCCAAAGCGTCCAACGGGGCATGAATTCATCCTAGTTGCCACTGACTAGTTCACTAAATGGGTCAAAGCTGAGTCATACGCAGTTCTGAATGCCAAAGAAGGTGGCCAAGTTCATCAAGAAAAATATCATCTGTCGATATGGGTCCTCGCATGAGCTAGTGTCTGATAACAGGTTGCATTTCGAAGCAGAATCATAAAAGTGGTCGACGATTATGGGATTTAAAGACACAAATATTATCCCTACCTCAAACTAACGGTGCAGTTGAAGTCGTTATAAAAACCTCAAAACCATGCTTAGCAAGATGATCGAAAGTTAATGAAATTGGGCCAACCAGATCCCTTACGCCTTCTGGGGCTACCGTACTTTAGTTAGAACATTTATTGTGCTACCCTTTACTCACTAGTATACGACATGGAAGAAATCCTACCCGTGGAACTAGAAATCCCTTCCTTTCACATCATGCTTGAAAGAAAAATCAGCGAGGAAGACTAGCATCAAATTCGTCTCGATGAGCTGTCACTATTAGATGAAAGGTGACTAAAATATCTATATCACATACAAGGGTACCATTGTCGAATAACACGATCATTCAATAAGAGAGTTAAGGATCATGGTGTCCAATAAGGGGACTTAGCCCTTAAAGAAATTATAGAGCCCATCTAGGACCCAGAGGGAAATTCAAACCCAATTGGAGTGACCCCTACATCGTTAAAAGGATCCTTCCAGGTGGCGCGTCTATGCTCATCGACCTTGATGGAGAAAAAATGGCCCGTCCATTCAATCTGGACCATCTCAAGAAATTTTACCCCTAGTCCGAAATCTCAGCGTGATATGTCTCTTCTCATCTCCCTTCTGTTAAAAAAATCTTCATTTCCCTTTACTTAGAACTACATGGGGCCTGATCCTCTAAAAATCTTTTTGCTTTCAAAAATGAAACTCATAAAATTTTTAAAACCCTAAGAGGTACGTATGCAGCTCGTCCGCTATATATGATCATGGCCCCCTTTGTTTTTATAAAATACTATTCTTTCCTTATCCCCGAGAATGATAGTTCATTTTAACATATACATGAACATAAGTATTATGTATGCCTTAGCTATTGGTATAGATCAGTTAAATGTAAAAACTCATCAAAAGGCACAACTCGATGATCAAAAACTTTTTTATTCCACTATTTGAAAATTCCAATACAATTACATCAACACAGGGAGTCAAACAGCTTCCCTTGTTAAACCAAACCATACCTTCCTAAAACCAAACAGAAAACAAGACCCACTACACCTAAAATAACCCTTCCAAATTTATTCCCACAACCAGAATAACCAGAAATACAACCTAACCCATTACAAAAGCTTTACAAATAAACTCCCATGGGTCCTACCTGCAGCTTCCAGAGGAACTAGACCCATCATTACCCACATTCGGGGGTACCTAAACATCCCCTGCCTGAATAGAGTGTCGCAGATGCTCCATAAAATGGTAATCTCGGACTATCCTGGTGAAAAACACAACACCTCCCTCCATGGTGTCAGATATGGAGAATCACCTTTGTCCCGTCTCCACATCCAACATTTTGGCAACTACTTTTCTCCACAACCACTTCATGTAGTAACCTGAAATATGCCAGACTCTTCGAACGGATTGGGATGGACGGGTCGACGGTCGGCGATTCTCCCACAAAAAGCCCAACCGTATGCGCATACGCTCTATAAAATCCTCCACAAAGAAGAAATCTAGTGTCCGAGGTGGCTCAATCTATTCCCATCCAAATTAGTGTAGGAGCCACCAGGGAAGGTAGAAAGAGGTCTTCCTGAGTCCAACTAACCAAACATACTGGTATTCTCCTATTTCCAGAATGGGCAATAGCTCCCCCCACTAAGGAACTGACTAATGCAAGCCTCGAGCACCGTGCTCCACAAACTAATTTTCTATGCTCTCAATGTCCAGGCCTACACTAATAAAATAGTGTGAAAATAAGTTTTGCATAGCTAGCAAAGGATACTTAGGTGGGACCGCCATACGAAATCTCTTCGACAGCCACATGAACTGTATTATGGGTCTACCCCTCAGGAAGTAAAAACGACCTTCCCGCCAGGCATCCAAACCTTTCAAAGTCTCTGCCACTATCACTACTATAGGATTATGATGGTACGACATACAAGAAATAATTGATGCAAGTCATGGGTACACCATCAATTCCCCAATCACTAACAAAATTTTGAAACCAAGCCCAGAATGACAGCTCCGGCGTAGCCAACATCACCAACATCCTACAAACGTACAAAATGAACCACAACAGGGAAAAAGTACATTCCTCTCATAACCAGTGACATAACTGCCAAAGGCTAGATATGGAGGAGTCCCGCTAACAGCTCCCGAGGAAATTGAGAAAATTCAGGCATAGATGTCGCAACACTTGGACTTATACCCAATATAGGAGGGAACTCTTTATAGATCGCGTAGAACTCATCCAACCCGAAGAGAAAGATATGGTCTTCAGGATACTAGAACTCTATCACTGCCATCAACATGCTACACTCACTAGTCCAGTTACACAATAAGGAGACCCGATGAATGCTGAAAGCTTCATAATCAACATTGTATGAGCACATCGCCTCCAAGGTTTCGAGGTAGTTAGCAAATTCAACACAACCAAGGAGAGCCATTTTTGCAAAGTAGGCAATTTCGCAAAGTAGGAAAAGAAGATTGCAAAAGAGAAGGAATGTGGAGGAGTGAAGAAAATGCTCCACCCACACCCCTATTTATACTTGAAAAGCCTCAAACAAAGACAAGGAACCCTGCAAAAATTGGAGGGAGACTTACCCCACCAAGTACCAAGAAATTAAAGAACGAGCAATCAAAGCCTTGAATTGATTAGACTGGACTGACATGCCAATAGGCAGGACAGGGGTCATGCCGATCGGTAAACCCCTATTTTGGAAATTTCACTTTTTCCTTTTTTGTCAAAATCCAAAAACTCCATAAAAATAATTTATATTCTCAAAGAATTCCGAATTTTCTTCTCTTAATGCTTTTTACTTGTCTTGATTTTGAAATAAATTCTCTTTCAAATCATTTTTAATTCTTTTTACGATCTCAGTAGAAAAGTAAAAATATCATGTGCACTGAGTCACTAAAATAAAAATTAAACAAAAACGTTATTTTATTTGCATTAATGTTGTTGTGTTACTTCATTTTTATTGGAAAATAAGAAAAAACAATGGGACTGAACCCAAACCCAATTTTCTCTCTCTCTCTCTCTCTCTCACATACCTATATTCACCTACCAACCTCTCTCCCTTTCGTTCCCTCCCCCTCTCTCTCTCTAGGAGCCTCCTTCCTTGCGGCATGATGTCTCCCCCCGGCGATGAGACGACGCACCTCCACTCCCTGAGCCAGACCCTTACTCAAATGAGGCCGACGGAACTAGATAAGCAGGAACTAAAATATCATCCCGAATATGAGAAGTTATTAAAGCTATACAATCCTGAACATCCTTCATCCAGGTGGTTGACACTCGGATATGCTGTAAGAAAAAATTGAAAAGAGAAAACTAGTCAGTCTGAGGCAAAGAAAGAAATCGGGAAATCAAAAGGATAAAGAGATGAGAAATATATCGCTGGATAGAGAACCTACTTTGTCAATCCCAGATCCTACAGATCCATCGCATTAAGAAGGTGCAACAAATGCACCGACCTTCCATCAGCCTGTTAGATATTGTAATCAATCGCAGGAAAGGAACCTCTGAGGTCGTCGCTATCGCTGATGTCGATGCCCCACCTTTACTGTGGGAGGACCCCACTGGATGAATCAAACCCCCATGGGGGAGAGGCATCACGTCATATATACTAGGAGGCATCAACCATCTCAACATGAAGTCCAAATAATCATACGCCTCCACCATGTCAGTATATGACGAGTAAGGCTCACCCTTCATCACCGCTACTCACACATCATTAGACATCTCTTGCACTCACCCCATATACATCGGGCCTTGACGGTGGAACCATAAATTCATCCTCCATAACCTTCCAGACTACTCTCTCCCTAAGGTACTAGGAGTAGCCGAACTCATACGCCAGAAATGTCGCATCTGCGCATTCCCCCCAGTCAACCCTGTCTGCTGGATGACCATGCCCCACAGATAGAAGGTCACCTATAAATCCCCTAAAAGAGTAAGATGAATATCAAGAAAATATCATAAAGGAAAAAAGGCCTTAGAAAATGAAAAAGAAGTTACCTGCTCACTCGTCATGCCATTTAAGACTGACACACCGTCTCTAGACAAAAGACTTCTTCGACTATCGGTTGGACTTCCGCCACCGATACATCTGGTAGAAGTCCCCAACAGACTCATCCTTCAAAGCTATCTATTAGGTGTTATACCCATCACCTCATAGAACCACGTATGAAAGGACAAAAGGTCATCAATCAAGGAAACGAGAATAAAACTCATGAAGGAAAATTGTGAATGCTTAAAAGAAAATGCAAAAAATAAAGAATGCCTCAAGAAGATACGTGGCTCCAGTAAAAGTTTGATAACAGCACTGGTTGAGCGCAATAAGATAAGAATAAAGGGTTGTCAAGATCAGGCTCCTCCAGTCATAAAGAGGGACATTCAAAAACACCCTCAGAAATGGCAAAAACCACAAGTAGATGACGTCTCCACTCGTCGCCACAAAGAAACCTCCCAACACCAACAGAATAAACAGACGGGCCGTTTGTCATACCTGCCACCCGTCCTCCTCACCAATCCCCCTACTCAGAAAAAATATCCTCAAAAGTGACAAACAGAGAGAGTCCCTAGAGACTAACCTCTCCACATCACCCAACACCGCCATCACTGCCTCCGGCATCACCCATAAGGTCCTATCCACCTCAATATGCACCTCATCACAATCCAGCCCCAACAGATGTTGTACATCTATGGGAGTCACTATCACGTCTCCAAATCCAAAATGAAAGGTGTGGGTGATTGCTTATCACACCACCCCTAAACAGAGCGTTGCTAGTCCTCGAGCAAAAAGATAGAGAGAAAGAGAAAGATAAGAAACCAAAAGTGTACAACTTTCGTGGACACTTGTGATTGCACTTAGCATGTGAAACAAGCCTTTAAACCTATAGGTTTTTCTACAGGACAAGTTGTATTCGTGAGGGTTTACAGGGAATATACCCACAAAATTCTTTATTTGTAAAATGATTTATTAAAAGTCAGTTTATTTGTTATTAGACATAGAATAATCGCACAATCCATCACATGAGATTTTTTTTGAGAAATACAAGCTAAAAGTGCATGAAAAGTTTAGCTAAGTAAATACTCAAGGCACATCCTTTCTATAACCCAACGTGTGTTGTGTGAATCAATCAAAATGGGTCGAGTATCACAAGAGTAATTCCTAGATTGCCTTTTCGGAATCAACGCTTCAACTTCGAATCTCATGGATATATCTATCTCAAATGAACTCTCGAGATTAGGGTAAGTGTATCGCTCTTATGTGTGAGGAGGTGAGTAAATGTAATCAAGTTCAAATGTCTCACACATATATAAGAAAGAATGAACATTTGAAAGAAAAATGATCTCATGAAAGAATGCTAATCACTATAGTGAGAACTTCGAGTTATTCACCATGTTGACTTTCATTTGCCCGAACACATTGGGGAAATATGGATGTATATGGATGAGGAGGAAAAGCGATGAGAATGATGGGATGAGGAAGTGATGGATGGATGGATGATATGAATGACGAGTGATGGATGTGTGCGAGAGTTTTCAATACATGAAGAACAAATGTCTTTATTACGACAAAATAAACCACAAACTCTTTCTTTTCTTCTCTTTTTTTTTATTTTTCTCTTTCGTTTTCTCTTTTTTTTCTATTTTTGCTATTTTTCTATTTTTTTTTTCTCTTTTTTCTTTTTTCTCTTTTCAAACCAACAATCAAGACATTTACATTTTAAATCACACTCTTTTTTCAAAAATGAAGGATGATATAGAGAATGTGGTGGGGGTATGTATAGGAATATGGTAAGGTAATGGGTGAAATGAATGAGAATGTGATATGGGGGAAAACCTAGTGCTCGGGGCAAATTTCAAGACACTCTTTATTAAAACTCGAAAGTGATGTGGTTCTCAGTGATCAAGACAAATATTTTATGAAAAATAATGAGATCATACAACAATTTAATGTGTGGACCCAAATGAAGTTGAATCAACTTGTGATTCGGAGATTGCATAAAACACTCTAAAAGGGTGAAAGTATCAAATCTCACAAGATAAAGTTTCTACTAGTGATCCTTAAGGTTTTATTGGGAATTGTAATACTCTTTAACTCTAAATCGTAGTGACGTGATACGTGCGCAAATTTTTGTTGAGTCTAGAAATTCATAGTGCAAAATGTCTTGTTACGTATTGCATAAGCTATTTAGAAAAAATATTCTCTATCTTGATTCCTAAACTTTCAAAGATGGATGATTGAAAATTCACATCAATGATTGAGATGAAACAAACTGCATGAAATTTTAAAAATCAGGTTTAAAAATCAAAAAAATTCAAAAGAGGCATGATTTTCATAAAATTCCGCATCCCCCCCAAAAAAGGAACATCGTACTCGATGTTAAGTAAAATGATTTTTAAAATGGAGAGCAGAAGGGAGGAAAGAGGTTTCCAGTATCAACCGCTAATGAAGTGGATAGATGAATGCAAAAAGAAACCTGAAGGAATGATAGGTAAAAAGAGAAAAAATGTGTACAAGTCCATAATATGGTAAATCACTGGGTGATGTGAAAAACACCCCCCAAAAGGATGAGACTAGTACAAGAAACAACGGGCTGCCTCCTGGTAGCGCTAAGTTTAATGTCTTTAGCCAGACCGATGGAATCTCACCCTAAAGATAAGATCAAGGAAAGTGTGTGGCCGCAAAAAACTGGAGTGATGATAATCACCCCCAAACAAGACTGAAGCATCAGTCTTTTTGGATGAAGGCTAAAATGGTCAATGCACATGTATGGACAAGTGCATTACATTATGAGATGCATCGGTGGACCATGGGCGGGTGGGGATTTGGGTAAAGGTGAAGAGGTATCAGTCTCGGGCCTTATTGAGCCGAAAGGTGAGGGCAACTAGGGCCCTATAGGCATGATGCTCTAATTGGCGAGGGAGGAAAAATGGTTTGAAAAGTGTAATGGGGTGGGTCTCATTAAAATCAAGCGACCATTCGATAAATGGGCGATGATAATGGTCATGTCGTGACACGCCAGGGAGATGTCGAGAAGAAAAATCAACACTACAAGGACGTGGTGTGCATGGAGGAACAAGCTCGATGTCACGGAAGTGGCGAGTATCACCATAACTCTCGTGGAAGGTGGAGGATGGTTTTAGGTGAGGATCTAAAAATGTAGATGAAAACTTGAAATGTGTAAAATCAAGATCCAAACTAAGTGGTGGGTTGGAAGGGATAATGGGTGGGTCGGTGGGATAATTGGTGGATCGGGTGCGATAAATGGTGGAGGAAGATGACCCAACTCAAGAGTGGGAGACACAGAAATGTGGTGGATGGGTAAGACGAGGCATCAAGATCAGAGATAGAGGAATCAGTATAAATATCGGGATCAAATGGATCCATGCATGGTGGGACATCATCCATATCAAGATAGGTAGGAACTATCTCGGATTCTATCTTGAAAAAATGGTGAACACTCGTAGCCAGAGCTAACTTAGAATGAAGTGGATCCTCGGGAACACACACGATGTGCGCAATAGGCGTAGACTCGGGCATATTTTTGGATGCTATGGGAAAGTGAAATGGAAACTAAAATGTGGGGTCCTTTGGATTTAGCGGGAGCAAATCAGTTTCACTAATGAAAGGTAAGTCAACACAATAATTGACTTGGGGCCCGGACCATTGGATGGTCTCAACTTCGACATTCTCTGGGTGGTAGCGTTGGTCACACTCAAAATGTGTGGCACAAGATGACTCATCACCGTTCCACATGGGGGAAACAATGGTTTCACTCGGGGTGAAATCTGACTCTCTCGCATACTCAAATTCATTAAGGCATTGTTCAAGCCTGTGGAGAGCTTGAGTTTGAATTTGAGTGGCTTGTTATTGCTCGATGATGAATTGTTGCAAGAGTCCCTCGAGATCGGAGGTGGATGATGGTGGAGTGACGGGTGGTGGTGGTGGTTGAGGTGGACACAACTCCCTATGGACAAGATTACATGGAGAATACTCATATGAAGTGTGTGGAGTGGGGCCAAGTTCATCATACACGAAAGGATCACTTTCACGATGGAAAATTGGTTGATACTCATAGGGTGTGTAGTGAGGGTACAAATTGTGAACGGGTGCACAAGGTTTCCATGACAACTATTGGAACGTGTAAGGATCCACAACATCGGGTTGGGATTTGTATTGCGTGGGAGGGTGATCAGGCCTCCATGAATAACTTGGGTACTCACACCACTCGAGATTGGGTATATCATGATAATGGGCCGAGGTGGGTTCCAAAACAGTGTCATATGGATACACATGTTCCATGGTGGTTTCAGATGGATAAGGAATATAAGGGCACTCATGGGACATGTGATCGTCATAATAACAATGGGTTCACAACAAAGTATGAGGCATGTCGACACTCGATACCGAGGGTGATGGAATAGGAGGTGTGTGCATAGATGATTCAAGAGTACCAACGGTACTCGTGAGAGAGGTGAAACCACTAAGAATATCATAAAGAGACGGCTCAGGATCACTCTCACACGTGTCGCGTGTCAATGGAAAATGACCAAAGTAGTCTTATAAAGGACGTTCTTCCGCCATGTGGAGAGAAATATTTTTTTTGAATTTTTTAAATTTTTTCAAGAGGAGAGAAAATATTTTTGGGCTTTTTTTCCGAAAGAAAAAGGAAGAAAATATTTTTGGATTTTTTGGAAGAAGAGGTGGGGGGAAATATGGACTCTTTGAATGGACAAACTAACTAAAACCGACTACCGAAAAATGAATTGGACACACACCCAAGCTAAGGAGAATTTTTAACTAGCACATAGCCAATTTTTATCTTTAGATTTAGTGAAAGGGTAGTCAAATTTTAATTAAGTCCACGAGCGATAAAAAATCACGAAAATCTTTGTGATCGCCTTTTCAAAAATATTCTCCTAGTGGGCTACCTAGTTGATTGATTTTAAATTTAGTGATGGCTAGGGTAACACACAATTGGTAAGCGAGTGAGTCGGGTGATGCAATCCTTTCTCGTGAGTGACCGGGTGTAGGTCTTAGTCAATTAATTCATCACACCATTCGAAAATAAATAAGAGAATATAATTAAGTAAGAGAACACAAAGCACACAAAAGAATTGACTCGCTAACAAGAGAGGCGCGAGGGTGTAAGAGATGTATCTCCAACGGTTTTTACACTGTGGGGTGCCAAAAAATTTGAGTCAACCGGGAGGAGATCACGCCAATATCAGTCGGCCCTGGGAGTCCTACCGACCCAAGGTAGAGAGGCTTATTTTCCTCTCCTTGGACGCACAATCTCTACCTTGTCCGGTTTCCCAATCAAGCTTTCTTCGATTATTACAAATTAAAAAAAATGAAAAATATGGTGTCTCTATGCACTGTGATACAAGCCAAGAACAGAATAACCTTAAATACAAGACTTTTAAAATAAAGAAAAATGGTACTAAAAAATACAAAAAATAAATGAACTACAAAATGAAATCCGCGCCAAGTGCTTCACACTCCCAAGAATGGAAACGACGCCATTTAATAACTTTGCTTTTTGTGTGTAGTCATTGTTTGAAGCCTAGAGCACAAAGAACATCTATAAAACGAGGTGTCTCATCCAATGTAGATACATGTCTCCCAAAACCGATTGATGACACCACCCAACGCATAACCAATAGAAGGTTCTCCCAAATGTCCCTAAGCCCAATCGTCACTCTAGCTCGCAGAGTCGACATAGAAACATCAGACTGTCAAAGAAAAAAAGGGAAAAAAAACTTGTCAAAATTCTAAGGAAAGAGGAATATCACTAAGAAAAAAGAAAAGAATACCAAAACTCATAAATACTTAAATAGCCTCCAGGGTTCACCACCCTAGAAGAACAATGACGCGAAGGCTCGATCAAGAGGCTCTGCTCATCGGCCATTGGCTCGAATGAGTCAAAAGAATTTCGTTGTCCATTGCAAGGGGAACCCTAGACCTCCATTCCAAGTTTGCCCAATCGTCAACATTGACCCATGACATATGTGTCGCACTTCTTGAGAAATCATCCATCTATTGATTTTGGAACGCTAATACGCTTTGCCTAAGGTAATTTCAGAAGAAACGAAGTTAGAAAGTTGTGAAAAATGAAGAGAACTCGTCCCCTTTTTATAGGAGGCTGAGGGCATGCCGATCGACATATCCTTTCCACCCAACAATCGGAATTGTCCCTCCACCTACTCGAGGTACCCAAAAATACCGTGACACTACTGTTTGGCACCCTTCAAACCATGTCGGTTGGCCCCCTCCAAAATTTTCGTATACAAATTTCTAAAAAATGCAAGAAAATCCCAAAAAATCCCGTGAAAATTTCTAAAATTACCAAATGGATTTTATAACCTTTTTCGACAAGATTTTTTTTCTACCTCACTCATTCCCACCAATTAAACTCTTGTCTCCCCAATGGATTCCCTAAAAATCAATTGGATATCCTAACAGCAACGTCACCAAAAGGCACCGTAAAAATAAAAAATTTCTCAGCTAAGAAACATCCAACCATTGGATCATTCCCTCTTCCCGAGTGACACCACAAGATACATATCCCCGAGTATCCAAATTTCCCTAAGAAAACTTAAGCCCCCATAATCGGCTTTGACCCACAGTATTAGTCACCTTTTTTAGGTCAGAATTGACCTCAGCCCACGGTCGTCACCTCTTTTAGGCCAGAATTGACCTCGGCCTTTGATCATCACCTCTTTCAGGTCAAACTTGACCATGGCCCTCAGTTGTCACCCCTTTTCAAGTCAAAATTTACCTCGGACCTTGGTCGTCACCTCTTTCAGGTCAGAATTGACCTCAGCCCTTAGTCGCCACCACCTTTAGGTCAGAATTGACCTCGGCCCTCAGTCGTGCCCTCTTTTAGGTCAGAATTGACCTCGGCCCTCTGTTGTCACCCTCTTTTAGGTCAAAATTGACCTCGAACCTCGGTCGTCACCGTTTTTAGTTTAGAATTGACCTCGACCTTTGATCGTCACCTCTTTTAGGTCAAAATTGACCTTCGCCCTCGGTCGTCACCTCTTTCAAGTCAGAATTGACCTCGGCCCTCGATCGCCACCTATTTTAGGTCAAAATTGACCTCGACCCTCGGTCATCACCTCTTTTAGGTCAAAATTGACCTCAACCCAGGGTCTTCACCTCTTTTAGGTTAGAATTAACCGCGACCCTAAGTCTTCACCTCTTCTTAGGTTCGAATTAACCTCAACCCTCCGGTCATCACCTCTTTTTAGGTCAAAATTTACCTCAGCCTATAGAATCGGTCATCCCCAACATTCCCTTTACGTCCTTAGAATCGACCTTGACCCTCTAATTGATTACCCGTATCTTAGGGCCTTAACATCGACCTCTTACACATCATGTGGTGTCTATTAGACGTCTTTGACTTGTTCTAAGCTCACCCATCGAGGGGATCAACACACACCATATTATAGGACCCCTAAGTCTCTCCTTAGATCCTTGGCACCTCCTTATTTCACTATAAACCATAGGTCATATTCTGAGTACCAGCCTAGAGGCCATCGAGCGTCCCCTAGGCCCGTTTGATTCTGGTCAACCCTACCATCAAAGAAAAATCTCAATGAATCTTCAAATGGCTCTAAATCCCTTTTCCAATGGTCCACCCCATGCACGAATCATCATAACAATTCAGACGAATGGACCATTTCACTACTTAAAATCGATCTAGAGACCACTGGACGCTCTCGGGCCCCAATTTTACCCGAATCAGCCTCATTGTCAGAGAGAAAGATCTTTAAATCTTTGAAGGTTATTGAAACCCCTTTCCAATGGTCCCCCCTGTGATAAAATGACATAACCATTCGGATGAATAATCTATTTTCCCCCAAAAACTGATCAGAAGGCCACCGGGCACTCTCAGGCTCTATTTGACCAAGGTTAACTCTTCAGCTCGAATGAGACTTAATGAATCTTCGAAGGCCATTGAATACCCTTTCCAACATTCCACCCTATGCGCGATTCTGACTTACGGTGCGGACGAACGATCCATTTTACTCCAAAAGGTCACCGGACGCTTCCAAGGTCAATTTTTCGAACCGAGCAAAACTCTTTGGAATGTCTAAGTACATCTCCTAACCTTTCCAATGGTCCACCCCGTGCATAATTTTGACTGACAATACGAATGAAGGATCCTTTTTTGTCTGACGATCTCCAATCCAATGGACCAATGTGCACTTTCGAACTAAATTTGACCCAAAGTCAAGTCCAGTAGTCCAGAGGATGCTTGAAGGTCTCTGGATTACCTTTCTAATGGTATGCCCCGTGCACGATTTGGATCAATGAATTGTGTTCTACGACCATTGTTTTGAAAAAATATGCACGAGATTGCCAATTGACATGTCCATTTCCCTGCCTATCGGTAGTGTGCCAAGGGTCACTTGTCGATTGGCAGTGCTACGGCCATGCCGATCGGCATCACCCATTACCCTATAAATATAGGGCATTACCTCACTCCCAGAATACCCCTCAGATCCATCAGCATGAGTGATCTCAGTAACATTCTCTCGAAACCAGCAAAGTTTCATCATGTGAAATTCCATTCCCATCATTTTCATACCCAATTTGGCAAAATCACATTCTCTCTCATCCAATCTTCATCTCACATTCAAGGGAGTTCAACCAAGATCAAATATTAAGCTTCAACGAAGGTCCAAATATTTCCCCCTCTCTTTAAATTTCTTATTTTTGCATTAAATACATTAAAATCATAATCTAGTTCTTACTTTAGTTCATACACATTAACATTAGACACTTTTATTAGCATATTTCACATACTTTATTTTCTATAAAAAAAAATAAAACAAACAAAAAAGGGTTACACCCATAAATTATGAACATGATTATCCATCACATTTTTTCATAACTAAAATCCATTTTCTACACACACACATATAATAAAATCCCATTCGAATATATGGGATAAACCCCACCTCCATGCCTCATTTGAACTATGTTGACTTTGATGCCATTATAGGCTACGTAGGCATTACAAATTAAAACCCAAGACTCGACTCCAACTTTCCAATTTTCCAACTTCCCAATTTTTAACTTTTTTTAAGTCTTCCATTTTTCTAAATTCCCCATTTCCATATTCTTGTATTAGTATACATATTATGTTTGTTAGCGTTTCATCCAAAACATATTACCTATTCATCATAACGATCAATATCGTGATTAACGCAAAAATTATATTTTATGTATATTATTTTGGGAACATTTCTATGGATGACATCACTCTATTTATGAGTTGAATGATTCCGATCTCCATTATACACACACATACACACACACACTTCATGGAGAAATAAAGGAAAATAAAAACACAATCCCATGAGAGACCGAAAGGTAAGTAAGGGTTCCTAACACCTTCCCATTCCGTAACTTATCCCCTGAACCTTCGAACTATTGGTTTCATATGCATCAATTTGTCTTTGATGTCATTCTCTCGAGGAGGCGACATTTTCTTTTATGTGTTTTGTGAAAAATAGGCTGGCGACTCCATCTATTTACATTCATCCCACACCAACGATGGCCAAAGCATTCCTAAGTAGGGCGCGAGACCACTCAATCCCCTTTCCTTCTTTGTCCCCCTTCGGGAGGCAGAAGAGAGAGGAAGCGCCATTCATCTTGATCAGGATGACCACACTTACCTATCCACAATTCATAAGGAGTTTTATTAGTGTGGAAACACAATTATATCCTATTCACCATATAATACGCAGTGTTTACTACTTTTGCCCAAAACCTGCGGGCACTTTCCTACCTAAAAGCATCGATCTCGCCAATTCTTGAACGACCCAAAACTCATGCATAATTCTAACTTCATCACAATAGGCATTCACACTGAATTTCTTAAATTCGGTAGCATTATCCCTTCTAAATTGGTTAATAGTGACACCATATCGATTTTGAAGAACTCAGCATTTAACGGTTAGAAACTCAACTGCATCGAACCTTTCCCTAAGAAATCTAACTATTGAATATCTTGAAAAATCATCTACCATCACTCGGATATATCTCTTTACTCTGATACTCTCAGTATGAGGGGACCCATAAGGTCCATGTGAATCAATTCTAAGACACAAAAGGTGGTTATAGAGTTCAACTTCCTATGAGGACTCTTAATTTGTTTTCCAAGTTGACAAGGACCACAGATTGAGGAGTTTGGTTTTCTTAAAGATGGCAAGACTCGAACTAGGTCTCTCTTTACTAGACGATTAAGATCTCTAAAGTTTACATGACCTAGACGTTAATGCCAAAGATCTGCAGATGAGACATTATAATTATTGCAAATGAAAGAATACCTTGGAATGATTCCATCACAATTGTCACTAGTCCTTACACCACCAGATTTATCATAAAACGTGCACATTGTTTGGCTATACTTAACTACAAGGTTTTCATTGCATAACTATCTAATTCTTATCAAATTAACTTTGAGTCCATTAACATAAAGAACATTTTCTTATCTTAAAAATCCAGAAACTTCAATGGTTCCTCTACCCATAATTATAGATTTACTCCCATCGCTAAAAGTGACTTTACCATCACTTTAATCTTCAAAAGTGGTAAAAAATAATTCATCACCTGTCATATGCCTGGAGCATCCACTATCAAAATACCACTGGGATGTATTTTGAGCCTTAAGATCAACATGAATAATGAAATATTTCTTGGTCTTTTCTTTTGCAATCTAAGCTTGAGTTGTGTTCTTCCCTTTGTTGATTCTAGTCTTTAAGTTGAAATCATTTTCTTGGGCTATATAAAACCTTAGAAATTCTTCCATTAAACCTTTGGATGTATCAACTAGATACTCAACTTGGTTTTTAGGGCTAGTTAAAGAGCTATAGTCTGGTCTAGGATAATTGGGATAAGAATTATTACTAAGCTTGTAACAAAATTCTCTAAGATGACCCTTTTGTGACAAAAAAATTAACACATAGGGTTTATTTGGAGTCACTTTCATAGGTTTCTTAGGTAGACTTCTCTTAGGTGGGATAGGTTTAGGAGGCTTTGTTTTGGTAATAAACTTTGCTAAGGGTTCGGATTTAACATTAGATGACTCACCAAATTCATATCATCTACCCTTTCTCTCTTGGTATCCTTTCTCCTTATAACCTAAAATTGGATCTAGGAATAACTTCCCCATTCTTCTGAAATTATCCTCAAGTGTAATTTCGACTTCTCAAGAGGCCTCGAGATCTTTCTCAAGTTTAACAATTGATAACCCCATCATCCTAATTAAGGAAGCTCGAGGAGGCAAGGCATCCATGTATTTATCTATATTTTAACAGAATAAACAGGGTAGATTTCAGAGCAACATCCTTAAAGAACCTCATTATCTTGACATTGATAGATTCCCCCTACAGATCTAGGAATGAGAAGTTATTCTGCCTTTAGTTATTTGTTCCCTTTCAGTACTATTAATAATTCCACCCCTTTCGAGCTACCTCTTTTGGCCCCTTTGGAACAGGCCTTAATGAAGAAGAAGAAGAAGAAGAGGAGGAAGAATAAGTAGAAGAAGAAGAAGAAGAAAGGTGTTCAAACATCAAGTCGGGGCGAGGGGGCTAATGCTACCCCTAGTACCTCGAGATCAGTTAAAGTGGGGATACTCGTTACGCTACCTTGATTGGGGAAGCTGTTAGAGCTACCAGAAAGGATCCTTCGAAGAAGCTTTAGATGAGCCAAGTGATTTTTCCTGTTGTGGCCCACGATTCCTCTCCCGTTGTGGTTTCCGAATCGGAATTAGCCAAGCAGGTGGATCAAATGTGGACTAACCTTAAATAGACTTGGGATGCCATTTCTTCGACATATAGGGCTACTATGTATGATCAAATGGTTGCGCGTGGCTTTATTTACTCTCCTCCTACTACTGAAAGAAGTTAGAAACATAACATGTCCACTACTAGGTTAACCAACCCAATTAAAGTAGTTTTTAAAGAAGTTAATGAGGGTATAAGTGTAGGATTTATGATATGGACATCAGTATGGGGGAGACTTGGACGAGATGTCTCATAAAGAAGATTAATTTCATTGTCATGGATGAAAACGTTTATTCATCCTATAACATAATTATAGGACGAGTAGCCCTCAAAAAGTTTGAGGTCGTTCCTTCAACCATTCACCAAATGATAAAATTGTTGACTCCTTATAGAGTACGGGAAGTTCAAGGTGACCAAGTTGAGGCACGTGAATGATACTTCAATTTTGCCAAGGAGAGAGAGGCGTATAAGAGGGACACCACTACTTATAACATAGACACTCTAGACCCTAGAGATGAGACGAAGCTAAAAAAGGTTGAAGTTACTAAGGAGGTAGAATCCATCATCCTCAAGGAGGATGAGCTGAAAAAATGATCCAAATTAGCAATCCCCCACTAAAACCATACCTACTTCATTTACACCCATGTTGCTTTAACTCTCTCTCTCTCTCTCTCTTCTAGAAAACCCAATGTAAAAACCAAAAAATAAAAACTCATTTACACAATATAAATACTAAATTATATTTAAAAATAAAATTCAATACTTTCAACTCAACTAAAGTCAACAAAGCCTTTTCCCAATTATTTGGAGTCGGCTACATGAATCCTATTTTTCCATTCCATTCTGTCCAGTGCAATATCTTCACTTAAGCCACATGACATCATGTCCTTTTTTATAATATCCCACCAAGTCAATTTAGGCCTACCTCTACCCCTTGTGTTACCATCAATACTAACTAAATCACTCTTTTTACCCCTTGTGTTACCATCAATACTAACTAAATCACTCTTCCTTACAGGAGCATCCATTGGTCTACGCTTTACGTGTTCAAACCATCTAAGTCGATTTTCTCTCAATTTATCTTCTATAGGAGCTACTTTTACCATTTCACGAATTTGTTCTTTTTTAATTTTATCCTTTCGAGTTTTACCACAAATCCATCTTAGCATTTGCATCTCCGCCACACTCATTTTCTGCACACTTTGTTTCTTGGTCGCCTAACACTCTGTCCCATATAACATTACGGGTCTAATGGCCGTCCTTTAAAATTTTCCTTTTAACTTCAAAGGTATACACCTATCACATAAAACGTCGGTAGCATTTCTCCACTTAACCCAACATGCTCTAATCCTATGAGTAACATCATCACTAATATCTCACTATTTTTGGATAATCGATCCTAAATAATGAAAATAATAATTTCTAGGTATCTCTTGACCCTCTAATTTCACCACATCTCCATTTGTCCTCCTATTACTCCTAAAATTACACTCCACATATTCTATTTTAGTTTTGCTTATTTTAAATACTCTTGTTTCTAAAGTTTCTCTCCACAATTCCAACCTAACAGTAATCCCCATCTTATTCTCATACACTAAAACATTATCATTTGCAAATAGCATACACCATGGCACCTCATCTTGTATTTGTCCAGTCAACTCATCCATAACAAGAGCAAAGAGATAAGGACTTAATGTTGATCCTTGGTGTAGACCTACCGTAATTGAAAATTCACTACTTTCTCCGGGTGATATTCTTACTATAGTCATCGCATCATCATACATATCCTTGATCACATCAATATATCTTTGAGTCACTCCTCTTTTATGTAGAATCCGCCATATTATATCTCTGGGTATCCTATCATACCCCTTCTCCAAATCTATAAAAATCATATGAAGATCCTTCTTTTTCTCCCTATACCTATCCATTAATCTCCTCAATAAATGGATTGCTTCCATTGTTGACCTTCCAGACATAAACCCAAATTGATTATCAGATACTGTTGTCTTCAATCTCAATCTATATTTAATCACTCTCTCCCAAAGTTTCATTGTATGACTCATTAACTTAATACCATGATAATTTGAACAATTTTGTATGTCCCCTTTATTTTTATAAATAGGAACTAAAACACTTTTTCTCCATTCATCGGGCATCGTATTAGTCATTAAAATTCTATTAAATAATTTGGTAATCCATGATACTCCATCCTACCCTAAGAACTTCCAAACCTCAACAGGGATACCATCTGGTCCTAAAGCCTTCACTGTTTTCATCTTTTTTAAAGCAATCCTAACCTCTGTTATCCACATTCTGGGAAAAATATATTTTCTCGAGTCTCCCTAAGTTCCTCTATATCTAATCTACTCCCACCATTTCCATTTAGTAACCTCTCAAAGTAGTTTTTCCATCTTTCCATAACTTCTTCATCTCTGACTAAGACTCTCGAATCATCACTTTTGATACACTTAACGTTGTTAAAATCTTTTGTTTTCCTGTCCCTAAGTTTAGCAAGATTATAAATACTTTTTTCCCTTTCTTGTGTTCCTAATTTTGTATAAAGATCATCATACGCTTTTAACTTAGCATCTCTTACCACTTTCTTAACTTCCTTTTTAGCCCATTTATATTTCTCAAAATTTTCTTCAATTCTATTTGTTTGCCATGTTTTAAAGCACTCCCTTTTAATTTTAACTATGCTTTGTACTTATTCATTCCACCATCAAGTTTCTTTAAACTGTGGCCCCTTACCTTTTGATTCTCTAAAAATTACTTTTGATATTCTCTTAATACACGTGGTCATCTTATTCCACATTATGTTAGTCTCTTCTTCAGTATTCCATGTTGCTTCATTTAATACTTTATCTTTAAATACTTCTAATTTCTCTCCTTTTAAGTTCCACCATCTAGTTCGTGGGTTAATATTCACTTTTCGCACTCATGATTGATTTTTAATATTTATATCCAACACCATTATCCTATGTTGTGAGGTTAATCTCTCTCCCGAGATAACCTTACAATCTTTACACGTTAATCGGTCTCCTTTGCTAGTAATGAAAAAATCTATTTGTCTCTTATGTGTTCCACTTTTATAATTTATTAAGTGTTCAAGCCTCTTTTTAAAGCATGTATTTACTAGTACAAAATCATAAGCCATCACAAAATCTAAGATAGACTCTCCCCCGTCGTTCCTATCTCTAAAACCTTATCCTCCATGCACTATCTCATATCCTACACAAACTTCTCCTACATGGCCATTAAAATCTCCCCCTATATAGATTTTCTCACCTATGGGTATTTCTTAAATTAGTTCATCCATTTGTTCCCAAAATTGTACTTTAGTGTGCTCATCTAATCCTACTTGGGGTGTATAAGCACTCACAATATTAATTATGTTTTCACCTAATACCAATTTTACAAGTATAAGTCTATCACATTTCCTAATAACGGTTACGATATCATCCTTAAAGTTGTTATCTACTATTATTCCAACTCCGTTCTTATTTCTATGTTTGCCTGTATAATATAATTTAAATCCTGTATTTTCTATTTCTCTAGCTTTCTCACCGACCCATTTAGTTTCTTGTAAACAAGCTATGTTAACTTTTCTTCGTATCATGGTATCAACTAACTCCATCCCTTTTCCTATCATAGTCCCTATGTTCCAAGTCGCTAACCTAAGTCCAGTATCCTGGACTAGCTTCTTTACTCGCACACGTCCAGCTTGTTGCAGGAACCCTTGCGTATTTATCGTCGCATTCGGGCGCCGATGCGACGCCCCTTGCCTATTTTTCAAGACACCCGGTGGCAAGCGCAACGCCCCTTGCCCATTTTTCGAGACACCCGTGGCAGGCGCAATGCATCGCTTGAGGGGAATGCCCTAGCATTAGCACGTATATTCATAGGATTCATGTTCATAAGGATCTGACAAAGTTTTACTCTAGCTGTCAGCTACCTAACGCAACCCTCCTCCTTTATCTGGGCTTTGGACCGGCAATGTAAAAAAAATAAGAAGTTAAGCACGACACAGGCGGAGTTTTTGAAGGCGGAGTTAATAAATTAATAAATTAAATAATACAATAATACAATTTAATTAATAAATTAAATTATTTTAAATTAAAATAACCCCCACCATTTCAAAATACTCATAAATAAGGAATTGAAAATATAACAGTATATAGACAGTAACAAAGCTTATAGAATCATAAATAAGGAATTGAAAATACATAAATAAGAAATATCTTTAAGACTTGAACTTTCACTTAGTGAAAATAATTCAAAGCTTCATCAAGGTGCTGTGGTGAACGTATCTTGAACCAAGGACCCTTTGAGACAAGCCAAAACCATTACACGTACTGATTTCTGTGTTGAAGAGTGTTTTGTTATCACGTACATTTAAGGCCTTGTGCTTATCCCGATTTCATGAGTGTCTTAGGATCAGTCTTAGTTCCATAGAAAGCGGACACACTTTCATCACTCATATAGGTAAATCAACTTCAGTGATTCTGTTATCCATACTTATATGATTTATTAAGAAGTAAACTTCACCCTCTATCATGCAAAATAGCAACAATAGGAACATAGGAATGGACTTTTACATATAAGTTCCTAGTGTTACATAACTATCATTTAACTTGTTGTACCACATTGAGTGTTCTCTATATTTTCAAGACATAAGTTGGGTTTCCATTAAATATCGTTGATTTATTTTATAGACCTTAGTCTCATTCCTTTTGAGGTGATATATATCATTTCTCTAACAAGATCCTTAGTCAGGGGATTTGCTAAATTCATGTTCGCTTCAACATAGTCAATTATAATTACTCCTTCTTTGAGTAATTGCCTCAAAATTTGATGTCTTAGACTGACATGTCTAAATGTTTTTTTATAGGTTTTACTTGAAACCTTGTCTATTGTAGCCTGGTTATCACAATTAATCATAATAGAAACAAATGGCTTTCTCCATAATGGAATATTAAATAATGAGTTTTTAAGCCATTCTGCTTCTTTTCTTGTATCTGCTAGGGCTATGAATTTTGATTGCATTGTTGAATCAGACACACATGTTTGTTCCTTAGATCCCCAAGAAATGGCTGCTCCTCCTAGCATAAATATCCAACCAGTTGTGAACTTAGATTTTGATTCGAGGTTGTTCCAACTGGAATCACTATATCCTTCTAATACAGATGGATAGACAAAATAATGTCAACCATAATCCATAGTCCTCTTTAGGTATCTAAGTAATCTAGAAATTGCATTCCAATGTTCTTGTCCTGGATTACTTATAAACCTACATAACAATCCTACCACATAGGCAATGTCTGGTCTAGTGCAATGCATTTCATGCATGAGACTTCCAATGACACTGGCATATTTAGGTTGATCCATTGTACGCCTAAAATTTTTCAATAATTTGATACTAGGATCAACAGGTGTGGTTACTGGCTTAAGTTCAAAATTACTATATTTCTTAAGAACCTTTTCAATATAGTGATATTGAGATAATGCTAACGTATTATCTTTTCTTACGATTTTGATTCCTAGAATCACATCAACTTCCCCTAAATCTTTCATATCAAAGTTTGATGATAGAAACCTCTTAGTTTCTTCAACATATATGAGATTGGACCCAGATATAGGCATGTCATCCACATACAAGCAAATAATACTCCAATATCATTATTGAAATTATTATAAATACATTTTTCGGTATTATTTACTTTAAAACCATAGGATCTCATTGTCTTATCAAGATTTTCATGCCATTGGATAGGAGCTTGTTTAAGGCCAAAAGGGACTTAACTAGTTTACACACTTTCTTTTCTTATCTAGGCAAAACAGGCCATCGAGGTTGTTCTATATATATCTCTTCTTCTAAATCACCATTTAGAAAGGCTATTTTTGCATCCAATTGATGAATCACTAAATTATTAATAGAAGCAAGAGATATTAATAGTCTAATGCAAGTTATGCATGCAACGGGTGCATATGTGTCAAAATAATCAATTCCATGTTTTTGTTTATAGACTTTAGCAACTAATCTCGCTTTAAATTTACTAATTGAACCATCCGGATTTATTTTTTATTTAAATATCCATTTTCACCCAATTGGATTTTCTCCGAGGGAAGATCTGTAATAACCCAAGTTTGTTTATTTCATCATTGATTGGTTCTTTCCAAAAGATAGCATCACTAGATGTTATAGCTTCATGAAATGTAGTCGATTCATCTTCCACATAGAGAAAATCAAGAAAATGATAAAAATATGAAATGGAATGGAATGATTATCACCAGATTATATGTTTTCTGTACGATGTAATGGAATGAAAACAACCGTGTTAGCAGCATAAGCCAACCGTGCTGCACAAAATCTACCTAGTTAGGCTGCTTTAGTGTAAGCAACATTGTAATAATACTTATTCTAACGTGCATGAGGAATCACAATGACAAATCATCCTGGTAGTTTACTTGGGTATTGTTACCTATACCAATTATAACATTTTCATCATCTTGAGCTTTGGTTCAATGACAACATAGCAAAAAATAAAAAATAAAAAATAAACAATCAGTTCAAACTTTAAAAAATAGTAAAATGATGCAACGCAAAACTTTTCAACCCCTGTGATAAGAAGTAAAAATAGTTAAATGATGCAACGTAACAACGTAATGCCCCATCGGAGTTCTTCACGTGATATGTGTAATCAAAGTTAATACGAAGATACTATCACTTATGTACAAAATTGGAGTCTGAATGTTCGACAGATTACCCACCCCACACTCTTCCTGCATTAGTCTTGTGTTAATACGAAGCTTAGACTGTCGAGTTGGTTATAAATTCTCCCACCTCCACCTTAGTGGCTTTGCTACTATGTTCAAACGACTTATGGAAATTAGATCTACAAATACAGTTGAAAAAACATTAGTCTTTCAAACAAAAAAATTAAACAATGGGAGAGAGGATACACGAAAAACACAACATGGTTTGAAAAAAAATAAGTTCCAAAAAATTTTAAGACATTTTTTGACTCTAAAAATCCAAAAGACGTTATTTCGACCTTGAAAACATTATATCCAAAAAGTATATAAAACAAAGATTCCTTAAGTTAAAGTATACAAAAGACCAACCCTCAAAAATTGCAAAATTAGGAAAAAGAAAAAAAATCTGTAATAGCAATCTGGAAACTGATACTCTAAACTGTTAATTAATAAATAGAGTATAACTGAGATAAAGAAAAGATCTTTTTTAAAAATCAGGGAAAATATATCAAAATTCACTTAAATAACAATGCTGAGCAAGGTTAGGGAGTTTAATGACAATAGAATTTACATGTGAAAACTAATCCATAAATATACAGAAATAACACTATAAGTATAACCCCCTAATTTTTTCATCATTCCAACCTCATTTCTGTGCGACTCCGCTAACTAAACAATACCAAACCATAACAAAAATACACCATGTTAGTGTTAAAAAATCCCAATGTATTTTAGTGTTAAAAATCCTAATTATAGAGCAGAGGAAAAGAATGAACAAAATGTTGCATGATGCGATGAATACTTAATGCGGCTAATGAAAGAATGATATGTGTAAAGAAACATAAATAAAAGAGGAAAAACTGTGGAGATAGTTTAATAGAGAGTTACAGGAGAAATACACACAAAATCAAAACATATTTGTAAATCTCAGCTTTTCATTCAACACATATCATAATAATGAAAAGCTCACTTGGTCATTTTATCAAACATGTGGCATTCAACCTATAAAACACTCAAACAGATAATCTTTATATAGTTGAAATGAAAAGTAAATGGCCTTATAATCCATACAATGTTTGGATCCAAAAGATTTTGAATTTTTTTACAAAAAGAATCAATTAGAATTTTTGCCAAATGGAATAGAGAGAAACTTACGGTGATGCTGATCCAAGAAAAAATCTAAATCAAAACATACAGAACCTCGAAACCAAGACAAACTATAAATAGAAAATCTCTTTCTTTATTTTGGTTAAAGTTTTAGTTGATGTGAGAAGGCTAAACAATGATAGAAGAATATCACCAGTGGGTGGGCTAATTTAAAAGTAATGTTTGTGGAAGTCATGAGATTATAGAGTATAGAAAATGATTTGAATTTCATCCTGTCTGCACGCCTTTGACTTCCATATAACTGCTGGAAAACATTGTAATACCCCGTATTTTCATGGCTTTTAAATTTAGGGATTTATTAAATTTAATTGATATAAATTAATTTAATTTTAATCCGGAATGTCGTTTTAAATATTTACTAGCGTGACGAGAGCTAGTAATTATTGGAAATTTGTTATTTGTTGAATGTTACTGGATGAGTATAGTAATATATGAGATTTATTTTTATAATATTGTCACGTGTGAATAAAATGACAATTATAAAAATTTAAGTCGGGACGCGCTTGTGTCGTGTCGGAACTAGATGTTGATTAATAAAAGTGAATAAATTATAAGTTGCTCGTATGGTCGTTTTGAGTGCGCCAAAGTGTCCGAAAGGGTCGAGATAGTCAGAAAAGTGTACCCGGGGGTTTTGTTTGGGTCTCGGGGCATTTTTAGGCTTAATTAGCACCCCGGGAGGGCGTTTTGGACATTTCGTAATTATGGGTAATTAAACCCACGAATTTTATAGAGCTATATCAGATGGAAAGTGTCATATTTTATGGTTAACACAATGAAATACTAATGACGGCCATTGGAGAGGAAGAGGAGAAGTGCTCCAAGGAGTTCTAGGCCAAGAACACCTCTGATTGCACCGCCGTCACCAACAACGCGTAGATCGCGCGACGGGGAACGCAACCACACCAAAATGGTCTGCAAAAGAGAATTATGGAAATCCCAGGCAAGTGTTTATCTTGCTTATTTCGTTGATGCATCACTCATGTTAGTCTATGAATGATTAGGATGAGTTCTATGGAAGAAAAAACAAAATTTGAGATAGGAAATTGCATGTAGTGATGATTTAAATGATATTCTGGAACCACAAAATTTTGTATTAAAGGGAGAGACGCGTAAGAGAGTTATGTTGGAACATAAAAGAACACCTACTGAATTGTACACTTGAAAGGATAGAGTCCAGGAGGGTTACGTAGTAAGTTGGAAAAATCCTTCGAATTAAAGTTAGAGACGAACCATTATACGTGATAACTAATAATGGGAAAATAAGGATAAATTTTGTGATTATGGGTTATGGGATAAACCTAAATTGATATGATAAAAGTGGTATATTTATATGATTGTGTATGCATATATTATATACATGTGAAAATCATGCCCGCGCTACTTGCTATCCCTGAGGTTACCGCGTCGGGACGATCTTATATCGATGTGCCTTATGGGGGATATTGACTCGTACCCTAGAAGATAGATATCCTTGGTACAGGCTATCGAATTGATAGTTCAGACGGTCCTAAGAGACGTGAGGGTATGTACTGACCTCTTAGAGACTTGGAATCTATGCTTTGCCTTAATATTATTTGTGTATGTGTTAATACAGTTCGAGAGTGATTCCGAACTTGTATTTCCCTTAGTGAGAGAGATACAGGGATTGGATAGCAGAGTATGCACGCACCATAATTTTTATGTGGGGTGCTGTTGGAATATATATACTATACGAGTATTTAATATATATATATATATATAATTATGAAATTTGGAACTGTTTACTGTGTTATGGCAAGTGAGAAATGAATCTTGACTATAAATCGGAAATACTTGTTTGAAAAGTATAATATGACACTGGAAAACTTTATTAATTAATAAAGTTAAAATGAGAGCTTTATTACTAAATGAAATTATCCTTTTAAACCATGATGTTGTTCAGTTTAAATCTTGCGAGTAACCTAAGATAAGTTAAACCATTGGGGAAGATTAGTGCGATATGATAAGATAAATCGTTGGGAAGGTTAGTGCGATAGGTGTGCACATTAGAAGAGAGGTGAGAATTTCTCAAGAGAGTGTCGCACTAATATGTTGTTGCATTGGCCGGTAAACAATTTAAATACTTGCTAAACAAATTTTAAATCATATACACTATCGGGCTCTGACCCGTTTCTATTTTCTTTTTCTCTTGTGTATATATGTATATATTACAGGTGCCCAGCCACAGGGGCGTCTTGCTTAGGATCCCTTGGAAGGAACGTGCTGCAGCTTAGGTGGGAGTTGCAGGCCACTTGCTTAGACAACTTCAATTACTTGATTCCTCTCCTAGTATCTTCATTTGGTGGGGCATGTGTCTCCCTTTCCATTATTTAGTTGTTTTATTTGGACATTGTGATTCAGTTATTGTAGTATTGATACTTTGGGATTTATTATTGTCTGGATGTTTCACTTTAAATTTTAATGTTGGGATTCAATTGTCGAATGTTTAAATTATTTGGATTATTTGTTCCAGGATTATTGTGGTACATTTTTATATTCAATTGTTGTAAATAATTAAATCTTTGTTTTCAAAATAAAATTTGGAAACTAATTTTTAAAAATGGTTTTGACACTTAGCTTAATTAATTAGGGTGTTTAAAGTGGACAAGTTATTTTTATGACAGTGATGCTAAGAATGAACCAACTGTTAACCTTGATTTTAATTTAATAAAGGAGTGATCGCCCGGTATTTAATTAGGCGGGGTGTCACAAACATCTCCTGTGTCATTGTGACTCGTTTTGATGCAGGACTTGCATTGAGTTTTACCCTCCGAATTAGTGTCATAACAAGCACAATAAATAAGGCAACACAATTAAACATCATCACATCAGAATACTTTTACAAAATAGAATGAACAATAGAAAAATAAGTACGAAATTGATAAGAACTGAGGAAGAAAGATAGGAAAACTGGACCTTGGATCAAGATTCCCTTCAACGAAGTCCATGGTGTCAGACCTTATCTGCAATAAACAGTTTATATTACAGTTGTTAACCAACATGATAAAAAAATCCATTATCAATTGCTAATTATATATTCCCACCATCCCAATTTAAAAATCATTAAATAGCTTGTGAAAAAGATCATCCAGGTCTATTTTATTTTATTGAAATCTTTAATTTTGTAATCAACCCCTACTTTTTTAATAAACAAAAAAGATTGGCAATTTGTAGTTCATGTAATCAATTCATGTGTAGTTCATTCCATGTGTAGTCCTATACAACTAAACAATATCTGGGACTAATAAAAGCTACATTCAAATTAGCTTTATCATCTAAATATCCTTTTATCATATAAGAATGCCGGTCAATAGTACAAAACATCAATAGACATTAGATATCAAATTGGCATTCGATGTGAATGAAAAATCTTACTCGGGTAATAAGAAACTTTGTCGTTCAGTGAACAAACATAGAGACACCATATGTCTTTCAACATAGAGACACACATAAATGGTATATATCAATCATGAGGAAAGGAAACATAATTCTTAAACACTTAGACATTTACACAGATAAAAATTTGTAATGAGACCTCTTAATTTGAAAACAAAATCTTGGTCTTAATCTTATACATTTATCGGTTTCTTAATCCAATAGTAGAGAAATATAAATCTGTATCGTGGCTTCCTTTATTCAACATCTTCACCGAGTAAACTTTTAATTAAAGATAAGATGATGACCTTGAATGCACAATGACTGTGATTCACATCCCAAGTCTGGCATTTCAATGCATAAAACAGAACACAATTGCAAGTAATAAAAAATTGCCAAGAAATTTACAACAATGTTTCCGCAACATTGAATAATAACATCACTAAGGAGTATTCTAGCAGTATTTGTAATTACGTTAATGGGTATACCTCAATTATAATAGACATTATATGCATACACACATCATGTAAAAACAAACGAAACTTATTAAATTAGTTCTGAATTGAATAAAATTATAAGGCTATTGCGTATATACACCTCAAATTATGAGATCAACCTTATTTCCAACATCAAGACCATACAAATTGAAAATCTAAAAAACCATATATTAAGTCATAATATAAAGTCTGTCATTATGCAAAGCAATCGTGCAAATCTGACACTAAAATTCAAAGAAAATGAAAACTACCCAAAGAAAAAAATGAAACCATCCTTTTTTACATCTAGAGAGAGAAAGATTACCTAAGACGGTTACAATGGTAAATATGTTGTCAAGGTGATCGTTACCATAATAATGAAATAGAATACCAAATTTACCTAAACTTGAACACCATATACATTCAATTTATAAAAATAGACAACAAAAATACACCTGACCATTACAGCAATAATGACATAGAATAACATTACTAACATAAGAGGGTAATGGATATAATCTCAAAACATGGGAAATGGGATTTAAAAAAAATATATAACAAAAAATGTTCGTATCTCACTAAAATAAACAAATAGACCACATAAAATGTTAGTGTGTAACAACAAAAAAAGGCAAAGAAAAACCTTAGCTTAAAAAACCCTAAACATGAAAACCCTAACTTGAAAACCCAAATGTTACCTCATGATGCAAAAAATTCCAACGGCAACAAAACTACACATAATCATTACCATAAAAATGACATAAAATAACATTACTAACATAAGGGGGTAATGAATATAATCTCAAAATAGGGGAAATGGGATTTAGAAAATATATATATAACAAAAAATATTAGTATCTGACTACAATAAAAAAAAAATTGACCACAAAAAATGTTAGTTTGTAACAAAAAAAATAAAGGAAAGCAAAAACCCTATCTTGAAAACCCTAAACATGAAAACCCTAACTCGAAAACCCAAATGTTACCTGATGATGAAGAAAATCCCAACGGACCACCAGAAAATCCCTAAATATGGAAAGAAAAAATGAAGTTAGACTAAGAGATAATGGCGACCCCACCCAAAAAAATTCTGAAAGAAAAATATACCTTTTCTGTATGTTGAGAGTGTGAAATGGGGATCGAGGGATAATGGCAATTGAGTATGTGGGAAAACAAAGGTTTGAATTATAGTAAGAAAGAGAAAGAAGGCATCCCTTTTACTCTCAGCTCTTTGTATTGCAAGAATCTGCGTGTGTGTGAGGTACAGAGAGAGGGCATCCCTTTTTGAGAGTATAAGTAATTTACTCGTGTACCTTTGTTTTTGAATTTTGAAGAAAGGAGGAAAATAAATTAGAGTGTTTAAAAAGAAGGGGAATCCAAAATTTTCAAGGGGAAAATAGAAAATGCAAAAAAAATTCATATGGATGACATCATAGTTCCCTCTTATGACATACATAAGTTTTATAACTTATTATTATTATTATTATTATTATTATTATTATTATTATTATTATTATTATTATTATTATTATTATTATTATTATTATTATTATTATTATTATTATTATTATTATTATTATTATTATTATTATTATTATTATTATTATTATTATTATTATTATTATTATTATTATATATAATAAAACATTCACAAAATGACGATTAAAGTATAGGATTTTCAAGTTTCACTTTTACCATTCTAACACAATTTTTCATCTATGGTGTTAAACCTTTCTTCTATATCTCTCTTTAGGAATAATAGTCATCAATTAAATATTTTTCAAATTATAATATAAAAAAATATATAACTCATTCATGTGGACAACTTTATCAAAAATATAATTATCTTACACGAACTCCTTGATTTATGATAGTTTTTCCCAAGCAATCCTTCCTTAAACCCTCTTTCCCCTCTCCTCAAGATTATTTCTACCAAAGCTTATACTATGAGAGGAAGAATATGATAAAGATCTGAATTTTAAGAAGAATAATGTGGTCAAGTAGTCATGTGGTCATTTTTAAGGTGGTTGTGTATGATTGGATGAAAGAAAGGTTCACTCAAAACATTTTGACCTACGAGAGATTCATCCCCTGTTCATAAATCACTCAAACTTAATATTACGGAAAATGATTAAACTCCTATTTACGCCCACTCGTAGATAACTTAAATATGTACAACGTTTATATTTAATGTTTTCCCAAAATCATAACTTTACTATGTTTAAACTAGGCTCCAATGTGAATATAATAATCTTCCCAAATTTTTAAAACTTAAACATTTGGCAACGAAGCCTCACCAAATTCGCACCAACACCCCGATTTAGTTTTATAAACACAACAATTCATCCAAAACATAATTTAAAATGCATTTGACCACATAACTAATCATATGCATGCTCTAAACATGTTATCATCGATCACAAACTCAATTAGAATCTAATGCAAACAACATATGTATCACGTGAGTATGCATCTTTTAAACATGATAATTAAAATATATAATGCCCATCATCAAGCTTATCAATCATAACTTATACTTAATCATATAACTAACATGCCTAATCATGTTTTAGTGCATTAAAATGTTATCCCTCTTAAAAAATCATCCCCAAAATTTAACACACATACCAAAGAGATGAGGATATTCCTTCTTCATATTATACCCTCCTTCCTATATGGAATAATCCACATTCTGAATTTTTCAAATTACCTTAAGCAATGGAATGGTTTTATTACATAAAACTTGCTCCTTTCAATCTAAAATAGCACTTGGTTCTTCCATATAGGTCAAATTATATTAAAGCTATATTGGTTGTGAAATAAACACATGTTAAGGATCTGGTACATACTTACGTAACATCGATATATGGAAAAATGTCATTTATCCAAGATAATTCTGGTGGTAATGCCAACTTAAGAGCTACAGATCCAACTTTTTTCGTTATCTCATAAGGGCCAATATACCGAGGACTTAATTTCCCCTTCTTCCCAAATCTCATAAGCCCTCTCTAAGATGAAACACATAATATTACTCGATCATCTTCCTTAAATTTTAATTCGTTCTTTTGATTGTTTGCATATCTTTTCTATCTACTTTGTACCACCCTTCAAGTTATTATGAATAAAATTTATCTTCTTAGTAGTCTACTGCACAAATTCTAGAAGTAGTTTTCATTCGCCTACTTCAGTCTGACATACTGGAGTTAGCACTTTCTCCCATACAAAGCTTCATAAGGAACCATCTCAATATTGGAATAATAATTGTTATTATAAGAAAACTCTATTAGTGACAAGTGTTCATCCCAATTGCCCTTGAACTCTAATAAACAATTTGTAACATATCTTCGAGTGTGTGGATCATTCTTTCTAACTGTGTATTATTCAAATATCAATTTAGTCTCTAAATCTCATTGCAAACGAGGCCAAACGTGAAAAGTAAACTTACGATCTCAATTAGAAATAATAGAAACAGGTGCACCACGCAATCTAATTATCTCATACGCATATTTGTTTGCATATCTATCCATTGAGTAGGTAGTCTTAATGGGAAGAAAATGTGCAAACTTATCCAATTTATCAACGATAACCTAAATAGAATCAAACCCTTGTGATGATTTTTGTAAACCTATAACAAAATCTGTAGTGACATGTCCCCAGTTCCATTTAGGAATAGGTAAGGATTGTAGTAAAGCACTAGGATTCTAATGCTCTATCTTCGCTTGTTAGCAAATAAGACATCTGGCAATAAAATATGCAATGTCGAGTTTCATTCCCGTCCACCACTAACATTGTTTCAAATCTTGATAAAATTTAATTCTACTTGGATGCATATCAAATAAATAATAATGGCTTCCTCTAAAAAAAATTCTTTAAATTAGGAACATTAGGTACACACATACAGTTATCAGGTATAGCAATGTCATCATCACGACCAAAAAATTCATTTGCTTTACCCTTTTTCATATTCTCTCTTACTTTCTCCAATTATGTATCTCTTGCCTCTGATTGTCGTATCCAGTCTATCAACATAGGTCTAACATATATGTGCTACTATTTCGTAAGAATCATTTAAAGTTAATTTAACCCCCATCAAATCTAACTCTCTCAGTAGGCCAACTTAAATACAATAAATACAAGATAATCTACCTAAATATTTTCTACTCAAAGCATCAGCAATAACATTAGTCTTATCCGGAGAGTGATTTATTGTGCAACCATAATCTTCTATAAGTTCCATCCACCTCATTTTCCTTAAGTTAAAATCATTCTGAGTAAACAAGTATTTTAAACTTTGATGGTAAGTGAACATTTCACAACTAACACATATAAGTAATACCTCTAAATCTTTATTGTAAAAACTATCGCGACTAACTCAAGATCATGTGTAGGGTTGTTGCATTTATGTATCGTTAATTATTGAGAAGAAAAAGAAATTACCTTTCCATACAACATTAATACACAACCAATTCCTTGATATGAGGCATCATTATAAATGAGTAAACCTTCTCTACCCATTGTAATTGTTAATATTGCAGCTGATGTCAACCTACCCTTTAAATTTTCAAAGTTTTGTTCATAATCATCATTACAAACAAACCAGTTCTCTTTTCTTGTAAGCTTAGTCAATGGAAATGCAATAGTATAAATTTCCTATAATATCAATCCAATCCTAAAAAAATATGTACCTTTGTCACACTAGTTAGTTTTTTGCAATTTATTACTGCTTCCACCTTCTTGGGCTCAACACAAATGCCATCAGAAGAAATAACATGCCTTAAAAATACTACCCTATCTAGCCAAAAATTCACATTTCGTAAGTTTAGCATATAACTGCTCTCTCACAAGGCCTATTTCCTCATTATTATGAGAATATATCAAAATATGATCAATGAAGACAATAACAAAAGAATCCACATATAGGTCAAATATGCAGTTCATCAAGTCTATGAATACAAATAGTTCATTTGTCAACCCAAATGGCATGACAAGAAATTCATAATGGTCATTGTTGATGTAAATAATTAGATTATATCTAATTATTTAATCATAGATAAAATAAAATGAGACAAAGAAATTTTAAAGTGGTTCAGCCTTAAAAGAATGGCCTACGTCCACTGTTTTGTTATTGTTGATTGTTTAGGAATTCTCGAAGTATGAGCATCCTCAAGAAATTCCCGTCCCCCTTTACAATGAGGATGATACAATGTATTTATAGCCCTCGGGTTGTACATGTGAAAGGGTAATACATGAATGCCCCTTAGGCGTATACATCTGCATGATAATAATAAGCATTTAATGTGCAGTCAATCTATTGGTTATCCTACTATTAATGCTTTGTTCGAGGTGCAGCTCGGACCGCCTAAGTAGCTCGGTACTCATAAGTTGCTCGATGCAGTAAAGTTCCTCGGAGAGCATCTACTGATCGGAGTATCTGAGTTGGTCGGGGAAGTGTTTGTTATTGCCACGCAGATTGCCACGTGTCTTCATTTAATTGAGCCATGTCAGCAGACTAAATTTGGTATCAACAGAAGCCCCCAATGTTTCACAATTCGAGATTTTGAGGAGTGTGGAACATTCTTTCTCGAAATATATCGGTTTTAAATGATCTTCCCGAAATTTAGGAATACTTTCTTTTGTATTTATTTCTCCTTCCAAATTCGTGGAATTGAACTTTTTCAAATTTTTATAACCGCTTCGGTTCCCGTGACCTTTTTGTCTTTTTAGCCGTCGGTAGCGTAACCGTCTCTTTTTGTAATCATTATCTTTACCCCTTCCCAAGGCAAGGTATTTAAGTGTTGCAAACAATCCCATCGTCTTCTACATTTTCAAATTTGTATCTTTGAGTTTTCCATTGTCTTTCTCTCTTGTGCGTCCATCCCTTTCATCGTTCGTTGTCAACACATCCATCCTTTTCCTGTAAGATCTTCTTCCTTCTTCTTTATTTCCTTTATTCATCATGGTTTACCCTGTAAAGTCGCTTGATAAGTTTCGTTCTGATTTCTCTATTCCTTCATGTGTTATTTTGGAGGAGCTTTCTGAGCCTTCAGTCTACTTTCGTTTGGCCGAGGGACATTTGTTCCCCAGTCTCTTTGTCGCTGAATGTGGATTTTCTTTTCCCCCAAACCCTTTATGTCTGGAATTCTGTCAGTACTTTGACGTGGTTCCTGCAAGAATAGCCCCCAATACGTGGAGAATAGTTAACGGAGTTCATAGATTAAATCAAATTCATGGAACTCATATAGGAATTCCTGAAATTATGTTTTGTTATAGATGGGCTGTTGGTGATAATACTTTTTATTTAAAAACTAGGTTTTTAAATAGAGCTTTAGTGGTCAATCTCCCAGATGCCAATAGGGACTACTTCGAGCAAGGGGTTGTTATGAAAAATTAGCAACACCCTCCACTAACTGGAGATGATGTTTACCAGGGTCCTAGATGTCCTCCCTATGGCAATGGGATAGGTTGTTTTTATTTTATTTTTTGAAACCATGCTTCCTTTGTGTTTGATAAAACGTGTCACTGATATTTTCATGTTCATATATTTGCAGTTGACAGCAAAAGAAAGTCTCCAAAAGAGACAGAAGTTAACATAAAGCATTTAAAACTTATCTGGAGTTTGCATCAGACTGTTGTCGATGAGCATATTAGGTCAGCTTCGTATTTTCTACAGTACAAGAGTTACACCTCCTCTTTTACTGCTCGTCCGGTAATAAGCGACGCATAACCAATACCAGCCTCTACAAGTTCTTCACCTGAGTCACATATTCCCTTGAGTGAAAGGATGAAGAAAAGAAGACCTCCTACCCTTTTCGAGAAATCTGCCTCTGCTGCTGGAGAGGCCAATAAAAGTAAACATGACGTCCCAGGAGAGGGGGCAAAGAAAATTGATGCACCTCCTTCGACTGCTCCTGTGAAGGTTACCGAGAAGCCCCCAGTGACCCCAAGCAAGGCCGCTTCTCCAAGCGAGGTGATTATTATCTCTCCGACTAAGACGACATCATTAGTCGAGACCGTTGATGTTCCTTTGAGGAGGCTGAAGAAAAGCTCCTCGGTCAATTTGGCTAAATCCATTGCTCAGCCCCCGTCTACTGAAAGTGGTGTTCCCACTTTTGTTACCCCGAGCTCTGCCATGAGCTCGGTGAAGTCTTGGATCATTCCCGAGATCCATGGACCTGAAGAAAATCTTTCTCGGGACATGGTTACCACATTAACAGCTCATCATATTGCTTCTATAAGTCTTATTGTCCTAAACTTTCATCTTTTTCTTTTTTATATCTTTGCACTGACTTTCCATTATTTTCTTTTCCCAGTTGGTGACCTGTTTTAATACAATTTTGAAGAAAGATGAAGCTATCAAAGCTTCAAGCTCCTCGTTAGGTGTAGAGGAAGCTTTGGTAGGTCTGACGCAATCTCTGAAGGATACTCGTCAAAAGTATGCTGATGATAAGGCCACTTGGGAGAAGAAGCTCACTTCGACCGAGCAGGAGAAGGCTCAGGTTATTGAGATCTCCAAGGGGTTGGAGAATAAAATAAAAAATTTGGAGGAGAAGAATAAAGAGCTTGAAGGGAAGCTCAAAAATGTTGGGGAGCTTGAAAGTAAGCTCCAGGTTGCTGAGGAAGAGTTATTCCAACTTCGCGAAGTAAGTCATCAGAAGGAGGAAGTTGAAAATAAGTTGAAGGCTGTCGATGATCTTCTTTTCGAGAAGCTTTCCTCGAAGATGGCGAAAAGGAAGTTGGCTATAAAAAAGTCCTTCAGTGCTGGATGGGATAAGGGGTGGAATAAAGGTTTGGCTGCCATGATGTCACAAGTGGAATATGGTAGCCACAAGTATTTTAGGGATGGCTGGGTCGCTGCTCTACAAGAGATGAAAGTTGATGAAAATTCTGAACTGTTTCAGCGACACATCCCGGGCCCCCCTCCAACTCCTGAAGAAGAAGAAGAGGACAAAGACGCCTCTAAAGAATCCTCCATGTTGATGGGAGATCAAAATCCTCCTCCCCCAGCTATTCAATCCTCTGGAGAACAACTTCAACTACCCCTTATCTCATCCGAGCAGCTTCCAGCAGCCCCCGAGCAACCTTTTGTACCATCCGAGCAACCTACCTCCTCGTACTAGCCTCCCGAGAAAGTTTTGGGAGACAAGGAAAAGGTGTAGAGTTGTTCGGATTTTTCTCTCTGTTTATTTTTCTTTATCAAATGTAACTCTGAACTTTGCACTTCTCCTTTATGATGTAATAAAATTTGAAATTTTGATTATGCATACTATTGATTATCTTCTTCATGCTCTGTTTGCACTCTTATTGATTCTTGCTTTTTCTTCCTTTACTAGTTTATGGCCAGGATGGAATTATTGTCTGCTCACGATACAAAATTGTTGAGGCAATGCAATGAGTACTTCCAAGCTGGTCATACAGATATGAGTGTAGCACAAATTGTTGACATCCTCGGTCAAGGTGCTTCAGAGCAAGCAATTGAAGCCCATCAGTATTTGAAGTGCCTGCTCAACTGTGTAGTGGCTAATAATGTAGCATACTATGAAATGATTGAAGATCTCCAGAGTACTCTTGAAGAGCTTCAACAACAATATAAGGAATCTACAACCCTTTTGAATCAGGGATACGAGAAGAAGTATCAAAAATTAAATGTTGATAAGGGATACGATAAACTATTTTTTGCTTATGAAGTGAGAGAGAGAACTTTGAAAACTGAGGTCGAGGAACACAGGTAAATAGCTGAACTGTTAGAGCAGGAAAATAATAACTTGCAAAGAGAAGTATCCCAGTTGAAATTTGCTGCCTCTACCTCAAACGCTTTAGTCCCTGTAAACGATGAGGGATTATCTTTCTTAGAGGTCAAAAATGCTAACCTTAGAGATGAATTAGAAACCTTGAAGAGAATTGGGCCTTCTACCACTGCTCGGGGATGAGCCAGAGCTCCTCGGGGACGAGCAAGAGCTTCTCGAATTACTGTCGAGGAACAGAGAACTCAATCAGCTCTGGAGAACCAAGCCTTCCAACTAATGGCAAAGAACCAGGCATTAGCTGAGATGTCCAAGAAGATCATGAATCTCGAGGAGTAGCTCTCTGCACAAAAGTCTACTTTGGAGAATAAAGAAATTTTTGCAAAAAGTCTTCACGAGTAGTTGGAAAGATTGACTTATCAATTTCACAAGCAACCTAGAGAATTCTGGATGGCTGGCTACAATGAGGCTCTATACCATTTGGATGATCGGATCCAAAATGCGAATAATGAGGGTTACAAATAGGGGTGGTTGAATGCCTTAGGTGTACTGCAACTGGAACAGGGTCATTACCTGTGGGATTACCATAATCCTGGGCTGCTCGACCTACCAGTGCCACCATTCAAGCTTGACATGAGCTGGATCCCTGCTCGGGCCATCCCTCGGTGTTTGATTTCCAAATACCTTGGCGATTACAATCTCCATTCCAATGCTAAGATATCTCGCCCCGAGCACCTACTCGATCGACCATCTGTGATGAACATCAGGATGCTTAAAGATCTTAACTTCATAAATTCCCCTTATGCTTTGGATGATCCACCTGCTGGCGAGGAACCTGTTTCAAAATCAGAGGGGAAGAAACCAATAGAATAGGAATCTTGATGTAATAATAAATTTGTATTTCATTCTTGATGTATTTTGTTCTATATTTAATGAAATAATTTTATTTGCAAATCTTGATTATCATTGTCTTGTAATTGTAAAACACTTTACATCTGTGCATGTATATCTGTTAAAAACATAACAACATTGTGTTATTTGTCGATCAACTAGAGTTTGTTAAACTTATTATCGACTATCTTGAATTTGTGGTAATCATTTGACGACTAACCAAAATTGATGATATTTTGTTTCTCGACCAACTTATTGGTAATTTACAAGTATCAAAAAATTCTGCTTGATCATTTTCACATACTCATACTTTAAAATGCTTCTGACCAACTGTAGTTAACCTGAGTTGGTCGATCAACCTTAGTTGGATTTTTTAGGAAATATTTTTCTTCCCAACCAACCTTAGTTGGCATTTTTGGGAATAGATTTACTTCCCGACCAACCTTAGTTGGCATTTTCGGGAATAGATTTTTTTCCCAACCAACCTAAGTTGGCATTTTTGGTAATAGATTTACTTCCCGACCAACCTTAGTTGGCATTTTCGGGAATAGATTTACTTCCCAACCAACCTTAGTTGGCATTTTTGGGAATATATTTACTTCCCGACCATCCTTAGTTGGCATTTTCGGGAATAGATTTTCTTCCCAACCAACCTTAGTTGGCATTTTTGGGAATAGATTTACTTCCCGACCAACCTTAGTTGGCATTTTTGGGAATAGATTTACTTCCCAACCAACCTTAGTTGGCATTTTTGGGAATATTTTTCTTCCTAACCAACCTTAGTTGGCATTTTTTGGAATAGTTTTTCTTCCCAACCAACCTTAGTTGGCATTTTTGGGAATATTTTTCTTCCTAACCAACCTTAGTTGGCATTTTTAGGAATAGTTTTCTCAGTAGTTTGAGTAGTACATTTGGTACTTTTGCTGAATGTGTAGCACGAGTATTCCGCGAAAATTTTTCAATAAAAGGAGAGAATTGGGCAGAATATTGTCACTTTAGTCATACTGATGAAACTGCATTACATAAGAGTTATATTGCTGATAATATTTGCGCAGGTGTTCTTTATTCCATGCATTCTTAAACTCCTCCCTTTCTAAAGTTTCTATTCTGTATGTCCCTAGTCAAACAACTTCCTTAACTCGGTAGGGTCTATGCCAGTTTGCTTCCAGTTTGTTGTGCGTTTGAATCACCTTCTTTAGCACATAGTATCCTTCTTTCAGGTCGCATTTCTTCACTCTCTTATTGTAGAACAAAGTTGTCCGTTGCTGGTAAGAAGCATTTTCAATGGCTGCTTCTTCCCTAACTTCCTCGAGCATGTCCAAGTCTAACCTTCTCATTAAATCGCTGATAGGGGAATTGAAATTCAGCACTCTGCGTGTTGGGAGACCCAATTCGACGGGTATAACAGCTTCACTTCCAAATGCTAGCATATATGGAGATTCCCCTCTTGCTACTCGGGGAGTAATTCAATAAGCCCACAGTACAGAGTGCAGCTCGTTGATCCAGTTTGCTTTCGCGTCATTCAGTCTTTTCTTCAGGCCATTTAGCAGCGTTCTGTTTGTCACTTCAGTTTGTCCATTGCTTTGGAGATGGCCTGGAGCTGAGTGAATCTTTAGGATATTTGACTGATGACATTAGGTCACGAACTCCTCGTTGTCAAACTAAGTTCCACGGTCTGTGATAAAGGCATGAGGAAGACCATATCGACAAATAATGTTCTTCCAAATAAATTGGTACACCTTATCGTACGTTATATCAATGAGAGGCTCAGCCTCAACCCATTTAGTAAAATAGTCCACAGCGACCATGAGATACTCAAATCTTCACCTGGTCATTGGCAGTGGCCCGACCAAGTCTATTCCCCATATGGCAAATGGCTAAGGGGAAGTAATGGGTGTTAATAATGCTTGGGGAGTTCTTCGGATGGAGGAGAAGCGTTGACACTTGTCATATTTTTTAGCATAGGCTATACAATCAGCCCTCATGGTCGGCCAGTAGTATCCTTGAGTCATCATTCTTTACAAAAGTGTTTGACCCGCTACATGGGCTCCACAGGACCCTTCATAGACCTCTTCAATCAAATCTTTCACCTCGGTGGGATGCACACATCTTTGCAAACCTTCTATAATTCCTCGTCTGTATAGAATACCATTAGTCAGTACATAATGAGCAGCCTTAAACTTCAGTTTCTTGGCTGCAAGTTTGTCAGCTGGTAATTCCCCTTTCTCAAAATATGCCCTGATGGGATCCATCCATGATGATCCTAAATCGAGGGTAATAAAGTTCATTGTCATATCTTCATCTATACTACGACCAGCTAAAACTTCAATTGGGATTATTCTTCGTAGCTCGGTACGAGTAGTTGATGCTAATCGAGGTAAGGCATCTGGTCTCGCATTCTCCATTCTCGGTATTCTGACCAGCTGAATAGCAGCAAATTCTGACACCAGTTCCTTTGCCTTTGCATGATATCTAATCATTAATTCTCCTTTGGCTGCATATACTCCCATCATTTGATTTATGATCAATTGCGAGTCGCTGAAGATAATAACATGCTCTGCCCCCATGGTTTTTTCCAAACTAAGACCTGCAATCATGGCTTCATATTTAGCCTCATTATTCGAAGCTTTGAATTAGAAACGTAGGGCGTACTCCACGTCGACTTCGTCCGGAATGTTCAAAACTATCCCTGCCCCACATCCTGTAGTTCAAGATGAGCCATCCACATATAGACTCCATATAGGTAACTCGTCTTCAAATTTCTAATCTGACAAAGTTCCTCGGTGGAAAATTTATTGCTTCCTTTCACCCTCTCCTAATATTTCTTACTGTTCGTCGATCATATTTTCTTGCCCTTTTACCAACCTAAGCTGGTCTGGGCTTGAGTTTGATGACTCTGTAACATCTACTTGCCCTTTTACCAACCTAAGTTGGTCTGGGCTTTGGTTTGATGATCCTATAACATCTACAAGTTGATCAGTGAACAACTTTTGCTCCTCGGGGGTATCAGGATAGGTGAACTCTGCTATAAAATCTGCTACTGCTTGCCCTTTAAGCAATGATCTGGGTTCATACACTATATCATATTCACCAAGCTCTATTTCCCAGTATATCAATCTCCCTGATTTTTCTGGTTTATGAAGGGCTTGCCTCAATGGCATATCAGTATATACTATTATAGTATGAGCCTGGAAGTATGGCTTCATTCTTCTACTTGCCTCGATCAATGCTAATGCCAATTTTTCCAGTTTTGGATATCTGATCTCTGCTCCTAGGAAGGCCTTACTCGTGTAATAGATCGGTTTTTGCACTCCATTCTCCATTCTTATCAATGCCGAACTAACTGCATTCTCCGACACTTCCAGATACAAGTATAATTTTTCTCCCATCACTGGCCTTGATAACAATGGAGGTGCACCCAGATATTTTTTCAAGTATTAAAAAGCCTTCTCATATTCATCATTCCACTCAAAAGTCTTTCGGAGTGTTTTGAAGAATAGGAGACATCTATCAGTGTTTCGCGATACAAATCTGTTGAGTGCTGCTACTCATCCTGTAAGACTTTGCACTTCTTTCTTCGTCGTTGAGTATCGCAACCCTAACAGAGCTTTAATCTTTTCAAGGTTTGTTTCAATGCCTCGTTGATTGACAATGCACCCTAGAAACATGCCTTCTCGTACTCCAAATATGCACTTGGTCGGGTTCAACTTCATTTGATATTTATGCAACTGATCAAAGGTCTGGCCTAAGTCAAGTAGATGATCAGCAACTTTCTTGCTCTTTGTCAGCATATCAACATAGACTTCCATATTGCAAGTGATTTGTTCTGCAAACACTTTGTTCATCAGCCGCTGATATGTTGCACCTGCATTTTTCAAACCAAAAGGCATAACATTATAACAATAAGTTCCCCTAGGGGTAATGAAAGAAGTACTCTCCCTGTCTTCAGGTTTCATTTTAATCTAATTGTAACTAGAATAAGCATCCATGAAGCTCAGCAGCTCGTGTCCCGAGGTAGCATCCACTAGTTGATCAATTCGGGGTAATGAAAAATGATCCTTTGGGAATGCTTTGTTGAGGTCGGTGAAGTCTACACACATTCTCCATTTGTTCTTCTTCTTCGCCATCACCACGTTTGCTAACCAATCTGGATATTTAACATCTTCAATAAAGCAAGCTTTCTGGAGCTTCTCGACTTCCTCCTATATAGCTTGATTCTTCTCGGGACTGAATACTCTTCTTCTCTGCTTCACAGGCTTGATCTCCTTATTCACATTGAGCTCGTGACATAAGAAATTTGGGTCTATCCCGGGCATATCCTCATGACTTCATGCAAAAGTTTGCTTTCTGCTTCTTAGGAAAATTATCAATTCCTATTTTAGTGAGGCCTCCAACGACGAACCTATTTGAGTTGTTCGTTCAGGGTGCTCGTCGTCCAGAATGATGTTTTCAGTAGCTTCCACCACTTGACCTTTCACGAGTTGCGACTCATCTCTAGGATCCAATGTTTCAATTTCTGCACCTTCATCCACTTGATAGGTAGTAGTCTTTTTCCTTGATTCCTCCAGTTCTTTTTGCTCGGTAGATGAATAGTAGCATTCTCGAGCTACTTTCTGATCACCTTTCATAACTCCTACTCCAAAATTTGTTGGAAATTTTAGGCATTGATGTACCGTAGATGGTACAACCTTGAACTTCTTCAATCCTACCTTTCCCATGATGATATTGTATGCTGATTGAACATTCTTATCCATCACGAAGAAGCGTATTCTTTCCGTTCGACAAGCAGGCCATGTACCAATGAATATATCCAACTTGATCGTCCCAAGTGGAAAAATTTTCTCTCCAGAAAAACTGAGGAGGGGTCTGTGATAAGGCTCGAGTTGAGATGCTTTAGATTTAAACTGTCGAAGCACGAGTAGAATATGATGTCTACCGAGCTACCATTATCTACCAGTACTCTTGAAATCATCACTTCCTTCATCCTCATTTTGATCACCAATGGGTCATCATGAGGATATAAAACACTTGCGAGGTCGTTCTTTGAGAAACCAATGACCAATTTCTCTTTGTTTACCTTTCTAGGCAGATCCTCCTCAGCTAGATTTATTCGTTGAATGTATGAGTAAGCTTGAGCCTCACAGAGGTAAGATTTTCTCTATGCAGTAAGGTCTCCTCCTCCTCCTGCATCTCCACCTGTAATAACATTACAATCTAATAACCCAAAACGTATTGAAAGCACTTCATGTTCTGGCTTCCTTGGTCTTTTGGGAAGATCGGGGTCGTCTTCTGGATCATCTTCATGGTCTCTTTTCTTGTTCTCCTCTTCTCGACGAGGAGATCTAGACCTCTCTTTTGTTTGGTCGCTGTTTCTTCTTTCATTTCTACGATCAACATACTTTACCAGTTTTCCTCGTCTGATGAGTGTTTCGATCTCATTCTGAAGAGCTATGCAATTTTTGGTCATATGGCCATGATCTTTGTGAAAATCGCAATATTTTGCCTTATTCCTCCTGTCAGGGTCTGTCTTCATTTTCTCTGGCCCACTTAACTCCTCGCTGTTTTTTATTTCTTCTAGAACGTGGTTGATGTCTTTCTTCAAAGGAGTATAATTATCAAATTTCTTCAATACCTCCCATGACGACCTTGTTTTTGATTGTTTATCACCACCATTGTTCTTATGCTCTTTCTTCTTAGCTTTATCACCCTCCACCTTGGTTTCTTTGGCATCCATATTCTTCTTCGCAGCCACAGCCTCTTCGGCTTTCATAATCTTGGCCGCTTTTCCCATCAGTTCTGACATGGTTCTAGGTGAATCTTTGGCCAAAGTGTAGTACAACTTGTTGGGAAGTAGTCCACTCATCAAGGCGGTAATCGTTATCTTTTCCTCATAATCAATGACTTTGACTTTCTCGTTATTAAAACGAGTTATATAATCTCTGGTACTCTCACCATCTTTTTGTCTAACACTTAACAAATGTGCTACTCGTTTAACTGTCTTTGCCCCAAAATAGAAATTCCCAATGAATAACTCGGCCAGTTGAAAGAAAGTTGAGATCTTACCCTGAGGAAGATTATTGTACCATATTTGAGCAGATCTGGTAAGAGTTCCTGAGAATGCTCTGCATCTCATCTCATCTGGAACAGCATAGATGTTGGCTCCAGCTTGGTATTGTTCTATATGAAGGACAGGGTCAGTATTTCCATCATATTTGGGGGTCACAATAGGTGCTTTGAACTTTGATGGTGTGGGAAAATCCCTAATGGCCTGGACAAAAGGTGTCCCTTGAACAAAAGTTCGTTGTAGTGGGTTCTTGGCCTTAGCCATTTCCCCTAATCTATCCTCCAGCCTCTGAATAGAGCCTTTCCACACATCATTTCCTTCCTCGGGCCTGTTGGTTCGAGCAACTGATCGTGTTGATGTGGCTTCCTGTGATTTATCTTGACGAGCAGCTGGTCGCGACTGGGCAGATCCTTCCCTTAAGTCTGATGATCGTCAAAAGCTTTTCGACACAGCCTTAGGAGGACTTTTCCTCCTCCTAGGACCTAATCGATCAAAAGGAGATACCCTGCTTATTCTTTCTAGCGCACTAGTCCTTTCTGGAGAGAGAGTGATACGTTGTTCAGTATCTGTGGCTCGTACTGATGAAGTTCGTCCAGGTTGATAAGAAAAATCTTCAGACTCCTCATTACGATATGAATCGGTACACCTAGTACGCGAAGAAAGTAAACGGGTATTTTTTTAACACTTCGCTGTCCTGAATGGGTCGGTACTCCGCCATGAAGGGTTTTTATGAGTTATCGCATAGTTTCTTGCATGGCTGTTTGGCCCTGGGCCAGATTTTTCATTATTCCAGCTAGATCTGGAACATTTGACGGATCAGATGGATTTTGGGGGTTTCTAGCATTTCGATTGTTGGATTCAGGATTATCAGCCATTTGTGATGAAATATTTTTGGTGAAAAACGATATTAATAGTCGTTTCCCACAGACGGCGCCAATCTGTTGATGTAAAAAATTAGATTATATCTAATTATTTAATCACAAATAAAATAAAATGAGACAAAGAAATTTTAAAGTGGTTCATCCTTAAAAGAATGGCCTACGTCCATTGTTTTGTTATTGTTGATTGTTTAGGAATTCTCTAAGTATTAGTATCCTCAAGAAATTCCCGTCCCCCTTTACAATGAGGATGATACAATGTATTTATAGCCCTCAGGATGTACATGTGAAAGGGTAATACATAAATTCCCCTTAGGCTTATACATCTGCATGATAATAATAAACATTTAATGCGTAGTCAATCCGTTAGTTATCCTGCTATTAATGCTTTATTCGAGGTGCAGCTCGGACCGCCTAAGCTGCTCGGATCACCTAAGTAGCTCGGTACCCATAAGTTGCTCGGTGCAGTAAAGTTCCTTGGAGAGAATCTGCTGCTCGGAGTATCTGAGTTGGTCGGGGAAGTGTTTGTTATTGCCACACAGATTGCCATGTGTCTTTATTTAATTGAGCCATGTCAGCAGACTAAATTTGGTATCAACAGTCATATTTGGGAATAAATAACTATTTTAGAAATGTCAGTCTTTTGCTTTCAACTGATGATATCTGGATCTAATATCAATCTTCAAAAATAGTGTGGCGACTTGCAACTCTTTAATAAATTCATCAATGCGGGGTGGTGGGTATTATTTATGGATCGTCACCTTGTTCAACTGACAATAATCGATGCACAATCTCATGGTTCCATCTTTCTTCTTCACAAGCAATATCGAAGCTTGCCACGATGATACATTAAGCCTTATTAAAACATAGTCTAACAAATCTTGCAACTGTATTTTTAGTTATTTCAATTATGCATGTGTCATATGATATGGTGCTAAGATTGAGTTAGTTCCTTAATCATAAATTTTACCTCGTGGTCTGGTGCTAACTCTAGAAGTTCTTATAGAAAGACATCTGCAAACTCATTAACTATTGGTATATCTGATAGTTTTCCAGACTCTTTTCCTACGTCCCCCACATGAGCAAGATAACCCTGACATCCTTTCATTTACAGTTCATATGATTTTATAGCATAAATCAAACATGTTGGAATGACATTTATATCCCCCATAAATTTAAATTCAGGTTCACCCAGTAACTAAAACACTACTTCCCTTTTAAAACAATCTATACATACATTATAAGAGGCCAACCAATCCATACCCAGTATCACATCAAAGTCACACATGTCAAGAGGTAATAAGTCAACCAATAACTCCTTTTAACCTACTCGTGCCACACACTTCTTACACACACTATCAATAAAAACCAGTCCCTCTACTGAAGTAACAATAGATAAACCATAATACAATAATGATAATGGTTTATTGATATGCAATAAATAAAGTAAAGACACGAAAGAATGTGTAACAGGATCTATTAGAAGGACAAAATTTCCAATTGAGTTCATTGTAAGTATTTGACTTATTCCCGGAACAAAACTTATTTTTAAGTCATAGATAGATTTTTTACTGTCATGTTTCCACACATTCTATGACATAAAATTTATTGAAGATGTTGTGGCCAAGCTTCAAAGAATTATTACGCCGACATTAATTTGGTGCACGTTTCACATCTTCATTGCATTCCGTTCTCTCAGTTATGAATGCGTAATGTTTATGGGACGAAAAATATTTTTAGGATGTTATTTTTATTTAAAAATGTTTTAACTTCATTTATTCTGAGATTACTATTGTTTAGAGTTGTGTAGATTCTTCCCTTATGTTTAAAAGGATCAAATGACATTGGTAGTCGTTCCAACGACATTGTAGTGTCATTCAAGCAAGATGAACACGCCGTTCGAGCGACATGGCCATTTTGTTTGAGCGACATGGTGATCTCATTTGAACGATTCTGCATATTCAAGTTATCTATTTAAGGCGTGTTCCATTTAGAATTTTGTATAATGCATAACTAGAAAAATAGTTTACAATTAGTACATTTTCTGTAGAAAGTTCTCCATGGTTTTCAAATTTTAAAATCATTCTTAGAGTTTCAAGATCCGAGTTTTCATATTTTTATGCTATAGAGATCTTGGTTTGCACCATTGAAGTGTGTTCATCACCTGAACATTTGTTTCGTTGGGTTTTGTGGTGAAGAAATGAAGGAGTTTTTGTTCTGAATCAGTAGACGTTGTCAAGCTATGTGGTTGAACATCGAGGCATTTGTGGACGCATGTGCTTTGGATAGGTATCGTAGAAGAACTTATGTGTGCGCACTATGGAGGAGTGGTTGAAGGATCAGAGGAGCGTCAAGACTTATGGGGGATCGAGTCGTTGAGTAAGTGTATCGTTTGTACTTTGTAATACCACATCATATTGATTGCCTGACTTGGGCCGTTTGAGGTTTTTTCCCTTAGTGGTTTCCTCGTACATCCGTCGTCACTTTTTTGAACTTATTTATTTTACTTGCTTTAATAACCTAGATAAATTTTTAGGATTAAACAAGATAAAATTGGGCTTAACTAAAATTGGCTCACATACTTGATGTGTATAAAATTTGGAAAAAGGTTTTAAAAAAGAAAGTTGTTTTTAACATCCTTAAAACCCATTGGAAAGAAAAAAGGGCCTACAAATTGGTATCATAGATAGAAACATTTTTGTCTGCGTTAATCCCTTTTGTTTTTAAGGATGAATTTCAAAAATTTTGAAAGTTTAAGAGCTCCTGTTTTTATGGCACAAACTATGCATATTGGAAAATGAGAATGAGAAGTGCTTTGAAATCAATTGATGCATGTGTGTGGTTAGTGGTTGAAAAGGGTTGGACTCCACCGGTCACATGAGAGGGTGAGGCCACTTATTTAAAATTCATTGAGTCATGGACCGAAGCCTAACATAGACTTGCACTTTACTATTCTAAATGTCTTCACGTTATTTCCTCACATATCACACCGGAAGAGTATAATAGAATCATGAAGTGTGAAACATCAAAGAGGCTTGGGATATACTTGCAGTTACTCATGAGGGCACTAGCACAATTAGGGCGTCTAAACATCAAAACCTCACTACATAGTTTGAGATGATTAAGATGTTAGAGAGTGAGTCGTTTAATGAGTTTTATGCTAGATTGACAAATATTGTCAACTCGTCATTTAATTTGGAAAAGAAAATACCCAACAACCTGTTGGAATTTCAAAATAATATAATTTATTAATTAAATTGTATTATTGAATTTTACTTTTAAATATAATTTTTCATTTATATTGTGTATGTGAGATTTTATTTATTGGGTTATTATATTGGGTCTTCTAAACGAGAGAGAGTTAAAGCAACATGGGTGTAAATGAAGTAGGTATGGTTTTAGTGTCCCGCATAGAAACTTTATAAGAAAGTGGAAGGATATATAACTAAAAGACAAAAGATGACTAGTCATTTTCTAGTAAAAAAGGTTATGCTATGGTACTTTGCGGTGGTGCGAAGCACCACCAATCGTGACACGCGACGATCGTTCGTACGATTGCGTGACGTGCGAAAGGGCAATTGGGCAATTGAGGACATATTATGCGCTTTGATGGTGCACTTAGCACGTGTACATCGTTGTTCGGAGCGTGGGAGCCTAAAGTTTTGTCAAAATCAACCAGATCGACGACTATAGTTAATTAATATGATCATGGGATGTTATAACTTAAAAGGGATGATATGAACCGTCAGATTGACTCGCGATGATTCGTATATGGATGCGTCCATTCGCTTACGATGAGACACCGAATGTAGACCGTGCGATCAAAGGAATTTTGAAAAGACTTGATCCAACAGTTGTTGAATCGCACACCTCAAAGGAGGTGACGGTTCATGAACAACCACCAAAATGGCTATAAAAAGAATTTCAGGCCTTTGTTTTGGACACAAAAAATTGATCTGTTCTCCTCTCTCAGTCCACAACCCTCTGGTATTATCAGGTTCACAATTCAGAGTGTTCTTGTCTGATCAAACCATGCATAGTTTGAATCAAACAAGAAACATCGTTGCATTGTATCCTAAAGGGAAATTTCTACTTCAACTCCATTGTGTACTCGCGTTTTTTCATCCGGAAGGGAAGAAATATTGCCTAAAAGACAGTGTTCCTAGAATATGCCTTGCAATAACTAGCATTCATAATTATTATAATTCCTTCATAAATTTCCAATAGTTTTAGGAAATATTACTTTTGAAAAAAAATGGAATGAATGGGAACACAATCCATCCCAGTTATGAGTCAAGATTTTGTGCGACTGGATCATTTTGATGGAGAAACTTTCACCCGTTGGCAAGAGAAAATCATGTTCTTACTCACATCTCTTAAACTGGTGTATAATTTTGATGATGGGCTTGAAGTTATTCCCGAAGACACTAAAGATATCAAGATTAAATGCGTGAAGGGGAAAGAAGATGAATTCATGTGTCGTAGACACATTCTTCACGCATTATCGCAAACTGTCTATAGTGCACATCGGATGATTACTACGACAAAGGAATTATAGAAGGCATTGGAGATTAAATATCAAAATGAGAAAGTGAGTAACCATAAGTTTATAACTATATGAATTATAAAATGGCTAATGATATTTGTCGTTGCACAAGCCCATGAACTCCAACAAATAGTCGGTGATCTTAAAGCTGCCGGTACAAACCTTGAGGATGAATTACAGGTAGGGGTGGTTGTTTCCAAACTTCTTTTTGCTTGGAATAACTTTAAGAAGAAAATTAACCATGACAAAAATACATACACCTTGTTTCGTATTCGGGAAAAGAAGGAAGATCAAAGTGATAATCATTCCAAGGCAAATATGGTTGAGGACCAAACATCCAAAAGTACCAAAGATTCAAAAATCAATGAAAAGAATGATTCAAATTTTAAGAAACAAGGTGAAAATAAAAAGAAGAAAGGTAAATGCTACTTCTATGACAAACTATGCCATTTTTATCAAGAATGTGGACTTAAAAAGAAGACATTTAAGGGAAAACAAGTGGCAAAGGAAACCAACAATGTTGAAGAACTTATTGCAATGGTGTGCAAAGAAAATTTTGTGGATAATGAAACTAGGTGGTGTTAGATACCGACGCAACCGTTCATATCTACAAAGATAGTTATCTTTTCAAAACATATCAAGAGATCGATCAAAAAAAGTAACAAATGTAAATAACCTCTGCACCAAAGTAATTGGAAAGGGAACAGCGAAATTAAAATTAACATTTGGGAAGGTTCTAATGTTGATTGATGTACTTCATGTACCGAAAATGTGTAAAAATATTGTGTTTGGATACCATCTCAATAATATAGGTTTCAAACCTGTGTATGAGTCAGATAAGCTTGTCTTATCCAAGAATGGTCAGTTTATTGGTAAAGGGTACTCTTGTAATGGTATGACCAAATTTAATATAATAAATGATATTAGTTCCATTTATATGGTTGATTCTATTTCTTTATGGGATAATAGATTAGGTCATGTTAATTATAGTAGGATAAAGAATATGACTAATCTAGGATTAAAGTCTGATTGTAAATTCGAACGTCACAATAAATGTGGCATTTGTGCTCAATATAAGATAACTAGAATCATTTAAATTTGTTGAGAGGACATATGAAATACTTGATCTTATACATAGTGATGTATCTGATAATGAAGAGTAATGTCACTCGTGGTGGAAATAAATATTTTTTAACTTTTATCGATGATTACTCCAAATATGCATATATTTATATTTACTTACAAGTAAAGATGAAGTATTCGATAAATTTTTTATTTTTAAAACGAAAGTTGAAACTCAATAAAATCGAAAAATCAAAGTCCTAAGATTAGATAGAGGTGATGAATACTACCCAAATGAATTTATTCAATTTTGTAATACTCGTGGAATAATTCATCAAATTACGACACCATTCACGTCTCAACAAAATGGAACATCGAAAAGAAAAAATAGGACTTTGGTTAAAATGATAAAAGCAATGTTAACCTATTCTGTGTTGCCTTTGTCTATGTGGGTGAAGCAGTTTTATCTGTATGTTATATTCTAAATAGAGTTCCATTGAAAACCAGGGATATTTCACGCTATCAATTATGGTTTAATCGTAAACCTAGTCTTAACCATCTCAAAGTTTTGGGATGTCTTGCTTATGTAAAAAAAACAAACCTAAAAGACCCAAGTTAGGAAATAGGACTTACAAATGTGTTTTTATTGGATACTTTGACAATAGTACGACTTATAGATTTTTGAATCTTGAAACTCAATAAATTATTGAGTCCACGGATGAGAAATTTTTTGAACATCTAACAAAGTTAAGTACTTTGAATCAAGGATTGGAAAATAATAATTCGACTATTAATGCATCACCTTCTAATGCTTCATCACAACCAATATCACCTTTGGAATCAACATGATGACGTTGAACCAAGAAAAAGAAAGAGACAAAGAACTGAGAAGACATTTGGACCTAACTTCATAATTTATCTTATAGGGGGAGATGTAGGACTTAAAATTTCACATAAGTGAGGGTTGTACACGCCTAGTAGTATAGGACTTTAATCTCCCGTAAGTGAGGGCCGCACACGCCTAGTAGTGTAGGAATTTAAATCTCACATAAGCGAGGCCCATGCGGGCCTAGTAGTATAGGACTTTAATTTCTCATAAAGAGTTTGTACATTTTTCTGACTAGATAACTTTTGTTTCAGGATGAAGATGATAAGCCGACCATTCGTGAGCTGAAGCCTGAGGGTGTTGTGTAGGATATTGCCCAAGGAAGGCTTATAGTTGAGTCACCTGTGATGGGTGAGGCTCTTGGTTTGTAAACATGCCCCTTATCCCCAACTGTTGGTGAGATATCCTAATCAAGTGCTTTGAGGCTACAAGAAGGTGACAGTGCTTCGAACACCAAACGCTCTTATACAAGTGATAGAATCTTCAGTATCAATCCTCCTGAGGCATCTCCTGAGGAAGTTTTGAGACAAATATTGCGTGATTTCCACCACATACTGGCGGCTGCTCCCCGTGAACTGATAGAGAAGCATTTGGATCATTTCCTACCAACCTTTGTTCCTCTAAGCATCCAATCGCTTACCATAATGATGGCTTGTAGGTTTCTTGACCTTGCAACTATTTTGGGTGACATTTTCAACGCTCCTCTTGAATCCATGAGTTTTGATGCCATAAAGGTTTTGTTGGGATAGATTAATATCGTTATAAGTGATGGGTTCTCCTTATCGTGGCTGGTCCAGCTCCTTTACGATCATAAGAAAAGTAATATGCTTGATTTTTATTCTTATCGACAAGCCTCTCATCGTATGCAAGTGTCCATTTCTGAAGAGTTGATGAGCTTGGGGCTAAACTTATTAAGTCTAAGGAAGACCTTGAGGCTACTTGTGAGGATCAAAGTAGAGACCATGGTAGATGATATTCAGCAAAGTAGCAAGTCATCAGAAGGATCTGGCGATTTGGCAAATGATGAGAACATTTTCGAACAGATACTGCCCCAATATTATCATTATTTTCCAGGCTCAGCCAATTTATGGTTCATCATGAATGCTCCTGCCGACTAGTTTCTCTTTATAATTTCCCCCTTTTTGTTTCTTTGAAACTTTTATTAGATGTAATTCAACAATTATATCTGTTGAACACGTTGCAATGTATTTGGTTCCCCCCCCTTTCTATTTTGAACTGATGCTAAATGTGATGACATAATTATACAACATATGTTACATTATGTAAAAAGAATAAATAAAAAAAATGGGCCATAGCTTTAAAAACAAAATGTCTTTATATAACCATTTAAATATATAACCCAGCACTGTAGGGAACATTCTCCCAAGATGGTGCCAATAAAAACTCAACCAAACAAAGTAGTTTGCTGAGTGTAAACTAACAAATACTGTTAAATATAGTAAATTTTGAGCCATTTGTTGTTTAATTTAAAAGTGACATTGTCATCTACCTTCAATATCTCACAGTAGCCTGAATCATGAGTTGTCTGAAGAATATAGGGGCCTAACCTATTTTCTTCAAACTTGGGTAACGAAATTCACCTAATGTGCCTCGTGCAAGGTTTTAGGACTAAGTCTCCCTCTTTGAACTTCCTCGGCCTCACCATCTGATCAGAGGATCTCGATAACTATTTTCTGTACATTTTAAAGTGCCTCACTGCATTATCTCTATATTCCTCCAGCGCCTCGAGTTGCACTTGATAACTATAGGAAATCATGGCACTTCTTAAATTATAATAGGTAGAAGGTACCTCAAGTTTTATAGGTAAAATTGCCTCAGCGCCAAAAACTAAAGATAAGGGGGTATATCCTGTAAGTTATCTCTTAGTCGTTCAATAAGCCCACAAAACCTTTGGTATATTATCATCCCACGTTCTTGGAAAATATTCTAGCATCTTTAACAAGATGTTTACCAAAGTCTTACTTGTAGCTTCTGTTTTCCCGTTGCACTTTAGGTATGCTATAGTTGACTTGTTGTGGATGATTGAATTTTGTCAGTGATCGGACTTACTTCATTGTTTACAAAAGGGGTGTCATTATCTGAGAAGAAGACCTTCGGGATACCAAAATGGAAAATGATATACTCCTTCATGAATTAATCAACTACCCCCGTTGTGGCTCTTATTAGTAGTATGGCCTATGTCCACTTTATAAATCATTCGGTGGCAATAAGTATCCAAACCTTTCCTCATGAGGAGGGATTTATTTCCCTTTTTAGGTCAAATGCACATGTGTAGAATGGGAAGGGGTGAAAAGGAATACAGGTCCACCGACGAGGCATGAATCATATTCTCGTAAATCTGGCAAACCTTGCACTTACAAATAAACTCCACAAAGTCCTTTTACATTGTATGCCAAAAGTATCCCAAAGTCATAAGTTGGTCATAAAGTTTGGCCCCACTAATTTGACCGGACTCGTGAGCCTGCTTTAGTACTTCTTCGACTTTTTCCCCCCTCATGCACCTCGAAGGCATGTCATGATAGCCTCTTCGGTATAACTACACTTCTTGGACATAATATCTAGGTACTCGCATCTTCAGTCTTATGGCATTATCTTTATCTACCGGCATCACTACGTCAATCATCATGTCCATGTACGATTGGCTTTAATCTTGAGGTTGATCAATGAAGTTAAACTGTATCGCTTGGTAAAATAACTAACATTTACCACAACCCTCTCTAACATCGCAGTATCATGCCTTACTGAAAGACAAAAGTAACCTGCTCACTGAAACCTTCTATACAAAGGGATCTCGATGTTTTTATAGCTGTCTTCATGGACTTCTTTCAGTATTCTCTTAGCCTCTTCAATATCCACACATCTTGATAGCTAACCCCCTTATTTTTTATTGGACAAGTTGCCTATAGCAATCAACCAAACTCAGCGATTCTACCCCCGTTTCCAATTGATTCTTTATTTTGCCTCTCCAATCATTAGTGTCATTGGTGGGTAGCATTTCGAGTAATGTTGAGGGAGTTGTCCTCTTAGTAATTCGAACCACCATTGACTCTCCATCAAAACCATTTTTTTGGGCAATCATACCATAGGCATCACATGGCTATTCATCATTCGTGAATGCCTTTTGATCATTACCACTTCGAATTTCCCAAGAAACCTTTGTATGATTGTTCGGTAGGGGGGCAAACTTATTTTGGAGAAAATTTTCCAGTCATTTATTTAACAACCAAGTTTGAGTCTTCCTTTATCGTGAGCACCTGTATGCCTCTTCTAAGAGCTTCGAGAAGTCCTAACACAAGTGCCTCGTACTCAGCTTCGTTGTTCGAGCATTTAAAGTCCAACTTGAAGTGCATTTAAACTGCTTCCCCATTTTTCTCAAAACTAGACCCATTCCTCCCTTATTTTCAGCTAAAGAGCCATCAAATTCCATGCTCCATATCTCCAGGCTGGATACCAAAAAAAATTCCTGGAGATCATGGCTCGGAAGTTCGTCCACAGGTGGCTCAAATGTCCCAGAAGGAAAAATGGCTAAGAGATCTGCATAAGATTGACTTTTGATAGCTCGGGGGACTATGCATTTGAGTTCATACTCCAAAAGGATTAGAAACCATATGAAAGCCCTTCCCATTAGTAAAGTTCTAGCAAGTAAAAACTTTATAGGATCACATCTAGTTACAATGTTTACTGTAAATAACAACATATAATGCCTAAGTTTTATGATACAAATAGAAGGGACAGATAATGCCTCTCAATGCTTGTATATCTGGCTTCTAGACCATATATAATTCAACTCAAGTAATAGACATGTTTCTCTATACAATCCATCTCTTGGGATAACAGTTCCCCTATAAATCGTTCAGTAGATATAAGATACAGATGTAAAGGAATACCTGCCTTCGAAGGGATCATCATTTGAGGAGATGTGAGGATCATTTTTAGCTTGTGCATGGACTCTTGGTGAATCTTCTCCCACATAAACTTTGACCCTTTTTGTAATATCTCCATTAGTGGATGGGTCACCTCAATAAGTCCAGGCACAAATCGTCTCAAGTATGTGACTTTTACTAAGAAGATCTTTAACTCCCTCGTTAACTTTAGCCTTAGCATGTTAAGGATGGCTTATTGTTTATTAAGATCCATCTGAACTCCTCGACTATTCACCACAAACCTGAGGAATTTTCCACTTATCACCCTGGATGCATATTTAAGGGGATTCATTTTCAGCTTGAACTTTCTACAATGGGTAAAGACTCTCCTCAAATCTTCCAAGTGAGTTCCTTCTCGAATTTAATCACCAGCTCATCAACATAAAATTCCACGATATTATGGAAGAGGTCATGGAATATATCCATCATGGTCCTCTGATAAGTGGCTTTCGCATTTTTCAGATCGAAATGCATGATCGTGCATATGAAGTTACCTAATCAGCACCAGCCAAATCCATATTGATCTAGTTATACCCCACATAACCATCCATGAAGCTATACATCTCGTGTCTATAGAGGGCAATAAAAACTCATCTTTTTGGCATGCATGGTTTAGGTCCCGAAACTCCACGTAGATCCTGATATGGATCTTATCTTTGTTTTCCTATTGGCACAATGCTAGACAACCAAATGGGATGCTAAATAGGGATAATGAAACAACTGCGAGCAACCTTTGAACTTCTTCCTTGATCTTTAAATCCAACTCTACTTTATATGTTCGAGTAGCCTGCTTCACTAGGATGGTTGAGGGCAAAACATTCATCTTTTGGTAGCTCACTTCCTTATCAACCCCAGACATCTTGGTATACTTCCACATGAAGACATCCTTAAACTCTTGTATTATCTCTATAAAACCATCTCGTGATTCCCCTTCAAGGTCCTTCAGGATAAAAATAGGTATAGGGTCATCACCCTCTTTAGCTTGATCTATTTTTTCTAACTCTTGGATTTATGACATGGGTTTGTATTTCATGCATTCTATCTCTTCCCCTACTTCTTCCACAAACTACTAGATGTTTGAGTTGTCAATAACCAAATATTTTCCTTGGTTATCCACCAAGAAACATTCTTAGATCGGGTTAGTTTGATCATCCAATCCTTTAGCTACCTGCTCACACCTCTGTCACTAGGAGCAACTACTCTTTGGCACTTTTGGGGTTTTCCTCCCTATGAGACCTGTTGCAGACATTTTCTTCTAACTCCCTCACTGAATGTCTGCTGAGCATACTCTGTTGCTAGACCTGGTGTTTTATAGGATCAATATGAGGCGTCAATCAATCACGCATCAGACTCGATAAACTGGAAGGATGCATTATCTCTTGTTCGCATTTTATTTCATAAATTACCACCGATCGAGCTGGTGCGTGCACTCTTTCTCAACTTCTTGGAATCTTGGTCCCTTTAGTGTACCTTGTAACCATCGTAGCCTCTTCTTCCAGCTCAGTACGGAATGCAGCGTCTACCAAGTGAGCTTCCTCTTTTACGAACGACTTCTTAGACGCCCGAATCACCACCTCCTTGCCTTTTACATTTGCTTTGGCACATTATTGATAGGTAGAAAGCACCAACCCGTGGTTATGCATCCACACTCTTCCCACTAACAGTTGATACGATTGCTCCCAGTCCATAATATGGAAACTTTATGTGATAAGTAATATTCCCCATTATAATGCCCATATTAACATACCCCATCGATTTGGACGACTGGTTATCATACGCTGAGATTGACAAAGAATGTTGTATTAGCCTTGTCTTATATAGGCCAGTATCATAAAAGGACTGAATGGTCATTATATTTATGGATGCCCCCACCATCTAACAAAACACGAATGAAAACATAATCATTCACATTGGTTGTAAGATAAAAAAAGGCCTATTGTCAGGGTACCTGATCGATCTGTCGGCCTCTGAAAACAGAATCTCATAGAGGCACCTCCTTATAAGCTTAACCATGGTCCCCTTCCATGTTAAGTGTGGAGCCATATTTTTCTTAGCAATCTCTAGTATGGATCATGTGACCTCTAATCGTGAGTGCTCGGAGAGCTTAACTTTATCGAAGAACCAATCAAACTTCTGCGAGTATGCTACTACTGCACATTCAATCCAAGGATCAGTTTGATTCTCTCCAAGTTCATACGATTCTTCCACCTCTCTATAGTCAGCCTCATTGAGAATGTAGTTTTCCTTTAAATTAAATTAATATGCTCTAATACCACTTGTTGGAACAAAGGTTCCATAAAAATACCAATTTTTAAATTCAAATGAAATGGTTCACCAAATATTCCAAATTTTAAACTTGACCCAAACTTTTAATTTCTTTCAAAATCAAAGTGCAATTAAATTAAAATAAATAAATAATTAAATTTCCACTTAAACAAAATTAATTCAATTCAAATTCTAAACATGCTAAACAAACCAAGCACGATTATTTTCAGATTAAATTAGATGACTTGAATTCAATTAAATTAAAATTACCCAAATATGAACTAGTTCCAAATTACACTAAAGTTGAGATTTAAACCATTTTTATCTCGTTAACCTAAGCATGAATCTAGGTGAATTTTGCAATATAAAAAGTAAACACACAACCACAAGGCCGCGATGTACGAGGAAACCCCACAACGAAAAAAACCCTCTGATGGCCAAGCCACAAATCCACCATGTATGGTTTAACAAAAGACAAGACAAAATACTAACTTCCTAGACTCGACAACCTCACAAGACTTCACTCTTCTTCTTGCTTCCACCTCCGCCAAGTTGAAATCTCCGAAATCCACTATAGTCTCAGAATCCATTAATGGGGCAAATCAACCACCAATAACACACGAAGCCTTTCTCCGTATGTGCACTAAGAAACAACAAAAACGAACTCCTCCATAGGAAACTTCCTCTTTTGGTGTAGAGATGAAACCCGGTGCCAACAAGATAATCTCACACGCATATATATATTGAAACATGGATCATGATAAACTATGGGTGTAAACTGTATGTTTTTGGTAGAAATTAAACAAAAAAAATTATCAACACAAAAGGGACTTTTTGGATTAAGAATTTTTCTCTCAAAAGCTCATAGAAAGTATCAAAAAGTCTCATCAAAAACTCGTTCCCGCACGTATTAAAACTGGTAAAAACAAAGTGGGGTAATAGGAAGTTGAAATAAAAACTGACGAAAAATTGCTAAACTACCCAGGTTGTTCGAATCACTTTTAAATATCGTTTGAACAACTTTGTTCAAATGAGATTACTAACGAGAAAATAGAAGAATCTCATTCAAACCAGCTCGTTCGAACGAAGTCGTTCTAACAACATTTCTAAAGAAAAAATAGAGAAAAATAAATGATTCTCATTAAATGGTTTGTTCGAATGACCTAGGAATCTCGTTCGAATGAGATCCCAATTTTGTTCGAATGACTTTACAGAAAATCAAAAATTTCTTTCAAATCCCAAAAACGTTTATGATAAGTTTTAAAAATATTTTCATAAAAAACATAAAGTCGTTTTGACAAAATATTTATAAAAGGACACCAAGAAAAAATATCTAAGTCTCTCTATATGTTAAATGCATTCATACCTTTAGAGACTTTGGAAAAATTGCGAGGTTGATGATAATAAACATGGAACAAAAATTCGGTATGGATAATATCTTGAATTTAGGCTTGGCTTCTATGTCTTCAACCCATACGTCATAGGCTTGAAATGATTCACCAAACTTCTATCCTATGACTCAATTTGTTTTGTCCGGAATTAAGCCAATGCTAACAAATTGACTCAATTGGAAAGTTGTCCTTAAAAATCTCCCCCTTTAGCTATTCCGGGACAAAACTCAAAAATAAAAATCCTATGGTCCATCAAGCTTTTCTAAAAGGACACAATCCCACCCAAAAATAAAAAATTACAAACGTTTGACAGACACGTGGAATGAGAAGCTTTACCGCTGTAAGATTTATGTAACACCCCAAGATTTTTGGAACAGTAATAAATTTATTTTGGGAGAAATAAATAATATTTTATTGGAGAATAATTAAATTGGCAATTGAGGTCAAAATTTAGAGTCGTTAGAAAGTGTCTCGAATTAAGATTCTGAGGGTACCATCGTTTCCAGAAGGGTCGAGAAAGTCGAAATGACTGTACTTGGGGTCTATTTAGGTTCCAAAATAATTTAGGACCGTTTGACTCGAATTAAAGTCACCGAGTCATTTAAAGTGTGTATTATCATTCAAAGATATGTATTTTGGGATTTAGGCTTATTAAGCCTAAGGGAGAAACAATTCTCCAAAGAGAGAAAGAGAAAAAGAAAGAAAGAAAGAGAGAAGAAGAAAGAAGGAGAAAAAGAGAGGGAGAAAGAGGATTTCCGGGTAAATACGTGATCTCAAGGCGGATTCAGACCCTACGAACCGCAGTGTAATGTTGTAACTTGGGGATAAGTTTAGTCCTTAATGCTCATAATTATCTATATATATCACCTATCTCGACGATCGACAGTGCCAGGAGTAGTGTAACGGGGGGGTTCCTTGTTTGGATTTCGCTTCGGCGAGACGTCCCACGCATGAAACGCCGTGTACTGTTGAGAATTGGGAATATTAATTAAAATTGGATAATAATTTGAGTTACATGCATCATGCATTGAGGGCATAATGAGCCTCGAGGATTAATACGGTCAGGAGTAGTGTAACGGGGGGTTCCTTGTTTGGATTTCGCCTCGGCGAGACGTCCCACGACGAAACGCAGTGCCGTGTTGAGAATCGAGAGGAGTTTAGTCTTTAAATTCATGATGCTAATAACTCATATATAAAGACTATTATAATTATATATATGGTTTTATGCCTTATAAGGGCATCGCTAGAATATAAAATTCTAGTAAATGAGATTGTTGATGTATTGTGATGATGTGGACATGATTGGATCATGTAACTTTATATGTTCAACAAATGAACATTATAAAGATAACTACAACTATTACATTAAAGTTAATGTATATAACATATAAATTATGGAAACAAATGTATTGGGAAATAGGTTAGATGATTTCACTTAAATACTTCTTTGGGGTTTAAGTTAGGATCCTCTTACCTAAATAGAATCGGGCATCCATTTGGAGATCACGTGCATACGCTTAGTGCGCGCCTTAGAGGAGAGGTTAGTTGAATTATTATGGAGAGTTCAATTCCACCTTAATCATGTAATAATGCATTTATAATTATTATGCATTTTAATACACTTGCTATAAAATGTTTTTCAAACTCGGGCTCTGACCCGTTTATATTTCCTCCTCCATGTATATATTTTACTACTTCAGGTGTTCCTCCGCAAGGACGCCTTTGATGTTCATCCATCCGGTATTCGTGGAGCTGTGGCAGTTGCGGACTGTTGCGGCACTTTGCTTTAGTCAATTCCTATCCTTGTATATCTAGATCAGGTTTCAGCTGTATATTGAGTTAGTATTCAAGTGTTGTAGCTTAACACTTTCATATTTCATTTCTCAGATTATTGTATTGTTTGTTACCCGACAGCATATTCGGGTATTTTATTTGTTATTTGTATTGCACACTTGTATATATTGGAGTTTGCACTCTTCACTCATCATAGTTAGATGTATATTGTTGGTTGAGTTGCATTATTGGTTTTGTTGTTGTTGTTAAATAAAAGTTTAAAATTTTTTGACAATTGGGTTTTAATGATTATGGGTAGTTAGCCTTATATTATAGTGCTGTATGTTGATGTTGAGACTGTACCATCTGAGATACCTGATTTATGTAGTATAGGGCTGGCCACCCGTTATTATTTAGAGTGGGTTGTCACAGATGGTATCAGAGCATCAGGTTCTAGTGTCTTTAGGATCTGTGTGCGTTATTACGATCTTCTGTAAGCGTTCTTGATATAGAGACTTATTGCTAGTACGGTTACATTCATAGGTCCATATCTTTCTGTGATTCGAAAATATTTGAAAGGCGTTCTGATACAATTGTTCTTGTTTCAGATGCCACCAAAGGAAGGTCGTTCAGTCAGGGCAAACAAAGGGCAACCCCAAATGCCTCAATGGAACATGACTACGGATGATGTTGCCAACATTGTGGTACAAGCGGTCATTGCTGCCGTTTCTATGATGGCTCAGCAATCTGCCGCTCGAGCAGCCCCATCCCATTTTGGATTGTCTTTATGGAAGAGAGTGAAGGAAGATTTTATTAAGGGTCACCCTCCCGAGTTTGCAGGGGGAGTTGACGTAATGGCTGCAAGTCAATGGAAGAATAGTATGCAGAGGCATCTCCGTATGGTTGAGTGTAGTGAGGTGCAGAAATAATTTTTAGCCACCTTTAGGTTATTGGGTGCAGCTCTTCAATGGCGGGAGTATATCACCACATCTGAACAGAGAGATACTTTACCTATAAAATAATTTTGGGAACTTTTTGATCGAAGGTATTTTCTTTCCCGTACTCAGGATATGGGGATTTTTCAAGGAAATAGGACGGTGGCAGAATATGAAGAAGACTTTTATAGATGGTAAAAGCTAGTACCTAATGAGGTAAATACGGAAGAGAAACGTATATAGAAGCTTGTTCAAGGTTTAGATTGGAAAATCCAACAACATTTGTTAGAGAGTCCTAAGTTAGTGACTTTCGTTGAGGTAATAAATGCAGCACTACTAAAGTGTCATGAATATCATTTTCGTTCGCAAGAGAGTAAGAACTTTGGAGAATCGAGTTCATCAAGTATGTTTGGCAAAGAGAGTGCTAGTAATGCGAGCGGGCAGAAAGGATTTGTGGGTAAGTGTTTCTTTTGTAAAGAAATAGGTCATTAAAAGAGAGATTGTCCTCAAAGAGGTAAAAGTCCACAGTTTGATGAAATTTTGGAAGTGCAACCCCAACAGCAGATTCGAGGTCGCTTTAGACCGGGGGACTAAGTTTGGGAGCCCATTGATGAGGAAGGGCAATCGGACTAGAGATGGATGTTGTAAGTTAATTTTCCTTTATTAATAGGATTATTACTATATGAAATTTTTGGAATATCGTGTGGGAGATAATTGTGATTGTGTAGTGCTATATCCCTATTATGTATGTAATGGCCCTAAGGGGAATTTTGAGCAAGATAGGCTCTTATTCTATTATTTTGTAAAAGGATAGATGATTTTGCAAGGTGCTCAAAAAGAGCTTTAAACCTTGTGGTAAATGTAAGAATTGTAATGATGATAAGTAGTTAAGATAAAAGCTACTTCTTTTACATAGTCATGACAGACTATTATAATTGTTGTATTCCAGATATGGATGTGCCTTATAAATGGCAATATATTGAAATGATGTAAGATGTTGTTTACGTTTGAAAGTTGAGATTGTGGTTTGATGGGACGCAGGTAAAATTTTAGCTCATGAGTATGATAATATTTGTGAGCTACATATTGTTATATAGATGATGATCTAAAAAGACCTTGTGTTGGACATAAGGCATTTTATATTATATTATAATATATAAACCGTTTTCAAAATAAACTATTTTTCAAAATAAAACTTTTATCGGCCTTCGGGCCTTTTCAAAATGATTTTCATAAAAATTTAATTTTTCAAATTCTAGTCCGGATTTAACAAACTCTCAATCCCCGATGTAGCCTCATAGTAGTGTATTGGTAGGGTTCCTTGTTTGGATTTCACATTTGTGAGACGTCCCCCGCACGAAAGTGGCGAATGTCAGGAATTGAGAGGAGTTATTTCTTTGCACCATTCAAGTTTTACACTATTAAAATTTTAGTACTATCAATACTTATGGAAATTGTGGACTTTGGAGGCAAATGAAGCCTCATCATGTTTGGTACGAGTGCTAACTCGAATATAAAGGGTGTAGGGGCGCCCTTGTTGTGGAAATTGGTTTTATATAATTCATAATCAACTTAAAATGAAATAAATTAAATAAATTCGTCATGGGAGGTTAGAAGTTTGGAGATAAGATTAGTGACAATGGGTAGATTAGAAATAGTTGAGCTTTGGGAGAATTAGGTTTAGCTAAATTTTGAGGACGAAATTTTTGTAAGTGGGGAAGATTGTAACACCCCAAGACTTTTGGAACAGCAATAAATTTATTTTGGGAGAAATAAATAATATTTTATTGGAGAATAATTAAATTGGCAATTGAGGTCAAAATTTAGAGTCGTTAGAAAGTGTCTCGAATGGAGATTCTGAGGGTACCATCGTTTCTAGAAGGGTCGAGAAAATCGAAATGACTGTACTTGGGGTCTATTTAGGTTCCAAAATAATTTAGGACCGTTTGACTCGAATTAAAGTCACTGAGTCATTTAAAGTGTGTATTATCATTCAAAGATGTGTATTTTGGGATTTAGGCTTATTAAGCCTACGGGAGAAACAATTCTCCGAAGAGAGAAAGAGAAAAAGAAAGAAAGAAAGAAAGAGAGAAGAAGAAAGAAGGAGAAAAGGAGAGGGAGAAAGAGGATTTCCGGGTAAATATGCGATCTCAAGGCGGATTCAGACCCTACGAACCGCAGTGTAATGTTGGAACTTGGGGATAAGTTTAGTCCTTAATGCTCATAATTATCTATATATATATATCACCTATCCCAACGATCGAGAGTGCCAAGAGTAGTGTAGCGGGGGGGGGGGGGGGGGGTGGGTGGGGGGTTCCTTGTTTGGATTTCGCTTCGGCGAGACGTCCCACGCATGAAACGCCGTCAACTGTTGAGAATTGGGAATATTAATTAATTAAAATTGGATAATAATAATTTGAGTTACATGCATCATGAATTGAGGGCATAATGAGTCTCGAGGATTAATACGGTCAGGAGTAGTGTAACGGGGGGGGGGGGGGTGTTCCTTGTTTGGATTTCGTCTCGGCGAGACGTCCCACGCAAGAAACGCAGTGTCGTGTTGAGAATCGAGAGGAGTTTAGTCTTTAAATTCATGATGCTAATAACTCATATATAAATACTATTATAATTATATATATGGTTTCATGCCTTATAAGGGCATCACTAGAATATAAAATTCTAGTAAATGAGATTATTGATGTATTGTGATGATGTGGACATGATTGGATCATGTAACTTTATATGTTCAACAAATGAACATTATAAAGATAACTATAACTATTACATTAAAGTTAATGTATATAACTTATAAATTATGGCAACAAATGTATTGGGAGATAAGTTAGATGATTTCACTTAAATACTTCTTTTGGGTTTAAGTTAGGATCCACTTACCTAAATAGAATCAGGCATCCATTTGGAGATCACGTGCATACGCTTAGTGCGCGCCTTAGAGGAGAGGTGAGTTGAATTATTATGGAGAGTTCAATTCCACCTTAATCATGTAATAATGCATTTATAATTATTATGCATTTTAATACACTTGCTATAAAATGTTTTTCAAACTCGGGCTCTGACCCGTTTATATTTCCTCCTCCATGTATATATTTTACTACTTCAGGTGTTCCTCCGCAAGGATGCCTTTGATGTTCATCCATCCGGTATTCGTGGAGCTGTGGCAGTTGCGGACTGTTGCGACACTTTGCTTTAGTCGATTCCTATCCTTGTATATCTAGATCGGGTTTCAGCTGTATATTGAGTTAGTATTCAAGTGTTGTAGCTTAACACTTTCATATTTCATTTCTCAGATTATTGTATTGTCTGTTACCCGACAACATATTCGGGTATTTTATTTGTTATTTGTATTGCACACTTGTATATATTGGAGCTTGCACTCTTCACTCATCATAGTTAGATGTATATTGTTGGTTGAGTTGCATTATTGGTTTTGTTGTTGTTGTTAAATAAAAAGTTTAAAATTTTTTGACAATTCGCTTTTAATGATTATGGGTAGTTATCCTTATATTATAGTGTTGTATGTTGATGTTGAGACTGTACCATCTGAGATACCTGATTTATGTAGTATAGGGCTGGCCACCCGTTATTATTTAGAGCGGGTTGTCACAATTTACCACTTAAGATGAGAACCTGCACACCTAAACACACCATCAAACGTATAGGGGATATAAAAAGTGAATAAATAAATTACCCCCCTTTGTCTAACATGACCTGCTTGAGAAAGTCGCGTCTCCCCCTAAGATAGATATCTTAAATTAAAAGGTTTAGATACTATTTCTCCCCCTTTTTTGTTCGGAATAGTCAAAGATAAAATGCATATAATAACTTCTTTCTCCCCAATTAAAGTAAATTCTCCCCCTAAATAAAACAAGGGTTAAGCATAATGAAAAACAATTATATCATGCAATGGTGTATAGAGGTACAAGAACAATGAAGCAACAAGGCATTAAATGATCAACTAATCCACACAAAGATTAATAGATACCAACGACGATGCCATTATAAGAAGATATCATTTAGATTGTACTAATTTAAGCATAGGATATCAATAGCAACCAAATGGATACTTATAGCAACATGAAGCTTACAAGGACTAGAGGACAAAGCAAAGACTCAAAAACAAAAGAAATACCATATATATATATATATATATATATATACAAGCACATGCACACACACGCACATATACATAGGTATAAACACCACAAAGGACACAAAATACAAAACTCTCCACACTTATATTGCATAAATGTGAATAACCATGTGGTAAACGAATTGAAGGGGTGTGAACTAGAGATAATAAAATTATGACCCAGTCACTTAAAATTGTTCAAGGAGTTATATTTGATTGCAAACTTTATCAAACATAGATTTAGCCTTACATGATAAGAAAAATGAACTGAAAGAATAAACATGCACAATGCATACATGCCTAAAATTTAATTGATTCTACAAACCAATAGAGTCATGAAAAAATAAGCATGACTAATATACATTGACATTGTGCAAACTCGTTGATATTTCTATCCAACTCTCTCATACATAATAATTCTTTTTCTTTTCTTTTGAATGAACATACCAACTAACCAATATATGCCTTGGCTACTTTTTACAATGTCACACTTTTTTAGGCCTTATCCAAATTCTATGGGTCTTGGCTATTTTTTCTCAATGCCACACTTTTTAGATCCTTTACGTGCACCCTCACATATTTTTTATAATTCACATAAATCTGACGTGCAATGGTTATTACATGCACAAATCCCCCATAGTCGTAGAAACATGTAGATGACAAAATTGAGAGGAGAACATCTCACTTAGCTCAAATATTCATGTGAAGTTAAAGTTCAAAGATCTCGTGCATATGTGTGATAGACATATGAAAGAGAATTCAAAAAGCAACTCAAAATCAAACTTCTCCAAGCAAGCATAATAAAGAACATTTTAAGAATTGAAATTCATAACCAAGAGTTCTAGCCACATGGAAGCGAGGGAATTATATTGGATTCAAACACAAGTATATACCACATAACATGTATGAAACTAAGATATACACAAAAAATTGTTTTTGAGTTTTTAAAAATTTTAAACAAACATAAAAAAAATAACTCAAAAGACAAACTAAATCTTTTTGTATTTATAAATAAGACGAAATAAAGAAATAAAGAAAATATAAAAGATACAAATATCATAATTCTAGCACAATTTATATAATAAGGTATAAACTAGATTATGACAAATAAGCATACATCTAATAAACAATTATCATGAAGCATAAAAGGTAGTGTATGTAAACAACACTAACACAATCAACCTTTAGATTGAGCAAGGGAGGAATCATGTGCAAGTACATGAGAATCATAAACTCTATCGTGTAAAGCCTACAAAAGTCTCCTAACCCATATGAGATAAACATGACACTCTTGGGATTTAGTGACCTTGGCGACTCTACCCATCGACTTTCTAGGACCATTTTTAAGATTAAAATAAAACTTCCTAAGGTGCCTCCTCCAATCACAATGTGTGCAAGTGAAAACACGGCGTGAAGTGTTACCTAAGGATTGATCTTTTCTACTCACCCTAGACGATTCTCTTAAATATATGTTTTGGCTTTATTAGCAGAAGAATTTTGAGTATCGAAGCCAATACCACACATGTCATCTTTGATTTCGACGGTTCCTAAGATTTTATCTAATTTTTTTTACCTACACTCCAAATCAAATTTAACCCGACTTAAGTCTTTCAATTTCACTTCAAGTTCCACTATTTGGGACTCAAGTAAACTCCTACTCTTTTCAAACTCGAGAAGCTCTTTCTTCAAAGCCTCCATTAAACCTCTAACATACTCTAACTTCTCTTGAAGAGTTCTCTCACATGCCTTCAGATCTTCAATTAGAACACTCTCATCACTCGTAATGACACATTCTCTCATTTTTTCTTCTAACTTCATGTTTTCCCTTTTTAGTTTCAATAACTTTGTATATAACTCTCCAAAAGCTACTTGAAGTTCACTCTCCTCTACCTCTTTGTGATTCTCACTCTCCTCTTCACTTTATTTACCATCAAACTCATGGGATTCACAAACAATGGACTTAGAAGTGTCACGTGTTAATTTATCCTCAATGTAAGACTTTGCTCTATTGCTCACATGAATAGCCATGAATGAGGTAAAATTATGCTCAATGGGGGAATCGGGTCCCTCTTTTGGTTCACTATCACTAAGGCTAACATTATATGAAATCGGTCTCTTTCCCTCCTACCTCAAACTTCTTATAGTCATTTTTAAGTTTCTCGTTATTAATCTTAAGAAATTTTCTAAACTTCCTAGCAAACATAGCCATATCTTCCGAGTCAATCTCAAACTCATAATTCGAAACAAATGTTTCCTCCTTATGGGCTTTCAAAGCTATGCCCTTATCTTTCCTCTTCTCATTCTTAGAGGGAAACATGTCAAGTTCATAGGTTTGTAGGTCACCTAAAATCCCTTCATGTTTCATAGAGTCTAAAGTGCCTAAAGAATTTAAAACAGTCACCTTTGGAATAAATCTATCGGATAAAGACCTCAAAATTTTATTTACAACACGGTTGTCGGGTATATTTTCACCCAAATTAAAACATGAGTTCACAATATCAGACAATCTTGCATAGAACTCATCAAAAGTCTGACTTTCTATCATCTTAATGGTTTCAAATTGAGTGGTGAGGTTTCGGAGTTTAAAAGCTTTAACGACACTTATTCCCTCATGGGTGAGTTGGAGTATAGATAAACAAGATTTTTTGTATGCCGTTGTAGAAAAGCCTTTCTAATAAAATTCTTCATTACCTATAAAAAAAATAACATAAACTCGTTTAGAAGTAAGCAAGGGTGTCACTCCAACTCTAAGGAGTGAAACACAAGAAAAGTCATGCAATTCATTTTTTTTATTATTATTTTTCTAGATTTTTTTAATTATTTTAATATTAAAACAATTTGTGATGATGGTGAATTAACTAAACTAAATGAGAGCAAGTAATAAAATAAGAATAAAAATGTAAATAAATACTAAAAAGTGTGTGACGAAACTGAGTGAAATATAACTAAAAAATGTAAAATATGAGATGAGTGAGGAAATAAAAGTGAGGGCTAATAAGAGATGAGATTATACCATATATTCTAGTGATCTTATTAATTAATTCATTCAAAATAATTGCCCCAAGTTAGCGTCAAAATTATAAATCAACTCTCGTCACAAATATAATTAATAACCTTTTAGAAAATTAAATTCAACACTCCTACAACTCTTGAAAAGTAGATCTAAACTTCATTCAATGAATCACCCGCTAGGATCAATTCATCAAAATTCATATAAATCATAGAAAATAAAATTTAGAGTAGAAATTCAAGGTATAATACCACACTTGAGAAACCATATCTCTAATGCAATTCTAAAATGAGTATTATACCTCGAATTTCAATTTTCTCTTGAAAATCATTTACCCTCTCTCGAGGCATAAATCAGACTGCAAAGATATATATCAAAGGGACAGTTAGTATAAATAAACTAATTAAAGTGAGGTTAACATCAAATAATGGGATCACTCCACCCCTTGAAAGGGGTTTCTAGACTAACATGGTGATAAAACATAACAAATGTAATACTATCAACAAAACAAAGCATGAAGTTTAAAAAAATAGAGATAAGATAACAAATCTTAGAATCAAGATTCCTTGAATTGTAAGTTGTACTCTAAACTCTTCAATGCAATCCGAACTCTCACAATTTAATCCTCGCAAATTCTCTAAATAAAATTAAAAAATAATAATAAAGAAAACTATTTACAAAGGTGTTTATCTATTTATTTTATTTCTCTACTTATCTTTTAGGTCTCACTTTAGGGTTTTCTCTATATATATTCAAATGGGCCTTCCTTGGTTTTATAGGAAGATGAAAGTGGCTAGGGATAATATTGGAAGAATAAAGTGAAAGTGGTTTAATGAGGTATAAGTGTGGGGGTAATTTTAGGAATGAGGGATAGAAGGTATTTTAAAACATGTGGCTAGATTTTGTGTGGAAGATTCGTATATGATAAATGGGTTTAGAATTAGGTTTGGAGTAAATAGGGATGAGTGGGTCTTGGATTAAAATGGGTTGGGGTAGATGGGTCAAAATAGGTTGAGGCAAGTGTAATCCGGGTAGAGCTGCCTTTGGGTTCGAAGTTGGAAATGGGTTCAAGGTAGAGATGGGTCTAGGATGTAGGCAGGTCCAGTGTTTGAATTTCGGGAATAAGAGCTCGGGTCTTGAGGTATTAGTTTAGATTCATGGGTCAGTAGGGAACTGGGTTGATGATGGTTGTCGGGTAAGGAGGATGTAGGTGGATCGTATGAGGTTAGAGGGTTTCGAGTTCAACTTCTGGTTGGAACTTCGAGTGGAGTAGCAGGGTTAGAGGTGGGTCGAGTAGTTGATACCATGGGCTAAATTTCGGGTCTAGGTATGGCTCGTTGGAATGGGGCAGGGGCGTGGGAACTGGTTAAGGGATTTCATCTTGGGCAGGTCCGGGTGTCTGATCCGATTTATATGGATTTTTTGATGTTCCGGGTTTTGGATGGTACGAGAGTTTGAAATGGGTATAACAGGAGGTTTGGGAATGTTAGGTACTGGCAGGTGGACAAAAACATTTTTGGTTTTGTGGGTTTTAAAATGGAATTGGGTAGCGAGGTTGAGTTAATGGAGGTTAGGAGAGAGAGTGGGTGAGAGTAAAAAAGATGATAGGAGATGTTAGGGTGTGGTGAGGTGTATGGGGATAGTGTATGTGTGAGTATTTGTTTGTACCTAAAAACAATAAAATTAAGGCAACTAAAACTTAAAATAAAATAAATAAAATAGAATAAAAATTCTAACCTGTACAAAAAACATTTATAAGTCTAAGAAAAATGAAACTAAAACTACCTAAGACTCAAATAATAATAATAAAAATAAAAAACAAGTAAAATAATAATACAACTAAACTAATAATATAGAAACTAAAAAACTAAAAATGATAAAAATATAATAACTACGCACACCTATAATATTTACTTAAAATAATAAAACACTAAATAAAATAAAATAAAATAAATAAAAATGGATCGAGAATTATAGAAAATAATAAATATAAAAAAATACACAAACACACACACACACAGAGAGAGACTACGGGTTATTTTAGGGTAGGCTAGGGGGTATGGGCTTGGTTCGGAATAGATTTAGGCTACGAGAGTTGAGTTTAGCAGTTTTAACAGCATCTTTGTTGCCTTTTACCTTGATATAATGCTTTTGAATCCGCTAACGGCATTTTACCTACAAGATAAACTTGAAAGCGTATAAGACCCATTTTACCGAAAATTAACAATTAAAAATTGTCTATTTGGGGTATTATTTAAACACTTTTGGGTTCTTATCAAGTATATCCCATGCCTCCTTAGACCTCTCACATGTCATAATCTGGCGAAATTCTTCCATTGTGACCACATTAAAAGGAGAATTTAAACCTAGAGAATTAAAGTTTGCTAACTTAAGTTCAGTCTCACTCCATCTTTCTACGGGTTTAGGTACATGAACCTCTCCTTCTAGAAATGTTGGTGGGGACCACCCTCTAACTACCAATAGACAAACCCATTTATTTTAGGATTTAAGCGGCGACCTCATACGCAATTTCCACCTTTGCCTAGTTGATAACTCCGGAATCCACCATAGTCTTGGAATCCACCGATGGGGCAAATTAACCTCCAACAACACACAAAGCCTTTCTCCATATGCACACCATGAAACAACAAACATGGACTCCTCTATAGGAAACTTCTTATTTCGGAGTAGATATGAAATTCGGTGCTAACAAGATGATCTCAAATAAGAATATATATTAAAACTTGGATCATGATAAACTATGGGAGTAAACTTTATGTTTTGGTAGAAATTAAACCATAAAAATTATCAACACAAAAGGGACTTTTTGGATGAAGAATTTTTCTCTCAAAAGATCTTGGAAAGTGTCAAAGCGTCCCATAAAAAACTCTGTTCCTGCACATATTAAAACTGGTAAAAATAAATTGGGGTAATGGGAAGTTAAAATTAAAACTGACGAAAAATTGCTAAAGTGCCCAGGTCGTTCGAACGACTTTGTTCAAATGAGATTACTAAAGAGAAAATAGCATAATCTTGTTTAAACTAGTTCGTTTGAATGAAGTCTTTCTAACAGCATTTCTAACTAAAAAACTGAGAAAATAAATGATTCTCGTTAGATGGTTTGTTCGAACAACCTGAGAATCTTATTTGAACGAGATCCCAGTTTCGTTCGAATGACTTTTCAAAAAATTGAAAATTTCTTTTAAAACCCAAAAATGTTTATGATAAGTTTTAAAAATATTTTCTGGGAAAACATATAATCATTTTGACAAAAGAAATATAAAATAACACCCATAAAAATATCCAAGTCTCTCTATATATTAAATTCATTCATACCTTTAGAGACTTTGGACAAATTGTGAGGTTGATGATGATAAACATGGGACGACAAATCGGTAATGATGATATCTTCAATTTAGTCTTGGTCGCTACGTCTTCAACCCAAACATCATAGGCATGAAAGGATACACTAAACTTCTATCATATGACTCAATTTATTTTGTCCGGAATTAAGCTAATACTAACAAATTAACTCAATTGGAAATTTATCCTTACATTCATTAGAGGCTATAACAGTATTCACTACCCCTAGAGAGCGAGACTCCAAGTATCTACTCATGTGCTCGATGGGGTTTTCATCATCATCGGATTCTTCTTCTACTCGTCTCTCATCTTCCAACTGCAATTGAGCCAGTTTGAAGGTACATTCCTTTAGAGATTCCTAATAGTCTTCCTCGAGGATCCATCATTCCCTTAATAGTTTCTCGGCTTCTTCGTCAAAGGCATTAGTCATGGTTGCCTCATGAGCTGGTATAGGGTTATCATTCACATTGCCTTGGGGTAGTTCAATATCCCATTTCTTCACATGATGGTCAATCGACCTCCTTAACAAAACACATACCCTAGTTGGGTGGTTCACTTTGTTATGTAGCGCACAAAAGTCTGGCTTCTCTCTGTCTTCTCGAGACACCTCTGCCGTACTACCTTTAACTATTATGTAAAGTATATCGCGCATGAGGAGGTCCTAGAGGACTAATGCTTATTCCACTATTCATGGTAGAACGGAGGTCCTTTTCCTTATCTAAACTCCTCGTATTGTCCCTATCGCTTCCTCCTTGACCACCACCTCCTTGTAATCTTCATCTGTCATCGGTGTAGTTTACCCTTAGGGGTACTCCCCTCCTCAAGTTGTATGATGTACTTAACAACAAACTTTCCATGGCAAGTGGAGGTGGCGTGCTTTTTACCACTAGAGCAATATTTCTTGTTGCCTTTAAAAATGAAGCAAATGTGCTTTTGCGTGTCTCATTGATCAGGTGGAAAATAAACTTGGGCAGTATCCCTTTAACACAAACTTGTAAAAGTGTATCTTCTCGTGCTTCCTCTTTCAAATCTAGAGAGCATTTGCAAAATCTTCAAATGTAAGCAATAACATCCTCCCCCGACTTTTGTTTCTCGGGAGCCAGCTGCATGAGTGTAAACTCGTCTTTGGCCAAAAAGAACTTTTGCACAAACAACATGTGAAATTCCTACTAAAAGGCCTTGCTCCCTGGCGCCATGTGGGAGTACCACGTATAAGCCTTTTCTATTAGGAATTTTAAGAACTCCCTCAGTCTTAACTATTTGTTATTACATTAAGCCCCTAGGATCTTGATGAATCATTTCATATGTTCTTTGGGATTGGCACCTTTTCCTGTGTATTTTTCAAAGACGGGTGGAATATACCCTACTAGATATGATTCATTATTATACTCCTTTAGTTATGGAGTACAGAAATCATCATAAACTGAGAAACTATCTCCTTCAGCTTTGAACACCACTATGAACTTCAAGAGCTCGTTTTTCATATCCTCCGTGATAGAGGGTGGAGAACTGGTTAATAGTGGTACCACAACACCAGGACTTATTGACACAGTCAGTATACTCCCTTCTACATTAGTGGTTGCTGTCAACATTGCACGTGTCGGACCTACACCCGAACAGTTGTTCCCGTAGCCAAGGTTGGGGTAACCATTGGTGGAGAAGTGGGAAAAACTTTATTAAAAATGGGCAAGGAAGCTCCTTCTGTAACAGAGGGAGCTAGTATTCCTGTTGGCGACATCAGGAAGGAGTTTGATCCTCCGGTAACTCCCAACATTGCCTAAGCCCTAGGATTTTTTATCAACTCTGCAAATAGGCCCATGAGTCCCATCATTTGCATTGGGCCTATTCTTACTATCATGTCGGCCATCTCTGTCACACTCATAGCACCCGAGCTAGGATTCGCTCATTCCATTCTCGTTCATTCGGGTAATATAATGAGATCTACCTCCTCTTCACACTGAATGTCATCAAAATCAATATTCTTGGCAATGTTATCCTCTGGAATCTTTTCAAAAGAGAATAACTCCCTAGCGGAGTCGCCAAATGTAAGATGTTAATTCTTAGAAAATGATTATTATCAAGTGAGTCATAATCCCTTATTAAAACCTTGATTAATGCTCAAGGTTATGTTTAATAATGATAATAAATAATAGTGAAAGGGGCGATAATATTAAATACTCAAGATGGTATTAAATGACGTCTCTTAGACTAAAAATGCACTATGAACACGATAAATAAGTAGAAGCAGCAAACAACTTCGACAGAAGGAGAAAGATCAATCACTCTTGTCACACTAAAGGCATGGCAGAACTTTTCGCTCAATTAATACTCAATGATAGTGGTATCAATGGAAATAAAGGGAATGCTAGGATAATAAATGTTCTCACGGAAGCTCTTATGTATGAGAAAAATCCAACAACAATTCTAGGTTCGATTGTCATCCTTGTAAACTATTTGGTTGATCTATTTATATGAACGCAAGGTCACTCGAGTGGCCTCGTTGGCATTAAATGTTCTTGACTAATATTAAATGCTAAATTACTGTGGCATCAATGTCAGAGATGTTGCATTAAATGCATAAGATGTTGTGTTTTGGCGGGAAATTGCCTCACGCCTATAAAGCATGATGACATTAATAGGGATGTGACGTGCCAACACATAGGTTTATGTTATAACATCTAGATGGTACAAGTTCATCCAATAATCCTTCCATCCTACGGATAAACCCAATTAAGTGTTTCTACTTTCAGCTCCTAAATGTCATGACGTCATGAAGTGGGTGAATAGTGACCTACACCAGATATGTGGTTACATCAATAAAATAGATGATTTGCCAAGTTGAGGCTGCTCGTATGGAAGTAGATCAATCACTAAGTATACTTTTTCTTGGCTAGGAATTATATCCAGATGATCATCTGGGACTGGGGTCCCTCGAGGAGGTTCCCCATCGACTATGGTAGTTCGAGCAACTTTTTGTGCTAAACGAAGTTTTACTTAACTGTGCAAAGAGGATTGGCAACCCAACATTATGTTGATCTCAATCCTTGAAACAAAATCCTTCTGAGGTTTCCAAGAGGAAATTGTTCAATTGATCAAGTAAGCTCTCACATGCCCTTCCATGCATGGTCCTCAGAGGGTACCGAACGTCCTTGCCTATATTTCAAAGTGAACTTTTACAAGTGTAAATAAATATATGAGTACATAATACTTCTTATATAAATATCATCTTTTGAATATCCTTGACATCTGTGGGAGGTCCCTCGATCCGTCTCTGTAGGTGGTCCTTCGAGCAGCCTCTGGCTTTATTTTCTTGTTAGTCTTATGCTAAGTACAAAGTCATTTCACCTAATCAACCTTGTATGAGGACCCCCACTACACACTTTGATTTTTCAAATCCAAACCCATCGATGTTTTATGATCATGTTATCAAACGTCTAAGATTACATCACATGTCCGTATGCCACTAGAGTTTATTCTACATATCTAAATATAGGAATGAGGGTTTTTGGATGATAGTGGACACCGAGGGAAGTAAATCTTGTTATGTTGAGCTTTAGTGGATCTGCACCACTTGTTGTTATCAATAAGGAAGGAGATACAACTGTGATACTTAGTGGTGTTTAGTTATAACAGTACTAAAAAGGGGTTCTGCCTTAAAGGGCTTATTTCCTCCTATCCTTTTTCGCTATTAGTTGTGTTCACTTTAGATTCAATATCTTCCATGTTTAGTTTTATTTTATTAATTAAGATAAAATTGGATTAAATTGAATTTGGCTTGTTAATGACTTAATCTACTATTTTTATATTTGATCATATAATCAGACCACTCTACAACACATGAACATGTTTTTAAACATCTTTAGACAATCATCTAGGTTCAAGAACATCAAATTCAAGACTAAAACTTAAGGATTCAAACTTTTGAACTTAAGTCATTGCTAAACCATCTTAGGTCTTGTTCATTATCAATTTTGGCCTTCATCCTCAGATTAAAATGGGGATAATTCGTAGTAATGAAGTTTTATTCCAAGACATCAATTATATTTCATACTTACGTCATTTAATCCATGAATTTCAGCGTTTAATCATCGAGGTAAAAGTATTCAATGTAGGGCAACTTCATATCATTCCTAATTAATCCAAATCATTAGTATAATCAAACTAATATCTAAACATGGTTTAAAACTCAGATTTGTAACAGGGAAAAGACATATTATAAATTAATTACAGATTTATAATGAGGATTACAAGATATTCTTTCCTGAACATCGAAGAACATGTGGTCGTAGGCTTTGATCCTTGTGGTTTGTCGTCTTTGGACTTTTCTCTGGTTCTCCTAAAGACACATGGCATCTAGGATTTTCTTCTACCTTTTGAATAAGGACAATTAGTAACTCTTAAACTGATTTAAAAACTCAAATTCCCTCACCTATAATAAATGCCTATTTTTGTGCCCCAAAATGGGTTCAAAATAGTACACGGATTGTTGACCCGAATCTCATCGTAAGGATATACCTGCACTTGGGACCAATTTAAAGTGATAAAATACTTAAACAACTATCTGTGTCACCCCAGAGTCCAATCTAAACGATATTACCCACAACACACGATAATACCTCATAGCATAAATAAATTACTAATTTAATTATTTTACGCATACACATAGTCCACAATCATATCATTAATTAATAATTCCAGACACACATTACAAAAATCACGCCGTACAAAAAATTTAATTATTATCTAATCATTCCAATTTATTATTACCAATCCACACCAGTAATAATTAGTCCTACGTATTAATTTAATTCTCACTTAACAAATAATAAATATAGTCCACGAAAATACGAGGGTATTACATTCTCTCCTTTTAGCAAAGGAATTTTTAATCAAAATTCTCTAAAGCATAACATCAAATCATAACCCACACAAATATAACAGGATTATACACAACTAGTCTGTAACCATATATCACGGGATAAAAGAAAAAGTCTCACATATGTCTACCTGGGTGCCCATGCACCCTGTACCACGTGTACACACGCACAACATTCCATACATATAACACATATATACATCCAAACGTGAACCACACGTTCAATGTATAACTATAAAGTAAATGTATACTCGAATACCCTAATAATCATGACTCAATTATTCTTTAGATTGTAAGGCCATGATTTATAAATGTCCGGGGTAGAATCTAGGAATTTTATGTTTTCCCTAGATCACAGCTTGTATGTTTGATACCGCTACATTCAGCACGTCAACACGATCATCCACTACGGCCTTGATCCGAATCCATGCATCCATCATCCCATCATCTTCACAAGTGCATCATGCTTCATGCAACGTGCTGCTCAACTCTTTCCCACTATTCCACTTCGTATTATTGGTAAAATGATTTATTGTAGTTGTTTATATTTGCATAAATATTTGGGAATTTTTTCAGAAAATATTTTTCGAAGTCTGATTTGTTTTATCAAAAGCATAAATTTTTCTAAGTGTAGAAGTGGAGTGACTCGATCGACGAGCTCATTCAAACGACATAGCATTGTCGTTCGAGCGAGATAGGCATGTCGCGTAATCTCGTTCGAGCGACACCTGTCCTTTGTTTGAGCGACATGCTTATCTCGTTCGAATGACGGCGCCGCCTCGATTTTTGTATAAATACCTGGTTTCATTCTACACATTTTCCAAGTCTTTTTCACACACGATTTCTACGATTAACAGCCTAGAAAATAGACTTCTTTTTTTAAGGTTTTATGCCTTCTTTATTCACATAAACACTCCCATCTATGTATGTGAATTGTTAAACCTTCAAGAGGATTGTTTTTACTCATTTGCAGTAATTTGTGGAGAAGCCGTCTTCTTCTTCATTGTTGTCCACCTGGAGTTCTTGCGGGAGATTTCAGGCGATGACATCAAAACTGACACCTGAGGGTATTTCCTATGTCACTCTTATTTTCATTGTAATCCGTGTAACTGTCTCTTAAAAATTATAGTGAAAATAAAAAGGTTTTGCCCCTTTGGGGGATTTTTCTTCATTTGTGTGTTTTGTTTGTGATTGACTGTTCTTGCATGATCATATTGATTTCAATCACAACTAGATGCATGTTTTAGGATTTAATTGAAAAAACTGAGTTTAATTAAATAATTTCTTAATTTGAACAAAATCGCACTCTTCAAATTGGTATTAGTGCGGGTTACGCTAATTTATCGCGTGATCCTCATTTTTCAAGGATTTTTTTTTATAAAATTTGACTTCTCACGTCGTCAAATTGGTATCAGAGAAGGTTGCACTAATTTATCGCGTATTTTCAGCAAAATTTGTGTGATATTGATTTTTTTTAAATCACTTTTGTGAAAGATCGCAATTTTTCCGATAAAGCACTTATCTAATCGGATGCCCCCCTTTGATGACACGAGTCAGAGTTTTGATGATATAAATCGTTTGAATTTGACGTTTACTAAAAGAATTGACTTTTTGGAAAAAGAAAATTCTCGTTTTAAATCCGCGATGGATCTTTTGTAAACGGCTCAAAATCAAAGAGATTTTTATCGTGAAAAATTTGTTTCCTTGGACCATGACTTTGTTGCTTTAAAATTGTCCAAGAAGGAGAGTGATGATAGGGTCCTATTTTTACAAAAATAATTAAAGGACCTTAAAAATTCGATGGTTTGTATTTGTGCCAAAGAGGATAAAAACATTTTAGTCAATGAGTTTGTGGCACGTGAAGAGACTCTTAGGAAAAAGTTTTCTTTAATTGAGAGGGAGAGAGATAACGTTCTAGGTTTGACTGATAATTTGAAGAAGGAGTCCCTCAAATTGGAAGAGAGTAATTCTTTTCTTGAGTCAAAAATTTTGAAGTTAAAAAATGATTTGACAGACTCGAGTAGGTTTGATAGTGATTGTAATGGCTTATCTTATTCTCATGATTCTAGTGCTAAAGCTAAAACCATTATTTATTTTAGAGGGTCAACTGTTCCCATGGACATTAGAAAAGGTCAATCCATAGGTGTCGTTCCATCCGTTTACACATGTTCATATTGTGGTAAGAAAGGTCACCTTAGGTGTTTTTGTTTTGATCTGGGAAAAAGTCCTAGGAAGTTTATGTCTAGTGTTCCCTTGGTTCGTAAATCCCCCACACGACGTTTCACATCTATTTGGGTTAGGAAATCACTTTTAGAGGCACTAGATTTTAGACAAGTTGATTCTCGTTTGCTTGCACATGACTCTTCTCTTGCCATATCATATAGATGATTGTGTTCGCATGCTTGTCATACACTAGTTTTTGTTTCATGATATTTATGTTTGCTAGCGTTGTGACATCTACTTTTTGTATAAATTTTTGCTTTTGAAAAATTTTTGAAAAATACAAAAAAGATTTTATTTTGATAATTTTTTTTGAAAAATCTCAAAAGTATTTGTGTATTTTATGTACACCTTTTATGGATGAGCATTTAAGATAGCCAAGTCACAAATTTCATTCCATTTATCTATGAGACAGTTTGATAGTGATTTGAGACGCTACATCATTGCATCCATGTGCTTTACATTATTTGGAGTCATTGAGATGTAATTAAGTGTTACCTCTTACATCTTTGACTCATGATTTCTTTTATTGCACACATGCACAGTTTTATTTGATTATTGTACTTGTCTATCATATTTTGGCTTGAGTGTTTCCATCTCAATTATGTCTATACCACGAATCATATGCGATAAAACTTGACAAGATTGGAATGCATGTAAAAAACATTTTGGTGAGATTGTGTGGTATTTTGAAGGGCTACGAATGGTACTTATCTATCCTTTACGATTAAGCCATTGTTATATCGGACCTAAAAATTTGAGAAATTTTATTATCCGGGGTCCAAAGAGGTTAAAAGAGCCCAAAAAAATTTAAAGGCAATAAAAAGCAATACATGCAGAATTGGGCCATTAGGTTTCACCATCAATTCTCCAAAGTTTGAGAATTTAGATCACCTATATTCAAAATATAAATCCGAGGGAGTTTGGTTGGAGAATTTAAACGGGTTTGCACTTCCTTGAAAGTCCTGAAAAAGCATTAAATCTTTTTGGACGTTATTGGTGTGGAAATCACTTTGAGCTTTGATTTGCTGATTTTATTGAGTCAATGTCTCATATTTCCATCTTTTTACACCTAAGGAAGATGTTGAGTTCATTCGTTAGGAGTATTCGATATTAATCGTGCCCATATGTCATGTTTGTATGCATTGATTTTCCTATCGAATTTTATCACACCCCTACATTTACGCTATCATCGGCTTGTTTGTTTTTGTGTTCTTTCATGGTGTGATTCTTTGTTGTATATTTTGTGTGAAAATTTTTGAAAAATTCAAAAATAGAAAGTTTTTTGCCATGTGACATTTTCCATATTTATGCTTCTCATATCTGTCTATTTGGGGACATCATAAAAGGGGGGAGAATGACTTATGGGGGAGAGTTTTGTTAATTTATCAATGATTTGCTTAAACTTAATTGATCTTTGATTTTCGCATATCATTATATTTCAAACTGTAGCATGTCACGGGTTTCTGCTTTATCTCATGTGTGTAGGTATAAATTGATATTTATTGGATTGCACACCCTGATGAGAAAAGTTTTGGAAGTTTTTGAAGAGCTGAAGATTTGACGATGTTGAAGTTTGATTGAAGACATGTCATTTAGTATTCTTAGTTTGAGGGTTTAATGGGGATATTATCTTGTATGTCATTTGTTTTATGGAGATTGCATAATTCGTATTTTTTATGTATGTACCGGCATAGACATAGGGGGAAGATTTGTAAGGACATGATTTTATAAATGTCCGAGGTAGAATCTAGGAATTTTATATTTTTCCTAGATCACAATTTGTATGTGTGATACCGCTACATTCGGCACCTCAACACGATCATCCATGACGGCCTTGATCCGAATCTATGCATCCATCATCCAATCATCTTCACACGTGCATCATGCTTCATGCAACGTGCTTTTCAACTCTTTCCCACTACTCCACTTCGTATTATTAGTAAAATGATTTATTGTAGTTGTTTATATTTGCATAAATATTTGGGAATTTTTTCAGAAAATATATTTTCGAAGTCCGATTTGCTTTTATCAAAAGTAAAATTTTTTCTAAGTGTAGAAGCGGAGTGCCTCAATCGACGAGCTTGTTCAAACGACATAGCATTGTCGTTCGAGCGAGATAGGCATGCCGTGCGATCTCGTTCGAACGACACCTATCCTTCGTTCGAGAGACGTGCTTATCTCATTCGAACGATGTCATCGCCTCAATTTTCGTATAAATACCTGGTTTCATTCTACACGTTTTCCAAGTCTTTTTCACACACAATTTCTGCGATTAATAGCCCAGAAAATAGACTTCAATTTTAAGGTTTTATGCCTTCTTTATTCACATAAACACTCCCATCTATGTATGTGAATTGTTAAACCTTCAAGAGGATTATTTTTACTCATCTGGAGTAATTTGTGGAGAAGTCGTTTTCTTCTTCATTATTGCCCACCTGGAGTTCGTACGGGAGATTCCAGCCGACGATATCGAAATCGACACCTGAGGATATTTCGTATGTCACTCTTATTTTCATTGTAATCCGTGTAACCGTCTCTTACAAATTATAGTGAAAATAAAAAGGTTTTGCCCCTTTGGGGGATTTTTCCTCATTTGTGTGTTTTGTTTGTGATTGATTGTTCTTGCATGATCATATTAATTTCAATTACACCTATATGCATGTTTTAGGATTTAATTGAAAAAACTGAGTTTAATTAAATGATTTCTTAATTTGAACAAAAGTGCACTCTTCATAGATTACCCTACCCATTAAATAAGTGATGTGTGTTGGCTTTAAACCATATAATATCTCGTTGCTCAATGCGTTATATCCACACAAGTAATGTGTAGCTTATTAAACCAAATGTCATAGAGTCCAGTCATCTCTCAACCCCCGACACTTACAAAGATTCTTGAATGGGACTTCTCGCAAATGAATTCCAAATAAGGAACCCTCATGATACTCTATTTCCTACACCAGCCAGTTGTCAAGATTCGTTAGACTAAGACCACTCACGAAACAATACATTAACCACACAAATCTTAACTTGTGAAAATTCTAACAAAAGTCTCACCCCTACTAAGAGTGATTTCAACCCCCTTAAGTTAACTAAATTAATAATGCTAAAAACATCCTGATTTTCTCCGACATCAAGTAAGATACCCTCAACCCATCCTTAAATCCAAAAGAGTGCTTAACCTCTATTAAACCTCTGAACATTTAACCACTATAATAAGGGTCTACTATCATGAGTTACCCTAACAACGTCATTATGCTAACACCATACGTCACTATATACAACTTCATATAACCGACGTCGTCACTAGACATAAAATTCTCAAAATAAACAAAACCTTTACAATAAATATACTTCTCATTACTCATATCCTTACATACTATGATAAATTTATCATCGATTAACCATCGCATGTACCCATCCTATAAAGTATTACACCACTAGGATATATCCCATATAAGTACTCCGATCTCGAAATCACCTCCAATAGGCATACCCATGTCGTAAGTCAAAATCGTTTGCATCATCACATTAACTATGAAAATCCACACTAGGGAATTTCCACATCCCAAGGATAACCAACAAAACACCTAAGGTGTTTATAGAACCCATCAACCATACGGAATCTTTCCTAGCTTGCAAATAAGTAATGGAAATGTAAGGGACACTTACACTCCCACCATTATCTAACATCTAGGGAAGAATATACACAATCTACCCATACACAATAAATATCATAGTCATTTTCATATGGAATGATGTCTTCCACCACAACACCATATTCTAGTGAACATAAACTCATAATCCACGTGATTGAATCAACAGTCAATCCATATATAAAGAGATAACTCTCAGCAAAACCATTATGCCAAATAAGGTACATCACTGTACAATATAAAAACATTATGAACATAGCGCTCCATTATATCCCTAACCCACGAACTATGTCAAAAGCCAATCTAAAATTCCCACATCGTGCATTCACTCTCAATAGCGCGTTGCTTCCTGAATCACGTAAAACCAATTACTTTAACCTTGGTGTTGGTAGTAATACCCACTATTAAAAAAAATATATGAACCTTAACTGAACCATCTTGGGTTCTACACTACTATTCCCATAATCCACATTCGGCCACCTACCATCACAGGGTCAAACACAACACGTCTTAAAAATAGGAATCACAATTATCATAAGAGCTCTTTCTCTCATCTCAACCCGTTATTTCATAACTCTCTTCTACTTTCCCCTAACTGATTCGTCTCAACTCGAACAAAAAGGAAAATAAAAACTCTCCTCTCCAATTTACACTCACTCGGGTGTACAGCTAATTATTTTTAATTAGCCTCCATCTTATATTCTGTAACCACACGGCGACCCTACTTCTAGATCAAAACACTCTCATATTATCATTACTTTAATCACAAATGAATTTAATAACATAAATGAACCTTTCTCAAATTTGGACACAACACCAATTTCACTCTCTAAAGGGAATTAATCCATACACATATTTATCATCAAAATCATTATATTTTCTAATACACAACAATCCATTTCCCTCTCTCTTAGATGAAAAAATTCATAAGGTCATTCTACTAGCATAAATTTCCATCACAATCTATATTACCATAAGCTTTACCCCAAACTCCTTCAAACTCAAATTTCTTAATTTCTACAAAAATGTACTCAATGTGAAATGCATTCACTAACTTCTATTTGCAAAGTGTCCAAGTTGCACACTTTACCCTCAAACATGATAATTTCCCATAATCATACTCACGGTGGTAGTGAACCCTTTTATCCAACCACTCATTCTATACTTAACCACTAACTCTCCACAAACTTCATTCTCATACTTTTCTAAGATCTAATACTCCTCAAGGCTTTCCAATCCTCAACCACCATTGTCCTGACCAACAAAAAAATATTTTAGTTCGCACTGAGTTGCTGGTGTGGTTGTCTCTTTTCTGATAGGTTTTTAATAAAGCAATAGTAAAAATTTCTTCCTCTTTCTATATTGTCTCTACGGGGAGGTCTATATTCTTCTGCACCATCTAGTTTTTCTTTTCTATGACAGTAGTCCTCCTTCTCATGACCTATTCTCCCACAATCTTAGTAGAAATGGATAGTCATTCATAACTAAATAGGATCCAGACTAGAGATAGATTGTCCTTTCGAATATATACCCCATGCTTGAGTGGCTTTGTGACATCTATATCAATGCGTATGCAAGGGTATTTATGTCTTCCTAATGACATCATTGTCCCACAGACTCAAAAATAAGCTTAACATTCTCCTCTGACCTCTTTTTTTTATAGGGATATGGTGTATATAAACCCAGAATGGACACCAATAAAATTTCACGAATTCAAACACCCACCTAAAATGTCTTTAGATCAACAAACAACCTATTACCAATCACGAGCCTTCTTTTTATATTTTTTTCCATATCTATTTCCTCCTTAAATCTAAAGAGGAGTGTAATTTTACCACAATTAGTGATAGAAAAGCCTCATTTCGTCTTTCAAGGTGCATGGAGGATATTATTGAATCCTACTTTGTTTAAGAATTTATGAGCTATTACACGTACTACTAATGAAGTAGGATAATCATTTTCCATAACCGAATGATTATCTTTTACGTCAAGTATGGTCCCTTTACATAGATTTTTTGGATTTCTACAACTTTTTGAGATGTTCATGATTGAAAGCTAACAATGAATATAAATAAAGGGTCAGAATAGAGAAAGTGAAGAAGTCTGGCGAAAGAAGATGAGAAAAGGAGAAGAGTATTAGGGTTTAGAGGTGGACAATGAGAATATAAGGAAAGAGAAAAGGAAATGTGTTATAAGAAGGAGCATCACTGTATTTTCAATTGGCTTATAAGTAAAAAATACACAGTAATATTCCTCAATACACTCTTTAAGATTGAAGAGAGTTACTGATTTCTTATACTATTTCCTTAATTGTAAAAAAATTAGAGTTGTTATTTTACAATATTTTTCAAGTAAATATGCGTAACTAGCTTAAACCTTGCTCCACCTCAAGATTCTCTTTCGCTTTCCACTATGGATGATATATTACTACCAAGATATGTTCATAAGATCATGTCTAAATCTTCTTGATCAATAAATGACATCCAAAAAATAATAGTAATTCAAATAGAGAAGATAGAGAATGATAAAGATGCAACACAACATAAAAATAATGTAATTTACCCCTTTGAAATAAGAGATCTATTTGCAGACAATGTTCTTATTCTTCTTTTGCATCTACATTTACATCAGCGTGGCATTCAAGGAATATTGAGGCTTACATTCTTTCATCAACTCCATTAAAAAACAATACAAATTTCTCCCTAAGTCAAATCAATAATCCTTACTATCTATAAATGTTTTAAATCGCGATCGCGCAGGGTGATGTGTCTTGACTCCAAAGTCGCGTCACATAATCACATCATGCATATGCAAGCAATTTGGGTATTATGATTTTTTAATTAAAAAATAGATAAAAATATAGATAAAGAAATAAATAATAGTTTAAATGAGCAATTTTTTATCACTCGTAAATGATTTGTTAGGATCGCAACTCTCTTGTGATTTGATTGCATGTAAACTTCTAGATATGTAATATGCAATGTGAGTTATCTACGAAATGCAAGAAGAAGTAAAGGACAAGAGTTAATTTTTTATCACCCAAAAAACTACTCTGTTAGGAATTATCTCATGTAAGTATGACTTATTTGTTAATCTTCCTTTATTTTATGGGGTTTAGATTAATATCTAGTCAACCCGACATGGGCTTTCTTCTTGTATTTTTCCAATATCTATTTCCTCCTTAAATCTGAAGAGGTATATATTTTTACGCCAACTGGTGATAGAGAAGCTTCATTTCATCTTCCAAGCTCAATGGAGGATTTATGTAAACTATTTTGTTTAAGACTTTATGAGGGTAGAATAATCATTAGCTACAATTGAATGGTTCTCTTCTAGGTCAAGTATAGTCCCTTTAAGGGGAGGTTCTGGATTTATAAAATTTTATGAGATGGTCATGGTTGAAAACTTAGAATGAATACAGATAAAAAGTCAAAATAGAAAAGGTGAATATGTTAGATAAAAGAAGATAGGAAGATGGTAAGAGTATTAAGGTTTAGAGAGGGATAACGAGGAAAAAAGGTAAGAGAAAAGATAATGTGAACTAAGACAGTGCTTAGGGTTAGCTCTCTTAAAAATAGAAAAATTCAAGACAAATTTTAGGGCGCGCATCCTTCTCTTTTAAAATTTGAAATGAATAAAAAAGAGGCAACATGATTCCTCAATACATTTCTCAAGATGCAAGAGAGTTATTGATATCTTATACTATTTCCTTAATTGTCAAAAAAGTTATAGTTGTTATTTTATAATATTTTTCAAGTAAAGATATGTAACTAGCATAAACTTTGCTCCACATCAAGAATGCATCTCTCTCTCCACTAAGGATGATATACTACTTCTAAGAGATGTTCATAAGAGCATGTATAAAATCTTCTTTATCAACAAATGATGTCTAGAAAATACTAATAATTCAAACATAAAAGATAGAGATTTATGAAGATACAACAAAACACAAAAACTATGTAATTTACTTTGCAATAAGAGCTTTATTTGCAGAAAATGTTCACATTCTTCTGCTACATTTACATTTTGCATCAGTCTAGCATTCAAGAAACATGGAGTGTTGCTTTCTTTCATCAAATTCATTGAAAAATAATACAAATTTCTCCCTAATTCAAAGAAAGAATCCTTACTATATGTAAATGTTTTAAATTGCGACGGCACAGGGTGACACATTTTGACTCCAAAGTTGCATCGCATAATCACTATTGGATATTAGTTTAGTGATACATATTTTAATTTTAAGCCCACCTATTTTGGGCTTATGTTATTAGACCCATTTTGTATATTCCCTCTTATTATTTTTATCCTCTTGAACCTTATATTTAGCAATAATAAATATAATAATGTGGCCCCATTATTGGCAAGCCAATACATCAGAAAAATTAGAATAAAGAAAAATCAAACCATAAACTCATTCCTACCAAACAAACCCTAGTCCCAAGCAGTCCCAAATCCTAGCCCCAAGTCGCCGACCTCACTAGGTCTGGTTGACGCCCCACTTCTGGTCGGCGGTTCCTTCTAGCCGAAGCTCTTATCTGGACGACGCCTCTTTTACTAGATTTGGCTTACCTAAGGCAGTAGCTGCTGGTTGGAGTCGTGGGTTTTATTTGTACACATTAGTGGGTTTCTTTCTCTACTTAGGGTAACACATTTTTGCTGGTTTGATTAGGTAAGTTAACTTTGCGCATCTTCATCTAGGGTTTATACCCTCTTGTTAATTTGGGGGTTTTATTCCCATGAAGTAGGCTATTACCTTGCCTTTATTTGATGATTTTTTGAGGTTTTATACCTCTCTATGTTGATGAATTTGATTGGGAAGCACCTTGTTAATTTTTATTTGTGCACTTGTCGGATTATATTTGAATATTTCAAAGACATGACTGATTTGTATGGTTCTAAAGAAGTGGTTACTACCCAACATACACCTACTCCTCGGGTGTCTAGTGTATTATTGAATAAAATAAATTTTAATTTATGGTCGCGATCTCTTTGTCTCTTTATTGGTTCGAAAGGGAAGACAAGTTGGTTGTTGAGCACTGAAACCCAACCGATTGCAAAGTATGTTGCCATTTTTTAATCAATGGGAGATGGACCACCGCACAATTCTAGGGTAGATGTTCAATTCTATGGAGGAGTGCATTTATACTATGCTTATGTTCTATGGGTCTGTTTTAGATTTATGGAAGGCTTTTAATCAGATATATGCTCACGCTCATAATGATGCCCGAGTATTTTAGCTTTATCAAGAAATTTCTCATACTTCATAAGAATCACTCACTACTTTGGATATCTACTATGTCGTTGGGAGAAGCTAACCCAGTTGGAGACTCTCTCTGACTTTCCTCCTGAGATCATTTTTATCCATATGCAGTGTATAGATTGTCAGCACACTTATCAGTTTCTTATGGGTTTACAATCTGAGTTTGATGCTCTCTATAGTCAGATCATAAACACATCTCCTATGCCTCCCCTTCAACAGGCCTTTACTATTTTGGATGGAGAGGAGCGTCGTCTCAGGTTATCTCAGACCTTGCAGGTTACTTCTCGAATTCAATATCCTCCTATTGATCAGATGGAATTTGTGACTCATACTGGTCCCCGTTCTCATGACTGACGATAGACTTGTTATCATTGTGTAGTTATAGGTAACTATAGAGATTAATGCTTCAAACTTCATCTCGAGTTGGGGCAGAAGTTTTCTATGGTTAAATACTCTGGCCCTCCCTGGATTGCTACCATTACTAATGTTTTCGCTCATTCTTCTCCTAGTGCTCTTAGGGATGATAGTCATATTTAGGCTCAGATTGATCTTCTCTAGTAATAGCTAATCTCTCTTGGGCACTCTACTCCAACTTCCACTATTACTTTGGGTACCTCATATGCTTATTATATTAAGGTTGTTAAGCCTACTTGGATTTTTTATTCTGTAGCATTTGATCATATGACTGGTGAGATATCTCTTTTTACTTCCCATACTACCCCTATGTCGTAATGTGTGTCTTGTTAATGGTTCACTTTCACGTATTCGTAGCAAGTAAAATATTTGTCTCTCACCCTCTCTCATTTTATCTTTTGTCTTACACGTTCCCAACGTCTCTTTTAATCTAACCTCTATCCATGAACTGTGCAAAGATCTCGATTATTCAAGGTATGAGGATATCCAAAGTGGTATAGGCCATTGTGCTCATATCCCCTGCCAAAAATCCTCTTCGAACCCCGATCCTACAAATTTTTGGCAGGGGATATGAGCACAATGGCCTATACCACTTTGGATATCCTCATACCTTGAATACTTGTGTTTCTAGACTATGTGCCTCTTCTTCCACTGAGCACGTTGTTTTTTATGATTCCTTACAAACTTTGCATATGTGGCATGCCCGTTTAGGATATGTTAATTTTTAGTACTTATGTTTACTTTTTCCTTCTTTGTCTAAGATTTTTTAAGACAAGATGTTTACTTGTGAGACATGTGAGTTGTCTAAACATATTCGTACTAGTTATATATCTCATATGAGTCGTGCACCTAGTATATTTGATCTTATTCACTATAATATCTTGGGACCCTCAACTATCATTTCTAGCTATTATATCACTTTTATTAATGATTTTTCTAGATGTACGTGGGTATATTTACTTAAACATAAATCTGAAGCGTTACCTATATTTGTCCAATTCCTCCAAATGATTAAAATATAGTTTAACAACATTGTTCATAACATTTGTTTTGATAATGGAGGGGAGTATCTTTTTTATGCTTTTCATTCACAACTTAACCGAAATGGAATTTTACACCAACTTACTTGCCTCTACACTCCGGAGAAAAATGGGGTGGCGAAACGTAAGAACTGTCACTTAATGGGAATGGTTCGATGACTTATATGGGGTATGTATGTTATTAAATCTCATTGGCACGTTTTCCTTGTCACCGCCACATTTATTATTAACCGCACTCTGAGCAATATTTTAAATAACAAAACACCTCTTCACTCTATCTTTCCTACTGCCCCCCTTTTCCTTATATTACCCCGAGTCTTTGGGTGTGTGTGCTACGTTAAATATAAGCGCCCCTCACATCACAAACTTGATAATAAGGCCATTAAATGTATTTTTATGTGTTATCCTACCATGTCTAAAGCTTATAAATGTTATGATCCTCTCCATCGACATATGTATCACTCTCGTGATGTTACCTTCCATGAGGATTCTCCATTTTATGGTAGGTCTTCTACTCCTCCACCCCTCCCCTATTTATATTTTTCAGCCCCCCTCCCCCACCTATTTCTGGTTTATTGTCCCATTATCCCTCTCGTGATCTTCGCCTTCCTACTCATTATGCTACTTTTTAGAACTAAGCATTATATTCTTAAGTATCTTTCCTAATCAGGTCTTTCAGGGTCCGACCATGATTTTTTAGGTTGTCTTGACTCTATTTCTATTCCCTAGTCTTTACACGAGGCTCTTCAGAATCCAAAATGGGTTTCTTCCATAAAAACTCAGATGGATGCCTTGGAAAATAATGATATTTGGAAATTAGTGTCTCTTCCTTTGGGGGAAAAACTACTTGGTTGCAAATGGGTGTTTAGTGTGAAGTATTTGTCTAATGGCTCCATTCATAGATATAAGGCTCATCTCGTGGCAAATGGATTTACTCGGATTTCGAGTAAAGATTTTGGTGCTACCTTTGCCCCGGTTGCTAAGATGACTTATGTTCGTCTCTTTATCTCCCTTGTCGTGTCTCACTCTTGGTCGCTGCATCAATTGGATATTAAGAATACCTTTCTTCATGGGGCTCTTATTGAGACTATATATATGGATCCTCCTGCATGTTTTTGAGTTGAGGGGGGTATGTGGACAAGGTTTGTCGTCTTGAAAAATATCTATACGGGTTGAAGCAGTCTCCCCCGAGCTTAGTTTAGCCAATTCAGTGGGATCATTGCCTCTATGGGATTCTCCTGATGTTAGTGAGATTAGACTTACTTTATTCGACATCAGCCTGACCAACGATGCATTATCCTTTTGGTCTATGTTGAAGATATCATTATGACCGGTGATGATGTTGAGGGGATTGCCTAAGTAAAGAAGGACATTGGACTAGTTTTTAATTCTAAGGACTTAGGTCCCCTTCAGTATTTTCATGGGATTGAAGTTGCGAGACCTTGTCATAAATGAAGTATGCTCTGGATCTGTTACAAGATACATGAATAATTGGTTGTCTTCCAGCCTTTACTTTTTGGATCCGAATGTGAAATTGACAAATGAGTCTAGAGATTTACTTTCTGAGCCATCTAGGCATGAAGTGTTTGGTTGGGCATTTCATCTACTTGACCAACACCCGTCAAGATTTCCCTTTGCAGTGAGTATTGTTAGTCAGTTCATGCATACCCCTCGCACCGCTCACCTTGATGTTGTCTATCACATCTTAAGGTATCTCAAGTCTTCACCGGGTCTTGGTCTTTTTTATGCTTGAGGAGACCGAAGGGGTCTCTCTTGCTTCACTGATGCTGATTATACGGGACGCAAGACTGATAAGATTTATACTTTTGGCTTATGTACTTTCTATGGTTCTCATCTCATATAATGGAAAAGTAAGAAGAAAGTGGTGGTTTCTCATTCTTTCGCAAAGGCAGAGAACCGTGCCATGGCCCATGATACATGTGAGATCTTTTGGCTTCGACTGCTTGTGGGTAAGTTAGGTTTTATTGAGGACAATCCTTCTAATTTTTTTATGTAATAACATGTAATACCCCGTACTTTTGTCTATATTTATTTTTTGGGGATTAATTAATTAAATGCGTATTAATTGGAAATTAATCCGGGTTAATAATACTAATGTGATGCGAATTGGTATTTGATTATGTGCATATATGATTATATATGTATTTGGTATTATAAAAATTTGTCGTGAGATTTATATACGGCATTTTAGAAATTTTGTTGAGACGCGTGGGACCGCCGCGTCACGGTATAATATTTTGTTAATAAAAGTGAATTTAAAATCTATAATCCGTATGGTCGTTTTGAGTGCGCCAACGCGTCCGGAAGGGTCGAGATAGTCAGAAAACACTAGCCGGGGGTATAATTTGGGTCCCGGGGTATTTTTAGGCCATACCGGTAACTTAAAGGGTATTTTAGTAATTTGGTATTTTTGGGTAATTAAAAGTGACGAAAATTGAGAGTTGTAATCTGATAAGGAATTGACCCAACCAACCCTTATTAACCCAACAAGCTACGGAGGTTTATTAAATTAGGTTTTCATAAGTTCCCCCAAAGCAAACCCTAGCCACCATAGCTTTTTGGAGAAGAAAGCTTGGAGAAGGAGAGAGAGAGAGGAATTCTGCAGAAATTCTACACCGAATCCACACCAAACTCAGAGACAACCAAGGCAAGTGTTTTAATCATATTTAAATTCGTAGAATGTTTCCTCCATGTTAGAAGATTGATAAATTATAACTGTTCTTGGAAGACAATGAAAACCCATGTAGTTTGAAGTTAGAACTTGAATATTGTGAAGAGAATTGCATGTAGTATGATAGGAGATGATTTCCCCTTATATTAATTGTGATTTGAAGGAATTAAAACGAAATAAATTCTGGAATTTGAGGATGATTTAAATCTAGGGTTCATGTTCTAGAGAAATTGGGAAAAGTGTAGAGTTTTGTAAATTTAGTTGATGTTATGATGATTCAATCCTTGAAAACATGTTAGGAGATGATTTAAATATGTTTAGGATGAATTAGAGACCCTAAAACGTTATTGGAATGAACCTTGGAAGAGATTAGAAGTGATAAAAATGGTGAAAAAACGTATTTGGGATAATCTGGGCCGAAACTGGCCACTCGTTAGAAGCAGCCCCCAGGTCGTTCGAACGAGCTCGTTCGAACGAGCTCGTTCGAACGAGCTTCTAACGAGTTGACCAGTCGTTACTAACGAGTAGGATTTTCGTTCGATATCTCGTTCGAACGAGATATCGTTAGAAGGGTCAGTTCGTTCGAACGAACTGGGATCTCGTTCGAACAGCCTCGTTCGAACGAGACTTCTAACGACCTGACAGTCCAAACTCGTTCGAAGCCTCGTTCGAACGAGACTTCTAACGAGTTGACAGTTTGACCCTTTTTGGACTGTTTTGACTTTTGGAGTCCCGGGAACTGGTTCAAGGGTAGAGTTAGTGTTCCTTTGATGATATAGTGATTTATTTGGGACTTTTGGGTTATTGGGATGAGTAAATCACATACGAGAGTTATATTCTATGAATCATTTGGATTGAGACGTGAGTGTCTACTACGATGTGAGGATGAATTATAGCGCGTGTAATTATAAACCGGAATAGCACGAATTGTGATAATTATAGTTAGTACGAGAATGCGATATGTACTACGATTAAAATACGGTATTACTAAGATGTGTGTTTACTTAGTATTGATATATGGATTGTATGTATGACATACCTACCATACTTGCTATCACGGGAGGTTTCGTTCGCTTAGGACTCTCTAATCCTTGTGTGCCTACGGGGGGGATATAGACTGGTACCTTGATGAACATAGGTCATAGAAAGACTTATTGTGATATTAATAAGTCCGCTGACCATGGGAGCGTAGGTATGTGCGTGACCCATGTGATGGTGACTGTGTTCGCCTCCACTATTTGTGATTTGTGTTATCTGAACTATTCCTGAGAGATTCGGAATATGTGATCCTTATGTACGTGATGTACCGGGATGGATAGCAGAGTATGTGTGCACTACAGCTTAAATTGCGGGGTGCTTGTATTGTATATTTATGAGATGAATAATATACATTAAATTACTGGAAATCCTCATGTTAATGTTGTAAAAAATATTACGGTATTGTTTCGAGTTATATAAGGAGTTAGCTGATAGTTATATCAATGGCATATTTAGTAACTGAGTTTACGTTAAACCTCTATTTAATTACGAGCGTTGTTACGTTAAATGGAACCGAGTAATATGGGTAGAACCTTTGGCAGTCTAGCTAGTTATGTTGTCACTTAGCTAGTAGTATGGGTCGATATAGATGGGTACTTACGTTAGGAGTGCACAGTTAGACGAGAGGTGAGAATATCATGCGAGTGTACGTCCTAACATGTACTTTGCATTTAATGTTTTAAATGTTTTTAAAGCACTTGCAGGTTTTTAAAATGACTTCCACTTTCGGGCTCTGACCCATTTGCTTTCAAATATATTTTCTTGTAAAACCATTTTAGGTGCCCAGCCACAAGGACACCAAGCATAGGATTCTCATTCAGGTGACGTGCTGTAGCTGGTTGTGGAAGCTACAGGGATTTGCTCATAGACGCTTCTATCTTTTGGATTCCAGAGTCACTATCTATCAGTTGTAGGGCATGTTGCCCATTCCTATTTAGAGCATCTTTTACATTTCAGTTTTCAGACTCTAGCATGTATTGCTCAGTATTCAGTTTTAGTTATTTATTTCAGTTTACTTATCAGTTGTGGGATTTGTATTGAGGAGTTTTTCCTCCAGGTTTTATTTACATATTGTGATGGTTATTCTTTTTACTTCAGTATGGTGAATGGTGTTATTTAGTTATTCATTACTCTTGTTGCATGTTAATCAGATTTAATAAAATTTGGCACTTACTTTTTAAATACTAGGTGGTTAGTAATAATAAAACGTTTTCGACAGTGATGCTATTAACTGAGCCAACTTGGCATTTTGAATTAATTTTATAAAGGAGTAGCTACCCGGTGTTTAATTAGTCGGGGTGTCACAGGTGGTATCAGAGCATCAGGTTCTAGTGTCCTTTAGGATCTGTACGGCTATTATGTTTCCGCTACGTTTTCTTTGATATAGAGCCCTATATTTTAGGACTGTTGTATTCTTTTGAGTATGCTTCGTTCTTCAGCTATGTTAAGTTTATAAACCGTGAACTTATAAACTTTGTTCTTGTTTCAGATGCCTCCACGACGTGCACGACGAGTTCCCAGGAATGCAGTGCCCGAACCCCAGTTCGCTCCAGTTCAGGGCATGTTGAACGCCGCTGAGGTTGCTGCTATAGTAGCTCAAGCGGTAAATGCCGCGATTGCCGTGATTCAGCAGGCACCACCTCAGGCGCCGGTTGCCGCGCCAGTACAGGTTAATGCATTCCCGTCTGCTTGGGAACGTGTACGTGACGCTTTTCAGAAAGCGCATCCGCCAGAGTTTGCTGGAAGCTCAGATGTGGTTATCTCGAGCCAATGGAGGAAAGACATGCAGAGGCATTTGAGGATGCATGAGTGCACAGACGTTCAGAAGCAGATGCTAGCTACTTTCAAGCTAGTTGGATCTGCGCTGCAGTGGTGGGAGTCCATTACCACCGCGGAGGAGAGGGATACCCTCACCATTCAGGAGTTCTGGGTGCGGTTTGACCGCAAGTATTTTCCGTCCGCAGTTCATACAGAGATGAGGAGGAAACTGATGAGTTTGAAGCAATAGGGCAAGACAGTGGCCGAATATGAGGCCGAGTTTACTAACCTGTTGAATATCGTTCCAGACGAGATTCCAACAGAGAAGAAGAAGATAGAGAAGTTCACTGATGGGTTGAATTGGAGGATCCGTCAGCATCTGCTAGGGAACCTATCGTTGGCCACATATTCTGATGTGGTTAACGCTGCACTATTGCACTGCCAGGACCACCGTTTTCATATGGCCGAGGGCAATCGGTCAGGGGATTCTAGTCATCAGGGCAGGACTGGAGGACATGGTACCAGCGGGGCACAGACCGGTCAGGGGCAGAGACAGACTGAGCAGGGTACCCAGCAGGGGGACAATAAGAGGTTCCAATCAGGGAACTACAGGCAGGGACAGGGAGGTTTCCGCCAGGGCCATCAGGGTCCAAACGGCCATCAGGGCCAGCAGGGGCAGAATGGGCAGCAGTTCCATCAGGGCCAGCAGGGCCAAGGGAGGAATGGTAACGGCCACCAGGGCCGGGGACAGCAGGGGCAGAGGGGAGGGAACTTCCCAGGGAAGTGCTTTACTTGTGGCAAGACTGGCCATAAGAAGCAGGATTGTCCTGATAGGGGCAGGGCCCCACAGCAGCAGCAGCAGGGTGCTCGCCAAGAGCCACAGAGACCTATGTTTCCCGCCGCTCTTCCTGCACCGCCACAGATGGCAGCTTTGCCACCCATTCCAGCAGTCCCAGCTCAGCAGGGGCAGCTACAGTATGGACGTGTCTACAACGTTCACCAGGCTGCAGTTCCACAGGCACCGCCCGCGATCGAGGGTACGTTTCCTATCCATGGCACTATGGGTCGGGTGTTATTTGATACGGGTGCTACACACTGTTTTATTGCTACACACTTCGCGAAAGCTTTAGGATTGTTAGCTACGGCAGAGAGCACAGTGACGTGTGTCGACTCACCATTGGGGAGTGGGTCACTTATTTTCTTTATATGCCGGGGAGTCGGGGTAGAGGTTGGAGGTTTGGTATTGCCTGCAGACATGTTAGTGTTAGACATGCATGTTCACGATGTGATCATCGGTATGGATTGGCTCGTAGCATATAGGGCCATGATTGATTGCTTCAGCGGGAGCATTGTTTTTGCCATTCCGGGGCAAGATATGTTTATAGTGGCGATGCCTCGCCCAGAGGGAGGATCGACCGCTCATCTGTATTACATAGAGGAGGATACCTCTAAGGAGGTTGTTATTCCTTTAGATTCGATCCCGGTTGTCAGGGAGTATTCAGATGTGTTTCAGGAGATACCAGGCTTACCACCCAGTCGAGAGATAGACTTCGTTATTGATTTGCTACCGGGTACGAGACCTATAGCACGCGTACCGTACCGTATGGCTCCAGCTGAGATGCGAGAGTTACGGGATCAGATAGAGCAGCTGTTAGGGCAGGGCTTTATTCGCAGGAGTACCTCACCTTGGGGCGCTCCAGTTTTGTTTGTGAAGAAGAGGGATGGTTCACTGAGATTGTGCGTGGACTACCGAGAGTTGAATAAGGTCACGATACGGAATAAGTATCCGTTGCCTCGAATCGATGACTTATTCGACCAGTTGAGAGGAGCTTCTTTCTTCTCGAAGATTGACTTGAGGTCAGGATACCATCAGTTGCGCATCAGGGAGGAGGATGTCTCGAAGACTGCGTTCTTGTCGAGATATGGTTCTTACGAGTTTCGGGTTATGCCTTTCGGCTTGACCAACGCTCCAGCAGTGTTTATGGACTTGATGAACAGAGTGTTCAGGGACTTCTTAGACCAATTTGTCATTGTCTTCATTGATGATATCCTGGTTTACTCTCAGACAGAGGAGGAGCACGCCGAGCATTTGAGGCAGGTTTTGCAGACACTTCGTCAGAACGAGCTGTATGCAAAATATGAGAAGTGCGGGTTTTGGCTGAAGGAAGTCCAGTTCTTGGGTCATATTATTTCCGACCGGGGAATATCGGTTGATCCGGGGAAGGTGTCAGCGGTGAGGGAGTGGGGACAGCCCACGACACCAACAGAGATTCGTAGTTTCTTGGGCTTAGCAGGATACTACAGGAGGTTTATTCGGGGTTTCTCGGAGATAGCAGGTCCTTTGACACATCTTACTCGTAAGGGTGTGCCATATATCTGGAGTGATGCCTGTCAGTTGGCATTCGATAAGTTGAAGGACAAATTGACCTCAGCACCTGTGTTAGCATTGTCGAGACCGGGAGTTGAGTATTTGGTTTACACCGATGCGTCTTTGCAAGGATTGGGAGGTGTGTTGCAGCAGGAGAGACAGGCCATAGCTTATGCTTCCCGTAAGCTTAAGCCTCATGAGAAGAATTACCCCACGCATGATTTGGAATTGGCAGCAGTGGTATTTGCCTTACGGATTTGGAGGCACTATCTTTTGGGGGAGAAGTTTCAGCTGTTCACGGATCACAAGTCACTACAGTATCTGTTCACACAGAAGGAATTGAATATGCGACAGCGTAGGTGGCTTGAATTTGTGAAGGACTACCAGTTCGACATCCAGTACCACCCGGGTAAGGCTAACGTGGTAGCAGACGCGTTGAGCCGTAGGCCAGTAGACGAGGTGGCAGAGGTGTGGAAGGAGAAGTGGAAGGAATTGGGACACCAGGATGCAGTGGCCCGATCTTTCATGTCTGTGATGACCGTTACCCCGCAGATTGTCACAAAGGTAGTACGGGCACAGGCTAATGACTCGTTCTGTCAGGAGCAGATAGTTCGGTTGCTAGCAGAGGGAGCCGAGTCCTATACCGTTAGCTCAGACGGGGGATTGCGCTTCAATGGGAGATTGGTAGTTCCGGAAGGAGAGGAGTTGCGGCACGAGGTGATGGCAGAGTCGCACGGCTCACGGTTCGCGGTACATCCCGGAGGGGACAAAATGTACCAAGACATGAGACGGCAGTATTGGTGGAGCGGTATGAAGAGAGATATCGCTGAGTTTGTCTCGAAGTGCGCCACTTGTCAGCTTGTAAAAGTGGATCATCAGAGACCAGCAGGATTGCTACAGCCGTTGGAGGTTCCGGTGTGGATGTGGGAGAGCATATCCATGGATTCCGTCACGGGGTTGCCTACGTCGCAGAGGGGTCACGACTCTGTTTGGGTAATTGTGGACAGGTTGTCCAAGGTCGCTCACTTCTTACCCGTAAGGACTGACTACACTACGGGACAGTATGCCCAGCTCTTCATCTCAGAGATTGTGAGACTTCACGGTGTGCCCCTGAATATCGTGTCTGACAGAGACAAGATATTTGTTTCGAGGTTTTGGGAGAGTTTCCAGGAGGCCATGGGCACGGAATTGCGGTTAAGTACTGCTTATCATCCGCAGACCGATGGGCAGACAGAGCGCACCAATCAGATGTTGGAGGACATGCTACGCATGTGTATTATTGACTTCGGGGGTGGATGGGAGCAGTACCTTCCACTGGTGGAGTTTGCTTACAACAACTCCTATCAGTTCACGATTGGCATGGCTCCGTTTGAGGCATTGTACGGTAGGCCTTGTCGTTCCCCAGCATGTTGGTTGGAAGTGGGGGACAACAAACTACTTGGGCCGGAAGTGATTCAGGATACTTCGGCAAGGATTGAGTTGATTCGGAATCGCATTCGGGTAGCTCAAGACAGGCAGAAGAGTTATGCTGATGCAAAGAGGTTTTTCAGGGAGTTCCAAGTGGGGGACCAGGTTCTGCTCAGGGTATCTCCGATGAAGGGGATTATGCGATTCGGGAAGAAGGGGAAGTTGGCACCGAGATATGTGGGGCCGTTTCCTATTATTGAGCGGATCGGACCCGTCGCGTATAGACTTGGACTACCGGAGCACTTGCATCGGATTCACGACGTGTTCCATATTTCCTCGCTGAGGAAATACCTTAGAGATAATTTGGCTCATTCTCACATTGCTGTGGAGGACATCGATCTCCAGCCGGATAGCTCCTACAAGGAGGGGCCAATCGCTATTTTGGACCGAAGCGAGAGGAAACTGCGGTCAAAGATAGTCCCGTTAGTGCGTGTTCAGTGGCGACATCACAATGTTGAGGAGTCAACATGGGAGCGCGAGGATGAGATGCGCGAGCGTTATCCAGAGCTGTTTTTAGCAGGTACTTTCTAGTTTCGAATTTCGGGACGAAATTCAGTTATTAGGGGGGAAGTATGTAATACCCCGTACTTTTGTCTATATTTATTTTTTGGGGATTAATTAATTAAATGCGTATTAATTGGAAATTAATCCGGGTTAATAATACTAATGTGATGCGAATTGGTATTTGATTATGTGCATATATGATTATATATGTATTTGGTATTATAAAAATTTGTCGTGAGATTTATATACGGCATTTTAGAAATTTTGTTGAGACGCGTGGGACCGTCGCGTCACGGTATAATATTTTGTTAATAAAAGTGAATTTAAAATCTATAATCCGTATGGTCGTTTTGAGTGCGCCAACGCGTCCGGAAGGGTCGAGATAGTCAGAAAACACTAGCCGGTGGTATAATTTGGGTCCCGGGGTATTTTTAGGCCATACCGGTAACTTAAAGGGTATTTTAGTAATTTGGTATTTTTGGGTAATTAAAAGTGACGAAAATTGAGAGTTGTAATCTGATAAGGAATTGACCCAACCAACCCTTATTAACCCAACAAGCTACGGAGGTTTATTAAATTAGGTTTTCATAAGTTCCCCCAAAGCAAACCCTAGCCACCATAGCTTTTTGGAGAAGAAAGCTTGGAGAAGGAGAGAGAGAGAGGAATTCTGCAGAAATTCTACACCGAATCCACACCAAACTCAGAGACAACCAAGGCAAGTGTTTTAATCATATTTAAATTCGTAGAATGTTTCCTCCATGTTAGAAGATTGATAAATTATAACTGTTCTTGGAAGACAATGAAAACCCATGTAGTTTGAAGTTAGAACTTGAATATTGTGAAGAGAATTGCATGTAGTATGATAGGAGATGATTTCCCCTTATATTAATTGTGATTTGAAGGAATTAAAACGAAATAAATTCTGGAATTTGAGGATGATTTAAATCTAGGGTTCATGTTCTAGAGAAATTGGGAAAAGTGTAGAGTTTTGTAAATTTAGTTGATGTTATGATGATTCAATCCTTGAAAACATGTTAGGAGATGATTTAAATATGTTTAGGATGAATTAGAGACCCTAAAACGTTATTGGAATGAACCTTGGAAGAGATTAGAAGTGATAAAAATGGTGAAAAAACGTATTTGGGATAATCTGGGCCGAAACTGGCCACTCGTTAGAAGCAGCCCCCAGGTCGTTCGAACGAGCTCGTTCGAACGAGCTTCTAACGAGTTGACCAGTCATTACTAACGAGTAGGATTTTCATTCGATATCTCGTTCGAACGAGATATCGTTAGAAGGGTCAGTTCGTTCGAACGAACTGGGATCTCGTTCGAACAGCCTCGTTCGAACGAGACTTCTAACGACCTGACAGTCCAAACTCGTTCGAAGCCTCGTTCGAACGAGACTTCTAACGAGTTGACAGTTTGACCCTTTTTGGACTGTTTTGACTTTTGGAGTCCCGGGAACTGGTTCAAGGGTAGAGTTAGTGTTCCTTTGATGATATAGTGATTTATTTGGGACTTTTGGGTTATTGGGATGAGTAAATCACATACGAGAGTTATATTCTATGAATCATTTGGATTGAGACGTGATTGTCTACTACGATGTGAGGATGAATTATAGCGCGTGTAATTATAAACCGGAATAGCACGAATTGTGATAATTATAGTTAGTACGAGAATGCGATATGTACTACGATTAAAATACGGTATTACTAAGATGTGTGTTTACTTAGTATTGATATATGGATTGTATGTATGACATACCTACCATACTTGCTATCACGGGAGGTTTCGTTCGCTTAGGACTCTCTAATCCTTGTGTGCCTACGGGGGGGATATAGACTGGTACCTTGATGAACATAGGTCATAGAAAGACTTATTGTGATATTAATAAGTCCGCTGACCATGGGAGCGTAGGTATGTGCGTGACCCATGTGATGGTGACTGTGTTCGCCTCCACTATTTGTGATTTGTGTTATCTGAACTATTCCTGAGAGATTCGGAATATGTGATCCTTATGTACGTGATGTACCGGGATGGATAGCAGAGTATGTGTGCACTACAGCTTAAATTGCGGGGTGCTTGTATTGTATATTTATGAGATGAATAATATACATTAAATTACTGGAAATCCTCATGTTAATGTTGTAAAAAATATTACGGTATTGTTTCGAGTTATATAAGGAGTTAGCTGATAGTTATATCAATGGCATATTTAGTAACTGAGTTTACGTTAAACCTCTATTTAATTACGAGCGTTGTTACGTTAAATGGAACCGAGTAATATGGGTAGAACCTTTGGCAGTCTAGATAGTTATGTTGTCAGTTAGCTAGTAGTATGGGTCGATATAGATGGGTACTTACGTTAGGAGTGCACAGTTAGACGAGAGGTGAGAATATCATGCGAGTGTACGTCCTAACATGTACTTTGCATTTAATGTTTTAAATGTTTTTAAAGCACTTGCAGGTTTTTAAAATGACTTCCACTTTCGGGCTCTGACCCATTTGCTTTCAAATATATTTTCTTGTAAAACCATTTTAGGTGCCCAGCCACAAGGACACCAAGCATAGGATTCTCATTCAGGTGACGTGCTGTAGCTGGTTGTGGAAGCTACAGGGATTTGCTCATAGACGCTTCTATCTTTTGGATTCCAGAGTCACTATCTATCAGTTGTAGGGCATGTTGCCCATTCCTATTTAGAGCATCTTTTACATTTCAGTTTTCAGACTCTAGCATGTATTGCTCAGTATTCAGTTTTAGTTATTTATTTCAGTTTACTTATCAGTTGTGGGATTTGTATTGAGGAGTTTTTCCTCCAGGTTTTATTTACATATTGTGATGGTTATTCTTTTTACTTCAGTATGGTGAATGGTGTTATTTAGTTATTCATTACTCTTGTTGCATGTTAATCAGATTTAATAAAATTTGGCACTTACTTTTTAAATACTAGGTGGTTAGTAATAATAAAACGTTTTCGACAGTGATGCTATTAACTGAGCCAACTTGGCATTTTGAATTAATTTTATAAAGGAGTAGCTACCCGGTGTTTAATTAGTCGGGGTGTCACATAACAAACCAACCATTGTGTTGGCATCTGATTCGGTTCTTAATAAGAGAACCAAAAACATTGAGGTCGATATTCACTTTCTCAAGGAGATAGTTTCGACAGGCATCATTCGTCCATTCATCAGCTCAGACTGTAGACTGTTGTAACACCCCGCCTAATTAAATACCAGGTGGCCAGTCCCATACCAAATTAAAACAGAATATACAGTTGGCTCATTCTTAGCATCACTGTCGAAAACATTTACAACTCACCCAATACCCAATTAAGCCGGTGTTAAAAAACTTTCCAAATTTAAATTTAACAAAATCCATTTCCAGTTTAAGAATAACACAACACATTTTATTCTACAACTCAGATAACACAATAAATAACTCAAAAGAATTTAAATGCAACTGGAATAAACATTGCCAAATAATATAAATCCTTTACAATAATCCCAACAATGTTAAATGTATTAAAAAGACACAAATACAATAATATTTGTCCTCGATAGAAAAGATGACCGAATCCTTTGGGCAATATGCCCTAACTAAGAATACTGTGAATCAAAAGATGGAAGACGTCTAGGCAAAACTCCATAAATCCATAGCCTGTCATAATCCGCTAACGTTGGCGTCCCTGTTTCTGGACACCTGATATAGAGATACAATAGAAGAGAAAATATGCAAGGAAACGGGTCAAAGCCCGAATGTGTATATTATTTTTAAAACAGCAAGTATTTAACAAGTGCAATAAAGCATTTATTATGTACATGTTAGATCCAACTCTCACTTGCAATTCTCACCTCTCAACTAGAGTGCACACTTAACGTTTCCTATTAACCTCCTAGTTAATGGTTACTCTTTTCTAGTCTCCATATTATAATTCCATTCCCATATCATAATCCCCGTATGTCCCATACCATACGTCACATTATTATTCATTTACATCTCTTCTTTATATGATTAGTTTCTCATTAACATGAATCATTACTCATTAATATGAATCGTTTCTCATTAACATGAGTGAAGCTTTTCAATTCTATAAGCATAAACATTCATTAACTTAATTCCATTATCTTTCTCTATTCACCATTATCTACAGTTATCACCGTAGATAGATTTAACCACAATATATATCCATTTAATCATTTAATCCATTATATATATATATATATTCATATATAATACGGAACCCCGAGTCACAGCTGTGGGGCAATGCATTACTCTGCTATCATGTCCCATCATCGCAGGTCACCGAATAGGGGACTACATGTTCGGTAAGATTCCACGAACCACAAACAAATTGGAGGCGAACATAGTTCTCGTATCCATGGGTCACGCACATACCTACGTACCCACAGTCAGCGGACTTATCAACTCTCCGATAAGTCTTTCATAGACCTATGTTCTCGAGCGACAAATCAAAGATCCCATGGATTCATCTGGATATGACTTCCCTCACGCGTAAACCTCCCACCGATAGCAAGTAAGCTAGGTATGTCATACACATAAATCAACAATCAATCAAATAGGTATTATCATACCTATAATATAATACCAATAAGGTAATTATCACTACCCTAAGATATTTCATACGTAGCATTATAACCCTTTTAAATCCCACGTATTAACATATTATATATTTACTTCATAATTTAATTATCCTCGCATCCTATAACATCTCTCCACTCCCGACGTCGTTAAGGTTCATGCGCGGAGCGTCTCGCAAAGCAAAATCCAAACAAGGAACCCCTCCAATACACTACTACTTAACTTTGTCGATCGAGGAGGTACGACAACTACAACTATGCAATCGGGATAACCTCATACCTCTTTCAACCCAAAAGTGTTTTAAACCCCCATCTCTATCCAGGAGTCATACCACTACGCTCTTGTACTACACTCAGTCCTTGCGTAATCAATAATGAGTTTAAACTCAGTCCTTGATGTTCAAATTGTAACCCTAAGGCTACCCTCACTCAATACACAAGATTCAAATAGGTTTTTCCTCAACATATATTCAGTAAGAATTCACTAATATCCTACTGGTCCATAACATCATTTCTCCCGAATTACTACGAGTTAAATTCTCCTTTTCATTAAGGTTAAAATCGATAGTTTCAAATCTCTTATAAACACATCTTCTTTCACTTAGGATTAAATCCTCTTGTAAACTTAAGGATACCCAGGTGTTATATTCAATCACCCCTACTAGTCCTATCTTAAATCCTCATCCATCCCCATTTGGAATTTAACAAATGAATCTAGCAACCGAAATACATTCAATATAATTTTTCATCATTTAAATCACTCGAATCCCAATCAAATTAATTCAAATCTTATCAAGGGTTTACTAATATTTTGTAGGTCCCAAAATATCCAAATAATAATCACCAAAGATCCATAAAAGGTTTGGGATAAGAATCAACATTTAAAAAGAAACAACTTTACATAATCTGGGGAGGTCGATCGATCGAAGGCAGGGGTCGATCGATCGATCCCTCAGGTCACAGCCTGGTTTTTCTGCATTTCAGCAACTACGGGTTTCACCATTTTTACTCATTCAAACCTTCATATTAACCTCCAAAATGAGTTATAATTATTACTACATGATATGCCAACATATATGAACGATTTCCAGTAGACTAAACATCCTAGAATCATCAAGGGATTGGATTAAAAATCATGTTTATCTCCTTATTTCCATGAATTATCAATATATCATCTTCAAGAACACATCAATGGTTTTCATAATTTCTTCAACAGATTCATGACTATTTCGTGGATTAATATCATCCTAAATCATGAGTTAAATTCCTATATCATTTCAGTTTTCCAGAAATCTATTTAATACTCCATTATTTCTTCCAAACAATAATAATCTTCTCTTTTCATATTATTCTAACATGGACAATATACAAACTTAAATTGCCATTATCAAACACTTGCCTTTCTTGTAGGTCTGATCCTTTGGTGTAGTATATTTCAGTTGGTTGTCCCTTCTCCGGTCAAACTCCGGTGGTGGTTGGTGGTGGTGAACCTTGGTTCTTGTTCTTCTCATTCCCAAGTGGCTTTTCTCTTCCCAAGCACTCTTACACTCTCTCTAGGAAGATGGCTGCTCTTATTTGTGAAGAGGAGATGAATAACCCCCATACACTTAATCTACCAATACTTATAATAGTTCCAAATCCGAAATCACTATTCACCCCTAGAAAAATGACCAAAATGCCCTTCCGGGTTGTCTATTCATTCCCAAATGATCCGAGACTCAAAATTAACATCCAAATAGACTTTTCTGACTATTTCGAATCTTCCGGACGCAACAACGCAGTCGAAATGACTATTAGATCGATAGAAAATAAATTTCCTTTTTAATTTAATAAACTAGTCCCGACACGTCCCATACCGCGTCTGACTAAAAATATAAATTACCGAATTTGTATCATACAGTCATATCAATGACATCACATTCATATATTACCTAAATATCTTTAAGTAATATTCAGAATCTTCCATTTTAATATCCACCGTCTGGATAAAACCCGAATGAATTAATTAATAATAAAATCTAATTAATCCATTAAATTAAAATATAACCCATTTTAAAAGTCATTTAAAATTACGGGGTATTACATACTTCCCCCCTTATAACAGAATTTTGTCCCGAAATTCAGGAATATAAGTCATACCGGTAAGGTCAACTTCGAGTATAAATCTCACATCGCGAGAAATCCAAGACGTACCGCCCATACAGTACATTAACAAAAATCCCCATTGATGTTAAACACCAAGCCTCACCATATAGTTTCAACTACATCGAATTTAAACTTTACCCAATCTTCCCTATACCGTCCTCGTGACAAACGTTGGGAAAAATAAATGATCCGCTCGTAGTGAACAAATAAATCCTGAAGTCACAATTACTTACCTTTTTCACAAGTATGAAAAATACTACAATCCAATCATCCAAGGCGCCCATACACCCTCTCGTACCGCTTTCAATATTAAAAGTTTCGCAAAGGTCATAAACTCGTTTCCCAAAGACCTAACTTATTTCGACTCCCAACGGTTATTAGTTTCATGCGTGGGGTGTCTTGCAAGCGAAATCCAAACAAGGAACCACCCCGATACACTACTTCCTAAAGTAGTCGGTCATCGAAACTCCTAAGGTCCTTAGTCAATAATATATATAAAAAAAAAAATTATTTAAAAAAAAAATATCAGGTTTATCGATTTTAAAACAAAAATTTGGTTTTTATCGATTTCAAATATGGTCTATGCATCTACTCTTTTATAGAAGATAAGATGCAGACATATGCTCTCATATACCACAAGTCAATGCACGCCGATAGTCAAATCACACTCGGACATGCTCAAGGTAAGTAATCCCATGATACAAATCAAACCCACGTGATAACATGTAATATAAAGGTGTCCCACACCCCTCAGTGAGTCTACGTAAATAACGATGCCATAGGCTAAGTTTGACAACCCTTTTGCCCTCACAATATCAATCACTACAAAAATCAATGCGCCTCATACTTCCTTAGATAGGAAACATACCCTCATGTGCGGGTGATGGTTTTTGAATCCCAATATTATAACTTTGCTCCGATGAATCAAGAAAAATTTTACCCCAAATTTTCAGTTCTAGTTAATCACACTCCACTATATACCCAAGCCTTTCAATATATTGCCTTCATTAGGGAACATACACAATACACGCATTTTAAGAACTTCTACTGATGACTCTCCTCAATTTTTCCATAATAGGGGTGACCTCGGCTACGGTCATCATACTCGAACATACATCATAACCTCCTAAGTACGATCTCCGCTATCCGTCCAATGGACCTCATCTGCCATACGTATTTAATGAAAGATTCCCCAATAAATGTTATCGCATTTTATAGTTCCACCCATCAGTGAACATTAGGACTCTCCTCTCCTCAGTAGGTACTTCAGCTGGTACCAAATTAGTTAAACTTTTAAACTCTTCCTCATATTCTGCCACAGTTTTCTCTCCCTGTTTCAAATCAAGTAGCTTCCTCCTCATCTCTGTATGGATGGCGGAAGGAAAATACTTCCCATCAAACCGTATCCAAAAGTCTTGGATAGTCATTATGTCCTTCTCCTCCATAGTGGTCGTAGCTTCCCACCACTGCAAAGCTGCCCCTACAAGCTTGAATGTGGCTAGTATCTGACGTTGAACCTCAGTGCATTCGATCATTCTCAAGTGTCGTTGGATATCTTTCTTCCATTGGCTAGCTGTCACAACATCTGATCCTCCCTGAAACTCAGGTGGGTGCGCTTTCTGAAAGGCATCCCTCGCTCGTTCCCATGCAGTAGGAAACACTTGCCCTTGTGCGGGTGGCACAACTGGTGCCGGTGCGGGAGCCTGCTGAACAGTAGCTAAAGCCGCATTGACTGCCTGAGCAACAATTGCAGCAACTTCGGCCGCAGTCATCGTACCTTTGTGTAATACTCCGTATTTTTGTGATAATTATTTTACAGGATTAATTAAATTAAATGCGTATTAATTGGAAATTAATCCGGATTAAAAATACTAGAGAGATGCGAGTTGGTATTTGATTATGTGCATATATGATTATATATGAATTTTGAATTATGAAATTTGTCGTGAGATTGAAATACGGCAATTTGGAAATTTTGATGAGACGCGTGTGACAGTCGCGTCATGATATATAATTATGATAATTAAAAAGCAAATTTTATTTCTATTATTCGTATGGTCGTTTTGAGTGCGCCAACGCGTCCGGAAGGGTCGAAATTGTCAGAAAACACTAGCCGGGAGTTTGGTTTGGGTCCCGGGGCATTTTTAGGCCATACCGGCAACGTATAAGGGTAGTTTGGTAATTTTGAATTTTGAGGAATTAAAAGCTACGGAAATTGGGAATTAATATCTGATTAGGCATTAACCCACTAAGCCCATTAATACCCAAATAGACTACGGAGGTTATTGAAAGTTTCCTAAGACAAAACCCTAGCCTCCATAGCCACCATTAGAGAAGAGCTTGTAGAAAGAGAGGAGAGAAGAAATCTGCAGAGGAGAGAGATCCATTCATCAAATTCGTCATCAAATCCAGAGTTACCATTAAGGCAAGTGATTTAATTTCGTTTTCATAGAGAATGTTTCTTCCATGTGTAGGAATTGTTAAAAATCTGATTTGTTCTTGGGAGTTAATGGAAAACCCATTAAATTGGAAATAGAAATTACATTCTTGTTGAGGAAATTGCATGTAGATTTGTAGTTGATGATTATTCTGATGATATCACATTTAGTATGAAACCAAAAACGGATTTAATTAGACTTCTAGATGACTTATAAATTCTAGGGTTCATGTGTTTGAAATTGGGGAAAAATATGTAGAGATTTGATATTTGGATGATGGTTATATTGATTTAATCCCCACAAAAACGTCAGTAGGTGACCTATGTATGTTTAGAGACGATTAGGAACCTTGTTATATTGTTGGACTAATGTTTAGAGAAGATTAGAAGTGAAGAAAAGAGGAAAAAACGAAATAAGGAATTTTGGGCTTGAAACTGGCCACTCGTTACAAGACCTGCCCAGGTCGTTCGAACGAGCTTCTAACGAGTTGAACATTGACTTCTAACGAGGGTGAAGTTCGCTCGATAAGATCGTTCGAACGAAATCTCGTTAGAAAGCCCACTTCGTTCGAACGAGATCTCGTTACAAGACTCAGTTCGTTCGAACGAAGTCTCGTTCGAACAGCCTCGTTCGAACGAGACTTCGAACGAGTTGACAGTTTAGGCTTTTTAGCCTGTTTTTATCCCGAGTTCCCCATAACCTTGTGTATAGGTAGATAAGGCCTTTCCTTGATGAGTAATTGATATATTTGGGATGTTTGGGATATTATGAGGAGTCAAACCTAGAAGTTTAGTTTGAACCTAAGGAAAAATATATGAAGTAGGACGTGAGTGTCTATTACGATGTGAGCTATTGGCGGCCTAATTAATTACATTAACCGGGAACATATAAATGGTGTAGTATTATATGTCAGTACGAGAAGAGATATGTACCAATATATTATGGTGATTACTAAGACGTGTGCATACTTAGTATATATGTATTGATTTTATGTGTATGACATACCTACCATACTTGCTATCACGGGAGGTTTGCGTTCGCTTAGGGCCCTCTAATCATTGTGTTGCCCGGATTTAGACTGGTTACCTCGATGAACATAGGTCAGAGAAGGACTTATTGGGATGTTAATAAGTCTGCTGATCGTGGGAGCGCAGGTATGTGCGTGACCCATGTGATGTGACTGTGTTCGCCTCCATTATTTGTGATGTTGTTATCTGTGAACTATTCCTGAGAGATTCGGAATATGTAATCCTTATGTACGTGATGTACCGGGATGGATAGCAGAGTATGTGTGCACCGCAGCTTAGTTCTCAGGGTGCTTGTATTGTATATTTATGATGTGAATAATATACACTTAATTAATGGGAACTTTCATGTTGTTATTGTGAACATAATTATGGTAATGTAGTGAGAAAACATAACGGGGTAACCAATAGTGAAATGTATTACATATTGAGAATCTGAGTCTAAGTAAAGCCCTCTATTCTTTGGTAACGTTAGAATGTAATATGGGAATCGAGTAGTAAGAGGTAGAACTTATTACGTTTTGGGTAGATATACGTGTCATTTAGATGGGTAATGTACGTTAGGAGTGCACATGTAGCCGAGAGGTGAGAATTTCATGTGAGTGCATGTCCTAACATGTATGTTGCATTTAATGTTTTAATGTTATTAAAACACTTGCTGTTTTCAAAATGTTTTCCACTTTCGGGCTCTGACCCATTTTCTTTCAAATCTATTTTTGTAAAAACCATTTTAGGTGCCCAGCCACAAGGACACCATGCATAGGATTCTCATTCAGGTGACGAGCTGTAGCTGTTTGTGGAAGTTACAGGACTTTGCTTGTAGACGCTTCATCGATCTTGACTCGATATTTATCAGTTATCAGTTGTAGGGCATGTCGCCATTTCTTTTAGAGACTTTGCATTTATTTCAGTTATTCAGACTTTTGGCATGTAATTATTCAGGATTCAGACTTGTAGTATTATTTCCTTTTGTTGGGATTGTTGCGAGGAGTTTTCCTCCGGATTTCTTATTATTATTGTTGGTTATTTCATTACTTCGTATGGTGAATGGATTATGTTGACTCTTCCATTATTCTTTTATCGCATGTTAATCAGACTTAACTTAAAATTTGGCACTTACTTTTTAAATACTAGGTGGTTAGTAATTATAAAAATGTTTTCGACAGTGATGCTATTAACTGAACCAACTTGGCATTTTGAATTAATTTAATAAAGGAGTAGCTACCCGGTATTTAATTAGTCGGGGTGTCACACTTTGTAGGCATAAATAGAAAAGCAATAATCCTACTCATAGGGCTCTACATCAAAGAACGCTAAGCTGAAGACACAGTAAGCCGTACAGATCCTAAAGGACACTAGAACCTGATGCTCTGATACCACCTGTAACACCCCGCCTAATTAAATACCGGGTGGCCAGTCCCATACCAAATTAAAACAGAATATACAGTTGGCTCATTCTTAGCATCACTGTCGAAAACATTTACAACTCACCCAATACCCAATTAAGCTGGTGTTAAAAAACTTTCCAAATTTAAATTTAAGAAAATCCATTTCCAATTTAAGAATAACACAACACATTTTATTCTACAACTCAGATAACACAATAAATAACTCAAAAGAATTTAAATGCAACTGGAATAAACATTCCCAAATAATATAAATCCTTTACAATAATCCCAACAATGTTAAATGTATTAAAAAGACACAAATACAATAATATTTGTCCTCGATAAAAAAGATAACTGAATCCTTTGGGCGACATGCCCTAACTAAGAATACTGTGAATCAAAAGATGGAAGACGTCTAGGCAAAACTCCATAAATCCATAGCCTGTCATAATCCGCTAACGTTGGCGTCCCTGTTTCTGGACACCTGATATAGAGATACAATAGAAGAGAAAATATGCAAGGAAACGGGTCAGAGCCCGAATGTGTAGATTATTTTTAAAACAACAAGTATTTAACAAGTGCAATAAAGCATTTATTATGTACATGTTAGATCCAACTCTCACTTGCAATTCTCACCTCTCAACTAGAGTGCACACTTAACGTTTCCTATTAACCTCCTAGTTAATGGTTACTCTTTTCTAGTCTTCATATTATAATTCCATTCCCATATCATAATCCCTGTATGTCCCATACCATACGTCACATTATTATTCATTTACATCTATTCTTTATATGATTAGTTTCTCATTAACATGAATCATTACTCATTAATATGAATCGTTTCTCATTAACATGAGTGAAGCTTTTCAATTCTATAAGCATAAACATTCATTAACTTAATTCCATTATCTTTCTCTATTCACCGTTATCTACAGTTATCACCGTAGATAGATTTAACCACAATATATATCCATTTAATCATTTAATCCATTATATATATATATTCATATATAATACGGCACCCCGAGTCACAGCTGTGGTGCAATGCATTACTCTGCTATCATGTCCCATCATCGCAGGTCGCCGAATAGGGGACTACAGGTTCGGTAAGATTCCACGAACCACAAACAACAACAAAAAAATTGGAGGCGAACATAGTTCTCGTATCCATGGGTCACGGACATACCTACGTACCCACAGTCAGCGGACTTATCAACTCCCCGATAAGTCTTTCATAGACCTATGTTCTCGAGCGACAAATCAAAGATCCCATGGATTCATCAGGATATGACTGCCCTCACGCGTAAACCTCCCACCGATAGCAAGTAAGCTAGGTATGTCATACACATAAATCAACAATCAATCAAATAGGTATTATCATACCTGTAATATAATATCAATAAGGTAATTATCACTACCCTAAGATATTTCATACGTAGCATTATATCCCTTTTAAATCCCACGTATTAACATATTATATCTTTACTTCATAATTTAATTATCCTCGCATCCTATAACATCTCTCCACTCCCGACGTCGTTAAGGTTCATGTGCGGAGCGTCTCGCAAAGCGAAATCCAAACAAGGAACTCCTCCAATACACTACTACTTAACTTTGTCGATCGAGGAGGTCCGACAACTACAACTATGCGATCGGGATAACCTCATACCTATTTCAACCCAAAAGTGTTTTAAACCCCCATCTCTATCCAGGAGTCATACCACTATGCTCTTGTACTACACTCAGTCCTTGCGTAATCAATAATGAGTTTAAACTCAGTCCTTGATGTTCAAATTGTAACCCTAAGGCTACCCTCACTCAATACACAAGATTCAAATAGGTTTTTCCTCAACATATATTCAGTAAGAATTCACTAATATCCTACTGGTCCATAACATCATTTCTCCCGAATTACTACGAGTTAAATTCTCCTTTTCATTAAGGTTAAAATCGATAGTTTCAAATCTCTTATAAACACATCTTCTTTCACTTAGGATTAAACCCTCTTGTAAACTTAAGGATACCCAGGCGTTATATTCAATCACCCCTACTGGTCCTATCTTAAATCCTCATCTATCCCCATTTGGAATTTAACAAATGAATCTAGCAACTGAAATACATTCAATATAATTTTTCATCATTTAAATCACTCGAATCCCAATCAAATTAATTCAAATCTTTTCAAGGGTTTACTGATATTTGCTAGGTCCTAAAATATCCAAATAATAATCACCAAAGATCCACAAAATGTTTGGGATAAGAATCAACATTTAAAAAGAAACAACTTTACATAATCTGGGGAGGTCGATCGATCGAAGGCAGGGGTCGATCGATCGATCCCTCAGGTCACAGCCTGATTTTTCTGCATTTCAGCAACTACGGGTTTCACCATTTTTACTCATTCAAACCTTCATATTAACCTCCAAAATGAGTTATAATTATTACTACATGATATGCCAACATATATGAACGATTTCCAGTAGACTAAACATCCTAGAATCATCAAGGGATTGGATTAAAAATCATGTTTATCTCCTTATTTCCAGACATTATCAATATATCATCTTCAAGAACACATCAATGGTTTTCATAATTTCTTCAACAGATTCATGACTATTTCGTGGATTAATATCATCCTAAATCATGAGTTAAATTCCTATATCATTTCAGTTTTCCAGAAATCCATTTAATACTCCATTATTTCTTCCAAACAATAATAATCTTCTCTTTTCATATTATTCTAACATGGACAATATACAAACTTAAATTGACATTATCAAACACTTGCATTTCTTGTAGGTCTGATCCTTTGGTGTAGTATATTTCAGTTGGTTGTCCCTTCTCCGGTCAAACTCCGGTGGTGGTTGGTGGTGGTGAACCTTGGTTCTTGTTCTTCTCCTTCCCAAGTGGCTTTTCCCTTCCCAAGCACTCTTACACTCTCTCTAGGAAGATGGCTTCTCTTATTTGTGAAGATGAGATGAATAACCCCCATACACTTAATCTACCAATACTTATAATAGTTCCAAATCCGAAATCACTATTCATCCCCCCTAGAAAAATGACTAAAATGCCCTTTCGGGTTGTCTATTCATTCCCAAATGACCCGAGACTCAAAATTAACATTCAAATAGACTTTTCTGACTATTTCGAACCTTCCGGACGCAACAACGCAGTCGAAATGACTATTAGATCGATAGAAAATAAATTTTCTTTTTAATTTAATAAACTAGTCCCGACACGTCCCATACCGCGTCTGACTAAAAATATAAATTACCGAATTTGTATCATACAGTCATATCAATGACATCACATTCATATATTACCTAAATATCTTTAAGTAATATTCAGAATCTTCCATTTTAATATCCACCGTCTGGATAAAACCCGAATGAATTAATTAATAATAAAATCTAATTAATCCATTAAATTAAAATATAACCCATTTTAAAAGTCATTTAAAATTACGGGGTATTATAACTGTCTCACCAAGGTGGCACCAAGGTGGTTGGACCTTCTTTTCTTTACTCATCTATTAGCAAGTTGGGCTTGGTGGATATCTTCGCTCCAGCTTAAAGGGAAATGTTGGATATTAGATTAGTGATACGTGTGTTAGTTTTAGGCCCACCTGTGTACGGCTTATGTTATTAGACTCATTTTGTACCTTATCTCTTATTTGTTTTTTTCTTCTTGGCCCTTCTATTTAGTAAATTAAATACAATAATATGACACCATTATTGGAAAGTCGATACATCAAAAAAATTATCTATCACGTCACGCGTGGTGCAAGCAATTTATGCATTCCAATTTTTTAATTAAAAACATATAAAAATATAAATAACGAAATAAGTAACAGTTTAAAATGAATTTTGTAAAAAAGTAACATTTTATACTAAAATTTGTAAAAAATGTAATTTTTGAAACAGATTTTTTTATTATTATTAAAAAAGTTACATTTTAAATCAAAATCAGAAAAATAAATAACATTTTAAACTTAAGGTTGTAAAAAAAATGTAACATTTTGAATTGAATCTGCAAACAAGAAACAAGTAACGTTTTCAACTGGAATTTGTAAATAAATAACATTTTACACTTAAATTTGTATAAAAATAGTTACATTTTAAATTTGTATAGAAAATGTAACATTTTAAACTGAATTTGTAAAGAAAAAGTAACATTTTCAACTAAAATTTGTAATAAAAATAACATTTTACACTCAAATTTGTCAAAATAAGTAACATTTCAATTCAAATTTATAAAATAAATAGCATTTTAAACTCATATTTGAAAAAAGTATCATTTAAACTTATATTTGATAGAAAAAAAAGGTAATATTTTAAACTAATATTTGATAAAAAGTAACATATTTGAAAGGAAAAAAAAAAGTAACATATTTAAACTGATGTTTGTAAAAAAAAAAAGTAACATATTTGTTTTAAAAAAGAGACATTTGAAGGTGGTACTCGTAAAAAAAGAATTTTCCTAACTTGTCACCCCACATTTTATAAGGATATTTGTATTTACACCCCACTTTTTTTTATTCTTTGTGTTTGCACCCCATCATTAGTAAAATCCTTTAGCGGCTATCAAAATTTTCCAAAAAGACCATCTTACATTAATCCAAAATAACCTAAAGTTTTAAAGACATGAAAATAACGTAATAAATCATTAGAATATTTAAAATCTGAGTATTATACAAAAATAGTTAAAATTTTTGAACTATACTAATGAATACAATTTTTAAATCAAAAAATCAAGAAAATAAATAAAAAGTACAAAAACTCATTTAAAAATCCATCAATAATAGAAAAACATTTTTAATTAGCTAAAACATTTTAAATTAGAAAAAACTTATAAGAATAGGGAAAAGCAAGTGAAAAACTTAAATTATAAACAAATTTATAAAAATAGGGAAAATGCTTAAAAATGAAAATAATAGGGAAAACATTTACAAAGTATGAAATATAATGAAAAAAACTCTGATAAATTCGAAAATAATATAAAAAATATTTTAAATAATAGAAAACATTTTAAATTCAAAAATATAACATTTAAAAATTCTAAAAAATAAAAAATATTTAAAAAAAATATGAATATGATCGAAAAAAATTAAAGAAATAAAATGGATATACTAAAAAAGTTTTTTTTTCCTTTACTTGTTCACATTTGGGGCATTTCACTGTCTCATTAGCCATTTTGCTCTACCTCTATTTCTCTACAGTGTTACTACTTTTGACGATAATCACAAGTAAGAACATTTCTTTATTTCCCTTTATTATTATTTTCAGATATTTAATTTCAGATGGATTGAAAATTTATGTTCAAAACAAAAACTCAAGCTCTATATTGAGAATCGGGGTTGAAATTTGTTGACGCTGAATTTATATGCTAAAATTTGATGTTGCGTGGTCATATTTACAAGTTTAAAAGATTGGGGGCTAAAAGTTGCATTCTAAAATTTTGTTGTTTAGGCTTCGTATGTTTAAAATGTCATTTATATGCTACAAAAATGGGGCTTATAAATTAAATTTAAATAATTTAATTTGTTAGTGAAATTTTTAGTTTAGATTGTTGGTATTGATATCCACTTTGATATTCTTGCACTATATAAGTGTCTCTGAAGAAAAAACTAATTTTTCTTTAACGGATTTTTAGTTTTTTCAGTATTTCTATTTTCTCTAATTTTTTATCATTTTCAACTATTTATCAATATTTTAGGGTCTTTCACAATTTTTAAATAACTTTTTTGGTAATTTAAAATGCTTCACTATAATTTTAATTTTTTTAATATAATTTTAGGATTTATCAGAGTTTTTTTCAATATATTTCAAACTTCGTAAATGTTTTCCCTATTATTTTCAATTTTTTTTATCACTTTACCCTTCATTTATAAGTTTTTTGTAATTAAGTTTTTTTTATATGTTTTTCTCTATTTTATATAATTGCCTTGTAATTTAAAATATTTTACTATGTTTTCAAAGTAAAAAACCTATTCTTTCCAAATTTTTAATTTTTTTAATTTATATTTATTTTCATAATTTTCAAATTTTAAAATTATTTTCTCTAATTTCCAATTTTTTAACTATTTTTCTATAATTTTTATATTTTGAAATATTTTTTAAAAATTTATCATGTAATTTTCATTTTTTACAATTTTTATATTATTTGGGGTTAAAACATGGCTAAGATGGTTTTTTCTAAAAATTTTGTTATCAACTAACGAATTATGTTGACAGTGGGATGCAAACACAAGGAAATAGAAAAAAGTACAGACAAATATCGTTTTAAAATGTGTGATGGCAAGTCAAAAAAATCTTCCCCCCCCCCCCCCCCCCCCAAAAAAAAAAAATAAGCATTCCAAACTAATATATGTTAGAAAAGCCGGGAGTCGAAAGCTCCGAAAACATCAAAATTCGGATTAAATTTGCAAAGACACATTACCTAAATTTGGATAGTCTAAATTTAATAACTATTGCTCCAATCCAACATTCATATCAGACACCTCAAACTAGGGCTAATATAAATAGTAAATCCTTACCAAACAGGACTTCAATCAAAAAATTATAATGCAATGGAATCCAATATTGGAATAGACATGCTAAAGAATTCAATTCAACATATGAATAAACATTAAGCGAACTAAAACATCAGTTTCTCTTGCGTTGCGTACTCTCATTGCAGGCCATGGACAGAAACTAGGCTCTCCACATATGTATACGGCGTGAGGAACAACCTAACCGGAATTGGCACTAGCCGCCTTTTATCAACTACTCCAAATATTTTCGTTTCACGATTGAAGACCATAAAGTTCCTTCTATTTATCTCCGTGACAACAATCTCCCCATTATTATTCTCAAAATCAGTCCCATCAGAACATGGTACTAGGCGCATTTCATCTACCGGGACCGGGATCACCCTGCACGTGTTTGTTTCGGGATTGCAGAACACCAATTTCTCTCCACTTACATCCATGACCACAACATCCCCATTGCTCGTAAAAGGCAACACAAATAATTGATAATTGTAGACTTTCAAGACGACATTGAATATATTCACCCACGTCTCTTGGACTCCATAATCTTTCATGACCCAAACCTCGATAGCTTGATCCCAGTCACTGTGACCGGTACAAACTACACAAAGGCAGCCCCTCGAAACGCTGAGCTGAAAATATCGAGGCGAGAATCTAAAATCGGGTAGTGGAATTTTCTCGTTCAATATATCCTCCGCAAGATCAAAACAAATGATTTCATAACCATTATCATCTCCCCTAAAATACACCCAGTGTAGAATTTCATTCAATAGTGTGGCAGTGTTTCTCACCTTGGATAGGCACGGGTAGTTTTCGACCCGTGTCGTCCAGATATTTGTTTTATGACATAGAACATAAATCAGAACGTAGTTACAATCAACCTTCGGTAAGAACATTACCAACTTAGAATTTCCAAGACCATAGAGTTCTAAATAAACATTATTTGACTGATGAGCAGGGTTAGAGACCTCCTTGCACTCTCGCGTAGATGGGTTCCAGAGGAAGAATGTTTTTCTGTCAGGACTAACTATAAGTACCAAACCGTTGCAAGAACCAACCACCACTCTAATGGACCCTTGCTGATTATTATTATTATTATTATTATTATTATTATTATTATTATTATTATTATTATTATTATTATTATTATTATTATTATTATTATTATTACCACTATGGAAAGCATAATTAATCTTTTCTAATGGAGTAATGAGGCCACCTGTGGAGTAAAGAGGCATAGACAGCTCGTATGTCATGAAGGAAAGAAGATTTTTCTATTTTTCTTTAGCTCCTTGATTGAGGTGAATCTTGATGAAAAGGTGATCAGAGATCAAAGAGCGAAATGACTTGCAAACACATCGGAATCGCAACAGAGACTTTACTGGTAGTCTTGAGAGAATACCCACCACAACATCGTGGGGAAAGTAGGATGGTAGCTCCATTTCCATTTTTATTTTCTTAAGATTTTGTTGATGGTTTCGTGACTGGATTTACGCATAGTAGGATTGTAGACTGCGTATCCTTCAACTACAAACAATTGAAACAACAAGAGTTTGTTAGCAAACGAACAAAAATGGGAGCACTAATATGTATTTATTTCTCTCTATTGAAAAGACAATCATAAATGACAAAAAACTATTTTTTTAAACTAGGGAACTAATTGTTGAAATATAAACTTATTTTTATATTTAATCAACCAATTTCTAAGAAGCATCCTAAGTTAGGTAAGGTGTGTTTATTTATTCTTAGTGCTTCATAGTGGCTAAATAAGTGGAAGCAAATTATGTGACTTATGAATATGTGGATTAATTTAATTTGAACCACATTAAGTGCATTTGATTTTATTCTAGTATAAATAGCCATCATCCTTGAGCTCTTAGAATCATAAAACAACAAGGAAGATAATAAGCAAAGCTTATTAGTTGTAATAGAGAGAAGTTAGGTTGTAACAGTGTTTTCTTCTTTGTAATAATATTTGAGTGCTAAATACAAGATAATTGTGTGAGTGTCTTTGAAAGCTTATTTCCAACAAAGTGGTATCAGAGTAAGTGGAAATTTATTTCTAAGTATACGCTATAGCATATCAAATTGAAGCCCTCGACGAGTCGAATCCAATGCCGCTAGATTCGTCTCAATCGGAGGTCTGACATGCCGCCACGTGTCACCAGAATGTTACTGCCAGAAAGTGAGTTAACTCACCGAGTTGGAGCCGAGTTGACCAAGCCGTGAAGCCTGTTTGAGCTGCTTGACCGAGCTATCGAGCCTTGACCAAAGGCTGATTGTTGACCAAAAGTTGACTTTGATCGTTGACTTTGACTGTTAACTTTGACCAGGTTTTCATTTTTTTGGTCCACGTTCTTCCTAAGGTTTTTGGGCATTCCGGATCCATTCACGCAATCAAAATTTCCAAATTCTCACTAGAATTATGGCAAATGGTGGTATGGCATCCTTTCAAGTCTCGATACTCAAAAACAACAACTATGATAATTGGAGTATTAAGATGAAGGCACTTTTGGATGCACACGATGTTTTGGAAGTCGTGGAGAGAGGATACAGTGAGCCAGAAAATGAAGCTGTCTTAAACCAAACTCAGAAGGAGAGTTTGAAAGACTCAAGAAAGAGAGACAAGAAAGCTTTTTATTTCATCTATCAAGCATTAGATGATGATGGTTTCGAGAAGATTTCAAGTGCAATCTCCTATAAGCAAGCATGGGAGAAACTGTAAACCTCTTACAAAGGAGAGGAACAAGTGAAGAAAGTTCGTCTTCAAACTTTAAGACGTGATTTTGAAACTCTACATACGAAAGTGTCAGAGTCTATCTCCGATTATTTTTCAAGAGTCTTACCTTTTTCAAGTCAATTAAAAAGAAATGGAGAGAAGTTAGATGATGTGATGATCATGGAGAAGATACTCCGCTCGTTAGATCCAAAATTCAAGTACATCGTTACGATGATTGAAGAAACCAAAGACTTGAATGAGTTGACAATCGAACAACTAATGGGGTCATTGCAAGCATACGAAGAGAAGAAGAAAAAGAAGAAGCAAGAGATTGTGGAACAACTTCTTAAGACGGAGCTCCATCCGACAAAGAAAGAAGAAAGTTTCAATAACGATAGAAGCCAACGTGGAAAAGGTCTTGGCCGAGGATAAGGTTACGGACTTGGACGAGGTTAGAATTCTAAAAACTATAATTCCAAAAACAACTAAAAGAGAGGGGAAAGCTCAACACGAGGTCGTGGAAGAGGCAATTCGAACTCGAGGTATGACAAATCTCAAGTTCAATGTTATAATTGTCAGAAGTTTGGGCATTATGATTCAGAATGCAGAGCACCTAACAATAGAGTTGAGGAGAAGGCCAATTATGCGGAGGAGAAGATAAATGAGAAAGAAAATATTCTTCTTCTAGCACGGAAGGAGACTGATGGTAACGAAGAAAATTCCTGGTTTCTTGACAGCGGTGCAAGCAATCACATATGTGGAAGGAAAGACATGTTCGTGGAGTTGGACGAGTCAGTAAGCGGAAATGTTTCATTTGGAGATGATTCCAAAATATCGGCGAAAGGAAAAGGTAACATTCTTATTCGTGCAAAAGATGGTAGTCATCAATTAATTTCAAGTGTCTACTATGTGCCTAATATGAAAAACAACATCTTGAGTTTGGGTTAACTCTTAGAAAAAGGCTATGATATCTATATGAAAAATTGTAGTCTTTTTATAATAGATGACAAAGGAGATTTAATTACCAAGGTAAAATGTCAAAGAATAGAATGTTCCTTTTGAATATTCAAAACGATATTGCAAAGTGTCTAAAGGTATGTTACAAAGATGCATCGTGGCTATGGCATCTTCGATTTGGGTATCTCAACTTTGGAGGATTGGAGTTATTATCCAAGAAGGAAATGGTGAGAGGCTTACCTTGCATTAATCACCCTGACCAACTGTGCGAAGGATGATTACTTGGGAAGCAATTTAGAAAAAGCTTTCCAAAAAAGTCAGACTCAAGAGCTAAGAATCCACTCGAGCTAATCCATACTGATGTATGCGGTCCAATCAAGCCAAGCTCTCTTGGTAAAAGTAAATATTTCCTTCTCTTCATTGATGATTTTTAAAGAAAAACTTGGGTATATTTCTTGAAGCAGAAATCAGAAGTTTTTGAAATATTCAAGAAGTTCAAAGCTGTCGTGGAAAAGGAAAGTGGTCGTAAGATCAAGGCAATGAGATCTGACCGAGGAGGAGAATTCACTTCAAGTGAATTTCAAGAGTTTTGTGAAGAAAATGGAATTCGTCGACCAATGACAGTTCCTCGATCCCCTTAGCAAAACGGAGTAGTGGAAAGAAAGAATCGAACTATCCTCAACATAGCTCGGAGTATGCTCAAAAGCAAGAAACTGCCTAAGGAATTTTGGGCGGAAGTAGTGGCGTGTGTCATCTACTTGTCCAACCGTTCTCCAACAAGAAGTGTTTAGGGGAAGACACTACAAGAAGCATGGAGTGGAAGAAAATCGGGTATTTCCCACCTGAGAGTCTTTGGGAGCATAGCCCATGTACATGTACCAGACGAGAGAAGAACCAAACTTGATGACAAAAGCGACAAGTTCATCTTCATTGGCTATGACAACAACTCCAAAGGTTATAAATTATATAATCCTAATTGTGGAAAGATTGTAATTAGACGAGATGTGATATTTGATGAAGAAGGAGAATTTGATTTCAGCTCAAGTATAGATGATTTCAACTTCTTTCCCGACTTTGAAGAAGAGAAAGAAGAAACCATGATAGAGCAAGAAGGAGAAGTTCAACAAGAGACCACTACTCTACCTACCTCACCAACATCAACCACTCATGGAGACTCAAAATCATCGTCAAGTGAAAGTTTCAATGAAAGAGTTGTTCCCCGCATAAGAACTCTACGGGATCTCTATGAGGTAACCGAAAGACATGATAATCTTACACTCTTCTGCCTCTTTGCTGATTGTGAACCAATAAACTTCTAAGAAGATGCACAAGACAAGAAGTGGAGAGACGCGATGAATGAAGAAATCAGGTCCATTGAGAAGAATGACACTTGGGAACTCGCTTCACTTCCAAAAGGTCAGAAGGCTATCGGTGTCAAATGGGTGTACAAAATGAAGAGGAATGCTCTGGGAGAAATAGAAAGACATAAGGCGAGGCTAGTCGCAAAAGGATATAGTCAAAGAGTTAGCATTGACTATGATGAGGTATTTGCTCCTGTTGCCCGCTTAGAAACTGTAAGATTAATTATCTCCCTAGCATCTCAAATCAGGTGGAAGATTCATCAGCTAGATGTGAAGTCTGAATTTCTAAATGGAATACTTGAAGAAGAAGTCTACATCGAGCAACCTTTGGGATATGCAGTGAAGGGACACGAAGACAAAGTCTTGAAGTTGAAGAAAGCTCTCTACGGGTTAAAGCAAACACCAAGGGCGTGGAATAGTCGTATTGACAAGTACTTTCAAGAGAATAGTTTCAGCAAATGTCCATACGAGCACGCTTTATATATCAAGATCAAAGATGAAGATATTTTGATCATGTGCTTATATGTGGATGATTTGATTTTTTCCATAAGCAACCCAAACATGTTCAATGACTTCAAAAAAGCAATGGCGAAAGAGTTCGAGATGACAGATATTGGGCTAATGGTGTACTATCTTGGCATTGAAGTTAAACAACAAGAAGATGGAATTTTCATCTCACAGGAAGGCTACACAAAGGAGATCCTCAAGAAGTTCAAGATGAATGACTGCAAGCCAATTAACACTCCAGTGGAGTGCGGAGCTAAGCTATCGAAGAATGACGAAGGCGAAAGCGTAGATCCAACTTTCTTCAAAAGTTTGGTTGGAAGTTTGCGCTATCTAACTGGTACAAGACCTCACATCCTCTATGCAGGTGGACTTGTAAGTCGATAAATGGAAACCCCAACAACCTCACATTTTAAGGATGCAAAAAGAATTCTTCGCTATCTCAGAGGTACAATTGACTTTGGTCTGTTATACTCGTTTTCTAATGATTACAAGCTTGTTGGTTATAGCAATAGCGATTGGGGTGGAGATACAGATGATAGAAAGAGCACCAAAGTGTTCGTGTTCTCCATGGGAGATACCGTTTTCACATGGATGTCAAAGAAGTAACCAATTGTCACACTTTCTACACGTGAAGCTGAATATATAGTCGCTACATCATGTGTTTGTCATGCAATTTAGCTCAAAAATCTGCTGAAGGAACTGGGTTTATTACAAGAGGAGCCAATAGAGATTTGTGTTGATAATAAGTCAGCGATAGCCCTGGTAAAGAATCCAGTTTTTCATGATCGAAGCAAGCATATCGATACTCGTTTCCATTACATAAGAGAATGTATTACAAGAAAATATGTGAAACTGAGGTATGTAAAATCTCGAGACAAATTGCCGATATCTTTACCAAGCCACTGAAGTACGAGGACTTTGTCAGATTAAGGAATTCTCTTGCCATAACAAAACAAGTTTAAGATGGGGTGTTGAAATATCAACATGTTTTTATATTTAATCAACTAATTTCTAAGAAGCATCCTAAGTTAGGTAAGGTGTTAGGTAAGGTGTGTTTATTTATTCTTAGTGCTTCATAGTGGCTAAATAAGTGGAAGCAAATTGTGTGGCTTATGAATATGTGGATTAATTTAATTTGAATCACAATGAGTGAATTTGATTTTCTTCTAGTATAAATAGCCATCATCCTTGAGTTATTAGAATTATAAAACAACAAGGAAGATAATAAGCAAAGCTTATTAGTTATAATAGAGAGAAGTTAAGTTTTAAGACTATTTTCTTCTTTGTAAAAATATTTGAGTGCTAAATACAAGATAGTTGTGTGAGAGTCTTTGAAAGCTTATTTCCAACACTAATCACGTCATGTAATCCTATCATAATTAAAATAATGCCAATTCAAGATATAAAAATATTTGATGTGTAATCTGTAAAGGAACTACTAAACACGTTAGCCATATCATTTTTGGGTTACTCATTTGGCACTAACCAAACTCATTTATCATTAGTGATTGTTGCTTGTGTTACATTCAGGTTCGTGTTGAGAAATGATCAACCGTAACTCTCTAATTTAATAATTCGTGGTCGTGTCATGTTGTGTAAAAATTTCAACCCGGTCCGGCTAAATTCGCAAGATCCTACTATATGCAATGTAGTAGTGGTACCATTTTCTAATGTTTTATAGTGTTCAAAGTGATGACTGTATATCTAAGCAGTCGAATTGGTTATGTTACATATTACAACAATTTATACCTACGTGTCATTTTGATCACTTAAAAGTAGTTGGTTAAGTTTCTAGTGTTGGTTATACAGAGAAATTATTAGGTACGGTGTTTTCCAAAAATTGAGAAAATGAAGAAAAGACTTTAGAAACAGATATAACAAGAATTATAAAAACAGGTACAACATATGTTAGAAAGGAAAAAAGACAAGCTAATGAAAAGAACCCAAAAATAATAAAAAAAAAAATATCAAAGAAACTACAATACCTTACGGACCGCTAGGCGATATATGAGAAGAATAGCCTTGGATGTATTGATATAGACCACCAGCACCAGTTGTAAATATTTTTATACGTTAAACAGTTTATTATGGAATTCCTATTGTGTAAAGTCTAAACAATGATGGTAAGCATGTTCGTACCCCAAATCCGGTATCAAACTTCTAGACTATCATCCAATGTTGATGCAAATACACAGTGGAAGGTTTATTTTAAAAAAAATCAAAGAATTATATTGTGTTTTCAACGTGCTAGAACTTGTCAACAGGTCCGGTCGTATCTTATTCTGTTCGTCTAAAAAACTGCACATCTCATAAGCCATTCATTGAGAACCATGTATAGTTCGTGCCATGTTATATCAGGTTCTTGTTGTGTATACCCACTTTCCTGTCACTCATCTGTGACCCAAAACCCATTACGTATCGACCCATTACCTAATAACTTTGTGTCGTATCATTGCGTCTTGTCCAATTTTTATATGTCTAACTGTGTTCAGACAAAATTGTACATTATAGCAGAAACATGGTATTATTCATAACATGGAAGTGAAACATTCATTATGTTAGTATTCTCTTTACACCAATTTCATCCTTATAAAATGTATCTACAAATAATTTGAATTCATTACAAGAATTTGTAAGCAAAGTTGTCGCTTCCTTAAATGTTGATATTTTTCAAGAAAATCTCTAGGTCATGTGAATTTAAACTCTGATAATTGTTTAAATGAATATCCTACTGTGGAAAGTCCTAAATAAAGCTGTGCCAATGGATGATTGTTTAAAAAAAGTGGGGATGATGATTCCTTCTAGATGTCAGTGATGTATTGAAGGGCTAAATAAATATTCGTGGGATTAGAGCTTGTCCTAAGATTCTCCACTTAAGATTAAATGAATGGTGGCTGTCTGAAGTAAAAGAAGAATGTATGAAAGTTCTTTTTGTTATAATTCCTACTTGTATATGTTGGCAGTTGTGGAAAATCAGAAATCAGGATAGGTTTGGGAATAAAAAAAGGACAAAATGTTCATCTATGCATCAATGAGGTTTCTCAAAATGTCGGAGATATTTTTAGATTGTTAACCAATACCAAAAACTTTATGTATAAACTCAAATTGTTCCTATGCTGAATGTACAAAGGCCTAAAAAAACTCCCAAGGAGTGATATTGACAAAATGGATCAGACTAGATAAAACCTGGTTTAAATTGAACTTAGATGGGACTGTAAAGGAAATCCCGGGTCAAATGGGGGAGAAGGTCTAATTATAAATAGCATGGGTAAGTTTGCTATTGATTGTGAAAAATTCTATGCTCAGAGGTGTGAAAGTGGACAAAGAAAAAAGGATTAAAAATTAATCATAAAATCTAGCTTTAAAATTCTTGTTGAGGCCATTAACAACTAAAATTCATCTGCATGGAATATATTGTATACAATACAAAAGGTTAAGAATGAAGTTTGTAAAAATAGATGGACTGCCATACACACATATAGAGAACAAAAAACCTGCTGACAGCTTAGCTAACAGGAGTATGAAGAAAAATCACTCTTTTGAGAATTTTTCAGATCTTTCATGCAGATAAGAGGAGGAATTAACATGAATCAATGTGGACATCCTTCATTTAGATTCAGGTAGGTTACTTGTTGATATGATGTAATGGGTTGTTCACTTTCTTGGTTCTGTTTTGAGGCTTATAATGAAATATTATCATAGAAAAGTGGGGGTAGCATGAGAGGCTGAGAGCTAGGTGGAAAATGAAAGATGACAAGTAGTGGATTTTTGTGGGTTTCGAAATCTTGTATTTGAGGAACACGTGTACTCTTGGAGTAATGGGTGCATCGAGGAATGGCTGGACTGTTGCTTTGCTAGGATGCATGGATTAATATGCTCCCACACTTTTTAGTTAATCATTCAGAGCAACTAGGTCAGACCATTTGTCTATGTATCTCTTTTACCGATAGGGATACATAGTGGAGGAACTGAATGGGGAACCGAATGTTTCACTTTGAGATTTATTGGGTAAATGATGAGGATTATGGAGAGATTATAAAAGATTTTTGTGATGTAATGGCTTGCCCATAATGGTGCCACATTATGGTATATATATTACTCAATGGAATGGTATAGAAGTACATGGTAAAAAGTAAAATAAGTCTAATAACTGAAGCCCAAAATAGGTGGGCTTAATAATAAAATACTATAATACTAATATGATATCTAACACTCCCCCTCATGCTGGAGCGAATATATCTACCAAGCCCAGCTTGTCAATTGATGAGTGAAGTAAAGAAGGTCCAATAGCCTTGGTGAGACAATCTGCAGTCTAAGCTGATGAAGGGATGAATGATGTCTGTAGATACTTTCTCCCGGAGAAAGTGAATATCCACCTCAATGTGTTTAGTTCTATCATGAAGAACCAAATCAGATGATAACATAATGGTTGATTTTTTATCACACAACAAGTCAGAAGGACTGTCCTCAGTAAAGCCTAGATCACCCAAAATCGATCGAAGCCACAAGAGCTCACGTGTACCATGAGCTATAGCATGATACTCCGCCTTCGCTGAAGAATGAGAAACCATGGCTTGCTTTTTACTTTTCCATGATATGAGATGAGAACCATCAAAAGTACAGAAGCCAGAAGTAGAACACCTATCAGTCCTACATCCCGCATAATCAGCATCAGTGAAGCAAAAGAGACGCCATTGATCTCCTGAAGCGTAGAAGATACCAAGACCCGGTGAAGACTTAAGATACCTCAAGATATGATAAATAGAATCAAGGTGGGCAGTACGAGGGGCATGCATGAATTGACTCACAAGACTCATAGTAAAGTCCAAGTCAGGACAGGTGTTGGTCAGGTAGATAAGATGGCCAACCAAAAGCAGATACCTAGACGGCTCAGAAAATAAATTCCCAGACTCAGTAGTCAACTTCACATTTGGATCCATAGGAGTAGAAGCTGGACGACAATCAATCATCCATGTATCCTATAACAGATCAAGAGCTTACTTCCTTTGTGATAAGGAAATCCCACAACGAGATCTCGCAACCTCAATCCCTAGAAAATACCGAAGAGGCCCAAGTCCTTAGAATCAAAAACTTTTCCAATGTCCTTCTTTACCTGGGCAATCCCCTCTTGATCATCACCGATAATAATGACATCGTCAACATAAACTAAAAGGATAATGCACTGGTGGTCGGGCTGACGTCGAATAAAGAAAGTATGATCGGACTGGCATCTGGAGAATTCCATAGAGGTAATCACCCCACTGAATCGGATAAACCAAGCTCAGGGAAACTTCTTCAACCCGTATAAAGATTTGTGAAGATAAAAAACCTTGCCCAGATACTCCCCCTCAGCCCAAAAACTGGGTGGAGGAGCCATATTAATTGCCTCAGTCAGATCCCCATGAAGAAAAGCATTCTTAATATCCAATTGATGCAATAGCCAATAGTGAGATGCGGCAAGAGATATAAGTAGACGAACAAAAGTCATCTTAGCAACCGGGGCAAAGGTAGCACCAAAATCTTTTTTCGGAATATGAGTAAATCCACGAGCCACAAGACGAGCCTTATAGCGCTCAACGGAGCCATCAGTCAAAAATTTAACACTAAACAACCATTTGCAACCAACAAGTTTCTCCCCCAGAGGAAGAGACACTAACTCCCAAGTACCATTGTTTTCCAAGGCATCCATCTCAGTTTTCATGGCAGCTATTCACTTAGGATTCTGTAGAGCCTCATGCAAAGACTTGGGAATAGAAATAGAGTCAAGACAACCCAAAAAAGCACGATAGGACCCTGAAAGACCTTCATAGGAAAGATTCTCGAGAATAGAATGGTTAGTGCTATAAGAGTTAGCATAATAAGCAGGAAAGAGACGATCACGAGTGGGATAACGGGACTGAAAACCATAAATAGGTGGGGGAAGGGGGGATTGAACAATAGAAATAGGCGGGGTGGGGTGGGGGTTGTGAAGAAGGAGCATCAACATTACCTGAGTCCGTAGGAGGAGGAGGCAGGGGAAGCCGAGGGCGACGAGCATAAACCTACAAAGGGGGTGTCTCGGGAAGAGAGGGAGACACATCTAATAAAGGGATAGGACGAGCCACTGGCGAATCCTCCTCAAGAGGAGGGGGAGGGTGGGGGAGTAGCAAACCTACCATAAAATGGAGTATCCTCATGGAATGTAACATCAGGAGAGTGATACATACGTCGAGAGAAAGGATCATAACATTTATAATCTTTAGACATGGCAGGATAGCCCACAAAAATACATTTAATGGCCTTATCATAAAGTTTGTAATGTGAGGGTCGTCGATCCTGAACATAACAAACACACCCAAAAATTCGGGGTAATATAGGGAAATGAGGGCCAGTAGGAAAGATAGAGTGAAGAGGTGTTTTTCCATTTAAAACTTTGCTTGGAGTGAGGTTAATAATAAATGTGCCAATGAGAAGAACAAGGTGCCAATAAGATTTAGGAACATGCATACCCCATAAAAGGCACCGAACCATTCCCATGAAGTGATGGTTCTTACATTCCGCCACCCCATTTTGCTCTGAAGTGTTAGGGCAAGTGAGTTGGTGTAAAATTCTCTTTTGGTTAAGTTATGAACGAAAAGCATAAGAAACATACTCCCCCCCCCCCCCCCCATTTATCAGACCGAATGTTACGGACAGTGGTGTTAAATTGTGTTTTAATAATTTGGAGGAATTGGACAAATAAAGGTAACACCTCAGTATTATGTTTGAGTAAATATACCCACGTACATTTAGAAAAATCATCAATAAAAGTGACATGGTACTTAATAAGGTCAAACATACTAGGTGCACAACTCATATGAGAAATATAACTAGTACGAATATGTTTAGACAACTCACATGTATCACAAGTAAACCTCTTGTCTTTACAAGTCTTAAATAAAGAGGGAAAAAGGAAGCATAAGTACTAAAAATTGATATGTCCTAACGAGCATGCCACAAATGCAAAGTTTGTAAGGAAACATCAAAAACAATGGGCTCAGTGGAAGTAGAGGCATTAAGTTTAGAAACAAAATTAGTAGGGGTAGGAGGATCCCCAAAGTGGTATAGGCCATCGCGCTCATATCCCCTGCCAAAAATCCACTGAGAACTCAGGTCCTGTAAATAGCAATGCGAGGATAAGAATATGACAACACAATTGAGATCTTTGCAGAGTTAACGAACATAAATGAGATTAAAAGAGTGGTCGAGAACATGCAATACCTAAGATAAAGTGAGAGACGGATGTTTTCCTTGCTACGAATAAAAGCATGTGAACCATTCGCAGGACACACACTATGACACACATGGGTAATAGGAGAAGTAAAAAAAGATAGCTCACCAGTCATATGATCAGAAGCTCCAGAATCCAAAATCCAAGTACGCTTAACAGCTTTAACATGAAAAACATATGAAGTACCTGAAGTTATAATGGCAGTGGAAGTAGAGTGTCCAAGAGAGTTGGTATGTGGTGTAGGAGCAACCTCTTTAGGACCATACAAATTAGCCATAACTCCAAAAATACTCAAATTTAATCCAATAAGTACACAAATAGGTAAAAAAAAATGGCAAATTCTACCCAATCAAATTCAACAACATAAAGAGGTATATACCTTAAAAAATCATCAAATAAAGGAAAATTAATAGCCTACTTCATGGGAATCAAACCCAACAGCAAGAAGGAATAAAACCCCCTAATTAACAAGAGGGTATAAACCCTAGATGAAGACAAACAAGGTTAACTTACCCAATCAAATCAACAAAAACCATAATACCTCCCAATAAATCTGAATAAAATGGAGTATCATGCCTTGAATAAATGCCACTGATTTGCCTTGAATAAATGCTCCTAATATCAGAAGTTCAGGGGTCAAAGTGGCCATTCAGCTCAAGTCATTTAAGTCTCCACTTGCATTGACTACAATAATCTGGTTACATTCCCGTCATCATAACAACAGGGACAAGGCAACAAAATGGATTTCAAGGCCTATCAGATCTGAACAACAGCAAAGCTCTGGCCAATACCAGATCTGAATAGATCTGAAGTGAACCAACAGTAAATCAGATCTTAAAAAGACATTCCAGCCAAAAGAAAAACATATCTCGATCTCCGGCGGCTCTGCAAGAAATTCGGCCAGAATGGAGTGCCGCCAAGAACATTTTTATGATGTAATGGTTTTCCAATAATGGTGCCACATTATGGTATATATATTACTCAATGGAATGGTCTAGAAGTACATGGTCTAATAACTAAATCCCAAACAGGTGGGCCAAATAATAAAATACTAAAATACTAATTTTATATCCAACAATTATTAAGGCAACTTGGGCAGTAGGGGGAGGGGAGGAGTTGGAGAGGGTTTAACGGCATGTGAAGCAAAGCTAAGCGTATGGGCAAACTTGAAATTTTAGAGGGGTGTCAACGAATCTTAAGGACATTTGAGATTGTATCTTAGAGGCCATAACCACAATCTAGGGAGAGAATAAATTAAAACCAACTCCTATAGGGAGTAATGGGAAAAACATTGGAAGAGGGGGGGAATTAAAGTCGAAGCAGCGGGGAAGATTAGATTGATTAGAAGAGAATGATTGAAACACAGTTTTTCAAGCAAAGGAAGCCAAAGGAAAAAAGGTGAACACTATTATATAATCAGAGGATTATAACAGGGTAATCGGAAAGGATGATGAGAATACTACCTTGTGTGCCTTTAGCGACATCCAAGATTATATTTTCAATGGTATTGGTTTCTGAGTGACAAGACAAAGGAATGACAAGATGATAGGGGAGTTCATTATTTCGAAGAATCAAAGTGCTCTTCTACTGGGGAGGCAAATTTCGGAAAATGTGATATTGGCTTTTGAACTCAATTACTCTTTAAATAATTTGGGGGAGGATGGTTTTTTTATTCTCAAGCTAGTTATGAATAAATCATATAATCGGGTTGATTGGGATTTTCTTGAAAACATTACGAGGAGGATGGAGTTTTGTCACAAGTTAGTGGAGCTCGTTATGAATTTCTGTTGTCGGTTTCTTTTTGGGTTACAAATTTTCTGTCGTCAGTTTCTTTCTCGGTTATGAACTCTTTCATCAGTTTCTTTCTGGAAGCCTAAAGGTCACTTTAAATCCAATTTGGGATAAAGGCAAGGTGATCCCCTCTCACCGTACCTATTACTCGTCTATGTGGAGGGCTATAGTCGCTTTTTGGGTATGCCAAACTGGAGGGAATAATATTGGGCATGTCAGGAAGTAGGGGCAGAAGTCTCTTATTTGTTTTTCGTAAATGATAGTATTTTTTTTGGGATAGGTAGAAGAGATAAAGCTCATTGAATGTATATCGGTGCAAAAAATCAATTTTTGATGGGAATCCATAGTTATTTTCCTTTCATTTGTCATTTTATTTCCATTTTTAGTTCCTTTTAGTCATTTTCTCTCCTTAATTAGCCTCCAAGCATGCTTGGGACTAATTAGGCATTCTTTTATTTTTAGTTAGTCCTTTATAGTCATTTTAGCTATTACTTGATTAGAAACTAATATCTCTACTATAAATAGGCTTGTATTTTCATTTCGTACTCAATTCTCAATTCTTGAAATATAATAACTCTTTTGTTTCTCTCTATAGAAATTATATTGTCTTGATTTTTAGGTCATTGACGTGTAGTTCACATCAAATTGGTATCAGACCGAGGAGTCGTTCCCCAATTAGTGTATTGGCGTGTTGGTGTTCAAAAAAATAATCGTGCACTACTTTCAATGGTCCCGAAGAAGACGATGCGAATTCAAGTTGAGATCAACAAGGATTTAAGAAAAGGTTATAAAGAATTGAAGGAGAATCAATGCGAATTGAAAACAAATGGAAACCCTAATTTAACTTGCCAAATCTCTAAACCCTAACCACTCCATTGCCACTTCTGCCCTAGAGTCTTTTACCCCTTTCCTCTTCACTACTGCCCTAGGCAGCCCCGCTGTTATCCCACCCACTGTTGCTGCCCTAAGAAGCTCCACCCACCCTAGCTGACAGCCTTCAAAATCAACCCAACCCACTGCCTCGACAAAAAAAAACCTTTCGCTGCTCTAAACCCTGTTTTCCAGCACCCCGAACACCCTCTGCACACCGCCCCACTCGCAAACCTAACCCTAGGGTTTCCCCCCTCGCCGACCACCCCAGACCAACCTCGCACAACCCAGGTCTGTCCAAAACCCTTTGGATTTGGCCTGTCAAGAATCTAGCCACCCGATTTTGGTTGAAACCCTCTAACAAGTTCAAGAACTAGGGTTTGAGGCCAAGAAAATTGTTTTTGACCCGGGTGAGCACTCTTTTTGATTTTGACAAGAGAGAGGCAAGAGGAAGAAGATGGATCTTGAAATCAAGAATTGAAAAAACAATGATCCTTCCTCAAATTTTCAAGAAAAAAAATTTTGGCGTCACAAGCTTTGCGCATATATTTGGAACTTCTCACGTGATTCTCTAATTTTGAAAGTTCGAGGACTAACGTTTTTTTTAAGACGGGGAGAGTGATGGGAATCCATAGTTATTTTCCTTTTATTTGTCATTTTATGTCCATTTTTAGTTCATTTTAGTCATTTTCTCTCCTTAATTAGCCTCCAAGCATGTTTGGGACAAATTAGGCATTCTTCTATTTTAGTTAGTCCTTTTTAGTCATTTTAGCTATTACTTGATTAGCAAGTTATATCTCTACTATAAATAGTCCTGTATTCTCATTTTTTACTCAATTCTCAATTCTTGAAATATAAGAACTCTTTTGTTTCTCTCTCTAGAAATCATATTGTCTTGATTTTGAGGTCATTGGCGTGTAGTTCATGTCAAATATGACAAAAGTTGGGGGTTGTTCAGTAAAAATTTGAACACGAGAAAGGGAGTTATATAAATTCTTGGCATCAAAGAGTTGGGATCCATGATAAATTCTTGATCTCCCATGATAAAAATTTGAAAGTCAAGGGGGGCAGGAGAGGTTAGTGTTAAAAGAAGGGAAAGAAATTTCGACAATAAATGATGCTCAAGCATGCCCAACCTATGCTATGAGATGTATTCAAAATTTCAGATAATGTATGAAATGACTTGAAGACTCACATGTATAACTTTTGGTGGGCCCATGGGAAGAAGGGTGGGGGTGAGTTTGATGAGTTGGGAGGTCGCCCAAGTAGCATGGGGGTGGGTTTGAGGGATCTTAAACCCTCTAAGCTAGCTCTTCCTATTCTAAAAGACAAGTACTTCCCAAAGGTATTGCTTGGGTATTTGAAATAAGACTCAAATTCCTTCTATATCTACGTTGTATTGGGAAGGCAAAAGTTGTGCTTGGGATAGGGGTTAGATGAAGGATGGGAAATGATGAGAAAATTAGAATATGGGGAGACAAATGGGAGATAAGACACATAATTTCCATCCCCGTCGGCCATAATTGATTAATATTCATTTGTTAAAAAGCTCATTGACATGAAAACGGGTCAATGGGATTCTCTTCTATATTTACTTCGCAGGAAATGGAAGACTTCTTAAAGGTACCACTCTTGTTCCCACCACTAAGGGAAGATAAAGAGATATTCCACACTGGAAAAAGTGGCACATATGTGACACAGTGAATACAAGGTAGTTTTGAAGTTGGGGGTCATGAAAGGACCCCAAGAACTGGTGGTGCATCAACTTCCTCGAACACCAATCTTTTGAACCACGATCGCGCAAGGTATGACGTTTTGTTCTGTGTCGTAAACAGCGTCCCGTCTCGTTCAAGCTATACATGTTTTTTCTTTTATAATTAAAAACTATACAACCAGTATATGTAATGCACATAAGTTCATACAATCATCCGAAACCTAGTATTTCATTCTAAATAAAGGACTGCATCATTTTAAATAAAGTCAAAGAATCATAAAGTACCACATCATTCCAAACAAAGTCACAGACAACCCATATAAATACATAAAATCATTCCAAATACATGAAAAAATTAAATTGACAAGTAAATGAGAAATTAAAAGAGTCACCCTCATCCAACTTAAAGAAAACTGAACACAAAAATGAAAATAACCAAAGACAAAATCTAGTGTAAGGCCTTATGAGACGCAAACATGTAGAGATGGGGTTGAACGTTAAAAATATACCTAAACCATGCGATTCATGTGAAGCAATATGTAGCTAAATTACAAACAAATAGAGATGTGATCGAATGTAAAAATAAAATTCAATATATGAAACTATTTCAACAGATAGTTCTTTTTGCCTTTTTTGCCTTATGAGACACACTGTATGTTTTCCTTTAAACAAGTAGTTCTTTTTGCCTTTTTTGCCTTATGAGACACACTGTATGTTTTCCTTTAAAAAAGCGTATTTTGAAAAATGGCGGTAATGATTAAAAAAAGCACAAATCGCGGGTAAATTTTGTAAAAAAGCACCAAGTAGCGTGGAATGGCACAGATAGCAGAACAATAGTGGGATAATAGCGTGAAATAGTGCAGGCGATTTGTGACAGAAGCTATTACAAATGCACAATATCATGTTTTAGTAGAAAAAAGCGCGTTGCATGTAGTTTAAAACATTGTCAAATACTAATAATTGGAATTGGATTTGGAGATGAAACATCCCGAATAAAATCAAACACTTTTTATTTTGGATGTACTCGAATCCTCTTCCAACCGCCGAGTCTATCTTGCGAAGGAATATGAACCCACAAAAATTCTCTTGTTATGTTTATAAGAATGGTCTCAATTCATTAGACCACATCATTCACAAATCTCCAATTTCAATGGAGTCGTGGGGCCTTTGTGAATTGTCTGAGGAGGACATAACTAAAGGCAGGGAAAATGAAGGAGAAGATGGAAAGGAACAAATTTGATAACAGTTGTATCATAGCTTGGGCTATTTGGCGGAATCGTAACCTCATGTTCAACGGGGAGCAGTGTTTGAAACCGATACAAATATTCAGCCTTTAGGACAAGAAAAAATATTCTGTTGATAAAAAAACATTCGCAATAAATGCGACCATCAGATCGGACTCTCATAATCAATGTGGAGGGTGGGGTGGTGATCCGGGATAGCTTAGGAGCGTTTTTTATAGATCTCCCTAAAAGAGTTTGGCAACTGCTTGATCCTGAACATGCAAAAAGTTTAGCAGCACATATGGAGGTCTCTTTAGCCACAAGAATCGATCATGTGCTTCTTATATTGAGGGCGTTCATATGACTTCCATTAAGAAGTTTAATAATTTAAAATGAAGATTGGGCTGCAAATGGAAGTATTATATAACAAGTAAAAATTGCTAGGATGGGCCAACGTGCTACATTTCCTCTGTTAGGAAGAGAGGCAATGTGCCAGCTCATTGTTTGGCTCAATATGCCAAGAATATAACACATTCTTGGAGGCTTGTTTTCTCAATGATGTAATCGAATCTTTTGATAAATGAAATTCAGTTTGTTGTCAAAACAAAAATAAAAACATGAGTAGTGTGCAACTAGACCTGTTAACTGATCGTGTCATGACATACTGGGCACGTATAAGAAATTGCTCAAAATATACCTGATTAATTTGAGCCATGTATTGTTCGTGACATACCGATTTTGTATCATGATAAGTTGTGTATTCATTGTCTATACCACTATCGCGTCATATACGGAGAAGTTTGTGTCACTCAATTGTGTTAAAATGACTGATAGCTAAACTCGTTATGACCCAAAACTCATCACGGGTCGATCCATTAACTGATAATTTGGTGTTGTGTCTCATTTTGCCATGTGTCAACTTGAGCTAGTACAAGTTGACACTAAATTAAGATTGTAATATCCATAAGTAGCACGGAAGTTAAAATTCATTATATTATACTCTCTTTACACCATGCATCACTACAACATCCACTCCAAAGAACTTCAATTCATTGCAAGTGTTAACAAACTCTTCAATTCATTAAATGTGATGATTTCCAACAAATGTTCCAACTCATTTGACCATCTATAAACCCCTGAGACTAACTTCTCAAGAAATACTAAAGAACCTTTGACCGATAGCAAACTCACATGCTAATTCACATCATACTACCTCATATAATTTTTAACTATATAGCATAACTTATAATTCATATATACAACCCTTATTGGTTTCAAAATTATAAAATAACATACGGAGGTGCCATAGGGTGCAAAACTATAAATTAACTACCCTACTTCCACACATTATGTCTCTTATCATCTCTTTCGAGGAACCCTATTTTATTAAACTCAGTTAATTATATGAAAGATAAAAAATCCTGGTGACATTTAAATGACAAGAAGTTGAGATGAATGAAGGAGAATGCTGCCCTCCAAGCAGGGGGGGAGTCATTCGAGATTGTTAGAGAGGGTGAGCGAAGTAATGTCTTCTTCAGGTTATGTGAGTGGGGAATGTTGGAATTTAAATGAGAATTATATGGTTGTATTAGAAGAAGTGAAGAAGTGAAGAAAAAATTAGAGATAAGTTGGAGAAGAAAAACTTGTTCTTAGAGAAAGAAGTGTTGTTTGTTTTTCCAGCAGAGTACATTACTAAAATATGGGTGATGGGTTACATTTATGTGCCCAGATTTTTCAACTAACTAGACACATTAATTGCCCTACAAAGTAGGTACAACAATTAGACTTTAGGACCACTTAGGCACACATTATTAATCCATATAGAAACCCCTATAGAAGCCCCTAAACAACCCTAAAGTAGCCTCTACAGCAACCCCAATACACTAATTAGGAACACTAGGTAGAGCAGCTAAAAACAGCTATGCATTAATTTAACACTCTCCCTTAATGCATTTGTTGAACACCCATTATTTCTCTAAGAAAATGAAATTTGTCCTTGGGTAGATCTTTGGTGAAGATATCCGCAACTTGCTCTTCGTTCTTGATATAGTTGAGTTGAATCTCTTCGTCCTCCACGGCCTCTCTAATGAAATGATGCTTAATTGCAATGTGCTTGGTGCGACTATGGCAGACGGGATTCTTTGTCATGGCAATCGCGGATTGGTTGTCACAAAGTATTGGAGTAGCATATCCTTTCTTTTCACCAACATCCTCAAAAATTCTTCTTAGCCACATCGCTTGTGAAGATGTCAGTGATACCGACACATATTCAGCCTCGGCGGATGATTGCGCTATCGTTTGTTGCTTCTTTGATGCCCATGAAACTGCTCCGGAGCCAAGAGAAAATACATACCCGGAAGTACTTCTCATGTCATCAATAGAGCCAGCCCAATCACTATCACAAAACCCAAGTAACTTTATCTCAACATTCTTCTTATACATGATGCCAAAATTAGAATTTCCTTAGATGTACCTCAACACTCTTTTCGGAGCCCCAAAATGAGTTTGACTCGGCTTGTGCATGTACCGAGATAATAAACTAGTGACATACATGATATCCGGCCTCGTAGCCGTCAAGTACAACAAACTTCCAACCAAACTTCTATAAATAGACGCATCAACCTCTTTGCTTCCATCTTCTTTCAATAATTTTTCATTAACCACCAAAGGCGTAGCCACCGATTTGCAATTCATCATTTTGAATTTTTCAAGAAGGGTTTTAGCAGACTTCTTTTGGCAAATAAAAATACATCTTTTTGTTGATAAATTTCAATGCCCAAGAAGTAATTTAGAAGACCCAAATCACTCATTTCATATTTTTTCATCATGTCACTTTTGAAATCTTCATTCATTTTTGCATCACTATCGGTAAACACCAAGTCATTAACGTAAAGAGAGACAATAAGAATACCTGCTTCCCCTCTTCTTTTGATGTATAAGGTTGGCTCGCTTTTACTTCTTTGAAAGCCTATTTCATTGAAGTATGCATCAATCTCACTATACCATGCTCGGGGAGCTTGCTTCAAGTCATACAAGGCCTTTTTCATCTTGTATACCTTCTCTTCCTCACCTTTCATCACGAATCCTTAAGTTTGGTCAACGTACACCGCTTCATTTAACACACCATTCAAGAATGCAGATTTTACAACAAGTTGATACAAAAAACAGCCTTATTGAGTGTCCATGGAAACAAGTGCTCTAATTGTGTCAAGCCTTGCCACGGGTGCAAATGTCTCTTGAAAATCAATTATGGGTTGTTGAGAATACCCCTTTGCTACAAGTATTTCTTTTTTCTTTTGGATTGAGCCATCCGGATTAACCTTGCTTTTGTAAATCCACTTCACACCAATGACCTCTTTATTTTTATGCCTCTCCACCAATTCCCAAGTCTTGTTCTTCTTAATAACCTGAATTTCTTCTTCCATTGCAAGCTGCCAGACTTTTTCATTTTTAGCATCTTCAAAGGTCTCCAGTTAAGCTACACAAAAATTACATCTAGCATACACATCATTTAGACTTCTTATTCTTCTTGGAGTTGAGCTTGGAGATGAGGAGTTTGAGCTTGATGGAGAACTTGAGGATGATTGTGGACTTGCATTTGGACCTGCATTTGGAGACATTTGAGGAGCTTCTACATCTTCTTCAACGCTTTGTGATTCTTCATTAAGGGTGATAACTTGATTTTGGGATTTTTTTTCTTTCCAATCCCAAAAGGCTTTCTCATCAAAAATCACATCTCTACAAATAATCACTTTGTTACTCTTCAAGCTAAAGAGTCTATAGCCCTTTGATTTTGGGTTATATCCCATAAAGATGCATTTTTCACTACTTTCATCAAGCTTGTGTCTCACTTCTTTAGGGACATGAGCAAAGAAAATACAACCAAACACCCTCAAGTGGTTCACGAATGGTTTTCTTCCATTCCATGCCTCAAGTGGAGTTTGGTTTTCTACGGCCTTTGTAGGGCATCTATTCATCAAATAAACCGTCGTATACACCGCTTCGGCCCAAAAATTATATGGCAGCCCTTTCACATGTAACATGGATTTTTCCATTTTCTCAATGGTTCTATTCTTCCTTTCCGCCACTCCATTTTATTATGGAGTATACCCCACCGTTAGTTGTCTTTCCATGCCAATATCGTCAAAAAATTTATCAAACTCCTTAGAGTTGTATTCTCCACGTCTATCACTTCTCAAAATTTTCAAGTAGTGACCACATTATTTTTCAACTAGTTTGTGAATTTTTTAAAAAATGTCATAAACATCTATTTTTTTCCGCATAAAATACACCCAAGCCGTCCTTGTAAAATCATCAATAAAGGTAGTGAAGTATTTGTTACCGGCATGAGAAGTGTTCTTCATTGGTCCACACACACATCGGAATGAACAAGCTCCAATGGTGATTTTGCCCTCCATGCTTTCTCCTTTAGAAAAGGCTCTCAGTGGTGCTTTCCAAGAGCACATCCTTCACAAACTCCATTTACTTCTTGGATGCTTGGCAGCCCGTAAATCATTCTCTTTTGATGAAAATTCTTCATGCTTTGAAAATTCAAGTGCCCATATCTTCTATGCCATAGCCATATGTCATCAAACACATTCATCTTCAAGGCCACATTCTTTGAGTATCGAAAAGTGAGAGGGTAACTTCTATTCTTTTCCATCTTGATTTTTGCAACAACTTGGCTGTAATACCCCGTATTTTTGACGATATTTATTTTTGGGATTAATTAATTAAATGAGAATTAATTGGGAATTAATCCGGATAAAATACTAGCGAGATGTGAATTGGTATTTGACTATATTAAGTATATATGATGATATATGAATATTGAATTATGAAATTGTCCTGAGATTGATATACGGCAATTTGGACATTTTATTGGGACGCGTGAGACAGTCGCGTCAGGATATAATTATTTTAATTATAAAAGTGAAATTAAATTCTATTAACTGTATGGTCGTTTTGAGGGCGCCAACGCGTCCGAAAGGGTCGTGATAGTCAGAAAACACTAGCCGGGGGTTTAGTTTGGGTCCCGGGGTATTTTTAGGCCATACCGGCAACATATAGGGGTAGTTTGGTAATTTTGCTTTTTTGAGAATTAAAAGTGACTAAAATTAGTAAATTATATCTGATGTGGATTTGACCCACTAAACCACTAACCAACTCATTTTAACCTAATAGGCTACGTAGGGTATTAGAATTAGGTTTCTAAGTTTTTCCCAAAGCAAACCCTAGCCACCATAGCCATTGGAGAAGAAAGCTTAGAGAGGAAGAGAAAGAGGAGAATTTTGCAGAGAGAGAGAGAGAGAACCTCATCAAATCGTCATCAAAATCAGAGATTAAATCAAGGCAAGTGATTTAATTTCGTTTAATTTAGAGAATGTTTCTTCCATGTTAGATAATTCTAAGATTTACATTTGTTCTTGAAAGTTAATGAAAAACCCATGAGTTTGGAATTAGAATACTATATTTTGAGGAAAGGATTGCATGAAGAATCGTATTTAGAGGACTAATCTGATGTTGATATATCTTGCAAGAAACAAAAACGGATTTAATTGGATAAATTAAAGACTTTCAATTTTAGGGTTTATGTTCTTGAAAAATTTGGGGAAAAGTGTAGAGACTTGTGATTTAATAATGATTAGGACGAATTAATTCTTTAAAACACGTTGGTATGTGACTATAATATGTTTAGGATGGATTAGAGACCTTGATATATTGTTGGACTAATGTTTAGAGAAGATTAGAAGTGAAGAATAGAGGAAAAAACGAAATAAGGAATTCTGGGCTTGAAACTGGCCACTCGTTAGAAGACCTGCCCAGGTCGTTCGAACGAGCTCGTTCGAACGAGCTTCTAACGAGTTGACCATTGACTTCTAATGAGGGTGAAGTTCGTTCGATAATATCGTTCGAACGAAATCTCGTTAGAAATACCACTTCGTTCGAACGAGATCTCGTTAGAAGACTCAGTTCGTTCGAACGAAGTCTCGTTCGAACAGCCTCGTTCGAACGAGACTTCGAACGAGTTGACAGTTTAGGCTTTTTAGCCTGTTTTTATCCCGAGTGCCCCGTAACCTTGTGTATAGGTAGAGATAGCCTTTCCTTGATGAGTAATTGATATATTTAGGATGTTTGGGTTATAATGAGGAGTCAAGCCTAGAAGTGTAGTTTGAACCTAAGGGAAAGTATGAAGTAGGACGCGAGTGTCTATTACGATGTGAGCTATTGACGGCCTAATTAATTATATTAACCGGGAACATATAAATGGTGTAGTATTATATGTCAGTACGAGAAGAGATATGTACCAATATATTATGGTGATTACTAAGATGTGTGAATACTTAGTATATGTATTGATTTTATGTGTATGACATACCTACCATACTTGCTATCACGGGAGGTTTGCGTTCGCTTAGGGCCCTCTAATACTTGTGTTGCCCGGATTTAGACTGGTTACCTCGATGAACATAGGTTAGAGAAGGACTTATTGGGATGTTAATAAGTCTGCTGATCGTGGGAGCGCAGGTATGTGCGTGACCCATGTGATGTGACTGTGTTCGCCTCCATTATTTGTGATGTTGTTATCTGTGAACTATTCCTGAGAGATTCGGAATATGTGATCCTTATGTACGTGATGTACCGGGATGGATAGCAGAGTATGTGTGCACCGCAGCTTAGTTCTCGGGGTGCTTGTATTGTATATTTATGATGTGAATAATATACACTTAATTAATGGGAACCTTCATGTTAATATTGTGAATATTATTATGGTATTGTTTTGAGAAAACATAACGGGTTAACAAATAGTGAAATATATTACATATTGAAAATCTGAGTTTAAGTAAAGCCCTCTGTTTATTTGGTAACGTTAGAATGTAATATGGGAATCGAGTAGTAAGAAGTAGAACTTATTACGTTTTGGTTAGATATATGTGTCATTTAGATGGGTAATATACGTTAGGAGTGCACATGTAGTCGAGAGGTGAGAATTTCATGTGAGTGCACGTCCTAACATGTACTTTGCATTTAATGTTTTAATGTTATTAAAACACTTGCTGTTTTCAAAATGTTTTACACTTTCGGGCTCTGACCCATTTGCTTTCAAATCTATTTTTGTAAAAACCATTTTAGGTGCCCAGCCACAAGGACACCATGCATAGGATTATCATTCAGGTGACGAGCTGTAGCTGTTTGTGGAAGTTACAGGACTTTGCTTGTAGACGCTTCATCCATCTTGACTCGATATTCATCAGTTATCAGATGTAGGGCATGTCGCCCATTTCTTTTAGAGATATTTCATTTATTTCAGTATTCAGACTTTTGGCATGTAATTATTCAGGATTCAGATTTGTAGTATTATTTCCATTTGTTGGGAGTGTTGTGAGGAGTTTTCCTCCGGATTATTATTATTATTATTGTTGGTTATTTCATTACTTCATATGGTGAATGGATTATGTTGACTCTTCCATTTTTCTTTTACTGCATGTTAATCAGACTTAACTTAAAATTTGGCACTTACTTTTTAAATACTAGGTGGTTAGTAATTTTTAAAATGTTTGCGACAGTGATGCTATTAACTGAACCAAGTTGGCATGTTGAATTAATTTAATAAAGGAGTAGCTACCCGGTATATAATTAGTCGGGGTGTCACAGGTGGTATCAGAGCATCAGGTTCTAGTGTCCTTTAGGATCTGTACGGCTATTATGTTTCCGCTAAGTTTTCTTTGATATAGAGCCCTATATTTTAGGATTGTTGTACTCTTTTTGTGTATGCTTCGTTCTTTAGATATTTTAAGTTTATAAACTGTGAATTTATAAACTTTATTCTTATTTCAAATGCCTCCACGACGTGCACGATGAGTTCCCAGGGATGCAACGCCAGAACCCCAGCCCGCTCCAGTTCAGGGCATGATGAACGCCACTGAGGTTGCAGCCATTGTAGCCCAAGCGGTAAATGCCGCAATTGCCGTAGTTCAGCAGGCACCACCTCAGGCGCCGGTTGCCGCGCCAGTACAGGCAAATGCATTCCCGTCTGCTTGGGAACGTGTACATGATGCTTTTCAGAAAGCGCATCCGCCAGAGTTTGCAGGTAGCTCAAATGTGGTAGTCTCGAGCCAGTGGAGGAAGGATATGCAGAGGCACTTGAGGATGTATGAGTGCACGGAAGTTCAGAAGCAGGTGCTAGCTACTTTTATGCTAGTTGGATCTGCACTGCAGTGGTGGGAGTCTATTACCACCGTGGAGGAGAGGGATACTCTCACTATTCAGGACTTTTGGGTGCGATTCGACTGCAAGTACTTTCCGTCAGCTGTTCACACAGAAATGAGGAGGAAACTGATGAATCTGAAGCAAGAGGGTAAGACCGTGGCCGAGTATGAGGCCGAGTTCATGAATCTGTTGAATATCGTTCTGGATGAGATACCGACAGAAAAGAAGAAGATTGAGAAATTCACCGACGGGTTGACATGGAGGATCCATCAGCATCTGTTAGGGAACCTTTCGTTGGCCACTTATTCTGATGTGGTTAACGCTGCTTTGCTACACTGCCAAGATCACCGCTTTCATATGGCTGAGGGCAAGAGATCGGAAGAGTCTAGCCATCAGGGCAGGACTGGAGGACATGGTGCTAGTGGGGCACAATCTGTTCAGGGGTAGAGACAGGGTGAGCAGGGTTCCCAGCAGGGGGATCAGAAGAGGTTCAGATCAGGGAATTATAGGCACGGACAGGGAGGTTTCCGTCTGGGCCATCAGGGTCCAAACGGCCATCAGGGCCAACAGGGGCAGAATGGGCAGCAGTTTCAGCAGGGCCAGCAGGGCCAAGGGAGGAACGGTAACGGCAGCAGGGGCAGAGAGGAGGGAACTTCCCAGGGAAGTGTTATATTTGTGGCAAGACTGGCCATAAACGACAGGATTGTCCTGATAGGGGCAGGGCCCCACAGCAGCAGCAGCAGGGTGCTCGCCAGGAGCCGCAGAGGCCTATATTTCCCGTCGCTCTCCCCGCACTGCCACAGATGGTAGCATTGCCACCCATTCCAGCAGTCCCAGCTCAGCAGGGGCAGCTACAGTATGGATGTGTCTATAAAGTCCACCAGGCAGCAGTTCCACAGGCACCGCCCGCGATTGAGGGTATGTTTCCTATCCATGGCACTATGGGTCGGGTATTGTTTGATACGGGGGCTACACATTGTTTTATAGCTACACATTTCGCGAAGGCTTTAGGGTTGTTAGCCACAGCGGAGAGCACAGTGACGTGTGTCGACTCACCATTGGGGAGTGGGTCACTTATTTTCTTTATATGTCGGGGAGTGGGGGTAGAGATTGGTAGTCTGGTATTACCTGCAGATATGTTGGTATTAGATATGCATGTTCACGATGTGATTATCGGTATGGATTGGCTCGCTGATTATAGATCCATGATTGATTGCTTCGGTGGGAGCATTGTTTTTGCCATTCCGGGGCAAGAGATGTTTGTAGTGGTGATGCCTCACCCAGAGGGAGGCTCGACCGCTCATTTGTATTACCTAGAGGAGGATACCTCTAAGGAGGGTGTGATTCCTTTAGATTCGATCCCAGTTGTCAGGGAGTATTCTGATGTGTTTCAGGAGATACCAGGCCTACCCCCCAGTCGAGAGATAGACTTTGTTATAGACCTATTGCCAGATACGAGACCTATAGCACGTGCACCGTACCGTATGGCTCCGGCAGAGATGCGAGAGCTACGAGATCAGATAGAGCAGCTGTTAGGTCAGGGCTTTATTCGCAGGAGTACCTCACCTTGGGGAGCTCCAGTTTTGTTTGTGAAGAAGAGGGATGGCTCACTAAGATTGTGTGTGGACTACCGGGAGTTGAACAAGGTCACGATACGGAATAAGTATTCGTTGCCTCGAATCGATGACTTATTTGACCAGTTGAGAGGAGCTTCTTTCTTCTCAAAGATTGATTTAAGATCGGGATACCATCAGTTGCGTATCAGGGAGGAGGATGTCTCGAAGACTGTGTTCTTGTCGAGATATGGTTCTTACGAGTTTCAGGTTATGCCTTTTGGTTTGACCAACGCTCCAGCAGTGTTTATGGACTTGATGAATAGAGTGTTCAGGGATTTCCTAGATCAGTTTGTCATTATCTTCATCGATGATATTCTGGTTTACTCCCAGACAGAGGAGGAGCACACCGAGCATTTGAGGCAAGTTTTGCAGACACTTCGTCAGAACGAGTTGTATGCAAAATATGAGAAATGAGGGTTTTGGCTGAAGGAGGTCCAGTTTTTGGGACATATTATTTCCGACCGGGGAATATCTGTTGATCCGGGGAAGGTATCCGCGGTAAGGGAGTGGGGACAGCCCACGACACCGACAGAGATTCGTAGTTTCTTGGGGCTAGCAGGATACTACAGGAGGTTCATTCGGGGATTCTCGAAGATTGCAGGTCCTTTGACACATCTGACTCGTAAGGGTGTGCCATTCATCTGGAGTGATGCCTGTCAGTTGGCATTCGATGAGTTGAAGGATAAATTGACCTCAACACCTGTGTTAGCATTGCCGAGACCGGGAGTTGAGTATTTGGTTTACACCGATGCGTCTTTGCAAGGACTTGGAGGTGTATTGCATCAGGAGAGACAGGCCATAGCTTATGCTTCCCGTAAGCTTAAGACTCATGAGAAGAATTACCCCACGCATGATTTGGAGTTGGCGACAGTGGTATTTGCCCTACGGATTTGGAGGCACTATCTTTTGGGGGAGAAGTTCCAATTGTTCACGGACCACAAGTCCCTACAGTACCTGTTCACGCAGAAGGAGTTGAACATGCGGCAAAGGAGGTGGCTTGAGTTTGTGAAGGACTACCAGTTCGATATCTAGTATCACCCGGGTAAGGCTAACGTGGTAGCAGACGCGTTGAGCCGTAGGCCAGCAGATGAGGTGGCAGGGGTGTGGAAGGCAAAGTGGAAAGAGTTGGGACGCCAGGATGCAGTGGCCCGATATTTCATGTCTGTGATGACCGTTACATCGCAGATTGTCACGAAGGTAGTACGGGCACAGGCTAATGACTCGTTCTGTCAGGAGCAGATAGTTCGATTACTAGCAGAGGGAGCCGAGTCCTATATCGTTAGCTCAGACGGGGGATTACGCTTCAATGGGAGATTGGTGGTTCCGAAAGGGGAGGAATTGTGACACGAGGTGATGGCAGAGTCGCACGGCTCACGGTTCGCGGTACATCCCGGAGGGGACAAAATGTACCAAGACATGAGACGCCAGTATTGGTGAAGCGGTATGAAGAGAGATATCGCTGTGTTTGTTTCGAAATGTGCCACTTGTCAGCTAGTAAAAGTGGATCATCAGAGACCGACAGGACTTCTACAGCCGTTGGAGGTTCCGAGATGGATGTGGGAGAGCATATCCATGGACTTTATCACGGGGTTGCTTACGTCGCAGAGGGGTCACGACTCCGTTTGGGTAATTGTGGACAGGTTGTCCAAAGTCGCTCACTTTTTACCCGTAAGGACTGACTACACTACGGGACAGTATGCCCAGCTCTTCATTTCAGAGATTGTGAGACTTCACGGTGTGCCCCTAAATATCGTGTCTGACAGAGACAAGATATTTTTTTCGCAGTTTTGGGAGAGTTTCCAGGAGGCCATGGGCACGGAATTGCGGCTGAGTACGGCTTATCATCCGCAGACCGATGGACAGACCAAGCGCACAAATCAGATGTTGGAGGACATGCTACGCATGTGCATTATTGACTTTGGAGGTGGATGGGAGCAATACCTTCCACTGGTAGAGTTTGCTTATAATAACTCCTACCAGTTCACTATTGGCATGGCTCCGTTTGAGGCGTTGTACGGTAGGCCTTGTCGTTCCCCAGCATGTTGGTTGGAGGTGGGGGACAACAAACTACTTGGGCCGGAAGTGATTCAGGATACTTCGGCAAGGATTGAATTGATTCGGAGTCGCATTCGGGTAGCTCAAGACCGGCAGAAGAGTTATGCTGATGCGAAGAGATCTTTCAGGGAGTTCCAGGTGGGGGACCGGGTTTTGCTCAGAGTATCTCCTATGAAGGGGATTATGCGTTTCGGGAAAAAGGGGAAGTTGGCACCGAGGTATGTGGGGCCGTTTCCTATTATTGAGCGGATTGGACCAGTTGCGTATAGACTCGGGTTACCGGATCATTTACACCGGATTCATGATGTGTTTCATATTTCCTCGCTAAGGAAATATCTCAGAGACGATTTGGCTCATTCTCACATCGCTTTGGAGGGGATTGATCTACAGCATGATAGCTCCTACGAGGAGGGGCCGATTGATATTTTGGACCGAAGTGAGAGGAAGTTGCGGTCAAAGATAGTTCCGTTAGTTCGTGTTCAATGACGACATCACAATGTCGAGGAGTCCACATGGGAACGCGAAGATGAGATGCACGAACGTTATCCAGAGTTGTTTTTATCAGGTACTTTCTAGTTTCGAATTTCGGGACAAAATTATGTTATTAGGGGGGAAGTATGTAATACCCCGTATTTTTGACGATATTTATTTTTGGGATTAATTAATTAAATGAGAATTAATTGGGAATTAATCCGGATAAAATACTAGCGAGATGTGAATTGGTATTTGACTATATTGAGTATATATGATGATATATGAATATTGAATTATGAAATTGTCGTGAGATTGATATACGGCAATTTGGACATTTTATTGGGACGCGTGAGACAGTCGCGTCAGGATATAATTATTTTAATTATAAAAGTGAAATTAAATTCTATTAACCATATGGTCATTTTGAGTGCGCCAACGCATCCGAAAGGGTCAAGATAGTCAGAAAACACTAGCCGGGGGTTTAGTTTGGGTCCCGAATATTTTTAGGCCATACCGGCAACATATAGGGGTAGTTTGGTAATTTTGCTTTTTTGAGAATTAAAAGTGACGAAAATTAGTAAATTATATCTGATGTGGATTTGACCCACTAAACCACTAACCAACTCATTTTAACCTAATAGGCTACGTATGGTATTAGAATTAGGTTTCTAAGTTTTTCCCAAAGCAAATCCTAGCCACCATAGCCATTGGAGAAGAAAGCTTAGAGAGGAAGAGAAAGAGGAGAATTTTGCAGAGAGAGAGAGAGAACCTCATCAAATCGTCATCAAAATCAGAGATTAAATCAAGGCAAGTGATTTAATTCCGTTTAATTCAGAGAATGTTTCTTCCATGTTAGATAATTCTAAGATTTACATTTGTTCTTGAAAGTTAATGAAAAACCCATGAGTTTGGAATTAGAATACTATATTTTGAGGAAAGGATTGCATGAAGAATCGTATTTAGAGGACTAATCTGATGTTGATATATCTTGTAAGAAATAAAAACGGATTTAATTGGATAAATTAAAGACATTCAATTTTAGGGTTTATGTTCTTGAAAAATTTGGGGAAAAGTGTAGAGACTTGTGATTTAATGATGATTAGGACGAATTAATTTTTTAAAACACGTTGGTATGTGACTATAATATGTTTAGGATGGATTAGAGACCTTGATATATTGTTGGACTAATGTTTAGAGAAGATTAGAAGTGAAGAATAGAGGAAAAAAATGAAATAAGGAATTCTGGGCTTGAAACTGGCCACTCGTTAGAAGACCTGCCCAGGTCGTTCGAACGAGCTTCTAACGAGTTGACCATTGACTTCTAACGAGGGTGAAGTTCGTTCGATGAAATCGTTCGAACAAGATCTCGTTAGAAAGCCCACTTCGTTCGAACGAGATCTCGTTAGAAGACTCAGTTCATTCGAACGAAGTCTCGTTCGAACAGCCTCGTTCGAACGAGACTTCGAACGAGTTGACAATTTAGGCTTTTTAGCCTGTTTTGATCCCCGAGTGCCCCGTAACCTTGTGTATAGGTAGAGATAGCCTTTACTTGATGAGTAATTGATATATTTAGGATGTTTGGGTTATAATGAGGAGTCAAACCTAGAAGTGTAGTTTGAACCTAAGGGAAAGTATGAAGTAGGACGCGAGTGTCTATTACGATGTGAGCTATTGACGGCCTAATTAATTATATTAACCGGGAACATATAAATGGTGTAGTATTATATGTCAGTACGAGAAGAGATATGTACCAATATATTATGGTGATTACTAAGATGTGTGAATACTTAGTATATGTATTGATTTTATGTGTATGACATACCTACCATACTTGCTATCACGGGAGGTTTGCGTTCGCTTAGGGCCCTCTAATCCTTGTGTTGCCCGGATTTAGACTGGTTACCTCGATGAACATAGGTCACAGAAGGACTTATTGGGATGTTAATAAGTCTGCTGATCGTGGGAGCGCAGGTATGTGCGTGACCCATGTGATGTGACTGTGTTCGCCTCCATTATTTGTGATGTTGTTATCTGTGAACTATTCCTGAGAGATTCGAAATATGTGATCCTTATGTACGTGATGTACCGGGATGGATAGCAGAGTGTGTGTGCACCGCAGCTTAGTTCTCGGGGTGCTTCTATTGTATATTTATGATGTGAATAATATACACTTAATTAATGGAAACCTTCATGTTAATATTGTGAATATTATTATGGTGTTGTTTTGAGAAAACATAACGGGTTAACAGATAGTGAAATATATTACATATTGAGAATCTGAGTTTAAGTAAAGCCCTCTGTTTATTTGGTAACTTTAGAATGTAATATGGGAATCGAGTAGTAAGAAGTAGAACTTATTATGTTTTGGTTAGATATATGTGTCATTTAGATGGGTAATATACGTTAGGAGTGCACATGTAGTCGAGAGGTGAGAATTTCATGTGAGTGCACGTCCTAACATGTACTTTGCATTTAATGTTTTAATGTTATTAAAACACTTGCTATTTTCAAAATGTTTTACACTTTCGGGCTCTGACCCATTTGCTTTCAAATCTATTTTTGTAAAAACCATTTTAGGTGCCCAGCCACAAGGACACCATGCATAGGATTATCATTCAGGTGACGAGCTGTAGCTGTTTGTGGAAGTTACCGGACTTTGCTTGTAGACGCTTCATCCATCTTGACTCGATATTCTTCAGTTATCATATGTAGGGCATGTCGCCCATCCCTTTTAGAGATATTTCATTTATTTCAGTATTCAGACTTTTGGCATGTAATTATTCAGGATTCAGATTTTTAGTATTATTTCCATTTGTTGGGAGTGTTGTGAGGAGTTTACCTCCGGATTATTATTATTATTGTTGGTTATTTCATTACTTCGTATGGTGAATGGATTATGTTGGCTCTTCCATTTTTCTTTTACTGCATGTTAATCAGACTTAACTTAAAATTTGGCACTTACTTTTTAAATACTAGGTGGTTAGTAATTTTTAAAATGTTTGCGACAGTGATGCTATTAACTGAACCAACTTGGCATGTTGAATTAATTTAATAAAGGAGTAGCTACCCGGTATTTAATTAGTCGGGGTGTCACATTGGCTTCTCCCCCCTTTGTCAAAAATTCTGCATGAGTCTTCTTCAAAGAGAATAGTGTACCCATGTTCTACAAGTTTCCCAACACTCAACAAATTCTGCTCTAAATTCGGAACTAGTAACACATCTCGAATATAATTTGATCCTTTCTCCGTTTCAATGGCTATAGTACCCTTTCCCTTTGTTTGGACTAAGGCACCATTACCCATCTTCATTTGAGAATTAGAATAAGTATCCATAGAGGTGAAAATATTTTGATCTCCGGTCATGTGATTACTACACCCACTATCAAGAAACCACAAATCATTTCTTTGCTCCGATGCACTTTGACAAGAAAAAAATATATTCCCCTCGCATTCTTGTTCTTCGGTGAAGTTAGCTTGTTGGTTGTTCTTGGGCCGACAATCTTTTTGAACATGCCCAAATTTCTTGTAATTGTGACATTGTGGCTTTTCCCGGAACCAACAATCTTTATCAATATGGCTACTTCTCTTGCAAATACTACACTTGTGTTGATTAAAACTTTCATTACTTTCTCTTCTTTCAAAATTATTTCTACCTCTTCCTCTTCCATGTCTTCCACCTCTTGAAGATTCACCTTTGGGTTGCTCAAAAAATGGTTTGTCCCCAACATTGAGCTTAGATTAAAACGCACTCTCAATAGATTTTTCAGAGTGTCTACTCAACCTTTGTCCATATGTTTTAATGGAACCCATCAATTCTTCAACACTCAAAGAGCCTATTTCTTTAGTTTCTTCAACAATGGCAACAATGGGGTCATACTTTTTCGGCAAACTAATCAAAAAAATTGAATAATCCTTTGATCGAAAAGTTGTTCCCCATATGTTTTCATTTGATTCACAATCTCCATTAATCTAGAGAAATAATCTTTCAATATTTCCACATCCTTCATCTTCATATTCTCAAAATCTCTTCTTAATGACTGAATTTTAATAGCCCTTACCTTCAAAGTACCTCTGAATTCTTTTTGCAAAATATCTCAAGATTCCTCTGCTTTGTTTGCATTGATGATTCTTGGAAATATTGTTTCAGCTAACCCCTGTTGGATTAGGCTTAAAGCTTTTGCATCTTTCTTCTTGTGCTCCTTCAACTTTTGCTTTTGAGCTTCCGGCAAAGCCGTGATATCCTCCGGTTCATCAAACCCATCTTCAATATACTCCCATAAATCAAATGAAAGAAAAATGTTTTCATTTTTATAGACCAGAAATCATAGTTCTCTCCATCAAAAATTGGAATGAAGGGTTGTTGGGTACCCATTTGGTTGCTAGAACTTGCCATAAATTTTCTGTCGCTTTTCGTCGGATTTATTTTCCGGCAAGCAAAGAAAATACACCCAGATCTTGATCTGAACAAAGCTCGGATACCACTTTATTGGAATTTAAATGAGAACTATATGGTTTTATTAGAAGAAGTGAAGAAGTGAAGAAAAAATTAGAGATAAGTTGGAGAAGAAAAACTTGTTCTTAGAGAAAGAAGTGTTTTTTTTTTCTAGTAGAGTACATTATTAAAACATGGGTGATGGGTTACATTTATGTGCCCAGATTTTTCAACTAACTAGACACATTAATTGCCTTACAAAGTAGGTACAACAACTAGACTTTAGGACCACTTAGGCACACATTATTAATCCATATAGCAACCCCTATAGCAGCCCCTAAACAACCCCTAAGCAGCCTCTACAGCGACCCCTATACATTAATTAGGAACACTAGGTAGAGCAGCTAAAAATAGCTATGCATTAATTTAACAGGGAAGAGGTAATATACAGGTAGCGTGAGAGTCAAGAAGTCCTTTAGCTCAGCTCATGCCTTTGGTTGGCATCCAAGCAGTCTAGTATCTTTTATATAAAAAGATGGTGCAAGTCTAGGGAGGTGACCCATACACTTGTTCCACTAGAAAAGTATCGTGGTTCAATATAATTCTAAAAGGAGGACGGTCAACAGCTTATTTTGAGTTGTTGGAGTAGGTGTATGGGATGGGTTGGAACTATACCGGAGATGCATTCAAGAACATGCAGCCCGTGGTCTCTTGTTTGGATCCAGATGGGATTAATGGAAGGGCTGGTAGACTTCTCAGAATGGAAGGCATAATGGGCTTGGTTGAGGGGGAAGGAGGAAATATACCAGTCAGGAGGGTGGCCATAAAAACTTACCTAAACTCTGACTCAATTGAGCCGTGGCCAACTTTGGCCATAAATGTTCGAAAAGACACAACTTTCAGGAATAATTTGGTTGTTGAGGACGATTCGTGTCTCACAAGGGTGGAATTTAATCGGAGAACATTGATGGAACATGTGGGAAGCGTGGATACGTTGCCGCTGGCGATCGAAAAGTTAAAGATATGGGTTAATGGGAAGTGGAATCCGATGTCTGGGATCGAAGTCCGCAAATTGAAAGTGTCTATATTTCTGTTTGTGTTCGCAACGGTTGAGGAGACGGAGAGGGTCATTGAGGAAAAAATATGGTTTTCCCATGGTTCACCTTTGTATTTACAGAGATGACATACCTTGGTGTGGTCAGTTCACCCTCCGAAAGCAAACGAATATTATTGGATCCAGGTTAGGAGGGATCCCACTGCATCTGTAGGGGTTGGATACATTCCAAACTATAGGGGACTACTATGGTGGGTTTGTGAAAGTGGATGATGAGACTCACAGTGGAGATGATCTTAGATTCACAGATATTTATATCACAAGGGAAGTCATTCCAAGTCAAATGAAAATAACGATAGGAGGTTGGGTTTTCATCTTACAGATTGAGGAAGAAATGTTGCACTGTTATTACAATGAGATAGGACTGAGATATGATGTTGGAGGGAGAGTAAGGGCTATGAAGGGGATAAATGGAAGAACAAAAGAGGATGAGGTAAGGGAGGAGTTGCGACGTGCAGGTCGGGGGAAAACCAATTCTAGCGGTGTAGGGGGGGGGGGGCTCGGCAGGTGAAAAAACAAGTGGATGCAGTGGGGAAGGTTAGCGGGACGCTGTAATGAGGAGGGAAAACTACCCACACTGCCATGTGGAGTAACCCAAAGATTCATGCATTTTCTGAAGATTCTGTTCTAATAGCTGCTGGAAACCGAGAAAGTATTCTGGAGGCCGTGACGAAGTCAGGAATATATGTTAAGGGGGGCTAAAATAATTTTTCTACAATTAAGTAGTTCAAAAAATAGTTAACTTGGGTTAAAAAATAATTAACACAATAAATAAATGTGGTATTTTGAAAGTTTACAATGCAAAACTAGTTATATTATGAATGCTGTTATGATTTTATTATTTACTGGGAGCTACATTTTATACTAAAGTATGCTTATAAATGCTATATCGTATGGGTAAAAAAAAGATTTGATTGTAGACTATAAAAATTACAAGGGGCATTATTTAAAAACTTTCAATGTTGGTGGGGGCCATGGACCCCCTTGAAAAGGGCTACGTCCCTGGATGGAGGAGGGAGGTAACATCAGTGGTTTTCAGGAGACAGAAATGAGGACGAATGTTTCGAAGTTAGGGAGAGCAAGGGGGATGTCGAGCCTGCTGTCGTGTGAAGGATAAGGGGGTAAGGGACAGGATTTTTTAATGGGTTGGGTTTTAGTGGGGTGCTGGGGGGAGTTATGTCAGGTAGGCATGCGGAGATTGGAGGGGCTCTTGAATTAAAGTATGGAGAAGCTTTAAACAATTGTAGAGAAATAGTGATATCTAATCAGAAGGAACTAAGTTGCACTTTAGTTACAGAGAAATATGAGGAAAAAATAAGTGTGTCACGTGATATTTTGGGGAGTCAAGTGGAGCAGATGGTTTTCCCCCAAAAAGGGGAGCTTGTGGAGTTAATTTGGGGAGACCTGTGTCCAATATAAAAATATTGGGACCAAGTTTTAATTCAGGAAAAGTGTTCAAAAATGGATTTTTATTGGGAAATATCAAGGCTACAGGTGTGAAAACCAAACAGAGATTGTTATTGGGGCAGATGAATAATAGAACTTATGAGCAAGTAGGGGTGAGTGGAGATGGTGTTTGTGGGTCAAGTTTGGACATCTTCCTAGAGGAGGATAGAAAACTTGTTGCGCAAGAAGAGTGCTATTTAGAGGGTGGGCACATGGAGGAGGGTTGTGTGGAGGGGTCTCTCACTATGTTTGATCCAAGAGAATCAAGCGATTGGGGAGGGGGATTAGTTACTCCTACAGTCATCAACCATATGGAGACGGTAGGGGGAGAGGAGACAGGCATCTCTCAGGAGTGGTAGGATAATAATTTGTGGGTGGAAATGGAGGATTCGGGTACGGCAACGCCGATTGAGGGGATGGGAAATTTGTCTAGAGAAAATGGTGGGGAGGTGGGGGTGGGGGTGGGAGTGAGAGAGTGGGGGGGTGAGTTAGAAGGATGGTGGATAAGAGGTCAGGGGAATTTAGAAAGTTTGTACGATTCTCATATAAGGAGGAAGAACATGAGGCACTGAGATTGTTCAAAAGGGTGGAGCGAAAAAGGACGAGAAAATGAAGGGAGAGTAAGGGGAAGGGCACGGACAGGGAGGGTACAAAGATAGGAGGGTGCTTAGAATGTTGCAATGGTCTGTCAAGGAAGAGGAAAAGAAAGGGGAAGGGGGGGGGGGGTAAGGAGGGGAAGAGGGTAGATAGCATTACAGGTTTCCAATCAAGTTACGCCTTATCTCATGGAATGTGAGGGTCCTGCCTCGGAAAAAGAGGTATTGTTGGAGGGGAAATTTTGAGATGGAGACCGAACATATTATGTATTCAGGAGTTGAAGTTGAGAGATGTGGATGGGGACATGGAACAATCTATTTCGGGTGGTCGCTGGGGGACTGGTGTCATTTGGAGGCGGTGAGACATAATGAGGGCAATTATTATGTGGGACTCTAGAATAGTTGAAAAGATATATTGTGTGAGTGTCATGCTTATTTAAAAACATTGAGAACGGATTTATATGGAGTTTCTCAGGGATGTATTATCCAGTGGAGGACCCGAATAGGTGGGAGATGTGTGAAGATCTAGCAGGAGTTAGAGGCATTTGGGGGGTGCCTTGGTGCATAGGGGAAGACTTCAATGAGATCCGATTTACCTAGGAAAGGAGAGATGTTTTTTTTTGGGGGGGGGGGGGGGGGAGCGGATACATAAGGGATTTCTCAGATTTTGTCGATAAGATGGATCTTGTAGATGCGCCATTAGAGGGAGGGTTGTTCACTTGGTCCAATAATAGGGATAATCCATCCTTATCTCGGTTTGATCGATTCTTATAATGTATTGGTAGAAGTTCCCGGATGTGAATCAGTCTTGCCTAACTGGGGTAACTTCTAACCATATTCCAGTTCTTCTTGAGAGCGGGGGATGGAGAGGCGGTAGGGCTCCTTTCAGGTTCGAGAATATGTGGCGGAAAGAGGAGGATTTTAAGGATGGCTATGTGGTTGAGGGCAATGCTAGCTTTATCTTGTCCAGGAAGTTATATCTACTGAAGGGTGATCTCAAAAGTTGGAATAAAGAAGTTCTCAGGATTGTGAGAGACTCTATAGACAAGATTATGGAGGATATAAGGGTTCTTGATGAGAAGGACGAGATGGGGAGCTTTCGGGGGAAGACCGTCAGTTGAGGGAGGAGGAGGAATTAGTTGGCGATAAAAATCTCAGATGTTGTGGCTGAGGGAGGGTAACAAGAGCACTAAATTCTTCCATAAAGTGGCAAACTCGCATCGCCGCTCTAATCACATTGGGAGTATTATTGTGGGGAAGAGTAATTTATGGAGGACAGCGATGTGAGGGGGGAAATTAGGCAGTTTTATGAGCAATTATACACAACAGAGGAAAAGTGGAAACCCTCGATTGACGGGTTCGAGTTGGGAAATATTTTCGAGGATGAGGCTGAGATGTTGGAGGGTACTTTCTACTAAGGAGGTTGTTCAGGTTATTATGATGAACAGGGACAAGGCGCCTAGGCCGGATGGGTTTACTAAAACATTTTTTCAGCATTATTGGACTGTGATGAGAGAGGATGTGATGGTATTTTTCGGTGATTTTCACGAGAGTTGGCAGTTTTCAAGGGGTTTGAATGCTACATTCTTAACCTTGATTTCTAGGAAGGTGGGGTCAGTTGACGTCTTCAGACCTACCAGTCTGGTGGGGAATGTGTATAAGCTTTTAGACAAGCTATTGTCAGTAAGGCTAAGTAAGGTGATTGAACCTCTCATTTCCGAAGCCCAAAATATTTTTGTGGGAGGTAGGCGGATTCTAAATGTTGTTTTGGTGGCAAACAAATGTATTGAATCTAGGGTGGGAAGTGGGAACCCTGGTATTATGTGTAAGCTAAATATTGAGAAGGTGTGTGATCATATTAATTTGGAATTCTAGTTGTACTTATTGAAGAGGATGGATTTTAGGATGTAGTGGTGCGGATGGATGAAGAGTTGTATTTCTACTGTGAGGTTTTCGGTCGTAATCAATGAAAATCCGAAAGATTTTTTTAGAGCTCGAGGGGGATCCGTTAGGGGGACCCTCTAAACCCTTTCCTATGGTGATGGAGGTGTTTAGTCAAATGGTGGGAAGGGTGGTAAAGGTAGGGTTTATTAGCGGGTTTTTGATTGGCAGCCCGGGCACTAATGTTGTTCGGATTTCGCACCTATTATTTGTGGATGATGCAATCATATTTTGAGACGCGGATGTAGAGCAGGTGAGGGTTTTAAGATTATTATTGCTTTGCTTCAAAGTGGTGTCGGGGTTCCACAAAGTGTAGAGAAATGCGAGATGACCCCAGTAGGGGGAGGCGAGTATGTGGGATCTTTAGTAGAGTTAGTAGGGTGTAGGGTGGACTCTCTTCCCTCATCTTATATCTCCCGTTGGGGTCTCATTTCAAATCTATAGCTATGTGGGATCCGGTCCTAGAGAGAGTTAAGAAAAGACGTGGGGTGGAATAATGGCTTTATCTCTAAAGAGGGGAGGCTGACGAGATCAAAAGCACTCTTTCGAGCTTGTTGGCCTATTTCATGTCTATTCTGCCTTTGCAAGTCTCTGTACAGAAAAGGTGGTAAAAGATGATGAGGGACTTGTTATAGAAAGGGACCACAGACGAATTAAAGTATTATCTGGTCAGCTGGGAAAAGGTTTGTACACCGATTGAGGCAAGGTGTGTGGAAAGTTTAGAGCATTTTAACAAAGGTTTGCTAGGTAAATGGTTGTGGATATTCCTTGGAGAGGAGAGAAAGTTGTGGAGGAAGGTGGTGGTTGCTAGGGGAGGAGTCAGCCACTTCGGATTAACCTCAACGTGGGTATCAATGCACACAGGGTAGGGTTGTAAAAATATATCGCGAAGGAATGGGGGCAATTTTCTCGTCACATAACATTCTAAATAGGGAACAGGGTCAAAATTAGATTTTGGAAGGATAGGTGGGTAAGGGAGGGCACTTTGGAGGAGATATTTCTAGGGATGTTCCACATTGTAGGAGACAAGGAGGGTGGGGTGGCACACCATAAGAGAATGGTAGGGGAACATATGGTTTGGAACCCCGAGTATAGAAGGAGAACGAGAGATTGGAACTTGAGGTAGCGAAGGCATTTTTTGTCCGGCTTGAAATGGCTCCAATCCCGAGAGGGGGGAAGAGTATGAGTTGACATAGGATCCTGGTAAAAATGGGATATTCACAATTAAAAGCTTCTACACAATCTTGAGGAATCGGATAGGATGCTTTACTCGTGGAATAAAGTGTGGAAAACAAGGTCTCCTCCTAAAGTAACCTTCTTAATGAGGACTGCTATTAAACAGACAATCATAACATCGAATGGTCCCTAAAAGAGGGGTTATATGATGGCTAGTCGGTGTTAGTTATGTTTGGAGGCGGAGGAGACCACCAACCACTTACTCTTGCATTTCTGGGTGACGAGGGGAGTATAGGGTGCCTTTCTTTCTAATAGTAGGGTTCATTGGGTTATGTCGTCGATAGTTAGTGATTTAGAAACAACACATCAGTTTCTCAAAGAATGGAAGGGGGAGAAGAGGGTGTGGAGGATGGTCCCCCATTACATCTTTTGGACGGTATGGCTGGAGAGAAATAGGAGATGTTTCGATGATGAGTGTTTAGCTCTGAGATATGTATTTCTAAGTTCTTTGCTCGTTTGGCATAAGAAGAATCCTTCACTGACTTTTTGTCATAGTTACATAAGGCATAGTTGCGTGGTTGATTGTTTGTTGTAAGTTTTTGTTTACTTTTGCATTTTTGTTCTGGTATACTTCATGTATACGGGTTTCCACCCACTAAACGGGTTGTTTCTAATGACGTTTTACTTATAAAAAAATCTTAGTGATAATTATTTGCAAAATATTACATTTACCCGTTAAAAAGTTTATATTTTGAGACTCCTTTGATGTTAGTGCCTCTCACCCTTACAATACGAAACCTCATTTTACCCAAAATATGCCGAGGTGAAACTGTATGCACTATTAATTACGGGGATTATTTACTAAAAGGTATCATGTACTTACCTAGCTTTACTCAATTTTTTTAAACACGGAAGACAAAATACTTTTCAAAGTTTTTCATTTTGGTAAACGTAGGCATCTTTGTAGCTATACATTATGCTTTGTACATTATACATTTTACGAAAATGTTTTTAGGAGTTTTCCAATTTAGTTCCTTACCAACAATATTTTTTGGCTTATCCCACTTATATAGTTTCTTGGCACTACTCATCCGGTATACATGAACTTAACACGTGTATATTACAAAAATTCGTGTATATATTATAAAATTCCATGTGCAAATTACATTTTTTTCTAAAAAAGACCATGTACACATTAAAAAAATTTATGTATACATTGATAAAAATCGAGTATAAATTAAAGGTGTAATTGACCAAAAAAATATGGAAAATTAATGTTTACTCACTAGGAGCTAAGTATATTTTGCTCTTAGTCCACCTTATATTTTTCTTTTCCAATTTTTTTGACAAATTTTTTCAGATTTTAGAATAAGAGAAGAAGAGCCTTTGTGAGTGTTTCATATGGTGAGAGAATACTCTGAATAAAATAAAAAGATTTAAAGTACACGTTAATTAAAAAATAACGATGGACTTACCATTGAATAACCCAAAAAAATTATCAGCCTAAAAAGACGATTTTTTTTATAAAAGTATTTTATACGTGTTTAAAACATGTATAGGGCAAACCCAGTGCACGAGACTCCCGCCACTGCGGGGTATTTGGGGGAGGGGGTAGATGTACGCAGCCTTACCCCTACATATGCAGGGAGGCTATTTTCGCAACTCGAACCTGTGACCTCCAAGTCATAATGATGCAACCTTACCGTAGCTCCAGGTTCATCCCTTAAAACATGTATCTTATCCAAAATATAAAATATAAGCACACTATACATTTTGGTAACACTTATAAATCGTAGAGGTGGCAATTCGTGTTTTTGTGACGGGTTTCGTCCCAACACGACCCGACAAGGATTTTTGGGATAGAAACACGACACAATTTTGTGCTTTATTACCTACCACGTACACCGCCCGTATAGAATACAAATAACACAATTGCTTAAGTTTAACACATAATTAGATAAAAATGACCATGATAATCGGAATAAAAACATGATTGACACGACAATATACAATACCACGACTAACACAAGTCATAATTTTGATACGGACACGATACCAAAGCAATATATCATATCAATTTTGGTTTGTTCAATGTCATGTTTTTGTGTCATTCCTAAAATTGACAACCCTAATATATCACACAATTTTGCCAACTATAGTAGTATAATGAGTTATATTAACATGTGAATATATAAATATGAACAATTGATAGATTACCACATATTTGTAGTTATTTAACACAAGGACCACACATTCCTAACAAATTCTGAAAAACTGATAAATCGACTAAAAATATTGTAGGCTTGTCAGTGTGTGTATATGTACACAGCCATATAGAAAGATAACAGATACATTAGAGAAAATTGGATAATGAGATTTTGAATAATAATGAAACTAGGGTTTAAGATAAGGAGGTTACCTCATAAACAAATCCACAAGCCTCTTCTTTTATTGTCTGTATTGGCGATTGGCTCTCTAAAAAGTAAGAAAATAAACGTTTTTTTTTATTTAGTAGGTGTGTCATTTTGATTAAATAAAAGCAGTTGGTTATACAGTGAAATTACCAAGCTAAAAAATACAAGAAAAAATCAAAAAAACTAGAATACCTAATGGACCACTAGGCTTAATGAGAACAATAACCTTTGATGTATTGATACAGACCACCAGCTCTAATTGCAAAATACTTTTATACATTGCAAACAGTTGTTAACAAACTCTTCGCTTCATTATATTTTAGCATTTTCCAACAAATTTTATGAGTCATTTGACCCTGTATAAACTTATGAGTAGTGCTATACGTACCAAATTTTTACAGTGTGTTTGTGTACCAAGTGCATTAACATGTTGTACATACATTAGGTGTACAACAATGTAATGCACTTGATATACAAAACTTGGTATAAGAACTTGGTACGCATATCATTTACCTAAACGCACGAAGCTAAGACGAACTTCTCAAGAGATACAGAAGAACCTTAAACCGATAATCTCAATAGCAAACTCACATGCCAATTCAATTATTCTACCTCATATAATCTTAAATTATAAAGCACATGGTCGGTCCTGAGTTTGATAAAAATTGACAAGACCCCGTCTAAAAATTGTATAAAAAAGGAGCCCTCAACATATAAGTAATAACAAATAGACCAACGGGGGATCCTGTGCGATCATCAACTTGGCACATGCTCAAGACTGCCCCTTATAAAGCATAACTAGAAGTTCATACGAACAACCCTTATTTGTTTAAAATTATAAAATAACATCCGTAGATGCCATAGGGTGCAAAACTATAACTTAAATACTCTAGTTCCACATATTATGTCTCTTATCATCTCTTTTTAGGAACCCTTTTTATTAAACTTCTTTTATTATGTGAAAGATAAAAATCCTTGCGATAGTTATTTGTAAAATATTACATTTACCCGGTAAAAAGTTCATATATTTAGATTCCTTTGATGTTAATCCCTCACCTCAGCTTTACAATATGAAACCTCAATTTACCCAAAATATATTGATGTGAAACTGTTATGTACTATTAATTACAGAGGCTATGTATTACAAGTTACCATGTACTTACCTAACTTTACTCTTTGAGATTTTTCAAACACAGACAACAAGAGATATGTTTGAAAGTTTTTCATTTTGGGAAAGCGTAAGCATTAAACAACCATACATTGTACATTGTACACTGTACATTTTAGCAAAATATTTTTGGAAAGTTTTCCATTTTAAAGTCAACCAATAATATTTTTTGACCTCACCTACATATTTTTTAGGACTATGGTCCCTCGTCCCGTATACACAAACATAACACGTGTATATTACAAAAATCCTTGAATACATCATAAAACTTCAAGCATAAATTACTAATTTTTCCAAAAAAAATTACAAAAAGATCATTTTCATATTGAAAATCGAGTGTACATTAACGGTGTACTTAGCCTTGGGATGATTAATGTTTAGTCCTAAGAGGCAATTACATTTTGCACTTGGTCCACCTTTAGGTTCCAAAAAGTCCATTGTCTATCTATTTGACTAAGTTTTAAAATTTAGGATAAGAGTGTTTGTGACAATTTTATATAGTGAGAGACTTTGGGAATAAAATAAAAGGATTTGGACAAAATGTTAACGAAAAAAATAATGAGACTTTTGTTGAATGCCCAAAATAAATTTACCCCCAAAACTGAGATTTTTTTGTAAAAGTATCTTGCAATACCTGTTTAAGAAATGTATCTCATCCAAAATGTAAAATATAGGTAAGTACACCATACATTTTGAGGGTGGTAATTCTTATTTTTGGGTTGAATTTTGGACCGATACGACTTGACAAGGATTTTGGGCCAACATAATTGTAACGAACATGACACAAACACAACTAACATGATTTCGTAGATTAGATGCTCAATTATACAAAGTAGCCACAAAAAACATGATTGACACAATAACACGACTAACACCACTTGTAATTTGGACAGAAGCACAAAATGAATGCAACAGATCGTATCATTTTCAATTTGTCCAATGTTGTGTTTTCGTGTCGTTTCTAAAATTGATAACCCTAATATATCACATAATTTGCCAACTATAGCACTATAATGAGTTATATTAACATGCGAATATATAATTAGGAACAGTTGATATATTACCACACATTTGTAGTTATTGTAACAACCCGCGTACTTTTGGGTTATTTTAATTAATTTTTGGAAAATAGAGGAAAATAAAGTTTTTGATAAAATTATTTTTATTGCTCAAATATGTTGGTTATTATTTTTAAAGGCGAGAATTTCACACGGTTTCAAAATCGGAGTTAAAACAGATTTTAAAATGATTTTTAAATGTTTTTAACTATTGGAGTTGTTTCGACTTCCAACTCTTCATTTCTTTGCCTTATTTAAAGGAGTCTTTTGGATTCCAACCCTTCATTTCTTTGCATTATAAAAGGAAGTCGTGGGCAAGCCTTTTAACCTACTTTTGGCACAAATTTTGGAAGCAAATATATTTTATATTCCTCTTCTTTTTATATACACATTGGCCCTTGAGATTTGTGAGTTCCAACCTTAGATTAGATGTGTTCTTGGGACTATTTTGTTGGAGGTTCTTGGAGAAGATTTTGTAGATCTTTTGTGTTGATCTTGAGGATGTGATCGTTGGTTTTTCATCATTGTTTGAGGTATGGGGTTTTACACAATATGCTCCTTAAATCTCGCGAGTGTCATTCTCTTTGAATTCTTGTTAATTGAACTCATATTTGAATTGATAAATTCATTGAAATCTGGAAAATAATTGTTGAAATTATTTTGATTCATGTGGTATCATTATATTATTGATGAGCACGTTGTCATGAGATTTTAATATGGCACGGATGTTGGGCACCCGCCAAAATTCCTGTTTCCCGGGCTATGGCTTGATAAAGCATATACGGATGTGGTGAGGCTCTGGTGACCCATTGATGTGTTATTGAGAAATTTTAATGATGAAATGATATCGAAATTTGCATTTTGATTTGAATATTCGTACTCATGTTGTTACGTTTTATTCATCGCTAACATATATTTATTGAGCATCTTTCTTGTCGTATTGTTTACTTCCCCATATGTTCTTTTAGTGGCAGGTTGCGCGGATTTTGGGGTGCTATGGAGATTGATTTTAGCGAGGATTATTTGGGAAAGATTTGTATTATTTATTTTGTTGTATAGAGCATTGGAGATTTATATTTTATTTTTCGAGTTAGATGTTGTATTTATTCGAGAGACTTGTTGTAATTGAAGAGATTGAGATTAGTGGATTTATATTATTGTGGGTTTATTTAGATGCTCTATACCTTGTCACTTGTGGATTTGGATTTATTTTATCGCATTAGCGCTCCGTTTGCTCTCCCCGGGCGGGCGGGGTGTTACAGTTATCTATGAAGCACGGACTTGTAATTCGCGTTTCGACTCGTGACGCGTGATTTTAAAAAAAATTAGGATATGACACGTTAGGATAAGTAATATATATATATATATATATATATATTGATAAAATGAAACATATTTTTTTCATAAAATAGATTATTAGAGCATTCTTAAAATGAAATTAAGAAAATGGACCATACAAAACAAAATTCAAATACACTTTAACGTTAAAAATCATAAATAAAATAAAACCACCATTACATGTCCCAGGGTGTCCGCAGCATATTTGAGCGCGCACATAATATGTGTTTCGACACGACACATGATTTGTGGATTCCGAGAGAGTGTCCACAAATCATAGGTATTATTTAACACAGGGACCACACATTCTCAACAAATTCTGAAAAACTGATAAATCAACTAAAAATATTGTAGGCTTGTCAGTGTATGCATATGTACACAGCCGTATAGAAAGATAATGGATATATACAGAAAATTGCATAACGAGATTTTGAATAATAATGAAATTAGGGAATAAGATAAAAGGTTACCTCATAAACAAATCTGCAAGCCTCTTCTTGTATTATCTGTGTTGGAGATTGGCTCCGTAAAAACTAAGAAAACAAACGTTTTTTTTTTTTGTATTTAAAATATTGTAGGCTTGTGCAAGTTTGTTTCGTACTAGTTGACTATATATTATCACATGTAGATTAGTTAAAATGAAAAGTTTATTATATACGGTTTTCTTATGAAAAGAGTTTTCTAATATTGATATTTCAATCATTAAATAGGTTATATTTCTAATTTTTTGATTTTTTTTTCATAATTTTATTCTTTTAAAACCAATTATCTTCACACGAGAAGTTGCATAAGTGATTGAACTTATATTTCATTCTATATTTAATTTTCAAATGATCATAACTTTTGATTGAAAAATCCGATTTTCACAAAATTACTACTTTTGAAATCTCCTCGCCGAGATTTATCAAACAAGATCCATGATGCTTATAAAATTTCTAAAGAAAAATTACACAAACAGTAAACTTTACTGTATGCATTAGAAAATAAAATAATTTTTATCTGTGACATTTTGACAATCAGTAATATTTAGTTTGTTAATATTATACAGACAATGAAAATTACTATGTTTTCAAGAAAATTTTACCCATGTATTTATTAAACATGAGCCACGAAGTATATAATATTTCAAAGAAAAAAATTACACAGATAGTAATATTTACATTGTACACATTTAAAATAGAATTAATTAACGATTGAATAGTCAACGGGGCTTAATAAAAAAAATATGAAAATGGGAATTAGATATAATAATACATATTAACTCGGTTGTCACATTTATTGTTATTATTAAACAATAATGCAAACAAATTGGTTAAATAAATCACTCAAATAATAGTATATATATACACACACACATATCCATACTAGGATATGTCCGTACCTGAACGCACGCTGATAATTTTGAAAAGCATAAAGTTGTGCCTTGGTACGATGGCAAGTGATCTCGCCAAAGCTACGATTGGTCTAGGGTTCGAGACATAGGAACAACCTCTTCATATATAGGGGGTAAGCAAGCCGACATCCGCATATTCAAGATCCTACAGTTAATGGTATTGCCCTTTGACTGAAGGCACGAATAAATTTTTTCAAATACCAAGTCATGTATAATTTAAGTCTAATGTTTTGTATTATTGTAATACCCCGTACTTTTATGCTATATTTAATTTGGGGGATTTATTAAATTTAATGTGATGACTATTTAATAAAAATCCGGAAATTAATTATGTTATAATTATTAACGTGACTAGAGTTAGTAATTATGGGAAACTTGTTGAATATTATTAATGAGCATAGTAATATATTATATTGGTTATATTGAATGTCATAAGTGAATTAAATGACTATTTCGAAAATTTAAGTCGGGACGTGCCCGTGTCACGTCGGGACTAATTATGTTAATTAAAAAGGGAATATTTTATAAGTTGTCCGTATGGTCGTTTTGAGTGCGCCAACGCGTCCGGAAGGGTCGAGATAGTCAGAAAAGTGTACCCGGGGGTTTAGTTCGGGCCTCGGGGTGTTTTTAGGCTTAATTAGTGACCCGGGAGGGCGTTTTGGTCATTTTACAAAATAGGGTAATTAAACCCACGAATTTCAGCCATCCTTAGCAGCCATTTAAGTCAGCCTTTTAGGGTTAGAACATTCAGAACCCTAGAACGGCCATTGGAGAAGAGAGGAGAGAGCTCTCAAGGTGATTCAAGGCTCAAAACACCACCGATTTCACCGCCGTCACCACCAACGCGTAGATCGCGAGGAGGAGAACGCAACCACACCAATATCAGCAGGAAAGCAAACCTCTGAAATCCCAGGCAAGTGTTTAACTTGCGTATTTTCGTTGGTGCAATAATCATATTAGTGTAGGAATGATTAGGAGTATAATTAAAGGAAGAAAACCCAAATTTTTGATAGGGATTTGCATGTAGAAATCGTTATAACCATATTCTGAAAATAATATGTGAAGTAGATGATCAACCCACGAATTTGTGATGTTATGTTAGAAGGAAATTCTGGAGAAAACTGATTAGAACAAAAGTTAAGAAAACTTAGGGTTCTTGATGATTAGATGAGATTTTAGGTTGTTTAATCATGTTTAATGATGGTTATATGCATGCTTAACGTTAGAAACATCTGGAAATATATTACCATGATTGTAGTATAAGTTTTGGGACGATTAGTGTTGGAAATTATGGATTTGAATGAAGAATATTAGTCAAACCCGTAACTGCACTTCTGCAGAAATCGAAATACCTGTTTGATCGATCGATCGAACCTAGAGCGTCGATCGATCGAAGGTTCGATCGATCGAGCCCCAGACGTCGATCGATCGACCCCTCCTGGCAAACTCTTTTTCCCCTTGTTTAATTAGTTGAATTATTTTACCGTGGAATATTTCTTGGGCGTTATAAATAAAATGTTTTGGGATATAGAAGAGACCAGTAGGACATATGATTAAGTGTTGAGAACTTTATTATGAAATGATAATTGGGTCTAAGGGATAATTAATTAAGGAACGACGAACTGCGTATTTCAAGTGAGAGATTACAACGAATACCTACGATAGTGAATAGACGTCTACCTACTGAATTTGTTACTTGGATGGATAAAATCCACGAGTGTCACGTAATTAGTGAGAAAACCCTCCGAGTTAAGGTTAGAGACGAAACCTTATACGTAATCATAATAATGGGAAATTAAAGATAAATGTTGTGACTATGGGTTACGAGAGAAACCTATATTAATATGATGAAATGGGTATATTTATATAATTGTGTGTACATATATTATATACATGTGAAAAACGTACCCGCGCTACTTGCTATCCCTGAGGTTACCGCGCTGGGACGATCTTATCCTGTGTTGCTTTATGGGGGATATTGATTCGTACCCTAGAAGATAGAGATCCTAGGTATGGGCTATCAGATTGATAGTCGGACGGTCCTAAGAGACGTGTGGGTATGTACTGACCTCTTGGACTTGGAATCTATGCTTCACCTCAACGTTGTTTTGTACATGTTAATACAGTTCGAGAGTGATTCCGAACTTGTATTTCCCTTTGTGTGAGCGATACGGGGATTGGATAGCAGAGTATGCCCGCACCATAGTTTAGTTGGGGTGTTGTTATATATATATATATATATATATATATATATATATATATATATATATATATATATATATATATATATATATATATATATATATATATATTATACGAGTAGTTAATATATATATGAGGTTATAAACTTTAAACTGCCTACTGTGATTTGATAAGTAGAACATAGTTGTTGACTCAAATTATTAAATACTTGTTTTGTGAAAGTATGAGAAGACACTGGGAAACTTTATAATTTAATGAAGCTAAAACGAGAGGAGTGCTACACATTGAAAGTAACTTTTTTTTTAAAACATCGTCATCGTTCGGTTTTGAAAACTTAGGAGTAAGTTAAGATAAACTAAATTATTTGGGAAGGTTAGTACGATAAGAGTGCACATTAGAAGAGAGGTGAGAATTCCTCAAGAGAGTGTCGAACTAATATGATTTGCATTGGCCTGTATCAATTTAAATACTTGCTTAACGTATTTTAAAATCAAACACACTTTCGGGCCCTGACCCGTTTCTTTTTCTCTCTCTCTCTTGTGTATATATATGTATATTTTCAGGTGCCCAGCCATAGGGGCGTCTTGCTTAGGATCCTTTGAGAAGAACGAGCTGCAGCTTAGGTGGAAGTTGCAGGTCACTTGAGTAGACGGCTTCTGTTATTGACTCCATTCTTACTACTCTCATTTTTGGGCACGTGTCGCCCTTTTTATCATTTCATTCATTGTTGGGATTTTTATATTTCGTTTACTCCAGTTTTGTTTTATGGGATTTATTCAGGATGGTTTATGATTTTTAGTTTTATTATGTTGACATTCGATTGGTGAATGTATGGTTTTATTTTAGTTCATCGTGGTGTGATTCTATATTGTAAATGTTGTTTTGAATAATTTAAATCTTTTCTTTAATTAAAATTTGGAAGTTTGTATGAAAAATGTTTTTGGCACTTAGCTTAATTATTTAGGGTGTTAAATTGAAAAATTATTTTTATCGACAGTGATGCTGAGAATGAACCAACTGTTTACCTTGATTTAATTTAATAAAGGAGTGATCGCCCGGTATTTAATTAGGCGGGGTGTCACAGGTGGTATCAGAGCATCAGGTTCTAGTGTCCATAGGATCTGTACGGCTTACTTCGCTTTCAGCTTAACGTTTTTGCTATAGAGCCCTATTTTTAGGATTGTTGTATTCCTGATTTTACGTTTAAGTCTTCAGTTAATTGTAATTCGATGATGACTGTAGACTGATAAATTTTGTTCATGTTTCAGATGCCTCTGAGACGTGCTCCGAAAGATAGGCGTGCCCAAGCCGAGCAGCCAGCAGCTCCGGCACCAGGCACAATGAATGCGAATGAGGTAGCCGCCAACGTTGCTCAGGCGGTAAATGCCGCGATAGAGGTGATTCAGCAAGCTCCACCACAGGTCCAGGCAGTGGCGCCAGTACCAGCACAGCTTCCATCTGCATGGGAGAGGGTTCGGGATGCTTTTCAGAAAGCACATCCCCCTGAGTTCTCCGGTAGCTCCGACATTGTCACGGTTAGCCAATGGAAGAAAGACATCCAGCGGCATCTTCGCATGTATGAGTGCACCGAAGTACAAAAGCAGTTATTGGCTTCTTTCAAACTGGTGGGAGCCGCATTACAGTGGTGGGAGTCCACTACTACTTTGGAGGAGAGGGACACGATCCCTATTCAGATGTTCTGGGAGCGGTTTGACCGCAAGTATTTTCCACCCGCAGTGCAGACTGAGATGAGGCGGAAATTACTAAATCTGAAGCAAGAGAACCTTACTGTAGCTGAGTATGAGGAGGAGTTCACGAGACTTCTCACTATTGTGCCAGATGAGGCACCCACTGAGGGTAAGAAGATTTTGCTGTTCGTCGACGGGTTAGCTTGGAGGATCCGTCAGCACCTTATTGGAAATCTATCCCTGAGTACTTTCACTGATGTACTCAATGCAGCGTTACTACATTGCCAGGATCACCGCTTCCATCTTCAGGGAAGCAAGAGAGCAGGAGAGTCCAGCCAGCAGGGCAGGACCGGGGGTAATAGTGCCGGTGGGGCACCAACTCATGGACAGACTCGTCAGCACGAGCAGAGTTCCCATCAGGGGGACCCTGCTAAGCGATTCCGTTCAGGTGATTCTAGGCAGGGATTCGGAGGATTCAGGCAGGGCCATCAGGGTCAGCCTAATCAGCCGGGCCAGCAGGGCCAACACCGACCGCAGGGACAACAGCAGGGCCAGCAAGGCCAACAGCGAGCACATCAGGGCCAACAGGGCCAATGGCGTGGAGGTAACGGTCAGCAGGGCCGTGGTCAGCAGGGACAGAGGGGAGGTAATTTCAGAGGCCGGTGTTTTGTGTGCGGCAAGCACGACCATAAGCGTCAGGATTGCCCAGAGGGCGATAGGGCCCCACAGCAGCAGGGAGCCCGTAATGAGACGCAGAGGCCACTCTTTCCACCTGCCCTTCCAGCTCCAGCCCAGGTGCCAGCCCTACCAGCCATTCCAGCAGTTCCAGTGCAGCAGGGGCAATTGCAGTATGGACGTGTCTATAACGTCCACCAGGCAGCAGCTCCACAGGCACCACCCGCGATTGAGGGTATGTTTCCTATCCATGGTACTATGGGTAAAGTTTTATTTGATACGGGGGCAACGCATTGTTTTATAGCTACGCATTTTGCGAAGTCCTTAGGGTTGTTAGCCACAGCAGAGAGAACCGTGACGTGTGTCGACTCACCACTGGGGAGTGGGTCACTTATATTCTTTATATGCCGGGGAGTAGGGGTAGAGATTGGTAGCTTGGTATTGCCTGCAGACATGCTAGTCTTAGACATGCACGAGCATGATGTGATCATTGGTATGGATTGGCTCGCATCTTATAGAGCCATGATTGATTGCTTCGGTGGGAGCATTGTTTTTGCCATTCCGGGGCAAGAGATGTTTGTAGTGGCGATGCCTCGCCCAGAGGGAGGTTCGACCGCTCATTTATATTACATTGAGGAGGATACCTCTAAGGAGGTTGTGATTCCTTTGGATTCGATCCCAGTTGTTAGGGAGTATTCCGATGTGCTTCAGGAGATACCAGGCCTACCGCCCAGTCGTGAGATAGACTTCGTTATAGATTTATTACCGGATACGAGACCTATAGCACGCGCACCGTACCGTATGGCTCCGGCAGAGATGCGAGAGCTACGAGATCAGATTGAGCAGCTACTAGGTCAGGGCTTTATTCGTAGGAGTACCTCACCTTGGGGCACTCCAGTCTTATTTGTAAAGAAGAGAGATGGTTCACTGAGATTGTGCGTGGACTACCAGGAGTTGAATAAGGTCACGATACGGAATAAGTATCCGTTGTCTCGAATCGATGATCTATTCGACCAGTTGAGGGGAGCAACTTTCTTTTCGAAGATAGATCTGAGGTCGGGGTACCATCAGTTACGTATTAGGGAGCAGGATGTTTCGAAGACTGCTTTCTTGACGAGATATGGGTCTTATGAGTTCCGAGTGATGCCGTTCGGACTCACAAATGCTCCAGCCGTTTTCATGGACTTGATGAACCGAGTATTCAGAGAGTTCTTGGATCAGTTCGTCATCGTCTTCATAGATGATATTTTGATATATTCACACTCCGAGGAGGAGCATGCCGAACACTTGAGGCAGGTTCTTCAGACTCTACGAGAGCATCAGTTGTATGCTAAGTACGAGAAGTGTGGATTCTGGTTGCGAGAGGTACAGTTCTTGGGCCATGTCGTTTCTGAGCAAGGGATAGCAGTTGACCCGAGTAAGGTATCAGCAGTGAGGGAGTGGGGACAGCCCACGACACCGACAGAGGTACGTAGTTTCTTGGGGTTAGCCGGATACTACAGGAGATTTATTCGGGGATTCTCCAAGATAGCGGGTCCGATGACGAATTTGACTCGCAAGGGGGTACCGTATGTTTGGGATGATTCTTGTCAATTAGCTTTCGACGAGCTAAAAGACAAGCTTACTTCAGCACCAGTCCTTGACTTACCGAAACTGGGTGTGGAGTACCTGGTTTACACTGATGCGTCTTTACGGGGACTTGGAGGAGTACTCCAGCAGGAGGAGAAGGCTATAGCTTTTGCTTCCCGCAAGCTTAAGCCGCATGAGAAGAATTACCCCACCCACGACCTGGAGTTAGCAGCGGTTGTATTTGCATTGAGGATATGGAGACACTATCTATTCGGAGAGAAATTCCATTTGTTCACAGACCATAAGTCACTGCAGTACCTGTTCACTCAGCGAGAGCTGAATATGCGTCAGCGCAGGTGGTTAGAGTTTGTGAAAGACTACCAGTTTGACATACAGTACCATCCGGGGAAGGCCAACGTAGTTGCTGATGCGTTGAGCCGTAGACCGGTAGAAGATATAGCAGACATCTGGAAAGCAAAGTGGAAAGAGCTGGGTCACCAACACGCCGTAGAACGTTCTTTCATATCCGTGATGTCAGTCACACCCGAGATTGTTACGAGGGTGATACAGGCGCAGGCCACAGATCCGTTTTGCCAGGAGCAGATTGTGCGACTTCTAGCCGAGGGTGCTGAGTCCTATTCTGTTAGTTCGGATGGAGGGTTGCGGTTTAATGGGAGATTAGTGGTCCCAGAAGGAGCGGAGCTACGTCATGAAGTGATGACTCATTCTCATGGGTCCCGATTTGCAGTACATCTGGGAGGCGATAAGATGTACCAGGACATGAGACGACAGTACTGGTGGAGTGGGATGAAGAGGGACATCGCTGAATTTGTGTCCAAGTGTTCTACTTGCCAGCTGGTGAAGGTGGACCATCAGAAACCGTCGGGATTCTTCAGCCGTTGGAAATACCCGCGTGGAAGTGGGAAAGTATTTCCATGGATTTCATTACCGGGTTGCCTACATCACAGAGGAGCCACGATTCTATCTGGGTGATTGTAGACCGATTGACCAAGGTGGCTCATTTTCTGCCAGTAAGGACAGATTATACCACAAGTCAGTGTGCCCAGTTGTTCGTCGCTGAGATTGTCAGATTACACGGGGTGCCCCTGAATATTGTGTCAGATAGAGACAAGATTTTTGTGTCACGTTTCTGGGAAAGCTTTCAGGAGGCTATGGGTACAGAGTTGAGACTGAGTTCATCTTACCACCCACAGACAGATGGACAGACAGAGCGTACTAATCAGATGTTGGAAGATATGCTACGCATGTGTATTCTCGATTTCGGAGGAGGTTGGGAGCCACACCTTCCACTGGTCGAGTTTGCTTATAATAACTCCTATCAGTTTACGATTGGTATGGCTCCATTTGAGGCTTTGTACGGCAGGCCTTGTCGTTCTCCAACTTGTTGGCTCGAGGTGTGGGACAACAAGTTATTAGGGCCAGAAGTAATCCAGGAGACCTCCGCGAGGATTGAGATAATCAGGAGTCGTATTCGGGTAGCCCAAGACAAGCAGAAGAGCTACGCCGATGCGAAACGGTTCTTCCGGGAGTTTAATGTGGGAGATCAAGTGTTGTTGCGTATATCTCCTATGAAAGGAGTGATGAGGTTCGGGAAGAAGGGAAAATTGGCTCCGAGGTACGTAGGACCATTTCCCATCATCGAGAGAATTGGGCCAGTAGCATACAGGTTGGGATTGCCAGAACATTTACATCGCATCCATGATGTATTCCACATCTCATCGCTGAGACGATATCTTCGGGATGATATGGCCCATACGCACATTGCGATAGACGAGATAGACTTACAGTCTGATAGCTCTTACGAGGAGAGACCAGTGGCTATTCTAGACTATAGTGAGAGGAGATTGAGGTCGAAAGTAGTTCCACTTGTGCGAGTCCAGTGGGAGCATCATAATGTGGAGGAATCCACTTGGGAGCGTGAGGAAGATATGCGCGAGAGATATCCAGAGTTGTTTTTACCAGGTATGCCTTATTTTCTGAATTTCGGGACGAAATTCCATTATTAGGGGGGAAGTATGTAATACCCCGTACTTTTATGCTATATTTAATTTGGGGGATTTATTAAATTTAATGTGATGACTATTTAATAAAAATCCGGAAATTAATTATGTTATAATTATTAACGTGACTAGAGTTAGTAATTATGGGAAACTTGTTGAATATTACTAATGAGCATAGTAATATATTATATTGGTTATATTGAATGTCATAAGTGAATGAAATGACTATTTCGAAAATTTAAGTCGGGACGTGCCCGTGTCACGTCGGGACTAATTATGTTAATTAAAAAGGGAATATTTTATAAGTTGTCCGTATGGTCGTTTTGAGTGCGCCAACGCGTCCGGAAGGGTCGAGATAGTCAGAAAAGTGTACCCGGGGGTTTAGTTCGGGCCTCGGGGTGTTTTTAGGCTTAATTAGTGACCCGGGAGGGCGTTTTGGTCATTTTACAAAATAGGGTAATTAAACCCACGAATTTCAGCCATCCTTAGCAGCCATTTAAGTCAGCCTTTTAGGGTTAGAACATTCAGAACCCTAGAACGACCATTGGACAAGAGAGGAGAGAGCTCTCAAGGTGATTCAAGGCTCAAAACACCACCGATTTCACCGCCGTCACCACCAACGCGTAGATCGCGAGGAGGAGAACGCAACCACACCAATATCAGCAGGAAAGCAAACCTCTGAAATCCCAGGCAAGTGTTTAACTTGCGTATTTTCGTTGGTGCAATAATCATATTAGTGTAGGAATGATTAGGAGTATAATTAAAGGAAGAAAACCCAAATTTTTGATAGGGATTTGCATGTAGAAATCGTTATAACCATATTCTGAAAATAATATGTGAAGTAGATGATCAACCCACGAATTTGTGATGTTATGTTAGAAGGAAATTCTGGAGAAAACTGATTAGAACAAAAGTTAAGAAAACTTAGGGTTCTTGATGATTAGATGAGATTTTAGGTTGTTTAATCATGTTTAATGATGGTTATATGCATGCTTAACGTTAGAAACATCTGGAAATATATTACCATGATTGTAGTATAAGTTTTGGGACGATTAGTGTTGGAAATTATGGATTTGAATGAAGAATATTAGTCAAACCCGTAACTGCACTTCTGCAGAAATCGAAATACCTGTTTGATCGATCGATCGAACCTAGAGCGTCGATCGATCGAAGGTTCGATCGATCGAGCCCCAGACGTCGATCGATCGACCCCTCCTGGCAAACTCTTTTTCCCCTTGTTTAATTAGTTGAATTATTTTACCGTGGAATATTTCTTGGGCGTTATAAATAAAATGTTTTGGGATATAGAAGAGACCAGTAGGACATATGATTAAGTGTTGAGAACTTTATTATGAAATGATAATTGGGTCTACGGGATAATTAATTAAGGAACGACGAACTGCGTATTTCAAGTGAGAGATTACAACGAATACCTACGATAGTGAATAGACGTCTACCTACTGAATTTGTTACTTGGATGGATAAAATCCACGAGTGTCACGTAATTAGTGAGAAAACCCTCCGAGTTAAGGTTAGAGACGAAACCTTATACGTAATCATAATAATGGGAAATTAAAGATAAATGTTGTGACTATGGGTTACGAGAGAAACCTATATTAATATGATGAAATGGGTATATTTATATAATTGTGTGTACATATATTATATACATGTGAAAAACGTACCCGCGCTACTTGCTATCCCTGAGGTTACCGCGCTGGGACGATCTTATCCTGTGTTGCTTTATGGGGGATATTGATTCGTACCCTAGAAGATAGAGATCCTAGGTACGGGCTATCAGATTGATAGTCGGACGGTCCTAAGAGACGTGTGGGTATGTACTGACCTCTTGGACTTGGAATCTATGCTTCGCCTCAACGTTGTTTTGTATATGTTAATACAGTTCGAGAGTGATTCCGAACTTGTATTTCCCTTTGTGTGAGCGATACGGAGATTGGATAGCAGAGTATGCCCGCACCATAGTTTAGTTGGGGTGTTGTTATATATATATATATATATTATACGAGTAGTTAATATATATATGAGGTTATAAACTTTAAACTGCCTACTGTGATTTGATAAGTAGAACATAGTTGTTGACTCAAATTATTAAATACTTGTTTTGTGAAAGTATGAGAAGACACTGGGAAACTTTATAATTTAATGAAGCTAAAACGAGAGGAGTGCTACACATTGAAAGTAACTTTTTTTTAAAACATTGTCATCGTTCGGTTTTGAAAACTTAGGAGTAAGTTAAGATAAACTAAATTATTTGGGAAGGTTAGTACGATAGGAGTGCACATTAGAAGAGAGGTGATAATTTCTCAAGAGAGTGTCGAACTAATATGATTTGCATTGGCCTGTATCAATTTAAATACTTTCTTAACGTATTTTAAAATCAAACACACTTTCGGGCCCTGACCCGTTTCTTTTTCTCTCTCTCTCTTGTGTATATATATGTATATTTTCAGGTGCCCAGCCACAGGGGCGTCTTGCTTAGGATCCTTTGAGAAGAACGAGCTGCAGCTTAGGTGGAAGTTGCAGGTCACTTGAGTAGACGGCTTCTGTTATTGACTCCATTCTTACTACTCTCATTTTTGGGCACGTGTCGCCCTTTTTATCATTTCATTCATTGTTGGGATTTTTATATTTCGTTTACTCCAGTTTTGTTTTATGGGATTTATTCAGGATGGTTTATGATTTTTAGTTTTATTATGTTGACATTCGATTGGTGAATGTATGGTTTTATTTTAGTTCATCGTGGTGTGATTCTATATTGTAAATGTTGTTTTGAATAATTTAAATCTTTTCTTTAATTAAAATTTGGAAGTTTGTATGAAAAATGTTTTTGGCACTTAGCTTAATTATTTAGGGTGTTAAATTGAAAAATTATTTTTATCGACAGTGATGCTGAGAATGAACCAACTGTTTACCTTGATTTAATTTAATAAAGGAGTGATCGCCCGGTATTTAATTAGGCGGGGTGTCACAATTATAGTATCAATAGTGGTAAATTTTCTTGAAGGCATGACAAATACTTTCAAAGTATTGAATCGACTAATTTTTTTGTAAAATATTTTATATTATAATAAAAAATGTCTGTTAATTTAGAAATTTTGGGCAAAATTTCATTTGTTTATAAGACTGCCCCAATGCTAAAACAAAATAAGATACCAAATTAAAAACACGTCTCTAATATTTTTGGGAATGTAATAAATTATGAAATCCAAATGAACCTAAGTTTTAATACAGATATCAACACCCCTAATTTATTATTTTAGATTTAATTCCCTGAAATTCTTAATTTTAAATTACCCCCATATAGCAAATTTATAGTTGTGGAAAGTGATTTATTTACTAAATAGCTATTTTATATTAAATTGGACAAAAATAATCTCGTGTGCCCTGCTCGTGACGATATATCTATCCAAAGAGTTGATACTTATATGGGTTAGGAGGTAACTTAGATCGTTTAATAAGTAGGTCATGAAGTTTAAAAAATAAAATTAGAGGTGGTAAAGTGAAAATGAGGGCAATGTACATGAACAACACCAAGGAGTTTACATCACAAAGGTAAATAATTGGCTCTGCATTGAAATGTCAAAGGCAGCCATTTCAATTCTAAAAATCAGTATTTGTCACAATTTCATTTCATCGAACATATCTCCATATCGACAACATTTGAGAAAATAACGGATTCATTTCAAAAAATATCAACATATCTCCATATTCACAAAATTCAGACAATCTGGAAAAGACAATCCAATGCTAAACTTGACACAATAAAAACTTGAAGCATTGACCAATTCCCAAAATGAGATCCCTTGCATATAAAACATTCCAAAATTTAATGTGTCATTTGATATCTGGCTAAGGGCAATGGCACCAATATTGCGATAATTTTTGGTGACGAATTTCTTCATCCATCAACCAAAGTACATCCAACAACAAAGATTGGTCCTGATGTTTTGATTTCTGCAAAATTTTGAATAACGGCTGAAGTAATACTTAAATGTTGATCACGGTCCGGTTGAAAGAGACTACAGTGTGAAGCTTGGAATTACAATCCTTCGAGAAGCTGTGACCATTGAAGGCGAAGTTATGGTAGTTAATAACATTGTTCTGCCAAATAAGATGCTTAATTTATTTAACAATGAAAAATCTGATTTTAAATCATTTTATGATGTTCCCTTCGTTCGAAGATCTTCATAATGTCAGTCATGACAACATCAAGCTAGGAACTGAAAATACATCGAACAAATAAGTAAGAATACAAAACTAAAACATATTATAGCTGAAACTGATAAGAGAACTAAAGAAGGAGAAAATCAGGTATGTACTGTTCAGTTAGAAAAAGATATGGCATGCTTTATCCATCATATTCTCCCCATTTCGTGTCTATTAGAGCCACGGTATTTATGTCTCCTTGCTTGTCCTAGGTTTCTCTTGCACTGCCCATTTTTCTCCTTTGCAAAATGCTCACCATTCCTTTCATCACATGAAATGGCAACACAGGTGTATGTGTTGACATTGGTGCAGCAGCAATGATTAATGATATAGAAGCAACCCCTATATAGAAGCTAAGGAGGGTTGGCTTATGTAGCAGCCACGACAATGACCATAGGGTTGGCTTATATAGCATCCAAGACCATGATGAAATCCACAACAACGAATTACTAAGGGGGGTTTCTGCTCCTATAGTAGCAGCCCCTGTATAGAAACCACAATTCTCAGTCTTGGTCTGCTCCTATAATAAGGAAATTCTACTATATCTTTGTTGCCAATTCTATAAAAAATTCACCATCAATAACCAACGCACATAGATTTACGAAAATCCAAGGCACAAAAATTGAAAAATAGCTAAGATAAATGGGTTTTGAAAAAAGTCATACCTGAAGGTCATTGTACTTATCTTCCCCATGATAGCAGAGATAAACCCAAGCCTGATTTTACCGACAGGCCCATGATAGCAGAGATAAGCCCAAAACTGATTTTATCCACTAATAACAAAAATAAGCACTAACTTTACCCATTGAAACCCAGGCCTGTCTCATCGTGTTTAATGTCTCATATATGTCACTGTCAACAAACAAAAACAAAATGGATTCACACACAGTTCAAATTTACGTTTGGTTTCTTGGTTTTATGCTTGGTATAGCTGATTGTTTCTTGGTTTGTGTTTATGCTTGGTTTCTTGGGTTTCGATGGAGAAAGTGTGGGAGCGGGGTTGCGATCGAAAAGCTTCTTGGCAGAACGTGGGTTTCTTAGATCCTATATTCAAGATTTCATCTTAAAACCACAATATCAATAATCTTATAAAAACAAAATGCATCATCCACTCAATCATCCTAGTAAACTATGATATGATTAAGGTACAACTGGCAATAAAAAGAAGGCCATAGTGTTAATGGTAATGAAATGCAAGGGAATTAATTTCAATCACGCACCGAGTGGACAGTATCATATGACTAATTTGTAATAAACCAAAGCATTCATCTCTTGATTGTTGTAATAGATTCGACGATACAATCCAACCTAAAGAGGTGAATCAAGTATTTTCATCAATGAAGCTTGAGGAACATCATAATAACTCATGGTTTGTTGATACAAAAGCCTCATCTCATATGATTTCTAACACCGGTATACTTCATTCATTAACTCCGCATTATGGTCCTGATCAAATAATCGTGGTTAATGGTGCATTGTTGTATATATCCCATGTTGGATCTACATCAATTGCTGCGGGTAATGAGAAAGTGCAACTCAATAATATTCTTGGTGTTCCCAATATTAAGAAATACCAGTTATTTGTTAATTAATTGACATATAAATTTCCTCGAATTATGGAATTCTCATTGAATGGTTTTGTGATAAAGGACAGGAACATAGGGGCAGTGATAGCATCAGCCAATATATTCGGTGGTCAGTATGCTTTTGGAGCCTTAGGATGATCAACTAGGTTTAAAATGGTCCAGGATGAAGTTTGGCCCCAACGTCTTAGCCATCCATAAACAAAATTCATTGATATATTGAAGGAAAATAAGTTTATTATAAGAACGAGTAGTGATAAGGTTGAAAAAATATGTGTAAGTTGTCAAATGGAGAAGGCATGTCATCATCAATTTATTTTGTCTACTTAATTTTCTAAGAATCCTGTTGAAGTTATGCATTGTGATTTATGCGGTGCTTCACCTGTGTTATTATTTCAAAAGTTCAAAAATTTAGTGATATTTGTGGATGAATGCACCAGTTTCACATTGTATTTTCCACTTAGTTCAAGTGCTTTGTTAATTTTGGAAAGTTTGATGAAAATCAATTTGAGAAAAAAATCAAAATTTTCCAATCAGAAGAAGGGGTATAATTTAATAACCACATATTTTGAGATTTTTTAGAGGACAATAGAATAAAACTTAGAAGTTTGTGTGCTATATGCAAGAATAAATACCCAAAGACACTCAATTAAAGGGAAAGCTTTTTATGAAAAAAATCTTTACACTAATGTGGTTGTGAAGACATATTTAGGCATTTATGGGATTGGAATGATTGTGAGAGATTCTAAAGGATGAATTATTGTAGCTATATCTAAACAAATTCAGTACCTTAATTGTGCTGAAGTAGCGGAAGATACAAATATGCTGGAAGGGTTTCAACTTCCTACACATAAAAGAACTACAAATTCATGAGTTTAAAGGTGATTCTTTGACTATAATTCATCAAATCAACTCACCTATTAATACAAATTCTCAATATGCAAAGATATTCGATTCATATTTGTTTGATGTCTTAGTTACTAGAGAAAAGTTGAAAAGACTTCATCAGTCAAAGTGAAAGTTGTTAATAGCAAGTGGGAAGAATAATACATTTTCATATTACTACCTAAACACAAAACAAAGTGTCCATTCATGTGATAATTTTGCATTAGCGTATCCAAACACTATGAAGACACATACTACCCAAGGCAGGGAGTTCGCCGTGGTTAAGGACAAAAAGATATGGGACTTCAACCAAATTTATATAATAGTTTCTAGTGACAAAACAAAATGTGGCAAAGGAATTAAGAGTGTAGGCAGCAAATAATTATTTATTCATGGAAAGAACATTGAAACAAACAATCTTGACTTTGTACTTGAGCGTAACTGACATCTATATAATATGAGGACTACTGATAAATGGTAGAAATAATTAGCAGGAAGGAATTTTTCATACAACAGGGAGGGATTAGAAGAAACCTTGTGTCAATTTTTGTATTTTCAGTAGACGAACATACATTTTAAAATGATCAAAACAAACCTATAATGAAAAGATCCTATACCAAATATATCAAGAAAGGAAAACCTTCATGACAATACAATCCTCCAAATCTCAAAATTTGCTCATGCATTCCTTCAAACCTTTCGTATCCACATCGATGGGATACCCAAAACCTAAAACACATACAAAAATAAAAACAAAAAATTAGTGCAGGTCTTCTACTGCTGCTTTAAGAAGGCCTAGTACGGCTACTGACATGTGCAGGTCCAATGGCACAATGGCCCCTGTTTAGTTTGATTTAATCGCTCCTCATTTTCTGTCATTAGCTGATGATACCACCATATCCCCTATTAGTAGTTCGGAATTGTAATCTATAAGTGGATCTAATTGTGATAGAACCTATAAGAAGGATGGGTTCTCGAATGCATTTGAAATGACCCCCTCCGCGGAGGGCACTGAATAATAAGCCAAGTAAGATATTATGCTCATGCTTGGCATTCAAGAGGTGGATGACACGTCATGTTTGACATTCAAAACCAATTCATCTAAATAATTATTGATCCAATTCGTCCAAACAACCAACATTATTGAAACACCCAAAACCAATTCATTTAAACACCCAACTGTTAGTAGAGAATCATTAAAATTTCCAAACAAAAACAACAGATCCACATGATCCACAACATAAAACTCGCCTGGAACACAGAAAATAAAAAAATAAAAAGTCTTCGACAATGAGAAATACTCGGGTTGATAGTTTATCAAACACATATCATGCAACCATAAAAATGTAAAAATTAAAAATTCAACTTAATATATTTTGAGTTGTCTATTTAACTTGTGTTAGCTCAACTCCCCACCTATGATCTGTTTTAGCATACATCGAATAGAAAAACTCAAAAATTAACTTACCATATATTTCAATAGGCTTCGAACTCCACCCCTTATATCAAATCCTCGATGCTATTGATCGTCTTCAAAAACTTATGGCCCGACGACCCGTACTAATGGCACAATCATCACCACCCAAGTTTTTCTTTGTTTCGTTGTATAACCGCCATATATATGATATACATGCTTTGACTGAAAAAACTAATACTCAAAAATTGCATTATCAAATGGAGTAAGCGTCATCGAGACGCCAGAGAAAGAGTGAGAAAATAAAATTAGTAATAAAAATTAAACCCCAAAAATTGCAATATGGAATCTAATCAGTACCAATCATAAATCAAATATAGTATAAGCATACCTCAGTGAAAGGAGATTCACCACCAGCTCCGCTAAATTCATCAAAATGATAAACCTACAATCACAAAATCTAAATATTAAAAGCAGAATAAAACTCATATAACAAAGCCCTAAAAGTTTTATTTTTTTACATTAATAGAGACGAATGCATCACTGTAAACAAAAAAAACATGATACAACATCTCATGTCCTCATTGAGCTAGTTTAAAATATATTACTCAAAAGAGAAATGTATTAATCTAACATGTGCCAATCGTTTATATATACCAGTAAAAATCGTGTACATATATACCCGTAAGAACAATATATTAAACCATAGCTTCTTGATTCCACCTCAAACTCTAGCATGCCTGAAAATTATTAATAATAAACATCAAAACCCCTAAAACACAAAATGAATATAAGAAATACATTGGAAGACCTTTGAACATGATTTTTTCAAGAGGGGATCTTATATGAAGAAAACCTAGATATAAAACCAAGAAAACTCGAAACCAGTGATGTGTATTTAGGGTTTACAAAATGTAAACTGAACAAAAATATCGAGTTTAATATTCATACCTCATCTAGAAGAGAAGATGTGGAGAGAGAGAGAGAGAGGCGAGCGATGAAAGAGGTGGTAGGGTTTTTTTGGGGCTTAGCGATGAGAGAACGGGAGAATCAGAGGTTTGTGTAAGAAATGAGATAGTGTGAACAAATTGATGGAGTAACTTTGACCAAAGTAGCCCTCATTTTGAATTGAAGTGTAAATTTAGTAAGTAAAAAAAGTGGGGGAAACCAAAAAATTGAGGGCAAAAGAGGTAGTGTTGGAAAATTTTATATTGATGACATTATCTTTTGATCTCATGACATAAAGACACTTATTTTTAGTTTAACTCATTTAGTCGCTCAAGCACCCATTTATCCAATATTTTCTTATTTTTAAAGGTCTGAGCCAGCGGCACCCCATGCCACCCCTACTCCCCAAATCGAAGCTCCGGTTGATCCAAATTCCATTTATCTAATATTCTCTTATTTTTAAAGGTTCGCGCACCCAATCCCCAACACCACCCACATCCATTGTCGACGACCTTCATCAGAGCTTCGTTTTTGGATGGGTAGGGGTGGTATGGGGTGCCGATGGCGTGAACTTTTAAAAATAAGAGAATTTGGTTTGAATGAGGTTTTGATCCACAGGAACTCTGATTTGGGGTGAGTAGGGGTGGCATTAAGTGCCGCTGGCGCGGACCTTTGAAAATAAAAGAATATTGGACAAATGGGTGTTTGAGAAACTAAATGGGCTGAATTAAAAATAGATGTCTTTTTAAATATATATATATATATATATATATATATATATATATATATATACCAAAAATTATCCTATTATGTGGACAATTCAGAAATAGACATATGGCATTAGTCCTAGTCAGCAAAGCCTATTTATCATAATGAATCCAAGAATGCCCGACCAACAGTGTAGAATGTCGACCATCACACAAAAGAAAGCTCGATCAACACCAGGAAGTACGACCAATAGGGGTTATCAAGCGCCACTAATCGTATATATTATGAATGTTGTACAGATGTAAATGTCTATGTTATAAAGGCATTCCATCCTTTAATATTACACTTCTTCTACACCCTCGGGGGCTATAAATACATTGTAATCCCTATAGCCAGGGGACACGAGACAAGAGATAACTGAACAAACACAAGGCAATATACACTAGTGGACGTGGGCTTTTCCCCTTTCGTCGAACCACTTTAAAAATCTTTTGTGTCTCTTATTTTACTTATTTATCTGTGATCAAATAATTAGAGATATTCTAGTTTTTGCATCAGCAGATTGGCGTCGTTCTTGGGAATGTCTTTCTAACCATTTGCAGCCATTTATTCATTCAAATAGCTGATATTCCTGAATCAAGCCTCAGAAATGATGGCATCCCACATGTTCCTTCTTCTCCACCAACGCCCATTGATTTGACTGGAATTCTGGCCAGCCTTGCCAGAGGACAAGAGGCTATGCAAGATACCATGAGGCAGTTAGCGCAGATCTTGTAAGCCAGGTCACCTTCCTTACCTTCTTGTGAAAATATGCCACCTCCTCCTCCAAGAAGCAGTAGACATAGTCAATCCAGGACTACTAGAGATACCTTTTATCTCCTAGGAGCAAGTTCTTCTCTCAGAACATCAGAGCCCTATGATGATGGCCTCTCCTTTTGACTGTTTGGGACCCAGGGGGAACATAAATGTTCCCAGGGCATTGTCGAGGAATACTCGATGACCAACCGATTAAAGGGAAGGCTCGGCCCATCTAGATCAGTTGCCCGACTCGCACCAATCAACAATCGCAAGAAGAAAGTTCGGTACAAATAGTTTATAGGAATGAAAAATTTGTAACACACAGATGTGATGCAGGAAACAATGCATGGAAAGGTTCCATCCAGCACTTGGAGGATAGATTGGGAGAAATGACTAAATTCAGGAACCCTTTACAAAGAAGCTTTGTGAAAGGATCTCCTTTCATACAAGCTATTGTGCATTTTCCCACACCTTCAAAGTTTAAAGCTTATGTGGTTACACCCAAATATGATGGAAAGACTAATCATGTCCTTCATATCAAGCCATATCAGGTAGCAGTTGACGTATATGCAGGCCCCGATGAGATGAGATGCAAAGCATTCTTCGAAATAATTACTAGTCCTGCTCAAATCTGGTACAATGGCCTTCCTTGAAAATAAATTTCCAGCTTCAATCAGCTGGCTGAGCTATTCATTAGCAAATTTTGATTTGGGGCCAAACCAGTAAAAAGGGTAGCTCATTTGCTCAGTGTGAGACAAAAGGAAGGAGAAAGTACTAGAGACTACATCACTCATTTCAACAACAAGAAATTAGAGGTTGTGGATTATGAGAAGAAAACTGCTATAACAACTCTTATGAGTCGACTGCTCCCCGAGAAGCTCTACTACATTCTTGCTAAAGATCCCCCAAGAAAATGACAGAGTTAATGGCAAGGGAAGCCAAGATCATGAATACAAAAGAGGCAATGGCAGCTAAGCGAAGCTCGGGGATAAAAGGTGAAAGAAAAATTGACCACTAACTCTCCACAAACATCATTCTCATACTTTTCTAAGATATAATACTCCTCAAACCTTTCCAATCCTCAACGACCATTGTCCTGACCAACAGAAAAATATTTCAGTTCCCAATGAGTTGCAGGTGTGACTGTCTCTTTTCTGATGGGTTTTTAATAAAGCAACAGTATAAATCGCTTCCTTTTTCCATATTGGCTCTAAGGGGAGGTCTATATTATTCTTCACCATCTAGTTTTTCTTTTCTATAACAGGAGTACTCCTTCCCACGATCTATCCTCCCGCAATGTTAGCAGAAATGGATAGTCATTCATAACTAAATAGGATCCAAACCAGGGAGAGATTGTCCTTATACTCCCCATGCTTGAGTTGTTTTGTGACATCTAAAACAATGCACATGCGAGGGTATTTATGTGTTAGTAACAAGTCATCTGTTATGTTTTCCTCATGACACCATTGCCCCACAAACTCATAAATAAGCTTGATATTCTCCTTTGACCTCTTTTTTTATTGGGGGTGATGTATTTGGTGTCCAGAAAGGACACCAATGAAAGTTTATGAGTTCAAACATCCACCTGAAATGGCTTTAAATTAACAATCAACCTATTACCGATCACGAGCCTTCTTTTTATATTTTTTCCATATCTATTTCCTCCTTAAATCTAAAGAGGAGTAAAATTTTACCAAAACTGGTGGTGATAGAAAAGCCTCATTTTGTCTTCCAATGTCCATGGAGGATATTGTTGACTTTTATTTTGTTTAAGACTTTATAAGCTATTATAGTACTACCAATGAAGTAGAATAATCATTTTCCACAATTGAATTATTATCTTCTAGGTCAAGTATGGCCCTTTACATAGATGTTTTGGATTTTTACAACTTTGTGAGATGTTCAGGATTAAAAGCTAACAATGAATACAAATAAAGGGTTTGAATAGAGAAAGTGAAGAAGTCTGACAAAAGAAGGTGAGAAGAGGGGAAAAGTATTAGGGTTTAGAGGGGGGCAATGAGAATAGAGGGAAAGAGAAAAGGAAATGTGTTATTAGAAGGAGAATCACTCTATTTTCAATGAGTAGTTCTACACGTACATAGGATTCGTACATAATCGTCTCTACAAACTGACGTGTTGTGTTCATATTGGTCTGTGTCTTGGGTCCACCCAAGACACGATACGTAAGTCTATAAAGAAGATTCTGTACAAATAGAATTTTCCATTTTCAATTGACTTATAAATAAAAAAGACACAACAATATTCCTCAATACACACTTTAAGATTGAAGGGAGTTATTGATTTCTTATACTATTTCCTTAATTGTAAAAAAATTATAGTTGTTATTGTACAATATTTTTCAAGTAAATATGCATAACTAGCTTTAACCTTGCTCCACCTCAAAATTGTCTTTCGCTTTCCACTAGGGATGATATACTACTACCAAGAGACGTTCAAAAGAGCATGTCTAAATCTTCTTGATCAATAAATGACATCCAAAAAATAATAGTAATTCAAACAGAGAAGATAGAGAATGATAAAGATGAAACACAACACAAAAACTATGTAATTTACCCCTTTGAAATAAGAGATCTATCTACATACAATGTTCGTATACTTCTATTGCATCTACATTTTACATCAGCTTGGCATTCAAGGAACATTGAGGCTTTCTTTCTTTCATCAACTTGATTAAAAAACAATACAAATTTCTCCCTAAGTCAAAGCAAGAATCTTTACTATCTGTAAATGTTTTAAATTGTGGTTATGCAAGGTGACGCGTCTTGACTCCAAAGTCGCGTCGCATAATCACGTCATGCATATGCAAGCAATTTTGTGTATTCAAATTTTTTAATTAAAAAACTTATAAAAATATAAATAAAGAAATAAATAATAGTTTAAAATGAGAAATTTTTTATCACTCATAAATGATTTGCTAGGATCGATGTAACACCCTGCATTTTTATGCATTAAATATGTAATTAATTCTGGAATTTAAAATTTCTTGTGAGTCGTAATTTTAATTGAATTAATTAGGAAAATTGTATTTAAATATTAATCGGGAAGTGAATGGTTAATATTTACGGGAATTTATTTACTAGGTGAATAGTAATCATTTATTTAAGTCATTTCGAGTATTAATGACAGGATATGCACTTATCTCAATTCTGAGTGTACGGTTGAGTCTGGATGGGCCGAGATAGCCGGAAAAGTGTACCCGGGGGTAGTAAATGGGTCACGGGGCGTTTTTAGACATAGTCGGGCCCACACGGGGGCATTTGGATCACTTGGGCTTGGCCCATTAGGCAAAAAATGGGATTTAGGTAAATTAAGGAATTAGAAAGAATAAGAAAATGGCTGATAGAGTTTTAGAAAAAGGCTAAGTGTATTAAGCAATCCTAATAGTAGTTAAAGGCAGTTTTGGGATCACTAGAGAGCCAACAAGGATCATCTTCAACCTTGGAATTCATCTCCGAATCAGACACTACGAAACCTAAGGCAAGTAGATAACTTGCAATAGTATTGAATCTGTATTTCAATTCATATTCATGTGATGTGTTTGATCAAAATTCATTTTGGGTGTTCATGACATAAACATGAGGTTTTGAAAATAATAATCTGATTTACGAATTTGAATGAGAATTCTTGTAGAAATCTCATATTATAAATTGATACGAATCTGGTAGGATGATATCAGGATATTTAGAAATGAATTTGGTGAAGGAATTTGCGATGTAAATGGGTAAGTAATTAAAGATGAATAATTTCTCAAATTCAGAAATTGTAGTTAATGGATGAATTGATAACGTTGGAGGACATTCTGGAGGTCCCTAATAAGGTTCCTAACTTGTATTATTGTTAAGAAGGCTTGAGATTGCGGATAGAAGGAGTTAGGGTTTTATGAAACTCGTCCATGGCAAAATCTGTCTTCGCGAAGAAGACGAAGACCTGTTCGATCGATCGATCGAAGGTTTGGGGTCGATCGATCGAGGGTCGTCATATTTTGACAGTTCGCCTAGTTTTCTTTTATATGAAGAAAATTAAATTTAATCTTTTTCCATGAATTAATTTGGTGAGAAACTTACACATGGGTTTTAAATCTAATTAATGGTGAATAAAGTTAATTAGAATTTAGAGACGACTTAGTGTGGCAATCATAATTTAAACTTGTTTAGTTTTGGAGAAATTAGGCGTGACACACTAAGGTTGAATTTTTGGAAAGGGTTCGAAAGGATTAAATATAGATGTAGAGAACAAGTCCGGGGATAACGGTTGAGGAATACAGAGAGATAAATCTTATTTAGATGAAAGCTAAATAATTTGGGAGTCGGGAATTTAGACTCGGGTGAGGTTAATTCGGACTACGAGAGTTGGTCCAATTTTATGGTGGGGGCGACACCAAAGGTGACTTAATTAATTAATGTGCGAATTAATTAATAGTTAGAGTTGGACCATAAACTCTTAATAAATTAAATGGGCTTATGTTACGAATTTTGTACATGGTGTAGCCGGGACATTTTATATTTATATATACGGAGTGTGACAGTATATATATATAGAGTGTGTGCATTAATATCAGTGATTGAATATTATTAGTATATACTCTAGTGCTATAGGGGGAGGTTGCGTGTAGTGGATGAATCCCCTACCTTGAGGAGTAGGGCGAGTATAATCCCAGTTCATAGTGTCCCTTATATGGGTGAGGGGTATCTCACTTTCAGGAAAGGAATATGACCGCCTCCAATTCATATGTTAAACTAAGTTAGTGAGCGAATCTAACTTAGATAACTAGGTTATGTGAATACACCTAGTGGGATAGCACTAGGGAAAAACTTATATTTTGTGAGTATTGTTACTCGGTCGAAAGTTTGTATTAAATGTTATTTCAGTATGTTCGTGAAAACTGTAATATGATTAAATATATAATTAGGTAAATAATTATATATGGGATGATTAATACATAGTGTAAAATGTATTTTGTGCATGACAGGTGTGAATGTTATATGAAATTAAAAAGGGTAATGATTTAATTAAGTTGTCGTTTATAATAACTTAAAAATCATGAATCAAAGTATACTCGGTTAGAGTAGGTAAATTTCAAGGGTTAAAACAAGTATTGGGTTAGGAGCGTAGAACCTAGTAAATTAAATGAAAGCGTTAATAGTGCACATTAGAGAAGGGGTGATGAAATCCTCAAGAGAGAGTGCGGCACTAACTAAAATATGAAAAGCATGCATGTTTATTTATTACTGCAAGTTAATCATTTGTTAAATATTTTCAAATGTTTTTGGGTACTAGCCCTTTCTATAAAAAAATTTAAAAACCTTTTAGGTGTCCAACCACAAGGGCGCCAGGCTTGACTCTATTCCAGGTATCCGTTGTTGTAGCACCTGTGGATGTTGGGGGGTCTTTGATAGACGCCTCCTTCTTTTATTCGTGTAGAGACTCTCTAGTAGTTATCTGAGCTTGTCGCTCACAGTTCATTTATCAGTATTAGACTTGTTGAGATTTTCTTATTATCTTTATTTGTATTGGATAATTGGACCGATGGTTTATTCGGTTAGGTATCTTAATTGTGGATGAGTTTTTTCAGTTAACTTTGAATGTGTTCTATTTGTGTTCCGCGTGAGTTTTTTTTAATTAATTGAAAGATAAAAATTGGCACCAGTCTACTTTTCTCACTTAGGTGGTTAGTAATTAAAAAGACGACAGTGATGCTAAGAATGGACCAACTGAGAAACCTTTTCTAACTTAATTTAGGACTGATCACCCGGGATTAATTATGCGGGGTGTCACAGATGGTATCAGAGCATCAGGTTCTAGTGTCCTTAGGATCTGTGCGGCTTTCTACGTTTCAGCGTAGCACTCGTTTGCTGTAGAGCCCTATTATTAGGACTGTTGATTCATTTTTCTGCGTGTGAAATATCGTACTTCTGCTGTGAATATATTTTGTGTAAACTGTGTACTTATGCAATTTAATCTATTTCAGATGCCACCTAGGAGACTAAGAGCAGAGAGGGCTGAGGCTAGGGATGAGGTCAGGGAAGCTTACCAGGAGCCACAGGTACCGCCACCACCACCACCACCCGAGTTGATTTCCACTACTCAGGTGGCACTGATAGTGGCCAGGCAGTCGAAAGAGCAATGAGAGGTATGGCAGCTCACTTTCTACAGCCCCAGGCACCGCCTCCAGTGGCACCAGCAGTTCAGGCTCCATTGGGGCCACCATCTTGACAGAGAGTTAGGGAGACCTTCCAGAAGGGTCACCCACCTGAGTTTCGGGGTAGCACAGATGTAGTAGAGGCTTGTGACTGGAAGAAGAATATTCAGCGCCATCTGCGCATGCTGGAGTGTACCGAGGTACAGAAACAGATGCTTGCTACCTTTCGTCTGTCGGGGGAAGCCTTACAGTGATGGGAGTCAGTTACCATCGCCGAGGAGCGAGACTTGATGCCGATAGCAGAGTTATGGGTGCGATTCATATGCAAATACTTTCCACCAGCAGTAGAGACTGAGATGAGAAAGAAATTCAGTGATTTAGTTCAGGGTGATCGCTCAGTGGCAGACTACGAGGAAGAGTTCACCCGTTTGGCAAACTTTGTGCCAAATGAGGTGAGCGATGAGGAGCGGAAGAAATCGAGGTTTATGGGCGGTTTAGCCTGGCAGATCAGGCAACACTTGATTGGGAATCCAGCGTTATTGACGTATACAGACGTCTTTAATGCCGCACTTGTACACTGCCAGGATCATCGCTTCTATGCGAAGGGGAGCAAGCGAACAGGGGAGCCGAGCCAACAGGGCAAGGCTGTTACTAGTAGTGGCACAAGTGGTTCTCAGGAGCAGGCGGTTAGTCAGCAAGGGAATCATGCTAAGAAATTTAAGCCTGGTGGTTTTCAATAGGGAGGACAGGGGTTCAGGCAGGGGATGTCGGGCTCGAATCAGCAGCAGCAGCAGGTTCCTCAGGGCCGTTAGGGCCAAGGGAACAATGGGGGAGGCCAGCAGGGCCAGGGCCAGCCGCGTCAGGGCCAACAGGGCCAACGACAGGGGGATGGTCATAGACGCTGTTTTGTCTGTGGACAGCCAGGACATTTCAAGAGGGAGTGCCCACAGAGGGGCAGAGGCCCAACAGGGGCAACGGGGGCAATTACCACCAGCAGCACCAGCCCCACCCGCCCCACCTCAGTAGGGGCAGATGCACTACGGGCGTGTGTATAACCTCCGAGATGTTGCCAATCCCCCGGCACAGCAAGCACCGCCAGCAGTTGAGGGTATGTTTCTCATTCATGGTTATGAGGGTAGTATTCTTTTTGATACGGGAGCATCACATTCATTCATTAAATTAAATTTTGCTAAACGGGCCGGACTACTAGAGACCGTGGGTAGTCTTCGGATGTATGTAGAGTCGCCAGTTGGCAGCGGGGCTACGATTCACTCGATTTGTCGGGGTGTGGACATTTTGATTGGGAGACTTAGTTTAGTAGAGGACCTCTTAGTGTTAGATATGGAGGGGTACGATGTCATCTTGGGTATGGATTGATTGGCAGGTTATCGGGTGACGGTGGATTACTACGAAAGGACCATCGTATTCTCCATTCCAGGGCAGGAGATGTTCTTGATAGTAATGACACTACCCGAGGGAGGGTCACGCACACACTTGTATTACATTGGGTAGGAAACCTCACAGGAGGTGGCCATTCCGTTGGATTCAATCCCAGTGGTGAGAGACTTTGAGGATGTGTTTCAGGAGATACTAGGGTTGCCACCTAGTAGGGAAATCGAATTTGTAATCGATTTAGCCCCGGGGACGAGGCCAATTACTCGGGCCCCATACCGTATGGCCCCTTTAGAGATGCGTGAGCTGAGAGAGAAGATTCAGCAGCTTTTGGGTCAGGGTTTCATACGACGGAGTACATCACCGTGGGGTGCACCGGTGTTATTTGTGAAACAGCGAGATGACTCACTAAGGTTATGCATGGACTATAGAGAGATGAATAAGGCCACGATACAGAATAAGTATCCGTTGCCTAGGATTGACGACCTATTTGACCAGTTGAGAGGGGCGTCTTATTTCTCTAAGGTCGACTTGAGGTCAGGATATCATCAACTACGTATCCGAGAGGAAGATGTTCCGAAGACCACTTTCATGTCGCAGTATGGATCTTACGAGTTCAGGATAATGCCATTCGGACTCACCAATGCACCAGCAGTGTTCATGGACCTCATGAACAGAGTCTTCAGGGAGTTTCTCGATCAGTTTGTTATCGTGTTCAGTGATGACATCCTGATCTACTCGCGTACCGAGGAGGAGCACGCAGAGCACCTGCGTATAGTGTTACAGACATTGCGGGATCACCAACTCTATACCAAATTCGATAAGTGTGGATTTTGGCTACGGGAGGTTCAGTTTCTTGGCCACGTGGTGTCAGGCCGGGGTATTGTGGTGGATCCAAGTAAAGTATCGGCAGTGAGGGAGTGGGGACAGCCCACGACACCGACTGAAGTGCGCAGTTTTCTGGATTGGTCGGTTATTACAGGAGATTCATCAAAGGATTCTCAAAGATTGCGGGCCGTTTGACGAATCTGACCCGGAAAGGGGTACCTTTCACTTAGAATGATCATTGTCAATTAGCTTTCGACGAGTTAAAGGACAAGTTGACATTCGCACCCGTGCTTGCATTGCCGAAAGGAGGATTAGAGTATCGGGTTTACACTGACGCATCCTAACAAGGACTTGGGGGTGTGCTTTAGCAGGAGGAAAGGGCTATAGCTTATGCGTCCAGGAAGCTAAAGCCCCACGAGAGGAATTACCCCACTCACGACCTGGAGTTAGCAGGAGTCGTTTTTTCTTTGAGGATATGGAGACATTATCTTCTGGGGGAACAATTCACACTATTCACAGATCACAAATCACTTCAGTATCTCTTCACTCAGAAGGATCTGAATATGAGACATAGGCGATGGCTAGAATTCGTGAAAGACTATCAGTTTGATATTCAGTATCATCCTGGTAAGGCTAATGTGGTAGCAGATGCATTGAGTCGGAGACCGACTGGGGAAATATCAGAAGTCTGGAAAGCGAAGTGGAGAGAACTTTAATACAAGGATGATGTAGCCAGGGCTTGTATGTCAGCATTATCCATTACACCTGAGATCATTATGTGGGTTGTGAGGGCTCAGGCAGAGGATCAGACTTGCCGGGATAGGGTGAGCCAATTGATAGCTAAGGGAGCAGAGGGTTACTCGATCAGCTCGGAGGGAGGCTTACGCTATAACGGGAGATTGATCGTGCCAGAGGATGCAGAGTTGAGGCACGCTGTTATGATGGAGTCTCATGGGTCGAGATTCGCGGTACATCCCGGTGAGGATAAAATGTACTAGGATATGAGGAGACAGTATTGGTGGGCAGGAATGAAAGGGGACATAGCAGAGTTTGTTTCAAAATGTGCCACGTGTCAGCTCGTGAAAGTTGACCATCAGAGACCATCAGGGATGCTACAGCCACTTGAAATTCTCGTGTGGAAGTGGGAGAGCATCTCCATGGACTTCATTATAGGGTTACCGACATCGCAGAAGGGTCACGATTCCATATGGGTCATTGTGGATCGGTTGACCAAAGTGGCCCACTTCCTACCGGTTCGCACAGACTTTGAGACGATGCATTATGCACAGTTATTCATAGCAGAGATTGTTAAGCTGTATGGGATACCGATTAATATTGTGTCGGATAGGGACAAGATCTTTGTGGCCCACTTTTGGCAAAGTTTTCAGGAGGCCATGGGCACGGAGTTACGTTTGAGTGCAGCCTATCACCCACAGACTGACGGACAGACCGAGAGAGTCAATCAGATGCTGGAAGATATGCTCAGAATGTGTATACTAGACTTTAGGGGAGGTTGGGAGAAATATCTTCCTCTGGTAGAGTTTGCGTATAACAAATCTTATCAATTCACGATCGGCATGGCACCTTTCAAGGCATTATACGGGAGGCCTTGTCGCTCACCTGCTTGTTGGTTAGAGGTGGGGGACAACAAACTATTAGGGCCGGAGATTGTTCAGGAGACATCCGCCAAGATAGAGCTGATCCGAGGGAGGATTCGGATAGCTCAGGATAGGCAGAAAAGTTACTTTGATGCTTCACGGAGACATGTGGAGTTAGAGGTTGGGGATCAGGTATTGGTCCGGGTGTCCCCTGTGAATGGGATGATGAGGTTCGGCAAGAAGGGTAAGTTAGCACCGAGGTATGTGGGACCTTTCCCTATTATCGATAGGGTGGGTCCTGTAGCCTACAGGCTGGGATTACCAGAGCACCTTCAGCGAATACACGACGTGTTCCATGTGGCATCGCTGAAGAAATATCGCAGGAGCGAGATGGCCTTCTGGCACATTCCACTCGAAGAAATTGATTTACAGCCATACATCTCATATGAGGAGAGGCTAGTGGCTATTCTAGACCGTAGCGAGCGGAAATTACGATCCAAGGTTGTTCCACTAGTTAGAGTACAGTGGGGTCATCACAACATTGACGAGTGTACCTGGGAACGGGAGGAGGATATGCGGGAGCAATATCCAGAGCTTTTCATCACAGGTATGACCTAATTTCGGGGATGAAATTCCTTTGTGAGGGGGGGGGGGGGAGTATGTAACACCCCGTATTTTTATGCATTAAATATATAATTAATTCGGGAATTTAAAATTTCTTGTGAGTCGTAATTTTAATTGAATTAATTAGGGAAATTTTATTTAAATATTAATCGGGAAGTGAATGGTTAATATTTACGGGAATTTATTTACTAGGTGAATAGTAATCATTTTTTTAAGTCATTTCGAGTATTAATGACAGGATATGCACTTATCTCAACCGGGAGTCTGTATAGACTAAAGGGGTGGGGGGATAAGTATTTTATAAAGTAATTCGGATGCCGATTCAGAGTATACGGTTGCGTCCGGATGGGCTGAGATAGTCAGAAAAGTGTACCCGGGGGTAGTAAACGGGTCACGGGGCATTTTTAGACATAGTCGGGCCCACACGGGGGCATTTGGGTCACTTGGGCTTGACCCATTAGGCAAAAAACGGGATTTAGGTAAATTAAGGAATTAGAAAGAATAAGAAAACGGCTGATAGAGTTTTAGAAAAAGGCTAAGTGTATTAAGGAACCCTAATAGCAGTTAAAGGCAGTTTTGGGATCACTAGAGAGCTAACAAGGATCATCTTCAACCTTGGAATTCATCTCTGAATTAGACATTACGAAACCTAAGGCAAGTGGATAACTTGCAATAGTATTGAATCTGTATTTCAATTCATATTCATGTGATGTGTTTGATCAAAATTCATTTTGGGTGTTCATGGCATAAACATGAGGTTTTGAAAATAATAATCTGATTTACGAATTTGAATGAGAATTCTTGTAGAAATCTGATATTATAAATTGATACAAATGTGGTAGGATGATATCTGGATATTTAGAAACGAATTTGGTGAAGGAATTTGGGATGTAATTGGGTAAGGAATTAAAGATGAATAATTTCCCAAATTCCGAAATTGTAGTTAATGGACGAATTGATAACGTTGGAGGACATTCTGGAGGTCCCTAATAAGGTTCCTAACTTGTATTATTGTTAAGAAGGCTTGAGATTGCTGATAGAAGAAGTTAGGGTTTTATGAAACTCGTCTATGGCAGAATCTGTCTTCGCGAAGAAGACGAAGACCTGTTCGATCGATCGATCGAAGGTCTGGGGTCGATCGATCGAGGGTCGTCAGATTTTGACAGTTCGCCCAGTTTTCTTTTATATGAAGAAAATTAAATTTAATCTTTTTCCATGAATTAATTTGGTGAGAAACTTACACATGGGTTTTAAATCTAATTAATGGTGAATAAAGTTAATTAGAATTTAGAGACGACTTAGTGTGGCAATCATAATTTAAACTTGTTTAGTTTTGGAGAAATTAGGTGTGACACACTAAGGTTGAATTTTTGGAAAGGGTTCGAAAGGATTAAATATAGATGTAGAGAACAAGTCCGGGGATAATGGTCGAGGAATACCGAGAGATAAATCTTATTTAGGTGAAGGCTAAATAATTTGGGAGTCGGGAATTTAGACTCGGGTGAGGTTAATTCGTACTACCAGAGTAGATCCAATTTTATGGTGGGGGCGACACCAAAGGTGACTTAATTAATTAATGTGCGAATTAATTAATAGTTAGAGTTGGACCATAAACTCTTAATAAATTAAATAGGCTTATTTTACGAATTTTGTACATGGTGTAGCCGGGACATTTTATATTTATATATACGGAGTGTGACAGTATATATATAGAGAGAGTGTGTGCATTAATATCAGTGATTGAATATTATTAGTATATACTATAGTGCTATAGGGGGAGGTTGCGCGTAGTGGATGAATCCCCTAGCTTGAGGAGTAGGGCGAGTATAATCCCAGGTCATAGCGTCCGTTATATGGGTGAGGGGTATCTCACTTTCAGGAAAGGAATATGACCGCCTCCAATTCATATTTTAAACTAAGTTAGTGAGTGAATCTAACTTAGATAACTAGGTTATGTGAATACACCTAGTGGGATAGCACTAGGGAAAAACTTATATTTTGTGAGTATTGTTACTCGGTCGAAAGTTTGTATTAAATGTTATTTCAGTATTTTTGTGAATACTGTAATATGATTAAATATATAATTAGGTAAATAATTATATATGGGATGATTAATACATAGTGTAAAATGTATTTTGTGCATGACAGGTGTGAATGTTATATGAAATTAAAAAGGGTAATGATTTAATTAAGTTGTCGTTTATAATAACTTAAAAATCATGAATCAAAGTATACTTGGTTAGAGTAGGTAAATTTCAAGGGTTAAAACAAGTATTGGGTTAGGAGCGTAGAACCTAACAAATTAAATGAAAGCGTTAATAGTGCACATTAGAGAAGGGGTGAGGAAATCCTCAAGAGAGAGTGCGGCACTAACTAAAATATAAAGAGCATGCATGTTTATTTATTACTGCAAGTTAATCATTTGTTAAATATTTTCAAATATTTTTGGGTACTAACCCTTGCTATAAAAAAAATTTAAAAACCTTTTAGATGTCCAACCACAAGGGCGCCAGGCTTGACTCTATTCCAGGTATCCGTTGTTGCACCACCTGTGGATGTTGCGGGTCTTTGATAGACGTCTCCTTCTTTCATTCGTGTAGAGACTCTCTAGTAGTTATCTGAGCTTGTCGCTCATAGTTCATTTATCAGTATTATACTTGTCGAGATTTTCTTATTATCTTTATTTGTATTGGATAATTGGACCGATGGTTTATTCGGTTAGGTATCTTAATTGTGGATGGTTTTTTTAGTTAACTGTGAATGTGTTTTATTTTTGTTCCGCATGAGTTTTATTTAATTAATTGAAAGATAAAAATTGGCACTAGTCTACTTTTCTCACTTAGGTGGTTAGTAATTAAAAAGAAGACAGTGATGCTAAAAATGGACCAACTGAGAAACCTTTTCTAACTTAATTTAGGACTGATCATTCGGGATTAATTAGGCGAGGTGTCACAACAAATCTCTTGTGATTTGATTGCATGTAAACTTCTAAATATGGAATATGCAATGCGAGTTGTCTACCAAATGTAACAAGAAGGAAAGGACAAGGGTTAATTTTTTATCACCCCAAAAACTACTCTGTTAGGAATTATCTCATGTAAGTATGACTTATTTGTTACTCTTCCTTTATTTTATGGGGTTTGGGTTAATATCTGGTCAACCTGACGTGGGCTTTCTTTTTGTATTTTTCCAATATCTTTTTCCTCCTTAAATCTGAAGAGGTAGATATTTTTACCTCAACTGGTGATAGAGAAGCTTCATTTCATCTTCTAAGCTCAATGGAGGATTAATGACAACTATTTTGTTTAAGATTTTATGAGGGTAGAATAATCATTAGATACAATTGGATGGTTGTCTTATAGGTCAAGTATAGTCCCTCTAAGGGGAGGTTCTAAATTTATGCAATTTTGTGAGATGTTCATGGTTGAAAACTTACAATGAATACAGATAAAAAGTCAAAATAGAAAAGGTGAATATGTTAGATGAAAGAAGATAGGAAGATGGTAAGAGTATTAGGGTTTAGTGAGGGATAACTAGGACAAAAGGTAAGATAAAAGATAATGTGAACTAAGACACTGCTTAGGGTTAGCCCTCTTAAAAATAGAACAATTGAAGACAAATTAGGGGGCACATCCTTCTCTTTTAAAATTTGACATGAATAAAAAAGAGACAACATGATTCCTTTATACATTTCTCAAGATGCGAGAGAGTTATTGATTTCTTATACTATTTCCTTAATTGTCAAAAGCATTATAGTTGTTATTTTATAATATTTTTCGAGTAAAGATATGTAACTAGCATAAACCTTGTTCCACGTCAAGAATCTCTCTCGCTCTCCACTAAGGATGATATACTACTTCCAAGAGATGTTAATAAGAGCATGTCTAAAATCTTCTTGATCAACAAATGATATCCAAAAAATAGTAGTAATTCAAACATAGAAGATAGAGAATGATAAAGATGCAACAAAACACAAAACTATGTAATTTACACCTTTGAAATAAGAGCTATATCTGCAGACAATGTTCGTATTCTTATGCTCAATTTACATTTTGCATCAATGTGGCATTCAGGGAACATGGAGGGTTGCTTTCTTTCATCAAATTCATTGAAAAACAATTCAAATGTCTCTCCCAAGTCAAAGCAAGAATCCTTACTATATATAAATGTTTTAAATTGTGATAGCACAGGATAACGCATTTTTACTCCAAAGTCGCATCGCAAAATCACTATTGGATATTAGTTTAGTGATACGTATTTTAGTTTTAGGTCCACCTATTTTGGGCTTATGTTATTAGACTCATTTTGTACCTTCCCTCTTATTTACTTTTGTCCTCCCGACCCTTCGATTTAGTAATAATAAATACTACAATGTGGCACCATTATTGGTAAGCCAATGCGTCAAAAAAATTATCTATCACGTCACGCGTGGTGCAAACAATTTGTGTATTCCAATTTTTTAATTAAAAAAATATAAAATATAAATAACGAAATAAGTAACAGTTTAAAATGACTTTCGTAAGAAAGTAACATTTTATACTGAAAGTTGTAAAAAAGTAATATTTGAAACTTACTTTTTTTTAGTAAAAAAGTTACATTTTAAATTGAAATCAGAAAAATAAATAACATTTTGAAGTGAATCTGCAAACAAGAAACTAACATTTTCAACTGAATTAGTAAAGAAAAAATAAATAATATTTTCAACTCAAATTTGTAATATAAATAACATTTTACACTCAAATTCGTACAAATTTGTCAAAATAAGTAACATTTGAACTGGAAGTTATTAAATAAAGAACATTTTAAACTCATATTTGATAAAAAAAAAGTATCATTTATACTTATATTTGGAAAAAAAAAAAGTAACTTTTTAAACTAATATTTGTTAAAAAGTAACATATTTAAACTGATTTTTGTAAAAAAAAGTAACATATTTGTTTGAAAAAAAAGTAACATTTGAAGTCAGTACTTGTAAAAAAAAGAGTTTTCCTGACTTGCCACCCCACATTTTATATGGATATTTATATTTACACCCCACTTTTTTTATTTTTTGTGTTTGCACCCCATCGTTAGTAAAAATACTTTAGTTGCTCTCAAAATTTTCCAAAAAGATCATCTTACATTAATCCAAAATAATCTAACAACTTTAAAGACATGAAAATAATGTAATAAATCATTAGAATATTTAAAATCCGAGTATTATATAAAAATAGTTAAAAATCTTGAACTATATTAAATAAAACATTTTTTAAATATGAAAATAAACAAAATAAATATAAATTACAAAAAATCATTTAAAAATCCATCTAATAGTAGAAAAATATTTTTAATTAGAGTAAAATATTTTGAATTACAAAAAAAATTTAAAAATAGGGAAAAGCATTTAAAAAACTTAAATTATAAACAAACTTATAAAAAATAAGGATAACGCATAAAAATGAAAAAAAATAGGGAAAACATTTACAAAGTATGAAATATAAAAAAAAACTCTGATAAATCAGAAAATAATATACAAATATTGTAAATAATTGAAAACATTTTAAATTAAAAAATATAACATTTAAAAATTCTAAAAAATAATATTTAAAAAATCTGAATATGACCGAAAAAATTAAAGAAAAAAGTGGATATACTAAAAAGCTAATTTTTTTCCCTTTTCTTTTTCACATTTGGGGCATTTCACGGTCTCATTAGCCATTTTGCTCTACCTCTATATCTCTACCGTGTTACTACTTGTGACCGATAATCACAAGTAAGAACATTTCTTTATTTCTTTTTTATCATTATTTTCAGATATATAATTTCAAAGGGATTGAAAATTTATATTCATAACAAAAACTGAAGTTTTATATTGAGAATCAGGGGTCGAAATTTTTTGAGGCGAAATTTATATGCTAAAATTTGATGATGTGTTGTCATACTTACAAGTTTAAAAGACTGGGGGCCAAAAGATGCATGCTAAAATTTGGCTGTTTAGGCATCATATGTTTAAAATATCATCTATATGCTTCAAAAATGGGCTTATAGATTAAATTTAAATAATTTAATTTCTTAGTGAAATTTTTTGTTTAAACTCTTGGGATTGATATCCAGTTTGATATCTTGAACTATATAAGTGTCTCTGGAAAAAACACTAATTTTTCTATAACAGATTTTTAGTTTTTTCAGTATTTCTATTTTTTCTTCAATTTTTTTAATCATTTTCAATTATTTATCAATATTTTAGTGTTTTTTATAATTTTAAAATGATATTTTTTGTAATTTAAAATGTTTCGTTATAATTTTAATTTTTTTTTATATTGTTTTGGATTTATCAAAGTTTTTTTCAATATATTTCAAACTATGTAAATGTTTTCCCTATTATTTTCAAAAAAAATTATAACTTTTCCCCTTTTTATAAGTTTTTTCTAATTAAGTTTTTTTATATGTTTTTCCCTATTTTACATATATTTTTTAACTTAAAATGTTTTAAGTTGATTTAAAAAAACAATCTATCATTTTCGAATTTTCAAACAAATTTTCTTGTAATTTATATTTATTTCATGATTTTCAGATTTTAAAATTATTTTCTCTGATTTTCAAAATTTTTAACTGTTTTTCTACAATTTTTAGATTTTAAAACATTTTTTAATAATTTATCATGTAATTTCCATTTTAAAAAAATTATATAATTTGGGGTTAAAACATGGCTAAGATGTTTTTTTCTTAGAATTTTGTTATCAGCTAACAAACTTTACTGACAGTGGGGTGGAAACACAAGGAAATTAAAAAATAAAAATAAAAAGTACAAACACAAATATCGTTTTAAAATGTGTGATGGCAAGTCAACAACTATTACCCCAATCCAACATTCATATCGGCCACATCAAACGAGGACTAATATAAATAGTAAATCATTACCAAACAGGACTTCAATCAAAAAATTATAATGCAATAGAATCCAATATTGGAATAGACATGCTAAAGAATTCAATTCAATATATGAATAAACATTAAGCGAATTAAAACATCAGTTTCTCTTGAGTTGCGTACTCTCATTGCAGACCATTGACAGAAACTAGGCTCTCCACATATGTATACGGCGTGAGGAACAACCTAACCGGAATTGGCACTAGCCGCCTTTTATCAACTACTCTAAATATTTTCGTTTCAGGATTGAAGACCATAAAGTTCCTTCTATTTATCTCCGTGACAACAATCTCCCCATTATTATTCTCAAAATCAGTCCCATCAGAACATGATACTAGGCGCATTTCATCTACCGGGACCGGGATCACCTTGCACGTGTTTGTTTCGGGATTGCAGAACACCAATTTCTCTCCACTTACATCCATGACCACAACATCCTCATTGCTCGTAAAAGGCAACACAAATAATTGATAATTGTAGACTTTCAAGACGACATTGAATATATTCACCCACGTCTCTTGGACTCCATACTCTTTCATGACCCAAACCTCGATAGCTTGATCCCAGTCACTGTGACCGGTACAAACTACACAAAGGCAGCCCCTCGAAACGCTGAGCTGAAAATCCCGGGGCGAGAATCTAAAATCGGGTAGTGGAATTTTCTCGTTGAATATATCCTTCGCTAGATCAAAACAAATGATTTCATAACCATTATCATCTCCGCTAAAATACACCCAATGTAGAATTTCATTCAGTAGTGTGGCTGTGTTGCTCAACGGAGATAGGCACGGGTAGTTTTCGACCCGTGTTGTCCAGATATTTGTTTTACGATATAGAACATAAATCAGAACGTAGTTACGATCAACCTTTGGTAAGAACATTACCAACTTAGAATTGCCAAGACCATAGAGCTCAAGACCTAAATAAACATCATTTGACTGATAAGCAGGGTTAGAGACCTCCTTGCGCTCTCGCGTAGATGGGTTCCAGAGGAAGAATGTTTTTCTGTCGGGACTAACTATAAGTAGCAAACCGTTGCAAGAACCAGCCACCACTCCAATGGACCGTTGCGGATTATTATTATTACTAGTATGGAAAGCATAATCAATCTTTTCCAATGGAGTAATGAGGCCACCTGTGGAGTAAAGAGGCATAGACAGCTCGTATATCCTGGAGGAAAGAAGAATTTTCTCTTTTTCTCTAGCTCCCTGATTGAGGTGAATCTTGACGAAATGGGGATCAGAGATCAAAGAGCGAAATGACTTGCAAACACATCGGAATCGCAACAGAGACTTTACTGGTAATCTTGAGAGAATACCCACCACAACATCGTGGGGAAAGTAGGATGGCAGCTCCATTTCCATTTTTATTTTCTTAAGATTTTGTTGATGGTTTCGTAACTGGATTTACGCATAGTAGGACTGTAGACTGCATATCCTTCGAGTACAAACAATTGAAACAACAAGAGTTTGTTAGCAAACGAACAAAAATGGGAGCACTAATATGTATTTATTTCGCTCTATTGAAAAGACAATCATAAATGACAAAAAACTATTTTCGTAAACTAGGGAGTGAGAATTTGTGTGCGTCATGTCATGTTCGGATCGCGTCATTTTGAATTCTGGTCAAGCATCAGTCAGCCTGAACTGTTCAACCAATCACGTCATGTAATCCTATCATAATTAAAACAATACCAATTCAAGATACAAAAATATTTGATGTGTAATCTGTAATGGAACTATTAAACACGTTAGCCATATCATTTTCAAAGTTACTCATTTGGCACTAACCAAACTCATTTATCATTAGTGATTGCGGCTTGTGTTACTTCGGGTTCGTGTTGAGAAATGATCAACCGTAACCCGCTAATTTAATAATTCGTGGTCGTGCCATGTTGTGTAAAAATTTCAACCCGGTCCGGCTAAATTCGCAAGATCCTACTATATGCAATGTAACAGTGGTACCATTTTCTCATGTTTTACAGTGTTCAAAGTGATGACTGTATATCTAAGCAATCGAATTGGTTATGTTACATATTACAACAATTTATACCTACATGTCATTTTGATCACTTAAAAGCAGTTGGTTAAGTTTCTAGTGTTGGTTATACAGAGAAATTACTAGGTGCGGTGTTTTCCAAAAATTGAGAAAATGAAGAAAAGACTTTAGAAACAGATATAACAAGAATTATAAAAACAGGTACACCATATGTTAAAAGGGAAAAAAGACGAGCTAAGAAAAGGTTCAATAGGATGATAGCAATCTAAGAAAAGGTTCAATAGGGGCATTCAACGGCATGAAAAGAGCAAAAAATTGTTGTTTAATGGCCATTCTGCATTTTTATTTGATGTCAGTGTTTATGGTGGCATTCAACCTATGAAACGCGAATACTCTCCGAAGATCATGTATCCTTATTTGACATGTGTTGGGCATGGATTCGCTGAGGACACACGAAAATACTTGGGGACATGCTCAGGATACGTTACTGTATGTCCGACATGCTAGTATACACTGCCACAAGCTAGAATACACTGTCACACTGTAATTATTCCAAACAACTGTTTCTAATGGCCAAAAATTATAAATAATCCCATCCAACAGTTGTTAGAATTCAGCCCAACCCATCTCATGTTGGGAAAAGAATGGTGAGAAATAAAGTGGAAGATTTTTTTGCAGTGGATCACTGGGGAAGGCAGCTTGCTTGCTCTGTTTGAGCCCTGGTTACCTAATAAATCTAGAATTGTTCATCATCTAGCTCAAAATGGGAGGGTTTCTCCATTCTGGAAAAAAGAAAAGTGGGACAATCAAGTCTAATGCAAGTAACTAATGTAATTAACGTTCATGCTTTTGAAGAACAGTAGGAGATTGATCCCCAAAAGCAAAATATATTATATGGAAGGGTCAGAATTAAAAAGACGTTACGGGAACAAAGCAGAAGTAAAAACGGCATATATTGTTTAAGCGTCAGAATTTCAAATCCGATAATTGTTTGAATGAATATCCTACTGTGAAAAATCCTAAATAAAGTTGTGCCAATCGATGATTGTTTATAAAAAGTGGGGATGATGATTGCTTGTGGATGTCAGTGCTGTATTGAAGGGCTAAATAAATATTTGTGGGATTAGAGGTTGTCCTAAGATTCTCCAGTTAAAATTAAATGAATGGGGGTTGTCTGAAGTAAAAGCATAATGTATGAAAGTTCTTTTCGTTATAACTCATACTTGTATATGTTGGCAATTGTGGAAAATCAGAAATCAAAATAGGTTTGGGAATAAAAAGGCCACACTGTTCATCTATTCATCAATGAGGTTACTCAAAATGTCGAGATATTTTTAGATTGTTTACCTAGCCTCAAAAACTTTCTTATGTATAGACTCAACTTTTTGCTATGCTGAATGTACAAAGGCCTAAAGATATTTCCCAAAGAGTGATATTGACAAAATGGATCAGACCAGATAAAACATGGTTTAAATTGAACTTAGGTGGGACTGTAAAGGAAATCGCAGGCCAAGTGGAGGAGAAGGTCTAATTAGAAATCGCATGGGTAAGTTTGATATTGGTTATGCAAAATTCTATGCTTAGAGGTGTGGAAGTGGAAAAAGAAAAAAGGATTAAAAATTAATCATAAAATCTGGCTTTAAAATTATTGTTGAGGCAATGTATACAATACAAAAGGTTAAGAATAAAGGTTAAGAATAAAGCTTAGGTAACTGGGGTATGAAGAAGGGAAATCACTCATTTGAGAATTTTTCAGATCTTCCAAGCAGTGAGGAATTAACAAGAATCAATATGGATACCCTTCATTTAGATTCATATAGGTTACTTGTTAATATGATGTAATGGGTTGGCTCACTTTCTTGGCTCTGTTTTGAGGCTTTTAATGAAATATTTTCATAGAAAAGTGGGGAAATAGCGTGAGAGGTTGAGATCTAGGTGGCAAATGAAAGATGACAAGTAGTGGATTTTTGTGGGTTCCGGGATCTTGGATTTGAGGAACACATGTACTCTTGGAGTAATGGGTGCATCGAGGAACGGCTGGACTGTTGCTTTGCTAGGATGCATGGATTAATATGCTCCCACATTTTTCAGTTAATCATACAGAGCAACCAGGTCAGACCATTTGTCTGTGTATCTCTTTTACCGATAGGGAGACCCAGGTGAGGAACCGAATGGGGAAACAAATGTTTTGGAGAGGGTTTAAAGGCATGTGAAGCAAAGCTAAGCGTATGGGCATACTTGAAATTTTAGAGGGGTGTCAACGAATCTAAAGGACATTCGAGATAGTATATTAGAGGGCACGACCACAATCTAGGGAGAGAATCAAAGAAATCTAAGTCCTATAGGGAGTGATGAGAAAAACATTAGAAGAGGAGGAATTAAAGTAGAAGCAGTAGGGAAGAGTAGATTGATTAGAAGAGAATGATCGAAAGCCAAAGGAAAAAAGGTGAACACTATTATATAATCGGAGGATTATAACAGGGTAATCAGAAAGGATGAGAAGAATATTGCCTTGTGTGCCGTTAGCTGTTTAGAGTAGATTTGCCACATGCCGCACCTTGATGTCCAAGATTATATTCTCAGTGTTGGTTTCCGAGTGACAAGAGAAAGGAATGATGAGCAGATAGGGGAGTCCATTATTTCGGAGAATCAAAGTGCCCTTCTACTAGGAAGGCTAATTTCGGAAAATGTGATATCGGCTTTTGAACTCAACTACTCTTTAAATAATTTGGGGGAGGACGGTTTTTTTTATTCTCAAGCTAGTTATGAATAAGTCATATAATCGGGTTGATTGGAATTTTCTTGAAAACAGTATGAGGAGGCTGGAGTTTTGTGACTAGTTAGTGGAGTTCATTATGAATTTTCTCTCGCCGATTTATTCTGGGTTATGAATTTTCCCTCCTCGATTTCTTTCTGGGTTATGAATTTTCTCTCATCGGTTTCAATCTGGAAGCCCAAAGGGTACTTTAAAGAAAATTCAGGATAAAGGCAAGGTGAACCCCTCTTACTGTACCTAGTTCTCGTCCTTGTTGGAAATAAGCTTTCAAAGACACTCACACAACTATCTTGTATTTAGCACTCAAATATAATTACAAAGAAGAAAACACTCTTACAACTTAACTTCTCTCTATTACAACTAATAAGCTTTGCTTATTATCTTCCTTGTTATTTGATGATTCTAAGAACTCAAAGGATGATGAGTATTTATACTAGAAGAAAATCAATTGCTACCACACAATGTGGTTCAAACTAAATTAATACACATATTCATAAGCCACACAATTTGCTTCCACTTATTCAGACACTATGAAGCACTAAGAATAAATAAACACACATTACCTAACTTATGATGCTTCTTAGTAATTGGTTGATTAAAATACAAAACAAGTTTATATTTCAACACCCCCTCTTAAAACTTGTTTTATTATGCCAAGAGAATTTCTTAATCTGACAAAGTCCTCATACTTCAGTGGCTTGGTAAAGATATCGGCAATTTGGTCTCAAGATTTTACGTACCTCAGTTTTACATCTTTTCCTGTAATACATTCTCTTTTGTAATGGAAACGAGTATCGATATGCTTGCTTCGATCATGAAAAACTGGATTCTTTGCCAGGGCTATCGCTGACTTGTTATCAACATAAATCTCTATTGGCTCCTGTTGTGACAAACCCAGTTCCTTCAGCAGATTTTTGAGCCAAATTGCATGAAAAACACATGATGTAGCGGCTACATATTCAGCTTCACATGTAGAGAGTGTGACAATTGGTTGCTTCTTTGACATCCATGTGAAAACGGTATCTCCCATGAAGAACACGAACCCTGCAATGCTCTTTCTATCATCTGTATCTCCACCCCAATCGCTATAGCTATAACCAACAAGCTTGTAATCATTAGAAAAAGAGTATAACAAACCAAAGTCAATTGTACCTCTGAGATAGCGAAGAATTCTTTTTGCAGCCTTAAAATGCGAGGTTGTTGGGGTTTCCATGTATCGACTTACAAGTCCAACTGCATAGAGGATGTCAGGTCTTGTACAAGTTAGATAGCGCAAACTTCCAACCAAACTCTTGAAGAAAGTTGGATCTACGCTTTCGCCTTCGTCATTCTTTCATAGCTTAGCTCCACACTCCACTGGTGTGTTAATTGGCTTGTAGTCACTCATCTTGAACTTCTGGAGGATCTTCTTTGTGTAGCCTTCCTGTGAGATGAAAATTCCATCTTGTTGTTTAACTTCGATGCCAAGATAGTACGCCATTAGCTTCAAAACTTTGTCTTCGTGTCCCTTTGATACATATCCCAAAGGTTGCTCGATGTAGACTTCTTCTTCAAGTATTCCATTTAGAAATGCAGACTTCACATCTAGCTGATGAATCTTCCACCTGTTTTGAGCTGCTAGGGAGATAATTAATCTCACAGTTTCTAAGCGGGCAACAGGAGCAAATACCTCAATGTAGTCAATTTCAGCTCTTTGGCTATATCCTTTTGCGACTAGCCTCGCCTTGTGTCTTTTTATTTCTCCCATAGCATTCCTCTTCATTTTGTACACCCATTTGACACCGATAGCCTTCTGACCTTTTGGAAGTGAAGCGAGTTCCCAAGTGTCATTCTTCTCAATGGCCCTGATTTCTTCGTTCATCGCGTCTCTCCACTTCTTGTCTTATGCAGCTTCTTGGAAGTTTACTGGTTCACAATCGGCAAAGAGGCAGAAGAGTTTAAAATTATCATGTCTTTCAGTTACCTCATAGAGATCCCGTAGACTTCTTGTGCGGAGAACAACTCTTTCATTGAAACTTTCACTTGGCGATGGTGATGAGTCTCCATGAGTTGTTGATGTTGGTGAGGTAGGTGGAGTAGTGGTCTCTTGTTGAACTTCTCCTTCTTGCTCTATCATGGTTTCTTCATTCTCTTCTTCAAGGTCGGGAAAGAAGTTGAAACCATCTATATTTGAGCCGAAATCAAATTCTCCTTCATCAAATATCACATCTCGGCTAATTACAATCTTTCCATTATTAGGATTGTACAATTTATAACCTTTAGAGTTGTTGTCGTAGCCAATGAAGATGAACTTCTCGCTTTTGTCATCAAGTTTGGTTCTTCTCTCATCTGGTACATGTACATGGGCTATGCTCCCAAAAAATCTCAGGTGGGAGATACCCGGTTTTCTTCCACTCCATGCTTCTTGCGGTGTCTTTCCCCAAACACTTCTTGTTGGAGATCGGTTGGACAAGTAGACAGCACACGCCACTGCTTCCGCCCAAAATTCCTTAGGAAGTTTTTTTCTTTTGAGCATACTCCGAGCTATGTTGAGGATAGTTCGATTCTTTCTTTCCGCTACTCCGTTTTGTTGAGGGGATCCAGGAACAGTCATTGGTCGACAAATTCCATTTGCTTCACAAAATTTTTGAAATTCACTAGAAGTAAATTCTCCTCCTCGATCCGATCTCATTGCCTTGATCTTACGGCCACTCTCCTTTTCCACGGCAGCTTTGAACTTCTTGAATATTTCAAAAACTTCTGATTTCTGCTTCAAGAAATATACCCAGTTTTTTCTTGAAAAATCATCAATGAAGAGAAGGAAATAATTACTTTTACCAAGAGGGCTTGGCTTGATCGGACCGCATACATCGGTATGGATTAGCTCTAGTGGATTCTTAGCTCTTGAGTTTGACTCCTTTGGAAAGCTTTTTCTGAATTGCTTCCCAAGTAAACATCCTTCGCACAATTGGTCAGGGTGATTAATACAAGGTAAGCCTCTCACCATTTCCTTCTTGGATAATAGCTCCAATCCTCCAAAGTTGAGATGCCCAAATCAAATATGCCATAGCCACGATGCATCTTTGTAACATACATTTAGACACTTTGCAACATCATTTTGAATATTCAAAGGGAACATTCTATTCTTTGACATTTTCACCTTGGTAATTAAATCTCCTTTGTCATCTCTTATAAAAAGACTACAATTTTTCATAGCCTTTTTCTAAGACTACAATGAATATCATAGCCTTTTTCTAAGAGTTGACCCAAACTCAAGATATTGCTTTTCATATTAGGCACATAGTAGACATTTGAAATGAATTGGTGACTACCATCTTTTGCATGAATAAGGATGTTACATTTTCCTTTCACCGATATTTTGGAATCATCTCCAAATGAGACATTTCCGCTTACTGACTCATCCAACTTCACAAACATGTCTTTCCTTCCACACATGTGATTGCTTGCACCGCTGTCAAGAAACCAGGAATTTTCTTGGCTACCATCAGTCTCCTTCCGTGTTAGAAGAAGAAGATTTTCTTTCTCATTTGTCTTCTCCTCTGCATAATTGGCCTTCTCCTCAACTCTATTGTTTGGTGCTCTGCATTCTGAAGCATCATGCCTAAACTTCTGACAATTATAACATCGAACTTGAGATTTGTCATACCTCGAGTTCGGATTGCCTCTTCCACGACCTCGTATTGAGCTTTCCCCTCTCTTGTAGTTGTTATTGGAATTGTAGTTGTTAGAATTCCAACCTCGTCTGCATCCGTAACCTCGTCCTCGGCCACGACCTCTTCCACGTTGGCTTTTATCGTTGTTGAAACTTTCTTCTTTCTTTGTCGGATAGAGTTCCGTTTTAAGACGTTGTTCCACAATCTCTTCCTTCTTCTTCTTCTTCTTCTTCTTCTTCTCTTCGTATGCTTGCAATGAGCCCATTAGTTATTCAATTGTCAACTCATTCAAGTCTTTAGTTTTTTCGATTGTCGTAACGATGTACTCGAATTTTGGATCTAATGAGCGGAGTACCTTCTCCATGATCGTCACATCTTCTAACTTCTCGCCATTTCTTTTTAATTGATTTGAAACAGCTAAGACTCTTGAAAAGTAGTCGGAGATAGACTCGGACACTTTCATATGTAGAGATTCGAAATCACCTCTTAAATTTTGAAGACGAACTTTCTTCACTTGTTCGGCTCCTTTGTAAGAGGTTTGCAGTTTCTCCCACGCTTGCTTAGAGGAGATTGCACTTGAAATCTTCTCGAAACCATCATCATCTAATGCTTGATAGATGAAATAAAGAGCTTTCTTATCTCTCTTTCTTGAGTCTTTCAAACTCTCCTTCTGAGTTTGGTTTAAGACAGCTTCATTTTCTGGCTCACTGTAACCTCTCTCAATGACTTCCAAAACATCGTGTGCACCCAAAAGTGCCTTCATCTTAATACTCCAATTATCATAGTTGTTGTTGTTGAGTATCGGGACTTGAAAGGATGCCATACCACCATTTGCCATAATTCTAGTGAGAATTTGGAAATTTTGATTGCGCGGATGGATCCGGAACGCCCAAAAATCTTAAGAAGAACGGGGACCAAAAAAATGAAAATATGGTCAAAGTCAACGGTCAAAGTCAATGGTCACAGTCAACAGTCAAAGTCAACATTTGGTCAACGGTCAGCCTTTGGTCAAGGCTCGACAGCTCGGTCAAGCAGCTCAAACAGGCTTCACAGCTCGGTCAACTCGGCTCCAACTCGGATGATTTGGCTAACTCGGTGAGTTAACTCACTTTTTGACAGCAACGTTCTGGTGACACGTGGCAGTGCGTCAGACCTCCGATTGGAATGAATGTGGCGGCGTTGGATTCGTCTCGTCGAGAGCTTCGATTTGATATGCTATAGCGTATACTTTGAAACAAATTTCCAATTACTCTGATACCACTTTGTTGGAAATAAGCTTTCAAAGACACTCACACACTATCTTCATCTTGTATTTAGCACTCAAATATAATTACAAAGAAGAAAACACTCTTACAACTTAACTTCTCTTTATTACAACTAATAAGCTTTGCTTATCATCTTCCTTGTTATTTGATGATTCTAAGAACTCAAGGATGATGAGTATTTATACTAGAAGAAAATCAATTGCTACCACACAATGTGGTTCAAACTAAATTAATACACATATTCATAAGCCACACAATTTGCTTCCACTTATTCAGCCACTATGAAGCACTAAGAATAAATAAACACACATTACCTAACTTAGGATGCTTCTTAGAAATGAGTTGATTAAAATATAAAACAAGTTTATATTTAATATTCGGCATGTTAGCAAGTAGGGGCAGAAGTCTCTTATTTGTTTTTCGCAAATGATAGTATTCTTTGTGGGAGAGGTAGAAGAGATGAAGCTCACTGAATGTGCGTCGGGGCAAAAAATCAATTTTGACAAAAGTTGGGTGTTGTTTAGTAAAAATTTGAACACGAGAAAGGGAATTATCCAAATTCTTGACATCAAAGAGTTGGGATCCATGATAAATATCTTGATCTCCCATCGATTGTGAGAAGGTCGAACAAGGAAAATTTTTGAGGGTAGAGGGAAAGAGTGGAAGAAAGTTAAGGGGCAGGAGAAGTTATTGTCGAAAGAGGGGAAGGAAATTTCGACAATAATTGATGCTCAGGCATGCCCCACTTATGCTATGAGATGCATTAAAAGTCCTAATAATGTATACAATGACTTGAAGACTTTTATGTATAACTTTTGATGCACCCATGGGAAAAAGGGAGGGGTGAGTTTGATGAGCTGGGAGGTCGCCCAAGCAGCTTGGGGATAGCATGGGGGTGGGGTTGAGGGATCTTAAACCCTCTAATTTAGCCCTTCCAGCTATGCAAGGATGGAGGATTCTGAAATTCCCTTCCTCTTCTAAAAGACAAGTACTTCCCAAAGGTATCGTTTGGGTATTTGAAATAAGGCTCAAAGTCCTACATCTGCGTTGTACTGCGTTGCAAAATGGGGGTAATGATAAAAAAAAGCACAAATCGCAGGTAAATTGCATAAAATAGCACCAAATTGCGTGAAATTGCACAAATAGCATAACAATAGCGTGAAATAGCAATAGCGGGACAATAGCGACTAAATAGCAACCTCGTGTTCCACGGGGAGCGGCATTTGAAGCCGATGCAAATATTCAGCCTTTAGGAGAAGAAAATGGTTCTGGTGATAAAAAAAAAAACATTCGCAATATATACGACCATCAGATCAGACTCTCATAATCAATTTCGACGCGGCTAAATTTGGAAAGGAAAAGTGTGGGGGTGGGGTGGTGATCCAGGATAGCTCGGGAGAGTTTGTTATGGATCTCTCTTAAAGAATTTGGCAACCGCTTGATCCTGAACATGCAGAAAGTTTGGCAGCACATATGGTGGTCTCTTTTGCCAGAAGAATTGGCATGTGCATGTTATATTGAGGGCGATTGTATGACTGCCATTAAGAAGTTGGACAATTTAAAATGAAGATTGGGCTGCAAATGGAAGTATTATAGAAGCAGTAAAAATTGCTAGGATGGGAAGAGAGGCAATGTGCCAGCTCATTTTTTGGCTCAATATGCCAAAGAACATTACTCGTTACACAATTTGGGAGGAGACACCTCTAGTTTTCTTGGAGGCTTGTTTTCTCAATGATGTAATCGAATATTTTGATAAACGAAACTCAGTTTGCTGTCAAAACAAAAAAGAAAACACGAGTAGTGTGCAACCAGACCTATTAACTGATCGTGCCATGACATACTGGGTACGTATAAGAAATTGCTCAAAATATACCCAATTAATTAGAGCCCTGTGTAGTTCGTGACATACCGATTTCGTATCATGATAAACTGTGTATTCACTGTCCATACTACTATCGCGTCATGTACGGAGAAGTTTGTGTCACTCGGTTGTGTTAACATGACATACAGGTAAACTCGTTATGACCCAAAACTCGTAACGGGTCGATCCATTATGTGATAATTTCGTGTCGTGTCTCATTTTTTCAGGTGTCAACTTGAGCTAGTACAAGTTTTGACACTATAGTAAGAACCATTGTAATATCTATAAATAGCATGGAAGTGAAAATTCATTATATTATACTCTCTTTACACCATGCATCTCTACAACATCCACTGCAAAGAGCTTCAATTCATTGCAAGTGTTAAGAAACTCTTAGATTCATTAAATTTTGATGATTTCCAACAAATGTTCTCACTCATTTGACCATCTATAAACCCCTGAGACTAACTTCTCAAGAAATACTAAAGAACCTTTGACCGATAGCAAGCTCACAAGCTAATTCACATCATACTACCTAATATATAATTTTTAGTTATGAAGCATAACTTATAGTTCATATGTACAACTCTTGCTGGTTTCAAAATTATAACACAAAAACATAAATTAACTACCCTACTTCCACACATTATGTCTCTTATCATCTCTTTCGAGTAACCCTCTTTTATTAAACTCAGTTAATTATATGAAAGATAAAAATCCTGGTGACATTTAAATGACAAGAAGTTGACAGGAATGAAGGAGAATGCTGCTTTCCAAGCAGGGGGCAAGTCCTTCGAGATTGTCAGAGAGGGTGAGCGAAGTAACGCCTTCTTCAGGTTATGTGAGTGGGGAAGAGGTAATATACAGGCAGCGTGAGAGCAGAGAAGTCCTTTGGCTCAGCTCATGCCTTAGGTTGGCATCCAAGCAGTCTGGTATCTTTTATATGGAAAGATGGTGCGAGTCTAGGGAGGTGACCGCATACACTTGTTCCACCAGAAGAGCATCGTGATTCAACATAATTGTAAAAGGAGGACGGTCAAGAACTCATTTTCAGTTACCGGAGGAGGTTCATGGGATGGGTTGAAACTATGCCGGAGATGCGTTCAAGGACATGGAGTCCGTGGTCACGTGTTTGGTTCCAGAGGGGATTAATGGAAGGGCTGGTAGACATCTCAGAAAATGGAAGGCATAATGGACTTGGTCGAGGGGGAAGGAGACAATATACCAGTTAGGAGGGTGGCCATAAAAACTTGCCCACAAGCTGCCTCAATTGATCCATGGCCAACTTCGGCCATAAATGTTCGAAAGGATGCAACTTTCAGGAACAATTTGGTTGTTGAGGACGATTCGTGTCTCACAAGTGTGGAATTTTTTCAGAGAACATTGATGGGATGTGTGGGAAGCGTGGATAAGTTGCCGCCGACAATCGAAAAGTTGAAGATATGGGTTAATGGGAAGTGGAAGCCGGTGGCTGGGATCGAAGTCCTCAAATTGAAAGCATCTATCTTTCTGTTTGTGTTCGCGACGGTTGAGGAGGCGGAGAGGGTCATTGAGGAAAAAAGATTGTTTTTCCATGGTTCACCTATGTATTTACAGAGATGGCATCCCTTGGCGTGCTCAGTGCAGCCTCCGAAAGCAAATTAATATTTTTGGATCTAGGTTAGGGAGTCCCCCAGCATCTGTGGGGCTTGTATACATTCCAGGCGATAGGGGACTACTATGGTGGGTTTGTGAAAGTGGATGAGGAGACTCATAATGGAGATGATCTTAGATGGGCTAATAGTTTTATCAAGAGGAGGGAAGTCATTCCATCTCAAATGAAAATAACAGCAGGAGGTTGGGTTTACATCTTACATATTGAGGAAGAAACGCTGCATTGTTATCACAATGAGGTAGGGGAGGTGTTGCAAGTTGCAGGAGAGGGGAAAAACCATTGCCGGTGGGGGGGCTCGACTTTTGAAAAACAAGCAAGGACAATGGTGAAGGTTAGCGGGGAGCTGCGACGAGGAGGGAGAAGTACCCACACTACTGTGTGGAGTAACCCAAAGACCCATGCTTTTTCTGAAGATCCTGCTCCGGCAGCTGCTGGCAACCGAGAAAGTATGCTGGAGGAGGGAGGTGGCATCAGTGGTTGTCAGAGGGCAAGAAACGAGGACGAATGTTTCGAAGTTAGGGAGAGCAGGGGGAATGTCGGGTCTGCTGTCGGTGTGCAGGATAAATGGGTAGGGGACAGACGCGTTTTTAATGGGTTGGGTTTTAGTGGGGTGCTAGGGGGAGTTAAGTTGGATAGGTGTGGGGAGATTGGAGGGGCTCTAGAATTAAAGTATGGAACAGCTTTAAACAATCGTAGAGAACTAGTGATATCTATTGAGAAGGAACAAAGATGCACTCTAGTGACAGAGCAATATGGGGAAAAAAATAAGTGTGTCACATAATATTTTGGGGAGGCAAGTGGAGCGAATGGTTTTCCCCAAAAAAGGGGAGCTTGTGGAGTTAATTTGTGGAGACTTGTGTCCAATTTAAAAATATTAGGACCAAGTTTTTATTCAGGAAAGGTGTTCAAAAAGGGATTTTTATTGATAAATATCAAGGCTAAAGGTGAGAAAACTGAACAGAGATTGTTATTGGGGCATATCAATAAGAAATTATGAGGAAGTAGGGGTGATTGGAGATAGTCTTTGCGAGTCAAGTTTGGCCATCATCCTAGCGGAGGATAGAAAACTTGTTGTGCAAGAAGTGTGTTATTTAGAGGGTGGGTACATGGGGGAGGGTTGTGTGGAGGGGTCTCTCACTGTGTTTGGTCCAGGAGAATCAAGCGGTAAGGGAGGGGGATTAGTTAGTCCTACAGTCGTCAACCATACGGAGAAGGTAGGGGGAGAGGAGGGAGGCATCTCTTGGGAGTGGCTGGATAACAATTTGTGGGTAGAACTGAAGGTTTCAGGTACAGGAATGCCGATTGAGGGGATGGGAAATTTGTCTAGAGAAAATGGTGGGGAGGCGGGAGTGAGGGGGTGAGTCGGAAGAATGGTGGAGAAGAGGTCAGGGGACTTTAGCAAGTTTGTACAATTCTCAAATAAGAGGAAAAACAGGAGGCACTGAGGTTGTTCAAAAGGGTGGAGCTGAAAAGGAGGGGAAATAGAAGGGAGAGTAAGGGGGAGGGCACGGGCAGGGAGGGAGGATACAAAGAAGTGAGGGAGCTCAGAAGATTGCAATGGTCCATCAAGGAGGAGGGAAAGAAACAGGAAGGGGAGGTAAGGAGAGGAAGAGGGTAGACAGCGTTAGAGGTTTCCAATGAAGTTACCTTATCTCATGGAATGTGAGGGGCCTGCCTCGAAAACAGAGGTATTTTGAGTGGGGCAATTTTGCGATAGAGACCGGACATATTATTTATTCAGGAGTCAAAGTTGAGAGATGTGGATAGGGACATGGCGCAATCCATTTGGGTTGGTCGCTGGGTGGAGTAGTGTCATTTGGAGGCAGTTGGGACATAATGGGAGGTAATTGTTGTGTGGGACTCTAGAATAGTTGAAAAGATAAATTGTCTCAATGTCTTGCTTATTTAAAAACATTGAGGATGGATTTATATGGAGTTTCCCAAGGGTGTATGGTCCAGTGGAGACTCGAGTAGGTGGGAGATGTGGGAAGAGCTAGCAGGAGTTAGAGGCGTTTAGGGGGTACCTTGGCGCATAGGGGGAGACTTCAATGAGGTCCGATTTTACTAGGAAAGGAGCGATGGAAGGAGGGGGAGCAGATATATGAGGGATTTCTCCGATTTCGTTGATGAGATGGAGCTGGTAGATGCACCATTAGAGGGAGGGTTGTACACTTAGTCCACTAATAGGGATAATCTTTCCCTATCCGATCGATTCTTATTCTCAACGGATTGGGAGAATTTCCCCTCTGTGAATCAGCCTTGCCTAACTAGGATAACTTATAATCATATTTCAGTTCTTCTTGAGAGCGGGGGATAGAGAAGCGGTAGGGTTCCTTTCAAGTTCGATAATATGTGGCTGAAAGAGGATGATTTTAGGAATAGAATGCAGGAGTGGTAGTATGGATATGTGGTTGAGGGCAATGCTAGTTTTATCTTGTCCAGGAAGTTATATCTATAAGGGTTCTTGATGAGAAGGAAGAAAGGGGGAACTTTCGAGGGAAGAGTGTCAGTTGAGGGAGGAGGAGGAAATTAGTTGGGGACAAAAATCTGAAATATTCTGGCTAAGGGAGGGTAACAAGAACACTAAATTCTTCCATAAAGTGGCAAACTCACATCGCCTCTCTAATCACATTAGGAGTATTATTGTGGGGAGGAGGAATTTGTGGAGGACAGCGAGGTGAGGTGGAAATTAGGTGGTTTTATGAGCAATTGTACACAGAAGAGGAAGAGTAGAGACCCTTGATCGACGGGTTAGAGTTGGGAAATATTTCCGGGGATGAGGCTGAGATGTTGGAGGGGCCGTTTTTAGAAGAGGAGGTTGTTCAGGATCTTATGACGAGAGGCCGTTTTTAGGAGTTTTCTAATTTAGTTCCTAACCAACAATATTTTTTGGTTTAGCTTACTGACATAATTTTTTGGCACTACTCATCCGGTACACATGAACTTAACACGTGTATATTACAAAAATTCGTGTATATATTATAAAATTCCACGTACATATTACATTTTCCAAAAAAGACCATGTACACATTAAAAAATTTAATGTATACATTTATAAAAATTGGGAATAAATTAAACGTGTCATTGTCCAAAACAAATTTGGAAAATTAATGTTTAGTTACTAAGAGCTAAGTGTGTTTTGCGCTTGGTCCACCTTATATTTTTCCTTTCCAAAATGTCATCTGTATATGTTTTTGACAAATTTTTTCTGAGTTTAGAACAAGAGAAAAAAGAGCGTTTGTGAGTGTTTTATATGGTGAGAGAATATTTGGAACAAAATAAAAAGATTTAAACTAAACGTTAATTAAAAAAATAAAGAGGGACTTTCCATTAAATAACCCAAAACAATTACCAACAATGGAGTTGAGCCTAAAAAACCGATTTTTTTTGTAAAAGTATCTTGTCATACGTGTTTAAAACATGTACCAAGCAAACCTAGTGCACGAGGCTCCCGCCACTGCGGAGTATTGTAGGGGGGGGGGGGGGGGGGGGGGTAAATGTACGCAACCTTACCCTGCATATGCAGAGAGACTGTTATCGCAACTTGAACCTGTGACCTCTAAGTGACAATGGGGAAACCTTACCGTTGCTCCAGGTTCCCCCTTAAAACATGTATCTTACCCAAAATATAAAATATAAGTATACTGTACATTTTGGTAAGACTTATAAATCGTAGAGGTGTGAATTCGTGTTTTTGTGACGGGTTTCGTCCCAATATGGCCTGACAAGGATTTTTGGGACACAAACACGACATGATTTCGTGGTTTATTACCTACCACGAACACTACCCGTATAGAATACAATTAACACAATTGCTTAAGTTTTATACCCAATTAGATAAAAATGACCAAGATAACCGGAATAAAAACACGATTGACGCGACACTATACCACGACTAACACCACTCATAATTTTGACACGAACCGACATGAAATCAACAAATCGTATCAATTTCGGTTTGTGTCATTTCTAAAATTGACAACCCTAATATATCACACAATTTGCCAAGTATAGTACTATAATGAGTTATATTAACATGTGAATATATAATTATGAACAATTGATTGATTACCACATATTTGTAGTTATTTAACACAGAGACCACACATTCCTAACAAATTCCAAAAAACTGATAAATCGACTAAAAATATTGTAGGCTTGTCAGCGTATGCATATGTACACAGCCATAATAAGATAAAAGGTTACCTCATAAACAAATCCGCAAGCCTCTGTGTTGGAGATTGGCTCCGTAAAAACTAAGAAAATAAACGTTTTTTTTTGTATTTAAAGTAGAGATTGCGTGGCTGCCAAGCAAACGTGGAAGTTTGTTTCCTACTAGTTGACTATGTATTACATCACATGTAGGTTAGTTAAAATGAAGAGTTTATTATATACGGGTTTCTTATGAAAAGAGTTTTCGATTATTAACTTTTTAATCATTAAATAGATTATATTTTTAATTTTTTGAATTTTTTTTCATAATTTTATCCGTTTAAAATCAATCATCTTCACAGGAAAAGTTGCATAAGTAATTGAACTTCTTTTTCATTTTATTTTTAATTTTCAAATGATCATAACTTTTGATTGACAAATCCGTTTTTTACAAAATTATTATTTTTGAAATCTCCTCGCCAAGATTTATCAAACAAGATCCATGATGCATATAAAATTTCAAAAAAAATATACAAAAACAGTAAACTTGTATCCACCAGAAAATGAAATAATTTTTATCTGTGACATTTACACAAACAGTAACAAGAGCCACGGAGTACATAATATTTCAATGAAAAAAATTACACAGATAGTAATATTTACTGTGAACACATTTAAAATATAATTAATTAACGATTAAATAGTTAACGAGGCTTAATAAAAAAAATCTGAAAATGAGAATTACATATAATAATACATATTAACTCGATTGTCACATTTGTTGTTATTATTAAACAATAATACAAACAAATTGGTTAAATAAATTGATCAAATAATCTATCCCCCCATATATATATATATATATATATATATTGAAAAAAAGACACCTATTTTTAGTTTAACTCGCTCAAACGCCCATTTAGCCAATATTTTCTTAAGTCTAAAGGTCTGCGCCAGCGGCACCCCATGCGACCCCTACTCTCTCCAAACCGAAGTTCCGGTTGATCCAAACGCCATTTATCAATTATTCTCTTATTTTTAAAGGTTCGCGCCAGCGGCACCCAATCCCCAACACCACCCACATCCATTGTCGGCGACCTTCATCAGAGCTCCGGTTTGGGGTGGATAGGGATGGCATGGGGTGCCGATGGCGCGGAGTTTTAAAAATAAGAGAATTTGATTTAAATGAGGTTTGGATCCTCCGGAGCTCCGATTTGGGGTGAGTAAGGGTGGCATTGGGTGCCGCTGGCGCGGACCTTTAAAAATAAGAGAATATGGAATAAATTGGTGTTTGAGCGACTAAATGGGTTGAATTAAAAATAGATGTCTTTTTAAATATATATATATATATATATATATATATATATATATATATATATGGTGTAGATACCAAAAATTATCCTATTACGTGGACAATTCAGAAATAGATATGTGGCATTAGTCCTAATCAGCAAAGCCTATTTATCATAATGAATCCAAGAATTCCTGACCAACAGTGTAGAATGTCAACCAAAACATAAAAGAAGCCCGACCGACACCAGGAAGTACGACCAACAGGGGTTATCAAGTGCCACTAGTTGTATACATAATGAATGTTGTACAAATGTAAATGTCTATGTTATAAAGGCATTCCATCCTTTAATATTCCACTTCTTGTACTCCCTCAGGGGCTATAAATACATTGTAATCCCTACAGCCAGGGGACACGAGACAAGAGATAACTGAACCACAAAGCAATATAAACCAGTGGACGTAGGCTTTTCCCCTTTCACCGAACCACTTTAAAAATCTTTTGTGTCTCTTATTTTATTTATTTATTTGTGATCAAATAATTATAGATAGTCTAGTTTTTTGCATCAACAGATTGGTGTCATTTGTGGGAACGCGTTTCTAACCATTTTCAGCCATTTATTCATTCAAATGGATGATATTCCTGAATCAAGCCTCAGAAATGATGGCATCCCGCCTGTTCCTTCTGCTCCACCAACGCCCAATGATTTGACTAGAATTCTGGCCAGCCTTGCCAGAGGATAAAAGGCTATGCAAGATACCATGAGGCAGTTAGTGCAGATCTTGTAAGCCAGGTCACCTTCCTTACCTGCTCGTGGAAATATGCCACCTCCTCCTCCAAGAAGCAGTTGACATAGACAATCCAGGACTACTAAAGATACCTCTTATATCCCAGGAGCAAGTTCTTCTCTCATAACATCGGATCCCTATGATGATGGCATCTTCTTTTGATAATTTGGGACCCAGAGGGAACATAAATGTTCCCAGGGCATTGTCGAGGAATACTTGACGACCAACCGATCAAAGGGAAGGCTCAACCACATCTAGATCAGATGCCCGACGAATTTCTCACACCGAGCAACAATCGCAAGAAGAAAGTTCAGTACAAATAGTTTGTAGGAATGAAAAAGTTGTAACACACAGATCTGAAGCAGGAAACAACGCATGGAAAGGTTCCATCCAACGCTTGGAGGATAGATTAAAAGAAATGACTAAATCCAGGAACCCTTTACAAAGAAGCTTTGTGAAAGGATCTCCTTTCATACAAGCTATTGTGGATTTTCCCATACCTTCAAAGTTTAAAGCTCATCTGGTTACACCCAAAAATGATTGAAAGACTAATCATGTCCTTCATATCAAGCAATATCAGGTAGCCATTGACATATATGCAGGCCCTGATGAGATGAGATGCAGAGAATTCTCCGAAACAATTACTGGTCCTGCTCAAATATGGTACAATAGCCTTCCTCGAAGATAAATTTCTAGTTTTAATTAGCTGGCCGAGCTATTCATTAGCAACTTTTGCTTTGGGGCCAAAACAGTAAAAATGGTAGATCATTTGCTCAGTGTGAGACAAAAGGAAGGAGAAAGTACTAGAGACTACATCACTCATTTAAGCAACGAGAAAATGGAAGTTGTGGATTATGAGGAGAAAACTTCTATAACAAATCTTATGAGTGGACTGCTCCCCGAGAATCTCTACTACATGCTTGCTAAAGATCCCCCAAAGGCAATGACAGACTTAATGGCAAAGGCATCCAAGATCATGAATGCAGAAGAGGCAATGACAGCTAAGCGGAGAGCTCGGTGACAAAAATAAAAAGCAAAATTGACCATTAACTCTCCACAAACTTCATTCTCATACTTTTCTAAGATCTAATACTCCTCAAACCTTTTTAATCCTCAATGTCCATTGTCCTGACCAACATAAAAATATTTCAATTCCCACTGAGTTGCAGGTGTGGCTGTCTCTTTTTTTATGGGATTTTAATAAAGCGATAGTATTAATCGCTTACTCTTTTCATATTGGCTCTAAGGGGAGGTCTATATTCTTCTTCACCATTTAGATTTTCTTTTCTATAATAGCAGTCCTCCTTCTCACGACCTGTCCTCCCGCAATCTTAGCAGAAATGGATAGTCATTCGTAACTAAATAGGATCCAAAATGGGGAGAGATTGTCCTTATAAACCCCATGCTTGAGTTGTTTTGTGACATCTACGACAATGTAAATGCGAAGGTATTTATGTGTCAGTAACAAGTCATATGTTATGTCTTCCTCATGACACCATTTCCCCCACAGACTCATAAATAAACTTGATATTCTCCTCTGACCTCTTTTTTTTTTATAGGGGGTGATGTATTTGGTGTCCAGAATGGACACCAATCAAAGCTCATGAGTTCAAGCATCCACCTGAAATGGATTTAGAATTAACAAACAACCTATTACCGATCACGAGCCTTCTTTTTATATTTTTTCCATATCTATTTCCTCCTTAAATCTAAAGAGGAGTGTAATTTTACCATAACTGGTGATAAAAAAGCCTCATTTTGTCTTCCAAGGTCCATGGAGGATAATTTTTACTCTTATTTTGTTTAAGACTTTATGAGCTATACCACGTACTACCAATGAAATAGAATACTCATTTTCCACAATTGAATGATTATCTTCTAGGTCAAGTATGGCCCTTTAGATAGATGTTTCAGATTTTTACAACTTTGTGAGATGTTCATGATTGAAAGATAACAATGAATACAAATAAAGGGTCTGAATAGAGCAAGTGAAGAAGTCTGACGAAAGAAGATGAGAAGAAGGGAAGAGTATTAGGGTGTAGAGGGGGACAATGAGAATGAAGGAAGGAGAAAAGGAAATGTGTTATAAAAAGGAGCATCAGTCTATTTTCAATGAGAAGTTCTACACGTACAGAGGATTCGTACAGAATTATCTGTACAGACTAACGTGTCGTGTTCATATTGGTCCGTGACTTAGGTCCACTCAAGACATGGACCAATACAGACATGACACGTCAATCTGTAAAGACTATTCTATACGAATTCTCTGTACAAATAGAATTTTCCATTTTCAATTGACTTATAAATAAAAAAGACACAACAATATTCCTCAATACACTTTTTAAGATTGAAGGGAGTTATTGATTTCTTATACTATTTCCTTAATTGTAAATAAATTATAGTTGTTATTTTTCAAGTAAATATGCATAACTAGCTTAAACCTTGCTCCACCTCAAGATTCCCTTTCGTTTTTCACTAGGGACGATATACTACTACCAAGAGACGTTCAAAAGAGCATGTCTAAATCTTCTTGATCAATAAATGACATCCAAAAAATAATAGTAATTCAAACAGAGAAGATAGATATTGATAAAGATGCAACACAACACAAAAACTATGTAATTTACCCATTTGAAATAAGAGATCTATCTGCAGACAATGTTCGTATTATTCTATTGCATCTACATTTTATATCAGCGTGGCATTCAAGGAACATTAAGGCTTTCTTTCTTTCATCAACTTCATTAAAAAACAATACAAATTTCTCCCTACGTCAAATCAAGAATCCTTACTATCTGTAAATGTTTTAAATCGTGGTTGTGTAAGGTGACGCGTCTTGACTCCGAAGTCGCGTCGCATAATCACGTCACGCATATGCAAGCAATTTGTGTATTCCAATTTTTTAATTAAAAAACATATAAAATATAAATAAAGAAATAAATAATAGTTTAAAATGAACAATTTTTTATCACTCGTAAATGATTTGCTAGGATCGCAAATCTCGTGATTTGATTGCAAGTAAACTTCTAAATATGGAATATGCAATGCGAGTTGTCTACCAAATGTAAGAAGAAGGAAAGGAGAAGAGTTAATTTTTTATCACCGAAAAAACTACTCTATTAGGAATTATCTCATGTAAGTATGACTTATTTGTTAATCTTCCTTTATTTTATGGGGTTTGGGTTAATATCTGGTCAACCTCACATGGGCTTTCTTTTTGTATTTTTCTAATATCTTTTTCCTTCTTAAATCTGAAGTGGTAGATATTTTTACCCCAACTGGTAATAGAGAAGCTTCATTTCAACTTCCAAACTCAATGGAGGATTGATGACAACCATTTTGTTTAAGACTTTATGAGGGTTAGAATAATCATTAGCTACAATTGAATGGTTTTCTTCTAGGTCAAGTATAGTCCCTTTAAGGGGAGGTTCTGGATTTATGCAATTTTGTGAGATGTTCATGGTTGAAAACTTACACTGAATACAGATAAAAAGTCAAAATAGAAAAGGTGAATATGTTAGATGAAAAGAAGATAGGAAGATGGTAAGTGTATTAGGGTTTAGAGAGGGATAACGAGGACAAATGTTAAGAGAAAAGATAATGTGAACCAAGACAGTGCTTAGGGTTAGTTCTCTTAAAAATTGAAAAATTGAAGAGAAATTTTAGGGCGCGCATCCTTCTCTTTTAAAATTTGACATGAATAAAAAAGAGACAACTTGATTTCTCAATACATTTCTCAAGATGCAAGAGAGTTATTTATTTCTTATACTATTTCCTTAATTGTCAAAAGCGTTATAGTTGTTATTTTATAATATTTTTCAAGTAAAGATATGTAACTAGCATAAACCTTGCTCCACGTCAAGAATCTCTCTCGCTCTCCACTAAGGATGATATACTACTGCCAAGAGATGTTCATAAGAGCATGTCTAAAATCTTCTTGATCAACAAATGATATCCACAAAATAGTAGTAATTCAAACATAGAAGATAGATAATGATAAAGATACAACAAAACACAAAAACAATGCAATTTACACCTTTGAAATTAGAGCTCTATTTGCAGACAATGTTCGTATTCTTTTGCTCAATTTACATTTTGCAACAGTGTGGCATTCAAGGAACATGGAAGGTTGCTTTCTTTCATCAAATTCTTTGAAAAACAATTCAAATGTCTCCCCAAGTCAAAGCAAGAATCCTTATTATACATAAAAAAGTAATATTTGAAACTTACTTTTTTTTTAGTAAAAAGTTACATTTTAAATCGAAATCAGAAAAATAAATAACATTTTGAATTGAATCTGCAAACAAGAAACAACTAACATTTTCAACTGAATTAGTAAAGAAAAAATAAGTAACGTTTTCAACTAAAATTTGTAATATAAATAACATTTTACACTCAAATTTGTACAAACTTGTCAAAATAAGTAACATTTGAACTGGAATTATTTAAATAAAGAGCATTTTAAACTCATATTTGATCAAAAGTATCATTTATACTTATATTTGAAAAAAAAATGTAACATTTTAAACTAATATTTGTTAAAATGTAACATATTAGTAAAAAAAAGTAAAATATTTAAACTGATTTTTGTAAAAAAAAGTAACACATTTGTTTGAAAAATAAGTAACATTTGAAGCCAGTACTTGTAAAAAAAGTGTTTTCCAGACTTGCCACCCCACATTTTATAAGGATATTTATATATAATCCCCACTTTTTCTTATTCTTTGTGTTTGCTCCCCATCGTTAGTAAAAATCATTTAGCTGCTGTCCAAATTTTCCAAAAAGACCATCTTACATTAAGCCAAAATAATCTAAAAACTGTAAAGACATGTGTGATACCCCGCATAGAATAATAACGGGTGGCCAGCCCTATACTAAAATAATCAGGAATCTCAAGTGGATCATTTTCAGCGTCTACTGAAGATTCTTAAAATAAACACGGCTAACTACCCATTACCATAAAAGGAGGGTATCAAAAATATTTAAAACATTTTATTTACATTACATTTCTAAAACAAACCATTCAACAACATAACTTCTAAATATGATAAGGGACACATACATGCTCAAAATAATATATAAAAGAGTATAACACAATGTACAAAGTAAACTACTCGAATATGCTGTCGTGTCACAAATAATACAATAAACTGAGAGAGAAAATATAAAAGTGCTACACTACATCACTTGGGCATAAACCCGATATACAAACTGAATTATATTCTGGATACAAGAAAGATAGGAAACGACTAAAATCAAATACCGCAACAGTCCGCTACTTCCACGGCTCCACGAATTCACTGGATGGATATCAACAACGACGTCCTTGCGGAGGAACACCTAAAATAACACAATATATATATACATAACAAGATAAAATATAAACGAGTCAGAGCCCGTGGTGTGAAAACATTTTTATCAAGTGCATTAAAATGCATAATAATTATAAATACGTTATGACATGATTTAAATGGAGTCGCACTCTCCATAAAATCCAACTTACCTCTCAACTAAAGCACGCAGCTAAGCGTATGCACATGATCAAATAATTGCTCATATCTATCTAGGGATATAATCTAACCTACCCCCAAATTTATACTCATCTAAAATCCATCCAAATAATAATCCTCAACTTTGTTTATTAACGATATCAATTATTCGCTCACTTACTAAACATATAAAATATACATAAACATTCTCTTTTACTAGAATTTCTCATATTCTAGTTATTGACATATATATATATATATATATATTAGTTATTAGCATCTAAGTGCTAAGGACTAAACTTCTCCCAATTCTCAATATTGCACGGCGTTTCGTGCGTGGGACGTCTTGCAAGCAAAATCCAAACAAGGAACCCCCCGATACACTACTCCTTGGCACTGTCGATCGTCGGGATACATACTAATATATAATATGAGCACTAAGGACTTATTTCTCCTCACTCCCAACAATGTATTGCGTTTCGTGCGTGGGACGTCTCGCAAGCGAAATCCGAATAAGGAACCCCCTTGATACACTACTCCTTAGCAATGATGGTCGTTGAGGTCCATTATACCCTCGATACCCAAAGTACTATACATACTCATATAATTACTACTCTTCATTTTCTCATAATTGATTCATCACATTTTAAATCCGGTTAAAATCTCCCGGAATGAGATTCAAGCAATCTTCTTATGTCTCTTTACTCTAGAGACAAATATGATATCACATAATCATATACGATTATTATACTATTCACACAAGTATAGTAATAACCATCCCGACGAGCTACAACTCAAGGATGCAGGTTCTCAATGGTATCATCTACCAGGGAATCACTTACATATCATCCTGGGTACCAACGGTCGGAATCTCACACCGCCTTCGCAAAACAACCATAACACAATGTACGGTAAGTGGTCATAGTTCCTCCCCGGAAATGAGACGAAACATACCCACCACGTCTCACCCCTAATAAAAATCACACAATAATAAATGGACGCTAGGACCTGGGGACTATACGCGCCCTGCTCCTCAAGCCAGAGGCCTCACCCACATCGCGCAACTTCCCATGATAGCACAGATGGGGTATGTCCAAAAATTTAACTCCTCAAATAGTACAATAATTCTAAAAACATACTAACATACTAATAATATAACAATTTTGAAATGTCCAAAGATTTAACTCCTCTGAATTCCTGACATTCGCTACTTTCATGCAGGGGAGGTCTCACAAGCGAAATCCAAACAAAGAACCCTCCCAATACACTAATATGTAGCGACGTCGAGGATTGAGAGTGTGTTAGATCGAGACTAGAGTTTAAAAATATTTTTGTGTAAATCATTTTTGGATATGGCCCAAAGGCCTATAAAAAGTTTATTTTGAAAACAGTTTATTTTAAAAATGGTTTATGTCTTTCGACATTTATATAAAATACCTTATGCTCATGACACAAGGTTTTAACAATCATCATACTCATAGTAATATATAGCTCTCAAAATTTACATAATTATGAGCCAAAATTCTCTCGCTCAACAATAATCTACTAAATTCTGAATCATTTCTGTAATAATCTCTCGCATCATATTAATATATTTCCATACACTAGGCTCTTCCATAACTGGAATATAACAAATATATAAGTCTAGCACGACTATAAATAGAAGTAGCTTTATCATTACTACTCAACACATTTCAATGATTCTTACATTCACAACAAAGTTATAGCTCTCTATTAGCACATCATAAGATAACATATTCTCTCAAAAGATAATAACATAAGAGCCTCACTTTCTCAAAATTCCCTTTCGGGTCATTCCATACATAATAGGGTTATAGTACTACCCTCTCATAACCATCCCACATATGATACTCCCAAGACTTCACATAGCACAATCCTGTTCACGTAGGAAAAATAATTTACATCATACCACTCTAGTCCGATTTCATCTCCCTATCATTGGGTTCCCACACAAAGTCCCCCGACCTAAAATGACCTCGAATCTGCACATCCAAAACTTCCTCAAAATGTGGTCCTTTATCTGTTTTAGTACAATCTCTCTTTCTATGGCCTAATCCTTTACAAAAGAAACATCTACCTGCAAATCCTCTCTGCCCATCTTGAGGAACATAACGTTGTTGTAACCCTCTAAAATCTTGTCTATACCCTCTGGCATTACTGTCGTTCTCTTCGACAGACCTACTTGATGAACCCGAATCTCTAAAGTTCTTACCCCCTTGCGAACGACTACGATATTCATGACACTATAATAGTACCGCACTCACTACCTCGGTAAAAGTCACTATCACTGGACTCTCTAACAAATGCTGCCGAATTTTCCCATTTAAGCCTCGCATGAACTTCGATATACGCTTCTCTTCCGTATTTACCTCATCAGGTACTAACTTCGCCAATCGAGTAAATTCTTCTTCATACTCTTCCACCGTTCTATTACCTTGAAACACATCCATCAATTTCCTCCTCAATTCCTTCTGAATCAGGGAAGGAAAATACCTTCGATCAAAGAGTTCCTAAAAATTTGTTATAGGCAATGTATCTCTCTGTTCCAATATGGTGACAGACTCCCACCATTGGAGAGCTGCTCCTGTTAACTTATAAGTGGCTAGAAATTTCTTCTGCACCTCACTACACTCAACCATACGGAGGTGCCTCTGCATACTATTCTTTCATCGACTTGCAGCCATAGCATCAACTCCCCCTAAAAACTTTATAGGATGCCCCTTACTAAAATCTTCTCGCACTCTTTCCCACAAAGATGGTCCTGAATGGGTTTGGACTGCTTGAACTGCAGGTTGAGGCGCCATCGCATAAATGGCAGCAGTTACTGCTTGTACCACAATACTGGCAACTTCATCTGTAGTCATAGTCCTTTGAGGCACTTGGGGGTCCACACTCTCAGCCTATTTATTTGCCCTGCTTGAACGACTTCTCTTCGGTGGCATCTGAAATAAGAACAATTGTATCAGAATGCCTTTCAATTATTTTCTTATCACGGAATAAAATATGGACGTAGGAACACAACAAACCTAATAATAGAGCTCTACATTAAAAACGCTTACGGAAGATCGCAGTAAACCCACACAGATCCTAAAGACACTAGAACCTGATGCTCTGATACCACCTGTGACACCCCGCCTAGAATAATAACGGGTGGCCAACCCTATACTAAAATAATCAGGAATCTCAAGTGGATCATTCTCAACATCTACTGACGATTCTAAAAATAAACACGGCTAACTACCCATTACCATAAAAAGAGTGTATCCAAAAATTTTAAAACATTTTATTTACATTTCTAAAACAAACCATTCAACAACATAACTTCTAAATATGATAAGGGACACATACATGCTCAAAATAATATATAAAAGAGTACAATACAATGTACAAAGTAAACTACCCGAATATGCTGTCGGGTCACAAACAATACAATAAACTGAGAGAGAAAATATAAAAGTTCTACACTACATCACTTGGGCATAAACACGATATACAAACTGAATCCTATTCCAGATATAAGAAAGATAGGAAATGACTAAAATCAAATACCGCAACAGTCCGCTACTGCCACAGCTCCACGAATTCACTGGATGGATATCAACAATGGCGTCCTTACAGAGGAACACCTAGAATAACACAATATATATACATAGCAAGAGAAAATATAAACGGGTCAGAGCCCGAGGTGTGAAAATATTTTTAGCAAGTGCATTAAAATGAATAATAATTATAAATGCATTATGACATGATTTAAATGGAGTCGCACTCTCCATAAAATCTAACTCACCTCTCAACTAAAGCGCGCAGCTAAGCGTATGCACATAATCTCCAAATAATTGCCCAAATCTATCTAGGACAATAATTTAACCCACCCCCAAATTTATACTCATCCAAAATCCATCCAAATAATAATCCTCAACTTCGATTATTAACGATCTCGATTATTCGCTCACTTACTATACATATAAAATATGCATAAACATTCTCTTTTACTAGAATTTCTCGTATTCTAGTTATTGACAAATATATATATATATATATATGAGTTATTAGCATCTAAGTGCTAAGGACTAAACTTCTCCCAATTTTCAATATTGCACTGTGTTTCGTGTGTGGGACATCTCGCAAGTGAAATCAAAATAAGGAACTCCCCTAATACACTACTCCTTGGCAGTATTGATTATCAAGATTCATTATGCCCTCAATGCATGACGCATATAACCCAAATTCTCTTATACTATAAATGATTTATTAATTATTCTCAATTCTCAATTCTCAACAGTGTACGGCGTTTCGTGCGTGGGACGTCTCGCAAGCGAAATCCAAACAAGGAACCCCCCGATACACTAATCCTTGGCACTGTCGATCCTCGAGATACATACTAATATATAATATGAGCACTAAGTATTAATTTCTCCTCACTCCTAACATTGCACTGTGTTTCATGCGTGGGACGTCTCGCAAGCGAAATCTAAATAAGTAACCCTCCTGATACACTACTCCTTGACAATGATGGTCGTTGAGGTCCATTATGCCCTCGATACCCAAAGTACTATATATACTCATATAATTACTACTCTTCGTTTTCTCATAATTGATTCATCACATGTTAAATCCAGTTAAAATCTCCTGGAATGAGATTCAAGCAATCTTCTTATGTCTCTTTACTCTAGAGACAAATATGATATCACATAATCATATACGATTAATATACTATTCACACAAGTATAGTAATAACCATCCCGATGAGCTATAACTCGAGGATGCAGGTTCTCAATGCTATCATCTACCAGGGAATCACTCACATATCATCCTGGGTACCAACGGTCGAAATCTCACACCGCCTTGGCAAAACAACCATAACACAACGTACGGGAAGCGGTCATAGTTCCTCCTCAGAAATAAGACAAAACATACCCACCACGTCTCACCCCTAATAAAAATCACATAATAATAAATGGACGCTATGACTTGGGGACTATACGCGCCCTGCTCCTCAAGCCAGGGGCCTCACCCACATCGCGCAACTTCCCTTGATAGCTTAGAGGGGGTATGCTTCACATATATATATGTATCATTCAGACAAGATATACATACATCATCACATCATATATATGTATACCATCCCACAAAGTATATATATCACACTATTACATACTCATAGTATGCTCTTAGGCGTGAGTGAAATAATATCATTATTTAGTATATTTTACTCTCGATATACTATGCGTCAATAATATCTCACACATCTTCCCCACTTAGTATACACTATACTATTTCTCACTTGAAATTCACACATCGCTTTTATTTATGAATCGTCTCTCAATTCTATTTACATTGAGGATATTCTCTATATCCTAATGCACCTCGATCAGCATTTATCATTTATATGAAACTTCTCCCAATTCAATTTACGTTAAGGATATTCCCTATATCCTTACGCACATCTATCAGCATTTATTATTCTCAATCCATAATAGGGTTCAATCAATCATATGGACCTTTAAAGTTATCCCAATTGGGATTTTATTCTATAATCCATTATCACTCAGCGCATCCTAACTCTCTCTTATAAATCCATAATTATCTCCCCCACAGAATTCTCAATGATAGTGGGCTTCCCCACTTTGTCGACACAATACTCTCTAATCGGTATTCTCTCAAATTAAGTCAATATGACTCCAATAATTTCTCATAAGGAAAACTCCCTAAAAGTATCCAAAACACACTTCTCATAACTCCTATAGAGGTTCCCAATTGGCAAACACTACACCAAAAATAGCAATTTGGCACACCCTGATGTTAAAAATCTGGCACAGTTTTAAACAGTGCCAGATTCTGGCACGGATTAATGACAATCTGGTACACTTTGAAACAGTGCCAAAATTTGGCACTGTTTTAAAGTGTGCCAAAATTGAGTACCCTTGATTAAAATATAAAAACTTTTAAAAAATTATTATGTTTACTTTCCCTCTTCTCTTTCCTCTCTCATCTTTTAATCTCCCGCTCCCCGACTCCCCTCACCCGCTCACCGGCTCCATCCGATAAGGCTACACTCTCTCTACTGCGGCAAGGCCACACTCTCTCTCCCCTCACCTACTTACCAGCTCCAGCCACTCCATCCAGTCGCTCTGTCTACCGAAATGTTGCAGTTTCATTGCAAGTAGTCTTTGTTCTTTTGTTTGGGATGTAGAGGGATGTTACGTCCTCTTACATAAATGGAGCTTGGTCATGGACTTATTACCTTCTAAACACCTTTTAGATATTTTTCATCAGGGCAATTTTAGGCAACTGTTCAAGCTATTTTGTGGCGATTTAGTGGTGACCTGAGGCGATTCAGTAGTGGAGGTTTTTTTCTTCGATTGATCATCTTCTTTTTTTCAGGATGCTATTTCTTTTCCCATTCCTAATTTCTGCATTACAATTTCTTCTTGCCATGATCTGCTTTTCTATATCTTTGCCAAAATCTTTTCAATTTCCTGGACCCATTTAAGTCCATGTAGCTGTTATGACTGATAGGATTTTTCTTATGTAATAGAAATTCATGGCTGCAAAGATTCAATTGTTGCTAAGATTTGAATAATTTATGCTAGGATTCCAATAATTTTAGTAGGGTAACTATTTGGCTAAGGTTTTTGGATATTTTCTGGCTTTATTGGCATTATTTGGCTAAGGTACATTCAAATCGTCCAGTCGCTCAATCATGTATTTTGTCCTGGTTTAATGTATTTTGTCCTGGGTGATATGATTTTAACAATTTCTTGAGTTTTATTGCAAATTGATGTTTATTACACATCTATATTATATTATATATATATAGTCTCAGGTGCGGACTTCTCGTGCAAACTAGGGGTGTTCGCGGTCCGGTCCAATCCGGTTTGTAGGATTTTTAAAGATCGAACCAATTAAACCGGTCCTAAAAAAAGCGAACCAAGACCGGACCGATTGTATCGGTCCCTCGACCCTTGCCGGTCCGGTTTTTTATAGGATCGGTTCGGTTTAACTTGTCGGTCCTAAGATTAATAAATTAATCATTTAAAAAATGAAAATCATGTTAAAAAAATGTCCACACTTGTCCAAATTTTTACATAATTAGTGTCCATTTTTTAGCATAAAACCTGTCATTTTTTAGCATAAAACATGTCCATTTTTTAACACAAGTGATGTGCTGTCCAAAGCAAATTTTAGTATAAAAAGTGTCTAAATTTAAGCAAAAAAATGTCTAAATTTAAACAAATAAACAAGCTGTCCAAAACATCCAAAATTATCCATAAATGGCTATCCAAACCATCCAAAATTAGCTATAGTAGGCTGCCCAAACTGTCCAAAATCAGTCGTAAAAAGAGCTATCCAAAATGCAGTCCAAAAACCATAAAATGCAGTCCAGAAAGAGCCATAAAGAGAGCTATCCAAAAACTATAAAATGCGGTACAAGTCCATAATAAAGTCCACAATAAAAAGCTAAAAAAATAAATGAAATGTCCACAATAAAGTCCGCGATATTGCCAAAAATTGTCCATAACGCTGCCCAAAATGATCTCCATCAACCTGAAATTCATCACCAAAAATTTCAAATAGATAAAAAACAGTCCAAATTAAATGCGAAAATATATTTGAAGTATATTTTAGTTACTCACTATACCTCAATATCTCATCCATATCAAATAATGTCAATCCACTTTTGGTGATGTTCCCAACAAATCTGAAATAATAACATGATATGAAAGATGTTAGTTAATAATATTTTACATGAAAAAAATAAGTATTTAATATGATATGGTATTTGTTAGTTACCTCCATTTAATTGATCTACTCGCTCCACCTCATCCATGGCATCTCTAAGACTAATTGATTTTGATGAAGACTTGAGCCAATTTTGAGTACAAACAAGGGCTTCCATTGTGTTGGGGGAAAGTGAAATACGGAATGGATCAAGTATACGTCCCCCCACTAAATGTCGACTCCGAGGCCACGGTAGACACCGGAATTGCCAATACATCCCTTGCCACACGAGAAAGAACTTGGTACCTAAATGAATTACTTTTCCACCACACTAAAACATTAAAGATTTTAACGGTTGCATCTTCATTAGTCTCAATCAAGTACTTCTCCACCTCTGACTTACTACGCCCTACAATATCTCCCGACTCTAAATGTTTTTTAAATTGGCTAGCTAAAAAAGCATGCCCATCAACATCATCATCTCCACCATCAACTACTAATCTAACGACGTCACATTGAAATGCATTTTGTGAACCATTTTGTACATTATTGTCACCATACCACTCATACAAACGTACAAGTATATTTTTTGCTCTCCTTGTCATCTCTTTTTCCACACTACTTTCATACATGCTATCAAACCAATATGACACATACCCCAATTTATATCTAGGGTCAAGCATGGCCGCAACAAGTAACAACAAGTTTATCTTTTCAATATTCCAATACTTATCCATTTTTTTAACCATGTTATCTGCTATCGAAGCTATGTAATAATCCCCACTTCTTTTCAATTGGTTCAAATTGTTTTGTATTATAACAAGCTCATTGAAAAACAAATTTGAAGTGACGAATAATGAACCCGAAAATTTTAAAGTTGCATTGTAAAATATCTTCAAAAATTTCACAAGTGACCTCACTTTCTCCCAATCAAGACTCAAAGGAGGTCCTAAGATAGTCCTCCCACCCTTTCCCCTCCCCCTCACTTCATCATCCTCTTGGATTTCAAATTCTCCATTAAACTAGGAAGCATAATTTTTGTCCTCCTCTCCTAACCTTTCAAAAGCTTTCTCAAATTTTTCGGCTGCATCCAACATTAAATATGTGGAGTTCCACCTTGTTTGAACATCCAAGCACAATAAACCCTTACTCTCAATTTTCTCTTTCTCTACACACATTGTGAACATCAACAACCTAGACGGGGAGGACCTCACATACCTCACCGCATTGCGCACTTTAACAACCGACTCATCCATTTCCTTTAACCCATCACCCACAATTAAGTTTAAGATATGAGCACAACATCGTATATGCAAATACTCATGTTCTAAAATAGTACCTTTCCAAGATTTGGTTTTTCTTTGCAAATATTTAATGGTACCATTGTTAGAACTAGCATTGTCAATAGTTACGATAAAAATGGTGTTAATCCCCCACTCCACTAACAATGATTCAATAACCTTTCCTAGCATCTCCCCCTTATGACAACGGACTTGGCAAAAAGTTTAGAATTTTTTTTGCAACTTCCATTCATCATCAATATAATGAGCCGTGAGGCACATATAATTGATATTTTGAATGGAAGTCCATGTGTCCGTCGTGATACATATTCTTTTACCCTTTAAATCACTTTGTAGCTTCACTTTCTCATTTAAATATATTGCTAAGCAATCTCTTGCAACCTTAATACGACTTGGGATTTTTCTAAATTTTGGTTGAACAATTCTCATAAATTGTCGAAATCCCTCGCCCTCAACAAACCGAAAAGGCAATTCATCAATGATTAACATCTTAGCAAGAGCATCACGACAAGCTTCTAAAATAAAACCAATTGCTACAAGACTCGCACACTCCCCATCTTCTTTTTTAAAAGATAATTTTTTTTGTTTATCATCACACCTTCCCGGAAATTTCTTACACTTTGAGATATGGGCCAACATGTTTTTAGTTCCATTTTTTGTTGGATCACAAGCATATGTTGAGGGACAATAATTACATTTTTTCCTACGTTTCTTTGGATCGCAACCTTAAATTTCAGTAAAATGATCCCAAGCATACGATTTCCGTTTCGAAAATTTTACCTCTGGTCTTTCAGGGGGTTGAAGAGGTGGATTTGTGCCTTGCATTACAGCTTGAGTAGAGGGAATTCCACCTTCATTTTCATCCGTTTGAGCAGCCATTTTCTACAATATAAAAGATAAATTTAGACAAATTATTATCTACCATATATACATAACCATAAGAATAAAATATTATCTATAATATAGAAAGTGAAGCATCAACATAAACTGATTTTGGAGATATCTTTTTACGAAGTTCTGTGTATGTAAAATCAGTCCAAAAGCCATAGTGTATGTAAAGAAGTTATGTGTATGTAAAATCAGTCCAAAAACCATTATGTAAAGGTGTTTTGTATATATAAAGCATCAGTTAATAAATGTACCAGTTAAGGCTGCGATGAGGGAAGGTTGCGATGAAGGAAGGCTGCGATGAGGGAAGGTTGCGCCTGCGATGAGGGAAGGTTGCGCCGATTTGATCCTCTCCAGCGGCGAAGATGAAGACCTAAGGCAGTGGCGGAGAGAGACGATAGCAGCGGCGGAGATGAAGACCTAATGCAGCGACGGAGAAGGGAAAGGAATGAATGGATAGGTTAAGTCGTTAGAGAGAAAAACGGTTGGGCACAAATGAAGAAAAGAAGGGAAGGTTTTTAGGTTTAGTTCATTAGGCTTTTTTTATTTTATTTACGATCGTACCCTCCCCCTTTATTTAAGTTATTTTATATATAAAAATATATAGTAATATGAACAACCGATCCGGGTCGGTCCAAAAAGGTTATTTAATGTGGCGGACCGGACCGACTAGACCGACTGGAAAAAAAAACCTAGACCGGACCGGTGATAAAAAAAAACCGGTAAAAATAGAGCAGTTCGGTTCGGCCCAGTTCGGTCCGCCGGTCCAATTGATTTTTTGAACACCCCTAGTGCGGACTTTTTGTGCGGACTTTGTCCTTATCCCAAAAGTAGTCCCCTCATGGTCTCAAAGACTTTTATTATTTACCTAGATGGTCCCCCTCTTGTCTTATACTAAAACTTTAGTCTAAGACCATATATTTAAAAGATTTATAGTTTAGACCCAAAATTGGTATCAAGACCTAAAGATTTTATAAACTCACCAAATTTCGACCAAAACCCTAATTCTAGTATCAGAGCCATAAGACGCTCCTTTTAGACTTATAATAAAAAGACTTTAATTCCCTTGGAATTTATCCCTCGCATTTACCAAGATAGTTTTGGAACTAACCCAGGCTATCATCCTATACCCATTACCGATTTAGATCCAGTAGGTTGTTTAACCTCACATATAGACGATTGTTCACACACTGAACACATCCCATCCAAACACACAGACAGTAGACAAGTCACTGTCAGTGCTTTTAATAGCATAATAGATCAAAATAAGTGTATACTCCTTATATTAAGATAATTAATAAAAGACACTCAAACATTAGAAACAAAGACGAAAAATATCTCTAAAAGATTAATAGAAATAGATAATCAAATCCCAATAGACTTAGTACACGTTTTACAAGAAATAAATATTAAGACTAGTCATATAGATCTTCTTAACAAAGACATTTTATAAATTAAAACTTTAATTAAAAATCAAGACAGTGAGTTAATTAAACTTACTAAAGAACAAGCTAAGCTTATCCCTAAATTAGATAGTTATCTTCCTAATGGAGATAGTTATATCAGACTGGAATGAGGTATCAAGAGACCTCTCCATTCAGACCTTATCAGAATTTTATCAAAGAATTCTAGAAAAGATAAATGATGATAGATTTTATTATAAGATAAATGAAAATGAGATTGCTGATACGACGCAAATATTGCGTATTTCACCCGTTAACCTACGCCTTATTAGCCCCCTTGGGTATCTTAATCCCTATACTTATGCTCGTTAACCAGACAACCCTCGGATTTCTATGTTAACATGTTTTGCAGGTGTTAATGGAGCTTTTGTAGGTATTTGGATGCTAAGTGTGAAGTCCGGATGCGTTTCGCTCGATTTTCGTACACAACCGCACGCGCAAGGGCATTTTAGTCTTTTGATAGCTTGGGCACCTGGCCCGACATCTACACGGAAGTTGTAGCTCTCCTCGCTAGCTTCGCGTGGCCGCGAACGGTGCGCGATTCCGATGCATAACGACAAAGTTACGGCGATTTGAGCGACGTTGGATTGTATGCCAAAACAGGGAGGATTGCAGGCTGCCCCTGTTTGGTCGATCTATCGACCATAAGGGTCGATCGATCGACTCTTCTTATTTTTGCCACGAATTACACGGTCGATCGATGGACCAAAGGGGTCGATCGATCGATCCCCTGTTTTTCTGCAGATATTTTCTTTTCTTTTCTTTCTTCTTTTCTTTTATTCTAACTTACTATATAAGCTAATTTTGTTGTAATATTCAGAAGAATTAGTTTCATACGTTTTTAGGTTAGTTCTTAGCTAGGGTTTGGGGTTTTGCTTGGTTTGGCTTCAATTCTCTTAGGTTTGACACCCCATTTGGATTGTAAGTTGTATTATTCATTACCCTCACCATTAATATAGTTTGTATTCATTACTTTCTTGCTTTCTAGATTAATTTCATGCTTTGTTAATTAATTTAGTTATTTATTTCTTGCTTAATTAGTTTATTGCTTTGTTAATTAGTTTCATTTATGTCTATCCCTTAGATAAATAGGTTCGGGATTGCGTTTCCGCCATTTACGGGTTTGGACCTCGAAAATTAGGTTTTGTGCGAAATCGCGTTTAATTGAAACCGCGCGTATCAAAGTTGGATTGCTAAGCGTTTATCTTTCTTTGTCATGCAACGTTAGAGTTTATAGCGACAATCCGAATTTAATCCGCGTGTGATCATTTTTCAGTTAAATGTTTTATCTCGCAACTTTGGGTTAAATTCCTTCTTGCGTGATGTTTATGCTTAATTGAAAATGCTCGATTAAATGCTTTGGAGCCTTAATTCTAATTAGTAGTTGTTTCAGCCCGTGAATGTGCGTATGCGATCCCGATCCTCGCTTTACTTTAATTTAGCTTTAACTTCTCTTTTCTTTTGTTACCACAACCACCCTATCACCTTTTCTTATTTCTTTTACACCATTTTTATTCCTGAAGTTATAAAACAATTAAAGTCTAAAATTCAATCACTCCCTGTGGATTTTCGATACCCGACTTACCGCTCTACTTGCTTGTCAAGTGTAGCTGTAGCTTAGGTCTATTCTTTTGCATGTCGAGCGGGAGCCGAAATCAACGATAGTGTCCTTACACGAGCACTCGGTTCCCCTCGCGTCAAATTGGCGCCGTTGCCGGGGAGTGTGTTTTAGATAGTAATTGCTTTATTATTTCGTACTATTTTTCCTTTTGTATTTGTATTCTTTGTTTTAACCTTTTTTGCAGGATTTGCATACTTTGAGCGCTAAGAAACTTTGATTCGCGGTTGCTCACTTTCTTGCTCGGATTCTCCATCTGCAAACAACGAGGTAATCATGTCCTACTATTATAGTTATTACGGTTATTCTAATGATTCATACTTTGGGGATAGTTTTCAAGTTTTCCATTTTCAAGATTTTCTTGAAAATGAAAGACTTGAAAACATTTATCGAAATGAAAATCGTTATTGGGAGCTTGAGTTGGATTCATTATTCGAATCCAATGACGATCTTCATCTCATTACTTTCGAAGATGAGTTTCAAACAAATGAGGAGTCCGAGGCTCTTGAGCCGAGGAAACCTACTTTGGAAGAAACTTTTCTTCTTTATTCCCAAGGTTTGGAAAGCCTAAATGATGCTGGAATGAGACTTGGTTCACTTTGCGATGAGATGAATTCTTATGCACAAAACAACGAGGAGGTGGAAACTTGTGTTTCACCTCAATTCTTCAAAGAATTTCTCATCGAGTGTGAATCTCTCTCCCTCGAAATTCAATCTCCTTCCGACGATGAGTCGATTGAGATTGAATTTGTTTCATCACCATATTCGTTTTCCGTGATCGAACCATTAGAATTACCGGTTGATTCCTATGAGTCGGTAGAAACTTTTAAAATTTCTACACTTTTTGCCGACGAGGACTCTTTACCGGACTTGTTTTCGATGGATGTTATCCCCACGTGTGCACTACCTCCCATTCCATTTGAAAAATCTTTGGGAGATGATTCGATTTTTCTTGGACCTCAAGTGTATCTTTCCCCCTTATTATCCAAATCCCCCATCGTCCGCTCAAAATTTCAAATTGGCGATGGTTCATTTTTTTCACCACCCACATGCCTTTTGTTGTTCAAACGGAATTCATATCTTCCGGGAGGCATGTTCGCTTTGGAGGGTCCACCATTGATCTTCCAAAGTCAAATCGTTCTTATGGTGGACCCTCAACTATTTAGACTTCTAGTGTATAGTTAGTGTGAAGCCTAAATAGTAGGTTGTAAATAGTTAGCTTTTTAATTTTCTTTCTTTCCTTTTTAATTTAGTCTAGTGTAATTAGTTAACTTTTTGTTATTTGTTTTTGCTATGCTCGGTACTAACTTGTTTTGTAGATTCCTTTGGACTTGTACTTATGGAGATCGCTCCACGTGTGGGTAATATCATTCTTTTCCTAGCTTTGTGTTGTGTTCTTTAATGGACGCATTGGGGACAATGCAACATTTAAGTTAGGGGGTGTAGGATATTTATCCATTTTGTTGTTTAGTCCTTGGATTGGATTACAATTTAGTTACAAAGCATGTTTTTGTTAAAATTTGAAAAATTTCAAAAATATTTTCTTTCTTTTTTCTTTTTTATTGGGCATTTTGCCTTGTTTCCGATGATAAATTTTAATAATTGCCCGATCAAATAGACAATTCAACTATGCATGTTCTCGATTTTAGAAGTTATTAGATTCTAGTCCCTAAATCATTAATATTATGAATAACTTCATGAATTAAACTTTATCCGTGAACATATGCACCATTCTTGTTATATTGAATTGGCTTAAGATTTTTATAACTCGGTATGCTTTTGCTGCATTGTATATACTTACACCGAGTGAGATTAGAGACTTATCTTCATTTGTGAGTGTATACACTATTCTTTTCTCATTGAAAACGTTACAGTCGTTGGTAATCTCTTTATTCTTTCATTGACCGTTCATTAATCGAGTTCATCATTGAAATGTGTTACTTGAGCATGATTTTCATATGTTGTTTTGACTCGCGAATTGCGTATACTTTGTGAAATGATCATAGGCCCTCTTTGATATATCACCCATATGACCTTGACCTCACCTTTATATGTTCCCTAGTCAACCCCTTTGAGCCTATATACTAGCCTTTCGTTTCATTACCCAAAAATCCCATAACCAACTCCAAATTGGAGTTTTAAGCCATACATACACCTTACATACCTTTGTTTGGAATGTTACTTGGAATTGAATGTTATTATTGTTGTGTGGTTGCAATTTGAGTATGAAAAGAGTAAGAAGTGTCAGAAAAAGAAAGTAGTGAAAAAGAGAAAGCAAAAAAGCAAAAGAAAATAAAAGAAAACAATAGAAAAAGAAGAAAAGAAAAGAAAGAGAAGTTTGTATATGTTGTGTATAGTGTTCAATAAGCTTTGATTACTCTCTCTCGATTGTTATATCTATGCTCGTTTGGACATTCTTGTCCAACTTTTGATATTGCCCACACTTTTTACATCATTCCGAGTTTCATCCCCAAACACTTTGAATCCGTACATACATTCCTTCATTTCGTACCCTAGCCTATCCTACATTACAACCCTATTACAAGTCCTATGTGATCTTAGGTTGATGTAATTCAAAAGTTTAAATAGTTTTGATAATCTGTGAAAATGCATTTCGCCTCTTTTATATGTGCGGTATCTTTTCACTGAGATTGCAATTTTTATTTCCTATATAGCGTTCTTCTTTTGTGACCTGTGCGCGGCCTAGTTTCCATTTACATTTACTCTTTATGCCCGCATGTCCCGTGTATTACCTCCCTTTTCATAGTGAATTCATTTGTTGAGCGTAATACCCGTGAGGATTGAATGTTTGCATGCTTTGATGTTTAGTATCCGAATTATTTAAGTTTTTCGCCAAATCATACTTTGCATATGCTCACTCCCCTTCCACATGCTAGAGTTTCAATTCATTGAGGTGCATTCGATAATGTTAATAACTACGGACTTCTCATGCGAATTCGTTTGCTATGCTAATAACATGTTGAAATCTTGTTCGCACTGATGAGTTTGTCTTACTTGATTGGGCATATTTTGAGGAAACTTTATGATGTTTGTGGGTTTCATCCCTGAAAACCCTCACGAGACGACACTCGTCCACTAGGGTAACCTAGGGGTTTAACGGCTTATTGCATATGCTAAATGCAATCGAATCGCCCGCGAAAGTGGCCTTATCTTTTTATTACTTTTATACCATACTTTTGTACTCTCTCCTGTGTTGGTTTACTAGTTCTTCTTGTTGCATCTTATTTCATTGCTAGGGACTAGCAATGTGTAAGTTAGGGGGTGTGATACGACGCAAATATTGCGTATTTCACCCGTTAACCTACGCCTTATTAGCCCCCTTGGGTATCTTAATCCCTATACTTATGCTCGTTAACCAGACAACCCTCGGATTTCTATGTTAACATGTTTCGCAGGTGTTAATGGAGCTTTTGTAGGTATTTGGATGCTAAGTGTGAAGTCCGGATGCGTTTCGCTCGATTTTCGTACACAACCGCACGCGCAAGGGCATTTTAGTCTTTTGACAGCTTGGGCACCTGGCCCGACATCTACACGGAAGTTGTATCTCTCCTCGCTAGCTTCGCGTGGCCGCGAACGGTGCGCGATTCCGATGCATAACGACAAAGTTACGGCGATTTGAGCGAAGTTGGATTGTATGCCAAAACAGGGAGGATTGCAGGCTGCCCCTGTTTGGTCGATCTATCGACCATAAGGGTCGATCGATCGACTCTTCTTACTTTTGCCACGAATTACACGGTCGATCGATCGACCAAAGGGGTCGATCGATCGATCCCCTGTTTTTCTGCAGATATTTTCTTTTCTTTTCTTTCTTCTTTTCTTTTATTCTAACTTACTATATAAGCTAATTTTGTTGTAATATTCAGAAGAATTAGTTTCATACGTTTTTAGGTTAGTTCTTAGCTAGGGTTTGGGGTTTTTGCTTGGTTTGGCTTCAATTCTCTTAGGTTTGACACCCCATTTGGATTGTAAGTTGTATTATTCATTACCCTCACCATTAATATAGTTTGTATTCATTACTTTCTTGCTTTCTAGATTAATTTCATGCTTTGTTAATTAATTTAGTTATTTATTTCTTGCTTAATTAGTTTATTGCTTTGTTAATTAGTTTCATTTATGTCTATCCCTTAGATAAATAGGTTCGGGATTGCGTTTCCGCCATTTACGGGTTTGGACCTCGAAAATTAGGTTTTGTGCAAAATCGCGTTTAATTGAAACCGCGCGTATCAAAGTTGGATTGCTAAGCGTTTATCTTTCTTTGTCATGCAACGTTAGAGTTTATAGCGACAATCCGAATTTAATCCGCGTGTGATCATTTTTCAGTTAAATGTTTTATCTCGCAACTTTGGGTTAAATTCCTTCTTGCGTGATGTTTATGCTTAATTGAAAATGCTCGATTAAATGCTTTGGAGCCTTAATTCTAATTAGTAGTTGTTTCAGCCCGTGAATGTACGTATGCGATCCCGATCCTCGCTTTACTTTAATTTAGCTTTAACTTCTCTTTTCTTTTGTTACCACAACCACCCTATCACCTTTTCTTATTTCTTTTACACCATTTTTATTCCTGAAGTTATAAAACAATTAAAGTCTAAAATTCAATCACTCCCTGTGGATTTTCGATACCCGACTTACCGCTCTACTTGCTTGTCAAGTGTAGCTGTAGCTTAGGTCTATTCTTTTGCATGTCGAGCGGGAGCCGAAATCAACGATAGTGTCCCTACACGAGCACTCGGTTACCCTCGCATCAATTGCCAACGCGACCAAAGTAACTAGACTTATATTAGAAAGACTAAATTTAATTTCTACATCCATAGCTGCTACCCAAGACTATAACAGTAGCTTTGTTAAAGACTTGCATTTAGATTTGAGGGCTAAGACAGAAGGATTAACCACATTCTACACAGACTTTGTTAAATTATAACAAAATTTAGCAAATTATCTTAATAATATGGAAAGCCATAACCTATCCAAGATGGACAGTATTATTAATGAACTTAGACTAGATATGGCCCAAGTAGAAGAAAAATATGAAGAAATTATAAACGGAATTAAGGCCGTATATAATAAGCCTTCCCAAGCAGAAATAGACTCTCCTTTTATTCTAACTCGATTAGATAAAATTGAAAAGACTGTAGAAGCCATAGAAATTAGATCTATGCAATAACAAGAAAAAGACAATGAAGTAAAAGACTATATTACTAATATTGGTAAAACCATTGTTAATTCTCTAGCTAGACATAGTGAAGAAACTTATGAGAAGACTAGAAAAGAAAATAAGAATTTTAAAGAAGAAATTCTTAGTCAGATAAAAAGACAAAAAGATTATTCAGACTTCTTAAAAAGAATTGAAAAGATACTTGAACAAAAACAGGTAACCACCTGTAAATTTAGAGAAACCCCTCCTATAGAAACTAGAGAAAAGAATACCATAGGTAGATGAGTCATAAATGACGAATTAGATAAGACTAGTAAGATAGTTAGCTCTTTTCCAAATATTGGACAGAGTAATCATATACTCCAAAGACTTAAGGATTCATCCTCCAATATTAGGATATGGTGGAAAGAGAGAAATTTCACCAATCCTCTCCAATGGAAAGAATGGGGTGAAGTTGACTGAAAGATTGTTGAAGATTCCATTCATAATGGACAACTTCCAGCTGTTAGATACATAGACTTCTTTAAGGAAGGTGCCACTCCTAAGACTCCCAATTATAACATGACCTACCATTGAAGAAATCATGTGTTAGACAAATCATATACTGAGCTTCAAGTATTTGACTCAGAATGGCTTAAATCTAGAGGAACTGATAGGAAGTTCCATTTCCTAACCTTTAGACTCTTTCAATAAAGAATCCAAGGATTACATAGACCTTAGAATAATATTAACATATTATGTTATTTAGTAGACAAAAGATGGAAAGATTTTGAGAAAAGCCTTATTGGGATAGCCCAATTAGAAATGTCAGACAACATAGGATACTTTAATGTCATTCCGGCATTTACAGTAACCATAGATACAGCCAAATATTTTAAGTTAATCTTATATGCTAGTGGCTATGAAGACTATATTATCCCAAACACTAATATAAATATAGAATTCCAAAGCTATGTGAAGTTCTCCCAATTTCCTTATGAAGGAATGCAATCGGGAATTCCTAGCAGTAGACTTAATGAAGAAATCTTAGTTAGAAATAATGTTTCAGACTATAATCATACTTACAGTATTAGGAATACTGGATCTATGAAAGAAAAAGCTAAGACCCTCTGGTAATTGCCAGAAGTTTAAGAAACTAAGACTATACAAAATAAACCTTTGTTTATTAATCAAGAAGACGTCACTGAAAATGTTACCATCCAGTTTGGTCCTCCAAAGATTGTCAATAAGAATATCCAGACCGAAGAAATTAGATTTAGGAACATGGGAGAAGCCATAATCAATGATCGTTCAGAAGGAGAATGTAGTAGTAAGACTAGTGCTAGCTTACTAAGACAAGCCCCGATAATTAGACCTAGAAGATCATTTGAACAAAAAGACTTAATTAAAGAAAAAGATAGAATCCAAAACTTTGTACATGAACCCTCCGAATTGGATATGAAGACATTTAAAGATAACCTTAAGAAAATTCATTCGGTTAGATTTCAAGAAAGAGAAAGATTTAATATGATAGCTTAAGAGCGTATATTAAAATTAAAAGAATCTAAAAATACAAAAGAACTTCTTAGAAACCTAAGACTAATAGAAGAAGGAGAACAAAGATTAATGCCAGCTACACAAGTAGAGTCTAGTAAAGAAGAGATAAGAAGTAGTAGTAGGCTAAAAGATGCTCCTAGACTTTTTAGTAAGACAATAGGAATAAATATTCCTATATACTCAAGCACTATAGTTAAGACTAAACTTGATTATATAAAAGACTTTCCAACTAGTGACCAGAGTTTCACTCCTATTAAGACTATGGCAAGCCAAGCCATAAATCCAGTAGGTATATATCTTAACCTAGAAAATGTTCAAGATAGGAAGAAGGCCTTAGACGAATGGCGTAATCAGATGAACATGTGTTTTACATATAAGGAATAATGGGATGCAAGTTCATGCAAGAAGTAGGCTGACCAATCAATTAGAGGAATTGCAAAAGATTACTTAGATAGTTTAAGAAAGGCTACAGATGAAGATTCTTTAGCTAAGGTTGAGAAGATGAAAGAAAACTTAGAAGAAAGATCAGTTAAAAAATATATTAAGTTGTTCACATTAGAATTCATTGGAGCTGGACATATAGCTTAGATCAATGAACAAGACCTAGCAAAAACTAAGTTACCCCTCCTTAGCATTTGCAAATTAGATAAGATAAATGAATATAGCAATAATTATGAGTAGTTATATTACCAAATTAAAGAATTTGGAGAGGCCTTAAAAGATGAATACTTTAGAAAGATACCTGCCATTGGACAAATTCTAATTAATGAATATAGGAATTGTCCAGGAGTGGCTGGAGTTAAGAACAACTCCCTTAGTGAAAGAATCAATTTCGCCAAAGACTATATCATATCTAAGAGACGTGATATAACTCAAGGAAAGTTAATAGAAGAGACTTTCAAGCAGATCCCTCCAATCAAAGACGAAAGAGACATCGTTCCAATCCAATGGGGATGTGGAAGTGAATATAAGAAATTCAAAAAGAAATTAGTATGGAAACATAAAAAGTTTAAAACTAGACCTTTAGGATTTCCAAAGAAGTATAAATTTAGGCAATCTACTACCTTTAGAAAAAAGGATCCTAAGACTAAGAAAAATAGATTTAACCAAAGAAGATATTTTAGAAGAATACTAGTAAGTATAAGAAGGTTCCTAATTATAGGAAAGAAAAAGATGTAGCTCAATCTAAGAATGCCACCAAAGAATGTTGGATTTGCGATAAAGAAAGACACTTTGCTAAAGACTGCCCTAATAAGAAAGATAAAGAAAGTATTAAAATTATTAATACAATATTAGACTATGAAGATCAAGAAGAGTTACATATCCTATATGCTATAGAAATATCAGACATAACATATCAGACATAGAAGATGATGATAATACTAGTATCTATAGTGCATATACAGATAGTAACTCAGAAGACTATAATAGTGATACTGATGAATATGAAGACTCTCAAGATACTCTAGACTTGTATATGATGCAGACTAATCAAGATAATTTAGATGATGAATATATAGGCTTTGAAGAAGCTTGGTATAAGTGTGTATTAAGCCCCTTTTTAAAGAAAAGATGGACAGTTAGTATTCTTGAGTTACTAACCTATATACCTAGATGTTACTTTGATGAAAGGCATTATTGCACATTTGAAATGAAATGTTACAAGAAAGACTTTAGATGCGTAAAACACTTTGAGATTATACAAATAGAATTATTTATGGTCTGTGTTATTTGTCAATTACACTACCATGAAGACTATTGGAGAATTAAATTTAGAGCAATTTATACTAGCCAGTATGATGCTCAAATAGACTTAGATATTAAAACGTATTATAAAGACATTGATAGAAATATAGTCAAAAGATTGCAAGAAAATGAAGATTTCAAAGGAAAAGAAATTTCCTATGATTTAGAAGAGTACCATTCTGATAGTAGTTCAGAAGACCAAATACCCTTAGATATTATAGATAAACTTCAGAAAGGAATATCTATTTTAGAAAAGAACAATTTAGGAATTTCTATTAAACCACATGCTTGTTTTGTAGAATTATTTGTTCAACGTAAAGACTATCCTAAAAGACTTTCAGCTTTTATAGATACAGGGTACTCTCAGAGTATTTATAAGGCTAATGCCTTCCCTGAAGACTATTTTTTAGAAAGTACTCAAGAAATCTATGGTAAAGTGGCTAATGGAGATTCATTTACCTTATATTTCCCGACTATTCCTATTTATTTTAAATTAGGAAACCAGACCAACAAAATCGTTAATCATCGGTTTTGGATAATGGATCCTCGTCCTAGTTTCACAGGGAACATTATTTTAGGACAAGACTTTATTAGTAAATATCATCCTTATACTCAGTATAACGATAAGATATTAATTGGTGATAAAGAGGAATTTAATATTAAAGCCCCTCTCATAGATCACAAGACTGCTTTTGACCTAATGCAGGTCAAACCAAATTATAGACCCATAAAACATCAGAGTTCTTCAGCTAATCATGGTGGACCTAGACCTACAACCCAATAACAAGCCCTAGATATTACTAAACCCTTACAAAAAGAGTGTAAGTGTCCAGACCAAAAGTGTTATAAGCAAATAGCACTTATACTACAAGACATTTTAGATCAAGCCCAGCATACCTTATTACAGGTTCAAGCTATATCCAAACAGAAGAAAATGGATATAGAAGTAGAAAAGAAAAAATTAGGCAACTAGCTGAGCCTACTTTAGGAGAAAATCCCATCGCTAAGTGGGATAAAGACCAAAGCTATTGAGAAATCATCCCTATTAACCCAGACGCCACTATTAATGGTGGAACCTATAAGAAAGGATACTCACAAGAAGATAGGGAAGAATTCAAGAAAGACATAGATGAAATGGTTAGGCATTATTATAGAATGTAAAAGTAGACATAATAGCTTAGCCTTCTATGTTCAAAATGAATCTGAACGTAAAAGACGAAAAAGATGCATGGTTATAGATTATAGACAATTAAATAAGAATTATGAATTTGATTCTTATAAGATACCAGACAAGAATAATTTAATTAATTTAATTGAAGATAGAATTATATTCAGTAAGTTTGATTGCAAATCAGGCTTCTGGAAATTTAAGATTCAACCAGACAGTATTACTTGGACAGCCTTTTGTGTGCCCCAAGGAAAATAAGAATGACTAGTAATACCATTTAGATACTTGAACGCTCCTCAAGTATTCCAAAGAAGAATAGATAATTTATTTAGACCTTATTCAGAATTCTGTCTTGTTTATATAGATGATATTCTTGTAGCCAGTAAGACTGAGATAGAGCATGTAAACCATCTTAAAAAGATTATCTTAGAATTAGACAGACATGGTATTGTTATTTTCGAAAGGAAAATGCAATTATTTCAGACAGAAATAGACTTTGTGGGAATGCACATTAATAAAGGAAAATTATCCTTGGCAGAATACATAACCAAAAAGATTTTTGAGTTTCCAGACCAACTTAAAGATAGAAAACAATTACAATCATTTTAGGATTGCTTAATTGTGCAGCAGATTTTATTAAAGACAAAGCTTAACGGCCAAATTAAAAGGAACAGACAAAACTAATCCCTTTTATTGGACTAAAGATGATTTTAAAGTAATAAGACAAATTAAAGATGCAGTCAAAAATATTTCCTTACTTGAACTGACTAATGCAGAAGACCAGTTTATAGTAGAAACGGATGCCTCTGTTAAACAATGGAGAGCAGTATACTTTGCCATTGATCATCAGACAAAAACGAAGAAACTTTGCAGACATAGTTCTGAAACCTTTACAGACCCAGAAACAAGATACACTGCCCATGAAAAAGAAGTTTTAGCCATAGTAAGGGCAATAGAAAAATATATGTTGTTTCTTAGACCTATACACTTTACTGTTTACACTGACTCTTCTTATGCAGTCAAATTCAAAAATTTAGACCTGTCCAAATAAAGGACTAATAGACTAATTAGACGGAAACAATTGCTTAATGGTTATGACTTCTCTGTTATACATATTAAGGAAAGTAAAAATACCATTCCGGATATTATATCAAGAGAGCCAATGTTTGCTAACAATATGATTTCATGTTTTATGTTGCAAACAGAAGACTTAGAAGACATGAGTTCCTCTGGAATAAATAGACTGAACAAGGAAGACGTTGCAGACTATCTTAGACGCGTAAGACCAAATGCTGGTGTAACGCAAAGACCGACTCATATTCAAGACTCTCAAGAAAGAGCAATCCTAGAGAACTTTGATGATATCTTAGTTCCTCCTGAAAAATCTAGATAAGAGATTATTGCTCAAAATAGACTCATTGGAAAAATGTATTTTCCCCAATATAGACCTGATCAAAGATATCCAGACTTAATCAAATTTAGACGAGAATTTTCGAAAGATGAAAATACTCTCATAGACGCTATATGGTGGAACATCAAGAATAGACTATGAATTGAGTTCAAACAAAATTTAGTAGCCATTGCTAGATTTTTGAGGACTCAAAGACTTGCAGTTACCCAGCTCAGTGGTACTGCTATACCTAGACCTCAGATTCAGACTTATGCTCAGACTCTTGGAAAATCCTCCAAAACTAGACCTACTGATTTCTGTTATCATAAAAAGACTTTTAAGACTAAGATTTTTATACCATTTGGTCATAATAATCTCCCATTAACGAAAGACTTTAAAAAAGAAGCTAATAACATTGTTGATCATTTTAATATGTTGTTATAAAAAATAAATGGAGATGCCTTAATGATTGAGGGTTTCTTCAAAGATGTTCCAAAAATATATCTTTTTGGAAAATCAGAAATGTCTCATATAACTCTTGCAGACCACGGGTCCATTGGACTCATCCAGATAAAAGATATTAAAGACTCTATTGCTCTTGGAAAAATAGTCCATGAGTATGTTAAGAAGGTAGAAGACTTCCTTCCTCTATTTGCTAGAGTCTACCAGATTTCTCCAAGTTCCTGTAGAGGAATGAGAGTTGAAGGATTTAGACTTATTAGATTTTCCAATTATATATTCGAAGACGTTGAGATTTTATTATAAGATGAGACTAAAGATGTAATTATTGATAAGTCCAAGCTCCAGATCGCTCACGCCATGGAGACCATAGAAATCATGGAGTTATTGACAGGAGAAGACAGGTGGTACACTGTCTACCACAAAGAAGACCTGATAATCCAAGATGATGAGCCATTCAACGAAAGGCTCAAGAAAGAATCCAAGGAAATGGTAGAGATAGCTTTGCCAGCTAGTCTTAGAACTGTAGGCCTCATTGATGAATTTTTCAACAATGCCCTACCAAACCAAGACAAGGATGGGACAAAAACGGGCCCCTCATTAAAGAATTATTAAAGACAGAAGATGCCCTGCACTAGACTTATGGATTATTGTAAGAAGATAAGAAGACTTCATTATTTAGATTGATGATTCCCTTGAAGAATAAAACAGCTCAGACCTGCCCCATATGGGCCCAGACATCCTCCTTTCATAAAGATAAAGGAAAACAGTGGAAGACGTTAGGTAAAAGATAATTGCAAAACGCTAAGATTGCTTTTGAAAAAGTAGAAAAGTGAAGACTCGAAGGAATCCAAGGCTACAGACTTTAAATGTATTTAATAATTATATGCTTTCAACCGGATTGCTTTTAGTAGCCGGTTACCAGTCATTTGTATTGCCCTTGATCTATAAAAGGGATCGTCCATTTGAGTTTTAGATATCAGTTTAGGAGTGAGAGAGTGATCAGTTGTTAGACTTCTAGAGAGAGTATGCTTATAGAGAGTAATATGTACATGAGTGAGTAAACCTCTCATAGTTAAGGGAAAGGGGAGAGTTGTATTTACTTATGCAATGCAATAAAAGTATTTTCTTTTTCAGAAATATTTTATGTTAAGTTGTTATTATTTTCCAAATTGTCTCCAACTTTCTGTTCATAGAGGACTATTGTGTGGAACCTTTGATGTAGCACACAAGGTGTTATGCTGGTGAACTGCCATCAGATGCTGATTAGCCGTTAGCCAGGTGGGCGTTAGGCATGAAGGCGTACAGGCAGGAAACGGATTCAATGCCAAAGTAGTGGATTGAGGTGCGACACATAAAGAGGGAGCTGTAGGAGGCCGAGATCGGAGAAGAATAGTAACAAGGCTGAAGAGACAAAGGGAAGAAGATAAAGATATTACAAACCAGAAGGAAGGTATAACTCGAACCAAACCCTTAACTATTTTTACATATTATTTCTTTCAAAATAATCTTATATGAGATTATAAATCATTAAAGACTTTTTAGAATTTGTTAATCAAATAAGTTTAGACTTAACTAGAGAAATTCAAGACTTGACTCTTACAGACACTAAAGATAAAGAGCTTATAGAATCTGCTTTAATATATGCAGGTGGTACTTTTAAATATATAGACCGGATCATTGAGTGGTTAGGAAGAGAAGTACCCAGAATACAAATAATTAGAACAGGGATCCGTGATCTCTTTAGACAAAAATTAAGAACTGAAGATTTTGTATAAGAACTATCGAGACGTCAAAAATATCAAGAATACACTAGGATACTTGAAGACAGTATAGATGCATTAAAATTTATTAGATGCAAAAGGTTAGCTGAAATAAAAGGCTACTTTAATTAGAGCCGGAGGAATCCGCCCTCTCCTTAAAAACGTAGAGACAACTGCCCCTAGAACATACTGTAGATTTTTATCATCTTATGGTGATAATAATTTAGACAAATTTATAGATAACGATATAATTGATATTATTAATCAAATATATAAAGAAACTAGACAGATAAACCCACGATACCGTATAAGGTATTTAAGACTAGAATATTTTCCATCAAAACCTCTTTCAATTTCCAGACTCCCTGAAGAAACTATTTATATAGATAATCCTCTCTATTCAGAACTTCAGTATGATAGTGACGGAAGAAGCTTGAGAAGTAGCAGTTCCACACTTAGACTTCCAGATTAATTAAGCGTTAAAACAAGCTTAAAAGACCATAGAAATCATTGGGGTAAAAATTTATATTCCCTAAAACTTAGAAGAAGTTAAAATACATTGTGGTCCCAAAAGGTGGTCCTAAAAAGACAAAACGGTCCCTAGATAATTTTTGGACGATAGCGGTCCGTAAACTAGGTCGTATACGAGCTGACATCTCTCTCTCTCTCTCTCTCTCTCTATATATATATATATATATATATATATATATATATATATTAGACGTTTATGGGTAGTTCTATGTAATAAGGTTAATATCAGAAAGAGAAATGATCAATTAGGCTAGACCAAGGTGGATGGAAATGTCTACATGTTTCATTTGGTAGTCAACATATAGACTTCGTTATCTTTTTTTCATGGTTGTTGTGTGGTTTCTCTGTGCATTTGTGTGTATATGCCAACGATAGAGTTCTGTGAAAATTTTAAACATGATCAAAAGGGAACTTATATTTTCAATGGTCATTTTTATTTTTAGCCCAAGAACTGTAATTTGGAAATTATTGAGTAATATTGTGAGAAATTGCGTAAAAGGGGGAGATTCATTAGACACCATTCGACTTTTTTTCGTTCCTACAAATTGCGCAAGGGGGATTGATTAGCTGAGGAAGTCCTTCCTACTTGTTTTGCTTGTGGCATTCGATAACACTTGTTTTCTTCTGTTATTTTTTTCATTCCTTAACTCTTAGAATGACTACTGTGATTTCTCTTGTACCTATAATGTATATTATTTTTATTGGAATATGAAGTATTTAACATATTTCCATTATTTGACAGTATTCTTTTCTTTTATTTATTTTTTATGTATTTGATTTCTAATCATTTTCTTTTTTTTTTTATTTTGAACTTTCTGCTTTCTTTGCTTAAAATTCCCAGCGGCGGGCCTTTTTGATCCAGTAGAAGGTATTCCCTAAATTCAATATTATATTGTATGTTAACTCGAACATGGTTTATAAACATTTACATGTTCTATTCCAAATTTGTCTTGTAATTGTCCGTCATAAAAAAATCTCCTAGATCTTGTACTCCTAGATCAAAGAAGTAAATGGTTTACTCCTAGATCTTTTGTTAACCTTTTTCTCCATGTATATTCTCTTATTCTACAACAATCACTCCCTCATATGCCCACAATAGATTCAATCATTTGGCCTACCTCTATACATGTGATATTTCATTTAAATAAGCTTATTCATTTTTCACTAGTCATGATCAAAAGATGCCATGCTTTGCTCATATTTGGCATTGCTTTGTTCCTCCCAAACTCTCTATTTTACAAAGTTTTGATCAATAATATTCCAACCATCTCAAATCATAAAAAATTTAGCTTCATATATGTATATAAATGTGTTATGTGTAAGCTTATATGGAAAATGATTCTCACTCATTTCTTTCTTTCAAATTCTCTTCTGTTATTTAGCAATGGATTCATAAGGTCTTTGGTCAAGAGGTCATGTCTAATACTGGAAATATTAATTGTTGAAAAGAGGATATAAAAGTTCTGTGATGTCTTGTGATTAATATTCCTTTTCTTTGTTTGTATCTTCAGTATTACTTACTTCAATATTGTTTGTTTAAGTTTTGGGGTTTAAGTGTGTACTAAATAATTATTTATGCTTCTACTAAGCTAACTTGGTTTCTTTCATTTGCAAAAAAATTGTGTGCAACAGGTATTCAATATTTGAGTCTTTATCATGGACAAGTTGGAGGAGATTATCCCTGTTTGTTCATATTGTGTGCAACAAGTATTCAATATTTGAGTCTTTATCATGGACAAATGTGCAACAGGTATTCAAAATTTTAGTCTTCACACTACTGTTTGTTCAGATTCTGAATCCCGTGCTGGAATTATTACAGTAGCACATGTTTTCTTCTATATATGCACTTTATACACTGTATATATATGCATTGTCACACCTGTATGCATATATAAACCGATTATAACAGATATCTGTTAAATATATACACTGTATGAAATACATGAAGTCATGGAGCAGTAGAATTTAACAATTAGCAACGCTGGTATCCACGCATCATTGAATGCTCGATGCAGCGTATGGGCAGCTGCAAATCCCATATATGGAACTGTAAGTTGCACAACATATTCAGCCCATTTATGCGTTTGCGTGTGTCCATGTTGCTTAATTTGATCTATGTTGGAGAAGGGCATGTGCCCCACCCAAATTTTCAAGTATTTGTTTTACTATGTAGTGTAATATATATATATTTTTACAAAGAGAACCTAACGCCCACCTTTCATTGACTAGACTCTACGTATATAGATTCAAACATTTAAACTTTCGATACTATATTATTTCTTATGTAAGAAACATTTTAACTTACTGTTAGTTCAAGTAGTGAAATAAAAGTTAACTAAAAGTTACACATACAAACACAACTATTGTCAATCATTCTTCTAGTTGAGGTCATTCTCTCTCAGATTCTGTTTTGTCTTTTAACTTGAATATTATTGATAATCATATTCAGACTTCTCTATTTTGTTGATACAATTCGCCCTTGCTATTGTTGATTTTTATCTTTTATATTTTCAGAATCTAGAAGGCATAAGTGACATTCGTGATGAGAGGGACCGAACTGGAATGCACGTGGTCATTGAGGTATACATACGATCAGTGCTTTTGCATTACTTTTGTCAATTCACATCTTTATCTCAAATATTAGCATCATTTGGCTTCTTTCATGTTATTTATTTCAAATATTAAAAACAAGTCGTTTGAGGGTGAAAACCCAAACCAACCCCCAAACGGCCCCGTAAGAGGCACGAACACCTCGCACGGGACCAATGTAACTTGTACGAACTGATCGCGTAGTCGCGGGCCTCCCGATTTGAGATAATGGATATAATTTCAAAATATGTCGATTAGCTTGGAAACAAGCCCTTGACGGGTGAAAACCCAAACCGGCCCCCAAACGGCCCCGTAAGAGGCACGAACACCTCGCACGGGATCAATATAACTTGTACGAACTGACCGCGTAGTCTATGAACTCCCGATTTGAGATAATGACGATAACTTAAAAATATGTAGATTAGGCTTGAAAACAAGCCGTTTGAGGGTGAAAACCAAAACCAGTCACCAAACGGCCCCGTAAGAGGCACGAACACCTCAGATGGGACCAATGTAACTTGTATGAATTGTCTGCGTAGTCACGGGTCTCCCAATTTGAGAATATGACGATAAGTTGTAAAAATCAATACTTAGACTTAAAAATAAGCTGTTAAAGGGTGAAAACCTAAACCAGCCCCCAAACGTCACCGTAAGAGGCACGAACACCTAGCACGGGACCAATGTAACTCATAGGAACTGACCTCGTAGTCACAGGTCTTTCGATTTGAGAATGTGATGATAATTTGAAAAATCTAGATTAGGCTTAAAAACGAGCCGTTAAAGGGTGAAAACCTAAATCAGCCCCCAAACATCACCGTAAGAGGCACGAACATCTCGTACGGGACCAATGTAACTTGTAGGAACTGATCGCGTAGTCGCGGGTCTCCCAGTTTGAGATAATGGCGATAATTTCAAAATATGTAGATTGGGCTTGAAAACAAGCCGTTAAAGGGTGAAAATCCAAACCAACCCCCAAACGGCCCCGAAAGAGGCAGGAACACCTCGGACGGGACCAATGTAACTCGTAGGAACTGACCTCGTAGTCACGGGTCTCCCAGTTTGAGAATATGACGATAATTTACAAAAATCAACACTTAGACTTAAAAATAAGCCGTTAAAGGGTGAAATCCTAAACCAGCCCCCAAACATCACCGTAAGAAGCACGGACACCTCGTACGGGACCAATGTAACTTGTAGGAACTGATCGTGTAGTCATGGGTCTCCCGATTTGAGAATATGACTATAGTTTGCAAAAATCAACACTTAGACTTAAAAACAAGCCGTTAATGGGTGAAAACTTCAACCAGCCCCAAAATATTATCGTAAGAGGCACGAACACCTCGCATGAGACCAATATAACTTGTAGAAACTGACCGTGTAGTCACGGGTCTCTCAATTTGAGAGTATGACGATAATTTGAAAAAATCAACACTTAGACTTGAAAACAAGTCGTTAAAGGGTGAAAACCTAAACCACCCCCAAACTGCCCCGTAAGAGGCACGAACACCTCGCACGGGACCAATGTAACTTGTACAAACTGACCGCGTAGTCACACGTCTCCCGATTTTAGATAATGACGATAATTTCAAAATATGTAGATTATGCTAGAAAACAAGTCGTTGAAGGGTGAAAACCCAAAATAGTCCCCAAACAGTCCCGTAAGAGGCACGAACACCTCGCACGGGACCAATGCAACTTATATAAACTGACAGCGTAGTCGTGGGTCTCCCGATTTGAGTTAATGACGATAATTTCAAAATATGTCGATTAGGCTTGAAAATAAGCTGTTGAAGGGTGAAAACCCAAACCAGCGCCCAAAAGGCCCCGTAAGAGGCACGAACACCTCGCACGGGACCAATGTAACTTGTACGAACTGACCGCGTAATCACCAGCCTCCCGATTTGAGATAATGAAGATAATTTCAAAATATGTCGATTAGGCTTGAAAACAAGCCGTTGACGGGTGAAAACCCAAACCAGCCTCCAAACGGCCCCGTAAGAGGCACGAACACCTCGCACGAGACCACTGTAACTTGTACGAACTGACAGCATAGTCGCGGGCCTCCCGGTTTGAGATAATGACGATAATTTCAAAATATGTAGATTAGTCTTGAAAACAAGCCGTTTGAGGGTGAAAACCCAAACCAGTCCCTAAATGGTCCCGTAAAAGGCACGAACACCTCGCACGGGACCAATGTAACTTGTACGAACGGACCCCGTAATCGCGGGCCTCCCGGTTTGAGATAATGAAGATAATTTTAAAATATGTCGATTAGGCTTGGAAACAAGCCGTTGACGGGTGAAAACCCAAACCAGCCCCCAAACAGCCCCGTAAGAGGCACGAACACCTCACACGGGACCAATGTAACTTGTACGAACTGACCACGTAGTCACGGGCCTCCCAATTTGAGATAATGACAATAATTTCAAAATACGTAGATTAGGCTTGAAAACTAGCCGTTTGAGGGTGAAAACCCAAATGGCCCCGTAAGAGGCATGAACACCTCGCACGGGACCAATGTAACTTGTACGAACTGACCGCGTAGTCGCGGGCCTCCCGATTTGAGATAGTAAAGATAATTTCAAAATATGTCGATTAGCTTGGAAACAAGCCGTTGACGGGTGAAAACTCAAACCAACCCCCAAACGGCCCCGTAAGAGGCACGAACACCTCGCACGGGATCAATATAACTTGTACAAATTGACAACGTAGTCTATGGACTCCCGGTTTGAGATAATGACGATAACTTCAAAATATGTAGATTAGGCTTGAAAATAAGCCGTTTGAGGGTGAAAACCCAAACCAACCCCCAAACGACTCCGTAAGAGGCACGAGCACCTCGCACAGGACCAATGTAACTTGTATGAACTGTCTGCGTAGTCGCGGGCCTCCCGATTTGAGATAATGACGATAATTTTAAAAAATATAGATTAGGCTTGGAAACAAGCCGTTGACGGGTGAAAACCTAAACCAGCCCTCAAACGGCCCCGTAAGAGGCACGAACACATCACACGGGACCAATGTAACATTTAGGAACTGACCGCGTAGTCGAGGACCTCCCGATTTGAGATAATAATGATAATTTCAAAATACGTAGATTAGGCTTAAAAACAAGTCGTTTGAGGGTGAAAACCCAAACCAACCCCCAAACGGCCCCGTAAGAGGCATGAACACCTCGCACGGGACCAATGTAACTCGTAGGAACTGATCAGGTAGTCATAACTTGCGTAAGATTTTCAATTTTAGAATATAATAATTACAACTCCTATATGTAATTTTTTAGCTCGAGTAAGCTTTTTTTATAAATTACTTGGTTACTAATATCGTATCTTTTTTGTATCCTATTTTTTTTTTGCAGGATAACATTTTATCGTTTGCATTTATTCACGTGGAACACACGAAGAACTTAATGGTTTGCAACAAGGGGTTTATTCATGATTCTATTTTTTTGTGTTATGGTCGTGTGGGTTTTTGTTGTTTTACTGTTAACTTTTATGGGCGTGTGGGCTTTTGTAAGTTTATTGTTATATTTTGTGATCGTACGTGCGGGCTTTATGTTACACAGATTTTATATTAGCAGATTTTAGAATGTTCAGAAAATAGAGGAAACTCTGCCCAATTTTTTTTTTTTTTGTCTATGAACTACTAAATACTTGTAATATTTTGAAGTTTGTATGTACATTAGTTTATCAACAACGTGCAAGATTTGTAATTTGTAAATTTTCTTGCTTTCAAATAATTAATATTTTTTTCTTTTATCCAAAAATTTGGCACAGTTCAAAACCGTGCCAAAAGTGTATCAAATTTTCGCACGGTTTTGAACTTTGCCAAAAGTTTATCAAAATGTGCTCAATCTGGCACAGTTCAAAACTGTGTCAAAAGTGTGCCAGAAATTTCAAATTCTGGCACGGTTTAAAAGTGTGCCAGAAGTGTTCCTATTTGGTCAAATCTGGCACACTTTTGAGCCGTGTAAGAAAAAAATGGTCATTTTGGAACACCTGATTCTGGCACAGTCCAAAATCGTGCCAGATTTGATCTTGCACAGTTTTAAACCGTGACAGATTCCTATTTTTGGTGTAGTGAAACTCAAACGAAATCGGACGAAACTCACTCCAGAAAAACCTCTCAAAACAACCTCATTTCCGAATCGATTCGGCCCTTCCGAATCGATTCGGCCCTTCCGAATCGATTCGGTCCAACAGCAAATCGATTCGGCCCCCAGCGAATCGATTCGATCGAAAGGACCTGTAAGTCTGCTGCCTACCGAATCGATTCGGAAGGGGCGAATCGACTCGGTTTGGTCAGCAAGCTACGAATGGGTTATTTTTCTTCAAAACCCAAAGTTCCAAAAATTAGTTTTAATCATCTTCTAACCCTTCCTCATCAATCCAAACATATATATATATATATATATATATATATATCATCATCATCATCATCATCATCATCATCAAAATGCATTGTATAACTCACCCCAACTAATTTATAACCTCCAATCCATATATACGCATCAAATCTAAGATTTTACCCAAAATCTAGGTTTTAGCAATTTATCCCAAAATTCACAATTTTATCCACAAATCATGAAATAAATGATACACAACAATTATTTAGCAAGTTTAATCACTTGCCTCAAATTCGTAGAGTCTGATTCGTCCTCGAGATCAAGTAATGGCCGGAAATCCCATCTTTTCTCTCTTTCTCCTCTTCTTTTCTTCTTCTCTTTCTTTGCTCTCTTTCTTTCTAAGGAGAATTGTTCTCCCGTAGGCTTAATAAGCCTTATCTCCCAAAATACACATCTTTAAATGATAATACACACTTTAAATGACTCGGTCACTTTAATTCGAGCCAAACGAACTTAAAATATTTCGAAACCCAAATAAGACCCAAGTACAGTCATTTCGACTATCTCGACCCTTCCGAAAACAACCGCACCCTCAAAATCATCATTCGAAACACTTTCTAACATCTTCAAATTTTGACCTAAATGCCAATTTAATTATTCTCCAATTAAAATAATATTTATTTCTCCCAAAAATAAATAAATTGTTGTCCCAGATATCTCGGGGTATTACAACATGAAAATAATGTAATAAATCATTAGAATATTTAAAATCCGAGTATTATAGAAAAATAGTTAAAAATCTTGAACTATATTAAATAAAACATTTTTTAAATCTGAAAATCAAGAAAATAAATATAAATTGCAAAAAATCATTTAAAAATCCATGTAATAATAGAAAAATATTTTTAATTAGAGTAAAATATTTTAAATAATAGAAAAAAATTTAAATTAAAAAATACAACACTTAAAAATTCTCAAAAATAATATTTAAAAAATCTGAATATGATCAAAAAAAATTAAAGAAAAAAATGGATATACTGAAAAAGCTAATTTTTTGCTTTTCTTTTTCACATTTGGGGCATTTCACTGTCTCATTAGCTATTTTGCTCTGCCTCTATATCTCTACAGTGTTACTATTTTTTACGGTAATCACAAGTAAGAACATTTCTTTATTTCTTTTTTATCATTATTTTCAGATATATAATTTCAGAGGGATTGAAAATTTATATTCAAAACCAAAACTGAAGTTTTATATTGAGAATCAGGAGTTAAATTTGGTGAGGCTGAATTTATATACTAAAATTTGATGATGTGTTGTCATATTTACAAGTTTAAAAGACCGGGGGCCAAAAGTTGCATGCTAAAATTTGGCTTTTTAGTCATCATATGTTTAAAATATCATCTATACGCTTCAAAAATGGGCTAATAGATTAAATTTAAATAACTTAATTTGTTAGTGAAATTTTTTGTTTAAACTCTTGGGATTGATATCCACTTTGATATCTTGAACTATATAAGTGTTTCTGGAAAAAACACTAATTTTTCTTTAACAGATTTTTAGTATTTCTATTTTTTCTTTAGTTTTTTTCAATATATTTCAAACTATGTAAATGTTTTCCCTATTATTTTCAAAAAAAAAATTATAACTTTTCCCCTTTTATATGTTTTTTGTATTTTTTTTGTATGTTTTTCACTATTTTATATATATTTTTTAATTTAAAATGTTTTAAGTTGATTTAAAAAAAATCTATTATTTCCGAATTTTCAAACAAATTTTCTTTTAATTTATTTATATTTATTTCATGATTTTAAGATTTTAAAAATATTTTCTCTAATTTTCAAAAAATTTAATTGTTTTTCTATAATTTTTAGATTTTAAAATATTTTTTAATAATTTATCATGTAATTTCCATTTTTAAAAAAATTATATTATTTGGGGTTAAAACATGGCAAAGATGGTTTTTTCTTAGAATTTTGTTATCACAAGGAAATTAAAAAAAAAATACAGACACAAATATCGTTTTAAAATGTGTGATGGCAAGTCACAAAAATCCCAAAAAAAGAAAAATTAAACTTTTCAAACTAAATTTGCAATATTTGGATTGAATTTCAAACACTAGTTAGGAAAGCCCATTTCCTAACTACGAACATCAATATTTGGATTAAATTTGCAAAGACCCATTTCTTATGAGAGTGTGTACCTAAATTTGGATGGTCTGAATTCAATAACTATTACTCCAATCCAACATTCATATCAGCCACATCAAACTAGGACTAATATAAATAGTAAATCATTACCAAACAGGACTTCAATCAAAAAATTATAATGCAATAGAATCCAATATTGGAATAGACATGCTAAAGAATTCAATTCAACATATGAATAAACATTAAGCGAACTAAAACATCAGTTTCTCTTGCGTTGCGTACTCTCATTGCAGGCCATGGACAGAAACTAGGCTCTCCACATATGTATACGGCGTGAGGAACAACCTAACCGGAATTGGCACTAGCCGCCTTTTATCAACTACTCCAAATATTTTCGTTTCAGGATTGAAGACCATAAAGTTCCTTCTATTTATCTCCGTGACAACAATATCCCCATTATTATTCTCAAAATCAGTCCCATCACAACATGGTACTAGGCGCATTTCATCTACCGGGACCGGGATCACCCTGCACGTGTTTGTTTCGGGATTGCAGAACACCAATTTCTCTCCACTTACATCCATGACCACAACATCCCCATTGCTCGTAAAAGGCAACACAAATAATTGATAATCGTAGACTTTCAAGACGACATTGAATATATTCACCCACGTCTCTTGGACTCCATACTCTTTCATGACCCAAACCTCGATAGCTTGATCCCAGTCACTGTGACCGGTACAAACTACACAAAGGCAGCCCCTCGAAACGCTGAGCTGAAAATCCCGAGACGAGAATCTAAAATCGGGTAGTGGAATTTTTTCATTGAATATATCCTCCGCTAGATCAAAACATATGATTTCAAAACAATTATCATCTCCCCTAAAATACACCCAGTGTAGAACTTCATTCAGTAGTATGGCTGTGTTGCTCACCCCGGAGAGGCACGGGTAGTTTTCGACCCGTGTCGTCCAGATATTGGTTTTAAGACAGAGAACATAAATCCAAACGTAGTTATGATCAATCTTCGGCATGAACATTACCAACTTAGAATTGCCAAGACCATAGAGCCCAAAACCATAGAACTCTGAATAAACATCATTTGACGGATAAGCCGGGTTAGACACCTCCTTGCACTCTCGCGTAGATGGGTTCCAGAGGAAGAATGTTTTTCTGTCGGGACTAACTATAAGTAGCAAACCGTTGCAAGAACCAACCACCACTCCAATGGACCTTTGCGGATTATTATTATTACTAGTATGGAAAGCATAATCAATCTTTTCCAATGGAGTAATGAGGCCACCTGTGGAGTAAAGAGGCATAGACAGCTCGTATGTCATGGAGGAAAGAAGAATTTTCTCTTTTTCTCTAGCTCCTTGATTGAGGTGAATCTTGACGAAATGGGGATCAGAGATCAAAGAGCGAAATGACTTGCAAACACATCGGAATCGCAACAAAGACTTTACCGGTAGTCTTGAGAGAATACCCACCACAACATCGTGGGGAAAGTAGGATGACAGCTCCATTTCCATTTTTATTTTCTTAAGATTTTGTTGATGGTTTCGTAACTGGATTTACGCATAGTAGGATTGTAGACTGCATATCCTTCGAGTACTAACAATTGAAACAACAAGAGTTTGTTAGCAAACGAACAAAAATGGGAGCACTAATATGTATTTATTTCGCTCTATTGAAAAGACAATCATAAATGACAAAAAAACTATTTTCGTAAACTAGGGAGTGAGAATTTGTGTGCGTCATGTCATGTTCGGATCGCGTCATTTTGAATTCTGGTCATGTATCAGTCAGCCCGTCATGTAATCCTATCATAATTAAAACAATACCAATTCAAGATATAAAAATATTTGATGTGTAATCTGTAATGGAACTATTAAACACGTTAGCCATATCATTTTCGGGTTTACTCATTTGGCACTAACCAAGCTCCTTTATCATTAGTGATTGTGGCTTGTGTTACTTCGGGTTCGTGTTGAGAAATGATCAACCGTAACCCGCTAATTTAATAATTCGTGGTCGTGCCATGTTGTGTAAAAATTTCAACCCGGTCCGGCTAAATTCGCGAGATCCTACTATATGCAATGTAGCAGTGGTACCATTTTCTCATGTTTTACAGTGTTCAAAGTGATGACTGTGTATATCTAAGCAATCGAATTGGTTATGTTACATATTACAACAATTTATACCAACATGTCATTTTGAAGAAATTATTAGGTGCGGTGTTTTCCAAAAATTGAGAAAATGAAGAAAAGACTTTAGAAACAGATATAACAAGAATTATAAAAACAGGTACAACATATGTTAGAAGGGAAAAAAGACAAGCTAATGAAAAGAACCCCAAAATAATAAAAAAAAAAAAGATCAAACAAACTAGAATACCTTATGGACCGCTAGGCGATATATGAGAAGAATAGCCTTGGATGTATTGATATAGACCACCAGCACTATTGTAAATATTTTTATACGGCGAACAGTTTATTATGGAATTCCTATTGTGTATAGTCTAAACAATGATGGTTAACATGTTCGTACCCCAAATCCGCCATCAAACTGCTAGACTATCATCCAAAGTTGTTGCACATACGCAGTGGGAGGTTGATTTAAAAACAATCAAAGCTTTATATTGCATTTTCAACAAGCTAGAAGTTGTCAAAAGGTCGGGTCGTATCATATTTAGTTCGTCTAAAAAACTGCACAACTCATACACAACTCATACGCTATTAATTAAGAACCATGTATCGTTTGTGTCATGTTATACCAGGTTCGCGCCATTTATACCCATATTCATGTCACTCATTTGTGACCCAGTTACGTATCGACCCATTACGTGATAAATTTGTGTCATATTATTGTGTTGTGACCAATTTCGCTATGTCTAACTGTGCTCAGACAACATTGTACATTATAGCAGAACCATGGTATTATTCATGACATGGAAGTGAAACATTCATTATTTTAATATTCTCTTTACACTAATTTCATCCCTAGAAAATGTATCTGCAAAGAATTTGAATTCATTACAAGAATTTGTAAGCAAAATCGTCGTTTCCTTCAATTTTGATATTGGTCAAGAAAATCTCTAGGTCATGTGACCATCTATATATCCCTGAGATTAACTTCTCAAGTAAAAATACAAAATATCCGTGGCCGATAATGATGTGATCAAACAAATAATAGTAAACTCTCATTGAAATTAATAGTTGTCCAATAGCCTTATTTATAGATAAATAAACCTATAAAAATAAGGGTTCTAATTGAAGAGTGTAAAATAAAACTAAGAATAATCTAGGACATAATAATAAATATAACAATGCAAATATCCATCTGGGATACAAATTAGCTATTCCTCATTGCAAACTCAAATGGCTATTCCAATAATTAATTCTTGGACACCTATCCATGAGGTCCAAATTCTCAATATTCTACCCGTTGTTTAATGGTCATTCTGCATTTTTATTTGATTTCAGTGTTTATGGTGGCACTCAACCTATGAAACGTGAATACTCTCCGAAGAATATGTATCCTTATTTGACATGTGTTGGGCATGGATTCGCTGAGGACACAGGAAAATACTTTGGGATACGTTACTATATGTCCGACATGCTAGAATACACTGCCACAAGCTAGAATACACTGTCACACTGTAATTATTCCAAACAACTGTTTCTAATGGCCAAATATTATAGATAATCCCATCCAGCAGCTGTTAGAATTCAGCCCAACCCATCTCATGTTGGGAAAAGAATGGTGAGAAATAAAGTGGAAGATTTTTTTGCAGTGGATCACTGGGGAAGGCAGCTTGCTTGCTCGGTTTGAGCCCTGGTTACCTAATAAATCTAGAATTGTTCATCATCTAGCTCAAAATGGGATGGATTCTCCATTCTGGAAAAAAGAAAAGTGGGACAATCAAGTCTAATGCAAGTAACTAATGTAATCAACGTTCATGCTTTTGAAGAACAGTAGGAGATTGATCCCCAAAAGCAAAATATATTATATGGAAGGGTCGGAATTAAAAAGATGTTATGGGAACAAAGCAGAAGTAAAAACGGCATATAATTTTTAAGCGTCAGAATTTCAAATCCAATAATTGTTTGAATGAATATCCTACTGTGAAAAATCCTAAATAAAGTTGTGCCAATGGATGATTGTTTATAAAAAGTGGGGATGGTGATTGCTTGTAGATGTCAGTGCTGTATTGAAGGGCTAAATAAATATTTGTGGAATTAGAGGTTGTCCTAAGATTCTCCAGTTAAAATTAAATGAATGATGGCTGTCTGAAGTAAAAGCATAATGTATGAAAGTTCTTTTCGATATAACTCATACTTGTATATGTTGGCAATTGTGGAAAATCAGAAATCAAAATAGGTTTGGGAATAAAAAAGGCTACACTGTTCATCTATTCATCAATGAGGTTACTCAAAATGTCAGAGATATTTTTAGATTGTTTACCAAGCCTCAAAAACTTTCTTATGTATAGACTCAACTTTTTGCTATGCTGAATGTACAAAGGCCTAAAGATATTTCCCAAAGAGTGATAGTGACAAAATGGATCAGACCAAGTGGAGGAGAAGGTCTAATTAGAAATCGCATGGGTAAGTTTGATATTGGTTATGCAAAATTCTATGCTAAGAGGTGTGGAAGTGGAAAAAGAAAAAAGGATTAAATATTAATCATAAAATCTGCCTTTAAAATTATTGTTGAGGCAATGTATACATACAAAAGGTTAATAATAAAGTTTGTAAAAATAGATGGACTGTCATACACACACAGAGGAAACAAAAAACCTACTGACAGCTTAAGCTAACTGGGGTATGAAGAAGGGAAATCACTCGTTTGAGAATTTTTCAGATCTTCCAAGCAGTGAGGAATTAACAAGAATCAATGTGGATACCCTTCATTTAGATTCATATAGGTTACTTGTTAATATGATGTAATGGGTTGGCTCACTTTCTTGGCTCTGTTTTGAGGCTTTTAATGAAATATTTTCATAGAAAAGTGGGGGAATAGCGTGAGAGGTTGAGATCTAGGTGGCAAATGAAAGATGACAAGTAGTGGATTTTTGTGGGTTCCGGGATCTTGGATTTGCGGAACACATGTACTCTTGGAGTAATGGGTGCATCGAGGAACGGCTGGACTGTTGCTTTGCTAGGATGCATGGATTAATATGCTCCCACATTTTTCAGTTAATCATACAGAGCAACCAGGTCAGACCATTTGTCTGTGTATCTCTTTTACCGATAGGGAGACACTGGTGAGGAACCGAATGGGGAAACAAGTGTTTCACTTTGAGATTTATTGGGTAAATGATGAGGATTATGGGGAGATTATTAAGGCAGCTTGGGCAGTAGGGGGAGGGGAGGAGTTGGAGAGGGTTTAAAGGCATGTGAAGCAAAGCTAAGCGTATGGGCATACTTGAAATTTCAGAGGGGTGTCGACGAATCTAAAGGACATTCGAGATAGTATCTTAGAGGGCACGACCACAATCTAGGGAGAGAATAAAAGAAATCTAAGTCCTATAGGGAGTGATGAGAAAAACATTAGAAGAGGAGGAATTAATGTTGAAGCAGCGGGGAAGAGTAGATTGATTAGAAGAGAATGATCGAAACACAGTTTTTCAAGCAAAGACAAGCCAAAGGAAAAAAGGTGAACACTATTATATAATCGGAGGATTATAACAGGGTAATCGGAAAGGATGAGGAGAATATTGCCTTGTGTGCCATTAGCTGTTTAGAGTGGATTTGCCACATGCCGCACCTTGACGTCCAAGATTATATTCTCAATGGTGTTGGTTTCCGAGTGACAAGACAAAGGAATGACAAGCAGATAGGGGAGTCCATTATTTTGGAAAATCAAAGTGCCCTTGTACTAGGAAGGCTAATTTCGGAAAATGTGATATTGGCTTTTGAACTCAACTACTCTTTAAATAATTTGGGGGAGGATGGTTTTTTTATTCTCAAGCTAGTTATGAATAAGTCATATAATCGGGTTGATTGGAATTTTCTTGAAAACATTATGAGGAGGCTGGAGTTTTGTGACTAGTTAGTGGAGTTCGTTATGAATTTTCTCTCGCCGGTTTCTTCTGGGTTATGAATTTTCCCTCCTCGATTTCTTTTTGGGTTATGAATTTTCTCTCATCGGTTTCTTTCTGGAAGCCCAAAGGGTACTTTAAAGAAAATTCAGGATAAAGGCAAGGAGATCCCCTCTCCCTGTACCTAGTACTCGTCCTGTGTTGAGGGCTTTAGTCGCTTTTTGAGTATCCCAAACAGGAGGGAAGAATATTTGGCATGTCAGCAAGTAGGGGCAGAAGTCTCTTATTTGTTTTTCGCCCTCTATCATTTGCGTCTCTTTTGCAAAGAATTTGGCAACCGCTTGATCTTGAACATGCAGAAAGTTTGGCAGCACATATGGCGGTCTCTTTTGCCACAAGAATTGGCATGTGCATCTTATATTGAGGGCGATTGTATGATTGCCATTAAGAAGTTGGATAATTTAAAATGAAGATTGGGCTGCAAATCGAAGTATTATAGAAGCAGTAAAAATTGCTAGGATGGGCCAACGTGCTACATTTCCTCTGTTCGGAAGAGAGGCAATGTGCCAGCTCATCGTTTGGCTCAATATGCCAAGAACATTACTCGTTACACAATTTGGTGAGGAACCGAATGGGGAAACAAGTGTTTCACTTTGAGATTTATTGGGTAAATGATGAGGATTATGGGGAGATTATTAAGGCAGCTTGGGCAGTAGGGGGAGGGGAGGAGTTGGAGAGGGTTTAAAGGCATGTGAAGCAAAGCTAAGCGTATGGGCATACTTGAAATTTCAGAGGGGTGTCGACGAATCTAAAGGACATTCGAGATAGTATCTTAGAGGGCACGACCACAATCTAGGGAGAGAATAAAAGAAATCTAAGTCCTATAGGGAGTGATGAGAAAAACATTAGAAGAGGAGGAATTAATGTTGAAGCAGCGGGGAAGAGTAGATTGATTAGAAGAGAATGATCGAAACACAGTTTTTCAAGCAAAGACAAGCCAAAGGAAAAAAGGTGAACACTATTATATAATCGGAGGATTATAACAGGGTAATCGGAAAGGATGAGGAGAATATTGCCTTGTGTGCCATTAGCTGTTTAGAGTGGATTTGCCACATGCCGCACCTTGACGTCCAAGATTATATTCTCAATGGTGTTGGTTTCCGAGTGACAAGACAAAGGAATGACAAGCAGATAGGGGAGTCCATTATTTTGGAAAATCAAAGTGCCCTTGTACTAGGAAGGCTAATTTCGGAAAATGTGATATTGGCTTTTGAACTCAACTACTCTTTAAATAATTTGGGGGAGGATGGTTTTTTTATTCTCAAGCTAGTTATGAATAAGTCATATAATCGGGTTGATTGGAATTTTCTTGAAAACATTATGAGGAGGCTGGAGTTTTGTGACTAGTTAGTGGAGTTCGTTATGAATTTTCTCTCGCCGGTTTCTTCTGGGTTATGAATTTTCCCTCCTCGATTTCTTTTTGGGTTATGAATTTTCTCTCATCGGTTTCTTTCTGGAAGCCCAAAGGGTACTTTAAAGAAAATTCAGGATAAAGGCAAGGAGATCCCCTCTCCCTGTACCTAGTACTCGTCCTGTGTTGAGGGCTTTAGTCGCTTTTTGAGTATCCCAAACAGGAGGGAAGAATATTTGGCATGTCAGCAAGTAGGGGCAGAAGTCTCTTATTTGTTTTTCGCCCTCTATCATTTGCGTCTCTTTTGCAAAGAATTTGGCAACCGCTTGATCTTGAACATGCAGAAAGTTTGGCAGCACATATGGCGGTCTCTTTTGCCACAAGAATTGGCATGTGCATCTTATATTGAGGGCGATTGTATGATTGCCATTAAGAAGTTGGATAATTTAAAATGAAGATTGGGCTGCAAATCGAAGTATTATAGAAGCAGTAAAAATTGCTAGGATGGGCCAACGTGCTACATTTCCTCTGTTCGGAAGAGAGGCAATGTGCCAGCTCATCGTTTGGCTCAATATGCCAAGAACATTACTCGTTACACAATTTGGGAGGAGACACCTCTAGTTTTCTTGGAGGCTTGTTTTCTCAATGTTGTAATCGAATCTTTTTGATAAACGAAACTCAGTTTGCTGTCAACAAAAAAGAAAACACGAGTAGTGTGCAACCAGACCTATTAACTGATCGTGCCATGACATACTTGGTACGTATAAGAAATTGCTCAAAATATACCCAATTAATTAGAGCCCTGTGTAGTTCGTGACATACCGATTTCGTATCATGATAAATTGTGTATTCACTGTCCATACCACTATCGTGTAATGTACGGAGAAGTTTGTGTCACTCGGTTGTGTTAACATGACATTCAGGTAAACTCGTTATGACCCAAAACTCGTAACGGGTCGATCCATTATGTGATAATTTCGTGTCGTGTCTCATTTTTTCAGGTGTCAACTTGAGCTAGTACAAGTTTTGACACTATAGTAAGAACCATTGTAATATCTATAAATAGCATGGAAGTGAAAATTCATTATATTATACTCTCTTTACACCATGCATCTCTACAACATCCACTGCAAAGAGCTTCAATTCATTGCAAGTGTTAAGAAACTCTTCAATTCATTAAATTTTGATGATTTCCAACAAATGTTCTCACTCATTTGACCATCTATAAACCCCTGAGACTAACTTCTCAAGAAATACTAAAGAACCTTTGACCGATAGCAAGCTCACATGCTAATTCACATCACACTACCTCATATATAATTTTTAGTTATGAAGCATAACTTATAGTTCATATGTACAACTCTTGCTGATTTCAAAATTATAAAATAACCTACGGAGATGCCATAGGGCACAAAACCATAAATTAACTACCCTACTTCCACACATTATGTCTCTTATCATCTCTTTCGAGTAACCCTCTTTTATTAAACTCAGTTAATTATATGAAAGATAAAAATCCTGGTGACATTTAAATGACAAGAAGTTGACAGGAATGAAGGAGAATGCTGCCTTCCAAGCAGGGGGGGAAGTCCTTCGAGATTGCCAGAGAGGGTGAGCGAAGTAATGCCTTCTTCAGGTTATGTGAGTGGGGAAGAGGTAATATGCAGGCAGCGTGAGAGCAGAGAAGTCCTTTGGCTCAGCTCATGCCTTAGGTTGGCATCCAAGCAGTCTGGTATCTTTTATACGAAAAGATGGTGCAAGTCTAGGGAGGTGACCGCATACACTGGTTCCACCAGAAAAGCATCGTGGTTCAACATAATTGTAAAAGGAGGACGGTCAAGAACTCATTTTCAGTTACCGGAGGAGGTTCACGGGATGGGTCGAAACTATGCCGGAGATGCGTTCAAGGACATGGAGCCCGTGGTCACATGTTTGGTTCCAGAGGGGATTAATGGAAGGGCTGGTAGACATCTCAGAAAATGGAAGGCCCAATGGGCTTGGTCGAGGGGGAAGGAGGCAATATACCAGTTAGGAGGGTGGCCATAAAAACTTGCCCACGAGCTGCCTCAATTGATCCATGGCCAACTTCGGCCATAAATGTTCCAAAGGATGACTTTCAGGAACAATTTGGTTGTTGAGGACGATTCGTGTCTCACAAGTGTGGAATTTTTTCAGAGAACATTGATGGGATGTGTGGGAAGCTTGGATACGTTGCCGCCGACAATTGACAAGTTGAAGATATGGGTTAATGGGAAGTGGAAGCCGGTGGCTGGGATCGAAGTCCTCAAATTGAAAGCATCTATCTTTCTATTTGTGTTCGCGACGGTTGAGGAGGCGGAGAGGGTCATTGAGGAAAAAATATTGTTTTTCCATTGTTCACCTATGTATTTACAGAGATGGCATCCCTTGGCGTGCTCAGTGCAGCCTCCGAGAGCAAATTAATATTCTTGGATCTAGGTTAGGGGGTCCCACTGCATCTGTGGGGCTTCTATACATTCCAGGCGATAGGGGACTACTATGGTGGGTTTGTGAAAGTGGATGAGGAGACTCATAATGGAGATGATATTAGATGGGCTAATAGTTTTATCAAGAGGAGGGAAGTCATTCCAACTCAAATGAAAATAACGGCAGGAGGTTGGGTTTACATCTTACATATTGAGGAAGAAACGCTGCATTGTTATCACGATGAGGTAGGGGAGGTGTTGTGACTTGCAGGTGGGGGGCAAAACCATTGCCGGTGGGGGGGCTCGACTTTTGAAAAACAAGCAAGGACAATGGGGAAGGTTAGCGGGGGGCTGCGACGAGGAGGGAGAAGTACCCACACTACTGTGTGGAGTAACCCAAAGACCCATGCGTTTTCTGAAGTTTCTGCTCGGGCAGCTGTTGGCAACCGAGAAAGTATGCTGGAGGAGGGAGGTGACATCAGTGTTTGTCAGGGGGGAAGAAACGAGGACGAATGTTTCGAAGTTAGGGAGAGCATGGGGAATGTCGGGCCTGCTGTTGGTGTGCAGGATAAATGGGTAGGGGACAGACGCGTTTTTAATGGGTTGGGTTTTAGTGGGGTGCTAGGGGGAGTTAAGTTTGATAGATGTGGGGAGATTGGAGGGGCTCTAGAATTAAAGTATGGAACAGCTTTAAACAATTGTAGAGAACTAGTGATATCTATTGAGAAGGAACAAAGATGCACACTAGTGACAGAGCAATATGGGGAAAAAAATAAGTGTGTCACATGATATTTTGGGGAGGCAAGTGGAGCGAATGGTTTTCCCCAAAAAAGGGGAGCTTGTGGAGTAAATTTGTGGAGACTTGTGTCCAATTTAAAAATATTAGGACCAAGTTTTTATTCAGGAAAGGTGTTCAAAAAGGGATTTTATTGATAAATATCAAGGCTAAAGGTGAGAAAACTGAACAGAGATTGTTATTGGGGCATATCAATAAGAAATTATGAGGAAGTAGGGGTGATTGGAGATAGTCTTTGCGAGTCAAGTTTGGCCATCATCCTAGCGGAGGATAGAAAACTTGTGCAAGAAGTGTGTTATTTAGAGGGTGGGTACATTGGGGAGGGTTGTGTGGAGGGGTCTCTCACTGTGTTTGGTCCAGGAGAATCAAGCGGTTAGGGAGCGGGATTAGTTAGTCCTACAGTCGTCAACCATACGGAGAAGGTAGGGGGAGAGGAGGGAGGCATCTCTTGGGAGTGGCTGGATAACAATTTGTGGGTAGAAGTGAAGGTTTCGGGTACAGGAATGCCGATTGAGGGGATGGGAAATTTGTCTAGAGAAAATGGTGGGGAGGCGGGAGTGAGGGGGTGAGTCGGAAGAATGGTGGAGAAGAGGTCAGGGGACTTTAGCAAGTTTGTACAATTCTCAAATACGAGGAAAAACAGGAGGCACTGAGGTTGTTCAAAAGGAGGAGGAATTTGTGGAGGACAGCAAGGTGAGGTGGAAATTAGGCGGTTTTATGAGTAATTGTACACAGAAGAGGAAGAGTGGAGACCCTTGATCGACGGGTTAGAGTTGGGAAATATTTCCGGGGATGAGGCTGAGATGTTGGAGGGGCCGTTTTTAGAAGAGGAGATTGTTCAGGATCTTATGACGAGCAGGGACAAGGCGCCTAGGCCGGATGGGTTTACTATACCATTCTTTCAGCATTGTTGGATCGTGGTGAGTGAGGATGTGATGGCATTTTTCGGAGAGTTTCACAAGAGCAAGAAGTTTTTGTGAGGTTTAAATGCTACATTCTTAACCTTGATTTCTAAGAAGGCGGGGTAGGTTGACGTCAAAGACTTTAGACCTATCAGTCTGGTGGGGAGTGTGTATAAGCTTTTAGCCAAGGTGTTGTCAGGCTAAGGAAGGTGATTGAGCCTCTCATTTCAGAAACCCAAAATGCTTTTATGGGAGGTAGGCAGATTCTGAATGCAGTTTTGGTGGTGAACGAATGTATAGAATCTAGTGTGAGAAGTGGGGACCTTGGTATTGTGTGTAAGCTAGATATTGAGAAATCATATGATCATGTTAATTGGGAATTCTTGTTGTACTTATTGGAGAGGATGGATTTTAGGGAGCAGTGGTGCGGGTGGATGAAGTGTTGTATTTCTACTATTAGGTTTTCGGGACTCCGGAAGTATTTTTTCAGAGCTCAAGGGGGCTCCATCAGGAGGACCCTCTAAAACCCTTTCCTATTCATCTTGGTGATGAAGGTGTTTAGTCGAACGATGGAAAGAGTGGTGGAGGTCGAGTTTATTAGCAGGTTTTTTATTGGCGCCTGAGGCGCCAATATTGTTCGAGTTCCGCACCTATTGTTTGTTGATGATACAATCATATTTTGCGACGCACATGTGGGGAAGGTGAGGGTTTTGAGATTATTGTTTCTTTGCTTCGAAGTGGTGTCGGGGTTACACATTAGTGTAGAGCAATAAGAGGTGATCTCGGCAGGGGAAGCGAGAATGTGGGATATTTAGCAGAGGTAGTAGGGTACAAGGTGGGATCTCTTCCCTTATCTTGTCTTAATCTCCCGTTGGGGGCTCAGCTCCAATCTATAGCTATGTGGGATCCGGTCCTAGAGAGAGTTAAGAAAAGACTATCGGGGTGGAAGAATGGCTTTCTCTCTAAAGGGGGGAGGCTGACTATGATCAAAAGTGCTCTTTCGAGGATGCCGGCCTACTTCATGTCTATTCTGCCTTTGCCAGCCTCTATATGAAATAAGTTGGAAAAGATGATGATGGACTTCTTATGGAAAGGGACGGCAGACGGATTCAAGCATTGTTTGGTAAGTTGGGAAGAGGTTTGCACGCCAATTGAGGTGCGAGGGAGGGGGGGAGTTTACAAAAATTTTAACAAAAGATTTGCTAGGTAAATGGTTGTGGATATTTCCTAGAGAGGAGAACATGTTGTGGAGGAAGGTGGTGGTGGCTAGGGAAGGAGTCAACCACTCCAAATGGGCCTGAATATGGGTCGCTTTGTGTACGGGTAGGGTTGTGGAAGCATATCGTGAAGGGATGGGGGGTGGGAGTTTTCTCGACACATAGCATTCCAACTAGGGAACAGGGCCAAAATTAGATTTTGGAGGTCACTTTGGAGGAGCGCTTTCCAGGGATGTTCCGCATTGGAGGAGATAAGGAGGGTGGGGTGGCACACGATAAGAGAATGGCAGGAGAACATATGATTTGGGACCCCGACTTTAGGAGACCGAGGATAACTTGAGGAGGCGGAGGCGGAAGGATTTTTTGTCTGGCTTGAAATGTCTCCAATCCTAGGGGGATGGGAGGATGAGCTGACATGGGATCCAGGTAAGAATGGGGTATTCACGGTTAAAAGCTTCTACACAGTTTTGAGGAAGTTGGATAGGATGCTTTACCCGTGGAATAAGGTGTGAAACACAAAGTCTCCTCCTAAAGTAGCCTTCTTCATGTGGACTGTTGTTAAACAGACAATTGTAACATTGAATGGTATGTAAAAGAGGGGTTATAAAATGGTTAGTCGGTGTTAGTTACGTTTGGAGGCGGAGGATACCACCAACCACTTTCTCCTGCATTGCTGGGTGACGAGGGGAGTATGGGATGCCTTTCTTTCTATTAGTAGGGTTCATTGGGTTATGTCGTCAACAATTAGTGATTTACTAGCAGCACGCCAATTTCTCAAAGGATTGAAGGGGGAGAGGAAGGTGTGGAGGATGGTCCCTCATTGCATCTTTTGGATGATATGGCTAGAGAGAAATAGGATATGTTTCGATGGTTGAGTGTTTAGCTCTCAGATATGTATTCCTAAGTTCCTTGCTCGTTTGGCATAAAAAGGACCCTTCACTGACTTTCTGGCAGAGTTACATAAGATATAGTTGCGTGGTTGATTGTTTGTTGTAAGTTTTTGTTTTCTTTCGCATTTTTTGTTCTGGTATACTTCATGTAAATGGGTTTCCACATCCTAAACGGGTTGTTTCTAATGACATTTTACTTATAAAATACTTTCCAGAGTTTTTCTTTTTGGTAAAACGTGGGCATCTTTGCAGCTATACATTGTGCTTTGTACATTATACATTTTACTAAAACGTTTTTAGGAGTTTTCTAATTTAGTTCCTAACCAACAATATTTTTTGGTTTAGCTTAGTGACATAATTTCTTGGCACTACTCATCCGGTACACATGAACTTAACACGTGTATATTACAAAAATTCGTGTATATATTATAAAATTCCACGTACATAATACATTTTCCAAAAAAGACGATGTACACATTAAAAAATTTAATGTATACATTTATAAAAATTGGGAATAAATTAAACGTGTCATTGACCAAAACAAATTTGGAAAATTAATGTTTAGTTACTAGGAGCTAAGTGTGTTTTGCGCTTGGTCCACCTTATATTTTTCCTTTTCAAAAAGTCATCTGTCTATTTTTTTGACAAATTTTTTCTGAGTTTAGAACAAAAGAAAAAAGGGCGTTTGTGAGTGTTTTATATGGTGAGAATATTTGGAACAAAATAAAAAGATTTAAACTAAACGTTAATTAAAAAAATAAAGAGGGACTTTCCATTGAATAACCGAAAACAATTACCAACAATGGAGTTTAGCCTAAAAAACCGATGTTTTTTTGTAAAAGTATCTTGTCATACGTGTTTAAAACATGTACAGGGCAAACCTAGTGCACGAGGCTCCCGCCACTGCGGGGTATTTGGGGGGGGGGGGGTACATTACCCCGCATATGCAGAGAGACTGTTATCGCAACTCGAACCTGTGACCTCTAAGTGACAATGGGGCAACTTTACCGTTGCTCGAGGTTCACCCCTTAAAACATGTATCTTACCCAAAATATAAAATATAAGTAAACTGTACATTTTGGTAAGACTTATAAATCGTAGAGGTGTGAATTCGTGTTTTTGTGACGGGTTTCGTCCCAATACGACCTGACAAGGATTTTTGGGACACAAACACGACACGATTTTGTGATTTATTACCTACCACGAACACTACCCGTATAGAATACAAATAACACAATTGCTTAAGTTTTATACCCAATTAGATAAAAATGACCACGATAACCGGAATAAAAACACGATTGACGCGACACTATACCACGACAAACACCACTCATAATTTTGACACGAACCGACATGAAAGCAACAAATCGTATCAATTTCGGTTTATTTAGTGTCATGTTTTCGTGTCATTTCTAAAATTGACAACCCTAATATATCACACAATTTGCCAAGTATAGCACTATAATGAGTTATATTAACATGTGAATATATAATTATGAACAATTGATAGATTACCACATATTTGTAGTTATTTAACACAAGGACCACACATTCCTAACAAATTCTGAAAAACTGATAAATCGACTAAAAATATTGTAGGCATGTCAGTGTGTGTATATGTACACATCCATATAGAAAGATAACAGATACATTAGAGAAAATTGGATAATGAGATTTTGAATAACAATGAAACTAGGGTATAAGATAAGGAGGTTACCTCCTAAACAAATCCGCAAGCCTCTTCTTTTATTGTCTGTATTGGAGATTGGCTCTGTAAAAAGTAAGAAAATAGACGTTTTTTTTTGTATTTAGTAGGTGTCATTTTGATTAAATAAAAGCAGTTGGTTATACAGTGAAATTATCAAGCTAAAAAATACAGGAAAAAATCAAACAAACTAGAATACCTGATGGACCACTAGGCTTAATGAGAACAAAAACCTATGATGTATTGATACAGACCACCAGCACTAATTGGAAAATACTATTATACATTGCAAACAATTCTTAACAAACTCTTCACTTCATTATATTTTAGTATTTTCCAGCAAATTTTATGAGTCATTTGGCCATGTATAAACTTATGACTAGTGCTATACGTACCAAATTTTTACACCGTGTTTGTGTACCAAGTGCATTAACATGTTGTACATACATTAGGTGTACAACACAGTAATGCACTTGATATACAAAACTTGGTATAAGAACTTGGTACGCATATCATTTACCTAAACGCACAAAGCTAAGACCAACTTCTGAAGAGATACAGAAGAACCTTAGACCGATAATCTCGATAGCAAACTCACATACCAATTCAATTATTCTACGTCATATAATCTTAAACTATAAAGCACATTGTCGGTCCTGAGTTTGATAAAAATTGACAAGACCCAGTCTAAAAATTGTATAAAAAAGGAGTCCTCAACATATAAGTAATAACAAATAGACCAACGGGGGATCCTTTGTGATCATCTACTTAGCACATGCTCAAGACCGCCCCTGATAAAGCATAACCAGAAGTTCATACGAACAACCCTTATTGGTTTAATATTATAAAATAACATCCGGAGCTGCCATAGGGTGCAAAACTATAACTTAACTACTCTAGTTCCACTCATTATGTCTCTTATCATCTCTTTTGAGGAACCCTCTTTTATTAAACTTCGTTAATTATATGAAAGACAAAAATCCTTGCGATAGTTATTTATAAAATATTACATTTACCCGGTAAAAAGTTCATATATTTAGATTCCTTTGATGTTAATCCCTCACCTCAGCTTTACAAAATGAAACCTAAATTTACCCAAAATATATTGATGTGAGACTGTTATGTACTATTAATTACAGAGGCTATATATTACAAGTTACCATATGTACTTACCTAACTTTACTTTCAAACACAGACAACAAGAGATACGTTTGAAAGTTTTTCATTTTGGGAAAACGTAAGCATTAAACAACCATACATTGTACTTTGTACACTGTACATTTTAGCAAAATAGTTTTGGAAAGTTTTCCATTTTAAAGTCGACCAGTAATATTTTTTGACTTTAGCTCACCTACATATTTTTTGGGACTATGGTCCCTCATCCCGTATATACAAACATAACACGTGTATATTACAATAATCCTTGAATACATCATAAAACTTCCAGCACAAATTACTAATTTTTCCAAAAAAATTACAAAAAGATCATTTTCACATTAAAAATTGAGTATACAATAAGGGTGTACTTAGCCTTCTGATGATTAATGTTTAGTCCTAGGAGGCAATTACATTTTGCACTTGGTCCACCTTTAGGTTCCAAAAAGTCCATTGTCTATTTATTTGACTAAGTTTTAAAATTTGGAATAAGAGTGTTTGTGAGAGTTTTATAGAGTGAGGGACTTTGGGAACAAAATAAAAAGATTTGATCAACATGTTAACTAAAAAAATAATGAGACTGTCGTTGAATGCCCCAAAAAATTTATCCCCAAAACTGAGATTTTTTTTGTAAAAGTATCTTGGAATCCATGTTTAAGAAATGTACCTCACCCAAAATGTAAAACATAGGTAAGTACACCATACATTTTGAGGGTGGTAATTCTTATTTTTGGGTCGGGTTTTGGATCGATACGACTTGACAAGGATTTTGGGCCAACATAATTGTAACGAACATGACACAAACACGACTAACATGATTTCGTAAATTTGATGCTCAATTATACAGAGTAGCCCCAAAAAACACGATTGACACAATAACACGACTAACACCACTCATAATTTGGACAGAAGAACAAAACGAATGCAACAGATCGTATCATTTTCAATTTGTCCAATGTTATGTTTTCGTGTCATTTCTAATATTGATGACCCTAATATATCACATAATTTGCCAACTATAGCACTATAATGAGTTATATTAACATGTGAATATATAATTATGAACAGTTGATATATTACCACATATTTGTAGTTATCTATGAAGCACGGACTCGTAATACGCGTTTCGACACGTAACGCGTGATTTTTTCAAAAATTAGGATACGACACGTTAGGATAAGTAAAATATATAATATATTTAAATATATATATATTGATAAAATGAAACATATTTTTTCCATAAAATACATCATTAGAGCATTCTTAACATGAAATTAAGAAAATGGACCATACAAAACAAAATTCAAATACACTTTAACGTTAAAAATCACAAAATAAAATAAAACCACCATTACATGTCCCAGCGTGTCTGCAGCATATTGGAGCGCGCACATAATACGTGTTTCGACACGACACGTGATTTGTGGATTCCGGGAGAGTATCCACAAATCATAGGTATTATTTAACACATGGACCACACATTCCCAACAAATTCTGGAAAACTGATAAATCAACTAAAAATATTGTAGGCTTGTCAGCGTATGCATATGTACACAGCCATATAGAAAGATAATAGATACATACAGAAAATTGCATAATGAGATTTTGAAGAACAATGAAATTAGGGTATAAGATAAAAGGTTACCTCATAAACAAATCCGCAAGCCTCTGTGTTGGAGATTGGCTCCGTAAAAACTAAGAAAATAAACGTTTTTTTTTTGTATTTAAAGTAGAGATTGCGTGCTGCCAAGCAAACGTGCAAGTTTGTTTCGTACTAGTTGACTATGTATTACATCACATGTAGGTTAGTTAAAATGAAGAGTTTATTATATACGGGTTTCTTATGAAAAGAGTTTTTTACTATTAACTTTTTGACCATTAAATAAATTATATTTAAAAAAAAAATCTTAACTTTTTTTTTTTAAATCAATTATCTTTATCGGAGAAGTTACATAAGTGGTTGAACTTTTTTTTCATTCTATTTTTAATTTTCAAATGATCACAACTTTTTATTGACAAATCGATTTTTCACAAAATTATTATTTTTGAAATCCCCTCGCCGAGATTAATCAAACAAGATCCATGATGCTTATAAAATTTTAAAAACAAAATTACACAAAACGGTAAACTTTACTGTATGCATTAGAAAATGAAATAATTTTTTATCTGTGACATTTTCAAAAACAGTAATATTTACTTTGTTAATATTATACAGACAATGAAATTTACAGTGTTTTCAAGAAAATTTTACCCATGTATTTATTAAACAAGAGCCACGGAGTACATAATATTTCAATGAAAAAAATTAGACAAATAGTAATATTTACTGTGTACACATTTAAAATATAATTAATTAACGATTGAATAGTTAACGGGGCTTAATAAAAAAAAATCTGAAAATGGGAATTACATATAATAATGCATATTAACTCGGTTATCACATTTGTTGTTATTATTAAATAATAATACAAACAAATTGGTTAAATAAATCGCTCAAATAATCTATCCCCCCCCCCATATATATATATATATATACATATATATATATATATATATATATATATATATATATATATATATATATATATATATATATATATTGAAAAAAAGACACTTATTTTTTATTTAACTCATTTTGTCGCTCAAACACCCATTTATCCAATATTTTCTTATTTTTAAAGGTTTGAGCCAACGGCACCCCATGCCACCCCTACTCTCCCCAAACCGAAACTCCGGTTGATCCAAAGGCCATTTATTCAATATTCTCTTATTTTTAAAGGTTCGCGCACCCAATCCCCAACACCACTCACATCCATTGTCGACGACCTTCATCAGAGCTTCGTTTTAGGATGGGTAAGGATAGTATGGGGTGCCGATGGCGCGAACTTTTAAAAATAAGAGAATTTGATTTAAATGAGACTTTGATCCACTAGAACTCCGATTTTGGGTGAGTATGGGGTGGCATTAAGTATCGCTGGCACGGACCTTTAAAAATAAAAGAATATTGGATAAATGGGTGTTTGAGCAACTAAATGGGCTAAATTAAAAATAGATGTCTTTATATAAGATATTCTCAGGTGCGAACCAAACCGTGCGCACCCGGTGTGAACTTTGTCCTGTTCCTCACGTGGTCCCCTCGTGGTCCTTAAAGACATTTTGTATTTTCTTTAGATGGTCCTCCTCTTATTTTATATGAAACCCTTATTTTAAGACTAGATATTTAAAAGATTTATAGTTTGGACCCAAATTAGTATCAAGACCTTAAGAAATTTAGAAACTCACCGAATTCCGACCAAACCCCTAATTTTGGTATCAAAGTCATAAGACGCTCCTTTTAGACTTTAATTCCCTTGGGATTATCCCTCGCATTTACCAAGATATTTTTGGAACCAACCCAAACTATCATCCCATACCCATAACTGATTTAGACCTAGTAGGTTATTTAACCTCTCACATAGACGGTTGTTCACACATTGAACATATCCCATCTAAACACGCAGACAGTATACAAGTCACTGATAGTGCTATTAATAGCATAATAAACCAAAATAAGTGTATACTCCTTATATTAAGACAATTAATAAAAGACACTCAAACCTTAGAAACAAAGATAAAAAAAAATATCTCTGAAAGACTATTAGAAATAGATAATCAAATCCCAATAGAATTAGTACAAGTGTTACAAGAAATAAATATTAAGACTAATCATATAGAAGTCCTTAACAAAGATATTTTAGAAATTAAGACTTTAATTAAAAATCAAGGCAGTAAGTTAATTAAACTTACTAAAGAACAAGCTGTAATGCCCCGTAATTTTATGGCTTTTAATTATGAGATTAATTAAAAGAAATTGCTTTTAATTGTGGGATTAATTAAATTAATTTGGGATGGAAATTAATTCGAATTTAAATATCTAGCGAGACGAGAGTTAGTATTTAAATACGATGATAATGTTGAATATTACTGAGTGATTATGGTAATATGTGATTATTGAATTTATTAAAATTGTCGTGAGTTGAAAATACGACAGTTTCGGTAACTTAGTTGGGACGCGCGTGTCAGTCGTGTCAGGACCCAATTTAATAGATTTAAAAGTATTTTATTTGTATGTCATCCGTATGAGCATTTTGAGTGCGTCAACATGTCCGGAAGGGTCGAGATAGTCAAAAAATACTAGTTGGGGGTTTAGTTTGGGTCCTGGGATATTTTTAGGTATAACCGACAACCCGGGAGGGTATTTTAGTCATTCCTATATTTGGTGAATAGTAACCCACGAATTTTAGACTGATGATATCAACCAACACTTGAGTCCCTTAGGGTTTCACAACCAAAAATCATAAACGGCCATTAGAGAGGAAGAGAAAGAAGTTTCTAAAGGAGAACCACCACTTAGAGGCCTTTGGCACCACCGTCACCACCACCGGATAGATCGGAAAGCGAGGATCATCCCCATACCGTCTGCTTCAAAGGACCAGAATCTCTAATTCAGGCAAGTGATTTATCTTGCAATAATTTATGGCATATACTTTACATGATAGTTTAGGTTTGATGTCAATTTATGAATAATGGCAAAAACATGAATTTGGAGACTTAATAATTAATTTTGGGTAGGTTTGCATATAGTGGTGCTTCTGGAAATGTTTGATGAACGAAATTATAATTTAAGGGTTAAGAATCATGAAATTTAATTGAGGATTATGATGATTATGGAAGAAACAGTGAAGAATTAGGGTTGTAGTGAAATTCATGACTTTTAATCCAAGAAGACAAGGTTCTATGATAGTTTGATGATTCTTGAACTTTAAAACTTGTACAGATATGTTGGTTTAATGATTGGTAAACTTTCTTGGGAGATTGGCACGTTGTAATGGAGGAGTTGGGGTGTTAAAATGGTAAAACCCGTAACTGTTAAGGAAATTCTGGGCAAATACCTGCTTGATCGATCGATCGACTCAAGAATGTCGATCGATCGACCCCTTTTCTTCGATCGATCGACCCCTTTTGATTTTTAGTAATTATTTTCTTTTAAGGTTTAACGAAAATTCCAAATCCGCTATTGATTCTTAGGGTGATTAATATAATATTGTGGGACTTAGTTAAGGTCAGTAGGGTCTTAGTTATTACCCGAAAAAATGTTATAACTTATGAGATTGAGCGTTATAATTACAAACGGTTACCGAGTGAGGACGGTTTGAGATCTTTCGATTTTAGGACTAAAAGTGGAATGAAAGATAATTTAAGGGATTTTATATTTGCTGAGACAACCTTAGGAATAAATGGGAGACCTAGTATTCACTTGGGATAGGTATAGGTACCCGAGTCCATATGACGACACTTGTCGCGTTAAATAAATATTACGTAGAATATCCGGAACGTAAATATTGTGGGTGAGACTTAATATATAGGGGAGATGTATACCTATATTGAAATTTGTATATATACTAGTTGTGTGATTTTCTAGTATATGAATTATTGTGTGTATAACATACCTACTGTGGTGACAATTATTATTCAGTAGAAACAAATAAGAGAAGCGCAATCACCAAGTAAAGTGAGAAATATAAAATGCCAATCACACAACAAGAGATGTACGTGGTTCAGCTAAAATGCATACGTCCACGGTGGTGCAGTCAGTATTATTTCTATATACTCTGGAGAGCGATTACAGAGAATACAGTACGTGTCTTATGCCCCAGACCTAGGGTTTATTATATACATGTTATTTTCATGGAGTGGGGGTGTTGGACTCCCCCACGTTCCCCATCTTCTCCTGGAACACCTCTTTACGAGAGCATGGAAAAAGACCAAGTCATAACCGAATTAATGTCATGGTATGAAGGGTGTGGACTTTGGTCCTGCTTCAATTGGGCTACTCGTCCAGGCCCGTTATTCTTAATCTGTGTACCCACAATTGCTCCTAAGTTTGTTGGGCCACAATTTTGGGCTCAATAAATTTAAATGATTTGTCATAATGGCTTCTTTGTACATCGTGCAACTCTTCTCAAAGTTTGAGGACTGAATTAGGTGGCACTTGCTTCGTGTTCTGCGCACGATGATTAGTAACATTCAAAAGTTATTCAGAGCAGTCATTTCACAATCGCCGCTTCAAGCTTCTCAGTATTCTTTAATTTTCTGCGAGCTCTAGCGATTCACGTTCTCTTCTCCCGGTCTTCATTCTTTTCTCTTTCGATCTTCTTCGTCACTTGGGCTTGTGATTCCTCATCGTTCAAGTCAAACTTCCATTTTGTAAGTCTCTTGTGCTTTCTCTTTGTGTTTTCTCTTTGAATTTGCAGTTTTAGGGTTTCCAAATGGCAAAGATTGGTAATAGATCAGTGTCGGAGTTTAGGAACTTTTACAATATCCCGGAGTGGGTAGATATTGAGTGCGCCTCTCCCCCTAGAAATGTTAGAGAGATATAAGGTGCCCATTGGATTCACGTCTTGTTGCTTTCCCAAGGGGGGCTTAATTTTCCTCCAAACAACCTATTCTTGCACTTCTTTGGTTATTTCAACATTGTTCCTGCATAGTGTTCTCCCAATATTTGGAAGATAATCAATGGCGTCTATAGAATTAATTAGTTATATGGTACCAAATTAGGGCTCGCCGAGGTCTGCTTTTGCTATTCCATTTCTCGAACTAGTTCTGGTGTCCTCTATCTCAAAGCCAGGAGTCCTGACAGGGTATTAGTAGTAAACCTACCTGCTTCCCATAAGGACTATTGGCAAGATGGCTTCCTTACTAGAAATTGGCAGTTTTCCTCCCAGACTGAGCGGTCGAGGTCTGATAGGTTCTCTATTCCCTTTTATGGGGAAGAGTATATAGGTAGTCTTTGCTCTGTTCTTTCAATTTCTTTACTGATTTGTGATCTTTCTAATTCTTTCTTGCTTTTTCTTTAGTGAGGTCGAAGAACCTAGAACCTGCCCTCAGTGAGGTCCGGCTTTTAGAGTTGCTCAAGGCTTGGAATATTAGGGAGATTTTGGCTCACGGTGAACATCCCCGATCTACCGCTTTTCTGCTCGAGTACAAGAATATTGGATCCAGCTTTATAGCGAGGCCTGTGGACAGTATTCCTGAGTTTGACACTGCCGAGGAAACTACTGCTGATCCTATCCAGTTGGACGAGGAGGAGAGAAGTTCTGGGAGTGATATCAGAGGAGGTGCTGCAGGTGGGGTTGGTGAGGAGAGATCTAGTGGTGATAGTTCTGATTCAGAAGAGGTTTCTGAAGCCTGAGAATATTCGAGCTCGTCCAGCAGCTCTAGCGAGGAGATGGTGCCACCAAGGAAGAATTTGATCCGGGATGACGATCATATACTCCTCGCTCAGAGGTCGAAGAAGCAGAAGTCCAGTACTGGGGTTGTTGCCACTGGCTCTTGGATTACTACTCAGGAGTAGGAGAGGAGGAGGAAAGAAGAAGAATAGATGAGAGAGAGGAAAGAAAGAAGATAGAAGAGAAGAAAAAGATGGAGGAGAAGAAGAGAATGGAGAAGGAGAAGGAGAGGGAGGAAGAGAGGAGAAAAATGGAATCGAGGACGAAGGCTGGGCAGGCGTTAGTCCTTGTGTCCGCCCTGCCTGAGGGGGCCTCAGTTGTCATTTCTCCTCAACTGGCCCCTGCACTGCTCGAGAGGGTAGTCCTTCCTGTGAATCGCCAAAGGGCAATGGGGTCTCATCAATTGGCTCTGTAAGGTAGTCAGAGGCTAGCCTTGGTATAACCTTTTCTTTTCCTTTCTCTCATGCTTTGATGAATTTTAGTTATTTCCTTCTTCTGACATCTTCTTTTATTTGCAGTTTGTGACCGACTTCGCCATAATCTATCGCTCTCGCGACGAGCTGGTGAACAGGAGCAGCGAGCTTGAGCAGTAGAATGCTGCCCTGAAAGTGAGGGGCTCACCAATTCCAACTGAGAGAGGGATGCAACAGTTAAAGAGCTGAACGAACTGAGGCAAGCCTATGACTTGTTTGCTCGAGCAAGTTGGCCATTACAGAGGAGAACAAGGTGATGACTGAGAAGCTGAAGGAGAAAGAGTCTCAGGCAGCCACCATTAAGGAGGACTCATATAACTCTAGGTGGGCTGCTGCATATGAAGACGTTGAGGTTCAGATAGGCTATATCAGCCGTCTAAACTTCAAGAAAGGCTGGAACAAGGCCCTTATAGTTACTGGTGTCGATGTTGCCTCTCCTTCATTCGACGAGCACGACCCAGGTCTAAAGTTAATTATGGATGAAGTCCCTGCCCCAATTACTGAAGGAGTTGATCATGCCTCCCAGACAGTTCTTACTGATGCTCCTCCTGCTCAGGCGATAGAGGTTATCCCTACTGAGGGAGGTGCTTCTACTGCTGTTGATAAGGGGAAGCAGCCATCATCTTCTGAGCAGCCTGAGGTCGCTAGTTGATTTTACCCTTAGGGTTACTTTTGTATCTTTGCTTGTATTTTTCCTTTCTGCTGCTCGATGTACTCTGATCCTTATTAATGAAATGAAAAGTTTTTCTTTCCCCAGTGCACTGATTATTTTTTCTGTACCACTTCTTTATGGCCTGTAGTTGGTTAATGTGGATGACTATATACCAGCCACTTCTCAATTGGGAAGAATGATCGGTCCTAATGTAAGCTCTGAGGTTCGTCATACCTTTGTGAGGATTTGTAAATCACTGCGATTGAGGAATAAGCGTTTCATAGAGCAGACCAAGCTCGTCGTGAAACTGAAAGACAGGCTCCAAGAAATGAAAGAGGTCGGAGCCTCAGTCCAGGAAGAGGTGAATACTCTAAGAGCAAGGCTTCTAGATGCTTCTGAGATCAATCAGGTTGAAGAAATTCTTCAGCAAGAGAATGAGGCTTTGAGGAGGGAAGTCTCACAACTCAGGGAGAATGCGCCGAGCATCGCTCCTACAGTGTTGTGAGGCTCCTCCTCGTCGCGAGCTGGGGTTGGACCAATCGATGTTCATTCAGTGCTGTGAGGCTCTGCCCCGCCAATCGTTCCACGAGCCAGTAGAAACGCAAGGGGTTCATCTAGGGAAATGGAAAAGCTTCGAGGGGATATTCAACGAGCATATGTGATTGCTGCTGGGCTTCAGAGGGACGTCACCCGATTGAGGCATCTGTTTAAAAAAGGACCTCGACGAGTATGGGCCGGAGGTTACAACCAGGGTTGGCTAGATGCTTCAGAGTTTGAAGAGCTCACCTTCATTAGGGGGTGGTTGGGTGTCTTGAGGGAGCTGCAAGTTCTAATGAACTCGATGCTCTGGTATCGACATGAGATCTTTCCTTCCTCCCTGATTCCTAACCCCTTCCGGAGAGATGATCAGTGGATCCCCATTGATGTCATCTCTCGGCAGCTACTGGAGTCGGATGCGAATGAAGTCGAGGAGGAGCTGGCCCCCATCCTGATGACGGTCGAAGAGCTCAAGTGACTGATTATCTTGTTCGGAGGCCTCGACCCCATTAAGATTTTTAGCAGTAGTAATCCAGTGTATGAATGTAATGAAGCGATGTAATTTTGATGTCTTGGGCGAGCTCGCCGACTAAACATGCATTGTATTTATTGTAAATGTGATGAATAAGTATAAAATTTATGTTTTGGGCGAATTTGCCGACTAAACAATTGTCTTATATTTTCCATATCTTTGTTCAATAATCTTGAGCCTCTCTTGGCTGACTAGATTTGTAAATTTGCATTATCAAGTAAGTGTCCCTCCAGTCCAGTATGCTAACGAGATACCATTCTGCCCCACTTTACCTTTTAGGTTGTGTCGTCACACTCTCTTAGGCCTAAGTGTGACAATTGGCAAGGACACACCTGGTGTTGGATGTTCTATCCGATCAGGATTTTATTCAACCAAACATAGTTTGGTGACCAATTTTAACTTGGTCATATTACCGAAGGGTCTCCTGTAGGGCTTCATATATTTCCAGGGGAAATGCTAAGAGGTCTTTCGTGTTTCATAACGAAAACCTGAGGAGGGCCATCTCCCTACTACAGTGTAAATGACCAATGTGCCTGTCACTTGGAAAAGGTGTGTGGGGTTGTAAAGTTCATACATTGGTTAACTGATACTTCGTAGAATGCAATTGTCAAACGACTTTTATTAATGACAAGAAAAATGAACTTCCAGTTCCATAAGTAAAGAACAAAAGAAGAGTCTTAAATAAACTTCCAGCTTCATAACTAATCAAAAGAAGAATTTAAAAATAGAATTTCTTGAGATTGGTTGCATTCCATGCTCGGGGTATCTCTCTGCCTTCCAGCGTTTCTAAATGATAGGCGCCTTGTAGATTATCTCTTGTTATCTTAAATGGTCCTTCCCAGTTTGGCCCTAGCTTGTCGTCTGATGGTTTTACTGTGCTGCCGAGGACTTTCCTTAGGACGTAGTCCCCAACTCGAAATGCCCTCGAGTTGACCTTCTTATTATATTGCCTTGCGAGCTGTTGCTGATAGCTCGCTAGTTTTACTAGGGCTAGCTCTCGGCGCTCATCAGCTAGGTCGAGATCAACGAGCAATGATGCATCATTATGGCCCTGGTCGATAAGGCTGGACCTCATTGTTGGTAAGCCTGCTTCTAATGGGATGACTACTTCCATTATATATGTCAATGAAAATGGGGTTTCCCCGGTTGCTCGTCGTGGAGTGGTACGGTAGGCCCATAGAATATGCGGTAGTTCATTTACCCATAGGCCTTTGGCTCTCTCTAATCGTTTCCTTAATCCGTCGATCTCCATTTTATTGGAATCCTCGGCTTGGCCATTGCTCTGAGGATAGGCCACCAAGATGAAATGGTGTCTGATTCCATGCTCATCGCAGAAAATCTGAAAGGAGCCACTCTCGAACTGCGTTCCATTATCAGTGATGATCCTCCTGGGTATGCCAAAGCGGGTGATTATATTTTTCCATATGAATCTTATCATATCTGCATCTCGAATGTTCGCTAGGGGTTCCGCCTCGATCCATTTGGTGAAGTAGTCAGTTGCGACCAATAGATACTTGCGATTGCCGACAACGGTAGAAAGTGGTCCTACAATGTCCATTCCCCATTGGGCGAATGACCATGGGCTGAAAAGTGATTTTAGGTCGCTAGCAGGTTGATGGACCATATAGGAATGAAGTTGGCATTTCTCACACTTGCGAACATATACCGCAGAATCCCTCTGCATATATGGCCACCAATAGCCTTCCTTCATTGCTCGGAAAGCCAAAGACCTTCCTCCCATATGGCTTCTGTAGATTACCTTGTGAAGTTCGTGTAGAACTTGCTCGACATCCCTCGGGTGAACACATTAAAGGTAGGGACCGAAAAACGATTTCTTATATAGCTTGCCCTCAGGAGATAAGTGAAAGCGAGCAACTTTGACTCTAATCTAGTGAGCAGTCTTCTTATCGGTTAGAAGTGCGCCATCATTTAAATAGTCCCTTAAAGGGTCCATCCAACTGGGTGCTGATTCAATTTGGAGCGCATGTTCCATGGTTGATGGTTCATCATCACGGTTAATGGTTGAACGAGCGAGAAAGTCGATGGGGATTGTTCGTTTTAAGTCGAAATTGATTGTCGAACTCAGGGCTGCTAGGGCATCAGCATGGCTATTCTGCCCTCTAGAAAACTGCTGGACACTAACTTTCTCGAAGTTAGCCATTAGCCTTTTTGCTAAGGCGAGGTAGGCTGCCATTCTTTCATCTTTTGCATTGTAGTCTCCACTTATCTGATTGGAAACTAATTGAGAATCGCCGAACACCTGTAAATGCTTTGCTCCCAAAGTGTGTGCCTTCTGGAGGTCGGCTATCAATGCCTCATATTCTGCTTCATTATTGGAGGCTGTAAATCCAAGCCCGATTCCTTGTTCAAGGATTGTATCCTCTGGAGTGATGAGGATAATGCCTATTCCTGCCCCCTTTGAGTTGTAGGCTCCATCAACGAATAATTTCCAAACTCCCTCTGTCGCGTATTTCCCTCTTTGCTTTGCTGGTTGAGGTTGGTCGCAAGGCTGCTCGCCTGTGAATTCGGCTATGAAATCATCAAGGACCTGCCCCTTGATTGCATTACTTGGTTGAAATTGGATATCAAATCGTTCGAGCTCGACTGACCATTTAGACAGTCTACCCGTCAAATTCGCCTTCCTCATGATTGTTTTAAGGGGGTACGATGTAAGGACGATGATAGTGTGGGCTTCGAAGTAGTGCTTTAGCTTTCTTGAAGCCACTACTAGTGCAAAAGAGAGCTTCTCCAGTGGTAGGTACCGCTGCTCGGCATCTAGTAAGGTCCTGCTCGCGTAGTAAATGGGGCGTTGGGTTCCCACTTTCTCGCACATTAATGCAGAACTGACGGTGTGGTTGGAAACTGCGAGGTATAAGTATAAGGAATCTGTTTCTTGAGGTATGATGAGCAGTGGTGGCGAGCTAAGGTAAGCCTTGAGCTCTTCCAATGCCCGCGAGCAATCTTGATTCCATTCTACTTCTTTGTTTCCCTTTAGGAGCTGGAAGAATGGTTTGCACTTCTCGGAGGATTTTGAGATAAAACGGTTTAAGGCAACGAGCATGCCGGTGAGCTTCTGTACGTCTCGGATTGTGCGAGGAGGTTGTACCATGTTTATGGAATCGATCTGGTCTGGATTAACCTCAATACTCCTATTACTGACCAAGTACCCAAGAAATTTTCCTGACTGGACACAGAAAGAACATTTTCTTGCATTAAGTTTCATTCGGTACTTCCTGAGGATTTTGAAGGTCCTTGATAGGTCTGAGAGGTGGTCTTATTTCTTCTTGCTTTTAACGAGCATATTGTCGATGTAGACCTCCGTGGTGTCCCCCATCTGGTCTTTGAACATCTTAGTAACCAACCGCTGGTAGGTTTCCCCTGCGTTCTTAAGCTCGAAGGGCATGACCTTGTAACAGTATAACCCAACTGTGGTGATGAATGCTGTCTTGTCCTGGTCTGGGGTATACAGAGGGATCTGATGATACCCTGAGTATGCATATAGAAAACTCATTCTCTCGTGAGCTGCTGTGGCGTCCACCAGTTGATCAATTTTTGGGAGGGGGAAACTGTCTTTAGGGCATGCTCTATTAAGGTCAGTGAAGTCGATGCAAACTATCCATTTCCCATTGCTTTTTGGAACTACTACTGGGTTGGACAATAATTTAGGGAATTGAACTTCCCATATGGATCCTGCATCCAGTAGTTTTTTAACTTCTTTTTCTACGGATTTAGCCTTCACAGGGCAGTTCGTCTTGCCTTCTCCGTGATAGGTTTGAAACAGGGGTCGATATGTAACCGATGACAAGCCACACTGGGATCGATTCTCGGTAGTTCATATGGTTCCCACATAAAAACATCTACGTTGCTTCTTAATAGAATTATCAATTCCTTCTTCTCTTGATCTGTAAGAGAATCTCCAATTAAAAAGATCCTGTCATTGTTGCTATCTTTGGCCGTAACTTCCTCCAGGTCTTCGACGACCCGTTCAAAGGGGAGAAGCCTAGTCTCCTCTACTCAGGGTCTTTCGTACTTTAACTGCTATTTCGAAGGTGTTAAACCTTCTTGTTCCTCCTTGACTTTCTCTCTGGGCTTGTCGACCTTCTTCCCTGGTCTTGGACGGATGGCCACTATGAAGCACCTTCTTGCCATTGCTTGATCTCCATGGATCTCTATTACTCCTCGCTCGGTCACATACTTGAGTTTCTGATGGTAGGTCGAGGAGACTACCCTCATCGCGTACAGTCATCCTCTGTCGAGGATGGCTTGGTATGGCGAGTCAATGTCAACTACCCAAAACTCAATCACCTTGGAGATATTTCCTGCTCGTACTGGCAGCGTGATCTTTCCCAAGGGCATAGTTACTTTTCCAGCGAAGCCAACTAAAGGGACAATGGCTTCCCTTAGGTCGGCGATGCTTAACTTTAATTTCCTGAATAGGTCGAGATACATTACCTCGGATGAGCTTCCTTGGTCAATGAGCAATTTATCGACGTCATAGTTAGCTATCCTAAGGGTAATGATCAAAGCATCATGATATGGGGTTCTCACTCCCACCGGATCTTCATCTGTGAACACGATATGCTTACTATAGTTGATGTCACGTCATCTGTTCGTCGACGCTTTCCTGACTGTGTTTTTACTGGATCGATTTGAAAAGCATGCATTACCGTTGTAAGCTTTTTTACCTCCATTCGAACTGAATTTCCTTGAATATGTTTGACATCAAACGCCCCGTGAATTACTGCGTAATCATGTCCAACATCATCTTCGAGAACGTTGTCAGGCCTCGCCTCTCTATTTGCAGCAACTGTCTCTTCCTTCTTATCAACAAATCGTTCAGATGCCCAGATTGGGCCAACTCCTCGAGGGGGGACTTAAGAGCCTTGCAATGCCCAGTCTTATGTCCCCTCTCTTTATGAAAAGTGCATATCAGCGCGTTATTTCTCTTTGAGGGATCTCCTCCCATTTTTCTGGGCCACTTAATAAATGGCTCATCTTTGATCTTTGCGAGAATCTTGTAGATCGGTTCTTTGAAGACAGTATTGACTGCTTGAAATGCTTTCGATACATCATGCTTGCTTCCTTTGTTGGTGCCACTCTTTTCCCCATTCTTTCTTCCCTTTTTCTGGTTCTCATCTTTGTCGCTGCTTTTGGCAGTGAGCTTAGTTCGACCGTTTCCTCCAGTGCTGAGGCGAGTAACATCTTCTACCTTGGCGTATTTCTTGATGCGAGCCATCAGGTCGTCGATGGTTGTGGCCTCTTTCTTCGTCAAGGACTGGTACAGGAGGGAAGAGCTGGGTAGCCCAATTTTGAAAGAGGCCACCGCTACCTGCTCCGAGCAGTCCTCGACTTCGTTAAATAATTCCCAATACCTCTTCGTGTAGTCTCGGAGGGTCTCTTGAGGTGTCTTTTTCATTGTGAGTAAGGGATCCATCCTTTTGGGATGGGAGATACTAGTAATGAAACGGGTTGTAAATAGCTCGATCAGGGACTCGAAGCTTCGGATAGACCTATGGGGGAGCCTTTCGAACCACTTTTGGGCCACGTCATACAAGCTTGAGGGAAAAATTAGGCACATCAGTGCATCTCGATGGTTCCAGAGGGTCATGGCCTGCCTGACATGATCAATGGGATAAGTCTTACCATTATAGATCTTAAACCTTGGAATAGCAAACTTTTGGGGGGCTTCCTCTTCTTCTATTTCCCTCGAGAAAGGTGATTTCATCTAAGTTTTGAGAGCTCGCCTAGTGAGTTCTCGAGTCGATCTGGTACCGCGATGCGCAGGGTGCTGGTCCATCTCCCTTCGGACCAGACTCTGTATGTTCTCAATGCTGCGAGTTGGGCTCCTGCGATTGCGAGCTAGTCGCAGTTGCTCGATTAGGTCGTCCTCTGACTCGTTTCCCTCAACTTTTTGGGACTCGCGTCTAGGGCTCCTTCCTTGGCTGCGAGACTTGCTCGCCTGAGGGCTAGAGGCATGGTAAGGACGTCTCCTAGTGACACGATGGATCTCTATCTCAATCCTTTCTAACCTTCTCTTGAGGCGAGCATTCTCAGCTTCGTGCTTGCAAGAAGACTCCCTTTGCACTTGGAGCCTCGCCTCATAAGCATCAATCAACCTGGATATTTGTGTGGACCTCGCTGGTCCTTATCTTTCTTTTGAGGTTGGCCTTTCTAGGCGAGCCCTCTGATCTGAGCACCGAACTTCAGATCTGATCCTGCGAGGGGCAGGTTGTTCTTGGATATCTCCCGCTTGAGGAGCATTACTACTGTGACCAGATATTTCAGACTTCTTTATTGGTGTGAGCTTTCTCAGGGAAGATAAACGTTCCCACAGACGGCGCCAATTGTGGTGACAATTATTATTCAACACAAACAGATAAGAGAAGCGCAATAACCAAGTAAAGTGAGAAATATAAAATGTCAATCACATAACAAGAGATGTACGTGGTTTAGCTAAAATACCTACGTCCACAATGGTGCAGTCAATATTATTTCTATATACTCTGGAGAGCGATTAAAGAGAATACAATGCGTGTCTTATGCCCCAGACCTAAGGTTTATTATATACATGTTATTTTCATGGAGTGGGGGTGTTGGACTCCCCCACGTTCCCCATCTTCTCCTGGAACACCTCTTTACGAGAGCATGGAAAAAGACCAAGTCGTAACCGAATTAATGTCATGGTATGAAGGGTGTGGACTTTAGGCTTGCTTCAATTGGGCTACTCATCCAGGACCATTATTCTTAATCTGCGTACCCATACCTACCATACTTGGTATCACGGGAGGTCATTCGTAAGAGGATAATCTGGTCTCGATGTTACCTTCGAGGGGACTTTAGATTGATACCTCAGAACATAGGACTTGGAAGGGCTTATCGCTGAATGGATAAGTCTACTGACCTTGGGAGCGTAGGTATGTGCGTGACCCATGGGTATGTGAACTATGTTCGCCTCTAATATGTGTGATTTATATTGAGACAGTTCCTGAGAGATTCGGAACACGTGATCCTTACGTACGTGATGTACATGGATTTGATAGCAGAGTATGCGTGCACCGCAGCTTAGCCTAGGGGTGTCTTATATGTATATATGTACTGGGAGTGATTTATATATATACTTGTGACTGGTTCACTGTTGCTTGGTAGATGCGAATAACTAAGATAATTGAATGGGATAAGAATGTGAGAATTTAATTAACTCTGGAGATAAGTAATTTAATGAATGTGAATATGGGTTATGAATATGACTTGTTTGGGTGTTACGAGTAGATATCCTATGTTTGAATGCGAAAGCAGAAGTGGTACAGACTAGTTAGTTAGCGGCATAATTAGGATGGGTTAAGGGTATACGTTAGGCGTGCACATTAGTTAAGAGGCGAGAAACTCATGTGAGAGTACGCAACTAACATGTTTATTGTATGTGTTGTTTAATATTGTGATTTAAACACTTGCAGTTTTAAAATATTTTCACCTCGGGCTCTGACCCGTTTTCTCCTAAATCTATTTTCTTGTAAAACCTTTTAGGTGCCCAGCCACAGGGACACCAAGCATAGGAGTTCCATTACATTGACGTGTTGTAGCTGATGTGGAAGTTACAGGATCTCGATATTAGACGTCTCCTCATTCTACATTTGACTCTATTTAGGGTCATTCATCAGTTAGGGCACGTCGCCCATTTCCATTTAGAGATAGCCTTCTCAGACTTTCAGTTTTATTTCAATGTTGGATTTATTTATTCATTCAGGCTTTGTATTGGGATTTATTCAGTATTTGGATTATTCGGGGGAGTGTTACTCCAGACTCATTGTACTTATTACCTTACTATTCTATTGTGGTTGTGATGTGGATGTCTTACATTTAGCTATTAATTTAATTGGTTGCATGTTAACTTAATTAATAAAATTTGACATCTCTCTTTTTAAATATTAGGTGGCTAGTAATAAATTAAATGTTTTTGACAGTGATGCTACAACTGAACTAACTTGATATTCTGTATTAATTTCATAAAGTAGTAGCTACCCGGTATTTAATTAGTCGGGGTGTCACAGGTGGTATCAGAGCATCAGGTTTTAGTGCCCTTTAGGATCTGTGCCGCTTATTATGCTTCTAGCGTAGCTTTTTTTGATGTAGAGCCCTATGTTTAGGATTATTGATTTCCTTGGTGAGATTTCGATCTTCTGCTATAATGTATATGATAGTGAATCTTATTTGCATTTAGGAGTGTTCGTGTCTCGAATAATGCAGTATATCATGCGAGTTGGGCAGATAACAGTAGGCAAAGCTCAGTTGAGGTTATAAGGTATATTCGAGAATAATGACCGTAGTCAAGGTCACCCCTATTATGGCAATGAGGGCTAGGACAGTAAAGATGGTTAAGGCAACATATGACTTTAGGTATCACTAGATTAGAAAGTGTGGTCAAATTAGACTCACCCGGCCAGGTTGGATTGGGAAGAGAGTCAGACGAAACATTGAAGAGAACCAACAGTGGAAATACTAGAAACGCGAAAATGGCGTGTGTTAGCCAATGAAAGTAAAATATCCAAAGGTTTGGGAATATATTGGAGTATGGATAATCTGAAATGAAAATTTGGGGCAAATTTTTCTTGGCTTGTAAGAGCAGAGTTAAAATGGTGAGAGGCAACCACCACACTTAGAAGTGAAATGTTTTATCAAGAGAAGGCGCATACGTACGGTTTAACCATAAGTTACTTCATTAGATGTTCAGGATAAGATGCGAACGTTGTTATGAACTCACACAAGAGGGATGGACAGAGGTCACTTTGTATAAAGATATTTAATTAATTAGCGAACCTTACACCGGATGAAGTAGGTGTAGTGGAGAAGAAGACATTTAAGGGAAAAAATAATTTACAAGAAGAATTGTTAGCACTTCTGAGGAATTCTGCTTGGACGGTCAATGCAGATGGTAACAATGTCGCGTTTTGTTAACATGGAGGTAAACACTTCCTTGTGAGGGGAGCTATAAGAATCGAAGAATTTAGATATAGTAAGACTGAGGGGAAACGATGTTGGTGAAGCACCATAAGGGGGAGACCCATCAGGAGACCCATTTAAATAATTTGGATAAATGAATTGTTACCGAACGATGGTGATTTCAGTAAGAGTGGTTGAAGTCAGTAGCATGTTCCTTAGGGCCATCAAAGCTAAGGGAACAAAGGAGGTAGTCATCAGAGTTGAGATTACCAACGTCCGAGAGAAGGACAATCTTAACATGGTCAGTGTGACTGGAGATAAGTGAAGTATGTGTAGAGGTATTTTGTGGGGAGTAAAACCCATGCGTTAAAATGTTCCCCGAAGCAAGTAGAGGGATAAGGGTAAGGTACCTAGCAAGGTCAATAGTTATTGAAATTTTCGGTTTGGTACGGATAGGTGTGTAAAGTCCAGGAACCATTTGAGCAGCCAGGGTGATTGGCAAGGTAGAAGTATGAGTTATATCCTCATATGATGATGCGTGTTGTATGTGTCAGGAATGAGTTACTGCATATTATTTTTATTATTGCTATATTTGCACGAGAGACGAGTTTAGTGAGTATCTCGACAATGTTATTATTTATGTGAATATTTTCCCTGCTATAGTGGGGTTACCTTTGGTGTTATCCGCGGAGGATAAATGGGTGTATCGATAGTGGTATTAGATTACTCATTTTAGTGCTGTGTTATACGAGTATGATATTATCCTAATTATGGTTTTATGATAATGATTAAACCAATTATGTGCGGTTATTGCTAGTCCAACGGGGTTACTACCTTGGTGAAGAATGCTTTTGTTATGGCGAGGCCCTATTTGTGAGAGGACCGAACTCGAGTTTATATATTTGTATATAGGTATATATATATATATATATATATATATATATATTATGAGACTTCAAAAAGTATAATGGTCTCGTATATTGGTTCCCGGTATGTTTAGGGACTTTATTGATATTGTTTCGGAGTGTATTTGGTTTACTGTTCAGTGGAAAGATTTAACTGGTTATTATAATTAACGCTCTGGATGTGGTAATAAGAAGAGTGCAGTGTTATATCACCCTTTAGAGACGTGGGAGTTAATACTCATAGTTGTATGTCTGGGGATGGGATTTTGAGAGCCCCGATTATATTTGCATGATGTTTATGGAATGTGATTATCCTCAATGTTAAGAGACAGTGTCTCTCGGAAGAAATTCCTTGTTTAAGAATTTTGTGAAAGGATATGTAACTTTGTTGCCAAGAGATGGGAATATAGGGGTACATGTTATGGACTGAAGGCCTAACAGATTTCGATGATTGACAATGCTAGGAAGTAGTGTATTAGGGGGGGGGGGGTGTTCCTTGTTTGGATTTCACTTTGTGAGAACTCCCACGCATGAAACTTAGCATAAGGTTGGTAGTAAGGGGATGTTTGTCCATTCGTCCATGATTTGGGTACCTCGATCGTTATGAAAGTATGTAGTTATAACTAGAAGTTAAAGAAGAAATTACGATATAAGGCCAGTAGAGCCAGTTGTGTGGTGAGGAAGTACTGATAATTGTGTCTTATTTTGGCGGGTTGAAGGATAATATGATGTTTAAAAAGACTTAGAATTTCAAATTCGGGGGTGATTGAGAATACCCAAATTGGTGTAGCCACGTTGCAAATGCAGGGACAATAAAGAGTTTGGAGTACTTATGAAGCGTATGTGATGTTTAAACCCGTTTGCACGATGTATAGGGTGTATAGACACCTTGGGTTACTGGTGTCAGGATCGCCGAAAGAAGAGACATAGATGGGTGAAATTCTTACTTGTGGAAATAATAAAATGGAAGTGGTAGAGTGGATTAAGCGTCGTGACAAAAACGACAATATATAGATTCATGTGAAACCAGAGTAGCGCGTCCAAAATTTGTTGAAGGGCAGTGGGAAGCCATTTAAAAAGGGGGTATCCCTTGAGAAGACAAATATTTAACTATTATGGGCACTTTGAAGTGGAGTTCCATCCAATCGAAGGTTGAGGGTGGCTTATGCGTAAATAGAGTGAGGATGTCAATAAGGTATAAGGAGTCCAGATGTGCACAACGTGGTGAATGGTTCACGGGCCGAAACTTTTGATATACGCCGAAGGAAGAGAGGGTTATTAAGTACCACATAATGGGAGGAGTCATAAGTGGAAGTCAGTTTTGAGCGGGACATAATTAGTAGCCCCACGTGCACCACTTATAGATAGAAATCGGTTGGAGTAAGGGTACCAACCAGAAACTTGGTGTCGAGCCGACGATTCTAGTAGTGGAAGAGTCAATATGGTAAATTTCTTTGATAGGTTGCATTCATAAAGATGAGTAACGAGTTCCTTTGAATGTATGGAGCGGATTGTCAAGAAAGAAAGAAATTGTTATATCCTTGGGTGATTTACAATATTAGATAGTGACAGCGTCGGTATGTGGTCCTACCCAATATTATTCTGAACTAGGATGAGATCCCCGAAACCCACCTTCAATACGGGGTATAAAGAAGTAGTGGGAAAAGTTCCGTTTGAGAAAGTTGTATCACCGATAGCCCGAGGAATAGGCGCAAGGTGATTGACGACTCGCAAAACCGTATGAAAGAAATTTTGGACTCATTGCGATCATTTAATTTTAGTAAGTGAAATATAATATGGTAATGGGGAGAGGATATTACCTAATGTAAGGACAAATTTCCAATCGAGTCATTTATTATATTGGCTATATTCCATTGGACAAAATAATTTTGGGTCATTCTGCATCAAGCATCATTCAACCTAAAGATTCAAGCATCTCATCCAAAGTTCACACGTCATCAATATGCATGCCATGCTAGCTATCCTAAAAAGGTATATGACCAAAATAAATTTTATGTGTTGGAGTATTTTGTCTAATCAAGAAATTTTCATATAAAGAAATGTTCGTAAATAAGTAATTTTCATAAAGAAAAATCTTTGAAATAAATTTGAACAAATTTGTGCAAAATATGAAATCTCGTTCGAAGTTTATCCAGGTCGTTTGAACGACATGGATCTAACGACTTTCCCCAGGCTATACTGGAACTTCGTTAGAAGTTCGTTAGAAAGGTCGTTCGAATGATCTCGTTCGAACGAGGTTTCTAACGACCTATCTAATTCGAAACTAGAACTTCGTTAGATAACTCGTTCGAACGACAAGTCGTACGAACGAGTTCTGCCAGATCTGAATTTTTAAACTTATTTTTTAAGCAGTTTTTTCCCACAACTGTTTTTGTCCACTACTTTTTCAGTTATATTATATGGACGAAAATCAGTTTCAAAGGTTAAGGAAGTTGATTATTCTCTTGAGATATTTTTCAATAACTTCCCTCTTTTTGGTAAAAATCATCTCCAACACTTTTATCATCTTTTGAAACAAAACCCCTTCAATCAAATTACATTCAACAAGAAAGTTTGAGGTGGATCTCTGCATTCAAGCTTTGAGGAGACGGTGGTTTTGGGCTTCGGTGGATACCGTGACACGAGGAGTGTCGAGCAACGCGTTGGAGCTTCGCGTACTACAAATTCAGAGGTTGAGGATGACATAAGAAAGTCTTGAGTGAGTCAATGTCTGTAAGTCTTTTGAGTCTCTTGTAAAACCTATTTTGTAGTGAATTTTGTCTAGGCCCAGCTGTCCGAGGTTTTTCCCCTTTGCTTTTTCTTCGTACATCGGCGTGTTGTGGTTGGGATTTTCGCATTTTACTTTATTAAATCACCTAGATGTATGCTTAGGATAAAATGAATAAAATTGGAATAATTTTATTTTAATTAGTCAAGTTATCAATCCCATTGCATTAATTGAAATTTGTTCTTGTGAACTACTTGTGAATCTGCTTTTAAATTGAAATTGGAGAATATCACTTTATAGCTAATATTAAAATTGGATTGCGTGTGTGTATTCTACGAATTAAACTAAGAACATATAACCTTGCAACTTCAAATTGGTATCAGATCTAGTCTCTAAAAGTTATTTAGATGAATCCTGGAGGTTATATGGAGAGTTTTTCGTTGAATAGACTACCTTTGTTTGATGGAACTAATTATACCTATTGGAAAGCACGTATGAAATCCGTTGTTAAATCAATTGATGAACGTGTTTGGGTTACTACTGAAAGAGGATGGTCTCCTCCTACTATGGTTGTTAATGATGAAATTATTTTGACTCATGTTGAAAAGTGGTGTGAGGAAGAACTAAAATGGTGTAACTTTAACTCTAAAGGATTAAATGCTTTATTTGGTGCCATGTCTCCCGATGAATTTCATCGAATAATGATGTGCGAAACGTCAAAGGAAGCTTAGAACATTCTCCAAGTTACTCATGAGGGAACTAGTGTTGTTAAAGCATCAAAACTTCAAAATTTAACTACACAATTTGAAACGATCACCATGAAAGAAACTGAAATATTTGATGAGTTTTATGCTCGTTTATCTGACATAGTTAACTCTTGCTTTAACTTAGGTAAAAAAATACCTGAAAATCGTGTTGTTAAGAAAATACTTAGATGTCTTCCTAAGCGATTCATTCCTAAAGTCACTATTCTTAATTCTTTAGGAAACCTAAATACTTTAAAACTTGAAGAACTTGTTGGTGATCTGCAAACTTATGAACTAGATATGTTTCCTAAAGATAACAAAGGCAAAGATAAAGGAGTTTCTTTAAAAGTTAAGAAAGTCAATGTGTCTGATTCTGACGAGTCTGACTTTGATCCTGATGATATAGCCTTATTTGCTAAAAAATTTAAAAAAATTCTCAAGTTTAAAAAACAAAACTCTAAATTTGAAAAACCTAAATTTGAGAATAAAAACAAAGGAGGAAATAAAAATTCAATAATCAGGATCCAAAGAAGTTCAACAAAGACAACTTTAAAAAGGATGATTCGGAGAGATGCTTTGAATGTGAAGGACGTGGTCGTAGAGCTTTCAAGTGCCCTACAAAACTTAAAAGACAAGGCAAAGAAAAAGCTATTTACAATGCTACTCTAAGTGACAGTGATAATGAGTCTGAAGACTCTGATGACTCTAACCCATCTAGAAATAACTTCACTGCCTTTATGGCGAGCCATGCTAGTAATTCGAGTATGTCATACCTTAATGTTGACAATTTCGAACAAAATCTTGAGGTTGTTTCTACTCATTCTACTAGTAGTGATGAAAAAGAGAGTGATAGTGATATAGATGAGAGTGAACTACAATCTGCTTATTCCGAACTCTACAATGAATCTCTTCGCATTCAAAAAGTTAACAAAAGATTAACCTTTAAAGTCTTAACTTTAGAAAAAGAGTTGAAAGGCCTGAAGGAGAAAGAGGCTTTAGTTCGTCAACTTGAGGCAATTAAGATATCTCTTTCTGAAAAGCTTATCGTGATTGGTAAAGAAAAATGTGACTTAATTATCTCTTTGGAAGGTGTTAACAAAGATCTTAATGAGTCTTTAGAAATTAGAATATATCTAGAAGCTAAAATTGCCCAACGTGAAAAAGATCTCAAGTCCTCTCGAGAAGTTAAAGTCACACTCGAGGATAATTCAGGAAGAATGGGAAAATTATTTCTAGGTCCTGTTTTAGGATATAAGGAGAAAGGTTATCAAGAGAGAAAGGGTATAGGATATGAAGAAGGAAATTCTTTAAAAGTCAAAACCGAACCTGTTGCTAAGTTTGTTACAAAATCTAAAGTTCCTAAAATAAATCCCTCTAAGCAACCTTTAAAAGCCGGCCCAAAACAACCCTATGTATGCACATATTGTCACAAACGGGGTCTTCTTAAAGATTTGTGCTACAAACTTGGAAAGAACCCTAAATTCACAAATTCTAAACAACCATATAGCTCCTTAGCTAATCTTAAGAGTCAAGTCGAGTATCTAGTCAATACTTCTAAAAGTCTAATGGAAGAGTTTCTTAGGTTTTCTAAAGTCCAAGGAAATAATTCTAATCATAAGACTAGAGCCAATCAAGGAAAGAAAACAACTCAAGCTTGGGTTAAGAAAAATAAAACCAAGAAAGCTTTTGTTGCTCATGTAGCACTAAAGGCTCAAAATACCTCTCAATGGTACTTTGATAGTGGTTGTTCAAGACATATGATTGGTGATAAATCTCTATTTACCACTCTCGAAAACTATAAAGATGGTAAAGTCACTTTTGGGGATGGTAGCAAGTCTCAAATCATGGGTAGAGGATCTATTTAAATCTTCGAATTTCCTAAACTTGAAAATGTTTTTTATGTTGATGGTCTCAAGGTTAATTTGATAAGTATTAGCCAACTATGTGATGAAAATCTTGATGTGAAATTTAGTCAATCAGTGTGCACCGTTTATGATCAGTCAAGTGAATCTATTTTACAAGGTATTAGAACTAGTGACAATTGCTATGGAATCATTCCTAAATCATCTTTAGTTTGCAATAATGCAAAAGCCTCATCTACCGATCTTTGGCATCAAAGATTAGGTCATGTAAACTTTAGAGATCTTGATAAACTAGTGAGAAAAGAGCTAGTTCGAGGCTTACCGCCACAAGGAAAGCCAACGTCCACCATTTGCGGGTCGTGTCAATTTGGAAAACAAGTTAAAAGTCCTCATAAGAAGATAAACTCTATAACAACATCTCGTGTCTTAGAATTGATACACATGGACCTTATGGGTCCCACTCGTACCGAGAGCATAGTAGGAAAAAGATACATCTTAGTTATGGTGGATGATTTCTCTAGGTACTCTATTGTAGGCTTTCTAAGAGAAAAATCTAAAACAGTTGATTTTCTTACTGTTAAATGTAGAGCTCTTCAAAATCTACACGGTGTTACCATAAACCGCTTTAGGAGTGATAATGGAATCGAATTCAAGGAATCCGGTGTGAATGCCTTCTGTGATGAAATAGGAATAAAACATGAATTCTTGGCCGTTCGAACACCACAACAAAATGGTATAGTTGAAAGAAAAAATCAAACGATCCAAGAAATGGCAAGATCTATGCTCCTAGGAAGAAATGTGCCCCATAGGTTTTGGGCCGAAGCGGTTAACACGTAATGTCACACAGTAAATAGAGTTTATTTGCGTCCTGACACTAACAAAACTCCTTATGAACTGTGGACGGGTAAGAAACCTAATTTGTCCTATTTTAGAGTGTTTGGAAGTCCATGCTATATTCTTCGAGATAGAGAAATTCTAGGCAAATTTGACTCAAGGAGTGATGAAGGTATTTTCCTAGGATATTCTCAAAATAGTAGAGCCTTTAGAGTTTTCAACTTAAGTAACTCTAAAGTAATGGAATCCATTAATGTTGTCATAAAAGATGATGCTCCGGCCACATCAATTGATAATGAGGAAGATTTGTCATGTGAGTGTGATGTTGTGTCAAATGTTGAAAGTATTGAATCTCAAAATGATTTGGTTGTTCCAACTACCGAGAAAAAGGAAGCTACTCTTTGGGTGCGTAAAAGTCATGACACTTCAAAAATTATAGGAGATCCCGAGGTTGGTGTCAAGACTAGGGTGCAATTAGAAAATGAAGTTACCTATCTATGCTATACTTCTAAAATTGAACCTAAAAACTTTAAAGAAGCATTAAAAGATGAATATTGGATTAATGCTATGCAAGAAGAACTGTTTCAATTTAAGAAAAATGATGTTTGGGAATTGGTCCCTAGGCCATCTAGTACAAATGTCATTGGCACCAAATGGATTTTCAAAAATAAAATGGATGAAAATGGTGTCATTGTTCGAAATAAAGCTAGATTAGTTGCTTAAGGATACACCCAAATAGAAGGTGTTGACTTTGATGAAACTTTTGCTCCTGTTGCTAGGTTAGAATCGGTTCGCCTTTTACTCGCCATAGCATGTCACCTTCAATTTAAATTATATCAAATGGATGTAAAAAGTGCCTTTTTAAATGGTATTCTTCAAGAGGAAGTCTATGTTGAACAACCAAAAGGGTTTGAGGACCCAAAACATCCTACTCATGTCTTCTTCCTAAATAAAGCTCTATATGGCTTGAAACAAGCACCCGTGCTTGGTATGAAATACTCACCTCTTATCTCCTTTCTCGTGGCTTTTTGAGAGGGGGAGTTGATATGACACTTTTCGTTCGCCGTGATGAAAAAGGTATTCTATTTTCTCAAGTATATGTCGACGACATAGTGCTTGGTTCTACGTGTGATAAACATAATCAATTTTTTTCAAAAGAAATGCACAATGAATTTGAGATGAGTATGGTGGGTGAACTTACTTTCTTTCTAGGTCTTCAAGTTCGTCAACTCAAAAGTGGGATATTTTTGTCCCAAACTAAGTATGCTAAAGACCTCGTTAAGAAATTTAAACTCGAATCCGCTAAATATGCTCGTACTCCTATGAGTTCATCTATTAAACTTAGTAAGGATACCGACGGAAAGGATGTAGAGCATACACTTTTTAGAAGTATGATAGGTAGTTTACTTTACCTAACTGCTAGTCGTCCGAATATTTCCTTTAGTGTAGGAGTTTGTGCTCGTTATCAAGCCGCTCCAAAAGAGTCTCATTTACTTGCTATCAAACGTATCATCAAATATGTTAGTGGGACCCTGTCTTTTGGCATTTGGTACTCTTTTGACACCAATGATTGTCTATCGGCATATTCAGACGCCGATTGGGCAGGAGATGTTGATGGATGTAAAAGTACATCTGGCGATTATTTCTATTTTGGAAGTGCACTTGTCTCATGGATGAGCAAGAAACAAAATTCTATTTCTTTGTCCACGGCGGAGGCCGAATACATTGCCGCCGGGAGTTGTTGCACTCAACTCATTTTGATGAAACAAATGTTGAAAGATTACGGTATTTCCCAAGGCACTATGACTATATATTGTGACAATACTAGTGAAATTCATATTTCCCATAATCCCGTTCAACATTCTAGAACCAAGCATAATAAGATCCGTGAACATTTCATCCGTGACTTAGTTGAAGAGAAAATTATTTCTCTAAGCTTCGTTCCTACCGATCAACAATTGGCCGATATCTTTACTAAAACTCTAGATGCCCTTAGGTTTGAAAACCTTAGGAAATCAATTGGGGCTTGCTCCATTGATTGAGATCGAAGCCGTTTATTTAGTTTAGGTTGCTTCTCTTGTATATTTTTATACCTATGAACTAGATTTCCTTTGTACATATTTTATTCAAAATCTCAAAAAATATTTTTTCCTTTATTTTCAAAGAAAACGGGAATGGTTAGAAAAGCTTTAAAAAAATTTGTCCATATGGCTTTGTGGTCGATGTATTCGGATCCCTATCTTTTTCCATGTTCACGTGGCTTTCGATGAGTAGTTAATCCATACCTTGTTTATCTTGTGCACAATAACGCTCTTTTATGATATATAATTTTGTGATTTCCTCACATCTTTGCCTTTTGCACACACCGTACACGAAATATTATGAATATCTTGTTCACATTGTTCTTACAAAGTGAGATTTGGTGTTGTTTTCTCAATCCTGTCACATCCCTTTTAAGCAATCGAAATTGTGCATGATCATCCGTTGCCCGAATTGAAACAAAATGATTATATTCTTTCGGTTGGTTTCCGTTTCAAGCAATGGACTCGGGCTGCGAAAAACATAAAAGTTTTTGCGTGAAAGGCCACCATTTGCATTCTCAGTTGTGTGGCTAAAATAGAAGCATTGAAAATGATATATAATGCCAAGGCCAAAATAATAGGCTTGATTGATTCTTCAAAAAGATTAGTCTTAATCTATTGTTGCTCATGGGAGATATAAGTTGAAGATCAATGGGCATGCACATTTCATCGAATTTATTGCTTTCTCATTGTGAAATTATTGGCGAGAGAATCATCTATTTTGTATGCTTGTTACATTTGTGTTTAAGTGTTCAATAATATTTCCTTTTTGACACAAGGCTAATATGAGTGAATATTGCGCGTATATATTGTTTGGCATTACGTACTTGTACATTGTTGTGGCTAAAAAGTCTCACTCGTATTGTTCACACCCCTACATTCTCGCTCCCACTATTTGGATATGTTGCCAAAAGCTAGGATTATTAAAATCTACATTTTGGCATCGTTCTGGCCTTCCCAATTCCTGATATTATGCTATTTTTAACCCTATTTTATGTTATTTTTATGTAAAAATTATTGATTTTCGTCAGAAATTCTCGTTCGAACGAGATTTCTAACGACATTTATAACACTCATTCTGTCACTTCATTCGAAATGTCGTTCGAACGACAAAGTTCGTTCGAACGAACTTCTAACGAGTTATATAACGAATCGCTACTGTGACTTCATTCGAAATGCCTCGTTCGAACGACATCACTCGTTCGAACGAACTGCGTTTAAATTGTGCAGTTACGCTTCCCAAAACTGTCGCCTCTCTCTATCCACTCACCACATTTTCCCAAACCCATCTTTCCCAGATTTTCTCTCTCCCACATCTTCCACTTTCCCACTCTATTCCTCTATCTCCCATTTTCCCTATCACCCACTATCTTCCTCTTCCCACGATTTCAATCTTCATAAACCTTATTTCATCCTCCCATTTGTTGCCCAATCTGTGCTTGCTGTTTCCATCTTCTTTTCAAGGTATTTTTTTCCCTTACATTGCTCTCTCTCGATATATATATATATATATATATATATATATATGCTGTTGGGTCTTATACTAAAAAAAAAACTACTCGGTTTCATCTTTTTCCCAACATTTATATATATGAATGTGTGTATATGTCTACAATTTTTTTTGGGGCTATCTTAATTTCTGTATTTGTTTGTGTTGCCCCTGATTAAAATATATTCCATGATAATATAATTTTTCTCAAATTAAATTTTAGTTACTTTCATGGAATTTATCTTAATCAATTTTTATTAATTTTCTTTTATTTTCACTTATTCCTAACGGAGGAAGGTGTTATTCTGATTGGTTGGTGGTTTGTTGGTGTGATTGGTAGATTGGTTGGAATTTGTTCGGGTAGGTTCTAGTTTCCGTCGTGTTTACCATGGTCCGTAACCGTCGCCAATGTCGTTTAAGCAATTCCCCCGAGGAACGATCCTCGTTCTCTAATGAGGAAACCCATGCCAATGCAGCTATTCCTGACCTTAGGCTGCGTTGGCGGATCCTTTCCAAACACACTCTTTATCACACACAAGGTTTCGCTACCCGTTCTATCGTTAGGGAGAAAATTATTAATCTCCACTCTCTCCACGGCACCACTGTGCATTCGTGGATTTCAGATTTAGGATGGGACCCTCTCTTCTCTCTCACGGATGTCGTTTTTCCCAACCTTATTCGGGAATTTTATTTTGGGATGCACGATAAGAATAATCACATTTATTCTAGGGTGCGCGGTAGGGAGATTTTTGTCTCTCCCGAATCGATAGCTCAACTCATCCCCCTCCCTAGGGTCACTAATCCCTCATTCCCTTGGACATCCGATACACGTCCCGATCCCTCTCTTGTCTTAAACACTATTTTTAGGTTCCTCCCTCCCGGCACTGTCACTATCTTCCATAAACATTTACATCCTGACTTTATGGTCCTTAATTGGATCGTATGTGCCTGTCTTCTTCCACGTGCAAACACCACCCTAATCACCAAATAGCATGTGGACATTATGTTTGCTATTAGCATTCGGGCTCACATCAACCTCCTCGCCTACATTTTTAGTGTCATTCGGACTGTTAGGATCCTCCCCTCCAGCCCCGCTCGCCAAGCCCTCCCTTTTGCGGCCATTATTACCCGTTTTTGTCTTGCCACCGGCTGCCCTCGCGTCTCCACTGATATCCCCGTCACTAAATATCAAACCTTTGACATGTCCTCGGTCAGTCGCTCTCATGGTCATTTGTCACCGGATACTCCTCACCTCACCCCCTCCACCTCTTCTCACTCCGCCGCTTCCGCTCACCCTGCCCCTAGTCGTCCCGCCCCCTCTCGTTCCATCCATCGCCCATCCCCTTCCCATATTCCCGCACCTGTCGAGTCGAAGAATTTTTTGTTTGTCCGTTCTCAGGTTGAATAGATTCAAGGGGATCGACATCAGGACAGGGCGCTTATGCAGGAGCTTTAGTTTCTATGCAGCAGGACTGCGAGGCACACGCTCGTCGGGAGGAAGCATAAGCGCGTCGAGATGCAGCCCGGGAGGAGGCACAAGCGCGTCGAGATGAAGCCCAGGCTCTTCGAGACTCTCTCCTTTTAGCGCATCTTGATGCCATTCGCCGTATGGAGATACGCCGCGGGGCAGGTTCTTTCGGCATCGGCTCTCTTCCTGATGATACTCCACCTGATGCTCCTGGCTCTTGATGTGATTTGTTTTTTCATTTCCTATTTACTTGTATTTGTGAGGATGAGTGGTTCTTTTATTTCATGTATTGTTTTCATTTGGTTTGGATATTTTCATGTATGAACCTTAACTATTTCCCCTTTCCCTTTACTTAATGCATCCTCATTATTTCCCTTGTCATTCTTATTTCTTCATATTTCCTGATTTGTTGCCTATTATCCTTTATCATGCAGGCCTCTTATCCCTTTGTCTTTTCCGGGAAAAAAGGGGGAGAAACATTAATTAATGGAAATTCACATTTAGGGGGAGAATTCATATTTAGGGGGAGTTGAATAAATTAATTGGATTTAATATTGATTTTAATATTGATCATATGCATAATTTTGGGGGAGTTAAATTCTTAATATTGAATATTGAGACTTTCATTTACCATTCACAACATATGCTAACATATGCTAACACATAGTTCTATATATATTTCATTCTCTACTTCCCCATGCATTTATGAATTTGTTGTTTCATGTGTGTAGGATACATCTCCTACTTCTTTGCATCTCGTGAGTCTTGTCTTTGAGTCTGTCTTTTTTTGGGTTTTTGGGACGGGCCTTAGAAACGGCTTGACGGCTGGCTTAGAAAATTCTGTCTTTTATTTATTTTTTATTATTCTGTTTTGTCCCAGAATAGCCAAAGGGGGAGATTTGTAAGGACAAATTTCCAATCGAGTCATTTGTTATATTGGCTATATTCCATTGGACAAAATAATTTTGGGTCATTCTGCATCAAGCATCATTCAACCTAAAGATTTAAGTATCGCATCCAAAGTTCACGCGTCATCAATATGCATGCCATGCTAGCTATCCTAAAAAGGTATATGACCAAAATAAATTTTATGTGTTGGAGTATTTTGTCTAATCAAGAAATTTTCATATAAAGAAATGTTCGTAAATAAGTAATTTTCATAAAGAAAAATCTTTGAAATAAATTTGAACAAATTTGTGAAAAATATGAAATCTCGTTCGAAGTTTATCCAGGTCGTTTGAACGACCTGGATCTAACGACTTTCCCCAGGCTATACTGGAACTTCGTTAGAAGTTCATTAGAAAGGTCGTTCGAACGATCTCGTTGGAACGAGGTTTCTAACGACTTATCTAATTCGAAACTGGAACTTCGTTATATAACTCGTTCGAACGAGTTCTGCCAGATCTGAATTTTTAAACTTATTTTTTAAGCAGTTTTTTCCCACAACTGTTTTTGTCCACTACTTTTTCAGTTATATTATATGGACGAAAATCAGTTTCAAAGGTTAAGGAAGTTGATTATTCTCTTGAGAGATTTTTTAATAACTTCCCTCTTTTTGGTAAAAATCATCTCCAACACTTTTATCATCTTTTGAAACAAAACCCCTTCAATCAAATTGACATTCAACAAGCAAGTTTGCGGTGGATCTTTGCATTCAAGCTTTGAGGAGGCGGTGGTTTTGGGCTTCGGTGGATACCGCGACACGAGGAGTGTCGAGCAACGCATTGGAGCTTTGCGTACTACAAATTCAGAGGTCGAGGACGGCATAAGAAAGTCTTGAGTGAGTCAATGTCTGTAAGTCTTTTGAGTCTCTTGTAAAACCTATTTTGTAGTGAGTTTTGTCTAGGCCCAGCCATCCGAGGTTTTTCCCATTTGGGTTTTCCTCGTACATCGACGTGTTGTGGTTGGGATTTTCGCATTTTACTTTATTAAATCACCTAGATGTATGCTTAGGATAAGATGAATAAAATTGGAATAATTTTATTTTAATTAGTCAAGTTATCAATCCCATTGCATTAATTGAAATTTGTTCTTGCGAACTACTTGTGAATCTGCTTTTAAATTGAAATTGGAGAATATCACTTTATAGCTAATATTAAAATTGGATTGCGTGTGTGTATTCTACGAATTAAACTAAGAATATATACCCTTGCAACTTCACCTAATAGGAAAGTTGTATGAAAGCACCCGCACCTATTTATAATGGACAAGGTGCTTACTAAGGTTTAAAGTGGATAAACCTTACCTTTCTTCCTCTGAATGCTTAGAACTGAGCGAAATATTAGAGTTTTCGATCAGTCGAAAGTTGAAGTCCGATGATTATAATGGGTTAAACTAACCGTCTGAAGTGGCTTTCCCTTGTGTGAAATTCATAACGTGGGGAACAGAGTAATCTGATGTTTTATGGTTGCTCCTAGGAGGAGAGTTTTGTATTTAAATAAACGCGGGAGTTGACACGAAGTGAGGTACGATCTCTCAATAATATTAAGATAATACGACCAATGATATGTAGGCTATTCTTATTCGATGTTGTTTAGTAAGAGCCCAACATGAGGTGCATTTATTGAGGTGTAACCCTATAACTGAGATAGTGTCAAGAGTGTTCAACAAACTTGTTGTGAAGTGAGTGGTGTAGTGATTGAGCCTTTCTTTGTATTTTGTTTGGAGTACTGGAGGATACCTAATTTTTCCAGGTATGCCTATTTTTTCGAATTTCGGGATGAAATTCCGTTATTAGGGGGGAAGTACGTAATACCCCGTAATTTTATGGCTTTTAATTATGAGATTAATTAAATTAAATTACTTTTAATTACTTTTAATTGTGGGATTAATTAAATTAATTTTGGATGAAAATTAATTCGGATTTAAATATCTAGTGAGACAAGAGTTAGTATTTAAATACGATGATAATGTTAAATATTACTGAGTGATTATGGTAATATGTGATTATTGAATTTATTAAAATTGTCGTGAGTTGATAATACGGCAGTTTCGATAACTTAGTTGGGACGCGCGTGTCAGTCGTGTCAGGATCCAATTTAATGGATTTAAAAGTATTTTATTTGTATGTCATTCGTATGAGCATTTTGAGTGCGCCAACGTGTCCGAAAGGGTCAAGATAGTTAGAAAACACTAGCTGAGGGTTTAGTTTGGGTTCCGGGGCATTTTTAGGCATAATCGGCAACCCGAGAGGGTTCTTAGTCATTCTTTTATTTGGTGAATAGTAACCCACGAATTTTAGACTGATGATATCAGCCAACACTTGAGTCCCTTAGGGTTTCACAACCAAAAATCATAAACGACCATTAGAGAGGAAGAGAAGGAAGTTTCTAAAGGAGAACCACCACTTAGAGGCCTTTTGCACCACCGTCACCACCACCGGATAGATCGAAAAGCAAGGATCATCCCCATACCGTCTTCTTCAAAGGATCAAAATCTCTAATTCAGGTAAGTGATTTATCTTGCAATAATTTATGGCATATACTTTACATGATAGTTTAAGGTTTGATGTCAATTTATGAATAATGGCAAAAACATGAATTTGGAGACTTAATAATTAATTTTGGGTAGGTTTGCATGTAGTGGTTCTTCTGGAAATGTTTGATGAACGAAATTATAAATTAAGGGTTAAGAATCACGAAATTTAATTCAGGATTATGATAGTTATCTTCCTAATGGAGATAGTTAGATCAGACTGGAATGAGGTATCAAGAGACCTCTCCATTAAGACCTTATCAGAATTTTATCAAAGAATTCTAGAAAAGATAAATGATGATAGATTTTATTATAAGATAAATGAAAATGAGATTTACAACGCGGCCAAAGCAACTAGACTTATATCAGAAAGACTAAATTTAATTTCTACATCCATAGCAGCTACCCAAGACTATAACAGTAGGTTTGTTAAAGACTTGCATTTAGATTTAAGGGCTAAGACCGAAGGATTAACCACCTTCTACACAGACTTCGTTAAATTCTAACAAAATTTAGCAAATTATCTTAATAATATGGAAAGCCATAACCTATCTAAGATGGATAGTATTATTAATGAACTTAGACTAGACATGGCCCAAGTAGAAGAAAAATATGAAGAAATTATAAACGGAATTAAGGCCGTATATAATAAGCCTTCCCAAGTAGAAATAGACTCTCCTTTTGTTCTAACTCGGTTAGATAAAATTGAAAATACTGTAGAAGCCATATAAATTAGATCTACGTAACAACAAGAAAAAGACAATGAAGTAAAAGACTATATTACTAATATTAGTAAAACCATTATTAATTCTCTAGCTAGACATAGTGAATAAACTTCTGAGAAGACTAGAAAAGAAAATAAGAATTTTAAAGAAGAAATCCTTCGTCAGATAAAAAGACAAAAAGATTATTCAGACTTCTTAGAAATAATTGAAAAGAGACTTGAACAAAAACAGGTAACCACTTGTAAATTTAGAGAAACCCCTCCTATAGAAACTAGAGAAAAGAATACCATAGGTAGACGAGTCATAAATGACGGATTAGATAAGGCTAGTAAGATAGTTAGCTCTATTCCAAATATTGGAGAGATTAATCATATGCTCCAAAGACTTAAGGATTCATCCTCCAATGTTAGGACATGGTGGAAAGAGAGAAATTTCACCAATCCTCTCCAATGGAAAGAATGGTGTGAAGTTGACTCGAAGATTGTTGAAGATTCCATTCATAATGGACAACTTCCAGCTGTTAGATACATAGACTTGTTTAAGGAAGGTGCCACTCCTAAAACTCCCAATTATAACATGACCTACCATTGTAGAAATCATGTGTTAGACAAATCCTATATTGAGCTTCAAGTATTTGACTCAGAATGGCTTAGATCTAGAGGAACTGATTGGAAGTTCCAATTCCTAACCTTTGGACTCTTTCAAGCAAGAATCCAAGGAGTACATAGACCTCAGAATAATATTAACATATTATGTTGTTTAGTAGATAAAAGATGGAAAGATTTTGAGAAAAGCCTTATTGGGATAACCCAATTAGAAATGTCAAACAACATAGGATACTTTAATGTTATTCCGGCATTTACTGTAACCATAGACACAACCAAACATTTTAAGTTAATCTTATATGCTAGTGGCTATGAATACTATATTATCCCAGACGCTAATATAAATATAGAATTCCAAAGCTATGTGAAGTTCTCCCAATTTCCTTATGAAGGAATGCAATCGGGAATTCCTAGCGGTAGACTTAATGAAGAAATCTTAGTTAGAACCAATGTGTCAGACTATAATCATATTTATAGTATTAGAAATACTGGACCTATGAAAAAAAAGCCAAGACCCTTTGGCAATTGCCAGAATTTTAAGAAACTAAGACTATACAAAATAAACCTCTGTTTATTAATCAAGACGATGTCACTGAAAATGTTACTATCCAGTTTGTCCCTCCTAAGATCGTTAATAAGAATATCTAGACCGAATAATTTAGATTTAGAAATATGGAAGAAGCCATAATCAATGATTCTTCATAAGGAGAATGTAGTAGTAAGACTAGTTCTAGTTTACTAAGACAAGCCCCTATAATTAGACCTAGAAGATCATTTAAATAAAAAGACTTAATTAAAGAAAAAGATAGGATCCAAAACTTTGGACATGAACCCTCCGAATTGGATATAAAGACCTTTAAAGATGACCTTAAGAAAAGTCATTCTGTTAGATTTCAAGAAAGAGAAAGATTTAATATGATAGCCCAAGACTGCATATTAAAATTAAAAGAATCTAAGAATATAAGAATATAAAAGAACTTCTTAGATACCTAAGACTAATAGAAGAAGGAGAACAAAGATTAATGCCAGCTACACAAGTAGAGCCTAGTAAACAAGAGATAGGAAGTAGTAGTAGGCTAGAAGATGCTCCTAGACTTTTTAGTAAACCAATAGGAATAAATATTCCTATATACTCAAGAACTATAGTAAAGACTAAACCCGATTATATAAAAGACTTTCCAACTAGTGAGAAGAGTTTTACTCCTGTTAAGACTATGGCAAGTCAAGCTATAAATCCAGTAGGTATATACCTTAACATAGACAATGTTCAAGATAGAAAGAAGGCCTTAGATGAATGGCGTAATTAGATGAATATGTGTTTTGCATCTAATGAACAATGGGATACAAGTTCATATACGCTGAGCAATCCATTAGAGGCATTACAAAAGATTATTTAGATAGTTTAAGAAAGGATACAAATGAAGACTCCTTAGCTAAGATTCAGAAGATGAAAGAAAACTTAGAAAAAAGATCAATTAAAGAATATATTCAATTGTTTACATCAGAATTCATTGGAGCTGGACATTTAGCTCAAATCAATGAACAAGACCTAGCAAAAACTAAGTTAGCCCTCCTTAGCATTTGCAAACTAGATAAGATAAATGAATATAACAATAATTATGAGCAGTTATATTACCAAATTAAAGAATTTGGAGAGACCTTAAAAGATGAATACTTTAGAAAGATACCTGCCATAGGACAAATCCTAATTAATGAATATAGGAATTGGCCAGGAGTAGACGGAGTTAAGAATAACTCCCGTGGTGAAAGAATCAATTTCGCCAAAGACTATATCATATCTAAGAGACGTGATATAACCCAAGGAAAGTTGATAGAAGAAACTTTCAAACAGATCCCTCCAATTAAAGACGAAAGAGACATTTCTCCAACCCAATGGGGATGTGGTAGTGAACCTAAGAAATTCAAAAATAAATTAGAATGGAAACATAGGAAGTTTAAGACTAGACCGTTAGGATTTCCAAAGAAGTATAAATTTAGACAATCTACTACTTTTAGAGAAAAGAACCCTAAGACCAAAAAAATAGATTTAATCAAAGAAGATATTTTAAGAAGAACACTAGTAAGTATAAGAAGGTTCCTAATTATAGGAAAGAAAAAGATGTAGCTCAATCTAATACCTATATCAAAGAATGTTGGATTTGTGGCAAAGAAGGACACTTTGCTAAAGACTGTCATAATAAGAAAGATAAAGAAGGTATTAAGATTATTAATACAATGTTAGACTATGCAGATCAAGAAGAGTTATATATCCTATATGTTATAGAAATATCAGACATAAAAGATGATGATAATACTAGTATCTATAGTTCATATACTGATAGTGACTCGAAAGACTATACTAGTGATACTGATGAGTACGAAGACTCTCAGGATATTTTAGACTTATATATGATGCAAACTAATCAAGGCGATTTAGATAATGAATATATAGACTTTGAGGAAGCTTGGTATAAGTATATATTAAGCCCATTTTTAAAGAAAAGATGGATAGTTAGTAATCCTGAGTTACTAACCTATATACCTAAATGCTACTTTTATGAAAGACATTATTGCACATTTGAAATGAAATGTAGCAAGAAAGACTTTCGATGTGTAGGATGCTTTGAGATTATATAAACAGAATTATTTATGGTTTGTGTTATTTGGCAATTACACTACCATGAAGACTGTTGGAGAACTAGATTTAGAGCAATCTATACTAGCCAGTATGACGCTCAAATAGACTTAGATATAAAAACATATTATCAAGACATTGATAAAAATATAGCCAAAAGATTACAAGAAAATGAAGACTTCAAAGGAAAGGGAATTTCTTATGATTTAGAAGAATACCACTCTGATAGTAGTTCAGAAGATCAAATACCCTTAGATAAACCTAAAAAAGGAACATCTATTTTAGAAAAGAACAATTTAGGATTTTTACTAAACCACGCTCTTGTTTTGTAGAATTATTTGTTCAACACAAAGACTATCCTAAAAGACTTTCAACTTTTATAGATACCGGGTGATCTCAGAGTATTTGTAAGGCTAATGCCTTCCCTGAAAACTATTTTTTAGAAAGTACTCAAGAAATATATGATAAAGTGGCTAATGGAGATCCATTTACCTTATATTTCCAGACTATTCCTATTTATTTTAAATTAGGAAATCAGACCAACAAAACCGTTAATCATCGGTTTTGGATAATAGATCCTCGTCCTAGTTTCACAGGAAATATTATTTTAGGACAAGACTTTATTAGTAAATATCATCCTTATACTCAGTATAATGATAAGATATTAATTAGTGATAAAGAGGAATTTAATATTAAAGCTCCTCTAATAGATCACAAGACTGCCTTTGAGCTTATGCAAGTCAAACCCAATTATAGACCCATAAAACATCAGAGTTCTTTAGCTGAGCATGGTGGACCTAGACCTATAACCCAACAAGAAGCCTTAGAAATTACTAAACCCTTACAAAAAGAATGTAAGTGTCCATACCAAAAATGTTATAAGCAAATAGCGCTTATACAACAAGACATTTTAGATCAAGCCCAACACTCCTTATTACAGGTTCAAGCTATATCCAAACAAAAGAAAATGGATATAGAAGTAGAAAAGGAAAAGATTAGGCAATTAGCAGAGCCTACTTTAGGAGAAAATCCCATCACTAAGTGTGATAAAGACCAAAGTTATTGTGAAATCATCCCTATTAACCCAGACGCCACTATTAATGGTGGAATCTATAAGAAAGGATATTCACAGGAAGACAGGGGAGAATTTAAAAAAGACATAGATGGAATGCTTAAGTTAGGCATTATTAGAGAAAGTAAAATTAGACATAATAGCCTTGCCTTCTATGTTCAAAATGAATCTAAATGTAAAAGAGGAAAAAGATGTATGGTTATAGATTATAGACAATTAAATAAGAATTGTGAATTTGATTCTTATAAGATACCAGACAAGAATAATTTAATCAATCTGATTGAAGATAGAATTATATTCAGTAAGTTTGATTGCAAATCAGGCTTCTGGCAAATTAAGATGCATCCAGACAGTATTACTTGGACAACCTTTAGTGTGCCCCAAGGAAAATACGAATGGCTACTACTGCCATTTGGATACTTGAACGCTCCTCAAGTATTCCAAAGAAGAATGGATAATATATTTAGACCTTATTCAGAATTTTGTCTTATTTACATAAATGATATTCTTTAGCCAGTAAGACTGAGATAGAGCATGTATACCATCTTAAAAAGATTATTTTAGAATTAGACAAACATGGTATTGTTATTTTCGAAAGGAAAATGCAATCATTTCAGACTGAGATAGACTTTGTGGGAATGAATATTAATAAAGGAAAATTATCCTTGTCAGAACACATAACCAAAAATATTCTTGAGTTTCCAGACCAACTCAAAGATAGAAAACAATTACAATTATTTTTAGGATTGCTTAATTGTGCTGCAGACTTTATTAAAGACCTTGCCTCAAAAAGACAAAGCTTAACTTCCAAATTAAAAGGAACAGACAAAACTAATTCTTTTTATTGGACTAAAGATGATTTTAAAGTCATAAGATAGATTAAAGATGCAGTCAAGAATATTCCTCTACTTGAACTGCTTAATGTAGAAGACCAATTTATAGTAGAAATAGATGCCTCTGATAAACAATGGGGAGCAATATACTTTGCCATTGATCATCAGACAAAAAAGAAGAAACTTTGTAGATATAGTTCTAGAACCTTTACAGACCCAGACACGAGATACACTACCCATGAAAAAGAAGTTTTTGCTATAGTAAGGGCAATAGAAAAATATATCCTTTTTCTTAGACCTATATATTTTACTGTTTATACCAACTCTTCTTATGCATAAAATTCAGAGACTTAGACTTGTCCAAATCAAGGACTAATAGACTTATTAGATGACAACAATTGCTTAATGGATATGACTTCTCTGTTATACATATTAAGGGAAGTAAAAATACCATTCCAGACATCATATCAAGAGAACCAATGTTTGCTAACACTAATATAATTTCATGTTTTATGTTGCAAACAGAATACCTAGACAGCATGAGTTCCTCTGGAACAAATAAACTGAACAAAGAAGACATTGCAGACTATCTTAGACGCGTAAGACCAAATGCTGGTGCAATGCAAAGACAGACTCATATTCAAGACTCTCAAGAAAGACCAATCCTATAGAACTTTGATGATATCTTGGTTCCTCCAGGAAAATCTAAATAAGAGATTATTGCTCAAAATAGACTCACTGGGAAGATGTATTTTCCCCAATATAGACCCGATTAAAGATACCTAGACTTGATCAAATTAGACGAGAATTTTCAGATGATGAAAATACTCTTATAGATGTTATATGGTGGAATTTGAAGAATAGACTATGGATAGAGTTCAAATAAAATTTGGTAGCCATTGCCAAATTTATGAGAACGCAAAGACTTGTAGTTACCCAGCTCAGTAGTACTGCTATGCCTAGACCGCAGATTCAGACTTATGCTCAGACCCTTAGAGAATCCTCCAAAACTATACCCGATGATAATTTTTGTTATCAGAAAAAGATTTTTAAGACTAAGATTATTATACCTTTTGGTCATAATAATCTTCCATTATCAGAAGACTATTAGAAATACTTTAATAGTATTATTGAACATTTCAATATGTTATTATCTGAAACTAATGGAGATGCCTTAATGATGAAAGGTTTCTTTAAAGACGTTCCAAAGATTTATCTTTCTGGGAAGGAAGAGATTGCCCAGATAACCCTAGCAGACTATAGGTTCATTGGACTCATCCAAATCGAGACTATAGAAGACTCCATTGCTCTTGGGAAAATAGTCCATGAGTACGTTAAGAAGATATAAGATTTCCTTCCTTTATTTGCTAGAATCTATCAGATCGCTCCAAGTTCCTGTAGAGGAATGAGAGTTGAAGGATTTAGACTTATTAGATTTTCCAATTATATATTTGAAGACGTTGAGATTTTATCAGAAGAAGAGACTAAAGATTTAATTGTTGATAAGTCCAAGCTCCAGATTGATCAAGCCCTGGAGACAATTGAAATCATGGAGTTATTGACAGGAGAAGACAGGTGGTACACTGCCTACCATAAAGAAGACCTGATAATCCAAGATGATGAGCCATTCAACGGAAGGCTCAAGAAGGAATCCAAAGAAATGGTAGGATAGCTTTGCAGCTAGCCTGAGAACTGTGGGCCTCATTGATGAATTTTTCAACAATACCCTACCAAACCAAGACAAGGAAGAAGAAGACACGAATGGAATAAAGATGGGCCCCTCGTTAGCTGAAGAATTATTAAAGACAGAAGATGCCATGCGTTATACCTATGAATTATTACAAGACGACAAGACTCCATTGCAGTGTAAAGGTGAAAGATAGCTCAAACCTACCCCATACGGGCCCCTGACAACCTCCTTTCACAAAGATAAAGGAGACAGCTGAAGACGTTAGGTACAGAATAATTGCAAGACGATGGGATTTCTTTTGAAAAAGGAAAAATCATAAGATTCCCAAACTTTAGACTTTTTATTATTGTATTTATCTTTAATAATTAAATGCTATCAACCGGATCACTTTTTGTAACCGGTTAGCATTCATCTTATGCCTCCTTATGCTATAAAGGGAGAGGTAGGGAGTAGTTAGAAGACATCGGTTGTTAGACTTACAGTATTAGATATTAGAGAGAGAGAGTATGCTTGTAAGAAGTAATATGTATATGAGTGAGTAAACCTCTCATACTTAGGGGAGAGGGGAAAGTTGTATTTACTTATGAAATGCAATAAAAGTATTTTCTTTTCCAGAAATCTCTTATGTTGAGTTGTTATTATTTTTCAAATTATCTCCAACTTTCTGTTCATAGAAGAATATTGTGTGGAACCTCTGATGTAGCACACAAGGTGTTATACTGGTGAACCGCCGTCAGGTGCCAATTTCCCATGAATAGTTAGCCAGGTGGGCATTAGGCGTGAAGGCGTACAGGCAGGAAATGGGTTCAACGCCAAAATAGTGGATTGAGGTGCGACACATAGAGAGAGAGTTGTAGGAGGCCGAGACCGGAGAAAAATAGTAGCAAGGCTGAAGAGAAGAAGGAAGGAAGATATAGATATTACATACAAAAAGGAAGGTATAACTCGAACCAAACTTTAACTATTTCTACATATTATTATTTTAAAAAGAATCTTGTATGAGCCTACAAATCACTAAAGGCTTTTTAAAATTTGTTAATCAAACAAATTTAGACTTAACTAGAGAAATCTAAGATTTGAATCTTACAGACCCTAAAGATAAAGAACTTATAGAATCTGCTTTAATATATGTAGGTGGTACGTTCAAACAGGGGTGTTCACGGGTCGGTCGGTTCGGTTTTGATCGGGTTTTTTGAGCCGAACCGACCATGTCGATTTTTGAAGGAGGAGAACCGAACCGAACCGAAAATGCTGAAAAATCGAACCGAACCGAATCGGGTCGATTTTTGACAGGGCCGGTTCGGTTTACCCGTCAGTTTTTGACAGGGCCGATTCGGTTTTTTCCTTTATTTTAATAAAAAATATATTTTTTTAATACCTAATATAAATATAAAATTAAAAAATATAATATAATATGTCAACACTAATATAAATATAATATAAAATATAAAATTAAAAAGTATAAAAATTAATTCGGTTTGGTTCGGTTCAAAATCGGTTTTTTTATGCCAAAACCGAAAATTGAACCGACCCTGTCGGTTTTATACCTGATTAAACCGAACTGAACCAAACCGAACCGACCCTCAAAAAAATTCGGCCCGAAAATTTTCGGTTCGGCTCGATTTTATCGATTTTTCGATTTGGTCGGTTTTTTTGCACACCCCTACGTTCAAATATATAGACCAGATTATTGAGTGGTTCAGAAGAGAAGTACCTGGAATAGAAATAATTAGAACTGGGATCCGAGATCTCTTAAGGAAAAAGATAAGAACTATAGAATTTGCAGAAGAACTGTCAAGACCTGAAAAATATCAAGAATACACTAGGATACTTGAAGATAGTATAGACATATTAAAATTTATTAGACAAAAAAGGTTAGCTGAAACAAATGCTATTTTAATTAGAGCCGAAAGAATTCGCCCTCTTCTTAAAAGTGTAGAGACAGCTGCCCCTAGAACATATAGAAGATTTTTGTCAACTTACGGAGATAACGAATTAGACAAATTTATAGAAGACGATATAATTGATATTGTTAATAAAATATATAAAGAAACTAGACTGATAAAACCACAATACCGTATAAGGTATATAAGACTAGAATATTTCCTTGCAAAATTGCTTGTAATTTCTAGACTCCCTGGAGAAACTATTTATATAGATAATCCTTGCTATTCAGAACTCCAGTACGATAGTGACGGAATAAGCTTAAGAAGTAGCAGTAGCCCTGAAACTTCTACACTTAGACTTCCAGATTAATTAGGCTTTAAAATAAGCTTAAAAGACCTTATAAATCATTGGGGTAGAAATTAATATTCCAGAAATCTTAAAAAGAGAAGGTGGTCCCTAAGCGGTCCATAAAAGACAAACGCAGTCCTAAGACTTATTTGGACGTTAGTTAATCTGCACAGAATGATTCGCATGAGAGTCGGACTCTCTCTCTCTCTCTCTCTCTCTCTCTCTCTCTATATATATATATATATATATATATATATATATATATATATATATATATATATATATATATATATATATATATATATATATATGGTGTTAATACCAAAAATTATTGTTGATACCAAAATTAATATGCTGATATGGACGAGTAATATGAAGACACGTGTCAATCTACTAGGCATAATAGCAATGAGGAAGTTCATTTCCTCGACCAACTCATGTTCTCTCCGAGCAACGAGGATACACCGAGGAGCTTCAGCACTCCGAGGTACTCTAGCACTCCGAGGTACTCTAGCGCTCCGAGGAACTAAGGCGGTCCGAGCTGCATCTCGGCCGTAGCATAAACTTCCAGATAATCAACAGTTCAATTATTCATTGAATGTTTATCATCTTGACGCACACACTGCATTAAATGTATTACCATTTCATATGCATATCATTTAATGTATCAACCCTTTCATGTACAACCTAAGGGCTATAAATACCTTGTATCACCCTCATTTAAGGGGACCGGAATTTCTTGATAGAACTGATAATCGAGAATTCTCAAACACTCAGCAATAACATAACAGTGGACGTAGGCCATTCTTATAAGGCTGAACCACTTTAAAAATCTTTGTCTCATTTTATTTATCTGTGATTGAATAATTAGAGCGATCTAATTTTTTACATCAACAGAATGGCGCCGTCTGTGGGAAACGACTGTTGCTATCGTTTTTCACCAAAAATAATTTATCATCAATGGCAGATAATCCAGAATCCAGTAATTGAAATGCTGAAAATACTGGAAATCCTCCAAATCCATCTGCACCTCCAGATCTGGCTGGAATTATGACGAATCTGGCTGAAGGACAAACCGCCATGCAAGAAACAATGAGGCAACTCATTCAAACTCTTCACGGCGGTGCACCTACCCATTCAAGGCAAAGGAGTGATCGTGGGAAATCGCGATCCAGGCGTACTGGGTCATATCGTAATGAAGAATCTAATGATTTTTCTTATCAACCTGGGCGAACTTCATCGATACGGGCTACGGATACAGATCAACATATCACTCTCTCTCCGGAGATAACTAGAGCCCTGGAAAGATTAAGCAGGGTGTCTCCTTTCAGTCGGTTAGGACCAAGGAGAAATATGAGTCTACCTAGAGCCCCATCGAGAAGCTTTCGACCACCATCAGGTTTGAGAGAAGGATCAGCACAATCACGACCAGCTACTTGTCGAGATAGATCTCAGAAAGCTACGTCAGAACAATCAATTGCCCGGACTAAGCGGCCCGAGAAAGGAAATGAAGCATGGAAAGGTTCCATTCAGCGATTGGAGGATAGACTTGGAGAAATGGCTAAAGAAAGGAATCCCTTACAGAGAACTTTTGTTCAAGGGACACCTTTTGTGCAGGCCATTGTGAATTTTCCTACACCATCGAAATTTAAAGCCCCTGTAGTGACCCCTAAGTATGATGGAAAGACAGATCCTGTTCTTCATATAGAACAATACCAAGCTGCTGCCGACATATATGCCGTCCCCGACGAGATGAGGTGTAGAGCATTCTCGAGAACTCTTACCGGATCTGCACAGATATGGTACAACAATCTTCCTCGGGGTAAGATTTCGACTTTTATTCAGTTAGCCGAGTTGTTCATTGGCAATTTCTATTTTGGAGCAAAGTCGGTAAAGCGAGTAGCGCACTTGTTAAGTGTTAGACAAAAATCAGGTGAGAGTACTAGAGATTACATAACTCGTTTCAATAACGAGAAGTTGGAAGTCATAGATTACGAAGAAAAGACAGCGATCACTGCTTTGATGAGTGGATTGCTGCCTAACAAGTTATACTACACTTTGGCCAAAGATCCACCTAAAACTATGTCGGAGTTGATGGCAAAAGCGGCCAAAATCATGAATGCCGAGGAGGCTATGGCTGCGAAGAAGAATATGGATAAAGAAACCAAGGTGGAGGTTGACAAATCTAAGAAGAAAGAGCAAAAATGTAATGGTGGTGACAAGCACTCCAAGAATAATAGGACGTCATGGGAAGTCCTGAAGAAATACGATAATTATACTCCATTAAAAATGGGTATTAATCATGTTTTGGAAGAAATCAAGAATAACGAAGAAATCAAGTGGCCAGATAAACTGAGGACCAATCCTGACCTGAGGAATAGGGCCAAATATTGCGAATTCCATAAAGATCATGGCCATACGACCAAAAATTTCATAGCCCTTCAGAACGAGATTGAAACGCTCATTCGAAGAGGAAAGTTGTCAAAGTATGTAGATCGCAGAGGTGAAAGGAAGAATGATGATAGAACTAGAGATCGTTCCAGATCTCCTCGTCGGACGGAGGAGAAAAAGAAAAGAGATCATGAAGATGATCCAGATGAAGACCCCGATCTTCCAAAAAAGCCAAGGCAGCCTGAACGAGAGGTATTTTCTATACGTTTTGGGTCATTTGATTGTAATGTTATTACAGGAGGAGATGCTGGAGGGGGAGACCTTACTGCAGAAAGAAAGGCCTATCTTGGTGAGGCTCAAGCCTGCTCATATATTCAACGAATAAATCTTGCCGAGGATGATCGTCCGAGGAAGGTAAATAAAGAGAAGCTAGTTATTGGTTTTTCAAAAAACGATTTGGCAGGTGTTCTTTACCCTCACGACGATCCTTTGGTGATCAAAATGATGATGAAAGATGTGGTGATTTCAAGGGTGTTGGTGGACAATGGTAGTTCGACAGACATCATGTACTATTCATGTTTTGATAGCTTGAATTTGAAATTATCTCAATTGGAACCTTATCACAGACCCCTTCTGGGTTTTGCTGGCGAGAAAGTTTTTCCACTTGGGACGATCAAGTTGGACATATTCATTGGAACTTGGCCTGCTTGTCGAACAGAAAGAATACGCTTCTTTGTGATGGACAAGAATGTGAAGTCAGCCTACAACATCATCATGGGAAGAGTTGGTTTGAAGAAGTTCGAAGCAGTTCCATCTACAGTGCATCAATGCTTAAAATTTCCAACAAACTTCGGAGTAGGAGTTGTGAAAGGTGATCAAAAAATAGCTCGGGAATGCTATTATTCATCTGCCGAGCAAGAGGAGCTTGAGGAATCAAGGAAAAAGACTACTACCTACCAGGTGGAGGAAGGTACAGAAATTGAAACTCTTGATCCAAGGGATGAATCCCAACTTGTAAAAGGACAGGTGGTAGAATCTACAGAAAATATTATTCTGGACGAGGAGCACCCTGAACGAGTAACCCAGATAGGTTCGTCGTTGGATGCTTCAATAAAACAAGAGTTGATAACTTTCTTGAGAAATAGGAAGAATACTTTTGCATGGAGTCACGAAGACATGCCAGGAATAGATCCAAACTTCTTATGTCATGAACTCAATGTGAATAAGGAGATCAAGCCTGTGAAGCAGAGAAGAAGAGTGTTTAGTCCCGAGAAGAATCAGGCTATACAAGAGGAGGTCGAGAAGCTCCAGAAAGCCCAATTCATTGAAGATGTGAAATATCCAGACTGGTTAGCAAATGTGGTGATGGTAAAGAAGAAGAATAATAAATGGAGAATGTGTGTTGATTTCACTGATCTCAACAAAGCATGCCCGAAAGATCATTTTCCATTGCCCAGAATAGACCAGCTAGTGGATGCTACTTCGGGACATGAGCTGCTCAGCTTCATGGATGCATATTCTGGCTACAACCAGATCAAAATGAAACCTGAAGACAGGGAAAGTACTTCTTTTATTACCCCAAGGGGAACTTATTGTTATAATGTCATGCCTTTTGGTTTGAAAAATGCAGGTGCAACATATCAGCGGCTGATGAACAAGGTTTTTGCCGAACAAATCAGTTACAACATGGAAGTCTATGTTAACGATATGCTAACAAAGAGCAAGAAAGTTGCTGATCATCTAGTTGACTTAGGTCAGACCTTTGATCAACTAGATAAATACCAAATGAAGCTCAACCCGACGAAGTGCACCTTTGGAGTATGAGAAGGAATGTTCCTCGGATACATCGTCAACCAACGAGGTATTGAGGCAAATCCAGAAAAGATCAAAGATCTTTTAGGGCTGCGATCCCCAACGACGAAGAAAGAAGTACAGAGTCTTACAGGACGAGTTGCGGCGCTCAATAGATTTGTGTCCCGGGCAACTGATAAATGCCTCCCATTCTTCAAAACACTTCGAAAAACTTTTGAATGGACTGATGAATGTGAAAAGGCCTTTCAAGACTTGAAGAAATATTTGGGAGCACCTCCATTGTTGTCCAGGCCAATAACAGGAGAGAAGTTGTACTTATATCTGGCGGTATCAGAGAATGCAGTTAGCTCAGCATTGATTAGATTGGAGAATGGAGTTCAGAAACCCATCTATTACATAAGTAAGGCTTTTCGAGGTGCAGAAATCAGATATCCAAAGCTAGAAAAATTGGCATTGGCATTAATTGAAGCAAGTAGAAGAATGAGGCCATATTTCCAGGCCCATACAATCGTCGTATATACCGACATGCCATTGAGACAAGCCCTTCACAAGCCAGAAAAATCAGGAAGACTGATGTACTGGGCAATAGAACTCGGTGAATATGATATTGTGTATGAACCCAAATCATCATTAAAAGGGCAAGCTGTAGCTGATACGCCCGAGGAGCAAAAGGTGCTCGCTGACCAACCTGTGGATGTTACAGGATCAAAAGACATAAATCCAGACCAACTCCGGTTGGTAAAAGGACTTAGGGATGAAGAAAGATCATCAACTTCGAGCTCAGACCAGCTCCGGTTGGTAAAAGAGCGAGAAGAGATGGTCGACGAGGAGCGAAAAGTGTCAGGGGAGGATTAAAAGAAGCAACAAATATTTCACCGAGGAACCCTGTCAGATAAGGAATTTGAAGACGGATTACCCATATGGAGATTATATGTAGATGGCTCATCTTGCACAGCAGGTTGCGGGGCAGGAATTGTTTTGAACACCCCAGACGAGATTGACATGGAATATGCTTTACGATTCCAATTCAAAGCCTCCAATAATGAGGCTGAGTATGAGGCCATGATAACAGGTTTAAACTTAGCAAAAGTTATGGAAGCACGACAAGTAATTGTATTCAATGATTCTCAATTAATTGTAAATCAGATGATAGGAACATATGCAGTTAAAGGAGATTTAATGGCGAAGTATCATGCAAAGGTGATGGAGTTACTGACAGAATTTGATGCCATTCAATTGGTGAGAATACCGAGGATGGAGAATGTACAAGCAGACGCACTGGCCCGACTAGCATCAGCTACTCGTACCGAGCTGCGAAGAACGATACCAATTGAAGTACTGGAAAGTCGGAGCATAGATGAAAACCTGACGATGAATGTTATTACCCTTGATTTAGGACCATCTTGGATGGATCCCATCAGGGTATATATTGGAGAGGGAGAATTGCCAGAGGACAAGCTCGCTGCCAAAAAATTGAAGTATAAAGCTGCTCGGTATGTATTAACTAATGGTATTTTATACATACGAGGAATTATGGTAGGTTTGCAGAGATGTGTACATCCCTCCGAGGTGAAAGAATTGATTGAAGAAATCCATGAAGGGTCTTGTGGAGCTCATGTAGCAAGTCGAACACTTTTACAAAGGGTAATGACTCAAGGATACTATTGGCCGACGATGAGGGCTGATTGTATAGCCTATGCTAAGAAATGTGACAAGTGCCAACGTTTTTCCTCTATCCGACGAACTCCACAAGCATTGTTGACACCAATAACTTCCCCTTGGCCATTTGCCATGTGGGGAATTGATTTGGTTGGACCACTGCCGATCACCCGAGGAAGATTCAAGTACCTCGTCGTTGCAGTGGACTATTTTACTAAGTGGGTAGAAGCTGAGCCGCTTATTGATATGACATACGAGAAGGTATACCAGTTCGTTTGGAAGAATATCATCTGTCGATATGGTCTCCCTCATGCCTTCATCACAGACCATAGAACCCAATTTGATAACGAGGAATTTGCTGCCTATTGTCATCAGTCGAACATTTTGAAAGTTCATTCAGCACCAGGCCATCCTCAAAGCAATGGACAGACTGAAGTGACGAATAGAACACTGCTAAATGGTTTGAAGAAAAGGCTAAGTGAAGCTAAAGCTAACTGGATTAACGAGCTACAATCAGTATTGTGGGCTTACCGAACAACTCCCCGAGCAGCGATTGGAGAATCACCATATATGCTGGCATTTGGAAGTGAGGCTGTAATACCTTCCGAGTTGGGTCTTCCAACGCATAGAGTACTGAATTTCAATTCTCCTGTCAGTGACTTGATGAGAAGACTGGATTTGGATATGCTCGAGGAGGTCAGGGAAGAGGCAGCCATTAGGAATGCTGCTTATCAACAACGAACAGCTCTTTTCTACAACAAAAGGGTGAGGAAATGCGATTTAAAGGAAGGAGATTATGTGCTAAAGAAGGTAATTCAGAAACACAATAAATTGGAGGCAAACTGGCATGGACCTTACCGAGTTACAGAAGTTGTTCGACCAGGAACTTACCGAATAGCAACTCTAGAAGGAGAAGAATTCAAGAATGCTTGGAATGCTGAACACCTTCGCAAGTATTATCAATGATGTAAAATATACAACGGTTCCATCAATATGAATAAAACGATGATGTTTTCACCATTTTTCTCTCCTTTGTTTGAAAGTTTTTCGAGGAATACTAGTGTTGTACACTACGCTGCTCGACAACAAAAAGAAGACGATAGTTCGAAAGAACAAAAAAATATACTCCTTTGGTTAGGAGGCGTACACTAGCGTGACCAACTAAGGTTGGTAAGATAACTAGTGGACAGATAGTTCGAAAGAACCAAAAAATATACTCCTTTGGTTAGGAGGCATACACTAGCGTGACCAACTAAGGTTGGTAAGATAACTAGTGGACAGATAGTTCGAAAGAACCAAAAAATATACTCCTTTGGTTAGGAGGCGTACACTAGCGTGACCAACTACGGTTGGTAAGATAACTAGTGGACAGATAGTTCGTTCGAAAGAACCTGATAGTTCGAACCCATGACCAACTCCGGTTGGTAAAAGGAAAAGAACAACATTCTTAAAAAAGCCAATCTCGGTTGGTTTGAAAACAAAATATGCCAACAAGTTGGTCGGAAGGTAAAATCATTCCAGAAGATACAAAGAATTCCAAACTGAACCAAGTATAGTTGGTCGGTGATCAACTATACTTGGTCGACGAGGATAAATTATCGACCATGGTTGGTCGGACACATTTTATGAAAAAGTTTACCAAGTATGGTTGGTCGGGGATAAAAACCCATCAACTGTAGTTGGTCGACAGACACAATTTAACAACCTTGGTTGGTTGGAAACATTTTAAACATTTTATACTCATTATTAAGTAATTGAGCAACATTAATACTTGTAATTTTGATTACTAAGTTGGTTGATGAACAACACCATATTGTTATCTTTTTAACAGATACATATGCACAAATGTAAAAATGTTTGATACACACAAGACAATAGCAATACAGATTTGCAAACAGAAAATGAAATTCTTTCATTAAGGTCAAAATATATTACAAGCTACATATATGTGCTAATTATTACATTGAAAAACCTATTCTATTGGTTTCTTTCCTTTAGCTTTTGAAACAGGTTCCTCGCCGGCAGGAGGGTCCTCCAGGCAAAGAGGAAAATTGATGAAATTAATATCTCTGAGCATTCTGACGTTCATCACAGAAGGTGTATCCAAGAGATGCTCGGGACGAAATAATTCAGTCTGAGAATGAAGACTATAGTCGCCAAGGTATTTTGAAATTAAACTCCGAGGAATGGAACGAGCTGGGATCCATTCCATGTCCAATTTGAAAGGTGGCACAGGCAAGTCTAGTAACCCTGGAGCATGATAATCCCATAAAAAATGCCATTGCTCCAATTTTAGTACACCCAGGGCGTTCAACCACCCCTGCTTATAACCTTCATTATTGGCATGTTCAATACGAGCATCTAAATGAACAAGGGCTTCATTGTATCCTGCCATCCAAAATTCCCTGGGCTGTTTATGGAATTGGAAGGTTAATCTATCCAATTGTTCGTGAAGGTTCCTGGCAAAAACATCTTTATCATTCAAAGCAGACTTCGTTGCAGTAAGTTGATCTTCCAACGATAGATTTTTCTTGGACATTTCAGATAAAGCCCGATCTTTGGCGTTCAATTGGTATGCTTGAGTTTTCAATGTTGACAGAGTACGAGATTCTTCAATATTACGACTGAGAGCTCTTGATCGACTCCGAGCAGGTGGAGAATTTTGCTCCTCGACAACATTTTGAATAGCTCTTCCTCGCCCACGAGACCCTCTTCCTCGTCCCCGAGCAGTAGTGGAAATACTAGATCTTCTCAGAGCATCCAACTCTTGCCTTAATTTGGCATTCTCAACCTCTAAGAACGAGAAACCTTCATCGGTAACTTGTACTAAAGCAGTGGAAGATGACGCTGCAGATTCATACTGTGCCAGCTTTTTTTGCAAATTATTGTTCTCTTGTTCCAGCAACTCAGCAATCTGCCTGCAGGCCTCAACTTCACCTTTTAAAGTTCTTTCCCGAACATCGTATCCAGCAAGGATCTTTTTATGGCCTGTCTCAGAAGAAAGCTGTTGATATCTATTTTCATATTCCTTGTGCAGCAAAGCAGTTGATTCATTGTGTTGATGTTGTAGATCTTCTAAGGTACAATGAAGTTCCTCGATCAATTCATAGTAGGCCACACTGTTGTCCACAGCTCGGTCAAGTAAATCCTTCAAGTACCGATAAGCCTCAATTGCTTGTTCTGAGGCATCATGGCCAAGGATGTCAGCAATTTCTGATACACTCAAATTTGTATGACCAACTTTATAATACTCATGACATTGCTGCATCAGCTTTGTATCATATGCAGATATCAGTTCCATTCTAGCCACAAACTAAGGATGAGAAGAAGACAACAATCAATAAAAACAAATCATCAACAACAGAGATGAACAAAGATGTATTTTATTAGATCACAAAAGGATTACATTGTTTGATTACAAATAATGAAAGATAGAAATGATACCGAACAACTTCACATCTTTTCCTTGTCTCCCAAGACTTTCTCGGGAGGATGGGACGAGGAGCTTGGTTGCTCGGTGGAAACAGCAGCCTGATCAGCAGGAGTCGAAATTTTCTCAGGAGGAGGAGGCATGGAAGAAATGTCCTCGTTAGCAGAAGGAAGAGAGGCAGGGACTTGATCACCTATGGCCATGGAAGATTCATTAGAGATAGGCTCATCTTCTTCTTCTTCTACAATTGGTGGGGGAGGACCAGGGAGGTGTAGCTGGATTAGCCCAGAGTCTTCTTTGACCTTCAATTCCTGCAGGGCAGCTACCCAGCCATCTCGGAAGTATTTCAACTTCCCGTATTGAACTTGGGATGTCATCGCAGCAATCCCCTTGTCCCATCCTTTATCCCAGCCAGCGCTGAAGGATTTTTTAACTGCGAGCTTTCTTTTCAGTTTTTTCGAGGAGAGCTTCACGTCCAATTCTTCCTTTTGGCCCTTGATATCTCGCAGGGCGGACAACTCTTCCTCTGCCTTTTTCAGCTTATCTTCAAGCTCTCCAAAGTTCTTGAGCTTGTCGTCATATTTCTGATGCTCGACCTCTAAACTTTTCACCTTATCCTCCAAACTCTTGGAGATCTCAGCCATCTTCACCTTCTCGGCCTCAACTATAGATAACTTTTTCTCCCATTCAGCTTTGTCCTCATTATACTGCTGACGAGAATCCTTCAAAGATTGGGTTAAACCCAGCAAAGCATCCTCTACACTTGACGAGGAGCTGGAAGCTTTAATAGCTTCGTCTTTCTTCATGATGTTGTTAAAATAATTCACCAGCTAAACAAAGGAAAAAGTGACAGGTCAGTGCAAAAATACAAGTATTCAAAGACAGAAAGGAAATTCATAGTGTGAGAAATTTACCGAAGCAAGGTGACGAGTAGCTAGGGATGTCAGCATATCCCTAGAAATATTTTCATCAATTCCTTGGACCTCGGGTATGATCCAAGTTTTTACCGAGCTCATTGCAGAGCTCGGAGGAATGATGGTTGGAACACCAACAACACCAGATGGTGGAGAAGAGACAGTTTCAGCCAAATTGACTGAGGATGATTTTCTCAATCTCTTCAAAGGGACTTCGGCAGTTTCAACCAAGGAAGAGCTCTTGGTCGGAGAGATAACAGTCATCTCGACAGGAGCAACCTTCTTGCTCGGAGCCACTGGGGGCTTCTCGGCAGCTTTGGAAGGTGCAACATCCACCTTCTTAGTCCCTTCTGGGACATCAACTTTGCTTTTCTTGGCTTCAGCAGCAGAAGTAGTGTCATCAAATAGAGCAGGGGGAGCTCTTTTCCTACCCATTCTTTGACTTAAAGGGATGTGAGAATCTGAAGAAGAATCCTCTGGAGTTGAAGCTGGCTCAACAGGACGAGCAGTATAAGAAGTCGTATAGCTCCTATAGTGCAGCAAATATGACGCAGACCTGATGTGCTCGTCTGCAACGTTCTTATGCAAACCCCAGATAAGTTTCAGATGCTTAATATTAACCTCTGATTCTTTTGGAGTTTTTCTTTTGCTATCAACTGCAAATAAATACATAATGAGATGTCAGTCATACATTTTGTCAAACATGATAAAAGCATAATTTCATAAGTAAAGGAAAATGAGAATAAACCTATCCCATTGCCATATGGGGGGCATTTGGGACCTTCATACACTCTGTCTCCGACTAAAGGAGCATGTTGCCAATTTTTGAAAACTAACCCATGTTCAAAATAATCTCTATTTGCATAAGGGAGGTTAACTACAAGATCCCTATTTAAAAACCTAGTTTTTAAATAATAAACATTATCTAAAATAGCCCATCTATAGCAATACATAATCTCAGGAATCCCTATACGAGTTCCATGAGTTAGATTTAATTTATACACCCCATTAATTATTCTCCATGAATTGGGGGCTATTTTTGCAGGAACAACGTCAAAGTACTGACAGAACTCTAAGCATAAGGGGTTTGGCGGAAAAGAAAATCCACATTCGGCAATGAATAGACTGGGGAACCAATGTCCCTCAGCCAATAGAAAATAATCTAAAGGCTCAGAAAGAACCTCCAGAGTTACCCATGAAGGAATGGAAAAATCGGAACGAAATTTCTCAACAGACTCCACAATATAAACCATACTGAATAAAAGAAATACAGAAGAAAAGAAGAGAATCTTACAGGAAAAAAGAAGGGCTGACAACTAGCGAAGGACAAGATGAACGCACAAGGGAGAGAGAGAGAACAGAAAGCTTGAATGCAGAAAATTGGAAAAGGTAGACGACGGTATGGTTACCTAAGAAGTTTAAATACTTTACCTTGGGAAGCTGCGAAGGAAATGATTACACAAAAGAAACTAATACGCCACTGGCGGCTAAAAGGACAAAAATGCACGAAGATCGAAGCACTCATGAAAATTCGAAAAAGGCGGATTCTGTGAATTTGAAAGAAATTCAAATATGAAGAAAAGGCTCCTAGAACCCAGGAAAGTCATTTAATATTGCCTTATACCGAGAAAGAATGTTCCATACTCCTCAAAGTTCGAAATATGAAACATTGGGGGCTTCTGTTGATACCAAAATTAATATGCTGATATGGACGAGTAATATGAAGACACGTGTCAATCTACTAGGCATAATCGCAATGAGGAAGTTCATTTCCCCGACCAACTCATGTTCTCTCCGAGCAACGAGGATACACCGAGGAGCTTCAGCACTCCGAGATACTCTAGCACTCCGAGGTACTCTAGCGCTCCGAGGTACTCTAGCGTTCCGAGGAACTAAGGCGTTCCGAGCTGCATCTCGGCCGTAGCATAAACTGCCAGATAATCAACAGTTCAATTATTCATTGAATGTTTATCATCTTGACACACACGCTGCATTAAATGTATTACCATTTCATATGCATATCATTTAATGTATCAACCCTTTCATGTACAGCCTAAGGGCTATAAATACCTTGTATCACCCTCATTTAAGGGGACCGGAATTTCTTGATAGAACTGATAATCGAGAATTCCCAAACACTCAGCAATAACATAACAGTGGACGTAGGCCATTCTTATAAGGCTGAACCACTTTAAAAATCTTTGTCTTATTTTATTTATCTGTGATTGAATAATTAGAGCGATCTAATTTTTTACATCAACAATTATCCTATTACGTGGACAATTCAGAAATAGACATGTGGCATTAGCCCTAGTCAGCAAATCCTTCTTATGAAAAAAGTTTTCAACTCTTAACCTTTCAATCATTAAATTCCTATTTTTTTGAGATTTTTTTTTCACAATTTTATCCTTTTAAAATCAATCATAATCACAGGGAAGTTACATAAAGCGAAGTTATATAAGTGGTTGAACTTTTTTTTCATTTTATTTTTAATTTTCGAATGATCATAACTTTTTATTGACAAATCTATTTTTCACAAAATTACTATTTTTGAAATCTCCTCGCCGAGATTCATCAAACAAGATCCATGATGCTTATAAAATTTTAAAAAAATTATACAAACGGTAAAATTTACTGTATGCAATAGAAAATGAAATAATTTTTTATCTGTGACATTTTCACAAACAGTAACATTTACTTTGTTAATATATTACAGACAATGAAATTTACTGTGTTCTTAAGAAAATTTTACCCACGTATTTATTAAACAAGAGCCACGGAGTACATAACCTTTCAATGAAAAAAATTACACAGATAGTAATATTTACTGTGTACACATTTAAAATAGAATTAATTAACGATTGAATAGTCAACGGGGCTTAATAAAAAAATCTGAAAATGGGAATTACATATAATAATACATATGAAGTCGGTTGTCACACCTTTTGTTATTATTATACAATAATACAAATAAATTGGTTAAATAAATGGCTCAAATAATCTATCCCCCCCCCCCCATATATATATATACATAATTGAAAAAAAGACACCAATTTTTAGTTTAACTCATTTAGTCGCTCAAACACCCATTTATCCAATATTTTATTTTTTTAAAGGTCTACGCCAGCGGCACCCCATGCCACCCCTACTCTCCCCAAATCGAAGTTGCGGTTGATCCAAACGCCATTTATCCAATATTCTCTTATTTTAAAGGTTCGCGCCAGCGACACCTAATTCCCAACACCACCCACATCCATTGTAGACGACCTTCATCAGAGATCCGGTTTGGGGTGGGTAAAGGTGGCATTGGGGGCCACTGGCGCGGACCTTTAAAAATAAAATATTGGATAAATGGGTGTTTGAGCGACTAAATGGGGTGAATTAAAAATATATGTTTTTTTTAATATATATATATATATATATATATATATATATATACATATATATTGATACAAAAAATTATCGTATTACATGGAAATTCAGAAATAGACATGTGACATCAGACCTAGTCAGCAAAGCCTATTTATCAGAATGAATCCAAGAATGCCCGATCAATAGTGAAGAATGTCGACCATCACATAAAAGAAGCCCGACTAACACTAGGAAGTATGACCAACAGGGGTTATCAAGCGCCACTAGTTGTATAGATTATGAATGTTGTACATATGTAAATGTCTATGTTATAAAGGCATTCCATCCTTTAATATTCCACTTCTTGTACACCCTCAGGGGATATAAATACATTGTAATACCTACAGCTAGGGGACACGAGACAAGAGATAACTGAACCAACACAAAGCAATATACACCAGTGGACGTAGGTTTTCCCCTTTCGCCGAACCACTTTAAAAATCTTTTGTGTCTCTTATTTTACTTATTTATCTGCGATCAAATAGTTAGAGATAGTCTAGTTTTTTGCATCAATGGCGCTGTCTGTGGGAACGTGTTTCTAACCATTTTCAGTCATTTATTTATTCAAATGGAAGATATTCCTGAATCAATCCTAAAAAATGATGGCATCCCGCCCATTCCTTCTGCTCCACCAACGCCCAATGATTTGACTAGAATTCTGGCCAGCCTTGCCAGAGGACAAGAAGCTATGCAAGATACCATGAGGCAGTTAGCGTAGATCTTGTAAGCCAGGTCACCTTTCGTACCTGCTCGTGGAAATATGCCACCTCATCCTCCAAGTAGCAGTAGACATAGACAATCTAGGACTACTAGATATACCCCTTATCTCCTAGGAGCAAGTTCTTCTCTCAGAACATCGAAGCCCTATGATGATGGAATCTTATTTTGACTGTTTGGGACCCAGGGGGAACATAAATGTTCCCAGGGCATTGTCGAGGAATACTCGACGATCAATCGATCAAAGGGAAGGCTCAACCTCATCTAGATCAGATGCTCGACGAACTGCTCGCACTGAGCAACAATCGCAAGAAGAAAGTTCAGCACAAACAGTTTGTAAGAATGAAAAAGTTGTAACACACAGATCTGATGCAGGAAACAATGCATGGAAAGGTTCCATCTAGCGCTTGGAGGATAGATTAGGAGAAATGACTAAATCCAGGAACCCTTTACAAAGAAGCTTTGTGAAAGGATCTCTTTTCATACAAGCTATTGTGGATTTTCCCACACCTTCAAAGTTTAAAGCTCATGTGGTTACACCCAAATATGATTGAAAGACTAAGTATGTCCTTCATATCAAGCAATATCAGGTAGTAGTTGACATATATGCAGGCTCGATGAGATGAAATGCAGAGCATTCTCCGAAACAATTACTGGTTTTGCTCAAATCTGGTACAATAGCCTTCCTCGGAGACAAATTTCCAGCTTCAATCAGCTGGCCGAGCTATTCATTAGAAGCTTTTTATTTGGGGCCAAACCAGTAAAAAGGGTAGATCATTTGCTAAGTGTGAGACAAAAGAAAGGAGAAAGTACTAGAGACTACATCCTTCGTTTCAACAACGAGAAATTGTAGGTTGTGGATTATGAGGAGAAAAGTGCTATACTACATGATTGCTAAAGATCCCCCAAAGATAATGACAGAGTTAACGGCGAAGGCAACCAAGATCATGAATGCAGAAGAGGCAATGACAGCTAAGCGGAGAGCTCGGGGACAAAAGGTGAAAGAAAAATTGACCACTAACTCTCCACAAACTTCATTCTCATACTTTTCTAAGATTTAATGCTCCTCAAACCTTTCCAATCCTCAACGACCATTGTCCTGACCAACAGAAACATATTTCGATTCCCAATGAGTTGTAGGTGTGGCTGTCTCTTTTCTGATGGGTTTTTAATAAAGCAACAGTATAAATCGCTTCCTCTTTTCATATTGGCTCTAAGGGGAGGTCTATATTCTTCTTCACTATCTAGTTTTTCTTTTCTATAACAGCAGTCCTCCTTCTCACGACCTATCCTCTCGCAATCTTAGCAAAAATGGATAGTCATTCGTAACTAAATAGGATCCAAACTAGGGAGAGATTGTACTTATACACCCCATGCTTGAGTTGTTTTGTGACATCTACAGTAATGCATATGCGAAGGTATTTATGTGTTAGTAACGAGTCACCTATTATGTCTTCCTCATGACACTATTGCCCCCACAGACTTAGAAATAAGCTTGATATTCTCCTTTGACGTCTTTTTTTATAAGAGGGTGATGTATTTGGTGTCTAAAGTGGACACCAATCAAAGTTCATGAGTTCAAATATCCACCTGAAATGGCTTTAGAATTAACAAACAACTTATTACCGATCATGAGCCTTCTTTTTATATTTTTTCCATATCTATTTCCTCCTTAAATCTAAAGAGGAGTGTAATTTTACCGTAACTGGTGATAGAAAAGCCTCATTTCATCTTCAAGGGTCCATGGAGGATATTTTTTACTCCTATTTTGTTTAAGACTTTATGAGCTATTACACATACTACCAATGAAGTAGAATAATCATTTTCCACAATTGAATGATTATCTTCTAGGTCAAGTATGGCCCTTTACATAAATGTTTTGGATTTTTACAACTTTGTGAGATGTTCATGATTGAAAGCTAACAATGAATACAAATAAAGGATCAGAATAGAGAAAGTGAAGAAGTCTGGCGAAAGAAGATGAGAAGAGGGGAAGCGTATTAGGGTTTAGAATGGGACAATGAGAATAAATGGAAAGAGAAAAGGAAATGTGTTATAAGGAGTATCACTCTATTTTCAATGAGTAGTTCTACACGTACAGATAATTCGTACAAAATCGTCTATACAAACTGACGTGTCGTTTTCATATTAGCTCGTGTCTTGGGTCCACTCAAGACACGGACCAATACAGACACGACACGTCGATCTGTAAAGACGATTATGTACGAATCCTCTGTACAAATAGAATTTTCCATTTTCAATTAACTTATAAATAAAAAAGACACAACAATATTCCTCAATACACTCTTTAAGATTGAAGGGAGCTATTGATTTCTTACACTATTTCCTTAATTGTAAGAAAATTATAGTTGTTATTTTACAATATTTTTCAAGTAAATATGCATAACTAGCTTAAACCTTGCTCCACCTCAAGATTCTCTTTTGCTTTCCACTATGGATGATATACTACTACCAAGAGACATTTAGAAGAGCCTGTCTAAATCTTCTTGATCAATAAATGACATCCAAAAAATAATAGTAATTCAAACGGAGAAGATAGAGAATGATAAAGATGCAACACGACACAAAAACTATGTAATTTACTCCTTTGAAATACGAGATCTATCTGCAGACAATGTTCGTATTCTTCTATTGCATATACATTTTACATCAGCGTGGCATTCAAGGAACATTGAGGCTTTCTTTCTTTAAATACTTCATTAAAAAATAATACAAATTTCTCCCTAAGTCAAATCAAGAATCCTTACTCTCTGTAAATGTTTTAAATTGTGGTTGTGCAAGGTGACGCGTCTTGACTCCAAAGTCGAGTCGCATAATCACGTTACGCATATGCAAGCAATTTGTGTATTCCAATTTTTTAATTAAATAACATATAAAAATATAAATAAAGAAATAAATAATAGTTTAAAATGAGCAATTTTTTATCACTCGTAAATGATTTGCTAGGATCGCAAATCTCTTGTGATTTGATTGCATGTAAACTTGTAAATATGGAATATGCAATGCGATTTGTCTACCAAATGTAAGAAGAAGGAAATGACAAGAGTTAATTTTTTTATCACCCAAAAAACTACTCTGTTAGGAATTATCTCATGTAAGTATGACTTATTTGTTAATCTTCCTTTATTTTATGGGGTTTGGGTTAATATCTGGTCAACCTGACATGGGCTTTCTTTTTGTATTTTTCCAATATCTTGCTCCTCCTTAAATGTTAAGAGGTAGATATTTTTACCCCAACTGGTGATAGAGAAGCTTCATTTCATCTTCCAAACTCAATGGAGGATTGATGACAACTATTTTGTTTAAGACTTTAGGAGGGTAGAATAATCATTAGCTACAATTGAATTGTGGTCTTTTAGGTCAAGTATAGTCCCTTTAAGGGGAGGTTCTGGATTTATACAATTTTGTGAGATGTTCATCGTTGAAAACTTACAATGAATACTGATAAAAAGTCAAAATAGAAAAGGTGAATATGTTAGATGAAAGAAGATAGGAAGATGGTAAGAGTATTAGGGTTTAGAGAGGGATAACGAGGACAAAAGGTAAGAGAAAATATAATGTGAACTAAGACAGTGCTTAGGGTTAGCTCTCTTAAAAATAGAAAAATTGAAGACAAATTTTAGGGCGCACATCTTTCTCTTTTAAAATTTGACATGAATAAAAAAGAGACAACATGATTCCTCAATACATTTCTCAAGATGCAAGAGAGTTATTGATTTCTTATACTATTTCCTTAATTGTCAAAAGCGTTATAGTTGTTATTTTATAATATTTTTCAAGTAAAGATATGTAACTAGCATAAACCTTGCTCCACGTCAAGAATAACTCTCGCTCTCCACTAAGGATGATATACTACTGCCAAGAGGTGTTCGTAAGAGCATGTTTAAAATCTTCTTGATCAACAAATGATATCCACAAAATAGTAGTAATTCAAACATAGAAGATAGAGAATGATAAAGATACAACAAAACACAAAAACTATGTAATTTACACCTTTGAAATAAGAGCTCTATCGGCAAACAATGTTCGTATTCTTCTGCTCAATTTACATTTTGCATCAATGTGGCATTCAAGGAACATGGAGGGTTGCTTTCTTTCATCAAATTCATTGAAAGACAATTCAAATGTCTCCGCAAGTCAAAGCAAGAATCCTTACTAGATATAAATGTTTTAAATTGCGATGGCACAGGGTAACGCATTTTGACTCTAAAGTCGCATCGCATAATCACTATTCGATATTAGTTTAATGATACGTATTTTAGTTTTAGGCCCACCTATTTTGCGCTTATGTTATTAGACTCATTTTGTACCTTCCCTCTTATTTATTTTTATCCTCTTGACCCTTCTATTTAGTAATAATAAATATTGCAATGTGGCACCATTATTGGTAAGCCAATGCATCAAAAAAATTATCTATCAGGTCACGCGTGGCGCAAGCAATTTGTGTATTCCAATTTTTTAATTAAAAAACATATAAAATATAAATAACGAAATAAGTAACAGTTTAAAATGAGTTTTGTAAGAATGTAACATTTTATACTGAAAGTTAAAAAAAAGTAATATTTGAAATTTAATTTTTTTTAGTAAAAAAGTTACATTTTAAATCGAAATCAGAAAAATAAATAACATTTTGAATTGAATCTGCAAACAAGAAACAACTAACATTTTCAACTAAATAAGTAAAGAAAAAATAAGTAACATTTTCAACTAAAATTTGTAATATAAATAACATTTTACACTCAAATTTGTACAAATTTGTCAAAATAATAACATTTGAACTGGAATTTATTAAATAAAGAGCATTTTAAACTCCTATTTGATAAAAAAGTATCATTTATACTTATATTTGGAAAAAAAAGTAACATATTTACATTGATTTTTGTAAAAAAAAAGTAACAAATTTGTTTGAAAAATAAGTAACATTTGAAGTCAGTACTTGTAAAAAAAAGAGTTTTCCTCACTTGCCACCCCACATTTTATAAGGATATTTATATTTACACCCCACTTTTTTTTATTCTTTGTGTTTGCACTACATCGTTAGTAAAAATCCTTTAGCTGCTGTCAAGATTTTCCAAAAGGACCATCTTACATTAATCCAAAATAATCTAAAAACTTTAAAGACATGAAAATAATGTAATAAATCATTAGAATATTTAAAATCCGAGTATTATAGAAAAATAGTTAAAAATCTTGAACTATATTAAATAAAACAATTTTTTAAATCTGAAAATCAAGAAAATAAATATAAATTACAAAAAATCATTTAAAAATACATCTAATGATAGAAAAATATTTTTAATTAGAATACAATTTTTCAAATTACAAAAAAATTATAAAAATAGCGAAAAGCATGTGAAAAACTTAAATTATAAACAAACTTATAAAAGATAAGGATAACGCATAAAAAATGAAAAAAATAGGGCAAACATTTACAAAGTATGAAATATAATGAAAAAAACTCTGATAAATCTGAAAATAATATAAATAATATTTTAAATAATAGAAACATTTAAATTAAAAAATATAAGAATAAAAATTCTAAAAAATAATATTTAAAAAATCTGAATATGACCGAAAAAATTAAAGAAAAAAATGGATAGACGAAAAAGCTAATTTTTCCAATTGTATTTCACATTTGGGGCATTTCACTGTCTCATTAGCCATTTTGCTCTGCCTCTATATCTCTACAGTGTTACTACTTTTGACAATAATCACAAGTAAGAACATTTCTTTATTTCTTTTTTATTATTATTTTCAGATATATAATTTCAGAGGGATTGAAAATTTACATTCAAAACAAAAACTGGAGTTTTATATTGAGAATCAGGGGTTGAAATTTGTTGAAGCTGAATTTATATGCTAAAATTTGATGATGTGTTGTCATATTTACAAGTTTAAAAGACTGGGGGCCAAAAGTTGCATGCTAAAATTTGGCTGTTTAGGCATCATATGTTTAAAATATCATCTATATGCTTCAAAAATGGGCTTATAGATTAAATTTAAATAATTTAATTTGGTAGTAAAATTTTTTGTTTAAACTCTTGGGATTGATATCCACTTTGATATCTTGAACTATGTAAGTGTGTCTGGAAAAAACACTAATTTTTCTTTAACAGATTTTTAGTTTTTCAGTATTTCTATTTTTTCTTTAATTTTTTTATAATTTTCAATTATTTATCAATATTTTAGTGTTTTTCATAATTTTAAAATGATACTTTTTGTAATTTAAAATGTTTCACTATAATTTTAATATTTTTTAATATTGTTTTGGATTTATCAAAGTTTTTTTCAATATATTTCAAACTATGTAAATGTTTTCCCTATTATTTTAAAAAAAAAATTATAACTTTCCCCCTTTTTATAAGCTTTTGGTATTTTCTTTATATGTTTTTCCCTATTTTATATATATTTTTTAATTTAAAATGTTTTAAGTTGATTAAAAAAAAATCTATTATTTCTGAATTTTCAAACAATTTTTCTTGTAATTTATTTATATTTATTTCATGATTTTCAGATTTTAAAAATATTTTCTCTAATTTTCAAAAGTTTTAATCGTTTTTGTATAATTTTTAGATTTTAAAATATTTTTTAATAATTTATCATGTAATTTCCATTTTTAAAAAAAATTATATTATTTGGGGTTAAAACATGGCTAAGATGTTTTTTTCTTAGAATTTTGTTATCAACTAACCAACTTTACTGACAGTGGGGTGGAAACACAAGGAAATTAAAAAAAAAAAAAAAAAAAAAGTACAGACACAAATATCGTTTTAAAATATGTGATGGCAAGTCACAAAAATCCCCCCCCAAAAAATTAAACATTTCAAACTGAATTTGTAATATTTGGATTAAATTTCAAACACTAGTTAGGAAAGCCTATTTCCTAACTACTCCAAATATTTTCGTTTCAGGATTGAAGACCATAAAGTTCTTTCTACTCATCTTCGTGACAACAATCTCCCCATTATTTTTCTCAAAATCAGTCCCATCACAACATGGTACTAGGCGCATTTCATGTACCGGGACCGGGATCACCCTGCACGTGTTTGTTTCGGGATTGCAGAAAACCAATTTCTCTCCGCTCAAATCCATGACAACAACATCCCCATTGCTCGTAAAAGGCAACACAAATAATTGATAATCGTTGACTTTCAAGACGACATTGAATATATTCACCCACGTCTCTTGGACTCCATACTCTTTCATGACCCAAACCTCAGTAGCTTGATCCCAGTCACTGTGACCGGTACCAACTACACAAAGGCAGCCCCTCGAAGCGCTGAGCTGATAATCCCGAGGCGAGAATCTAAAATCTGGTAGTGGAATTTTCTCATTGAATATATCCTCCGCTAGATCAAAACAAATGATTTCATAACCATTATCATCTCCCCTAAAATACACCCAGTGTAGAATTTCATTCAGTAGTGTGGTTGTGTTGCTCACCTCGGAGAGGCACGGGTAGTTTTCGACCCGTGTCGTCCAGATATTGGTTTTAAGACAGAGAACATAAATCAAAACGTAGTTATGATCAAACTTCGGCATGAACATAACCAACTTAGAATTGCCAAGACCATGGAGCTCAAAACCATAGAACTCTGAATAAAAATCATTTGACCGATAAGCCGGGTTAGAGACCTCCTTGCACTCTCGCGTAGATGGGTTCCAGAGGAAGAATGTTTTTCTGTCGGGACTAACTATAAGTAGCAAACCGTTGCAAGAACCAACCACCACTCCAATGGACCTTTGCGGATTATTATTATTACTAGTATGGAAAGCATAATCAATCTTTTCCAATGGAGTAATGAGGCCACCTGTGGAGTAAAGAGGCATAGACAGCTCGTATGTCATGGAGGAAAGAAGAATTTTCTCTTTTTCTCTAGCTCCGTGATTGAGGTGAATCTTGACGAAATGGGGATCAGAGATCAAAGAGCGAAATGACTTGCAAACACATCGGAATCGCAACAGAGACTTTACCGGTAGTCTTGAGAGAATACCCACCACAACATCGTGGGGAAAGTAGGATGGCAGCTCCATTTCCATTTTTATTTTCTTAATATTTTGTTGATGGTTTCGTGACTGGATTTACGCATAGTAGGATTGTAGACTGCATATCCTTCAGGTACAAACAATAGAAACAACAAGACTTTGTTAGCAAACGAACAAAAATGGGAGGGCTAATATGTATTTATTTCGCTCTATTGAAAAGACGATCATAAATGACAAAAAACTATTTTTGTAAACTAGGGAGTGAGAATTTGTGTGCGACATGTCATATTCGGGTCGTGTCATTTTGAATTCTGGTCAAGTATCAGTCAGCCTGAACTGTTCAACTAATCAGGTCATGTAATCCTATCATAATTAAAACAATATCAATTCAAGATATAAAAATATTTGATGTCTAATCTGTAAAGGAACTATTAAACACGTTAGCCATATCATTTTCGGTTTACTCATTTGGCACTAACCAAACTCATTTATCATTAGTGATTGCAGCTTGTGTTAATTCGGGTTCGTGTTGAGAAATGATCAACCGTAACCCGCTAATTTAATAATTCGTGGTCGTGCCATGTTGTGTAAAAATTTCAACCCGGTCCGACTAAATTCACAAGATCCTTCTATATGCAATGTAGCAGTGGTACATTTTCTCATGTTTTACAGTGTTCAAAGTGATGACTATGTATATCTAAGCAATCGAATTGGTTATGTTACATATTACAACAATTTATACCTACATGTCATTTTGATCACTTAAGAGCAGTTGGTTAAGTTTCTAGTGTTGGTTACACAGAGAAATTATTAGGTGCGGTGTTTTCCAAAAATTGAGAAAATGAAGAAAAGACTTTAGAAACAGATATAACAAGAATTATAAAAACAGGTACAACATATGTTAGACGGGAAAGAAGACAAGCTAATGAAAAGAACCCCAAAATAATAATAAATAAATAAAAAAGGATCAAACGAACTAGAATACCTTATGGATCGCTAGGCGATATATGAGAAGAATAGCCTTCAATGTATTGATATAGACCACCAGAACTAGTTGTAAACATTTTTACACGTCGAACAGTTTATTATGGAATTCCTATTGTGTAAAGTCTAAACAATGATGGTAAACATGTTCGTACCCCAAATCCGCCATCAAACTGCTAGAGTATCATCCAATGTTGATGCACATACGCAGTTGGAGGTTGATTTAATAAAAATCAAAGAATTATATTGTATTTTCAACATGCTAGAAGTTGTCAACAGGTCGGGTCGTATCATATTCAGTTCGTCAAAAAAACTACACAACTCATACGCTATTCATTAAGAACCATGTATCGTTTGTGTCATGTTATACCAGGTTCGCGCCATTTATACCCATATTCATGTCATTCATTTGTGACCCAGTTATGTATCGACCCATTACGTGATAAATTTGTGTCATATTATTGTGTTGTGCCCAATTTCGCTATGTCTAACTGTGCTCAGACAACATTGTACGTTATAGCAGAATCATGGTATTATTCATGACATGGAAGTGAAACATTCATTATTTCAATATTCTCTTTACACTAATTTCATCCCTACAAAATGTATCTGCGAAGAATTTGAATTCATTACAAGAATTTGTAAGCAAAATCGTCGTTTCCTTAAATTTTGATATTTGTCGAGAAAATCTCTAGGTCATGTGACCATCTATATATCCCTGAGATTAACTTCTCAAGAAAAAATACAAAACATCCGTGGCCGATAATGACGTGATCAAACAAATAATAGTAAGCTCTCATTGAAATTAATGGTTGTCCAATAGCCTTATTTATAGATAAATAAACCTAAATAAATAAGGGTTCTAATTGAAGAGTGTAAAATAAAACTAAGAATAATCTAGGACATAATAATAAATATAACAATGCAAATATCCATCTGGGATACAAATTAGATATTCCTCATGGCAAACTCAAATGGCTATTCCAATAATTAATTCTTGGACACCTATCCATGAGGTCCAAATTCTCAATGTTCTACCTACAAACTACAAAGTATTTTCGCGTACTAATTATTAAGAGTTCCTTTTTGTAAGATCCAAAATGAAATATATTATTTACACTTGGGACTCGAGAAAAGATGCCCTGCTAAATGATCTTTTAGCGGCTGCGAAAATATTTAGTTCAGACCCTCAGCTTTTAAACCAAATCTGTCTTGCTAACTCTGCTTTTATATTTCACGCTGCCAACCTATCGAAAAACATTTTTACAGTCTCATGCATATACAACAGGATGATGGCAATCTAAGAAAAGGTTCAATAGGGGCATTCAACGACATGAAAAGAGCAAAAAATTGTTGTTTAATGGTCTTTCTGCATTTTTATTTGATTTCAGTGTTTATGGTGGTGGCATTCAACCTATGAAACGCGAATACTCTCCGAAGATCATGTATCCTTATTTAACATGTGTTGGGCATGGATTCGCTGAGGACACACGAAATACTTTGGGACACGCTCAGGATACGTTGGGACACGTTACTATATGTCCGACATGCTAGTATACACTGCCACAAGCTAGAATACACTGCCACACTGTAATTATTCCAAACAAATGTTTCTAATGGACAAATATTATAAATAATCCCATCCAACAGTTGTTAGAATTTAGCCCAACCAATCTCATGTTTGGAAAAGAATGGTGAGAAATAAAGTGGAAGATTTTGTTGCAGTGGATCACTGCGGAAGGCAGCTTGTTTGCTCGGTTTGAGCCCTGGTTACCTAATAATTCTAGAATTGCTCATTATCTAGCTCAAAATGGGATGGTTTCTCCATTCTGGAAAAAAGAAAAGTGGGACAATCAAGTCTAATGCAAGTAACTAATGTAATTAACGTTCATGCTTTTAAAGAACAGTAGGAGATTGATCCCCAAACACAAACTATATTATATGGAAGGGTGGAGCTAATGGGATGTTTTCTACAAAGACGTTATGGGAACAAAGCAGAAGTAAAAACGGCATATAATTTTTAAGCGTCAGAATTTCAAATCCGATAATTGTTTGAATGAATATCCTACTGTGAAAAATCCTAAAAAAGTTGTGCCAATGGATGATTGTTTATAAAAAGTGGGGATGATGATTGCTTGTAGATGTCAGTGCTGTATTGAAGGGCTAAATAAATATTTGTGGGATTAGAGGTTGTCCTAAGATTCTCCAGTTAAAATTAAATGAATGGTGGTTGTCTGAAGTAAAAGCATAATGTATGAAGGTTCTTTACGTTATAACTTATACTTGTATATGTTGGAAATTGTGGAAAATCAGAAATCAAAATAGGTTTGGGAATAAAAAAGGCCACACTGTTCATCTATTCATCAATGAGGTTACTCAAAATGTCAGAGATATTTTTAGATTGTTTACCAAGCCTCAAAAACTTTCTTTTGTATAGAGCCTAAAGATATTTCCCAAAGAGTGATAGTGACAAAATGGATCAGACCAGATAAAACATGGTTTAAATTGAACTTAGGTGGGACTGTAAAGGAAATCCCAGGCCAAGTGGAGGAGAAGGTCTAATTAGAAATCGCATGGGTAAGTCTGATATTGGTTATGCAAAATTCTATGCTTAGAGGTGTGGAAGTGGAAAAAGAAAAAAGGACTAAAAATTAATCATAAAATTTGGCTTTAAAATTATTGTTGAGGCAATGCACACAATAAGAATAAAGTTTGTAAAAATAGATGGACTGTCGGACACACATACAGAGGAAACAAAAAAAGCTGCTGACAGCTTAGCTAACTGGGGTATGAAGAAGGGAAATCACTCGTTTGAGAATTTCTCAGATCTTCCAAGCAGTGACGAATTAACATGAATCAATGTGGATACCCTTCATTTAGATTCAGATAGGTTACTTGTTAATATGATGTAATGGGTTGGCTCACTTTCTTAGCTCTGTTTTGAGTCTTTTAATGTAATATTTTCATAGAAAAGTGGGGGAATAGCGTGAGAGGTTGAGATCTAGGTGGCAAATGAAAGATGACAAGTAGTGGATTTTTGTGAGTTCCAGGACCTTGGGTTTGAGGAACACATGTACTATTGGAGTAATGGGTGCATCGAGGAACGGCTGGACTGTTGCTTTGCTAGGATGCATGGATTAATATGCTCTCACATTTTTCAGTTAATAATACAGAGCAACCAGGTCAGACCATTTGTCTGTGTATCTCTTTTACCGATAGGGAGACACAGGTGAGGAACCGAATGGGGAAACAAATGTTTCACTTTGAGATTTATTGGGTAAATGATGAGGATTATGGAGAGATTATTAAGGCAGCTTGGGCAGTAGGGGGGAGGGGAGGAGTTGGAGAGGGTTTAAAGGCATGTGAAGCAAAGCTAAGCGTATGGGCATACTTGAAATTTTAGAGGTCAACGAATCTTAAGGACATTCGAGATAGTATCTTAGGGCATGACCACAATCTAGGGAGAGAATAAAAGAAATCTAAGTCCTATTGGGAGTGATGAGAAAAACATTAGAAGAGGAGGAATTAAAGTAGAAGCAGCGGGGAAGAGTAGATTGATTAGAACAGAATGATCGAAACACAGTTTTTCAAGCAAAGACAAGCCAAAGGAAAAAAGGTGAACACTATTATATAATCGGAGGATTATAACAGGGTAACCGGAAAGGATGAAAAGAATATTGCCTTGTGTGCCGTTAGCTGTTAAGAGTAGATTTGCCACATGCCGCACCTTGACGACCAAGATTATATTCTCAATGGTGTTGGTTTCCGAGAAAGGAATGACAAGCAGATAGGGGAGTCCATTATTTCGGAGAATCAAAGTGCCCTTGTACTGGGAAGGCTAATTTCGGAAAATGTGATATTGTCTTTTGAACTCAACTACTCTTTAAATAATTTGGGGGAGGATGGTTTTTTTATTCTCAAGATAGTTATTAATAAGTCATATAATCGGGTTGATTGGAATTTTCTTGAAAACATTATGAGGAGGCTGGAGTTTTGTGACTAGTTAGTGGAGTTCGTTATGAATTTTCTCTCGCTGGTTTCTTCTGGGTTATCAATTTTCCCTCCTCGATTTCTTTCTGGGTTACGAATTTTCTCTCATCGGTTTCTTTCTGGAAGCCCAAAGGGTACTTTAAAGAAAATTCAGGATAAAGGCAAGGTGATCCCCTCTCACTGTACCTAGTACTCGTCCTGTGTTGAGGGCTTTAGTCGCTTTTTGAGTATCCCAAACAGGAGGGAAGAATATTCGGCATGTCAGCAAGTAGGGGCAGAAGTTTCTTATTTGTTTCTCTCAAATGATAGTATTCTCTATGGGAGAGGTAGAAGAGATGAAGCTCACTGAATGTGCGTCGGGGCAAAAAATCAATTTTGACAAAAGTTGGGTGTTGTTTAGTAAAAAATTTGAACACGAGAAAGGGAATTATCCAAATTCTTGGCATCAAAGTGTTGGGATCCATGATAAATATCTTGATCTCCCATCGTTTGTGAGAAGGTCGAACAAGGAAAATTTCTGGGGGTAGAGGGAAAGAGTGTGGAAGAAAGTTAAGGGGCAGGAGAAGTTATTGTCGAAAGAGGGGAATGAAATTTCGACAATAATTGATGCTCAGGCATGCCCCACTTATGCTATGAGATGTATTAAAAGTTCTAATAATGTATGAAATGACTTGAAGACTTTTATGTATAACTTTTGATGGACCCGTGGGAAAAAGGGTGGGGTGAGTTTGATGAGCTGAGGTCGCCCAAGCAGCTTGGGGATAGCATGGGGGTGGGGTTGAGGGATCTTAAACCCTATAATTTAGCCCTTCCAGCTAAGCAAGGATGGAGGAGTCTGAAATTCCCTTCCTCTTCTAAAAGACAAGTACTTCCCAAAGGTATCGTTTGGGTATTTGAAATAAGGCTCAAAGTCCTCCTACATCTGCATTGTACGGCATTGCAAAATGGGGGTAATGATAAAAAAAAAGCACAAATCGCGGGTAAATTGCATAAAATAGCACCAAATTGCGTGAAATAGCACAAATAGCATAACAATAGCGTGAAATAGAAATAGCGGGACAACAGCGGCTAAATAGCAACCTCGTGTTCCACGGGGATCAACATTTGATCCTGAACATGCAGAAAGTTTGGCAGCACATATGGTGGTCTCTTTTGCCACAAGAATCGGCATGTGCATCTTATATTGAGGGCGATTGTATGACTGCCATTAAGAAGTCGGATAATTTAAAATGAAGATTGGGCTGCAAATGGAAGTATTATAGAAGCAGTAAAAATTGCTAGGATGGGCCAACGTGCTACATTTCCTCTGTTAGGAAGAGAGGCAATGTGCCAGCTCATCGTTTGGCTCAATATGCCAAGAACATTACTCGTTACACAATTTGGGAGGAGACACCTCTAGTTTTCTTGGAGGATTGTTTTCTCAATGATGTAATCGAATATTTTTGATAAACGAAACTCAGTTTGCTGTCAAAACAAAAAAGAAAACACGAGTAGTGTGCAACCAGACCTATTAATTGATCGTGCCATGACATACTGGGTACGTATAAGAAATTGCTCAAAATATACCCAATTAATTAGAGTCCTGTGTAGTTCGTGACATACCGATTTCGTATCATGATAAATTGTGTATTCACTGTCCATACCACTATCGCGTAATGTACGGAGAAGTTTGTGTCACTCGGTTGTGTTAACATGACATTCAGGTAAACTCGTTATGACCCAAAACTCGTAACGGGTCGATCCATTATGTGATAATTTCGTATCGTGTCTCATTTTTTCTTGTGTCAATTTGAGCTAGTACAAGTTTTGACACTATAGTAAGAACCATTGTAATATCTATAAATAGCATGGAAGTGAAAATTCATTATATTATACTCTCTTTACACCATGCATCTCTACAACATCCACTGCAAAGAGCTTCAATTCATTGCAAGTGTTAAGAAACTCTTCAATTCATTAAATTTTGATGATTTCCAACAAATGTTCTCACTCATTTGACCATCTATAAACCCCTGAGACTAACTTCTCAAGAAATACTAAAGAACCTTTGACCGATAGCAAGCTCACATGCTAATTCACGTCATACTACCTCATATATAATTTTTAGTTATGAAGCATAACTTATAGTTCATATGTACAACTCTTGCTGGTTTCAAAATTATAAAATAACCTACGGAGATGCCATAGGGCACAAAACCATAAATTAACTACCCTACTTCCACACATTATGTCTCTTATCATCTCTTTCGAGTAACCCTCTTTTATTAAACTCAGTTAATTATATGAAAGATAAAAATCCTGGTGACATTTAAATGACAAGAAGTTGACAGGAATGAAGGAGAATGCTGCCTTCCAAGCAGGGGGGCAAGTCCTTCGAGATTGCCAGAGAGGGTGAGCGAAGTAATGCCTTCTTCAGGTTATGTGAGTGGGGAAGAGGTAATACGCAGGCAGCGTGAGAGCAGAGAAGTCCTTTGGCTCAGTTCATGCCTTAGGTTGGCATCCAAGCAGTCTGGTATCTTTTATATGAAAAGATGGTGCAAGTCTAGGGAGGTGACCGCATACACTGGTTCCACCAGAAAAGCATCGTGGTTCAACATAATTGTAAAAGGAGGACGGTCAAGAACTCATTTTCAGTTACCGGAGGAGGTTCACGGGATGGGTTGAAACTATGCCGGAGATGCGTTCAAGGACATGGAGCCCGTGGTCACATGTTTGGTTCCAGAGGGGATTAATGGAAGGGCTGGTAGACATCTCAGAAAATGGAAGGCCCAATGGGCTTGGTCGAGGGGGAAGGAGGCAATATACCAGTTAGGAGGGTGGCCATAAAAACTTGCCCACGAGCTGCCTCAATTGATCCATGGCCAACTTCGGCCATAAATGTTCGAAAGGATGCCTTTCAGGAACAATTTGGTTGTTGAGGACGCTTCGTGTCTCACAAGTGTGGAATTTTTTCAGAGAACATTGATGGGATGTGTGGGAAGCATGGATACGTTTCCGCCGACAATCGAAAAGTTGAAGATATGGGTTAATGGGAAGTGGAAGCCGGTGGCTGAGATCGAAGCCCTCAAATTGAAAGCATCTAGCTTTCTATTTGTGTTCGCGACGGTTGAGGAGGCGGAGAGGGTCATTGAGGAAAAAATATTGTTTTTCCATGGTTCACCTATGTATTTACAGAGATGGCATCCCTTGGCGTGCTCAGTGCAGCCTCCGAGAGCAAATTAATATTCTTGGATCTAGGTTAGGGGGGCCCACTGCATCTGTGGGGCTTCCATACATTCCAGGCGATAGGGGACAACTATGGTGGGTTTGTGAAAGTGGATGAGGAGACTCATAATGGAGATGATCTTAGATAGGCTAATAGTTTTATCAAGAGGAGGGAAGTCATTCCAACTCAAATGAAAATAACGGCAGGAGGTTGGGTTTACATCTTACATATTGAGAAAGAAACGCTGCATTGTTATCACGATGAGGTAGGGGAGGTGTTGTGACTTGCAGGCGGGGGGCAAAATCATTGCCGGTGGGGGGGCTCGATTTTGAAAAACAAGCAAGGACAATGGGGAAGGTTAGCGGGGCGCTGCGACGAGGAGGGAGAAGTACCCACACTACTGTGTGGAGTAACCCAAAGACCCATGCGTTTTCTGAAGATTCTGCTCGGGCAGCTGTTGGCAACCGAGAAAGTATGCTGGAGGAGGGAGGTGACATCAATGGTTGTCAGGGGGGAAGAAACGAGGACGAATGTTTCAAAGTTAGGGAGAGCAGGGGGAATGTCGGGCCTGCTGTCGGTGTACAGGATAAATGGGTAGGGGACAGACGCGTTTTTAATGGGTTGGGTTTTAGTGGGGTGCTAGGGGGAGTTAAGTTGGATAGGTGTGGGGAGATTGGAGGGGCTCTAGAATTAAGGTATGGAACAACTTTAAACAATTGTAGAGAACTAGTGATATATATTGAAAAGGAACAAAGATGCACTCTAGTGACAGAGCAATATGGGGAAAAAAATAAGTGTCACATGATATTTTGGGGAGACAAGTGGAGCGAATGGTTTTCCCCAAAAAAGGGGAGCTTGTGGACTTAATTTGCGGAGACTTGTGTCCAATTTAAAAATACTAGGACCAAGTTTTTATTCAAGAAAGGTGTTTGAAAAGGGATTGTTATCGATAAATATCAAGGCCAAAGGTGAGAAAACTGAACAGAGATTGTTATTGGGGGAGATCAATAAGAAATTATGAGGAAGTAGGGGTGATTGGAGATAGTCTTTGCGAGTCATGTTTGGCTATCATCCCAGCGGAGGATAGAAAACTTGTTGTGCAAAAAGTGTTATATTTGGAGCGTGGGTACATGGGGGAGGGTTGTGTGGAGGGGTCTCTCACTGTGTTTGGTCCAGGAGAATCAAGCGGTTAGGGAGGGGGATTAGTTAGTCCTACAGTCGTTAACCATACATAGAATGTAGGGGGAGAGGAGGGAGGCATCTCTTGGGAGTGGCTGGATAACAATTTGTGGGTAGAACTGAAGGTTTCAGGTACGGGAATGCCGATTGAGGGGATGGGAAATCTATTTAGAGAAAATGGTGAGGAGGCGAGAGTGAGGGGGTGAGTCGGAAGAATGGTGGAGAAGAGGTCAGGGGACTTTAGCAAGTTTGTACAATTCTCAAATAAGAGGAAAACAGGAGGCACTGAGGTTGTTCAAAAGGTTGGAGTCAAAAAGGAGGGGAAAAGGAAAGGAGAGTAAGGGGGAGGGCACGGGCAGGGAGGGAGGGTACAAAGAAGCGAGGGAGCTCAGAAGATTGCGATGGTCCATCAAGGAGGAGGGAAATAAACAGGAAGGGGAGGTAAGGAGAGGAAGAGGTTAGCCAGCGTTAGAGGTTTCCAACGAAGTTACCTTATATCATGGAATGTGAGGGGCCTGCCTCAGAAAAAGAGGTATTTTGAGTGGGGCAATTTTGCGATGGAGACCGGGCATATTATGTATTCAGGAGTCAAAGTTGAGAGATGTGAATAGGGACATGGCGCAATCCATTTGGGTTGGTCGCTGGGTGGAGTGGTGTCATTTGGAGGCAGTTGGGACATAATGGGAGGTAATTGTTGTGTGGGACTCTAAAATAGTTGAAAAAATAATTTGTCTCAATGTCTTGCTTATTTAAAAACATTGAGGATGGATTTATATGGAGTTTCCCAAGGGTGTATGGTCCAGTGGAGACTCGAGTAGGTGGGAGATGTGGGAAGAGCTAGCAGGAGTTAGAGGCGTTTGGGGGGTACCTTGGCGCATAGGGGGAGACTTCAATGAGGTCCGATTTTACTAGGAAAGGAGCGATGGAAGGAGGGGGAACGGATATATGAGGGATTTCTCCGATTTCATTGATGAGATGGAGCTGGTAGATGCACCATTAGAGGGAGGGTTGTACACGTAGTCCACTAATAGGGATAATCTTTCCCTATCCGATCGATTCTTATTCTCAACGGATTGGGAGAAGTTCCTCGATGTGAATCAGCCTTGCCTAACTAGGATAACTTCTAATCATATTTCAGTTCTTCTTGAGAGCGAGGGACGGAGAAGCGGTAGGGCTCCTTTCAAGTTCGATAATATGTGGCTGAAAGAGGATGATTTTAGGAATAGAATGCAGGAGTGGTGGTATGGATATGTGGTTGAGGGCAATGTTAGTTTTATCTTATCCAGGAAGTTATATCTACTGAAGGGTGATCTCAAAAGGTGGAATAAAGAAGTGTTCATGAATGTGAGAGACGCTATAGATAAGCTTATGGAGGATATAAGGGTTGTTGATGAGAAGGAAGAAAGGGGGAGCTTTCGAAGGAAGAGTGTCAGTTGAGGGAGGAGGAGGAAATTAGTTGGGGACAAAAATCTGAAATATTCTGGCTGAGGGAGGGTAACAAGAACACTAAATTCTTCCATAAAGTGGCAAACTCACATCGCCGCTCTAATCACATTAGGAGTATTATTGTGGGGAGGAGGAATTTGTGGAGGACAGCGAGGTGAGGTGGAAATTAGGCGGTTTTATGAGCAATTGTACACGGAAGAGGAAGAGTGGAGACCCTTGATAGACGGGTTAGAGTTGGGAAATATTTTCGGGGATGAGGCTGAGATGTTGGAGGGGCCGTTTTTAGAAGAGGAGGCTGTTCAGGATCTTCTGACGAGCAAGGACAAGGCGCCTAGGCCTGATGGTTTTACTATAGCATTCTTTCAGTATTGTTGGACCGTGGTGAGAGAGGATGTGATGGTATTTTTCGGTGAGTTTCACAAGAGCAAGCAGTTTTTGAGAGGTTTAAATGCTAAATTCTTAACCTTGATTTCAAAGAAGGCGGGGTAGGTTGACGTCAAAGACTTTATACCTATCAGTCTGGTGGGGAGTGTGTATAAGCTTTTAGCCAAGGTGTTGTCACGCTAAGGAATGTGATTGAACCTCTCATTTCAGAAGCCCAAAATGCTTTTATGGGAGGTAGGCAGATTCTGAATGCGGTTTTGGTGGTGAACGAATGTACATAATCTAGTGTGAGAAGTGGGGACCCCGGTATTGTGTGTAAGATAGATATTGAGAAAGCATATGATCATGTTAATTGGGAATTCTTGTTGTACTTATTGGAGAGGATGGATTTTAGGGAGCAGTGGTGCGGGTGGATGAAGTGTTGTATTTCTACTATGAGGTTTTCGGGACTCCGGAAGTATTTTTTTAGAGCTCGAGGGTACTCCATCAGGAGGACCCTATAAAACCCTTTCCTATTCATCTTGGTGATGGAGGTGTTAAGTCGAACGATGGAAAGTGTGGTGGAGGTCGAGTTTATTAGCGGGTTTTTTATTGGCCCCCGAGGCGCCAATGTTGTTCGAGTTCCGCACCTATTGTTTGTTGATGATACAATCATATTTTGCGACACATATGTGGGGAAGGTGAGGGTTTTGAGATTATTGTTTCTTTGCTTCGAAGTGGTGTAGGGGTTATACATTAGTGTAGAGCAATAAGAGGTGATCTTGGTAGGAGAAGCGAGAATGTGGGATATTTAGCAGAGGTAGTAGGGTACAAGGTGGGATCTCTTCCCTCATCTTGTCTTAATCTCCCGTTGGGGGCTCAGTTCAAATCTATAGGTATGTGGGATCCGGTCCTAGAGATAATTAAGAAAAGACTATAGGGGTGGAAGAATGGCTTTCTCTCTAAAGGGGGGAGGCTGACGATGATCAAAAGTACACTTTTGAGGATGCCGGCCTACTTCATGTTTATTCTGCCTTTGCTGGCCTCTATACGAAATAAGTTGGAAAAGATGATGATGGACTTCTTATGGAAAGGGACGGCAGACGGATTCAAGCATTGTTTGGTCAGTTGGGAAGAGGTTTGCACGCCGATTGAGGCACAAGGGGGGGAGTTTACAAAAAATTTAACAAAAGATTTGCTAGGTAAATGGTTGTGGATATTTCCTAGAGAGGAGGACATGTTGTGGAGGAAGGTGGGGGTGGCTAGGGGAGGAGTCAACCACTCCAAATGGGCTTGAATATGGGTCGCTTTGTGTACGGGTAGGGTAGTTGAAGCATATTGTGAAATGAGGGGGGGGGGGGGGGATTTTCTCGGCACATAGCATTCCAATTAGGGAATTCGGACAAAATTAGATTTTGGAGGTCACTTTGGAGGAGTGCTTTCCAGGGATGTTCCGCATTGGAGGAGATAAGGAGGGTGGGGAGGCACACGATAAGAGAATGGCCGGAGATCATATGATTATGGACCCCGAGTTTAGGAGCAGAGCGCGGGATAACTTGAGGAGTCGGAGGGATTTTTTATCTGGCTTGAAATGTCTCCAATCCTAGGGGGATGGGAGGATGAGTTGACATGGGATCCAGGTAAGAATGGGGTATCCACGGTTAAAAGCTTCTACACAGTTTTGAGGAAGTTGGATAGGATGCTTTACCCGTGGAATAAGGTGTGAAAAACAAAGTCTCCTCCTAAAGTATCCTTTTTCATGTGGACTGCTGTTAAACAGACAATTGTAACATTGAATGGTATGTAAAAGAGGGGCTATAAAATGGTTAGTCGGTGTTAGTTATGTTTGGAGGTGGAGGAGACCACCAACCACTTTCTCCTCCCGCATTGCTGGGTGACGAGGGGAGTATGAGATGCCTTTCTTTCTATTAGTAGGGTTCATTGGGTTATGTCATCGACAATTAGTGATTTACTAGCAGCACGTCAGTTTCTCAAAGGATTGAAGGGAGAGAGGAAGGTGTGGAGGATGGTCCCTCATTGCATCTTTTGGACGATATGGCTAGAGAGAAATAGGATATGTTTCGATGGTTGAGTGTTTAGCTCTCAGATATGTATTCCTAAGTTCTTTACTCGTTTGGCATAAGAAGGACCCTTCACTGACTTTCTGGTAGAGTTACATAAGATATAGTTGCGTGGTTGATTGTTTGTTGTAAGTTTTTGTTTTCTTTCGCATTTTCTGTTCTGGTATACTTCATGTATATGGGTTTCCACCTCCTAAACGGGATGTTTCTAATGACATTTTACTTATAAAATACTTTCCAGAGTTTTTATTTTTGGTAAAACGTGGGCATCTTTGCAACTATACATTGTGCTTTGTACATTATACATTTTACTAAAACGTTTTTAGGACTTTTCTAATTTAGTTCCTAACCAACAATATTTTTTGGTTTAGCTTACTGACATAATTTCTTGGCACTACTCATCCGGTACACATGAACTTAACACGTGTATATTACAAAAATTCGTGTATATATTATAAAATTCCACTTACATATTACATTTTCCAAAAAAGACCATTTACACATTAAAAAATTTAATGTATACATTTATAAAAATTGGGAATAAATTAAACGTGTCATTGACCAAAACAAATTTGGAAAATTAATGTTTAGTTACTAGGAGCTAAGTGTGTTTTGCGCTTGGTCCACCTTATATTTTTCCTTTCCAAAAAGTCATCTGTCTATTTTTTTGACAAATTTTTTCTGAGTTTAGAACAAGAGAAAAAAGAGTGTTTGTGAATGTTTTATATGGTGAGAGAATATTTGGAACAAAATAAAAAGATTTAAACTAAACGTTAATTAAAAAATAAAGAGGGACTTTCCATTGAATAACCCAAAACAATTATTAACAATGGAGTTAAGCCTAAAAAACCGTTTTTTTTTGTAAAAGTATCTTGTCATACGTGTTTAAAACATGTACAGGGAAAACCTAGTGCACGAGGCTCCCGCCACTGCGGGGTATTGGGGGGGGGGGGTAAATGTATGCAATCTTACCCTGCATATTCAGAGAGACTGTTATCGCAACTCGAACCTGTGACCTTTAAGTGACAATGGGGAAACCTTACCGTTGCTCCAGGTTCACCCCTTAAAACATGTATCTTACCCAAAATATAAAATATAAGTATACTGTACATTTTGGTAAGACTTATAAATAATAGAAGTGTGAATTCGTGTTTTTGTGACGGGTTTCATCCCAATACGGCCCGACAAGGATTTTTGGGACACAAACACGACACGATTTCGTGATTTATTACCTACCACGAACACTACCCGTATAGAATACAAATAACACAATTGCTTAAGTTTTATACCCAATTAGATAAAAATGACCAAGATAACCGGAATAAAAACACGATTGACGCGACACTATACCACGACTAACGCCACTCATAATTTTGACACGAATCGACATGAAAGCAACAAATCATATCAATTTCGGTTTGTTTAGTGTCATGTTTTCGTGTCATTTCTAAAATTGACAACCCTAATATATCACACAATTTGCCAGGTATAGCACTATAATGAGTTATATTAACATGTGAATATATAATTATGAACAATTGATAGATTACCACATATTTGTAGTTATTTAACACAGAGACCACACATTCCTAACAAATTCCGAAAAACTGATAAATCGTTTAAAAATATTGTAGGCTTGTCAGTGTGTGTATATGTACACAGCCATATAGAAAGATAACAGATACATAGAGAAAATTGGATAATGAGATTTTGAATAACAATGAAACTAGGGTATAAGATAAGGAGGTTACCTCATAAAGAAATCCGCAAGCCTCTTCTTTTATTGTCTGTATTGGAGATTGGCTCTGGACAAAGTAAGAAAATCAACGTTTTTTTTTTGTATTTAGTAGGTCTGCCATTTTGATTAAATAAAAGCAGTTGGTTAAGTTTCTAGTGTTGGTTATACAGTGGAATTAGTAGGTGTGGTTTTCCAAAAAGTGAAAAATGAAGAAAGACTTTAGGGTCCGTTTGGTTCTCTATTCAGAAAATTCGATTTAAACACTGTTTTTAAATACAGTTTTAAAATTCAATTTTTTGTGTTTATAATTATTGGTGTGCGTTTGGTAAACTTGTTTTTAAATACAGTTTTTTGAAAATTTGACAAAATTGACAAATATGTATATTTATATCATACATATGTATGTGTGTGTGTGTGGATATATATATGCATGTATATATAAACATACATAAAACTTTCATACATACATTATACATGAATGTATACATACATACATACATACATACATACATGCATACATCATAAATTATATACATGTACATTTAATAACATGTATTTTTAGGTATATTTAATGAGGTATGTTGTGGAGTTTAACTATATATATATATATATATATATATAGTCCTGCTCTTGTGCGGACTAGTCCGCATTTTAAGAATGCGGACCGAACATGTGTCACCTGGCGGTGAGCCCAGAAAAGAGAGAGAGTGTGCCTATAATTTAGGCGATAATTTCTAAGCGCAGCGTTAGGTGACACATGTCCGATCCGCATTCTTAAAATGCGGACTAGTCCGCACAGGAGCATATATATATATATATATATATATATATATATATATAATGATGTCGCATGTATAATTCACTTTAAAATTATATACATACATGAATTGATAATATTTTTTAATATATATGTACTATATATATATTTTATATTATTCCATCCATTAATAATATATGTATAAAACTATATATAAGTATCATGTATCTATTTATAATATTATTTAACTTTATATTATTCCATACGTAATTTTGTGTATATGTACATATATATTTTTTATTTATAAGAATTACACACATTAATGTATTATGTATGTATATTATATATTAAGGTATAATTGCTTTAAAATATTAAGAATGAATAATTCTGAGTTGAAAAATAAAAAACAGATGTTATAAAACACCCAAAATCTGTTTTCTGAAAAACTTGATTATAACACGGGAATATTATAATTCTGTGTTTAAAAACACGTTGCCAAACGAATATTTTTATCAGAATTGTATTTAAACACATAAAAAAATATTATAGTTGCAAACCAAACAGGCCCTTAGAAACTATAACAAGAATTATTAGAACAGGTGAAACAAAATTTAGAAGGGTGACAAGCTAATGAAAAGAACATCATATTACCAAGCTAAAAAATACAGGAAAAATCAAACAAACTAGAATACATGATGGACCACTAGGCCAAATGAGAACAATAACCTTTGATGTATTGATACAGACAACCAGCACTAATTGCAAAATACTTTTATACATTGCAAACAATTGTTAACAAACTCTTCACTTCATTATATTTTATTATTTTCCAACAAATTTTATGAGTCATTTGACCATGTATAAACTTATGAGTAGTGCTATACGTACCAAATTTTTACACCGTGTTTGTGTACCAAGTGCATTAACATGTTGTACATACATTAGGTGTACAACACTGTAATGCACTTGATATACAAAACTTGGTATAAGAACTTGGTACGGATATCATTTACCTAAACGCACAAAGCTAAGACCAACTTCTCAAGAGATACAGAAGAACCTTAGACCAATAATCTCGATAGCGAACTCACATACCAATTCAATTATTCTACCTCATATAATCTTAAATTATAAAGCACATGGTCGGTCCTGAGTTTGATAAAAATTGACAGGACCCCGTGTAAAAATTGTATAAAAAAGGAGCCCTCAACATATAAGTAATAACAAATAGACCAACGGGGGATCATATGCAATCATCTACTTGGTACATGCTCAAGACCGCACCTGATAAAGCAAAAGCATAACCAGAAGTTCATACGAACAACGCTTACTTGTTTAAAATTATAAAATAACATCCGGAGCTGCCATAGGGTGCAAAACTAAAACTTAACTACTCTACTTCCACACATTATGTCTCTTATCATCTCTTTTGAGGACCCCTCTTTTATTAAACTTCGTTAATTATATGAAAGACAAAAATCCTTGCAATAGTTATTTGTATAATATTACATTTACCCGGTAAAAAGTTTATATATTTAGATTCCTTTGATGTTAATCCTCACCTCAGCTTTACTATATGAAACCTCGCTTTACCCAAAATATATCAATGTGAAATTGTTATGTACTATTAATTACAGAGGTTATATATTACAAGTTACCATGTACTACCTAACTTTACTCTTTGAGATTTTTCAAAGAGAGACAACAAGAGATACGTTTCTAAGTTTTTCATTTTGGGAAAGCGTAAGCATTAAACAATCATACATTGTACTTTGTACACTGTACATTTTAGCAAAATATTTTTGGAAAGTTTTCCATTTTAAAGTCGACCAGTAATATTTTTTGACTTTAGCTCACCTACATATTTTTTGGGACTATGGTCCCTCATCATGTATATACAAACATAACACGTGTATATTACAATAGTCCTTGAATACATCATAAAACTTCAAGCACAAATTACTAATTTTTCCAAAAAAATTACAAAAAGATCATTTTCACATTAAAAATTGAGTATACAATAAGGGTGTACTTAGCCTTGGGATGATTAATGTTTAGTCCTAGGAGGCAATTACATTTTGCACTTGGTCCACCTTTAGGTTCCAAAAAGTCCATTGTCTATTTATTTGACTAAGTTTTAAAATTTGGGATAAGAGTGTTTGTGAGAGTTTTATATAGTGAGGGACTTTGGGAACAAAATAAAAAGATTTGATCAAAATGTTAACTAAAAAAATAATGAGACTGTCGTTGAATGACCCAAAAAAATTTATCCCCAAAACTGAGATTTTTTTGTAAAAGTATCTTGCAATCCGTGTTTAAAAAATGTATCTCACCCAAAATGTAAAACATAGGTAAGTACACCATACATTTTGAGGGTGGTAATTCTTATTTTTGGGTCGGGTTTTGGACCGTCACGACCTGACAAGGATTTTGGGCCAACATAATTATAACGAACATGACACAAACACGACTAAAGTGATTTCGTAAATTTTATGCTCAACTATACAAAGTAGCCACAAAAAACACGATTGACACAATAACACAACTAACACCACTCGTAATTTGGACAAAAAAACAAAACGAACGCAACAGGTCGTATCATTTTCAATTCGTCCAATGTTGTGTTTCCGTGTCATTTCTAAAATTGACGATCCTAATATATCACATAATTTGCGAACTATAGCACTATAATGAGTTATATTAACATGTGAATATATAATTACGAACAGTTGATATATTACCACATATTTGTAGTTATTTATGAAGCACGGCCTTGTAATACGCGTTTCGACACGCGACTCGTGATTCTTTAAAAAACAAGGATACGACACGCTAAAATTAGTATAATATATATATATTGATGAAATGAAACATATTTTTTCATAAAATAGATTATTAGAGCATTCTTAACATGAAATTAAGAAAATGGATCATACAAAACAAAATTCAAATACACTTTAATGTTAAAAATCATAAATAAAATAGAACCACCATCACATGTCCCAACGTGTCCACAGCGTATTAGAGCGCACAGATAATACGTGTTTCTACACGACACATGACTCATGGCTTCCGGGAGAGTCTCCGTGCTTCATACGCAGCTATTTAACACAGGGGCCACACATTCCCAACAAATTCTGAAAAACTGATAAATCAACTAAAAATATGTGAATCACCACATCAGAACTACCTGCGAACTTTGGAGGGTGCGCCTTTTGAAAGGCATCCCTAACTCTCTCCCATGTAGTAGGGAAAATGTGAACAGGTGCTGGAACCGCTACTGGTGCCTGTGGTGGTACCTGCTGTACCACTACCAATGATGCATTTACTGCCTGTGCAACGATGGCAACAACTTCTGTAGCATTCATCACGCCCTGAGCTGGAGTTGACAGTGGCTCTGGATGGGCATTCCTGTCCTTTGGTGCACGTCGAGGAGGCATCTGAGACGAGAAAGAAATTTATTAGTCCACAGTTATCGCTAAATCTCAAATAGCTGAAGAAGTAAACGCATAATCAAGAATACAAAAATGCTAAAAATAAGCCTCTATATCAAAGAACGCCAAGCTGAAAGCATGATAAGCCGTACAAATCCTAAAGGACTCTAGAACCTGATGCTCTGATACCACCTGTGACACCCCGCCCAATTAAGTACTGGGTGATCAGTCCTTTATAAAATTTAAAATAGAATGTTCGGTTGGTTCATTCTTAGCATCACTGTCGAAAACATAACAACCTTATTAACCACCTAATAATTAATTAAGCTCGTGTCAAAATATCATTTTTTTTCCTTTTTAAATTGAAACCAAAATCATTTATTTAACAAGTCCAAGAATTTAAATATAACCTATCCACCACACAACTGAATAAAATAAATACTGAATCTGAATACGTATTGAAATAACTAAGACTGGAATAAACATTTGCAGTTCAAAACTCTAAACCAAGCACCATAGTAAAATAAATCCAAATGAAATGACTGGAGAGTAACTAAATACAATCTATGATAAAAATATCTAAGGAGTGGGCGACACATTCCTTAAATGAAAAGTCTAGAAAAACTAAGTGAAATGATAGAGGCGTCTAATGCGAAGACCTACAACTTTCACACCAGCTACAGCACGCTAAGCAATCCAAGTCTCTAAGTCTAGTGTCCATGTAGCTGAGCATCTGATATAATACATATATATAGCAAAAGAGAAAAGAGATGCAAGAAATTTGCAATATTTATTTTAGCAAGTATTTAAAATTTGCAATACAGCAAGTACCAAATGCATGTTAGTTCGAACTCTCACATGAGATCCTCACCTCTCGTCTATTGTGCACACCTAACGTATATCTATTCTAACCCAGCCATCTGTAACCCTTCTAACTAGGTAAGGACTTATACTTCTAGTCATACCTCGTGGTAGAAACCCAAAATTTCCAAATTCCCACATTGTTCGTAATAAAATTTATTAGTTCGGTTGAGTGTTATCACACTAAGTTAAGTATTTATAGTTTACGTTATTTAAGATTGTACTATCTTAATAACCTACAAATTATCTCACAGTAGGAATAACACAAGTATACATATGTGTCCATCACTATAATATACATATACTAATACAGCACCCCAAGGCTAAACTTGTAGTGCATCGCATACTCTGCTATCATGTCCCGGTACATCTCGTACTCCAATAAGGACTAGTGGCTCAGAAGTCTCCCACGAACCTTATACACAAATCACACATAGTGGAGGCGAACATAGTTCACATACCTATGGGTCACGCACATACCTACGCTCCCATAGTCAACTAACTTATCAACTCACAAATAAGTCTTCACAGTCCTATGTCCTGAGATACAATTCAAATATCCCCTCAAAGGTCACCCAAGATAAGACTGTCTCTACACAACCTCCCGCGATAGCAAGAAGCTAGGTATGTCATACACATAATATTAAGTATGTAATAGGTATCCACACATCCTACTAAAATCCATTAGGTATCCACCCAACCTAATCATACATATTCCATATGGATTATTCTCTCATTACTACGTATAATATAATTACTTTATCCCAAATAATCTATGTAGAGTATTTCTTCTCACTCAAAGTGCACCACTACATTTATATTTCAATACAATAGATACGATCCCGATACTCTACTGGTCCAGGGTATTTTTTTCTCCTCAAATCTCACAATTTAAGATTCTAAAGGTTTCTCCAAAGTTCTGCAGCAGCACTGAAAGTCTGCAGAAAAGAGAGCCAAACCGATCCTATTAGAAAAACGAACAGATCCTACTAAAATAAAACAAACCGATCCTATCAGATAAACTAACCAATCCTATCAGAAAAAGGAACCGATCCTATCAGAAAAAGGAACTGGTTCTGTTATGTCAGATTTGTTCTTCAACAGTTATGTTTTTACCATTTTTGCACCCCAAAACCTTATAGTTCATACCCAATCTTCAATGTAACTATTTTGATTGATAACCCAACATGTTTACACAATTTCTAACATCCTAGGATCATTCAATCATTATAAGTCATAAGGTAAAAATGAAATCCCCAATTAATATCATAAGAACCCTAGTTTTCCAATTTTCCGTTTAAGAACTTAATTAACTCCGATTTGTTCGTCAATTTGTACTCCAATTTCGTATTAAATTCTCTTGCATACATGAAGGAATTAACTACTGAACCATTTGTCCATAATCACAAATTACTTCTCCAAATTTTCACCCAATTTCAATGAAATTCATTATCAAATTTACCTACACTAACATGAATATGATTATTGCTAAATGAAAGTAAGTAATAAACACTTGCCTCAAATTCAAAGGTCCGATATGTTGATGATGTTGGTATTGGTGCATTCCTCGCTTTTCGATCTATGCGTTGGTGTAACTATTTGTGTGAAAGCTTAAGTTTTTCTCTAAGAACACCTATGGAGTTCTTCTTCTCCCTCTTGGGTTTTCCTTCTCCCTGACTTGGGTTTAGAAACTAATAGGTAACCTCTCACCCACGTACCTTTTCTATTTAATTAATGATTTTCATCCATTTTAATTCTCCAAAAACACAAATTACAAAGCTACCCCTACGGGGTGCCGGTTTGACCTAAAATATCCCGGAGTCCAAATAAAATACCCGAGTAGTGTTTTCTGACTATCTCAGCCCTCCTGGACTCAACGGCGCACTCGAAATTAACATACGAGTTACTTAAAAAATATTTTACCTTTATATTCCATTCAATTAGTTCCAACACGACTCACACGCGTGTCCCGACTTAATACCAAACTGTCGTTTATTTCACTCTTGACAATTTATCATATTCAATAATTCCATATTACTTATTCACTCAGTAATATTCAATAATTCTCATTAATAAGTATTAACCTTATCACGTTAGTTAATATTTATTTTTAAATATGGATTAATTACCAATTAATTCTCGCATATTAATTTAATTAATCCCACAATAATAATTAATCACATAATTATTTAAGTTCTAAAAAATACGGGGTGTTACATACTTCGCCCCTAATAATGGAATTTCGTCCCAAAATTCTGAAAGTAGGGCATACCTGATACAAATAAATCTGGATACTTCTCACGCATATTCGTCTCTCGCTCCCAAGTGGACTCCTCCACGTTGTGATGCTGCCTCTGAACCCGCATAAGTGGAACTACCTTTGATCTCAATCTCCTCTCACTGTGATCTAGGATAGCCACTGGCCTCTCCTTAAAAGAAATGTCGGGCTACAAATCGATCTTCTCTCTCACGATATGTGAAACACATCATGAATACGGTGTAAGTGCTCCGGTAACCCAAGTCGATAAGCCACTGGGACGATCCTCTCGATAATAGGAAATGGTCCTACATATCCTGGAGCCAATTCCCCCTTCTTCTCGAACCTCATCACCCCCTTTATAGGAGATATTCTCAACAAAACTTAGTCCCCCACAGCGAACTCCCTGAAGGACCTCCTAGCATCGGCGTAGCTTTTTTGTCTATCATGGGCTACCCTTATGCGGCTGAAAATCATCTCAACCCTGTTCGATGTATCTTGGATTACCTCTGCCTCAAGTAACTTGTTGTCTCCTACCACTAGCCAATAAGCTGGAGAATGACTAGGTCTCCCATATAATGCCTCAAACGGGGCCATGCCAATCGTGAACTGATAGGAGTTGTCGTAAGAAAACTCCACCAGTGGAAGGTACTGCTCCCAACCTCCCCCAAAGTCAAGGATACACATGCGCAACATGTCCTCAAACATCTGGTTAGTGCGCTCAGTCTGCCCATCGGTCTGCGAGTGGTACGCCGTACTGAACCACAACTTGGTACCCATGGCCTCTTGAAAACTCTCCTAAAAATGAGAAATAAACGTCTTATCTCTATCTGACATGATATCAAGAGGCACACCATGTAGTCTTACTATCTCTGCAATAAATATCTAAGCATACTGTCTCGTTGTATAGTCTGTCCTGACTAGCAGAAAATGGGCTACTTTTGTTAACCGGTCCACAATAACCCATATAGAATCATTTCCCTCTGCGAAATTGGCAACCCAGTAATAAAGTTCATGGAAATGCCCTCCCATTTCCATATAGGGATCTCTAATGATTGAAGTAAACCTTGTGGTCTTTGATAGTCCACTTTCACTAGCTGGCAAGTGGTACACTTGGATACAAACTCTGCGATATCCCTCTTTATCCCACTCCACAAGTACTATCGCCTTATATCCTGGTACATCTTATCCCCGCCGGGATATACCATAAATCTGGACTCATTAGACTCCGTCATCACTGCATGTCAAAGGTCCTCCCCCTCTTGAACCATGAGTCTCCCGTTAAAATGCAAGCCTTCCTCGGAACTTACCCGATAAGACTCGACTCCACCGGCTAAGAGCTGTCTAATCCTTTCCTGGAAAAAGGGTCTGCTGCCTGTACCTGGACCACCCTCGTCACTATCTGCAGTGTGACGATCATAACTGACATGAATGATCAGGCCAAAGCATCCTGGTGTCCTAGCTCCTTCCATTTCACCTTCCACGCCTCGACCGTCTCATCTACTGGCCTACGGCTCAACGCATCTGCAACCACGTTAGCCTTTCCCGGGTGATAGTGTATCTCAAATTGATAATCTTTTACCAACTCCAGCCACCTGCGTTGACGCATATTCAGCTCATTCTGCGTGAACAAGTATTGTAGTGACTTATGGTCTGTAAACAGGCGAAACTGCTCTCCCAAAAGGTAATGCCTCCAAATCCTTAGTGCAAACACAACTGCAACCAACTCTAAGTCGTGTGTTGGGTCGTTCTTCTCATGAGGCTTAAGCTTTCAGTAAGCATAAGTTATATCCTGATCCTCCTATTGAAGCACACTCCCAAGTCCTAATAAGGGCGCATTAGTGTAGATTAGATACTCCACTCTCGGCCTGGGTAGTGATAACACCGGTGCTGATGTCAGCTCGTCCTTCAGCTCATTAAAAGCCAACTAACAGGCATCATTCGAGGTGAACGACACTCTTTTGCACATTAAATAAGTCAATGGACCCGCTATCTTCAAGAATCCTCGAATAAACCTCTTATGGTATCCTGCCAGATCCACGAAACTACGTATTTCCGTCGGCGTCATGGGTTGTCTCCACTCCCTCATCGCTGACACTTTCCCTGAATCTACGGATATCCATCTATATGAAATAATGTGCCCCAAAAAATGAACTTTCTTCAGCCAAAATCCATATTTTGCATACAACTCGTGCTGACGCAGTGTTTGCAAAACCTGCCTCAAATGTTAGCCATACTCCTCTTCTGTCTGAGAGTAAATCAGGATGTCATCTATGAAGACAATGACAAATTGATCTAGGAACTCTCTGAACACCCTGTTCATCAAGTGCATAAACATGACTAGGGCGTTGGTTAGCCCAAAAGGCATAACCCTAAACTCGTAGGAACCATATCTCGTCAAGAAGGCAGTCTTCGACATATCCTTCTCCCTGATTCATAACTGATGGTATCCCAACCTCAAGTCAATCTTCGAGAAGAAAATAGCTCCTCTCAACTGGTCGAATAAATCATCGATTCGGGGTAACGAATACTTATTCCGTATCGTAACCTTATTCAACTCACAGTAATCGACACACCCGTAATGATCCATCTCTCTTTTTAACGAACAGCACTGGGGTACCCCAAGGTGAAGTAATCCTATGAATAAACCCCTGACCCAACAGCTGTTCTATCTGATCTCGTAGCTTCCTCATCTCTACTAGAGCCATACGATAAGGTGCGTGTGCTATCGACCGAGTGCCCGGTGTCAAATCTTTAACAAAGTCTATCTCTCTACTAGGTGGTAATTTCGGAATATCCCAGAACACATCAGCAAACTCCTGAACTATCGGTATCGAATCAAGAGGTATCACCACCTTCTTAGAGGTCTCCTCCTCTATATAGTACAAATGAGTGGACGATCCTCCCTCAGGACAAAGCATCACCACCAGGAACATCTCCTGACCATGTATAGCAAAAATAATACTCCTACTAAAACAATCGATAATGGCCATATATTAAATAAGCCAATCCATACCAATAATCGCATCATACTCGAACATCTCTAATACAAGCATTTCGACAGGTAAAGTAAGTCTCCCAATCTCTATACCCACCCCTCGACATATAAAGTAAATCGGTGAGCCACTACCCAAAGGTGAATCTACACATGTAACCTTACTTTCTGATGTATCTAATAACCCCAAAGCACGTGCAAACCTCGTGGCAATAAAATAATGTGTGGCCCCCGTATCAAATAAAATATGCCCCATAGTCCCCTGGATAAAAAACATACCCTCAATCGCAGGTGGAGCCTTTGGGGTTGCGGCCTAATGGAGGTTATAAACCCGTCGATACTGAAGTTATCCCTGCTGGACTGGAACTACTGGAATGGCTGGTAGCGCTGGCATCTGAGGTGGTGCTGGAAGGGCGGCGGGAAAAATTAGTCTCTGGGGCTCCTGTCGAGCACCCTGCTGTCGCTGCTGTGGGGCCCTACCCCTCTCGGACAATCATGACACTTGTGTCCAGTCTTGCCATATATAAAACACTTCCCACCAAAGTTTTCCCCTCGCTACCCTTGCTGCCCTCGACCCTGCTGCCGTTTCCACCTCCCCCTTGGACCTACTGACCTTGTTGAAACTACTGTTGGCCTTGATGGCCCTGATGGACATACTCACCCTGCTGGCCATGCCTAATACCTCCCTGACTATGACGGAAACCCCCTGACCTGAATCGCTTAGAATCCCCTTGCTGGGAACTCTGATCAACCTGCCTCTACTGACCCTGAGCTAACTATGGCCCGCTGGCACCATTACCTCCTATCCTGCCCTACTAGCTGGACTCCCCTGCTCGTTTGCTCCCAGTCATATGGAAGCGATGGTCCAAGCAGTGCAGTAGTGCTGCATTAAGCACATCAGTATAGGTTTATAATGAGAGGTTACCCAGAAGATACTGTCGGATCCTCCAGGTGAGACCATCCATGAAAATCTATATCTTCTTCTCCTCGGTAGGTGCCTCTGTTGGTACCAGATTAACTAGCCTGGTAAACTCTTCTTCGTACTCAGCTACGGTATTCCGTTCCTGGGTGAGGTTTAGTAGCTTTCGCCTCATCTTAGTCTGAACGGCAGAAGGAAAGTACTTGCGATCAAACTGCACCCAGAAATCGCCAATCATCATCAGATCTCTCTCCCCTGTAGTAGTAGTGGACTTCCACCACTCCAAGGCTGCCCCTGTCAGCTTAAAGGTAGCCAAAACCTGTCTCTATACCTCAGTGCACTCGTACATACGGAGGTGTCGTTGTATGTCCTTCTTCCACCGACTTGCAATCACCACATAAGAACTACCTGCGAACTTTGGAGGGTGCGCCTTCTGAAAGGCATCCCTAACTCTCTCCCATATAGTAGGGAAAATGTGAACAGGTGCTGGAACCGCTACTGGTGCCTGTGGTGGTACCTGCTGTACCACTACCAATGATGCATTTACTGCCTGTGCAACGATGGAAACAACTTCTGTAGAATTCATCACGCCCTGAGCTGGAGTTGACGGTGGCTCTGGATGGGCATTCCTGTCCTTTGGTGCACGTCGAGGAGGCATCTGAGACGAGAAAGAAATTTATTAGTCCATAGTTATCGTTAAATCTCAAATAGCTGAAGAAGTAAACGCATAAACAAGAATACAAAAATGCTAAAAATAAGCCTCTATATCAAAGAACGCCAAGCTGAAAGCATGATAAGCCGTACAGATCCTAAAGGACTCTAGAACCTGTTGCTCTGATACCACCTGTGACACCCCGCCCAATTAAATACTGGGTGATCAGTCCTTTATAAAATTTAAAATAGAATGTTCGGTTGGTTCATTCTTAGCATCACTGTTGAAAACATAACAACCTTATTAACCACCTAATAATTAATTAAGCTCGTGTCAAAATATCATTTTTTTTCTTTTTAAATTGAAACCAAAATCATTTATTTAATAAGTTTAAGAATTTAAATATAACCTATCCACCACACAACTGAATAAAATAAATACTGAATCTGAATACGTACTGAAATAACTAAGATTGGAATAAATATTTCCAATTCAAAACTCTAAACCAAGCACCATAGTAAAATAAATCCAAATGAAATGACTGGAAAGTAACTGAATACAATCTATGATAAAAATATCTAAGGAGTGGGCGACACATTCCCTAAATGAAAAGTCTACAAAAATTGAGTGAAATGATAGAGGCGTCTAATGCAAAGACCTACAACTTCCACAACAGCTGCAGAACGCCAAGCAATCCAAGTCTCTAAGTCTGGAGTCCCTGTGGCTGAGCACCTGATATAATACATATATATATCAACAAAGAAAAGAGATACAAGAAATGGGTCAGAGCTCGATGTATAAAAATATTTGTTTTAGTAAGCATTTAAAATTTACAATAAAGCAAGTATAAAATGCATATTAGTTCGAACTCTCACATGAGATCCCCACCTCTCGTCTATTGTGCACACCTAACGTACATCTATTCTAACCTAGCCATCCGTAAACCTTCTAACTAGGTAAGGACTTATACTTCTAGTCATACCTCTTGGTAGAAACCCAAAATTTCCAAATTCCCACATTGTTCGTAATAACATTTATTAATTCGGTTGAGTGTTATCACACTAAGTTAAGTATTTATAGTTTATGTTATTTAAGATTGTACTATCTTAATAACCTACAAATTATCTCACAGTAGGAATAACACAAGTATAAATATGTGTCCATCACTACAATATACATATACTAATACAGCACCCCAAGGCTAAACCTGTAGTGCATCGCATACTTTGCTATCATGTCTCGGTAGATCTCGAACTCCAATAAGGACTATCGGCTCGGAAGTCTCCCACGAACCGTATACACAAATCACACATAGTGGAGGCGAACATAGTTCACATACCTATGGGTTACGCACATACCTACGCTTCCATTGTCAACTGACTTATCAACTCACAAATAAGTCTTCACATGCCTATGTCTTGAGATACAAGTCATATATCCCCCCAAAGGTCACCCAGGATAAGACAGTCTCTACACAACCTCCTGCGATAGCAAGCAGCTAGGTATGTCATACACATAATATTAAGTATGTAATAGGTATCCACACATCCTATTAAAATCCATAAGGTATCTACCCAACCTAATCATACATATTCCATACGGATTATTCTGTCATTACTACGTATAATATATTTACTTTATCCCAAATAATCTATGTAGAGTATTTCTCCTCACTCGAAGGGTAACACTACATTTATATTTCAAGACAGTAGATATGGTCCCGATATTCTGCTGGTCTAGGGTATTTTTTTCTCCTCAAATCTCACAATTTAAGATTCTAAAGGTTTCTCCAAAGTTCTGCAACAGCACTGAAAATCTGCAGAAAAATAAATCGAACCGATCCTCCACAAAACGAACTGATCCTACTAAAATAAAACGAACCGATCCTACTAAAACAAAATGAACCGATCCAATCAGAAAAACGAACCGATCCTACTAAAATAAAATGAACCGATCCTATCAGAAAAAAGAACCGATCCTATCAGAAAAAGGAACCGATCCTATTAGAAAAAGGAATTGGTTCTGTTATGTCAGACCTGTTCTTCAACAGTTAGGATTTTACCATTTTTGCATCCCAAAACCTCATAGTTCATACCCAATCTTCAATATAACTATTTTGATTGATAACCCAACATGTTTACACAATTTCTAACATCCTAGGATCATTCAATCATTATAAATCATAAGGTAAAAACGAAATCTCCAATTAATATCATAAGAACCCTAGTTTTCCAATTTTTCGTTTCAGAATTTAATTAACTCCAATTTGTTCGTCAATTTGTACTCCAATTTCTTATTAAATTCTCTTGCATACATGAAGGAATTAACTACTGAACCATCTGTCCATAATCACAAATTACTACTCCAAATTTTCACCCAATTTTAATGAAATTCGTTATCAAATTTACCTACACTAACATGAATATGATTGTTAGTATTGATGCATTCCTCGATTTTCGATCTACGCGTTGGTGTAACTATTTGTGTGAAAGCTTAAGTTTTTCTCTGAGAACACCTATGGAGTTCTTCTTCTCCCTCTTAGGTTTTCCCTCTCTCTCACTTAGGTTTAGAAACTGATAGGTAACCTCTCACCCACGTACCTTTTCTTTTTAATTACTGATTTTAGTCCATTTTAATTCTTCAAAAACCCAAATTATAAAACTACCCCTACGGGGTGCCAATTTGGCCTAAAATATCTCGGAGTCCAAATAAAATACCTGGGTAGTGTTTTCTGACTATCTCGACCCTCCTGGACTTAACGGCGCGCTCGAAATTACTATATGAATTACTTAAAAAATATTTTACCTTTGTATTCCATTCAATTAGTCCTAACATGACTCACACGTGTGTCCTGACTTAATGCCAAACTGTCGTATATTTGACTCTTGACAATTTATCCGATTCAATAATTCCATATCACTTATTCACTCAGTAATATTCAATAATTCTCATTAATAAGTATTAACCCTTGTCACGCTAGTTAATATTTATTTTTAAATCCGGATTAATTACCAATTAATTCTCGTATATTAATTTAATTAATCCCACAATAATAATTAATCACATAATTATTTAATTTCTAAAAAATACGAGGTGTTACAGCCGACTATTCTCTCAACATCGCTCATCATAGCGTGGGGGCTTCTTTCTAGCATCACAACCGACACCCCGGAGACACCGGAATCATCATATTCATGTATTCTCATGCTTGTACCCCTCTTTAGGCCTAATTACTATGTACCAAACAACATACATAATGAGAGTGTGGCACTTAAGTGGACGTAGGCTCATTTTTATAGCCGAACCACTATATATCTTGTCTTTTATCTCTCTTTACTTACTCTATTTGCTTATTATGCACTTTACACTTGATTTGCTGGTACGAGAACGACAAGTGGACGATTTCTCGTATCATCAATTTGGCGTCGTCTATGGGAAACGAGGTATTTCAATCTTATTTCTCTATGTTTTGATATCTTAAACACACTATTTTATTCATGGGGATCCTTTGGATCATCATCTCATGAGTAAATTTTGGTTATTGAGCTCTATTTTATATTTACACCCGTAAATGGGTATTTCGTATATTCAAATCTGCTCTTGGATCTCCATTTTATGACCTTAGATCTATTCTACACCCCCTGTGATATCTCCTAACCTGGATAATGCTAGAAAGCTTGATGGGCTTAGCCCCGTAAAGGCGAGTGATTAGGGAAGAATTATATTTACTCCCTTTTTCCTCTTCCTGACCTATGATCTAAGATTTATCATTAGAATTGAGTTATTTTGTGCACCCTGAGGGTATTCTCTCACGGATAGACCCTAGTAGGTATGCATTCCATATGTTTCGGGAGAAAAACTCAGCTTTTTGATTTCAATTCCACGAGGTATGTTCCATTCTACCAAGAAAGGGGTGCGACCTAGTAGTTTAATTGCTCTTCTGGCCGCGGCCTCTACTAGCGCAAATGGATCACATAATTTAAAAGCATCGAGCGGACTCGAGCTCAATCTGGGAGAGTTCCATTATTCAAAGGGCCACGGCAGTACACTTAGGTGCCTCACCGGCTGCGGCCCCATTAGTACATACCATGCAGCAATGCAAATGCTGCATCCCAACTTTATACTCTGTTCATCCTATATTACTGTGATCACTCACTTTTTTTAGTTTTGTCTCAGATTATATATATTTTTAAAGACTAACAAAGTAAAAAATGGAAGGAGAATCCAACCAGATCACAGAAATAAAAAATGAGATTCGGCAATTGTACAATCACCTCAACCATCTCTATGACAGCCACTCATCACTCCAGACCAGGTCAACTTTTTGACCCAAAGAGTCCTAATGCTAGAGGTCGCTGCCTCCCCAAACACGGTTGTGGCACCCAGAGTTAACGTCGCAGCCCCAGAAGTTCCAGCCGTGGAAGTAGCTCGCAAGACCCAGAAAAGGAAAGTAGATAAGGCAGAGGGGAGCTCTAAGGCCTACACCATATTGGACTTCCAAATTGAGGACTTCTTTGAATTCATAAAGGAGTATAAGTTGCTCAAATAGACAGAGAAGCTGAGGGCTCCACCCTACAAAAGGGATAAAGCCAGGTGGTGCAAATTCCACCAGGATCACATCCACGACACTGAGCAATGCTATACTCTGAAAGATGAAATTGAGAGGCTCATAAGGCAGGGGATGCTGTAGCGCTTCCTCAAGGATGCAACCCTAGCCTGGCAGATTTCGAATTGAGACAATATGTTATATCGGGAATGATATTATCTAAATAGGCCCACAACGCCCTTCGTGACGCCTGATTGCCTGAAAGCAAGTGAGAATTGAAAATGGAAAAAGCAACTATTGAGAGCGGCAGGAAAAAGTGGCTTATAACGCCACTCATGGAGACTACATCTCAGCGTATGATGATTAAATTCTTGAAAGCATCTATTAGGAAGTGTCATTAGCTTCAAGGGCTTACAATGCCCGTTCTTAGCTTTTGGTATGCGTCATTAGCTTTTGGGATACGTCATTAGCTGCACGGGCTCCCGATGCCTGTTCTCAGCTTTCGGGATGCGTCATTAGCCCAAGGAGGTTACTCCCCCTGCAAACATCATTAATTTGGTGAGTTATGAGACAAAACATTATTCATTTGGTGATCTCAGCCCCAAAACATCATTAACTTGGTGGATAGAGACAAGACATCATTAACTTGGTGATCTCATATCAACTCTGGAAGGTTTAATAATATAACCCAGCCTGGGGAGGATTGATAGTATCCCGTATATTAGCTATGGGTGGCTTAATATCATAACCCAGCCTATAGAAGCTTAATAGTATCCCGTATATTTGTTGTGGGTGGCCTAATAACAAAACCTAGATGTAACACCTTGCCTAATTAAATACCGGGTGATCAGTCCCATACCCAATTAAATCAGAATATACAGTTGGTTCATTCTTAGCATCACCGTCGAAAACATTTTTCTATCACCTAATACTCAATTAAGTTGGTGTTAAAAACTTTCCAATAAAAATTTCATTTTACCATTTCGAACAATTCTACACATTCCATTCCACAACAATAATAATATGAATATATATCACAATAGAATTTAAATGCAACTCGAATAAACTTTCTAGAAAATATCTCAATACATAAATCCCAACAATAGTAAATGTAACACAACGACACGAGTATAAAATCCTGACTCAGATGGAAGAGAAATATCTCGACATGCCCTAAATGAAATATCACTACAGAGTATGAATCAAATAAATGAAGGCGTCTAAATAAAACTCCATAGCTCTATAGCTCGTAAACCATCATAATGCTCTATGGGTGCTGTCCATGTGGCTGGACACCTGATATAGAAGATACAAGAGAGAAAAGAGAATATGCAAGGAAACGGGTCAGAGCCCGATGATAATAATAGTTTTAAAAATAACAAGTGAATAATTACAATATTTATCACTTATAATATACATGTTAGATTATTAGACTCTCTCTTGAGATTCTCACCTCTCATCTAGAGTGCACACCTAACGTACCACTAAATCATACTAGTTACTATTCTCCGTTCTAACTAGTTCATAATTGTATCAACTAATCATAACCCATATCTATCCCGCATAATTTACATATATCCAATAAGATTCAACATGGATAAGCCTTTTTATTTATTTAATATAATTAAGCATTATTATACTTAATTAATTACATACTATTATCTTTAAACTATACTTTATTCACACAGTAGATATATCTAACCAGTATATACATATTCATGTAATTCATTATATATATACATATATATAATACAATACGACACCTCGTGACACAGCTGCGGTGCATGCATTGCTCTACTATCATGTCCCAGTATAGCTTGTCGTCGTATAGGGGACTATAGGTTTGGTAAAGATTCCTCAAATCACAAATAATGTAGGCGAGCATAGTCCTAAGCCTTTGGGCTACGCATATACCTACGCACCCAAATGACCGTCCTATACCATTGTTCTCACTAATGGTAATTGACCTAAGTCCTATATTCTCGAGTGACAAGTGGAAGGTTCCATATATTCATCAGCATAAGATTTTCCTCACACGTATACCTCCCGTCGATAGAAAGTAAGCTAGGTATGTCATACACAAAAATTATCAAACAATAGGCATTATCATCTACCTATATAAAATTAGTACTTATTCGACCTATGTACAATTTTAGGAATTTATTCTATCCCCGAGTACTCGTCGTATTTTTTTAATACTACCCGTAGTTGTAATCACGATTATCATCATACATTTATTATGTAGTTATTACTCACATGATCTTTTATCCAACCGAAGTAGTCGTATATATCCTTAATATTACCCATTCTTGCTGTAACGATTACTTTCCTCTAAATCGTATAATAATTATGTAGATATCTCCCACAAAATTTAACCCTCAAATAAAAATAATTTTCCAACATTAACCCAAGTCCCTTGCTCCTTGTTAATGTACTAAAATTAATAAAATCTCACCATGGGACAAATTACCATTTTTCAAACTTTTTTTCGATAAAGGTACATTCTGTCAGAAATATAAAATTACAATTTTGAGGCTCTTCTTCCCCGATTTAAAAAAACTTAAAACTGCAAAGTTGTGCAGAACGTGATTTTATACAAAAACTCGTGTGCACACTTCCAATTTCCTCTTAAAACAGTTCAAAAATTATCATACAATGTTCGTCATTTTCAACAATTTTTTCATGCGTTTTATCCATTTTCTTTCTCATCAAAACCAACACAAATCAATTCAAAACTTCTCCTAATTAATCTCAATTGATATAGCACGATATATGATCAGTTTCTAATAATCAAACAAACTAAAATCATCAAATAGTTTGGATTAAATCCTATTATTCCCAGAATTCTCATAGGTTATTATTTCTCCAAATATCATATTAACTCAGACTTCTTTTATCATTTGAAACCCAAAATTTGTGGATTAAATCATTTAGACAGAAAGAGATTTATTCTATCTAATTTTCATATCAAGAATAAATTCCAAAAACTCTATAGGCCATCCTTAAATCATGCAAGTTCATACTTATTACTTAACCAATCTTGCATGGATATTGTAAGCAATAAAATAAAGTAAGAATTACACTTGCTTTAATTATGTAGGTCTAAACCTTTGGTGATGATGGTGTAGAATCCTTTCCTCATTTTTTGGTGACTGTTCGGTGGTGGTGCTGGTTGTAGAAGGTAGTTAATCTTCTTTGGCTTGCCCCAAAAGCCTCTCCTCCTTCCTAAGAAACCTCTTCTCCTCCCAAGAAACTCTTCACTTTCTCTCACACTAATACCTCTCAAATGTTTTGTGATAAAATGAAATGAACCTATGTTCCTCTAATCCATCACCTTTATAATAAGACAAATCCTGAAACTACTATTCATCTCACAATTAAAATGACTAAAATGCCCCTTTGGGATGTCCTTTCATCTCCAAAGTGATCCGAGACCCAAATCCAACACCCGAATAGACTTTTCTGACCATCTCAACCCTTCTGGATGCAACGGCGTACTCGAAATGACTACAAGGTTGATATAAAATAATGTTTCCTTTTTATTTATTTAAATTAGTCCCGACACATCCCATATCGCTCCCGTCTTAAGTTTCATTATTACCGTATAAGTAACTCACAGCACTATAAATAACATCATATTTATATATTATTTAAATATTACTAAGTAATATTCAGAATCATATATTTCAATATCCAAAAGTAATATAAATTTCGGATTAATCCCAATTAATTAATTTATAATTAATTCCAATTAATGTCATTAACTTTTAATTTAACTCGTTTTAAAAGTCATTAAAATTACGGGGTATTACATACTTCCCCCCTAATAACATAATTTCATCCTGAAATTCGAAAAATAAAGCATAACTCGTAAGGACAACTCTGGGTATTAATCTCACATCTCATGTAATCTCCGTCGTACCGCCCATACAATACATTATCGAATACCCCCACTGATGTTATACACCAAGCCTTACCATTTAGTTTCAACTGTCTCGAGTTAAACTTTACCCAATCCTTCCTATACCATCCTCGTGGAAAATTTTGGGGAGTAGCGACCCTAAATTATCAAACAACTAAATCCTGGAGTCACAACTTCTACTTTCATTAACCTCAATCCAACCATCCAGGGAGCCCATACCACATATATGTGTACATTCCATCATAAGACCTAAATGAATGTGATTTCTCTATAAGGTTACCCCTATTTAACTGCCTACTTATAATATAATCCGTATCACCTAGATTTCCTCATTCACAATTGGTGACTCCTTTAGCCTCAAATCATGATACAACTCATAACTCTCTGATTAATATATATACATATATAATAGCAAAGGTTATAAACTCATATCCTAAAGAACCAACTTACTTCGACTCCCAACGTTCGTTAGTTTCATGCGTGGAGTTTCTCGCAAAGAGAAATCCAAACAAGGAACCCCCCCGATACACTACTACCTAAAATAATCGGTCATCGAAACTCCTCAGGTCCTTACTCTATAATATATAACTTCCTAACATGTTTTATCTATCATATAAAAGTTTACTTTTTCACTCTCTTGTCAAACACATTATGCGGGCGAAAACGGTCAATCTTTGCCTCATATACAATAAGTCAATCGATGCTGATAATCACCTTATACTAGGACATGTCTAAAACAAATAAATCCCCCAAAGGTTTTTGTCAATAGTCTCATAGAAATGAAACAATCCTAATGATAGGGATCTACATCAAAGAACGCTAAGCTGAAAGAATAGTAAGCCGTACAGACCCTAAACGACACTAGAACCTGATGCTCTGATACCACCTGTAACACCCCGCCTAATTAAATACCGGGTGATCAGTCCCATACCCAATTAAATAATAATATACAGTTGGTTGATTCTTAGCATCACTGTCGAAAACATTTTTCTATCACCTAATACTCAATTAAGCTGGTGTTAAAAACTTTCCAACAAAAATTTCATTTTACCATTTCCAATAATTCTACACATTCCATTCCACAACAACAATAATCTGAATATATATCACAATAGAATTTAAATGCAACTGGAATAAACTTTCCACAAAATATCTCAATATATAAATCCCAACAATAGTAAATGTAACACAACGACACGAGTATAAAGTCCTGACTCAGATAGAAGAGAAATATGTTGACATGCCCTAAATGAAATATCACTACAGAGTATGAATTAAATAAATGAAGGAGTCTAGACAATAATCCATAGCTCCATAGCTCGTCAACCATTATAATTCTCTATGGGTGGTATCCTTGTGGCTGAACACTTGATATAGAAGATATAAGAGAGAAAAGAGAATATGCAAGGAAACGGGTCAGAGCCCGATGATAAAAATAGTTTTGAAAACAACAAGTGAATAATTATAATATTTATCACTCATAATATACATGTTAGATTATTGGACTCTCTCTTGAGATTCTCACCTCTCATCTAGAGTGCACGCCTAACGTACCACTAAATCATACTAGTTACTATTCTCCATTCTAACTAGTTCATAATTGTATCAACTGATCATAACCCATATCTATCCTGCATAATTTACATATATCCAATAAGATTTAACATGGATAAGACATTTTATTTATTCAACATAGTTAAGCATTCTAATACTTAATTAATTACATACTATTATCTTTCAATTCTACTTGATTCACACAGTAGATAAATCTAACCAGTATATACATATTCATGTAATTCATTATATATATACATATATATAATACAATACAACACCCCGAGACACAACTGCGGTGAATTCATTGCTCTACTATCATGTCCCAGTATAGCTTGTCGCCATATAGGGGACTATAGGTTCCGTAAAGATTTCTCGAACCACAAATATCAAATAACAAATAATGGAGGCGAACATAGTCCTAAGCCTTTGGGCTACGCACATACCTACGCACCCAATTGACCGTTCTATACCATTGTTCTCACTAATGGTAATCGACCTAAGTCCTATGCTCTCGAGTGACAAGTGGAAGGTGCCATATATTCATCAAGATTAGACTGCCCTCACACGTAAACCTCCCGTCGATAGCAAGTAATCTAGGTATGTCATACACACAATTTATCAAACAATAGGCATTATCATCTACCTATATAAAATTAGGTACTTATTCGACCTATGTACAATTTTAGGAATTTATTCTATCCCCGAGTACCCGTCATATTTCTTGAATACTACACGTACTTGTAATCACTATTATCATCATACATTTATTATGTAGTTATTACTCACATGATCTTTTATCCAACCCAAATAGTCCTATATCTCCTCAATATTATCCGTATTTGCTGTAATAATTACTTTCCTCTAAATAGGATAATAATTATGTAGACATCTCTCACAAAATTTAATCTTCAAATCCAAATAAGTTTCCAACACTAACCCAAGTCCCTCGCTCCTTGTTAATGTACCAAAATTAATAAAATCTCACCATGGGACAAATTACCATTTTCCAAACGTTTTTTTTCGATAAAGGTACATTTTTCCAGAAATATAAAATTACAATTTTGAGGCTTTTCTGCACCGATTTTAAAAAGATTAAAAATGCAAAGTTGTACATAACGTGATTTTCTACAAAAACTCGCGAGCACACTGCCAATTTCCTCTTAAAACAGTCCTAAAATTATCATACAATGTTCGTCCTTTTCAATAATTTTTTTCATGCGTTTTATACATTTTCGTTCTCATAAAAACCAACACAAATCAATCCAAAACTTCTCCTAATTAATATCAATTGATATAGCAAGATATATGATCAGTTTATAATAATCAAACAAACGAAAATCATCAAATAGCTTGGATTAAATCCTATTACTCCCAGAATTCTCATAGGTTATTATTTCTTCAAAAATCATACTAACTCAGACTTCTTCTATCATTTGAAACCCAAAATTCATGGATTAAATCATTTAAACAGAAAGTGATTTATCCTATCTAATTTTCATATCAAGAACAAATTCCAAAAACTCTATAGTTCATCCTTAAATCATGTTAGTTCATACTTCTTACTTAACCTATTTAGCATGGATATTGTAGGCAATAAAATAAAGCTAGAATTACACTTGCCTTAATTATGTAGGTCTCAACCTTTGGTGATGATGGTGTAGAATCCTTTCCTTATTTTTCGGTGACTTTTCGGTGGTGGTGCTAGTGGTAGAAGGTAGTTAATCCCCTTTGGCTTGCCCCAAAAGTCTCTCCTCCTTCCTAAGCAACTTCTTCTCCTCCCAAGAAACTCTTCATTGTCTCTCACACTAACACCTCTAAAATGTTTTGTGATAAAATGAAATGAACCTACGTTCCTCTAATCCATCACCTTTATAATAAGACAAATCCTGAAATTACTATTCATCTCCTAATTAAAATTACTAAAATGCCCCTACGGTGTGTCCTTTCATCTCCAAAGTGATTCGAGACCCAAATCCAACACCCGAGTAGACTTTTCTAACTAACTCGACCCTTTCGGATGCAACATCGCACTCGAAATGACCATAAGGTTGATATAAAATAATGTTTCCTTTTTATTTATTTAAATTAGTCTCGACACATCCCATACCGCGTCCCGACTTAAGTTTCATTATTACCGTATAAGTAACTTACAGCACTATAAATAACATCATCTTTATATATTACTTAAATATCACTAAGTAATATTCTGAATCATATATTTCAATATCCAAAAGTAAAATATATTTCCGATTAATCCCAATTAATTAATTTATAATTAATTCCAATTAGTCCCATTAACTTTTAATTTAACTCATTTTAAAAGTCATTAAAATTACGGGATATTACATACTTTCCCCCTAATAACAGAATTTCGTCCCAAAATTCAGAAAATAAAGCATAACTGGTAAGGACAACTCCGGGTATTAATCTCACATATTATGTAATCTCCGTCGTACCGCCCATACAGTACATTACCGAATACCCCCACTATTGTTATACACCAAGCTTTACCATTTAGTTTCAACTGTATCGAGTTAAACTTTACCCAATCCTTCCTATACCATCCTCGTGGCAAATTTTGAGGAGTAGCGGTCCTAAATCATCAAATAACTAAATCCTGGAGTCACAACTTCTACTTTCATTAACCTTAAGAATACTTACTATGTCACAATTAAAGAAATTACTACAATCCAACCAGTCAGGTAGCCCATACACCCTATGTGTGTACATTCCATCATAAGACCTATATGAATGTGATTTGTCTGTAAGGTTACCCTTAATTAGCTGACTACTTATAATATAATCCATATCACCTTGATTTCCACATTCACATTTGGCGACTCCATTAGCCTCAAATCATGCTACATATCATAACTCTCTGATTAATATATATACATATATAATAGAAAAGGTTATAAACTCATATCCTAAAGACCCAACTTACTTCGACTCCCAACGTTCGTTAGTTTCATGCGTGGAGTTTCTCGCAAAGCGAAATCCAAACAAGGAACCCCCCGATACACTACTACTTAAAATAGTCGGTCATCAAAACTCCTCAGGTCCTTAGTTTATAATATATAACTTCCCAACGTGTTTTATCTATCCATATAAAAGTCTCACACTCTTGTAAAAGACAATACGCTGGCTATAACGGTCAATATTGGCCTCATATACAACAAGTCAATCCATGCCGATAATCACCTTATACTAGGACATGTCTAAAATAAATAAATCCCCCAAAGGTTTTTGTCTACAGTCTTATAGAAATGCAACAATCCTAATGATAGGGCTCTACATCAAAGAACACTAAGCTAAAAGAATAGTAAGATGTACAGACCCTAAAGGACACTAGAACATGATGCTCTGATACCACCTCTAACACCCCACCTAATTATATACCGGGTGATCAGTCCCATACCCAATTAAGTCAGAATATACAGTTGGTTCATTCTTAGCCTCACTGTCGAAAATATTTTCCTATCACCTAATACTCAATTAAGATGGTGTTAAAACTTTCTAATAAAAATTTCATTTTACCATTTCGAATAATTCTACACATTCCATTCCACAACAATAATAATCTGAATATATATCACAATATAATTTAAATGCAACTGGAATAAACTTTCTAGAAAATATCTCAATACATAAATCCCAACAATAGTAAATGTAACACAACGACACGAGTATAAAATCCTGACTCAGATGGAAGAGAAATATCTCGACATGCCCTAAATGAAATATCACTACAAAGTATGAATCAAATAAATGAAGGCGTCTAAATAATACTCCATAGCTCCATAGCTCGGCAACCATCATAATGCTCTATGGCTGGTGTCCGTGTGGTTGGACACCTGATATAGAAGATACAAGAGAGAAAATAGAATATGCAAGGAAACAGGTCAGAGTCCGATGATAAAAGTAGTTTTGAAAACAATAAGTGAACAATTGCAATATTGATCACTTATAATATACATGTTAGATTATCGGACTCTCTCTTGAGATTCTCAACTCTCATCTAGAGTGCACACCTAACGTACCTCTAAATCATACTAGTTAATATTCTCCATTCTAACTAGTTCATAACTGTATCAGCTAATCATAACCCATATCTAGCCCGCATAATTTAGATATATCCAATAATATTCAACATGGATAAGCCTTTTTATTTATTCAACCTAATTGAGCGTTATCATACTTAATTAATTACATACTATTATCATTCAATTCTACTTAATTCACATAGTAGATAAATCTAACCATTGTATACATATTCATTCAATTCATTATATATATACATACATATAATACAATATGGCACCCCGAGACATAGCTGCAGTGCATGCATTACTCTGCTATCATGTCCCAGTATAGCCTGTCACCATATAGGGGACTATAAGTTCGGTAAAGATTCCTCGAACCACAAATATCAAATCACAAATAATGGAGGCGAACATAGTCCTAATCCTTTGGGCTACGCACATACCTACGCACCCAAATGACCGTTCTATACCATTATTCTCACTAATGGTAATCGACCGAAGTTCTATGTTCTCGAGCGACAAGTCAAACGTCCCATGTATTCATCAGGATAAAACTGCCCTCGTGCGTATACCTCCCGTCGATAGCATGTAAACTAGGTATGTCATACACACAAATTATTAAACAATAGGCATTATCATCTCCCTATATAAAATTAGGTACTTATTCGACCTATGTACAATTTTAGGAATTTATTCTATTCCCAAGTACCCATCGTATTTCTTGAATACTACTCGTACTTGTAATCACGATTATCATCATACATTTATTATGTAGTTATTACTCACATGATCTTTTTATCGAACCCAAGTAGTCGTATATATCCTCAATATTACCCGTACTTGCTATAACGATTATTTTCCTCTAAATCGTATAATAATTGTGTAGATATCTCTCACAAAATTTAATCCTCAAATCCAAATAATTTTCCAACATTAACCCAAGTCCCTCGCTCCTTGTTAGTGTACCAAACTTAATAAAATCTCACCATGGTACAAATTACCATTTTCCAAACTTTTTTTTTTCGATAATGGTACATTTTGCCAGAAATATAAAATTACAATTTTTAGGCTTTGCTTCTCCGATTTTGAAAAAACTTAAAACTGTAAAGTTGTGCAGAACGTGTTTTTATACAAAACTCGCATGCACACTGCCAGTTTCCTCTTAAAACAGTTCAAAAATTATCATACAATGTTTGTCCTTTTAAATAATTTTTTTCGTGCATTTTATCCATTTTTTTTCTCATAAAAACCAACACAAATCAATCCAAAACTGCTCCTAATTAATCTCAATTGATATAGGAAGATATATGATCAGTTTCTAATAATTAAACAAACTAAAATCATCAAATAGTTTGGATTAAATCCTATTATTCCCTGAATTCTCATAGGTTCTTATTTCTCCAAAAAATCATATTATTTAGGCTTCTTCTATCATTTAAAACCCAAAATTTGTGGATTAAATCATTTAAACAGAAAGAGATTTATTCTATCTAATTTTCATATCAAGAACAAATTCCAAAAAATCTATAGTTCTTCCTTAAATCATGCAAGTTCATACTTTTTACTTAACCTATCTAGCATGAATATTGTAAGCAATAAAATAAAGCAAGAATTAGACCTGCCTTAATTATGTAGGTATCAACCTTTGGTGATGATGGTGTAGAATCCTTTCCTTATTTTTCGGTGACTTTTCGGTGGTGGTGCTGGTGGTAGAACGTGGTTAATCCCCTTTGGCTTGCCCCAAAAATCTCTCATCCTTCCGAAGCAACCTCTTCTCCTCCCAAGAAACTCTTCACTTTATCTCACACTGATACCTCTAAAATGTTTTGTGGTAAAATGAAATAAACCTACGTTCCTCTAATCCATCACCTTTATAATAAGACAAATCCTGAAATTACTATTCATCTCCCAATTAAATGACTAAAATGCTCATTCGGGGCGTCCTTTCATCTCCAAAGTGATCCGAGATCCAAATTCAACACTCGAATAGACCTTTCTGACTATTTCGACCCTTCCAAATGCAATGGCTCACTCGAAATGACAATAAGGTTGATGTAAAATAATGTTTCCTTTTTATTTATTTAAATTATTCCCCACACGTCCCATATCGCGTCCCGATTTAAGTTTCGTTATTACCGTATAAGTAACTCACAACACTATAAATAACATCATATTCATATATTACTTAAATATCACCAAGTATTATTCATAATCATATATTTCAATATCCAAAAGTAATATAAATTTCGTATTAATCTCAATTAATTAATTTATAATTAGTTCCAATTAATTCCATTAACTTTTAATTTAACTCATTTTAAAAGTCATTAAAATTACGGGGTATTACACCAGCCTGGGGAGGCTTTATAGTATCCCGTATATTAGCCGTGGGTGGCTTAATCACATAACCTTGCCTGGGAAGGTTTTATTTATATCTAAACGTAGGTTGGAGAAGCTTCATAATACCTAGCCCCGGGGGACCTACTAAAGAAAAGCTATAAAGGAAGTTAAAGCGATTAGAAGAAGTTGTGGCACTGACATAATGAAGCATAGCAAAGCTACATAAGGATGGTCCCATCCCAGCATGCTGTCATTAATTTCTTGGCAAGGTCTTAAAAAAAGTGGCAACCCTATTAATGTAGCTGCGACCACCAAAGAGTCCATTCAGTTAGAGGGGAAGCATCAAAGAAGGTACATTATTAAATTGTAAAAAAGGCTATCGCGACCACGTTGCAAACCAGCCGCAGTGAATGAAATACAAGAGACGGAAAAAATGGTGTAAAAACTGATTATTGTTAAGCCGCAACCCTAAAGCTATTTCTCGTTGGCACCGCGGCTTAGGGGGATTATAGCCATATATGGAGTGAAACTTAAAGCCTTCAAAGGAAAAATACAAGTCATGAAAAGTCCAAGGAAAAGTACAACAGGCAACAACCTATTTGGAGAACGTTTATATAATGTTTCTGCGGCCTTATGCGCATTGCAGTTACTGAAGTTTTGCAATATCATTAAATCAAGCAATCAAATATTAAAGCATACAATAAAGGAGAAAATAAAGGAGCAATTAAGACAAATAGAAATATCAAAAGAAAAAGGCTTTGCAAAAAATTGAAGTATTGAAGTTATACAGACAATAGCCCGCAGTCTTAATCCAAAAGGTCGCAACCTTGTATAGAAAAAAAAAATCAATGCCTAAAGGGGACGCAGCCCAAGGTTCAGAATTAAAAGAATACTAGTAGGATGCTTTAACTTCTTCATCTCCCTCCTCTCGTTTCGCGACGGTCACGGTCTCCTCTTCAGTTTCCACAGCCTCTGCCTCAGCCCTTAGCCTTTCCCTCTCTTCAGCTGCAGCCTTCATCTCAGTGACACATTGCAAATGCTCAGCATAACCAAGGCCCCAAGCAAGAACTGTTTCTTTACTTTTAAGAATTTTTTTTACCACTCTGTGCCTAAGCACTTGGTAGCCGCGGAGGTAGGCTTTATTTTTTATAATAAAGAAATCCTTGGAGCCTTTGAAGGATTCCAGAGTGTGGTTAATGACCAATTGGATAGCCTCAACATTGTCAGCATTTATCTTTATAATGATCGCAACATGATCTCCCACCAATTTCTTGATGGCCGCGGCATGGACCTCAACATCATTCACAGTTTTGCTCTTCAGTTAATCGAACTTCTTCTGGAGGAGCTCAAGTTTTCTATTCGACAAAGCCGCGGCATGGGCAGCTTCAATGGCTTGATCCTGAGTAATTTTTAAAGTCTACAGCCTACTTGGAGCTATCCTCAACCTCCTTCTTAGCCTCTTCAGCGACCTGAATCCTTTTGTCTGCATCCATCTTATATGCCTCAAGTGCCGTGGCAAAGGACTGCTTCCCAACTTGAAAAGAAGCACTTCTGGCATTCTCTAAGTCAGCGGAATGCACTCTCTCTGAGGCATCTTTCAGCTTATAGAGCGCTTCGTACTTTTTCTTCTGGAATATCACGATGTCCGCGGCCTGTAAGAAGAGTTGATGTTAGAAGAAAAATATGAAGTGTAAAAATTATGCTGAAAAGGTAAACTTGCACTTACCATCAATAGATTGTGGAGACCATAATTCTCCAAGTCATCGTGGTCTTCATCCACGGGACGATCAAGGTCTGTAGTGTCTGGAACCCTCTTCATTCTACGAACAACCCTCGCAGTTGTGTCCCAAGAAGATTAAGTGTTGGTCTGCCTAAGATAAGGCCGCAGACGACCATCAAGACCAACACTAGCACGACATTGAGGAGGTTCCAGGTTGGCATTAACAGATACAATTGCTGGAGGTGAATTTGTATAGATTAAAGAGGTTTCGCGACCTTTGATCTGTTCAAAAATTGACATTAACCCTTCTGCAGCCAAGTGAGATCCAATGTCATCATCAAAATTAACCTCAAGCCTATCATGAGGAGCTACTTCTTTAACCTGAGTGATAGGTATAACAGTATTTATTTGACCCTCAGTCTGGTTGGAGGGAACGACAGGATTATTTTGATCAATTTGGTCACTAGAAGTGACTGCGATCGAAGATCTGGACTTTGTCCTTTCCCTTTTTCTTTGCCTGGTCGTGTTATTAAGGACAACTACGTCCTCATCCATCTTGGTAAGCTGAGCTGCTACGAGAGACCTATCAATCTCCTCACCTGTGAAGAAATAAAGCAAGATCAATATCCAAGTTTGAAGCAATTGCCACGGAATCAAAAACTAAAGAGAATAGCACCTATAACTTTGGGAATATATTTGTTGGGAAAAAATCCTCCCTTGTAGATTGTAGTAGAGGTTACAAGAGTGCTGAACTTCTTCTTGTCAGCAGGAACTGCCGCGGCCTCCCCAACTCTCTTATCTTGACACTCACTCAGCTGCAAATTGTCAAGAATTGCAGAAAAATGCAAAGGTTAGTACAAAAGAAAAATATGGAGAAACAAAATGCAACTGTAAAGTGGGTATGCGGCTATAATTCTAAAAAGTATCATTTACCAAGCTTAGAGGGTCACCCCCACTGTCACGGCATCCTAAAGATTCTCTCCCTCTCAGTCTCTTAGGGTTGGATCTCCCACCCTTCTCCAGAAATGTAAAAATACTTACCCTTCCAATTCTTCACATTGGTGGGCCTCCCACTATAGAGGGTTTCATCTCTGTCGAGGATAGAAAATTAATAATACCCTGTAAATTTTACGGAGTTTTGCTTTGGGTGATAGAAGTAGAAAAACTCCGCAGGAGTAATGTCTCTCTTAAATTTCTTCTTCCATAATACTATGGCTGCCAGAATTGCCCTCCACCCATTAGGATCTAATTGTGCTGGGGTTAACTTCATCATCTGAAAAAATCTTCTAACTGGAATAGTGACAGGTAGTCACAACCCATAAATGAAAGCGTGGAGGGGGAAGCAGACCCCATCGTCAGCAAGTTCCGTGCATGGCCTTTGTTCTACGGCGGGTGTTGAGCACATCAAACCCTCAGTAAACTCAAAGGCTTCAGCCACCTAATCAACCCACTCTCGAGTCATAATGCTGCGGATATTAAAGGCAGCAAAAGTTCTCTCATCTCTACCAGATGGGACAACAGGTGCGTCCCTAATGTTAGATGGACCCACCGTCGTGGCGTCAATATCCATTGGCTGATTACTTGAATTGGCTTCTTCTTCCATTATCGCGGAGTCTGAATTTGAATCTAGCACTACACAATTAGGGAAATCTCTCAACTATCAAGGACCTATTGTCCTCAAAGGACGCACTCAAGGAAGCTCAGGGGGAGAAACTCTAAAGTGTTTGGTCAAAAAGTTTTTGAGAAATTCGTTAAGATCAAAACTCATATGGCTGCTGCAACACCTGAAAACAGAAAGGGTCCGCAGTTAGGTGTTGTAGACGATATGGTTATATAGGCCTGCAACACCTGAAAGCAGAAAGGGTCCGCAGTTAGGTGTTGTAGCCGATATGGTTATATAGGCCTCTTAGTGGCCGCGACCGTAATAATGATATATCAAGTTTGAAGGCTAAAGTATAAATATCAGCAAATTCGTCTAACCATTCCAAGTGTTGGACCTAGAAGTTAACTTCTACCACGACATATTGTTTTGGAGAAAAAGGTCAGTTATATTCTTACATGCCGTAGTCATTAGACTATTGGCAAAATGCTGCAGACACTAACCTAAGAACCTTAAAGGTAAGGGAATATTTATTATACTAGTATTAACACATGCCATAACTATATATGTACATTCCGCAGCCAATTTCTTAAATAGGATAATATTTTAGGGCTGCTGACATTAAAATAAGACCAAATTGGGGTTTTATTATGCCGCAACCAGGTATTCCCCATGTCGCGGCCATATAATCAAACATGTTATCTTTTCTATATTGAAGTTTGAATCCCTATAATGTGGAGGGTTTGTTCAAGAACATCAAGAACATTGGTCTGCTTATATTCTGTCTCTACGAATTGGGAATTCAAAAATCCTAAAGATCTAAGCCTAGCTAACATCATTTGCCCCTTGGGTCAACAATGAAAGATTAAGGGTATATTATATCAGTTAAAGATTAATTCAAGTATGAAATCATATTCTATTATACTCCAGACAATTATATGATTTCAAATGGATTTTATTAGTCATGAAATTAGCAGAAATGAATTCAGATGATGAATCAAGATGATGAACCCGTTGCTCAGCCTCAAATCGCCTTGTGCCGCCACAAACTGCCTCACACACTGGCCTAAGAGGTTGCCGAAAAAGTCAACATGAGGAAATAACAAAGATTTGCCTTAGATATGCTCTCATGGGTTTGGGAAACGTAATGAAGCCCACGACCGGTTCTATTTATATAAGAGGGCGCAGGAAGACGAATCGTCGTTTTAGGAAGCTACCGCAGAGTTAACATGCCGCGGAACTAGTAGAATCAAGACGCAGCACCAATTACTTAGCACTACACCTTGGGGGCTTATTGATAACACATATTTTGTGCCTCCTACTGCGGATGTCTTATAATAGCGAGTGAGGTCGTCTTACTGCCGCAACCTTATTTCCTATAGGCTAAAGTATTACATGCCTCACGTACCTGTCGCAGCCTTTAAGATATAGGTTACAGCCCCTCATAAGATACATGCCATGGACCTAGCCTATACATTCAGTAAGCCGTAGCATCTTCTCATCACAACAGCAGTACAGTGCAAACCCCTCTTATATAGAGAGGTCCACACCTCAAGATAGGGGGCCCAGATTCATTTCTTACACTTACACCAAGCTCAAAGCCGACTATTCTCTCAACATCGCTCACCATAGCGTGGGGGCTTCTTTCTAGCGTCACAGTCGACACCCCGGATCCATTGGAATCATCATATTCATGTATTATGTTATATTCTCATGCTTGTACGCCTCTTTAGTCCTAATTACTATATACCAAACATCATAAATAATGAGCGTGTGGCACCAAAGTGAACGTGGGATCATTTTTATAGCCGAACAACTCTATATCTTGTCTTTTATCTCTTTTTACTTGCTCTATTTGCTTATTATGCACTTGACACTTGATTTTCTGGTATGAGAACGACAAGTGGACGATTTCCCGTATCATCAATAATACATATTAATAATATATATAATACATCTAAAGTAGAATTAATTATTGGTTGTCACATTAATTAATTTTGCTTAATACTAACAACATATAATAATACATATTAACTCGGTTGTCACATTTGTTATTTTTATTAAACAATAATACAAATAAATTGGTTAAATAAATGGGTCAAATAATCTACATCCCCCCCCACCACACACACACACACACACACACACACACACACACACACATATATATATATATATGAGGTTTTATAGATTATTTGATCCATTTATTTAATCAATTTGTTTGTATTATTATTTAATACTAACAAAAAATGTGATAACCCATTTAATATGTATTATTTTATGTAATTACTATTTTGAGATTTTTTTAATTAAGTACTATTGACTATTCAACAATTAATAAATTCTATTTTTAAATGTGTACACAACAAATATTATTGTTTGTGTAATTTTTTAATTGAAATATAATGTGCTCCAACAGATATATAAATTTCATTTTCTTGTGAACACAATAAATTTTACTGTGTTTGAACGACTAAATGGGTTAAACTAAAAATATGTTTTCTCAATATATATATATATATATATATATATACATCAGTTAAACTTTGTTAGTTTTTAATTTGTTTTCAACTGACAAAGTTTGACCGATTTTTTTAAAATAGCAAAAAAATTCATTTTGAGCTGAATTTTTTTTATGGTCCTACTGAAATGTTTAAAAATCATAAAAAAATTAGTTAAAAAATGTTTTTTTTACTATTTTATTAAAAATGGTTTGCGTCAGCGGTATGCAAATTGGGGTATGCATGAGAACCTCTCTCTCTCTCTCTCTCTCTCTATATATATATATATATATATATATATATATATATATATATATATATATATATATAATAAGATAGCATGGATTTTGAAATGTCTAAGCACAATAACGGCTAAGATCTTGCCACCTCACTCTCCAAAAATCAAGGGTTAAGATCAATGCTTCCCTTTTCCAAATTTCAAATTTCCCCCCTAAAATTTCCAATTCAACTTTTCATTTCCCCCCTTTGTTAATTAGATTCATCCCCACAACTCCATTAAACACCACACGCTCTTTCTCTCTCTCTCACCCACGCATACACACACACACACACACACACACACATGTAGTATCTCTCACACACTACATATGTTTTCGTTTCTAACCACCATAGCCTATTTTTTCAGGGATTCAAATTCAAAATTTCTTAGTATTGGGAGATTCAAACCTCCAAACCGATGTCTTTATTAGGTTTTGTTTTTTGGAGACTATGCTTCATTTCAATTTTTTTTGCAGATTTGATATATTATTTTTTTTTACAGATCTGATACATTATTTTTATAACCTTGCGATTTGGGTTTTGGTGGTTGTGATGGAAGATTACGAAATGCCCTCTTTTTGGTGGTAAGAATATATACTAATTATACATATTTATGTTTCTCTAAATTTAGTCTACCACGTGTTTGATAAAATGTATGTATGAAACTTACTCCTTTGATTTTTGCCCAAGTTTATTACCATTTGGTTTTTGGTTGTTACTAAATTTAAACTTGAAGTTGTGTGAAACATACAAAATCAACTAAGTTTATAAATTACCAAAGCTTTTACTCAGCAAATGTTTGTCAGTTGCAAAGCTTTTCTTAAACAGTTATGAATTGTAAATGTTTGGGAGTTGCAAAGTTTTTACTCAGCAATTGTTTTGCAATTGTTTGGAAGATACTATTATAAATACCCAAGTTGTCACCTGGAATAATCCTGTGGAAGATGTCTTAGCTATGTAACTTCCGATCTTGGTCTTACAAGTTATAAAGTATGATATTGTGTGAATGAAATTTTTTCATTATTATTAAAGTGATTTACTTCATATCATTCAGCACTACTATTTTATTAGATTTTATTAGTGTGTTATTTAATTAAAAGTTTAAAATGTCTCTATTTTGGGGATTTAATTTGTATATTTTTAGGCTTCATTTGGTTAAAGATATGTATTTTTCCGATCTTGGACTTACAAGGTATAAAGTATGATATTGTGTGAATGAAAATTTTTCATTGTTATTAAAGTGATTTACTTCATATCATTCAGCACTACTATTTTACTAGATTTTATTAGTGCATTATTTAATTAAAAGTTTAAAATGTCTCTATTTTGGGATTTAATTTGTATATTTTTAGGGTTCATTTGGTTAAAGATATGTATTTTGGAGTAAGTGTTATTAATTTTTTGTACCATAAGGTATTATATCATTGGAGTTTTGCTAATTTTGGTTAATGTTTTGTTTTTCAGCTTAAAATCAAATCATTTCATTTGCCAGACATAATTAGCATATATAACTGACATTCTTCTGTTATTTTTATTTCATTTGTTTGTTAATGATTTTAGGTTCCATCTTATATCTCTTGATTTGTGAATGACAACAGCTATGACGAAACCATGATTCTTTATAATTTTCATACGCACACTCATCTTATATCTATTGGATTTTAGCTCAAATTCTTGCTAAGAACTATCCTTAACATGGCACTTTATGAAGAGTTATGGAATTTAGATCACTTTATCCTTATCGATAACACTTTTTTCCGAATATATGCTTGATATAGTTTTGCAATATTTTCATCGTTTAAAACTATAGTCAAACTTACATAACCTAAAAATGAGTAAGCAAGTAAGCTAGACTGCATCTTTTATGATTTTATCATAGTTATCTACTTTGCGCTTTAATTTTAGCTGTTTGGATTGCATGCTTTTGCTCTTCAGTTATTTAGATTGTAATATATCATTTTATTTGGATCCTTCCCTAATTTTTTGCAACTGTAAGTAGAACTGGATGCTTGAGGACATCCCTCTTGAGCCATATTGTACCGGGTTGATACTCCACCTGAAGTTTGGTTTGCTTCCATGAAGGATGAAACTCCACCTGGTTGACAGCTGGAGGGACACGTGCCACATCTAATAAATGTCCCAGTTTCTTGGTGAAAAATTTCAAACACCAATAGCCCGAGCCTTACAAGAGTTATGAAGTGCTTCCATCGCTCTCCATGTGCTAGGCACATCTGTTGGAGTAAGATTTTCAGGCTTGAATCCAACATACTCCTTAAGCCGAACATGCCAATGAATAAGGTACAAATCAACATATGCAAGTTGCAAGTCTTTTAAAGTTCTCTCTAATGGCTCTGGTACATCCTCGGGTGCATGATCAGTACACTAGAGTTTGGAAGTAATGAACAATTCCTCCCGCTTCGCCACTCCATCTTTAAATAGATTCTTCAAAACTGAACCAATCTCCTTCTCAATGCTATATACTTGAGAACAATCAATATGGTGGTATCCAAGCTTGATGGAAGATTTAATAGCTTGGCCAACGAGATTTTTTTTCCACCTTAAACCAAAGGTACTTATATATAAGGCAGTTTGCTAGAGCATGGTTTTATTGTTGTTAGAATCAATAACACAAATTAAACATATTCATGACCAAATTATAGAAATTTTAATTTTTGTATGTCTACAAACCAATGCTTTACTGGTGGTAGAATCCACTGTTTTACTGACGGAAATGAAATTGCATGCATTATACCCTTATGTGGTGGTCTTCTCTCCTGGTCTTATGAATATTTCTATTCCTTGACTGTGGTGCAGCTGACGAGAATCTCAGCCCTGTCATTAAAACCTCATGAATCAAACAGAGGAGAAAATCTCCCACACCCTACAGGAAGGAAACAGGGGTGTGGATACACTTTCTAAACTTGGAGCTGCACATGAAAGTCCTTATGAGGTTCTGCAGCAATCTCAGCCCCCTACGGAGGTTCGGGCTCTCTTGATTTATTTCATTCTCTTTCTATACCTTGCTAAACTTGGAGCTGCACAGGAAAGTTCTTATAAGGTGAAAGATCTTAGCATTGATGATCAAGTTAATGAATTTATAAGGTCTCAGATGCATTTATCTCTGGTCAGGTTCAATAGTTGTCAGATGCACATCTAATGGGAGGTCAGTCATCAGATGCAAATCCAATGGTAGCAACAATAACCACTTAAAATAACCGCTTATTGGTGCATTATTGTGCCAGCCTTATTAGCACAAATGGATGGTAGCAGCTTCAAAGCATTATTGATGCACATCAGATGCAAAGTAGTCATTCTCCTGGATTCAACAGTCATCACATGCACATCAGATGCTTTGAAGCTCAGGCTAAGGTTTTCTTTCTTTATATTTTTTTATTTCATTTGATTTATTTAGTGATCTATTCAGGACAAAATAGTACTATTCAATTTTTTTCTCAATTGAAAACATAATCTTTGATGTCTTATGGTGTGACCAAATCTTGAGCTCACATAAGGGTGTGACTATTAACGCATTTCGAGTTTATTTTGGTTTAGATGTACATTCTAAATCCTATATTTATGCAGAGGCAGATGTCCTCGAGCAACATTGAGCATATAATAAAGCGTGAGCAGACGTCAATGGTGTTTATGCATGCTCCATCTATGAGCTTCACAACTGCTGATATTTCTTCTGCATAAAAAGAGTATGCTGATAAACCATTTTTCAGAGATTTGTGATGTATGTTTCAAGACTTCTCTGGAGATGTTCTTTTCAATATGGTTTATGATTGGTAATGTTTGGTCGTTTAGTTATCGATTTGGATATTTTTGCCAAGCTCCAAAACTTCACCTACTGTGCATCTCACTGGTTACTTGGAATGCTATCAGCTACTCATTTCCATTCATACTATTTGTGCTGCTATACTGTTGTCTGCCAATCATTAGCACCATCCTTGGGTACAATATGAATGTCGGATTAATTGATCCAGGGGCATCCGATGAACAACTAAACTAATAAACAACGTTTAATGACTTGGGTGTCTTTCTTAATGGTTGCTTTTAGACTTGGGTGTCTCCTTAATGGAAGCCTACTCTGTGATGGATGAAAACGACGTCGTCATCGGCGACGAACCAGGTGGATATATTTCTGCCATCAAGGTATATTGATTGATAGCATGAAAATATTGAAGTGAGAACGCGTGTAATATCGATTTAAATTAAATTCGCAAGTTTCCAAGTAACCTTTATTTAATTAGATTCTACTTTTAAATAAAATAAATTCAGCCCTTAAACATGCATCTAAAACAACCCATCAAATATAAATCATGTGACACAAAGTTAAGGAAAAATCCCCGAAGGGCAAAACCTTTTATTTCTAGAACTTTAAAGAATTTACAAGACCATTGACTTACATACAACCTGATAATCGCCCACAAGTGTAACGCACGGTGTCTTCGGTAAACCTTCAAAGCAACGGCTAGAAACAGTGTGACACAGAAATACCCGCAGGTGTCGGTTCCTATGTCGGCGGCTGGAATTTTCCCTTTCCAGGAGGGCAGCAATGAAGAGGAAGGAGCGGTCCACTTCACAAGGGTTGAACAACAGTAATGGTGTTCTTGGGTTACCAAACTTTGATTCACATAGATATGGAAGATGTGTGAATCTAAAAACCTAGAATCATAGGACTCAATAGGTGAAGACTTTAGGGTTGATATGCTCTGAAAATCGTGGGAAAGTCTTAAGAAAACCAACTGCTGATCGTGGTTTAAATAAGGGATCGAAACCCTACAAAATCTGCTGCACGATCTGGCAGTGATTATCCTCGCCGGATCGGTCCGGTCGATTAGGCGGATCGGTCCGGTTAAGTCGGATCGGTTCTTTTTCTAAAACCGGATCGGTCTGGTTGGCATCGGATTGGTTCAGAACTTTTCCCTTCATCGGTTCGCTATGGATCCGGGTGTACTGGACTTAGCTCAACAGGCGGATCGGTCCGGTCCCTTTAGCCGGATCGGTCCGGTCCTCAGAAATCAGATTCCTTCTTCTTTTGATCTTCGAATTTTGTTGATGACGATGTGATCTTTGAAACTATCATTCTTGTAACGGCGTATGCCATAATATATATATAAAGATGGACAAATTGTCCTTACAAATCTCCCCCTATGTCTATGCTGGAACAAACATACAAAAATCCGAATTATCAAGTATGAACAATGCCTATACAAATCTACCCTTCCATGAACCCAAAACTGAAAGAGGTACAAATGATTAAGGCTGCATCGTTTGTTCAGCAAATCTTCAGATCAGAAATCTCAACGCTTTTCTCATCAGGGTGTGCAATTCAGAGATAATCAAGGATGTACCTAAACACATGAGATAAAGCAAATACCAAGTGACGTATCGAGTTTGAAATGAGATAAACATAAGCATATATATCAATTTAAGATGATATTCTCAGAATTTCAAAACTCCCCCATAATCAGATAATTCATTCTCCCCCTTTTTATGATGTCCCCAAATAGACAAGTGAGAGAAATAAATCAAGCAATCAAGTACCGGGATGACACAAGGCATAAAATCACACCATGAATGAACATAAAACAACCAAGTCGGTGATTGCGTAAATGAATGGGTGTGAACAAAATTCGATAGGAAAATCAATGCATACAAACATGACATATGTGCACGATGAATATTGGATATTCCTAACGAATGAACTCAAATGCTTCCTTTGGTGTAAAAGATTGGAAATATAAGATATTGACTATATCAAATCTACAAATCAAAGCTCAAAGTGATTTCTACACCAATAACGTCCAAAATGATTTTCATGCTTTTTCAGGACTTTCAAGGAAGTGCAAACCCGTTTTTCAATCTCCAACCAAACTCCCTCAGATTTATATTATTAATAGAGGTATACTAAATTCTCAAACTTTGGAGAATTGATGGTGAAAACCTAAATGGCCCATATTTGGCATGAAATGCTTTTTATTGCCTTATCAATTTTTTCGGGCTCTTTTAACCTCTTAGGTAGGGGTGTGCAAAAAAACCGACCGAACCGAAAACCGAACCGAACCGGCCCGAACCTAACCGAAACCGGCGGTTTTTTTAGCCCGGTTCGGTTTGCTGTTTAAGGATTTAAAAAACCGATAATATCGGTTCGGTTATCGGTTTAGAAAAAGAAAAAACCGATTCGAACCGAACCGAACCGACATCAATATTATATATTAAAAAACCCTTAAATATCTTTTATTTTTATATCCAAAAACCATTAATCAACCTCCAAAACCGAAAACCGATCTACAAAAAACCGACCAAAATTGAAAATCGGTTAAAACCGAACCGAAACCGAACCGAACCGAAACCGATGTGAACCGAAACCGGCGGTTTTTTTCATCGGCGGTTCGGTTTCGGTCTGATTTTTTCCAAAACCGAACCGATCGGTTCGCTCTGAATTGCGGTCCAAAACCGAACCGAACCGACCCGTGCACACCCCTACTCTTAGGACCTCGGATATTAAAATTCCTCCATTTTGTAGGTCCTTTGTAACGGTGACTTTTGCGCAAAGGATAAGAATCAACTTTCGCAGCCCCTCCCCGTTATGAAAATAATCACACAGTCTCACCAAAATGGTTTTTACATGCAATCCAATCTTGTCAAGTTTTATCGCATTTTATACATTGTATAGACAGGATTGAGATAGAAACACTCAAACCAATATGAGATTGACAAGTGCAATAATCAAATATAGCCGTGCATGTGTGCAATAAAGGATATAGGAGTCAAGCATGTAGGAAATATCACTAATTACATCTCAAGGACTCCAATCAATGTTAAGCACATGGATGAAATGATGTAGCGTCTCAAATCTCTACCAAACAGTCACATGGATATATGAAATGAAGGTGTGACTTGGCTATCTTAAATGCTCATCCATAAAAGGCAAATCTCTTTTTGAATTTTTCAAAAAATTTTATCAAAATAAAATCTTTTTGTGTTTTTCTAAAAATTTTCAAAACAACATTATATACAAAAATGATACATACTAGCAATAGGCAAATAATGACATCATGAAAATCACCCTATGCTAGTAAACAAGTCAAACCTCAATCATTAGGCGCGGAGGGGTTTTCCAAAGGTGGTGACAACTTATGAAAAACCTCCATCAATTCTTGTGAAGTTTTGACTAAAAACTTAACTTGCTCACCTAAATGTGCAAACTCTCTCATGTAGTCTCCGGGAGCATGTAAAGTATCATGAGTGGGTGCATGTGTGCCAGAAACACGTCTAGAAGCAAAACGTGACACATACCCCAACTTAAAGCAAAATTCCCTAAGGTGTCCTCTCCTCTTGCAATGTGAGCAAACATAAATAGGCCTAGGAACACCTCTCTCAAAAACTCTAGTACGCACTTTCCTAATAGGAATGGGACGCCTAGGTGGGTTAGGGTGAGACACATGTGAAACTGTCACTAAAGTGGGAACCGGCTCGGGTGCTAAATGGGAAGAAGAGGCACCGTCATGACTTATTCCTAACTTCTCACCTTTACCCTTAAGAACCACCTTTTCAACCTTCTTAGGTGCGTTCTCAAACTTGACTTTGACCACCCTGGCATGTTCGAGATCACTCTCGAGTTGGGATACACGTGTCGTCAGACTAGACAACGTGTCGGTCAAATCACACTTTTCTTTTCTCAAAATCTCCTTCTCTTTCTCCAAATCTAAAACCCGACGACCTAAATCCCTATTATACTTCTTTGTTTTCAAGGTCTCGGTGTACAAATCTCTAAAAGCTTTTTGGAGCTCACTTTCATCTCCACTTTCACTCTCACTTTCTCCCTCACTTGAATCGCTCAAAACATCACTATCACGTTCGTGTGCACTATTGTGGGACAAGGTGGTTGTGCTCACACGACTAGAAAAAGCTACACACTTCTCACCACTAGTCTCATCACCCTCACCTTCACTACTATCACTGAGTGTGGCGGGCATAGCAGTCTCTTTTCCCTTTCTCCTTATCCTAGTAGGACACTCTCTAGCTATGTGCCCTTTCCCTTCACACTCAAAGCACCTGATCTCATCCTCCTTTTCACTATCTTTGGCCTCCTCTTTCTTTTTATTTTTCTCAAAGAAATTCTTTTTATTGGAAGAATTATTTTTGTTCACGTTGAGAAATTTTTTAAAATTTTTCGCAAGCAAGGCCATATCATTAAAATCAAAATCTCCCTCAGAATCGGACTCACAAACTTTTTCTTTCTTTTTCTTAAAATGAGTCTTTAAAGCAATCCCATTATCCTTAGCCTTAATGGTTTTGGGAAACATGTCAATCTCATAGGTTTGAAGATCTCCTACAAGTTCTTCCAACTTAAGTGATTTCAAATTTCCCAAAGAGTTCAAAACAGTGACTTTAGGAATAAAGCGTTTTGGGAGAGATCTCAAAATCTTTTTAACGACACGCGTGTTATCAATCACTTCACCCAAATTAAAACATGTGTTAACAATGTCCGACAATCGTGCATAAAAATCATCAAAGCATTCGGACTCAGACATGGTGATAGTCTCAAATTGGGTGGCCAAGTTTTGTAATTTTGACTCTTTAACCGCGTTCGTACCCTCATGTGTCAATTTCAAAACATCCCAAGCTTCTTTAGACGTGGTACACGTCATAATTCGGCGAAACTCATCAGGAGAGACAGCTCCAGAAATAGCACTCAGACCACGGGAATTAAAATTGGACAATTATAATCATCTTCAGTCCAGGCTGACACTGGTTTTAAAGTGGTGATGTTATTAACAGTGACCGTGGGAGGAGTCCAACCATTTTCACAAAGCAACCAAACACGCTCGTCAATAGATTTTAAAATCGATTTCATACGAGCTTTCCAGTAGGCATAATTAGACCCGTCAAAAATAGGCATCTGATTATATAAGCGCTCCATAGGAAAAATTGCGATTTTTCACACAACTGATTTTTTTAAAAAAAAAAAATCTATATCACACGATTTTGCGAAAAATAAGATCACGCGATAAATTAGCGTAACCCGCTCTGATACCAATTTGAGAACGCGTGTAATATCGATTTAAATTAAATTCGCAAGTTTCCAAGTAACCCTTATTTAATTAGATTCTACTTTTAAATCAAATAAATTCAGCCCTTAAACATGCATCTAAAACAACCCATCAAATATAAATCATGTGACACAAAGTTAAGGAAAAATCCCCGAAGGGCAAAACCTTTTATTTCTAGAACTTTAAAGAATTTACAAGACCATTGACTTACATACAACCTGATAATCGCCCACAAGTGTAACGCACGGTGTCTTCGGTAAACCTTCAAAGCAACGGCTAGAAACAGTGTGACACAGAAATACCCGCAGGTGTCGGTTCCTATGTCAGCGGCTGGAATTTTCCCTTTCCAGGAGGGCAGCAATGAAGAGGAAGGAGCGGTCCACTTCACAAGGGTTGAACAACAGTAATGGTGTTCTTGGGTTACCAAACTTTGATTCACATAGATATGGAAGATGTGTGAATCTAAAAACCTAGAATCATAGGACTCAATAGGTGAAGACTTTAGGGTTGATATGCTCTGAAAATCGTGGGAAAGTCTTAAGAAAACCAACTGCTGATCGTGGTTTAAATAAGGGATCGAAACCCTACAAAATCTGCTGCACGATCTAGCAGTGATTATCCTCGCCGGATCGGTCCGGTCGATTAGGCGGATCGGTCCGGTTAAGTCGGATCGGTCTGGTTGGCATCGGATCGGTTCGGAACTTTTCCCTTCATCGGTTCGCTATGGATCCGGGTGTACTGGACTTAGCTCAACAGGCGGATCGGTCCGGTCCCTTTAGCCGGATCGGTCCGGTCCTCAGAAATTAGATTCCTTCTTCTTTTGATCTTCGGATTTTGTTGATGACGATGTGATCTTTGAAACTATCATTCTTGTAACGGCGTATGACATAATATATACATAAAGATGGACAAATTGTCCTTACATGAAGATTTCACTATTGGGATTGAGAAGAGAAGTAGTTTGACTGCAAGATTCTTTGTTGTTGAACTTCGTGTTAAACCTAGATAATAGCTAACATTTCCTGACTTAATTTCTTTTCCCACTTAACTTTGTAAGGACATTTTTGTCCATAAGCATTTTATATGTCGTACGCCGTTACACCGTTGAGAAAATTCAAGAATCATACGCTCATTAACGGAATCCGAATATCAAAGGCAGAAAAGGAATCAGGGAACAGACCGGACCGATTCGGCCCAGATAAAAGTACCGATCCGGTTCCTCCAGACCGATCCGCCTAAAGAGACCGGACCGATCCGCCTGCTGAGGTGAGGCCAGTGTACCCTGGATCCATAGCGAACCGATGAAGCTAAAAAGCTGAACCGATCCGATGCCAACCGGATTGATCCGCCTTCAAAAAGGAACCGATTCGATGTCACCGGACCGATCCGCCTAAAAAGACCGGACCGATCCGACGAGGATAATTTCAAACAGATCGTGTTCAGATCATGTTCCGAATTTTAGGGCTCAAGTTCTCCTATTTAATCCCACTCCAGGAAGTGGTTTTTCCAAGACTTTTCAACGATTTTCAGAGCATATCAACCCTAAAGTCTTCACCTATTGAGTCCTATGATTCTAGGTTTTTAGATTCACACATCTTCCATATCTATGTGAATCAAGTTTGGTAACCTAAGAACACCATTGCTGTTGTTCAACCCTTGTGAAGTGGACCGCTCCTTCCTCTTCATTGCTGCCCTACTGGAAAGGGATTCTTCCAGCCGCGACTACAGAATCCGATGCCTGCGGGTAATTCTTAGTCAAAAACTTGTATTTCAGTGTAATCCGATTGTAAGCCGATTCTCTTACAAATTATAGTGAATATACAAATGGTTTTGCCCCTTTGGGGGATTTTTCCTTAACTTTGTGTGTTGAATAATTCTGGCATGATTTCATATTGTTTCAATCACACCTAGTTGCATGCTTAGGTTTTTTTTGGGTTAAAAAGGGTATTTATTATATTATTTCTTAATTGAACGCGAGCACACACGTTCTCAAATTGGTATCAGAGCAGGTTACGCTAATTTATCGCGTATTCCTTTTTCCGCAATTTTTTTTTCTAAGATATCAATTTTCTGAAAAAAAATTGATTTTTGAAAAAGTGCGTGTTCAAATGGAGAAGTCATATTATAAAATGCCTATTTTTGACGGGACAAATTATGCTTATTGAAAAGCCCGTATGAGGTCGGCTTTAAAAGCCATTGATGAACGTGTCTGGATTTTGGTTGAACGAGGGTGGACTCCTCCCACCGTGACTGTTGATAATGTGACCAACTTGAAACCTGACATTTCTTGGACTGATGAAGAATTTAAATGGTCATCTTTTAATTCTAAGGGTGTAAGTGCTATTTCTGGGTCTGTCACACCTGATGAGTTCAAACGCATAATGACGTGTACCACGTCAAAAGAGGCATGGGATGTTTTACAACTCACCCATGAAGGAACTAATGCTGTGAAAGAGTCTAAGTTGCAAAACTTGACAACTCAATTTGAAACTATCACCATGCATGATTCTGAATGCTTTGATGAATTTTATGCTAGACTTTCTGACATTGTGAATACTAGTTTTAATCTTGGTGAACATATTCCGAATGCTAGAGTTGTTAAAAAGATTCTTCGTTCTTTGCCTAAGTGTTTTATCCCTAAAGTCACTGTGCTAAATTCTTTGGGTAATTTAAATACGCTAAAATTGGAAGAACTTGTAGGAGATTTGCAAACTTACGAAATTGATATGTTCCCTAAAAATGCTAAATCTAAAGATAAGGGAATTGCACTTAAAGCCCAAGATAGAAGGAGTGAGGGGTCAGCTAGAAAGAGGGTAGAGTCATCTAGAAAGAGAGAGACTGACACGTCAGATTCTGAGTGCGATTTTGACTTAGATGATTTGGCTCTTTTCGCAAAAAAATTCAAGAGGATTCTCAAATTTAAGAAAAATGGCAATTTTAAAGATAAAAAGAAATTTGAGAAAAATAAGTTTGAAAAGAAAAATGAAAAAGATTCCAAAAATCCTCCTCTGAAAGAAAGTGAGAGATGTTTTGAGTGCGATGGTAGGGGTCATAGAGCCTTTGAGTGTGCCAATCGTCTGAATAGAGAGAAAGGGAAAGTTGTCCTTAATGCTACTCTTAGCGACGACAGTGAGGTCGAGACGGTGGATTCAGGAGATAAATCACCGCATGAGTGTAACTTCACCGCATTCATGGCCAGTCATGTGAGCACTCCTAGTTCTCCTCACGATGATGAGGATGATGCTTCACAGGGACACCTCGACAGTGAGATCAATGTGAGTGAGGGGGAGGATGATTCAAGTGAGAGCGAGAGTGATATTCAACGCGCCTACGCTGAGTTGTATTCTGAGTCTTTTAAAACTAAAAAGAGAAACAAAGCGTTAGTTCTTAAGATCACCGGCTTAGAGGAAGATTTAAGAAAAGCGAGAGAAAGAGAGTCCTCCACCTGCACCGCACTGAGAGAGAGAGAATCTGCCTGTGTCGAGAAAGAGATCATATTTAGAGAGAGAGAGAGTGTTTTAGAGAAAGAGAGAGGGGACTTGACTAAACAAGTGGCTAGTCTTACGAGTCAGCTCCATTCCTCCGTGGAGACTCGGAAGAAACTTGAAGCCCTTGTTGCCCAACTGACTCATGATCTTGAGAAAGCACGGGAAGTCAAGGTACAAATCGAGGACAGATCTGGGAAGATGGGAAATATGCTCCTCGGCCCCGCTTTAGGTTTTGGTGATCGACAAGGAATTGGTTATGATGGTGCCTCCACGTCCCAAATTGCACCTGGACCAGTTCCTGAGTTTACTACAACCCCTTATGGTCACCGTCAAAAACCTCGTAGGAGAGTTTGACCAAGAAAAGCAAACCAAGGTCCACCTTTGACTGCACTCTTTTGTACCTATTGCAAAAGAAAAGGACACCTTAAGGAGTTTTGCTATAGCATGGGTCGGACACGACGTACTACTGCTCCACCACGTCATACTGATGAGTTTTCTAGTCTGAGAGAGCGAGTTGAGTTCTTAGCTGCCACGACTCAGAGTTTAATGGAAGAATTTCGACGGATGTCTTTGCCGTTAGTGCATGCTTCTCACATTCCAGCTAAAATCAACAACAACAAAGGCAAACAAAAGGTCACCTCGACTTGGGTTCCTAAGAAAGATAAAAAGGCTTTTGTTGTTCATATTGCTCTCAAAGCACATAATACCTCTCAGTGGTATTTTGATAGTGGGTGCTCCAGACACATGACAGGTGATGCCTCTTTTTTTACTACTCTTGAGGATTATCAAGATGGCAGAGTCACCTTTGGAGATGGGAGTAAGTCTAGCATTATAGGACGAGGTACTATCGAGCTACCTGGTTTTCCTAAGCTAGAAAATGTTTTGTACGTCAAAGGTTTGAAAGCAAACCTTCTCAGCATTAGCCAGTTGTGCGACACTGACTTTGCAGTAAAGTTTGACCGGGACGCGTGTAAAGTCTACAATCAAACCGGTAAACTATTGATGCAAGGGGTGAGGACCGAGGATAATTGCTATGGGACTGAGCCCACATCCTCACTTGTCTGCAACAGCGCCACGATCACTCCTATGGATCTGTGGCACCAACGTCTAGGTCACGTGAACGTTAGAGATCTTAATCGATTAGCTAAAAAGGACCTAGTACGTGGCTTACCATCTCTTGGAAAGTCAACTTCGACAGTTTGTGGACCCTGTCAGTTGGGAAAATAAATTCGTAGTCCTCATAGGAAGTTGCATTCCATTACCACCTCTCGTGTTCTGGAGTTGATTCACATGGATCCTATGGGTCCCACTCGTACTGAGAGTCTAGGTGGTAAGAGGTACATCCTCGTGATGGTAGATGATTTCTCCAGGTACTCCATTGTAGGTTTTCTGAGAGATAAATCCGATGCTGTAGAATTTTTAACGACCAAGTGCCGTGTCCTGCAAAATCAACACGGTGTCACTATTAACAGAATACGTAGTGACAACGGCACTAAATTCAAGGAAGCAAAGGTGGATTTGTACTGTGATAGCCTTGGGATCAAACATGAGTTTTCTGCTGTGAGAACTCCTCAGCAAAATGGGATTGTTGAGAGAAAGAATAGAACGATACAAGAGATGGCTAGATCTATGCTTCTAGGTTGTAAAGTTTCTAGGAGATTTTGGGCAGAGGCAGTGTCTACTGCATGCCACACGGTGAATAGGGTTTATTTGCGTCCACACATACTACAGACACCTTATGAGTTGTGAACCGGCAAGAAGCCCAACCTGGCGTATTTCCGTGTTTTTGGGAGTAAATGCTACATCCTACGGGATAGAGAGCAATTAGGAAAGTTCGACTCCAGGAGCGACGAGGGAATATTTCTAGGATATTCATCGAATAGTAGAGCATACCGGGTATTTAACCTGACGAGCTCTAGGGTTATGAAATCAATAAACGTTACTGTGCAAGATGACGAACCTTTGACAGTTATTGATCCTAACCTTCAGTGTGAGGATGAGGATTGTTCTGACAGTGATTTACCTGTTCCTCTCTCACACTCTGTGGACCCTATTCCTGAGTTAGGGGACACACCTGCTTGGGTTCGCAAGAGTCATGACCCTTTTGCCATTGTTGGTGATCCCACTCTAGGGGTCAAGACTCATGCTCAGCTAGAAAACGTTGTTAGCCATCTTTGCTACACGTCCAAAGTCGAGCCCAATAACCATAAAGAAGCACTCAAGGATGAACACTGGATATCTGCTATGCAGGATGCGTTGTTTCAGTTTAAAAAGAATAATATCTGGGAATTAGTTCCCCGACCTAGTGAGACTAATGTGATAGGTACCCGGTGGATTTTTAAGAACAAAATGGATGAATATATTACCATAATCAGAAATAAGGCTAGGTTGGTTGCTCAAGGCTACACACAGATAGAGGGTGTAGACTTTGGGGAGACATTTGCTCCTTTTGCGAGGCTTGAGTCCGTCCGTCTTCTGATCGCCATCGCATGTCATCTGTACTTCAAGGTGTATCGGATGGATGTCAAGAGTGCCTTTTTGAATGGCATTCAACAGGAGGAGGTTTATGTGGAACAACCAAAAGGGTTTGAAGACCCTCAGCACCTTGATCACGTCTACTATCTGAGGAAAGCCTTATATGGTTTGAAGCAAGCACCCCGTGCTTGGTACGAGAGGCTTACTTCCTATCTCTTAGCTCGTGACTTCAAGAGAGGGGGAGTAGATATGACGTTGTTCGTCAGGAGAGATGACGGTGCTATTTTGGTTGCCCAAGTCTATGTGGACGACATAGTCTTTGGATCCACATGCTCCCAGCATGCTCACCACTTTGAGGAGGAGATGAAAAGTGAGTTTGAGATGAGCATGGTTGGTGAGCTTACATTCTTCCTTGGTCTCCAGGTTCGTCAGCTAGAGGATGGGATGTTCATCTCCCAATCCAAGTATGCTAGAGACCTAGTGAAGAAATTTGGTTTAGACTCCGCTAAGCATGCTCGTACACCTATGAGTACCACTACCAAGCTTAGTAAGGACACTTCAGGCAAGGACATAGAGCAAACCTTATATCGGAGTATGATAGGTAGTCTTCTCTACTTGACTGCCAGTCGTCCCGACATCGCCTTTAGTGTTGGAGTCTGTGCGCGTTATCAGGCATCCCTAAAAGAGTCACATTTACTTGCTCTAAAACCTATTATTAAATACGTAAGTGGGACTCTCTCATACGGGATTTGGTATTCCTTTGATACCGATGACCGTCTGTCCGCCTATTCGGATGCCGATTGGGCTGGGGATGTAGATGGATGTAGGAGCACTTCTGGTGGGTGTTTCTATTTTGGTTCTGCTCTTGTCTCCTGGCTGAGCAAGAAGTAAAATTCCATTTCTTTATCCACTGCGGAGGCTGAGTACATAGCCGCCGGGAGTTGTTGCACACAACTCTTGTGGATGAAGCAAATGCTGGAGGATTATGGGATATCACAGGACACCATGACCATTTCCTGTGATAACACGAGCGCGATACACATATCCCGCAATCCAGTTCAGCATTCGCGCACAAAACACATCAGGATACGTGAGAACTTTATCCGTCAGTTAGTTGAAGAGAAAGTCGTATCCCTGAGTTTTGTTCCCACCGACCGTCAGTTAGCCGATATTTTCACGAAACCTTTAGATGCCCTTAGATTTGAGAGCCTTAGGAAATCTTTAGGGATTTGCACAGTTGACTGAGGGGTTGGTCTATGTCTAGAATAGGATGCTCCTTCATGTTCATATCATATGCTTCCTATTGCTAGTCTGTTTTATATGTACCATTGCTTAGTTGTACAGCTTTGTTTTATTCTTGTTGCTTTTTATATTTCTTTTGAAAAATACAAAAAGATTTTCCTTTAAGAAAAATTTTGAGAAAAAGCACAAAAAGATTTTTTTATAATATTTTTTGAAAAATGCCAAAAAGATTTTTCTGTTTTTGCACCTTTTATGGATGAGCATTTAAGTTAGCCAAGTCACAACTTCATTCCATATATCCATGTGACTGTTTGATAGAGATTTGAGAGGCTACATCATTTCATCCATGTGCTTTACATTGGTTGGAGTCTTTGAGATGTAATTAGTGATATCTTCCTACATGTTTGACTCCTATATCCTTTATTGCACACATGCACGACTATATTTGATTATTGCACTTATCTGTCTCATGTTGGCTTGCGTGTTTTCATCTCAATCCTGTCTATACAATGTACCATATGCGATAAAACTTGACAAGATTGGAATGCATGTAAAAACCGTTTTGGTGATACTGTGTGTTTTTGTATAACGGGGAGGGGCTGCGAAAGGTAATCATATATCCTTTGCGCAAAAGCCACCGTTACAAAGGACCTAAAAATGGAGGAATTTTAATATCCGAGGTCCTAAAAGGTTAAAAGAGCCCGAAAAAATTTAAAGGCAATAAAAAGCTATACATGCCAAATATGGGCCACTTAGGTTTCACCATCAATTCTCCAAAGTTTGAGAATTTAGAATGCCTCTATTCAAAATAATATCTGAGGGAGTTTGGTTGGAGCATATAAACGGGTTTGCACTTCCTTGAAAGTCCTGAAAAAGCATAAAATCATTTTGGACGTTATTGGTGTGAAAATCATTTTGAGCTTTGATTTGTTGATTTGATTGAGTCAATATCTTATAAAGTCATTCTTTTACACCAAAGGAAGCATTTGAGTTCATTCGCTAGGAATATCCAATATTCATCGTGCACATATGTCATGTTTGTATGCATTGATTTTCCTATCGAATTTGATCACACCACTTCATTTACGCTATCATTGACTTGGTTACTTTGTCTTCATTCATGGTGTGATATTTTCCGTGTGACCCCCGCTCTTGCTTATTTGATTTATTTCTCTCATTTGTCTATTTGGGGACATCATAAAAAAGGGGGAGAATGAATTATTTTATTATGGGGGAGTTTTTGAAAGTTTGAGTTTGTTCATAAATTTGCATATATGTTTATCTCATTTCAAACTCGATATGTCACTTGGTATTTTGCTTTATCTCATGTGTGTAGGTACTACATTGATGATCACTAAATTGCACACCCTGATGAGAAAAGATTTGAGTTTCCTGAAGATTTGAAGATCAAACGATGCAGTCTTATTCACTTGTACTCTTTCAGTTTTGGGTTCATGGAAGGGTAGATTTGTATAGGAAATTTTTTATGATTGATATTTCGGATGTTTGTTTTTATGTATGTACCGGCATAGACATAGGGGGAGATTTGTAAGGACATTTTTGTCCATAAGCATTTTATATGTCGTACGCCGTTACACCGTTGAGAGAATTCAAGAATCATACTCTCATTAACGGAATCCGAATATCAAAGGCAGAAAAGAAATCAGGGAACAGACCGGATCGATCCGGCCCAGATAAAAGAACCGATCCGGTTCCTTCGGACCGATCCGCCTAAAGAGACGGGACCGATTCGCCTGCTGAGGTGAGGCCAGTGTACCCCGGATCCATAGCGAACCGATGAAGCTAAAAAGCTGAACCGATCCGATGCCAACCGGATTGATCCGCCTTCAAAAAGGAACCGATCCGATGTCACCGGACCGATCCGCCTAAAGAGACCGGACCGATCCGACGAGGATAATTTCAAACAGATCGTGTTCAGATCATGTTCCGAATTTTAGGGCTCAAGTTCTCCTATTTAATCCCACTACGGGAAGTGGTTTTTCCAAGACTTTTCAACGATTTTCAGAGCATATCAACCCTAAAGTCTTCACCTATTGAGTCCTATGATTCTAGGTTTTTAGATTCACACATCTTCCATATCTATGTGAATCAAGTTTGGTAACCCAAGAACACCATTGCTGTTGTTCAACCCTTGTGAAGTGGACCGCTCCTTCCTCTTCATTGCTGCCCTACTGGAAAGGGATTCTTCCAGCCGCGACTACAGAATCAGATGCCTGCGGGTAATTCTTAGTCAAAAACTTGTATTTCAGTGTAATCCGATTGTAAGCCGCTTCTCTTACAAATTATAGTGAATATACAAATGGTTTTGCCCCTTTGGGGGATTTTTCCTTAACTTTGTGTGTTGAATAATTCTGGCATGATTTCATATTGTTTCAATCACACCTAGTTGCATGCTTAGGTTTTTTTTGGGTTAAAAAGGGTATTTATTATATTATTTCTTAATTGAACGCGAGCACACACGTTCTCAAACTTTCGACTTTAAATTCTTTTAATTCAATGTCTATGGGATATTTGTGTTGGTGATTCATTCAATTTTGAGGAATTTCTTCTATTTCTCACTTACAGGTACTCATTTGCAGTTTTTTCAAACTCAATGTTATAGGTCATTACATTTTGAGTAATTTTTCATATGTTACTCAGTTTGATGGGTTTTTGTGTTTATTTAGAAATCATTTAATTTATTTTTATATTATATTGCAGGTACTCATTTATCGAATTTTTGGTTTCAAGATTTGAGTCACTTCTCACATATCATACCCTCTCAGGTATAACTTATTACTTCTATGTTTTTTTCTTCACGTATGCATTTCTTTCAAGTTACTTTTCATGGGATTTCTATGTTGATTTTCTTCTTTCAAGAATCTATCTACTTGATCTTTATGATCTCTATATCTTTATATTTTTTTTACAATTTACTAATTGTGTTTTTTATTAGTTCTGTTGCAGATATGGTTTGTCTTATCTCAACTTTATGTTTTTTGGCAAGTTTGAACTTTGAGTTTTTGTTTAGAAAAAAATAACAAATTTGTTACTAATTGCCAAAGATATGCGCATATGTTTTTGGGTACGGGAAAAAAAGAAAGACTAAAGGCTGGTTAAAGATTTTGAGGAACACCACGCCCCTCAATTCAGCATCAAGTTTTTTTTATAACCTCATAAGGCTACTCATCCTGTGATGCAAATTTAATGGTGAAAGTGGATTGTTTTCTTTGAATGCTGGATTAAATTATGTTAGAGTTGATGACACTATTTTTTAATAAGTTCCATAGACATGTAGTATGTGTTCCAAAGGTGCAAAAATTCTCAGATGTACATGGGATACTCGATTAAGATAATATTTTATCTTTAATTTGTTTACAATTTTGTTGCCATTTTAACATTAACGAGTATTGTTATCATGGATTTTGGTTGTTTTTAATTATATTGTTAATAATGATTTTTTTGTTGGTTTATATAATGTCCAGGATGGACTATTTGTATAGCTGAGTAGTTTTGATCTCTTAAATAGGTGGATAGTCCTACAAATAGAGAAAATTAGGCCCAAATTTTTGAGATCGTGTACACATTTTTGTGTTTTATAATAAATTCTATGATTAGAAGTCTTAATTGATGTAGTTTCTTGGATTCGTACTCGATAAAAAATTACTTTGGCACGTGGTGTACTTATACGATACATGTCGCAAGAATGTGTTATGTTTTTTGCGAAGTTTGAATTGTGCCTTCAGGCATAAGGAACACCTATACATGAATGTTACGAGTTAGAAAATTTATTTATTGGCAACTTCATCACAACAAAGTCAATCATTATTTACCTTTCTCTCTCTATATAGTTTTCCCTATGTATATTTTTGTCGTTACTGCGATTACGTACTTTTAAAATTTTCGTCGTGCCTTCAGGCACGGGTATCCGCTAGTATATATATATATATATATATATATATATATATATATACACACACACACACACACTAAGGTGTACCCGTGCCGATGGGACGGCGATAAATTTGTTCCCGAGATATTTTGTACTCGTACCGATGGCACGATGATAAATTTGTTCACGTGATAAATTTGCTCTCGGGTTACCAGCAATTCATATTATGCATCGATGGCACTATCTTAATTTTGTCCCAAGTTCAACGCATCATAACCATATAATTTTATCGTTATTAAAATTTAAGGGGTGAGAATATAATATTTCAAATACACATGAGTCCGAGGGAGATTGCTGAATTAAAGGTTTAAACAATTAAAATAACACGAGCGTATATAATCACCACTTATAACAAAAAAAGTCTAAATTATAACAATTGAATGCAATGGATAACAACATTGATCACTCGCATGCTTAACCATACTTTTTATCCTCATAATTAATATTAACATATTAGAATACACAATAATTTTTTTACTAATAATATAATTAAATAGTTTGTATTACAGCTTTGGCTAGGGACAGATTACCCATGTCAAGGTAGTGCGTAAATATCTTTATAGTATTTGTCTCGTTGCACACCAAATAAAAAGATTTAGTAATTAAAAATATAATTGCCATCCTTATTTTAATAATAAATTTCAATCATTTCAAATTTTAAAGAAAAAAAGAATAGTTGCAAATCCCTATTTTATCACCATAAACTACACATATCAAATATTGATTACATGAAAGTAGATAACTAGTTTGGAAGATGCAATGAATATGCAAGATATCAAATATTGATGTCGTCGGTAGTCCCATGTGAGTACTGTTAAAGTCATAGTTACTTATCAAATTAATTTTTTGGTGATATGTCCTAGAGCTCTGTGCACATAAATAAAATTAAAATATGTACTTTTATTGGGAAAAAAAATATCATTCCGATATTTTTATTGGATTAAAATCAAAAGTTCGGTTATAAATGCATCTAATCTCAATTGATATATTAACTCTTAATATTTTTAAAATTAACTCCATAATATTTAGCAACCATTTAAGAATAAAAATATCAAAATATGAATGGTGTGGTACATGAAGCTTTATTCCAAGGCTATCACGTGACATCATATCAACAAAAGATTTCCCCACAGACCCAACCAAAGAAACGACATTTCATTGTAGACCTGAAGAAGAAACAGGGGCAAACGCTACGACAGTTGGTTAAAACCTAAGCCGTGTGTAATGTATCATCAAATGCATGATGAGAAAACCCATCAGCCGAATTTGCTGACGTGTTCAAATCCCTTATTAGAACCTTAAGAGAGTTGTTTTCCAGTTTATTTCGTCCTATTACCCCTATTAGATCTCATCCCCACCTTTTATTTTAGCATCTATGCTACCTGTCCGAGTTGACATTAACTATTCACTAAATTGGTTTTGGTGAGGATATTAGTTATAGGTGTAATACCCCGTACTTTTGGCTATATTTATTTTTGGGATTAATTAATTAAATGCGTATTAATTGGAAATTAATCCGGGTTAAAAATACTAGCGAGATGTGAGTTGGTATTTGACTATATTGAGCATATATGATGTTATATGAATATTGAATTATGAAAAATTTGTCGTGAGATTTATATACGGTATTTTAGAAATTTTGTTGAGACGCGTGAGACCGCCGCGTCACGGTGTATTATTTTGATTATAAAAGTGAATTTAAATTCTATTAACCGTATGGTCGTTTCGAGTGCGCCAACGCGTCCGGAAGGGTCGAGATAGTCAGAAAACACTAGCCGGGGGTTTAGTTTGGGTCCCGGGGTATTTTTAGGCCATACCGGCAACATAAAGGGCATTTTAGTAATTTTGTATTTTTGGAGAATTAAAAGTGACGAAAATTGGGAGTTTTAATTTGATTGGGAATTGACCCACTAAGCCACTAACCAATCCATATTAACCCAACAAGCTACATAGGTTATTGGAATTAGGTTTTCTAATACCTTCCCAAAGCAAACCCTAGCCACCATAGCCACCATTGGAGAAGAAGCTTGGAGAGAGAAGAAATTCTGCAGAAAAGCTTCATCAAACCTACACCAAACTCAGAGACAATCAAGGCAAGTGATTTAATTATATTTAAATTCAGAGAATGTTCTTTCCATGTTAGAAAATTGAAGAATTAAAATTGTTCTTGGAAGATGAATGAAAACCCATGTTAATTAGACTTAGGATTTGAATATTGAGGACAAATTGCATGTAGAATCACATAGAGATGATTATTCTGGTATTAATGTATGTTGAATGTAACAAAGACGAATTTAGAATGGGCTATTGATGATTACAAGTTTTAGGGTTCATGTTCTTGAGAAAATTGGGGAAAAAGTGTAGAGATTTGTATATTAATCGATGTTAGGGTAAGTTAATCCTTCAAAACGTGTTAGGATGTGATTATAATATGTTTAGGATTGTTTAGAGACCTTAAAACATTATTGGAACGAACTTTGGAGAAGATTTGAGGAGCAAGAATGGTGAAAAAACGAGATTTAGAAAAATTTGGGACGAAACTGGTAGGTCGTTAGAAGCCCCTGCCCAGGTCGTTCGAACGAACTCGTTCGAACGAGCTTCTAACGAATTGACCAGTCGCTTCTAACGAAAGAGAACTTCGTTCGATAATCTCATTCGAACGAGATATCGTTAGAAGGTACAGTTCGTTCGAACGAACTGGATCTCGTTCGAACAGTCTCGTTCGAACGAGACTTCTAACGAGCCGACAGTGGAACCTCGTTCGAACAGCCTCGTTCGAACGAGACTTCTAACGAGTTGACAGTTTGGGCCTTTTTGGCCTGTTTCGATTTTTGGAGTCCCGTAAACTTGTTCGAGGATATAGATAACCTTCCTTTGATGATGTATGGATAGAATTGGGACTTTTGGGTTATTATGAGGAGTAAATTATATACGAGTGATTTAAATCAATGAACCGTTTGGGTTGAGACGTGAGTGTCTACTACGACGTGAGAATAGATTATAGCGCGTATGATTATTAATCGGAATCGTATAAAGTGTGTAAATTATATATTGGTACTAGAATGAGAATAGTACTACGATTAAACTACGGAATTACTAAGATGTGTGTTTACTTAGTATTGGTATATGAATTGTGTGTATGACATACCTACCATACTTGCTATCACGGGAGGTTTGCGTTCGCTTAGGGCCCTCTAATCCTTGTGTTGCCCGGATTTATACTGGTTACCTTGATGAACATAGGTCATAGAAAGACTTATTGGGATATTAATAAGTCCGCTGATCGTGAGAGCATAGGTATGTGCGTGACCCATGTGATGTGACTGTGTTCGCCTCCATTATTTGTGATGTTGTTATCTTTGAACTATTCCTGAGAGATTCGGAATATGTGATCCTTATGTACGTGATGTACCGGGATGGATAGCAGAGTATGTGTGCACCACAGCTTAGTTCTCGGGGTGCTTGTATTGTATATTTATGTTGTGATTAATATACACTTAATTAATGGAAACCTTCATGTTAATGTTGTATAAATAATTACGGTATTGTTTCGAGAAACATAACGAGTTAGCTGATAGTGAAATATATTGCATATTGAGCATCTGAGTTTACGTTAATCCCTATTTAATTACGAGTGTTAATATGTTAATAGAACCGAGTAATATGGGTAGGACCTATGACAGTCTAGCTAGATATGATGTCACTTAGCTAGTGGTTGGTGTCGTTGTAGATGGGTACTTACGTTAGGAGTGCACAGTTAGACGAGAGGTGAGAATATCATGTGAGTGCACGTCCTAACATGTACTTTGCATTTAATGTTTTAAATGTTTTTAAAGCACTTGCAGGTTTTTAAAATATAACTCCACATTCGGGCTCTGACCCGTTTGCTTTCAAATCTACTTTTCTTGTAAAACCATTTTAGGTGCCCAGCCACAAGGACACCATGCATAGGATACTCATTCAGGTGACGAGCTGTAGCTGTTTGTGGAAGCTACAAGGATTTGCTTGTAGACGCCTCTATCACTTGGATTCCAGATTCATTATCTATCAGTTGTAGGGCATGTTGCCCATTTCTATTAGAGTTACATTTCCATTACAGTTTTCAGACTTTGGCATGTATTGTTTTAGTATTCGGTTTATTTATTTCAGTTGTGGGATTTGTAGTGAGGGGTTTTCCTCCAGACTTTATTTACATTATGTGATGGTTATTCTTTTTACTTCAGTATGGTGAATGGTGTTAGTATTCTTTTTACACTTGTTGCATGTTAATCAGACTTTAAATAAAATTTGGCACTTACTTTTTAAATAGTAGGTGGTTAGTAATAATAAAAATGTTTTCGACAGTGATGCTATTAACTGAGCCAACTTGGCATTTTGAATTAATTTAATAAATGAGTAGCTACCCGGTATTTAATTGGTCGGGGTGTCACAGGTGGTATCAGAGCATCAGGTTCTAGTGTCCTTTAGGATCTGACGGCTTATTATGTTTCCGCTAAGTTTCTTTGATATAGAGCCCTATATTTTAGGACTGTTGTACTCTTTTTGTGTATGCTTCGTTCTTCAGCTATCTTAAGTTTATAAACAGTGAACTTATAAACTTTGTTCTTATTTCAGATGCCTCCACGACGTGCACGACGAGTTCCCAGGGATGCAACGCCCGAACCCCAGCCCGCTCCAGTTCAGGGCATGATGAACGCCGCTAAGGTTGCAGCTATAGTAGCCCAAGCGGTAAATCCCGCAATTGCCGTTGTTCAGCAGGCACCACTGCAGGCGCCGGTTGCCGCGCCAGTTCAGGCAAATGCATTCCCGTCTGCTTGGGAGCGTGTACGTGATGCTTTTCAGAAAGCGCATTCGCCAGAGTTTGCAGGTAGCTCAGATGTGGTAGTCTCGAGCCAGTGGAGGAAGGATATGCAGAGGCACTTAAGGATGTATGAGTGCACGGATGTCCAGAAGCAGGTGCTAGCTACTTTCAAGCTAGTTGGATCTGCACTGCAGTGGTGGGAGTCTATTACCACCGTGGAGGAGAGGGATACTCTCACTATTCAGGACTTCTGGGTGCGGTTTGACCACAAGTACTTTTCGTCGGCTGTTCACACGGAAATGAGGAGGAAACTTATGAATCTGAGGCAAGAGGGTAAGACCGTGGCCGAGTATGAGGCCGAGTTCACAAATCTGTTGAATATCGTTCCAGATGAGATACCAACAGAGAAGAAGAAGATTGAGAAGTTCACGGACGGGTTGACATGGAGGATCTGTCAGCATCTGTTAGGGAACCTTTCATTGGCCACGTATTCTGATGTGGTTAACGCTGCTTTGTTACACTGCCAGGACCACCGCTTTCATATGGCTGAGGGCAAGAGGTCGGGAGAGTCTAGCCATCAGGGCAGGACTGGAGGACATGGTGCCGGTGGGGCACAATCTGTTCAGGGGCAGAGACAGGGTGAGCAGGGTTCGCAACAGGGGGATCAGAAGAGGTTCCGGTCAGGGAACTACAGACAGGGACATGGAGGTTTCCGTCAGGGCCATCAGGGTCAACAGGGGCAGAATGGGAAGCAGTTTCACCAGGGCCAGCAGGGCCAAAGGAGGAACGGTAACGGCCACCAGGGCCGGGGACCGCAGGGGCAGAGAGAAGGGAACTTCCCAGGGATGTGCTTTGTTTGTGGCAAGACTGGCCATAAGCGACAGGATTGTCCTGATAGGGGCAAGGCCCCACAGCAGCAGCAGCAGGGTGCTCGCCAGGAGCCACAGAGGCCTATGTTTCCCGCCGCTCTTCGCGCACCGCCACAGATGGCAGCATTGCCACCCATTCCAGCAGTCCCAGTTCAGCAGGGGAAGCTACAGTATGGACGTGTCTACAACGTCCACCAGGCTGCAGTTCCACAGGCACCGCCCACGATTGAGGGTACGTTTCCTATCCATGGCACTATGGGTCGGGTATTGTTTGATACGGGGGCTACACATTGTTTTATAGCTACACACTTCGCGAAAGCTTTAGGATTGTTAGCTACGGCAGAGAGCACAGTGATGTGTGTCGACTCACCATTGGGGAGTGGGTCACTTATTTTCTTTATATGCCGGGGAGTGGGGGTAGAGATTGGTGGTTTGGTATTACCTGCAGACATGTTAGTTTTAGATATGCATGTTCGCGATGTGATTATCGGTATGGATTGGCTCGTAGCTTATAGGGCCATGATTGATTGCTTCAGCGGGAGCATTGTTTTTACCATTCCGGGGCAAGAGATGTTTATAGTGGCGATGCCTCGCCCAGAGGGAGGATCGACCGCTCATCTGTATTACATTGAGGAGGATACCTCTAAGGAGGTAGTGATTCCTTTAGATTCTATCCCAGTAGTCAGGGAGTATTCGGATGTGTTTCAGGAGATACCAGGCTTACCCCCCAGTCGAGAGATAGACTTTGTTATAGATTTGCTACCGGGTACGAGACCTATAGCACGCGCACCGTACCGTATGGCTCCGGCTGAGATGAGGGAGTTACGGGATCAGATAGAGCAGCTGTTAGGTCAGGTCTTTATTCGCAGGAGTACCTCACCTTGGGGTGCTCCAGTTTTGTTTGTGAAGAAGAGGGACGGTTCACTGAGACTGTGTGTGGACTATCGAAAGTTGAATAAGGCCACGATACGGAATAAGTATCTGTTACCTCGAATCGATGACTTATTTGACCAGTTGAGAGGAGCTTCTTTCTTCTCGAAGATTGATTTGAGATCAGGATACCATCAGTTGCGTATCAGGGAGGAGGATGTCTCGAAGACTGCGTTCTTGTCGAGATATGGTTCTTACGAGTTCCGGGTTATGCCTTTCGGCTTAACCAATGCTCCAGCTGTGTTTATGGACTTGATGAACAGAGTGTTCAGGGATTTCCTAGATCAGTTTGTCATTATCTTCATTGATGACATTCTGGTTTACTCTCAGACAGAGGAGGAGCACGCCGAGCATTTGAGGCAGGTTTTGCAGACACTTCGTCAGAACGAGTTGTATGCAAAATATGAGAAGTGCGGGTTTTGGCTGAAGGAAGTCCAGTTTTTGGGACACATTATTTCCGATCGGGGAATATCTGTTGATCCGGGGAAAGTATCAGCGGTGAGGGAGTGGGGACAGCCCATGACACCGACTGAGATTCGTAGTTTCTTGGGTCTAGCAGGATACTACAGGAGGTTTATTCGGGGTTTCTCGGAGATAGCAGGTCCTTTGACACATCTGACTCGTAAGGGTGTGCCATACATCTGGAGTGACGCCTGTCAGTTGGCATTCGATGAATTGAAGGACAAATTGACCTCAGCACCGGTGTTAGCATTGCTGAGACCGGGAGTTGAGTATTTGGTTTACACCGATGCGTCTTTGCAAGGGCTTGGAGGTGTATTGCAGCAGGAGAGACATGCCATAGCTTATGCTTCCCGTATGCTTAAGACTCATGAGAAGAATTACCCCACGCATGATTTGGAGTTGGCAGCAGTGGTATTTGCCCTACGAATTTGGAGACATTATCTTTTGGGGGAGAAGTTCCAACTGTTCACGGACCACAAGTCCCTACAGTACCTGTTCACGCAGAAGGAGTTGAATATGCGACAGCGTAGGTGGCTTGAGTTTGTGAAAGACTACCAGTTCGATATCCAGTATCACCCGGGAAAGGCTAACGTGGTAGCAGACGCGTTGAGCCGTAGGCCAGCAGATGAGGTGGCAGAAGTGTGGAAGGCAAAGTGGAAGGAATTGGGACACCAGGATGCAGTGGCCCGATCTTTCATGTCTGTGATGACCATTACACCGCAGATTGTCACGAAGGTAGTACGGGCACAGGCTGATGACTCGTTCTGTCAGGAGCAGATAGTTCGATTACTAGCAGAGGGAGCCGAATCCTATACCGTTAGCTCAGACGGGGGATTACGCTTCAATGGGAGATTGGTGGTTCCGGAAGGAGAGGAATTGCGACACGACGTGATGGCAGAGTCGCACGGCTCACGGTTCGCGGTACATCCCGAAGGGGACAAAATGTACCAAGACATGAGAAGGAAGTATTGGTGGAGCGGTATGAAGAGAGATATCGCTGAGTTTGTTTCGAAATGCTCCACTTGTCAGCTTGTAAAAGTGGATCATCAGAGACCAGCAGGACTGCTACAGCCGTTGGAGGTCCCAGTGTGGATGTGGGAGAGCATATCCATGGACTTTATCACGAGGTTGCCTACGTCGCAGAGAGGTCACGACTCCGTTTGGGTAATTGTGGACAGGTTGTCCAAGGTCGCTCACTTTTTACCCATAAGGACTGACTACACTACGGGACAGTATGCCCAGCTCTTCATTTCAGAGGTTGTGAGACTTCACGGTGTGCCCCTAAATATCGTGTCTGACAGAGACAAGATATTTGTTTCGAGGTTTTGGGAGAGTTTCCAGGAGGCCATGGGCACGAAATTGCGGTTGAGTACGGCTTATCATCCGCAGACCGATGGGCAGACAGAGCGCACAAATCATATGTTGAAAGACATGCTACGCATGTGCATTATTGACTTCGGGGGTGGATGGGAGCAGTACCTTCCACTGGTGGAGTTTGCTTATAACAACTCCTATCAGTTCACTATTGGCATGGCTCCGTTTGAGGCGTTGTACGGTAGGCCTTGTCGTTCCCCAGTATGTTGGTTAGAAGTGGGGGACAACAAACTACTTGGGCCGGAATTGATTCAGGACACTTCGTCAAGGATTGAGTTGATTCGGAGTCGCATTCGGGTAGCTCAAGACAGGCAGAAGAGTTATGCTGATGCGAAGAGATTTTTCAGAGAGTTCCAAGTGGGGGACCAGGTTTTGCTCAGAGTGTCTCCTATGAAGGGGATTATGCGTTTCGGGAAGAAGGGGAAGTTGGCACCGAGGTATGTGGGGCCGTTTCCCATTATTGAGCGGATCGGACCGGTTGCGTATAGACTTGGGTTACCGGAGCATTTGCATCGGATTCACGATGTGTTCCATATTTCCTCACTGAGGAAATACCTTAGAGATAATTTGGCTCATTCTCACATTGCTGTGGAGGACATCGATCTCCAGCCGGATAGCTCCTACGAGGAGGGGCCGATTGCTATTTTGGACCGAAGCGAGAGGAAACTGCGGTCAAAGATAGTTCCATTAGTGCGTGTTCAGTGGCGACATCACAATGTCGAGGAGTCCACATGGGAGCGCGAGGATGAGATGCGCGAACGTTATCCAGAGTTGTTTTTAGCAGGTACTTTCTAGTTTCGAATTTCGGGACGAAATTCAGTTATTAGGGGGGAAGTATGTAATACTCCGTACTTTTGGCTATATTTATTTTTGGGATTAATTAATTAAATGCGTATTAATTGGAAATTAATCCGGGTTAAAAATACTAGCGAGATGTGAGTTGGTATTTGACTATATTGAGCATATATGATGTTATATGAATATTGAATTATGAAAAATTTGTCGTGAGATTTATATACGGCATTTTAGAAATTTTGTTGAGACGCGTGAGACCGCCGCGTCACGGTGTATTATTTTGATTATAAAAGTGAATTTAAATTCTATTAACCGTATGGTCATTTCGAGTGCACCAACGCGTCCGGAAGGATCGAGATAGTCAGAAAACACTAGCCGGGGGTTTAGTTTGGGTCCCGGGGTATTTTTAGGCCATACCGGCAACATAAAGGGCATTTTAGTAATTTTGTATTTTTGGAGAATTAAAAGTGACGAAAATTGGGAGTTTTAATCTGATTGGGAATTGACCCACTAAGCCACTAACCAACCCATATTAACCCAGCAAGCTACGTAGGTTATTAGAATTAGGTTTTCTAATACCTTCCCAAAGCAAACCCTAGCCACCATAGCCACCATTGGAGAAGAAGCTTGGAGAGAGAAGAAATTCTGCAGAAAAGCTTCATCAAACCTACACCAAACTCAGAGACAATCAAGGCAAGTGATTTAATTATATTTAAATTCAGAGAATGTTCTTTCCATGTTAGAAAATTGAAGAATTAAAATTGTTCTTGGAAGATGAATGAAAACCCATGTTAATTGGACTTAGGATTTGAATATTGAGGACAAATTGCATGTAGAATCACATAGAGATGATTATTCTGGTATTAATGTATGTTGAATGTAACAAAGACGAATTTAGAATGGGCTATTGATGATTACAAGTTTTAGGGTTCATGTTCTTGAGAAAATTGGGGAAAAAGTGTAGAGATTTGTATATTAATCGATGTTAGGGTAAGTTAATCCTTCAAAACGTGTTAGGATGTGATTATAATATGTTTAGGATTGTTTAGAGACCTTAAAACATTGTTGGAACGAACTTTGGAGAAGATTTGAGGAGCAAGAATGGTGAAAAAACGAGATTTAGAAAAATCTGGGACGAAACTGGTAGGTCGTTAGAATCCCCTGCCCAGGTCGTTCGAACGAACTCGTTCGAACGAGCTTCTAACGAATTGACCAGTCGCTTCTAACGAAAGAGAACTTCGTTCGATAATCTCGTTCGAACGAGATATCGTTAGAAGGTACAGTTCGTTCAAACGAACTGGATCTCGTTCGAACAGTCTCGTTCGAACGAGACTTCTAACGAGCCGACAGTGGAACCTCGTTCGAACAGCCTCGTTCGAACGAGACTTCAAACGAGTTGACAGTTTGGGCCTTTTTGGCCTGTTTCGATTTTTGGAGTCCCGTAAACTTGTTCGAGGATATAGATAACCTTCCTTTGATGATGTATGGATAGATTTGGGACTTTTGGGTTATTATGAGGAGTAAATTATATACGAGTGATTTAAATCAATGAACCGTTTGGGTTGAGACGTGAGTGTCTACTACGACGTGAGAATAGATTATAGCGCGTATGATTATTAATCGGAATCGTATAAAGTGTGTAAATTATATATTGGTACTAGAATGAGAATAGTACTACGATTAAACTACGGGATTACTAAGATGTGTGTTTACTTAGTATTGGTATATGAATTGTGTGTATGACATACCTACCATACTTGCTATCACGGGAGGTTTGCGTTCGCTTAGGTCCCTCTAATCCTTGTGTTGCCCGGATTTAGACTGGTTACCTTGATGAACATAGGTCATAAAAAGACTTATTGGGATATTAATAAGTCCGCTGATCGTGGGAGCATAGGTATGTGCGTGACCCATGTGATGTGACTGTGTTCGCCTCCATTATTTGTGATGTTGTTATCTTTGAACTATTCCTGAGAGATTCGGAATATGTGATCCTTATGTACGTGATGTACCAGGATGGATAGCAGAGTATGTGTGCACCACAGCTTAGTTCTCGGGGTGCTTGTATTGTATATTTATGTTGTGATTAATATACACTTAATTAATGGAAACCTTCATGTTAATGTTGTATAAATAATTACGGTATTGTTTCGAGAAACATAACGAGTTAGCTGATAGTGAAATATATTGCATATTGAGCATCTGAGTTTACGTTAATCCCTATTTAATTACGAGTGTTAATATGTTAATAGAACCGAGTAATATGAGTAGGACCTATGACATTCTAGCTAGATATGATGTCACTTAGCTAGTGGTTGGTGTCGTTGTAGATGGGTACTTACGTTAGGAGTGCACAGTTAGACGAGAGGTGAGAATATCATGTGAGTGCACGTCCTAACATGTACTTTGCATTTAATGTTTTAAATGTTTATAAAGCACTTGCAGGTTTTTAAAATATAACTCCACATTCGGGCTCTGACCCGTTTGCTTTCAAATCTACTTTTCTTGTAAAACCATTTTAGGTGCCCAGCCACAAGGACACCATGCATAGGATACTCATTCAGGTGACGAGCTGTAGCTGTTTGTGGAAGCTACAAGGATTTGCTTGTAGACGCCTCTATCACTTGGATTCCAGATTCATTATCTATCAGTTGTAGGGCATGTTTCCCATTTCTATTAGAGTTACATTTCCATTACAGTTTTCAGACTTTGGCATGTATTGTTTTAGTATTCGGTTTATTTATTTCAGTTGTGGGATTTGTAGTGAGGGGTTTTCCTCCAGACTTTATTTACATTATGTGATGGTTATTCTTTTTACTTCAGTATGGTGAATGGTGTTAGTATTCTTTTTACACTTGTTGCATGTTAATCAGACTTTAAATAAAATTTGGCACTTACTTTTTAAATACTAGGTGGTTAGTAATAATAAAAATGTTTTCGACAGTGATGCTATTAACTGAGCCAACTTGGCATTTTGAATTAATTTAATAAAGGAGTAGCTACCCGGTATTTAATTAGTCGGGGTGTCACAATAGGTTTGTGTCTATATCCTTTTACCAATTGTTCGTATGCTTAGCTTAATTATATGTGAAGATCATACATAACGACTTTAATTTAATTTATATATTTTGAATTAACAATTCTCTTTCACCCGCTCTTTCTCAAATTTAACTTATAATAACATCCACTTTACAACTTAGTTTTTGATACATTTACAACTTTTAAGGCTCATTTTCTTACACATATATAAACACCACATTTTATGAAAAATATTGTTGAAACTGTACTCATTTTACACATATTCGTGTCCCAATTAAAGTATGCAGAGAATTTGGAGATATTTTTCGAAAACTAAGTAAAATAATGATTTGGAGATATTTTTCGAAAACTCATGTAAAATAATGATATCAAATTAAATGAATCTTACATTAGATGAGTTTCACGCCTCCATGTTATACAGCTCAATGAATTTTTGAGGAGCCATTCCTCTTTTACATCTATATTTATTTTTTTATAGTACATGTTGCTTCCATTTTCCAAATGCAAATTGATGTGAATTAACAAAATCTAATTGTATCCGTGAGACATAATCTTTTAAATCAAAATTATAATATTTACCTCCTTCTAGGGATGTAAACTGAGTGTAGAACCCGAGTTATAATCACAATTAGTTTTTTGTTGCGACGTAACCCCATAACGAAAAACCACCTCTGTCACCGCCAAGTCAATCTTGCTACCCTTATTCCCATATGAGTTGTTCATGGAGCCTCCTCTCTAATCAGAAGAGGGAGAGAAGAGGGAGACTTAGATAGAAGTCTTGAGAAAGAGTACCACTTTTCATTTTGGGCGGAGGTTCAAAATGAATCTGAACGACTATTCCAAAGAAAGGGACCATTTTTTCTTTGATCCTTGTGCTCTTTATGTCCTTTCAATCTACTTTTCTGACCGACCATAGGATACAAAAGATTAAATAAAAACCCCTGCTCTATTATACATATACAAAACCTATTTGTATAAGTTTTGTATATAAATAAAAAAACCTCTTCTTCGATGTTATATCCATATAATAAAGGAGCATGATTTTGACAAAAATATCTTCATTTTTGTATGGATGACATTTTCTCATTTCATGCCCATGCATGATATGTCATGCTAAAAGTTATTTTTTTTTTCTTTTTTTTTTTGTGTTATATATATACTATTATAAATACTATTATACTATTATAAATACATGTATTTTTTTAAATACGGGTAAATTTTTTTTTTTAAAGGAGCATGGTTTTGACAAAAATATCTCCATTTTTGTATGGATGACATTTTCTCATTTCATGCCCATGCATGATATGTCATGCTGAAAGTTATTTTTTTTTTCTTTTTTTTTGTGTTATATATATATATACTATTATAAATACTATTATACTATTATAAATACATGTATTTTTTTAAATACGGGTTAATTTATTTTTTTTATTAAATATTTTTTTTCCATTTTTTTAAACTATTTTTTATTAATTTTTTAAATATTTTTTTCTTTTTTTAATTTTTAATTTTTAGATTTTTTCTCAATTTTTTTTTTATTTTTCTCAAATTTTTTTTCATTTTTTTAAACTATTTTTTTCTTTTTTTAATTTATATTTTTTATTTTTTCTCAATTTTTTTTATCACGTGGGCAAATTTATCGCCGCGCCCTCGGGCACGGGCATCCAATAATATATATATATATATATATATATTAGGGTGTGCTCGTGCTGATAGCACGATTTTATAATTTTTTTGAAACTTACAAAATATCAACTTGTACTAAATTTCATGCGTGTCAAGATGACATTACACGTGGTGTTAATTAAAAGCATGCATTGTGCTAACAATGTGCTAGCAAGCCGCGCAAATTTAACGCCGGTCGGGAGTTATTTTGAGCGAGTTTATTTTTTGTTTTAAAAAAACATTTTGTGTTATCGCTTTTATTTGGGTAGTATTCGTAATCGGTATAAAATAACATTTCATATCGTGTTGTGTCATATTTATTTTTATGAGGTTTTTTTATTAAAAAAACTTTTTGTGTTATGGCTTCTACTTGTGTCTTAAGAATAACAACAATAAAAATAAAATAAGTTGCCTTTTCTCAAATAGTTTAACGCAAACTCCCCTAGTAAATTTAAAGGTTCAATGTGGTAAAACACACGTCCATTTATCAAAATCCACATGTATAGAGTAGTAAAATAAATCTCAAAATCTGAATACAATCACACCAACCTCTTTCCCTATGGACAATAGGGTACAAATACATACACGGTGTCAGAAAGAAACAAGTGAAATAATAACAACATTTCTCCACCCTTATTCTAACTCTTAGAAAATAATTAATAACACCATCGATGTTATTTGGTAGACATTTCTCACTATAATATCATGTGATCTTATAAAATTTAAATATTATACGTGCCTTAATAATGTTGTATCATGTCGCATCATTTTTACTTTTATCAGGTTCATTTTTATTTTAAAAAACAAAATTGTATTGTACCGCTTTTATTTGGATAGTGATCGTGACAGCTAAAAAAAGATATTTCATGCTATATCGTGTCGTGTTTATTTTAATCAACTTCGTTTTTCATTAAAAACAATATTTTGCGTTGTGCCGCTTTTTACTTTGATCGTGTTCCAGGTAGGTAAAATAATATTTCATTCAGTGTCATATTTATTTTGGTTAGATTTATTTTGGTTAAAAAAACACTGTGTTGCGCTACATTTACTTGGATCGTGTTCTAAATGAGTAAAAAAAATATTATTCCATGTATGGCATCATACAGAACAAAGTAAATTTTTGAATTTTGCTTCTAACGAATATATAAAGCAAATGTTAATTTATGATTTTATATGATCTTAAAATTTTATGTTATTGAGAGTTTACAATTATTTAAATACGCATTTAATTAAATAAATTTATAATATGTAATTATTAAATGTTTAATCAAATCTGACTTGGCCAAAATAAATATGAATTACAGGATGGATGTAACCAAAAAAAAAAATTACAAGATGAATAAGATGAAAGAGAACATTTTTCAAGGTACATAGAGCCATGTGTTCTCTCTTTTTGAGGTGAACAAAAGCTTTTCTATAATGCATCGAGCCATGTGCTTTTTTCTTTGGTGAGAGGATGGGAGATTGATGTATTTTGGGCATGTGGTTGGTAAACATACTTTGTTTATTTCATTTCAACTTTAAAAGAAATCAATGTTTGAGAAAAGATAGTTGCGACCATATTATTTATTATCGCGAGCCATGTGCTCAAACATTGTTACAAAAAAAGTAAATGGTATGGAAAAGCACTCCACCAAACCAATTTAATTCATAATCTAAGGAATATTTACAAATGTGTTAAATAAGATGCTCATTTTACCCGCGATTTGAAAAGTTCTTACAATTATCTTAAATAAGATGCTCATTTTACCCATGATTTGAAAAGTTCTTAGAAATGTGTTAAATAAGATTCATATTTAATCAAAGTAATAAAAAATGTCTACTAAAAAAAATATCATTAAACCGGAGTCTCTTATTGAAAAGTTCTTACAATTGTCTTTTCCTTTTTTTTTTTAGTTTTCTATTCTTTTTTTTAACAGTATAAAAAAATAGTTTTTTTTATTAAAATTAAACGACTTTTTATTAAAATAAAAAAAAATATTTTTTTCGTAAATTAAAAAAATTATGTTTACTAAAAAACGCTATAAAATATTTTTTTTTAATTAAAAACAATATTTTAATAAAAAAAACTGTTTAATTTGATGTCTTAGAACCACATTCCCAAGTCCACATCATTTGTTCAATGTGGGTCTGCGTCAGCGACACTAATTGATCGCGATATTTATCGCGATCAATTAGTGCCGCTGACGTGGACCCACATTCAACAAATGATGTGGATCCGAAAATGTGGGTTCACGCCAGTGGCACTAATTAATCGAGTTAATTTTTCAATAAAATATCGCGATTAATTAGTGCCGTTAGCACAGCGCTACATTCAACAAATGATGTCAGTCCGTGGCAGCGGCACTAATTAGTCACGATATTTTTTATTAAAAAAATATTGTCGTTTATTAGTACCGCTGGCGCGGACCCACATTCAACAAATGATGTGAGTCCGCGACAGCGACACTAATTAGTCACGATATTTTTTATTGAAAAAATATCGCAAGTAATTAGTATTGCTCACGTGGAGCCACATTCAACAAATGATGTGGGTCCAAGAATATGGACCGCGCCAACGACACTAATTGATCGCGATATTTTTTCATTAATTAAAAAAACTGTTTTATAGATTCTTTTATTAATAAACATAGTTTTTATTATTTATGAAAAATTAATTTTTTTAAAATTTTAATTAGAAGTTATCTAATTTTAGGAAAACTATATATGCACCGGATGGTTTTACCGGACAATTACCGGATCATCCTTTTTCTTTTTTTTTTAAGTTTCTATTATTTTGTTCTTAACAATTCAAATAAAAACAGTTTTTTATATATAAAAAAAACAGTTTTCCTATTGATATAAAAAAAAAAGTTTTTTTTTTATATTAACTAAACAGTTTTTTATTAAAATTAAATTAAAAAATATTTCTTTCATAAATGAAAAAAAATATGTTTATTGAGATGATATCGCGATTGATTAGTATTGCTGGTGCGGACCCACATTTGCACACCCACATCATTTGTTCGATGTGGATCCGAGTAACGACACTAATCACACTGTGTGTTGAATATGGCGCGGTATATTTTTTTTATATTATTTTTAACTCATTTAGTCTCTCAAACACCTATTTACCCAATATTTATTTTTAAAGGTTCGCGCCAGGGCACCCCTTATTTTTTAAATTAATTTTTGTTTAATGAGATATGTACCGGATGCTTTTACCGGAATATTACCGGATCTCCCCTTTTCCTCTTTTTTTTTTAAGTTTCTTATTCTTTTATTTTAACAACTGTTTATATAAAAAAAACAGTTTTTTATTTCAAAATAGTTTTCCTATTAATATAAAAAATAGTTTTTTTTATTTTATTTTCTTAAACTAGTTTTTTTTTGTTATTTTTAATTACTATTTTTGTTTTTTTATAATATTTTTAACTCATTTAGTACCTCAATCACCCATTTACACAATATTCTCTTATTTTTAAAGGTTCGCACCAGCGGCACCCCTTAGTTTTAAACCATTTTTTGTTTTAAAGTTTGACTTAAAAATTAATTTCCTATTAGAATAGTTTTTTTTTTAAAGTTCGACTTAAAAAACTAATATAATAAGAAATTATTTTTTTATATTATTTTTAACTCATTTAATGTCTCAAACACCCATTTGCCTAATATTCTCTTATTTTTAAGGTCCGCACCAGCGGCACCCTCTGTTTTTAAAGTTATTTTTTTTAATTTTACAACATTTAAAACAATTTTTGTATTTCTTAAAACTGTTTAAAGGTCCGTCCTTTTTTTTTACTGGATGCCAACTCATTGAGTCCTCAAATACCCATTTACTCAATATTCTCTTATTTTTAAAAGTCCGCGCCAGCGGCACCCATTATTTTTTATTTCTTAAACTGTTTAAAAATGTGGAAAAAAAGTTTTAATTTTTTTATATTAAACTAACTTTTATTTTCTGATAATTGTTTATTAAAAATAAAAATAAAATTATTTGTTGAACATGGATCTGAGAACGTAGGTCCGCCCCAGCGGCACTAATCAATCGCGATGTCAATTGCGTTGATGATGTGGATCCGCGCCGGCGGCACTAACCAATCGCGACACGTCATTTCAGTGTGTCGCGCCCGACGAATATTCTCTTATTTTTAACGCTCCACCCCAGCGGCACTCCCCCCTCCCCCTCTAATATTCTCTTATGCATCTCATTGACGTGTCGTATCGTGATTGGTTCGTTTTGATGGGTCCTATGGTGTGAGTTCCATCGGGACTTAAAAATAAACCCATACAGATGCGACACATCAGTGTCGGCAACAGATTTAGTCGGATTTGTGTGTCGTTGATTTTAATTTTTTCATAAAATCATTTTACGAACAGTTTATAAAAATAGTTAAAAACTATTAAAAAAAAAACTGGTTTTTTTATTAATAAAAATCTATTTTTTTATGTATAAAAAACTGTTTAAAAAAAATAAAGAATAAGAAACTGAAAAAAAAAGGAAAAAAGGGGTTAATATGGACCGGTAAGCATATCAGGACTCTTAATTTTAATAAAAAAAAACTATTTTTTGTATAAAAAACTGTCCACCGAACAAAAAAAACCCCGAAAATAGGCCTAAATGCAGTCGGCAGGCGGGCTGAAGGCGGTGCATATAAACTTTTTCTTTTATAAAAAAAATCAATAAGCCCCTGTTATAGATCAATAACCAAAGAAAAAGATAAAAGGTAGACATAGTCAGCAAAAAACCATACATCTTACAAAACCAACAAACTAAAATATGATAAATAGATGGACGAATGTTGTGGAAACACGATCAACAACGCTTATAATCATGAATGATAATATAAAGGCGGTGTTTGGGTCCTAACAGTTAATGATATCAGTTATGTGTTCTAGGTTCGTAACATAAAATAAAAATAAAAATAATTGTTATGTTATTCATGACACCCAAAAAATGAAAAATGAAAATAAAAAAGACGAAAGGTTTCTCATACACCAACAAAGTTGCTCCGGTTAACTCTTGGAAAAAAAACAAACACAGCTACCATCGCCATGGTTGTGTGGGAGGGCCGTAGAGGCTGGGAGGGTCGCCCTGGCGACTAGCCATCACCGACCCCTAATAATCCTTCGTCTTTCTTTTTTTTTTTTGTTATTTTTCGACTGCTAAGCTTTGCTCCTGATCATAATTCTTTACTTTTCATTGTTTCTTTGACCTTATACAGATGAGGGGCCTACCCCATCAAATGTGGAAAAAAGGGTCTTTACCTGAGATCTCATCTTTAACTGATTGCCACTGTTTTTGATGTTGGTTCCGATGTGGTTCAGATGTTGGTTCCGAAGTTGGTTCCAATTTTGGATTAACATAGTTGTTGGTGGGTACGTAGTTTAGGGAACGGGGATGCGGTTGATGAAACACACACACAAAAAAGAAGTCTTGAGAGAGAAAGAGAGTATCATTTTAGGCTACAACCATTCAAATTAAAGTTGAAATCTCGTGCTACTCGAGCCACGTGAGGTAGGTTGTCAGGCTATGGTTAAATCCTCAGTCACGTATGTATTAAAGAGTGGTAAAGCATGAATAAAATTTGACACGTGGCCTCCTATTTAACCCTTAGATACAAACCCCTCTCGTATATATAGATAGGGATGGTAATTCGGGTTAGTCGTGTCATTTTCGAGTCGCATTAATTTTTATTTGAGTATAAGTTTTTTCCTCCTTTATTATATATACTAGCGAAATTTTTTCCTCCTTTATTATATATACTAGTGAAATGCCCGTGCCTGAAGGCACGACGAAAATTTCCAAAATATGTAATCGAAAAATGGCAAAATTTTCCAAAGTACATAATTAGAAAATCGCAAAAATTTCATTCCCCCAAAAATGCAAAAAATGCAAGTGTGAAAAAAATTGAAAATTTGGACAAAACTTCTTTTGTTTATAAGACTATCCACCCTGTTTAATAAACAAAAAATACTACAATGACAACACTAATAATCTAACCAAAATAACCTTACAAACTCGGTACACAAACATAATCAAAATCAATAAAATATTGAATCATTTATAATTTAAGTCAGTTTTGTTTACAACACAGTAACTGTAAGCAATTTAAAAAAATTGGGCTAAACTTCGTTTGTTCATTGGACTATTCACCCTGTTTGAAAATAAAAAAAATTCTCCAATAACAATACTTCATTGAACCATTACAAAACCCCAAAAGTCACAATTTAATAGTACAATTACATATCAAAAGTCCAAAAAGATTCTATGCTTCCATCTACTTGACATACAAACGTTAGCAGTGTCTTACCACAAAAGCATACAATAATAATAGAAAAATAGAAATGTCCTCATGGCACTCATCTAATTTATTTTTGCTACTCCATCTACTCGACATGCATTTATTCTCATGTCTCCATGCCATATTCTCACGACATTTACTGCATTGACCCCATCCTAAAACGTAATAGAAAATACAAATAGAGTAACAAAGTTGTTGTCAAATGTATTAAGAAACCAAACTCGCGCTAAAAATCATGTAGTAATGAAATGAAGACACAAAAATAATTAATGAAATCAATTAAGAGACATCTTATGAAACTTCAACAAATGTGTACAAAAACTAATTCTCACCACATACCAATAATTGACATACATCTTGTTGAACTATTTACTCAAACACAATTGTTACGTGTTTATCTCTTTTAAAATTTTCCAAACTCGTGCGCACCTGCAAAAAACATCGATGTATCCATTAACAGGTCTTACAAACCAATTAAAGAAATTAATAGATATAAATAAGATATTTTATTGGGTGGTAATATGAATAGGTTAATACTTGAAGATCCAAAGAAAACCTGTACACAAAAAAGGCAAAAGTTAGTGAGATATAAGCAGACATCATACACATAAATAAGTTACTACTCAAAAGTCTTTAAGCTATGAATTGTAACAACCCTCGATTCTGGGAGGCTCATTTTATACTAATTTTACCGCATAAGGTAATTATATAAAATGTGGGGACTGGAGTAAATATTAATTTAATGAATTGAAAGTTAATATTTACTAGATTGATGCATATTTACTGCATGTGAAAGTAAATAACATCAGGTTGCATGTCTGTAGTGTCATGTATTTTAAATGGCCTTTTAGTTTAAATGATTTTGGAACTTGAAATAATTTATAAAATTTCCGGATGCCAGTTTAGAGGGTGTAGTTAGTCTCGGAAGGTGCGAGATAGTCAAAATAAGTGCCATATTGTATTTTTGTGTTTCGGGCACTTTTACCTGGTTTTAGCTTATATGCGTATTTGCGAGTCATTTTAATGTGGTATTAACCACTTAAGTTGGGAGAATTATGTTAAGCCACGATTTTTGGTCTTGCCCCTTATTTCATTCCCTCATTTTTATGTCTTGAACATAGAGAGAAAAAGAAGAGAAATGGAGAAATGAGAGAGAGATTGAAGATGGAGGATTTGGGATTTGCTTCTTCCCCAAATAAATCTGAGATATCAACCCTAAGGCAAGTTTTCTACTTGCTAATATGTGATTTAAGATGAATAAATTGTATGATAGTTGTGTATTTATATTTATGGTTTGAAAATGGAATTTATGGGATTTAAGCCCTAATCTTAGTTTTTGATGATGAAATCTTGGGTTATAGTTGTTATTAACCATGTAGGATGTTTTGGGGTAGATTATTGTTGCTGGATGTGTATAAAGGGAGAGAGTTGGAGTTTGGAGAAATTAGGGTTCATAACCCTTCGTAGCCATTTTTGGCAAATTTGCAGGTCCGAATCGATTCGGCCCTTTAGGCGAATCGATTCGCTAAGGGAAATTGGCAGGTCTGCATAACCCGAATCGATTCGAGTTAAGACCGAATCGATTCGGTCAATTGCAGAAAGTTGGTTTAGTAGTCCGAACCGATTCGCTTTTTGGGTGAATCGATTCGTTTTTCTGCTGTTTTTGAGTTAATTTTATAACTCAATTTCAATTCTTTTCTTTAAATATAGGGATTAGGAACCTTCTTGAATGAAGTAAACTTAGAGTCCTAGAGTGTGAGATGAGTTAGTTGTCTACCCTACATTAGGAATGGTTTATGTGGGGACTTTTTCGGGGTTAGGCCTATTAATGATAGGGCATTCTTTTCTTCTAGTTAATTATTATAAAACTAGGAGATGTAGTGTTATGTTCGGGAGACCTTAGAAGCTTAATTAAGCTATACTAGTTTTGATGGTTTATATTACCACCCCAAAAGAATGTTGGAAGATTTTAAAAGTTCGATTGAGCTATGTTAACCTTGGTGGTTCATAATAGTACCTTAAAGGTGAGTTTGGAGAATAAATTGAAAGTCATTTCATTCCTTCGGAAGATGATAACCTTGGGGTTCTAAAATAACCTCCTAGGATGCTTGGAGATAATGAAGAGTTTATTTACTCCTTTGAGGTTGTAGTGTTGATATAAGCTATCGTATGACTATGGATGGTAAGTTAGATTATTTACAAAATAAATAGAAATGGTTTCGAATAAAGTGAAACATATACGTGGGATGGAAATGAAATGGAAATGGTATTGATAATTGTAAATGATAATTTACTTAATCATGAAACCGGTAAATAATGATTTACTTGATTTTGAAATGATAAATAAAATGGCTTAAACACACCTCTCTAAATGACATCATAAGGGAAGTCCGCACGTGAGGTGAAGCCCCCTGGCTAATGAATGCAGGGTGGATATAGTCCTAGGCCATGGGAGCGCTTATTTGTTGTATATGTTTCTGCGATGGGTAGGAGATTCCGGGTGTGGTCTTGACTACCCCGCAGGCTCATGGCCGCTTCCCGACGTCTTGCGATATAGGTGCCCAGGTTGTCTAATGATAGGCCCTGGAAGATGATGGTCATTTAGGGGCGCGCACAGTGGGGAAACCCGGACGGGCGGTCTTAGAATTCGTTATATGTATATAATTATAACAGTTCATAATCAAGTGGGACTTGATGTATTTGATATGCCATAAGAGCATGATGGAGTGCCACAAAGAGCACATGTAAATGCCACAAAGAGCATTTGAAAATGATTATTTTCCTGATAAGGAAAGGATTTTCACAAAAGGTAAAATTGAGATAAAATCTCCTTTAAGAGCAAAAGATTTTGATTATATATATATACTTCCTGCTAAGGAAAAGATATATGAAATAATTGGCACCTTTTGTGAAGTTTTTAGTTTAATGCTTCTTATTTTTGTTCCTGCTTAGCTTATGTTTTAAATTGTATAGGTTGCTTCTTATTTCTCTTTCTTCACGATTTATTATACATAACTGTCATACTCTTTATTTATCTGGTAATCATATAGAACCGGGCCCTGACCTGGTTACATTTCTTGTTGCATATTCATCTTGTGTCTGCTCAGGTACTCCGCCGCAAGGATGCCTGATTTGAATTCCTATTTCGATGTTTTCGACGAGCCGTGATGCATTGTGGGTATTACGGGATACACTTGGTATAGATGTTTTCATTTTTATTCTAGTTAAGATCAAGTCTTTTATTCGGGCGAGAGGCCCAAGCTTTTGTAAATGTCTAATGAAATGTAGTAAGTAACTTATTGTACTTGTGTATTATTGGTGTATCAGTTTAGTGACCGGTTACCTATTCGGTCTTTTTATCGTATTCTTGTTGTATTATTTATATATGTCTTGGGGGTTTCCCTTATCTTTCAGGAATTGGGTTGTTTGTTTTCATTTATTTACTTTCAAATCAAAATTTTTGGAACCCGTTTTCTGAAATATTGGGTGGTTATCCTGGATACTCTATATTTTTGTTATGATGCTGAGAATGATTCCATCCATGATTCCGTTATATTGGAGTATTGGGCTGGCCACCCCTTATTTTGGTGAGCGGGTTATCACAGATGGTATCAGAGCATCAGGTTCTAGAGTCCTTAGGAATCTGTGTGGACGCCTTAAGTTTTCAGCGTTGCTCTTGATTTGATGTAAAGCCTTAGGATTAAGATCGTTGATTTCTCTTGTGAGATTTCGTTCTTCTACCATGAGGTAGAATCTATAAAATCTTTTGCGTATTCGTGTGAGAATAATAGGTCGATAGAAGAAGGGCGTTATGGGAAGGTGTGTGGAGAACTGTAAGTTGTGGTCGGGGAGGGGGACCGCTTTAGAGGTCGCTCCCTTTTTGTAGCACTTTCTTGTCTTGCTATTACGACTGCAAATTTCAGTTGATGTAGTTTCCCAAGTACCGCTAGAAGTAGGAAGTGGTACTAAACTTGAGAATTCACGCGATGTTATATTGAAGTGGAGAAGTGCCCTGTAGTAGAATGGAGGAAAATCCTTCACCCATAGAAGAAGTGTTGTGGTGATGAAAATGTGGTCACTATATTCGTGGGTGCCAGAAGTTTGACCCATAGAGAAGCCCGGCGGATACTTGCAATGGCGAGTTTCTCTGGGATAACTGGACTGAGGAGAAGGTGGATTCCCGAATGTCCACAAAATGTTCGGTTAAAGACCAATGGCGAATAAGGTGTTGTACGGTTAGGGAGTCGAGACCATGCACCATGAAGTGATAGGCTCCAAAATAGGTGTTGTTAACACTTCTGATGGAGTGAGAATCGTGAAACCCCATTGGTGGACACCCACCTGGGGAGGTTTCATTGAACTGAGGAAGAGGAGGCCAAGAACGTGTCCTCTTTTACTGAGAGAGTAAGAGGGACTGCATGGGCAATTATTGTCAGCCAGAGTCGGAATAACGGCTATGATGTGGAGTGTAGAACCACTCATTTTAAACTTCGTTGAGTGGAGAGTGAGGGCAAGAGTAAAGTGCCTGGTTGGGGAGTTGGTGGAAATAATGTTGGTATGTGTAAGGCTCGAATATGGAGTCCGAGAACCATTAGTATTGACCCGGAGTGCTTGGCAAATTGTGGAGGGATTTCTACCTTATGGGTGGGTGATGTATATTCCTTAGGATAATATTTAGTAGTATTATGTCTACGATAGACTCGGGTGTGTATATTGAGCTTGTAGTAGTATTTACGCTATTACCGAAGGGTAATTATATGACTTCCGTGGTATGGAAGTTCTATCTTTTCTTCACTCGTTATGAAGCGAGTGATGATATTTTTAATATATATGTGTCATATGTGTTACTTGGTTTGAGTGTTCAATTGTTTACTTGCCTTGGGTGTAGATGCTATGACTTATCTTCACGACCAACAAAGTTAAGCAATAATGCATAGGAGGGGTTCCTTGTTTGGATTCCGCTTTTGCGGGACGCTCCACTCGTGAACCTTAACGACGTTGGGAGTGGAGAGATGCCATATTTCCTTTATCTTATTTTGTGTATAGAATGCTAAGGTAAAGTCTAGAAGTAGAATCTTATTAGTAGAATTGTAAGTTAAATTTACCGATCCCGATCATGTGTCTTAGACCGTCACATCTTAATGACCGACGATGCGAGGTAGTAGTGTAACGGGAGGGTTCCTTGTCTGGATTTCGCTACGGTGAGACGTCCCACGCATGAACCCGGGCAAATGTCGAAAGTTGAGTAAGGTCTTGGGCACTAGGGATATATTTAGTATTATATGCTTACGATTTAGGTAGGATATATATAGATAGACCTTAGGATTTTTAGGATGTAAGACCTTGAGGGTAGGCGGTGTTAGTTTAGGAAAGCGGTAGGGAGTTGACCACGAATAAGTTATGGGTTAACTCTATAAGAGATTAGATCCCTTAGGAGCGAGATTATGGGGTCTCGAGAGGTTTGGTAGGTTCGGCCGAAGGAGATGAGGCATTTCTTAGAGATAAGGTTACGTTGGTAACTTCATTCCCGGGGAGTTAATAAGGACGGGTGGATCCTCACTCCTGAGTCATGATTGTAAGCTCGAGAGTGAGTTTAATGAGTAAGTTTCTGCCAGGATTGGGGAGTAATAATAATGGAGCATAGACCTATTGTTTATGCGTCTCACAAGCTTAAACTTGTGGAGAGTAATATCCCGTGCTTGAATTAAGATTCATCGTGGTAGTGATCACCTTAAATAGATAAGGCACTACTTCCTGGGCAGGAAATTTGGTCCTTCTAGTAAGCAACAAGTTGTTGCAATATGTTGTGGGAGGAATTGAGTTGGTGCTCGGGGATCAGACGAACTAGTGATTGGATATTTTCTCATTCGCTAAGGAAATGCGATTGGGCTAGTGGACTTGTCGAGTAGAGAACTCGTCAGAGATAATGGTTATGGCATGGAAGGCCAAGTAGAATGAGCATGAATAGGAAGACTCGGTAGTAAGAGCATTTATGTCTGTGATTGACCATTTCACCTACTCGTGTAAAGAGAGTAGTAGTGGAACGAAGAAGGATATTCATAGACGTCTGCATGGAACTATCGGCATCGAACTGGTCATGATCCCATTTGAGAAAATGGTAAATCGTTTGATCAGATTGTTGCATTCCCGGCCATTATGGACGGACTTGTAGAAGAGTATGCCCCGTTCTCGATGGAGGAATAGAAAATCCGTGGGGGGTGCCTATTATAATAGGGTGGACCGAGACTAGATATTCGTGTCGAAGGTTTAGCAAAAGTTTCCGCGAAGTAATGGGAACCGTATGGAAATGGCGTATATCCTACCACCCTAAAGTGGATGGATGAAAGGGAGAAATTTACTTATGCCGAAAGGCATATTACGAACGTGCGCCTTAGTATACATAGCAGAGGGGAGCAGTAATGGTATGGATGGAGATTTTCGTGCAACCATTAGGTTTTGGAGTGGCCTTATGGATCATTTCCTGAGGCATGGTATCGTGAGTGGCCTAGCGAGGTCAGTTGATCAATTCGTATACTCGTTGGATGGAACCAATGGGTAATATGTTCCTTGGACTTGGAGTGGTCTCAGAACATTTCTTTAGAGATTTGGCTTTTAAGCCATACTCCTTGACGAGATACGTCGATGCGGGGGATAGCTCAGTAGCGTTGGGGCTAAGCCACTTAGAGCCGGTATGGATGCCCCGAGGTGAGATGTAACATAATTCTGAAGATTTGGCTAATTGTGCCGAGTCATGTGGACATCATGTTCCGCCATAGGAAGCTAGAATCGATGGTTAGTGAAGAGCGCCTTGTGCTAATAGACTAGAGAACAAATGATGCTTGGCTGAGATCAATAGGGTCGACCTTAGTCTGAGTCCATTTGGGAAGTTGCAATAACGAGGAGTTTGTTTAGGATGAAAGAATCCTAGTTTAGAGTAGTATGCCCTTATCAGATTTGGGTATGCCCGAATTTTGGGGGCAAAATTCTCTCTTAAGGGGGGGAGTATGTAACAACCCTCGATTCTGGGAGGCTCATTTTATACTAATTTTACCGCATAAGGTAATTATATAAAATGTGGGGACTGGAGTAAATATTAATTTAATGAATTGAAAGTTAATATTTTCTATATTGATGCATATTTACTGCATGTGAAAGTAAATAACATCAGGTTGCATGTCTGTAGTGTCATGAATTTTAAATGGCCTTTTAGTTTAAATGATTTTGGAACTCGAAATAATTTATAAAATTTTCGGATGCCAGTTTAGAGGGTGTAGTTAGTCTCGGAAGGTGCGAGACAGTCAAAATAAGTGCCATATTGTATTTTTGTGTTTCGGGCACTTTTACCTGGTTTTAGCTTATATGCGTATTTGCGAGTCATTTTAATGTGGTATTAACCACTTAAGTTGGGAGAATTATGTTAAGCCACGATTTTTGGTCTTGCCCCTTATTTCATTCCCTCATTTTTATGTCTTGAACATAGAGAGAAAAAGAAGAGAAATGGAGAAATGAGAGAGAGATTGAAGATGGAGGATTTGGGATTTGCTTCTTCCCCAAATAAATCTGAGATATCAACCCTAAGGCAAGTTTTCTACTTGCTAATATGTGATTTAAGATGCATAAATTGTATGATAGTTGTGTATTTATATTTATGGTTTGAAAATGGAATTTATGGGATTTAAGCCCTAATCTTAGTTTTTGATGATGAAATCTTGGGTTATAGTTGTTATTAACCATGTAGGATGTTTTGGGGTAGATTATTGTTGTTGGATGTGTATAAAGGGAGAGAGTTGGAGTTTGGAGAAATTAGGGTTCATAACCCTTCGTAGCCATTTTTGGCAAATTTGCAGGTCCGAATCGATTCGGCCCTTTAGGCGAATCGATTCGCTAAGGGAAATTGGCAGGTCTCCATAACCCGAATTGATTCGGGTTAAGACCGAATCGATTCGGTCAATTGCAGAAAGTTGGTTTAGTAGTCCGAACCGATTCACTTTTTGGGCGAATCGATTCGTTTTCCTGCTGTTTTTGAGTTAATTTTATAACTCAATTTCAATTCTTTTCTTTAAATATATGTATTAGGAACCTTCTTGAATGAAGTAAACTTAGAGTCCTAGAGTGTGAGATGAGTTAGTTGTCTACCCTACATTAGGAATGGTTTATGTGGGGACTTTTTCGGGGTTAGGCCTATTAATGATAGGGCATTCTTTTCTTCTAGTTAATTATTATAAAACTAGGAGATGTAGTGTTATGTTCGGGAGACCTTAGAAGCTTAATTAAGCTATACTAGTTTTGATGGTTTATATTACCACCCCAAAAGAATGTTGGAAGATTTTAAAAGTTCGATTGAGCTTGGTTCATAATAGTACCTTAAAGGTGAGTTTGGAGAATAAATTGAAAGTCATTTCATTCCTTCGGAAGATGATAACCTTGGGGTTCTAAAATAACCTCCTAGGATGCTTGGAGATAATGAAGAGTTTATTTACTCCTTTGAGGTTGTAGTGTTGATATAAGCTATCGTATGACTATGGATGGTAAGTTAGATTATTTACAAAATAAATAGAAATGGTTTCGAATAAAGTGAAACATATACGTGGGATGGAAATGAAATGGAAATGGTATTGATAATTGTAAATGATAATTTACTTAATCATGAAACCGGTAAATAATGATTTACTTGATTTTGAAATGATAAATAAAATGGCTTAAACACACCTCTCTAAATGACATCATAAGGGAAGTCCGCACGTGAGGTGAAGCCCCCTGGCTAATGAATGCAGGGTGGATATAGTCCTAGGCCATGGGAGCGCTTATTTGTTGTATATGTTTCTGCGATGGGTAGGAGATTCCGGGTGTGGTCTTGACTACCCCGCAGGCTCATGGCCGCTTCCCGACGTCTTGCGATATAGGTGCCCAGGTTGTCTAATGATAGGCCCTGGAAGATGATGGTCATTTAGGGGCGCGCACAGTGGGGAAACCCGGACGGGCGGTCTTAGAATTCGTTATATGTATATAATTATAACAGTTCATAATCAAGTGGGACTTGATGTATTTGATATGCCATAAGAGCATGATGGAGTGCCACAAAGAGCACATGTAAATGCCACAAAGAGCATTTGAAAATGATTATTTTCCTGATAAGGAAAGGATTTTCACAAAAGGTAAAATTGAGATAAAATCTCCTTTAAGAGCAAAAGATTTTGATTATATATATATACTTCCTGCTAAGGAAAAGATATATGAAATAATTGGCACCTTTTGTGAAGTTTTTAGTTTAATGCTTCTTATTTTTATTCCTGCTTAGCTTATGTTTTAAATTGTATAGGTTGCTTCTTATTTCTCTTTCTTCACGATTTATTATACATAACTGTCATACTCTTTATTTATCTGGTAATCATATAGAACCGGGCCCTGACCTGGTTACATTTCTTGTTGCATATTCATCTTGTGTCTGCTCAGGTGCTCCGCCGCAAGGATGCCTGATTTGAATTCCTATTTCGATGTTTTCGACGAGCCGTGATGCATTGTGGGTATTACGGGATACACTTGGTATAGATGTTTTCATTTTTATTCTAGTTAAGATCAAGTCTTTTATTCGGGCGAGAGGCCCAAGCTTTTGTAAATGTCTAATGAAATGTAGTAAGTAACTTATTGTACTTGTGTATTATTGGTGTATCAGTTTAGTGACCGGTTACCTATTCGGTCTTTTTATCGTATTCTTGTTGTATTATTTATATATGTCTTGGGGGTTTCCCTTATCTTTCAGGAATTGGGTTGTTTGTTTTCATTTATTTACTTTCAAATCAAAATTTTTGGAACCCGTTTTCTGAAATATTGGGTGGTTATCCTGGATACTCTATATTTTTGTTATGATGCTGAGAATGATTCCATCCATGATTCCGTTATATTGGAGTATTGGGCTGGCCACCCCTTATTTTGGTGAGCGGGTTATCACAGATGGTATCAGAGCATCAGGTTCTAGAGTCCTTAGGAATCTGTGTGGACGCCTTAAGTTTTCAGCGTTGCTCTTGATTTGATGTAAAGCCTTAGGATTAAGATCGTTGATTTCTCTTGTGAGATTTCGTTCTTCTACCATGAGGTAGAATCTATAAAATCTTTTGCGTATTCGTGTGAGAATAATAGGTCGATAGAAGAAGGGCGTTATGGGAAGGTGTGTGGAGAACTGTAAGTTGTGGTCGGGGAGGGGGACCGCTTTAGAGGTCGCTCCCTTTTTGTAGCACTTTCTTGTCTTGCTATTACGACTGCAAATTTCAGTTGATGTAGTTTCCCAAGTACCGCTAGAAGTAGGAAGTGGTACTAAACTTGAGAATTCACGCGATGTTATATTGAAGTGGAGAAGTGCCCTGTAGTAGAATGGAGGAAAATCCTTCACCCATAGAAGAAGTGTTGTGGTGATGAAAATGTGGTCACTATATTCGTGGGTGCCAGAAGTTTGACCCATAGAGAAGCCCGGCGGATACTTGCAATGGCGAGTTTCTCTGGGATAACTGGACTGAGGAGAAGGTGGATTCCCGAATGTCCACAAAATGTTCGGTTAAAGACCAATGGCGAATAAGGTGTTGTACGGTTAGGGAGTCGAGACCATGCACCATGAAGTGATAGGCTCCAAAATAGGTGTTGTTAACACTTCTGATGGAGTGAGAATCGTGAAACCCCATTGGTGGACACCCACCTGGGGAGGTTTCATTGAACTGAGGAAGAGGAGGCCAAGAACGTGTCCTCTTTTACTGAGAGAGTAAGAAGGACTGCATGGGCAATTATTGTCAGCCAGAGTCGGAATAACGGCTATGATGTGGAGTGTAGAACCACTCATTTTAAACTTCGTTGAGTGGAGAGTGAGGGCAAGAGTAAAGTGCCTGGTTGGGGAGTTGGTGGAAATAATGTTGGTATGTGTAAGGCTCGAATATGGAGTCCGAGAACCATTAGTATTGACCCGGAGTGCTTGGCAAATTGTGGAGGGATTTCTACCTTATGGGTGGGTGATGTATATTCCTTAGGATAATATTTAGTAGTATTGTGTCTACGATAGACTCGGGTGTGTATATTGAGCTTGTAGTAGTATTTACGCTATTATCGAAGGGTAATTATATGACTTCCGTGGTATGGAAGTTCTATCTTTTCTTCACTCGTTATGAAGCGAGTGATGATATTTTTAATATATATGTGTCATATGTGTTACTTGGTTTGAGTGTTCAATTGTTTACTTTCCTTGGGTGTAGATGCTATGACTTATCTTCACGACCAACAAAGTTAAGCAGTAATGCATAGGAGGCGTTCCTTGTTTGGATTCCGCTTTTGCGGGACGCTCCACTCGTGAACCTTAACGACGTTGGGAGTGGAGAGATGCCATATTTCCTTTATCTTATTTTGTGTATAGAATGCTAATGTAAAATCTAGAAGTAGAATCTTATTAGTAGAATTGTAAGTTAAATTTATCGATCCCGATCATGTGTCTTAGACCGTCACATCTTAATGACCGACGATGCGAGGTAGTAGTGTAACGGGAGGGTTCCTTGTCTGGATTTCGCTTCGGCGAGACGTCCCACGCATGAACCCGAGCGAATGTCGGAAGTTGAGTAAGGTCTTGGGCACTAGGGATATATTTAGTATTATATGCTTACGATTTAGGTAGGATATATATAGATAGACCTTAGGATTTTTAGGATGTAAGACCTTGAGGGTAGGCGGTGTTAGTTTAGGAAAGCGGTAGGGAGTTGACCACGAATAAGTTATGGGTTAACTCTATAAGAGATTAGATCCCTTAGGAGCGAGATTATGGGGTCTCGAGAGGTTTGGTAGGTTCGGCCGAAGGAGATGAGGCATTTCTTAGAGATAAGGTTACGTTGGTAACTTCATTCCCGGGGAGTTAATAAGGACGGGTGGATCCTCACTCCTGAGTCATGATTGTAAGCTCGAGAGTGAGTTTAATGAGTAAGTTTCTGCCAGGATTGGGGAGTAATAATAATGGAGCATAGACCTATTGTTTATGCGTCTCACAAGCTTAAACTTGTGGAGAGTAATATCCCGTGCTTGAATTAAGATTCATCGTGGTAGTGATCACCTTAAATAGATAAGGCACTACTTCCTGGGTAGGAAATTTGGTCCTTCTCGTAAGCAACAAGTTGTTGCAATATGTTGTGGGAGGAATTGAGTTGGTTCTCGGGGATCAGACGAACTAGTGATTGGATATTTTCTCATTCGCTAAGGAAATGCGATTGGGCTAGTGGACTTGTCGAGTAGAGAACTCGTCAGAGATAATGGTTATGGCATGGAAGGCCAAGTAGAATGAGCATGAATAGGAAGACTCGGTAGTAAGAGCGTTTATGTCTGTGATTGACCATTTCACCTACTCGTGTAAAGAGAGTAGTAGTGGAACGAAGAAGGATATTCATAGACGTCTGCATGGAACTATCGGCATCGAACTGGTCATGATCCCATTTGAGAAAATGGTAAATCGTTTGATCAGATTGTTGCATTCCCGGCCATTATGGACGGACTTGTAGAAGAGTATGCCCCGTTCTCGATGGAGGAATAGAAAATCCGTGGGGGGTGCCTATTATAATAGGGTGGACCGAGACTAGATATTCGTGTCGAAGGTTTAGCAAAAGTTTCCGCGAAGTAATGGGAACCGTATGGAAATGGCGTATATCCTACCACCCTAAAGTGGATGGATGAAAGGGAGAAATTTACTTATGCCGAAAGGCATATTACGAACGTGCGCCTTAGTATACATAGCAGAGGGGAGCAGTAATGGTATGGATGGAGATTTTCGTGCAACCATTAGGTTTTGGAGTGGCCTTATGGATCATTTCCTGAGGCATGGTATCGTGAGTGGCCTAGCGAGGTCAGTTGAGCAATTCGTATACTCGTTGGATGGAACCAATGGGTAATATGTTCCTTGGACTTGGAGTGGTCTCAGAACATTTCTTTAGAGATTTGGCTTTTAAGCCATACTCCTTGACGAGATACGTCGATGCGGGGGATAGCTGAGTAGCGTTGGGGCTAAGCCACTTAGAGCCGGTATGGATGCCCCGAGGTGAGATGTAACATAATTCTGAAGATTTGGCTAATTGTGCCGAGTCATGTGGACATCATGTTCCGCCATAGGAAGCTAGAATCGATGGTTAGTGAAGAGCGCCTTGTGATAATAGACTAGAGAACAAATGATGATTGGCTGAGATCGATAGGGTCGACCTTAGTCTGAGTCCATTTGGGAAGTTGCAGTAACGAGGAGTTTGTTTAGGATGAAAGAATCCTAGTTTAGAGTAGTATGCCCTTATCAGATTTGGGTATGCCGAATTTTGGGGGCAAAATTCCCTCTTAAGGGGGGGAGTATGTAACAACCCTCGATTCTGGGAGGCTCATTTTATACTAATTTTACCGCATAAGGTAATTATATAAAATGTGGGGACTGGAGTAAATATTAATTTAATGAATTGAAAGTTAATATTTTCTAGATTGATGCATATTTACTGCATGTGAAAGTAAATAACATCAGGTTGCATGTCTGTAGTGTCATGTATTTTAAATGGCCTTTTAGTTTAAATGATTTTGGAACTCGAAATAATTTATAAAATTTTCGGATGCCAGTTTAGAGGGTGTAGTTAGTCTCGGAAGGTGCGAGACAGTCAAAATAAGTGCCATATTGTATTTTTGTGTTTCGGGCACTTTTACCTGGTTTTAGCTTATATGCGTATTTGCGAGTCATTTTAATGTGGTATTAACCACTTAAGTTGGGAGAATTATGTTAAGCCACGATTTTTGGTCTTGCCCCTTATTTCATTCCCTCATTTTTATGTCTTGAACATAGAGAGAAAAAGAAGAGAAATGGAGAAATGAGAGAGAGATTGAAGATGGAGGATTTGGGATTTGCTTCTTCCCCAAATAAATCTGAGATATCAACCCTAAGGCAAGTTTTCTACTTGCTAATATGTGATTTAAGATGCATAAATTGTATGATAGTTGTGTATTTATATTTATGGTTTGAAAATGGAATTTATGGGATTTAAGCCCTAATCTTAGTTTTTGATGATGAAATCTTGGGTTATAGTTGTTATTAACCATGTAGGATGTTTTGGGGTAGATTATTGTTGTTGGATGTGTATAAAGGGAGAGAGTTGGAGTTTGGAGAAATTAGGGTTCATAACCCTTCGTAGCCATTTTTGGCAAATTTGCAGGTCCGAATCGATTCGGCCCTTTAGGCGAATCGATTCGCTAAGGGAAATTGGCAGGTCTCCATAACCCGAATTGATTCGGGTTAAGACCGAATCGATTCGGTCAATTGCAGAAAGTTGGTTTAGTAGTCCGAACCGATTCGCTTTTTGGGCGAATCGATTCGTTTTCCTGCTGTTTTTGAGTTAATTTTATAACTCAATTTCAATTCTTTTCTTTAAATATATGTATTAGGAACCTTCTTGAATGAAGTAAACTTAGAGTCCTAGAGTGTGAGATGAGTTGGTTGTATACCCTACATTAGGAATGGTTTATGTGGGGACTTTTTCGGGGTTAGGCCTATTAATGATAGGGCATTCTTTTCTTCTAGTTAATTATTATAAAACTAGGAGATGTAGTGTTATGTTCGGGAGACCTTAGAAGCTTAATTAAGCTATACTAGTTTTGATGGTTTATATTACCACCCCAAAAGAATGTTGGAAGATTTTAAAAGTTCGATTGAGCTTGGTTCATAATAGTACCTTAAAGGTGAGTTTGGAGAATAAATTGAAAGTCATTTCATTCCTTCGGAAGATGATAACCTTGGGGTTCTAAAATAACCTCCTAGGATGCTTGAAGATAATGAAGAGTTTATTTACTCCTTTGAGGTTGTAGTGTTGATATAAGCTATCGTATGACTATGGATGGTAAGTTAGATTATTTACAAAATAAATAGAAATGGTTTCGAATAAAGTGAAACATATACGTGGGATGGAAATGAAATGGAAATGGTATTGATAATTGTAAATGATAATTTACTTAATCATGAAACCGGTAAATAATGATTTACTTGATTTTGAAATGATAAATAAAATGGCTTAAACACACCTCTCTAAATGACATCATAAGGGAAGTCTGCACGTGAGGTGAAGCCCCCTGGCTAATGAATGCAGGGTGGATATAGTCCTAGGCCATGGGAGCGCTTATTTGTTGTATATGTTTCTGCGATGGGTAGGAGATTCCGGGTGTGGTCTTGACTACCCCGCAGGCTCATGGCCGCTTCCCGACGTCTTGCGATATAGGTGCCCAGGTTGTCTAATGATAGGCCTTGGAAGATGATGGTCATTTAGGGGCGCGCACAGTGGGGAAACCCGGATGGGCGGTCTTAGAATTCGTTATATGTATATAATTATAACAGTTCATAATCAAGTGGGACTTGATGTATTTGATATGCCATAAGAGCATGATGGAGTGCCACAAAGAGCACATGTAAATGCCACAAAGAGCATTTGAAAATGATTATTTTCCTGATAAGGAAAGGATTTTCACAAAAGGTAAAATTGAGATAAAATCTCCTTTAAGAGCAAAAGATTTTGATTATATATATATATATATACTTCCTGCTAAGGAAAAGATATATGAAATAATTGGCACCTTTGGTGAAGTTTTTAGTTTAATGCTTCTTATTTTTGTTCCTGCTTAGCTTATGTTTTAAATTGTATAGGTTGCTTCTTATTTCTCTTTCTTCACGATTTATTATACATAACTGTCATACTCTTTATTTATCTGGTAATCATATAGAACCGAGCCCTGACCTGGTTACATTTCTTGTTGAATATTCATCTTGTCTCTGCTCAGGTACTCCGCCGCAAGAATGCCTGATTTGAATTCCTATTTCGATGTTTTCGACGAGCCGTGATGCATTGCGGGTATTGCGGGATACACTTGGTATAGATGTTTTCATTTTTATTCTAGTTAAGATCAAGTCTTTTATTCGGGCGAGAGGCCCAAGCTTTTGTAAATGTCTAATGAAATGTAGTAAGTAACTTATTGTACTTGTGTATTATTGGTGTATCAGTTTAGTGACCGGTTACCTATTCGGTCTTTTTATCGTATTCTTGTTGTATTATTTATATATGTCTTGGGGGTTTCCCTTATCTTTCAGGAATTGGGTTGTTTGTTTTCATTTATTTACTTTCAAATCAAAATTTTTGGCAACCCGTTTTCTGAAATATTGGGTGGTTATCCTGGATACTCTATATTTTTGTTATGATGCTGAGAATGATTCCATCCATGATTCCGTTATATTGGAGTATTGGGCTGGCCACCCCTTATTTTGGTGAGCGGGTTGTCACATGAATAAAGGAGGTCAACAAACAACGTTTAAGAATAGAAAATCAAAGAAAGAAAACTTGTTTAACTATTGATACATGCCTCAAAACCAACAAAAAAAATCTGGTAATGAACTCGAAAATCAAGATACTAAATAAAAAGGAACACGAGTTACCGGGAAAAGGAATGCAAGGATGTAGAGAACAAAAAGTGAAATCATCTTGAGAGTTTTGGCGCCCCTGATGCATGTGTGTGGCCAACTGACAATAGTTGAGATTGTGATTGGGAATGTTGTGTTTGTGTTGGTATACCTAAGTGTGTGGGAAATAATAGGAAGAATAATTGCAATTACACAAAGAGTATCATAAAAATTAATCAACAGCAATCCTTAAGAAATTAATCGATTTTCAAGCATGAAATTAATCAATTTCCAACAGCAGTCCTTAAGTTTTGAACACAAAGTTGTTTAAAAGCAGTAAATATAAGTAGGAAGCCCTTTAATAATTCTATTTGCCTCACAACAACAAACTTTTAAAGGTATACCAGCATCTATCATTTCACAAAGCATGATTAGCAATATTGTTTGCTGGACAGTTTCCTCATCTGTAAATGTGATATATTATTGTGCATCGATGTTTCCATGCTTAAACTCTTGATCCATTTTCCTTCTTTTTCCAGGAGAGTCAGAGGGATAGAAAAATACTGAAGAACTGCATGTGAGTCCATCTCAATCCAAAAGGTCATGACATCCCCAATCATATGGTAGCTGAATAACAATTAAAATAGCATAAAAGTTGCTATATATGCCAATTTCTCAAAAAAAAATAAAAAAAATACCCTTCGCATTATATAAGTTGTAAAAATTCCCCACATGCTACGTGGACTGAATTGTCATTTTATAAACCAATCAATAATATATCTTAGTCCATGAGAGTGGGGAGGAAAAAATAAGGCTAACAAATACATAATATTTATCCACTATTCATATCCCACAACCTACACATGTGGTGTAAACAGAAGGAAAATCAGAATAGCTGAAAACCTCATATTATAAAAAGGAGAAAATAAAATTATGGGGTTAAAAGAAGGAAAATCAAAACAAACTGTAAGTACCTTCAATAGTTATTCATTGAGGAAGAATACACATAAAATAAATGACTGGGCTACATTGAGAAAAACATACTCCAAAATATATATTTATATAAAGAAAATACCTTTTTTTTAAACAGAACTAAAATGATGTTTCAACCAAAAACGATATTGTATACAAAAGACCACTTTTCCTCCCTTAGCTCTGCCACGGGGACATAAACAACTGAGAGTTCATTTAGTGATGGTAAATCTGATTTACCTAGTTTGGAATTTGGAAGTCCCGGTAAAACCTGTTGGAATTTTTTTCCCTGACCTTTAATTTTACAGAGCCTTTCCATCTCCATCTCAGCCTCAGCTTCTTGCACATTGAAGTTAACTTTTTCATCTCTCTCTTGGCTTTTTCTCTCAAGAGTTTCAAGCTCACATCATCACCAAAGTCCGTTGCGACCTTGTTGTTAACTGGTAACCTAATTAAAGCTCTCTTGTGAGTCCTTTTCTCTGAATGACTGGTTAATAATTGCAACTTGTTCCTCCCATGGAACTTATTCAAACTTTTGGACCGCGAATCCTTTGATGACATTTGATCATTCATTTTCTCCTTCCTAATATCTGATCTGGAAATTTGACTAACACCAAGAAATGTTTTTCTTCTCTCACCCTTCTTAGATTTTAGTGCTAGGTAGTGCGCATTTTTGAACCATTTGTTCACCTTCTTAGATTCAATACCCCACTCCTTAGAAAGATTCTCCCTCACAGATCTTGATGGAAGTTCATTCTCAGCAAATACACAACAAAGTTTCTCAACTGCGTTAGGAGGAATTTCGAATTTCTATTGGAAGTTTATTTTTTGGTGGTCTTGTTTGTGAGTTTCTTCTCACTTTTGCAGACATTCATAAGGGTGCTGGTTGTATTAAACTCTTTCTCTCTGTTATTTCTCTAAGTAGGACCCCAAATCCTAATCTTCACCGATTTGTTCATTCGCGTGTGCATATTTTCTAAACATTTCATCATATAATTTTCTATAATCAACCGCTCTTCGTTCTCTTCGGCCACTTAAAATTTCATAATCGTAGGGAGCATTTCACCCTTAAGTGACAATAAGCTGCTTGAACTGCTAGCTGATTCATTCCCTTTATCTTCAGACCCATCCTTACTGTAATTGCAACTACTTTTAAAATTATTGGGATCATAGTCATCACCCTCAGAATCATCAAAAGGACATTTTACTTCGGGATTCAACAAAGCATCCCCGCCATCAGGTAACAAAGCTTCTTCATTGGAAATATATTTCCAGTTGCTATCCGCAGAGAAGTGGGTCCCAACATGAGCATTAAACTTCTAGTATTGGGATTTTACGATCACAAAATTTGCAAAACCATCCTTGGTCCCCTTGAGTAAGTGTCCATGATATACAGATCCATCAGGAGCAACTGCAGAGTCATCAATGTGTCCTATCGAGCTAAGTGAATCTAGACGACGTATGGCATCACAACTTCCAAGTTTACATTTCAATATCTGCTTCTTGGCCCTTTGAAGTTATTTTTCCAGCTGAATCTTTTCTCGACTCTGACCTTTCCATCCTTCTGTTAAGTAGGCATCAATAAGGTTCTGTTATAGCTTCATTTTTATCAGCAAGTACCTTGTCCTCCTTTGCAAGCGGGCTGGTACATCAAGCTTTACAGTATAATTTTGCCTCTTTTGCTTTCCCCTTGTCATCGAGATAAAGTTAATAACCTTTTCGTTGGAAGGGGCCTTATCTTTAAATAATAAGTTGGCAGCTGCATATATGCATATGGCATATATATAGATTGCATATATGCTCTACATATATGCAATATTAAGATTGGCAAGGTGCAGTCCACCCCATAAACCATAGCTTTCGAAAATCAGATCTTTGACACCCTCTAGTCACCATATTTAGCAGCAAACTGTGATATTAAGATAAGAAACAAATCAGGAATAAAACAAATACACATTGTCAGAAAATAAAGTAAATAATTAAACATTGATCCGAAGGGGAGAGATAATGGAGAGGGAGCGATATACAGATTGCATATATGCAATATGCATATATGCTCTGTATATATGCAATATTAAGATTGTGTGCAGTCCACCCCATAAACCATAGCTTTCGAAAATCAGATCTTTGAGACCCTCTAGTCACCATATTTAACAGCAAACTGTGATATTAAGATAGGAAACAAATCAGGAATAAAACAAATACAAATTAAAACTAATGTCAGAAAATAAAGTAAATAATAAAACATTAATCCGAAGGGGATAGATAATCGAGAGGGAGCCCTTTTGAGGAACCACCGGACACACATCGCCAGTCGAAAAAAGCCTCATCAACACAGATCTCATTTTACCAAACACGTGGAATGCAAGACATGCAGAGATGAAATAATACCTGATATGCGATTTCTTTCACCAACAAAGAGAGGAAGGACGACAACAAACTATAGCTCTGTAAAAAATTAAATCATGGGAGTCCAACTCTGTTCCCTTTGCAATTTGTTGACCTAAAAATTGAAGAAACATTATGACAAAGTTTATAATTTTCACACCAAAAAAGTCGGAGTAAATTTAAGCAAATTGATGTCGGACAGGGTCTGAAAAAAACCAATTAATAAATTGGGGACCCAATATTTATAAAGAAAGAAGCACATACTAGCATGCGCACATACACAATTAATTTCGTACATGCCAAAAGTCAAATTCATTAAAATACTTCAATGGCGACAGAGTGAGATGAAACTATAAATTGAAATAAACTCAATTAGTTTCGTAAACTTTCAAAATAATACCCACAAAGACTAATACACCAACAGTCTTCAACAGTGACATGTATGGGTCAAATGGGATATGCCTGATCCTGTACTAATTACAAAGTCCAATGATTTATCCCTTGCCTACACCAAGATAGCAGAAATCATGTTTATAGAATCCCAAGGCTTCGTTTGATTCAGTGTGAACTATTTCAACTGGATGAAGAACATATTCAACTGTTTAAAGTTAACTTATGTTCGTATAAAGGTGTACTCATTATAACTATGGAAATTGTAGCTATAAAGGTGTACTCATTATAATTACCCTAAAATACTACTGACACATTCATCCATAACACCCCTCCACCCAAATCACCACTGTTTACTTGATCAAAAAAAGAAAGCAACAAATATTAGTTGCTTTTAAAAACCCAATTCCAATCAGAACTGATATAATTTTTAAAGTCAGCTAATTTTTAAAGGTGTACTCATTATAATTTTCAAAGTCGGACTACTCATGTTTACAACTATACATGTACTTCTAATGAATTCCCATTAACACCGAATCAAAATTAACTCCCATAATATTCTAATAAAAAGCTTCGTACACAAACAATTAAAATACCCAATAAAATGTAGTAATTTTTTAGATGCAATCTCAAACAATTAAAAAATACCTCTACAAAAAGTAATTTCTAAAATATAACTGTTCTCAAGTCACCAACTTGAGGTCCAAAGAAACTTGGGCCCTATATTGGGAATTTGTCATTTATGAACGCCAATCATCCATATAAAATCCAAACAAAGAGTAATGAAGCAAAATATGTATAAAATAAAAGAAAAAAGGAGAATCATACCTCAAATGATTCCCAAGAGCTATATGAAAATTAACAACCTGAGACATTTAGAAACTCAATATTATACAATGTAGGACTATAATTGATACAAAAATCAAAACCTTCTCATCAAAATATACACGTACCTTCATAATCACTGTTGTAGCTCAATCCATGGGTTAGATGCCTAAAATTCTAGCAATAAAAACAGTAATTTTAGAGTTTATAAATTATGTTTAAAAACACCAACAACTAAAACGAAATCATAATAGATTTAGAGAAAACAAACCTACAAATCCTTTGGATACTCACCCACATTCACATAAATGCTTTAATTTCATAGAGAACCAAATTATTAGGTGGTCATATAAAAAAATGAGGTTTAGATCTGAGATGATTATGAAACACACAAAGCCCTAATAATAAAATGAGGTATCTTAGGTTTAGACCTGAGATGATTATGAAACACAAAAAGCCCTAATAATAAAATGAGGTATCTTGAGTTAAGATCTAAGATGATTATGAAACACACAAATCCCTAATAAAAAAATGAAGTATCTTGGGTTTAGATCTGAGATGATTATGAACCACACAAAGCCCTAATAAAAAAAATGAGGTATCTTGAGTTTAGATCTGAGATGATTATGAAACACACAAAGCCCTAAAAAAATGAGGTATCTTGGGTTTAGATCTGAGATTATTATGAAACACACAAAGCCCTAAGATGATTACCTGTTGGATGAGGAGGAGGTCGGCAGAGGCGGGATATGGGAGGCGGGGGGCGGAGGACAGAGGTGGGAGCTGAGGGAGGCAGAGGCAGGGGTCTGTTGTGGGGGATTTGGGATGTGGGCTAAGTGAAAAATGGGAGAGGATTTGGAAGGGGGTTCGTAAGAAAATGAGGAGACGGGGGCAAGTCAGGTTCAAGAATTGACATGCCTCATTTTCCATGTCACAATGGGTAAAATCCGACAAGGTACAATCCCAAACCATTAGATCGCCCTAAAAAATTCGCTTTCAACCGTTGATTTTTTGGAACAGTAAAACACACCCTCTCAAATAATATATACATATATATATATATATATATATATATATATATATATATATATATATATATATATATATATATATATATATATATATATATATATATATATATATATATAAAAGAAAAGACACATATTTTTAGTTTAATTCATTTAGTCGCTCAAACACCCATATATCCAATATTCTCTTATTTTTAAAGGTTCGCGCCAATGGCATGCCATGCCACTCCTATTCTCCCTAAATCGAAGCTCCTATTGATCCAAACCCCATTTATCCAATATTCACTTATTTTTAAACGTTCGCGCCAGCGGCATGAGAAATTGATCCATCATATTTGTGTTTGTTTGATTTATCAATGATTTTCTTAAGCTTAATTGATTTTTTATTTTTGCATATCATTATATTTCAAATTGTTGCGTGTCACGGGTATCTGCTTTTTCTCACGTGTGTAGGTACAAAATTGATATTTATTGGATTGCATACCCTGATGAGAAAAGCTTTAGGAGTTTTTGAAGAGCTGAAGATTTAAAGATGTTGAAGTTTGATTGAAGACATGTCATTTAGTATTCTCAGTTTGAGGGTTTAATAGGGATATTATTTTATGTGTCATTTGTTTTAGGGAGTTTGCATAACTCAAATTATTTATGTATGTACCGAAATAGACATAGGGGGAGATTTGTAAGGACATAATTTTATAATTGTTCGGGGTAGAATCTAGGAATTTTTTATTTTCCCTAGATGACAGTTTGTATGTCTGATACCACTACAGTCGGCACGTCAACATGATCATCCATGACGGCCTTTATCCGAATCCATGCATCCATCATCTTCACACGTGCATCATGCTATATGCGACGTGATGCTCAATCGTTTCCCACTACTCCACGACGCATTATTAGTAAAATGATTTATTGGGGTGTTTTTATATTTGCATAAATATTTTGGAATTTTTCAGAAAATATTTTTTGAAGGCTGAAATATTTTTTATCGAAAGCAGAAATTTTTCTAAGTGTAGAAGCGAAGTGCCTCGGTCGATGAGCTCGATCAAACGACATAGCACTGTCGTTCGCGTGATCTCGTTCGAATGACAGCTATCCTTCGTTCGAGCGACATGCTGATCTCGTTTGAACGACGTCGCCACCTCGATTTTCATATAAATACCAGTGTACTTTCTACACGTTTTTCAAGTCTTTTCACAACACGATTTCGACGAAAAACTGCCCAGAAAACAGACTTCACTTTTTAAGGTTTTAAGCCTTCTTTATTCACATAAACACTCCCATCTGTATATGTGAATTGTTAAACCTTCAAGAGGATCGTTTTACTCATCTGGAGTAATTGTGGAGAAGCCGTTGACATGTTCATTGCTGCCCACCTGGAGTTCTTACGGGAGATTCCAGTTGAGACATCGAAATCATCGCCTGAGGGTATTTCATATGTTGCTCTTATTTTCTTTGTAATCCGTGTAACTGTTTTTACAAATTATTGTTAAAATAAAAAGGTTTTGCCCCTTTGGGGGATTTTTCCTCATTTGTGTGTTTTATGTGTGATTAAATACTCTTACATGATTATATTATTTCAATCACACCTAGATGCATGTTTTAGGATTTATTTTAAAACTGATTTTAATAAAATAATTTCTTAATTTGAACGCACGCGCACTTTTCAAATGCCTGATGTTCCTGTGGCTGGGCACCTGTAATACATACATATATATACAAGAGAGAGATAAATGACAGAAGACAGATCAGAGCCCGAGTGTAAAACAGTTTTAAAAATAGTTTAGCAAGTATTTAAAATGCTTACTGGCTAATGTAACAACCATGTTAGTATGTGACATTCTCTTGATAATTCTCACCTCTCATCTAGTGTGCATGCCTACCGTACTACTAAATCTCATAAGTCTATCTAACTTATTCCCGATAAAGTTTTATTTTGAGAATTAACGAGGCTATGATATTTAGTTTAGAGATCAATCTCTTCATAATTTCTTACGTTACTTAGAATATCTCAGTACCGTTACAAAGTTCCCAAACACTTAGTATAAAGTATGGAGCATTTATTCCATACTTAAATACTTATACGCATAGTATAAAGTTTCCATGTATACGTATATATATTAATCACTCGTATAATATATACATTATCATCTCCCCACATAAAATCTATGGTGCTGGCATACTCTGCTATCAAGTCCCCGTATCTCTCGTACTAAGGGAAATACTAGTTCAGAATTACTCTCGAACTGTATTAACATAATACACATAAAATGAGGGCGAAACATAGTTCCAAGTCACTAAGAGGTCAACACATACCCCTCACGTCTCTAAGGACCGTCTGACTATCATTCTTAGATAGCCTGTACCAAGGAATCCTATGTTCTAGGGTACAAGTCAATATCCCCCTATAAAGGTCCCATTGAGATAAGACTGTCCCAACGCGACAACCTCGGTGATAGCAAGTAGCGCGAGTATGATTATTCACAATATAATAGTAAATATATGTACACAGTCACACGACCATGTATATAGTACACATTTTCCAATTAGGTTCGCCCACGACCATAATTATTATTAAATTATCTCGCATAAAGGATTCATCTCTATTATTCTCAATTATAATCATTTCATACTTACTTCCCATCTCTCGAAGTATTCTCTCTTACTAAATATAATTTCAGTAGGTACACCCTCTCTAACCTACTGGTCTAAGTCTTTCACGAGTTTCTTAATTCTTTAGTGAACATAAGCACAATTCCCAATGAATGACGAAACCCCCCGTTAACCCACAATTTCATCCCATATAAAATTTCACTCAACATAGTCTACTTAAACCCTACTGGTCCTCTTCATAACCCATTATACTCTTTAAATGATATTCAAGGGTTCCTACATATTTTATCAGGGTTAAACAAGAAGGGAAAAAATATGCAGTTTTTTAGGAGGGGTCGATCGATCGATACTCTTAGGTCGATTGATCGATCAAGCAGGTATTTCGAATTCTGCCATTATTAACTACGGGTTTTCTTCTACAACCTCAACCAAAAATCCATTAACGAACCCCAAACTCCTAAACAAATTTACTACTGGTTACATACACCTATATACATGATTTCCTACGTGAAGCATTTACAATTTCATCAAAAGTATTGAATTAAAGGGGTAATTAATCATAATTATCAAGAACCCTAATTTTACATTAAACTTCCATTCTTCTAATTCTTTTTCCAGATTTCTCACTTCTAAACCAATACAATTTCGTGGTTAATCCTCTACATATGTTGAGATTTCCAGAATATATCTATTTCCTCTAAAACATGTGATTTAAATTCCCTAAATCATCAAATTCTTCTTTGAAACATGTGTTTAACAATCATATTCTGACATGGGTGAAACATTAACTAAAAAGAATATCAAGATAGATACTTGCCTAGGATTCAAAGTTCTGATTCGTTGGTGATAAGGATATGGTTGTGTTCCTCCTCTAACAATATATGCCTCGGTGCTATTAATCTTGAAAGAGGTGCTACGGTTTGTGATCAATTCTTGAAAAGCTCTCTACCTTTATTCTCTAATGGTCGGTCTATGTTTCCGTGATTGTTAACCCTATAAGCCTAACTCTAATGGCTGATATATCTTAGGGAAATTCGTGGGTTTAATTATCCAAAAATACAAAATGTCTATAATACCCTCTCGGATTGTCACTTAGGCCTAAAAACGTTTCGAGACCCAAACTAAACCCGCAAGTATACTTTTCTGACTATCTCGACCCTTTCGGACACGTTGGTGCACTCAAAATGGCCATACGTGAAACTTATAATTTATTCACTTTTTATAATAATAATTTAGTCCCGACATGACACAGGCGTGTCCCGACTTAATTTTCCATACTTGTCATATTATTCACTCGTGATAATTTTAATAAATTCAATTATACATATTACTTTACCCATTAAGTAATATTCAAAAAATTTCCGATACTTACTAACTCTCATCACGCTAGTAAATAATTAAAATAAAATTTTGGATTAATATTAAATTAATATCTCAATTAAATTTAATAAATCCCCAAATTAAAAGCCATAAAAATAGGAGGTATTACATACTTCCCCCTAATAATAGAATTTCGTCCCGAAATTCAAAAAATAAGGCATGCCAGGTAAAAATAGGTACGAATATCTTTCGCGCATATCTGCCTCGCGCTCCTAAGTGGACTCCTCCATATTATGATGCTCCCACTGAACCCGTACAAGTGACACTACCTTGGACCTCAATTTCTTCACGCTATGGTCTATGATAACTATCGGTCTCTCCTTGTAAGAACCGTTGGGTTGTGAGTTAATCTCCTCTATCGCGATGTGAGTGTGGGCCATATCATCCCGAAGGTATCATCTCAACAACGAAATGTGGAATACATCGTGAATGCGGTGTAAGTTCTCTGGGAACCCCAATCTGTATGTCACCGACTCAATCCTCTCAATAATGGAAAATAGTCTCACGTACCTTGGAGCCAACTTCCCCTTCTTCCCAAACCTCATTACTCCTCTCATAAGAGACACATGTAGTAATACTTGGTCTCCCTTGCCAAACTCTCAAAAAGATTGTTTTGCATCGGCGTAGCTTTTCTGTTGGTCCTGGGCTACCTGAATGCGACTCCTGATAAGCTAGATTCTAGCTGAAGTCTCTTGAATCAAGTCTGGTCCGAGCAATTTGTTGTCCCCCACCTCTAGCCAACAAGCGGGAGAACGACAAGGCCTGCCATTCAATGCCTTAAATGGGGCCATGCCGAACTGATAGGAGTTATTATAAGAGGACTTCACTAGTGGAAGATACAGCTCCAAACCTCCTCCAAAATCAAGAACACACATGCATAGCATATCCTCTAACATCTGATTGGCACACTCTGTCTGTCCATCCGTCTGTGGGTGGTAAGCTAAACTCAATCTCAACTCTGTACCCATGGCCTCCTGAAAGCTCTCCCAGAAGTGTGACACAAAATTTTTGTCTCTATCATACACAATATCCAGGGGCACCCCATGTATCCAAATGATCTCGATAATGAATAACTGTGCATACTGACCTATGGAGTAGTCTGTCCGTACTGGCAGAAAGTGAGCTACCTTGGTCAACCGATCCACTATAACCCATATGGAATCGTAACCCCGATGTGATGTAGGCAATCCAGTAGTGAAGTCCAAATACTCTCACATTTCCACATAGGTATCTCCAACGGATGAAGTAAGCTTGGAGGTCTCTGGTGGTCCACCTTTACCATCTGACAGGTAGAATATTTGGACACGAACTCAGCAATGTCCTTCTTCATCCTACTCCACTAGTTTTGTCTCTTCATATCCTAGTACATCTTATCCCCTCTGAGATGTACCGCAAATCTTGACCTGTGCGACTCTGTTATCACTACATGACGTAAGTCTTCTCCCTTCGAGACCACCAATCTCCCATTAAACCTCTAACCCCCATCAGAGCTCAGTGAATAGGACTCAGCACCCTCAGCTAAGAGCCATGCAATTAGCTCCTGGAAACACGTATCCGCTTCTTGTGCCTGTATCACTATCATAACAATCTCGGGTGTGACTGACATAATAGATATAAAGGAACGGGCTACCGTTTCCTAGTTACCCAATTTTTTCCACTTTGCTTTACATACTTTCGCTATGTCACCTATCGGTCTACGACATAACGCATCAGTAAATATGTTAGACTTCCCCGAATGGTACTATATCTCGAACTGGTAGTATTTCACAAACTCCAACCATCCGTGCTGACGCATGTTCAACTCTCGCTGAGTAAACAAGTATTGCAGTGACTTGTGGTCTGTGAACAAGCGAAACTTCTCCCCCAACATGTAATGTCTCCAAATTCTCAATGCAAATACGACTGCTGCTAGCTCTAGGTCATGGGTGGGGTAATTCCTTTCGTGAGGATTAGGCTTTTGGGAGGCAAAAGCTATAGCCTGCTTGCAATACTTTGTATTCCTACGTATTTATGATTTAATTAATTCGGGAAATTAATGGGATAAATACATTTTAGTTAAATTATATGTGTGACGTAATTTAATGTGATTAAATAATAAAACTGATTATTAAATAATAATCGAGAGATAGAGACTGATTAATATTATGTTATGAGATTTACTATGTGCCTGAATAGTAAATAATAGTGGATTTTGATATACGACATAGTGAGTGATATGTGGGAATTTTATTTTATCTCACTAGGAGTCGCGTGTAGACCATTTTGAGATGAGAAATGAGAAATATATTTTAAGTGACTCGAAAGATAATTTTGAGTGCACTATTGATCCCGAATGGGCCGAAATAGTCAAAATTAAGTACCCAGGGGTAATGTTTGGGTTTAGGGGGATTTTTGGTCTAGTCGGGACTCGCATTTAAGTACACAAGTCATTTTACAATTGGGTATACACCCAATTTCGGGTTTAATAAGGGGAGAAGCCTTATTTCCTCAATTAAAAGCCCTAAGAGAGAGAAAGAGAAGAAAGAAAATAAAGAGAGGAAGAAGAGGAAGAAGAAAGGGAGGAGAATAAGAGAAATTCGGCCAAGCTCCAACAAATTTTCTTGATGAAGTCGTCGGATTTATCCATAAAGTCAATTTCTTAACTTGCTTTAATAATTTATTTGTGTTTATAATTCATATTATAGTTGGAGAAAAATATGAATTTTTGGGTTGGATTTATGAGGGAATTTGGGTTTTTTGTGAAATGATTTCATAGAAATTGGATGTGATATTTATACCATATGAAATCTGAAAAATTGAACCCCATATGATGTATAGAATCTTGATAAATAAATCTTAGATTAATTCATAGAAAATATGTGATCTTGAATGGTTCTTGTGAGGATTAAAGAACCATGAAATTGAACTAAGATAATTTTTCAATCTGCCAGAAATTTTGGCATGAATTCAAACGCATAAAATTTTCTATATAATTAGAATTAGATTCTAATTTATAAATGAACATAAATATATTGAAGTTATATTTGTAATGAGCTTTGAATGAGGTCAATTGGACTTACGTAGAGTGAGTTATAGCTGTTTTAGTGCAAGGTGTTTAAGCTACCAACAGAGCTGAGTTACGAATTTTTTTGAGAGAATTCAAATGGATGCCATTTTCTGTATGATTTGAATTAGATTCTCATTTACAGATTAAAACAAAGGTATTTAAGTTATATTTCTAATGATATTTTAATAATATCAATTGGATTTATGTAGAGTTAGTTATAACTATTTTAGTGCAAGGTGGTTAGGCTGCCAGAACAACTGAGTTACGTAAGTTTTTGAGAGAATTCAAATGCATGCCATTTTCTATATGATTTGAATTAGATGCTCATTTCTGAATGCAAAGAAATATATTGAAGTTATCTTTCCAATTAACTTGGAATCAGGTCAATCGGAGTTCTATATAGGGAGAAATATAAATTTTCTAAGAGAGTGTTTAATATGCCAGAAAATTTATGATTCGTTTCAGCTGCTAGAAATATATGAGATTTTTCTTTTTAAGCCTCAAATGGCTAAATATTCTATCGGGGAAGTGTTCGGGACCTTGATGAAATAAATTTCTGAAATAATGATATGGCAGTAGGTCTATGATTGAGTGTTGGACTTTAATTTTGTGAGAGAATTAAAGTGGAAATTCATAGGCTTGATTGTGACGTATTATAATTCAAGATGATAAGAATATAATTACGAAAAAGTGTGAGCGAGCTTAAATTTGTTGGGTCAGTAGGTTAATAAGGGTAACTACTGAGTTGATATAACAAGGGGTAACGAGGATCCTTGGAGTTGTGTGTACACTCCTATATATATAAGAGTGAGATAAATCGTAAGACAAATAGTACGACAAATATTTGAGAGATATATACTACATACCAATGCGTATTATCGGGTTGAGTGAACACCTATTAATGCATAATAATATATAGGTTGTGTGAATACCTATATTATACTAAATAAAAATTGGTGATCGAAGTATGAGTTCGATCCAATAAAGAGTAGAGGGAATATTCAAATAAATACGAAAGAAAAATAAATTCGTAAAGCAAACAAGTACGGTGAATATTTGAGAGAAATATATTACGTACAAGTATGAATAATTTGGTTGTGTGAATACCTATAAATTTTGTACTTAGGTTGGGTGAATACCTACAGTGCCTATATGATATTGGAGTGGAGGATTAGACCGAGCCAATATTATATTATTTTATTTACATTTGGAGTCGAGGATTAGACCAAGACAATGTAAATGACAGTAGAATTGGAGTCAATGATTAGACCAGGCCAATACTCCTTATAGTATATATGGTGTGTGAAATATATACTATATAAATAATCTACTTGGGTAGAATGGTATATGATTATATGATGTTCATACATCTAAAAGATAAATAAATTGGGATAATTGGAGTCGATGATTAGACCGGGACAATTATCCTTATAGTCTATATTGTGTGTGAAATATATACTATATAAATAATCTACTTGGGTATAATGGTATATGATTATATGATGTTCATACATATAAAAGATAAATAAATTGGGATAATTGGAGTCGATGATTAGACCGGGCTAATAATCCTTATAGTCTATATTGTGTGTGAAATATATACTATGTGAATAATCTACTAGGATGAAGTAGTAGATAATTATTGTGTGTGAAATATATACTATATAAATAATCTACTTGGGTAGAATGGTAGATGATTATATGATGTTCATACATCTAAAAGACAAATAAATTGGGATAATTGGAGTCGATGATTAAACTGGACCAACTATCCTTATAGTCTATATTGTGTGTGAAATATATACTATATGAATAATCTACTAGGATGAAGTAGTAGATAATTATTGTGTGTGAAATATATACTATATAAATAATCTACTTGGGTATAATGGTAAATTATTATATGATTTTCATACATCTAAAAGATAAATAAATTGGGATAATTAGTTTCGATGATTAAACCGAGCCCATTATCCTTATAGTCAATATTGTGTGTGAAATATATACTATATGAATAATCTACTAGGATGAAGTAGTATATAATTATTGTGGCTGAAATACATATTATATAAATAATCTACTTGGGTAGAATGGTACATGATTATATGATGTTCATACATCTAAAAGATAAATAATTTGGGATGATTGGAGTCAACGATTAGACCGGGCCAATTATCCTTATAGTATATATTGTGTGTGAAATACATATTATATGAATAATCTACTAGGATGAAGTAGTAGATAATTAGATGACGTGAATACATCTAACTATTAACTTAAGCGAAGAAAGCTTAATGGGCAAAACATATTATTAGATAGTGAGCATCTAATGAATAAGATTAAGTGGTCAAACTTAACATTAAAATCAGAAACTAACATATGTGAAATGTTACTTGGAACAATATAAGAGGTGTTAATGAAACTTAGTAATGTATGGATGGTACGGGAACTTAGACGTGAAGATAAGTTCAGACGAGTACTATAGTCTAAATGGCTTGGTTAGTTGTAGCTATAATAGACTAAGTATCAAACGTTAGGCGTGCACTATGGATGAGAGGTGAAGGGTATCTCATGTGAGTGCGACACCAGTTTAAATATGGAGAGTATCATATTTTAAATATTAAAGAATGTTAAGCACTTGCTAAAATATTTTTAAAACTCGGGCTATGACCCGTTTCTCTATTTTCCTCTCTCTTGCTATATTTGTATATATATAGGTGTCCAGACACAGGGATGCCTGGATGATGATTCCTTCGAGTCAGACGTTCGCTGCAGCGGGTGTGGATGCAAGCAGGTTTATTTTAGATGCTTCTATCCTTGAGATATAGATAAGAGTTATTGTAGATACACTCGTGTCGATAGCCCAAATGTATTCATTTATTCTTTTATCGCCTTTTTGTGCGGCATTCGATTTGGTTGTATTATGTTGTACCAAGTGTTCGGTTATTTTATTTTATTTCAGTTTCGTGTATATAAACTGTGTGAATGTTTTATTTAGTTGGTTTGGTTAAAAAGTTTTGTTAAATAAAATTTGACGTCATCTTAATAAGTTATTAGTAATTAAATTAGTTTTCGACAGTGATGCTAAGAATGAACCATATGAGATTCCTGTTTTAATTTGGTATAGGATTGATCACCCGATATTTTATTAGGCGGGGTGTCACACTGCTCCTCCTGCTAAAGTACTCCCCCGAGTCCCCATAAAGAGCCATCAGTGTACACCAGGTACTCCACTCCCGACTTGGGTAAAGTAAGAACTGGCACCGAAGTCAACTTATCTTTCAGCTCATCAAAAGTCAATTGACAAGCATCATCCCATACGTACGGTACTCCCTTGTGAGTCAGATTCATCAACAGACCCTCTATCTTTGAAAAGCCTCAGATGAACCTCCTGTAGTACGCGGCTAACCCCAAGAAACTATGCACCTCTATCGGTGTCATGGGCTGTCCCCACTTCTTTACTGCCGACACTTTGCTCGGGTCAACCGATATCCCCAATTTTGACACAACATGCCCCCAAAACTATACCTACCGTAACCAAAATCCGTACTTCTCATACTTAGCATACAACTGATGCTCTCGTAGTGTCTGAAGGACCTGTCTCAAGTTCCCAGCATGCTCCTCCTCAATCTATAAATAAATCGGGATGTCATCTACGAAGACTATGACAAATTGATCCAAGAACTCTCTGAACACTCGGTTCATCAAGTCCATGAATACGGTTGGAGAATTTGTCAGCCCAAATGACATGACCCTGAACTCATAGGATCCATATCTCATTAAGAAAGTAGTATTCGATACATCCTTCTCCCTAATCCGTAGATGATGGTATTCCGATCTCAAATCTATCTTCGAGAAGAAGGTTGCTCCCCTTAGCTAGTCGAACAGGTCATTGATTCGAGGCAACGGATATTTATTCCATATCGTGACCTTATTTATCTCCCGGTAACCTCAGTGAACTATCTCTCTTCTTCACAAATAACACTGGAGTGCCCCAAGTTGAGGTGCTCCTATGAATGAAGCCCTGGCCTAACAGATGCTCTATCTAATCCCATAACTCCCTCATCTCCACTGGAGCCATATGATATGGTGCACGTGCTATTGGCCGAGTGTCCGACATTAAGTCTATGACAAAATCCATCTCTCTATTGGGGGGTAGGCCCGGTATCTCCTGGAATACATTCGAAAACTCATGAATGACTGGAATCAAATCTAGGGGAATCACAATCTCCTTATAGGTATCCTCCTCTATGTAATACAAATGGGTGGAAGATCCTCCCTCTTAGTGAGACATCGCCACCAAAAACATCTCCTGCCCCGAAATGGCAAAGATAATACTTCTACTGAAACAGTCTATCATGGCTCTGTATGTAGCGAGCCAATCCATGCCAATAATGGCGTCGTGCTCATGCATATATAAAATTAGCATATTTGCAGGTAAAATCAAGTTACCAATATCTATACATATGCCCCGACATATAAAGAAAATCAAAGACCCATTCCCCAGTGGTGAGTCTACGCATGTCACTGTACTCTCTATCGTGTCTAATAACCCTAAGGCCCGTGCAAAGTGAGTAGCTATAAAACAGTGCGATGCCCCAGTATCAAATAAAACTCGACCCATAGTGCCATGTATAGGAAATGTACCCTCAATCGTGGGTGGCGCCTGAGGTGTTGCTGATTGGTGGATGTTATAGACACGTCCATACTACAACTGCCCTTGCTGAACTGGGGTTGTTAGGATGGATAGTAGAGCTGGCGCTGGTAGGAAGGCTGGAAAGAGTGACATCTATGACTCATTACGGGCACCCTGCTGCGGTGGGGCTGTATAACCCTCTGGAAAATCCTGACACATGTGGCCATTCTTGCCACACCTAAAACATCTGCCTCTGAAGTTTCCTCCCCTATGACCCTGCTGACCCCGACCTTATTGGTTGTTATAACCCCGCCACTGACCTTATTGAAAATGATGTTGGCCCTGCTGTTGACCCTGCTAGCCATGCTGACTGGACTGGCCCTGTCTAAATCTCCCAAATCCCTGCTTGGAATCACCTGATCGGAATCGCTTGGTAGGATCCCCCTGATGGGAACTCTGCTCACTATGGCGGGTCTGCCCTTAGACTACTGGTGCCCCACCAGTATTACTACCCCCTGTCCTGCCCTGCTGGCTAGACTCCCCTACTCGTTTTCTCCCCTCCTGATAGAAGCGATGATCCTGACAGTGCAACAGAGCGGCGTTGAGTACGTCAGTGTAAATACCCAACGATAGATTGCCTATGAGGTGTTGACGAATACTCTAGGCCAATCCATCTAAAAACAACAGTATCTTCTTATCCTTAGTGGGTGCCTCATCTGACACTATAGTGAGAAGTCTGGTGAACTCCTCCTTGTGATACCCCGCCCTAGAAAAGAAATATTGAATAATAAATTGATGATTTTATTCAAAGGAAATTTTTTAGGAATAAATGTATAAGGAAATTACGCTAAAATGGCACGAAAAGTAATTAATGAGAAAAAGAATCTCCACATTGTATGGTTCGCATGGATACGCATTTAAGTCCTAATAGTCCTAGTAAGTATGTTGGTCAACTTTGATGCAAAAATTCCAATGAATGATTGTGACACGGTCGTGGTTAATAAAATGCGATTTTTGTCAGCGCGTATCATGCAGGACGCGAACTTGCACGATTTTTGTAGGACTATTAAAGAAGGATGAAAATAGTATGACTACATATTTGGGACCCTAAAAATACATATAAAAATACCATGAGGTCAAAAGTCAAAAAATAAATAAATAAATAATTAAAATTTATTTTTCGTCAAAAAAATAAAAGTGCTCAGAAAATTATGAAAAATTCTAGATTGAGTTAGAATTTAATTTTGAGAAACTGTATCTTATTTGTCATCTCCAAAAATGTCATTTAGAACTATTTTAAAGATAATTTCGATTTTAAAAATAGTCAAAATAATTAACATTATAAGATAATGGTGTGTTTTCCACTCAACTTTGTCCATTGTCATCTTCCCCCCACTAATCTCACTTTACACCAACTGATAGTTGGCCACCTTAGAAAAGTTATGGGTAGTGGGAAACATGTTTTGGATGATGATTGAGGTGTGTGATTGATGAGTGATTATAAGAGAAAGAGAGGGTGGGGAGTAACATGAGCATCTCAATTCTGCAGAATTTTTCCCCATCTTTCATCACCTCCCAAACACTCTCTATCTCCCATAAACACATACAAACCCGAAACCCTCCTCTATAGCACCCAAACTACCACCTAAACAACTTGTTTGGGGTATATGATCACTATAAATTACACATATAAGGGTGATAAAGTTGGGAAAAGTCTCCCAGTAAGGTTTTTGGAGCTAAAAGAAAAAACTTTGTAGCATTCTTTGGAGCTATATTTGGATCAATTCTTGGTCTTCTTTCTTGTTGGTTTTCATCCTCCATATTATCCAAGTAGGGTTCTCCTCTCAACTCTTTTCTAGAGCTTAAAATCATGTGTTAAAGTAGTGAAAATCATGCTTGAAAATGGAAGTATTTTACTTATTTTGCTTTGTTGAAAATTATGATTGTCATGCTAGAATTAGTTTTGAAATTGAAATAATTATAAATGATGTTGTTATATTTATAATAAATCATTATAACATGAAATATTGAGAAAATGATTATGGTGAAAGGCTTCATAATTATGAGCACGTTAGTAGTATTTTGGAGGATTTCTTTAGGTAGAAATCCATGAACTTGTATAAAATGTTGAATTAATTCATGGGTTCACTAATTAAGATGATTAAAGATGGAGTATACTGTTTTTTACATGTTTTTAGAAATATAAAAAATGCAACCCTATTTTATTAATTTCAGAAATAAATATTAAAGGCTTAAATATGGGTTTTCTAGCTATTTAAAGAGGAAATAAAGTCCTTTTTATAAAATTTGGAATTTATTACTGAAATCAGGTTGGAAATATCATAAATATATTTTGAGAAGTTATAAATTGATTTTTGGTGAAATTAGTATCGTTGAACCCATTTTGAATAAGGATTTTTGTGTAAAACAAATAGTAGTGGCATTGTCGTAAATACTATGAATAGTATACTGTCCAGAAAATATTTAGCAATTAAATGTATTAATTAAGTTTGATAAAAGGAGATTAATAATACATTTTACTAAATAAAAATAATGAGTTTCATGGAAATGATATTCGAAGTGTTAACGTGACAAGTGTGAGATATGGGTAAAAATATAATTTTTGACAAGTGTTAAATAGTTAAAAGTGTTTTTAAAGTTAAGTTGAAAACTTAATAACTATTTTTGGGAATAACACTTGTAAACGGCTAAGTGGCACATTTTGTCAAGAAACGGATAAACTTTATAAGTTTACGTAAAGCGGAACTTTTTTATGAAATAAAAATGTCAATGAATAGTTTTGATGAAAAAGGAAAAAAAAGTGATTTTCCAAGTGAGAATGAATGTGAACATTGAGAATAATATTGAAACACATGAAAAAGATAAGAAAGGATACTTTCATGATGCCAATAATTATGCAGGGCATGACTTCCCTAGTGGTGAAAGACTCCAAAGCCTGTACAGATGAGCATATAGCGATTGGAGACCGATGGTGTGGAGCCCGTGAAGTCCAGGAATAATGGCTAGACTCCAAGGCAAAGATTGATAATTCTTGTAATAAGAAATGAAGAATGAGAATATTCTTGAAATTAATACGAATAAGACTTGAGATTCGCAAAAGGTTGAAAAAGGGAAATAAACAAGTTTTCGTGAAATAATAAATATTTTGTGTCGTGTGGTGTATAAGTTTCTCAATGAAAATGAATGTTTTCCAAACATGAGGTGTGCGTGTCATAAAGATTCTTTTAATGAGAACATTAAAATAATGGCAAAGTAACTCTAACGTGAGTTAATAAACGTTGAATAGATGAATATTTTCAAGAAAATAAAGGTTTTTCCTATAAATGATTAACCGTGTGCATTAATGGGAAAGAATGTGATTTTAAAGAAAGATTATCCAAAATGACTATTTTGGGAAAGACAAAGAGGATGAATGGGGATAAATAACATTTTTGGAATAAAATGGTTTAACAGATCGGAGCATGTATTTTCAAAAGTATATGTGTAGATATATACATATGTTCATGAGCATATAGTTATAGCCATCCCCAATCCTCGCCGCGGAGGAAATGGATCCTTCGGGTCCCGCGCGTCCCTCTCGGGAGCGCTTCGGTCGGCGTCGTTTGAGATGTGGTGTAAAAATGTAGAGAGATTCAGAGTTGCCAGTCTATTTTACTCAAAACAGACAAAAGAAAACAAGGGAAGCCACCCTGAAGGATGTCATCCAAAGACATACTGGTGCGTGCGAAACCAAATGATTCGAGAAGGGTTCGGAGGCTTAGTTGCGAAATGGGAAGGTGTTAGGCACCCATTCCGCCCTTTCGGTCTCTCATGGATATTTGCTATTTTCCTTTATATTTCCCCCCGTGATATGTGTGCATGTGTATATATAGAATGGAGGTAGGAATCCTTGACTTGTATCATAGAAAAGATAAAGCGAGTCATCCGTAGGAAGGTATAAGAATAATATTAGAAATTAAGATTTATGCGATTACCCCTACGTTGATCGTTATGATGGAACGATAACGCATATGGAGTAATGCGTCACTAAGGGCAAGTATATAGAATATAAGGAAAATGGATTTAGAGAAGATAGAAAATGAAAGAAAAAGTGAGAAAAAGGACTCGAGTCTCGGGTTTTATCCCAAGATGCTTACGTAGCCTATAAAGGCATCAAAGTCCATGTAGTTCGCATAAAAAATGAGGGGTGGGGTTTATCCCATAAATCCAAATGGGGATCTCTTATTTGTGAATGTGTGTGTGTGTGTGTGTGTGTGTAGACAAAGTGTTTTAGTTGTGAGAAAAGTGTGGAAAAAGTGTGAGAATCCCTACTTGGAATTTATGAGCAAACCCTATTTTTCTTATTTTTTTGGGTTTTTATTTATATTAAAATATGAGATGTGCAATAATACTAAATAAAAAGTATATTTAGGATGTCTGAGATGAGATAATAAAAGTCCTAAGTAAGAAAACAAGTTATTGGGAATTTAAGAGAGAGTTTGAGAAAGTTGGACCTTCTTGAAGATCTTGAGCTTGATCTTGAATGTTGGAGAGAAACCCTTGCACTTGGATGATGATGGAGAGTGGTTAATTCACCAAGTTTGATGAAAAGGATGATGAAAAGTGGAAGGAAAAAAGGGATTTGGAAGTTGAAATCACGCTTCCTTCGAGAGAGGTTTTTGGGATTCGCTGAGAGAGATTTTTATCAGATCTGGGATCTCCTTGAAAATGAGGTAAAGGCCTCCTTTTATAGTCTCAGGTCACTGCCAATCGGCATAGACCCCTTCCTGCCTATCGGCGCCTGCTATTTGGCAGTGCCCTTCGGGCTTTTTTGGAAAATTGAACGCCCAGGGCAAACCATTGGTCATAATCGTGCACGGGGCATACCATTGGAAAGGTAATTCAGAGACCTTCGAAAATACTTTGGACCGCTCCCTGGTTTAGGAGTTGACTTTGGGTCAAATATGGCTCGAAAGCATTTGTCGATCCATTGGACGGGGAATCGTTCGGACGCAAATGGATCGTTCGTTCGCATGGTAAGTACAAATTGTGCACGGGGCGGATCGTTGGAAAGGGTTAGGAGATGTACTTCAACATTTCAAAGAGTTTGACCCAGTTTAGAGAGTTGACTTTAGTCAACTGGGACCGGGAAGCATTCGGTGACCTCTCGGAGTCAAACAGATCATTCGTTCGCATGGAAAGTCAAAATCGCGCACGGGACAGACCGTTGGAATGGGTATTTAGTGCCCTTCGAAGATTCATTCAGCCTCAATTGAGCCGAAGAGTTGACTTAGTTCAAACAGAGCCCGGGAGCGCCCAGTAGCCTCTAGGTTAGGTTTCGAACGCAAACGGATCGTTCGTCCGCATGGTAAGTCCGAATCATGCACGGGGTGGATCATTGGAAAGGGTATTTAGTGCCCTTTGAAGATTCATTGAGTCTCGATCAAGACAAAGAGTTTGACTTTTTGGTCAAACTGAGCCGGGGAGTTCCCGATGGCTTCTAGGTCAGTACTCGGGACATGACCTAGGTTGGTAGTGATGAGGGGAGGTACTAGGGACCTAAGGAGAGTAGGGGGTAACAAAATGGGGTGTCTATAGAGCCCCTCAATGGGTGAGTTTGGAACAAATGATGACCGTCGAATAGACACCACATGATGCTTTTGAGGGAGTATGACCGATTCAGAGGGTCGAGGCCGATTCTGAGGACTTAAGGAGTGTGCTAGGGATGATCAATTCTGCGGGTCAAAGACGAATCTACGGGCTTAGGGTAAAGGTCTAATAATCGAGGTTAATTCTGACCTAAAGAGTGATGACGATCCAAGACCGGGGCCAATTATTACCCAAGAGTGGTGACGACAGAGGAACGAGGTCAATTCTGACCTAACTCAGGTGACGGTCCAAGACCGGGGCCAATTTTGACCCAAGATTGGTGACGACCAAGAACCGAGGTCAATTATGACCCAACTCAGGTGACGATCCAAGACCGGGGCTAAACCCAAGAGTGGTAACGACCGAGGATCAAGGTCAACTCTGACCTAACTCAGGTGATGATCCAAGATCGAGGCCAATTCTGAGCCAAGAGTGGTGACGACCGAGGATCGAGGTCAATTCTAACCTAACTCGGGTGCCGATCCAAGACTGGGGCCAATTTTGACCCAATAGTGGTGGACCAAGGACCGAGGTCAATTCTGACCCAACTCAGGTGACGATCCAAGACCGGGGTAAATTCTGACCCAAGAGTGGTGACGATCGAGGATCAAGGTTAATTCTGACCTAACTCAGTTGACGATCCAAGATCGAGGCCAATTCTAACCCAAGAGTGGTGACGATCGAGGATCGAGGTCAATTCTGACCTAACTCAGGTGACGATCCTAGACCGGAGCCAATTCTGACCCAAAAGTGTTGACGATCGAGGACCGAGGTCAATTCTAACCTAACTCAGGTGACGATCCAAGATCGAGGCCAATTCTGACCCAAGAGTGGTGACAATCGAGGATCGAGGTCAATTTTGATCTAACTCAGGTGACGATCCAAGATCGGGGCCAATTCAGACCCAAGAGTGGTGACGACCGAGGACCGAGGTCAATTCTGACCTAACTCAGGTGACGATCCAAGATCGGGGCCAATTCTGACCCAAGAGTGGTGACGATCGAGGACCGAGGTCAATTCTGACCTAACTCAGGTGACGATCCAAGACCGGGGCCAATTCTGACCCAAGAGTGATGACAACCAAGGATCGAGGTCAATTCTGACCTAACTTAAGTGACAATCCAAGACCGGGGCCAATTCTGACCCAAGAGTGGTGACGACCGAGGATCGAGGTCAATTCTGACCTAACTCAGGTGACAATCCAAGACCGGGGTCAATTCTGACTCAAGAGTGGATAAAGATTGGATTTTGATTCTGCTGGAGAAAGAGCTTTATGATTTTGATATGAGCTGGGGAACTGATATCTGGGGAAGCTTTTAGGAGACCTCGCAGGGGGGAACAACCTATTTTTGTGCTGTAAGAGAATTCCGCTGGGGGAAGTGACCAGGTGATCCTTAGAGATCCTCTGGAGCTTTACTGGGAGGAGTTTCACTTGGTTTTTGAGGATTATGCTGGGGAAATAAGGGATTCCGCTCGAGGGAATGCGAAATTTGGTGAAAATGTTTAAAATCCATCCTGGGATTTTTAGGAATTTTCTGAGGATTTTTTGGGACTTTCTTGTATTTTTTGGGAATTTCTGTATGAAATTTAAGGTGGGGTGGGGTGCCGGTCAGCATGGTATGAGGGGTACCATTCGGCAGTGGCACGGGCTTTTGGGCTGCCTCGAGAAGGGGAGGAGTCAGTGCCGATCGGTATGGTAGGGGGAGGTGTCGATCGGCATGGTGCTTGGCATCCTATAAAAAGGTGGCGAATCCCTTGATTTTTTCACAGCTTCTTTCGCTCTCTCTCTCTCTCTGCGATTCTTCTGCAAATCGTTCTAGCATTTCGATCTTCAAGAAAATGGCTGCCTTTGTGAGCACTGCAGTCCACCGGGAGTGGTTGACCGTTGATGACTGGGCATATATGGATTAGAGGGATAGGGTGCCCCTTGCTTTGGGAAGTGAGAACTCCTTTGATGCGTTTGAGCCTGTTGCGGATGAGCGAACTTTGCTGCAGGAGCCATCGCGTCATCGCTCTTCTAGAGTGATCCCCGACGGTTATGTAAGTAACCTAACCTTTGGCATTCTTCTCTTTTTGGTGATTTTTCTTTCTTGACTTTTGATGAGACTTTTCTTTTTCCCAGTCTGATATTTCTTTAAAGAACATGCGTGCCCATGGGACAACGGGGCTCAAGGATGTCTGGGAGCATCTCCCACCTGTGGTGCGCTGGGTGGTCTCATCAGCGGGTTTTGGGAGGTTGGCATCGACACTGGATGAGACGCCTCGTTCGACGGCGGTCTTGTGCGCTCTGGGAGAGAGGTGGTGGGACACTACCCACACATTTCATTTTGGCTTCGAGAAGATGACTTTGAATCCCATAGACGTGCAGCAGCTGCTGGGGTTGGATTGTGATGGAGAGCAGATAGAGGTGGATCCCTCTTTACGGGTGAGACCGGTGGCAGTGCATACGGCACTTGGTGATGTAATAAGGATTGTTTCTGGAGATTCTATCCGGCTGTCCCTGCTGAAGGACGTTCTGTTGGGTAGGGAGATTGATGTGGAGGACGGGCTGCAAGTGAGGCAGATGATCCGGCTATTTATTCTGCTGGTGTTGGGAGGTTTCATGGTGGCGTCGAGCGGCGACGTCGTCCATTTATGGTTCTTGTCGTACCTGAGGATATTTTTGAACATCCCTTCTATGATTGGGGGAGTCTGACCTTGGCGACCCTCTACTCCTCTCTGGATGCATTCAGCTGGTGCTGCCAGCAGACCTTTACTGGGGCCACATACCTTCTTGAGGTATTCTTTAATTTGCGCATTTTCTTCTCATGCATTCGCATTTTCCTTTCATGCATTCACATTTTCCTTACGCGTCTCTTTTTATTTGCGAATTCAGACGTGGTTCTATGAGGTGATTGGGTGCAACACCCCACTGATCGATTTGAAGGACGACACCGTTGGGGACTTCTTCCGATTGTATCGATGGCGTAAGGCTAACCGGTAATCGAAGGGATCTCTCTCCCTGGAGGCGGTGCGTCAGGTATTGAATGACCTGACCAGTGGTAGGGTAAGACTCTTTCCATTTTAGTCTTGGTTTTTGCACCTTCTGATCTTGTATTGATTTATGCTCGCTTGGAGATTTTCAGGTGACCTTTTATCCCTAGGGGGACAGCAATTCAGGATGTGGCGGTGACCGGGGTGAACGCGGGGATGAGGCATTTGCTAGCGCATGAGTTTGGCCATTTTTGGTACTTTGGGGAGAAGGTGGTTCGTCATATTGCTGAGGAGGAGGTGGTGGTGTCACCCGCGCAGCCTCCTACGTCTATGAGGCGGGCGTGACTGCTGTTAGAGGATGAGAGGATCACTACGATGATTGGAGAGTCCTACCTGCTATACACCGATACGGCCACGTCGTATGACTATATGAACTTTGTGACGAGCTGGTTGATGGCGCCCAACATATATGATGCGTTGCCCTTCTTTCCTACGGGTTCGAGTCGGGCGGTGGGTTCTGCTCACAGCGGCGGTGGTCCATCGGCATCTCCGGCGATGGCGACCTCGGAGGTCCCTTTTGTGCGATTGCATACCCCTTCATACAACATTCCGCGGGCTGATGGAGGGATGGTGCCTATGCTTCACCGTCCTCATGCGATGGATCCGGAGGAGTTGGGTTTGACAGAGGAGGTCCTCCGACATGTGGTATACCTTTATGTTCCTTTCTCTCTTTCTTTTTCGTTTTGGTCATCCTTGCTTTGATACTGATTTTGCCTTTTCTTGCAGCAAGTCCGGGTGTCGACCACTTGGCGCAGGGATACCAGAGACTGGATATATTCGGTGACTGCCCATATTCAGTACGCGGTTCCTGTTCCTTCTTGCTTGGTGCCGTCTGCCTCGTCTGGAGAGGACTCTGGCTCGGGTAGTGGTGGTGCGTCATCTCGCCGTAGGGGGAAGAGAGCACGTCGCAGGGGTGGAAGCTCTTAGTGAGAGAGAGAGAGAGAGAGAGAGAGAGATAGGATGTGGGTTTGGGCTGAGTCCCGTTGTTTTTGCTTTTTCTTTTTATTTCCTGCAAAATTGATGTAACACATAACACAAATATATGCAATGCAATGGAGTTTTTTATTATATTTTATTTATGATGAATGAATGCATGCACATGCGCTTTTTACTTTGCTACTGAGACCGTAAAAAAGGAATATTTTGGGAATTTTTTGAAGGAAAGTTTTAATTAAAAGGAGAAAATATAAGGAGAAAAGGGGATTCTTAAAATTCTGTTGAGAATATCAATTTATTTTTATTGAGTTTTCTGATTTGACAAAAAAGGAAAAAGGAAAATTTCCAAAAAGGGGGGGGGGGGGGGAGGGGTTAACGATCGGCAAGCACCCTGACCTGCCTATCGATAGTTCAGTCCAGTCCCATCAGTTGAAAGCTTTGAATGGTACCCTCTTCAGCCTTTGGTACTTTGTGGGTGATTTTAACTTGATTTTGTATGTATGTCGTTGATGGAACCAAACTAATCAAAATTCTCAAATACCTACAAACAAATATAAAATACTAACAATATAAAGGTAAGTAAGGAATTATCGAACCAACTTCAAGGACGAAACACATAAGAGAAAAATTTGTGCAAGTCACTTTTTCTAATTTGATTTTTTTTTTGTTTTATATTTTTCTCGTTTTTTTATGCTTTTTCAATATTAAAACAAATTTTGAGGATGAGTGAATATGACTAAGAATAATAAGAAAAATAACAGTAATCAAACTAAAATAAAGTGTGGCAAAAATACTAGTGAGTGTTGGAAATGAGTGAGAGTGTAACTAAATGAGAGAAAACTATTCAAGGGAAGAGAAATCCACCCTCAATTCCCCAAATCAACTAAACTTGTATTATTTTAATTTCATTACTTTCCAAAATATTTAATTAATTCAAAAGTTAATTCTCATTAAACTAGTGAATTAATTAAATACTCTTTTAGAAAAGAAAATTTAATTCCCACAAGCACTACTCTAATTGAATTAAAATTAATCAAACAAATCATTCCCTAGGAAGAATTTGTCCAACTAATTTCAAATTGAAAGAAATTAATGAAATCAAGAGTAGATGAAAATTAGATTAATATTAAAATCAAATGATAGGTCTATCTCTAGCTTAAACCACTTGATCAAATATTAATTAAATTTCAATACCTTTCTCAAGGTTGATTTTCCATTTCTCAATGTGAAAATAAAGTGGGGATCAAATATACAACTCAAAGGAAATTATCAAAATTAAAATTACAAACTAATTTGATTCGGATTCATGAGGGTTTCAATCACCCCTTGAATGAGGTGATTAGCCCTCCATAATCATCATCCAATAAAAATTAGAATCAAATAAGAGCATAAAATGATAATTAGAGAGGAGTAATCAAACCAAAATTGCCTTCAATTGCATAAATTCTTCAATTCATCAATCATCTCAATTAAGTACAACACTCAATATATAAAAAAACTAAACTACTAGAAAAATTAAAATGGTGTTTTTCTATCTAATTCTCTCTCCATTCTTCTCTGCAAAAGCTCTAGATTCCTTTAAAATGAGGTCATCATCTTCATTTATAGTAGACACATGGAGCATGGATAATTTTGAGAATTGGCTTGAGTGAGCATGGAAAGGGTGAGGTCATGTGGGAAGAGTGGGTGAGGGTTATGAGAATGTGAATGAGGGTAGAATCTGATTTGGGGTAGTTTTGGAATTTGGGTGAGGTAAGAAGAGTTGGGGGTCAAATTGGTAAAATGGTTTAAAAGGTTTAAGTCACATGGGTTAAATGATTTAGTGTTGGTTTGTTTGGTCTTATTGGGCATTTGGTTATATATTCGGCAGGTCACGTTTTTTCGGTTTGGATAATGGGAACAAATGGGAGATGGGTTTAGTTTGGAATGGGTTGGAGGTGGGATCGGATGGGTACTGCCCCGGGTTGATATCGCGGGTTGGAGATGGGCTAAGAATGGCAGCGTTTTAGGATGCCGGAGGTGAGCGGTGCGATCAGAGGGGCTGGCCGGCGCTGGGAATCGCACTGGCGGTAGGAGTGTGTTGTGGGATCGGGTCGTCGCAGCTCCGACCGGAGCTGGTAATGGAAGGGAGAGAGAGGGGGTTGAGGGCTGCAGGTAGGCGGGGATAGTAGGGCGCCGTCGGGTGGCTGGAGCGCCGGCGGTAGGAGGTTAGACAGGAGGTCGAGGGGGCACCGGTAGGGTCGCCGGAAGTGGCAGCGACAGGGTCGCCGCTAGTAGGACAGCTGGGCGTTCCGGTTTCAGGCGGACGTAGGGGGTTAGGTGGTATGTGTTGGTTTGTGTATTAATGGAGATTGTGGGTTTAGATGAGAGATGAGAGAGGTGATTGGGAGGTAGAAGAAGAATTGGGGGTGATAGGGTGTAGGTGGGTGCAGGGGTATATGGGTGAGACTTAGGGTGTAGGATAAGTTAGTGGGTATAGGAGCGTAGGATAAGGTGTGTGTGTGTGTGTGTGTTTAATTAGGACACCTAAAAATGACACTAATTAACTAAAAACAATTAAAATTAAAAAAAAAACTAAAAATCAAAAAATTAAATTCCTATAAAATAAAGTCGCAAAATAAAAAAATTAAAACTAAAAAGAAATGAAAAGAAAAATGTAACTCTATTAAATTTAAAACTAAAGTCCTAATAATTTTTTTTTAAAATAAACTAAGAATAAATAAATCCTAAAAAATCTAATCCTAATAAAATAAGATAAAATGAAATAAAACTAAAACTAAAAACTAATAAAAATCAAAATAAAATAAAATTATACAAATAAAGATAAAAATAGAAAATAAAACCTAGAAAATAAATCTAAAATAAATCCTAAAAATAAAAATGACTCAAACTAAAATTTTAAGTAAAAGAAATAAAAAGGGAAAAATCAAACACACACATGGTTTTGGGACAGGCTAAGGCTTAGGTTTAGGGTAGGCTAAGGTTATGTGATTGGGTATAATTAGCTCCAAATTGCACACAATTTCCTTGATTTAAGTGTTTGAACACTGCAATGCACAATTGACCTACAAAATAAACATTTAAGCGCATAAGACCCAAATTGCCGAGAATTAGCAACTAAAGTACATCTATTTGGGGTATAAATTGTACAGTTTTGGGTGCTTATCAGTGGGGTAGGATTCCCTCTGATTTCTGCAGGGATTATGTCCCTTGTGAGGGTTTTCAAGTATAAAAAGGGGTGAGGGTGGAGTGTTTTCATCACACCATTGCATTCTTACCCACTTGTCCATTATCTTTTAGCCTTGCAAGATGGCTCTCCCTAGTAGCACCGAGTTTGCCAACTATCTCGAAACATTGGAAGCTATGTGCTCTTATAATGTCGACTACGATGCTTTCAACATGCATCGAGTCTCCTTGTGGCGCAGTCGGCCTCTTGAGTGGAACGTGCTGATGGCGGCGGTACAATTCTGCTACCCCGAAGACCATGTATTCCGCTTTGGGTTGGAAGAAGTTTATCCTACCTACGAGGAGTTCTCTGCCATGCTGGGTGTAAATCCCAGTGTTGCAACGGCTTTGCCCGAATTTTCCCGTTCTCCCAGGGATTTGTTGGCCGGGCTTCTTCATATTTCGCCTTCGACGGCTAGATCATTGGTTGCTGGAGGAATGATCTCCCTCCCGGCGGTGCTGCAGTCCGTACATTTGCGGGAAGTAGTTGATGCTGGCTATGCTGGAGCCGTTGTTCTGGGTCTGGTTTCCAAATTGCTGCGGGTGACTGGGGAGGTGTAAGTGGACCCACAACTTGCAGCCATTACTTCATGGATGTCATACCGTCGCAATCCTACGGCGGTGATCTCCTGAATGGCCTGGATGCCTGGAGAGAAGGTCGTTCTGACTTTTTGAGGGGTAGCCCTGTAATGTTGTTTATGTGGTTTTTTGAAAGATTCCGCTTGGCGACTCCTCCGGAGTATCCCTTGTTGGCCGTACCCAACTTCTTTTCACGCTACTTCATCAACGTTGGCCTATGTGTTGAGAACTGGGAGAATTGGTTTGTGGAGCATGGGGTCGTGGGCTGTATTGGTCAGTGCCTTGATGGGGGAAGTTGCAGACCGTTCTGGAGCTAGGAGAGTATTCATATGTGCGGCTGGTTGGTCTCAGACAGACCTCTATTTATTTCCCTTGGCGATTTTTTCCCCAATTCGACTGGACGCAGGTCATGCCCCCTCGGACCTCAAATTTCTTTCCGGTAGAAGATTTGACTGAGCGCTTGCGTCTATTTCTTGGATCTATGTGGGGAAATCGGCGTCCGTCGACCCGTCCCTCTTAGTCTGTCGGGGAGGTTTGGCATGTCCCCAAAGATTATATGAAGTGGTTGTGGAGGAAAGTAGTCTGCAAGATGTTGGTAGTGGAGACTGGACAAAGATGGTTTGTTTTATCTAACACCATGGAAGGGGGTGTCGTGGTTTTTTCAAAGATGGTTAAGGCTCATTGATCTATGGAATGTTTACGGTACTCTATTCAGGCAGGGGAAACTTGGGGACCTCAGGATGTCGATGATGAGGGTGCAGGCTCCTCTGGTAGTTGTGGGTAGGACTCTTGGAGAGTTTATATATGTAATAGGGAATGGATGTGGGGATTTTATTTGCCTTTTTATAGTAGTAGGGGGAAGGGAGTTATCCATTCCTTTTTCTTATGTAATCCGTACTGTAATTTTTTATTAATGAAATAAATAAGTTTCTGATCACCCAGCTGTGCCTTTCGATGAATTTTGCATTTTGAATTATCTATATTGATCGCTAAGGCATACATAATCCTTTTTTTTGAGTATTTTTAGAATGAACCACCGTTCTCGGAGGTAAGAAAAGAATAGTATTTTGTGAAAAAGAAAGGGCCGCACTCATGTGAGGTGTATGAGTTGCCTACGTACCTCTGGGGTTTTTGAAAAGTTTTAAAATAGTTTTTTTTGTAGAGGATCAGGCCCACATAGTTCTGGGTAGAGAAAAATGAAGAGCTTTTTTTTAGAATAGAAGGGGGATGAGAAGAGTCGTAGCGCACCGAGATTTCGGACTAGGGGTAGAATTTCTTGAGACGGTCCAGATTGACTGGGTGATCCATCTCTTCCCCATCTAGGCCAGTGAGCATGGAGGCACCGCCAGATAAGATTTTCTTCACATTGTAGGGGCCGCTCCAATTGGGCTTTAATTTCCCTCTGGGGTCCCAGATGGGTTCTATTATGTCTTTGAGGGCTAAGTCTCCCTCTCGGACACCTTGTCCTTGACTCTCTTATTGAATGATCGCGCTATTCGGTGATGGTACCCTTGTATGTGGTACAGTGCTTTTAATTTTCTTTAATCTAGGAGGGCTAGCTCATCAAGATGGCTTTGGCACTAGTCTTCTTCACTAACTTTGCTTTCGAGCATGATGCGTAGAGAGGGTATTTCCAGCTCCATAAGTAGGACTGCTTCCATACCGTAGACCAGGGAGTAATGGGTAGCCCCAGTAGAGGTTCGAATTGAGGTTCGATAGCCCCAGAGGGCGTACGGGATCCGGTCAACCCAATCCCTACAACTTTCGATCATCTTACTGATGATGGCTTTGAGTTTCGTGTTGGCGGCTTCAACTGCACCATTGGTCTGAGGTCGGTAGGGAGAAGATTTGTGTCTCTGAATTCCATACTCGTTGACTACTTCTATGACTTCTTCTTCGAAATTCAACCCGTTATCTGATACCATCTCGTGCGGGACCCCATATCGACAGATGATATTTTTCTTGAGGAATTTGGCCACTTTTTTGGCGTTCAATATTGCGTATGACTCAGCTTCGACCCATTTGGTGAAGTAATCGATGGCGACTAGGATAAACTCATGTCCGTTTGAAGCCCTTGGTGTAACCTTCCCTATGATGTCGATACCCTAGGTGGAGAACGGTCAGGGAGAGGCCATATTGTATAATTCTCACGGAGGCAAGTGTTGAAGATTGGAGAATTATTGGCATTTGAGGAACCTTCGGACATAGGCAGTGCAATCCTAGATCATGGTGATCCAGTAGTAGCCCTATCGAATGATCTTCTTGGCGAGCATGTGACCATTCATGTGGGGTCCATATTCCCCGCTATGGATTTTCTGCATTATTTTTTCAATCTCAGCCCCAGCAATACAGTGTAGATGAGTTCCATCGAAGTTCCTCTTGAGTAGGGATTTATGACAGATGACGTACTAGGCGGCCAGTCTTCGGAGAGTCGTTCGATCTTTCTTATTGGAACCCTCGGGATACCTACCATGTTTGAGGAGGCACCAGATATCATAGTACCAATAATCGGCTAGTTCAGGATCTTCGGTGGAGACAAGCTTAATATGGTAGCAATGGGTCGGTTTGTCTTTCTTTTGAACTAAGAAGGGGGTCATTGTTATTCCCTTGGGCATATCGACCATGTAGGCCAAGGTAGCGAGAGCATCGGCTAGGTTATTCTTTGCTCGGGGTAGGTAACGGAAGGTGATATCTCAAAACCGGGAGGCTAACTCTTCTAATTGGGCATGAAAGGGTTGGAGCTTTTCATCCTTGACTTTCCACTTTCTGAGCACTTGACCGATGATAAGGGCAGAATCCCCATAGACATCAAGGTATTGAATGCCTTTCTTGAGAGCAACTTGGAGGCCCACTGTGCATGCCTCGTATTCCATCATATTATTAGTGCAAGGGAAATCCAATTTAATGGCGATGGGAGTGTGGGAGTCATCTGGGGCGATCAGGAGTATCCCAATGCCATATCCCTTTTTGTTAGCAGCGCCGTCAAAGAACATTATCCATCGAAGGCCGTCTTGAGTGGTGCAGAGGATAGTTTTATCTGGGAATTCGGAGATCCGAACCTCCGCTTCTTCTACAGGGTAATCGGCGAGGTAGTTAGAGATGGCTCTTCCTTTAACGGTTTTCTGTGTGACGTACACGATATCAAACTCAGTCAAGAGCATCAACTATCGGGCCATTCGACTGGATAAGGTGGGTTTCTCAAGCAGGTATTTGATGGGATCCATTTGGGATACTAGTTTGATGGGGAAGGCGAGCATGTAGTGCCGTAACTTTTGGGTGACCCGGATAAGTGTGACACATGCCTTTTCTAAAGAAGTGTAGTTAACCTCGTACCCAGCCAATTTGTGACTGGCGTAATAGATGGCTCTTTCTTTGCGGGAGTCTTCAAGATATTGGGCTAGCAAAGCCCCAGCTGCAGTATCGGTTATAGTTAGGTATAGGAGCAAAGGGATACCAGATTGTGGTGGCATGAGAACTGGAGGTTGGGTCAGGTACTTTTTGATTCGGTCAAAAGCTTCTTGGTAGGCCTCGTTCCAAACCTTGGTTGAATCCTTTCGAAGGAGCTTGAAGATTGGTTCACAATGAAGGTTAGCTGGATGATGAACCGGCTGATATATTGTAATTTCCCAAGAAAACCTCGAACTTCTTTCTCTGTTCGTGGTGGTGGCATCTCAAGTATGGCCTTCATCTTTGCAGGATCTGCTTTTACCCCCTTTTCGTTAACCATGAATCCTAAGAGTTTTCCCTTTATAACGTCGAAGACACACTTCTGTGGATTAAGTCGCATCTGATACTGTCGCAGTCGTTCGAAGAACTTTCGGAGAGCGAGAACATGACCTTCTCTAGTTTTGGACTTGATAATCATATCATCCACATAAACCTCGACCTCTTTGTGAATCAGGTCATGCAAGATGGTTGTGGCAGCCCTTTGGTAGGTAGCCCCAGCATTTTTGAGACTGAATGGCATAACGGTGTGGCAAAAGGTTCCCCATGGGGTGATGAAGACGGTTTTTTCTTGGTGGTCCTAGTGCATCTTGATTTGGTTATATCCGGCAAACCCGTCGATGAATGACTTGAGAGCATGACTGGGTGTGTTGTCCACGATCATGTCGATATTGGGTAGCGGATAATCATCCTTAGGAGAAGCTTTGTTTAAATCTCGGTAGTCCATACACATTCGAACCTTCCCTCTTGATTTTGGCACAGGTACAATGTTTGCTAGCCATGTGGGATATTCGATCACTCGAATGAAACCCACGTTCAACTGTTTGACCACCTCTTCTTTGACCTTAAGCGACCATTCGGTGCGGAGTTTTCTCAATTTTTTTTAACCGACTTGTAATCTGGGAGAGTGGGGATTTTGTACTGAGCTATTTTAGGATCGATACCGCACATATCATCATAGGGCCATGTGAAGACATAAATGAACTCCTTCAGCAATTCTTTGAGTTGTGCGCGCTCATGCTCGTCAAGGGTGGCCCCTATCCTAATCTCGCGCAGTTGGCTACTAGAACCGAGATTAATAACAACAGTCTCTTCTTCATTAACTTGAACGCAGTTATGTTATTTATTATTAACCTTATTTAGATCAGTGAAGAATTGTTCATTTGAAAAATCATCATCATCAAAAGTTTGATCTGAATTCAAGCAGTTAATGTAAGGCACAACAAGATACTCAAAATCTTCATTTATTTCGTTGATAGGAAAAATAGCATTGAGAACCTCATCAAATGAGGTCTCGATTACATTTGAGCAAGGATAGACAACTGAAGAAGAAATAGAGTAAACATTGGGGTTAGGGGAGATTTCAAGAGGTAGAACTAGCGCAGCATGCCAGTTGAGGAGGGGTGTATCAACAGCTTTAATCAGATGGGATAGATCCATTGATGTTGTGCCTGAATGAATCATGCAGAGTGCCAGCCCCAATGTCTGCAAGTTGAAGGAATCTTCAAAATCACTTTCCTCAGTCTCTTTGGTATCTTTGACGAGAGATTGTACGCGGTGTGGGAAACTTTCGGCCCATGGGTGGCTATCTTGGAAAAAGATATCCATTCCCGACCTCATCTTCTCGTCTGTGTGGTAATACCATGGTTCTGGAAAACCGCAAAAGGTGAAGTCCTCACTTTCTTTGATGAATCGTCCATTCAAGGAGTCTCCTGAGATAGTTAGGATACAGTTTAATCTTCTCTTTGGTCGAGGTTGGTGGATCATTCTAAGCTCTTGTTCTGATGGTTGATACCCCAAGCCACAAGGAGGAAAAGCTTTCTTCAGTTCGATGGGCTCAAGTATCCCTTGCTGCCTTTGCCCTAGCCCCAGTCCGGGCATAAAGTGCATGTTTCTGAACATCTAAATCACATTAACATTTCCATGAGTGTCATATTCTGGACAAAACCTTTCTTTGAAACCGTCCCCTGCCGGGAGTAGAGTGGCTTAACTCGGAATCCTGATAGGAGCATATCATTTGACCCGTGCTGTATCTCAAGAATTGGATTGCTGGTGCTTGTACCCTCGACATTTCTGTCGTCGCCCAAAATGGTGATGACTTGCCCGTCGACGAAGAACTTTAATTTCTGATGGAGTGAGGAAGATACACCCTTGATATTGTGGAGCAAGAGGAATCCGAGCAACAGGTTGAAACAAGCTAGGATGTCTATGACTTGGAATTCAACGACAGGGTTTATAGGGCCAACCCCTATTACAAGTTTTATGGATCCCATCACCTCTCGGCGGGTATTATCGTAGGCACGCACATCGACGGAGGTTGGAGCGAGGTCGCTTTCTTTCAGGCATAAACACTTGAAGGTTCTCAGAGGGAAAACGTTCAAGGCGGATCCGTTATCGATAAGGGAGAGTGGCACGATCTTCCCCATAACTTCGACAGAGATGTTGAGTGCACAATTGTGATTCGACCCAATTTTGGGGATTTCTTCTTCAAAAAATGATAGCATTCGGGTAGAGGTCAAGGATCCAACCAGATTTACCGCTTCTTCTGGTGTGGTAGAAGGAGGAACTATGGGTCCAGTGAGTAACTTGATTAAAGCATATCTGTGCAGCTGGGAAGATATGAAAAAACCCCATAGAGTGATGTTAGCTTGAGTTTTCTTCAGTTGATTGAGGATCTTGTTCTCCTCGATGGTCATCTCTAGCATAGGAAGGTTTTCAACGCCCTTCCCCTTGTCATTTGCTGGTAGTGAGCTTGGAACCTAGTAATGTCTCCCTGATCTGGTCATGTGATTTACTGAAGAAGGGAAAAACATGAATCCCGTTTCCTCATCAACCTCACGTTGTTCTGCCACCCTATTTATTTCTCCGAGGAGTTCTTCAAATGAGATCATCCCACATATGTTGGCCATTGGGCCAGTTCTTCCAAAATCTCGTTCTTCACTCGAATCTTCGAACTCTTCCCCCCATCCGGTGGTAACAATTTTGTCTTTACCTGTAAAGTCGATGCATTCCACAACTTCAATGGCTTCTTCATACAGGTCCTCCCATTCTGTGGGGATATGTGTGATTGAAGGGACCAAACGTCCTTGTAACTTCAAAGTGTCAAGTAACCCAGTGATACTGCAAATGTTGTTGGTTTGCCCGAATAATCCTGCCATAGTCTCGACAACATCATCTAAGCTGACTTCGTCGGTTGGTACCACCCATTTGTCTAAATCTCGGGCCCATTTCCGTGCTTCCAAGAACAGTGTACTGAATCGCTGGAAATCGATAACCATCTGTGAGGGTAATTTCAGCCCAAACTCTAGGAGTTGGTTTAACACCTCTGATAATTCCATACTTCCATCTTCAGAATGGGCACGGACAGCGATGCATGCTCTGGTAAGGAGTGATAGTGCCTGATCAGCGAGGCTAGTAGGGTGTAGGAGGAAATATGGGCAAATTTGAAGAGGTTTAGGATAGTATATGGGTGTGATTTGAGTTGAGGGATCGAAATATGGGTTTCCTTCCAAGAAGATGGCATTAGTGTGATTTGGGAGTGGGTTGTGAGTGGTGTTTGGCTTAGGATTTGCTGGTGGGGCGATGGTACCCTGGTCAATGAGATCTGGGATTATGTTCCGAAGGTGGAAGCATTGGTCGGTGGTATGGCCAGCAGTTTGGTGAAAGGCGCAATGAGCATCGGTCTTAAAGTTTCTTAGGAGTGCATTTGTCAATGGACGTGGATCCAAAGGTTTGATAAGGTTTCGGCTTAACAGGGCTTGGTAAACTTTGGAGAGGGGAGCATGGAGCTCAGTGTATTCCCTTCGGATGGGGGCAGGGCGAATTTCTGGTGCCCATGATGTGGTTGGTTGAGAGATGTTGATGGTTGAGACTGTAGCACTGGAAGGTTTGTCATACTTTTTAGGGGTGAACTGTCCGGACACCTTCTTCGGTTCAACCTCTGTTTTAATGAGGCTTTCCTCGATTTCCACTCCAGCCTCTTTGAGAGCTCGAAAGTGGGGATAGTATTGTCCTCCCATCGTCGCTCGAATATGGGGCAAGAATTTCTTCTTCACTATGTTGACCTGTTCTTCTTCAGACGACCGATTGTTCATGGTAGCTGCTTGCTCCCTCCACCGGGTTATGAAGTTACTGACTGATTCTCCAGGATTCTGTTTGAGCAGCTCTAAATCACGACGGGTGACCTCAAGGTCTTCATTGTATTTATATTGTGAAATGAATTCTCGGGCTACATCCTCCCAGCTACGAATTCTGGATTCCTCAAGAGATAAGAATCATCGGAGGGCACTATCCTTTAAAGTTTCCTGAAACAATTGGGCCATCACCTCCCCAGAAGCCCCTAGGAGAGTCATGGAACGATGATAACTGCGAATATGAACAATCGGGGGTCCACTCCCTCCTAACTTCTCGATATTTGTCATCTTGAACTTCTCGGGTAACCTCGCTTTAGGATAAAGAGATATGTGGGTGTAGTCCATGTAATTCTAAGATATCATGACTTGGTCAAACTTCTTGGTGATCATCCTGAGATCCTCTTTGACTTTATTCAACTCTTCCTCCTTTGGATCAGCGACCACAAATAGGTTAGCCATAGGCTGGGAAATGTTGGGCATTGGAAGTTGGGCAGGTGACGGCCCATTAGCAGGAGGGGCATGTGGAGCGTGCTGATATTCTTTTGGAACCCATATAGGCTCGGGTGGACCCATAGAACGAGGGAATAGGGCCTCCGGCTCTTGAGGAATAGGAACTTGGTTTCGTTGCATCTCTCGAACCTCAGTTTGGAGGTTGTCAATCTTGGACACGAGCTGAGCTAGGACTGTCGTCAGATCCGGCTGTATGACCGGTACTTGATCTGTATTTTCCATGGAAAGTGGATGGATTCCGGACTCGGAAGAATTAGTAGAGGAACGAATGTAACTTTGGGGTGATTTGACTGAAGACCGAAGCCAGTAGGGATCGAGGCCAAGGGCTTGCGATCGACCTGAGGAGGCGTAGGATGAGATTTATTTTTGAGAAAAAAGGAAGAATTATTTTTGGTTTTTTGATAAAGAAGGGAGAATTTTTTTTGAATTTTTGATAAAGAAGGGAGAAATGTTTTTGGATTTTTGATAAAGAAGGGATAAATGTTTTTGGATACGGGACTCAGCATGATTATTACAATTATTACATTTTCACTTGTATTTAATTCTCCTAAATGCAATGCCGGACGGGACCCTCGACTGGAAAAGTGGGGTTTTTAATATATGCAAAGCTACGGTTTGGACTTGTAACCAGGCTCACGGACAGGGTCCTATTTTAAAAATGCATGAAAATTTGGGCGACAGGCCGACCTGGAATTTTCGCAGAGTTTTGTCTTGAAACCGACAATCTAAAGTGCGTGTCCTAGGTTTGATACCTATATGCGGGTATGCAGTTGGTTGGGTGAATCGACATGGGTTCCCCCCTTTGGCGTGACTTCCACGATATACGTCTTGCTCTTGCGAGCAATCGGTATGTGTGGACAAGCCATTTGATATACCTGAGTGTACGTGAATTACCTGACCATATACCTCGCGGGGACGGTACGTGTGAGAGAGAATTCGATATACTCGACGTACGTGAACGAATTTCCTGCGATATACCTCCCGTCATGACTTCGGTCAAGCGGTACGATGCGGGGGAACCGTTCGATATACGTCGAAGGTACTTGGCCAATGGAAGGGGAGAGTCATATCGCTTAGGCTAACTGCGACCTGCCGGACCAGCGCCCATCACGAAGTGACCCTCCAGTTACTGGGTAAAATTTGGTAAATATCAATCCTCTTTGGTGATGTTGGGTGAATCATGCATGATTCCCTTATTAGTATATTATGATGAGAATGCCTTTCTTGATTATGCCAAACTGGGAGCGAAGTATAAGTACCCCAAAAGGTACACCAGTATGGATGGGTGATGCGTGCAACATGCGGATATATGTGATCTTAGGTGCACGTGGTGTGAAGTGTGCATGGAGAATTTTCTACAAGTGTGTGAACATAAGCATAAGCATGGGATACACATGTAAAAGGGGAACATGCGGATATGGGGGGAAACATAAACAAATATAGCATGCATGTAAATAGAGTCAAACCCACAAACAAATGAATGTCCCTAGCGGAGTCGCCACTGTAGCCATCCTCGATCCCCGCCGTGGAGGAAAGGGATCCTTCGAGCCCCGTGCGTCCCTCTCGGGAGCGCTTCGACCGCCATCGTTTGAGATGTGGTGTAAAAATGTAGAGAGATTCAGAGTCGCCAGTCTATTTTACTCAAAACACACAAAAGAAAAAAGGGAAGCCACCCCGAAGGATGGCATCCAAAGACATACTGGTGCATGCGAAACCAAATGATTCGAGAAGGGTTCAGAGGCTTAGTTACGAAATGGGAAGGTGTTAGGCACCCATTCCTCCCTTTCGGTCTCTCATGGATATTTGCTATTTTCCTTTATATTTCCCCCCGTGATATGTGTGCATGTGTATATATAGAATGGAGGTAGGAATCCTCGACTTGTATCATGGAAAAGATAAAGCGAGTCATCCGTAGGAAGGTATAAGAATAATATTAGAAAGTAAGATTTACGCGATTACCCCTACGTTGGTCGTTATGATGGAACGATAACGCATATGGAGTAATGCGTCACTAAGGGCAAGTATATAGAATATAAGGAAAATGGATTTAGAGAAGATAGAAAATGAGAGAAAAAGTGAGAAAAAGGACTCGAGTCTCGGGTTTTATCCCGATATGCCTACGTAGACTATAAAGGCATCAAAGTCCACGTAGTTCGCATACAAAACGAGAGGTGGGGTTTATCCCATAAATCCAAATGGGGATCTCTTATTTGTGAATGTGTGTGTGTGTGTAGACAAAGTGTTTTATTTGTGAGAAAAGTGTGGAAAATGTGTGAGAATCCCTACTTGGAATTTATGAGCAAACCCTCTTTTTCTTGTTTTTTTGGATTTTTATTTATATGAAAATATGAGATGTGCAATAATACTAAATAAAAAGTATATTTAGGATGTGTGAGATGAGATAATAAAAGTGCTAAGTAAGAAAACGAGTTATTGGTAATTTAAGAGAATTTAAGAGAGAGTTTGAGAAAGTTGGACCTTCTTGAAGATCTTGAGCTTGATCTTGAATGTTGGAGAGAAACCCTTGCACTTGGATGATGATGGAGAGTGGTTAATTCACCAAGTTTGATGAAAAGGATGATGAAAAGTGGAAGTAAAAAAGGGATTTGGAAGTTGAAATCACGCTGCCTTCGAGAGAGGTTTTTGAGATTCGCTGAGAGAGATTTTTATCAGATATGGGCTTTCCTTGAAAATGAGGTAAAGGCATCCTTCTATAGTCTCAAGTCACTACTGATCGGCATAGACCCCTTCCTGCCTATCGGCACCTGCCTGCCGATAGGCAGGGTCTGGAACCTGCCATTTGGCAGTGCCCTTCGGGCTTTTTTAGAAAATCGGCCGTCGAGGGCAAATCATTGGTCAGAATCGCGCACAGGGCATACCGTTGGAAAGGTAATTCAGAGACCTTCGAAAGTTCTTTGGACACTTTGGGTCAAATATGGCTCGAAAGCATTTGTCGGTCCATTAGACAGGGAATCGTTCGGACACAAACGGATCGTTCGTCCGCATGGTAAGTCCAAATTGTGCACGTGGTGGACCGTTGGAAAGGTTAGGATATGTACTTCGACATTCCAAAGAGTTTGACCCAGTTTGGAGAGTTGACTTTGGTAAACTGGGCCCGAGAAGCATTCGGTGACCTCTCGGAGTCAAACGGATCGTTCATTCGCATGGAAAGTCAAAATTGTGCACGAGACGGACCGTTGGAAAGGGTATTTAGTTCCTTTCGAAGATTCATTCAGCCTCGGTTGAGCTGAAGAGTTGACTTAGGTCAAACAGAGCCCGGGAGCGCCCAGTGGCCTATGGGTTAGGTTTCAGACGTAAATGGATCGTTCGTCCGCATGGTAAGTCAGAATCACGCACGAGGCAGACCGTTGGAAAGGGTGTTCAGTGCCCTTCGAAGATTCATTGAGTCTCGGTCAAGATGAAGAGTTTGAATTTTTGGTCAAACTGAGTCGGGGAGTGCCCTATGGCTTCTAGGTCAGTACTCGGGACATTACCTAGGTTTGTAGTGATTAGGGGAGGTACTAGGGGCCTAAGGAGAGTTAGGGGGTAACATAATGGGGTGTATACAATAGTGAGTGAGTATTCTTTTCTGCCATTCATTTCTATGTTGCATTTGTATAAATTCCACTGAGCCTTTCGCTCACTCCCTCCTCTTTGTTACAGAAGGTTGTATGCGGTTCCGTACTTTGAGAGCATTATACAGGTAATATTTACTTGCATTAATGTTAGTAGCTCTGTTTACTTGGCCTTAGGGGCCCTTTACTTGGGTCCCGCATGTAGTTTATTTTATATTGGAATCGCATGCTAAGCAAAGCATAATCTTATTTAATAATAAAATTGGAATAAAACATTATTTAGGTTATTAATTGCACCCTACACTTGACACTCGAATTGGATCAGGGTCGATCCTATAATAACCCTTAAATCTGTTTCGGGGTGTCACACTCCTCGTACTCAGCAACGTTCATACTCTCCTGCTTAAGATTCAGTAATCTCCGCCTCATCTCAGTCTGCACGGCGGATGGGAAATACTTGCGGTCAAACTACGCCCAAAATTACTGAATCGATATGTTGTCCCTCTCCTCCAAAGTGGTGGTGGACTCCCACCACTGCAAAGTGGCTCCCCCTATCTTGAAGGAAGCCAGTAACTGTCTCTGCACATCAGTGCACTAATACATACACAAATGCCTCTGGATATCCTTCTTCCATTGGTTGGCGATCACGATGTCCGAGCTACTCGATAACTCCGGGGGATGCGCCTTAGGAAAGGCATCCCTGACCCTATCCCATGCAGTGGGATGCTGTGCTGGTACTGGCTCTACTGCCTGAACCTGGGGTAGAGCCTGCTGTACCACCACTAATGAGGCATTCATCGCCTGAACAACAATGTCGGCTACTTCAGTTGCATTAATCATTCCCTGAGTCGGAGTTGCTGGCTGCTTGAGCTGGGCATTCCTGTCTCAGGGTACGCATCTCAAATATCTGAAGATGTAAGCGTAAACATAAGAATATAACAGTCCTAAAATATGGCTCTACATCAAAGACGCTAAAATGGAAGCGAAATAAGCGGTACAGATCCAATGGACACTAGAACTTGATGCTCTGATACCACCTGTGACACCCCGGCTAATTAAATACCGGGTGATAAGTCCTTCATTAAATTAAAATCAAGGTGAACGGTTGGTTCATTCTTAGGATCACTATCGCAAAATAAGTATTTTCAATTTAAACACCCTAAATAGTTAAGCTAAGTGTCAAAACAATTTTAAAGTGTTATTATAATTTTATTAAATTCCAAAATGAAAACCCTTTCAAATAATCAACAGTTAAGAAATCATATAAATGCTAAGGATGGCAGTCAACACAAAAGAATTAAACCATCTAGATTAACCAAACCAAGTTAAAGAACCATAAATGAAATCATCCTGACAAGAGTTAACTCCCAATGAGTACTGAATAATGGAAATATAAATAAATACCAATCTCTGACAATCCAAACGGAATAGGAAATCGAGTGACATATGCCCTAACTATGAAGAACTCAAACAAGAACTGAATCAATGAAGAGGTCATCTAAATCAAGGGCCTACAAATCCCACATAAGCTGCATCACGTCCAATCCAAAGAACCTATGCCTGAAGCCCCTCTGGCTGGGCACCTGTTGTAATACATACATATATATACAAGAGAGAAAAATGACAAAAGACAGGTCAGAGCCCGAGTCTAAAATAGTTTAAAAAATAGTTTAGAAAGTATTTAAAATTCTTACCGGCTAATGTAACAACCATGTTAGTATGCGACACTCTCTTGAGAATTCTCACCTCTCATCTAGGGTGCACGCCTACCGTATTACTAAATCTCATAAGTCTATCTAACTTATTCCCCATAAAGTTTTATTTCGAGAATTAACAAGGCTATGATATTTAGTTTAGAGATCAATTTCTTCATAATTTATTACATTACTTAGAATATCTCAGTACCGTTACAAAGTTCCCGAACACTTACTATAAAGTTTGGAGCATTTATTCAATACTTAACTACTTATATGCACATTAGAAAGTTTCTACATACACGTATATATATTAATCACTCATATAATATATACACCATCGGCACCCGACATAAAATTTATGGTGTTGGCATACTCTGCTATCAAGTCCTCGTATCTCTCGTACTAAGGGAAATACTAGCTGGGAATCACTCTCGAACTGTATTAACACTATACACATAAAATGGAGGTGAAGCATAGTTCCAAGTCACTAAGAGGTCAGCACATACCCCTCACATCTCTTAGGATCGTCTGACTATCATTCTTAGATAGCCTGTACCAAGGAATATTATGTTCTAGGGTACAAGTCAATATCCCCCATAAAGGTCCCATCGAGATAAGACTATCCTGACGCGGCAACTTTCGTGATAACAAGTAGCACGGGTATGATTATTCACAATATAGTAGTAAATATATGTACACAGTCACACGGCCATTTATATAGCTACACATTTTCCAATTAGGTTCGCCCAGGTGCCATAATTATTATAAAATTATCTCGCATAAAGGATTCATCTATATTATTCTCAATTATAATCATTTCATACTTACTTCCCATCTCTCGAAGTATTCTCTCTTACTAAATATAATTTCAGTAGGTACACCCTCTGTAACCTACTTGTCTAAGTATTTCACCAGTCTCTCACTTCTTTAATGAACATATGCCCAATTCCCAATGTATGACGAAACCCCCCGTTAACCCATAATTTCATCCCATATAAAATTTCACTCAACGGAGTCTACTTTGACCCTACTGGTCCTCTTCATAACCCATTATACTCTTTAAATGATATTCAAGGGTTCCTACATATTTTATCCGGGTTAAACAAGAAGGGGAAAAATATGCAGTTTTCCAAGAGGGGTCGATCGATCGATCGACACTCTTGGGTCGATCGATCGATCAAGCAGGTATTCCGAATTCTGCCATTGTTAACTACGGGTTTTTTTCTCCAACCTCAACCAAAACTCCATTAACAAACCCCAAACTTCCAAACAAATTTACTACTGGTTACATATACCTATATACATGATTTCCTACGTGAAGCATGTACAAATTCATCAAAAGTATTGAATTAAAGGGGTAATTCATCATAATTATCAAGAACCCTAATTTTACATTGAACATCCATTCTTCTAATTCTTTTTCCATATTTCTCACTTCTAAACCAATACAATTTCATTGTTATTCCTCTACATATGTTGAGATTTCCAGAATATATCTATTTCTTCTAAAACATGTGATTTAAATTCCCTAAATCATCAAATTCTTCCATGAAACATGTGTTTAATAATCCTATTATAACATGGGTGAAACATTAACTAAAAAGAATATCAAGATAGATACTTGCCTGGGATTCAGAGGTCTGATTCGTTGGTCATAAGGATATGGTTGTGTTCCTCCTCTTACGATTTATGCCCCGATGGTTTTAATCTTGAAAGAGGTGCTACGGTTGGTGATCAATTCTTGAAAAGCTCTCTACCTTTCTTCTCTAGTGGTCGTTCTATATTTCTGTGATTGTTAACCTTAAAAGCCTAACTTTAATGGCTGAAATATCTTAGTGAAATTCGTAAGTTTAATTATGCAAAAATACATAATGTCTATAATACCCTCCTGGGATGCCAGTTAGGCCTAAAAGCGTCCCGGGACCCAAACTAAACCCCCATGTACACTTTTCTGACTATCTCGACCCTTCCGAAGACGTTGGCGCACTCCAAATGACCATACGAGCGACTTATAATTTATTCAATTTTTATAATAATAATTTAGTCCCGACACAAATGCGTCCCGACTTAATTTTCCATACTTGTCATATTATTCACTCGTGACAATTTTAATATATTCAATTATACATATTACTTTACCCATTAAGTAATATTCAACAAATTCCTAATACTTACTAACTCTCATCACGCCAGTAAATAATTAAAATAAATTTTTTGATTAATATTAAATTAATATCTCAATTAAATTTAATAAATCCTCAAATTAAAAGCCATAAAAATACGGGGTATTACACATGATCTAAAATTGACTTGAGCAATGTCACTTTGGGTACGTGGATTTCGAGTTGAGATAAGATCGTGGATTTGGATGCATGTTTGTTAGAGTTCGACTCTCATTTTTTAAATCATTTCTTTTCGACTGCTTGTTCTGATCTTGAGATTGGTATCAGCTGGTTGTTATCTTCGGGTATTATTCTTATTTTCTTGGCCCTTAGTTTCATTTTTTTGAAAATATAGTATGAATATTATGTAAATTTAATTTGATGTTTAGTTTTTCTGTTTGATATATAAGTGTTTCATTTGTTTTGGTTGAATTTCAAAGCACTATTTGGATTAATTAATTTATGTAATAATTCTTCAGTTTTACACACTTTATATACAATCTTACTTACATATTGGTGGAGTACATTTATTATTAACAATATAATTATGTTTCTAAAATAACCACAGTAAGAATCTTAAAACATCCTATAATCTAAATTGAGCCTACTCACATTGTACTCGCTAAAAAGGTATCACGTACCATGGAGACCCACATTTTAAATGACATTAGAATGAAATCATTGTCATATTGGGTACTATAATGTATTACAAGTCTATTTAAAAAGGAAGATTGTAGTAAGAAAACTGCAAATATTTTCTGCCCCATTGCTTAAAGGGAAAACAAAAAAAATATAAAAATAAAGTAGAAACAATGAATCGATTAGTTGAATGACTCTAAATAATTATTGGGGCATTTTTTTGTACCCTATTGGTTACTTCATCCTTTCTTATTTTCACCATTAATATGTTAGCGAAATTATATGGTTTGGAATGACAATTAGTCTATCTTATATAATTTAACAAAAAAAGATTTGAGTGGCTCTGCTTTGTCCTTATTTTTTATATATGCTGCTTATAATAATTCCAAACATAAAGTGCATATATACATGTATTCATACCCACTGAGATATAATGTATACAATGTATACAATGCATACATGTATTCATACCCAGTGAGATACAATGTATACATACATGTATTCATTATATTAACATGTATACAATCTATACAGTGATACATTGTATTAACATGTATATAATGTATAAAGTGCATACATACAGGTATTCATACCCACTTAGATACAATGTATATAATGTATACATACATGTATTCATTGTATTAACATGTATACAATGTATACAGTGATGCACAGTATTAATATGTATACAATGTATACAGTGTATACATACAGGTATTTATACCCACTAAGATACAATCCATACATATAAGTATTCATACTCACTGGATTACCCACTGAGATGCATTGTATTAACATGTATGCATTTTTATGTATTTATATTAACAGTAAGGACACAATTTATGTGTGACTACGGTGTCGACAATATTTCAAGCATGAATGAAAGTAAAGTATATAATGACAAAAATTGAGATCAATCTAATTATTTATAATATAAATTGTCTAATTGGTTGTTTAATAATTTAGTTTTTGTTACCCAAGGGTAGAATAATATTTGTTCGGTATGGATAAGTCACGTATGACCAAGCATATATTATCCAAAGAATATATGGATGGGGTTGAAATATTTATAATATTTGTTGAAGATGGCGTGAAGGATTCTTGTTCAATTCGGTGCCCATGAACTAAGTGCAATAACATCTTCAAAATGAGTGTAAATGATATAAGGTATCATTTATACAATAATGAAATTCATCCAAGATACACTGCGTGGAATTGGCACGTGGAAGAAGAAAATAATGGAGAGTCGTCATGTGCAGAATGTGATGAGCCTATCGATGAAGACCATGGAATTAATATTGATGATGTTGTAAACACAACAGATATGGTCCAGGCTTTAAATCAAGACCTCACCGAAGATTATAAATGTTTTTAAAACTTTATTTGAGATGTAGAGAAGCCCTTGTATAAAGTTTGTGGCAAGTATATTGAGTTGGCGATAATAGTGAAACTATTCAATATAAAAGCTAAGAGTGGCTGGTCTGGCAAGAGCTTCTCAGATGTGCTTACGTTATTTGCTGATATGCTCCCAGGCGAAAATAAATTGCCTTTATCTATTAGGGAGAAAATTGTAGTTTTTTTACATTTGGGATGGAGTATCAGAAAATACATGCTTGTCCTAATGATTATATACTTTGTAGAAAAGAGTAAGAAAATGCAATACTAAGTCCTACTTATGGAACATCAGGATATAAAGTCAATAAGAATGTGACTGATGGGGAAAAAAAGGGTGTACGTACAAAAGTACTATTGTACTTTCCACCTATATCAAGATTCAAAAGGTGGTTTCAATTCACACATACAACAAAAGATTTGACGCGGCATGCTAATGGAAGAAAAATTAATGGTCGATTGCGTCATCCAGAAGATTCGCCACAATGGAAGCTAATAGATGAGAAATGGCTCTAATTTGCAAAGGAATCAAGGAACCTTCGATTAGCGATCTCAACAGATGAAATCAATCCATATAATTACCTTAGCACTAGATATAGTTGTTGGCCGATTATGTTGAATACTTACAACATTTTATTAGAGTTATGCATGAAAAAAAGTATACTCAATTAATGATGTTGATATCAGGCCCCACATAACCCTGAATTGACATTGATGTTTACTTGGCACCACTAATTGAGGATCTAAACTTTATGAGGGGAAGGAGTTAGGTCTTATGATGCATAACAATAAGAATATTTTACACTAAGGGTTATTTTGTTGTGGACAATTAATGATTTCCCTGCATATGCGAATTTATCGGGTTTTACTACAAAGGGATATTATGCTTGTCCAATATGAAACGAAGAGACATATTCTTAGAGATTGAAAAATTATGCTAAGTGCATTTATATGGGGCATAGAAGGTATCTTTCACTGGACCATCCGTTTTGAAATAAAAAAGAAGCCTTTAATGGTGAGAAAGAGTTTGGGTCGCCATCTGAACCTTTGAGTGGGGAACAAATATTAGTGAAGGTTGGGGGGATCAAGGTCTCTTGGGGAAAGAATCATGTTACCAGGAAGAAGAGAAAGAAGAAAGGAAGTGTAAAAAATGAAGATGCTACATGTTGGAAGAAGAAGTCAATATTTTTTGAGCTTGAGTATTTAAAACATCTTCCAGTACTACATAACTTGGATGTAATGCATATTGAAAAGAATATTTGTGAGAGTATAATTGGGACTTTACTTAACATTCCGAGGAAAACAAAAGATGGTGTGAAGATTCGTAATGACATCATCGAGATAGGTTTAAGGAAGGAGTTAGAACCACAAGTTAACGAGAAAGGGACTTACCTACCGCTGGCAAGTTACACATTATCTAAAGAGGAAAAAATAATGACATGTGAAACTTTGTGTGATCTTAAGGTCCCGGATGGATACTCTTCGAATTTCAAAAGTCTTGTCTCTATGGAAGATTTAAAATTATACGGTCTCAAATCCCATGACCATCACATTCTAATGCAACAATTGCTTCCTGTTTCTATACGAGGTGTATTACCAAAACATGTGAGATATGTACTTATTAGATTATGCTTTTTTTTCAATGCTCTTTGTGCGAAAGTCGTGGATGTGGAGAAAATAAAGAAAATTCATAAGGATCTTGTGGTCACAATGTGCTTGTTAGAGAAATACTCTCCACTATCATTCTTTGACATTATGATACATCTAATGGTTCATCTTGTGAGAGAAGTCGAACTTTGTGGTATAGTTTTTCTCCGATGGATGTACCCAATTAAGAGGTGAGTATGTTATTTTTTTCCATTATAATCACAGATACATCATGAATGTAGTCTTATCCTTAGTGATTTTCAAGTATATGAAAGTTTTGAAAGATTATATGAGGAACAAAAATTGATTAGAAGGGTGCATTGCCCAATGTTATATACCCGAAGAAGTAATCGAGATTTGCTCAGAGTTCTTATCTAGATTTGAAGCAATTGGAGTTCCTTTTGGTGTGGAAGATGACAGACCTTTGTGGGGTGCTGATATCTTTAAAGTTGACCGTTTGTTATTGAATCAAGCACATCTCCATGTGTTGCATAACACCAATGATGTTCAATCTTAATACAACTCCAATTCTCATTAAACCAAAAGAAGAACAAGATCCATATGTATTCAATTTGAGTCTAGCTCTTTTAAGTCTAAGCTAATATGTGAAAGTTCAGAAAATAGAAATTAAATGATCCTTCTTAATATAAAAAAAAATTGTAGCATATTTCAAAGAAGCAGGCATATTTGATCTGAAGGAGACATTATTAGAAAGAACTTTAACCCTTAATGAAATGTTTGAGATAATTCTTTAAACACACATGTCTGAGTCATCATAATTTTTTTCATTCCTACTGATCCAAACATCCCAAATAATGCAGACAGGTATCACTTTGTGCAGTCACTTAGAAACTTGATTAGAACTTGGATGTAATAACCAAAAAGTGAATAAGGAATGAACATTTGAAGATGAAACATTAATTCCTAGTATAGAGATGAAGAATTTCCATATTCTTGAAGCTATAGGACCTATAAGGAATAAATGATAAACTGATTCTTCAGCTTTATAGCAGCCATCTTTATAGTAGCACCTACAAATAGATGCAAGGTGAATGCCTCAATGCTTAATGTTACTGTCCATAGGCAAAACATTACATAGGGCATCCCAGGTACTGAATTGGGATTGTAGAATTTTTAAAAGAAGTTATCTGAGCTATAGATGAAATTATACTAAGGCGGACTTTGGAGCTAAGACAGAAACTACTTTTGTCTTTGTTTACTAGCTGTCCAGACTCATCTCCATACTCAGTCAACAAGGACATATTAATTGTACCATTATTTGGTCATGAATACTAAATATAAATTATTTTGACTATTTTGCCTTTATTATTTGTATAGATAAAATAGAATCAGTATGTCAAATTTCAGTTTGAATGCAAAAAATATTCTTGTGCTACCAATTATCTTTATCAGTACATAACTGTGTGCACTAATAGTGAAAGGAGTTTGAGTGCATTGTGGTGTAATCTAGCATCTGAGATTTTGATGCAAAACTGGTATATTGCACTCGAAGAACTGAACTATTTGAAGGAAATTATTAACTCTATGGTTCTTGTCAACATTCCTTCTTTGTATTGTTATTTCCTACCTTCACCTATTCAATTAGGATTAGTATGCATGATCTTAAGTATCCTCAAACAGTCTATCATCACTTCCTATTACTAACATTTTAGTGCATGCGACATCTCTTAATATATGTCTCAAGAAGATTGAAACATTCATAGTCTTGCATATGAATGTTATTCTTCATAGTCTTGTGCGATACCAATAGGCTTCTTTTAAATGAACTAATATTATGTCGATTGTGGACATTGAGTTATTATTAAATGAACTATTGTGGATTTTGGTGTCCCTACCTTTTATAAATCCACCTTGATTTTGAAAAATAATATTTGGGAGGATTTTAGTAAGTCTAATGGCAATGATCATAGTAAAAGTTCTATTAAAAAATTTAAATTAACTTATTGGTCGCATTTAAGAGAATAAGAAAGATTCAAAGCGAAAGGCGAGGGAAGTACACGTTTAATCATCGCTTAAGCAAAAAAGGATATGTTGGTCTTATTGCGGAGATGGTATGTTTTAGTAAATGAAATTTCTTATTGCTTATTACGATAAGATGTAGTAAGAAATTAGAATTAGCATAGTCTTTTATGTGATTTTTATTTATAGAAAAGAGAAATGGGTCCTTCCTTTAAAGAAGATTGAATTTTCTTATGGTGAAAGCTCGTGAGAAAAAAGGTGATCATTATATAGATGATGACATGAAAGCAGTGGTTGAAAAAATAGTGAGTTTGCATATGTAAACCCCATAAATATTTGTAACATTTTTATGACTAACTTGGATTTATTGTATGATTTTTTTAGATTCCATTACAAGAGCAAGCTGAGGATGGAAGCCTATTTATTAAAGGAAGTGTCGACGTCCTTACAATAGCGTTGGGTAGTCCCGAGCACTCTGGTCGGGTTAGATGTGTAAGTTTTGGGGTTACTCTGACAACATATTTTAAACTCCCGAGGTGCGGATAGAAAATATATACAAATGAATTAGAGGAGAAATATAAAGATAGGTGCAAAAGAAACAAAGAATTGGAGTAAGATTGAAGGAGTTAGAGAAAAAAAAATTACAACTCCCTCATCAGATGAGATTGCCTCAAATGTAGATAAAAGTGAGTCACTTCATTCAAATTTAATTAAAAAATGGAAATATTTATCTTGTTTAGAAAAAAAATTATATTTGTAAATATTTTGTATAATTTTGATTCTACTCATAGCTCCAAGTTGATGGTGATCCAAAGAATAAGACAACAATAATGCACCTTAAATTTAATACTGAAAAGGTATCATCCATGGCTCAATATTTTACGCATCAATTTTTTTAAGACAATACTCTGGTTATTATAAATTTTATTTTCTATAATTTATTACCATAGATTAAAGCTAATGGAAATCCAAAGATTCCAACACCAGGGCCATGTTCCACGTCTAATATTGTGCAGGTATTAACCACGACTTATTTTTTTCTTAAAAAAATTATATTAGAAAACTTTGAATTTTTAAAAAATATTTTTTCTATCATTTATGATCATAGCCCAAAGCTCATGGAAACCAAACGATTCAATCAACAAAGCCACATCCCACATCTAATAATGGAAACGTATTATCATGGCTCAAACTTTTACACTTCAAATATTTATTTGAGTAAAATACTTCGGTTATGATAATGCGTTCTTTGTATCATTCTGTCATGGATTGTCATAGCTCAAAGTTGATGGAAAACCTAACGATTTAATGAACAAAGCCACATCCCACATCTAATATTGGAAAGGTATCATCATGGCTCAAACTTTTATGCTTCAAATATTTATTTGAGTAAAATACTTTGTTTATGATAATGTGTTCTTTCTATCATTCTATCATGGATTATCATAGCTCAAAGATGATGAAAACACTCAAACCACATGGCCACATTCCACATCTAATATTGGAAATGTATCACTCGTGACTTAGTACTTTTTTATGTTAATATATATATATATATATATATATATATAAGTACTCTTATTGTTATATAGTTTTTTTGTTCTAAATTTGACTATTATATAATTGGATTGTGTAGGGCACACAATGTAGATTGGCAATTGAAATAAAAACCAATATTGTTGCAGGAGGGTTGGTGTTTGAGAAGGAAGGTTTAAATGAGAAACTTCACAATACTCCTCTTGGCGAAGATAATGTTCGTGTATCCATCAATAAAATATTTTCTCCAGAGGCCTATCTACCTATTCTATTTACCAGTGAATTGATTCTAATTAGAGATGCACTCAATTCACTTGTTGTTTGGATGAAGGATTTTGTACTACTTGGTGTTGAGGTAAAATATTTTCGAGCATTAATTTTATATTGCATTAAATATGGAATTAAATGATGTTGTGTTTGTTTATTATCCAAAATAGGAAAAAAGAAGAATCGTGTCAGTGAGAAATAATAAAGTGAGAAATCGGGCGGTGGTCATGTTATGGTTTTTTCCTTCACACAAACATTAAAAAAATATGAAGTCAAATCAGATTACGATTAAATTTATGAAGGAAATATTTGGAGATGATAATCTCGAGACATTTGTCTTCAATAATGACTTGTTTGAGTTTTGTGCAATGAAAACCAGAGATGTGACAAAATTATTGTTCCATACATGAGGTATGAGATTAAAATTCTTTTCAATCACTCACTAATTTTTCCATAACATTTGTTTATTTTCTTATGTAGGCACTTATATGATAAGTTTCCAATCTCTCGAGTATTAAATTTATCAATCCTTTATTCATTAGTGATACCTCCGATGTGAATCTATCTCAATTTCTCACTAAAATATTGGAACATGCAAGCAGAAATCATATATATTTTGTTCCTTACTACATTCAAGAAATGTGATTATTTATTGATATTGTTACATTTTAATATTTTGACTATTAATTATTTATACATAATGTATTCTTGTTATACTTATTCTTTTGTAGTTCTCAATGGGTTTTGATTGTCATTGATTGCTCTTCGATAACTATTTTGATTGGACCCTCCATGTCACCCAAGCGATGAAGCAACTAAGTTCTATTTAAATGTATAAGTAAAATTTCATCTCTACTTTGGTCGAGTGTAATGAATCATTCACAATTAATCATAAAATTCTTGTCTTGTAGTGGGCTCATTACATTTGCTCTTGATGGAAATAAATGACCCGCAATACCACATTGGAAGGATGAAAGGTAAATAAATATTAGTAATATTGTAATATTTCTTCCCTCACTTCCTATTACTAACATTTTAGTGCTTATGTCATTTAGTGACCTAAACAACCTACGAACGTTGAGTGCAGATAATATGTGATGAAATATATCAAAGAATTAATAGGGAGTCCTTCGAAGTTTATTGATTTAAAGATAATTAACTAATTTATTTTTACCTCTTAATATATGTCTCAAAAACTCATCATTTATTATTGTATTGTTTAAGATGAGCATGCTATCTAAGAAAGAGACATACACAAAGGATGAGATTCGTGATGTACGAGTTAATTTCATTCAGTTCATTTTAAGGCACCTTAAAGCATAATAAGTCTCCCCCTCTCCATCATAGGCATGATTTTTATTTGAACCAACTAATGGTATTATGTAGTTATTTCGGTTTTATGGATTTTCATAAAATAGTTTCTTGTTGCAAGTGATCATAATATTTTCTTTATTTTTTTGTAGGTTTATGGAAAGTGGTTTTGTAAAGAAAGAATGGAGTGGGCATTTGGGGTGGAATGTCGAGGACACATTTGGTTTATATTAGTTTATTTGAGATGGAAATGTTTAGTTTTAACTTATTTTGGATGGAAATGCAATTGGAACAACTACTTTTTTGAATGTATGTATTACTTTGGCAAGAGAATTTTTGGATGTATATATTAATAGAACAACTTTTGGAAGTAGATATTGGCATGACATGTAGGTAGGAAAACTTTTGGATGTAGATATTAGCATGACCACTTTTGAATATATATATGGATATGACCAGTTAGAATTGATTTTGAGAACATTTGTGTTGATTTTATTTCGTAGGACAACTTTCGAATGTAATACATGGATATTTATTCAAGTGAAGTGTCCTATAAAAAACATATTTAGGACCCTTTTGGGCGAGTGATAACTATTGAGGGAATTTTTTGCAACCCTTGTAAATAACGCATCTTAAATTTTTTTACTTTTAAAACGTTTTTTAATTGTTTGCAACCCTTGTAAATAATGCGTATTAAAAGCCTCTATTTTTTAAGACGTTGTTTTGAATTATTTTATGACAGTGGTTTTTAAGACGCTTTTGATTATGATTAAAAGTGATGTATATAGCTTTTTATGACACTTTTTAGCCATTGTAAATATAGTTTTTTTCTTCTAGTAATCGCACCCAAAATTCCTGAATGGTCATTAAATCCATTGTCTTTTCTATGGTATTAGACTCCCACCACTATAGAGCTTCCCCGACTAGATTCAACGTAGCTAGTAATTTTTTTTAGTGTCGTTTCACTCCACCATATGAAAATGCCTCTCGATGTCTTTCTTCCATTGGCTAGATGCAATCACTTTCGCACTCCATTGGAACTCCGAAAGATAGCCCTTTTGGAAGGACTCTCTAACTCTGTTCCACATCGATGGCATTGGGTGGGCCTAAACGACTAGTGTCACTTGTTGTTATCGATGTGGATGGTAAAACTTTTGTGCCATGGAAGTCATTGTAGCATTAACCTCCTGCACAATAATGGTGGCAACCTCTGCAACTATCCTCCGACTGAGCCTCTCCTCCTGTGGCCCTCCTAGCGTCCTAGGCTGGCTATCCCCTCCTGTTGGTTGGAATTTGAAACATAACTGAAATTGTATGAGATCCACTTCCACTATATATACTATAGCAGAAGAACTTAGAATCTCAATATTAATCAATAGTCTTAAGCATATGGCTCTACATCAGACAAATGCAGCGCTAAAAACGTAGTGAAATCGCACAGATTCTAAGGACACTAGATCCTGATGCTCTGATACCATCTGTGACACCTCTCCTATTCTAATAACGAGTGATTAATCCTCTACTAAAATAAAATAGGAATCTCAGTATTGTTCATTCTCAGCGTCACTGTCGAAATCCAATTAATTAACTAATAATATATTAAGTTCGGAGCCAATTTTTTAAAAATTTATTAACATGCTTTAATAAATCATTCAACCATATTAAAATAAGCATACATAGTGACTGAAGCATAAAAACACTGATAGCATAAATCATAAGCCCAATAAACCATCGGCATCCCCACGATAATAATCCAAATGTTTATCGAAATTCCGTAAATAAAATCTCATAATAAAACTGTCTATCTGTGGATGACATGACCAAGAGAAAACTAAAATAATATCCTAACTCGAAATAATGGAAGTAGGAGTCTACTCAAATATTGAATGAATCCACAACTACTGCATCATTGTCTTATAGGAATGACAAGCTAACCCTGGCATCCTTATAGCTGAGCACCCAGAAGGTTTTGAAAATATTTTCGATATGGGTCAATGCCCCAAACATTTTAAAAACAGTTCCAAGTATTTAAATTCATTAATAAATAGTAGTAAAAATTACTTATGTTCATTTGGTCTCGCACTTACATGATATTATTATCGCCCTTCATTTATAGTGCACACCTAACACATGTATTTTAATTTCCTAGTTATGCTACCCCGCATAACTAGTCTAGTCATTCTTAACGTAGTCCACTATGCTAAAAAACTAGCATAATTGTGCTACAAGTATTATACTTTACTTTATTTATTAAATAGCTGTCACATAATCTATAGCGTACTATTTCTTAATTTTATATTCATACATTACATAGTCAACGCAACACATACACTAGGTATAATTTAATGTTCACATAATAATTTGACTACACATATACATATAACACTCTGTTATACGTAGATACATATCATCCTTGAGATGGCCTCCCAGATGCATTCCCTAGTATGTTATCAAGCTCCAAGTACGTCACATACCACTCTGAGGCCACCCGGTTGCAAACTCAACACCGATCCCAAATTGTAAACACATACTGGAGGCGGTCCTCGACATGCATTCATTGGTCATAATCATACAACATTACTGTAATCGGACTCAAAACTCACCTACAGTGGTCATACAACAATATTATGACCTAGGAAAATGATCCAGCACCTGCAGATCATTGCCAGGATGGACTGCCCACTACGTGCAGCCTCAAACGATAGCATAACTAGAGTAGGTATGTTCACATAGAAATCAATCACACACACACACACAAAGATATATATATATATATATATATATATATATATATATATATATATATATATACTGGTTTCACTCGGTATGTATATATATAAAATAGGCTAAAGTGCATAATGCCTCTTGTAGCACTAGCCCACCAATCCCGAGTTTATCCCGACTTCTCCATTTTTGCCAAGTGTAAAGGTAAAAATGCTCTGACACTACGGAAGGCTCTGATACCAATTTTGAGAATGAAAAAATAAATGTGCTCAGCAAGGATGGTCACAAACAAAAATTCTATTTGTAATTTTTCAAATTAAAACCTAACTAACCTTACCTGTGAAAATCGATTTGCCATGTTTTATATTTTTACTATAAACATTCATCTAAATGATAAAATAGATAAATAAAACATGTAATCACGCGACAAATAAGGAAAAATCCCCTTTTTAGGGAAAAACCTATATTTCCTCACTTTAGAGAATTTTACAAGATAGTCGAGTTCCAAAGTACTTGATATCAACAACAAGTATAATACGCAGTCTTTGCAGAACCTCTAAAGAATACTCCTCAATCTTGAGCAGTCCACGGGTGGCGGTCCACTCTCGGTATCCACTGATCAGCCTTCAGCTTCAGCTGTGATCACTCGTGTCACAAGGTAAGCCATATATAATCCTCTCCACAAAGATGCATGAAAATATACTAAAATATCTAGGGTTTCTAAACGATTCGTAAAAACTATTTTGGGATGCAAAGTTGTGAAAGTGTTTTTGTAACATAAAAAGTGAAAACTTTTTCAACAGATATGCAGGAGATATTTTGGCAAAAGTCTTACAAAATTTGGAGTCAAAATAAGTATTTATAAACGTAGCATAAATTTCAAGGTGACGGTTCGTTCGAATGAATGTGAGGCTCCTTCGAACGGGAATAATATCTCATTAAAATGAAACAGGAGTTCGTTTCAACAATAAGGCTATCACGTTTGAACTATCTCCAAACAATGTGAAATAGTACACCCTAGTTAGATGTAGAGATCAAACGATGCTTCTAACAAGAAGGTGAAGTCATTCGAAGAAGAAACGAATCTCGTTTGAATGATATTAAAAAAAAATATTTTAAAAACTTTAAAAAATACGAGTCTCATTTTCAATAAAAAAAATAACCATCCCAAATAACTTTATGAATAGTTTCTAACTCCTAAAATCTTTATACCTTTATGGGATGTTGAGGAGTTTTGAACTTAGAGATGTTGGTATTCGGTTCGACGAGTCAGTGCAAGTCAATTTGTAACGAGATATGCTGAATATGACAAAAATGCAAATAACGCACATAAAAATCCTAAGCTAAAATATTTTCTCTTACAAATCTCCCCCTTTGGATATTCCACAGACAAACTAACGAAAACCCAAATTACAAAAAAATTTCCCTTTAAGATAAAAATTCTAATACCTTTCATCAACCCCAAAAATGGAATGGCATAGAATAATAAGCTTTGTCTTCAATCTTCACCTGTTATTATCTTTGAAACTTTGTTTTCATTCGATGGTGAAACATGATCTTCCGTAAGTTCCTACACACATGAGCCAAAGAAAATATCCCATAATGCATCGAGTTTGAAATAGAAGACAAAACTCATAAAACTTCTCCCTAATAAATCAAACTCATCAAATCTCTTCCGTAATTTGTTCTCTCCCTTTTTGTCTAAAATACACAAAGGAGTAGAAACTAAACATGAAGAATAAAGCATCACATAGAATAAGTAAGATATCATCACAAGGATATATAAACAACGCATCTGTAATGATAATCTCAAAGGCATCACCCAATATTTTTTGAATTTTTTTTGAATTATTTCCAAAAAAGTGTAAACTTAACAAATACAACACGATCCCATATATAATATATGTAAAATATACCAAAACAAATTCGCCAAACATACATAAGTATAAACAACCACAAAACTCGACACAAAACACATAAGCTTTACACACTAACATAGTATCGATATGTCAAAACATGCTGGATGGAATGAAATGGCATGAACTATATACAAAAAAATTATGACCTAAACACTCAAATATGTTTAAGAATTTCTAATTCATTACAAAACTTTATCAAACTAAACTTTTTTCTCAAGTGATAAGATAAAGTGAAATTCAATGAACAAACAAGCATAATGCACACATGCCTAGAATATTAATGATTTACAAATCAATAGTGTTATGGCAAAATAAGTATAAATAGGATTCATTTTGCAAACCCATTGATCTTGAACTAAACTCCTTCAAAAGATAAACATATTTTTTCTTTTTTTTTTCTTTCTTTTGAAGTGATTTCTTTTGAATATTCAATCCAACTTAAATTGTGTTGGCCCCTTTTTGGCAATTTTTCTGTTTTTATTTCCTTTAATCTTTTACTTGGATCTTGCCAATGGTGGTTTTTCCACAAATACTTTTATCTTTTGTAGCCCTTTCCCGTGCACGCTCATAATGTTTCAATACAAAACAAAATCTCTCACGGACAACGGTTGTAACATGTACAAATTCCCCATAGTTACAAAAATATGTAGATGACAAAATTGATGAGAGAACATCTCACAAATCTCAAATATACATGTAACATTTAAAAAACTCGTGCATGTGTGTGCGGAGGCATATACAAAGTCGAATCCATAAAGAAAATCACGTTTGAAATGACTCCATGTAAACATGACTATGAACAATCTAAGTATCCAGAATCATAAAAAAATGTCCAACAATATGAAAACTATGGAGTGAATTGGATTCAAACAAACCAATATGCCACACCAAATGTGTAACACTAAAATACACAAAAATAAAAAATCTTTTTCTATTTTTTAAAAAATTTATCAAAATAAAATATTTCTGATTTTTGCAATAAGCCTCAATAAAAGAAAAATATAATACAAAAGATACACATATCATCAAACTAAAAAACACATATCATGAAGTACAACTAGAGTATAATAAACAAAATCGTGCAAGAAATCATCCATAAGATATAGCATGTGAATGCATCATTTGTAATCACATGAGAATCAACCAACCTAGCATTTAGCGTCTACAAAATAATTTTCCTAACCTAAATAGATGTATAGCTCACGTGTCGGGATTTGGAGACCAAGGAGACAGTAGACCTAAATTTTCTAGGCTCCTTTCTCAAAGCATAACAGAAACGCCTAAGGTGACCTTTCCGACCATAGTGTGTACACATGCAGATGATAGGATGAACTAGACCTTTTGGTTGACCTTTTCAAACACCCTGGGATGTGGTTGACCCTTTAAAACAAACAATGGTCTTGGCTTTGACACATGAAGCATTACAACTATGGGAGCCAGTACCATTACTACAAACACTACTAGAGTTTTTAAATCATATTTTAACTTTAAAATTTTAGACTTAAGCAAAGAATTTGACTCTTCAAGTTTTAGGGTTCCTTCTTTAAATTTTCAAGCATTCCTAAAAGGTTATCTCGCTTCCCCCTAAATGCCAGAGAACTTATCCCTATGAGTCATCTCACGTGCTTTCAAATCATTAATTAATTTATCATTATCCTCATTATCACATATACTAGCCCTAGATATTTTAAAGTCTTCTAATTATTTTTCTAAAAATTGGACTCAATCATCACTCTCTTTCTTGGACAATTCTAAATTTTCAAATCACGATTTATGTCCACAAGTTTCTCACGAAAAAAATCTCTTTGAGTTTGAATAGTTTGCAAAAGTTTTATTGCTACTTTAAAACTAAAATTTTCTTTTTCAAGAGTTTTAATTCTTTTAGAAAACTTCAAATTCAAGCGAGATAAATTTTTACTATTGTTATCCATCAAGAGAAAAAATCAAACCCATGAGAGAAGGATAAATAACCACCCTAATCGGGACTAAACAAGGATCTACACAATAAATTAGTGCAACCCGATTTGATACCAATTGTAAAGGTAAAAATTCTCTAAAGTCACTTTAACAGAGTGGAAGGCTCTGATACCAATTTTGAGAATGCAAATGTTCCCGACAAGGATGGTCACAAATAAAAATTTATTTATTTAATTTTTCAAATTAAAACCCAATTAGACTTTTCTTATAAAAATTGATTTGCCTACTTTTATGTTTTTATCTTAAATATGCATCTAGATGATAAAATAGACAAATAAAACATGTAATCACACGAAACATAAGGAAAAATCCCTTTTCAGGGAAAAACCTATATTTCAACACTTCAAAGAATTTTACAAGATAGTCGACTTACAAGCTACTTGATATCACGTACAAGTGTAAGGCACAGTCTTCGCAAAACCTTTAAATAATGCTCCTCAATCCTGAGCAGTCCATAGGCGGTGGTCCTCACTCGGTATCAAACGATCAGCCTTCGGCTTTAGTCATGATCACTCGGGTCACAAGCTCAGTCTTAGAGAATCCTCTATACAAAGATATATGCAAATATACGAAACATTCTAGCGTTTCAAAACGATTCACAAAAATTATTTGGGGATGAATAGTTATGAATTAAAAGTGTATTTGTAATACAAAAAATGAAATTTTGCAATAGATATGCAACAAAAGTCTTACGAAATTTGGAGTCAAAATAGGTATTTATAAATGCGATGCAAATTTTGAGGTGACAGCTCATTCGAACGCGAATAACATCTCGTTAGAACAAAACATGAGACGTCCTTAAATGATGTGAAATAGTACGCCCTCGTTAGATGCTCGTTAGATATAAAGATCAAATGATGCTTTGAATGAGAAGGTAAAGTCGTTCAAACGAGAAACGAATCTTGTTTGAACGAGGTTCAAAATAAAAAAAAATATTTTAAAAACTTTAAAAAATATCAGCCTCATTTTTCAATAACAAAATAAACATCACAAATAACTTTATGAATAGTTTCAAACTCCCAAAATATTTATACCTTTAATGATGAATTAGAGTCTTGAACTTGGAGATGTTGGTGTTCGGTTCGATGAGTCAGGGCGAGTTGGTTTGTAACGGAATACGTCAAGTATGCCAAAGTGTAAATAAAACAAATAAAAAGCCTAAGATAAAATATTTGCACTTACATCAAGTATTCACTTACTTATGTTTAACTCCTTAACTTCATGTTTCTGGTCAACATGTTATTCTACCTAGGCACTTAACATAGCCATCCTGAAATCCTAACCCAATTTCTGATTTTTTTTCGTGATCATTTACTCGCTTAGTCACGTTTTTCCTTACACAGAATCTATCGCTGGTTAGCCAACAACACTTCCTAAGTCTCCTAGGAATAGGTTAATATGATTTTTAGAAATTCCTCCCATGAGCTCCCTTTAAATAGGTAAAAAAATATAAGAATCCTTATCGCATTAGAATTCTTAAAAATCACAAATTCGCACAAATTTAATATTCTGACATATTTAACACCTTTACTAAAATCAGTATTACTCCCGCTACAGAAGTCCAAATGCCCAATTCTAAGATAATTGTAAAGTTACTATCCATACGTTTCTTTACATCTATGTTTCATAGTCTAATTCAAAGTACAAATAAAATGGCATGCATTTGAAGTGACATCGAAATTTGCAAAAATTAATTTTTTTGACAAATTAAACACCTTTAACTAAAATGGCTATTACTCCCGCCAGAGAAGTCCAAATAATCTGATTCAGATCTCATTGGACAGCGAAGAATAACATATTTCTTTAAACCTATGACTCATGGTCTAACTCAAAGTATAAATGAAATGACATGCGTTTGAAGTGACGTTAAAATTTCTGATAAATTCTTTAATTAAATCAATAAATCATGCAATATTAAACCCTAGTCTGAAGATTTGATCTTTTCTTCTTAAATCATTCAAAAATCTATCTCTTTTTTATCAATTTATATTATATTTAATATATAATTATCATTGGATTCATCTTCAATGATTTCTTTAATCAAAACCCAAATTTGCATGGTTTTCCAATCCTAAAAATTGTGTTCTTCCTTCACCGATTTAGCATGAATATTTGAAACTGCAAATAACATTATAGAAATTTAAATATTTGCCTTGAGAGTGATGAATTTTTGAGATTTTTTTCCTGAGCTCTTCTCTTGGTAATGATCTTCAACCTGGATGAACTTGATCTCTAACCTGGATCCCTTTTTCTTCACTTTTCTCCATTTTCTTCTTTGTTCTCTATTTTCTCAAAATCCTAGCCTTTTGAATGGTTTGATAGCTATCCCTTATATCCACCTTTCTTAAATATAAAACTAAACACTATAAATCCCGAAATTGAGTCAACTCTTATATGTAAAATGGCCCGTATACCCTTTTACGGCTCCATTTAGCCTTAAAAGTCCACGAAACCCAATCCTAAATCCAAGGTACCTATTTCCGACTATTTTGACCCATTCTGGATCATTGGCGTACTACAAAATACCATTCGAGTTAGCTAACATTAATTTCCATTTTGAAAAACCTTACTAAGTTGTTTAACACAAGTTAAAATAGTTAAGTAAGTTCCAAATTACTTTATGAGGAAACTCTTGTAGAAAATATGAACAAGTTATTTTCGTTTCTTGAAAATAGGTTTAAGAATAAACCTAACTCTGTGTAGAAAAATTATTAATGAAGAAATAAAAAACACACACGAGAGACGGTATTTATTACATGGTAATACCCCAAAATTAGGGGAAACGTCCACGGTGACCTCTACGCCACAGAATAAAACATATCCACTATAATAAAACAATATGTATATGATTACAAGGAATAATCATGCATTAAAGATCCTAAATCTAAGATTAGAAATATACCTACACGAGTTCCCCTCTCAAAGGTATATCTGATCTGGCTTTGACCTTCCTAGTAGCTTCTTTGCCTTTCACCTTGTTCCTTGTTTGCAGTGGCTCAAACAACTCAAAAAATATCAAATGAACCACACTTACTAGGTGTCCGTGTGAGAGTGTTATGATAGTTATGTGATTACAACTACATGTAATATGCAGCTCACACATCTCAAGATTTATATAATTACATCCTAAAAAACTACATAGAAACTATATGATATGTAGAGAGTTCAAACTTCTTGAAAATTAGACTTCAAAATAATTTTAGAGATCTGACAAAATCTTTCGAAAAAAATATCAAAGGTCTCAAAATTTATTCATATACGAACTAATTTCACAAAGTATAAAACTTAAAATTCTTCAAACACTATAACCATATCTGAGATTGAAACATTGTTTGAAGTCTCTTTTTTAAAATATTTGAAATGGAGAATGGATATAAGAAAATATACAGTTATAACACAAGATCTAACGGAAAATAGTATCAGAAACTCTAATATACTAAGTGATATAGATTTCTCAGCTAATCTGATAATTTCTAGGTAGAAATGTAAGATCTACACAACGAGAATGGGTTCCTAAGAGAAATAATAATTAAAGAGGTTCTTCAATAGAATTTCTAACTCTCAAAAATAGAGGTTTTCTGATTTGGGTAACACAAGTAAAAAGGTGCTTGGTTTGTGAGAAACCCAAAGGATTTGTATTATAGACGACTAGTTTCTCTCTCTCTCTCTCTCTCTCTCTCTCTCTCTCTCTCTCTCTCTCTCTCTCTCTTTACCCTTTATATTTTCTCTATTTTCTCTCACTCTTCTCTCTTTTTTTCTCTCATATAAGATGAATGGAAAAAGTCTTCTAAAGGCTAACCAAGGGTACATATTTATACTGTCCATGAAAGGAGCTAGATGTTCGAAGAGAATTAAGGGATGTGATCAATTTGACGGTTCAAACTCTTAATCTAAGGGTTGACAATGAACGATTCTTTCTCTAACTCTTATTGGCCCTAATGATGTCACATGGATTAGTTCTAAACACATGCAGATCGTTAATGAAATTAGATCTAAGGGATAATAATGGATCTCAAAATTATGAGAGGCAACACAAACCCAACCAACCAGAACCAAACACGTGGAGAAACAATGTTGGATGAAAAACGCATGTTTTTGAACTTATTAAATTCCAAATTATTACCATAAAATTCTTTGCCGATTTTGTATTCTACTGTGGCATATTTTTAAGGAATAAAGATATTTTAATTTTGAGCCCAACACTTTAAAAACACGATTTTAATTATTTTAAAAATCATTTTAAATGATTTAAAAAATGTTAAAAAATAGTTTTAAATTTTTATAAAAGTTCCTAAAAATATGTAAACACTTATGCACATACTTTTATACCCATATTCATGATTTGTGTCCTATAGTGTGTTCAGGTATTAAGAATACTTCCCTTTTTGGTAGATATGTTGTTTTTGAACTGGATGATATTTGTTGATGAAGATTGTATACCTTAGAAGGGATGATCAAAAGAATCTAACCTATTTTATCATCATATCCAAACTAGTTGAAACTCCTATATGGTATAGACTTAAGTGAGTCAACCATATAGTGTGTTCTCAATCTCCCCCTTTGCATATTGGAGACAAAATTCCCTTGAGTAACATGTACTCATGGGTAAAATAAAAATAATAGATTTCCTATACAAAAGAGATATCTACCCATTCCCATCCTAGAACCAAAAATAAGGGGAAAAAATACATAACTCAACTATCATACAGACCATTACACAAAAGCTATGAAATCCGCACAAAATGGAGTCTGAAATGCCTAAAATAAAACACTTAAGATGGAACATTAGTTGAGTCAAGATCGAGAATAATATATCTAGTTACTCTTGTAATTCTCCCCCAATTTTTCTCAAATATACAATGCGGTAAAAATATGCAAAAAATTATTTATTGACGATGTAAATCATTATATCCACCTAAAATACACAACGGGTCACCTTAAGGTTCTTCTACATAAAATAGAGATAGGTGGTGTCTTTTTTTTGTTTATTAAACGACCATGACCTATATCCTCAAAGACCAATTATAAACATGAAAGTAAGCGGATGATATGATAATAGGTGATAGAGATTTTTTCAGTAATTATCATACTAATGGATTTTATTAAGGATTCAAATAGTAAATTATCCAAAGGTTTAGTGAATAAGTCATGTAGTTATTGTTCACTAGGTAAATAGTTTATTTTCAATTCTTTAGATTCAATTAATTCTCGTATGAAATGATGTCTTATCTTAATATGTTTAGTACGAGAATGTTGAACAAGATTGTTAGAGATATTTATCGCACTTTGATTATCACAGTATAAATTTATCTTTTCTTCTTTAATGCCACAGTCACTAAGCATTTGCTTTATCCACATTAATTAAGCGTAATAGCTTTTTGCTGCTATATATTCTGATTTTGTTGTGGAAAGCGAAGTTCGGTTTTGCTTTTTACTGCTCCATCCTACTAAGTTATTACCTATATAATAACAAGCACCTGATGTACTTTTGCTATTATTAGAACACCCAACCCAATCGGCGTTGGTGTATCCTATAATTATGCTAGAGGAATCATTTGTGTACCATATACCTAGGTTTATTATCCCTTTAACATATTTGATTATACACTTAACACATAAAAGGTTACTTTCCTTAGGCACACTTTGGTAACGAGCACAAACACACACATCATATCATAATATCAGGTCGTAAGGTCGTTAAGTACAACATGATACCTATCATACTTCTATATAGGGTAGGATCTATAGGTTTCCCATGTTTATCTTTGGATTTGTAGAAGTACTCATGGGAGTCCTAGCAGCCTTGGCATTATTTAAATCGAACTTTTTCACTAACTCTATTACGTACTTAGGTTGTGATATGTATAACCAATCATTTTTTTTCTTTACTTGAAGTCCCAAGAAATATTGATGCTCCCCCATAAGCTACATTTGGAATTCCCTGTGTATAATATTAGAAAACTCTTTAACCTCATACAGGGAAGCATAACCAAAATTAATGGCGTCAAAGTAAACCTAAGCTATTAAGACTTGTTTGTTCAATTTTTTAATAAATAATGTCTGATCATTTCCACCACGTTGAAAACCATTATTGATAAGAAAGGTCGACAGACATTCATACTAGGCCCTAGGGGCTTACTTTAAACTGTATAATGCCTTTTTCAATCTATAAACATGGTTTGGGTAATGAGGATCAATAAATCCTTTTGGCAGTTTAACATAGGTCTCCTCTGTTAAAATACCATTTAAAAGGAGGATTTTACATCCATTTGATGAAGTGTCAATCGTAGGCGATAAGATATTGCCAAGAGTAAGAGAACAAACTCAAGGCGAGTGACCGGGGCAAAGTTCTCCTCAAAATATATTCCTTCAACTTGAGAGTAGCCCTGGGAAACTAATCTAATTATCATCCCAGATTCATTTGTTTTGTTTTTAAAAGTCCAGCAACTATTGATAACCTTTTTATTTTCTGGCATAGGCACAAGACACTATAAGTCATAACTTTTAAATTGGATGATATCTTCCTACATTAACACCTATCTAAAATGATTCATTAAGTGATTCATTTACATTTTTTGGTTCTACTGGAGAAACAACGAATGCAAAATGAGAAAGATTACGTAATTGGGATCTTGTACACACTAGCTCTTTAGGATTACCAACAACATTATCTATGGGATGATCTTTAGAACCCCAATTAGGCACTTCAGGGGTCTCATTTAGTAAATGATCAACTATCTCTGGAGTGTCACAAGTAAAATTTTTTTCAGACTCATCCACTGTAGTTAGGCCTTGGTCTTTACTCTCGATATTAGTGTCACTTTGTATCATATTTATTGATTCCATAATTACTTTGGTACGAAAATTATAGAAGCGATAAGCCCGACTATTAATAGAGTAACCCAAAAATATGGCTTTGTGACCACGAGTTTCAAATTTAGACAGGTGTCCTCTGTCTTTGCAAACAAAGCAAGTACTCCCAAATGTTCAAAAATACTTTAAGCTGGGCTTTTTATGATACCAAAGTTCGTAGGAAGTTTGTTTGGTTCTTTTCAAAGCTAAACTCGATTGATGATATGACACGCTATTTGAACTGCCTCAACCCAAAAGTATTTTGTCAAGTTCTTAGCATGTATCCTTACTCCGGCCATTTCTTGGATTGTGTGATTTTTACGCTCGACAACACCATTTTGTTGGGGTGTTTTAGGAGCACTGAACTCATATTGATAACCATTATAGTTACAATATTCATTTACACCCAAGTCCTTAAATTCACCTCCTTTATCGCTATGAATTCGTTTAACTTGGGTATCTTTTTCATTATCAATTCTTAAAAGGATTTTAAAAATTCTCGAAATGTTTTGGATTTTTTTTAAGAATACTACCCAAGTGAATTAAGTAAAATCATCCACAATAACAAAAATGTAACTGTTACCACAAAGGCTCATAGTACGTGAAGGACCCATTAGGTCCATATGGATTAGCTCTAGAGGTTTAGTAGTTAAAGTATATTTAACTTTCTTGTGAGCAGATTTAATAATTTTTCCTTCCTGACACAACCCAGAAACAACATTTGAAATAGGTTTTATCTTAGGTAACCCTCTAACTATATCCCGTGCGCTTAATTTTCTAAGATCATCATAGTAATGTGGCCCAACCTATTATGATAGATTTCATTATCATCCAGTCTTATAATATTACAAATCTCAGTACCTGGATTTACTGTGTAACAGTTATGTGGGATCCTATGACCAGTAAGAATACAATCACCATTCCCATTTAAAATTTTGCAATTGGTTTTTGAGAATGTGACAGTGTGGTTGGAATCACAAAATTGGGATATGCTTAACAAATTATCTTCAAGACCATTTACTAGTAGGACATATTTGAGAATAGGGGGCCTATGATCTGAGATGATACTCCATCTCTAAAGAAAATGTTTCCTCCTAAGAAGTTTGTTTTGTCGGATAATTTAGTATCTTCTTCAGTCATATGCTTGGAACAACCAGAATCTAGGTACCAAGTAGATGAAGTGTTCTCAACTTTTAAACCATTAATAGCAGTGGTCCATTACAACTGGGGTATTAGATTGTCCTTTCTAACCCAAATATCTCTAGTTTTAAAAAATTATGAGCACTTAGTTTAGAAATAAGTCTAGGATTCTCTCTCTTAGATTTCTTCTTAGTACTAGATCTTCTCTTCCCAGCCCTATAGTTAGAGTTTTTATTGGGTTATTTATGAAGTACATCATTATTCCTGCTCTGTCTAGAATAATTAAAGTTATTGTAAAATTGTGAATTATAGACAGGCTTATACTATCGTTTTTGAAAATATTCAGCAAGACAGTATCCATAAATATCACAATATGAACAGTATTGGTGTCTAGATGATTGTTTCGATTTTTGAAAATCTTTAAAAAGAGGTTTATCCATTTGATGGACATTGACTTTATGTCTAACTGCATTATTTTTCCATTCAGGTTCAAATCTCCTAACAGGGGGCAAACATATTTGGCCTTAGATTCAGTAGTTGGCTTAGGACAGTTTTTCATCAAGATGCCATGCCCTTTTTGTTTATTATCAAAATCTATTTTTAAGGATTGAAAATTAGGACAAGGTCATCAGGTATTTTTTAAGAAGACACAAATTGCACATGTTGAAAAGTTTTAGTTTGCGTCTTAGTTTTTTGTTAAAAACCTATGCTAGTTTTATCTTCGGAATTGGTTTTGCTAGAGGCAACACAACTTTCAAAGTAGTTAAAATTATTTTCAAATTGAGAGAAATTTTTGAAAACTGTTGAAACCTTTAGATTGGATTCTTCCAATTTTACCAAAGTTGCCTTATATTTATTTTCCAAAACTTAATTTGATTTATAAAGTTCTTTAATTTTTTTAACAAAATATTTGGTTTTGGATTCTTAGGCCAAACACTGATTTGTATAGTCCTCATCGTTACGCTCCACCATTAGGCTTAAAGCTTCTATTTTCTTAGTTAGATCTTTAACAATATTTTCTAGTCTACTACTCATACTAAGGGTCTTAGTGTAAAGCGTGTGAATGTTAGGTATATCATCATTTTTGAACTCATCTAGTGCAGTGTGTGAGTTATCCCCTTGCATTTCATTTGTCGCACTCACACGTCCATTTAATTAATTTTTAAATCGATGACTTTGACTCACACACCTCGTTGAAGAACTACTATTGGTAACATCAACAACATTTATATTCTCTAAGCAAAAAATTGATAAACTAGCAGTTGGTACAACATCATCAGATGCAACAATTTTAGGCATAACAATATCATAATCCACATTGTTCACATGCATATCATCAGTATAAAAATTATAACAAAGAAAGCCAGGTAAGGATCAATAGAATTGAAAGACTCGGGCTCATCTTCTTTAGAGTCATTTGAGTCATCCCAAGTCTTACATATACTGTCCTTGGGATTGTTATTATTAAGTTTGATTATACACTTACTCGCAAAATGGTCTAGTTTACCACAACGATGACATTTAACATTCTTCGTATCAGTCCTTGGTCTAATATTGTTATCAGTGTTAGGTTTGTCTTGATTGCTATCATAAGGTCTGTTATTAAAAGAGTTTTGATATCCAACTTTACCTTGTCTATAAGTAACATTGTTTCTAAAATTTAATATTTTCTGAATTGTTTAGACATTAAGGTAATATGGTTATCCAAACTCTCTAAATCACAGTCCTCTTTAGAGTTAAAGTCACCATTAGGCACGACTAATTGAGGTGAGGTCATTTTAGACTGGAAGAATACATTGGGACTAGTCTGTCAATTATGATTATTGGAAAGATGCTTCTTAAATTCAAGTTCCATTTCAATAGTCCTGAGTTTGTTCCTAAGTAGTTCTGGGGCTAAGTGTGGGTCATCTATCTCCTCAATTACATAATGTTAATCATCAAACTTAGGGGGAAGGGATTTAAGAATTTTAGAAACTATTTCTTTCCTCTGATATATAATTCCATTGGCATGCAATTTAGTATTAACATCAGTCAACCAAATATATAATTCATCAAAAGTCTCAGTCTTAGCCATAAGGAGAGTGTTATACTGTTGTATTAACATATGAGTTTTGGTTGCCTTAACACGATTATCACGTTCATGAGCGGTGAATAAAATTCCTAGGCTTCCTTCAATGTTGAACATATAGATATGCGTTTAAATTTGTGTTCATTAACAGACATAAATATGGAATTTTCCCCTTGATTGTTGCCTAAGAAGGCCTATTTTTCTTCCTTAATAAACTCATTGAGGAGTTTCTTAATCCTTTCATTACTACCTTATGTAACAAGCTTAGTTGGATGTGTATATTTATTTTCAATGGTATCCTATACATTATCTCCCAATGTCCCTTAGATAAAGGCAATCATCCTTACATTCCACTAAGGAAAATTGTTTCCATCAAAGAGGGGAGGTCTGGACAGATTTTAAAGACGCTTAAATGTCTCATCTATTGATATTTTTAAGACAGTTTTAAAGCACATGATCTAACGGTTTTGAAAAATAGATACTCGGCTCTAATACCAATTGAAAAATCTTACTAAGTTTCTTAAAAAAAGTTAAAACAGTTAAGTAAGTTACGAATTACTTTTTGAGGAAACTCTTTTAGAAAAATCTCAACAGTAACACAAGATGGGTTTAAAACAGAAAATATGAACAAGTTATTTTAGCTTCTTGGAAATAGGTTTAAGAATAAACCTAAGTCTGTGTAGTAGCAGTATTAATGAAGAAATAATAAACACACACAAGAGACAGTATTTTTTACGTGGTAAAACCCCAAAGCTAGGGGAAACATCCACGATGACCTCTACACCATAAAAAAAATCCACTATAATCAAACAATATGTACAAGATTGCAAGCACTAAGCATGAATTGAAGATCCTAAGTCTGAGATGAGGAATATACCTACACGAGTTCCCCTCTCAAAGGTAAATCTAATCTAAGCTTGACCTTTCTATCAGCTTCTCTACCTTCCATCTTGTTCTTTATTTGCAGTGGCTCAAACAATTCAAAATCTCTCAAATGAACCGCACTTACTAGGTGTTCGTGTGAGAGTGTTGTGAGAGTGATGTGATTACAACTATATGTAATATGCAACTCATACCTTGCATGATTTGTACAAATAAATCCTAACAGATTACATAGAAACTATATTATATGCAGAGAGTTCAAACTTCTTGAAAATCAGATTTCGAAATAATTTCAGATCTGAGAAAATCTTTCTAAAAATAAATCAAAGTTTTAAAAACTTATATATATACGAACTAATTTCACAAACTATGAAACTTAAACTTCTTGGAACGCTATAATCAGATATGAGATTTAAACACTGTTTGAAGTCTCTTTTTCAAAATATTTGAAACAGAGAATGGATCTAGGAATATATACAGTTTTAAAACAAGATCCAACAGAAAAGAGCATTATCTCTAATATACTAAGTGATATATATATCTTAGAAAATATCTCCATTTCTAAGTAGAAATGTAAGATCTACAACGAGAATGGGTTCATAAGAGAGAGAATGATTGAAGAGGTTTTTCAAACAGCAAATACACACACGAAAACCTCAAGAAAACCTAGAATTTCTAACTCTCAAGAAGAAAGGTTTTATGATTTGAGCAACACAAGTAAACAGATGTTTGGTTTGTGGGAAACCCTAAGGCTTTGTATGTATAAAGAACTAGTTCTCTCTCTCTCTGTCCCCCCCCCCCCCCCCCCCCACATCTCTCTCTCTTTCTACACTTTATCCTTTCTCTCTCTACCCTCTATCTTCTCTCTTTTTTCTCTCAAATGAGACGAATGGAAAAAGTCTTCTAAAGGCTAACCAAGGGTACGTATTTATACTATCTATGGAAGGATCCATACGTTCAAAGAGAATTAAGGGATGTGATCAATTTAACGGCTCAAAATCTTAATCCAAGCGTTGATAATGCACCATTATTTCTCTCACTCTTATTGGACCTAAGGATGTCACATGGATTACTTCTAAACATATGCAGATCGTTAATGAAATTAGATCTAAGGTCTAATAATGGATCTCAAAACTGTGAGAGGCAACAAACACAAACCCAACCAACTAGAAGTAAACACGTGGACATATAATGTTGGATGAAAATGCGTGTTTTGAACTTATTAAATTCTAAATTATTACCACGAAATTCTTTGATGATTTCATATTCTACGGTGCATATTTTTAAGGAATAAAGATATCTCAATTTTGACCCCAACACTTTAAAAACAAGGTTTTTATTATTTTAAAAATCGTTTTAAACGATTTAAAAATGTTTAAAATAGTTTTAAAATGTTATAAAAATTTCTAAAAATATGTAAACACTTGTGCACACACTTCTATACCTATATGCATGATTTTGTTTCCTATAGTGTGTTCAGGTATTAAAAATACTTCCCTTTTTGGAAGATATATGGTTCTTGGACGGGATGATATTTGTTGATGAAGATCGTATACCTTGGAGGGGATTCTCAAAAGAATCTAACCTATTTTGTCAACATATCCAAACTAGTTAGAATTCCTATGGTACAGTCTTAAGTGAGTCAACCATATAGTGTGTTCTCACATCTCATGCCCAACACGACCCTATCCACGTGTCCTAAATGAGAATCGTTAAACCCATCGCTTTTAATTACTTACGATGTAATATAGTTTAACATGTTTTCATATACTTACCACACAAGTAAATGTAAGTACACATAAATTTTAATCCTTTCATTCACTAATCAATGCTTATTTATGTCGCTTTATTTCTCAATTTATTTATATTACGAACACACGTGTAATTTATAATGCTTTAAAAATACTGGGTATTACTAATAATTTCTAAGTCTTAGGTTGGTTTCTATGTTATTTCATAGCCTTTAGTGTATGGCCGTTTCGGTTTGTTGATAGATAGTTTATTTTTTGTTTGGATTATCTTTGTTTTGGTTTATTTAATTTAGATGTGGTTTTAGGTTGAAGAAGTTAAGAGCGTGTCTTCCAAGATAGTATTTGATTTTCTTTTTTCATTGGCTTGTGTTGGTGGTCGACATGGTTTTAAATGTTTTATTTCTATTGGCTCTTGGTTGGGCGCTTCATCGTGAGTCTTGGATAAGATCAACAAATGGCTTCAATTACTTATGGATATGGGTTCGGGTAGGTTTATGATTTGGGTTGGGCCTCATTGTTTTAATCGGGTTCAAGTGCGTAGTGTGTGAATTGCTAAGTAGTATTAAATAAGATTATGTTTGTTTCTTTGGGGTTTGGTCTCGGGCTTTCCTGCAACACATATTGAATAATTAAGTTTTTTATAAATTGCAAATACATTAAGTCATTTTTATGATTTAAAAGAGGTTGCCTAAGAAGGTTTTATGAATAACTAAAATGAGTGGAACTTTAAATGGGTGTTTACACCATTAAACTTTTTTATTTGGATTTTAAGCATAAGTTAAAAATACAAATTTACTTTTTATAATATATCTAATAGGGGTAATTGCCGAGAAGGATTCCCCTAGAGTCATGATCAAGGCATGGAAATGATTGCAGAAACACTGATATTTAGGTTGTTCAACCATCTTAGGCCGGTAAAAGTGAGAGTATTTTTGTTGTAGTTAGAGAAGATTACAAATGAAACCTCTATATTCGTATTTACACCATTTCTTATGATAAATTACTTACACATTGCCTATGATAAATTACGTACTCATACGATTACAAATTTGATAATTGTGTCTACGCCAACAAAAAATGTTCCGATAAAAATTATCATTGTTAAATAGTACCGAGGATAACAACCAACAAAAACTTAAGTATATAAATATTTGTAACCAACAAACTAATCAATGTTGAATTACAAATGATTGATATTAATAATTACTACAATAAAAATATATACCTTAAAAAACAAATATTATTATAGGTTTTGACAATAAATACCACCCAAACCCACAAATAAAACAAAAGTAAATAAATAAACATCTCTAGTCCACCATGTATCCAATAAACTTCTCATTTAAACGAATGAAAAGGTGCACCCATCTAATAAACTTGTCACTTAAATTATAGTATTGTTGATATCTTATCCCACCTAGTATTGTTTTCAAATAGCATATATGATAATTTTTTAGATGTTAGAGCTTATGCTACTCTCTCAACTGGTGTATATTTGCATAAAAGGTTATATGGATGATACGTTTAGCTTTCACTCACATCTCAAGCTATAAGAAGCTGGAGAATTTTTTAATTATAAGTCAAATATAGCTATAAGTTTATTGCTATATCGTATGAATAACCTGGAGAACAAAATCTTATTGAAAATTGAGTTAGTGGAATGTAGTATGAAGCACATTGTGACAACCCGCAATCCGAGATAAGGGGTGGCCAGCCCGATACTCAAACGTAACAGGAATCATGGATGGATATCGTTCTCAGCATCACAAATATAAACTGAGTATACGGGAAAACCACCCAATAAATCAGAAAACGGGTTGCCAAAAAGTGTGAAATTTTTAAAATTTCGGTTATGAAAAATTAAACTAACAACCCAGTCTGACGAGCAAGTGGAATTCCAAAAGATAACACATAATATAACTAAAATGAAGGTACACAAATGGACCGAATAAGCTGTCGGTCCACAGCTACATAAGAGAACGTACAACAATATAAAAGGTCTTACATAGTACAACCATTAATCAAATACAATTGTTTGGGCCACACGCCCGAGGGACAAGACCCGATCATATCTAGAATAACAAGAATGAAAGCGTCTAATACAACATCCTGTAATAACCCGCAAAGTCTTACAGCTCGTCGAAGGTGCAAGGAACTTGGAAAAGTCAAGTCGGGCGTCCTTGCGGTGGAGCACCTGAGCGGATACAATAATATATATACAACAAAGAAGTAAACCGGTCAGGGCTGGGTTCTATATGATTTCTAGAAGAATAAAAAGCATGATAGATATGAACAGTTCTACATGAATAATGAGGATGATCACATGACATGCTATCCACAATTGCAAGCAAGGATAGAAGGTAAAGCATTTTAATTTAAAACCCTTCCTTATTAATACAATTTCCATTTCCTTCAGACATTCCTTATTAGGAATAAAACCATATATTTGGTTAAGTCAAGAAGTTATAATTTCTATTCATTACTTAAAACTTCCCATTTTATCTTTCCATTCCTTATTAGGAATATCATTTACATCAAGTGCTCTTTATGGCACACATATTATTCCCGTGCTCTTCCTGGCACATATTCATGCTCTATATGGCATTTCATACGCTCTTTGTGGCGTTTAACAACCATCAAGTCCAACTTGATGAAAATATAGTTATATTCATATACATATAACGATATCTAAGACCGCCCGTCCGGGTTTCCCCACTGTGCGCGCCCCTAAATGACCATCATCTTCCAGGGCCTAACATAAGACAACCTGGGCACCTATCGGAATACGTCGGGAAGCGGCCATGAGCCTACGGGGTAGTCAAGACCACACCCGGAATCTCCTACCCATCGCAGAAAAATATAACAATAAGCGCTCCCATGGCCTAGGACTATATCCACCCTGCATTCATTAGCCAGGGGGCTTCACCTCACGAGCGGACTTCCCTTATGATGTCATTTAGAGACGTGTGTAACAGTAAATTAACATTTACATTTATCATCATTTTATTTCCAAAAATCCATTTCCATTTATCATGTGATTGGTTCTTTTTATTAAACCTAATATCATTAAACAACGGGGTTCGTTCTAGTTGAACCTATTATCATTAAACTCATATGGGTTCATTTTATGCGAACCTAATTCCCATCGAATATTATCATTTAATCCTCAAATTACAATCCCCGATTAACTCTCCAAATGATCATTATGATCCTACAAATCTCCAAGGCCTATGTAACTTGACAAGCCCTTCTAGTCTCCAAGTTAGGGTACTTAACTTCCAAACTTCTAAGAGTTTGAATAAAAGAAGTAATGCCTTAGCATTACTTTAAACCTCCCCGAAACAAACCCCAGATGAACCCATTTCTAGTCCAGGGTAACGACCAAACACCATAACTACTCTAGGACTCTAAGTTTACTTCTTTAAAGAAGTTTCCTAGGTCCTAATCCTAAAGAATAAGGAGGAAAATCAAAAGAAAAAGACCCCCAAAACTGCTAGAACCGAATCGATTCGCCCCAAGGGCCGAATCGATTCGCCCCAGCGAATCGATTCGCTCTGAAAGCGAATCGGTTCGAACAACAAAATTTAGTTTCTGCAAATGCCGAATCGATTTGGTCTTAATCCGAATCGATTCGGACCACAAGACCTGGGATTCTGCATCTATGCGAATCGATTCGCCCAAGGGGCCGAATCGATTCGCCCCTGCGAAAATGCCAAGAATGGCTATGGAGTATTGAACTCCAAAATTGGTCCAACACCAAAACCAACCCCAACCGAAGTCATTTACTGCAATTTCTACATCCTAAACACATTCTAATATCACACTCAACATCATTTATCATCCAAATCCATTTCCAAGGGTTAATACCCAAAAATCCAACAAAAAAAACCCTAACATTTCTAAATCATAACAATTTATAAATATCAAGACTAATTATTCTACTTAAACCATAAATTTGCAAGTATATTACTTGCCTCAAGGTAAGAATCTGATTTGATGAAGAAGGAGGCAACAATCCAAGCTCCAATCTCTCTTTTTCTCCCAAGTTCTCTTCCTCCCTCTACTCTCTCTAGGGCTCAATTGTGTAAAATGGAAGAATGGGAATAGGGATGGGGAAATAAAACGGGGCTTAAGTATAAAAAGCCCAACTTAAAAATGCTAATACGCGATATACTAATACGCGACTACACTATTTAAGCCAAAACCAGTCAAAAGTGCCCGAAATGCCAAAATACAATATGGCACTTATTTTGACTGTCTCACACCTACCGAGACTAACTACACTATCCAAAATATCATTTGGGAATTTTGTAACTCATTTTACTTCCGGTTTCATAATAAACCAAAATGTCATTTCAAATCCTTATGACATAATAAATTACCACATGAACATTTTATCTACTCACGAGGTAATTACACAATCATATTAGTAAATATTGACTTGACATAACAAATTAATATTTACTCAACATCTACCATTTTAAAATTAATTACTACACATTGTAAATAAATATAAAATGGGCTATCAGAAGAGAGGGTTATTACATACTCCCCCCCTTAAGAGGGAATTTTGCCCCCAAAATTTAGATATACCTCGCAAGAAGAGGTGCGGATACTATTCCCGCAAGTCATCCTCGCGACCCTATGTCGATTTCTCGACACTAAGTTGACTATATAGAACTCATCCCCCAAGTTACTACCAGCGATCCCAACTTAACTCTACGCTCTAGGATAGCAACCGACTACATCTAATAAGATTCGTCACGTTGCATCCACTTCGAAAGGAAATGTGCCTAAAGGCACCGTTGTGTCCCTCGTACTCCCCTACATGAGAGACAAGGAGCAAATTATGAACTTGCCGCAAAATGTTTCAATAAAGCAAGCGAATAGTTTACCGAATCCACCGCGACATTTCTAGAAAAGGTACAACGTCATGCAGTGCAAGTTTTCCTTTTCTCCTCGAAACGTATAACGCCCCTCTCACGCGATACTCACCACAACCTTTGGTCTAATGACCTCAACTCCAGATGCCTTCTTCTCGCATTGCATGAGCTCTTTTGTCAGTCTCGGTTATACGAGAGACTCATCATCTCGCACTTCTAACCAACAAGCGGGAGATCTAAAAAGCCTACCATACAAGGCTTCTTCTAAAGCGCCGTCCCAATAGTGAATCGACACAAATTTTATATAGGCGAATTCAACGAGTGGAAAGCATTGTTCGCAACTACTCTTAAAGTTAGGCACGCAGGTAAGGAGTATATGCCTCAGCATATGGTTTATTCTATTGGTTTGGTCATCTGTGGAAAATGATAAGAAGTGATTTACCCTAATTCGATTCCCATGGCTTCTTGGAACCTTGCCAAGAATGAGAAACGAAAATCTTGATTCAGTACAACAACCTTTCCATGCCCAGCCAATAGTACTAGCGACGTATAACTTGGCACGATTCGTCATTACCTTGATGCCCCGAAACGTTAGAACCGCGTGATTTCTCCATATCTGCTTAACTTAAGTCCCTTCCATTCGGAACAAAATTCTCTTAAGGGAACGCACCCCACCCTCAAGATGGACTTCAACTTAAATAGGGGATAATACTCCTTACAAGTTTAAACTTGTGAGGCGCAGTTACAATAGGTCGATACTCCAGTATTATCACTCCCCATCATGGCAGAGACTTACTAATGGAATCTACCTTCGAGTTTAACCACGTGGCTCAGGGGTACGAGTCAATTCACCCATTCGTTACCTCCGTAACAATCCACTACATGAGGCCTCATCTCCTTCGGCCTTAACCACCAACTTTTCGAAATCCTCCCACTACACAGAACATGAAACCAATCACTTGGTATGAGTTTACGCATGACTTAGTCATGGTCAACTCCCAACAACCCTCCTAAACTTACGTCCCATACAAAAAGGCCCTACGTCTAAACAATCCTAAAGCCTATCTACCTATACCCTATCTAAGTCGTATACACCTAATGCTAAGCATATCCCTAGTGTCCAAGACCTTTCTCAACTTCCGACATTTGCTCAGTTTCGTGCGTGGGACGTCTCGTCGAAGCGAAATCCAAACAAGGAACCCTCCCGTTACACTACTACCTCGCGTTGTCAGTCATCGAGGGGTACAGGTCTAAGACACATGTTCGGGACCAAAAGATTCTACAGCTACACACTAACTATTTAACTAACAAAAGAATATTAACAATCCAAAGATGACCCTTCGTGAAACCCTAGGGTTATATACCCTATAACATATGCATCTCAATAAATAGCCTTCTATTAAAAGGCATAACCCGAAGTCTCAATTCGACTTTGTACCTCGGTCTCCCTCATATCGATCAGAGGAGAGAACTATGTGCAGTGCTCCCATGTCGCACTTTAATAGCCATCAATTATCCTTCTACGTGATTCTCGACTAAACTTTCCAATCCCACTTCCGACCCTAATTCGTAAAACAAAATAAAATGAAAGGGAAGAATAGCATATCTTCACTCACAACATCGTTAAGTGTTCATGCGACGGAGTGTCTCGCAAAGCGAAATCCAAACAAGGAACCCCTCCGTCACATGCCTACTTAACTAGTTGATCATGGAGATAGAGTGTAATATACATAAAACAAAAGAAAGGAAAGGTGGTATATCCCCACTCCCAACATCGTTAAGGTTCGCGCGTGGAGCGTCCCGCAGACGCGGAATCCAAACAAGGAACCCCTCCTATACGCTACCACTCAACTTGTTGATCGTGGAGATAAGGCATAGCAATTACATACTAATATCACATCATACTCGACCATGTTAAGGACGAGTAAATCGGCCTCAAGCACAATTTAATAAGAGAACTTCCTATATACATACAAACAAAAGAAAAGAGAGAACCATTACCCATAGAACTCGATACTAATGAAAATACTCTCAGCAGATATTATGAAATCTGTAATCTGAGAAAATCTCGTAAAACAAATGAGCGCATAACACCCGCATCGAATAACATTTAACTCGCGTATCTCTGAGAAAAACTTACCCTCAATAACGGGCGGTGCCGGCAGGGCTGGAGGAAACATAGCCTCCCGATCATGACAAACACGTCCATATTGTAGTTGCCCCTACTGCGGAGGAACAACCATAATAGGTACCGGAGGTGGAAACAGAACATACGGCTGTTGCGGAACCCGAGGAAACTGACCCCCAATCATCTGAGGACACTCTCTCTTGATATGACCTGCCTCCCCACATTGGAAGCACCGTCCCTTCATGTCCTCCCGACCTCGACCTCCGATATCCCTAAACTGAGAAATACCTCGGCCCAGATGACCTCTACCTCTAGGGCCACCCCAATCTGCCCGATGGAAAGCACCTTGTTCGTGCCTATTATTGCCCCTCGCAATAAACTCTCCAAGCTTCCCTACTTGCCTCATCTCAGTAGCTTTCTTGCTACCCTGCATATATACTCGATGCTCCTGGCAATGGAGTAAGGCTGCATTCATAACCTCGCCAAAAGTCTGGAAAGCTGGGTTACCCAATAAGTGTTTTCGGATTCCCCAGTTTAGACCCCCCATAAACTTCGAGATCTTCCTCTCTTCCGGAGTCACCTCATCTGGTACAAAATTTGCTAAACGGGTGAACTCCTCTTCATACTCCGCTACAGACCTCTCCCCTTGCACTACATCTTGCAACTTCCTCTTCATCTCCCTCTGAACAGCGGGAGGAAAATACTTAAGATTAAACAAAGCCCAGAACTCAGTGATTGACATGGTGTCTCTTTGCTCTGGGGTGGTCATCGTTTCCCACCAGTGTAACACAGATCCGACAAGCTTAAAGGTGGTAAGTACTTGTTTCTTATCCTCACTGTAGTCTATCATTCGAAGGTGGCGTTGCATGTCTTTCTTCCATTGATTGGCTTTAATAACATCCGCACCCCCTCGAATTCCGGGGGATTGCCCCCTTAGAAAGGACTTCCTAACCCTTTCCCACGGGGTAAGTCCTGTAGGAGCTTGAACACCTGGAGCCCATGGCAATTGTTGGATCACTACGGACATGGCGGCATGAACCACTCCAGCCACTATGCTTGCTACATCCGCAACATTAACCGTCCCTTGTAGTGGCGGTGGAGGACCTACTTCCTTCCCTACGACCTTAACACGTCTCGCCGGGCGACCTCTCTTAGACGGCATCTGAATGGAAAAACAATAGTATTAGAATGCTAATTAAAACAATCTATCTTGCAGAAGATCGTAAACATAAGCATCAAAGAAATCCTAACATTAGGCTCTACATCAAAGAACGCTATGGTAGAACGAGAAAAGTCCACACAGATCCTAGTACTCTAGAACCTGATGCTCTGATACCATCTGTGACAACCCGCAATCCGAGATAAGGGGTGGCCAGCCCGATACTCAAACGTAACAGGAATCATGGATGGATATCATTCTCAGCATCACAAATATAAACTGAGTATACGGGAAAACCACCCAATAAATCAGAAAACGGGTTGCCAAAAAGTGTGAAATTTTTAAAATTTCGGTTATGAAAAATTAAACTAACAACCCAGTCTGACGAGCAAGTGGAATTCCAAAAGATAACACATAATATAACTAAAATGAAGGCACACAAATGGACCGAATAAGCTGTCGGTCCACAGCTACATAAGACAACGTACAACAATATAAAAGGTCTTACATAGTACAACCATTAATCAAATACAATTGTTTGGGCCACACGCCCGAGGGACAAGACCCGATCATATTTATAATAACAAGAATGAAAGCGTCTAATACAACATCCTGTAATAACCCGCAAAGTCTTACAGCTCGTCGAAGGTGCAAGGAACTTGGAAAAGTCAAGTCGGGCGTCCTTGCGGTGGAGCACCTGAGCGGATACAATAATATATATACAACAAGGAAGTAAACCGGTCAGGGCCGGGTTCTATATGATTTCTAGAAGAATAAAAAGCATGATAGATATGAACAGTTCTACATGAATAATGAGGATGATCACATGACATGCTATCCACAATTGCAAGCAAGGATAGAAGGTAAAGCATTTTAATTTAAAACCCTTCCTTATTAATACAATTTCCATTTCCTTCAGACATTCCTTATTAGGAATAAAACCATATATTTGGTTAAGTCAAGAAGTTATAATTTCTATTCATTACTTAAAACTTCCAATTTTATCTTTCCATTCCTTATTAGGAATATCATTTACATCAAGTGCTCTTTATGGCACACATATTATTCCCGTGCTCTTCCTGGCACATATTCATGCTCTATATGGCATTTCATACGCTCTTTGTGGCGTTTAACAACCATCAAGTCCAACTTGATGAAAATATAGTTATATTCATATACATATAACGATATCTAAGACCGCCCGTCCGGGTTTCCCCACTGTGCGCGCCCCTAAATGACCATCATCTTCCAGGGCCTAACATAAGACAACCTGGGCACCTATCGGAATACGTCGGGAAGCGGCCATGAGCCTACGGGGTAGTCAAGACCACACCCGGAATCTCCTACCCATCGCAGAAAAATATAACAATAAGCGCTCCCATGGCCTAGGACTATATCCACCCTGCATTCATTAGCCAGGGGGCTTCACCTCACGAGCGGACTTCCCTTATGATGTCATTTAGAGACGTGTGTAACAGTAAATTAACATTTACATTTATCATCATTTTATTTCCAAAAATCCATTTCCATTTATCATGTGATTGGTTCTTTTTATTAAACCTAATATCATTAAACAACGGGGTTCGTTCTAGTTGAACCTATTATCATTAAACTCATATGGGTTCATTTTATGCGAACCTAATTCCCATCGAATATTATCATTTAATCCTCAAATTACAATCCCCGATTAACTCTCCAAATGATCATTATGATCCTACAAATCTCCAAGGCCTATGTAACTTGACAAGCCCTTCTAGTCTCCAAGTTAGGGTACTTAACTTCCAAACTTCTAAGAGTTTGAATAAAAGAAGTAATGCCTTAGCATTACTTTAAACCTCCCCGAAACAAACCCCAGATGAACCCATTTCTAGTCCAGGGTAACGACCAAACACCATAACTACTCTAGGACTCTAATTTTACTTCTTTAAAGAAGTTTCCTAGGTCCTAATCCTAAAGAATAAGGAGGAAAATCAAAAGAAAAAGACCCCCAAAACTGCTAGAACCGAATCGATTCGCCCCAAGGGCCGAATCGATTCGCCCCAGCGAATCGATTCGCTCTGAAAGCGAATCGGTTCGGACAACAAAATTTAGTTTCTGCAAATGCCGAATCGATTCGGTCTTAATCCGAATCGATTCGGACCACAAGACCTAGGATTCTGCATCTATGCGAATCGATTCGCCCAAGGGGCCGAATCGATTCGCCCCTGCGAAAATGCCAAGAATGGCTATGGAGTATTGAACTCCAAAATTGGTCCAACACCAAAACCAACCCCAACTGAAGTCATTTACTGCAATTTCTACATCCTAAACACATTCTAATATCACACTCAACATCATTTATCATCCAAATCCATTTCCAAGGGTTAATACCCAAAAATCCAACAAAAAAAACCCTAACATTTCTAAATCATAACAATTTATAAATATCAAGACTAATTATTCTACTTAAACCATAAATTTGCAAGTATATTACTTGCCTCAAGGTAAGAATCTGATTTGATGAAGAAGGAGGCAACAATCCAAGCTCCAATCTCTCTTTTTCTCCCAAGTTCTCTTCCTCTCTCTACTCTCTCTAGGGCTCAATTGTGTAAAATGGAAGAATGGGAATAGGGATGGGGAAATAAAACGGGGCTTAAGTCTAAAAATCCCAACTTGAAAATGCTAATACGCGATATACTAATACGCGACTACACTATTTAAGCCAAAACCAGTCAAAAGTGCCCGAAATGCCAAAATACAATATGGCACTTATTTTGACTGTCTCACACCTACCGGGACTAACTACACTATCCAAAATATCATTTGGGAATTTTGTAACTCATTTTACTTCCGGTTTCATAATAAACCAAAATGTCATTTCAAATCCTTATGACATAATAAATTACCACATGAACATTTTATCTACTCACGAGGTAATTACACAATCATATTAGTAAATATTGACTTGACATAACAAATTAATATTTACTCAACATATACCATTTTAAAATTAATTACTACACATTGTAAATAAATATAAAATGGGCTATCAGAAGAGAGGGTTATTACACACATATCCTTATCTATATTATACCTCTAATACAATAGTATTAAAGGTGTAAATGATAATTAAATCTCCCTACTTAGATACGTCTCTTTCGTCCTAAAATTAATGTTCCCATTCATTGCAAATAATAATTAATTCCCTACCTAGATACATCTCTCCCTACTAAAATTAATGCTCCCTTTCACCTATATACATCTCCCTCTTCATAAAATTTCACCTTTATTTGTCTCCCTCAGAATATCAAACGAACCCGCTGACCTCTAATCATCTCCCTCCTCAAAATCGTATAAAACTGAGTCATCTCTTTCGTACTAACATAATTCCATGTCAATTTAATTATAAGTTAATCTTTTTAAGATGGTCAATATGTTGGCTTCAGTCTTGATAGCTATAAGAATATTATCTATGTAAAAAAGACAAAATTCTGAGTAGGGTTTATCCATTCTTCTTTGAAATACTTTAGAGGTGTTCAAGTATCCAAATGGCATAACTAACCATTCATATTTTCCTTAGGGCACACTAAAGGTTCTCTAAGTTATACTGTCTGGGTATATTTTAATTTTCCAAAAGCCTGACTTACAATCAAACTTACTAAATATAGTTCTATCTTCAATCAAATTAATTATTCTTGTCTGATATCTTATAAAAATCAAAATCACAATTCTTATTAAGGTGTCTGTAATATATGGCCATTCGTTTTTTTTTTCTTTTTCGTTCAGGCTCATTTTGAACGTACAAGGTAGGGTTATTATGTTTACTTTTGCTTTCCCTCACTATTCCTAGTTTAAGAATCTCATTTATGTCTTTCTTTAATTCTTCTCTATCTTCTTGTGAATATCCTTTCTTATAGGTTCCACCATTAATAGTGGCATCTAGGTTAATAGGGATAATTTCATAATAGCTTTGGGTTTTATCCCACTTAGCAATGGTATTTTCTCCTAAAGTGGGCTATTCTAATTGCCTAATCTTTTCTTTTTCATCTTCTAGACCCATCTTGTTTTATTTGCATATAGCTTGGACCTTCAATAAGGCTTGTTGGGTTTGGTCTAAAATTTCTTGTTGTATAAGCGCAATTTGCTTATAACACTTTTGGTTCGTACACTTACATTCTTTCTGTAAGATTTCATTTATATCTTGAGCTTCTTGTTGGTTTTTAGTCATAGAACCACCATGCACAATCGAAGAACTATGATGGGTTATAGGTCCATAATTGGTGTTGACTTGCATAAGGTCAAAGGAAGTATTGTGATAAATTAGAGGGGATATAATATTAAATTAATTTTCATCACTAAGTAATATATTATCATTATACTGAGTATAAGGATGGTATATTCTAAAAAAGTCTTGTCCTAAAAGAACGTTTCCTATGAAACTATGACGGGGATCCATAATCCAAAACTGATGATTTACAGTTCTGTTAGTCTGATTTCCTAATTTGAAGAAAATAGGAATAGTCTGAAAGTATAAGGTGAATGGTTATCTATTAGATATAATACCATGGATGTCTTGATTAGAGTCTTGAAGATATTCTTTAAGGAAGGCATTTGGCTTACAAATACTCCGAGAGCATCCTGTATCGATAAAAGTTGAAAGTCTTTTAGGATAATCTTTGTGTTGTGTAAATAATTCTACAAAATAAGAATTAGGTTTAGTAAAAATTCCTAAAATATTCTTTTGAAGAATACATATTCCTTTTTGAGGTTTATTTATGAAATCTAATCATGTTAAGTCTTTTGTACTACTTTCTGAGTACCTTTCTTCTTGATATAGGAAATTCCCTTTCCTTTTAAGTCTCCATTTTCTTGCAATCTCTTGGCTAAATTTTTATCAATGTATTGATAATAAAGTTTAATTTCTTGATCTATTTGAGCATCATATTGGCTAATATAAATTGCTCTAAATCTAGTTCTCCAACATCCTTCATGGTACTGTAGTTGACAAATAACATAAACTTAAATAGTTATGTTTGTATAGTATGGAAACTTTCTACACAATTAAAGTTTTTTTTGCTACATTTTATTTCAAATTTGCAATAATGTTCTTCATTGTAGTAACATCTAGGTAAATATGTTAGTAAGTCTGGATTACTAACTTTCCATCTTTTCTTTAAAAAGGGGCTTAATATGCATTTATGACACGCTTCTTTAAAATATATGTAATCATATTCTTGATCAATTTTCATCATATATAAGTCTAGAGTATCTTGGGAATCTTTATACTCAACAATATCTCCACTATAGTCTTCTGAATCACTATCCGTATATGCACTATAGATACTGACATTGTCAACATTTTCAATATATAATATTTCTATAGAATATAGTATATCTATTTCTTCTTGATCTGTAAAGTCTAATATTGTATTAATAATCTTCATACTTTCTTTACTTTCTTGTCAATACAATCTTTAGCAAAGTGTCATTTTTTGCCACAAGTCAGGCATTCTTTAGTAAAAGTCTTAGATTGAGCTAATTCTTATCATTTCTTATAATTAGTAATTTTCTTATTTTTATTGGCAATCTTCTTAAAATATCTTCATTAATTAAATCTATTTTTTTAGATCTGAAATTCTTTTCTCTAAAGGTAGTAGATGGTCTGAATATATATTTCTTTGCAAAGCTTAAAGGCCTAGTCCTAAACTTATTTTGTTTCCAATCTAGCTTATTCGTTTTTAATTTTGTATCTTTAGATTCACTACCACATCCCGATTAAATTAGAGCAATGTCTCTCTCTTTTTAATTGGAGGAATTTGTTTGAAAGTTTCTTCAGATAACTTTCCTTAAGTTATATCTCATATTTTAGATATGATATAGTCTTTGGTAAAAATTAATTTTTTCTCCAAGGGAGTTATTTTAAATTTCAGCAACTCATGGCCAATTCTTGTATTCATTAAGTAGGACTTGTTCAATAGCTGGTATTCTTCCTTTCACAAAAGTCTTTAATTTGGTAATATAATTGTTTATAATTATTGCTATATTCATTAATCTTATCTAATTTGTAAATACTAAGAAGAGTTGGCTTAGTTTTTGCTAAGTCTTGTTCATTAATTTCAGCTAGATCTCTACTCCAATAAATTATGCCGTAAATAATTGAATATATTCTTCAATTGATATTTCATCTTGATGTTGTCTTATTTTCTCAACTTTTGCTATGGATATCTCAGCGTATTGTTTACATGAACTTGAATCCCATTGTTCATTAGATCCAAAACACATATTCATTTTATTACTCCATTCATTTAAGGCTTTCTTTCTATCTTGAACATTATCTAAATTAAGGAATATTCCAAATGGGTTTATAGATTGACTTGCCATGGTCTTAACTGGGGTAAAACTCTTGTCACTAGTTCAAAAATATTTTATATAATTAGGTTTAGTCTTTACTAGAGTATTTTATATAAATAGGAATATTTATTCCTACTACAGTTCCAATTTCCTAGTTTGCGGGACCTACCTGTGTATATGCAATTAATCTTTCTTCTCCTTCTTTTATTAATCTAAGGTTTCTAAAAAGTTCTTTGGTATTCTTAGATTCTTTTGATTTTAATATGTGGTATTGAGATATCATATTAAATCTAGTCTTATCTTGGAATCTAACAAAAGGACTTCTTTTAAGATGTTCTTTAAATGTCTTCATATATAATTATGAGGGTTCATTCCTAAAGTTTTGGATTCTATCTTTCTCTTTAACTAAATCTTCTTATTCAAATGTTCTTCTAGGTCTAATGGTTAGAGCTTGTTTTAATAAGCTTGAGCTAGACTTACTACTACATTCTCCTTCTGAGGGATCACTAAGAATGGCTTCTCCCATATTTCTAAATCTAATTTCTTCAGTATGGAGAATTTTTTCTAGTAGTCTTAGGATGACCAAACTGGATGACAGGATTTTCATATATGGTTTTTCCTTATTTATAGGATAGGGCTATCTATCTTACTAGTCTTATCTAATCCATCATTTATGATTCTTATAGATATGGTTTTTCCTTATTTATTTTCTATATAAGGAGATTCTCTAAATTTATGGGAGATTACCTATTTTTCTTCAAGTCGTTTTTCAATTCTTTCTAAAGAGTCTGAATACCTGACTAAGGATTTCTTCTTCAAAGAGCTTATTTTCTTATATTGTATTTTCATCAATATCTTCATTGTACTTAGCAAGAGAATTATCAATCTTTGCAATATAGTCTTTTACTTCATCATTTTTTCTTGTTTTCGCACAGATTCTTGCGTTATTCTTGCTTCTATAGATTCTACAAAATTTTTTATTTTATCTAAACTTGTTAGAATAAATGGGGAGTCTAATTCGTCTTGGGAAGGTTTATCATATATAAACTTAATTCCCTTCATAATTCTTCATATTTTTCTTCTGCATGAGCTATATTAAGTCTAATTTCATTAACAATACTATCCATTCTGGATAGGATATGACCTTTCATACTGTTAAGATAATTGGCTAAATTCTATCAAAATTTAACAAAGTCTTTACATAAGGTGGTTAACATGTAATACCCGTAATTTTAATAACTTTTAAAATAAGATAAATTAAAAGTTAATGGGGATTAATGGGAATTAATTATGCAAAATTAATTAGGATTAATTCGGATTTAATATTAATAGAGATTAAACTAATATATGACTCTGAATATTAGTTAATGATATATAAGTAATATATGAATATGATGTTATTTATATTATCTTGAGTTACTAATACGGCAAAAATGGAAATTAAGTCGGGACGCGGTTATGGGACATGTAAGGACTAATTTAAATAAATAAAAATGAAATACTATTTTATATCAATCTTATGGTCGTTTCGAGTGAGCCGTTACGTCCGAAAGGCTCGAAATAGTTAGAAAAGTCTACTCGGGTGTTGAATTTGGGTCTCGGGTCAATTAGGAGACGAAAGGACACCCCGAAGGGGCATTTTAGTCATTTTACTTGGGAGATGAATAGTAACTTCGTTTTTGTCCTTTAGCTTACCTTTAAGACTTTTTATTTACAAAAAACTAGACACTATGTAAGATTTATTTCATCCTATAACAAGTAAGAAAATTTGAGAGAAAAACAAAAGAGTCTTAGAGAGAAAGTGAAAGGGTAGCTTGAGGAGAGGAAGAGTTCTTGGAGAGGAAGAGTAACCTAGGGCAAACAAAGGGTACAATCACCATCTCTTCACCTTGTACCACCACCATAGTCATCGAAAAAGTCGCCGAAAAAATGGAAAGAGAATTTCTAACAATTGTCTTCATCAACGGTTCAGGCCAAATTTTATGGAAAGTGATTCTTGCTCTACTTTAGCGATTGGCATATCCATGTTAGATTAGGATGTTCTTGTAGGATTCATGAACTTATGAATTGGAATTTAAAATGATTGGTAAAGTAAGATAATTATTAGGCAAATTCATGTAGTTGAATATATATATCATGCAGGGACTATGATCATAATGAAATTTATAGGTTTTCATGTAGTGAAAAATATATGTACTTAAGTTTATTGAAAAGGATGGTAGGAATTGCATGTATAGAAATCTGAAAGAGTTGGCGCTTGCGTTCAATTAAGAAATAATATAATGCATACCATTTTTAACCCAAATTAACCCTAAGCATGCAACTAGGTGTGATTGAAACAATATGAAATCATGCAAGAATTATTCAACACACAAAGTTAAGGAAAAATCCCCCACAGGGGCAAAACCATTTATTTTCACTATAATTTGTAAGAAAACGGCTTACAATCGGATTACAATGAAAATACAAGTTGACTAAGAATTACCCTCAGGTATCGGATTCTGTAGTCGCGGCTGGAATTATCCCTTTCCAGTAGGGCTGCAATGAAGAGGAAGAAACGGTCCACTTCACAAGGGTTGAACAACAGCAATGGTGTTCTTGGGTTACCAAACTTGATTCACATAGATATGGAAGATGTGTGAATCTAAAAACCTAGAATCATATGACTCAATAGGTGAAGACTTTAGGGTTGATATGCTCTCAAAAACGTGGGAAAGTCTTATGGAAACCAACTACTGATCGTGGTTTAAATAAGGAGTCAAAACCTTAAAAAATCTGCAACACGATCTGGCAGAGTTTATCCAGGGCGGATCGGTCCGGGCCTCAGGCGGATCGGTCCGATGGCGGATCGGTTCTTTTAATTTGAAGCCGATTCGGTTCGCAATCGGCTCGGTGCTCTCTGGACTCATTTTGCAAGGTGGTCCGGTCCGGTCCTGGGTGGATCGGTTCACAGTCGGATCGGTTCCTTTTTTTATTTTAGCGGATCGGTCCGAGGCTAGGCGGACCGGTTCTTTTTATTTTGGGGCGGACCGGTCCGGCTGACTGTTTCCAGATTCCTTCTTCTTTTGATCTTCGGATTTCGGATTTCGTTGATGACGATGTGATCTTTTCAACCATCAATTTTGTAACGGCGTATGACATAACATATACATAAAGATGGAAAAGATTTTCTTACAAATCTCCCCCTATGTCTATGCCGGAACAAACATAAAAAATCCGAATTATCAAGTATGAACAATGCCTATACAAATCTACCCTTCCATGAACCCAAAACTGAAAGAGGTACATATGACTAAGGCTGCATCGTTTGTTCTTCAATTCTTCAGGAATCTTCACGCTTTTCTCATCAGGGTGTGTATCATGGGATTATCAAGGATGTACCTACACACATGAGACAAAGCAAATACCAAGTGACGTATTGAGTTTGAAATGAGATAAACATAAGCATATATATCAATTTAAGATGATATTCTCAGAATTTCAAAACTCCCCCATAATCAGATAATTCATTCTCCCCCTTTTTATGATGTCCCCAAATAGACAAATGAGAGAAATAAATCAAGCAATCAAGTACCGGGGTGACACAAGGCATAAAATCACACCATGAATGAACATAAAACAACCAAGTCGGTGATAGCATAAAAGAATGGGTGTGATCAAAATTCGATAGGAAAATCAAAGCATACAAACATGACATATGTGCACGATGAATATTGGATATTCCTAACGAATGAACTCAAATGCTTCCTTTGGTGTAAAAGATTGGAAATATAAGACATTGACTATATCAAATCTACAAATCAAAGCTCAAAGTGATTTCTACACCAATAACGTCCAAAATGATTTTCATGCTTTTTTCAGGACTTTCAAGGAAGTGCAAACCCGTTTTTCAATCTCCAACCAAACTCCCTCAGATTTATATTTTGAATAGAGGAATACTAAATTCTCAAACTTTGGAGAATTAGGTGAAACCTAAATGGCCCATATTTGGCATGAATTGCTTTTTATTGCCTTATCAATTTTTTCGGGCTCTTTTAACCTCTTAGGACCTCGGATATTAAAATTCCTCCATTTTGTTAGGTCCTTTTTAACAGTGGCTTTTGCGCAATGGATAAGAATCAACTTTCGCAGCCCCTCCCCATTATGAAAATATACACACAGTCTCACCAAAACGGTTTTTACATGCAATCCAATCTTGTCAAGTTTTATCGCATATTGTACATTGTATAGACAGAATTGAGATAGAAACACTCAAGCCAATATGTGATAGACAAGTGCAATAGACAAATACAGTCGTGCATGTGTGCAATAAAGGATATAGGAGTCAAGCATGTAGGAAATATCACTAATTACATCTCAAGGACTCCAATCAATGTTAAGCACATGGATGAAATGATGTAGCCTCTCAAATCTCTATAAAACAGTCACATGGAAAAATGGAATGAAGTTGTGACTTGGCTATCTTAAATGCTCATCCATAAAAGGCAAATCTCGTTTTGAATTTTTCAAAAATTTTATCAAAATAAAATCTTTTTGTGTTTTTCTAAAAAGAAAATCTTTTTGTATTTTTCAAAGAATAATGAAAAGCAAAAATAAGTAAAACACACTAATAGTACAATCTAGCAATAGGCATCAGAGGATATGAAAATGACAATGCAACCTACGCTAGACATGGACCAACCCCTCAGTCAACTGTGCCAATCCCCAAAGACTACCTAAGACTCTCAAATCTAAGGGCATCTAAAGGTTTCGTGAAAATATCGGCTAACTGACGGTCGGTGGGAACGAAACTCAGGGATACGACCTTCTCCTCAACTAACTCACGTATGAAGTGCTCGCGTAACCTGATGTGCTTTGTGCGCGAATGTTGGATAGGATTACGGGATATGTGTATCGCGCTCGTGTTATCACAGGAAATGGTCATGGTGTCCTGTGAAATCCCATAATCCTCCAACATTTGCTTCATCCACATGAGTTGCGTGCAACAACTCCCGGCGGCGATGTACTCAGCCTCCGCAGTGGACAAAGAGATGGAGTTTTACTTCTTGCTCAACCAAGAGACAAGAGCAGAACCAAAGTAGAAACATCCACCAGAAGTGCTCCTACAACCATCTGCATCTCCGGCCCAATCAGCATTCGAATAGGCAGACAAACGGTCATTGGTATAAAAGGAATACCAAATGCCGTATGAGAGAGTTACACTCACGTATTTGATAATACGTTTTAGAGCGAGTAAGTGAGACTCTTTTGGAGATGCCTGAAATCGCGCACAGACTCCAACACTATAGGCTATGTCGGGACGACTAGCAGTCAAGTATAGAAGACTGCCTATCATACTCCGATACAAGGTTTGCTCAACGTCCTTGCCTGAAGTGTCCTTACTAAGCTTGGTAGAAGTACTCATAGGTGTACGTGCATGCTTAGCGGAGTCTAAACCAAATTTCTTCACAAGGTCTCTAGCATACTTGGATTGAGAGATGAACATCCCATCCTCTAGCTGACGAACCTGGAGACCAAGGAAGAAAGTAAGCTCACCTACCATGCTCATCTCAAACTCACTTTTCATCTCCTCCTCAAAGTGGTGAGCATGCTGGGAGCATGTGGATACAAAGACTATGTCGTCCACATAGACTTGGGCAACCAAAATAGCACCGTCATCTCTCCTGACGAACAGCGTCATATCAACTCCCCCTCTCTTGAAGCCACGGGCTAAGAGATAGGAAGTAAGCCTCTCGTACCAAGCACGGGGTGCTTGCTTCAAACCATACAAGGCTTTCCTCAGATAATAGACGTGATCCAGGTGCTTAGGGTCTTCAAACCCTTTTGGTTGTTCCACATAAACCTCCTCCTATAGAATGCCATTCAGAAAGGCACTCTTGACATCCATCTGATATAACTTGAAGTGCAGATGACATGCGATGGCGAGTAGTAAATGGACGGACTCAAGCCTCGCAACAGGAGCAAATGTCTCCCTAAAGTCTACACCCTCTATCTGTGTGTAGCCTTGAGCGACCAACCTAGCTTTGTTTCTAGTAATAGTACCATTTTCATCTATTTTATTCTTGAAAATCCACCGGGTACCTATCACATTAGTATCACTAGGTCGGGGGACAAGTTCCCAGACATTGTTCTTTTTAAACTGAAGCAACTCATCCTGCATAGCGGATATCCAGTGTTCATCCTTGAGTGCTTCTTTATGGTTCTTGGGCTCGACTTTGGACGTGTAGCAATGATGACTAACAACGTTCTCTAGTTGAGCACGAGTCTTGACCCCTAGAGTGGGATCGCCAACAATGGCTGAAGGATCATGACTCTTGCGAATCGAAGCAGGTGTGTCCCCTAACACAGGAATAGGGTCCACAGAGTGTGGGAGAGGAACAGGAAAATCACTGTCAGAACAGTCCTCATCCTCACACTGAAGGTTGGGATCAATAACCTTTTAAGGTTCGTCATCTTGCACGGTAACGTTTATTGATTCCATAACCCTAGAGCTCTTCAGGTTAAATACCCGGTATGCTCTACTATTCGATGAATATCCTAGAAATATTCCCTCGTCGCTCCGGGAGTCGAACTTTCCTAATTGCTCTCTATCCCGTAGGATGTAGCATTTACTCCCAAAAACACGAAAATATGCCAGGTTGGGCTTCTTGCCGGTCCACAACTCATAAGGTGTCTGTAGTGTGTGTGGACGCAAATAAAGCCTATTCACCGTGTGGCATGCAGTAGACACTGCCTCTCCCAAAATCTCCTAGAAATTTTACGACCTAGAAGCATAGATCTAGCCATCTCTTGGATCGTTCTATTCTTTCTCTCAACAATCCCATTTTGCTGAGGAGTTCTCATAGCAGAAAACTCATGTTTGATCCCAATGCTATCACAGTAGAGATCTACATTTGCTTCTCTGAATTCAGTGCCATTATCACTACGCATCCTGTTAATAGTGACTCCGTGTTGATTTTGTAGGACACGGCACTTGGTCGTTAAGAACTCTACAGCATCAGATTTCTCTCTTAGAAAACCTACAATAGAGTATCTAGAGAAATCGTTTACCATCACGAGAATGTATCTCTTACCACCTAGACTCTCCGTGCGAGTAGGACCGATAAGATCCATGTGAATCAACTCAAGAACACGGGAGGTGGTAATGGAATTCAACTTCCTATGAGGGCTACGAATTTGTTTTCCCAACTGACAGGGTCCACAAATCATGGAAGTTGGCTTTCCAAGTGATGGTAAGCCACGTACTAGGTCCTTTTTTACTAAACGAGATAAGTCTATAATGTTCACATGACCTAGACGTTGGTGCCACAGATCCATAGGAGTGATCGTGGCGCTGTTGCAAACAAGTGAGGATGTGGGCTCAGTCCCATAGCAGTTATCCTCTGTCCTCACCCCTTGCACTAAAAGTTTACCGGCTTGATTATAGACCTTACAAGCTTTCCGGTCAAACTTCACTGCAAAGTCATCGTCGCACAGCTGGCTGATGCTAAGAAGGTTTGCTTTCAAATCTTTGACGTACAACACGTTCTCTAGCTCTGGAAATCCTGGTAACTCTACTGTACCTCGTCCTACTATGCTAGATTTGCTACCATCTCCAAAGGTGACTCTCCCATCATTATAATCCTCAAGATGGGTAAAATATGAGACATCACCTGTCATGTGTCTGGAGCATCCACTGTCAAAATACCACTGTGAGGTATTATGGGCTTTGAGAGAGACATGGACAACAAGGGCTTGTTTTTCTTTCTTAGGAACCCAAGAATAGGGACCTTTTTGTATTCCCTTGTTGTTGTAGGTTTTTAGCCGAAATGCGGGGCGCATTCATTGATGGTAAGGTCATTCGTCGAAATTCCTCCATCAAACTCTGTGATGTGGCGGCTAGAAAATCAACACGCTCTCTCAGATTGGCAAACTCATCAGTTTGATGTGGTGGAGAAAACGTACGTCGTGTCCGACCCAACTTATAGCAATCATCCCTAAGGTGTCCGTTTCTTTTGCAATGGGAGCAAAAGGGCACAGTATTAGGAGGACCTTGGATTGCTTTTCTTGGTCGAACTCTCCTTCTTAGTTTTTGATGACGGCCATAAGGAGTCGTAGTAAACTCTGGAATTGGTCCGGGTGCAATTTGAGACGTGGAGGCACCATCAAAACCAATTCCTTGCCTGTCACCAAAACCTAAAGCGGGACCGAGGAGCATCTTTCTCATCTTCCCAGATCTGTCCTCGATTTGTACCTTGACTTTCCTAGCTCTCTCAAGGTCATGAGTAAGTTGAGCAATAAGGGCTTCAAGTTTCTTCCGAGACTCCATGGAGGAATGGAGCTCACTAGTAAGACTAGCCACTTGTTTAGTCAAGTCCGCTTTCTCTTTCTCAAAACTGCTCTCTCTCTCTCTAAGCAAATTCTCTTTACTAACCCAGGCAGACTCTCTCTCTCTCATGGCAGTGCAGGTGGAGGACTCTCTCTCTCTCGTCTCTTCTAACTCTTCTTCTAACGCGGTGATCCTAAGAACTAACGCCTTGTTACGTTTTTTTAGTTTTGAAAGACTCATTATATAACTCGGCGTAGGCGCGTTGAAGGTTACTCTCGTCCTCACTACCTTCCTCCCCTCCCTCACTCTCTTCGCTCTCGCTGTCGAGGTGTCCCTGGGAAGTAGGATCCTCATCGTCGTGAGATGCACTAGGAGTACTCACATGACTAGCCATGAACGCGGTGAAGTTACGCTCATGCGGTGACTCATCTCCCGAGTCCACCGACTCGACCTCACTGTCGTCACTAAGGGTAGCATTTAGGACAACTTTACCCTTTTGCCTATTCAGACGAGTGGCACACTCAAACGCTCTGTGTCCCTTACCGTCGCACTCAAAACACCTCTCACTGTCTTTAGGGGGTTCTTTGAAATCTTTCTTTTCAAACTTATTTTTCTGAAAATTCTTTTTATCTTTGAAGTTTCCACTTTTTTTAAATTTCAGAATTTTCTTGAAGTTTTTAGCAAATAATGCCAAATCATCTAAGTCAAACTCATATTCAGAATCAGAATTTTCTATCTTTCTAGATGACTCGACTTTCTTTCTTGCCGACCCCTCACTTTTTCTCTCTTGGGCTTTAAGGGCAATTCCCTTATCTTTTGGCTTAACAGATTTAGGAAACATGTCTATTTCATAAGTTTGTAAATCTCCTACCAGTTCTTCCAATTTTAGTGTATTTAAATTACCCAAGGAATTTAGCACAGTGACTTTAGGTATAAAGCGCTTAGGAAGGGAACGAAGAATCTTTTTAACAACTCTAGCAGTCGGAATATGTTCACCAAGATTAAAACTAGTATTCATAATGTCAGAAAGTCTAGCATAAAATTCATCAAAGCATTTAGAATCATGCATGGTGATTGTTTCAAATTGAGTTGTCAAGTTTTGCAACTTGGACTCTTTCACAGCATTAGTTCCTTCATGGGTAAGTTGTAAAACATCCCATGCCTCTTTTGACGTGGTACACATCATTATGCGTTTGAACTCATCAGGTGTGACAGACCCCGAAATAGCACTTAGACCCTTAGAATTAAAAGATGACCATTTAAATTCTTCTTCAGTCCAAGAAATGTCAGGTTTCAAGTTGGTCACATTATCAACAGTCACGGTGGGAGGAGTCCACCCTCGTTCAACCAAAATCCAGACACGTTCATCAATGGCTTTTAAAGCCGACCTCATACGGGCTTTCCAATAAGCATAATTTGTCCCGTCAAAAATAGGCATTTTATAATATGACTTCTCCATTTGAACATGCACTTTTCAAAAATCAATTTTTTCAGAAAATTGATATCTTAGAAAAATTTTGCGGAAAAAGGGATACGCGATAAATTAGCGTAACCTGCTCTGATACCAATTTGAAAGAGTTGGCGCTTGCGTTCAATTAAGAAATAATATAATAAATACCATTTTTAACCCAAATTAACCCTAAGCATGCAACTAGGTGTGATTGAAACAATATGAAATCATGCAAGAATTATTCAACACACAAAGTTAAGGAAAAATCCCCCACAGGGGCAAAACCATTTATTTTCACTATAATTTGTAAGAAAACGGCTTACAATCGGATTACAATGAAAATACAAGTTGACTAAGAATTACCCACAGGTATCGAATTCTGTAGTCGCGGATGGAATTATCTCTTTCCAGTAGGGCTGCAATGAAGAGGAAGAAACGGTCCACTTCACAAGGGTTGAACAACATCAATGGTGTTCTTGGGTTACCAAACTTGATTCACATAGATATGAAAGATGTGTGAATCTAAAAACCTAGAATCATATGACTCAATAGGTGAAGACTTTAGGGTTGATATGCTCTGGAAAACGTGGGAAAGTCTTATGGAAACCAACTACTGATCGTGGTTTAAATAAGGAGTCAAAACCCTAAAAAATCTGCAACACGATCTGGCAGAGTTTATCCAGGGCGGATCGGTCCGGGCCTTAGGCGGATCGGTCCGATGGCGGATCGGTTCTTTTAATTTGAAGCCGATTCGGTTCGCAATCGGTTCGGTGCTCTCTGGACTCATTTTGCAAGGCGGTCTGGTCCGGTCCTGGGCGGATCGGTTCGCAGTCGGATCGGTTCCTTTTTTTATTTCAGCGGATCGGTCCGAGGCTAGGCGGACCGGTTCTTTTTATTTTGGGGCGGACCGGTCCGGCTGACTGTTTCCAGATTCCTTCTTCTTTTGATCTTCGGATTTCGGATTTCGTTGATGACTATGTGATCTTTTCAACCATCAATTTTGTAACGGCGTATGACATAACATATACATAAAGATGGACAAAGTGTCCTTACAAAATCCTACCATGTTAAAAATGAAATTTGATGATTTATGTATGAAACTATGATTCTAAATTCTGAGTTTTCAAGTTGGATAAAAATGGAGAATTCTGATTATTTAAATCTTGAGGTTTTTGATAGGCTTTGATGATAATCCCTTATGAACATGTGGAATTGATGTTTGTATGTATAAATCACCCATGAATTGGTTGGAATAATGTTATAATAGTAATTCGGATTTGTGGATTCTGTTAGGATAGAAAACCAGTAAGATTTGGGTGTGAGAAATTGAGAAAAACGCATAAAACTTGAACTGAAGACGAACAGGAAAAACGATGACTTCGTTCGAACGAAACCTGACTTCGTTGAATGAGATCCCATCTCATTCTAACGAGATGACTGACTTCAAACGAGATTTCCATAAATCTCCAGTTTAACCCAGAAAAGTTTTGGGAAAATTACAATCTGGCCCAGAATGAGTTTTTAAATAATTTTGGTACATTAATAAAGTCAGAAACTTGGGGTTAATGTTAAAAAGTTAAAAAATATTAAGGATTAAAATTATATGGGAGATATCTACATAATTATTATACGATTTAGAGAAGAATAATCGTTATGACAAGTACGGGTTACATTGCGGACATATATACGGGTACTTGGGTTAAATGAAAGATTATGGGAGAAATTAATAATGTAATATCTGTACGATGATAATCGTGGATACAAACCAAAGGGGCTTGCCCCAATTGTTACCACCAACCCTTGCTTCGCAATTGGTTGGGGGTTCACGTCTCACCCTCTCCCCTACTCATCCCCAAGGCTTGAACCTAAAAAATAAAAAATAATAAAAAAATAATCGTGGATACAAGTACGAGTAGTGTTCGAGAAATACGACGGGTACTTAGGATGGGATAATTCCTAATATGATATAGGTAATGTAAGTACCTAATGCTAAGTAGGAATATGATAATGCCTATTTGATTGATTGATAATTTATGTGTATGACATACCTAGCTTACTTCCTATCGACGGGAGGTTTGCGCATGAGGGCAGTCATATCCTGATAATTCTATGGGATTTTTGACTTGTCACTCGAGAACATAGAACTTAGGGAGTGAGCACCACTGTATAAATATGGGCACGTAGGTATGTGCGTATACTAAAGGATTAGACTATGTTCGCCTCTAATGTATGTGTTTGATATTTATGGTCCGAGGAATCTTTACCGAACCTATAGTCCCCCTTACAGTGACGAGATGTGTTGGGACATGACAACAAAGTAATGCAGCACCGCAGCTGTGTCTCAGGGTGCATTATTGTATATATATAATGGAGTTCATATGTATATATACACACACACACACATATGATGATATCTACTGTGTGACTAAAGTAGAATTGAAAGATAATGATATCAGGAATTAATTAAGTATGAAAACACTTAATTGAATTGAATTGAATGAATAAGGGGCTTATCCATGTTGAATATATATATATATATATATATATATATATATATATATGTGTGTGTGTGTGTGTGTGTGTGTGTGTGTATTATTACATTTATTATGAGAGAAATACGTGGGAATGAATTGGACTATGGTTAGTGGATAAAATGGGTTGATCTAGTTAGCGTGGGAGCTGTAACTTGTAATGTCTTAGAGGTACGTTAGGTGTGCACTCTAGATGAGAGGTTAAAATCTCAAGAGAGAGTCCGATAATCTAACATGTATATAATAATTGCTAAATATAGCATTTATTCACTTGCTGTTTTATAAACTATTTTCACATCGGGCTCTGACCCGTTTCCTTGCATATTCTCTTCTCTTTCTAGTATCTCCTATATCAGGTGTCCAGCGCAGGGACACCAACCATAGAGGATTATGACATGTGACGATCTATGGATTCTATGGAGTGTTTGAGCTTTATTTAGACGCCTTCACTTTCATTAATTAATACTCTGTAGTTGGTTTCATTTAGGGCATGTCGCCCAAAGGATTCTAGTCTTTCCTTCTCAGTCAGTTTATTTACTTGTATCGGAATTGATTACATTTGATTTACTTTGGATTATTGTATGAGCTTTTAACTGGAGTGTTTTATTCCAGTTGCATTTAATTCAGTTGTGATATTTACTCAGTTGTTATTCATTGTGTGAATGGATTGTGTTAAATGGTTTATGTTTTAAAAAGAGAAATTTATTAAATTAAAATTTGAAAGTTTTTAACACCTGTTTAATTAAGTATTATGTGATTATAAAATGTTTTTGACAGTGATCCTAAGAATGATCCAAATGTATATTCTAATTTAATTTGGTATGGGACCGGTCACCTAATATTTAATTAAGCAGGGTGTTATAGGTGGTATCAGAGCATCAGGTTCTAAAGTCTTTTAGGATCTGAATGGTTTACTATGCTTTCAGTTAAGCGTCCTTTGATGTAGAGACCTATTATTAGGACTATTGTATCCTTTATTACATTTATATGTTCTTTAGCTATTCTGTGATATCCAAATACTGATGGTATATTCTTTCTCATTTTAGATTCCTCCTCGACATGCACCTCAACCCGCCCTAGCTCAGGGCACAATGAATCTTGCAGAAGTTGCTGCCATTGTTGCTTAGGTAGTTAACACAACTTTAGCTATTGTTCAAGAAGCTCCAGCACAGGCTCCAGTTATGCCACCCGTTCCAGGGCAAGTGTTTCCTACTTCATGGGAACGTGTTGGGGATGCCTTTCAGAAGATGCATCCACCAAAATTTTAGGGGGGGTCATGATGTCGTGACTGCTAGCCAATGGAAGAAGGATATCCAGAGGAACTTGAGAATGTTAGAATGCACTGAAGTTCAACGTCAGATACTAGCTATGTTTAAGCCAGCCAGAGAAACTCTGTAATGGTGGGAATCTATTACCACCACTAAGGAGAGAGATATTATGACTATCCAAGACTTATGGGTGCGGTTCGACTGCAAGTAATTCCCTTTTGTCGTCCAGACTGAGATGAGGCAGAAATAAATTGGCTTGAAACAGGAAGGGAAGACAGTGGCAGGATATGAGGAGGAATTTACTCGGCTCACTAACTTGGTGCTAGCAGAGGTACCCACTAAGGAAAAAAGAATTCAGATATTCACTGACGGCCTGAATTATAAGATTCGCCAGTACTTATTGGGCAATCTTTCCCTACATACTTACCCAAATGTTCTTAATGATGCAATGCTCCATTGCCAGGATAAATGCTTACATGCTAAGGGTGTTAAGCGGGGGATTGAGTCAAGCCAACAGGGCAAGACTAATGGAGGTAGTTCTAGCAGGACACAGTCATGTCAGAGTCAGTAGCGACAGGGTGAGCAGGGTTCCCAGTCAAGGGACTATGCTAAACGTTTACAATCTGAAGGATTTCAATTTGGACAGGGAGGCAATTGGAAGGGCCAGCATAAGGGCCAATAGGGCCAAGGGAGAGGTGTTAACGACTAGCATGGCCGAGGACAGCAAGGAAAAAATAAGGGAAAGTTCACTCGCAAATGTTTTATGTGTGGTAATCCTCGCCACAAGAGGCAGGATTGTCCTAATAAGGGAAAGATTCCTCAGCAAGGAGCACGATAGGAGCCACATAGACCAGTATTTCCACCACCCGCCTTCCAGCACTAGTTCAGTTGCCAGTAATACCTCCCATTCAAGTAGCTCCAGCACAACAGGGTCAGTATGGGCATGTATACAATGTCCATCAGGCATCACTTCAGCAGCCACCACCCACGATTGAGGGTATATTTTCTATCTATGGGGATATGGGGAACATTTTGTTTGACACGGGGGGCCTCACATTCATTTGTAGACACTAGATTTGCACGGGATGCAGGGTTATTAGATATAGCGAATATCACCGTTACTTATGTAGACTCACCGATGGGTAGTGGGACGCCTATTTTCTTTATATGTCGTCATGTGAGTATAGAGATTGGGAGTCTGATTTTACCGACTGATTTATTTATTTTGGATATGTTCGAGTATGATGTGATTATCAACATGGATTGGCTTGTTGCATATAGAGCCATGATTAACTGTTATAGCCGGTGTATTAGTTTTTTTATTCCGGGACATGAGATGTTTCTTATGGTGATGTCTTGTTTTGAGGGAGGGTCGTCTACTCATTTGTATTATATAGAGGAAGAGACCTCTATGGGAGTAGTAATATCCCTTAATTCAATACCAGTAGGTTGTGAGTTTGCAGATGTATTCTTGGAGATACCGGGATTACCTCCTAGCAGGGAGTTTGAGTTTATGATTGATTTAGCGTCGGGCACTCGGCCTATTTCTCGTGCGCCTTACCATATGGATCCAGTAGAGATGAGGAAGCTCAGGGATCAAATAAAATAGATTTTGGGGTAGGGGTTCATCTGCAGGAGTACGTCGCCTTGGGGTACCCCGATGTTATTTGTAAAGAAGCAAGATAGTTCTTTAAGGTTGTACGTAGATTATCGGGAGATCAATAAAGTCACGATACGGAATAAGTATCCTTTCCTTAGGATTTATGACTTGTTTGACCAACTGAGAGGAGTAGCCTACTTCTAAAAGAGAGACTTAAGGTTCGGTTATCATCAGTTGCGTATAAGGGAGCAGAACGTTTCAAAGACAACCTTCTTAACCAGATATGGATCAATCACATCCTGATTTATTCTCGAACTGAGGAGGAGCATGCCGACATTTATGGCAGGTCCGACAGACCCTACATGAGCATATGTTGTATGCGAAATATGATAAGTGTGGGTTTTGGCTTCAGGATGTTCAGTTTTTGGGGTATGTTGTGTTAGATATGGGGATATCGATGGATCCTAGTAAGGTATCAGCGGTGAGGGAGTGGGGACAACCCACGATACCAACAAAAGAGTGAAGTTTCTTATGATTGTTCGGTTATTACAGACGTTTTATCCATGGTTTCTCAAAGATAGCGGGTCCATTGACTAATCTAACCCGTAAAGGCATACTATTTGTCTAGGACGATGCATGTCAGTTAGCATTCGACAACCCGAAAGATAAGTTGACTTCAGCACTAGTATTAGCACTGCCTAAACTAGGAGTGGAGTACTTGGTTTACACTGATGCATACTTATAGGGGCTTGATGGAGTACTACAGCAAGATGATAAGGCCATACCTTATTCCTCTAGAAATATTAAGCCTCGTGAGAAGAATTACACCACCCACGAATTAGATCCTGTGACAGTTGTGTTGGCCCTTCGAATATGGAAACATTATTTATTGGGAGAGAAGTTTTGCCTATTCACGGATCATAAGTCACTGCAGTATTTATTCACTCAGCGGGAGTTGAACATGCTCCATCAAAGGTGGCTTGAGTTCATGAAAGATTAATAGTTTGAGATACATTACCACCTGGGAAAGTCTAAGGTGGTAGAAGACACGTTGAGCTGAAGGCCGGTAGGTGAGTTGGTCGCGATATGGAAGGCAAAATGGAAGGAACTGGGTCATCATGATGCAGTTTCCCGATCATTTATGTCAACTATGACTGTTACACCTCAGCTTGTGACGAGGGTGATTCATGTAAGACCGTGTTTATACCAGTGCATTGAAAAGTGTCATGTAAGGCCATCAAACAAAACCATAACTTATTTTTCAAAAAATGTTCAAATAATTTACCCAAAAGAGAAAGATAGCATCCAATACCCACAAAAATTACAAAGCTACTTCAATGTATTTAAATATATGCATTGAAAAGTATCGTGTAAGGCTACTAAACAAAACACGAGTTCATTTTTCTTAAAAAGTTTAAATAATTTTCAAAAAAAGAAAGGTAGCATCCAACACCTAGAAAAATTACAAAAGCATATCATTGTGTTTAAAGAAATGAATTAAAAAGTAACATGTAAGGCCACAAAATTATAGATCTATTTATATTGTATTATATATAGGTGAGCCCAAATAATTTACAGAAACGTAATACCAACTTGTTTTCTTAAAAATTTCAAACAATTTCTCGAAAGAATAAAGGTAACAACCAACATGTAAAGAAAAAACATAACCGTATCACTGTGATATTAGTTTTCGGCATACAACACCTTAATTAAGGACGAACAATATGCAAGAAAATGATTTCTTCAATGAATGCGTAGATGATGGTTTGAGAAAACCCTAAAAATTTTAGGGGAAAAACTGTTCAGTTTTTTTGGGGGGCAAATCGAGAAGCCCTCTCTGTATTCTATAGGGTGCATGTGCTATCCAAGAAGAAAATGCAATTATTCCAAAATGAAATTGAATTTGTGGGAATTCATATTAATAAAGGAAAAATATCCTTAGCAAAACACATAACCAAGAAGATTCTCAAATTTCCTGACTAACTTAGAGATAGAAAATAATTACAATTATATTAGGATTACTTAATTATACTGCAAATTTTATTAAGAATCTTACTTCAAAAAAACAAATCCTAACATTCAAATTAAAAATAGCGAACAAAACTAATCCGTTTAAATGTACTAAAGATGACTTTGAAGTTATAAGACAAATCAAAGAAGCAAGCAAGAATACTCCTTTACTTGAATTGCCTAATACTGAAGACTAATTTATAGTAGAAACAGATACCTCTGATAAACAACGGGGAGCAGTATACTTTGACATTGATTATGAGACTAAAAAGAAAAAAACTCTGTAGATATAGTTCTATAACTTTTACCGATCCCGAAACAAGATATACTTCCCACGAAAGAGAAGTTTTAGCTATAGTAAGGGCTATTCAAAAATATATGCTTTTTCTTACACCCAAGCATTTTACTATTTATAATGATTTATCTTATGCAGTAAAATTTAAAGACTTAGATTTGTCCAAATCAATAACTAATAGACTAATTATATGGCATCAATTGCTTAATGGATATGACTTCTCCGTTACACAGATTAATGGAAGTAAAAATACCATTTCAGACATCATACATGGAGAACCTATGTTTGCTAATACTAATATATTTTCTTTTTTTATGATGCAAAAAGAAGATTTGGACGCCATGAGTTCCTCTAGACTGCACAAAGAAGACGTTGGAGACTACCTTAGACGCGTAAAACCAAATGCTTGCTAAAAGCAAAAATAGACTCATATCCGAGACAATCAAGAAAGACCAATTCTGGAAAACTTCGATGACATTCTTGTTCCTCCTAGAAAATCAAGAAATGAAATTGTTTCCGAGAATAAACTTATTAGGTAAATGTATTTTCCCCAATATAGACTAGCTCAACGATATCAAGACTTAATAATATATAGACGATAATTTCCAGATGATGAAAATACTCTTATAGATGCCATATGGTGGAATGCGAAGAATAAGCTATCTGTAGAAACCAAGAAGAATTTAGTGGTTGTTGCTAGATTCATAAGAACCCAAAGACTTGTAATTACCCAAATCAATGGTACTGCTATTTCTAGACCTCAGACTCATACACATGCTCAGACTCTTGGAGAACCCTCTAAAGTTATACCTGTTGATAATTTTATTATCAGTAAAAAACTTTTAAGACTAAGATTGTTATACCATTTGGTAATAATAATCTCCGAGTTTCAGAAGACGGTCAGAAAGAGGGTGATAGCATTATTGAGCATTTCAATATGTTATTATCAGAGATTAATGGAGATGCCTTAACAATTAGTGGCTTCTTTAAAAAAGTTATAAAAATTTATATTTTTGGAGAAACAAAAATGGCACATATAACTCTTGCAAACTATAGGTTCATTGGACTCATCCATAAACACACTGTAGAAGACGCTATTACTTTTGGAAAACTGTCCATGAGTATGCCAAGAAGATAAATAATTTTTTCCCTTATTTGGTAGAATTTATCAAATTCCTCTAAATTCTTGTAGGGGAAAAACTTAAAGGATTTAGACTCGTAAGATTTTAATCCTTTGCGTTTAAAGACTTTAAGATCATTTCTGAATACGATACCAAAGACTTATATGTAGCTAAGTCCAGATTTCAGAATGCCCAAGCCATAGAAATAATAGAGATTATGGAACTTTTAATAAGAAAATAAAGATGATACATTGTATACCATAATATAGACTCAATCATTCAAGCTGATGAGCCATTCAATGGTAGGATCATAAGAGAATTTAAAGAAGTAGTTGAGGTAGGTTTGACAGCTAGCATCAGGGCGGTGGGCCTTATTGATAAATAATACATTAACAATGATGCTCCACCAAAATAGACAAAACAGGAAAGACAAAGGAAGACACAGACAGGGCAAAGAAAGGCCTCTTTATATTCGAAGAATTATTAAAGATGGAGAAGTCGTGACTCAGAATTATTAGACCACTTTTTGAAAAGCATAAGATTCATCCAAATTATCACAAGACGACAAGTTTTCTTTTTAGGAAGAAATAGACCTGACCTATATGGGCCACCAAAGGAAATTATTGAAAGACGAGAATTTTGCTTTACGTAAAGTAAATTATTTTATACTTTAATAATTGTTTTTCTTTCACCGATTTTTCTTTCCACAACCGGTTTCCAATCAGTTGTATTATCCCTAAAGCTATAAAAAGGGAGAGTCTGTATAATGTGAAGGGCATCGAAGAAAAGTGTAAGAAGGCTTAGTTGAGAGTAAGAGAGGTAGAGAGTAATATGTATATTAGTGAGTAAACCTCTTATACCTAGGGGAGAGGTGAGATTTGTATTTACTAATGTTATGCAATAAAAGTATTTTATTTTCCAGAAATCTCTTTTGTTACGTTATTATTATTCTCCAAATATATCCAACTTTCTTTTCATAAAGGACTATTGTGTGAAACCTCTGGTGTACCACGTAGGTGTTATACTGTTGAACCGCTATCAGGTGCCAATTTTCCATGAGCCATTAGCCAGCTGGTCATTAGGCATGGTGGTGTACAGGCAGAAAATGGGTCCAACGCCAACATAGGATTGTGGTTCGACACATAAAAAGAGAGTTGCAGGAGGTACAGATCGAAGAAGGATAATAGAAAATTGGAAAGACAAAGGGAAGAAGATAAAGTAATTACATATAAGAAGGAAAGTATAAACTCTAACCAAAACCCTAGCTATTTCAAATATTATTGATAAATTTTAAAATCACTTGCACGAGCCTTCAAATAACTAAAGACTTTTTTAGCATTTGTTAAACAAGCAAACCCAGACCTAATAAAAGAAATCCATGAGTGGACTCTCTCAGACCCCTTAGAAAGACTACTTATAAAAACTTCTTTAATATACGGAGGAGGTACCTATAGATAAGTAGACGAGATTATTGAGTGGTTAATACGCGAAGTACCTAGAATAGAAATAATTAGAACAAAGATCTTCGATCTCTTAAAAAAAGACCTAAGAACTGCAGAATTTGTAGAAGAACTTTCAAAGCCAAAAATATATCAAGAATATATTAGAATACTTAGAGACACCATAGACATATTAAAATATATTAGAAGAAAATGATTAGTTAAAACAAGAACTATCTTCATTAGATCAGGAGGAGTTCTCCCAACATTAAAATTTGTGGAAATTGTTTTTCCTATAACTTATCGAAGATTTTTGTCATCCTACGGTGACAGTGAATCAGACGAATTCATACAAAATGACCTAATCTATATCATTAAGCAAATATATAAAGAGACTAGACGAATAGACCCTCAATACCACATAAGGTGTTTAAAGTTCGATTATTTTCCTTCAAAATCACTTGAAATTTCTACACATCCTGAGGAAAGTATTTTGATAGATAATCCCCACTATTCAGAAATAAAGTATAATAGTGACAGAGAAAGCTTTAGAGGTAGCTCCAAATAATTTTACGCTTAGACTCCTAGATTGATTAGAATTTAAAAGATTTTAGAATCTATCGGGGTAGAAAATTCTATTCCCAAAACTTTAGAAAAAGACAAAGTAATATTAAAAGCACAGTGGTCCCTAGATATTTTTGGACGGTGGCTAGTCCGCAAACTACGTCTGCACGAGAGCCTGCCTCTCTCTCTCTCTCTCTCTCTCTCTCTCTCTATATATATATATATATATATATATATATATATATATATATATATATATATATATATGAATACTTTTTGGCATTAGTTTTATAAAATTTTGGTAATATACTTTAGTTTAGGTTTATATATATGCATGAATTTTGTTTGGCATATGTTTGATAAAATGTATAAGTCACAATTGCGTACGTATAATTTTTTGACAAATGTATATGAGAATTTTGGTTGGCATAAGTTTGATACAACTTCTAAATTATACTTTCGTTTTGATTTTCTTGCATCAAAATCCGATTATGTTTTCATCGTTTATATTTTTTAAGAAAATAAGATCGTTCAATTGCTTATTTGACTATTTTTCTTGTTGGCAATATATCTCTTTTTTGTACAAGATTCGATGTTGTGTATAGAGGTTTCCCCCACATATGTCTGATTGGAAAAAACATTTACACAGTTATTTGTGTCTATCATTACTCTTTAAACATGTATGTCCTTTAGATAATGAAATATTGTATTTTTATTCAAATCTATTTGTACCATACATTTACGCCCGCGCATCGCGCGGGCTCCATGCTAGTTATACCTCTAATACAGTGGTATTAGAGATATTAATAAGGCTTTAATTCTCCTTCAATATCAATCCATTCAAATGACATTCATTTTATCAGAACAAACATGTTGTATGATTGTTGATACCAAAATTAGTATGCTGATATGGACGAATAATAAGAAGACATGTGTCAATCTACGTGGCACAATAGCGACGAGAAACTCCAGCGCTCCGAGGAACTCCAACACTACGAGGAACTCCAGTGCTCCGCGGAACTCTTGAACGACGAACAACTAAGGCGGTTCGAGCTGCATCTCGACCATAGCATTGATTGCCAGATAATCAACAGTTCAACTATTCATTGACTGCTTATCATCTTGACACACACGCTTGAAGAGCATTAAATGAGTTACCTTTTCATATGTATATTATTTAATGTATCACCCTTTCAGATTATGGCCTCATGGCTATAAATACATTGTATTACCCTCATTCAAGGGGACCGGAATTTCTTGATAGAACTTGTAATCGAGAATTCCCAAACACTCAGCAATAACATAACAGTGGACGTAGGCCATTCTTATAAGGCTGAACCACTTTAAAAATCTTTGTCTCATTTTATTTATCTGTGATTGAATAATTAGAGCGATCTAATTTTTTACATCAACAATGATAATACCCACTTGATCTCCTTCTTGACCTCTTTTTATTCTCATATGTTCAAGGTTCTATTTTTAATTTATCGTCCCTCCCAATTTCCAAGTAGCTAAAGGGCATAACCCAAAATATTCAAAAAATATCTCAACAGTCTTGGAAACACATCAAGAAAAATAAATTTACAAGAAGATGTATTTAAAGCACAATATAAGACTCAATATTGTTAGTAATTAGAGAAATGTGAGATATTTTGACTTAATACTGTTAATAATTAAATGAATGTGCTGGTAAAATTTGGTGTACCGCAAATATTTTTTATTTGTAACAAATATGCAACTCATACGCATATCTAATGTATGCGTATTTGTAATAGGCACGGTTAAAGAGTAATGCTAGGTTGACACAAAGATGTGACACAATTAACGTCTTGTATCCCTCATTCATTAGTGTTCGAGCTCCACTAGACTCCACTGTTAGTGGCCCTGGACACAAGCCAATACGAATCAGACACATCTATTATGTTAACTTTTCGGTCTACTTTTTGTGTTATCGTAGCATTTTGCCTTTTTTAATCACTACCTTACAATCCTCCCATTTCTCCCGCTCATACATCTGAATTTTTTTTTGATGTCTCAAACGACATCAAGTGTTGATGTCGTCCAATGAGATTTACTTCCACCAAGTGATTTATCTCACTCCAATTAACGTCGATCAAAAAACCACTTTATACGTTAATTTTTCACTCGTGAATAATGCAACACAATTAACTTGGTGAGTAAGTAGTTGTTTAACCATTTTGACTAGGCCCCTATATAAATTATGGGAGGGGATATTCCCACACACCTTTTGGCTTTTCTCACATCTTTTATTATTTCAAGTTAAAAACACCTCAATTTTTCATCATCATTTATCATTAATTACACAACATAAAATACCACTTTGTTATTAGTGTACTACAAAGTCAAATATATCCTTGTACAATTTTTTCTTGTCGTTTATGTACCTAATTAAAAATTAATTAATTAGGAACATAAAATTCATTGTTGTAAAGTACTTTAACTATTAAAAAAAGTTTTTGTAATATTATTTTTAATAAAATACCTTTTTTAAAAACTATTACTTTCATAAAAAAAAATTGTATTTTTTATAATAAAAAACTATTGTTTAAAAACAAAAAAATGTTTTCTATATAAAAACTGTCTTTTATATATATATAAATTATTTTTCCAAAAAAGAAAAAAATGATTTGTAACACCCCACGATTTTTGGAGACTGAGAAATTAAATTTTGGGAAAATAAAATTTAATTGAATTGGAGAATTCTGAAATTGGGAATTGAAGTCCAAAAATAGAGAACGTTTTAAAGTATTCCGGATGATGATTTTGAGGGTACCATTGATCCCGGTGAGACACCCCGACTAATTAAATACCGGGTAGCTACTCCTTTATTAAATTAATTCAAAATGCCAAGTTGGCCCAGTTAATAGCATCACTGTCGAAAAACTTTTAATGATTACTAACCACCTAGTATTTAAAAAGTAAGTGCCAAATTTTAATTAAAGTCTGATTAACATGCAACAAGTGTAATAAAGAATAATAACACCATTCACCATAATAAAGTAAATAGAATGACCATCACATAACGTAAATAAAGTCTGGAGGAAAAACTCCTCACTACAATCCCATAACAGAAAAAAAGGTAAACCGAAAACTAAAACAGTACATGCCAAAGTCTGAAACTGAAATGGAAATGTAACTCTAATAGAAATGGGCAACATGCCCTACAACTGATAGATAATGAATCTGGAATCCAAGTGATAGAGGCGTCTACAAGCAAATCCCTGTAGCTTCCACAAACAACTACAACTTGTCACCTGAATGAATGTCCTATGCCTGGTGTCCTTGTGGCTGGGCACCTAAAATGGTTTTACAAAGAAAAATAGATTTGAAAAGCAAACGGGTCAGAGCCCGAATGTGGAGTTATATTTTAAAAACCTGCAAGTGCTTAAAAAACATTTAAAACATTAAATGCAAAGTACATGTTAGGACGTACACTCACATGATATTCTCACCTCTCGTCTAACTGTGCACTCCTAACGTAAGTACCCATCTACAACGACACAAACCATTAGCTAAGTGACATCATCTCTAGCTAGACTATCATAGGTCATACCCATATTACTCGGTTCCATTAACATTTTAACGCTCGTAATTAAGTAGGGGTTTAACGTAAACTCAGATGCTCAATATGCAATATATATATCACTATCAGTTAACTCGTTATATTTCTCGAAACAATACCGTAATTATATTCACAACATTAACATGAAGGTTCCCATTAATTAAGTGTATATTATTCACATCATAAATATACAATATAAGCACCCCGAGAACTAAGCTGCGGTGCACACATACTCTGCTATCCATCCCGGTACATCACGTACATAAGGATTACATATTCCGAATCTCTCAGGAATAGTTCACAGATAACAACATCACAAATAATGGAGGCGAACACAGTCACATCACATATGTCACGCACATACCTACGCTCCTACGATCAGCGGACTTATTAATATCCCAATAAGTCTTTCTATGACCTATGTTCATCAAGGTAACCAGTCTAAATCCGGGCAACACAAGGATTAGAGGGCCCTAAGCGAACGCAAACCTCCCGTGATAGCAAGTATGGTAGGTATGTCATACACACAATTTATATACCAATACTAAGTAAACACACATCTTAGTAATCCCGTAGTTTAATCGTAGTACATATCGCATTCTCGTACCAACTTATAATATCTACAACTTATATTATTCCGGTTTGTAATTATACGCGCCATAATTCATTCTCACGTCGTAGTAGACACTCACGTCTCAACCCAAACCGTCCATTTGATATAACTCTCGTATCTAATTTCCTTCTCATAAATGCCCAAAAGTCCCAATTCTATCATTACATCATCATCGGAATGTTATCTATATCCTCGAACAAGTTTACGGGCTTCCAAAAATGAAAACAGTCCAAAAAGGCCCAAACTGTCAACTCGTTAGAAGTCTCGTTTGAACGAGACTGTTCGAACGAGATCCCTCTGTCAACTCGTTAGAAGTCTCGTTCGAACGAGGCTGTTAGAACGAGATCCAGTTCGTTCGAACGAACTGTCCCTTCTAACGAGATCTCGTTCGAACGAAGTTATCGAACGAGGCTCCCTTTCGTTAGAACGACTGGTCAATTCGTTAGAAGCTCGTTTGAACGAGTTCGTTCGAACGACCTGGGCAGGGGCTTCTAACGACCTACCAGATTCGTCCCAGATTTGCCTAATCTCGTTTTTTCATCATTTTTAACACCTCAAGTCTTTTCCAAAGTTCGTTCTAACAGTGTTTTAAGTCCTCTAATCATACTAAAACATGCTAAGGTCATATACTAACATCTTCTAAGGCATTAATGCATCCTAAACATCATTAAATCACAAGATTTTATACTTTTCCCCCAATTTTATCAAGAACATGAACCCTAGATTTATATCATCATCAAATCCCAGAATTTAATCCGTTTTAATTTCTTCTAATCACAATTATCATGAGAATAATCATCTACCTATCATTCTACATGCAATTCTCTTCAAGATTTTCAAGTTCTAAACTCCAAACTACATGGGTTTTCATATTTCAACAAGAACAAACACAAAATTCGAATTTTTCTAACATGGAAAGAATATTCTTTGAAATTTAATGGAATTAAGTCACTTGCCTTGGTTGTCTCTGAGTTTGGTGTTGATTTGGTGAAGATTTCTGCAGAATTTCTTCTCTCTCCAAGCTTCTTCTCCAATGGTGGGTTAAGGTGGCTAGGGTTTGTTTTGGGGAACTTAGAAAACTCTTCTAATAAACTACGTAGCCTTCTAGGTTAATATGGGTTGGTTAGGGGCTTAGTGGGTCAAATCCACATCAGATGTAATTAGCCAATTTTCGTCACTTTTAATTCCTCAAAATGTAAAATTACCAAAATACCATTTATGATGCCGGTATGGCCTAAAAATACCCCGAGACCCAAAATACACCCCCGGCTAGTGTTTTCTGACTATCTCGACCCTTCTGGACGCGTTGGCGCACTCAAAATGACCATACGGATAATAGAAATAAAAATCACTTTTATAATTAAAATAATATACCATGACGCGGCGGTCACACGCGTCTCAACAAAATTTCTAAAATGCCGTATATCAATCTCACGACAAATTTTATAATACCAAATACATATATAAAAACATGTATGCACATAATCAAATACCAACTCGCATCTCGTAAGTATTTATAACCCGGATTAATTTCCAATTAATACGCATTTAATTAATTAATCCCAAAAATAAATATAGCCAAAAGTACGGGGTATTACACCCGGAGGGGTAGAGATAGTCAAAATGATTGTCATTGGGTTTTATTTCTGCTCCGGAATATTTTAAGTTAGTTTGACTCGAATTGGTGTAAATGAGTCATTTAAAGTGTGTATTAACATTTAAAACTGGGTTTATTGTTTTAAGGGATTTAAGAGACTTACGGATGAAGCCTTCTCATTTAGAGAAAGAGAGAAAAGAGAAAGGAAGAAGGAAAGAAGAAGAAAATAAGAGAGAGAGGAAGAAAAGCTTGGAGATTTTCGGCCCAATCGCGACATCGAGGACGATCCAACCTCTACAAATCTGAGGCAAGTATTTAATCTTGCTAAATAACTATTTGTGTATTTCATTTCATAATTTGTGGGTTAAAGAAATGGATTTTTGGGTATTAATATCAAAACCTAGATTTTTGGGTTTAATCTTGAAATCAATGTTTAAATATGGATTTAATGGAATAAAAATGGTTGGGATCAACTTTGGGTAGATTTATGGGCTTAAAATCATGATTTGATGAAGGTTTGGGGCTAAGAAATGAAAATTTAGGGTTTAGAATTCGTGGGTTTTGATGAAGAAGAAGAACCCTTCAAAATTTGCAGGTTCGAATCGATTCGCCCCTTATGCGAATCGATTCGGTTTAGGGAAATTAGCAGGTCTGCATTGACCAAATCGATTCGGACCCAAGCCTAATCGATTCGGCCTGTGGAAGAAGACCGGGTCTTTGGACCCGAATCGATTCGCCTTGGAGGCCGAATCGATTCGCTAGGCCGAATCGATTCGGAATAGGGCCGAATCGATTCGGAAACAGGGCATTTTGAGGTATTTTCTCCATAGTGATTCCAAACCCTTTTTGGTTGGGTTTATTGATTTGGGGGCCTTCTCTTATGATGTAAGAGATATGTTCTTGGAGACATATAAGGATTTTCTCACATATTAGGATTTTGGGGACTCCTTAGGGTAATTTGGGAGAAATGTACCCATGTATGTATTGGAGTTGCATATGGAGATTGTGGGGAAACCTCATTGAGGTGGGGAATACCAATTATAGATAAAAAGGTATAAATATGATGTGAGGTTGAGAACTCTTAGAGAGTGAGGGGTCTCATATCCTTAGAAAAGTTTAGACTATGGAACAATCGATAACTCAATAGGAGTAAGGGTTCATAAGATTAATTGAGCCATAGGTGAAATTGGGAATAATTTGGATCGTACTATCGACTAGTATAAGCGGTAGCATAAATTCTAGTTAGGATAGTTTACACATAATTGTGGGGAAATAACCATTGAGATTCCAATACTTGAAACGAGGTTGGAATAATTTGAGGTTTTAGAATATTAAGTCATGTATGTGCCTATGGTTAAATAGTACTAAAGGTAATTATGTACTTTCGAATATGGATGAAATGTGTAGTGATGGGTTCCAACACAAAATTTTGGGTGATAACCCTAAGGTTGAATATATATGTATAAATATATACATATGATTTTGGGAGACTATTCATCTTAGAAAAATGATTGAATATGCTTCAAGTGAGGGATTGTATTCACATATCGAGGTAAATTATTTGAATTAGTGGTGACGGCTTGTATATTGAGGATTATGTATACTTATAGCCGAATTTATATATTTTATATATATGAACGAGAATTAGTTTGTATACATATAGATATAACGATGTGTGAATATATGTACATATATCTATGTACAAATATGAATATATGGATATATTTATGTTGTGGACATACATGGTATGGATATTTAAACCGTATATGATGGTTTAATATTTGATCATATGATGGGATCATATGGATGTATGTATATTGCGCATGTGAGCGATGTATATACTATTGTGGTTAAGCATACCCCGCTCATGCTATCATTGGGAAGTTTCCGCGCAGAGGGTGAGCATCCTGGCATATAGAGCAGGGTGTGGATATTCCCCAGGTCATAGTCGTCCCGTGTTTTATTATACGATAGATATATTTTTGGGATGAGACGTGGTGGGTATGTTTCGTCTCATTTCCAGTTGGAGCTATGACCGCTTCCCGAGACGTCGTGTGTGTGAGTTATCACGAGGTGGGTGTCACTGATCCCCACCAGGTGGTCCCCTGTTGCTATGTGAGCCGGGAACTGGGAAAATGATAGCATTGATGCAGTTTTATCGGCGATATTTATAGCCGGGTGGATTATGTGCATGTCCATTGTACATCAGATATGATATGTACACTTGGTCATGGGTATGGATGATTGTTATATATATATATATATATATATATATATATATGGTGAGAATAAAATGCCTATATATATATTTATATATTCTATAGATGAAAGGATATAGAATCTTTGTGGAGTACATCTTGGATGATTATGGTGTACTAGATTGATGGGGGTTGATGTATCGCATTTAAGGAATATCTCGGTTACATCATCCCAAGGATATTATTGGAGATGTTAGTTGTAGTAGTAGTATAATATTGTATACATGGCATTATGGATCTCTAGGATCGACATTGTCAAGGAGTAGTGTAACGGGGTGGTTCCTTGTTTGGATTTCTCTTTGCGAGACACCCCACGCATGAAACGTAGTGCAGTGTTGTGATTGGAGAAAAGTTCTTCCAATTATGGTATGTACGGCATTATGGATCTCTATGATCGACATTGTCAAGGAGTAGTGTAACGGGGTGGTTCCTTGTTTGGATTTCGCTTTGCAAGACACCCCACGCACGAAACGTAGTATACTGTTGAGATTAGAGAGAAGTTCTGTCGATATTTATGTGTGGCATAATGGATCTCCAGGATCGGCGTTGACAAGGAGTAGTGTAACGGGGTGATTCCTTGTTTGGATTTCGCTTTGCGAGACACCCCACGCACGAAACGCAGCGGATCGTTGAAATTGGAGGGAAGTTGTGTCAATAATAGTTTTGCATGCTTATTAATTAGAAATTAAATCATATGTTTCAACCCGAATGCATTTTGGGCAACTTATAAAGATTTATAATTAGAAATTATAAACCAGAATCCACTAAGCCTATTAAGGCATAATTGTTTGTAAACTTAATCATGTAGGATTAGAAAAGAAGGGGGTGGATTCTTGGGTTATGATAGGAGGGTAGATCTCGTGGGTATAGGCTAGGCCTATGATAAGTTAGGTTGTCCTAATAAATGGGGGTAATTTAACTAAAAGTTGAGGTCGCCAATAGGTGCGCGCCTTTAGATGAGAGGTAAGTTGGGGTTCCACGAGAGTGCGATTCCACTTTTAATTATGAAATAAGTGCACCGATGTTTATTATGCACGGTTAACACACTTGCTAAATATTTTTCACAAATCGGGCTCTGACCCGTTTACTTTTCTCTCTTGCCTGTATATATATATATATATATATATTACTACAGGTGTCCTACCGCATGGATGCCGGATGACCTTCTATCCAGAGTCTTGGGAGCCGTGACAGGTGCAGACTGTTGCGGGATGTATCTGGTAGCCGCTTCCTACTTCTTTAAAATTCTAGGTAGGATTCATGTTGTATATCGGGTTTGTACCCAAGGTATATTTATATACATGTTTATATTTATTCCATTCCAGTTATTGTATTGGCTGTGACCCGACAGCTTATTCGGGTCTACTTTTTGTAGTATATTCTGTTGTAGTCATTTATTTCGTTTTATTTCAGCATTTCATTTATTTTAGTTCTTCCATGCATCTTTCTTTCCTTTATTAGTAGTGTTAGTTTATTGTCTGTTGCATATTTTATTTAATTTTAACATCTCGCTTGTATGATATCGGGTAGTTAGTCCTATATTATATAGTACCGACAGTTGATGTTGAGACTGGACCATCTGAAACTCCTAATTTAATATAGTATAGGGCTGGCCACCCGTTATTATTTTAGGCGGGGTGTTACATGTTTTTCATGCATCATTTAATAGATGTGGATCCGCGCCAGCACTACAAACCACATTAATTTTTTTTTTCCAAACGGTACATGTTTTTAAAAACTAATTTATAAAAAAACATTCTTACATTGTTTTCTTTAAATATATATACAAACTCGAAAAACGGTTGTCGGATTTTTATATATAAATATATTCATATAAAAAAACTAATTTTGGAAAAAAACATATTTTGAAAAAAAAAAAAGTTGTCATTTTTTCAATAAAAAAGATAGTTTTTATATAAAAAACATTTTTTATTTTTAAAAAGAATTCTTTTTATAAAACAGTTTTTTTGTATGAAAAATACAGGTTTTTATAAAACAAACAAGTTTTAATTTAGATCTTGTATTCAAAAAAATATTACAAACACTTCTTTTTAATAGTTAAAGCAGTTTACAACACAGTATCTTATGTTCCTAATTAGATTTTTTTTAATTAGGTACATAAACGGCAAAAATAAACTGTAGAAGGATATATTTGACTTTGTAGTAAACTACTAACAATGTGGTATTTTATGTTGGGTTATTAATGATAAAAGATGATGAAAAATGGGAATATTTTTGTCTTGAAACAATAAAAGGTATGGAGAAAGCTAAAAAGGGTGTGAGAATAGCCCTTCCTAAATTATTTATATTTTATTTCTTTTCCCAACTAGCATTTCCCTACTGTCATTCTCTCTTTCATACAATAGTTTTTACCGTATTTTCCTCAGTTTATTTATATTTGCCAATATTTTTTTATTGTTTTTTTCCTAAAAAAAGTTGTACAATTTTTGTAATAAATGTTTTAGTGACGTTTTTTTCCCTAAATATTCGCCAGTTTTTGCAATATATTATTTACTATTTTTTTCTCAAAAAAATCAAAATTTTGAATATCTTTTCTCTTTCTAAATATATTTTTTATTTACTTGATTTATAATATACACACATACTTTTTTTACTGTTCTTTCCTCATGTCTTCTAAGTAATTTTTTTTTCTAAATACATTTTTTATCTTGATTTATAATATCCGCACAAAAACTTTTTTTTAATGTTTTTTTGTCAAAATACTGTACAGTTTTTGTACTAACTTTTTTTTTCTTTTCTACATATAGTTATTATATATTTGAAGGATGGATGCTGAAAAAAAAGTTACTCAAAAAACTGTACACTTTATTGAGGTAAAAACAGTAAAAAAAGTTTGTGTGTGAATATTATAAATCAAGTAAATAAAAATTATGTTTAGAAAGAAATAAAATATTCAAAAGTGAATTTTTTTTAGGAAAAAAATAGTAAAAAAATTATTACAAAGACTTTACATCTTTTTTTAGGGAAGAAGAGTGACAACATATTGGAGAATACTTAGGGGAAAAAAGTTGCGAAAAAACTGTACAATTTTGTGGTAAAAAATAGTAAAAAAAGTGTTTTTGTGAAACTATAAATCAAGTAAATAAAAACTATATTTAGAAAGAAAAAAATATCCAAAAACTGCCCCCTTTTCAAGAAAAAAATGATTTTTTTTTTATGAAAAAACTGTAGATCTTTTTTTTAGGAAAAAATTGTAAAACAATATTGGCGAAGAATATAAATAAACTGAGGAAAATACGGCAAAAAAAATTGTACGAAAGAGAGAATTATAGTGTAACACCATGTATTTCACAGCATTTAAATATTTAATTAATTTGGGTAAATTTTAAATTACTCGCGGGTTGTAATTTAATTGAATTAATTATGGTAATAATAATCGGGGAGTAAATGATTAATATTTATGAAATTTAATTACTAAATGAATAGTAATAATTTATTTATCTCAGTCGGGAGTCGGATATAGACTAAGTTGGGTGTGAGATAGGAACTTATAATAAATAAATTCGGATGCCAATTCCGAGGGCACGATTGAGTCTAGATGGGTCGAGATAGTCGGAATAGAGTGCCCAGGGGTAGTAAATGTGTCTCGGGACGTTTTTAGGTGTGTGAGGTGTTTGGGTCACTTGCGCTTGGCCCACTCGAATAAAAATGGGATTAAAGAATTAAACCTAAATCTAAGAAGTGTTGAACGACAGAAAAACACAAACTAAACCTAAGAGCTTGAGAGAAAGATAGATGGATCAATTTAAAGAGTAATTGGGGATTTTTTAGAGACAAAACAAGGAACAAATCGGGTGTTCTTCACCAAACCTTTCTCTACCTCAATGGATCAGACTCTACGAACCCAAAAAGGCAAGTGGTTATCTTGCTGTAATTATGATTTTTGATAATCAATTCATATTACAGTGATGTGTGAAAAAAACTCCGTTTTGGGTAGAAATGGGTATGAAAAGTTTTTTTTTTTTGGTTAAAGGAACACTTGAATGAAATTCAAGGTGAAATTTATTGTGTTACATGATTTTGAGTATAGATATCTAAATCAAATGTGAAATCCAGTAGGAATTAAAGACGAATTTTGGATATTTGAATGGAAATCTAAATCGAACGAAGGAAACCCGAAAATTTCTTCAAATCGGGAAAGTAGAAAATCATGTGATCTAATTTGGATTTATGGTTTTAAAAGATAATTTGAACCTATTCTTATGTAGTTATATTGTTGGTTGGGATTGGGTTAGACCGGAAGAATGGATTAAAACCTTGGAGAACTTGTTAATGGTGAGACAAAGAACCGGGGAAGACAATCACTTGTTCGATCGATCGATCGACGTTTGGGGTCGATCGATCGACATTTCAGGATTTTCGACAGTTTGGCTTTGGGATTTATATGGGATAATATTTTGGTTTGGTTTCCCTTCAAGCATAATTTATAGAGAAAATTAATTATGGGACATATCTTCTAAGCAATTATAGGTAAATATAATTGGGAAATTTGGGAGGGATAAATGTGTGTCACATTATAGATGAATTTTGGGGATTAAATTTTGAGATTTAAATATAGGCCAAGTGAGTGAGCCCGGGTGTATTGGTTGGGTGACACCAAGGTAATAAATTAATTAGTGGGAAAATTAATTAAATTAGAGTCGGACCATAGACTCGGGATTTTTAGGCTAGTGTTATGGTATTGGTACACGGTAAAGCTGAGAATTATTAGTATTTATATACGGTGTATGATAGTATATATATATATATATATATATATATATATATATATATTCTGTGTGTGTGCTTAGAAATATCAGTGATTAGATATTTATTTAATTTATATACTCTAGTGCTGTTAGGGGAAGTTGCACGATGTGGGTGAATCCATTAGCTTGAGGAGTAAGGAGAGTATATCCCCAGGTCACAGCGTCCAATTTCAGAGATGGGGAATTAAGATGATGTCCTCAAACTCGGGGGAATATGATTGCCTCCATTACGTTGTTATTTAGGTTCTGATTCGGCGGACCATAATTGTCTTGAAAATCTAGGTGGGACTGAGTAGCCTAGGTTGATAGCACTTTAGAGAATACATCCAGTGAGTTATTGCTCAGTAGGATGGTGTAACAACCCGCCTAATTAAATATCGGGTGATCAGTCCTTTATTTAATTAAATCAGAATGTCTAGTTGGTTCATTCTTAGCATCACCGTCGAAAACAATTTCTTATCAATCAAAGAACAGTTAAATCGATTTTCAGAAAGTTCAAGCTCAACTCCGTAATTTCTTTTTCTTCATTCTACCCATCTATTTTTTTCATCAACTTAGAAATCACTATTTGTTCATTAGAGTAAAAGATAAACATAAAATCCACAAATTTATGTATAGATTAAGTTTTTTGTAATTAACCATGCGCATGGAATGGAGATTGGCGGGGCTATAGTAGTGGAGTGTGTGAGGGTCGTCCTTGTGGGACCAAATGGTAGCCATGGTGGCATGGCATGCTTGTGTCACCACGCTACCCAACGGCCACGTCTCGATCAGGTCTCTACGGAGCACCACGCTACCCATCTCAGGTTATTTTTTTTCGGCATTAAAAACTAACAAATTTATAACATTTCGGTGACATCAAACAAAGAAACAAAATGGAAAAAATAAGAAGAAAAAACCTTGAGTGCGAACTGAAGAGAGAGGGCGCCGGACTGATATAGGAGGAGCGACGCCGGACTGAAGATAGGGCACTGATGAGGGTTTTCGGGGGAAGAGGGAGAGTTGAATGAGGAGCGAAAAGATTGAGCGAGACACAACAAAAGGGGAGTATAGTGAATTTTCCTAGGGCTTTTATATGTAAGGACACAAATTTCCAATTGAGTCCATATATAGTTTTGGCTCAATTCCGGACAAAAACATTTATTCATAGGATAGTATGTAATTGTAATACTCTCAAGCCTATGAAGTGTTTGTTGAACACGTAGCGGTAAAGAGTATAAAGCTTCATCAAATATGCCGGTTTGCGTGCCTCGTTTCTACGTCATCAACCATAGTTCCATGCTCCCAAGGTATGAATGCAATATTATATATATAGGATCTTGGAACAAGTTTATTGGGTGTTAGGCTTTACATACACTGCGTTTTGATTTTCAGAAAAATTTAATTAGAACTTTAAATTAAAGTATATAAAGTTTCTGGGCCAAAATTGAATTTTACAAAATTTCTGGAAGTCGTTCGAAATGTCGTTCGAACGAGTTTTTCATTCGAACCAGGTTTCGTTCGAACAAACCTGCCAACGAGTTCCCACAAAGGCATACTTGTCCGTCGTTAGAAATGTCGTTTGAACGAGATTGTCGTTCTAATGAGATTTCCAATGAGCTTCTAACGAAGTCCATACTGGAGCGTTGTTAGAAGACTCGTTCGAACGAGATTTCGTTCGAACGAAATGTCGTTCGAACAAGCTGTCAGGCGGGAACAGTTTTTGGCAGTTTTTCACCCACTTCCCCACTTGGTTTTTAACCACCTTTTACAGACTTTAATAGGTGCGGGAATGACATTTTCCAACTTAACATTTCCATAACTTTTCCATCCTAGTTTATCTCTTAGAGAGAGTTTGAGAGCAAAAATTGTTTAGGAAAATGTTCATGTTTTGAGTGAGATTTTTAGAGAAATATTTTCATCACTCTAGTGTTTACACCCAATTGAGTTTATTCCAAGTTCTATATACTTATCAATTGCTTGGAGTTTGGCATCGGTTTTCTCTACACCGAATTGAAGAGATTTTTGGGTTTTGCTTCCACCACCCACAAAGAAAGAAGAAGTGTTTCTATGTTGATTTACCCACGTGGAGAAAGGCTCCATGCTCGGGTGACGGTGACCATATAAAGTCCTATCGGTGGATTCCGAGACCGCGGTGGTGTTCCAAGGTTATCCGCTAGGAAGAGGTTTCTACGAGAAGAAGCGTCGAGGCTTGAGAGGGATCGAGTCAGTCGTTGTAAGTCTATCTATCTTGTACGTGTAATTCCGTATCTAGTGGATTTGTGGCTAGGGCCGTCCGAGGTTGTTTCCCGTCTTGGGTTTTTCCTCGTACATCGCGGCGTAGTGTGATTGGTTTATTTTATCTTGCATAAATAACGTAGAACGCATGCTTAGACTAATTCAAGATAAAATTCGATTTAAATCTTCACACTCACTTTAATTTGAACTTAAATTAAATATTTGGTAATGTTGTTTAATTCAAGTCATTTGCTAAAATTTGGTTTCGCCTAACTTGCTAATATTGATAAAAATGACTTAGGCAAATTCTAGGACTTGGATTAATGAATCGGTTTAAGTGAATATATTACTTGTTTAATTTTACTTCACTTTGTGTAATTTTAATTTGTTTATGAAATTAAAATTGGTTGGTATTTAAGTTGAATCATCACATTTACGCATCCGCATCGTGTTTGTTTTACACATACAAAGGAAATTACAAGTGTAAGGACACAAATTTCCAATTGAGTCCATATATGTTTTGCTCAATTCCGGACAAAAACATTTATTCATAGGATAGTATTTATTGTAATATTCTCAAGCCTATGAAGTGTATGTTGAAGACGTAGCGGCAAAGAACTTAAAGCTTCATCTAAATGCCGGTTTGTGTGCCTCGTTTCTACGTCATCAACTAAGGTTCCATGCTCCCAAGGTATGAATGTAATTATATGTATATAGGAGCTTGGAACAATTTGTATTGGGTGTTAGGTTAATAAAAACTGCATTTTATTTTTCAGAAAGAATCAATTAGAAACTTAAAAATAAGTATATAAAAGTTTATAAAAGTTTCTGGGCCAAAATCAAATTTTACAAACTTTCTGGACGTTCGTTAGAAATGTCGTTCGAACGAGTTTTTTCATTCAAACCAGATTTCGTTCGAACGAGTTTTGTCGTTCGAACCAGGTTCGTTCGAACGAGTTTGCCAACGACCCTAATCTGGTCAGTCGTTCGATATGTCATTCGATATGTCGTTCGAACGAGTTTTCGTTCTAACGAGATATCTAACGAGATTCTAACGAGCCCAGGCTGGTCGCTCGTTAGAAGTCTCGTTCGAACGAGAGTCAAGTTCGTTCGAACGAGAGTCAAGTTCGTTCGAACGAGACGTCAGGCGGGAACGGTTTTGAGCAGTTTTTGGCAGTTTTTTCCCCACTTCTCCACTTGGTTTTCAACCAACTTTTTCATGCATTATTATGTGCGGGAAACACATTTTCCAAGATAACTTTTCCATTCCATATCCAACTCTTAGAGAGAGTTTGAGAGCAAATTTAATTAGGGAAAATGTTCATGTTTTGAGTGTTAATTTTTAATGGAAAATTCATACACACTCTAGTTTACACCCATTGTTGTTTATTCCAAGTTCTATATATACATATCCTTACTTGGAGTTTTTGGCACCGGTTTTCTCTACCGAATTCAAGAGACGTTTCGGGTTTGCTTCTACACCCCATCACAAAGAAGACCTTTGTTGAGATTCTACCCGTTTGGAGAAAGGCTCCATGTTCGGGTGATGGTGACCGTTTAAAGTCCTATCGGTGTATTCCGAGACCACGGTGGAGCTCCGTTGGTTATCCGCTAATTGGAGGTTGATACAAGAAGGAGCATCACGGCTTGAGAGGGTTCGAGTTTAGGAAGTAAGTCTTTTGTCTTGTATTTTGTAATACCGTTTTTAGTGGATTTGAGGCTAGGGCCGTCCCGAGGTTTTTTCCCGTTAGTGGGTTTTTCCTCGTACATCGCGGTGTTGTGTGACTGTTGATTTTATCTTGCTCTATATCACTTAGAACGCATGCTAGATTAATTTCAAGATAAAATTTGGTTTTACAATCACACTAAATTAAATTGGGACTTTTATTTAATATTGGGTAAAATTGGTTTATTCAAGTCATTTGCTAAAATTGGTTTCGCCTAACTTTGGATATAATTGTTAATTATGACTTAGGCAAATTCTAGGACTTGAATTAATTATTGTTTTGTTAAAACCATCTCAACGCTTCCGCATTTATTTGAAAGGAAATTAAACATTTTTAATTGTGATAATTATTAAATCACCGGGGATCCAACTCTGCGTTCTCAAATTGGTATCAGAGCCAAAAACGATAAATTATTTCGTTAAGATCCTTTAATTTTTGGCTAAATATGGATTTTTCCCCATTTTCCAAATTTCCTATTTTTGATGGTTCTAACTACGCGTATTGGAAAGCGCGAATGAAATCGGCACTTAAATCTATCGATGAACGTGTTTGGATGTCTGTTGTTAACGGTTGGACTCCACCAACACGTTTAATTGAAAATGAACAAGTTCCCAAACCCGTTGATAGATGGACTGAAAATGAGTTTAAGCTTGCAAACTTTAATTCCCGAGGTTTAAATGCCTTATTTAGCGCTGTCGCACCGGATGAATTCCGACGTATTATGACGTGTGAAACCGCTAAAGAAGCTTGGGATATTTTACAATTAACTCATGAAGGAACGAGTGTCGTTAAAGCTTCTAAACTCCAAAACCTCACCACTCAATTTGAAACTATCAAAATGGATGAAAATGAAACTTTTGATAAATTTTATGCTAGACTTTCTGACATTGTTAATTCATCCTTTAACTTGGGAGAGAAAATACCTGACGACCGTGTAGTAAAGAAAATTTTAAGGTCCCTACCCGATAGATTTATTCCAAAGGTGACCGTTTTAAATTCTTTACCCACTTTAGCCTCTACGAAATTAGAAGAGCTTGTAGGTGATTTACAAACCTATGAACTAGATATGTTTCCCTCTAAAAATGAAAAGAAAATCGAAAAGGGCGTTGCTTTAAAAACTCGCAAAGAGGTTAAACAAGTAGTAGAGAGCGATAGTGATAGTGACTCGGAAGATATGGCTTTGTTTGCTCGTAAATTTAGAAAATTTCTTAAATTTAACAAAGATAAAGTTAAAAATGATTTTAAGAAATTTGAATCTTCTAAACATGATAAAAACGAGAAGATTTCTAAAGCCGATAAGATCCCTAAACCTAGTAATGAAAATATTGATAGGGACGAGTCTAATAAATGTTTTGGTTGTGAAGATTATGGACATATGGCTTATGAGTGCCCCACTAAACTAAGGAAAGAGGGTAAATGACCCATTTCATATAATGCGACCCTTAGTGATAGTGATAAGGAAGAGAAGCCCGAATCCCCCATTAAGAAAAAATTTGTGGCTTTTATGGCACATGTGAGTGATAATGAGAACTCATCGGATGATGAAATTATAGCACATGCCACTTCCAAGGTCATTGTACATGATTCTCTTATTTTTGATAATAGTGAGAGTGAAGAAGAAGAAGAAAGTGAAAATGAAGAAGAGGTTGATATGAGTGAACTTCAAAATGCTTTTCATGAATTATATAAAGAATCTATTAAATTGATGTGACACCCCGACTAATTAAATACCGGGCGATCACTCCTTTATTAAATTAAATCAAGGTAAACAGTTGGTTCATTCTCAGCATCACTGTCGATAAAAATAATTTTTCCAATTTAACACCCTAAATAATTAAGCTAAGTGTCAAAAACATTTTTCATACAAACTTCCAAATTTTAATTAAAGAAAAGATTATATTAATACAAAACAACATTTCTACAATAGAGAATCACACCACGAAATTTAATTAAAACCATACATTCACCAAACGAATGTCAATTAAAATCATAAACCATCCTGAAACAAATCCCATAAACAATACTGGAATAACTGAAATATAAAAATCTCCAACAATAAATGAAATGATGAAAAGGGCGACACGTGCCCCATAAATGAGAGTAATAAGAGTGGAGTCAATGACAGAAGCCGTCTACTCAAGGGACCTGCAACTCCCACCTAAGCTGCAGCTCGTTCTTCTCAAAGAATCCTAAGCAAGACGCCCCTGTGGCTGGGCACCTGAAAAATATACATATATATACACAGAAGAGAGAGAGAAAGGAAACGGGTCAGGGCCCGAAAGTGTGTTTGATTTTAGAATACGTTAAGCAAGTATTTAAATTGATACAGGCCAATGTAACATCATATTAGTTCGTCTCTCTCTTGAGAAATACTCACCTCTCTTCTAATGTGCACTCCTATCGTACTAACCTTCCCATTGGTACGTTTATCTTAACTTATTCATATGTATACAAAACCGGACGATGACAAAGTTTTATAAAAATATAACTTTCAATCTGAAGTATTCCTCTCGTTTTAGCTTCATTAAATTATAAGATTTCCCCGTACCTTTTCATATTTTCACAAAAACAAGTATTTAATAATTTGAGTCAACAACCATGTTCTACTTATCAAATCACAGTAGGCAGTTCAAAGTTTATAACCTCATATATATATATATTAACTACTCGCATAAAATATATATATAATGGCACCCCAACTAAACTATGGTGCGGGCATACTCTGCTATCCAATCCCCGTATTGCTCACATAAAAGGGAAATACAAGTTCGGAATCACTCTCGAACTGTATTAACATATACAAAACAACGTTGAGGCGAAGCATAGATTCCAAGTCCAAGAGGTCAGTACATACCCACACGTCTCTTAGGACCGTCCGACTATCAATTTAATAGCCCGTACCTAGGATCTCTATCTTCTAGGGTACGATTCAATATCCCCATAAAGCAACACAGGATACGATCGTCCCAGCGCGGTAACCTCAGGGATAGCAAGTAGCGCGGGTACGTTTTCACATGTATATAATATATGTACACACATTCATATAAATATACCAATTTCATTATATTAATATAGGTCACTCTCATTACCCATAATTACAACCTTTGTCCTAAATTTCACCTTATTAGTATAACGTATAAGGTTTCACCTCTAACCTTAATTCGAAGGGTTTTCTCACTCATTACCTAATACTCATGGGTTATAACTTTACAATTCTAAAATTCAGTAAATAACTTCATTTGATTCCAACGTAACTCTCTTACGCACCTCACCCTTAAGTTTCATAAATCTAACAACCTAAAGTAAATATCCCATAATTACCCTCTTCGTTGAAGATTAAAGGTTCTAACATATGTCCATATACTCTACTGGTCCTCATTATCTCCCAAATCATTTTATTTAGAATGCCCAAGGTTTATTCCACGATAAATTAATTCAACTAATTAAACAAGGGGGAATAATAGGCTGCCAGGGAGGGTCGATCGATCGACGTCTGGGGGTCGACCGATCGAACCTTCGATCGATCGACGATCTAGGGTCGATCGATCGATCGAGCAGGTCTGTGAAAATTCTGCAGAAACTGCAGTGACGGGGTTGCTTAGGTTTCTTCATCAAAACTCATATTTTCCAACTCTAATTGACCCAAAAAGTCTACTGCTTACATCCTAACATAATTCCAGGTTTCTTTAACGATCAGCATGCGTATATACATCAATAAACATGATTAAACAACTTAATATTTCATCTAATCATCAAGAACCCTACAGTTTTCTTAACCTTTGTTCTAATCAGTTTTCTCTAGAAATTCCTTCTAATAAATCATCAAAATTTCGTGGGTTAAACATCTACTTCACATATTAATTTCCAGAATAAGGTTCATATGATTTCTACATGCAAATCTTTATCAAAATTGGGTTTTCTTCCATGGATTATACTCTTAATCATTCCTACACTAACATGATTATTGCACCAACGAAAATACGCAAGTTAAACACTTGCCTGGGATTTCAGAGGTCTGGTTTCCTGCTGATATTGGTGTGGCTGCGTTCTCCTCCTCGCGATCTACGCGTTGGTGGTGACGGTGGTGCAAAAGGTGGTGTTTTTGGCCTTGAATCACCTAGCAAGGTCTCTCCTCTCTTCTCCACTAGCAGTCTTAGGGTTCTGAATGATCTAACCCTAAAAGGCTGACTTAAATGGCTGCTAAGGATGGCTGAAATTCGTGGGTTTAATTACCCTAATTTGTAAAATGACCAAAACGCCCTCCCGGGTCACTAATTAAGCCTAAAAACATCCCGAGACCTAAACTAAACCCCCGGGTACACTTTTCTGACTATCTCGACCCTTCCGGACGCGTTGGCGCACTCAAAACAACCATACGGACAACTTATAAAATATTCACTTTTTAATTAACATAATTAGTCCCGACGTGACACGAGCACGTCCCGACTTAATTTTCCGAAATAGTCATTTGATTCACTTATGACATTCAATATAACCAATATAACATATTACTATGCTCCTTAGTAATATTCAACAATTTTTCCATAATTACTAACTCTAGTCACGTTAATAATTATAACATAATTAATTTCCGGATTTTTATTAAATAAATCCCCAAATTAAATATAGCATAAAAATCCCCAAATTAAATATAGCATAAAAATACGGGGTATTACATACTCCCCCCCTAATAACGGAATTTCGTCCTGAAATTCGGAAAATAAGGCATACCTGGTAAAAACAACTCTGGATATCTCTCGCGCATATCTGCCTCACGCTCCCAAGTGGATTCCTCCACATTATGATGTTCCCACTGGACCCGCACGAGTGGAACTATCTTCGACCTCAATCTCCTCTCACTGTAATCTAGAATAGCCACCGATCTCTCCTCGTAAGAGCTATCCGACTGCAAGTCGATCTCATCTATCGCAATGTGAGTATGGGCCATATCATCCCGAAGGTATCGTCTCAACGACGAGATGTGGAATACATCGTGGATGCGATGTAAATGTTCTGGCAAGCCCAACCTGTACGCTACTGGCCCAATTCTCTCGATGATGGGAAATGGTCCTACGTACCTCGGAGCCAACTTTCCCTTCTTCCCGAACCTCATCACTCCTTTCATAGGAGATACACGCAACAACACTTGATCTCCCACATTAAACTCCCGGAAGAACCGTTTCGCATCGGCGTAGCTCTTCTGCCTGTCTTGGGCTACCCGAATACGACTCCTGATTATCTCAATCCTCGCGGAGGTCTCCTGGATTACTTCTGGTCCCAATAACTTGTTGTCCCCCACCTCGAGCCAACAGGTTGGAGAGCGACAAGGCCTGCCGTACAAAGCTTCAAATGGAGCCATGCCAATCGTAAACTGATAGGAGTTATTATAAGCAAACTCGACCAGTGGAAGATGTGGCTCCCAACCTCCCCCGAAGTCGAGGATACACATGCGTAGCATATCTTCCAACATCTGATTAGTACGCTCTGTCTGTCCATCTGTCTGTGGGTGGTAAGCTGAACTCAGTCTCAACTCTGTACCCATAGCCTCCTGAAAGCTTTCCCAAAAACGCGACACAAAAATCTTGTCTCTGTCTGACACAATATTCAGGGGCACCCCATGTAATCTGACAATCTCAGCGATGAATAGTTGGGCATACTGACCTGTGGTATAATCTATCCTTACTGGCAGAAAATGAGCCACCTTGGTCAGACGGTCTACAATCACCCAGATAGAATCGTGGCCTCGCTGTGATGTAGGCAACCCTGTAATGAAGTCCATGGAAATACTTTCCCACTTCCACGCAGGTACTTCCAACGGCTGAAGTAATCCCGACGGTTTCTGGTGGTCCACCTTCACCAGCTGGCAAGTAGAACATTTGGACATAAACTCAGCGATGTCCTTCTTCATTCCACTCCACTAGTACTGACGTCTCATGTCCTGGTACATCTTATCGCCTCCCGGATGTACAACAAATTGGGACCCATGAGAATGAGTCATCACCTCATGACGTAGCTCTGCTCCTTCTGGAACCACTAATCTCCCATTAAACCGTAACCCTCCATCCGAACTAACAGAATAGGACTCAGCACCCTCGGCTAGAAGTCGTACAATCTGCTCCTGACAAAACGGGTCTGTGGTCTGTGCCTGTATCACCCTCGTAACAATCTCGGGTGTGACTGTCATCACGGATATGAAAGAACGTGCTACTGCGTCTTGGTGACCCAACTCCTTCCACTTTGCTTTCCAGATGTCCGCTACATCGTCAACCGGTCTACGGCTCAACGCATCAGCAACTACGTTGGCTTTCCCCGGATGATACTGTATATCGAACTGGTAATCTTTCAAAAACTCTAACCATCTGCGCTGACGCATATTCAGCTCTCGCTGAGTGAACAGGTACTGCAGTGACTTATGGTCTGTGAACAAACGAAATTTCTCGCCCAATAAATAGTGCCTCCAAATTCTCAATGCAAAGACGACCGCAGCTAACTCCAAGTCGTGGGTGGGGTAATTCTTCTCATGCGGCTTAAGCTTGCGGGAAGCAAAAGCTATAGCCTTCTCTTCCTGCTGCAGTACTCCCCCAAGTCCTCGTAAGGACGCATCTGTGTAAACCAGGTACTCTACACCCGGCTTCGGTAAAGCAAGGACTGGTGCCGAAGTAAGCTTATCCTTCAGCTCGTCGAAAGCCAACTGACAAGCGTCATCCCAAACATATGGTACCCCCTTGCGAGTCAGATTCGTCAATGGACCCGCTATTTTGGAGAACCCCCGAATGAACCTCCTGTAGTATCCGGCCAACCCCAAGAAACTACGTACTTCCGTCGGTGTCGTGGGCTTCCCCCACTCCCTCACCGCTGACACTTTGCTCGGGTCAACTGCTATCCCCTGCTCAGAAACAACATGGCCCAAGAATTGTACCTCTCGCAACCAGAATCCACACTTCTCGTACTTAGCATACAACTGATGTTCTCGTAGAGTCTGAAGAACCTGCCTCAAGTGTTCGGCATGCTCCTCCTCGGAGCGTGAATATATCAAGATATCATCTATGAAGACGATGACGAACTGATCCAAGAACTCTCTGAACACTCGGTTCATCAAGTCCATGAAAACGGCTGGGGCATTTGTGAGTCCAAACGGCATCACCCTGAACTCGTAAGACCCATATCTCGACAAGAAGGCAGTCTTTGAAGCATCTTGCTCTCTAATCCTTAACTGATGGTACCCCGACCTCAGATCTATCTTCGAAAAGAAAGTTGCTCCCCTTAACTGGTCGAACAGATCATCGATTCGAGGCAACGGATACTTATTCCGTATCGTGACCTTGTTCAACTCCCGGTAGTCCACACACAATCTCAGTGAGCCATCTCTCTTCTTCACAAATAAGACTTGAGCGCCCCACGGTGAGGTACTCCTACGAATGAAACCCTGACCTAATAGCTGCTCAATCTGATCTCGTAGCTCTCGCATTTCTGCCGGAGCCATACGGTACGGTGCGCGTGCTATAGGTCTCGTATCCAGTAACAAATCTATAACGAAGTATATTACACGACTGGGCGGTAGGCCTGGTATCTCCTGAAACACATCGGAATACTCCCTAACAACTGGGATCGAATCCAAAGGAATCACAACCTCCTTAGAGGTATTCTCCTCAATGTAATATAAATGAGCGGTCGAACCTCCCTCTGGGCGAGGCATCGCTACTACAAACATCTCTTGCCCCGGAATGGCAAAAACAATGCTCCCACCGAAGCAATCAATCATGGCTCTATAAGATGCGAGCCAATCCATACCAATGATCACATCATGCTCGTGCATGTCTAAGACTAGCATGTCTGCAGGCAATACCAAGCTACCAATCTCTACCCCTACTCCCCGGCATATAAAGAATATAAGTGACCCACTCCCCAGTGGTGAGTCGACACACGTCACGGTGCTCTCTGCTGTGACTAACAACCCTAAGGACTTCGCAAAATGCGTAGCTATAAAACAATGCGTTTCCCCCGTATCAAACAAAACTTTACCCATAGTACCATGGATAGGAAACATACCCTCAATCGCGGGTGGTGCCTGTGGAGCTGCTGCCTGGTGGACGTTATAGACACGTCCATACTGTAATTGCCCCTGCTGCACTGGAGCTGCTGGAATGGTTGGTAGGGCTGGCACCTGGGCTGGGGCTGGAAGGGCAGGTGGAAAGAGTGGTCTTTGTGGCTCATTACGGGTTCCCTGCTGCTGTGGGGCCCTATCGCCCTCTGGGCAATCCTGACGCTTATGGCCGTGCTTGCCACACACAAAACACCGGCCTCTGAAATTACCTCCCTTCTGTCCCTGCTGACCACGGCCCTGCTGGCCGTTACCTCCACGCCATTGGCCTTGTTGGCCCTGATGTGCACGCTGTTGGCCTTGCTGGCCCTGCTGCTGTCCCTGCGGTCGGTGTTGGCCCTGCTGGCCCTGCTGATTAGGCTGACCCTGATGGCCCTGCCTGAATCCCCCGAATCCCTGCCTAGAATCACCTGAACGGAATCACTTAGCAGGGTCCCCCTGATGGGAACTCTGCTCGTGCTGACGAGTCTGTCCCTGAGTTGGTGCCCCACTGGCACTATTACCCCCGGTCCTGCCCTGCTGGCTGGACTCTCCTGCTCTCTTGCTTCCCTGAAGATGGAAGCGATGATCCTGGCAATGTAGTAACGCTGCATTGAGTACGTCCGTAAAAGTACTCAGGGATAGATTTCCAATAAGGTGCTGACGGATCCTCCAAGCTAACCCGTCGACGAACAGTAAAATCTTCCTGCTCTCAGTGGGTGCCTCATCCGGCACAATAGTGAGAAGTCTCGTGAACTCCTCCTCATACTCTGCTACAGTAAGGTTCTCCTGCTTCAGATTTAGCAATTTCCGCCTCATCTCAGTCTGCACTGCGGGTGGAAAGTACTTGCGGTCAAACCGCTCCCAGAAAATCTGAATAGGGATCGTGTCCCTCTCCTCCAAAGTAGTAGTGGACTCCCACCACTGTAATGCGGCTCCCACCAGTTTAAAAGAGGCCAATAGCTGCTTCTGCACTTCGGTGCACTCATACATACGGAGGTGCCGCTGGATGTCCTTCTTCCATTGGCTGACAGTAATAATATCGGAGCTACCAGAAAACTCAGGGGGATGTGCTTTCTGAAAAGCATCCCGAACTCTCTCCCATGCAGATGGAAGCTGTGCTGGTACTGGCGCCACTGCTTGGACCTGTGGTGGAGCCTGCTGAATCACCGCTATCGCGGCATTTACCGCCTGAGCAACGATGGCAGCCACTTCATTCGCATTCATTGTGCCTGGTGCCGGAGCTGCTGGCTGCTCGGCTTGGGCACGCCTATCCTTCGGAGCACGTCTCGGAGGCATCTGAAACGTGAACAAGTTTATTAGTCTACAGTTATCAACAAATCTCGAATAGCTGAAGACTTAAACGTGAAAGCAAGAATACAACAGTCCTAACAATAGGGCTCTATAGCAATAATGTTAAGCTGAAAGCGAAAATAAGCCGTACAGATCCTATGGACACTAGAACATGATGCTCTGATACCACCTGTGACACCCCGCCTAATTAAATACCGGGCGATCACTCCTTTATTAAATTAAATCAAGGTAAACAGTTGGTTCATTCTCAGCATCACTGTCGATAAAAATAATTTTTCCAATTTAACACCCTAAATAATTAAGCTAAGTGTCAAAAACATTTTTCATACAAACTTCCAAATTTTAATTAAAGAAAAGATTATATTAATACAAAACAACATTTCTACAATAGAGAATCACACCACGAAATTTAATTAAAACCATACATTCACCAAACGAATGTCAATTAAAATCATAAACCATCCTGAAACAAATCCCATAAACAATACTGGAATAACTGAAATATAAAAATCTCCAACAATAAATGAAATGATGAAAAGGGCGACACGTGCCCCATAAATGAGAGTAATAAGAGTGGAGTCAATGACAGAAGCCGTCTACTCAAGGGACCTGCAACTCCCACCTAAGCTGCAGCTCGTTCTTCTCAAAGAATCCTAAGCAAGACGCCCCTGTGGCTGGGCACCTGAAAAATATACATATATATACACAGAAGAGAGAGAGAAAGGAAACGGGTCAGGGCCCGAAAGTGTGTTTGATTTTAGAATACGTTAAGCAAGTATTTAAATTGATACAGGCCAATGTAACATCATATTAGTTCGTCTCTCTCTTGAGAAATACTCACCTCTCTTCTAATGTGCACTCCTATCGTACTAACCTTCCCATTGGTACGTTTATCTTAACTTATTCATATGTATACAAAACCGGACGATGACAAAGTTTTATAAAAATATAACTTTCAATCTGAAGTATTCCTCTCGTTTTAGCTTCATTAAATTATAAGATTTCCCCGTACCTTTTCATATTTTCACAAAAACAAGTATTTAATAATTTGAGTCAACAACCATGTTCTACTTATCAAATCACAGTAGGCAGTTCAAAGTTTATAACCTCATATATATATATATTAACTACTCGCATAAAATATATATATAATGGCACCCCAACTAAACTATGGTGCGGGCATACTCTGCTATCCAATCCCCGTATCGCTCACATAAAAGGGAAATACAAGTTCGGAATCACTCTCGAACTGTATTAACATATACAAAACAACGTTGAGGCGAAGCATAGATTCCAAGTCCAAGAGGTCAGTACATACCCACACGTCTCTTAGGACCGTCCAACTATCAATTTAATAGCCCGTACCTAGGATCTCTATCTTCTAGGGTACGATTCAATATCCCCATAAAGCAACACAGGATACGATCGTCCCAGCGCGGTAACCTCAGGGATAGCAAGTAGCGCGGGTACGTTTTCACATGTATATAATATATGTACACACATTCATATAAATATACCAATTTCATTATATTAATATAGGTCACTCTCATTACCCATAATTACAACCTTTGTCCTAAATTTCACCTTATTAGTATAACGTATAAGGTTTCACCTCTAACCTTAATTCGAAGGGTTTTCTCACTCATTACCTAATACTCATGGGTTATAACTTTACAATTCTAAAATTCAGTAAATAACTTCATTTGATTCCAACGTAACTCTCTTACGCACCTCACCCTTAAGTTTCATAAATCTAACAACCTAAAGTAAATATCCCATAATTACCCTCTTCGTTGAAGATTAAAGGTTCTAACATATGTCCATATACTCTACTGGTCCTCATTATCTCCCAAATCATTTTATTTAGAATGCCCAAGGTTTATTCCACGATAAATTAATTCAACTAATTAAACAAGGGGGAATAATAGGCTGCCAGGGAGGGTCGATCGATCGACGTCTGGGGGTCGACCGATCGAACCTTCGATCGATCGACGATCTAGGGTCGATCGATCGATCGAGCAGGTCTGTGAAAATTCTGCAGAAACTGCAGTGACGGGGTTGCTTAGGTTTCTTCATCAAAACTCATATTTTCCAACTCTAATTGACCCAAAAAGTCTACTGCTTACATCCTAACATAATTCCAGGTTTCTTTAACGATCAGCATGTGTATATACATCAATAAACATGATTAAACAACTTAATATTTCATCTAATCATCAAGAACCCTACAGTTTTCTTAACCTTTGTTCTAATCAGTTTTCTCCAGAAATTCCTTCTAATAAATCATCAAAATTTCGTGGGTTAAACATCTACTTCAAATATTAATTTCCAGAATAAGGTTCATATGATTTCTACATGCAAATCTTTATCAAAATTGGGTTTTCTTCCATGGATTATACTCTTAATCATTCCTACACTAACATGATTATTGCACCAACGAAAATACGCAAGTTAAACACTTGCCTGGGATTTCAGAGGTCTGGTTTCCTGCTGATATTGGTGTGGCTGCGTTCTCCTCCTCGCGATCTACGCGTTGGTGGTGACGGTGGTGCAAAAGGTGGTGTTTTTGGCCTTGAATCACCTAGCAAGGCCTCTCCTCTCTTCTCCACTAGCCGTCTTAGGGTTCTGAATGATCTAACCCTAAAAGGCTGACTTAAATGGCTGTTAAGGATGGCTAAAATTCGTGGGTTTAATTACCCTAATTTGTAAAATGACCAAAACGCCCTCCCGGGTCACTAATTAAGCCTAAAAACATCCCGAGACCCAAACTAAACCCCCGGGTACACTTTTCTGACTATCTCGACCCTTCCGGACGCGTTGGCGCACTCAAAATGACCATACGGACAACTTATAAAATATTCACTTTTTAATTAACATAATTAGTCCCGACGTGACACGAGCACGTCCCGACTTAATTTTCCGAAATAGTCATTTGATTCACTTATGACATTCAATATAACCAATATAACATATTACTATGCTCCTTAGTAATATTCAACAATTTTTCCATAATTACTAACTCTAGTCACGTTAATAATTATAACATAATTAATTTCCGGATTTTTATTAAATAAATCCCCAAATTAAATATAGCATAAAAATCCCCAAATTAAATATAGCATAAAAATACGGGGTATTACAATTGAAAAGAGCTAATTTGAAGTTATAAGCGAGTTTAAGAGAAAGTGTCAAGGTCATTGATGAAAGTGCCTTAATAGAAGACCTTAGGACACATGAGAGGACTCTTCAAGAGAAGCTTAACTATGTAGAAGGCAAGAGAGATAGCCTTAGGGGTTTAATGGAATCCTTGAAAAAGGAGCTTCTTGCTTTTGAAGAACGAAATGTTTTACAAGAATCTAAAATTTTGGATTTGGAAAATAAATTAAAAGATTCTAGTAATGTCAAATTTGATTTGGAGTGTCGTTCAGAAAAACTAGATAAAATGTTAGGAACGGTCCAAATTAAAAATGACACTTTTGGTTTAGGCTTCAATTCTTGTAATGATTTTAACCCTAAAGTCAAAACCAATGTTTTAGGAGAATCTTCTAGGAATGCATTTAATGATCCCTCCTTAGATAAATCTTTTCGACATGTTCTTACTTGTACACATTGTGGTCGAAAAGGTCATCTTAGGCAATTTTGTTTAAATCTTAAACAAATTCCTAGAAAATCCCATAGTAAAGTAACCACGATAGCTAACGTTCCTACACCCCAAGATAGTAATTCTTCATTAATTTGGGTTAGGAAATCCGACTTGGTTGCCTTACAAAATAGGGATTTTGATTCTCATTTACTTACACATGCTTCCTCCCTTGCTAAATCTAAAGGATGAATGTGTTAGTGTTTGCATACTTTAGCTTTTGTACTTCATTCCATATTCATATGCTAAATGTATGCTTGTTTAGTCATTTTCTAGTCATTGCCTTATTTCATATCACATGCTAGAAATTATGACTTGTTTATCTTTTTGTATTATATTTTGTGTTTGAATTGACTGCATAATATAAAAAGATTTTTGTTTATCATTTGTGTTTTATTTATTTCATTTAAGCTTAATGAAAAATAAAAATGCTTTTTGTTTGTCCTTTTGAGTAAATATTTATTTTTGATTAAAAATGTTAAACTCAAAAAGATTTTGATTTGTGTGTATTTTTGTTTGGCACACTTTATGTGGCATATATTTGTGTTTGAATCCTATCGTTTACGCTTCCATGTGGCTAGAACTTTTGGTTTAGATTTTCAATCCTTAAAATGTTCTTTACCATGTTTTATATGGAGTAGTTGGATTTTGTATTGTTTAAATGGATTCTATTTCTATATGCCTCTATTCACACATGCACGAGCTCTTTTGAAATCTTAATGTCACATGTTATATTTGAGCTTTTTGAGGTGTTCTCCTATCAATCTAGTCATCTACATATCTATCACCTAGGAGGACTAGTGCATGTCAAAATCCGTTGCATGTGAGATTTGTGTGAAAAATGAAAACATGATAAATTCATATATGCACGGGGAAGGGCTCCGAAAGGATGAATTAAACCCTTTGCGATAGTAAGCCACCGATGCTTGGATCTAAAAGAAATACGTGATCCAAAGGCCTAAAAACAGAATATTTGGCATTAACCAGAAAGAAATTGCCAAGGCCTATGTTTGTTTGATATATTCATTCAAAAAACAAAAGAATATATATGCTCATTGAGGGAGAATTGGATGGTATATCAACGGTTTGCACAATGTCCGTTTATCCTAGTTGTCTTTAATGTCATGACTCTATTTGATTTGTAGAATCATCATCATGCTAGGCTTGTATGCATTGTGTATGTTTGTTCATTGAGTTCAATCTTTATATTGTCACATGAGGTTATATTTAACTGTGATGAAGTTTGCAATCAAATGAGAACTCCGTGAACGTTTCTTAAGTGTTTGGGTCTAAATTTAATTGTTGCTAGTTCACACCCCTACACTTCCGTTTCCATATGACACATTTCTGCCATACGAGTGTGCAAACTTATTGTATTTTGTGTCATGTGTGTGTTTATATCTATATATATGCAAGTTCTATATTGGTATATTTCTAATGTCTATATATATGATATTCGTTTATCTTTACCTTGCTTTTAATTGCCCATATGCTTTCATGTCTTAACACTTTAAGCTTTCACATGTGGTTTATTAGTTCTTTATCCTTTGCCTATTCCCGAACAAAAAGGGGGAGAATGATGATAGGGGGAGAAATGGTATCTAATCCTATTATTATCGTATCTTCGTTTGGGGGAGATTTATCTTAGGGGGAGACGTCTTTCTAAGTAGGTCATGTGTTTAAAAGGGAGAATTAATTTAGGGGGAGTAATTAATTAATTGCATTTAATACTTTGATATTACCTATGCATTTGATGAGTTTGCTTAAGTGTGCAGGTATTCTACTAAAGTGGCATCTTTCTATGGCAAAGAGTTTAATCCTTGGGTTGAGTCAAGATTGGGCGGGTTATGTTTTGAGTCTAGTAGAGCTTGACGGCCCTTTAGGATTTTTGTTTAGTTTTTGTCCCGGAATAGCCAAAGGGGGAGATTTGTAAGGACACAAATTTCCAATTGAGTCCATATATGTTTTGGCTCAATTCCGGACAAAAACATTTATTCATAGGATAGTATTTATTGTAATATTCTCAAGCCTATGAAGTGTATGTTGAAGAAGTAGCGGCAAAGAACTTAAAGCTTCATCTAAATGCCGGTTTGTGTGCCTCGTTTCTACGTCATCAACTAAGGTTCCATGCTCCCAAGGTATGAATGTAATTATATGTATATAGGAGCTTGGAACAATTTGTATTGGGTGTTAGGTTAATAAAAACTGCATTTTATTTTTCAGAAAGAATCAATTAGAAACTTAAAAATAAGTATATAAAAGTTTATAAAAGTTTCTGGGCCAAAATCAAATTTTACAAACTTTCTGGACGTTCGTTAGAAATGTCGTTCGAACGAGTTTTTTCATTCAAACCAGATTTCGTTCGAACGAGTTTTGTCGTTCGAACCAGGTTCGTTCGAACGAGTTTGCCAACGACCCTAATCTGGTCAGTCGTTCGATATGTCATTCGATATGTCGTTCGAACGAGTTTTCGTTCTAACGAGATATCTAACGAGATTCTAACGAGCCCAGGCTGGTCGCTCGTTAGAAGTCTCGTTCGAACGAGAGTCAAGTTCGTTCGAACGAGACGTCAGGCGGGAACGGTTTTGAGCAGCTTTTGGCAGTTTTTTCCCCACTTCTCCACTTGGTTTTCAACCAACTTTTTCATGCATTATTATGTGCGGGAAACACATTTTCCAAGATAACTTTTCCATTCCATATCCAACTCTTAGAGAGAGTTTGAGAGCAAATTTAATTAGGGAAAATGTTCATGTTTTGAGTGTTAATTTTTAATGGAAAATTCATACACACTCTAGTTTACACCCATTGTTGTTTATTCCAAGTTCTATATATACATATCCTTACTTGGAGTTTTTGGCACCGGTTTTCTCTACCGAATTCAAGAGACGTTTCGGGTTTGCTTCTACACCCCATCACAAAGAAGACCTTTGTTGAGATTCTACCCGTTTGGAGAAAGGCTCCATGTTCGGGTGACGGTGACCGTTTAAAGTCCTATCGGTGTATTCCGAGACCACGGTGGAGCTCCGTTGGTTATCCGCTAATTGGAGGTTGATACAAGAAGGAGCATCACGGCTTGAGAGGGTTCGAGTTTAGGAAGTAAGTCTTTTGTCTTGTATTTTGTAATACCGTTTTTAGTGGATTTGAGGCTAGGGCCGTCCCGAGGTTTTTTTCCGTTAGTGGGTTTTTCCTCGTACATCGCGGTGTTGTGTGACTGTTGATTTTATCTTGCTCTATATCACTTAGAACGCATGCTAGATTAATTTCAAGATAAAATTTGGTTTTACAATCACATTAAATTAAATTGGGACTTTTATTTAATATTGGGTAAAATTGGTTTATTCAAGTCATTTGCTAAAATTGGTTTCGCCTAACTTTGGATATAATTGTTAATTATGAATTAGGAAAATTCTAGGACTTGAATTAATTATTGTTTTGTTAAAACCATCTCAACGCTTCCGCATTTATTTGAAAGGAAATTAAACATTTTTAATTGTGATAATTATTAAATCACCGGGGATCCAACTCTGCGTTCTCAACAAGCTAAGCCTTTTCAAATTGGTATCAGAGCTAAAGTGATAAATTATTTCGTTAACGATCTTTTTAAAATAATGTTTGGCTAAAATGGATTTTTCCCCATTTTCAAAATTTCCTATTTTCGATGGTTCAAACTATGCGTATTGGAAAGCGCGAATGAGATCGGCACTAAAATCTATCGACAAAAGAGTTTGGATGTCTGTTGTTAATGGGTGGTCCCCACCAACTTATTTAGTTGAAAATGAAAGTGTTATCAAACCCGCCGATAGATGGACTGAAAATGAGTTTAAACTTGCTAATTTCAATTCCCGTGGTTTAAATGCTTTATTTAGCGCTGTCACACCGGATGAATTCCGCCGTATTATGACGTGTGAGACCGCTAAAGAAGCTTGGGATATTTTAAAATTAACTCATGAAGGAACTAGTGTCGTTAAAGCTTCAAAACTCCAAAACCTCACCACTCAATTTGAAACTATCAAAATGAATGAAAAAGAAACTTTTGATGAATTCTATGCTAGACTTTCTGATATTGTTAATTCATCTTTTAACTTGGGAGAGAAAATACCTGACGACCGTGTTGTAAAGAAAATTTTAAGGTCCCTACCCGATAGATTTATTCCAAAAGTGACCGTTTTAAATTCTTTACCCACTTTAGCCTCTACGAAATTAGAAGAGCTTGTAGGTGATTTACAAACCTATGAACTAGATATGTTTCCCTCTAAAACTGAAAAGAAAATCGAAAAGGGTGTTGCTTTAAGAGCCCGAAAAGAGGTCAAACAAGTAGTAGAGAGCGAGAGTGATAGTGACTCGGAAGACATGGCTTTATTTGCACGTAAATTTAGAAAATTTCTTAAATTTAACAAAGATAAATTTAAAAATGATTTTAAGAAATTCGAATCTTTTAAGCATGACAAAGGCGAAAAGATTCCTAAAGCCGAAAAGATCCCTAAACCTAGTAATGAACATTTAGATAGGGACGAGTCTGATAAGTGTTTTGGTTGTGAAGGTTATGGCCATAGGGCGTTTGAGTGCCCCACTAAACTAAGGAAAGAGGGTAAGTGACCCATTTCATATAATGCGACCCTTAGTGATAGTGATAAGGAAGAGAAGCCTGATTCCCCCACTAAGAAAAATTTTGTGGCTTTTATGGCTAGTCGTGTGAGTGGTAGTGAGAACTCATCGATTGATGAAACGATAGCACATGCCACTTCCAAGGTCATTGTACATGATTCTCTTATTTTTTATGATAGTGAGAGTGAAGAAGAAAGAGAGAGTGAAAATGAAGAAGAGGTTAATGTGAGTGAACTTCAAAATGCTTCTCAAGAACTTTATAAAGAATCTATTAAATTGAAAAGAGCTAATTTGAAGTTAGAAGCTAGTTTAAGAGAAAGTGTCAAGGTCATTGATGAAAATGTTTTAATAGAAGACCTTAGGACACATGTGAGGACTCTTCAAGAGAAGCTTGAATATGTAGAAGGCGAAAGATATATAGCCTTAGGGGTTTAATGGAATCCTTGAAAAAGGAGCTTCTTGCTTTTGAAGAGCGAAATGTTTTACTAGAATCTACCATTTTAGAATTGGAAAATAAATTAAAAGATTCTAGTAATGTCAAATTTGATTTGGAATGTCGTTCAGAAAAACTAGATAAAATATTAGGAACGGTCCAAATTAAAAATGACACTTGTGGTTTAGGCTTCAATACTTGTAATGAATTTACTCATAATGCCCAAACCAATGTTTTAGGAGAATCTACTAGGAATACTTTTAAAGATCACTCCTTAAGTAAATCTTTTCGACATGTTCTCATTTGTACACATTGTGGTCGACAAGGTCATCTTAGGAAATTTTGTTTTGATCTTAAACGAATTCCTAGAAAATCCCATAGTAATGTAACCACGGTAGTTAAAGTTCCTACACCCCAAGATAGTCATTCTCCATTAATTTGGGTTCGAAAATCCAACTTGGTTGCCTTGCAAAATAGGGTTGTTGATTCTCATTTACTTTCACATGATTCCTCCCTTGCTAAATCTACAGGATGAATGTGTTAGTGTTTGCATTCTTTAGCGTTTGTACTTTATGCTACATTCACATGCTAAATGTATGTTTGTTTAGTCAATTTTCTAGTCATTGCTTTATTTGATATCACATGCTAGAAATTATGACTTGTTTATCTTTTTGTATTATATTTTGTGTTATGAATTAATTGAAAAATATAAAAAGATTTTGTTTATCATTTGTGTTTTATTTATTTCACTTAAGCTTAATGAAAAATACAAATGATTTTTGTTTGTCCTTTTGAGTCAATATTTATTTTTGATTAAAAATGTTAAAAACTCAAAAAGATTTTATTTTGTGTGTATTTTCGTTTGACACACTTTATGTGGCATATATTTGTGTTTGAATCCCATATTTTACGCTCCCACGTGGCTAGAACTTTTGGTTTAGATTTTCAATCCTTAAAATGTTCTTTACCATGCTTTATATGGAGTAGTTGGATTTTGTATTGTTTAAATGGATTCTATTTTTATATGCCTCTATTCACACATGCACGAGCTCTTTTGAAATCTTAATGTCACATGTTATATTTGAGCTTTTTGAGGTGTTCTCCTACCAATCTAGTCATCTACATATCTATGACCTAGGAGGACTATTGCATGTCAAAATCCGTTGCATGTGAGAGTTGTGTGAAAATGAAAACATGATAAATAAAAATGTGCACGGGGAAGGGCTCCGAAAGGATGAATTAAATCCTTTGCGATAGTAAGCCACCGTTTATTGGATCTAAAAGAAATACGTGATCCAAAGGCCTAAAAACAGAATATTTGGCATTAAAATGAAAACAATTGCTAAGGACTATGTTTGTTTGATATATTCATTCAAAAGCAAAAGGATATATATGCTTATTGAGGGAGAATTGGATGGTATATCAACGGTTTGCACAATGTCCGTTTATCCTAGTTGTCTTTAATGTCATGACTCTATTTGGTTTGTAGAATCATCATCATGCTAGGCTTGTATGCATTGTGTACGTTTGTTCATTGAGTTCAATCTTCATATTGTCATATGAGGTTATATTTAAATGTGATAAAGTTTGCAATCAAATGAGAACTCCGTGAATGTTTATTGAGTGATTGGGTCTAAATTTAATTGTTATTAGTTCACACCCCAACTCTTCCGTTTCCATATGACACATTTTTGCCATACGAGTGTGCAAACTTATTGTATTTTGTGTCATGTGTGAGTTTATATCTATATATATATGCAAGTACTTATTGGTATCTTTACATTATATATATATATATATGATATTTGTTTGTCTTTGCCTTGCTTTTATTGCCCATATGCTTTAATGTCTTAACACTTTAAGCTTCAACGTGTTTATTAGTTCTTTATCCTTTGCCTATTCCTGAACAAAAAGGGGGAGAATGATGATAGGGGGAGAAATGGTATCTAATCCTATTATTATCGTATCTTAGTTTGGGGGAGATTTATCTTAGGGGGAGACGTCTTTCTAAGTAGGTCATGTGTTTGATAAAGGGGAGAATTAATTTAGGGGGAGAAATTAATTAATTAATTGCATTTAATACTTTGATATTCCCTATGCATTTGATGAGTTTGCTTAAGTGTGCAGGATTTCTTCTAAAGCGGCATTGTTTAATGGCAAAGAGTTTAATCCTTGGGTTGAGTCAAGTTTGGGCGGGTTATGTATTGAGTCTAGTGAGCTTGACGGCCCTTTAGGATTTTTGTTTGGTTTTTGTCCCGGAATAGCCAAAGGGGGAGATTTGTAAGGACACAAATTTCCAATTGAGTCCATATATAGTTTTGGCTCAATTCCGGACAAAAACATTTATTCATAGGATAGTATGTAATTGTAATACTCTCAAGCCTATGAAGTGTTTGTTGAAGACGTAGCGGCAAAGAGTATAAAGCTTCATCAAATATGCCGGTTTGTGTGCCTCGTTTCTACGTCATCAACCATAGTTCCATGCTCCCAAGGTATGAATGCAATATTATATATATATAGGAGCTTGGAACAAGTTTATTGGGTGTTAGGTTTTATATAAACTGCGTTTTGATTTTCAGAAAAATTTAATTAGAACTTTAAATTAAAGTATATAAAGTTTCTGGGCCAAAATCGAATTTTACAAAATTTCTGGAAGTCGTTCGAAATGTCGTTCGAACGAGTTTTTCGTTCGAACCAGGTTTCGTTCGAACGAACCTGCCAACGAGTTCCCACTAAGGCATATTGGTCCGTCGTTAGAAATGTCGTTCGAACGAGATTGTCGTTCTAACGAGATTTCCAACGAGCTTCTAACGAAGTCCATACTGGAGCGTCGTTAGAAGACTCGTTCGAACGAGCTGTCAGGCGGGAACAGTATTTGGCAGTTTTTGGCAGTTTTTCACCCACTTCCCCACTTGGTTTTTAACCACCTTTTACAGACTTTAATAGGTGCGGGAATGACATTTTCCAACTTAACATTTCCATAACTTTTCCATCCTAGTTTATCTCTTAGAGAGAGTTTGAGAGCAAAAATTGTTTAGGAAAATGTTCATGTTTTGAGTGAGATTTTTAGAGAAATATTTTCATCACTCTAGTGTTTACACCCAATTGAGTTTATTCCAAGTTCTATATACTTATCAATTGCTTGGAGTTTGGCACCGGTTTTCTCTACACCGAATTGAAGAGATGTTTTGGGTTTTGCTTCCACCACCCACAAAGAAAGAAGAAGTGTTTCTATGTTGATTTACCCACATGGAGAAAGGCTCCATGCTCGGGTGACGGTGACCATATAAAGTCCTATCGGTGGATTCCGAGACCGCGGTGGTGTTCCAAGGTTATCCGCTAGGAAGAGGTTTCTACGAGAAGAAGCGTCGATGCTTGAGAAGGATCGAGTCAGTCGTTGTAAGTCTATTTGTCTTGTACGTGTAATTCCGTATCTAGTGGATTTGTGGCTAGGGCCATCCGAGGTTCTTTCCCGTCTTGGGTTTTTCCTCGTACATCGCGGCGTAGTGTGATTGGTTTATTTTATCTTGCATAAATAACGTAGAACGCATGCTTAGACTAATTCAAGATAAAATTCGGTTCAAATCTTCACACTCACTTTAATTTGAACTTAAATTAAATATTGGGTAATGTTGTTTAATTCAAGTCATTTGATAAAATTTGGTTTCGCCTAACTTGCTAATATTGCTAAAAATGACTTAGGGAAATTCTAGGACTTGGATTAATGAATCGGTTTAAGTGAATATATTACTTGTTTAATTTTACTTCACTTTGTGTAATTTTAATTTGTTTATGAAATTAAAATTGGTTGGTATTTAAGTTGAATCATCACCTTTACGCTTCCGCATCGTGTTTGTTTTACACATACAAAGGAAATTACAAGCTAAGCCTTTTCATTATATTTTAGTAAGTGTACTCAATTTTGGCACACTTTAAAACAGTGCCAAATTTTGGCACTGTTTTAAAGTGTGCTAGATTTCTATTAAACTGTGCCAAAATCTGGCACAGTTTTAAATTGTGCCACATTTTTAATATTAGGATGTGCCAATTTGTTGTTTTTGGTGTAGTGATAGTGCAGTTCTAGAGGCAAATGGAACAAACACAATAACCATGCAGATAAAGAAAGGTACGCGTCTGATCAAATGTGTCTTACTTGTGCCTAGTTTACACCAAAGTCTACTTAGTGTTGGTCAAATGATGGAAAATCGATGGTCCTTATACTTTTCTGGAGACTCATGAACCATCTATGACAAAAAGAATAAAAATCTGGAAATAGTTGTGGTAAAAATGAAGAAGAATAGAAATTTCCCTATTGAGTGGAGATATGAAAAAGACACAACTATGAAGGCACACGTAGATGACTCGTATCTATGGCACCAAATATTCGGTCACTACAACTTTTATGCATTAAAGTTACTCCATCAAAAGAACATGATGAGAGACATGCTGCTGATAAAAGATCTAGATCATGTATGCAAAGGTTGTATGCTCGGGAAGCAACAAAGACAACCTTTCCCATAAGGAAAATCATGGAGAGCCAAGTCATTACTGGAGTTAGTGCACACCGAGGTGTGTGGTCCTATAAGAACACCCTCTCACAAGAATAACAGATACTTCATCCTATTCATTGATGATTATACAAGAATGACGCGGGTCTATTTTCTCCGTGAAAAATCAGAAGTTTTTAGAGTTTTCAAAAAATTTAAAAACTTCATTGAGAAACAAAGTGGTCACTTCGTCAAAGTTTTGAGAAGTGATAGAGGAAAGGAGTATAACTCTAATAAATTTGATAAGTTATGAATATATGAAGGAGTAGAACACCAAAAAACTGTTGGTTATGCTCGAGATCAGAATAGAGTTTCTAAAATAAAAAATAGGATAGTCATGGAGATGGCCAGAACGATGCTCAAGGAGAAAGGCCTTCCCAAGACCTTCTGGGCGGAAGCAGTATACATTACAATGTACCTCCTAAATAGGCTTCCCACCAAGGCTATTAAAAAAATGCCGATTGAAGCATGGAGCGATCAAAAGCCATCATCAAAACATCTCAGAATGTTCGGGTGCATATGATATGCTCATGTTCAATGCCAAAAGAAAAGCAAGCTCGACGATAAGTCAGAAAAGAAATCTTCTTAGGCTATAATACTCAATCAAAAGGCTATCGATTCTATAACCTGAGAACCAAGAAGTTGATGATCAGTGTGCTACCTGGAACTGGGAAGAAGAGAAGATTGAAAGAAGAAACATCATCACATCTACACCACCACAACATAGTGAAGCTACGGAGACTACAACTGCCCTGACACCAGAAACAATACCTCTAACATCACCGAGGAAATAAGACTTATCTCCAAAATCAACTCCTAGACGGACCACACCAGTAGCTGAGATCTATAAAAGCTACAACATTGCAATTCTAGAACCAGAGAGTTATGAAGCTGTCAAAAAACAAGAATTCTGGGTCAAAGCTATGGAAGAAGAAATGAAAATGATCAACAATAATAAGAATTGGGAGTTGGTGCATCGACCAAAGAATAAAGACGTTATTAGAGTAAATTGGGTTTACAAAACCAAACTACAACCTGATGGCTCAATCCGAAAACACAAAGAAAGGTTAGTGGTGAAAGGCTACTCACAATAATTTAGGGTTGACTATAATGAAACCTTTGCACCAGTAGTGCAATTAGACACCATTAAAGCACTAGTAGCGCTAGAAACTCAAAATCCCTAGAAGATTTATCAATTAGATGTCAAATCAACATTCCTTAATGGATATCTCGAGGAAGAAATTTATGTTGAACAACCACAAGGGTTAGAGGTGCAAGTAAAATAAGATAAAGTCCTTCGACTAAAGAAAGCCTTGTATGATCTAAAGCAAGCTCCGAGAGTCTGGTACAACAGAATTTACGGACACTTCACCTATCAAGGATTCATGAGGAGCCAGAGTGAGCCAACTCTGTACATCAAGACCCAAGGTCAGAACTATACTCTTATCATTTCCCTTTATGTGGATAATTTAATCTATACAGGCAATGATGAGAAGATGATCAAAGAGTTTAAAGAAGACCTGATGAAAACATTCGAGATGAGCGACTTGGGCTTAATGCACTACTTTCTTGGCATTAAAATAAGCCAAGAAAATGGTGGAATCTTCTTATCATAAAAGAAATACATTGAGAACCTCTTAAATATGTTTTGGATGTAAACCTATATATCCGTTGCTATACCGCTCGTGACCAACGAAAAACTTAAAAAGGACGACAGTTCACCTAAAGCAGACGCCTATCTCTTCAGGAGCCTTATTGGGAGGTTAATATTTCTCACAGCTACTCGACTGGACATAATGTGTGCTACAAGTTTGCTATCTGCATTCATGAAGTGTCCAACTCAGATTCACTATGGAGTGGCTAAGAGAATACTTAGGGACTTACAAGGCACGAAAGAATATGGTATAAGGTATAAGTCTACTACCTACTCAAGACTGATCGGGGACACGTACAGTGATTGGTTTGGATCGGTGGACGACATGAGAAGCAGTTAAGGCTATGCATTCACACTTGGTTCTAGATTCTTCTCGTGCGCATTAAAGAAGCAAGAGACAGTTGCTCAATCCTCAATAGAGGCCGAGTACATAGTAGCCTCAGCTTAGCGTGTCAAGTAATTTGGCTAAGGCTAATACTTGAGGATATGGGAGTAATGTAAAATGAACCTACAAAAATCTACTGCGATAGAAAATCCTCAATTGTGATGGCAAAGGATGTAGTTTATCATAGCCAAACAAAGAATATTTCAATCAAGTACCATTTAACGCGAGATCTAACATCCAACAAAGAGATTGGGTTGAATTATTGCAAGACTAAGGAACAAGTTGTAGATATTTTCACAAAAGCACTACTGACAGCCAAGTTCAAACAACAACGAGCCATGCTTGGGATTTCAGGAATTACCATTAAGGAGGAGTGTTTAAATGTGATAGTAATTCCCAGAATAGTCTAGAATATTCTAGATAATGTCAATTATTAAATATGAGTTAATCCATATTAGATAAGATAGAGCATACTTGTAATGTATAGAATAATATAGAATAGTAAGGAAGTATGTATGCTACTGGAATGTTCCCATAAGGAGGTAAGAACCTTCTGGAAAATTAATCTAGACCATTGATTATTTTTATCTCTAGAATCCATTAAGGAGATGAGATGCCTATAAATAGGTGGGGAGGCCATTTGGCCAAACCATCCCAATCTAAACCAAGCATTGTAATCTATCATCAAGTATAATACAAAAACTTTCCTTCTTTTTCTATATTCTAAAATTCTCCTAAGATAAGTTACCAACTAATTCGATCCATCTAAATTTTCTCTTGCCCATATCTAGCAATTATAATTTCCTAAACTAAACATTTAACTATATTCCAAACTACCTCCTAAAACTAACAATCATAAGCCTCCTTAAACGTTTCTTCAAATCATTTTCATGAAGCTAACACCCATTGAAGTTTCAACTAAGAGCTCAATAGAAAAAGTAACTGAGAGAGGCAACAAACGGAACTAAGGATTGCAATATTATGACTCATTATAATAAAAAAACATGTAACTAATTGCCATCAATCAACAACAAGTCTATATCACAATATCAAAGAACATACAATAATACGAATTTGTTCAACAAAAACAAATATCTAAAACCTCAAAGATACCTTCCTAGATTTTTGGAACATTTGTTAAAGAATTATAAACCTATTGATTTCTTCTGTTTTGGATAAACATGATATTAAAGAAGATTTCGTACATTTATGTCTCTAGCTCATTAGTTGTGACGTGAGGCGGTATGTAACAACCCGCGTAATTTTTCGGCTATTTTAATTAATTTTTGGAAAATGAAGGAAAATAAAGTTTTTGATAAAATTATTTTTACTACTCAAATATGTTGGTTATTATTTTTAAAGGCGAGAATTTCAAACGGTTTCAAAATCGGAGTTAAAACGGGTTTTAAAATGATTTTTAAATGTTTTTAACTCTTGGAGTTGTTTTCACTTCCAACTTTTCATTTCTTTGCCTTATTTAAAGGAGTCTTTTGGATTCCAACTTTTCATTTCTTTGCATTATAAAAGAAAGTCGTGGGCAACCTTTTTAACATACTTTTGGCACAAATTTTGGCAGCAAATATATTTTATATTCCTCTTCTTTTTATATACACATTAGCCATTGAGATTTGTGAGTTCCAACCTTAGATTAGAGGTGTTCTTGGGGCTATTTTATTGGAGGTTCTTGGAGGAGCTTTTGTAGATCTTTTGTGTTGATCTTGAGGATGTGATCGTTGGTTTCTCATCATGGTTTGAGGTATGGGGTTTTACACAATATGCTCCTTAAATCTCGCGAGTGTCATTCTCTTTGAATTCTTGTTTAATTGAACTCATATTTGAATTGATAAATTCATTGAAATCTGGAAAATAATTGTTGAAATTATTTTGATTCATGTGGTATCATTATATTGTTGATGAGCACGTTGTCATGAGATTTTAATATGGCACGGATGTTGGGCACCCGCCAAAATTCCTGTTTCCCGGGCTATGGCTTGATAAAGCATACACGAATGTGGTGAGGCCTGGTGACCCGGTTAAAGTGTTGTTGAGAAATTTATTGATAAAATGCTATTGAGATTCACATTTTGATTTGAATATTCATACTCGTGTTGTTACGTTTTATTCATCGCTAACATATATTTGTTGAGCATCTTTCTTGTCGTATTGTGTACTTCCCCATATTTTCTTTTAGATGGCAGGTTAGCGTGGATTGGGACGCTATGGACCAATTGGGATTATTATAGCGTGGATTATTTTGGGAAGAATATTTTTGGAAGATTTTTATTATTTATTTTGTTGTATAGAGCATTGGAGATTTGTATTTTATTTTCGAGTTAGTCGTTGCATGCAATTCGAGAGTTTTGGTATTTAATTTGAAGATATTGAGATTTGTAGTTTCTCTTTGGTTGTTGTGGGACTTAGATGCTCTATACCTTGTCACTTGTGGATTTAGATTTATTTTATCGCATTAGCGCTCCATTCGCTCTCCCCGGACGGGCGGGGTGTTACAAATGGTATCAGAGCATAGGTACACGGCAACCCTCGGGTCTTGGGTTTTGGATTCATTGCGTTGTTAGCAATTTTTGGAGATTGAAAATTTTAGGTGATATTCGTGTTAGATTTCGAGATTAGAGGTGAGGAATTATTTTTGAAGACGAAATTATTTTTAGATATTGTTAGCCTGATTTTTTTAGAGTTAGACATTCGGCGAATTTCAAGGGCGAAATTCCATTGTTAGTGGGGAAGTGTAACAACCCGCGTAATTTTTGGGCTATTTTAATTAATTTTTGGAAAATAAAGGAAAATAAAGTTTTTGATAAAATTATTTTTATTACTCAAATATGTTGGTTATTATTTTTAAAGGCGAGAATTTCAAACGGTTTTGAAATCGGAGTTAAAACGGGTTTTAAAATGATTTTTAAATGTTTTTAACTCTTGGAGTTGTTTTCACTTCCAACTTTTCATTTCTTTGCCTTATTTAAAGGAGTCTTTTGGATTCCAACTTTTCATTTCTTTGCATTATAAAAGGAAGTCGTGGGCAACATTTTTAACATACTTTTGGCACAAATTTTGGCAGCAAATATATTTTATATTCCTCTTCTTTTTATATACACATTGGCCATTGAGATTTGTGAGTTCCAACCTTAGATTAGAGGTGTTCTTGGGGCTATTTTGTTGGAGGTTCTTGGAGTAGCTTTTTTAGATCTTTTGTGTTGATCTTGAGGATGTGATCGTTGGTTTATCATCATGGTTTGAGGTATGGGGTTTTACACAATATGCTCCTTAAATCTCGTGAGTGTCATTCTCTTTGAATTCTTGTTTAATTGAACTCATATTTGAATTGATAAATTCATTGAAATCTGGAAAATAATTGTTGAAATTATTTTGATTCATGTGGTATCATTATATTGTTGATGAGCACGTTGTCATGAGATTTTAATATGGCACGGATGTTGGGCACCCGCCAAAATTCCTGTTTCCCGGGCTATGGCTTGATAAAGCATATACGGATGTGGTGAGGCCTGGTGACCCGGTTAAAGTGTTGTTGAGAAATTTATTGATAAAATGCTATTGAGATTAGCATTTTGATTTGAATATTTGTATTCGTGTTGTTACGTTTTATTCATCGCTAACATATATTTGTTGAGCATCTTTCTTGTCGTATTGTGTACTTCCCCATATTTTCTTTTAGATGGCAGGTTAGCGTGGATTGGGACGCTATGGACCAATTGGGATTATTTTAGCGTGGGTTATTTTGGGAAGAATATTTTTGGAAGATTTGTATTATTTATTTTGTTATATAGAGCATCGGAGATTTGTATTTTATTTTCGAGTTAGTCGTTGCATGCAATTCGAGAGTTTTGGTATTTAATTTGAAGAGATTGAGATTTGTAGTTTCTCTTTTGTTGTTGTGGGACTTAGATGCTCTATACCTTGTCACTTGTGGATTTAGATTTATTTTATCGCATTAGCGCTCCGTTCGCTCTCCCCGGGCGGGCGGGGTGTTACACGGTATTAGAACCCCAAGTTTTGTATGACCATTAAGTAGTTGATAATAGTTGCAAAACTGGAAGGCATTGGTGAGAAATGGGGACAACCAATTTATGTTTTCCATTCTATGATCCAAAACTGGTCTGTAGCGGCCTCGACAATTAGAGACGCATATTGTATTATTGACAGTTGGTTTACCAAAATGGCCGAGGTAATTGAATCCTTGGGTTACATACAAAGTGTAGTTTTCCAAAAACTGATCAACTAGGGGTGCTTCAATTTGAAACTTATTGCCTCATTGTTCACACATGATACAACCTTGAACTCATGAAATTTCAGGATCACAAAAATCCTACAATGTGTCATAAACTGGTTATAGGAGGGAATGAGGTTGAAAAGATGATTTTTCATATTCTTTTAGCTATCTCTGTTGTTCCCCCATATCTAAAGAAACTGAAACTTCTTGGGTCAAGAAGTCAAAATTTCGTTGAAGTTGTTCTTCGACACATGATGAGGAAGTTGATTGATCTTGAAAACCTTAAGTAACTTGAGGTCATATGTGATATAGGGTTTCATGAGGTGGCAGTGAGGACCATGAACTACTAGGCCCTGTTCCCCGCCATAAATAAGAGGATGCGATGTGGGGACGTGGGTTTTCTAGAGGAATTATGGTGGAAAGATAGAAGTCTTGGTTCTAGTTTTATTTGTTGGAAAGGTGGCCCACATTTTATAATTAGAAAGAGAGGGATAATTGATTCTAATTGATTACCATGCTAATTTTGAGTTAACTAAGAAAACATAATTTATATGCTCATTTGAGCCCATGAGACTTACTAGTTAGTTCAGAGTTTCGATTTTTTCAACTTTAACTTCAACTAGTTTTTAGCTCTGCGCGATGCGCGGGTGCTTTATAATTTTTATTGCACAATATAAAGTAGTCAAATTAAAAAATATAAGAATATAGTTATGACTCATTAAATATGAGCATGGTAATTATTGGATTTCAAGCAATTTATCGACAGATAAAATTTCCTCATGGGATGCGTTATTTATAATCCATTATAGTATAATTATACTAAATTCAAGACATAGAAGCTCACATTATTGAAATGAAACCATACATACAAAATTTGGATTTACTCAAATGAGTGTAGAAAAATATAACCACCATAGACATAGTTCGAAGCGAGAAATGAGTGAAAGGGGTGAAAACCATTATAGGTTACTGTAACTACATTTGCATGACGCACTTGAAAAATGTGGAAAGCATTTATTATGAGATAATTAATGAATATGGGATGAGAAATTGTCATGTTCTCGATTTTTATTCGACATCATTGCTTATTGTTGGAGAAAAATACGTAGAGTATGAAAAAATATTACATTAAATGTGTACCTCGCGGCTTAATATAAAATGCTAAGCATGTAATATAGTAAGAGATGGCCCAAAAAATGCAATAATTGTTAATAGAATATACAAAATATAATGATAAGTATATACTTAATCCATCGTTAAATGTTATTCACAAACATAAGCATTAACTTGCTAGATAAATATAATTTATTGAAGTAAATGAGATGACGAAATTTAATAATATAATTTTTTATCTCCTCGAATAAACATATTTTTACATAAATTGGGATGAACTGTAATTATATTAAAAAAGGTATGAATCTTCTACTAAAAAAAGGAAAGAAATAATATATCAAATTTGGTTACGGATGTACCCTCTCTGTTTTTATCTCTGTCTCCATTTCATGTCGTTTCTGGAAAAAAAACCAAAACAAAGAATAAAATGATCAAAACAATCCAACACACTCCTTCCACAACAAATCTAAAATATGCTCGCATAATATATGGAGTATTTAAAAAAAAAGACGTCCATTAGTCAATCTGAAATCTCAAATCCACACACACACACACACATAAACAAAACTGAATTTATATATACAAATATTTACATACAGGGTAAAAAATACCATATACCACTAGTTATTGGAGATATGATCTTGTTGACCTATGCACAAAAAAGTGATTTAAAAAATGAGTGGTTTTTGTTAACTTCTTATGAGCAAACAAATAAAACTATTAGTTTATAAGAAATCAATAAATAAGATAAAAAAGATAGGAGAAATATAGAATGGAAGATCAATAGTTCACTTAGGAAAGAAAGTAAAAAAATAGCCAGACATGTGGAGAGCTCCTCTTTGGAGTCTCCATTTTTATATTTAGTGATAACTTCTTGTTAGGAAACAAATGAAACCGTTGATTTATAAGAAATCAATGAAGAAGATGAAAATAGTAGGAAAAATAAAGAATGGTATATCATTAGTTTACTTGGAAAAGAAAGCAAAGAAACGTTGTAATAATTAAATGGTTTTAATAAGCAAAACCCGTGGAAAGCTCCTCTTTGGAGCCTCCGTTTTTATATTTAGTTATAATATTTCTAACTAAACCGTTAATATGCATTTCATACAATGCCCAAAACAACTACCAATACTTAATCAATATAAAAGCATAATATAAACTCTTATTTGGAATGGACACAAATATTATTTGAGTTCGTTACCTAAAAATATAAAGTCAAAGTAAACATATTAATTATTTTTGGGGAGCTCAACAAAAAATCGTGTTTATATAAGATATTTATCCATTGCTCATTTCAAAACAAATTTTCATTACATGTTTTCTAATGAAATCGATTGTAATAGAATTCTTTTATGGAACGGGTTAAAGTAAATATAATTCATAGGATTTATTTAATTACATATTTAATAAACATGACTAATTGGTGAGATTTTTTTAATACATACGCGGTCGCACGCACACACACACATGTAAGGACCAAATTTCCAATTGAGTCTTAATGTAGTTTTGACTTATTCTTGGAACAAAACTTATTTGTGTCATAGATAGATTTTATATTGTCTGATCCCACGAGTCTATGACGCATTGAAGATTTATTGAAGATGTCGTGGCAAAGCTACAAAGATTCAATCATGCTGAAGTTTAATTGGTGCAATTTCATGTCTTCAAGGTTTAATTACATTCCGAGATCACACGTATGAATGCATAATGTTAATAGAACTCGAAATTCATTTTATTAAAATAAGGATGTTATTTTCTTTAAAGAAAATGTTTTTAAAAAAGGTAATTGTTTTCATTGCGTTTATGTCAGATAAGGACGGATGAGAATTGGATAAGAGTTGGTTTTTAATCAAAACTCTGTTTAAATTAAAAACTGTATTTGACGACGTCGTTCAAACGACAAGAGACGTCGCTCGAACGATATAGAGTTTCGTTCGAACGAGACTTTAACACCGCCTTAAATTTATTATATATAGGTGTGTTCTGTTTCCTCGAAGTGTGTGCATTCTGGAAAAATAGTTTACGATCTCGAAACCTATTTGCACATGTTTTTCTAAGGTTTCGAAGGCTTAAACACATCCTTAGAGTTTACAAGATCCGAGCTTTCATTAGTATATGTTTATGTGATGTTGTGTGCACCAAGTTTGGTTTGTTCATCTTTGAACAACTTGTGATTGCTGGTTTTGCGGTGGAGAAGCGACGGACATCGTGTTCAATATCGTAGACAACTCAAGCCTTATCGGTGGACACCGAGACATTCCTGGAGTCGAGTGTTGTGGATGAGCATCGTGGAAGACAAAATTTCTGTGTGGGCACTATTGAAGAGTGGTAGAAGATCAGAAGGAGCGTCAGGACCCGTGGGGATCGAGTCGTTGGGTAAGGCTAATCTGTCTTTGTAAAACCATTGTTTATAGTGATTATCTGGCTTGGGCCGTCCGAGGTTTTTTCCCGTTTTGGATTTTTCCTCGTACATCCGCGTTGTGAGTATCTTTACTTTATTTTACTTTCTTTAATCACTAGATTCATGTTTAGGATTAATCAAGATAAAATTTGGTTAAGTTAATTTGTGTCACAACTTGGTTTGAAAAAATTGAAAAAGAATTTTTTCATAAGAAGAGAAAGTTGGGTTGCATTCATCCTTAACTTAGTTTCGCTCAAGCAAAAAGTGTTTTTGTTGAAGGTTATATTTTGGGGACACACACACACACACACACACACACACACACACACATATATATATATATATATATATATATATATATATATATTTCTCTTGTGCGGACTATCCCATATTTTAATAGTAGGGACTGGACATGCGTCACCTGACAGAGAGCCTAAATTATATGCCCTCTCTCTCTTTTCTGGATTCACCGCTAATATATATATATATATGTGTGTGTGTGTGTGTGTGTAGAAAGTCTCTTGTAAGACCTCCTCATGGTGCATACTCATTGAAGAGTTCCCAATATGTGTGTGTTTCAATAAAACCAATTTTTCTCCGAAAAAGATCCAACTTTAAATTATGCACCAAACCAAGTTGTGAAAACCCAATTCTTACTTTAAACCAATTTTATCTTTATTAATCCTAAACAGGCAACTAGTGATTAAATCAAGTAAAGTAAAGTAAAGAATACTCACAACGCAGGATGTACGAAGAAAAAATCCAAGACGGGAAAACAACCTGGGACGGCCCAAGCCAGACAATCACTATGAACAATGGTTTTACAAAGACAGATTAACCTTACACTAAGACTCGTTCCCACGGGTCTTGACGCTCCTTCTGATCTTCAACCGTTCTTCAATAGTGCCCACGCAGAAATTCTGTCTTCCACGATCTCTGTCCACAACACACGCATCCACGTATGTCTCGGTGTCCACCGATATGGCTTTGATACGTCTACGATGTCGAACACGATGCCCATCGCGTCTTCACTGCAAAACCCTTTGTGTTCACTGTGTAGAACAAACAACTTTGGTGCAGCAAGATCACTTAAACATATAAGAATGATAACTCGAATATTTGCAAACTCTAAGGATGTGTTTATGCTTTGTAAACCTTAGAAAACATGTGCAAACAATGTTCTGGTTCGTAAAACTGTTTTCCAGAAAGCACACTTACGAAATTCTGATGAAAACACTGTTTAAATAGGATTTAAACGCCGCCTCAAAAAACATGTCGTTCGAACGACTTGAGGAATTCGTTCGAGCGACATCCCTATCTCGTTCGAACGAGATTGGATGTCGTTTGAACGACAGTGCGAAAGTTTGATTTTTTGTTTAAAACGTCTCTACTAATGAGAGATCCAAAAAAGTCAAACTCTTTTACGAGCTTATCATCATAAAATGTATTTTAAACCTTTTAAACACTATTAAAATATTTTTCTTTATAAAAATTACATCCTTATCTTTTATAAAATAATTCCGAGCACCATTAATTATACGCATTCATACCTGAGTGATCTCGTAATGAAATTATCTTTGAAGACTAATAAACTTGCACCAATTAAACATCGGCATGATTAAATCTTTGAAGCTTTGCCGCAACGTCTTCAATTTCTTCAATATGTCATAGACCAAGTGGGATCGTGACACAAATAAACATCTCCCTATGACATATTACAAACACAGTTTTGTTCACGGAATTAAGTCAAAACAATACAGGGACTCAATTGGAAATTTATGTCCTTACACTCATGTACATACCATTTTGTTTAAAATAGTAATAAATAAATTTTATGATGAAACTTCATGGATATGATCTCCACGATGAGAAGATCATCTCCATTTTTTTTATCAAAAAATTCAATTAAAAAACTGTTGAGATGAGGCGAAATGCAAAAAAATGATATAAATATACATTTTCGACCATTGAAATTTTGGGTCTGCGCCAACCACTTGATTGATTGAATTTTTTAATGAAATTTTAGGGATATGATCTTCTCACTATCGAGATCATATCCATAAAGTTTCATAAAAAATTCAATAAAAAAGTGGGTGTGATGATCGCCAAAATTTTAATGGTCGAAAATGCATATTTATTATACATGAAGTTTTACCAAAAAAATTTGTTGTTTTACTATTTAAAAAAAAATAATATTTATCAGGGTTTGCACCATAGGAGGAACTTACAGGAGGGAACCTCTCTCTCTCTTTAGAGGGAGAGAGAGGGAGTAAGGAAGGCTTACCTACAACATGATGTACGCATCACACATAAATCTAGGTCGTAAGAAACTTTTTTTTCCTCTCCAAATTAACCTTCCAATCAACCCATATTCAAAATGTTAGGTCAAAATACATTTTGTATCATTTTTTAAAAATCCAGGAAAAACTTTTGGCGCATACCTTTATAAATAAGGCATTTTGAGCATTTTTTTGTTGATTTTTTTAAAAATAGCTACAAAATATATTTGGACCTAACTTTTTGAACATGGGTTTATTGAAAGGTTGATTTGAAGAGAAAGATAAAAAATTTGAAAAAAAAGTTTTTTGGGGCCTACAACTACGTGTGATGTATGAATTATGTAGGCCTACATCACACCTACTTCAAAGCCCTAAGAAATATTTTTTCAATTTTTTTATTTTTGTCTTGAAATTAACCTTTCAACCAATACATGTTCAAAAAATAAGATCAAAATATTTTTTTTGGCTATTTTTAAAAAATTCATTAAATTCAAGTGGCGTAGATCCTTATAAATGAGGTATTTTCACCAGTTTTTTGTTGAATTTTTAAAAAAGAGCTCGAAGTTGTATTTTGACCTAATTTTTTGAAGATATGTTGATGCAAGATTAACTCCATGGGTAAAATAAATAAAATTGAAAAAAACGTTTTTAGGTTGTAGAATTAGGTGTGATATATGGATGATGGAGGAAGCATGATGTATAGAAACTTTGCTCTCTCTCTCTCTCTCTCTCTCTCTCTCTATATATATATATATATATATATATATATATATATATATATATATATATAAACTTAACCAACTCATGATGGGTGGGGTTAGACAATTTGAGTTTTGAAGCAAACTCTTTCATCATCAAATGTAATAGAATTGCTACCTTCAACCCATATTGGGTTGGGTATTATTGGGTGAACACTAATGGTTTCCAATTCCAAGAAGCTTAGGCATGGAAATTTTTTTTTGGCAAGAAAAATAAATTTATTTATTAACAAAATAGGAGAAAAAGACTCTCCCAAGGCTCTTAGAAGCGCCAAAGCAAAATAAAATTAGGAACATTTATGAAACCCCGAATGAGTAGCAGCTGCCCTTCAATTATATTTAAGAGTCAATTTCTACTCAATAGTTAGATACGAAAAATAATCCTTTTTCTTATTTCTCTTTGGATTAACTTCTTTTTCCTTAACTGAATTATTGAAATCTTCAATATTACCTAGAACCTCAAAAGAATTACTAATTGGAGTAATTTGAGTTTCATTTTTTCCATTATTTTTCTCAACCGAGTCCACAATAAATGCCCGAGATTTATTATACTTAAGAATCTCCACATATAAATTAATTTCAGTCCTTTCATTTGACATGTTTGGAATGTCCTCAAGAGGAGGCATATCTCCATAAATATCTTATTTATTTGAAATATCTCTACCTAAATTATCAGCTTTTAGCACAAATTTAGGGGCTTGCGTTTCCTTTTGAATAGGCACCACATGATTTATGAATACGTTATTAATAGGACATACATTTTGACCTTTCAGATTTATCGGGTTGCATGATATTGATAAGTCATTTATCACGTGTTACTTTTCAAAAAAATTAGCTATTTGCGAGTGTTTTTCCCCACTATTTTTGGAGATTTTAGAGTTCTGTTTAGAAAGCACCTGAATTCTCTTTTCATCAAAGCTTTCATCTGAGAATTACTCTTTGGGTTTCATATGAACAATTATACAATTTTTAGATAAAAATCTTACTCGTTCTATAGGTAAAGCTTACAAACCTGTAGACGAGATATGATGGGCTAGACCTAATGTAGAAAACATAGATTTGAAACGTTCCATCTCAGCAGATAGATTACACTCATGATCGGCTACTTTATAACCATATTTACATCCATTACCTCCAACATCTTTACTAGAAACAACACCTTGATTTTCATTTAGACAGACTTGAGTATCTCGATCTTCTTCCTTCAATTCTTCAATAAAGATCTCTTAGTGGTGAGTTTTCTTGATATAATATTGGATCAGAACATGGTTTTTAGGGCTTATGGGGCTTGAATGGAGTTCTTGATTTCCTTCATTCCCTTCATGATTTTCTATATGGATATTTTTGATAATTTCTTGAGTTGGAGCCTTTTGCTCCTCTACATATACACCTTTTGCACTTTACTCCTTTCTTGAGGCATTATTGATGGGATCTTTTTGGAGGAGGGTTTTAAATAAGAATTTTGATTCTTCGTGACCTTTTTTCTTGCAGTAAGAATATTACTCTGGGATATTCTCATAATCCACTTATTTCCAGAAGCCTTTAGAGACACACCCAATCTATACTTTATAAGGGTTTTTGTCTAAGAGGTTTAACTTGAACTCGGGATGTACTTGATCTAGTGATTGATGCTATGGAAGAATCCAGTTTGAGAGGCTTTCATATTAGTTAGGAAATTGAGAATAAAGTATATTTGGCAAAGAAGTGTATGGGGAGATTTAAAAAATATATCCAAGTAGAAATAAGATTAAATTCCTCATCTGGTCTAAAATCTGCATACCATTGGAAGGTTCTCATAGGAAAACTATAAACCATTAATCCCTTAATCATAAATGAACATAGTCCTCTTTCAATTGAGTCTTATCAAAATATGTTTGGAATCCATGAGACATATTGAATATATAGCTTTAAGGGAAAAAGTTTCAAAGGTCATACGCATAACCTCTAGAAAAGGTCTAACATGTGAAAACTTACCAATGATTGAATGGTTCTTCAAGGTCTTGAATATCATCATCCGAGAAGATGACAATAAGATCACCCTTGATGATTGTAGGTTGTTTGAGTTTAGGTTCTTTAGGGGTGTTACCGGCATCCACAGTCACAAAATATCTGGTCCAAAAGTTTGGGTCTGGAGGTTTGGGCATGGGAGGTACATAGTGGTTGTTTGCATGACAACCATGCAACCCTAGATCTACCCAAGGAGAGAGAGTCTCTAACAACTTCTCCACTATTACCAAAATTATATATATATATAACGAATACACTCCAAATAATTAAGAAAAAAATGATTGTTTTACTTAAATATTTAATGACCATTTATTATCTCAATTTGAAACCTAAAATTCGAGTTTAAAAAAGTAAAAAATAAATAAATTTTGCATGCAAGTATGAAAAATATTACCCAAAAAATTCCAATTGTATTATTTTAAGAATTACATTTCGAGTCTATTCAAATTATAATTATTTTTTCGGGTTTAATCTCATTTCCAAAATTTCGTATAGGCTCCCATACCAAGTACTTTTTGAATTATATTATGTCTCATAACCACCCAACCGCCCATTTTCCTTTCCACATAGAATGTCACTTGACCCATATTGTTACAATAAGACCAACAACTGAAAAACTAAAAAATATTGGAGTGGATACAAATGAATGTTAAAAATTGAAACTATATACTTATGATCCCAATTATAATTTACAAGATTCACACACTTTGTATGATACTAATTTTGAATAAAATATATAATGGTATCTGTGGGGACACATTTATCTTGGCCTAAGAAATTAGCCGACCAACCCATCTTGCAAAGAGGACTGCCCGACCCAAATCAACTAGTCATTCAAGACTCGTGCATTTTATATACACTAAAAGACATGAAGGATATACTCAAATTGGTTACCAACAATCTCGGTGGAAATATTCAAGGACACCTCAAGTTATCCATGATCTCATTGAGTTACTTATACAACTCAACCACCTATTTTAAACAATTTTTAAATCATAAATCCAAGCCCGGGGAAATGGGATGTAACCTTGAGCATTGAGAGACACTAATAAGAACATAGCAACATCTTCGTGGACGAAGGCAAGTTACCAAACCACGTAAATCGTTATTGTGTGTGATATTTACATTCTGCATTTACAATTATTTTCATGAATCTTTTTTGCGATATTTCTTACATTCACAATTGGCGCCATGTGTGGGATATGATTTCTATTACTACAAAAACATTCATAAGCAGAAAACTTGTAATGTCTCGCCACAGTAGCAACATTTCTCAGGATGGAGATATGCAAGATGATCCAGTCCCACCTATGGTCAGGTCAAAGATTTGCCAACAACCAAATCCCGAGTTTCACTAAGAAAGGATGCCTTCTGAAGAAATTCGGGGACCACCTAGGTTTACGCAGATCTCCAGGTTGGTTGACGCTTACGAAGCTAGGCTTTGATAATAAGAGGATGCCACATGCCTCCAGGTGGAAGAAAATTCTCGCCTACAAAAGCAACTGGAAAGAATGGAAAGAGATATCCAAGGAGATACCAATAATTGTTGTGATAGGAGTCCAAGTCCTCAGGTGAGCAACACTTGTAGCTTAGGGAGGAGCTCTAGGAGTGACCAGGGTAGATCTGAATGTGGAAGGTCTGAGCATGATTGATGAGAGTGCGGTCAATCATGGAGGCACCACATAAGCAATGATCATCAAGATGAGAACATTAGAATCCTAGGTTGTAGAGAGATGGACCAATATTCAGCCCATCGAGGAGCCAGGTCTACCAGGGAGTTAGACAGAAGGGCTCTCAACACCCAGATGAAATATCATTTTTCAAGGGAGATTAAAGAAGAAGAAAACCTAAAGAAGTTCACCATTCCCAGGTTCAATATTTATGATGGGAAGACAGATCTTATCGACCATGTTTGGTAGTACAGGTAGGCAATGACCTTGTGGAGTTATAATGACACCTTGTTATGTCACATTTTTCATTCTAGCTTACATGACATATCACAAAAGTGGTTCAAGATATTGCCCCTCAGATCGGTTGGGAGCTTCAAGGCCTTAGAAGAGTCCTTTACTACTCACTTCATAATCAATATCTCCCATCCAAAGAGGATGGTTTCACTAGTCATAATGAAAAAAAGCCACAGAGGCTTCTGGGAGGTTTTTAATGAAGTGGAGAATTGCTCGGAGCAAGTTATCATTGCATCCTTCAAGATTGGTTTGTCTACCACAGCTCTATCGCACAAGTCCTTGACCAAAAAAAATCTAACACTAGCGATGGTCTTATGGCTCGTATTGAGAAATATGCCAAAATTGAGGATGTGGTTTACTCTAATACAGGGGATAACGGTCGAGTAAAAATGAGCAAATGAGGAGATAAGAGTGACACTAAAAAAAAAGAATAAGAATGGGGGCAAGAATAGATCCAAGAATGGGAATAAGGATGATCCTTCAAAAATATTTCAGGCTGTTAACACAATCTTCAATGAACCAATCTATATGATCTTAAGCAAAATCAAGGATCAACCGTTCATCAAGTGGCCTAAAAAGATGGGTGGTGACCCAACGAAAAGGAACAACGCACTATGATGTGCATTCCATAAGGAGGGAGGCCATAAAATTGAGATATATAAGGCTATGAAGTCACACTTGGAATAGTTAGCCCGAGATGGGCATCTCAGTGAATACATAAAAAAGCAAGTTGAGAAGGTCGCATCTAATGGCGACAAAAAATGAGACAACGTCCTTAATAACGACATGGGATAAGAATTTACGGTGATCCATGGAGCGTTCGACCTAAAGCAGATACAAGGGAATGTTTTTTGGATGGAACTGAAGAAGGTCATTTGTGTCATGGATGCATTCTAGATTGACCCTGCAAAGAACCAAGATGGAAAGCGCTGGAGACCAGAGGACGTCGACTACACCAATCACATTATCTTTACTGAAGAAAATTTAATCAAAGTGAGGACCCCACATCATGATGGGCTCGTGATATCTTTAAGAGGTTCTAATTGGGATATCGAAAATCTACTTATGGATCATGAAATCTCATCAGAGGTAATGTACCTAAAGTTATTCCATAAGTTGAAGCTTAGCCTAGCCGACCTCAACGAGGCTATAGTTCCGTTGGTCGGCTTTATAGGAAGAATCATAAGGCCATTAAGAATTATAGTCCTTCGAGTCAGAGAAGGAAACATCTCAAAGCTAATTAGGTTCTTTGTGGTAGACATAGAGTCCCATATCATGTCATTCTATGCAAAGCATGGTTGCATGCCATGGGGGTCTTACCATTTACCTACCACCAGAAGTTGAAGTGTATCATCGATCGGGGCATAGTTAAAATTCATGGCGACCAGGATACTATAAGAAAGGGCTTCATCCCGACCATCCATCCTAGGAAGTAAAAGAAAAAAGAACCCAAAAAAGCTCTAGAGGAAGCCCAGGAGGGGGTTACACCCTCTAAATAGTAATTGCGATACGACCGACCAAGGGTGGAGGAGACTAGGGTCCATCATACTGACAGGGTCGTTGAAATCTTGGAAGAATTTGGAGCTAATGATAAATTTCCATAGAGAATGTTTTTGATTGGGACCGCACTAACTAATCACGAAAAAATAATATTGATTGCCTTCTTAAAAAATAATCAGGATGTTTTTTCTTGGGAGACATATGATCAGCTTGGGATTGATCCTGACATAGCCTGCCATCGTCTGTACGTTGATCCGATCTTCAAGATGATCACTCAAAAGGCTCGTCGAATAGCTCCCAAAAAAGGTAAAGCGGTGAACAATGAAGGAGGCAAGCTTTTGGATGCAAGATCTAATAGGGAAGTTCAGTTCCCCAAGTGGTTATCTAACCTAGTGGTGGTATGGAAGAACAATGATATTTGAAGGGTATGCATTGATTTCATAAACCTCAATAGGGCGTGTCCTAAGGATAGGTTCCCTCTGCCTAAGATTGATCAGCTGGTTGACACTATGGAAACACATGAAAGGATGAGTTTTCTGGATGCCTACTCAGGATACCATCAAAGTTTTTTGTTCGGCCCCGACTAAGACAAAATGTCCTTTATAATCCCTATTAGGTAATACAATTACAAAACTATGTCGTTTGGCCTAAAAAATGAAGGGGCAACTTATCAAAGGCTAGTCATAAAGATGTTCAAGTGACAAATGGGAGACATGCTGGAAGTCTACATCGATGATATGTTAATCAATAGTAATAAGAGAGATGTCCACCTCATGAACCTTCCTAGAACCTTTGAAATCCTCAGGAAATACTAAATTAAACTTAATTCAAGTAAGTGTTCATTCGGTGTCCAGTCAGGAAAGTTTTTGGGCTACTTGGACAGTAAAAGATGAATTGAGGCCAACCTAGATCAAATAATATGATCACCAAGGTACAGGCTCCAAGAATGTTGGAGGTGTTCAAAAGCTCACTGGTACGCTTGCAGCACTTAACCGCTTCATTTCTAAGTTCTTAAAATGTTACTGACTATTTTTCCAACTTTTAAAGAAGGACAAGGGTCTCATTTAGAACGATGATTGTTCACAAGCTTTGAAGGAGATCAAATCCTACCTTTGTAAACTGCTTGTATTCGTGATTCTTGATGATGGAGACCCACTATATCTCTATCCCGTAGTATCAGACCATGTTGTAAGCTCGACTCTTGTATGTGAGAATGAAGGAGGACAATATCATATTTATTATGCTAAAGAAACAATTTTGGACGTAGAACAATGCTACTTAGCACTAGAAAAGCTTGCATATGAACTGGTGGTTACCTCAAGAAAGATGAAACACTACTTCGAAGCTCACTCAAGAATAGTGATAACTTCGTATCCCCTTAAAATTGGCCTCTGAAAAAGCTGACCTCTCTTGACGAATCTCAAAGTCATCGATTGAGCTCGGAAGGTTCGGTACTTACTTTCAACCAAGAATAGTGAATAAGGGACAAGTACTAGAAAATTTTATCTTCGAGTTTACAAGGAGCACATCAGACTATCGACCAATAGGGAGCGAAGTAGTCAACAAATGAGGAAGCACAACATAAGGACTTTCCCTTATATGTTGATGGGGCATCGAACTCCAAGGGGAGAGAGTAGGAATCGTCATCATCACTCTAGAAGATACTATCATCGAACATGAAATGAGATTAGAATTTGAAGCCTCCAATAACAAATCTGAGTATGAGGCATTGATTGATGGCTTGCACAAGGTCCAAATGCGGGGGACAAAGTACCTTAATGCGTTTGGCGATTCCAAACTAGCCTCCAAGCAATTAAGTGGAGATCTCAATGCAAAAGATGATAGGATGGCAGCCTACCTCTCCGTAGTAAGGGATCTTGTGACAAGGTTCGAGAAGGTTGATATCGAATAGTTCCTCCGAGGATAGAACAGTCACACTGACACCTTGACAGCCTTAAGCTCAGTAATGGAATCCGATTTCAGAAGAGCTATCCATATAGAGTTCCTCTCCAGGCCAAGCATCGACCAGATAATACTCACCGAATAAGTCCTCTTCACAGAGAAGTCCCCTAGTTGGATGGATCTCATCATTGCCTTCTTATAAAGTGACATATTAAATGATTATAGGAGATTAGCTCATCAAGTAAAGGTGAAAGTAGTCCATTTCTATCTCCCCAAAAGGAAAGCTCTAAAATATTCACAGGCCTCGTATCTATAATGCGTTCATCCACATGACACAAAACAAGTTCTTAGTGAACTTCATGATGGTATTTATGCGAGTTACATAGGAAGGATGTCGTTGGCCTTTCGAGTGATTAAGGAAGGTTACTGGTGTCCTCACATGCAAATGAAAACCAGCACCTATGTTCGTAGATGTGAAAGGTGCCAAAAATTCTCTCCCGTGGTCCACCACACATTTAGCGACGTGAAATCCTTAACAAGTCCTTGGTCAATCGCATAATGGGGACTAGATATTGTGGGACCACTATATACTGCACCTAAAAATCGTAAGTATCAGTTGGTCGACACATATTACTTAACCATGTAGGTAGAGGCAGAACCACTAGCCAATATACATAACGCCAACATGACCAGTTTTATTTAGAAAAGCATCATAACACGCTTTAGGATCTCAAGGACTATCATCATCAACAATGGAACACAGTTTAAAATAAGCTTCATTCAAATTTTATGTGATGATAACGATATCAATTACCACTTAAGTTATATGGTATACCCTCAAAACAACGGTCAGGCAGAAGCATCCAACAAAACCATGATCAACGACTTAAAGAAGAGTGTGAAAATAGCAAAGGGTGCTTGGGTGGACGAGCTCCCCCGTGTTTTGTAGTCCGACTGCACTAATCCTAGAAGACCAAATGGGGATATAGGCTTCACACTTGCCTATGAAATGGAAGATATTAGCCCACTTGAAGAAGGTCTCCCTACCATGAGAACCACCATGGTCGACCAAGGCCTGAACGATTATGCACTACTCACTGAACTTGACTTAATAGACAAGAGAAAAGAACATGCCATGATCAAGCTGGCTTCTTATTAACAACAGCTGGCAAAGAAATACAACAAAAAAGTTAATCCAAGGAAATTATAAGTAGGAGACTATGTCCTAAGAAAAGTCCTTGGTAGTTCCATAAAGCCATCAGATGGAAAGATGGAGCCAAACTAGGTAGGACCTTTTATGGTGATAAGGGATGACCTTTAGGGAGCATATCACTTGGAAACGATGGAGGTTCTAGAGATATCAAGAGGATGGAACGCAGTTAATCTCAAGAAGTTCTACTTTTAGTCTTCTTCATATTTTATTAGCACATTTAGTTTATGCAATTTTTTTCCAAGACCTTGTTGCTTGTAAGTTATGACTCGATGAATAAAGGCCAATTGGCTATGCATTTTGATCCCATATATTGGATGCTTCAAATTTCTTGATTTCATCTCAGTATTGTGCATCCTTTCTAAATTGTAACTCCCTTGACTAAAAAAAGATATTACCTTTGGTTAACAAAAGGCTGATTAGCTTGTCTTAGCCAAAGATCATCCTCATGCATAACGAGACTAATGTGGATTGGGATAAGCTTTTTAGCTTATTTCAATCAAAACGTTTGATCATGCTAAGGAGAGTCCACGATAATGACAATAAAGTGACTAATGTATTCCAATTGTCATAACCCTCAACTCCTTATCACAAACATAATAGACCTCATGAGTTGCCCCGACAAAAACAAAATCCCTACAGGGGATCCTTGGCCAAAAAAGCCAAATTCAGTTGGTCGCCAACTATGTTGGTCGAGAAAAACCTGATCTGAAGGATGGCCTATCAACCAGGTACATTCTTGTCATCTCTCACCTAGGCCTAAGGGAGTGTGACGACACAAACTAAAGGTAAGGCAGATGGAATGATACTGCTAAGGAATATTGGACTGGGAGAACCTACAAACACAAAGTAGTAAACTCATTTAGTTGACAGGTTTCGTAAATGGCTAGCACTTTTTCTTAGTCGACTAAGAAGCCAAAGATGATTAAACCTATATACTAACCCATTTAATTGGAAAAAGGCCTAAAATGGTCAATAGTATTACTTGTGTCGAATTGTGTCTAATTAGATGGTATGAAAGTATCGGTGAAGTAAGATGTTAATTAATCAAGGAATGGACGAATCCCATATGTGAGTAAGTGTAACTGACAATTTAGCCAGTACGAGACTCGCAAAAGTTTAACGTTGCGCAATTTTTGTAGAATAATCTATTGGCAAGAAAAATGGTTTGACCACTTTTTAAGGGTACAAACAATATGGACAAAAGGTCAATGGTGTCGAATTTGGAATTTGAGGAAGTTTTTGGAAGGTGGTTGCTCGATCGAAGAAAATAACCCTTAGTGGTCGCTCGCTCAAGCCATCGATTGATTGATGGTCACTGATCAATCGATCGATCGGGAAGGTTATTGATAGATCATTATTTTTGTTATAATGTCTCACCCGAAACAATAGTGTTGACGCACGTCAACATCTTAGGAACCCCAGGCATATATAATTCTGGTTTAAGCTTTATTTGTAGTATAAAAATGAAAGAAGGGGGTGTTAGGGCTTCAAAAACCCTTTCCTCGTTTGTAGCCTTCCTCTCTCTCTAAGTTGGATCTACCACGAGGGTTTCTCTCCAAGAATTATTAGGGCTAAAACCATCCACATACACCAATATCCTTACCCTGAAACCACCGTTACAAATCCTCAAATGAACTCACATCACCATATAAAACCCTAGACAAATTTATTGGCTTAAAGAAGAGGGTGTTCTTGGATTTGGGTGGAGTTTTGAGGGGGGTATTCTTGGAGGATGAAGATGGATTTCGTGGAGGAAAAGGAGATAAGCAATGGAGCTTCCATGGAGCTTCTTTTGTAGGAGATTTGGTAACCCCTTCAAGCCACCTTTGAAGGTGGGGGTTGCTCCTCTTACACCACCATTACACCACCATTTTTAGATACATTTAGGTGGGAATACTAACCTTGATTTAGGTTTATAAATATTTAAAGTTTTAGCTAATTTATTTACATATATTAGGATTAATATATATATAGGATATGTGATAGCTTGCATCCAATGGATTGACTATTTGATATCATATGATTCTATGTGTAAATGAGTTTCAAGGAAATGTTTTAAAATGGATGTTGATAGATGACACATTTCAGAATACTCTTTTACACATATTGGGTGTAACATGTGTAGAATAATGGTTATATTGCATTAATGAATTTAGAAATTGTATCCTTAATGTTTTTAAAAAAAAGGGGCTTTTGAAAGAAGGTTTAAGCATTCAAATTTCTCGAACACTATTCATGGACATTTTGTAAAATAAAATGTGTTAATAGTGGGTTTTAATGAAGGAAATGAGATTTCTATGAAAAGTAATGTTTGAAGTTTATTCATGTCAGTTCGAAAAATGATTATATATTTTCCTACATTAAATGGAGTACTTTATATATAAAGAAGTGTTTTCACTTTAAATGGGTATTTTAAAGCGTGTAAACTCATAATAATAAAATAATATGGGTTAATGTGTAAATATTGGTAAAATGGATGTTAAGATGTAAAAACCCAAAAATAAAGTAAATTTATCAAATATGTGGAAAATGAGGCTCTAATATATAAAATTCATGAACTTATATATTAAACGTGTGTAAAGTGTAAAACATGAAAGTTGAGTAAAGTGTGCTAATGAACAAGTGTTTTAATCGTTAAATGCGTTTAAGTGTTGAATTGGAAATTTAAACTACTTTTTGGAAAATGTCACTTATTAAAAAACTAAATTGCAAGTTTGGAAGTAAAAAGGGTAAATTGGAAATTTACTTATGGTGGAACATTTTTTTGAATTAGAAATGTTGGTGAATATTTTTTTCACTTGTACGGGTGAAAATGAAATAAGCCCTAAAAAGCGAATGATTTTTGGTATAAAATCGACGTGTGTGTGTGAATAAAGGATTTAAAGGAGAAAGTAATAATTTTCCAAGTGTCATTGAAAAAATGGATGGTTAAGTCTTGGATTTTGGCTTCAGCCCGTAAATTTTAATTAATGTGAACACCGAAATAATTTTGAACACATTGAAAAGATAATAGAATATTCGAATGATGTCGGAGAAATAATTTAGCAGGAAATGATGTCCCTAGTGGTGAAAACCCCCAAAGCAACTAATATGATGGAGGAGACCAGTGGTGAGAGTCCACGATGTCCGTGGTTATTGGCTAATTCCCGAAGATAATGATGTAATCAGGAATATGATAAGGAACTGGTTATAATATGGAAATAACCTAACTTATGTGAATGACAAATGTTCCGATTAATGTATTGTTGACAAGTAAATTGAGAATAGTGACAAACGTCCATAAGAAAAGTGAAATGGTTAAGGAAGATAACTTAATGGGTAATTAAACTAGCTAAGGAGGTTTAAAACCATAATAACACAAGTGTGTGTTGTATAAGGCTTTCAATATAAATGAATATTTTCTAACACGATGTGTTCTTGTGTTAAAAGAAAGTCTTAGATAATGGTTAAGTAACTCTGTCATGAGTTAATGAACATTGAGTAAATGAAAGATTTTCCAATGAATGTTATGTGTTTAACCGGATTTGTTTTTTAACCATAATGATACAAATTGATTATTTTGTAAAGTCAAGGGGAATAAAATGTATTAAGTAACATTTTAAAATAAAACGGTTTAATAAAACGGCTTTTGTTTATAATCATGTGTGATGAAATAACCTGTGAGGTTAATGTCAAAAATGGATTGATAAGTTCTAGATGACTCACCTGGGATACTTAGAACACGATGATGTTCATCTTGGTTATAGATATCACTAAGAATGGTTCCTTAGTCTTGATTGTAGCACGTGCATGTGCTACCTATATGAGTGGGTATGACTCTAGTACATGAAATCATTAGGTACTAGGCATGGTTAATGCTTGAATGTTTGAGATGCCATTAGAATAGTTATTATTTTGGATCTTGTAGGACGTTGCTAAGAGTCGCAACAGTGACTTGTGAGTTGAATGTTCAAAACCATGTGAGCAATGTGTTTAATTTGATGAGAGTGATCTCAAAAATTGAGGTTTGCTATCAATGAGAATGATCTCGAAACCATGTGAGCATTGTGTTGAGATTATGTAGGCCTAGGTGGGATGGTTCAATGATTTTCAATAATCCCCAAGAGATGTAATTTTTTCCTTAATTTGGTATAGTTATTCTTACCGATGGTGGGATAGGTAGTATTGGTCCTAGGGAGGGAAGACCAGTGTTTCCACTCCCCAGAGGAATTGACTTTGTATTCCATTTGTTTAGCAAGGATGGATGACTCATGGTTAGGAACCGTCAGGATTAATGGGTCAAGCTAGGGTATGTGGCAAGGCTAAGACCTTACCAGATATTAGTGAGGGCTATAGAATCTAAGGGTAGGTAGTATGGGACGATTCATTTTTAAAAATCGATTATTTTCTTTTGGCGTTGTAGTTTCCTTATTCATTGCATTTATTTTGTCTCCTTGGATCCCGGTAATGGAAATTTATCGATCAATTGTCATTTGTGTCTAGTGATGCATAAGCTCAGTATTGATGCGAGTTAAGTCAGTTGTGGCTGATGTGTCACGGTAAAACGAGTGCGCTCTTCTTCGGAAGCACCTTTGTTCTACACTAGTTTGTGTGTACGGTGGTCTCGCATTTGTTGCATATATTATTTTATTACTTTAGGTTAACATATTTTGTTAGTTAATCGATATATCTAGTTACAAATTGGTCGTGGGTTTCAAGGTTGTGACTTGAGAATACTTTGAGCATTAGAACCTGATAAAACATTAGATGTTAGTGTTTTAGAATTGTTTGGAAATGTGTGGATGGAGGATGTGATCGTCTGTATATATTCGTGTTGTGACACCTAGGTGACCCTATGTTATCGTAAGGATCTCGTAGAAGATATCGTGTTAGCCTATGCAAGGCGTGATCCAAGATTTCTTGAGGAAATGTTATAAATCCTTAAGTAGGAATGATATAGGATAATGAGTTCATTAGTGATAGTGCGATATTTGGTGAGTATCTATCATCTTGAGTTTCTTTTTTATGGAAATGTTAGGAATGCTTGAGAATTAGTAATAAAACCTTAGGGTTCGTCATGATTGTTGATGAAAATAAAATATATGGGTTATAGACCATAGTGTTAAGGATACACTAGAATTGAAAACTGGTTGAAAGTAATTGGATTCTAAAATTAATGACCAAGAACTCTGATGATGAAATTTCCTAAGGAGGGACAAATGTAATACCACGCCTTAGAAAATTGGTGAGGAATAATAATTTAAGTATTTTATTGAGAAATATAATTAGAGAAACAAATTCATAAGCGTTCGAGCTAGAATTGTACATAAAATGACCCGTTGCTCGAAGTAATGAGAAAGGGAATTTCCGTATTGCATGGTCTATATCGATGTACAATTATGTCTAATTAGTTCGTATGAACGTATTGGTGAAGTACGACACAAATTAATCAAGGAATGGATGAATCACGGATGTGATTAAGTGTAACTTGTAATTTAGATGGTAGGTGGCTCGTATAAGTTAAATGTTGCATGATTTTTATAGAATTCCCTTTTGGCAAGAAAAATGGTTTGACAACCTTTTAAGGTTATTAACAATATGGAAAAAAGGGCCATGGGGTCGAATTTGGAATTTAAGGAAGTTTTTCAAAGGTGGTTGATCGATCAAAGAAAATAACCCTTGGAGGTCACTCGATCGAGCCATGAATCGATCAATGGTCTCTGATCGATCGATCATGTAGTTCTTCGATAGATCCTTATTTTTGTTATGCTGTCTCATCCGAACCATTAGTTTTTTCACATGTCATCCTCTTAGGAACCCAGACATATATGATTTCGGGTTAAGCTTCATTTGTAGTATAAAAATGAAAGAAGGGTTAAGCTAGAGTTTCAAAAACCCTCTCCTCACTTGTAGCCTCCCTCCCTCTATCTATGTTGGAGCTCCTACGGAGGTTTTCTATCCTAAAATTTTTAGGGCTGAAACCACCCACATACACCACTATCTTTACCATGGAACCACCACTAGAAAGCCTCAAATGAACTTAAATCACCATACAAAACCCTAGATAAATTTATCAGGTTAAAGAAGAGGGTATTCATGGATTCAGGTGGAGTTTTGAAGGGTTGATCTTGGAGGAAGAAGATGGATTTCATGGAGGAAAAGAAGAACAACAATGTGGCTTCCATTGAGCTTGTTTTGGAGGATCTTTTGGTAATCCCTTGAGGCTACCATTGGTGGTGGGGGTTGCTCCTTCTACACCACCATTCCACTACCATTTTTGGAGACATTTAAGTGGTAATACTAACCTTGATTTAGGTTTATAAATGTGTATAATTTCAGCTAATTTATTTACATATATTATGCTTATTATATTTAGGATGAGTGATAGCTTGTATCCATGGGATTAACTATTTGATTTCTATGATTCTATGTGTAAATGGATTTCAAGGAAATGTTTTAAAATGGGTTTTGAAAGAAGACAAATTTCATAATACTCTTTTATACATATTGGGTGTAACATGTGTAGAATAATCTTTATATTGCATTAATGGGTTTAGAAATTGCATCCTTAATGTTTTGAATAAAAAGGGGCATTTGAAAGAAGGTTTAAATTGGTTTTAAAAGTGTTGAAATTTCCAGAACACTATTCGTGAACATTTTATGCAATAAAATGTGTTAGAATTGTGTTTTAATGAAGGAAAAGCGATTTCTATGAAAAGTAATGTTTTAAGATTGTTCATATCACTCTGTAAAATGAATAAATATTTTCCTACATTAAATCGAGATATTTATATGTAAAGAATTATTTTCACTTTAAATGAGTATTTTTAAGTGTGTAAACTCATAATAAGAAAATAATAAGGGTTGATGTGTAAATATTGGTAAAATGGGTGTTGAGGTGTAAAAATCCAAAAATAAAGTGTGTTTATCAAATATGTGGAAAATGAGGCTTTAATATATAAAATGCGTGAATTTATATATTAAAGGTGTGTAAAGTGTAAAACGTGAAAGTTGAGTAAAGTATTTTAATGAAGAAGTGTTTTAATGTTTGAATGTGTTTAAGTGTTGAATTGGAAACTCAAACTACTTTTTGGAAAATGACACTTGTTAAAGGACCAAATTGCAAGTTTGACAATAAAAGGGATAAATTGGAAATTTACTTAAGGTGGACCAATTTTATGAATTAAAAATGTTAATGAATCTTTTTACACTAGTATGGGTGAAAATAAATTAAGTCCTAAAATGTGAATGATTTTTGGTATAAAATCAACGTGTGTGTGAATAAAAGATTTAAAGGAGAAATTGATAATTTTTGAAGTGTTAATGGAAAAACGGGCAATTAAGTCTGGGCTTTTGGCTTCGGCCTGTAAATGTTGATTAATGTGAACATTGGAATAATTTTTAACACATTGAAAAGATAATGGATTTGTATGATGGGGGACAAATAATTAAGCCGGGCATGGTGTCCCTAATGGTGAAAGACCCTAAAGTAGCTGCAGTAGTATATGGCGGCGGAGACCGGTGGTGAGAGGCCATGAAGTCCGTGGTTATTGGCTAAATCTCAAAGATAATGATGTAATCGGAAACATGACAAGTAACGAGTTATAATATGAAAATAAGCTAATTTGCGTGAATGATAAATGTTTCGATTCATGTATTGAGGACAAGTAAATTGAGAATAATGACTAATGTCCGTAAAAAAAGTTAGATGGTTAAGAAAGATAACTTAATGGGTAATTAAGCTAGCTAAGGAGGTTTAAACCCATAATAACACAATTGTGTGTTGTATAAGGCTTTCAATGTTGATGAATATTTTCTGACACGATGCATGCCTGTGTTGAATGAAAGTCTTAGGTAATGGTAAAGTGACTCTGGTGTGAGTTAATGAACGTTGAGTAAACGAAAGATTTTCCAAACAATGTTATGTGTTTAATCGTATGTATTTTTTAGGTATAATGATACAAAATGATTATTTTGTAAAGGCAAGGGGAATAAACGGTATTAAGTAACGTTTTTAGAATAAAACGGTTTATTACATTGGGACATGTATTTTCAAAGAAATATATATATATATATGTGTGTGTGTGTGTGTGTGTGTGTGTGTGTGTGTGTGTATTTTCACATGCATGTAGTTGTAGGGTGTGAGTATTCTTTTCTATCGTTTGTTTCTATACTGCATTTTATAGTTTCCACTGAACATTCAACTCACTTCCTCATTTTGTTGTGATAGGTTTCATGTTGTCTTATATGTTGATAGCGTTGTATAAGTAATTAATTAATTAATTAGCATTTACGTTAGTAGCTATGTGTACTTGGCCTTGTGGGCACTTCCCTTAGGTCACATCACATAGTTTGATGAAAGTTGGAATCACATGCTAACAAGAGTAACGTTAAATGATAATAAAAATGGATTAGAAACATTATTTTGGTTGTTCCATTGCACTTCACAATTAGCTTACAAGCCATATCGGGTTGATCCTTTATTAACCCGTAAGTCCGGGTTGGGGCGTTACAAGCCTGGCGGCTAATGTTATGTCCCAGGATCATCCCCAACTTAAAGGTAGGGGGAATGTAAGCCTTGTCAGGCTACAAATAACACAAAAGATAAAATTTCAATCAAACATCAGTATTTGTGAAAGTACAAAATGCATCAATATAAGCAAAAGTTCTTTTTCGTTGATTGATAAAGGGGGACAAAGTACAATGCAACCAGAGGGAAACAGAAGATTGCAGGGCATAAAAACTATACACAAAAAGGAAAAAGTCCTAAACTAGATAGCCTATTTCTTCACATGCTTGGAGTCGTCTATTATCTTCCCCTTCTTGGAAGCCCTATTTTTTTGGTCGGTAGCCACCCCGACCTCAGTAGAATCATTCTCAATTTGGTCGATAGGCTGACCACCATATGGTTCTTCTCCTGTGAGAGGGTGGGGTCTAAGAGAGTGAAGGCTAAAAAGCTCAGAGTCATAAGGAACTCCCGCGTCTCCTAGTGCTTGGTACCATCCTTTCTTAAAGGACACTTTCTTCGTATAGCCTATCTGGAACTCGGCATTATCATAGGCCGAATTCTATCATTTAGTATAACTGTCGTCCTTCTTTCATTGGAGTTCCTCCTTCTGAACCTTACCGGACAAGTTCAGGTTTTCTTCGGACAGCTTATCCTTCTTAGCGACCACTATGTTCTTGGATGCCAGTAGATCGACATAGGATTTTATCGAGTTCTACCTCTCTTGCTCTCAAGATGCGTGGGCATTAACAAAGTCTTTCTCATACTTATTTGAGGCATCTTTCAGCTCCTGATTATTTCTGGATTGGCCGACATTACCCTCCAAGGGAGTTGTAAAATCGGCCAAGAACTGCACAAAACAAAAGGACCTAAGTTAATACAAAGAAGAAAAATACAGAATAAATGAGATAAAAGGATAAAGGAAAGAGAACTATCGGTGAAAGTCACTGAGAGGACTTGAGTTCAAGCTGGGCTAACCCCAGTTATGAGGGACGCTAGCGATCAACCTTGAGAACATCTCGCTTCAGTAGGCCAGGGGAAAGTATAGGGGTGTTGTCCACACTGGACCCCTAAGCATTAGAAGTAAAAGAGGGGACAGCGAGGGCCTTTAAGACCAACCTCCTCTTAGCCTCCTCTTTCTTCTTCTTCCCCTCTCTCTCTCTCTCTCTCTCTCTCTCTTCTTCTCCTTCTCTTTTTACCTCCCCTTGACCCCTGGACTAGAACCACTGGCATTTGGGGAATCCACCTCTGACCACTTCAAAGATTTGATTCGATCAAACAACACCACCTGATCCTCGTCATTAACATTTATAATTCTCCTCTTAAAAGGGAGTGCCATTTCTTTATCTTCTTCCTCTTCTTCTTCTTCTTCTTCTTCTTCTTCTTCTTCTTCTTCTTCTTCTTCTTCTTCTTCTTCTTCTTCTTCTTCTTCTTCTTCTTCTTCTTCTTCTTCTTCTTCTTCTTCCCATTCCTCTGACACCACTAGTTCAGAAGTACCAACTTCAGGAACCTTCAAGCTAGGGACTTTATCAATCGGTCAAGCAATAAACTATGGCACCCCGCCTAATAAAATATCGGGTGATCAGTCCTATACCAAATTAAAATAGGAATCCCAGTTGGTTCATCCTTAGCATCACTGTCGAAAACTTTTTAAATCTTACTAACCACCTAGTATTCCAAAACGATGGTGCCAAATTTGATCTTTTTAATTAAACAAACCAGTACATGCGGAATAAAAATAAACCATTCGCACATCTGAATTAAAACAACTAAATAATTAATTAAACAATTTGCCGAATAAACCATTGGCCACCAAAGTGAAATTCAATACAAACAGCCAACACCTGAATAAATACATTTGAAAATCGTGCTGAGAAGTCTGGGCGACAAGCCCTAAATAAAACTTAAACTGATAGAAGATTCCTACTCTAGGAAAGAATAAACGATGCGTCTAATCCAAGCTCCTGCTAGCATCCACATATGTCGCAGCTCCGTGTCCCTGGAATAGAATATCAATCCTAGTGTCCCTGTGGCTGGACACTTAAATGGTTTTAAAAATGTTGTATAGGAAGTGTTAGTACGCAAAACGTTTTGAAAATATTTAGCAAGTAATTTATCGCAATAAATATCAGTTATTGATTACACATGCTAGGATCACTCACACTCTCTTGAGTTTCCTCACCTCTCGTCTATCGTGCACACCTAACGGTTACCTTAACCCCCACCTAGTTGTACTACCACATCCAACTAGTCCTGGCATAACCTCCCCTTGTCATACTACTCTAACCCGAGTATAATTATTCAAGAATTATAAGTTATTTCACCAATTAACTCAATTAATTCCTTCTTAAATAATAGCATATAAATGTGACATAAGTTATATAAAGTAAGTACATCGCACACTGTATTATTAACCGCATATAATATTTAATAACATTATATACGTACCTTTACTAAAACATCCACACATATATCATACGTATGTCCATCATTCCGAGTATACCCTCAACGGATGATTCCTTCTAAAGTTCTATCTCACTAGGTGTGCTCACATAACCTAGTTACCCAGGTTGGGATCGCTCACTAACCTGTCCCAAAACATAAACGAAGTGGAGGCGGTCATATTCCTTCCCTGATAGTGAGATAAGCCCCTCACCCATATACCGGACGCTATGACCTGGGGATATACTCACCCTACTCCTCAAGCTAGGGGATTCACCCACATCGCGCAACCTCCCTTGATAGCACTAGAGTATAATTAAATAAATATCTAATCACTGATATTTAATAGCACACACAATATATACACACATATATATACAATCACTACACCGTATATATATATATATATATATATATATATATATATATATATATATATATATATATATATATATAATAAACCCCGGCTTCACCGTGTACTCACAACCCGAAACACTAGCCTGAAATTTCCCGAGTCTCTGGCCTGACTCAACTAAATAAATTTTCTCACTTATTAAATTATCATTGTCCCGAGTCTGTGGTCCGACTCTAATTTATTTAATTCACACATTAATTAATATGATATTTTTTTCGAGTCTATAGCCCAACTCTAATATAAATACTTTACACATTAATTTATATAATAATTTCCCGAGTCTATGATTCGACTTTAGTTTAATTAATTTACACATTAATTAATTTATTACCTACCCGAGTCTACAGTCCGACTCTAAGTTAATTAATTACACATTAATTAATTTAATACTTTCCCGAGTCTATGGTCTGACTCTAATTTAATTAATTACACATTAATTAATTTAATACTTTCCCGAGTCTACAGTCCGACTCTAATTTAATTAATCAACACATCAATTAATCTAATACTTGGTGTCGCCCAACCATTATACCCGGACTCGCTCACTTGGCCAGTAACTTAATATTTCCTGAGTCTATGTTCCGACTCTAAATTAATTTACTCTCTCAATGATTAGTTTAATACTTTAAAATCAAGTTCTCATACTTAATCAAATTTTAGGTAAATACTACCTACCTTCTCTACTAATCACACTCAAGTAAATTTTATATATATTCTAGCTGTCCACTTATGTTCCAGCCACTCTTACCCATATGTAGTTTATACAATTTTAGTTATACACTAATAGTTCTCAATACTATCACGCCTGAGTATATATTGAAAATAATATTTAGGTATACCCCACCTAATCTTACTACTATCACATATAAGTAGGTTATTCAGACGGTATATCTTTCACACACACCTATACCCAGTACAACATATCCTATTATCGGTCCTATTGCACACATTAAGGACAAATGATTCGCAATGTCTCCTCGAACCTTTCTCGGAATGTCTCCTCGAGTAATGTTCGGAATGTCTCCTCGAACATGGTTCGGAATGTCCCCTCGAACATGGCTCGAAATGTCTCCTCGAGTAATGTTCGAAATGTCTCCTTGAACATGGTTCGGAATGTACCCTCGAACATGGCTCGGAATGTCTCCTCGAGTAATGTTCGGAATGTCTCCTCGAACATGGTTCGGAATGTCCCCTCGAACTTGGCTCAGAATATCTCATCGAGCATAGTTTGGAAAGTCTCATCGAACTTACTAATCCTATCACAAGGAAACACACAATAGGCTTTCACAAACTAATTATTCATACTTGTACGTAATATATTTCTCTCTAATATTCACCGTACTTGTTTTCTTTACGAATTTATTTCACTTTCGTATTAATTCGAGTATTCACACAACTCTAAGGGTCCTAGTTACCCCTTATTATATCAATTCATTAGTTACCCTTGTTAACCCGCTGACCTAATGAATTTAAGCTCGCTCACGCTTTTTCGTAATTATATTCTTATCATCTCGAATTAGAGTATGTCACAATCAAGCCTATGAATCTCCACTTTAACTCTCTCAAAAAATTAAAGTCCAACACTCAATCATAGACCTACTTCCATATCATTATTCCATCAATATTTTTCATCAAGGTCCCAAGCACTTCCCCAATAAAATATTAGATATTTGAGGCTTAAAAAGAAAAATCTCAAATTTTCTGGCAGATTAAACTCCCTCTAGTACAATTTCGATTTCTCCCTCTACAGAACTCCGATTGACCTGATTCCAAGTTCATTGGATAGATAAGAGAAATAACTTTCCAGTCATGTATAGTTCACACTCTAATTCGAAGTAAATTTCAAATAGAACACATTTAAAATCACGTCAAAATTCTAGCAGATAACTATGTTGACAGGTCAAACACCCTGTAGTAAAATATCGATTACTCCATCTACAAAACTCCGATTGACCTGATTCCAAATTCATTGGATAGCTAAGAGAAATACCTTTCCATGCATGTATGTTTATACTCTAATTCGAAGTACAACTCAAATGTCATATGTTTAAAGTTGTGTCAAAAATTCTGGCAGATTGACATATTGTGTTCATCAATTAAACCCTAAACCATTCAAGACTCATGTTCTTCATCCAAGAACTCATAAAGATTCCATGTTAATCCAGAAATATATTCAAATTTCATTTTATCTTTACTTAGGGATTCATTCTACATGCAATCCTACCCAAACATGTGATCAATTCAAACATTTAATTCAAGGTTTTTCAATAGAATCAACCAATTCTTAAAACTCCCTACACAAGGGTATTATAACTTGAATTTTATTTGCAATAAACACTTGCCTTATGTCCAGTAGGTCTAATTTCGTAATTGTGGTTGGTGATTGATGATCTTTCTCCTTCAATCTTTGTTCCCAATGAGTTTGTGGTGAAAGTCTCCTTTGAATCCTTCCCACTTCTTCCTTTTTGCCTTGGAATTGTTTCTCTCTTCTCTCTAATAGCTACGGTGTGTTTTTATTCTCCCCAACCCTAGCCTCCAACTATTATAATCTGACTTAGAGTTCTAAAATTCGTGGGTCTCCTCACCCTAAAATGTAAAAAGGCCAGAATGCCCTCGTATGGGCCCGGTTTAGCCCAAAAATGCCCCGAGACCCAATTGCTACCCTCGGGTACTCTTTTCTGACTATCTCGACCCTTACGGACTCAACTGCGCACTCAGAATTATCATCCAAAATACTTTTTTGACATTTCCAAATTTCAACCTCAAAATGCGACACACATTTAATTCGGACAATTAAACTTAAAAGTCGCCAAAATAATAAATTCTATTTACTTAAATAAATTCTCCAAATCATAAATTTAAGTTTCTCCAGTTTAAATATTTTTATAACTCCCAAAATAATTAAATATTAAATACTCAAAATTACGGGGTGTTACATAAAGTTAATTGTATCCTTCTTGTACTCGAGAAAATAAACTGCAGAACGTGGATGCTCATCGTTTAGAAGTCTCTCCTTAACTCTTTGAGCCTTCAAGAGATCAGGAATACTTATCTCACTCAAATCAGGCTGTTGATTTATATCGCGAGATGTAATATAAAGAAAGAAAATATTAGTCAGAGAGTAGGAAACAGAAGAAGCGAGCAAGAAAATAACAAAAGAAGAAAACAAGAAGTAAATAAAATAAAAAAGAAAGCAACATATTTTTTCTTCCCCCAAGTCTAGGGTCCTCAATATCTCTCTCCCTCAGGAAGGAGAGGATGTTGCCAATTTTTTGCAATAAACCCATGACCTCAGTAATATTTGTGAGAATCTGGGAGGTTTACAACTAGAACCGTATCAGCATTTCTTGTCTTCAAATATAAAATACCTTTATTGTTGTGAAACCATATGTAATAATAGAAGATCTCAACAAGTCCTAGGTTGGTCCCATACAATGTTTTATTTTATAAACCCCATTTACAATCTTCCAGACATTGGTGGCACAGTGAGCATGGACGACATCAAAATATTTGAAGAATCTAAGAAAAATTGTTTTGGTGGAAATGTCAAACCACCTTGGGTGATTAGTAGGGTGTGAATCCAGTGCCCCCTTCAATGTAATGAACATCTTGAAGGAGAGGGCACATTCGATTTCAACCCATTAAGAAATATTATAAGTTTTCTTAAATTCTGTTGTTGACTTGTTATCTAATAGCACCATAGATAATAAAATAGAGAAAAACCCTAGAAACAGTCGAAGAACAATTGAAGAATTGGAAATAAAGAGGAGATGAGGGTAACTTAGAAGATGAAATGGAAGCTCTAAGAATACGAAGAATTTAATACTAGAAGCTTAGTAAATAAGGAAACGTTTGAGAGATAACTGTCGAAAGAGATGTATCTGAGTTTGAAGTCCGAGCTAATGATGAAACAATATAACCAAGGAAGATTTTGGCGCTTCATTAACTGTTTGGACTAGTGTATCCTTATTCAATAAAACTACAAGTTTGCCATGGTGTTTGACCTAGGACGAGCGTGACCTCTTAAGTTCACCAGAATGCAAAACTACCGCTCCAGTTTTAAAACAAATATTCAAGTCATGAGCCTTAAATTTAATTAAAATTTGTTGGACAAAATATTTAAGCCAAAAATTTTAGGGCCAATTATGGGGACCCATTTATCTTGGCCCAAGAAAGTAGCCGACCAGCCCAGCTTGCAAGGATGACTTCCCCGCCCAAATCAACAATTCATTAAAGACTTGTGTGTTTTGCATACACTGAAAGACATGGAAGATATACTCAAACAGGTTACCAACAATCTCAAAAGAGATATTTAGGCCACCTCGGGTTATCCATGATCTCATATAGTTACTTTTACAACTCAAACTCTTATTTTATGCATCTATAAATAGTAAAACCTGGCCCGAGGCAATGGGATGTAACCTCGAGCATTGAGAGACACTAATAAGAACTCAGTAACCTCTTCATGGATGTAGGAAAGTTGTCGAACCACGTATATTGTTGTTCTGTGTGTGATCTTTACTTATTGTGTTAACAATCATTTTCTTGGATCTTTATTGTGATATTTCTTGCCTTCACAGTATCTATTGTTAATAATTTTCTCGCATATTTACTTATTCTGTGATTTTTTCCTATTTCAAACAAATTGTAAATTTATTGACTTTATATCTAAACCACATCCATATTAATATTTAAGCATGCAAGAGACATTTTCGACCATCAAAACGAGACTAACAAGAAAACAATGTTTTTTAACTTTAATACGTTAATAATTACCCCATTTTAAGTTTAGTACCACTTTCGTTAAATCTTCACTAGCCTTAACGATTATATGCAAGGAACACTACCAATTTAAAAAGAAAATAATTAAGGAAATTAGATAAATAAATTAAAAATAGTTTAAATTTAAAAAAAACAAATTGTATCCACATAATTCAATCTTTTTTTAGTGAGAATGAAAAAAATCAAGTTTAGATGGAAAATGTGTTTATTGATCCAAGTGTTTTGAATGTGAAAGAAAATGACCAAAATATTTCCAATGGTCATTGTTTTGGAAACGGTCAAGAAAGTTTAAATAGACCTTCCTAATCTTATACTTGTACACTTTGTCACATAAAGGGTCATTTGAGAAATTTGTGCTATAAGTTTTTTTAAAATCAATAAATGTCAAGAGTAGTTCCTAAAAATCATCATAAATATGTTTACCATGAACCTTATGTGTGCATTTATTATCATAAAACCAGTCACCTTAGATATTCTTTCTTTATAAAATTGAATTATCATGCGTGTTTATATTCACACAACCAAGATTTGCTAGATGATTTGAAAAATGAGTTAAATATTATTACGACAAGATTCAATAAGTTGAAAATTAAGTGTGGTAGAGATTTTAAAAAGAAAAACATTGTTGAAAGCAAAATAGATTGTATGCCATATGAAAATGAGTTTTGGAAAAACTTGTCTTATGTTTCTCTTCGCAAGCATGATAATGAATTTTTTTTAGGAGTGTGGATTTTATGAAAAAAAATTAAAAATGAGGTAATTAGAATTTGAAACTTCATGTCATGTCCAGGGTTTCATCTAAACCCTAGAATCCCATTTCACGGGATATTTGGAAAAAGAAAAGTGTTTTGAATATTTGTATGTGTATTTCAACCTCTAAGAATGAGTAATGTTCAAGTGTTCCCCCACCTCTCATTGATACCAAAGAGGTTATTCCCCCACTTAAATTGCTTGGTCCTTCTCATAATCAGGATCAACTAATCTAGTGTTTCATATCTTATCCTATGATATGTGTTGGTTTTTGATGTTGCTATGTATAGTTTGTTATGTTGATTTGGGTTGGGCTCTTATCTTTTATATTGTATCTATTAGGAATTTATTTGTTCCTAGTTTGGATGTGAGTTTTAGTTGGATGTTTTAGGATGTGTTGTAAAATGTTGCATCCTCTTTGTATATACATGCGTGTTGCATTTTTTATTTGTTTTGTTCCTTATTTTAAGAAAATTTTCAAATTTTTTGGAGTTTATTTATTTTTTTGAGAGTGTGTTGTTATCCTTTTGTGATTTATTTCTCTCATACTTTGTTGCATTTTTTTGTTTTGATATACTTTTTGAACAATCCAGCATGATTCATTATTTGATCTTTCGATCTATATTTATCCATGCTATATTGGTTGTTATCCGAGCTTATGTTTTAAGACATGTATTGTGATATCATGGGTTTATTTTGGTATACATGTTGATCTTTATGATGCACATACGTACTGCACATGCTTTATATGTTTTGCTTTGCCATGCTTTTCACGATTCTCTTTTTGCATGCATAGTTTAAAGGGAAAGATAGTTGTTTTAAGAAGTGTTTGTATCTCTTCATTTGAGATTGAGTGATCTTGTTCTTAGAGGGTGTAAGTTTCATCCTGATTTATATATTTGCACATTTGAGTTTGTTTTGTGTGTATAGATATTTCTTTTATACCTTTCTTATAAAAATACAAAAAAAAAAGATTTTTCATTTATTCTTGTGTACTTTTATTAAATCGCATGCTTAACATCTTAATAAATCTATGGGTTTTCATAAATTAATTTTGTGTTGATTATATGATTTGTTAAATGATACAATTGTTGAATGTGTTTTGTAAAAATAAAATTTTCAAAAATATCATGACAAACATTGACTTTAGTTTGACATTAATGACTTCAAAGCTTGTAATTACTTTACACCATGTAAATTTACAAATGTTTTTGATAAATTCTCATGTTTTACAAGTATTTGCAAATTTAAATGAATCTTTCATGATTTTCATAAGCATTCCATCATCTACTTGTAAGATTTTGAGATTTTATTTGATGAACTTGAATATCAATTGTTTTATATGTGTGGATAAGGGTTATCATTAGTTTGATAAGAAGGGCTGCAGCCCTTTGAATTGTGGTCGCGTCTTGTTATTTTAAGTTGTGTACTTACCATATTCTTTCCTTTACTTTTGTATTAATGTAAAACTTTTTATGCAGCTCTTGTTCATTTTCCACTAAGTGAGCGGTAGGAGAATAGGATAAGAAGGCCGGAGGCTGTTAGTGAAAACGACAAAAAGTTTAGCACACTTATGACTTGAGATTCCATATTTGAAGCAGGATACTTCACAAACAAATCTCTGCAAAAAGAGATGGTCGCGGAAGGTAATAACCCTTTTCTTTTACTGGTACCGGGGTAACTATTTTTAAACCTTTAAATTTTGACTTCACTTCAGTTCTTCTTTAGGTGAGGAGGTAGATAGGGAGCTCCTAGCGGCTTAACTGGCTGAAATGGATGAGGATGTAGCTACCCTAAAAAATGTAGCTAGGCATAGGAAGAGAAAGATGGCCAAGTCCAAGTGCCTTACCGCACCCACTACGCCTGTCACAGCCTCTGTGGGCAACCAAACGTCTCCTGTCGCACCCACAATTTAAGTTGAGGAGTTTTCTCCTCAAGAAAGGCCTGAAGGCCAGCTTGATGATGACATCGGTAGTCATCTGGCCGTGGCAGGCTTGATGTCGTCTGGGCCTGAATTGCAGTTTGGTCGCAACACCTCCCATATTAACATTTCAAACTCACCTCCTCATCCAATAATAATGGTTGTTAATGCCAAGTTGGAACCTCCTCAAAGCCATTCCAGTGTTGGCCCTGATGGCCATTTGCGACCTCAGCTTAAGAAGCCCAATCCTGAGTCTTCTTGGGACACAACTACGCGGGCTGCCCACAGAATGAAAAGGGTTCCAAATGCCGCGAACCTGGATCGTCTCGTGGATGAAGACCATAAAGAATTGGAGGATTATTCCCTCCATAACTTGCTGAGAGAGAAACTTCACCTTTTCAATAATTGTCTCTTTCTGTAGCTTATGTTTTGTTTTCTAACATTTAATATCTTCGTAGGCCGCAGACGTTGTGGTGTCCCAAAAGCAAAATTATGAAGCCCTCTACAATCTTAAGGATGCCGCGTAGAGGGTGCATCTTACTAACTTGGAGAATGCCAAGAATTATTCTTTTGAAGCTGGCAAGAAGTCTGCTGTCGCGATAGTCTAGGCAGCTCAGATGAACCTTGATGCTACTGTCACGACTAGGAATAAGGCAGAGGGAAAATTGACAACCGCCGCAGCCTCTTTAGAAATTGAACATGAAAAGGTTGCGGAGGCTACTAAACTTGCCTCTAGCCTTGAGGCCCAGTTGAAGGAGCTTCAAGAAAAATTTGCCAAATAGGATATTGATCACGTCGCGGCTCTAAAGAAGATGGAGGATTCTCAATTCGCAGCTCTCAAGCAGGCCGCAGAGGTTGCTGTAGTGGACTACAAAAAGTTTAGGGACTTATTCCTTACGAACAACAAGGCGTACATCAATGACTATCAAGAACTAAGGTATAGGTGGTCAAAAACTTCCCTGTCGCCATGTCCAATATTATGTCTTAGAGTATTAAAGATGAAGAACACGGTTCCTACATAGATGAGATGAGGGATACCGCAGAAGAGAGATCCAAAAAATTGATGGAAGAGGCTACAGCTGAAGATGAGGCAACAGAGACGACCATAGAAGGAGAGGAAGGGATTTGGAAGATGACGCATGATCTTAGACTTAAGATTTTCTCCCCTTTTTTGTGTAATGTACAATGGGCTACGACCTCTTAATATCGAAACTTCATTTAGGTTGTGACCATCAATTTGTACCTAACATTTCACATCATTTTTCTAAGGTTGCGACCACTTTGTTTAACTGCTCTCTTAATTTCTCCTTTATGTATTCTTCTCTATTGACTGCTTCTGATATTTGCATTATTGATTGTTTTATTGAATGACTTAAAAATATACTTCTTCAATAACTGACTCTTGAATGTAGTATAAGGCCGCGACATGACCTTACAAATGGTTCCTCCTAATAGACTGCGTCCTGTAGTGCTTTGCCTTGGACTTTTCATAACTTTTGTATTTTACCTTCACTAAGTAAATTCTCCACCCCATGTTTGTGACTATCATCCCCAAGCTGCGGTGCTAAAGAGAAATGGCTTTGTGGCTATGGCTTAACTTCTTTAACTTTTCCTTCATTTTTCCAAGTCTTGATATTATAGTTCAGAGGTTGTGACTGGTCTCTAACCCTACCGCGGAATTTTAGTAATACATGATGTGATGCATCTTCTAAATGAATGTGGACCCCTTGATGGCTGCGGCCACATTGATAGGGCTACGGTTCCCTTTAGGCCCTTCTCAATAAATTGATGGCAGCATGCTGGGATGAGGCACTTGTCAAGAAATAGTCTATTTCCTCTAGTCGCTTTGATTGGGTTATTATTAGGCCCCCCGGGCTAGGTATTATATAATTCCTTCCCAGGCTATAGTAGGATTATCTGCAGACAATTAAGTCTTTGGCCCCTTCAAATATAGGATTATCCGTAGAAAATTAAGTCTTTGCCCCCTGTGGGATATTATCCGTAGATATTATGAAGCTTACCCAAGATAATGTGCGGGAAACTTTTAAGCCTTCCCAGGTTGGATTATGTTATTAAGCCACCCATAGATAAATAACGCATGTTAATAGTTGAGAACGAGAATTATAATCCCCCGTTGAAAATGTAACGGGCATTGGTCGCCCCCGTTGTGAATGTACCGGGCATTGTAATCCCCCATGGCTAATGTAATGGGCATTGGTCTCCCTTTTGGCTAATGTAATGGGAATTGTAAGCCCCTGTGGCTAATGTAATGGGCATTGGTCGCCCCCGTGGATAATGTAACGGGCATTGTATGCCCCCGTGGCTAATGTAACAGTCATTGTAAGCCCCCATGGCTAATGTAACGGGCATTGGTCGCCCCCGTGGGTAATGTAACGGGAATTGCAAGCCCCCGTGGCTAATTATGTGGATAGAAGTATATCGAGAGATAGTTGGCCTTTTGAATATAAGAATACCTTCTTGCGCCATGAGTGGCGTTGTGAGCCCAATAAGGTTGTATGCCAAATAAGGATCATTCTCGGAATAAATAGTCTTCCGAGATAATTGGTCATCTTTCCCTTGAAATATGTTTAAGACCAAGTTCATTCATAATATTTTTATAAATGGAAAGTCAAGAGATCAAACATGGCTAAATCTGTTCTTCATACATAGATATGATTTTGTTAGGACAATACAAAGTAATCCCAATTTCATATAATCATGTATATATATATATCAAGTTTGTAAGGAAATATAACTATTGTGCATAAAATCAACACTTCAGGTTAAACAAAAAATATAGACTAAGGTGGGGATAAGCATGTGGCCTGTTTGGTAAAGGATGCATCCTCTAAGCCTTTTTCAGGAATAGTTGCAGCATCCCCTGCCTCACTAGCCTTTCAATCTCATCTTTCAGTGCAAAACATTTGCCAATGCTATGCCCATAGTCCCTGTGGAAGCTGTAATATCTGGTTATGTCCCTCTTATGAGGAGGGGACTTCAATTTCACGGGCCAGCGAAGTAATTTGTCTTATTTTATGAGTTCCCACACCTCTTCAAACTCACAAATCAATGGAGTGTAGGCTTCAAAACGTTTTTCTGCTTTTTTAATTTTCCTCTTCTAACTCTTCTGGTCCAGGGCCACGGCCCCTGGGACAATAGCTTCAGTGGCTGCGGCAGCAAATGCTTGGCCAGTAACTTTGGGTGTCACGGCCTCTAGCATAAGAACTCTCTGGGTTAAGAAGTTGACCTGAGTCTGGAGTGAGGTGTGACTGTCATACAGATGATTGAGGTGGTTGTACGGCTGGGCAATCTCGTTTTTCATTTTTGTTCTTTGGCTAGATTCTCCCTCCTTTTTTTCCTTGTTAGTCTTTAAAAAAAATACAATCTGAGATAAAACTAGTAGAAGTGAGTAACCACAGAATATAGGACAAACCAAGTATAAAGTTGGGATACAGCGTTTGAATCGCTACATGATTTTACTGTTGACGTCGTGGCCAGCAAGGCATATATGTTCACTGTCGCTGCCTTTGAGTGGAATTCACCAAGTTTTAACTTACTTGAGTCCATTTCTCGATGATTTGGAGCTGCTGTAAACCAACTGCACTTATAGGGGTTGCGTTAAAAGGGCAGTTAAACTACCAGACTGCATCCCTTCTTGGGCAGACCGGAGCAATCCCTGAATTAGAACACCGAAACTAAGTTTTTCAAATGAAATACATGGAGAACATCCCTAATAGGGTCTACCCCGAGCAGAACAACCTCTTGGTGCACAATAATGGCACAATCATGGCAAGAAACCCAAGATCATAGGCTGAGAAAGAAATAAACGAGAAAATGAATCTCATCCCTAGCTACCCACCTTTGCGAGGCTATCGTCTTTTACACTTTTCAGCGTTATCTTGGTGAGGTAATGTCATCGGGGTTTGTTTTAAATAGATCTAAGGTCATAAAAAGGAGACCCATAAACATATCTGAATATGTGCGATACCCATTTGAGGGTGTGTATACAAAATACGAGTTCAATAACCAAAATTTACCCATGAGATAATGATCCAAAGGATCCCCATGAATAAAATAAGGTGTTTGAGAACCCAAAATATAGAGAAACAAGGTTAAAATACCTCGTTTCCCACATACAACGCCAGATTGATGATACAAGATATCGTCCACTTGTCATTCTCGTACCAGTAAGTCAAGTGTAAAATACATAATAAGCAGATAAAGCAAGTAAAGGGAGACAAAAGACAAGATATAGAGTGGTTCGTTTATTAAAATTAGCCTACGTCCACTTTGGTGCCACACTCTCATTATATGCATTTTAGTACAAGTTTACAATGCCATAATAGGCGTACAATGTAGATGAGAGAAGAGAATACATGTCTGTGATGATTCCGGGGAGAGATGACCAAGATACCATAGAATAGCCTCAAAGCTGCACATAAGGAGCGTGGGGTGTTTGGCAATGCCTCCCCAAGTGTAGTGATCTTTGGCATAAGTATTAGTGAAGTTTGGTCTCTCCTCCTAATCTCGAGGTGTGGACCTCTATTTATAGGACTTGTAGGTGTTGTATTGTTGCTATAAATGGGGTGCGGATGTGGCTAGCTATACTGAAAGGCAGCGATCGCACCCTGTGACATCTGAATGAGAGGGGCTGCATCCTGTAGTAGATTGGGCCGCATCCTATAGTATGTAGGTCCGCGGAACATATTTCCTCACCATATAGTATGTAATTATAAGGCTGTGGCATTATATACTTGTAAGGCTTAGTGCAATACTCTCCACGACAGGGTGCTATATTTGTCATATCAATAATGATCGATTTGAATTTGAGTATCATTGGGTAGGTATTATCCAAGTGTGTGAAAATCCAATCAATGACAAAATTCATTGTGTTGGAAAGATCCAAGAGCCATGTTCTTAATCGGCAGTAAAAACAAGATAGGGATTTAGCATTTCAAATGTATTTGCTAATTTAGTTTTTAATTCAAAAGAATTGATTAACACATGTAACATACGAGTCTGTTGATGGAGTGGATATTAAAGAAAACCTCATGATCGTATAGAAATTTCCTCTAAAGTTAGTTAAATTTATCAAGAAATGCATTTTGTCAATGATTTTACCATTTTTCATCTCTATGCATGTGCACGAAAATATATTTCTTATCTTCCTCTAATTGTGTTTTAAATGTCACTTCAAAATGTTTAATTTTCATAACATTTTTAGACAATTTTGATTTGATAAATCTCTAGTGATTATAAATTCTATTTTTTTGTTTGTAATAATGATCTTTCTTTGATCTTTAGTTTTTGACCATGCTAATTCGGTGGTTGAGAACCTATTTTGGTTGTATTGAGTTTTTTTACAGGAACTTATATGTGTTGATTTCAGCTTAAGGTGGAATTAAATATTTTCAAAGGAGTGATAAGGTTGGTATTTTCTTTTCTTTATAAAAAACTCTATTGTGTTTGTGTGAAATTGTAGATTTAAGGAATATTTTCTATGTTGTATGTTCGCACGGCTCCATAGTGACCTGTTTGCACGGTTATTGATATGTTGTAAGTTTGGGACTCATTTCCTTATTTCACACTCATGACCAAGATTCCCTTGTGTGAACATCGTCGTTCGTACGATTGAAATTTGCTTGTGCACACGGTTCCCCTGCTTTGAGTTTAATTGATTGATTTTCAATTGTTATGATATGATCCATCTTTGTTTCTTATTCCTTTATCTCATGTCTCACATTTTTATCCCCTGCTTCTACACCTCTTGTCCTCTATAATTTATCTTATTCCGTGATAAAAAGAGGGAGATAATTTTTTAGGATGTTGCTTATGAGGAAAAGGGTATATAACTTGATGCTTATTGATGTATTTTGGGGGAGATATGCTGATTTGGTGGAGAGGATCCATGTATCATGATATGTTGTTTATTTTCTTGATGTTTAGGGGAAATTTTCCATTGTCATGTGTTTGATTGTTTTCTTTATCAATGTATGTTTGTTTGACGCATGTTTTTCTTATGATTTATAAGAGGTTTGTTGTTTGAATATATGTTTTATTGAGGAGAGATTTATTTCATTATGATTCATTCATCATATATCTTTATCTCACCATTCATTTTTGTTGATATTACCATTTTTGGAAGGAATCCTAAGCAGGGGAGTTTCTTCATTTGCTTGTATAGTGTAATTTTTTCTTGTTGTTGAGATTTTTATAGGATACCTCTATTTTTTTTAAATATCAAGAGCCTACAACGGATTATTGAGTCGATATTATCGATTTGTGTATTGCAACAAGTTTGCTCATTGTATAAACAATGTGGAGTGAGATTTTCTGATTATAGTCAAGGCCGTTTTTTTCGGGGGTAGAGGGTGGGGGGGTGTTCTACGAAATAGCAAAAGAGGGGATATTTAAAATTTAACCATTTGTATTATATATTAGTTATCTATCTCTCATGACAAAACATTTGACTCTTACACAATAAAGAGCCCAAAATCTTAATAAACTAGAATTTTCAAATATTGACATTAATTTTGGTTTTATTAGAAGTCCGTGCAAGATTAGGTTATGATCAACCCTTAATGATCATGAGCGGTCACAATTTGGATAGGTTTTGAAGGAGTTCGTGGATGTATTCACATGGTCTTAGAGCGACATACTTGGTGTCGACCTAAAAATTCTACAACATGAAATCCCTACATATCTAGAGTGCAAGTTTGTCAAGAAAAAAGGAAGAGAGCTCCGAATAGAATGGCCCCTAAAGGTGAAAGATGAATAGTCAAATAGTTGAATGTGGGTTTCTATAATAGCCCGTACACTCAGATAAACTATGTTATCTCCATTTTCATTACCATTCGAAAACACAACTACCCATTGATATAAACATATAAATATCCTATACTAGTATGCGACCTAATAAAACTAATAGTTTTGTTTATTACCTAACCATAGACCAAAGAAAAACACAAATTACTTAGAGAACCTTTAGGTTACAATAACTTTAAAAATGACCATATAGTAACTTTAAAACTTTGTTTAAACTAACAAATAAACACCAAAACCAAAAGTTAGTTACACACATAATCTATGACAGATGAAATTACTACAATTACCACCACATACCCTTACAAGTTTGTAAAATTTCATTTTATCCCCAATTTTTTTTAAAAACATATGAAAAAGATTATATGCTCAAACCTAAACTACCTAGGGACTAAATACTCAAAACCAAATTAATCTGACAAACATCTTACCTGATTTGGTAGACACATAAGCAACCACCTAAACCCCATGGTACCCATTATACCTCAAAATAAAACTCCTATAATATCCTTTTGAAATCAACCTCTAAGACCACCAATCATCTCCCCTTCTTCAACCCTATAACAACCCCTCATTACCAGTGTTAAAACGTACCTATTTACTCTTAAAAAATCAAGCTCAAAATTAGGAATTTCTGGCATTTTAACATTTTATGTGTTAAAATTAGTTTTATTGATTCATTTGTGTCTCTGTACTAACCTAAGATTGTTTTCGGCCTTTACATGATAGGATTTTTGTGTTGGTTTTGAATTGAACTAGGTCTGATAGCAGAAAAATCCACTAAGCTTATGCTTTAATGGTGGATTCTGCGTTTTCGACTTTGAACTAGTTCCAAAGTGGGAAATTTGATCTTTGGTTATGATGAGCCTAGGTGCAATGGATAATTTGTATATAATATAGTTGAAATACCATAAATCGCAAATTTTAATATTCGGCATGGAAATTTTCAGAGTAAAAAGTCCCCATTAAACTATGAATTAGAACCCTAAAAGCAATACTATGAAGATGTTGTAGTTCGAATTTACCCTGAAAATAACAAATCTTACGTCAAAGTTTTGAACTTTTCATAGAAACTGGATATAAGTCTACAATCAACCTCAATCTATTAAATTTATATATTTGGATTCCTTATGAAAAATTAGGAAGAATTACCTTTGAATCAATTAAAATGGTATTCTATACTGGATTTAATCAATGGTCAAAGTTGGAAACACTGAAGTCAAATATCGGAGGTTGAAGGTGAAGTGTTAAAAACTCATGCGAGTGAGGAGAATAGAGCACGTAAGAAGTTTGACTGCGAGCATGAAGGCACGTGACCAATCAAAAAATTCTGAAATTGTTTCAAAAGTTTTATTTTATTTTCTGGTCAAAATGGTATATGACATCACCCTGTTTGGTCAACTACAAACCATTTTTGTAGAAACCTTAGAAATGGAATTTAAAAATAAAAAGTTATTTCGCATAGAAACCTTGAATTTTTTCAAATTATGGATTTAGGCCCTAAACATCATTGTTGATGTAAAAAACTAGATCGCTCTAATTTTTCAATCACAGATAAATAAATAAGACAAAGATTTTTAAAGTGGTTCGGCTAGGAATAAAGCCTACGTCCACTGTTATGTTATTGCTGAGTGTTTGTGGAATTCTTGATTACAAGTTCTCTCAAGAAATTCCGGTCCCCTTGAATGAGGATGATACAAGGTATTTATAGCCCTTAGGCTGTACATGAAAGGTCCAATACATTAAATGATATACATATGAAAGGGTAATACATTTAATGCAGCGTGTGCGTCAAGAATATAATGAATACTTGAACAGTTGTCCGTCTGGTAATTAATGATACGGCCGAGATGCAGTTCGGACCGCCTTAGTTGCTCGTTGATCAAGAGTTCCTCGGAGTGCTTAGAGTATCTCGGGATGATAGAGTTCCTCGGGGTGTCCTCCTCGTTGCTCGGAGAGAACATGACTTGGTCGGGGGAAATAAACTTCCTCGTTGTTATTGTGCCATGTAAATTGACACGTGTCTTCTTATTATTGGTCCACATCAGCATATTAAATTTGGTATCAACAGAAGCCCCCAATGCTTCATGCTTGATGGGTTACTTGAAAGGATGGAGTATTTATTCTGCAATGTTGCTCGGTGCTCGTGAAATTCTTAATCTACCTTCTTGATTTGTTCAACATAAAGTGCATTATCTTTTGGACGACATGTGATGCCGCTTGTAGCTTGTCATAATCTTCAAGTATGTTGATTGGTTTGCTAGCCGACCTACTGCCTTCTATGAGCTAGTGGTGGACTTCGAAACATTTTCATATAACTTCTTCTTCAATATTGGTTGGGATAGTAGTAGCAAAGATCTCAATACTGTTGATGTTGATTTTGACTTTTACTTCTGCTCGGGGACGATCAAGAGGTTCTCGGGGACGAGCAAGTGCTTCTCGGGAATGAGCAAGAGTTTCTCGGGAATGAGCTAATGCTTTTTGGATAGATCATTTGTGATGAATATCAGAATGTTGAAAGGTCTTAACTTCATAAACTCCCCTTATATTTTAGATGATCCTCCTGCTGGCGAGGAACCTGTTTCAAAAGTAGAAGGAAAAGAAACCAATAGAATAGGAATCTCAATGTAATAGTTAGTATACATTTTCATTCTCAATGTATTTTGTTTTTTGAATTTAATGAAAGACTTTCATTTTTATTCGCAATCTTAATTGCTATTGTCTTGTAAAATACTTTACATGTGTGCATATGTATAATATTGTGTTGTTCATCGACCAACTTAGTAATAAAGAAGTTACAAGTATTGGTAACGTTGCTCGATCACTTAATAATAAAGTAATGAGTATAAAAATGTTTAAAATTTTGCCAACCAACCAAGGTTGTTAAATTATGCTTGTCGACCAACTTCAGTTAGTGGGTTTTTATCCCCGACTAGCCATACTTGGTAGACTTTTGTTTTTTTCATAAAATGTGTCCGACCAACCAAGGTCGATAAATTCTCCTCGTCGACCAACTACAGTTAGTGGGTTTTTATCCCCGACCAACCATACTTGGTTCAATTTCAAATATAAAAATGTGTCCGACCAACTAAGGTCAATAATTTGTCATAAGTTGTAATGTGAGAATATATTTTTATCTTACCAACCGTAATTGATCATGCTGGTGTACACCTCCTAACCAAAGGAGTAGTTTTTGGCTCCTTAGAGCTTTTGGCTCCTTATAGCATTTTTTGGCTCCTTAGAGCTTTTGGCTCCTTAGAGCACTTTTGGCTCCTTAGAGCTCTTTTGGCTCCTTAGAGCGAGCATTTTTGGCTCCTTAGAGCACTTTTGGCTCCTTAGAGCACTTTTGGCTCCTTAGAGCACTTTTTGGCTCCTTAGAGAACTTTTGGCTCCTTAGAGCACTTTTTGGCTCCTTAGAGCACTTTTGGCTCCTTAGAGCTTTTGGTCCATTAGCTCTGAGGATATCCTGGCGCTGAATGAACCTTCAAAATGTTTGACTGATGATAATAGGCAGCAAACTCCTTGTTTTTAAATTGTGTTCCATGGTCTGTGATGAAGGCATGAGGGAGGCCATATCGGCAGATGATGTTCTTCCAAACAAATTGGTACACCTTCCTTCTCGTATGTCATGTCAATAAGTGGCTCAGCTTCTATCCACTAAGTAAAATAATCTACTGCGATGACGAGGTATTTGAATCTTCCTCGAGTCGTCGGCAATGGTCCAACCAAATCAATCCCCACATGGAAAATGGCCAAGGATAAATGATGGGTGTCAACAATGTTTGTGAAGTTCTTCGGATGGAGGAAAAGCGTTGGTACTTGTCACATTTCTTGGCATAAGCTATACAATCAACTCTCATCGTCGGCCAGTAGTATCCCTGCGTCATCACCTTTTGCAAAAGTGTTCGACCTGCTACATGGGCTCCACAGGACCCTTCATGGATCTCTTTAATCAATTCACCTCGGAGGGATGTACACATCTTTGCAAACCTGCCATAATTCCTCGTCGAGCAGCTTTAAACTTCCATTTCTTGGCAGCGAGCTTATCTTCCGAATACCATTATACCGAGCAGCTTTAAACTTCCATTTCTTGGCAGCGGGCTTATCTTCCGAATACCATTATACCGAGCAGCTTTAAACTTCCATTTCTTGGGAGCGAACTTATCCTCCGAATACCATTAATTAGTACATACCGAGCAGCTTTAAACTTCCATTTCTTGGCAGCGAACATATCCTCCGAATACCATTAATTAGTACATACCGAGCAGCTTTAAACTTCCATTTCTTGGCGGCGAGCTTATCCTCCGGTAATTGTTCCTCCTTAATATATGCTCTGATAGGATCCATCCAAGATGTTCCTAAGTCAAGGGTAATAATATTCATCGTCAGGTCTTCATCTATGCTCCGACTTTCTAATGCTTCAATTGGTATCGTTCTTCGCAGCTCGGTACGAGTAGCTGATGCTAATCGGGCCAAGGCGTATGCTCTCACATTCTCCGTTCTTGATATTCTTACCAGTTGGACAGCAACAAACTCTGATACTAACTCCATCACCTTTGCTTGATACTTGATCATCAATTCTCCTTTGGTTGCATATATTCCCAACATTTGATTTACGATCAATTGAGAATCACTGAAGACAATAACCTGCTGTGCCTCCATAGTATTTGACAAATTAAGACCTGCTATCATGTCCTCATACTCAACCTCATTATTAGAAGCTTTGAATTAGAAACGTAGGGCGTATTCCCTGTCGACCTCATCTGGGCTGTTCAAAACGATCCCTGCCCCACAGCCTGTAGTGAAAGATGATCCATCTACATATAGCCTCCATATAGGCAACTTGTCTTCTAATTTCTGGTCTGACAGAGTTCCTCGGTGGAATACTTGTCGCTTTTTTTCATCATGTCCTAATACTTCTGAATACACCTCCTGAACTTCAATATTCCTCCTGAACTTCAATATACCTCCTGAACTTCAATATACCTCCTGCACTTCAATATATATCTCCTTCACTTCAATATATATCTCCTGAACTTCAATATTCCTCCTGAACTTCAATATCAAAAGTAATTCCTGAGAAAGAAAAACAACTCCTGAATGATGATTAGTCGGGGTTGAATTTTATGCTCGACTGCGTGATGATATAAGAATGTGCCACCAAATGAACAAATATATCTGTAATAGAAGCCCCCAACTGTGGAATGTGAACTTTGAATGAGATTTATCGACCAATACCAACCGGAGTTGGATTTTATCTACCAACCGGAGTTGGATTTTGTTTACCAACCGGAGTTGGATTTTATCTACCAACCGGAGTTGGATTTTGTTTACCAACCGGAGTTGGATTTTATCTACCAATCGGAGTTGGTGGTAATTGATAATAAATGATGAAGACTTCCTCGAAGCTGACCAACGGATTTGTTGGGAATAAGATAATATAAATGCAGGATACCTCCTCGGCGATGACCAACAGATTGTTGGGAATAAGATAATATAAATGCTAGATACCTCCTTGGTGCTGACCAACAGATTTGTTAGGAATAAGATAATATAAATGCAGGATACCTCCTCGGCGATGACCAACAGATTGTTGGGAATAAGATATAATAAATGCTGGAGACATCCTTGGTGCTGACCAACAGATTTGTTGGGAATAAGATAATATAAATGCAGGATACCTCCTCGGCGATGACCAACAGATTGTTGGGAATAAGATATAATAAATGCAGGATACCTCCTCGGCGATGACCAACAGATTGTTGGGAATAAGATATAATATAAATGCAGGATATCTCCTCGGCGATGACCAACAGATTGTTGGGAATAAGATATAATAAATGCTGGAGACATCCTTGCTGAAATGAGAATAGAATATGCATCCAAATAGATATAAAGAATAATTAAAAATAATAAAATGCCTCGCCGATCAGTCGAGGTAGAATCATATAATGCCGAACAAGAATAAGATCTTTCAGAACATAAGAATATGGCCGAGAACTTTGCTGGGCCTGCATATAAATAAGAATTACCCCGACCAACTATCCGTTGGGGGTGAAATATAATAAATGTTATAGCTTTTCCTTCAGAACTGAATAAGTATCTCGTCGTGCTCCATGTTGAGATGAATATATAATATGAATCCCAATGGATATATAGAATCATTTGTGCTGGAGCAGATATCTGGGCCTGAATATAAATAAGAATTACCCCGACCAACTATCCGTTGGGGGTGAAATATAATAACTGTTGTAGCTTTTCCTCGGAGCCGAATATATATAGAGAGAAGAAATTTTTCTAGCTCCATGCTGAGATAAATATAAAATATGAATCCGAACGGATATAGAATAATTTGTGCTTCAGCATTCGTCGGCATTGAATCTTGTGCCTGTAAAAATTAATAATTTGCTCTACCATATGTGTAGGCTGAATTGATTAGTCATGAGAATAATTTACTCATCCAATCAATATATGATATGTATCAGCATAAAAATTTCAAAATATGAAATAATATGTTTTATGCCAAATGTGTGTGAGATGGACAAATTATTATCAAATATGCATCATAAGTAAGACGTAAAGTTTTTTTTTTGTAAATTTATTTAATCTCCAACAACCAATCAGGTATTAGTTGCTGTTTAAAAATATTTTTGGGGTGATCATAAGTTAAAAAGACTTAAGTCCCCTGCTTGTCCCCAAGCCGAACTCGTGTTTAAAGAATTATCAGGGGTGCTTAGCATTTTTTTAATACCCCAAGATTCTACTGTTGCCGACAAACGACATGGATGTTGCCGACCAACATTTAAGGATATCTCAAGTTATAGAATATATGGTTGGATGACCAGAATATCTCGAATCTTGAGATCAAAAAATAACATTCAATGTAAAATTTAAGCCTTAAGAATGTTAATTAAATGAATAAATATATAACCCACTAGATCGTGTGATTTCGTCAAAGAAACCTTGTGATGTGATGAAGGAGGGGCCAAAATATCAAATTTGTGCCCAAAGTCTTGATATGGTCATGATTTTTTTACTGATCCTCTTTTACAAGAGGTGAGTAATGATTTTTCAGGTGAGAGAAAATTATTTTTTTATATTGATCCCTTCCTATTCCCAATTTGGAGAGATAAAAATATGGTGAATGATCGAAATTATTACCAAATTTATATAAAAAATCAATCAATTTGACTTTATTGACATAGATGGAAGATGAACCAAATTAAGTATATAGTTCATCAAAATGAATGCAAAGAGTCTCAAACTTGTGAATGCAAAGAGACTCAAACTTGAAGAGAGAGAAAATAGATTTGGGTCATGATTTCCATGAGAAGACTTTTCATTGTCTTTAACCTTTTCCCATTCTTTTATTAAAAATATGATGAGAATTTGAATAGACATCAAATATCTTACAAAAATTATTTCAAAATCAACAATGAAAATGATCAAATCTTATCATCGTCGTATATATTGGCATATGTAATCATTTAAAATATTTATTCCATGATATAAAATTAAAACTTGAGAATCAAGCAAAGAGTTATGATTTATGAAATCTACTATTTTTCAGATTTCTAAATAAGGATGAATCTAACAGTTATGATTTAAAAATCATGAGATGCAACATTTTGCAGATAAAAATTGGACAATTAATTTATGTATATAAACATAAAAATCACGATTCAATCAAAAGATGTATGTATAATTGATTATACGTAGAGAAAATAAAAACTTAGCTTTTGGTGGAGAACAACGCTTGTAACACGTTCCCACAGACGGCGCCAATCTGTTGATGTAAAAAACTAGATCGCTCTAATTTTTCAATCACAGATAAATAAATAAGACAAATATTTTTAAAGTGGTTCGGCTAGGAATAAAGCCTACGTCCACTGTTATGTTATTGCTGAGTGTTTGTGGAATTCTTGATTACAAGTTCTCTCAAGAAATTCCGGTCCCCTTGAATGAGGATGATACAAGGTATTTATAGCCCTTAGGCTGTACATGAAAGGTCCAATACATTAAATGATATACATATGAAAGGGTAATACATTTAATGCAGCGTGTGCGTCAAGAATATAATGAATACTTGAACAGTTGTCCGTCTGGTAATTAATGATACGGCCGAGATGCAGTTCGGACCGCCTTAGTTGCTCGTTGATCAAGAGTTCCTCGGAGTGCTTAGAGTATCTCGGGATGATAGAGTTCCTCGGGGTGTCCTATCTGTTGATGTAAAAAACTAGATCGCTCTAATTTTTCAATCACAGATAAATAAATAAGACAAAGATTTTTAAAGTGGTTCGGCTAGGAATAAAGCCTACGTCCACTGTTATGTTATTGCTGAGTGTTTGTGGAATTCTTGATTACAAGTTCTCTCAAGAAATTCCGGTCCCCTTGAATGAGGATGATACAAGGTATTTATATCCCTTAGGCTGTACATGAAAGGTCCAATACATTAAATGATATACATATGAAAGGGTAATACATTTAATGCAGCGTGTGCGTCAAGAATATAATGAATACTTGAACAGTTGTCCGTCTGGTAATTAATGATACGGCCGAGATGCAGTTCGGACCGCCTTAGTTGCTCGTTGATCAAGAGTTCCTCGGAGTGCTTAGAGTATCTCGGGATGATAGAGTTCCTCGGGGTGTCCTCCTCGTTGCTCGGAGAGAACATGACTTGGTCGGGGGAAATAAACTTCCTCATTGTTATTGTGCCATGTAAATTGACACGTGTCTTCTTATTATTGGCCCACATCAGCAGATTAAATTTGGTATCAACAATCATATATAGGTTTCTGAGTATATAAGGAACAAAAAAGTCTTACACCCAGTTTCAAATATACTTAGAAACCTAACTAATTAAAAAAATACAAAATTATAAATTAGTGCCTAAGGTTATTTCATTACACGATAAATACCTCACATTATTAAATTATTTTAAAAAGAGTCTTACTTATTAATTTCTATTATAGACGACCCCGATTCCCAGACTTAACAAGACGAATCAAATTAAAGACTAAAGACCCTTATCCAAGTAGGTAACTTCTATTTCAATATCCTTGATTATGCCAATTTTCATATCAATTTTTGATAGACCCATATATTTTATTCTCATTTATTAACTCATTTGTGTAGTTCACAATATGTTACACTTTATTCAATTTAAAAACCTATGGTTTTTTTACGAAAATTATTGATATTAAATTATAATGGAGGATAATAATTATAAGTGGATAATGTTGATTTAACTCGTCATAGTTAATGAATTAAATTAATAAACTACAATGGAGAATTATAATTATTCGTTGAAATTGGAATTAATTTGGTAAAATATGCAGTGTCGGGGTAGAGTATAGAATTAAGGATGACGTAGGACTAATTAGGTGGGTTACATAACTAGAGAATGATAGGTGCTCACTTTAGATGAGAGGTGAGTAATGTCTCGTGAGAGTGTGACGCCAATTTGAAATATGAAACAATGGGCACATAATTAATAATCAATTTAATTACTTGCAAAATGTTTTCTAAAATATTTTTGGGCACTGACTCGTATCAAATATATTTTCACAACCTTTTAGGTGTCTAGTAATAGGGACGCCAAGCTTGATTCTGATACCGGAGCTGCACCACTTATGGATGTTGCAGGATATTGTTATAGTCGTTTCTTTCATCACATTTACATGCATGTTTCCTAAGTTGGACAATTTATTTTATTTTATTTTATTTGAAATTTTTGTATGGATATTATTTCCACCAATGGTTTATTCGGTTAAGGTTTTGGTATGTAATAGACTTTTGTTTCAGATTTATATTATTACTATGGTTTTACTTTAGTTGTTTAATTAGTTGTGGTTTGAGATGTATTGTTAATTAAGATTAAAAATTGACTCACGACTTAATTTAATAATAGTGTGACACCCGGCTTAAAATAATAATGGGTGGCCAACCCTATACTACATTTAATCAGGAATCTTAGATGTCTCATTCTCAGCATCAATAGACTATACTAAATTAAATAAGTCTAACTACCCAAAGCCATAAAAGCGGATGCCAAAATTTAAATAAAAACATACACTGGATATCAAAACCAATAATAAACAACTACTAACAAAGGTAAAACACACAAGTACCATGATAAAAGAAAATGATAACGTTAAAATAAAATGAGTCCATGCAAGGAAATATACCTGAATAAGTTGTCGGGTCACAGATTGTACAATAACCATGAAGAAGAAATATAAATAGCTATAAATAACTCTTGGGTGTAAACCCGATATACAAAATGAATCCTATCTAGATTTACACAGGAATGGGAAGTGACTACAATCTAATCCCGCACCAGTCCGCAACTGCCACGGCTCCCAAGACTCTGGATAGAAAAACATCCGGTATCCATGCGGCGGGACACCTGTAGTACAAAATATATACATACGTAGCCAAAGAGAGAAATAAACGGGTCAGAGCCCGAGGTGTAAAAATGTTTACCAAGTGTGTTAACCGTGCATAATAAATATCAATGCAATAGTTCACAACTTAATTGGAGTCGCACTCTCGTGAAACCTCCAAACTCACCTCTCATCTACAGCGCGCACCTAATCGTGTCCTGGAACCTTATTTAAGTTACTGCACTCCATTAATGATAACCTACCTTAACATACGCACGGCCTATACCCTTATAACCTGTCATCCTAACATAACCCAAGAATCCTATTCCATTTTAATCACACTTAAATATATATATACACTTATATGCTTCATTAGGCTCTCGTGATTCCATTTATTAATTTAAACCAGTTATTGTCTAAATATGTCACACATTAACATTAAGCTTCAATATAAGAGTTTATTCTCTAAATAACATACATACAGTTAATAAGGACAAAACTTCTCTCCACTCTCAACATTGCACTGCGTTTCGTGCGTGGGGCATCTCGCAAAGTGAAATCCAAACAAGGAACACCCCCGATACACTACTCCTTGACAATGTTTATCGTTGGGATCCATTATGTCATCCACACAAATTCTATTACTACAACTACTATAAATATAGAATACCATGTCGAAATACACAAATAAATCTCTATTGAAATTCTTGGTCAATATACCGTAATTGCCCCAAAGTACGATCCTTCGACCCCAATGAACTAGTACACCAAAATCACCCAAGATGTTCATCATCGAAACTTCATGTTCTCTTCACTTATAGGATATATATATATATATATATATATATATATATATATATATATATATATGTATATAATCAATCATTCATTCCTATAACCACGTATACATAACACACATAATGTACACTGCGCAATACACATAAAATAAACGGCTATAGGATGCCAAAATACTGCACCATGCTATCATCTTCCAGGAATTACTCACTTTCTCTCGGGGTCACCACCTATAGGAATATTATCACCCCGCCATGGCAAAAAAATCAATCCTAACGTATGGAAAGCGGTTATAATTCCTAACCGGCAAGTGAGAATGGCTCATACCCAAGACTTGTCACGCCAAAAAATATAAAATCACACAAATAAAAAAGGATGACTATGACCTGGGGAATATCCACACCCTGCTCCTCAAGCCAGGGGCTCACCCTCATTGCGCTACTTCCCATGATAGCATGTGTCGGGTATGCTTCACACCATAAGTATATATAACATTCACACTATGTATATATATACATCTATATGATCACGTCATATATACAAACCATCAGACACGGTATAGATATTCACGCCATATGTACACACATATATACATATCTACACATATATATATATCCACATATACACCTATATACACACTATCTCTCGCTCGTATGTATGAGATTTATAAACTCGGCTATAAGTGTACATAGTCCTCATTATACTAGCCGACACTCCCAGCGTATTAACTTAATTCGTTATATAAATACGATCCCTCACTTGAAGCATATTCATCCATTAACCCTATGATATGAATAGTCTTCCAATGTATCCAACTTTAAGGTTATTAACCCAAAGTTTAATGTATGTAACAATCACTACACATCCCATCTATATTCGAAAGTACATCGATATATCCAATGATAATCCAGACCATAAGTATACACTTAAATAATAGCCTGCAAACCTCCAGTGTAAACTTAAATTCATTCCATGATCCCATTAAGTGTTGGAATCCCCATTGTTATTCCCACACAAATATATAGTAACTATCCCGACTAGAATTACAACACAACCTATTCTAGTTGATAGTACGATCTGATAGTTCTCAATTTTGCCTACGGTTTAATTGCTCCTATGAACCCTTAACATTACCACACTTATGATTTATTCCTTGAGTTTATCATCACTAAGGATACGTTACTTCCCCTATCCTCAGTACCCAGTCATACCTTAAATAGAATCCTATCGCTATGAGGATTCGACACAAAAGTCGGCTTACAATTTCACGTCATACCCTCACCACTCTCCCAAAGAGTCCTAAACCTTAAATCATATCTAAACTCACTTATGATCTCTAAATAGAACTTCAAACCCTAATGAGGTTTCCCACTACCTCGATACAACCACTCTAATGCATATGAGCGTAAATTTCTAAAGTAACTCAATTTTTCCCCACGATCACATCTTTTGAGAAACTCCCAATAAATCTCCATAACCTATCTCTCACATCATATAATAATGTCCCAAATCGATAAACCCAATCGAAGTGAAGCAAAACTCGCTCTAGAAAAACCTTGCCAAAACAGCCCTGTTTTCGAATCGATTCGTCCCCTTCGAATCGATTCGGCCCCAGTGAATCGATTCGGACCAACTAGACCTGTAAGTCTGCTACATACCAAATCGATTCGCAAGGGGTGAATCGATTTGGCCCTAAAGATCTGATGCTTCTGCAAGGGGCGAATCGATTCGGCATGTTGAGCAAGCCATGAAATGGGGTAATTTCTCCAAAACCCAAACTTTCTAAGATCCAATTTATACAACTTTCAATCGTCAATCTTCATCCCAAACATGTTACCAACATCAAAATTCATCCTATATCTACTCCCCTCAAGTTATACACCCTTCGACCCATATAAAATCATTAAATGCAAGGTTTAATAACCAAAAATCTAGGTTTTTTTATTAATATCCAAAATCCAATTCTTTTGTACACAAATTATGAAATGAAATACACAAATGAATTATTTAGAAATATAAAACACTTGCCTCGAAATTGTAGCTGTTGAATCGTCCTCGTGATCGCGTATGGGCCGAAAATCTCCAAGCTTTCTCCTCTCTCACTTCCTTTCTTCTTCTTTCCCTCTTTCTTTCTCTTTCTCTCATTCTCACAAATGGGATGGGCTGATTCGTAAGCCCCTTAAGCCTTTAAGACATAAATCCCATTTTTAAATGATAATACACACTTTATATGACTCGTTTACTCCAATTCGAGACAACTTAACTTAAAAATATTCCGGAACTGAAATAAAATCCAAGGACAGTGATTTCGACTATCTCGACCCATTCGGAACCAATGGCACACTTAGAATCATCATTCGGAATACTTTATAACGTCCTCAATTTTTGGACTTCAATTACATACTTCCCCGTAACAAGAATTACGTCCTAGAAATTTGATTTATGCCTAGGACTTCTAATCTCATCTAGTCCTTATATCTACCTTCAAGATCACTATACCTATCTCTCCCACTTCTCTCATCGAAGCATATAACTTTAAAATCAAACTAGCCACCCAGGGCGCCCATACACCTTGTACCCGAGTTCCACTCTCAAAAACATAACCCGGCTCCACTAGCCTCAAAATCGTAATATAACTCTCAACAGTATAACATACTATAACGTACTAAATATAAAATCTTTCAAATTTCCAATGGTTGTACTCTTCTCAATTCCTGACATTCGCTACCTTCATGCGGGGGAGGTCTCGCAAGCAAAATCCAAACAAGGAACCCTCCCAATACACTACTGTGTAGCTATGTCGGAGATTGAGATCAGTTGAACTAGGATTAAAGTTTTATAAAATATTTTTGAGTCACAGATCTTGCCCGAAGGCCTATATAGCACTATAATATAAAATAATTACATGTCTTTCGACACGCCAAACAAACACCTTATGTTCAAGACACAAGGCCTCAACAAATACAATACTCCTGCCAACAACTAAATCTCAAAATAAGCACCACCCTGAGCTGAATTCCCTGCTCAATAATGAATTTCCTAAACTCTGAACCTCTCAGTTATACAATTCCTTTACATCACATCAAAACATTGCCACAAGATAAGTCCTTCCCTCATTGGAGCACTACACTTACCTGCCCTAGCCTAGCCAAAAAACAATAACCTTATAACCACTACTCAACAAACCTTATCAGTCCAAACTTTTGGAATTTAATAGCACAACTCTCTACTAGATCCTCATGATACGGTCTATTATCCCAAAAGATGCCATACAAAGGCCGCACTTTCTTACTCCTTCCTCGAAGGAAATTCTGTACACACTATGGTTATAGCGGCTAACCCCTCATTATACCTTACATGCGATGCTCCCAATACCGTGCAAAGCATGAGATAAACCCAAAGAAAGGTACTCTACCTTATACTTCCATAATCCAACTATTTCCCTTCATCCTGAGTCCCTCTACTCCTTCCAGGACAAGCCCTTCTTCCTATGACCTAATTTTCCTTAAAGAAACATCTTCTTAAAAATCCTTCCTAACCATCCTGAAGGATAAAGATCTATTGCGACCCCCGATAACTCCTTCAGTCCTACTCAATGAACCGAAGTCTCCAAATTTCTCACTCCCTTCTTAAACGAAGACTATTCTCCTGAAAATGGGATAACGCCACGTCTAGTTTCGATAAAAATTAGCAACCTCGGTTTTCCTAACATATACTAGCTAATTCCTCAATCTAAACCTCCCCAGGACTTCACTATTCACTTCTCATCAGTACTTACCTTAAAGATCATAAAATTCTCCTCCTCACTCGACCACTGCTAGATCACCTTGAATCACCTCTAGAAATCTCCTCCTTATCTCCGCCTGAATCGTGGAAAGAAAAATACTTCCAGTCAAAGCGTACCCAAAATCTGTTATGGGTGTTGCATCTCTCATCTTGCCCCTTCCTGGATGAATTATTTTTGGCAACGTCAAAGATGAAAGAAAATGTATCAGAACGTCGTTTAAATGAGTACACCTCGCAGAAGGAAATAGATGTCGTGAACACAACAATCCTAATAGTAGGGCTCTACATCAAGAACGCTTGAGGAAGAACGTAGAAAACCCGCACAGATCCTAAAGACACTAGAACCTGATGCTCTGATACCATCTGTGACACCCCGCTTAAAATAATAATGGGTGGCCAGCCCTATACTACATTTAATCAGGAATCTCAGATGGCTCATTCTCAGCATCAATAGACTATACTAAATTAAATAAGACTAACTACCCAAAACTATAAAAGCGGATGCCAAAATTTAAATAAAAAATACACTGGATATCAAAACCAACAATAAATAACTACTAACAAAGGTAAAACGCACAAGTACCATGATAAAAGAAAATGCTAACGTTAAAATAAAATGAGTCCATGCAAGGAAATATACCCGAATAAGTTGTCGGGTCACAGACAGTACAATAACCATGAAGAAGAAATATAAATAGCTGTAAATAACTCTTGGGTGTAAACCCGATGTACAACATGAATCCTATCTAGATTTACACAGGAATGGGAAGCGACTATAATCTAAATCTCGCAACAGTCCGCAACTACCACGGCTCCCAAGACTCGGGATAGAAAAGCATCTGATATCCATGTGGCGGGACACCTGTAGTACAAAATATATACATACGTAGCCAAAGAGAGAAATAAATGGGTTAGAGCCCGAGGTGTAAAAATGTTTAGCAAGTGTGTTAACCACGCATAATAAATCTCAATGCAATAGTTCATAATTTAAGTGGAGTCTCACTCTTGTGAAACCCCCAAACTCATCTCTCATCTACAGCGCGCACCTAATCGTGTCCTGGAACCTTATTTAAGTTACTCCACTCCATTAAGGATAACCTACCTTAACATACGCACGACCTATATCCTTTTAATATGTCATCCTAACATAACCCAGGAATCCTATTCCTTTCTAATCACACTTAAGTATATATATACACATATATGCCTCATTAAGCTCTCATGATTCCATTTATTAACTTAAACCAGTTATTGTCTAAATACGTCACATATTAACATTAAGCTTCAATATAAGAGTTATTCTCTAATTAACATACATACAGTTAAGAAGGACAAAACTTCTCTCCACTCTCAACATTGCACTGCGTTTCGTTCGTGGGGCGTCTCGCAAAGCGAAATCCAAACAAGGAACCGCCCCGATACACTACTCCTTGACAATGTTGATCGTAGGGATCCATTATGTCATCCACAAAAATTCTATTACTACAACTACTATAAATATAGAATACCGTCTCTAAATACACAAATAAATCTCTATTGAAATTCTTGGGTCGATATACACAATTGCCTCTAAGTACGATCCTTCAACCCCAATGAACTAGTACACCAAAATCACCCAAGATGTACATCATAGAAACTTCATATTCTCTTCACTTATAGGATATATGTATATATATATATATATATATATATATATATATATATATATATATATATATATATGTATATATATATATATATATATGTATATATATATATATATATATATATATATATATATATAAGCAATCACTCATTCCTATAACCACGTATACATAACACACATAATGTACACTGCGCAATACACATAACATAAATGGTTATAGGATGCCAAAATACTGCACCATTCTATCATCTTCTAGGAATTACTGACTTTCTCCTGGGTTCACCACCTATAAGACTCTTATTACACCGCCATGGCGACAAAATCAATCCTAACGTATGGGAAGCGGTCATAGTTCCTAACCGACAAGTGAGAAGGACTCATACCCAAGACTTCTCACCCCCAAAAATATAAAATCACATAAATAACAAAGGACGACTATAACCTGGGGAATATCCACACCCTGCTCCTCAATCCAGGGGCTCACCCTCATCGCGCAACTTCCCATGATAGCATGTGCTGTGTATGCTTCACACCATAAGTATATATATCATTCACACTATATATATATATATATATATACATCCATATGATCACGTCATATATCCAAACCATCACACACGGTATAGATATTCACGCCATATGTACACACATATATACATACCTACACACACACATATATATATATATATATATATATATATATATATATATATATATATATACACCTATATACACACTATCTCTCGTTCGTATGTATGAGATTTATAAACTCAGCTATAAGTGTACATAGTCCTCATTATACTAGCCATCACTCCAAGCGTATTAACTTAATTCGTTATATAAATACGATCCCTCACTTGAAGCATATTCATCCATTACCCATATGATATGAATAGTCTTCCAATGTATCCAACATTAAGGTTTTTAACCCAAAGTTTAATGTATGTAATAATCACTACACATCCCATCTATATCCGAAAGTACATTGATATATCTAATGATAATCCACACTATAAGTATACACTTAACTAATAGCCTGCAAACCTCAAGTGTAAACTTAAATTCATTCCATGATCCCATAAAGTGTTGGAATCCCCATTGTTATTCCCACACAAATATATAGTAACTATCCCGACTAGAAATACAACATAACCTATTATAGTTGATAGTACGATCTGATAGTTCTCAATTTTGCCTACGGTTAAATTTCTCCTATGAACCCCTAACATTACCACACTTACGATTTATTCCTTGAGTTTATCATCACTAAGGATACACGACTTCCCCCTATCCTTGGTACCCAATCATACCTTAAATAGAATCCTATCTCTATAAGGATTTAACACAAAAGTCGGCTTACAATTTCACACCATACCCTCACCACTCTCCCAAAGAGTCCTAAACCTTAAATCATATCTAAACTCACTTATGATCTCTAAGTAGAACTTCAATCCCTAATGAGGTTTCCCACTACCTCGATACAAAAACTCCAATGCATATGAGCGTAAATTTCTAAAGTAACTCGATTCGTCCCCACGATCACATCTTGTGATAAACTCCCAATAAATGTCCAAAACATATCTCTCACATCATTTAATAATGTCCCAAATCGATAAATCCAATCGAAGTGAAGAAAAACTCGCTCAAGAAACACCTTGCCAAAACAGCCCTGTTTCTAAATCGATTCGGCCCCTCCTAATCGATTCGGTCCCAATAGCGAATCGATTCGGCACCAGCAAATCGATTCAGCCCAACTAAACCTGTAAGTCTGCAACATACCGAATCGATTATCAAGGGGGGGATCGATTCGTCCCTAAAGACCTAATGCTTCTGTAACATGGCGAATCGATTCGTAAGGGGAGAATCGATTCGGCCTGTTCAGCAAGCCATGAAATGGGTTAATTTCTCCAAAACCCAAACTTTCCAAAATGCAATAAATACAACTTTCAATCATCAATCTTCATCCTAAACATGTTCCCAACATCAAAATTCATCCTATATCTACTCCCCTCAAGTTATACACCCTTAGACCCATGTAAAAGCATTAAATGCAGGGTTTAATACCTAAAAATCTTGGTTTTGATATTAATATCCAAAATCCAATTCTTTTGTCCACAAATTATGAAATGAAATACACAAATGAATTATTTAGCAAGATTAAACACTTGCCTCAAAATTGTAGGGGTTGAATCGTCCTCGTGATTGCGTATGGGCCGAAAATCTCCAAGCTTTCTCCTCTCTCTCTTCCTTTCTTCTTCTTTCCCTCTTTCTTTCTCTTTCTCTCTTTCTCACAAATGAGATGGGTTGATTCGTAAGCCTCTTAAGCCTTTAAAACATAAATCCCAGTTTTAAATGATAATACACACTTTAAATGACTCGTTTACTCCAATTCGAGACAAATTAACTTAAAAATATTTCAGAATCAAAATAAAACCCAAGGACAGTCATTTAGACTATCTCGACCCATCCGGAACCAATGGCACACTCATAATCATCATCCGAAATACTTTATAACGTCCTCAATTTTTGGACTTCAATTTCCAAAATTTAAAATTCTCCAATTTAAATAAATTTTATTTCTCCCAAAAATTAATTTCTCAGTCCCAAAATCTCGGGGTGTTACAAATAGGTGGTTAGTAATTAATTGATTTTGAAATTGATTCTAAGAATGAGCCAAATGAGATTCCTGTTTTATTTTAGTAGAGGATTGGCTACCCGTTATTTTAATAAGCGATGTGTCACATAATAATGGAGCTTCCCAAGGGAATTTACTTAAACGGATAAATACTTTTGCTAATAAATCATCCAACTGGATTTTGTGTTCTCGTACTTCTAATGATGTCATTATACATGGGGGTATAGAGATAGGTAATTATTTAGTTGGAGGTCAAATATAAACTCTAGTTCTCTTAGTGGTGGAATAGTAGGTAATTCTTATGGGAAAACGTCCTCATATGTATCCAAAATTGAAAGAGAATAAGACGACGTGTCATACATAATTTCAGGTTATTTTCCTTGAAAATAAAATGCTTCAGATTGAGGATTCTTAAAAGTCTCTCTTTTTATATGACAATCAATTTGACCAGCATTTTCGGATAGAACGTCCATTCCAATGAAAAGATTAAATCCATTGATATCAAGTACTAATGAATTGATGGTAAGAAATCCATTTCCTAGTTCTATTAGAAACCCGATTGGCAAGTACTATGTCAGTGGTTGGTATGCCTATAGATTAGGGATACTCTAAAGGATAGGGGATTAATTTTAATGATTCCACGGAGATAGTATTGATAAATGAATACGAGGATCCAAAATCAATTAAAATATGTGTCGTAAGATCCTGAATAGAAATATTACCTCCAATGACATCATGATTTTATTTGAGTTTGGAGTCTTTAATAAGGCAAAAGTCCGACCCTGCGTTCTATTGCCTATTGTTGGTTTCCTTGCATAAATAAATTTGGGTGGTCGTGAATAAGTAGCCTTTTCCCTTGGGATTAGGAATCTTTCTTTGGGAACTACAAATTATGGCTTCTGAAAATTAAAAGTCCAACTTAGTTTTCTTGGCGATGATTGGGTTGTATTGAGGTTCTTCTTATGGAATCTTAGGAATTAGGACATAACATATTCGAGGTCATTGCATTCATGACAATGGATCATAGTTCTACTATGTTTATTGTCTATTTGGTTTTACATACCAGTATCTTTGGGTTTGAAAACTGGGAAGTCCTTGACCTGATTATTTAAATTGCATTTGTTGTAATTATTTTTGGGAATCGTGGTTAGTGGGACATCCCACCTAATTAACCCCAGGTGATCAGTCCTAAATTAAATTAGAACAGGTTTCTCCGTTGGTTCATTCTTAGCATCACTGTCTCCTTTTTAATTACTAACCACCTAAGTGAGAAAATTAGACTGGTGCCAAGTTTTATCTTTCATTAATTTAATGAAATATTCATGCGAAAACAAATTGATTTAAACAATCACAATTAATTGAAATTAACCATTCACATCTAAATAAATAACCGATTAAACCATCAGCTTAAATCCAACAAAGTAAAGACAATTAATAAATTTCAACAAGTCTGACATCAGTACAGAATAAACTGTGAGTGACATGCTCGAGTAACTGATAGGAAATCTCTACACTAGAAATGAAAAGAACGAGGCGCCTATCAAACTCCCGCAACATCCACATATGCTGCAATAACGGATCCCTGGAATGAGTCAAGCCTGGCATCCCTGTGGCTGGAGACCTAAAAGGTTTTTAAAAGTTTTTATACCAAGGGTTAGTACCCAAAAGATTAAAAAAAACTTTTAGCAAATGATTAACTTGCAGTAATAAATATGTACGCATGCTCTTCATATTTTAGTTAGTGCCGCACTCCCTTGAGGACATTCTCACCCCTCCTCTAATGTGCACTATTAATGCCTTAATTAATTTACCTAGTTATTTATCCCACGACTAAATAACTATTATTGCTCTTTGCAACCACCCTACTCTAACTGAGTATGCCATAATTATGATTTCTAAGTTATTACTAACACTAACTTAATTATCATTCTCCTTTTTTTTATTTAATATAACTTTCACACCCATTATACATATAATACAATTCACGGTTTGTATCAATTTACCCATATATAATTATTTACCTATATTATATATGTATAGTCATATTACAACATGCACAAATATACTGAAATAATAATTAATAATGAACATCCCCGAGTAATAACTCACCGGATGTACATTCTCTAAAGTGCTATCCCACTAGGTGTATTCACATAACCTAGTTACCCCAAGTCAGAATCGCTCACGAACTTGGTTAATACATAAATAATGGAAGCGATCATATTCCTTCCCTAAAAGTGATACACCCCTCACCCGTATAATGGACGCTAGGACCTAGGGATATACTCGCCTTAGTCCTCAAGCTAGGGGATTCACCCTCTACGCGTAACCTCCCCTGATAGCACCAGAGTATATAAAATACTAATATCTAACCACTGATATAATTGTACACACCATATATATACCATCTCGCATATATATATATATATATATATATATATATATATATATATATATATATATATATATATATATATATATATATAAAATGCCCCGGTTATACCGTGTACTAAGTCAATAACACAAGCCCATACAATTTATCATGAGTTTATGGCCAACTCTGATTATTAATTAATTTGCACATTAATTAATTACATTACTTTTCGTGTCGCTCCAACCAGTATATTCGGACTCGCTCTCGTGGCCCGAAATAAAACTATACCAATGTCTAAATCCCTGACTCCAAATTATTTAGCTTTCACCCTAAATTCATTCAATACCATGGTATCGCTCAATAATTATACCCGGACTCGCTAACTCGATCCGTATTTAATTATTTCGAAACATCCTTCCCAATTTTTAGCCATAGTGTGTCACACATAAATTCTCTCCAACCCCAATTATTTTTCCCCATAATTAATTTGATTGGATCTACTATGATTATCTCTTATTAAAGAAGGTTTGCGAAGAAGTTTTTAATTAAATTCCCTTTATATACATAAACTGGCCGAACATTCAGAATTTCTCGACTATCGATCGATCGATCAGGTCTTCGTCTTCCCCAGGTTTTTGTTTCAGCCATGGATGGAAAATTCCAATTTCTAACTTGTTCGACAGTCCAACCCAAATCTTCTCATCAATACAAGACATCAAGAACCTCATAAGGAACCCCATAAAGTCCCTAAACCCCGTTTAATTTAGGTTCTCTACTATTTATCTAAATTGGGGAAAAATCTGTATTATTTGTTAATCCATTTCAACATCAAATTTTTATCTCAAATTCGTTTCTAACTCATCTGGGTCTACACATCTTATCAGATATATATAAATATCAGATTATACATATTTTTCTACACAAATTCAAAATCAGGAGATTAATTTACAAAACCCCTATTTTTTTGTACCCCCTAAATCCCAAAACGAATTTTGATTTCTCACATCACATAAATATGAATCATAATGCGAATTAGATGCGCAAGGTAACCACTTGCCTTATGTTTTCATAGGGTCTGATTTGAGGTTGTGAATTCCAAGGTTGAAGATGAAAATCCCCTATTTTTGTCTCTTTCCTTTGTCCCCCAAATTTCCTTTAACTTCCTCTTAGGGTTTCCTCTCCTACTAAGTGTTTTCTAAACATTAATCAGTCGTTCCCCTCTTCCTTATAATTTATAATTAGGCTTAATCCCATTTTTTGCCTAATGGGCCAAGCCAAAGTGACCCAAATGCCCCCGTGTGGGCCTGACTATGTCTAAAAATATCCCGTGACCCGTTTACTACCCTCGGGTACACTTTTTTGACTATCCAGGCCCATCCGAACTCAACCGTACACTCAAAATTAGCATTCGAATTAATTTATAAAAATTCTTATCTCACACCCAATTTAGTCTATACCGACTCCCGGCTGAGATAAGTTCATACCCCATCACTAATACTCGAAATGACGTAAATAAATTATTACTATTCACTTAGTAATTAAATTTCCCTAAATATTAACCATTTACTCCTCGATTAATATTTAAATAAATATTACCATAATTAATTTAATTAAAATTACGACGCACAAAAAATTTAGAATTCTATAATTAATTAAATATTAAGTGCATAAAATTATGGGGTGTTACATACTCCCCCCGTTACAAAGGAATTTCGTCCCCACAATTAGGCCGTACCTGTGGTGAATCGCTCTGGATATTGTTCTCGCATGTCCTCCTCCCGCTCCCAGGTAGACTCGTCAACGTTGTGATGACCCCACTATACTCTAACTAGTGGAATAACCTTTGATCGTAACTTGCGCTCACTACGGTCCAGAATAGCCACCGGTCTCTCCTCATGCGAGATGTCTGGCAGTAAATCAATTTCCTCAAGTGGAATGTGCCAGAAGGCCCTATCACTCCTTCGATATTTCTTCAGCGATGCCACATGGAACACGTCGTGTATCCACTGAAGATGCTCTGGAAATCCCAGTCAATATGATACCGATCCCACCCTCTCAATAATAGGGAAAGGTCCCATGTACCTCTGTGCTAATTTACCCTTCTTGCCGAACCTCATCACCCCTTTCATAGGCTACACCCGGACTAATACCTGATCCCCAACCTCTAACTCCACCTGTCTTTGTGAAGCATCAGCATAACTCTTCTGCCTATCCTGAGCTATCTGAATCCGCCCTCGGATCAACTCTATCTTGGCAGACGTCTCCTAAACAATCTCTGTCCCCAATATCTTATTGTCCCCAACCTCTAACCAACACGCGGGTGAACGACAATGTCTCCTGTAACGTGCCTCGAACGGTGCCATGTCGATCGTGAACTAGTAAGAGTTGTTATACGCAAACTCTACCAAAGGAAGAAATCTCTCCCATCCTCCCCTAAAGTCTAGAATGCACATCCTTAGCATGTCTTCCAGCATCTGATTGACTCTCTCAATCTGCCCGTCAGTCTGTGGGTGATAGGTTGTACTCAAACGTAACTCTGTGCCCATGGCCTCCTGAAAGCTCTGCCAAAAATGGGTCATAAAAATTGTCTCTGTCAGACATAATATTTATTGGCACTCCGTGCATCTTAACAATCTCCACTATGAATAGTTGTGCATAACGCATAATCTCAAAGTCTGTGCGAACCAACAGAAAGTGGGCCACCTTGGTCAACCGATCCACAATGACTCATATGGAATCGTGACCTCTCGAAAATGCAGGTAACCCTATAATAAAGTCCATGGAGATGCTCTCCCACTTCCACACGGGAATCTCTAGTGGTTGCAACATCCCTGATGGTCTCTGATGGTCAACTTTCACGAGCTGACACGTGGCACATTTTGAGGGAAACTCTGTTATGTCTCATTTCATTCCTACTCACCAATACTGCCTCCTCATATCCTGGTACATTTTATCCCCGTTGGGATGTATCGTAAATCTCGAACCATGGAACTCTGTCATAATAGCGTGCCTCAAATCCTTATCCTCTGGCACAATTAACCTCCCATTTAGGCGTAGGCCTCCTTCCGAGCTGATTGAGTAACCCTCCGCTCCTCCGACTAACAACTGGCGTACCCTATACTGGCAAATCTGGTCCTTTGCCTGAGCCCTCACCACTCGCATAATGATCTCAGGTGTAATTGATACAGCTGACATGCAGGCCCTGGCTACATCGTCCTTATATAGAAGCTCTCTCCACTTCGCTTTCCAGACTTCTGATATATCCCAAATTGACCTTCGGCTCAATGCATCTGCCACCACATTAGCCTTACCAGGATGATACTGAATATCAAACTGGTAGTCTTTCACGAATTGTAGCCATCGCCTCTGCGCCATGTTCAGATCCTTCTGTGTGAAGAGATACTGAAGTGACTTGTGATCCGTGAATAAAGTGAATTGCTCTCCTAGAAGATAATGTCTCCATATCCTCAAAGAAAAAATGGCCGCTGCTAGCTCTAGGTCATGAGTCGGGTAATTCCTCTTGTGGGGATTTAGCTTTTTGGATGCATAAGCTATAGCCCTTTCCTCCTGCTGAAGCACACCCCCAAGTACCTGTAAAGATGCGTCAGTGTAAACTCGATACTCTAGTCCTCCCTTCGGCAAAGCAAGTACGGGTGTAGATATCAACTTATCCTTTATCTCGTCAAAAGCTAACTGGCAATGATCTCTCCAAGTAAAGGGCACCCCTTTCCAAGTTAGATTTGTCAAAGGGCCCACAATCTTTGAGAACCCCTTAATGAACCTCCTGTAATAGCCTACAAATCCCAAAAAACTATGCACCTCGATCAGTGTCATGGGTTGTCCCCACTCCTTCACCACCGACACCTTACTCGAATCCACCATAATACCTTAGTCCTGCACCACATGACCAAGAAACTGTACCTCCCGCAGTCAAAATCCACACTTTCCAAATTTGGCATAAAGCTAGTGATTCGACAGTATCTGTAGGACCATACGTAGATGCCCTGAGTTCTCCCCCTCAGTGCGCGAGTAGATCAAGATGTCTTTAATAAACACGATGACAAAGTGATCGGGATACTCTCTGAAAACCCTGTTCATGAGATCCATGAACACTGCTGGAACATTTATGAGCCCCAATGCCATCACCCTAAACTCGTAAGATCCATACCACAATATGAAGACAGTGTTAAAAATATCCTCCTCTTGGATACGTAGCTGATGATACCCTGACCTCAAATCAATCTTGGAGAAGTAAGACGCCCATCTCAATTGGTCAAATAGATCATCAATCCTAGGCAACGGATATTTATTCCTTATCGTCACCTTGTTCAACTCCCTATAGTCCACACACAATCGAAGTGAACCATCCCGCTTCTTTACAAATAACAACGATGCACCTCATGGCGATGTACTCCACCGAATGAAACCCTGACCCAAGAGCTGTTGAATCTGCTCTCGCAACTCACGCATCTCTAAAGGGGACATACGGTACGGTGCTCGAGCAATGGGCCTCATCCCTGGTGTTAAATCGATTACAAACTCGATTTCCCTGCTAGGTGGCAACCCTGGTGTTTCCTAGAACACATCCTCGAAGTCCCTCACTACCGAAATCGAATCCAACGGAACTACCACCTCCTGTGAGGTCTCCTCCTCGATATAATACAAGTGTGTGCGCGACCCTCCCTCAGGTAGAGGCATCTCTATTAGGAACATCTTATGTCCCATAATGGAGAACACGATTGTTCTTTCGTAACAATCCAAAGTCGCCCGATAACCCGCCAACCAGTCCATAACTAGGATGACATCGTACCCCTCCATATCTAATACTAAGTGGTCCACCGCTAAACTAAGCCTTCCAATCAAAATGTCTACCACTGACAAATCGAGTGAACCAATGCCCCGCTGCCTACTGGCGACTCAACAAACATACGAAGACTACCCGCGGTCTCTAGTAACCTGGCCTATTTAGCAAATGTAAATTTAATGAATGAATGAGATGCTCCATTATCAAAAAGTATACTACCCTCATGACCCTAGATGAGAAATATACCCTCAACCGCTGGCAACGCCTGCTGTGCTGAAGGATTTGGAACATCCTGGATGTTATATACACGCCCGTAGTGCATCTGCCCATGCTACTGTGGGGATGATGGAGCCGGTGCTGCTAGCGGCATCTAACCGTGCTGCCCCTGTTTGGCACCCTACTGTTGGCCTCTACCCCTTTATGGGCACTCTCTCTTGAAGTGTCCTGTCTGGCCATAAACAAAGTAACGTCTTTGATCATCCCCCTGTCATTGGCCCTGTTGGACCTGATGTGGCTGACCTTGCTAGCATCCCCTATTGTTCCCTTAGCCCTGACGGCCCTCAGGAACCTGCTACTGATTTGGGCTCGGTTGGGCCTGCCTGAATCCCTGTCCTCCCGGTCGTAACCCACCAGGCCTAAATTTCTTAGACTGGTTCCCTTGTTGACTGCTAGTCTGCTGTTGAGTACCACTTGTGTCACTACCAACAACTGCCTTGCCTTGTTGACTCGACTCCCCTACCCTCTTGCTCTCCTTCGCATAAAAGAGATGATCCTGGCAATGTACAAGGGCGGTATTAACGACATCTGTATAGGTCACCAACGTCGAATTACCAATCAAGTGCTGCCTGATCCTCCAGGCCAGGCCATCCACGAACTTCGACTTCTTTCGCTCCTCATCGTTCACCTCATTTGGCACAAAGTTTGCCAAACGGGTGAACTCTTCCTCATAATCTTTCACGGAACGGTCACCCTGTACTAACTCGCTGAACTTCTTCGTCATTTTGGCCTCTACCGCTAGTGGGAAGTATTTACGGTCAAACCGCACCCAGAACTCAAATATTATCATCAAATCCCTCTCCTCAGCTGTGGTAACTGACTCCCATGACTATAAGGCTGCCCCCGACAGACGGAAGGTAGCAAACATTTGTTTTTATACATCGGTACACTCTAGCATGCGCAGATGGTGCTAAATATTCTTTTTCCAGTCACAAGACTCTACTACATCGGTACTACCCCGAAAATTTGGTGGGTGACCCTTCTGAAAGGTCTCCCTAACTCGCTGCCAAGACGGTGGCCCCACTGGTGCCTGAACTACTGGTGCCACTGGAGGTGGTTCTTGGGGCTAAGAAAAATGGGCTTCCATAGCCTTCATTGTTGTCTCAACTTCCTAGGCCACTATTACTACCACCTTAGTAGCGGAGATCAACTCGGGTGGGGGTGGTGGTGGAGGTACTTGTGGCTCCTGATGAGCTTCCCTTAACTCATCCCTAGCCTCGGCCCTCTCCTCTCTCTGCCTCTTCGGTGGCATCTAAAAATAGATCGAATCGTATAAGTACACAATTTATATAAAAATCTAATAGCAAAAATACGGTATCTCAAAAGCGGAAAATGAATCAACAGTCCTAATAATAGGGCTCTATAACAACTGAACGCTACGCTGAAACATAGTAAGCCGCACAGATCCTAAGGACACTAGAGCCTGATGCTCTGATACCATTTGTGACACCCCGCCTAATTAACCCTGGGTGATCACTCCTAAATTAAATTAGAACAAGTTTCTCAGTTGGTTCATTCTTAGCATCACTGTCGCCTTTTTAATTACTAACCACCTAAGTGAGAAAATTAGACTGGTGCTAAGTTTTATCTTTCATTAATTTAATGAAATACTCATGCGGAAACAAATTAATTTAAACAATCACAATTAACTGAAATTAACCATTCACATCTAAATAACTAACCAATTAAACCATCGGCTCAGATCCAACAAAAGTAAAGACAATTAATAAATTTCAACAAGTCTGACATAAGTATGGAATAAACTATGAGCGACATGCCCGAGTAACTGATAGGAAATCTCTACACTGTAAATGAAAAGAACGAGGCGCCTATCAAACTCCCGTAACATCCACATATGCCGCAGCAACGGATCCTTGGAATGAGTCAAGCCTCGCATCCCTGTGGCTCGAAAACTAAAAGGTTTTTAAAAGTTTTTATACCAAGGGTTAGTACCCCAAAAGATTTAAAAAACATTTAGCAAATGATTAACTTGCAGTAATAAATATGTATGCATGCTCTTCGTATTTTAGTTAGTGACGCACTCCCTTGAGGACATTCTCACCCCTCCTCTAATGTGCACTATTAACGCCTTAATTAATTTACCTAGTTATTTATCCCACGACTAAATAACTATTATAGCCCTTTGCAACCACCCTACTCTAACCGAGTATGCCATAATTATGATTTCTAAGTTATTAATAACACTAACTTAATTAATCATTCCCCTTTTTTTATTTCATATAACTTTCACACCCAATATACATATAATACAATTCACGGTCTATATCAATTTACACACATATAATTATTTACCTAATTATATACGTATAGTCATGTCACAACATGAACAAATATGCTGAAATAATAATTAATAATGAACATCCTCCCGAGTAATAACTCACCGGATGTATATACTCTAAAGTGCTATCCCACTAGGTGTATTCACATAACCTAGTTACCCCAAGTCTGAATCGCTCACGAACTTGGTTAATACATAAATAATGGAGGCGGTCATATTCCTTCCCTGAAAGTGCGATGCCCCTCACCCATATAATGGACGCTATGACCTGGGGATATACTCGCCCTACTCCTCAAGCTAGGGGATTCACCCTCTATGCGTAACCTCCCCCGATAGCACCAGAGTATATATAATACTAATATCTAACCACTGATATAAATGTACACACCATATATACTATCGCGCACTGTATGTGTGTGTGTGTGTGTGTATATATATATATATATATATAATGCCCTGGATATACCGTGTACTAAGTCTGTAACACAAGCCCATACAATTTATCATGAGTTTATGGCCAACTCTGATTATTAATTAATTTGCACATCAATTAATTACATTACTTTTGGTGTCGCTCCAACCAGTATATTCGGACTCGTTCTCGTGGCCCGAAATAAAACTACGCTCGATTCTAAATCCCCGACTCTAAATTCTTTAGCTTTCACCCTAAATTAATTCAATACCATGGTATTTCTCAACCATTATAACCGGACTCGCTCACTCGATCCGTATTTAATTATTTCGAAACATCCTTCCCAATATTTAGCCATAGTGTGTCACACATAAATTTTCCCCAACCCCAATTATTTTTCCTCACAATTAATTTGATTGGATCTACTATGATTATCTCTTATTAAAGAAGGTTTGGGAAGAATTTTTTAATTAAATTCCCTTTATATACATAAACTGGCCGAACTACCAGAATTTCTCGACCATCGATCGATCGATCCCCAACCATCGATCGATCGATCGATCAGGTCTTCGTCTTCCCCGGGTTTCTGTTTCAGCCATGGACGGAAAATTCCAATTTCTAACTTCTTCTACAGTCTAACCCAAGTCTTCTCATCAATACAACACATCAAGAACCTCATAAGGAACCCCCATAAAGTCCCTAAACCCCGTTTAATTTACGTTTTCTATTGTTTATCTAAATTGGGGAAAAATTTGTATTATTTGTTATTCCATCTCAACATCAAATTTTTATCTCAAATTCGTTTCTAACTCATCTGGGTCTACACATCTTACCAGATATATATAAATCTCAGATTATACATAAATTTCTACACAAATTCAAAATCAGGAGATTAATTTACAAAAAAACCATTTTTTTGTACCCCCTAAATCCCAAAGTGAATTTAGATTTCTCACATCACATAAATATGAATCATAATGCGAATTAGATGCTACAGCAAGTTAACCACTTGCCTTATGATTTCGTAGGGTCTGATTTGATGTTGTTAATTCCAAGATTGAAGATGAAAATCCCCTCTTTTTGGCTCTTTCCTTTGTCCCCCAAATTTCCTTTAACGGCCTCTTCGGGTTTCCTCTCCCACTAAGTGTTTTCAAAACATTAATCAGTTATTCCCCTTTTCCTTATAATTTAGTAATTAGGCTTAATCCCATTTTTTGCCTAATGCGCTAAGCCCAAGTGACCCAAATGCCCCCGTGTGGGCCCGGCTATGTCTAAAAATATCGTGTGACCCGTTTACTACCCCCGGGTACATTTTTCTGACTATCCCGATCCATCCGGACTCAACCGTACGCTCGAAATTGGCATCTAAATTAATTTATAAAAATTATGATCTCACACCCAATTTAGTCTATAACGATTCTCGGTTGAGATAAGTTCATACCCCGTCACTAATACCCGAAATGACGTAAATAAATTAGTACTATTCACTTAGTAATAAAATTTCCCTAAATTTTAACCATTTACTCCCCGGTTATTATTTAAATAAACATTACCATAATTAATTCAATTAAAATTACGACACACAAGTAATTTAGAATTCCCGAATTAATTAAATATTAAGTGCATAAAATTGCGGGGTGTTATAGTTTGTTACAAAAATTCCCACTCGATCTAGGTATTCGTTGAATGAGGGTGTCTATTTATATGATTGTTTTTAAGTCTCGTACCAGTAGAGTAATAAGGGATGTCTTAATACTATCCTTTAGGACTTTCTAAAAATTCTTGAATTTCTTTGCATCTGTATTCACATATTCATGCACATATCAACATAATTCTATGAACCGTGCCTCAGACTGAGCTATTGTCATTTGTTGTTATTGTAATCTCAAAAATTTACCATTAATTAATCTCTTATTTATTCTACGAAATACTTTTTAAAAAATATTTCCTCGAATTACTCCCAAGTTAATCCTTCAATATTTTGAATACATCCTATTGATTGCCACCATTTAGTACCTTTAGGGTCTCCCTAAACCATTGTTCTGCCCCATATGCCCCAGGTTTTTCATCGAATGTTGGGGGTTGTTATTGAAGAAATTCCTTTAAGGCATTCATTTTGTTAGCTATTGCAGATATTTCAGCACCTACTCCTTGCTATGGTGGATTATTTTATTGCAGAAGTTTTAATACCTCTAGTTCTTGTAAACATTGCATTATGTTTTGTGTAATGGTAGGACAAGATGGCAAAATGTGTTCCTCTTATTGTGTTATTCTTGCTGGTATTTTTAAGGTTTGTGTTTTCACCATCCGATATGATAAATGACTAAGAAATAGAATCATGAGAAGTAGTATATATATACAAACTAGTTAGATTATAAATGTCGAGACAAATTATATTTAATTCCTATATGAGATGAAATTTAGGAAGTACTAGAAGTGCACACGTATAACTATCGACGTAACTTCCATCTTTCCACTACACCACGCCACACCTGACGAAAGACAACACACACTCTTTCATTTTGTTATTTTTTTACATCTTTATTTTCTATCTTCATCCTGTTTACCTTCTCAAACCACCTGGGGTACAATATGGTCTAATCTTATCTTCGAGCCTCCGGCATTCGAACTTAATGATGATATGGACATGCCTATCTATGGACCATCTAATATGTAGTCATCGGGGGATATGGAAGGAGTCCTAAGGAGTTCTTCCTCTAGTTATAAATCCCAAGCTAAATGAATGGCTTGCTGTAAAAACTCTTGATCTTCTGAGAACGTACCAGATTTTTTAGCTTCTTGTTCCTCACCCATTAGTTAAAATGAAAGTAGGTTGTGATTTATGTTATGCGTTGCTCTTTCCTTGTTTACATCACGAATAGTCTTGCATAATTGCTTGTAACCTATTCTCTTATAGTCTGATAAACGTATTAATGGATGATGCCCTCGATGTTTAGATAAATGGTATCCCATAAGTTCATGATTTAAGATAAGATTTAGTGTCGCAATATCATAAAAAAGTTACGAAATTAAAATACCTATATATAATTTAAGTCCTGTATAAGAGTAATAAACATGATGCTCGCTCTGATACCAACTTGTCATAGCCCAAAATTTTCATAGGCATAAATGGTAATCGTATTATATGAAAATTATACGTAACGTAAAACAACTATTTAGTAAAACTGTACTTTATTTAAAATGTGGTACCTAGGCACTTTATTCATTTCATCCATAAATCTTTGTGATACTGAAAATTAAAATAAAAGGAAATTACACATATCAGTACATCAACCGATAAGTGATAGTATATATTATCCATATGTTTTTTCCTGCTTTGTTAATGATTTTTCTTATGTATGAAACTGATAGGACATTTGTGACGATGTTTAAAAGTTCTCAGGGTTGGAAGAAAATTCTCCTTCCTTATACTTGGGGTCCATCTAGAACGAAAAATGTGATAAGATAAACTTTTTCAAGTAGATAATTATGTATGGGCATATTTTATAAGTCCTATTCACAATTAAGTATGTCATATATCGCTACAACCGTCGAAGAATAGGTTCATGTTTGAATATACATAAAGATGGATCTGATTATCAAAGTTCTTCAACAATCAAGACTCCATGAGATGAATTTTGGTAAGACTGTATTTTGGATACTTAACGGTTCATTTAAGTGGGATATTTTTCTAAAACAAATTTAAGTGTTGAGGCGGACATTTTTTTTGACGAAATAAAAAATTAATTTATAATTAATTTCATTCGAACGACTTACGTGTCCCATTCGAGCAATATCCTCATGTTGCGCAAAGCTCATTCGAGCGATAGCCTGATCTCGTTTAAAAGATCTACCGACTTAAGTTTTTTTTATATAAAGGGCATGAAACGAGTACTTTTTCCTTAAGAAGGCTTGACGTTTTACAGAACACATTAACTGCAATCTGTAGAATTCTTTAGTCATCTTCTTTTAAGGGGTTTTCACTTTATTTTCAATTCACACCATCCCAATCTTTTATGTGAAATATTTTGCAAACCAAAATACGTTTTGCTGGAGTTTTCTCTTGTAAGGGGGATAACCTACTGCTAATTAGGTACCGCTTGAGGGAGGTATTCGGCTGACGTGACTGCGTGTCAATAGGGAGTGTTCTTGGGTGCTCCTAGGCTGATTCAGACTGCGTGTTCATGTGGACTGCTAAGGTTGTTCCATTGCTGACTCTAGACTGAGTGTCTATGTGATTGTTCTGTGGAGTGATCATTGCGGATTTAATGGTAATCATTATAAGTATTATAGTGAAATAAAAGGTTTTATCCAGAAGGGGTTTTTTCCTGAAATCTGTGAGTTAGAAATTTTATTTCTAATGGTTTGACACACACTCACACGTAGTTGCATGTTTAGGGGTTGAATAAATTTTATTTAAAAATTGACTCCAATTAAATACTTTTAAATTGGGAATTTGCAAGTTTTTTAAAATCGGTATAACACATACATTTTACAAATTGGTATCAGAGTTTATTTAAGCGATTATCAGAGCGGGTTACGCTTATTTATCGCGTTTGATCTTGTTTTTTTGAATATTTGTGTGACATTGATTTTTTTCACAAAAACTGATTTTGAAAAATTATTGTAATGTTTCCAAATGAAAACTTATATAATCGGGTTCCAATTTTTTACGGGTATAATTATGCTTATTGGATAGCTCGCATGAAATCACATTTAAAAGCAATCGATGAGCGAGTTTTGGTAGTGTGTGAAAGAGGCTGGACTCCTCTCACTGTCATTGCAGATAATGTCACGAATTTAAAACCTGTGTCAAACTGGACTGAGGATGAATTTAGGTGGAGAACTTCTAATTCACATGGGCTTAGTGCAATTTCCAAAAACGTCACCCCCGACAAGTTTCGACGTAGTATGACGTAAACCATGTCTAAAGAAACATGGGATATTTTACAACTCACCTATGAAGGCACTAACACGGTCAAAGCGTCTAAAATTCAAAATTTAACTACTCAATTTGATACGACCATGATTGAGACTGAGTGTTTTTATGAGTTTTATGCATGTTTGTCTGACATTGTAAACACTAGTTTCAATCTTGGTGAGCCTATACCTGATGCACGAGTGGTTAAAAAGATTTTACGATCACTGCAAAAAAAATTTATCCCAAAGGTGATTGTTTTGAATACCTTGGGCAATTTGATTCATTTGAAATTATAAGAGCTGGTAGGAGAGCTTCAGACATATGATATTGACATGTTTCCTGACACTGTCAAACCTAAGGATGGAAGGATAGCACTTAAGCCCAATCTAGGAAGGGAAAGGAAGTATCTAAGAGTGAGAAGAAAAAAATAGTGAAAATTTTGTGAGTCCGAGTCTGATTTTGATATGGCCATGCTTGCAAAGAATTTCAAAAAAAATACCAAGTATTCAAAACAAAATTCCTCCAATAAAAAGTTTTTTGAGAAAAATAAAAGGAAAGATTAGGCGAAAGAGAGTGGTGAGAAAGAGGGTGAGAATGAGAAAGAAAAGGGAAAAAAGATTGCCATCCAAACCACTCCTAGCAATAGTGAGGATGAAGTAAAAGATTCCAAGGATTAATTTTCACATGGGAAGTTTGTTGCCTTTTCAGCGAGTCACGTAAGCACACCTAGTTTGTCCCCCGATGATGAGGTACTTGTGAACGGGACACCCCTGAGGATGATTTCAGTCTTTCTAAAGAGTGTGAGAGTGAGTGCGCTAGTGAGGGTGATAGTGAGCTCTATATTTGATTTAGATATTTGTACACCGAGGCCTTAAAGATGAAGAAGATAAAATAGGAATTAGGTCTTAAGGTGACTGATTTGGAGAGAGATTGAAAGTTTGAGGGGATTTGAGGTGTCGACGAGTTAACTCAAGAAGGTAAAGGTTTCTTTGAGTGAACAGTTGATTGTCGTCAATCGAGAGAAAAATGAACTTATAGCCTGCGTGTCACAATTAGAGAGAGATTTTGAACGCGCCTTGGAGGTTAAAGTCACTTTATAGGATACATCTAAGAATGTAAAAAAGTTGCTCCTCTGTCCCGCTTTGGGTAATGTTGAGAGACTAGGAGTATGTCATGACGGTGCATCCACTTCACATGCAGCACTCGATCCGGTTCTCTAGTTTGTGATTGATCCATATGGCTCTTAACCCGACCCACCTAGGCATCCCATACCTGATAGAAGAGTACATAAGAGACGTTTTGAGAAAGGTGTACCTAGTCCTGTTTATGTCAGCACACACTGCAAGAAGAGAGGACGCCTGTGACACCCCGACTAATTAAATACCGGGTAGCTACTCCTTTATTAAATCAATACAAAATGCCAAGTTGGTTCAGTTAATAGCATCACTGTCGAAAATATTTTTAATGGTTACTAACCACCTAGTATTTAAAAAGTAAGTTGTCAAATTTTAATTAGAGTCTGATTAACATACAGAAAAAGGATAATGAAAGAATAACAACCATTCACCATGACAAAGCAATAGAATAACCAACAAAATAATAATAAATTCGGAGGAAAACTCCTCACAACAATCCCACAACTGAAATAAGTAAGACAATATATCCTGAATTAATTACATGCCAAAAGTCTGAAAATCTGAAATAGGAAATGTTTCTAATAGAAATGGGCGACATGCCCTACAACTGATAAAAGCTGAATATAGAATCAAGATAGATGAAGCGTCTATTAGCAAAGTCCTGTAACTTCCACAAACAGCTACAGCTCATCACCTGAATGAGAATCCTAAGCATGGTGTCCTTGTGGCTGGGCACCTAAAATGGTTTTACAAAAAAATAGGTTTGAAAGCAAACGGGTCAGAGCCCGAAAGTGGAGAGTATTTTAAAATAGCAAGTGTTTTAATAACATTAAAACAATGAATGCAAAATACATGTTAGGACGTGCGCTCACATGAAATACTTACCTCTCGACTAATTGTGCACTCCTAACGTACCGTACCCATCTAAGTGACATACATTTCTAACCAAAACGTAATAAGTTCTGCCCCTTACTACTCGATTCTCATTATGCATTCTAGCGTTATCAACTAAATAGAGGGCTTTACATAAACTCGGATTTCTCAATTATTAGCATTTCAATTCACTATCGGTTATCCCGTTATATTTTCTCAAAACATTACCATAGTTATACTCACAATACAAATATGAAAGTTCTCATTATTTAAGTGTATATTATTCACGTCATAAATATACAATACAAGCACCCCGAGACTAGCTGCGGTGCACACATACTCTGCTATCCATCCCGATACATCACGTACATAAGGATCACGCATTCCGAATCTCTCAGGAATCGTACTCAAATAATAGGAAAACACAAAACAATGGAGGCGAACATAGTCACATCACATGGGTCACGCACATACCTACGCTCCCACGATCAGCAGACTTATTAACTTCCCAATAAGTCCTTCTCTGACCTATGTTCTCGAGGTACCAATCTAAATCCAGGCAACACAAGGATTAGAGGGCCCTAAGCGAACGTAAACCTCCCGTGATGGCAAGTATGGTAGGTATGTCATACACATAAAATTATATATACTAAGCATGCACCCATCTTAGCTATAATCACATGTTCCCGGTTAATTCAATTATTTAAGCCGTCAATAACTCTCGCATCGTAATAGTCACTCACGTCCTATTCCACAATTTCCATTTAATTCAAATCACACTTCTATGTTTTACTCCTCAATATATCCCAAATATCCCAACTATGCCAATTTATCAAGGGAATGTTATCTCTACAATTAAACAAGGTTACGGGACACGCTAAATCAAAACAGGCCAAAAAGCCTAAACTGTCAGCTCGTTAGAAGTCTCGTTCGAACGAGGTTGTTCGAACGAGAGTTCGTTCGAACGAAGTGGGCCTTCTAATGAGATCTCGTTCGAATGAAGGCATTGAACGAACATCCCCCTCATTATAAGTCAAAGGTCAACTCGTTAGAAGCTCGTTCGAACGACCTGGGCAGGTCTTCTAACGAGAGGCCAGTTTCGAGCCCAGATTTTTCCCAAATTCGTTTTTCCAACTTTTCTTCACCTCTAATCACATTCAAACATCAATCCAACAATTGTTCAAGGTTTCTAATCATTCCTAAACATACTTAGATCATATAATAACATGTTTATGGGGTTAATTCATCCTAATCATCACCCAATTATCAAGTCTCTACATTTTTCCCCAATCTCAAGAACATGAACCCTAGAAATTTTTAAGATCATCAATGGTCATAATTGAATCCGTTTTTGTTTCATACAAGATACATTATCATCAGAATAATCACATAAATACAATTCTACATGCGATTCCTCATCAAAATGTAAGTTTCTAATTCCAATTTAATGGGTTTTCATCAATCTCTCAAAAATAATGAAATTTTCAGAAATGTCTAAGCATGGAAGAAACATTCAATGCAATTAACGTAATTAAACCACTTGCCTCTGATATATCTCTGAACTTGATGTTGAAGATTGAATTGTTCTCTCTCTCTCTCTCTCTGCAGAATTTCTCCTCTCTCTCTCTCTACAACTTCTTCTCTAAAGATGACAATGGTGGCTAGAGGTTGTCTTAGGAAACCCTAAACCTATTTCCAATAACCCCCGTAGCCCATTAAGTCAATTAGTGTAGTTAGTGGGTTTAGTGGGTAAAGGTTAAGTCAGATTTTAATTCCTAATTTTCGTGGGTTTTAATTCCCAAAATTCCAAAATTACCAAACTACCCTTTTATGTTGCCGGTATGGCCTAAAAATGCCCCGGGACTCAAACTAAACCCCCGGCTAGTGTTTTCTGACTATTTCGACCCTTCCGGACGCGTTGGCGCACTCAAAACGACCATACGATTAATAGAAATAAATTTCACTTTTTAATTAAAATAATTATATTCCTGACGCGACTGTCACACGCATCCCAACAAAATTTCCAAATTGTCGTATTTCAATTTCACGACAAATTTCATAATTCAATATTCATATATCGCCATATATACACATTAAAATCAAATAGTAACTCACATCTCGTTAATATTTTATCCTGATTAATTTCCAAATAATACACATTTAATTCAATTAATCCCATAAATAAATATCATAAACATACGGGGTATTACAACGCCTTATGGAGTTTTGTTTTAAGTTGGGTTAAGTGGCACGTTTTGCTACTACACGTGGTCACACGCACCCACACCTGACGCTCCATATGATTAAACGAGAGAGTTTGGACATATTAGGGAGAAGGTAAAGTTTTTTTATCAAGACTTCACATGATTTGATGGAGGTTTTTCATAGGATGTCACCACCTTTGGAAAACTCCACCGAACCTATAGGTTGAGGTCTAGACTTGTTTTCTAGAATAGGATCATTTTCATGATGATATTTTTTCCTATTTCTTGTATGTACCATTTTTGTATTTATATTTACCTTTTGGATATATTTAAAAAATATATATTTTTATTTTTGAAAAAAAAAATTGGAAAAATAAAAAAAGATTTTCATTTATTTTTGAGAAAAAATTGAAAAAGCCAAAAAGATTTTATTTTTATTAATTTTTTGAAAAATCCAAAAAGATTTTTGTACTTTGTTTTACACCGTATATGAATGGACATTTAGGATGACCGAGTGACACTTCATTCCATAACCATGTGACTATTTTATAGTGTTTTGATATATGTCATCATTTTACTTTTGTGCTTTATAATGTGTGGGGTCATTAAGATGTGATTTGAGATATCTACCTACATGTTTGACTTAAAATTGCCTTTAATGCACACTTGCACGAATTTGTTTGATTATTGTACTTGTCTATCACATATTGGTCAGAGTGTTTTCATCTCAATTCTGTCTTTAAAAAAAACCATATGCGATAAAACTTGACAATAAAAGTAGTACATGTAAGAACCGTTGCCCGTGAGGAATTTTTTTAATATGAAAAAAATGATGATTGAACACGGAAAAGGGTTGCAAGAGTGTAAAATTGACTCCTAGTGAAAGCCACCATTTGAAAAGAGCTCGAAAAAATGAAAGGCAATAATAAGATAAATATGCCAAAAATGGGCCACCTCAAAAGAAAAATAAAATGCATAATTATATATGAGGGAGTTTGGATGGAAAATAAATCAACGGGTTTGCACGTCCTAACAATGTATTGAAAAATCATCACAAAGTTTTAGACGTTATTGGTGTGAGAATCACTTTTGACTTTGATGTGTTGATGGATTGAGTCGATGTCATTTAAATTCAACACTTTTAACATTTAAGGACGATTTTGAGTTCATTCATTAGGAGTATTCAGATTCATAGTGCACATATGTTATGCGTGATTGAATTTATTTTCCAATCGAATTTGTTCACAACCATTCTTTTTGTTTCCATGATTTGGTTATCTTAGTGTAAATTCATTGTGTGTCATTTTTTTGCAAAATTATTTTTGCGATTTTGATTAAAAAATTGAAAAATATAAAATCATTTGTGAACATCTTTGAGTATATCTTGATGATTGTAGGTGTTTGCCTTATTTATCGTGACAACTCCGTGCTTGATATGTTTATTCGTTTCCATGTTTATTTCAGACAAATAAAAAGGGGGAGAATGAAATATGGGGGAGTGTTTGCATTATGGGGGAGATTTGGGATTTCATATATGCTTTTGATGTGTTTTTAATTTATGTTTATCTCATTTCAAACTCGATACATCATGAAGGTATTGCATTGTCTCATGTGTGTAGTTACAAATTTTGATGGTTATTGGATTGCACACCTGGATGACAAAAGCTTGAAAATTTGATGTTGAATATTTTTGACGAAAGGTTGAAGACTTATATTTTTAGTACCTTTTTAGTTTTGGGTTCATAGGAGGGTATTAGATTTTTATAGGCATTTTGATTTGATAAATTAGATGTTTTTATTTTGTACCAGCATAGACATAGGGGGAGATTCGTAAGGACATGTTTTATAAGTCTTGTTCACAATTGAGTATGTCTTATATGGCTACAACCGTCGAAGAACAAGTTCAAGTTTGAAGATACATGTAGATAGATCCGGATATCAAAGTTCATCAATAATAAAGCATCCACGAGATGAGTTGTGGTAAGACTGTGTTTTGGATACTTAACGGTTCATTTAAGAGTATTGGGATATTGTTCTAAAAAAACTTCTAAGTGTTGAGGCGTCATTTTTCATCAAATGAAATTTTTTTAAATGTCGAGGCGGACATTTTTTTTACGAAATAGAAAAATCAATTTTTAACTAATTTCGTTTGAGAAACTTACCTGTCTCGTTCGAGCGACATCCTGATGTTGCGCGAAGCTCATTCGAGCGACACATGTCCTCATTCGAGTGATAGCCTAATCTCGTTTAAACGATCTTCCAACTTAAGTTTTATACATAAAGGGCATTAAACAAGTCCTTTTCCTTAAGAAGACCTGACATTTTACAGAACACGTTAACTGCAATCTATAGAATTCTGTAGTCTTCTTCTTTTAATTTAACTTCGTTTTCAATTCACACCATCCCACTCTTTTATGTTAATTATTTTACAACCAGAAATACGTTTTGCTGAAGTTTTCTCTTGTAGGGAGGATAACCTACTGCTGATTAGGTGTCGCTTGAGGGAGGTACTGAGCCGACGTGACTGCGTGTCAGTGCTTGTGGGTGTTCCTAGCTAATTCGGACTGCGTGTTCATGTGGACTGCAGAGGTTTTTCCATTACTAACTCTAGACTACGTGTCTATGTGATTGCTCTATGGAGTGATAATTGGGTATTTCATAGTAATCATTGTAAGTATTATAGTGAAATAAAAGGTTTTACCCGAAAGGTTTTTTGTCCTAAAATCTGTCTGTTAACAATTTATTTGTGATGGTTTGACACACACACACACACACGTAGTTGCATGTTTAGGGGCTGAATAAATTTGATTAAAAGTTGAGTCCAATTAAATAAGTTTAAATTGGGAATTTGCGTGCTTATTGAAATCGGTATCACACGTACATTTTACAAATTGGTATCAAAGCTTATTTAAGCGATCACCACTTTACAAATTCTACATCTATAACAATTTATAAAAATAACTTTGGAGTAGTAGCAGAATCAATTGAATATATTTAATGGCAAAAGAAAATGAGAATGGCAGTAATGAAGCAGTGTAAATAAGCATTTTCATGATATAACTAAAATAAGAAATATCAAATTAGAGCGGTTAAGGTCGTGGATAGTTTTTAAAACAAGATAAACCACAATTATCTGCTAAAGAGGCTTATGATTAATATCAATACATATGATAATCATGAACTATAAAATTTGAGATAATAGTAATATTAACCATAATAATATTACTGAACCCAAACTCTGAATAGAAGAATTCATATGTTAAGTAAAACTAGGCTCTTTGTATGTTGGCCAGAAATAATTCATAAAATCTGCCAAAAGGATATTGTCTTCAATTGAACTTTTCATAATAACAGAATAATTTTGTTAAGCGACGTGAATGATCTTTAATCTTCAAAGGTCCATTTAAGATAATGATCGTGCCTCACTTAAACGTATTAAGCCTATATGACTTGAATGACTCAGTGACTCAAATATTTTTGTCACGGGATGTAGCTAACTAATATATATTATGAAATTGTATTTCCACATACATTTAGTGAGACAGCTATGAGGGTATGCTGAAAATGAAATTAAGATATAGAAAATTAGGGTTTTGTTGAAAATGAGGGTAAATAATTGTTGATGTAAAAAATTAGATTAAATCTAATTATTTAATCACAGATAAAATAAAATGAGACAAATAAATTTTAAAGTGGTTCAGCCTTATACGAATGGCCCACGTCCACTGTTTCTATTATTGCTGACTGTTTGGGAATTATTGATTACAAGTTTCGTCAAGAAATTCCCGGTCCCCTTCCAATGAGGATGATACAATGTATTTATAACCCTCAAGCTGTAAATGTGAAAGGGTAATACATAGATGTCCATCAGGCGTGTACATCTGTATGATAATAATAAGCATTTAATGCGCAGTTAATCTGTTGGTTATCCTGCTATTAATGCTCTGTTCGAGGTGCAGCTCGGACCGCCTAAGTAGCTCGGTACTCATAAGTTTCTCGGTGTATTAAAGTTCCTCGGAGAACTCTTATTGGTCGGAGCGTCTGAGTTGATCGGGGAAGTAGAGTTCTTCGTTGCAGTATGGTTCCTCGGAGAGCATCTATTGGTCGGAGTATCTGAGTGGGTCAAGGTGTTGTTCGGAAGTGTTTGTTATTGCCACGCAGATTGCCACATGTCTTCACTCAATTAAGCCATGTCAGCAGACTAAATTTGGTATCAACAGAAGCCCCCAATGTTTCATAGTTCGAAATTTGAGGAGTGTGGAACATTCTTTCTCGAAATATGGCGGTTTTAAATGGTCATCCTGAAATTTAGGAGTATTTTCCTTTGTATTTATTTCTCCTTCCAAATTCGTAGAATCGTACTTTTTGAATTTTTATGACCGCTTCGATTCCCGCGCCCTTTTTGTCTTTTTAGCCGCTGGTAACGTAACCGTCTCTTTTTGTAATCATTATCTTTACCCATTCCCAAGACAGGGTATTTAAGCATTGCAGAAAATCCCCTCGTCTTCTACTTTTAAAATTTGTCTCTTTGAGTTTTCCATTGTCTCTCTCTCCTGTGCGTTCATCCCTTTCATCATTCGTTGTCAACAAACTCATCCTTTTTCCTATAAGATCTTCTTCTTTCTCTTTGATTTCCTTTACTCATCATGGTTTACCCTGTAGAGTCGCTTGATAAATTTCGTTCTGATTTCTATATTCCTTCATGGGTTATTTTGGAGGAACTTTCTGATCCTTCAAATTATTTTCGTTTGGCTGAGGGACATTGGTTCCTCAGTCTCTTTGTTGCTGAATGTGGCTTTTCTTTTCCCCCAAACCCTTTACATCTGGAATTCTATCAATATTTTGACGTGGTTCCTGCAAGAATAGCCCCCAATACGTGGAGAATAGTTAACTGAGTTCATAGATTAAATCAAATTCATGGAACTCGTATAGGAATTCCAGAAAATATGTTCTGTTATAGATGGGTTATTGGTGACAATACTTTTTATCTAAAAACTAGGTTTTTAAATAGGGCTTTAGTGGTCAATCTCCCAGATGCCAATAGGGACTACTTCGAGCACGGGGTTGTTATGAAAAATTGGCAACACCCTCCATTGACTGGAAATGATGTGTACCAGGGTCCTAGATGTCCTTCCTATGGCAATGGGATAGGTTGTTTTAATTTTATTTTTTGAAATTATGCTTCCTTTGTGTTTGATAAAATGTGTCACTGATATTTTAATTTTCATTTATTTGCAGTTGACAGCAAAAGAAAGTCTCCAAAAGAGACAGAAGTTAATTTAAAACATCTAAAACTTATCTGGAGTTTGCATCAGACTGTTGCTGACGAGCATATCAGGTCAGCTTCATATTTGTTGCAGTATAAGAGTTACACCTCATCTTTTACTGCTCGTCCGGTGATAAGTGAGGTAGAACCAGTACCTGCTTCTGCAAGTTCTTCACCTGAGTCTCATATCCCTCTGAGTGAAAGAATGAAGAAAAAAAGATCTCCTGCTATCTTCGAGAAATCTGCCTTTGTTGCTGGAGAGGCAAAAAGAAGTAAACATGATGTTCCAGCAGAGGGGACAAAGAAGATTGATGCACCCCTTGCAGCTACTACTACGAAGGTTTCCGAGAAGCCCCCAGTGGCTCCGAGAAAGGCCGCTGTTCCAAGCGAGGTGATTGTTATCTCTCCGACTAAGACCACATCGTTAGTCGAGACCATTCCTGTTCCCTCGAGGAAGCTAAAGAAGAGCTCCTCGGTCAATTTGGCTGAATCCATCTCTCAGCCCCCGATTATTGGAAGTGGTGTTCCCACTTTTGTTGCCCCCAGCTCTGCCATGAGCTCGGTGAAGTCTTGGATCATTCCCTAGATCCAAGGTATAGAAGAAAATCTTTCTCAGGACATGGTTACCTCATTAGCTGCTCGTCATATAGCTTCTGTAAGTATCATTGTCCTCAACTTTCATTTTTTCCCTTGTTACATCTGTGTGTTGACTTGATATCATTTTCTTTTCTCAGTTGGTGACCTGTTTTAATACCATTTTACATAAAGATGAAGCTATTAAAGCTTCAAGCTCCTCATCTGGTGTAGAGGAAGCTTTGGTGGGCCTAACGCAGTCTTTGAAAGATTCTCGTCAGAAGTATGATGATGATAAGGCTATTTGGGAGGAGAAACTTCATTCCACCGAGCAGGAGAGAAACCAAGCTATTGAAGTCTCCAAAGGTTTGGAGAAGAACATAAAAAGCTTGGAAGAGAAGAATAAAGAGCTCAATGAGAAGCTCAAAAATGATGGGGAGCTCGAAAGTAAGCTCAAAAATGCTGAAGAAGAATTGGACCGACTTCGTGAAGTAGGTCGTCAAAAGGAAGAAATAGAGAATAAGCTGAAGGCTGCCGAGGATCTTCTTTCCGAGAAGCTTTCCTTGGAGAAAACGAAAAGGAAGTTGGCTATAAAAAAGCCTTTCAGCACTTGCTGGGATAAGGGGTGGAATAAAGGTCTGGCTGCCATGATGTCGTAGGTGGAATATGGTAGCCACAAATACTTTAGGGATGGCTGGGTCGCTGCTCTGCAAGAGATGAAGGTCGATGAAAATTCTGACCTGTTTCAGCGACACATATCGGGCCCCCCTTCAACTCCTGAAGAAGAAAAAGAGGACTAAGCTGCCTCTGATGAGTCCTCCATGGTGATGGGAGATCAAATTCCTCATTCCCCAGCTATCCAGTCCACCAACGAGCAACTACAACCATCCATTGTTTCAAATGAGCGACTTCCAGCACTCCCCGAGCAACTATCTGTTCCATCCGAGCAACCTACCTCCTCGTCCCATCCTCCTGAGAAAGTTTTGGGAGACAAGGAAAAGGTGTAGAGTTGTTCGGATTTTTCTCTCTGTTTATTTTTTCTTTATCAAATGTAACTCTGAATTTTGTACTTCTCCTTTATGATGTAATAAAATTTGAAGTTTCGCCTATTCATACTGTTGTTTCTCTTCTTTATGCTCTGTTTGAACTCTTATTGATTCTTGCTTTCTCTCCCTTTACTAGTTTATGGCCAGGATGGAGTTATTGTCTGCTCATGATACAAAATTATTGAGGCAATGCAATGAGTACTTCAAAGCTGGTCATACAGATATGAGTGCAACACAAATCGTTGACATCCTCGGTCAAGGTGCTTCATAGCAAGCAATTTTAGCCTACCAGTATTTGAAGTGCCTACTTGACCGTGCAGTGGCTAACAATGTAGCATATTATGAAATGATTGAAGATCTCGAAGGGACTCTTGAAGATCTTCAACAACAATATAAGGAATCTACAACCCTTTTGCACGAAGGATATGAGAAGAAGTATCAGCAACTCAGTGCTGATAAGGGATACGATAAACTATTTGTTGCTTACGATGTGAGGGAGATAACTTTAAAGGGTGAGGTCGAAGAGCACAGACAGGTAACTGAGTTGTTAGAGCAGGAAAATAATAACCTGCAAAGAGAGGTGTCTCAGTTGAAGTCTGCAGCTTCCACCTCAAACGCTTTGGTCCCTGTGAACGACGAGGGATTCTCTTTCTTGGAGATCAAAAACGCCAACCTGGGGGATGAATTAGAAACCTTGAGGAGAGCTGGCCCTTCTACATCTCCTCGGGGACGAGTAAGAGCTCATCGGATTACTGTCAAGGAACAGAGAACTCAATCTGCTCTGGAGAACCAGGCCTTCCAACTGATGGCAAAGAACCAGGCATTGGCTGAGATGTCTAAGAAGATCAGGAATCTGGACGAGCAGCTTTCTGCACAGAAGTCTATCTTGGAGAATAAATAACTCTTTATAAAAAGTCTTCACGAGCAGTTGGAAAGGTTGACTTATCAGTTCCACAAGCAGCCCAGAGAATTTTGGATGGCTGGATACAATGAGGCTCTTTACCATTTGGATGATCGGATCCAAAATGCGAATAATGAAGGTTACAAACAAGGGTGGTTGAATGCCCTGGGTGTGCTACAACTGGAACAAGGTCACTACTTGTGGGATTATCATAATCCTGGGTTGCTTGACTTGCCAGTGCCACCCTTTAAACTCGACATGAGCTGGATCCCTGCCCGGGCAATCCCTCAGTGTTTGATTTCCAAATACCTTGGCGATTATAGTCTCCATTCCAATGCTGAAATATCTCGCCCCGAGCACCTACTTGATCGACCATCTGTGATGAACATCAGGATGCTTAAAGATCTTAATTTCATAAACTCCCCTTATGCTTTAGACGATCCTCCTGCTGGCGAGGAACCTGTTTCAAAAGCAGAGGGGAAGAAACCAATAGAATAGGAATCTTGATGTAATAATTAATTTGTATTTGATTCTCAATGTATTCTGTTTTTGGATTTAATGAAAGACTTTTATTTTTGTTCGCAATCTTGATTGCCATTGCCTTGTGGTTGTAAACACTTTATATATATATATATATATATATATATATATATATATATATATATATATATATATATATATATGTTAAAAAGATAACAACATTATGTTATTTGTCGATCAACTTAGAGTTGATTAAAACTTAATGTCGACTAGTTTGAATTTGTGGTAATCATTTGACAACTAACCAAACTTAATGATGTTTTGTTTCTCGACCAACTTGGTAGTAATTTAAAAAGTCACGAGTATCAAAAATTTTGCTCGATCACTTTTCGACCAACCAAGGTCGGTAAATTTTCCTTCTCGACCAACTACAGTTAGTGGGTTTTTATTCCCGATCAACCATAGTTAGTGGGTTTTTTCTTACCGACCAACTTTGGCACTTTTTGGAATAGTTTTTCTTCCTAACCAACCTTAGGTGGCATTTTTAGGAATATTTTTTCTTCCTAACCAACCTTAGTTGGCATTTTTAGGAATAGTTTTACTTCCTAACCAACCTTAGTTGGCATTTTTAGGAATAGTTTTACTTCCTAACCAACCTTAGTTGGCATTTTTAGGAATAGTTTTTCTTCCTAACCAACCTTAGTTGGCATTTTTAGGAATAGTTTTACTTCCTAACCAACCTTAGTTGGCATTTTTAGGAACAGTTTTACTTCCTAACCAACCTTAGTTGGCATTTTTAGGAATAGTTTTACTTCCTAACCAAACTTAGTTGGCATTTTTAGGAATAATTTTGAGTAGTCTGAGTTTTGCTGAGTAGTGTGTAGCACTAGTATTCCGCAAAAAATTTCCAACAAAAGGAGAGAACTGGGCAGAACATTGTCACTTTATTCATACTGACGAAAATGTATTACATGAGAGCTTACATCACTGATAATACTTTCGCAAGTGTTCTGCATTCCATGCATTCTTAAACTCCTGCCCTTCTAAAGTTGATATTCTATAGGTTCCTAGTCGAACAACTTCTGTAACTCGGTAAGGTCCATTCCAATTTGCTTCCAATTTGTTGTGCTTTTGAATCACTTTATTTAGCACATAGTCTCCTTCTTTCAGGTCGCACTTCTTTACTCTCTTGTTGTAGAATAAAGCTATTCGTTGTTGGTAAGCAGCATTCCTGATGGCTGATTCTTCTCTAACTTCCTCGAGCATGTCTAAATCCAATCTTCTCATTAAATCGCTGACAGGGGAATTGAAATTTAGTACTCTATGTGTGAGGAGACCCAACTCGGCAGGTATAACGGCTTCACTTCCAAATGCCAGCATATTCGGAGATTCCCCTGTTGCTGCTCGGGGAGTAGTTCGATAAGCCCATAGTACTGATTGTAGCTCGTTGATACAATTTTCTTTCGCGTCATTCAGTCTTTTCTTCAAGTCATTCAGTAGCATTTTGTTTGTTACTTCAGTTTGTCCATTGATTTGGGGATGGCCTGGTGCCGAGTGGATCTTTAAAATATTTGACTGATGACAATAGGAAGCGAACTCCTCGTTGTCAAATTGTGTTCCATGGTCGGTAATGAATGCATGGGGAAGACCATATCTACAGATGATATTTTTCTAAATAAATTGATGCACCTTCTCGTACGTCATGTCGACAAGAGGCTCAGCTTCTACCCACTTAGTAAAATAATCCACTGCGACGACGGGATATTTAAATCTTCCTCTGGTCATTGGAAGTGGTCCGACCAAGTTAATTCCCCACATAGCAAATGGCCAAGGGGAAGTAATGGGTATTAATAACACTTGGGTAGTTCTTCGGATAGTGGAGAAGCGTTGACACTTGTCACATTTCTTGGCATAGGCTATACAATCAGTCCTCATCGTTGGCCAGTAATATCCTTGCATCATAACCCTTTGCAAAAGAGTCCGAGCTTCTACATGGGCTCCACAGGACCCTTCATGGATCTCTTCAATCAAGTCTTTCACCTCGGTGGGATGCACACATCTTTGAAAACCTGCTATAATTCCTCGTCTGTACAGAATACTATTATTCAGTACATAACGAGCAGCTTTAAACTTCAGTTTTTTGGCTGCAAGTTTGTCAGTTGGTAATTCCCCCTCCTCAATATATGCCCTAATGGAATCCATCCAAGATGGTCCTAAATTAAGGGTAATAAAATTCGTCGTCAAATCTTTATTTATACTCCGACCTGCTAAAACTTCAATTGGGATTGTTCTTCGTAGCTCGGTACGAGTAGGTGATGTTAATCAAGCTAAGGCGTCGGCCCTCGCATTCTCCATTCTTGGTATTCTGACCAGCTGAATAGCAGCAAATTCTGATACTAACTCCCTTGCCTTTGCATGATACCTGATCATTAATTCTCCTTTGGTTGCATATACTCCCATCATTTGATTTATGATCAATTGCGAGTCACTGAAGACAATAACCTGCTCTTCCCCCATGGTTTTTGCCAAACTAAGACCTGCAATCATGGCTTCATATTCAGCCTCATTATTCGAAGCTTTGAATTGGAAGCGTAGGGCATATTCCATGTCGACCTCATCTGGACTATTAAGAACAATCCCTTCCCCACAGCCTGTTGTGCAAGATGATCCATCCACATATAAACTCCATATAGGTAACTCGTCTTCAAATTTCTGATCTGACAGAGTTCCTCGGTGGAAAATTTGTTTCTTCCTTTCACCCTCTCCTAATATTTCTTGATGTTCGTCGATCATCACTTCTTGCCCTTTTACCAACCTAAGTTGGTCTAGGCTTGAGTTTGATGATCCTGTAACATCCACAGGTTGATCGGTGAGCAGATTTTTCTCCTCGGTGGTATCAGGATAGGTGAACTCTGCTATAAAATCTGCTACTGCTTACCCTTTAAGCGATGATCTGGGTTCATAAATTATGTCATATTCACCGAGCTCTATTGCCCAATACATCAATCTTCCTGATTTTTTTGGTTTATGAAGAGCTTGCCTCAATGGCATATCGGTATATACGACTATAGTATGAGCCTGGAAGTATGGCTTCATTCTTCTACTTGCCTCGATCAATGCTAGTGCCAATTTTTCCAGCTTTGGATATCTGATCCCTGCTCCTCGGAAGGCTTTGCTTGTGTAATAAATCAGTTTTTGCACTCCATTCTCCACTCTTATTAATGCTGAGCTAACTGCATTCTCTGACACTACCAGATACAAGTACAATTTTTCTCCCATCACTGGCCTGGACAATAGTGGAGGTGCTCCCAGATATTTCTTCAAGTCTTGAAAAGCCTTCTCACATTCATCATTCCACTCAAAAGTCTTTTGGAGCATTTTGAAGAATGGAAGACATCTATCAGTTGCTCGCGATACAAATCTGTTGAGTGCTGCTACTCGTCCTGTAAGACTTTGCACTTCTTTCTTCGTCGTTGGAGATCGCAGCTCTAACAGAGCTTTGATCTTTTCAGGGTTTTCTTCAATGCCTCGTTGATTGACAATGTACCCGAGAAACATGCCTTCTCCTACTCCAAATATGCACTTCGTCGGGTTCAGCTTCATTTGATATTTATCTAGTTGATCAAAGGTCTGGCCTAAGTCAAATAGATGATCAGCAGCTTTCTTACTCTTTGTCAGCATATCATCAACATAGACTTCCATATTGTAACTGATTTGTTCTGCAAACACCTTGTTCATCACCCGCTGATATGTTGCACCTGCATTTTTTAAACCAAAAGGCATAACATTATAACAGTAAGTTCCCCTAGGGGTAATGAAAGAAGTACTCTCCCTGTCTTCATATTTCACCTTAATCTGGTTGTATCCAGAATAAGCATCCATGAAGCTCAACAACTCGTGTCCCGAGGTAGCATGTACTAATTGATCAATTCGGGGCAAGGGAAAGTGATCCTTTGGGCATGCTTTGTTGATATCGGTGAAATCTACACACATCCTCCATTTGTTGTTCTTTTTCTTTACCATCACCACATTTGCTAACCAGTATGGATATTTAACATCTTCAATAAAGCAAGCTTTCTGGAGCTTCTCGACCTCTTCTTGTATAGCTTGATTCTTCTCCGGATTGAATACTCTTCTTCTCTGCTTTACTGGCTTGATCTCCTTATTCACGTTGAGTTCGTGACATAAAAAATTTGGGTTTATTCTGGGCATATCCTCATGACTCCATGCAAAAGTTTTCTTTCTGCTCCTTAGGAAAGTTATCAATTTATGTTTTAGTGAGGTATCCAATGACGAACCTATTTGAGTTGTTCGTTCAGGGTGCTCGCCGTCTAGAATGATGTTTTCAGTAGCTTCCACCACCTGGCCTTTCACGAGTTGGGACTCATCTCTAGGATCCAATGTTTCAATTTCTGCACCTTCCTCCACTTGATAGGTAGTAGTCTTTTTCCTTGATTCCTCCAGTTCCTCTTGCTCGGTAGATGAATATTAACATTCCCGAGCTACTTTTTGATCACCCTTTACAACTCCTACTCCAAAATTTGTTTGAAATTTTAGGCATTGATGTACCGTAGATGGCACGGCCTCGAACTTCTTCAATCCTACCCTTCCCGTGATGATATTGTAGGATGATTGACCATTTTTATCCATCACGAAGAAGCGTATTCTTTCTGTTCGACAAGCAGGCCATGTACCAATGAATATATCCAATTTAATCGTCCCAAGTGGAAAAACTTTCTCGCCAGCAAAACCGATGAGGGGTCTATGATAAAGCTCCAGTTGAGATAGCTTTAGATTTAAACTGTCGAAGCACGAGTAGAACATAATGTCTGCCGAGCTACCATTGTCTACCTGTACTCTTGAAATCATTACTTCCTTCATCCTCATTTTGATCACCAATGGGTCATCATGAGGATATACAACACCTGCGAGGTCGTTCTTTGAGAAACCAATGACCAATTTCTCTTTGTTTACTTTTCTCGGGATATCCTCCTCAGCTAGATTTATTCGTTGAATGTATGAGCAAGCTTGAGCCTCACAGAGGTAAGCTTTTTTCTCTGCAGTAAGGTCTCCTCCTCCTGCATCTCCACCTGTAATAACAATACAATCAAATGACCCAAAGCGTATTGAAAATACCTCATGTTCTGACTATCTTGGTCTCTTCGGAAGATCGGGGTCGTCTTCTGTATCAACTTCATGGTCTCTTTTCTTGTTCTCCTCTGCTCGACGAGGAGATCTAAACCTCTCTCTTATTCGGTCGCTGTTTCTTCTTTCATTTCTACGATCAACATACTCTGCCAATTTTCCTCGTCTAATAAGTGTTTCAATCTCATTCTGAAGAGCTATGCAATTTTTGGTCATATGGCCATGATCTTTGTGAAAATCGCAATATTTTGCCTTATTCCTCCTGTCAGGGTCTGCCTTCATTTTCTCTGGCCAGTTTAATTCCTCGTTGTTCTTGATTTCTTCTAGAACATGGCTGATGTCTATCTTCAAAGGAGTGTAATTATCAAATTTCTTCAATACCTCCCATGACGAACTTGTTTTTGATTGTTTGTCACCACCATTGTTCTTATGCTCTTTCTTCTTAACTTTATCACCTTCCACCTTGGTTTCTTTGGCGTCCATATTCTTCTTCGCATCCATAGCCTCCTCGGCATTCATGATCTTGGCCGCTTTTGCCATCAGTTCTGACATGGTTCTGGGTGGATCTTTGGCCAAAGTGTAGTAGAACTTGTTGGGCAGCAGCCCACTCATCAAGGCAGTAATCGCTGTCTTTTCTTCATAATCAATGACTTCGAGTTTCTCGTTATTAAAACGAGTTATATAATCTCTGGTACTCTCACCAGCTTTCTGTCTAACACTTAACAAATGCGCTACTCGTTTAACTGGCTTTGCCCCAAAACAGAAATTTCCAATGAATAACTCGGCCAGTTGAACGAAAGTTGAGATCTTACCCCGAGGAAGATTATTGTACCATATTTGAGCAGATCTGGTAAGAGTTCCTGAGAATTCTCTGCATCTCATCTCATATGGAACAGCATAGATGTCGGCTGCAGCTTGGTATTGTTTTACATGAAGAACAGGGTCGGTCTTTCCATCATATTTGGGAGTCACAATAGGTGCTTTGAATTTTGACGATGTGGGAAAATCCACAATGGCCTGGTCAAAGGGTGTCCCTTGAATAAAAGTTTGTTGTAGGGGGTTCTTGGCCTTAACTATTTCCCCTAGTCTGTCTTCCAGCCTTTGAATAGAGCCTTTCCACGCATCATTTCCTTCCTCGAGCCTGTTAGTTCGAGCAACTGATCGCGTTGAGGTGGCTTCCTATGATTTATCTTGACAAGCAGCTGGTCGCGACTGGGCAGATCCTTCCCTTAAATCTAATGATCATCGAAAGCTCCTCGACGCATCCTTAGGAGGACTTTTGTTCCTCCTAGGACCTAATCGATCAAAAGGAGATACCCTGCTTAACCTTTCTATCGCACTAGTCCTTTCTGGAGAGAGAGTGATACGTTGTTCAGTATCTGTGGCTCGTACTGACGAAGTTCGTCCAGGTTGATAAGAAAAATCTTCAGACTCCTCAGTACGATATGAATCGGTATGCCTAGTACGCGAAGAAAGTAAACGGGTATTTCTTTGAACACTTCGATGTCCTGAATGGGTCGGTACTCCGCCATGAAGGGTTTGTATGAGTTATCGCATAGTTTCTTGCATGGCTGTCTGGCCCTGTGCCAGATTTGTCATTGTTCCAGCCAAATCTGGAACGTTTGCCGGAGCAGATGGATTTGGAAGGCTTCCAGCATTTCGATTGCTGGGATCTGGATTATCAGCCATTTGTAATGAATTGTTTTTTATGAAAAATGATATTACAAGTCGTTTCCCACAGACGGCGCCAATCTGTTGATGTAAAAAATTCGATTATATCTAATTATTTAATCACAGATAAAATAAAATGAGACAAAGAAATTTTAAAGTGGTTCAGCCTTATATGTATATATCCCCATCACCGTTTGTAGTATACTCTCCATACTTCATCGTAGACTTAACTTTCACAAAACTAGTATAGGCTCCCTCATTGGTATTGTACTCCCTTTACTCATCGTGAAAATAAAAATGAAATGATTGCCTCTCTCCATAATATACTAATTGATACTCATGCATTTTTGCACACTACATCACCAAGAGCATGTTAATATTATCAAAAATTTTGTCTCATACTGGGGGCTCAATTTATGATGGGTGCTGGTCCTGCGGGGCGCAGTTAACCTAAGTGATATGACTCTCACCTTCAATTGGCCTTGTACCTTCAACGTATATCGAATGATTACCCCCTGGTATCGCTTGACTGAACTCATAATGGGAGGTATATATTAGGGAAATCATTCACGTACGTTGAGTATATTGAATTCCCTCTCACACGTACAATCCCCATGACTTATATTATGAGGAAATTCACGTACACTCAGGTATATCAAATGGCTTGTCCACATGTATCGATTAATGATGGACCTCATAGGAAAGGGGTGTATCATGGAAGTCATGCCAAAGGGGAGAACCCTTCCACTAGCCCAACAAATGCATAAACCTTATATAGGCGTTAATCCTAGGGCACTCATATTTAATTTGCCAATTACCATGTGAAACTCTACTGATAATTTCAGGTCAGAATAACGCTCAGATATTCGTGTTATTTTGCCTTTTTTTAAATAGGACCCTGTTAGTGAGTTTGAAAATAGTTCAAATCGTGTCTTATACTTTTAAACCCCATTTTCTCAGGCTCGGGTCCTTTCAGACATATTTTTTTCATTTAGGAAAACCTAACACAAGTTAAAACTTAATAATAATAATCATGATGAGTTTCCTTTCCCTTTTCCCTCCTTTTTTAGAAACCAGAAATACCAAAAACATTTTTCTCCTCTTTGCAAAATACCAAGAAAAAATTCCCTACTTTTAAAAATAAATTCAAACTGTTTTCTCTCTCAGGTCAATCACATACCCGACTTTGCCTGGTTCCGTATTGGATTCGGTCTTCTATGAAACTGCCCCAAAGCTCCTTTGCTTCTTCTGCTACTTTGACCGAATTTGGGATCTACCTATATGTGTTCTACATGGAGAACACCGACCAAAAATTGAATGTGAAGATCGATCTGATGGTCATCGTAGCCCAACTCAGCACTAAGATTGCGAACCTTCAAATTAAGGTCCAAGAAATGCAGTGAAACCGAGCCTAGATATTTGAAGAGACCGAAGTCATCTTTCCTCATGCTATGGGTCCACCCGCTCTATTTAGGTCCCAAAAGAAAACCAACATGTACCATGTGCCCCACCTACAAATGGTCCACCACTAGCTTAACTCCCGATTACGAATCTTGACTAGCCAGGGGCTAATATGCAAATACCCATGATCCCAAAGAGGACGAACTAAAAAACATCAAATCAGACCTTAGACCACTATCAAAGACATTCAACTAAGTTAATATATTCAAAATATACATGGACTACACCCATATGTCTCCTAAACTTCCAAATAAGTTCAAGATGCCATGTATCAAGAAGTTTGGTGGATGTGGATGCTTGACTGTACACTTTCGAAGATATCACCGAGCCATGACCCTCCTTGGTGACTCTGAACAGATAATGACCCAGATAATTCAGCATGCCTTAAAAGAAAGTACCCTCTGATGGTTCTATTCCTCAAAGAATACAGTATCCATAGTTGGGATGATGTCGCCTGAGAATTCATGTCTCAGTACAAGTTCAATATGGAATTAGAGATCACGCATCGAGACTAAGAGCATTTTAAGCAATATCCCGGGGAATTAATCAGTAGTTTTATTGGAAGGTGGCGATATAAAGATTCATTCATAACCAACAAGCCGTTCGAGGAGGAATAAGTCATCATTATGAAGAAGAACTTCTTGCCTCATATTCTAGTGTTTATGAAAGGACAATATTACATGCACTTTTGAGCCCTCCGAGAGGCTGGTGTGAAAATAGAGGAAGGTGTCACCAAAGTGGAATTTGAATCGAAGAATATCACCAGACCCTTCACCCACCAAAAGTATAAGAAGCATGGTAGTGCTATATTCTAAACAATTAACAACATTTTACATGCCGCTAACTCTTAGGCATAAAAAAATAGCCCTAATTCCGCTAGGAAAAAGTACATAAACTCCATGATCCTTTATCCAAAGTCTAGCAGGTCCTGTTAAGCTGAAATCTCATTAAACCCTTGGACCTTCATCCATTAACTAATCCAGTCCATAAAAACTTCAATCTCGATGCCCATTGTGACTTCCACCAATTCGTCATTCATACCACTGACTAGTGCTATCACCTTAGGAATGTGATCCAAGAACTGATTGACTGGGGTATTATTGTCCCACCATCTAATCCTAAATCCAATACCTCTGAAACACACTTCGAGAACATAGAAATTCCATCTTCCTAGAAAATAACCTAGAATTTGAACCATCTACTCATATCGTTCCTAACAAAGCACCCATCCTCCCTACAGTCTCACCCAAACCTCTTAAAGTATGCTCATATTTTCTCCTACACCCTACATGCTTTGATGATCAAGATCTTTCACTCCTTACAAGGTCCTGTATTTCCATCCATACCTAGTCTCGGGGAGGCATGGAACTACCTGTTGTATTGAACTAAGTCTTAGAGTTCAGGCTAAAATTACCCATAGAGATGTCCCTTGATTATCAAAAATTGAGCGGCTTGTTCGTGGAAGCCAAAAAGTTGACTCGGGAATCAGAACAATGGATAGTGCATGGTAAATAAGTCAGTCTAGATGATGCGGTAGAGACCATAGCCGATATGTTTCACCAGATAGAGGAAAGTTGTATCATCTCTGAGTTGCTCACTACTTTTAAAATTTCAAGGACGGTTAGTCTCTTCACTCCTGCATTTCCCCAATGAGTGGGAAGACTTATACGATGAATCTATTGAGGTGGTTGAACGTATTGATTACTCTTGGAAAGAAAACATAGTCACTACCGGATGGGGGTGATATTGATAGCTCAGATAATGAATTGAGTTAGAAAAAATCCAATTTAGTTGCCAATATGTGTGGAATGATCTCTTTTGAGGATTTATTGGGAGAAATCAATAAGGTGTCCATTGAGCCCGAGGTAGATGAAGCCACATGGTTTTATTCTTCTCTGTCTTGGTGAACCACATGACTATATCAGGGTGGTACTGTAAAGATCCAATTCCTCGTGCAATTGGAATAAACAAAGTAAGTTAAGTGTCCGAAGAACTTCTAATGCCATAAATGACTGTTCAGCTCAAGAAAACCCAGTTAATATAACCCTATGGGGACTATTCATATCCTTTTGGTTGCACCAAAATAACTTAATAAAGATCCTCACAGTACCCATAGTTTCTCCCTTAATTACTCCTGAAGAAGCCATGAATATGGTTAGATCTCTGACCTTTTATAGACTCCTCTCATTTTCTAAAGAAGGAATACAAATGTTCGGCCCTGATCATAATTATGCTCTCAGTATCTCCATCGAAGTCTTAGGAAAGACATTCCTACTATCACTTATCGATAATGGATTTTCTTTCAATGCTTGTCTACTCAGAACCTTCAACCATTTGGGACTGAAAGTCGGTGATCTCACTCCCCCTTTTGTCGTCGTGCGCGCTTTTGACAACACAAACCGAGAAGTAATGGGTTCCATAAAATTTAGACTAAGGTATGACCCTATCAACCCTCTGATAGAATTACAAGCTATCGATATATCTACTAGCTTCAAGCTACTCCTTGGTCACATGTTGTGGTTCCACAACATTCGAGGAGTATCCTCTTTTCTCCATCAAAAACTAAAGTTTTTTTGCTAAAGATCAGGTTATCACCATTTTGGGGGATGACGATAGTGCAGACAATTTTAGCACCAACAACCCAATATTGGAGATCCAACATGGGACTAATGATTTATTTTATTCAGTTTCAAGATCGACCCACTCCCTATCTTAGTAGGGGATAACTTCAAATATTAGGTCTATCCATAGCACAACCCTCATGGCAATGTCAATGTGATTCAGATGTTCAAGAACATGCACTTCATGCCTGGAATGGGGCTAGGACGATGCTAACAAGAAATATTTAAACCCATAGTCCAAAAATAGCATTTCCCCTATATGACCTAGATTACAAACCTTCACCTACTGAACTCAAACCACTCCGTTGATCGAGACCGAAAAAAAGCTTGGAAGATGAAAAGACAGTTTTCAGAGACTTTTTAAATGGTAGATTTATCAAAGAGGGTGAAGATTTCCCCTTCTATGGATTCTTTGAACCGTGGTATGACCCTGTTGATAAGAAGATAAAATCGAGGTTGGAAATATTCTTTTAAGACAGTAACACTTGGACTGAAGACTGTAAACATGAGCTGAGATCTCTCGCCAAGAAAATAATGGAAATTACCAAAAACTCTAAGGAAAGTGACTTCTACTAATACTTCGGCTTGTAGACAATGGGACTTAGTCTTTGCACGATTTGCTCAGATGGTGCACCGTCTAACCTATTCGATAAGATCACAACTGCTGATATGCCTCTCCTTAACTAGAAAGACATAGCAGTCCAGCCTGCTCAAATTCAACCCAATCATATGATAGGGTCCAGACAATGTGAGATTAGGATAGGGTCCACCCTTAACAACCATAAGCGTGCACAATTTAAAAGACTAGTGAAAGAATTTGTGGAATTGTTCACATGGTCCTATGATGACATGCCCGACATTGACCCAGAAATAGCTAAGCATGAGATCCGACTTTCCCAAAATGCAAGCCAGTCAAGCAGAAGTTAAGCAAACTCCATATCGATTGGTAGCTCAAAGTCAAAGAGGAAGCGGTCAAACATTTGAACATAGGATTCATTTGCGTACTCGAATACCCAACATGGATCGCCAATATTGTCTCTGTGCTAAAGTCTCGAGGAACATTCCGCATGTGCATCGACTATTGAGATTTGAATGAAGCATCTCCAAAAGATTATTACCTATTACCCAACATCGATATTATGGAAGATAACACAACTAAACATGCCCTCAAATCATTTGTCGATTGATTCACCGGATATAATCGAATTAAGTTGCACCCTGACCATCAAGAGAAATGCCTTTGTCACCCTATGGGGAACTTTTTACACCACTATTTTGCTGTTAAGACTCAAGAACATCGGGATACCTACTAAAGGGTTGCCATAACCATACTGAATGATCTTATTTACAAGGATATCAAAGTCTGTTGATGACATGATCATTAAGTCTAAGTCTCGATAAGGTCATATTTCCACCCTCCAAAAGTTCTTCGAGCGGCTGCGACAATATCAAATGCGGTCAAATCCACAAAAGTGTGTTTTTAGCATCATGAAAGGAATTTTGTGCTTCATGGTCAGTAATAAGGGAATCATAGTGGACCCTATCAAGATGAAAGCCATACTTGAGATGCCACCACCAGGGATGGAGAAGGAATTCTGAGGATTCTTACTTAAATTATAGTGCATCGATCGGTTCATCAACCAACTGACCTCTATCTGCGAACCTATTTTCAAACTTCTCCGAAAGGATTCCACTAATGTCTTAAATGAGGCATTCCAAGAATCCTTTGACTAAATTAATAAATAGCTCACCCGACCTTCGGTTCTCATGCCTCCGCAGCTAAGTCTCCCCCTCCTCTTGTACTTCACCATCACAGATACCGCAACAAGAAATTTACTAGCCCAATACATTGAAGAATCCCATAAGTAAAGAGCCATTTATTATGACAATCAAACATTGGTTGGTTACTAAGTCAATTACATCGCTTTGGACAAATCTTGTGTCCCCCTGATCTAGGTCACGGAGAAGTTACGATACTATATGCTTTCCTTTCCCTTAAGACTAGTATCCCGAATAGATTCCATCAAATACCTTCTAGAAAAGCTCATTTTGTTTATCTATATGGACTATTGGTTTATTGTTACTAGCCAAATTCGATATTATATATGTCATGTAGAAAGATATGAAGGGGGAGTCATCTCCAAATACGTTGTTGATTTCCCCATGAAAGGAACCGATGTTTAGGTCTCTAAATTACCAGATGGAGATATTCTCTACACCTTTCAAGAACACCTTAGATGGAAAATGTTCCTTGATGGTGTTGCCAATAAGGAAGAATATAACATTGATGTACTCCTGATCACACCCCGTGATGACTTTTACACCCCCATTCCCATCAAATTAGACTTACCTTGCAACAACATCATGACTGAGTATGAGGAATGCACTGTAGCCCTCAAGATCACCCTTGAAAAATGAATCCAATGCCTAGACGTCTACGGGACTCTGCCCTCATCTTCGGCAAAATCCTTTGAAAATGGAAAGTCAAAGACGAGAAGATCCTACCCTTCCATGCCCACCTAAAAAGATAGCCTCCTAATTGCAAGATGTCACCTTACACTAACTTCCTCATATAAAGAATAGTTTAACTAACGCCCTTGCAATTGTGTCTTCCATGGTCGATATGCCTGAGGGAACAACAATGTCCCCTTTTTTGGTTCAGAAATAGTCTATGTACACTCGCTACTACCACATCGAGCTCATCACTGAGGAAGATTCTGGCATGGTTGAGCTATGGTACTACAACATTTGGAGCCTCCTCAAACACGATAGACATCCCTAAGATGCGAATAAGAAAGACCGTGCGACCCTTCACAAATTGGTTGCTCGATAATTCATCTACGACTTAGCACTTTTCCAGAGAAATTTTAATGGAACCCATTTGCATTGCATAGTAGGAGATGATATTAAAGTAATGATGCAGCAAATTCATAGTGGGGAATGAGGGCCCCACATGAATGATCATATTATTTTCAAGAAGGTTATTCGCTACGGGTATTATTAGACCACCATGGTTCAATATTGCAATGTCTATGTTCAAAGATGCCTCAAGTGCCAACAGTTTTCCAATCTCCAACACTTGCCTACTCAGGAATTATAAAATATGACCTTTCCCTGGCATCTGCCTGGGGCACATACATCGTAGGGAAAGTTACTCCCAAAGCTTCTAACGGTCACGAATTCATCCTAATTTCCATCGACTACTTCATTAAATGAGACAAAGCTAAGTCATATGAAGTGATGAATGCCAAGAAAGTGTTAAAATTCATCAAAAAGAACATCATATACCATTATGGCATTCCTCATGAGTTAGTATCAGATAATAGACTCGACTTCAAAGTCGAGGTCACACAACTGGTTGACCAGTACGGGATTCAGAGACAAAAATCTTCTTTCTATCGAACTCAAACCAATGGTGTTGTCAAAGTTACAAACAAAAGCCTCAAGACCATCAGCAATAAGATGATCAAAGTTATAGATATTAGGCTAAACAAATTCCATATGCCCTTAGGGGATACCTCTTATTCTTTGGTATACAACGTGGAAAGCGTCCTAGCTGTTGAGCTACAAATACCTTCCCTCCGAATCATGCTCGAAAGTAGGGTCACTGAAGAAGACTGGTATCGAAGAAACTTTGATGAGCTATCACTCTTGGATGAAAAGAAACTTAAGGCTCTTTACCATAGACAGGGATATCATCTTTGGATAGCATGATCATTCAACTTAAAATTTAAAGATCACATTGTCCAGAAGGGGCACCTTGCCCTCAAGGATATTTTAGAACTCAATTGGGACACCAGAGGGATATTCAAACCAAATTGGGGTGTCCCCTAAATTGGTGGCACCACTATGCTCACAAACCTTGACGGAGAAGAGATGGCGTGTCCAGTCAATCTGGACCATCTCAATAAATTCTACCCTTAGTCCAAAACCTCGACATGCTATGGCTCTTATCATCCCCCACATGTACTCTAAAAAACTTTAATTCCCCCAGCCCAGAACTACGAGGTACCTTATCCTCTCAAAAACATTTTTTTTTGAAAATGAAACTCACAAAAAATTTCAAAACCACATGAGGTACGTAAGCAGCCTATACACCATACATGAGCACAATCCCCTTCTTTTTCACAAAATGCTATTCTTTTTTAACCTCCATGAATGGCAGTCCATCTCATCATTCACATGAACATACAGGTGGTGTATGCATTAGCGATTGGTATAAATAATTCATATGTAAAACTCATTAAAAGGCAAAACAAAATGTGATCAAAATCATTTTTATTTTAAATAAAGGAATACAACCGTTACATGAAGTATCAATGAAAGGAGCTAAACTGATCACCCCATTTACACTGACAAAATAATCTTAAACAAACCTACCTAATCCCTACCAGCTTCAAAAAAATTATCCCTAATCCTACAGAAAACCCCGAAATTACCCAAAACACAAGTTATCCTAGCTCCATAAAATGTTACCCTAGCGTCATAGACACTGTCCTCAAGTACCAGACCATCTCTCTTTATCATCATTCCGTTCCCTCAGAGGTCCCCAAGTCTCCCACTCCAGGTTAACACTCTGTATGTGCACCATGAAGCGACACACCCTAAAACGTTTGGTCAAGACCACAACATCTTCCTCCATGATGTCGAAGGCAATAAGACACCTTTCCCCTGTCTCTTTCTCCATAATCTTCCCCACTACTCGCTTCTAAAACCACTTCAGGTAGTCCCCAAACACATGCCAAACCCGTTTTATAGATTGTTATGAACATGTAGACAGCTAGAGGCACTTCCACAAGGACCCAAATATCTTTCGCAATGATTCATTCATGTCCTCCACCGAGAAGAAGTTTGTTATGCAGGGAGGAATTATTTATTCCCACCCAACTTGGCGTAGAAGTCACTAAGGGAAATAAAAGGAAGTTTTATGGAGGCCAACCATCCGCACTTACGGTGATCACCTAGCTATAAAATAGGCTGTAAGTCTCTCCCTAATAGCACTGACCAACAAATACACTAGGGTCCGTGCTCCACAAATCATTTGACCCAATTCTTTATCGATGGGCTGAAACTGAAAAAAGTTCGGTTAAAGAAATTAAGCCCACCCACCATGGGATACTCAGGAGGGTCCAGATGAAAACTCTCTGCAAGCCACATAAACAATATCACTGGGCTCCCCTTTACAAAATAGGAACGTCCCTACTTCCAAGAATCGAGATCATTCAGGGTCTCCACCAGCACCACCGTGTAGGACTACCGTGAAAGACATCAATGTCGCTATCGCATCATCCGTCAAGTCCCCTGCAACTAGTAATAGCCTTGCAACTAGGCCCAAAGCAACATCTTCGGTCGATCCAACATCATCAAAGCCCCTGTAATGCACTGAAATACATAACTGTCGGAAGAGAAATAATACCTCCACTAACCAACGATTGAGCCTCCGAATCGTAAATATGGAGTAACTCAGCCAGAAATGCCTGCGAAGAATGAGAATAATTATCCATAGCCACCGCAATACTAGGGCTAACCCTCCACATTACTGAGAATTCCTCGTAGGTAGGACATACGTCATCCAGGACAAATTGGAAGACATGGTCCTCAAAGTAACAAATTGTACCACCCCTACTAATAAGTTCCAATATATGGCGTGATTGTGTAATAAAGAAACCCGACGTGAGGTGAAAGTATCATAGTCAAAATTGTAGAGGCACATGGACTCTTAAGACTTTAAGATAAGAAGAGAATTCTTCGTACATTGGAAGATCTATTTGCAAAATATATAAATAAGAATAAAGAGATGAAATATGGATATTTGTGAGAAAACACACCCTATACACTCTCCCTTTATGCCTAAAAATCCATGAAAAAAAAAATTCTGGAACCCCATTTAACCCCCAGCCCTACAGTAGTACACAAGTATGCAAGAAAATGCAATCAAAGCTTAAGAGTAATTTGACTTGACCTCCATGCCGATATGCAGGTCAAGGGATATGACGATCGATGACCCCCTATTTAAAAATAAAACTTTTTCCTTTTTTGCTCAAAACTAAAAAAATCTTACTTTTAAATATATATAATAACCCCCGAGTTATTTATTAGTACTCTACTTTTTTAGAAAAATAAGTAAACTACTTTCCTTATAATCATTTTCATATTTATCTCTATCTTTGCATACAATAAATATTCTACCTTTTAATCATTTCCATATTTATCTCGGTGTTTGCATAAAAATAAACAATCTCAGCCAAAAAAAAATTGCATATAGGATAAGTCACAAAATCAAGAGAAAAATACCAAAAAAGAAAAATGCATTTCTTTCATATATATTGTTGCATAATTGCATTTTTCTTAGACAAAGAAAAAAAATACATACGTTACTTTGCTCGAACCCTCTACCTTCCCATCAAACTCTCAACCTCCGCGGTGCACACGCTTTCCTCAGCAATGGGCGACAGACCCTTCACTCCTAGAGATGAAGCCCTCATCTAAGGTTTGAAGATGGTACCAAGAAAGAAGGGTCAGACTTATTTATATAATCAGACATGGAGGCCATCCAGTCCTTGATTTCCCGCGGCCAGTTGGTTAGAACCCGTACATACTTTATAAAAAGAGAAGCAAAAAAGATGACCTAGTCAGTTAAGAGTAAGGAAACAACAAATGGAAACAAAAACAATAAAGAGAAGAAATATACCTCAGGTTAGAGGGCCTCATCTATAAGACCCGTCAACCTAGAAACCAACGCGTGAGGATGGTTCAAAACATATAAGAAAGGGGAGTAACCTGAATGAGTGGGGCCTCGTCTGCGGCCTATGCTAACGTACCATGACCCGTGCTGTGGACCGATCCCATTGGTACGCTAGTTCACCTCCCCTAGGACGTGGTGGGTGGAGGCATATTCCCCACATCGTAGATACAAGAGGGAATCAAATAACTCGTCACGCAGTCTAGGTAATCCTAACTCACCACCGATTTGTGTAATACATAGAGGACCCGCCTATCATCGCTACCCCTTGCCTCATCTGACATCTCCCTCACCTATCTAATATACATAGGGGCATCATGTAAAACCGTATTGATGATCGCTTAAATAAGCTCTGATACCAATTTGGAAAATACGATGCGCCGGTGCGATACTGATCTGATTAAACTCGCAAATTACCAATTTAAACTTATTTAATTAGAGTCAATTTTTAAACTAAATCAATTCATATACTAATCATGCAACAATGTGTATGTGTGTTAAACCATCACAAATAAAATTGCCAACTCACAGATTTCAGGAAAAAATCCTTTCGGGTAAAACCTTTATTTCACTATTATACTTACAATGATTACAATGAAATCCGTAATGAGTTAATCGTAGAAAACCCACATAGACCGTAACCTAGAGTCAGCAATTAATCAACAACAAAATATCCACATGAACACGCAGTCCGAATTGGCCCAAGAACACCCACGAGTACTCCCTATCGAGTCAGTCCAGTACCCCAATCAAGTTGCACCTAGATCAGTAGTAGAGATCCTCTCTACAAATTAAAATTAACACAAGATGTGTTCTTGGGTTCCAAATAATTCATATAAACTGTTGGGATATTCTGTGAATTGAAAACAAGGATTAAAAACCTTTAAAATGAGAAGACAATGTATTATGCCAAAGCAAGTTTCGTATCTGATAAAAACGTAGGTCTTCTAAAGAAAAATGGAGCTATTTAACACGCTATATATAAAAATGTTAAGGCGAAAGATCGCTCGAACGAAATCTGGTTGTCGATCGAATGGAGACCCGTGTCGTTTGAACGACATTTCGCACGACACGAGGTTGTCACTCGAACGAGCTCCTCTGTCGATCGGACAAAATAAATTAAAAATAAAAAATTTATTTCGCCCGAAAATACTCTGCCTCAAAACTTTAGAAAAACTTCTGACAAAAAACTCCGCTCCAACACTTTGAAATTTTTTCATAAAAGTTGTCCCAACATTCTAAGTGAACCATGAAGGCATTAAAACACAATCCTACCAAAGTTAAACTAGCAGAGGCTTGAAAGGTGAAGAAAACTTGATATTCAAATCCGTCTTGTTGTGTATGTGATATTGAACATTCTTCGATGGTTGTAGTGGTATACGACTTACTCAATTGTGAATTGACATTTATAAAATCATGTCCTTACAGATATCCCCTATGTCTATGCTAGTACAAAATAAAAACATACGAATTATCAAAATATAAAATGACTATACAAATCTAATACCCTCATGAACCCAAAAATGAATAGGTACTAAACATGTAAGTCTAAAAAGTTTTCTTCAAAATCTTGAAATCTTCAGGCTTTTCTCATCAGGGTGTGCAATCCAATTATCATCAAACTTTGTACCTACACACATGAGACAAAGAAAATACGTTCGTAATGTATCGAATTTGAAACGAGATAAACGTAAATCAAAACAAATATCAATATCGAATCTCAAATCTCAAATCTCCCCCATAATGCAAAAACTCCCCCATAATTCGTTCTCCCCTTTGTATTTGACCGAAAGAGACAAGGAAGCGAATAAAGAAAGCAAACATGGAGTTGTCACAAAAAGAAAATCAAGCAACTTCTATTATCAGGATATCAAATGCATTCCAACAAACTGTATTTGATTTTTCAATTTTTTCAAACAAAAATGCAAAAATAATTTTACAAAAATAACACCATGAATTTACACTAAGATAACCAAATCATGGAAATGGAATGAATGGGTGTGAACAAATTCGATAGGAAAATCAATGCAACCACGCATAACATATGTGCACAATGAATCTAGATACTCCTAATGAATGAACTCAAAATTGTCCTTAGGTGTCAAATAATGTTTAATTCAAATAACATCGACTTAATTTTCCAACACATCAAAGTCAAAAGTTATTCTCACACTAATAACGTCTTAAACTGTGCAATGCTTTTTCAGGATGCTTTTCAGACGTGTAAACCCATTTTATATTCCACCCAAACTCCCTAGTTAAATAGTAATACTTTTTATTTTTCATATGAGATGAGGAAACTAAAATCTATTGGCCCACTGTTTGGCATATTTTTATTTTCATTGCCTTTCATTTTTTCGAGCTCTTTTCAACCTCATTGGACCATGGCTTATGTTTTTGCCACATTGTTTTTTGTCCTATTTAAATAGTGGTTTAATCGCAACGGATAAATGAGTACCTTTCGTAGCCCTTCCCCGTTTTCAAAATGACACAAACTCACTAATGGTTCTTACATGCACTACTTCCATTGTCAAGTTTTATTGCATTTGGTTTGTTTTAAAGACAGAATTGAGATGACAACACTCTGACCAATATGTTATAGAAAAGTACAATAATTAAACAAATCTATGCAAGTGTGCATTAAATCCAATTATGAGTCAAACATGTAGATAGTAATCACAAATTAAATCTTAATAACTCCACACATTATAAAGCACAAAATGAAATAATGATGCATATCAAAATACTATCAAACAGTCACATGGATATGGTTGTTGATACCAAAATTAATATGCTGATGTGGACGACTAATATGAAGACACGTGTCAATCTACGTGGCACAATAGCAGCGAGGAATTTCATTTCCCGACTAACCATGCTTCTTTCCGAGCAACGAGAATACACCGAGGAACTCTAGCGCGCCGAGGAAGTCTAGCGCTCCGAGGTACTCTAATGCTCCGAGGTATTTTAATGCTCCGAGGAACTCCTGATCAACGAGCAACTATGGCGGTCCGAGCTGCACCTCGGTCGTATCATTAATTGCCAGATAATCAACAGCTCAAATATTCATTGAATGCTTATATTCTTGACGCGCACGCTGCATTAAATGTATTACCCTTTCACATGTATACCATTTAATGTATCGAACCTTTCATGTACAGCCTCAAGGCTATAAATACCTTGTATCATCCTCATTCAAAGGGGACCGGAATTTCTTGAGAGAACTTGTAATCAAGAATTCTGCAAACACTCAGCAATAACATAACAGTGGACGTAGGCTTTATTCCTAGCCGAACCACTTTAAAAATATTTGTCTTATTTATTTATCTGTGATTGAATAATTAGAGCAATCTAATTTTTTACATCAACAGATTGGCGCCGTCTGTGGGAAACGACTGTTACTATCGTTTTTCGCAAAAATCGTTTGTTATCAATGGCAGATAATCCAGAATCCAGTAATCAAAATGCTGGAAATGCTGGAAATCCTCCAAATCCATCTGCAACTCCAGATCTGGCTGGAATTATGACAAATCTGGCTCAAGGACAAACCGCCATGCAAGAATCTATGAGGCAACTCATTCAAACTCTTCAAGGCGGTGCACCTACCTATTCAGGACAACGGAGTGATCGTGGGCAATCACGGTCCAGACGTACTGCGTCATATCGCAATGGGGAGTCTAATGATTCTTCTTATCAACCTGGGCGAACTTCATCGATACGGGCTACGGATACAAATCAACCTATATCTCTCTCTCCGGAGAGAACCAGCGCTTTGGAAAGATTAAGCAGGGAGTCTCCTTTCAGTAGGTTAGGACCAAGGAGAAACATGAGTCCATCTAGAGCTCCATCGAGAAGTGTTCGACCACCATCACATTTGAGAGAAGGATCAGCACAATCACGACCAGCTACTCGTCAAGATAAATCTCAGGGAGCTACATCAGAGCGATCAATTGCTCAGACTAAGCGGCCTGAGGAAGGAAATGAAGCATGGAAAGGTTCTATTCAGTGGTTGGAGGATAGATTAGGAGAAATGGCTAAGGCAAGGAACCCCTTACAGAGAACTTTTGTTCAAGTGACACCTTTTGTGCAGTCCATTGTGGATTTTCCTACACCATCGAAATTCAAAGCACCTGTAGTGACTCCTAAGTACAATGGAAAAACAGATCCTGTACTTCATATAGAACAATATCAAGCTGCCGCCGACATATATGCCGTCCCCGAAGAGATGAGGTGCAGAGCTTTCTCAGGAACTCTTACCGGATCTGCACAGATATGGTACAACAATCTTCCTCGGGGTAAGATTTCAACTTTTATTCAATTAGCCGAATTGTTCATTGGCAATTTTTGTTTTTGGGCAAAGCCAGTAAAGCGAGTAGCACATTTGTTAAGTGTTAGACAAAAATCAGGTGAAAGTACTAGAGATTACATAACTCGTTTTAATAACGAAAAGTTGGAAGTCGTAGATTACGAAGAAAAGACAGCAATCACTGCTTTGATGAGTGGTTTGCTGCCTAATAAACTGTACTACACCTTGGCCAAAGATCCACCTAAAACTATGTCCGAGTTGATGGCAAAAGCAGCCAAAATTATGAATGCCGAGGAGGCTATGGCTGCGAAGAAGAATATGGATAAAGAAGTAAAAGTGGAGGTCGACAAGTCTAAGAAGAAAGATCAGAAAGGAAATGGTGGTGACAAGCATTACAGGAATAATAGGACAACGTTGGAAGTCCTAAAGAAGTACGATAATTATACCCCATTGAAAATGGGTATTAATCATGTTTTGGAAGAAATCAAGAATAACGAGGAAATCAAGTGCCCAGAGAAACTGAAGACAAATCCAGATCTGAGGAATAAGGCCAAATATTGCGAGTTTCATAAAGATCATGGCCATATGACCAAAAATTGTATAGCCCTTCAGAACGAGATCGAAACACTCATCCGAAGAGGAAAATTATCAAAGTATGTAGATCGCAGGAGTGAGAGGAAGAATGATGATAGAAATAGAGAGAGATCTAGATCTCCTCGTCGTGCAGAGGAGAAAAAGAGGAGGGACCACGAAGAGGATCCAGATGATGACCCTGATCTTCCCAAAAATCCAAGGCAGCCTGAACGAGAGGTATTCTCCATACGTTTTGGGTCATTTGATTGTAATGTTATTACAGGAGGAGATGCAGGGGGAGGAGACCTTACTGCAGAAAGAAAAGCTTACCTCGGAGAGGCTCAAGCTTGTTCATATATTCAGCGAATAAATCTGGCCGAGGATGATCGTCCGAGGAAGGTAAATAAAGAGAAGCTAGTGATTGGTTTTTCAAAAAACGACCTGGCAGGTGTTCTTTACCCTCATGATGATCCTTTGGTGATCAAAATGAGGATGAAGGATGTGGTCATTTCAAGGGTGTTAGTAGACAATGGTAGTTCGGCAGACATTATGTACTATTCATGCTTTGATAGCTTGAATTTAAAATTATCTCAATGGGAACCTTATCACAGACCCCTTTTGGGTTTTGCTGGCGAGAAAGTTTTTCCACTTGGGACGATCAAGTTGGATATACTCATTGGAACTTGGCCTGCTTGTCGAACAGAAAGAATACGCTTCTTTGTGATGGATAAGAATGTGCAGTCAGCCTACAACATCATCATGGGAAGAGTTGGATTGAAGAAATTCGAGGCAGTTCCATCTACAGTACATCAGTGTTTGAAATTCCCAACGAATTTTGGAGTAGGAATTATGAAAGGTGATCAAAAAGTAGCTCAGGAATGCTATTATTCGTCTGCCGAGCAAGAGGAACTTGAAGAGTCAAGGAAAAAGATAACTACTTACCAAGTGGAGGAAGGTACAGAAATTGAAAATCTTGACCCTAGGGATGAATCTCAACTCGTAAAAGGGCAGGTGGTGGAATCTACAGAAACTGTTATCCTGGACGACGAGCATCCTGAACGAGTAACTCAGATAGGATCGTCGTTGGACGTTTCAATAAAACAGGAGTTGATAACTTTCTTGAGAAATAGGAAGAATACTTTTGCTTGGAGTCATGAAGACATGCCAGGTATAGATCCAAACTTCTTATGTCATGAGCTCAATGTGAATAAGGAGATCAAACCTGTGAAGCAGAGAAGAAGAGTGTTTAGTCCCGAGAAGAACCAGGCCATACAAGAGGAGGTCGAGAAACTCCAGAAAGCCCAATTCATTGAAGATGTGAAATATCCAGATTGGTTGGCAAATGTGGTGATGGTAAAGAAGAAGAACAACAAATGGAGAATGTGTGTTGATTTCACTGATCTCAACAAGGCATGCCCAAAAGATCATTTTCCATTGCCCAGAATTGATCAACTAGTGGATGCTACCTCAGGACATGAGCTACTCAGCTTTATGGATGCTTATTCTGGCTACAATCAGATCAAAATGAAGCCAGAAGACAGGGAAAGTACTTCTTTTATTACCCCAAGGGGAACTTATTGTTATAATGTTATGCCTTTTGGTTTAAAAAATGCAGGTGCAACATATCAGCGGCTGATGAACAAGGTTTTTGCCGAACAAATCAGTTGCAATATGGAAGTCTATGTCGACGACATGCTCACCAAAAGCAAGAGAGCTACTGATCATCTAGTTGACTTAGGCCAAACCTTTGATCAACTGGACAAATACCAAATGAAGCTCAACCCGACGAAGTGTACCTTTGGAGTACGAGAAGGAATGTTCCTCGGATACATCGTCAATCAACGAGGTATTGAGGCAAATCCAGAAAAGATCAAAGCTCTTTTAGGGCTGCGATCCCCAACGACGAGGAAAGAAGTACAGATTCTTACCGGACGAGTTACAGCGCTCAACAGATTTGTATCCCGAGCAACTGATAAATGCCTCCCGTTCTTCAAAACACTGCGAAAAAGTTTTGAGTGGACTGATGAATGTGAGAAGGCCTTTCAAGATTTGAAGAAGTATTTGGGAGCCCCACCATTGTTGTCTAGGCCAATAACTGGAGAGAAGCTGTACTTGTATTTGGCAGTATCAGAGAATGCAGTTAGCTCGGCGTTGATCAGATTGGAGAATGGAGTCCAGAAGCCAATTTATTACACAAGCAAGGCCTTCCGAGGTGCAGAGATCAGATACCCAAAGTTAGAAAAATTGGCACTGGCATTAATTGAAGCAAGTAGAAGAATGAGGCCATACTTCCAGGCCCATACCGTCATAGTGTATACCGACATGCCATTAAGACAAGCCCTTCACAAGCCAGAAAAATCAGGAAGATTGATGTACTGGGCAATAGAGCTCGGTGAATATGATATTGTGTACGGACCCAGATCATCATTAAAGGGGCAAGCTGTAGCAGATTTTATAGCAGAGTTCACATACCCTGATACCCCCGAGGAGCAAAAGGTACTTGCTGACTTACTTGTGGACGATACAGGATCAACAGACACAAATCCAGACCAACCAAGGTTGGTAAAAGGACTTGTGGATGTAGAAGAATCATCATATTCAAACCCAGACCAACTAAGGTTGGTAAAAGGGAGCGAACAGATGACCAATGAGGAATGAAAGATACCAGGGAATGAGGAAACAAAACAGCAGATATTTTACTGAGGAACTCTGACAGATAAGAAATTTGAAGACGAGGTACCTACATGGAGATTATATGTAGATGGATCATCTTGCACAGCTGGTTGTGGAGCAGGGATTGTTTTAAACTCACCAGATGATATTAACATGGAGTATGCCTTGAGATTCCAATTCAAAGCTTCCAATAATGAAGCTGAATATGAGGCTATGATAGCAGGTTTTCATTTGGCGAAAGTTATGGAGGCACGACAAGTAATTGTTTTCAGTGATTCTCAATTAATTGTGAATCAAATGATGGGAATATATGCAGTGAAGGGAGAGTTAATGGTGAAATACCATGCAAAGGTGATGGAGTTATTGACAGAATTTGATGCTATTCAATTGGTGAGGATACCGAGAATGGAGAATGCTAGAGCAGACGCATTGGCCCGACTAGCGTCAGCTACGCGCACCGAGCTGCGAAGAACAATACCAATTGAAGTATTAGAAAGTCGGAGCATAGAAGAAGATCTGACGGTGAAGATTATTACCCTTGATTTAGGACCATCTTGGATGGATCCTATCAGAGCATACATTGAAGAAGGAGAATTGCCGGAGGACAAACTAGCTGCCAAGAAATTGAAGTATAAAGTTGCTCGGTATGTGTTAACTAATGGTGTTTTGTATAGGCGAGGAATTATGGCAGGATTGCAGAGATGTGTGCATCCATCAGAAGTCAAAGAATTGATTGAAGAAATTCATGAAGGATCTTGTGGAGCTCATGTAGCAGGTCGGACACTTTTGCAAAGGGTAATGACACAGGGATATTACTGGCCGACGATGAGGGCTGATTGTATAGCCTATACTAAGAAGTGTGACAAGTGCCAACGTTTTTCCTCCATCCGAAGAACTCCACAAGCATTGTTGACACCCATAACTTCACCTTGGCCATTTGCCATGTGGGGGGTTGATCTGGTTGGACCACTGCCGACGACCCGAGGAAGGTTCAAGTATCTCGTCGTGGCAGTAGATTATTTTACTAAGTGGGTGGAAGCTGAACCACTAATTGATATGACGTACGAGAAAGTATATCAGTTTATTTAGAAAAACATCATTTGTCGATATGGTCTCCCACATGCTTTCATTACAGACCATGGAACACAATTCGATAATGAAGAATTTGCTGCTTATTGTCATCAGTCAAACATTTTGAAGTATCATTCAGCACCAGGCCATCCCCAGAGCAATGGACAGACTGAAGTGACGAACATAACATTACTGAATGGTTTGAAGAAAAGGTTAAGTGAAGCTAAAGCAAATTGGATTAATGAGCTCCAATCCGTACTATGGGCTTACCGAACAACTCCCCGAGCAACAACTGGAGAATCACCATATATGTTGGCATTTGGAAGTGAAGCTGTGATACCTGCCGAGTTGGGTCTCCCAACTCATAGAGTGATGAATTTCAACTCCCCGATCAGCGATTTGATGAGAAGACTGGATTTGGATATGCTCGAGGAGGTTAGAGAAGAGGCAGCCATTAGAAATGCTGCTTACCAATAACGTACAGCTCTGTTTTACAATAAAAGGGTGAAGAAATGTGATTTAAAAGAAGGGGATTATGTGCTAAAGAAAGTCATTCAGAAGCAAAATAAGTTGGAAGCAAACTGGCATGGACCTTACCGAGTTACAGAGGTTGTTCGTCCAGGAACCTACAGAATAGCAACTCTAGAGGGAGAAGAATTTAAGAATGCGTGGAATGCTGAACATCTACGCATGTGTTATCAGTAATGTAAAATGTAAAAGCATTTCCTTCATTATGAATAAAGCGAGGATGTTTCGCCATTTTCTTTCTGGTTGAAAGTTTTTCGTGGAATACTAGTGTAATACACTATGCACAAAAAGTGCTCTAAGGAGCCAAAAGTGCTCTAAGGAGCCGAAAGTGCTCTAAGGAGCCAAAAGTGCTCTAAGGAGCCAAAAAGCGCTCTAAGGAGCCAAAAGCTCTAAGGAGCCAAAAAGTTCGAAAGAACCATTACCACTCCTTTGGTTAGGAGGTGTACACCAGCATGATCAACTACGGTTGGTAAAATAAAAATATATTCTCACATTACAACTTATGATGGTCGAAAGATAACATTATTACAAAAAGTTCTTTGAAGAACAAAATATTCCAAAATACACCAAGTATAGTTGGTCGGGGATAAAGACCCAATAACTGTAGTTGGTCGACGAGGACAAATTATTGACCTTAGTTGGTCGGACGCATTTTTATATTCGAAATTGAACCAAGTATAGCTGGTCGGGGATAAAAACCCATCAACTGTAGTTGGTCGACAAACATTATTTATCCACCTTGGTTGGTTGGAAACAGTTTGAACAATTTATATTCATTATTTTATTATTAAGTGATTGATCAACCTTGATACTTGTAAACTTTTATTTATTAAGTTGGTTGATGGACAGCACAATATTGTTATCTTTTTAACAGATACATAGATACATATGCACAAATATAAAGGTGTTTGATAAACACAAGACAATAGCAAAATTGGCAAACAGAAAATGAAAGTCTTTTCATTAAAAATATAGAATAAATTACAAGTTACATAAATGTACTAACTGTTACATTGAAAACCTATTCTATTGGTTTCTTTCCTTTATTTTTTGAAACAGGCTCCTCGCCAGCAGGAGGATCCTCTAGACAAAGAGGAGAATTAATGAAATTAACATCCCTGAGCATTCTGACATTCATCACAGAAGGTGTATCCAAGAGATGCTCAGGACGAGACAATTCAACCTGAGAATGAAGGCTATAATCGCCAAGGTACTTTGAAATCAAGCTACGAGGAATGGAACGAGCTGGGATCCATGCCATGTCCAATTTGAAAGGAGGTACAGGCAGGTCTAATAATGATGGAGCATGATAATCCCATGAATAATGCCCTTGCTCCAATTTTAACACACCCAATGCGTTCAACCATCCTTGCTTGTAACCTTCATTGTTGGCATGTTCAATACGAGCATCCAGGTGAACAAGGGCTTCATTGTATCCTGCCATCCAGAATTCCCTTGGCTGTTTATGGAATTGGAAGGTTAATCTATCCAATTGTTCATGAAGGCTTTTGGCAAAAAAATCCTTATTATGCAGAGCAGATTTCGTCGCTGTAAGTTGATCTTCCAAGGATAGATTCTTCTTGGACATTTCTGATAGGGCCCGATCTTTGACGTTTAACTGGAATGCTTGAGTTTCCAAAGTAGATTGGGTACGAGCCTCTTCAACATTGCGACTAAGAACTCTTGATCGGCTCCGAGAAGCGACTGGAGAACTTTGCTCCTCGGCAACATTTTGAGCAGCTCTTCCTCGCCCCCGAGAACCTCTTCCTCGTCCACGAGCAGTCCCAGAAACTGCAGATCTTCTTAAATCATCCAGTTCTTGCCTTAATTTGGCATTTTCGACCTCTAAGAAAGAGAAACCTTCATCAGTAACGGGCACTAGAGCAGTGGAAGATGATGCTGCAGATTCATATTGAGCCAACTTTTTCTGTAAATTGTTATTTTCTTATTCCAGGATCTCGGCAATCTGCCTGCAAGCTTCAACTTCACCTTTTAAGGTCCTTTCCCTAATATCGTATCCAACAATGATCTTCTTATGGCCTATTTCAGAGGAGAGTTGCTGGTATCTATTTTCATAATCCTCGTGCAACGAGGCCATTGTTGCATTATGTTGATTTTGAAGATCCTCTATGGAACCATGAAGTTCCTCGATCAGTTCGTAATACGCCACATTATTGGCCACAGATCTATCAAGCAAATTCTTCAGATACCGGTAAGCCTCAACTGCTTGTTCTGAGGCATCGTGACCAAGGATGTCGACAATCTCTGATACACTTAGGTCTGTATGACCAGCTTTATAATATCCATTACATTGTCGCATCAACTCAGTATCAGGAGCAGATATCAATTCCATTCTGGCCAAAAACTAATAAAGAAGAGGAAGAAGGAGTTAATAAATAAAAGCAGACAGAGTATCAATAAAGAAGAGGAACGAAGATGTATTTTATTAGATCATCAAAAGGTTACATTGTTCGATTACAAGAATTGAAAAAAAAAGAAATGATACCGAACAACTTCACACCTTTTCCTTGTCCCCCAAGACTTTCTCGGGAGGCTGGGACGAGGAGCTCGGTTGCTCGGTGGTATCAACGGGTTGATCAGCAGGAATCTTCTCGGCAGGAGGAGGCATAGAAGAAACGTCCTCGACTACAGAGGGTTGAGAAGCAGAGACTGGGTCACCCATAGCCATAGAAGACTCATCTGAGGCAGGCTCATCTTCTTCTTCTTCCACAATTGGTGGAGGAGGACCAGGGAGATGTTGTTGGAATAGCTCAGAATCGTCTTGGACCTTCAGCTCTTACAGAGCAGCTACCCAGCCATCGTGGAAGTATTTCAACTTCCCATATTGGACTTGGGATGTCATTGCAGCTATCCCTCTCTCCCATCCTTTCTCCCAACCAGCACTAAAATGTTTCTTGATTGCGACCTTTCTCCTCAACTTCTCCGAGGAGAGCTTCACCTCCAATTCCTCTTTTTTGACCTTGATATCTCGCAGGGTAGATAACTCTTCCTCTGCCTTTTTCAGCTGGCCATCATATTCCTGATGTTTAACCTCTAAACCTTTTACTTTCTCCTCCAAATTCTTGGAGGTTTCAGCCATTTTCACCTTCTCAGCTTCAGCCACAGCTAATTTCTTCTCCCAAACAGCTTTTTCGTCAACATACTGTTGACGAGATTCCTTTAAAGACTGGGTCAAACCCAACAGAGCATCCTCTACACCTGACGAGGAGCTTGAAGCTTTAATAGCTTCATCCTTCTTCACAATATTCTTGAAACAATTTACCAACTGAAAGATGAGAAAAATAGCAAAGTCAATACAAAATGCAAGCTTTCAGAGAAAGAAAGAAAAATCAGAAGTATAAGAAATTTACTGAAGCAAGGTGACGAGCAGCTAAGGATGTCAGCATATCCCTAGGAATTCTTTCATCAATACCATGGACCTCGGGTACAACCGAGCTCGTTGCAGAACTTGGAAGAATGATGTTTGGAACATCAGTACCACCAGCAGGTAGGGAGGAGGCAGTTTCAGCCGGAGTAACTGAGGATGATTTCCTCAATCTCCTCAACGGGAGTTCAGAACCTTCAACCAAAGAAGTCTTGGTCGGAGAGATTGTAATTACATCTACAGGAGCATTTTTCTTGCTCGGAACTAATGGGGGCTTCTCGCTAGCCTTAGAAGACCCAGCATCCACTTTCTTAGTCCCCTCTGGGATATCAGTTTTATTTTTCTTGGCCCCAGCAGCAGAAGTAACATCATCAAAGAGAGCAGGAGGAGCTCTTTTCTTACCCATCTTTTGACTTAAAGGAAGATGAGAATCTGAAGATGAACCTTCTGGAGTTGAAGCTGGTTCAACAGGGCGAGCAGTATAAGAGGTTGTGTAACTCTTATACTGTAGCAGATATGAGGCAGACCTGATGTGTTCGTCTGCAATATTCTTGTGCAAACCCCAGATAAGTTTCAGATGCTTGATATTAACCTCTGATTCTTTTGGAGTTCTTCTTTTGCTATCAACTGCAAATAAATACATAATGAGTTATCAGTCATACATTTTGTCAAACATGATGAAAGCATAATTTCATAAATAAAATAAAATGAAAAATAAACCTATCCCATTGCCATATGGGGGACATCTGGGACCGTTGTATACTTCATTTCCAGCTAAAGGGGCATATTGCCAATTTTTTATAACCAACCCATGTTCAAAATAATCTCTATTTGAATCAGGGAGGTTAACTACAAGAGCCCTATTCAAAAACCTAGTTTTTAAATAATAAATATTATCTAGAGTGGCCCACTTATAGCAGTACATAATCTTAGGGATCCCAATACGAGTCCCATGAGTTAGATTTAATTTGTGTACCCCATTAATTATTCTCCATGAATTGGGGGCTATTTTTGCAGGGACAAGGTCAAAATATTGACAAAACTCAAGACACAATGGATTTGGTGGAAAGGAAAAACCACATTCAGCAATAAAAAGACTGGGGAACCAATGTCCCTCAGGCAATCGGAAGTAATCTAAAGGCTCAGAAAGAACCTCTAGAGTTACCCATGAAGGAATGGAAAAGTCAGAACGAAACTTTTCAACAGATTCTACAATATAAACCATATTGAATAAAAGAGATACAGAAGAAAGGAAGAAGATCTTACAGGAAGAAAGGAGGAATGTTGACAACGAACGAAAACAAGGATGAACGCACAAGAGAGAAGAAGAGAATAGAAAGCTTGAATGCAGAAAATTGGAAAACGTAGAAGACGGTATGATTACCCAAGAAGTTTAAATACTTTGCATTGGGAAGCGGCGAAAGAAATGATTACCAAAAAGAAACTGCTGAACTTCCGGCGGCTAAAAGGACAAAAACCGCACGGAGATCGAAGCGCTTATAAAAAATTCAAAAAAAGGGCGGAAGCTGCGAAATGAGAAGGAAATTTGAACACAATGTTCTTGAAACCCAGGAAAAGTCATTTAATATTGCCATATACCGAGAAAGAATGTTCCATACTCCTCAAAGTTCGAAATATGAAACATTGGGGGCTTCTGTTGATACCAAAATTAATATGCTGATGTGGACGACTAATATGAAGACACGTGTCAATCTACGTGGCACAATAGCAGCGAGGAAGTTCATTTCTCGACTAACCATGCTTCTTTCCGAGCAACGAGAATACACCGAGGAACTCTAGCGCGCCGAGGAAGTCTAGCGCTCCGAGGTACTCTAATGCTCCGAGGTATTTTAATGCTCCGAGGAACTCCTGATCAACGAGCAACTATGGCGGTCCGAGCTGCACCTCGGTCGTATCATTAATTGCCAGATAATCAACAGCTCAAATATTCATTGAATGCTTATATGCTTGACGCGCACGCTGCATTAAATGTATTACCCTTTCACATGTATACCATTTAATGTATCGAACCTTTCACGTACAGCCTCAAGGCTATAAATACCTTGTATCATCCTCATTCAAAGGGGACCGAAATTTCTTGAGAGAACTTGTAATCAAGAATTCTGCAAACACTCAGCAATAACATAACAGTGGACGTAGGCTTTATTCCTAGCCGAACCACTTTAAAAATCTTTGTCTTATTTATTTATCTGTGATTGAATAATTAGAGCAATCTAATTTTTTACATCAACAATGGTATAAATTGTTACTCGGTTATCCTAATTTTCCATTCATATACAGTGCAAAAAAAATACAAATATCTTTTTGGATTTTTCAAAAATTTTATCAAAATAAAATCTTTTTGGCTTTTTTCCAAATTTTCTCAAAAAAACGAAAATATTTTTGTATTTTTCCAGCACTTTTCAAAAACAAAAATCTAATACAAAAAATACGCTTGTCATAACACTAGAAAAAAGTATATAATGAAGCACAACTAGCGTATGACCCACATGCAAACACAATCATATATATGATATGGCAAGAGAAGAATCAAGTACAAGGAATCGAGAATCAACGAGTCTAAAATCTAGTGCCTCTAAACGTGATTTCCTAACCTAGATAGGTGTGCAAGCATGGCAGTTTTGGGAACCATGGGAACACTATACTTCAACTTCCTAGGACCTTTTCTAAGATCGAAACTGAAAAATCTAAGGTGACCTTTCCTACCACAATGTGAACATGTGCAAACAGGTGGAACGACATCGATGGGTTGACCTTTTCTAACGTCCTTGGGATTGGTTGACCCTCTAAAATAAATAATTTTCCTAGCTTTGCCACTGCCATTGTTACCAACACTACTCGAGTCAATCAAATAATTTTTTAACTCAAATGTTTTTTACTCAAGTAAAGAATTAAACTCTTCTAATTTTAGGGACTCGTTCTCTAAATTTTCAATTATTCCTAAAAGTTTATCAAGTTGTCCTTTAAAATACGCACACTTATCCCTAAGAGTCTCCCCACGTACCACAAACTCATCGATTAAATTATTTTTATCATCATTGTCACGAACACAAATGCTAGAATTTTTATAGTCCTCCAATTCTTTTTCAAAAAATTGGAATCTATCGTCACTCTCCTTTTTGGACACTTTTAAAGAATTAAAGTCATGGTCCAAAGAAACAAATTTCTCATGATAAAAATCTCTTTGATTTTGAGCCGTTTGCAAAAGATCCATTACAGATTTAAGACGAGAATTTTCTTTTTCCAAAAAATCAGTTCTTTTTGCAAACGTCAAATTCAAACGATTTAAATCATCAAAACTTAGACTTGTGCCAATAGGAGGGGGCGTCCGATTACATAAGTACTCCATTGGAAAATTTTCAATTTTTCACAAAACAGATTTTTCAAAAAAAATCAATATCACACAAATTTTGCGGAAAACAAGATAAAATGTAATAAATTAGCGTAACCCGCTCAGATACCAATTTGTACATCCCTATTGGTAATCGCTTAAATAAGCTCTGATACCAATTTATGAAATACGATGCGTCGGTGTGATACTGATTTGATTAAACTCACAAATTCCCAATTTAAACTTTTTTAATTAGAGTCAAATTTTAAACGAAATTAATTCAGCCCCTAATCATGCAACTATGTGTGTGTGTTTGTGCATGTGTGTCAAACCATCACAAATAAAATTTCCAACTAATAGATTTCAGGAAAAAAACCTTTCGGATAAAATCTTTATTTCACTATCATACTTATAATGATTACAATGAAATTCGTAATGAGTTAGCCGCAAAAAACCCACATAGACCGCAGCTTAGAGTCAGCAATGAATCAACAACAGAAGATCCGCACAAACACGATGTTAGAATCAACCCAGGAACACCCACGAGTACTCATTATCGAGTCAGCCCACTACTTCAATCAAGTCGTACCTAGATCACTAGTAGAAATCCTCTATACAAGAGAAACTTGACATAAGATGTGTTATTGGGTTCCAAAAAATTCACATAATCTATTGGGATGAATTGTGAATTGAAAACAAGGATTAAAAACCTTTAAAACGAGAAGACAAAGAAGTTTTCGTATTTGATAACAATGCAGGTCTTCTGAAGAAAAACGGAGCTATTTAACATGTTATATTTAAAAAGCTAAAGGTGGCAGATCGCTCGAACGAAATCAGGTTGTCGCTCGAATGGAGACATGTGTCGTTTGAACGAAACTTCACTCGACATGAGGTTGTCGCTCAAATAAAATAAATTAAAGATAAAATTTTAATATCACTAGAAAATACTCCACCTCAAAACTTTTAAAAAACTTTTGACGAAAAAATCCGCTCCAACACTTAGAAAAAATTTCATAAAAATTATCCCAACATTCTAAGTGAACTATTAAGTGATTAAAACACAGTCTTACCAAAGTTAAACTTGTGGAGGCTTAAAAGTTGAAGAAAACTTGATATTCAGATCTGTCTTATTGCATATGTTATCTTGAATATTCTTCGACGGTTGTAGCTGTATACGAAATATTCAATTGTGAATGGATGTTTATAAAATCACGTTTTTACACGCCAACGGTGGGACCACCACCATCTCCTCCACTATCTGCCTCACATTCTTTCTACCAGGAAGGAAATGTACACAAACTCGTGTGCAATTCATTGCCTCATCTATGCATGCAGGCCTGTAACCCCTGTGTCCCGCGGAGTCACTCCCAATGGTAAAAAGTCACTTATAATGCGCAAAAGAGAATCAATATATACTCAAGAAATAAAGATAACAAGAAGAAGTCTGAAAGGATGAAAGTTAACCAGATCACTCATTCGAACATTCAAGACCCACCGCAGATCCGTCAGAGATAAGTACTGGTTCGATCACCGATTGGACTTCTGCCACCGAAACATCCGTAAGAAGTCCCCTAAATCCTCATCTTTCAGGCCATCAACCACGTTCTATGCCCTATCACCTAATAGAACCATGTCTGTAAAAAGATAGAAATCAATAAAAATAATTAAACAAGGATGAAAGGAAATGCATAAAATAAAAAATTTATCTAAAATTACCTTCAAAAGGTACGTGGCTACCGTAAAAGTTTGTCAGCAACACCGACTGAATGAATTCAAAGGAGAATAAAAGGAAGCTAAAGTAAGGCTCCCCAAGTCATACATATAAACATTGAAAATCACCATCAATTATGGCAAAAATCAAAGATGGACAACGTTGCCGCTCATCGCCACCCAAAAAAACCTCATCATAAGGAAAATAAAGTTGTCTCACCTACAGCCCATCCTTCACATCCATCCACCTCTTTAAATACACATCCTTTAAAATAAATATTCATATAAAATCCCTCGATCGGCATAACTTTCAAAGTGTAGTCCACCACAATCTGGAACCTCTCGCAATCCAACCTTGTTAGTTGTTGGAGATCAATGGGAGTAACGGTCATCTCCCAAAACCAAGATGGAATGTGTGGGTAGTGTTACACCATCTCTCCCCGAGAGCACATAACACTGTAGTGGGATGCAATGTCTCATCTAGCGTCTTCGCAAATGGGCCAAACTTGGCATACAATACCATCCAGTGCATAATCGCATGGAGATTGTCATAAATATCCTTCCGCCCAGTTATTCACCGAGAACGAACGAAGGAGCTATGTTAGTCTGGAAGAAAATAGAAAAAAAAATATTTAATTAGCCGAATAAACCAAGAGAAAATATGAATTGGAAGACCAAAACTCACCATACTTACATAACCATTAGGGTTCTTCACCCTGGACGAACAGTGATATGCGGTCTCGGGTAACAAGGTATGCTTATCAGTAACTAGCTAAAATAATTCAAAAGCATTCTAATTACCCAACACAAGGGGCACTGCAGATCGCCACTTTAGGTCAGCCGAGTCACCAATAGCCAACCGCTCATTGTTGAAGTCTTAAAGAAGAAAGGACATAATAACGACTCTTAAAGAGAGAAAGAAGAAGATTCCAACACTTAAAGGTGTAAAAAATGAAGAGGGGTCACCCCCTTTTTATAGAGGGCTATGGGGCTTATCGATCGGCAAGACCCAGACCGTGTTGGTCGGTAGTCAACTTTTCCTCTACCTAGAAAATCCCAAAAGTCCATGTCCCTATCGATTAGCACCTCCCTAAGTCTGCCTATCAGCATTCCCCTTTAAATGTTGTACAAAAACTGCTAGAAAATCTATAAATTTCTCAAAAAAATCCCAAAAATCCCCGAAAATTATATTCCTTCAAGAAAATATTTTTTGGAGCACTAAGACCCTTACAAACTCTCAAAATCCCCAGCTAGATTAATCTTACAATCTTATCCCCAACCTACTCCAAAGTAGAACTAATGATGCGTTGGCATCCAAGTCCACTACAATTCTCTAGTCGGAACCCAAAAACTAAACATTCCCAATTGAATTTCAAAATAATGCAATCCCCAGTGGAACAAAAAGTGCACATGCAACCAAGATCATATACACTTTACTCGATAGAATTCCTCCACAATATAACTTTAGTCCTCGAAATTAACCTCGGCCCGCAAAATTGGACGTCCTAACTTTAGGTCTTCAGAACTGACCTCGACCATCAGAATTGGTCGTCATAACTTTTGGTTATTATAATTGACCTCGACCCGCAGAATTGGTCGTCACAACATTAGGTCCTCAAAATTGACCTCGACCCTCAGAATTGATCATCACACCTTTAAGTTCTTAGAATTGACCTCGGGCCATAGAATTGGTTGTCATAACTTTAGGTCCTCATAATTGACCTTGACTCATATAATTGGTCTTCACGAATTTAGGTCCTCAGAATTGATCTCGGCCCGCAGAATTGGTCATCACAAATTTAGGTACTCAAAATTAACCTCGTCCCTGAGAACTGAATCGATCATCAGACCTTTAGATCCTCAGAATTAACCTCGGCCCATAGAATCGGTCGCCACAACTTTAGGTCCTCAGAATTAACCTCAAGACATAAAATTGATCATCATAACTTTAGTTTTTCAGAATTGACCTCACCCCCCCCCCCCCCCCAATTTTTTTTTATCATTATAACCTTATGTCCTCAGAATTGACCTCAGCATGCAGAATTGGTCATCACAACTTTAGGTCCCGAGAATTGACCTCGACCCTCAAAATTGGTTGTCATAACTTTAGGTACTTAGAACTGACCTCAGATCATAGAATCGGTCATCACAACTTTAGGTCCTCGGAATTTACCTTGACCCGCTGAATGCGCCCTTTTCACCTCCTTAGTTCCATAAAATTGACCTCGAGCCATTGAATTAGTCATCTTCATCCCTTAGTCCTCTAAATTGGACTCGACCCACTGAATTAGTCACCCTATCCCCTTGGAATAAACCTTAACACCTCCTCGGTCCACTGAATTGGTCATCCTCATCCCTTTAAGTCCTCAAAATTGACCACGTGATTGAGTGGGAAAAGTAGCGTCTCGTAGGAACGCTAATCGTTGTTATCGGTTCAGCGACTCAATGGAAAAGACCTAAACTACAACTACACCTGACAAGCAAGCACAACCGTAAATCGGATATCGTAAGAAATCCACAGGGAGTGATTGAATTTTAGATTTTAATTGTTTAATTACTTCATGTATAAAAGTGTAAAATAAATAAAGGAAAAAGGTAATGGTTGGGAATGGTGACAAAAGAAAAGAATAAGTTATGCTATACAAAAGTAGAGCGAGGGTCAAGATCGCATCCTACCACATGGATCAAAATAACTACTTATCGAAATTTTGGCTCTAAAGTTATTTAACCGAGCATATTCAACTAAGCAAAAACATCATGCATGAAAGGATTCTAACCCAAATATACTTGATGAAACATTTAATCGAAAATGATCACATGCGGATTAAATTCGAAGTATTGCTATAAACTCTAACGTTGAGTGACAAAGAAAGATAAACACATAATAATCCAGTTTTACTACGCGAGATTTCAATTAAACGTAATTTTACACAAAACCTAGTTTTTGGAGCTCAAACCCATTAATAGCGGAACACAACCCCGACCCTATTTATCTAAGGTCAATACATGAACAAAACTAATTTAACACTAGAAAAGAAAGAAATAAATGAAATAAAAGATTAACTAGGCATGGAATGGAAGGAAGCAAGTAAAGAAAGCAACATACAAAGGAAAGAGAAAATGAATAGTAAACTTACATACACAAAAATGAGAAAACCCCAATGGAAAAGGGCTAAATCTTCTTACAAACCCTAAAGATAATGTAAAATCAAATATAATGGTTGATATCTTTCTCAAATGAGAGAAATCAGTATTTATAGAATCCAAAAAAAATGGCAAACTTGTAAATAAAGAGAAGAAAAACTGCAGACCTGATTCGATTCGGGCCAAAGCCGAATCGATTCGGATGGGAGATATTTCGAAGATCCATAAGGGGTGAATCAATTCGGAAGAAATCCTAATCGATTCGCTCAGGGAGACCTGCTTCACTGGATTGCAGCGAATGAATTCGCAAAGGGGGCGAATCGATTCACACCTGTAGGTTTTCTTCAATTCCCCTATTTTTGGTATGTTGTTATTCTCTTCAGCAAAAACTCCCATAACTTCTTCGTTCGGACTTCGATTCATGCACCGTTTATGGACACGCGAAGCTTAACTAGATGGCTTCAACTTTAGTGGAGACATTAGGCCAGTTTCGTAAATTGTGAAATGATTATAATGCACATGAACGTGCGATTTTGGACGGAACTTCCCCAGAATGCGTCCGCACTTCATACTAAGCATCCAAATACCTACAAAATCTCAATTAACCCATGCAAAGCATGTATATATAGAAATCCGAGGTTTTCTGGTTAACGATCATAAATATAGGGATTAAGATACCCGAGGGGGCTAATAATGAGTAGGTTAACTAGTGAAATACGCAATATTGGCATCGTATCACACATTTTCTATGAGGCGTAAACTTTATACTTAAAACACAATGTTGGGTGTTTACGCCCGATAAAAAACAAATACCACAACTTGGTACACTAAATGAAAGTGTAGAGACAAGTAGGGATCGAATCCATAGGGAGTGTCGTATATATTATAATCAATTTACTATTTCAAGAACAAAAGTGTAAAAGGTGATGGAATGGTTGTAAATAAAAGGAAAAAATTAAGAAGTTAACTCTAAACAAGAATTAATAAAACGAGAGTCAGGGTCACATCCCCGCCATGGGCTAAACAACGTATAATTAGAATTTCAGTTGGAAAACACTGAACCGGGTATATTCAATTAATCATAAACATCGCGCATGAAGGAATTTAACCTAAAAATGGGAGATAAAACATTAAATAAAAATGTGGTCACACGCGAATTAAATTCGAATTATCACTATAAACACTAACGTTGCATGACAAAGAAAGTTAAACGTATAATAATCCGAATTTAATACACAAGGTTTCAGTTAAATGCAATTTTCCCCAAAAACTAACTTTCGGAGCTCGACGTCCATTAATGGCGGAAAAAATGACCCCAACCATTAAACTAGGTTTAAAACATGGCTAGAACAATAAATACAACTAATTAACCAAGAAAACAAGAATTAAACTACCAACAACTAATTAACTAAGCAATAAAAGTAACTACAAAGCAAGAAATCAAGTAAAGAAGCATTAAGCAAAGGAAAGTGATAATGAATAGTAATATACTTACATAAATGATATGAACCTAAAGAGAAAAGAGGAGAGGGAAGCTTTAACAAAAATCCCCAAAAAATATGATTTCTAACCCTAACCAATGTAAAAAAAGATCTCCCACACTTAATAAAAAAAAATTATCCAAATATCCCACCAAAAACCCACTTAAAAATAGAGATTTGCAGACTTTTACTGTAGCCGAATCGATTCGGAGAAGTCCGAATCGATTCGCACCTAACAGTGCTCAATTCTCAGCTTTGTCCAACTTTACGGAAAATACCATAAATTCTTCGTTATAAATCGGAGTTAGGCACGATCGGAGGCTATGAAAAGATAACTCAGAGAGATTTAACATCCAAGAAGACATTAGGCCAAAAAACAAAAAGGTGAAATGACTAAAATACCCTTGAATGTGACCTTGCCTGTGATTTTGAAGATAAAACCATCCTAAAAATGCCATAACTCCCTCATTATACATCTGAATCATGCACCATCGACGGCTATGCGAAGAGAAATCAAAGGGCTTCAACTTTCGTGAAGACTTCGGGATAAAATCCGAATGCTGGAATTAATAAATGCCCCTGAAGCTGCAATATTCAACAGAACTTTTGCGGAAAGAGACCAAACTTCATGATAAGCACCGAAATACCTACAAAAGTTCAATTATACGTCATATAGCATGTTTACATATAAAACGGAGGTTGTATGGTTAACGAGCATAAATATAGGAATTAAGGTACCCGAGGGGGATAAAATGCATAAGTATAAGGGGTGAAAAATACAATATTTATGCCGAATCAACCCCCCTAACTTTCTTTTTCATTTTATTTTCTTCTTTTTCTAATGTTTTTCTTTTGCTTTTTCACTTTTTTTTTCACTTTCACTTTCTTTTCTTTTCTCACTCTTTTCATATCCTTAAATTGCAACCACACTACACAACATCATTCAATCATAAGCAACATTCCAAACAAAGGAATGGAAGGTAATGTGTATAGTTTAAAACTTCAGTTAGGATATTATGAGATTTTGGGCAGTGAAATGAAAGGATAATATTTAGGCTCAAATGGGTTGACTAGGGAAAATATATAAGGTGAGGTTAAGGATAATATGGGTGACATAACAAAGATGGCCTATGATCATTTCCTAAAGTTTACACAATTCTCGAGTCAAAATAAAATTTGAAAATCATGCTCAAGTAACGCATTTAAAAAATAAACTCAATTAATGAACGATCAAATGAAAGAATTATGAGATTACCGACGAATTCAACGTTTTCAAGGCGGAAAGAAAAGTGTATACGCTCACAAACGACGAAAGATACAAATCTTACTCGGTGTACGTATATACAATGCATCAAAAGATTACCGAGTTATAAAAATCTTAAACCAAATCAATAGAACAAGAAAAGTGCATGTGCTCATGGGATAAAGCTTAATTCATGAAGTTATTCATAATATTAATGATTTTAGGGTTAAAGGATAATAACTTCTAAAATCGAGAACATGCATCATTGATTTGTCTATTGGATTGGGCAATTATTTAAATTTATCATTGAAAACATAGGCAAAATGCCCAACAAAAGAGAAAAAAGAAAGAAAATATTTTTGAAAATTTTCAATTTTTCACAAAAAGGCATACTTAGTAACTAACATGTGATAAAACCCAAGGCAAAAAATAAAGAAATGGATAAAATATCACACACCCCCTAACTTAAATCTAGCATTTTCCTCAATGCGCATTAAGAACACAACACAAAGAGAGGAAAATAACGATATTACCCAAAATTGGAGCGATCTCCATAAGCACGAGTCCAAACGAATCTACAAAATGAGTTAGTACCGAGCATAACAAAAAAAAAATAAAAAAAAGTAAACTAATTACACTAGACTAAACTAAAAGGAAAGAAAAAATGAAGAAAAAAAATAAGAGGCTAACTATTTACAGCCTACTATTTAGACTTCACACTAACTATACACTAGAAGTCTAAATAGTTGAGGGTCCACCCAAAAAGGGATTTGTCTTTGAAAGATCAACGGTGGACCCTCCAAAGAGAACATGCCTCCCAGAATATATGAAATCCGTTTGAACAATAGAAGGCATATGGGTGGTGGAAAAACTAAACCATCGCCAATTTGAAATTTTGGGCGGAATATGGGGGATTTGGATAACAAGGGGAAAGATACACTTGAGGTCCATGGAAAATTGACTCATCTCCCAAAGTTTTTCAATTGGAATGGGAGATGGTGCACACGTGGGGATAACATCCATTGAAAACAAGTTCGGAAAAGAGTCCTCATCGATAAAGGGTGTAGAATTTTTAGAAGTTTCTACCGACTCATAGGAATCAACCGGTAATTCTAATGGTTCAATAACGAAAAACGAATATGGTGATGAAATAATTTCAATCTCAATCAACTCATCGTCGGAAGGAGATTGGATTTCGGGGGATAAGGATTCACATTCGATGAGAAAATCTTTGAAAATTTGAGGTGAAACACAAGTTTCCACCCCCTCGTTGTTTAGCGGAAAAGAATCCATCTCATCGCAAAGGGCGTAAAGTCTCAGTCCAACACCATTAAGGCTTTCCAAACCTTGGGAGTAAATAAGAAAAATTTCTTCCAAAGTAGGCTTCCTCGGCTCAAGAGCCTCGAACTTCTCAATTGGTTGAAACTCGTTGTTGATACCAAATTTAGTCTGCCGACATGGCTCAATTGAGTGAAGACACCTGGAAATCTACGTGGCAACGATAAACACTTACGAACAACACCTTGACTCCGAGGAACCATACTGCAACGAGGAACTCTGCTTCCCCGATCAACTCAGACGCTCCGACCTACAAGAAATCTCCGAGGAACTTAGGCGGTCCGAGCAGCTTAGGCGGTCCGAGCTGCACCTCGAACAAAGCATTAATAGCAGGATAACCAACAGTTTGACTGCGCATTAAATGCTTATTATCATACAGATGTATACGCTTAAGGGGCATTGAATGTATTACCCTTTCACATTACAGCCTTAGGGCTATAAATACATTGTATTATCCTCATTGTTAGGGGGACCAGAATTTCTTGAGAAAACTTGTAATCGAGAATTCCCAAACAGTCAGCAATAACAGAAACACCGGACGTAGGCCATTCTTATAAGGCTGAACCACTTTAAAAGTTCTTTGTCTCATTTTATTTATCTGTGATTAAATCATTAGATATAATCTAATTTTTTACATCAACAGATTGGCGCCGTCTGTGGGAAACGACTGGTAATATCATTTTTCATCAAAAAAAAATCATCACAAATGGCTGATATTCCAGAACCCAGCAATCGAAATGCTGGAAGCCCTCCAAATCCATCTGCTCCGCCCAATATTCCAGATCTGGCTAGAATAATGACAAATCTAGCCCAGGGCCAGACAGTCATGTAAGAAACTATGTGACAACTCACACGAACCCTCCATGGCGGTGCACCAACCCATTCAGAATCACTAAGTATTCAAAGAAATACCCCTTTACCTTCTTCGCGTACTAGGCGTACCGATTCATATCATACTGAGGAGTCTGAATATTTTTCTTATCAATCTGGATGAACTTCATCGGTACAAGCCACAGATACTGAACAACGTATCACTCTCTCTCCAGAAAGGACCAGTGCACTAGAAAGATTAAGCAGAGTATATCCTTTTGATCGATTAGGTCCTAGGAGGAGCAAAAGTCCTCCTAGAGCTGCATCGAGGAGTTTTCGATGACCATCAGACTTAAGGGAAGGATCTGCCCAGTCGCGATCGGCTGCTCGTCAAGATAGATCCCAGGAAGCCACATCAACGGGATCAGTTGCTCGAACCAACAGGCCCGAGGAAAGAAATAATGCGTGGAAAGGCTCTATTCAGAGGCTGGAGGATAGATTAGGGGAAATGGCTAAAGCCAAGAACCCTCTACAATAAACTTTTGTTCAAGGAACACCTTTTGTCCAGACCATTGTAGATTTTCCAACACCATCAAAGTTCAAAGCACCTGTTGTGACCCCCAAATATGATGGAAAGACCGACCCTGTCCTTCGTATAGAACAATACCAAGCTGCAACCGACATCTATGTTGTTCCAGATGAGATGAGATGCAGAGCATTCTCGGGAACTCTTACTGGATCTGCTCAAATATGGTAAAATAATCTTCCTCGGGGTAAAATCTCAACTTTTTTCCAACTGGCCGAGTTATTCATTGGGAATTTATGTTTTGGGGCAAAGCCAGTTAAACGAGTAGCTCATTTGTTAAGTGTTAGACAAAAAGCTGGTGAAAGTACTAGAGATTATATAACTCGTTTTAATAACGAGTAGCTCGAAGTCATTGATTATGAGGAAAAGACAGCGATTACCGCCTTGATGAGTGGACTGCTGCCCAAAAAGTTGTACTACACTTTGGCCAAAGATCCACCTAGAACCATGTCAGATCCGATGGGAAAAGCGGCCAAGATCATGAATGCCGAGGAGGCTATGGCTGCGAAGAAGAATATGGATGCCAAAGAAACCAAGGTGGAAGGTGATAAAGCTAAGAAGAAGGAGCATAAGAACAATGGTAGTGACAAACACTAAAAAACAAGGTCGTCATGGGAAATATTGAAGAAATTTGATAATTATACTCCTTTGAAGAAAGATATCAACCATGTTCTAGAAGAAATCAAGAACAATGAGGAATTAAATTGGCCAGGGAAAATGAAGGCAAATCCTGACAGGAGAAACAAGGCAAAATATTGCGAGTTTCACAAAGATCATGGCCATATGACCAAAAATTGCATAGCTCTTCAGAATGAGATTGAAACACTCATCGGACGAGGAAAACTGGCAAAATATGTTGATCGAAGGAATGATAGAAGAAACAACGACCGAACAAGAGAGAGATCTAGATCTCCTCGTTGAGCAGAGGAGAACAAGAAAAGAGACCATGAAGATGATCCAGAAGACGACCCCGATCTTCCCAGGAGACCAAGGCAGCCAGAACGTGAGGTATTTTCAATACGCTTTGGGTCATTTGATTGTAATGTTATTACAGGTGGAGATGCATGAGGAGGAGACCTTACTGCAGAGAGAAAAGCTTACCTCTGTGAGGCTCAAGCTTTCTCATACATTCAACGAATAAATCTAGCTGAGGAGGATCGCCCGAGAAAGGTGAACAAAGAGAAATTGGTCATTGGTTTCTCAAAGAACGACCTCCCAGGTGTTTTATATCCTCATGATGACCCTTTGGTGATCAAAATGAGGATGAAGGAGGTAATGATTTCAAGAGTACTGGTAGACAATGGTAGCTCGACAAAGATCATGTTCTACTCGTGCTTCGATAGTTTAAATCTAAAGCTATCTCAACTAGAGCCTTATCATAGACCCCTCCTCAGTTTTGCTGGCGAGAAAGTATTTCCACTTGGGACGATCAAATTGGATATATTCATTGGTACGTGGTTCGATTGTCGAATAGAAAGAATACGCTTCTTCGTGATGGATAAGAATGTTCAATCATCATAGGAAGAGTAGTATTGAAGAAGTTCGAGGTTGTACCATCTACGGTACATCAATGCCTAAAATTTCTAACAAATTTTGGAGTAGGAGTTATTAAAGGTGATCAGAATGTAGCTCGGGAATGCTATTATTCATCCGCCGAGCAAGAGGAAATGGAGGAATCAAGGAAAAAGACCACCACCTATCAAGTGGATGAAGGTGCAGAAATTGAAACATTGGATCCTAGAGATGAGTTGCAACTCGTGAAGGGTCAAGTGGTGGAAGCTACTGAAAACATCATCCTGGACGACGAGCACCCTGAACGAACTACTCAAGTAGGTTCGTCATTGGAAGCCTCACTAAAACAGGAATTGATAACTTTCCTAAGAAGCAGAAGGCAAACTTTTGCGTGGAGTCATGAGGATATGCCTGGGATAGACCCAAATTTCTTATGTCACGAACTCAATGTGAATAAGGATATCAAGCCTGTGAAGCAGAGAAGAAGAGTATTCAGTCCCGAGAAGAATCAAGCTATACAAGAGGAAGTCGAGAAGCTCTAGAAAGCTTACTTTATTGAAGATGTTAAATATCCAGACTGGTTAGAAAATGTGGTGATGGTGAAAAAGAAGAACAACAAATGGAGGATGTGTGTAGACTTCATCTACCTCAACAAAGCATGCCCAAAGGATCACTTTCCGCTGCCCTGAATTGATAAACTAGTGGATGCTACCTTGGGACACGAGTTGCTGAGCTTCATGGATGCTTATTCTGGTTACAATCAGATTGAAATGAAACCTGAAGACAGGGAGAGTACTTCTTTCATTACCCCTAGGGGAACTTATTGTTATAATGTTATGCCTTTTGGTTTGAAAAATGCAGGTGCAACATATCAGCGGCTGATGAACAAAGTGTTTGCAGAACAAATCAGTTGCAATATGGAAGTCTATGTTGACGATATGCTGACAAAGAGCAAGAAATCTGCTGATCATCTAGTTGACTTAGGCCAGACCTTTGATTAACTAGATAAATATCAAATGAAGTTGAACCCGACGAAGTGCATATTTGGAGTACGAGAAGGCATATTTCTCGGATACATTGTCAATCAGCGAGGCATTGAAGCTAACCTTGAAAAGATCAAAGCTCTGTTAGGGCTGCGATCCCCAACAACGAAGAAAGAGGTGCAAAGTCTTACAGGACGAGTAGCAGCACTCAACAAATTTGTATCGCGAGCAACTGATCGATGTCTCCCATTTTTCAAGACGCTTCGAAAAACTTTTGAGTGGAATGATGAATGTGAGAAGGCTTTCCAAGACTTGAAGAAATATTTGGGAGCACCTCCACTGTTATCCAGGCCAATGATGGGAGAAAAATTATACTTGTATCTGGAAGTGTCCGAGAATGCAGTTAGTTCGGCATTGATAAGAATGGAGAATGGAGTATAAAAACCAATCTACCACACAAGTAAGGCCTTTCGAGGAGCAGAGATCAGATATCCAAGGCTGGAAAAATTGGCACTAACATTGATCGAGGCAAGTAGAAGAATGAAGCCATACTTCTAGGATCATACTATAGTAGTATATACTGATATGCCATTGAGGCAAGCCCTTCATAAACCAGAAAAATCAGGATGATTGATGTGCTGGGCAATAGAACTCGGTGAATATGATATAGTTTATGAACCCAGATCATCGCTAAAAGGGCAAGCGGTAGCAGATTTTATAGCAGAGTTCACCTATCCTGATACCCCCGAGGAGCAAAAGTTGCTCACCGATCAACCTGTGGATGTTACAGGATCATCAAATACAAGCCCGGACCAACTTAGCTTGGTAAAAGGGCAAGTAGATGTTACAGCATCATCAAATTCGAGCCCAGACCAGCTTAGGTTGATAAAAGGGCAAGAAAAGATGATCGACGAGCAGCAAAAAATATCAGGAGATGGTGAAAGGAAGCAACAAATTTTCCACCGAGGAACTCTGTCAGATAAAAAATTTGAAGACGAGTTACCTATATGGAGTCTGTATGTGGATGGTTCATCCTGCACTACAGGATGTGGCGCAGGGATAATTTTGAATAGTCCGGACGAGGTCGACATGGAATACGCCCTACGCTTCCAATTCAAAGCTTCCAATAATGAGGCTAAATATGAAGCCATGATTGCAGGTCTTAGTTTAGCAAAAACCATGGGGGCAGAACAAGTTATTATTTTCAGTGACTCGTAATTGGTCATAAACCAAATGATGGGAGTATATGCAGCTAAAGGAGAATTAATGATTAGATATCATGCAAAGGCAAAGGAATTGGTGTCGCAATTTACTGCTATTCAGCTGGTCAGAATACCAAGAATGGAGAATGCAAGAGCAGATGCCTTAGATCGATTAGCATCAGCTACTCGTACCGAGCTGCGAAGAACAATCCCAATTGAAGTTTTAGCTGGTCGGAGTATAGATGAAGATCTGACGATAAACTTTAATACCCTCGATTTAGGGTCATCATGGATGGATCCCATCAGGGCATATATTGAGAAAGGGGAATTACCAACTGACAAACTTGCAGCCAAGAAACTAAAGTTTAAGGCTGCTCGTTATGTACTGACTAATGGTATTCTATATAGATGAGAAATTATAGCAGGTTTGCAAAGATATGTGCATCCAACCGAGGTGAAAGATTTGATTGAAGAGGTCCATGAAGGGTCCTGTGGAGCCCATGTAGCAGGTCGGACACTTTTACAAAGAATGATGACTCAAGGATACTACTGGCCGACGATGAGGGCTGATTGCATAGCCTATGCTAAGAAATGTGACAAGTGTCGGTGCTTCTCCTCCATCCGAAGAACTCCCCAAGCGTTATTGACACCCATTACTTCCCCTTGGCCATTTACCATATGGGGAATAGATTTGGTCGGGCCACTGCCGACGACCAGGGGAAGATTTAAGTATCTCGTGGTCGCTGTGGATTATTTTACTAAATGGGTTGAGGCTGATCCTCTCATTGATATGACGTATGATAATGTATACCAATTTATTTGGAAGAACATCATTTGTCGATATGGTCTTCCTCATGCCTTCATCACAGACCATGGAACACAATTTGACAACGAGGAGTTCTCTACCTATTGTCATCAGTCAAATATCTTGAAGATACACTCAGCACCAGGCCATCCTCAAAGCAATGGACAAACTGAAGTGACAAATAGAACGCTGCTGAATGGTTTAAAAAAAAGACTGAACGATGCGAAAGCAAACTGGATCAACGAGCTACAATCAGTGCTATGGGCTTACTGAACTACTCCCCGAGCAGCAACAGGGGAATCTCCATATATGCTAGAATTTGGAAGTGAAGCTGTTATACCCGCCGAATTGGGTCTACCAACACACAGAATATTGAATTTCAATTCCCCTGTCAGCGATTTAATGAGAAGGTTAGACTTAGACATGCTCGAGGAGGTTAGGGAAGAAGCAGCCATTAGAAATGCTGCTTACCAGCAACGAACAACTTTGTTCTACAACAAGAGAGTGAAGAAGTGCGACTTGAAAGAAGGAGACTATGTGCTAAAGAAGGTGATTCAAAAGCACAACAAACTGGAAGCGAACTGGCATGGAACCTACCGAGTTAAGGAAGTTGTTCGACCAGGGACATATAAAATAGAAACTTTAGAGGGGGAGGAGTTTAAGAATGCATGGAATGCAGAACATCTGTGCAAATATTATCAGTAATGTAAACTCTCATGTAATACAGTTTCATCAGTATGAATAAAGTGACAATGTTCTGCCCAGTTCTTTCCCTTTATTGGAAATTTTTTGCGGAATACTAGTGCTACACACTGCTCAGCAAAACTCGGACTACTCAAATCTATTCCTAAAAATGCCAACTCGATTGGTTAGGAAGTAAATCTATTCTCGAAAACGCCAACTAAGGTTGGTCGGGAAGTAAATCTATTCCTAAAAATGCCAACTCGGTTGGTTAGGAAGTAAATCTATTCCTAAAAATGCCAACTTGGTTGGTTAGGAAGTTAATCTATTCCCGAAAATGCCAACTAAGGTTGGTCGGGAAGTAAATCTATTCCTAAAAATACCAACTCGGTTGGTTAGGAAGTAAATCTATTCCTAAAAATGCCAACTTGGTTGGTTAGGAAGTAAATCTATTCCTAAAAATGCCAACTTGGTTGGTTAGGAAGTAAATCTATTCCCGAAAACGCCAACTAAGGTTGGTCGGGAAGTAAATCTATTCCTAAAAGTGCCAACTTGGTTGGTTAGGAAGTAAATCTATTCCCGAAAATGCCAATTAAGGTTGGTCGGGAAGTAAAACTATTCCAAAAAAGTTCCAAAGATTGGTCGGTAAGAAAAATTCACTAACTATGGTTGATCGGGTATAAAAACCCACTAACTGTAGTTGGTCAAGAAGAAAAATTTATCGACCTTGGTTGGTCAGAAACATTTTATGAGTACGAGAAAGTGATCGAGCAAAATTTTGATACTCGAGACTTTTTAAATTACTATCAAGTTGGTCGAGAAACAAAATATCATCAATTTTGGTTAGTCATTAAATGATTACCACAAATTCAAGATAATCGACAATAAGTTTTAACAAACTCCAGTTGATCGACAAATAACACAATGTTGTTATCTTTTTAACAGATATACATGCACAGATGTAAAGTGTTTTATAATTACAAGACAATGGCAGTCAAGATTTGTAAATAAAATTATTTCATTAAATGTAGAACAAAATACATCAAGAATGAAATACAAATTTATTACATTAAGATTCCTATTCTATTGGTTTCTTCCCCTCTGCTTTTGAAACAGGTTCCTCGCCAGTAGGTGGCCCATTTAAAGCATGAGGGGAATTTATGAAGTTAAGATCTTCAAGCATCCTGATATTCATCACGGATGGTCGATCTAGTAGGTGCACGAGACGAGATATCTAGACATTGGAGTGGAGATTGTAATCGCCAAGGTATTTAGAAATCAGACACCGAGGGATGGCGCGAGCAGGGAACCAACTCATATCAAGCTTGAATGGTGGCACTGGTAGGTCGAACAGCCCAGGATTATGGTAATCCCACAGGTAATGACCCTGTTCGAGTTGCAGTACACCTAAGGCATTCAACCATCCCTGTTTGTAACCCTCATTATTTGCATTTTGGATACGATCATCAGAATGGTAGAGAGCCTCGTTGTAGCCAGCCATCCAGAATTTTCTGGGCTGCTTATGGAATTGATATGTCAATCTTTCCAGCTGCTCGTGGAGATTTTTGATAAAGAGTTCTTTATTCTCCAAGACAGACTTCTACACAGAAAGCTGCTCATCCAGATCCCTGATCTTCTTAGACATCTCAGCCAATGCCTGGTTCTTTGCCATCAGTTGGAAGACCTGGTACTCTAGAGCAGATTGAGTTCTCTGTTCCTCGATAGGAATCCGAGCAGCTCTTGCTCGTCCCCAAGGAGCTCTTGCTCGTCCTCGAGTATACGTAGAAGGTCCAGACCTCTTCAAGGTTTCTAATTCATCCCTCAGGTTGGTGTTTTCGACCTCCAAGAAAGAGAATCCCTCGTCAGTCATTGGGATCAAAGCATTTGAGGTGGAAGCTGCAGACTTCAACTGAGACACCTCTCTTTGTAGGTTATTATTTTCCTGCTCTAATAACTCAGCTATCTGTCTGTGCTCTTCGACCTCAGCCTTCAACGTTCTCTCCCGCACATCATAAGCAGCAAGCCGTTTATCATATCCCTTATCGGCACAGATTTGTTGATACTTCTTCTCGTACCCCTCGTGCAAAAAGGCAGTGGATTCTTTATATTGTTGCTGAAGTTCTTCAAGAGTGCCTTGGAGATCCTCAATCATATCATAGTATGCTATGTTGTTATCCACTGCACGATCGAGTAGGCACTTCAAATACTTATAGGCTTCAATTGCTTGCTCTGAAGCACCATGACCGAGGATGTCAGTGATTTGAGCTGCACTCATGTCTGTATGAACGACTTTAAAATATTCATTGCATTGCCGTAACAGCTTTGTATCATGAGCAGACAATAATTCCATCCTGGCCAGAAACTAGTAGAGGAAGAAAAAGCAATAATCAATAAGAGTACAAATAGAGCATGAAGAAGAGGATCAACAGTATGCATAAGCAAAAGTTCAAATTTTATTACATCACAAAGTTCAGAAGTACAAAGTTCAGAGTTACATGTTCAGAAGTTACATTTGACAAAGAAAAATAAAATAGAGAGAAATTTGAACAACTCTACACCTTTTTCTTGTCTCCCAAAACTTTCTCGGGAGGCTGGGACGAGGAGGTAGGTTGCTCGGATGGAGCGGAGGGTTGCTCGGGAAGTGCTGGAGGTTGCTCGGAGGAAGTATCAAGTAGTTGAAGTTCCTCGCCAGTGGGATGGATAGTTGGGGGATGAGAAATTTGATCTCCCATCACCATGGAAGATTCCTCAGAGGCAGCTTCGTCCTCTTCTTCTTCTTCAGGAGTTGGAGGGGGACCAGGGATGTGTCGCTGAAAGAGTTCAGAATTTTCATCAACCTTCATCTCCTGTAGAGCAGCGACCCACCCATCTCTAAAGTATTTGAGGCTGCCATATTCTACTTGTGACATCATGGCAGCCAAACCTTTGTTCCACCCTTTATCCCAGCCAGTGCTGAAAGATTTCTTCACAGCCAATTTCCTCTTTGTCTTCTCCGAGGAAAGCTTCTCGAAAAGAAGATTGTCAGCAGCCTTCAGTTTATTCTCAACTTCCTCTTTCTGACGACTTACTTCCCGAAGTTGACCCAACTCCTCCTCAGCAGCCTTGAGCTTATTTTCAAGCTCCCCAACATTTTTGAGTTTCCCTTCGAGCTCTTTATTTTTCTTCTCCAAATCATTCATTTTTTTCTCCAACCCCTTGGAGACCTCAATAACCTGAGCCTTCTCCTGCTCAGTCGAAGTAAGCTTTTTCTCCCAAATTGCCTTATCATCATCATATTTCTGACGAGAATCTTTCAGAGACTGCGCCAGGCCTACCAAAGCTTCCTCTACACCAGACGAGGATCTTAAAGCTTTAATAGCTTCATCTTTCTTCAAAATTGTATTAAAACAGCTCACCAACTGTGAAAAAAAAACGAAAGCAAGTTAGTACACAGATACAAAAAGGAAAGAATGAAAAATTAAGACTATAGGACTTACATAAGCTATGTGACGAGCTGCTAATATGGTAACCGTGTCCCGAGAAAGGTTTTCTTTAATACATTGGATCTCGAGAATGATCCAAGTCTTCACCGAGCTCATAGCAGAGCTCGGGGGAACAAAAGTGGGAACACCACTAGTCTAGGGCTGAGAGATGGATTCAGCCAAATTGACAGAGGAGCTTTTCTTCAGCCTCCTCAGAGGAGCATCAACTTTCTCGACTAACGTTGTAGTCTTAGTCGGAGAAATGACAATCACCTCGTCTGGAGCAGCAGCCTTGCTCGGGGCCACTGGGGGCTTCTCGACCACCTTCACAGGAGCAACCGAGGGAGGTGCATCAATTTTCTTTGTCCCTTCTCCTGGGACATCAAGCTTACTTCTTTTTGCCTCTCCAGGACCAGAGGCATGTTTCTCAAAAAGGGTAGGAGGTCTTCTTTTCTTCGTCCTTTCACTCAAAGGAATGTGTGACTCATGTGAAGAACTTATAGAGGCTGGTATTGGTTCTGCGTCGCTTATCACCGGACGAGCAGTAAAAGAGGAGGTGTAACTCTTGTACTGCAGAAAATATGAAGCTGACCTAATATGCTCATCGGCAACAGTCTGATGCAAACTCCAGATAAGTTTTAAATGCCTTATATTAACGTCTGCCTCTTTTGGAGATTTTCTTTTGCTGTCAACTGCAAATAAATCAAAATTAAAATATCAGTGGCATATTTTATCAAACACAAAGGAAGCATAATTTTGAAAATAAAATAAAAACAACCTATCCCATTGCCATAGGGAGGACATATGGGACCCTGGTAAACATCATCTCCAGTTAATGGAGGGTGTTGCCAATTTTTCATAACAACCCCGTGCTCAAAGTAGTCCCTATTGGCATCTGGGAGATTGACCACTAAAGCTCTATTTAAAAACCTAGTTTTTAAATAAAAAGTATTATCGCCCACAACCCATCTATAACAAAACATGATTTTAGGAATTCCTATACGAGTTCCATGAATTTGATTTAATATATAAACATCGTTAACTGTTCTCCACGTATTGGGAGCTATTCTTGCAGGAACTACGTCAAAGTATTGACAGAATTCCAGACATAGAGGGTTTGGGGTAAAAGAAAAGCCACACTCAGCAACAAAGAGACTGGGGAACCAATGTCCCTCAGCCAAACGAAAATAGTCTGAAGGCGCAGAAAGCTCTTCCAAAATAACCCATGAGGGAATAGAGAAATCAGAGCGAAACTTATCAATCGATTCTACAGGATAAACCATGATGAAAGAAGGAAATCAATGAGAAAGAAGAAAATCTTACAGGAAAGGGATGAGTCTGTTGACAACAAACAATGGAAGAGATGAACGCACATGAGAGAGAGACGATGGAAAACTCAAAGAGACAAATTTGAAAAAGTAGAAGACGATGGGATTTTCTGCAACGTTTAAATACTTTGCCTTGGGAAAGGGTAAAAGTAATGATTACAAAAAGAGTCGGTTACGTTACCGGTGGCTAAACAGACAAAAGGGGCGCGGGAATCGAAGCGGTTAGAAAAATTCAAAAAAGACCGATTCTACGAATTTGGAAGAAGAAATAAATACAAAAGAAAATACTCCTAAATTTCAGGATGACCATTTAAAACCGCCATATTTCGAGAAAGAATGTTCCACACTCCTCAAATTTCGAACTATGAAATATTGGGGGCTTCTGTTGATACCAAATTTAGTCAGCTGACATGGCTCAATTGAGTGAAGACACGTGGAAATCTACGTGGCAACGGCAAACACTTACGAACAACACCTTGACTCCGAGGAACTATACTGCAACGAGGAACTCTGCTTCCCCGATCAACTCAGACGCTCCGACCTACAAGAACTCTCCGAGGAACTTTTGAGTACCGAGGAACTTTTGAGTACCGAGGAACTTAGGCGGTCTGAGCTGCTTAGGCGGTCCGAGCTTCACCTCGAACAAAGCATTAATAGCAGGATAACCAACAGTTTGACTGCGCATTAAATGCTTATTATCATACATATGTATACGCTTAAGGGGCATTGAATGTATTACCCTTTCACATTACAGCCTTAGGGCTATAAATACATTGTATTATCCTCATTGTTAGGGGGACCGGAATTTCTTGAGAAAACTTGTAATCGAGAATTCCCAAACAGTTAGCAATAACAGAAACAGTGGACGTAGGCCATTCTTATAAGGCTGAACCACTTTAAAAGTTCTTTGTCTCATTTTATTTATCTGTGATTAAATCATTAGATATAATCTAATTTTTTACATCAATACTCGTCTTCAAAATTATGGGAATAAAATCGTCATTGGATTCGAATAATGAATCCAACTCAAGCTCCCAATAAATATTTTCATTCTGATAAATGTTTTCAAGTCTTTAATTCTCAAGAAATCTTGAAAATGGAAAACTTGAAAACTATCCCCAAAGTAAAAATCATTAGAATGACCATAATAACTATAATAGTAGGACATGATTACCTAGCTATTTGTAGATGGATAATCCAAGCAGGAAAGTGCGCAACAGAGAATCAAAATTTCTTAGCGCTCAAATAGTTAATCCTGCAAAAAAAGTTTAAGAAAAAGAATACAAATACAAAAGAAAAATACTACGAAATAATAAAACAATTATGATCTAAAACACACTCCCCAGCAACGACGGTTTTTTTATGAGGCGTAAACTTTATATTTAAAACACATCATCAGGTGTTTACGCCCAATACAAAATAAATACCACAACTTGGTACACTAAATGGAAGTGTAACAGCAAGTAGGGATCGAATCCACAGGGAGTGTCGTATAAATTATAATCAATTTATTATTTTAAGAATAAAAGTGTAAAGGGTGATGGAGTTGTTATAAAGAAAGGGAAAAAAATTAAGAAGGTAACTCTAAACAAGAATTAATAAAACGAGAGTCAGGGTCACATCCCCGCCATGGGCTAAACAATGCATAATTAGAATTTCGATTGGAAAACAATTAACCGGGCATATCCAATTACTCATAAACATCACGCATGAAGGAATTTAACCCAAAAATGCGAGATAAAACATTTAATCAAAATATGGTCAGACGTGAATTAAATTTGGATTATCGCTATAAACACTAACATTGCATGACAAATAAAGTTAAACGCATAATAATCCGACTTTAATACGCGAGGTTTCAATTAAATGCAATTTTCCCCCAAAAGTAACTTTCAGAGCTCGATGCCCATTAATGGCGGAGAAATGACCCCAACCCTTAAACTAGGTATTAAACATGCCTAGAGTAATAAATACAACTAATTAACCAAAGCAAATAAGAATTAAACTACCAACAAATAATTAACTAAGCAATACAAGTAACTACAAAGCAAGAAATCAAGTAAAGAATCATTAATCAAAGGAAAGTGATAATCAATTGTAATATACTTACATAAATGGGATGAACCCAAAGAGAAAAGAGGAGAGGGAAGCTCCAGCAAAAATCCCCCCAAAATGTGATTTCTAACCCTAACCAATGTGAAACATGATCTCCCACACTTAATAAAATGTTTTTATCCAAATGACCCACCAAAAACCCACTTAAAAATAGAGATTTGTTGACTTTTACTGTAGACAAATGGATTCGGAGAAGTTCGAATCACTTCGGACCTGATAGTGCTGAATTCTTAGCTTTGTCCAACTTTACGAAAAGTGTTGTAACTTCTTCGTTATAAGTCGCAATTATACAAGGTCAGAGGCTACACAAAGACAAATCAAAGTGCTATAACATCCAAGAAGACATTATGCCAAAAATCTGAATTATGGAATGACGAAAATGCCCTTGAATGTGACCCTGAGTGTGATTTGGAAGATCAAATCATCCTAAAAATGACACAACTCCCTCATTATACATCTAAATCATGCACCGCCAGTGGCTTCGAAAAGAGAAATCAAAGGTCTTAAACTTCTGTGAAGAGTTTGGGATAAAAAAATGAAATGATGTAATTACTATAATTCCCCTGAAGCTACAATATTCAACGTAATTTTTACGGAAAGAGACCAAACTTCATGCTAAGCACCGAAATACCTACAAAAGATAAATTATACCTCATATAGCATGTTAACATATAAAACAAAGGTTGTCCGGTTAACGAGCATAAATATAGGAATTAAGGTACTCGATGGGGATAAAATGTAGAAGTATAAAGGGTGAAAAATACAATATTCATGCAGAATCACACCCCCTAACTTTCACATTGCTAGTCCTTAGCAATGAAATACAAATCAAGAAGAACAACACGTAAACCACAAAAAAATAGATATGTACAAAAGGGATAAAAGCCACTTTCGTAGGTGAACGATTGTATTTAGCGTATGCAATAAGCCGTTAAACCCCTTAGGTTACCGTAGTGGACAAGTGTCGTCTCATGAGGGTTTTTCAGGGATGAAACTCACAAACATCATATGGTTTTCTCAAAATATGCCCAATCATATGCGACAAACTCAACAACAACGAACAAGATTTCAACATGTAATTAGCATAATGAACGGATTCAAATAAAAGTCTGTAGTTATTAACATGTTGAATGCACCTCATAGAATTGAAACTTTAAAAGTGGGAGGGAGAGAGCACATACATAGTATGGTTTGGTCAAAACTTAACTAAATCGGATAAACATAAAAGCATGCATATATCAATCCTCACGGGCATTACACTCAACAAATGAATTCACTATGAAATGGAGGTAATACACGAGACATGAGGGCATAAAGAGTAAATGTAAATGGAAACTAGCCCACGCACATGTCATAAATAAATAACGCTATATGGGAAATAAAAACTGTAATCTCAATGAAAGATACCGCTCATTAAAGGAGGCAAAATGTATTTTCACAGATTATCAAAACTATTATGACTTTTATATTAAATTCACCCTAAGATCACATAGGACTTTATAAGGTTGTAATGTAGGTTTAGGGTTAAGGTTCAAAATGAAAGGTATATGTACGGATTCAAGGTGTTCGGAGATGAAAAACTTATGATAATGGGAAATTTAGGGAAATTTCAAAATAGCAATATGGTTTCCATAACAAGCATTAAATATGAAATTGGGGAGCGACAAGGATTATTGAACACTATATAAAACATATACAAACTTTCTCTTTCGTTTTCGTTTCTTCTTTTTCTCATGTTTTTCTTTTTCTCTTTCGATTTTTATTTTTTATTTTTCACTTTCACTTTTAAAATGAGTTATATTTTAAATTAATGGATTAATTGGATGTTATTATTAATTAATTCATTGGCATTTTATCCGAATTGAGGATATTAACATGTATGATTCTGAATATTACTTAAAGATATTTAGGTAATATATGAATGTGATGATTATTGAAAATTACTGTTCGGTAATTTGGATTTTTAGTTGGACACGGTATGGGACGTGTCGGGACTAATTTATTAAATTAAAAAGGAAATTTATTTTCTATCAACCTTATAGTCATTTCGACTGCGTCGTTGCATCCGGAAGGTTCGAAATAGTCACAAAAGTCTATTTGGATGTTGGATTTCGGTCTCGGGTCATTTGGAAATGAATAGACAACCCAAAAGGGCATTTTGGTCATTTTTCTAGGGGTGAATAGTGATTTCGGATTTTGTCCTATTATAAGTATTTGAAGATTAAGTGTACGTGGGTTATTCATCTCCTCTACACAAAATAGAGAAGTCATCTTCCTAGAGAGAGTGAAAGGTTGCTTGGGAAGGGAAAAGCTTACCTGGGAAGGAGAAGAACAAGAACCAAGGGTCACCACGACCAACCACCACCGGAGGTTGACCAGAGAAGGCAGAACCACCTGAGATATACTACACCAAAGTATCAGACCTTCATTAGAGGCAAGTGTTTGATAATGGCAATCTAAGTTTGTATATTGTCCATGTTAGAATAGTTATTAAAAGAGATGATTTTTCTTCATGTTTGGAAGACATAATGGAGTTGTTAAATGGATTTCTTGAAACTGAAATGATATAGGAATTTAACTCATGTTTTAGGTTGATAATAATACACGAAATAATCATATATCTATTGAGGAAATTCTGAAAACCATTGTTGTGTTCTTGAGGATATTAGGTTGATAATTTTCAGGAAAAATAGGAGATAAACATGCTTTTTAATCCAATCTCTTGATAATTCTAGGGTGTTTAAAGTATTATAAATCATTCATATATGTTGATATATCATGTAGTAAGGATTATAAGTCATTTGGGATGTTAATATGAAGGTTTGAATGCACAATAATGGTGAAACCCGTGGTTGCAGAAATGCAGAAAAACCAGGCTGTTACCTGAGTGATCGATCGATCGACCCCCTGCCTTCGATCGATCGACCTCCCCAGGATTATTAAAGTTGCTTCTTTTTAATGTCGATTCTTATCCCAAACCTTTGGTAGATCTTTGTTGATTATTAATTGGATATTATGGGACTTATATAAGATCAGTAAGCCCTAGATAAGATTTGAATTAATTTCATTGGGATTTAATTGATTAGAATAATGATAATTAAATTGGAAGAAATTTTGGTTGCTAGATTCAATTATTGGATTCTAATTGGTATGCATGAGGATTAAAGATAGGACCAGTAGGGGTGATTGAACATAACACCTGGGTATCCTTAAGTTGAGAAGAGGGTTTAATCCTAAGTGAAAGAAGATATGTTTATAAAAGATTTGAAACTATCGATTTTAACCCTAATTAAAAGGAGAGTTTAATTCATAGTAATTAGGGAGATATAATAATATGGACCAGTAGGATATTAGTGACTTCTTACTGAATATATGTTGAGGAAAAACCTATTTGAACCTTGAATATTGAGTGAGGCTCGGGGATAATTAAATTAAGAAGTAAAATTATGATATTTCAATACGTGGGATTTAAAAAGATATAACGCTACGTATGGGAATCATCTAAGGGTAATATGAGTACCTTGTTGATAGTATATTATAGGTATGATAATGCCTATCTGATTGATTGATGATTATGTGTATGACATACCTATCTTACTTGCTATTGACGGGAGGTTTGCGCGTGAGGGCAATCATATCCTGATGAATCCATGGGATCTTTGATTTGTCGCTCGAGAACATAGGTTTATGAAAGACTTATCGGGGAGTTGATAAGTCCGCTTACTATGGGAACGTAGGTATGTGAATGGCCAACGGGTATGAGAACTATGTTCACCTCCAATTTATGTGTTGATGTTTGTGGTTCGAGGAATCCTTACCGAACCTTTTGTCTCCTATTTGGCGACCAGCGATGATGGGACATGATAGCAGAGTAATGCATTGCACCGCAGCTGTGACTCGGGGTGCCGTATTATATATGAATATATATATATAATGAATTAAATAAATGAATGGTTATATTGTGGTTAAATTATCTATTGCGTGATAATTGTAGATAACGATAAATTGAGAAAGAATGGAAATAAGTTAATGGTTATTTATTGAAAAGCTTAATTTATGTTAATGAGAAACGATTCACATAAATGAGAAATGTATAAGAATGATTATATAACGTATGATATGGGATATATGGGTTTATGATATAGGATGAAATCATATTATGGAAATCAGTAATGAGGAACCATTAACTAGGAGGTTAATAGGAAACGTAAAGTGTGCACTCTAGTTGAGAGATGAGAATAGCAAGTGAGAGTTGGATCTAACATGTACATAATAAATGCTTTATTGCACTTGTTAAATACTTGCTGTTTTTAAAATCATTTTCACAATCGGGCTCTAACCCGTTTCCTTACATATTTTCTTTCTATTGTATCTTCTATATCAGGTGTCCAGCAACAGGGACGCCAACCTTAGCGGATTATGACAAGCTATGGAGCTATGGAGTATTGCTTAGACGCTTATCTTCTTTTGATTCACAGTACTCTTATAGTTAGGGCATGTCGCCCAAAGGATTTCAGTTATCACTTTCTATCGGAGTCATATACTATTGTGTTCGTGTCATTTTAATACATTTGTTATTGTTGGGATTACTGTAATGGATTAATATTATTTGGAAATGTTTATTCCAATTGCATTTATATTCTTCTGTGTTATCTGTTCGGTTATTAGTGATCTAGAATAAAATGTGTTTTGTTATTCTTAAACTATAAAGGGATTTTGTTGAATGAAAATTTGGAAAGTTTTTAACACCAGCTTAATTGGGTATTGGGTGAGTTGTAAATGTTTTCGACAGTGATGCTAAGAATGAGCCAACTGTATATTCTGTTTTAATTTGGTATGGCACTGGCCACCTGGTATTTAATTAGGAGGGGTGTTACAAGAAGCTTGGGATATTTTACAACTCACTGATGAAGGAACTAGTATCGTAAAAGCTTTGAAACTCCAAAACCTCACCACTCAATTTGAAACCATCAAAATGAATGAAAAATAAACCATTAATGAAGCTAGACTTTCCGATATTGTTACATCATCTTTTAATTTGGGAGAGAAAATACCCGATAACCGTGTAGTAAAGAAAATTTTAAGGTCCCTACTCGATAGATTTATTCAAAAAGTGACCGTTTTAAATTCTTTACCCACTTTAGCCTTTACGAAATTAGAAGAGCTCGTAGGTGATTTAAAACCTATGAACTAGACATGTTTCCCACCAAAACTGAAAAGAAAATAGAAAAGGGCATTGCTTTGAAAGCTCGAAAGGAGGAAAAACAAGTAGTAGAATGTGATAGTGAGAGTGACTCGGAAGATATGGCTTTGTTTGCTAGGAAGTTTCGAAAATTTCTTAAATTTAACAAAGATAAATTTAAAAAATTTAAAACTTCTAAGCATGACAAAGTCGAAAAGATCCCTAAAACTCCTAAAGAAAATTTAACTAGGGACGAGTCAAATAGGTGTTTTGGTTGTGAAGGGTATGGCCATAGGGCAAAAGAGTGCCCCACTAAACTAAGAAGAGAGGGTAAGCAACCAATTTATTTTAATGCAACCCTTAGTGATAGTGATAATGAAGAGGGACCCGATTCCCCCACTAACCCCAATTTTGTGGCTTTAATGGCTAGTCATGGGAGTGATAGTGAGCACTCTTCTATTGATGAAATTTTAAAACATGACACTTTCGAGATCAAAGTTTATGATTCCCTTATTTTTTATGGTTGTGAGAGTGAAGATGAGAGAGAGAGTGAACATGAAGAAGAGGTTAATATGAGTGAACTTCAAAATGCTTTTCAAGAACTTTATGAAGAATCTATTAAATTAAAAAAAAAGCTAATTTGAAGTTAGAAGCGAGTTTAAGAGAGCGTGTTAAGGTTGTTGATGATAGTGTGTTGGGTGAAGACCTTAGGACATGTGAGAGGACTCTTCGAGAGAAGCTTGAATATATAGAAGGCGAGAGAGATAGCCTTATAGGTTTAATGGAATAAATGAAAAAGGAGCTTCTTGCGTTTCAAGAGAGAAATGTTTTGTTAGAGTCTAGAATTTTAGGATTAGAAGAATAATTAAAAGACTCTAGTAAAGTCAAATTTTATTTAGAATGTAGGTCCTAAAAACTAAATAAAATCTTAGGCACGGTCCAAATAGAAAATGACACTTGTGATCTAGGCTTCGACACTCGTAATGAATCAAATCATAAAGCCAAAACCAATATTTTAGGAGAATCTCCTTGGAAAGCCTTTAGAGATCATTCCTTAGGTAAGTCTTTTCGTCGAGTCTTAAGGTGCTCACATTGTGGTCGAAAAGGTCATCTTAGGAAAAAAAATTTGATCTTAAACGAGGTCCTAAAAAATCCCAACGTAAGGCAACCGAGGTAGCTAATGTTCCTACACCCCGAGATAGTCATTCATCATTGGTTTGGGTTAGGATATCTGACTTGGTAGCTTTACAAGATAGGATTTTTTATTCTCATTTGCTTTCACATGCTTCCTCACTTGCTAAATCTAAAGGTTGAATGTGTTAGTTGTTTGCATACTTTAGCTTTTGTGCCTCATGCTATATCACAATGCTAATTGTATGCTTGTTTTAATCATTTTCTAGTCTATGCTCCATGCTTAATCACATGCTAGAATTATGATTCTTGTTTATCTTTTGTATTATATTTTTTTTTTCATTTTAGGTTGCATTTAATGAAAAATACAAAAAGATTTTGTTTATCATTTGTGTTTCATCTTTTTATAATTTAGGCTTAATGAAAAATACAAATGATTTTTGTTTGTCTTTTGGAGTAAATATTTTTGTTTGGATTAAAAAATTTCAAAAACTCAAAATGATTTTTATTGTGTGTATTTTAGTTTGACACACTTTATGTGGAATATATTTGTGTTTGAATCCCTTCTTTTTCGCTCCCATGTAGCTAGAACTTTTGGTTTAGATTATCAATCCTTAAAATGTTCTTTACCATGCTTACGTGGAGTAGTTGGATTTAGTGTTGATATCATGGATTCTATTTTTATATGCCTCAATTCACAAATGCATGAGATCATTTGAAATTATAACTTTATATGTATGTTTGAGCTTTGTGAGGTGTTCTACTAATCTTATCATTTACATGTTATGTGACCTAGGAGGACTAGTGCATGTTAAAATCCGTTGAATGCGAGAATTGAGAGATAAAAGATTATATATATAAATTTGCACGGGGAAGGGCTCCGAAAGGAAAAATTACCCTTTGCGAGTAAGCCACCATTTGCTTGGACCTAAAATAAATACGTGGTCCAAAGGCCTAAAAGAATAATGGCATTAAAAGAAAATATTTTCCATGGCCTAGTTGTTTAGTTTGATATAGACATTCAAAAATTAATATGCTTATATTGAGAGAGATATCAACAGTTGGCACAATGTCCGTTTATCCTAGTTGTACTTTCAATGTCATGACTCTATTGGTTTGTAGAATCATCAAAATTCTAGGCGTGTATGCATTGTGTATGTTTGTTCAATGAGTTCAATCTATATTGTCACATTAGGTTATATTCAAAGGTGATGAATTTTTCAATTATTTGAGAACTCCGTGAACATATTTTAAATAATTGGGTCTAAATTTAATTGTTGCTATATGACACATTTTTTCCATACGAGAGTGAAAAGCTTATTGTATTTTGTGTCATGTGTGAAATCTATACCTATATATATGTGCGTGTGAGTTATTGATATTCATTATGTCTACATATATATGGTAATTTTTTTCTTTGCCTTGCTTTCCAGTCCTTCTATACTTCTACTTCATAATTGGTATCTATCTTGTTGCATTCTTTGTTGATATCACATGCTTAATACTTATGTATCATATTGGTATCATTTTCTTCCATCTTATTTGGTATCCTTTATTGTTTGTATGGATTAGTTGTGCTTTTGTTACCTATATGCTTTCATGTTATATGCTTTGCATACACTTTTGTTTTATTAATTATATCACCTTTGTCTATTCTTGAACAAAACGGGGGAGAATGATAGGGGGAGAAATGGTATCTAATCCTATTATAATCGTATCTTAGTTTGTTTGGGAGATTTATCTTAGGGGGAGACGTCTTTCTTAGTATGTAACTATTAGACAAAAAGGGGGAGAATTAATTTAGGGGAGTATTTATCTTAATTGCATTTAATATTCTTGATATTCCCTATGCGTTTGATAGTTTGCTTAAGTGTACAGGAATTCCTCTAAATATGGCAACTTTCTTCATCGGTAAAGATATTAATCCTTGGGTCATGAGTCAAGTTTGGGGGGGATGTTTGAGTCTTGTAGAGCTTGACGGTCCTTTAGGATTTTTGTTGGTTTTTGTCCCGGAATAGCCAAAGGGGGAGATTTGTAAGGACACAAGTCTCCAATTGAGTCTCAATGTTGTGTTGGCTCAATTCCGGACAAAAACATTTGAGTCATAGGATAGTGTTCAAGTTTATCCATTCAAGCCTATGACGTGTTTATTGAAGACGTAGCGGCCAATATTAAAGCTTCATCAAATGCCGAGTTTGTTGTGCCTAGTTTCTACGTCAACAACATGTGTTCCATTTACTCCTAAGGTATGAATGCATTGCATATTTATATAGGAGCTTGGAACAATTTTAATTGGGTGATTTTTTTTATTTTAAACTGATGGTTATTTTCAAAAGGTTTATTTAAAACTTTAAAATAAAGTTTTTGGGCTAAAATCGAATTTTTAAGCTTTTTAGTTTTTCGTTCGAAATTCACATTCGAACGAGTTTTTCATTCGAACGAGGTTTGCCAATGAGTTCCCTGTTTGTCCAGTGGAGTATTGTTCGAATTGTCGTTCGAACGAGAATGCTGTTCAAACGAGAATTCTGACGAGTTTACTAATGACTTTACATTTTATCCACTGGAACTTCGTTAGAAGGGTCATTCAAACGAGACTTCGTTCGAATGAAAATCTCGTTCGAAAAAGATTTGGCGGGAATAGGTATTTTTGCAGTTTTTTGACAGTTTTCCCACTTTTCCCACTACTTTTCCACACTAACTTTTGACATACTTATCTAGTGCAGGAACCAAGTTTTTCAAAGGAACTTCTTCATATTCTTCCATCTCCTAGACAGAGTTTTAAGAGTTTAACTTTTCTATGAAAAGGTTCATGGTTTAAGTGTTTTGCTTTCCAAGAAAATCACCCTAAAACACTTTTGGTTTACACCCATATTGTTTATTCCAAGTTTTCATATAACTATCTTTCTTGGAGTGTTTGGCACCGGGTTTACTCGACCAAGTTGAAGAGTTTGTTTGGGTTTACTTCTACATCCCTCAAAGAAGAAGTCTCGTTGTTTTGCTGCGAAATTCTCACATGGTTAAAGGCACCATGTGTGGTTGACGGTGTTCCTAATGTCTCATTGGTGAATTCTAAGGTTCCGGTGGAGTTCCGGGGTTGTCGAGTAGGCGGGGGTGTGTACAAAAAGAAGCGTCAGGGCTTAAAAGGAGTCGAGTCGAGGAAGTAAGTCATATGTCTTGTAATTGTAAAATCATACTTAGTGGACTTAAGGCTAGGGCCGTCCGAGGTTTTTTTCCATTGTGGGTTTTTCCTCGTACATCGCGGCGTAGTGATTTATTTTTTCATTTTATCTTTTGCAAAATTCACCTTAGATGCATGCTTAAGTAAAAAGATAACATTTGGTTTAAATCACTACTTACTTAAATTGGTGCTAATTTAAATTTGGGTATATGTTAATTTAATTCAAGTCATCGTTTCATTTGTTAAAATTAGTTTGGCCTATTTTGGCAATATTGAAAATACGACTTAGGCAAATTTCTAGGACTTGGATTAAATTAAGTTGTTTAAGTGAAATATGTATTTATTGATTAATATAATTTCACTTGGTTTAATTTTAATTTGAAATAAATTAAAATTAAAGGAAATTGCATTGACTTTTGTGGTAAGATTTAAAAATCATTTTTTTTAAATTGGGGGTCGATAGTTCCAACACTGGTACATCTTATCCCAATCGAGATGTATCGCTAATCTCGACCCGTGAGAATCTGTCATAACTACATGTCTCAAATCCCCATCCTTCAAAACAACCAGTCTCCAATTAAAGCACGAGCCTCCCTCAAAATTTATCGAATACGATTGTGCCCCATCTGCTAACAATTGGGGTACTCTATCTTGGAAAAATTGATCCACCAGCTAAGCTTTCACCACCCTCATAATGATCTCGAGAGTGATATCTAGAATAGACATACTTAGCCTTATGAACCTCTGTTAACCCCCCCGTAGGCCATTGGCTCAATATGTCTACCTCCATGTTAGCCTTCCAAGGATGATACTAAATATCGAACTGGTAATCCTTTACGAATTATAGCCATATCCCCTGCCTCATATTCGAATCCTTCTGCGTGAATAGATACTAAAGTAATTTATGGTCCATGAACAAGGTAAACAGCTCCCCTAGAGGGTAATGCCTCCAAATCTGCAAGGCAAACACAACATTTTCAACCTCAAGGTCATGTTTTGTTAATTCCTCCCATGAAGCTTAAGTTTGTGAGATGCATAAGCTATAATATTCTCCTCTTACTATATTACACCCCCCCAAGTCCCTACAAAAATGCATCTTTGTAAACACGGTATTGAATTCCTGCCTAAGAAAATGCAAGCATGGGTGCAGAAGTCAACTTGTCCTTTGGTTTATTTAAAGTTAACTGACAGTGGTCATACCAAACAAACATCACCCCTTTGCTAGTCAAGTTCGTTAACAGACCCGTAATCGTAGAGAAACTCTTCATGAAGCGATGATATTATCCGACCAACTCTAGAAAACTACAAACTTCGATCGATGTTCTGGACTATCACCACTCCCTCACCGCCGATACCTTACTCGAATCAATAGTAAATCCCCTGTCGGGCATAATGTGGCCTAAAACTGCACCTCCTAAATACAAAATCCATACTTCTCAAATTTTGCATACAACTGATGGTCCCGTTATGTCTATAGAACCATGTCATCCTCTTAACGAGAGTAAACTAGAATATCGTCTATGAATACTATCATGAACTGGTCAAGGAACTATTTGAAAACCCGATTCATGAAATCCTTGAACATTGTTGGCACATTGGTGAGCCCAAACGACATCACCCTTAACTCATACTATCTAGACTATGTTAGGAAAGCGATCTTAGTAACGTCCTCCTATTTAATTCTCAACTAATGATACCCCGATCTCAGATCTATCTTGGAGAATCATTCTGCTCCTCGCAACTGGTTGAACATGTCATCAATCCGAGATAATGAATATTTATTCCGTATCGTGACCTTGTTTGTCTCCCTGTAATCAACATACAGGCAAATCAGCCCATCCCTCTTCTTGATGAATAATACCGGAGCACCCCACGATAATGTACTGCATCGAATGAAATCCTAACCCAGAAGATGCTGAACCTACTCCCTTAACTCATGCATCTTTGAAAGGGCCATGCGATAAGGTGCTCGAGCAATCGGCCTCATAACCGGCGCTAACTCAATGCCGAACTCAATATCCCGATTAGGTGGAATCCCGAGTATCTCTTGGTACACATCCTTGAACTCCCTCACCCCAAAATCGAATTCAAAGAGACAACCACCTCCTGTGAGGGGTCTTTCTCAATGTAATATAGGTGTGTGCTTGACCCTCCCTCAGGAAGAGACATCACCATAATGAACATATCTTGTCCTGGAGTAAAGAACACTATGGTCCTTCTGAAACAATCTACCATCGCGTGGTAACTGGCCAACCAACCCATACCTAAAATGATGCCATAACCCTCCATATCTAACACTAGAAGGTATTTAACGCTTGAAGGTCAGTGGCTAAACAAAATCTCCCCAGACATAAAATACTTATGTACTACTCACTTAGTAATTTGTATTCCATAAATATTAATCATTATCTCTCCCTATTAATATTTTAATAGACACATAATATTAAATTCAATTAAATTACGAGACACGTGTAATTTAAAAATACCTGAATTATTTAAATTTTAAATATTTAGAAATATGGGGTGTTACATATAGAATTTCATCTAGTTGGACTGAAATTTTGACAAGTTTTTTTATGTATCTATGCGGTCTCTAGAATACCAATGCCTATGCTCTGCTCAGTCTACAAGATCTCTCAGAGTTCAGCTCAAATTGCTGCAAAAGGGAAGGACATCTCTAACAGTTTGAACACCTATGGCTCAATGGGAAGTTTTTTAAGTCACATAGGACACTACACATTGCATTTCATTGCATAATTTCTTATGATTTGTGTTTGTATGTTTAAAGAGGATTTATAAATATTTTAAAAACATTTTTAAACATTTAAATCAAATTAATTCTTAAATTTAAATTAGTTATCGCAATTAATTTAAATTACAAAGAATATTCATAATTTCTTAAGAAAAATATATTTGTGTTAAAAAACATTGAAAATATGGTTCAGGATTTTTCCCATATTTTTGGGGACTTTCTCTGATTTAATTTTGATTTTAACATGAATTAACAACTATTTACAATTCTGAATTAAACATTTATTTTTAATTTAGGTATATTTTTATATGTTATATGCTTGTTATACCTGACTAATACATTGTCTTATACACGAAGTAAACATGGTATCTGTATGCTACTTACACACGAACTAAACAAATTTTGTATAGAAGTTTCGAAATGCCCACGTGTCATGATCTAAAGACATCAATGTGTGTTTCTTTATGAACTGTTGGATGGTTCTGTTATCAACGGCTGAGCTTGTGAGAGAGTGTGCCTTTGTTTTTCTCCAATCAGAACACACTTCACTTCTTAAAAATTGAGTCCCTTAGTTCCCATTTTTATTTGCTGAGATAATTTGTGAGCTTACCCAACTCTGCTAAACTAGAATCTAGAGAGAGAGTGAGAGAGTGAGAGTGAGAGTGAGAGTGAGAGAGAGAGAGTTTACACACTTCACACACTTCACACACAAGTGTTATTCACAACGATATGATCTTGTTTATATATTAAGTCTAAACATAGAACACAAAATTCATTTTGGATTTCTATTGGTGTGTTTGATTTTTTGAAAAATGTTTGAATTTCTCCAAATCTTTCCAAAAACTCTCCTATTAGGGTTTGTATTTTTTTGTTTTTTACTATTTTGAAAAAAGAACTAATACTTCACTTCTATTTTGCGACGATTAAACTGTTTGAAAGTGAAATATCTTCTCTAGCTATTTAGATGTGTTTTTAAGATCATTCTTGGTTTAATAGTTGTAGTATATTTTGGTATATACATCTTTTATATCTCGTAAGCCCTTCTATACCAATAAAACTCTTCAAGAGTTAAAGTTATTTGTCTTCAAAACGAGAACCACATCGAACTAATGGTTCACATATCTTGTGATCCGTGTTATACCTGTTTGCATGCTAAATTTTTTGTGTTAAGATACATAAAAAATACATGGACATACACAATTCTTGTCTAGCTATACTCTAGTTTGATAAATTTGCCTGGGGGTGTAAGCGGTACAATTTGGTAGGTAAATAGTAAATACCAATACCAAAACCAAACTTTAGATGGTAAAACTAAACCGTACCAGTTTACCACCCGGTATACCAAAATCAATACCAAAACCAAACTGGCTGGTATTTCGGTTTTTTTCGTAATTTCGGTTTTTTTCTGGTTTCGGTAAATTCTGGTTTCGGTAAATTCTGGTTTTTTCTGGTTTCGATAAAGAACACTAAAAGTCCCAAAAAATCAAAAATAAAACCAACCAACTTTTTTAAATATTAAAACCAAACCAAAACCAAAACCAACTTTTTTCTGGTTTTGGTAAATTCGGTATGGTAATTTTGGTAAATTTGGTACGGTAATTTCGGTAAATCGGTTTTTTTAATATTAAAACGAAAACCAACAAACTTTTTTGCTGTAATTTCGGTTTCGGTAAGACTGGTTTTTGGTATTTTAATATATGAAACCAAAACCATTTTTTTTCGGACTAAAACGGTATGGTATGGTAAAAATCCATACCGCTTCCACCCCTAAATCTGCCTTAAATCTAAGTTTTGTGAAAAGGTGAAAACCATTTTACACATTCATCTATTTATTTTTAAGTTCAAGGATCTGTTATTTTGTAAGAAATGTAATATTAGTGTTTAAAATTCGAATTTGAACATAAATAAGAAGGTTTAGACATTTGAACCTTAATGATTAAACCAGACTTATTGTATGATCTAATACTTGTCCAAATAGTAGGACATGGATAGATTTTGAACCAAAAACTTATTATATACCCAAACCTATCTTGAACTAAAATTGAATAGTGATTTGAACAATGAATGTTTTCTTACATTGAACAAGAACTGGTTAAAACTCATAATATGTTTTACAATAAGGTTTTATATGAAAATCTATTTTGAATCTAGGTTTTAAAAAGGACATAATAGGATATTACGTTAAAGTCATTTTTAATCTAAAATTATTTTTAAAAACTTTTTGATAAATATATATTTGATTTTTTGCTTAATCTCATATAAAGTTTTGTTAGTTAGATATGATTTAGGTTGTACATTGTCTTATAGTATTATTGATTGATTGCGTGGGTTATTTTTTCTTACTGTTTGAATCCGTACGACATATCTATTAGTGATATAGGACTGTTATTATATTTCATCATACATCTATGTTTTATTCACTCACATAACACGTTATAAACTTGGGAACTGAAATAATTGTGTAAATATCTTGCCTAGCTTGAGTGTTTGAAAGAATTATAAAAGATTTTCTGAATTTGTTAAGTCAAGACGATTTGAATTAAAACAAAGATCATAAATTTTGTCCAATATATCTAGGAAATAACTATTGTTGCATATCGTTCGTCTGTATCATTTAAGGTGTGTGAGTTGTAGTATTATAACTCGCAACAATTATGATTCACTAGAATAAGTCATTAAGGACTGAGTTGATCTTGTGATTAAGGAATCTAGAGGGAAAAGCAAAGACAGGAACAAAGTGAAACTTAGTTCAGAAGAAAAACCAATGCAGAATGGCTTGGTATTAGATAATAGATTTCTGAATAGTTGATTTTGTATCTTGTTGCATGCTTTCATAATTATTTCTATTTTGATTTGATTAGTGGAATAGATTAGTTTGATCCTTAAAATGATCCATGGTTTTTCCCATGGTAAGGGTTTTTGCAATGTAAAATAAATACATGCGTGTTGTATTTTTCTATCTAAATAACCTCATACGAAAAAGTAGGTTAAAGAAATAGAAACTTGCCTAATTAAATTAAAGATGTTATTATATGTTTAATAACCTTGATTAATCAAGATAGTAAAATTGGACTTTAAGAATTTAAGTAAAAAGCTTAAATTGGTCCTGCTTGAGTCATTTGTATAAACTCATTGGTATTTTAAGTTCACTCAACTCTAGTTACTTCCACATAATGTTTCAAAAGCACACCATCCCCCTCTCGAGTTGTATATAAGGTACCTTAGGAGATGATGTTTGGGACTTTGGTTTCTCTCTAAAGAGTGTATGATTCAAGTGCAAATCTTTTGCAACAAGTAGTAACCGAGCAAGACTGGGATAGTATTCCTCAAGGATTGAACACTACTAAGAGAATAAGATTAGGATAAAGGATATTCTCTATTTGTCACAAAATTAAAGTGTAAAAGATGATTTGATTGTTTAAAAAGGTGATTGTGATTAACCGCAAAACTAACATGCGTGTAATTAACAAATAACAAGTCAACTACAAAGATATACCAAAACGAACTAAGTTAATAAAAGGTATTGAGGATCATTCTCCTACCTTAGATTTTCTAATAAAGATGATAGGTCTTGGTTCAAATTAATTCTAATCGAGAATAACTAATTCGATTCGAACATCAACCATGTAGAGACTATACTCACTAATGGAGGATTAGGATTAATTTTTTAATTCTAAAATGGGCTGGGGTTGTAGTAAAGGTTAAAAAACTACCCCTTGCATGACAAGGGAAGTTAAGAGACTAGTATACTCTGATACCAACACAAGAAGTTCAATTAGAAAAATTCTAAACCAAACCCTAGATTTAAAGTTCAAGCATCTGAGGTGGGATTATGATCCCCAATCTTAAGTTTGGCTACTCAAACTAGGAACTAGGTTACACATGTAAAGGAACCACATATTTAAGCTAGCCATAAAGTGTAAACACAAAACAATTAAAACTAAGGTAATAAATGCAATTTAAGTCTAAGGAACACAAGTTGATATGGATTGAATGAACAAAGCTTGCATTAATTAACAACTAACTTATGAGAATTCAAAGATTTACAGGTAGGAAGAGAAATTAATTCACTTGACATAGGAGAGAGAAGAGAGTGTTTCTATGTATCCAAATACTAACCAAAGTAATCTCTATCTTCAAATGAAGAGAAAAAAGGGATAACCCCCCAAAAAATCTAACCAAAATGGCAAACTAGTAATAAGGAGAAAACTCAAAAATCTGGAGAACCGAATCGATTCAGAAGAGTTCGAATAGATTTTCATGTGGAAAGTTGATGCACTGGTAACAACCGAATTAATTCAGCAGAGTCTGAATCAATTCGGACCTACTTTCAAAATAAGGATGCTTTGCTTTGGCTTAATTTTCCCCAAGTTTCACTGAATCGTTCGTAACTTCTTCTTTCTAGATCGGATTCATAGACCGTCAGAGGCCATGCGAAGATGAGAAGGAGGGATACAATTACGTGAAGATTTCGGGACCAAAACCCCAATGACGAATTTACTAAAATTCCCTCGAAGCTGTAACTGTCAACGGAACTTTTTTGGAACATATCCAAACTTCACAACTTGCATTCTCGAGACCTATAAAAGCTCAATTAATGCACACACAATATATATATATATATATATATATATATATATATATATATATGAAAAAATATGGGTTAGTCAATAAATGAGCATAAGAACTGGGAATAATATGTGCGAGAATGCTAGAATGTACAAATTAATTGGGTAATAAATACAATAAATGTGACTTATCACACCCCCTTAACTTATACATTACTAGTCCCGAGCAATGAAGTATGAATAAACAAGGGCCATCAATAAAAACAAAATAGGATAAATATGCACAAAGAAGGAAAATGCCACTTTGGCGGGCAAACGATTGCATTTAGCATATGCAATAAGCCGTTAAACCCCTAGGTTACCCTAGTGGATGAGTGATGTCTTGTGAGGGTTTTCTGGGATGAAACCCACAAACATCAAGTAAACTTATACAATGATAAACAAAAGACCGATGTGTGTCTCAACAAGTATCAAAGAAGCATAATCTATTAACAAAGTGAACAAATCTCACACAAAAAGATGACAATAATCGACATTAAATAACTAACTTCAGTAGAAATTGAAACCATGGAAATGCGAAATAAGCGAAAACATGTGGTAATTTAGATTTGGCAAAACTTTCATAATCCATGTAAACACAAAAGAATGCATACTCAAGTTCTCTACGGATGTTACACTCAACAAATGAAAACACTTAGAAATAGAATGTAACACACACGGGACATGCAGGCATAATGAGTAATCGTAAAAGGAAACAAATTCGTGCACATGTCATCAATGAAGGACGATATATAAAAGTGAAAAATACAATCTCATGAAAGGATATTACATATTAACCAATGTGAAATGTACTTAAACAGATTATCGTTAATGTTCAATCTTTGAATCACATTAGCCTAGGATCCAATAGGACTTTTTGGGTATATAATTTGGGGAAGGCTTGGGTTTGGAATCGAAAGTCTATTTACAGGAGCAAAGGGGATTTGGGAATAACACGCGGGATAATAGAATTAGTGGGAAATTTAAGCAATTGAATTCAAATTCCAAAAGCAAGATATACATGAGAGTAAGACTTTTGTTTCCATGTACATTGGAACAATTTATTCTATTTTTTCCTTTTTATTTTCTTTCTTTTTCTTTTCTTTTGGTCAAATCATAGCTTGATTGCAATCCACATAAGTCAAACATCATTCAATCTTGTGAATAATCCCAAACCGAGGTACGAAAGGTGTATACGGGTTTATAACTCCAATGTGAAGTTGGCTAGGGCATTTGGGACAAAAAGAATGGTCATAGGTAGGTTCAACGGGGTTGACTACGGACATGTGTAAGGGTAAGGTTAAGGTCGTGTGGGGTTTAACAACCAAGATGGCCTATGATCCTTTCCTAAAGTTTCATGTGATTCTCGGGACATAACACCATTGAAAATCATGCTCAAGTGATAATTCAATTAATAAGGAATCAATGAAAAGAAAAAGAGATCGTCAACAAGATCATTTTTCAAGAAATAGATAGAGTATGTATATGCTTACAATTGAAGATAAATCTCGAATCTCACTTATGTAAGGGTATAACATGCGCCTTATGATCACGAATTTGAAACTCTTTAAACCAAATCAAAAATAATTATTTGTGTATTGCACTCAAAGCTTCACAGTATAATTTTATGAGGTTATTCACAATGCAAAAAATATCAGGCTAAAGGCTAATAAACCATAAACTCTAAGCACGCATCATCGCTATACAAAAGGATAAGGCGATCATATACGTAATCATTAGAGACAAGGGAGAAAAATAAGAATTTGATTTTTTTTAAATTAATAATACTGACATCATAATAGGTATTAGAAATGTAATCCATACCCCTAACTTGAAATGAACATTGTCCCCAATTTTAGTAGGGACAAAAAGGGAAAAAGGGCAAGAAAATAGTCACCCCAAAAGGAGTAAAGTGGAAAACCATGCAACGGCATACATGTTACATGTTAGTACTAACAACAACAATATATACATAAGAGAGATCTATACAAGGGAGAATGAGAAAATGAAACTGAGTAATTTCATTAATATAATATCGAGCTGCGTATATGTGGATTAAAATCCAAAAATGGGAAAATACAATATTGACTCTCTCAACCACAACATACACAACAATCTAAAAAAAGAAGCATATACAGGAACGAGATAGAGCAAAAATAGCAGCAGCAATAGGGAAAGTCCCTAAAAAGAATCGGGGCAGCGGCTAAAAGAACTAGGCATGTTGGGATCACGCGGGGCATATGGATCATAAAAGTAAGGAGGCACAGTATCCTCGCCCCCGTATAAATGTTCAAACAGGTCCATCTGGGCCCGTGCTAGCATAGAAATATCCCGCTCGTAAGCACCCCAAAACTTAGCAAATCCCCTCTCTTGGGTGTCCCAAAAGACAACAAAGTCAGTCTGCAATGAATCCATCCATGCAGCCAATTCTTGAATGGGCCCAATGGATGTGGAACAGGGGGAGGGTCCTCCGGAACATTTGACATCGGATCATTAAAATCGAAGGCAATACCGACATTCGCAAGGTCTATCATCAACTGTCTCTTCCTCTCCCAATAAGATTTATCGAAGGTCTTCTCAATGGCATCATCATCAAGCAAGGAGGGCATCCTAGGTATTTTATCGGAGGCAACCCCCGCACATCTAGCATCTCTATATATCCTAGAAACCAATTGTGCATAAGGGAAAGTAGTGGTTCCTTTATCATAGTAAGAGGAATTCAACATTTGCTGAAGCACTAAGGAAGAAAGGCTAATGATGATGTTGGCATCTAGGATATGATAGAGGAAATGGTCTTGTTTTGACCTTAGGACCGACTTGGTTTGGGTGGGGATGATAGAGTTGATAGTAACTAAATGGATAAGGTGGTGAGAGTCGGGCATGTGCCTCGTAGGGAAAGTATCACCCGCCCAAACATGATCGGGCGCCAGACGCGCGATAAAAACGTCATTGGGAAGTAAGGCAAGAGGATTGCTAGATGGATATCTATACACTTCCGAATTATCACCACTTGCCACCAACATAGAAAGAATCGACTTTAAAATCACAATTTTCCTGCCCTGAAAAAATGCCTCATAACACCCATCTCCTATTGAGAACAGCGATGCATAAAACCTTATTACATGCTCCTTGTTAAAATCTCCCCCCGCTGCCAGATGGGCCTCCTAATGAGGTTTCTAAAAATTCTTCCTAAATTTATTAGGAAAGTCGCTAAGCTTCATTCCAAGCTCAATAGCTATTGCCCTATTCGATGAAAATTTCTCCCTATACCAATCCCGCTCTTCCTTTGAAGGGAAGGTTTCAAAGCCATTGCGACTGGTCACAACATTGGTTGTGGGTTTTTGAGCCATAACGAACCTACAAAAATTTCAATTCAATACATACACAATTAGTGTAATGCATAAAACCAAACTAAGCATGAAAAGGGTTCGAAAAGGAACAAAGGGTGCATGTCAAAAGAAATTAGATGCATATGCGTATTCAACATGCACCACACTCAAACAAGGGATAAACATTATAAATGTTTGAAAAACGGTGCAAAAATGGAACAAGTATTCACAACTTGCCCATTGGGGCATTTTATCGAACATCTTATTGTGCACTGTGTTCGAACTGGGAGAAAAGTGTATTTGATTCATTGAATTCCCCAAACAAATACACCTGAATCAATAAAACAACAATCACAAGGTGTATTTGTTGTATACAGTAAGAAATCAGCAGAGAAAATGAGCTTTTCATTGAATCAAACACAATATATTGAATGGAAGAACAATTTCCTATTTTGAACGCAATTCAAACAAATTACAACTAAAAATCAATATTAAAAGGTATGGATTAATACCTTGAATGAGTACCCACTAACAGAAGGAGAGAAATTAAATAGGGAGAAGTGTGGGAAAATGAGAGGGATTAATAGGTTTTTCAAAGGTTGAGGAGGGAGTTGGAGTAAAAGAGGTTAAGTGAATAGAGGCAGATTTGAAAGGCTGAATAAACGAATCGATTCGAAGAAGTCTGAATCGATTCACATATATCAAATTTTGAGAATTGCCTTGGTGGTGAATCGATTCGGAGGAGTCCGAATCGATTCGAAATGGCACTATTTTTTACTGTTCACAAGCGAATCGATTCGGAGAATTTGGGGAGCCTACTGGAAGTGCTTACGATTTTCACTAAAAGGGACCCAAATCTATTTGATAAGGGTCGAATCGATTTTCTTATCAAGGACTATTTAACTGCCTAAGATCAAATCGATTCGGAGAAGTCCGAATCGATTCGCACATCGATTTGCGACTTTTTGTTTCACCGTTTCATCCAATCTCAAGGAATTAAGGGTTTGGGCTTGAATTTCATGGTTTTAAGGACCTTAATGGATATAACTAAGATATAGAATAGGTCCGGTATAAAAATATTACAACCCCACACGTGCCGGGGGTTGCTCAGCACAAAAATACAATTGTAGGAGTCCTATTAAGCCCTGTAAACGGGGTCAGACAATGAAATTGATTCCGAAGAAGGGTCAAATGCTTCCAGAAAGGGTTTCAGGCGTTGACCATTCACCTCCAAACGGTTCCCATCTTTTGGTTCTTCTATCGTAATCGCACCATGAGGAAAAATGGTCCTAACCACATACGGACACATCCACCGCAATCGCAACTTTCTTGAAACTAAATGGAGCCTGGAATTATATAAGAGCACTTTTTGATCGGAGTGAAAAGTTTTTTGGGATATGAATTTATCATGCCTCTCTTTCACCCACTGCTTATAAATTCTCACACTCTCGTACAAATCATTTCGAATCTCCTCCAACTCATCGAGTTGGAGCATTCTTTTCTTGCAATCTTTGTATAAGTCAAATTTCAACTTATTTATCGCCCAATAAGCCTTATGTTCAAGTTCGACAAGGAGATGGAAAGGTTTTCCATACACAAGTATAAAGGGCGACATTCCAAGGGAAGTTTTATAGGTCTTGTGGTATGCCCATAACGCGTCAGTGAGTCTCCGGTACCTATTTTTACAATCGGGATTTACCATTTTCCCAAGGATATGCTTAATATCTCGATTGGCCAACTCATCTTGGCCACTAGTTTGAGGGTGGTAGGTCGTTCCAACTTTATGAATGACCCCATACTTTCACATAAGGTTCACAAACGGAGCATTAAAAAATGCGAGACATTTTCGCTAATTATCGCCTTTGGAGTTTCAAAGCGCAAAAGTATGTGTTCCTTAAGAAACTTTAGCACCACTCGATGATCATTAGTCCTTGACGCTATGGCTTCCACCCACTTAGAGACATAATCAACCACCACTAGGATGTAAATATTGCTAAAATAAGGGGGAAATGGGCCCGTGAAACCGATGTCCCAATAGTCAAATACTTCAATCTCAATTATGGGGGACATCAACATCATGTTTCGATGAGTTATGGCTCCCAATTTCTGGCAACGTTCACACGAAATGCAGAATTTGTGTGCATCCATAAATAATGTCAACATAAGACTTCACATGAAGATGAGAAGGAGGGCTACAACGTCCGTGAAGAGTTCGAGACCAAAACCCAAATGCTGAATTTAATAAAATGCCCCCGAAGCTGGAACTATCAACGAAACTTTTCTGAAACTTATCCAAACTTCACAACTTGCATTCCCGAGACCTATAAAAGCTCAATTAAGGCACACACGATATATATATATATATATATATATATAACCAAAATGGGGGTTAGTCAATAAATGAGCATAAGAATCGGGAATAATATGTACAAGAGTGCTAGAATGTACATATTAATGTAGTAATAAATACAATAAATGTGACTTATCAAATTTAATAGAAAATGGCTATACACATCCCACTGCACCTATAGCAGAAGGCAGTTATACACTTAGAAATTTAAGGACTGTTGAATTCAGTAATGAACAAAAGAAGATAAGCAATTTTAATAATAATGGTAAGAATACAATATTTATTAGTGTTAGTGAAAATGTATTGAAATGAACCTATCATGGCATTACTAGAAAAGAAGTTTGGGACACTTTAGTCATTTCACATGGAGATGTTAGGGTTAAAGAATATAAAACTCAAATCCTTGTGCAATAGTACAATATGATTGTTATGAATGATAATGAACCTTTTGATGATTTTTACATGCGCTTTGATGTAATAACCCAACTGTATGCTAATGGAATTGTGTATACGAACAAGGAAATTTGTGCTAAAATACTTAGGTTTCTTGCTCCTAGGTTTGATCATAAATGGTATGTCATTGAGGAAATAAATTACCCATCTCTCATTACTTAATTGCTCTTCTCTAAAGAGCTATGGAATTAGAATCTTCCTTTAGGAAGACTTTAGTTAAATTTTTTTTAAATGATTCTGGTGGTAATTCTAATGTTTCCTTTAAATCTATTTTATCTGATAAAGATAAAAATAAAATAGTTCAGATATAACCCGAGTCTCCTATTGAATCTGATGGAGAGGCTGACGATCTCGAAAAAATTGAGAGTGAACTTACACTTATTTCAATACAGTTCAAGAGACTATTAAAAAGAAGAAATTACGTTGCAAAAAGACGAGCACGAGCTGACTATCAATCCAACCAGTCCTCTAGACCTCAAAACAAAAATAATAAATAGTGTGTTAATTATGGTAGTAATAGCAGCAAACCTGATAAGTCGGCATGTCACTATTGTGGTAAATTAGGCCACTTCATAGCTGATTATGGATCTAAACGACAACCCAAGCAATATTTTTATCTTAAGGCCCATCTAATCAAAACATAGGATGACTCTTCTGATTCTGAACTGAAAGATAACCAGGATACTTCTGAATCAAAAGGTCGTGCATTTTTTAGGAATCTCTATGACTGTTGTGATGGTACATATTTTGTTGGTCTAACCGATTCTGATGAAGAAGAGTGTGATAAAGTTCTTGCGTGAATTAACTGCTCCCTTAGATGCAAAATGTTTTGCTTGTGTCGATGATATTATTTTTAACTTGAATAAAACTAGCGACACCTCACACACCATCATTGAAATAATAGGTATGAAAATTTTGTTGGTTATGATTATTATGCTAAAATCCATGTTAAAACCTTAAAAAATGGGTGGGAGTTATCTAAATTGGTTAAGTCGCTTAGTGAGACCCTATAAAACCATCATATGATAATTAAGCAAACATAATTGGAGGCGAAAGACATCAAAACTAATTTTGAAAAAAAATGACTTGATTTTAAAAAATAAAAATATAATTTTGGAATTAAAGTCTCCACTCTTAATGAAAAGATTTTTGTTTTTGAACAAATATATAAATCCACATTAGTTGAAGTTAAAAAACTTAAAAAGATGTGTGCTAATACTTTTAAAAAGTTAAGAGATTGAGAAAAAGAATATTTTAACTTGGATACACTTTTAGATTCTCAAAAATATGATCGCAATACAAATTGATTGGATTATGAAGAACATTTTAAAAATAATCCTTGTATTAAACTTATTGTTTTCGTCAAGGAAAGTTCCCAAATATGACACAATTTTTGCAGTTCCACTTTAAACGAAGGAAAACAAGTCTTGAATGAAAATATTTTTAAAAATGAAATTGATGTCAAATATCTCCCTATTTTGTATGTTGACTCTCTTAAGTACACTCCACCCCCATTAAGGAACAATGTTTTTCCCAAATATGACTTAGGTGAATTAAAGTCTAGAAATCTAGTGCCTTATATCAAAAAGCCTATTGTTAATCGTTGTTGTAATATATGTGATGTTTTTGGACACTAAAACTGGGAATGTCTAAATTATCGCAAGAAAAATACTCATTTTCAAGTCTTTAACTCCAAAGTAAAGAGATTTACACATTTTTTAGGGCATAACACTAATAATAACTAGATGCATTTCTTAATCATCCTAGACCTTAGTATAATAAAAAAAATCATTCAAAAAAGGGAAAATCCCCTCCTATATCGCAAAAGGCACAAAAACCTTTGAAAACTATGTCTATTTGGATAAGGAATAATGATCTGAGACCCCACCTGGATTTTTTAAAAATAAATTTTATTATTGTTTTAACGGCCTTACGTTGTGGATTACAAAATGCCAAATGGTACTTAGATAGTAGAAGCTTGTGTCATATGACTACAGATATAACAAGACTTAAAGTTGTTATTCACTATAATGCTGGTAACCTAACCTTTTGGGGATAGTTAGTCAAAGGTATCCTTAATGAAGATGGATTACCTACTGTAAATGATTTGTTATTAGTCCAAGGTTTAGAATTAATTTGCTTTCGATTATTCAATTATGTGATAAGTGTGTCCAAGTTAAATTTACCAAAAACTTTTGTTATGTCTTGACTAAGACCGGAGATGATTATATAAAAGGAACTCGCACCATAGATAACGATTATAAAGAAAGTGATTCTATCTCTTGTGGGTTAACCATTTATGATGAATTTGACATATAGCACAATACGCTGGGTCATATAAATATTAATAACATGAATCGGTTGTCCACACAGGAGATTCTTAGAGGCTTGCCCAAATTAAAGAAATAGGCATATACTATTTGTGGGCCTTTCCAGATTGGGAAAATTACTAAATCTTCCCACATGAAGGTTAAGGACATAAACACCAGTGCTGCCCTAGAGCTACTCCACATGGACTTAATGGGTCCTACTAGAATAATAAGTTTAAATGGAAATTATTACATTCTAGTTATTGTGGATGACTTTAATTGGTTTACACGGGTGTCATTGATGAAAAACAAATCAGAAACCTTCAATCATTTTCAAAAAAACATTACAATAATTGAAAATGAGAAAGCCACCTAAGTAACTTGAATAAAAAGTGATAGGGGTGAGTTTAAGAAAACTGAAGTTATTGAGTATTGTGATGCCAACAGATATTCACACCATTTTAGTACTCCATGAACTCCCTAACAAAATGGGGTAGTTGAGCGTAAAAACTGAACTATTCAAGAATGGCTTGGGTACTTATCCATGCTAAAAACTTACCTCCATACTTTGAAGAAGAGGCTTGTACTAGTGATGTTCATATTATTAACCGCGTGTACCTTAGAAAAAATGTCAAAACTACGCCTTACGAATTATAGTTTAGTAAAAATCCCATTTTAAAATATTTTTGAACCTTTGTTGCTCCTTGTTATGTTTGTAATGATAAGGAAAAGATTTATAAAGGCCAAAGGGGATAAAGGAATATTTTGGGGATATTCTTAAAATAGTAGGGCATATCGTATTTACAATTTACAAACTAAAACAATAATAGAATCCCTTAATGTTGTAGTAATTAACACCACATTAAAGGAAATGAGTAATGACCCATCTGTTGAAATTGAATTGGATTCAAACATTTTAAATGAACCAATCTCAATGGTAGATGAGTCTTACCCATTTTAACCTCGGTGGTACCTAACTGGGTTTCTAAAGATAATTTTTCCACAAATATTGTGGGTGATGTCCTTGAGCCTATGGGAACTAAAAATCAATTACGCCAAGTGACTCACTTGACTACCTTTCTCTCCATAATGAAACCAAAAATAGTTAATGAAGAACTAAATTATTCTTATTGGGTTGGCATGATGCAAGAGAAGATATCTCAATTCAAGGATCATGATGTTTGGTATCTATTACCAAGGCCCAAGGAAATTAATGTCATCGGCAAAAAAATGGATTTTTAAAAACAAGACCGATGAGAAAGGAATAGTATTTAGAATCAAAGATAGGCTCATTGTCCAGGGGTACTCACAAAGAGAAGGAATAGACTATGATGAGACTTTTGCTCTGCTGACTCATCTCGAATTAGTGAGATTACTTCTTGTTGTGTCATGTCATTTACAATTCAAATCATTTCAAATGGACGTCAAATCGGCCTTTTTGAATGGCATTCGGACCGAGGAAGTATATGTGGAACAAACCAAAGGATTTCATGACCCACAGAAGCCCAATCACGTATATAGACTGAAAAAGGCCCTTTACCGTTTAAAACAATCTCCTCGTGCATAGTATGAGCGATTAACATCTTTTTAATCTCAAAATGTTTTGTTAGAGGAGGAGTCTATAAATCCTTGTTTGTTACAAAATCTAATGAGGATGTTTTAATTGATGAAATATATGTTGATGATATTTTCTTCAATTTTACTTTTCAAATAGAGGTGGACGTTTTTTCTAAAGTCATGAGTAGTGAGTTTAAAGTGTCACTTATGGGGGAGTTACAATATTTTCTAAGAGTCCAAGTTAAACAATGTGATGATGGATTATTTATTTCATAATTTAAGTATGATAAGGATTTGATTTCAAAATTTGGAACTGAAAATGCTAAGATATCTTCCACACCTATGGCAATTAATACTAAGTTAACTAAAGATGAAAATGGCACTATTGTTGACCCCAATTTATAACGTAGTATAATTGGTAGTTTACTTACTTGCTGTGTCTAGACCCGATATCCAATATGCATTCTGCATTTGTGCAAGATTTCAATCCGACTCTAAAGAGTTGCATCTCACTTGTGCCAAAATTATTTTAAAATATGTAGAAGGTACAATTGATTATGTATTCAAATATTCCAATGACTCTACTTGTGAGATAATTGGGTGCTTAGATGTGGATAGGGGCAGTAGTAGACATGATTATTGTTCCACTTCAGGTGATGTTTTTTATCTAGGACATAATTTAGTAGGTTGGTCTAGTAAAATGAAAGCTAGTGTCACATTATCTACTGCTAAGTCTGAATATATTGTTGTTGGTGCATGCTTTGCTCAACTTGTGTGGATTAAACAATTGTTACATGATTTATGTGTCTTTGAATCTAAAGTTCATTTTTATTGCAAAAATGAAAGTGCAATTAATATCGCTAAAAATATTGTGCAATATAGTCGAACGAAAGACATTAATATTCGACATCACTTTATGAGAGAGTTAGTTAAATCAAAAGAGCTAGTTATTGAATATGTTGTTACTGATAAAAAAAACTTGCTGATTTATTTACTAAACCATTAGATAAAGGTCATCTTGAATGACTTCGACACATGATCGGAATGATTGTTCTCAATAATCAGAAAAAATTTAGTCATGTCTTTATTCTTTGTACAAATCTCTGAGATTTTGGGTTAAAGGTATCGAGAGAATACTATATCTCTTAAATTCAGTTTTTTGTATGAGACTCTTATTAGACCTTTGACTAATGCCTTTCTAGTTAATTTTTAACCATCGTCTAATTTAGTCAAAATAGGTGAGATATGAGTACATACTTTTGATCAAGTTGTTGATTTATTTTCTATATTGCATACTTTCTGCACATATTCTGAAATTTTATTGAGCATATTCTTTGAGAAACGTGTGTGCTCGCGTTCAAATGATCAAACCATATATATAACCCTTTTAACACAAACAAACCCTAAACATGCAGCAGTATGTGATTGAATAAATAGATAATCTACGCAAGAACATTCAAACACATGCAATTAAGGAAAAATCCCCCTCAGGGGCAAAACCATTTATTTTCACTATAATTTGTAAGAAAACGGCTTACAATCGGATTACAATGAAAATACAAGTTGACTAAGAATTACCCTCGGGTATCAGATTCTGTAGTCGCGGCTGGAATTATCCCTTTCCAGTAGGGCTGCAATGAAGAAGAAGAATAGTCTCCTCCACAAGGGTTGAACAAACCAAAGTTGTGTTCTTGGGTTGCAAAAGGATTCACAAAGGTTTGGCAATGATGTGTGAATCAAAACATGAGTCTTGGGACTCAAAAATATGAAGACTAGATGTATTTGGACTCTCAAATTCGTCTCCTAAAGTCTTGCAAAACAACTCCCCCGAAGTTGGTATTTATAGGAAAAAATATGAAGAGTCCCACGTTCTTAAAACTCTAAAATTCTATCCAGCGTACAAAAAAAACAGCATTCTTTAAGGAATTTTCTCTATCTTCAAAAGGTCATAACTCCTTCACCGTAGCTCGGATTGAGGTGCCATTTTTTCTAGTATCTTCATTACGGCGAGCTCTTCAACTTTCTAGTTGACCAGACCTCCGAACTATGGATGTGAAATTACGAAAATGCCCTTGAACTCTCCTATCGTGCCTTTTTTCACTGTTTTGACTTCCCTTGCGTACCACTTGCATTAAGTCCCTAAAATCTTGGAACGTGAAGTCATTGAGGCAGATGTGGGACATATTAGTGGAGATAATGCATGCTTGATTCCCGGAATTTGGATAGAGGCCGTCATGTGAGATCGTGAGGAGACGTGCCAAATGTAGCGGCGTACGACATAAATAAATGAAACATTTCGGACATGTGAAAAATGTCCTTACAAATCTCCCCCTATGTCTATGCCGGTACATACATAAAAAATCCGAATTATCAAATATGAAATTGCCTATACAAATCTACCCTCCCATGAACCCAAAACTGGAAAAGGTACAAATGAATAGTCTTCATCGTTTGTTCTTTAATTCTTCAGGAATCTCAAAACTTTTCTCATCAGGGTGTGCAACATATAGATCTGCAATCTTCATACCTACACACATGAGACAAAGCAAATACCACGTGACATATCGAGTTTGAAATGAGATAACATGGATATCAATATATGATAAAAACATAAGCAACATCTCAAAAACTCCCCCAGAATTCAAACTCCCCCATAATATGATAATTCTTTCTCCCCCTTTTTATGATGTCCCCAAATGGACAAATTAGAGAAATAAATCAAATAAGCAAGTGCGGGGTGTCATTAGGATAAAAACACACCATGAATAAACAGAAAGCAACCAAGTCAATGATAGCGTAAATGAAGTGGTGTGATCAAATTCGATAGGAAGATCAATGCATACAAACATGACATATGTGCACGATGAATATTGGATATTCCTAGCGAATGAACTCAAATACTTCCTTTGGTGTAAAAGAGTGACAATATAAGATATAGACTCAAATACTTCCTTTGGTGTAAAAGAGTGACACAAATTAAAGCTCAAAATGATTTTCACACCAATAACGTCCAAAATGATTTTATGCTTTTTCAGGACTTTCAAGGAAGTGCAAACCCGTTTAGATTCTCCAACCAAACTCCCTCAGATATTGTATTGAATAGAGGCATTCTAAATTCTCAAACTTTGGAGAATTGATGGTGAAACCTAAGTGGCCCATATTTGGCATGAATTGCTTTTTATTGCCTTTAAATTTTTTCGGGCTCTTTTAACCTCTTTGGACCTCGGATATTAAAATTCCTCCATTTTTAGGTCCTTTTTAACGGTGGCTTTTGCGCAAAGGATAGATGATTACCTTTCGCAGCCCCTCCCCGTTATACAAAAACACACAGTCTCACCAAAACGGTTTTTACATGCATTCCAATCTTGTCAAGTTTTATCGCATATTGTACATTGTATAGACAGGATTGAGATGAAAACACGCAAGCCAACATGAGATAGACAAGTGCAATAATCAAATATAGCCGTGCATGTGTGCAATAAAGGATATAGGAGTCAAACATGTAGGAAGATATCACTAATTACATCTCAAAGACTCCAATCAATGTAAAGCACATGGATGAAATGATGTAGCCTCTCAAATCTCTATCAAACAGTCACATGGATAAATGGAATGAAGTTGTGACTTGGCTATCTTACATGCTCATCCATAAAAGAAGCAAAATACAAAAATCTTTTTGGATTTTTTTTCAAAAATTTGGAAAAATAAAATCTTTTTGTGCTTTTCTCAAAATTTTTCTTAAAGGAAAATCTTTTTGTATTTTTTTCAAAAGAAATATAAAAAGCAAAAAGAATAAAACAAAGCTGTACAACAAAGTAATGGTACATATAAAACAGACTAGCAATAAGAAGCATATGATATGAACATGAAGAAGCATCCTATTCTAGACATAGACCAACCCCTCAGTCAACTGTGCATATCCCTAAAGATTTCCTAATACTCTCAAATCTAAGGGCATCTAAAGGTTTCGTGAAAATATCGGCTAACTGACGGTCGGTAGGAACAAAACTCAGGGATACGACTTTCTCTTCAACTAACTGACGAATAAAGTGCTCACGTATCCTGATGTGTTTTGTGTGCGAATGCTGAACTGGATTGCGGGATATGTGTATCGCGCTCGTGTTATCACAGGAAATGGTCATGGTGTCCTGTGATATCCCATAATCCTCCAGCATTTGCTTCATCCACAAGAGTTGTGTGCAACAACTCCCGGCGGCTATGTACTCAGCCTCCGCAGTGGACAAAGAGATGGAATTTTGCTTCTTGCTCAGCCAGGAGACAAGAGCAGAACTAAAATAGAAACACCCACCAGAAGTGCTCCTACATCCATCTACATCCCCAGCCCAATCGGCATCCGAGTAGGCGGACAGACGGTCATCGGTATCAAAGGAATACCAAATCCCGTATGAGAGAGTCCCACTTACGTATTTAATAATACGTTTTAGAGTAAGTAAATGTGACTCTTTTGGGGATGCCTGATAACACGCACAGACTCCAACACTAAAGGCGATGTCGGGATGACTGGCAGTCAAGTAGAGGAGACTACCTATCATACTCCGATATAAGGTTTACTCTACGTCCTTGCCTGAAGTGTCCTTACTAAGCTTGGTAGTGGTACTCATAGGTGTACGTGCATGCTTAGCGGAGTCTAAACCAAATTTCTTCACTAGGTCTCTAGCATACTTGGATTGGGAGATGAACATCCCATCCTCTAGCTGACGAACCTGGAGACCAAGGAAGAATGTAAGCACACCAACTATGCTCATCTCAAACTCACTTTTCATCTCCTCCTCAAAGTGGTGAGCATGCTGGGAGCATGTGGATCCAAAGACTATGTCGTCCACATAGACCTAGGCAACCAAAATAGCACCGTTATCTCTCCTGACAAACAACGTCATATCTACTCCCCCTCTCTTGAAGCCACGAGCTAAGAGATAAGAAGTAAGCCTCTCGTACCAAGCACGGGGTGCTTGCTTCAAACCATACAAGGCTTTCCTCAGATAGTAGACGTGCTCAGGGTGCTGAGGGTCTTCAAACCCTTTTGGTTGTTCCACATAAACCTCCTCCAGTAGAATGCCATTCAAAAAGGCACTCTTGACATCCATCTGATACACCTTGAAGCGCAGATGACATGCGATGGCGAGCAGAAGACGGACGGTCTCAAGCCTCGCAACAGGAGCAAATGTCTCCCCAAAGTCTACACCCTCTATCTGTGTGTAGCCTTGAGCGACCAACCTAGCCTTATTTCGGATTATGGTACCATTTTCATCCATTTTGTTCTTAAAAATCCACCGGGTACCTATCACATTAATCTCACTAGGTCGGGGGACAAGTTCCCATACATCATTCTTTTTAAACTGAAGCAACTCATCCTGCATAGCAGATATCCAGCGTTCATCCTTGAGTGCTTCTTTATGGTTCTTGGGCTCGACTTTGGACGTGTAGCAAAGATGGCTAACAACGTTCTCTAGCTGAGCACGAGTCTTGACCCCTAGAGTGGGATCACCAACAATGGCAGAAGGGTCATGACTCTTGCGAACCCAAGCAGGTGTGTCCCCTAACACAGGAGTAGGGTCCACAGAGTGTGAGAGAGGAACAGGTAAATCACTGTCAGAACAATCCTCATCCTCACACTGAAGGTTAGGATCAATAACCGTCGGAGGTTCGTCATCTTGCACGGTGACGTTTATTGATTCCATAATCTTAGAGCTCTTCAGGTTAAAAACCCGGTACACTCTGCTATTCGATGAATATCCTAGAAATATTCCCTCGTCGCTTCGGGAGTCAAACTTTCCTAATTGCTCTTTATCCCGTAGGATGTAGCATTTACTCCCAAAGACACGGAAATATGCCAGGTTGGGCTTCTTGCCAGTCCACAACTCATAAGGAGTGTGAAGTGTGTGTGGACGCAGATACACCCTATTCACCGTGTGGCATGCAGTAGACACTGCCTCTGCCCAAAATCTCCTAGAAACTTTACGACCTAGAAGCATAGATCTAGCCATCTCTTGGATCGTTCTATTCTTTCTCTCAACAATCCCATTTTGCTGAGGAGTTCTCACAGCAGAAAACTCATGTTTGATCCCAAGGCTATCACAGTACAAATCAACCTTTGCTTCCTTGAATTCAGTGCCGTTGTCACTACGTATTCTGTTAATAGTGACACCGTGTTGATTTTGCAGGACACGGCACTTGGTCGTTAAGAAATCTACAGCATCGGATTTCTCTCTCAGAAAACCTACAATGGAGTATCTGGAGAAATCATCTACCATCACGAGGATGTACCTCTTACCACCTAGACTCTCAGTACGAGTGGGACCCATAAGATCCATGTGAATCAACTCCAGAACACGAGAGGTGGTAATGGAATGTAACTTCCTATGAGGACTACGAATTTGTTTTCCCAACTGACAGGGTCCACAAACGGTCGAAGTTGACTTTCCAAGAGATGGTAAGCCACGTACTAGATCCTTTTTAGATAAACGATTGAGATCTCTAACGTTCACGTGACCTAGACGTTGGTGCCACAGATCCATAGGAGTGATCGTGGCGCTGTTGAAGACAAGTGAGGATGTGGGCTCAGTCCCATAGCAATTATCCTCGGTCCTCACCCCTTGCATCAAAAGTTTACCGGCTTGATTGTAGACTTTACACGCGTCCCGGTCAAACTTTACTGCGAAGTTAGTGTCGCACAGCTGGCTAATGCTGAGAAGGTTTGCTTTCAAACCTTTGACGTACAAAACATTTTCTAGCTTAGGAAAACCAGGTAACTCGATAGTACCTCGTCCTATAATGCTAGACTTACTCCCATCTCCAAAGGTGACTCTGCCATCTTGATAATCCTCAAGAGTAGTAAAAAATGAGGCATCACCTGTCATGTGTCTGGAGCACCCACTATCAAAATACCACTGTGAGGTATTATGTGCTTTGAGAGCAACATGAACAACAAAGGCCTTTTTATCTTTCTTAGGCACCCAAGCAGAGATGACCTTTTGTTTGCCTTTGTTGATTTTAGCTGGAATGTAAGAAGCATTCACTAACGGCGAAGACATCCGTCGGAATTCTTTCATCAAACTCTGAGTCGTGGCAGCTAAGAACTCAACTCGCTCTCTCAGACTAGAAAACTCATCAGTATGTCGTGGTGGAGCAGTAGTACGTCGTGTCCGACCCATGCTATAGCAAGTTTCCCTAAGGTGGCCTTTTCTTTTGCAATAAGTACAAAAGAGCTCAGTCAAAGGCGGACCTTGGTTTGCTTTTCTTGGTCGAACTCTCCTTCGAGGTTTTTTACGGTGACCATAAGGAGTTGTAGTAAACTCAGGAACTGGTCCAGGTGTAATTTGGGACGTGGAGGCACCATCATATCCAATTCCTTGACGATCACCAAAACCTAAAGCGGGGCCGAGGAGCATCTTTCCCATCTTCCCAGATCTGTCCTCGATTTGTACCTTGACTTCCCGTGCTTTCTCAAGATCATGAGTCAGCTGGGCAACAAGGGCTTCAAGTTTCTTCCGAGTCTCCACGGAGGAATGGAGCTGACTCGTAAGACTAGCCACTTGCTTGATCAAGTCCCTTCTCTCTTTCTCTAGAGTACTCTCTCTCTCTTTAAACAAATTCTCATTCTCGACACATGTAGACTCTCTCTCTCTCAGGGCGGTGCAGGTGGAGAACTCTCTTTCTCTCGCTTTCTTTAAATCTTCCTCTAGGCAAGTGATCTTAAGAACTAACGCTTTGTTACGCTTTTTAGTTTTAAAAGACTCAGAATATAACTCAGCGTAGGCGCGTTGTATATCACTCTCGCTCTCACTTGTGTCATTCTCCCCCTCACTCACATCGCTCTCACTGTCGAGGTGTCCCTGTGAAGCATCATCCTCAACATCGTGAGGAGAACTAGGAGTGCTCACTTGGCTGGCCATGAATGCAGTGAAGTTACACTCATGCGGTGACTCATCTCCAGAATCCACCGTCTCGACCTCACTGTCGTCACTAAGGGTAGCATTAAGAACAGCTTTCCCTTTCTCTCTATTCAGACGATTGGCACACTCAAAAGCTCTATGACCCCTACCATCACACTCAAAACATCTCTCACTTTCTTTCAGAGGAGGATTTTGGGAAACTTTTTCATTTTTCTTTTCAAACTTATTTTTCTCAAATTTCTTTTTATCTTTAAAATTGCCATTTTTCTTAAATTTGAGAATCCTCTTGAAATTTTTTGCGAAAAGAGCCAAATCATCTAAGTCAAAATCGCACTCAGAATCTGACGTGTCAGTCTCTCTCTTTCTAGATGACTCTACCCTCTTTCTAGCTGACCCCTCACTCCTTCTCTCTTGGGCTTTAAGATCAATTCCCTTATCTTTAGATTTAGCATTTTTAGGGAACATATCAATTTCATAAGTTTGCAAATCTCCTACAAGTTCTTCCAATTTTAGCGTATTTAAATTACCCATAGAATTTAGCACAGTGACTTTAGGGATAAAACGCTTAGGCAAAGAACGAAGAATCTTTTTAACAACTCTAGCATTCGGAATTTGTTCACCAAGATTAAAACTAGTATTCACAATGTCAGAAAGTCTAGCATAAAATTCATCAAAACATTCAGAATCATGCATGGTGATTGTTTCAAATTGAGTTGTCAAGTTTTGCAACTTAGACTCTTTCACAGCATTAGTTCCTTCATGGGTGAGTTGTAAAACATCCCATGCCTCTTTTGACGTGGTACACGTCATTATGCGTTTGAACTCATCAGGTGTGACAGACCCAGAAATAGCACTTATACCCTTAGAATTAAAAGATGACCATTTAATTTCTTCATCAGACCAAGAAATGTCAGGTTTCAAGTTGGTCACATTATCAACAGTCACGGTGGGAGGAGTCCACCCTCGTTCAACCAAAATCCACACACGTTCATCAATGGCTTTTAAAGCCGACCTCATACGGGCTTTCCAATAAGCATAATTTGTCCCGTCAAAAACAGGCATTTTATAATATGACTTCTCCATTTGAACACGCACTTTTTCAAAAATCAATTTTTTCAGAAAATTGATATCTTAGAAAATTTTTTTTGCGGAAAAAGGAATACGCGATAAATTAGCGTAACCTGCTCTGATACCAATTTGAGAAACGTGTGTGCTCGCGTTCAAATGATCAAACCATATATATAACCCTTTTAACACAAACAAACCCTAAACATGCAGCAGTATGTGATTGAATAAATAGATAATCTACGCAAGAACATTCAAACACATGCAATTAAGGAAAAATCCCCCTCAGGGGCAAAACCATTTATTTTCACTATAATTTGTAAGAAAACGGCTTACAATCGGATTACAATGAAAATACAAGTTAACTAAGAATTACCCTCGGGTATCGGATTCTGTAGTCGCGGCTGGAATTATCCCTTTACAGTAGGGCTGCAATGAAGAAGAAGAACAGTCTCCTCCACAAGGTTTGAACAAACCAAAGTTGTGTTCTTGGGTTGCAAAAGGATTCACAAAGGTTTGGCAATGATGTGTGAATCAAAACATGAGTCTTGGGACTAAAAAATATGAAGACTAGATGTATTTGGACTCTCAAATTCGTCTCCTAAAGTCTTGCAAAACAACTCCCCCGAAGTTGGTATTTATAGGAAAAAATATGAAGAGTCCCACGTTCTTAAAACTCTAAAATTCTATCCAGCGTACAAAAAAACAGCATTCTTTAAGGAATTTTCTCTATCTTCAAAAGGTCATAACTCCTTCACCGTAGCTCGGATTGAGGTGCCGTTTTTTCCAGTATCTTCGTTGCGGCGAGCTCTTCAACTTTCTAGTTGACCAGACATCCGAACTATGGATGTGAAATTACGAAAATGCCCTTGAACTCTCCTATCGTGACTTTTTTCACTGTTTTGACTTCCCTTGCGTACAACTTGCATTAAGTCCCTAAAATCTTGGAACGTGAAGTCATTGAGGCAGATGTGGGACATATTAGTGGAGATAATGCATGCTTGATTCCCGGAATTCGGATAGAGGCCGTCATGTGAGATCGTGAGGAGACGTGCCAAATGTAGCGGCGTACGACATAAATAAATGAAACATTTCGGACATGTGAAAAATGTCCTTACATTCTTCTCACTTGCTTCTTGGAAGATTCGTGCTTTGTATTTTTAGGACTGCTGCTCACCTATCATTTTGAGTCATTTTATATTCTAGGATTGGGTGGGTAGATAGAAAAACTTTTCTATAAGAAACTCTAGGATTCTTTTTTCCTTAGTATGTCATTTGATGTACTCAGGGGTTTCGTCAAAACTAGTCCAGTGGGACAGATTGAAAGTCCCTATATAGAGTACTCTTAGGGTTAGTTTTTTTATAGTTTTTATCAAAATAGACTTTCATCTAGTTGCACTGAAATATTTAGAAGAAAATTTATGTATTTATGTTATATCTAGAATACCAATGCATATGCTTTGCTCACTTTACAACATCTCTTAAAGTTTTGCTCAAATGTCTTCAAGATGGAATGTAGTCTCTCATACTTTGAACATCTATGGCTCAATAGGAATTTTTCTAAGTCAAATGGGGCTCTACACACTCCATTTCATAACATCATTTCTTGTGGTTTGTGTGTGTACGTTTAAAAAGGATTTTTAAATACTCTTAAAACATTTTTAAACATTTAAATCAAATTAATTTTTAATTTTAATTAGTTGTCTCAATTAATTTAAATTACAAAGAATAGGGACAAATTCTTAAGAAAAATATATTTGTGTGAAAATACATTGAGAATATTTTTTGGATTTTTCTCATATTTTTTGGGAAATTTTCTGATTTAATTTTGGTTTTAAAGTGAATTAAAAACTATTTAAAATTCTGAATTAAACATTTATTTTTAAATCTGGTGTATTTTTATATGTTATATGCATGCTATACCTGATTAATACACTACCTTATATACAGATTACACACAATATTTATACGATGCTTATACAATGACTAAACACGTTTCGTACATAAGTTTTGAGATGCCCACATGTACCGATCTACCGATCTAAAGAGATCAATGTGTGTTTCTTGTTGAACCATTGAATGGTTTTGTTATCAACGACTGAGTTTATAATTTTACAATCCGTGTGCCTTTGTTTTGCTCCAATCAACACACACTTCACTTCCTATAAATTGAGACCCTTGGTTCCCATTTTTATTTATTGAGATAATTTGTGAGATTACCCAAACTCTGCCTTAAATCTTGTAAACTAGAATCTTGAGAGAGTTTACACATACTTCACACTCATAGGTGTTCTTCACAATAATTTGATCTTTTTTTATAGATCAAGTCTAAACACAGAACATTAAAATCATTTTGGATTTCTATTTGTGCATTTATTTTGTTTGAAAATGTTTGAATCCTTTCAAATCTTTTCAAAAACACTCCTATTAGGTTTTGTACTCTTTGTTTAGAACTATTTTGAAAAATAACCCTAATTCTTCACTTTTGTTTTCTAGGACTAAACTGTTTGAAAGTGAAATATCTTCTCTAGTTATTTAGATTAATTTTAAATCATTATCAGTTATATAGTTATCGTATATTTTTGTATATACTATTGTTATATCTTGTGAGCCCTGGTATACTAAGAAAACTCTTCAAGAGTTAAAGGTATATGGATTAAAAATGATAACCACATCACACTATTGACTCACATATCTTGTGATCCGTGCTATACCAGTTTGTATGCTTAGTTTTTTGTGTTTAGCTGCACAAAACGCTCATGAACATACACGATTCTTCTCTAGATTTGTTCTAAATTTATAGATATGCCTTAGATCGAAGTTTGTTAAACATTGAACACTATTTCACACACTCGTGTTTATTTGATTATTTGTGCTCATCTATTTGTTTCTAAGTTCAAGAATCTGTTAAAACTCTAAGAGTTTATAAGAAAGATAAAATCAGTGTTTAAAGAAAAATTAACATATATAATAAGGTTTAGAAATTTGAACGTAACTTATTTAACCGAACTTATTTTAATACATAATACTTGTCCATATAGTAGGACCTGGACTAATTTTGAACCAGGAATTTATTCAGTACCCAGACCTGTCTTGAACTTGAATTGAGAACTAATTTGAACAAGGACTATTTTCTTACATTGAACAAGAACTAGTTAAAACTCATAATATATTTTATAATAAGGTTTTATATAAAAACCTAATGAGAATCTAAGTTTTAAAAAGGATATGATAGGATATAAGATTATATTCGTTTTTAATCTAAAATCATTTTTGAAAATAGTTTGATAAATCTGTATTTGACTTTGTTCTTAATCTGATATAGAATTTTATTAGTCAAATATGATTTAAGGTGTACGTTGCCTTAGAGAATTATTGAATGATTGTTTGTGATATTTGTGCGTACGGTTTGAATATGTATATAACATATCTATTAGTGTTACAGGACTGATATTATATCCCATCGTACATCTTTGTTCTATCCACTCACATAAAATGTTATACACTTAGGCACTGCTATAATTGTATAAATATATTGCCTAGTCTTAATGTTGAAAAGAATTGAAAAATATTTTCTAAAATTTTTAAGTCAAGAGAGTTTTACTTAAAAAGAAGAACATAAGATTTTTCAAAGATATCTAGGAAACAACTGTTGTTGCATATCATTCGTGCGTATCATTTAAGCGTGTGTGAGACATAATAGTATAACTCGTAACATTTACACTTCACTAGAATAAGTCACTAGGCACTGAGTTGATCCCGCGCTTAAGGAAGCTAGAGGGAAAAGTGAAGATGTGAAGAAAGACAACTTAGACTGGTACAAAGTGAAGCCGAGGTCAGAAAAGCAACCAACACATAGTGGCTTGGTATTGGGTAATATTTTTCTAACTAGTTTATTTTCTATCTTGTTGCATGCTTGTATAATCATTCATATTTTAATTTGTTTAGTGGAGTAGATTAGTTTGACACTCACAAGGATCCATGTTTTTTCCCATGACAAGGGTTTTTTCAACATAAAATAAATACCTATGTGATGTAATTTTCTGTCTAAATAACCTCACACAAAAAAGTAGATTAAAGAACTATAAACTCATCTTATTAAATTGGAAGTGTTATTATCTATTTAATAACCATACTTATTAAGGATAAAAAAATTGGACTTTAATTAACTAGTCAAACCTAATCTAGTTATCACTTAGTTAACAATTTAATTATAAAGTTCAAATTGGTCATGCTTGAGTTCTCTATATAAACTCGTAGGTATCTTGAGCTTACTCAACCCTAGTTACTTCCACATGGTGTTTTAAAACCACATCATTCCTTACTCAAATTGTTACAAGCTTGACCGTTGAGGGGCTCTCTGTAGACACCCCATCCTAGGACCCCCTAAGCACCTCCTTAGGTACCTACCACTCATTCGTTCACTATAAACCTTAGGTTATACTTTGAGTACCGATCTAAGGGCCATCGGGTGCTCTCGAGCCCCAGTTGACTTTGGTTAACTTTTTTTCTTGAGAAAAAGCTCAATGAATATTATAAGGACTCTGAATCCCCTTTTTAACGGTCCACCCTATGCGCGAATTGTCCTCACGGTTCGGACGGACAGTCTATTTTACGCCGAAAATTGATGTGGAGACCACTTAGTGCTCCCAGGCCTCGTTCGACTCCGGTTAACTCTCCATCTTGAGCGAAACTTAATAAATCTTTGAAAGGCTCTAAATCCCCTTTCTAACATTCTGCCCCATGCACGAATCAGTCTTACGGTACGGATGAATGACCTATTTTACTTCGAAGGGTCACCGAGAGCTTTCAGGCACCATTTAACCTTGGTCAACTATTCGAATTGAATTAAAATGAATGAAATGTCAAATTTCACTAAATTTCCTTTTCAACAGTCCATCCCGTGCGTGCATCGGCCTTACGGTTCGGATGAACGGTCCATTTTTCTCCGAAAAACTTCATGTCTAGATACCAACAAGCATTTCGAAGCCCTGTTTGACCTTAGTCAACTCCCGTACTTGGGAGTGGCTCAATGAATTCTTAAATGGATATGAAAAACCTTTCCAATGGTCTACCCAGTTCATAATTTATGACTTATGATTTTCATTTTACGCCCATTTTCCAAAAGATTATCCCAAACTACCAAGTGGAACCCCTGGGACCCTGCCTATCAGTAGTTTAATTTAGGTGTTGTGCCTATAGGGTTGTCCAGACCCCTATGGATCGGTAGTCCCCTTAGCCATATAAATATATTCCAAGACCTTGCACTAAAAGGAACCCCCTGAAAACCCCTCTCAGTAATTTAGAAAGCATTCTTTCGAACTAAGAGTTGTTCCCATTACTAGAAACACCCATTTTCTCACATTTCATTCCATTACTTCTTATGTCACTTGGTAAATTCCCCCACCTAGCCCTACCACTTTCATACCATTGCAATATCAGCATATTTACATTCAAGATCAACATCAAGCGTTCATAAGGAGGTCCAATTCTCCAGCCTTTTCTTTAATTCTCTAATTCTCTCATTTTAGTATTATTTGCTTTATTTCTACTTTAGCATATTGTTTTATTGCATGAGATATATTAATCTCAAACCTATATTAGTAGTTTTTGCACAAACTCTATTTTCATAAAAAAAAACAAGAAAAGGAGGGTTTGTCTATAGATTCCAAAAGAGGGATTCTCAACCCACATTCTTACTCTTAAAACACTTTTTTACTACGCACCTCCACATAAAAGATATCCCTCATTTTGATTTATCGATTGAACCCCACCTTATGCTATCTTCGAACCACATAGACTTTGATGCCTCAAGGGCTACGTCGGAATCATGGGTTAATCCCGAGATTCAAGTCCTCCTTTATGGATGTTTATAATATTTATTTCATATCATATACATATATTCTTTGTGAATGTCATATTCTTGTGTTTTATCGGATGTATATATTCTTTCTTCCATAGTGACTTGTGATTCGGCCAGCATTCATATGATATTTTTAATTATTATTTTTGGGAACGCTCCTAAGGATGAATTCATTCCATCATTGTCCATAACATGAGTTGAATGATTCCATTCTTAACCTATATTATGCACAAGACCACGCATTTCATGGATTCTAACAGGAGAGGATTAAGACATTGTAGTACCCCGTAATTTTATGGCTTCTATTTATTTATTATGGGATTTTTATTAAATTAAATTAGGATATAATTTAATTACTATTAATCCAGAATTTAAAATAAATATTTACTAGCGTACCGAGAGTTAGTAATTATTTGGTGGAAATTACTTAATGAGTAAAGTAATATATATGTTTGATTTTATTAAAAATTATCGCGAGTGAATAACACGACAATCACAGAATTTAAAGTTGGGACGCACTTGTGTCGTGTCGGGACTAAATTAATGCAATATAGAGTAAATAAATTATAAGTCTCCCATATGGTCATTTCGAGTGCACCAACGTGTTCGGAAGGATCGAGAAAGTCAGAAAAGTGTACCCGGGGGTTTAGTTTGGGTCCCGGGATGTTTTTAGGCCAAATCGACAACCCGAGGGGGCGTTTTAGTAATTAACCATTTTTAGGCTTAATTATGGACGAAAATTGTAGGGTTAAATCTAATGGGAATTAGAGTCCTCGAGGGTTAGGAGTGATAGAATTGCAGAGAGGGTAAGTTAGAGAGAAGGGAAAAACCTTCCAAGGAAGAGAACCATCAACTCACACCACCTTTGTCGGATTTCACCGCCATCGCGTAGATCGGGAAATGAGGGACACAACCATAACCATCAACACCTGAGAATCAGACTTTCATCTCTAAGGAAAGTATCTTTCTTGGTACAAATTTGGTTGATATTCACATCCATGATAGTGTACTAAATAATATTTAAGTTTCATGAAAGAGTTTTGATATTGGGGATGAATTGTTGAATCTTGTAGAACATATGATATGTTAGGATGATCCCTTGCTGAAAATGGAATTATACCTAGTAGAGATAAACAACTGTTATTAAATGAGATTCATGAAGAAGTTAAAGAAAACTAGGGTTAAGGACGATATTTGGAGTTTTGATTCAGTTGAGAATGATTACAGATGAATTTAGAGGAAATTTACGTTAAGAACTGTCCATTAAGGTTGATGTAACATTCCTTATTATTGTTTGGGAGTTTGGGATTCGTTAATGGTGATTTCGGTGAAGTTTGTAGAGATAACCCGTAGGTTATAGTTGCAGAATCTGGGCAATAATTGTTCGATCGATCGATCGACTCAAGAATGTCGATCGATCGATCGATTGACCCCTCCAGGAAATTGAATAATTTTTCTCTTTTGAATTAATTCGAGAAAAAGGCGTAAGAAGCTTGGATATTATTCATAGATAATAATGGATCATGGGGAGGGGCAGTAGGGTCTAAGTGAGTTCCGGTAAATGTAATTTATACGTGAGATATTCGTGGGATGACGGGGGCATAAAATTTAATAGAAATCACGCAGACGTTAAGTGTGGTATCAGGAGACTCGAGAGACTTAGACCAGTCTGATGGTGAGGGACGCCTACAGAATTTACATCCAGTAAAAGGAAGCTTTTATAGGGACAAGAAGAAGTTATAAAAGGGAGATAATTGAGAATAAAATGAACTCGTTAATTATACATAAGACTTGGGTGATATGGGCCACATATGGTTACGATATTTATTATAGGTCGTGGGCAAACCAAATTAATATATGTGAAGGTATGTATATATATATATATATATATATATATATATATATATATATATATATATATAGAGAGAGAGAGAGAGAGAGAGAGAGACAGGCTCCTGTGCACACTAAGTTTGCACAGTGCTGGCGCACACCAATTTTTTTTAAAGGATTTAAAAAAATATTTATGAGTTGATTTTTTTATGTGATATCTAAACATTTCAACGAACTCATGTAAAAAAAAATCAGCCCAAAAAAACGTTTTTTGCTATTTTTAAAAAATCGGTCAAACTTTCGCAGCTTTTAAAGTGCTTAAAAGATGCAAAAGTTTGACCGATTTTTTAAAAATAGCAAAAAAAGTTTTTTTGGGCTGATTTTTTTTACATGGGTTTGTTGAAATGTTTAGATATCACATAAAAAAAATCAACTCAAAAATATTTTTTTACTATTTTAAAAAAATGATGTGCAAACTTAGTGTGCACTTGAGCCTCTCTCTCTCTCTCTCTATATATATATATATATATATATATATATATATATATATATATAACAGTGTGCATGTGTATATGTATATATATTATTATATATTTGTGTATAATCATACCCGAGCTACTTCTATCACGGGGGTTTTCGCGCCGGGATGGTCTTATCTCGGTTGGACCTTAATGGGGGATATTGACTCGTAACCTAGAATATAGTATCCTTGATACAGGCTATCTGAGAATGATAGTCAGATGGACCTAAGAGACGTGAGGGGTATGTGCGGACCTTTTAAGACTGGGAACTATGCTTCATCTCCAATATGTGTGTTTATGTTAATACAGTTCGAGAGTGGATCCGAACTAGTATTTCCCTTATTGTACGAGAGGTACATGGACTGGACAGCAGTGTATGCCAGCACCATAGATTTTATGTGGGGTGCTCTATTGTATATATTTGTGGTGTGAGATATATACCTATACCAGAAATTCTTCTACTGTGCGTGTAAGTAGATAAATATTGAATAGGTGTTCCAAATTGTAGTATGTGCATGAGATTTCACATCAGTACTGAGATACACATAATTGGCTTAAATAATTCTTAAGAAGATGTTAACTTAAATAAATTGTAATCATATGGTCTAGCGTACTAAAACTTATGGGAGGAGAATTTGGGTTAGACTTATGATATTTTAGTAGTACGATAGGCATGCACACTAGATGGGAGGTGAGGATTCTCAAGAGAGTGTTGCGTACTAACATGTATGTCATATGAACTAGTAAGCATTTTAAATACTTGCTAAACCATTTTTAAAAGCTATTTTTACACTCGGGCTCTGACTCGTTTCCAGTTATTTTCTTTCTTCTCTTGTATATATATATATATTGCAGGTGCCCAGCCACAGGGGCGTCGGGCATAGACTCTTTGGATTGGACGTGCCGCAACTTATATGGGAGTTGCAGTAGACGATTTCTCCCTTGATTCAGCTTCTGATCTAGTCTCTTCTTAGATAGGGCATGTGTCGCCCATTTCCTATTTCAATTTAATCCTATTAGAGATTTTGTATTTATTTATGTTTCCAGTATTCAGTGCTCATTTGGGATTTATTCTTCTGTCATGTGGATTACATTTGTGTATATTTATTTGGGTTGAGATTTCTAGTTGGCATTTCATTTAAATGGATTGTTTTATTTATCTCTCATGTTAGTCATAAATTGTTTTTATTTAAAAGGTTTTCATTATGGAATCTAATAAATGAGACATTATTTTAAAAAGTTATAACACTTAGCTTAATTATTTATTGGGTGATTAAAATGGAAAATTTCTTTCGACAGTGATGCTAAGAATGACCCACACCATTCACCTTGATTTTAATTTAATAAAGGACTGTTTACCCGATATTTAATTAGGCGGGGTGTTACAGGTGATATCAGAGCATCAAGTTCTATTGTCCTTTAGGATCTATGCGGTTCATTACGTTTCTGCTTAGCTTCCTTTAATTTAGAGCCTTAATATTAGGAATGTTGTATTCATCTTTATGCATTAGAAATTCGTACTTCTGCGATTTGTTTATGTGAATGTTGAACTCATCCAGATTCATTCAACTTTCAGATGGCTCATCAAGAAGAACAAGCTAATGCCGTTGGGAGAGTCAATGAGCAAGCTCAGCTCACACCTCAGGTGTCTTCGGAGAGGGTATCAATCGTCGAATTAGTAGGTATTATGTCACAGATAGTTACCACTACAGTCTTACAGTACCAAGATCGTAGTATGCAACTTATAGGAGCCAAAAGATCAAGAGAGAATAGGCAATCTAACATGACTAGAGTTAACGATTGTGAAAGACACCAAAATTGCAACAACAAGCTCTTCAAGACTGTAACGAAGGTATGAAAATTTGCATTGAGAGCCAAAAGCGTCAGGGCCAACAAAGTCAGGGTCAGAATGAAGTCACAAAAAGGTGTTTCAAATATGGAAGGGACGACCATGAATGTCGAACTTGTCCGGATCAGACTGGACAAGAATTCCGACCCGGCCAGCGAGAACTTTTAGGACTCTGCTATAAGTGTGTACAACTAGGTCACAATTGGAGGGACTGTCCTCAACCTGATATCATTTTTCATCAAGATGCTCAGCAAAGCCAAGGAAAAGGTAAAACTGGGCAATAGGGTCGAAATCAACAGAGTTGTAAAATGAGATAGTTTACTGGTAGATGCTTCAATTGTGGTCGGATGGGTCATAGGAGGCAGGATTGCCCAGATAAGGGTAAGATACCCAGCAGAAGGGGAAAATATAGTACGACTATGTGTACAACGTCCAGCATACAGTAATTCAGCAACAACCATCGGCCATTGAGGGTACATTTCTTATTCCTAGTACTATGGGACACATTTTATTCAATAATAAGCCATCATGCTCCTTCACAACCACTAGTTTGAATGGTCCACAGAGTTGTTAGGCACGTCAGAGAGTACCATGATAGGTGTAGACTCACAGTGGGATAACGGGTTGTTGACTTTCGTTATATACTGGGGAATCCGTATAGAGAATGGGATCTGGATAATTGCCTGCACACAAACTAGTTTTTGTTATGCACGAGCATGCCGTCATTACTAGCATAGATTGACTTCCTTCTTATAGAACTATAATAGACTTTCATTAAGAGTATTATCTTGTTATTTCGAGTTAGGATATGTTTCTTGTAGTGATGCCTCATCATGAGGGAGGATCATCCACCTATTTATTTTACATAGAGGAGGAGACCCCTAAGGAAGTAGTACCTTCCATTGATTCGATTCTCGTGGTCTGTAAGTTTCCTGTGTGATCCAGAATATACCGGGATTACCCCTATTTGAAAGATAGATTTCGTTATAAATTTGGTGCCGTGAACTCGGCCAATGGCTGAGCACTGTACCGTATAGCTCCAGTTGAGCTAAGGGAATTAGGGATCAGATTGAGCAGCTGTTACATCAGGTCTCCATTCGTAGGAGCACCACGCCTTGGGACGCTTCGGTGTTGTTTGTGAAAAAGTGAGATGATTCATTGAGGTTGTGTGTGGACTATCAAGGGTTGAATAAAGTCACTACACGGAATAAGTGTTCATTGCCCCGAATTGATAACTCGTTTGACCAGTTGAGAGGAACTGCCTTCTTCTCAAAGATGGACTTGAGATTGAAATGAAATCAGTTACGGATTCGGGAACAAGATGTACCAAAGACTCCTTTCTTGACGGGATATGAGCATGTGCAGGATGTTTTGGTTCTGGCAAAAAAACCTCAGCTATGAGAGGGTTGGGCTCTCATTTATGTATATATTATAGAGACTTCGAAGGGTATAGTGGTCTCGAGATATTGGATTTTGATGTGTGTAGGTAGTTTATTTTGATGGTCCGGAGTATATTGGGTTTACTTTTGAGCTAGAAGATTTATCTCTTTATTATGTTTAACGCTGAGGACTTAGCAATAGGAAGAGTGCCGTGTTATATCACTCCTTTAGAGACGTGGGAGTTAAGCCTCATAGTTGTGTGTTTGGGGACATGATTTTGAGGGTTTTGATTGTAAGTGTACGATGTTTATGGAATGTGGTTTACACTAATGTTGAGTGATAGTGCCTCTAGGGGAGGAAAGTTCCTCATTTAAATATAATTGCAGAAAGAGATAAAACTTTTATGTGAAAAGATGAGAATGTAGGGGTACATGTTACGGATTGAGGACCGAACGGATTTCGATAACCAGCAATGGTAAGTAGTAGTGTATCAGGGGGGTTCCTTATTTGGATTTATCTTTGCTAGACATCCCACGCATGAAACTTAGCGTAAGGTTAGAAGTAGGGAGATATTTTGGCCATTCGTCCATCAGTCTGGTACCTCGGTCATTATAAAAGTATGTAGTTATAACTTTAAGTTGGAAGTTAGATTATGATATAAGGCCAGTGGAGCCAGTAGTGTGTTGAAGAAGTCGAAAATTTTGTTTTATCACCACAGGTTGAAGGGTGAAATGATGTTAAGAAGGATTTAAAATTTCAAATTCTGGGGTGATTGAGAATGCCCAAGTGGTAAAACCACGTTGCGAATACATGGGAAATAAAGAATTAGGGGATACGTGTAAATCGTATGTGACGTTTTCACCAGAAGGCAAAGTTTAAAGGGTGTGGGCACCCTACTTAGTTGATGTCAAATCACCCATGGAAAAGAGATGTGGGAATAGATATGAGAAATATATGCTTGTGGGACTAGTATAACAAATATAAGTGGTGGAGTGGACTAAGCGTCGTGTGAGAGGAACGAAAATCAATATATACGTGTGCGATCAGAGTAGAACGCCCGAACTTGGTTGAAAGGCTGTGGGAAGCCATTTAAAAAGGGGTATCCTTGAGGACTAAAATCTTACTATTATGGAGAATTTGGAGCAGCATTCTACTCGGTTGAATGTTGAGAGTGACCTGCGCATAAATAGATAGGTGATGTCAAAAAGGTATAAGGAGTCCATAAGTGCACATCGTGGTGAAAGTGCACGAGTCAGAACTTTTGGGATACGTCGAGGGAAGAAGAGGAGTACCAAGTACTACTTAATGTGAGGTATTATAAATGGAAGTTGGTGTTAAGTGGGACATAATGAGCAGTCTCCACGTGCACCACTCATTGATAGAAATCGGTTGAAGTAAGATGATTAGCCATAAATTATGTTTCTAGCCAACGGTTCCAGTAATGGAAGAGGGCAGTCAAGTCGGTAAATTTCTTTGACGGTTTGCCAACTTCAAGGTAAGATCAAGAGTTCCTTCGAATATGGGAACAAGTTGACCAAGAAGGAAACATTTTATATTCCTTGGGATGATTTCCAATATTCAATAGTGTGAGTAGTCTTCCTTTGAAAAAAAGGATTGCACCGGTAGTTGGTCCTACACGGTATTGTTCTGAACTAATCACCTATAACCCGAGGAGTAGGCACAAGGTTATTAATGACCGATGAACCTGTATGAAGGTAATTTTGGACTCATTGCGATCATTTCATTTCTTTAAAGTATATAGCTAGTAAGTGAAGTATAATAAGGTAATGGGGGAGAGGATATTACCAAATGGTAGAGTTATACGGAGCACTCATACCTATAAATTGTGGACAATATTCTTATTGAGGTTTTGGTGTGGAAAAACCTTAACTATTCTTCCTCTAGATGTATATAGGTGAGAGAATATTTAGAGTTTTGGATTGGTCAAGAGTTGGAGTCCGATGGCTATAGTGGAATAACCACAAACGGTTTTGAGTGATTTTTGAGTGTCGCAGGAGTCACGTCGCTAAGAACCGAGATTTGAAGAACAGGCAAGAGCAGTCAGGTGTCCATATGGTTTCTTCCAAGATGGAAGTTTTGTGTTTAGATAAACACATGAGTTAATACGAAGTGAGGTACGACCTCCCAATAAGATAGAGATAATGCAGCGCCAATGATGTATAGACTATTCTTATGCGAATGTTGTTTGGTAGGAACACGAGGTGATGTGCCATTATAGAGGTGTGACTCTATAATTGATAAGGTGTCGAGAGTGTTAATCAAGCTTGCTATAAAGCGGGGGCTATAGTGATAGAGCCTCACTTTGGAGAAGGTTTTGAGTACTGGAGATACCGTTTTTACTAGGTATGCCTTATTTTTAGAATTTCGGGACGAAATTCCGTTATTAGGGGGGAAGTATGTAATACCCCATAATTTTATGTTTTCTATTTATTTATTATGGGATTTTTATTAAATGAAATTTAATTAATATTAATCCAGAATTTAAAATAAATATTTACTAGCATGACAAGAGTTTGTAATTATTTCGTGTAAATTACTTGATTTCTAAAGTAATATATAGAATTGATTTTATTAAAAATTTTCGCTAGTGAATAACACGACAATCAAAGAATTTAAAGTCGGGACGCACTTGTGTCGTGTCGGGACTAAATTAATGAAATATAGAGTAAATAAATTATAAGTCGTCTGTATGGTCATTTCGAGTGCACCAACATGTACGGAAGGATCAAGATAGTCCGAAAAGTGTACTCGGGGGTTTAGTTTGGATCCCGGGACATTTTTAGGCCTAACCGACAACCCGGGGGGCGTTTTAGTAATTAGCCATTTTTAGGCTTAATTATGGACGAAAATTATAAGGTTAAATATTATGGGAATTAGAGTCCCCGAGGGTTAGGAGTGATAGAATTGCATAGAGGCTAAGTTAGAGAGAAGAGATAAACCTTCCAAGGAGGAGAACCATCAACTCACACCACCTTTGTCGGATTTCACCACCATCGCATTGATCGGGAAACGAGGGACGCAACCATACCCATCAACACTTGAGAATCAAACTTTCATCTCTGCGGTAAGTATCTTTTCTTGGTACAAATTTGGTTGATATTCACATCCATGATAGTGTAGTAAATAATATTTAAGTTTCTTGAAAGAATTTTGATATTGGGGATGAATTGTTGAATCTTGTAGAACATATGATATGTTAGGATGAACCCTTGCTGAAATTGAATTGCTAAAAATGTAATTATACCTAGTAGAGATGAACATTTGTTATTAAATGAGATTCTTGAAGAAGTTAAAGAAAACTAGGGTTAAGGACTTTATTTGGAGTTTTGATTCAGTTGAGAATGATTACTGATGAATTTAGAAGAAATTTACTTTAAGAATTGTCCGTTAAGGTTGATGTAACATTCCTTATTATTGTTTGGGAGTTTGTGATTCATTAATGGTGTTTTGTGTGAAGTTTGTAGAGGAAACCTGTTGGTTATAGTTGCAGAATCTGGTCAATAACTGTTCGATCGATCGATAGACTCAAGAATGTTGATCGATCGATGGATTAATTGATCGACCCCTCCTAGAAATTGAATAATTTTTCTCTTTTGAATTAATTCGAGAAAAAAGGGTAGGAACTTTGGATATTATTTACAGATAATAATGGATCATGGGGAGGATCAGTAGGGTCTAAGTGAGTTCCTGTAAATGTAATTTATACGTAATATATCAGTGGTATGACAGGGGCATAAAATTTAATAGAAATCATGCAGACATTCAATGTGGTATCGGGAGACTCGAGAGACTTAGACCAGTATGATGGAAACACTTATAGGGATGAGAAGAAGTTATAAAAGGGCGATAATTGAGAATAAAATGAACTGTTTAATTATACGTAGGATTTGGGTGATATGGGCCACATATGGTTATGATATTTATTATAGGTCGTGGGCAAACCAAATTAATATATGTGAAGGTATATATATATATATATATATATATATATATATATATATATGTATGTATATATAACAGTGTGCATGTGTATATGTATATATATTATTATATATATGTGCATAATCATACCCCAGCTACTTGCTATCACGGGGGTTTCTACGCCAAGACGGTCTTATCTCGATTGGACTTTTATGGGGGATATTAACTCATACCCTAGAAGATAGTATCCTTGATACAGGCTATCTGAGAATGATAGTCACATGGTCCTAAGAGACGTGAGGGGTATGTGCTGACTTTTTAGGACTGGGAACTATGCTTCGCCTCCAATATGTGTGTTTATGTTAATACGATTCGAGAGTGGATCCGAACCAGTATTTTCCTTATTGTACGAGAGGTACATGGACTGGATAGCAGAGTATGCCATCACCATAGATTTTATGTGGGGTCCTCTATTGTATATATATATATATATATATGGTGTGATATATATACCTATAATTGAAATTCTTCTATAGCCCGTGTAAGTAGATAAATATTGAATAGGTGTTCCAAATTGTAGTATGTGCATGAGATCTCACATTAGTACTGAGATACACATAATTGGATTAAATAATTCTTAAGAAGATGTTAACTTAAATAAATTGTAATCATACGGTCTCGCGTACTAGAACTTATGGGAGGAGAATTTGGGTTAGACTTATGATATTTTAGTAGTACGATAGGCCTGCACACTAGATGAGAGGTGAGAATTCTAAAGAGAGTGTTGCGTACTAACATGCATGTCATATGAACTAGTAAGCATTTTAAATACTTGCTAAACCATTTTTAAAAGCTATTTTTACACTCGGGCTCTGACCCGTTTCCTGTCATTTTCTTTCTTCTCTTGTATATATATATATATATATTGCAGGTGCCCAGCCACAGGGGCGTCAAGCATAGATTCTTTGGATTGGACATGATGAAAATTATGTGGGAGTTACAGGTCTTTGCAGTAGATTATTTCTCCCTTGTTTCAGCTTCTGATCTACTCTCTTCTTAGATAGGGCATGTGTCGCCCATTTCCTGTTTCAATTTAGACCTATTAGATATTTTTTATTTATTTATGTTTCCAGTATTTAGTGCTCATTTGGGATTTATTCTTCTGTCATGTGGATTACATTTGTGTATATTTATTTGGGTTGAGATTTCTAGTTGGCATTTCATTTAAATGGATTATTTTATTTATCTCTCACGTTTGTCATAAATTGTTATGATTTAAAAGGTTTTCATTATGGAATCTAATAAATGAGATATTATTTTAAAATGTTTTAACACTTAGCTTAATTATATATAGGGTGATTAAAATGGAAAATTGTTATCGACAATGATGCTAAGAATGAACCACGTTGTTCACCTTGATTTTAATTTAATAAGGGACTGATCACCCGGTATTTAATTAGGCGGGGTGTTACAGACATTCCCATAAGAGATCCAAAGGGAAATATGGGTGCCTAACACCTTCCCATTCCGTAACTTAGTCCCCGAACCTTCGAACTACTTGGTTTCGCAAGCATCAGTATTATCCTTAATGTCGTTCACTTGAGGAGGCAACATTTCTACTGCTTGTTTTTGATAAAATAGGTAGGCAACTCTATATCTACACATTATCCCCCACATTTACGATGACTGAGTGCCCCAAGAAAGGGCGCAGCCCCATGCGCACACAGTAGGGAATCCAGAGGGGAAGACCTGGGATGGACATAAAGGAGCTTTTTGAAATAATTCAATAATTTATGGTATTTATTGTGTAATGCAAATAATTTTAGGGTCTTAATTATAATTTTATATTTCCTTTAATTAGTTAGGTTTCTAGGTAAAAAAGGGTGTAGTGGACATTTTTGCGCCTGATATACTCAGAAACCGAGATATGATGTTTGAGGTCTAAATTCACAAGTTGAAAAAGTTCAAGGTTTTATGCGCAAAATAACTTTGTATTTTTAATTTTCATTTCTAAGGTTTTTACAAAATTGGTTTTTGGTTTAGCAGACAGGGTGATGCCATATACTATTTTGACGAGAAAAATAATATAAATTTTTTAAAACAAATTTCAAAATTTTTTTGTTGGCCATGTGCCCTCACGAATGAAGTCAAACTTCCAATGCTCTTTAACTGACCTCACTTGTGTACATGTTTAACACTTCATCTTCAACCTTTTGATATTGGACTTTGGGTTTAAAACTTTGACCTTTTGATTAAATCTAGTATAAAATATCATTTTAACTGATTCAAAAGACATTCTTTCTAATTTTTCACAAGGAATCCAAATATATAACTTTTATAGATTGAGGTTGATTGTAGTCTCCTATCCAATTTATGTAAAAAGTTTAAAACTTTGACTTGAGATCCATAGTTTTCTAGGTAAATTCGAACTATGGCATATTGATAGTATTGCATCTGGATGAATTTAGGACATAAAGGTTTTGGTTTGAGGTTCTAATTCATAGTTTAAAGGGGAATTTTATCTTTCAAAATTTCCAAGATGTAAATTAGCATTTTTTATTTAGGTTATTTAAACTATATTATATACAAACTGTCCATTGAACCTAGGCTCATGAGAACCAATTATCAAACTTTCCCACCTTGAAACCGGTTCAAGGTCGAGAACACATAACCCGCCATTGACGCTCAAGCATGAATGGATTTTTTATCTATTCTACCCAGTTCATCACAAAAGCAACATAAATTCTAGCATGTAAAGGCCGAAAACAATCCTAGGTTAGTAAAGAAATAAAAATGAACCAAGAAAACTAAGTTTAACACATTAAATGTTAAAATGCCAGAAATTCCTAATTTTGAGCTTAACACTGGTACATTTTAACACTGGTAATGAGGGGCTATTATAGGATTAAAGAAGGGGATATGATCAGTGGTCTTAGAGGTGGATTTAAAGTGGATATTGTAGGAGTTTTATTTGGAGGGATAATGGGTACCATGGGGTTTCCATGTGGTACCATATGTCATAGTCTAGGTGGTTGCTTATATGTCTTCCAAACCAGCAGGGGGTGTTCAAGAGAATAGTTAGTTAGAGTACTTGTCCCTAGGTAGTCTAGGTTTGAGTATATAGTCTTTTTCACATGTTTTTGAAAGATTTTGGTAAAATGTAATTTTACAAACTTTCAAGGGCATGTCATGGTAATTGTAGTACTTTCAGATATTATAGATTATATGTGTAACTAAGTTTTAGGTTTGGGGTTGGTTTATGTGTTTAAACAAGGTTTTGAAATTTTTCTAGGGTCATTTTTAAAAGTATTATAACCTAAGGGTTCTCTAAGAAATTTGTGTTTTTCTTTGGTCTATGGTGGGGTGATAAATAAAGCTATTAGTTTTATTAGGTCGCATACTGGTAAAGGATATTTATGGGTTTATATTGTTGGGTAATCATATTTTTGAATGTGAATTAGGATGGAGATAACATAATGTATTCGAGCATACGAGTTGTTAGAATCTTCCCCAAAAAAATTCATCTGCAAAATTACGTTCAAAGAGTTTAGAGTAGCATTGTTTCATTGCACCCTTAGTTTCCCATGTGGCTTATTCGGCTCCATGGAATAGTTTTGTTGCAAAGAATATTTTCCTTGGAGTCTAATATCCTACTGGGTTTCTCCTTAAAGTTGTGGTTGAGTTGTACAGATTTTCCTTTAAACGATATGTCTTGAATCAGGTATGTATTTCTATAATCGTGATACATGAAACATGTCATCTATTTTTTTATAATTCTACGGGTAACTCTAAATGATATGCTACTAGACATATCCATTCCATGATTTCAAAGAGTCCAATTTATTTGGGATTCTAGTTTTATTTTCCTTCAGAATCGTATAATTCGTTTTCTTGGTGATATTTTTTAGAAATACCAAACCATTTTCCTAAAATTCTAAGGGTTTCCTTATATGATCTGCATAATGTTTTTGTTGATTATGAGCTTCCTATAATCTTTCTTTAATCAGGATTATATTTTTAGTTGTCTCCTCTATTATTTTAGGTCCAAATATACTATTCTCTCATGATTGATTCCATCATAATGGAGAACAACATGGTCTCCCATAAAGTGCATCGTAAGGAACGGTCTGGATGTTGTATTTGTAACTGCTATTATAGGAGAATTCAATTAATTCTAAATGACCACTTCAATTTCTGGCTAAAACTAAAGCACAGGCTCTCAACATTTCCTCAAGTGTTTAGATTAGCCTTTCGGACTGTCCATCAGTTTGTGAATGGAAGGTGTGTAGCTTGGTGTCAATAGCGTATTGTAAGGCCTGCTAGAAATGTCCTACAAATCGAGAGTCGCGATCTGATACTATGAATAAGGGTACTCCATGAAGTCTAATGATCTCTAGAATGTATATCTCGCTTAGTTGTTGGAAAGAATCATTAGTCCTAACTCGTAGGAAATGTGTAGGTTTGTGTAACAACCCTCACTTTTGAGAGCCTATTTTATATTTATTTACTATGTGTAGTAATTAATTATAAAATGATGGATGTAGAGTAAATATTAATTTAATGTGGAAAAGGTTAATATTTACCGAATTGTTGTATAATTACCTTGTGAGTAGGTAAAAGTATCCATGTTGTGATTTATGGTGTCATAAGAGATAAAATGACATTTTGGTTTAATATGAAACCGGAACTTAAAATGAGTTATAAAATTCCCAAATGATAATTTAGAGGGTGTAGTTTGTCCCGGTAGGTGCGAGACAGTCAAAATAAGTGTTATATTGCATTTTGGTATTTCGGGTACTTTTGACCGGTTATAGCTTAAATGTGTAGTTGCGATTTATTATATCGCGTATTGATCATTTAAGTGGGCCTTTTAGACTTAATCCACGTTTAAGTCCCCTACCTTATTTCTATTCTTCCATTTCACATTTGAGCCCTAGAGAGAGTAGAGAGAGGAGAGAACTTGTGGAGAAAAAGAAAGATTTGGAGATTCAGGCTTCGATTGTTGCCTCCACCAAATCAAGTCTGAATTTGCAAGATCAAGGCAAGTTATCTACTTGCTACTATATGATTTAAGTGGATTAATTAGCATTGATAGTTGTGGATTTTTATGATTTAGTTTAGTTAGGCTTTTTGTGGATTTTTGGGTATAAAACCCTTGGAATTGGATTTGGATGATAAATATTATAAATGATGGTAGTTAGATATATTTGTGGTGTATTAGTTCCACTAAATGATCTTGGTTTGGTTGGTTTTGGGTTTAAGGAAAAATTTGGAGTCCAAGACTCCATAGCCAAACATGGCATTTTCGCAGGGGCGAATCGATTCAGCCCCTAGGGCGAATCGATTCGCATAGATGCAGTTTTCCAGTTCTGGGTACCCGAATCGATTCGGGTTAAGGCCGAATTGATATGGCATTTGCAAAAAGTTGAGTTTGTCTTCCGAATCGATTCGCTTTCAGAGAGAATCGATTCGCTGGGGCGAATCGATTCGGCCCTTAGGGAGAATCGATTTCGCCCCTGCAGTTTTATGTTATTTTTCTTTCTAACTTTTATCCTTTTTCCTTAGGTTTAGGACCTAGGAACCTTCTTGAATGAAGTAAACTTAGAGTCCTAGAGTAGTAATTGAGTTTGGTCGCCACCCTAGACTAGAATTCGGTCATCTGGGGTTTATTCCGGGGATGTTTAAAGTAATGTTAAGGCATTACTTCTTTTATTCAAACTTTTAGAACTTAGGAAGTTAAATGCCCATGCTTGGAGACTTAGGGGCTCATCGGAATCATATGAACTTTGGGAATTGTAGAATCATATTGATTATTTGGAGACTAAGCCGGGACTTGTAATTTGAGGAATATTAATGATGATATTCGATGATTCTAGGTTCGAATAAAATGAACCAAACACATGGATAACGGAAATGGAAATTGGTAATGAACTATTGAAAATGAAAATGAGATATAAAATGGTAAATGTTAATTTACTTGTACACACCTCTCTAAATACTATCATAAGGGAAGTCCGCGCGCTAGGTGATGCCCCCTGAAAAATTAACGCCGGGTGGATATAGTCCTAGGCCATATGAGCGCTGTTTTATATATATGTATTTTTCTGCGATGGATAGGAGATTACGGGTGTGGTCTTGACTATCCCGCAGGCATATGGCCGCTTCCCGACGTTGCGTTATGAGCCCAGGTTGTCTTATATGTGATAGGCCTTGGAAGATGATAGTTATTTAGAGGCGCGCCCAGTGAGGAAACTCGGAGGGGAGGTCTTAGAATCGTTATATGTATGAGAATATAACTTTTCTGCATCAAGTGGGACTTGATGGATATATATGCCATAAAGATAATGGATACGTGCCACAAAGAGCATGTGATTGAGATATGCGCCATAAAGAGCACTTGATAGAAATTATATTCCTGATAAGGAATGGAAAGATAAAAATGGAAATGATGATTAAAGATGGAAGTTTTAATTAATGAAGTGAATATATATCTTCTTAATTAAACCGAATAAATGGTTTTATTCCTAATAAGGAATGTAAGAAGTAAATGGTAATTGGATTAATGGGCAAAGGTTTTAAATTAAAGTTATTTACTTTTATTCTCGTATGTAAATGACATTTCATTTCATAATTAGTTAAATATCTTAAATTGTAATGTAAGTTTAACATGCTAGTTAACATGTCATATTATCATCCTTGTCATTCATGCATAATTGTTCATACCTATCATGCTTTTTATTTCTTCTGGTGATCATATAAAACCCGGCCCTGGTCGGTTCATTTTCTTTGCTGTGTATATGATTGTATCCGCTCAGGTGCTCCACCGCAAGGATGCCCATTTTGATATTCCCATCCCTTTTCTTTTGACGAGCTATAAGAGTTTACGGATTATTACAGGACCTTGAAATATACGGTCTCATCTTTGTATTCTAGATATGATCGGGTCTTCACTCGGGCGTGTGGACCAAACTTTTGTATTTGATTAATGAATGTATTACGTAGAATTATTAAATGATTATAATACTTTGTATGTAGCTGTGGACCGACAGCCTATTCGGTCATTTTGTGTACCTTCGTTTTAGTTGTATTATATATATAATTTTTTGGAATTCCACTTGCTTGTCAGATTGGGTTGTTTAATTTAAATTTCTTAACTGGTTTTAAATTTCTAAACTTTTTGGCAACCCGTATTCTAATTTATTGGGTGGTTTTCCCGTATACTCAGTTTAATTGTTGTGATGCTGAGAATGATATCCATCCATGATTCCTGTTACGGTTGAGTATCGGGTTGGCCACCCCTTATCTCGGATCGCGAGTTGTCACAGTTTGGTTAAGAGATTTATGATTACCCAAATTGAGTTATAAACTTGAGATGTCGCGGGTAGTCCATTGGAGAAGTCCATGGTAATATGATCCAATTTTCACTCTGAAATATGGAGGGGTTTTAAAAATCCTCCAGGGTGATGTTCAATTTTTACTTGTTGATAGGTTAGACATCTTTCTACAAACTTCTTGACATCTTGCTTCATTTATTGGCATCAGTATTTCCTTTTAAGGCCGTGATACATATTTGTGTTTCCTGGATGTATGATGAACTTATAATGGTGTCCTCCTATAACACTTCTTCTTTTAGAGAGGGATTGGAAGGTATGCATATTCGATTTTTATATTGAAGTCCACCTTCCTAGCTATATGCCCAATATTTCCTTCTTTCTCCACTTTCTACATTTTATTTTTACGTTTTAAGGAAATTGTTAGTGGGTTGTTGCTCTATTATCTTTTTCTGATGAGTTAGGTATGATATAATACTTTAGAGAATAATGGGAATTCTTATATTTTCCCTCTGCAGATTATATTGCTCCATGGTAGTCATAACTTCGTATGAAAATATTGCTGTTAATCTTCCTCTTTCTTTACCACTGTCTGATACGATATTACCCTTTCTACGGTGATATTGTAATTGAAATTTGTAATCTTCTAAAAATTATATCCATCATCGTTGCTGAAGATTTAATTATTTTGGGGTAAATATGTACTTAAGACTTTTATGATATGAAAATACTAGAAACTTTTCTCCATAAAAATAACATCTCGAGATTTTTAATGTGAAAATTATTACATCTAGTTCTAAATTGTGAACTAGATAGTTACGTTCATGAGTCTTTTATTGACGAGACCTATATTATATTACCTTTCCCAGTTGCATGAGTACACACCCTAATCCTTGCAAAAAGGAATCAATGTATACTTCGTAACCAACATTACTATAAGGTATAATAAGCACATGGGTGGTAGCTGCTTATTTGCATTTTCTATCCATTTGAATCGTGCATCCTTACGAGTTAACTTCATCAAGGTTAAGTTAATTTTTTATAATCCTTCCACAAAACTTGTATAATAATGTGTAAGTCCTATAAATCTTTCAATTTTTGTAAAAGTAGAAGGTTGCGGCCACTCAATTACTGCTGCAATTTTTGTTCAATCAACTTTTATTCCAAACTCGGTAATCACATGTCCTAGGAAATTTAATTCCCTAATTATAAAATCAAATTTACTTTTATTTGCATAGAGGTGGTCTTATCGCAAAGTTTTTAGTACAATTTATAAATGTTTCTCATGATCATCCCTGGTTTTAGAATATACTAAAATATTTTCTATAAATATGATTTCGAATTGATCTAAAAATGGTTGGAATATCCGATGCATTAAATCCATAAAAGTTGCAGGTGCGTTTGTTTGTCCAAAGGACATAACCAAATGTTCGTAATGTTCATAATGAGTTCTAAACCTAGTCTTTCATATATCCTCTTCTCACTCATAACTCATGATATCCGAACCTTAAATCTATCATCGAAAATACCTTCGTCCCTCGTAACAAGTCAAACAAATCACCTATTTTAGGTAATGGGAATGTATTCTTGATTGTGACCTAGTTTAATTTGCGTTAATCAATGCACAACTGAAATGTTCACTCTTTCTTTTTGATAATATTTAAGTCACAATAAATTTACTAGTGTGTGATAGTAAATAAATTTGAATGATGTTTACTGATTGGTCACAATAATAATTATAGATTTGTGTCATAACTGAGTAAGCTCGGGGTTGTGTTTGGGCCTTATGCAATTTTTAGAATAAGTGGGACTAAAATAAGGGTCTTTTGTACTTCTTAATGTCATATGAATAGTCAAAAACGGCATTTGGATTTACATAATGAAGGGTTTGGGTGAAAGGAAAAGTCATTTCACAATTTCAAAGGTTTAATTGAGTTATACCAAGTGTTAGAGAGAAAATGAAGAGAATTAGAGAGAAAATCCAAGAATTCAAGTGAGAAAGTGCAGAACAACTCAAGAACACTAGGTTTGACAATTTGGGAAGGGGATTCTAGGAGGATTATCATGACCTTTATCAAACCCAGACACTATGAGTTGTTAAGGCATATGATTACCTTGATAATTAATTATTCCTTCATTTTCTATCATATTAAAGTCAGGAAAAACTATTTTTGTGATGGGATTCACATGTTAAATTTTGGTATTTTGGGGAATGGTCATGCAAATGGATTTAGACAAGGCCATCAAGGCCAGCAACGTGTTCCATTGGGCAAACGAGGTTAAGGGAACAAAGAACATTAGGGCCGAGGTTACCAAAGTCAGAGCATAAGGCAACCCTAATAGGGCCAGGACGCCTGAGACTAGGGGTTTCCATAGAGCAGTGGTTTATATGTAGAGAGTAGGACCACATGTGTCGATTTTGTCCACAGAGAAATAAGGGGCAGGAGCAGGATGCCCGATAGGGGCAACAATTACAGATTTTTAGGAAAGTTCAGACATGAGTTTTATGTCCGAGAACCACTTAAATAGCCAAAGGCAGTAGCAACTGCAAGTATGAATTTTATCCATGGGTAAGTGGGATAACTTGTACGAGACAAAGGTATGTCACTATATTTTGGTTAGTACTAGATTCGCGTGTGTGAGACGGATTTAGTGGATATATCTTTATTATTACTATAATAGTAATTTTGGGTATCCCGTTAATGTACTTTGGGGCAAAAGATTTCAATAACCAATAATTCCATGTGATATGGACTTGATGAAATTTCTTGATTAAATTTATAATGCATGGCATTCCATGCATAAATCAAAATAAACCCCGGGGATGGAGAGACGTTGTTGGATGTTATGGCATCGGTTTTCAATGTTAGTCATAGAACTTGTGGAGAAAACCTTTGAGGTAAGAGCTATTATACGATATAATGCCCGTTGAGCCGGATAGTGCGGTATGGGAAGCACCGGAGAAACTTTTACACCCCTAGCGGATAGGTGGTCAATCTTAAGGATAATGAATTAGCGATTAGTGGGGTTATTTAGAAACTCTTATCGTATAACCGCACCACGGGGGACGAGTTTGAGATAAAATTGTTACGTTTGTAATGTTCATACAAGTATGTATAGGATAAAGGGTGTATGGGAGCCCTGGTTAGTTCGATATTTAAAGTCATCCGGGATAAGGGGTACGTGTTAATAAATGTGTTGAACTGTATGCATGCGTGGAAGTTGAAGTAGAAGTGGAGAAGTTGATCCCAATCATGATTTAAAACTGTTTGTAGTTGTTTTGGCCTTGCGGATTTAGAAGCATTATCTCCTAGGGGAGAAATTTAGTCTATTCACGGACCACAAGTTACTACAAATGTCTGTTTACGCATAAAGATCCTAATATGTTCCAACATAGGTGGTTGGAATTCGTTAAAGACTATCAGTTTGATATTCAGTATCACCCAGGAAAGGCTAACGTAGGGGAAGACGTGTTGAGCCAAAGACCCACGTCAGAATTGGCGGTAGTGTGGAAAGCTAACTGGGGTGAACCTTGTCAACCTGATTTGATTATAGTTTGTTGAAATTGAAACTTAAACGTAAAAGAAAATAGAAAATTGTAGCATAATACGGTCTCCCGTCATCTTAGAAAGTGACTTCCCGCGGCTTACTTAGGCCATATATTCTAATTTCACGGCTACAGTACACCATCCATTTTGCAAAACCAACGGCCTATGAAGGGTCGTGGGTATTGTTTTCCAAATCTATTAATTACTCTATCCATTTTACAAATTGTGTTAAATGCATGTTCCTAAATTTATACATTTCTCTATCTATTTTAACAAGTATTGCAGATCATAAATAAGGATACAGGGTAGACAAGCCATGACTGCATTGGAAAGAAAACGAAAACAAGATAGAATTTCATGTAAAGATGTAGTGGGTGAGGATTTTGATTTGTTATGAGAGTGTTGGTGAGGATGTGGTTGGTGAGGGTATGGTAAGTAAGGAGGCGGTGATTAGTGAGGGTGCGGTGGGTGAGGATGTGGTTCGTGAGGGTGCGATAGGTGAGGGTACTGTGGGTGAGGATGTGGTTCATGAGGGTATGGTTGGTGAGGGCAATATTTGTGAGGAGGTTGGTGTTTTGGGGGCGGTTGGTGAGGGGGATGTTTATGAATGTGCTAGTGGGGATAGTAGATCTAGCACGTCAAGTGGTTCATCTACATCGTTATCATCTGATGATGATGACCTACTCAGAGGGGCATCTTCTTCGGCCTCGGTTGAAAAGAAAAAAAATAAACACGAAACCAAGAAGATCCGATGCACACCTAGGAATGGAAACACGGCGGGTTTGGACAAACCCGACCACCAACCCGTTTACCCCGCCTCAAACTCAACCCCGCCCCAAACCCATTCACTCCACCCCATCCCGCCCACCCATTTAAAAGACCCGTGGGGTCCCCGAACCCTCCCTAAACTAGTCTAAAATATTTTTTATGATATTTTTTTAACTTATTCTATATAAAAACAAATTTCATTTTTTTAAAGTTTTCTAATACTCTTAAAAAATTAGGCATTAAGAGATTAAAAAAATATGTATAAGCAAATTAAGAGATTAGAAAACAATGTATACATTTAAAAAAATACAAAGTGTATATATATAAGGTCATATTAGTAAACATATACTTAAACGGGGCGGGTTTAGGTTGTTATACACTAAACCCTAACCCGATGGGATTTTTTAATTCCAAATCCGAACCCGAAACCAAACCCGCCCTGTTCATTACCCAAAATTCCTCCCCCCCCCCCATTAGGGTCAGGGGCAAGGAGCGTCCCCGCAAAACCCGTCCCATTGCCATCCATATGCACAGCCGTTAGAGGGGTACTCTCCTAACAACTCCGAGTTATTAAAGAATTTTTCTAACCATGTATGATACGGTATTTGGAACCACGATGTTGAACGATGTATGATGAAGTTTGCTTACCATTATAACAAGTTAGTTTAGTGGAATATAGATGAAGAGGATGAGCGGGTGGTGAATGTGGTAAAGGCCTCAGGATTATGACCTTTGATAAAAAAAAAAACTGTTATCGATGTATTGATCATGTCCTTGTATGTGCATTTATTAAATGGTGGCAACCCGAAACTAATACGTTTCATATGCCATTTGGTGAAATGACCATTACACTAAATGACGTTTATCATTTGTTGGGAATAGAGGTTGAGGGGCATAGTGTGTATGGGGTGATCCCGAAGACGGCTAAAGAACGAGCTACATCAATTAGGAAGTTTGCTAAGTTGATCGGGTCAACGGTGAAAGAGGTTGAGGAGGAGTGCAAGTCTTTTCATATGGTTCGTTTTGATTGGTTGATGTGGAAGGATAGGTTGAAGGCTATGGGTTATAATTCAAAGGCTAAACACATCAATCGATGTGCACGGGCCTATTTTCTTTTCACGATGGGGTGCCTTCTTTTTCCAAACAAGTTGGGGACCCGAGTCCCGATATATTACATTTAATCTTTGAAGAACATGGGGAAAATCAAGGATAAGAACTGGAGAGGTTCCCTCTTATCTGACCTATACCGCCAATCGGGGATCGCATCAAAGGGAGACCTACGATAAGTTGTTGGATATCTCCCTCTTCTAGTGGTAATGTGTGTGTGTGTGTGTGTGTATTCCTTTCTAACTTAGCTTCATTAAAAAATTTAATGGATACATAGGCATGGTTACACGATCACTTTGATCTAAAGCGTAGTGCTCGTAAGTCTAATTATACAACCGTTGAGCCCCAAATTTGTAGGTGGAAGGTGCAAATGGTTTTTGGTCACTCAAAAGAGCAATTTCTATCTATGAGGGAGATGTTGGATTATTTAAAAGTTCATGATGTGAGTATCACTACCAATTTTTACTTACTCGATATGTTTTAGTTTAATTTACTATTTATAACCATGTTTTAGTTAAGTTTACTGTTTACTTACATGATGATTTAAAATGTAGGTTGTATGGGATCCAAACAAAGAAAACGTTGATGCATGTCCATTCCAAGAGATATCATGGTACACTGATATTATCATATGTTATGATGTTGTCAATCCATACTATCCTGAGAGAGTGCTATTCCACGCCTTCCCATGCGCTCGATCATAGAAGAAAGGGGTTAGACACAACCTAGATACAAGGTGGCATACGACAATGAGAAATGGTACCAGGATAACTGGGTTGGCCATGTACTCAATGATTGTAGAAGATCTACACCCATACGTAACTGCCCTTGGGAATGTGTTGAAGGCTACTTAGTGTGGTACAATGACAAATCCCATCCCTTGGTCTGCAATCCTATTCACAGAAAGGGCAACCCAAAAGTTGACTCTATGAAAAACTGGTATGATACCTCACATCAACATTTAAGGTTTGGTAAAATATATTTCTAGTATTAATAACATTCGTTGTGGCAAGGTGGACATGAGTCAAGTGTCGACGTATCCATTCATCTCTTTGAAGAGGAACTTAAATATCCAATTAACGATCCCTCGGCCAAATATTATCAAGAGCTCTTGGATGCTTCTCAGGCAGCATGTGATGCCTTCTTAGAAGCTAAAGGAGCTCGTGGTTGAAAATTAAAGCGGAAGGAGAGGGATGAACCATAACCGTAGCGATGAGCAAAATGTCGGTTCGACTCTCACAAGCAATGTGCCCGTCATCACTTCAAGGAAAATCCTGTGAAAAAAAGACAACCAAGGAAGAAATATAATATCCCATGTTGGTTTTTTGTATTTTTAGTGGATAAAAAATGTTTGGTTAGTTGTTTGGTTGGTTGTTAAAGTAAACAATTCTTGGTTTGTTGTAGTAAAGAATTTGGGGTTGGTTGTTTATTGTAGTAAAGAATTATCATAACTTTGTTAATTAGTAGACAAGTTTTCCGACATTTGTTTAATGATCAAATAATTATCCTATGTTTCTTCAATGGACAAATATTTATCCTACATAGTAAACCATTATTATTTTATTACTAAATATTTATCCTACGTTTGTTTAATGACCAACTAATACCCTTGGCAATTACATTGATTTCACTGCATGATTTTCACGGCCAGGTATGACTGTGGTGTTTCATTCACGGACAGAGAAATCCATAGCAATGAATTTAAAAATTATACAAAGTCATTGCATGATTTCCACAACCATCTTACACTGTAAGAAGTTTTCCACGACCACACACGATTGTAGCATGTCTCACACGGCCATTGACAATCTTACGAAACCCTTAGAAAATTATCCAAACCAACCGGATAATTTGCACGGTTAAAGAATACTGTGGTGATTATGTCACATCCTGGTTTGACCGTGGTGATTCATTCACGAACGGAAAAAAACGGTAGCAATGACTTGAAAAATTATACAAAGTCACTGCATAATTTCCACGACCATCTTACACCGTATGAAGTTATCCACGGCCACACATGCCTATTATTTACCTCACACGGCTATAGACAACTGTAGGAAACCCTTATAAAATTACCCATATCCATCCACACATCCTAAATTGAAGAAAATATTTAATACTATGCATTATGCAATTTTACCGGATATCTTAGGACTTTGCGGAAAAATTACCATGGATATAATTAAGCCTGGAAATTCATCTCGCAAGCAAGGACCGGTTGTGTTATGTCCTTCTACAAAATATTGCTCAACATTAGATTGCTCACGCGTGGGTTATGCACTCCTAAACCCGTCAAGTGGTGTGTTACCCAATGATGATCCACCAATCCAAGTCGCATTAGCACTTGGTACAACGAGGTTATCAATCTCCCCCCAATCAATTGAGTTTATTATTGAGTCATCTAGCTCGAATATTGGATAATAATAATAAATTGAGTTTATTATTAAGGTAAACCGCGAATAAGGATATCCCGACAAAGATAAGTCGTGACATGCATGTATTAACGGCCAAGGTAAACCGAGAATAAGGTACCACGACTATGATTAACCGTGACATCCTTCCATCTATGACCAAGGTAAATCATAAAATGGGACACCACGGCCATGAATAGTTGTGATTTTCCATCTTCTCCGAGTACGGGAGACCGTGGGATGCCATATCAACTTTTTGTTTTGAACATTTTTAGTGCTTCTTTTCTTACATTTCTTGGTGTGTAATGACTAAATACAATATGTGTAAACGTTTAGTACCTCAAATGAGTCCAATGTGGGAATGAAATCTAAACTTTGAGCATCCTTTGTGTCTTTGGTTTTTTAATCATCCATGGTCACTCTTGTTGTTGTTAAGCTGTAAAACATGCAGAAAACAACCAATCAACATTTTGCAAACACAATGTAGATGATAGAAACAATATTGGATTGAGAACAATAAGGTTGAGTTCCAGGGTCTGATCTGGGAAAATGGGTTTCACGATTTGGTATTTGAATTTTTTTGCGTATTGAATTGTTAGAGGTTAAATTTTTTGTTATTACGTTAAAGGTCATTTTAGACTTTTTAATAGGATTAAAAGTGTTATATTTGTGGTGTTTGGTGGCAGAAAAAGTAGTTTTTGTTTTGTTTTTTGGTGTTTTGGAGAATATTTTGGGGTGGGAATATGACCACCCATATGGTTATGTCATTGGAAGAAATATATTGGGCAATACTTTTAGTCACACAAGTTATATATTAATAATAGTCACACATGTATTGTAGAAATAATTTTTATTTCATTTTTTTATTTAAACATAAATTCTTATATTCGCCGAGAAGTTTATGCGTGTCTATTTTGAAGCATATATGCTGGACGGGTTATGTGTGTCAGTGTGTTCATTTTGCATTTTAGTGGAGGTGCGTTTACTGCCATCTATTAAAAGAAAATGGAACTATTATGTTCATTTTCAATATATAATTATCAAATATAGTTTGTTATATAAAGACACTAACAAAAAAGGGATCAAATAGAGTATCTTTTTAATTTTAATAATTGTTATTTTATAGGTGATCAAGTGATTCATACATCACTAAGTAAAAGAAATAATGATAAAAATAATTAATAATTCATTTAGACAAAGAGGGAAACAATTAACTTTCAATTTTTTAACATTATCATTTTAATTTATTTAAAAGGCTAACACTCTTATACCACTAACACAAGAGTCAAAATTTTGAAACGAACATGATACTTTTTTATAAGTAAATTCTGACATAAAAATATTTTCAGGTAACATCTTAGCTTTTTAATATAAATTGCATGGTCTATATTTAGACTCATATAATAATTTGGTGTCTTTTATATCTAGATTGCGGTGGTTGTTCATTTACACTCCATGCACATACACATTTTGTCATCGACTTTTAGACAGATTATGTTGAACAAGTATGGGCATAGATATGGAGACAAATGATACCATTCACTTAGTTTTTGTACATCATTCACGAAGATTCTCATCAAATATTTTATGCTTCATCTTTTTTTTTAAATCAATATTAAACATGGTTGTTTGGATTGTGAATTATGTCATATTTTTGGGGTAGGGGGAATGGAAGGAAATCATCATTTTTGGAGATGTTGTTTTAACATTTTAATATGCTAGAAAGAAAATTGACTTATGTTAGATTTATTTTGACATTTCAAATCACATATATTTGAATGGATTGAAAAGATATTATTATTTTTAGCGTGCAATTGGCATGGGCAAGCTTGACATGTAATATTACTAAACGTGTAGCTAAAGAATGTTACAAAAGGTTTGTAACGTCGTTAGTAAATAATAAAAAAATCAATTAGTATTTTTAAGGCAGTGTAAAATACCATACCTAGGAATGTGAGTGTGCCATAACAAAAAATAATCAGGAGCAGATTTATCATCGTACCATCGGCACAGGTACACCTTAGTGTGTGTGTGTGTGTGTGTGTGTGTGTATACATATAAGATGGCTCACCTACATCATGATATATACATCACACCTAGTTCTAGGTCCTAAGAAATATTTTTTCCAATGTTTTTGTTTTTCTCTTGAAATTAACCCTCCAATCAACCCATAATCAAAAAATTAGGTCAAAATTCATTTTGTAGCTATTTTTCAAAAAATTGTTGGCAAAGACCCTTATAAATAAGGTATTTTGAGCTTTTTGTGTGGATTTTTTAAAAATAGTTACAAAATGTACGTAATTTTTTTAACATAAGTTTATTATAAGGTTAATTTCTAGAGAAAAATAAATAATTTGAAAAACAAATTTGAGCCTTCAACTAGGTGTGATATATGAATGATGTATACATCATGGATTTATTGAACATGGATTTATTGAATGATGTATGCATCATGATGCAAGTGAGCCTTCATCTGTATATATAATCAACCCAAGTTTATATATATTGGTTTAAAGATTCACTGGCTCGAAGAGTTTTTTAGTTTAGAGATTTATTGGTTTGAAATTTTTAGATCTTTGAAATTTCTAGATAAATCGATTCATACATGGATAAGTTAATTTGAAGATTTGTTAGTTTAAAGTTTTTTTTTTAGTTTGAAGATTTATTGATTTGAAATTTCAAAAATTTTCAAACTTCCATATAAATCTGCCTAGATCTAGATATGTTGGTTTGAAGATTTATTAGTTTGAGGGGTTTAAATTTGGAGTTATGTTGGTTTGGATTTTTTTTTTTTTTGGGGGTGGGAGGTATATAAGTTTTTTTGGAGTTTATATTCCATTTTTTAACTTCTTTTTTTAACTTTTCTTATATATTTCATAACTTCTATGAATTCAAGTTTTTTTTATAAAACTTATCGATTTCATCTTTTCCAAAATTTTCTATAGTTTTCAATGTTTCTTATGCAATTTTCAATATTTTGGAATATATTTTCTGTCATTCTAAAACGTCTTGAATTTTTTGGTCATTTCGAGATTTTTTTTAAAACAATTTGCAATATTTTCTTGATTTTTAATGTCTTTGTTTTTTTGCAATTTTTTTTTTAATTTTAATTTTTTTACGTCATTTTCAGGTTTTTATAAAAGTATTTTGAGTATTTTCCACCTTTTTAGTTTTTAGTATTTTCCATTTTCTTGAATGTTTCTTTTCTAATTCCTGAATTTTGAAATATATTTGTTCTGTTCTACATCTTTTTGTTATTTCAAGATTATTTAAATCTATTTTCGTTATTTTCCAAATATTTAATATGTTTTTATTATTTTCAATATTTTTAAATTATTTTTTGTCATTTTTAGAATGTTAAATAGTTTTTATCATTTTCATATTTTTAAAAATAATTTTTAGAATTTTCCTATAAATTATTTTTCAATATTTTTTGATTTTTCTCAATGATTCTCTCGTGAAGTTCAGAATTTTGAAATATAATTTTTATGATTTCCAATTGTTTTAAGGGATCTTGTATATTTAGTCCCATTTTAAGATTTTTTTGTGGCCACTTCCATATTTTCATTTTTTTAGTTGTTGGTCTTTTCTAACTATTATGAGACAAGTTTCATTTTCTTCAAACTGCCAGATGGACGGTTACAAAGTAATTATAAGCGATTTTCGGTGGTTATAGGACTTACTACAATTTTATAAATATGCTAGATTTGAGCCCGCGTGATGCGCGGGCGCTTTAAATAATTTTTTGTAGAATAAAAAGCATAGAAAATTTAATAAATATTTCAATACACTTTTTCAATAATTTGTAAAAAAAATATTAATTACTTCTATATAAAATTCAAAACACTTTACCTAAATGAAATCTTATACTAAAGGTAAATGTAATTACCTCATATGATCTCCATTTTTTAAATGACATTACAAAACTATTGCCAAACCACTTTTCAAAGTGAATACGAGATAGATCAAGGCCTCCTAATAAAAAAAACATAGTTGAAAATTTTGTAATTACTGCCTATAAGTACATATTATTGGGTCAATAATTTTATTATCACAATTTATTACGAACTATTATATTCTTTAAGTTTAAATTGTTTATACTTATTTGATTGTTCACATTTTCGAACTATTGTGAAGTATATCAACCATAGTTACCCAAGGATGTAAGTGCAACAAAAAAATGTGATTTTAATGCACATTATTAATATTACTACGTAGAAAATGATTATTGTCACTGTCATTTTTTATCAAGCCATATACTATTAACCGCAACCTTTATATTTTATAAATTTAAATGACTCCAAACCATACTTATTCTCTTTAATTTTGTTTTGAAAGGGTTCTCTTTAATTTTTATTACCCAAAATACACCATATGACTTATTTTATAGAGTAATGCTACGACGCCTCAAAATTGGGCTGACATGACGTGTCGCGATTGGTTACTGCCGTTGGCGCGGACCCACGTTTATAAAGGATCAACCAATAACAACACGTCACGTAAGCGGGAGTCCCAAGGTTGAGTTCCAATCAATAGCAACAAGTGTTATCCTAGTTTATGATAGCAGAACTTCTATCCACTATAAGTGGAAACATCTTAAAACATTTATCTCTATAGCATTTCATCAAACAGTGGACATACAAAGGCATTATCCGTGTCTTTCAGGTGCGTTATATTCAATCACCATCTACATATAGATACCCTAAAATGCATCGTGCATTGACGAAAACATGGTTTAGAAATTAACTGGTATTGAAAACTTACAGTGTGAATAGCTCCTCACTATTTTCATCAACCAAATACAATAAACATTGCTCTTATTACCTCCCACTTACTCGACAATGATTTTCTTTACTTTTCCCATATGTTGATATTTTGGGGCATGTAGGCTTATATATAGTGAGAGAGAGGGGTGCTGGGAAGATGAATAGGAGGTCGGAAAGAAGATGGTGTGAAACTGAATAGATTTTAGAAGAGAACATTTAAGAGGAAGAGAATTTCAAAGAACCGAAAGTATAGAGGGGATGGGGAAGAACCGCAATTTATGAGACTAATTGGTTTGCCAGTGTCACACATCGTAGTGTTGTCTTAGTTTTGGAGCTCCGTTACATTGAAATTAATTGTAGCGATGTGTCCGCACAGAGTTTGAAGACTCCGTTTTTAAATAGATATATTTGATGAGATGGAAGCCTAATTAATATTAGGAGATGGAACTAAAGTTAAAAAAAACTGTTGTTTTAAATATTTTTTTCATTTCCATATTTTTTAAATTATTTTTAGATTTTCCCGGATTTTAATTTGTTTTTAGATTTTTTAACATTTTTAAAGTATTTTTCTGGTATAAGTGGTGAATTATGACTTTGGAACCAGAACTTGGTTCCCTTCGTCTCTTTTTCAAAAATTACACCCCACACGCACTATTCTCAACGGTTTTAAGTCCCATTTGACCAAAGCAAAATGATATTGGACAAAAGTGTCCAAAAACATGTTATAATATTTTTAGAATTATTTTAACACATAATTTTGTCATTATTTAACACATGTTCAGCTTCATTTTAAGTATATATTCAAAGTCATTCCAGCACACTGGCAGTGCCATTTTGAAAAAATATCGAAGTCATTTTAGCACATTCTCATAGTCATTTTTAACACATTTTTGAGTCATTTTAACTCATTCCAGGGTCATTTTAACATTTTTTATTGCGTCTATTTTAACCCTTTTTGGGGCGCAACTCACCCATTTTTTTGTCTCATCTTACTCATTTATTATAGTCACGTAAGATATATTTTATACATGATTCCTAAGATCTTTGAACAATATGATTGATAATCATGTCAATAGACATGTGAAAAGAGTAATTTTTATTTACCTCCTTTCGACGCCATGAATTCAGTCCCGCTGCTGAACGTCGCCGTCGAGTGTCGTCGGTGTGATCGCCTTAGCAATTCTTTAAGAGAAAATTTGGCTTATCTCTCCTTGACTATAAAACTTTAGGTATGTGTTTTAATTTGGATTTCTAGGATGCGCTTTTGATGGAGAAAAGGCATATATTTATAGGTGGAGAGAGGGCCAGAATTCCAAAGGTCAATTAATCTCAACCGTCCATTAAGGCAGAGATTTAATTGAAATTTTAACTCCTTCTTATTTTTTATTTTGTGTGGAATACGAACCATTTATACAGGATATAACATATATTCTTTATTAAAAATGGATTAATAAAGACCACATTTCGGGGAAGGAAGTAAACCAAAGGTTTATTTAATAATTTCCTTACAGTCTCTCACTAGGTCGTTAGGTTAATCCATAAATGTTTTTAACTGAGAAACATAAGGCACACACGATATGCTAAATCCTTTCATCATTGATTTTCATAAGTGCCTTGGTTAGTCCAATAGTCAATGGGAGTCATGGCAGTTGCATATCATTATGTAAAATCATTCCTTCCATGTACTACATCATTGACAACCTTCTTAATTAGGAGTTTACTTAATCGTCCCATAATGTCTTGAAGATATTTTTCTGTTATAATTCATCCAATAATAATGTGTACACAATGAAAAACAGAATAGAATGGATGTAGAAGTCTTATTAAGAGCTCAATAAATTTCAAACACATGCATAATAATAAATTATAGAAAAGAAATAACCAGGAACTATCCTCAAGACCCATGCTTTTAGTATGTCCCTGAAATGTCTTTGGATAAATGTCTACAACCATGAGATTGGTGCATGTGTGTTCAATGATAACTTTTTCTCTTCTAACATCTTTCTTCAGAGAGAGATATTTAAGGTCCATGTGTTTGGATCCTTTTAGATATCTTGTCATGCTTGGAGAAGAATATTGCGTCTTCATTATCACAGTAAATAGTCAAGGGCTTTGAAATGAAAGTCAAAGCTCCGAACTCAAGGACAAAATTCCTCAACCATGCTTCTTTATTTACAGCCTCATAACATGCCACAAATTCAGCCTCCATAGTAGATGTGTAGATCATTTCGAACTTCTGGCTTTTCCATGATATTGCACCTCCAGCTAGAAGATATAGATATCCAAGAGTGCAATGTCTAATGTTAGGACATCTACCAAAATCTGAATCTGAAAACCAAATCATATGTAGATGGTTTGATTTTCTATATGTGAGTGTGTGATTCCCTGTTCCCTTTAAGTATCTCGGTACTTTCTTTGCAGCTTTCCAATGAGCGATTCTTGGGTTACTCTGAAATATACCTAGCATGCCAACAACATGGCTAATGTCAGGTCTGGTACAAACTTGTGCATACATCAAACTTCTCACAAGAGAAGCATAAGGATAATTTTCCATTTCTTTATGTTCAAAGTCATTCTGCGGACATTGCCTAAGACCAAGATTTTGGAGAAGTTTTGCAAATGGTCCAGGATGTTTTCCTGTTTCATCATACCTTCCATAAAACTCACCACCTCTATATAACCTTATAATTTTCACTTTTTTATCTTGTTGCCTCTCGACTTCAGTGATGAACACTTGTACAACGTTCACAGACTGAGATTTTTCATGCAACAAGTATAGATAACAGTAACGTGAATAATCATTAATAAAAGTAATGAAATACTTCTCCCCTCCAAAGGTTGGAACATCGAAGGGTCCATAAATATCTGTATGTATGATTTCAAGAAGTTGTTTATTTCTTGTGCCTCCTTTCTTTGTTTGATTTGTTGTTTTTCCTTTAATACAATCCACACACACCTTACGATTGGTAAAATCAAGACTTGAAATAATATCATATTTTACCAATCTCTTAATTCTATCACTGGATATATGTCCCATCCTTTTATGCCACAAGAAATAAGAGTCGTTTTTAGACGACTTACGTTTTGTTTTAACATTAGAATGCAGTTTGAGATGAGTTTCAGCAAATTGATTATCAAGATGAAATTTATAAATACCATTAATTAAAATTCCATAACCAATATTATTTGAGTTCAAAAACAATTTAAAACAACCATCTCCATGATGAACCGAATAACCAGCTTGACCAAGTTTACTAACTGAAACTAAATTATGGGAAATAGAAGGAACATAAAGATTTTGAAACAAATCTAAATGATATCCATTCATCAAAATGAGATGATAAGTTCCGATGGCTTCAACTTGGACTTTGTCTCGTTTTCCCAAGAACATAAAGTTTTCACTTGGACTTATGGTTTAGGTCGTAAGGAAGCCCTACATTGAATTAGAAACGTGAACATTGGGACCAGAATCAATCCACCAAGTGTTAGAAGAAAGATAAGTAAGATTTGATTTCGAAAAAACTTACGAAACCCATAAGGTTTCAATTCTTTTCGAATCATTATTTACGTTTATGGCAGTCTTTCTAAAGATGTCCAGTTTTTTTGCAAAATTTGCACCTATTGTCATTCTTCTTTGCCTTTTTCACATTGGATTGATTATCATCATGTATTTGGGTGGTTCTCTTTTATGGATTGATTTATACCTTTTCCCAACTTTAAATGATCCAGCTCCTTGGACAAGATGTGCAACCTTATTACCTTGTTGATTCAACCTAGCCTCCTCTTGAACCAGTTTGTTAGCCAACCCATTACCGCACACTTATCCTTAATAGTGTTGTAGTTGAGATGGAAAGGCCCATACTGTGTAGGTAAAGAATATAGGATAAATTGGACAAGAAATGAATCATCCACTGTCATTTCCGAATTCTTTAGCTTGGAAGCAAGATTCATCATCTCAATGGCATGATCATGCATTGAGCGTGTGCCATCAAACTTCATGGTCGATCTGCCATTAATTTCCCAGCAAGGGATTTATCTCCAGTCTTAAACCTTTCTTCCATTGCTTGCATGTAATCCTTAGCATTCTCAGGTGTAAGAAGTGATGTTTTGATATTCATTGCAATTGTCATTCGCATAAACATAATGCTCAATCATTCAGACTTCTCCTAAGCTTTATGGAGAGTCTTTTCCTCATTATTAATTTTTTTGTAAGTTCAACTGATTTTTCAAGGTGAAAAGACAGATCCAGGTCAAGTACCCCCAAAGTGAACTCAACTTTCAGTTTCCATTATGAGAAGTTGGTTCCCATGAGAATAGGAACAAATGATGCATACGAAGTCAATTGAGCAGGAAATGGGGCTGCAATTTTAGAGATACAATAAATTTAATAAGGTTTTAAATATAATTAACACATAGTAAGATTTGAATATTTTACAACACTAAAATAAGATGCTCTTGTGGGTAGTCATACCATGTTTTTACTTAATACCATTAATGGTCGTAATATTCAACATACATAATTGAGTGATGTAATTATTTAATTTTAATAAGGTATTTGTGGATATCCTTATTTTACACGTGTACAAGCACTCCTTAATTCTTTATTCAACATATGATTATAGTAATACATGTGGGCAACTAATTGATATGTGTTAAATAAACAGATTTAAGCATTATAATGGTAATAAATGGCTAATTCGGAATGAGTAATGATAAGTATCACTGTGGTGATACCTAACTTTAATAATACAATTGCATTTATCAAAGAACTTAATATGAATACTAGTGTACATATGATTATAGAATTCCAAAATCCATAAAATTACATAATTGTAAAATGCTTGAATAGCAAAATATGTACATTCTAGAATTTCATAAGTCTAGTATCCCAAAACCTTAGAATTTTTTTAATATCATTAACATATGATTATAGTATACCTATGGGCAACTAGTTGATATGTGTTAAATAAACATTGTCAAATTTTGAGATTTGAAAAGACATAATTTCTAGAATTCCAAAAGGTTTTGAAAAAAAAAAATGCAGAATTTAAAGAATTCTAAAAGGCATGGTAGCATGAATTCCAAAAGTCATAATATCATGAATTCTAATGGACATAATAGCAGGAATTCTAATAGACATAATTATGAAAGACATGAATTCTAATAGACATAATGCTAAATGACATGAATTCTAATAGACATAATTCTAAAAGACATAAATTCTAATAGACAGAATTCTAATAGACAGAATTCTAATAAACAGAATTCTATTAGACATGGTAGCATAAATGAATGAATTCCAAGGGACATGAATCGTAATAGTCATAAGAATTCTAGGAGTCATGAATACTAAAAGTCATAAGAATTATAAGAGACATGAATAAGAATTCTAAGAGTCATGAATACTGAGAGTCATAATTTCAAGCAAGTGGCCAATCCATAATTTTTAATATATATATATATATGTAGTGATTTATACCATACAATATGGAAAAATAGTTTATTTTTCCCAAAATGAAATTTTTTTAGTTATCACTACAATAACATAAACAATCTTATGAGGATCACTCTCCAAATTGCGGAATTGTAAAATCAAATTTTCAACGAGAGTTTGACATTATTACCAAACATGGCAAAAACGCATTTTTGAAGGTCTAAACGGCGTCAAAATGCGAAACAGGGGTGGGGCCCATTGTAAATAATGGATTTTGTTTATTTCAAAGTTTCTAGTCGACCGTGTCAGTTTCAAAAAAATTCGATTACGTTTTGACCTTTCACATTTTGACAGCAACAACATCATTATCTATTTTAATGGAAAATCGTATGTTCTTAACATTAGCTCTAATACCACATGTAAGATATATTTTATACATGATTCCTAAGATCTTTGAACAATATGATAATCACGTCAATAGACATGTGAAAAGAGTAATTTTTATTTACCTCCTTTATTCAGTCCCACCGTTGAACGTCGTCGTCGAGTGTCGCCAGTGTGATCGCCTTAGCAATCCTTTAAGGGAGAATTTGACTTCTCTCTCCTTGCCTATAAACGTTTAGGTATGTGTTTTTATTGGGATTTCTTGGATGCACTTTTGATGGAGAAAAGGCATATATTTATAGGTGGAGAGAGGGCCAGAATTTCAAAGGTCAATTAATTTCAACCGTTTATCAGGGTAGAAATTTAATTGGAATTTTAACTCCTTTTTATTCTTTATTTCGTGCAGAATATGAACCATTTATACAATATATAACATATATTCTTTTGGTGGCTACGGTTAGGGTTTTGGGTGGTGGTGGGAGAGAGGCGAGCCTCAAGATCGTCAAGTCGCGCTAAGAGGTGCTTCAAAACCCCCTCGAATCGATCAGTGCCATGTTCCACGAGAACATAACTCCTCTTAAAACCCATTTATCGTCGTCTATAATTTTTTTGTGTTTTTTTACAACAACAACGGGTGAAGCCAACGAGGCTCTGATACCAAGTGATGAGAATGAGCGTCAAATGAAAAATAAAATGAAGATAACTCTCGTCTCAACTCTCACCTTCAAAATATCAAATGATAGAATACTCCAAATGAGGCTACAATAGGGGTTTTATTAGGGGGGAGTAGCTTAGACTCTAAGCAATGATCTAATTACAAATACACCCCTATTAGCCTTTATTACTTCCTTCCCTAAATACCAAGTAAACAATTACTAAAAGAAAATACAACCAAGTAAAAAAAATAACAAAAATGCCATAAAATCCTAAAATGATGAAAATGTCCTCAAGCTTCTTGATCACATCAGTAACCCTCTTCAGAATGATAATTAATGCAGGAAGAACAACAAAGTCTTTACTTCAGTAATAAATAACTTCAACACTTACAATAAATGACTTGAGTACAACAGAGTGTATTTAATGGGTCTTTACAACATAAATACTCCTACAATGCAATAAATGAAATGAATCTCAACAACCAACTTGGTTAAAGGGATAAAAAACAAGCACTTTAGTGCAATAAAGGTAAGGCAAAAAACTTCTAACTCTGAGTGCAATGATTAGTAATAAATACTCGCTAAGATCTAAGAACAAAGGAGTAAACTTTATGACAATAACTCAAGAGAAGCTCTCGTGTATGGGGAAATCAGATTCTAAAATCTCAGTCCTTTAATGAATGATTAATAAAAATATTTATAGGAATGCAAGGTCGTTCGAGCAACCTTGCTTGCATTAAATGTTCTGAACCCTCTTTAAATGCTAAGAGTACTGTGTATATATTGTAAAAGATAGTGTATTAAATGCATAAGATATTGTATTTGGGCGGGAACACTGTTTAGGAAATTAGAATGTCTCTCTCATTGATTGTGATATGACAAGTTGGCACAAAGGTTTCATTTGTGGAGGCTGATGGGGCATTCCTCCAAATGGGCCAATGGTCCAAGGAATTAACCCACTTAAGTGTCAATTCTCTCGAGTTCCTAAAGTGTCAGAAATCATGACATCATAAACATATTAAATAGTGGTAACAAGATATGTTGTCTTGTCAACCAAATGAGGTTCCTCGAGACAAGGTCACTTGATCGACTTTACTTTGTATGTGTTTGTTGTATGAGATTCCTTTATGAAAGGTTCCTCGAGATGCTTTGATAAGATCTCTCGAGTGAGGTCCCTCGGGTAAAAGGTGCTTCGGAATACCAACTTGATCCTATTAGAGAGAGGTTTTACCCAAATGTACCAAAGAGGTTGGAATTGTTTACGAACGTTGCCTTGGTTCTCAATCCTCCAAACCAAATCCCTGTGAGATTCCCTAAATGAGATCACTTTATAGAACATGGGAGCTCTCCCATATCCTACCAGACATGGTCCTTCGCAGATACCAAGCAACCTCAATACTATTACAAATAGGTTCCAAATAATTGACAAGTGGGACCATATATAAGCTAAGTACATATTACAAGTATATTTCTTGCAGTCTCTTTGAATGAACTTGCTTGTTGTGAGAATGCATTCGAGCGACTTGCTCGCTATGGAGTTCCTCCGAGCGAGCTTTCTTATTGTGAGAGTCCCTTAGAATGAGCTTCTTCCTATCTACTTTGGTCTTGCTCTTTATATTTGATCATCCTCTAATCCAACTTGGTATGCCTGATTAATTTTCAATCGAACATTAGCTTTAACCTCCCTCTACAGTAGCTAGTGCTTAGGAAATATTTGGTGGTAATGCAGTTAATATGGAGGTTGTTCATGATTTCAATCAATGCTGTGTAGATTGTGGTTTAATTCATCGAGGTTTTATAGGAAGTAAAAATGTGGCAAAGGCTTGACAGAGTTCTTAATTATACTAAATGGATAAAGAACTTTGAACAAGACACAATCTGATCACTCTACTATTCTAATTTCTCTAAGTCAACAAGTGGAAAATTCTAAATCCTTTTTTAGAGTTAAAAATATGAGGACACATCAATTTCCTGGAAGTTGTTAAACAAGGCTGCGAGGAAGATGTTGAAAGTAACCATGGCCCTTTGCAAGTAGTGTGCAGTAAAATAAAGAGGTTAACAAGGAAACTAAAAGATTGTAATAGAGAGGTATCTAGAAATGCTTTTTGAATTCAGAAGTCTGAAGATGATCTTCTTGTGAAAGAAACTCAATTCCAAACTGATCCTAATGATGAGAATATGAAAATATTTAGCAAGGCTAAAGTAAAATGGTTGAGGAAAGAGGACATAAACACCCAAATTTTCCATGCTTTAACTAAAGTAAAGAGGAAAATATTGATGATACACAAAATTAAAGATGAGAGAGGAATCTGGCTTACTGATCAGGATAAAATAGCTGAAGCTGCTGTGCTACACTTCCCTGCCGCGGGAGGGAGAACACATATATGCTAGTATTTGACAGGAGAGTTAAAACTGATGTTAACATGAAAGACGTTGATGGGGATACTCCTTTGTTTCATGCAATTCTGGGGCAGCATCTCCCAACTACCATATTCCTCATTGAAAATAGTGCAAGCCCCACTTTAGCAAATGATAAGGGGGGTTTACTGCATTACACTATGTTGCTGAAACAGGGTGCAAAGAATTTATTGGGCTGTTAATATCAAAAGGGGCTGAAGTGGATGAAAAATTGGATTTCTAACACACCATTAGAATGTGCTGCAGCTCATGTAAGGAAGGATGCTGTTAAGATTTTGTTAGATCACAAATGCTATCAAAACTCCATTTTACAAAATACTTTCACGCCATTGTTATCATCAATAATTGCCAATTCATTCCAAGGCATGGAGCATTTGCTTAAGGCTGGAGATGATCCCAACATGGTTCCTTTCATGTGACACCTCTAGCATATACAGCTTGTGAAGGGGAAACTGAAATTATCAATTACTTGTTGAAAGCTGGAGCTAAAGTTAACTTATACGGTTTGACGCCATTAGAAATTGAGGTGATGCACAGTAACTATGAGGAAATGATGATTCTTTTTCTAGTTCCTATTGCATCTTTCCCCGACTGGACCTTGGTGTAATAATAAAGCATATCCATTCAAACGAAGGTAAGCAATAGAGTGAAGTACAGAGGAAAGAGCACTTTCAGTTGTCAAAATCAAAAGGGAGAAGTTGCATTCAAGAAGCAAGGATTACATAAATGCAATATTTTGGTATACTGAGGCAATCTATTAGCAGCGGCAATTAAGTGGGATGGGCCAATTTTGGGCGGGCCTAATTCGGGTTGGGCTAAATTTGGGCAGGTCAAATACGGGCTAGTTGGATGTCCGGGTTGGATTCGGTCCGAGCTACCCATTTTTGTAACAAAGTTTATTCAACAAGAGATGGATCTAGTACTCAACCTTACAAAAATCTATGGTCTACATTGACGATATCAGTCCCCAAAGAAGACATCCATCAACTAACCTTTCTTGAACCAATATGGATAGGTAGCAGATCTGAGAATGAAAATAGGGGTCTTAAGGTATTATAAATCCAAAAGAGAGAGAGAGAGAATGTGTGTTACAGTTGAGAAAAGTGATGCTAGGTTAAGTTTAACCAATATAAGTGGGCCAATATCGACCCACTTATTTTAAGGCTTAGACCCATATTTGGCCCGCTAAGTTCAAAAAATGGGCCCCGTATTTTGAAGTCTGGACTAATATGGGTGGTTGAGTCTTATGGGTCTGTTTTTGCCGGCTCTACAATCAATGCATATCCAACCAATATTGTTGTGCTATCTAATAGGATCTTGTGTTGGGCCTGCTTGAACGAAGGAAGTTGTGAGTTATCTGATACTGAGGCTAGTATTATGCTGATGCTAACTGGCCAAAGGAATACTACAGGGCAGGTATAGCATGAAAGCTGCTAAAATATTATCGTATAGCATCTGATGCATTTTCTGATGCTTGGAAGGTTGACCCTTAAAACAAGGAGATGCAAAAAGCTTTACAAGAAGCTGTTGTAGCTGATTTCGGTTTCACACTTGAGAAGGACATTGCAGTTATGCATTTTTAAGGGAATCCCGATTCGTATTTGGATGGTATTTTGGATTTTGTATGTAAGTCGACTGTTAGTCAGTGTGTGGGCTCCTATTTTCTAAACTGAGCTGAAAGAAAGTCACTATTTGGATGCTTTTGTGCCTTTAGCATATGGAAAGAATATAGTTTAGAATCTTGATATAAGTCAAGTTATGTCAGCGCTTGTGTGTTTCTTGGCATATACCATAATACCAAACTCAGTGCTTGTGGTGTTACATGTTCACACCAAAGTTTTCTTGTGGGTAGGAGTCACAATCCTTGTTTTGGTTTCATTATATTTTCTTTTCTGACAAAAAAAAGGGTAATGAAATGTTGTGCAAACCACCTGATATAGAAGGATTAATAAATACAATTTTTGGGATGGCTGATGATAGTGCAGCTGGACCGATAGATATACTGTGCTCTTTATCACAAAGTATTGGATTATCATAAATGTGGACATATATAAGGGAATTACTGCTTTCTTCCATAATGCAGTCCTTCCGAAAAGTATTTGATGTAAAATGTCAAAGGCCCAAAATAAAACAAATGCAAATTCTAGAGAGAGAATCAAAGAATGTGTTATGTTCAAAAATGGAGAAGTGTCCTCAAATGAGGAATACAAGGGTATTTATATGTGGGATAGTACTTGCTAACTAAGTAATTACCTAAATAACTAAGAAGGACAAGTACTAACAAAAATATGCCTAATTAGTCCCAAACATGCTTGGAGACCAATTAAAAGAGATAAAAGAAAATAAAAGAACTAAAATAAAGGAAAACTCTTAAGAAATATTAAAATGACTATTATGACCTAATATGAAACTCATTCCCATCATTCTCCCCCACTTAAAACCAAGCTCGTCCTTGAGCGTTTAAAATTGGAGCCGAGTGAAAAGTATCAAAATATGTGGCCAAATAGGGAAAGAACAACTTTTGGGGTCCAAAAATTATTTTTTTCCAAAAAGGTAGGCTGTGTTGACAATATTGATGAAATGGTCGTTTCAGTCCCCGTCATTCCCAATTCCACCTTTCTGAGGAAAAAAATACCTGACTGTGTCGTCCCCAAATCTATCCACTAAATCATTTGGTTAATGTCTATACCCTAATAATTTTCCCATCTTCATACCATCCTTGGTCAGGAATCCATGGCCAAACACAGTCTTAGGAAGGCTTAGTCTAGCAGACATTAACATAGCTGGACAATAAACTGCATGAAAATGCAATATGTCCTTGAAGAAGAATAAACCAGCCGCTACCTTACTCATCAGGATCTTGCCGATCACCTTCCTCCGGTGAGACCTCTCTCCTCCTGCGGCCTCTTCGTCATCTCTCCTTCCCGATCTTTCTATTCCCGCTCAGCCCTAGACGACCTCCTCAGGGGTCAAACACATGCTTAGGGCTGCCAAACCCTAGATCTAGTCCTCCATGGCCATAAATGGCCAGATCTGATTTCAACGGGGCTCTTCGGGGTACGTGGAGGGTAACAAGATCTGAAACGGCGACGGGGATGGCCGATTTTGCCTGTCTTTTGATGATTTTCTTTTCTCTCCTCAATCTAATCCTAGGGCTCGATTTCGGCCCTTCTTTCTTTATTTTTTCCTGGGTATTGATAAAGGCAGGGTTAGGATTTTGAGTAGGTGGGGTCATAGAGGTTGGTGAAATGGGGAATGAGGATGTTGGAGAAACTGGGATGGTGGCAAAAGGTGGTGGTTGAATTGTGAAGAAAAGATGCAAGAGGGTATCAAATTTCTTATTGAATTCTTGGGTTTGTTGATCAATCTCGTGTCTTAATTCTTGATTGATCTCTTCTTAATATCGATTCGATTTCTTCGGGGCCATTGGAAGTATAGTGTATGATTTTGTTGATAATCTACACACCGATACACCAATACATCAATGTTGGAACGACACCTCAATTTGACGTAAACTACACGTCAAAGGCTCAAAACAAAACAAATACAAATTCTAGAGAAAGAATCAAAGAACGTCTTATGTTCAAAAATGGAGAAATGTCCTCAAATGAGGAGTACAAGGGTATTTATATGTGGGATATTACTTGCTAACCAAGTAATTACCTACATGACTAAAAAAGACAATTACTAACAAAAATATGCTTAATTAGTCATAAACATGCTTGGAGACCAATTAAAAAAGATAAAAGAAAATAAAAGAACTAAATAAAGGAAAAATAATAATAAATATTAAAATGATTAATATGTCCAAATATGAAACTCATTCCCATCAGTATTACATGTACTTTAACAGCTACAATCCCTAAGGTAAATTCTTTCAATTCTTTTAATGATACTAGACCTATAAGTCTATGCAATTTCAATTTTCATCAACGAAGTGGTTGCTAGGATTATAACAGTGAGATTTGCCAATATTCTTCCCAATATTATATCAGAAGAACGGAATGCATTTGTTAAGGATAGAGGTATAATTAATAATGTTTTATTATCCCAAGAAATGATTCACATGATAGTTAGTACAACTAAAGGGGGACACGTGACCATTAAACTAGATATTTTCAAGGCCTATGACCGATTATCCTGGCTTTTCATTCTTAAAGTAATGAGGACATTTGGGTTTGAGGAGAAATGGGTTGATATCTTTTAATCACGGGCACGCAGATATGGAAAATTTAAAACTGTAGGTGGTATCGAACCCACAATGAAAGCAATATTATGATTAAGCCCCAAAAGTATGAATGCAGTAAATAAAGCACACAATATGTACGTGGTTCGGCAGATCATCCAGCCTACGTCCACAGGGAAGGGAGAGAGAGTAGTATATTTCTTGGAAGAACAGAAGACAATTTAAGTGCTAGGGTTGCTAGCTGAGAGTCCAAGTCGCTTTGAGCAACATACAAATCAATACCCTCAAATTGGGTAAGATCGCCCTTATTTATAGGGACAAGGATCCTATATTTTTAGCTCTCTTATTTACAAGTTATAGTTGTATTAAGACTGGTCGTCCATTCTACCTAACTAATCTTCCTAATCATCCTAAATTTATACTTATCTCCTGTAAGGATAAAATTTCCAATTGAGTTAATTTGTATGTAATTGACTCAATTCCGGACAAAACTTGTTTGAAGTCATAGATAGATTTTTTATCTTGTCATGATACCCACATAGTCCATGACGTGTTGTTTAAAGACGTGCCGTGTTTATTGGTGCACGTTTTACGCCTTCATATCATATTGCATTCTGAGATACTCTCCGGTATGAACGAATAATGTTTATGGGACTCGAAAATGTTTTAAGGATGATATTTTGTTTATAATTGTTTTTAAAATGTCAAAAATGATCTTAAAAGGTTTTAACTTCATTTTATTTGAGATAAACAATGTTTAGAGTCGTGTAGATTATTCCCTTATGTTTTGGAGAATCAAAAGATATCACAGTGTCGTTCGAACAACATGGACTAGTCGTTCTAACGACATGGCCAAGTCGTTCAAATGACATAGGGATATCGTTCTAATGAGCTGCCGACTTAAAGTTTTTTAAGGTATTCTTCCTCAGAAATTCTAAGTGTGCAGAAACAAAATACAGTTTAGAACGGTTATGTTTTTCTGCACTTGTTTTCTAAGGATTTCAAAGCTAAAAGCATTCTTATTGTTTCAAAGATCCGAGCTTTCATACATATGATATAGAGATCTTGTTTACACCATCTGGAGTTTGTTCATCCATATTGAACAAGTTGGTTCGTTGGCGTTTTGCGGTGAAAAATCGGTGAAGGCTGTTTTCCGAATCATAGAAGGTTGCCAAAGCTGCATCGGTGGATACCGAGACACTCGTAGACGCGGGTGCTATGGACGAGTATCGTGGAAGGATTTCTGCGTGGACATTGTAGAGGAGTGATTAAAGAGAAGAAGAGCTTCAAGGCTTGTGGGGATCAAGTCGTTGTGTACGTCTGTCTATCTTCCTTTGTAAAACCATATCATTGTAATTGTCTAGATTGGGCTGTCCGAGATTTTTTTCCTTAGTGGTTTCCTCGTGCATCCGGCGTTGTGAACTTTACTTTATTTTACTTGCTTTAATCACCTAGATGCATGTTTAAGATTAAACAAGATAAAATTGGACTTGAGTAAAATGGGTTCACAAACTTATTACGTGTTAAAATTGGAAAAAGGTTTTTAAAAGAAAAATTGTTTTGTCACCTTAAAGAACACTTTGAAAAACGGGCCTACAAATTGGTATCAGAGCGGGTTACATTTAATTTTTGTGTATATCCTTGTTTTGTGCTTTTTGGTAGTCATGTTTGTTTATCACTCTTGGTTTGTTTTCTCTCGATGAATTCTCAAAGTTTTGACGAATTAAATCTTTTGAATTTGAAGTTTGCAAAACGAATTGAAATTATTAAAGAAGAAAATTCTCGTTTTAAACATATGATTGAATATTTGCAAATGTTTCAAACTCAAAGAGATATCATTCGTGAGAAGTTTGTGGCTTTGTATGATAACTTTAAATCTTTGAATTTGGCCGAGGAAGAGAGTGAGAATAGATTCCTTGTTTTAGAAAGAATTAGAGAACACTAAAAAATCTAGCGTCTGTGTTGTTGAAGAAAGTGTTTTGATCAATGATTATAAGGCGTTTGAGAAGACTCTTAGGGATAAGTTTTCTCATATTGAGGGGGAGCGAGATAACCTTCTAGGGTAGTTGAAAATTTAAGTAAAGAGTCCCTAAAATTTGAGGAGTTTAATTCTTTTCTTGAGTCCAAAATTTTGAAGTTGAAAAATGATTTAAGAGATTCAAGTAGTGATGGTAGTGGCTTATCTTGTTCTAGTACTTCGAATGTTAAAGTCAATACCATAGTTTGTTTTAGAGCATCAACCACATCCGAGGGTGTTAAAAAAGGTTAACTTAAAGGTCCCATTCATTATCGTGTTTACACACGTTCATATTGTGGTAGGAAAGGTCACCTTAGGCATTTTGTTATGATATTAGACAAGACCCTAGGAAGTTTAAACGTAGTGTCCCGTCAGTTTTCGAAACCCGTTTTGTTTGGTATACACCTATTTGGGTTAAGAAATCTGTTATAAAGATGTTCAATGCATCGTTGGTTGATTCTCACACGCTAGCTTCACATGTTTATTCTTATGGATGACTGCTTGCATATTCATGTTTGTCATACGCCAGTCTTTGCTTCATGTTATATATCTTTATAGTGTTATGACATGTGTATCTCTTTGTATTATATTTTTTTTCCTTTATTTGAATCTTATTTTTGAAAAATACAAAAAAAAATTGGTTTCATATATTTTTGAAAATACAAAAAGATTTTATTTTTTAGTCAAAAATATCTTTTGAAAAACACAAAAAGATTTTTGGTTTATTTTTGTGTCATGAGTTTTCATGTTTGATATGGCATATTGGTGTGCTTGGATCCCCATCATTTCATTATCCATGTGGTTAGGTCATTTGGTCATAATTGTTGATGCGTTGAATGATCTTAACCATTATCTGAATGGAGGTTGTTTCGAAGTCCATTTGCATTTAACTTCGACTTTGTATATATGTCATCTCACACACATGCACGAGTTTAAATGAATGTTTGACTTCTCATGCATATTTGAATTTTGTGAGACGCTATCCTCTCAATTTTGTCATCTATGCATAATTAGACTTAGGATGAGGTGTGCATGTAAGAACCATTTGCCGTGAGGAATTATATTGCTTATATTGAAAAAATGATGAGTGTTCACAGGAAAGGGCTGCGAAAATACAACAAACTCATCGTGAAAGCCACCGTTTAAAAGAGCCTGAGAAAAGGCAATAAAAAGAAACATATGCCAAAATATGGCCAATATGATTTCTCTAAGGTGAGAATATTTAGAAACCTCAAAAGAGCATGAAAAATAAATACGAATATATGAGGGTGTTTGGATGGAAAAACAACGGGTTTGTACCACGAATCCTAATGTTGAAAGATCGTATCATGACGCTATTTCAGATTACTTTTAGCCAGATTTACATATATAAATATCATTATTCTCATTCTAGATGTGTGATTGTCTATCTTTTTCTCTAGTTGTCTATTCGAGACAAAAAGGGGGAGAGATGGTATGTGATATAGGGGGATTTGTTTAATGAGCTGCACATATGTTTTATATTGGTATCATTGACAGATTTATTGGTATCATGCATTGATCATATTGTTTTGCTCACATGTTTAACAAATGGTTTGTTTAACATATTGGTATTTTTATATCATTTGTTCCTCCATACTTCACTTGGTATTTGTCTGTTTCATGTGTGTAGGTATTCTTCAGCGATTCGAGATTTTAAGACTACATCACATTCAGACAGCTCATACTTGCCGCACCTGCATATACTAGTCCTTGTCCTATAATTTTTTATTTTGGGTTTTATGGGATGGGATTTAGATGTCATACGACTTGACGCCCTGGCTTAGGCATTTCACTGTTTGGATTTTTCCCGGAATAGTCAAAGGGGGAGATTTGTAAGGACAAAATTTCCAATTGAATTAATTTGTACGTAATTGACTTAATATCGGACAAAACTTATTTGAAGTCATAGATAGATTTTTTATCTTGTCACGATACCCACATAGTCCATGACGTGTTGTTTGAAGACGTAGCGGCCAAGCTTCAAAAGATATACCATGCGTGATTATTGGTGCATGTTTTACGTCTTCATATCATATTGCAGTCCGAGATACTCTCAGGTATGAATGCATAATGTTTATGGGTCTCGAAAAAAGTTTTAAGGATGATATTTTGTTTATAAATTTTTTTAAATTGTCAAAAATGATTTTAAAAGGTTTTAACTTTGTTTTATTTGAGATAAACACTATTTAGAGTCGTGTAGATTCTTCCCTTATGTTTTGGAGAATCAAAAGACATCATCAGTCGTTCAAATGACATGGACTAGTCATTCTAACGACATGGCCAAGTTGCTCAAACGACACAGGGAGATCGTTGTAACGAGCTACCGACTTAAAGTTTTTTATTTAAGGTATTTTTCCTCAGAAATTCGAAGTGTGCGGAACCAAAATACGTTTTAAAACATTTACGTTTTTCTACACTTGTTTTCTAAGGATTTCAAAGCTAAAACCATCCTTATTGTTTCAAAAATCCGAGCTTTCATACATATGCTATAGAGATCTTGTTTGCACCATCTAGAGTCTGTTCATCCATATTGAACAAGTTGGTTCTTTGGAGTTTTGCGGTGAAGAAACGATGAAGGCCGTGTTCCAAATCGTAAACGGTTGCCAAAGCTGCATCGGTGGACACCGAGGCACTCGTAGACGCGTGTGTTGTGGACAAGTATCGTGGAAGGATTTATATGTGGGCACTGTGTAAGAGAGATTAAAGAGAAGAAGAGTTTTAAGGCTTGTGCGCATTGAATCGTTGTGCAAGTCTGTCTGTCTACCTTTGTAAAATCGTATCATAGTGATTGTCTGGCTTGGGCCGTCCGAGGTTTTTCCCTTGGTGGTTTCCTCGTACATCCGGCGTTGAGAACTTTCCAAATTCAACGTTAAACATTTGACTCTCTGCTGCATTCGGAAAGAATCTCAATAAGACTTCTTCCTTTCATTCATGATTTTCACATCCTTATTTGGCTCAACATGATTTGCAAATCCATTAAGCCATTGTTCGCTATAATACCTAATAAACCAAAAAAAAAAGGATGTCTTAAAAATTAAAATAAAAGGACAAATCTAACCAATTAAAGGAAATTAGGAAGTAGTTAGTGAGTTACCTAGGGTTCAATGAGTGTTCTAAGCAATTAAGGGATGTGTAGCTTTTGGCTCACCTACTAACCAAAATGGTATGGACAACCTCATAAAACGATGACAATTATGCAATCCCACATATCATTCACCAAGTGAAGACATGGTTGGTCTGTAGCGGCATGCCGTAACATTTCATAATTAGGCTCGATAAAACGAATGATATAATAAACTTTTTCCCACCAGAAGTCATTGATTAGCAATTTCTTCATAAAAAATGGGCTTTCCAACATCATCATCTTTATACAAATTCCACGTCTCACTAATGGCCAAACTTTGGAGGACACTCTTTATAAGCTTGAATCTTTTGAGCATAACAATCACGCAAGCAACCAGTGTATCCGCAAAAACAAGCATCTTCAATTTCACAAATTGATTTTACATGTGAAGCTTCTTGGAGTGAGTTGTGAAAATAACCTTCATAACTAGCACAGGCAAACAAGCGGGCTGGGTCTGTTATGGGCGGGCTGAATATGGGCCGGGATGAATATGGGAAAATTTGCTTCTGGGCCGGGTTTGGGCTGGGCTGGCCCGTTTTTTTTTGACAACTTTTTTTTTTAAAAGAAAAAATAGATTCTTTTTTATATTTTAATAGCTTTTTTTTAAGAAACAACAGTTTTTTTAACAGCTTTAACAAAAAAAAAATGACAAATCTGTTAATATTCTGTTAAAGAAAAAACAACGTTTTTTAACAGCTTTTTTTTAAAAGAAAAAATAGTTTTTTTAGAATTTTACTGATCTTATCTCCGATTGAAAACATACAGAAAAAAGATCTTTGAATAATAGACGACGTCACCTTATCTCCGATCTTTGAATGGACGGTGTATCATTAGAATGTGAGGAAACCTTATCTGTGAAGTCACTTCCTATTACATATGAAGTGGATGTTAAGGAGATGGACGGTGAACCCATTCACCGAAGTGTAATGGGTGAGGAAACTTATGTGTGAAGCCGTCCATTTCAGTCAGATATTTGGGTTTATTGAAGACTAAAATTTGGGCCATTTGATCTCATAATATGGACCCCATATTAATTCAAACTTCTAAAATATAGGCCCCATATTTTAATATTTGGACTAATATGGGTATTTTAATTAAATGGGCTATATATTGCCAGTGTTATTCATAACCATAACATCCATTGCAATCTTGATAATACAATTACATTCACCTTATGGAGTTGCATCAGCTTTGGAGTCCTTTGCGGCACAAATGTTTTTTAGAGCAAGGTTAAAGGTGTGCACAACACATGTCCAAAAAACATCTGGATACATCTCTTTAACAAGGAACCCAGCAGCTTGGAAAATCAGAGCATTATCAGTTATGACTTCAACTACATTTTTCGACCCAACTTATGTGTCTTTCTATTGTCCATCCTTTTTTTAATCTGTATAGATCTAACATGCCATATGCCGTGTCCTTTCTGACATGCCATGTGCCGTGTCCTTTAAGTGTCCAACACACGTACAGGGCCTCCGAAAAAGTTTCCATGCTTCCTAGATTGATATGGTGTAGAAGGGGATATCTAAATGCTTGTTCTCTGTACTCGTTAGTGGTGAATCTCATCGACTCCAACAGGGGTCTTAGACAAGGTGTTTGTGCTTCCTAGATTGATATGGTGTAGAGAGGGATATCTAATTGCTAGTTCTCTGTACTGGTTACTGATGAATCTCATTGACTCCAACATGGGTCTTAGACAAGGTGACCCCATACCCCGTACGTGTGTTGGACATTATTGCTTCATAGGTTTTTTCTAGAGGTCATATAGCTTTATTTAGTAGACGGAGAATTAAATTATTCTCTTATCCTCTTGGGACCCCTCTGAGTTCTCATCGTATGTATGCAGATGATGTGTTAATATTTACAAATGGTGGGAAGACCCCATTTCAAAAATTAATGAATTTTATTGAAAGATATGAAAATATTTCTGGCCACTCTATAAATAGAGAGAAGACCTGCTTCATTACTGGTAAGGGAATCATAAAAATTCAGGTGTTATTGTTTGTCCTCAAAAAGTCCATCCACTTACCTGGGATGACCCATCTATGATGATAGAAAATAACAAATTCTATTTAATGATCTGAAAGTCAGAATACAAAGTTGAAGGGTGGAAAGGCATGTTGAGAAGCAATGTCAGCCCACATAAGATCAATCCAAACCCATAGCCCATTTAACGATATATTTGCTTATAATAGCAAAGCTGGGCAAAGTTCGCTAAGTGGAGAGGTTTGGTCATTGCTGATGAAGTTTATTAGTGTGTGTTTATTAGTGTGAGCCTTGTAGGATATCAACTTGAAATTAGGTTGATATAATATGTATGGCTATAATTAGTTTAATGCTTATGTGGTGGTAATTTTTCCTTAGTTTTTTAATATGTGGTCTGAAATGTATTTGCCATGCTATAAATACCCCATGTCCTATGTTTGTATTATCAACCGAGAAGAAATAAAACAAATAAGTTAATTAACCTTTGTATCTTAGTTTGAGTGTAGTATTTTAATAGTTGGTCTTCTTTGAGTCTTTTGAAAGAGTGTTGATTTGTGCTTCTTTATAATCATTTCTTCTTTTTCTTGTGAATATTAAAGTTATGTATTTTATATTCTCAACAATTGGTATTACAGTAGGACGGTCGGGTACCGGTATTTTTGGAGTGAGTTTTCTTGAGTCGTGAGAAGTTCGTATTATGCAAGTTTGTATCTTGAAATCAAGTTTGTTCGATATTATCGAAATTTTACCGACACAATGGGTGATCTTCAAGTAGTTAGAGGAATCAAGAACCTCAACAATCAAAATTACAACATGCGGGCGACGTGTATGACATCTTATATGCAAGGCCAAGACCTTTGGGAGGTCGTTGGCGGTAGTAAAGTTACACAACTAGAGGCAGAAGAACGCTAATGGCACCTTGCAAAAATGGAAGATTAAAGCGGGCAAAGCGATGTTTGCCTTAAGACCACAATTGAAGAAGAAATGTTGGAGCACATTCGAGATGCCAAAACACCAAAAGAAGCATGGGACACTTTCGTTACACTCTTTTCAAAGAAGAACGACATAAGACTACAACTTCTCGAGAACGAGCTGCTATCGATGGCACAACACGACATGACTATCACCAAGTACTTTCACAAGGTGAAAACGATATGCCACGAAATTCATATTTAGATCCAATAGCTACTATTGGTGAAACAAGGATAAAAAAAATAATTATCCATGGTTTGAGATCCGAATACCGAAGTTTTGTTGCTGCTGTACAAGAAAACCCAACTCAACCATCACTTATTGAGTTTGAAAATTTGCTTGTCGGTCAAGAAGCCATAGCTAAGCAAATGGGAGAAGTCAGGGTGAGAAGAAAGCGCTCTACACCAACAAAAGCAAAGGCTACTTCAAGCAACACGCCAAAAGAGGATTTAAAAAAATGATGACACGGCAAAAATTCATCAAGGAGAGGGAGGCCCTCGTCCAGGGAGAGCTTCAAAGAATCGTGGCTACAGTAAAAGATTTGAGGGCAAATGTTAAAACTGCGGAAAAAAGGGCCACATGGCGAAAGATTGTTGGTCCAACAAAAGGCCCGCTAAAAGCAATGTTACAACTTCCAATCCAAAGGAGCGAAGCAAAGATGATTGGGATGCTGAATCATCTTTTGTTGTGCAGAGGAGGAGTTAGCTCTCACACTAACGACAGCTGAGAGGATCGACTAAGAGAATAATTGTACCGTCGACTCAGGCTATTCAAATCACATAACGGGTGATAAACAAAAGTCACAAAGCCTATCAAAATACAAGGGAAATCGAGTTGTGGTAGCAGCTAACAACTCAAGGTTACCAATTGCTCATATATGTAAGACGATAATATCCCCCCAATATAGTTCTAACCAGGTGCCACTTCAAAATGTCTATCATGTCCGGATATGAAGAAAAATTTGCTTCCAGTGGCTCAGTTAATATCATCATGCCACTCTGTCTTGTTCGGTCCACGAGATGTGAAGGTATATCGAGATCTCAAGAATGCCGATAATGGAGGGAAGGCGATTGGAGCTAGTCTACATGATGTCAGTAGAGTCTGCATATGTATACAGGACAAGAAAGAATGAGACAACAGATTTATGGCCACATGCGATTGGGCCACGTTAGCTATTTTAAGCTCAGCGTGATGATAAAGAAGTCAATGCTTAAGGGACTTTCTCAGTTTGACGTGAGAACAGACACGGTATGTGCTGAATGCCAACATGGTAAAGCACATCAATTACCATATGAGTAATCTAAGTTTAGAGCAAAGGAACCATTAAAGTTAGTCACTCTTGATGCGTTAAGACCTGTCGAGCAACCATCAGTTAGCGGAATGCGGTATATGGTAACGTTTATTGATGGCTTCTCTAGGTATGTGTGGATTTTCTTTATGAAAGAAAAATCTGACACGTTCTCAAAGTTTAAAGAGTTTAGAGAGATGGTTGGAGGAGAAGTGGGGAAGAAGATTATTTGTCTACACACAGATAATGGAGGAGAAAATACCTCAAATAAGTTAGTATTAAGGAGACTGAAGAATACGTCATTAGTTTACCTATGCCAACACGACCTAACAAAATGGAGTAACAGAGAGAGAAAGAGCCAACATCTTGCAGAAATTTGTCGAAGTATGCTACATGCTAAGAATGTGCCGGGATAATTTGGTGCTGGCGTAATGAGAACTGCATCCCATACGATTAACAAACTTTATCAACCAAGGTTAGAGCATGTTTCACCATTTGAAAAATTGTGGGACATGAAATCTACAGTTGATAACTTTCAAATATTCGGTTGTGTATGCTATATATTCGTTCCTAACCATTTACATAGCAAGTTTGACAAGAAAGCAGTCAGATGTATCTTTGTGGGATACGACAACCAGAGGAAAGGGTGGAAATGTTGCGATCCTACGATTGAAAGGTGTTACACATTACAAGATGTGGTGTTTGATGAAGCATCTTCATGGTGGTTTATACAGAATGAAGAGCTGCCAGATTCAAAGAAATTGAAGATAAACCCAAAGATTTGCACGACGATAATGATCCTTGAAAAAGTGGTATGTATCAACAACCAGAAGAAGAAGATAGGCCTAGTGAAATGGAAGAACCAACTCCATGATCACAACTCAGAAGGTGAACAAAAATACAAAAGCCAAATCCCAAATACGCCAATGTAGTCATAGCAGAGGAAATTGCAAAAGAACCTGAGACGTTTAAAGAAGTATCGCAGAGTTCCTAGTGGATTAAAGATATGGAAGAAAAAATCACTGTGCTAGAGCAAAAATTAGACTTGGGATCTCGTATCAAAGCTAAGAGATGTGAAACCCATATCCTGCAAATGGATTTATAAGATAAAGCATCGTCCAGATAGATTAATCGAGGAATACAAGGCTTGACTAGTGGCTCGAGGGTTCTCTTAGCAGTATGGACTAGATTACGATAAACGTCTAGTTCGATGGCAAAGCTTACAATTGTACGAGCCTTTCTTGCACTTGCAACCATCATACAACATGTGGCAGATGGATGTGAAGAATCTTTTTCTTCATGAAGAGTTGGATCGGGAGATCTACATGATTCAACCAATGGGCTTTGAGAACAAAGTTCATCCCGAGTTCGCGTGTAAGCTAAGAAAGGTGCTCTACGGATTAAAGTGATCGCTGAGGGCGTGGTATGATAAGATTGATGAATTTCTTACTCAAAATGGCTATTCGATAACACCTGTAGATTCCATCTTATTCATCACAGCCAATGGAGGAAAGATAGATGTTGTGCTACTATACGTGGATGATCTAATCAGCATTGGAGATGACGAGACATAAATTCACCAAACAAAAGAAATTTTGTCAGTTTGCTTTCAGATGAAAAAGCTTGGACAATTTAAGCACTTTCTTGATCTAGAGGTTAATCGCACACGAGAAGGAATATTTCTTTGTCAGCAAAAAAATTCTAACGATTTGTTAAAGAGGTTAGGAATATTCGAGTACAAGCCCATTTCGGCGTCGATCAAACCAAATGCCAAAATGTATGCACATGAAGAAAAAGATTTGGAAGATGCGATTATGTATCGACAATTGGCAGGTAGTCTGATCTACTTAACCTTGACTCCACCTGACATTTCTTATGTGGTTGGTGTGATAAGTCAGTACATGCAAATCCAAAGAAGCCTCATTTGGAAGCAGTTCGACGAATACTATGATGTGAAGAGTAGAATTAACTATGGTCTTTTGTACAAGAAAGGTGAAGACTACAAATTAGCTAGTTTTTGTGATACTAACTATGCAGGAGATCATGACACCGGGAGATCAACAACTGAGAATGTGTTTAAGCTTGGTTCTAGAACGATTTCTTGATATAGCAAAAGACAATCGACGGTATCATTGTCAACCACAAAAGCTGAGTATCAAGTAGTAGCAAAGGCAGCTCAAGAGAGTATGTGGTTGGTACAATTGATGAATGATCTACATCAACTAGTAGACTACCAGTCGGCAATTCGTTTAGCAGAGAATCCGGTCTTTCATGCAAGAACTAAGCATGTGAAAGTGTACTACCACTTTATCAGAGAAAATGTTCTATAAGAAGAGATTGAGATAAGACAGATCAAGACGAATGATCACACAAAAAGTTTAATTACTGGCAAGTTTGGGAATTTTCGTCGTCAGCTCGACACAATAAAGAGAATGGGAGCTAATATTGAGGCGGACTGTTGAGAGTCAATGTTAACCCACATAAGATCAATCCAAGCCCATAGCCCATTTGATGATGTTTTGCTTACAATAGCAAAGTTGGGCAAAGTTTGGAAGTGGAAGTTTATTAGTGTGAGCCTTGTACGATATCAACTAGAAATTAGTTGATACAATATGCATGTCTATAATTAGTTTAATAATAATGTGGTTGTAATTTTTCCTTAGTTTTTAATGTACGGTCTGAAATGCATTTGCCATACTATAAATACCCCATGTCCTATGTTTGTATTATCAACCGAGAATAAATAAAACAAATAAGGCAATTAGCCTTTGTATCTTAATTTGAGTGTAGTATTTTAAGAGTTGGTCTTCTTAGAGTCTTTTGAAAGAGTGTTTTGGCGTGTGCTTCCTTATAATCATTTATTCTTTTTCTAGTGAATATTAGAGTTTTGTACTCTATATTCTCAACAAGGCAAACTTATATCCTTGGTGGGGAGTTTAATTTTTATCAGGCATGTTCTTCGAGCTTTACCAATTCATCATTTGGTTGCTCTTGATCCACCCAGGAAAATTATTAGTAAAATTGAGAGTATCTTTGCTATTTTTTTTAGGGAGATAGAAGAATGGTGCTTTAAACATTATTAGTTACACTATAAGGGTCTGTGGAGGAAAATTATTGTGGAGATTCAAAAAATAGTAATCCTTTATGGTTAAAGTTTTTAATGGCCAAATAGTGTAATCATCCAACTGTTGTTAGAATTCAACCCAACTTATCTCATATTTGGAAAAAATGGTGAGGAATAGAGAAGTAGAAAAACGATTATTGTGGATCCTAGGAGAAAGTAGATTGCATGCTCAGTTTGAGCCCTAATTACCTAATAATTCTAGAATTGTTTATCATCTAGCCCATAATAGGATAATTTCTCAATTCTGCAAAGAAGGAAAGTGGGACGGATCAAGTCTAATGCAAGTAACTAATGTAATTAATATAGGTGCTTTAGAAGAACAATTGGAGATTGACCCTCAAAAGAAAAATATATTGATATGGAAGGGTGGAGCTAATGGGATGTTTTCTACAAAGAAGTTGTGGGAACGAAGCAGCAGTCAAAACGTCACATCTTTTTAAGCAACATAATTTGGCATACAATAATCTAATACTATAATATAATAACGGAGGATCCTCCCCGTTTTGTGACATGTGTACTGACATAAATGTTCTCCACTTATTATGAACCAATAATTGCTCCATTAATGCCCAACTCAACAGTCTCTCAACGTTTTACCTTCTCTCTACATTCTACCAGCCTTTCCCGCTCCCCTACTTCATCCATTAATGCCCAACTCAATAGTCTCTGAACGTTTTACCTCTTCTCAATCCGACTATTTATCTTCTTTTCATAAAGCCTCCCCTAACCCTTACTTCCCATAATCTGAATACTCTCTCTCTCTCTTTCCCACCTGAACCCACAACACACAGATTTTCTTTTCTATCTAAGGCATCTTTAGTACCGGCTCCGCGGTGGTTCCCCAGCGCTCCAGTTCAAGATCTAGAATGCCATAGCCATTACGGTGTCATCAACCAACTCAAAACGGCACTCCACATCTATAGTTCCAACGATCATTATCTCCTTCTTTCGGCCACAATGATAGTGAATGTCACCATCCTCAGTAAATCGACTAAGATTCGTGATCTCAGGAGCTACCGAATTCAAATGGTGGTAAGGATTTTTTAGACTTGAGAGGCCACATGTTTGCTTAATGGCTGAAAAAGTCTCGGACATTTTTTAGTAGTTGCATTTTATTATGGACAGTATACCAAGTTCGGATTTGTTTCCGCTTCAAACAATATCATTGATTGAAAGTTTATTTTGTGTTGGATCTTTCATCTACCAAGAAATTATGATTGTGTATGTTAGCGATTGTGTAAAATTAGAAATCAGGGGACGTTTGAAAATAAAAAGCTCATCGTCCATTAATGAGGTTACTCAAAATATGAGAATTATTTTTAGTTTGTTTACCAAGCCCCAAAAACTTTCTTTTGTGGAGACTCAAATTTTGGATATGATGAATCTAAAAAGGCCCAACTATATTTCCCAAAGGATGACATTGACAAAATGGAATAGACCAGATAAAACTTGGTTTAAACTGAACTGTGATGGGACTGCTAAAGGAGATCCCATGCCAAGTGGGGGAGGGGTCTATATAGAAATAGCATGGATAAGTATGATGTTGGTTATGTGAAATTCTATGATTGGGGTAAAAAATTATAGGCTGAAGCTAGTGCTATGCTTAGAGGTGTGCGATGGCAAAAGAAAAAAAGGATTAAAAGTCAATAATAGAATTTGACCCCAAATTCTTATTGATGCCAATAAAAATAAAATTCCTCTGCATGGAATATGTTATATACCATTCATTCAAAGGTTAAGGATGAAGTTTGAAAAAAAATTGGACTACCATACACACATACAAAGAAAACAACAAACAAGCTGACAGCTTATCTGGAAGGTAAATCACAGGTTTGAGAATTTTTCAATCTGCCAAACAAAGTCAGAGGAGGAACTAACATGGATCAATGAAATTATTTTCATTTAGATTGACAAAGGTTGTTTCTTAATCTGATGTAATGGGGATGAATAAATATCCTAAAATTTCATCTTGGGTTTTAATCGTCTGGCAATTGGCTACACAGTCAGCTAAGTCATCACAGATCCATACGTGTAGTCTTTTGAGCTTGAATTGCCATTGCCACCTTGGAGAGGCTGTTTCGCCTTAGTTTTCAATTAAAAAACAATCTAGGGTACTGTCCCCACTCCCTCACACCCCTCCACCCACCCAAAACTACAACATGAACTTGCAAAAATTTGTAATTCATTGCAAGCAATTGTTAACAAATTCTACATTTCAATAAAATTTGATATTTTCCAACAAATTTGATACTAAGAACATTATACCGATAATCCCAATAGCAAACTCACATGCCAATTCACTTATACTACCTCATACTTGTAAATCGTAAAGCATAACGTAATATTCATACATACAACCCTTATTGGTTTATATATTATAAAATACCATCCAGAGGTGACATCGGGCACAAAACTATACCTATCTACTTCCACATATTATTTCTCTTTATCACCTCTTTTGAGGAACTCTTTTATTAAACTTCGTTAATTATTTAAAAAATAAAAGTCCTTGTAATAGTTATTTGTAAAATATTACATTTACCCAGTAAAAAGTTTATATTTTTAGGCTTCTTTGATGTCAGTCCCTTATCTTTACGATACGGAGCCTCCCTTTACCCAAAATATATCGATGTGAAACTGTTATATAGTATTAATTATGGGTGTTATTTATTAAAAGTTATGATGTACTTACCCGAAATACATTTTTTAAATATAGGAGCCAAGATACTTTTCAAAGTTTTTTATTATAGCTATTTTGGTTTTAGTTCCATTTTTAAAGTTTTTTGTCTCCCATCCTATGTGTTTTTTAAGTTTTTTTAAGTCCCATAACCGCCCTCAACTTCCATGTAACCTCTCCTAACTGCTCATGTCTCTTTTTATAGAGAATGACAAGTGTAAAAATGCAGAACCAACAACAAAAAAATATTGACATGAGATTAAACACACATATATTCAAAAAAGTAGGACTAATAAACCAAATACCCTTTTTATTATGGTAAAATGTAGGAATCTGTACAGCTATACATTATGCTTTGTACTTTGTACATTTTACCAAAATGTTTTTAGGGAGTTTTCCATTTTAGTTCCTAACCAATAATATTTTTTTGGCTTTAAGGTCCCTCATCCGGTATACAAAAACTTAACACATGTATATTACAAAAATTGATACATTATTAAATTTCATGTACAAAATACCAATTTTCCCAAAAAAAATCATGTACACATTACAAAATTTAATGTATACATTATTGAAAATCTGATATACATTAATGGAGTCATTAACCCAAAAAGAATAAGACAATTAATATTAAGTCTTTAGGATGTACATTTTTCACTTGGTCCACCTTACAATTTTATATCCTAAAAAGTCCCTTGTCTATTTTTTTAGGGTGTTGTTAAAGACAAGCCAAAAATATCTCCCCGGCACCAATATCGTATCCACACCACAAACTAACTAAAAATTTATTCCAAACACCAAGCTAAGAGGTACACCTAAGACTCTAAGCGGGATTTAACGGTGACCCGTCACCGTTTCCACAGTGGAAAGTCATAGTGGAAATTGGCTTGACACGGTGATTTTCCACTATGAAAATGGACTTGACACAGTGACTTCTAATCGTGGAAAGCCACGACGACTTTCGATTGTGAAAAGCACATTTTCAGGGCGACTGGTCAAATGAGAAAAAATTGCTTACTTTTGGTGTTCTGTACATAAAAATCATTTGAGTTTTTATGTGGTGTCTGGGAGATATATTTGGGGTGCTTTTAACAACACCCTTTTTTAAAGAGTTTAGGATAAGAGAAGAAAGAGCGATTGTGAGTGTTCTATATTGTGATGAAATTTTTACAACAAAATGAAAAGGTTTGGACAAACGTTACTTAAAAATAACGAGGGACTTATTGTTTAATGACCGAAAATAATTACCAACCATGGAGCTAAGCTTACAAAACTAATATTTTTTTGTAAAGTTATCTTGCCATCCTTGTTTAAAAAGTGTATCTTACCCAAAATGTATATTATAGGTAAGTACATTGTACATTTTGGTAACATTTATAAATCACAGGGGTGACAATTTTGTGTTTTGTGGTCGGGTTTCGGTCAACACGACACACAAGAATTTTGAGATGCGAATTCGACACGACTTCGTGTTTTTCTTAACACGACAAGAACACAACACGAACACGATGCTTAATTAATTAAATAGAGAATTACGCTCAAGGTCATGTTCCATCCTATATTTGGATTTATAAGACACTGGTTTCCAGGTTTATAAATCTAGTCCCTGTGATACTGAGAGTGCGCTTGCGATCTTAATGACTTAATTATATAATTAAGTGTCCAGCACACACAATTTCAAATTTTATCTTTTTATCCTAAGTCAAGAATCGAGGTGATAAAGAAGATAAATTAAAGCATGCCAATAGACTAGGCAATTAGAGGGGGAAAAAGCCTTTCAAGTAAAACCTTTTTTCAATCAGCACCTTAGAGTTTTACAAGACACAACTTTCAAAACCTCTAAAGAATATGGCTCTCTCTTGAGTCCACAGGTGGTAATCCACCCTCGGTATCCACCGATCAGCCTTTGTCTTCCTTCAGCAGTGATCCCCTCGAGAACCACAATTGTCAGCAGTGAAGAAGATCACTCCACAAGAGTAATTCAAATATGAAATTATTGAGGACTTCAAATGGATTCACATATATATATTTGGGAGTGATGATTTGTGATTCAAAAGGTGTTTTATACCTAAATAAAGTGAGAACTTTTGCACTAGGTATGCAAAAATCGCTTTCGCAAGTCTCTCGAAAAAATTGTATAAAACAGGTATTTATAAGTCGGCATAAAATTCAAGGCGGCGGCAGTCGTTCGAACGAGTTAAATGCTCGTTCGAACGAGATCAGCTCTTCATTACACCAAAACAAGTTTCATTCGAACAACAAGCCTTTCTCATTTAAATGTGCTTCATACGGCCTTCTGACGACTTGAAACAGTACGCCCTCGATTGATGCATGTTTGACGAGACTTCTAACGAGACTTCAAACGAGAAAGAGATCTCGTTAGGACGAGAATCCCATCTCGTTTGAACGAGATGCGCAAATTTTGAAAATTTTAAATAAAGGAAATATCCTCGATTTTTAAATAAAAACATCTCTCAACATAAATGTAAATAAATTCAAAATACTAAAATATTTTATACCGTCGTAATGTGGAGATCATCTTGAATTTGGAGTCGATGAAAATTCGTTCTTCATGACGGTTCGAGTCAAATGGAACGGGATATGCCAAAAACTATGTTAACCTAAGTTATGAGCAAATGGTCGAAATTTTGCTCTTACAGGTATAATAACATATATTTGTGTGATCCCTTTAGAGTTAGGAATACACAAAACAGGTCATTTTATTTGTTTTAGTTAAAGAGGTATTTATATTTATACCCTTACTAATACTCATTTAAAACTCATTCTAAAAAATAAACACATAACCCCATCTCCACCCCACCCACCAGAATCCTCGTCGTAACGTCGCAATCCTTGCCGAATTGTATCACTTTTCTCGTTTCTTTCTCTCTTCGTCTATTTCTTTCATTTTTTATGTCCGCGCCAGCGGCACCATTGTCTGCGCTGGAGAAGAAGGTTTTTTGCCGAAAAAATTGAGTGTTTGCCGGAAAAAATAGAATGTTCGCCGGAAAAATGGAGTTTTCGCCGAAAAAATTGGAGGCTTTAGTGAATTAATAAATTTATCGGTTTTGGTTTTTTGTTAAAAAATATCAATCATGGGTGTTGTCGGATAGATCTCGATGAGTATATTTTAAATATATAAATTTTATGAATTTTGGATTTGTAGATTTGAAGTTACGAACTTTTAAACATTTAATGGTTTTTTTGTATGAGTTGTCAAATGGTATATTGGTCATTTTTCATTGTTTTTTTAATATATGGACTAAATTTATAAAATTGTGTCGTGTGTCTATTTTTATACACTTTTGGCTTTGATTGGACGTTTCCCCAAATAGGCACGATAATCTAGTAAAAAATCGACAAGCCATGTTATCACGACTCAAAATTTTGACTTCGTGTCAAAATACCCAACACGAACACGACAGATCATGTAAATTTAGGGTCAATTGAGAACCCTCATATATCACACAATTTGTCAAATATATGAGGGACACTGAATATATACTTACGAAAATAGATATACTACCACATATTTATAGTTATTTAACTCATGGACATACAGTAAACACAAACCACACATCCCACAAATTCTCTAAAAATCATTAAACGACTAAAAATATTGTAGGCATATCAGATTTTGAGGGGTTTAAGATGAGCAGGTTACCTCATAATTCATCCGCAAGCCTCTCTTTGTAAAAATTAAGATAGGAATGAGGTTACCTCATAAACAAATCCTCAAGGCTCTTCTTCATTATCTGTGTTGGGTTAAGTAAGAAAATAATCGATTTTTTGTATTTAAAGTAAATCCATAAGCCTCTTCTTTACTCTTTGTGTTTGGAGATTATTTTCGTAAAAAGTAAGGAAATAAACGTTTATTAGCATTTAAACTTGGGGTCATTTGATTGCCCACTTTTGTTGTCAACATTTTGGTATGTTTATTTACATAATTTCTCATGGTAAAATTTTTCGTGGATATTCATATTTTACTATTATATTTTGACTTTTTGTGAACAAATTTTCCTTATTTATTTGGTTGAAAAAAAAATTTCAACAAATTTGTCAACTTAAAATGAATATTTCTTCTCCTTTTTTTATGTTATTCTCATATGTTTTCTAATGTTTTAATAATTATTTTATAAAACTATTCTAAATAACTTTAAAAAAATGTTTAAAATATTTTAATAAATTGTTTTAGAAAATAATATTCTAAAATGTTTTAAAAAACTATTTTAAATATTTTAAAAATACCTTTTTAAAACCTGTCTTAAAAAAGTGTATTAAAACTGTTTTTAAAAATTATTTAAAGACTGTTTTAAAAACTGTTTTTAAACAATTTTTAAAAACGGTTTAAAAGATGTTTTTAAAAACAGTGTTTTTACTATTTTTAGAAAACTATTTTTTAAAATTGTTTTTAAAAATTATTTAAAACACTATTTTAAACACTTCAATACTATTTTAAAAAATGCTTTATATTTTTTCATAACCGTTAAAATTATTTAAATGCTTCAGAAAATGTATTAATTTACTTTTTTGGTAGAATCTATTTATTTTAGTGAAATATATTTTATGTTAGTCAATTTTTTTATTTATTTTTGAAATAATTATTTTACTTTTTGACTCATTGGGTTAGACTTTAATTTTTTACTCAGTAGGTTCTTTGATAGTCCAAAGTGGGCAAATCTAGTATTTGTCTATGAAAATTTTGTCATTGCAATTTTTGCCATAGAAAATTTTGCCTACTTAGCTATTTGCCCACTCCGCAACCAAACGGACCCTTAGAGATTGTGTGGGTGGCAATGACACACGCAAGTTTGTTTTCTTACGAGGTAAGAATGGCGATTGAAAGAATTATCAGAATAAAAGATTCAAAAAGCAATATCAAGATGAAAGCAAATAATTACACACACAATAACAAATATACGTCGTTCGGCAACTTACATACGTTCACGGAGAGGTTACTATGTTCTTATTAGTGTCTCTCAATAGTCAGAGTTAAATCCCTTTATCCCGGGTCAGGGTTTACAATTTGTAGTTGTAGAAATAAGTGATTGAATTATACAAGTATCTCAATCAGCTTGTGGATATCTCGTGGTGTCCCTGAATATCTGCTCTAAGATTGTTCGTAACCGATTTGAGTATATCTCCATGAATTTAAGCACATGTTAAATAGATGGGTCTAAATAAACATCTGAGTTAGGTCGGGTAGTCCACTTATGTACGTTGGGCTAGTCAGCTACACTTTTGGGCTTGAATAAATAAGCCCCCAATATTGCCCCTAAAATCTTTGGGCTAAAAATTTGGGCCAACATATTTTAAGTAAGTTCATGGCTCAGGGCCCAGAATGGTTTAAAATCGGTGTGGCACATTTGAAATACTCATGAACTTGTGAAGAAGCGTTTGTCCGAGGGTAAACACCATGGCAAACTTGTAATACTTGTTGAAGAGGTGGGGGCACACTCGTCCTAGCTGGTAAGTGGAACGCCAAAATCCTCATTAAGAACTACGCATCATCATTAGCGCGGGATTCAAACTAGGTTTATCACCTTCAACCGTTGTTTTTCCAAACACTTCTCGTCCACAAACTTCCATTGCATTCCCTTTCTAGTTCATATTATCAAATATTTTCTTGATCATGATTTATGTAAGTCTCTTTAATCTTCTCTTTGTTTTCACCATTTCAATTAGTCTTCTCTATTGCTAGAGGTCTTTTCATCCATGGCCCTTCTCGATAACAAAATTATTACAGAGTTTAGGAAATCTTATAGTATTCCAAAATCGGAGGAAATTGACTATGCCCCAAAACTAGAGATGTCTGAGACATTGAGGACGAGCACTAGATTCACACCCATTTGATTACACGGAGGGGTTTAACTTTTCCCGCAAGCCATATTTTTTGAAGGATTTTCAAGTATTTTGATGTTGTTCCTTCTCAATGCGTCCCACATGTCTAGAAATTGTGAATGGGGTTCATAGGATCAACGAACTGTATAGGACCAACTTAGGGCTCCCTGAGACTTGTTACTATTATGTTTGGTCGCGCACCAATGAAGGTTTTCTTTACTTGAAAACTAGGAAAGCTGATAGGGTGTTGGTTGTGAACCTGACTGACTAACACAAGGGTTACTAGAATAAGGTTTCATTGCCATAAATTGGCAGCATCCTCCCCTACCTAAGGGCGGTAAGTACCGAGATCCACGGATCCATGACTGGGGGAGGATCAAATAGGTTACTATCTCTTTACTTCTATTTTCTTTCTTTCTATTTCTTTTACTTCTGTTTGCTTACTCGCTAATTCTGTTTCCTATTTTCTTATTTATGTTTTCTTCCTATGCTCTGCAGCGCGTGATAAGAATCAAGAACCTGCCCTTCGCGAGCTGACACTACTACAAAAATGGTCATTTATGTCAGTCAAAATCTGACATAAATGACCATTTATGTCAATTTTAGAATTTTTCTAAACTGACATATAAAGCCCTGACATAAATAAGATCACATTTATCTCAGTTTTAAAGAACACACATAAAAACTACGATTTCACCATGTTTTTAATTACATTTTCAAGAAAAACTGGCATAAATAACATCACATTTATGCCAGTTTTAGTAATTTTATGAGAGTTTTATCAAAACTGACATAAATGCTGATATAAAAATTTTAAAAAAATTATTACTTTATCAATAGACAACTATTATTTGAGGTTAAATCCTTGTAAATAGATAATAAATAGTCAATCAACATTCAAATAGTCTAAGTTAAAAAAAAATCACATATAACTTTAAATATACAATATTCATCAAAGAAATTCACATTGCGCCTCAAATAAACCAAGTGTCAATTTAGAAAACGAAATGGACAGAGTCTCCTTTGTTTATTGGACTATCCACCCAAGGGGTAACAACCAATTCAACAAAATGTAAAATTGAAATACATGGCAACTTTTTAAGAATTCTCCTACAGAAGGTAGTTGCGGCCATCTTTAAATTAACACTTGGCAGTGCTCGGCCCCTTTTCACTTGGCAGTGCTCGGTCAGTTTTCACTTGGCAGTGCTTGCTTTTGCTGCTCCTAGTCTGATTTAAGTCATTGGGTTGCTGGTTCGTTTGATTTCACTTGGCAGTGCTTGGTTTTCGTCCTTGTCACCAACTTATGGAGTGCAATGAAATAGAGAACGGATTAACAAAAGCTTGTTATATAGGCTTATGGGAACTATAATATCTCAATATAATCAAAAGATTCAAATTTTAATCATAAACTCAATCCAATAAGGCATACATTTATTTTTGGAAGTGTAGAGGCAAACAGTTTGATGAGGTAGCAATAGCCATTGCAGTGATGACACCCGTGCCGTAAAAGAGAAATAAAGGGAGAATGTCCTCTGCCTCTACATAAACACCAGTGTATGCTCCAAGTTGTTGCTTCATACCCTCAATCTGATCCCTCACAATTGATGAAGCTCTGAACTTAGCAAACTTAGTGAACTCAAAGCGACATTTGGAGGCTTAAAGAGAGAATACATTCCTGGCCACGGAGTTGATTCCTTTAGACAAAGATTATAAAACGTGGAATCAATGGAGGCAATTATTGAAGCAATGCAACTTGATGTGAATTAATGAAACTTGATGTGATAGATCAAACCTAAGAATCATGCTGAATGTATCCACTAAAATGTGATAGCACTGCAATAAACATAACAAATTATAACACCAATATACAAACCATCTTTTACTATTGTATGAATTATTAAAACATCAGATTATAACTGTGTAATTGACATCTTGATGATTAGTCTTAATTGGAATCACTAAAATAACTCATTTGAAGATTTTGGTCCAATGCCTTACCATCATAGTTCAAACCTACAATCCAACGCATTTGATGAAATTCTCACATGTAGTGTAGAGCTATTTCAAAAAAAATGAACCACTAACTACAATCGTGAGCCTAAACTGAATACAACACATTTGGATCTCTCATAATTAGAGATGTACCATCAACCTAACAACAAATAATTAAAACAAAAAAGTTGGAGCAATTATTTTTTGACATTGAATATTTACCTGAGGTTGACTTATAGTGTCCTCCTTACAATTAAAAGGTGCTCAGAACACTGAAAACAAACCGAGGTTACAACGAAATTATAATGATCAGTACGTTTCGATAGAGAGTTGTCCATTAACCTTATCATCTATCAATAACAAAAAATAGAGGACAAACCTGTGCAACAGATTCCTCAAAACCTGTTGCTCCATTTATCTGACTTGAGAAGAAAAGACTTGAATTTTCTCTATCATTAGAGACCTAAAACACTAATGAGCAGGTAATAATGGAAGTTGTCTATAATTGTACGGGGGTGATAATAATTAACTGATACAAACACATCCACATGGGGCACATGTATAGATGCCACAGCAAGCAGTAAGGTTGGGATGATCAGGACACATCACAAAAATAATTGCAGTACATGATTTAAGAAGTTCAAGACAAAATCAATAATGCAAAGTGAAATAGTTGAACAGTAACAACCAAAAATCAATGGCCCAATAGATAAAATTTAAAGATATACAAGTGTATGAGACATCCATACACTTTTGTAGACTTGAATTATTCTTAACCCCAAGAACATGTTACGTGGTATGGTCACAAAAACATGAAAATTTTGAAAACCTACCAAGCTTCCATACAGGTCTTAGACTCCCGTGTAACACAATACATGGTATGGAATGGTGTATTTTAAAAATAATTTTATACTCATTACACTAAACTAAATAATGTAATGCATGAACTAACTTCACAAAATAAAAATCAGTAACTAAAACAATATATATATATATATATAACGTAAACCTTAATTCATTAGCAATGCAAGCTTCCCAACTCTGTCAGCTCTACCTGCCCACCTTTATATGACAACTCGGTACTTTCCTGATGATGATAATAATAAGACATAATTTTGAACTATGAAATACTAAAACACCATAACACAACATATTATCATGGACCAAATACCTTAATGAGCAAAAACAGTGCCATTGTGTTTAACTGGCCTATCAGGAATTGATCACATCTTAAACTTCGAAGCCTCGTATCTTACTAGTTTGGGAGGCACGCAACTGTTACTCTGAATAAGCATCTGCTTGAGACCATAAAACACATAAGTGTTATCATGCTCCATTCATCCAATCTTATACATGTACATTTCAATATTCTCCATCATGTCTTAATTTGTTACATGTGTAGGTATATCAATCTCACGTCCATTTACATCGGTATATTTAGAAAGTGTGAAAGCTTAGAATTTTTAGCCATACTAATATGTTCACATAACAAAAACGAAACATAAATTCCAAATCAGTTTATAAGCATAGTAAAATGCTCAAAGATATTTCACCATCGTATGACTTCGCTACTAATTTTATATAACAATTCAGCCACTTATTAACTACTAATCAGTACAAAGAGTAATAAGATATAAAAAGATATTTATTTTTAAAAATATAATTTGCGTGTATTCTATTTAGTCTTAAGCAATATCCAAACCTCATATATCCCCGAACCTCAACAATATCCAAAGCCAGTGAAATACGTGAAAAGAAAAATAAAAAAATTCAAACAAATTCAAGGCATAATAGGAGCACAATATCAGGTAATATGTATAAAAATTCAGCTCAATCTAAATAGGAAAAATTCAGGTTTGCGAAAGAAAACAATAACAAAATAATTTTGTTTTACTTTCACATACTGAACTGAACTAAGTGTTACTTTCACATACTGAACTGAGTGAAAGAAAACAATATTAGTGTTACTTTCACATACTGAACTGAGTGTTGCAAAACAAAAGACACAATACATTTTCGTTGGTGTTGCTGCTATTAGACTCAAATCCGTGGCATTCATAAATCCGTGGCATTCATGAACATACATTCGTTGGTGCTGCTGCTATTAGTGTTTTTTTTGGATTGTGGATTATGGAACTGTACATTTTTGCAACACTCAGTTTAAGGAGTCTTTAAATTTAGTTCAGTATAAGATAATGAAAAAATGAACCCAAGAATGCAAAAAATGTACAGTTTAAGGAATAAACCAAAGTCGTATTGGGAACATACCTTAACAACAGTGGCTAGCAGAGCATCTATCTTGAAAGAACGCTTCTTCGTAAACTCTAAATTTCCTCTATCAATACACCTTATGTACTATTTATTAAGAAGTCTAGTCCTATATATTTCAGTTGCCTTATTTGACATTTTACTCTAAACTCAACCCAAAAGCAATTGGGTATATAAAAACTCAACTATACAAATCTTTTGTGGAAGTGAGTTGCTGATAAATGGTGGTGTTGCTGGTGCCTGCAAGTGAAAAAAGGAAAAATGTTAGGTAATATCATTTTACTCATCAAGTTTCCATTCCCCAATAAAAATCATAAGAGTGTGGTGTTCTAAAATGCTTTTAGTTCATATAAGAAACTTAATTTAATTGAAGTGGTGACAATGAAATATGAATTAACTTTCCTCAGAGCACTAAATGAACATGCACTTCAAAAGTGGTATTAAGCCACGATTTATCAAAATTTCAACTAATTTGTGAATTTAGATAATTGAACGCTTAGAGGCATTTTCACATAAAAAAATCCTTCTTATAATCCTGGCATTTTAATAATGAAATTTCAAGAACCAAACCCAAAAATAGAATGAAGAAAAAAAGATTAGATCTGTAGAAGAAACTTTCCCAATCATGGAACGACACACACTGGGAAATCATGGCATGATACCTGCGATGTGTGTTCCCAGCGTTCAACATAGGCTTCTATGTTCTTCCTCCTCCAGCAACCTGCCCAATCATGGAATGACACACACTGGGCACAATCTTTTTGGCTCCTGATGGGAGTTTAATCCTTGAGGTTCTATGGTGTTCAATGTTGGACATAATTATTAAAACATCTGAGGGTCAAAAATCACTATCAAAGTCTCATAATACATGATATGATATAACACTCAGATAACTAAGATAAGTAGCAATGCACTATTACTGTGATAAGATATTAAACTGAAGTAAAGAGAAATTTGTTAAATATTGAGAAGTGAATTAAAGTAAAGAGATACTAAACTAAAACATGTAGTTTACACAATGTTCAAAACATGTAAACATGTAGTCCAATGTGTAGTACTAAACATGTAAACATGTAGTCCAATACTAAACTAAAAAATGTAGTCAACATTTGTGTTCAATGTTTATCTCTTTACTTTGTTTTAATCTAATGTGTAAACTGTAGTTTACAAAGTGTTCTCTTTCCTTTGTTTTAGTCCAAAGTGTTCAAGACATGTTAAAGCTAAATCCCCGATGCAGAAATTCAAATAATAATTTTAGTATAGAAAAATCAAACCGCAAAGCCCTGATGTAGAAATTCAATTAAAAAAATCCCCACGAAGAAGAGATGTTCCACATATTGAGAGGTTAAAAATGAAGAAACGATTTAGATACCTAAAGAAGATATAAAACGTTTCATCCTCAAGATCCAAAACCAAAATCCCAAGAAAGAGAGATGTGTACCCCGTTTGGCTGTGAGCTTCGCTTCTTCTGACCTCGGACTTCTACTCAACTCTACCAGAGAAACCAAACCCTAAAAAATATTAACGCAAATCGAAACCCCAAAAAAACTAAACATCAAATTATATCTACAAATGGAAACCCCAAAAAATGTAAACATCGTGTGTTAACTACGCCATCGAAGATTTAAAAAGAAACACTACAAACACTGTATAGAAAGAAACACTACAACTGCTATGATCAGATATGAGCATATGTAAACTCTCCCACCTTGGCACCAATCTAATTCTGCATACATGATCATATTCTAATAGCTAAAAATTGTGTTTAAAAATGAAACCATCTATTAAAAAGTTCTCATCAGTGTCACAGAACACACGTGATAATCATATCCCATGATTGAAATTCATAAAGCATTGAAAATGATATGAAAAAAGGAGATCTAGCCTCTGTAAGTTACATGTGCTTATCTTAAACCTACACCTGCTGAAAAAGGGAGGTCTAGCCTGTGTAAGCACCGCCTCACCAAAATCGATTCCAATTCCTACGCCTGCTGATTTTGTTAAGGTTGCAACCAATTCAGTAGCATGCTTCTCAACGGTGGAAATGGTTACCTGGTAGACAACACCAAAGTAGTAAATATGCATATTGAATCACATAGCATGGGTCCACTGGACCATCATCTTCAGTATACTACCAAATGAATAGTCATCAATTTCTTTTACAGAAAAAGGAGAAGATAATAAGCCAAGTCGACTGTACCAGGAAAGAATAAATATTCATCATTTACTCAAATGAGTATTGAATATACAAAAGCAGTATGTTTCTCTTCATACACATGGACAACAATTCACGTAGTAACAAATCGATTCATGTGTTAAGAAAGCCAATTCAATCTAGACTCTTTATAAAATTATTAAGGTACTTAAGTATAAAAACAAAAGCAAATCGTATATGACATGCAAACGTACAACAAAAACAACCAAGTCCTTAGCAAAAAAATGCATACAAAAGTGATTTTTTGGATAGAAAGTGGCAACAACAAAACCAAGTCCATAACAGCAAAATGCATAAAAAAGTGGATGACTACAATAATATTTAGTGCACCCATGAGATAATTTGACATCCAACTTGGTGGAGCTCGTAGAAAATAAGGTCTGATGGACTGAGAAAGCAGAACCGGCGTTGGATGGTGATGGGTTTGCACAGGTTGGATGGTGATGCAAAACTCAACCGTTCTACCAATTTCATTTAAACAACATCATCACATATAGATCTGAGAGAGAAAAGAGGAATGTAAATAAATGAAATCGTATGGTGATGCAGCATACCTCATGTTTTGCATTATTGCAGAATATACCATCCGACCTCAGTTCAACGTCTGAAAATTGTAACGATTACATGTATGACCATAGTTTGTTAAGAAAATTAAAAAAAGGAAATCAAATATTACAATGAACTTGAAACAACATAATAGATTCAAAAGTTAACCATTTGAAAACCATAAACAATGACAATCTGGGTCATTAAAATTATTACCCCAAAGACTAAGTAGATAAGAAATGGGTCACATTCACTCCAGTAAACCAATTATGTTACTTGGAGTTAGCTTACCTGTTAGAAGTACGTGTGTAGTTGTGGATGAGGAGAAAATGCAAAATTATCAAACTTTGACTTATAACAAACCAAGATAAATAATAAGGTCTTACTTGTAGAATTTTCTATGAGATGATACACAGAGAAATAAAACTCAAAATCAACTACAAAAACTCTATTGCAAACCATAAAATTCTGATCAGTACACCCAGTGGTTACAATTCTGATTAGCTACAATCCAAAAACTTGGATGCTTGAAATCAGTATACCCGGTGGTAAAGAAAACTTGGCATAGACTTTGCTGTTATCTATAAAATTATGATCAGTTAAAGGAGGATGAAGCTTACATTCAACATATGATGGAAACACATTAAACTTACGAACATATGAGACAAATGATGGAAACGCATTCATTCATAAGATTCTTGAGTGATCCCACTGCTATTTAAGTTACTAACAAATGTAACGAAGTTTGATACCAAAACAAAATGTAATATTGATTTGAAGTGCGAAATAAAATCAGAACTTTAAAAATAGAACCAATGCCAAATCAGTTGAATCCCATTTCTAATAAAAATTTAAAAATAACAGGTGCTCTATATCATATATAAATGACACTTCTAGATCAAAACTTTAATTAACTAATGATAACGTGAGGTCAAATTGAATATCAAATATGTAGATAAATATAGTTTAAAATGTATATTTCATGATATGTTTTTTTCTTTGAAAGTTACATAAAGGAATTAACATAAAGCGTCGGAAGGTTAACTTACATGTATATAATAAATAATATGAACAAGGCATTGTAAATTTCAAAACTATAGTGACCCTTATGAAATTGTTGGATGCTGCTTTTGATGATGGAATGTCTTAATTTTTTATTTTTTAATATGAACGGACTGTTATATATCAAAGATTGAAAAAAATACATACAAAACCATCATTCAAAAAGATGAAATAAAGAAGGTAAAACATCACCAAATCAAGTATTAGCCTCTGCATGCACCTTTTCGTACATCTCAATATCATCTACTTCAAGACCTTTATTTATGTAGTTAGGAAATTGAGTCTGGTACTCCTCTGGCTCATCTTCCATCAAAGTCCTCATGTATGCAACAACATATCCTCCATAAGCGTACTTGTGATGCACGATTGCCAGCGGTTTTCACACTAAGGCCAACATCCAAGAGATCACGAAAAGGACTCCTCCTGTCTGCAGGCTCCACAGAGAAATCCTCACGAGTTGTCTCAACATTTCTCTAATACTGATCGTCCGTCTAAAGTATTTTCAGAACTTGATGAATCAAGATAAGTCCAGTACAATAAGCTGCATAATAATTTGTAAAGCCCACGTCAAGCCCATAATGAGGTAGTTCACTTTGAGGGGGAAAAAAGGTTTTTTTTACTATCCATCATATAATAGCAAACTACAATGATCATACATGGGAAAATATGCTCTACATGGAAATCAATTAGTTGATCATGTTTGTAGGAAAATGCTTATCATGGTTTTGTTTACATCTTTATAACACACACATTTACATGTACCTATCGGAAGGCCAATTGATGAATGATCACTATCTAACTATAGTTTTAATTTGATGCCATGGTGTCTTTAGGTCATCAAAAGGACGAGATAAAAACACTAATTCAGATTACTATATATAAAAGAAAAGAATCGACCAAAGAAAATAGTTTAACAACGAATCCATAGAATATTCAACACATATATTTGAACAAACATAATCATATATGAAAATGGTTTCTCACTACCAACCCAACATCAATTCGAATCTGTAGAAAACATCATATATAATACTTGGAAACAATAGTTATTGGTAGGCAAATACTCTCATGCTTTCTTTGTTTCTGTATGGCCTCATATTTGGCCAATAGATCAGTATGAGCCGTCTACATCTTCACACCTTTGTGTTTGGCGATGCAAAAACTGACTGTTAAGGATTTATAGCATTGACGGCGCTTATCCTTGTAACCTTATGGATATTGTCGGTTAAGACAATAATAGTTTCTTCCTTATCAATGACATTGTTAAGCATGTTGTTCACTGATTGTGGAGAATGGTATTGTCCTCAATCAACCACGCAATTTTTAAGTAGTCATGAATGGAACATTGAATTTGCAACTTCTTCACATGGTAAAAGCTTAAAGGATTCAGGTCTATAAGTAATACAACACCCACATGCATAGAGTTAAATTTCAATTAAATCTACGAAACCAAGCAAGGGTGTGGTACATATATCTCAAATGGAAATTTGGATTCATATTCATATGTTAAACATTAGTCTCAGCAATTTTATTATGAAAATCATTTCAAAAATTCTGAATGATAGGTTTTCTAGTTATCTTCCAATCATAGCTTCTATTACCCAAACTGGATTCATTAAGAGTAGGAATATATAGGATAATATTTCGCTTGTTCATGAGATGACTTGTATGCTCAATCAAAAGTGCTATGGCTCTAGTGTTCTCAACAAATTAGATATGTAACAAGCTTATGAAAAGGTTGATTGGGCTTTTCTCATCAAAGTCCTGAGAAGATTTGGGTTTTGCAAGGGATTTATAGATTACATTTGGAGAGTTATATCTTCAAATTGGTTCATAATCATTATAAATGGTAGACCAACTGGTTTCTTTCCTTCTTACAGGGGATTAAAGCAAGGATATCCACTTTCCCCTTCCTTACTTGTCCTGATGGCAGAGGTTCTGAGTAGAAGGTTATAATACCAAATTTTATCCAAGAAAACATGTCCTTTCCCTCATTGTTCAAATTCGTCTCTTGTTACTAATCTTTATTTTGTAGATGATACTATCATTTTCATTAATGAAGGTAAAAGAAGTATGAATGGTTTTATGAAATTCTAGAGTTCTTATAAATAAGCTTCTGGATAGCATATAAACAGGAGAAAAAGCTCTTTCTCAATCAATCTTAAAGCCCCTATGGTTAGAAGAAATTTTAGTGCTTAATGCCATGGTCTCAACTACATGGATCTTTTAATTAAATATATAGGATGCCCTTTTTTCAAAGGGAAAACTATAATTAGAGATTATTTTGATGTCATTTCAAACATCAGAGCAAAGCTTAAAGAGTGGAAGTTTAGATTCTTATCAGTAGCTAGTAGAATTATTTTGATTAAACATGTCCTGACCTCTATACCTATATATACTTTGGCTTCTTTAAATCCTCCTAAAGCTATTTTTCAAATGGTCAATCAGATATTTTGGAGATTCTTTTGGGGGTCAAATGATCAAGGGGTCATAAACATTCTTGGGTTAGCTGGATTTCCATATGCAGACTTGTCGATGAGGGTAGTTTATGGATTTATGATTTGAGTTCTGTAAGTAAGTCTTTTGGTCTAAAGCTGGCTTGGAGATTTCATAATTCTGAAGGTATTTAGGCCTCATTCATGAGGAAGAAATACAAGTCTTTGTCTAAGCTAAATCAATCAGTGGTTTACAAGAGAATTAAACAAGAAGATGAATCTTTACAAGAAAACTCAACTTTCATTGATAATCAAATGATTTGGAAACCTTCAAGATTAGGGGAATTCTCTCTAAATTGTGTAGTTTCTATTTGTTCTCCTCCTCAAATTAAAAGCTTTATCTTTTCGATCAGATGCCTCCAATAATATCTGTTTTTTCGTGGAAATTACTTCATAATTCTCTTCCCTTAGATCCAGATTTAAAATCTCTATAAATTCTCAATGTTTCAAGATGTTTTTTTTGCCTTAAACAGGAAGAATCATTCAATCATTTGTTCCTTAATAGTCCAATTGCAAAGGAAGTTAGGAAGTATTTTAACAATACTTTTGATATTTGCCTTACAGTTTCTTATATTCATTTTGTCCTTATGCCTTGGTGGATTATTAAATCCAATAACCACTATCTCAAATTCTTCCTAAAAATCTTGTCTATAACCATTTTGTGGGAATTGGGGAAAGCTAGATATAAGTCATGCTTTGAAGGAACTCCAATGGATTCTAAAAACATCATAAAAAACATTGTGTACAGTGTATTAGAGAAGGCTACTTCGTTGAAGTTTGTGAGTCCTATTTCGGTGATGTATCATTCTAAAAACATCATAAAAAACATTGTGTACAGTGTATTAGACAAGGCTACTTCGTTGAAGTTTGTGAGTCCTATTTCGGTGATGTATCAGTAGGTGATTGAGCTGTTTAGCATTAAGGTAAATCCTAAGATTCCGTTTTTCTCAATTACCAGATGTATTCCACCTCCTAGTGGTTATATTAAACTCAATGTTGATGGATCAAGTAGAGGTAATCCAAGAGATAGTGGTATAGGGTTTATCACCAGAGGCTCTAATAGTTGTTTGATTCAAGCTCAACATGTATTCATTGGTCATTCTGCAAGTCTGAAAGCTAAATTGATAGTTATTCTTAGAGGAGTCGAAGATTGTATGAGAATTGGTTTTAATTTCCTCCTTATTGAAACTGACTCATTAACATCATTGAAGATGATTCAAGGTAGACCGAAGGTTCCTTGGATCTATAAAAGAATTATTCAGGAGATTATCAGTCTATTCAATTCTAACTAGATCAAAATTCAGCATATTTGGAGGCAAAATAATTCAGTTGCAGATGGCCTAGCATCAATTGCTTCGAAGTCTAAATCATCTAAGATTTTCTCTAATTTCCTTTATTTACCAAAGATGATCAGAGGTTTTATTAAATTAGATATATATGGTTTGCCAATTGTTATATTTTTTAGTTTCTTTGCTTATGTTCAATTTGCTTGTAAGACCACTTTGGAGAGGTTATTTCTCAATTATACAATAAAATAGGGCTTTGTGCCTTTCCCGAGAAAAAAAAATACTACCCATAAAGTGATGTAATCAATCATCATCATACTACGTAGTATTGGATCTGTGTTTAATAGTCTATATCATTATACTGGAAAATTATCTTATTAATTTCCATAAATTTATATATATGTCCTTATATATATGCGACACTAAGGATTCTACCAATAGCATCTCGTTCGAGCTTCATTTGTTAGTTCAGAGGAGTCTCCTATCCACAACGAACATCATAATACACAAATAAGTGGGGCGGTATATATGCATTACACCATTACATAACCCATACCAATCGCTGACACATGGATTCGAACATCAACACTTATCCTCCATAAGTGGCGTTGTCACGTAGTACCTAAAATATAACCCACGCAATGCCTATTCCACTTGTGCTGACGTGTGCTACGGTCCCGAACGTGCGTAACCCCAACCGATAGGACAGTCCGCGAACATAGGTATGTCCACATGAAATATAAATACATATTACCATATTTAAGGGTAATTACTCCATAATTACCCCCTCGTTGCGCTGCAATGAATATTCGTAATTATTCTTACTTAATAACTAACCATCACGTAATTTATTGACTTCTTTTTCTTAATAAAATACAATTAACCATCTAGTTAATTATTTAAGTCCCCTTCTTTCAAATAATAATTTAAACCATCTAGTTAATTCCTTTCGGCAATTACCCAATAAATTACTGCTTAGTTGTCCGATAAGGGTTTTCTATAAACATTCTACGTTAGTGATTTACCATATTGGAAATTATTAAATTTCTTTCCTTTATAAATTATGATCAACCATCCAGTAAATTTAATTTCTAGACCAATTAGTAACACCACTAATCTATTTTTAATAAATTCTATTTTTTTCTGTTCATAGTCCCCCAAGTCATATGGTCATAAAAAATTTCTCCAAATACAACCCTAGGCCCCACCTTCAAATTTCCCAAAGGTCGAACTGCATTTCTCTTTGGCCAAACCAGTTCGCCACTATCGGCTGCATGGGTCTGGTAAAAAAAATAAGGACGAAAATCTCAATCTTCAACCCAACCTTGAATCTAATGGCTTACCGTAGGGGTGGCAATTCGTGTGCATCGTGTCGTGTTCGGGTCGTGTCATGTCGGGTTCGTGTTAAGTATTAGTCAACCCTAACCCGACCCATTTAACTAATCGTGTCATATGAGCAAACACTAACCCGACCTATTTATTATCGTGTCGTGTTCGGGTTGACCCGCATAACCCATTAAGTAAAATATAAAATAATTTTTTTCTTATCTCTTAACCAATCATACCACTCATAGGCCTACAATAACTTAAATTTAATTAATTTCAACTTCTTGCAACACATAAATAATTTGTCATCCAATTATCCATGAATTTTATAGAATGTCTATCAATATATATAAATTATCTAATATAATCTCCATAAAATATGACTTGAACGGGTTATTCGTGTCACTTTCGAGTTAAACGTGTTTGACACTAACCCAACCTGTTTATTATTCATGTTGGCGGGTCGTGTCATATTCGGGTTCGTGTCAAGAAATCGTCAACCCTAACCCGCTAACTTCGTGTCGAGTTCGTGTCGGCTTATCGTGTCGTGTCAAAAATTGACACCCCTAGCTTATCGTAAAATAATTATAAAATAGGTCCCCGTGAGTTAATTCACCCTCTTAGGATAACATATTTCGTATTTTAATATCTTATTCAAGTCCCAAATCCCAAGATTCTAAGTTATTGAGGTATTCATACCAAATCAGGTTTATATCTATAAATCCCCTAAGTTCTACCGTATGCAAGGGTTGTAACTAACACAAATATCATATCTTGAACATGGATGAAAGTTGTAACACCCCGTGCAAAACACGAGGCGCAACTACAATTAAAACAAAACTAAATCCTCGACAAACACCCCTTTCTCGCTTGAGGCGGGGGGAGGAAGGCGGACGGTGGCAATCAAGGGCATAAGCATGGCAGGGTTTCGAAAGGGGTGTTGTGAGGGATTTGTGATGTGGGGAAAGTGAAAAAAGGGAGAAGGTTTGGAAGGGGTTTGTGTATTCTCTCATTTTCCATGTCATATGTCTCCCCTTATGACATGGCATAATGTGACACCATTAGATCGCATTAGGAGAACAATCCACACCCGTTGGATCATTTTACTATTCAAACACCCCTCTTCCATATATATATATATATATATATATATATATTAGGGCTGCTACATATATACTAGCGTATTGCCCATGTCTGAGGGCACGAAAAAAAATTTCATATATTAAGTCATGTATAATTAAAGACGATAAGAACAAAACATAATAGTAATGAAACATGGTCTATATAGTCTCCAAACAGTGGGAAATAATCTCAAAAAGGGGAAATGAACTACATACAACAATGAAAAAAGGAACTATTGACTTTAAAGTCAATTTCGATCCCTCAAACAGCGCCGAAAACAACTCGAAATGTAGTTAGCTAGGCACAAACGACAAGAATCCATAGAATATTAAACTCAGATGTTTGAAGAAACATAATCATATATGAAAATGGTTTCTCACTCTATCCACCAACCCAACATCATTGGAACAAATTTCAATTCGAATCTATAGAAAACATCATATATAATATTTGGAAACAATAGTTATTGGTAGGCAAATACTCTCATGCTTTATTTCCTTCTGTATGGCCTCATATTTGGCCAAGTTATCAGTATGAGCCTTCTACATCATCACAACTTTGTGTTTGGTAATGCAAAAACTAACTCGTAAGGATTTATGGCATTGACAACGCTTATCCTTATAAACTTATTGGTATTGTCGGTTAAGCCAATAATAGTGTCGTCCTTATCAATGACATTGTTACGCATGTTGTTCACCTGATTGTGGAGAATGGTATTGTCCTCAATCAACCACACAATTTTTAAGTAGTCATAAATGAAACATTGGATTTCCAACTTCTTCACATGGTAAAAGCTTAAAGGATTCAGTTGTATTATTAATACAACACCCACATGCATAGAGTTAAATTTTAATTAAATCTACCAAACCAATCAGGGGTGTGGTACATATACCTCAAATGGAAATTTGGATTCATATTCATATGCTAAACAGGCATAAAACTACCTAACACTGACATTCTTCCACCGCGAAGCACATTGACCACTGATAAAAAAATAAAATAAAAGATGCAAATCTAGAATAAAACTAAAGTCTCGATATATCTATAACTTCAGCAAACTTTGAACTTGGCATCAATCATTTCGTAATGTCAAGTATTATAAGAAGCCCATATAGGCAAAAACTTAAATTGAAACCCCAAATTTAGTATCACGAGACTAGTTTTAAAACTCTAAAAACTAATTAAAACAACTAACAAATTAGATGGTCGATGACAAACCTTGTGGTTGAAAACTCTGAGGTGAGGGGAGAAAATGGTGATCGACGAAAATGTCTTCGAGTGACGTCGGTGCCAACCACATAGGCATTTCTCCAAACACCTATAATGAAGTTACAAAAATGTCCAGTTTTGTACATATATTAATTCAAAAGTCTAAAGAAAGTATCCAATTTGTATTTCATGTAAAACCATCTTAAGGATTCATATTTTCATCTCTTTCATTGTTTTCTTCTTAAAAAAAATATGGATCCAACAATAAGAAATGCCAAAAAAGGGATAAATTAACAAATTTACCCAACCCAAACAGATACGAAAAAGGATAAATTAACGCATTGAGATGTAAATCAAAAACTTACATCGAGTGCCAAATGAAAGAGGAACTTGATAATGTTGTGAGAAGATGGAACTTGTTAATGTTGTGCATCCTTAGTTAATCTAGGAACTTAAAGACTAAGCACGTTGACCTGATTTTAATAACGGTCCAATTAAACTAAGAACCTTGAGCATACATAAATTAATAATAAACACATTTAATAAGTACAATTTAGTCTCGATGTATATGACCAGAGACACAATGTATAATTTTCAATACTTATTTCATCAGGCGTAAACTATTTGTGAGTTTAGTAAAGTATATTTAAACAGTATTTATGAGGAAACATGGCCTTTGTTTTAGTGTAACACTTACGGGTGATGTCTATAGTAACAATCAACGAGTAATTGACATAAAAGAATATAACATCTATACTAAAAATATTGAACACACACGGACAAACACACATATACACTAAAATTAATTCCAATCTAGAACATCATACACACTAAAATTACTTACAGTCTAGAACATCATACACATTAAAATTAATTACAATCTAGAACACTGAACACCGAAGGATCTGAACATCAAGGCACACACAAACACATATACACAAATAGAATCAACAAATCGCAATCTAGACAAATAAATTCTTGCAAATCCATATATATACACAATTTTGGGCAATCCAGATATCTACATAAATTTAAATCCAAAAATAATATCAAAATCAAGAACAAATCAAACATAGATTAAAACTCAATCTGATAAACCCTAGAACTTTAAGACAAATCTTGTACCTGCGTATGGAGCTTTGTCGGACCGAAGGTGGAACTCTATAGAGGGAATAAAGCGAGAGAGCTGCACGGGAGAGAGAGAGAAAGACTTGTGTGAGCGAGAGAGAGAGAGACTTGTACGAGTTGTAGAGATCTACATGTGAGAGAGCCGAGAAAGAATTTTGAGGAGCAAATTTTGGAGTGGGGGAAGGGAAAAAAAAGCTCCCGCTTATTTTTTCCGTTTATCTCAGTTTTTACTTAAAGGCTAAAATAATTAACATTATATTTATGTCATTTATATATAAATATGAAATAAATAATTTATTTTCTATCTCAATTTTATTTAAATTGAAATAAAAATTTACCTTTAAAGTCAAATTGACATAAATAAATATTATTTATGTCAATTTACATTTGTCTGGCATAACGTCAATTTTTAAATTGACATAAATGATGTTTTTTCTTGTAGTGTGAGAGTTGTTAATGTTGTTAAAGCTTAGAGTGTTCGAGAAAGGTTGCCTCACGATGAGTACCCTCGTGCTGCAGCTTACTTACTGGAGTACGAAAACCCTACTAGTGATTTCATTTCTCCGTCAGTTGACAAAGATCATGTCTTGGAACTTCCTGAAGAAGAAAAAGAAGAAGAAGAAGAAGAAGAATAAGAAAAGGAATAAGAATAAGAAGGAGGGGGGAGAGGATAAAAAGAAAAAAAGAAGAAAAGGAAGAAGAAGAAATTGCTCCCCCGTTAAGAGAAAAGTGTTGAACATTGATGACGACGTCCAGGTTGTGTTGTTTGATCGGATGAAGTCTTTGAAAATAGATTAAGGGGATTCCCCTAAAGTCAGTTGTTCCAACTTGGGGAATAAGAGGAAGGACAATGAAAAGAAGAAGAAGGAGAAGAAGAAGAAGAAGAATAAAAGGAAAAAATAGAATAGCGAGAGGAGGAAAAAAAGAAGAGGAGATAAAAGGAAAGGAGGCCAAAAGGAAGCTTTCTTTAAAGACCCCTACTGAGCCCTTCCTTTCTCTTGCTACTGCGGGGTCCAGAGTGGCCAATACTCTAGTACTTGCCCCTAATTTACTGAAGGGGGTTCGTGCCCACAGTCGACCGAGAGCGCTCCTCACGGCTAGGGTTAGCCTAGTTGGCTCTCAAGTCTGTATAAGGAGTTGTTCTGGTAAATATCGTCTTCTTTTTATCATTTCTCTATGAACATCTATCACACACAAATTTTTTTTATCCTTACACTCTTTGCCAGATTTTACTACCCTTCTGGATGGTGATATCGACCAGTTCCAGAAGAATCGGGAGCTAAAAGAAGCCCTAAAGAAGCCTGAATAGGACTTAGTTGATGCCCGTGATGCAAGTGATCATAGTGCACTTGATCTGTAGAGAGAGTTCAATAAAAGCTTATGTTGATCTTAAGGTGGATAACCACCGTGTGATCGCAGAGAAGGACAAGCTTACTGAGGAATATCTGGGTTTGGTCGGGAGAGTTCTGAAATTCAAGGAGAAGATCCCAGGCGTGAAAGATAACCACTATATAGAGGCTTGGGATGCGACTTACGACTACGCTGAAATTCGAATCACTTACGCCAAGAAGGTATCCTTTGAGAAAGGATGGGACTAACCCTTGGGGGCAGCGAGAATCCCTCCAAAATCTAACATGTTCCATCTATATCCTCCAGGGTCTTCTCCACTTGCTGATGAGGAGACTACCATTAGTCAATCTACCAACCTTGCTGAGAATGATTCTACTGAGGTAGGGATGGATGCTGACCAAGACAGGAGGGTTGCTGAGAAAAGGAAGGTGCCAAAAAGCTCTAAGTAGGTGAACGAGTAAAGTTCCATAGTTTTAGGTCTTTTTCCTTCTTGCTCACTCCTTGTAATTTTCTTTCTCTAGTTGTACTAGTTTTTTGACTCCCTTTTAATATCAATGAAAAAAACTTCAACTTTTATTGATGTTCTTATTCTTCCCTTTATGCTAATGTTCGTTGCATTAGTTATTTGTTCTATTTTTTATAGCTTATTGTCGTAGAGGACTACATACCTCCTACCTCAAATTTAGGGAGGATTTTGGGTTCAAGCTTAGTGTTTAGGTCTGCAAGGACTTCTTGAAGCTCTATAAGAAGTTGAAAGCGAGGACTGAACAATACAAGGACCAGTTTGAGCTGGTGGCCAAGCTAAAAGATGACTTCCAAGTTATGGAGGAAAGTGGTTCCTCATTAAAGAAGGAAATAAATAGTTTGAGGGCCAGCCTATCAGTGAACAAGGACGTGGGACAAGTAGGCGAGATGATTCGGGCTTAAAATAATGCCATGAAAAAAGAGGTCGTCGAGATGAAAAGAGACTTCCAAAAGGGGTATGTCATTACAGTCGGTCTTGAGAGGGTTGTTATAAGATTGATGCATCTTTTCATAATAGGCCCTCGAGAAGCGTGGGTCACAGGCTATGATGGAGGTTGGGTTGATGCACCAGCAAGGCTGAAAGAAGCCAATGATGTGGCATTCAAGTTTGGGTGGCTAACTCCCCTTACGGAGCTCAAGACCCCAAAGAAATCAAATATGTGGTAAATGTACTAAATGGATTTTGAAGCCTATCGCCAGCCCCCTTTTCTCGAAGGATGATAAGTGGATCCAAATTGATGTCATTCTTGCCCAGTTTTAGAGCCATTATCTTGAAGATAACAAGGATGTGTTTACCCTCAATCCAGATGATGGTCGCAGAGCATGCATAGCTGACTATCTAGCTCACCATCCGTAATTGGCCTGAGTCCTTGTATAATTCTTAGTGTATCCTGTATCTCTGTAATTGTACTCTCTAATTTTTTGTCAAAATGTATAAAGTTTATTTATCAACTGTTCCATATTTTGAGCATGTGCTGACTAAATATGAGTAAATGATTACTTTTGTATTTTGACTACCGTCTAGGACGAGTTTTTTATTACCAATCACTTAGAACTTTTGCTGATCATATAATTTTGTTAATCATTTTGGGCTTTCGCCGATTAAATGAGTTAGTATCTAAGATGAATCAATTTGGGTTTTTTTTTACTAAATGAATTAGTGACAAATGTTAACCATTTTGGGCATTTTCCGACTAAATGAGTTGACAACTTGTGTCGAACATTCTACCAGTCCAATATGCCTTGATATAATTCCACCCACCTTACCTTTTAGGTTGTGTTATCACACTCCCTTAGGATTTAGGATGTCCCGCTGGTGTGCCTTGGGTCACTATATCTCAATGACCGACAACGCGAGGGAGTAGTGTAACGGGAGGGTTCCTTGTTTGTATTTCTCTTTGGCGAGACGTCCCACGCATGAAACCAAGAAAATGTCGGAAGTTGAGAGAGGCCTTGGGCACTAGGGATATACTTAGAATTATACTAGCTTCACGTAGGTAGGACGTAGCATAGACCGTACTAGTGTTAGGATGTAAGTTTAGTAGAGTTAGTGGCACCGAGGTTAGTAGAATTGAATTTCACGGGTTGGGAGGACCCATATGTGAGTATTACACCGAGGAAAGGAGACCCTTATTAGGAGAGAGTGTTACATGTCAGACGTTCACGATGGATGTGCAGATGTGCACAGATTAGAAAGGTGTATGGGCACCTTAGTAAGTTGGTTTATATACCGCCAGAAATAGAAAGGGCGTAGTATATAAATTTGAAGTTTATATCGTGAGGCACTAGTAATGATGAGTGCTATGTGATGCTATTGGAGTCACTTTACGACCGTGGTAGTCGTATGGTATATGGTTGGGAGCCATTGGGTTAGTATCGTTCCCTTAGAGGTATTAGGATTTGGAGTGATCCTAGTATTTGTGGTATCGGTCGTACCTGAATTTCGAGGATGAAATTCCATTGTAAGGAGGGGAGTATGTAACAACCCACCCTTTTGGAGACAATTAAATTCCATAATTAAGTAGAAATTGGCAATTTAGAGAATTTCTCGAAATAGTACTTTTTGGGATTTTTGAGGATTTAATGATTTTGATGGGTGATGTAATTATTTTTAGGATAATATAGGTCGAAGTATTTTAATTACATGTCGCCGTGGAGTAAAGCGACAAAAAGGTCAGATTTTGATTAGAAAGCCCGCATTAAGCATTATGGGGTAGAATAGTGATTTGCGGTCAAGTACCTCAGATGGAAATTTCGACTGTGCCGTGAGTCTCGAATGTCCGAGATAGTCGAAAAAGAGTGTCCGATTGTCGAAATTGAGTTTCAGAGAATTTTAGAGGTAAAAGTAACTCGTAATTGGGTAAGCGAGTCATTTTTGGGTTTTAAGGATTAAAACCCTTTTCTTCCTATATAAAGAGGGAGAGAGGGAAAGAAAAGAGAAAGAGAAGAAAGGAAAGAGATAAGAGAGAAAGGAGGAGAGAAATGGAGATTTCGGGCCAAACTTCGCCGAATTCGACTAGAGGTCGTCGGATTATATCCACGAGGCAAGTGTTTACTTGCTATATTTACTTTCTGGATGAATCTCATACTGTAGTTTGGTATTAACAAACCCTAAAGATTTTAGGTTGGGTTTTCATGGATAAAATGGGTTTTCGGGAGTTAAAACGAATAAACCCCTAAAATTTTCTAATTGGAGATACCTAGGAATTCATTTGAAATAAATTGGTGGTTTAGGGTTCTGGATGTTTAGAACCCTTAATATATGTGTATTGGTAGTTGGTTGAGGTTGTATGACGTTGGGTGAGGCGACAGAAGCTTGGGAAAAGCTTTAATGGCCGAAACCGTATCGGAGAAGACGACGAACAGTAGCCACGGTGCTTTCCGAATCGATTCGACCTTGATACGAATCGATTCGTCTCTTGGTCAAAAAATAAAATTTGTAGATCTTTTTTACGCGGTCACGTGGGCGCTGACCGCGTATTTTTTTGATATTTTTTGGATTTATAGTGATTTTTATACGGAAAGCTGTCCGAGATCGAAATCGTTAGTTAGAACTTATTGGAGATAAATATTAGGGGTTCCCAAAAAGAGTGTTAGAACCTCTAAAGGACTTAAGGAGATATGAAAACTTTGGGTTCGTTAAAAAAAATATGAGTTATTATTTAAATGGAGATTGAATTGAGTTTGGGGTTTTGGGATATATATAAAACCTAGGTAGATTTGGGATTTTCGGACAAGCCGAATCGATTCGGACCAGCCGAATCAATTCGGTAAGAGACAGTTTGAAAGTAGAACCATTTCGAATTGATTTGGACAGGACGAATCGATTCGGTACCCTGCGAATCGATTCGGACAGGCCGAATCGATTCGGTACTGGCAGACTTTTGAGGTTTTCTCCTTTTAAAGTTTTGGGAGATTTAAACTATGGTTTTGGAGATTATCATCGGGGATTCTGGATATGATATTAGGACTCCTAGATAATGGTATTGAGGGTGAATAAACCCCGAGATGAAATAAGGAACCTCAGATTAATTTAGTGTACGATCTGGGGTATGGATTTAATTAATGCTTGGGAATACTTTGGGTTTAGTATCATGCGTAGATGAATGCATGATTTTGATTATTTGAGAGAATCTTTGGGATTAATGGTCATCGTTAGATGTAATTGGCAATTATGGCCATATATATATACTCGAGGATGAATATATGGTATATATATATATATATATATATATATACTATGTGATTAAAGTATATATATGATGTAATATAAATGAATTTTGAAAATGTGATTATAAATGTTTTCAAAAGTGAAAGACAAATGATTTTCATAAATAATAAAATATGGATACACACCTCTCTAAATCGCTATCATAAGGGAAGTTGCGTACGTATGGTGAAGCCCCCTGGCTAATGAATGCAGGGTGGATATAGTCCTATAGGCCATATGAGCGTTTATTGTATATTTTTGCCCTGGTTAGGAGATTCTGGGTGTGGTCTTGACTATCCCGCAGGCATATAGCCTCTCCCCGACGTCTTGCGTTGTAGGATCCCAGATTGTCTCGATGATAGGCCCTGAAAGATGATAGCCATTTTGGGGCGCGCACAGTGGGGAAACCCGGACGGGCGGTCTTAGAACGCATTATATTATATGTTAAAGAAATTTATGATAATAAATTGGCTTTAATTATATTTCCTGGATGGAAGAAGGGAAATGGGATAAATGGTTTGGCTTCGGTAACACTTCCCGGATGGAAGAAGGGAAGTGGAAGCATATGATATGGTAAAAGCATTTTTATGATAATAAAAATGGCTTTTATATACATTTCCTGGATATAAGAAGGGAAGTGGGATCTTTTAAAACAGAAAAATATTTTTATGATAATAAAACTGGCTTTTAAAAGTATATGATTTGTTAAAGCAATTCATGATAATGAATTGGCTTTTATATTTTCATTTCCTTGATATAAGAAAGGAAATGGAAAGTTTTGAGAAAAATGAAAGTATTGATAAATACTTGATATATGAGCCCTCAGTCCGGGAGATAGAACCGTATGTTTATGGTAAAATGTATATATATATGGATGAATTGAGTACCGAGGGTCTAATGGATCCCGATGATCGACCGTGCCGCGTAGTAGTGTATCGGGGGGTTCCTTGTTTGGATTTCACTTTGTGAGACACCCCACGCACGAATATGGAATTGTGTTGAGACTGGGGAGAAGTTTAATCCTTAGTGCTCTAATATTATTAATTCTTATGGTATATATATTTATATATATCTTTCTGTACTGAGGGACTGACGGATCTCGACGATCGATCGATCGTGTCGCGTAGTAGTGTATCGGGGGGGGTCCTTGTTTGGATTTCGCTTTGCGAGACACCCCACGCAGGAAACATGGCATAGCGTTGATACTGGGTTGAAGTTTAGCCCTTAGTACATTACCTGGACTATCTAGGGTTGATAGTAGTTGGGTGTTAGACTAGTTTTGCAGGGTAGCTTGACTAGGATGTTTAGATGGATGCGCTAGGAGTGAACTATTAGTGGAGAGGTGAGGGGTATCTCATGGGAGTGCGATCCCAAACATAAATATGAGATAAAATATTTTTCTAAAAATAAGGCATTTATGCACTTGCTAAATATTTTTAAAACTCGGGCTCTGACCCGTTTATATACTTTTCCTTTCTTGCTATATATATATATATATAACACAGGGACACCTGGATGGCACTTCTTTCGAGTCAGACGTCAGCTGCAGCAGCTGTGGATGCATGCAGGATTCTCAGTAGACGCTTCTATCCTTGTAATCTAGATAGGAGGTACTGTATACACATTCGGGCCAATGGTCCAATTGCATTTATTTATTCTTTGAGTACAGCATTCGATATGGTTGTATATTTTGACCGAGTGTTCGGTTATTTTATTTCATTTCAGTTTCATTTCCGCAAAACTGTGTGGATGTTTTAATATAGTAATTGTTAAAAAGAGTAGTAAAGTTAAAATTTTGACACTGACCTAATAGGTTATTAGTAATTAAATGGATTTTCGAGAGTGATGCTAAGAATGATCCATATGAGACTCCTGTTTTAATTTAATATTGGAGTGATCGCTCGGTATCTTATTAGGCGGAGTGTCACATAGGTCTCTTCCACTTTGATGATGATCTCATGGATTACACAAGATGAAGTATTTGAGTTGAAGACAAAAATTTCGAACGTCATTCGGTTTTGATTTTGGGAGGACAATAGTAGAACATTGTCTTAGGGGTTTTATTGTAATTTGACTTTTGACTTTTGTTTTGTACCGAAATAACAAAAGTGGGTGATTTGTAATAGCAAGATTCTATAATTGCTCATACCGTAGTTATTTTACCATATCCCATCACAAACTCAACACTACATTCACATTTGCTCCCTGCATCATTTGAAGGTATGTGTGTGACCCTGCATCATTTCTGAAATTCAAGCCATTGGAATCATTATGAACATTCTCTTGGAGGTATATGGTTTTAAGTTTTTGACTCAATCTTATGCAATTTCATTCTGGGATGTTTTTATTTTAAAATCAACGCATTTTTATATCATTGATTCTTTTTTTATTTCATTAAAATGAGACACGGATCTCGTTCGAATGAGGGTCGATTTCATTAGAAGAAAATTCGTAAGTCGTTAGAACAAATATCTAGCGGGATTCTAACGACACCTACGTATTAAACAAAATCAAACTCGTTGGAAGGTCGTTCTAATTACCTAGGCGTGTCCTTCAAACGAGATCAGACCTTGCTAGAACGAAACCTTATTTTTGTTCGAATGAAGCCCTATTTTCTTTCGAATGAGTTAGGCTCCTCAAAAACTGTATTTTTCTATAAAAATGATTATTTTGGACTATTCTGAATACATATTTTGGCAAAAATCAAATGCAATATGTGCACTAAAATATTTTCTCTTTTTTTTTAAAAAAGAAACTCTTTTGTTTTCCAAATCATACATCCCTTAATCGGATTTGTTGAATTTTGTCGAACTTCAATTTTCATACATTACATCAAACCCTTGTAGATTATATTCTACTACTAAATTGTGGTGTTGAGATTCTACGGTTGAAGAAGAAATGATTATGTAATCTTGAGGCCGATTGGTGGATACCGAGAGAGGAGTTGCTTCTTGGAAATAAAAAATGAAAGAAAATTCGAATTAAAATTGAATAATAAATTGATCATACTGTGCAATCAAACCTTTTCACCCCCTCTAGGTTTGTCTAGAGTTAAAACCTTATTTTTAAACATACATATTTAATTCTTAACTTTGCTTCAACTGGAAAATCAAATTTTATTCTTCTTATTTAGCACTTAAAATATTCTTGTATGATTTATTTGTTTGTTTTTAATTTCTTGGTTTGGTTGTTTTACCTGTTTATTCTATTCGTAAGTCATGAACTTGATATTGATGACATAAGAGGACAAGGATATGATACTGCTCCTAAAATCAATGGATACGAAAGGATTTATTTTTTATTTTGAAAATAATAGAGAAAATGGAGTTGAATCGAACAACATTGAAGCTAAGGATATTTCTATATATATGAAAATTATGCACATTTCATGAAAAATTAAATATTTATTGGAAAAATATTTTAATAAGAATTCAGGTGATGAGATTAGATAGTCACCTAAAGAATCGTTTATAGTTGATTGCTTTTTACATATAATAGATTATGCTCTTATGTCACTTTAAAAAATATGGGGATACTTTTGGATTTTTCTTTGATTTGAACAACTTGAAATATTTAGATGATGATAATTTGAATCATTTTCTTTAATTTGAATGATTTTTTTTAATTTGGTTTATTTTTTCGCGCCCTATTTAATGGTTTGCCTAAAATATCAAAATGTCCGGGCATGTGCGCCAAACAATTAGGAATTTACCTCGAAAGAATTGATTAGTCCTGAGCATTTGTGTCAACTGAACAATTGTACAAGTTTAACTCTCTCGCATGGGCTAAGACAACTCCCTTCTCTCCCACCTGCCTCCTCCGCGTCCCAACAACTCACCCCGATTCCAACCTAGAAGACGAAAGTTCCAATTTTCACGTCTCACCACCTGTAGTGGGGAACACGGTCCATCATCCTGACGGTGCACACACAAGTTCATACCGGGATAAACTCATGGATCCTACTGAGATACCATTGACACCTATGACAGGGACTGGACCCAATGAGCATGACATACATGGGCCATGTTCATACCGGGTTGTTTTTTAATGGAAAAACTGATTGTGGATATTTCGAAACATACTTGTAGTAGAAATGCAATGTAACACGATGCTTAAAACTCAAGCTAGGATAAAAAGAAATTTTACATATCTGATTTTCTTGTCTTTTGCTTAATGTAAGAAAAAACGAAGAAAATGATTTGGCCGAGTTTTTATAGGAATAGTCTAATATACCACTGTTGGGACACTGATCATGTAAGAAACTACGAGAATTGACATTACAAAAGGACACAGTGTAGAAGAGATTCTAATGAATTTGCTGGTCAACGTATTAAGGGCTGATGGATAAAAATAGCTTGTTTTTCGTTATCATTATAAGATACACAATAATTTTATTATACAAATACTCTTTATATTATTAAATATAAAAAATCTCCTTCTTCCAATTTACTATCCAGTCGCCTTTTTATTTTTAAGACAATGAACCTTTTTTTTTATAAAAATAATTCTAATTTTAATTGATCTTAGTTAAAGTTGTTTTTTTTTATAAGAAAATGACTAGTTAACATTTTCATTATATTTTTAGGACACAACACTTTTTTTTTATAAAATTACTTTCTAGAATTATTCAATACAAAAAATATCATTTTACCATGTAAAACTAAAATTGTTTTATAACAATCAATTTTTTTTATAACATGATGCTTGAAACCTAAGCAAGGATAAAAAATTTCAACTTTTCTGATTGCTTCTCTTGTTCAACCTATGAGAAAAATCTACAAGTTGATTTGACTTCTTATATTTAATGTTGATATAATGTCATAAAAAGTAAAAAATAAAATAAAATTGGGTGAATATTATCGTTGGTGCCTGTAAACGTCGTGAAAGAAACTTGATAGTTTTGAAATCATTTCATTTAAAAAATTTGTGTTGATTATATATTTGCAGACTTTCATCACATCAAGATCTAGTGTAATTGGATAAAATTGGAATGAGGTATGTAATTGTAGTTATTTTTACTATATTTGCCTAATTAATTTCTTTGTGTTGTTGATCTAGTGTGGTTGTCACATCACCTAGTGTTTTCTTGTGCTAGAGATGTGGAGACCACCGTGGGACTGGTCGGGGGGAAAGTGGGTGTGGAGAATTGTGCCTCACTGTATTTTTTGGACAATTTGGAAGGAGAGAAATATGATGTGTTTCGAAGGTGTAGAGACGCCTCCTGCGAGAGTGCGTTATATTTTCTTAAGCACTATAATCTGTTGGTACAAGGAGAGGATCACTGTTACGATCCACGAGTTTCTTGAATTCGTGGAAGAGATCCACTTTGCTATGTAGTGTAATGCGGGAGTTTGTGTAACAGTGGTCCATTTGGTGCTTGCTTTTTTTTGTTGTTGTTTTCTTCGTTTTCTTTGCTTTCTTTATTTGTATACTTCATGTATACGGGTTCGCTCCCTTAGCGATTGGTTTAATGGAATCATTTAATTATAAAAAAAAAAACATGAAAGCTAATTCAAATTAAATAGAAAAATTGACCATGTTCTACAATCAAACCTATTCACCCTACTAGGTTCCTTTAGAGTGAACACTTATTCTTTAAATACACATATTCGGAACACTTTTTGTTTAAAGACCCATATTCAACTCTCATCTTTGTGTTAACTTAAAAATCAGATTTTATTGCTCTTGTTTTCGACTTTAAAATATTCTCGTGTGATTAATTATATGTTTTAATTTCTGGGTGTAGTTGTTTTACTTATTTATTCTATTCACAAGTCATGAATTTAGTATTAATAATATAATAGGAAAAGAATATAATGCCACTTCTAAAATGATCGTATATGAAAATAATTATTTATTGTTTCGAAAATTAAAGAGAAAACGGATTTGAATCTAACAAGATTGAACCTAATGATATTGCTAATATAAGAAAACTGAACCTCTATTTCATGAAAAACGTATTATTTTTTAGAAAAAAATATGTTGATGAGAATTCCAGTGATGAGATTAGACAATCACAAAAAAAAATCGTTTAGAATTGATTACTTGTTACATCCAATAGATTAAGCTCTTATGTTACTTAGTACTAGATTTGGACAATTTTAAAAATATTTGGATACTTTGGAATTTTGTTAGATTTGAAAAAGTTAAAATCTTCTGACGATGATAGTTTGAATTGTATTTGTATTAAGTTAGAAGATTTTTGTACACGTAACAATAATTGTGACATTCATGGAAATGAATTGTCTGCAAAATTGCAAAATTTGAAAATTCTCTTGCCAAAAGAAACTAGAAATCAATTGAGATGTTGAACTATATTAAAAGAATTAATTATTGTTTTCCTAATTTTTAGATGGTTTATAGAATAATTTTGCCTATTCCCGTTATGGTTATCTCGGTCGAAAAACATTCTTCAAAATTGAAAATAATAAAATTTTACCTTTATTCTTCCATGTCACAAGAAAAATTAAACAGATTTGTTATGTTGTCAATTGATAAAATTTTGTTAAAAAGTTAAAATTCGATGATTTAATTGGTAGTTTTTGCATAAAAAAATACGAACAAAACATATTTTCTTTAATTTAAATGTATTTTATTCTTTTCAATACATATAGGAGCCCACATTTGATTGTTTTTCTATGCCTCCAAAATGTTCGGGCTGCACGGCCAACAATTAGGAAGTAATTTCAACAAATTGATACAATAAGATTACATAAGATTACATGAGGAGGAGAGGTTCGTTGAATTTTCCCTAAGACAATCTTTTTTAACTTTTTTTTTTATTATACCTTTAATAAATAACAACATCAAAACAAGTGGCAAGAAGAATGATTAAGTAACTCAAAATAAATTACTGCAAATAAGAAATTTAGAAAAACAAAACTCAGCAAAAAAATTATCCCATTGACCTTAATGTTCACTTAGAATCTGTAAGAAGCATCATAGACAGTTAAGAATAAGCCCTGATTCAGTAAGGTCCAGAGTTGCGGATCAATTTTGAAAAAAATGGTTTGGACGTAGAATCCGTCCTAATCTATTAAACTCCAAAGTCACGGATCAATTTTGAAAAAAATATTTTGAACTGATTTTTACATGTTTTCTAAACATTTCATTTATATCTTCTAATAAAATCAAGTTAAAATAAATTTTTTATAGGATATTAATGAAATGTTTAGATATCATATAAAAAAGTTCAACCAAAAATATATTTTTTTATAATTTTCTTAAAATTTATTCGCAGCTAACAAGTCTTGTATATAGCTATGACTAAATGAGTCTTCATTTTATGAATATAAAATTTCAATCCAAATATCAAACACAAGAACGTCAACAGGTTTTGGTGATTTTCTTAGGTTACTTCCACCGGATGGATTAAGTAACTAAAGAAACTTAAAGATATATCACATGAAAGGGAAACAATACCACTGTTTTATCATTAGAAACTTCAGAACTGTAACAAAATGTATCCTATTAAGGATCTATTCTAAAAAATTACAAATAATCTTAGTCCGTTTACCAACAAGTGTACCCCAATAACCCAACTGTTGGCAAGAAAGGTCACGCATATTCTTTCTCCCTTTGTCTACCTCATCTTTTTGGTTCTCATTTTCTAGTTTTCTTTTACCTGCTTCTGATTTGTGTACTCCGTGACGAACCTCTTTTTTCTTCTCCATAATTATTTTCTATAAGCCTTTCTTGATTTTCTTCTATCCTATGCGGTAACTTTATCCTAACAATATATCTTTGTTTTTTGGGGTCTTCATCTTTTCTACCACTGTCATTCAACTTGGACCCACATGGTTGCTTAGGCCTCTTGAATAGAATTTCGAGAATCTTAATTAAATTTTCATCTATCCCATGCCCATGAAATTTTTTTAGACTGCCAGAAATGTCGTCCATGTGGACGTGATAGTATATTGAAATCACTGGAAGAAAAGCTTAAAATAAAAACAAACTACTTTATTGCAAGGATTTTATTGTTGTGAAAACAAATGGGCTGTTTTTATAGGAAAAGTGATTGTGGATATTACGAAACGTACTTGTACTATGAATGCAATGTAACATGATGCTTAAAACTCAAGCTTGTTGGATTAATTCCAATATTTATTATTTTTTAATTTTTAGTTGTTAATATTTTATTATATTATTTGTGTTTTATTTTAAACATAGTTTGGGTTTTAATTTAGAAAGTAGAAACATGAGCAAATGGGTGTGAAAGATATGGGGAGTGCTCAAAATCCCATATTGTCCCACATTGGAAGAATACTACAAAAGGTAGTGGTATATCAACTAAAGGACAACTAAGATTCTTAGTTGACAAGTCAAATAAGAGGCTATGATCCTACGCATCGCGGTGGTGCTTAAGCACCACCAATCGCGACACGCGGCGCGCGAAAGGGCGATTGGGCGACTTAGGGCGCATTGCGCGCTTTGACGCGCACTTGGCACTTGGCATCGTCGCTTGGAGCGTGAGAGCGTAAAGTTTTGACGAGGTAAAACAGATCAACGGTTGTGATTAAACGATCCGATCAAAGGGTTTAAAATCCGAAACGGCTTGATCTAAACCGTTAGATGAACTCGTAGCGTTTCGTGTAGGGGATGTCCATTCGCTTACGATGGGACGCCTAATCTGAACCGTTAGATCGTAGCTGTTCCAAACAGGCACGATCCAACGGTTGCTGAGTCACTCCATGAAGAGTTGTGACTGTTGAAGAACAGTCACAGAAATGGCTATAAAAAGAGTTCCAGACCTCTGTTTTGGACACCGAAAATTGCTAGTTTCTCCTCTCTCCGTCCTCTATACTTTGGCATTATCAAGTTACAAATTCAGAGTGTTCTCGGGTTTGATTCAAACAGTACATAGTTTGAATCAAACAACTGTTCATACTGCATTGTATCTTGAAGGCAGGTTCTACAAAACCCATTGTGTACTCGCGGTTCTGGTTCTGTCTCAACCGGATTGGGAGAAATTTTGTCTAAAAGAAAGCGTTCCAAGAACGTGCCTTGCAGAAATTAATTATTATATTTCGTTCTTTCCATAAGAAAACTCCAACAAAGCTAGCATAACAAAAATTTCTACTTATCTGATTTCCTTGTCTTTTGTTCAACGTACGAAACAACCCAGAAAATGATTGGGTAAGAAGCTATTTAGAATTGACATTATAAAACGACGCAATATGGAAGAGGTTCTAATAAACATGAGGGTCTTTACGTTTTAAGGGTTAAAATAAAAAAATGACTTTGTTAACATTTTCATTATTCAATATTAAAAATATTCTGCTACAAATTTAAAATATAATTCATTTTTTATGATCCTTATTTTTAGGACAGTTAATTTTTCTTTTTTTTAAAAAGAATCTCTATTTTAATTTATTTTAATTGAAATTATTAATTTTTTTTAAAAAATAAACATTTTATATTTTCATTATATCTTTAAGATACACAACACTTTTGTTATAAAATTAATTACTAAAATTATTCCATAGAAAAAATATTATTTTACAATCTTCAAATATCATTATTTTATAAAAATATAATTTTTATTAGACACGATGCTGGAAACCTGAGCTATGATAAAGCTTTTTTGACATATCTGATTGCTTCTCCAGTCAAACCTAACATAAAACCCAGAAGTTGATTGACTTGTTATATTTAATATTGACCACAAACAGGGGCGGCCCTGAGCATGTGCCAAGTGTGCGATCGCACAGGGACCCACGTTAGTATATTTGTTTGTACTTATACGTTGAGGGCGCATTTTTTTATATCAATACATATAAAATGGGCCTTTTTACAATTTTTGCACGGGGCTTGTCAATTTTTATCAATCTCAGGACCGGCCCTGACCACAAAGTGTGAAAAAGGTAAAAAAAAAATGAGCGAATGTTATAGTTTTGACATGATTTGATTTTAGAACTGGTTACAGATTTAACTAGTTAAGTTTTAAAAGGAAGGTAGTCTCACACTAATTCTTAATTGGGTAGGTCGTGATTATAATGATAACATATAGCCTTGATTGTATAGTTTGGATTAGATGTGAAAATTTGGACTAATGGGTTTTGTTTGAGCTTCGTCCTTTCGGACACAAACTTAATATTATTCAACACGAATACGAAATGGCATGATGTTGTATTTTAATTGTCTAATACCAACACAATCCGTTAAAAATATATGAGACGACAAAAATAACATGATAAATCAATTACCTTCCAATGGGACACGATTCAATACGGCCAAACACAATAATCAATTTATATTTAATACATAATTTTTTTTATATTGCTTGTATTATATTGATTGTATAGTGGTGGTAATCGTGCGCCAAACTCGGGTTGCATGTCATGTTATAATTGGCCCTACACATGCAAATTTTGTGTCAAAATTAAAGAACATACAAGATACAACCCGATATTTAGGCAAAATATTCTAGACTATAGAAACGCGACATGTCATGTTAATTTCGTGTAAATTTTGTGTTAGGTCTTGTCATTTTTTTGTGTCGTGCCGAAAATTACCAGATCTAGTTTTGTTAACCCCATATAGGCCATCTTATGAGGTGGGGGGTTGCCCTCTCCATAGCCTTTTCAACCATTGTTTTTTTACAAATAAATGATACAATAAAATCATCACTGAGGGAACAAAGCCTTTATACAAGAAGTATACAAAGCAACAAAAGTTACTTAAAGGAACAAAGCAGACAGACCCCTACAATAAGAAACCCATACTATAAAGCAGAGTGGAGTTCCTCGACAAACTCAAGAAAGCCTTGAGTCGTTATGACAATACTCTCCTTATACCAACTAAGAAGAGTGCTCCAAAACAAATAACTTAGTCTCGAAGGCACAGTCTCGATGCCATCAAAGCATCTCGCATTCCTTTCCTTCCATATCATCCAAAAAATACAGTGGGGGGGCATTCTCCACACACCCTTGTTACCCCGCCACCCCCATGGGGGTCTCCACCCCTCTAATAGCTACCTCACAGACCCGGGCATAACCCAAGCGGTCCTAGGAAGGCCAAAGAATATGTCCCACAAACCTCTGGTCACCTTAAGAAGATGATCAGTCTTCTCCCCATCCTTCTTACACAACCAACAATGACTAGACAAATGAAAACGTCTCTTCTCTAGCCCTCGAGTGTCAAGATTTCTTGTATAGCCGCAGTCCACACAAAGAATCTGACCTTCGGTGGCGCTTTAACCTTCCAAATGTTCTTCCAAGGGAAATGGTCTGTAGGAATCCCTCTACCGCTCAGACGTGAAAAGTACCCTCTGACCGAACCACCCCACCTCCACCTCATGGTATCCTCCCCATCCGTCAATCGAGGTGCCGTATCCAACCACTCATAGAACAAGTCCGCCTCCTGAAGCTCCAATCCGGTAACCTTCTTCTGAAGTGAGGATACCAAGTTACCCCATTCCCTATAACGATCATGTGGTCAACCACCAACCCATCCTGATCCTCTCCAAGGTTGAACATTGCGGGAAAAATCTCCTGTAAGGACCCGTGTTCACCCCATCTATCCTTCCCAAATCTTATCCTGTCGCCTCTCCCCAAAATAAAGTCTGTATGACTAAAAAAATTCGCCCACAGACTCGCTATATTTTTCCACAAACCCATGCCATGCGCAAACGTCCCTACCCTCGGCCTCAACCCCACTGAGTGGTACCTTATGTAGCTACTAAAACTGTTCTCCCAAACGTATGTTCCTCCCGAGGGAATCTCCAAAACCACTTCCATAATAAAGATTTATTAAAATTAGCCAGATTTTTCACACGCCCCCCCCCCCCCTACTTAATTGGCTTGCAAACCTCCTCCCAACCAACAAGACAATGTTTAAAAATATCCTCAGTGCCTCTCCACAGAAAGTCCCTCGTGAACTTATCCATCTTTCTACGGACAACTGCAGGTAAAGGCATAATGGACATGAAGTAAGTAGGAAGGATGGACAGAGAACTCTTAATCAGAGTCAGTCTTCCCCCTTTTGAGAGAAACCCATACTTCCAACCTGTCAGTTTCCTACACATTCTTCCCAACACCGGGTCCCATAACGCAACAGATTTATACTTGGCACCAAGAGGTAAGCCAAGATAAGAATTAGGTAAATACCCAACCCTTCTTGGAACACGAGGCCCCCAATTTGAAAATATATTTTCTTTTATGTAAATATATGCGGAAGCATTGTGATGGTTCAACTTAAAAACCAATTTTAATTTCTTTTTAAATTAAAATTAAACCAATTGAAATTAAATTAATCCATTAAACCTTTTCACTTAAACATAATTAATCCAAGTCCCAGAAATTTGCCTAAGTCATATTTATAATAATTAGCAAATTAGGCCAAACCAAATTAAACAAATGACTTGAATTGAATTAACTTTACCCAATATTTAATTTAGCACCAAATTAAATAAATAGTGATTTAAACCAATTTTATCTTTTTACCTAAGCATGCGTTCTAGGTGATATAGCAAGATAAAATAAATAATGAAATCACTACGCCGCGATGCACGAGGAAAAACCCATAATGGAAAACAACCTCGGACGACCCTAGCCTCAAATTCACTAGATACGGTTTTACGTTTACAAGACAGAAGACTTACAACCCTCTACTTGATCCCTCTCAAGCCCCAACGTGTCTTCTGGTAACCACCTCTTTCTAGCAGATAACCAACGAAGCTCCACCGCGGTCTCAAAATCCACCGATCGGACAATTGGCACACTGTCAACCACACATGGTGCATTTCACCATGTGAGAACCCCGCAACAAACTTCTTCTTCTTTGAGGGATGTAGAAGCAGACCCAAACTTCTCTTCAATACGGTATAGATATAAAACGGGTGCAAAAATGCTCCAAGCAATTGATATGTATATATGAACTTGGAAGAAACAAATATGGGTGTAAACTAGAGTGATAACATATTTTCTCTTGAAAAATAACACTCAAAACTTGATCTTTTTCTCATAATGATTTTGCTCTCAAAACTCTCTCTCGGAGTTAGTGTATATGAAAAAGATAACTTTCCCAAAATTATTCCCGCACTTAGATATGTCGTTGAAAGTTAGTGGGAAAAGAAGTGGAGAGAGTGGGTAAAATTTGCTCAAAACTGCCCAAAACTGTTCTCGCCTGGAATCTCGTTCGAACGAGATTTTTGTTCGAACGAAGTCTCATTCGAACGACAATCTAACAATCTTCGAGCGAAGTTCTAGTGTATTTAAAACTGAACTCGTTAGAAATCTCATTTGAACGAAATTTCGAACGAAGTTACAGCTGGGAACTCGTTGGTGGCAGGTTCTTTCGAATGAAATTTCCGTTCGAACGAAAAACTCGTTCGAACGACTCTATCGAACAAAAAACCAAAAAGTTTTGAAATTCTTATTTAAGACCAAAAAACTTTATAAAATTTATTTAAAGTTTTAATTAATTCTTTTTGAAAACAAAGCACAGTTTTAAATAAACTTAACGCCCAATAAACATGTCCCAATGTCCTATATATATATATATATATATATATTCATACCTTGGGAGCATGGAACTACAGTTGATGACATAGAAACAAGGCACATAAACTCGGCATTTGATGAAGCTTTATACTCTTTGGCGCTCCGTCTTCAAAAAATTCTTCGTAGGCTTGAATATATTACAATGAAATACTATCCTATGAATAAACGTTTTTGTCCGGAATTGAGCCAAAACTATATTAGGACTCAATCGGAGAAATGTGTCCTTACAAATCTCCCCCTTTGTCTATTCCGGGACAAAAACAAAACAAAAATCCTAAAGGGACGTCAAGCACTACTGGACTCAACTGGACTCAAACCTCCCACCCAATACTTGACTCAAAACCCAAGGATCAAACGCCTTGCCCGATGAAAGTTATCTCTTTAGAAGAATTACTGCACACTTAAGCAAACTATCAACCGCATAGGGAATATCAAAGTATTTAAAGCAATTAAAATAAATACTCCCCAAAAATTAATTATCCCTTTATCAACTATGATCAACCTAAGAAGATAGAACTCTCCCCCTATGTTAAATCTCCTAAACTAAGATATGATTACAATAGGATTAGATACCATTTCTCCCCCTATCATTCTCCCCCTTTTTGTTTAGGAATAGACAAAGAATAAAATTAATTAAAGATGTTGAAGCTTAGAGTGATACGACATTAAAGCATATGAGAAAAAAAGCATAACTAATCCAAGATAGATATCAGTAATGAAGTATAAGAATAGATGGACTAGAAAGCAAGGCAAAGACAAATAATATCATATATATACATACGCTAAATATATCAATAATGCACACGCATATATATATATAGATATAAACACACAAATGACACAAAATACATTAAGCTCTTCACACTCATATGGCAAAAATGTGTCATATGGAATCGGAAGTGTAGGCGTGTGAAATAGTAACAATTATATTTAGACCCAAACACTTAAACACATTCACGGAGTTCTCATTTGATTGCAAACTTTATCACATTTGAATATAACCTCATATTACAATAAAGATTGAACTCAATGAACAAACATACACAATGCATATAAACCTAGATTTTTGATGATTCTACAAACCAAATAGAGTCATGACAATAAAGACAACTAGGATAAACGGACATTGTGCAAACCGTTGATATACCATCCAATCTCCCTCAAGAAGCATATATATTATTTTTATTTTGAATAAATATATCAAACAAACATAGGCCTTGGCAATTATTTTTCTTTTTAATGCCATATATTCTGTTTTTAGGCCTTTGGACCACGTATTTCTTTTAGGTCCATTTAAAAAGTGTCTTACTATCTCAAAGGATATAATTAATCCTTTCGGAGCCCTTCCCTGTGCACATTAATATAAATTTTTATATCTCACAAAGCTCACGTGGAACGGATTTTGACATGCACTAGTCCACCTAGGTCATAGATATATAGATAACTAGATTGGTAGGAGAACACCTCACAAAGCTCAAATATAACATGTGACATTAAAATTTCAAAAGAGCTCGTGCATGTGTGAATGGAGGCATATAAAAATAGAATCCATTTAATCATTACAAAATCCAACTACTCCATATAAACATGGTAAAGAACATTTTAAGGATTGATAATCTAAACCAAAAGTTCTATCCACATGGAAGCGTTAAAGGAGGGATTCAAACACAAGTATATGCCACATAAAGTGTGTCAAACAAAAATACACACAAACAAAATCTTTTTGAGTTTTTGACAATTTCATCGAAAATAAAAATATATACTCAAAAGGATAAACAAAAATAATTTTATTTTTCATTAAGCTTAAATGAAACAGATAAAACTCAAATGATAAACAAAAATCTTTTTATATTATTCAATTAATCCAAACAAAAGAAATATAATACAAAAATATAAACAAGTCATAATTTCTAGCATGAGATATGAAATAAGGCAATGACTAGAAAATGGCTATACATGCATACACCTAGCAATGATATATAATATGAAGCACAGAATGCTAGAGTATGCATAAAACACTATCACATTCAACCTTTAAATTTAGCAAGGGTGGTTTCATATGAAAGTAAATTGTAACAATCCTCGCTTTTGAGGTCTTATTTTATATTTAATTTTCTAGATATAGTGATTAGATATAAAGATGTTGATATGTGGAGTAGGTATTAATTTAAGAAAGGAAGTTAATATCTACTATAATGTTACATATTTACCGTAAGTATAGGTGAATTTTGCTATGTTATGTTTTGTAATGTCATATGATTTAAAGTGACGTTTGGCTTAAAATGAAATCCGGAACCTAAAATGAATTATAAAATCTCCAAATGATAATTTGGAGGGTGCAAATAGTTACAGGAGGTTCGAGATAGTCAAATTTTGTGCCATATTGTATTTCGAGGTTCCGGGCACTTTTGACTAGTTGTAGCTTATATGAGTAGTTGCGTATTATTTAACCGCGTATTAATCACTTAAAGCTGGAAATTTGGACATAAGCCACGATTTATGTCTTTAATTAAGTCACTATTCCCCTAATTGAATTGGTAAACCTGGAGAAAGAAAGAGAAGAAGAAACCTTGGAAAAAGGGAGAGATTGAAGCTTGGGTTATTGTTCTTGCATACAACTTCATCAAAATCTGAACATGCAAGCTTGAGGCAAGTTATCTACTTGCTATTTTATGATTTAAGTAGAGTAATTAGCATTGATAGTTGTGGTTATGTATGGTTTATGGAAGTTAGGGTTTTTATATGATTTATGGGCTTTAGGTCTTTGGAAGTTGAATTGACATGGTTTTGAGGTAAATTATGGTTGGATGATGTATTTATGATCACTTGGTAGCATAGGATCTATGAGCCTTCTTGAATGAAGTAAACATAGGATCCTAGAGTTTTAGTCGAGTTTGGTCTTTACCCTATAGTTGAATGGGATCACTTGGGGTTAATTCAGGGGTACTTAAAGTGATGTTTAGGCATCACATCTCATTTGGTAAATAAATTGGAAAATAGAATTCTAAGCCCATATGTGGAGATTTTAGAGGCCTTTTTGAGGTATATAAAACCTTGGGATCTATAAGATTTTGGGAAATTATTTAGAGAATACTTCGAGACCTACATATATGATGAAATTGAATTATAAATATTCAAAGATGATGGTTTCAAGTAAAATGAAACACATGTGATTAATGGTAATGAAAATGAGATTTAAATTTGGTAATTGTTAAATTACTTAAACACATCTCTCTAAATGCTATCATAAGGGAAGCTCGCACATGAGGTGATGTCCCATGACTATTGAATGCAGGTTGACTATAGTCCTCGGCCATATGCGGGGTTTGTATATGTTTTTTTCTACGCTAGTGAGGTAATTCCGGGTGTGATTATGACTCACTCACAGGCATATGGCCACTTCACGACGTGCGTTAGGTACCCAGGTTGTCTTGTGTAGATAGGCCCTGGAAGATGATAGTCATTTAGGGGCACGCCCAGTGGGGAAACCCGGAGGGGAGGTCTTAGAAACGTTATATGTATAAGAATATAACCTATCTAAGTCAAGTGGGACTTGAGATATTTGAATTGCCCTAAGAATAAGATGGTAATTACATTCCTACTAAGGAATGGAAAATGATAAGATATGGGAAGAAATGCGATTTATTTTATTTATTTTGCTTAATTTAATAATTGTTGGAAACTTATATAAATGCATTATCACATTGGATGATTAGGTTGTTAGGTTCTCATTCACATGATTATGATTTATTGTCCATATCTATCTTGTTTCTTACTATTCTGGGAATCATATATAAATCGGTCCCTGACCCGTTCATTTTCCATGTTGTGCATGTTGTTGTATCCGCTCAGGTGCTCCTCCGTAAGGGCGCCCATTATGATTTCCTTACTCATATGCTTTTGACGAGCTGTATGATCTTGCGGATTATTACAGTATGTTTGTTAGACGCCTTCATTTTTGGACTCTAGATATGATCGGGTTTTTCATTCGGGCTAGTGGCCCATCTTTTGTACTTGTTAATGAATGTAGTATGTAACATATTGAATTGTTGAAACACTTTGAATGTAACTGTGGACCAACAGATTATTCGGTTCTTTTATTGTATGTTGTTTTGGTATTTATCTATATGTTCCTTTGAAATTCCACTTTCATCAGATTTGGGTTGTTTAATTTATTTATTAACTCTTTATTAAACCAAAAATTTTTGACAACCTGCTTTCTGATTTATTGAGTGGTGTTCCTGTATACCTATTTTATTGTTATGATGCTGAGGATGATATCCATCCATTATTCCGTTATGTCGAGGTATCGGTCTGGCCACCCCTTATTTCGGAATGCGGGTTGTCACATAATGAGAATCAACGAATCTTGTATCTAGTGCATTTAAAAATGATTTCCTAACCCATATAGATTTATATATAAAATGATGGGGATTAGAAAATAGTGAAATGCTAGACAAAGACTTCCTAGGACTTCTTTTAAGATGAAAACAAAATGACCTAAGGTGACCTTTCCTACCACAATGCAAGCATGTGTAAACACGAGGAATGTTACCTAAGGTTTGACCTTTTCTAAAGTCTTTGGATAAGGTTGACCCTCTAAAACAAACAATAGTCTTAGCATTATCAATGGAAGCATTTGAGCAAGAAGAGCTAGTACCATTATAACTACTACTAGAGTCTTGAAAATCATTTTTCATTTTCAAAATTTTGGACTCAAGTAATAAATTAGACTCCTCAAATTTACGGGACTCCTTCTTTAAATTTTCAATTACACCTAGAAGGTTATCATGCTCCCCCTCAATGTGAGCAAACTTCTCCCTAAGTGTCTTTTCACGATTATCACTCTCTTTCTTTGACTTTTCTAAAATTTCAAAGTTGTGATATGAGTCCATAAGCTTTTCACGGAAATTATCTTTTAGAGATAAAGAAATTTTCTAATGCTAAATCTGAGCTTTAATTCATTTAAATTTTTGTTACATTTATTAAGCCCATTCAATTCCTCTCGAAAACTAAAAATTTCATTATCATTAAAATTGGACAATTTTTCATTAAGACGTCCCATCGAGAGATATAAAACAAAAATTGAGAGTGAGATAAAATGAACCACCTAAAAATATAAGGAAACAAAAAAAATCGAAAAACGCATCTTTAACGCGATAACTTAGCGCTCCGGCTCTGATACCACTTGTTGGAACACGAGGCCCCCAATTTTAAAATATATTTTCTTTTATGTAAATAGATGCGTCAGCATTGTGATGATTCAACTTAAAAAAAAATTAATTTCTTTTTAAATTAAAATTAAACCAAGTGAAATTAAATTAATCCATTAAACCTTTTCACTTAAACATAATTAATACAAGTCCTAGAAATTTTCCTAATTCATATTTATCATAATTAGAAAATTAGGCCAAACCAAATTAAAAAAATGACTTGAATTGAATTAACTTTACCCAATATTTAATTTAGCACCAAATTAAATAAATAGTAATTTAAACCAATTTTATCTTTTTACCTAAGCATGCGTTCTAGGTGATATAGCAAGATAAAATAAATAATGAAATCACTATGCTGCGATGTAAGAGGAAAAACCCACAACGGGAAAAACCTCGGACGGCCCTAGCCTCAAATCCACTAGATACAGTTTTATATTTACAAGACAGAAGACTTACAACACTCGACTCGATCCCTCTCAAGCCTCAACGCGTCTTCCTGTAACCGCCTCTTCCTAGCAGATAACCAATGGAGCTCCACCGCAATCTCGGAATCCACCAATCGGACAATAGGCACACCGTCAACCACACATGATGCCTTTCACCATGTGAGAACACCATAGCAAACTTCTTCTTCTTTGAGGGATGTAGAAGCAAATCCAAACTTCTCTTCAATACGGTGTAGGGATAAAATCGGTGCCAAAATGCTCCAAGCAATTGATATGTATATATGAACTTGGAAGAAACAAATATGGGTGTAAACTAGAGTGATAAAATATTTTCTCTTGAAAAATAACACTCAAAACTTGATCTTTTTCTCTTACTGATTTTGCTCACAAAACTCTCTCTAGGAGTGTGATATGAAAAAGATAACTTTCCAAAAATGATTCCCGCACTTAGATATGCTGTTAAAAGTTAGTGGGAAATGAAGTGGAGAGAGTTGGTAAAAACTTCTCAAAACTGCCAAAAAGTGTTCCCGCCTGGAATCTCGTTCGAACAAGATATTCGTTCAAATGAAGTCTCGTTCGAACGACAATCTAACAATCTTCGAACGAAGTTCTAGTGTATTGAAAACTGAACTCATTAGAAATCTCGTTCGAACAAAATTTCGAACGAAGTTACAGGTGGGAAATCGTTGGTGGCAGGTTCGTTCGAACGACGAAAAATAAGAAAGTTTGGAAATTCTTATTTAAGCCCAGAAAACTTTATAAACTTTATTTAAAGTTTTAGTTAATTCTTTCTGAAAACAAAGCAGAATTTTAAATAAACTTAACACCCAATAAACATGTTCCAAGCTCCTATACATATATAAATGCATTCATACCTTGCGAGCATGGAACTACAGTTGATGACGTAGAAATGAGACACATAAACTCGGCATTTGATGAAGCTTTATACTCTTTGCCGCTACGTCTTCAACAAATTTTTCATAGGCTTGAATATATTACAATGAAATACTATCCTATGAATAAACGTTTTTGTCCGGAATTGAGCCAAAAATATATTAGGACTCAATCGAAGAAATGTGTCCTTACAAAACCAAAATACCAATAAAATCCTCCATAAACCCCTCTCCGCCAATCGGAATTAACTCACACTTCCCCGCATGGATCCGAAGACCCGATACTGCCTCAAAACCGATAAGGAAACTATTACTTGTTACATTTTTTGTTATATATACGTATTTAAAGCATGATTATAATATATGCTGGTATATATGTGTATGATTAAATAATGCTATCATTCAAGTGGAAAAAATAAGGATTTCATATGTTAGTATGGATTAAAAACGGGTTTGAAGGATGTCCAACTTTCAGGATATCCAACGGGTTTGAGGATATTTTAGTAAAACAAAACATGTTTCATATGAAGATATGGGTAAAATATGTGGTAAATATATCTCATGGGTATAGAGTTGAACTCTTTATGGGTTGAATATGAAAGTTACATGAATGTGTGCCAAATGAGTTTTATACATAAATTTATGGCACTAATAATTTTATAAAATATTCTACACAAAAAACTATGCTACTTTGTGTTAATATTGATTAAGAAACATGATTTAATGGCTAAAGTTGGCATGATGAATGTTGGGATCCGTGCATAAAAATGAGCAAAACTCAAAGTAATGAGTGAAATTAATGACTTTGCAAAGTGAAATTTAATGTTGGTAAACATAAGGTGTCTACCTAAAAAGTAATAAGTATGATGGAATTTTTAACAAATAGAAAAATTTGTTAAAAACAAGGAATTTCAAGTGGGTTTCCAAGTTTAAATTAAAATTGGAACCAAATGTGTGTTGTTTTGTAAAAAAATTACACTTGAATGATATTATTTTATAAATTCTGTGTTACATCATGTTGATAAAATTTTTGGTTATATTTAAGGGTTGTAGGACACCCAAACTAACATTTTATGCGTAAAACTATAACAAAATTCAATTGTTGTAATTTTGGACTCACTACTAATATATCAATATCGTGTTTAAGATGAAATTGTCATGTCAGTAATTTCAAGACAATGTTTGACCAATAATATAACTTTAAATTCAAAGAAGATATCAAAATTTTGTTAAAATTATGTTAGGGAGACTCGTTATACAAGAACTTGAAGTGTTGGAAATTACACACACTTACATTACGTCGAGTGATGATTATTATTCATGCTTGGTTTCTTACCCTTTGTCGATTACAAATAAAAAGGGGGAGAACATATTGAGGGAGAGTTTTATTTTTTTAAATCGTACTCGTCACGATATATTTTTTTTCATATGTGTAGGTCACTTCCACTTTGATGATGATCTCATGGATTACACAAGATGAAGACTTTGAGTTGAAGACAAAAATGTCGAACGTCTCGGTTTTGATTTTGGGAGGACATTAGTAGAACATTGTCTTAGGGGTTTCATTATAATTTGACTTTTGAATTCTGTTTTGTACCGAAATAACAAAAGTGGGTGATTTTTAATAGCAAGATTCTATAATTACTCATACCGTAGTTATTTTACCATATCCCGTCACAAACTCAACACTACATTCGCATTTGCTCCCTGAATCATTTGAAGGTATGTGTGTGACCCTACATCATTTCTGAAATTCAAGCCATTGGAATCATCATGAACATTCTATTGCAGGTATATGGTTTTAAGTTTTTGACTCAATCTTATGCAATTTCATTCTGGGATGTTTTTATTTTAAAATCAATGCACTTTTATATAATTTATTCTTTTTTTATTTCATTAAAATGAGACACGGATATCGTTCGAATGAGGGTCGATTTCATTAGAAGAAAATTCGTAAGTCGTTAGAACAAATATCTAGCGGGATTCTAATGACACCTACGTATTAAACAAAACCAAACTCGTTGGAAGCTCGTTCTAAGTACCTAGGCGTGTCCTTCAAACGAGATCAAACCTTGCTAGAACGAACCCTTATTTTTGTTCGAACGAAGCCCTATTTTCTTTCGAACGGGATAGGCTCCTCAAAAACTGTATTTTTCTATAAGAATGATTATTTTGGACTATTCTGAATATATATTTTGGCTTAAATCAATTGCAATATGTGCACTAAAATATTTTCTCTTTTTTTAAAAGAAACTCTTTTGTTTTCCAAATCATACTTCCCTTAATCAGATTTGTTGAATTTTGTCGAACTTCAATTTTCATACATTTCATCAAACCCTTGTAGATTATATTCTACTACTAAATTGTGTTGTTGAGATTCTACGGTTGAAGAAGAAATTATTAGGTAATCTTGAGGCCGATTGGTGGATACCGAGAGAGGAGTTGCTTCTTGGAAAAAAAAATGAAAGAAAATTCGAATTAAAATTGAATAATAAATTGATCATATTGTGCAATCAAACCTTTTCACCCCCTCTAGGTTTGTCTAGAGTTAACACCTTTTTTTTAACCATACACATTCAATTCTTAACTTTGCTTCAACAGGCAAATCAAATTTTATTCTTTTTGTTTAGCACTTCAAATATTCTTATGTGATTAATTTTTTTGTTTTTAATTTCTTGGTTTGGTTGTTTTACCTGTTTATTCTATTCGTAAGTCATGAACTTAATATTGATGACATAAGAGGACAAGGATATGATACTGCTCCTAAAATCAATGGATACGAAAGAATTTATTTTTTATTTTGAAAATAATAGAGAAAATGGAGTTGAATCGAACAAGATTGAAGCTAAGGATATTGCTATATATATGGAAATTATACACATTTCATGAAAAATTAAATATTTATTGGAACAATATTTTTATAAGAATTCAGGTGATGAGATTAGATAGTCACCTAAAGAATCGTTTATAGTTGATTGCTCTTTACATATAATAGATTATGATCTTATGTCACTTTAAAAAATATGGGGATACTTTTGGATTTTTGTTTGATTTGAACAACTTGAAATATTTAGATGATGATAATTTGAATCATTTTCTTTAATTTGAATGATTTTTTTTAATTTGGTTGATTTTTTCGTGCCCTATTTATTGGTTTGCCTAAAATATCAAAATGTCCCGGCATGTGCGGCAAACAATTAGGAATTTACCTCGAAATAATTGATTAGTCCTGAGCATTTGGGTCAACTGAACAATTGTACAAGTTTAACTCTCTCGCATGGGCTAAGACAACTCCCTTCTATCCCACCTGCCTCCTCCGCGTCCACCAAACCCTCCTACCCAGACAACTCACCCCGATTCCAACCTAGAAGACAAAAGATCCAATTTTCACGTCTCACCACCTGTAGTGGGGAACACGGTGCATCATCTTGAGGGTGCACACACCAGTTCATACCGTGATAAACTCATGGATACTACTAAGATATCATTTATACCTATGACAGGGACTGGACCCAACGAGCATGACATACATCAACCTAGGGTTGTGCATGCACTCTTCACTGCATGGGCCATGTAAGACAACCATGATGAAGATGACTCAGAAGACGTATTAGTGATTGATGAAATCCTCCCAGACAACACACATGTTGTTTCCATTTCAATCTTGGAACTGAAAATGCTCTGACATAAATGGAAAAGCACGCTTTTCATTAAGCTCCTTGGAAAATATTTACCATTTCAGCGCTTAGCGCTCCGACTATCGCGTGTATGGAAATTAAATGCGCATATTTACATCACAGGTATGGGAAATCAATTTTATTTAGTTAAAGCATCCTCTCCATAGGATTAGCTTACTATTTTGTAATGTGGAACCTGGTTTCTAGATGACCACTTCCTATCAGCTCAATGATGGCAGAAAAATTTCTGACCATCAATTGCTACGATTAATCGAATGAGTATGTGGATTCAAATATTAGAGTTACCGTTGGAATATAATCATACATGAGTGTTGTATTGTGTAGCAGTTTCCCTTGGTACAACATTAAAAATTGACATTCACACGGAATCAGTGGGATGTGCGCGGTACACTAGGTTGTGCGTTGACTTCGACATTATGAAACCACTTCCGAAAAAAATAAAAATTGGTCGCCTACTTTGTGATCTGGGGTATGAAATTAAAATGGATATTTTTTTTTCTTATGGGATCATTGGACACACTTGTACAAATTCCCACGACGAACTGGCCAGCCTATGGATGTTGGACAGGACACCAGAGCAAAAGAAAGTCAGAGGTAGGTTTTAGCCAACTAACCCATTAATATCTCCACTAATTGGTAGTTGAGTCATGTTAAAAGACTAAGTTAAATTTAAAAACAATGGGTTCAAAAAGAGTTAAAAAAACAAAATAATAAAGGGGTAAAAAATCTGGGCACTCAAGAGAAGCCCAAAGCCCCAAGGCCCAAGGCCCAATCAAAGACTATTAATGTTTAGTTTAACTCCTAGGGATTGAACCCATGATCGCAAGCACAAAATCCCAAAAACTTACCACTTGGCCACTTATCTCAAATCATTTATTAGAGAATTAAGGTAAAAGTCATGCTCCTTTCTATATTTGAATTTTTAGGACAATGCTTTCCAAGTTTATAAATCTAGTCCCCATGGTACAATAACATTTATTTCTGTGGTCTCTTTAGAGTTAGGAGTACATTTTTTTGGTCCGCGCGAGCGGCATCATTTTTCACCATTTTTCATGGTGTTTTTAGTACAGGGACTAAATTTATAAAATTATGTGGAGTGTCCTATTTTTATACAATTTGAGAATTATGAGGACATTTCCCCAAAAGCCCCATTTTTTATTTCATTCAATATAAATATATTTATATATATAATAATGCTCGTGTGCGGACTAGTTCGCATTTTAAGAATGCGGACCGTACATGTGTCACCTAACGGTGCGCCTAGAAATTATCGCCTAAATTATATGCACAATCTCTCTCTTTTCTGGGTTCACCGCCAGGTGACACATGTTCGGTCCGCATTCTTAAAATGTGAACTAGTCCGTACAAGGGCAGGATTGTATATATATATATATATATATATACACACACACAACACTCCAGTCTTTTGCTGATCTCCTGCTTCAATGCTTGAACCACAGCACCTTAAAGCATCCCTTGCTCATCCTCCACTGGGTACAAGCCCTGCATGAAGAAATCAGTGCACTTCACAAAAATAAAACTTGGACCTTAGTACCACACCAACCTCACATGCACTTAATTGGGTCCAAATGGATTTTCAAAATGAAGGTTAGCCCTGATGGTTCCATTGATCGCTCTAAAGCCCGGCTCGTATTTACACTATTTCTAGTTTTCTCTTGCCTACTTCTGATTTGTGTGCTCCTTCAGGAACCACTTTTTTCTTGTCAATAATCGCTTTCATTTCTTTGAGAGGAACATTATTTTTTATAAGCCTTTCTTGATTCTTTTCATTCTTGCGCGACAAATTTATCCTAACAATATATCTTTGTTTTTTGTTGTCATCATTTTTTTAGGCTTGATAAATAGAATTTAGATAATCTTAACCAAAATTTTATCTATCCCATGCCCGTGCAAATTTTTTAGGTTGTCCTAAATGTTGTCCATGTGGACCTGATAGTGTATCGAAATAACTAGAAGAAGAATTTAGGAAAGAGGGAAAAAAAACTTTGTTGCCAGGTTTCTATTTTTGTGGAAACAAATGGGTTGTTTTTAATGGGAAAACTGATTGTGGATATTTTGAAACATACTTGTAGTAGAAATGCAATGTAACACGATGCTTAAAACTCAAGCTAGGATAAAAAGAAATTTTACTTATCTGATTTGCTTGTCTTTTGTTTAATGTAAGAAAAAATGAAGAAAATGATTTGGCCGAGTTTTATAGGAATAGTCTAATATACCACTATTGGGACACAGAACATGTAAGAAACTACTAGAATTGACATTACAAAAGGACACAGTGTAGAAGAGATTCTAATGAATTTGTTGGTCAACGTATTAAGGGCTGATGGATAAAAATTTCTTATTTTTTTGTTATCATTATAAGATACACAATAATTTTATTATACAAATACTCTTTATATTATTAAATATAAAAAATATCCTTCTACCATTTTACTATCCAGTTGCCTTTTTATTTTTAGGACAAAGAACCTTTTTTTTATAAAAATAATTCTAATTTTAATTGATCTTAGTTAAAGTTGTTTATTTTTATAAGAAAGTGAGTTGTTAACATTTTCATTATATTTTTAGGACAAAACACTTTTTTTATAAAATTACTTTCTAGAACTATTCAATACAAAAAATATCATTTTACCATATAAAACTAAAATTGTTTTATAAGAATCATTTTGTTTATAACATGATGCTTGGAACCTAAGCAAGGATAAAAAAATTTCAACTTTTCTTACTGCTTCTCTTGTTGAACCTATGAGAAAAATCTACAAGTTGATTTGACTTCTTATATTTAATATTGATATAACTTCGTAAAAAAGTAAAAAATAAAATAAAATTAGGTGAATATTATCGTTGGTGCCTGTAAACGTCGCGAAAGAAACTTGATAGTTTTGAAATCATTTCATTTAAATTTTTTGTGTTGATTGTATATTTGCAGACTTTCATCGCATCAAGATCTAGTGTAATTGGATAAAATTGGAATGAGGTATGTAATTCTAGTTATTTTTACTATATTTGCCTAATTAATTTCTTTGTGTTTTTGATCTAGTGTGGTCATCACATCACCTAGTGTTTTCTTGTGCTAGAGATGTGGAAACCACCGTGGGACTGGTCGGGGGGAAAGTCGGTGTGGGGAATTATGCCTCACTATATTTTTTGGACAATTTGGAAGGAGAGAAATATGAGGTGTTTCTAAGGCGTAGAGATGCCTCCTACGAGACTGCGTTATATTTTCTTAAGCACTATAATCTGTTGGTACAAGGAGAGGATCATGTAACAACCCGAGGTCTTGGAGACAATGATTTATTTATTTTGGGAGAAATAAATATTATTTCTTGGAGAATAATTAAATTGGCAATTGAGGTCAAAATTTGGAGTCATTAGAAAGTACGTTGTATGTCAATTCTGAGGGTACCACTATTTCCGGAAGGGTCGAGAAAGTCGAAATGACTGTACTTGGGGCCTAATTAGGTTCCGAAATAATCTAAGCTCGTTTGACTCGAATTAAAGCTACCGGGTCATTTAAAGTGTGTATTATCATTTAAGGTTGTGTATCTTGGCATTTAAGGCTTATTAATCCTATGGGAGATTATTCTCCAAAGAGAGAAAGAGAAATAAAAAGAAAGAAAGAGAGAAGAAGAAATAGGAAGAGAGAAGGAGAAAAGAGAGAGAAAGTGGAGCTTTTCGGTCAATACGCGATCTCAAAGATGATTCAGACCCTACGAACCCGAGGCAAGTGATTAAACTTGATAAATAATTGTTGTGTACCATTTATTGCATGATTTGTGGATTAAATTTGTTGTTTTTAGGTTTAAATTGACAAAACCTAACTTTTGGGAAAACCTTAGATTTATAGGGTATAAATGGATTTAAGGTTAGAAATTAGTATATATGTGTTCTTGGATGAATATTAATGTTATATTTGTGACTGGGTTGGATCAAAATAGTTGGAAGATGATAAAAATGATTTTTTAGTATTTTGGGTTAAGAAGAAAATTACCCATTTCGTAGCTTGCTGCACTTACCGAATCGATTCGCCCCTTCCGAATCGATTCAGTCTATTGCAGAATCCCCAGGTCTTTAGGGCCGAATCGATTCTACCCTTGCGAATCGATTCGGTATGTAGAAGACTCTCAGGTCTATTGGACCGAATCGATTCGAATGGGCTGAATCGATTCGCTTTTGGGGCCGAATCGATTCGGAGGGGCCAAATCGATTCGAAAACATGGGATTTTTGGGGATGTTTTCCTAGGGAGAATTTCATCCCATTTTGTCCAAGGTTATCGATTGGGGACCTCTATAGGAGATATGTGGAGTATGTTTTGGAGACTTTTAGAGAGTTTCCCCTTTAAGAAATGATTGGAGTCATATTGACTAAATTTGAGGAATATTGATTAGATATTTTGGTATATTTTAAGTGGGGAAGCCCACCTTGATTTGGAGATTTTAGTTGGAGATAATAACTACAATTCATATGAGAGAATGAGAATAATTTAGAGATATCGGATCTTAGGATCCAATCCCAAATGTGATAACTTCAAAGGTTCATAAAATGAATTGAACCATAAAATGGATGGAGAATTATAAATGTAAATTGAGGTGCTTTAAGATAAAGAATATCCTTACTTAAAAAGAATTGAGAGACAATTCATATTAGAAGCGACATGTGATCTTCAATTGAGGAATTGCATAGTTTATGCCAAGTGGGGAAGATATGTGAGAAATGACGATTAGTGTATCAAGAGAGATATGTACTAAACAATGACATTAAATCTATTGCGCTTAAGAGTGTATAATGAATATGAAAATGATGTGACAGGTATACCTTATATGAAGGTATATCTTTATATGATTGTGATGATGTATGTATACCTTATATGATGGTATATATATATATATATATATATATATATATATAGTGAAGCAAACCCCCTCCTTGCTATCATTGGGAAGATGCGTACGTTGAGGGTGAGCATCCTGGCTCAAAGAACAGGGTGTGGATAGTATACCTTATATATATATATATATATATATATATATATATATATGATGGTATATATATATATATATATATATATATATATATATATATATATATATATATATATATATATATACCATCATATATATATATATAGTGAAGCAAACCCCCTCCTTGCTATCATTGGGAAGATGCGTACGTTGAGGGTGAGCATCCTGGCTCAAAGAACAGGGTGTGGATAGTCCCCAGGTCATAGTCGTCCATTGTGATTATTATGGGATATATACATGCATTATTTTGGGGGTGAGAAGTCGGGGGTATGTGACGTTCTCACTTGCTGGTTAGGAACTATGACCGCTTCTCGGACGTTGTGTGCGTGAGTTGATCACGAGGTGGGTGTCGTTGAACCCCACCAGGTGGCCCCAGTTTGCTACGTTTATGGGCTGCTGGATGATGATAGCATGTGAGCCTGTGTCCTCGAGTTATAGCTCGTTTGGATGGTTATTGATTGTGCTTGTACTTGGGTTTCGAGAGCTTAATGGACCTGAACGACCTACATTGCCAGGATAAGTGTATCAAGGGGTTCCTTGTTTGGATTTTGCCTCGGCGAGATGTCCCACGCACGAACCGCAATGTAATGTTGGAAATTGGGGAGAAGTTAGACCTTAATGCTCATAATTATATATATATCACCTATCCCGACAATTGACAGTACCAGGAGTAGTGTGACGGGGGGTTCCTTGTTTGGATTTCGCTTCGGCGAAACGTCCCACGCATGAAACGTCGTGTACTGTTGAGAATTGGTATTATTAATTAATTAAAATTGGATAAAAACTTGGGTTACATGCATCATGCATTGAGGGAATAATGAACCTCGAGGATCGATACGGTCAGGAGTAGTGTAACGGGGGGGGGGGGGGGGGGGGGTTCCTTGTTTGGATTTCGCTTCGGCGAGACTTCCCACGCATGAAACGCAGTGCCGTGTTGAGAATCAGGAGGAGTTTAGTCCTCAACTCTTGATGCTAGTAACTCATATAAAAAAATATATACACTGTTTATATGCCAAATGAGGGCATAACTAGACTATATGAAATTCTAGTAAATGAGAATGTTGATGTATTGTGATAATGTGGTTGATTATGCAACCTTATATGTTCAATAAATTAACAAACATAATGAGAACTATGACACATTAAATGTAAAGAAATGTTTTAGATGGGAATATAGATAAGTGTAGATTTCGAGATAAGTTAGATTTATTTGCCTGATAGAATAATCTAATATTTATTTTGGGATCTAGTTAGATTTATTTGCCTAATTACATTTGGGCATACATTTGGAGATCACGTGCATACGTCTAGTTGCGCACTTTAGTTGAGGGGTGAGTTAGATTTTAAAGGAGAGTTCGATTCCACCTTAATCATGCAATAATGCATTTATAATTATTATGCATTTTAATACACTTTCTATAAAATGTTTTTCAACTCGGGCTCTGAGCCGTTTATATTTTCTCCTCCATGTATACATTGTATCACATTAGGTGTTCCTCCGCAAGGACACCATTGATGTTCATCCTTCTAGTGTATTCGTGGAGCTGTGGCAGTAGCGGACTGTTGCAGCACTTTGCTTTAGCCGATTCCTATCTACTGTACATCTAGATTAGGATTCATTTTGTACATTGAGTTTGGACTGAAGTGTTGTAGATAAACACTTTTATATTTCATTTCTTAGATTATTGTATTGTCTTTGACCCGACAGCTTATTTGGGTATTTCAGTGTTGAGATTTTATTGTACATGTATTGTACTCTTTCTTATTACTGGAGTTTGCACATATCACTCATCATAGTTAGATGTGTATGGTTGGTTATGGGTGCATTGTTGGTTTTGTTGTTATTGTTAAACAAAAGTTTTAAATTTTTTTGCTAATTCTCTTTTAATAGTTTTGGGTAGTTAGCCTTATATTATTAGTATTGTCAGTTGATATTGAGACCGTACGATCTGAGATACCTGATTTAATATAGTATAGGGCTGTCCACCCGTTATTATTTTGAGCGGGTTGTCACATATGGTATCAGAGCATCAGGTTCTAGTGCCTTTAGGATCTGTGTGCATTACTGCGATCTTCCGTAAGCGTTCTTGACGTAGAGCCTTATTATTAGGACGGTTACATTCTTACGTCCATATTCTTCTGTGATATGAAAATATTTGAAAGGTGTTCTAATACAATTGTTCTTGTTTCAGATGCCACCAAAGGGAGGTCGTTCAGGCAGGGCAAATAATGGGGATGACAAGGTACGACCCCAAATTCCTTAAAGGAATGTGACTACCGATGATGTTGCCAATATTTTGGCACAAGCAGTAACTGCTGCCATTTCTACGATGGCGCAGCAATCTGCCGTTCGAGCAGCCCAACCCCATTTAGGATTGTCTTTATGGGAGGGAGTGAAGGAAGAGTTTAGTAAGGGGCATCCTCCCGAGTTTGCAGGGGGAGTTGATGCAATGGCTGCAAGTCAATGGAAGAATAGTATTCAAAGGCACCTCCGTATAGTTAAGTGTAGTGAGATGCAGAAGAAATTTTTAGCCACCTTTAAGTTATCGGGTGCAGCTCTTCAATGGTGGGAGTCTGCCACCACATCTGAACAGAGAGATATTTTACCTATAATAGATTTTTGGGAACTTTTCGATCGAAGGTATTTTCCTTCCCCTACTCAGGATACAAAATTTTTCAGGGTAATAGAATGGTGGCAGAATATGAGGAAGATTTTTCTAGATGGGTGAAATTAGTACCTGATGAGGTAAATACGGAAGAGAAGCGTATATCGAAGTTTGTTCGAGGTTTAGATTGGAAAATCCGACAACATTTTGTAGAGAGTCCTAAGTTAGTGACTTTCGTCGAGGTAGTGAATGCGTCACTATTAAAGTGTCATGAATATCATCTTCGTTCGCAAGAGGGTAAGAACTTTGGAGATTCGAGTTCATCAAGTAACTTTGGCAAAGAGAGTGCTAGTAATGCGAGTGGGCAGAAAGGATTTATGGGTAAGTGTTTCTTTTGTAATGAAACAGGTCATAAAAAGAGAGATTGTCCTAAAAGAGGTAAAAGACCACAGTTTGATCAGATTTTGGAAGTGCAACCCCTACAACAGATTCGAGGTCATTTTCGACTGGGGGACTATGTTTGGGAGCCCATTGATGAGGATGGGCAGTAGGACTAGAGATGAATGATGTAAGTTAATTTTCCTTTATAAATAGGATAATTACTAAAATGAGTTTTGGAAATGTCTTATGGGAAAGAGTGATGAGAGGGTGGTTCTATAGCCCTATTATGTATGTGATGACCCCAAGGGGGAAAATTTTGAGCAAGATAGGCTCTTATGTTATTATCTCTTGTAAAAGAATAGATAATTTTGTAATGCGCTAAAAAAGAGCTATAAACTTTATGGTGAATGTCAAAATGGTTATGGGTGATAAGTAGTCATGATAAAGCTACTTCTTTTATATAGTCATGACAAAATTATATAATTTTTGTATTCTTATTATGGATGGGCCTTATAAATGGCAAAATACTGAAATGATGTAAGATGTTGTTTTTGATAAAAGTTTAGATTGTGGATTGATGGACGCAGGAAAATGTAGCTCATAATTATGCTAATTTTTGTGAGCTACATATTGTTATATATATTATGATTGTTAAGACCTTTTGTGGGTCATAAGGCATTTTATATTATATTATATTATATAAACCGTTTTCAAAATAAACTATTTTTAAAATAAAACTTTTTATCGGCCTTCGGGCCCTTTCAAAATGATTTTTATAAAATTAAATTTTCTAAACTCTATTCCGTATTTGACAAACTCTCAATCCCCGACGTCGCCTCATAGTAGTGTATTGGGAGGGTTCCTTGTTTGGATTTCGCTTTTGCGAGACGTCCCCCGCACGAAAGTGGCGAATGTTAGGAATTGAGAGGAGTTATTTCTTTGGACCATTCAAAAATTTTCTTCTATTAAAATGTTAGTATTATTTATATCTATGGAATTGTGGCATATTGGAGGCAAATAAAGCCTCATTGTGGTTGTTGTGAGCATAAAGATCAAATATAAAGGGTGTATGGGCGGCCTAGTTGTGCAAATTGGTTTTATGAGACTCAAAATTCACTTAACTTTAAACCAAGGGTGGAATAATACTTCCCACAAAGTTTAAGCTTGTGAGACGCACAAACGATGGGTCCATGCTTCAATATCATTACCCTCCATTCCTGGCAGAGAATTATTCATTAAATCTACCCTCGAGCTTAACAACATGGGATCAAGAGCAAAATTCAACTTATCCTTTCAACTCCCCACGAATTAAGTTACCAATGTAACACTCTATTTAAGAAAGGTCTCGTCCTCTTTGGCCTAAACTTTCTAAATAACTCGAAATTCCATACTTCTCGTTCCTAGGGACCTAATCCCCCTTAGAGTTAACTCACGACCCATTCGTGGTTAACTCCTTATAGCCTTCCTAAATCAACGCCACATGCCCTAAAGGCCTTACATCCTAATAATCCTAAAGCCAATATATATATATATATATCCTTTCTAAATAACAGACGTATAATAATATTAAGTAGATCCCTAGTGCCTACGACCTTCCTCAACTCCCGACATTAGCTTGGTTTCATGCGTGGGACGTCTCGCCGAAGCGAAATCCAAACAAGGAACCCTCCCGTTACACTACTACCTCGCATCGTCGGTCATCAAGATATGACGGTCTAAGACACATGATCGGGACCGGTAAAACTCTAATTTACAACCCTACTAACAAGATTTTACTTCTATTTTTTACCATTCAAATAATCAAAGATTTCAATTAATGGGACATTTACTTTCTATAAAGTCTTACAAATCTCTATATACTATAAAATGTAAAACAAGACATTTATGAGCATTTAAGACTCTTCCTCATTGAGAGTGTCCACGTGGTACTCTATATCTCTATATAATAATGCTTTACAAGACTTTAATGTTTCCTTTTTTTAAGGTGTGCACGTAAGATGACTACAATTCACAATTCTTTTGCATCATTTAAAGCACCTACTCAGCTTTTCACCTTCTTTTTGACTCTTTGAAATCACCGACGCTTCATTCTGCCCTTCTCTCTCTCTATTTAAGATTTTCGCCTCTCTCTCTTTCTCTACGTCCACCTTGTAAGCTTGATGGGTGGGTAATGGTTATATCATTTCTTACAATCTCGGGTCTGAAAATCGTTCATCTCCTTGCCTCTTTCATAACTTTCCGGAAAATAAAAAACAAAGACCCACTTAGCTTTCTTTCTTATCCACCCACATGTTAGCTAGCGAGAGAGAGACATGGGCCTACTACGTGGAGTCTGAATTTCGGTTCCTCTGACATCAGCGGCCTGCAAGTTTGAGTTTCACTACAACAGAAAAGTGAAACCAAATTGCGACAACCCAACAGATATAATCGCAACAAATGGATTTGAAATCACATAAACTAAGAACCAAAAGGGATCCGAAATCTATTTTTTTTGTTTTGGTTTGGTTCTATTTTCATTTAACATACCAAAATTGTTTGAGTTTTTATTTTAATTTTATATTTTCTTCGACGATGGTGTTGGTTTGATTTTTAGCTTCGGTGGTTTGATTTTCTAACAAATATCGCTTTTTTGCTTCGGCGATGGCAACAAAAGGTTGCATCCAAGTCGGGGCCCAAGCTGGATGTTGGGGTGGCTGAGATGAGGGAAGAGAAAATAAGGTAGTGAGGTGGGGGTGTTGAAGGAGAGAGAAGGGGTTGCCAGGGAGTGGGGGTGGGATAAGTTGCGAGGTTGAGTGAAAGTTTCACTTAAATTTAATATGTATTCCCTTTTTATTTTTGGATCAAATACTAAAAAGTCCTTCAAATATTTTTTAATACAGACTTAGTTCAAACCATTTATTTTGTACCAAAAAGTCCCTTATTCTCTTATCTTTAAAGTTCCGCGCCAGCGTCATGATAAAATGTTTTTGGCATGGTGAAAGACTTTTTGGCACAAAATAAAAAGACTTGGATTAAACGTGTATTAAAAAAAGTCTGAGTGACTATTTGGTATATGCCCCTTTATTTTTTAGGTTTTAAAGAATTTTAGGAATTTTATATTATTTTAATTCAAAATTACATGTGGTAAGTAATTATAGTTAACGGATTTACTAACATTTTTGGACAGAGTCTAATTTTAAAAAATTATATTTAAGTCAAATCGAAGATTAGTAATGTATTAAAGTAAAAAAATATTTTTTTTAAAAAGTGAACAATTAAAGATGAAAGAAAATTTTAAGTAAATATAATTTAAATTTATCAAGAAACTAAAAAATACAAAACCCAAAATAAATTTAACAATGAAAATATTTGTCTTCGATATATCTTCTTTTTAATTTCACGTTGCGGCTAAGGATAACTCATCGCTGTTAATTCGTTGAAGTTTTGATACAAATATATGTCACATGGTTCCAAATATGGTGAATTTTTGTCGTTTTTTAATCATGTGGATACAATGTTTTTAGCTTTATATGTTCTCGGTCTGATTTTTTTTTTGTCTAGACCACAGGTTCCCCACGTTTTTTGGCTTGGGACTAATCCTGTTCGAGCCGGGTAGGACCACAAGGGCGGCAAAGCTCTCCCTCCCAAATTTTAAAACAGCTGCATTCCCAAGGCTCGAACCTGAGACCTTGGTTAAGCTAGGACAACCCCTTACCAGCTGACCTATGTGATGGGGGTCTCGGTCTGATATTTACATTTTTTAGTTCTCTGTTTCAAATGATCTCATCGCTTTGTACCTTCGTGTTCTGCTTTTTAATCAAGCTATTTTCTTTATTGTTTGCTTCTGCTTTTCTATTGTTCCTCTTTTATATTGCATGCTGAAAATTAGAAGTTTTTTTTTTATATTTTTAACTAGAAACACTTCCCCCACCCCCCCTTTTGGGACCTTTTAGTAAGACTGTATTTTACTTTGATTTTTCAGCAACAAAAATTTTCGAGGAAGAGTGTAGAATTTTTTTTTTAATGTTAAAAATGGAGTTGAAAAAGAGGAGTTTTATGGTGAGATATATTTTCACTTTTCCCATTTTATGTTGAATCAAATTCTAGCTTCTTATCAAGTCATTCATTTATATTTCCCTCTTTTTTCAAATTTTGCTATAAAAAATAATTACTTTTCAGTTTTTTCCAACCTTATAATCGAACGACCTGAATATTGAGTTGACAATTCAAAACTGGGGTCGTATGATTCAGTTTCAATAGTGTTTGTAATTGTAATACCATTAATGCTTCATAGACGGTCTAAGTAGCTCATCGCATATCTATTATTGGTTGATAAACCTAACAAAAACACGCATCCGATCTCCAAAATTAGGCAACATCTGAGCTCTGACCAAATCAGCGTACAACCCAAATTGCCACTAAGGCTACTACACCGACTTATGTGGCTTCACACCTTCATAATTTTTTTAAGGCCATAATATGAGATAAAATAGAAGAAGATAAAGATTGGAAGAGGTAGATAGATGAAAGGGCGGTACAAATAGAGAAGATGGGGGATATTTAATATGATAGAGAGGGATGAAAAACTATGGAGAAGGATGGGAAGAGATTTTTCAAGACAATCAAAGGGCTGAAAGAGAGTAGATAACCTTAAAAATGATGATAAATTAATTGGGATGAGAAATGTATTGAAAGCAAACCATCACGTGGACATTTCTTTTAGTTTTAGTTTAAAATATTAAAAATTTGAGAAGATTTACTACAAATCAGTTAAAAAATTATCTTATTTCTCTTACAACTTGATAATATGGTTAATCTACAAATTAACTCAGTTGTTTTTTAGTTATTGGAAGAAAAAAGACCTACAAATGTTAAGGGATGTGATAATTAGAATTTCTTTTGATAAACTCACTTTTACTTAATTTTTGTCATTTCAAATAAAATATATTTGAATAAATTTCTATTATACCTCTATTTTAACTGTGTCGTTGGCACGGGCACCCATTAGATATGTTTTTTACTAATATTATTTTTATAACTAATAATTGTATTTGTAATTGATTAAGTTGTTTTTGTAATTAATAAATATATTTTATTCTTTTGTTTTGAAATTTATTTTAATTTGAAATATTATCAAAATATCTATGCGTGATAACTTTGCCACGATTTCTTTTTAGACAATCTTGAAATAAATAATAATTACGTGCCAATTTTGAAAATATTATGTTATTTTAAAAAAACTATTGAGTTAAGAAATGCCAATAAAAAATCTGAAACATAGAGGTTAGTAAAGCCAGGAGGGGTGAGTATATAGACAAGTATATACTTAGGACTTCTCTTAAACGGATAGAAAAGTGAACACAAATTTCATTCTATCAGTTCGGCATATTTACATTGTCTTCTTTAAATGTTGCTTGCAATACCGTATGAGCCGCGCATCGCGCGGGTTTTCAACTAGTATCTATCTCATTGTATAAACATGTCCTTCTTATCAAGGCATACTCCAGAAGTCTCAAGTTGACTTCATATCTCAATCTCCCTCACATCAATCAGCGGAGAGAACTATATACAGTGCATCTATCTTGCACTTTAATAGCCATTAATCACTCAACTACGTGATTCTTGGCTAAACTTTCCAATCAAACTTCTAACAATAGGGTAAAATAAAATAAAAGAAAGAGAAAAGAGAAATCCAAAAAAGGAACCCCTCCAACACATGCCCACTTAACTAGTTTGTCGTGGAGATAAAGCATAACAAACAAAAACAAAGTAAACAAACAATCAAACACTCAAACAAGAAAACTAAACAAACAATGAAAGTCTCCTACCTACCTCGATCCACCTCTATAAAGTCTCAACCTGTATCCAGGAGAGATATTATAGAACAACTAGTTCCATTTTGAAACTAGAAGTAAGATAGCCTTGCAATTTATTTGCTTTCTATCACCCCAGTCAAGCCAAAATATCTTTACTCGCATATTATACATAATACAAGTAATACATAACACACATAATACTCTTAAAAAGTATCATCACTCGCCTTATAACGAGTGAAGGAAAAGATAGAACTTCCATACCATGGAAGTCATATAATTACTCTGTTTTCAGTAGTGTCGATACTATTACATGCTCGATATACACACCCGAATCGAGAGCAAACACAATACTACTCTATCTTCTTGTGGGGGATGCACCACCCACTACAAAGGTGGGATTCCCACCAACATTCTTGGTAATCACTCCGGGTTAATACTAATGGTTCTAAGACACCATACTTGAGTCTTATCTGAACCAAGTCACTTCCATCATCACCCCGACTAGACACTTTATCTTTGCCCTTGTCCTCCAACCAACAGAATCAAAATGAGTGGTTCTACACTCCATATCATAGCCATTGTTCCGACCTTGGCTGAAAAAAATTGCCCACGCAGTCCCCTTTTCGTCTTTAACAAAAGAGAGCACGCTACCGGCCTCCCCTTCTTTAATTCATTGAATCCTCCCCGGGCGGATATCCACCAAAGGGGTTTCATGAACGCTGCTCCTTCACAAGTGTTAACGACACTTATTCTGGAACCTATCATTTCACTGAGGTGCTCCTTCTTCCTTATACCTATCATATTTTGGTCCACAGTCTCCCTAACCGTACAATTATTTATTCACTATCGGCCTTTGATCGAACCTCGTGTGAACATTTAACAATCCACCTTCTCATCAGTCCAATTATCCCCAGAGAAACTCGCTGTTGCAAGTGTCCACCGAGGTTTTCCATGTGAAAAATTTCCTGTACTCACAATTATTGCGACTACGTTCCCACCATTTCAACACCACTCCTTCGAGTGAAGGATTTTCCTCCATCTTTTTCATCTGGGCACTTCCATACCCCTCTCTAGGCCAAAGCTCCTGGATCTTATGCATCCTCCAAATGAGGATGCATCTCTTCCATCTTACTTCAACCTGTGGCCCTTACCATGGGCTCCTCTCCACTTCAATGAAACATCGCTTGTAATCCCAAGATTAATACCACTCTCTGCTTCTAGCGGTACTTAAAAAACTATGTCTACTGTAATCAGTAGTTGCAGTAGCAAGATAAAGAAATGCAACAAAAGGGAGCGACCACCAAAGCAGTCCTCATCCTCAACCAGAACTACAGCTCTTAGTACTACCATCTAATGATGCCTTCACAACGACCTTCCCTGGCGCCCTTCTTCAATCGACCTACGGATCTCACACGAATGTGCAAAAAATTCTATGGGTTCTATCGCATGGCAAAAGAACAGAATCTCACAAGAAAATCAACGATCTTAATCCTAAGGCTCTATGTCAAATCAAAAGCAATGTTGAAAACATAATGCATCCACGTAGATTCCCAAGGACTCTAGAACCTGATGCTCTGATACCATCTGTGACAACTCGCTCACCAAAATATGGGGTGGCCAGCCCGATACTCCAATTTAACAGGAATCATGGATGGAATCATTCTCAGCATCACAACAAAAGAAGAAGTAGATAGGATAACCACTCAATATTTCAGAAAAATGGATTGCCAAAAAATTTGTTTTTATAATTTAAAGAAAGAAATTAAACAACCCAATACTGAAAAGAAAGTGGGAACCCCTAGATTATATAGTATAATAATGACGAGTAAACAAGAAGAGGATCGAACATGATGTCGGTCAACAGACTCATAAAATAATACTAAACAAGTTTAATAATTTACATAATACATTACATTAAACAGTTACAAAGGCTTGGGCCTCACGCCCGAGTAATGACCTGATCTTAACTAGAGTGCAAGAATGCCAATGTCTATAGCAATATGTCCCGTAATACCCGCAAAGCATCACGGCTTGCCGAAAACATCGGAATAGGAAAGTCAGAACAGGCGTCCTTGCGGTGGAGCCACCTGAACGGATACAAGATGCATGAACAACAAGAAATATGAACGGGTCAGGGCCCAGTTTTATATGATCACTAGATGAATAAAAAGTATAACAGTTATGAACAGATATGCTCAAAGTTTAACTACATAGTTTTAAAGCATTAACTAAGGGAATCAAATGGTCATATAATTAACTTTAAACTATGCATAAGAATATTATTAACATTAATTAAAAACTTCCATCATTTTGTACTGTTTCATTTCATTATTATGTCCCTTATCAGGAACTCATAATCATAATTTTTTATGCTCTTACTGGCATTCCATTCCTTATCATGAATATAATCATCATCAAATGCTCTTTGTGGCATTTTTATTGTGCTCTTTATGGCACTTCTCATACATCAAGTCCCACTTGATTAAGAATTGTTATATTCATATCCATATAATGATTCTAAGACCGCCCCTACGAGTTTCCCCACTGGGCGCGCCCCTAAATGACCATCATCTTCCAGGGCCTATCAAACAAGACAACTTGGGCATCTATAATGCAAGACGTTGGGAAGCGTCCATATGTCTGCAGGAGAGTAAAGACGACACCTGGAATCTCCTCACCAGCGCATAAAACACAACATAATCGCTCATATGGCCTAGGACTATATCCACCCTGCTTTGATTAGCCAGGGGGCATCACCAAGCGCGCGAACTTCCCTTATGATGTCATTTAGAGAGGTGTGTTTAAGTAAATTAGCATTTACCGTATACATGATTAAGTAAATTATCATTTACTATAATCGTTACCATTCCATTTTGTTTTCATTTCCATTTTACATATGTATGTTTTATTTGTATGAAACCATAATCTTTAATATAATCCCAATTATATCCGGAGCCATAGGTACTCTACATCGTCATTACACCATCGAAGAAGTGAATAACTCTTAATTTTCTCCAAACATTTTAGGGTGTCATCATAAATCACCCCAGAATAACATACCTCAATGAAAGAGTAAGCTTAGATTTTCTCTCCCAAGATTCGTTTGTGGTATTATTATAAACCACCAACACTAACGTAGCTCAATCGAGCTCCTAAAGTCTCCCAAACATAACACTACAATCTCCTAGTCTCATCATAATCAACTAAAAGAAAAGAATGCCTTAACTTTAATTGCCATACCCACAAAACTACCCCATACAAATCCTTTCTATCCTAGGGTTGTTACACAACTCATCTAAGACTCTAAAATTCTAAGTTTACTTTATACAATAAGGTCTCTAAATCCTAAGACTAACGAAAAAGAATTGAAATTGAGTTAGAAAATTAACTCAAAATTGCAGCACTACCGAATCAATTCGCCCTGGCCGATTCGGACAAGAAAGCGAATCGATTCGGACAAGAAAGCGAATCGATTCGAACCAGCCAAATCGATTCGGATGGATAAACCTGACATTTTGCAACTTACCGAATCGATTCTAGCCATCCGAATCAATTCGGACCCTTCAGACTTGGACACTGCCCCTCTAGCGAATCGATTCAGCTAGGCCGAATCGATTATCCCCTGCGAATTTGCTAAGTATGGTTTTAAGGGTTATGAACCCTAACTTCCCCAAACCTCCAATCTCTTCCATTTTAAACATACCCAACAACATTTATCTACCCAAAATCATCCAAATATGATTTCTAACTACTATAATCCATAATTTCATCATCATAATTAAGATTAGGCTTTAATTCCCATAAATTCCATTTTTGATCCATAAATGTAAATACACAACTATCACACAAATTATTCATCTTAAACCATATATTAGCAAGTAGAAAACTTGCCTTGGAGTAGGAATCTCAGATTTCTTTGTAGAAGAAGTAATCCCAAATCTTCAATCTCCATTTTTCTCTTCTTTCTCTTCTTTTCTCCCAAGCTTTCTTCCTCTCTCTTTCTCTCCTTTTCTCTCTATGTTTAAGACACATAATAGGGAAATTAGGGGATTTAGAAGACTAAAATAGGGGCTTATTGCAAGTCTCCCAATTAAGTGGTTAATACCACATTAAAATGACTCCTAAATACGCATTTAAGTTAAAACCAGGTAAAAGTGCCCGAAACCTAAAAATACAATATGGCACTTATTTCGACTATCTCGCACGTTCCGGGACTAACTACGCCCTCTAATATGGCATCCATCAATTTTTATAAATTATGTCAAGTTCCGGTTTCATTTAAACCACAGTGTCATTTAATGCACATGACACTATAAGCTATAACGTGATGATATTTACTTACACATACAGTAAATATGCAAAAATCAAGTAATTATTAACTTTCGACTCATAAGATTAATATTTACTCCAGTTTCAACATTTTATATAATTACCTCATGCGGTAAAATTAATATAAAATTAGCCTCCTAAAAACGAGGGTTGTTACATTCTCATTTTCTAGTTTTCTTTTACCTGCTGCTGATTTGTGTACTCCATGACGAACCTCTTTTTTCTTCTACATAATAACTTTCTTTTCTTTGCGCGGAACATTACTTTTTATAAGCCTTTCTTGGTTTTCTTCTCTCTTATTCGGAAACTTTATCCTAACAATATATCTTTGTTTTTTGGGGTCTTCATCTTTTCTACCACAGTCATTCAACTTGGACCCACATGGTTTCTTAGGCCCTATGAATAGAATTTCGAGAATCTTAATTAAATTTCCATCTATCCCATGCCCATGAAAATTTTTTAGACTGCCAGAAATGCCGTCCATGTGGACGTGATAGTATATTTAAATCACTGGAAGAAAAGCTTAGAATAAAAACAAATTACTTTGTTGCAAGGTTTTTATTCTTGTGAAAACAGATGGGCTGTTTTTATAGGAAAAGTGATTGTGGATATTACGAAACGTACTTGTACTAGGAATGCAATGTAACATGATGCTTAAAACTCAAGCTAGCATAACAAAAATTTCTACTTATCTGATTTCCTTGTCTTTCGTTCAACGTACGAAAAAACCCAGAAAATGATTGGGCCGAAGTGTTATAGGAATAGACTACTGGTGGCGCCACTAAACATTGTGTAAGAAGCTACTTAGAATTGACATTATAAAATGACCCACTATGGAAGAGGTTCGAATAAACATGCGGGTCTTTACATTTTAAGGGTTAAAAAAAAAAAAAAAATGACTTTGTTAACATTTTCATTATTCAACATTAAAACTATTCTGCTACAAATTTAAAATATAATTCATTTTTTATGATCCTTATTTTTGGGACAATTAATTTTTCTTTTTTAAAAATAATCTCTATTTTAATTTATTTTAATTTATTTTAATTGAAATTATTTATTTTTTTTAAAAAATAAACATTTTCATATTTTCATTATATCTTTAAGATACACAACACTTTTGTTATAAAATTAATTACCAAAATTATTCTATACAAAAAATATTAGTTTACAATCTCAAAATATCATTATTTTATAAAAATATATTTTTTATTTGACACGATGATGGAAACCTATAATACGATAAAGCTTTTTCAACTTATCTGATTGCTTCTCCGGTTAAACCTAAAATAAAACCTAGAAGTTGATTGACTTGTTATATTTAATTTTGATCATAAAGTGTGGAAAAGGTTAAAAAAAATGAGTGAAATGTTATAGTTTTGACATGATTTGATTTAAGAACTCGTTAAAAATTTAACTAGTTAAGTTTTAAAAGGAAGGTAGTCTCACACTAATTCTTATTTGGGCAGGTTGTGATTACAATGATAACATATAACTTTGATTGTATAGTTTTGATTAGGGGTGAAAATTTGTACTTTTGCACTACAAGAAAAATACCTTTTTATGACGCTCGAAAAAATAATTTAAAGACATTTATTACAAAAATGTCATTTAAAGGTTAATGCTATTATTAATATGACATTTCTAATATAAAATGTCATTTTATACATATTAGTATTGTTTTTTTATGACAGTTTAAATATAAAAATCACATTTGATTATAGATATTATCACATTTTTTTAAGAATTTCTTAGCTAAATATACATATTATGACCCTTTTTTCCTCCCACAAGATTTAGAAGCGCGTTTTTCCCTCTAAATGTTTTTTTCCATTTTACCCACTCCCTCCAAACATTTGGTTTTACTCGCGCATGACCCTCCTCTCCATTCTCATCACGACTCTCCTCTCCATTCTCAGGTAGGTTGTCTCTCTCATTCGTTCCCTCTCGTCATAAAAAATCGAGGCTCAAGAAATCGAAACAAGGTATGAATGCAAGTCTGGTTCGATGAGTTGAAAACCTTGGTAGATTCGAAGTCCTTACACCATTCTACATCCCATTTCTCATTGATAGGGTGGAGAAGCTTCAATGCCAGAGGATCGGGTGTGACGCCAAGTTCACGGAGGACGATAACCCTAAAGGCTCCTATACATATCACGATTCGGTCAGTGCGTTCATTAATCGCAATATTTTAATCATTTTTCTCAATATAACCCATCATTGTCGTTTAAATAACCTTCTGTTTCTTGTCCTGGGTTTTGTAATGTTGAGTAGTAGTTAAAAAAAACACCACTAGGGTTGAAAGTCAATATGGAGCCCTAAGCCCTTGATCTTAATTATTGTACACATTAAAATTGTTGTGTAATTGACGCAACAATTCTAATTGTATACAAATATTATATTGGTTTCCATCTAGTGTTTGAAGCCCTTATACTCTTGACTCACTTGAGTCTATATTCTATAATTTCTCATCTAGTTTCGAAATTGTAACGAAATTATGTCCATCCTAGAAACCAAAGAACCTCAGAGCTTGCATTTCTATTTCATCTTTGATTGAAGGGATCTAGACCTAATTACCAACACTCACACATAGTAGAATGAATCATTTACATGCCATATTGCAAATTAGTGTGTGTACATATGTTGAGTGTGTTTAAATCCCCAATATTGTTATTTAAATATTTTTTGGGATTTTTTAAAATATTTTAAAAATATGGTTTTATTAATAAAACTTGGATTTAAAAGGTTATGGGGTAAATATGCTAATTTAGAATGTTGGTTTAACTGTCTAAAGTTGGTTTGGGTAGAAACCAAAAGCGACAGAGACTTCAGGGTTTACTTTGTAATTATTTTAGATGCGCGTTTTATCTCGTGTTATTGGCCAACATTTGTTACCCTTTGATTGGTGGGAAGTGTGTTTCTTTATACAGAGTATAACAACGCCCGTCTTCAACCCTTGGATCGTTTGTGATCAACGACCTACATGCGCTCCTTTATAATCCCTGTGAATCCCTTTTTATCCAATCAGGTGAGTTTTAATCACCGCATATTGTGAGCCTTTGGATTAAAGTTAATCCATCTTAACTCAATCTGGACCCTTGATTTTGGCCCTCGTTCTCGAACCTTCTTAGCCTCCTATAAAAGGAGCCCTTTACTCAGCTTTCTGAGACTTTTGCCATTTCGTCCTTTGAGAGAAAAGAAAGAGAGAAGAGAGAGAAGAGAGAGAGAAAAGAGAAACCAAAAGAGAGAGAAAGAGTTAGAAACCCTAACCCTAACCCTAAATCGTCTACACAGTTCAAACCAAATACAAACCTTCAAACCTATATACTTTACCAAACATAACCTTGAGTGTTTGAGTGCTTTGAAAGATGATTTGAGAGTTGGTTTGTTGTTGTAACCTTTTCTTCTTTAGATCTTGTTTCCAACTTAATCATTTTCTTAGATCTGTTGTTCTTATATATAGAAATTTCCAGATCTGATTTTTTCATGATATATTACACTTAGTTTGCATGTTTGTTTCTCAGCTTGAGAAATATTTTGTTGATTTGTTTTCTATAAATGTTTTTAACTTTGAAATCAACAAAAATGTTTTCTGTTTCTAGTTCTCTTAAAACTAAACCGTTGACCTAGTTTGGAATCACACTTGGAGGTTTTCAATCTCAAAAATCTTTTCAAAACTCTGAGATTGATTAAGATCTTTACTGTCTTCTAAGAAAGATATTCGTGGATTCTGGGATTGATTAAAAGGTCAAAAAGGTTCAAAGTTTTGTGAGAAGAGAGAAAAAGAAAATCATTGCATATATCCTTATATGTAATTTTCTAGGACTGTTTGTACTTAATAAGTGTGAGTGTGTGCATGCATGTGTTAGAGAGCACCTCCACAAACACTTTCACACTCCAACACAAAAAGTGTTGGTAATAAGATCTTGAGAAAAAGAGTGGACGTAAAGAGCTTGAACAAATTGGAGTTAACAAACTGAGCTGACAACATCAATAATCATAACTGCAGAGAAGTTATAAGGACACCAGAGGGTACATTCCTAAACTTATATAGGTCTGACTTGTATGCATGTTTGTTATATAGTTTGTAACTGTTAAATTTATTTATAGTGGATTTTTGTTTTGCTCCGTAGAGGGAGTCGTGGATGTTTCCTCAATTGGTGAGGTTTTACCACGTAAAAATCTTGTACTTAATCTTCCTACATCTTCTCATATCATTCTTGGTTGTGCTGGGTTTTAAAGTTTGTTTAAAATAGTTTTATAAACCTATTAGTAAAATCTTGAATAGATCTCGTACATACTGTTTTGTTAAACACATCTTGTGTTCAAATAGTTTTGGTTTTTCAAGAAAAGAGTTTCCTCAAAAAATAGCTCAGAGTTACTTAAATACTTTATTTTTAATAAACGTCTTGAGTAACAGAATTTAAATTGGTATCAGAGCTTGGTAAACTTCTTTTAAAGAGATCCTGTGTTTCTGAAATTATTTTCTGAAAATCAAATATGGACGAGAAAAATGAAAGATTTGGTAACTTGACAAGACCTCCTATCTTTGATGGAACCAATTTTGCTTACTGGAAAGTAAGAATGATTGCTTTCATTCAAGGAAATCTGGGAGATGATGTCTGGGACATTGTTGAAAATGGTTACATTTTTCCTACAAAACCAGCCACTGAAGGAAGTAATGAGAGGGTTAAGAAAGTTTTAAGTGAGTTCACACAAGAAGAGAAACAAGTTTCTCGCAACAATAACAAAGGAAAGAATGCTATATTTATGTCTATAAATGAACATGAGTTCAAAAGAATCTCATCATGTACCACTTCTAAGGAAGCTTGGGACACTTTAGTTACTTCTCATGAAGGTGACACTAGAGTTAAGGCTACTAAAACTCAAATGCTCACTCACCATTATAATTCCCTAATTATGTCTGAGACTGAGTCATTTGATGACTTATATATGAACCTGACTAATATTGTGACCAAACTGCATGCTAATGGGATAACATATAACAGACAAGAAATTGTGTCTAAAATTCTGAGATCATTACCATAGAAATTTGATAACAAAAGATATGTTATTGAGGAAATGTGTGATATTAATCCCACTCCTGAACTACTCAGTAGTAAGTTAAGAACTATGGAAATGGAACTGTAATTTAAGAAACAATTAACCCAGTCCCATAGGAAACAGACTAGTTCCAATCTAATATTCTCTTTTAAATTGATTAAGCCTGAGTTTAATACTTACAATGATGATTCTGATGAGGAATGCGATATAGAGAGTTTGGACAATCAGATTGCCTTAATGTCAAAACAGTTTAAGAAAATCATTAAATTTAGAAACAACATGGCAAATAAACAAGGCAAGTCCAATTATCTAACTCCTTTCAATCACAGACCTCATGAGAAAAGCCATGACAAAAATCACAAGGACTCTCACACTAGACCTAACAGAGACCTTAAGAAGACTGAATGCTATAGATGTGGTAAACTAGGACACATTGCACAAGACTGTAGAGTTAACTTGAACACTCAAAACAAACACTCTAGAGCCAACATTTGCAAGACATGGGATGATTCAAGTGAATCTGAAAATGAGTAACCTGAGTCATCTGATGTTTTTGACCCTTGCATGTCTTTCTTTGCCAAGATTATCTATAATGATGATATGCCTGTGTTTGTTAATGAGGATGAATATAGTAATTCTACTTCTGATGTTTTGAATACTGCTGTTACTGGTTTGGATGCTTTGATTACTGAGAATATTGCTATCTGTTCCTCGGGTTGTGTGAGTCAAAGGGAAAGCGATAATAACGATGTCAATGGGTGTGTGAGTACAAAGAATGAAGCCCTAGGGGTGACTTCACACACTACACTTAGTGACTCGGACAATGAAGACCTCCCAGATATTCACACTCTCTATGCTAAAACTCTCAAGAAAAGCACTAGACTAGAAAATATTGTGAGAGATCTCATTAAGAAGTTAGAAGATCTAAGCCTAATGGTTAAACTGAATGTTGGAGAGCATACTACCCAATGTCTAACTCATGAAAGTTAAATTAAAATGTTTGATTAAAAACTCAGAAATTTGACTGAAAAAAATGAAATTCTGGAGAAAAAGTACAAAGGGACATTGTTAGAATTGGAACAAACTAAAGAAAAGACAGAAACTGTTTTCAAAAAATTTACAAAATTTGAAAATAATTCAAACTGTTTTGATAAATTTGTTGCTGAATCAAAAACCAATTCTGATGATCGAACTGGAATAGGGTTTTGCCACAATTTGAAAACACAAATAAAATCTTTTGAACCTATCAAGTTTGTGTCAGGAGGCAAAAGGCCTATTGAAACATGCCCAGACTTTCATTCTCTAAAAATTGAGTTTGATTCAAAACATCAAAGTTCACCTAAGGCTAAATACGTCTGCCCCTCTATTAGGAAGAGTGAGTGTGCATTCAAGACTGTCACACCTAGGAATAGAGTTCAACCTCAAAACTTCTCAAAACCTTTGTTTAGAGACTTTCCCAATGAGACCCCTATCTTGAGTAATCTTTATTGCTCTTACTGTGATATATACGGTCACTCTTTTGATAGTTGCTATGCTAGGAGACTAGTTACACCTGTCTATAGTTCTCCTATTTATCAGAACTTTAACTATTCTAGAAGGAGTCGGAACAATTATGTACTTCCTAGACAATCTGACAAAAACTCTAATTATAGGAAGAGAAAAACCAAACCTAAAGGAACATTTCCTAGAAGGATTCCTAAGCACTTTCCTAAACCAAATGCTCAAGTCTTTCATAAAATTAAAAATCATGCGCAAAACATCTTTCAGCAAAAATCTAATGCTCGCAAATTTTATCAATTGAGAGCCAATAAGCTCAAAATGAAAACTAGAGCAATTTGGGTTAGAAAAGATGATCTATTACCTCAGATGAAGTGTAACATAGTTATTACTGCTTTAAAAGCTGAACACACATCATCTGGTTGGTATTTAGAATCTGTATTTTCTAAGCACATGACTGGGGATGAAACTAAACTTTTAAACGAAACCATCTTTGCTGGAGGTAAAGTCATTTTTGGTGGTGGAGTTTTATCTCAAATCATAGGCAAAGGAACTCTTCAAGAAGATGGACTTCCTGTTCTTGAAAATGTCCTTCTAGTTAAAGGTCTTAAGGCAAATCTACTTAGTATATCGCAATTTTGTGACTCAGATCATACTGTTACCTTTTCAAAGAACAATTACAAAATTTTAAATGAGAAAGGTGAATGCATAATTACAGTATTCAGAACTTCTGACAATTGTTATACTGTCATGAATAGTTCTGAAATCTGTAATGTTGCCAGAATGAATGACAACAAGATATGGCATAACAAAATGGGTCATATAAATTACGATAACCTTAGTAGACTGACCTCTCAAGAAATAGTTAGAGGAGTTACTAAAATCAAACCCATTCCTAACATTGTCTGTGGTTCCTGTCAGGAAGGTAAAATTTTTAAGGCACCTCATAATAAAGTTAATGATATTCTTACCTCTAATCCCTTGGAGCTCATCCATATGAACCTAATGGGTCCCTCCCAAACTGTTAGTCTTTGTGGACATAGTTATATTTTAGTTATGGTTGATGACTTCACCAGATTTACTTGGGTAGACTTTTTAGAACAAAAGTCTGACACCTTTCAAACTTTCTTAAAAATTCTTCTTCGGATTGAAAATGAAAAGGACACACAAGTAAATAGAATTCGTAGTGATAGAGGTGGTGAATTCAAAGACACTGGTATTATTGAATACTATGATTATAATGGTTACAAACATGAATTCAGTTCTCCTAAGACTCCTCAACAAAATGGAATTGCTGAGAGAAAGAATCGTACCCTTCAAGAGATGGCACGTGTTATGTTACATGCCAAGAATTTGCCTAAGTCTTTTTGGGTAGAATCTATTCGTACGGCCTGTCACATCATAAATAGGGTCTATCTTAGAAAGAATTCCAAACAAACCCCTTACGAACTTTGGTTCAAGAAAAAGCCTAATCTTAAGTACCTTAGAACTTTTGGTAGTACTTGTTATGTATGCAAAGATAGGGAACACTTGTCCAAATTTGAGAGCCGAGGAGATAAAGCTATATTTTTAGGATACTCGCCTAACAGTAGAGCCTATCGAGTGTATAATCTTCGCACTAAAACCTTGATGGAATCCATAAATGTAATTGTGAGTGACACTACTATAGAGAGTAAGACTGGTGAATCAACTATTGAGGAAGAACCTACAAACATTTTAGAAAATAACTCTCCTGAAATAGATGATTCATTACCAATTGAGACACCTGAAGTACCTAACTCGGTTTCTAAAGATCATCCCATAAATAACGTAGTTAGTAACCCTAGTGAGCCAGTGCGTACAAGATCCCAACTAAGAAACTATGCACATTATGCATGTTTTGTTTCCCTAGTGGAACCAAAGAATGTAAATGAGGCATTGAATGACTCTCACTGGATTTCTGCTATGCAGGAAGAACTTCTTGAATTTGTCATTCATGATGTTTGGTATCTTATTCCTCGTCCTGATCACAAAAAGGTTATTGGCACACGTTGGATTTTTAAAAATAATTCTGATGAAAATGGGATAATCATTAGAAATAAAGCTATATTAGTTGCTCAAGGATACTCTCAAATTGAAGGAATAGATTTTAACGAGACCTTTGCTCCTGTTACTTGGTTAGAATCTGTTCGTCTGCTCTTTTTTATAGCTTGCCACATGCATTTTACACTTTACCAAATGGATGTCAAATATGCATTCCTTAATGGAATATTGACTGAAGAGACCTATGTAGAACAACCTAAAGGGTTCATTGACCCTCAATATCCAAATCATGTATTTCGTCTCAAAAAGGCTTTGTATGGCCTTAAACAAGCACCTAGAGATTGATATGAGCGTCTTTCCAGTTTCCTCTTAGATAAAGGTTTCAAAAGAGGTGGAAATGATCAAACTCTTTTTGTCAAACATTTTGACAAACACATAATTATTGCTCAAGTTTATGTTGACGATATTATCTTTGGATCAACTTCTCCCTCGGAAGTAAAATCCTTCTCTGAAACTATGCATAAGGAATTTCAAATGTCCCTTATGGGGGAGTTACAATTCTTCTTAGGCCTCCAAGTCAAACAAAATTCAGAAGGATTATTTGTATCGCAATCCAAGTACGCTTTAGAGATAGTAAAGAAATTTGGCCTTGAGAGTGCTAAAGATGCTAAAACGCCCATGAGTACTACGTTAAAACTTTCTACAGATGAAAATGGAAAATTCGTAGATCCTACTCTATATCGTAGTATGATAGGAAACTTACTATATCTTACTGCCTTGCGTCCTGATATTATGTATGCTGTGTGTGTATGTGGTCGTTATCAAAATAACCCTAAAGAGAGACATTTGAATGTTGTTAAACGTATCAGTAAATATGTAAAAGGCACTCTGAACACTAATGACACACCAAGCACTATAATTGGGTACACTGATGCTGACTGGGCTGGGTGTACTGATGATAGTAAAAGCACATCAGGAGCATGTTATTATATATGTAATAACTTGATAGGATGGAGTAGTAAGAAACAAAACTGCACATCACTCTCGACAGACGAATCTGAATACATAGCCGTTGGTAGCTGTTGTGCTCAATTACTGTGGCTTAAACAAATGCTAAGTGATTATGGTATTCAAGAAAACCAATTGCATCTCTATTGTGATAATCAAAGTGCGATTAATATTTCTAAAAACCCTGTTCAACACTCGCGAACAAAGCACATAAAAATTAGACATCACTTTATATGTGAATTGGTTGAAACTAAGGAATTAGAAATCAATTATCTTCCTACTGATTTGCAACTCGCAGATATGTTCACCAAACCTCTTGATTATAATAGATTCATTTCCTTGCGTAAATCTATTGGTATGGTTTATGCTGAGTAATACCTTTGCTGATTATCTAAGTTTTTCCCTTTGTCCATTTGAGACAAAATGGGGGAGAAATTTGAGTCGTTATGAATATTTGTATATATGCTAAAGTGCTTGATCTTAGTGATTCATTGCAGGTTTTTGTACAGTCATTCTCAACAGTTGTAATAGCGTATTCAATTGTTAAAAGTTGAGTTACGTACTTTTGTTTTCTAGGATTTGGGTAGATAGAATCTTTATAGGAATAAGTTTTTCTTATCTTTTTATTGCCCTACGAGTCCTAGTTGACTCAAAGGAGATTTTGTCTCATATTTCCAAAGGGGGAGATTGAAGCCCTTATACTCTTGACTCACTTGAGTCTATATTGTTTAAGTGCTCATCTAGTTTGGAAATTGTGACAAAATTATGTCCATCCTAGAAACCAAAGAACCTCAGAGCTTGCATTTCTATTTCATCTTTGATTGAAGGGATCTAGACCTAATTACCAACACTCACACACAGTAGAATGAATCATTTACATGTCATATTGCATATTAGTGTGTGTACATATGTTGAGTGTGTTTAAATCCCCAATATTGTTATTTAAATATTTTTTGGGATTTTTTAAAATATTTTAAAAATATGGTTTTATTAATAAAACTTGGTTTTAAAAGGTTATGGGGTAAATATGCTATTTTAGAATGTTGGTTTAACTGTCTAAAGTTGGTTTGGGTAGAAACCAAAAGCGGCAGAGACTTCAGGGTTTACTTTGTAATTATTTTAGACTCGCATTTTATCTCGTGTTATTGGCCAACATTTGTTGCCCTCTGATTGGTGGGAAGTGTGTTTCTTTATAGAGAGTATAATAATGCCTTTCTTCAACCCTTGGATCGTTTGTGATCAACGACCTGCATGCTCTCCTTTATAATCCCTGTGAATCCCTTTTGATCAAATCAGGTGAGTTTTAATCACCGCATATTGTGAGCCTTTGGATTAAAGTCAATCCATCTTGACTCAATCTGGACCCCTTGATTTTGGCCCTCGTTCTCGAACCTTCTCAGCCTCCTATAAAAGGAGCCCTTTACTCAGCTTTCTGAGACATTTGCCATTTTGTCCTTTGAGAGAAAAGAAAGAGAGAATAGAGAGAAGAGAGAGAGAAGAGAGAAACCAGAAGAGAGAGAAAGAGTTAGAAACCCTAACCCTAACTCTAAATCGTCTACACAGTTCAAACCAAATACAAACCTTCAAACCTATATACTTTACCAAACACAACCTTGAGTGTTTGAGTGTTTTGAAAGATGATTTGAGAGTTGGTTCGTTGCTATAACCTCTTCTTCTTTGGATCTTGTTTCCAACTTAATCATTTTCTAAGATCTGTTGTTCTTATATATAGAAATTTTTAGATCTGAGTTTTTCATGATATATTACACTTAGTTTGCACGTTTGTTTCTCAGCTTGAGAAATATTCTGTTGATTCGTTTTCTATAAATGTTTTTAACTTTTAAATCAACAAAAATGTTTTCTATTTCTAGTTCTCTTAAAACTAAACCGTTGACCTAGTTTGGAATCACACTTGGAGGTTTTCAATCTCGAAAATATTTTCAAAACACTGAGATTGATTAAGATCTTGACTGTCTTCTAAGCAAGATATCCGTGGATTTTGGGATTGATTAAAAGGTTAAAAAGGTTCAAAGTTTTGTGAGAAGAGAGAAAAAGAAAATCACTACATATAGCCTTATATGTAATTTGCTAGGACTGTTTGTACTTAATAAGTGTGAGTGTGTGCATGCATGTGTTAGAGAGCACCTCCACAAACACTTTCACACTACAACACGAAAAGTGTTGGTAATAAGATCTTGAGAAAAAGAGTCGATGTAAAGAGCTTGAACAAATTGGAGTTAAAAAACTGAGAGGACAACATCAACAATCATAACTGCAGAGAAGTTATAAGGACACCAGAGGGTACATTCCTAAACTTATATAGGTCTGAGTTTTATGCATGTTTGTTATATAGTTTGTAACTGTTAAATTTGTTCATAGTGGATTTTTGTTTTACTCCGTAGAGGGAGTCATGGATGTTTCCTCAATTGGTGAGGTTTTACAACGTAAAAATCTTGTACTTAATCTTCCTACATCTTCTCATTTCATTCTTGGTTGTGCTGGGTTTTAAAGTTTATTTAAAACTGTTTTATAAACCAGTTAGTAAAATCTTGAATAGATCTCGTACATACTGTTTTGTTAAACACATCTTGTGTTCAAATAGTTTTGGTTTTTCAAGAAAAGAGTTTCCTCAAAAAACAACTCGGAGTTACTTAAATAGTTTATTTTTAATAAACGGATTTATTAACAAAATTTCAGTGTTGATGTCTTGAAATATTATTTTATTAACACGAATCTTAATCGAAACAAGGTATTATTTTTTCTATACGAGAATGGACCATTTTATAAATCATGTTTTTATTTAATAAATGCATGATCACCCGGTATTTAATTAGGCGAGGTGTCACATATATAGTTGAAAAACAATTATATCGCATTCTATTAACTTTCAAAATCTTGAATGAATCCTATTATGACCTAGCAATTTGATTATAGTGGGTGGAATGCAAAGAAAATGATTCGCATGGAAGCAAACCGCGGTCGATCGGGAGTCAAGGACCGGTCGACCGGTACTCTATTTTCAGCCCAAGATTTTAGAGATTGTTATTGCTTCTCTTCTTTGATTTTAAAGCGGGCTTTCTAAATTTGAGTATTAAAAATGTTTATGATCTAAAGAGATAACATAATTATGTTGATTATGGATGAGTGAATCCGACGAGATTATTAGGATGAATGGGAGATATTCAATAAGTCCTTAAATGAGAATAAGGTCTTTATTAGTTATCAAAGTGAGGAAATACTTTGGGTTTAGTATCATGCGTATATGAATGCATGATTATGATTCTTTGAGAGAATCTTTGGGATTAATGGTCATCACTAGATGTAATTGGCAATTATGGCCATATGTATATATTCGAGGATGAATATATATATATATATATATATATATATATATATATATATATATATATATATATATATATATATATATATATATATATATATATATATATATATATATATACTATGTGATTAAGTTATATATACGATATAATATAAATGACTTTTGAAAATATAAAAATGAATGTTTTCAAAATGGAAAAAGGAAATGATTTTCATAAATAATAAAATATGGATACACACATCTCTAAATCGCTATCATAAAGGAAGTTGCATGCGTATGGAGAAGCCCCCTCGCTAATGAATGCAGGGTAGATATAGTCCTATAGGCCATATGAGCGATTATTGTATGTTTCTGCGCTGGTTAGGTGATTCTGGGTGTGGTCATGACTATCCCGCAGGCATATGGCCGCTTAACGACGTCTTGCGTTGTAGGATACAAGGTTGTCTTGATGATAGCCATTTAGGGACGCGCACAGTGGGGAAACCCGGATGGGCGGTGTTAGAATGCGTTATATGATATAATATATAACTATTTTCAATAATGTGGGACATTATTGGTATTAAAGCAATTTATGATAATAAATTGGCTTTAATTACATTTCCTGGATGGAAGAAGGGAAATGGGATAAATGATTTGGCTTCAATTGCATTTCTTGGATGGAAGAAGGGAAATGGGAGCATATGAAATGAAAAGAATTTTTATGATATTAAAATTGGCTTTTAAATACATTTCCTGCATATAAGAAAGGAAATGGAATGTTTTGAGACAAAAATGAAAAGTATTTATAAATACTTTGTATACGAATCCTCGGTCCGGGAGATATTATCCGGATGTATACTATAAGAAGTATATAAGAATGAATGTGATATGTATATTAATAGATAAGTATGTATTTATATATTAGTTGTGTACTACGGGCCTAATGGATCTCCACCATTAACCCTGCCAAGTAGTAGTGTATCGGGGGGGGGGGGGGGGGGTTCCTTGTTTGGATTTCGCTTCGCGAGACACCCCATGCACGAATTTAAAGTAGTGTTGAGAGTTGAGAGAAGTTTAGCCCTTAGTACTCGGGTTATATAGGCTTCTAGTAGACGGGTGATTTAAACTAGTTAGGCGGGGTTGCTTGACTATGGTATTTTTGTTAAGATGCATTAGGTGTGCACTATTAGAAGAGAGGTGAGGGGTATCTCATGGAAGTACGATACCAATTTATATATGAGATAAAATATATTTTAAAAAATATAGAATTTATGCACTTGCAAAATATTTTCACAACTCGGGCTCTTACCCGTTTCTGTATTTTCCTCTCTTGTTCTACACATATATAGGTGTCTAGACACAAGGATGCCTCTATAGCACTTCTTTCGGGTCAGATATCAGCTGCAGCAGCTATGGATGCGTGCAGGTTCTCGATAGACGCTTTTATCCTTGTACTCTAGATAGGAGGTTAACGACCCAACTTGATTTATTTTTTCTATTCCCTCCTTTTAGTACGGCATTCAATATGGTTGTATAATTTTGACCGAGTCTTTAGTTATTCTATTTCATTCCAATTTCATTTACGTATAAACTATGTGGATGTTTTAATTCGTAGTTGTATACAAAGAGTAGTTAAGTAAAATTTTGACCCCGCCCTAATAGGTTATTAGTAATTAAATGGATTTTTGACAATGATTCTAAGAATGATCCGTATGAGACTCCTGTTTTAATTTTATATAGGAGTGATCGCCTGATATTTTATTAGGCGGGGTGTCACAGATGGTATCAAAGCATCAGGTTCTAGTCTCCTTAGGAATTTGTACGGATGTACTACGCTTTCAGCGTTACTCAAGATTTGATATAGAACCTCAGGATTAGGATTGTTGATTTCTCTTGTGAGATTTCATTCTCCCGCTATAGTATAAGATTATAGTAAATCTTTTCCGTGCTCGTTCTAGATTCGTGAGCCGATCGAGCAAGGGCGACCAAGGAGGGCTATAATGAGGACAACAGGAGATGGAGTTTTGCTTGGGCGACTGGTAGAAGTGGGGGATTAGGACCGCTGTAGAGGTCACTCTCCTTATGGCAATTGTTAAGGATAGTTGCAACGACTACTAAAGTATAGTAGTTATGAGCATCCAAGTACTGCTATAGTGGAAAAGTGGTACTCAAGTTAAATTACCCTGTGAAACTAAGGGTTCGAAAAGGATTTTACGGACGGTTTTAACCGCGAGTTGCTTTGGTTGAGTCGGAAGGAATGCAATTCTGAATTATTCACATAAGGATCGGCCAGAGACAGACAGTGGATAATGGCGAAGTTGTTGTTATGAGTTTTACCTCAATGAAGGAGGTATATTTGGTGTGACTGGATAAAGTCGCTGTATTTGCTAGCCCTAGACTCGTGTGTGTAATTTGAGTTTGTAGCAGTCTCAATAACATAATAATGTAGGCTTATGTGTTTTTCCCGGTAGAGGAGTTTTGTTTTCCTTCATTCGCCATTAAGGCGGGTGTTTATATTCTGTATACATATATAAATATTTGGTTTATGATACTCGTCTTATATGTTTATACGAGTATGGTAATATGGTGAGTATATAATGTTATTAGTTGATCAGAGCGATAGCAAGCTAATGATGGCAAGACTATCATGTCCATGGTTCCTAGAGGGAATAGGTTATTGTTGTGATATCTCACCTGGATACAGGTTGAGTTCTCCTTTATTATGTGCATAGATGGAACTTCGACGAGCAGAGGTTTCATTATCGTGATTTGAGTATGGGGCGACCTTATAGATATGATTTAAGGCCCACATGATTACTGTTGAGCTGTAAGATTAAGCTCATTATTGATTGCGCAACGACTTAATATTAGTACGAGCGCTGGATGGTGTGACTCTTAGTTAGAGATAGGAGTTCAGACCACCTTTTATTGGAAAAGGGGATAGGGTTATCCCGATTGCATGTTTGAAATAATGGACCTCCATGACCGACGAAGTTAAGTAGTAGTGTGTGGAGGGGTTCCTTGTTTGGATTTCGCTTTGCAAGACGCTCCACGCATGAACCTTAACGGCGTCGGGAGTGAAGAGACGTTATGGGATGCAAGGATGTTGGTTTTGTGGAAAAGTCTTATAGTGTGGATGAACCACTATAGACTATAAGCCATGTGATGATGATATGCTTATGGAAATCTTATGCTATGGAAAAGCACTAAAGTAGTCCTTTCAACACAAGTGGGTGGGTGGAGTTGGACTTAGAGAAATTGGTTCGAGGATTATGGCCAGGCCTTAATGAAAAGGCAAATTTTGAGGAAATATGTTTTGGGTATGATGTTCGTAGCACTTTGTAGAGAGTGGGCACTTTGATAGTTAGATGTTTCTTTTCACTTAGGTGGGAGGATAGAATAGTAGAGATGCATACATAGTTTAGTAAGGTAGGATTTAGGACGTCTCGCTGGTGTGACTTAGGTCGCTATATCTCGATGACCAACAACGCGAGGGAGTAGTGTAACAGGAGGGTTCCTTGTCTGGATTTCTCTTTGCGGGACGTCCCACGCATGAAACCGAGCAAATGTTGGGAGTTGAGAGAGGCCTTGGGGACTAGGGATATTCTTAGGATTATATTTGGTTGGCATAGGTAGGGTAACGTATAGACCATAACATTATTAGGATGTAAGTTCGATAGAGTCAGTGGCGCCGAGGTTAGGAGAATTGAATTTCGCGGGTTGGGAGGACCTATATGTGAGTATTACACCGAGGAAAGGAGATCCTTGTTTATAGAGAGTGTTAAGTGTCGAAGGTTTAGAATGTATGTGCAAATGTGCACGGGTTAGAAAGGTGTATGGGCAACTTAGCAAGTGAGGTTTATATACCGTCTGAAATAGAAGGGGCGTAGTATATAGAGTTGAAGCTTTACAAGATGTAAAGCGGTAGTTATAGACTCACTTCTCTTATTAGCAATAAGAGAAGCCATCAAAGTAAGGCGGAAATGTTGTGCATTAGTAGGTATAATTTAGATGAGCTTATAGTGAAGCTAGTACTTTGGAGTACACCTTGAGGTAGGTGGAATATGGTAAGGGACCATCGTGTTAGCACCTTTTTTATTTTGGAGGTACTAAGACGTAGTGGAAATTGTGATCCTAGTTTGGTGACGTAGGTTATATCCGAATTTCGAGGTCGAAATTCCGTTGTAAGGGGGGGGGGGGAGTATGTAACAACCCGTCCTTTTTGGAGACAATTACATTCCATTATTGAAGTATAAATTGGAATTCGGGGAATTTCCCTAAATAGTAATTTTTTGGATTTTCGAGGATTGAATGATTTTCGATGGATGTTGTAATTATTTTTTTGGGATTAAATATGTCGAAATATTCTCAATAATATGTCGCTGCTGGATAAAGCGACAGAAGATAATGTTTTAATGGGAATACCGCATTTATTTGTTTTGGGTTGAAATAGTGAGTTACGATCAAGTACCTCAAATGGAAATTTTGATTGTGCCGTGAGTCTTGAAATGACCGAAATTATCGAAAAACAGTGTCCGATTATCGAAATTGAGTTTCGGGTAATTTTAGAGGTAAAAGTAACTCGTAATTGAGTAAACGAGTCATTTTTGGGTTTTAAGGGGTATAAACCCTTTTCTCCTTATAAAACGAGGGAGAGAGGGAGAAAAGAGAATGAAAAGAAAGAAGAAAGAGATAAGAGAGAGAGGAGGAGAGAAAAGAGGAAAAAAAAGGAGATTTCGGGCCAAACTTCGCCGGATTCGACTCGAGGTCGTCGGATTTCATCCTCCAGGCAAGAGTATACTTGCTTTATTTCAGTTTGTGCATTTATTTCATATCATAGTTGGTAAACTATATGATTTTGGGTTAGAACCCTTAAAATAAATTTGGGAAAAGTTGAATATGAGTTTACATATTGATGTAATGTAAACTCTTAATGATTTCTAGTACTAAAACCATTTTAATAGAGTATAAAATTGAATTGAAATGGGAGAAATGCCAAAACTAGGTTTTTATGGGTTTAGGGTTTCAATCTAAGAAAAAAATGGGTTAATACCCCAAATTAATTGATGTGTTAGTTGTAAAACATAGATTAGATGTTTATTGAGTTGTTGGATGAGGTTAGACACAACAAAAAAATGGAGAAAAATGGAGTTTGGGGTTTTAGGGAAGATGATGAATAGTAAACCCGTAGCTTTTGGGGTCATTTCGGCCAAGAAGAGAATTGATTTAGCTCCCGGCCAAAACACGAAAGTTGTAGATATTTTCAATACAGTTGCGTGGGCGCTGACTGCGTATTTTTATGACTTTTCCTCGATTTGATATGATTTTTCTAAGATGGAAGTTCCGGGGTTGAAATCATCAACTCGAAAATCAAATCGGAAATTGGAAAAATAAAGGCTAGAATTAATTGTGTAGATGTTTGGGATGATTTTTGGTGTAGATTAGAAACCATGAAAATGAAATTGGATTGTTGGATGAAGAATTTGGAGAATAAAGTTTTGAGGATCTGGTGTGGTCGGTAGACCGCGACCTATGGCCGGTCGACCGCATCCAGGAAAAAGAGCCTACTAGTTGGTTTTGTAGGCTTATCTGCAAATCGGAGTCGACCGGGGGTCCATGACCGGTCGATCGGTACTCTATTTTCAGCCCAAGATTTAAGAGATTGTTATCACTTCTCTTCTTTGAGTTTAAAGCGGGCTTTCTAAATTTGGGTACTAAAAAGGATTATGATCTAAAGAGATAACATAATTATGTTGATTATGGATGAGTGAATCCGACGAGATTATCAGGATGAATGGGAGATATCCAATAAGTCCTTAAATGAGAATAAGGTCTTTATTAGTTATCAAAGTGAGGAAATACTTTGGGTTTAGTATAATGCGTATATGAATGCATGATTACGATTCTTTGAGAGAATCTTTAGGATTAATGGTCATCGCTAGATGTAATTGGCAATTATGGCCATATGTATATATTCGAGGATGAATATATGGTATATATATATACTATGTGATTAAGGTATATATACGATATCATATAAATGACTTTTGAAAATGTAAAATGAATGTTTTCAAAATGGAAAAAGGAAATGATTTTCATAAATAATAAAATATGGATACACACCTCTCTAAATCGCTATCATAAGACAAGTTGCGTGCGTATGGTGAAGCCCCCTGGCTAATGAATGCAGGGTGGATATAGTCCTATAGGCCATATGAGCGATTATTATATGTTTCTGTGCTGGTTAGGTGATTCTGGGTGTGGTCATGACTATCCCGCAGGCATATGGCTGCTTCTCGACGTCTTGCGTTGTAGGATCCCAGGTTGTATTGATGATAGGCCGTGGAAGATGATAGCCATTTAGGGGCACAGACATTGGGGAAACCCGGACGGGCAGTCTTAGAATACGTTACATGATATAATATATAACTATTTTCAATAATGTGGGACATTATTGGTATTAAAGCAATTTATGATAATAAATTGGCTTTAATTACATTTCCTGGATGGAAGAAGGGAAATGGGATAAATGACTTGGCTTCAATTGCATTTCCTGGATGGAAGAAGGGAAATGGGAGCATATGAAATGAAAAGCATTTTTATGATATTAAAATTGGATTTTAAATACATTTCCTGGATATAAGAAAGGAAATGGAAAGTTTTGAGACAAAAATGAAAAGTATTTATAAATACTTTGTATATGAATCCCCGGTCCGGGAGATATTATCCGGATGTATATTATAAGAAGTATACAAGAATGAGTGTGATATGTGTATTAATAGATAAGTTTGTATTTACATATATGTTATGTACTACGGGCCTAATGGATCTCCACCATTAACCCTGCCAAGTAGTAGTGTATCGGGGGGGGGGGGGGGGGGGGGTTCCTTGTTTGGATTTCGCTTCGCGAGACACCCCACGCACGAACTTAATGCAGTGTTGAGAATGGAGAGAAGTTTAGACCTTAGTACTCGGATTATTTAGTCTTCTAGTAGACGGGTGAATTAAACTAGTTAGGCAGGGTAGCTTGACTAGGGTATTTTTGTTAGGATGCATTAGGTGTGCACTATTAGAAGAGAGGTGAGGGGTATCTCATGGAAGTTCGATACCAATTTAAATATGAGATAAAACATATTTTCAAAAATAAAGCATTTATGCACTTGCAAAATATTTTCACAACTTGGGCTCTGACCTGTTTATGTATTTTCCTCTCTTGTTCTTCACATATATAGGTGTCTAGACACAATGATGCCTGGATGGCACTTATTTCGGGTCAGGCGTCAGCTGCAGTAGCTGTGGATGCATGCAGGTTCTCCATAGACGCTTCTATCCTTCTACTCTAGATATGGGGTACTGTATAAATATTCGGGTTAATGACCCAACTGCATTTATTATTCTTTTCCCGCCTTTTAGTGCGGCATTTGATATGGTTGTATAATTTTGACCGAGTTTTCGGTTATTCTATTTCATTCCAGTTTCATTTATGCATAAACTGTGTGGGCATTTTAATTCGTAGTTGTATAAAAAGAGTAGTTAAGTAAAATTTTGACACCGGCCTAATAGGTTATTAGTAATTAAATGAATTTTCGACAGTGATGCTAAGAATGATCCATATGAGACTCCTGTTTTAATTTGATATAGGAGTGATTGCCCGATATTTTATTAGGCGGGGTGTCACAGCACCCTCCCCCCCCCCCCCTCCCCGTGAACCGGTTTGGCCTTTGGTTCGCAAAAGATTGCTGGTTTGGAGCTTAAAAATACACAACATTCTTTAAGGATTTTTCTCCATTTTCAAAGGGCCATAACTTCTTCATTGTAGCTCGGATTGAGGAGTCGTTTCTTCCAGTGTATTTGTTACGGTGAGCTATTCAACTTTCCAGTTGACCGGTCCTCTGAACAGTCGCTATAAAATTACCAAAATACCCTTGAACTTGCATATCGTGCCTTCTTTCACTGTTTTGACTTCTCTTGCATACCACTTGCATAAATCCCTAAAATCATGGAACGTGAAGTCGTTGAGGAAGATGTGGGACACATGATGGAGATGTTGATTGCTTGATTCCCATAATTCATATTGAGGCCGTCAAGTGATCGTGTAGAGACGTGCCAAATGTAGCGGCGTACGACATACACAAATGAAATATGTTGGACATGAGAAAAATGTCCTTACAAATCCCCCCCTATGTCTATGCCGGTACATACATAAAAAATCCGAATTATCAAATAGAAAAATTGCCTATACAAATTTACCCTTCCATGAACCCAAAACTGGAAAGATACAAATGAATAAGTCTTCATCGTTTATTCTTCAAATCTTTAGGAATCTCAAATCTTTTCTCATCAGGGTATGTAACATATGATCATCAATGTAGGGTCTACACACATGAGATAAACATAGATACCAATTTGTGACAAAAGCATAAGTTAAATCATAAAAACTCCCAATTCTTTCAAGGAGAAGCTAAATAAAAAAATGAGAAGAATAAATCAAACAAACAAAATCGGGGTGTCACAATATTCAAAACAAAGCATTAATCAATATGGCAAACGTGCTCTTGGAAGGAGAAGCTAAAAAAATCTTCACAAACTATTTTTAATTTTTCAAATTTTTCGCACAAAAATAAGATACAATTTGTAAAATATGATACAAAAATCACACCAAGGATTTAAATTCAAACAACCAAGTCATGAGAATGGAATGAATGGGTGTGAACACATTCGATAGGTAAATCAACTCAATCAATTATATGTGCACGATGCATATGTGTGCCCCTAACGAATGAACATCAAAAGTCTCCTTAGGTGTAAAGATCGTTGAATTTAGATGACATCGTCTTATGCAAATCAACAAATCAAAGTCAAAATGATTTCCACGCCAATAACATCCAAAACTATTTAGCGCATTTTTAAGAATTTCAAGGACGTACAAACCCATTTAAATTCCCCATCCAAACTCCCTCATATTTATTTTCTTTTAGAGGTGTATAAACTAAATTCTCAAACTTTGGAGAATTGGTGCAAAACCCTAAATGGCCCATAAATGGCATAAATTTATTTTTATTGCCTTTAAATTTTTTCAGGCTCTTTTAAACCTCTTTGGACCCCGGCTAATAAAAATTCCTCCATTTTTAGGTCCAATTTAAGAGTGGCTTAGTATTCGCAAAGGATAAATGAACCTTTCGCTTCCCTTCCCCATTTTAAAACAAAGCACACAAACTCACAAAACAGTTCTTATATGAACAATTTCCTTATAAAAAATTATCGAGCTTGGTTCGTTTTAAGGGCAGGATTGAAGTGAAAACATCCAACCAACATGTGATAAGACAAGTACAATAATCAAACAAATCCGTGCATGTGTGCAATAAAGTATATCATGAGTCAAACATATAGGAAGTAACAACTAATTATGTCTTAATGACTCCAAACATTATAAATAACATGGATGAATTGACCTATTGTCTCAAAACACTATCAAATAGTCACATGAAAATAATGGAATGATGTTGTGACTCGATCATCCTAAGTATTCATCCATAAACGGTGCAAACAAAATACAAAAAATCATTTTGGATTTTTTCAAAAAATTTATCAAAATAAAATCTTTTTGTATTTTTTAAAAAAATTCAAAAAAAATGTATACAAAAAGTACACATGTCATAACACTAGCAAATATATATATATATATATATATATATATATATATATATATATATCATGAAACCACAACTAGTGTATGGCAAACATGCAAACACAATCATTTATATGATATGATAAGATCTCCCCATAAAGGTTGAACAAATACGCGGTTGTGTTCTTGGGTTACACAAAGATTCATAAAGTTTTGGCAAGGATGTGTGAATCAAAATATGAGTCTTGGGAATAAAAAATATAAAGACTTGAGGAGATAGAACTCTAAAAAACGTCTTAGCAAGTCTTCTCAAATAACTCCCTGAAGTTAGTTTTTATAAGGAAACCAAGAAGAGTTTTAAAAAACTAAAACTCTGCCAGCGTGCAGGTACCCTGAACCGGTTAGGGTGTACCGCGAGCCGATTCACCCCCCCGAACCGGTTTCGCCTTCGGTTCGCAAAAGATCATTGGTTTGGAGCTTAAAAATACACATCATTCTTTATGGATTTTTCTCCATTTTCAAAGGGCTATAGCTTCTTCATCGCAGCTCAGACTGAGGTGCCGTTTCAGCTAGAGTCTTCGATACGGTGAGATATTCAACTTTCCAGTTGATCGATCCTCCGAATGGTGGCTATAAAATTACCAAAATACCCTTGAAATTACATATCGTGCCTTTTTCACTATTTTGACTTCTCTTGCGTACCACTTACATAAAGTCCCTAAAATCATGGAATGTGAAGTCGTTGAGGTAGATGCGGGATACATGATGGAGATATTTAATGCTTGATCCCCGAAATTCGGATCGAGGCCATCAAGTGATTGTGTAAAGACGTGCCAAATATATCGGTGTACGATATACACAAACGAAACATGTTGGACATGAGAAAAATGTCCTTACAGCACTTTATGAAAGTGGTACGCAAGAGAAGTCAAAATAATGATAGAAGAAAAGATATGAAAGTTTAAGGGAATTTTGGTAATTTTACAGCCAGTTTCTGGAGTTCTAATCAAATATAAAGTTCAATAGCTTGACGCCATGAAGATAATGGAAGAAACGACACCTCAATTCGAGCTACGGTGAAGAATTAATGGCCCTTTAATTTTTTTTGAGAAAATCTTTGTAAGAATGCTGTGTATTTTTAGCCCCAAAACCAGCGAACTATCGCGAACTGAAGGGTGAACTGATTCGGGGGTGAACCGATTCGGGGTACCACCCAAACAATTTCGGGGTACCTGACGCTGCCAAGAGTTCCAAAATCTCAAATTTCCTTTTGGTTTCCTTATAAAAGCCAACTTCGGGGGAGTTATTTTGCAAGACTTGGAGAGACGATTTTGAGAGTTCTATTATCTCAAGTCTTCATATTTTTGAGTCCCAAAACTCATGTTTTGATTCACACAACATTCCAATACCTTTTTGAATCTTTTTGGAACCCAAAAACATAATTTTGCTTTTATTCAACCTTTGTGGAGAAGCCCTTTTCTTCTTCATTGCTGACCATCTGGAGTTCTTGGGGGAGATTCCAGCCGAGGACATTTCTAGCCATTGCTTTGAAGGTTTGACGAAGACACCATGCGGTACACTTGTGGGCGATTATCAGGTTGTATGTAATTCAATCGTCTTGTAAACTTTTCAAAGTTCTAGAAATAAAAGGTTTTGCGCTTCGAGGATTTTTTCTGAATATTTGTGTCACATGCTTTATTTATTTATGGGTTGACACATGCACAGACATGGTTTTTTGTTTAGGAGATGTTTAAAAATAGTCTTTAATTAAATAAGTGTGCCAAATTAAAAATTTGCAAATTTAATCAATTATCACACAGTCACGTTTTTTCAACTTAAAAATCATAGTTGTCTTTGTTACATAGTAGAATGTTTAAGTAATTTGCAAATGGTATTATAATAGAGCTTATATGTATTATTACTAACGCGTAAAGACTTATTTAATTTTGTAAATAGTTTGTATTACCTAATTATAATTTTACAAATTTCTACGATTAATGACCTTCTTATAATGGTATTTTGTATCTACAAACTAAATGGTTAAAAATAAATGAAATAATTTCTTGTATATAGTACTTATGGAATTATGAAAATTATAGAATTATCTTTGTAAGGTGTAAGCAATCATAATGGAGTGAAAATTATTAAATTGTTGGCTATGCCAAAAATCTCACTAGGTGAAAAAACTATTCCACTCGATAAATAAAAATAATTTGAGAAGTTCTTATTAAGACGAACATAATATTTATGTTATATACTGTAATACCCCATATTTCTGCGTATTTGAAATTAAATTAATTTAGAAATTAATTGGGAAAAAACTGTTTTAGTTAAATTACACGTGTGTCATAATTTTATGTGATAAAATAATAAATGTCATTTCTAAATATTAATCTAGAGATAGATACTAATTAATATTATGAGATGAAATTTACTAAGCGTGAATGGTAAATAATTAATGAGTATTGAATTACATCATAGCGAGTGATAGTGACGTATTTAATTATATCTTAATCGGGAGTCGCGTATAGACTCAATTGAGGTCGATATAGGAAATATATTTTAGGTGACTCGGATGATGATTTAGAGGTCATGATAATTCCTAAAGGGTCTAACTAGTAAGAATAGTATACCTGGGGGTATAGTTTGGGTCCTGGGTCAATTTTAAACCAAACCGGCATCTATGGAAGGCATTTTAGTCATTTGAAAAATAGAGGTTAAAGGACCTACGAAATTTAGAGTCCTATATATGATGATTAGAGATTGTGGTTACAATTAATAATACAAAAATCTTAAGAGAGGCCATTCGATAGAAGAGATAAACCTTTCTCAAAGCCTAAGGGGGTGTTCTTGAAGAATTAGACTTGGTTGTTGAGTCGTAATCATCTAAGGAGGGTGGATTTGAAGAGAAGATTAGCAATCCATCATTATCATCACAAAATCAGACCCCATCTATTAAGGCATGTGTTTATTTACAATGTTTTTGAAGTTATAATACCTATGTGTAGGGTTTTAATGTCTAGATATGATTAAATCAATGTTCTTGGAGGAAAATATTGGATTTTTATACATGATTGGGTATAACTTGCATGTAATATGATTTAATATATGTAGAGGGTTAATAATCAGAGGAGACATGATCATTAACATGAATTAAATTTGGGTTTCTAAATGAATGCATGGGAAGAACACAAAAATAAGGTATTCGAAGAAGTTTTGGGTTTTTATTCGCTTCTGATACCAATTTGAGAAACCCGAATAGGTTCGGTGTGTGATAATTGATTTAAATTAAATTAAATTCGCAAGATTCCAAGTAACCCTTATTTAATTCGAGTCTACTTAGAAACAGCCCATAAATAAACAACTACGTGTGTGTGTGTGTCAAACCATAAATAAAGCATGCGACACAAAGTTAAGGAAAAATCCCCGCAGGGCAAAACCTTTTATTTCACTATAATAAGTAAATCGCAACTTACACAGATTACAATGAAATACAGTGACACACGAATACCCGCAGGTGTCGGTCGGTGTCGGCAGCAATGAATCCACACGCAGTGAACCCACATGAACCTCAGTCCAATCAACAAAGGAAGAACCGCAACACTCCTCAATGACACGCAGCCATAAAACTTTGTAGAGACTCCCTCAGCAATGACACGCAGCCCTCGGTTGCAAAGATCTCTCCACAAAGGTTTGAACAAACACAAGGTTGTGTTCTTGGGTTACCAAAAATATTCACAAAGGTTTGGAAATTGTGTGAATTTAAACATGAGTCTTGGGACTCAAAAAATATGAAGAGTATAGGTATTTGGACTCTCAAAAACGTCTTCCAAAGTCTTACAAAACTGCTCCCCCGAAGGTGGTTTAAATAGGAAAACAAATGATGAGTTCCACCAATTTAAAACACTGAAATTCTATCCAGCGTACAGGGACCCCGAACTGGTTCGGGTACCTTGCGAACCGGTTCGCCCCCCCGAATAGGTTCGGACTGGGTTCGTGGAAACTCGCTGGGAACAGGGGCTAAACACTTAGAAAAATTTCCAGTATTTTCAATGTAAATATCTCCATTTTTAATGGGCCATAACTTGTTCACCGTAACTCGGATTGAGGTGCCGTTTCTTCCAGTATCTTTGTTGTGGTAAGCTCTTCAACTTTCCAGTTGACCAGTCCTCCGGACAATGGCTGTAAAATTACCAAATTGCCCTTGAAATTCCCTATCAAGCCTTGTTGCACTGTTTTGACCTCTCTTGCGTACCACTTGCATAAAGTCCCTAAAATCATGGAACGTGAAGTCATTGAGGCAGATATTGAGGTGACGTGCCAAATGTAGCGGCGTACGACATACACAAATGTAAAATGTTGGACATGAAAAAAATGTCCTTAAAAATCTCCCCCTCTGTCTATGCCGGTACATACATAAAAAATCCGAATTATCAAATACGAAATTGCCTATACAAATCTACCCTCCCATGAACCCAAAACTGGAAAAGGTACAAATGGATAGTCTTCATCATTTTTTCTTCAAATCTTCAGGAATCTCAAATCTTTTCTCACCAGGCTGTGAAATTTAGAGATCATCAATGAAGTACCTACACACATAAGATCAAGAAAAAATACCAAGTGACGTATCGAGTTTGAAAAAAGATAAACATAGATACCAATAAATGATAAGCATAAGTCAAATCTCAAAACACTCCCAAAATTCAAACTCCCCCAAAGTAAGATAATTCTTTCTCCCCCTTTTTATGATGTCCCCAAATAGACAAATAAGAATAATGAATCAATCAAGCAAAATCGCGGGGTCACGGTATACAAAAAATACACAAACTATTTTTGATTTTTCAATTTTTTTTTCGTACAAAAAATTAATACCATTTGAAAAAATATGATACAAAAATCACACCATGGATTTAGACTCAAACAACCAAGTCATGGAAACGGAATGAAAGGGTGTGAACACATTCGATAGGTAAATCAACTCAATCAATCATATGTGCACGATGCATACGTGTACTCCTAACGAATGAACATCAAAGGTATCCTTAGGTGTAAAAATTTGTTGAATTTAGATGACATCGTCTTATGCAAATCAACAAATCAAAGTCAAATGATTTCCACACCAATAACGTCCAAAACTATATAGCGCATTTTCAATAATTTCAAGGACGTGCAAACCCGTTTTAATTCTCCAACCAAACTCCCTCATATATTCTTTTAGAGGTAATCTAAATTCTCAAACTTTGGAGAATTGGTGCAAAAACCTAAATGGCCCCGTTTTGGCATGAATTTATTTTTATTGCCTTTAAGTTTTTTCGGGCTCTTTTAAACCTCTTTGGACCCCGGATAATAAAATTCCTCCATTTTTTAGGTCCAATTTAACGGTGGCTTAGTATTCGCAAAGGCAAAATGAACCTTTCACAGTCCTTCCCCGTTCAAACAAAACACACAAAATCACAAAACGGTTATTATATGCATAATTTCCTTATCAAAATTTTATCGCGCTTGGTTCGTTTTAAAGGACAGGATTGAAGTGAAAACACCCAACCAACATGTGATAAGTTAAGCATAATAATCAAATAAATCCGTGCATGTGTTCAATAAAGGAAATATGAGTCAAACATGTAGGAAGTAACACTTAATTACATCTTAATGACTCCAAACATTATAAAGCACACGGATGAATTGACCTATTGTCTCAAAACACTATCAAATAGTCACATGAACATAATGAAATGATGTTGTGACTCGGTCATCCAAAGTTGTTCATCCATAAATGGTGCAAACAAAAAACAAAAATCTTTTTGTATTTTTCAAAATATTTCCAAAAACAAAAATCTATACAAAAAGTACATGTCACAACGCTAGCAAACATATATCAAAAAGCATAACTAGCGTATGACAAATATGCAAACACACTCATCTATATGATATGGCAAGAGAAGAATCATGTGCAAGCAAACGAGAATCAACTTGTCTAAAATCTAGTGTATCCAAAAGTGATTTCCTAACCTAAATAGATGTGAAACAACGTGTGAGGGATTTGGGAACCACGGGAACACTAGACATAAATTTCCTAGGACATTTTTCAAGATAAAAAAAAACGCCTAAGATGACCTTTCCGACCACAATATGAACATGTGTAAATGGGTGGAACGGAACCTATGGGTTGAACTTTTCTAACATCCTGAAAATTGGTTGACCCTCTAAAATAAATAATGGCTTTGGCTTTAGCATTAGAAGCATGAAAACAAGATGAGCCAATACCATCACTATCAAACCTACTTGAGTCTGTCAAATCATTTTTTAATTTCAAAATTTTTGACTCAAGCAAAGAATTAGACTCTTCCAAATTAAGGGACGCCTTTTTCAAGTTTTCAATAATTCCTAAAAGCGTATCTCTCTCTCCCTCAATTAAAGTAAATTTTTTCCTAAGAGTCTTTTCACGTGCCACAAACTCATTGACTAAAATATTTTTCTCCTCTTTGGCACAAACACAAACCATCGAATTTTTAAGGTCCTCCAATTATTTTTCTAAAAATAGGACCCTTTCATCACTCTCCTTCTTGGACAATTTTAAAGAAACAAAGTCATCGTCCAAGGAAACAACTTTTTCACGATAAAAATCTCTTTGATTTTGAACCGTTTGCAAAAGATCCATCGCGGATTTAAAACGAGAATTTTCTTTTTCCAAAACTTTAATTCTTTTGCAAACTTTCAAATTCAAATTTTTAAATTTTTTAGCATGGTCGTGAACTTTTTCAAAAATAGGCTCCTCATTAAACGGGCGTTCCATTGAAAAAATTGCGATTTTTCACAAAATTGAATTTTTTTAAAAGAAATCAATATCACACGATTTTGCGGAAAAAGGAGTACGCAATAAATTAGGGCAACCCGCTCTGATATCAATTTGACGACGTGAGAAGTCAAATTGTATAAAAAAAATAAATCCTTGAAAAATCAAGATCACGCGATAAATTAGCGTAACCCGCTCTGATACCAATTTGAGAAACCCGAATAGGTTCGGTGTGTGATAATTGATTTAAATTAAATTAAATTCGCAAGATTCCAAGTAACCCTTTTTTAATTCGAGTCTACTTAGAAACAACCCATAAACAAACAACTACGTGTGTGTGTGTCAAACTATAAATAAAGCATGCGACACAAAGTTAAGGAAAAACCCCCGCAGGGCAAAACCTTTTATTTCACTATAATAAGTAAATCACAACTTACACAGATTACAATGAAATACAGTGACACACGAATACCCGCAGGTGTCGGTCGGTGCCGGCAGCAATGAATTCACACGCAGCGAACCCACATGAACCTCAGTCCAATCAACAAAGGAAGAACCGCAGCACTCCTCAATGACACGCAGCCATAAAACTTTGTAGAGACTCCCTCAGCAATGACACGCAGCCCTCGGTTGCAAAGATCTCTCCACAAAGGTTTGAACAAACACAAGGTTGTGTTCTTGGGTTACCAAAAAGATTCACAAAGGTTTGACAATTGTGTGAATCAAAACATGAGTCTTGGGACTAAAAAAATATGAAGACTAAAGGTATTTGGACTCTCAAAAACGTCTTTCAAAGTCTTACAAAACTGCTCCCCCGAAGGTGGTTTAAATAGGAAAACAGATGAAGAGTTCCACCAATTTAAAACACTGAAATTCTATCCAGCGTACAGGGACCCCGAACCGGTTCGGGTACCCTGCGAAACGGTTCGCCCACCCCCCCCCCCCCGAACCGGTTCGGGGAAACTCGTTCGGAACAGGGGCTAAACACTTAGAAAAATTCCCAGTATTTTCAATTTAAATATCTCCATTTTTAACGGGCCATAACTTGTTCACCGTAGCTCGTATTGAGGTGTTGTTTCTTCCAGTATCTTTGTTAAGGCAAGCTCTTCAACTTTCCAGTTGACCGGTCCTTCGGATGGTGGCTATAAAATTACCAAATTGCCCTTGAACTTCCCTATCAAGCCTTGTTGCACTGTTTTGACCTCTCTTGCGTACCACTTGCATAAAGTCCCTAAAATCATGGAACGTGAAGTCGTTGAGGCAGATGAGGGACACATGATGGAGATAATAAAATTTTGATTCCCTGAATTCGGATTGAGGCCATCGAGTGAGATCTTGAGGTGACGTGCCAAATGTAGCGGCGTATGACATACACAAATGTAACATGTTGGACATGAAAAAAATGTCCTTACAGAATTCTTTGAAGATTTGATATATTTTGAATGATAGAAATCACCCTAATGCATGTAGGAGTGGTTAGGAATAATTGGTTATTATTTTGGTATAGTATAATGTACGTTTGGTAAATGAGTATAGTGGAAAAATGCATGAAGAAGACAAAGTAGCCAAACTGAACCATTTCGAAACGATTCGACTAGGGGCTAATCGATTCGATTTATCAAAAAGCTAAAAAAAATTCTCTTTGGCCTAAAATCCCTAAACCATTGTCGTGGAAACTTTTAGGACTTTGTAAAAATAATGATGAGGGACTTATTATATTATAGTAGGCCTAGGTGAGGATATGATTTAGTCTTATTGAGAGAATTAAGACGGGAATGAATTGGGTTAAACTATATCGTAGTTAATCTGAGAGATGCATAAAGAATTACAAAATTCTCGAACGAATTGAGGAATAAACCAGTAGGTTAAGTTATACTTAACTATTGAAATTAATAAAGGGGTAACTAGGACCCTTAGAGTCGTGTGAATACTCAAATAAGTACGATAGAGAGGTAAATTGTAAAATTGTATGTACGGTGAGTATTCGAGAGAAATATACAATGTACGTGCATGAATAATTAGGATGTGTGTATACCTACTAATTTAATTATAGGTGGAGTGAATACCTATTATATACATGACTGATATGTTTGATGAGACATTCCGAACCATGTTCGATGAGACATTCTGAACTATGTTTGATGAGACATTTCGAACCATGTTCAATTTGACATTCCGAACCATGTTCGATGAGAAATTTCGAACCAAGTTTGAGGGGACATTCCGAACTATTATTACCTAATGTGGGATATGGGTACATTAGAGCAAAGTATATACTTAGTGTATATTGTGTATGAAATATATATTGTATGAATAATCTACTTGTGCATAGTAGCATACCATTAGATGACATGTATTTGAATAGCAAATTAAGTAGAAAGACTTAATTACATTATAAATGAAGGGGTATGTAAGAAAGGGTATTTATGATGATTATAACGTACGAGAAAGGTTAAACCGATTTGCATACAATATGGGAGGTATGGAAACTTAAAGATTATGAATAGATGAGTTATATACTTATGTCTCGTTACCTTGGGTAGTATGGCTAGGTGGGCTAAGTAGAAATGTTAGGCATGCATAATAATTGAGAGGTGAGGAAAACCCAATAGAGTGTACATTAACCTAACATGTGTAATCACTAACTGATTTTAAGTTGTTATAACTCTTGCTAAATATTTTCAAAATGTTTTGAGTTCTAACTCCTTACGATAAAATATTTTTAAAAACTTTTTATATGTCCAGCCACATGTGGCACCAGAGATCCAAGCCCAGGTAGGTTCGTCCACTCGGCAGAGAGTTAGAGAGACCTTCCAAATGGGCCACCGGCCCAAGTTTCAGGGCAGTTTCGATGTTGTTGAGGCTTGACAGTGGAAAATGAATATACAATGCCACCTACTCATAGTTCATTATACGGAGATGCAGAAGCAGATGTTAGTGATGTTCAGGCTGTTTGGAACCGCTTTGTAGTTGTGGGAGTCAGTTACCACCACCGATGAGAGTGACCGAATGAGTATCATAGAGTTTTGGGTGCTGTTTGAGGCAAAGCTGCAAAGGAAATTTAGGGAGGTAACACAGAGAGATTGCACAATAGTAGAATACGAGGAGGAGTTCACCCACTTGGCAAATTTTATTCCATACAAGGTGAGCAATCAAGATCGAAAGAAGACACGATTTATTGACGATTTAGCTTGGAGGATCAGGCAACATTTGATCGATAACCCTATATTAGTGACTTATACGGATGTTTTTAATGCTTCATTATTACACGGTCAGGACCAACGCTTCCATATGAGAGGGAGAAAGATATCAGGGGAGACAAGTTAGCCTAGTAGGTTAGGGGCAGTAGTACCGGTGGTGCACCCCCACAGTAGCAGACAGCGAGACACCATGGGAAGGATTCCCAATAGGGGAATAAGAAAAAGAAATTTAGATATGGTGGTCAGTGACGAGAGTGTCAGGGATTTAGGCAGGACCAGTGGGGTCCTAATCAGTAGCATCAGGTTACTTACGGCCATCAGGGCCAAGGGAACACTGAAAGTGGCCAGTAGGGCGGTGGTTATCTGGGACTGGAGCAGGGCCAGAGGAGACCTTTGTCGTGGCAGTGCTTTATATATGGCCATCAGGGTCACAAGAGGAGACATTTCCCATAGAAGGGTGGGGCATAATAATAGGGTGCCCAATAGGGGCAAGATGTTCCTTTACCTCCAAATTCAGCACTAACATCGACCCCATAGTAGCAGTGGGTCAGATGCACTACGGGAGTGCGTATAATGTCTAGGATATAGCTATGCCTCCAGTACCTCAGGCACCGCCAGTAGTAGAGGGCACATTTCATATCCATGGGTATGATGGTAGGGTACTTTTTGATACGAGAGCGTTGCACTATTTTATTGCCACTAGATTTGCATGAGCTGCTGGTCTTTTAAAGACAACCAACACTCACCTTATGTATGTGGAGTCACCGTTGGGTAGCGGGTCACTCATTCACTCAGTGTGTAGATGGGTAGACATATTGATTGGGAGACTAAGTCTAGCAGTAGACCTATGTTATTATAGGGATGGACTAGTTAGCTGGCTATAAAGCGACAATAGATTTCTACGAGAGGACCATAGTGTTATCCATTTCAGGGTAGGAGATATTCCTAGTGGAGATGTCTCTGCGTGAGGGAGTATCGCGCACACACTTATATTAAATTAAGGAGGATTCCTCTCAGGAGATAGTGGTACCATTAGACTCAATTCCGGTAGTGGTGGAGTTGGAGGACATATTCCAGGAGATACCCGCGTTTCCTCCTAGCCGGGAAATAGAATTTGTCATCGATTTAGTGAAAAATCACCCTTTAAGTCATTTAATTCAAGATTAAATAGTTTAAATGGCTTTGAATAATTTTTTGAACAAACTCTTTAATCAAAATGAACAACTAACACAAGATGTGTACAAAAGATTGTATGTACGAGTTATTTAAGGTATAGGTGTACCAATTTTGAAAAACAAAAATTATATAGGTTCTAAAGTAGAACAACCTCAAGAAGATGATGAGAGGAAGAGTAAGTGTGCAAGAACACAATATTTTAACGTGGTAAAACCCCACCTAATTGGGGAAACATCCACGGAGGTCTCTACACCTCAAAAGAAAAATCCACTAAAATAGAGAAACAAATTACAAACTATATAACAAACCAAATATACAAGCAGACCTTATATATGTTCAGAATGTTTATGAACTCCTTTGGATTATTCTGACTCCTCTGAAGGTTCCGATGTTAAGGTTGTTCTCCCAGCTTTGTAACTGCTTATCCTTTTAGCTTTATGTCGAATTTAAAGTCAAGAACCTCTCTAATGACACTTCTTTAGTGTTGTAGTGTGATAAGTGTAAGTGGTGAAGTGCCTAATCACATTCATGCAACCCACACAGACTTATACAGACAATACTCCTAACAAATTACAAAAATCATTCAAAGATGCAGTAAGGATTTTTGAATAACAATTTTTTTGATAGTCTCAAACTACTTATCTTTATTTTTATCCACATATCAAGAGGGAATCTTCATATAAAGAAAACCAAGATTCTAAATACTTTCTTTATTTGATATACACAGTTATTTCATGAAATGTGAAATATTCACGAAAGTGTAAATCCACAATCAATATCTTAATTAGAACTAAGTCTGATTTTCTCATAAACTGTAAAGAGAAATGGATTTGGTGGTTTTAGTTTTGAAAATAACATATAAGCGTAAAAACAACCAACAAATGAATATTTCTTAAAAAAAAAATTCAAGCTAAGAAAGTTATACGTGATATGAATCACACGGTTTCAGATCTCAACTTTGAATGAAAGACAAAATGAGATCTAAACTTAGTGACTTGGTTGAATAAGAGATTAAAGACTAGAGAGGATGAATGTTCACAAATATGAACTCACTCACTCAAAGTCACAAAGATTTTTCTGAGAAAAAATTAGTCGGAGTTTGATTAGGGTTCTCTCTCTCTCTCTCTCTCTCTCTCTCTCTCTTCTCTATTTACTCTCAATTCTCAAATGAGCAAAAGTATCTAAACATTCCACACTCGATCTCTATTTATATTACACAGAGAAGGATCTGGAAGGGTTGAACAATTTTAATGGTTGAGATTAAATACGACACAAATGATGTAAATCTAATGGCTTAGGATGCACCGCCATGAAACGCATTCTAATTGGTTCTCTCAACTATTACAAGGATTATTGTAAAGACATGCAGACCATTGATAACAAATGATCCAAAGGATAGGATTAAGTCTTAAGGTTGAGAGAGGAAATAAACACAAATCCAATCGATCACTAGCCAACACATGTAAGGCATGGACGAGTCTTCAAACCCGTGTTGAAGTTTTAAACAATCTCATTTTCCACAACAAAAGTCTCTTTCGCTTTCGTATCCTACCCAAGAAAGGTTTTAGAAAGAATAGGAAATTATAAATAAACCCACAACATTTTTAAAACCAACTTTTAAATGTTTAAAAATGTTTTATAAATTCCTAATATTATTTAACATATCCCAAAAATGATTAAAAATCATTTTTAGAGGAATTAACATACACACACCTAAGTTATAGTGAATGCAATGAACGAATGCAATCCTAGGTGTAGTGTCTGAGGTTCTTTGGTAGACTAGGATATGACTCAATTTTGTCAGTATTTCCATAATAAACAAGCTCTTATATAATGTAGACATAAGTGAGTGAACGATATAGGATGCTTCAATCTCCCCCTTTGAAAATATGAGACAAAATGTTTTTTGAGTCATGAAGGACTCGTAGGGGTACAAAAATATAAGAAAATCCTATTCATATACAAATTCTATCTACCCCATATAACAATATTATGATAACATGAGGTACTGATATCCATAGAATAAGGTAACTAAGATCAAGCACTTTAGTTGAAGTAATTAAAATAATGTCCAAGTGGAATCAAAGCTTCTCCCCCATTTTGTCTCAAATGGACAAAGGGTCTTCACAATGATAAAAGAGAGAGATATCAAATCATAAACATCAATGATAAATTACAATTATGTCATAACCATGCCAATTGATTTACGTAAGGATAAAAATCGTATATTGTCCAAGGGTTTGGTGAATAAATTAGCTAATTGCAATTCAGTTGGCTGGTAATTAATTTCCAATTCCTTTGATTACACCAACTCACGTATAAAATAATATCGTATTTGAATACGTTTAGTACGAGAGTGTTGAATCGAATTTTTGGAAATATTAATCACGCTTTAATTGTCGCAATAGAGATGTGATAGTTCTTCAATAATATCGTAGTTTCTTAACTTTTTTTAGCCAAAGTAATTGAGCACAACAGCTACATGCGGCTATATATTCAAATTCGGATATGGATAATGAAGTGTAATTTTGTTTCTTACTATTCCACCCTAACAAATTATTACATATGTAATAACATGATCCTGACGTACATTTACTATCATTGGAACACCCAGCCCAATCAGCATCGATGTAGCCAATTATCGTGATAGATGTGTCATTTGTGTACCAAAGTCCTAAGTTGAGAGTTTCTTTGACATATTTTATAATTCCTTTAACTCAATGTAAATTACTCTCTTTAGGGTTATTTTGATAGCGGTCACACACACAAACAACATACATAATGTCAGGTTGAGAGGCAGTAAAATATAGAAGACTTCCTACCATACTACGGTATAAGGTTGAGTCGATGGATTTTCCATGTTCATCTTTTGATAATTTAACCGAAGTACTCATGGGAGTCCTTGCATATTTGGTAATTTCTAGACCGAACTTTTTTACAATCTCTAAAGCGTATTTAAATTACGATACAAATAAACCATCTGAATTTTTCTTGACTTGAAGACCTAAGAAGAATTGTAACTCCCCCATAAGTGACATATGGAATTCTTTATACATAATGTCAGAAAATGATTTACCGTTAGTGGGGGAGGTAGATCCATAAATAATATCGTCTGCGTATACTTGGGCTATAGTAATATTTTTGTGAAAGTGTTTGACAAAAAGAGTTTGTCAATTCATTCCTCGCTTAAAATCGTTGTTTAGAATGAAGGTAGATAGACGTTCATATCAAGATCTAGGAGCTTGTTTTAACCCATAAAGAGATTTTTGAAGACGGTAGGCGTGATTTGGATGATGAGGGTCAATGAAACCTTTATATTATTCTACATCAATCTCTTGAGTTAAGATACCATTAAGGAAAGCAAATTTAACATCCATTTGATAAAGTGTGAAATGCAAATAACAAGCTATTGCAAAGAGTAAGCGAATAGACTAAAGGTGAGAGACTTATGAAAAATTCTCCTCTAAATCTATTCCTTTAAACTCATATTAGCCCTGGGCAACTAATCTAGCTTTAATCCGAATAATCATCCCAGATTCATCTATTTTATTTTTGAAAAGCCAACGTGTGCCAATAACCCTTTTATTTTCTGGTTGGGTATAAGATACCATACATCAGAAGAAGTTCCTCATGCATAGAACTTATCCATAATGGTTCATTCAGTGTTTTTTTAACATTATTTGGTTCTATAAGAGAAATAAAGCATGCATAATGAGCAAGAGTACGTAGGTAGGATCTTATACGAACTGACTCAGTAGGGTTACCAACTACACTATCTAAATGATGATCTTTGGAAACCCAGTTAGACACTTTTGGGGTCTAAGTTTGTAAAGAATCATCTATCTATATAGAATCATAAGTTAAAGTGTTTTCGAATTAATCCACTATAGTTGGTCCTTTGATCTTACTCTCTATATTAATGTCACTTACAACCACATTAATGGATTCCATTAAGGTTTTGGTACGAAGATTGTAGACAAGGTAGGCTCTACTATTTGGAGAATACCCTAAGAAAAAAGCTTTATCTCCTCTGGATTCAAATTTAGACATATTTTCTCTATCCTTGCATACATAACAAGTATTGCCGAAGGTTCTAAAGTATTTTAGGTTATGTTTCTTCCCATACCAAAGTTCGTAGGATGTTTGTTTGGTATGTTTCCTTAGGTATACTAGATTGATTATGTGACAATCTGTAGGAATGGATTCTACCCATAAATATTTAGGTAAGTTCTTTGCATGAATCATAACGCGAGCCATTTCCTTAAGAGTGCAATTTTTACGCTCAGCAATTCCATTTTGTTGAGGTGTTTTAGGGGCACTATATTCATGTTTGTAACCATTATCGTTATTCGATGACACCTGGATCTATAGATTGACCTACTCTATCGCTACGAATTATATCTATTTAGGAGTCCATTTCATTTTCAATACGAACAAAAAATTTCAAAAAGTTACATAATGTTTTTTATTTATGTTTTAAAAAGTCAGACCAGGTAAATAGAGTGAAGTCATCAACCATAACTAGAATATAACTATTGCCACAAAGACTAACGGTACGAGAGGGACCCGTTAGGTCCATATGGATGAGTTGTAGAGGTTTAGTGGATAGAACTTATTTAAATTTCTCATGGGAAGCCTTAACAATATTTCCTTCTTAACAGGGACCACATACGATGTTTGAAATTGGTTTGATCTTAGGAAGACCTCTAACTATCTCTTGAGAACACAATTTACCAAGGATGTCGTAATTAATGTGACCCAACCTATTATGACATATATCATTATCATCCATTCTAGCAATGTTATAAAACTCTGTACTTGGATTATCTGTATAATAGTTATCCGGGGTACGAAGTCCTATAATAATGCAATCATCTTTTTCATTTAAAATTTTGCAATTGTTCTTTGAAAAGGTGAAAATATTGTTGGAGTAACAAAATTGCGATATACTTAGTAAATTAGATTTAAGACCCTTTACCAAAAGAACATACTCAAGAATAGGTAATCCTTTTTCATGGAGTGTTCATTTACCAATGATCTGGGCTGATACACTATCTCCAAATAAGACTTTACCTCCAGAGAAGTTAGTTTTATTTGAAAGTTTGGTATCATCCCTCGTCATATGTTTTGAACATCCAGAGTATAAATACCATCTAGATGTTGTGCGTTCATCTTTGAAATAACTTATCATAATGTTGCATTTCATCTGGGGTAATAATTCTTATTTTCTAACCCAAATTACTCTAGTTTTCAATTTGAGCTTATTTGCTGATATTTGATAAAACTTGCGAGCTTCAGCCTTTTTTCTAAAAGATTTTTGTGCATGTCTTTGTTGATGATAAAAGGTTTGAGCATTTGGTTTAGAAAAGAATCTAGTATTCCTTCTTTTTAATGATCTATTTGTATTTGATCTTCTCTTCCTATTACGATAGTTAGAATTCTTGTCCGACTGCCTAGGTAGAACATAATTGTTTCGACTTCTCCTAGAATAGTTGAAGTTATTATAAATAAGTGAATGATAAATTGGTTCATATAGATGTTTGGAAGAGCAACCGTCAAGGGAATGTCCAAAGATATCATAATAAGAGCAGTAAAGATGGCTCATAGAAGGCTTAGCCTTAGGAACATTGTTAAGCAAAGATTTGTCTAAGTTTTGAACTCTAGTCTTATTCCTAGGTGGCACAGGTTGAAATGAAGAATCATTTTTTCTAATGGGAGGGAAGAAGTTTTTAGCCTTATGTTCAAGATTACGTTTAGAGTTACTTGATTCACCAATGTCTAACTTTTGTTGTTGCGAGTCAAAATCATTTTTCAAGGCTTGAAAATCTGGACAAGTTTCAAGAGGTCTTTTGCCACCAGATAAAAACTTAATAGGTTCAAACATTTTAGTTTGCTTGGTATTATTAAGGCAAAAACATATTCAAGTTATGTCATCAGAATTGGTCTTACTTTCAGCAACACAGTCTTCAAAACATTTTGAGTTATTTTCAAATTTAGTAAACTTTTTAAAGACTGATGATGTATTTTCTTTTGTTTGTTCTAATTCTAACAACGTCCCTTTGTATTTATTTTCCAACATTTCATTTGATTCAAACAACTCTTTTAGTTTTTATTCAAATGATTTAGTCTCATTCTCACGAACTAGCCATTGAGAAGTGTATTGTTCAACATTCTGTTTGATCGTATGGCTTAGGATTTCTATCTTCTGTGTAAGGCCTTCGACGATTTTTTCAAGTTTAGTTCTTTTCCTAAGAGTTTTTCAGTACAGTGTGTGAATGTATGGGAGGTCCTCATTGCCGGAGTCACAAAGTGTGCAGTGTGCACTGTCCCCCAGCAATTCATTTTTAGGACTCACACACCAATTTTCATCAACAATAGATTATTCCCTTTGACTCACACACAGAGCGTTTAATGAATTATCATCATTCCCAAGTAATAAGGTAGACAAATCAGTAGGGATAGCATCATTCACCATAGCATGCTCAGATTCCTTATCATCAGTATATGATTTTAGCAAAGAAAGACATACAGGGGTCAGAAGTATTGAATGACTCAGGTTAATCAGATTTTGATTCACTTGAGTCATCCCAATTCTTGCACAAATTAGCCCTAGTGTTCTTATTTTTATTCAAATTGACTCTACAGTCACTGGCTATGTGTCATAAATTCCCACATCTATAGCATTCATTGTTCTTAAGGTCTCTACTGGGTTTGTCAATTATTTTATCATGAGGTCTATTATTAGAGTGGTTTGAATAGGTAAGTTATACTTGTCTATTTACAATTTTATTTCTAAATTTCACAATTTTCTTCAAATGTTGAGACATTAAGGGAATCTGATTATCCAAACTCTCTAAATTACAGTTCTCATCAGAATCTAAGCCAATTTCAGGTAAATGACATTCAGATTTAGTCAACTTAGAGGTAAAGACTATTTTAGAGGTAGACTGTTTCTTATGGGTCTGTATTAATTGGTTTTTAAACTCTAATTCTATTTCCACGGTTCTTATCTTGCTACTGAGGAGTTTAGGGGTACGGTTTTGATCATCCATCTCCTCAATTTCGTAGCGCTTATTGTCAATTTTTTATGGAAGTGACCTTAGAATTTTAGCGACAATTTTCTTCCTATCATAAATTAGACCATTAGAATGCAACTTAGTCACTATGTCTGTCAAACTAATGTAAAAGACATCAAATGACTCAGTCTCAGTCATGACTAAAGTGTTGCACATTTGGATTAAAATTTGGGTTTTAGCAGCTTTAACACGTGTGTCTCCTTCATGTGCAGTCACTAGAGTGTCCAATGCTTCCTTAGAGGTAGTACAGAAGATATCCTCTTGAATTCGTGTTCATTGATAGACATGAATATGGAATTTTTGCCTTTATTATTGTTAAGGGAGGTATGTTTTTCTTCTTTGGTGAATTCACTTAGCAGCTTCCTAATCCTCACAATGCTTCCTTCAGTGGCTATTTTAGTAGGAAAAGTGTATCCATTTTCAACAGCATCCCAGACATCATCTCCCAATGTACTTTGGATAAAAGAATCCATCCTCACTTTCCAGTAAGGGAAGTTAGTTCAATCAAAGAGAGGGGGTCTGGACAAGTTACAAATCTCTCAAATTTCTTGTCCATAATTTTTGTTGAGAAAATAATTTCAGAAACCCAAGATCTAAAAGAATTGGTAAAATCAAAGCTCTGATACCAATTGAAAAATCACAACTTAAGTCGTTTAATTCAAGATTAAACAATTTAAATGGCTACGAACAGTTTTTTGAAGAAACTTTTTAATAAAAATTAACAGGTAACACAAGATGTGTATAAAAGATTATATGCATGAGTTATTTAAGGTATAGGTGAACCAGTTTTGAAAAAAAAAACTTTTATAGATTCTAAATTAGTACAACCTCAATAAGGTGGTGAGAGGAAGAGTAAGTATGAAAGTACATAAGATTTAAACGTGTTAAAACACCACCTAATATGAGAAACATCCACGGATGTCTCTACATCTCAAAAGCAAAATCCGCTAAAATAGAGTAACAGATTACAAACTATATAACAAACCAAACACACAAGCAAACCTAATATAAGTCCATAATGTTTACTAACTCCTTCGAATTATTGTGACTCTTCAGAAGGTTATGATGTTGAGGTTGTTCTCCAAACTTTTTAGCCGTTTCTCCTTTTAGCTTTACGTCGACTCTAAAGTCAAGAATCTCTATATCAACACTTCTTTAGTGTTGTAGTGTGATAAGTGTAAGTGGTGAAGTTCCTAATCACATGCATGCAACCCACACACACTTATACGTACAATATTCCTAACAGATTACAAAAATTATTCTAAGATGCAGTAAGGATTTCTGAATTAGAGTTTGTTTGATAGTCTCAGACTATTATTTTTTTATCCACAGATCAAGAGGGAATATTTCTATAAAAAAAATCCAACATTATAAACACTTTCTTTATTTGATATGCACAGTTATTTCATAAAATGTGAAATATTCATGAAAGTGTAAATCCCCAATCAAGATCTTAACTAGATCTAAGTCTGATTTTTCTCATAATTTGTAAATAGAAATGGATTTATTAGTTTTGGAAACAACATATAAGAGTAAAAACAATCAACAAATATAAATTTCTTGAAAAAAGAAATCAAAATAAGCAAGTTATACGTGAGATGTATCACACGGTTTCAGATCTCAACTTTCCATGAGGAGAAAATGAGATCTAAGCTTCGTGACTTGGTTGGAAAAGAGATTAAAGACTAGATATGATGAATCTTCATAAATACGAACTCACACAAACTCACAAAGGTTTTTCAAAGAAAAAATTGGCCAGAGTTTGATTATGGTTTTCTTTCTCTCTCTCTCTCTCTCTCTCCTCTTTTTACTCTCAATTCTCAAATGAGCAAAAGTCTATAAACCTTCCCCACTTATTTTCTATTTATATTACACATAGAAGAATATTGAAGGGTTGAAAGATTTCAATGTTTGTGATTAAATATAACACAAATGATGTAAATCTAATAGCTTATGAAGCACCGCCATTAAATGCATTTTGATTGGTTATCTCCACCATAACAAAAATTATTGTAAAGACATCCAGACCGTTGATAAAAAATGATCCAAGGGATAGGATTAAGTCTTAAGTTTGAGAGAGGAAACAAACACAAATCCAATCGCTCACTGGCCAACATGTGTAAGGCATGGATGAGCCTTCAAACGCGTGTTTTGAAGTTTTAAACAATCTCATTTTCCACCACAGAAGTCTCTGCCCCTTTCGAATCCTACCCAAGCAAGGTTTTAGAAAGAATATGAAACTATAAATCAACCCACAACATTTTTAAAACCATCTTTTAAATATTTAAAAATGTTTTATAAATTCCTAAAAATTATTTAACATATACCAAAAATTATTAAAAAATCCTTTCTATGGGAATTAACACCCCCCCTAATTTATAATGAATGCAATCCTAGGTGCAGTGTTGGTATTGTACCTGTGAGACTATCGGAGGAATTGATATGTAGTGTCTGAAGCTCTTTGGTAGACTAGGATATGACTCAATTTTGTCACTATTTCCAAACTAGAAAAGCTCATATACAATGTAGACTTAAGTGAGTCAAAGATATAGGGTGATTCACTTAGTACCGGAGATGAGACTTATTTCCAGAGCACCGCACCATATGTCCCCTTCAGAGATGCGAGAGTTGAGGAAACAAATTCAGAAGCTCTTGGGTCAGGGTTTCCTTAGGCGAAGCACATTTTCGTGGGGTGTGCCGGTATTGTTTGTGAAAAAGAGGGATTGTTCGCTTAGTCTTTGTATGGATTACAGGAAGATGAACAAAGTCACGACTCAGAATAAGTATCCATTACTGAGGATTGATGACCTATTTGGTCAGTTGATAGGGTCTAACTACTTCTCAAAAATTGATTTGAGATCGAGTTATTACCAGCTATGTATTCGAGAGGAGGATGTTACCAAAACCTCTTTCCTATAGTGGTATAGGTAATACGAGTTGAGTGTGATTCCGTTTGGGCTCACCAATGCAACAGAAGTGTTCATGGATCTCATGAATAGAGTATTTAGGGAGTTTTTGGACTAGTTCATGATCGTGTTAATAGAAGACATTCTGGTCGACTCGCATACTGAGGGGAGCATGCAGAGCATCTGCATAGGGTCTTGTAGACACTTAAGAACCATCAGTTGTATGCCAAATTTGAGAAGTGTGGCTTTTGCCTACGAGAGGTAAAGTTCTCAGACACATCGTATCGAATAGGGGTATCATAGTGGATCCAAGTAAGGTATCAGCATTGAAGGAGTGGGGACATCCCACGACACTGATCGAGATTTTCATATTCTTGGGGTTGGTAGGGTATTATCATGGATTCATTAAAGGGTTCTCGAAGATTGTGGTTCCTTTGACGAACCTAAATCGTAAGGGACTCCCATTTGGATAGAGTGATTAGTGTCAGCTAGCCTTTGATTAAGTGAAGGATAAGTTGACATCAGTGCCGGTGCTTGCATTGCCTAGGAGTGGGGTGGAGTATTGGGTCTACATGTATCCATATTTATAGGGACTTGGGGGGTGTATTATAGAAGGAGGATAGGACTATATCTTATTTTTCCCGAAAGCTTAAGCCCCATGAGAAGAATTACCCCACCACGACCTTGAGTTGGCAGTGATCACTTTTGCTTTGAGGATATGGAGACATTATTTTCTTGCAGAGCAGTTCACATTGTTCACGGATCATAAGTCACTTCAGTATCTCTTCACACAGAAGGATCTGAATATGAGGTAGAGGCAGTGGCTATAAATTATGAAGGACTATCAGTTCGATATCAAGTACCATCCCGGTAAGCCTAATGTAGTGGAAAACACGTTGAGCTGACGACCTAAAGGGGATTTGGAAGAGACCTAAAAAGTAAAGTGTAGTGAACTTCCATAGGACGATGAGATCGCCAGAGCGTGTATGGTAGTTTTGACTATCACTCTTGAGATTGTAATGAGGGTAGTGAAAACTCAGGCAAATGATTAATTCTGTAAGGATCGAGTATGTCAACTATCAACTGAGGGTGTAGAGTCCTATTTATTTATCTTAGAGAGTGGACTACATTCTAATGGGAGAATTATAGTGCCAGATGAAGAGGACTTAAACATAAAGTGATGACTGAGGCCTAAAGTTTTAGGTTAGTGGTACACATCCTGGTGGGGATAAGATGTATCAGGACATTAGGAGATAATATTAGTGGGTAGGATGAAGCGAGACATATCAAAGTTTTTCTAGAAGTGTGTTACTTGCCATCTTGTGAAAGTGGACCATCAGAGGTCTTCAGGGATGCTACAGCCACTAGAGATTCCCGTGTGGAAGTGGTAAAGCATATCAATGGATTTTATTACAAGGTTGGTGACGTTGCAGTGAGGTCATGATTCCATTTAGTGACAGTGGATCGGATAACCAAGGTGGCCCATTTCTTTCTAGTTCATACCGACTATGAGAAGATGAAGTATGCACATCTATTCATTTTGAAGATTGTTATGTTGAATGAGTATCGATTCATATTATGTCTGACAGAAACAAGATCTTCATATCCCATTTCTGGCAGAGTTTTAAGGAAGACATGGGTACAGACTTGAGGTTGAGTACGACTTATCACCCACAAACAAATGGTCAGACCGAGAGGGTGAATCATATGTTAGAGGACATGTTAGGGATGTGCATCCTAGATTTTGGGGGAGGTTGGGAGTGATACCTTCCATTGGTAGAGTTTGCGTATAATAACTCTTACTAATTTACTATTGACATGGCACCGTTTAAGGAACTATATGGGAGACCTTATCATTTGCACACCTTCTGGCTAGAGGTGGGGGAATGATACAGGAGACTACTGCCAAGATCAAACTAATTCAGGGATGTATTCGGATAGCTCAGGACATGCAGAAGAGCTATGCTTATGAAGATCGTAGACACACCGATTTAGAGGTTGGTGACCAAGTGTTAGTACATGTGTCTCCTATGAAGGGGATCATGAGGTTTAGCAAGAGTGTAAACTATCACCGAGGTATGTGGGACCATTTTTAGGGATTGAGAGAGTTGGTTCAGTGGCATACAGATTTGGCCTACCGGAGCATCTTTAGAGGATACACGACATGTTCCATATGTCATCGCTACTGACATATTGGAGGAGCGAGAGAGATTTTTGGAATGTTCCACTTGAGGAGATTGATCTACAGCCAAATGCCTCGTACGAGGAGATAATTGTGTTTATTCTGTATTGTAGTGAGTGTAGGTTGTGGTCCAAGGTGGTGCCATTGGTGCGAGTTCAATGAGGACACCATAGTACTGATGAGTAGACATATGAGCGAAAGGATGACATGAAAGAGCAGTATCTAGAGTTATTCACCACAGGTATGTCCTAATTTTGGGGATGAAATTCCATCGCGAGGGGAAGTATATAATATCCTGTATTTCTACATATTTGAAATTTAATTAATTCCAAAATTAATTGGAAAAAATACATTTCAGTTAAATTACACATGTGTCGTAAGTTAATTGATTAAATACTAAACGTGACTTGTAAATATTAATCGAGAGATAGATAGTTATTAATATTATGAGATAAAATTTACTAAGTGTGAATAGTTAATAATTAATGAGTATTGAATTATGTCATAGCGAGTGATATGGATGTATTTGATTATATCTCAACTGGGAGTCGTGTGTAGACTAAATTGAGATCAAGATAGAAAATATATTTTATGTGACTCGGATGATGATTTAGAGAACACAAATGATTCCGGAAGGGTCTAAATAGTCGAAATAGTATACTCGCATGCATTGTTTGGGTCCCGGGTCAATTATAGACCAAACCGGCACATATGGAGGACATTTTAGTCATTTAAGAATAGAGGTTAAGGGACCTACGAAGTTTAAAGCCCTATATCTGATGATTAGAGATTGGTGCTAGGTTAATAACACAAACAAATTACGATATGCCATTAGAGATAAGAGAGAAACCTTTCCCAAAGCCTAAGGAGGTGTTCTTGAAGAATTATACTTAGTTCTTGCATCGTAAACATCTAAAGAGAGTGGATTTGAAGAGAATATCAAAAATCCATCATCACCATCACAAAATCAGACACCATTTATTATGGCAAGTTTATGTACAATGTTTTGTAAGTTATAATACCCATGTGTAGGGTTTTAATATCTAGATCTGTGTGATTCAATGTTCTTAGAAGAAAAGATTGGATTTTTATGCATGATTGGGTAGGTCTTGCATGTAGCATGATATAACATATGTAGAGGGGTAATAATTAGAGGAGACATGATCATTAACACGAATTAAATCTGGGTTTCTTAATGAATGCATTGGAAGAACGCAAAACTAATGTCTTTGAAGAAGTTTTTGGTTTTGATTCGTTCTTGATTGAATTATGTGAAGATTTGATATGTTTAGAATGTTAGAAATCAACCTAATGCATGTAGGAATGGTTAGAAATATTTTTTTTGTGATTTTTGTATAGAATAATGTAATTTTGGTAAATGAGTATGGTGTAAAACACATAAAGAAGACGAAGTAATCAAACTGAACCATTTCGAATCGTTTCGGCCAGGGGTAAATCGATTCCGTTTATCAGAAAACTAAAAAAAAAAATTCCATTTTGGCCAAAAAACCCTTAAACATTGTCGTGGAAACTTTTGGGACTTTGTTAAAATAATGACGAGGGACTTATTATATTACGATAGTCCAAGGTGAGGATATGATTTTGTCTTATTGAGAGAATTAAGACGGGAATGAATTGGGTTAAACTATATCGTAATTAATCTAAGAGACGAAGAAAGAATTACAAAAATCTCGAATGAATTGACGTATATACCAGTAGGATAAGTTAGACTTAACTACTAAAATTAATAAATGGGTAACTAGGACCCTTATAGTCGTGTGAATACTCGAATAAATACGATAGTGAGGTAAATCGTAAAATTGTATGTACGATGAGTATTAATGATAAATATACTACGTATGAGCATGAATAATTAGGTTATGTGTATACCTACTGATTTAATTATAGGTAGAGTGAATACCTATTGTACACATTATTGATAAGTTCAATAAGACATTTCGATCCATGTTCGATGAGACATTCTGAACCAAGTTCGAGGGGACATTCCGAACTATTATTCCCTAATGTGTAATACAGGGACACTATAGAAAAGTATATACTTAGTGTATATTATGTGTGAAATATATAATATATGAATAATCTACATCTGCATAATATTAGACCATTAGGTGATATGTATTTGAATAGTGAATTAAGTAAAGAGACTTAATTAAATTATAAAAGCAAGGGTATGTAAGAAAGGGTACTTACAATGATTATAACATACGAGAAATGTTAAACCGATTAGCATACTATATGGGCGGTACATGGACTTATAGATAGCGAATAGTCTAGTTATATACTTACATCTAGTTAGATTGGGTAGTATGGCTAAGTGGGCTAAGTAGAAATGTTAAGAGTGTACAATAGTTGAGAGGTGAGGAAAACTCGAGAGAGTGTACATTAACCTAACATGTGTAATCAATAATTGATTTGAAGTTGTTATAAACTCGTGCTAAATATTTTCTAAATGTTTTGAGTTCTAACTACTTGCTATAAAATATTTTTAAAAACTTTTTAGGTGTCCAGACACAGGGGCGCCAGACTTGATATTTTGTTCCAGGGAGACGCACCTGCAATACAGGTGGATGTTCGCAGGACTTTGCTTAGACGTTTCCATTATTCATTCTGATATTGGGTAGGATTTCAATATAGTATTTCATTATGGACATGTTGTTCGTTGTTACTTATTCGGTTTCAGTTCAGACATTAGTTCACTTTCATTTTTGAATTAATAATTGGTTTTGTATTTTTATGGTCGATGATTATATCGGCATAGCATTTATTTATGATATATTATTATGGTTTGGGTTCTATAGGTTGTGGATGCTTTACATTTATTTGTTTACATTTATGGATTATTATATCTAATGCAAGATAAAATTTGACACCTGCTTAATTAACAGAAAGGTTATTAGTAATTAATTCAGTTTTAACCTCGAAGGAGAGTTCGACCAAGAAAATCAAACCAAGGTTGGCCTAAGACTGTGTTCTTTTGTACATATTGCAAAAAAAAGGCCACCTTAGGGAGTTTTGATTTAGTTTGGGTCGGACACGACGTACTTCTGCTCCACCACATCATACTGATGAGTTTGCCAATCTAAGAGAGCGTGTTGAGTTTTTAGCCGCCACATGACAGAGTTTGATGGAGGAATTTTGACGGATATCTTTGCCGTCAGTGAATGCTTCTCACATTCCGGCTAAAACCAGCAACAACAAGGGTAAACAAAAGGTTACCACTTCTTGGGAGCCTAAGAAAGATAAGAAATCCCTTATTGTTCATGTTGCTCTCAAAGCACATAATACCTCACAGTGGTATTTTGATAGTGGGTGCTCCAGACCCATGACAGGTGATGCCTCATTTTTTACGTCTCTTGAGGATTATCAAGATGGTAAAGTCACCTTTGGAGATGGGAGAAAGTCTAGCATTGCAGGAAGAGGAACTATAGAGTTACCAGGATTTCCTAAGCTAGAGAATGTTTTGTACATCAAAGGTTTGAAAGAAAACCTTCTCAGCATTAGCCAACTGTGCGACGCTGACTTTGCAGTAAAGTTTGATCGGGATGCGTGTAATGTCTATAATCAAGCCGGTAAACTTTTAGTGCAAGGGGTGAGGACCGAGGATAATTGCTATGGGACTATGCCCACTTCCTCACTTGTATGCAACAGTGCCACAATCACTCCTATGGATTTATGGAACCAACGTCTAGGTCACATGAACGTTAGAGACTTAACTCGATTAGCTAAAAAGGACCTAGTATGTGGCTTACCATCTCTTGGAAAGTCAACTTCAACGATTTGTGGACCCTGTCAGTTGGGAAAAAAAATTCGTAGCCCCCATAGGAAGTTGCATTCCATTACCACCTCTCATATACTTGAGCTGATCCAAATGGATCTTATGGGTCCTACTCGTACTAAGAGCTTTGGTGGTAAGAGGTATATCCTCATAATGGTAGATGATTTCTCCAGATATTCAATTGTAGGTTTTCTGAGGGAGAAATCAGATGTTGCAGAGTTTTTAATGACCAAGTGCCGTGTCCTACAAAATCAACACGGAGTCACTATTAATAGGATCCATAGTGATAACGGCACAAAATTTAAGGAAGCAAAGGTAGATCTTTACTGTGATAGCCTTGGGACCAAACATGAGTTTTCTGTTGTGAAGACTCCTCAGCAAAATGGGATTATTTAGAGGAAGAACAGGACGATCCAAGAAATGGCTAGATCTATGCTTCTAGGTCGTAGTGTGTCTAGAAGATTTTGGGCAGAGGCAGTGTCTACTGCATGCCACATGGTGAATAGGGTTTACCTACATCCACACACACTTAAAACGCCTTATGAATTGTGAACCAGCAAAAAATCCAACCTTGCATATTTCCGTGTTTTTGGGAGTAAATGCTACATCCTACGGGATTGAGAGCAATCAGGAAAGTTTGACTCCCGAAGCGATGAAGGAATATTTCTAGGATATTCATCAAATATTATAGCATACCGGGTTTTTAACCTGAAAAGCTCTAAGGTTATGGAATCAATAAACGTCCCCGTGCAAGATGACGAACCTCCGACGGTTATTGATCCTAACCTTCAGTGTGAGGATGAGGATTTTTCTGGTAGTGACTTACTTGTCCCTCACCCACACTCAATGGACCCTACTCCTGTGCTAGGGGACACACCTGCTTGGGTTCACAAGAGTCATGACCCCTATGCCATTATTGGTGATCCCACTCTAGGGGTCAAGACTCGTGCTCAGCTAGAGAACGTCGTTAGCCACTTTTTCTACATGTCCAAAGTCGAGCCCAAGAATCACAAAGAAGCACTCAAGGATGAACACTGGATATCTGCTATGTAGGATGACTTGCTTCAGTTTAAAAAGAACAATGTCTGGGAAATTGTTCCCCGACCAAGTGAGACAAATGTGATAGGTACTAGGTGGATATTCAAGAATAAAATAGATGAAAATTGTACCATAATCATAAACAAGGCTAGGTTGGTCGCTCAAGGCTACACACAGATAGAGGGTGTAGACTTTGGGGAGACATTTTCTCCTGTTGAGAGGCTTGAGTCCGTTTGATTACTACTCTCCTTTGCATCTCATCTGTGCTTTATGTTATATCAGATGGATGTCAAGAGTGCCTTTCTGAATGGCATTATACAGAAGGAAGTTTATGTGGAACAACCAAAAGGGTTTGAAGATCCCAAGCACCCTGAACACATTTATTATCTGAGGAAAGCCTTGTATAGTTTGAAGCAAGCACCCCATTCTTGGTATGAATGGCTTACTTCCTATCTCTTAGCCCGAGGGTTCAAGAGAGGGGGAGTTGATATGATGTTATTCGTCATGAGAGATAACGGTGCTATTTTGGTTATCCAGGTCTATGTGGATGACATAGTCTTTGGATCCACTTGCTCCCAAGATTCTCATCACTTTGAGGAGGAGATGAAAAGTGAGTTTGAGATGAGCATGGTAGGTGAGCTTACCTTCTTCCTTGGTCTCCAGGTTCGTCAGCTAGAGGATGGGATGTTCATATCCCAATCCAAGTATGCTAGAGACCTAGTGAAGAAATTTGGTTTAGACTCTGCTAAGCATGCACGTACACGTATGATTACTTCTGTCAAGCTTAGTAAGGACACTTCAGGTAAGGACGTAGAGCAAACCTTGTATCTGAGTATGATAGGTAGCCTTCTCTACTTGACTGCAGTCGTCCCAACATAGACTTTAGTGTTGGAGTCTGTGCACGATATTAGGCATCCCCAAAATAATCACACTTACTCGCTCTAAAAAGTATTATCAAATACGTGAGTGGGACTCTCTCATATGGTATTTGGTATTCCTTTGATACCAATGACCGTTTGTCCGCCTATTCAGACGCTGATTGGGCCGGGGATGTAGATGGTTGTAGGAGCACTTCTGGTGGGTGTTTCTATTTTGGTTCTGCTCTTGTCTCCTGGTTGATCAAGAAGCAAAACTCCATCTCTTTGTCCAATGCGGAGGCTGAGTACATCGCCGCCGGGAGTTGTTGCACGCAACTCTTGTGGATGAAGCAGATGCTGGAGGATTATAGGATTTCACAGGACACCATGACCATTTCCTATGATAACATGAGCGCGATACACATATCTCGCAATCCAGTCCAGCATTCGATCACAAAGCACATCAGGATACGCGAGCACTTTATATGTCAGTTAGTTGAGGAGAAAGTCGTCTCCCTGAGTTTCGTACCCACCGACCATTTGTTAGCCGATATTTTCACAAAACCTTTAGATGCCCTTATATTTGAGAATATTAGGAAGTCTTTGAGGATTTGCACAGTTGACTGAGGGATTGGTCTATGTCTAGGATAGGATGCTTCTTCATGTTCTTATCATATGCCTCGAATTGCTAGTTTGTTTTATATATACTATTGCTTGTTGTTCATCTATTTATTTAGTTTTTTGAAAAATCCAAAAATATTTTCTTTTTACAAAAAATTTAGAAAAGCTCAAAAAGATTTTAGTTTTTTATTTGAACCTTTTAGGGATGAGAATTTAAGATAGCCAAGTCACAATTTCATTCCATTTATCCATGTGACTATTTGATAGAGATATGAGACGCTACATCATTTCATCCATATGCTTTACATTGTTTGGAGTCTTTGAGATGTGATCAGTGATATCTTTCTACTTGTTTGACTCCTATATCTTTTATTTCACACATGCACGGCTATATTTGATTGTTGTACTTGTCTATCACATATTGGTTAGAGTGTTTCCATCTCAATTCTGTCTATATAACGTATAATATGCAATAAAACTTGATAAGATTGAAATGCATGTAAAAACCATTTTTTGTGAGACTGTGTGATTATTTGAAAAATGGGGAAGGGCTGCGAAAGGTTCATTTAGCCTTTGCGATTCCATGACACCTTTAAAAAGGACCTAAACAATGGAGGAATTTTATTATCCGTGGTTCAAAGAGGTTAAAAGAGCCCAATTTTTTTTTAGGCAATCAAAAGCAATACATGCCAAATATGGGCCATTAGATTTCACCAACAATTCTCTAAATTTTGAGAATTTAGATTACCTCTGTTCAAAATATAAATCTGAGGGAGCTTGGTTGGAGAATTAAACGGGTTTGCTCTTCCTTGACAGTCCTGAAAAAGCATGAAATCGTTTTGGACGTTATTGGTGCGGAAATCACTTTGAGCTTTAATTTTTTGATTTAATTTAGTCAATGTCTCATATTTCTAATTTTTTACATAAAAGGAAGATTTTGAGTTCATTCGTTAGGAGTATCCGATAGTCATCTTGCACATATGTCACGTTTGTATGTATTGATTTTCCTATCGAATTTGCTCACACCCATTCCTTTATTCTTTCATCGACTTTGTTGTTTTGTGTTTGTTCATGGTGTGATTTTTGTTTGTTTTGTTAAAAACAAAAAAAACTTGAAGTTTTTCAAAAAATAGTTGTTTATCCCTTGCGACACCCCGATTTTGCTTGTTTGATTCATTCTTCTTATTTGTCTATTTGGGGACATCATAAAAAGGGGGAGAAAGAATTATCATATTATGGGGAAGGTTTGAGTTTTTGAGATGAGATAAAGTATGCTTTTATCATATATGGTATTTATGTTTATCTCATTTCAAACTCGATACGTCACTTGGTATTGGCTTTGTCTCATTTGTGTAGGTACTACCTTGATGATCTCTAAATTACACACCCTGATGAGGAAAGCCTTAAGATTCCTGAAGAGTTGAAGAACAAATGATGAAGTCTTATTCATTTGTAACCTTTCAGTTTTGGGTTCATGTAAGGGTAGATTTGTATAGGAATTTTGATATTTGATAATTCGGATGTTTGTTTTTATGTATGAACCGGCATATACATAGGGGGAGATTTGTAAGGACATTTTTGTCCATTATCAATTGTATGTCATACGCCGTTACACCATTGAAGATATTCAATCTTGCATAGTCATCAATGGATCCGAATATCAAAGAAAGCAAGGAATCAATGTTTTAAATAGTCGAACCGGTTTGAATATTTTAAAAAGGAACCGGTCCTCCCCGAACCGATCCGCCCCTTTTTGAAAAGGAATCGGTCCACCCCCAGACCGATTCGACCTATACCCGGATCGATCCGCTTTGCTCAGAAACTAGTAGACCCAGGATCGAATGCGAACTGAAGATGCCTCTTGGGAAAACGAACCGGTTCAACCTCAGACCGATCCACATCCATAACGGACCGGTCCGCCTGGGATAAGTTTGAGTAGATCATGCATAGATTTTTTAAGCCCTGTTTTTCCTTTATAAACCAACTCCAGGGAGGTGTTTAGCAAGACTTTCTTAGACGATTTTCAGAGTCCAAAAACTCTAAGTCTTCACCTTTTTGAGTCCCAGGACTCATGATTTGATTCACACAACTTTCCAAACCCTTGTGAATCTATTTGCAACCCAAGAACACAATCGTGTGTCTATTCATACTCTTGTGGAGAAGATCACTCTTCTTCTTCATTGCTGCCCTCCTGGAAAGGGAAACTTCCAGTCGTCGACTACAGATCCGAACGCCTGCGGGTAATTCGAGAAATTGTATGTTACAATATTATAATGAAAATAAATGGTTTTTCCCCATTGGGGGATTTTTCCTCAAATATGTGTGTTTGAATGTTCGTGCATGTTTTATCATATTGTTCAATCACATATAGCTTCATGTTTAGGACTTATCTGATAAAACTGATTTTAATTAAATAATATTTCTATTTGAACACACGCGCACTCTTTCAGTTCCGGGAGGAGAATGTGCCCTGCTATTACATCTGCCTCACATGTGATTCACTTGACGCTAGCTCGTTTACGTCATGGATTGGATATAATAACGCCACTTCGAATGCCAGTGGATATGGGGGGAGGGACTGGGAATCGCTTTGCCTAAGGTAAAACCACTCGAAGTTATCCTCACACCACGGTTGCATGTGGATCTCTATCAAAAGCTTTGAACAATTTTATCACCTTAGACTTATTGCGTGACACTTATCATTTTGGATGGAAGTTCTCCATTTTGGTGGGATGTCTTTAATAGTAAAGGACCATTGATAACAACATATAATAAAAATATGCCTAACACATTAATATTTTATCCTATATATATTTATATATCTAATACCCTTCTTAAGGGTATTTTTTTATGTTTCCATCTATCCAAAAATATTATAATTGGTAGCTGATTGTATCCTGCTAGTAATTTTAGATTTACATACATCTATTAAGCCAAGCTCTGTATAAGTGTAGCTCCATTATAACTTAAACTACTTATTGCACATGAGTAACTAAACCTATTATGTCATATTATGAAAATCGATGATCCATTGTAACTTGGTTAAAGTACTAATTAAAACATGAATTTCAGGCATTTTAAAATAATAGCCCCCAATAATTACTAAAAGGGTTTGACAAAATTTGGGTCGATCAATTATCATCTCTCAATTCTCGAAATAACTTAAACAAAAACCTAATATATAACTGGTTGTGGTCCCTTAGAAAAGATAAAGCACCTTGTGGCTTTACTTTTTGCATTCTCACTCGTAAACCAAGTTCACAGGAAGCACTACAAGAAAAACACATTTTGTGACATAGTAAATGTATCGCGAAAGACATTTCACGACATACGACCATCGGTCGCCCTGGTGTCGCGGAATCCCCATTTGGGAATGTATTCAGCGACATACAATATCTATGTCGCATAATGTATTTACCATTCACGACAAGCTACATGTCGCGGAATGTATATATTTATAAAAATATATATTAATATTTATATTTTACATTAAATAACACTTCACCTTTCGCGACTTACTAGCATGTCACGGAATGTCAGCCTTTAGGATACATTCTATACCTGTCACGGAATGTCCTCCTTTGGGCTACATGCTATTCATGTCTCGAAATGTCATCTGTTAGGCAACAAAGTGTTTGTCGCTAAATTCCATCTATTGTGGTACCCAAACTCATTATTCATAATATGACTTGATTTTCAGTAACATCCATGTTGTATTGCTAAAAGAGTTTTATTTTTGATAAATAATTTCAAAAGAAGATTGTAATATGAGTACATATAAATTTTTGCCATGATTCAACCAATATAAATGTGCATTCATAACAATTTAGCATCAAAACTATTGCACAAAATTACACCATTTTCAAATCTATGATTATTTGTTAAAAGACAATTCATTCCAGTCAAATATATTTATGATTATAAAAAATGTTTAAAGTAACACTAAATGCAAAAATAAAACACATTTTGCGAGAAACTTTGAGTTATCCAATCGACTAGCCCAACGATATCCAATGAAATTCATCATCGATCCGTGGTAGGAAACAAATAAACACGTGTTAAGCATAATTGGATTACAAAATACGAAAAAAATTTCTACTTTTATGATAAGCGTGCTTCCGTTTTTAATGTTTGATAGTCGTTTTACGTTTTTGCTCCCCGACGCTCAATTTTCAAATTTGGGTATGCTTGAGTTAATTATTTTAGAACAGTTAATTTAAAAAAAATCGGCAAAAGGAGTTGTTTATTCACAAAACCAACCTGATTTAACATTTAAAATGCACTCGACGACATCAACAAAAACCATAAATAAACAATCAATATAAATAAGCTCATAAATAAGCTCAATCCATATAAAGGTTCACCGGACTCATGTCCATGGTTATAAAAGAATCTCACATGTCCCACACAGACCAACAATAGTCTTAATTTAGCATCATATGTGATTTTTCACGCTCCAACACCTAATTCTCAAGATGTTTCCTAAACTTATGTTTGAGTTAATCAATTTAGAACACTCAATAATTTCAAAAAAATTGTGAGAGTTTCCATTGTTTATTTATGAAATCCAACATGTTTTAACATTTAAATAAACTCAACGACCTCAACAAAAGTCGTAAATAAAAAATCAGCAAATTCCTTGCAACAATTTAACATAAATAAGCTCACAAATCACTAATGACATGTTTTAAACCTAAGCCTAGATATTTGTAAATAATCATCGTATTCTCAAGCCGGGAGTACCGTAACTACGCGGTCAGTTCCTACATGTTACATTAGTCCCGTACGAGGTGTTCGTGCCTCTTACGGGACTATTTGGAAGATGTTTTTGATTTTCACCCACTAGTGGCATGTTTTAAGCCTAAGTATAGATTTTTGCAAATTATCATTGTATTCTCAAACCGAGAGCCATGGAACTACGCGATAAGTTCCTACGGGTTACATTGGTCCCATGCGAGGTGTTGTTGTCTCTTACGACTTTATTTGGAGGTTGTTTTGGGTTTTCACAGTCTAGTGACAAGTTTTTAAGCATAAGTCAAGATATTTGTAAATTATCGTTATATTCTCAAATCGGGAGTCACGCGACTACGCGGTTAGTTTCCACGTGTTACATTGATCCCGCGAGAGGTGTTCATGCCTCTTATGGGGCCTTTTGGGGGTTGTTTTGTGTTTTCATCCACTAACGACACGTTTTAAGGCTAAGTTTAAATTTTTGGAATTTAACGTTGTATTCTCAAATCGGGAGTTCCGTGACCATGCGATCAGTTCCTACATGTTACATTGGTCCCGTGCGAGGTGTTCATGCCTCTTACGGGAGCTTTTGGGGGTTGTTTTGGATTTTCACCCTCTAACGACATGTTTAAGCCCAAGTCTAGATTTTTGCAAGTTACCATCGTATTCTTAAATCAGAAGTCTTGTGACTACGTGATTAGTTTGTACGAGTTACATTGGTCCCGTACGAGGTGTTTGTGAATTTTATAGGGCTGTTGTGTGGCTGTTTTGGGTTTTCTCCCTTTAAATGTGTGTTTTCACGCATAAGTTTGGATTTTTACAAATTATCGTCGTATTCTCAAATCGAGAGTCCCATGACTACGCGGTCAGTTACTACGTGTTACGTTAGTCCCCTGTGACGTGTTCATGTCTCTTACGGGGCTGTTTGGTAATTATTTTGGTTTTTCACACTCTAACGTCATGTTTTAAGAATAAGTATAGATTTTAAAAAATTATCACCGTATTCTCAAAACTAGAGTCCCATAACAATGTGATCAGTTCCTATGTTGATCCCGTTCGAGGTATTCATGCCTCTTATGATGCCTTTGGGGGGTTATTTTGGGTTTTCACACTCTCATGGCATGTTTTAAACATAAGTCTAGATTTTTACAAATTATCGTCGTATTCTAAAATAGGAAGTCCCCTGACCACGCGGTAAGTTCATATGTGTTATGTTGTTCCTGTGAGAGGTGTTCGTGCCTCTTACGGAGCCGTTTGGGTATTTTGAGTTCTCACCATCTAACAACATGCTTTAAGCATAAGTCTATATTTTGCAAATTATAATCGTATTCTAAAACCGAAAGTTCCATGACTACGCAATCAGTTAATACGCATTATGTTGGTCCCCTGTGAGGTGTTCATGCTTCTTACAGATCCCTTTGGGGTTGTTTTCGATTTTCTCCCTCCAAGGGCATGTGTTTAAGACTAAGTTTATATTTTTACAAATTATCATCATATTTTAAATCGAGAGTCCCATGACTATGTATTCAGTTCCAACGTGTTACATTGGTCCCGTTTAGAGTTTTCGCCCACTAACGGTATGTTTTAAGCCTAAATTTATATTTTTACAAATTATTGTCATATTCTCAAATCGGGAGTACTGTTACTACGCGATCAGTTACTAAATGTTACTTTTTCCCGTGCGAGGTGTTAGTGCCTCTAACGGGGCCATTTGGTGGCAGTTTTGAGTTTTCACCCTCTAACGACATGTTTTATGCCTAAGTCTAGATTTTTGCAAATTATCATCGTATTCTTAAATCGAGAGTCCTGTGACTGCACAGTCACAGTTCCAATGTGTTACATTGGTCCTGTACGAGGTATGCATGCCTCTTACAGGGGCATTTGGGGGTTGTTCTGGGTTTTCTTGTTCTAACAACATGTTTTAATTATAAGTCTAGAGTTCGATAAACTATCATCAAATTCTCAAATCGGGAGGTCCATGATTACGCGATTAGTAACTACGTGTTATGTTGGTCCCGTATGAGTTGTTTGTTTCTTTTATGGGGCCATTTGGGAGTTGTTTTGGATTTTGACCCTTTAACGACATATTTTAAGCCAAAGTCTAGATTTTTGTAAATTATCATTATATTCTCAAACGGGAGTCCCGTGACTTCGTGGTGAGTTCCACCATGTTACGTTGGTCCCGTACAAGGTGTCCATGCCTCTTACGGGGTCTTTTGGGAGTTGATTTTAGCTTTCACCGCGTAATGGTATATTTTAAGTATAAGTCTAGATTTTTGAAAATTATCATCGTAATATCAAATCGGGACACCCGTGACCACGCGATCAGTTCTTACATATTACAATGGTCTTGTGCGAGGTGTTCGTACTTCTTACGGGGGCATTTGGGGGCTGTTTTGGATTTTCTTCCTCCAAGGTCATGTTTTAAGCATAAGTCTAGACTTTTTCAAGTTATCATCGTATTTTAAAATCGAGAGTCCCGTGACTACGCAGTCAGTTCCAATGTGTTACATCGGTCCCATGCGAGGTGTTCGTGTCTCTTATGAGGTTGCTTGGGGGTTTCACCCTCTAACGACATGTTTCAAGCCTAAGTTTAGATTTTTGCAAATTATTGTCGTATTCTCTAACCGGGAGTACTATGACTACGCGATCAATTACTACGTGTTAATTTTGTCCCATGCGGGGTGTTTGTGCTTCTTATGGGGCCGTTTGGTGGCAGTTTTGAGTTTTCATCCTTTAACGACATATGTTAAGACTAAGTCTAGATTTTTACAAATTATCATCATATTCTCAAACCGAGAGTCTTGTGATTACACAATCAATTCCAACGTGTTACATTGGTTCCGTGCGAGGTATGTGTGCCTCTTACAGGACGATTTAGGGGTTGTTTTGAGTTTTCATCCTTTAACAACATGTTTTAATAATAAGTCTAGATTTTTACAAATTATCATCTTATTCTCAAATCGGGAGTCTCATGATTACGTGATCAGTTACTACATGTTACGTTGGTCCCGTATGAGGTGTTTGTGTCTTTTACGGGGCCAATTGGGAGTTATTTTGGGTTTTCACCCTCTAACAACATATTTTAATCCCAAGTCTATATTTTTACAAATCATCATATTATTCTCAAAATGGGAATCCCACGACTTCACAGTCAGTTCCACCGTGTGAGGTGCTCATGCCTCTTACAGGAGTATTTAGGGGCTGTTATGGATTTTCACCCATTCACGGCTTGTTTTAAGTCTAAGTCTATATTTTTACAAATTGTCATCATATTCTAAAATTGGGAGTCCCGTGACGTGGTCATTTCGTATGAGTTACATTAGTCCCATGCGAGATGTTCGTGGCTCTTACGAGGGTTGTTTGGAGGTTTTTTTAGGTTTTAATCCACTAACGGCATGTTTTAAGCCTACATCTATATTTTTTGCAAATTATCGTCGTATTCTCAAACCAGGAGTCCAGTGACTAAGTGACCAGTTCTTATGGGTTACATTGGTCCCGTATGAGATGTTCGTGCCTCTTATGGGGCCTTTTCAGGTTATTTTGGGTTTTCACCCTCTAACGGCATGTTTTAAGCCTAAGTCTAAATTTTTACAAATTATCATCATATTCTCAAACCGAGAGTCCCACGACTACGCGGTCATCTTCTACCTGTTACGTTGGTCCCGTGCAAGGTGTTCATGCATCTTACGTGGGCGTTTGGGAATTATTTTGAATTTTCTCTCTCTAACAACATGTTTTGACGCCTAAGTCTAGATTTTTGCAAATTATCATCGTATTTACAAACGGGGAGTTCCGTGACAATACAGTCAGTTCCAACTTGTTACTTTTGTCCCGTGCGACGCGTTCGTGCCTGTTTTAAGCTTAAGTCTAGATTTTTGGAAATTATGGTCGTATTCTAAAATTGTGAGTCCTATGTATATACGGTCAGTTCCTATGAGTTACATTCGTCCCATGCGAGGTGTTTGTGTAGCTTATAGAGCCGTTTGGGTCTGTTTTGGGGTTTCTCCCTTTAAATACGTATTTTTAAACCTATGTCTAAATTTTTGAAAAGTATCATTGTATTCTTAAATTGGGATTCCCGTGACTATGAGGTCAGTTCCTACGTGTAACATTAGTTTCGTGCGAGGTGTCCGTGCCTCTTACGGGACCGTTTGAGAGTGTTTTTGGGGTTTCTTCCAATAATGGCATGTTTTAAGCCTAAATCTAATTTTTTTTTCCAAATTATCATCGTATTGTCAAACTGAGCGGCTCGTGACTAGGCAACCAATTCCTACGTGTTGCATTAGGATCATGCGAGGTGTTCGTGCCTCTTACGGGGTCGTTTATATGCTATTTTGGATATTCACCCTCTAACGCCATGTTTTTAATCAATTTATAACGTTTATTATTTTTAGAAATTTTTGATAGAGTTTCCTTTATTTATTCATTAAATCCAACACGATTTAACATTTAAAATAAACTCAACAACAATAGCAAATTTCATAACCAAACCACCAACAAATCCCTTCCACCAATTTCACTATAAGATCATAAACTAAGCCACTTTCCATTTGGCTACTTTTTGCTGTTATTTCATGCCATTTTTCTATTTAATGTTGTAATGTTTATAGAGAAATTGAGACTAACCACATTTAATTTGCATTTTGATAGCCACCTGATGAACTCTCCCCGCCATAACTTCTCGAAAGTGTTCCTTTTTTCTCCAACAACGTCATTAAATTCTCAAATCTTCTATTCTAAGTGACGTTTAGTTCTTCAAGAAACGATATATTATCTTTAAAGTTTCTCATCTCTTCATTACGAATCAAAACTATGCTATGACTATTGAAGTGTCAGAGGGCTTTGGATCGACACCAAATCCTCTAAAATACCCTGATTTCTTCCCAATCACCTCAATTTCTATCTCCTCATGGGATATCTGAACTGCGTCGAGCTCCTTCAATCTCACAAATAGCTTTAGAAACTTGTCCTACAATATATATATAATGTAAATTTTTTTTTTGCATTAAACTAAGGTTAGGTAAACAAACAATATGAAAAACAAGAAGACTTATATTATAAGGCTTGTCTTATATAATACCCAAAAGGATAAAAGGGGAAAGAACATGAACATACATGTGCCTCCTTACACCTATCATTCATCCAATCATCCTTTCTCTTACTCCAATGAGATGTCTTGAAGAATTTCACAATGTTAGGTTTCATGTCGATTCATGCTCCTGATTCAAAATTAATGCATGTAGGGATACAATCATACTAGTTGATGATGCGTGTGAAACATGTCTAATATGCATAATGTCAAGAATATTATTGCGACACATAAATTGAAATTGTAAGATGTGGGTTCTTGGAATATGATTAGTATCAAGTGAGGCGTAACCCCTTATCAAGATCGGGATTAATGCATAAGACACTATTAAATATTAACAGTAAATAAATTTGAAAAGGGACAATGGGACTCAATATTCAGACTTGTATTGAATGATACTTCTACACCATGCACACACTATGATTATAATAAATAAATGGGACCATCGGGTAACTTGGTCAGAGGGATAAGAAGCAAGCACTCTCGATGGAATAAAGGTAACGAAATAACTTCAATCCTAATTAATGCTAAATGACACGGGTATTAAATGAGTGTGGGAAGAATGTCCTCACAGGATCTCTTGTGTATGAAGGAAATCGGGCAATAATTATAGGTTCAAAATGTCGTCGTCGTAAACTATTTAGTTGGTGTATTTATATGGAGGCGAGATTACTCAATTAACCTTGGTGGTATTCTACGTGATTAACAACATTAAATGCACAAGTGCCCCCTCTTCATTAATGTGGTAGATATTGCATTAAATGCACGGGATCTTATAATTTAGCGGGAAACTGCTTAACTAGTTGGAAGCATGATGGGCATTAATGAGGGACGTAACGTGGAAGCTCAGAGGATTATCTTAAAATGGATAAGAGGTCACATTTGGTAGACTAGGTTTGCCATCCTAAGAATAAACCCACTTGAGTGCTGTAATTTTGAGTCCGTAAATGTCAGATGTTATGACATCAGAAAGTGAGTGAACAGTGACCACACTAGGCTTGTGGTCACATCAGTCAGACGAATGGTGTTTGGTTTGAGGTTTCTTGACTGATAAGTAGCTCAAGTGTTTAGTCTTATATTTATTGGATAAAAACTATCACTAAAATAAGGCTGTAAGGTTGAGGTACCTCGAGGAGGTTCCCTTGAGTGAGTAGAAGTTATGGTAGCTTGGCTATACATAGATCGAGCAACCATATACTGGATGAAGTTTTTCCCAAGAGTTCCAAGGGGGTTGGTTATTGTATTTCCAATGTTTCCTTTCTCCCAATCCTCCAAACCATGTCCCTGTGAGGTTTCGAAGAGGAGGTTGTTCAATAGAGCATGTTAGCTCTCCCATACCCTGCCAGATATGGTCCCTCGCGAGTACCAAATAGCCTCGCTCACGATATAGCGTAAGATAAAGTACATGATAAGATACATTATGTTTCATATTACAAACTATCGTCATTCAAGTGACTTTGATCTTTGAGTCACGTCTAAGGAGGATCTTCAAGGAAACTCCCTCGGGTAATATTTATCTTCATTCTTTATCTGTTAAGCATCGGATTAACTAAGTTAATCATTCTTTGGTGGGGACTCCCCCTATATTTTCCCCTTCGTAGAGATATTTTTTATTTCACGAAGAATATCTGTACAAAAACCTTTGTTGGTCTTCAATCCTTTTTTGCAAAAAGTATACAATACCCATGGGCCCATAATTACAATAAACAACAAGTTATTACTAAAAAGGGAGATATATCTTGCCCCATATTTTGAGTTGCTTCATCTGTTCAGATGCCTTATAATATTTCTGATAGCACATTTTATTTAATGGGACTTCATGATTGCGTGTGCCAGATACCTTGGGGGAAGTGAAGGGATTTATTTAAATTTACCCCAAAGATTTTCATCTCCCCCAAGTTCAAAAAGACTCTAAACACGTCTCATTTAATGGGGTTGTCGCTTGTCCTTCTGTGTGTAACACATGGCGACGTTAGGGTAAGTGCATTTTCATCACATGAGATTATCAGCATGTTGCTTCCCAAAGTGTCATCATTACAACCTTGGAATCCGTCCCATATGCACGCGTGCTGGCCACGCAACCCGATTTGATCATTGTTACACTTCCCAAAGCATTGCTATTTGCCACCTATTAGGGTTTGTGTTGCCCCTATAAAAAGGGTATACTTCCATCTCAAACTTTCACCCCTGGGTTTTCATTTAAAAAGTGAGCATGTGTTTGTGAGAGAACATATTCAGTGCTTTGAATTCTACCCTCGCTTCTTATAATCTATTCCCCTTCCTTCTCCTTTTAAATTCTCCCATGACACCCATTGTGAAAAGGGCTCAATCTACTAGGGGTGCCTCCCTTCGTACTCTGGCGTGTTAGAACTAGTGGGCACGTTATCGTCGTGCCCTATACTTTGGTGAGATCGATCGCTTTTGGTCGACGACCAAAAATTTTGTTAATGAACTAGTGCTATTAGAACAGGCAAGGTTACTGATGGAATAAAGTGATGATGCTGAAGACTTCGCATATATACCCACTGCCACTGTTACTAGGTTCCGTATTGAGTATGGTGACTATTTATTTTCAAAGGTGGAGTTTGTGTCCTTCTCCAGCACCTATGAAGGTTTGGGTCCTTGGACCGATTATATACACTCAAAGTATCCTATGCAACTAGCTCTGATTGATCTGTCATCTACCAGTTGGTTGGGTGGTCTCATCCTTACAAAGAACAATGCCTCTCTCCAGTTTCTTGTAACTCGCTGGAGTCATAGTTTCCACACTTTTTTGAACTCTTGGGGTGAGTTTAGCATCAGCCTTGAGGATGTTTATGAGCTGCTAGGTTTGAAGGTGGTATGTTTTGAGACCTTCTTCGAGGAGGCTATTTCAAGTAAAGAAAAGGCTTTATGAGAGGAGATGGAGGAGGTTGTGAAATATTGTATGGTAACATACAACAAATGTACTTACTCGTATTTGATTAGGTATTTTTATTTTATTAAGGACAAAGATGTGATTAAGGCGGGCGAGGCGACCAAAGAGAACCCTCGCAGGAAGAAAGTGTTTGAGAAACCATCAACTAGAAAGGGTTTTAACTCCTAAATTGAACTTTTGGGCTACATCTAGGTTGTGCTATCAAAGATCTTTCTCCTAGGCAAGCCCCATGATTGCCCAAGAAAGGACCTGATCAATACGACCGTTCTTATGGCCAGTGGTGTGAAACTTCTCCTTGATTCTATTACTCTCGGTTCGCTATATACTTGGCTAGATAGAGTACAAGATGACTCAGCTAGGAGAATTGGTAGGTTTGATGTCTTCAATTATGCGAACCATGCGCTGTTGATAGCCTTTTTATATGCTCACTTTCCAGATTATGCCCCAATCTGTAGCTATCCAAGTTCTCAGCCCATCAGAGTCCCTCGAGTTTGCTATTGGAATCAAAAGAGTTCCAAGAAACCACTTATATCTTTAATTGATAGAGAAGAAAGGTTTGTACCTCATCCCTACGTTAGGGCATACCATTTTTTTTGAACCAGTTCTTTGCAGATGAGGAGCGTCCCATCACCTCTATCGAGGAAGATTTGGCATGGAACTTTTCAGCGAGCAATGTTTCCTTGTTGTTGATTCCTTCTTACTTTCCTTCTTATACAGAATGTTCCTCCTTTTACTCTGTTTACAGTTCGCATCGTGTAGCCATGCAGTTTGGCTATGATCAAGGGAACCCTATCTTAAGCCATTTCACTCGAGAAAAGCTCACCAACTTCTAATTCCCATGAATCAATTTCCTTACTTTAATCGTTGTTAATCTTTGCACAAATTACCTTACCAAACCTATTGTCTCAAGCAAGGGAGATCGAGGAGGTAGGTCAGGATGTACCTTACAGTTCTCTGGAAGAACCAACTTTTTCATTTCCAGAGTAATCTTCTTAAGGAGCCTTTGTATCCTGCGATTAAAAGGTATCCTCCCACAGAGTTGGGTTTGAGAAATTGTATTACCTTCAATTCAATGTTCCCTCTCAGCACCACCAACAGTTTTGTTACCTCCGAGTTGCCTCTAGTTTCTCCTATAGATCAATAGGTATTGAAGAGAAAGAAAGATGCTCAGCCTTCTGTTCTAGCCGAGGTAGCTTCCATCGCCCCTAGTACCTCCAGGCCTGGTGAGGTGGGGTGATACTTCCCGTGATGCTTCAACTGGAGCGGCTATGAGGGCCACTAGGAAATCCCTAAGAAAGAAGCCTAAGGTTACCTAACAAGTCTCTCCAATCCAAACTCCTAATCCCAAGATTACCTACCATGTTAGCTTGATGTTTGACTAACTCAGGTAGACTTGGGAGAATTTTATCGATAATGATGAGGGTTTTATGTCAACCCAGGTGGCCTCTCGTGTGTTTTCCTATGCTCCCCCAGCTGTCGAAGGTACCAAGAAGAGGAAGTTGATTAGCCCCGTCAAAATTGTGTTGGAGGAAATCAGGTGAGGCGAATTAGGAAGAGCATTCTGATAGATATGCATCTGTTGGTGAAGGTGATGATGATGATGATGATGATGATGAGGAGGAGGAGTAGGAGGAGGAAGATGAAGGAGAGGAGGAGTAAGAGTGGGAAGAGGAATAAGAAGAAGTGGAAGAGTCTTCCCTCATTTGGAGACGCAGGTTGAGAAAAATTGTCTCTCCTTCTAAGCCTGCTTCACCTCCTTTTGGAACAGATATTAGAAGAAGTGGAAGGTGTTTTTCTAAAACTGAAAGATGACCACTTTTGGAACAGGTATTAGAAATTCATTTTTGCCAAAATTCTTGAGAAAAACTGATCAAAATAAGTTTTTATAAAAAAAAAAAAAACTTTTGATGCAACGGTATCGTTAGAACGAAAATGGCATCTTGTTCGAATGAAAACACCAGTTTTGTTCTAACAAGTTCAAGACTCGTTTGAACGATAATCTTTTTCATTCTATCATCCTTCTCTCGACCTTGCAATAAATTTGGTTTTATTAAACAAGAAACAACTCGTTTGATGCTCATTCAATGCTTGTTCCAATGAAAAGGCATTTCATTATAATGACATGAATATCTCGTTCGAACAAGATTAAAAATAGAAAAAAATATTTTCAAAATTCCTTTTATAAAAGGTTCCTTGATTCGAAAAACAAACACACAAAAATATTATTTGACTGAAAAATCAAAACCACAAGTTGTATACCTCTATAAAGTGTTAGCGGCAAATCGAGCGACTTGAAATTTGAAAACTATTCTTAGTCACTAACATGTCTTCAAAATATCGTAGAGGTAAATGCGGATGTAGTATTTGGTTTATAGCAACGGTTTGTAACGAAATACGCCAAACTTCCTAAGTTATGAGCAATTATATGAACTTGCCCTTATAATAACAATTCTTATGTAGTGAAGTAATCCTTGGAAACAGTATCACAAAGTAATCCTTGTAAATAGTTTCCTCTCCATTGTGTTATTATTTCAAGATGTTCTATTATTTATCAATAAGTTCATAAATGAAAGTGATGTGAAAGAAGCTAAGCATGAAGACATCTCAAAGATGAATCAATGAAACCAAATATGACCAGACCACACTTTATAACGGACCTCATTCATTAGACATGTCATGATCAAAAAGTTGGTCAACTTACGAAACCAATGATATCACTAGGGGTGTTCGCGATCCGATTCGGTCCGGTTTTGAGGTATTTTTGGGACCGGACCGCTTTAATCGGTCCTAAAAAATTATGGACCGAGACTGGATCGAAATAATCGATCTCGATCCTATTCGGTTTTCAAGCGATTCATGTTCGGTCTCGATCCAATTCGGTCCACAAAAAATAAAAAAACTCAGACATAATAATGTAATAAAAAAACAGATTCATCCAAAAAAAAAATGAGTGTAATACATATTCACCAATAAAAATAATGAGTGTATTACAAATTCACCCAAAAAAAAAAAGATTCACCCACAAAAGTAAACACAAGTGTAATACAAGAACTTCGTTGACCAATTTCGGACCAAAATAATGAATTGATCAGATAAGAGAGAAGAGTGGGACTCACACAGAGAGACACCTTCATAGAGCTGCTACATAGGAAAAATTACATCTGAAAGCTGGTTCTTTTAGGAAGCAAGTCTTACAACTGATTTTTTGGGACCTTGACTACTAAGGTAGCTTAAATGCTTTGTCATGATCAAGAAACTTTCTGCAACAGTAATGTCAATATTGTTGGTTACCAACAGTATTTCTAAACACACAAGTCAGTTTCTAAACAAGTTGCAATTTTAACCATGTAAATTATAGGGAAGCTAAGGGGGTGATATAAAATCTAACAGCAACATAAATTGAAATATCAAGCTAAATTAAATAATAACAATTCATGGTAGAGATTGATTGAACAAATTACCTAATTCAAAAATGTTGAGGCGAATGAAGAGTCTGAAACCCCCAAATAAAAAAAAAGTTTGGTAATTTCCCCCCTCCAACTACAAACAATTTCTTACCAAAAAAAAACTATAAATAGCTAGTTGCACAAACATGGAGGTTTGATGTTGAGGCGAATGAAGAGGAGTTTTGGGGTTTGATGATGGCAATTGAGGGATATAGATCTTTACAGAGAGAGAGAAGAAGAAATTCAACTTGGGTTGATACCTCATGGGGGTTTGACGGCAGTAGAGAGAGAAAGAGAAAAGAAGATATTTAGGGTTGTATTTTAAGGTTGTGTGTAAGTTACTAAATTAATATATATATATATATATATATATATATATATATATATATATATATATATATATATATATATATATATATATATATATATATATATATAGCGGTTCGGTTATTTCGGTTCATTCGGTCCATTCGGGTTTATGCACACCCCAAGATATCACAAGCTGAGGTCCGCTAAAAGTTGACCCAATTGGCTAGTAAGTTGGTTAAAGCTTTGATAAAGCACAATGTTGACAGGGGAACTTTAAGTTTTCATTAATGACAACCCTATATGGAAAACTCAGGTTTGTCTAACCGCTTGCTAGTAAGTTAGGTGAGGTCAACCTATATCCAACCACATGACTATAAGACTAAAAATACTGGTAAGCCTATCTTAATATAAAAATCATTATTTTAAAAATGATTCGTAAATTTTATAATAAGTATAACGCATGTGAAATTATGCACCAGAAACACTTGATTACAAGCGAGGGGCCAATACCTTTTCCAAGAAAAATAACATGGTAGAAAGTCAAGCGAGATTAACATTACATACACAAGGGAAAACATAGAAGAATGTGAATGATTTTCACTCAAATAAAATATCCATTAACTACCAACAATAAAAATATTTGTTCAAAATTTATACGTCACGATTGTTAAAAGAATTATGACGAGTTAAATACAAGATAAATAAGTTAGGTATCTTGAATATTTAGAGGATCTTACAAAGTACGTCCAACATTATCCGCGGTCATGGAAGTTTCCAGATTATTATCTTGAGGAATATTTTGGACAATGGGGAGGGTTGGATTAGTGGAAGCAACCTTCTCGGTCTGTGTAGTAGTCTGATCCTGAAGAGCTTAGTCATCCACCTCCATGACAGCTTCATCATCCACTCAGTCTAGGGCTTCATCGTCATCCCCTTCCCATTTAATGATGATATCGGTAATGTCCGGGTAATATTTCATTACCCTCTTCTTTAACTCGTCATATCCATCAATAAAGAAGTTCATTGTCTCCACCAAAAAGTCATGATAATATTGGTATTTCTCAATTTCATTCTCCTCAGCCTTATAAAGTGTCTCTTTATCCTTAGTTAGTGCCTCCTCCAAGATCTGAATATTGGTTGCATCACTGATAGGTTTCTCCCTGAGGTTTTTATTGCCCTCCTAAAACAAAATGAGAGCCATGGTCCTCTCAACCAGTTTGTCATCTTTCTCTTTCATCTCGTCCTCAGCCTTGGTGAATTCCTCATAAAAAGTGATCATCTCATGCCTCCAAGTATTGAACTTCTTACGATGTTACTATTTTCTTTCCTTTATTGATAGAAATCTAAGCACGCTTTGAAGTTGCAATAGTCTTCTCCTGTAGAACTACGATGATCATGCCACCCTAAAAAATAATAAAGTAGAAGAGCTCAACAACGAACATCAATTTTAGACAATGAACAGAGTATAAAGACTTACCAAGACCAGCATGTGATGAATGAGGGTCACAAAGCATCAGGACCCAGACCCCTGAGAAACTCAAAATTAGGATTATTGTTGTAGTACCCGAGAACATCCAAAGCATTATCCATATTATGGATGATAAAATCCTTGTTTTCCTTTAAAATTTCACCAGTGATGGGATTTTTGGGGTTGCATCTATACACTTCCACCAAAGGATAATGGAAAGACGAATTAGCATTCTTGGTCAGCTAACGAGTAGGTCCCCATCAACCATCACATTAATGAAGTTAGGCCTTGCTATCCTCGACTCTTCTAACATTAGGTCTTTTAGATCACGTTAAGACATATATCGGCCTCTTACTTCCCGCAATCGAAGGATCAGTTATGCTAGTGGGGCCAACCAAAGTTCAATTGATAGGAGCCTTAACCTTCTTTTTGACTTGAGCTTCAACTTTATTCTTAGCCTCAAAATCAAATTTCTTCTTAGCCTCAACCTCGAATTTTATCTTTGACTCAACTCGAGCCTTTCTCCTATCCTGGTTGATTTTCTTCTAGAATGAAAAGTCAAAGGCCCATTGACCAGTTTGTTTGGGGGCCATCCTTATAGAATGTTCCACATAAAAATATGAACACTATGGGGTATAAGCTGAACAAAAAGTACAACAATTAGTACTTAGGAAAATTTCCACATACCTTAATCAATAGTTGGATCGTATTTAAGATCAAATATTTAACCGACCTCAAGATCGACTTCGGATGGAGCTGAAGGGCTGGCCTCATCTTAGTTCTGGGGCTGAGATTTTCCTGAGTTTGAAGGTTTGTAATAAATAAGATCTATGCCCTTGGTCAAGGTGAAAATGTCTTCGAATATTGGATGGTCAACAACATATACATTATTAAAATGGTTCTTTAGAGAGGAAGGCATCCTGGTAGCAACCTTATCTGGAAAGTAGCAAACACAAGTTATAAAACTAGTCAACTGGAAAGTAGCAAACACAATTCTATTTGGCCCACTCCAATCACGAGGAAGACTGGCAGTTCTATCCCTTTCATTTGTAGGTTGCACAACCTCATGGGTAGGGTTTATAATTAGCTTTCAAATAAAGAGATTTATTTTCTATTTCGGGATTTGAAAGTTGGTGTTCATCTTCCTCTTCATCCCATCATAAAGGTAATTTTGAATGAATATGGAACGGCTCCGACCCAACTCCTCGCTATTGGTAATAGGATTATATTAGGGCCGATGGTATTTTGGAGGGAACACTAGGTTTTACATAACTAATGAAACATTCAAATTCATCTATGGGGTAAAAGACAACGTGAAATCCCTCGAATACTCCTATTTCCCCCTTAAGAAATCCAACCAGAAGCTAGTTAAGGTATCCTAGATGAGAAACCATAACTAAAAGCCAAAAGAATATGTATTTGAAGGTTAACTAAGACTAATACTCCATAGCCTCTTCGGTCGACGTCCCAAGATTAACTTGAACACCTCTGATGTCGTGTCTGCATAATTTCAACCACTAGGCTGATGGTTGACACCGTTAGAGCTCGTGGAATCTTAGAATTCTGAACTTCTATATTCAACACTTTGGGGATAATGAGTTGACCCAATAGAAGAAGGAACATAAGGAATAAAATTAGGATTATTAATACCGTTTTCAACATGATGAATAACTTGCAAATTAACTATGCTTCTCATCTCAAAGAACCATGAAAACTCTCATTCAAATGATGATTTGTCTTGACACCCTCTCAACCCACAAGGCTTCACTAATAAAGGGTAGGTTTAAGAGGAGAAAAAGACTTGTTGCCTATTTAATTTGAATAGTGGAGAGTTTAGTTAAGAAGACCGTAATACCTAAGAAATGCCACGCCAACCAACTCAATGGACACCTAAAATTCCCAATCCACTAACCAACAACAAGATCAATAACAAGAAAAAAAATCTAAATATTCGCAAACCAAACAAATGGGAAATAACTTGAAACCCGAAAATTGGAATAAAAAGGGAAAAGAAATAGTTGGAGCTCCTAACTATGAAAATCGACGAAGAAATTTCAACAGACAGAAAACAAATGCCAAAAATAAAGATCACCCACCATAAACAAGCTTTTCAGGCAAGATAGACAACTAGAGATGGCAGAAACAATAGTGAGAAAGAAGAAAAAAAAAGGATCTAGATTACTTAAGGAACTTTTGAATGGTGGAAAAAATTGAAATGACATAAAATGGGATTATTACAGGTTCAAGGTGGTTATAGTTGATTTTTGATAAATCTGTGATAGAATCTCTTGAAAAAAAAACTGACTCTCCAAAACTGCATGTGCACTGCCTTAGGCAAATGCGCATTGATTGTTACGTACCGCCAGTGCCAGTGCTTAACAGATGGCAGGCTCAAGCCCAGGTAATATTCTAAAATTTCATAAGTAAATGTACGCGTCATATCCCGAGACAATGAGAACTCGAGTCGATGACATCATGTAGTTTAAACATCACTCAATCAATTTGTCTAGCACCTAACTAGAAGATGCATCACTTCAGAGAGTCTTCTACAGGTTACAATCACGAGCAAAGTCCTAGGGACTACTATTATGCCATAAATATGGAATAACTCTTGTATTGTATTAATCGGAAGAGGAAATACGAACTTATATGGTGTCTAGTTTTAATTGGGTTATGTTCAAATTTGGTAAAGAAAAAAGTTGTTGTGTTGTGCTATTTTTATTATTGTGGGTTATTGTTAGGTAGAAAAATAGATTTGTCGTATTATTGTGTTTTAAATGGGTCATCTTAGCGTTTGTTAAAAACAATTGTGTCATGTCATGTCAGGTCCAATTTATTCGGATCGCATTGATATTTATATTATATATATATATATATATATATATATATATATATATATACACACACACACACACACACTAGGGTATGCCCGTACCTGAAGGCACACATATAATTTTAAAAAGTATAAAGTCGTGTATAATGTAAATAATAAATAATTTATATATTATAAGTGTAAATTTTTAAAAGATTGAATCGTGTAAATTTAAGTAATATAAAATCTTGTATAATTAAGTAAAAAAAGTTGTTTTGCTACACGTAAGTATAAATAATTTAAATTTTATTTATAGGACTATAAACCTTATTTTAAAAAAGAGTCCAACAATACTAATGGTCCATCCTGGACCTCGTAATAATTTTGAACTGTCATAAACAAATAAAAAAAATTGGCATAATTTTCTTAATTTATAGGAAGATCCACCTTGCTTAAGAAAAGTCTATCTTGGACCTCACATAAACAACATCATAGCATCAAATACTAATCTCAATCAGAAATTATTTTTTGCAACACCAATGTGTAGACATTTAAGAAAGTTTGGACATAATTTCCTTTGCTTATAGGACTATACACCCTGTTTAAGGCACGACTGACTGATTTTTATTAAAATAAAGAATAGCTCCAAATTCAACAAATCCAAATTTGCAAATATAATCTGCATGATACACTTAAATGTAATGTGTTCATTTAAATCAATTTAACATTGTAACAGTATAATTTCCTATACAACGGACTAAAAAATTCACCAAAAGTCGATTACTCACTCTATGAATGTGAACATTATAATACTCATGTCCATTTAAGCCCTGACTACAAAATAGAGAAAACACTCAATGAGAACTGTAAGCAAGAATATAAAATCAACTAAAAATGTGAAAAGGGAATGACAAAACAAACTGTAAGCAAGAATAAAATTACACGAATCTTCAAAGAGAACGCCACCCAATAAAAAATTCACCAACACTCCATAGTAGTTAGCACCACTCTTAACCCCCAAAGTAAACATCTTGAAAAAACGTGAATATACAACACCTTGTATAAGGACAAAAAAAATGGAGAAACATAATTTAGTAGTACCATTTGTGAAAAAGAAAAAACTTAGTGGTAAGTTCTAATTCTAAAACTAATCCAATTGCGAGCAATATTAAACTCTGGATCAAATGCTTTTAAAATATCCATAGATCCACCAATACATAAACAATTGAATATTAATCGCAAAATACGGTATCATTAAATACATAATATCAAATATTGTTTAAGCTTAGGGTTAAAAATTTAAACAGATACATGCATAAAAAAATAAAACGGCTCTCCAAGAACATAACTATTAGTAAATAACTTGCCAATGGATAATTGGAGTTACTGACTCGCTAAAACAAACCAACACGGACATAAAAAAAAATATTAAGGAAACTAAATTCCCAAGCATAGAGTACATTCAAATATCAAATTATTAAAGTGAAATGAATATGGGATTATCTTAGTTCATATGTCCCATTTGCAAATGATAAATAACTGTTGCCTACTATCTGTTTAGAGAGACGTCAATTTTAGTTCAAGAAGTTCAAAACTATAAGAGCACAATATAGAGTTAGTAATATATTTGCATATGGGGTCCCAAAAGAGATGTTTATAAAATGCCAATTAGATTCTTCAATTAACTTGAGCTTACATATATCTTTTCCTACAGGGGGCGACTCAAATTCAATGCCAAATAATGATATACCACGATAACTACAACCTAATCAAGTAAATATGATATAACAACCAAAGTTAGTTAAAGCATTCCAAAATAAACTCTACTATTTCTTTTCTACAAAAGACTTGACACTTCCCATCCACAGGCGTAAACTCACTTTTATCTTTGCTTTTCATATATTCGTGCAAGAATACAGGGAGATCATCATCAAAACCCCTTGCCTCCAAGAATTCATAAAGCAAATCCTGCAATTCATCATCTAGTTCCCTGCAATTGACCAACAGTAAAATGACCACTAAACCACAATAAAGAAAAAAATGAGCCAAGTGCCCACATATCTACAGTGAGCGTATATTTGTCCCCTCTGATTCCAAGAAACAGTATGAAAAAAAATTCAATATGTATATTACAAATGCAATACCGATGTTTCAACATATTTTTCAATGAAGATAACGACATCATTCCTTTGATTGCAATTAAAACTGCTTTTTCAAATAATAAAGAGAGCATTTAAAACTTTGGATGCACAACCCATGGGTGTAGCCTGTCTGGGGTCGACAGGTGAAAAGGCAGCGCTACCTGAAGCTCCATATTACCATATCAACCCTAATGGTCATTTTCCTCACGATGAAGTTCCGGAGGTTGTAAATTATTTTCTACGGGGATCGATCACAAACTTGGAGTCCCAGGGTTCTGTTTCACTGCCTATGCTTGATAATAAAGAGAGCATTCAGTATAATGTTGTGAAGGATCTAGAGTTTGTTGGAGATGGATCCAAAAAATGAGTGAGGGTACGCTTCTACAGATCCAACTTCTCATATTGGGATCAGATAAGCTCTTTTATCAATGATGTATGAAAATTGTAACAATGGTCATTTTTCTTCCTTAAATGTCAAACAGTATATAAGAAATATCATAAGATGCGTGTTATCAAATACTTTGTCTACATGTAATGTGGCAATCTAAGTTTCACATTAATTAAACCAAGGTGTAACAAATTTCATTGCAAATTTAAAAGAAAATTCTCATTAATAACAAAATGATATCTATTACTCATCAAACATTCACCAAGAACAAAAATTATGTTTCAATAAAGTCGATAAGCATGAGAATGATAAATTAAGGGTTTCCTCTTAATGCATAGTTAATAAAATTGAACCCACATTTCCCACATAAGCAGATATAGTTTTTGTGGAGGGCGTCATTTATGAAATTCAAACACAAAGAGGTCAAAAATCGAATTTAACATCATGCATGTGGTGGGGCGAGATCTCATCTAGAATGCAAACAAACCTGTGATAGATGTAACTTACACAGTGAATTTCTTAGTAACTAACACATGAGTAGAAAATTCTTAGTAACTAATACATGAGTAATTTGAATCAGCATTAACTTTAATTCTCGGTAATTAAAAATCAGTCAAAACGTGTTGGAAAACAATGTAAACACAAGAGATGTAACTCACACAGTCAGTTTATTTGACAACTATAGAGAAGCCAGTCTCATTAAAACACCATATCATGTGAATTCATAATTAGTACCTCAATAGTATGGTTCTCATTAAGAGATTTCTTTGGGTTCTCTTTTGAATTGGACGGATCTCATGAGGGCCTCGAAGCCATATGAAAATCCTAGATACAAATTCAAACATGAGTAGAAAATTCTTAGTAACTAATACATGAGTAATTTTAATCAACATTAAATTGAATTCATTACAGCCAATAATCCAAGATTTTCTCTCTATGAAAATCTTTTTGTCCAATTTTTCATAACCCAAATATTCATCCCAGTAGTAGAGAAAATGTGAAAGAGATGTACTACCTGCATAAGATAGTACAAATTACATACCGGTTACTTCATGTAGATCTATGAACCTTGTTATAGTATCTCAATAATCTCTTTGCGTGGATGGAGTGGCGCTGAGAGAACGTGAGAAGAAACATTAAATTTCATAATGAGCAACAAAAAATATAGTTGAAATATTCCAAGATACTTAAAAAACATACTAAATTCTATCGATATGCATTCAAAGACAATATAAAAAGTATTCTTCTGGCTCTATCTTAGTATTCACTATAGTGATGCTTAAGATACGGGTCTAATTACATATAATTCCAAGAGTACCCAATTACATGAGAGTGTCCTTACTCAGTTATCCTTATATCAAGGTTGCCAATGTAAAGTTTTCTTTCACAGTTCTCATCAGTAAAACGGTTTGGGTCCTCCACTCATGTTTACCATAGATCAATTAGGAGTTTTCATATGCTACAAAGACGACGTGCCAAAGTGCAATAACAAAGTAGTCGGAAAGTATATTATCTATGGCAACTGAAAATAACATTGACAAACCATAATAATGTGTATAGAAAAAACCAAAGAGCGCATTCAAATAAAATATTAATTAGATCTCCAATAACTATGGACATGTTTAGGGACTTGCTTTCGATGTGGTACGAAAGCGTCTCCATGAACAATCAAGTTAGAAAAAAAATAAAAAATAAATTGTCTAAAACAAATCATTTATCATACGTGATGTTATTTAATTGAATAAGAAAGTTCAACAAAAAAGGGTAAAAATGATAGATGGGCGATGAGACAACCTACAGTTCTAAATAAATTTGATAAACACTCAATTAGAACTCAAACCAAATTATAGAATAGGAATAAACACCTTAATGAGAATTAACAAATATAAAGTTTCTTAAAGACCGCCTAAAGTTTGAAAACTTGATATGAAATTAAGGAATTACCCCAAGAACATGTCTCATGCTTGCATTCACTCATCAATAATGTGTGCACTCCCTTCATTGCATGCCACTTTCTCGTATGAAATCCTACCTAGAATTTAAACATTTAACGAACATGAATGATCAACTCATAATTTTCAAATCATGTATCCAAGAATATTCTATACAAATACAACAATCGACAACAAATTGTATAAATCTAGAAATTGTATGAATCCTATTTTCAAACTGAAACAGTATTGAATATCTAAGCAAAAGAACAAATGTTGGAATAAAAATATTCTAAACATAACATAATAATTCAGTATACATATGAAAAACATCAAAACAATAAATTTACCCACTTTAATTTATATTCCCTAATTTCAAGAATCAACCCCTTCCAAAACAAATTATAACACAATAGGTATTTTTGGACACCATAAAATAAACAAATCCCTTATAGAATAAAAATCAGGTCCAATGTTAGTTCAGCAAAGCTTAAGTCCTAAAAGTTGAGTCCAATCAATAATGCATGATTAAGAAAGATTTGTAATCAAAACTTGTCATGAATCCGAAACTTGTAATAACAGTACGATACTTCCGCTTTTGTGATGACATTCAAAACATACGACTGAAGGCACGCTGATAATTTTGAAAAGCATAAAGTCGTGCCTTGGTGTGATGGCAAGTGCCCTCGCTAAAGCTACTGCTGATCTTCAAATACCTGTGTGAATCAAATATCATAGCACTAAACATGGCATGTACAAAATAACCACATAATTAGAGTAATGTTAATGGTCGTTAGCATATCCATCAAAAGTGATGGGTAAAGTCAGGTTTCACTTATTGTGGTGGCTAAACTATAAATACCACAAAAATTAATGGTTAAAGTCTTAGTATCCATCTTTTTATCACCCCCCTATTTATGTTGTCAACTTGTTAGTATAAATTTGGTGTGATGTGCCCATATGGTAGCACTTATTTTGATGATGTGGTATTTTTTTCTTTCCTGTTCAAAAACAAAGTAAAGAGAAGGCACTAAATGAAATTTGCAATTCATACACATGACAAAACGTAGAAAGGTCTGTTGATACATGTCATTCCAAAATTCATTTTGTAACAGATGACTGTCAGCAGATCTGCTAATATCAGTACAAAATTCCACATTCTATAGACCTGCTATACAAAATATTTGTGCCACACTCTGCAAAGGAAAGGGAAGGAACTAGATGCCACATTCTATAGGTCTGCTGATATCGGTTTATCACAAAATGATACATTTGAAATAAATTAAAAAGAAAACTCTTAAATGTGTAGTGAAGTAATGACCCGATGCAGAAATTTCATATATCATAACAAATAAGTAATAGCCAGTATATGAAATACATCATTAAATTTTCTAATATGAGATGACTAAAGAATATTAGAAATCCATTATACCACCTGATTACAGAAGTCAAAAGATGTTAAAGTCTTCAAAATAAAGTTCCAATCTAAGGTATCAAAGGACTTAAATATATCAAACTTCATTCCAACATTTCCCCCATAGCATTTATAATCAAGAAGATTGAAATTTATAGAAGCTATAGATATAGCATGGATGATGTTTCTGCCATTGATGAATCCAAATTGGTTTGGAGATATAATTTTGGTGACAATCAATTTGATTCTATTGGCCAAAATCTTAGAAATTATTTTAAAGGAAGAGTTGGCAAGAGCAATAGATCTGAAAAGATTAATAGAATCTGCTTCCGCTACTTTAGGAATCGGATCTATATGATTGGAATGAAATCCAGGAAGAATCCAATTACGGATAAAGAAGCTTTGAATAGCTTTACAAACATCATATTCTACTATCCCCCAACATTTTTGGTAGAAAATACAACCAAAACCATCCGGACACGGAGCTGATTTTGCATCCATAGACAACACAGTACATTTAATCTCCTTATTTCTTGGGATAGAGGCTAGCATATCATTATTAGCTTCAGACACAGAATTAGGTACCAGTGCATCAATCAAACCATTGTTAATGACATTCAAATCATCCTTATAAAGGTTGAAGAAATAATCCACCACATGCTCTTTAGAAGATTTTGATCTACGATCTGCTGTCCATTCCATAAATGAGATATACCATTGGAAGATTTTCTAATCTCTACTTTTTTTGGAATAAACCAAGATGATGTAGTGCATATGTTCCATATATGCATAAGTTCCATAAACCAAAAACATTTCACAAACTATTCACTAAAACTATATATGCATACATTTATATATTCAAAAAGTGTTCACAAACTAGATATTTCACAAAATGTTCACCAAAACTCAAATATGAATGCATTGTGCTACAAAAACTATGTATGCATACTTTTATGTTTTTAATAAATTTGTTTAGTTAATATAAGAACTTTGATCAAATGGCAACCTTATATGTGAAAAACGTGAAAGCATTAAGTGTTTGAAGTAGGCTAATTCTATGTAGATCAAGATATCTCACACTTTTACACAGGTTACTGCAGGTGTGAGTACGATTTCAGATTATGCCCTACTGATTCAAGGGCTTGTTTGGTGTCCTTCCTCTATTCCATTCACTATTGTAGAAGTTAATAGAGACATGTAGGGTTAGATAAAGCAACCTATTCCTCTTCAATCACACGGGTAAGTGTCCACCACTTGTTGATCAAACAACTTTGCATCAATGGAAATCCTCCACCATTGTGATTTGATAAAGCAACCCCATCTCCAACTGGCCTAAATCGGTTATGAACATACCCATTAGTTCCCTCCCAACAATTCCAAATTTCGTCATAATCTGTGTGATTACTCCCCACCAAATACTCATAATTATCAGTTGAATTTCAGGTGAGAGATTAACTGGGATAATGAGAAATATTATGCATCAACTAAATCAAATATGTAAAAATATTGGCTGGCCTTCACTCTTGATGCCTTTAGTGACCATTTGTGCCTATCGACCTGTGGTTTCATCATTTCATCTGGATTCCAAATCACTTGTCATTACCTAACATCGTGTTCGACCACTTGGCATTGATCAATCTTTCCAGATCTCCCAAAATGAGTATTCTTTGCAGCCTTCTGAGCAATCTGAACCAACAAAATATCAGGTTCATTTATAAAGCAAACTGGACCTCAAGACGCAATCATTTAGCTTCAACAAATATGTACATAGTCCCTTTTGAAAAGTTTAGCTCTCACCCTTTTCTTTATTTTAGCATTTAATTTGGCTTCTTTGTCATGGAAACAAAAAATGCAGAACATGTAAACGCACAAAAAAACCAAATTGCAGATCATAGAAACACATAAATAAACCAAATAATGTGTAGTCATGGCCGAAAACTTTGAATTAAAATAAGTGAAAAACAACCATATAGGTCCACAAATAAGACAAAAAAAAAATCAACATGGTTGCATTCCTAAGAAATCTTGTATGCTTACTACATGCTAACATTTGAAAGGTACGCCTGACTTGTACGTATGAATTGTCTTTTTATCATTTCTACAAAAATATGACCAAATGATATTGTTAATAAGTTGTACAAACTAAAATATTGAGAATCGTAGGAAAAAGGCAGAACGGTACAAAGAAAACCGCATAAATTAATGTTTCGAAAATAGTAGAAACTAAAATATACATATGAATAAAAAAAGGTGTTGCTCCATAGAGGAAACAAATGACTCAATAAATAGAGGACACAAACATTAATCTCTTTGTCTGACTGGAAGTACACAATACACTAAAAAACAAATGATGGAAGCATCTAAGATATTAATAGGATAAGAAGTAAGATTAATCTTTTTGCACACATGACTAAAAAGACATCGTAGTTATGTCTGCAAAAAATTGACGGACTATAAAAACACGAAAAAAGTGAATATCAAAGTGAAACATAACAATTATTTTTCACATGCTCTACAAACCCATGAAGTAAAATCCTGAACACTTCTTACAACCTAACATTCTTGATAGATAATTATTTGACACCTGAACAGAGGACGAAAAGAAAGAAAAACACTCGGTTGATTGGACATTTAACAAACTTTCTAGTACAAATGTGTAAAATCCAGAAACTATGTCAACATAAAGATTCATAAATAATGAAAACACATATTGCAGATTATAATTTTATTGCAGTCCTAATATTCAACCCATCAACAGACAACACAGTGTTCTGTCATCCACTTCGCATAAACGGGCTCGTACTTATCTTTCATGGTGAAATCAGTAAAAAAGCATAATCGAAATTCAACTCTGCAAGCCCAAGAAAGAAAAAATAGCAAATTAAAAAAATGAATGTATCAGCAGAGAAATACACAATTACCTTGCAAAAAGGAAAATAGTCGTTCCTTCTCTAATTTCAAGGGGATGAAACCATGAGCATTAAAGTCAGCAATCTGCAGTGTCTTCAATTTTAGTTAAAAATATCAAGATAAATTTATTAATAACTTTAATTAAGAATAAAAGATGAAGGCCTTCGTAATGCAGAATAAGATCCCTAGAGAAACAAAATTTTAATATATATAAGGAAAGTAGTATCAAAGTGAAAACATAAAAAAATAACAAATGGAAATAATATATGGAAATAATGAATGGAAATAGTTTCGACCTTTACAAATCTCCCAACAAATATTAGATGGAAATAATGAATATAGCAGAGCAGTTAGGGAGTTTTTTCCCTATATTTTGACCACCAAGACATCAAAGATAATGTAATAGAAGTAAAATCCTGACTAAACAAACAACATTTGCAAAAAAAATCCAAATTGCTTTAGCTAGAGTAGAAAAGACAAACACTGAAAACAATGCCTCTTTCTGAGAACACTACTCATAGCCCCAGCATCTGGAAGGCATAATAAACCCAAGGTTTTGAATAACTCATCAAGACAAAGCTTTGCGGGAATAAGTTTCCACATAAATATGTAGATTTTCTTGGGAAAATCTTAACTACGCGGAGAAGTACCCAAAATCAGTAGGCTTCCATACTTGTAGGTGAACTGTCTTGTTGTAGATGATTTCCAAATGACATTTCCATAATGCATAGCCAATAAATTATCTTCTTCTACTATAACACCTCTGATTCTTGTATCATCAAACACCTAAATCCAAAGGGAAATAAAAAGATAATAGTGTAATATAAACACACAATATGTCATTACATTATATACTTTCAAATAGTAATTATATCCTTAATGATTTCCTTATTTGAAGCAATTTGATTGATGGTGCTGAGAGCACTGATAAGAGTCCAAGGAGGTTTCTTTATATGGCCATTTAAGATAACAATGATAAGTTTAGAGTCGTAATCTACAATGATTTTTGAAATATTAAGATCAGAACACATCTTCAGACCCTTTATAATGGCCATACATTCGCAAAATTATTCAAAGAAGATCCTTCAAAATCTGAGAAAGATTGAATGAACTTGCCTCCTTAATCTCTAATAATCCCTCTTGAACCATCTAGGGCTTGGATTGCCGTTTAAATCCCCGTCAGTATCCAGTCAGAAAACTGAATGAAAAATTGATATTGAAATTGAATGCCAAACAAACTTAGAAAATTGATATGCGGGACATATATCCATTAGGGAAAGATATGTCAGAAGAAGTACAATCTGAAACTCTTAATGCTATATATCTAAAATATATCATCAAAACCGAAAAAGGTAAAATACTGTAGTGTAACAACCCGCCCTTTTGGAGACGATTAAATTCCATAATTAAGTATAAATTGGAATCTGGGGAATTTCACTAAATAGTAATTTTTGGGATTTTCAAGGATTAAATGATTTTCGATGGATGTTGTGAATATTTTTGGGACCATATAGGTCGAAATATTTTAATTATATGTCGCCGTTGAGTAAAGCGACACGAGGTGAGATTTAATTTGGAAAAATCCCCATTTAGTCGTGTGGGGTTGAAATAGTGAGTTGCGGTCAAGTACCTTAGATGGGAATTTCGACTGTGCCATGAGTCTTGGAATGGCCGAGATAGTCGGAAAAGAGTGTCCGATTGTCGAAATTGAATTCTGGGTAATTTTGGAGTTAAATAGGCTCGTAATTGAGTAAACGAGTCGTTTTGGGAGTTTTAAGGGTTAAAACCCTATTCTCTCTATATAAAGAGGGAGACGGGAGAAAAGGAGAAAGAAAGAAGAGAGAAGAGAGGGAAGAGAGAGAGGAGTAAGAAAAGAGGAAAAGGGGAGATTCCGGCCAACCTCCGCGGGATTCGGCTCGAGGTCGTCGGATTTTATCCACGAGGCAAGTGTTTAATTTTTGCATAAATATCTCAAACTGTAGTTTGGTATAATTAAACCCTAAAGATTTTGGGTTGGGTTTTGGTGGATAAAATGGGTTTTCGGGAGATAAAACGAATAAACCCCTAAAATTGAATAATGGGAGAAATTTAGAAATTAATCGAAATTAATTGGTGCTTTAGGGTTCTAGGATGTTTAGAACCCTCTATGTATGTGTTTTTGTTGTTGGTTGAAGTTCTAAGCCGTTGGGTGAGGAGATGAAAGCTTGGGGGAAGCTTTCATGGCCGAAACAGCTTCTCGGAGAAGAAGCTCCCCATCAGTATCGATTGATCGATCATGGGGGCTTGATCGATCGAAGCCTTCGATCGATCGACGGCTATAGATAGATCGATCGACCCGTGCTGAAAGGTTGGTAACTTTTCTTAGGGTGAATTGGATGGGATGAACTCCAATTCAAATGGATTCAAGGTTAATTATAGGTTAAAATAAGTAACCCTTTAGGAGTTTATGGTCCTCCAATTGAGGAAATCTAGGAGGGCAAGGTGAGGGTTTTTATGTATAACCCTTAAGTTATATTTTTGAGGAAAATAGATTAAGTGTAGAATTTTAAGATTTAAAGTTCCTAGTTAGGGCGGGGACCTCTAATTGATCACGGACAAGAAATAGTCCTCGGGTTTATGGAAATGAAATCCATAACCCACTAAATTTAAGGTTGTTCGGAAGAGGTAAATCCCTAGGATATTTTCTGTGGGCATTTAGGCCTGTATAATTGTGAATAGAAAATTATATTGATTATTATAGGGTAAATCCTAGGGGATGAATAGGATGAAATTTGAGGATATAGATATATATTTCACTTAGAGTGAAATGGTATAATTGGAGATATCCAATAAATCTTTAAGAGATGATTGAGGTAATTAGTATTAAACAAAGTAAGGAAATACTTTGGGTATAGTATTATGCTTATATGAATGCATGATTATGATTCCTGGAGGGAATATTTGGGATTATTGGTCATCGTTAGATGAGATTAGCAATTAGGGCCATTTATATATTCGGGGAGGAATATATGGTATATGTATATACTATGTGATTAAAGTATATATACGATATGAGGTAAATGATTTTGAAAATATAAAAATGAATGTTTTCAAAACAGAAAAGAAATGATTTTCATAATTAATAAATTATGGTTACACACCTCCCTAAATCGCTATCATAAGGGATGTTGTGTGCGTATGGTGATGCCCCCTGGCTAATGAATGCAGGGTGTATATAGTCCTAGGCCATATGAGTGATTATATATTTTAGTACGCTGGTGAGGTGATTCTGGGTGTGATCATGACTCTACCTCAGGCATATGGCCACTTCCCGACGTTGGTAGGTTCCCAGGTTGTCTTTTTTTATGGGCCCTGGAAGATGATAGCCATTTAGGGGCGCGTTCAGTGGGGAAACTCGGAGGGACGATATTAGATTTGTTAAAGCAATTCATGATAATGGATTGGCTTTTTATACATTTCCTAGATATAAGAAGGGAAATGGAAGTATGTGATTTGATCAAAGCATTTTTATGATAATAAAAATGGCTTTGAGTATATTCCCTGGATATGAGAAGGGGAATGGGATGTTATAAAACGGAAAAGCATTTTTATGATAATAAAACTGGCTTTTAAAAAGTTATATGTTTTGTTAAAGCAATTCATGATAATGAATTGGCTTTTAAATATATTTCCTGGATATAAGAAGGGAAATATAAGGTTTTGATGTGAGTATAGAATACACGTCAGTCCGGGAGATAGATCCGGATGTCTATTATATAGTTGTATTATATGAGTAAATGGATTCTCATTCTGGGAGATAGATCCGGATGTGTATTGAAATATGAATATATATATGGATAAATTGGGTGCCGAGGGTCTAATAGATCCCGATGATTGACCTTGCTGCATAGTAGTGTATCGGGGGGGGGGGGGGTTCCTTGTTTGGATTTCGCTTTGCGAGACACCCCATGCACGGATATGGCATTGTGTTGAGACTGGGGAGAAGTTTAATCCTTAGTGCTCTAATATTTAGTATTTCTTATATGGTGTATGCATATATACATATGTTATGTGCTGAGGGTCTAATGGATCTCGACGATCGACCTTGCCACGCAGTAGTGTATCGGGGGGGGGGGGGTTCCTTGTTTGGATTTCGCTTTGCGAGACATTCCATGCACGAACTTGGCACAGTGTCGAGACTGGGGAGAAGCTTAGCCCTTAGTACATGCACTATCCAGGGTTGATAGTAGTGGGGTGATAGACTAGTTTAGCACGGTAGCTTGACTAGGATGTTTAGAGGGATGCGATAGGAGTGCACTATTAGAAGAGAGGTGAGGGGTATCTCATGGGAGTGCGATACCAAACTTAAATATGAGATAAAAATATTTTTCTAAAAAAATAAAGCATTTATGCACTTGCAAAATATTTTCAAACTCGGGCTCTGACCCGTTTATCTACTTTTCCTTTCTTGTTATATTATATATATATATATATATAGGTGTCCAGACACAGGGACGCCTGGATGACATTTCTTTCGAGTCAGACGTCAGCTGCAGTAGGTGTGGATGCGTGCAGGTTTTTGATAGCTGCTTTCATTCTTGTACTCTAGATAGGAGGTACTGTATAAATATTTGGCCTAATGGTCCAATTTTATTTATTTATTATTTTAGAGCATCATTCGATATGGTTGTATATTTTGACCGAGTGTTCGGTTATTTTATTTTATTTCAGTTTCATTTACGCATATACTGTGTGGATGTGTTTATTTTATTCATTTAAAAAGATTAGTTAAGTAAAATTTTGACACCGGCCTAATAGGTTATTAGTAATTAAATGGACTTTCGACAGTGATGCTAAGAATGATCCATATGAGACTCCAGTCATAATTTGATATAAGAGTGATCGCCCGGTATTTTATTAGGCGGGGTGTCACAGATGGTATCAGAGCATCAGGTTCTAGTGTCTTTAGGAATCTGTGCGGACGTACTACGCTTTCAGCATTGCTCTCGATTTGTTATAGAGCCTCAGGATTAGGCTTGTTGATTTCTCTTGTGATATTCCATTCTCCTGCCATATTAGAAGATTATAGTAATCTTTTGTGCGCTCATTCGAGATTCGTGTGCGGGTTTGGATGGCAGAAGGAGGCGGGGCTTAGCTAGGGCGACTGGTAGAAGTTGGGGGATTAGGACCGCCATCGAGGTCACTCCCCTTATGGCAATTGTTAAGGATGGTTGCAATGACTACTAAAGTATAGTAGTTATAAGCATCCAAGTACTGCACTAATAGTGGTACTAAAGTTGAATTTCCAAGTGGTGATAAGGGTTCGAAAGGGATCTTACGAATAGTTTTAACTGTGATTCCCCATGATTCAGTAGTAGTAGGAAGAAAATGCAGTTTCTGAATTATTCACATAAGGTTCGGCTAGAGGCCGATAGTGGATAAATAGTGATATAGGGAAGCAAACTCTGTACTGAGGTGAGGCAGGTACAACGAAGAGAGAGTCCTTTAGTGGAATGATAGGCTCATTAGAAAAGTGTTATTAACACTTATGATAAATGTGTGTATTCATGGACCCCGTTGGTGGAAATCCACCAGGGAAATTTGTTGAAATATGATTGGTTGAAACTAGTAGTGGAATTTCCTTTTAACGAAGAAGTTAAGAGGACTAGTAAGATTACTGTAAGGAGCAGGGCATGGTTATTGTTATGAGTTTTACCTCAATCAAGGAGGTATATCTGGTGTGACTGGACAAAGTCACGATATTTAATAGCCCTAGACTCGTGAGTGTAATTTGAGCTTTGTGGCGGTATCAATAACGTTATATAATGTATACCTATGTGTTTTCCCCGGTAGCAGAATTTTATTTTCTCTCACTCATCATAGGGGCGGGTGTTTATATTTTGTGTATATGTGTATGACGTTATATTTTTATCGGAGTGATAGCAGGCTAATGATGGCAAGACTATCGTGTCCGCAGTTCCTGGAGGGAACAAGCTATTGTTGCGTTATCTCACCTAGATACAGGTTGAGTTCGCCTTTATTGACGGGTAAATGGAACCTCGATGAGCAGAGGCTCTATTATTATGATTGGAGTTTGTGGCAACCTTATAGATAAAATTTAAGGCCCACAGGATTATTGTTGAGCTGTAAGATTAAGCTCATTGTTGGTTTGCGCGAGTACTGAATAATAGTACGAGTGCTTGGTGGTGTAATTCTTAGTTAGAGATAGGAGTTCAGACCACCTTTTGTTGAAAGGGGATAGGATTTTCCTGATTGCATGTTCGAAATAATGTACCTCCATGACGGACAAAGTTAAGAAGTGAAGGTGCGAGCTTTTCTGAATCAAAGCTCTGATACCAATTTGTAATTTCATTTTTTGTGTAAACTCAATGCGGAAGCGGTGTGATGGTTCAACTTTAAAAAACAACAAATTTTAATTTCTTAAAACAAATTAAAATTACACCAAGTGAAGTAAAATTAATCAATTAATATATTCACTTAAACCAATTAATTAATCCAAGTCCTAGAATTTGCCTAAGTCATATTTATCAATATTAGCAAATTAGGCGAAACCAAATTTTAGCAAATGACTTGAATTAAATAAACTTTACCCATTATTTAATTTAGCACCAAATTAAATGAGTGTGATGATTTAAACCGAATTTTATCTTGAATTATCCTAAACATGCGTTCTAAGTTATTTTGCAGGATGAATTAACCAATCACACTACGCCGCGATGTACGAGGAAAAACCCAAGACGGGAAACAACCTCAGACGGCCCTAGGCACAAATCCACTAGATACGGAATTACAAGTACAAGACAAAAGACTTACAACACACGACTCGATCCCTCTCAATCCACGATGCTTCTTCTTGTAGAAACCTCTTCCTAGCGAATAACCTTCGAACTCCACCGCGGTCTCGGAATCCACCGATAGGACTTTATATGGTCACCGTCACCCGTACATGAAGCCTTTCTCCACGTGGGTCGATTAAAGCAAACTTCTCTTCAATTCGGTGTAGAGAAAACCGGTGCCAAACTCCAAGCAATTGATAAGTATATAAGAACTTGGATTAAACTTCTTTGGGTGTAAACACTAGAGTGATGGATATTTTTTCTCTAAAAATCTCACTCAAAAACATGAATATTTTCCTAAAACCATTTTGCTCTCAAACTCTCTCTAAGAGATAAATTAGGATGGAAAAGTTAAGGTTGGAAATTGGTCTTCCCGCACATATTAAAGACTGAAAAAGTTGGTTAAAAACCAAGTGGGGAAGTGGGTGCAAAACTGCCAAAAAACTGTTCCCGCCTGGCATCTCGTTCGAACGACATTTCGTTCGAACAAAATTCTCGTTTGAACGAGACTTCTAACGACGTTCCAGATTGAACTCGTTAGAATCTCGTTGGATATCTCGTTCGAACATAAGGTTCGTTCGAACGACATATCGAACGACATTCTAGTGGCCTAATATGGGTACTCGTTGGCAGGTTCGTTCGAACGACATTTTCGTTCGAACGACAATCTCCTTCGAACGACTCTATCGAACGAAAAACCAGAAAGTTTGAATATTCTTGTTTAAGCCCAGAAAACTTTATAAACATTTATTTAAAGTTTTAATTAATTCTTTCTTAAAACAAAACGCAGTTTTTATAAAATCTAACACCCAATAAACTTGTTCCAAGCTCCTATATATATATAATATTGCATTCATACCTTGGGAGCATGGAACTATGGTTGATGACGTAGAAACGAGGCACGCAAACTAGCAGATTGGATGAAGCTTTATACTCTTTGCCGCTACGTCTTCAACAAACACTTCATAGGCTTGAGAGTATTACAATTACATTCTATCCTATGAATAAATGTTTTTGTCCGGAATTGAGCCAACACAATACATGGACTCAATTGGAAATTTGTGTCCTTACAAATCTCCCCCTTTGGCTATTCCGGGACAAAAACCAAACAAAAATCCTAAAGGGCCGTCAAGCTCTACTAGACTCAAAACATAACCTACCCAAACTTGACTCAACCCAAGGATCAAACGCTTTGCCGTTTAAACAATGCCTCTTTAGAAGAAATCCTGCACATTTAAGCAAACTCATCAAATGCATAGGGAATATCAAAGTATTAAATGCAATTTTAATTAATTACTCCCCCTAAATTAATTCTCCCCTTTATTAAACACATGACCTACTTAGAAAGACGTCTCCCCCTAAGATAAATCTCCCCCAAACTAAGATACGATAATAATAGGATTAGATACCATTTCTCCACCTATCATTTTCTCCCCCTTTTTGTTCAGGAATAGGCAAAGGATAAAGAACTAATAAACACGTTGAAGCTTAAAGTGTTAAGACATTAAAGCATATGGGCAATAAAAGCAAGTCAAAGACAAACAAATATCATATATATATATACTATAAATATACCAATAAGTTCTTGCATATATAGATAGATATAAACACACACATGACACAAAATACAATAAGTTTGCACACTCGTATGGCAAAAATGTGTCATATGGAAACGAAAGTGTTGGGGTGTGAATTAGTAATGATTAAATTTAGACCCAAACACTTAAGGAACGTTCACAGAGTTCTCATTTGATTGCAAACTTCTTCACATTTAAATATAACCTCATGTGACAATATAGATTTAACTCAACGAACAAACATACACAATGCATACAAACCTAGCATGATGATGATTCTACAAACCAAATAGAGTCATGACATTAAAGACAACTAGGATAAACGGACATTGTGCAAACCGTTGATATACCATCCAATCTCCCTCAATATGCATTTATATTAAATTTGAATGAATATATAAATCAAACATAGGCCTTGGCAATTATTTTCTTTTTAATGCCAAATATTCTGTTTTTAGGCCTTTGGATCACGTATTTCTTTTAGATCCAATAAACGGTGGCTTACTATCGCAAAGGATTTAATTCATCCTTTCGGAGCCCTTCCTCGTGCACATTTAGATATATAATTTTTTATCTCACAAAGCTCACGTGCAACGGATTTTGACATTCACTAGTCCTCCTAGGTCATAGATATGTAGATGACTAGATTGGTAGGAGAACACCTCAAAAATCTCAAATATAACATGTGACATTAAGATTTCAAAAGAGCTCGTGCATGTGTGAAAAGAGGCATATAAAAATATAATCCATTTAAATAATACAAAATCCAACTACTCCATATAAAACATGGTAAAGAACATTTTAAGGATTGAAAATCTAAACCAAAAGTTCTAGCCACGTGGGAGCGTAAAAGATGGGATTCAAACACAAATATATGCCACATAAAGTGTGTCAAACAAAAATACACAAAAAAAATCTTTTTAAGTTTTTGACATTTTTAACCAAAAATAATAAACAATATATACTCAAAAGACAAACACAAATCATTTGAATTTTTCATTAAGCTTAAATTAAATAAATAAAACACAAATGATAAACAAAAATCTTTTTATATGTTTCAATTAATATAAACACAAAATATAATACAAAAAGATAAACAAGTCATAATTTCTAGCATATGATATGAAATGAGGCAATGACTAGAAAATGACTAAACAAGCATACATTTAGCATGTGAATATAGCATGAAGTACAAAAGCTAAAGTATGCAAACACTAACACATTCATCCTTTAGATTTAGCAAGGGAGGAAGCATGTGAAAGTAAATGAGAATCAAAAACCCTATTTTGCAAGGCAACCAAGTCGGATTTCCTAACCCAAATTAATGAAGAATGACTATCTTGGGGTGTTGGAACTTTAACTACCGTGATTACTTTACTATGGGGTTTTCTAGGAATTCGTTTAAGATCAAAACAAAATTTCCTAAGATGACCTTTTCGACCACGATGTGTACAAGTGAAAACATGTCGAAAAGATTTACTTAAGGAGTGATCTTTAAATGTATTCCTAGTAGATTCTCCTAAAACATTGGTTTGGGCATTATGAGTAAATTCATTACAAGTATTGAAGCCTAAACCACAAGTGTCATTTTTAATTTGGACCGTTCCTAATATTTTATCTAATTTTTCCGAACGACACTCCAAATCAAATTTGACATTACTAGAGTCTTTTAATTTATTTTGCAATTCTAAAATGTTAGACTCTAATAAAACATTTCGCTCTTCAAAAGCAAGAAGCTCCTTTTTCAAGGATTCCATTAAACCCTTAAGGCTATCTCTTTCGCCTTCTACATATTCAAGCTTCTCTTGAAGAGTCATCTCACGTGTCCTAAGGTCTTCTATCAAAGCACTTTCATCAACGACCTTGACACTTTCTCTTAAACTAGCTTCTAACTTCAAATTAACTCTTTTCAATTTAATAGATTCTTTATAAAGCTCTTGAAAAGCATTTTGAAGTTCACTCACATTAACCTCTTCTTCATTTTCACTCTCTCTTTCTTCTCCACTCTCATTATAATCAAAAACAAGTGAATCATAAACTTTGACCTTGGAAGTGTCATGTGTTAAAGTTTCATCAATCGATGAGTTCTCACTATCACTCACATGACTAGCCATAAAAGCCACAAAAATTTTCTTAGTTGGGGAATCGGGTCCCTCTTCCTTATCACTATAACTAAGGGTCGCATTATAAGCAATGGGTCGTTTACCCTCTTTCCTTAGTTTAGTGGGGCACTCATAAGCCCTATGGCCATAACCGTCACAACCAAAACACTTATTAGACTCGTACCTATCTAAATTTTCATTACTAGGTTTAGGGATCTTTTCGGCTTTAGGAATATTCTCCGCTTTAGAAATCTTCTCTTTCTTCTCATGCTTAGAAGATTCAAATTTCTTAAAATCATTTTTAAATTTATCTTTGTTAATTTTAAGAAATTTTCTGAATTTACATGCAAACAAAGCCATGTCTTCCGAGTCACTATCACTCTCGCTCTCTACTACTTGTTTGACCTCTTTTCGGGCTTTTAAAGCAACGCCCTTTTCGATTTTCTTTTCAGTTTTAGAGGGAAACATATCTAGTTCATAGGTTTGTAAATCACCTATAAGATCTTCTAATTTCGTAGATGCTAAAGTGGGTAAAGAATTTAAAACGGTCACCTTTGGAATAAATCTATCGGGTAGGGAGCTTAAAATTTTCTTTACAACACGGTCGTCAGGTATTTTCTCTCCCAAGTTAAAAGTTGAATTAACAATATCAGAAAGTCTAGCATAAAATTCATCAAAAGTTTCTTTTTCATTCATTTTAATAGTTTCAAATCGAGTGGTGAGGTTTTGGAGTTTCGAAGATTTAACGACACTAGTTCCTTCATGAGTTAATTGTAAAATATCCCAAGCTTCTTTAGCGGTTTCACACGTCAGAATACGTCGGAATTCATCCGGTGTGATAGCGCTAAACAAGGCATTCAAACCTCGGGAATTGAAATTAGCAAGTTTAAACTCATTTTCAGTCCATCTATCGGCGGGTTTGGGTACACGTTCATTTTTAACTAAATAAGTTGGTGGGGACCACCCGTTAACAACAGACATCCAAACTCTCTCGTCGATAGATTTTAGTGCCGATCTCATACGCGCTTTCCAATACGCGTAGTTTGAACCATCAAAAATAGGAAATTTTGAAAATGGGGAAAATTCCATTTTAGCCAAAAATTTAAAGGATCTTAACGAAATAATTTATCGTTTTTGGCGCTGATACCACTTTGAAGGTGCGAGCTTTTCTGAATCAAAGCTCTGATACCAATTTGTAATTTCCTTTTTTGTGTAAACTCAATGCGGAAGCGGTGTGATGGTTCAACTTTAAAAAACAACAAATTTTAATTTCTTAAAAGAAATTAAAATTACACCAAGTTAAGTAAAATTAATCAATTAATATATTCACTTAAACCAATTAATTAATCCAAGTCCTGGAATTTGCCGAAGTCATATTTATCAATATTAGCAAATTAGGCGAAACCAAATTTTAGCAAATGACTTGAATTAAATAAACTTTACCCATTAGTTAATTTAGCACCAAATTAAATGAGTGTGATGATTTAAACCGAATTTTATCTTGAATTATTCTAAACATGCGTTCTACGTTATTTTGCAAGATAAAATAAACCAATCACACTACGCCGCGATGTACGAGGAAAAACCCAAGACGGGAAACAACCTCGGACGACCCTAGCCACAAATCCACTAGATACGGAATTACAAGTACAAGACAAAAGACTTACAACACACGACTCGATCCCTCTCAAGCCCCGATGCTTCTTCTTGTAGAAACCTCTTCCTAGCGAATAACCTTGGAACTCCACCGCGGTCTCGAAATCCACCGATAGGACTTTATATGGTCACCGTCACCCGTACATGAAGCCTTTCTCCACGTGGGTCGATTAAAGCAAACTTCTCTTCAATTCGGTGTAGATAAAACCGGTGCCAAACTCCAAGCAATTGATAAGTATATAAGAACTTGGATTAAACTTCTTTGGGTGTAAACCCTAGAGTGATGGATATTTTTTCTCTAAAAATCTCACTCAAAAACATGAATATTTTCCTAAAACCATTTTGCTCTCAAACTCTCTCTAAGAGATAAATTAGGATGGAAAAGTTAAGGTTGGAAATTGTTCTTCCCGCACATATTAAAGACTGAAAAAGTTGGTTAAAAACCAAGTGGGGAAGTGGGTGCAAAAATGCCAAAAAACTGTTCCCGCCTGGCATCTCGTTCGAACGACATTTCGTTCGAACAAAATTCTCGTTTGAACGAGACTTCTAACGACGTTCCAGATTGAACTCGTTAGAATCTCGTTGGATATCTCGTTCGAACATAAGGTTCGTTCGAACGACATATCGAACGACATTCCAGTGGCCTAATATGGGAACTCGTTGGCAGGTTCGTTCGAACGACATTTTCGTTTGAACGACAATCTCGTTCGAACGAATCTATCGAACGAAAAACCAGAAAGTTTGAATATTCTTGTTTAAGCCCAGAAAACTTTATGAACATTTATTTAAAGTTTTAATTAATTCTTTCTTAAAACAAAACGCAGTTTTTATAAAACCTAACACCTAATAAACTTGTTCCAAGCTCCTATATATATATAATATTGCATTCATACCTTGGGAGCATGGGACTATGGTTGATGACGTAGAAATGAGGCACGCAAACCGGCACATTTTATGAAGCTTTATACTCTTTGCCGCTATGTCTTCAACAAACACTTCATAGGCTTGAGAGTATTACAATTACATTCTATCCTATGAATAAATGTTTTTGTCCGGAATTGAGCCAACACAATACATGGACTCAATTGGAAATTTGTGTCCTTACAAGAAGGAGTGTGTAGAGGGGTTCCTTGTTTGAATTTCGCTTTGCGAGACGCTCCACACATGAATATTAATGACATCGGGAGTGGAGAGATATTATAGGATGCAAGGATTTGGGTTTTGTGGAAAAGTCTTATAGTGTGGATGAAGCACTATAGACTATGAGCCATGGGATGGTGTTATGTTGATGAAATTATCGTGCTATGAAAAAGCACTAAAGTGGTCCTCTCACCGCAAGTAAGTGGGTAGAGTTGGACTTAGAAAAATTGGTTCGAGGCTTAGGGCCAGGCCTTAATGACAAGGCCAATTTTGGAGAAGAATGTTTTGGGGTATAATGATCGTAAGATCTCGATAGAGAATAGGAGCCCGACGAGAGGATAGAGTCGTAGAAATTCATTTGTAGTTTAGCGAGGTAGGATTTAGGATGTCCTGTGGATGTGCCTTAGGCCTTTACATCTCGATGAGTAATGACGCGAGGGAGTAGTGTAACGAGAGGGTTCCTTCTTTGGATTTCGCTCTGTGAGACGTCCCACGCATGAAACCAAGCAAATGTTGGAAGTTGAGAGAGGCCTTGGGGACTAGGGACATATTTAGGATTATCGTTTCGCGTATGTAGGGTAACGCTTAGACCATAGAATTTTTAGGATGTAAGTTCAATAGGGTTAGCGGCGCCGATGTGGGTTGGGAGGACCCATGTGTGAGTATTACACCGAGGAAAGGAGACAACAATATCCTACTAGAATTATTTAATTATTTAAAATGAATTTTTAGATATTGTTTAAACTAGTACGAAAGTCAATAACTTTTATTATTGACATAAATCCCCGAAGTGGTGCCAAAAATTTATTGTCAAATTTTAAAATGATAAAATTATCGTAAGTGCACGGGCTATTAGAGTGTAGCGAGTGTAGGTATGGATCAAACCAATAAAGATTTAATCAATTCTTATAAATTATATTCCAACTAAGCAAAACAGGTGTATAGATATTATTGAGTTCTAAATCTAAAAAAGAGCGAATAAATAAAATGACTACGAAATATATAATCAAATATGAAAGAAAACTAGGACATTTAATCCGTTTATCACGTTTAATTTAATTCATGGATTAGTTTAATTACGTATACCCGAATTTATAACTAAAAAAATGCACTGCTTCTTGCATCATAAATATAAAAAAATACAACAATAAATATTCACGAAATATTTAAATATCTCTTAAATTAAACGCCGTAAATCTCTATTCCCTCAAAGTTATTAATTTTTAAGTTTTAACATAGTATTTGGGCATTAAATATCAAACAATTTATGGTAAGTATAATCTATCAAAAATTATACATTTAAATTCTTAAAATACGACTTACCAAATAATTTCGAAGGTTTAAAACAGATTCTCGTGTTGTTTTAAGTGAATACTGAATTTTTATTTTTAATTACCAAATGTTAGGAATTAATACTGAATTAAATTAATACATAAATTCAGTTAATCATGACAAACTTCACCTAGTCCTAGTAACTAAAATTACTCTAGCCTCATAATTGAAACACAAATATTGCAAGACGTAATAATAATTTTCATAAATAAAATTCAACTTATAAATTTGGAGTCCAAAACATGAGTATTAATACACCATGTTCATGCTAAACTTGCATATAATTAGTCTCACTAATACTCAAAATAACACATAAGGTCTAATATTTTTGGTGCTACAAATTTATATACTTTAAAACTTTCTTCCTTTATACAAGTCTGTCTCTCCTCTTTTATGTAATACATAACTAAATCTAGTGTGTGCAAGAAAAATGAACAATCTGACAAAAGGTACAAGGGAAAAAAGATGACAAACCACTATAAAAATGTGGGTAACAGGTTCAAGTAAAAAAAATGGAGACGTAATAAAAAAAGAAAAAAAGGGAAAGAAAACGAGACAAAGAATCTCGGTTGAGACAAAAATAGAAATGGAGAAAATAAAATTAAAGGAATCTCGATTGAAACAAACAAAAAAAGGAGGGGGACCACGTGTCGGAATAGAAAGAGGAGGGGGAGGAGGTACATAAACAATACGCCACTGTCTTCTGTCCTTAGCTGGGATAGGAAAGCAAGGTGATGAAGAAAAAAGGGAATTTTTTTTTGGCTTTGCGATTTTGAACCCCTCTTGTGAACAAAACCTCCCCTTTACCACTGAACAAACAATAACTCTCAATAAATATTAAGCACCAAATAGTTGTAATACCCCTTACATTTATAGAGATTTAAATTGCGTAAGTGGGAGTAGTTTGGAAATTTGAGGAAATTACTGCGAATAGTAATTTTGGAATTTATGAGTATAATTCGGTAAATTTAGAATTTAAAGTGAATAGTAAATATTAGCTTGCTAATGTCAGATTAATATTTACATGGATTATGTTTTCTTACGGTATAAGTAAATGAGTTGGATTATTTTAATTACATGTCGCAGTTGGGTAAAGCGACAAAGGTTAATATTTTATTTGAAAAAAAACATGCATATTGGAATGTGTTGGGTTTAATTAGTGAATTTTAGATAAGTGACTCGAATGGAGATTTAGAGTGCGTGGTTGGTTTCGGAATGGCCGAGATAGTCAACATAGAGTATTCGGGGGTAACGTTTAAGTTTTGGGGATTTTTGGACTAGTAGGGACTCGCATTTGAGTATACGAGTCAACTTTGGGTATAATAAGGGATAATCTTTATAAACCCTTATAACCCTCATTTCTCTCAAAAATCAGTCGTAAGAGAGAGAAAGAGAATATAGAAAAGGAAGATGAGAAGAGAGTAAGGAAGAAAAGGGATTTCCAGCCAAACTCCATGGGATTTGACTCGAGGTCGTCGGATTTTATCCACGAGGAAAGTGTTTATGTGATTTATTCTTTTTGAGCATAAATATCATATCATAGTTGGTAATAACAAACTATAAAGATTTTTGTGTTGGGTTTTCGTGAATAAAAACGGGTTTTTTGGAAGTTTAACGAATAAACCCCGGATAATATCCAATTTAGGAAACTTAGGAATTAATTGAAATTAGTTGTTAGTTATGGGTTCTAGGATGATTATAACCCGTTTTATGTGTGTATATATGATTTTTTTAGGTTGGATGATGATAGGAGAGAAGATAAAAAGCTTGGAGGTGTATTAATGGAGGTTTAGGATTTTGGAGAAGAAGGTGAATAGTAACTCCTTCCTTTCCAAATCTATTCGGCTAGGAAACGAATCGATTAGTCTCTTGGTCAAAAAATAAAATTTCTAGATCTTTTCAATACGGTCGTGGGGGCACTGCTCGAGTATTTTTTTGATTGTTTTTGAATTTATAATGATTTTGATATGGAAGGCTGTCCGAGATCGAAATCGTTAGTCAAAAATTAAGGCTAGAATTATTTGGAGATAAATATTAGGAGTTCCCATATAAAGTGTTAGGACCTCTAAAGTACTTCAGGAGATATAAAAACTTTGGGTTTGTAGAAATAAATCCGAGTTATAATTTAAATTGAGATTGGGATGATTTTTGGGTTTTGGAGATTTAAGAAAAATGGCCAAACTTTCAACTCCGTACATGCCGAATCGATTCGGATTTGGAACGAATCGATTCGCATAGGAAGACCTATCAAACTGTCTCAGGCCGAATTGATTCCGATTTATACCGAATCAATTCGCTGGTCCGAATCAATTCGCAAATGGGGCGAATCGATTCGCTTTAAAAATATTGGAAATTTTCTTCCTCTAAGTTCAGGGGAAGTTAATTATAAATCTGGGGGTTATATTTTAGGCATTCTAGATATGATATTAGGATTCCTAGAGGATGGTATTGAGGGTGATTAAACCTTGGAATGAAAGAGAGAGCCTTGGATTAATATAGTGTACAATCCGGGGTATGGACTTAGTGAAGGTTCGGGTCGAACAACATTTGAGAGAGGTATTCGGCAAGTTTGTATAGAGAATACTTATCGGTTTTAGTGTTTTAAGTATATTAATGCTTATATACTATTACGAATGGGAACATTTGGGATTAGTATCTATTGCTATGAGAGTTTGGCAATTATATCCATATGTATTGAGAAGTGATATAGATTATATATACGACGTGGTTACTATATATATAATATGATACGAATATATATAAGTCTGTATGTGATTAGTATATTTGTATCTTAAAGGTTGGTTCTACAGGCTTTCCTTTGGTGCAGGGTTGGAACAACCTGATTATATATTTTCTCTAGTGTGATCCGGGGAGGTTGCGCGACGTGGGTGAATCCCCTGGCTTGAGAAGTAGGGAGAGTATATCCACAGGTCATCTCGTCCCGTGTACGAGTGCGATGTGGGTACTCCACTTGCAGAGGGAATATGACCACCTCCACCGTTGTGTATATTTTTACCATGCCATGAGTGAGTCTGGCTTAGTACAGTGGTTGAGTGTAATACCCCGTACTTTTGACTATATTTATTTTTGGGATTAATTAATTAAATGCGTATTAATTGGAAATTAATCCGGGTTATAAATACTAATGAGATGCGTATTGGTATTTGATTATGTACATATATGATTATATATGAACTTGGTATTATAAAATTTGTCGTGAGATTTATATACGGCAATTTGGAAATTTTATTGAGACGCGTGGGACCGCCGCGTCACGGTATAATATTTTATTTATAAAAAGTGAATTTAAAATCTATAATCCGTATGGTCGTTTTGAGTGCGCCAACGCGTCCGGAAGGGTCGAGATAGTCAGAAAACACTAGCCGGGGGTATAGTTTGGGTCCCGGGGTAATTTTAGACCATACCGGTAACTTAAAGGGTATTTTAGTAATTTGGTATTTTTGGGTAATTAAAAGTGACGAAAATTGAGAGTTGTAATCTGATAAGGATTGACCCCAACCAACCCTTATTAACCCAACAAGCTACGGAGGTTTATTGAAATTAGGTTTCATAAGTTTCCCCAAAGCAAACCCTAGCCACCATAGCCTTTTGGAGAAGAAAGCTTGGAGAAGGAAAGAGAGAGAGAGATTCTGCAGGAATTCTACACCGAATCCACACCAAATTCAGAAATCAAACCAAGGCAAGTGACTTTATTTCCGTTTAATTACTGAGAATGTCTTTTCCATGTTATAAATTGATGAATTTCAACTGTTCTTGGAAGATAATGAAAACCCATGTAGTTTGAGGATTAGAACTTAAAAATTGTGAAGAGAATTGCATGTAGTATGATAGGTAAATGATTTCCCTTATTATAATTGTGATTAGAAGGAAAGAAAACGAATTAAATTCTGGGATTTGATGATGATATGTAGTTAGGGTTCATGTTCTTGAGATAATTGGAAAAAGTGTAGAAAGGTGTAAATTAAATTAATATTTGGATGGATTGATCCCTTAGAAACATGTTAGGATGTGACTATATATGTTTAGTATTGATTATAGACCCTAAAACGTTGTTAGGATGGACTTTGGGTGAGATTAGAAGTGTTATAAATGGTGGAAAACGTTTTTTGGGAAATTCTGGGCCGAAACTGGCATCTCGTTAGAAGCAGCCCCCCAGGTCGTTCGAACGAGCTCGTTCGAACGAGCTTCTAACGAGTTGACCAGTCGTTATTAACGAGTGGGGTTTTCGTTCGATATCTCGTTCGAACGAGATGTCGTTAGAAGGGTCAGTTCGTTCGAACGAACTGGGATCTCGTTCGAACAGCCTCGTTCGAACGAGACTTCTAACGACCTGACAGTCCAAACTCGTTCGAAGCCTCGTTCGAACGAGACTTCTAACGAGTTGGCAGTTTGACCCTTTTTGGACTGTTTTGACTTTTGGAGTTCCGGGAGATGGTTCAAGGGTAGAGTTAGCATCCCTTTGATGATATAGTGATTAATTTGGGACTTTTGGGTTGTTGGGATTAGCAAATCATATACGAGAGTGATATTCAATGAATCATTTGGGTTGAGACGTGAGTGACTACTACGATGTGAGGATGAATTATAGCGCGTATAATTATGAACCGGAATAAAATAAGTTGTGATAACTAGTTAGTACAAGAATGCGATATGTACTACGATTAAAATACGGTATTACTAAGATGTGTGTTTACTTAGTATTGATATATGGATTGTATGTATGACATACCTACCATACTTGCTATCACGGGAGGTTTCGTTCGCTTAGGACCCTCTAATCCTTGTGTGCCTACGGGGGGGATATAGACTGGTACCTTGATGAACATAGGTCATAGAAAGACTTATTGTGATATTAATAAGTCCGCTGACCATGGGAGCGTAGGTATGTGCGTGACCCATGTGATGGTGACTATGTTCGCCTCCACTATTTGTGATTTGTGTTATCTGAACTATTCCTGAGAGATTCGGAATATGTGATCCTTATGTACGTGATGTACCGGGATGGATAGCAGAGTATGTGTGCACTACAGCTTAGATTGCGGGGTGCTTGTATCGTATATTTATGATGTGAATAATATACATTAAATTAATGGAAATCCTCATGTTAATGTTGTAAAAATATTACGGTATTGTTTCGAGTTATATAATGAGTTAACTGATAGTTATATCATTGGCATATTTAGTAACTGTGTTCACAGTAAACCTCTACTTAATTACGAGAGTTGTTATGTTATATGGGACCGAGTAATATGGGTAGAACCTTTGGCAGTCTAGCTAGTTATGTTGTTAGTTAGCTAGTAATATGGGTCGATATAGATGGGTACTTACGTTAGGAGTGCACAGTTAGACGAGAGGTGAGAATATCATGCGAGTGTACGTCCTAACATGTACTTTGCATTTAATGTTTTAAATGTTTTTAAAGCACTTGCAGGTTTTTAAAAATGATTTCCACTTTCGGGCTCTGACCCATTTGCTTTCAAATATATTTTCTTGTAAAACCTTTTTAGGTGCCCAGCCACAAGGACACCAAGCATAGGTACTCATTCAGGTGACGTGCTGTAGCTGGTTGTGGAAGCTACAGGGATTTGCTCATAGACGCTTCTATCTTTTGGATTCCAGAGTCACTATCTATCAGTTGTAGGGCATGTTGCCCATTCCTATTTAGAGCATTTTTACATTTCAGTTTTCAGACTCTAGCATGTATTGCTCAGTATTCAGTTTTAGTATTTATTTCAGTTTACTTACCAGTTGTGGGATTTGTATTGAGGAGTTTTTCCTCCAGGTTTTATTTACATATTGTGATGGTTGTTCTTGTTACTTCAGTACGGTGAATGGTGTTATTTAGTTGTTCATTACTCTTGTTGCATGTTAATCAGATTTAATAAAATTTGGCACTTACTTTTTAAATACTAGGTGGTTAGTAATCTTTAAAATGTTTTCGACAGTGATGCTATTAACTGAGCCAACTTGGCATTTTGAATTAATTTTATAAAGGAGTAGCTACCCGGTGTTTAATTAGTCGGGGTGTCACAGGTGGTATCAGAGCATCAGGTTCTAGTGTCCTTTAGGATCTGTACGGCTATTATGTTTCCGCTACGTTTTCTTTGATATAGAGCCCTATATTTTAGGACTGTTGTACTCTTATTGTGTACGTTTCGTTCTTCAGCTATATTAAGTTTATAAACCGTGAACTTATAAACTTTGTTCTTGTTTCAGATGCCTCCACGACGTGCACGACGAGTTCCCAGGAATGCTACGCCCGAACCACAGCTCGCTCCAGTTCAGGGCATGTTGAACGCCGCTGAGGTTGCTGCTATAGTAGCCCAAGCGGTAAATGCTGCGATTACCGTGATTCAGCAGGCACCACCGCAGGCGCCGGTTGCCGCGCCAGTCCAGGTTAATGCATTCCCGTCTGCTTGGGAACGTGTACGTGACGCTTTTCAGAAAGCGCATCCACCAGAGTTTGCTGGAAGCTCAGATGTGGTTATCTCGAGCCAATGGAGGAAGGATATGCAGAGGCACTTGAGGATGCATGAGTGCTCTGATGTTCAGAAGCAGGTGCTAGCTACTTTCAAGCTAGTTGGATCTGCACTGCAGTGGTGGGAGTCTATTACCACCGCGGAGGAGAGGGATACCCTCACGATTCAGGAGTTCTGGGTGCGGTTCGACCGCAAGTACTTTCCATCCGCAGTTCATACAGAGATGAGGAGGAAGCTGATGAGTTTGAAGCAAGAGGGCAAGACAGTGGCCGAGTATGAGGCCGAGTTCACTAACCTGTTGAATATCGTTCCAGACGAGATTCCAACAGAGAAGAAGAAGATAGAGAAGTTCACTGATGGGTTGAATTGGAGGATCCGTCAGCATCTGCTAGGGAACCTATCGTTGGCCACGTATTCTGATGTGGTTAACGCTGCGTTATTGCACTGCCAGGACCACCGTTTTCACATGGCCGAGGGCAAGCGGTCAGGGGAGTCTAGCCATCAGGGCAGGACTGGAGGGCATGGTGCCAGCGGGGCACAATCGGGTCAGGGGCAGAGACAGACTGAGCAGGGTACCCAGCAGGGGGACAATAAGAGGTTCCGGTCAGGGAACTACAGGCAGGGACAGGGAGGTTTCCGCCAGGGCCATCAGGGTCCAAACGGCCATCAGGGTCAGCAGGGACAGAATGGGCAGCAATTTCATCAGGGCCAGCAGGGCCAAGGAAGGAATGGTAACGTCCACCAGGGCCGGGGACAGCAGGGGCAGAGGGGAGGGAATTTCCCAGGGAAGTGCTTCACTTGTGGCAAGACTGGCCATAAGAAGCAGGATTGTCCTGATAGGGGCAGGGCCCCACAGCAGCAGCAGCAGGGTGCTCGCCAGGAGCCACAGAGACCTATGTTTCCCGCCGCTCTTCCTGCACCGCCACAGATGGCAGCTTTGCCACCCATTCCAGCAGTCCCAGCTCAGCAGGGGCAGCTACAGTATGGACGTGTCTACAACGTTCACCAGGCTGCAGTTCCACAGGCACCGCCCGCGATCGAGGGTACGTTTCCTATCCATGGCACTATGGGTCGGGTGTTATTTGATACGGGTGCTACACATTGTTTTATTGCTACACACTTCGCGAAAGCTTTAGGATTGTTAGCTACGGCAGAGAGCACAGTGACGTGTGTCGACTCACCATTGGGGAGTGGGTCACTTATTTTCTTTATATGCCGGGGAGTCGGGGTAGAGGTTGGTGGTTTGGTATTGCCTGCGGACATGTTAGTGTTAGACATGCATGTTCACGATGTGATTATCGGTATGGACTGGCTCGTATCATATAGGGCCATGATTGATTGCTTCAGCGGGAGCATTGTTTTTGCCATTCCGGGGCAGGAGATGTTTATAGTGGCGATGCCTCGCCCAGAGGGAGGATCGACCGCTCATCTGTATTACATAGAGGAGGATACCTCTAAGGAGGTTGTGATTCCTTTAGATTCGATCCCGGTTGTCAGGGAGTATTCGGATGTGTTTCAGGAGATACCAGGCTTACCACCCAGTCGAGAGATAGACTTCGTTATTGATTTGCTACCGGGTACGAGACCTATAGCACGTGCACCGTACCGTATGGCTCCAGCTGAGATGCGAGAGCTACGGGATCAGATAGAGCAGCTGTTAGGGCAGGGCTTTATTCGCAGGAGTACCTCACCTTGGGGCGCTCCAGTTTTTTTTGTGAAGAAGAGGGATGGTTCACTGAGATTGTGCGTGGACTACCGAGAGTTGAATAAGGTCACGATACGGAATAAGTATCCGTTGCCTCGAATCGATGACTTATTCGACCAGTTGAGAGGAGCTTCTTTCTTCTCTAAAATTGACTTGAGGTCAGGTTACCATCAGTTGCGTATCAGGGAGGAGGATGTCTCGAAGACTGCGTTCTTGTCGAGATATGGTTCTTATGAATTTCGGGTTATGCCTTTCGGTTTGACCAACGCTCCAGCAGTGTTTATGGACTTGATGAACAGAGTGTTCAGAGACTTCTTAGATCAGTTTGTCATTGTCTTCATTGATGATATTCTGGTTTACTCTCAGCCAGAGGAGGAGCACGCCGAGCATTTGAGGCAAGTTTTGCAGACACTTCGTCAGAACGAGTTGTATGCAAAATATGAGAAGTGCGGGTTTTGGTTGAAGGAAGTCCAGTTCTTGGGTCATATTATTTCCGATCAGGGAATATCTGTTGATCCGGGGAAGGTGTCAGCGGTGAGGGAGTGGGGACAGCCCACGACACCAACGGAGATTCGTAGTTTCTTGGGTTTAGCAGGATACTACAGGAGGTTTATTCGGGGTTTCTCAGAGATAGCAGGTCCTTTGACACATCTTACTCGTAAGAATGTGCCATATATCTGGAGTGATGCCTGTCAGTTGGCATTCGATGAGTTGAAGGACAAATTGACCTCAGCACCTGTGTTAGCATTGCCGAGACCGGGAGTTGAGTATTTGGTTTACACCGATGCGTCTTTGCAAGGGCTTGGAGGTGTGTTGCAGCAGGAGAGACAGGCCATAGCTTATGCTTCCCGTAAGCTTAAGCCTCATGAGAAGAATTACCCCACACATGATTTGGAGTTGGCGGCAGTGGTATTTGCCTTACGGATTTGGAGGCACTATCTTTTGGGGGAGAAGTTTCAGCTGTTCACGGACCACAAGTCACTACAGTATCTGTTCACGCAGAAGGAACTGAATATGCGGCAGCGTAGGTGGCTTGAATTTGTGAAAGACTACCAGTTCGACATACAGTACCACCCGGGTAAGGCTAACGTAGTAGCAGACGCGTTGAGCCGCAGGCCAGCAGATGAGGTAGCAGAGGTGTGGAAGGCGAAGTGGAAGGAATTGGGACACCAGGATGCAGTGGCTCGATCTTTCATGTCTGTGATGACCGTTACACCACAGATTGTCACGAAGGTTGTACGGGCACAGGCAAATGATTCGTTCTGTCAGGAACAGATAGTTCGATTACTTGCAGAGGGAGCCGAGTCCTATACCGTTAGCTCAGACGGGGGATTGCGCTTCAATGGGAGATTGGTAGTTCCGGAAGGGGAAGAATTGCGGCACGAGGTGATGACAGAGTCGCACGGCTCACGGTTCGCAGTACATCCCGGAGGGGACAAAATGTACCAAGACATGAGACGGCAATATTGGTGGGGCGGTATGAAGAAAGATATCGCTGAGTTTGTCTCGAAATGCGCCACTTGTCAGCTTGTAAAAGTGGATCATCAGAGACCAGCAGGATTGCTACAACCGTTGGAGGTTCCGGTGTGGATGTGGGAGAGCATATCCATGGATTTTGTCACGGGGTTGCCTACGTCGCAGAGGGGTCACGACTCCGTTTGGGTAATTGTGGACAGGTTGTCCAAGGTCGCTCACTTTTTACCCGTTAGGACTGATTACACTGCGGGACAGTATGCCCAACTCTTCATTTCAGAGATTGTGAGACTTCACGGTGTGCCCCTGAATATCGTGTCTGACAGAGACAAGATATTTGTTTCAAGGTTTTGGGAGAGTTTCCAGGAGGCCATGGGCACGGAATTGCGGTTGAGTACGGCTTATCATCCGCAGACCGATGGGCAGACAGAACGCACCAATCAGATGTTGGAGGACATGCTACGCATGTGCATTATTGACTTCGGGGGTGGATGGGAGCAGTACCTTCCACTGGTGGAGTTTGCTTACAACAACTCCTATCAGTTCACGATTGGCATGGCTCCGTTTGAGGCATTGTACGGTAGGCCTTGTCGTTCCCCAGCATGTTGGTTAGAAGTGGGGGACAACAAACTACTTGGGCCGGAAGTGATTCAGGATACTTCGGCAAGGATTGAGTTGATTCGAAGTCGCATTCGGGTAGCTCAAGACAGGCAGAAGAGTTATGCTGATGCAAAGAGGTTTTTCAGGGAGTTCCAAGTGGGGGACCAGGTTTTACTCAGGGTATCTCCTATGAAGGGGATTATGCGTTTCGGGAAGAAGGGGAAGTTGGCACCGAGGTATGTGGGGCCGTTTCCTATTATTGAGCGGATAGGACCGGTTGCGTATAGACTCGGGTTACCGGAGCATTTGCATCGGATTCACGACGTGTTCCATATTTCCTCGCTGAGGAAATACCTTAGGGATGATTTGGCTCATTCTCACATTTCTGTGGAGGACATCGATCTCCAGCCGGATAGCTCTTATGAGGAAGGGCCGATTGTTATTTTGGACCGAAGCGAGAGGAAACTACGGTCAAAGATAGTCCCGTTAGTACGTGTTCAGTGGCGACATCACAATGTCGAGGAGTCCACATGGGAGCGCGAGGATGAGATGCGCGAGCGTTATCCAGAGCTGTTTTTAGCAGGTACTTTCTAGTTTCGAATTTCGGGACGAAATTCAGTTATTAGGGGGGAAGTATGTAATACCCCGTACTTTTGACTATATTTATTTTTGGGATTAATTAATTAAATGCGTATTAATTGGAAATTAATCCGGGTTATAAATACTAATGAGATGCGTATTGGTATTTGATTATGTACATATATGATTATATATGAACTTGGTATTATAAAATTTGTCGTGAGATTTATATACGGCAATTTGGAAATTTTATTGAGACGCGTGGGACCGCCGCGTCACGGTATAATATTTTATTTATAAAAAGTGAATTTAAAATCTATAATCCGTATGGTCGTTTTGAGTGCGCCAACGCGTCCGGAAGGGTCGAGATAGTCAGAAAACACTAGCCGGGGGTATAGTTTGGGTCCCGGGGTAATTTTAGACCATACCGGTAACTTAAAGGGTATTTTAGTAATTTGGTATTTTTGGGTAATTAAAAGTGACGAAAATTGAGAGTTGTAATCTGATAAGGATTGACCCCAACCAACCCTTATTAACCCAACAAGCTACGGAGGTTTATTGAAATTAGGTTTCATAAGTTTCCCCAAAGCAAACCCTAGCCACCATAGCCTTTTGGAGAAGAAAGCTTGGAGAAGGAAAGAGAGAGAGAGAGATTCTGCAGGAATTCTACACCGAATCCACACCAAATTCAGAAATCAAACCAAGGCAAGTGACTTTATTTCCATTTAATTACTGAGAATGTCTTTTCCATGTTATAAATTGATGAATTTCAACTGTTCTTGGAAGATAATGAAAACCCATGTAGTTTGAGGATTAGAACTTAAAAATTGTGAAGAGAATTGCATGTAGTATGATAGGTAAATGATTTCCCTTATTATAATTGTGATTAGAAGGAAAGAAAACGAATTAAATTCTGGGATTTGATGATGATATGTAGTTAGGGTTCATGTTCTTGAGATAATTGGAAAAAGTGTAGAAAGGTGTAAATTAAATTAATATTTGGATGGATTGATCCCTTAGAAACATGTTAGGATGTGACTATATATGTTTAGTATTGATTATAGACCCTAAAACGTTGTTAGGATGGACTTTGGGTGAGATTAGAAGTGTTATAAATGGTGGAAAACGTTTTTTGGGAAATTCTGGGCCGAAACTGGCATCTCGTTAGAAGCAGCCCCTCAGGTCGTTCGAACGAGCTCGTTCGAACGAGCTTCTAACGAGTTGACCAGTCGTTATTAACGAGTGGGGTTTTCGTTCGATATCTCGTTCGAACGAGATGTCGTTAGAAGGGTCAGTTCGTTCGAACGAACTGGGATCTCGTTCGAACAGCCTCGTTCGAACGAGACTTCTAACGACCTGACAGTCCAAACTCGTTCGAAGCCTCGTTCGAACGAGACTTCTAACGAGTTGGCAGTTTGACCCTTTTTGGACTGTTTTGACTTTTGGAGTTCCGGGAGATGGTTCAAGGGTAGAGTTAGCATCCCTTTGATGATATAGTGATTAATTTGGGACTTTTGGGTTGTTGGGATTAGCAAATCATATACGAGAGTGATATTCAATGAATCATTTGGGTTGAGACGTGAGTGACTACTACGATGTGAGGATGAATTATAGCGCGTATAATTATGAACCGGAATAAAATAAGTTGTGATAACTAGTTAGTACAAGAATGCGATATGTACTACGATTAAAATACGGTATTACTAAGATGTGTGTTTACTTAGTATTGATATATGGATTGTATGTATGACATACCTACCATACTTGCTATCACGGGAGGTTTCGTTCGCTTAGGACCCTCTAATCCTTGTGTGCCTACGGGGGGGATATAGACTGGTACCTTGATGAACATAGGTCATAGAAAGACTTATTGTGATATTAATAAGTCCGCTGACCATGGGAGCGTAGGTATGTGCGTGACCCATGTGATGGTGACTATGTTCGCCTCCACTATTTGTGATTTGTGTTATCTGAACTATTCCTGAGAGATTCGGAATATGTGATCCTTATGTACGTGATGTACCGGGATGGATAGCAGAGTATGTGTGCACTACAGCTTAGATTGCGGGGTGCTTGTATCGTATATTTATGATGTGAATAATATACATTAAATTAATGGAAATCCTCATGTTAATGTTGTAAAAATATTACGGTATTGTTTCGAGTTATATAATGAGTTAACTGATAGTTATATCATTGGCATATTTAGTAACTGTGTTCACAGTAAACCTCTACTTAATTACGAGAGTTGTTATGTTATATGGGACCGAGTAATATGGGTAGAACCTTTGGCAGTCTAGCTAGTTATGTTGTTAGTTAGCTAGTAATATGGGTCGATATAGATGGGTACTTACGTTAGGAGTGCACAGTTAGACGAGAGGTGAGAATATCATGCGAGTGTACGTCCTAACATGTACTTTGCATTTAATGTTTTAAATGTTTTTAAAGCACTTGCAGGTTTTTAAAAATGATTTCCACTTTCGGGCTCTGACCCATTTGCTTTCAAATATATTTTCTTGTAAAACCTTTTTAGGTGCCCAGCCACAAGGACACCAAGCATAGGTACTCATTCAGGTGACGTGCTGTAGCTGGTTGTGGAAGCTACAGGGATTTGCTCATAGACGCTTCTATCTTTTGGATTCCAGAGTCACTATCTATCAGTTGTAGGGCATGTTGCCCATTCCTATTTAGAGCATTTTTACATTTCAGTTTTCAGACTCTAGCATGTATTGCTCAGTATTCAGTTTTAGTATTTATTTCAGTTTACTTACCAGTTGTGGGATTTGTATTGAGGAGTTTTTCCTCCAGGTTTTATTTACATATTGTGATGGTTGTTCTTGTTACTTCAGTACGGTGAATGGTGTTATTTAGTTGTTCATTACTCTTGTTGCATGTTAATCAGATTTAATAAAATTTGGCACTTACTTTTTAAATACTAGGTGGTTAGTAATCTTTAAAATGTTTTCGACAGTGATGCTATTAACTGAGCCAACTTGGCATTTTGAATTAATTTTATAAAGGAGTAGCTACCCGGTGTTTAATTAGTCGGGGTGTCACATTGAGTGAGTAAACCTGGATTTAGATAAGCACTATGAGATTGTATCCTCGAGTTATAGCTCGGTGGGATGGTTATTATTCTTATGATTGTAATAGGTATAATTTTACTTGTTGCATATAGTAAATTGCTTGTATATGAGGATAAGATATCATATAAAGTAAATATATGTATATGAGATGTAAGGACTGATAAGGTGTATTTCCCCTTCCGGTCGATTTATATCCGGATTTATGTGAAAATGAATGATAGGTTCTAGTAAGAACTATCTCTATAAATATATATTTATGCGAACTCTCTCTCTCTCTCTCTCTCTCTCTCTCTCTCTATATATATATATATCCGCATTATGTGTTGAGGGCCTAATGAATCCCGACGATCAACATTGTCAGGTAGTAGTGTATCGGGGGGCTCCTTATTTGAATTTCGCTTCGCGAGATACCCCACGCACGAACGTAGGTAAAGGCTGGGAACGGGGAGAAGTTTATCCCTTAGCACTTGGTTATGAAGATTTTTAGAGGATGGTTGAATTGTTTAGTTAGGCATGGTAGCTTAACTAGGTTGTTTAAAATATATGTGATAGGTGTGCACTATTAGAAGAGGGATTATGGGTATATCATGGGAGTGCGATACCAATTTAAATATGAGATAAATTCATATTTTTAAATATGGCATTTATGCACTTGCTAAACATTTTCAAAACTCGGGCTCTGACCTATTTTTTCTATTTTCCTTCTCTTGATATATATATATATATATATATATATATATATATATATATATATATATATATATATATATATATATAGAGAGAGAGAGAGAGAGAGAGAGAGAGAGAGAGGGGTGTCTAGACATAGGGACGCCCAGATGATGATCCTTTCGAGCCAGACGTTGGTGCAGTAGTTGTGGATGCATGTATGTTTATTTTTAGACGCTTCTATTCTTATGATCTAGATAGGATGCTTTACAGTAACATTCGGGAAGAAAGCTGAATTGTACTTATTTATTCTTTTATCGCCTTTTAGCACAACATTCGATTTGGTTGTATTATGTTGAGCCAAGTGTTCGGTTATTTTATTTCATTTCAGTTTCATATATATAAATTATGTGAATGTTTTATTTGAATCGTTTGATTAAAAAGATTAGCTAAATAAAATTTTGACACCAGCCCAATAGGTTATCAGTAATTAAATTGATTTTTGACAGTGATGCTAAGAATGAACCATATGAGACTCCTGTTTTATTTTTGTACATGATTGATCGCCCGGTATTTTATTAGGCGGGGAGTCACAGATGGTATCAGAGCATCAGGTTCTAGTGTCCATAGGCATTTGTACGGACCTACTATGCTCTTATCATTGCTTTCGATTTGATATAGGGCCTCATGATTAGGATTGTTGATTCCTCTTGTGAGATTTCATTCTCCTGCCATTATGTAAGATTATAGTAAATCCTTTTTGCACTCGTTCGAGGTTCATGTGCCGATCGAGGAAGGGTGACTAAGGAAGACCGTGATGATGGCAGTAGGAGGCGGGGCTTAGTTTGAGCTATAAGTTGAAGTAAGAATTGAGGACCACAGTCGAGGTCACTCCCCTTTGTGGCATTGTCAAGTATTGCTACAACGACTACTAAAGTGTAGTAGTTATAATTATCCAAGTACTGCTATAGTAGAGAGTGGTGCCAAACTTAAATTACCCCGTGAACTTAAGTAGGGGAAAAAGTTTGAAAGGGGTATTTGATAAGGACCATACATTATCGCTGTACTCAGTGGAAGTAGAAGGCTCAGAAGCTTTGGCTTAGAGAAAGGTATGGAAATACCCATATGTGAAAATTCGAGGAATTTTTTTCACTCCTGGGAGAAATATAGAAATGGTGGGATTACGAATGGATATAACCGTTACTTCCTTTGGTTTATCAGAAATGAAGAGAATGCAATTGTGAATTATTCACATAAGGATCGGTCAGAGGATGATAGTGAATATAGAGTTATAAGGATAAGTAAACTTGGTACCGAATTAAGGTAGGTACAATAAAGAGATAATCCTTTAGAGGAATGATAGACTTACTAGAAAAGTGTTGCTGACACTTATGGAGAATTTGTGTTTGGGGAACCCCATTGGTTGACATCCACACGGGAAATCCATTGAAACATGGATGTTGAAGCCGGTAGTGGAGTTTCCTTTTGACGAAGGAATTAAGGGAACTATGAAGGCGATTGTCAGGATCGAGGCTATAGAGTCTAAGATACTGATAACCTTAACTTGGTTAGGGTGTCCAAAAGTAGGGAATGTTGCAAGGTGGAGTCTAGAACCACACGGTTAGTCCTTTCCCGGTAGGAGTTAAAGGACAAGAGTATATCGCTTGGATGAAGAATTGATTAAAGTATTTTTTGTTCAGTTAGGACAACTGTACTATGTCCGAAAACCAATTGGGGATGTCAGGGAGATTAGAGAAGTTATTGTTATGAGTTTCACCTCGAACGAAGGAGGTATATTCTGTGTGACAAGATTTGGCTCACAATATTTTGTTAGCCTTAGATTCGTGTATGATTCGAGATTATTGGTAGTATCGAAAACATTATATAGTGTATGTCTATATGTTTTTTTTGTGGTAGCAGGGTTCTATTTTGAATTTATATCAGGTTTGTACTACTCATTTTTTGTGTGTTATACGAGTATAGTACTATTGTAAAAGTAATGTATTTATGCATTATCAGTGCTATAGTAGGCTAGTGATCGCAAGACTATCGTATCGCGGTTCCAGGGTGGAACTAGTTGTTTTACAATATCTCACCTGGATACGGGTTGAGCTCGCCTTTATTATATGTTTAGATGGAACTTCGGTGAGTAGCTGTTTCACTAGCATGGATTTAAGGCATGAGGACCTTATAGATATAGTATAAGGTATGCATTATTTATTATTTTACATGTTTACATTGACATACCTCCACGACCGAGAAAGTTAAGTAGTGGTGTATCGGAGGGGTTCATTGTTTGGATTTCGCTTGCGAGACACTCCACGCACGAACCTTAACGGCGTCGGGAGTAGAGAAATGTTACAGTATGAAAGGATGTTGGTTTTAATGATAAGTTACATAGTATGGAGAAAACATTATAAACTAAGAGTCATGTTATGATTACATGCTTATAGAGATAGGAGTGCTACGATGACCGACGATGACCCAACACATTCCATTATATCTCAAGTTAACCTAACACGCTCCATTATATCTCTATGATCGAAGATGCAAGGAAGCAGTGTAACGGGAGGGTTCCTTGTCGGGATTTCTCTTTGCGAGACGTCCCACGCATGAAACTGAGAGAATGTCGGATGTCGGGAGAGGTATTGGGTACTAAGGACATAGTTAGAATAGTACTCATTTTATGTGTGTAGCAAACATATGGATGTGACAACCCGCAATCCGAGATAAGGGGTGGCCAGCCCGATACTCAAACGTAACAGGAATCATGGATGGATTTCATTCTCAGCATCACAAATATAAACTGAGTATACGGGAAAACCACCCAATAAATCAGAAAACGGGTTGCCAAAAAGTGTAAAATTTTAAAAATGCGGTTATGAAAATTTTAAACTAACAACCCAATCTGACAAGCAAGTGGAATTCCAAAAGATAACATATAATATAACTAAAACGAAGGTACACAAATGGACCGAATAAGCTGTCGGTCCACAGCTACATAAGACAACGTACCACAATATATAATATCTTACATAGTACAACCATTAATCAAATACAATAGTTTGGGCCACACGCCCGAGGGACAAGACCCGATCGTAACTAGAATAACAAAAATGAAAGCGTCTAATACAACATCCTGTAAGAACCCGCAAAGTCTTACAGCTCGTCGAAGGGGCAAGGAACTTGGAAAGTCAAGTCGGGCGTCCTTGCGGTGGAGCACCTGAGCGGATACAATAATATATACAACAAGGGAGTAAACCGGTCAGGGCCGGGTTCTATATGATTTCTAGAAGAATAAAAAGCATGATAGATATGAACAGTTACACATGAATGATGAGGATGATAAAATGACACGCTATCTACAATTTCAAGCAAGAATTGAAGGTAAAGCACTTTAATTTAAAACCCTTCCTATTAATACAATTTTCCATTTCCTTCAGACATTCCTTATTAGGAATAAAACCATATATTTGGTTAAGTCAAGAAGTTATAATTTCTATTCATTAATTAAAACTTCCCATTTTATCTTTCCATTCCTTATTAGGAATATCATTTACATCAAGTGCTCTTTATGGCACATATATTATTCCCGTGCTCTTCCTGGCACATATTTATGCTCTTTATGGCATTTAACAACCATCAAGTCCAACTTGATGAAAATATGGTTATATACATATACATATAACGATATCTAAGACCGCCAGTCCGGGTTTCCCCGCTGTGCGCGCCCCTAAATGACCATCATCTTCCAGGGCCTAACATAAGACAACCTGGGCACCTATCAGAACACGTCGGGAAGCGGCCATGAGCCTGCGGGGTAGTCAAGACCACACCCATAATCTCCTACCCATCGCAGAAAAATATAACAATAAGCGCTCCCATGGCCTAGGACTATATCCACCCTGCATTCATTAGCCAGGGGGGCTTTACCTCACGAGCGAACTTCCCTTATGATGTCATTTAGAGAGGTGTGTAACAATAAATTAACATTTACATTTATCATTATATTATTACCAAAAATCCATTTCCATAAATCATGTGATTGGTTCTTCATTATTAAACCTAACATCATTAAACAACGGGGTTCATTCTAGTTGAACCTATCATCATTAAACTCATATGGGTTCATTTTATGCGAACCTAATTCCCATCGAATATTATCATTTATTCCTCAATTTACAATCCCCGATTAACTCTCCAAATGATCATTATGATCCTACAAATCTCCAAGGTCTATGTAACTTGACAAGCCCTTCTAGTCTCCAAGTTAGGATACCTAACTTCCAAACTTCTAAGAGTTGGAATAAAAGAAGTAATGCCTTAGCATTACTTTAAACCTCCCCGAAACAAACCCCAGATGAACCCCTTTCTAGTCCAGGGTAACGACCAAACTCCATAGCTACTCTAGGACTCTAAGTTTACTTCTTGAAAGAAGTTTCCTAGGTCCTAATCCTAAAGAATAAGGAGGAAAATTAAAAGAAAAAGACCCCCAAAATCTGCTGGAACCGAATCGATTCGCCCTAGGGGCCGAATCGATTCGCCCCAGCGAATCGATTCGCTCTGAAAGCGAATCGGTTCGGACAATAAAATTTGGTTTCTGCAATTGCCGAATCGATTCGGTCTTAATCCGAATCGATTCGGACAACAAGACCTGGGACTCTGCATCTATGCGAATCGATTCGCCCAAGGGGCCGAATCGATTCGCCCCTGCGGAATGGCCAAGAATGGCTATGGAGTTTTGAACTCCAAAATTGATCCAACACCAAAACCAACCCCAACCGAAGTCATTTGCTGCAATTTCTATATCCTAAACACATTCTAATATCACCCTCAACATCATCTATCATCCAAATCCATTCCCAAGGGTTAATACCCAAAAATCCAACAAAAATCCTAACATTTCTAAATCATAAATGTCAATGCAATTTATTCTACTTAAATCATAACTTGCAAGTAGATTACTTGCCTTGAGGTGGGAAATCAGATTTGATGAAGAAGGAGGCAACAATCCAAGCTCCAATCTCTCTTTTCTCCCAAGTTCTCTTCCTCTCTCTCTACTCTCTCTAGGCCTCAATTGTGTAAAATGGAAGAATGGGAATAGGGGTGGGGAATTAAAACGGGGCTTAAGTCTAAAAGCCCAACTTAAAATGCTAATACGCGATATACTAATGCGCGACTACACTATTTAAGCCAAAACCAGTCAAAAGTGCCCGAAATGCCAAAATACAATATGGCACTTATTTTGACTGTCTCACACCTACCGGGACTAACTACACTATTCAAATTATCATTTGAAAGTTTTATAACTCATTTTAGTTCCGGTTTCATAATAAACCAAAATGTCATTTTAAATCTTTATGACATTAAAATCACCACATAAACATTTTATCTACTCACGAGGTAACTACACAACATATTAGTAAATATTGACTCGACATATCAAATTAATATTTACTCAGCATCTTATCAGATAACGATTAATTACTACACATAGTACTTAAGGATAAAATGGACTATCGAAAGAGAGGGTTATTACATACTCCCCCCCTTAAGAGGGAATTTTGCCCCCAAAATTTGGATATACGTCGCAAGAAGAAGTGCCGATACTATTCCCGCAAGTCATCCTCGCGCCCCTATGTCGATTTCTCGACACTCTGCTGAATGTAGAACTCATCCCCCAAGGTACTACCAGCGATACCAACGTAACTCTACGCTCTAAGACGACAACCGTCTACTTCTAATAAGAACCGTCAAGTTGCATCTACCTCGAGAGGAATGTGCCTAAAGGCACCATCGTATCCTTCGTACTCCCTTGCATGAGAGACAAGGAACAAATTATGAACTTGCCGCTAAATGTTTCGATAAAGCGAGCAAATAGTTTACCGGACCCACCGCGACATTTCTAGGAAAGGTACAACATCATGCGGTGCAAGTTTTCCCCTTTTTCCTTGAAACGCATAGCGTCCTCCTCAGGCGATACTCACCACAACCTTTGGTCTAATGACCTCGACTCCAGATGCCTTCTTCTCGCATCGCATGAGCTCTTTTGTCGATCTCGGTTATACGAGAGACTCATCATCTCGCACTTCTAACCAACAAGTGGGGAATCAAAAGGCCTACCGTACAAGGCTTTTCTAAAGCGCCATCCTAGTAGTGAATCGCCACAATTCTATAAGCGAATTCAACGAACGGAAAGCATCGACCCTGACTACTCTTAAAGTTAGGCCCGCATATAAGGAGTATATGCCCCAACATACGGTTATTCTATTGGTCTGGCCATATGGAACAATGACAAGAAGTGATTAACCATAACTCGATTCCCATGACTTCTTGGGAACTCGCTAGGGATGAGAAACGGAAGTCTTATTCTAGTCAGGGCTATAATCAAGGGCACCCCTCGCAGTACAACAACCTCACTATGCCCAGCCAATAATACTAGCGACGTATAACTTGGCAGGATTCGTCATTACCTTGATGCACCAAAACGTTAGAACCGCGTGATTTCTCCATATCTGCTTAACTTAAGTCCCTTTCGTTCAGGACAAAATTCTCTTAAAGGAAATGCACCCCACCCTCAAGATGGACTTTAACTTAAATAGGGGATAATACTCCTTACAAGTTTAAACTTGTGAAGCGCATCCACAATAAATCGACACTCCAGTATCATCACTCCCCGTCATGGCAGAGACTTACTAATGGAATCTACCTTCGAGCTTAACAACGTGGCTCGGGGTACGAGTCAATTCACCCTTTCGTTACCTCCGTAACACTCCACTAAGTGAGTCCTCATCTCCTTCGGCCTTAACCACCAACTTCTCTAAATCCTCCCACTTCACATAACATGAAACCAACCCCTCTTAGAGTTTACGCATGACTTATCCATGGTCAACTCCCAACAGCATCCCTAAACTTACGTCCCATACTAAAAGGCCCTACGCCTAAACAATCCTAAAGTCTATCTACTTATACCCTATCTAAGTCGTATACACCTAATGCTAAGTATATCCCTAGTGTCCAAGACCTTTCTCAACTTCCGACATTGCTCAGTTTCGTGCGTGGGACGTCTCGCAGAAGCGAAATCCAAACAAGGAACCCTCCCGTTACACTACTACCTCGCGTTGTCAGTCATCGAGGGGTACATGTCAAAGACACATGTTCGGGACCAAAAGATTCTACCGCTACACACTAACTATATAACTAAGAAAAGAATATTAACTATCCAAAGCTGACCCTTCGTAAAACCCTAGGGTTATATACCCTATAACATATGCATCTCAACAAATAGCCTTCTATATCAAGGCATAACCCGAAGTCTTAATTCGACTTCGTACCTCGGTCTCCCTCATATTGATCAGAGGAGAGAACTATGTGCAGTGCCCCTATGTCGCACTATAATAGCCATTAATCATCCTGGCACGTGATCCTCGGCTAAACTTTCAAATCCCACTTCCGACAATAATGTAACAAAATAAAATATAATAAAAGGAAAGAACAGCATATCTTCACTCACAACATCGTTAAGTGTTCATGCGGCGGAGTGTCTCGCAAAGCGAAATCCAAACAAGGAACCCCTCCGTCACATGCCTGCTTAACTAGTTGATCATGGAGATAGAGCGTAATACACACAAGGTAAAAGAAAGGAAAGGTAGTATATCCCCACTCCCAACGTCGTTAAGGTTCGCGCGTGGAGCGTCCCGCAGAAGCGAAATCCAAACAAAGAACCCCTCCTATACGCTACCACTCAACTTGTTGGTCGTGGTGATAAGGCATAGCAACCACATACCAATATCACATCATACTCGACCATGTTAAGGACGAGTAAATCGGCCTCAAGCACAATTTAATAAGAGAACTTCCTATATACATACAAACAAAAGAAAAAGGGCGAACCATTTCGCATAGAACTCGATACTAATGAAAATACTCTCAGCAGATATTATGAAGTCTGAAATCTGAGAAAAGCTCGTAAAACAATTGAGCGCGTAACACTCGCATCGAATAACATATAACTCATGCATCTCTGAGAAAAACTTACCCTCAATAACGGGTGGTGCCGGCAGGGCTGGAGGAAACATAGCCTCCCGATCATGACAAACACGCCCATACTGTAGTTGCCCCTGCTGCGGAGGAACAACCATAATAGGTACCGGAGGTGGAAACAGAACACATGGCTGCTGCGGAGCCCGAGGAAACTGACCCCCAATCATCTGAGGACATTCCTTCTTGTAATGACCTGCCTCCCCACATTGGAAGCACCGTCCCTTCATCTCCTCCTGACCTCTACTTCTGTTATTTCAAAACTGAGAAAAGCCTCGGCCCGGATGACCTCTATCTCCAGGGCCACCCCGATCTGCCTGATGCAAAGCACCTTGTTCGTGCCTATTATTTCCCCTCGCAATAAACTCTCCAAGCTTCCCCACTTTCCTCATCTCAGTAGCTTTCTTGCTACCCCGCATATATAATCGATGCTCCTGGCAATGGAGTAAGGCTGCATTTATAACTTCGCCATAAGTCTGGAAAGCTGGGTTACCCAATAAGTGTTTTCGGATTCTCCAGTTTAGACCTCCCATAAACTTCGAGATCTTCCTCTCTTCCGGAGTCACCTCTTCTGGTACAAAGCTTGCTAACCGGGTGAACTCCTCGTCATACTCCGCTACAGACCTCTCCCCTTGCTCTACATCTAGCAACTTCCTCTTCATCTCCCTCTGAACAGCGGGAGGAAAATACTTAAGATCAAACAAAGTCCAGAACTCAGTGATTGACATGGTGTCTCTTTGCTCTGGGGTGGTCACCGTCTCCCACCAGTGTAACGCAGATCCGACCAGCTTAAAGGTGGTAAGGACTTGCTTCTTATCCTCACTGCATTCTATCATTCGAAGGTGGCGTTGCATGTCTTTCCTCCATTGATTGGCTTTAATAACATCCGCACCTCCCTCGAATTCCGGGGGATTGCCCTTTAGAAAGGACTCCCTAACCCTTTCCCACGGAGTAAGCCCCGTAGGAGCTTGAACACCTGGAGCCCATGGCAATTGTTGGATCACTACGGACATGGCGGCATTAACCGCTCCAGCCACTATGCTTGCTACATCCGCAATATTAACCGTCCCTTGTAGTGGCGGTGGAGGACCTACTTCCTTCACTACGACCTTAACACGTCTCGCCGGGCGACCTCTATTAGACGGCATCTGAGATGGAAGAACAATAGTATTAGAATGCTAATTAAAACAATCTATCTTGTAGAAGATCGTAAACATAAGCATCAAAGAAATCCTAACATTAGGCTCTACATCAAAGAACGCTACGGTAGAACGAGACAAGTCCACACAGATCCTAGTACTCTAGAACCTGATGCTCTGATACCATCTGTGACAACCCGCAATCCGAGATAAGGGGTGGCCAGCCCGATACTCAAACGTAACAGGAATCATGGATGGATTTCATTCTCAGCATCACAAATATAAACTGAGTATACGGGAAAACCACCCAATAAATCAGAAAACGGGTTGCCAAAAAGTGTAAAATTTTAAAAATGCAGTTATGAAAATTTTAAACTAACAACCCAATCTGACAAGCAAGTGGAATTCCAAAAGATAACATATAATATAACTAAAACGAAGGTACACAAATGGACCGAATAAGCTGTCGGTCCACAGCTACATAAGACAACGTACCACAATATACAATATCTTACATAGTACAACCATTAATCAAATACAATAGTTTGGGCCACACGCCCGAGGGACAAGACCCGATCATAACTAGAATAACAAAAATGAAAGCGTCTAATACAACATCCTGTAATAACCCGCAAAGTCTTACAGCTCGTCGAAGGGGCAAGGAACTTGGAAAGTCAAGTCGGGCGTCCTTGCGGTGGAGCACCTGAGCGGATACAATAATATATACAACAAGGGAGTAAACCGGTCAGGGCCGGGTTCTATATGATTTCTAGAAGAATAAAAAGCATGATAGATATGAACAGTTACACATGAATGATGAGGATGATAAAATGACACGCTATCTACAATGTCAAGCAAGAATTGAAGGTAAAGCACTTTAATTTAAAACCCTTCCTATTAATACAATTTTCCATTTCCTTCAGACATTCCTTATTAGGAATAAAACCATATATTTGGTTAAGTCAAGAAGTTATAATTTCTATTCATTAATTAAAACTTCCCATTTTATCTTTCCATTCCTTATTAGGAATATCATTTACATCAAGTGCTCTTTATGGCACATATATTATTCCCGTGCTCTTCCTGGCACATATTTATGCTCTTTATGGCATTTAACAACCATCAAGTCCAACTTGATGAAAATATGGTTATATACATATACATATAACGATATCTAAGACCGCCAGTCCGGGTTTCCCCGCTGTGCGCGCCCCTAAATGACCATCATCTTCCAGGGCCTAACATAAGACAACCTGGGCACCTATCAGAACACGTCGGGAAGCGGCCATGAGCCTGCGGGGTAGTCAAGACCACACCCATAATCTCCTACCCATCGCAGAAAAATATAACAATAAGCGCTCCCATGGCCTAGGACTATATCCACCCTGCATTCATTAGCCAGGGGGGCTTTACCTCACGAGCGAACTTCCCTTATGATGTCATTTAGAGAGGTGTGTAACAATAAATTAACATTTACATTTATCATTATATTATTACCAAAAATCCATTTCCATAAATCATGTGATTGGTTCTTCATTATTAAACCTAACATCATTAAACAACGGGGTTCATTCTAGTTGAACCTATCATCATTAAACTCATATGGGTTCATTTTATGCGAACCTAATTCCCATCGAATATTATCATTTATTCCTCAATTTACAATCCCCGATTAACTCTCCAAATGATCATTATGATCCTACAAATCTCCAAGGTCTATGTAACTTGACAAGCCCTTCTAGTCTCCAAGTTAGGATACCTAACTTCCAAACTTCTAAGAGTTGGAATAAAAGAAGTAATGCCTTAGCATTACTTTAAACCTCCCCGAAACAAACCCCAGATGAACCCCTTTCTAGTCCAGGGTAACGACCAAACTCCATAGCTACTCTAGGACTCTAAGTTTACTTCTTGAAAGAAGTTTCCTAGGTCCTAATCCTAAAGAATAAGGAGGAAAATTAAAAGAAAAAGACCCCCAAAATCTGCTGGAACCGAATCGATTCGCCCTAGGGGCCGAATCGATTCGCCCCAGCGAATCGATTCGCTCTGAAAGCGAATCGGTTCGGACAATAAAATTTGGTTTCTGCAATTGCCGAATCGATTCGGTCTTAATCCGAATCGATTCGGACAACAAGACCTGGGACTCTGCATCTATGCGAATCGATTCGCCCAAGGGGCCGAATCGATTCGCCCCTGCGGAATGGCCAAGAATGGCTATGGAGTTTTGAACTCCAAAATTGATCCAACACCAAAACCAACCCCAACCGAAGTCATTTGCTGCAATTTCTATATCCTAAACACATTCTAATATCACCCTCAACATCATCTATCATCCAAATCCATTCCCAAGGGTTAATACCCAAAAATCCAACAAAAATCCTAACATTTCTAAATCATAAATGTCAATGCAATTTATTCTACTTAAATCATAACTTGCAAGTAGATTACTTGCCTTGAGGTGGGAAATCAGATTTGATGAAGAAGGAGGCAACAATCCAAGCTCCAATCTCTCTTTTCTCCCAAGTTCTCTTCCTCTCTCTCTACTCTCTCTAGGGCTCAATTGTGTAAAATGGAAGAATGGGAATAGGGGTGGGGAATTAAAACGGGGCTTAAGTCTAAAAGCCCAACTTAAAATGCTAATACGCGATATACTAATGCGCGACTACACTATTTAAGCCAAAACCAGTCAAAAGTGCCCGAAATGCCAAAATACAATATGGCACTTATTTTGACTGTCTCACACCTACCGGGACTAACTACACTATTCAAATTATCATTTGAAAGTTTTATAACTCATTTTAGTTCCGGTTTCATAATAAACCAAAATGTCATTTTAAATCTTTATGACATTAAAATCACCACATGAACATTTTATCTACTCACGAGGTAACTACACAACATATTAGTAAATATTGACTCGACATATCAAATTAATATTTACTCAGCATCTTATCAGATAACGATTAATTACTACACATAGTACTTAAGGATAAAATGGACTATCGGAAGAGAGGGTTATTACAATGGATCTTAGGATTATTGGGAAGTAAGGCCAGTGAGGCATGTGTCATGATTGTAGGAAAGGTGTAGTGAGTTAACCATGAGAAGATTGGTGGGTTAACTTTATGAAATATTAGATTTCCAACTATAGGAAATATTGAATTTTAAGTTGTATAGGTGGGGAGTAACCAGGTGTTAGTACCAGGATGAGGAAAGTGAGGCCTTTTTTTAGAGAGAGTGTTACGTCTGTGACATTTGCAGTAGTGTCACAGATAAGCACGGATTATAGGGTGTGTGTGCACCTTGGTAAGTTGATTTTATATACCACCAGAAGTAGAAGGGGCGTAATATATAAGGCTGAAGAATGAGTTTTGGAGAAGTTATGGGTTGGATTGAACGTCTTAGGATGCACGCGATAACACAACTAGGTAAGTGCAATACCTAAGATAAGCGAGAAGACTGACGGGAATAGTCAAGCGCTAGTGTAGTTTCCTTTTTTAAGGGAAATTAGATGTCTTGATGTAGATGAGTGGACGCTTAGAGTAACAGATCTCTAATAGGACTGATATGTATCAGGTAAAGATTTAGTTAAACTTATGGTTAAGCTTGTGCTTTAGAGCATACGCCTCAAGGTAAGTGTGTACCGTTATTAGGTACATGGTAAGGGACCATTGGGTAGTACCATTCGACTTTGGTGTACTAGGGCGTAGTTTAATTAGCGATCCAAGGTTGGTGGTGCAGGTTATATCTGAATTTCGAAGACGGAATTCCATTGTGAGGGGGCAAGTATGTAATACCCCCTACTTTTATAGAGATTTAAATTTCATAAGTGGGAGTGTAGGTACCCAGAATTGAGAACCATGGGCCTGGACGAGTAGCCCAGTTCTGGCGGCCCAAAGTCCAGTCCCTCTATCTTTCATATTGATCCGGTCTCTCCCCACGATCCCATGAAGAGAAGTTATAGGGGATCACAATCCCATGAAGGGAAGGGATAGGGAAGATGGCTAATATGAAGAAACCCATCATCTCCACTAACTAGCATACACATGTATAAATTAAACCCTAGGTCCGGGGCAAAGGACAAGTTGTATTCTCTGTACCTATTCTTCAGAATATAGAGAAATAATAATGACTGCACCACCGTGGACGTAGGCACATCTTTGCTGAACCACGTACACCTGTTGTTGTGTGATTGGCGTTTTATTTGTTCTTTCTTGGTCATTACTTCTCTCATATTTATTTGTGTTGCATAATAATTGCCACCACAATTGGCGCCGTCTGTGGGAAGCGTTCATCTTTCCCTGAGAAGATCCCATGCCAATAAAAGAATCTAAGATGTATGGTCACAGCAGCAACGCTCCTCAAGCAGGAGACATTCAAGAGCCACCTTCTCCTCGCAGGATTAGGTCTGAAGTCCGACGCTCAGATCATGGGGCTCGTTTAGAAAGGCCAGCCTCAGAAGAAAGTCAAGGACCGACCAGGTCCACGCAGATATCCAGATTGATTGATGCATACGAGGCAAGGCTCCACGAGCAGAGGGAGTCTTCTCGCAGATACGAGGCTGAGAATGCTCGCTTGAAAAGGAGACTAAAAAGACTGGAGAAGGAACTACGTCCTGATACCAGAAGACACCCCTATCGCACTCCTAGCCCTCATGCGAGCAAATCTCGCAGCCGAGGAAGGATCCCTATGCGGGAATATCAAGGGGTAGAAGGTGGCGACTCAGAAGACGACCTCCGTGAACAATTAAGAAAAGCTCGCCGTTACCAGAGCCCTGCTCGCAGAGACGAAAACATACGGAACCTGGTCCGCAGAGAAATGGACCAGCATCCAGCTCACCGCGGTACCAGGTCGACCAGAGAACTCGCCAGGAGAGCTCTCAAGACCCAGATGAAGTCACCCTTCATGAAGGAAATTGAAGAGGAAGAGGCTCCTAAGAAATTTTCCATTCCAAGGTTCAAGATTTACAACGGGAAGACTGATCCCATTGATCATGTCAGGCAGTACCGGCAGGCCATGACCCTCTGGAATCACCGGGATGCACTGATGTGCCGTATTTTCCCCTCAAGCGTCCATGACGTGGCTTAGAAATTGTTCGAAAAACTCCCTCACCGATCCATCAAAAATTTCAAATCCCTGGCCGAGCTCTTTACAGCCCGGTTCATCACCAGCAGCTCCCATCCCAAAAGGATGGATGCTCTGTTAACCATGAAGAAAATGCCTCAAGAAACACTCCGAGACTATGCGAAGAGATACTGGGAGTTATTCAACGAGATTGAGGATTGCGCAGAAGAGGTGGCAGTGGCCTCCTTAAAAATCGGATTACCTAGCTCTTCCCTCCTTTACCAGTCCTTGACGAAGAAGGAAGCTATGACCATTGACGACCTGATGGCTCGAATTGAGAAATACGCAAAGGTGGAAGACGTCACCCGCCTTATTGTAGAAGAGAACGGTCGAGCCAAGCTCACTACCAAGGGAAGTGAGAAAGTTGAAAACCAGAAGAAAGGAGGAAAGAGTGGGAGCAAGAATGGCTCCAAAAGCGGAGGGAACCCTGACGTAACAAAATCATTCCAGGCGGTCAACACTGTCTTCAAAGAGCCAATTTACAAAATTCTCGCGAAGATCAAGGATGAGCCATTCATCAAATGGCCCCGAAAAATGGGAGGAGACCCCACGAAAAGAAACAATGAATTAAGATGCGCTTTCCACAAAGAGGGAGGGCATAAGACCGAGCACTGCAAGGCTCTTAAGTCCCACCTCGAGGAGTTGGCCCCGTTCTTATTTGAATAACTTTATGGAAAAGAAGGTAGAGAAAGTGGCTGCCCATAGAGAGGCAAAACCCGACAACGTGTTGGAGGATGATGCCGGACATGAATTCGCAGTAATCCACGGAGTATCAGACTTCAAGCAAATACAAGGGAACTCAGCTCGAATGGAGGTAAAGAAGCTGACAACGGTAATGCAAGCTTTTCAGATTGATCCAGCAAAATCACAGTAAGGAAAACGTCGGCGAGCAGAGGACGTCGACTACAACAAGCATATTATTTTCATGGATGAAGACCTAGTGGGAGTAAGGACCCCACATCATGATGCCTTGGTCATTACACTCAGGATAGCCAACTTTGACATCGACAAGCTGCTCGTCGATCAAGGAAGCTCATCCGAAGTAATGTACATCGACCTATTCCGAAAATTGAAGTTGAACATCGTCGACCTAAAGGGAACCACTGTCCCTCTGTTTGGCTTCGCTGGGAAGATGACCATGCCTTTGGGCAAAATAGTACTGCCAGTACGCGCTGGAAATGTTTCCAAGATGATCTAATTCTTGGTGGTCGACATTGATTCACCATATCAATCCATCCTCGGCAGGGGATGGCTTCATGCAATGAAGGCAGTCTCCTCGACCTACCACCAGAAACTCAAATATGTCACCGAGCGGGGAGTAATGGAGATACATGGCGACAAGGCGATGGCAAGGAAATGCTTCATAGCGGCCATCCGACCAAAGCCAGATAGAAAAGCCGTTCAAGCCAGCGAGAAAGTGGAGGAAGGTGCAATTCCTTCCAAATAGCAATTAAAATATGGAAGGTCTGGAGTGGAAGAGACCAGGCTCCTCCCCTCCGAGCGTGTCGTCGAGGACCTGGTAGAAGTGACGGATAAAGAAGGCGATAGCAGGAGAGTCTTCCTGATCGGAGCGTCACTCACTGACCAAGAGCAAAAGGATTTGTCAACCTTACTCAGAAGCAACATAGATGTTTTCGCTTGGGAACCCTATGAGCTGCCAGGAATCGATCCCAATATGGTCTGCCATCAGTTGTACGTCGATCCCACATTCAAGCCGATAGCGCAGAAGGCACGACGAACTGCTCCCGAGAAGGGCAGAGCAATAGAAAAAGAAGTCGAAAAACTACTGGATGTAGGGTCCATATGGGAACTGCAATTCCCCAAATGGTTATCCAACCCAGTGGTAGTTCCGAAAAGCAACGGGAAGTGGAGAGTTTGCATAGACTTCACTGACCTCAACAAAGCCTGCCCCAAGGATAGCTTCCCTCTTCCGAAAATAGACCATCTAGTAGACGCCACCGCAGCTCACGAACGAATGAGTTTCCTGGACGCATACTCAGGATATCACCAGATTCCCCTGTATGCCCCAGATCAGGACAAAACGACGTTTATCACGACGGTTAGTTTATACTGTTACAAGGTCATGCCTTTTGGGCTAAAAAATGCAGGGGCAACCTATCAGCGACTAGTTACTAAAATGTCCAGGAATCAAATGGGTGACACAATGGAGGTCTACATCGACGACATGCTCGTCAAGAGCAAGGAGAAGGAAAATCACCTCTCGGATCTGTCAAGTACCTTCGAAATCCTCAGGAAGTACCGAATGAAACTCAACGCGAGCAAGTGTTCCTTCGGTGTCCATTCAGGAAAGTTTCTTGGGTATTTGGTCAGCAAGCGAGGCATAGAGGCTAATCCGGACCAGATTGATGCAATCAACAGAGTGCAACCTCCTCGAACAGTCCGAGATGTACAAAAGCTCACTAGAATGCTCGCTGCTCTAAATCGTTTCATTTCTAAATCCTCCGAGAGATGCAAGCCTTTCTTCCAACTCTTAAAAGGCAGCAAAATAGTAGAATGGACCCCAGACTGCTCGCGAGCATTAGACGAGCTCAAGTCCTACCTAAGCTCTCCACCACTGCTTGTCATACCACAGCAAATGGACTCTTTGTACCTCTACCTCTCTGTATCCAGTCATACTGTCAGCTCAGCGCTAATGTGTGAAGTTACAGGAATCCAACATCTAGTCTATTACGTGAGCAAAACCTTATTAGATGCCGAGCAGCGCTACCTACCATTGGAAAATCTCGCATTCGCCCCAGTAATGGCCTCGAGGAAACTGAAGCATTACTTCGAAGCTCATACGATCATCGTCCTTACATCACAGCCCCTCAAGGCTGTCCTAAGGAAGGCGGATTTGTCGGGAAGACTGTTTAAATGGTCAGTCGAGCTCGGCCGATTTGACATCCAATTTCAACCAAGGACAACTATCAAGGGTCAAATCCTTGCTGATTTCATAGCTGAATTCACTGGCAAAGAACCCTTCGACCAGCCTAAGCCAACAGAAAAAAACAACCAAGCTACAGTGGAAAGCTGGAAACTATTCGTTGATGGAGCCTCCAACTCAAAGGGGGCAGGTGTAGGAATTATTCTCATTACTCCAGAAAATACAGTCCTTGAGCAAGGAATCACGCTGGGATTTGCAGCCTCCAAAAACGAAGCAGAATACGAAGCCCTAATAGCAGGTCTCCAAAAAGCACAAACTTTGGGAGCAAAGCGTTTGCAGGTATTCGGTGATTCACAACTAGTTTCCAACCAGATAAGTGGAGACTATAACGCAAAGGATGGAAGAATGGCAGCCTACCTCTCCCTGGTGAAAAACTTAATAGCGAGCTTTGAAGAGATCAACATCCAATAGTTTCCTAGGGGGCAAAACAGCCACGTTGATGCGCTAGCAGCCCTGAGTTCGGCAGTTGATTCTAGCCTTAAAAGGGTTATCCCTATCGATTTCCTCAGTAGCCCAAGCATTCACAGCAACTGCGAGATGCCAAACGCGAAACTAGTAATCCAATTGGAATCAGCCCCCAGCTGGATAGATCCCTTGAAGGACTATTTAAAGGACAGAACGCTTCCAGAGGACAAGAGAACTGCCCACCAGATAAGAGTCAAAGCTGCTCGCTTTCACTTATCCACAGGAGGCGACTTGTATAAAATATCTTTCTCCGGTCCCTACCTTAGATGCGTCCACCCAGGCGATGTCAAGGCAGTGCTTCACGAGCTTCACAAAGGAATCTGTGGACATCATGTTGGAGGAAGGTCTCTAGCCTTTCGAGCAATTAAGGAAGGCTATTGGTGGCTATACATGCAAAAGGACTCCGCAGTATATGTCCGCAAATGCCTGAAATGCCAACTTCACGCTCCTATGGTCCACCAGCCCGCCAGTGAATTAAAATCCCCGACCAGACCCTGGCCTTTCGCCCAATGGGGGATGGACATCGTGGGACCACTGCCCACCGCTGCCGGCAATCGCAAATATCTATTAGTTGCAACTGACTACTTTACCAAGTGGATCGAGGCAAAACCACTGGCGAACATCCGAGATGCTGACATGATGAGGTTCGTATGGAGGAATATAATCACTCGATTCGGAATCCCCAGGACCATCATCACTGGCAATGGAACACAGTTCGAGAGTGGCCCTTTTCAAGACTTCTGCAACGAACACAAGATCAAGCACCATTTTAGTTCGGTAGCTTACCCTCAAAGCAACGGACAAGCATAAGCTTCCAACAAAACAGTGATCGCTGGATTGAAGAAACGGTTAGAGCGAGCCAAAGGCTCATGGGAAACCGAGCTACCGCATATCCTATGGGCATACAGAACGACTCCTAGGCGAGCAACAGGAGAAACGCCATTCTCACTAACATATGGTATGGAGGCAATCATCACACTAGAGGCGGGATTGCCAACAATGAGATCCGACCTTGTCGGACAAGGCCAGAACGATGAAATTTTGCTCGCTGAACTCGACCTAGCCGACGAGCGCTGGGAACTTGCCCTAGTGAAACTTGTGAGCTATCAGCAACAGCTCGCGAAGCACTATAGCAATAGGGTCAACCCGAGGAGATTCAGAGTTGGGGACTATGTCCTAAGAAAGGTCCTGGGCAACACAGTAAAACCATCAGACGGTAAACTGGGCCCAAACTGGGAAGGACCTTATAAGATAATTAGAGACGACCTGGAGGGTGCCTATCATTTGGAAATAATGGAGGGAAGGGAGATACCACGAGCATGGAACGCAACTAATATCAAGAAGTTCTATTTTTAGGAATTCTGTTGTTAAATCTTTTATTGTATTCGTTATGAGAAAGGACAGTTCATTTCTCATTTCACTAATGAAAATCTCTCAGTTAATCACTCTCTGATTAGTAACGGTCATATTTTATTGCGCATCCTTTCCAAATCACAGGCACAATGGTCGACATAGCAGGGGAACACCCCTCCTCAGGTCATCGTCATAAAGCATGACAGACCTCTTAGCATTGCCCCTGGCAATATATGAAGCCCTACAGAGTATTCTTAGGCATCAAACCTACTTTGGTTGAACAAAATCCTGATCGGATGATGACATCCAATACCAGGTGTGTCCTCGCCAATTGCCTTACTTAGGCCTAAGGGAGTGTGATGACACAACCTAAAAGGTAGAGTGAGGGCACAATGGTATTCTTCTACTGGACTGGGCGGACACTCAAATGACAAAATAAAAAGGATTGTGAAGAAGCAAAATATAAAAGGATTGGATGAACACGTTTAGTCGGCAAAATTGCCCAAAACTCGAACTTTTCATTAATCCTTTATATTTACAAACAATGATAATACATGTTTTGTCGGCAAAGCTCGCCCAAAGCATTTACAATTATCAAAAAGAAGAAGAGTAACAAAATCTCAAGGAGGTGGAAGCCTCCGAGCAAGATAATCAGTAACTTTAGCTCTCCTTCCATCATCAGGAGCAGGGGCGAGCTCCTCCACGACCTCATTTACGTCCAATTCCAATAGTTGCCGGGGAATGGCATCAATGGGGATTCATCGATCATCCCGCCTGAATGGATTGGGCATCAGAGTGGAGGAGGACATCTCGTGTCGATACCACAACGTCGAGTTCCTCGGGACCTGCAGCTCTTTGAGGGCACTCAACCACCCTCTGATGAAGGAGAGCTCCTCGAACTCTGATAGTCTCGTCGGAGCATCCAGCCAACCTTGATCATAGCCATCGGACCACACTTGTCGAGGACCGTTCTTAAACAAATGCCGTAGTCGGGTGACATCCCTCTGGAGCCCAGCAGTAGTCACATAAGCTCGCCGAACGTCACAGCGCAACTCCTCCATCTCCCTCTTATGCAGTTCCTCGACTTCCCTGTTCCTACCCCTGGCACTCCTACCAGCACGCGGGAGTGAAGGCCGAGCAGCTCACGACGAAGAAGAGCCTTGTAGGACTGCCGAAGCGATGCTCGGCGAATGCTCCTTAAGCCTTAGGACTTCCCTCCTCAAGTCTTCATTCTCCTGCTGCAGGAACTCCCCGACCTGGTTAATCTCGGTGGCCTCCAGCAACCTTGCTCTCAGTGCACTGACTTCTTCTTGCACTAAAGCACCGATCTCTCCCATCTCCTGGAGCCTGTCCTTCAACTTGGCCACTAGCTCGGACTGATCCTTATATTTTTGGTTCCTTGATTTAGCAAAACTGTAAAGTCTAGCAAAGGCCTGGCGAACTGCAGGGCTTGCATTAGGACCAAGAGTCCTACCCAGTTGGGAAGTAACAGGAATATAGTCATCCACATCAACCAACTACAGATAAAAGAAAGATAGAAGACAAAAGGGATCAGCGTAAATAAAATGGAGAATCTTATCATTCATTAATAAAGGCCAAGTACATCGAGCAGAAAAAAAAACTTGGAGATTACAAGCAAAAAGTACAAAAGAAAATCCTATAAACTGATTAACTGGCAACCTCAGACTGCCCAGAGGTGTCTGGCTGCTTTCCCTTATCAGCTGCAGCAGAAGTATCCCCCTCAGCAGGAACTGTATCCGAGGGAAGATCAGCACCCTCGATAATTGGAGCAGGAGCTTCTTCGTACACAGTTGGCTTGGGACCCGGGTCGTGCTCGTCAAACAAGGGAGGCTCAGCATCCACACCAGCAGCTAGAAGAGCTTTGTTCCAGCCCTTCTTGAAATTCAGACGGCTGATGTAGCCAATCTGAGCCTCAGCATCATCATAAGAAGCAGCCCACCCAGAGTTGTATGAGTCCTCCTTCATGGTGGCTGCCTCGGCTTTCTCTGCCTCCAGTTGTTCGGACAGAACTCTGCTCTTCTCTGCAAGGTCCAGCTTGCTCGTACATACCAGATCATAAGCCTTCCTCAGCTCGCCCAACTCCCTGACCGCGTCATCTCTCTCGCGAGCAGAAGTGGCAAGGGCCAAATCAGACGAGATCCTAGCAGCATCAATAACCTTGAAACTGGCCTCGAGCTCCTTACCCTTCAGTTTCAAGGCAGAGTTTTCTTGCTCCAGTTCACTATTCTTCTTCACCAGCTCGTCGCGTGAGTGATACAGCACAGCAAAGTCGATAACGAACTACGAAAAAGAAAGAGATATAAGAAAAGGAAAGCAACAGAAGTCAGCAAAACACGAGAGGAAAATAAACCTTACCAGAGCAAGCCTCTGACTAGCCTGAAGGGCCAGATGCTCTGAACCTATTGCCCTTTGGCGATCAGCCGGGAGGACAGCTCTCTCGAGAAGGGCCGGATCTAGCTGAGGGGAGATTTCCACGAAAGCTCCCTCTGGCAGAGCAGACACTGGAACTAAGGCCTTCCCGACCTTCGTCCTTGTCTTGGCTCTCCTCTTCTCCTCCTCCCTCTCACTCTCTCTCTTCCTCCTCTCCTCGACCCTTTTCCTTTCTTCCACCTTCTTCTTCTTCTCCTCCTTCTTTCTCTCCCTCTCTTTCACATGCTCTTCTTCTCTCCTCTTCCTCTTTTGCTCCTGAGAGGAAGGCCGAGAACTTGTAGCCACAACCCCAGACACAGTCTTCTGTTTCTTTAACCTTTGTTCAAGGAGAACATGGTCATCATCATCATCATCTCTGATCAGGTTCTTCCTTGGAGGCATATCTTCACCAGAACTGTCCTCGAAATCAGAAGAGCTGCTACTATCAGAACTCCCTTTATCGAGATTACCAGCAGGCTCACTTTCAGAGCTGCTCTCCTCTTCGTCCAACGGTATCAGCTCAGCAGTAGTCTCTCCAAAAAAATCAAACTCTAGCACACTTTCCACAGGTCGAGCTATGAAGTTGGAGCCTGTGTTCTTGTACTTGAGCAAAAAGGCAGCAGACCTGGGATGCTCGCCGTCACCCAGAGGCTCCCTAATATTCCAAGCTTTCACCAACTTCGAGATGCGAACCTCGTTGAGAGCAGGCTCCAAATTCTTTGTCCTCGCTGTGAAAGGTAAAGCAAAGAGGTTAGAAAAATCACAAGCCAGCAAAGGTTGAAATAACCGTACAAATGTATACCTATATATTCTTCCCCATAAAAAGGGACAGTGAACCTCTCAGACCTCGACCCTTCAAACTGGGGAGGGAACTGCCAATTCCTAACGAGGAAACCCTCTTTCCAGTAGTCCTTATGGGAATCAGGTAGGTTTACTACCAATACCCTATCAGGACTCCTAGCTTTGAGGTATAAAACACCTGAGCTAGTTCGAGAGAAGGAATAGCAGAAACAGATCTCAGCAAGTCCTAACCTAGTACCATACAACTGGTTTATTCTATGGACACCATTTACTATCTTCCACACATTGGGCGAGCACTTTGCGGGAACAATATCAAAATAACCAAAAAAATGCAGAAATAGATCATTAGGGGGAAAAGTAAGCCCCCCCTGGGAGAGCAACAAAACATGGATCCAGTGAGCATCCTCTATATCCCTAACATTCCTAGGAGGGGAGGCACAACATTCAATATCTACCCACTCAGGAATATTGTAGAACTTCCTAAACTCAGAGATTGACCTATTTCCAATCTTCGCCATTGAAAAACTCAAATCCTACAAACTAAAGAAAAAATACAAAGAAAGGGCACAAGAAACATACAAAACAGAAGATCGGTTCGAGTGATGAAGAAGCACGAGCTCAAGACGACTAAGAAGCAATGGGAATGGGAATTCAGAAAGGAAGGTACGAGGCGCTAGAGTTCTCAGAAGAAGGAAGAATACTGGAAAGGCTGAAACGACGAATGAAAAAGTGGCTATCCCAACAAGCCTTCAATTTTAATCATAGCGCACGGATAGCGAAGCGGGTGCCGCCAAAGCAACTTCACAGTTTTCGAAGAATCACAAATCAGCCATAATGGCTGATCATTTAAATTCATTGGACCCATAAACATGGCCCAACAAATTTAGGGGCAATTGTAGGTACCCAGAATTGAGAACCATGGGCCTGGACGAGTAGCCCAGTTCTGGCGGCCCAAAGTCCAGGCCCTCTATCTTTCATATTGATCCGGTCTCTCCCCAAGATCCCATGAAGAGAAGTTATAGGGGAGCACAATCCCATGAACGGAAGGGATAGGGAAGATGGCTAATATGAAGGAACCCATCATCTCCACTAACTATCATACACATGTATAAATTAAACCCTAGGTCCGGGGCAAAGGACAAGTTGTATTCTCTGTACCTATTCTTCAGAATATAGAGAAATAATACTGAGTGCACCACCGTGGATGTAGGCACATCTTTGCTGAACCACGTACACCTGTTGTTGTGTGATTGGCATTTTATTTGTTCTTTCTTGGTCATTACTTCTCTCATATTTATTTGTGTTGCATCATAATTGCCACCACAGGGAGTAATTTGGAAATTTGAGGAAACTACTGTGAATAGTAATTTTAGAATTTATGAGTATAATTTGATAAATTTAGAATTTAAAGTGAATAGTAAATATTAGCTTACTGATGTCGGATTAATATTTACATGGATTAGATTTTCTTACGGGACTAAAGTAAATGAGTTGGATTATTTTAATTACATGTCGCAGTTGCGTAAAGCGACAAAAGATAATATTTTATTTGAAAAAAAATGCATATTGGAATGTGTTGGGTTTAATTAGTGAATTTTATTTAAGTGACTCAAATGGAGATTTTGAGTGCGCGGTTGGTTTCGGAATGTCCGAGATAATCAAAATAGAGTATCCGGGGGTAGCGTTTAGGTTCTGGGGATTTTTGGACTAATAGGGACTCGCATTTCAGTGTACGAGTAAAGTTTGGGTATAATAAGGGATAAAAATTATAAACCCTTATAACCCTTATTTATCTCAAAAATCATCCGTAAAAAAGAGAAATAAAAGAGAGATAAGGAAGAAGAGAAGAGAGGAAGGAAGAAAAGGGATTTCCGGCCGAACTCCGCGGGATTTGACTCGAGGTCGTCGAATTTTATCCACGAAGCAAGTGTTTACTTGATTTATTCTTTTTTAGCATAAATATCATATCATAGTTGGTAATAACAAACTACAAAGATTTTTGGCTTAGGTTTTCGTGAATCAAAATGGGTTTTTCGGAAGTTTAACGAATAAACCCCAGATAATATCCAATTTGGGAAACTTAGGAATTAATTGAAATTAGTCGTTGGTTATGGGTTATAGGATGATTATAACCCTTTTATGTGTGTATATACGTATATATTTTCGATTCGGTCGCGTGGGCGCTGACCGCGTATTTTTCTGATTATTTTTGAATTTATAATGATTTTTCTACGGAAGGCTGTCCGAGATCGAAATCGTTAGTAAAAAATTAATGCTAGAATTATTTGGAGATAAATATTAGGGGTTCCCAAATAAAGAATTTGGACCTCGAAAGGACTTAAGGATATATAAAAACTTTGGGTCCGTAGAAAAAAATCTGAGTTATAATTTAAATGGAGATTGGGATGATTTTTGGGTTTTGGAGATTTAAGCAAAATGGTCAACCTGTCAACTCCGGACAGGTCGAATCGATTCGAATTTGGAACGAATCAATTCATATAGGAAGACCTGTTAAACTGTCTCCGACCAAAATCGATTTGGATTTAGACTAAATCGATTCGCAGATGGGGAGAATCGATTCGCCTTAAAAATATTGGAATTTTCTTCCTTTAAGTTTAGGGGAAGTTAATTATAAATCGGGGGGTTATATTTTTTGGGGATTATATATATGACATTAGTTTTCCTAGATCATGGTATTAAGAATGATTAAACCTTGTAATGAAAGAGATAAACTTGGATTAGTATAGTGTACAATCCGGGGTATGGACTTAGTGAAGGTTCGGGTCGAACAACATTCGAGAGAGGTCTTCGGCAAGTGTTTATAGAGAATACTTATGGGTTTAGTGTTTTACGTATATGAATGCTTATATACTATTATGAATGGGAATCATTGGGATTAGTGGTTATCACTGTGAGAGTTTGGCAATTATAGCCACATGTATTAAGAAGTGATATTGATTATATATACGACGATGTTACAGTATATATAATATGATAGGAATACATATATACATATATATATATATATATATATATATATATATATATATATATATATATATATATATATATATATATATATATATATATATATATATATATATATGTGTGTGTGTGTGCGTGTGTGTGTGTGTGTGTGTGTGTGTGTGTGATTGGTATATTTGTATCTTAGAGGCTGGTTCCACGGGCTTTCCTTTGGCGTAAGGTTGGAACAGCCAGATTATATATTTTCTCTAGTGCGATCTGTGGATGTTGCACGATGTGGGTGAATCTTCTGGCTTGAGGAGCAAGGACAGTATATCCCCAGGTCATCTCGTCCCGCGTACGATTACAATGTGTGTACTCCACTTGCAGAGGGCATATGACCACCTCCACCGTTGTATATATTTTTACCATGACCATGAGTGAGTCTGGATTGGTACCGTGGTTGAGTGAGTAAACCCAGATTCAGATAGGCACTATGAGACTACATCCTCGAGTTATAGCTCAGTGGGATGGTTATTATACTTATGATTGTGATAGGTATAATTATACTTATTTCTTATAGTATATTGATTGTATATGAAGTGTAACAACCCGCCTAATGGGATACCGGGCGATCACTCCTATATCAAATTAAAACAGGAGTCACATATGGATCATTCTTAGCATCACTCTCGAAAGTCCATTTAATTGCTAATATCCTATTAGGTGACCGTTAAAACTTTTAACTAACTACTCTTTTTAAACCATTAAAATAAAACATCCACAAGTTAATGCGTAAATGAACTGAAATGAAAATAAAATAAATTAAAATAACCGAACACTCGGTTCAAATTATACAACCATATCGAATAACGTGCAAAGAATAAATAAAAACAGTTGGACCATTGGACCGAATGTTTATACAGTACCTCCTATCTAGAGTACAAGGATGGAAGCGGCTATCAAAAACCTGCACGCATCCACAGCAGCTGCAGCTGACGTCTGACTCGAAAGAAGTGCCATCCAGGCGTCCCTGTGTCTGGACACCTATATATATATAATATAGGAAGAAAGTAAAAGTAGATAAACGGGTCAGAGCCCGAGTTTTGAAAATATTTAGCAAGTGCATAAATGCCTTATTATTTTTAAAAAGGTTTTATCTCATATTTAAATTTGGTATCGCACTCCCATGAGATACCCCTCACCTCTCCACTAATAGTGCACTCCTAGCGCATCCCTCTAAACATCCTAGTCAAGCTACCCTGCTAGACTAGTCTATCACCCAACCACTATCAACCCTAGATAGTCCAAGTACCAAGGGCTAAACTTCACCCCAGTCTCAATGATATGCCATGTTCGTGCGTGGAGTATCTCGCAAAGCGAAATCCAAACAAGGAACCTCCCCAATACATTACTACGCGGCATGGTCGATCGTCGAGATCCGCCAGTCCCCTAGTACATAAAGATATATATATATATATATATATATATATCACAAGCATTTATAATATTAGAGAACTAAGGATTAAACTTTTTCCCAGTCTCAACACATTGCCATATTCGTGCGTGGGTGTCTCGCAAAGAGAAATCCAAACAAGGAACCCCCCCCCCCGATACACTACTATGCGGCAATGTCGATCGTCAGGATCCATTAGACCCTCGGTAATCGATTCATCCATATATATTCATTTTACCATAAACATCCGGATCTATCTCCCGGACTGAGAATTCATATATCAAGTATTTATCAATACTTTCATTTTTCTCAAAACATTCCATTTCCCTTTTTATACTCAGGAAATGTAAATATAAAAGCCAATTCATTATCATGAATTTCTTTCACATATCATATACTTTTAAAAGCCAATTTTATTGTCATAAAAATTCTTTTTCATTTTATATCATCCCATTTCTCTTTTTATACTCAGGAAATACTTTCATTTTAAAAGCCATTTCCATTATCATGAAAATGCTTTGATCATATCATGCTTCCACATCCCTTCTTCCATCCAGGAGTGTTACCGAAGCCAAATCTTTATCCCATTTCCCTTTTTATACTCAGGAAATGTAAATTAAAGCCAATCCATTATCATGAATTGCTTTAATGAATCTATAACCGCCCCTCCAGGTTTCCCCACTGGACGCGCCCCTAAATGGCTATCATCTTCCAGGCCTATCTATACAAGGCAACCTGGGAACCTACCAACGTCAGGAACCGGCCATATTGCCTGCGATAAAGTCAGGACCACACCCAGAATCCCCTAACCAGCGCAGTAAACAAATAAACGCCCATATGGCCTAGGGACTATATCCAACCTGCTCAATAGCCAGGAAGGCTTCACCACAACGCGCGCAACTTCCCTTATGATAGCGATTTTGGGAGGTGTGTATAATCCATATTTTATCAATTATGAAAATCATTTGTCTTTCCATTTTAAAAATATTCATTTTTATATTTTCAAAATCATTTCCATCATATCATATATATATACTTTAATCACCTAGTATATACATATAGCATATATTCCTCCTAGAATATATAACCGGCCATAATGGCCTATATCATCTAGCGATGACCATAATCCCAAAGATTCCCTCCAGGAATCACAATCATGCATTCATATAAGCATGATACTAAACCCAAAGTATTTTCTTACTTTGATGACTAATAATTACCTTAATCAACTCTTAAAGATTTATTGGATATCTCCAAATATAATAATTCACTCTAAATGAATATATACATATATATATATATTCCCAATTCCTCAAGTCCTTTAGGACATAGCCCTCTATAATACTCTAATTTAGAGGGTCCTTAATATTTTAACCTCAAAGAGGAGAAGCAATCCTAATCTACAAAAACTTGGGATGAAAACAGGGCACCGGTCGACCGGTCCTAGACCCCCGGTCGACCGCGGGTTGTAAATAAGTCTACGAAACAAATCAGTAGGCCCTTTCTCCTTGACGCGGTCGACCGGCCTTAGGGGCGCGGTCGACCGGTCACACCAGGTCCTCAAAACTAAATTCTCCAAATCCTCCATACAACAACCTAATTTAATTCTCGGGGTTTCTAAACTACCCCAAAAATTATCCCAAACATCTACGCAATTAATTCTAGCCACAATGTTTCCAATTCCCAATTTGATTTCCAAGTTGATGATTTCAATCCGGAGCTATCATCTTGTAAAAATCATATCAAATCGTAAAAAATTCAGAAAAATACGCAGTTGGTGCCCACGCGACCGTATCGAAAAGATCTACAACTTTTATGTTTTGAGCGAAAGTTAAATCAATTCTTTACCTGGCCAGAAAGGCCCCCTAAAGTCACGGGTTACTATTCATCATCTTCTCCGAGACGATTTCGGCCATTAAAGCTTCTCCCAAGATTTTGTCGCCTCACCCAACGTCCTACAACCTCAACGAACTACAAATACACATATATTAAGGGTTATAAACAGCCTAGAACCCGGAATCACCAATTAATTTCACTTAAAACCTAAGTTTCTCCAATTTACCATTTTTAGGGGGTTATTCGTTTTAACTCCCAAAAACCCGTTTTATCCACGAAACCCCAACCCAAAATCTTTAGGGTTTGATTATACCAAACTAGGGTATGAGATATTTATGCAAAAAGGGAAATAAAGAAAGTAAACACTTGCCTGGTGAATAAAATCCGACGTCCTCGAGCCGAATCCCGCGGAGGCTGCCGGAAATCTCCCCGTTTTCCCTTTTTCTTCCTCCTCTATCTCTTCTCTCTCTATCTCTTCTTTTCTTTCACTTTTTCTCCCTCTCTTCCTCTTTATATAGGGAGAAAGGGTTTTAACCGTTAAAAACCCAAAAACGACTCGTTTACTCAATTACGAGTTACTTTTACCTCTAAAATTCCCCGAAGTTCAATTTCGACAATCGGACACTCTTTTCCGACTATCTCAGACATTCTGAGACTCATGGCGCAGTCGAAATTTCCATCCGAGGTACTTGACCGCAAATCACTATTCCAACCCAAAATAAATAAATGCGGGTTTTCCAATTAAAAAATCTTACCTCGTGTCGCTTTACTCAACGGCGACATATAATTAAATTATTTCGACTTATATAGTCCCAAAAATAATCACAATCATTTAATCCTCGAAAATCCCAAAAATCCAAATTCCAATTTATACTTAATTATGGAATTTAATCGTTCCCAAAAGGGCTGGTTGTTACATACTCCCCCCCTTACAATGAAATTTCATCCTCGAAATTAAAATACGACCTACACCACCAATCCTAGGATCACTCCAAATTCTAATACCTCAAGGGGAACGATACTAACCCAATGGTTCTCAACCATACACTATGCGGCTACCGCATCATAAAGTGACTCTAATACGTCACATAATACCCATCATCTATAATGCCTATCGGCATGAATTTCAACCTTATATACTATGCCCATTCTATTTCAGGCGGTATATAAAACCATCTTACCGAGGGGCCCATACACCTTTCTAACTTGTGAATATCTTCACATCCGTAGTGAACGTCTGACACGTAACACTCTCTCCCAATAAGGATCTCCTTTCCTTGGTGTAATACTCATCTATGGGTCCTCCCGACCCGTGAAATTTCAATCCTCCTAACCTCGGTGCCACTAAATCTAGCGAATCTACATCTTACTATTGCTACGGTCTAAGCATTACCCTAATTAAGCGAAACGAGTATCCTAAATGTGTCCCTAGTGCCCAAGGCCTCTCTCAACTCCCAAAATTTGCTCGATTTCATGCCTGGGACGTCTCGCCAAGGCGAAATCCAAACAAGGAACCCTCCCGTTACACTACTCCCTCGCGTCGTCTGTCATCAAGATGTAACGGTCCAAGGCACACCAGTGGGACGTCCTAAATCCTGCCTGCGCTAACCTACGAACGCGTCTCTACTATCTTATCATTCCGCCCATACGGAAGGAAACCTAATCAATCGAAATGCCCACTTTCTGTAAAAGTGTCACGTACATAATACCCAAAACATACATTCTCACAATTTGCCTTTTCATTAAGGCTGGTTATTATCCTCAAAACAATATCTCTAAGTCCAACCTCATCCACCCACTTCTGGCGAGGGGACCACTTTAGTGCTTTTCCATAGCACCATATCTCCATAAGTAAAGCATCATCATGTGGCTCATAGCCTATAGTGGTTCATCCACACTATAAGACCTTTTCCACAAAACCAACATCCTTGCATCCTATAAGAGCTCCCCACTCCCGATGCCGTTAAGAGTCATGTGTGGAGTGTCTCGCAAAGCGAAATCCTAACAAGGAATCCCTCCACACATTAACACTTAACTTCGTCGGTCACGGAGTCCCGTTATTTCAAACTTGCAACCGGCATAATCATATCCCTATCAATAAAAGGTGGTCTGAACTCCCATCTCTACTAAGAGTCACACCACCCAACGCTCGCACTAATTCTAAGTTGTTGCGCAAACCAACACTTAGCTTAATCTTACAGCTCAACAATAATCCTGTGGGACTTAAATTATATCTATAAGGTTTCCACATATACGAATCACGATAATGAAACCTCTACTCATCGAAGTTCCATCTACCCATAATAATAAAGGCGAACTCAACCTGTATTCAAGCGAGATATCGCAACAACCTGTTCACTCCAGGAACCATGGACACGATAGTCTTGCCATCATTAGCCTGCTATCGCTCCGATAATACCATAATCGTATACAATATATACAAAATATAAACACCCGCCTCTATGACGAGTGAAAGAAAACAAAATTCTGCTATCGCGGAAAAAATACATAGGCCTACATTATTATGTTATCGAGATCGAAAGAAAACACAAATTACACACAGGAGTCTAGGGCTATCGAACACCACAACTTCATCTAGCCACACCTCTTACTAGAATTTCTTACTCTAGGCCCCATCTGGGCACCCTAACCTTGTCCTTTATTCCTACCGGAATAGGACTAACTGTTGTGGCTCCGCACTTCACCTTACTTATCCTCTTAACCTCTTCATTAAACGGAAAGTACATTACCAATTCCAACATATCTCCCCACGTGGATGTCCTCAATGGGTCACATGAACATACACACATTCTCCCTACAAGTGAAAATCTTCCTTAAATTTTCACATTCGGGTATTTCCACACCCTTCTCTAAGCTAAAGCTACCGAGCCTTCTACGTCCACTAGGTAGTGCCACACTCACATTTCACAACCCCAGCTTTAATGTATGGTCCTTATCCAAGACCCTTTTCGAACCCTTATCTTCACGGGGTAGTTCAACTTGAGTACCACTTTCTACCATAGCAGTACTTGGATGCTCATAACTACTATACTTTAGTAGTCATTGCAACGATCCCTAATAATTTCCGTAAGGGGAGTGACCTTTACGGCGGTCCTAATCCCCCGACTTCTACCAGCTGCTCCCGCTAAGCCTCACCTCTTGCTGCCATCCAAGCCTCGCACACGAATCTCCAACGAGCGCGCAAAAGATTTCTATAATCTTACAATATGGCAGGAGAATGAGATCTCTCAAGAGAAATCAACAATCCTAATCCTGAGGCTCTATAACAAATCGAGAGCAACACTGAAAGCGTAGTACGTCCGCACATATTCCTAAGGACACTGGAACCTGATGCTCGGATACCGTTAGTAACAACCCGCCTAATGGGATACCGGGCGATCACTCCTATATCAAATTAATACAGGAGTCACATATGGATCATTCTTAGCATCACTGTCGAAAGGCCATTCAATTACTAATATCCTATTAGGTGAGCGTTAAAACTTTTACCTAACTACTCTTTTTAAACCATTAAAATAAAACATCCACAAGTTAATGCGTAAATGAACTGAAATGAAAATGAAATAAATTAAAATAACCTAACACTTGGTTCAAATTATACAACCATATCGAATAACGTGCAAAGAATAAATAAAAATAGTTGGACCATTGCCCCGAATGTTTATACAGTACCTCCTATCTAGAGTACAAGGATGGAAGTGGCTATCAAAAACCTGCACGCATCCACAGCTGCTGCAGCTGACGTCTGACTCGAAATAAGTGCCATCCAGGCGTCCCTGTGTCTAGACACCTATATATATATATATATATATATATATATATATAGGAAGAAAGTAAAAGTAGATAAACGGGTCAGAGCCCGAGTTTTGAAAATATTTAGCAAGTGCATAAATGCCTTGTTATTTTGAAAAAGGTTTTATCTGATATTCAAATTTGGTATCGCACTCCCATGAGATACCCCTCACCTCTCCACTAGTAGTGCACTCCTAGTGAATCCCTCTAAACATCCTAGTCAAGCTACCTTGTTAGACTAGTCTATCACCCAACCACTATCAACCCTAGATAGTCCATGTACCAAGGGCTAAACTTCACCCCAGTCTCAACGCTATGCCATGTTCGTGCGTGGGGTGTCTCGCAAAGCAAAATCCAAACAAGGAACCCCCCCCGAAAGACTACTACGCGGCACGGTCGATCGTCGCGATCTGCCAGTCCCTCAGTACATAAAGATATATATATATATATATATATATATATATATATATATATATATATATATATATATATATCATAAGCATTTATAATATTAGAGAACTAAGGATTAAACTTTTCCCCAGTCTCAACACATTGCCATATTCGTGCGTGGGGTGTCTCGCAAAGCGAAATCCAAACAAGGAACCCCGCCCCGATACACTACTTTGCCGCAAGGTCGATCGTCGGGATCCATTAGACCCTTGGTACTCGATTCATCCATATATATTCATTTTACCATAAACATCCAGATCTATCTCCCGGACTGAGAATTCATATATCAAGTATTTATCAATACTTTCATTTTTCTCAAAACTTCCCATTTCCTTTTTTATACTCAGTAAATGTAAATATAAAAGAAAATTCATTATCATGAATTGCTTTAACAAATCATATATTTTTAAAAGCGAATTTTATTATCATAAAAATGCTTTTTCGTTTTATATCATCCCATTTCCCTTTTTAAACTCTGGAAATGTACCCAAAGACATTTCCATTATCATGAAAATGCTTTGATCATATCACGCTTCCACATCCCTTCTTCCATCCGGGAGTGTTACCGAAGCCAAACCTTTATCCCATTTCCCTTTTTATACTCAGGAAATGTATATTAAAGCCAATCCATTATCATGAATTTCTTTAATAAATCTAAGACCGCCCCTTTGGGTTTCCCAACTGGACGCGCCCCTAAATGGCTATCATCTTCCAGGGCCTATCTATACAAGACAACCTGGGAACCTACCAACGTCGGGAAGCGGCCATATTGCCTGCGGGAAAGTCAGGACCACACCCAGAATCCCCTAACCAGCGCAGTAAACAAATAAACGCCCATATGGCCTAGGGACTATATCCAACCTGCGCAATAGCCAGGAAGGCTTCACCACAATGCGCGCAACTTCCCTTATGATAGCGATTTAGGGAGGTGTGTATAATCCATATTTTATCAATTATGAAAATCATTTGTCTTTCCGTTTTGAAAATATTCATTTTTATATTTTCAAAATCATTTCCATCATATCATATATATATACTTTAATCACCTAGTATATACATATACCATATATTCCTCCTAGAATATATAACTGGCCATAATGGCCTATATCATCTAGCGATGACCATAATCCCAAAGATTCCCTCTAGGAATCACAATCATGCATTCATGTAAGCATGATACTAAACCCAAAGTATTTTCTTACTTTGATGACTAATAATTACCTTAATCAACTCTTAAAGATTTATTGGATATCTCCAAATATAATAATTTACTCTAGGTGAATACATACATATATATATTCCCAACTCCTCAAGTCCTTTAGGACATAACCCTCTATAATACTCTAATTTAGAGGGCCCTTAAACTTTAAACTCAAAGAGTAGAAGTAATCCTAATCTCGAAAATCTTGGGCTGAAAACAGGGAACCGGTAGACCGGCCCTAGACCCATGGTCGACCAAGGGTTGTAAATAAGCCTACAAAACAAAGCAGTAGGCCCTTTCTTCTTGACGCGGTCGACCGGCCTTAGGGGCGCGGTCGACCGGTCACACCAGGTCCTCAAAACTAAATTCTCCAAATCCTCCATAAAACAATCCAATTTCATTATCAGGGTTTCTAAACTGCCGTAAAAATTATCCCAAACATCTACGCAATTAATTCTAGCCGTAATTTTTCCAATTCCCGATTTGATTTCTGAGTTGATGATTTCAACCCGGAGCTGTCATCTTGTAAAAATCATATGAAATCGAAGAAAAATCAGAAAAATAGGCGATCAATGCCCACGCTACCGTATCGAAAATATCTACAACTTTCGTGTTTTTACTAAAAGCTAAATCAATTCTTTTCTTGGCCAAAAAGGCCCCCTAAAGTCACGGGTTACTATTCATTGTCTTCTCCGAGACGATTTCGGCCATTAAAGATTCTCCCAAGCTTTTGTCGCCTCACCCAACGTCCTACAACCTCGACCAACTACAAATACACATATATTAAGGTTTCTAAACATTCTAGAACCCGGAATCACCAATTAGTTTTAGTTAAAACCTAAGTTTCTCCAATTTACCATTTTTAGGAGTTTATTCGTTTTAACTCCCAAAAATCCATTTTATCAACGAAACCCCAACCCAAAATCTTTAGGGTTTGATTATACCAAACTACGGTATGAGATATTTATGCAGAAAGGGAAATAAAGCAAGTAAATACTTGCCTGGTGGATAAAATCCGACGTCCTCGAGCCGAATCCCGCGGAGGCTGGCCGAAATCTCCCCCTTTTTCCCCTTTTCTTCCTCCTCTCTCTCTTCTCTCTCTTTCTCTTCTTTTCTTTGTCTTTTTCTCCCTCCCTTCCTCTTTATATAGGGATAAAAGGGTTTTAACCCTTTAAAACCCAAAAACGACTCGTTTACCCAATTACGAGTTACTTTTACCTCTAAAATTCTCCAAAGCTCAATTTAGACAATCGGAGACTCTTTTCCGACTATCTCAGACATTCTGAGACTCATGGCGCAGTCAAAATTTCCATCCGAGGTACTTGACCGCAAATCACTATTCCAACCCAAAATAAATAAATGCGGGTTTTCCAATTACAAAATCTTACCTCGTGTCGCTTTACTCAACGGCGACATATAATTAAATTATTTCGACCTATATAGTTCCAAAAATAATCACAACATCCTTTGAAAATAATTTAATCCTCGAAAATCCCAAAAATTACTATTTAGGAAAATTCCCCAAATTCCAATTTATACTTAATTATGGAATTTAATCGTCCCCAAAATGGCGGGTTGTTACATGAAGATTAGATATCATATAAAGTAAATATATGTATATAAGGTGACAAGACTGATAAGGTGTATTTCCCCTTCTAGTCGATTTATATCCGGATTTATATGAAAATCAATTATAGGTTCTGGTAAGAACTATCTCTCTCTCTATATTTATGCGATCTATATATATATATATATATATATATATATATACACACACACTAGGGTATGCCCATGCCTGAAGGCACGTCGACAATTTTCAAAGTACGTAATAGAAAAACAACAAAAAAAATTATAGTACGTAATTGCAAAACGAAAAAAAATCATTCCCCAACAAAATAAAATATAATTTTAATAAAAATGTTCATAATTTTCAAAGTCGTGCGCAAGCCTGCAGGCGCAACAAATATTCTTCTGGGTTTGAATCATGTGCCCAAGTCATAAAAGTTTTGTATTATAGTATAATTTCCCAAAATATCAATTGTGGTCAATTTTACGAAAGGACGAATATTTTTTTCAAAATTATTTAATAGAGTATAAATAATTTCAATGATAGGCGCGCCACTTCAAGGTCATATTTAGTTCAGAACAAATAAACAATTTTTGAAATAATCCATGGTACGAACTAGTTTAAAAAAAGGAAAAAAATTAAATTTTTTTACATACATACATGCACCGTGTTTATGTACATACATACACCATACATACACCGTGTTTATGTACATACATACACCGTAGTACGAACCTCTTAAGTCAAAATGCTCTTTTACAACACATAATTATTAACAATTTTAAAAAGGAATCTTAAGTATTTAATTCTATTTATAATGATTTAATAGTCACCGCTCTCATATTTTTATTTTTTTAATTGTTGTTCTTATATGGAACAAATGTCATTCTCTACAAAAAGACGGATAAGTGATTACAGAAAAGTTATAGACGATTTTGACTGGTTATGAAAATTTTTACAATTCTAAAAACATGTGGCAGTGGAACCTAAGTACCTCTTGATATATGGGACTAAAGCCAAAAATCCTATTGTAAAAAATTAGACAAATTTTCATAGGTTAGACAATTTTAATCCCCCAGCAGATTATCTGATTATTCATCATTCTTAATCCATCATGAAGCTCATAGTAATTGTTAACTATCATATATCACAAATATCGTATAACTCAACACTTCATAAACATTTTAGAAATTTTGGAAAAAGACTCAATTGTTAACAGGAGTATGCACCATGCTTAACAATTAACAAACAGTCCAAATTTTCGCTTGATGTGTTTATGGAAAGTCAATTTCAAAAAAAAATATCAATTAGTTTAGTTTACTAAGTATGTAGGTCAACATGTCCCATGTAAAAAAATCTTCAATTGATCATATTTATCAACATACATTAAATATTTATTACATGTACAATTAGGACTAATTAACAAAAAAAAATTGAAAGGACCATTAAAAAAAATATTTGTGATAGTACTTAATAGTATTTATTGACTAATTAAAAGACGCACAACGAAGTCATATACATGATATCGAAATAGAGATAAGTCATATCCTTGTAAAAACATTCATTTTATTTAATGTCCACAATTGCTTTAAAAAATAACAAAAAACTTATTTGTTATTTTTATCTACCAATATCCATGAATTTGAAGGATTAAATCAAGTTCAAATTTTATTTATATCTTAAAAAGAGCATGAAAGAACATTTGACATGCATTTCCATTTTCATTTATCCCTCCGTTTCATGTTGTTTTACCATATCTCCTTTAAATATCCCTATATACTTCCTCCTCTTCACCTAAGTTTGCAGAACAATCACCTCCATTGGTTCACACAATCATTTTTTTAAAAATTAAAATCAACAAATCTAAGTGGCAACTATAATAAGTTGTCCTTTACTTTAGCTCCAAATATCCACTTTCAGAAGAGAACTTCACAGTTGTCCTTTACTCTAGCTATTCCTTTACAGATTCCTTCCTCACTGAAATCAAAACAGAAATCACAAATAAAATTATAAATGGATGTTGCCATGTTATACAAATATTAAAAAACATTATGTAGGTAAATAATATGAATGTAAATATAATGTACTGTGAACATAAAAAGTAAGTCAATTTTGAAAAATACATCTTCAAAACTAACATAACATTTTAATTATATTTTTCAAACAAGTTGGGCTATGTACTTCCCAATATGTAAAACTGAAAAGGTTTTCATATATCACAAAAAATGATAAATTCGTAAAATTTACATGAGTTAAAATAAAAATATTGCTAAAAAGGTGGGGAGAAGTAACAAAAATGAAAAAAAATGTGAATATATTAGTAAACACTCAAGAAACAAAAAAAAGGCTAAAATACACAGATATACAAACAATGGATTTTACACAATCTATTCAGTTTTAGATAATATGTTATTTATGAGTACAATTTTCTCAAATTAGAAAGTGTAACAACTCTCTTTCAAATATTTTTATGGGTTTACAATAAAGGTTTATTTTGTATCTTATCTTTAAAATATTTTTTATAGAACCCACTACAGCTTCCAAATCCTCCAACCATATAGAATTAGTAGCCCTGCTACTCACCACCTGGTGACCTCTAGTGAAAAATAGGAAACAGGGGTTTGAGCCTTTAGTGTAAAAGACTAAAAGATGATATCCATAAAATTTATAGAAAGTAAAATTGGGAAAAGAAACGTAATGGCACCAAACTAAAATAGGGGTTTGAGCCTATGAACACCTCAAACATAAGGATTCAACTTTGAAAATAATTATATTTCCATACCAAAATTGAAATTAGTTTTTGAAGTAATAAAGGAGTTCCACAAAAAAAGGTTTTGGAAAAATTCATAGAGCTGGGAGAACATTCTATCAGACCATAGAATGAATCCTCAACCTTTACTAAGGTGTCCAAACACCACCACGACCGCAATAATAATCTTCAACACCTGAAAAACACCACCGCACCTTTAAAACAAAATAAACGAATGAAATGAAAAACAGAGTAGAGAGATGTAGACAGGAAACAACCACCTAATAAAATTTCAATCTTCTTACTTGAACTTGCAACAACACCCAACACAGCCCAACTTAAACCTACAAAATCCAAATAAACTTAGGTGGATAGATGAAAAGTATAGTAACTAAAATATATACCAAAATCGCGGGAAACACCATCATCTTTGCGTCTGGGAAAAGGAACTAAGAAATCACAACTAAACTTTGATGTGTTTAGATTCCTACAAATTTGTAGAAAAAGTGTTCTTAAGATATGGAGATAAGAAGAGAGATAGTACCTGCAAAGGAGAGAAAGGATAGCTTGACTGGGTTTCCGTCACTATGTAAATTTAGTATCGTTCATGGGGAAGAATATTGAGCTGCACGGGGGTGAGAAAGAAACATTTAAGCACATATCAACCCGAACGAAGGTGAGTGAGAAAGAAAGATATTCTAAAAATCTGAGATATTACCGTTCCTGCTAAAAGAAGTGAAAAAAAAACGAAAGAAGAACACGATTTGTTAATGATTAAAAGAACGTGTAAATAACAGTAGGTATTTATTCTGTGAAACCTATAAATAAAAGATAGAAAATGGAAAAACAAAACTGTCAACTCAATAAAATTAGCAAAATTATTGTTAGAAGAAAGAGTAGGAGAACTAACGACCAACAAATCCTTACAAAAATAGGGTTAATACCCTAAGAAAACTCGTAAAGAAACAACACCCATATATCAAAAGGCTTAAAACATCAAATAAATTAACAGATTCAAACTTCGAAGTTGTTGTTCTTGGTGTTCAGATTTGCTGAGGTTTACATAACCAAACCAAGTTCTTTATCCAACCCACCAAGAATTTCATCAACAGATCTTCTAAGGTTTGTGAGGGGTCCGAGGAGTGTTAAGAGAGAGAGAGAGAGAGATAAAGTGAGGGGATTTCTTTTACTACCACCCACTGTAGCCGTCCTTCTTTAGTTCAGTTGTCCAATAGTGGGTGGGTGACAGATTGAGAAGCTCGAGGTAGAATGCAAATTGAACGTCTTGAGAGATGAAAAGACTCTGCCACGTGGATCCATATTAAACCATTTGATTCAAACTCTCACGTTCAATCTTGACCCTTAATTATCTTATTTTTTTATGAACAGTGAAAACACCCTTACTCCTTATTATATATATGTATATATATATATATATATATATATATATATATATATATATATATATATCCGCATTATGTGGTGAGAGCCTAATGAATCCCGACGATCAATATTGCAAGGTAGTAGTGTATCGGGGGAGTTCCTTATTTGGATTTCGCATCACGAGACACCCCACGCCGAACGTAGAGCAAGGCTGGGAATGGCGAGAAGTTTTACCCTTAGTAATCGGGTATGACGATTTTTTGGTGATGGTTGAATGGTTTAGATAGGCAGGCTAGCTTAACTAGGTTGTTTAAAATATATGCGATAGGGGTGCACTATTAGAAGAGGGGTGAGGGGTATCTAATGGGAGTGCGGTAATAATTTAAATATGAGATAAATTCATATATTTTAAATATGGCATTTATGGACCTGCTAAACATTTTTAAAACTCGGGCTCTACCAATTTTCTATATTTTCCCTCTCTTGCTATATATTATATATATATATAGGTGTCCAGACACAAGGACGCTGGATGATGATCCTTTCAAGTCAGACGTTGCTGCAGCAACAGTGGATGCATGAAGGTTTATTTTTAGATGCTTATATTCTTGTGATCTAGATAGGAAGCATTGTAGTAACATTCTGGACGAAAGCCCAATTCTACTTCTTTATTCTTTTACCGCCTTTTAGCTCGGCATTCGATTTGGTTTTATAATATTGAGACGAGTGTTTGGTTATTTTATTTCATTTAAGTTTCATATATATAAACTGCGTGAATGTTTTATTTGAATCGTTTGATTAAAAAGATTAGTTAAATAAAATTTTGACGGCAGCCTAATAGGTTATTTGTAATTAAATTGGTTTTCGACAGAGATGCTAGGAACGAACCATATGAGACGCCTGTTTTAATTTGGTACCAGATTGATCGCTCGATATTTTATTAGGCGGGGTGTCACAATAATATTATACCACTTAATCAATCCATTTTCCAATATTTGCAAATCATACCCCGAACTCCATAACATTCAGATATGACCTTGGATCATTGCACTGCAGAAACCGACGTGACCCACATATCAGGCCCAACAATATTTTAACAGTTTTCGGGCCATGAAGTCTGACTTTGGGTTTTTCTCGAAGCTTTGACTTTGACGTTCTTTCAATTTTGAACTTGGCATGATCATAATTTATGTATTTAAGATCAGATTGACACTTCATTGTATTCTAGGTGTTCCTCGATTCGAGTCCTATAACTTTCGTGAATTGCCTGAGTCCAAAATTGGTCATTTAAATTTATAATTTTGTCCATAATGGTCGTAAGTGACAATTTCTTGTCCAAACTACTTCCAGACCTCACCGCTAGTATCGCAAAACCCAATAGATGCTCAAAATAAACCTTGTACATGTGATTAATGATGAATATTTGAAGTCACTAGTATAAAATGCGAGTTTAATGAGCATGGGATTTTAAAATTGCACTATTAACTCGGAATATGTTTAATCTTGTAGTTTTCTTCTAAATAAAAAAAAAATGCCTCTAAAGGCTTGAAAAGGTTAGTTTAGGATCCCCGAGTTTATAAATTTTAAACTCAATTAAAATATGATTTCCTTTTATATATATGTTCAAGATGCGGAAGCTTAAAATCAAGATGGTGATGGTTCAACTTAAATACAAATTTCAAATTCTAATTTTCTTAAAATAAAATCGAGTGAAATTAAACAAAACACACACACGAATTAATTTCACTTAAACCAATGTTAATTAAATCATCCAAGCCCTAGAATTTGCCTAAATCATGATAAGTCATATTTCAAAGTTAGGCCAAACCAATTTTAGTATGAGACATGAATTAAACAAACTTTACCCAATATTTAATTTAAGTCCTAATTAAATTGTGTGTGATAATTAAACCAAATTTTATCTTGAATTATTCTATGCATGCGTTCTGAATTATTGTGCAAGATAAAATATACCCAATCACACTACGCCGCGATGTACGAGGAAAAACCCAAGACGGGAAACAACCTCAGACGGCCCTAGCCACAAATCCACTAGATACGGAATTACAAGTACAAGACATATAGACTTACAACGCACGACTCGATCCCTCTCAAGCCTCGACGCTTCTTCTTGTAGAAACCTCTTCCTAGCGAATAACCTTGGAACACTACCGCGGTATCGGAATCCACCGATAGGACGTTATATGGTCACCGTTACCCGAGCAAGGAGCCTTTCTCCAAGTGGGTAGAATCGCAACAAAACGTCTTCTTCTTTGATGGATGTAGAAGCAAACCAAAACTTGTCTTTGAAACGGAAGAGATAAACCGGTGCCAAACACCAAGCAATTGATATGTATATATGTGAAGTTGGATAAACCATATGGGTGTAAACTAGAGTGTTAAGTGGATTTCTCTTTGAAAAATTAGCACTCAAAACACGAACATTTTCCTTAAAATAATTTTCTCTCAAACTCTCTCTAAGAGATGAAAATGGAATGGAAAAGTTAAGTTGGAAAATGTGATTCCCACACATATTAAAATCTGAAAAAGTTGGTTAAAAACCAAGTGGGGAAGTCGGTGCAAAACTGCCAAAAAACTGCCAAAAACTGTTCCCGCATGGAATTCTCGTTCGAACGACATTTCGTTCGAACGAAATCTCGTTCGAACGAGTCTTCTAACGACGCTCCAGTATGGAGTCGTTAGAACCTCGTTGGAAATCTCGTTTGAACGAACAATCTCGTTCGAACGATATTTCGAACGACGGACCAGTATACCTTAGTGGGAACTCGTTGGCAAACTCGTTCGAACGACATCTGGTTCGAATGAAAAACTCCATCGAACGACATATCGAACGACTTCCAGAAAGTTTATAAAATTCGATTTTGGCCCAGAAACTTTTATATACTTTAAATTAAAGTTCTAATAATTCTTTCTGAAATTAAAACACACTTTTAATAAAACCTAACACCCATTAAACATTGTTCCAAGCTTCTATATATATATATATATATATATATATATATATATATATATATATATATATATATAATTGCATTCATACCTTGGGAGCATGGAATCATAGTTGATGACGTAGAAATGAGGCATGCAAACCCGCACATTTGATAAGCTTTATACTCTTTGCTGCTACGTCTTCAACAAACACTTCATAGGCTTGAGAGTATTACAATTACATACTATCCTATGAATAAATGTTTTTGTCCGGAATTGAGCCAACACTATACATGGACTCAATTGGAAATTTGTGTCCTTACAAATTCCCCCTTTGGCTATTCCGGGACAAAAACCAAACAAAAAGCCTAAAGGGCCGTCAAGCTCTACTAGACTCAAAACATAACCCACTCATAACTTGACTCAACCCAAGGATTAAAAGCTTTGCCATTTAAAGATGCCGCTTTAGAAGAATACCTGCACCCTTAAGGAAACTCATCAAATGCATAGGGAATATCAAAATATTAAATGCAATTAATTAATTACTCCCCCTAAATTAATTCTCCCCTTTATCAAACAAATGACATACTTAGAAAGACGTCTCCCCTTAAGATAAATCTCCCCCAAACTAAGATACGATAATAATAGGATTAGATACCATTTCTCCCCCTATCATTTCTCCCCCTTTTTGTTTAGGAATAGGCAAAGGATAAAGAACTAATAAACAGCATGTTGAAGCTCAAAGTGATAAGACATGAAAGCATATGGGCAATAAAAGCAAGGCAAAGACTAAACAAAAAAAATATCAAATAGATGCATACATAATATATATCAAAGAGACTTAAGTAAACATATATAGATATAAACACACAAATGACACACACAACATATAATAAGAGTCTTTCACACTCGTATGGCAAAAATGTGTCATATGGAAATGGAAGTGCTGGGGTGTGAACTAATAACAATTAAATTTAGACCCGATCACTTTATAAACGTTCACGGAGTTCTCATTTGATTGCAAACTTCATCACATTTAAATATAACCTTGTGTGACAATATAGATTGAACTCAATGAACAAACATACACAGTGCATACAAGCCTAGCATTTTGATGATTCTACAAACCAATAGAGTCATGTCATGAAATACGCAACTAGGATAAACGGACATTGTGCAAACCATTGATATACCATCCAATCTCCATCAATATGCATTTATATTAATTTTGAATGAATATATCAATCAAACATAGGCCTTGGCAATGTATTTTCTTTTTAATGCCATATATTCTGTTTTTAGGCCTTTGGACCACGTATTTCTTTTAGGCCATTCAAAACGGTGGCTTACAATCGTAAAGGATCACTTAGTCCTTTCGGAGCCCTTCCCCGTGCACATTTATATTTATCATGTTTTCATTTTTCACACAAATCTCACATGCAACGGAATTTGACATGCACTAGTCCTCCTAAGTTACAAATATGTAGATGACAAGATTGGTAGAGAACACTTCACATAGCTCAAATATACATATGAAGTTTAAAATTTCAAAAGAGCTCGTGCATATGTGTATAGAGGCATATAAGAATAGAATCCATTTGAACAACACAAAATCCAACTACTCCATAAAATATGGTAAAGAACATAATAAGGATTGACAATCTAAACCAAAAGTTCTAGCCACATGGGAGCGTAAAAGATGGGATTCAAACACAAGTATATGCCACTTAAAGTGTGTCAAACAAAAATACACACAAAAAAATCTTTTTGAGTTTTGAATTTTTTAGCCAAAAATAACAATATATACTCAAAAGACAAACAAAAAATCATTTGAATTTTTCATTAAGCTTATATTACCAAGAGATAAAATCCTAATGATAAACAAATATCATTTTGTATTTTTCATTTAATGCAAACAAAATGAAGGAAATATAATACAAAAGATAAACAAGAATCATAATTCTAGCATGTGATAAGCATGGTGCATAGACTAGAAAATGATTAAACAAGCATACATTTAGCATGTGAATATAGCATGAAGTACAAACACTAAAGTATGCAAACACTAAAACATTCATCCTTTAGATTTAGCAAGGGAGGAAGCATGTGAAAGTAAATGAGAATAAAAAACCCTATTTTGCAAGGCAACCAAATCGGATTTCCTAACCCAAATTAATGAAGAATGACTATCTTGGGGTGTAGGAACTTTAGCTACCGTGGTTACTTTACTATGGGATTTTCTAGGAATTCGTTTAAGATCAAAACAAAATTTCCTAAGATGACCTTTTCGACCACAATGGGTACAAGTAAAAACATGTCGAAAAGATTTACCTAAGGAGTGATCTTTAAATGCATTCCTAGTAGGTTCTCCTAAAACATTGGTTTTGGCTTTAGGGATAAATTCATTACAAGAATTGAAGCCTAAACCACAAGTGTCATTTTTAATTTGGACCGTTCCTAAGATTTTGTCTAGTTTTTCCGAACGACACTCCAAATCAAATTTGACATTACTAGAGTCTTTTAATTTATTTTGCAATTCTAAAATGTTAGACTCTAATAAAATATTTCGCTCTTCTAAAGCAAGAAGTTCCTTTTTTAATGATTCCATTAAACCCCTAAGGCTATCTCTCTATCCTTCTATATATTCAAGCTTCTCTCGAAGATTCCTCTCACGTGTCCTAAGGTCTTTTATTAAATTATTTTCATCCACGACCTTGACACTCTCTTTTAAACTAGCTTCTACCTTCAAATTAGCTCTTTTCAATTTAATAGATTCTTTATAAAGTTCTTGAAAAGCATTTTGAAGTTCACTCACATTAACCTCTTCTTCATTTTCACTCTCTCTTTCTTCTCCACTCTCATTATCATAAAAAACACGAGAATCATAAACAATGACCTTGGAAGTGTCATGTGTTAAGGTTTCATCAATCGATGATTTCTCACTATCACTCACATGACTAGCCATAAAAGCCACAAAGTTTTTCTTAGTGGGGGAATCGGGCTTCTCTTCCGTATCACTATCACTAAGGGTCGCATTATATGAAATGGGTCGCTTACCCTCTTTCCTTAGTTTAGTGGGGCAGTCATAAGCCTTATGGACATAACCTTCACAACCAAAACACTTATTGGACTCGTCCCTATCTAAATTTTCATTACTAGGTTTAGGGATCTTTTCGGCTTTAGGAATCTTCTTGGCTTTAGAAATCTTCTCACTTTTGTCATGCTTAGAAGATTCAAATTTCTTAAAATCATTTTTAAATTTATCTTTGTTAATTTTAAGAAATTTTCTAAATTTACGTGCAAACAAAGCCATGTCTTCCGAGTCACTATCACTCTCGCTCTCTACTACTTGTTTGACCTCTTTTCGGGCTTTTAAAGCAACGCCCTTTTCGATTTTATTTTCATTTTTAGAGGGAAACATATCTAGTTCATAGGTTTGTAAATCACCTACAAGCTCTTCTAATTTTATAGAGGCTAAAGTGGGTAAAGAATTTAAAACGGTCGCCTTTGGAATAAATCTATCGGGTAGGGACCTTAAAATTTTCTTTACAACACGATCGTCAGGTATTTTCTCTCCCAAGTTAAAAGATGAATTAACAATATCAGAAAGTCTAGCATAAAATTCATCAAACGTTTCTTTTTAATTCATTTTGATAGTTTCAAATTGAGTGGTGAGGTTTTGGAGTTTTGAAGCTTTAACGACACTAGTTCCTTCATGAGTTAATTGTAAAATATCTCAAGCTTCTTTAGCGGTTTCACATGTCATAATACGTCGGAATTCATTTGGTGTGACAGCGCTAAATAAGGCATTTAAACCACGGGAATTGAAATTAGCAAGTTTATACTCATTTTTCGGTCCATCTATCGGCGGGTTTGGGAACACGTTCATTTTCAACTAAATAGGTTGGTGGGGACCACCCGTTAACAACACACATCCAAACTCTCTCGTCGATAGACTTTAGTGCCGATCTCATACACTCTTTCCAATACGCGTAGTTTGAACCATAAAAAATAGGAAATTTAGAAAATGGGGAAAAATCCATTTTAGCCAAAAATAATTTAAGGATCTTTAACGAAATAATTTATTGTTTCTGGCTCTGATACCAATTTGAAAAGGTTAGTTTAGGATCCCCGAGTTTATAAATTTTAAACTCAATTAAAATATGATTTCCTTTTATATATATGTTCAAGATGCGGAAGCTTAAAATCAAGATGGTGATGGTTCAACTTAAATACAAAATTCCAAATTCTAATTTTCTTAAAATAAAATCGAGTGAAATTAAACAAAACACACACACGAATTAATTTCACTTAAACCAATGTTAATTAAATCATCCAAGCCCTAGAATTTGCCTAAATCATGATTATTCATATTTCAAAGTTAGGCCAAACCAATTTTAGTATGAGACATGAATTAAACAAACTTTACCCAATATTTAATTTAAGTCCTAATTAAATTGTGTGTGATAATTAAACCAAATTTTATCTTGAATTATTCTATGCATGCATTCTAAATTATTGTGCAAGATAAAATAAACCAATCACACTACGCCGCGATGTACGAGGAAAAACCCATGACGGGAAACAACCTCGGACGGCCCTAGCCACAAATCCACTAGATACGGAATTACATGTACAAGACAGATAGACTTACAACGCACGACTCGATCCCTCTCAAGCCTCGAAGCTTCTTCTTGTAGAAACCTCTTCCTAGCGAATAACCTTGGAACACTACCGCGGTCTCGGAATCCACTGATAGGACTTTATATGGTCACCGTCACCCGAGCAAGGAGCCTTTCTCCAAGTGCGTAGAATCGCAACAAAACGTCTTCTTCTTTGATGGATGTAGAAGCAAACCAAAACTTCTCTTTGAAACGGAAGAGATAAATCGGTGCCAAACTCCAAGCAATTGATATGTATATATGTGAACTTGGATAAACAATATGGGTGTAAACTAGAGTGTTAAGTGGATTTCTCTTTGAAAAATTAGCACTCAAAACATGAACATTTTCCTTGAAACAATTTGCTCTCAAACTCTCTCTAAGAGATGAAAATGGAATGGAAAAGTTATGTTGTAAAATGTGATTCTCGCACATATTAAAATCTGAAAAAGTTGGTTAAAAACCAAGTGGGGAAGTGGGTGCAAAACTTCCAAAAAACTGCCAAAAACTGTTCCTGCCTGGCATTCTCGTTCGAACGAAATCTCGTTCGACGCTCCAGTGTGGAGTCGTTAGAACCTCGTTGGAAATCTCGTTAGAACGAACAATCTCGTTTGAACGATATTTCGAACGATGGACCAGTATACCTTAGTGGGAACTCGTTGGCAAACTCGTTCGAACGACATATCGAACGACTTCCAGAAAGTTTATAAAATTTGATTTTGGCCCAGAAACTTTTATATACTTTAAATTAAAGTTCTAATAAATTCTTTCTGAAATTAAAACACACTTTTAATAAAACCTAACACCCATTAAACATTGTTCTAAGCTCCTATATATATATATAATTGCATTCATACCTTGGGAGCATGGAACCATAGTTGATGACGGAGAAACGAGGCACGCAAACCGACACATTTGATGAAGCTTTATACTCTTTGCTGCTACGTCTTCAACAAACACTTCATAGGCTTGAGAGCATTACAATTACATACTATCCTATGAATAAATGTTTTTGTCCGGAATTGAGCCAACACTATACATGGACTCAATTGAAAATTTGTGTCCTTACAGGGCTCATTATTTATGATGCAACTGGCCTAATAAGTCCCAGATTTGAGTATAAATTATAATAAATAATGCACTCACTAGTTGGAACCTGTTCTAACGAGGTAACATACCTCGTTCGAATGACTTACCAAGTTTGTTCTAACAACCTCACGAAAAAAATATTTTTCTTCTAAAAAATATTAAAAAGTATAAAATAGTTTAAAAACATTAAAAACAAATTTGTAAAATTCTAGCATCCAAAATATATCACCTCTAAGGATAAAAATAAATAGGCATTCATATCTGAGATATCCTCGGAAAATGAAGACGAAAAATGAACATGAAACATGGTATCTTGATATAGATCTTCTAACATGTCTGCTACGTCTTCAAGAAGCCAAATTATAGGTTCAAAAGGTCAATACATTCAACTCCTAACCTATGACTCAAGTATTTTTTCCAAACACAAAATAAAGCCAAAATATATACAAATTGACTTTGTTGAAATTTTTTCCTTACATGTATAAATATATAATACTGTATAAATCGTTAATGTACACTCAAACTAAAATTTATGTCTTGTCACTTCGTGTTGTGTCTCTTGTGTAACGAAAAAATTCTTTATGTGTCATATTTTAATCGGGTCATGTTCGTATTGGTAATTTTTTGTGTGTCGTGTCATGTTTGAATTATATTCTATTCATTTTGATTAAAAAAATTATGTCATGTTGGCTAGACAAAAATTGTGCCATGGCGTGTTTATTTTTTGTAGAAAAGACGTGTGTTGTGTCGTTCTGGTAAAACAATAGGAATGTGTGGTGCTGATTTTATTTGGGTCAGATTCATGTTGGGTAACAAAATTAAAGTTTCTTGTGATAATTAATTGGGTCATGCTTGTATTGGTAAAATAAGATTTCATATGATGTTGTGGTTTAATTAGTTGTTGGTCTTTGGTAAGCAAAAATAAAAGAATTCATATTTTGTCGCTATATTGAAGAAATGATAGATTTTTTGTTTTGGCTCTTTGATAAAAAAATGATTTCATTCTGTTACTTTTATTTGAGTCACATTCGTGTTATGTCATAATTTTTTTTGTATCATGTGACATTTTAATTGGGTCATGTTCATGTCGGTTCAAAATAAGACTCCAGGGTGTGTAGCTCTGGTTAAAAAAATGTATTATTCCTCTTTTATCTTGGTGAGTGTTATACCATAAATATGGGATTGCTCCTCTACCAAACAGAAGAGGAAAACTATACTTGTATATAAGTGAGGATGGGGTCGACCTTAGCTAGTAACTTGGTCGAAACTAAGTAGAGGTCGGATATGTTTGCCCCGTTAGTTAACAGTTTCAACAGTTTTAGTTAACTCTATTATAACAAGCATTTACTGCATGATTGGATGACACCAGTTATATTTATTGAACGTGCATATAGAGAATGCAAATATTCTCCTCCGTGTGACAATAACTAACTTGTGATGATTCTCTCACCATGCATGTAAAACGTGTACTCACTTAACCTATAAAGGTGTGCCAATTGAGACTTTTTATTCTCTCTCCTCAATAAGCCCATAAATAGCACACATCACCAAAATTTGGAAAGATTTGTGTTTTTACTTACTATTATGCTTCCCAATTCTAGAGAACTTAAGAGCTTCATATGTTTACTTATCTATGACTTTTTCCTTGTAAATTAATACAATCGAGACTGAACTCGTGGATATAGGCACCATTTTGGGCCAAACAATGGAAATATGGTTCTTATTCTATTTTTATCATCTACCTATTAGTTTAACTGGTATTGGTATTTCAGTAGTTTTAAATCTATTATCTATTATTTTATGGTAATTAGTATATTTTACCTAAGACTGTCAATATATAAATTTTATATGAAAACAGAATGGTGCCCCTTGTAGGAAATCAGTTTGCCATTATCGCTTTCCACTTTTTTCATTTGACGGGGCTCAAGGATACCCAATTTTATTAAACTATTGAATCGTGACCCAATTCAGCTTCATTTAATAGGGTTTAAGCTCTCTTATAAGTAATTTTTGTTTAATTCATAGTGTTTCCTTGAATTATCATTTAGATATCCATATTTCTTCTTTTCATTTGCATTTTTTTCAATTTAATTTCATCCTTGTTGTGATGATCTTTTTTTCACATAAATTCTGCTGAGAGTGGTTGAAAATCTTGAAGGCAATAGGGATGAAGAAGGGATTCCACCCTCTATGCTAGTCAGTTAAGGAGATTTTTGGGGAATCTTATAGAACTGGGCAAGGAGTTAAGAGGCTATGAAGGAAAACGTGAAGTAGTTAACATAAAGCATACTATTTGGGCAAAATGGGCTAAAAATGAACCCGATTATCCCAATAGTTAGGGGAAACTAAATTTGAAGGCATAAAATGCCACCTTCGGACCCATACATGAATATAAGATAGGCGCACTATAAGAGAGTAGTGGAAACCTCTAAAAGTTTTAATTTGGGTTCATGTGGTGAAGGGAGTAGGTCTAGAAGGATAGAATCGGATCGAAGTGATTGATCATACAAACTATGGGCAATGTCCACCATTTAATCAATTGGGTATGGTGATGATTAAACTTAACTAGTGGAACATCCTAGTGTGTGGGATAGGCTGAGAAGAGCCTCTGATTTTAATGGATAGAACCCACAGGCAACCTAAGAACATCTACGAAAAGAGCCTAAATTCATAAAGATAAATATTAGAGATAAGAGACTAGGAGGATTACATTCTCGGCCAGGTACTAGATCACTTTAAGGAAATAAAATGTCTCAATTAAGATCCATAAACGAGGAAACATGACTCTCATGGTCGATCAGGAGAAGGATAAACCCTAGAATGGGTAATTCAATGTTTAGAGAATCATTTTGGAGATCTAATAAAGATAAACAACCACTTTCATAGGGGATACATTTAAGGATCATCTATCACGATATTTGTAGTGTGTTATCCTACACTTTTTAAGTTCAAACCTCCTATCTAAACACACACACACACACACACACACACACACACATATATATATATATATATATATATATATATATATATATATATATGATGGAAATTATATCCAATACTTGATGTGGAGAAGCACCAGGCTGCCTTAGACATTTACTCCATATAAGACTAGATGAGGTGTTGGGATTTTTCTACTACTCTAGCTAGATCGACCCAAAGTTGGTATAATGGGCTTCCTAGGGGACACATTTCCATCATCAAATAGCTAGTCAATTTGTTTGTAACCAAATTTTTCTTTGCCACAAAGCTCGGGAAAAAAGGGTGGCTCACTTACTAAGAGTCCACCAAAATGAGGATGAAATGACAAGAGAGTACATTACCTGATTCAACACACGAAAGTTAGAGATGATAGGCTATGACGAGAAGATTGCAATTACTGCTATTATAACATGTTTATTACCCAAAAATTTCTACTGGGCATTAATGAAAGAACTATTAAAAATAATAGCCGAGTTGTTGGCCAAAGTAGTAAAGATAGTGAATAGGGAATAGGGAATAGAAGTTAAGGAGTAAAGTCATATGATGTCAAATCTTGGTGGGAGTTTGGACAAAAAGACAAGTCCAAGGAGCTAAAAAATCTAAAGACGAAAAAATTTGATGAGTACACACCACTCATGTAGGTGTTAATCACATCCTCAATAATATCCTAGGAAGTAAAAAGCTCAGGTGGCTGGAGAAGTTGAAAACACCTCTTGGCGAGAGAGATAAAAGAAAGTCTTGTAAATTCCATGATGATCGTGGACATAATATCGATAAGGGATAGCCTTAAGAATGAGATTACAACCTCAATCCTAAGAGTGAAGATCACGAAATATAGGGTTAAATCTAATTGAGAACCCAAACCCAGAGATGATAAATGATTCCTTGTGAGGGTAAGAATAATAAGAATTGAGGCTGATACGAGGAATCAGATGACAGAACTCATCTTGATCTCCCCAAGAAGCCCAAACATCCACTAGATAATGTTGGTATGATTTCCTTTGGTCGTTACTTAATTATTAGGGGAGATGCTCGTGGAAGAGATGAACGAGTATAGAGAAAGGTATACCTAAATGAGGTGAAATATTATGCAATGTCAATGAAGTGAGCATGGATGAAAAGATGAAGACATGACCTCGCAAGGTAAATAAAGATTGCTTAATAGTTGGATTTTCTAGGTATGATCTATCTAGATTATTATATCCACTTGATGACCATGTGATTGTCACCATGATGGTTCATGAGAGGGAAGTTGTAAGAATCCTGGTAGACAATGGTAGTTCTACATACATGATATTTTATTACTGTTTCAAGAGACTTAAGTTGGAAGATAAAAAAATGCAGGCGTGCTACCGCTCGCTTATTGGTTTCTGACCGGAGAAGGTGTGGCCTCTTCGAACAATCGATCTAGAAGTCATTGTCAAAATGTAGACGACATGTTGACTATAGATGTTTCATTTTTTTTATCTTAGACAAGAATGCAGCCTAAAGAAGTCTCTTTCACTGTCCATAAATTCTTCAAGTTCTTAACGCATAATGGAGTTGGAGTTGTGAAAGGAAACCAAGTAGAAACACGAGAATGTTACTACACATCAACTAAGTAGGAAATAGAAAAAATCTGACTAAAACATGTCATTTCGAGGCATTAAATTCTCAAGATGAAAATAAGTTGGTCACAGGAGAAGCTATGGAGAAAAGTACCCAAAAATGACAACCCAAATCAGCACATCCCTTGATCATGTTTTAATGAAACAACTTGTCGACTTCCTTAAAAACAAGAAGAATATGCTTTCATGGAGTCATGAGGACAAGACTATAATATATCCATATGGTCTTTGCCACGAGCTCAGCATTATGAAAGATGTGAAGCCCATCAAACATAAGCATTAGGTGTACTCAAAATAGAAGAACATGTGAGAAGCAAGGCCGTACGGTTTACTCATATCTTAATACAAACACTTAAATCCACTTTTTAGAAAATTTTATCTTAATTTAATTTAGTAAATCACGCAATAAAATTATGTAGCCAACTTCTAAACTAAATGCACAAAAGAAGAATTTGAGGAAAAATCTATTTCGGACAAAACCTTTAATTTCATCACTGCTATAGAGTTTAAGAGAATCGATGACTTCGAGACTACTTAGATATCCACTAAGTATAATGTACAGGTATTAAAATCTTCAACAAATACGTCATAATCCATTGCCATCCGCAAAAACAAATTCTAACATCGGTATCCACATGTTAGCCTCAAGAATCTTCAATTCCTTTCTTTTTCAACAATAGAGCCTTAAGTATACAATTTAATTGTACAAAAAATATCTATAAGGGTTTTTAAAATTAGAATGTGTTCTTCTTGATTTGAAAAGGCTAGCCTTAAATATCCAAGGTGTTTGGATGAAAAAAGAATAGAGTTTAATCATAAAAAGAACTTTAAAATGGCTTCAAGAAAAGTCTAATCTAGTATCTCTATGGAAAGTTATTGCAAAGAGATAGGGATTAGAGACATGGAAATATGTGTTTAACAAAAACAAAAACATGTGTGCTCGTCCGAACGAATTTCCATCTCGTTCGAATGATGTACCCTTTTTAATTTAATTATGCTTCCAATGAAACAACAAACGATACTCCTGAACATACCTAAAAGGCGATGTTTCAGATCTCGTTCAAATATAGGAATCTTTTTCCAAGGAAACTACACAACTCAGTTGAAAGATATATCCATCTCATTCTAAAGAGTTAGATAGATTTCAAAAATTCTTTTGAAAATCATTTAAAAATTTTTTGAAAACTTTTCAATGCAAAATATTTTTAAAATAGCCCCTCGATAATTAAACTATATACTAAACTACTTTATAACTCTTCTGAATAATGTTGTGATGAACGATATTCAATTTTCCAAATGTCATTAACTTCTTCTCTTCAAATACATGAAGGTTGTCGTTAAGGTGAAATATGGTGTCATGGGATCAGCCTTATTAAAACGAAAATAAGCAGTTATAAATTTGCCTCTTAGAATATGGCTATTTAGGAATAAGTGGAAAAATGTAAGAAAGTAAACTTAATTGAAGATGTAAAATTTACTGATTGGTTCTTAAATGTCATGATGGTCCCAGAGAAGAATGATAAATAGTGCATGTGAGTTAATTTTTCTGCCTTGAATAGGGCCTGCCCAAAAGATCACTCTTTACTACGCCAAATCGAGCAATTGGTTGATGCCATAATTTGGCATGAGATGCTCCGCTTCATTGATGCCTAATCACGGTATAAGCATATAAAACTGAAGGCATGGGATCGAGAAAATACCTCGTTCCTCACCAAATATGGTAAGTTTTGCTACGATGTCATGAACTTCGGGATTAAAAATTTAGGAGCTACGTACCAAAGGCTAGTCAACAAGGTTTTCAAAGAGAAATTTGGGAAGATAGTCGAAGTTTATATGGATGACATGCTGATAAAAAAAGGAAGGAAACTGATCACATTCATAACCTTAGCCAAAATTTTAACGAACTGGAAAAGTACCATATAATGTTAAATCCTTTGAAGTGTGTCTTCAGAGTAAGAGCAAAAAAAATTCTCAATTTTAATGTTACTCAGAGGGGTATAGAGGCTAACCCATAGAAGATCCAAGAATTGATCAATATTCTAGCCTCCAAAAAGAAAGAAGCATATTAAAATTCTAACATATCAAGTAGATGCTTGTCCTGTAAACTCCATTAAACAAAATTGAGGTATGTTGTGGAAGGTGAAATTCTCTTTAAAAGAGGATTTTTTTGTCCTTATTGAGATATTTTCATCTAGCTAAGGTCCTCAACCAACTTAAAAAGGTTCATGAAGGATCATATGGTATTTAGTAGGGAGGCCACTAGTGAAGAGTGTGTCTACCTAGGGCTACTAATAGCTAACTATGGATGAGGACTAAGAAAACTATGCTAGGAAGTGCAACAAGTGCAAAATATAGGCAGTCATTCATAAGAAACCTTAGATGGTTTTAACATCGATCACATCCCCTTAGAATTTTTGTCATGTGTGGAATAGACCTGGTAGACGCACTATTGATGACGAATGACAGATTCAGGTACCTAGTTATAGCCATGGTCTACTTTATGAAGTGGGTTAAGGCACAACCACTGGTGGAGATAACATACACAAAGGTCTTCTATTTTATATGTATGAACATTATTTGTCAATATGGGATGCACTGTGCATTCATTACTAATCATGAAACACAGTTTGATAATAACTTATTCAATATTTAATGCAACTGATCTAATATGAAGAAGTTGTATCACGTATCTACTTATCCTTAATGCAATTGAAAGATCGAGGTCACCATCAAGACCATAATTGACGGGATGAAGAACAGGTTGGACAATGCTAACGTTAACTGGATCAATGAGTTACATATTATGCTATGGTCTTATAGGACATCTCTAAGTACGGTCATGTTTGAAACCCCTTACTGATGTAAAAACCTAGACTTGATCTAATTTTATGGTCATAGATAACATATGTAATGGTAAATAAAGATAAAGAATTTTTAAAGTCGTTCAGCTATGTAAGAAAGCCTACGTTCACTATTGTTTTATTGATCTCAAAGTCTACAAAAATCTAGGTACTCTTGTACATAAGAATAAAACATAATTTGTTTGACCGTGCCCTTGATGAAAGGTATGCAACGTATTTATACTGACCCGGAGGTTAAGGGTCGAAATGTCAAGGGATGGAATGCTTTTATATAATTAAGCATTTACATCCTTACATAATGAACGTGGCGATTGGTTGTATAAACCACATGTAGTATGACCCTTAGTATAATTATGCTTCATTAGTCTTATTGGTCGGCCTTCTTTGTGGTGGTCGGCATTCTTCATACTGGTCGGTAGATGTATTATCTGCTGATTAAGATTTTGTCCATGTAGGAGGACACGTGTTCACTTCTGATTAGTCCACGCAGTTGGATAATTTTTGGCATCATAAGCCCCAAATGTTCCATACTTAATGCTTGCATGAAAGTGTGGATTATTTGATTTTGGAAGTCGATCGGAGTATTTTCATGATGCTTGATTGTTTGCCAACCTCCCACACTTATAAATTTCATTGCTAATGTTTAAAAATGGAATTTTTGTAAATAATTTGAATTTTAGCGAACCGCCAAAGGGTAAATGTGTATTTTTATCCTTCTGATTTACGAAGTCATCGAAATGTTAATCATTGGTACATTAGTGATTATGTTTGATATTTTTGAGGCAACCTATAAAAGACGGGAGGCTTTTACAGATTTTGCCTTACCCCAAATTTTCAAATTGTAGCATCCATCTCTGAGTTTATATGTGATCGTTTGCCATCATTCCTCATTTATTTTGATAGTTCTTGCTGAATCTTTAATCTTTTGTAAGAATACTTTCTTTTTCTTTATTTTTCCTCATTTCCTTTTTTCTGAACCATTGTTTATATAGTTGATAATGATTCTCTAGAGGAATTTATGGAATAATATAAACTTCCCTCTTGGATCGATTTAGAAGTCCCCATAGCCCTTTAGACGTGTATTCATTGGATGAAGGACATTGGATCCTGACTTTGTTTATAGTAGAGTGTGGTTTTTCATTTCCACCAAACCTTTTTATTCTTCATTTTTGCCAATATCTTAATGTTGTTCCAGCATGAGTGGCTCCCAAAACCCAGAGAATTATCAATGGTGTAAACAGATTGAATGAAATCTATGGGACCCATATTGGAATTCCAGAGATTATGTTCTATTAAAAATGGGTAGTTGCAGGGGAGAATACATATTATTTAAAAATCAGAGCGGCCAATAAGGCTTTAGTGTCGAATTATCCTGACTCCGACAAAGATTATTGGAGTCATTCTTTAATATTTAAGCACTGAAAACATGCCCCATTTGAGGGTGGAGTGTCTTATTAGGGTTTTAGGTGCCCTGAATCTGGGAATGGGATAGGTTGTTATTTTAATTTTTTTTCCTTATTTACTTATCTCCTTTCTGATGTGTACTAAGTGTTATTGCTTATTACTTTGTTGTAAAAGATTATAAGAGAAAGTTCCCCAAGCCTGTTGACGTAAATTTAGAGGAGCTAAAATATTGTGAGGTATTATTCAGAGAACAACAGAAGATCATCCCCGATCAGCTTTTGTGTTACCAGATTATAAAACTTCCATCACTTATTTTTTAGCTCAGCCAACAACTAATGTGCCTTTAATCATAATTTATTAGGAAAGATATCCAGTGTCCACTTCCTTGTCCACTAAATCTACCAGTGTTGGTGCTGAAGTAGGCACATCTTTTTCCTTTGATTCTGACAGTCCCCTTTCTTTATACATGGGCAAGAGGTAAATTTTCAAATTTTGGTGGATGGCTCTATATCTGGTGCCAAAAAAACAATTGATACTTCTATCCAGAAGAAGAAGGATGAGGCTAATAAGAATCTCCCAGTCCCTAAAGGGGATGAGTCTCTTTTCAAGAGGCTAAGGAAAGGTCCTACTGACAAGTAGGTTGAGAAGATCATTGATACTGACCAATGGGGATTGGTTGATAAAGTCTCATCTAGAAACTTTAATCCTAGCTTGACTAGGAAGTTGATTAAGTCTTGGACTTTACCACACCACTGAGCTATTGACGCCTCAATGTCCCAATCATAATTTTCATTAAGAGATACTCAAAGATTGGCCTTGGTAAATTTTTGTATTTGAAGTCGGTCGTATACTGTTTATGTCATCTTTTATTTATACTGAACTGGATTTTTTTTTGTTGTTCTTAATTGCTAACAACAAAGTGGTGGAGAAGGATGATCATCTACGTTCTTCTTCGAGAGAAGTAGAGGAGGCCTTTGAAGGTCTTAAGAAATCTGTAATAGAATCCAAACAATCTTTGGAGTTAGAGAAAAATTCTTGGGATGAGAAGATCAAGACTACTAAAAAGCTCGATAAAATGCTGAGAAAACTTTAACTGTGGCTTTTTTTACCTCTTCTCATGCTGAGCGCAGGGCAAAGGTTGTTGAAGAGAAGGCGATCAACTTGTCTGCTGACCGTATTACTGAGAAGGCTAAGAGAAAGAAGACCAATGAATAATCCTTCAATAAGTGTTGGGATAAAGACATCTTTGCTACCTCTACTCATATTAGTTATGCAAAGAAAGTGTTGGCAGGAAGCTTTGAAGGAAGTTAGCACTGCTGTGGATTCTGATTTTTTTTCCTAAACATAACCCAGGATCTCCCCCAAACCTTTATGATAAAATTGAGGATGATGATAGTTTGGGGGAATCCTCTTTGTATATTGACTCTACTACCCCTTCTTCAGACCAAGAAAATACTTCAGCTATCATTTTTGTCGAGATAGATATCCCTGATATGGATAAGGATATGAAGAAGGTGTAGATTTTCTCGTCTTTTAATACTTATATTTTTCACCTTTCATGGATATTCTTTCGGTTTGCCCTTAATGTATTTGTAATGTTCCCTATTTATCAATGAAAGAATTTTTCCTTCAATTCTCATGTCATTTGTTATTGCTCGTTTGTTGCTCTGTCTTATTTTGTTATTGCTGAATTATTACTTTATATGTCTGGTTTATGGCCAATATGGAACCAATTGTCTCCACTGACCCTAACCTACTCAAATTCTACAATAATTTGTTCAAAGTTGGTCACTTGGACTTGACTGATGAAGAATTAATAGACTTACTTGTCGCAAATGCTTCTGATCAGGCAAGGGATGGATATACTTATCTCAAGTTTCTTCTTGATCGGGCTATGGACAATGATGATGCGTACTTTGAGATGATTGAAGATTTATGGGAAGAGCAGAATGAGAGCAAAGCTCTACTACATGATGACTACGAAACCAAGTATAAGGCATTGAGTAAAGGTTAGGTTTTTGACGAGAAACTAGAAAAATATGCTCTGCATAGAGGAAGAAGGAGTTCTTACTGAATCGTGAACTTGATGAATCTAGAGAGATTGTCAAGCTTTTTGAGGATGACAACAATAAACTTCTAAATGAGTTGGAAATTCTTAAAAAGTCTTCTAGTAGTGGTGATGATGAAGGTGCCTCCTTTTTGGACAATGATACTGCTAAGCTTATGGAGGAACTTGAGACTCTTAATAAATCCAACCCTGGAAAATCCTTCAAATAATCAATAATGAGATGACTAATTATTGAGGAGGCCATGACTAAGAAGACCTTAGCTAACCAAGTTTCAAAGCTAAAAGATACGAGTCAGGCTGTTGTTAAGTTGTCTTCACAACAGAAAGCTAGAGACGAAGCTCATGCTGAACAATCTTCCTAATTAAAGGAATTTTTTTTTAATAAAGAGACTTCAGTATCATGTTGAGAGATTAACTTTCCAATTTCACAAGCAACCTCGAGAAGTATTGATGGAAGGCTACAATGAGGCTCTTGACCATGTTGATTATCATCTTGCCCAAAGTCGTAATGAAGGGTACATGTGGGGATGGGCCAATTGTCTAACTTTATTGAAGCATGATCGGGACAACAAACTATGGTATTAGAATGAACCTAGTCTGCTAGATTGTGACAATCCTCCATTCAAGATGGATAAATCATGGACCTTTCCTGACACCATCTCTCAATGTTTAATCACTAAATACTTGAGGGATTATGACCTTCATGACATTCATAAAATAGTTCGTCCTTCATATTTGATTAAGGCCCCAAGCAGTAATAACATGAGAATGTTGGAAGACTTAAACTTTATTAATTCTCCCTAGACATTAGGTGATCCTCCTACTAGGATGGAGAGAGTGAAGTCGACTTCCAAAGTTGAAAAGAAGCATCCAGCTGAATGATTATCTTGCATTTTATAATTCATTTGAATGTAATACCGTTTATATGAGTGAAATATGTTTATTTTTGTTAATTTATGATTATTTTAATCAATCGGTTAACTTATGATTGTAATGACATTGGTCCTACTGATACACTTACATATTTTGATCCAAATTTAGTATTAGTTACTAGTGGTAATGCCATTGATTCTACTAATGCACTTTGATATATTAATCCAAATTTAGCATTAGTTATCACTGGTGACTAAGTGTATGAGGAATGTATGTTTATATTCCAATATCTAAGAATTTTTACATGTCTTCATGCATTTAACTTAGTCGGGTAAGACATGTTAATAACTTCTTTAGTTTTATATGAAGTTTTACACTTCTTGTTCTTGACTTGTTTATACAAAATCATATAAGAGTAATCAACCTCTTATTTTGATATTGTTTTTATGAAGTCATAAAAAAAGTAAATTGTTGTTGCCGACCAAGTGCTAAGGATTGTAATCCTATTTTGACTTGGTCGGATATTAGTTTTTATTTTTTGCCAACTAATTGCTGAGGATTGTAATCATATTTTTACTTGGTCGGAGCTAAAGATAAAAAGTCATCTTTGTTCTAGGGGATGCATATCACCATAATCCGGAAAAAAATTAAAATTAAAGAGACTGAAATCATCATTTTATTGATACTCAAATAAAAGAAAAAGAGATACAATCATGGAAATCCTTGGGATTACTGATAATACCTATGGAGATGCTCGACATTCCACGGATTAGTGAATTCTTCGCGATCCAAAGTCTTTATCCGGTAGGTCCCTGCTCGGATGACACCTGATATGCTATATGGTCCATGCCAGTTGCCTTTAAGTTTGTTATTCTTCTGGATAAATTTCTTAAGAACATAATTTCCCTATTTTAGGTTAGTCTTATAGATCCTTTTATTGTAAAAGTGAGAGATTCTGTGTTGGTAGGCGATATTTCTCAGAGATGCATCTTATCGTACCTCCTCGAACATGTCGAGATCTAATTGCCTCATCATATCACTAATTAGAGAATCAAAATTCAGTACCCTATGGGTTAGTAGGCCGATATCGGCTAGTACTATGGCTTCAGTCCCAAATGCAAGCATGCATGGTGCCTCTCTAGTTGCTATTCTCAGCGTTGTTCTGTAGGCCCAAAGAAAAGAGTGTAGTTCATTAATCTAAGTTTCTTCTTTATCCTATTCAGAAAAGTCTTATTTGTGACTTCTGTTTGACCATTACTTTGAGGATGACCTGGTGCAAAATGCAGTTTCTGGATTTTGGACTGGGCACAATGTGCTTTAAACTCCTCGTTATCGAACAAATCGCCATAATTTGTAATGAAAGCATATGGTAAACCATATCGACAGATTGCATTCTTCCAGAAGAACTGATACACTTATCATAAGGCATATTAACCAATGGCTCTACCGCCACCCATTTGGTGAAATAATCAATAACAATGACTAAATATTTGAACCTGCCTTTGGTGGTCAGCAATAGGTCGACCAAGTCAATTCCCCATATAGCGAATGACCAAGGTGAATTTATTATTGTTAAAATAACATTAGGAGTTTTATGAATGGCAAAGAGTCACTAGCATTCATCACACTTTCTCGCAGAGGCTGTACAATCTACCCTAATAGTTCACCAATAGTATTCCTGAGCGTTGATGTGTTAGAGAAATGATCTTCGATCTTAATGAGCTATATAAGAACCTTCACGCACTACTTTAATCAGATATTTCCCCTCCATTAGATGAACACAACACCACAAGGAGATCATCAATACCCTTGTGTATAAAACTCCTTTGTCTAACACATATCTCGTCGCTTTATACCGAAGATTTTTAGCCTCTTTAGGATCAGGTTCTAGGATTCCATCTTATATACAAACTTTGATGGATCCATTCAGGAAGGTTGTAGATCTACAGTAATGAAACTAACCATCAAGTCTTCATCAATACTCCGATTAGCTAAGATTTGTATTAGGATTGTCCTTTTGAGCTCAATTCTTGTTATTGATGCTAGCCGAGCAAGTGAATTAACTAGGGCATTTTCTATTCTTAGGATGTCTATCTGGACGGTAGGTGATTAGGCACATATTCTTCATATTTATCCCCTTAATTTCAGTATTTTTATTATCCCGTGCAGAGTAAATAGCTTGGATTTATCTCGTATTTATGCTACTAACCACTTTTGGCAAGTGTTTCGTGTTTTGTGTATTTCTCATGTGGTTTATAGGTATTTCATGTAAGTTAGTGCGAAGGAGAACTCAAAATAGTGAAAGAAACCAAGAAATGTGAAGTTCAAGGGCATTTCCGTAATTTTGCATCCTTAGTCCGCAGTTGGGTTTAATTGGAAATTTGAAGAGATTCCAATTACAAGAACATTGGAAAAAATAACACCTCAATCCGAGCTATGGTGTAGAAGTTACGAGGTTTTGAAGTTGCGAGATAATGAAGAGTCATTTTCAGAACTGAAGAGTCAAAACTCTTGAAATTTCTTGTTTAATTCATTTTTATTAGTTGTAAAACATGGGTAGGCAATGGAAGAGTCTCATTTAGGTATTATAAATGTGTAAAACGTGGAGAGGCATGGAGAGAGTCATTTTTTAGATGTATAAAAGGGCCAACCCTTGTAGGTAGAAGGGGCTTTTGGTTACTTCACATTCTTGGAGGCTAGTAGTTATTTTTTAAAAGGATTATTGTATCCAAGAAACCTAGTTTGAAGATTCATTGCAAAATGAATTCCAAGATTGAAGTTTTGTTCAGACCTCTGTGCTTTGGTAACGTAATTTATTACTTTCTTCTATTTAATCTTTCTTCTACATCATTCTTTAATTTTCCTTTAGTTTAATCATGATTTCCTAAAATTCAACAATCATTTTCATTACTTTCATCATGGTAGGCTAGACTTTTAAAGGTCGGGATATATGAACTCAGCTTGATGTGGTAGTTGCATGTGTATAAAATTAATCCTCTAAATTTAATGGATTATTACGACCATATTGTGTAGGAATGCGACAATTGTATATCTTTGGATCTCGTTTACTTCAGGTTAACCGGGATGCTTCAGAATGCAATTAAATTGTAACTATCGCAATAGCGATTTACTCTTCCTCTGATTAAGTATGGTGAGGGCTTGAACCTCATATACGTAATGCTTGGGAGTACTAAATTCTGGGTCTAATTAATCATTTAAATTTATGATTAGTTTTATACCATCAATACACTAGGGTTGAGAGATTGTATTTCCGTCCTGTTCTCTCATCATATAGTTTAAGTTTTAATTCAATCATCATCATTCTTTTAGGGAATTTAGAATAGTTGCATTCCATTCATATTTTAGTTCATTAGTTAATCATTTTCAATATTGCATATAGTATAGCTATCCCACCAATCAAATCATCTTTTTGTTTCTTTGTAGAGTCAAGTTAGGGTTAACAGTCTTACCTTTGTCGTCACGTTCACTCGTCCTAGTTCCCTGTGGATTCAATACCCAGATTCGCCACTATACTCCACAAGAGAGTAGTTAAAGTTTAGGTTTTTGTATTGTGGTCGGAAGCCAATAACAACAATTAGCGTATTAACACAGACGCTTGGTTTCTGATTCCATCAAAATGGCTCCGTTACCGAGGAATTAGGTAGACTTAGGTATAGATCGAGTTAATCTAAAACTTTGACCATAAAAAAATAAAAGAAATTAAAAAAAATTGATGAGTATTACGAGGGAGATGCTGGATGAGAGCGAATGGCAAGGTACAATAGATGAATTCCTTCGTAATGACCAACCATCCACATCACAGAAGTCTTCAGAAGAGAGTGAACGAAAATGTTCAAAACATACTCAAGAGGGACAATTAAGAGATATAAGTCTTGAAGACTTTGAAAAAGAATTCGGGCCGGTGGATGAGAGCCTTATTGTTGAAGCCCAATCTCTATTGGACTCATTTATTAATTTAGGAGAGAGCGAGTGGAAAGATAAAATCGATGAATTCCTTCCTTGTGACCATCCATCCATACCACTAGAGGTCTTGAAGGCGTTTGAGGAGAAAAGTTTTCTCTCGTCCGACATTGAGCCCGACCCATGCGTTCCAAAAATTGAAAGAAACTTAGGTGTACCCTCCGAGTCGGTGCACACAGGCTATGATTTGAGTAAGCATCACATGGATCCTTTTCGAGTAGTCACGATGAGTCTCCTAGTCTTTCCCTTATCTATGGGCGAGGTCCCAACATGTTCCGATTATTGGTCTATGATATGAAGACGGAGGAGACGAGGGAAGCATAATTCCCCGTACAAGGGGTTGCGTGAGCTTATGTGGAGAGATGAGAGGTCGTCGCACCCCTGACGCGTATTGGGTGATTTGAATTTTTTTTGTAGTTTTGAGTCATGTATGAGTGTCAGTTAGTGTCATGCTCCATTTATGTTCTAATTTGCTTGTTTTATTTTTTTGCACTTTTAATTCGCTTTGAGTTAGATTTTAGTCTTTTTTACTTGAGGACAATGTAAAAGTCTAAGATAGGGGGTGACAACTGCGTATTTCTAAAACTTCACAAATTTTCAAAAATACCCAAAAATTTCCAAAAAAATCATAAAATTATGTACAACCCAAAAATATTTTTGTTCAAAATAAATAAAAATTCGAATTCAAAATTTTCAAAAATATCATTAAAAGTAGGATTGAAGTCTCAAGTTGTAAAATTCAAACACACAAAGACGAAATTGACCAAAGATGGAAATTGAGCAAAAATTGGCGACTTAACGAATAAGTGTGGAGATTAACAAACCCGGTGAGATTCGAGCCTATCACTTTTTACTAGTTTTTAAATCAATCCGAGTTAATTGTTAACTCAAAGTTCTTTTCAGCGCCTAAAAATTTGTAGAGGATCTCAATCCTTTCATTTTGATCGGTTATCAAAGACGTGTGTGATATTGCTTTGAACAATGTGCCAAAATTGACCTCTAAACTTAAATTCATCTCGAAACGTATATGGTAAATTAATAAGCAAGTCGAACAATGAAGTAGGCCCTCGTTTGTCACCCAAAAATATTGGCCAGAAAAAGATGTGAAAAATCACCCCTTTTGTAACCCAAATTGAGCGAAATAAAATTTATCTTTTCGTTTGATAACCCGAAATACCAGTTAGCCCAGAATTGTGAAGATTGAATATTCATCAAATAGAGTCCGGAAAGTGCATAAAAAGGGGCAAGAAAAAAAATAGATATGTTCAACAAATATAGCAAGAAAAGAAAAGAAGTGAAAAATAAAAAGAAAAATAGAGAAAAAGAAGAAGAAAATGAGCAATAGCCCGGAAAAAGCACAAATGGACATCATAAATGAATTTTCTAATTCCAACCTTCCCTACCATTTTCATTTTAACCAATATACCTTAAAACCCGAAAAAGTCCTAACCGAGTCCAAATTGCGAAATTGGTTACCGCGTGGAGAGCTAAGACACAGAAAGATAAAGAAAAAGAGAGATTAAACACAAGTATAAGAGGCAATGTTCCTGTTTTTCAAAAATCATATTCCATTGATGAGATATTTTCACCCAAAAAATTTTGTCGTTCAATTTGTGTGTGACTTCGGGTTCCTATACATTTACTCTTTATATCACGCATATCGAGAGATTAGCCACATTCCGAGTGATTTGTTTGAGAGAGCATTCCGTGAGAATTTGAAATTAAAACGAATTTTCGGATAAGTAACGCAATGGTAAATCGGTGGAAATCCGTGATTAAATTTTTGGCTTCGCACACACGCACTATGATTTGAGACTTGTAAATATGACATGATGATGATTATTTTATGGGAAAGTTTGAATTATACATTTTTTGTGTATTTTAAAGTTTCTTTGAGTCAAATTTTTTGGGTATATTCCCTGCAAAGCCTTACGAGACACAACTCGTCCTACTAGGGTGACCTAGGGGTTTAAAGGCTTGTTGCATACGCTAAATGCAATCGCTTGCCCACGAAAAAGGTATTCTATCCAAATAAAATAATTTTCAAGAGTTAAGCCTTTCTAGGATTCTTTTACATTGCTCGGGACGCGCAAAGTTCTAAGTTAGGGGGTGTGATTAGGCACATATTCTTCATATTTATCCCCTTAATTTCAGTATTTTTATGATCCCCTGCAGAGTAAATAGCTTGGATGATACTCGTATTTATGCTACTAACCCCTTTTGGCAAGTGTTTCGTGTTTTATGTATTTCTCATGTGCTTTATAGGTATTTCATGCAAGTTAATGAGAAGGAGAACTCAAAACAGTGAAAGAAAGCAAGAAATGTGAAGTTCAAGGTCATTTCCGTAATTTATCATCCTTAGTCCGCAGTTGGGTTCAATTCGAAAGTTGAAGAGATTCCAATTACAAGAACATTGGAAAAAACAACACCTCACTCCGAGCTACGGTGTAGAAGTTACGAGGTTTTGAAGTTGCGAGATAATGAAGAGTCATTTTCAGAACTGAAGAGTCAAAACTCTTGAAATTTCTTGTTTAATTCATTTTTATTAGTTGTAAAACGTGGGTAGGCAAGGGAAGAGTCTCATTTAGGTGTTATAAATGGGTAAAACGTGGAGAGGCATGGAGAGAGTCATTTTTTAGATGTATAAAAGGGCCAACCCTTGTAGGAAGAAGGGGCTTTTGGTTACTTCACATTCTAGGAGGCTAGTAGTTAGTTTTTAAAAGGATTCTTGTATCCAAGAACCCTAGTTTGAAGATTCATTGAAAATTGAATTCCAAGATTGAAGTTTTGTTCAGATCTCTGTGCTTTGGTAACGTAATTTATTACTTTCTTCTATTTAATCTTTCTTCTACATCATTCTTCAATTTTCCTTTAGTTTATTCATGATTTCCTATAATTCAACAATCATTTTCATTACTTTCATCATGGTAGGCTAGACTTTTAAAGGTCGAGATATACGAACTCAACCTGATGTGGTAGTTGCATGTGTATAAAATTAATCCTCTAAATTTAATGGATTATTACGATCGTATTATGTAGGAATGCGACAATTGTTGATCTTTGGATCTCGTTTGCTTCAGGGTAACCGGGATGCTTCATAATGCAATTCGAGTGTAACTATCGCAATACCGATTTACTCGTCCTCTCATTAAGTATGGTGCGGTCTTGAATCTCATATACGTAATGCTTGGGAGTACTAAATTCTGGGTCTAATTAATCACTTAAATTTATGATTAGTTTTATACCATCAATACACTAGGGTTGAGGGATTGTATTCCCGTCCTGGCCTCTCATCATATAGTTTAAGTTTTAATTCAATCATCACCATTCTTTTAGGGAATTTAGAATATTTGCATTCCATTCATATTTTAGTTCATTAGTTAATCATTTTCAATATTGCATATAGTATAGCTATTCCACCAATCAAATCATCTTTTATTTCTTTGTAGAGTCAATTTAGGGTTAACAGTCTTACCTTTGTCATCACTTTCACTCGTCCTAGTTCCCTGTGGATTCAATACCCAGACTCGCCACTATACTCCGCAAGAGTGTATTTAAAGTTTAGGTTTTTGTATTGTGGTCAGAAGACAATAACAACGATTAGCGTATTAACACGGACGCTTAGTTTCTGATTCCATCAGTAGGAAACTTGGTTATAACCTACATAGCCTTAGTAAGTTACATGGTCATCAATTATCCTTTGACTCCATACAAAATCAATATTTGGTTAATGAACAACTGTGAATCACTATGCGCCACTATTTACTCGGTGCCTAATGAATGAGCTAAATTTATCCCGACTATCAAGGCTTCGTACTTTGCCTCATTGTTTGATGCTTTTTAACTGAACCCTGAGAGAATAATCGATATATATATATATATATATATATATATATATCACATTAGGAGTCTTAAGTATTATACCTACTTCGTTGCCAGTAGCACATGAAGATCCATTTACATAAAATTTTATAACGAAAAATTATTGTTGAAACTTTCTACTATCAATGATGCATGCTGTAATATCTTCTTACTCTTCATTACGTATTTTTGGACCATTTCCTGAATTCTGGATGACTCAGGTTGATTGATAACAATTTTAGCTTACTTTTAAGATGAGCACCCTTCTTTCAAAGTCTGCTTGGTAGGCAAGTTATGTTGGTCGGGAACCTTCGAATAAATAAATTCAGTAATAAAATCTACCAAAGCTTGGCCTTTCAATAAAGATCTTGGTTCATAGATAGTTTAATACTCGCCCAATTCTACTGCCCAGTACATCAAGACTTCTCACGCTTTTAGAGTGCTTGTCGAAGAGGCAAATCAATATACACAACTATGGTGTGCACTTTGAAATAAGCTTTCATACGTCTAGAAGCCTCAATAAGTTTTAGGAATAATTTTTTTAAATCTGGGTACCTGATTTCAGCTCATGTGAACACTTTTCTAGTATAGTAAACTGGTTTTTGGATTCTATTGTCCTATTTGACCAAGGTCGAGCTCACTACTGACTCAGAAACAACTTATCTCCCAAAACTAGTCGAGAGAGCAATGGTGGTGATCCCAAATACTTCTTTAACTCCTAGAATGATTCTTCACATTTTGCATTAAACTCGAAAGTTTTTCTCAACATCTTAAAAAATGGTAAGCACTTATCTGTTGCTCGAGAAATAAATTTGTTTAAGGCTACCACTCTTCTAATGAGCCTCTATATATCTTTCTTAAAGATCGGCGATTGCATTTCGATCAAATTTTTTATCTTTACTCGATTGGCTTCAATTTCCCATTAATTAACTATGAAGTTGAGGAGCATCCCTTCTTGTACTCCAAACACACACTTGGTCCGATTTAGCTTCATCTGATGCTTTCCAACTGATCAAAAGTCTGACTAATGTCAGCGATATGGTCTGAAACTTTTTTACACTTCGTGAACATATCATCCAATATGTTCATCGAAGACCTTTTTGACCCTGCTCCTGCATTTTTTAGACCAAAGGGTATTACATTATAGTAATAATTTCCTCAGGGGGTGATGAAGGATGTACTTTTCGTATTTTCAGGTTTTATTTTGTCTTGTTATAACCAGAATAGGCATCCATAAAGATTAAAATCTCATGTCCCGAGGTAGCACCCACTAGCTGATCAATTTTAGGGACAAAAAAATAGTCTTTTGGGGATGCCTTATTAAAATCAGTGAAACCCATGCACATTCTCCATTTATCATTGTTTTTCTTTACCATTATAACGTTAGCCAACCAGGGTGGATAGTTCACATCTTCAATGAATCGGGCCTTTTGTATCTTCTCTACTTCTTCTTGAATAGATTAATTTTTCTCTGGACTAAAAACCCTGCGTCTCTACTTTATCGAGTTGACATCCTTACTTATGTTGAGCTAATGATAGAGGAAATTGAGATCAGTCCTAGGCATATACTCATGGCTCCAAGCAAATACATTTCTCCACTACTTTAGCAACATAATCAATTCATATTTAAGGATTGAATCTAGTGTTGAACCGATTTGCATAGTTCTCTTCGGCATATCATCATCACGGATAATTCTTTCAGTGGCTTCCACAATTTGTCCCTTGACCAACTCTTTTTTATCTCGTGGATCTAAAGTTTTAACTTCAGATTCACCGTTAGGCTTAGTAGTATCCACCCAGTAAGTTATAGTCTTCTTCTTCAATTCAATTAGTACCTTTTAGTTGGCTTAGGAGTAGTAACACTATCTAGCTACCTTTTGGGGTCCTTTTAAAACACTTAATCTAAAATGAGTTAGAAACTTTAAGCATTGATGGACTGTTGATGGTACTAATTTAAAATTCTTCAACCCTTCCTTGTCCAGGATCACATTATACGTAAATTAAACATTCTTATCCATAATGACTAAGCGTATTTTCTCTGTTCAACTTTCTGTCCAGGTGTTGAATATCACTTTTAGCTTGATTATCCTAAGAGGGTAAAATTTTTCACTAGAAAAACCTATTAATAGCCCGTGATAGGGCTCCAATTGGTTGAGATTTAATTCCAAACTCTAAAAGCAAGGATAAAACATAATATCTGCCGAGCTCCCATTATCCATCAAAAATCTAGCGATAACTGTATCCTGGATCCTGAATTTGACAACCAATGGGTCATCATGGGGATAAGTATGAGACCTCGCCCAATTAAATACCGGGTGATTAGTCCTTTATAAAATTTAAAATAGAATGTTCGGTTGATTCATTCTTAACATCACTGTCGAAAACATAAAAAATTTATTAACCACATAATAATTAATTAAGTTGGTGACAAAATATATTTTTTTCCTTTTTAAATCGAAACCAAAATAATTTATTTATAAATTCTAAGAACTTAAATATAATCCATGCACCATGCAGCAGAATAACATAAATAACTAAACTGAATCATGTACTGAAATAAATAAGACTCGATAAACATTTCCAGTTCAAAACTCTAACACAAGAACCATAGTAAAATAAATTCAACTGAAATGACTGGAAAGTAAACTGAATACAATCTCTGAGAAAAATATCTAAGGAGTGGGCGACACATGCCCTAAATGAAAAGTCTAGATAAAACTGAGTGAAATGATAGAGGAATCTAATGCAAAAACCTATATCTTCCACAACAGATGCAGCACGCCAAGCAATTCAAGTCTCTATGTCAAGTGTCCCTGTGGCTGAGCACTTGATATAATACATATATATAGCGAGAGAGAAAAGAGATGCAAGAAACGGGTCAGAACCCGATGTGTAAAAATATTTTTTTTAGCAAGTATTCAAAATTTGCAATAAAGCAAGTATCAAATGCATGTTAGTTCGAACTCTCTCACAGGAGATCCTCACCTCTTGTCTATTGTGCACGCCTAACGTACATCTATTCTAACCTAGCCATCCGTAACACTTCCAACTATATAAAGACTTATACTTATAGTTATACCTCGTGGTAGAAACCTGTGATTCCCAGCTTTCAACATTATTAATAACATCATTTATTAATTCGGTTAAGTGTTATCACACTATGTTAAGTATTCACAGCTTACGTTACTTAAGATTGTACTATTCTAATAACCAAAAATTATCTCACCGTAGGAATAACACAAGTATATATATATATATTCACCACTATAATATACATATACTAATACAGCACCCCAAGGCTAAACATGTGGTGCAATGCATACTCTACTATCATGTCCCGATACATATGGTACTCCAATAAGGAGTATCAGCTCGGAAGTCTCGCATGAACCATATAGACAAATCACACATAGTGGAGGCGAAAATAGTTCACATACCTATGGGTCACGCACATACATATGCTCCCATAGTCAGCTGACTTATCAACCCACACATAATTCTTCACAGTCTTATGTTCTAAGATACATGTCAAATATCCCCCTGAAGGTCACCCGGGATAAGACTATCTCTTCACAAGCTCCCGTGATAGCAATCAGCTAGGTATGTCATACACATAATATTAAGCACTTAATAGGTATCCACACGTCCTATTAAGATCCATTAGGTATCTACCCAACCTTATCATATATATTCCATACGGATTATTTTCTCATTACTACGTATAATATATTTACTTTATCCTAAATAATCGACGTAGAGTATTTCTCCTCACTCTAAGGGTACTACTCCACTCACATATCAAGATGGTAGATAATGTCTCGATACTCTACTGGTCCAGCATATTTTTCTCCTCAAATCTCATAATTTAAGATTCAAAAGGTTTCTTAAAAGTTTTGCAGCAGCACTGAAAGTCTGCAGAAAAACAAACCGAACCGATCCCCCAGAAAACGAACCGATCCTACGAAATTAAAGAACCGATCCCCCCAAAATACGAATCGATCCCCCAGAAAAAACGAACTGAATCCTGTAAAAAAATGAATCGAATCACCTAGAAAATGAACCAAATCCCCTAGAAATGGAACCGGTTCTGTTAGTTCAGTTCTTCAACAGTTACATTTTCACCATATTCACCTAAAACCTCATAGTTCATACCTAATCTTTAACGTAACTATTTTGATTGATAACCAAACATGTTTACACAATTTCTAACATCCTATGATCTTTTAATCATTATAAATCATAAGGTAAAAAACAAATCCCCAATTAATATCATAAGAACCCTAGTTTTCAAATTTTCCATTTAAAAACATAATTAAATCATATTTGTTCATCAATTTGTACTCCAATTTCGTATTAAATTCTCTTACATACATGCAGGAACTAACTACTTAACCATCTGTCCATAATCACAACTTACTTCTCCAAATTTTCACCCAATTTAAATGAAATTCATTATCAAATATACCTACACTAACATGAACAAGATTATTGTTAAATAACACTTGCCTGATTACGAAGGTTTGATTCGTCGCTTGAAATTGGTATAGATGTGATGTCCTCTTTCCGATCTACGTGTTGATGGTGTTTCTGGTGAAGGATAACTGGGTTTGGCCTTAGAACTCCTGGGAACCTCTTCTCCTTCTTCCTCTGGGACTCCCTCTTTTATTTTACAGATGAAACCCTAACTATGACTACGTAAGGGATAATAAAACCTTCTAATTTTCGTCCATTAATTAACCCCAAAAAAACAATTTACTAAAACGCTCTCCCGGGATGCCGGTTAGGTCTAAGATTCCCCCAGGACCCAAAATAAACCTTCGAATACACTGTTCAAACTATCTCGACCCTTCCGAACTCAACGGCACACTCAAAATGACCATACGAGTTGCTTAAAAATAATTTATATTTATATTTCATTAAATTAGTCCTGACACGACTCACACGCGCGTCTGACTACATTACCAATTGTCGCATTTCTCATTCCCGACAATTTAGCAAATTTAATAATTCCATATTACTTATTCACTAAGTAATATTCAATCAATAAGTATTAACACTGGCAGGCTAGTTAATATCTATTTATTTTAATCCAGATTAATTAACCATTAAATCTCACATTTTAATTCAACTAATCCAATAATAATTACACATCACATAGTTGTTTAAATGCTAAAAAATACAGGATGTTACATACTTCCCCCCTAATAACGAAATTTCGTCCCGAAATTTGGAAAGTAAGGCATTTCTGGTAAGGAAAACTCGGGGTGTTAACTCACATCTCATATAATCTATGCAGTATCGTCCATATAGTACATTACCGAATACCCATAATAATAAACACCTCACTGATCTTATAATTTACTCTCCAAGCCTTACCATTTAAGTTTCACTACTTAAATTTTAGATAATTACTATCTAGCCCCTACTACTCGCACTAGTAGATTAATCAGTATTTAGAAATATATGAATTCATCTTACTACCATATCGCATTAGTAGTTTATCTATGTTTATACGATATATACTTTACACACAATATATGTTATCCATGTTAAAACATTTTTACCATATTTCCTCAGCAGCGGACTACGGAACCCAAGCTTGTAAGCTACCGGTTCCAACTTATCAATAATAGAAAAAGATCCCACATTACTTGGTAATAATTTCCTCATTCCAAAATGCAACAATGTGACTCTAAATCATTTCAGTCCTGGCTAACGGGCCCTAAATTCCTCTGGCCCTAGTAGCTCATTGTACTCCACCTCTATCCAATAAGCACAAGGATGACAAGATTTTACATATGACGCCTCAATTGGAGTCGTATCGATATTGAGCTAAGGGGAATCATCGTACACTAACTCCACTGGTGGAAGATATTACTCTAAACCTCACCATACATGAAAATACAACATATTTCGCAATACATAACTAGAACTCTCAGTTTACCCATCTGCCTGCGGGTGTGTTAGGTCGTATACATTTGCATCTCGATACTCATGGCCTCCCGAAAACTTTTCCCTATAATTGAATCATAATTCTCTCAACTCTATTAGACAAAATGTCTACTTGTACCCCATACAACCTTACCATCTCGGGAATAATGGTTGGGGTTTATCGTCACACATTATGATTAGTCCTTGCTTGGTATAATGTGAGTTACTCCAATCACCCGACCCATTTGCACTCGAATAGAGTTGTGATCCCGTTATGAGGTAATTTACTCTGTTATGGTCTAGGGATATATTATCCCATTACTAACAAGGAATTTCTAATGCCTAAGGAAACTCTAAAATTTCCTGATGGTCCACTTTCAATTTGAGCTTAGTAATGTCTTGTCTCATTTATGCCATCACTATTACGATTTTATATCACGATGCATTTTACCTTTCCCACAAATGCATCCACATCCATGACTCGTGTGACAATTGTCATCGCCACATGTCATAAGTCCTTCCCCCCCTCTTTAAAGTTTTAGATTCTCATGATACATGGTCTCTACATGTCTTACCAAGTAAGTTTCAACTTTCCCGAGTTAAACTCTATCAAAAAAAATTTCCCTATACCATCCTCGTGGAAAATTAGGGAAGTATCAGGCATAACTGACCAAAACCATGAATTGTCTATGTCCTGAAGTCACCACTTCTATATTCATTTACCTTGAAAATACACATTTTGTCTCAATTTTCACTAATGGAAAATGCCATAGTCCAACAACCTAGGGCACTATACACCTTATGTTTTGCGCATTACAGCACCACTATACTAGACGTGCTATATATATCTCAAATTATGCCCCACATGCTTGGCATGACTAAATGGTAGGGTCCTACTCATCTACCCTACCTTTTCCACCTAATTATATCTTAGGTTGTCCCACTAGCATGTTCATGGTGTCAACAATTGATAACATTTTCACATATTAACCTTATACACCTCTATTAGCCTTAATCTGTAATATAACCATTATCTCAAAGTTATAACTACGTATACGTGTAACCACTACGATACTAAGTACATTTACTAAAGGCAAACTTCACCCAACTTCCAACGATCCCTAAGTTTCATGCGTGGGATGTGTCGAAGAGAGAAATCCAAACAAGGACCCCCACGATACACTACTACCCAACTCTGCTGGTCGTCGAGATCTATTATGTCCTTAATCTATAACATATATCCCGAAATAACTGTCTATGAACATAAAGACTCTTCTCATCCACTCTCATGTCCCCAAAGACGACATATAACATGGCGCTCTCACTATCACAAGTTATTAGTGTTATATAATTAATGAGCTATCTCTCTGCACTCTACAACAAGTTAATATACCCTTAATCACTTCAGTAAAACATCCCTACTCCCTGGGATTAAAATAGTAAGGCATCATACTCACTGAAGTCTATAAAATAATGCAACACTCATGCACGCTCAACTGTCTTTCAGGTGATGCCTCACTAAAACCATATTTTAAACTGGATATATTGAGTACGATAGTCTTATCTAATAATTTACTACCGTTCGAAACCTCTGCATCTAGTAACCATACAATATTAATGATTTTTTCTGCTATCATAACAATCAAAGGATCACGAATCATTACGCAATACCACACACAAATTCTTCTTATTGCCTACAGCAGCTCCTCCCCGCAGATGGCAAAAAAGTCTTGCAAGCAAACGGTAGTCATTTACATAATAAGGCTGTTATTTCCAGTGCATCCACTACCAAACGTACACTCGAATCCATAGTGTTAACCATTCACACATGTTATGACATGCTCATGTCATTGAATCCATCATTTTCTCTTAAGGATTGGACAAATCTTCATCAGACTATCTTGATCATAGGGTCCCCGCACGTACGTTTCGCGACCCATAATTATATATCATTGTTATAACTTTCGAATTCCATTTTTTAATTTTCCTCTTTCTCGTTGTGGGTAAATTATTTTGTTCTATGGCTTACATGCCTCACATTGATATAGTGGCCCCATATCTCTAGGCCTCAATTATGTCCTTACTGGCGTTCCTTATATTCTCTAGGCCGCATCGACCCTGAAATACAGCATACTAAAATCATTAAGGACTACACTAGTCCTGCCCAGACCCACTACTCTCGGGTCATTAGTTTCTTGGGCCCAATTCTTTTGACCCGAATTCTACACAGGATATCTTACTTCTCTAATGTTACGCCTTACCGACACGGTTTGATATTCCCATTCTTATCAATTCCAGTTCTCATGTGGATGCATTCAATACTGGTAACCCCTCCTTATAAAAAGGGATATTTCCCTTTCTCTGGTCCTACTGGCCTTTTTGGGAACTCCTTCTCTCGGACCTGGCAGTCTTAGCTCCGAGTTATCATTTTCTTTGTTCCTTTGGCTCTACTGGACTCATGGAACGTGTGGTCGACCTCATTGGGCTTGGCTGAATTCATCACCACTACGTTGAAATGGAATCATATTATTTAAATAGTCTTCCCCACTGGGTATACCTTCTGGTGGTGTTTCACTAACACTGTTGAATTCAATCTTTCCCTTCGGCCAGGTATCACAACTCTACTGGCTCCCTTTCTTCTGGGGCGTTGACGCATTCTCTTAATCATATAATTTTGATGATATTAGTTGCATCTCCCATTCATGCTTGGGAATTCCACTCAAGAGCCCATTTTCATCCTGCGAACTCTTTTTTTCTTCTGTAACCCCTACTTCGATTACGAAGTTCTCTTGTCAAGTGAGCTTATTTTCTCACGGTCGGTCCCTACCTGACCTATTTGTGATAAGTTCGAAATATCTTTCGTATCTCCGTCTAACCAGTAGATGGAAAATTATACGGTCGACGCACACCCAATACCTCATTGTGATTGACTATTCTTACTCTTTATACTGCTTCTATGAGATAGAAAAAATTTCGTCTGAAATTAAAATTCTAAGTGTCACTTCACTCTACCTTACACTATTGCCTTTGGATTAGGTCCCTCCATTGTCCCATCACACTTATATAATGCTATTGGTGACTTCTATCACGATAACCGTCCCCCTAATGCTTCACATCTTTCAATTGTTTCCTTCCTCTTACAGTCCCGCTAACGGCCTTTGTTGGTCGTCCCATATTGTTCGGTGTATGAAATCCAATCAAACTCCCATATGAATTTGATTCATTAAACTTAATCGCAGGAGAGCATAAATCGTATACTCAATGGAATACAACAATCCTATAATAAGGCTCTATGTCAAAGAACGCTAAGCTGGAATGCAATAAGACGTACAAATCCTAAAGGACTCTAGAACATGATGCTCTGATACCACCTGTGACATACCGCCCAATTAAATACCAGGTGATCAGTCCTTTATAAAATTTGAAACAGAAGGTTTGTTTGGTTCATTCTTAGCATCACTATCGAAAACATAAAAACCTTATTAACCACCTAATAATTATTTAAGTTGGTGACAAAATATATTTTTTTTCCTTTTTAAATCGAAACCAGAATCATTTATTTATAAAGTCCAAGAACTTAAATATAATAAATCCACCACACAACTGAATAAAATAAATACTGAAACTGAATCACGTACTGAAATAAATAACACTGGATAAAAATTTCCAGTTCAAAACTCTAACCCAAGAACCATAGTAAAATAAATTCAACTGAAATGACTGGAAAGTAAATTGAATACAATCTCTGATAAAAATGTCTAAGGAGTGAGCGACATATGCCCTAAATGAAAAGTCTAGACAAAACTGAGTAAAATGATAGAGGCGTCTAATGCAAAGACCTGCAGCTTCCATAACAATTGCATCACACCAAGCAATCCAAGTCTCTAAGTCTAGTGTCTTTGTGGATGAGCACCTGATATAATACATATATATAGCAAGAGAGAAAAGAGATGCAAAAAATGGGTCAGAGCCCGATGTGTAAAAATATTTATTTTAGCAAGTATTTAAAATTTGCAATAAAGCAAGTATGAATTGCATGTTAGGTCGAACTCTCTCACAGGAGATCCTCACCTCTCGTCTATTTTGCATGCCTAACGTACATATATTCTAACTTAGCCATCTGTAACACTTCCAACTAGATAAAGACTTATACATATAGTTATACCTGGTAGCAACCCGTGATTCCCAGCTTTCCACATTATTAATAACATCATTTATTAATTCGGTTAAGTGTTATCACACTAAGTTAAGTATTCATAACTTACGTTACTTAAGATTGTACTATTCTAATAACCTACAATTATCTCACAGTAGGAATAACACAAGTATACATATATATATTCACCACTATAATATGCATATACTATTACAGCAGCCCAAGGCTAAACCTATAGTGCAATGCATACTCTGCTATCATGTCCCAGTACATCTCGTACTCCAATAAGGACTATCGGCTCGGCAGTCTCCCATGAACCATATACATAAATCATAAATAGTGGAGGCGAACAGAGTTCACATACCTATGGGTCTCGCACATACCTACGCTCCCATAGTCAGCTGACTTATCAACTCACACATAATGCTTCACAGTCTTATGTTCTAAGATACATGTCAAATATCCCCCTGAAGGTCACCCAGGATAATACTATCTCTACACAAGCTCCCGTGATAGCAATCAGCTAGGTATGTCATACACATAATATTAAGCACTTAATAGGTATCCACACATCCTATTAACATCCATTAGGTATCTACCCAACCTAATCATATATATTCCATACGGATTATTTTCTCATTACTACATATAATATATTTACTTTATCCCAAATAATCTACGTAGAGTATTTCTCCTCACTCGAAGGGTACTACTCAACTCACATATCAAGACAGTAGATAAGGTCTCGATTCTCTACCGGTCCAGTGTATTCTTCTCCTCAAATCTCACAATTTAAGATTATAAATGTTTCTCCAAAGTTCTGCAACAACACTGAAAGCCTGCAGAAAAATGAACCGAACTGATCCCCCAAATAATGAACCAATCCTACGAAAATAATGAACCGATCCCCCAAAAAATGAACCAATCCTACGAAAATAAATAACCGATCCCCCAAAAACCGAACCGATCCCCCAAAAAAACTGAACCGATTCCCCCAAAAAAATGAAACGAATCCTCCAGAAATGGAACCGGTTCTGTTAGGTCAGTTCTTCAACAGTTATGTTTTTATAATATTCCCACCCCAAACCTCATAGTTCATACCCAATCTTCAATGTAACTACTTTGATTGATAACCCAACATGTTTACACATTTTTTAACATCCTAGGATCATTTAATCATTATAAATCATAAGGTAAAAATGAAATCCCCAATTATTATCATAAGAACCATATTTTTCCAAATTTTAATTTAAAAACAGAATTAACTTAGATTTGTTCATCAATTTGTACTCCAATTTCATATCAAAATCTCTTGCATACATGCAGGAACTAACTATTGAATCATTTGTCCATAATCACAACTTACTTATCCAAATTTTCACCTAATTTCAATGAAATTCATTATCAAATATACCTACACTAACATGAACAAGATTTTTTTTCTAAATAAAATAAATTAATAAACACTTGCCTGATTATGAAGGTTTGATTCATCTATTGAAATTAGTATAGATGTGATGTCCTCTTTCCGATCTACGCATTAATGGTGTTTTTGGTGAAGGAGAACTGGGTTTGGCCTTAGAACTCCTAGGAACTTTTTCTCCTTCTTCCCCTGGTACTCTCTCTTTTCTTTCATAGATGAAACCCTAACTTTAACTACTTAAGGGATAATAAAACCTTCTAATTTTCGTCCCTTAATTAACTCCAAAAATACAATTTACTAAAACGCCCTCTCGGGATGCCAGTTAGGCCTAAGATTGCCCTGAGACCCAAACTAAACCTTCGGATACACTGTTCTGACTATCTCGACCCTTCCGAACTAAATGGCGCACTCAAAATGGCCATACGAATTGCTTAAAAATAATTTATCTTTTTATTTCATTAAATTAGTCCCGATACGACTCACATGCATGTCCGATAACACTACCAACTGTCGCATTTCTCATTCCCGATAATTTATAAAATTTAATAATTCCATATTACTTGTTCACTCAGTAATATTCAATCAATAAGTATTAACATTGGCACGCTAGTTAATATCTATATTTTTTAATCCAGATTAATTAACAATTAAATCTCACATTTTAATTCAATTATTCAAAAAATAATTACACATCACATAATTGTTTAAATGCTAAAAAATATGGGGTGTTACATAAAGAACCCTATAGAGATCATTTTTTAAAAATCTAATCATTAATTTGTCTTTGTTGACCTCCCTCGATCGATCATCTTCATTCAGATTAATTCACAGGATATAAAAGCAAGCATGGTAAAGTAAGCTTTCCTTTCGATAGAGCAATCACCTCCTCGTGCATCGCCACCTATAATCATATGACAATCAAATACCAAAACTGATCATAGCTACCTCACATTCCGGTTACTAAGGCTTCTTCAGTAGGTACGGATTATCTTCATAATCATCTCTGTGATTTGTTTTCCTATCATCTCTAGACATGTATGGAGAATTTGACCTTCTTCTAGGTTCTTTGCTATCATGCCCATTAATAAATTTATCGAGTTTTCTTCGGCGGGTGAGCGATTCTATCTCATTTTGCAAACCGACACAGTTATCCGTTATATGACCATGATCCTTATGGAATTCATAATATTTGGATTTATCCCTCTTGTTAGGGGGTGCCCTCAACTTCTCAAGCCATCGTAAATCTTTGTTGTGCTTGATTTCCTCTACGATATGGTAAATGCTAACACATAATAGAGTATATGTTCCATATTTTTAAAGCTTGTCCTTTTTCGTTGGCTTGTACTCCTTCTGCTCCTTCTTTTTAGGCTTCGAATTAGGCTTCGTGGCCAGACTTTATTTTACGGCAGCCCTTCCTCGGCATTTATTATTTTTACTTCTTTTGCCATGAGTTCAGCCATAGTTTTGGGAGGATATTTATCCAGAGTGTAATATAGTTTCTCGGGAAGCAAGTCACTGATAAGAGCAGTGATGGGTGTTTTTTCCTCATAATCAATCACCTGTAACTTTTCATAGTTAAAATGTGTAATATACTCCCTAGTACTTTCCCCCACTTGATGCTTTACATTTATGAGATGACCTACTATTTTCATTATCTTAGCTCCAAAATAGAAGTTGCTAATGAATAGCTCGGCAAGCTGATTGAAGTTGGTAATTCATCATTGGGGCAGATTATTATACCATATTTGGGTAGAACTGGAAATGGTGCTTGAAAATTCTCTGCACCTCATTTCATCATGATCTAAATAAATATCAATTGGAGCCTAATATTGCTCGATGTGGAGAACTAGATTAGTTTTACTATCATATTTGGGAGTAAACACAAGATCTTTAAATTTAAATGGAGTAGGAAAATCCATAATTACCTTCACAGACTAGGATCCTTTAACAAAACTTCGTTGCAAAGGATTATTTTCTTTTGCTATTTCAGCCAACCGATCTTCCAACCTCTAGAAAAATCCTTTACATGAAGTATTGACTACCTCAAATCTATGCAAAGCAGATCGGTTGTTCCGACCATGTGTCTGTGGTGAACTCTCCTCCTGAGAGGTGTACTCGGCTCTTATAGATCGTTGGACGCTTGATCTTAATCTAACTGTGGGCTCATGTTGGTCAACTGGACGTTGACTATTCCTAGATAATGCCCTAGGATGATTTTTATTTTCTAAAGGTCCCAAATGATCAAATGGAGAAGCTCTGTTTAGCCTTTTAGGAGAAAAGGAATGGATATCATATTGTTTTGTGAACCTGAGTGCTGAACTCGCTCCTGGATGATAACAAGTGTCTCGTGAATATATGGAATAATTATGCCTGATGGATCTTAGAGGTGGAGGCGGCATGTCTCTTTCGGATGAGGGAGCCATTTGTAGTGACTGAGATAATTGCCCCCCCCCCCCCCCCCATTTCCTACATGGCTTCTTTTCTTCTGGCGATACTAGCAAGGAATCCATTTAAGTCTGTTGCCATGAGCTGAGCAGATGGAACATGAAAATTGCCTTCGTTTCTAGGATTGGACTCATTTTCAGTCATCTTATCTTGAACGAAGATATATGAGAATGAGAACGGCACTTAGAAACACGTTCCCATTGACGGCGCAAATCTATTCATGTAAAAAACTAGACTTGATTTGATTTTCAAATAAAAAATAAAATAGGTAATGGTAAATAAAGAGAGATAGTTTTTAAAGTGGTTCATCTATGTAAGAAAGCCTACATCCACTATTGTTTTATTGATTTCAGAGGTTACAGAAAGCTAGGTACTCTTGTAGATAATAGTATCTCGGAATCCATTTAATCGTGCCCTTGATGAAAGGGATATAATGCATTTACATTGACCCGGAGGTCAATCATCGAAATGTCAAGGGATGGAATGCTTTTATATAATTAAGAATTTACATCCTTACATAATGAATGTGACGATTGATTGTATAAACCACGTGTAGTATGACCCTTGGTATGATGATGCTTCATTGGTCTTGTTGGTCGGCTTTCTTTATGGTGGTCGACATTCCTTGTGTTGGTCGGCATTGTTCATACTAGTTGGCAGATGTATTATCTTTTAATTAGGATTTTGGTCATGGATGAGGACACGTGTTCACTTCTGATTGGACCACGTAGGTGGATAATTGTTGGCATCAATGCCCCCTTTATATTGGTCTTTGTCATTGAAGTTATAATACATATATAGGTAGGTTTTCTATATCATAGAGTGTTGAATTTGAACTCATTAAGGAGTGATTTGATGCGTCGTCTATATCTAGATTTAGAAGAAAATATCAGTGAATAAGCAACTCTTTGAGTAACAACATACCAATAGAGAATGGAAACATTATATAATACGAGAATCAAGCCGAGCATGCTCAAATAAGGTGAATTTTTCTTAAAAAGGTAATCCCAAAGGGGAAGAACCCGATTTCAACTGGTATGGCTCTGACAGAGTTTTAATAGTGGTATAATCGGGAACATGAATAATTGAGACACTAGAGGGTGAACCATTTAAGAATCCCTCTAATGTTGAACATCTCTCAAAATACTATCATTGAGATGATCAAATCACTACAGAACAATTTTTATGTAATGATGTAATCCTTGTAAATAATTTCACAAAGTAATCCTTGTAAACAATTTCCTCTCCATTGCATTATTATTTCAAGATATGCTATTATTTACTATAAAGTTCATCAGTACAAGATATATACAAGAAGCTTAGACTGAAAACGTCTCTTAATTGAATAAATCAAACCAAATACTTTAGACCACACTTTATGAGGGAACTCGTTCATTAGATAGGCCATGATTAGGAAGTTGGTCAACTTAGGAAACCAATTATGTCACAAGGTCAGGTCAGCTAAAAGCTAGTCAAATTTACCAATTATTTGACTAAATCTACCAGGGGACTACGAGAACAAAGTTGATGGGGGAACTTCAAGTTCTCACTTATGACAACCCTATAAGGATAATTCAGGTTCATCCAACTAATAACTAGTAAGTCTAGTTAATATCCGACCATAAGACTAAAAATAATAGCATGCATATTGTAATTTTAAAATAATTGTTTAAAGAAGGATTGAAAAATTAATTTTATAAGTATTATTTCCCATGTTAAACTATACTCAAGAAACACTTGATTACAAGGAAGGGTCCAATACCTTGGCTGAGTAAAATAAATTGGTAGAAAGCCAAGACAGATAAACATTACATACATGAAGTCAAACATAAAGGCATGGAAGACATTTTCATCCAATTAAAATATCCATCAATTCCTAACAACAAAAATAATTATTCAAAAATTACAAATCATGATTGTTCAAAATATTATTATGAGCAAAATTAAAGGCAAAGAAATTAACTATCTTGGATAGCTAGAGGATCGTGTGAAGTGTTTCCAATAGCTTCCTCGGTCTATGGGCATCCGGAGGAATCTATTGGGTAGTGGGGAGGGTTGGTTCAGTAGAAGTAGCATGCTCGCTCTGTGTAGCAATTTGATCCTTATGATCTTAGTCGCCTACCTCTATGGAAGCATCGGTATCAACTAAGTCCAGGGCTTCATTGTCATCATCTTCCAATTACTTAATGACATCGACAATATACGGGTAATGTTTCATTATGCTCTTCTTCAACTTTTTATAGCCATCATAAAAAAAGGCCATTATCTCCACTAGAAAATCCATGAGAATCTTTATATTTCTCGATGGAATTCTCCTCGACCTTAGGAAGTGACTCGTTATCTTTACTATGTGCCTCCTCTTATAATACCTCATAATTTTAATGACTTTTAATATGAGATAAATTAAAAGTCAATAGCCCAAATTAATGGGATTAATTAGAATTAATTATGTGAAAAAAATTAATTGGGATTTTTCCGGATTAAATATTATGAGAGATTAACGTAATATATGATTTTGAATATTAATTAGTGTTATAAAAGTAATATGTGAATATAATAATTATTGTCGGGAGCTACAAATATGACAATAATGGAAATTAATTCGGGACGCGCTTATGAGTCGCATCTGGACTAAAGTTGGGAAATAAAATGAGATTTATTTTTAAGTTATTCAGATGATCATTTCGAGTACGCCGTTGAGTCGAAAAGGGTCAAAATAGGCAAAAAAGTCTACCCGGGGGTTAGATTTGGGTCTCGAGTCAATTGAAAGATGAAAGGACACCCCCAAGGGGCATTTTAGTCATTTTACTTGGCAGATGAATAGTACCTACGTTTTTTTTATCTTTTAACTAACCTTGGATACTTGTTATATATGTGATTTTAGATTGTACGTAAGCTTCATTTCATGAAAATACAAAGTGAGGTCTTTTGAGAGAGAGTGAAAAGACTTAGAGAGAAAGTGAAAGGTTATCTAGAGAAGATGAAGAGTTGATTGGAAAGGAAGAATCACCTAGGGAAAATTAAGGGGACAACCATTATCTTTACACCTTGAACCACCACTGGATTGTCGCCGAAGAAAGGAAGGGGAGGTGAAAAACACTTGTCTTCTCCAAAGGTTAAGACCTACATATAAGGCAAGTATAATTCTTGCTCTATTTTGGTGCTTATATTATCCATCTTAGAATATGATTTTCTTTTAGATTGATGAACTTATGAATTTAGTATTAAAATGATTGATGAATCAAGTTTAATGGGTAAGAAAATTCATATAGTTCGAGATTTATACTTGTAGAGGTTATGAACATGACAACGGATAGATTTTACATGTGGAGGATATATATATATATATATATTATGTGTGTGTGTGTTTATTGAAGATATGAAAATGATGATAGGTATTGTGGAAATTTGATGATTTAGATATGAAATGATAGTTCTTAATTTTGGGTCTTTAAGAGGTATAAAAATGGAGAATTTAGATAAATTAAAATTTTAAGGATTTAATGGGTTTTATTGACGCGACTGAGTATTTGTCTCAAAAGTGTGATTTTGTCTAGGCTCAAGTGCAAGCCTTGTCGCTCAAGTAATAACCCGGTAAGTCGGGATCGTCTCCACAGGGATCAAGATTGTCAAATCGTAATAGGGAAAGCTATTAAATCTTGAAATGATTTCTTAAAAGAAATAAAAAGATGATTAATGATTGGGAAAATTTCTATTGAAATAAAAATTTTACTTAAGAAGAACAAATTGAAAATAGCGAAAATCTTAGATCTGACAAATTAGAGAAAATAGGGTAGGGTACAATCCCTCAATCCTTAACAAATTATCCTATAGAATACTAGAATTGTAAATTAAAATTCTTGACTAAATCCAGTCTTTATAATTTCTAAGCATTACATATATGAGGGATCTAGCCCGCATCATATGAAATCAAAGATAGATATAAAGCGGTGAATGATAAATTATACTCACAAAGCGTTCTTAAACATCTCAAGTACCTAGGTCAAGAGATATTAAAAGATTGACAATGATTGTATGATTTTCTTTCACAATTTAATCAATATTTTATTTAATCTCTATTTTCTACATAAATAATTTGCCTTGGATTGAGTTCATGTACCCTAACCCTTGGGAATTTAGCTACTCATAATTTGGTTCAAGAACAAATTCATACATAAAATTATGAAACTACAAGACATTGTAAAAGGTTTGCAAATAATAAAGTAAAAGAGAAGATATTACTTGAATTCAGCAACAAAAACGGAATTAGGATTCAGAATTTCTTACAAACTAGGATTCATGCAAACTCTTAAGGAAATTGGAAACTTAACCCTAGAAATTTGACCTAAAATTAAACCTAGAACTCTCTCTCCACCTAACTGCACTCAACAACCCTCAAATGATGTAGGGCATGGCTTTTATAGCACATAGTATCGAAATTGACAGCCAATAGTGCTTGTGGCACAAGTTTCATCAGCTGCACATGCCAAAAATCTGCATAATTAATGCCAGAATTTCACATACCCGGACCGGTCCGGATCACCCGCGGATCGGTTCGATAGCCATCGGATCGGTTCTTTTATTTCTATCGGATCGGTCCGGTCCTAGTCGGATCGGTTCTGCATCTGCTTCCATCGGTTTGCCATCCATCTGGGGTGTACTGGACATGGTCAATTCGGACCGGTCCGGATCCAACCCGGATCGGTCCGCTTTTCTTCTTCTTTGACTTTTTCCTTGCAACTTTGACTGGCTATAACTTCTGATCTATAACTCCGATTTGGGTGCCGTTTCTTCCTATGCTCTTGTGAACTCATGCTCTTCAACTTCACTTTTGGTGTCACTTTCGAATTCTGAATGGAATTTACGCTTTTACCCTTTTACATTTCTTGTGGTTTTCTTCTTTTCCTTTCTTGCATTCCATTCCTGAAAACTTCATCAAAGTTACACAAAAACTAGGGAATATTATTAGAAACAGACAGTGGAGTGATAAGGCATAAAAATGGTTCAATTACCTTGTTCGAGATATTAAAATCACTAACTTAAGGGGCTAAATTCAGAAGAATTTATGCTTGGTCAAATCCCCCTAACTTAGGACTTTGCACGTCCCGGGCAATGTAATTGAATCTAACCAAAATTCTACTCTTGAAAATTTCTTTATTGAAATAAAATTCCACTTTCGCAGGCATGCGATTGCATTTAGCTTATGCAACAAGCCTTTAAACCTCTGGGTTACCCTAGTAGGACGAGTTTTGCCTCGTGAGGGTTTGCAGTGAATATACCCACAAAATTCTTTATTGACTCAAATAAATATCAAAATACTTAAAAATTGTACAATTTAAACTTTTCGAAAAATAATCACCATAAATTCATATTCAAATGTCTCAAACCATAGTGTGTGTATGATAAGCCAGAAATTAAACCTCAAATTTCCATCTATTGAGCATTACGTTACTTTCCAAAAATTCGTTTTGATTCAAATTCTTACGGCTGCACTCACAAACAAATCACTCGGATTGTGGCTATTTTCTCTCGGTATGCATGATATAAAGAGTAAATATAATGGACACAAATTCATTCATAAAAAATTGAAAAGAAGGAAATATATGGTGAAAAGATCTCATCATCGGAATACAGTTATTAGGAAACGGGAAACATCACCTCTAGTTCACACCATTTAATCTCTTATTTTATCTTTTCACGTCTTAGCTATCCAAGCAGTAATTAATTTCGCCATTTGGACTCAGTTAGGACTTTTCGGGTTTAAGGTGTAAAGGGTACTAATGGAAGTTGACGGAATGTTCAGAATTGGAAATTTTCTTATGATGTCCATTAGTGCTTTTTCGGGCATTTGCTCATTTTTCTCTTTCTCTTTTTTTTATTTTTTATTTTTCTTCTTTTTTCTTGCTATTTTTCTTTTCAGCATTTTTTTTTCTTGCTATTTTTTATTGCACAATTTGGACTTACTTGATGAATTTTCTCAATTTTCACAATTCCGTGCTATTTGGGTTTTTCGGGTTATCAAACGAAAAGGAAATATTTTAGTAAGATCAAATTGGGTTGCAAAGGGATAATTTTGTTTTTCACGACTTTTTGTGGATAATATTTTTGGGTAACAAATGAGGGCCTACTTCATTGTCCAAATTGCTAATCACATTACCATATGCATCTCGAGATTGATTAAGTTTAGAGATATATTTCGCACGAATTTCGAGACAACATCTCACACATTTCCCATAACCGATCAAAACAAAGGATTGAGATCATCAACGACTTATTAAAACACTGAAAAGAACTTTGAGTTAATCATAAACTCGAATTGAGTTAAAAACTCATAAAAAACTGAAAGGCTCGAAATCTCACCGGGTTTGATCAATCTCCACACTTATTCGTTAAGTCGTCAATTTTCTTTCAATTTCCATCTTTGGTCAATTTTGGCTTACTGCATTATTGAATTTTACAATTTGAGACTTTAAATAGAATAAAGGTGATATTTTTGAAAAATTTAAATTCCAATTTGTATTTTTTTTGAACAAAATTTTTTTTGGTTTTTTTCAAAATTTTCAATTTTTTTTTTCTTTTTTTTTTAGATACACATATATATGAATACAAGCGAAGTTTTATGAATACGCACCTGTCATCCCCCCTAACTCAATGATTTGCATTGTCCTCAATCAAATGGATAAGAGAGAGAAAGAAGACAACATAAAGAGTGCGATAAATAAAACAAGCAAATATCATACTAAAACTGTAGAGTACAAACTGTGGAAACAAATGTGTAAGCAAAAAGAAAAGAAAAAAAAATACAAACATAGTTATAAAAATCCTAAAGGGGAGTGGGGCATCCTTAGGGGCGGGTGGGCGATGTGAAGGGCTTGGAGCATTTGGATCATAGGGATTGTAGTAGTAAGGAGGAAGAGGGGCCTCGGGTCCCAACTGAAGACGGTAAAAGTCGGCCTGCATACGCAGGACCAAAATCATGTCCCTCTCGTAGGAAGACACATACTCGTCAAAACGCGTTTCAAGAGAGAGAACACGCTCAGTCAATCCCGTACCAACCGGGACATAATCCGGATCAGCAGTTTCATCATATTCTTCCTCCTCACCTTCTTCCATTTCAACGTCCTCATCAGCGACGTCCTCCTCCTCGTCGATCTCCTCGTCACTCGAATCGTCACCGCGCCTAGCACGGACTAGATGAATTTGCCTCTCACTTCGAGTGCGGGACTCTTGTCCTAAATGTTTAGGCAGGTTGACAAGATCCTGAGGTGGTTCTATCCCGGCATCCCGAAGCATGGATGTAATGAGGCGACCATAAGGAAGAGGAGCGCGACCCTTTTTATCATAGGACACAAAAAGGATATCGGTGTAAAATGTCCGTGCCAAGTTGATCACTGTCGTAGGGTCGAACAAATGACACATCATAGTAGCTTGGCACGGCCTCATTGCTGAATCATTGGAGGTTTTCAAAATATTGGCACAAACGATATGAAAAGTGAATCGAGCCTTGTCGGATAAGCGACCGATGGGAAATGTCTCGCTATTCCAAATCGCACCGGGCTTCATTCGCGAGATACAAACTTCTTTAGTGAGAACGGGATTGGGACCCAGATAATCAAACTGGGCCGGAGTGGTCACACCATAGGACTCGAGTTTCCGTGCCACAAGGTCAAGTGAGAAGGGAATAGGGATGGAATCCACAAAGGCTTGGGATTCAAATTCAGCGGTATGGATAAGAGATCCGTAGAACTAATGCACTTCATTCTCCCAAATAGACTCATATGGTTCGTTGAAGAATCGACACCAGCCCCTTGACAGGAAAAGGGCTGTGACAGAATTGGGCATTTGGTCCCACAACACTTGACGTTCGATATGAATTTTTCGCGTAGGACTGAAAAACCTACGACACCAATTTGCTTCATGGCGAGAACGGTACTCTCCATTTCCGTCGGGAAGGACTTCAATGGAGGTATATTTCTGGGGAGCAGCCATTAGTAGTGAGGAAGTAAATAGCAATGGAGATAAAGGAGATAAGATAGGTGTAGGTGTGAAGAAAATGGGTAGGGAGATGGATGTATTTATAGGAAGGAATTGGGAAAATGGAGGGAATCAAGTGGTGGGAAATGAGGGGACGAATTTTTGAAGAAAGGAATGGATTGGGGGAAGTGAAAAGGTGGGGATTGAAGAGGTGTGACCCTTGGGAATTGAACTTCTGTAGGAAACCGGACCAATCCGGTTTTGGGACCGGACCGATCTGCCTTAATCGGATCGGTTCTTTTAATTCATCCGGACCGATCCGCCTGACCGGATCGGTTCTTTTAATTCAGCCGGACCGATCCGGTCTGCTGAATTTTATGAATTTCTTCTTTCTCTCTTATTTTCACCAAATATACTCCTATAATCCATTCCAACGATGATTTTTCAACCGCTCACACTTCAAACTCTCCTCAATGCTCATCGAAAATGAAACACCCCTCACCCTTTGGATTCTCAACCCCCGGGACTGACTCAAACCTACAACTCCTACATCCTACGACTCGTATGTACAACAATCACCCCATACATGTCGGGGGTGCGACGACGTCACTTCTCTTTGTTCAGTCAATCCCCATAAATGGGGTCCGACAGCCAGATTGTGTCGGCTTCCTTGACAATTGCTTCCAAATAGAGCTTCAGACGATGCCATTAACTTTAAATATGTTTCCCCCTTTCTCATCTATGAGTTCAACCTCTCCAAGGGGAAATACTTCTTTCACAATGAACGGACCTGACCATCTTGACCACAATTTTCCGAGAAATAAGTGCAACCTCGAGTTATAGAGAAGTACTTTTTGTCCCGAATGAAACTCTTTCTTACGAATTATTCCGTCATGAGCTCGTTTCATTCGGTCCTTGGATATTTTAGCACTTTCATACGCATCATTGCGTATTTCTTCCAACTCATTCAACTGAAGTTTACGTGTTTCACCGGCTTTATCCATATTGAAGTTCACCCTTTTGATAGCCCAATACGCTTTGTGTTCGATTTCAACCGGAACATGACAAGGTTTACCATACACAAATCGAAATGGGGTCATCCCAAGGGGATGCTTATATGCGGTTCTATAAGCCCAGAGTGCATCATTCAATCAGAGAGACCAGTCTTTCCTATTAGGATCGACTGTCTTTTCCAAGATATTTTTGATTTCCCGGTTAGCAAGCTCGGCTTGGCCATTCGATTGAGGGTGAAATGTTGTTCCAACTTTATGGACAATTCCATACTTCCGCATTAGTTTCTCCATAGGCCTATTGCAAAAATGAGTTCCATTATCACTAATCATGGCCTTAGGCATACCAAAACGAGAAAGTATATTTTCTTGAATTAATTTTATCACCACCTTGCTGTCATTCGTCCTTGTAGCTATTGCCTCGACCCATTTTGAGACGTAATCTACAGCGACGAGGATGTATAGAAAACCAAAAGAAGGTGGAAAGGGTCCCATGAAGTCAATACCCCAACAATCAAACAACTCCAATACTAGAATTGGGGTTAATGGCATCATGTCACGACGAGTAATAGCTCCCATTCTTTGGCATCTATCGCATGATTTACAAAAAGCATTCACATCCCGGAAGATTGTGGGCCAATAAAGACCACTTTGAAGGATTTCGCAGCAGTTTTATTTTTGGAAAAATGACCTTCACATGCTTCCGAATGACAGAATCGAATTACCCCTTGGATTTCTTCATCGGGTACACATCTTCGGATGATTTGGTCAGCACAATACTAAAACAAATATGGATCGTCATAAAAGAACATGCGCGACCATGTAATGAACTTCCTTCTCTATTGCGGATTCCAACTAGATGGAACAACTCAAGTGACAAGATAATTAACTATATCTGCAAACCAAGGGAGAGAAGAAGTAACAAATAGATTTTCTTCCGGAAAATACTCGTCTATGGGAATGGGATCAATAGGCACGTCGGACGAGAGGCGTGACAAATGGCCAGCGACGACATTTTCTACTCCTTTCTTATCTTGAATCGAGAGATTAAACTCTTGTAGGAGTAGGATCCACCTAATAAGACGGGGTTTGTCATCTTTCTTGCTCAAGAGATATTTAAGGGCCGAATGATCAGTGAAGCAAATGATAGGCGACCCAACAATGTAAGAGCAAAATTTGTCGAGAGCAAAAACGACTGCTAGTAACTCTTTCTCTGTAGTAGAGTAGTTAAGCTGAGGTCCAGATAATGTTCTGCTAGCATAGTAAATAACATGAGCTTTCTTGTTTTTCCTCTGTCCAAGAACATCCCCAATCGCATAATCACTTGCATCACACATAAGCTCAAATGGGAGTGACCAATCCGGAGCTTGCATTATAGGTGCAGAAATAAGCATGCTTTTAAGTTTATCAAAATCTTCTTGACATGATTTATTCCACTCAAATGGAGTGTATTTCATGAGAAGATTACTCAAAGGTCTAGTGATGGCGCTAAAGTCTTTGATAAATCTCCTATAAAAACCAGCATGGCCTAGAAAGGACCTCACATCTTTAAGTGATTTTGGTGGGGGTAACTCAACTATTACTTCAATTTTTTCTCGATCAACTTCAATCCCCCTAGATGAGACTATGTGGACTAAAACTACGCCCTCAGTAACCATAAAATGGCAATTTTCCCAATTGAGGACTAAGTCTTTTTCCACACACCGGAATAGAACTCTTTCAAGATTAGCTAAATATTGGTCAAAAGATGGACCAAAAATGCTGAAATCGTCCATGAACACCTCAAGACCTTTTTTAATCATATCGCTAAAGAGACTTATCATGCACCTTTGAAAAGTAGCTGGCGCATTACATAACCCAAATGGCATACGTTTATAGGCAAACGTACCAAACGGACATGTAAAAGTCATCTTTTCTTGATCAAGTACATCCACTTCAATCTGATTATATCCAGGATACCCATCTAGGAAACAATAGTAAGGATGGCTCGCCACTCGTTCAATCACTTGATCGATGAACGATAAGGGAAAATGATCTTTTCGAGTTCCGACATTGAGCTTTCGGTAGTCAATGCAAACACGCCACCCGGTGGTGGTGCGTTGAGGCATTAATTCTACCTTAGCATTTTCAACCACGGTCATCCAAGATTTTTTGGAACGACTTGAATTGGGATCACCCATTTACTATCTGAAATGGGATAGATAATCCCAACATCTAGCAATTTTATGATTTCCGCTCTTACTACATCTTTCATGGTTGGGTTTAATCGCCTTTGCATCTCACGCGAGGGATTCACTTCTTCCTAAAGATGGATTTTATGGGTACAAATCAAAGGACTTATACCTTTCAAATCTGCTATATTCCAACCAAAATCACTTCTATGCTTTCGCAACACATCCAACAACATACCCTCTTGACCTTTTTCTAAACGGGAAGACATAACAACGGGAAATGTATCATTCTCTCATAGAAAGGCATATTTGACATGTGAGGGTAGTTTTTTCAACTCAAGACTAGGAAATCTATTTTCAGAGGGAATCATGGGTGTCTCCCTCGGAGGAAATTCTTCACACCTAAAAATCCAGACAACATCTCTTACACTCTCAAAACTCTCTTCCTCTTGTAACCAATTTTCCAACTCTTCCATCTCACGCTCAAAATCAGTATAAGAACTCTTGTTATCACCATTTTGCACTAAACACACTGCCAATGCATCTCCTCCTATAATTTTCTCAATATTCTCATCCACCACTTCTTCAATAAGATCAACCCCAAGAATTTCATCCTCATCACCCATTTGGTTAGCGACATTGAAAATATTGGTCTCGAGAATCATGTTTCCAAAAGTGAGTTACATTTGGCCATTCTGTGTATTGATCAAAGCATTAGCAGTAGCTAAGAATGGACGGCCCAATATTATTGGAACATGATTTCTCGTATGGGGAACAGGCTCAGTGTCCCAAATGATAAAATCAACAGGAAAGTAGAATGTGTCCACTTGAACTATCACGTCATCTACAATCCCACGAGGCACTTTCACTGTTCTATCCGCTAACTGTAGAGTGATTTGAGTAGGTTTTAAATCACCTAAATCAAGCTGCTTATAGATGGAGTATGGAAGTATGTTTACACTCGCACCTATGTCAAGCAATGCTTTTTCCACTTTTTTTCTCCTATGACACACGAAATAGTGGGTGCACCTGGATCTTTGAATTTTGGTGGAAGATCATTGAGAAGGATTGAGCTCACATTTTGTGCCAAGAAAACATTCTTCTTCACCTTAAGCCGTCTTTTGACAGTCAAAAGATCTTTGATAACCTTAGCATATGCTGGAATTTGTTGAATAGCATCAAGAAATGGCAAGTTCAATTTTACTTGCTTCAACACATCCAACACCTCGGTACGCGAAGCCCCTTTCTTGGGTGGCTCTAAGCGTTGAGGAAATGGAGCAGAAGTAGGCAACTTGACTTCAATTTTAGGTTCAACTTCCTGATCTTTCAATTCCTTTTCTAAGGAAGGTTCTTTAGACTCGGAAGTTTCGGATTCCTTAGGAATTTCGGGTTCAACTCCATCATCTTTCTCCTTTGGAAGTTTTGGTGCTAGATCAATCACGCGGCCACTACGAAGAGTAGTTATAGCTTGACATTGTTCTTGCATATCTGATGATGTGGAGCCAATCGTGGATTGACCTTGAAGAGGTGGTCTTTGGCCTTGGGCAAGATGTTTACCCTTCTCTTGAGTATTCACTGCAGATTGCAACCTAGAGATGCTAGTATGAATTTCTGTGAACATTTGATCATATTTAGCATTGCTCTCTTTTTGAGATTTGAAGAATTGATTGAGATTATCTTCAAGAGATCTTCTAGGTGGAGCTACATAAGGACCAGGAGGTGGTACTTGCATAGGATTTGGCATTGGAGGAACCACTTGCTGAAATTGAGGAGGTGGTGGTAGAGCTAGATGTGGGTTAGGAACCATCCCATCTTGGGGTTGTCCATATTTGAACCCAGGATTATTCCTCCACGATTGATTATATGCATTCCCTTGCTGTGCATTATAATTTCCTTGAAAACCTCCTATAGCCTCCACTTGTTCAGTGTACATTGCCTTGTATGCAGGGATAGTAGGACATCCTTTATTAGAATGACCCGCATTACAAATGGCAAACACTTTCTCCTTCCCGTCTTGTACGGGTCCAGACACATCTCTCAATCGCACTTCAAGCATATCTCTGAAATTCTTCTCCAATTGATAAAATTTCCGATCCAACAAAGTGTCCTTGTCCAAGTGATAGATACCAAACGCAACAGGCAAGTTGGACACTTGTCGATTTCGATTTTGACTATTGGGATCAGAAATATCCCATGCTTGGGTAGTCTCTGCTACATATTTCAAATGAGCCTCAGCATCGCTCGAATCTAACTCCCAAAAAGGTCTTTCACACATGGTTTGAACAAGTTGTTTGGATGCTAAAGTAAGACCTTGATGAATGAATGAAATCAGATGATGCTTTTCAAATCCATGATGTGGGAACGCACTAACTAACTCCTGAAATCTCTCCCAACACTTGTCGAAAGCCTCATTCTCATTTTGACGAAAAGCTTGAATTTGGGCTTTAACAGAATTGGTTTTGTGTTGTGAATTTTTTTTTGATAAAAACTTGGTTTGCATATCTCTCCAAGATAACACAGAATTTTGGGGTAGTGACCATAACCAAGTTTTAGCTTTATCCTTTAAGGAAAAAGGGAATAGCTTCAACTGGATTACATCTTGTGGACAAGCTTGGTCACCAAACGTCTCACACGCTTCCTCGAACTCTCTAAGATGGAGATAAGGTTTTTCAGAATCCATCCCATGAAATGTAGGAAGAATTTGGCTCATACCATTCCGAAAGTGGAACTGACCGGCATTATACGGGAGTAAAATGCAACCAGGGGTAACAGTTCGCTCCGGAAATAACAAATCTTTCATGGGAAGGTAAGGTATCTCATCCTTTCTAGCACCAACACCGTCACTACCATGCTCCGACATATCGCTACCGAAAGATTCAGAATTATCACTCAGTGTTTCACTCAATGAACGACTTGTGATTGAATTATTAGGCGAAGGAGGTGGAACCCAAAAATGAGGAGACCCAGAATTTTTAGAACTTGCTTCGGCAATAGGATTTTCGTGAACTTGGGTGGGAGATGAATTATGCATATAAGCACATAAGAGAATAAATGAATTTTTTTTTTAAAAATCACTTGTGGATAAAAAGAATTTTCCTAAAACTTTAACAATTTTGGATCCCCGGCAACGGCGCCAAAAACTTGACGCGACTGAGTATTTGTCTCAAAAGTGCGTTTTTCTCTAGGCTCAAGTGCAAGCCTTGTCGCTCAAGTAATAACCCGGTAAGTCGGGATCGTCTCCACAGGGATCAAGATTGTCAAATCGTAATAGGGAAAGCTATAAATCTTGAAATGATTTCTTAAAAGAAATAAAAAGATGATTAATGATTGGGAAAATTTCTATTGAAATAAAAATTTTACTTAAGAAGAACAAATTAAAAATAGCGAAAAACTTAGATCTGACAAATTAGAGAAAATAGGGTAGGGTACAATCCCTCAATCCTTAACAAATTATCCTATAGAATACTAGAATTGTAAATTAAAATTCTTGACTAAATCCAGTCTTTATAATTTCTAAGCATTACATATATGAGGGATCTAGCCCGCATCATATGAAATCAAAGATAGATATAAAGCGGTAAATGATAAATTATACTCACAAAGCGTTCTTAAACATCTCAAGTACCTAGGGCAAGAGAGATTAAAAGATTGACAATGATTGTATGATTTTCTTTCACAATTCAATCAATATTTTAATTTAATCTCAATTTTCTACATAAATAATTTGCCTTGGATTGAGTTCATGTACCCCAACCCTTGGGAATTTATCTACTCATAATTTGGTTCAAGAACAAATTCATACATAAAATTATGAAACTACAAGACATTGTAAAAGGTTTGCAAATAATAAAGTAAAAGAGAAGATATTACTTGAATTCAGCAACAAAAACGGAATTAGGATTGAGAATTTCTTACAAACTAGGATTCAAGCAAACTCTTGAGGAAATTGGAAAGTTAACCCTAGAAATTTGACCTAAAATTAAACCTAGAACTCTCTCTCCACCTAACTGCACTCAACAACCCTCAAATGATGTAGGGCATGGCTTTTATAGCACATAGTATCGAAATTGATAGCTAATAGTGCTTGAGGCACAAGTTTCATCAGTTGCACACGCCAAAAATCTGCATAATTAATGCCATAACTTCACATACCCGGACCGGTCCGGATCACCTGCGGACCGGTCCGATTGCCATCGGATCGGTTCTTTTATTTCTACCGGATCGGTCCGGTCCTAGTCAGATCGGTTCTGCATCTGCTTCCATCGGTTTGCCATCCATCCGGGGTGTACTGGACTTGGTCAATTCGGATCGGTCCGGATCCAACCCGGATCGGCCCTCTTTTCTTCTTCTTTGACTTTTTCCATGCAACTTTGACTGGCTATAACTTCTGATCTAAAACTCCGATTTGGGTGCCGTTTCTTCCTATACTCTTGTGAACTCATGCTCTTCAACTTCACTTTTGGTGTCACTTTCGAATTCTGAATGGAATTTACGGTTTTGCCCTTTTACATTTCTTGTGGTTTTCTTCTTTTCCTTTCTTGCATTCCATTCCTGAAAACTTCATCAAAATTACACAAAAACTAGGGAATATTGTTAGAAACAGACAGTGGAGTGATATGGCATAAAAATGGTTCAATTAACTTGTTCGAGATATTAAAATCACTAACTTAAGGGGCTAAATTCAGAAGAATTTATGCTTGGTCAAATCCCCCTAACTTAGGACTTTGCACGTCCCGGGCAATGTAATTGAATCTAACCAAAATTCTACTGTTGAAAATTTCTTTATTGAAATAAAATTCCACTTTCGCAGGCATGCGATTGCATTTAGCGTATGCAATAAGCCTTTAAACCTCTATGTTACCATAGTAGGACGAGTTTTGTCTCGTGAGGGTTTGCAGTGAATATACCCACAAAATTCTTTATTGACTCAAATAAATATCAAAATACTTAAAAATTTTACAATTTAAACTTTTCGAAAAATAATCACTATAAATTCATATTCAAATGTCTCAAACCATAGTGTGTGTGTGATAAGCAAGAAATTAAACCTCAAATTTCCATCAATTGAGCATTATGTTACTTTCCAAAAATTCATTTTGATTCAAATTCTTACGGATGCAATCACAAACAAATCACTCGGATTGGGGCTATTTTCTCTCGGTATGCATGATATAAAGAGTAAATATAATGGACACAAATTCATGCATAAAAAATTGAAAAGAAGGAAATATATGGTGAAAATATCTCATCATCGGAATACAGTTATTAGGAAACGGGAAACATCACCTCTAGTTCACACCATTTAATCTCTTATTTTATCTTTTCACGTCTTAGCTCTCCAAGCAGTAATTAATTTCGCCATTTGGACTCACTTAGGACTTTTCGGGTTTAAGGTGTAAAGGGTAATAATGGAAGTTGATGGAATGTTCGGAATTGGAAAATTTTCTTATGATGTTCATTAGTGCTTTTTCGGGCATTTGCTCATTTTTCTCTTTCTCTTTTTATTTTTTTTTCTTTTTCTTCTTTTTTCTTGCTATTTTTCTTTTGAGCATTTTTTTTTTCTTGGTATTTTTTATTGCACAATTTGGACTTACTTGATGAATTTTCTCAATTTTCCCAATTCCGGGCTATTTGGGTTTTTCGGGTTATTAAACGAAAAGGAAATATTTTAGTAGGCTCAAATTGGGTTGCAAAGGGATAATTTTGTTTTTCACAACTTTTGATGGCTAATATTTTTGGGTAACAAACGAGGGCCTACTTCATTGTCCAAATTGCTAATCACATTACCATATGCATCTCGAGATTGATTAAGTTTAGAGATATATTTCGCACGAATTTCGAGACAACATCTCACACATTTCCCATAACCGATCAAAACAAAGGATTGAGATCATCAACGACTTATTAAAACGTTGAAAAGAACTTTGAGTTAATCATAAACTCGGATTGAGTTAAAAACTCATAAAAAATTGAAAGGCTCGAAATCTCACCGGGTTTGATCAATCTCCACCCTTATTCGTTAAGTCATCAATTATCTTTCAATTTCCATCTTTGGTCAATTTTGGCTTAGTGCATTATTGAATTTTACAATTTGAGACTTTAAATAGAATAAAGGTGATATTTTTGAAAAATTTAAATTCCAATTTTTATTTAATTTGAACAAAAATATTTTTGGTTTTTTTCAAAATTTTCAAAAAAAAAATTTCTTTTTTTTTTAGGATACACATATATATGAATACAAACGAAGTTTTATGAATACGCACCTGTCATCCCCCCTAACTCAATGATTTGCATTGTCCTCAATCAAATGGATAAGAGAGAGAAAGAAGACAACATAAAGAGTGCGATAAATAAAACAAGCAAATATCATACTAAAACTGTAGAGTACAAATTGTGGAAACAAATGTGTAAGCAAAAAGAAAAGAAAAAAAAATACAAACATAGTTATAAAAATCCTAAAGGGGAGTGGGGCATCCTAAGGGGCGGGTGGGCGATGTGTAGGGCTTGGAGCATTTGGATTATAGGGATTGTAGTAGTAAGGAGGAAGAGGGGCCTCGGGTCCCAACTGAAGACGGTACAAGTCGGCCTGCATACGCAGGACCAAACTCATGTCCCTCTGGTAGGAAGACACATACTCGTCAAAACGCATTTCAAGAGATAGAACACGCTCAGTCAAGCCCGTACCAACCGGAACATAATCCGGATCAGCAGTTTCATCATATTCTTCCTCCTCACCTTCTTCCATTTCAACGTCCTCATCAACGACGTCCTCCTCCTCGTCAGTCTCCTCGTCACTCGAATCGTCACCGCGCCTAGCACGGACTAGCTGAATTTGCCTCTCACTTCGAGTGCGGGACTCTTGTCCTAAAGGATTAGGCAGGTTGACAAGATCCTGAGGTGGTGCTATCCCGGCATCCCAAAGCATGGATGTAATGAGGAGACCATAAGGAAGAGAAGCGCGACCCTTTTTATCATAGGCCACAAAAAGGATATCGGTGTAAAATGTCCGGGCCAAGTTGATCACTGTCGCTAGGTCGAACAAATGATACATCATCGTAGCTTGGCGCGGCCTCATTGCTGAATCATTGGAGGTTTGCAAAATATTGGCACAAACGATATGAAAAGTGAATCGAGCCTTGTCGGATAAGCGACCGACGGGAAATGTCTCGGTATTCCAAACTGCACCGAGCTTGATTCGCGAGATACAAACTTCTTTAGTGAGAACGGGATTGGGACCCGTATGTACAATAATCACCCCATACATGTGGGGCGTGCGACGACCTCACTTCTCTTTGTTCAGTCAATCCCCATAAATGGGGTCCGACATCCAGATTGTGTCGGCTTCCTTAACAATTTCTTCCAAATAGGGCTTGAGACGATGCCCATTAACTTTAAATATGTTTCCCCCTTTCTCATCTATGAGTTCAACATCTCCATAGGGAAATACTTCTTTCACAATGAACGGACCTGACCATCTTGACCCCAATTTTCCGGGAAACAAGTGCAACCTCGAGTTGTAGAGAAGTACTTTTTGTCCCGAATGAAACACTTTCTTACGTATTATTCCGTCATGAGCTCGTTTCATTCGATCCTTGGATATTTTAGCACTTTCATACGCATCATTGCGTATTTCTTCCAACTCATTCAACTAAAGTTTACGTGTTTCACCGGCTTTATCCATATTGAAGTTCACCCTTTTGATAGCCCAATACGCTTTGTGTTCGATTTCAATCGGAAGATGACAAGGTTTGCCATACACAAATCGAAATGGGGACATCCCAAGGGGATTCTTATATGCGGTTCTATAAGCCCAGAGTGTAACATTCAATCTGAGAGACCAGTCTTTCCTATTAGGATCGACCGTCTTTTCCAATATATTTTTGATTTCCCGGTTAGCAAGCTCGGCTTGGCCATTCGATATAAGAAGGGAAATGGAAGTATGTGATTGGATCAAAGCATTTTTATGATAATAAAAATGGCTTTGAGTATATTCCGTGGATATGAGAAGGGGAATGGGATGTTTTAAAACGAAAAAGATTTTTATGATAATAAAACTTGCTTTTAAAAAGTTATATGTTTTGTTAAAGCAATTCAAGATAATGAATTTTCTTTTAAATATATTTCCTGGATATAAGAAGGGAAATAAAAGGTTTTGATATGAGTATATAATACACCTCAGTCCGGGAGATAGATCCAGATGTGTATTATATAGTTGTATTATATGAGTAAATGAATTCTCATTCCGGGAGATAGATCCGGATGTGTATTAAAATATGAATATATATATATGGATAAATTGGGTGCCGAGGGTCTAATGGATCCCGATGATCGACCTTGCTGCATAGTAGTGTATTGGGGGGGGGGGTTCCTTGTTTGGATTTCGCTTTGCGAGACTCCCCAGGCACGAATATGGCATTGTGTTGAGACTGGGGAGAAGTTTAATCCTTATTGCTCTAATATTTAGTAATTCTTATATGGTGTATGTATATATATATATCTTATGTGCTGAGGGTCTAATGGATCTCGACGATCGACCTTGCCGCGCAGTAGTGTATCGAGGGGGTTCCTTACTGGGATTTCGCTTTTCGAGACACCCCACGCACGAACTTGACACAGTGTCGAGACTGGGGAGAAGCTTAGCCCTTAGTACTTGGACTATCTAGGGTTGATAGTAGTGGGGTGATAGACTAGTTTAGCAGGGTAGCTTGTCTAGGATGTTTAGAGGGATGCGCTAGGAGTGCACTATTAGAAGAGAGGTGAGGGGTATCTCATGGGGGTGCGATACAAAACTTAAATATGAGATAAAAATATTTTTCTAAAAAAATAAAGCATTTATGCACTTGAAAAATATTTTCAAACTCGGGCTCTGACCCGTTTATCTACTTTTCCTTTCTTGTTATATTATATATATATAGGTGTCCAGACACTGGGACGCCTGGATGACATTTGTTTCAAGTCAGACGTCAGCTGCAACAGCTGTGGATGCGTGCAGGTTTTTGATAGACGCTTCCATTCTTGTACTCTAGATAGGAGGTACTGTATAAATATTCAGGCCAATGGTCCAATTGTATTTATTTATTCTTTTAGAGCATCATTCAATATGGTTGTATATTTTGACCGAGTGTTCAGTTATTTTATTTTATTTCAGTTTCATTTACGCATATACTGTGTGGATGTTTTTATTTTATTCGTTTAAAAAGATTAGTTAAGTAAAATTTTTGACACCGGCCTAATAGGTTATTAGTAATTAAATGGACTTTCGACAGTGATGCTAAGAATGATCCATATGAGACTCCTGTCGTAATTTAATATAGGAGTGATCGCCCTGTATTTTATTAGGCGGGGTGTCACATGTAGTTGTTCAGAATCCTTTGCGAGAGGAGAACTTATAGTCGCTAGCTACCTTTCATGGTGGATGTCTCTGTCATCGAGGAGGGATCTCAAGATAAATATAGATGGAAGTTGCGTTAAATTCAAAAAATCATAACAAAAAATCGTATTACAAAACAATAGCAAATCAAGAGTAGGAAAAAAACATAATTAAAACAATGTGAATAAAAAAACATAATAAAAATCATGAAGTAAATTCATTGAAATTAACTAACTTGGAAAAAACATCTGATGTGCTCTCTAAAATAATTATAGTTCACGGTATGCTTATGAAAATAGCTTATATTCAAAAATATAATACCAATGAACATTGCTTCCAATTATCAAAGTAAAAGATTATGTTTCAGTTTATGGAATAGATGAAAACAGGGAGAGTATCTTAACCCATCACATATATGCCATCATAGGTATTCGAAGACATTACCAACTACAAAGATAAGAAGTTGATTACAGATTGTTCGATTAGCAAAACAAATATGGAATAAGAAAATGAAATGGCCTCGACTTATTCCTTAGCTTCCCTTTCTCCGAAGCCTCCGTGATCATTCTAAATACTCCAAATACATGGAATAAGAAAATTCAAAATCCAAACACATAGAACACCACTCAGTTTAGGCAAATACATGGAATAAGTGCAACACAAGAAATCATACAGAAAATCAAAGTAAATACTTAAAAAATTAATCAATGTAGACAGTACTTCTATTAGTACACCATAACACAATCATATTAAATTCTATGTCCTCCCCTGCTTTAAATGAAGAAGTGCATAAATATGGGATCGTCATAATATTAAAAACTTAATTAGTAACATTAAACCCAATAATATTGAGGTTGGGGAAATTGAAAATCAGGCTTCAATACAATGACTAAAGAAGGACCATAAGTTACACTCATGAACCTTAATAAACATAGGTTACACCATGCATTTGAATAAACATATAGGTTACACCAACTATAACTATGACTAAAGAATGAACAAAATAGTACAAAGATGTATCTCACAATATTTGTTGAACTACACTGGGATGATTGATTATCAAATTAGAAGAACAGTAACCAAAAGTTCTTGAACACCTAAATACCTGCTATGATCAAGAAATCAAAATAGAACACCTATATGTTCAAGCGTGTTTTTTGTTTGAATACCTGAATAAACCCTGAAATCCATTACAAACCAATTAAAAACCCTAAATTACAAAACCCTTAAATCGATTACAAACCCTATAACTGCAAACATAAACCCTTAAATGAAATAATAACTTTAGAACCTTTAGAATGCCAAACGATTTTTGAAACCAAACAACACGAACAGAGGTGGGTGCTTACCAAAATAGTGAGGGGGGGACTGAATTGGATACTGAGATGAAACCGAGAGAGAGATCGTAAGGGGGAATTAAAGTGGGAGATGGGAATTAGTACCCAAACCCAAGAAACCCAAATATTTCCAAAACCTAACCTTGACATGGGAGCACCGATAAAGAGAAGGAGAAATGGAGAGAGAGGGATAATTATTCTTCCCACGATTGATAAAAGAGAGAGGGGGTGGGGGTGGGAGAGAGAACTGTACTTGGTTAGTGTCAAAAGGGTTCCAAGGTAGTAATTTCCAATTTTATCCATGTATTTGAATTTTGGTAAGATGAGGGAAGGAAATGAAGGGTTAAAAAAGAGGGGGAACTCAAATACTTAAGGGCAAAAATGGTAAGATGTGTATTTTAATCTCAACCCTTGGATTCTTGCCTTGTTGGCTTCGATCTGAATCGTGAAGTGTCTTCCCATCTTATGAATAGTGAAAACACCATTGTAACTTATTATATAGATTTATATGAAATTATTAGAAATAAATGTATATGAAATTAAATAGTGCAATTGTATATACATTAATGATTTATACATTAGTATATACTTTATATGTTACCAAAACTATTTTAGTATAAGTAATATATGTGAAAGGCAATAACATCTTTTTGTATGGAAAAAATATTTGACTTGCGATTCCTCGACGAATTTCGTTCATTTCATCCCCCATTGAACTATTACCAAAATAACATGGACCTCAACCCTCATACAATGAGAACTAACAGACTCCTAACGGTAAATAATCCTATTATTATATCAATATGTTGATACATAACGAGATGATAAAGTACTCCATTTTCTGACATGTCACCCCACATGTTATAACGATATTTGTATTTGTACCCCACTTTCTTTTCTTTCCTTGTGTTAGAACCTCACCATTAGTAAAATCTTCTAGATGCTGCCAAGCCCTATTTTAATCCAAACTAATATAAAAGTTTAAAAAAATGTAAGCTACATAATAAATCATAAAATCATATTTTAAAATCTAAAAATTGCTGAAAAGATGTTAAAATAATTGCAAATGAGTTAAAATAATTTAAAAATCTGGTATTCATGAAAATAAATATAAAATACTAAAAAACATATATTTTTTTTAAATTTCGAAAGACTAGAAAAATATTTTATAATACAAAAACTTATAAAAATAGGGAAAAATTATTAAAATAATTGAAAATAATAGGGAAAGCTGAGAATGTGAGGCGACCCTATATGGATGGGATGTGTCCGAAATTTGGATTGACCTAATTAAAAATATTATTTCTCTAATTAATTTTTTCTTAAACAACATTAATTCAGAATTTAATTCAAATAAATAAAATTACCCATATTAATTAAACACAAAATAAAATAATTTTATGATGAAACCAATTTTATCTTTTTAACCTAAGCATGCATGTAGGTGTGAATTGCAAGATAAAATAAACTTTCACTACACCCGATGTACGAAGAAAATCCAAATGGAAAAAACCTCGGACGATCCAACCATAAATTTCACTAAGTACGAAATTACAAAAATTACACGACATAAGGCTTACACAACGACTCGACGCCCTCGTAAGCCTTGATGCTCTTCATTTATTCAATATTTTCTTAGCGACATGCAGGAGTCCACTCACACCTCAAAGTCCACCGATAGGGCTCAGCAACCGTCGCACATATGGAGTCCACTGTATGTAAACCAACGAGCACGAAAACCTCATTAAGAAACATTTCTTAATAATGCAGAGTACGAACACTGTGGCAAAAACTTGATCTTAAAACACACACACACACACACACACACGCACACACACACATATATATATATATATATATATATATAGTGTGTGTGTGTGTGTGGAATCTTAGATCTAAACTAATTAGGGGTGAACATGGGTTTTTGTTTTGAAAGTTTTATCATGATTTATTAAGGGAAACTTTCATGGACTTTTGAAAAGTTATTTTCTCTCAAAGGATGAAAAAAGTCATGTTTAAAACTTCTATCCTACACTACTTAAATGGAAGAAAAGGGAAGTAGTGGGGAGTAAAGGAAAAAACTTCTAGATAATTTTTTTTTTTGAAATTTGCGCCTAGTCGTTCGAACGAGGTACCATTTTCATTCGAACCACATACCCTTTTTGTTAGAACGGGGATATAACGAGAATTCAATTGAGATTCGAGAGAGGTTTATTTTTTTGAAACGTTTTCTTGTCAAAAGGTCATTCAAACTAGGTACCCATTCTGAATAGAATGAGTGGTTCTAATAAAGTACCCATTCTAGTTAGAATGAGGTACCTATTATGGTTAAAATGAGGTACCCGTTTTGGTTAGAATAACCTATACATAGAGAAAACAACAAAGGCTAATTTTAACTCGTTTGAAGTTCTGTTTGATCCGGGGTCTAACGACACCTAAAATTACTTATAAAAAATTTCTAAAAACATTTTAAAATTAGATTGAAAACATCTTAACACCCAACAATTAAATATCCAAGGCTCAACATAAAATATTCATTTGTACCTGAGTGATCCTTGGAACGTTGATGACGAAACATGGCATGAAACTTGGCATGGTGATGTATTCTCTTTATCTTGGCTGCTATGTCTTCAAAAAACATGTCATAAACTTGAAAGGTCAATAACTCAAAGTCTATCCTATGACTCAAAGTGTTTTTATGAAATAAATCAATACATACAAATTGACTCAATTGGAAATTTGTCCTTACAAATATCCCCCTTTGGCTATTTTGAGACAAAACTAAAAATAGAAACACTTATGGGCCAGCAAGCTTATTTGAAATACTCAATCCCAACCTAAAAGAAAAAAAACTACAAACGCTTGACCGACACGTACTCTGAGTGGCTTTTCTTGCATTAAAAACTTGGTCGCATCGTTGCAAACCTACACACTTAAACATTCCATAAAATGCATAGAGAATATAACAATATAAATCACATAAGAAAATCCTCCCCCTTTGTCTAATAATATCTACATATGAAAGGATGTCTCCCCCTAAGTAATAAATCTCCCCCAAATGAAAAGAGTTAGATACCAGTTCTCCTCTTTTTGTTCAGGAATAGACAAAGATTAAGGTGTATAAAATAACTAATTTCTCCCCAATTAAAACAATTCTTCCCCTAAACGAAACAAGTGACAAGCATAAGGGAAACATACGTATATCATGCAATGGTGTATAGTGATACAAGTAACAACAAAGAGACTTAGTAACAAAAGAACACATAATCCATATGAAGAACAATAGATACCAACTATGATGTAATAGCAAAATGATACCAACTAGAATGAACTAAGATAAGGATAGGATATCAATGAAAAGTCGCAACAAGATAAATACTGATATGAACAAATAACATACCAAAATGAGATTCAGTTTTAAACTGATGAGATATAAGGACTACATGTAAAGGCAAATACTCAGAACAAATGATACTAGATATATAAATATACAAAAGATACCAATTAAGCACAAGCACATATATAGGTATAAGAACCACGATAATCTTTCCACTTATATGGCAAAAATGTGTCTAAATAAACATGTGATAAATGGAGTTAAGGGGTGTGAACTAGATATAAAAGAATTATGACCCAATCACTTAAACGTGCTCAAGGAGTTTTATTTGATCACAAAAATTTATCAAACTTAGATTTTGCCTCACGCGACACGATAAAGTGAACTCAAAGAACAAACAAGCATAATGTCCACAAGCCTAGAATTTTGATGATTCTATAAATCGATAGTGTCATGAGATTTAAGTATATCAAGGATTCATTGTGTAAACCCATTAATCTTTACCTAAAACAACTTCAAAACGTTAACCAATATCATTTTTTTTCATCTCAAATCTTTTGAAGATATGAATATTGACGATCAATATTAAAACACGGCCTTGCCAACTTATTCTTTTCTTTTGCCTCTTAATTTTATAGGCTCTTGGCAATGGTGGATTTTCCACAAAATATATTTTCTCCCCTCCATAACCATTTCCATTTCATAATGAATTTTTTCAATAAACAATCAACTCATGGGCAGTGGTTCTTATATGCATAAATCCCCCAAAGTCTAAAGATATTTAGATGAAATGATTGATGAGAGAACATCTCCTTAGCTTAAATATAACATGCGAAGTTAAAGATCAAAAGAGCTCGTGCATGTGTGTGAGGAGGTATATACAAAGGGAATCCATCAAGCAAATCAAAGTCAAACTACTCCATGCGATCATGATAAAGAATAATTTAAGCATTAAAATTCATAACCAAAATTTCTAGCCACATGAGTATGTGATGTGATATATGATAAAGAATAATTCAAGCATTAAAATTCAAAACAAAAAGTTTTGCCACATGGATACGTGCAGTGATATAGGATTTAAACGTAAGGATATGCTACACAAAATGTGTAAAACTAAAGTATAGATAAACAAAATAAATCCTTTTGAGTTTTTATTTTTTATTAATAATATTAAAATAAGGACAACTCAAAATACAAACAAAATCTTCTTGTATTTTTTAACAAGACTCAATAAAAAAACGATACAAAAGATTCAAAATATATACAACTAGAAAATACATATATCATGAAATACAAAAGCTAGTGTATGTAATTATGCAAACACACTCAACCACTAGATATAGCCTGGAATGTACCACATAGGTGAAGTGTGGTGTTCTCGGTCTTTGGAAACCTCGGTGACTCTAGGTTTAGACTTTTTAAAACCATTTTTATGATCAAAACAAGGTGATCATTTCGCCGACATTGTGTGCCAATAAACACACGTTGAATGTTACCTAAGGGTTGACCTCTTTTAATATTCTTGTCAATGGTTAACTCTCTGAAAACCTGATTTTGTCTTTATTAGCGGAATCATTTTGAGTATCCAAGCCAATGCCATACTTGTCATTTTTTATTTGGACAGTGCCTAATATCTTATCTAATTTTTTGGACCTCTTGAGTCTTTCAATTTATCTTCAAGCTCCACTATCCTAGATTTAAGTAAACTCCTAGTCTCTTCAAACTTAAGAGGATCTTTCTTCATAGCCTCCATTAAACCTCGAAGACTATCTCTCTCACCTTTAAAATACTCTAGCTTCTCTCTCCTGTCCTAAGATCTTCAATTAAAACCCTCTCATCATTTTGTATCGTACGCTCTTTCATATTATCTTAAAACTTAAAGTTTTCCTTCTTTATTTTTAATAATTCTGCATACAACTCATGGAAGGATATCTAGAGCTCATTCACTCCCTCTTCCTCTTCTTCATTCTCACTCTTTTCTCCACTTTCTTTACTATCAAACACTTGGGATTCACACACAATGGCCTTGTAAGTGTCATGCAAAGAATTATCTTCTTGGGAAGATTTCTCATCGAAACCATCATGACTAGCCATGAACACGGTGAAGTTGTGATCAGTGAGGGAATCTTTTCGAGTTCACTATCACTAAGGGTGATATTGTAATAAATATATTTCTTACCCCCTTACTTAGTTTAGTAGGACATTTAACTGCCCTATGGCCATACCTCTCGTACCCAAAATACCTACTCAACTCATCCCTCTTAAGATTAATATTACATTTCTTAGGGAGTTTATCGGCCTTGATATATTTGACTTCGCAAATTTCTTGTAATTATTTTCAAATTTTTCTTTACTAAACTTAAGAATTTTTTTACAATTCTTAGTATACATAGCCATATCATTGGAGTAAATGTTTAACTCATCATTCGATACTTGTGTTTCCTTATTCTGGGCTTTCAAATCAATGCATTTATCTTTATTAGGACTTTTAGAGGTAATCATGTTGAGTTCATAGGTTTGAAGATCACCTAGAAGTTCCTTAAGTTTCGTAGAGTATAAGGTGCCTAAGGAATTTAACATCGTTACTTTAGAACAAAATCTGTCAGGTAAGGACTTTAAGATTTTCTTGATAATATGGTTTTCGAGTATTTTCTCTCCTAATTAAAAAAAAACGAGTTCACAATATCTCACAATCTAGCATAAAACTCATCAAAGGATTCACTCTCATCCATTTAAATTGTTTCAAACTAAGTGGTGAGGTTTGGGAGTTTGGAAGCCTTAACAACACTCATACCCTCATGGGCGAGTTGGAGTATGACCCAAGCCTCCTTAGAATTTTTACATGTCATAACACGGTGGAACTCGTCCGGTGTGATCGCACTAAAAAAACCATTTAATCCACACAAATTGTTATTTTCTAGCTTATGCTCATCCTCACTCCATCTTTCTACGGGTTTAGAAACATGAACTTCACCTACTAAATACGTGGGTGGGGGCCACCCTCTAACAACCTCTTTGCCAAACCCGCTCATCTAACGACGTAAGTGTTGACCTCTATTATTAGAACCATAAAAAATTGGAAACCTCGAAAATGATAAAATTTCCACTTTCAAGCCTAAACAGGATCTAACACGATAGTTTAGTTCACCCCCTCTATTACCAACCTTATAATATGAGGTGACGCTATTTGGTTGGAATAACTCTAAAATTTACACAAAACCTAATTAAAAAAAGTATTTCTCAAATTAATTTTTCTATAAGAAAATCAATTAAAGATTAAATTTAAATAAACAGAATTGCCCAAATTAATTAAATAGCAAATAAAACAATTTTGTGAGTAAACCGATTTTATTTTTTTAACCCAAGCATGCATCTAGGTATGGATTGAAAAATGAAATAAATGACCACTATGTCTGATGTACGAGGAAAACCCAAATTGAAAAAACCTAAGACGACCTAGCCACAAAGTCCACTAAGTACGAAATTACAAAAAGCACATGACAGAATATGTATACAAAGACTGGACGCCGTCCAAAGCCTCGATGCTCTTTGTTCCTTCGACCTCTACTTAGTGGCACACAGGAGTCCACCCATGCTTCGGAGTCCACTGATAGGGCTCAACAACTGTCACGTATACAGAGTCCACCGTATGTGAACCAATGAGCACGGAATCCTCCAAAAGAAACAATTCTCAATAATGTAGAGAATGAACAGGATGCCAAAAACTTGATATCTCTCTCTCTCTCTCTCTCTCTCTATATATATATATATATATATATATATATATATATATATATATATATATTGTGTGTGTTTGTGTGTGTGTGTGTGTGTAGAATCTTGGATCTAAACTAATTGGGTGTAAATATGGTTTTTTGTTTTAAAATTTTAATCATGAATCATTAAGGAAAACTTTCCTGGACTTTTGAAAAGGTATTTTCTCTCAAAGGATGAAAAAAATTCACGTTTAAAACTTCTATCCCACACTACTTAAATGGAAGAAAAAGGAAGCAGTGGGGAGTAAAGGAAAAAAGTCCTAGAGAAACTAAAAATTTGAAATTTGCGCCCAGTCATTCGAATGAGGTGCCATTCTCGTTCGAATGACATACCTTTTTTCGTTAGAAAATGGATCTATCGAGAATTCAAACGAGATCCCAGAGAGGTCATGTTTTTTGAAAAAAATTCTCATTAGAAGGTCTTTCGTACGAGGTACCCATTCTAGTTAGAATGAGGTACCCATTTTGGTTCAAACGAGTGGTTGTAACTAGGTACCCATTCCGGTTAGAACGAGGCACCTATTCTGGTTAGAACAACCTATCTAACGAGAAAACATCAGAAGCTAATTTTAACTCCTTAAAGTTCCATTTGATCCATGGTCTAATGACACCCAAAATGACTTATAAAAAATCTCTAAAAATACTCATTAATTAGATTAAAAGCATCCTACCACCCAATAATTAAATATCTAAGGCTTAACATAAAATAAAGATTCAAACCTGAGAGATCCTTGGACCGTTGATGATGAAACATGACACGAAACTTGGAGTCATGATGTATTCCCCTTAGTTTGGCCGCTACGTCTTCAAAAAACATGTCATAGGCTTGAAACGTCATTAACTCAATTTTACCCTATGACTCAAGGTGTTTTGTCCAAAAATAAATCAATACATACAAATTGACTCAATTAAAAATTTGTCCTTAAAAAAGCATTTTCAAAGTATGAAATATATTGAAAAATACATTGATAAATTTGGAAATAATAAAAAAAAGCACATTCGTCACTATTCATGTCACTATTACACACCAGCTTTAATCAAATTTTTGACCGCCAAAACTTCAAAATCGCTAATGAGAGATACTCCTAACTTTTCTCTCACGTATTGGTTTTTCATTTTGTCATTTCTAGTAATTCCAATCATCCACTGGAGCATCCTAATCTCACTAACATGAATACATTGTTCATGTTTTCTCTTTAATGCCCAATACTACACTCCACATAGGATCGCTGGCCTAACAACTGTCCTATAAAATTTTCCTTTTAATTTATTGTGACACCCCGCCTAATAAAATACCGGGTGATCAGTCCTATACCAAATTAAAACAGGAATCTCAGCTGGATCATCCTTAGCAACTGTCGAAAACTTTTTAAGACTTACTAACCACCTAGTATTCCAAAACCTGGTCCCAATTTTAACTTTTTAATTAAACACAACAGTACATGCGGAAATAAATATAAACCATTCACACAACTGAACAAAACTCAACTGAAATAATTAATTACACAACTTGCCAAATAAACCATTGGCCACCCAAGTGAAATAATCCAATACAATATTCAACATCGGAATAAAAAAATCTAAAAAACTGAACTGAAAGTCTGGGCGACATGCCCTAAATAAAACTGGAACTGATGTGTGATTCCTACTCTAGGAATGAATGAATGATGCGTCTAATTAAAACACTTGCTAGGATCCACATATGCCACAGCTCCGTGTCCCTGGAATAGGATATCAATCCTGGCGTCCTTATGGCTGGATACCTAAAAGGTTTTAAAAATTGTTTTATAGCAAGGGTTAGAACCCAAAACATTTTGAAAATATTTAGCAAGTGAATTAACTGCAGAAATTTAAAATGCATGAATGCGCTTCATATTTAAGTTAGTGTCGCACTCCCTTGTGGACATTCTCACCCCTCCACTATTATGCACACCTACCGGTTACCTTAACCCCACCTAGTTGTACTACCCCGTCCAACTAGTCCTGGTATAACCTTCCCTTGCCATACTACTCTAACCCGAGTATAATGATTCTTGAATTATAAGTTATTTCATAATTAACTTAATTAATTCCTCTTAAATAGTAGCATATAATGGTGACACAAGTTATATAAATTTAATATGTCACACTTTGTATTATTCCCACAAATGATTAACTTAATTAATTTCTCATTAATTAATAGCATAACTGTAACCCGAGTTATATAAAGTAAATACATCACACACTGTATTATCACCTACAGATAATATTTGCTACCATATTATACGTACCTTTACTAACATCCACACATATATCATACGTGTATCCATCCTTCCGAGTATACCCTCACCGGATGATTGCCTCTAAAATGCTATCTCAATAGGTGTGCTCACAAGACCTAGTTCCCTAAGTTGAAATCGCTCACCAACTTGGTCCAAAATACAAACGTAGTGGAGGCGATCATATTCTTTCCCTGGAAGTGAGATAAATCCCTCACCCATATATACCGGACACTATGACCTAGGGATATACTCACCCTACCCCTCAAGCTAGGGGATTCACCCACATCGCGCAACCTCCCTTGATAGCATTAGAGTATATAAATTTAATAAATATCTAATCACTGATATTTAATATCACACATAATATATACACGCATATATATATTATCACTACACCGTATATATATAATATAAACCCCGTCTTTACCGTGTACTCAAAATCTCGTACACTGCCTGTAATTTAATATCACACACAATATATACACGAATATATATATACTATCACTACACCGTATATATATATTATAAACCTTGGCTTTACCGTGTAGCAAAAATCCCGTACACTGCCTAAAATTTCCTGAGTCTGTGGCCCGACTCAACATAATTAATTTTCTCACTTAATAATTTATCGTCTTCCCGAGTCTATGGTCCGACTGTAATATATTTAACACACGGTTCAGTTGATATAATACTTTCCCCGAGTCTATGGTTCGACTCCAATAAAATTAATTAATACCCTTATTAATTTAATACCTTCCCGAGTCTATCACCCGACTCTAATTGAATTAACTAACACACATTTTATTTTAACACCTCTCCGAGTCTACAATCCGACTCTAATTAAATTAGTATCACACTTATTAATTTAATCCTACCCGAGTCTATAATCCGACTCTAATTAAATTAGTTATCACACTTATTAATTTAATCCTACCCGAGTCTATAATCCGACTCTAATTAAATTAAGTGATACACCTATTAATTTAATCCTACCCGATTCTATAATCCGACTCTAATTAAACTAATTATCACACTTATTAATTTAATCCTACCCGAGTCTATAATCCGACTCTAATTAAATTAATTATCACACTTATTAATTTAATCCTACCCGAGTCTACAATCTGACTCTAATTAATTTAATTATCACAACTATAAATTTGATGCTTTCCCGAGTCTACAGTCCGACTTGACTTTAATTAATCACACATTAATTAGTTTAATACATGGTGTCGCCCAACCATTACACCTGGACTCGCTCACTTGGCCCGTAACTTAATATTTCCTGAGTCTGTGTTCCGACTCTAAATTTACCTATCCTCTCGATAATTAATTTAAATGCCTTGGTGTCACTTAACCAATATACCCGGACTTGCTGACTTGGTCCATATTTAAATCTCATAATTAAATTGTCAAATATTCACCCATAATGTGTCACGCATTTATCCCTCCTAAATATTCGCCCATAGGAGCTAAGTCTCGTATTTATTTGACACTAAATAAATAAGTCCCAAAAGGAATATTTTTAACTTTCTCCCAATTCAAAATTACACTAAAAGAAAATAAAAATAAAACAAGGGGTTACCAAACAGCCCGACCTGCCAAGATTTGGCCGTCGTCGATCGATCGAAGGCCCTCGATCGATCGATCGATCCTCCCCGGGCAACCCTTCTTCCCCACTGAATTCCACCATTAACGATTTCCAAGCTTTGTGTACCAGAATTTCAACGTCCAATTGAGTCATCCCAACACATAAACATATTTAACCTTGATCCTATACATCATATACACCTTTTAGTATATGAATTTCTCAACTTATCTCACAATTTCAAAAATGGGGTTTTCCCATAAATCTCCATTAACTTTGTTCAAAAATCCCAAATTCCAGATTCAAATTTCCACCCTTTTATATTCCGATTTGCTCATTCAAATTTGATAATCATACTCTGAATTATCTACACAACTAATTCTTACTTTTAATCTCATTCAAGTGTTTCATAAATAAAAACCCCATTTTTGTACCCATTTATCCCCAAAACGAATTTGAGTTTACACATCACTAAAATATGAATTGGATATCACACTTTTGGAGTAAAAACAGTTAACCACTTGCCTGGAATTACTCGTAGGGTCTGATCCCTTGTTGATGTCCCTTAATTTGGTTCCAATAACCTCCAATTTGCTCTTGATTTGCTTTCCCCCAAATCCCCTCTCAAACCCTAGGTTTAGAGTTATGTTGGCTACTGATTTCTTAATCCCTCACTTAGGTTAAAACTCTAAATCCCGTTGTTCACCTAATGGGCTTAATTAAAGTGGCCCAACTCCCCCCGTGTGGGCCCCGTCATGCCCAAAAATACCCCGAGACCCAATTGCTACCCCTGGGTACTCTTTTTTTACTATCTCGACCCATCCGGACTCAACCGCGCACTCAAAATTGGCATCCGAATTAATTTATAAAATTCCTTATCCCACACCTAACATAGTCTATACCGACTCACGGCTGGGATAAGTGAATACCTCGTCATTAATACCCAAAATGACGTAATTAAATTATTACTATTCACTTAGTAAATAAATTTCCCTAAACATTAACCATTCACTCCCCGATTAATATTTAAATATATATATTGCCATAATTAATTCAATTAACATTACATCACACAAGAAATTTAAAATTCCTGAATTAATTAAATATTAAATGCACAAAAATACGGGGTGTTACATACTTCCCTCCTTACAATGGAATTTCGTCCTCGAAATTAAGATAAACCTAGTGTTCCAATATTTACATATTAGTCACTAGTCGTTTGCCTCCAAGCCCGCTATATCTATCTCATCCGCTTCTAACCATACGTTACACAAGTATGTATTTAAACTTAACCAGGGCGCCCATACACCCTATACCCGTGCTTAACCGCACAAAATTTTTCCTTAATTTACCCGGGTGCCCATACACCCTATCCCCGGGCTCTACCGCACGAAAGTTACCCGACTGTGCTAGTCGTAACTCGTAATATAACTTCGAACTGGTAGTCATATCACATATATAAATATATATATACATGTACATCTACTGCCCGGGTACCCAACCCATGTGCTAACGTCCAAACATCTCTCCATAAATACTTGTCTCTCAACACAAAAGTATATACGCTTACCCTTATGCTATCAAAGACAACATAATACCACGCCCTTACTACCACTAGTCTTTGCGCAAAATAAACCCCTAGCTATCTCTCTTTGCTCGACAATCAATTTAACCAGGCTGATTCAATTTAGTAGACATCCCCACTTACTGGGATAAAATGTGAGAACACAAAACCTAACTATGTGCTATCGCACCACGAAATTCAATAGATATATCCCCATATATACAGGCTATACGCCCTCTCCGGTGATACCTAGTACCAATCCTACCCTGGTGTCGCGAACACCAAAATTTAACTCCACTATCCACAATAGTTAAATTCCATCGCTATGCAGCCGATGTTTAAAAAGTATTATCAAACCTACTCCCATAATTGCCAAAAGTAGTAACTCTTAGCATAATTCAAACAATCACTCAGTGTTCGCCTCCACTCTCCCGTGATGAACACTAAGGGACTCCGCTACCCTACGGAAAGTTTATCCACATGCTATGGATACTTCCGCCAACGCACCCACTAAGTTCGACTCACCTGCGAACTCTAGTGAAAAATAAGTCTTATATTGTGACATCCTCTTTGTCAATAAAAAATATACCCCATGCCCCTAGGGTAAAAATAATTACCTCTATACTCCAGCTGCAACGGTTGGTTCTCGGATTCCGGAGCAGCTTCTCCCTGCTCGAATGCACCCATATCTTGCTTTAGTGGTTGTACATCCAGGATCTCATCTTGTAGTTGCTCCCTGCCTTGCTTAAGACAATCTCTCTTCAAGTGTCTCTCTTTCCCCACAGACGAAACACCTTCTAATACATTCACCCTGCCACTGCTCCCTTCCATGTCGACCTGGTTGAAATCCCTGGCCATCCTGCCGATAGCCTCCAGTTCTAACTTGTTTGGCATGATTTCTCTGCCAAAAATCCTTCCCTTGATCTCCCCCAGTCTGTTGCTGGGATTCCCCACTAGTATTGTTCCCACCTGCCTTATCCGACTGGATAATTCCCACTCCCTTCCCGCTTCCCTTCGCGAGGAAGCGATAATTCTAATGGTGACGGAGTGCTGCGTTCACGACATCAATATAAGCTACTGATGCGTATATACCAATTCAATGTTTTCTGATTCTCCAGACAAACCCGTCCACAAACCTTTACTTTCTTTCTCTTTTCCTTGATTACCTCATCCGGCACAAAATTTTGCCAACGAGTGAATTCTTCCTTGTAATCGGCCACTTAACGGTCCCCTTTAAGTCACCTCACATAATTTTTCTCCTTGTTTCGATCTGAACCGCTGGAGGAAAAATACTTGCGGTTGAACCGCACCCAAAACTCTGTAATAGTTAGTGTGTCCCTTTCCTCAACTGTGGTGATCGACTCCCACCACTGTAGCGCTGCTCCCACTAAATTAAAAGTAGTTAGCATTTGCTTCCGCACCTCATCGCAATCTCCCATGTGTAGGTGACACTGGATATCCCTCTTCCTTGACACGATAGCACTACATCTGAACCCCCTAGCAACTCTGGTGGGTTCCCACTAAAAATAACCTCTCATTCTTGTTTCAATCCCGACAACCCTGCGTGGGTCTGAACATCCGGCGCCACTAACACTTGTGGCTGATCCCGTGGAAAATACCCTGTTGTTGTGACCACCGTTGCTCCAACTGCCTGTGGCACTAATTCAGTTACCTGTGCTGTCAAAATCATCTATGTCCATTGCTGTGGTAACTTTTGCTCCTAACGAGCCTCCCTCGTCTCATCTCCCCCTGCTGCCCTAGCTGCTCTCTCTTTCCTGGGCGTCATCTGGAATGAGAACCGAATTGGTATGAGTTCACTCTCAAATATGAATTTCGCAGAAGAACGTATATGCGCATACGTATGAGAATACAACAATCCTATAATAGGGCTCTATATCAAAGATTTCTAAGCCGAAAAGTGAAAAGCCGCACAGATCCTAAAGACACTAGAACCTGATGCTCTGATACCATCTGTGACACCCCGCCTAATAAAATACCGGGTAATCAGTCCTATACCAAATTAAAATAGGAATCTCAGCTGGATCATCCTTAGCATCACTGTCTAAAACTTTTTAAGACTTACTAACCACCTAGTATTCCAAAAACTGGTGCCAATTTTAACCTTTTAATTAAACACAAAAGTACATGCGGAAATAAATATAAACCATTCACATAACTGAACAAAACTCAACTAAAATAATTAATTACACAACTTGCCGAATAAACCATCCGCCACCCAAGTGAAATAATGCAATACAATATTTAACATCGGAATAAAACAAATCAGAAAAAATGAACTGAAAGTCTGGGCAACATGCCCTAAATAAAACTATAACTGATGAGTGATTCCTACTCTAGGAATGAATGAATGATGCGTCTAATCCAAACTCCTGCTAGCATCCACATATGCCGCAGCTCCGTGTCCCTGGAAGAGAATATCAATCCTGGCGTCCCTTTGGCTGGACACCTAAAAGGTTTTGAAAATGGTTTTATAGCAAGGGTTAGAACCGAAAACATTTTGAAAATATTTACCAAGTGAATCAACTGCAGTAATTTAAAATCCATGAATGCGCTTCATATTTAAGTTAGTGTCGCACTCCCTTGTGGACATTCTAACACCTCCACTATTGTGTACACCTACCGGTTACCTTAACCCCACCTAGTTGTACTACCCTGTCCAACTAGTCCTGGTAGAACCTTCCCTTGCCATACTACTCTAACCCGAGTATAATGATTCTTAAATTATAAGTTATTTCACAATTAACTTAATTAATTCCTCTGAAATAGTAGCATACAACCGTAACACAAGTTATATAAATTTAATATGTCACACTCTGTATTATTCCCACAAATGATTAACTTAATTAATTTCTCATTAATTAAAAACATATAACTGTAACCCGAGTTATATAAAGTAAATACATCACACACTGTATTATCACCTACATATAATATTTGCTACCATATTATACGTACCTTTACTAACATCCACACATATATCATATGTGTATCCATCCTTTCGAGTATACTCTCACCGGATGATTCCCTCTAAAATGCTATCTCACTAGGTGTGCTCACAAGACCTAGTTCCCCAAGTGGGAATCGCTCACCAACTTGGTCCAAAATACAAACGTAGTGGAGGCGGTCATATTCTTTCCCTGAAAGTGAGATAAATCCCTCACCCATAGATACCAGACGATATGACCTGGGAACATACTCACCCTACTCCTCAAGCTAGGGGATTCACCCACATCACGCAACCTCCCTTGATAGCATTAGAGTATATAAATTTAATAAATATTTTATCACTGATATTTAATATCACACACAATATATACACGTATATATATACTATCACTACACCGTATATATATAATATAAACCCCGGCTTTACTGTGTACTCAAAATCCCGTACACTTCCTGTAATTTAATATCACACACAATATATACACGAATATATATATACTATCACTACACCGTATATATATATTATAAACCCCGGCTTTATCGTGTACCAAAAATCCCGTACACTGCCTAAAATTTCCTGAGTCCGTGGCCCGACTCAACATAATTAATTTTCTCACTTAATAATTTATTGTCTTCCCGAGTCTATGGTCCGACTCTAATGTATTTAACTCACAGTTCAGTTGATTTAATAGTTTCCACGAGTCTATGGTCCGACTCCAATTAAATTAATTAATACCCTTATTAATTTAATACCTTCCCAAGTCTATCACCCGACTCTAATTAAATTAACTAACACACATTTTATTTTAACACCTCTCCGAGTCTACAATCCGACTCTAATTAAATTAAGTATCACACTTATTAATTTAATCCTACCCGAGTCTATAATCCGACTCTAATTAAATTAATTATCACACTTATTAATTTAATCCTACCCGAGTCTATAATCCGACTCTAATTAAATTAAGTAATACACCTATTAATTTAATCCTACCCGAGTCTATAATCCGACTGTAATTAAACTAATTATCACACTTATTAATTTAATCCTACCTGAGTCTGTAATCCGACTCTAATTAAATTAATTATCACACTTATTAATTTAATCCTAACCGAGTCTACAATCTGACTCTAATTAATTTAATTATCACAACTATAAATTTGATACTTTCCCGAGTCTACAGTCCGACTCGGCTTTAATTAATCACACATTAATTAGTTTAATACATGGTGTCGCCCAACCATTATACCCGGACTCGCTCACTTGGCCCGTAACTTAATATTTCCCGAGTCTGTGTTCCGACTCTAAATTTACCAAACCTCTCGATAATTAATTTGAATACCTTGGTGTCACTTAACCAATATACCTGGACTTTCTCACTTTGTCCATATTTAAATCTCAGAATTAAATTCTCAAATATTCACCCATAATGTGTCACGCATTTATCCCTCCTAAATATTCGCCCATAAGAGCTAAGTCTTGTATTTAATTGACACTAAATAAATAAGTCCCAAAAGGAATATTTTTAACTTTCTCCCAATTCAAAATTATACTAAAAGAAAATAAAAATAAAACAAGCGGTAACCAAACAGCCCAACCTGCTAAGATTTGGCCATCATCGATCGATCGAAGGCCCCCAGTCGATCGATCGATCGATCCTCCCTGGGCAACCGTTGTTCCCCGCTGAATTCCACCATTAACGAATTCCAAGCTTTGTATACCAGAATTTCAACCTCCAATCGAGTCATCCCAACACATAAACATATTTAACCTTGATCCTATACATCGTCTACACCTTCTAGTATATGAATTTCTCAACTTATCTCACAATTTCAAAAATGGGTTTTTCCCATAAACCTCCATTAACTTTGTTCAAAAATCCCAAATTCCAGATTCAAATTTCCACCCTTTTATATTCCGATTTGCTCATTCAAATTTGATAATCATACTCAGAATTATCTACACAACTAATTCTTACTTTGAATCTCATTCAAGTGTTTCATAAATAAAAACCCCATTTTTGTACCCATTTACCCCCAAAACGAATTTTAGTTTACACATCACTAAAATATGAATTGGATACCACACTTTTGGAGTAAAAACAGTTAACCACTTGCCTGGAATTACTCGTAGGGTCTGATCCGTTGTTGATGTCCCTTAATTTGGCTCCAATAACCTCCAATTTGCTCTTGATTTCTTTCCCCCAAATCCCTTCTCAAACCCTAGGTTTAGAGTTATGTTGGCTGCTGATTTCTTAATCCCTCACTTAGGTTAATACTCTAAATCCCGTTTTTCACCTACTGGGCTTAATTAAAGTGGCCCAACTCACCCAGTGTGGGCCCGGTCATGCCCAAAATTACCCCGAGACCCAATTGCTACCCCCGGGTACTCTTTTCTGACTATCTCGACCCATCCGGACTCAACTGCACACTCAGAATTGGCATCCGAATTAATTTATAAAAATCCTTATCCCACACCTAACTTAGTCTATACCGACTCCCGGCTGGGATAAGTGCATACCCCGTCATTAATACCCGAAATGACGTAACTAAATTATTACTATTCACTTAGTAAATAATTTCCCTAAACATTAACCATTCACTCCCCGATTAATATTTAAATATATATATTGCCATAATTAATTCAATTAAAATTACATCACACAAGAAATTTAAAATTCCCGAATTAATTAAATATCAAATGCACAAAAATACGGGGTGTTACATTTATTAGTTATCGTCTTATCGCATAACCGCCCACTCGCTTGTCTCCATTTCATCCAACTAGTTGATATTCTACTTATAAAATTTTCATCAATATCCCCATTACTTTCTAACGTTAAATATAGATAATGAATTTTATTAGTCTAGTTTATCACTTTTTCTTCAATCTTTAATATTATATTACTCGATAACTTATTATTAAATTTTATTTCCCCAAATTCATTTTTATTTCTACCGATCTTTGATCCCTTAGACTTACTTTACCTTTTTATATGAAGGAAGTTTTACTTTACCTAAATTTAATAGATAAATATTTTCGTAGACAAATATTTCACATCATGTATCTTGAATGGCAACATGCTCGATAATTTCTCTTCCTTTCTTGTTCATTATTCATTTTTGTAATAAAGGATCACTCCCTCACTCCATATATCAACCTCCTGTCCACAATTTTTCTTCATAACATCTAGGCCATGTAAACGTAATGCTTTATGTATCAATTTTCTCTTTTTATCTCAAAACCATATCCTAAATCCTAAGTTATTTAAGTATCAGTACATATAATTAGGGTATAATAAAATATGCTTAGAAAATAATAATTTACGATAGAGGCAGACTCAAGTACATACCACCTAAATATATCACCCATGCGGACATTTTTTTAAATAGTAAAAAATAAATGATTTTGAGTTGATTTTTTATGGTATTTAAACATTTCAGGGAACCCATAAAAAATCAGTTTAAAATGAATTTTGTTATATTTTAAAAAAATCGGTCAAACTATGTCAGTTTCTTAGTAGTTTTAAGCCGTTAAAAACTCACATGCTTAACTCTTTTTTTTAAAGTAAAAAAAACCATTTTGAGCCTCTTGAAAAGTTTAAATACAACAAAAAAAATCAACTCAATTTTATTTTACTAGTTAAAAAGAAATATTTTGCATATGTAATACGTATGAGATCCTGTCTTATTTACGACATATCCAAAATTTAATAATTCAAAATTTTTTCCATATTATTTTTTCATAAGTCATGGAAGAATCAAATTCTCATATCCATTAACACAATTACATCTTATTTTCGTTTTCAATAGGTTCTCTCCCCCTCTCCCACAATATCACATTATCTTATATATATATATATATATATATACAGAGTTTCAATTTTAAGAATTTTAACATGGGACCCCAAAGAAAAGAAACTATGCAATGGACATTGAAATATTACCATCATTATATTTAAAATGGGACCTTTGCATAACTTTCAATTCTAGCCACAATATTGAATATATATGAAATTCCACAAATGTCTTCATGATGTTAAAGTAAAAGGAGGAGATTTTACCACCACACACTTTAATTGTATACCCAAAATTACAATAAATATCACAACTACTATCGTCATCAAGCAAGTGCTATTTAAACAAGAGAATAGAAAAAATAATCGAACTTAAAAGAATATTTTTTGATTGACACATGAATTTAACACATTTGATGAGACATATTGACGTGTCACATTATTATTGATTTATGTCTGGACTCCATTACTACAAAACCTATGTAAAGCTCGAACACAAATCAATGATAATACGACATATTAATGTGTCACACTAAATATATTAAAATTTGATTGTGCTTCACGTGGACATCCATGTGTGAGAAGAAGCATCGAAGCTCCCAATTGTTTAACACTCTGTGGATTTCAAACAGATGATATAGATGTTGTTATCCCATCATAATCATTCCTCAAAATGAAATTGTCAGAAAAATTTGCATACCTTAATTATCAAAATAAATTATCATTGTATGATTATATAGTCCAAAACATACTTATCAAATTTAAATATTTTGTTATGTTCTCCATCTTTTGGAATTTTTTGGTTTTTGAAGTTAAAAATTATCTCAAAATTATTAGAGCATATTTTTATTTTTATTTAACGACATTACTTATCAATATAACATATAAAATATCATAAAAATCACATTACTTGCCTTATTTGAAAAATGATCAAGCCTTGAACATAAATATTACATAATTAACTTTCTACTATACGAACCAAAAAATTATATTCATGAAATCAAGCGTGAAATGAAATATCCAAAGTTATACCATTCAATCCATTAAATGAAATTTTTTACTTCATTGCCAGGTATATTCAAGTAATGAGTGTAATTTTTGGGTCTTCACAGATAGACTTATTTAAATTACATCATTTAAACTTTTGAGAAGTGAGTTATGATTATTTTACAAAACGATATTTGTTATTGCTGTATAATTGAAAAATAGATCTTTAAGTTTCTTTAAATCCAACTAATGAACCATAAAATTTATAGAGACTTACAGTAATATAAAAGTTTCTCATGCAACACCACCTCCCCTAATAAAAAGAATCTACTCATGGATAATTTTTCTGAACTCATCTCTTCTTATAAAAGATCTATATTCCACCCATTTCCTAACCACATGTATTCATGGGAGGTTGGAAAAAACCCAATACTGATTAAAAATCAAAGAATTCATCTTGACCACTAGTCGTTTCATGGGAAAAAGTATGATGCTATATAGGACACTTCATATTGAACACTAATAAATACAATTCACATTTTCACATATAAAAGTATTATATTTATAGTGAGAAAATACAACACACATATCCCATTCAGGTTGTATTTTTATTGGTATTGAGAACAGATACGCGGTGCTCTAAGTGCATGATACTTTTTGTCTATATCATGAGTAATATTAAATAATTAAGACAAAATCAATACTAAAATAAATACACAAATATCATTAATAGAATTGTACCTTATGCATCAAAGAGTGTCATACTCTATATATGATCGATAAAGATAAAACAATTAATAAGGAATAATAATAGTGACTTTGGTACCTCTCTACACTTTGATATCATCATAATTGCTTAAATATTTTTTGGTATCTTTTTTGTTCCTCAATCCACATGTTTTAGATATTATGAGGCATAACGAAATCATTAAATATGGATTTAATGCTTAACATCCCTATTGAGTTACTGAGTGGGTAAATTGGAGTACAAATTTATTAACCCAATCAGAATGAGAGTAAACATGCCTTTAAATGTAATTTGTTGAAACATAAACGACTCAATAATAACTCTCATAATTTATTATGAAGAGTATCGTGATTTTTTTGTGACCCTGTTAATATGCCAAACACACATTGGTGTTTCTAATTTACACGACTTCATTAGAAATACCACTCAATGTGTGTTTGCATCCATAAGATATGAAAAAAGATCAATTACCAAAAAGTCTCTCAAACATTTTTTAATACACATTTAGTCCAATCCTTTTTGTTTTGTTTCAATGTCCCTCAAACACCCATTTGACTAATGTTATCTTATTTTTACAGGTCCGTGCTAGTGGCATTCCCGCATCACCTCCTCCCCCCAATTGATGGATCTCCAAGGACCCTCACTGGAGCTCCTTTTTTTGAGTACTTTTATTGGGTGATGGACTTTTTTGAACAAAATAAAAAGGATTGGACTAAGCGTGTATTAAAAAATATTCGATAAACTATTTGGTATATGCTCCTAAATCAAAAGGATCACGAAAAAAGATCTCCCAAATATTAATCTTTAATGAATTGTCATGTTTAAACCGATAATGTTGCATGTTCATATTAACCCTCCTTAAAAATAAGGGTGGTAAATTTAGAAACGACACGAAAACACGACACATAATGACATGAAATTGACCCAAAATTAACACGATATGTTGTGTTTGTTTTGGTTTTTTTTACACGAAGTAGTGTCGTGTCGTGTTCCTGTCAAAATTATGAGTTGTGTTATCGCGTCTTGTCTTGTTAATCTCATTTTTATTCGTGTTATCATCTCTATTGATGTTTAATTTGGTGTGAAATTTAAGGAATCGTGTTATTCGTATCGCGTCGTGTCGTATCGTGTTCAATTTGCATCTTATTCGTGTCAACTAAAAAAATAGAAATTCATATCATGTTATGTTGGTGTTTAAAAAAACTTGTCATATCGTGTCATATCGATTTGAAATACATGCCCAAAAACACAACTGCGACTATTAAAAAATGGCAAACAAATTTGTACTATTTTAAATGTGTTTCATGTGTAACTGTATCCAGAGGAAATCATGTCCATACACAAATATTAGATATCTCATTGAGCGTGTATAATGTGTTCTTAGATATATCAATTTTCTATAAATACATACACTAATCTTAGATATATCAATCTCCAGTACTCCGCATCTTATATACACAAACGCTCAACATGGACTTTGTTTCTCAGTTCATCACGATTGTAGGCCTTTTGCCTTTGATTATCAGATATAGTTTCAAAAGAAACGAGGGAAATAAAAGTAGACCCCCATAACCAGGTCATGGCCCATCCTAGGTCACCTTTATCTTCTACGAGGTGGACAACTAGTTGCAAAAATATTTGGAGCCATGGTGGATATTTACGGTCCCATTTTTTTTCTCCGGCTGGGTACTCGCCAAGCCATCGTAGTGAGTAGTTGGGAGCATGTAAGGGAGTGTTTCACCACCCATGACAAAATCTTTGTGTCTATACCAAGTATGGCATTCGACAAGTACATGGGCTATAACGACGCTACTTTTGCAATAGGACCTTATGGCCCCTATTGGCATCATATCCGGAAAATGGTCACTATGGAGCTATTTAGCAATCACCAGCTGAAGAAACTCAAGCATGTACGAATATCCGAATTGAATAGCCTCATAAAAGACCTACACATGTTGTGCACTAGAAACACATATGTTTCAACTAAGGTAACCATAAACTGTTAGGTTTTAACGTCTATTAAAACTAGAAATCTTGTTTAAAAGAGCTAATCAAAACTTAAACAAGAAACCAGAATATAAGAACACAGATACAACCCGCTTTTGTGGAGTTCAAAGAGAAGAAATTTATTATCAAGGCATTTGAGTACAAGTTAGAAATTACAGATCAAAGATTGCTTTACCTCTCTCCCTTGTATATCTATATATAGGAAGCTACATATCTCAGAATAAAAGTTGTTCACAGAGGGTTTTTATTCTCTCTCTAGTTAGTTACAAACAAACCCTACAACTACTTAACAAACTTGACACATCAGCAATTCCCCATTTGATTCCTTGATCTGGATGCCAACTCAGCAGTTAGATAAGTGCATATCACTCGTAATTACCCACATCTAACAAATCTCCACCTTGATATGTAATTATACTACCCATCTTGAACTCCACCTGCCCCTAAGGACTCAACTGTCGAAGTTAACTGCATTAACATGGTCTAAGAATAACTTTAACTTCGTCCCAGGAATCACCTTTGTCAACATATCTGTAGGATTACTCTCAGTAGCTATCTTCACAACTTCTACAGCTCCACTCGATATTACATCTCTGACAAAATGTAATTTCACATCTACGTGTTTGGTTCTCTCATGAAATACTTGGTTCTTGCACGAATGAATTGCACTTTGATTGTCACAGTGCACCTTCACCTTCTCTTGGTCATACCCAAGTTCCTTTTACAGTCCCTGTAGCCACAATGCTTCCTTAATAGCGTCTGTCATAGCGATATACTCGGCTTCAGTTGTTGACACCTCCACCACTAGTTGTAGCCTCGGTTTCCAACTAACTGGACTCCCAAACACTGTGAAGATGTAACCAGTCAAAGACTTTTTAGTGGCCAGGTTACCTGTAAAATCTGAATCTACATAACCTATCACTACCTCTCCCTTGTCACCTTGGCTTTCAAATTACAATCCAACATCCAAAGCACCCTTCAAGTACCTCATGATCCACTTCAAAGCTTGCCAATGAGTCTTTCTGGGATTAGCCATAAATATGCTAACCACACTTACAACATATCCCAAATCAGGCCTGGTACACACCATTGCGTACATGATGCTACCAACCACATTTGTAAAAGGAACTCTGCTCATTTCTTCCTTTTCTTCCTCTGTTTTGGGAAATTGTTTTGTAGTCAATTTGAAATGTTGTGCTAAGGGTGTAGTTACTATTTAGCACCTAGCATACCAAACTTGTCCAACACTTTACTCAGATAATTTTTCTGTGATTGAAATAGCCTTTTTTTGGGGCATATTTCTCATTATCTTCATCCCAAGAATTTTCTTAGCAGGACCTTTATCTTTCATATCAAACTCAAACCTATGTAGAGATTTCAGTTTGTTAGTCTCTTGTTTGCATTTACATGCTATAAGCATATCGTCTACATACAATAAAAGATATATCATCCGTGAACCCTCCATCCTTTTATAGTAGACACAACTGTCATAGTTGCTTCTAGAGAATTTGTGTTTGATTATAAAATCATCAAAATGTTTATACCATTGCCTAGGTGACTGCTTCAAACCATAAAGAGATTTATTTAACCAACATACTTAATCACCTCCAATATTCTTCATATAGACCTTCTCCTCCAATTCACCATGAAAAAGGCTATTTTTACGCCCATTTGTTCTAGTTCCAAATCATCTTGAGTTACTAAAGCCAACAGAACTCTGATTGAACTGTGCTTGACCACTGGTGAGAAAACCTCATTGAAATCCATGCCTTCCTTCTGAGTGAATCCCTTAGCTACTAGTCTAGCCTTGAATCTTCCTTTTTCGACTCCAGGAATTCCTTCATTTCTTTTGAAGACCCACTTGCAGCCCACAACTCTCCGATTCTTCGGTTTAGTGACTACTATCCATGTGTTGTTCTTCTCTAATGAAGTAATTTCTTCTTGCATAGCTTCAAGCCAATGTTTTTTGTCTTTACTGTGCATTGCTTCTTGATAGGATATTGGCTCATTTCCTTCAGTGTCTTATGCGACCACCATGGCCAACGAGATCGAGTCTGCATAGGCAAACCTGCTTGGTGGTTTAATGGTTCTTATGTCCCTCTCTCTTGCTAATAAATACTCCTCTTCATGTTTTCCTTCCTCCACAGATTCAACATCTCCACTAGCTTCGTTCAAGTGATCCTGTTGTTCTCTTGTGTATGGCTCCACCTCAATCTGCAAGATACCAGTTTCTTCATTCTTTCCATCTGACGCTTCTTGTGATTTCTTGGCCATCTAGTTCTTATTGAAGATCACATCTCTGCTGCTGATAAATTTTCTCTTACCAGGTTCAATGTACCATAACTTATACCCCTTTACTCCTTCGGGATAACCTGAGAAAACACATTTCTTGGCTCTTGGTTCTAGCTTCCCTTGACTGATATGTGCATATGCTATGCATCCAAAAACTCTAAGTCTAGAGTAATATGGTGGATAATCACTCCATACTTCTTCAGGTGTCTTAAACTCAATGGAAGATGAGGGGCACCTATTAATTATATATCAAGCTGTCACTATTGCTTTTGCCAAGAAAGTTTTTAGAAGACCTGAATTCAACAGCATGCATCTAACTCTTTCTAGAATTATCCTATTCATTCTCTCTGCCAAACCGTTTTGTTGCGGAATTCTTGCCACTGTTTTGTGTCTTGCCATCCCCTGATCAATACATAATTGATTGAATTCTTCTGAACGAAACTCTAAACCATTGTCTGTTCTTAGCCTTTTAACTTTCTTTCTTATTTGATTTTCCATTAGAGCCGTCCACTATTTAAATTTACCAAATGTTTCATCCTTATTTTTCAAAATGTATACCCAAAACTTTCTTTAATAATCATCTACTATTGATAAGAAATACCTTCTTCCTCCATGAGAGCTTACTCTAGCTGGGACCCATAGATCCGAGTGAACATAATCTAGTGTCCCGTTCATTCTATGTATACCAGTTGTGAATTTCACTCTCTTTTCTTTTCCATAGACACAGTTATCATAGAAAGACAATTTATCTATCTTATCCCCACACAGTAGACCCTGCTTTCTCAACTCAGTGAGACCCTTCTCACTTACATGTCCAAGCCTGAGGTGCCAAAGTCTAATTTTGTCCTTGTTTAAATCAGACACAGTACAAGCATATCCTATCACAGTGTTTCCAACTAAAGAATACAATCCATTCTTTCTAATGCCCTTTATTACTACCAGAGCACCCTTCAACACCTTTAAGATACCATTCTCTACTTTAAAACTACATCCACTCTGATCTAACATTCCCAAAGACAGTAAGTTTCTTTTAAGTTCTGGTACATACCTGACCTCTTGAATCAATCTCTCAATGCCATCATGCATCTTGATTTTGACTGTTCCAAGACCTGCAACTTTTCATGCCTTGTTGTTTCCCTAAATCACCATTCCCCCATATTTTTCTTAATAGTATTCGAACTAGCTTTTTTTTGGAGTCATATGGAATGAAAAACCTGAGTCTAGTATCCATTCTTTCTCTGGATTCGCTTCTTAGATTGGGAGAACTTCTGCACTATCATACCCATCTGAGGCCACAGCTGCATCTCCACTATCTTTTGACTTATCATCAGAACAGTTCTTGATAAAATGTCCCTCCTTATGGCAATAAAAGAATTTTCTTTTAGTTCTTGATTTTGATCTTGACCTTCCTCTACCCTTTTTTTTCTCTCTCTTTTTTGATCTTCCATGAACGGACAAACCTTCTCCACTGTTTTCTCTAGTTTCTTTTGCACCAGTTTTCTTTTGCAGTTATTTGGAATTCAATGTAGACTTGACTTCTCCTATGGTTAATATCTCTTTACCATATAGCATCGTATCCAAAAAAATTCATAAACAAAAGGAAAAGAGCTTAATAGTATAATTGCTTGGTCTTCATCATCGATCTTGACATCAATGTTCTTGAGATCCAACACGATCTTGTTAAAATCATCCACATGCTTTCTCATCTCCTTTCCTTCATCCATATGTAAGGTATACAATTTCATTTTCAGATAAATTCAATTTGCCAAAGATTTCTTCGTATTTAGGCTCTCCAATTTATTCCACATCCCTGCTGCAGTTTCTTCTTCAAACACCTCTCTCAACACTTCATCACCAAGACTCAGCAGAATCGCACTGTATGCTTTTGATTGCAATTTATATGGTTTGCTTGCATCGGTGTGTTTTTCCATAGTTTCAATTAAAATCGCATATGCACGACCCTGATGAACTAGCAACGCTTTCATCTTGATTCTCCACAAGCTGAACTCATTTTCAGCAGTAAAACGATCCACTTCGAACTTTACAGCAGCCATTGATGGATCTTGAAATGCTCTAATACCAATTTGTTAGGTTTTAACGTCTATTAAAATTATAAATCTTATTTAAAAGATCTAATCAAAACATAAACAAGAAACCAGAATATAAGAACACATATACAACCCGCTTTTGTGGAGTTCAAAGAGAAGAAATTTATTATCAAGGCATTTGAGTACAAGTCAGAAATTACAGATCAAAGATTACTTTACCTCTCTCCCTTCTATATATATATATAGGAAACTACATATCTCAGAATAAAAGGTGTTCACAGATGGTTTTTATTCTCTCTAGTTAGTTATAAATAAACCTTACAACTACTTAACAAACTTGACACATCAGCAACTCCTCATTTGATTCTTTGATCTGGATGCCAACTCAGCAGTTAGATAATTGCATATCACTCATAACTACCCACATCTATCATAAACAAATGGTTGGAGGTCTTTACATTTAATATAATTATCAATATGCTAGTTGGCAAGCGATTTTTTTCCAATAACAACACCCAAGGCTGGGAATTCAGAGAAAATTTGTCGAGAGTGTTGTATCTAAGCGGTGTTTTCATGGCATCTGATGCTATCTCGGGGATCGAATGTATGGATGTTGGGGGTTATATACACTCTATGAGGCAGACTGGTAAGGATATTGATAAAGTTATTCGAGGATGGCTTGAAGAGAATCTTCAGAAAAAAGTGCTCGTGATGCAACGGGCGATGGGAACTTCATGGATATGATGCTATCAACCCTACCACATGAGGCTCTAATGTCGGGCCACAACCATGACACAATTATTAAGTTAACAACAGAGGTACGCAAATCTATTGCAACATGGAACTTAAATACAAAAGTTATTTTTAATATCATTTTTTAGATTCTCATTTTGACCGTATCTTAAGGTTTTAGAAATAATTATTTTTTGACCATATCTTAAGTGTTACATTAGCCCCATGTGATCATTTTTCAATATCATTTTTTAGATTCTAATTCTAACCGGGTCTGAAAGCGTAGCTGAGAAGCTAATTTAGGCCCTATCTTTACTCTTGAATCATCGACGTGCGTTAAAAATTTTTCAAGATGAACTCGAGATCCACATAGGAAAATGAAGATGGGCAAAAGAGTCCGATATAAAGAGTCTCACACATCTACAAGCTGTGGTGAAGGAGACACTTCGTTCATACGCACTTGGTCCCTTAGCAGGACCTCACGAGGCTATTGACGGTAGCTATGTTGGTGTCTATTATGTTCCAAAGCTTACACGTTTGATTGTTAATTTGTGGAAGCTAGATCGGGATCCACAAGTGTGGTCAAAACCTCACGAGTTCCAACCAGAGAGGTTTCTCAAGGACCATGTCGGCGTAGATTATCGAGGATCAAATATTATTCACTTGAGGAGAATTTGCCCTGCTATTACATCTGCCTCACTTATTATTCACTTGATGCAAGCTCGTTTACTTCATTAATTTGATATATCAATGCCACTTGAAATACCGGTGGATATGGGGGAGGGATTGGGCATCACTTTGCCAAAGGTAAAACCACTTGAAGTCATCCTTACACTGTGATTGCATGTGGATCTCTATCAAAACCTTTGAACAAATTTCATCACCATAGAGTTATCGCGTGACGCTTATCATTTTCGATAGAAATTCTCCATTTTGGTGGGATATCTATAATAGTAATAAAATGTTGACGTGGTCTTATGAAGGGCATTAATAAAGGCCCATTCTTAACAATATAAATTAAAAATAATGTTACTAACACAACAATATTTTATCACATATACTTATATATCTAATACTCTTGTTAAGGGTATTTTTTTATATGTCCATCGATCCAATGATGTTATAATTGGAAGTTGATTGTAACCTTCTAGTAATTTTATATTTACGTACATCTATGAAGACAAGTTCCATTAAACTATAGCTCCATTAAAACATAAACAACTTATTACACACGAGTCACTACATCTATTATGCCATATTATGCAACATTGATCCATTGCAACCTAGATGAAGTATTAATTATAACATGAATTTCAGGCATTTTAAAACAATAGTTCCTAATAATTATTAAAAGGTTTTGACACAAAATGGGTTGTTCAATTATCATCTCTCACTTCTCGAATTAACATAAACAAAAACCTAACATATAACTGGTTGTGATCCCTTTGAAAAGATAAAGCACCTCGTGGCTTCCTCACTCGTAAAACCAAGTTCAAAGGAAGAATAAAAGTAAGTTGTATTAAGGAAACTACATAACATAACTATAGAATAAGGATTAAACAAGTTATCAAAAGAAAATTATCGTAAAGAATAAATGAAATAAAAATCAAAACTTAGAAGACACGAAGACGTTCTATTCTGTTAAATAAATCGAAATTAAAAATAAAGACTAAAAAATTTCCATGATGTGCTCTAGAACTGAATTATACATGTGAAACTTTTTCTTTGGGTATAGTTATGATTCAAAATTCCATCCTTCCTCCAATGTATGACGAAAAACAATCAATTCAAAACTTTTTCTTTGGGTATATATATATGTTGAAGCAATCAATTCAAAACTCATAAGTTGAAACAAATCTTAACTATGTTAATCTTCCAAACTTGATACCATTTTACTTGTGATATTCATTAGGGATCAAATATCAAAAATAAAAAGAGGCAAAAGCACCTCTACAGGTATCAAAGTAACCTTTGTAGAAATGATCGTGTCATCATCAGACATCGGTTTCCAAAGGTGACTTATATACAATCATTTTGGCATGAAAAAGGGGATTTGGGGGCCGTAAATTGAAAATGACAATTGTTTTGTTCGAAAAGAGGTATGATTACCTCAAGAGGTGTAAAAGTGGCATGTCAGGTTTGAATGTTTCTATATTATACATGCAGTATCTAAAAGGGTTAGTAAAAGTGGCCCATGAGTCATGCAATATTTACCATCCCTGAAATTGTGTTGTTTGTAGTGTCTCGTTTGGGGGTTAAAATGGTCATTTTTTTGTGGGAGTGGGGGAACTGAAAAATAATTGGTTGGCATAAGATAGGCATGAATACCAAAAAGGGCACACAGTAGCATTTAGTAAATCATTATGTCCTTAATGGACTCTTGGCAGCCAAAAGTGACTAGTATAACTTTGTTTTGGGATAAAATATGTGGGTTGGGGAGGGGGGGGGGGGGGGGAATGAGCTAACACAATAAGAGGTAACAACGTAACCTATGTGAAGTTACTTTCTCGAACACCCCAGTTTTGAAATTGACTTTCATAAAAATTTATAATGGTTAAAATAAGCTTATGGGACCAAAAACTGTAAAGAGGCACAAACTCCTCATGAGATGCCAAAGTAACCTTTCGAAAGTGACTATGTCCCCATCGAAGGCCTGCTTGCCAAAATTTTCTTTTTTATGCTTTTTAGGGATTATAAATTGAGTATCATGGGTGGGAAATTACAAAAAATAACAATTAGCCCAACAAGAGACTCAGGCAGCCTAATAGTCACAAATTAACCTATGGGAAGTGCTCGTTTTCTCATTTGCTTTCGCATCTTCTTAACCCGAAATGGTCGGGGAGATGAAAGGTTCCTTTTTTTAGGGTACTCCCGGGAACCGATCCAACAATTTTCGAATTGATTAGTGTCGTTCATTTTGGGTTTAAAATGGTTTTTAGGGGAAAAAATCGAAAAAGTAATCACTACAAGAAAAATGACCTTTAGTGGCTTAATATTTTGCACATAATTATGAAAAATTCGTCCCCAAATCTTTTTTAGGCAAAAACAATTCGTCATGTTATTGCCACTAAAACTCAGCCGCATATTGTTTTAGTGGAAGTTTATAAAAATTGCCACCGAAAGTTGATTTTTAGTGACAAAATCACTTTGCCACCAATACATCTCTTTATGTTGCAAATAAATTTGCAACTAATAAAAATTAAATTACCACCAATAGTTGATAGTTTGGCACCATAAGGCTTTTATAGCAAAACAAAGATTCACCACCAAATGGGACTTTTCGTGGCAAAATAAATCGCCACAATTGAACTTAAATTTGAATGGAATGACTATTAAATTCATGCCCATAGTTGATAGTTCATCACCAAAAGGCCATTTTTTGTAGCAAAACAAAGATTCATCACCCAAATGGACTTTTCATTAAAAAATATATCATCACAATTTATCTTAAATTTGTATGGAACCACTTTCTTACCAATTTAAATATGCCACTAAATGACATTTTTTTGTCGCGAAAAAATTCTCCATAAATTGATGCAATATTTTTCATAATACAAAAAGATATTGCTTAGGTAATAAATTAGTTTCACTTCATGTTTTTATTACATGTCATCCTATTTCATATAATACTCAAAATAACTCATATATCATCATAATAAAGTCATGACATTTATATAGTTCATAACGATAGCAATCTTCGAAAAATAAATCTTAGTCTCAAAATTTCTTACGCTAAACACTATTTCAAATAAATTATTTATAATAAATGTGCCACAATTCAAAAAAATAAATAAAATAAGGAACGACATAATTCATCATGCTTCTTTATTGTTACTCTACTTCTGTACAAAAGCTGACACTAAATCTATAAAAAAAACATAAAGAACTTATTTAGAATTATCACTTTGAAAAGGGGAGATTAGTCAAAGTATATTTATAAATTTCAGTTACAAGATAATAATAAATATAACATAAATCACAATCATTAACATCAAATTCATTTTCCAATCATACCTCTCCACCCCCCACCCCACCCCCCTCCAAACACACACACACACACACACACACAACCTTTTCTTGTAAAAGTATAAAATACACAACAAAATAAATGATCAACAAAAAACACAAAAGGATGGTAAAAAAAATATTAGCCATTATGATAACATTTAACCTTGTGATTTCATTCTAGCTAACTCAACATCATTCAACTCTGTGCTCAAAGAGTGAATTTTGTGTGGGGGTGGGGGTGGGGGTGGCGATGAGGGTAGGGTGAATTATGAGTTTTGGTAAAAATGAATGCATGGTAGTGTAGAGGGGAGTCTCGGGGTGGGATTTCCCCGAGTATTTTTCCATTTTTTTAAGTTCGCTATAATTTTTCTTCTCAGAATTATTATTTTCAGATACCAAAAGAAAGCAAAAATCGTGCATTTCAGATATAAAAAGAGTTTGGGATTATGTGCTTACCAGAAAGAGTTATATTTTCGTGTTACGAGGATATTTAATGCGTTAAGTTTTCCATTAAGCTCATATATTCGTCCTTTCATAGTAATGTTCTCCCTTCCTGCTTCATCAACTTCTTTTCTTGCTTAATCTGCTTCCCTCCTTGCCTCATCGACTTTCCTCGCCTTAGCAACTTGTCTATCTCTCTCAATGTCTTTCTCCTTTTTCATAACAACTGCAAATAATGTGGGTTTAAGAGAAGCACCACGACCACGTACATATCCCAAGCGATGTCCTAAAATTTCTTGAAATGCATCAACATTATTCATCATCAGACCATCTTCAAGTTCAGATTGTGATTTAAGTATTGCTTGCATATCATCCTATTAATAATAGTGAAGATAGTATAATTATATCATATGATATAAGTAAAAAAGTTATAAACAAACTACTGTTGAAACACATCTTACATATACATTTTCAGTGGTTGTAGTCACCTAATTTTCCTTTTTTTTGCTCCAATGAGTCGTTTGACATAACTTACTCATGGACACGGGAGTTCTGGTCTCTTATCATGCTGTACCAATTTTGATACAAAATTAAGTGCTAAAACATATTAAAATGGTTGGTTTAGGCATACGATTTTTAAAGATATTTACCATCTCAAACTCCACTTGACAAAATCCTTTGCTTCCACTACACTGGAGAATCGTCTATGTCGATTCATTGTTAGAGTTTATTTCACTTCTTTTCTGTAGATATTAATGTTCAAAATAAATTTAAAAATAGATAACGATATGTTACCCCCTAATTAAAGGTCTTAGTATAACAAAACTCAAGTAGATCATTGGATCTTATCTGGACTCGCCCCGTTAACATTGGTTGGTTTAGTAAGTCTGGGAAAAATAGTATCAAGGTAAAAACAACTTAGTGTTTATTACAATAAACAAATCTACATAGTGTTTACTACAAAACAAAACATGCCAAATCTGTACTTTACATAAATAATAAAAAAGTAGAAGTTTCATATAACCTGAAAATTTGCATCCGTAAGTGTTGAGTAAAGATCATAACACTTAGCCTCATTTAGTTTCAGAGGATGATGTTGAAGAGCCCATTCCGAAGAGCTGTGTGACTTGAAGTGTTCATGATACATTTTTGAGTTGAAGTTACAAATTTGATTATTGAGTTGTGCTATTACTACAAACTTCATTTAATCATCATTTGGGAACTAAAACTTGTCTTTTCAAAAGAAATTAAAAAAAAAATTGTAACTCTAAATACGGAATGTGTTCCATATATGAGCATATGTAGCTTACCCGCACAAGTAGCCACATTAGATTCTTGTTCTCCTCTGGAAATTTCCTCCAACACCTGAAATTGAACGGGTCATTTTCTCGAATAACAATGTTTGCCTCAAATTTTAAATTTGAAGAAGAGAACCCTACTAAACGATCCTCTAAGATTAGGATTTGAATGTTCTCTCCCTTTCTAACTTCTTTTGAAAATCAATCCCTCATGTTGGTACCCAAACACGTTTCTTGGACCTAGAACCTATTATAAAGAAAATAGAGAAAGTAATAAAATAAGGTTAACCGTGTAAGATTGGTATTTTTTGTTTGATCAATTGGAGAAATTTTTATAAATCTTTTGGTGCACTATATTTCAACATCCATACCCCTCTCATGTTAACATTTAACCATGAGCTCACACACACATATCACATTTACCCATAACAACCAAACAAAAAATTTATGATAAAGAAATATATAATAAAATCAATGTGTAAAGTTACCAAGATCAAATCATACCCTAGCTGGTACTAGAACCCGATGAAATAGTGTCTGCATGATCGACAACATTTAGATAACTAGGGTGTGAAGGAGGGTGATTGACTCTCTCACAAATCGTTGCACATGTGTTACTACTTGGCTTATAACATGCATGAAATGGATCAACATAATACTAATTAAAACTATGCATGAAAAATATTGTTATTCGTACATAACTAAAATTATTTGTACGTTGTCAATTGATATGTTTCCAAATACGAAGATCATATCCTCATAGTTGTTAACATCAAAAGGGATATTATTGAGAGACTCGCTGATATTTGGATTAGTTGATTGAGAATGAAGATGTATGGATTCCATCATGAATCTTTACTACGTGAAAGATCTTGGGGAGCGTGCACGACCAGAACCTAATATAAAAAAATAAGAAACTTACATTAGATACAGAGATATCCAAGTTAAAAAAAATTAATTCTATTCCAAAAGATGCTTCCAAAATATTTTAAGTGACAGAGTGACGTGTCCTGTTGGTATTGGTTGGTGTTTAGTGTCCACTGATGATCAAGACACTAACTAATATTAACACGAAACGTTAGTATTACTCAAAATGTGTCAGACTCATGTGTCAGCCTAGAATTACTCAGCTAAATAAGGTTAAACCAAAATAATGTTTATACACTATTTATAATATGATTATACATTGTATTTATAAATATTTATAAACATTATATTAATATCATGTTTAACACTATTTATACACTTTAAATAGTGTATAACAATGTATAAATAGTGTATACATGTGAAAAAACTATCTGAAAATGTTTTGTCAAAACAATTCAACAATTTTCAGCAGTATGGAAAATGTGAGTGACTTTTCATTAATACTACAGCTAATCAATATAGCTTCAGGTGGCATGGTAAATTCAACAGTTGGAAAGCCAAGTGATAGTGTAATGTTCGTTGAAAAGCTTCCCAAAAAAATAATGAAATGAAGATCAGAGATGACAAAGTGGAGAAGGACATGGAGACCACTATTGTATATGGAAATGGGACTGAAACATGACAATCATTGTGGCAACTATTGGTGGTAAAAATGGTCAGCCCAAACAGATCATAAGTTATATGGAAGAGCGTATTACTGGAAAGCGTTTGTTTGGGATCGATTTTTAGGCTATGTGATTAGAATTTGGATAAACAGTTGCAATCAAGAAAGTCTTGCAGGACAAGAGATAAAAAATCGGGAACTCCAAACAATGTGTAACACCCAACCCACCCGGGGAGAGCGAACGGAGCGCTACTCGATAAAATTAAACTAATCCACAATCACAAGGTATAGAGCATCTAAATAAATTCCACAATATAATTAAAATCCACTAATCTCAATTCTCCTCAATTTAAATACAACAACGTCTCTCGAATTAAAATTTCAACTATATAACTCGAATAAAAATGCTCTATACATCAATGAAATAATTAATACAATTCTTCCAAAAATATTCTTCCCAAATAATCCACGCTAAAATAATCCCAATTGGTCCATAGCGCTCAAATCCACACTAACCTGCCAACTAAAAGAAAATATGGGGAAGTACCCAATACGACAGGAAAGATGCTCAACAAATATTTTACCGATGAATAAAGCGTAACAACACGAGTACGAATATTCAAATCAAATGCAAATCTCAAAGCGTTTATCAATATAATTTTTCAACAACACATCAATTGGTCACCAGACATCACCCCATCCGCATATGCTTTATCAATTAATAGCCCGAGAAGCAGAAATTTTTGTGGGTGCCCAACCTCCATGCCATATTAAATCTCATGACAACGTTCTCAATAACAACATGAATAATATCATATGAATCAAATAATTTTAAGAATTATTTTTCCAGATTTCAACAGAATTTAACAATTCAAATAGGAGTTCCATTAACAAGAAATCAAAGAGAATAAACTCTCGGCAGATTTAAAGGAGCATATTGTGTAAAACCCCATACCTTAAAATTATCGCATGAATGGTCACATAAAAATCAGCCTTAAAATCTGATCGCACCATCTCGTTCCTCTGGCGAAAATAATCAAATCATGTTCTAGCCCCAACACGAGATAACCCCAAATAGTCCTATTTTAAAACCCAAAAAATCTGATTAAAAAATTATTCGAATCACCAATTCGACTTCAGATTTGGATTCTACACGAAAAATTAAGTCATGTATGTGTTTTGAGTTTTTCTTAAATCTCATCCGAATGCACTCAAAAAGAAGATCTAAACATTCCAAATTGGTTTTTCTCATTCCACTCGTTTTTGCCTCTTTGGGTTTCATTTTTGGCCTCTCTTTTTCATTTCCATTTCCTTATAATCACCCTTAATATTCCTTATATAACCCATCTCTCAAACCCTAGCTTGGAGCCTAAGCTAACGCATATTACTACATTGCCATTTAGTTCAAAATTATCAACTTTACATATTTAAACCATTACAAAATGCCCAAAAGCCAATTAAATTTGAATTTAAGTATTCGATATATTTCAAATAAAAATAAATATAATATCGATATCCCTATTAATAAAATAATAATATTATTAAAATTATATACCATATTCGTAAATAAATACCTGAAAATTACGGGGTATTACATACTTCCCCTTTTGAAAAGGAATTTCGTCCTCGAAATTCAACGAAACCTAATGGTTGAAATAAAATGCGACTCGATTCTAATTTTCAAAAATCACACACTAAAGTCCTCGATTAATTCTAAACATCCTCACCACGATGCCTAACACGTCCTCAAAAATTTTCTATCTAAAAAAAAAAATATGTCAAACCCGCATGCTAGATCCAAAACCTAAGACTCGAGGGTTGTCATATACCTAAGCTCTGATACCTTTTTTGTAACACCCCGCCTGCCCGGGGAGAGCGAACAGAGCGCTACTCGATAAAATTAAACTAATCCAAAATCACAAGGTATGGAGCATCTAAATAAATTCCACATTATAATTAAAATCCACTAATCTCAATTCTCTTCAATTTAAATACAACAACGTCTCTCGAATTAAAATTTCAACTATCTAACTCGAATAAAAATGCTCTATACATGAATGAAATAATTAATACAATTCTTCCAAAAATATTCTTCCCAAATAATCCATGCTAAAATAATCCCAATTGATCCATAGCACTCAAATCCACGCTAACCAGCCAACTAAAAGAAAATATAGGGAAGTACACAATGCGATAGGAAAGATGCTCAACAAATATTTTAGCGATGAATAAAGCGTAACAACACGAGTACGAATATTCAAATCAAATGCAAATCTGAAAGCATTTATCAATATAATTTTTCAACAACACATCAATGGGTCACCAGGCATCACCCCATCCGCATATGCTTTATCAAGTCATAACCCGGGAAGCAGGAATTTTGGCGGGTGCCCAACCTCCATGCCATATTAAAATCTCATGACAACGTTCTCAATAACAACTTGAATAATACCACATGAATCAAAATAATTCCAAGAATTATTTTTCCAAATTTCAACTGAATTTAACAATTCAAATAGGAGTTCAATTAACAAGAAATCGAAGAGAATAAATTCTTGACAGATTTAAAGGAGCATATTGTGTAAAACCCCATCCCTTAAAATTATCGCATGAATGGTCACATAAAAATCAGCCTCAAAATCTGATCGCACCATCACGTTCCTCTCGAGAAAATAATCAAATCATGTTCTAGCCCCAACAGGAGATAACCCTAAATAGTCCTATTTTAAAACCCTAAAAATCAGATCCAAAAATTATTCGAATCACCAATTCGACTTCAGATTTGGATTCTACACGAAAAATTGAGTCAGGTATGTGTTTTGAGTTTTTCTTAAATCTCATTCGAATGCACTCAAAAAGAAGATCTAAACATTCCAAATTGTTTTTTCTCATTCTACTCGTTTTTGCCTCTTTGGGTTTCATTTTTAGCCTCTCTTTTTCATTTCCCTTTCCTTATAATCACCCTTAATATTCCTTATATAACCCATCTCTCAAACCCTAGCTTGGAGCCTAAGTTAACGCATATTACTATATTGCCATTTAATTCAAAATTATCAACTTTACAGATTTAAACCATTACAAAATGCGCAAAAGCCAATTAAACTTGAATTTAAATATTCAATTTATTTCATATAAAAATAAATATAATATCAATATCCCTATTAATAAAATAATAATATTATTAAAATTATATACCATATTCATAAATAAATCCTTGAAAATTACGGGGTATTACATACCCATACACCCAATGTGTGTACATTCCATCATAAGGTCTAAATGAATGTGATTCCTCTGTAAGGTTACCCTTAATTAACTGACTACTTAGTCTATAATTCGTATTTCTATGATTTCTACATTCTCATTTGGCGATTCATTTGCCTCAAATCATGCTACAATTCATAACTCTCTGATTAATATATATATATATATATATATATATATATATATATATATATATATATATATATATATATATATATAATAAGAGAGAGGGGTGTTTGAATAGTGTCAACTTTTTAATGGTTGAGATTAATTTTCTTACTACAATCTAAGGGTGCCATACTTTGCCAAGTCATACTTCAACATTATGACATGGCAAATGCGGGAAGAAAATACACGGCATTTAAACCTTTTCCTTTTTTCACTTCTCCGCAACACGCACTTTTTTTCAAAATTCAAATTTCAAATTTTGAACAACTCACCACCTAGAGTGGCTAAAAAGTCCTACAATGTCCCTCTATTTTTTTGTGTCTGTCAACATGCCATTTCTCTACACACCATTTAACCTACAAACACTCTCCATCTATTAGTCTCTCTGGAGCAACCACTCCACATTCTAGCCCTCGCTCGCCGCTCCCCCCCCCCATCTCCCTCCTCCACTTCTCCACAGATGTGGCAAACCCCCATCCTCGCTCGCCGCTCCATCAACACAACTTCGTATCCAACCTCAGAACTCCGTGTCACCCAACACAACTTTGTGCCCAACCTCACCAGCACCAGCGTCACCACCATCCCGTCGCCAGCATCACCACCATCCCCGTAGGTCTCCGTGTCCAACATGGCCAGCTTCACCGCCCGTCGCCAGCGTCACCTCCCATTGCCCGTCGCCCGTCACTATTTTCTCTTTGTTTGTGTTACAAACATTTGTATTCTAGGTTTTGTATTAACCATATTTCAGATTTGTGTTTTGTTCTTTGGTTTTACAGGTCTTGACTTTTACTTTTTTGATTCGGTGATCTGATCAGGTATGGGTTTAAAAACTAATCTGATTGTTCTGATTCTTCATTGTTTGATTAGGTGATCTGATCAGGTCTTGACTTCTACTTTATTTTTTTCTTCTTGCTCTGATTGTTCATTTTTTGCGATTTATTTGTTTGTCAATATGAAAATGAGTTTCAATTTTTTTGCTTTTCCAGGATGGTTTATGTTGTCTCTACTAATTTATGTTGTTTTTTCATCTCATGAAAACAGAGGTGAATATCATGTTGATATTGTTGAAGTTTAGTTGGTGAGTTTTTTACTTTTGGAGCTTTATGTTTTGGGCCATAGTTTTGTTTTCGATTTTTGTTTTTGTTTGAGTAATTTAGTTTGAACTTTGGGAAGTTTTTCTATCCAACCTAAAAGATCTGTTTATTTGACAGATTTGCGTGGATCCACTTTCTGTTTATTTGACCGATTTGCACCAACCTTCTCAAGCCTTCACATGTCCGTAATGTAGGTTTCAATACCGGGTTTTGTTAGAGGGTTTGAAACAAGGGTAAGAAGTCTTGAAAGCAAAGGTTTTGCTTTGTTACAATTTTTTTGACAATTGTGATCAATTTTTTTATTAATGTTTTCACTATGTTTGTTGTTATGTTTCGAAGTGTTCGCATCAAGTTTTACCAATTTTTTTCCAAGTGTATGTCATGCTTGACATTTGTTATGAAAATTGACCATTGAGAAATTAGATATAATGGATTTCAGAACATGTATCTACATTTTCGTGAAAGGGATTTTTAATTTTTAAAATAATAATATTTTACATTTTATGTTTCGATAAGGGTGTTTTACATATTTTTATGTGGATTTGAATTGAAAATCCAAAATAATTTTTTTCAGATATTAATTTTGTTAATTTCTTTCACTATTTTCCGATTTTTATTTTTGATTCTATTACAACTAACAACTTTTTCTCCTATTGAAGTAGGCTTTTTTTTCTTCTTCTATTTAATTAACAAGTGATAGAATGAAATTGTGGAAATTGACTGAAAAAATTTAGCCCTTATTTGCAGCGAAGGGTTCTATTATTTTCTTTACTAAAATATGGATTACTCTTTTGGTTATTTTGCTTGATTTGGAAAAGGAGTCAAAAAGTAAAGTCTTATGCTATTGTCATTGTTTAGTTTACAATGGTTCATGGTTGTAAGTAATTTAACCTTTCAAATGGTGTACTTTGATAATAAGTCTTAGTATTGGCTCATCAATGTTCATATAGTTTGAAAATGCTTAATTAGATTTTCCTTCATCTAACTCTATTTTTTTCCTTTCATATGTAGGTGTTCGGTACTGCAACAAAGGACCTTAAATTGAAAACCCCCTTGGACTATTGGAAGAAATTGTTGATCACAAATTTAGTATACATTGAACAAGATGTTCATTTGTTATTTTTTTCGTAATGGTTTAATTGTGATATAGCATTGTTTTTGTTGGATAATTTTTTTAACAGGGTGGATAGTCATATAAACAAAGGGACTTACGCCCGATTTTTTAAAAAATTTAGTGTACATTGAACAAGATGTTCATTTGATATTTTTTTTTCATATTGGTTTAATTGTGATATATCATTGTTTTTGTTGGATAATTTTTTTAACACAGTGGATAGTCATATAAACAAAGAGAATTATGCTCGAATTTTTTAAAAATTTAGTGTATATTAAACTAGATGTTCATTTTTTTCGTAATGGTTTAATTGTGAAAGCATTGTTTTTGTTGGATAATTTTTTTAACAGGGTGGATAGTCATATAAACAAAGGGAATTAGGCCCGAATTATTTAAAAATATTTTCACTATGATGTTTTATAATCGTATAATTGAGATCATTATTATGTTTATCCGAGGTCCAGCACTATTAGTATTGTTATTGTGGATTATTTTTATTTCTTAACAGAGTTGATAGTGTTATAAATAAATGAGATTTTGTCCAAATTTTATAAATTATTCACATGAAAGTCCTAATATTTTTTAAAATAAATTTATTTATTATATTAAAAAAAATTAAAATTGTAAAAGTCAGTTTTTAATTCATAAATAATATTGTATTGTTTATAAAACATTTATTATTATTTTTTTTATGAAAATGGATGTTCTTTTAATAAAAAAAAATTTTGTTATTTTAGTTACAAATTGGGTTTAGTTATTTCGACTTTTGCTTAGTCGTATTTCTTAATTCAACACGAGCACGTATAAAATAAAAGTGACACGATATCGTAAGATATGAAATAATATTTTTTTACGTATCTTGAATACGATCCAAGTAAAAGCGACACAACACAAATTACGTATCTTGGACGTGATCAAAATAAAGATGACACGACATGAAATATGTATTTTTACCTATCTCGAACATGATCCAAGTAAAAGTGTGTATCACAAATTTTTTTTACATGAAAAATGAATTCGATTATTAAACATGAAGCGACATGAAATATTATTTTTTTGCCAAACATGAAAAATACACAAGTAATAGAGGCACAACACTAAATGTTTTTTCAAACCAAAAACGAACTCGGTGAAAATACAAATGATAAGAAATGAAATGAATTTTTTTTATCGATCACGAAAACTACTAGAGTAAAAACGATGCTTCATATGAGGTTTTATAAACCAAAAATGAACCCGATCAAAATAAAAATGACACGACACGATGCGGCATCAAATATTTATTTGTTTACCAATCACGAACATTACCTAACTAAAAGTGGCATAATGCAATGTTCTTTTAACGAAAAATGAACCCGACTAAAATAAAAATGGCCCAATACGACACAGTATGAAATATTTTTTTACTTATAAGTTATAACAAACACTATCCAAGTAAAAGCATCACACGAAAGAGTCCACGATTCAATACTTTGGGGAATAAATTTTTTACCGTTTTGCAATTATCTATTTTGGAAATTTTCACCCTTTCATATTTATGTATCTTGAAATTTTTTGTCGTGCCTTCAGGCACGGGCATATACTAGTATATATATATAAGGGCGAAGGTTATAAACTCATATTCTAAATACCTAACTTACTTCGACTCCCAACGTTCTTTAGTTTCATGTGTGGGGTGTTGCCCAAAGCGAAATCCAAACAAGGAACCCCCTTGTACACTACTACCTAAAATAGTTGGTCATCGAAACTCCTCAGGTCCTTTGTCTATAGTATATAACATCCCAACAGGTTTTATCTATTTATATAAAAGTCAATTTATTCACTCTCTTGTCAAAGACAATACGCTGACTATAACGATCATTCTTAGTCTCATAAAACAAGTCAATCCATGCCGATAATCACATCCTACTCGGACATGTCTATAACAAGAAAATCCCCGATAAAATTAAATTCACGTTTTGATATACAAAAATAATAATAGGCGTCCCACTACCCATCGGTGAGTCTACATAAATAATAGTGCCAATGGCCAAGTCTAGTAACCATATGGCCCACGCAATTCTAATAGCTATAAATGAATGTGAGGTCCTAATGACAATCATTATACGCCCCATAACTCCATAGATAGAAAACGTACCATCATTCGTGGGCGGTGATTGTTGACTTCCACTATTATAACTTTGCTCCGACGAGCCAAGAAAAATTTTACCCTAAATTTTCAGTTCTAGTTAACCACACTCCACAATATCCCCAAGCCTTTGAATATATTACTTTTGTTGGATTGTAGTATTTTCCTTATTTGTGACACAGTAAGTATTCTTGAGGTTAATAAAAGTAGAAGTTGTGACTTCCAGATTTAGTTGTTTGATGACTTAGGATCGTTACTCCCATAATTTTTCCATGAGGATGGCATATGAAGGATTAGGTAAAGTTCAAGTCAATATAATTCAAAATAAATGGTAAGGCTTGGAGTATCACATTAGTGGGGGTATTCGGTAATGTACTGTACGGGTGGTACGACGGAAATTACATGAGATGTGAGATTAATAACCGGAGTTGTCCTTACCAGTTACGCTTTATTTTTCCAAATTTTGGGATGAAATTCCGTTATTTTGGGGAAAGTATGTAATACCCCGTATTTTTCTGGCTTTTAAAATTGGGGATTTATTGAATTTAATTGAGATATTAATTTAATATTAATCCGAAAATTATTTTTATATTTACTAGCATGATGTGAGTTAGAAATTATTGGAAATTTGTTGAATATTACTGGATGAGTAATGTAATATATGAGATTGATTTTATTAAAATTGTCACGAGTGAATAAAATGACAATTATGGAAATTTAATTTCGGACGCGCCTGTGTCGTGTCAAGACTAAATTATTATTGTTATTATTAAAGTGAGTAAATTATAAGTCGTCCGTGTAGTCATTTTGAGTGAGCCAAAGTGTCTGGAAGGGTCGAGATAGTCAGAAAAGTGTACTCGGGGGTTTAGTTTGGGTCTCGGGGCGTTTTTAGGCCTAATTTTAATCCCATGAGGGTATTATAGACATTTTGTATTTTTGGATAATTAAACCCACGAATTTTCTTAGTATTTATTAGCCATTTAGAGTTGTATCTTGGGGTTTAGAAACACAAAGCCTAAGCCAGCCATTAGAGAAGAAGGTGAAGTGATTAGAGAAGAAGGTGAAAAGATTTGAGAAGAAGGTGAAGAGTTTTCAAGAAAATCCAAGGCCTAGAACTCACTCGATTGCACCGCCACCACCACCAAAACGGAGATCGCATGATGAGGAACATATCCATATAATTTTCATCAACAAATCAGATCCTTGAATCCCAAGAAAGTATCTATCTTGCTAATTTCCAAGTTAATATACCTTCCAAGTTAGTCTAGGAATGAAAATCATAAGTTTTAATTGAAGAATTATATGTTTTGGAAGAGAATTTATATGTGTTGTAGGGAGAATCCATGTAGACTAAAATCTGGATCATATGTAGAGGATTAACCATGAGTTTAGTATGATATTTGGGAAGAAAATCTGTACTTAAATAGAGGTTGTGATTATCCATGCAAAAATTTGGTTCTATAAAGAAATCTGAGATCAAACCCCTTTTGATTGATTCGTTGAGGATTTATTGATGTAGTTACATTAGAACTTGTATATATACATTGCTTATACGTTTGGATAATTTTGATGGGAGTTTGGGATGAAATTATAGAGGTTTGGAAGGGTTAGAATGATCGAACCCGTAGGTTGATTTTGCAGCAAATTGGGCAAGAACTGCTTGATCGATCGATCGACCAAGAGCATCGATCGATCGACCCCATTCCTCGATCGATCGACCCCTCCTGGAAAATTGAATATTTTTTCCCTTTCTGTTTAGTCCAGTTAAGATGCTTAGGAACCCTTGATTATCATTGATAGAGTATAATGGGTTATGAAGATGACCAATAGGGTCTAAGTGGACTCCATTGAGGGAAATTAATATGAGATGAAATTTTTGGTTAACAGGAAATTATTTATGCATTGGGAATTGTGCGTACATTTACTAAAAGATTGAGACTCGTAAAATATTTAGACTAGAAGGTAAGTGAGTGTATACCTACTGAAATTTATACTTAGTGACAGAATACTTCGAGAGATGAGAAGTAAGTATGAAATAAATTACAAATGATAAAAAAGAAATGACGAATCCGTTTTGCGACATAATTGAGTAATTTGTGCTAAGAACATATTATTATAATTATGGGTCGTGGGCGCACCTAATTTGGAAAATATGAATATTTATATGTATGACTTTGTGATTGTGAATATATTATGTATCTGTGTAAAAATCATACCCGAGCTACTTGCTATCACGGAGGTTTTCACGCTGGGATAATTTTATCTCGATTGGACCTTTATGGGGGATATCGACCTGTACCCTAGAACATAGGATTCCTTGGTACAGGCTATCTGATTGATAGTCAGACGGTCCTAAGAGATGTGAGGGTATGTGCTGACCTCTTAGTGACTTGGAACTATGCTTCGCCTCCATTTGTTTGTGTATTATGTTAATATAGTTCGAGAGTGATTCCGAACTAGTATTTCCATTAGTTTGAGTGATACGGGGACTTGATAGCAGAGTATGCCAGCACCATAGATATTATGTGCGGTGCCGATAGTATATATATTATACGAGTGACTAATATATATATATACACTGATATGTATGGAAACATTCTACGGTGCATAAGTAGTTAAGTAATGAATAAATGTTTTAGCTTTATAACAAGTGTTCATGAATTTGTTAACGGTACTAAATGATTCTAAGAAACGTAAGAAAATGGAAGAGATTAATTTTCTAAAACTAAATATCATGGCATTGGTACTTTTCGAGATAAAACATCATGGGATTAAGTTAGATAGACCTATAAGATGAGTAGAATGGTAGGAGTGCACACTAGATGAGAGGCGAGGATTCTCAAGACAGTGTCGCATACTAACATGGTTGTGGTATTAGTCGGTAAGCATTTTAAATACTTGCTAAACTATTTTTAAAACAATTTTACAATCGGGCTCTGGCCCGTTTCCTGCTATCTCTTCTCTCTTGTATATATGTATGTATATATTACAGGTTCCCATCCGCAGGGACGTCATGCTTAGGTTATTTTGGATTGGACGTGCTGCAGCTTATCTGGGAGTTGCAGGCCCTTGCTTTAGACGAATTCTTCATCGATTCAGTTCCTAATTTAGTTTTTTACAGTTAGGGCATGTGTCGCCCGATTTCCTATTATAGTTGGATTTCTCAGAGATTTAGGATATTTTCAGCATTCGGTACTCCTCGCGAGTTAACTCTTGTCAGGATGATTTTATTTATGGTTCTTAAACTTGGTTTCGATTATATAGATGGTTTAATTCTTGTGTGTTAATTGCCGTCCTTAGTATTTATGAAATTCTTAACTGTTGGGTATTAAAAAAGTTTTTATTTGTATTCAATAAAGGAAAAATGAGGTTTTAAATTATTTTGACACTTAACATAATTATTTAGGGTGTTCAAATTGGAAATATTATTTTACGACAATGATGCTGAGAATGAACCAACCGTTCACCTGATTTTTAATTTAATAAAGGACTGATCACCCAGTAGTTAATTAGGCGGGGTGTTACATAATGTGCCTTCTTGATCACCCGAATGTCGTGTCACTCAAACACTGCTTCTTTTAAACAACGGACAAAGATGAGCTTTATCTCAATTTGGTGCTTGAATATGTACCATAGACAACCTATCGTGTAGGGAGGCATTACAATAAGGAAAATCAGTGCATGCCTATGCTATATGTCAAACTGTACACATATCATATTTTCAGAGCTTTAGGATATATGCATGGGATATGACTCTTCCACAGGGACATAAAGCCTCAAAATCTATTGGTTAATTGACATAACCATTAGCTCAAACTCTTTGATTTTTGGGAGTGCCAAAGCTTTGGTCAATGGCAATCCAAACATATCGTATATTTTTTTTTGGTTTATTCCCCCATTTAGAGGTACCATGAGGTGTCCGGGCCAGCATTATGCGCACCTCGACTAATCCCCACTCGTGGAACAGTGGCCAGCAGTTGGCCCCCAGATTGTTTGCAGCTGCCGAGACTCAAACTGGTGAGCAAACTCAGTCGACCCTGGAGCTTTAGTACTAGTGCACTACCACTAGACCAACTCTGAAGGTTACATATCGTATATTTATTCTCGTTATAATTGTGCAGTTGAGATATGGTCTCTGAGTTATGTCCTTGCTGAGTTTCTTCTTGGACAACCTCTCTTTCTAGACGAGCGTGGAGTTGATCAACTTGTTGAATAATTAAGCTACTTGGTACTCCGATATGTGAATAAATGAAATGTATGAATTAAAACTATACGAGTTTAAGTTCACACAAATCAAAGCTCATCCCCTACAAAAAATGTTTTATAAGCGGATGCCCTCTAAAGTTGTAGTTTGTAAGGAAATTATAAAATAAACCTTTAGTTTATTTGCTTCCCCGAAATGTGGTCTTTATTAATCCATTTTTAATAAAGAATAAATGTTATATCCTATATAAATGGTTCATATTCCACATGAAATAAAGAATAAAAGGAGTTAAAATTCCACTTAATCTCAACCTTGATGGACGGTTGAGATTAATTGACATTTGGAATTCAAGCCCTCTCTTCACCTATAAATAGATGCATTTCTCCCATTACCAATCATCCCAATTAAAACACATACCTAAAGGTTTATAAGAAGTGAGAGGGAATCTGAATTCTCCCTTAAAGAATTTCTAAGGCGATCACACCAGCGACACTCGACGACGACGTTCAACAGTGGAACTGAATCCATGGCGTCGACAATCGGTAAATAAAATTACTCTTTTCACATGTATATTGACGTGATTATCAAATTGTTCAAAGATCTTAGAAATCATGTAAAAAATATATCTTACATGTGGTATCGGAGCTGATGTCAAGAACATATAATTTTCCATTAAAATAAATAATGATGTTGTTGCTTATTACTATATAATAACATTTTCTTCTTAAACTGTATTTTTTTTATTATTTTTACGAAAACTATAACAGTTATGTATTAAGTTTCTTCCTAATTCTTTGAAACTATAACAGTTATTTTCTTGGATATTAAGGTAGTTTATCATAATACATAAAATGCTACACAACTATTATAATTATCATAATACAGTTATGTATTAAGTTTCTTCATAATTATTTTGTTGTTATTGAAAAATAATACACTAATGCAAAATGTAACAAAGCTGTAAAGTTTCCCATGTATAAAGTTTCCTCGTTAAATGTGTTTATGGGTTATGTGAAAACACCATTTTTGACGCTATCGACGTAATGTTTCCCACGTATAAAGTTTCCCATGTATAAAGTTTCCACATTCTAATAATGTAACCAAACCCTAACCCGAGCCCTTGCTCCAACCAAATCTTCAATGGAGGACCCCAAATCAACCACTGATCAATTTTTCGATGCTATCGACGAATTCCGTATCTATGATTGCCTTGGCACACGCAAACCCGATCACGAACCCGAACCCGATTCATTTTCACCAATAAAACCCAATGCCGACGTCTCACAAACACCTAAACCCTCACTGGAAATTTCATCTCAACTAACTGATTCCACCAAATCCGAACCCATTTCTTCACTTACTTATGAAATCCCCACCACTTATGATACTACCACTTGTACATCGTTTCCTAGGGAAATAAAGTACAAATTCTCACGGAATTTCCACCAAAGTGAAAAATTGGATCCGGTTAAGCCTCACTTTAGGTCAACAAATATTCTGGAGAAAATTAAGTTATTTTAGAGACTTCTAGGGTTACAAATATAGTTATTAATGAGCCCTCTTTGAAATTACTTTTTCTCATAGCTCCTTTAGTAGTAAAATCCATTGGCTTTCAAATTAACTTACTGGTTAGCTTTTTCACTTTTCTAATATAGGTACTGCAATGTTCTTGCGTGTTTGTTGTTGACCCGTTTTGGGTTGTGAGGTATAGTAAGGAGTGTTTGACGGGGGTGTTGTTGAGGGTATGGGGTGTTACACCCTTCATGTATGAATGGGTGAAAGGGCCCAAGTCTTTGTGGGTTTACGCTTTGGGTGGGGGTTGTTGTGGTCGGTTTATGTGTCTTGTGTTTTTGTTAGTTTGTTGGTGTCCTCGTTTTTGGTTTGTGGGTTTATGATGAATTTCTTGGTGGATAAGCATGTTCAGATAAATGAGGTGTGGGAATTTGATTATACTAAGACTACTCCAGTCGCATTTGTGCCCATTGTATCTTTTCCAAATGTTTCTTATGGTGTGAGCTGTAAAGAAAATATCCAAGTTGGGAAGCTTGGGGAAGCTCATGTCGTACGCGTAATGAAAAATTGAAAGTCACTGTTTCATTGACACTGCACGAGTCAGACTACAATCGAAATCTTGGAAACTTCAAGGTTAGTCTTTGGGATAATTAAAGCTGGTCATTATGAATTGTCTTATGGCAATGTCCACTTATTGCATGTTTTAGGGTTGTATTTGCAATGGTCCCTGAACCTCATTCCCCTGTTAGAATTTGTGCATAAGAGATGTAATTTAAGTCACTTGCCATATGGTGCGATATGTTTTAAAACTTCAAGTTGGGTATGAACGATGAAAATTTTCAATAGATGTCACCCTGAGGACTCTTTATATGCACATAAAAATAATGGTTGTTTGATGCATACAAAGAGAAATAATTAGCTCATCAATTAAATCCATGCAACCAATTTATTAAGATGATTGTTATGAACCCAACAACATAACTAATAACATAAACAAGTTGGAGAGGGGGGATAAGAGAGAGGGGTGAGGGATGCACAAGAGTTTTACGTGCTACATCCACGAAGTAGATGCTCTTTCACTATTAATTGGGTTAAACTAGCTACATCCATAGCAAAGCTGTATTGTTTTCACATAACCCATGTATAAATTAAAATGGATATAAGAAAGTGCTCGGGTGGAAATGACTTGATAATATCTGGAACACTGTTGTATAATTTAGACATACTAATATAGTTGACCGCGACTATCTTCGGATGACGTAAAACCGATGGTGTACTCGTGGTTAAAAATATACATATTTTTTGAAAAAAATTTATTATTTTAATGGCAAGGTAGCATACTCTTAAGTTTTAATATTATTTTTAATATACATACCGAGTATCACATGATGATGAAAGTGCATCTATAAAGTGATCCCATCAACAATTGCAAATAAATCTAGAATCCTCTATAGTCACATGAAATAGATAGGCTTGTGTTTAGATTAAAATTTTTTCTTATACGTTACAAAATTTATATGTGCATACAAAATTTTAATACATTAGTAAAAGACTAGGTATATGGTATAAAATTTATATACGCATACAAAATTTCAATCCGATAATAATTTTTTTCTTTAATTTTAATACTCAATGACCATAATTAAAGCGGGGTGAAAATCCAAATAACTAAAAAAAACTAAAAATAAAGGAACAAAGAAACACTAAATAAATATTTTAAAAGATTTGAAAATTTTCTGTAAAAAAATTGATTTTCAATAAGAAAATAGATTTCCATTAAAAAATAAGTTTCTAATAAAAAACATAATTTTTTTCAATAATTATAGAAAATCTAAAAAATACATCAAAAATATAAAAAAATATTAGAAAATAAAAATCTGAAAAATACATATAAAAACAGGGAAAAAAAATCAATAAATAGATAAAATATTTTTATGAAAACAACAAAAATCTTAATAAAACTAAATCCTTTTGTAACAATCCCATTTTCTCACTTAAAGGTTGGTCAGACACGAAACACCGAAGATGGGACTTGTTTGTCAATTAATACCATTCTCACCATCAACATATAAAGCATGTATTAGTTAAACGTAATTGAGTTTAAATTAATACTCCAATAATAATGAAAATCCAATCAAGAACCAATCGTATGATAAATCCAACATAAATGCAAATATCTCAAATCGACATGAGTTAAATGAATCTTGGACTTAATTGAAGTAAATATCCCAAATGAAATAAATATCCCAAATGAAGTAAATGTCCCCAATGAAATAAATTATTGAAGTTGAATAAAACCTAAACTAGAATCAATAAAGATGGAAAATCTGAGGAGCAAAAGGAGACTACAAGGCTGATACGTCGACAGTCCCGCTATCCTTGTCTAAGAGCTCATGGGGAGGGAAAACATTTAAATTTGGGTTAGCACCCAAAAGTTGCAAGAATTAACTTATTTAAAGTGCAATAAACACAGTCGATTGAACGTAAATATCCCCCATCGTCACTCCCATATGATTAACATCTCACCCCTCATCTAAGTGTGATATTATCCGTATCCCAACTAGTCGCGAAATGATAAATGACAATTGTGTCAATTTAATGTCATATGCATTAACTATATACAACTTGCTAAAATGTAACCATCTACATTCGTATTATTAATGCCCAACGTAACCTAGTCTCATAAATCTCGTAAAGTGACATAAACATCTATTATGCAAAATATATTATACGTCTGTAATTTACTGTCTATGTTCTTCGACAAAAGAATCAATCTCATTAATTCGGGTAATGTATATACATGTCCTTTCATCTATGCGACACACAAATGCATCTAATAGTTGTGTCTCGTTTCTTCTCTATAGAATATTCGAAGGAAATCTCTATCAAAGTGAGTCATCACAAAGCACACATAAGTGGGGCGGTCCATACGCAGTACACTAGTTCAGGTCCTATACCCAGCGATGACAAATGATCCTAGCATCTACACCTACCCCTTCTAGATTGCGCTGCAACATAGTACCTATAAAAATGACCTACACGACGTCTAGCCCACTTGTACCGACATGTGCTACGGTCTTGAATGCGTAAAACTAATGTATGTATAGTTATAATTGAGAAAATTAATGCAAGTATTGTTTTTCTACCCGCTACTTGGGAAAGCCTCGGACATAATATCTAAATGGAGTAGCAGGTCACTTTCTCATGCAGGTCGGACAATGCTTTTAAAATCTATTATCTAGTCTATGGGACTGAACCTATTCGAATCTCTTAATCCTACTGTGTCGCTTATTCGCGATTTAGACAAAATAAATGCCAATTTTTTTGGGGGACAACAGGATGAGACCAATAAACATCAATGGATATCATGGAAGAAAATTTGCTTACCAAAGGTATAAGGTGGTTTAGGTCTTCGAGATACTCTGGATGTTTGTAATACTGTTACTTGTAAGCTTTGGGTTAATTTCTTAAAAAATCAATCTCTATGGGCTCATTTTATTAACAGAAAATACAAAAAGTTAGCTAACTAGAATTTTATAGGAACTATTTCCTCTACCAGCTAAACCTGGAAAAGAATGCAAGGTATGTGGCTATTTCAAAATTCTCAAGAGGTGTTTCAGTCTATTCAGTCTTGGGTGGAGAAGGATTTTGTCTTTAAAATCGTTTGGGATCAAATCAGGAGAAGAGAGTGTATTCAATTTTCTTCGACGATGTTATGGGATACTCACCTAGTTTAAAAAATTTCGATCTTTATATGGCGGCTACTTCACAATGGCCTACCACTTGATCAAAATTTGAAAGATATCAAAATCCTTTTTGTTTCTAAATGCCAATGTTGATCAAGGAGTCAAGAAGAAAATCGAGAACATTTATTCAATGAGGGAGAATCTGCTTGCCAAGTGTGGATCCATTTTGAAGGTTTGATGGGGTTAAAAGTCTCTAAAACAAGTCTTAGATCAAAAATTATTTCTTGGTGGCTCTCAACTAGAGGAAATTCAATAAGTTCAATTCTTTATAAAATTATTCCTAGTTTAGTTTGCTGGAAACTATGGTGTGCTAGAAATGAATGTGTTTTAAAGGAATCAATATGGTTTCTAGCTCTATAATTAGGGAGGCCCATGATGATATTAGGATTATATTCAAAGCTAAATCTTATAAGGGCCCATTCTCTAGATTCTTAAAATCCTTCATAGAGGATTTTTCTATAGCTTGTTCCTAAGTTGTAAGCTGTCGAAGAAGGGATGTTCTTTTTCTATCTCAATAAATTTTCTTTTATAAAAACAAAAAGGGTAAAATGCAAAGTAAAGTTTCCTGAACATATAGTTATAATTTAACACAATAACATCAAATAAGTGTTTCGTTGCAAAATGTCTTATCAAAGGGTAAAATCCAAGTATTGTTGCAAATACGCTTTGCTAGCCGAACCTGCATAATGAATAATTATAGTGGCTTGAAGGATGGGTTTCGTAAAATGAGTTGAAACCAAAATAAAGTAGTCCTTAGGAGACCCATGTAAGGTGACTTAAAAAAGGCCCATATTAGCCAACATGCATGTCAAGTGATTCATAGATTTCATGCATCATATGAGAAAATTACGCTTACTGTGTTTTGTTTTTCATGTATAGACATGTGTGCATTCTAGTAGTCCTATATAATAAGTGTTCTAAGTTCACTCAACACCTCAGTAACTTAAAGCAAGTCACATTTTAAAGTTCCCAGATTCAAAATATGTAGGTTGGTGACTATAAATTCCATAAAATGCATGAGGGCAAGTTTGGTTAGAGATTTTGTGCTTTCCCGAAATCCTAAATTGGCAAAGTTACATATAATATCTAATAATCCATGTCAAGACATTTAATTAAACTATGTCAATTCTTTACCTAAGGTTGAAACTTCATATGTGAATTTGCCAATTTGTAATTGTAAAACACACAAAAAAAACATGAGACAAACGATCACTTGACATATGTATCTAAATGGGACGGGAATTTATATCAATTTAGCACTTCAACCAAGAAAATATCCATTGATCACATACCTTGTGATCTGACTTCCACCAATCACTAAAGAGTAAAGTGAATTCCTTGGCAGGTTTGGGATATGGTACTGATATAACGTCCCGTGATCCAATATTGACCCCATAGGAACCACCAACAGCTCTATGCATCAAAGTAGAAGGGAAATATGTTAAAGTTCCAATTTGATCTTTCATTTGCATCTTATACATCTAGTTTGAAATGGATTAACATAGGGTTCACATAGTTCGAATCTGAAATGGCTTAAGATATGGTTCGCATAGTTGCATCTTGCATCTTGTACGATTACCCAAGAAAGGACCTGATCAATATTTCCGTTCGCATGGCCAGTGGTGTGAAACTTCCCCTTGATTCTATTTCTCTTGGTTATGTATATACTTGGCTAGATCGACTACAAGCTGACTTTGTTAGGAGCATCGATAGGTTTGACGTCTCCAATTATGCGAACCATGTGCGGTTAACAGCCTTTTTATACACCCACTCTCCAGATTATACCCCGATCAGTAGCTATCCTAGTTATAAGCCCATTAGAGTACATCGAGTTGGTTGTTGGAATCACGAGAGTTCAAGCAAACCACTCGTATCTTTAATTGACAGAGCAGAAAGGTTTGTACCATGTCCTTATGTTAGGGTAGACCAATTTTTTCCAACCAGTTCTTTACAGACAAAGAGCATCCCATCACCCCTATGGAGGAAGCTTTGGCAAGGAACTTTCCAGCGAGCATTATTTTGTTTTTGTTGATTCTTCTTACTTTCCTTATTATGCATAATGGTCCTTTTTTTACTCCGTTTACAGTCTGCATCGTGTAGCCATGCAGTTTGGCTATGATCAAGGAAACCCTATGTTAAGCCATTTCACCCAAGAAAAGCCCACGAACTTCTCATTCGCATGTAGCAATTTCCTTACTTTAACCGTTGTTAATCTTTGATCGAATTACCCCGCCAAACCTATTATCCCAAGCAAGGGTGCTAGAGAAAGTAAGTCAGCGATGTACCTTACAGTATTCTTGTAGAACAAGCATGGTCATTTCTAAAGCAATCTTCTTAAGGAGCCCCAGTATCTAGAGTTTGAAAGGTATCCTCCCACGGAGTTGGGTTTGAGAAATTGTACTACCTTAAATTCAATGTTCCCTCTCACCACCACTAACATTTATGTTCCCTCCACTTTCCTTATAGATCAAGCAGTAGTGAAGAGAAAGAAACATGCTCAACCTTTTGTTCCAATCGAGGTTGTTGCCATCTCCCCTAGTACCTCCAACCCTGGCGAGGGGGGTGATACTTACCGTGTCGCTTCAATTGGAGTGGCTGTGAGCGCCACTAGGAAAGACCTAACAAAAAAGCCAAAGGTTACCCCAAAAGTATCTCCAATCCAAACTCTTGATCCTAAGATTACCCAACAAGTTAGCTTGATGTTTGACTAACTTAGACCGACTTGGGAGAATTTTAGCGCGGAGGATAGGACTTTTATGTCAGCCCAGATGGCCTCTCATGGGTTTTCCTATGCTCCCCTAGATGTCAAAGGTAGCAAGAAGAGGAAGTTGATTATCCCCGTCAAAATTGTGTAGGAGGAATCAGGTGAGGCAAGCAAGGAAGAGCAGTCTGATAGATATGCATCTGTTGGTGATGGCGATTATGATGATAAGGAGGAGGAAGAAGAAGAGGAGGAACAGTCTGCCCTCATTCGGAGACGCGGGTTGAGAAAAATTGTCTCTCCTTCTAAGCCTGCTTCACCTCCTCGAGATTATGAGGTTTTAAAGGATGTTTTCGATGAATTTTTGGAAGAAGGAGATGTATGTCCGCTATTCTCCTCCTAAGTCTCTAACTTTTATTCTTTTACCTCATGATGATGACGTGTTTATTCTAACATTTCTTTTTAGGTAGTTGCGCGAAGTGGTGCGCACGATTGTGTTGAAGAAAGCGACCTATTGGAAAAGTCAATCGAAGTTTCACCTGCTTCGAAGGAAATTGTGCAGAAGGAGATATATTCTCTTTCATCCTCGCAGGAAACAACAAATTTACCCCTAAGGGCAGATATTTCTGTGACTTCCATCGAATCCAGTAGTGGCTATTCACCTAACTTTGCATTTTTGCACGAGCAGGCTGGTCTCGAGGTAGGTACTCCAGATGAAAGTGTTGTTCAATCTGTGCATAATCCCCCCGCTATTATTGTTCCATCATCCATGGTAATCTTTTCCTATTATTGTTTTGAGATTCTTATGCCTTTGTCTTGTTTTTCTTATTCTCTATCCGTTGTGCTTCGCAGGTTTCTTTACCAGAACCCACTGCTCCGTTAGCCCACCCCCCCCCTCCTATGACCAGGTTCTTGTGACGCTTTTTTGGCCCTCAATCCAGGCAACCTTTGTTTAATTCCTCCTTTTAAATTTCCCATAATTTGTTTTTTTATCCTCTTTGGCATGTGATCACATTACTTCTGCATTCAAATAAACTTTATGGCATTTTGTTTCCTTCCTTTCTATCTTGTTTGAATATTGGTTGATCTATTACCTTAATGTAAGTCACACCATGCAAAACAAGAAAAATAACTAACATGAAAGAACAAGAGGTCAAAATCTTTAAAGAAAATATCACTTGACCCCATGTTAAATAAGTACTCCTAATCATTTGTAAGGGACATCCTCCCGAACAAGTATTAGCAAAACATACTACAATAAATTAAGGTATTGGAAAAACATACATTCAAACATGGTAGATTTTCAGCCACTTGTTGTTTATTTTGATGTTAACATCGTCTTCCACTTTGGATATCTCATAGTAGCCTGAATCATTAGCTGCTCGAACGATGTAGGGTCCCTTCAAGTTGGCTTCAAACTTTGGCAATGACAAACCCCTGATGTGCCTCGTGCATGCTTTTAGGACCAGATACCCTTCTTTGAACTTCCTCGGCCTCACCATTTGGTCGTTTGATCTGGAAAAAATTAGTAAGGGTATAATAAATTTGATAATAATATAATAGTTTAGAAATTAATAAATTTATCACGTGGATTGACATCGTGGCTAAATGATCGTGATTCACATGCATGATTCCAAGGCAAACGTGGAAACACTTTCTTATTTTGGTCTGACTGATCCTTGAAACCTAATTCCTAATTTGTAAATATTGCGATGGTAGTACGATATTTACATTGAAGAAAATAATGTAAAAATTATGTGCTGAAGGTTATCAATCATATATAGTAATGGTTACCAAAAATGCCTTATCAGTCCAAGTGACATCAATCATATAATCCCAGTCCTCTGGATTAACCCCTGGATATGGTTTTCTTTGGGGATCAGTTCCATGCTCTGCTAGCTGTCAATAATGTGCATGTATCTTTCTCTTCCAATCACGGTATCTGCTTTGACAGTTCCTATTAATACCAAATCTAACACCCTTGTCATCATCATAATCCTCGATAACAAACTTATCTTGTAATAGTAGTATTAATCCTTAATAAATAATATATAAACATGATATTAAATAAACTTATAATTATATTAAAAAATATCTGGACTCTCTGAATTATTGACTCCTTTATAGATGGATCGATTTCATCACAATAAGAGACGTTTTGAAGTGGGGAAACATTTATGATCTTTATGCGAAGTTTTTATCCAAATATAGGAGCATGTAATCCCACTCGTACTCCATCACTATGTGGGATCTCAAATTTAAGCTTTTCATATCGACGCACAACTGTCTTCGTCATTTTTCCTACCATAGGCCCCCTTACATGTTTCTTTTTAAGAGCTGAGAACAAAATTTAAATCGAGTGAACATATTATAAATATTTACAAATTAAATTAAGTGAACATGTTGTAAATATACATTACCTACTCTGCTAGAAACTAAGTGTATGGGTTGGGACACTTAAAATGAACTATTAAATGTTATGGGGGTGCTTCTGCCGCAATTGTCGGTGGGGAAGAATGCAAAGAGGTATTGAACTCCACAAGGGTTACAACCGCCTCAACTGTGGGTACCGGATAATGTGACAAAGTATCAAACATCACATGGGATGCATCCGCCACATCCATGGGTGGGGAAGAACGACGTGATCTTGTAACAGTGGCCATGAATTAAACCTAGAAAATAATACATACTAAATAATTACTGATGACATTCATAATAACGGCCAAGAGTATGTATTTTTAGAGTTTAACCTCAATATTAGAGATAAATTCAAATATAAATGCACTTTCTAACATAATATATATTCTCTATTTGAGGATTAATACACTCACTACGGACATCATCTCCGACATATAAAATAAGCTCTCCCCCGCCATCAAAAGGTATATACTCATCATCGTACTCACTCACATATGTTTCTTTTTCTTAGCCAAGGTCGCCTGCTTGTTCTTATCAACCACCCGCTTTAAAGAATTTTCCAAATGACATACCCCAAGGGTAGTCATTCTCATTTTATTGTTTGCAATATTATTCAGTCTTTCTTTCTCAGACATTGACACCATATGTGCCATATATCTAGGTTTGAACCATAATTTTGTTTAGGGGAGGGGGGGGGGGAATTTTTTCAACTACTAAAACAAAAGTGAAATAAACGTGCATTATAAATAAAACACAAGACCAATTAATAAATTATTTAACCACGATTAATTATTTGATACATTATTGTTTAAACCAAAGCACATAAAATTCCATTTAAAATAATATTCAATAATGTGATGTTATATATCGACAATAATGATTAAACAAAGAATTACAAGATACAATTTAAATAGAAGATTACTCTTATTCCAAATAGCATATTTAAACAAAATAAACCTACATATTGTTCTTAACTGTCAAGAGGTAGTAATTTATTACTGTAATGCTAACGAGAACAAGTAATTTCTTAATTTTTTTTATTATTAAAGCTTCCCTAAGGTTATACCTATGTTCTGTATACTATGCAAAACTGAGGTTGTACTAAAAAAATCAATGCCCAAAGGTTGTGATAACAATACAATATCGTTTTCCAACGAATGATTTTAAACGGACTCACTAATTTAGACTAATTAAACACTTCCAATAAAAAAAATATATGGAGTTAGTTTTATGATTGTAATTATTTTTCAATGAACTCACAAAATTTTCAACAAAGAAAAATAGGGGGGGGGGTAGAATCATCAAACTCATAAAAAAATTTATACACAACAGTTAGATCAACTAAAAAATCAGAAAAGTAACTTGATTCGGGAGCTTTGTTCGGTGGTCAAACACGACGGAGTTAAATTATTCCTGAAGATTCTTGTGGAACTCAAATCTTCAAGTGATGATTTCATTTCTAAAGATTCTTGGAGATGTCGAATGTCAGAGCAGATAGCGAGGGGCGGGAGACGGGTGAGATGGGGTGAGACGGGTAGGGAGCCGGGTGGAGACGCCAAAGTTTCTCACGAAATCGTCACGACCACAATCGAAAATTACAAAGAGAGGGGTTGGAGACTGGTTAGAGGAGAGAGAAAGGAATTTTGGTTTTTTTTAATAAGGGCTTCTTTTAAGCGGGAGTTTTAGGAAGTTTTTGGGACGGGGAATAATATTTTGGTTCAGAAAAAAAGAGGGAGATAAATTGAGTTTTTCTTCTTTTTCAATTAAATTAAAATAAATATGCTGTTATGCATATGAGGAAGTTGAAAGTGTATCGCATTTCACGACATGACAGACATGTCGCCAAAAGTGAGTGATACTTTTGTGACATCCAAAACATGTCGCTGAAAGTAGGGGACCAAATTTAGGACATCAATCGGATTTCGCTGAATGTAAAGGACATTTGGGGGGAACTTTTAACATGGATTCCACCAAAATACCAACTTTTCGTGACACAAAAAATATATGTGTCGCCAAGAGTATACCCTTTGGCAACACGAAAACACTGATGTCACAGAAACACATCGTGAATTTTGTTTTTTCAAGTAATGAAGAATAAAAATAAGTTAAATTAAGGAAACTACATAACATAACTATGAAATGATGATTAAATAAATTATGAAAAGAAATTCTCATAAAGAATAAATGAAATACAACTCAAAACATAGAAGACACGGAGACGTTCTGTTATGTTAAATAAATCCAAAATAAAAATAAAGACTGGAAATTTTCCATGATGTATTCTAAAACTGAATTATATAGGTGATTTTTTTTAATTGGTTAGAGTTATGATTCAAAATCCCCTCCTCGTCCTCTAATGTATGATGAATATTAACCTAGATTACAACATAAAAGCAATCAAGTCAAATCTCATAAGTTGAAACAAATCTTAACTATGTTAATCTTCCAAAACCTGTTATCATTTTACTCGTGAAACTGATTAGGGATCAAAATTGAAAAATAAAAAGAGGTAAAAACACCACTAGAGGTATCAAAGTAACCTTTGTAGAAGTGAATGTGTGCTCATCACACATCGGTTTCCAAAAGTGACTTGTGTACAATGATTTTGGGGTAAAAATGTGGCTTTACGGGCCATAAATTGAAAATGATAACTTCGTTGTTCGGAAAGACGTATGAATACATCAAGAGGAGTAAAAGTGACATGTGAGGGGTGAATGTTTCTATCTCATACATACGGTATCTAAAATGTTTAGTAAAAGTGACCAAGGAGCCATGAAATCTTTATCGTCAAAGATGTTTTGTTAGTGTCTCATTTGGGGGTTAAAATTGTCTTTTTTTGGTTCGAGGGGATGGGGGGTGGGGGAATAAAAAATAGTTGGTTGGCTGGAGAGTGGACTGAACACCAAAGAAGACACAAAATTAGTATGTAGGAAGTCATTGTGTCCTCATGGACTCTTGGTAGATAGAATTTACCAGTAGACCTTTGTCTTGGGGCTAAATAAGTGGGTTTTTTTTTTTTTTTTTTTTTTTTGGGGGGGGGGGGGGGGATGATGAAAAGGTTCAAAAAAATGAGCCTACATAATAAGAGGTACCAAATCAACCTACACGGAGTTACCTTCTCGGACACCCTATTTTTGAAATTGACTAGCACAAACATGTTTTATGGTTAAAATAGGCTTATGGGACCACAAATTGAAAAGATAAACCAAGGCGTGTGTAAAGAGGCACAAACTCCTCAAGAGGAACCAAAGTAACCTATCAAAAATGACTATATCCCCATCCTACCCCTGTTTGCCAAAAGTGTCTTTTAATGATTTTTTGGGCTTATAAATTGGGTACCACGAGTGAGAAATTGCAAAAACAACTAATTAGCGCAACAAGAGACTCAGGCAGCCTAATAGTCACTACGTAACCTACGAGAAGTGCTCATTTTTTCATTGAACACCAATTTTCGAATTGATTAGTAGGCATTCATTTTGGGGTTAGAATGGGTTTTAGGGGAAAAGTCAAAATAGTAATCACTACAAGAAAAATGACCTTTGGTGGCTCAATATTTTGCACCTAATTATGAAAATTTCTCCCTCAATTCTTTCAGTGGGAGAAATAAATTCGTCATGTTATTGCCACTAAAATTGTGTCGCGAATTGTTTTCCTTGCAATTTATAAAAATCATAGCTAAAAGTTGATTTTTTTAGTGGAGAATCACTTTGCCACCAATACATTTGTTTATGTGGAAAATAAATTTGTGAATAATAAAAATTAAATTGTCACCAACAGTAGATAGTTTTCCACCAAATGGTTGTTTTATAGCAAACAAAGATTCATCACCAAAAATGACTTTTCATGGATAAATAAATCACCACAATTGAAGTTAAATTTGTATGGAATGAATTTTTAAATATTAAATTACCACCCATAATTGATAGTTTGTCACAAAAATGCTATTTTTTGTAGCGAAACAAAGATGCATCACCCAAAGGAACTTTCATAGGGAAAAAAATCACAATTGATCTTAAATTTATGTTGAATGAAGTTCTTGGCAATTTAAATTCGTCAATAAATGACATTTTTTGTCGTAAAAAGATTCTACATAAATTGATGCAATATTTTTCACAATACATATACATATTGCTTTGGTAACAACTTAATTTCACTACAAGTTGTTATTACTTGTCATCCTATTTCATATAATACTTAAAATAATTCATATAAACAATTCTAATAAAGTCATTGACATTTATATATCTCATAAAGATATCAATCTTAGAAAAACAAATCTTTGTTTCAAAAGTTCTTATGCTAAACACTATTTTAAACAAATTATTTGCATGAAATGTTCCACGATTCATAAAAAAAGAAAAAGAAAAACAAGGAACAATCCAATTCATCATCCACTAAATCTGCAAAATAACAAAAAGAACTTATTTAGAATTATCATTCTTCAAAACAACAGTAATAGATTTTGTAAGATTAATCAAAGTATATTTATAAATTTCATTTACATGTCTTGGAAAATAATGATAAAAATATCACAAATCACATTCATTAACATCAAATTAGTTTTTCAATTACCTCCCCCCCCTAAAAAAATAAAAAAAATACACCACCTTTTCTTGTGAAAGCACAAAATACACAACAATATAAATGATGAATGAAAAACATAAATGAATATTAAAAAAAAATTAGAAAATATAATCTCATTTAAACATTTGATTTTAAATTCTAGCTAACTCAATATCATGCAACTCTGTGCTCAAAGAGTGAGTTTTGTGTGGAGGTGCAGTTGGGGGTTGGGGTGGGGGTGAGTTACGAGTTTTGGTAAGAGTGAATGCATGGTAGTGTGTAAGGGAGTCTCAAAGTGGGCTTTCCAAGATTTTTTGTTTTTTCATTTTTCAGTCCACTCCCACTAATTTCTCTTCTCTATGTATTAGGATTATTGTTTACGGATAACAAGAGAAAGAAAAAATCATGCATGCCAAATATAAAACAAGTTTTGGGTTATGTTCTTACCATAAAGAGTTATATTGTCGTGTTACGAGGTTAGTTAATGCATAAAGTTTTCCATTAAATTCATCCATTTTTCCTTTTATTGTCGCGTTATCCCTTCTTAATTCATTAGATTCTCTTCTTGCTTCATCGGCTTCCCTCCTTGCATCGTCAGCTTCCCTCCTCACCTCAGTAACTTATCTATCTCTCTCAATGTCTATATCCTTTTACATAAAAGTAAATGCAAATGATGTGGGTTTAAGACCAGCCACACGACCATATACATATCCCAAGTGATGTCCTAGAATTTCTTGAAATGCATCTGCATCATTCATCACCACACTGTCTTCAAGTTTATATTGTGATTTGAGTATTGCTTGCACAATATCCTAATAATAACAATGAAGATATCATAGCTATGTCATACGATATAAGTAAAAACGTTATTAGCAAACTACTATTGAAACACATCACCCAATTTTCCTTTTTTGTTCCAATAAGTCGTATGCCACACCTTACTTATGGACGCGTTAGTTCTGGTCTCCTTATCACGCTATACAAATTTTGACACAAAATTAAGTGCTAAACATATTAAAATGATTTGTTTAGACATAAAATTGTTAGAAGTATTTATCGTCTCAAACTCCACTTGACAAAATCCTTTGCTTCCACTATAGTAGATAATCACCTGCTTCAATTGATTGTTCAAGTTTATTTCACTTCTTTTCAGTAGATATTCATGTTCAAATAAATTTAAAATGTATAATTAGATGTAACCCCATAATTAAAGGTCTTAACATAACAAAACTCAAGTTGGCAATATGATCTTATCTAGACTCTCCCCACTAACATAGTATTTACTACAATAATCTAATCTACACAGTGTTTACTATAGAAAAACATGCTAAATTAACACTTTGCATAAACAATAAAAAAATTAGAAGTTTCATATAAACTAAAAAATTTCATCCGCAAGTGTTGAACAATGATCTTGCCATTTAGCCTCATTTAGTTCCGGATGATGATGCTGAAGAGAGTGTTCCGAAGAGTCGTGCAACTTGAAGTGTTCACAATACATTTTCTAATGGAAGTTACGAAATTGATTATTGAGTGCCATTACCATGGAATGTAACAACCCGAGGTTTTGGAGTCGACAATTTATTTTATTTTTGGAGAAATAAATAATATTTTATTGGAGAATAATCAAATTGGCAATTGAGGTCAAAATTTAGAGTTGTTAGAAAGTTTATCAAATGGAAATTCTGAGGGTACCATTGTGTCTGGAAGGGTCGAGAAAGTCGATATGACTGTACTTGGGATCTATTTGGGTTTCGAAATAAATTAGGACCGTTTGACTCGAATTAAAGTCACCGAGTCATTTAAAGTGTGTATTATCATTTAAAGATGTGTATTTTGGGATTTAGGATTATTAATCCTACGGGAGATTTAAGTCTCCAAAGAGAGAAAAAGAAATAGAAGAAAGAAAGAAAGAGAGAAAGAAAGAAGAAAAGGAAGGAGAAAGGAAAAAAAAGAGGATTTCCGGGCCAATACGCGATTGCAAGGCGGATTCAGACCCTACGAACCCGAGGCAAGTGATTAAACTTGCTAAATAATTATTGTGTATCAATTATTGTATGATTTGTGGATTGAATTTTGGGTTTTAGGTTTAAATTGACAAAACCTAATTTTTGGGAAAAATCGTAGATTTGTATTGTATTAATGGATTTAAGGTTAGAAAACTTGTATATATGTGTTCTTGGATGAATATAAATGTCATATTTGTGTTTGGATTGAATCAAAATAGTTGGAAGATGATAAAAATGATTTCTGGGTATTTTGGGTTAAGAATAAAACAACCCATTTCGTAGCTTGCTGCGCTTGCTGAATCGATTCGCCCCTACCGAATCGATTCGGTCTGTTGCAGATTGCCCAGTTCTTTAGGGCTGAATCGATTTGCCCATTACGAATCGATTCGGTATGTGGCAGAATCCCAGGTCCTTTGGACCAAATCGATTCGGATGGGCCGAATCGATTCTCTTTTGGGAGCCGAATCGATTCGGATGGGCCGAATCGATTCGGAAACAGGGGAATTTTTTGAGATGTTTTCTAAGGGAGAATTTCATCCCGTTTTGTTCGAGGTTATCAATTTGGGGCCTCTATATGAGACAATTGGAGTATGTTTTGGAGACTTTTGGAGGGTTTCCATCGTACAAAATTATGGGAGTCATATTAATTAAAGTTGAGGATTACCGATTAGAGATTTTGGTATATTCTAAGTGGGGAAGCCCACCTTTTTTGGAGATTTGACTTCGAGATGATAATTATAATTATATGAATAAATGAGGCAAATTTAGAGATAATGGATTTTAGAATCCAATCCCAAATGGGATAACTTTAAAAAGGTTCATAAAATGAATTGAACCCTATAATGGATGGAGAATCATAAATGCTATTTGATGTGCGTACGGATATACAAATATCCTTATTGATGATTGATTTGGGAGATGTCTCACACAATGAGAAATGCTAATTTCGGTGCAATAGGATATAGAATATCCTTAACTTAAATAGAATTGAAAGACAATTCATAATAGAAGCGACATGAGAGCTTCAAGCGAGAATTAGTATAGCATATACTAAGTGGGGTAAATGTGTGAGTATTGACGGTTAGTGTATCAAAAGAGAGAGATATACTAAACAAATGATGTTAACCAAATTGCGCCTAAGAGCGTATAATGAACATGAATATGATGTTTCACGTATACGTTATGTAATGGTATATCTTTATTATGTGGGATGTATGTATACCTTATATGATGGTGTATATACATGTTAAGCATTCCCCCTCCTTGCTATCATTGGTAAGTTTCGTGCGTAGAGGGTGAGCATTCTGACTAGAAAAGCAGGATGTGGATATTCCCCAGGTCATAGTCATCCTTTGTGGTCAACAAATGACATTTACGATATATATATTTAATTATTTTGGGGGTGAGAGGTCGGGGGTATGTGACGCTCTCACTTGTCGGTTAGGAACTATAAACGCTTCCCGGACATCGTGTGCGTGAGTAGATCATGAGGTGGGTGTCGTTGAACCCCACCAGGTGGCCCCAGTTTGCTACGTATATGGGCTGCTGGAAGATGATAGCATGTGAGCCTGCGTCCTTCGAGTTATAGCTCGGTTGGATGGTTATTATTGCTTGTGTTTGTACTTGGGTGTCAAGGACATAATGGACCTCAACGACCTACATTGCCAGGATTAGTGTATCGGGGGTGTTCCTTGTTTGGATTTTGCCGTCCCATGCATGAACCGTAGTTTAATGTTGGAACTTGGGGATAAGTTTAGTCCTTAATGCTCATAATTATATATATAAATATATCACCTATCCCGACAATCGACAGTGCCAGGAGTAGTGTAACGGGGGGGTTCCTTGTTTGGATTTCGCTTCGGCGAGACGTCCCACGCATAAAACGCCGTGTACTGTTGAGAATCGGGAAGATTAATTAATTAAAATTGGATAATAATCATTTGGGTTACATGCATCTTGCATTGAGGGCATAATGAGCCCTGAGGATCGATACGGTCAGGAGTAGTGTAACGGGGGGGTTCCTTGTTTGGATTTCGCTTCGGCGAGACGTCCCACGCACGAAACGTAACGTCGTGTTGAGAATCGGGAGGAGTTTAGTCCTTAACTCTTGACGCTAATAACTCATCTATAATAATTATTTATATGGTTTCATGCCTTATATGGGCATCACTAGAATATAAATTCTAGTAAATGAGATTTTTGATGTGTTGTGATGATGGGGACATGATTGGATCATGTAACTTTATATGTTCAACAAATGAACATTATAAAGATAACTATAACAATTACATTAAAGATTATGTATATAACTTAAAGTATAGAAATAATTGTAGGTTGGGAGATAGGGTAGATGGTTTCACTTAAATACTTTATTTGGGTTTAAGTTAGAATCCTCTTACCTAACTAGAATCGGTCATCCTTTTGGAGATCATGTGCATACGTTTTGTGCGCGCTTTAGATGAAAGGTGAGTTGAATTATTATGGAGTGTTGGATTCCAACTAAATCATGTAAAACTGCATTTATAATTATTATGCATTTTAATACACTTGCTATAAATTGTTTTTCAAAACTCGGGCTCTGACCCGTTTATATTTTCCTCCTCCATGTATATACTGTATTACTTCAGGTGTTCCTCCGCAAGGACGCCTTTGATATCCCTCCATTCAGGATTTGTGGAGCTGTGGCAGTACGGACTGTTACGGCACTTTGCTTTAGTCGATTCCTATCTATTGTACATCTAGATTAGGATTCAGTTGTATTGAGTTAGTATTCAAGTGTTTTAGATTAACACTTTCATATTTTATTTATCAAATTATTTGTATTGTCTGTTGCCCGACAGCATATTCGGGTATTTCATTGTTGAGATTTTTGTTGTACAATGTATTGTACTCTTTTATTATTGGAGCATGCACATTTCACATCATAGTTAGATGTATATTGTTGGTTGTGTGCATTATTGGTTTTGTTGTTGATGTTAAAAATAAAAGTTCTAAATTTTTGGCAATTCGCACTTTATGATTTCGGGTAGTTAGCCTTGTATTATAGTGTTTAGTTGTTGATGTTGAGACTGTACCATCTGAGATACCTGATTTATGTAGTATAGGGCTGGCCACCCGTTATTATTTGGAGCGAGTTGTCACAGGTGGTATCAGAGCATCAGGTTCTAGTGTCTTTAGGATCTGTGTGCGTTACTACGATCTTCCGTAAGCATTCTTGATATAGAGCCTTATTGTTTGGACGATTACATTCATACGTCCATATGTTTCTGTGAATCGAAAATATTTGAAAGGCGTTCTGATACAATTATTCTTGTTTCAGATGCCATCGAAGGGAGGTCGTTCAATCAGGGTAAACAAAGGGTAACCCCAAATGCCTCAAAGGAACATGACTACGGATGATGTTGCCAATATAGTGGCACAAGCAGTAACTGTTGCCGTTTATACGATGGCTCAGCAATCTGCCGCTCGAGCAACCCCACCCCATTTAGGATTGTCCTTATGGGAGAGAGTGAAGGAAGATTTTTGTAAGTGTCATCCTCCCGAGTTTGCAGGGGGAGTTGATGCGATGGCTGCAAGTCAATGGAAAAATATTATACAGTAGCACCTTCATATGGGTGAGTGTAGTGAGGTGCAGAAACTATTTTTAGCCACTTTTAGGTTATCGGGTGCAGCTCTTCAATGGTAGGAGTCTGCCACCACATCTGAACAGAGAGATACTTTACCTATAAAAGAATTTTGGGAACTTTTTAATCGAAAGTATTTTCCTTCCCCTAATCGAGATATAAAGATTTTTCAAGGAAATAGAACGCTGGCGGAATATGAAGAAGACTTCTCTAGATGGGCGAAGTTAGTACCTGATGAGGTAAATACGGAAGAGAAACGTATATTAAAGTTTGTTCGAGGTTTAGATTGGAAAATTCGACAACATTTGTTAGGGAGTCCTAGGCTAGTGACTTTCGATGAGGTAGTGAATGTGGCATTACTAAAGTGTCATGAATATCGTTTTCGTTCTCAAAAGAGTAAGAACTTTGGAGATTCGAGTTCATCAAGTAAGTTTGGCAAAGAGAGTGTCAGTAATGTGAGTGGGTAGAAAGGGTTTATGGGTAAGTGTTTCTTTTGTAAAGGAATAGGTCATAAAAAGAGAGATTGTCCTAATAGAGGTAAAGGACCACGTTTTGATGAAATTTTAGAAGTACAACCCCTACAGCAGATTCGAGGTCGCTTTAGACCGGGGGACTATGTTTGGGAGCCCATTGATGAGGATAGGCAATCGGACTAGAGATGGATGTTGTAAGTAATTTTTTCTTTATTAATAGGATTATTACTATATGAAGTTTTGGAATATCGTATGGGAGATATATATGAATCGGGTAGTGCTTTAGCCCTTTTTGTTTATGTATGGTATGAAATGACCCTAAGGGGAAATTTGGAGCAAGATAGGCTCTTATTCTATTATTTTGTAAAGGATTGAGGATTTTGCAAGGTGCTCATAAAGAGCTTTAAACCTTGTAGTTAATGTAAAAATGATTATGTTGATAAGTAGTGATGATAAAAGCTACTTCTTTTATATAGTCATGATAGACTATTATGATTGTTGTATTACAGATATCGATTTGCCTTATATATGGCAATATGTTGAAATGATGTAAGACGTTGTTTATGTTTGAAAGTTGAGATTGTGGTTTGATGGGACGCCGGTAAAATATTATCTCATGAATATGATAATATTTCTGAGCTACATGTTATATAGATGATGATCTATAAAGACATTGTGTTGGACATAAGGCATTTTATATTATATTATAAAATATATGAGCCGTTTTCAAAATTAACTATTTTCAAAATAAATCTTTTATCGGCCTTCGGCCCCTTTCAAAATAAATTTTTCCACTAAAATATCTTCAAACTCTGTCTGGATTTAACAAACTCTCAATCCTCAACATCGCCACACAGTAGTGTATTGGGAGGGTTCCTTGTTTGGATTTCGCTTTTGCGAGACGTCCCCCGCACGAAAGTGGCGATTGTCAGGAATTGAGAGGAGTTATTTCTTTGGACCATTCGAATTTTTGTTCTATTAAAATTTTAGTATTATTTATATAATTGGAATTGTGGACCTTTGGAGGCAAATAAAGCCTCATTATGATTGCTATGAGCACAAAGCTCAAATTTAAAGGGGGTGTATGGGCGCCCTTGTGGTGGAAATTGGTTTTATTTAATTCATAATCAACTTAAAATAAAATAAAATAAATTAATTCGTCATGGGAAGTTAGAAGTTTGGAGATAGGATTAGTGATGATGGGTAAAGTAGAAGTAGTTGAGCTTTGGAGAATTAGGCTTAGCTAAATTTCGAGGATAAAATTTTTGTAAGTGGGGAAGTTTGGAACAACCCGAGGTTTTGGAGTCGACAATTTATTTTATTTTGGGAGAAATAAATAATATTTTATTGGAGAATAATCAAATTGGCAATTGAGGTCAAAATTTAGAGTTTTTAGAAAGTTTCTCGAATGGAAATTCTGAGGGTACCATTGTGTCCAGAAGGGTCGAGAAAGTCGAAATGACTGTACTTGGGGTCTATTTGGGTTCCGAAAAAAATTAGGACCGTTTGACTCGAATTAAAGTCACCGAGTCATTTAAAGTGTGTATTATCATTTAAAGATGTGTATTTTGGGATTTAGGCTTATTAAGCCTACGGGAGATTTAATTCTCCAAAGAGAGAAAGAGAAATAGATGAAATAAAGAAAGAGAGAAAGAAAGAAGAAAAGGAAGGAGAAAGGAAAGAAAAAGAGGATTTTCGGGCCAATACGCGATTGCAAGGCGGATTCAGACCCTACGAACCCGGGTCAAGTGATTAAACTTGCTAAATAATTGTTGTGTATCAATTATTGTATGATTTGTGGATTGAATTTTGGGTTTTAGGTTTAAATTGACAAAACCTAATTTTTCGGAAAAATCATAGATTTGTATTGTATTAATGGATTTAAGGTTAGAAAACTTGTATATATGTGTTCTTGGATGAATATAAATGTCATATTTGTTTTTGGATTGAATCAAAATAGTTGGAAGATGATAAAAATGATTTTTGGGTATTTTGGGTTAAGAATAAAACAACCCATTCCGTAGCTTGCTGCACTTGCCGAATCAATTCGTCCCTACCAAATCGATTCGGTATGTTGCAGATTGCCCAGGTCTTTAGGGCTGAATCGATTCGACCCTTGCGAATCGATTCGGTATGTAGCAGACTCCCAGGTCCATTGGACCGAATCGATTCTCTTTTGGGAGCCGAATCGATTTGGATGGGCCGAATCGATTCGAAAATAGGGAAATTTTTGGAGATGTTTTCTAAAGGGAATTTCATCCTGTTTTGTTCGAGGTTATCGATTTGGGGCCGCTATATGAGAAAATTGGAGTATGTTTTGGAGACTTTTAGAGGGTTTCCATCGTACGAAATTATGGGAGTCATATTAATTAAAGTTGAGGATTACCGATTAGAGATTTTGGTATATTCTAAGTAGGGAAGCCCACCTTTATTTGGAGATTCGACTTCGAGATTATAATTATAATAATATGAATAAATGAGACAAATTTAGAGATAAAGGATTTTAGAATCCAATCCCAAATGGGATAACTTTAAAAAGGTTTATAAAATGATTTGAACCCTATAATGGATGGAGAATCATAAATGCTATTTGATGTGCGTACGGATATACAAATATCCTTATTGATGATTGATTTAGGAGATGTCTCACACAATGAGAAATGCTAATTTCGGTGCAATAGGATATAGAATATCCTTAACTTAAATAGAATTGAAAGACAATTCATAATAGAAGCGACATGAGAGCTTCAAGCGAGAATTAGTATAGCATATACTAAGTGGGGTAAATGTGTGAGTATTGACGGTTAGTGTATCAAAAGAGAGAGATATACTAAACAAATGATGTTAACCAAATTGCGCCTAAGAGTGTATAATGAACATGAATATGATGTTTCATGTATACCTTATGTAATGGTATATCTTTATTATGTGGGATGTATGTATACCTTATATGATGGTGTATATACATGTTAAGCATTCCCCCTCCTTGCTATCATTGGTAAGTTTCGTGCGTAGAGGGTGAGCATTCTGACTAGAAAAGCAGGATGTGCATATTCCCCAGGTCATAGTCGTCCTTTGTGGTCAACAAATGACATTTACGATATATATATTTAATTATTTTGGGGGTGAGAGGTCGGGGGTATGTGACGCTCTCACTTGTCGGTTAGGAACTATAAACGCTTCCCGGACGTCGTGTGCGTGAGTAGATCATGAGGTGGGTGTCGTTGAACCCCACCAGGTGGCCCCAGTTTGCTACGTATATGGGCTGCTGGAAGATGATAGCATGTGAGCTTGCGTCCTTCGAGTTATAGCTCGGTTGGATGGTTATTATTGCTTGTGTTTGTACTTGGGTGTCAAGGACATAATGGACCTCAACGACCTACATTGCTAGGATTAGTGTATCGGGGGTGTTCCTCGTTTGGATTTCGCCTCGGCGAGACGTCCCATGCACGAACCGTAGTTTAATGTTGGAACTTGGGGATAAGTTTAGTCCTTAATGATCATAATTATATATATGAATATATCACCTATCCCGACAATCGACAGTGCCAGGAGTAGTGTAACGGGGGGGTTCCTTGTTTGGATTTTGCTTCGGCGAGACGTCCCACGCATGAAACGCCGTGTACTGTTGAGAATCGGGAATATTAATTAATTAAAATTTGATAATAATCATTTAGGTTACATGCATCTTGCATTGAGGGCATAATGAGCCCCGAGGATCGATACGGTCAGGAGTAGTGTAACGGGGGGGGGGGGGGGGGGTTCCTTGTTTGGATTTCGCTTTGGTGAGACGTCCCACGCACGAAACGCAACGCCGTGTTGAGAATCGGGAGGAGTTTAGTCTTTAAGTCTTGATGCTAATAACTCATCTATAATAATTATTTATATGGTTTCATGCCTTATATGGGCATCACTAGAATATAAATTCTAGTAAATGAGATTGTTGATGTGTTGTAATGATGGGGACATGATTAGATCATGTAACTTTATATGTTCGACAAATGAACATTATAAAGATAACTATAACAATTACATTAAAGATGATGTATATAATTAAAGTATAGAAATAATTGTAGGTTGGGAGATAGGGTAGATGGTTTCACTTAAATACTTTATTTGGGTTTAAGTTAGAATCCTCTTACCTAACTAGAATCGGTCATCCTTTTGGATATCACGTGCATACGTTTAGTGCGCGCTTTAGATGAGAGGTGAGTTGAATTATTATGGAGAGTTCGATTCCAACTAAATAATGTAATAATGCATTTATAATTGTTATGCATTTTAATACACTTGCTATAAACTGTTTTTCAAAACTCGGGCTCTGACCCGTTTATATTTTCCTCCTTCATGTATATATTGTATTACTTCAGGTGTTCCTCCGCAAGGACACCTTTGATATCCCTCCATTCAGGATTTGTGGAGCTGTGGCAGTAGCGGACTGTTGCGGCACTTTGCTTTAGTCGATTCCTATCTATTGTACATCTAGATTAGGATTCAGTTGTATTGAGTTAGTATTCAAGTGTTGTAGATTAACACTTTCATATTTTATTTATCAGATTGTTGTATTGTCTGTTGCCCGACAGCATATTCGGGTATTTCATTGTTGAGATTTTTGTTGTACAATGTATTGTACTCTTTTATTATTGGAGCATGCACATTTCACATCATAGTTAGATGTATATTATTGGTTGTGTGCATTATTGGTTTTGTTGTTGATGTTAAATATAAAAGTTTTAAATTTTTGGCAATTCTCACTTTATGATTTCGGGTAGTTAGCCTTGTATTATAGTGTTTAGTTGTTGATGTTGAGACTGTACCATCTGAGATACCTGATTTATGTAGTATAGGGCTGGCCACCCGTTATTATTTGGAGCGGGTTTGTGACATGGATTTCATGTAATCATCATTTAGCAATTAAAACTTGTCCTATTCAAAATAAATTAAAAAAATTAAATCATAACACTAAATGTGGGTTGTGTTTCATATATTTGCATATGTTGCTTACCCGCACAAGTATCTACTTATGATTTTTTTTTACTTCTGGAACTTTCCTCCAATACCTGAAATTGAAGGCAACATTTTCTCTAATTACAATGCCTACCTAAATTTTAAATTCAAATAAGAAAACCCTACTAAATGACCTTCCGAGATTAGTATTTCAATGTTCTCCACTCTTTTTAACTTCTTTTGAAAACCAATTACTCTTGTTTGTACCGTAACTCGTTTCCAGGAACTAGATCCTATTACAAAGAAAATAGAAAATGTAATTAAAAAAAGTCAATTAAACTTTAAAACATAATAAAATATATCCACGTATGTTTGAAGTCATCAAAAGCATATTCACGGTACAAATAGAGCATAACCATGTAAGATTGGTATTTTTTGTTTGATCAATTGTGGCAATATTTTATAAATATTTTGTGCACTATAATTCAACGTCCATACCCTCTCATGTTAACATTTAATCAAGAGCGCACACATAAATATCAGTTTCATTCGCAACAACCAAACAAAAAATTTACTATAAGAAATATATAATAAAATCAATGTGTAAAGCAACCAAGATCAAATCATACCCTCATTGGTATTAACAACTCATGAAATTGTGTCTACAGATTCGACAACATTTGGATGAATAGGATGTGAAGGAGGGTGATTGGACTCGCTCACAAATCGTTTCACATGTGTTACTATATGATCTATAACATGCATGAAATCGATCAATATAATACTAATTAAATCTATTCATTAAAAAAACATTTATATCCCTACTTAACTAAAATTTTTTTTATGTTGTCAATTTATATGTTTCCAAATATAAAGATCGTACCTAATAGATCTAAACATTAAAAGGGATATTGTTGAGAGACTCGCTTATTTCGATTAATTGATTGGCAACGGATATGTATGAATTCTCTCGTGAATCCTTGACACATTAAAGATATCAAGGAGCATTCACGATCGGAACCTAATATAGCAAAATAAGAAACTTACATTAGATAGAAATATATTGAAATGGAGTAATTCTCTGCCGACATATGCTTCCAAAATATTTTAAGTGACACGGTAATGTGCCTTGTTGGCATTGGTTGGTGTTTAAGGTCCACTGATAATCAAGACACCAACAAATATTAAGGTGACACTTTAGTATAATTCAAAATGCGTCAGCCCAAATTTACTCAGTTAAATAAGGTCAACGAAAAAACATGTTTATACAGTGTATTTATACAAGATTTATAACATGTTTATACACTGTAATTATATATATTTATAAACAGTCTATAAATATCATGTTTAAAACTATTTATACACTTTAAATAGTGTATAACAATGAAAATATAATGTATAAATCTGAAAAAAAATATTTGAAAAAGTTTTTGTCAAAACAATTCAACAAGCTTAAATAGTTTGGATATTGTGAGTGATTTTTCATTAATACTATATCTTATCAATATAGGTTTATGTGGCATGGTGCATTCAGCAGTTGGAAAATCTACAATGCAATATTTATTGACAAGCTTCCCGAAGAAATTAATGAAACGAAGATCAGAGATGACAAAGTGGAAAAGGGCATAGAGGACACCGTCGTAGATTGAAATGGGACTCAAATAGGCCACATCATTATGACAACTATTAATGGTAAAAATGGTCAGCCCAAACCGACCATATGTTATATGGAAGAGTGCATTATTGGACAAGGTTCATTCGGGATCATTTTTCAGGCTAAATGCTTAGAATATGGAGAAACAGTTGCAATTAAGAATGTTTTACAATATCAGAGATACAAGAATTTGAAACTCCAAATAATGCGCCTTCTTGATCACCCCAATTTTTTTTTACTCAAACTCCTTTTGACAACGAACAACGATGAGATTTATCACAATTTGGTGCTTGAATATGTACCATAGATAGTCTATTGTGAAGGGAGGCACTAAAATAAGGAAAATCAATGCATGTTTATGATATTTTCCAAACTATACAGATATTAGATTTTCAGAGCTTTAGCATATATTTATGGGATAAGAGTCTGTCATAAGGACATAAAGCCTCAAATGTTGGAAATTAATCACTAAGTCTGAAATTAAAATTTTAATTTCAATTATATTAAATTTTAAAATTATGAATTTTTCATTTATGTTGTCTAGATAGATATCAGATTATTAAATAGGCATGTGAAAATGAAAAATTAAGGGATTGGGTTTGTTCCTATTTTTATTACACTTGATGGTTAGTGGAAGACTTTAAAAGAAGTCTAGTTTGACTATAATTTTCGACCCTCTTCCCCTTATAAATAGAGGATCCCTGTACCATCTAGGGTTATCTCCTAACACACTATTTTCTAAGGTGGGAGAGAAAATCCAAAATTCACATATTTCATATTTTCTCACAAAATTTTGGGCACAAAAAAGATTCAATTCTAGGTTGTTCTTCAAATTGTTATAAGGAAGAATTAATAGGAAAATTCAAGTCATCTTTACAATCAATAGCACTCGACAAAGGTTGGTATTCGATAATAGTATTATAGAACAATTAATTCTTTCATTGCATAAAGATAAAACATCTTCGATTCATGACAAAACTATTTTTAAAGTATGATATAACATTATGTCTTATGTCTGATTTTATGATAACAAAATAGTCTTGATCAACACGTGTTACCAGAGCATTCGGTTTATTATGTTATGTTGTCCATATAAGAAAATTTTCTTATAATATTATTGATCTATTGCATGCTCAAAATTCTAGAATTCTGGAAATCATAAAAATTCCATAAATAAACCTTATGTGTGACAACATTTTAGAACTTATGTAGGATTGTTATATAACTAATATTAATCATTATTTCAAAATTTTAGATCATCATATCTCCAAAAAATTGAGAAATAAAACTGCATGAAAATAGTCCTTATTTTATAATAATTGTCCCATATTTGTGCCCCCTCCCCTTGTATTGTTAGAACCCTAATCTTTCCCATGAATGATTCATATTTTTCATGTCTCTAAAGTATTCTAGAAAACACGTATAATGATTATGATTAGGAAACGAATCTGCTTTTAAGACTGATTTGATGAAAACTGAGAATTAGGGCAAAATAGTCTTTGGGGTAATTTTTTTTGCCGCACTGAATAGTGTTTTTTAAAATTTTAGTGTTCGATTGACTTGAAATTTGGTAGGTCGACTAGAAAAGTGCCAACAATCAGTTTTCACGACAGATATAACGTGTTTTTCGAAGATCCGAGGCCACTAAGTCCATCAAAATCCCGTTTTTTTTCACTTTAGAAAATAATCTTTATGCTTATAACTTTTAACAGAAAATTGATTTTGTTGTTCCACAAATTGTTTTGTGCTTCTGGACCGATTTACTTCAATTATACAGTGATAACTCATTTTTCCATTTTTGGAAAAAAAATCATGTATTATGTGATTTTCTGCATCATATAGGCAATTTTGTTTTTAGGCATTTAAGCCACTCTTCTATCTTGCTGATTACATGAAAATTACATATTATAGTTGACATTAGTGTCTGATTTACTATATTTAAGTTGAGACTTATAAGGAGTTATTCATTTGAGTTAAGTCAAAGGCCAAGCACAGGCTGAGACAATATGTGCGAGTACTACACTTACATTCATGAAGATTGTTTTAATGTTCTTTATAAAATTAGATTGAGGTGCAACAAATTCTAGTATCTGGATTAAACAACAATAGACCTATTTTTGGAAGACTGAATAGTTAGAATTAAGTCCATTAATCATGGGATTAAATCTTTAGGCAAAAAGCACAGATGCCAAATTAATGGAACTATGGTAAATGAATCAAATTGTAGTATATCTTTATAATCCAAATATTATACGATGATTAATAGAGATTCCTTAATATTTAGACAATTTAAGAAATCTGCCAAAATTTTATTAACTCAACAATCAGTATTCAACCCTTCCGATTATTGTTGTGTGGAAAATTGGATTTGTGAACATGTTATTAATTTGCAGTTCCCCTTAACCTATATTTGCATGCTCAGTCCTATTCCATGTTTGATGGAACTAATTTTTTTTAATGGAATGAGAAAATTGAGTTCAGCCTACAGGTTCTTGACCTCGACATGGAAATTTTATATGATGAACCCACTGGTATTACTGATACCAGTAGCAGGGATGAAATTGTTTTCCGTGAAGTCTGGTCTTGATCCAATAGGCTGGCCCTTATGTTTATGCGAATGTGAATTACTGTTAACATAAAGAACTCCCTACCTAAAACTGAGAAAGAAAAAGAGTATTTGAACAACATTGAGGAATGCTTTCGCACTGCTGAAAAATTCCTTACTAGGAAATTGATGGCTGACCTAACCACTATGAGGTTTGATGGTACTCAAACCATGAACGATCAAATTAACCAATCTGGCTGCTAGACTTAGGGTTTTTGGCATGACAGTGGACGAGTCTTTTCTTGCCCAATTTGTCCTAAACTCCCTACCTCTTGAGTATAGGTCTTTCCAAAACAATTACAACACTATTAAAGATAAGTGGAATTTAAATGATTTAAAAAGCATGTTAGTGCATGAGGAAGGAAAACTCAAGCACTAGAATGACCATGTGACTAAAGGACATGTGGCAAATCTAACCGTCAAAGGAGCTAGTTTTAAGAAAAAGCTGGAAAGGTCATTAAGAAAGGTCCTAGGGGATCTCATCAAGTTGAACCTTCATTTTATATGAAGAATGAAAATAATGACAAGTGTCATTTCTATAAGAAGAAGTTACATTTCCATAAGGATTGTCATAAACGAAAGGCCATGTTTCGAGAAAAAGGGTAAGCCTTTATTTTTCTTTGTTTTGAACCAAACCTTATTAGTGTTCCTTCTAACACTTGGTGGATTGATTCTAGTTCTATGTGTTATGTTTCTAATTCGATGCAAGGCTTCATTACGATCCATAAAAGAAATCCAGGCGATCATTTTCTCTACATGCTCAATAAAACAAAGGCTAAAGTAGAAGCTATTTGAGTCTTTCTCTTAGTTTCAAGTTCATGTTTTAATTTAGATTTTTAAGAAACTTTTTATGTTCCCTCTGTTTCTGGGAATTTAATTTTAGTTTCCAAACATGCTCTTGATGGGTTTGGAGTTGAATTTAAGAATAATGGATTTGGATTGATTAAAATTCTATTAGGCCACTTCTATTTTGTGAGGTGTATTATGAAAATTCATTTTTTTGTTCATTATTTGATATAATAAAGCTCATTAGTAACACTTAAGTTAATTTGGTAAGAGTAAATTATTGTTAGTAATTGTAATATTATAATATTGTTGGTAATGAATAAATTTGTGTGTTACTAAGATGAAGTTTTGGTGTAGTGAACTTGTACCATTGCCAAATATTCCACCACCTTTACTATATTAGCCTCTCGTTGCAACATGGACTCGCACACTTTCATCACTGGTTGGGGAATTCACTATTACCCTAGAAGACATATGTGAGCTGACAAGCCTCCATAATTTAGGAATCCATGTTTTTATTGATGGATTTTACGATGATTCGGAGAAGAAGATGTACGTGGAGCTGCACCAAGGTTTATTTGAGTTCACTCTCTATGTGTCTATCAACAAAACATGTGCCACTAAGCATTCTTTTTCAAAGTGGAAAAGGTATTAGTTTAGAGATTTTGAACCCACCCCTGAAGAGGTGGCTTAAGCAGGGTGCCCAAAAGTCAGGATGGGCCTAAGATCAAGTCCCCCTCACACTTGGAAACATTTTTTTGTCATTTTTCTAAGTAGGTTTTTATTTCAAGGGAGACCAGATGACTCTCCTCGAGAGCTACTATTTCTCTTGGCAGTTAGACGTTCTCGAGGGAAAGACGTGCCCCTCATAGCTCTTACTTTGGGCTCAATCTACACCTTGTTGGATCATTCCCATGTAGATATGGAATGATCCATTGGTCTCAATTAGGTGACCAGTTTTGTTAATTCCTTCATCTTAATTGACTTCCTTTTTGATAGATTCCTCAACTTTTCTCTAGAAGCTCGTTTCTGCCATAGTGATGTTGCTCGAATTACTATGTGGCATAAGAAGTATCCGAAGCAAGCTTTGGGTCCTCTCAATAACAATGTCGATGAGTTTTCTTTCCACCCCTACTGTAAACGAATGGGTGGTGGTGTTTTATCGTGGGGATCATTTTGAGACTCTGGTGGCACTTTTTATTGCCCTGCTGACATAAAGTTAGTGTCAACATGCCCCCATATATATCTGTCATGACAATGCTTCTTGCTTGCACCATTCCTTAGTTGACAAAGCATGGACAATATATGTGATTTTATCATTTTGAGTGAGTGAGAAGATAGTTTGGTTATGATCAAGGAGTCCACACCCCCACCTACCCTTAGAGCACCTCACCGATAGAGTTGTATTTGGAGGCATATGCCCATTTCACTCTCGAAGGCATTCTTCACATAACTGATGGCCTTTGGGTCTTTTTTGTGCCTTCTTGTTATTATCTCCTTTCTTTCGTCCACTCGTGGTTTAGCCTATGCTAATGTCAAGTTTCTCTAATAAAAAACCGTGTTGTAGATATGCCTCGTGAGACCATTGAAAATCCCTCACTAACTTATTTTAACTTCTGTTAAAAAGATTAAATGAGTTCCGAACTACTTTTTGAAAAGACTCTTGCGAAAATCTTTAATATTACACAAGATGTGTTAAAAAAAGGTGTGTAAGAAGTATTTATTCAAGTTTCTTGGTAATAGGTTTCTAGTTTAAAACCTAAGTCCATATAAGCAGATTGTAGCAATGGAAAGTGAAGTATCACACACACATACAAGATTTTTTAAAGTGGTGAAACCCCACCCAATTGGGGAAACAGCCACGGAGGTCTTTACACCTCAAAACAGAAAATACACTAAAATAATGCAAGGATTGCAAGCATTCAATGAGAAAATACACACAAAACAGACTTATTATAAGTCAAGAAATATACCTACTCTCCTTGGTTATTTTCTGACTTCTTTAAGGCTCTGATGTTGTCCTCTCCATTCCTTACTTCTCCTCCTCTACTCCTTTAGTTTTATGTCAACTCAGAAAACTAGGATCACTCAACCAACAACACAATTAAGTGATTGTGTGTGATGGTGTTTGTGAGTGAAGTGCATAAATCTCATATGTGCACTCACACACACTTACGTACAAACAATACCTTTAAATTACAAACACTCTATGAATGAAACCTACTTTTCACACTACTGAAATTAGATTTAGACTTGTTTATCTGTAAATTCTGTAGAATCTTTAAAGTAGAGATTCTTTAGAAATTATTTCTATGGAAAAAAATTCAAACTAAAAAATTTATCAGATCTGAAAGTAAAAAAGTCTTTATTTTAGCTTTGTAAAAATAAAGAAAATTATTGGATAAACACAGTTGCAACAGTTATAAAATAGATCCAACATGAGAGAGTGATTTTTTTCTGAATAAATCAAGAACAACTTAAGATTTACATGACCGTATCACTTAAAACAGATCATCAAGTTTCTAAAAATAGAAACAAGATATATTTTATGTGAGGCTGTTGAGTGAGAGATTTAGATCTAAGAGGATCTAAAATTGAATCCAGAAACCCTAAACTTTCGAAATATTTCGTAGAAAAATTTGGGCAAAGTTTGGTTTGTGTTTCCAAATTTCTCTTTTTATTCTCTCTCTCTCTCTCTCTCTCTCTCTCTCTCTCTTCTCTCTTTGTTTTTTTTTATCTCAGGCCCTAAGACTTTCCAAAAGTAAGAATTGTGAATACGAAGGCTCTTATTTATAGTTGAGATGGAAGGGTTTGGAAGCTCTTGTGCAATAACATTATACTGTTCTAACTCTAAATCTAAAGGATCAAAATGCAGTACTTAAAGAAAGGTTTTGAGTGGTTCTTATTGAAGATACATGGATCAAGTTATACGACATGCAAACCTTAGATTACTTTGGATCCAATGGTGTTGATTTGACCGTTCAATATAGTCATAGAAGAAACACAAAACCTATTATTTATTAGCCAACACGTGTACAAATCTAAGCGGTCGAAAAATGCGTGTTTTTGTATTTTTAAAAATATCATTTGCACCCGCACAATTCTAAGTCGCTTTTGGATTCTTCCAAAGGCAAGTTTTAGGATGTTTTAAAATATGAAATTCAACCCCAAACATTTTAAACCCTTAAATTAATTCTTTAAAAAAATGGATTTTAAATGTTTAAAAATTCCTAATAAATGTAGAAAATTTATTTTAATTCAAAGTAACAAACACACACGCTATATATATGAACTAAAATGTGTAAATGTGCAATCCTAAAGTGTGTTTGTGTGTTGGTTTTGTACTTGTTGGACTTTCATCATATTGATGTAGTCAACCTTGAGATTCTTGAAGGTAGAACCAAATAGGAGAGACTCAACATAATTTTGTCTTCATTTAAAAACTAGTTGTGCTCCTATATAGTATATAATTAAGTGAGTCAACTATATAGTGTGATTCAATCTCCCCCTTTGAAAATAGGATAGAAAATCTCCTTTGAGTCATCTAGGACTCATAGGGGTAATAAAATCTAAGAAAACCATATTCCTATACAAGAGTCTATCTACACAATTTCCAAGAAAATAAATATTACAGAACTCAACTACATACATACCAATACCCTAAATGTATTATGATGACAATAATGGTACTGGTTCCTAAAAAATAAAGAACCTCATGGCAAAGATCAAGATTTTTAGTTGAAAGTATATATTGGAATGTCTAAGATAGACTCAAACATTTCACCCCCATTTTGTCTCAAATGGAAAAGGGGATAAAAAACTAATAAGAAGAATAAAATAAATATATCAAACCAATTACACAACAAGTCATAGTTAAAATGACTGTTCCTAATATCCTCAAAAGATTATAATCAAGTAACACGAGGATATAAAAATAGGTGATACGATTCTATTCAGGCAATATCATACGAATGGATTTGCGCAAGCATTAAAATCTTATATTATCCAAAGGTTTAGTGAATAAATCAACCAGTTGATATTCAGAGGGTAAATAATTTATCTCTAATTCTTTAGATTCAACTAATTATCATATGAAATGATGTCTTATCTTAATATGTTTAGTATGGTAATGTTGAACCGGGTTCTAAGAAATATTTATCGCACTTTGAATATTGTGATATAGGGTTAGCTTTTCTTCGTTAACACCATAATCACTAAGCATTTGTTTTATCCACATAAATTGTGCGCAACAGCTTCCTACTGGAATATAGTCTAATTCTGTTGTGTAAAGAGAAAAATAATTTTTCTTTTTACTACTCCATCCTACTAGATTATTACCAATGTAATAACAAGCACCTGATGTGCTTTTACTTTCATAAGAACACCCAGCCCAATCAGCATTAGTGTATCCTACAATTGTTCTAAATGTATATTGTTTGTGTACCATGTACCTAAGTTTCTTTTCCCTCTAACATACTTAATTATACAATTAACACACAGAATGTGACTTTCTTTAGGTGCACTTTGGTAAAGGGCACAAATACAAACACCATACATTATATCAGGTCGAGAGGCTATTAAGTATAACAGGCTCCTTATCAAGCTTCTATATAAGGTAGGATTTATAGGTTTCCCTAGTTCATACTTAGTGTAACACCCCGTAATTTTGAGGATTTAATATTTAATTATTTTTGGGAGTTATTCAAATATTTAAATTGGAGAAACTTAAATTTATGATTTGGAGAATTTATTTGAGTGGGAAGAATTATTTATAATTGGTCACTTTAAGTTATATTGTTCGAATTACTATCTCTAGCATTTTTGAGGTCAAAATTTGGAGATGTTATAAAGTATTTCGAATGACAATTCTGAGCGTGCAATTGAGTCCGGATGGGTCGAGATAGTCAGAAAAGAGTACCCAGGGGTAGTAATTGGGTCTCGGGGCATTTTCGGGCATAGCCGAGCCCACATGGGATGATTCAAGCCATTTTAATTAGGCCCATGTGGCCAAAAACGGGATTAGGGATTTTAACCTAATTGGGGAAGTGTTGAGCAGCAGTTAACACAAACTCAAAACCTAGGGTTTGAGAGGAAAATTGGGGAAAGAAAATCAAGAGTCAATTGGGGGTCTTCTGGTGCCAAATGTAGGGGCAAAAGTGAGTGTTCGTCATCAACACCTTAACTACACCAACGGATCAGACCCTATGAAAAATTATAGGCAAGTGGTTAACTATTGTGATTCTTAAATTGGTGATAATCAATTCATGTTTTTGTAATGTGTAAAGAAAAATCCGTTTGGGGTATAAATGGGTATTCGGGTGAATGCAGTTTTGACAAAGGGTGTATCTTGATGAGATTTGGGGTGATATTAGTTGTTTCATGATTCTGTAATATAGGAGTATGAAATCGTATGATTTCATCCTCATGAATATAGATTTAAATTCTGATATTGGATATGTAAAGTGTTTGGGTGTTTGAAACCCGGATAAAAACCCGAATCTGGAAAACGTTAATATTTGTGGGAATTTATTATTGAATTAAGACTTCTAGGTTGAGTAGAGCCTGTCCTCATATGTTAATATTGTGGACTATGATCAGAGATTGTTATGGGAGAAAGTAGAAGCTTGGTTTTGTTAACAATGGCTGAACAGCAAGCCGGAGAAGAAAGGGACATGTTCGATCGATCGATGATGGCCCAGAATTTTTGGAAGATCGACTTGTTTAATATATAAAGGGAAATTAATTTAGGATTTAATCCTCTAATTTTATTTAGTTATCAATTCATGTGTGACACATTCCTTAACAATTAGAAGAGGATATGATTGGGTTTAGGAGGGTGATAATTGTAGGTCACGAGATGATTAAATTTCGGGAAATAATTCGTAAGTATTGGTTTTGGACCGAGGGAAAATGTTCGGGTATGGTAGTTGAGTGGAACCACTTTATTAAAGGAATTTAGGTGTAATTTCTTAATTAAAGGCCAAAATATAAAATCGGGTATTAACGACGGTAAGGGCCAAGTGAGCAAGTCCGGGTATAATGGTTGGGCGACACCAAATATTATATTAATTGATGTGTTAATTAAATAAATTAGAGTCGGACCATAGACTCGGGAATATGATAAATTAAGAAGTGAGAAAATTAATTAAGTGGAGTCGAGACAGGGACTCGGGAAATTTCAGGCTAGTGTTACGGGTTTTGAGTACACGCTAAAGTCGGGATTTATATTATATATATATACGGTGTAGTGATATATGTGTGTATATATTATGTGTGATATTAAATATCAGTGACTAGATATTCTGTTAATTTATATACTCTAGTGCTATCAAGGGAGGTTGCACGATGTGGGTGAATCCCCTAGCTTGAGGAGTAGGTTGAGTATATCCCCTGGTCATAGCGTTCGGTATATGGGTGAGGGGCTTATCTCACTTATAGGGAAGCAATGTGACCACCTCCACTACATTTGTATTGTGGGACAGGTTGGTGAACGATTCCAACTTGGGTAACTAGGTTATGTGAGCACACCTAGTGAGATAGCATTTTAGAGAGAATCATCCGATGAGGGTATACACTGAGGGATGGATATACATATAATCTACATGTGGATGTTTTAGTAAGGGTTCATATATAATGGTATTAAATATTATATATGGGTCATAATACAGTGTGTAGTGTATTTACTTTATATGACTTGTGTCACTGTTATATGAAATTATTTAAAGGAAATTAATTAAGTTAATTGGTGGGATAACTTATAACCCCTGAAGAATAATACTCGAGTTAGAGTAGTATGGTAAGGGGAGATTATACCAGGACTAGTTAGACGGGGTAGTACAACTAGGTGGGGTTAAGGTAGTCGTTAGGTGTGCACTTTAGTAGAGGGGTGAGCATGTGCTCAAGGGAGTGAGACACTAACTTAAATATGAAGCGCATTCATGCATTTTAAATTACTGCAGTTAATTCCCTTGCTAAATATTTTCAAAATGTTTTGGGTTCTAACCCTTGCTGTAAAACTATTTTCAAAAACTTTTAGGTGTCCAATCACAGGGACGCCAGGATTGATATTTTATTCCAGGGACATGGAGCTGTGGCATATGTGGATGCTAGCAGGAGCTTGGATTAGACGCATCATTCATTCTTTCCTAGAGTATGAATCATCTCTCAGTTTCAGTTTCCCTAGGGCATGTTGCCCATACTTTTCAGTTATAGTTTTCAGTTTTATTTATTCTTTTGTTGGTTGATTGTATTAGACTATTACATTGGTGGCTGATGGTTTATTCGACAAGTAGTTAAATTAATTATTCAGTTGATTTAATTTAGTTATGTGAATGGTTTATTTTTATTTCCGCATGTAATGTTTTGTTTAATTAAAAGGTTAAAATTTGGCACCAGCTTTTGGAATACTAGATGGTTAGTAAGTTTTAAAAAGTTTTTCGATAGTTATGCTAAGGATGAACCAACTGGGATTCCTGTTTTAATTTGGTACAGAACTGATCACCCGATATTTTATTAGGCGGGGTGTCACAGAATGTATTAGAGCATCAAGTTCTAGTGTCCTTAGGATATGTGCGGCTTTTCAGGTTGCAGCTTAGCATTCTTTGATATAGAGCCCTATCATAGGATTGTTGTATCCTTATACGTATGCGCATTTAAGTTCTTCTACGAATTACTTTATATTTTATGGTGATAGTAAGGGTGTCACATTATAATAATTTTTTTACTAGAATTCGCGAGTGTGTCGGATTTAGTGGGTGCGCTGGCTATAGCAACCATACAATGTAGATAAAATTTTCCGCGGGGTAGAGGAGTTCTTTGGTGTTATCCACGGGATAGTGTATGTGTACACTGGGAGAAGGTTTGAATTATGGGAGGGGTTACTACTTTCGAGAATTATGAGAGTAGGGTTGATGATTTTTCCCAAATATTGGCTGGGTAGCGATGGATTAGAACTATTGTGCAGAGTAAGGGTAAGTTTTGGGTGTCCGCGACACCAGGGTATGATTGGTACTAGGTATCACCTGAGAGGGCATCTAGCCTATATATATATGTTGTATTGCGTGGTACGGTAGACACATAATGAGGTCTTGTGTTCTAATATTGTATCCCGGTAAGTAGGGGTGTCTTCTGAAGTGAATCAGGGTGATTAGATTTGTTTCCGAGCAGAGAGAGATAGCTCGGGGTTTATTTCGCTCAAGGAATCGTGATAGTAGGGCGCGGTATTTTATGTTATTTTTGCAGCATAAGGGTAGACGTGTATACTTTTGTGTTAAGAGACAAGAATTTAGGGGTACGTGCTATGGACTGAAGGTCTAACGGATCTCAATGATCGACAATGTTAGGTAGTAGTGTATCTGGGGGGTTCCTTGTTTGGATTTCGCTTTGCGAGACGTTCCACGCATGAAACTTAACGCAACGTTGGAAGTGGGGAAATGTTTGGCCGTTAGTACATGGATTGGGTACCCGGACAGTATATATATGTGTGATATGACTACGCATTGGAAGTTATATTACGGGTTACTGCTAGCATAGTTGGGTAACTTTCGTGCGGTTAAGCACGGGGATATGGCGTATGGGCACCCGGGTTAATTAGGATAACTTTTGTGAGGTTAAGAACGGGTACAGGGTGTATGGGAGCCCTGGTTAATTAAAATGCATATTGTGTAACTTTTAGTCAGAAGCGGGAGAGATAAATGTAGTGAGCTTAGAGGCACATGACTAGAGAGTGATATTCAAAGCTTGGAACACTAGGATCATCTTCATTTCTAGGACGAAATTCATTTGTAAGGGGGGAAGTATGTAACACCTTGTAAATTTTGAGGATTAAATATTTAATTATTTTTGGGAGTTATAAAAATATTTAAATTGGAGAAACTTAAATTTATGATTTGGAGAATTTATTTGAGTGGGAAGAATTATTCATAATTGGCAACTTTAAGTTATATTGTACGAATTATTATGTGTCGCATTTTTGAGGTCGAAACTTGGAGATATTATAATGTATTTTGGATGACAATTTTGAGTGCGCGGTTGAGTCCGGATGGGTCGAGATAGTTAGAAAAAAGTACCCGGGGGTAGTAATTTCGTCTCAGGGCATTTTTGGGCATAGCCGGGCCTACACGGGATGATTCGGGCCATTTTAATGAGGCCCATGTGGAAAAACATGGGATTATGGGTTTGAACCTAATTGGGTAAGTGTTGAACAACAATTAACACAAACTAAAAACCTAGGGTTTGAGAGGAAAATTGGGGAAAGCAAATCAAGCGTCCATTGGGGGTCTTTTGGAGCCAAATTAAGGGGCAAAAGTGAGTGTTCGTCATCAACACCATAACAACACCAATGGATCATACCCTACTTACAATTTCAGGCAAGTGGTTAACTATTGTGATTCTTAAATTGGTGATAATCAATTCATGTTTTTGTAATGTGTAAATAAAAATCCGTTTTGGGTATTCGAGTGAAATCAGTTTTGACAAAGGGTGTATCTTGTTGCGATTTGGGGTGATATTAGTTGTTTCGTGATTCTGTATTATAGGCGTATGAAATCGTATGATTTAATCGACTTGAATAGAGATTTAAATTCTGATATTGGAGATGTAAGGTGTTTGGGTGTTTGAAACCTAGGTAAAAACCCGAATCAGGAAAACGTTAATATTTGTGGGACTTTATTATTGAATTAATACTTCTCGGTTGAGTAGAACCTGTCTTCATATGTTAATACGGTGGATTATGATCAGAGATTGTTATGGGAGAAAGTATAATCTTGGTTGTGTTAACCATGGCTAAACAGCAAGCCGGAAAAGAAAGGGACCTGTTTGATCGATCGAATGACCCAGGGGATCGATCGATCTATGGCTCATAATTTTTGGTAGATCGTCTTGTTTAATATATAAAGGGAAATTAATTTAGGATTTAATCCTCTAATTTTACTTAGTTATCAATTCATGTGTGACACGTATTCCTTAACAATTATAAGAGGATATGATTGGGTTTAGGAGGGTGATAATTGTAAGTCACGAGATGATTAAATTTCAGGAAATAATTCGTAGGTGTTGGTTTTGGACCGAGGGAAAATGTTCGGGTATGTGTAACACCCCGCCCGCCCAGGGAGAGCAAACGGAGCGCTAATTTGATAAAATAAATACAAATCCACAAGTGACAAGGTATAGAGCATCTAAATCCCACAATAATATAAATCCACTAATCTTAATATCTTCAATTACAACAAGTCTCTCGAATAAAAAATACAACAACTAACTCGAAAATAAAATACAAATCTCCAAAGCTCTATACATCAAAATAATACAAATCTTCTCTCTTGTATTAAAAATCTTTCCAAAAACAATCCACGCTAAAATCAATCTCCATAGCGCCCCAAAATCCGCGTTAACCTGCCACTAAAAGAAAATATGGGGAAGTACACAATACGACAGGAATTATGCTCAACAAATATGGATTAGCAACGAATAAAATGTAACAACACGAGTACGAATATTCAAATCAAAATGCAAATATCAAAGCATTTATCAATATAATTTATCAACACTTTAACCGGGTCACCAGGCGTCACCACATCCGTATATGCTTTATGAAGCCATAGCCCAGGAAACAGGAATTTTGGCGGGTGCCCAACATCCGTGCCATATTAAAATCTCATGACAACGTGCTCATCAACAATATAAAGATACCACATGAATCAAAATAATTTCAACAATTATTTTCCAGATTTCAATGAATTTATCAATTCAAATATGAGTTCAATTAACAAGAATTCAAAGAGAATGACACTCGCGAGATTTAAGGAGCATATTGTGTAAAACCCTATACCTCAAACCATGATGAGAAACCAATGATCACATTCTCAAGATCAACTCAAAAGATCTACAAAAGCTCCTCCAAGAACCTCCAACAAAATAGCCCTAAGAACACCTCTAATCTAAGGTTGGAACTCACAAATCTCAAGGGCCAAAGTATATATAAAAAGAAGAGGAATATAAAATATATTTGCTGCCAAAATTCATGCCAAAAGTAGGTTAAAAAGGTTTCCCACGACTTCCTTTTATAATGCAAAGAAATGAAGAGTTGGAATCCAAAAGACTTCTTTAAATAAGGCAAAGAAATGAAGAGTTGGAATCCAAAACAACTCCAAGAGTTTAAAACATTTAAAAATCATTTTAAAATCCGTTTTAACTCCGTTTTTGAAACTGTTTGAAATTCTCGCCTTTAAAAATAATATTCAACATATTTGAGCAATAAAAATAATTTTATTAAAAACTTTATTTTTCCTCTTTATTTTGAAAATACCCCCAAAATTACGCGGGTTGTTACACTTCCCCACTAACAATGGAATTTCGCCCTCAATATTCGCCGAATGCCTTAACTCTCAAAATCAGGCTAATAATCTCCAAAAATAATCTCGTCTCCAAAAATAATTCCTCACCTCTAATCTCGAAACCTATCATGAATATCACCTAAAATTTTCTATCTCCAAAAATTGTTAACCACGCAATGAACCCAAAACCCAAGCCCCGAGGGTTGTCGTATACCTAAGCTCTGATACCATTTGTAACACCCCGGCCGCCCGGGGAGAGCGAACGGAGCGCTAATGCGATAAAATAAATCCAAATCCACAAGTGACAAGGTATAGAGCATATAAATCCCACAATAATATAAATCCACTAATCTCAATCTCTTCAATTACAACAAGTCTCTCGAATAAAAAATACAACAACTAACTCGAAAATAAAATACAAATCTCCAAAGCTCTATAAATCAAAATAATACAAATCTTCTCTATTGTATTAAAAATCTTTCCAAAAACAATCCACGCTAAAATCAATCTCCATAGTGCCCCAAAATCCGCGTTAACCTGTCATTAAAAGAAAATATGGGGAAGTACACAATACGACAGGATTTATGCTCAACAAATATGGATTAGCAACGAATGAAACGTAACAACACGAGTACGAATATTCAAATCAAAATGCAAATATCAAAGCATTTATCAATATAATTTCTCAACAACACTTTAACCGGGTCACCAGTCCTCACCACATCCGTATATGCTTTATCAAGCCATAGGCCAGGAAACAAGAATTTTGGCGGGTGCCCAACATCCGTTCCATATTAAAATCTCATGACAACGTGCTCATCAACAATATAAACATACCACATGAATCAAAATAATTTCAACAATTATTTTCCAGATTTCAATGAATTTATCAATTCAAATATGAGTTCAATTAACAAGAATTCAAAGAGAATGACACTCGCGAGATTTAAGGAGCATATTGTGTAAAACCCCATACCTAAAACCATGATGAGAAACCAATGATCACATCCTCAAGATCAACTCAAAATATCTACAAAAGCTCCTCCAAGAACCTCCAACAAAATATCCCTAAGAACACCTCTAATCTAAGGTTGGAACTCACAAATCTCAAGGGCCAAAGTATATATAAAAAGAAGAGGAATATAAAATATATTTGCTACCAAAATTTGTGCTAAAAGTAGGTTAAAAAGGTTGCCCACGACTTGCTTTTATAATGCAAAGAAATGAAGAGTTGGAATCCAAAACAACTCCAAGAGTTTAAAATATTTAAAAATCATTTTAAAATCCGTTTTAACTCCGTTTTTGAAACCGTTTGAAATTCTCGCCTTTAAAAATAATATTCAACATATTTGAGCAATAAAAATAATTTTATTAAAAACTTTATTTTTCCTCTTTATTTTGAAAATACCCCCAAAATTACGCGGGTTGTTACATTTCCCCACTAACAATGGAATTTCGCCCTCCATATTCGCCGAATGCCTTAACTCTCAAAATCAGGCTAATAATCTCCAAAAATAATCTTGTCTCCAAAAATAATTCCTCACCTCTAATCTCGATGCCTATCACGAATATCACCTAAAATTTGCTATCTCCAAAAATTGCTAACCACGCAATGAACCCAAAACTCAAGCCCCAAGGGTTGTCGTATACCTAAGCTCTGATACCATTTGTAACACCCCGCCCGCCCGGGGAGAGCGAATGGAGCGCTAATGCGATAAAATAAATCCAAATCCACAAGTGACAAGGTATAGAGCATCTAAATCCCACAATAATATAAATCCACTAATCTCAATCTCTTCAATTACAACAAGTCTCTCGAATAAAAAATACAATAACTAACTCGAAAATAAAATACAAATCTCCAAAACTCTATACATAAAAATAATACAAATCTTCTCTCTTGTATTAAAAATATTTCCACAAACAATCCACGCTAAAATCAATCTTCATAGCGCCCCAAAATCCGCGTTAACCTGCCACTAAAAGAAAATATGGGGAAGTACACAATACGACAGGAATTATGCTCAACAAATATGGATTAGCAACGAATAAAACATAACAACACGAGTATGAATATTCAAATCAAAATGCAAATCTCAAAGCATTTATCAATATAATTTCTCATCAACACTTTAACCGGGTCACCCAGCCTCACCACATCCGTATATGCTTTATCAAGCCATAGCCCAGGAAACAGGAATTTTGGCGGGTGCCCAACATCGGTGCCATATTAAAATCTCATGACAACGTGCTCATCAACAATATAAACATACCACATGAATCAAAATAATTTCAACAATTATTTCCCAGATTTCATTGAATTTATCAATTCAAATATGAGTTCAATTAACAAGAATTCAAAGAGAATGACACTCGCGAGATTTAAGGAGCATATTGTGTAAAACCCCATACCTCAAACCATGATGAGAAACCAATGATCACATCCTCAAGATCAACTCAAAAGATCTACAAAATCTCCTCCAAGAACCTCCAACAAAATATCCCTAAGAACACCTCTAATCTAAGGTTGGAACTCACAAATCTCAAGGGCCAAAGTATATATAAAAAGACGATGAATATATAATATATTTGTTGCCAAAATTTGTGCCAAAAGTAGGTTAAAAAGGTTGCCCACGACTCCCTTTTATAATGTAAAGAAATGAAGAGTTGGAATCCAAAAGACTTCTTGAAATAAGGCAAAGAAATGAAGAGTTGGAAATCATAACAACTCCAAGAGTTTAAAACATTTAAAAATCATTTTAAAATCAGTTTTAACTCCGTTTTTGAAACCGTTTGAAATTCTCGCCTTTAAAAATAATATTCAACATATTTGAGCAATAAAAATAATTTTATTAAAAACTTTATGTTTCCTCTTTATTTCGAAAATACCCCAAAAATTACGCGGGTTGTTACAGTATGGTACTTGAGTGGCACTACTTTATTAAAGGAATTTAGGTGTAATTTTTTAATTAAAGGGCGAAATATAGAATCGGGTATTGACGACGGTATATGCCAAGTGAACGAGTCCGGGTATAATGGTTGGGCGACACCAAAATATTATTTTAAATGGTGTGTTAATTAAATAAATAAGAGTCGGACCATAGACTCAGGAAGATGATAAATTAAGAAGTGAGAAAATTAATTAAGTTGAGTTCGGACAGAGATTGGGGAAATTTCAAGCTAGTGTTACGGGTTTTGAGTACACAGTAAAGCCGGGGTTTATATTATATATATATATATATATACGGTGCAATGATATATGTGTGTATATATTGTGTGTGATATTAAATATCAGTGACTAGATATTCATTTAATTTATATACTCTAGTGCTATCAAGGGAGGTTGCGCGATGTGGGTGAATCCCCTAGCTTGAGGAGTAGGGTGAGTATACCCCCAGGTCATAGTGTTCGGTATATGGGTGAGGGGCTTATCTCACTTTCAGGGAAGGAATGTGACCTCCTCCACTATGTTTATATTTTGGGCCAGGTTGGTGAACGATTCCAACTTGGGTAACTAGGTTATGTGAGCACACCTAGTGAGATAGCATTTTAGAGGGAATCATCCAATGAGGGTATACTCTGAGGGATGGATATACATATAATCTACGTGTGGATGTTTTAGTAAGGGTATGTATATTATGGTATAAAATATTATATATCGGTCATAATACAGTGTGTAGTGTATTTACTTTATATGACTTATGTCACGGTTATATGGCAATATTTAAAGAAAATTAAATAAGTTAATTGGTGGGATAACTTATAACCCGTGAAGAATAATACTCGGGTTAGAGTAATATGGCAAGGGGAGATTATACTAGGACTAGTTGGACAGGGTATTACAACTAGGTGGGGTTAAAGAAACCGGTAGGTGTGCACTTTAGTGCAGGGGTAATTATGTCCTCAAAGGAGTGCGACACTAACTTAAATATGAAGCGCATTCATGCATTTTAAATTACTGCAGTTAATTCACTTGCTAAATATTTTCAAAATGTTTTGGGTTCTAACCCTTGCTATACAACTATTTTCAAAACCTTTTAGGTGTCCAGACACAGGGATGCCAGGATTGATATTCTATTCCAGGGACACGAAGCTGCGGCATATGTAGATGCTACCAGGAGCTTGGATTAGACGCATCATTAATTCTTTCCTAGAGTAGGAATCATCTCTCAGTTTTAGTTTCCCTAGGGCATGTCGCCCAGACGTTTCGGTTACAATTTTCTGTTTTATTTATTCTTTTATTAGTCGATTGTATTGGACTATTTACTTTGGTGGCCGATGGTTTATTCGGCAATTAGTTAAATTAATTATTCAGTTGATTTAATTCAGTTGTGTGAATGGTTTGTTTTTATTTCTGCATGTACTATTTTTTTTAATTAAAAGGTTAAAATTTGGCACCAGCTTTTGGAATACTAGGTGGTTTGTAAGTTTTAAAAAGTTTTTTGACAGTGATGCTAAGGATGAACCAACTGGGATTCCTGTTTTAATTTGTTATAGGAATGATTACCCGGTATTTTATTAGGCGTGTTGTCACATTTAGATAACTTCATAGAGGTAATCATGGGAGTTCTAGCGATTTTGGCATTATCTAGGATAAATTTCTTTACTCACTCTATAGGGTACTTAGATTGTGAAATGAATAACCCATTATCATTCTGTTTTACTTGAACTCCTAAGAATTATGGTAGCTCCCCTATAAGAAACATTTGGAATTCCCCATGCATAATTTTAGAAAGTTCTATAACTTCAGCTGGGAATGTTGAAACAAATATTATGTCATCGACATAGACCTGAGATATTAATACCTATTTGTTAAAATGTCTTACAAATATTGTCTGGTCATTTCCACCTCTTATAAACCCTTTATTGATTAAAAAGGTTAGCATACATTCGTACCAGGCCCGAGGGGTTTGGCTTAAACCGTATAAACCCTTTTTCAATCTATAAACATGGTTCGAGTAATGAGGATCAGTAAATCCTTTCGGATGTTCAACATAAGCCTCCTTTATCAAAATACCATTTAAAAAGTTAGATTTTACATCCATTTGATAAAGTGTGATATCTAAGTGACAAGCTATAACCAAGAGTAGGCGAATAGATTCAAGGCAAGTGATAGGGGGAAAAGTTTCTTCAAAATCTATTCCTTCAACTTGAGACTAACCTTGGGCAACTAGCCTATATTTGTTTCTAAATATCATCCCTAACCCATCTGTTTTGTTTTTAAATATTCAGCGAGTGCTAATAACCCATTAATTTTCTAGCCTAGGTAGGAGGTACCACACATCATGACTTTCGAATTAAACGAGATCTTCTTACATAACACCTATCCAAAATGAGTCATTAAGTGCTTCATTTACATTTTTTGGTTCATTTAAATAAACAAAGAATGCATAATGAGAAACGTTTCGTAATTGGGATCTTGTACGCACTCGCTCTTAAGGGTTACCAATAATATTATCTCAAAGATAATCTTTAGAAACTCAGTGAGGTACTTTAAGTGTCTCAGTTGGTAGAGGATCAATTATCTCTGAAGAGTCAATGGTAAAATAGTTTTTAGACTCATCCACTATAGTTGGCCTTTGTTCTTTACTCTCGACATTAATGTCACTCACTATCATATTGATCGATTCCATTATGACTTTGGTATGCAGATTATAAATGAGATAAGCCTGATGATTAGTGGACAAACCCAAAAATATGGCTTTATCACCACGGGTTTCAAATTTAGACAAGTGTTCTCTGTCTTTGCAAACGTAGCAAATACTCCCAAAAGTTCGAAAATATTTTAAATTGATTTTTTTGCCATAACAAAGTTCATAAGACGTTTGTTTGGTATTTTTCGAAGGTACACTCTGTTGATAATATGACACGCTGTTTGAACTACCCAACTAAAAAATATTTTGGCAAGTTCTTAGCATGTATCATTACCCCAGCCATTTCTTGGATTGTGCGATTTTTACGCTCAACAACACCATTCTGTTGAGGTGTTTTAGGTGCACTGAACTCGCGTAAGTAACCATTACAGTTACAGTATTCTTTTACGTCTAAGTCTTTAAATTCACCTCCTCTGTCTCTACAAATTTGATTGGCTTGGGTGTATTTTTTATTTTCAATTCTTAAAAGAATATTTAAAAATTCTCTAAATGTATCAGATTTTTGTTTTAAAAACACAACCCAAGTAAATCGAGTCAAATCATCCACCATAACTAAAATATAACTGTTACCACAAAGGCTTACAGTTCGGGAAGGAACAATGAGATACACGTGGATTAGTTTTAGAGGTTTTGCTGTCAAAGTATCCTTAACTTTCTTGTGAGAAGATTTGATAATTTTTCCTTCCTAACACTGCCAACAAATAACATTTGAGATTGATTTTGTTTTTGGCAAACCTCTAACTATATCTTGTGAGCTTAATTTTCTAAAGTTATCATAATTTATGTGATCCAAAAGGTTAAGCCAGATTTCATTATCATCTAGTTTGGCTAATCTACAAGTCTCATTACCTGGATTAGCTGTGTAACAGTTGTCTGGGGTACTGTAACGAGTAAGAGTGCAACCACCATTCTCATTTAACATTTTGCAATTAATTTTTGAGAATGTGATTATATGACTGGAGTCACAAAATTGTGTTATACTTAACAAAATAGCTTTAAGACCTTTCACTAATAAGAGATCTTTCAGAATAGGGAGTCCTTTTTCTTGGAGTGTTCCTTTGCCTATGATTTGAGCCGATACTCCGTACCCAAATAAATAATTTCCTCCTAAGAAGTCAATTATGTGGGTTAGGTTAGTATCATCTCCGGTCATATGTTTGGAACGTCCAGAGCCTAAATACCAACAATAAGCACTGTGGTCATCTTCAAAAGAACTTATCACTATATTACACTTCAATTGGGGTATTAGATCGTCCTTTCTAACCCATATAGCTCTAGTTTAAAAAAAATTGTGAGCTTTTGGTTCAGTAATAGATCTAGGACCCTTTCTCTTAGACATCTTTTAAGTGTGAGATATTTTATTCATATTCCTATAGTTAGTGTTTTTTTTGGGTTGCTGAGGAATGTAACAACTAGAATTTTTAAATTAATTTTGGAAATTGGAGAAAAATAAATGTTTGGATTTTATAAATTTTATAATTTAAAATGTTGGTTTTTATATTTGAAAAATAAATTTTCAAATGGAATTGGATTCGAAATTAAAATGGAGTTTTAATTGAATTTTTATTATATTGAAGAGTCCTCAAAATATAAAACTCTGTTAGAGTCCTCAAAACATAAAACTCTCTAGAAAAAATTTATAAAAATATTCGACCATCCGATCGAGCTGAAGTTTTTATGCATCTTCTTCTTGTCTTCAACTACTATTCCCTTAAATTTTAGCTAATTCCAACGGTCCGATCCTCTGGAATATTTTTTTAGTTTTTGTATCTAATTAGAATTCTTTTCTTAATCGAACTCTTAATCCTTTATATATCACAACAAAATTATGGATGGACTTTTCAAATCACTTTTTCTCAAACTTTTCAACTAGAAGACCTCTCCAAATTTACACCATTTCATCTTCAAACCATAGCTCCAAACTTATTTAAGATTTCAACCTTAGATTAGAAGGCTTATTTGGTGTTTTTCTTCGAGTTTTGGCTAGAACGAGATTTGATTATTTTTGCGAGAAGAGCGTGATGATGTGATTAGATTTTCAGGCTGCAATTATGTGATAATTCATGTGGTAATTTTTAGGTACGAAACTTACACAATATGATAATAAATTCTCTCGAGAGTATTCTGTTTTGATTACTGTGTCGATTGCACTCATATTGAATTGTGATATTCTTTGAAATTTGAAATAATTGTTGGAATCTAAATTTTATTCATTGTGATATATTATATTGTGATTTGAGCATCATGTCATGACATTTCAATATGGCATGGAGAATGGGCACCCGCTAATAGTCCAAAATCCGGATATGCTTGAGAATGCATAGGTGCGGTGAGATGAGGCCTGGTGACTGATCGATGTGTTATTGAGAAATTAATATTAGCATAATGCTTGAGTTTTGCATTTGATTTGTATATACGGATTCATATTGTTACAATTTATTCACCGTGCCAATTGTTTTTTAGCATAAATTCATGTCATATTTTGTACTTCCCCATATTTTCTTTTAGTTCGCAAGTTAGCGTGGATTGGGACGCTATGGACTATTTGGAGAATTATTTAAGAGCATGGATTGGAAGATGCATTTTGATATTTAAATTGGTAGTGTAATTTTTAGTTGGGGAATTTTATATTTGAGAGACTTTATTGTAGTCATTATTGTGAAAATAGAAGAATTATGGATTTGTTATATTTTAATTGTGGAATTAAGATGCTCTATATTCATTATTGACGGATTTAGTTTAGTTTTATCATAGTATCATGACGCGTGTCTCTTTTCGGGTGCGCGGGATGTTACAGATGGTATCAGAGCTTAGGTATACGACAACCCTTGGGTCTAGCATGCGGGTTATACCTGTTTTCTTCGGAGATAGAAAATTTTTGAGGACGTTTTAGGCATCGTGGTGAGGATGTTTAGAATGGATCGAGGACTATAGAGTTGTGATTTTTAGGAAATGGAATCAAGTAGCATTTTTCGAGCACCGAATTTCGTCGAAATTCGAGGATGAAATTCCTTGTTAGTGGGGATGTATGTAATAACCCGAATTTTTTAAATGGGAATTTTTAAATTAATTTTTAAAATTAGAGAAAAAATAAAATTTTGGATTTTATAAATTTTATATTTTAAAATGTTGGTTTTTTTATTTGAAAAATAAATTTTCAAACGGAATTGGATTCGGAATTAAAATGGAGTTTTAATTGAATTTTTATTATATAGAAGAGTCCTCAAAATATAAAACTCTCTAAGAGTACTCAAAACATAAAACTCTCTAGAAAAAAAATATATAACATATTCGACAGTCCGATCGATCTAAAATTTTGTATGCAGCTTCCTCTCGCCTTCAGCTACTATGCCCTTAAATTTCAGCTAATTCCAACGGTCCGATCGTCGTGGATATTTTTTTTGAGTGTTTGTATCTAATTAGAACTCTTTTCTTAATCGAACTCTTAATCCTTTATATATAACAGCCAATTCGTGGATGGACTTTTGAAATCTATTTTTCTCAAACTTTTCAACCAGAAAATCTCTCCAAAATTAATGCCTTTCATCTACAAACCATCACTCCAAACTTATTTAAGATTTCAACCTTAGATTACAAGGATTATTTGGTGTTTTCTCGAGTTTGTGCTCGAACAAGATTTGATTATTTTCGCGAGAAGAGCGTGATGGTGTGATTAGATTTTGAGGCTGAAATTATGTGATGATTTTGAGGTACGAGACTTACCCAATATGCTCATAAATTCTCTCGAGAGTATTCCGTTTTGATTTCTATGTCGATTGCACTCATGCGAGGTCCAAGACGAACTATTAATATTGTTATTATGGACTCTTTTATTTTTTAACAGGGTGGATAATCCTAAAAATAAAGAAAACTATGCCCAAATTTTAAAAATTTCATATTTGTGTAGTAAAAAAGACTCGGAACTTAAATTGTTTACACATTCAATACTTTGGAAAATGTTCTTCGTGCCTTCAGGCATGAGCATTTCTCTAGTGTGCGTGTGTGTGTGTGACTATATATATATATGCACACATACTCTGTTATCCTCTGCACGTACCTCACGTAGAAAATCAAGAAATATCGGTTCAGAATGTCTCCTCAAACCATGAATCAAACAACACACAATGGAGGCGAACATAGTTCTTGTAACACCCCTCCCGCCCGGGGGAGCGAGCGGAGCGCTACTCAACAATAAAATTAGCCAATTCCACAAATAACAAGGTATAAAGCATCTAAATCCCACAACAACAAAAGAGAAACCACTAATCTCAAATCGCTTCAAATAAATACAACCAGTCTCTCGAATAAATACAACGACTAAAAAAAATCTTCAATGCTCTATAAAACTAAATAAATAAATACAACTCTTCCCTCTTATATTAAAATCTTCCCAAAATAATCCACGCTATAAATCATCCCAATCGAATCCAAATTGCCCAAAATCCGTGCTAACCTGCCACTACAAGAAAATATATGGAAGTACACAATACGACAGGAAGATACTCAACAAAAATGTTAGCGATTAATAAAACGTAACAATACGAATGTTCAAATCAAATGTGAATCTCATAAGCATTTTTACCAATAAATTTCTCAACAACACATTAATCAGCGTCACCAGGCCTCACCATACCACGCCATACTTTATCAAGTAGCCGGAACAGGAATATTGGCGGGTACCAATCATCAGTGCCATATTAAAATCTCATGACAATATGTCCAACACAATAATAATACCACATGAATCAAAACCAGATTCCAACAAATATTTCCAGATTCCAATGAATTTAGCAATTCAAATATGAGTCAATAATCACAAGAAAACAACGAGAATAACATACATGAGATTAATGAGCAAATTGTGTAAAACCACATACCTTAAACGACCAACAAGAACCAATAATAATTCTGAGCAGAATACACAAAAAAATCCATCAAAATCTGCTCCAAGAATCATCAAAAACACCTCCAAGAATCAACACCAAAATAGCCACCAAGAATACCTAAAAATGTAAGGTTAAATGCATAAATTAAAGGAGTGTTTGTGTATAAAAAGAGAGGAATTTAAAACATGTTTTATGCCAAAAAGTTGTACCAAAAAGGGTCACCCATGACCTTATTTTATAAGGCAAAGAAGTAGGAATTGTAAAGAAACCAAACTCTTAAAATTCTTGCTGTTCACGTTTTTGGGGAGGGTCGATCGATCGACCCCCAGGCATCGATCGATCGATGGTCTCCAAAAACTGACAGTTTGCCCAAAAATAAATATAGGGACAAATATTGTAAAATCAATATAAAATCCATTTTAACTCCGTTTTTGAAACCGTTTGAAGTTCTCTACTTTAAAAATAATAACCAACAAATTTGAGCAATAAATATAATTTTATCTCAAAATTTATTTTTCCTCTTTATTTTGAAAATACCTAAAAAATTACGCGGGTTGTTACACTTCCCCGCTAACAATGGAATTTCGCCCTCGAAATTCGCTGCATGCCTAATTCTAAAAAATCAGGCCAACAATCTCCAAAAATAATCTTGTCACCAAAACTAAATTCCTCACATCTAATTTATGAACATAACACGAAACGATTATAAAAAAGAATCTATCTCCAAAAAATACGTGCCACAAAAACTCAACAGACCCAAACCCCAAGACCCGAGGGTGGTCTAAACCTAAGCTGTGATAACATCCTGTAACACCCCGCCTGCCCAGGGAGAGAGAATGGAGTGCTACTCAATGATAAAATTAACCAATTTCACAAATAACAAGGTATAGAGCATCTAAATCCCACAACAACAAAAGAGAAACCACTAACCTCAAATCACTTCAAATAAATACAACCAGTCTCTCGAATAAATAAAACAACTAAAAGAAAATAATCCACTTACAATCACTTCAATGCTCTATACAACAAAATAAATAAATACAAGTCTTCTCTCTTGTATTAAAACCTTCCCAAAATAATCCACGCTATAAATCATCCCAATCAAATCCAAACCGCCCAAAATCTGCTCTAACCTACCACTAAAAGAAAATATGGGGAAGTACACAATACGACAGGAAGATACTTAACAAAAATGTTAGCGATGAATAAAACGTAACAATACGAATGTTCAAATCAAATGCGAATCTCATAATCATTTTTACCGATAAATTTCTCAACAACACATTAATCAGCGTCACCAGGCCTCACCATACTGCGCCATACTTTATCAAAAGCCAGAATAAGAATATTGGCTAGCGCCCAACATCAGTGCCATATTAATCAACATCACCAGGCTTTAACACCTCGTAGTTTTGTGCATTATTTTATCTCAACCACGAGTTGGGTATATTCTATTTTGGGTTCTAGATAAGGACTTTTAGTAAAATATTTTTGGATGATAATTTTTAGTGCACGGTTGAGTCTGGATAGGTCAAGATGGTTGAAAAAGAGTACCTGGGGTGATAAATGGGTCTCGGGAAAGTTTTAGGCATAACCAGGCCCACACGGGAGTGTTTGGGCCATTTTAATAAAGCCAACAAGCCTAAAAACGGGATTGGTTGAATAAAACCTAAAAGTGTGAGGGTATGGCAGCCACAACTCATTTAAGAAACCCTATATATGTAGATGAGAAAAGAGGGAAAAATTAGAAAACCCTTTGCAGCAAAAATAAAAAACAAATATGTGTTCTTCATCAAATCACCATCTACATCAAAGGATTCAGAGTCTATGAAATTTATTTTGTAAGTGTTTAATTTTATTCAAAGTAAATCTGTGATAATCAATTCATATCATAGTTAGTATAATTTAGGGGTAGGGTTGGTACTTAAATATGGGTTTTTATCTCGGTATATCCTATATGTAAATTGGGTATTGGGAGAAGTTAAATGTATATGGTATATTGTAGAGAAATCATATAATGCTTGTTAAATTAATATGGGATTTGGGTTTCAATCTAATTAAGAGTTGAGTTAAATCATTAAATGGATTCAGTAGCCATCGAATTGGGATTTAAGGAAATCAGTAGAAGTTCTTGGTTACAAAGAGTTGCAAAAAACTATGGAAAATGACGTAGGAAGAAGAAGAAGGAGGAGAGAGAAACCCAGGGGTCGTTTAAGCCACCTGCTCTTGGTTCGAGCGATGCCACCTATCGTTGGAACGACATGGTCAGTCGTTCGAGCGACGCCAGTGGGCCAAGCCCAGTTCGACCCGTTTTATTTTTGGGCCGGAGGAAATGGGTTAGAGGTTTGATAAAATTCAATAAGGAATTTGGTTCAACCTTAATTTTTAGTGTGGAAAAAAAAATTCGGTATAATTAATTTTGTAGAGAAAAAAGGAACTAAATATACATTAGAGAACTTGGAGTAAACAATTCTAAGGAATTAAATTATGGACCAAGAGAGTGTGTCCGGGTATTTTGGTTGAGTCATGCCATGATGAAAAATTAATTAAAGGGAACGTTAATGAAATTTTAGCCTCAAGAAATTAACTCGGAGATTTTGGGCTACTGCTACGAGTGCTTAGGCATGCATTTGGTCAGGTTAATTTATTATGGGATATATAATAAATTATGGAATATTAAAAGTAAAAAGGGTGTTAACCTAAATAATGGTACATTAAGGAATAAATTCTAAGAGGTGGGAATTCGTACCCTATAAGGGAGTCCATCTATATTAGTTGGGTGACATAACTTGAGTGATAAATAATTAAATGCGGGATTTATTTAAATTACAAGTCGGTATATATACTTGGGAATGTTAGTCTAGTGTTACGATAATTGTTCACGGATATTCGGGTATATATATATATATATATATATATATATATATGTATATATATATATGTATATTGTAATACCCCGTATTTTTATGCTTTCTAAATTTGGGGATTTATTAAATTTGATGTGAGTTATTAATTTAATATAAATCTGAAAATTAATTATTTTAATTACTAACGTGACGAGAGTCAGTAATTATTGGAAACATGTTGAATATTACTAATGAGAAAAGTAATATATAATATTGGTTCTATTAAATGTCACGAGTGAATAAAATGACAATTTTAGAAATTTAAGTCGGGACGCGCTCGTGTCGTGTCGGGACTAAATGTTGATTAATAAAAGTGAATAAATTATAAGTCACCCGTATGGTCATTTAGAGTGAGCCAAAGTGTTCGGGTGGGTCGAGATAGTCAAAATAATGTACCCGGGGGTTTAGTTTGGGTCTCGAGGCATTTTTAGGCTAAATTAACACCCCGGGAGGGCGTTTTGGACATTTTACATTTTTGGGCCTGAAAACCCACGAAAATTCTAAGGTTATATCAGATGCTTAGGGTTGTCTTCTAGGGTAAACACAACCAAAAACAAGAGACGGCCATTGGAGAAGGAAAGGAAAAGCTTACCAAGGAGTTCTAGGCCAAGAACTCATCCGTTTGCACCGCCGTCACCACCAAACGATAGATCGCGTAACGAGGATAACCACCACACTGATTTCATCCACAAATTAGAAAAAAAAATCCCCAGGACAGTATTTATCTTTATTAATTTAGTTAATGCTTAATTCATATAAGTTTAGGGTTGATTAGGATGAGTTTGATGAAAGAAAACCCATGTTGGATGTTAGAAATCGCATGTTGTAGAGATATAAACATCAATCTGGAAATCCCCTTCAGATGTAGAGGTTGAACCACGAATTTACTTTGGTTTAGAAGTAGAAATTCTGGAAAAAGAATAAGAAGAACTAAGTTAAAGAAATTTTTAGGGTTCATGAGAATTATATAGATTTTGGCATTTTTAATCCATGATTCTTGATGAAAACTCGCATGCCTTACGTAGAATATTGTTCATTTGGGTTTATAATGCTTGTGGTATAAATTTTTGTGAGATTGGGAGTTAAAAACTTAGATTTGGATGATTTTGGATGATAATTCCCGTAACTGATATTCTGCAATTTTCGTCATACCTGCTTGATCGATCGATCGACTATAGAGCATCGATCGATCGATGGTTCGATCGATCGAACACCTTCCATCGATCGATCGACCCCTCCTGTATAACTCATATCCCCTTTTTAATAGTTCATTGCAACTTAAATGATTAGACATTCTTGGATATTAATGTTAGAATATTTTGGGATATAAAGAAGACCAGTAGGACCTTTGAAATATATGGTACCGTTGACGAAAGGCAAAATTAGCATTTCACGGGGGTTTTTTACATATAAGGGGCAATGGAAATACGTATTAAAGGGTGAGACTCGTAAAGAAGTTACGTTGTAAAATGAATATGTACGTACTGAAATTTCACTTGGGAAGGTAAGAATCCATGAGTGTTACGTAGTAAGTTGGAATAATCCCACAAATTAAAATAAGGGACGAACCGTTATAAGTGATAACTAAATAATGAGTAATAAGGATAAATATCATAATTATGGGTCGTGAGAGTGTACCTAAATTTGATATGGTAATAGTAGTATATTTATATGACTATGTTTATGCATATACTATATACGTGTAAAAACCATGCCCGCGCTACTTGTTATCCCTGAGGTTACCGCGCTGGGACAGTCTTATCTCGACGGGACCTTTATGGGGGATATTGACTCGTACCCTAGAAGATAGAAATCCTTTGGTACAGGCTATCGGATCGATAGTCAGACGGTCCTAAGAGACGTAAGGGCATGTGCTGACCTCTTAGATACTTGGAACTATGCTTCGCCTCAATATTGTATGTGTTTTGTGTTAATATAGTTCGAGAGTGATTCTGAACTAGTATTTCCCTTAGTACGAGTGATACGGGGACTGGATAGCAGAGTATGCCCGCACCATAGATTTTATGTGGGGTGCTGTTAGAATATATATATTATATGAGTATTTAATATATATATTTAAAATCTAAAATTTGGGAACTACCTACTGTGACTATGGTATGTAAAAAAAGAATATTTATTTCAACTGGGGAATAAGTGTTTAAAAAGTATGATATGTTACTGAGAAACTTAATTATCAAATAAGGTTTAGATGAGAACCTCGTTGTCGAATAAAATTAACCTCTTGAACAATTGAATTTTTCAATTTAAAATCTTACGAGCAACCTAAGATAAGATAAGTTAAACCATTGGGAAGGTTAGTGCGATAGGCGTGCACATTAGAAGAGAGGTGAGAATTTCTCAAGGGAGTGTCGCACTAATATGTTGTTGCATTAGCCAGTAAACATTTTAAATACTTGGTAAACTAATTTTTAAATTGTTTTACAATCGGGCTCTGACCCGTTTACTGTTATCTCTCCTCTCTTGTATATATATATGTATATATTACAAGTGCCCAGCCACAAGGGCGTCTTGCATAGGATCCTTTGGAATGAATGTGCTGCAGCTTAGGTGGGAGTTGCAGGCCTCTTGCTTAGACGACCTCATTCTTGATTCTACTCCTAGCATTATTTTATCCAGTTGGGCCTGTGTCGCCCTTTTTCCATTATTCAGTTGTTTTATCGGATATTATGATTTGTTTATTTTCAATATTTACACTTTGGGATTTATTATTGTCCGGATGTTTTCCTTTAAGTTTTAAATGTTGGAATTAATTAGTTGGATGTTTAATTGCTTGGATTATATCTTCCAGTATAATTGTTCTGTGATTCTTAACTGTGAATTATGTAAAGTTTTAAATGATGGTTTCTAAATAAAATTTGAAAAGAAATGTCTAAAATGGTTTTGACACTTAGCTTAATTCTTTAGGGGGTTTATTTGGAAAAGTTATTTTATGACAGTGATGCTAAGAATGAACCGACCGTTCAACTTGATTATAATTTAATAAAGGACTGATCACCCGGTATTTAATTAGGCGGGGTGTCACATATATGTTGTCATTGTGTAGTATATATATTTGTGTGCTTTATAAATATTGGTGTGAATAATATTTACAGGAATACATACCCCTCTAGTTCTATCACACGAGGTTGTTCGACGTGGGTGAATCCCTTAGCTTGTGGGGCAGGGCGAGTTTAATCCCTAGGTCATAGTCATCTAGGATTTTATTGCGTGATTTATTTTTAGAGGTGAACCGCGTTTGTGTATGATTTGATTTCACTTCCGGTGAAGAAACTATGGCCGCCACCGCTACGTTTAGTTTTTTTCACTGATTTAGGGAGCTAATCGGGTCATGGTGTTCGGGTGGATGAGTAAACCTGGGGTGAAAGAATTATATAGAATATCCGATGAGTGTCTACTTGGAAGGATGGTTATATATCTACAACATGTGTGTGAATGTTATACTATAATAATACATGTATATGGTGCAGATAATTATATACGGGTAAATTATATGAAGTGAACTGTATTAGTTATATATAATTACTGAGAATGTTATATGGTCTTAAATTGAAAACGATTAGTTAAGTTAATGTGATAAATAATTTATAAATCATATATTAAACATACTCGGGCTAGAGTAGTGTGATAGAAAGGAAGTATAAGAAGGACTAGTTACGGGGTAGATGACTAGGTGGGTTATAAAGAAAAGCATTAGGCGTGCACAATAGTTTAGGGGTGAGTAGGTCCTCAAGGGAGTGCGACACTAGCTTAAATATGAACAGAATTCATGGATTTTAAATTATTACATTTCAATCATTTGGTAAAAAAATTCAAAAGGACTTTGGGATTTGACTCGTACTTGCAAAATATTTTCAAAACCATGCTATAGGGATGTCATGCTTATTTTTGTTCCGGGGATGCGTAGCTGTAGCATGAGTGGATGCTTGCAGGATTTTGACATAGCCGCTTTAGTTACTTCATTCCTAGAGTAAGATGCAGTTAGTATTTCATTTGGGCATTTCGCCCTAGTTATTTTATTTATTTCAGTTAGACGATGCACTAAATATATTATTCGTTGACTTGGGATTTGTAGTTGATGGTTTATTCGGCAAGGATATTTATTTATTCAATTTAAGTATTGATTAACTCCATGATTGTGTGATTGGTTAAATTATATTTATTCACATGTTGTCGTTGTCTGATAAAAAAATAAAATTTTGCACCAAATTTTTGAATACTAGGTGGTTAGCAAGTTTTAAAAAGGTTTTATACAGTGATGGTAAAAGTTTAAAAATGTTTTAATTTGACAGAGGTATGATCACCTGGTGTTTTTTAGGCGGGGTGTCACATCTCCTGGCCTCCCCAATTGTTCCCTCGGCCCTGGAGGCCCTGAGGAACATGTTGCTGTTGCTGAGGGCCCTAAAGGCCCAGACTGAAAGGTCCCTCCTGTCTTTAACCCCTAGATCTTAATTTCTTGGCAGAATCCCCCAGTCGGGAGACCTAAGCCTTATATCTTCATGTCTGTTATTGTGGTGTTCCACTAACACGATTCCTACCTTCATTGCTCGGTTGGCTAGGCTCACTCACTCTCTTGGTTCCCATTGGACGGAGGCGATTATCCTGGTTATGCAAAAGTGCAACATTAAAGACATCCGTATAAGACCTTAATGTGGGGATACCTATCAAGTGTTGCATGATCCTTCAGGCTAGACCATGAATAGACCTCAATTCCTTTTCCTTTTCATTGTTCACCTCATCGGGCATAAATTATCCAAACGTGTGAAACCCTCTTCATACTCTGATACGGAACGGTCACCCTGAACCACCTCGTTAAGCCTCTTTCGCATCTCTATCTCAACGGCTTGTGGAAAATACTTACAGTCAAAACGTACCCAAAACTTAACAATGGGCATAGTTCCCCACTCCTTGGTAGTGGTAACAGACTCCCACTACTATAAAGCTACCCCTACAAGACTAAAAGTGGATAATTTCTGCTTCCTGAAGTTGCTATAGTCAACCATGCACAAATGGCTCTGAATATCCTTCTTCCACTAGCAAGCCAAAATCACGTCTGAATTACCCTTAAACTTTTTTGGGTGGCCCTTTTGAAATGCCCCCCTCGCTCTCTGTAATTCGAGGGACCTAGATGGGCCTAGACAACTGATCCCACTAACTACTGTGTTGGCTGGTCCTGAGTAAAATGGAGTGTCGTGGCAGTAATAACATCATTAACAGCCTACGCCATGATAGAGGCCACCTTTGTTGCGGTAACTATCTCCTACGGTGGTTGTGGCTATAGTGCCTATGTCTCCTGATGAGCCTTTCGCTCATCTGCTCTCACCAATGCCCTTGCCGATCATCCTTTCCTGGGTTGCATCTGAAAAGATTGAATTGAATGAGTTCTAGGACTATACAAATATAATAGTAGAAAAAAGAAATCTAAAATACATAATCGTGAATGCAACAACCCTAAAAATAGGGCTCTATATCAAAGACCACTATGCTGAAATCGTAGTAAGCCACACATCTTATGGACACTAGAACCTGATGCTCTATTACTATTTGTGACACCCCGCCCATTTTAATCACAGGTGATTATCCCTATATTAAAATAAAAAATAAACAGGAATATCATTTGATTTATTCCTAGCATCACCGTCGAGAACTTTTTTTAATTACTAACCACCTATGTTAAATTAAGTTAGTGCCAAATTTTATCTTTTGTTAATGTCACAACATGCGAAAACATTGAATTTTAATAACTCACCCACAATAATTATAAGAGTCTAAATCATCACATGTGAGATAGATAAAAATAAATACCGAATAAAACCTAGTCTAGGAATGAACAACAAAAGCGTTTACACAAAGTCCTGCAAGCCTCCATAATGCTGCAGCTATGCATCCCTAGAATGAGTCATCAATATTGAACTCCCTATGGCTGGACACGAAAGGTTTTGGAAAATATCGTGACACGATCAGAGCCCAAAACCATTTGAAAAATATTTAGCATGTATTTAAATTGCAGTTATAAAAGAAATTATTTGATACACATGTTAGTCCAGAGTGAATTCCCTTAAGTTCCACAACTCTCATTTATAGTGCACAACTACCATCTCCTTTGATTTCCACCTAGTAATGTTACCCAACCTAACTATACCCAAGTATCTAAATAACCACCATATGTTAAGCTCCCCTGTACCTCCAATATAATACGTTAATGTAACACCAATAATTTATTAACCGAATATTATTATTTCCCCATAAATTCATTTTCCCATACTTCAGTTTTGTTACATATACTCTATCGATTTTTTCTACTATCACACATAAGTAGAATAATAACACATCTATATAATAATTTATGTAATGACATTTTTGTCCATTGTCAATATGTATGTCGTATGCCGTTACACCGTTGAAGAAATTTAAGATCGCATCTACATCAACGGATCCGAATATCAAAGCGTCTTCAACATCATAACCTCTGCAAGAATGAACTTGGTAAAGTTTTATTTTTAAGTCCCTTAATGTTTCATACTTAGTATTGGGAAATTTTTATAAAAAATAAGAAGTATACCCCGGATCAAAATGAGGTTTTCAGAAGATTGTTTTGTTTTCTGGGATACCTAGTATTGGGAATTTTTTTTAAAAAATAAAAAATAAGAAACAAAATGAGGTTTTCAAAAGATTTTTTTGTTTTCTGGGATACCTGATGGGTCCATCCATTTTAAAAATGAACCAATCCTCCTCCGGATCGATCCGCCTCAAGTCGGACCGATCTGCTATTTCCTCAATCCAGTATACCCCGGATCGCAGGCAAACCGAAGAAGCATCTTTCAAAAATGAACCGATCCGAGGTCCGATCGATCAGCCTCCAAGACAGACCGATCCGGTCCAGATAAAATCGAGCAGTTCCGTGAGATTTTCTACCTTCTTAAAGTTTTTTATATATATATTCCTATTTCAGCGGTGTATTTTCTAAGTGGTAGCATTATGTACCGGCATAGACATAGGGGGGGATTTGTAAGGAAATTTTGTGCATTGTCAATATGTATGTCGTACGGCGTTACACCGTTGAAGAAATTCAAGATCGCATCTACATCAACGGATCCGAATATCAAAGCATCTTCCACATCATAACCTCTGCAATAATGAACTTGGTAATGTTTTGTTTTTAAGTCCCTTAATGTTTCATACTTAGTATTGGGAAATTTTCATAAAAAATAAGAAGTAAGTCTTTTTTCAAGCAAAATGAGGTTTTCAAAAGATTTTTTTGTTTTCTGGGATATCGGACCGGTCCGCCAATTTTAAAATCGATTCGATCCGCCTCCGGACAGGTCTGCTTCAAGTCAGACCGATCCACTATTGCCTCAAACCAATATACCCCGTATCGAAGGCAAACCGAAGAAGCCTCTTTAAAAAATGAACCGATCCGAGGTCGGACCGATCCGCCTCTAAGTCGGACCGATCCGGTCTTAATAAAATCGAGCAGTTCCGTGAGATTTTCTACCATCTCAAAGTTTTTTTTATATATATTCCTATTTCGGTGGTGTATTTTCTAAGTCTTTGAGAAAACATTTTTAAGAGTTCAAACACAACAAGACTTCGATTTTTGATGTGACAAACATCTTTTTGATTCACACACAAAAATCCCAATTACTTTTGTGAATCCTTTGTAACCCTTGAACACAAGCTTTGTTATTGTTCATCTTTGTGGAGAGATCTTTACAACCACGGGCTGCGTGTCATTTCTAAGGGATTCTGTACAAAGTGTTTTGGTTGCGTTTCATTGAGGAGAGCTGCGGTTCTTCCTTTGTTGTTTGGGCTGTGAGTCCTTGGAGGGTGCCGCGTGCATTCTTTTGCTGAGTTCAAGACTGTGTGTCATTGTGGGTTGGCTACGCGTTGATCCATTGCAGATTTCTTTATGTAATTGTAAGTTACGATTTATATATTCATAGTGAAATAAAGGTTTTACCCAAAAGATTTTTCTCCCTGAAATCTATGTCTCAACATATTTACTGTGTTGCATGCTTTATTTTTTTTATGGGTTGATTTAGATGCATGTTTAGGAGTTGTATTTATTTGATTTAAAAGTAGACTCTAATTAAATAAGGGTTACTTGGAAAGATGCAAATTTAATTTAAATCATTATCACACGTCATATTTTTCAAATTGGTACCAGAGCAAGTTACGCTAATTTATAGCGTATTCCTATTTTCTGCAAAATCGTGTGATATTGATTTTTTTTGAAAAATCCGTTGTGTGAAAAATTGCAATTTGTCAAATGGAACATTCATTTAATAAGATGCATATTGGAAATCTCGGATGAAATCTTGTTTAAAAGCTATTGACGAGCGTGTGTGGTTGCTTTGCGAAAATGGTTGGACTCCTCCCACTATCATCGTTAATAACGTCACCTCTTTAAAACCCATGTCAGCCTAGACTGAAGATGATTATAAATTGTTCAATTTTAATTCCCATGGTCTGAGTGCTATTTCTGGAGCTGTCACTCCGATGAGTTTTGCCGAATTATAACGTGCACCACGTCAAAAGAGGAATGAGATGTTTTGAAACTGACACATGAGGGTACGAACGCGGTTAAAGAATCAAAATTACAAAATTTGGCCACCCAATTTGAGACTAGAACCATGTCTGAGTCTAAATGCTTTGATGAGTTTTATGCACGTTTGTCGGACATTGTTAACACATGTTTTAATTTGGGTGAGGTGATTGATAACACGCGTGTCGTTCAAAAGATTTTGAGATCTCTCCCAAAGCGCTTTATTGCTAAAGTCACTGTTATGAACTCTTTGGGAAATCTGAAATCCCTTAAATTGGAAGAAGTTGTAGGAGATATTCAAACCTATGAGATTGACATGTTTCCCAAAACCATTAAGGCTAAGGATAATGGCATTGTTTTAAAGACTCATTGTAAGAAAAAGAAATAAGAAAGTTTGTGAGTCCGATTCTAAGGGAGACTTTGATTTTAATGATAGGGCCTTGTTTGCAAAAATTTTTAAAATGTTTCTCTACATGAACAAAAATAATTCTTCCAATAAAAAGAGAGTTTTTGAGAAAAGTAAAAAGAAAGGGAAGGCCAAAGAAAGCGATGACAAGGAGAAAGATAATGACTCCGATGAGGAGTGTGAGGAAGATTTTGAGAACGTAACTTGTTTTGAATGTGGGGGTAAGGGGCATAAGTCGTTTAAGTGTCCTACGTGGCTTAAAAAGAAAGGAAAGAAAGTATCCATGCCTGCCATACTTAGTGATAGTGAGAAAGAGGAGGGATATGAGTCCGATAAAGGTTTAGCACATGGGATGGTTGTCGCCTTTTTGAGTCATGTGAGCACACCCACATTGTCTCACGTTGATAAAGGTCAAGAGAGCACCAGTGATGACGCGAGTGTTTCTAGTGGAGATGAGGACGAGTTTGAGAGTGGAGACTAAAGTGAACTCCAAAAAGCTTCTAGAGATTTATACACCCAGACCCTGGAAACAAAGAAGTATAATTGTGATTTAGGTCGTCGGGTTTTAGATTTTGAGAGAGAGAATGAGATTTTGAGAAAGGAGAAGTGTGATTTGACCAACACGGTCTAGTCTGACGACATGTGTATCCCAACTCGAGAGTGATCTCGAACGTGCCAATGAGGTCAAAGTCAATTTTGTGAATGCACCTAAGAAGGTTAAAAAGGTGGTTCATAAGGGTAAAGGTGAGAATTTAGGAATAAGTCATGACGGTGATTCTTCTTCCCAATTAGCATTCGAGCCGGTTCCCACTTTAGTGCTAGATTCTCGTAAGTCTCACCCTAACCCACCTAGGCACCCCATTCCTATTAGGAGAGCACGTCCTAGAGTTTTTTAGAGAGGTGTTCCTAGGCCTATTTATGTTTGTTCACATTGAAAGAGAAGAGGTCACCTCAAGTAATTTTATTTTAAGTTGGGTTATGTGTCATGTTTTTCTTCTACACGTGTTTCTGGCACACATGCCACCACTCATGATACTTTACATGCTCTCGGAGACTACATGAGAGAGTTTGCACATCTAGGTGAGCAATTTAAGTTTTTAGTCAAATCTTCACAAGAATTGATGGAGGTTTTTCATAAGTTGTCACTACTTTTGGAAAACCCCTCCGCACTTAATGATTGAGGCTTGACTTGTTTACTAGCATGGTATGATTTTCATGATGACATTGTTTGCATATTGCTCGTATGTATCATTTTTGTATGTTTTATTTTTTGGGAAAATTTTTGAAAAATCCAAAAAGATTTTTGTATTTTGTTTTGCACCGTTTATGGATGAACACTTTGGATGACCGAGTAACAACATCATTTCATTATGTTCATGTGACTATTTGATAGTTTTTTGAGATAATAGGTCAATTCATCCTTGTGATTTATAATGTTTGGAGTTATTAAGATTTAATTAAGTGTTTCTTCCCACATGTTTGACTCATGATATCCTTTATTGCACACATGCACAAATTTTCTTGATTATTGTGCTTGTCTTATCACATGTTGGTTGGGTGGTATCACTTCAATCCTGACCTTAAAACGAACCAAGCACGATAAATTTTGATAAGGAAATTGTGCATATAAAAACCGTTTTGTGAGTTTGTGTGCTTTGTTTGAAAATGGGAAGGGCTGCGAAAGCTTCATTTTGCCTTTGCGAATACTAAGCCACCATTAAATTGGACCTAAAAAATGGAGGAATTTTATTATCTGGGGTCCAAAGAGGTTTAAAAGAGCCCAACAAAATTTAAAGGCAATAAAAAGCAATTCATGCCAATTATGGGCCATTTAGGTTTTTCCACCAATTCTCCAAAGTTTGAAAATTTTGTTTAACACCTCTAAAAAGAAAATATATATGAAGGTGTTTGGTTAGGGATTTTATAACGGATTTTCACGCCCTTGAAATGCTTGATAATGTGCTACATAGTTTTGGACATTATTGGTGTGAAAATCATTTTACTTTGATTTGTTGATTTGTATAAGTCGATGTCATCTAAATTCAACAAATTTTTACACCTAAGGATACTTTTGATGTTCATTCGTTAGGGGTACACATATGCATCATGCACATATGATTGATTGAGTTGATTTACCTATCGAATGTGTTCACATCCATTCATTATGTTTCCATGACTTGGTTTTTTTATTTTAAATCCATGGTGTGATTTTTGTAGAATATTTTGTTTCAAATGGTATCTATTTTTTTTTTGTACAAAAAATATGGAACATCGAAAATAGTTTGTGCATTTTTTTTAGCATCTTCTTGCAAAAGCACGTTGGCCATATTTTTTTATGTCTCATATTGTATATCGATTTTTCTTGTTTGATTCCTTCTTCTTATTTGTCTATTTGGCGACATAATAAAAAGGGGGAGAAAGAATTATGATCTTATGGGGGAGTTTTTGAGATTTATCTTATATTTTTTTAATCATAAATTGGTATCTATGTTTACGTCATTTCAAACTCGATATGCCACATGGTATTTGCTTTGTCTCATGTGTGTAGGTACGAAGATTGAAGATCAATATGTTGCACACCCTGATGAGAAAAGCTTTGAGATTTGATGATTATTGAAGAATGAAGAACAAACGATGAAGATTAAAACATTTGTATCTTTCCACTTTTAGGGTTCATGGGAGGGTAGATTTGCATAGGTCATTAGTTAGTAATTCGAATTTTTTTTATGTATGTACTGGCATAGACATAGGGGGAGATTTGTAAGGAAATTTTTGTGCATTGTCAATATGTATGTCGTACGGTGTTACACCGTTGAAGAAATTCAAGATCGCATCTACATCAACGGATCCGAATATCAAAGCATCTTCCACATCATAACCTCTACAATAATGAACTTGGTAATGTTTTGTTTTTAAGTCCCTTAATGTTTCATACTTAGTATTGGGAAATTTTCATAAAAAAGAAGAAGTAAGTCTTTTTTCAAGAAAAATGAGGTTTTCAAAAGAATTTTTTGTTTTCAGGGATACCGGATCGGTCCGCCCATTTTAAAATCGATTCGATCTGCCTCCGGACAGGTCTGCCTCAAGTCAGACCGATCCACTATTGCCTCAAACCAATATACCCCGTATCGCAGGAAAACCGAAGAAGCCTCTTTAAAAAATGAACCGATCCGAGGTCGGACCGATCCGCCTCCAAGTCGGACCGATCCGGTCTTAATAAAATCGAGCATCTCAAAGTTTTTTATATATATATTCCTATTTCGGTGGTGTATTTTCTAAGTCTTTGAGAAAATGTTTCTAAGAGTTCAAACACAACAAGACTTCGATTTTTGATGTGCCAAACATCTTTTTGATTCACACACAAAAATCCCAATTACTTTTGTTAATCCTTTGGAACCCTAGAACATAATATTTGTTATTGTTCATCTTTGTGGAGAGATATTTACAACCGAGGTCTGCGTGTCATTGCTAAGGGAGTCTCTATAAAGTGTTATGGCTGCGTGTCATTAAGGAGTGCCGCGATTCTTCCTTTGTTGTTTGGGCCGTGAGTCCTTGGAGGGTTCTCCGTGCATTCTTTTGCTGAGTTTGAAATCGGGACGGTGGTTCAACATACACGGCACGGGACGGTGTCATTAAGGATCCCGTGTATGCTGAGTTCTCCGTGCATTCTTTTGCAGATTACTGTATGTAATTGTAAGTTGCGATTTATATATTCATAGTGAAATCAAGGTTGTACCCGAAAGGTTTTTTTTTACTGAAATCTTTGTCTCGGCATATATTACTGTGTTGCATGCTTTATTTTTTTTATGGGTTGATTTAGATGCATGCGTTAGGAGCTGTATTTATTTGATTTAAAAGTAGACTCTAATTAAATAGGGGTTACTTGGAAACTTGCGAATTTGATTTAAATCATTATCACACGTCATATTTTACAAGTTACAAAAGTTATGTATGTCATAAGGTAGAAGTATGATGTCACAAGATGGTTTTTTTTATGTGTCCTTTTTTACCCCTTAAAAATTTGAGTTACACATAAGTTTCTCAAGGCTACAAGAGTAATAAAGGAGGAGATCATTCCCACCTTATATCACAAGGCTCGAGGTAGTTAACTCCTTAACAGCTCGAGAGGGATATTTAACCAAACCTCTCTCTCTCTCTCTCCATAAACTAGAGATCTCAAGTTTCATTTCAAGTTTCTCCCTCCTAAAGTTTCTCTCTCTCCTTAAAACTATCTCTCCGTGCATTTTGATTTGAAGTGTATTTTGGGTTATACGTACCTCCAACCCTATTTTCATTATTGGAAAACGCAACCATTGTTGATTTAGGATTAGGAAATGATAAGGGTTTGGTGGTTTACGGTTGAACCGAGGTGAAAAAGATAAGGGATTGGTTTTGGGGTTTAGGGCTGAGACAATAGGGAGGGTTTCGTATACTCTATCTTTCTCTCTCTGCCCCCAAGATTCTTCTCCGCAGTCAGCGAAAGGTACTATCTAGGGTTTAGTACGCCTGTAATTTACAATCTCATTTTTCTTAAATGTTGAGGAAACCTAACAATAGTTTTTAAATCTCAGTTGAAGAATTATACGGAAGCAATTTACGTGGCCATGAAGCAATATACCACGGACAAAGATGAGATAGATCTTTGGACAAGATGTGTAACCAATTTGTGGTAAGGGGATTCATTCAGTGATTATCATAAATAAATGGATGGAGTTGTGTTGTGTGTTTATCTCATTTCTATCTTTTGTTTTTTTTCTTCACCCAAATCCCAAATGATTCTCTCACAGGTTTGAAATCGGGACGGTGGTTCAACATACACGGGTTCAAGTTTTTTATTTATTAATGTTGAAATTTTTTATATTTTTATTTTAAACAACTAATCTTTTCACGAGTTTATGTTTATTTTGTAGGAACGCTCTGTCTACCCATGATTTTTTTATGTTTGGGAACCCTGTCTTTGAAGTAGCTTTTGAAGGTTGTGTGGAGGTAATCAAGTTTTGAACTCTGTCTTTAATTTTTTTATGTTTATGTTTCTACATCGAATTGACCCTTTGTTTTAAGGATGAATAAGTCTTGGTGGCGCTCTACACACATGTTTTACCCGAGTTTTTCTAATTCGTATGGTGGAACGATGTAGAACACCCGAGTTTTAATAACCGCTCACTGCCACATGAACATTTTCTATTTGACTCTTTTAGGAAGTGAAATGATTCCAATGGTTCTTTTAATGTAATGCTATTTTCCAATAAAATAATTTTCAGTTGAGCAGTGAATATTTAGCCGACTCTTTTTATTCACGTTCCTTTTCATTTCAGTTTCGATATCCTCTAAAAGTTGTGTTTACTTCTTTTTGGTTGAAATAGTACGCTTGAGTGTATGGGTACATATTATTTTTAGGTATGATGTATATCTTCTACTTTCATACTTCTCTATATTTTGTTAAAGAAATTGGTTAAGGTTTTTGTTCTACTTTCATTGTTTCAATTGAATGGCATTGAAAGTTTAAGTTTCGGAATCGTTATAAGTTGTGTTAATGTTTAATGCTCTCTGTGGGTACCCGAAATTAGAATGATGGGCCTTGACGAGTAGCCCAATTGTAGCGGGCCAAAGTTCAGACCTCCCATATCTTAACCGATTATGATTTAGTCTTCTCGCATGTTCCCATTAAGAGGGGTTCTAGGAGAAGATGGAAAACGTGGGGGAGTCCAACACCCCCACTCCCTGAACATGGACATGTATATAATGAGCCCTAGTTCCGGGGCAAAGGACACATTTTATTCTCTGTAATCTCTCTCCGGAGTACATAGAAATAATAATGACTACACCACCGTGGACGTAGGCATCTTTGCTGAACCATGCGTATCTCTTATTGTGTGATTTCGACGTTTTGTATTTCTTTTTCTGCTTGGTGATTGCGCTTCTCTTATCTCTTTGTGTTGAATACAAATTTTCACCACAATTGGCGCCGTCTGTGGGAACGTTTATCTTCCCTGAGAAAGCCCACGCCGAGAAAAAAGCTCGGAATGTCTGGTCACAGTAGTAATGCTCCCCAGGCAGGAGATATCCGAGAACCACTTGCTCCTCACAGGATTAGATCTGAAGTTCGACGTTCTAATCCGAGGGCTCGCCTAGAAAGGCCAGCCTCAGAAGAAAGCCAAGGACCAGCGAGGTCCACGTAGATTTCCAGGTTTATTGATGCATATGAGGCGAGGGTCCACGAGAAAAGGGAGTATTCACGTAGGCACGAGGCTGAGAATGCTCGCCTGAAAAGAAGATTAGGAAGAATGGAGAGAGAGATCTATCGTGGTAACAAGAAATACTGAGGAAGGCGGATCACATACTATAATCATCCCTACATCGTACCCCCTTAAAGCAATCCTGAGGAAGGCGGATTTATCAGGCAGACTGTCTAAATGGTCAGTTGAGCTCGGATGATTTGATATTCAATTTCAGCCAAGGAACGCAATCAAGGGGCAGGTCCTCACTGATTTCATAGCCAAATTCACAGGCGATCAACCTTCCAACCAACCTTAAATAGTAAAACAAAAGGGGAACCACGCGACGGAGGGAACCTAAAAATTTTTCGTTGATGGAGCCTCCAAATCAAAGGGGGCAGGCGTAGACATTGTCCTCATTACTCCAGAGGGTATGATCATTGAACAAGGAATCAGGCTTGGATTTGCATCCTCCAATAACGAAGTAGAATACGAAGCCTTAATAGCCAGCCTCCAAAAGGCGCACACTTTGGGAGCAAAGCATTTATAGGTGTTTGGCGATTCTTAATTAGTCTCCAATCAGATAAGTGGAGACTACAATCCAAAAGATGAAAAAATGGCATCTTGCCTCGCCTTAGTAAAAATTCTAACGGCTAGCTTTGAAGAAATCAACGCCCAGCAGTTTCCCATGGGACAAAACAAACATGCTAACGCTCTAGCAGCCCTGAGTTCAGCAGTCAATTCCAAATTAAAAAGAACAATCCCCATCGATTTCCTTGCTCATCCGAGCATTAACCGTAATACCAAGCCACCAGGCGAGGAGAAGATGCTCCAAGTGGAGTGAGCACCCAGATGGATGGACCCTTTAAGGAACTATCTGAATGATGGCACACTCCCAGATGATAAGAAAATCACTCACCAGATAAGAGTCAAAACTGCTTGCTTTCACTTATCTTCGAAGGGAAACCTATATAAAATATTATTTTTCGGTCCCTACCTTCAATGCGTTCACCGAAAGGATGATGAGTAAGTTCTACGTGAGCTTCACGAGGGAATCTGTGGAAGCCATATTGGAGGAAGGTCTCTGATTTTTCGAGCAATGAAGGAGGGCAATTGATAGACATAAATGCAAACAGACTCTGCGGTGTATGCTCACAAGTGCTTGAAATGCCAGCTTCATTCTCCTATGGTCCACCAACCTACTAGAAACCTAAAATCATTATCCAGCCCATGGACGTTCACCCAATAGGGAATGGACATCGTAGGACCACTTCCTACTGCCACCAGCAATCATAGGTATCTGTTGGTCGCAACTGACTACCTCACCAAATGTATCAAGGCGAACCCCCTAGCGAACATCCGAGATGCAGATATGATAAGGTTCATATGGAGAAATATAATCACCCATTTTGGCATCCCCCGAACCATCATCACTCATAATGGAATGCAGTTGGAGAGCAGCTCCTTTCAGAGTTTCTACGACGAGCATGGAATCAAACACCATTTTAGCTCGGTGGCCTATCCTCAGAGAAATGGATAAGCTGAGGCTTCTAACAAGACAGTGATTGATGGATTAAGGAAATGATTAGAGCAAGCCAAAGGCGCATGGGTAAATGAATTACCACATATTCTATGGGCCTACCGAACAACTCCACGATGAGTAATGGGGGAAGCCCCATTTTTGTTGACATATTAAATGTAAGCAGTCATCCCATTAGAAGCAGGCTTTCCTATAATGAGGTCCAGCCTTATCGACCAGGGCCATAATGATGCAGTATTACTCACTGAGCCAGACCTAGTTGATGAGCACCGAGAGCTAGCCGTAGTAAAACTCGTGAGCTATCAGCAACAACTCGTAAGGCATTATAACAAGAGGGTCCACCCAATGGCATTCCGAGTTGGGGACTATGTCCTAAGGAAAGTCCTGGGTAGCTCAGTAAAACCATCAGACGGTAGGCTAGGGCCAAATTGGGAAGGACCATTCAAGATAACTAGAGACGACCTGTAAGGAGCCTACCACTTGGAAACGATGGAAGGAAGAGAAATACCCCGAGCATGGAATGCAGCCAACCTTAAGAAATTCTATTTCTGGATTCTTCTTTTCATCTTTGATTGTGAAACTAGAAGTTCATTTCCTTATCATTAATAAAAAGTTGTTTGGCAGTTGCATTTTTTGAAGTATTAGTCAACTAATTTGCATTTTACGAGCTGTCAATGAATAAACTTTATAACTCACACACCTTTTCCAAGTAACAAGCACATTGATCATTACGCTATTGCAGGGAAAGGATCCTCCTCAGGTTTTCATTATGAAATATGAAAGACCTCTGAGCATTTGCCCTGGAAATATATGAAGCCCTACAGAAGATCCTTAGGCAATATGGCCAAGTAAAAATTGGTCACCTAACGATGTTTGGTTGAATAAAATCCTGATCAGATAGAGCATCCAACACCATGTGTGTCCTCGCCAATTGCCACACTTAAGCCTAAGGGAGTGTGACGACACAACCTAAAAGGTAAAGTGAGTCAGAATAGTATCTCGTTGGCATACTGGACTAGAAGGACACTTACTTGATAATGTGAAGATACAAATCTAGTCAGCCAAGATAGGCTCGAGATTTTTTTAAGCAAAGATATGGAAAATATAAAGCACTTGTTTAGTCGGAAAATTTTCCCAGAACATAAGTTTTATATTAATTCATCACATTTACAGCAAATACAGTACATGTTTAGTCGGCGAGATCGCCCAAAACATTAACTTTACATCACTTCAATACAAAATACACAGAGTTACTACAAAGAGAATCTTAGTGAGGTTGAGCCCTTCGAGTAAGATAATCAGCCACTTGAGCTCTTCGACCATCATTGGGAGGGGGAACTAACTCTTCCTCAACTTCGTTAGCATCCGACTCCAATATCTGTCGAGGGATGGAATCAATGGGTATCCACTGATCATCTCATCCAGAAGGGGTTAGGCATCCGAGTGGAAGGAGATATTTCATAGCGATACTAGAGCATTGAGTTCTTTGCAACTTTCATCTCCCTCAAGGCACTCAACCACCCTCTAATGAAGGCGAGCTCTTCAAACTCTATCAACCTCGTTGGAGTATCTAGCCAACCCTGGTCATAACCATCGGCCCATACTCGTCGAGGTCCTTTTTTAAAAAGGTGTCGCAGTCGAGTAATATCCCTTTAAAGCCTAGCAGCGATCACATATGCTCGTTGGACATCACCACGAAGCTCTTCCATTTCCCTATCCGAACTCCTGGTGCTCCTGGGAGCTCACAGAACGGATGGACAAGTAGAGCCTTGCAGCACAGGAGCAACGTCGTTCAGGACAGCCTTTGCTCGCGATAAAGATGAACCTCGCAATACAATAGCAGCGGTTCTCGGTGCATGCTCCCTAAGTCACGAGACCTCTCTCCTTAATGCCTCGTTCTCCTGCTGAAGACTTTCCCCAACCTGATTAATCTCAGAAGACTCTAATAGCTTCGCTCTTAATGCATCCACCTCTTCTTGGACTGAGGCACCAACCTCCTCCATCTCTTGGAGCCTATCCTTCCGCCTAACAATAAGCTCAGTCTGCTCTATGAAGCGCTTATTCCTTAATTGCAGTGATTTGAAAATCCTCACAAAAGTATGACGAACTTCAGAACTCATACCAGGTCCAAGCATTCTTCCCAATTGGGAAGTGGCTGGTATATAATCATCGACATCAATTAACTGCAATAAAAGGGCAATGGAAAGAAAAATAAAGCAGCGCACTGGGAAAATGAAACCTTTTCATTTCATTGATAGGGGTAAAAAAAAATCCAGCTGAAAAAAGAAAAATTACAAGCAAAGATACAAAAGTAGTCTTAGAAAAAAATTAGCTAGCCACCTCAGGCTGCCCAGAAGTAGCTGGCTGCTTCCCCTTGTCAGCAGTAGTAGAAGCATCCATCTCTGCAGGGATAACCTCTGTCGCCTGGGTAGGGAGAACATCGGCAGGAAGCGTCTGGGAGGTAGGGTCAACACCCTTGATGACTGAGGCAGGGGCTTCTTTATCCACAGTGGGCTTCGAGCCCGGGTCATACTCATCGAATATAGGACAACTGACATTAACACCAGCGGCTACGAGGGCCTTGTTCCAACCATTCTTGAAGTTTAGATGGCTGATGTAGCCTATCTGAACCTCGATATCGTCATATGCAACAGCCCACCCGGAGTTATAAGAGTCCTCCTTGAGGGTAACTACCTGAGAATCCTTTTATTTCAGCTGCTCGGTCAACACCCTGTTCTCCTCAACAATGGATAACTTGCTTGAGCAAACCACGTTATAGGCCTACCTGAGCTCGTTTAGCTCATTGACCACTGCATCCCTCTCTCGGTTGGAATTTATAAGGGCTAGGTCAGAGGAAACTCAGGCAGCGTTAGCAGTCTTCAGATCAACCTCCAGTTGCATGCCCCTCACTTTTAAGGTAACATTCTGCTACTCCAGCTCGCTATTCCTGCTCACCATCTAGTCACGAGAGCGATAGGGCATGACAAAGTCAGTCACAAACTGCAAAAACAAGAAAGACATCAAGAAGAGGAAACAGCTAGAACTTACTAAAACATTACAGAAAGGAAAAGATCTTACTAAGGCTAGCCTTTGGCTAGCTTGTAGGGTCAATTGATCAGACCCCAGCGCCCTTTGTCTATCTGTAAGAAGAAATGCCCTATCGAGAAGTGCGAGGGCCAATTGAGGAGAAATGGCAACTGAGGCCCCCTCGAGCAATGCAGACACCGGGACTAAGGCCTGCCCAGCCTTCGTCCTTGAATCCATATTTCTCCTCTCCTCCTCTTTCTCCTTCTCCATTCTCCTCTTCTCCTCCTCCATCTTTTTTCTTTCCTCTTCCTTTTTTTCTCTCTCTCTCTCATCTGTTCTTTTTCTTTCCTCTTCCTCTCCTGCTCCTAAGCAGAAGGCCGAGAACTAGTAGCAACAAACCCAATACTAGACTTCATCTTCTTTTACCTCTGAGCGAGGAGCACGTGATCATCGTTATCATCGTCCAGAATCAAATTTTTCCTTGGAGGAACCATCTCCTTGCTTAAACTGCTGGACGTGCTCGAAGATTCTCGAGCTTAAAAAACATCCTGTGAGTTAGAAGACCTACCACCAATGGAGCTCCCCTCACCAAAATCACCTTCAACACCACCTATGGGATCATTCTCAGAACTACTCTCCTCCTCGCCCAGCTGAATAGGTTTAGCAGCAGTCTCTTCAGAGGTATCAAATTCAAGGATACTATCTATCGGCCTCACTATAAAGCTAGAACTAACGTTTTTGTATTCAAGCAAGAAAATAGTAGACCGAGGATGCTCGTCATCGACTAAAGTCTCCCTGATATTCCAGGCCTTGACCAATTCAGAAAGACGAACCTCACTGAGAGAAGGTTCCAAGGTCTTCGACCTCGCTGAAGAAAAAGCATAAAAAGTCATAAAAATCATAAATCAGTAAAGAAATTGAAGGAACATGGAAAAATCTACCTATATATTCCTCCCCATGAAAGGGAACAAAGAACCTATCAGACCTCGACCCTTCAGATTAGGGAGAAATTTGCCAATTTCTAGCAAGGAAGCCCTCTTGCCAGTAGTCCTTATGGGAATCAAGCAGGTTTACTACCAATACCCTTTCAGGACTCCTGGCTTTGAGATAGAGAACACAAAAACTAGTTCGATAAAAAGAATAGCAAAAACAGACCTCGACGAGACCTAACCTGGTACCATATAACTGATTTATTCTATGAACACCAATGATTATCTTCCACACATTGGGCAAACAGTGTGCGGGAATAATTTTGAAATAAACAAAAAAGTGCAAGAATAAGTTCTTGGGAGGAAAAGTAAACCCCCTTGGGAAATCAGCAAGACATGGATCCAATGGGAACCCTCTATCGCTCTAACATTTCTAGGGGGAGGGACACACTCAATCTCTACCCACTCTGGGATATTATAAAACATCCTAAACTCAGACACTGACCTATTACCGATCTTTTCCATTGGGAAACCCTTAAAAACTACAAATCAAAAAGAGAAAATACAAAGAAAATGCACAAGAGACTTACAAGATGAAAGTTCGACTAGAATGATGAAGAATCACGAGCCCAAATGACAAGGAAAATCGAAATCAATAAGAATGGACACCATGAGAAGAGAACGTGAATCGCTAAAGCTCACAAAAAATAAGAGACTACTGAAAAGATTGAAACGACGATCGAGAATTGACTGCTCTGGATCGCTTTTGAGTGCTACTAATCATAATGCACAGACCACGACGCAAGTACCGCCTAAACTCAGTCCTCGAGCCTTGGGAAGAGTTGCACGGAAAATAAATGAGTCATTATGACAAATCATTTAAATTTTTTGAGCCCAATGTATGGCCCAACAAACTTAGGGGCAATTGTGGGTACCCAAAATTAGAATGATGGGCCTGGACGAGTAGCCCAATTGTAGCGGACCAAAGTCCAGACCCCCCATATCTTAACCGGTTATGATTTAGTCTTCTCCTATGTTCCCATTAAGAGGGGTTGTAGCTGAAGATGGAAAACATGGGGGAGTCCAACACCCCCACTCCCTGAAAATGGACATGTATATAATGAACCCTAGGTCCGGGGCAAAGGACACATTGTATTCTCTGCAATCGCTCTCCGGAGTACATAGAAATAATACTGACTGCACCACCGTGGACGTAGGCATCTTTGCTGAACCACGTACATCTCTTGTTGTGTGATTTCGACATTTTGTATTTCTTTTTCTGTGTGGTGATTATGCTTCTCTTATCTCTTTCTGTTGAATAAAAATTGTCACCGCACTCTCCATGGAAAAAAATTTGGGTGGTAACATACCATTTTTTTTTGTTTTCAATTTTATTTCCACATTTCACGTATTTATTGACCCTTTATGTGTCTATTTATATATGTCAGAATACTTATAACTGTCACTTTAACTATGTGTAGAAACTATATTGTCCTAGAGTTGAAACCTGAAGAATTCATTTATTGGGGGATCCTTTTTGTTCAACACGAATAATACAAATCAACATGAGCTTCTCATGAACTAAGACAAAACTCTATGTTTCAAACAAGGTTCAAAATTGTTTTATGGTTTGAAATTAATTTTCATTCAGAATAATGGTTTGAATATGTGGTATTTTTTGCATTGAAACTCGTGTTTATAAATTTTTTTTTTCAATCCGTATCCATTATGTTTCCCAACTCACTCCATAGTTGAAGTTTGGGGTTTTTATGTTATGAAAGGTGTAGTAATTTTTTTAATTTTTTTTTGGTAAAGAATCATAGCTCCATACATTTTTTGTGTTGTTAGTGTGGTTTGTTATGAAAGGTGTTGTAATTTCTTTTTTGGGTAAAGAATTTGGGCTCCTTACTTTTTTTGCATTGCTGGTGTGGTTTATATAAGGTCTCATTTTTATTACTTCATTGTGTTTAGAGAATCTTGGCTCCTTACATTTATTACGATAGTTTTGTAGATAATTTTTTATAAGTAGATATTTTGTTTACAACAATAGTTTTGTAAATAAGTAGACAATTCTTTAGTTTGTTTCTGTTTTTTGGACTCATTATTTTTCTTACTTGGGGTGTATTGAAATTTTTATAGTTTGAGTTGTATAAATTATCAAACCGAAAGTCCCGTGACTACGTGATCAGTTCCTACGTGTTACGCTGGTCCCGTGCGAGGTGCTCGTGTATCTTACGGGGTTGTTTAGACATTTTGGATTTTCACCCTCTAACAGCATGTTTTAAGCCTAAGTTTAAATTTTTGCAAATTATCATCATATTCTAAAACCGAGAGTCTCGTGACTATGGAGTAAGTTCCTACGTGTTATATTGGTCTCGTGTGAGGTGTTCGTGCCTCTTACGGGGCCGTTTGGGTATTGTTTTGAATTTTAACCCTCTAACAGCATGCTTTAATCCTAAGCATAGATTTTTTGAAATTATCGTTGTATTTTCAAACCGAAAAACTCGTGAATACGTGATAAGTCCCTACGTGTTACGTTTGTCCCATGGGAGGTGTTCGTTCCTCTTACGGGGTTGTTTGGGGTTTACACCCTCTATTGGGATATATTTAAGCCTAAGTCTGGATTTTTGCAAATTATCATTATATTCTCAAGTTGGGATCCCCATGGCTACGTGGTAAGTTTTTACGTGTTACATTGGCCTCATGTGAAGTGTCCATGCCTCTTACGGGGCCGTATGGGCGTTGTTTTGGGTTTTCACCCACTAACTATAGGTTTAAAGCCTAAGTTTAGATTTTTACAAATTATTGTCTCATTATCAAACCAAGAGTCCCGTGATTACGTTGTATGTTCCTATGTGTTACATTGGTCTCGTGCGAGGTGTTCGTGCCTCTTATGAGGTCATTTGGGCATTGTTTTGCATTTTTATCCTCTAAAGGCATGCTTTAAGCCTAAATCTAGATTTTGCAAATTATCCTCGTATTCTAAACATAAGAATCCAGTGGCTATGAGGTAAGTTTCTGTATGTTACGTTGGTCCTGTGGGAGGTGTCCATACCCCTTACGGGGCCGTTTAGGAGTTGTTTTGGTGTTTCACCCACTAACGGCATTTTTTTAAGCCTAAGACCATATTTTTACAAATTATCTTCGTATTGTGGGATTGGGAGCCTCGTGAATACGCAGTAAGTTCCTACGTGTTATGTTGGTCTCGTGTGAAGTGTTCACGCCTGTTACGGGGCCTTTTGGGATTTGTTTTGGGTTTTCACCCACTAACGACATGTTTTAAGCCTAAATCTATATATTTGCAAATTATCGACCCATTCTGAAAATCGAGACTACGCGGTAAGTTCCTACATGTTACATTGATCTCGTAGGAGGTGTTCGTGCCTCTTATTGCATCGCTTGGGCATTGATTTGCATTTTCATCCTCTAACGGCATGTTTTAAGCCTCTAAATCTAGATTTTTGGAAATTATCATCATGTTCTCAAATCGAATGTCCCGTGACTACGTGATCAGTTCCTACATGTTTACGCTGGTCCCGTGCGAGGTACTCGTGCATCTTACGGGGTCATTTGGACTTTTTGGATTTTCACCCTCTAACAACATGTTTTAAGCCTAACTCTAAATTTTTGTAAATCATCATTTTATTCTCAATTCAAGAGTCTCGTGACTACGCACGTGTTCCTACGTGTTACATTGGTCTCGTGTGAGGTGTTCGTGCCTCTTACTGGGCCGTTTGGGTATTGTTTTAAATTTTGAACCTCTAACGACATATTTGAAAGCTAAGTCTAGATTTTTTGAAATTATCATCGTATTTTTAAACCGAAAAACCCATGAATACGTGATAAGTCCCCTAAGTCTAGATTTTTACAAATTATCACTGTATTATCAAATTAGGAGCCCCGTGGCTACGCGGTAAGTTCCTATATATTATATTGGTCCCGTGTGAAGTGTTCGTGCTTGTTACCGGGCCGTTTCTGCATTGTTTTGGGTTTTCACCCACTAACGACATGTTTAAATCCTAAGTCTAGAATTTTACAAATTATCGTCTCGTTCTCAAATCGGGAGTCCCGTGATTACACTGTAAGTTCCTACGTGTTACATTGGTCTCGTGTGAAGTGTTCGTGCCGCTTAAGGGGTCGTTAGGGCTTTGTTTTTGGTTTTCACTCTCTAAAGGCATATTGAAAGCCTAAGTCTAGATTTTGCCTATTCTTAACCCGAGAGTCCAGTGGCTATGATGTAAGTTCCTACATGTTACGTTGGTCCCGTGAGAGGTGTCCGCACCCCTGACGGGGTCATTTAGGAGATGTTTTGGGTTTTCAATCGCTAATGGTTTATTTTAAAGCCTAAGTCTAAATTTTTGCAAATTATCGTCATATTCTTAAATTAGGAGCCTTGTGACTACACGGTAAGTTCCTATGTGTTACCTTGGTCTCGTGTGAACTGTTCGTGTCTGTTATGGGTCCGTTTGGGCGTTGTTTTTGGTTTTCACCCACTAACGACATGCTTTAGGCTTAAGTCTATATTTTTGCAAATTATCGTCTCGTTCTTAAACCGAAAGTCTAGTGACAACACTATAAGTTCCTACGTGTTACATCGGTCTCGTGCGAGATGTTCGTGCCTCTTTCGGGATCCTTTGGGCATTATTTTTCATTTTCACCCTCTGAAGGCATGTTTTAATCTTAAGTCTAGATTTTCCAAATTATCCTCATATCCTCAACCCTAGAATTCAGTGGATACGAGGTAAGTTCCAACATGTTAAGTTGGTCTTGTGGGAGGTGTCCGTGCCCCTTAAGGGGTCGTTTAGGAGCTATTTTCTGTTTTCACCCGCTAAAGGCGTATTTTAGGCCTAAGTCTAGGTTTTGGCATATTTTCATCGTATTCTCAAATTGGGAGCCCCGTGATTACGCGATAAGTTCCTACATGTTATGTGGGTCTCGTGTGAAGTGTTCATGCCCATTATGGGTCCGTTTGGGCATTATTTTGGGTTTTCATCCACTAACGACATATTTTAAGCCTAAGTCTATATTTTTGCAAATTATCATCCCATTCTCACAATCTAGAGTCCCGTGACTACGCGATAAGTTCCTACATGTTTCATTGGTCTCGTACGTGTTCATGCCTCTTCCGGGATCGTTTGGGTATTGTTTTGCAATTTTAACCTCTAACAGCATGTTTTAAGCCTCTAAATCTAGAGTTTTGGAAATTATCGTTGTATTCTCAAACTGGAAGTCCTGTGACTACGCGGATAGTCCTTACGTGTTACGTTGATCCCGTACGAGGTCCTCGTGCATCTTACGGGGCCGTTTGGACATTTTGAATTTTCACCCTCTAACAGCTTGTTTTAAGCCTAAGTCTAATTTTTTACAAATTATCATCGTATTTTCAAACCAAGAGTCTCATGACTACGCGATAAGTTCCTACTTGTTATATTGGTCTCGTGTGTGGTGTTCATGCCTGTTACGAGGCCGTTTGGGTATTGTTTGGAATTTTGACCCTCTAACAACATGTTTTAAGCCTGAGCCTAGATTTTTTGAAATTATTGCTGCATTCTCAAACCAAAAACTTGTGAATACATGATAAGTCCCTATGTGTTACATTTGTCTCGTGGGAGTCGTTCGTGCCTCTTACGGGGCCGTTTAGGAGCAGTTTTGGGTTTTTACCCCTTAACAGCATATTTTTAAGCCTAAGTTTAGATTTTTTCAAATTATGGTCGTATTTTCAAATGAGGAGCCCGGTGACTACGCAGTAAATTCTTACATGTTACATTGGTCTCGTGTGAAGTGTTCGTTCATGTTACGGGGCCGTTTGGGGGCTATTTTGGAGTTTCACCCACTAACGACATGTTTTAAGCCTAAGTCTAGATTTTTAAAAATTATCGTCCTATTCTCAAATCGAGAGTCCCGTGGCTATGTTGTAAGTTCCTTCGTGTTACGTTGTTCTCGTGCGAGTTGTTCGTGCCTCTTAGGGGGTCATTTGGGCGTTGTTTTGGATTTTCACCATTTAAAGGTTTGTTTTAATCCTAAGTCTAGATTTCGCAAATTATCCTCGTATTCTCAACCCGAGAGTCCAGTGGCTACATGGTAAGTTCCTACGTGTTACGTTGGTCCTGTGGGAGGTGTTCGTGCATCTTACGGGCCGTTTGGATATGTTTTGGCTTTTCACCCTCTAATGGGAGGTTTTTAAGCCTAAGTCTGGATTTTTATAAATTATCCTCGTATTCTCAAACTGAGAGTCACGTGACTACGCGGTCAGTTCCTAGGTGCTAATTTGGTCCCGTGCAAGGTGCTCATGCATCTTACGGGGCCATATGGACATTTTTGGATTTTCACCCTCCAACAACATGTTTTAATCCTAAGTATATTTTTTTGCAAATTATCATCGCATTCTCAAATCGAGACTCTCGTGACTACGCGGTAAGTTTCTACGTATTACATGGGTCTCGTGTGAAGTGTTCATGCCTCTTACACGACTGTTTGGGTATTGTTTTGAATTTTGACCCTCTAACAGCATGTTTTAAGCCTAAGTCTAGACTTTTGGAAATTATCATCGTATTCTCAAACCAAAAGTCCCATGAATAGGTGGTAAGTCCATACGTGTTACGTTTGTGCCGTGAGGGGTGTTCGTGCGCCATATAGGGCCATTTAGGAGCTGTTTTGGGTTTTCACCCACTAACGGCGTATTTTTAAGCCTAAGTCTAGATTTTACAAATCATCTTCGTATTCTCAAACAGGGAGTCCCTTGACTACGCGGTCAGTTCCTACATGTTACGTTGGTCCTGTGGGAGGTGTTCGTGCCTTGTACGGGGACGTTTGGGGGTTACTTTGGGGATTCACCCACTAACGGCATGTTTTTAGCGTAAGTTTAGATTTTTTCAAATTATCATCGTATACTCAGATCGGGGGTCCCGTGACTACGCGGTCAGTTCCTACGCATTATGTTGGCCCCATGGGAGGTGTTCATGAATTATACGGGGGGCCATTTGTGAGTTGTTTTAGGTTTTCACCCTCTAATGGCATGTTTTAAGCCTAACTCTAGATTTTTACAAATTATCATCGTATTGACAAACCGAGTGTCCCGTGACTTCGCGGTAAGTTCATTCGTGTTATGTTCATCCCGTGCGAGGTGTCCGTGCATCTTACGGGGCCTGTTTTAGATTTTCTCCCTATAACGACGTGGTTTTTAGCCTATGTATATATTTTTACAAATAATCATCGTATTCTCAAATCGGGAGTCATGTGACTATGCGGGTTTATTAGTAATTATTATGTTGGTCCCATGGGAGGTGTTCGTGCGTCTTACGGGATCGTTTGGGGTCTGTTCTGGGTTTTCACCCTCTAATGGCTTGTTTTAAGCCTAAGTCTAGATTTTTGCAAATTATCATCGTATTCTATGATCAAGAATCTCGTGACTACGCGATCAGTTCCTACAAGCTACGTTGGTTCCATGGGATGAGTTTGTCCCTTTTACGGTGCCGTTTTGGGGTTGTTTTGGGTTTTCACCCTCTAACAACATGTTTTAAGCCTAAGTCTAGATTTTTACAAATTATCATTGTATTCTCAAACTGAGAGTCCTGTGACTACGCGGTAAGTTCCTACAAATTACATTAGGCCTTGCAAGGTGTTCGTGCCTCTTACCAGGCCGTTTGGTGTCAGTTTTGGATTTTCACCCTCTAACGGCGTATTTTTAAGACTAGGTCTAGATTTTTGAAAATTAATGTCATATTCTCAAATTGTATATCACGTGACTACGCGGTGAGTTCCTACAGGTTATGTTGGACCCGTGAGAGGTGTGTGTTCCTCTCACGAGGTCGTTTGGGCTCTATTTATGGTTTTCACTCTCTAACGGCATGTTTTAAGCCTAAGTGTATATTTTTACAAATTATCGTCATATTCTAAAATCGTGAGTCTGGTGACTACTCGACAAGTTCCTACGTGTTACGTTGGTCCCGTGCGAGGTGTTTGTGGATCTTACGGGGCTGTTTGGGCCATTTTTGGATTTTCTCCCTTTAACGACATGTTTTTTTAAGCGTAAGTCTAGATTTTTGCAAATAATCATCGTATTCTCAAACAGGGAGTTCCGAGACTATGCGATCTGTTCCTACATATTACGTTGGTCCTATGGGAGGTGTTCGTGCCATTTACGTGACCCTTTGGGGGTTGTTTTGGAGACTCACCCTCAAACGACATGTTTTTAGCGTAAGTCTAGATTTTTTCAAATTATCGTCGTATTCTTAAATCGGGATGTCTGTGACTACGCAGTAAGTTCCTGCGTGTTAAGTTGGTCCCAAGGGAGGTGTTAGTGCCTTTTGTGAGTCCGTGTTAGTTCCTTTTGCGAGTCCGTTTCATTAATACCCCTATAAAATTTATCTTAACCTAAATTTTTTATATGGTACAAATAAAATGTTTAGATACCCTGTAAAAAATTAGTCCAAAATAATTTTTTCAAAATTGATTCGGAACTTCAGGCTTAACTTAATCGTGACGGATCATTAGTAGTATCGGATGGTTCTTACGGGTTCTAGCTAAAAATTGAGGTCAATGTGATTAAATTGAACATAATTAATTTTTTTGCCGAGTTTTGTTTCTTTAGATTTCTTGTTTGTATTAATTTGCTTTGCGTTACTTAATCATTCTTCTTACGACTTTCTAGCTATGATGTAGTTATGTAGTCATCTCATAGCTTATTGATCTTTCACACACACAAATGATATCAATTAGTGTTTAGCCTTAATAAGATGAAAAGGTTTGGCCTTTGTATAACCCCATAGAAAATTCAACGAATCATTCCTCATCATGTCGTCTTATGGTATCAAGTTTTTTATGTTAATTCCTAATTGTTGGCCGCACTACCGGGACATTTTGGATCCTTGCACGAACACTCAATTGTGGCTCCGGTATATAGTGAAAATAAAAAAATGCATTTAAATTAAAAAAATGTCTTCTATTCATATTTTTTTATGAAAAAATACCAATGAAATTATCAAATTTAATTTTTTAACAAATCTTTATCAATTGATAACATAACAAATCCATTTAATTTTTCTTTTGATATGATAGAACTAATGTAAAATTTGATTACTCTCAACTTCGAAAAACCTTTTTTGGTCGGCATAATCAAAACTAGTATAGTCAAAATTATTCTATAAACATTCAAAACATTTGAAAAACAACAATTAATTCGTTTAATATTGTTTAATAACTCAATTATTTTTTCTTATTTTCTTTTGGTATAGCCATTTTGAAAATATGCAATTCTGAAGACAATCCATTTCCATCAATATCACAATTATGGTCACGTGTAAAAAAATCTTCTACCTTAATACTATAATAATTCAAATTATCATTGTCTAAAGATTTTTACTTGTTCAAATGAAACAAAATTCCTAAACTGTCCTCATATTTTTGAAATTGTTCAAATCTAGTACTAAGTGACGTAATAGCTTAATCTATTAGATGTAAGAAGAAATCAAGTCTAAATGGTTTTTCTTGTGATTGTCTAATCTTGTCACTAGAATTCTCATTAAAATATTTTTTCACAAAGTTAGGGTTCAATTTTCATATATTTGGCAATATCCCTAGCTTCAGTAGTGTCAGATTCTAATCTGTTTTCCCTTTCATTTTGAAAATAAGAAATAAGTTGTTTCATATCCTTTGATTTTAGAATCAGCATCATATTCTTATCCTCTTATATCATCAATATTGAGTTCATGGCTTGTGAATAAAATAAACAAGTCGAGAAACCAAACCAAGAAATTAAAAACAAAAAAATTAATCTCGCAAGAATGTTTTAAAGTGGTAAATAAGAACAATAAATTCTTATTTTCAAGTAAAAACAAAGTTGAGAGTTGAATATGTGTGTTTACTCTAAACAAAATTAGAGGGGCGTATATGTTTGATTTCAAAACATGGATATTTTTAATTTAATTCGATTTGATTTCAATTTTAATTGTCCCGTCACAAGAAAACACTAGGTGATGTGATGACAACTTTAGTTCAAGAACACAAAAATATATTTTAACATCGTGTTAAATAAAAAAATTGATTCTTATAAAATAATTATATTTTTAAGGTGATGAAATAATATTTTATATATTGAATAATTTTTGTGATTAATTTTATAACAAAAGTGTTGTGTATCTTAAAGATATAATAAAAAATATTAACAAGTCATTTTTTATAAAATAAATAATTTTAGTTAATATCAATTAAGATAAAGATTATTTTTATTTAAAAAAATTAATTGTTCTAAAAATAAAGATAATTAAAATCTACTTATATTCTGAAATGATTGAAGAACATTTTTAATATTAAATAATGAAAATATTAATAAGTCATTTTTTTACATTACCCTTAAAACTTTAAGATCGACAAGTTGATTAGAATATCTTCTATACTGCATCGTTATGTTACCCAATGTTATGTGACGCCACCAGTAGTCTATTCCTATAACAATTCGGCCAAATCATTTTCTGGGTTCTTTCCTACGTTGAACGAAAGTCAAGCAAATAGGATAAGTAGAAATTTTCGTTATCCTGACAAAGTGTTTTTCGTAATATCCACTTTTTCGTCTAAAAACAACCCATTTGTTTTCCCAAGAATATAAACCTTGCAACAAAGTGTTTTTCACAAGAATATAAACCTTGCAACAAAGTTGTTTGTTTTTTCCTAAGCTTTTCTTCTAGTGATTTCAATATACTATCACGTCCACATGGACGACATTTCTGGCCGTCTAAAAAATTTGCATGGGCATGGGATTGATAAAAAATTAATTAAGATTCATGACACCTAAACGTCCATGTGGGTCCAAGTTGTATCACATTGGTAGAAAAGACCAAGAGCCCAATAAACCAAGATATATTGTTAGGATAAAGTTGCAGCGTAAGACAAAAAAAAATCTGTTGGAAATAATATATGCAGAATAAACGAAAAAATCTAAATTCGAAATAGTTAAATTTAGAAGGACTTATCGATCGAGGTTTGTGTTTGACACAAAGTCCTAAAGGTGAAATTGCTCGCTGATATTTGTAGCTGTCAGTCTCGTGAAAATACACCTCCCAGGATTCAACGATCGGATTTAAACATCAGCTTTATGTTAAATCTTTGAACTCTCAGGATCCAGCACTCCCAAATAAATGACGAAAATTAGTGTAGTGTAGAAAATAACAAAATTATTTTTGCAGAAAAAGTTAGAGAGATTGAATTTTTCGGTGTAATTTTCTCAAAGCTGTAGCCTTTGTTATATACAGAATTTGGTAAAAAAATGTGGGTAGAGGTTTTAGCCAACTAACCTACTAATATATCCACTAACGGGTGACTAAGTCAAAATTAAAAAAAACGAATTAATAAAAGGGTAAAAATTCTGGGCACTCAAGAGAAGCCCAAAGCGCCAAAGACCCCAAGGCCCAATCAGAGACTATTAATGTCTAGTGTGCCTCCTAGGGATTGAACCCATGACCTCAAGAACCAAACTCCATAAAAAACCACTAGGCCACTTATACCAACTTATTTAGTTCATTCAAAATAAATATATATACCAATATACACAATAATCCCCCATATGAATGAAATAGATAAATAAAATAAAATAAAAAGATGCTCTGGAGTATCATAAGGAGTGACTTATAAGTCAAAGGTGTCATTCGACTTCAACCTTTTCTTTGTGTTGATCTATTGAGTTTACCGATTGAAAGTGAACTAATGTCTTGAACTATTTCACCGTTGTTGTAAACTTAGGTCAATAGAACACACACATGGCTCCCAAAAATCATCATCGAGTTCCCGTGGTTGTGCTCGTTTCGGCCTTGAGCATGCCCAGGTTTCATGAGTGCTCTAGAGAATCAACCTTAATTCTCGTAGGAAGCGGCCCCACTACCACACTCATATAGGTTCTTCTATCAGGAGTGTACTGTATCTCACACCCCACTGAATAACAACTATAGAATGCATTAATAGATTAAATCTCATCCTCCATCGATACAGAGGTACAATATCATAGGAATGGGTTTTAAGTAAAACTTAAATGTGTACCCCCACAAATCACTCGTATAACTTTGTCATCCCATTGAACCCTAATCTTGGGATCTCCAATCGTATGGGTTGGGTTTCCATTATAGGTGATTTAGATATTAATAGGCTTTAGGCCCATTCCCCTCGATGTTTGATAAACTAGTTCTCTAGCTAGCCCTTTAGTTAATGGATCCGCCAGATTTTCCTTTGACTTGACATAGTCGATTGCTATAACTCCATCTTTTAATAGTTGTCTCACTATGTTGTGTCTAATCCTAATATGTCTAGACTTTCCATTGTAGGAGTTATTTTGTGCTCTTGCGATCACTGCTTGAGTATCACAGTGCATGGACAAGTCTGGAACTTGTTTTGGCCACAAATGGATGTCTAATAAGAAATTCCTTAACCATTCAGCCTCTTCGCTTGCTTTATCCAATGCTATGATCTCAGACTTCCTGGTGGATCTAGCTATGCACGTTTTCTTAGTAGATTTCCAAGGTATAGCGCCTCCTGCCAAGGCAAAAACATAACCACTCGTAGACTTACATTCATCATTATCAGAAATCCAATTAGTATCACAAAAGACTTCAATTATAGCAAGATATCTAACATAATGAATACCATAATTTATTATGTATTTTAGATATCTCAAAACTCTAATCAAAGCATCTCAATGTTCATTATTAGGATTACAAGTGTATCTGCTGAGTCTACCCACAACATATGCAATATCAGGTCTAGTGCAGTTCATAAGATACATTAGACTACCAATAACTCTATAATATTCTAATGATGATACACCAGGACCCGAATGTTTCCATAAGTGACAACTAGGGTCATAAGGTGTTTTAGCAGGAATATAATTAAATTGTTAAAATTTTCTAAGAACTTTCTGTACATAATGAGATTGGGTTAAAATAATTCCTTCGGAATTTTTAATGATTTTAATTCCAAGTATAATATCAGCAACACCCAAATCTTTCATATCAAATTGCTTATTAAGAAAACTTTGAGTTTTATTAACTACATCCATATCAGTTCCAAAAATAGCATATCATCCACATATAAGCAAATAATCACAGCAGATTTATCCTTGAATTTGATATAAATACATTTTTACTCTTCATTAATGTTAAACCCATTAGAGATCATTACTTGATCAAATTTTTCATGCCATTGTTTAGGGGCTTGTTTTAGTCCATATAAATATTCTTTAAGTCTACACACTTTTTTATCTAGGCCTTGGACTACAAACCCCTCAGGTTGATCCATATAAATTTCCTCTTCAAGATCGCCATTTAAAACATCCATTTTAACATCCATTTGATGAATTATCAGATTACGTAATGGGGCCATAGTCATAATAGGGACCATAGTCTTATGGAGGGCTATCCACCACTCAGATCTTCCAGTTCAGGTCTTTGTTGGTTGTTATGTCCCATCCTCTGCCAAACATCATCCGAGATACTATCATTTTGTAGCTCGGAAGCCTGAGAAAAAGATGCTCCAGATAACTCAGACTTCCAACCACAACTGGAAGCTTCGATACTTCTTTGGTTTAGGGACATGTGAATTTGGTCCATGTGTTCCCTTTTACCTTCTAGAGCCGAGGATGCCCCTAAGATGGGGTAAGGTCACAATGTCTGTGAAGGAAGACCCTGATCTGGGCCTGCATAATCTTTAGAAGGTGAAAGACCTTCAAGATCAAGGGATGCATGGTCTGCTCGTTAAATTCAAACATTTTATGACCCCCCACTACCTCTCTGAGACTGGTTTAGGTGGAAGTCCTCTTGCCGAGATTGGTAGGAATTTTTTATTCCAAGTTGAACCTCTGAGTTTATGCATGTCTGATCCTCTAACTCAGACCTTTTAATTTTGCAGAGCGTTCGAAGGATATTTCAGACGATATTTGGGAAATGGTTGCACCGAGTTTAACAAAGCTTACGATGAAGGAAGGTCTTAATGCTCCTCCTCTAGATCCATCAACCTCAAAGCCTCAAGCAACCAAGCAGAGAGCTTCTACCGACCATGCCCCTGAGGATCAGAGGCAGAAGAAAAAGGGTGGGGATTCTGTTATCCCCATCTCCTCTGCAGACGCGTTGGCGGCTCGTATAGAGCAATTGAAGATCAACGACAATATCGTAGGCCACAGTCTGCAGGCACTGGATGCCTTCGGCTCTACCATGACCGAGGCCAATAAATGTTTCTTTTGGTCACTGGATACCCCCTGCTGGTTGAGTTTGGTCTCCACAGGTGCATTCAGGTATGACTTCATATTTCTTTGTAGTTTCCAAGTGTAACATCTGATTTGGTCTTCAACTCATACATGATCACACAATCGGCAGGGCCTAGCCGCTATGCACTATCATTCCAAATGGACTCTGAGGAAGTTGCCCCTCGTCTAGAAGGGGCAAGAGGCTGAGAATGTATAAAGCATACTGAACGCCGAAATAGACTCCCTAAAGTCTGTGGCAAAAGAGTCCGAGAAGAAGGTGCAGGGGTTTGAAAAGGAGATCTCCAATCTCGAGAAGGACTATGTTGTGGCTCTGAAGGCCAAGGATGATGTTCTGTAACAGAAGGTCAACTCGGCAGTGAAGGCAGCCCTCGATGACTCCTCTAAGGGGATATTGGCTGAATATAATTCCTCTGATGAATTTATGAGCTTCGGCTTTGAGTACCTTGAGAGAGGTATCAATGCTACTACCAAATGGGCAGCTATCAAGGAGAAGGAGGCTAGAAGTCTAAAGGCCTCTAATTTCATTGGTCTCGACCTTGCTAACCCTCAACTTACCCAAGCCCTTCAAGAGGTGGAGGAGGAAGTCGTGGCACCCATAGAGACCACACCACTAGATGGCACTGAGATAGAAGGAGTTGATCACAGAGAAGACACTACCGAGGTGACCAACGTCGTCCAACAGGATTAGGTTGAGGACACCAGCACTCTTCCCTCTGACCCTTAGGCTAATTGTGAAGCTTTCCGATATTTTTTTGTAACCCCTGATTGGATCTAGCCTCTGAGTAGCATGTATAACTTTAAGGTTTTTGAATTTTTATAATTGGAATGACAACCTTTGGGGCGGGTTTTCACTTCATTTAATTTGTTGAATGTTTGTCATGTGATGTTTTAGCTCTGAAGCTTGTGCAGTGGTGTCTGCTTGAACTAAATTAGTAGTCTTACCTCCGACCTTGTCACCACAGTGGTGTTAATAAGGTCTGAGGTCATCAACTAGGAGGTCACCTTGATAATTAATCTCACCAAATTAATGATGCTAAGGGTCTGAAGTCATCCAAGTATGGTGTCTGACCTCAGACCTTGTCACCACTGAGTGATGTATTAAGGGTCTGAGGTCATCACCTAAGATGTTATCCTCAATTAATCTCACCAAATCAATGATGTTAGGGGTATGAGGTCATCCAAGTATGGTGTCTGACCTCAGACCTTGTCACCATTAAGTGATGTTATAAGGGTCTGAGGTCATCACCAAAGATGTTATCCTCACAATTAATCTCATCAAATTAATGATGTTAAGGGTTTGAGGTCATCACCAAAGATGTTATCCTCACTATTAATCTCACTAAATTAATGATGTTAAGGGTCTGAGGTCATCCAAGTATGGTGTTTGACCTCAGACCTTGTCACCACTGAGTGATGTTATAAGGGTCTGAGGTCATCCCCTAAGATGTTATCCTCAAAATTCATCTCACCAAATTAATGATGTTAAGGGTCTGAGTTCATCCAAGTATGGTGTCTGTCCTCAAACCTTGTCACCACTGAGTGATGTTATAAGGGTCTGAGGTCATCACCTAAGATGTTATCCTCAAAATTAATCTCACCAAATTAATGATGTTAAGGGTCTAAGGTTATCACCGAAGGTGTTATTGTCACAATTAATCTAACCAAATTAATGATGTTAAGCGTCTGAGGTCATCCAAGTATTGCGTCTCACCTCAGACCTCACCACTGAGTGATGTTATAAGGGTCTGAGGTCATCACCTTGTGACACCCCGCCTAATTAAATACCGGGCGATCACTCCTTTATTAAATTAAATCAAGGTGAACAGTTGGTTCATTCTCAGCATCACTGTCGATAAAAATGGCCGAATTAAATACCGGGCGATCACTTCCACGCGGGTATTTCCAATGGCTGAAGTAATCCTGACTGTTTCTAGTGGTCCACCTTCACTAGCTGGAAAGTAGAACACTTGGACACAAATTCAGCGATGTCCTTCTTCATCCCACTCCATCAGTACCGTCGTCTCATGTCCTGGTACATCTTATCGCCTCCCGGATGTACTGCAAATCGGGACCCATGATAATGAGTCATCACTTCATGACGTAGCTCCACTCCTTCTGGAACCACTAATCTCCCATTAAATCGCAACCCTCCATCCGAACTAATAGAATAGGACTCAGCACCCTCGGCTAGGAGTCGTACAATCTGCTCCTGACAAAACGGGTCTGTGGTCTGTACCTGTATCACCCTCGTAACAATCTCGGGTGTGACTGACATCACGGATATGAAAGAACGTGCTACTGCGTCGTGGTGACCCAACTCCTTCCAGTTTGCTTTCCAGATGTCCGCTACATCGTCAACCGGTCTACGGCTCAACGCATCAGCAACTACGTTGGCTTTCCCCGGATGATACTGTATATCGAACTAGTAATCTTTCACAAACTCTAACCATCTGCGCTGACGCATATTCAGCTCTCGCTGAGTGAACAGGTACTGCAGTGACTTATGGCCTGTGAACAAACGGAATTTCTCGCCCAATAAATAGTGCCTCCAAATTCTCAATGCAAAGTCGACCGCAGCTAACTCCAGGTCGTGGGTGGGGTAATTCTTCTCATGCGGCTTAAGCTTACGGGAAGCAAAAGCTATAGCCTTCTCCTCCTGCTGAAGTACTCCCCCAAGTCCTCGTAAGGACGCATCTGTGTAAACCTGGTACTCTACACCCGGCTTCGGTAAAGCAAGGACTGGTGCCGAAGTAAGCTTGTCTTTCAGCTCGTCGAAAGCTAATTGGCAAGCATCATCCCAAACATGCGTTACCCCTTTGCGAGTCAAATTCGTCAACGGACCCGCTATCTTGGAGAATCCCCGAATAAATCTCCTGTAGTATCCGGCTAACCCCAGGAAACTACGTACCTCTGTCGGCATCGTGGGCTGTCCCCACTCCCTCACTGCTGAGACTTTGCTCGGATCGACTGCTATTCCCTGCTCAGAAACAACATGACCCAAGAACTGTACTTCTCGCAACCAGAACCCACACTTCTCATACTTAGCATACAACTGATGCTCTCGTAGAGTCTGAAGAACCTGCCTCAAGTGCTCGGCATGCTCCTCCTCGGAATGGGAATATATCAAGATGTCATCTATGAAGACAATGACAAACTGATCCAAGAACTCTCTGAACACTCGCTTCATTAAGTCCATGAACACGGCTGGAGCATTTGTGAGTCCGAACGGCATCACCCGGAACTCATAAGACCCATATCTCGTCAAGAAAGCAGTCTTCGAAACATCCTGCTCCCTAATACGTATCTGATGGTACCCCGACCTCAGATCTATCTCCGAAAAGAAAGTTGCTCCCCTCAGCTGGTCGAACAGATCATCGATTCGAGGCAACGGATATTTATTCCGTATCGTGACCTTGTTCAACTCCCGGTAGTCCACGCACAATCTCAGTGAACCATCTCCCTTCTTTACAAATAAGACTGGAGCGCCCCAAGGTGAGGTACTCCTACGAATGAAACCCTGGCCTAATAGCTGCTCTATCTGATCTCGTAGCTCTCGCATCTCTGCTGGAGCCATACGGTACGCTGCGCGTGCTATAGGTCTCGTATCCGGCAATAAATCTATAACGAAGTCTATTTCACGACTGGGAGGTAGGCCTGGTATCTCCTGAAACACGTCGGAATACTCCCTAACAACTGGGATCGAATCCAAAGGAATCACAACCTCCTTAGAGGTATCCTCCTCAATGTAATATAAATGAGCGGTCGAACCTCCCTCTGGGCGAGGCATCGCCACTACAAACATCTCTTGCCCCGGAATGGCAAAAACAATGCTCCCACCGAAGCAATCAATCATGGCTCTATAAGATGCGAGCCAATCCATACCAATGATCACATCATGCTCGTGCATGTCTAAGACTAGCATGTCTGCAGGCAATACCAAGCTACCAATCTCTACCCCTACTCCCCGACATATAAAGAATATAAGTGACCCACTCCCCAGTGGTGAGTCGACACACGTCACGGTGCTCTCGGCTGTGGCTAACAACCCTAAGGACTTCGCAAAATGCATAGCTATAAAACAATGCGTTGCCCCCGTATCAAACAAAACTTTACCCATAGTACCATGGATAGGAAACATACCCTCAATCGCGGGTGGTGCCTGTGGAGCTGCTGCCTGGTGGATGTTATAGACACGTCCATACTGCAATTGCCCCTGCTGCACTGGAGCTGCTGGAATGGCTGGTAGGGCTGGCACCTGGGCTGGAGCTGGAAGGGGAGGTGGAAAAAGTGGTCTCTGCGGCTCATTGCGGGCTCCCTGCTGCTGTGTGGCCCTATCGCCCTCTGGGCAATCCTGGCGCCTGTGGCCATGTTTACCGCACCCAAAACATCGGCCTCCGAAGTTACCTCCCCTCTGTCCCTGCTGTCCACGACCCTGCTGGCCGTTACCCCCACGCCCCTGGCCCTGCTGGCCCTGATGTGCACGCTGTTGGCCCTGCTAGCCCTGCTGTCGGTGCTGGCCCTGATGGCCCTGCTGATTAGGCTGACCCTGCTGGCCCTGCCTATAACCCCCATTTCCCTGCCTAGAATCACCCGAACGGAATCGCTTAGCAGGGTCCCCCTGATGGGAACTCTGCTCGTGCTGACGAGTCTGTCCATGAGATGACGCCCCACCGGCACCGTTACCCCCTGTCCTGCCCTGCTGGCTGGACTCTCCTGCTCTCTTGCTCCCCTGAAGATGGAAGCGGTGATCCTGGCAATGTAGTAACGCTGCATTGAGTACATCAGTGAAAGTACTCAGGGATAAGTTCCCAATAAGGTGCTGACGGATCCTCCAAGCTAACCCGTCTACAAACAACAAAATCTTCTTGTTCTCAGTAGGTGCCTCATCCGGCACAATAGTGAGAAGTCTCGTGAACTCCTCCTCATACTCAGCTACAGTAAGGTTCTCCTGCTTCAAATTTAGTAATTTCCGCCTCATCTAAGTCTGCACTGCGGGTGGAAAATACTTGCGGTCAAACCGCTCCCAGAACAACTGAATAGGGATCGTGCCCCTCTCCTCCAAAGTAGTAGTGGACTCCCACCACTATAATGCGGCTCCCACCAGCTTGAAAGAAGCCAATAACTGCTTTTGTACTTCGGTGCACTCATACATGCGAAGATGCCGCTGGATGTCTTTCTTCCATTGGCTAACCGTGACAATGTCGGAGCTACCAGAGAACTCAGGGGGATGTGCTTTCTGAAAAGCATCCCGAACCCTCTCCCATGCAGATGGAAGCTGTGCTGGTACTGGTGTCACTGCTTGAACCTGGGGTGGAGCCTGCTGAATCACTGATATCGCTGCATTCACCGCCTGAGCAACTATGGCGGCTACTTCATTCGCATTCATTGTGCCTGGTGCCGGAGCTGCTGGCTGCTCGGCCTGGGCATGCCTATCCCTCAGAGCACGTCTCGGAGGCATCTGAAATGTGAACAAGTTTATTAGTCTACAGTCATCACGAAATCACAAATAGCTGAAGACTTAAACGTAAAAGCAGGAATACAACAATCCTAAAAATAGGGCTCTATATCAAAAATGTTAAGATGAAAGCGAAATAAGCCGTACAGATCCTATGGACACTAGAACCTGATGCTCTGATACCACCTGTGACACCCCGCCTAATTAAATACCGGTCGATCACTCCTTTATTAAATTAAATCAAGGTGAACAGTTGGTTCATTCTCAGCATCACTGTCGATAAAAATAATTTTTCCAATTTAACACCCTAAATAATTAAGCTAAGTGTCAAAACCAAATTTTTTTTTAAACATTAACTTCCAAATTTTATTTAAAGAAAAGATTTATTTAAATTATTAACAAAGCTCAATGAATAAGATTCACACCACAATAAACTGGAACGAAAAAATCCAATATATGAAACATTCATCAACGAATGTCAACATGCGAGAAAATAAAGTAATACATCCGTCCTGAACAAAATCCCAAAATAACGAACTAGGAAATAACTGAAATAACAAGGTCCCAACATAAAGAAATAATGGAAAGGGCTACACATGCCCATCTGAATGAAAATGCTACGAGTGGATCTAAATGAACGAAGTCGTCTAATCAAAAGACCTGCAACTCCCACCTAAGCTGCAACGCATTCCTTCCAAAAGATCCTAAGCAAGACGCCCCTGTGGCTGGGCACCTGAAAAACATACATATATATACAAGGGGGAGAGGGAGAGAAGAAACGGGTCAGAGCCCGAAAGTGTGTGTTATTTAAAATCAGTTTAGCAAGTATTTAAATTGATACAGGCCAATGCAACAACATATTAGTTCGACACTCCCTTGAGAAATTCTCACCTCTCTTCTAGTGTGCACGCCTATCGTACTAACCTTCCCAAATGGTTTAACTTAACATTTAGATCATACTAACCTCCCCAATAATTTAATTTATCTTAACTTACACATAAGTTTTAAAACCGAACAATGTCAACGTGTAAAAAGGTTCCTTTCTAGTTGTAGCACAACTCTTATTTTAACTTCATTAATTTATAAAGTTTCCCAGTGTCATATTATACTTTCGCAAAACAGTATTTATTATTTGAGTCAACAACCATGTCCTACTTATCAAGTCACAGTAGGTAGTTTGAATTTCATAATCTCATATATATATATATAAACTACTCGGATAATATATATATATATATATATATATATTAGCACCCCAACTAAAATTATGGTGCGGACATACTCTGCTATCCAATCCCCGTATCGCTCACACAAAGGGAAATACAAGTTCGGAATCACTCTCGAACTGTATTAACATATACAAAACAACATTGAGGCGAAGTATAGATTCCAAGTCTCTAAAAGGTCAGTACATACCCTCACGCCTCATAGGACCGTCTGAACTATCGAATCGATAGACTGTACCAAGGATATCTATCTCCTAGGGTACGAACCAATATCCCCCAAAAAGCAACACAGGATAAGGTCGTCCCAGCGCGGTAACCTCAGCGATAGCAAGTAGCGCGGGTACGTTTTTCACATGTATATAATATATGCACACACAATCATATAAATATACCAATTTCATCATATTAATATAGGTTCCTCTCATTACTCATAATTACAACATTTATCCTTAATTTCACATTATTAAGATTACGTATAAGGTTTCGTCTCTAACCTTAACTCGAAGGGTTTTCTCACTAATTATGTGACACTCGTGGATTCTAACTATCCAAGTAGTAAATTCAGTAGGTAGACGTCTATGCGCTATCGTAAGTATTCGACGTAATCTCTCACTTGAAATACGTAGTTTCCTCGTTCTTTAAATAATTGTCCCTAAAACCCAATTATCGTCACATAATAAAGTTCTTCAACACTTAATCATATGTCCTACTGGTCTCTCCTATATCCCAAAACATTTTATTCAAAATCCCAAAAATTATTCCACGGTAAATTAATTCAACTAATTAAATAAGGGGAAATAAGAGGCTGCCAGGAAGGGTCGATCGATCGACGACTGGGGCTCGATCGATCGAACCTTCGATCGATCGACGCTCTAGGGTCGATCGATCGATCAAACAGGTGTTTCGATTTCTGCAGAAGTGCAGTTACGGGTTTCATCAAAATTCTTCATCCAAATGCATATTTTTCAACACTAATCGTCCCAAAACTTATACCACAAACATAATAACATATTACCAGATGTTTCTAACGTTAAGCATGCGTATAGCCATCATTAAACATGATTAAACAACCTAAAATCTCATCTAATCATCAAGAACCCTAAGTTTTCTTAACTTCTGTTCTAATCAGTTTTTCTCCAGAATTTCCTTCTACATAATCGTCAAAATTCGTGGGTTAATCATCTACATCATATAAGACTTCCAGAATATGGTTTTAATCTTTTCTACATGCAAATTCCTATCAAAAAGTGGGGTTTTCTTCCATAGATTATACTCCTAATCATTCCTAACTAATATGAATATTGCACCAACGAAAATACGCAAGTTAAACACTTGCCTGGGATTTCAGAGGTCTGGTTTCCTGTTGATTTTGGTGTGGTTGCGTTCTCCTCCTCGAGATCTACGTGTTGGTGGTGACGGCGGTGCAAACGGTGGTGTATTTGGCCTTAAATCACCTTGAGAGATCTCTCCTCTCTTCTCCAATGGCCGTACTAGGGTTATGAATGTTCTAAACCTAAAAGGCTGACCTAAATAGCTGCTAAGGATGGCTGAAATTCGTGGGTTTAATTACCCTATTTTGTAAAATGACCAAAATGCCCTTCCGGGTCACTAATTAGGCCTAAAAACACCCCGAGACCCAAACTAAACCCCCGAGTACACTTTTCTGACTATCTCGACCGTTCCGGACGCGTTGGGGCACTCAAAACCACCATACGGACAACTTATAAAATATTCACTTTTTAATTAACATAATTAGTCCCGACGTGACACGGGCACGTCCCGACTTAAATTTCCGAAATAGTCATTTAATTCGCTTATGACATTCAATATAACCAATATAATATATTACTATGCTCATTAGTAATATTCAACAAGTTTCCCCATAATTACTAACTCTAGTCACGTTAATAATTATAACATAATTAATTTCCGGATTTTTATTAAATAAATCCCCAAATTAAATATAGCATAAAAATATGGGGTATTACACACCTAAGATGTTATCCTCAAAATTAATCTCACCAAATTAATGATGTTAAGGGTCTGAGTCAATCCAAGTATGGCGTCTGACCTCAGACCATGTCACCACTGAGTGATGTTATAAGGGTCTGAGGTCATCACCTAATATGTTATCCTCAAAATTAATCACACCAAATTAATGATGTTAAGGGTCTGAGGCCATCCAAGTATGGTGTCTAACCTCATACCTTGTCACCACTGAGTGATGTTATAAGGGTCTGAGGTCATCACCTAAGATGTTATCCTCACAATTAATCTCACCAAATTAATGATGTCAAGGGTCTGAGGTCATCACCGAAGATGTTATCCTCACAATTAATCTCACCAAATTAATGATGTTAAGGGTCTGAGGTCATCCAAGTGTGGTGTTTGAGCTCAGACCTTGTCACCACTGAGTGATGTTATAAGGGTCTGAGGTCATCACCTAAGATGCTATCCTCAAAATTAATGATGTTAAGGGTATGAGGTCATCCAAGTATGGTGTCTAACCTTAGACCTTATCACCACTGAGTGATGTTATAAGGGTCTGAGGTCATCCAAGTATGGTGTCTGACCTCAGACCTTGTCACCACTGAGTGATGTTATAAGGGTCTGAGGTCATCACCTAAGATGGTATCCTCAAAATTAATCTCACCAAATTAATCATGTTAAGGGTATGAGGTCATCCAAGCATGGTGTCTGACCTCAGACCTTGTCACCACTGAGTGATGTTATAAGGGTCTGAGGTCATCACCTAAGATGTTATCCTCATAATTTTTGTCATTAGAACACAATGAGGCAAGAACCTTCACGAAAACTGATCTTTCATTAATAATCTCTTTATAATAAGATGGTACATTTACATAAATCATTGCAACATAATATGTAATACTTTTTTAGGTGATCAGCATTCCATGGGTTAGCGAAAGGTTCCCCTTCTAGGTTTTCTAGTCGTAGGTGCCAGGCACAACCTCTTCAACAACTTTGTAGGGACCATGCTAATTTGGGTGGAGCTTGTTTATTTTATAGAAGGTCTTCTTCAGTTCTAGGTCTCCCATAGTGTTGGGTCTTGACTTCACCCTCTGATTGTAGAATTTTGCTGCTCTCTACTGGTAAGCTGCTTGTCTGATCTCTATGTCTTCTCTTCTCTCTTCAATCAGATCTAGGTCTAGCCTCCTTTCTTCCCCATTTTTGTCAGGGTCATAAGTTTGAACCCTGTGGGTAGGGAGTCCCACCTCTGTTGGTATGATGGCCTCTGAGCCATGTGCAAGCATGAACGGGGTTTCTCCTATAGGTGTCCTTGTCGTGGTTCTGTAGGACCATAAGACAGCGTAGACCTCTTCAGTCCATCTTCCCTTCGCTTCTTCTAACCTCTTCTTGATTCCATCGAGGATTGTTCTGGTCATCACCTCGATCTGACCGTTTACCTGAAGTCGGCCAGGAGATGAGAAGAACTGCTTTATCCCAACTCTTACGCAATACTTCTATAAAGAGGAGTTCTTGAACTGGGTCCCATTGTTCGATATGAGAGTGTTTGGGAGGTCGTGTCTGCATATGATGTTCCTCTAAATAAATTCGAAGGTCTTCTGCTCTATGATCGTTATCATCGGCTCTGCCTGCACCCACTTTGAGAAGTAACCAATGGCAACTATCGGGAACCGATAACTATTGGAAGCTCTTGGTAGAGGTTCCCCTAAGTCAATCCCCCATACTGAAAATGGCCATGGAGAGGTGATTGACATTATAGGTTGATGAGGTTGATGTGGAATAGTGGCAAATCTCTGACATTTATCACACCTCTTTACGTAAGCTGCAGCATCTTTGGCCAAGGTTGGCCACCAGTATCCCTATGTAATGATTCTCTTGTCCAAAGGTTTTCCTCCTATGTGATTGGACCAAGAACCCTCATGAAATTCCTGTAAGACCCGAGGAACTTCGGTGGGATGCACACATCTGAGGAGAGGTAACAGAAATCCCTTCTTATACAGGACGTCTCCTACTATCGAGAACTTGGAAGCCCTATATCTCAATTTCCTCCTCTCTAACTTGGATTCGGGTAGCTCTCCCTCTCTAATATACCTGACGAGGGGGTCCATCCACGAGTCTCCTATGTTTAAATTAAGACAAGGGTTACATACCTCTTCCTCCTTAATGGTCGCTTTTCCTAAGACCTTGACCGGAATTGTCCTTCTAACATCTGTCTTCGTCGCCGAGGCCAGCCTTGCCAATGCGTCTGCGTGGATGTTACTTTGTCGAGGTATTCTCTTCAGTTTTGTCTCTTCGAAATATTCTAACATCATTCTCACCTTCTTTAGATACATGGCCATCCTTTCATCTTTGTGCTCATAGACTCTAAATACTTGATTGATAACCAACCTTGAGTCGCTATGAAGTATGAGTCATTTTATACCCATAGTCTTTGCCAACGAGAGACCTGCTATCATAGCTTCATATTCCGACTCGTTTTAGGATGCTTTGAAGCTAAACCTCAATGCGTATTCAATGTTGGTACCATCTGGGGCTTAAAGTATCAACCCTACACCACTTCCACTGTCGTAAGAGGAACCATCAATGAAGATATTACAAATGTTTATATTCGATGATAAAACCCCCTCTGACATGACTCCCTGCCTGAAGAGATACCGGTCCTCCTCGTTCTCCGCTACTCTGTTCCTGATCTTTTTGCTTCTGGCCTCTTACTGATCTCGGGAGACGTTGGGTGTCATCTCTTCCTGGTCCTGTAAGACACTTTTGTTTGATACTTCAGAACCCTTTAGGTCATTCTTGGTCTCGACCTCTTACCAAGTGAATTCAACAACAAAGTTCGTGAGGGCCTGCCCCTTGATGTCTGTCCTAGGTTGGTAGGTAAGGTCATACTCCCCCAACTCAATGGCCCAAGTCATTAAACTTCCAGATTTCTCAGGTTTATGCAGGACCTGCCTTAGTGGTTAGTCGGTAAGGACAATCATGGAGTGGGTTTGGAAGTACGGCTTCATCTTCCTTGAAGCATGAATCAGGGCGTAGGCCAGCTTTTCCATACGAGGGTAGTTTTGTTCAGACCCTTGAAGGGCTTTACTGTTGAAATACACAGGCCTTTGGATTCAAACATCTTCCCGCACTATGGCTGCACTGACAGCCGATTCAGAGACTTTTAGATACACATATAACTTCTCTCCTACTATGGGCCGAGACATTAGCAAGGGTGACGCAAGTTAATACTTGAGTTGGTTGAATGCTTCTTCTCACTCTTCATCCCACTGGAAGGCCTTTCTAAGCACTTTAAAGAACGGAAGACACTTGTCCGTTGCCCTGGAAACAAATCTGTTAAGTGTAGCCACTCTCCCCATGAGTCTTTGGACGTCTTTGATACTCCTCGGTGTCTTCATATCAAGCAACGCCTTAATTTTCTCAGGGTTTGCTTCAATTCCTCTTTGATTGACAACGAATCCCAAAAACTTCCCAGCTACTACCCCGAAGACACACTTCGCTGGGTTGAGCTTCATCCTGTATAAGTCCATAGTATTGAAGGTCTTTTAGAGGTCTGCCACATGAGTGCAAGCTTTTAAGATCTTCGTTAGCATATCGTCTACATACACCTCCATAGTCTTGCCTATTTAATCTTCGAACATCCTATTCATAAGACGTTTGTATATTGCCCCTGAATTCTTCAGGCCGAAGGGCATCACTTTGTAACAGTACGTCCCTTTATCAGTAATGAAGGTTGTCTTCTTTGAGTCTTTTGCGTCTATGAAGATTTGGTTATAGCCTGAATACGCGTCTATGAATCTCATGATCTCATGTCCTGAAGTAGCATCCACCATTTGATCTATCTGAGGTAAGGGATAGCTGTCTTTTGGATAAAACCTGTTCAGATCCGTGAAATCAACACACATCTTCCACTTCCCATTGGCTTTGGGCACGATGACTGCATTCGATAACCACTTAAGATATATGACTTCTCTTATTAACTTAGCCTCATCCAATTTTTTGACCTCTTCCCGGATGACTTCATACTTTTCTCAGGAGTAAACTCTTCGTCTCTATTTGATAGGCCTGGCATCTTTGGTCACGTTGAGCTTGTGACTCGTAACCTCAGGGTTGATGCCGGGAATGTTTGCGTGACTCCAAGCGAAGACACTATGCCTCCTCCTGAGGAAGTTTATCATCTCTTCCTTAATTTCTGTCTTCAGGGCTTTGCCGACCTGGATGGTTTTTTCTGCGTCATCCTCATTGAGGACGTTGGATTCTACCTCTTTCGTGGCCTCTCCATTCTTCAACTTTATGTCATCTCTTGGGTCAAGTGTATCAATGCTATAAGTGGTGGTTGCCCTCTTATGGGCCTCTCTCTCTTCTGTCGAGTTAAAGTAACATTCTCCCACTATGGTCTGGTCACCTTTCACTTCCCCTACCCCATAGGGGGTCGGGAATTTTAGCATTCAGTGGACCGTCGATGGTACAACTTCAAACTCCTTAAGGGCCACTCTTCCTATGGTGAGGTTTTAGGCCGAGAAGACGTTCTCGTCCATTATGAAAAAATTTATCTTAAAGGTCAACCTTTTAGGCCACTCATCACCCATCCGTACGTCCATCTCATACATGCCCAATGGGTGGACCTTTTCGCCACTGAAGTCCATCAAGGGGTGATGATAGGGTACCGGCCTAGCACTGCTAAGACCTAGGCTCTTGAAGCAAGGCTAAAACATCACGTCTGCTGAGCTCCCCCCGTCTACAAGGATCCTCTGCACCTCGCACCCATGCACCCTTATTGTTATTACCAAAGGGTCATCATGGGGGGATAAGATAACTTTAAAGTCGAGTCTGGAGAACCCAACTATAAGGGTGTCTATGTCTACCTTCTTTCTCTTCTGCATTGAATCGGAAGACGTTAGGTTTATAACTTCAAGCTTGGCCACTGACTTGGCCTCTTCCACGCGAGACTTTCTGTCAGCTACATCAGAGCCACCTCCCGCGAGTCCTTCGCATATGGTGTCAACACCAAAGGATATCATGCCAACCCTCTTCACCGAGGTGTTGTCATCTTTCGACGGAAGGTTCGGTTTGTCTTCATCATCACCTTCTGAATCATTGTCTCTTCTGGCTGGGGCATTGTCATGACATCTGGGGTTTCTCCTCTTCTTAGGGTCATCTCTTCCGCCTTTAGGAGCCTTACCATCCACATACTTCGTCAACTTTCCGAACTTTAACATCTTTTCGATCTCATCCTTCAAGGCAAAGCATCTATCTGTAACGTGGCCATGGTCCTGGTGGAACTCACACCATAAGTTTTTGTTCCTCTTATGCGATGGTGCCTTTAGTTTCTCTGGCCATCTTAGAGTCCTGTCATTCTTGATCTCATTGAGGATATGCTCACAGCTCACATTTAGAGGAGTATAGTGAGTGAACTTGTCATCAGCTGACCTCTTTTTTCCATCTTTCTTTCTTTGGAACTTCCCGCCACTACCGCGGTTCTCATCCTTATACTTGGCGGCCATTGCCTCTTTGGGATTCATGAATTTCCTCGCAGTTGCCAGTAGTTCGGCCATGGATCTGGGAGGGTCTTCCGTAAGTTTCCACAACAACTTCCCTTTTTGAAGACCTCCTGTGAGGGCGGTCATGGATATATTCTCTTCGTAATCTTCAACCTCTAGTTTCTCTTTGTTGAACCTGGTGATGTAGTCTCTTAGGATCTCATCCTTGCCTTGCTTAACATACAGTAGATGAGTGGTCTTCTTTTGAGGTCTTACCCCAAAGAAAAAGTTGTGAATGAATCGTTCATCCAAGCCCTTGAAATTCTCAATTGAATTCTTCGGAAGAGAAGTAAACCAGCTGTGTGCTGCTCCCGTCAAGGTCCCAAAGAAGGCTCTACACTTCATCTCATCAGGTATTGAGTAGATGTCTGCCACCGACTGATATATCTTAATGTGATGTATAGGGTTGGTTCTACCATCATACTTGGGAGACACCACCGGAGGTTTGTACTTAGCAGGGGTCGAGAAACTCACTATCTTAGCCACGAATGGAGAGCCTTCTGAGTAACCCCTTTGCAATGGGTCCCTACTTTTGATGATGTCTCCTATCTTCTCCTCAAGACATTGGATATAGTCATTCCATGGTCTCCTACCATCGGCCTGGCCGAGGTTATCCCCATCCACCTCCAAGGGATGGACTGAGGGTTCCCCAGCCACAGCACAACCTCAGCTGTTGACCTCTTCTAGGTCTCTTCCCCTTCCCGCATGGGGTCGGACTTGGTCAAGACGACCTTGTATGTCTCCTCTTTGCGAGTCAGCTGCACTTCTTGACCTTGATAACCTCTGTCTTAGGTCATTCATTGGGACCAACCTCTCAAACGCTGACCCTCTGCTCAATCGATTTAAAGCTCCTCTTTATTGGGGCTCTTCACCTCTTCGGCCGACCCAACCTCCGCTCTGATGAAGAGGGCATACTGTATTATTCGACACCTCATACGGCTCCCAACAGTCTTTCGGGACCTCTTTCACCTCTAGATCATCATACATGTCCTCCGGTCCAGGGTTTCCTTGCCTCCCCAGGCATAGATTCCTAGGGTTAGCAATGTCCCTCCTCTGCTGGGGTGCAGGTTGGTCCTTCATTCATGCCTAGGGTGGTCCCCTGGCATCAGGATGTGGCTGGACAGCCGCTGAAGTGATCATATCTTGTGAGACTCTAGGTGGCCTCATCATTGTTTGGCTGAGCTATGCAAACTGCTCCTGCATAGCTTATTGCGTTGCAGCCAAAGACCTCAAGGCTGAAACTACCTCTGCCATTTCGGACTGAGGCGGTGCCTGGCTGGAACTGGGCCCTCCCCCACAGGCGGCGGAAGAGGCGGTGGTAACTTCGGTTCCATATGTTAACAATAAAGATCGTGAGTAGCAGGTGAGCTTAATACCTTAAAGGACCTCTTTCGATGGTGAAACAGCTCCACACAAGGGGTGGTGCCTGGTTCACCTCCAGATTCCCCGGTGAGGTTAAGCTGAAGAAGAGGAAGAGATAGCTTCTTGTTCCCACAGACGGTGCCAAAATGATGATGCTGGAAACTGCACCACCCTTCAAGGTGTTTGTAAGCTCAATTCAATGTTAACAATGGCAGTATAAAGTCATATACACATATAGAAGAATGAGGTTAGGAGATGGGGATTCACACCGGAATATAAGTGGTTCAGCCAATCTGGCCTACATCTACTGTGAAAGTGTATGATATGTATCACTGTATGAGGGCTCTAATGGTCATGGATACAATCTCTCAAGCTATCTCTCTCTCTCTTGTGTATTTGAACAGAGTTTCAACTAGGGTTGCTTATTTCGGATCCTTTGCAAGGTAGGGGATGACCTCTATATATAGTACCTGGGGGGGTGTAATGTACCCCCCCATGTATGCAATAAGTATGTGTGTGTTGATCTAGCCAATATGAAGAAGACATCTGTCACTGTCACATGTAGAGAATGATGATGAAATATTCTCCCCACGTGTGGGGAATGATTTGTTATAACTGACTTGTGTCCACGTGTCCTTATCCAAATGTCAATAGGTGCTCGGCCGTCGTGCTTGGTCATGACCTCGGCCTGGGAGAAGCCGAGGTTAATAAAGTCTAGTTGCTCGTTCAATCCGAGATGGACCATGAAGGTCTCGACTTAAGTTAAGCCGAGACAAGGGATTGGGGTCGGCCAGGGCCGAGGTTGAGCTGGCATGTGCTTGGAACATCGACGAATTTCTTGATGAGGCTGACCTTGGTAGAAGTATGGCTTCCTGGGACCTCGACCAACTCCAGGCCGAGGTTGCCATCACCAGGTGAACTGAAGTTTCACTGACCCTTATGATACATGCAGTGCCCCCCATGATGAGGTTGGTGGTGGTGTCGGCCTGGGCCGACCTTGCTATGGCCGAGAGCTGTTGTCACGGTCCCAGAGCATTTCCCACCACGGCAATGTCTTGGACGAGGCTCTAGTTTCTGGGCCGAGGTGACACTTGGGGCATATCAATTATATATCCAATTTATCTTTAGGTTAACTTCCTATATCATTCGTGCATTAACCTATAAAAACTAACCCTCGGGTAAGCCCAATTATCCTATTTTAACCTAGGACATTAGTCTACCCAAAACAACCCTCTAGGACTCTTAATTACTTCCCAAAGGAAAGTTCCTAAGCTCCTATCATACAAATAAAGAAGCTAGAAGAAACTAAGGAAAATAAAAGTGAAAAATAGGGGACCGGTCAACTGGTCAGGGGACCGCGGTCGACCGCCCCTTAAGGATTTGGCTTACCAAAGAAGGCAGTAAGCTCGTTTTGGCATGACCGGTTGACCGGTCCTGAGATCGAGGTCGACCGCGCCTATCAGGTCCTCCAAATTCCTTTTTCTTCAAAGCCAAATCTGAAACCTACACCCTTTATTCTTACAATTCCTTTACTCTAATCGCCCCACAACCTAAACCCTACAATTATACACCATTTATAACCAATATTATCTCCTCAAATCAAATTAAAACTAAGATTTAGGGATTAAACACCAAAACTACCCAAAACCCATAAACGGTTTATATCTCCCAAAAACTAACTATACATGCAATTTATCACATTAAATCAATATCTAGCAAGTAAGAAACTTGCCTCGAGGTTCGTAGTCTCTGATCCTCCTCTGATAGTAACGGATCTCAGCCCAAATCTCTATTTTCTCTCTTTTCTCCATTTCTCTCTCTTCTCTCCCTCTCTCCTTTGGCTTTTCTCACAAATGAAGAAAGAAAAAGGGGCGGGGGGACTTATATGGGTCATAAAGAACAATTCCCCCTCTTTTAATTACTAATACACCATTAAAATGACTCGTAACCACATAATTGAGTCATAACACCCCAAAAGTGCCCGAAACTCAAAAATACAACGTGGCACTTATTTCGACTATCTCGACTATTCTAAAAACAACCGCACCCCCTATTTTGGCATTCGGGATAACTTGAACAAATTTTGTGTTGTATATTCATTTTATTTCATTAATTATACTCCAAATTAAATATGAGTCATAACCGTCGTTTTACATATAACGACGTAATAGTACACAACATGATGCTATTTACCTTGTCATACGGTAAATAGACAAAACATAGTAAATATTATCCCTTAATATTACAAGAAATAATATTTACGCCAACTTCCCCTATTTTATAAAATTAACCTATCGGGCAAAATAATATAAAATAGTCGCCCAAAAACCTAGGTTGTTACATACTCCCCCCCCCCCCCCCCCCCCCCCCCCCCCCTCCCTAGAGGGGAATTTTGCCCCCAAAATTCAGGCACAATGTAACCATATAAAGTTATACTATACTAAACTATCGTTCTATCATTCTTAGCAAACCCCTTAGCAATACGACGTCCATATTGGACTCGAACTAAGATCATCACTATTTGATCTCAGTGAATATTCTCCTTGCTCTAATCATAGTACCTAACCATCCCTCATGATCTATCGATCCTACCTTTCTTTTTCGGAAGGAGATACCTACACATCTCGGCACAAATAGCCTTTCTTCCCGAATCACATTATACCCTTGCTAGGGAATAACTATGCTAACATATAATAGCTCACCCCAGTACTGCTAACTTCTATTCGCGTTGGCATAGCCCTTAAAAGTATACGGCTCAATGAGCCCAATCATCAAAGAAATATCGTCGGACCATTCTAAGCCCAAAGAATATCTGTTGTCCGCTGGTTCCATCCAACGAGCAGGCGAATTACTCAACCGACTACACCAGGCCACACACACTACACCATATTTATAAGAAATGATCCGAACTACTGTACAGAAATTCAATCCCATCAAAGTTACTACTCCCATTCGCATTTCTATAGCAAAAAGTAAATAACCAATTGATAGTCCTTTACGAACTCCAAATTGTCGCTCGTGAAAAGACTAGTTTTCTGCCGAGGAAGTAGTGCCTCTATTCCTTTAAGGCGAATACTGCCGCTACGAACTCTAAATCAAGCGGGGGATAATACTTCTCATAAAATTTAAATCTATGAGACGCATAAACAATGGGTATATGCCTCCAAACTAATACTTCTCGTTCCTGGCTAATACTCGTTCGTTAAAATTCACTTTCGACCGTAACACATGAGTACAGGAGTAAAAGTCAACATATACTTCAACTCCTCAAAAGATAGGTTACCGACGTAATGCTCTATCTAGAAAATGCCCCACCATCTATGGCCTATCGTTTCGAATCACTTAAGATCCTATACTCCTTCGTTCTAGGGACCGAATCCCACTTAGAGTTAACCCACAAACCTATTGTGGTCAACTCCCTACCACCTTCTTAAAATAATACTAATTGCTTTAAGGGAATTACGTCCTAAAAATCCCAAAGTCAATCTATCTATCCTAATCTAGGCGTATAAGTATTCTCCTAATTATATCCCTTGTGTCCAGGCCCTTTCTCAACTTTCGACATTCGCTCGGGTTCATGCGTGGGACGTCTCGCCGATGCGAAATCTAAATAAGGAACCCTCCCGTTACACTACTACCTCGCATCGTCGGTCGTCGAGAAGTAACGATATAGGACACATGATCGGGATCGCTAAGGATATAACTAGTAAACCTACTAATACACTTCTACTTCCAAGTCCTACCTTATCAATTGACTGAAAATTTTAACTAACCTGGCCTTTACTTTCCGTAAAATGCCACCAATGCTCTATCTCAATATATATATATATACATACATCTTTTTTTTAAATGGCCTTATCATTAAGGCAAAATCATAAGTCTCTATCCGACTTCATATCTTAGTCTTCCCCACATCGATTAGAGGAAAAACTATCACAGTGCTCATATATCGCACATCAACTTAGCCTTCTAATCGCTCAATTACGTGATTCTTGGCTACCTTCCAACCCATCATTAGCCAACAAAAAGAAAAATGAGAAAGAAAAGAAAATGCACATCTCTCCACTTACAACGTCATTAAGGTTCATGGGCGGAGTGTCTCGCAAAGCGAAATCCAAACAAGGAACCCCTCCGACACAATCCCCTTTACTTGCTGGTCGTGGAGATAAGGCAATAGCATACACAAGCAAAACAAGCAAGCAATTACTAAAACAAAACAAGCAAAGTGAAACAAAATAAAAAATAAAAATAAAGGAAACTATCTACATACCGTAAACCACCTCTATAAAGTCTCAACCTATATCCAGGAGAGATATTATAGAACAACTAGTCCTTCTATAGAACTAGGAATAGGATAGACTCGCGATTTATTATCTTGCCATCACACCAACTCAAACCAAGAATATCTCTACTCGTATATTACATATAATACAAGTAGCACATACCACACATATCCGCACTCGCCCCATAATGAGTGAAAGAAAAATATAAAACTTCCCTTTCATGGAAGCCATATAAATACATTCACTATAATAATATCCATAATACCACATGATCGATACTCACACCCGAATCTAGGGTAAATATATACTACTCCATCTTATCATAAGGAAATCCTCCACCCTCAACCACGGTGGAAATTCATGCCAACATACTTGCAAATCCCTTGGCTACCATTAATGGTTCCTAGACACGTTATGCTAGTCTCATTCGAAATAAACTACTTCCATCTCTAGCTATCCTAGTGATCAATCGCGTAGTTCCCCTTAACTCCTTTATAAAAGAGAATCTACTACCAGCCTCCCCGGCCTTAGTTCAATGAGTCTTCCCCGGGTGGAGGTCCACCGATGGGGTCCCATGAACACTACTTCTCCAAAAGTGTTAGCAACACTTACTTGTGAGCCCATCGTTTCCATTGAAAGTCTCTCTCTCTCTTCCTTGTATCAACCTTATTTCGGTGCATAGTTTCCTTAACCGTAGCACCCTCCATTCACTGTCAGCCTCTAACCAAACCTTGCGTGAATACTTGAGAATCTACCTTCTCATCATTCGTGACATCCTAGAGAAACTCGTTATTGAAAATATCTAACGGGTTTATCTATGGGCAAAACCTCCCATTCCACTGAAATATGACGACTACCATTCTCGCCACTTCAATCTCACTCCTACTGGTGAAAGACTTTCCTTCAATCTTCACACCAGAGCACCTCTATACCTCACTCTAGGCCAAACTCTTGGGCCGTATACTACCACCAAATGAGGTTACACCTCCTCTATCCAACCGAACATCAACATGCGGTCTTCGTCAAGGACATCTCATCTTTAAATTAATGTCGCTTGGAGTCCAAAGCTTAGCACCACTCCCTACTTGCAGCGGTACTTTAAAAAAAAACTATTTCTACTTTACCTAGTAGTCGCGGTAGCAATATTAGAATAATGCTACAAGAGAGCGACCTTCAAACGGTCGTTATCCCCGACTACAACCTACAGTTATTAGTAATCTCACCTCGTGACATCTTCACAATGGCCTTCTTTGATGCCCATCATCTTACGACTTACTAGTCTCACACGAACGCGCGAAGGATCTTCTGGATTCTCATAACCTAGGAGAAGAACGAAATCTCACAAGAGAAATTAATGATCTTAATCCTAAGGCTCTATATCAAATCAAAAGAAACGCAAAAGACACAATACATCTGTACGGATTCCTAAGGACTCTAGAACCTAATGCTCTGATACCATCTATGACAACCCGCCTACTAAAATAATTGGTGACCATCCCAATACACTAATAATCACAGGAATCATAAATGGTCCATTCTCAGCATCACTGTCGATTAAAATAATAGTACGAGAAAACCACCAATCATTTTAGAAAATAAATTTTCAATTTAAAAGAATTTGCAAGTAAAATAAAAACACTTAGACAATCCCATTTGTAAAAACGGTGGATATCAAAAATCAAAGAATAAAGAGTGTCAATATAATAAATAATCACCGAATAAGATGTCGGTGAACAAACCAATACAAATAATTACACTGAGTATTACATTTCAATATTTGTAATATAATAAATGAGTGGAACACTGGGGAAACACGCCCGAATAATTAAACTGAACATAACTAGAGTGTAATAGATAGAGGCGTCTAAAACAAATAACCTACAACATCCACAATGTGTTGTAGCTTCATGACAACCAGAATGGAAATGTAAATACGGGTGTCCATGCAGTAGAGCACATGTACGGCAAAAAGTATATGCAGAAACAAAGAAATATAAACGGGTCAGGGCCCGGTTTGATATGATTCCCATGTGACTAAAATGCATGACAGTTAAGTGCGTATTTCTCTCGCAATTAACAATAATATTTCTCACCTCTCAGTCTAAAAGCAACCTAGCGCACTATCATGAGATGCCCTAGTTAACCCAAGTACTAAGGGCTAACTTCTCCCCAGTCTCGACATTATGCCCTATTCGTGTGTGGGGTGCCTCGCAAAGAAAAATCCAAATAAGGAACCCCCCCGATACACTACTACTTAGGCAAGGTTGATCGTTGAGATCCATTTTAGCCTCAGCACATAATCAATATATATGTATGTGTGTGCATATGATCTACAGCTACTCAAGAAAACTTAATTTATTCCATTCACCATCTAAAAGAAGAATTCCTAATTCTTTCTTTAGGAATACATATAAATGGTACAACATTTTATCAAATGTTTACCAAGTTAATCTCATAACTCTACATGCACCATTACTATTTCTTTCTTAGGAATATACATAAATGGTACTTCATTTTATCATATGTTTACCAACTAATCTCATTTATACAATTTCTTTACCAATTTTATTTCCTTTCTTCCATCCAGGAAGAATATATTTTTAAAGCTAGTTTTATTAACATAAAAATGCTTTAACATTTTTCATAAAATCCCACTACCTTTCTTCCATCCAGGAAGTGTAAATCAAAAGTAATTTTTATTAGCAGAAAAATCCCAAACATGAAATCCCCAAATTATAATGTAGAATAAATCCTAACATATTAATTACTTCACACATTCTTTAATAAGAATAGGAAAAATGCACATAATCAAATGCAAATTAAACCACTTGCTTTAGGGTTGTAGAATCAAGTCCTTTGATGAAGATGATGGGTTGGATTCAAGACTCTCCTTTTGTTCTTTAAGTAATCTCCAAAAATCTCTGAATTCTCTTCTAATTGTTTTCCTCTAAGTCTCTCCCCAATTTTGGTCTTCTAAAATGAATTCAAGTTGCCTTACCCTCTCACAATTAGGGTTATTAACTCTAATCCCCTTTTTGGACTTACGGGCCTTTTAAGAAGGGCCCAAATACTTAATTGGGTGCTCAAATGTGTCTAGAAAAGTCCCGAAATCCAATATATATATATATATATATGGCCACTCATTTCTGACTATTTAAACCCTACCGGACTCAATCGTGCGCTCCAAATCGCCATCCGCATGATTATTTTTAAAAGTTAACTTTTACTCATTAACTAATTTAAATTCACTCACTTTTGAATAACACAATAAATTAATAATCATAAATTTTACGACACGGGTAATTTAACAATACCGAATTAATTAATTAAATTAAAAAGCCCAAAAACTACGAGGTGTTACATACTTTCACCCTTACAAGGGAATTTCGTCCCCAAAATTCGGACGTACGTGTTGTAAATAGCTCTGGATACAACTCCCTCATGTCCTCCTCACGCTCCCAAGTGGACTCGTTGGCACTATGATGACCCCACTGAACACGGACAAGCATTACAACTTTAGATCGTAACTTGCGCTCACTGCGTCTAAGATAGATACCGGTCTCTCCTCATAAGAATTATCGAGCTGCAAGTCTATCTCCTCAAGTGGGACGTGCCAAAACGCCCTCGAACTCCACTTATATTTCTTTAGTGACGCTCTATGAAACACATCGTGGATATGCTGAAGGTGATCAGGCAAACCCAAACGGTACGCTACCGGTTCGGCTCTCTCAATGATGGGAAATGATGGGCCCACATACCTTGGCGCTAATTTCCCCTTTTTTCCAAATCTCGTCACCTCTTTCATAGGAAATACCCGAACTAAAACCTGATCCCTAATCTCTAACTCCACATGTCTTCTATTTGCATCCGACTAACTCTTTTGTTTATTTTGGGCTATGCGAATACGCACCCGAATTAACTCAATCTTAGAAGACGTGTCCGGAATCATCTCCGGCCCCAATAGTTTTGTGTCCCCCACCTCGAACCAACAAGATGGTGAGAGATAAGGTCCCTCATACAATGCCTAAAATGGGGCAATGCCAATAATGAATTAGTACGAGTTGTTATACGCAAACTCTATCAATGGAAGTTACTGCTCCCAACCTCCCCCAAAGTCACGGATACACATCTGTAGCATGTCTTCGAGCATTTTATTCACCTTATCCATTTCCCATCCATATGGTTGATAGGAGGTGCTCAACCTCAACTCGGTGCCCATATCCTCCTGGAGGCTCTGCCAAAAATGAGACACGAAAATCTTGTCCCTGTCGGACACTATATTGATCAGGACTCCATATAACCTGACTATCTCCGCTATAAACAGTCTCGCATACTCTATAGTCTCAAATTCTGTATGAACCGAAAAAAGTGGTCCACCTTGGTCAACCGATCTACAAAGACCCATGTAGAATCGTGACACCTTTGTGGAATAGGTAACCTCATAATGATATCCATGGAGATGCTCTCCCACATCCATATCGGGATCTCAAGCGACTGCAACATCCCCGATGGTCTCAGGTGATCCACCTTAACAAGCTGACACATAGCACACTTCGAGACGAACTACACAATGTCTCGTTTCATCCCCATCCACCAGTATTGCCTCCTCATATCTTGGTACATTTTGTCCCCACCGAGACGTACCGCAAACCTAGAGGCGCGTGCTTCCTTCAAAAAGACATATCTCAAGTCCTCTTCCTCCGGCACGACGAACCTCCCATTAAAGCGTATCCCACCTTCGGAGCTAATGGAGTAGGACTCCACACCCTCTTCTAGCAATTGTTTCACCCTATCATGGAAAAAAGGATCCTCTTCCTGAGTCTCACCACCCGCATAACAATCTCGGGCATAAATAATAGAACCGTCATACATGCCCTGAAAATCTCTTCGTTGTGCCGAAATTCCCTCCATTTTGTCTTCCAAATTGCTGCCATGTCCTCCTTGGGTCACCGGCAAAATGCATCTGCCACTACATTGGCCTTACCAAGATGATACCGATATCAAACTAGTATTCATAAACGAAATTCACACACCTCCTTTGCCTAATGTCAAGTCCTTTTGAGTGAACAAATACTGGAGTGATTTGTGATCCGTTAATAAAGTGAACCTCTCTCCAAAACGTTAATGACACCATATCCTCAAGGCAAAAATGATCGCGGTCAACTCAAGATCACGAGTGGGGTAATTCCTCTCGTGGGGATTTAGCTTTCGGGATGCATAAGTTATAAACTGCTCTTCTTGCGGTAGCACACCTCCGAGTCCCTACAAGGATGTATCAGTTTCAACTCGATAATCCAATCCTGCCCTCGATAATGACAATATACAGGGGCTGATGTTATCATGTCCTTTAACTCGTCGAATGCCTACTGACACGAATCGATCCATACAAAGGGCACCCTTTTACGAGTCAATGTTGTTAACGGTCCGAAAATCTTGGACAACGCCCTGATGAAATGACAGTAGTACCCAACTAATCCTAAAAAGATCCTAATCTCAATCGGTGTCGTGGGCTATCCCCACTCCCTCCCTGATGATACCTTTCTTGGATCCACGACAATACCCTACTCCAAAATAATATGTCCAAGGAATTTCACCTCCCAAAGACAAAACCCACATTTCTCAAAATTGGCGTATAGCTAATGATCCCAAAACGTCTACAAGACCATACGGAGATGCTCGGCATGCTCCTTCTCCGTACATGAATACACCAAAATGTCATCTATTAACACTATTACAAATTGATCGAGAAAATCTCCAAAAATTCTATTCATAAGGTCCATAAATACCTCCGGTGCATTGGTGAGACCGAATGGCATCACCCGAAACTCATAAGAACCATACCGCGATTGAAAAGCATTTTTTGGGACGTCTTACCTTGAATTCGCAATTGATAGTACCCCGATCGTAACTAAATTTTGGAGAAACAAGCCACCCCTCACAGAAGGTTGAAAAGATCATCAATCCTAGGTAGTGGATACTTGTTTCTGATTGTAACCTTATTCAACTCCCGATAATCAACACATAAGCGGAGTGAGTCGTCTCCCTTCTTCCCAAATGACGTAGGAGCACCCCATGGCGATGCGCTCCATCGAATAAATCCTTGTCCAAGAGTTACTGAATTTGTTCCCTCAATTCATGCATCTTTAAAGGGACAATGGGGTAAGGTGCTCGGGCTATCTACCTAGTACCCGACACTAGATTAATGACGAACTCAATCTCCCGACTAAGTGGAAACCCCGTTATATTCTAGAATACATCCTCAAAGTCCCTCATAACCGGGATCGAGTGTATCGGGATCACCAACTCCTGCGATGTCTCCTCCTCCAGGTAATATAAGTGAGTGCAAGATCCTCCTTCAGTAAGGGGCATCACCACTAAAAACATCTCCTTCCCTGAGATAACGAAAGCTATGGGTCTCTCATAACAATCAACTATCGCCCTATAAGTGACTAACCAATCACTGCCCAAGATAACATCGTAACCCTCCAAATTTAATGCCCAGAGGTCGGCCACAAAACTCAGTCCTCCAATCACAATGTCTACCCCCTACAAATCGAGTGAATGAGCGATCCACCCCCTATCAGTGACTCCACACACATGAGTAGACTACCAATCATATCGATTAACCCAACAACTCTAGCAAAATGGGTCCTAAAAATGAATGTGATGCACCAACATCAAAAAGGATTCTACCATCATGTACATGGATAGGAAATGTTCCCTCTACTATCGATGGTGCTGGCGGTTCTAAGGGAATCAGAACATCTCGGACGTTGTACACACGTTTGTACTATAACTGTCCCAACTGCTGCGAAATTTGGGGAGCTAGTGCTACTGAAGGTCCCTACACCTAATGGGCCTTTAGGGCACCCTGCTACTAGCCCCTATCTTTCTATGGGAAGTTCCTCCTGAAGTGGCCCAACTGACTACAAATGAAACAACATTTTTGACCATCTCCCTGATATCGGCCCTGTTGGCCATGATGTTCCTGTTCTTAAGGTTGGCCCTGATGGCCCTGGTGAGGCTGTCCCAACTTTTGGCCCTGATGGCCACCCCCATTGTTCCCCTGGATGCCCTGGGGAACCAGCTACTGACTCGGGCCCTGTTGGCCCTGTATAAACCCTTGTCCTCCAAATCGGAATCTCTTGGCAGTATTCCTCTGATTGGTATTCTGAGCCTGCCGTGCATTACTAGAAGAACCCCAATTATCCTTACCCTACTATCTCCACTCACCAGTCATCTTGCTTCTCTTGAGATAGAAGCGATGATCCTAACAATAACGCAAGGCATCATTAACCACGTCAATGTAAGTCACCAAAGATGGATTTCCAATCAGATGTTGCCTGATGCTCCAGACCAACCCATCCACAAACAAAGTTTTCTTTCTCTCTTCACTGCTCATCGTACTCAGCGACAGTTCGATCTCCCTGAACCACCTCCCTAAACCTCCTCCTCATCTCAGTCTTAATGGCTATAGGAAAATACTTTTGGTGGAGCGGCGCCCAAAACTCTGTGATTGTCATAGAATCTCTCTCGGCAATAGTCATCTTGGACTCCCACCACTGCAAGGTGGCTCCTTTCAACCAAAATTTCGCAAGCATCTGTATCTGCACCTTCCTATAATCCACCATACATAAGTGCTTCAACATATATCTCTTCCACTGGTAGGCCATAATCACATTCTCACTACCCTCAAACTCTGGGGGATGGCCCTTCTGAAAGGCCTCTCGAACTCGCTGCCACTCAGATGACCCTGGATCGGCCTACCCTACTAGAGCCATCTCTTTTTGTGGCTAAGGCTGAGGAAAGTGGGATGCCATCGCTGCCATGGTGATATTGACCGCCTCGACCACGATTATCGCTACCTGCTCAATTGATACAAAGCCCTATGGGGCCTAAGGCTTCTTAACATCAGGATCCTAAGGAGCCTCACCCTCTCTCCTTGGGCTCTCCCTCTCTTAGGTGGCATCTGAAATGTAGAACGACTTGTATTAGGTCATCATTAATACAAATCTTAATATAACAGAAGAGCGATAACTCATAAACATAAAGATGAGTCAACACTCCTAACAATAGGGCTCTATGCCAAAGAACGTAATGTAGAAACTAAAGCAAGCCATACAAATCCTATGGACACTAGAACCTGATGATCTTAAGATTGATCGACCTTTATAAAATTAAATCAAGATTTACATATGGTCATTCTTAACATCACTGTCGTAACATTATTAATTACTAACCACCTAATATGTAATTAAGCTGATACCAAATTTTATCTTATGACTTAGCAACTAACAATTATAATAAGAATCCAAAATAAGAAACACAATAAGATAATCTAGTCAAGACACAAATCTACAAAAAGTTTTAGTTGAATAACATCAACTATACAAGCAAATTAACAAGTCCAAAGTATGTGAAGAGTGTTTGATACATGCCAAACCAAAAAGTACCAAGTATAAGCTAAGGGAAACAAGCCCAAAAGTACAACTAGAATATACCTGTCTACAGGAGAATTAGATAGGCATCCAAAGCAAATACCTAGAGCACCCACATATACTGCAGCTGATACCCTGTAAGAAGATCAGGCCTGGCGCCTCTATGGTAGGGCACCTAAAAGGTTTTGAAAAGATTTTTAATGCAAGCGTTAGAACCCAAAACATTTGAAAAATATTTAACAAGTGAATTTAAATGCAGGTTATTCAAATGCATGAATGCTCTTCATATTGAAGTTAGTGCCTCACACTCTCTTGAGGACACCTCATAACTCCACTAATGTGCACACCTAATGTAACTACATATGACCCATCTAGCTACCTACCCCATAGCTAGTCTTGTCACATATATCCTACTATTTCCCACTACTATATCCCTGTGACACCCCGCCTAATTAAATACCATTTGATCATTCCTTTATTATATTAAATCAATGTGTCCGGTTGGTTCATTCTTAGCATCACTGTCGTAAAACAATTTTCTTTATTAATAACCTAATAAATAATTAAGCTAATTGCCGAAACATTTAATTTTATTTATTAAACTCCATCGTTGAAATCATATATGCATAAACCGATTTATGAATATTGCTAACGATAAATAATCAAACCATTCAAGTGAAAAGAGCCACCTAAATTAATCAATCTAATTAAGTATCCACATCTAAGACCAACGTAATAGATAAAACAATCCTAAGTAAAAACTGAATACTGAAACAATAAAGGAATACAAGGACCTGCAACTCCCTAAACAGAATCTGGATAACATTTCAAGTCTAAACAGAATCTAGAAATGTGCGACACATGCCCCAACTAAAAAGACTAAATAGAAAGATGAGAAGTTAAAGGAGGAATCGTCTACTGCAAGGACCTGCAACTCCCACACAAGTTGTAGCCCATCCACTAACCAATGAACTATGCCTGACGCCCCTATGGTTGGGCACTTATAATATTTATATATATAAAAGGAAGAAAAGATAACAGAAAACGGGTCAAAGCCCGAGTGTAAAACAACATTAAAATATTTTAACAAGTATTTAAAATGCTTACTAGTTGATAATACATACATGTTAGGACATCGACACTCACTTGAGAATTCTCACCTCTTAACTAGTGTGCATGCCTAACGTACTAACGAATTAACCTAGTTAAATCTAACCCAATGAACTAGTCTAACCATTTCTTCATTCAATAGGCCTAATTCAAGTGATCACATAGCTGTAGATTATATATGTAGACAACCCATTCTATTACCCCTAACTCTCCTTAGGTCCCTAGCACCTCCCTTCGTCCCAAGAAACCTAGGTCATACCACAAGTACTAACCTAGAAGCCATCGAGCACTCCGAGGCTCCGTTTAACCAAAAAGTCAAACTCTTCATCTCTACCGAGACTAAATGAATCTTCTAAGGGCACTGAAACCCCTTTCCAACGTGCCATTCCATGCGTGATTCTGACTTACCATGCAGACGAACGACCAATTTCCCCCTAAAACATGATCAAGAGGCCACTGGACGCTCCTGGGCTTCATTTGACCAAAGTCCACTCTTCAGCTCGATCGAGGTTGAATGAATCTTCAAAGGGAACTGAAACCCCTTTCCAACGGTCCACCCTGTGCACGATTCTGACTTACCATGCCGACGAACAATCCGTTTCACTCCGAAAGGTCACCAAATTCTTCCTAGGCCTGGTTGATTAAAGTCAACTCCCCAAACCGGGTCAAACTCTTTGAATTGTCAAAGTATATCTCCTAACCTTTCCAACGGTTCAACCCATGCATGATTCGGACTTACCAAGCAGGCGAACAATCCGTTTGCATCCGAATAATTCCCCATCCAATGGTCCGACAAACACTTCCGAGCCACATTTGACCCAAAGTAAACTCCCTAACCTTGGAGAGATACAAAGGACTTTGAAAGGTCTCTGAATTACCTTTCCAAAGGTTTTCCCCGTGCGCGATTCGGATCAATGGTTTGCGCTCTGCAGCTAATTTTCCGAAAAAGCCTGAAAGACACTGCCAACCGGCCAGTTTCAGACCCTGCCTATCAGCAGGTGCCGATCGACAATTCCCTAGGACTATAAAAGGAGGCCTTGACCTCATTTGTACGGGGAGCCCAGATCAAAAGCATATCACTCTCAGCAAATCCCGACAACCTCTCTCGAAGTCAGCGTGATTTCCATACCCAAATCCCCTTTCCACCTTCACTTTTCATCATCCTTTTCATCAAATTTGGTGAATTAACTACCCTCCATCATTATCCAAGTGCAAGGTCTGCTCTCCAACATTTAAGGTCAAGCTCAAGATCTTCAAGAAGGTCCAATTTTCTCAATTCTCCCCTTAAATTCTCATTAATTCGCAATAACTTGTTTTATTACTTAACACTTTTATTCTCTCATATCACATATCTTACTATACTTTTTATACAGTATTATTGCACATTTCTTATTTTCATATAAATAAAAAACCCAAAAAACAAGAAAAATAAGGTTTGCTCATAAATTTCAAATAGGGATTCTCACACTTTTCTCATAATTAAAACACTTTTTACACACACACACAATTAAGAGAAGTCCCTGGTTGAATTTATGGGATAAACCCCACCTTTCATTTGCATATGAACTATGTGGACTTTGATGCCTTTATAGGCAACGTAGGCATCTCGGGTAAAACCCGAGACTCGAGTGCTTATTCTTACTTTTTCTCTCATTTTTTATTTTCTCTAAATACAACATCTTATATTCTATATATTTGTTCTTAGTAGCGTATTATTCCACATGTGTTATCATTCCATTATAACGATCAACGTGAGGGTAATTGCGCAAATCCTATTTTCTACATTATCCTTGCAATCCTACGAATGGCTCGCTTTATCTCTTCCATGATACAAGTCGAGGATTCCTATCTCCACCATATATACACATGCACACATATCACAGGGAAAACAAAGGAAAATAACAAAAATCCATTAGAGATCGTAAGGGCGGAATGGGTGCCAAACAACTTCCCATTTGGTAACTTAGCCTCCGGACCCTTCACGAATCATTTTGGTTTCACACGTATCAGTATTCCTTTTGGATGTTGTCCTTCAGGATGGCTCCCTTTTTCTTTTGTCTATTTGGAGTAAAATAGACTGGTGACTCTAAATCTCTCTACATTTTTACACCTCACCAATTGATGTCGGCTGAAGCGCTCCCGAGAGGGATGCGTGAGACCCGAGATCCTCCCATGCCCTCACTGCGCCGCCGCGAGGATTGGGGATGGCCACAGTGGCGACTCCACTGGGGATATATATTTTGAGGGCTAGACTCTATTTACATGGTTGTTATATTTATTTATATTTTCCCCTATTTTGCATGTTCCCTTTTCATATGTATCCCATGCTTATACTTCTATTCAAACATTTGTAGAAAATTCTCCATGTACACTTCCCACCACATGCACCTAGGATCACATATATCCATGTGTTTTACGCATCACCCATCCATACTTGGTGAAACATTGGTACTTGTACTTTGCTCCCTGTTTGGTATAATTAAGAAAGCCATTCTCATCATAAGATACTATTAAGAGAATCATGCATGATTCACACAACATCCTCAAAGGGCATTGTTATTGACCAAATTCTACCGAGTAACTTGAGGGTCACTTCGTGATGGGCGCTGGTCCAGTAGGGCGTAGTTATCCTAAGTGATATGACTCTCACCTTCCATTGGCCAAGTACCTTTGACGTATAACGAATGGTTCCCCCGCATCGTACCACTTGACCGAAGTCATGACGGGAGGTATATCACAGGGAACTCATTCACGTACGCCGAGTATATCAAATTTTCTCTCACATGTACCGTCCCCACGAGGTATATAGGACGTACACTCAGGTATATCAAATGGCTTGTCCAAATGTACTGATTGCCCGCAAGAACAGGACGTATACCGTGGAAGTCACGCCAAAGGGGGGAACCCTTTCCGATTCACCCAACCAACGTCATACCCGCATATAGGTGTCAAACCTAGGACACACATGTTAGATTTCCGGTTTTAAGCTGAAACTCTGTTGAAATTTTGGGTCGGCCGGTCGCCCAAATTTTCGTGCATTTTTAAAACAGAACCATGTTCGTGAGCCTGGTTATAAGTCCAGCCATAGCTTTGCATATATTATAAACCCAATTTTTCTAGGCTCGGGTCCCGTCTGGCATTTCATTTTTGCATTTAGGAGAATTAAATAAAAGTGAAGACCTAATAATCATAATAATCGTGTTGAGTTCCGTCTATAAAAATATTTCTCCCTTCTTTATCAAAAATCCAAAAATACTTTGTCTTTCAATCTCGAAAAAAAATGTCAAAAAAATATTTTCCTCCTTTTTCTCAAAAACAAATCCCATTCTACGCCTTCTCAAGTCGATCGCACGCCCTTGGCCTGACTCCTTATTGGCTTCGATCTTCAGTAAAATCACCTCAAAATTATGTCCGTTCCCCTGTTACTTTTTCAGATTCCGGCATCCATTTGCCTTCCATGGAGAACACAGATCAAGTATCAGTTAAGTAGTCGGATCTGATGGCAATCCTAGATCATCTCGTATCCAAGATTGACAACCTACAAACTGAGGTCCGAGAGATGCAACGAAACTAGGTTCCTATTCCTCAAGAGCCCTAGCCCCTATTACCTCGTGCTATGGGTCCACCCGACCCTGTTTGGATTCCTGAAGACTATCAGCACGCTCCACGTGCCCCTTCTGTCAATGGGCCGCCGCCTGCCCAACTTTCGATGCCGAATCTTCCCCAGCTTGGGGCTAACATGCCTATGATCATTGATCCGAAAGAAGAAGATTTGGACAAGTTCAAAGAAGATCTCAAGATGCTCCCTAAGAAGTTCAATCAAGTCCGAATCTCTGGGAATTACATGGACAGCACCAACATGTCTGCTTATCCTAACGCGTGGCTGCTTGAGAAGTTCAAGATGCCAAATATCGAGAAATTCGGAGGGAGTGGACCCCGAATTGTTCATCTTTGAAGTTATCATCACTCGATGACTCTCCTAGGGGCTTCTGAAGAAGTGATGGCCCAATTGTTTCAACAAACTTTGAAGGATAGCGCCCTCCGATGATTTTTGTATCTCGAAGAATCTAGAGTCCGTAGTTGGGAGGATATAGCCCGAGAATTCATGTCGCAGTATAAATACAATGAAGAGCTTGAGGTCACACTTCGTGATTTAGAACTGCTCAAACAAAACTCTGGGAATTAGTCAGTAACTTCATAGACCGATGGAGGGAAAAATCAGCTACTATAACAAATCAACCATCCGAAGAAGAACAGGTCAACATAGTGAAGAAGAATTTCTCACCCCATGTCCGAGAAACCATGGGAGGGAAATACTATCCCCACTTATGCCTCTCATAGACGCATGAGTAGAAATCGATGAATGTCTTGCTAAAACAGAAGCTGAACCAAAAAAAGTGTCCAGATAGTTCACCCCCAGAAAATATGATAAGCCTGTCAATGCCGCAGTCGCAACCATCAATAACATCTCTCAACTAACCACTTTATGGGCACCAAAAACCCTCCCTGTCCATGTCCAAAGAGAATACACCGAGCTCCATGTTCCCCTCTCCAAAGTCTACCAGGCCCTGTTTAGCCGAAACCTCATCAAACCCTTGGATCCCCCGTCCATTTCCAAATACACTCCCCAAAAACTTCAAGGCAGATGCTCATTGCGCCTTTCACCAAACAGCTTGCCATACCACTGACCAATGCTTCCATCTCCGAAATATAATCCAAGGTCTCATTGACCAGGGTTCTATCACCCCACCCATCAATCCTAAGCCAAACACCACTCACAATCCACTCCCAAATCATGCCAATGCCATCTTCTTAGAAGAGAACCCAGAATTTGATCCCTCAACTAAAATCACACCCATATACTCTCCTAAACCTCTTCAAATCTGACCATATTTCCTCCTACAACCCACTAGTCTCGCTGATCAGGCAATGTCACTCCTTACTAGAGCATGCATCACTTTTCATACCCGTTCCGAAAATGAAAGTATGGAATTATCACAAGTGTTAAATCAACTCCCAGAGTTCGGGCTGAAATTGCCCTCACAGATGAGTATCGATTGCCAGAGGTTCAGTACTTTATTCTTAGAAGCGCGTAAATAGGCCCAAGAATTAGACAGTTGGTTGGTACTAACCGATGAGGTCAGCCCAGATGACATTGTCCAGATTATGGCATATTTATTCAAGCAAACCAACAACATTTGTAGTATCACCTAGTTACTTGATACTTTGGAGATACAAGGGCGCCTAGTCCCTTCACCCTTACACATACCCATAGAATGGGAAGACAAGTATGAAGAATCCATTGAAGTTATGGAATGCATTAACATTACATAGAAAGATATAATTATTTCCACCGGATGGGGGAAAGAATTCGAAGACTCAAATGAAGGGAAGGTTTCAGAAAAAACTGTCCTGGTAGCCGACATGTGTGGGATGATATCATTTGAAGAACTCCTCAAAAAAATAAGTAAGGTGGAAGAATAGCCTGAGATCGATGATGAAATGGGATTCATGTTCTTCCCTTCTTCAATAAATTACATGACCAGATCAGGGAGGCATTACCAGATCCCAAGCTCACTACCAGCAAAAATTGAAATTCTTTGCCGATGGGCGAGTCATCACCATTTTGGGTGATGACGACAATGTCGAGGGTGCAAGCACCAACAATCCAATCCTTGAGATACAGCACAGGTCGAATGATATGCTTCTATCAGGATTCTGAGTTGAGCCACTTTTACTCCCGACAGGGGATGACTTCAAAGAAAGGGTTTGTCTAGAATACGACCCTCATGGCAACGTCAATGTGATTCAGATGTTCAGAAACATGCACTTCATGCCCGAACTGGGGCTAGGTCAAAGACAACAAGGGATAATTGATCCCATCGAACTGAAGAAATCATTCCCTCATTGTGACTTGGGGTATCAACCATTAGAACAAGAGCTCATAATGATTCGCTAATCTCGACCAAAAAGAAGGCTAGACTGCATCCAAACTATCCCCGGAGACTCCTTGAATGGATGATTCATTAAAGAGGGTGAAGACTTCCCTTTTTGTGGCTATCCATAACCATGGTAAGACCATAAAAACAAGAAGATGAAGCCTGGAATGGAAATCTTTTTCCAAGATAGCTACCCATGGGCTGAGAGTTCCTAACACCATGTACAACTGCTCATCAAAGATACCGAAGAGACTGAGGGAAGTGACTCTGATGATTCCTTCAACTTACAAACCCTAGGACTAGCACTCTGCATGGTTCATTCAGGCACTACATCACTGGACCCATACCATCTGATTAAAGGTGCTGATACACCTCTCCTCAACTGGCACGTTGCATCGATTCTATCTGTTGAAATCCCACTTAACCCTGATGTTTACCCTATTTCTACTTTTGTTGTCTATCCTTCCTCAAATGTAATTGAGATCTCCTTTAATGAGGTTCTCAATGTTGTTTTTCATATCAATGAAATAAAGAAAGATTTTGAGTATCTTGTTGTGCCTTACATTAATTATTTAGATTCTAATCAAACTTTTGATGATGATGATGATTTTGCAAATGAACAATTCTTAACTGATCTAAATAAGGTTAATAATTAACAACATAACCGCGTTCAAGTTAATGAAGAAGAGAATGTTATTATTAACCTCGTCTCTAGTAGCCAACTATGCGAGATTAGGATAGGGGCTACCCTCAGCTAGCATGAGCGTGCACAAATCGAAGAATTGCTAAAGGAATTCGTGGATGTCTTCACATGGTCTTAGAACGATATGCCCGACATGGATCATGAAACAGCTCAACATGAGATCCCCACTCTCCCAGATTACAAGTCGGTTAAACAAAAGATGAGAAAGCTCCGCACCGAATGGTCAATCAAGGTCAAAGAAGAGGTGGTCAAACAGTTGAACGTGGGCTTCATTCGTCTGATTGAGTATCCCACATGGCTAGCCAACATAGTGCATATGCTAAAAATTAGGAGGAAAGGTTCGGATGTGGGTAGACTATAGGGACTTGAACAAAGCCTCTCTAAAGGATGCTTATACGTTACCCAACATCGACATGATCGTGGACAACATAGCTAATCATGCTCTCAAGTTATTCGTTGATAGGTTTGCTGGATACAACCATATCAAGATGCACTCAGGTCACCAAGAAAAGATTGCGTTCATCACCCCATGGGGAACCTTTTGCTACACTTTTATGCCATTTGGTCTCAATAATGCTTGGGCTACGTACCAAAGGGCTTCCACAACCATCCTCAATGATCTGATTCACAAAGAGGTTGAGATCTATGTGGAAGATATGATTATCAAATTCAAAACTAGAGAAGGTCATTATCCCGCTCTTCGAAAGTTCTTCGAATGACTACGATAGTATCAGATGAGACTCAATCCATAAAAATGCATCTTCGGCATTATAAAGGGAAAATTCTTAAGATTCATGGCCAGTGAGAAGGTGATAGAAGTAGATCCTCCAAAGCTGAAAGCCATACATAAGACGCCACCTCCCCGAATAGAGAAAGATGTCCGAGGTTTCCTTGGTAAATTATAATATATCAGCTGGTTCATTAGCAAGCTAACCTCCATCTGTGAACCTATTTTCAAATTACTCCAAAAGGATTCAACCAAGGTTTAGAATGAGTCATGCCAAGAACATTTTGACCGAATCAAACAATATCTAACCCAACCTCCTGTACTCATGCCACCACAGACTGGTGTCTCCTTGCTTCTATACCTAAACATAACCGACAATGTAGCTGGAGCTTTGCTAGCCCGATACCTTGATGATTCCTGCAAAGAAAGATCCATCTATTATTCCAGACGCAAATTGGTTGGGTACGAAGTAAACTACACTGCTTTGTAAAAGGCATGTGTCGCGCTTGTCTGGGTCACCCAAAAGTTGCAATAATACATGCTTGCCTTCCCCATCAAGATCATATCTCAAATGGACCTCATCAAGTACCTACTTGGGAAACATGGCTTATCCAGCCAAATGGCCCTATGGTTGATGCTCCTTGCCGAGTTTGATATCACGTACATCATGCAGAAAGTCATGAAAAGAAGAGCCATATCTAACTACCTCGTCGATTACCCCATAAAAGAAGCTGATGTCTGGGTCTCTGAATTCCCAGATGAAAACATCCTTTTTACTTCCCAAGACAACATTTGATGGAAAATGTTCTTTGACGTTGCTGCCAACAAAAAGGGATATGGCATTGGGATACTTATGATCGCCCGAGATGACTCACGCACTCCCATTGCCATCAAGTTGGATTTCCTTTGCACCAATAAGATGACTGAGTACAAGGCATGTACGATAGGCCTCAAAGTTGCTCTCTAGAAAGGTATCCAATGCGTAAATGTCTACGGGGATTCTTCCCTCATCATAGGTCAAGTGCTCAGAAAGTGGAAAGTCAAGGAAGAAAAACTCCAACCCTTCCATGCCCACTTAGAAGAACTATCCTCCCAATTCCAACACATCACCTTCCATTACCTAATTCGAGCAAAGAATAATCTATCCGATGCCCTCGCTACCTTGCCCTCTATGGTCAACATGCCCGAAGGAATAACAGTGACCCCCTTCCTTGTTCAAAAGCAAGATAAACCAACCCATTGCTACCACATTGAACTCGTCACCACGGAAGCTCCCGAGCTAACCAATTGTTGGTACTATGATATTTGTTGCCTCCACAAACACGGTAGGTATCCCAAGGGTTCCAACAATAAAGATCGATCAACCCTTCGAAGACTGGCCGCCCAGTACATCATCTGTCACAAAGCACTGCCCAAAAGAAATTTTGATGGTACTTATTTGCACTATATCGTAGGGGCGGACATCAAAAAGATAATGTAGAAGGTCCACAGTGGGGAATATGGGCCCCACATGAACGATCACATGCTTGCCAAGAAAATCATCCGACAAGGCTACTACTGGACCACCATGGGCCAAGATTGCACCACTTATGTCTAAAAATGCCTCAAATGCCAACAATTCTCTAATATCCAACACATGCCTCAGTGAGAATTATACAACATGACTTATCCCTGGTCGTTCTCCACCTGGGGTATCGACATCATAGGGAAGGTTACACCAAAGGCTTCCAATGGGAATGAGTTCATCCTAGTTGCCATTGATTACTTCACCAAATAGGTCGAAGCTGAGTCATACGCAGTATTGAACACTAAGAAAGTTGCCAAATTCATCAAGAAAAACATTATCTGCTGATATGGGGTCCCACACGAGCTTGTGTCAGATAACGAGTTGCACTTCGAGGCAGAAGTCACAGAAGTAGTGAACGAGTACGGGATTCAGAGACAAAAATCTTCTCCCTACCGACCTCAGACCAATGGTGTAGTAAAAGCTTCCAATAATATTCTCAAAGCCATCATCAGTAAGATGACCAAAAATTGTCGGGATTGGGTCGATCGAATCCCATACGCCTTCTGGGGCTACCGGACCTCAATCTGAACCTCTACTGGGGCTACCCCTTACTCTCTAGTTTACGGCATGGAATTAGTCCTACCTATGAAGCTAGAAATACCCTCGTTACATGTCATTCTGGAAAGAAAAGTCAGTGAAGAAGACTGGTTCCAAAGCCATCTTAACCACCAGACCCTCCTGGATGAACGGAGATTAAAAGATCTATACCACATACAAGGGTACCATCACCTAATAGCGCATTCATTCAATAAGAGAGTCAAGGACCGCAGTGTCTGAGAAGGGGATTTAGCCCTCAAGGAGATAGTAGAACCCATCGGGGACCCTCAAGGGAAATTCAAGTCCAATTGGAACGACCCCTACATTGTGAAGAAGATTTTGTCCGACGGTGCCTCCATGATCACTGACCTAGATAGGGAGGAGGTGGATTGTCCAGTCAACCTGGACCGTCTCAAGAAGTTCTACCCCTAGTCCAAAATCGCAGTGCACTACGACTCTTCTCATCTCCCTTCTATTCTAAAAAAAATCTCTTCATTCCCCTCTACCCAGAATTACGTGGGCCTGATGCTCTGCAAAAACCATTTTCAAGCAAAATTAAAACATTCAAAATCCTCAGAGGTACGTAGGAAACTCATATATCTTACATGAGAACAACCCTTTCTTTTTCACAGAAATATATTACTTTCTTATCTCCGAGAATTAGAGTTCATTCTAATATATACTCGAACAAAATGATTATATATGCCTTAGCGATCGGTATAGATAATTCAAAAATACAAAAGTTATCAAAAGGCAGGGCTGGACGATCAGAAACTTTCTTATTTCATTAATAAGAAATGACTGTACAGATTATTTAAGAAAAGGAATGGATAACTACCTTCCCCCTACCCTCCTAAAAAGGCCAAATAAAATCCCAACATTTATTCCGGATTACACAATAAACTCTCCATGAGTCCTACCCATAGCTACCCGAGGAGGCTGCTCCACCCTCATCATCTACATCCTGGGGTCCCCAAGTTTCCCCTGCCTAAAGAGAGTGCCATGCCACAGACACTCCATGGACTGATAAGCCCGAGCCAGTTTTGAAAAAACCACAACACCTCCTTCCATGGTGTTAAATGAAACAAACCACCTTTGCCCACTCTCCACTACCAACATCTTGCTGACCACTCTCCTCCACAACCACTTCATATAATCCCCAGGGATATGACAAACTCTCCCAACAGACTGGGAGGGATGGTTCGATGGACGCCGACTCTCCCACAGAGAGCCAAGCCGCTGTAATACCCCGTATTTTTGGCTATATTTATTTTTGGGATTAATTAATTAAATGAGAATTAATTGGAAATTAATCCGGATAAAATACTAGCGAGATGTGAGTTGGTATTTGACTATACTGAGTATATATGATGTTATATGAATATTGAATTATGAAATTTGTCGTGAGATTGATATACGGCAATTTGGTCATTTTATTGGGACGCGTGTGACAGTCGCGTCAGGATATAATTATTTTATTTATAAAAGTGAATTTAAATTCTATTAACCTTATGGTCGTTTTAAGTGCGCCAACGCGTCCGGAAGGGTCGAGATAGTCCGAAAACACTAGTCGGGGGTTTAATTTGGGTCCCGGGGTATTTTTAGGCCATACCGGCAACATAAAGGGTATTTTGGTAATTTTGTATTTTGAGGAATTATTAGTGACGAAAATTAGTGAAGTAAATCTGATGTGAGTTTGACCCACTAAGACACTAACCAACCCATGTTAACCCAATAAGTTACGTAGGTTATTAGAATTAGGTTTATAATTACTTTCCCAAAGAAAACCCTAGCCACCATAGCCATTGGAGAAGAAGCTTGGAGAAAGAGAGAGAGAGGGAATTCTGCAGAAAGAGAGAGGAAATCGTCATCAAAATCAGAGATCGAATCAAGGCAAGTGATTTAAATTACATTCTTTATGCAGTAAATGTTTCTTCCATGTTAGAAATCTTAATAATCTTTCTTGTTTGAGAGATAAAGGAAAACCCATGAAATTGGAAGTTGTTAGTTTAAATTTTGGGTATAGGTTTGCATGTAGAAACGTTATTGGAAGATTGAATTCATAAATTACAAATTTATGTGATGTAAAAACGGATTAAATTATGGGAATTGATGATGATAAAAATCTAGGGTTTATGTTCTTGAAAAATTGGGGAAAAGTGTAGAGACTTGTGATTTAATGATGGTTAGGACGAATTAATTCCTTAAAACATGTTAGGAGGTGACTTTAATATGTTTAGGATGAATTAGAGACCCTAAAACATTGTTGGGATGAACTTTGGAAGAGGTTTGAGTTGTTAAAATGGATGAAAAACGAGATTGGAGAAAATCTGGGCCGAAACTGGTCCCTCGTTAGAAGACCCCTCCAGGTCGTTCGAACGAGCTCGTTCGAACGAGCTTCTAACGAGTTGACCAGTCGCTTCTAACGAAAGGGAATTTCGTTCGATAACTTCGTTCGAATGAGATCTCATTAGAAGGTACAGTTCGTTCGAACGAACTAAAATCTCGTTCGAACCGCCTCGTTCGAACGAGACTTCTAACGAGCTGGCAGTTTAGGCTTTTTGGCCTGTCTTGATTTTGGGAGTCACGTAAACTTGTTCGAGGATAGAGATAACATTCCTTTAATGGTGTATTAGTATACTTGGGACATTTGGGATATTATAAGGAGTAAATTATATAAGTGTGGATTAAATCAAATAGACATTTGAGTTGAGACGTGAGTGACTACTACGACGTGAGAATAAATTACGGCGCGTATAATATGGACCGGGATTATATAACTTGTATATATATTAAGTTGGTACGAGAATGCGATAAGTACTACAATTAAACTACGGGGATTACTAAGATTTGTGCTTACTTAGTATTGGTATATGATTTGTGTGTATGACATACCTACCATACTTGCTATCACGGGAGGTTTGCGTTCGCTTAGGGCCCTCTAATCCTTGTGTTGCCCGGATTTAGACTGGTTACCTCGATGAAAATAGGTCAGAGAAAGACTTATTGGGATATTAATAAGTCCGCTGATCGTGGGAGCGTAGGTATGTGCGTGACCCATGTGATGTGACTGTGTTCGCCTCCACTATTTGTGATTTGTGTTATCTGAACTATTCCTGAGAGATTCGGAATATGTGATCCATATGTACGTGATGTACCGGGATGGATAGCAGAGTATGTGTGCACCGCAGCTTAGTCTCGGGGTGCTTATATCGTATATTTATGTTGTGGAATATATACGCTTAATAAACGGGGAACTTTCATATAGTATTGTGTGTAACTATGGAATAACATAGAGGGCTAATTTATAACGAGCTGTATTACTTTTGTATGAGAACCTGAATTTACGTTAAGCACCTATTTAGCTGAGATCGTTATAATGTTAATGGAACAGAGTAATAAGGGTAGGACCGATGACAGTCTAGCTAGATATGATGTCCCTTAGCTAGTGGTTTGTGTCGTTTTAGATGGGTACTTACGTTAGGAGTGCACAGTTAGACGAGAGGTGAGAATATCATGTGAGTGCACGTCCTAACATGTACTTTGCATTTAATGTTTTAAATGTTTTTAAATCACTTGCGGGTTTTTAAAATATCTCCACATTTGGGCTCTGACCCATTTGCTTTCAAATCTATTTTTCTTGTAAAACCATTTTAGGTGCCCAGCCACAAGGACACCATGCATAGGATACTCATTCAGGTGACGAGCTGTAGCTGTTTGTGGAAGCTACATGGAATTGCTTTAGACGCTTCTACCATTTGGATTCCTGATTCAATATTTATCAGTTGTAGGGCATGATAACCATTTCTATTAGAGACATCTTTCCATTCCAGTTTTTCAGACTTTGTCATGTATTGATTCAGTATTCAGTATTTTCGTTACTTATTTCAGTTGTGGGATTTGTAGTGAGGAGTTTTCCTCCAGACTTTATTTACATTATGTGATGGTTATTCTATTTACTTCGTTATGGTGAATGGTGTTATTATTCTTCATTACACTTATTTCATGTTAATCAGACTTAAATTAAAATTTGGCAACTTACTTTTTAAATACTAGGTGGTTAGTAATCATTAAAATGTTTTCGACAGTGATGATATTAACTGGACCAACTTGGCATTTTGAATTAATTTAATAAAGGAGTAGCTACCCGGTATTTAATTAGTCGGGGTGTCACAGCCGCATGCGTAGACGCTCAGTCAAATCTTCTACCAGAAATAAATTTAGTGTCCTAGGTGGCATGACCTGTGCCCAGCCAAATTGGCACAGAAGCCGCTAAGAGAAATAAAAAGAGGTCTGCCTAAGAGTAACCAACCGCACATATGAGTATTCTCCTAGACCCATAACAGGTAGCAACTGTCTCCACCAAGGCACTGACAAGTACAGATTTCGAGCCCCACTCTCCACAAACTACTTCCCCCAGCAACCAGTGATCTAGCCGCCGAAAGAGGAATACAAAGAAGCCCAGCCAACGAATCCCTAGGAGAACGGGAAAATTTGGGCAGAGCCATAACAACGCTGGGATTTATCCCCAATATGGAAGAAAATTCCTCGCAGGTAGGACAAACTTTATCTAACCCAAAGCGGAATACATGGTCTTCGGGGTACCAAAATTGTACTGCCGCCATCAGCATGTTCCACTCAATGGGCCGATTGCGCCACAAAGAAACTCGACGCATGTTGAAAGCATCGTAGTCGACATTATAAGAGAATATTGCTTCCAAGGCTTTGAGGTAGTTAGAAAACTCAATGCTACCAGGGAGAGCCATCTTGCAAGACTAAGAGATAGTAGGCAAGTAAGAAAGAATGTGAAGGTGTGATGAAAACACTCCACCCTTACCCCTTTTTATACTTGAGAACCCTGACAAGAGACAAAATCGCTGCCGAAATGGAAGGGGATCCTACCCCCACAAAGTACAAAAGGCTTAAGAGGGTACCAATCAAAGCTTTGAATTTATGGGACTAGACTGAACTTCCGATAGGCAGGACAGGGTTCTTGCCGATCGGCAACCCCTCATTTTTATAACTTTTCCTTTTTGCTCTTTTGTCAAATCAGAAAACCCAATAAAAATAAATTTATGTTCTCAACAGAATTTAAAAATCCCTTTTCCTCCTTATATAATTTCCCATTTTAATGAAAACTTTCCTTCAAAAATTCCAAAAATATTCCTTTTTACGATCTCAACAGCAAAGTAAAAAGCGCATGCGCATTCATTCATTCATCGTTAATAGAAGACAGAAAAAAATCTCCATTACATTGCATATATTTGTTTTATGTGTTACATCAATTTTGCAAGAAATAAAAGAAAAAAAAAACAACGGGACTCAGCCCGAACCTACAGTCTTTCTCTCTCACCTACCCTTCACCTCTCTCTAAGAGATTCCGCCCCTGTGACGTTCTCTCTTTCCCAAGCGACGAGATGATGCACCACCACTACCCGAGATAGATTCTTCTTCAGAAGAAGCAGATGGCACCAAGCAAGAAGGAACAAGAACTGCGTCCTGAATATGGGCAGTCGCTGAAGATATCCAATCTATAATGTCTCTCAGTCAAGTGGTCGACACTTGAACTTGCTCGAAGGAAAATAAAAATTAGAATCAAAGCATAAGGGATCAAAACAGAAAAGAAATAAAGAGGAGAATAGAAAGTTCTACCACAGGATGAAGGACCTCCTCTGTCAAGACCAACTCCCCTGGATCCATTGCATGAGGACGGTGTAGCATAGACACTATCCCTCCATCAGCCCATCGAATGTTATATAAAGGAGTGTGCAACCGCACGAAAGGAACCTTAAGAATCGTCACCATAGACATCGATGACCATCGTTGCTGTGGGAGGACCCCACTGGCCGACTCGAACCCGCAGGAGGGAAAGGAAAGGCATCATATATGATGGGCGACATCAACCAGCTCGTTACAAAATCCATGTAGTCATACGGTGCAGTCGTGTCAGTGTACAATAAGTAGGACTCGTTGATCATCGCCGCGACCCTCGGCTGCTCCCTCTTCATAGACGTAGGATGCTGTGTAGGTGGCACCACCACCTCCTCCTCAGCAATTTTGCCAAACCACCCGCTCACCGAGATACCAAGAATGGCCAAACACAAACTCCAATAAACGCCTCATCTACGCGTTCACCCTAGTCACCCCCATATCCTGAACGGATGTCTCCTAGGGATAAAAAGTCACCTGAAAATCCTCAAGAAGGCATAAGTCAATAAAAAATCAGAGCATGCAAAAACAAAGATTGAAAAGGAAAAGAGTCTTACCCTATCACTGGTCAGGCCATTCAAGACCTGATGCACTGCCTCGAGGGAGAGAAATACCTTCGAATGTCGATTGCCTTTCGCCACCGATACAACCAGTAGGAATCCCCAAAAGCCTCATCCTTCAGAGCAATTAGCTGGGTATTGCACCCAATCACCTCATAAAACCACGTCTTCCAAAAGATAATGATTCTCAATGAAAAAGAGACGCATAAGGAAAATGCGAATGCATGAAAGGAAAATGCACAAAATAAAGAATACCTTTAGAAGGTACGTGGCTCCAGTAAAAGTCTGTAGGCAGCACCGGTTGAATGCATCCAAGGAAGAGTAAAGGGTCACCAAAGTCAGACTCCCCCGATCATAGAAAGGGATGTTCGAAAATACCCTCAAGTACGGCAAGAATCACAAATGGACGACGTCATCGCTCGACACCACCATGAAGCCTCCCATCACTAGTAGAATAAACAACCGGGCCATCTGCCTCACCTGCAGCCCATCCTCCACATCAACCTCCTTACTCAGTAAAACATCCTTAAGCAGGGATAACAGATAAAATCCCCACACTCTATCCTCCCTACATCACCAAGCGTCGCAGGCACCGCCTCTGGCCTCACCCGCAAAGAGCGATCCACCTCTATCTTCTCTCCATCACAATCCAGCCCCAGCAGCTGTTGCACCTCTATGGGAGTCACTGTTATTCCCCTGAAGCCGAAATGGAAAGTATGGGTAGTGTCCCACCACATCCACCGAGAGCGCATAAGACCATTATCGAACGAGGTGTCTCATTCAGTGTAGACGCCAACCTCCCAAAACTCGCTGATGATACCACCCAACGCAGCATATGTGGAAGATGCTCCCATACATCCTTAAGACCCGTCATCCCACGGGAACGCATGTTCTTCAAAGAGATATTTGACTATCAAAAGGAAAAATCTTATCAAAATTCCAAAAAAAAAAAAAAAAAAGAAGGAAATCACCAAGAAGAATGCCAAAGATCATTTTACTTGCGTAACCACCAGGGCTCACCACCTTCGAAGAACGATGACACAATGGCTCCCACAGCAAGGTCCGCTCATCCCCAACCGGCTCAAATGCGTCGAAAGAATACTCGCTCCCCAAAGCAAGAGGTGCTCTGACCCTCCACTCCACGTTCACCCAATCATCAACAGTCAACCACTCCCTATGGACTGCAATGATCACAAAAGCGACCATTTCTTGAAGATCGGAATGCTAGAACGATTCGTAGAGAGAAATCGCAGAAAGAGAGAAGGCAAGAAGTTGTGAAAAAAATGAAGGGAATTCGCCCCCTTTACATAGGATGCTAAGAGTCATGTTGATCGGCACCGTCCCAAACCCTACCGATCGGCACTGCTCCTTTACCTTCTCGAGGCAGTCCAAAAGTCCGTGCCACTGCTGAATGGCACCCCTATGACTATGCCGACTGGTACCGCCCTGAAAATTTTGTACAGAAATTCCTAGAAAATACCAGAAAATCCTAAAAAATCCTCAGAAAATTCCTAAAAATCCCAGGAAGGATTTAGAACATTTTCACCAAGAAAACATCGCACTCCCTCGGACGAAACCTCATTTTCCCCAGTGGAACTCTCAAAAGCAAAGTGAATCTCCTCCCAACAGTATCCCCGAAGGATCCCTAAGGATCACCTCCTATACCCCAAAGGTCTCAAACCTCCCGAGCGATGCGTCCAACACCTGGACCACCAAATCATCTCCCCAGTAAAGTTTATAACACCAAACTAGTTGTTCCCTCCCGTAAGGTCTCCAAGAGATACAAAAGTCTCCCCAATAATCAGCTCCCCAACTAAAATCAAAATTATAAGGTGTTTTCCCCGATAAAGTTCCCCGAGAAAATCTTATCTTGAAGCCCTCAGAATTGTCTTCGACCCGCGGGATTGGTCATTTCAGCTTTAAGCCCTCATAATTGGCTTCGATCCGTAGAATTGTTCATTTTAACTTTAAGCTCGCAGAAATTCGCTTCGACCCACAGAATTGGTCATCTCATTCTTAAGCCCGCAGAATCTGCCATTTTAACTTAAGCCCGCACAATTGGCTTCGGCGCGCATAATCGGTCACCCTCATCTTAAGCCCGTATAATTGGCTTCGACCAGAAGAATCGGTTATTTCAACTTAATCCCGAAGAATAGGCTTCGACCCGTAGATTCGGTCACCGTCATCTTCAAGCCCACATAATTGGCTCCGACCCACATAATTGGTCATCCTTAGCACCGCTTTAGGTCCTCGGAATTGATCTAAAACCTTTGATCTCCATTACAAACCATCACCAACAGGACCCCTTAGGTCCTCAGAATCGACCTTGACCCTCTGAATTGGTCATCCTTGCTTCCCTTAGGTCCTCAGAATCGACCTCGACCCTCTGAATTAGTCATCCTCGCTTCCCTTAAGTCCTCCGAATCGACCTCAACCCTCTAAATTGGTCATCCTCACTTCCCTTAGGTCCTCATAATCGACCTTGAACTTCTGAATTGGTCATCTTCGCTCCTTTAGGTCCTCTGAATTGGCCTAGACTCTCTGAATTGGTCATACTCTCTCAAAGGCATCATGTGGTGTCTATTCGATGGCTATCATTTGTTCAAAACTCACCCGTAGATTATATTTGTAGACAACCCTTTCTATTACCCCATAACTCTCGTTAATTACCTAGCACCTCCCTTCATCAATACAAACCCATGTCATACCCCAAGTACTGACCTAGAAGCCATCGGGCACTCCCAGACTCCGTTTGACCAAAAAGTCAAACTCTTTAGCTCGATCGAGACTGAATAAATCTTTGAAGGGCATGGAAACCCCTTTCCAACGGTCCATTTTGTGCATGATTCTGACTTACCATGTGGACGAACGACCCATTTCCCCCCAAAACTTGATCAAGAGGCCATCGGATGCTCCCGGGCTCAATTTGACCAAAATTCACTCTTTATATCGATCGAGACTGAATGAATCTTTAAATGGCATTGAAATCCATTTCCATCGGACCACCCCGTGTGCGATTCTGACTTACCATGCTGACGAATGATCCGTTTGACTCCGAAAGGTCACTAAATGCTTCCTGGGACCGATTGACCAAAGTCAACTCCCCAAACCGGATCAAACTCTTTGGAATGTTGAAGTAAATCTCCTAATCTTCCCAATAGACTACCCCATTCATGATTCGAACTTAACATGCGGACAAATGATTCGTTTACGTCTGAACGATTCCCCGTCCAATGGACCGACAAACTCTTCCGAGCCACATTTAACCAAAAGTCAACTCCCTAACCTTGGAGCGGTCCAAAGGACGTTTAAAGGTCTCTGAATTAACATTCCAACGGTTTCACTGTGTGCGATTTGGATCAACGATTTGTGCTTTGAGGCCAATTTTTTGAAAAGGCCTGAAAGACACTTCTAAACGACAGGTTTCAGACCCTGCCTATCGACAGGTGCCGATAGGCAGGACAAGGGATATGCCAATCGACAGTTCCCTGGGCCTATAAAAGGAGACCTTGACCTCATTTGCAAGGGGAGCCCAGATCAGAAGCATATCACTCTCAGCAAATCCTTAAAACCTCTCTCAAAGTCACCATGATTTCCATACACAAATCCCCTTTCCACCTTCACTTTTCATCATCATTTTCATCAAATTTAGTGAATCAACTACCCTCCATCATCATCCAACTGCAAGGGCTGCTCTCCAACATTCAAGATCAAGCTCAAGATCTTCAAGAAAGTCAAATTTTCTGAATTCTCCCCTTAAATTCTCAATAACTTGTTTTATTACTTAGCACTTTTATTCTCTCATCTCACATGTCTTAATATACTTTTTATCTAGTATTATTGCACATCTCTTATTTTCATATAAATAAAAAACCCAAAAAAACAATAAAAAGAGGGTTTGCTCAGAAATTCCAAATAGGGACTTTCACACTTTTCTCACACCTTTCTCACAACTAAAACACTTTTTACACACACACACAAATAAGAGAAGTCCCTGGTTGGATTTATGGGAAACCCCCCCCCCCCCTCCCCACCCCTTCATTTGCATGCGAACTACGTGGACTATGATGCCTTTATAGGCTACGTAGGTGTCTCGGGATAAAACCCGAGACTCGAGTCCTTATTCTTACCTTTTCTCTCACTTTCTATTTTCTCTAAATGCACTTTTCTAATATTCTATATATTTGTTCTTAGTAGCATATTTCTCCACATGTGTTATCCTTCCATTATAACGATCAACGTGAGGGTAATCGCGTAATTCCTATTTTCTACATTATCCTTGCATTCCTACGGATGACTCGCTTTATCTCTTCCATGATACAAGTTGAGGATTCCTATGTCCACCATATATACACATGCACACATATCACGGCGAAAATAAAGGAAAATAAGAAAAATCCATGAGAGACCATAAGGGCGGAATAGGTGCATAACACCTTCCCATTTCGTAACTTAGCCTCCGGAGCCTTCTCGAATCATTTTGGTTTCGCACGTATTAGTATGTCTTTTGGATGTTGTCCTTCAGGATGGCTCCCTTTTTATTTTGTCTATTTTGAGTAAAATCGACTAGCGACTCTAAATCTCTCTACATTTTTACACCTCACCAATTGACGTCGGTCGAAGCGCTCCTGATAGGGACGCACGAGACTCGGGATCCTCCCACGCCCTCACCGTGCCGTCGCGAGGATCGAGGATGGCCACAATGTCTTATAACCCTTTTACTTAGAATATCTTAAGCCAATTATGTTCAACACAATACACACTGATGTCCTCAACCACTTAATCCATTTAATATTAATTCTTAAATTTTACCTACTTACAAGCACAGTAGATAAATCACAATTACATATATTTATCACTCATAATATATATACTAATAAGGAACCCCACATAAATCTATGGTGCTGGCATACTCTGCTATCAAGTGTGACACCCCACCTAATTAAATACCGGGTGATCAGTCCTTTATTACATTAAAATCAAGGTGAACGATTGGTTCATTCATAGCATCATTATCGCAAAATAAAATTTCCAATATAAACACCCTTCATAATTAAGCTAAGTGTCCAATCAATTTAAACCTTATTTCCATTATATTAAATTCCAATATGAAAACCTTTTTCTTAACCAACAATTTAAGAATCGCATAAGTGCTACTGATATCAATCAAGACAACCGAATTTTATCTATCTAGATTAACTAAACCAAGACAAATATCCATACATGAAACCATCCTGACAAGAGTTAACTCCCAAGGAGTACAAAATACTGGAAAACATAAATAAACATAAATCTTTGACAAATCGAAACGGAATAGGAAATCGGGCGACACATGCCATAACTATGAAGAACTAATCAAGAGTATAATCAATCAAGGAGGTCCTCTAAACAAGTGCCTGCAACTCCCACATAAGCTGCAGTGCGTCCGATCCAAAGAATCTAAGCATGGCCCCATGTGGCTGGGCACCTGTAGTATATACATATATATACCAGATAAAAGAAATAACAGGTAACGGGTCAGACCCCGAGTGTAAAAAAGTTTTAAAAATAGTTTAGCAAATATTTAAAATGCTTACCAACTAATGTAACAACCATGTTAGTATGTGACACTCTCTTGAGAATTCTCACCTCTCATCTAGTTTGCACGCCTACCGTACTATTAATCTCCGGTGTTTATTTTAACTTAACTTTGCCATAAGCTTTTATCCCGAGAGAATACTATGGCTAAGATAATTAACTTCTGAAATTTAAAGTCCCTAATATATCTTACGTTACTTAGAATAAATTTGTATTGTTACAAAATTCCCAAACCCTCATAAAAAAGTTGAAATATTTATTCATTACTTAATTACTTTTATGCACAGTAGAAGGTTCCCATAATTAAGTATATATATTAGTCACTCATATAATATATATATTATCGGCACCCCACATAAAATCTATGGTGCTGGCATACTCTACTATCAAGTCCCCGTATCACCCGTACTAAGGGAAATACTTGTTCGGAATCACTGTCGAACTGTATTTACACAAAACACATACAAATGGAGGCGTAGTATAGTTCCAAGTCGCTAAGAGGTCAGTGCATACCCTCACGTCTCTTAGGACCATCTTACTATCACTCAAATAGCCTGTATCAAGGATACTATCTTCTATGGTACAAGTCGTTATCCCTCGTAAAGGCCCAATCGAGATAAGACTGTCCCCGACGTGAAAACCTCCGAGATAGCAAGTATCCTGGGTATGATTTTTACACAGATACACACGCAGTCATATATATAAATATTTACATTTTCTAAATTAGGTGCGCCCACGACCCATAATTATAATTATCCGTTCTTAGCACATTTTACTCAAGTATATCGCATAACGGATTGGTCACATTTATTCTCATATATAATTTACTTCATACTTACTTCTCGTCTCTCGATGTATTCTAACTCCCTAAGTATAATTTCAGTAGGCATACCCTCACTTACCTTCTGGTCTCACTCCCTTACAAGTGTCGATCTTTTATTAAATGTACACTTGATTTCTTGTGTGTGAATAACTCCCCGTTAACCCATAATTTCATCCTACATTAAATTTCACTCAACGGGGTGTACCTAGACCCTACTGGTCCTCTTTATAACTCATTATGCTCTATTAGTGATGATCAAGGGTTCCTACCCATTTTAACCGGATTAAACAAAAAGAATAAAAATACGCACTTTTCCAGAAGGGATCGATCGATTGATGAACAGGGTCGATCGATCATCGATCGATCGATGTTCTTGATCGATCAATCGATATAGCAGTTATGACGAATTCTTCCATTAACAAGTTACAGGTTTGCCTCTCCAACCTCCACCAAATCTCCATTAATGATCCCCAAACTCCCAAACACCATTACTACAGGTACTATATACCTAACTACATGATTTCCTATGTGAAACATGTTCAAATTCATTAACGATATCAAAATAATGGTGTAAAATTAACATAATCTTCAAGAACCATAATTTTGGAAGAAACATCTATTCTTCTAATTATTTCCCAGATTTCTTGTTTCTAAATCAATACTAGTTCATGGGTAATCCTCTACATGTGATGGGTATGTCCAGAATATATTAAATTTCTCTAAACATGCAAATCAAGGTCTTTAAATTATCAACTTTTTCCATAAAACATGTTCTTGGTAATAGTAAACAAAAATGGGTGAGACATTAACTAAAAACAAAGCAATATAGATACTTGCCTAGAATTGAAGTTTTTGATTTGTGGACGGAAAAGGTATGGTTGCGTTACTTGTCGCGCGATCTACGATTTAGTGGTGGTGGCGGTGCAAACGGATGAGTTCTTGGCCTTGGATTGCTGGGAAAGCTCTCCACCTTCTTCTCTAATGGCCATTCTTTGATTTTGTGTTTGCTAATCCTACAAGAAAAATCCTAGAGGCTGATATATCCTTAGTAAATTTGTGGGTTTAATTACCCAAAAATATCAAATGTCTATAATACCCACCCGGGATGCCAATTAGGCCTAAAAACGCCTCGAGACCCAAACTAAACCCTCGGGTACATTATTTTTACTATCTCGACCCTTCCGGACACATTGGTACACTCAAAATGACCATACGGGCGACTTATAATAATAATAATAATAATTTAGTCCTAACATGACATAGGCGCGTCCCGACTTAAATTTCCATAATTTCCATTTTATTCACTCGTGACATTTTTTTTTAAAAATCAATCTTATATATTACTTTACTCATTTAGTAATATTCGATAAATTCCCAATAATTACAAACTCTTGTCATGGTAGTAAATATTTAAATAAATTTTCGAATTAATATTAACTTACATATCTCAATTTAAATTTAATAAATCCCCAAATTTTATAAGCCGTAAAAATATGGGGTATTACATCAAGTCCCCATATCTCTCGTACAAAAGGGAAATACTAGTTCGGAATCACTCTCGAACTGTATTGACACAGAACACACATATTGGAGGCGAAGCATAGTTCCAAGTCATTAAGAGGTCAACACATACCCTCACGTCTCTTAGGACCGTCTGACTATCATTTTCAGAGAGCCTGTACCAAGGATGCTATGTTCTAGGGTACAAGTCAATATCCCCCATCAAGGTCCAATCAAGATAAGACTATCCCAACATGAAACCTCCGTGATAGAAAGTAGCGTGGGTATGATTACAGGTAAATATACCATATTATGTTCACATATGCAGCCATATATATATTCCCATAATTCAGCTAGGTACGCCCATAACCCATAATATCTTCTAGCTATGCGTAGCACATAACGTTCGAGTTCTACGTACAATTAAATTTTTCTTTTTATTCTCTCAATTGATGTAAATTTGTAAGTACTTCTCGACTCTCGAAGTGTATGCTCTCGATAAATGTAAAATAAGTAGCTGTACCCTCACTACCCTACTGGTCTAGGTATTTCTAAATTCTCCCAAGACCTACTTTAATGTACGCACAATTTCTCACTCAATTTATATCCCCAAAATCCCCATGGTTAAATCTCACATAAACTCGTCTTACTCAGAACATACTTATACCCTACTGGTCCTTCTCATGTCCCATTATGATATTGAAATTATGTCCAAAGGTCTTTACATATTTGGAATTGGATTAAAATAAAAAGGGAAAGAAGTTTCATTTTTTTGGAGGAGTCGATCGATCGATCAAGCAGGTGTTGGCCCAGTTTCTGCAATTCTAACCAACGGGTTTCATCTAATATCAATCCTCAACCCCCCATTAACATGTCCCAAACTCCCAACCAAACATCATGAACGTTACATAAACCAATATAGAAGATTTCTAGCGTAAAACATTCACAAATTCATCAAGAATTGTCATCGACAGGGATTAATTCAAGAAATTATCATTTAACCCTAGTTCATCCAAGTTTCTTAAGAATTCATTTAATTTCCAGATTTCTATCCCTACTGGGCATCAATTTCGTGGATAATATTCTACATATGACAGATATCCATCCTGACATGGTTTCTACCCCAAATTTGCAATAAAAACTTCCCAAACAACATTTTATTTTCATGAAGACATAAGAGAATTATTTCCTACAATAGCATGGATGTTTTTTCAACTGAAGAACAACATGTTAGATACTTGACTGGATATTAAGGTATGCTCTGATGAGTTTGAGTGGTATAGGAACGTTTCCCTTCTCCCGATCTGCGCGTCAGTGGTGGAATTGATGAGAGTGGTGTGGGGATGGTGGCTCTCCTCCTTGGAATCCTTCTCTCTTCCCTCTTTATTAGCATCTCTGCAACTCCAAGGTTTCTAACCCTTGAGGAATCTAACTCTCATCAGATATAACACTCCAATTTTTTTCCAAAATTAATGCCTAAAATGGGTAATTACCAAAATGCGCTCCTGGGTTACCGGTTAGGCCTAAAAACGTCTCGAGACCCAAACTAAACCCCCGGGTAAACTTAACTGACTATCTTGACCCTTTCGGACACATTGGTGCACTCGAAATGACCATACGGGTGACTTATAATTAAATTAATTTTTATTCCATTAATTTAGTCCCGACACAACACATGCGTATCTCGACTTAGTTTCTATGATTGTCGTATTATTCACTCACGACAATTTTAATACATTCAATCTCATATATTAATTTACACATTTAGTAATTTTCAAAATTATTCTTACCAATATTTACTAACTCTCGTCACGCTAGTAAATATTTATTTTAAAAATCAGCATTAGTACTAAATTAATTTATCCCAATTTAATTTAATTAATCCCATAATTAAAGGTCATAAAAATTCAGGATATTACAATCTCGAGTGAGTTTAGTATACTCTTTATAAGTTACTAATCATATTAACTTATTTAAGTCATTTATCATTTGACATCATATAACAATCTATGGAGTTATATAATTATACATTTCATATCATGTATTCACCCGTATATAAATTTGCACCATATATACGTCTCACTATAACCCGACATTCACGCGCATGTCGTAGACATATAAATGCTATCACAAACGCGTAGGAGGCGGCCATAGTCCCCCCCCCCCCCCCCCCCCAAAGTAATCATCCCATACCATGATGACTCACCCCTGATAACAGACGCTATGACGTGGAGATTATACTCACCCTGCATTCGCTAGCTAGGGAACTCACCCATATCGCGCAACCTCCTAAGATTGAATTAATATTGGTATGCTTTACTATAAATATTATTCACACAAATATTTATAAATCATATATATATACTACACATCACCATATATATATATATATATATATATTAAATCTAGGCTACCGGTGTACTAGATCCATACACAAGCCTAAAACATACAAGCCTACAATTCGACATAATATTAATCAATCTTGCATTGATTAATTTCACTATCTTGGTGTCACTCGACAAAATAAACCTGAATTATCTCTCTTGGATCGAAATTCAAAATCCCCAATTGATTATTCAATTTGATTCATTTAAGGTTACCCACTTAATTAATAAGGTTTCAAATCACTTAATATAAACCTTAATTATGTAATTGGATTTATCCTCTTCTTAATCGTAGGGTGATTTTCACGAATATAAACCCTAAATTATAACCATAAATTTCATATTCAACCAATATAGGAACTGTTCATCACAAAAAAACTATCAGGTCTAAATCTGGGAAGGGAGGAAACTGTCCAGAATTCAACAGGTTGTTCAAGCGACCAGCCATGTCATTCGAACGACACTGAATCTCATTTGAACAAAACACCAGGTCATTCGAACGACCCTGGTGCTCTGTTTCTTCTCTTATTCTGCCCAGAAAAACCAGTCCACCATTAAAACAGTAAAAACATCAATTCTATACAGATTTCACCCCAAAAACCTTACAGATCCAGCCTAAATCCGCAGATTTGATTTACTCAATTTAACTACGTCATCTACACCAATTAGGGCATCAAATCTACAAAATCTTATCATATCTACAAATTTATAAATCCCAAACATGAACTCCCTAATTTCTAATGTAGAATAAACCCTAACATATTAATTAATTCACACGTTCTTTAATATGAATTGGAAAAATGCAATTAATCAAATGCAAGTTAAACCACTTTGCCTAGGGTTGTAGAATCAAGTCCTTTGATGAAGATGATGGGTTGGATTCAAGGCTCTTCGCTTGTTCTTGAAGTAATCTCCCAAAATCTAGAAATTCTCTTTTAATTATTCTCCTCTAAGGATCTCCCAAAATTAGGTCTTCTAAAATGAATTCAATTTTCCTTACCCTCTCACAATTAGGATTATAAAACTCTAATCCCGTATTTTGGCTTATGGGCCTTCTAAAAAGGGTCCAAACACTTAATTGGTAGGTACATTGTGTCTAGAAAAGTACTGAAACCCAATCTATATCTATGGACACTCATTTCAAACTATTTCGACCCGACCGGTCTCAATCGTGCGCTCAAAATTGCCATCCAGATAATTATTTTTAGAAGTTAAGTTTCACTCATTAACTAATTTAAATTCACTCACTTTTAAATAAAACAATTAATTAATTCTCATAAATTTTACGACACAATTAATTTACCAATTACCGAATTAATTAATTGAAATAAATAGCCCATAAATTACAAGGTGTTGTAAATCCAAAATACAATTGCTATTTTAATATGTAAGCCCATATTAGAATATTAAAAATATTCCAACAATGTCCCACTTGGGCTTCATATTCATTCTGAAGGCAATTATATTCTATATCCTTTGGTGCACACCATATTTGCTATATATTCTTAAAACATCTCTTGAATCAATCTGGTTCATCTCGTATACCAGTATGAGATGAAAGTGGCCTTTGTTACATTAATTACTTAAATTGATCAACCAATGATCACCATACCAAATATATTCAACGAAATAGATCAAGTATGGATGTCTGGTTGGAATTTACATGCAATGTGATTTCAAACATACCTATTTCCAATTGGTCCTAACTTTATTCCATAGGGAGATCAAACCTTAGAATTTTAAACCTTATGTTCTGCCATAATTAAAAGACAACACATTCAGAGTAAACAACAAAATAAAAATACCATCAACTTTATTGTGCAAAACAACTAAAACATACATAAAATATCTGAATAGTGTAAAAGACAAGAACATTATAACAAGTACAAACTCACATTAAAACTGAATCTCGTCAAATAAAGAAGCACCCATATGAGTAGTGTTCTCATGAAAGACCTTGGGTGGTATTCCTTTAGTAATAGGATCCGCGAGCATGTATTTTGTTCCTATATGTTCAATAGACACTATCTTACTTTAAACTCTTTATTGAACAAAAAGAAACTTAATTTATATGTGCTTAGACTTCGACAAGCGTTTGTTGTTATTCGAATATAGAACTACTAAATTATTGTCACAATATATCTTTAGTGGTCTTTCAATGTTATCCACAATTCGTAGCCCAGTGACAAACATTTTGCAGCCATATCGCATGATTTGTTTCCTCATAACTATGAACTTCACTGCCATAGTGGTAGGTAAAATGAGTGACTACTTAGCACTCCTCCAAGAAATAGATCCTCTAGACAACACATATACATATCTAGAAGTGGATCTCTCAGTGTCTTGGCAACTCACAAGATTGACATCAGAATAATAAATGATCTCCAAATTATCGGGTTTTTGATAGATGAGAACGTAATCCTTTATTCTCTATAAATACCTCATAACCCGTTCGACTACTTTCTAGTGATTCCTTCTAGGGTTACACAAATATCTTCCTAATATACCCACTATATACACTAAATCCGAACACGTAGATACCTGGGCATACAAAACACTCCTTATAGCTGAAGCATAAGGAATCTTTTTTCAACTTTTCACTATCAGTTGCTTACTTGGGGCATTGACATACACTACAAGAATTTGCACCATTAGCAACATACAAATTATGTTGCTAAAGTTAGAAATATGTTGCTAAAAGCTTTTGGCAACATATTTTGCTATGTTGCCAGCTTGTTGCCCATTGCCTGTCTAGGAAACCCTTTGGCAACACAACAGATATGTGTTGCTAAATGTATACTTTTGGCAACACGCAATTGTGTTGCCAAAAGTATTTTATAATTTGTCAAATTTATAATAAAAAATATTATTTGGGTTGCCAAAAGTCACTCAACAGCAACAAAAATAATTGTGTTGCCAAAAGCTATACATTTTGGCAACATGAGAGTTGTGTTGCCAAAAGGCTATACATTTGACAACACAGGTCTTGTGTTGCCAAAAGTCACTCAACAGCAACAAAAATAATTGTGTTGCCAAAGGTATAGCTTTTCGCAACACAAGACCTGGGTTGCCAAAAGGGTATACCTTTGGCAACACAGGTCTTGTGTTGCGAAAAGCTATACCTTTGGCAACACAAGAGCTATTGTGTTGCCAAAGGTATAGCTTTTGGCAACACAAGACCTGGGTTGCCAAAAGGGTATACCTTTGGCAACACAGGTCTTGTGTTGCGAAAAGCTATACCTTTGGCAACACAATAACTATTGTGTTGCCAAAAGAATAGCCTTTTGGCAACCCAGGTCTTGTGTTGCCAAAAGTTTTACCTTTGGCAACACAAGAGTTGGGTTGCCAAAAGTTATCTTTTCGCAACCAAATATTTGTTGCCATATCCAAAGTGATAGATGTAGATAATAACTTTCGGCGACAAAAAATTGTGTTGCCAAAAGTACTAGATTTTTATTTATCACCTATTATTTTTTTCGCAATTGAAAACATTTTTAAAATTGCACTTTTTTCATCAAACATACAACCTTATAATCCAAAATGACATTGCAAATTTGTCATACAATCATAAGTAATACAAAATTCCACAATTTTCAACCAAATCTCACAAATATGAATTACAAAATAATATTTCATCACAATCCAAGTATAAAAGTACAAAATAAATGCGTCCCAAATACGAACATAACAAATCCCAACACATCAAAAGATGTTAAAAAAGTCCACGCAAACTAAAACGACGGCGACAATATGGCTCCCCTACACATAAGAAACCCCAGCTCCAAGCCACCACGAACATATTAACTCCAAGCAAAATCCATCATCAACCTGCACAAAATACAAAAATAAATGACTACATGAGTTTTTATAACTTCAAATGCATGTATGTTTGACTTAATCAATTTAAAACACTCTTTAATTTCAGAAAATTTCGGCAGAGTTTCCTTTGTTTATTCATGAAATCCAACCTGTTTTTAACATTAAAATAAATCCAACAGCAAAAAACACCGCTAAACCACCATTAAATCCCTTTCACCGATTTAATATCTAAAAATAGTATCCGAGTAGCTACATAAACTTAAATAAGTATCCGAGTAGCTACGTACCTCGATCCTCCGTATCCATTGACTTTTCCATGTGTCGCAAATCCATTTTTATTCTACACAAAATACAAAATAAATTATAATCTATCCGACTTCAAAAGATAATAATAATTTATAACTATTATAGTTATATATAAATAGTTAGATATAACTGTTATAGAAACAGTTATAATAGTTTTTATATATATAAACTGTTTATATATTTATCTATATAAACAGCTGTTCATATTTTTTTTCATAGATATATATATACTATATATATATATATACTGTTATATATAGTGTTATATATAGTATATATATAATATATATATATATATATATATATATATATATATATATATATACACTCAGGACATATACACTCATATTAGTATATATATATATATATATATATATATATATATATATATATATATATATATATATATATATATATATACATACTGATATATATATATATATACATACATACTATACTCAGGACATATTATGTATATATATATATATATACATAACAGTATGTATATATATATATATATACACCTGTTAGTATATATATATATATATATACATAACAGTATGTATATATATATATATATACATAACAGTATGTATATATATATATACATAACAGTATGTATATATATATATATACACCTGTTAGTATATATATATATATATATACATAACAGGTATATAACAGTATGTATATATACACCTGTTAGTATATATATATATATACATAACAGGTATATAACAGTATGTATATGTATATATATATATATATACACCTGTTAGTATATATATATATATATATATATATACATAACAGGTATGTTATATATATACATAACATACCTGTTATGTATATATATATATATACTATTATGTTAGTATATATATATATATACATAACATATATGTTATGTATATATATATATATATATATATATATACATATCTGTTATGTTAGTATATTAGTATATATATATATATATACAAAACATACCTGTTATGTATATATATATATATACTGTTATGTCTGTAATCTGTCATGTTAGTATATTAGTATATATATATATATATATATATATATATACATAACATACATGTTATGTATATATATATATATACTGTTAGTATGTAGTATGTATGTATATATTATAGTATATATATATATATACATAACATACCTGTTATGTATATATATATATATATACTGTTAGTATGTAATGTATATATATATATATACTGTTAGTATGTATTATAGTATATATATATATATATACATAACATACCTGTTATGTATATATATATATATATATATACTGTTAGTATGTTAGTATGTAATGTATATATATATATATACTATTAGTATGTATTATAGTATATATATATATATATATATACTATATATATATATATATACTATAATACATACTAATAGTATATATATATATATATATATATATATATATATACATACATAATATATATATATATACATACATAACAGTATATATGTATACAGTTAGTATATATACCGAGTATAGTATGTATTATAGTATACATACTGAGATATATATATACATACTGAGATAAATATGTATATATAACAGTATAGTCAAACCGGGAGCCCCGGGACTACGCGGTCGATTCCTAGGGGTCACATTGGTCCCGTGCGAGGCGTTGGTGACTCTTACGGGGCCGTTATGTGTTTGTTTTACGCTTTAACCCTTCGATGTCCTGTTTTTATTCAAAAGTCTCACTTTTGGCAAATTTACGTCGTACACTCAAACCGGGAGCCCCGTGACTACGTGGTCGGTTCCAACGAGTGACATTGCTCCCGTGCGAGGTGTTCGTGACTCTTACGCGACCGTTCTGCGGATGCTTTACGTTTTCACCCTTCGGTGGCATGTTTTTATGATTAAGTCTAATTTTTTGAAAATTTACGTCGTACAGTCAAACCGGGAGCCCCGTGACTACGCGGTCGGTTCCTACGAGTCACATTGGTCCCGTGCGAGGTGTTCGCGACCTTTACGCGACCGTTCTGTGGTTGTTTTACGTTTTCACCCTTCGACGGCATGTTTTAATGCTTAAGTCTAATTTCTTACAAATTTATGTCTTACACTCAAACCGGGAGCCCCGGGACTACACGGTCGATTCCTAGGGGTCACATTGGTCCCGTGCGAGGCGTTGGTGACTCTTACGGGGCCGTTATGTGTTTGTTTTACGCTTTAACCCTTCGATGTCATGTTTTTATTCAAAAGTCTCACTTTTGGCAAATTTACGTCGTACACTCAAACCGGGAGCCCCGTGACTACGCGGTCGGTTCCTACGAGTCACATTGGTCCCGTGCGAGGTGTTCGTGACTCTCACGGGACCGTTTTGTTGCTATTTTACGTTTTCACCCTTCGATGGCATGTTTTTATGATTAAGTCTATTTTTTTGAAAATTTAGGTCGGACACTCAAACCGGGAGCCCCGTGACTACGCGGTCTGTTCCAACTAGTGACATTGGTCCCGTGCGAGGTGTTCGTGACTCTCACGGGACCGTTTTGTTGATGTTTTACGTTTTCACCCTTCGATGGCATGTTTTTATGGTTAAGTCTAATTTTTTGCAAATTTAGGTCTTACACTCAAACCGGGAGCCCCGTGACTACGCGGTTGGTTCCTACGAGTCACATTGGTCCCAATTGGAGGTGTTCGTGACTCTTACGGGATCATTTTGTGGCTGTTTTACAATTTCACTTTCGATGGCATGTTTTTATTCTTAAGTCTAATTTTTTGCAAATTTACGTCGTACACTCAAACCGGGATCCCCGTGACTACGTGGTCGGTTCCAACGAGTGACATTGGTCCCGTGCAAGGTGTTCGTGACTCTTACGCGACCGTTCTGCGGATGCTTTACGTTTTCACCCTTCGATGGCATGTTTTTATGATTAAGTCTAATTTTTTGAAAATTTACGTCCTACACTCAAACCGGGATCCCCGTGACTACGCGGTCTGTTCCAACTAGTGACATTGGTCCCGTGCGAGGTGTTCGCGACCTTTACGCGACCGTTCTGTGGTTGTTTTACGTTTTCACCCTTCGACGGCATGTTTTTATGCTTAAGCCTAATTTCTTACCAATTTATGTCTAACACTCAAACCGGGAGCCCCGGGACTACGCGGTCGATTCCTAGGGGTCACATTGGTCCCGTGCGAGGCGTTGGTGACTCTTACGGGGCCGTTATGTGTTTGTTTTACGCTTTAACCCTTGGATGTCATGTTTTTATTCAAAAGTCTCACTTTTGGCAAATTTACGTCGCACACTCAAACCGGGAGCTCCGTGACTAAGCGGTCGGTTCCAAAGAGTGACATTGGTCCCGCGCGAGCTGTTCGTGACTCTAACGCGATCGTTCTGTGTTTGTTTTACGTTTTCACCCTTCGATGGCATGTTTTTATGATTAAGTCTAATTTTTTGCAAATTTAGGTCATACACTCAAACTGGGATCCCCGTGACTACTCGGTCGGTTCCTACGAGTCACATTGGTCCCGTGCGAGGTGTTCGTGACTCTCACGGGACCGTTTTGTGTTTGTTTTACGTTTTCACCCTTCGATGGCATGTTTTTATGATTAAGTCTATTTTTTTGAAAATTTAGGTCGTACACTCAAACCGGGAGCCCCGTGACTACGCGGTCGGTTCCTACGAGTCACATTGGTCCCGTGCGAGGTGTTCGTGACTCGGACAGTAATGAGAAAACAGAACATAGATCCTTACATAATTTATATAAGATAAATATGGCTTATAAATCACATATCAACACAAATGTTATATGTTATAGCAGCATATGTTATATATATAGCTGTTATAACATAAATGGATATATAACAACATATATGCTGTTATAACAGCATATATGTTGTTATATATATAACAGCATATATGTTATGCATATATAACAACATATATGCTGTTATAACACCATATATGTTGTTATATATGCATAACGGTGTTGTTATATATGCATAACAGCATATTATAACATATATGTTGTTATATATATAACAACATATATGTTCTTATAACAGCATATATGTTGCTATATATGCATATATGTTATAACAGCTATATATATAACATATAAATATATATACTTACCAAATTGATTCGAATTTGGAGATCCTCCGGATACGCTCCCTCGTTCTTGATCCTTACGTATTTTTGCAAACATTTGCATCGTGTATTCTTGGAAATCCTCAATTTTTTTATCTTGGGCCTCTATCTTCTGTTGTTGAGCATCTATCTTCTGTTGTTGGATAGCATTTCTCTCCTCGACTAAAGCCAAATTCTCTCTTAGTAGCCTCACCTCTTCATCACGCACCCTCAACTGTCCTATTGTACTTGAAGCTTTAGAGGGCTTCAGGCCTACCCCCCATCCAACAATATGGCCCGATCTTTTTCCAAAAACTTCTATCGACATCTCCTCTTGTGACATGAAGGGTGCGTTTGGTTGCGAGGATCTCTCTTTAAGCTCCACAAACTTCTCCTGCCATATTTAAAATAGTATAAGCTCATGTTATAATTAGTCAACAAATTGTAAAATAACAATATAAAGAAGTTAGCAATATGGGATCTTTCGCAATATAATTAATTAATCAAAGATGTACATACATATTTTTCCTTGCACTTTGGATCCACCCAGTCATTATTTTTCTCACTCCAATGAGATGATTTAAAGAAGTCAGTAATATGTGGTCTCTCACCACCCTTTTCTTCAGCCTATTCATAAATGGAACCAATGAGAATATGATTTTACATTGATAAGTAATTAAATTCATAATTTACATAACGCATCACCTCGATTGACATGGCAGCTACAAATGATCGTGACCCACAAGTATGATTCCAAGGCAAACCAGCACGTGCTAATTGACCTTTTACTGACCTTGCCTAATTAAAAACATAAAAAAATACTAAATGGATCTCCAATAATGCAATTTTCAAGGAATAGCTAAATTACAAACATAATGAAATACGAATTACTTACCTTGAACTTCTCACCACTCCAAACATCATCTATCATGTACTTCCAATCACTTGGTGTAACCCCTCCATATGAATTCTTTTTAGGGTCGACTCCATCCTTCAATAATTTCGTGTAATGTATGTACATTTTACTCCTCCAGCCACTGTACCTCCGTGCACACTTCCTATGAATAGCATGTCTGACAAACTCATCCTCATCATAGTTAACAATATCGAATTTATCCTGCAAATTTACTTTAATTAGAAATACACACAATAACATTGAAAGAATATCTAACTGAAAGAATCAAATATAACTACCCGAATCCTGGCGATTACTGCATCTCGTATCCCATAATCAATTTCCCCCCAACGAGTCACCCCTTGAAGTGGTGCCGCATTTCGAACCTCAATTCCGATTTGTTGTCCTAGAGAAGGAGCATTTACACCCATAGGTGCCCCATCACCTTCCAACACACACACTTCAAGTTTTCCATGTCTTTTTATAGTTTTCTCAACCTTCATTCCACGTGTTAATCCTCGAACTCGCTTTTTGGTTCTACTAGCTGTAGAAAAATAAAATAATATAAATGTCATTGATTGATGTTAAGTATTACATAAAGTAATATAATAAATGTCAAGTATTACATAATAAACTACTAATAAAATAATCAAAATAACTTACATATCAAGGAAACATCCGGAATATCGGCCTGTATATCTTCAACAACATCATTGATTGTTGTTCTTTGTTGGAGACGCATCGAGGAGTGACTCGAGCTTCCTGTTTTAATAAAAAAAAAGACAATTATACATAAAATAAGTAAATTTAAACAATCTAAACAAAAATGACTTACGCATCATGGAAACGTCAGGAACAATAACTTGTATATCTTCTACGGCATTATCATTTGATGTTCTCTGTTGAAAGTGCACCGAGGAGTGACTCGAACCTCCTGTTTTAATGCGAAAGTAAGATAATTATATATACAAGAAGTAGATTTAAACAATCTAAACAAGATTTTGAAGACAAATAAATAAGTTTACATATAAATTATTATATATATAACAGTTTATATATAAACTGCTTATATATAACAGCTTATATATAAACAGTTATATATAAACTGTTATATATAACAGCTTATATATAAGCAGTTTATATATAAACTGTTACATATAACAACTTATATATAGCAGTTTATATATAAACTGTTATATATAACAGCTTATATATAGCAGTTTATATATAAACTATTATATATAAATTGTTATATATAACAGTTTATATATAAACTGCTATATATAAGCTGTTATATATAAGCAGTTTATATATAAACTGGTTATATATAAACTGTTTATATAGCAGTTTATATATATATATATATATATATATATTATGTTATATATATATATATAACTTTATATATATTATGTTACCTGCATTGTTGGTCACTGGCGGTACTCGTGACATTGATTTGGGGGTTGAGTGTCTCCTCAAATGAGGCTTCTCTCGTCGGGGGGGAGGGAGAACGACGAAATAATCGTCGTACGGGCGCCATGTTCGAGACCTGCCAATACAAAATACAGTTTAATTAGTGATGCAAAAAATGTATAGAATCTATATATGTACTTTAAAGTATATTGAGGTAATGAACATAAACTTAATTTCAATTACACTACCATGCATGAATTACCTTCTCCATTTGAGGATTAGAATACTCATTATTATCATCACTGACATCATCACCACTGGACGAACTAAGATCCTCCTCACCATCGGGCAATCTGTACTCATCATCATCTCGTACATTTACATTAAAATTTTGATTCTTACTGAATCTGATCTCGTTAGGCACCAATGCATTCAGTCGCAATTGATTCTTCTTAATATTATTGAGCCTTTCTTTCTCATATGCTAACATCATACGACCAGTATGTCTAGGTTAAAGCCATATTTTTTCCTTTGGAGGCATATTTTTCGACTAAACACAAAAATTAAATAAAATAAAATGAACATCACACTACATAACGAATTACGCCAGATGGAAACATATAACTTGATTAATAATATTTGATAAAACTAATTTGACACCACACGTAATGAAATAGGAACAAACATTTAACATTACATATCAGTATCAATATCATAACCATAATCCATTTTCTTCGTTATCTCCATTCTCTAATTTGATAAAACTAATTTCGCACAACACGTAACGAATTACACTAGATAGAAACATAAAAAGTTTGTCCACATACAAAACAAAATAGGAACAAAACATTTAACATTACATATCGGTATCAATATCATAATCATATTCCATTTTCTCCCCATCTTCTTCGTTATCTCCATTCACTAGCATTGTTTCATCATCAACGACATCATCATCATCATCATCATCAATGTTTTCCCCCATTGGATGCAGAACCCTATCACTAGGGATAACCTCAGGAATTGCATCATTCCTATGAAATTGAGTAGCAGTATCTTCAACGACGATTGGGATAACATTTGTTGTTTCGACTTGTTGGAACACGTCACCAGATCCATGCAATTCTGCTGCCCCGGTATCATCGTCATCCAACTCCGGTACATCCCAGGTTCCCCGATGTTGGACTTTTTGTACGATTTGCCATTGTCCACCTAACTTTGTATCATTGACATAGAAAACTTGTTGAACCTGACTAGGCAAAACAAATGGATCATCTTTATACCACCGACTCTTGACATCAATACTAATAAAATGTGAATCAGTGCGCATTGTCTTCCTACTACCGGTGTTGAACCATTCGCATTGGAACAAAATGACTTTATTCCCGTAAATATATGTCATCTCATAAATTTTGCTCAAGTAACCGTAAAAGTCAAGCTCACGACCCTCGTGTTCCCCTTTGGAGACCAACCCACTATTCTGACTCCTACGATGCATGTCTCGGTCCCTAGTATGGAATCGAACTCCATTGCAAATGCAACCCGAATACATATTCACTATCACGTTAGGTCCATTTGCTAATGACCAGAGCTCATCATTTGCTTTGGGGGACCCTTGCGCTCGTAAAAGATTCATCTACATAAACAACATATGAAAGTCGTATTAAATTATTGTTAAAGTGATGCAAAGTAACTTTCTTTATATATCTTACCCGTTCTTTAAACCACTTCGGAAATTTTTGGCGTTGAATTTGAAGTATGTCACGCCCATTTGGAATTTGAAGTAGACTTTTGTGTTCCCTAATTAGAGAAATTTAATTTATTAATAAAATGGATAATCAAACAAAAAGATCATGAATATTATAAATTTGAAACACGTACTCTAGATACGGCTCAACCTCAGCAGTGTTATACAACACAAACCACTTAGCCATATTGAGCTCCTTTTCAGACACATCAGGAGCCCTTGAGATACATCCGAAAGGACGGACATTTTGGTTAAAGACAACTAGCCCCAAGCCACGTTCGCCACCATCACAATTGCGTTCTTCTCTGTTAAATACGGTTTCAACATGGCTCAAGTACATTGAGCAAAAAGTCAAACACTCTTTCACGATGTACGTCTCCACAATGGAACCTTCAGGCCTGGCTCGGTTAGATACAAATTCTTTCAAAGTTCCAAGAAACCTTGAAATTAATAATAGTTAGATGAATATTACACATTTTACACATTTTTCAAGATATTGAACTAAATTAACGTTATAATAGTTGCATTTACCTTTCAATTGGAAACATCCATCGATATTGTACTGGTCCAGCAAGTTTGGCCTCACGTGCCAAATGAACCGCCAAATGGACCATTACATCAAAGAATGCCGGGGGGAAAATCTTCTCCATTTTGCAAAGTATCAGAATTATGCGTTCCTCTAATTTCTCCAAATATGTCCGCACTAATGTTTTGGAGCACAACTCCTGAAACCATTCACCCAACTCAGCCAGTGTAATACAAATATCTTTAGGAAGGTATCCACGCATCCCAATGGCAAGAATTCGTTGTAACAAGACATGACAATCATGGCTTTTAAGGCCCAATAATTTTCCAGCCTTTGTAGTCACACATCTTGAGATGTTTGCAGCATAGCCATCTGGATACTTAACTGATTTCAAAAAATCATAAAAATACTCCTTCTCCTTTGGGGTTAATGTATATATTGCGGGAGGCTTGACATAAGACCCATCAGGACGCTTTTGTAAGTGCAATTCCGCCCTTATGCCCATATCTTCTAGATCAAGGCGTGCTTTTTCTGTGTCCTTGTTCTTCCCATCCATGTTCAATATTGTTCCAAGTAAATTGTCACATATATTTTTCTCAATGTGCATCACATCAAGGTTGTGACGAAGCTTTAGTGTTTTCCAATACGGGAGCTCGTATAAAATGCTTTTCTTTGTCCAGTTCAATTCTATTGGGTCACGAGGCCTTTTCTTGTTGCTCGGATGCTTTCCAAACTTGGCATTTGACAAGAAATTCAATTGATTTAGTACTTTTTCCACTGGTAACTCCAAGGATCGAGTTTGATTCTCAGACATACCGTTAAATGCCTTACTCCTTCGCAAAGTATGGTCCTCGGGAAGGTAACGTCGATGGCCCAAGTAGCCAATCTTACTTCGCAGGCGTTGAGATAATGCATCATCATTACATGGGGGACAAGCAAGATAACCTTTCGTACTCCACCCAGATAAGTTACCATAGGCAGGAAAGTCGTTTATCGACCACATTACGGCTGCATGCATCCGAAACGTTTGTTGAGTAGAGGCATCATAAGTGAGTACGCCATTTTCCCACAACTCGTTCAACTCATCAATCAATGGTCGCATGTAAACATCAATTTCTTTACGGGGGGCATTAGGCCCAGGAATAAGTAAAGTCATCATGAAAAATGGATCCTTCATGCAGTTCCAGGGTTCCATGTTATATGGCATCATTATCATAGGCCACATGCTATAAGAGGTGCTCATGTTCCCAAAAGGGTTGAACCCATCGGTGGTGAGGCCTAGCCTCACATTACGGGGATCCTTAGCAAAATCAGGATAACATCGATCAAAGTCCTTCCACTCCTCACTATCAGCTGGATGCCTCAATATCCCATCATCCACGCGCTTATCACTGTGCCATCTCATGCATGTAGCCGTCTTCCTTGACATAAACAATCTTTGCAACCTAGGTGTCAATGGAAAGTGGCGTAGTACCTTTTGAGGGATCTTCTTACCATTGCCAAAATTGGGCTTGTATCTAGACTCCCCACATATCGGACAATTATCAAGAGATGCATTCTCCTTCCAAAAGAGAGCGCAATCATGTTGGCATGCGTGGATTGTTTCATATCCCAAGCCCAATTCTCGTAGCAGCTTTTTGGCTTCATAAATCGATTTCGGAACCAAATTCCCTGCAGGCAGAAGATCCACTAATACCTCCATCAACATGTTAAATGACTTATTACTCCATTTACCCACAACCTTCAAATGTAACATTGTAATCACAAATTTCAATAGCGTATTTTTTCGATATTTTGCACATCATTCGTTTTGGTGTTATCATACGCTTCTTTTGTCCCAAAATCCCCTGAATCACGCCCCGTATAACCCCTACAATAGTCTTCTACTAATTCGGGGAAATCGTCATCCTCGTCTTCATTATCACCAATTTCAACATCCGTGTCATCTTCAGATTCATCGATTTGGTGTTGCAAAATAGATTCCCCATGATGAACCCAGATCTTATAACTTTCCATTATGCCATGTCGTACTAAATGATACATCACAACATGGCCAATGTGCCAATAATGATTACAACAATTATTACACGGGCATTGAATTGTACCATTTTGGCTCACTTTGGCCATTGCTCTGTCAACAAAAGACTTAGCGCCCTCACGATACCGCTCGCCTACTCTATGCCTAAGTGTCATCCAACTCTTGTCCACTTCTTCCATATCTGTTTATTGAGAGATTACATAAACAACAATAGATGAATTAAATTTTACTTAAAAGTTACCTTTTTTCTTCGTATATTTCATACAAAGCAATATAATTTAAACTCTTATTGACCCCCTACATATTCGCTAATTGAGAGAGTACATAAACAGCAAATGATGAATGAACTTTTACTTAGAAGTTACAATTTATTTCCTTGTGCATCTCGTATAAAACAATATAATTGTATCTCCTCTAAAAGGTGAGTGGTCCTATCCCATTCAAGACCGCATATTTCTGTAACACACTTAGCAGCTCATCCACATTGTTTCAATCTGAGGAAATTTCGGCAGCATATCCCCATAGTTTTCCAAGTACACGACATAGATTCGCAAGTGTTGGCGTTATTTCAATTGATGTCAATTTATCAATTGAATTAACACTCAACACCACATCAATCTAGTATGTACTCAGAGAACATTAAGAGACGGCAACAGAAGTTCCCCCAAAAGTAACAAGTGCACACCACTAAGTACATTATTATACAGAATTTATGCAGTCCCAAACTGTCCAAACGGGACAATTCAAGAGATCTCATTACAGGGTTAATGACTCTCGAACGGGTCTAAGGGCTATTGAATGCGTACGCATAAGAACTAGATGGCTAGTATCTATGCGCACTATGTGTAACTTGAGAGGTTTATTACTATGTATAATTTACCCCACTTTTAATTGATGCTTTAAAAGTTATGTTGCTCACCACATTAAAACCACCAATAAGATAATAGTATTTATACTTTACTTTTAAATTCTTAGACCACAACTAACCCCTTGCAAAAATACTATTAAAACTATAATTAAAGAGCAATGCACATATCTTCTAAACATTAATTTGAATATTATAAACCGAAAAAAGGGAAATAACATAAATAAATTTGCAGTAGCTATAAAATTGCAGTACAAATTGTAGCTTCCAGCCATTTGATTATTTTTCAGCAAACAAAAATAAATTTACAGTAGCTATAAAATAGGAATAACAATAATGTTTATCAATCAAAGTCAAGATAGCCCATTTAAAGCCATCATCAGATTTGTAAACAGATTCATGTCCATAACCAACTCTTCCAGAAGACCCAAATATGTAAAGTGATGAAATAAACAAGGAGATGACCTAAATCAATCATTCTCATCAAAACCAAATCAGCATAAACACTAATTTTTACTATAAAACTAATATAATAAAATATAATATATTTACAAATAAACAAATAAGGTATAGAGTAAGGATTGTCAAATGAATGATGTACCTGAAAAGAAGTGAACAATCGATTTCTGATAAATAAACAAATGAGGTATAGAGTAAGGTTAAAATCTTGGGGATCTTCACTATGAGCAGTCGTTTGAACTCACTCCATCACGTCGAAATGGTGATTTCTCTCATTGAACAGTCGTTTGAACGAGGTGGTGGACGAGGTGGTGGACGGAGGAGAGGGAGAGCAGGACGGAGGAGAGGGATAGCAGGAGAGGGAGAGCAGGATGGAGGTGGTGGACGGAGGAGAGGGAGAGCAGGACGGAGGAGAGGGAGAGCAGGTTAGGGTTCGATTTCGATTTCGGTGAGAGTTTTTTTTTTTTTTTTGGTCTTTTATCTAACTTAACGGCCAACAAAATTAGTAACAAACAAATAAAATATTTTTGGCATCATAATTTTCTTTGTTGCCAAAAGTATGAGATTTTTCTCAACCCACTCCTATGTTGCCAAAAGTTAAGTCATGTTTGGCAACAAAAAAATATGATGCTAAAAGTTAAAAAATTTCCCTCTTTTATTTTGCTAGCTTCCCGCTTGAAATTTTAACTTTTGGCAACAAGTTTTATTTTATGTTGCCAAAAGTACAATGTAAAATAGTCTTTTGGCAACATAATTCAAATTTTGTTGCCAAAAGGGTATCTTTGGCAACAAAAATATCTTGTGTTGCTAAATATTGTTGCTAATGGTGCAAATTCTTGTAGTGAGAGACTAAGATTGTCTCCATTAGAAACATGAGTATTTCCTTGTGCACAATCTTTCATCCCAAATCTAGTGAGAACCTTTTCAATATAGCTCTTTTGAGATAACCCAAGGACACCTCAAGAGAAATCTCGGTGTATCTCAATTCCCAATACAAAAGAGCATCCCCAAGATATTTCACTTTAAAATGCTTAGTCAGAAATCTGTTGATTTCGTGCAATACGCCTATATTGTTTCTAGCCATTAGTATGTCATCGACATAGAACACAAGGCACATAAATTTACGCCCACTGGACTAATGATGTACACAGTCATCAACTCCATTAATGTTAAAATCATATGAGATAGTGACTTGATCAAACATGTGATAACATTGACGGGAAGCTTGTTTGAGACCATGTATAGATTTCTTCAGTTTACAAACCATAGACTTTGGATCACATGGGTCAAAGTTTTCTAGTTGCACCATATACACAATTTCCTCAAAGTTACTATTCAGAAAAGTCATCTTAACATCCATTTGATGTAGCTCTAGATCAAAATGATTTACAAGTGCTCGTGAGGTTGTTGAGTTTCCTCTTCTGGAATTACTCTTTGATTTTGAGTAGGGAAGTTCTCCTTGTTGTATTCTTGAACACTATCAGCACACTGAACAATGTCTGGGATAGGAATTGATTCCTTTTTAAAGACAATATTCTTATTCTCAACCGTATCTTCCCCCTCAAACTCAACATCCTCAATAAATCTCGCATTTCCTATCTCAATAAAGGACTTAGTTAAGGGATCATAGAACTTAAAACCCTTCGACCGTTTAATGTACCTAACAAAATAGAAGCTACCAGTTCTTAAGTCCAGTTTCTTTTCAGTTGGCCTATAAAGCCTCGCCTCAGTCGGACATTCCCAAATGTGTAAATGTTTAAGGACATGTTTTTGGCCTATCCATAGTTCATAAGGGGTTTTAGCTACCGCTTTACTAATTACTCAATTTAGAATATATACTGCAGTATTAAGTGACTCTGCCTAGGTTAATTTTGGCAAAAAAGAATGAATAATCATACTTCTTACTATGTCCTTAAACGTTATGTTTCATTCGTAGGAATTGGCAAGGCCTTAAAAAAGGTCTAAGGATTGAGATTTCTCATGAATTAAATAAATGTATCCATAACATGAAAAGTCAATTATAAAAGTGATAAAATATTGTTGACCATTCCAAGAAGCCATAGGGAATGGATCGAAATATCAGTATGTATCAATTCTAAGACGTCAGAACTCCTTTTGGCACTTACTTTTCGAATGTTTGTTTGTTTTCCCTTTATACACCCAATAAAAACATCAAAGTTTGTTAAATAAAGGGTTTAAAGTATTCCGTCTGACACAAGCCTTTCAATTCTCCATTGAGAGATATGTCCCAAACGTTTATGCCCATGAGGCGATGGAATTCTATTAGTCAATTTGCATTTTTGACCTCTTATAGTCGCTTGCCAAATTTCATTACATAAACCATTGGTATTCAACGTATACAATTTATCAATTAAACAACCAGTTGCAACAATAGTAGAATTAAGAAAAAAACTGACTTTAATATTTTCAAATGAATAAGAAAAAAATAATATTTGTCCAAAACCGAAATAGAAGCCAAATTCCGTCTGACAAACGGTACTACATAAGTCTCTCTTAATTGAATAAAATGAATAGTCTCAAAAGATAGTCTAAAGATTCTAATTGCTTCAACTACAACTGTTTTGTCATCGCCCACAGATGAATCTTTCTGCATCTTTTGGTGGTCGGCTCCACAGGAAACCCAGCATAGACTTACTTACTTGAGTAGTAGCACTAGAATCTACTCACCAAGTATGACTAGGTGCAAAAGACAAACTAATTTCAGAACAAACTAAAGTGATAAGTGTATCTTTCTTTACACGCCATGCGACGTACGTGTAGCAATCTATCTTCACATGCCCATGTTTATTGCAAAAGTATCAGGAAAATTCTGGATCCTGCTTCTTTTGTGGAATTTTGGGTTGTGGTGTTCCTACTGCATCTTTCGTATTATCATTCCTTTTTTCGTTTATTGTCCTTTGAGGCAGATGAAATATGAGAACTTTCTAATGCCTTTTCTCACTTCAATCTGTCATCTTCTTGCCACAATGAGAAATAAATGCATTAAGAGTATATTTTTCCTCTTAAGTATTATAGCTAACTATAAACTTTCCATAGTGTGCAAGAAGCGAAATCAGTACCAGATGCACGAGCTAGTGATCAGACAGCTCTTACTTTAGTTCCTTAAGTTTTGAAGCGATGTTAGACATATACATGATATACTCGCTTATGTTTCCTTTACCTTTATACCTCATTTGAATAAAGTTATCTACAGGCGTACTTATTTCATCCTTTTCGTTATTTGTAAAATTATTTTCAATATCTACCAGAAAACCCTTAACATTTACCTTATAAGAAATACCACCCCTGAATGCTTCTGGAATGTTGCGCTTTATAGTCAATATACTTAAGAGATTAGAACAATCCAACTTCTCAAAGTTTTCTTTATTCCCAATGGAACTTTTCTCCGTAATAAGAGCTGGTTATTATTTTCTTAGTCTGTAATCGGAATCCAGGCAGTCGAGAACTATTAGAATGTTCTCTTTCCAGTTCTGGAAGTTTGTGTCGTCAAGTACATGAATTGTGTTCATGTTAGGAGTTATATTTGTAGCAAAAGAAGTAACTAAATTTAGAGAACAAATAAATAATTTAAACTAAAATTAAAAATCATGTAAAGTTTTACATCAATGCAAGACATAAAATTTATACGACTGTAATAGTGGGCCCTTTTTTTTCAAGATACCTAGCAAATCATTAATGTTTCGTCTTTGGACAGAAACATCAACTTGTAAGTGGTACTCTCGGTGCATAAATCAAATGTTGATGATAAATTCGGTCAAACAACAACTTTTTTTTGGGCCGGTATATTATCCACATGGAAAATTTATAATCGTCACACATTTATTTTCTCATGTATATTTATTATTTGTCCAATTAACAATCTTCCTTTGGGCCAATCATTAATCACATAAATAATAAATACACACATCTTAATAACTCAAATAGCAGATAGTACACGTATGGACGTATGGAAGATAGTACACGTTTAGCATCCATTTGGTGTACAATTAAATCATTTAAAGAAGTTATGGCAGATAGTACACGTATAGACGTTATTCTAGTAACGGTGAAAAGGTACAAAAAAATATACAATTTCCCATTGTCTAAAGCCTTTGGCAACAAGACGTGCCTTATATTTTTAAATAGTGCCATCAGGTTTTAAATTATTTTAAGAATCCATTTACACCCAATTGTTTTACACCCAGGACGAAGGTCCACTAAATGCCAAGTTTTATTTGTTTCCAAAGAATCCATTTCATCATTAATAGCCTCTTGCCATAAATCGGCATCTAAGGAAGATAAAGCTTCTTGAATAGTGTTAGGATTCTCCTCTAAAGTGAGAGCATAAAAGTCGGGACCAAAATCTTTTTCCACACGAGCCCTTTTTCTTTTTCAAATTTCTAAAAAGGATTCATTAATTTCCTTATTTTTATTTAAAGAAATATTAGTGGATGACACGCCCCCACTGTTTCTCAATTTAAAAGGAAATGTATCTTTATAAAAATCGGCGTCATTTGATTCAATAATTACTTGATTTTTCAAGTCATAAAAATGATATGCTTTGCTAATAATAGCATACCCCATAAAAATGCACTCATATGCTCTACTCGCCACTTTATACCTCCTAGGGTCGGGTATATGTACATATGCTAAGCACCCCCACATTCTAAAGAATCACACGTTAGGCTTAATATTTTTCCGAATTTCATAAGGAGATATTTTCATTTTAGTTTGAGGAATTCTATTAAGTACGTGACACACATTTAAAATAATTTCACCCCACCAATGTGAGGCAGCCCCCGAATTTAATAAAATAGCAACAACTAATTCAGTTAATGTCCTGTTTTTTCTTTCAACTTAATCGTTCATTTCGGGCGAATAAGGGGCAGTTTTTTCATGAATAGTACCGTGGGTTTTATAAATTCAATAAATGGTCCAGAATCATATTCAGTGCCTCTATCACTACGTAAACTTTTAATTTTTCGATTAAATTGATTTTCAATTTCATTTAGGAAAATTTTGAACATGTCAAACGCTTCACTTTTATTTTTCATTAAATACACAAATGAGTAATCAGAACAATCATCAATAAAAGTTATAAAATAACATTTGCCATTTCTATATGTGACACCATCCAATTCATAAATATCCGAAAGAATTAAATCAAGTGGTTCAAATTCTCTAAAAGGAGATTTATGTGGTGTCTTAGTGATTTTTGTTTGACTACACCATTCACATTTTTCAAAATAATTTAATGATAATTCTAGAATTAATCCCAAAGTGCTCATATTTTTAACAAGTCGTTTATTAGCATGACAAAGCCCGGTATGACAAATGTTAAGTGAATAAGCAACATAAGCCGAAGGAGAAATTTTATTCATTGCATCAACATACAATTTAAACATCCCATCAGTGTCATAACCCTTGGCTACAAAAATTCTATTTTTGTTCAAAGTAAATAAATCAACACCAATAATTTGAGTAAAGCCAGATTTGTTGAGACGATAACACGAAACCAAATTTGTCCTTATCTCGGGAATGTGAAAAACATCTTTGAGGATAACAGTCTTTCCCTAAGTGAACTTCAATTGCACATTTCCAGTACCAGCAACCTCAGTGGAGTGAGAATCACCCAACAACACCTTCTTATCTCCAGTTTCAGAATAAGTCTTAAACAGAGTACGGTCATTGCAGATATGGCGAGAAGCGCCATTATCCAACTAACACCTTTCCGCACCGCTAACCATGTTGATTTCTGAAATCATAGCACATAAGTCCTCTTCGGTCAAATTTGCTTATGCTTGTGGAACATTGCGACATTTACGAGCCTATGACCAGGCTTGCCACACTTGAAACAGAGAAGTTGTCCCGAGTTGCAAGACTGTCCATTTTCAGTTTTCTTATTATTATTCTGAGTCTGAGTCTTATTTTTAAAATTCTGGTTGTGTCTCTTTTTCTGATTTTTCATATTTTTTTCGTTTTCCTTTAAAACAACTGGAGTGTGGTTCTTTTTCTGATTTTTTTTGTTAGACACAACAAGAATTTCATCTTTATGGTCCCGATTTTGGGATTCCTCCTCAATTTTCAATTTAGTAATGAGTGGTTCTAATGAAAATTCTTTAGACTTGTGCCTTAAAACATTTTTAAACTCTCTCAATAGTGGAGGCAATTTATCAATAATTACAGCCCCCTAAAATTGCTCATCTAAAGCCATGCCCTCGGAAATAATTTCGTGGGCAATCATTTGCAAATCATGGGTTTGAGACACAACAGATTTGTCATCCGTCATTTGAAATTTCAAATAACGGCTGACGGCATGTTTTTTAGCAACCGCCGCCTCCGTGTCATATTTTTTAAACAGTGCATCCCAAACATCTTTTGCAGTTTTATAATTTGGCATAATAGTCATAAAGTTCGTCACTTAGAGCATTGGAAATATAGTTCTTGCACAGAAAATAATTTTCCTCCCAAGTTCTAATTGTTTTCCCTTCCTCAATCGTAGGTGGATTATTTACTACGGGTTTGTCAAATTGAAAACACGATGCGACTTTTTTCGTATTTAAATAAAATAGAAACTTTTTTCTCCAACGTTTAAAATGGGTGCCTTCATATTTGAAGGGCTTGTTAAGGTTACTAGAGTTAATTTCTTCCATGGAAGAATAGTGAACACCTTAAAATTGTTGTAGCAGCAATTTAAATGCATAAATAAACAAGGAACGAAATTACCCAATTAGGAGCGGATAAATCAAAGCCGAAAAATATAAGAAATACGGAACTGGACAGTCTAGAAATATGGCTGAGTCACGAACAACGTCTCTCTCTTTAAAGTGTTTCACGGCTCTGCTTCCAATTTGTGCTGATAGTGTATAACCCCGTCACCCGCAGGATAAAACAGCCTCAGAAAATCCAACTACGAACTGGTAGCACAAACTAGATTCGTTCAATCGACACCCATTTAAAATATTGCTCGATTCTATGTTATAATTAATTTGAGGAAGAGGATTAATTATTTCTTTGTTGAAAAAATTATTCAGGGCACGAATAAATATTTTTGTGTACGAAATATTTTTTTTGCTAAGAGTTATTTCTGAGACTATATTGAAAATGGAGGTCTCAACCTCCTTTTATGAAAAAAAGAAATTAACGTTAGTGTGCAAAAACGTGGAGAGAAAACAGGAAACGTGGGTGGAAAAATTCAATAGTAAAAGGCCCACGTTTTTTCGGAATTAATTTCCATTAGAAAATAATCACCCAGGACCCGGACACGGGCCGGGTCAGTCGGACGGCGATGGTGCACGCGTGTGACTTGGCCCGTTAAGTCTCCCACCCATACACACAAAACATTGAATGACCAAAGGTCTGAACCTTTAGTCACAAAAAAGAGTATATTAACTCTAGTCAAATTTTATAACACACCGATGTGGGACTTGTGCCAAAGGCACTTTCAAGTTTTGCACCTTACATCTATGAGTTGTTCTAACATTTCCTACGTTGAACAGAGGACAAACAAATCAGATAAGTAGAAAAGACATACCCGGAAATCTAAAAAATATTCATGGGCATGGGATAAATGAAAATTTAATTACGATTCTCGAAATTCTATTCACGAGGCCTAAACAACCATGTAGAAAAAATGAAGACCCCAAAAAACAAAGATATATTGTTAGGATAAAGTTGCCACTAAATAAAGAAAAAATCAAGAAAGTCTTACAACAAATAATGTTCCTCTAAATGAAATGAAAGAGATTATGAACAAGAAAAAAGAGGTTTGTCATGAAGTACACAAATCAGAACTAGGAAAGAGAAAACTAGAAAAAGAGTACAAAAATGATGATGTAGACAAAGAGAGAAAATATGTGCCTGACCTTTCTTATCTATTGTTGGGGTATTCGGGTACACTTATGGGTAAATGGCCTAAGATTATTGTAAATATGAGAGCTCGACTGAGATGTTGAATTTTATGGCAAGGATTATTTGTCATTTTTTAGAGAGGATCATTAATCAGATGCAATTTTGTTATTGTTGTGAAATTTGTAATGATAAAGAGTGGTATTGTTTCTATTTCATGTGATTTGTCATTTAGGTTCATTTGTTATTTAATCCATCTGGTGGAAGTAATTTAAGAAAATCACCAAAACTTGTTCACGTTCTTCTGTTTGATATTTGGATTGAAGTTTAATATTCATAAATGGAAGAGTAATTTAGTCATGGCTATATACGTACAATAGTAAGGAAAATTATTCTGGGTTGAATATTTTTATATGATATTTAAACATTTCATTAATAATGATAATTGTTATATAAATTATAAGAACATCTAAATGAAGTCAGTAAACAGTGATTGAACTTGCATTGTTGTATAAAAAAATATAGAGCGATTATATGAATAACAAAAGCTCTTTGACTCATATACATGTACTCACTGTGCTATTTATAATGCATACCCAGCATGAGAGATTACAACGGATAATTAAATAATTACATGAGAATAGAAACAATACTTTGACAAGTTCTACATTATTGAGTTATCAAGGCTGCTGCCAGCACAATAGGAACGTTATGAAGACTTCCAATATAATAGGAACTGATATACCAACTTTGAATGGCTAATAACTAGCTACCGAAGATAACCAACTTCCTTAATTATGGGAGCATATGTGATAATGATAATTATGTGAGACGTGAGTATTCTATCATTCCCCCCTCAAACTTAATGTGGGTAAAGGCCATACACCAAGTTTAAAATGAAAATTCAAGAAGGAATGTATGGACAAAGTTTTACTGAAGTTGTTGGCAAGTTGATGTTTTGATGAAATATACTGAGTGATTAATCCTCCGGAAGCAACTTTTTCCCGAACAAAGTGATAATCTAATTCAATATTGAGAGAGTTGCACGTGCGTTCAAATTAAGAAATTATGTAATTAAACACAGTATAACCCAATTAAATTATAAACATGCATCTAGGTGTGATTGAATAAGATGTAAAGCAAACAACATTCAAACACACACAAATGAGGAAAAATCCCCCAAAAGGGTAAAACCATTTATTTCACTATAATTTTGTAAAATACAATTTACATGGATTACAATGAAATACAAGGGTGACACAAAATTACCCTCACGCGTCGAATATGTAGTCAGTGGCTGGACATTTCCCTTTCCAGGAGGGCAGTATTGAAGAAGAAGGTCGGTCTTCTCCATAAGAGTATGAACAACAAAAGTATTTGTGTTCTAGGATCTCAAAACGATTCACAAATGATTTGGAAATTTGTGTGAATCAAAACATGAGTTGGGTAACTCACAAAAATGAAGACTTGGAGTTTTTGGACTCCAAAAATCGTGTGTAGAAGTCTTGTAAAACCACTTCCCGTAGTGGGTTTATAAAGGAGTAACTTGGCCTAAAAAATCTCTGCACGATATATTTGAAATTATCCTAGGGGGACCGATTTGGGTTTTAGGCGGATCGGTCCGAGGTGGTGGACTGGTTCTTTTAAATTTTGGCATTATCGATTCGCTTGCGGTCCGGGGTGTACTTTCTTTTTAGCAAGCGAATCGGTTCGGTAAAGGGGAGGACCGGTTCGTGGTCGGATCGGTTCATTTTCTCTGGGCGAACCGGTCCGGCCTGTCAGAATTCTAATTCCTCCTTTTCTTTGATAATCGGATCCGTTGATGACCAAATGAATCTTGAATTTCTTCAACGGTGTAACGGAGTACAACATAACAATTGATAATGGACAAACATGTTCTTACAAATCTCCCCCTATGTCTATGCCAGTACATACATAAAAACAAACATCTGAATTATCAACCAACAAAAAAGCCTATACAAATATACCCTTCCATGAACCCAAAACTGGAAAGATACAATTGAATAAGACTTCATCGTTTGCTCTTCGAATCTTCAGGAATCTCAACGCTTTTCTCATCAGCGTGTGCAATCAAATGATAATCCATGTTAGTACCTACACACATGAGAAAAAGAAAAATACCAAGTGACGTATCGAGTTTGAAATGAGATAAACATAGATACCAATTGATGATTTATGATAAATGCGTAAAACTGCTCAAAACTTCAAAACTCCCCTAAAATAAGATAATTCTTTCTCCCCCTTTTTATGATGTCCCCAAATAGACAAATGAGAAGAATAAATCAAACAATCAAAGCAAGGGTGTCACAAGGAACAAACTACCTTTTTTTTTAATTTTTAAGTTTATACAAGCAAACAAGAACGCACCATGAATGAACACAAAATAAGCAACTCGATGAAGGCGCAAATGAATGGGTGTGATCAAATTCGATAGGAAAATCAATGCATACAAACATGACATATGTGCACGATGAATATCGGATACTCCTAAAGAATGAACTCAAAGTCTTCCTTTGGTGTAAAAAGGTGAAAATATAGTACATTGACTCAATTAAATCAACAAATCAAAGCTCAAAGTGATTTCCACACCAATAATGTCCAAAACTATTTAATGCTTTTTCAGGACTTTCAAGGAAGTGCAAGCCCATTTATATTCTCCAACCAAACTCCCTCAGATATTAATTTTGAAGAGAGGCATTCTAAATTATCAAACTTTGGAGAATTGATGTTGAAAACTAGTGGCCCATATTTGGCATGTACTGCTTTTTATTGCCTTTAAATTTTTCGACCTCTTTTAACCTCTTTGGACCCCGGATAATAAAATTCCTCCATTTTTTAGGTCCTTTTGAACGGTGGCTTTTTCGCAAAGAGGAGATAATTATCTTTCGCAGCCCCTCCCTGTTCTTAAACAAACACACTGTCTCACAAAAATGGTTTTTACATGCATTCCAATCTTGTCAAGTTTTATCGCATATTGTTAGTTGTATAGACATAATTGAGATGGAAACACTGAAGCTAACATGTGATAGACAAGTGCAATAATAAAATAAAGTCGTGCATGTGTGCAATAAAGGATATATGAGTAAAACATGTAGGAAGATATCACTAATCACATCTCAAAGACTCCAAACAATGTAAAGCACATGGATGAAATGATGTAGCGTCTCAAATCTCTATCAAATAGTCACATGGATAAATGGAATGAAGTTGTGACTTGGCTATCTTAAATTTTCATCCATAAAAAATGTAAACAAAATACAAGCATCTTTTTGGTATTTTCTGACATTTTTATATGCAAAAACAAAAATCTTTTTGGATTTTTCAAAAAAATGATTAAATAGTTGTACAACAAAGCAATGATACATATAAAACAAACTAGCAATAGGAAGCATATGATATGAACATGGAAAAGCATCATATTCTAGACATAGACCAACCCCTCAGTCAACTGTGCAAATCCCCAAAGACTTCCTAAGACTCTCAAATCTAAGGGCATCTAAAGGTTTTGTGAAAATATCAGCTAACTGATGGTCGGTGGGAACAAAACTCAGGGATATGACTTTCTCCTCAACTAACTGCCATATAAAGTGCTCACGTATCCTGATGTTCTTTGTGCATGAATGCTGGACTAGATTGCGAGATATGTGTATCGCGCTCGTGTTATCACAGGAAATGGTCATGGTGTCCTGTGAAATCCCATAATCCTCCAACATTTGCTTCATCCATAAGAGTTGCGTGCAACAACTCCCGACGGCTATGTACTCAGCCTCCATAGTGGACAAAGAGATGGAATTTTGTTTCTTGCTCAGTCAGGAGACAAGAGCAAAACCAAAATAGAAACACCCACCAGAAGTGCTCCTACAACCATCTACATCCCCGACCCATTCGGCATCCGAATAGGCGGACAAACGGTCATCAATATCAAATGAATACCAAATACCGTATGAGAGAGTCCCACTCACATATTTAATAATACATTTTAGAGCGAGTAAATGTGACTCTTTCGGGGACGCCTGATATCGCGCACAGACTCCAACACTAAAGGCTATGTCGGGACGACTGGCAGTCAAGTAGAGAAGACTACCTATCATACTTCGATACAAGGTTTTCTCTACATCCTTGCCTGAAGTGTCCTTACTAAGCTTGGTAGTGGTACTCATAGGTGTACGTGCATGCCTAGCGGAGTGTAAACCAAATTTCTTCACTAGGTCTCTAGCATACTTAGATTGGGAGATGAGCATCCCATCCTCTAGCTGATGAACCTGGAGACCAAGGAAGAATGTAAGCTCACCAACCATGGTCATCTCAAACTCACTTTTCATCTCCTCTTCAATGTGATGAGCATGTTGAGAGCACGTGGATCCAAAGACTATGTCGTTCACATAGACTTGGGCAACCAAAATTGCACTGTCATCTCTCCTAACAAACAACGTCATATTGACTCCCCCTCTCTTGAAGCCACGAGCTAAGATATAGGAAGTAAGCCTCTCGTACTAAGCACGGGGTGCTTATTTCAAACCATACAAGGCTTTCCTCAGATAGTAGACGTGCTCCGGGTACTGAGGGTCTTCAAACCCTTTTGGTTGTTCCATGTAAACCTCCTCCTGTAGAATGCCATTCAGAAAGGCACTCTTGACATCCATCTGATATAACTTGAAGCGCAGATAACATGCGATGGAGATTACTAGATGGACGGACTCAAGCCTCGCACCAGGAGCAAATGTCTCTCCAAAGTGTACACCCTCTATCTGTGTGTATCCTTGAGGGACCAACCTAGCCTTGTTTCGGATTATGGTACCATTTTCATCCATTTTATTCTTAAAAATCGACCGGGTACCTATCACATTAGTCTCACTAGGTCGAGGGACAAGTTCCCAGACATTATTCTTTTTAAACTGAAGCAACTCATCCTGCATAGGAGATATCCAGTGTTCATCCTTGAGTGCTTCTTTATGATTCTTGGGCTCGACTTTGGACGTGTAACAAAGATGGCTAACAAAGTTCTCTAGCTGAGCACGAGTCTTGACCTCTGGAGTGGGATCGCCAACAATGGCAGAGGGGTCATGACTCTTGTGAACCTAAGTGGGTGTGTACCCTAAAACATGAGTGGGGACCACAGAGTGTGGGTGAGGGACAAGTGTATCACTGTCAGACAAGACCTCATCCTCACATTGAAGGTTAGGATAAATAACCGTCGGATGTTCGTCATCTTGCACAGTGACATTTATTGATTCCATAACCTTAGAGCTCTTCAGGTTAAAAACCCGGTGTGCTCTGCTATTCGATGAATATCCTAGTAATATTCCTTCGTCGCTCCGGGTGTCAAACATTCCCAATTTCTCTCTATCCCGTAGGATGTAGCATTTGCTCCCAAAAACCCGGAAATATGCCAGGTTGGGTTTCTTGCCATCCCATAATTCATAAGGAGTCTTAAGTGTGTGTGGACGTAAGTAAACCCTATTCACCATGTGGCATGCATCAGACACTTCCTCTGCCCAAAATTTCATAGAAACATTACGACCTAGAAGCATAGATCTAGCCATTTCCTGGATCGTCCTATTCTTTCTCTCAACAATCCCATTTTGCTGAGGAGTCTTCACAGCAGATAACACTTGTTTGATCCCAAGGCTATCGCAATAAAAAACTACTTTTTCTTCCTTAAATTCAGTGTCGTTGTGACTGTGTATCCTGTTAATAGTGACTACGTGTTGATTTTGCAGGACACGACACTTGTTCGTTAAAAACTCCACAGCATCGGATTTCTCTCTCCGAAAACCTATAATGGAGTATCTGTAGAAATCTTCTACCATCACGAGGATAAACCTCTTACCACCCAGACTCTCGATACGAGTGGGACCCATAAGGTCCATGTGTATAAGCTCAAGAACACGAGAGGTGGTAATGGAATGCAACTTCCTATGGGGACTACGAATTTATTTTCCCGACTAACAGGGTCCACAAACCGTTGAAGTTGTCCTTCTAAGAGATGGTAAGCCACATACTAGGTCCTTTTTAGCTCAGCGAGTGAGATCTCTAATATTTACGTGACCTAGACGTTGGTGCCATAAATCCATAGGAGTGATTATTGTGCTGTTGCAGACAAGTGAGGAAGGGGGCACAGTCCCATAACAATTATCCTCGGTCCTCACCCCTTGCATCAAGAGTTTACCGGCTTGATTCTAGACATTACATGCGTCCTGGTCAAACTTTATCGCAAAGTCAATGTCGCACTCTCAAAGGCGGACCTTGGTTTTGCAATAAGTACAAAAGAGCACAGTCAAAGGGGGACCTTGGTTTTCTTTTCTTGGTCGAACTCTCCTTCGAGGTTTTTGATGATGGCCATAAGGAGTCGTAGTAAATTCAAGAACTGGTCCAGGTGAAATTTGGGATGTGGAGGCACCATCATAACCTATTCCCTGCCTATCACCAAAACCTAAAGCGGGGCCGAGGAGCATCTTTCCCATTTTCCCAGATCTGTCCTCGATTCGTACCTTGACTTCCCGTGCTTTCTCAAGTTCATGAGTCAGTTGGGCAACAAGGGATTCAAGTTTCTTCCGAGTCTCCACGGAGGAATGGAGCTCACTCGTAAGACTAGCCACTTGTTCAGTCAAGTCCCCTCTCTCTTCTCAAAATTACTCTCTCTCTCTCTAAACAAACTCTCTATCTCAACACAGGAAGATTCTCTCTCTCTTAGGGCGGTGCAGGTGGAGGACTCTCTCTCTCTCATTTTTCTTAAATCTTCCTCTAAGCCAGTGATCTTAAGAACTAACGCTTTGTTACGCTTTTTAGTTTTAAAAGACTCAGAATATAACTCAGCGTAGATGCGTTGAATATCACTCTCGCTCTAACTTGTGTCATCCTCCCCCTCACACACATCGCTCTCACTGTCGAGGTGTCCCTATGACGCATCATCCTCATCGTCGTGAGGAGAACTAGAAATTCTCACATGACTAGCCATGAATGCGGTGAAGTTGCATTCATGCGGTGATTCGACTAATGAATCCACCGACTCGACCTCACTGTCGTCGCTAAGGGTAGCATTAAGTACAACTTTCCTTTTCTCTCTGTTCAGACATGTGTCACACTCAAAGGCTCTATGACCCCTACCGTCGCACTCAAAGCATTTCTCACTTTCTTTCTTTGGAGGATCTTTAAAAAAAAATTCATTTTTCTTTTCAAACTTATTTTACTCAAATTTCTTTTTATCTTTAAAATTTCCATTTTTCTTAAATTTGAGAATTCTTTTGAATTTTTTTACAAAAACAGCCAAATCATCTTAGTTAAAATCACATTCAGAATCTAACGTATCAGTCTCTCTCTTTCTAGATGACTCTACCCTCTTTCTAGCTGACCCCTCATTCTTTCTCTCTTGGGCATTAAGTGCAATTCCCTTATCTTTAGACCTAGCATTTTTAGGAAACATATCAATTTCATACGTTTGCAAGTCTCCTACTAGTTCTTCCAGTTTTAGCGTATTTAAATTACCCATAGAATTTAGCACAGTGACTTTAGGGATAAAACGCTTAGGCAAAGACCGAAGAATCTTATTAACAACTCTAGCATTAGGAATATGTTCACCAAGATTAAAGCTAGTATTAACAATGTCAGAAAGCCTAGCATAAAAATCAATAAAACATTCAATCGCATGCATGGTGATGGTTTCAAATTGAGTTGTCAAATTTTGCAATTTAGACTCTTTCACAGCATTAGTTCCTTCATGGGTGAGTTGTAAAACATCCCATGCCTCTTTTGATGTGGTGAACGTCATTATGCGTTTGAACTCATTAGGAGTGACAGACCCATAAATAGTACTTAGACCCTTAGAATTGAATGATGACCATTTAAATTCGTCTTCAGTCCAAGAAGTGACAGGTTTTAAATTGGTCACTTTTTTAATAGTGACGGAGGGAGGTGTCCACCCTCTTTCAACTGGAATCCAAACACGTTCATCGATGCCCTTTAAAGAAAACCTCATGCGGGCTTTCCAATATGCATAGTTAGTCCCGTCAAAAATAGGCATTTTATTATATGATTTTTCCGTTGAACACACTCTTTTTCAATTTTTCAGAAAATCGATATCTTAGAAAAAATTTGCGGAAACTAGGAACACGCGATAGATTAGCGTAACCCTCTCTGATACCAATTTAAGAGAGTTGCACGTCCGTTAAAATTAAGAAATTATATAATTAAACACAGTATAACCCAATCAAATTCTAAACATGCATGTAGGTGTGATTGAATAAGATGTAAAGCAAACAAGAGCATTCAAACACACACAAATGAGGAAAAATCCCCCAAAGGGCAAAACCATTTATTTCACTATAATTTTCAAAAATACAATTTTCACGGATTCCAATGAAATACAAGGGTGACACATAATTACCATTACGCATCAGATCTGTAGTTAGCGGATGGAAGTTTCCCTTTCCAGGAGGGAAGTAATGAAGAAGAAGGTCGGTCTTCTCCACAAGAGTATGAACAACAAAAGTATTTGTGTTATAGGTTTTCAAAATGATTCACAAATGATTTGGAAATTTGTGTGAATCAAAACATGAGTTGGGTAACTCACAAAGATGAAGGCTTGGAGTTTTTGGACTCTAAAAATCATGTGTAGAAGTCTTGTAAAACCACTTCCCGTAGTGGTTTTATAAAGGAGTAACTTGGCCTAAAAAATCTCTGCACAATCTGTTTGAAATTATCCCAGGCGGATCGGTCCGGTTCTGAGACGAATCGGTTCGAGGTGGCGCACCGGTTCTTTTAAATTTTGGCATTATCGGTTCGCTTGCGGTCCAGGGTGAACTATCTTTTCAGCAAGCGGATCGGTCTGATAAAGGGGCGGATCGGTTCGTCTTCTCTAGGCGGACCGGTCCAGCCTGTACGAATTCTGATTCCTCCTTTTCTTTGATACTAGAATCCGTTGATGACGAAATGAATCTTGAATTTCTCTAACGGTGTAACGGCGTACGACATAACAATTGATAATGGACAAACATGTTCTTAAAAATATGATTAGTGAGAGCATGTAACACTAGATTTATGGACATGTAGATTGCGGTTATGTTGTCACAAAGTAAAGTAGGCGGTGAAACTTGACGGACACTAATTTCTTAAAGCACGTATGAAACCCATGTGAGCTCAGTAGTTGCTGCTGCCATAGACCTATATTCCGCTGCACAACTAAACGAGAGACAGTTGTTTGTTTCTTAGAGAACCAAGAGATGCAATTGGCGTCAAAAAAATACAAAACCCGAATGTAGATCTTCTAGTAGTGGGACATCCTACCCAGTATGCTTCCGAGAATCTATAGATAGAAGTGTTGATTACTGAAGAAATTTTAAACCATAAAAAATTGTGGATTTAATTGATGGAAATGAATAGTGGTACTTGATAGCATATCGAGTTGACAAGGTAAGGAATCCTCATATTTATTTAGTTTATCTCTATTATCTACTGAAGATTCACTAGATAAAAATTCAGCATGTCCACTTGTTGATTGAATGGGGCGAGATGATGTCTATTCTTGTGCCACAGCAGGTAAAATACAATTGTTATTGTCGCATGTGAGAGTTTCTTTAGTCTTAGTTGTACCATTTAATTTTATTAGAGGTAGATAAGAGTTTGGTGTCAGGTTTGTAAATGTTACGCTATCAGTTTTACGTGGAGAAGTAGTCGCATTGTACTCTGTTGTTGAGGTTTGGTTTGAGTGAATTTTTTTTCTTTATCTCCTACTTTTTAAAATTTAGAATAAGTTGTCATATTAGTTCTTTGTTCACTAAAATTCATATATCTATCGAGTGTTACATAAGGTATTATAGTTTCATAAAAAATAACATGTCTTGACACATACACTCTCCTTATATAGGGATGATAACACCTATATCCCTTATATAATGAGCTATAACAAACGGAGACATAAGGAAAAGACTTGGGGGGAAATTTATGGTGAGTTTTTCCTCTAATATATGGGAAACATTTAAATCCAAACACCTTAAAAGATTCATAGCAAGGGTGCTTATGATATAACTTGAAAAGAGGAGTCTATTTATTGAGTTTGGAAGATGGTAGTCTATTCATGAGATACACCGCAGTTAGAAAAAACATCGAACTAAACATATAAAGGTATTTCTGCATATAACATAAGGGTTAGAGAAGTTTCAACAATATGTCTATGTTTTCTTTCCGCAACTCCATTTTGCTCAGGTGTGTCTGGACAAGAAATTTATCTAAGTATTCCATGGTTATGTAACTGTTCAATAAAAATATTACTTGAAAATTCTCCTCCTCCATCATATTTAATTTTTTTTAATTTTCTTATCAAACTGAGTTTCAACCATAATTTGAAATTTGATAAAGGTTTCATAAAAATCAGATTTATGTTTAAGAGGAAACATCCAAGTATATCCAAAACAATCATCTATAAATACAGAATAATACTTTATATATTGAGATGAACTAATGGGAGCAGGTCCCCATAAATCTGAATGAATTTTAGCAAGAGTTCCTAAAGAAAATTTATCATTCAAATTAAATGGTTTTTTACAACTCTTTCCCATTTGACAAGAAACACAAATAATATATTTTTATTCCAATGTGTAACATCAAGGAACTTATTTCTTGATAATAATTTTAGAGTTTGGCTACTAGGATGCCCTAATCTCATGTTACAAACATCATCACTACTCTTGCTCCCTTGATTGGAAAATAATGCTTGAAATTTGTTTTCATCAAAGGCATATAGTGACCCTTGTTCAGTTCCTTTGGCCATTACTCGTTTAATCTTCTTGTACATAAAAACAAAATCATTGCCAGTAAATTCAAGGGTGCATTCATTTTCTTTATCAAGATGAGAAACAGAAATAAGTGACTTTTTAAGTTTTGGGACAGCAAGAACATCTTTAAGGGTGAGTCCACTTCTTTTCTTTTCACCCACGTGTGTTATTTCTAATTGATATCCATCACCTATTACTACTTTATTATTACCAAAATATGGTTTTAAATTTTAAATGTTACCTATTGTGTTGGTCATATGAGTAGAGGCACCTGAGTCCACATACATGTTAGGATCAAAAGGATATTATTGGGTAGCCACCATTGCTGGTGTGTTACCTGGAGCACCAACGGACAAATCCCACATGTAGTAACATGTTAGTGCTTTGTGTTTGTTGTTTAGGCACATATTCTTCACATTTATCCCCTTAATTTCAGTATTTTTATGATCCCGTGCAGTGTAAGTAGCTTGGATTTGTCTCAAATGTATTCTACTAACCTTTTTTGGCAAGTATTTCTTGTTTTGTGTATTTCTCATGTGTTTTACAGGTATTTCACGCAAGTTAGTGCGAAGGAGAACTCAAAACAGTGAAAGAAACCAAGAAATGGAGAGTTGAAGGGCATTTTCGTAATTTTTCAGCCTTAATCCGGAGGTGGGGCCAACTAGAAAGTTGAAGATCTCTAAATTACAAGAATACTGGAAAAAACGACACCTCAATCCGAGCTACGGTGAAGAAGTTACGATGTTTTGAAGTTGCGGGATAATGAAGAGTCTGGATGTGCGGATTTCTGTCATTAATTATGCATTTAATGCAGTGCAACTCTTGGAAAACTTGTTCCACAAGCACTATTGGTTGTCAATTTCGAGATTTTGTGCTATAAAAGTCCATGACCTACATCATTTGAAGAGAAGTTGCTAGAGAGAGGCTAGGTTAGGAGTAGGTTAGAAGTTCTAGATTGAATTTTAGGGTTAGATTTTGAGAGCAAATTTCCAATTTCTTCAAGAGTTTTCATGAATCCTATTTTGTAAGAATTTCTGAATCCCAATTCCGTTCTTGTTGCTGAATTCAAGTAATATCATTTCCATTCTCTTGTTTTATTATTTGCAATTTATTTATAATGTCTTGTAGATCCATAATTTTGTGTATGAATTTGTTTATTTTTTTATCAAATCATGAGTAGCTAAATTCTCAAGGGTTGGGGTACATGAACTCAATCCAAGGCAAATTATTTGTATGGAAAATTAGAAAATAAATGAAAATATTGGTTGAATCGTGAATGAAAATCATATATGCATTGTCATATCTTTTAATCTCTCTTGCCCTAGGTACTTGGGATGTTTAAGAATGCTTTGTATGTATAATTTGTCGTTCACCGCTTTATATTGATCTTTGATTTCATATGATGCGGTCTTGAATCTCATATATGTAATGCTTAGTGATGATAAGGACTGAATTTAATCAAGAATTTTTGATTTATAATTCTAGTATTCTAAAGGATAATTTGTTAAGGATTGAGGGATTGTACCCTACCCTATTTTCTCCCATTTGTCAGATCTAATTTCTTTTGCACTTTTCAGTTTGTTTTTCTTAAGTAATTTTTTAATAGAAATTTTCCCAATCATCATCTTTTTCATTTTTATTTTAGAAGTAATAAATCAATTAAATTCTATAAAACATTCCCTGTGGATTCGATACCCAGACTTACTACTATACTCCATAAAAGTGTAGTTAAAAGTTTAGGTTTTTTTTTGTATTGAGGTTGGAAGCCGATAACAACGACTAGCGTATTACACGGACGCTCGGTTTTTCCACTCGATCAAAATGGCGCCATTGCCGGGGAATGTTTTGTTATAGATTATAATTGATTTACTATTTCGAAAGATTTTTTTTTTCTTCTTTGGATTTTTTTTAATTTTTTGTGTAGCCTTGCACAATTGAGCACCAAGAAACGTTGAATCCCTCAACTGCACACCTTTGTACTCAAATTTCCATTTACATATTATTCGGTAATCATGTCTTTTCATGGTGAGTTCGGTAATTATAATGGTTCATATGGTAATCGTTTTCAAACTTTTTATTCTCAAGACTCCGCGGATCGACCTATTACCGTTGGTGAGGCCGTTCTAACTCTGGAGGTTGAAAGGCTTGCAAATGAATATAGGAGAGAAATTTATATTACATATTCTCAAGAATCTGTGCCTCGGCCTATTACCATGGGTGAGGCCTTTCTAAATCTTGCGTATGAAAAGCTTGAAAACAAATATCGGAAAAAAAATCATTTTGGGGAATCCAATGAAGATTTTTTCTCCAAAATTTGTGAAACTATAAAAGGTTTTCAACCAAATGAGGAATCCGAGGTTTTAAAGCCAAGGGATCCTACTTTGGAAGAATACACGCTTTTTCTAACCAAAAAAGTACTGGATTTTCTTTCCACCCAAAGCACAAAGAATATCGATTATGGTCTTGTGAATGAAATGGTCACACTTTGCGATGATGTGCGTTCTATTTTGGAAAACAAAGAGGAGGTTGAGACTTGTGTGTCACCTCAAATTTTTGAAGAACATATCATTGAAAGTGAGTCTTGCTCCCTTGAAATTCAATCTCCAAGTGATGATGAATCACTTGAGATTGAGTTTATTTCATCACCATTTTCGTTCACCGTTATTGAACCATTAGAAGTACCGCTAGATTCCTATGAGTCGGTTGAAAATTCTGAAACGTTTACACCTTTTACCGACAAAGACACTTTGCTGGAATTGTTTTCTAATATGGAATGTTCCTTTTTGTGTGACCCTCTCCCCATACTACTTGAAAAATCTTTGGGAGGTGATTATATTTTTCTTGGATCTCAATTGTACTTGTCCCACCTAGCACCCAAACCCCCCATCATCCCGTTAAATTTTTTAATTGGTGATGGTTCATTTTCTCCATCTCACACATGCCTTCCGTTTTTCAAACGGAATTCTTACTTTTCGGGAAGCATGCATCCTAATGAGGGTACACCATTAATCCCTCAAAGTCAAATTGTATTTTGGGTGGACCCTCAAATTTTTCGACTTCTAGTGTATGATTTATTAGCCGTTCAAATTGTAGGTTGTAAATAATTAGTTTTTTCTTTTTTATTATAGTCTAGTTTTGGTAGTTAAAGTTTTTGTTATTATTTTTTGCTATGCTTGGTTCTAACGTGTTTTGTAGATTCAATGGACTCGTACTCATCGAGGATCGCTCCATTTGGGTAATATCTTTCTTTTCCTCTCTTTATGTTGTGTTCTTGATTCGCATTGAGGACAATGCAACATTTAAGTTAGGGGGTGTGGGACATTCTTCCCATTTATTGTTTAGATTCATTGATTCGATCACATGTTCTTTCCAAGTATGTTTTTTTTTTTTTTTGAAAAAGAAAAAAAAATTGAAAATTTTTGAAAAAAACCAAAAAAAATTTTCTTCAAAATAAATAAAAATTGGAATTTAAAATTTTCAAAAATATTACATTTATTCTATTTAAAGTCTCAAATTGTTAACAATCAAAATGCACTAAGCCAAAATTGACCGAAGATGGAAATTGAAAGAAAATTGACGACTTTACGAATAAGTGTGGAGATTGATCAAACCCGGTGAGATTTCGAGCCTTTCAATTTTTTTTATGAGTTTTTTAAATCAATCCGAGTTTATGATTAACTCAAAGTTCTTTTCAGCATTTTAATAAGTCGTTGATGATCTCAATCCTTTGTTTTGATCGGTTATGGGAAATGTGTGAAATGTTGTCTCGAAATTCGTGCTAAATATATCTCTAAACTTAATTAATCTCGAGATGCATATGGTAATGTGATTAGCAATTCGGACAATGAAGTAGGCCCTCGTTTGTTACCCAAAAATATTAGCCATAAAAAGTTGTGAAAAACAAAATTATCCCTTTGCAACCCACTTTGAGCCAAATAAAATTTATCCTTTCGTTTGATAACTCGAAAAACCCAAATAGCCCGGAATTGTGAAAATTGAGAAAATTTATCAAGTAAGTCCAAATTGTGCAATAAAAAGGGGCAAGAGAAAAAAAAAAAAAAAAAAAAAAGAAAAATAGCAACAAAAAAAAAATGAAAAAAAAAGAAAAAAAAGAGAAAGAGAAAAATGAGCAAATGCCCGAAAAAGCACAAATGGACGTCATAAGGACATTTTCCAATTCCGAACATTCCATCCATTCCCATTTTTACCCTTTACACTTTTTAACCCGAAAAGTCCTAACCGAGTCCAAATTGCGAAATTGGTTACCGCGTGGAGAGCTAAGACATGGAAAGATAATATGAGAGATTAAATGGTGTGAATTAGAGGTGATGTTCCCATTTCCAAATAACTGTATTCCGATGATGAGATCTTTTCACCATAAATTTCCTTCTTTTCAATTTTGTATGCATGAATTTGTGTCCATTATATTTACTCTTTATATCATGCATACCGAGAGAAAATAGCCACAATCCGAGTGATTCGTTTGTGAGTGCATCCGTAAGAATTTGAATCAAAACGAATTTTCGGAAAGTAACGTAATGCTCAATCGGTGGAAATTTGAGGTTTAATTTTTGGCTTTGCACACACACACTATGGTTTGAAACAGTTTAATATGAGTTGATGGTGATTATTTTTTCGAAAAGTTTAAATTGTACAATTTTTAAGTATTTTGATCTTTATTTGAGTCAATAAAGAATTTTGTGGGTATATTCACTGCAAACCCTCACGAGACAAAACTCGTCCTACTAGGGTAACCTAGGGGTTTAAACGCTTGTTGCATACGCTAAATGCAATCGCGTGCCTGCGAAAGTGGAATTTTATTTTAATAAAGGAATTTTCAAGAGTAGAATTTTGGTTAGGATTCATATACATTGCTCGGGACGCGCAAAGTTCTAAGTTAGGGGGTGTGTTTAGGCACATATTCTTCACATTTATCCCCTTAATTTCAGTATTTTTATGATCCCGTGCAGTGTAAGTAGCTTGGATTTGTCTCAAATGTATTCTACTAACCTTTTTTGGCAAGTATTTCTTGTTTTGTGTATTTCTCATGTGTTTTACAGGTATTTCACGCAAGTTAGTGCGAAGGAGAACTCAAAACAGTGAAAGAAACCAAGAAATGGAGAGTTGAAGGGCATTTTCGTAATTTTTCAGCCTTAATCCGGAGGTGTGGCCAACTAGAAAGTTGAAGAGCTCTAAATTACAAGAATACTGGAAAAAACGGCACCTCAATCCGAGCTACGGTGAAGAAGTTACGATGTTTTGAAGTTGCGGGATAATGAAGAGTCTGGATGTGCGGATTTCTGTCATTAATTATGCATTTAATGCAGTGCAACTCTTGGAAAACTTGTTCCACAAGCACTATTGGTTGTCAATTTCGAGATTTTGTGCTATAAAAGTCCATGACCTACATCATTTGAAGAGAAGTTGCTAGAGAGAGGCTAGGTTAGGAGTAGGTTAGAAGTTCTAGATTGAATTTTAGGGTTAGATTTTGAGAGCAAATTTCCAATTTCTTCAAGAGTTTTCATGAATCCTATTTTGTAAGAATTTCTGAATCCCAATTCCGTTCTTGTTGCTGAATTCAAGTAATATCATTTCCATTCTCTTATTTTATTATTTGCAATTTATTTATAATGTCTTGTAGATCCATAATTTTGTGTATGAATTTGTTTTTTTTTTTATCAAATCATGAGTAGCTAAATTCTCAAGGGTTGGGGTACATGAACTCAATCCAAGGCAAATTATTTGTATGGAAAATTAGAAAATAAATGAAAATATTGGTTGAATCGTGAATGAAAATCATATATGCATTGTCATATCTTTTAATCTCTCTTGCCCTAGGTACTTGGGATGTTTAAGAATGCTTTGTATGTATAATTTGTCGTTCACCGCTTTATATTGATCTTTGATTTCATATGATGCGGTCTTGAATCTCATATATGTAATGCTTAGTGATGATAAGGACTGGATTTAATCAAGAATTTTGATTTATAATTCTAGTATTCTAAAGGATAATCTGTTAAGGATTGAGGGATTGTACCCTACCCTATTTTCTCCCATTTGTCAGATCTAATTTCTTTTGCACTTTTCAGTTTGTTTTTCTTAAGTAATTTTTTAATAGAAATTTTCCCAATCATCATCTTTTTCATTTTTATTTTAGAAGTAATAAATCAATTAAATTCTATAAAACATTCCCTGTGGATTCGATACCCAGACTTACTACTATACTCCATAAAAGTGTAGTTAAAAGTTTAGGTTTTTTTTTGTATTGAGGTTGGAAGCCGATAACAACGACTAGCGTATTACACGGACGCTCGGTTTTTCCACTCGATCATTTGTTGGATCCACAAATTTGACACTTTACTTGTGTTATGGGGTTTTCTTGTCTATGTTGTGACTAATTTGTATTTCTGCAATTTATGCCTTCTGGATTGAAAGTCCTTGTGTTTTGTCCCATTCCTTGCATTGTGTCATATTGGCGAAAATGATTGCCGCCATACCTGCCATTTTCATTAAAGAAAGAAGTAGTGTTAGGATAATAACCTGTTGGTCGAAAACCATGACCTCTTGAATTATAGTTTCCTCCAAAATTTTCTCCATAATTTCCACTGCCTTTATTTTGTCTTCCTCTTTCTCTACCATTTCCTTGATATCCTCCTCTTTGTAATGTAAAAGCATAAGAGGGATCCATAGTGGACGTATGTTCTTGCGAAGTGGGAGTTACTTCCTTATCTTCTATCATATCAAAACCTCTCAAAGATTTTATGAGTTGTCCAAGTGTTGGGTATGGGGGTTTTCCAATCATAACAATACGAAAAGTTTTATATTTAGCTCCCAACCCTTGGACAAAACTGATAACTTTAGAATCTTCATCCTAAGGTTTATTAATGGACATAAGTCCATCACAAATTTCTTTAAATGTTTTGACGTAGTCATCAATGGTTTTTCCTTCCATTGATATATTACGCAATTGTTCCTTGAGAGAAAATTATTTTTCTTGGAAACATGAAGATCTTGATCTTCTAGTGTTTGCTATATTTGTTTGGTAGTGTTGCAACCCACTATTAAATACATAGATTCGTCACTCATTGTGCTCGAAATCTATCTTCTCAAAAGATAATCTTTTTCTTCCAAAACAGCATATGTAGACAACTCTGTGTCCACTTCTTTCTTTTTCCCAATTTTAGGAGGCATAGGTGGCTCATCATAAATAAAACGAGTCACTTTTAAAGCCTGAATTAGTTGAAACATTTGAGTTCTCCAAATGAGATCATTTGTGGGTTTAAGCTTCATGGTACAAATGGTTATAAACTGCTGAAGAGATCTCAAACAGAGACGCAACCCAGATGAAGTCATTTGAGAAGAACCACAAAGCTCTGATACCATGATAATATTTATATCAATAATAAGAAAACCTGAATGAAGTCAGAAAATAGTGATTGAACTTGCGTTATTGAATAGAAAAATATAGAGATGTTATATGAATAACAAAAGATCTTTGACTCGTATACATGTACTCACTATGCGATTTATAATACATAGCCAATATGAGAGATTACAACGGATAATTATATAGTACTTTGACAAGTTCTACATTGTTGAGTTAACAAGGCTGCTGCTAGCACAATAGGAATGTTATGAAGACTGCCAATATAATAGGAACTGCGATACCAACTTTGAATGGCCAATAGCAAGCTGCCGAAGATAACCAACTTTCTTAAATATGGAAGCACAAGTTATAATGATTGTTATGTAAGATAGGAGTGTTCTATTCAATACCCCCATAATAATTATTTTGGCCTAATTTTTTTTATAAGGTATAAGTGGAATGTTTAGGTACACTTTAAAAAAATTAGTCCAAAATATTTTTTTCAAAATTGATCTGCAACTTCGGGCTTCACTGGATCGTGACGGATCGTTAGTAGTCTATGATGGTTCTTATGGATTCTAAGTAAAAATTGGGGTCAATGTGATAAAATTGAACACAATTAAATTTTTTTGCTGAGTTTTATTTCTTTAGATTTTTTGTTTGTATTACTTTTCTTTCCCTTTCTTAATCTTTTTTCTTCCCACTTTCTAGTTTTGATGCAGTTATGTATCAAATGTATAATAAAAAAAGTGTTACATCCCATTGCTTATTCGTCTTTCACACGCTCAAAAGATATAACTTAGTGTTTAGTTGCAAGAGGAGTGCTAATTCTAAGCTACAATGTCACTAAGATGAAATGGTTTGGCTTTTGTATAACCCCATAGAAAATTCGACGAACTTTTCCTCATCATGTCATCTTATGGTATCAATTTTTTTTAGGTTAATTCCTAATTGTTGGCAACATTGCCTGGACATTTTGGAGCCTTGAACAAACAATCAAATGTGGGGTCCTATATATATTGAAAAGAAAAAAATATTTAAATTAAAGAAAATGTGTTCTTTTCGCATATTTTTTTATGCAAATCTATCAATTAAATTGTCAAATTTAATTTTTCTAACAAATCATTATCAATTGATAACTTAAGAAATCCATTTTATTTTTCTTGTTTCATGATAGAACGAAGGTGAAATTTTATTACTCATAACTTCGAAAAACGTGTTTCGGCCGAGATAATCATAACGGGTGTGGTCAAAATTATTCTATAAATAATCCAAACATCTGAAAAACAAATTTTTTTATTTTTAATACTGTTTAGTGCCTCAATTATTTTTTCAGTTTCTTTTGGTAAAGTCATTTTCAAAATTTTCAATTCTGAAGACAATTCATTTCTATTAATATCATAATTATAGTCACGTGTAAAAACATCTTCTACCTTAATACAATAATAATTCAGACTACCATTGCCTAAAGATTTTAACTTGTTCAAATCAAACAAAATTCCTGAAGTGTCCTTACATTTTTGAAATTGTTCAAATCTAGTACTAAGTGACGTAAGAGCTTAATCAATGAATAATTTTACTCTTACCGATACTTAGTACCGGGTTAGTACCGAATATGCTTTATATGGCATGTTCTATGGTATCGGTCCCGATAGGGTACAAGACATATAAAACGTATTTGTTACTAACCTGGTACTAAGTACAGGTTAGAGTATCATTACTCTTAATCTATTAGATGTAAGAAGTAATCAACTCTAAACGATTTTTCTTGTGATAGTGTAATCTCGTCACAAGAATTCTCATGATTTTTTTTTCTAATAAATAATATGTTTTCCACAAAATAGTGGTTCAATTTTCATATATTTAGCAATATCCCTAGCTTTAATCTTGTCAGATTCAAATTCGTTTTCTCTTTCATGTTCAAAATAAGAAATAAGTCCTTTCATATCCTTTCATTTTAGAAGCAACATCATATTCTTATCCTCTTCTATCATCAATATTGACTTCATGACTTGTGAATAGAATAAACGAGTAAACAAACAAAACCAAGAAATGAAAAACAATTAAAATATTTACGCAAGAATATTTTGATGTGGTAAATAATAACAATAAATTATATTTTCAAGTTAAAACAAAGTTGAGAGTTGAATATGTTTGTTTAAATAACATTTGTTTACTCTAAACAAACTTAGAGGGGTGAATTGGTTTTAGTGCACAACATGGATAGTTTTTTACGTTAGATCAACAACACTAAAATTTATTTTAAGCATCGTGTAAAAAAAATCGATTCTTATAACATAATTATATTTTAATGTGATGAAATAATATTTTTTATATTGAATAATTTTTGTGACTAATTTTATCACAAAAGTGTTGTGTATCTTAAAGATATAATAAAAAATATTAACAAGTCCTATTTATAAAAATAAATAATTTTAATTAAGATCAATTAAGATAAAGATTTTTTTTACAAAAAAAATAAATGTCCTAAAAATAAAGATAATAACAACGAAATCTATTATATACCTCTAATACAATAGTATTAGAGGTTTAAATACATTTATTGCACTTTAACCTTTCCAACGTCTAAAAGAATAGTCTATACCCCTTGTGCAATTGATTTCTCTTTGCATGTAATCCAATTAGTTCTCATTTGTTGCATTCTTTTCTTTTGCTCTCCCTAGAACCCAACCGTCATTGTTATATTTTTCTCTTCCTCTCCCTAGAATTCAAGCGGTCAAATACATCTTAAAAATAGGTTGGAACAGTTGTATAAATTCAAGGATGAGCTTCTCAATTTACCCGTGACCCAATAACTCCTTTGCCGCTATAAAAATCAAAAATTGGTGGATGGATTATCATCTGGATCCCTGAGGCTTTTGGATATTTGTTACAGAATGAATATCCAAGTGTTGTTGGAGAAATATCCAAAAGGTTGCTGCTGCTAATGCTGATGGTGGAAAGATTGTGTACAGACATTTGATTTGTTACAGAATGAATCAAATCAAGTGTTGTTGCATCATGAACGAGATGGTGATTTTTTATACAAACAACACTTGACTTGTTACAGAACAAATTTACACCATCAGCAACAACACTTGATTAAGATGTGATGAACGAGATGATGAGCAAATGAACTGTTGTTGCTACTAATGCTGATGGTGGAAAGATTGTGTCCATACATGAGAAGTGCAATGATAAGGTTACTCGGAGCATTATATGAGGATTTCATGGATTGTTAGTGGAATTTGTGATTGCTGAGTGTTAATCAATACTGTTTTGTCAATCATAAAATCGGATGTAATCCATAATGTTACATCACGTTAAAAACAGTTTTGTCATGAATCCATGATGTTTAACCTTCATGCAATCACAAAACATAAGTCCTTTATAGCGATGATAAAAAACTAACCTTTGTCCATTGCAATTAACTGGAATAAGGTGACTTGAATGCTCCTATTAAAGCTTCCTTTCAATCCCTTCTTGAATAGCCGATAATTACTTCCTTATGTGCCCAGAATATTTGTGAGAAAATACAAATAATGAGAATTTCATATTTTCTCTCCCTCCTTAGAAACAGTGTGTATTGAGATGACTCTAGATGGTGTATAGGTATCTATTTATAAGGGGAAGTGGTCCGGAATCCTAGTGGAGGTGAGACTCTTTCAAAGTTTCCCACTAATGCCACTGACCATCATGTGACTAACGGATAAGATTTACCTAATCTTTTAATATCTTTATTTATCACATTCCTAATTAATTATCTAACATTTATCAAGACCACACAAATGGGAAATTCGAAATTTAATACAATTGAAATTAAATAATTAATTTCATCACTTAACATTAATTTCCAACAGTCTCCACTTGATTTTAATAATTCGTATAATTAGATTAGGTATCATAAGGTGCACAATAATTTATAAATTTAGTTTGCTAAATCAAATGATTCACAGATGCGAGTCATGGTGGTTCCATACTATTCAAGAGCATAGTGCCTTCCATGTACCACAACATTAATATTTCATTCAACTGAGCCTTTTGATATTGCGTATCATAATGGACTCATAATCTCCTTTTGAACAAGGACTATTTCTATCAATAATAATTCAGAATTATATGCATGCATTCACTAAGACAGAAATAATAGAAATCAGAAACACTTTTATTGAATTCAAGTAATAGGGTCAAATAACTAAGCTAAAATAGCAATCATAATCTAGATAATCGAGACCCATCTCTTTGAGATGTTCCATAAAGGTCTTCGGAGATAGTCCTTTCTTGAGAGGATCTACTTTGTTATCACGTGTACTAATGTGATCAATTGACACTCTTTGTTTCTAAACTTGTTTTTTAACTCATAGGTATTTCATCTCAATATGCTTCGCAACCTTAGTATACTTATCGTTCTTCGAGAAGAAGACTTCTACGACATTATCACAATTAATTTTCCATGAAACGTCTCCTCCGGCCATAAGGAAGACATAACCCGGAGTGCTCTTCCTACTGTCAAGTCATCCCCCAAAATGTGAGTCTGAATAACCAATCACCTCAAGGTGATCAGTCTTCTGATATGTGAGCATGTAATCCTTGGTCCCTTACAAGTACCTCAACACTTTCATTGCAGATTTCCAATGGTAAATCCCTAGATTTCTTTGATATCTGCCTAGCATCCCAATGGCAAAACTGATGTCAGGCCTAGTGTAGACTTATTCATACAAGAATCTCCCTATGAGCGAAGCATAAGGCATGCCTTTCATGTACTCCATTTCTAAACACTTCTAGGGCATTGACTTCAGCTGAACTTATCCCCTTTCTGAAGTGGAACATTAATGGGATTGAAACTTTGCATGCTAAATATTTCTAAAACCTTGTTAATGTAAGCTTTCTAAGATAATCCCAACGTTCCTCATGATCTATCTCGAGATATTTCTGTCCCGATCGTGAAGGATGCCTCACCTAAATCTTTCATTTCAAAGTTTTTAGAAAGCTACTTCTTGGTTTCACTTAATAAATCAAGATCACTGCTGGCGATAAGTAACTCATCAACATATAGTACCAAAACCATAAACTTACTCCGACTGATCTTTAGGTATATACACTGATCACTAGTGTTTTCCTTAAACCCAAAGTATGTAATGGTATCGTGGAACTTAATGTACCATTGACGAAAAGTTTGCTTTAGACCATATTTTGATTTCTTTAACGTACAGACCATGTTTTCCTTTCCTTACTTTACGAAGCCTTGTGACTGTGCCCTGTAGACTTCTTCTTCTAAACTCCTACTGAGAAAAGTTATTTTTACGTCCATCTGGTGCAACTTCAAATCATAATCAGCCACCAATGCTAATATGATTCTTAATGAGTCCTTCTTTGAAACTGGAGAGAAGGTCTCACTATAATCAATGCCTTCTCATTGATTAAAACATTTGGCAACAAGTCTAGCTTTATGTCGTTCGATATTGCCTTTTGAGTCAAGTTTGGTCTTAAATATCCACTTGCACCTAACTCATTTTTGTCCTTCTGGAAATTCGACCAACTCCCAACCTTTGTTGTCATTCATAGATTTTATTTCTTCATTCATTGCATTAAACCATTTATCTGAATCATCACTATTTATAGCTTTTTCATAAGATACTGGATCATTAATAGTCCCTATGTTAAATTCGATCTCTTGAAGGTACACCACATAATCATCTAGAATTGTTGAGCTCCTTTCTCTTTGAGATATTTTTAATGGAACTTCCTATGGTTCTTCAAAAGTTTCATCGATTATAGTCTCATTATGTGGTTGTTCAGTTGGTTAATCATTCACTTGTTGTTCATTGTTATTGATTGGGTTAATGACCCCTTCAATAACTACATTAGGAACAACAGGTATGTTATGAATTCTAGGTATAGGAATTTGTACCTTGACTTCTTGAATGATTACCTCCCTTTCTTTTATACTCCCACTTACTTCACCTTCTTCAATGAATTTAGCATTTCCAGTTTGTATGATTCTAGTTCTATGATTTGGACAGTCGAATCTATATCCCTTGGAATTTTTTTGATACCCGACGAAATGATAAGATAATGTCCTAGGATCCAATTTCTTTTCACGAGGGCTATAGATTCTAGCTTCCGCTGGGCGGCCCCACACACGTAAATACCTTAAATCGGGTTTCCATCCTTTCCCAAGTTCAAAAGGGGTGTTTGAAACTGACTTACTAGGAACCCTATTTAAGTTATGTACAAGGGTCTTTAATGCACGTGTCCACAAAAATTTAGGCAATTGGGTCCTACTTATCATACTTCTAACCATTTCTATAAGTGTACAATTACACCTTTCAGCTACACCATTCTGCCAAGGTGATCCTGACATTGTGTATTGGGCGCAAATACCTATTTTTTCAATGATTTTAGCAAATGGGACAGGGCATTCCCCAAACTCATCATATCTACCATGACCTAATAATTTTCACATTTTTGCTAGTTGCCTCTCAACCTCATTAATGTATATTTCAACGACGTTCACAGACTGAGATTTATCATGCAACATGTACAAAATGCAATAACATAAAAAATCATCTATAAAGGTGATGAAGTATTTTTCTTCACCAATGGATGGAATATCAAAAGGTCAACATATGTCTATATGTATTATTTCAAGTAGCTGGGTGCTTCTTGTGGCTCCTTTGTCTATCTGTGAAAACTGCAGATAGGGAGAAAGAACCAAACCTCTAAGTAGTTCGGACCTAAAATATACATACCTGGTCGTGCTGATTTTAATTAAGATTTGAAGCAAATGCGTGACTCGAATTATTAGCGATATGGGGTTCACGTCAAAACATTTTCTACCGACAGACACCGTGACCATCAAATTCAGACATCAACTGATTGAGGGGGCTCTTAAAGATAAGGATAACGCTAAGAAGCTTTTCGCTGCGAGAAAGAATAATGTTGTAAAGGCCCAAAAACTTTTCCCTGAAGTAGAATGTATATCTCAAATGGTGACGACATTTGAAATTTATACATCCTCCTGATCAAAATTAATGGAGAAGTCAAATATTTATTCAATTCCTGGATTGGACTGATTTTTCAAAAAGGCAAAGTTATAGACACAGTTAGTAATCGCAAATGGGCGGATCAAAAGCGGGTCAGAGAGAATAATTTGGGCGGGTCGGGTCGATTTAAACTCGGATAGGGTCAAACCTGTGGCGAGTCGGGTTCACCGGCCTTTTTAAAAAAAGTAGGCCCGGGTCATAAAAAAATGATGTTATACACAGCATACAAATGTTATACACAACATTTGTGTGTGTGTATATATATTCAGATATATATCATATATATACATATATATATATATATGTGTGTGTGAGGACAATTATTGTGGTGACAATTATTATGCAACACAAATAGATAAGAGAAAGGCAATCACCAAGTAGGAAAAAGGAATGTAAAATGACAATCACACAACAAAGGATGTACGTGGTTCAGCAAAGGAGTGCCTACGTCCACGGTGGTGCAGTCGATGCTATTTCTATATACTCCGGAGAGTGATTACAGAGAATACAACTTGTCCTTTCTCCCCGAACCTAGGGTTTAATATATACATGTACATTTAGGTGAGTGGGGGTGATGGGTTCCCCCACGTCTTCCATCCCTCCTATAACTTCCCTTCAGGGGAACGTGGGAAGAGACCGGATCAAAATAAGAGGTGGGGGGCCTGGACTTTGGGCCGCCAGAACTGGGCTACTCGTCCAGGCCCATGGTCTTAATTCTGGGTACCCACAATTGCCCCTAAGGTTGTTGGGCCATGTTCATGGGCTCAATAAATTTAAATGATTGGCCATAATGGCTTTTTTGCAATTCTTCGAAAGCTGTGAAGTTGATTTTGGCGGCACCCGCTTCGTTTATTGTGCACTATGATTAGCAGAATTTGAAGGTTTCTTGGAATAGCCACTTTTCTACCGTCGCTTCATTCTTTCCAGCATTCTTCTATTTTCTGTGAGCTCTAGCTCTTCGTACCTTCTTCTCTCAATCTCCATTCTCATTGTTTCCTAGTTGTTTGGGCTCGTGCTTCTTCATCGCTTGAATCGATCTTCTATTTTGTAAGTTTCCTGTGCCCTTTCTTTGCACTTTCTCTTTGAGTTTGTAGCTTTTTCAGGGTTTTCCAATGGCGAAGATTGGAAATAGGTCAATCTCTAAATTTAGGAAGTTTTACAACATCCCCGAGTAGGTAGATATTGAGTGTTGTGCCTCCCCTCCTAGAAACGTTAGAGATATATATGATGCCCACTGGATCCACGTCTTGTTGCTTTTCCAGGGGGGACTCACTTTTCCTTCTAATGATTTATTTTTGCATTTTTTTGGCTATTTTAATATTGTTCCTGCACAATTCTCGCCCAATGTGCGAAAAATAGTAAATGGCGTACATAGGATAAATCAATTGTATGGTACTAGGTTAGGGCACGCCGAGGTCTATTTTTTCTACTCCTTTTCTCGAACTAGCTCTGGTGTCCTTTAACTCAAAGCTAGGAGCCCTGACAGGGTATTGGTAGTAAATCTACCTGATTTCCATAAGGACTACCGGTAAGAAGGTTTCTTTGTTAGAAATTGAAAGTTTTCTCCCCAATTTGAAGGGTCGAGGTCTGAGCGGTTCTCTGTTCCCTTTTATGGGGAGGAATACATAGGTAGACATTGTACTGTTATTTCGACTTTTGTTGATTTGTGATCTTTCTAACTCTTCTCTGTTCTTCTTTTGCAGCGAGGTCAAAGAATTTGGAACCTGCTCTCAGCGAGGTTCGTCTTTCGGATTTGATAAAGTCTTGGAATATCAGGGAGCCTTTGGGTGACGGTAAGCATCCCAGATCTACTGCTTTTTTGCTCGAGTATAAGAACGTTGGCTCCAGATTCATACAAAGGCTTGTGGACAGTATCCCATAGTTCGACTTATTCGAAGAGACTGCTGCGGGTCCTATCCCGTTGGACGAGGAAGAGAGAAGCTCTGGGAGTGACATTGTTGGAGCTGTAGGTGATTTGCGGGGAGAGAGCTCTAGCAGTAGCAGTTACTCTGATCGTAGGGAGGTTTCTGAAGCTCGAGGGTCATCGAGCACTTCTAGCAGTTCGAGCGAGGAAATAGTTCCTCCAAGGAAGAACTTGATCAGGGATAATGATGATGAGGACCACGTGCTTCTTGCACAAAGGTCAAAGAAGCAAAAATCTAATTCTGGGGTTGTGGCTACTGGTTCCCGATCCTCTGCCCAAGAGCAGGAGAGAAAGAGGAAGGAAGAGGAGTAGGTAAGGGAGAGAGAGAGAGAAAAAATGAAGAATAAAAGAAGAAGATGGAGAAGAAGAGGTGGGTAGAGGAGAGGAAGAAGAAAGAGAACGGGAGAGAGGAGGAGAAGAGGAGGGCCAAAGAGAGGACGAAGGTCGGCCAGGCCTTGATCCCGGTGTTCGCGCTGCCCGAGGGGGCTTCTGTAGTAATTTCCCCTCAGTTGGCCCCCGCTTTTCTCGAGAGAGCTGTCCTCCCAGCTGATCACCAGAGGGCGGTAGGGTCCGAGCAATTGGCCCTTCAAGCTAGTCAAAGGCTAGCTCTAGTAAGGTTTTTCCCTTATTTCCCACGTTTTTATGAATTCCCTCATTTCCCTCTTCTAATGTCTTTTTTTTTTTTTGCAGTTTATTACTGACTTCACCGTGCTGTATCATTCAAGCAATGAGTTGGTGAAGAAAAATAGCTAGCTGAAGAAGGAAAATGCTTCCCTAAAATTGAAGGGTAAAGAGCTCGAGGCTAGCTTTGAAGTGATTGACGCTGCTCGGATTTCATCTGACCTGGATCTTGCTACTAACAATAAGGAGAAGGACGCGACAATCAAGGACTTGAAAGAGCTGTAGTAAGGCTATGACCTGGTTTTCTCGAGAAAGCTAGCGGTTGTTGAGGACAACAGGGTGCTATCTGAAGAGGTAAAGAAGAAAGAGTCTGAGGCTGTCACTGCCGAGGAGGACTCATATAATTCTAGCTAGGCTGCAGCGTACGAGGATGCTGAAGTTCAAATAGGCTATATCAGTCTTCTGAACTTCAAGAAGGGCTAGAATAAGGCCCTTTTGGCTGCTAGCGTCGACATTGACAATCCCTGTTTGACAAGCATGACCCGGGTCCAAAGCCAACTGTAGATGAAATCCCTGCCCCAACTATCGAGGGTGCTGGTCCTGTCCCCCAGATGACCCCTGCTGATGCTTTCCTTGTTGTGGCTATGGAGACTACTCCAGCCGAGTGCGGTGCTCCTGCTAATGCCAACAAGGGGAAACGGCCCTCAACCTCTGGGTAACCTAAGGTTGCTAATTAGTTAGCTTCTAGGACTGCTTTGTATTTTTGCTTTTTTTTGTCTGTAAACTTTCTTTCTACTGTTCGATGTAACTTCAATCTTTATTAATGAAAAGACTTATATTCTTCAGTGCAATGATTTGTCTCTTTCTCTCCCTTTTCTTCTCATTATTTGTAGTCAATTGATATTAATGATTACATTCCTCCTACTTGTCAAATGGGCAGGACCCTTGGTCCTAATGCGAGTCCTGAGGTTCGCCAGGACTTTGTTAGACTTTGCAAATCCTTTCGGTCTAGGAATCAGAAGTATAAGGAGCAATCTGAACTTGTGGGAAAGCTAAAGGACAGGCTCTAGGAGATGGAAGAAGTTGGGGCTTCGGTGCAACAAGAAGTTAATACGCTGAGAGCAAAGCTTATTGATGCTTCCGAGATCAACCAGGTTGGTGAGATGCTTCAGAAAGAGAATAAGGTTCTAAGGAGAGAGGTCTCATGACTTAAGGAGCAGACGCCGAGCACAACTCCGGCAGTATTACAGGGTTCTTTGTCATCGCGAGGTAGAGTTGGTCAGAGTTATACTCCTGTGCTGCGGGGTTCCACTGGTCCATCTGTTCCGCGAGCTAGCAGGACCACCAGGAGCCAGAATAGGGAGGCAGAAGAACTTTGAGAGAGGGAAATGTAAGAGCTCCGTGGTGATGTTCAGCGAGCATATGTTATTGCTGCCAGGCTTCAGAGGGACGTTACTCGGATGCGCCACCTCTTTAAAAAAGGTCCTCGACAAGTATGGGCTGATGGCTACGACCAGGGTTGGTCAGATGCTCTAACAAGGTTGACAGAGTTCGAGGAGCTTTCTTTTATCAGGGGGTGGCTAAGTGCCTTGAAGGAGCTTCAAGTCCCTAGGAACTCGATGCTCTGGTATTTCCATGAAATGTCTCCCTCTACCCTGATGCCTAACCCCTTCTGGAGGGATGATCGATGGATCCCCATCGATGCCATCCCTTGGTAATTATTGGAGGCGGATACGAACGAGGTTATGGAAGAGTTAGCTCATGCTCCTGATGACGGGCGAAGAGCTCAAGTGGCTGATTATCTCGTTCAGAGGCCTCCCCCTCATTGAGATTTTGCCAATTGTTTTTACTTGTATCTTTGATAATGTAAATGCTTTGGGCTAGTTTGCTGACTAAGCATGTATCACCATTGTTGTAAATATGATTCATTAATAAAAAGTTTGTGTTTTGGGCAATTTTGCCGAATAAACATGTGCCTCATATTCTTCATATTCTTGCTGTTTTATAATCTTCTAAGTTTGTTTTGTCATGCAAGTGTCCTCCCAGTCCAGTATATTACCGAGATACCATTTTGCACCACTTTACCTTTTAGGTTGCATTGTCACACTCCCTTAGGCCTAAGTGGGGCAATTTGCAAGGACACACCTGGTGTTGGATGCTTTATCCGATCAGGGTTTTGCTCAATCGAAGTAGGTTTGATGACCAGTATAAAATTTGGTCATATTGCCTAAGGATCCCCTGTAGGGCTTCATATATTGCCAGGGGCAATGCTATTGCCCTACTATAGTGTAGTGATCAATGTGCCTGTTATTTGGAAAAGATGTGCGATAAATGATGTTGTTACTCATCAGAATGTAACCAATTAAATAACTTTCATTAATGATAAGGGAGATGATCTTCTAGATTCATAACAAAAGAATAAAAGAAAAAGATCTAAAAATAGAATCTCTTGAGATTGGTTGCGTTCCATGCTCATGGTATTTCTCTACCCTCCATTGTTTCCAAGTGATAGGCGCCCTGTAGGTCGTCTCTGGTTACTTTAAAGCGTCCTTCCCAGTTGGGACTTAGCTTGTTGTCTGATGGTTTCACTGCGCTACCCAGGACTATCCTTAGAACATAGTCCCTAATTCGGAATGCCCTCGGGTTAACCCTTCTGTTGTAATGCCTCGCGAGCTGTTGCTGGTAGCTCGCTAGTTGCACTAAGTCTAGCTCCCGGCGTTCATCGGCTAGGTCGAGCTCAACGAGTAATGCTACATCATTATGGCCTTTGTCGACAATATTAAACCTCATTGTCGGCAACCCTGCTTCGAGTGGGATGACTGCCTCCATGCCATATGTAAGTGAAAATGAGGTTTCTCCTGTTGCTCGCCGAGGAGTGGTCCGATATGCCCATAGGATATGAGGTAGTTCATTTACCCATGCGCCTTTGGCTCGCTCCAATCTCTTCTTCAATCCATCGATAATGGTTTTGTTGGAGGCCTCAGCTTGGCCATTGCTCTGAGGGTAGGCCACTGAACTGAAGTGGTGTCTGATACTGTGTTCGACACAAAAGTTCTGAAAGGAGCCAATTTCGAACTGTGTTCCATTGTCTGTGATGATGGTTCTGGGGATTCCAACGCAAGTGATTATATTCCTCCATATGAACCTTATCATATCAATGTCTTGGATGCTCGCCAGGGGTTCTGCCTTGGTCCATTTGGTGAAGTAGTCAGTCGCAACCAACAGATATTTGTGATTGCCGGCAGCGGTAGGCAGTGGTCCCACGATGTCCATTCCCCATTGGGGGAATGGCCATGGGCTGGACAATAACTTTAGGTCGCTGGTGGGTTGGTGGACCATAGGAGCGTGGAGTTGGCATTTCAGGCATTTGCGGACATACACTGCAGAGTCCTTTTGCATATATGGCCACCAATAGCCTTCCTTCATTGCTCGAAAGACTAGAGACCTTCCTCTGGTGTAACTTCCACAGATTCCTTCGTGAAGCTCGCGTAGCACTTTCTCGACATCCCCTGGGTGGACGGATCGGAGGTAGGGATCGGAGAAGGACTTCTTATACATGTTGCCTTCTGAGGATAAGTGAAAGTGAGCAGCTTTGACTTTTATCCAGTGGGCGGTCTTCTTATCATCCGGGAGCGTGCCATCCTTTAAATATTCTCTTAAGGGGTCCATCCAGCTGGGGGCTGACCCCACCTGGAGTACCTGTTCCACACTTGGTGGACTGCTGTCGATGCTTGGACAAGTAAGGAAATCGATGGGGATGACTTTTTTTAGGTCATAGTCAACTGCCGAACTAAGGGCTACTAAGGCATCAGCATGACTGTTTTACCCCTAGAAAACTGTTGGACGTTGATCTCTTCAAAGTTTGACATCAGTTTTTTCACTAAGGCGAGGTAGGCTTCCATTCTTTTATTCTTTGCATTTTAATCTCCACTTATTTGATTGGAGACCAGTTGGGAATCGCCGAATACCTGTAAATGTTTTACTCCCAAAGTATGCACCTTTTGGAGGCCAGCTATTAGGGCTTCGTACTCTGCTTCGTTGTTGGAGGCTGCCAATCCAAGCCTGATTCTTTGTTCAAGGATTGTGTTCTCTGGAGTAATGAGGACAATTCCCACCCCTGCCCCCTTTGAGTTGGAGACTCCATCAACAAACAGTTTCTAGGTTTCCTTTTTTGTTGGGTTCTCCTTTTGCCTTGTTGGTTGAGGTTGGTCGGAGGGTTCTTTGCCCGTGAATTCGGCTATGAAATCAGCAAGGATCTAACCCTTGATAGCTTTCCTTAGTTGAAATTGGATGTCAAATCGACCGAGCTCGACTGACCCCTTAGACAGTCTGCCCGATAAATCCTCTTTCCTTAGGACTGCCTTAAGGGGATGCGATGTAAGGACATTGATTGTATGAGCATCGAAAAAATGCTTTAGCTTCCTCGAGGCTATTACCAGTGCAAAGGCAAGCTTCTCCAATGGAAGGTACCTTTGCTCGGCATCCACTAAGGTCTTGCTCACGTAATAAATGGGGTGCTGGATTCCTGCAACCTCTCATATTAAAGCAAAGATGATAATGTGATTGGATACGGAGTGGTATAGGTACAAAGAATCCGTTTGCTGTGGTATGACAAGTAGTGGTGGAGAGCTTAAGTAAGACTTGAGCTCGACCAATGCTCGCGAGAAATTTGGGCTCCACTCTATCGTCTTGATCCCCTTTAGAAGCTGGAAAAAAGGCTTGCACTTATCGGAGGATTTGGAGATGAAGCAATTTAAGGCAACGAGCATACCAGTGAGCTTCTGTACATCCCGGATTGTGCGAGGGCGGTGAACCCTGTTGATTACATCGATCTGGTCTGGGTTAGCCTCTATGCCTCTCTTACTGACCAAGTACCCAAGAAATTTTCCTGACTGGGCACCGAAGGAACACTTGCTTGCATTAAGTTTCATTCGGTACTTCATGAGAATTTCGAAGGTGTTTGACAGGTCTGAGAGGTGATTTTCCTTCTTTTTTCTTTTAACGAGAATGTCATCGATGTGGACCTCTAAGGTGTCTCCCATCTGATCTTTGAACATCTTGGTAACCAGCCGCTGATATGTTGCCCCTGCATTCTTGAGCCCAAAGGTCATAACTGTGTAGTAGTATAACCCAACTGTAGTGATGAACGTTGTTTTGTCCTGGTCTGGGGCGTATAAGGGGATTTAGTGATACCCAGAGTATGCGTCCAGGAAACTCATTCGCTCGTGAGTTGCGATGGCCTATACTAGTTGGTCTATCTTCGGGAGGGGGAAACTATCTTTAGGGCATGCTTTGTTGAGGTCAGTGAAGTCGATGCAAACTCTCCACTTCCCATTGCTCTTCGGAACTACTACTAGGTTGGATATCCACTTGGGTAATTGTACTTCCCATTTGGATCCTGCATCCAGCAATTTTTCAACTTCTTTTTCGACCGCCTTAGCCTTCTCGAGTGCAGTTCGTCGTGCCTTCTGTGTGACTGGCTTAAAGGTGGGGTCGGCATGCAGCTGATGATAGACCATACTAGGATCGATTCCAGGTAGCTCGTATGGTTACCATGCGAAAACATCTATGTTGCGCCTCAACAAGGTGGTCAGTTCCTTTTGTTCCTGATGGGTAGGAGACGCTCCAATCAAGAAGACTCAGTTTCTGACGGTAGGTTGAGGAGACGACCTTCATCGCATGAAGCCATCGCCTGCCGAGGATGGCCAGGTATGGCGAGTCGATGTCAACTACCAAAAACTGGATCATCTTGGAGACGTTTCCAGCACGCACTGGTAGTATAATATTTCCCAGGGGCATAGTCATTTTTCCAGCGAAGCCAACCAAAGGTATAGTAGCCTCCTTTAGGTCGGCAATGCTTAAATTCAATTTTCTGAATAGATCGAGATACATTACTTCGGACGAGCTACCTTGATCGACGAGCAGCTTGTCGATGTCAAAATTGGCTATCTTGAGTGTAATGATCAGAGGATCATGATGTGGGGTCCTTACTCCCACCAGATCTTCATTTGTGAAGACGATATTCTTGTTATAGTTGATGTCATCTGCTCGTCGAAATTTTCCTGACTATGACTTTACTGGATCGATCTGAAAAGCCTGCATTACTGCTGTAAGTTTCTTCATCTCCATTCGAGCTGAATTTCTTTCTCTCTGCCTGGCATGAGATGCCCCGTGAATAACTACGAACTCGTGTCCAGCGTCATCTTCTAGCACGTTGTCAGGTCTCGCCTCTTTATTGGTAGCCACTTTCTCTTCCCTTTTCTCTATAAACTCGTTCAAATGCCCAGACTGGGCCAACTCCTCGAGGTGAGTCTTAAGAGCTTTGCAATGCTCAGTCTTATGTCCTCCCTCTTTGTGAAAAGCGCATCATAGCGCATTGTTACTCTTTGAGGGATCTCCTCCCATCTTCATGGGTCACTTGATGAATGGCTCATCTTTGATCTTCGCGAGAATTTTCTAAATTGGTTCTTTGAAGATGATGTTAACCACCTGGAACGCTTTCGATGCATCGTTGTTCCCTCCGTTCTTGGAGCCGTTTTTGCCCCCGTTCTTTCCTCCTTTCTTCTGGTTTTTAGCTTTGTCACTTCCCTTGGTAGTGAGTTTAGCTCGACCATTTTCTCCTGTATTAAGGCGGGTGACATCCTCCACTTTAGCGTATTTTTTGATGCGAGCCATTAGGTCGACAATAGTCATATCTTCCTTCTTTGTCTGGGACTGTTATAGAAGGGTGGAGCTGGGTAGCCCAATTTTGAAAGAGGCCACTGCAACTTGTTCCGAGCAGTCTTAGACCTCGTTGAATAACTCCCAGTATCTCTTCGCATAGTCTCGGAGTGTCTCTTGAGGCGTTTTCTTCATTGTCAGTGAAACATCCATCCTTTTGGGATGGGAGATGCTAGTGATGAACCGGGCCATAAAGAGCTCGGCCAGGGATTTAAAACTTCTGATGGACCGGTGGGGGAGTCTTTCGAACCATTTTTGCGCCACATCATGTAGGCTCTAGGGGAAATGCGACACATCAGTGCATATCGGTGATTCCAGAGGGTCATGGCCTATCGGTATTGACTGACGTGATCGATGGGATCAGTCTTACCATCATAAATCTTGAACCTTGGAAGGGAAAATTTCTTGGGGGCTTCTTCTTCTTCAATTTACCTTATGAAGGGTGACTTCATCTGGGTTTGGAGAGCTCGCCTTGTAAGTTCTCTGGTTGATCTGGCACCATGGTGGGTAGGATGTTGGTCCATTTCCCTGCGGACCAGATTTCGTATCTTTTCGTCGTTGGGAGCAGGGCTCGTGTAACGGTGAGCTCTTTGCAGCTGCTCGCGAAGGTCATCATCTGATTCATCTCCCTCGACCTTTTGAGATCCTCTCCTAGGGCTCCTTCCTCGGCTGCAAAACTTGCTCGCCTCAGGTCTAGGAGTGCGGTATGGGCGTCTCCTGTTATCAGGACGAATCTCCCTCTATAGTCTTTTCAGTCTTCTTTTCAGGCGAGCATTCTCAGCCTCGTACAAACGAAAAGACTCCTTATGATCGTGGAGCCTTGCCTCGTATACATCAATTAGTCTGGATATCTGTGTGGACCTCGCTGGCCCTGGGCTTTCTTCTGAGGCTGGCCTTTCCAAGCGAGTCCTTTGATCTGAACGTCGAATTTCGGACCTAATCCTGTGAGGAGCAGGTGGTTCTTGAATATCTCCTGCCTGGGGGGCATTGCTGCTGTGACCAGACATCTTAAATTTGTTCCTTGGTGTGGGCTCTTCTCAGGGAAAGATGAACGCTTCCCACAGACGGTGCCAATTGTGAGGACAATTATTATTGTGACAATTATTATGCAACACAAATAGATAAGTGAAAGGCAATCACCAAGTAGGAAAGAGGAATGTAAAATGACAATCACACAACAAAGGATGTACATGGTTCAGAAAAGGAGTGCCTACGTCCACGGTGGTGAAGTCGATGCTATTAATATAAACTCCGGAGAGTGATTACAGAGAATACAACTTGTCCTTTTGCCCCGGACCTAGGGTTTAATATATACATGTACATTTAGGTGAGTTGGGGTGATGGGTCCCCCCACGTCTTCCATCTCTCCTATAACTTCACTTCAGGGGAACGTGGGAAGAGACAGGATCAAAATAAGAGTTAGGGGGCCTGGACTTTGGTCCGCCAGAACAGGGCTACTCGTCCAGGCCCATGATCTTAATTGTACGTACCCACAATATCAATATCTGATATATATATATATATATATATATATATATATATATATATATATATATATATATATCAATATATGCAGATATATATCATATTGATATATATATCAATATCTGATGTATATATTATATGCTGCTGTGTAGATTACGAATCAAGCTGCTGTGTAGAAAGCCATACCTGCTGCTGCTCTGCAGTATGGACGTGTTTCTTAAACTTGGCTGAATCCAATTGTAACATAGAGAGAGAGAGAATCATAACAGTTGCCTTAGCTTTTAGCCTAATCCCCAAATCAAAGAGAGAAATCGGAACAATGAAATAAGGGTTAGTTGGTTGGGTTAAACCATTTGGGCTCAACATTAACTCGTTCAGACCCAATTTCATTTTTATTTTAAACCAGTCCAACCCGTTAACAAGTTACATGGACCCCAATTAGAAATGTGGGCGGGTAATGGACGGTTTTGTCCACATTAAATCATTTTGCTGGGCCTAGAAACATTAAAAAAGAATTGTTGTGATGATCCATCCTAAAAAGAACAAGACTCTATTATGTGGGCTAATGAGGGCATTTAAGGTTGGTTCTTAAGAACGGGATCTCTTGTGTGACAGTGTTAAGAAGAGTTTTTATGATATAAGGAGAAATAATATTGGATACATTACGGATCGTTTGCGGGAAGCATGTGAATAAGGAACTTTCTTGTAAAAACTATCGTGGTGTTTTCATAGCCCTCAAACAAGGATAAACTCGGGTGAATGGTTCCTCCCATATAGTTTATGGTAATATACACTCAAAATTAGGTACATAAGTCATAGATTTAAAGGGACTATATATATCCCAAACACCCCATTATGTTTTACACGGAACGGGGTCTCTAGATTTCATTGTGGACATGGAATTGATTACGATCCTAATGCATAACATCAATGGGATTTGACCACTGTAGTTTGTTCAGAGTAGTGGATCCTAATGGATTACTTAAGAAATTTGTGAATGTTGTTCACCAAGCCAATGGAAGTGTCGGTGCAAAACTTATGGAAATCATCATAACTAATGGAGAAACTTCTCGAAATGGATATGAAGTAATGTCTTTAAAAACTAAACAAGATGAGAAAGTATACTTGATCAAGAGAGAGTTATCAGTGGTCGGAAACACAAACAAGAAAACCCACAAAGTTCTAATCAGATTTGGAAAAAGTTAGGTCTGGGTATTTGATACTTCAAGTTATATAACAAAGCATATGAGATGCAAGAAATTACCTCATTTATATAAGTCAGGCATAGATAAGCCAGGTTTAAAAGAAATACAACAAAGAGCAGCATTGTTTGGGTGAAAGTACAACAAATAGCAGGGTTAAGCTCAATCCCTTGTGGAGATCATAGAAAAAAAAGTCGATCGCCTATTTTATGTTGTTATATATCAAGTTATGCATACATTAGGGTCCATGCATACAATTGAAGAATCTATAAAGCTAAGTTATATATTTAATCACTTTAATTTATAGTTAACAATTGAAAAATCTGTAGAGCTTAATATATTTGATCAGTTCAATTTATAACTAATTGGATGACAAAGAAGAAAGTGGTGCCTTGTACATAGGCCTTCAATGAATGAACCCAATGTAGTCTAAATAATCTCCTTTTTTTATTGCCTATGTTGAGGCATATAAAAATTTGATTATTCCCCAATGAATAATTCCAGCAACATCCAAACATATATACTACATTTCACGATCAAGCAAGTTTTCCACATTCACAACATAAAGAAGCATAAAAAGTACGTAAACCAAGAGAAGATCAAATGCAAAAGGCATTGATTATAGAACCTACCATTTCTCCAAGGGATGATGTAAGGTAACTATGCAGTATGAGCCGAGGTGGAAAGAAATCCAAGCTCAATTAGTTCTAAAGTTTCTTGTGAATCGCCATCTTCAACATGCTGGTGACATACCTTCAAATTGGTTCAGTAAATATTGTTGTATCAGCTCATTTAGTTCACCAGCGTATTTTGAACTGCTGTCATATCGAATTTTTTAAAGCATTAGTATCCCAAATAGAATTCAATAAAAATGAGATCCTTTTGAAATACCTCTAATCTTTCCCCTCTAATTGATTTCAGCTCAGTCACTCTTTCTTCCTCTCTTTTGGCAGTTAGCTTTGCTGCTGCTGCTTCTTTAGTTTGCTGCAATATGATTTCTGGCAAGCATCACTTATTGTCGCTATTATATATGTCCCATCAACAGCGACATGAGTAGGTGTTGTGTGATTTTCTCCCTTTTGTGTTTGATAGAAAAATCAGGGATGGATAGGTTAAGGTTTGAGCAAGGCAGAAAAGTTGAAGTAATGAAACTTATCTTTGGATTTAGTAGAACAGAAACAGAGGACCTTGTGTATATTGTTTGATAGGTTTTTTGATTGAATTAATCTTGATGAATGAATCTGTCTCAACACAGAACACTTGTCTCAACAGTTTAAAATGCATGTCTCATTTCCTGTAATACGAAAACCATAGCAACTGATTAATTATTTGAATGAAAGAAAATAATAATAATTGTGAACTTTGGTACAATAAAATTATTTATTTGAAATAACATAGGATAAATAAAACATAAAAAATTATAAAACAAAAAACTAATTGAAGATGAAGACTATTTTAAAAAGGGAAAAAAGAACATGTGTTGGACACATTACTATATGACGTAAAAATGTCAAATGTCCATTTGAATCGACTCATGCCTACTGTACCATAAAGATATGTTGAATTTGATCTGATTTGGATCACCATTGAGAGGAAAAAACATAAATCAGTTAGTTCTTGAAAATTTTAACCTAAGCTTTGGCATTCCTCCATCTTGCCTAACTTTTGACACCTGTGAATGGATTTTGATTCTTCAATGAAAATATAAATCTTACTACAAACATTATGGCGCACGCAAATTAAATCGAATAAAGAAATGTTAATGGGTAAAGCAGGTCTGTATGTTATACACACACACACACACATATATACATAGATATTAGATATAAATATATTAGTCCAAACCATTGTAATCAAAGAGACTTCTAAGTATCATATTACTTAAGCCTAACATTCTGCAACCTTCACAAAATCTGAGAAGCAATAAGGATCGACAACATGAGTACTGCATAAGCATTTTCTCCTTATACTATACATGAGTGGTTCGGAAGTCATTGTGAGCTAAGGAGGCGGGTAAATCCATTTGTACAACTCTCCCCCCTCTCCCCCCCCCCCCCCCCCCCCACACACACATAGATGTACACAAAATGTCGCCTTGAGGATGCACTATACGATGATGATTTATACCAAGATCCCTAGAGCATGACAGAATATAATGGGTACTCATCACCACTATCGCATATAATGTTATCTATTATATGCAATCTTCTCATACCTAGTTGCAAGGCTGAGTATGTAAGTATCTTAATAATAGTACAGTGGTTGCCTAATTGAAAATTTAACCATTAATTTCTTGTTTTTTTATTTAAACTAATCAATTTTTTCCATGTGGGTCTAGTGACATAACCTTTAAGCTGAAGGACACAACAGATTCTCTTAAATGATCCACCCATTATAAGATTCTACTGGAAGGACCGTGTTATGCACACACAATACATTTCAGAGTGGTGCTTATCATTTTCAATGTTTCAATTTTCATGCCCATCCATATAGCTTGCTGCATCAACATCAACTATGCTTTATATCTTCAGCATCACCTACAAAAACAAAAGACATTATTTAAATATCCCGACCCCACCCAAAAACAAAACAAAACATGTAGAAAGTTTTTCTTGACAGTTGTATCACTTAGTTAAAGAGTCTTTCTTGACAGCTTTCAACTTCAAATATATCCTGTACAAAGAATATATAATTTTAAAGAAAAGACATTTATGAAATAAAGAGTGTATATTAAAAAGTTAAAAGAAAATAAATGCAACATTGCACACATTTTTTAACACTATATATTCTATGTATACAAATTTTCTACAGGGATAAATAATCTAATACCATTTTCCAGTTTCTCAAACATGATGGAAACATATTCCCATTGTGCATGTAGCTTTATATACATAATGACTATACGGGGAACCCGAATAAACTGTATATGAACCCAACTAAACTTTAGAATCTAGAACAAAATCTAAAGAAATCACTTAACATGAATCGTTTACGCTAAACTTAGATAAACACCTAATCGGGTCTAAAGCAACAATGTGACACCAAACAAAACAATGGTTACAGATTTACGGAAAGCAAATGGTATAAAGTGATACATACCTAACATTGAGTTTTAATATATACAAAGATTTGCGAGCACTCTCTCATTGTCGAAAAACATGTGCACTAGTAGAACATTTGAGAAATGAATATGAATATGCCAATCAATTTAGTATGTAAAACAATAAATAAATGAATATGCTAATCAATGAACATTAGTGATGAAGTATTACCTTTTCAGGTGAAATTTCACAAATATTAATAAAAGAAATTAGGGCCTCACATTAATATCAATAAAATAAATCAGTTTAGTATGTTAATCAACAAAGAAATGAATATGACCATCAATGAACATAATTGATGGTATAAGTTTGGTGATGGTAAATTCACCCTATATATGTCATGAAACATAACATTAATGGTATCAGTAAAATAAAATTAATGATGAAGTTTCCATTTTGTTTAGACCTTCGAATAGATGTTGAAGCAAGTACAATATATTAGAATGTATTGACTTTATTCTATGTTTACTCAATGGGGCATCCCTTATGAGTCCTAACATTATCATAATACGCTGCAGTTAAAAATGTTAACCCCTTTTTGATCTCAAAAAGTACAAAATAGTTATTTCATCCTTGAAAACACTTGCCAAATAGAACATTAAAATAAATTCCATAAAGAGTAATCACTTACCAAAGAGGATTGCAGAAGTCCCTAAAAATCAACTAAAGGGGAGCATAAAATGCAACCCAAAACAAATTATCATATCTAAGAAAATATTGAACCTAAACATAGTGGACAAATATGAAAAATGAAACCAAAAGTAGTTGATAGATATGAAAAAAAATCGTACCGTGTGCACGAAAAAAATCACACCATGTATTTGAGCCATCCGTAACTTTGCACCATGAAACAAATTGCACCATCAGATCTGAAAATATCGCACCAAGACACATAAAAATAATAAAAAAGGGGATATTAAGAAATGGTGGATGATTTTTTGGGTGTGTAAGAGATTGGTAGATTACCTATATAGGTGAGGCAGAGAGGAAGATGGGCCAACGCAGATAATAAGAGGGGGCAACACCAAAGAGGAGGAGGAGGTTGATTCGTGAGTGGAAGAGAGTGTGGGGAGGGGTATGGTTTGTGGGGTGGCGGGGGGTGGGGGGGGGGGGAAGAACCGAATGTGATAGGTGGACGGGGTAGGGTTTGGTGGTAAAGTGGGGGTTTTCTCTCATTTTCCATGTCACAATGCATAAGTGGTGACATGGCACATAGATTCTTTCTTCGGTATTGTTCAACTTCTAAAAGAAAGTTGATCATTGTGGCTTGGAATAATGTTTGTGCTCCTATCAATGAAGGTGGACTCAATTTAAGATGCTTAAAATGTCTTAATAAGTCTCCCATCCACAAATATGTCTGGGAAACATTTTTTAAAAAGCCTACAAGGTCTGAATTTTTGAATGATGGATTCAATACTTTGGGAAAGAAGATGCGCTACAAGGGTAGGTCTATTTGGCCTGGTTATCAAGAAGATTATAGCCTAATCATTCTTCGTTCTAAATGGATTATTGGCACTGGAAAAACTATGAAGATTTGGACTGACATATGGATTAGAGAACCTCTAGCAAACCAAATAAGAGATAAACTTGACTTTCCATATAATAATCAAATGGTGTGTGAATGGATTAGAAAGGTGTGTGATATACCTTCTGTTTTGTCATATAAATTCCCTCTTATTACTTGGAAGATAGAAGAATTATAGCTTCCACTTGATAATCAAGATGACTATTTGATATGTCTTTCAACTCACATGGGGAATCTAACTTTGAATGAGGCTTATGAAGTGGTCAGAATAAAAAATACGAAATGTCATGAATTCTCATTCAATTGGAAGAATTATATTCCTCCAAGAATCTGAGTTATAATATGGAAACTACTTCAAAATAAAATTATTGTTCAAGATCTTATTTCAACCCAAAGGATTTCACCTAGTATCTAGATGTGAGTTTTGTACGTGTCATGCTGAATCTACTCATCATTTATTCAATGAGTGTGAATTTGCAAAGTCTATATGGAATTGTATTTTTAGGATATTTAAAAATATGATTTTTCATGATGAAATATTATCTCATTGGAAGAAAACCTTATATATTAACTCATTGGAAGAAAGCCTCACAATTTTCATGAAAAATAAATGTACTAAATGAATTAATAATGTGATTAACATGGAAATAATTTAATACTACCAATTATAGAATATCAAATAAGAGTAGAACACCTAAATTGTGACTTCTCTGTACCAAAGATCTGAAGGGTAGAAGAGGGACACTTTTCCATATTGTCCACCCCTAGTATACATAGAGAAAAGACGCATCGTAACATCACCATGATAGAATGGAGCCATACTGACATAATGAATATGAGCAAGTTTGAAATAAATACAGTTATTTATGAATATATGTTGATGCAAATAGTGGGCCGATGGGGCGTGTGATAAGGGGTGTATTACACTAAAACCCTCAAATTATTTTTAGTTTATGAGTCACCGTCTTATCTAAAAGCCTGACCAAGTAACACCTAAATTGCCTACATGTTTTAACTAGCCCGAAAAAATGGATCCTTACTCCTTGGTATTTTTATTCATAAATGAACAATAAAAATGTTAACACAAGCCTCAAAATAGTTTATATGAGAACTTTATGCCTTATTAATTATATGTCAAAACTTTGTCCATAAAATTTTTAGGTTCTTAGAGTGTGCCTTGTAGAACTACTACTAATGATACACATGATACAAATATATATATATATATATATATATATATATATATATATATATATATATATATATATATATATATATATATATAGTTGGGAGGAAATAGATACTGAAATTGAAAACATTTTAGAAACATAAAATCTTTGTATTAATAATTTCTTAAAATATTCCTATTGTAGTACATAAGTTTCAATAAAACTATTATACTCATCTTATAAATCGTCAATAGGCGTACCCACATCTTGTAAATTATTCCTCCCATAATCCACGACCCCAGCCTGTAATCTAAATGCAATTAAAATTGTGAGCTTTTAAATGCGAATGTTTTCATCGAATTAGCTTAAATTGGTCAATTTGGGATGATGATTAAAGAAAATGAGTTGGTAAAATTGTTGATTAGGACCTGGTGGTGCAATGATGGTGATGTAGAGGAGAGAGGTTGAGTATGATCTTGGACGTGAGGGATCGACTAGGCATCTTTTTTGGCTCTATAGTGTCAAGATCTGAAATCCATCTCCTTCCATCTCGTACCAACTACCAACGGTGATGGTACCTGGTTTATGCTCAAATTAAACTATATTTGTCATTTATGTCATTTTATATTTGTCTGACATAATGTCAATTTTCAAACTAAAATAAATGATACTTTTTTCTTTCAGTGGTCGTCTTTACTCACATAGCCGAAAGATAAGATCCGCTACTAATGAGTTTCAACCCCCAACACACCAATACTCGCAATTGGTCGCACTAAGGAACAATGACTACTGACTACTTTGGCTAAAGGCTAGATAAAGACATTGGGTGTAATCGCTCTAGTTTTGATCAGATCCTCCTTTATATATATATATACATATATATATATGTATACACACACACACACACGCACACACACTAGTGTATGCCCGTTCTTAAAGGCACGACGCCAATTTTCAAAAGTGCTCATCTTTGATGGAACCATACATCGTATTTAGTTCTCAACAAATAAAAAGTTTTTTAGAGTTGTATGAGGTCGTGTGACAACGTGTTCATATGTAGTGTTATTTATGCCCAAACATGTGTTATTTTCTATACCGTTTGACTGAATAAATAAATATACAACAAATACGAAAATAGATTTTTACCCAACAACGGATACTAAACACTACCACAACGAAGGTTGGTCGCCAATTAAACAATATCCACGAATATCAAAACACAGAACCAGAATTCATGAATGAAGATGAGGTATAAAAAATAAAAACACAACCGTAATACCCGTTTATGCCTAAACGAAGATGTGGTATTAGAAATTAGTACACGCTGGAAAACCTGAATGAAAATTCAGTACACAGTCACACAACATATACCATAAATCAGTACACACCAACAAGTAGTACACAATCTAATGCACACCTAAATGTCAAAATTTCGACATCCCACACCTGAATAAGTACCAACTATCAAAATAAAAAATAGTACCAACTATTGAAATTAAAAACAGTACCAACTGTTGAAGCAATCAACCCGTATAACAAAGTAAAACTCATCAAACCCAAATCAAAGTCATTCGAATACATAGTATCATAATTGAACACCGTTTTACTAAATGTCCATCAAGAAATATACTGCCCACTCTATCGCACTCAATTAGTATTGTAAACGAAAATTGAACAATTATTACCATATTAGGTTTTCGTCAGTGCTTTGTTTTATAGTAAAAGAGTAAACCTCATCAAACCCAAATCAAAATTATTCAAACACATAGTATCATGATTGAACACAGTGTGCCTAAATTTCCATCAAGAAATATTGTGCACACTATATCGCACTCAATTAGTATTGCAAACAAAAATCGAACAACAATTATAACCATATCAGGTTTTCGTTAGTGCTTTGTTTTATAGTAGTCGGTGCCACACCAAATATATGGAATCTAATTACTACTTGGGAAGAAAAATATAAATAAAATTTTAATCAATAAGTAAACAAACAAAGATTTAAGAAGAAACATATTAACTATTAACATAAAAAAACCATCCAATACAACAAAAAATGGAAAACTCACAAAAGAACATTCAAACTAAATTTTAAAATACTTACTGAAAACACAAATTAATTATTGACCTTTAGCTTAATCGCTAACAATCCCGAGCAAATGATCCAACTGAAAAATAGCAACCCCCTTTCACTCTATTGTTAACTTTCAAATCAAGAGAAGCTAAAAAAACATAAGCATAATAGTTTCACCTCAAACATTTGAACAAACATCATATATATGCAAATAAATGTATTACCCAAAATGAAAACATTTACAGAATAGAAAAATACAGACCATGAGTACTTTTTGATAATTATATGTACATAAAACCATTGAATCAAATAGAACAAAACTAGAGATAGTAATAGGTCAATAACCATACATTCTAAGACCGTAACAAACAACACCATAGTACTCAAGGAAGTAAAGGGAAAAATAGTGCAGAGAGTGATATAAACAGTCGGATTTTAAAACTTTAAATTTCTTAAATTCGCAATAAATTAAAACAAAGTCAAATGAAAGAACAAACCTTTGGAACTTTTCAACAGTGGTTATTGTCCATTAACTCAAAAACACTAGACGATTTCTGAAATCAAAACAAACAAAATAAATGGTAAGAGCGAGAGAGAAGGGATAATCACATAATACATATTTTGATTCACTGAACAAATCGATTAACGAAACAAATCATGTAGATTCTTTACAGGATGAACAAATCACTAAACAAATTTTGAAAAACCCTAGGAATTAATTAAAAGGAGAATCTTGAGAGTTATTCTTTGTATCTGCCGTGGAGATGGCGCCTTGTTGGCGTCGCTGCCTATAGAGGAGGGAGAGATACGAGGGACGAGAGTGAGAGAGATGTACAGAGGCTGCAAGAGGTCGGGCAAAAGAGATGTGAGCAACCCTTGTGTTCTGGGAGAATGAATATGGATCCAATTCTATGGGGCGGGAATGAAAAAAAAAACATCCCGCTTTCTTTCTTATTTATCTCAATTTTTACCATAGTCTAAAATAACTAAAACTATTTTAAGTCATTTATATATAAAGATGGGATAAATTATTTATCTTTTTATCTCAATTTTACTTATATTGAAATAAAAATTCACTTTGAAAGCTAAACTGACATAAATGTATATCATTTATATCATTTTATATTTGTCTGACATAATGTCAATTTTCAAACTGACATAAATGATACTCTTTCTTGTAGTGATTGTAGATAACATTGCAAAGACTAATGGGCTAAAAGTGAGAAATCTGGGTCGGGTTTGGATGCTTATGAATAAAAATAAGGAGTGTATGGTTAAGGTGATGAGGGATGACTCCAGAGTCCAAGAAATAGAAGATAAGTGAACAGACGGTGGATCTGATGCCCGACCAGTGGTTTAGGTAAAACTCAGCTGTAAGCCCTCCAGGGCATAGTAACATGTTTCTACCCATATTCTTGAGTGTTTTAAAACTTTACTCTTCTGTTACAGGCAGGGAAAGAGTGATTTTATCAGCAGTCGCCAGACGAGTAAAAGTGTAGGTGTCAGTACGCAGGACAAGATGAGTCATTTTGAAAAGGGTAGTATAAAAAAGTCAAAACTCAGAGTTAATAGACTCAGACGTTTTATGCCAACCAGTATCTAGGTCAAAGATGGATGAAATATTATTTATGCGCCGATGGTGGGAGACGTGAGCATGGAAAAATTTGGTGTTAACATCACCCTCGAGGGTTCAATGAAGTTCAAATTTATTTTTCTAGTACAAGGCTTCGTGAGCAAGGCAGTGGGCTAGCCATTGTTGAAGAGTGTACTCCTGGTTAATTAAGGTGGGGTAGGTATGATGATGAATGAGGAGACGAGTATGTTGGAGTTGTTGTTGAAGCAAAGATATGATGTGCGACATGTTGCCAAAAACTTTGCACTTCCAAGTCAAAGTTGCATGACGGAAAATATGCATTTTATTAAGAAAGAAAGTAGTAGACGGACCTTGGGTGGGGTGGAACCAATGGTAGTGAACTAATTCATGAAAGGATGTGTATGTTGCCGAAACTGAACAATAAATAAAATGCGGATTCGTGCGAATTGCTAGCGGCTAATTATTGAGTAATAGCGAACAGTGATCCAAGCCTGCATTGGGGAGGTGAATCACTGATGTATTGGGAAAAGAATCCCACCACATACCATTTGCAAAACCTCTATCCAGATGCTCACGCACATGGTGGCCGAAGAACATATTGGCTTTCCAAGTGAAATCAGGTCCAGTAAAACCAAGAAAAAAAATATTATGTATTGTCATAAATTTTTTATTAGCGTTGGCGTGTGTAGAGTGAAAAGGCTGCCCTCCTAGATTTTCATACGGTCGTAAAATTGTATTAAAATCCCCGAGAAGAAACCAGGGCTTGGTGATAGTAGTCGAAAGGTGGTGTAAGTGTTCCCATACCTGAGCTTGCGCAGGCGGCTAAGGAGACATGTAGACCACAGTAAATTCCATGGGACCAGCGTCAGGACTGTGGTGGACCATGACATGAATAAACAAAGGAGAAACTGCAACTTCATTTACAATGATTTGATCCTCCATCCATAAGATCCATATACCTGCAGATTGACCTAGTGAAGGGGAAACAATATGATTTTGAAAAGGAAGGTGCCTAATCTCCTAATCTGATCGACGAGCATCAAGTCAAGTGTCCAGTATGACTAGAATGTGGGGCCTATGACGGGTGACGTAATTGGCAAGTTCTGGGGAAAACATGGAGCAGCCCACACCTCTAGCATTCCAAATGAGGATTCTCATTAGATGGAGAGTGGCATTAAAGGTCCTCAAGCTACTCTCTGGGGGTATGTCAATGTACTCGTTTGGGCGGATGGGATTGATTAAGAGTTGCGCCTCATTTGGGACATGGTTATGGAATGTGAATATCGAGGCTGGGGTGGTTCATGTTTGACCTCGGTGTTGCCTGACTTCCAAATGAATGTCGTGGCGCTGGAGATGGTAATGAAATAGATGAGGGTGGACGCAGTTGTCTTCAATAATGAGGTCATTGGGGCCTCTTTGTATTACGTTGCGTCTGTAGAGGGGTTGGCCAAGGTTGGGGTGGTGAAGATTTTATATGTTTATGTTTGCAGAGCTCGTTGTACGGAGTCTCTGAGGTAGGTTTCGTTGTTATAAATTCGAAGCCTGGTGGAAGCATGGGTTTAGGAAGATCGGGGGTGGGATTAGAAGGAGGGGTGGGGGTGGAGAAAGGGGTCTGTTAGAGGGGAGTAGGGGGTGTGAGGAAGATGGTCGAGTTTTTCAGGCTGGAATTACTGTCGGCCATCGTTACTAAGAGGCAGAGGGGAGTTATCTAGGTTAATAGAGATGCTGTCGGATTTGGAATTGAGTGAGGATAGGTGAATAGTAGGGGACTGAGAAGATAAAATAGGGAGAGAGGGAACCGACATGCATAGGACAGTTTCATGCACATCTAACTCGAGTGAGTCGGGATGGTGGAGACATAAGGGTTGAGTTGGCATGGTGGAAGGAAAATATTTTTGTTGACTGGGACTTTCATTTATCTCATGTTGGCAACTAAAAACAGGATTAGATAGTAAATCGCCTGGGAACGGATGAGGAAGAATTACCGTTGATCTTGTAGTGAAAGAGCTGGCGTGGCACTATTTTTAACAACCCATCAAGTACTTGATAGAACAGTGGGCCCCAGGGTGATATTCCAACTTTGTCCTTCTGGTTTTTGGACAAAATTCATGGTTGTATCTTTGCTGGGATGGGAAACACTTGCAACAGGTGCTTTTATAGAAGCGTTGGGATGGTGAGTACGAGATCCGGGTTGAGTGTGATTTTTACCGTCATGCAGTAGATTATTTCGATGAGGCCGACATCGTACGATATGCCACTCTTCAAATCCGTCGGTGTTGTCGGAGCCATGGAAGGAAAGATCCGAGGTTTGAGGAGTTCATTTTTTACCGTTCTTCTTAGTATGGCCAATAATGCCATGATGGATGTTAAATCATACTGTTTTGTTAATCACAAATTCGAATATGAATCGTAAGGTTACATCATGAATAAAACAGTTTTGACATGAATCCAGGATGTTTATCTTCATGCAATCACAGAATCGAAAATTCTTTGAAAATACAATTTAAAAACTGACCTTTGTCCATCGCTGTTGAACGGATTAAAATGACTCGAATGCTCCTTTAATTCAATTCTTAAACAGTCCGGAATGAGAAAAACGGATTTCGGATTTTCTCTCCCTCCTTAGAAATAGTGTGTATTGAGATGACTCTAGATGGTGTAGGGGTCTCTATTTATAAGGGGAAGAGGGCCGGAAACATAGCAGAGGTGGGACTCTTTCCAAGTCTCCCACTAATGCCACTAACCATCATGTGACTAACGGATAAGGTTTACCCAAATCTTTTAATATCTTTATTTATCACATTCCTAATTAATTATCTGATATTTATCAAGACCACAATTATGGGAAATTCGAAATTTAATAAAATTGAAATTAAATAATTAATTTCATTACTTGACATTAATTTCCAACAGTCTCCCACTTGTCATAACAATTTGTATAATTAAATTAGGTATCATAAGGTGCACAATTATTGATAAATTTAGTTTGCTAAATCAAATGATTCACGGATGCGAGTCATGGCGGTTCCATGCTATTCAAGAGAATGGTTCCTTCCATGTACCACAACACCAATGTTTCATTCAACTCAGCCTTTAATATTGGGTATCATAATGGCCTCATAATGTCCTTTTTAATAAGGACTATTTCTGTCAACAATAATTCATAATTATATGCATGCTTTCTCAAAAGACAGAAATAATATAAATCAGAAACACTTTTATTGAATTCAAGTAATGGTGTCAAACAACTAAGCCAAAATAGCAATCATAGTCTAACTAATCGAGACCCATCTCTTTGACATGTTCCATAAAAGTCTTCGGAGATAGTCCTTTCGTAAGAGGATCTGCTATGTTATCACGCGTACTGATGTGATCAATTGACACTCTTTGTTTATGAACTTCTTCTTTAACTGATTGGTATTTCATCTCAATATGCTTACCAGCCTTAGTATACCTATCGTTCTTCGAGAAGAAGACTGCTGCGACATTATCATAGTGAATTTTTAACGTCTTAGATATTGACTCCATAATTCTAAGTCCTGAAATAAAGTTTCGCAGCCATAATCCATGATTTGTAGCTTCGAAGCAAGCTACGTATTCAACCTCCATAGTAGATGATGCAATGACACTCTACTTAGCACTTTTCCATGAAATGGCTCCTCCAGCCATAAGGAAGACATAACCCGAAGTGCTCTTCCTACTGTCAAGGCATCCCCCAAAATCAGAGTCTAAATAACCAATCACGTCAAGGTGATCAGTCTTCCGATATGTGAGCATGTAATCCTTGGTCCCTTGCAGGTACCTCAGTACTTTCTTTGCAGCTTTCCAATGGTAAATCCTCTAATTACTTTGATATCTTCCTAGCATTCCAACGATAAAACTGATGTCCGGTCTAGTGCAAACTTGTGCATACAACAAGCTCCCTATGAGCGAAGCATAAGGCATGCCTTTCATGTGCTCCCTTTCTAACTCACTTCCAGGGCATTGACTTAAGCTGAACTTATCCCCTTTCTGAAGTGGAACATTAACGAGATTGCAACTTTACATGCTAAATCTTTCTAAAACTTTGTTAATGTAAGCTTTCTGAGATAGTCCCAATGTTCCTCGTGATCTATCCCGAGATATTTCTATCCCGATCACGAAGGATGCCTCACCTAAATCTTTCATTTCAAAGTTTTTAGAAAGGTACTTCTTGGTTTCACTTAATAAACCAAGATCACTGCTGGCGATAAGTAAGTCATCAACATATAGTACTAAAAACACAAACTTACTCCCACTGATCTTCAGGTATATACACCGATCAACAGTGTTTTCCTTAAACCCAAAGGATGTAATGGTATCGTGAAACTTAATGTACCATTGACGAGAAGCTTGCTTTAGACCATATATTGACTTCTTTAACATACAGACCATGTTTTCTTTTCCTTCCTTTATGAAGCCTTGTGGTTGTGCCATGTAGACTTCTTCTACTAAACTCCCATTTAGAAAAGATGTTTTTACGTCCATTTGGTGCAACTCCAAATCATAATGAGCCACCAACGCTAATATGATTCTTAGTGAGTCCTTCTTTGAAATTGGAGAGAAGGTCTCATTATAATCAATGCCTTCTCGTTGATTAAAACCTTTGGCAACAAGTCCAGCTTTATGTCGTTCGATATTGCCTTGTGAGTTAAGTTTGGTCTTAAAGATCCACTTGCACCCAACTTATTTTTGTCCTTCTGGCAATTCGACCAACTCCCAAACTTTATTGTCATTCATAGATTTTATTTCTTCATTCATGGCATTAACCCATTTATCTGAATCATCACTGTTTACAGCCTTTTCATAAGAAACTGGATCATTAATATCCCCTATGTTAAATTCGGTCTCTTGAAGGTATACCACATAATCATCCGGAATTGCCAATCTCCTTTCTCTTTGAGATCTTCTTAATGGCACTTCCTGTGGTGCTACAAAGGTTTCATCGGTTACAGTCTCATTATGTGGATGTTCAGTTGGTTGATCATTCACTTGTTGTTCATTGTTATTGATTAGGGCAATGACCGGTGCAATAACTGCATTAGGAACAACAGGTATGTTATGAACTCTGGGTATAGGAATTTGTACCCTGACTTCTTGAATTATTACCTCCCTCTCTTTTATACTCCCACTTACTTCACCTTCTTCAAAGAATTTAGCATTTCCAGTTTCTATGATTCTAGTTGTATGATTTGGACAGTAGAATCTATATCCCTTCGAATTTTCTGGATACCCGATGAAATGACAAGATAATGTCCGAGGATCTAATTTCTTTTCATGAGGGTTATAGATTCTAGCTTCCGCTGGGCAGCCCCACACACGTAAATACCTTAAATCGGGTTTCCATCCTTTCCAAAGTTCAAAAGGGGTTTTTGAAACTGACTTACTAGGAACCCTATTTAAGATGTGTACAGCGGTCCTTAATGCATGTGTCCACAAAAATGTAGGCAATTGTGTCCTACTTATTATACTCCTAACCATTTTTATAAGGGTACGATTACGCCTTTCAGCTACACCATTCTGCCAAGGTGATCCTGTCATTGTGTATTGGGCGCAAATACCTAATTTCTCAAGGAGTTTAGCAAATGGGCCTGGGCGTTTCCCTGACTCATCATATCTACCATAATATTCACCACCTCTGTCAGACCTAATAATTTTCACCTTTTTGCCTAGTTGCCTCTCAGCCTCATTAATGTATATTTCAACGACGTTCACAGACTGAGATTTATCATGCAACATGTACAAAATGCAATATCATGAAAAATCATCTATAAAGGTGATGAAGTATTTCTCTCCACCAATGGATGGAATATCAAAAGTTCCACATATGTCTGTATGTATTATTTCAAGTAGCTGGGTGCTTCTTGTGGCTCCTTTCTTTGTATGTTTGGTCTGTTTTCCTTTAATACAGTCCACAAATACATCATAATTCGCCCAATCCAGGTTATGGAGTATTCCATCTTTAATGAGCCTTTCAATTCTCGGGCTGGATATGTGACCTAATCTTTTATGCCACAAATAAGCAGATTTTTCATCATTAAGTGTACGTTTCATACCAACATTAGGATGCAGGGTCACAAGGGTTTCAGAAAAATTCTTTTCAAGATTCAATCGATATAAACCATCTAATAAAAATCCAGAACCAACATTATTAGAATTTTTAATCAAACCAAAGCCATTGTTCTTAAATTCAATTGCAAAACCATTTAAAGCGAGTTTAGAAATAGAAATTAAATTCCTAGAAACTGAGGGAACATAAAAGGTTTCTTCCAAATCTAAAATAAATCCAGTGTTTAAAATCAGGCGAAAGACTCCAATAGCTTCTATTTTAGCCTTTGCCTTATTGCCCATGTAGAGAAGATGCTCATTTGGATTTGTTTTGTGGATCGAAATGAAGCCCTGCATCGAATTAGAAACATGACACATAGAACCAGAATCAATCCACCAAGTGTTAGAAAGAACATTAATAATGTTTGATTCGAAACAAACATAAATAAAGGGTTTACCCTTTTTCTCAAACCAGGCCTTTCGTTTATGACAATCCCTCTGGAAATGGCCCTTCTTTTTACAGAAGTGACACTTGTCGTTCTTTTCCTTCTTCACAGCAGCAGTTGATGGTTCAGCTTGATGAGATGGCCCAGGACCTTTCTTAATGCCCTTGCCGAACTTCTTCTTAAAACCAGCTCCTTTGACTGTAAGATTTGCCACCTGTCCCTTAGTCACATGGCCATTCTGTTGCTTAAGCCTTCCTTCCTCCCGTACCAACATTCTTTGCAAATCATTTACATTCCACTTATCTTTTATAGTGTTGTAATTGATTTGGAAAGGCCCATACTCAGGAGGTAGGGAGTTTAGGATGAATTGGACGAGAAAAGACTCGTCCACTGTCATGCCGAAAACTCTAAGTCTAGCAGCCAGATTGGTCATTTCTATAATGTGCTCATTCATGGTTCGAGTACCATCGAACCTCATAGTGGTCAGGTCAGCCATCAGTTTCCCAGCAAGGGATTTATCAGCAGTGCGAAAGCGTTCCTTAATGTTGTTCAAATACTCTTTCGCTTTCTTAGTTTCAGGTAGGGAGGTCTTAATGTTAGTAGCAGCACACATTCGCATAAACATTAGGGCCAGCCTATTGGATCGAGACCATGCTTCATGGACAGCAATTTCAACCTCGCTACTGATATCAGTAATAGCAGCGGGTTCATCACACATAATTGCCATGTCCAGGTCAAGAACCCCTAGGCTGAACTCAATTTGCTCATTCCATTCAGAAAAATTAGTTCCATCAAATTTGGAATAGGACTGAGCTCGCAAATACAGGTTAAGGGGAACTGCAATTAATAATAATGTTCATAGATTAAATTTTCACACACAACAAAAATTGCAAGGGTCGAATATTGAATTGTTGACTAAAATTTTGGCATATTTCATCTACATTCTGAATATCACGGAATCTGTGTTAATCATCACATAATATTCAGATTGTAAAGATATATTACCCTATAATTCATTTATCATGGTCCCATAATTTTGGCATCTGTGTTTGTTGCCTAATTCATTTAATACCATGATTAATGGACTTAATGTCAACTATTCTATTTTTACAAAACTAGTTCTAATGTTGTTTAATTCAGATATTAGCATGTGTTGGGCCTCAATCCAATTTTATAACTAACATTACAATAAGTCTTTAATGAATGTAAGTATATTATTCGTACATGCAGTCTCAGCTTGTGTTTGGCCTTTGACTTAACTCAAATGAATAATTGTTTACATGTCTTAACATAAATATAGTTAATCATGCATTAATATTAACTATAATATGTAATTTATCAGTAATTACAATGATACCAATAGTAGCTCGAATGCCTCAAAAACATAATTGTCCACGTATAAAAACACGCAATACATGAATTTTGCCAAAAATGGCAAAAATGATTTTTCACCATAGAATTTAAGTAAAACATGCCAGAAAACCAAAACTTTTTGCGGAACGTCAATATCAATTTTCTGTAAAGAGTTATAAGCCTCGAGATTCTTTCCTAAAATGGCAAAAACGAGGTTTTGAGGGCCTTAACTGACTCGGATTGCCGAAAAACATATTACGTCACAGCCAAAGGCGGTGAAATTCGATCGTTGGCTCGTTTCTAGTCAACCGACTAAGTTTCAAGTCAATCGGACACCAAAAATTTCAAAAAACACTATTCACTGCGCCAAAAAAAAAAATTCTTTCGAAATCTGTTTTGCATCAAATCGCAGTTTTCACATAATTAATCTTAAAAATAGTTTCGTCTTCTTATCACGATTAATAAAAGTGTTTTCCAGAATGCTTAGACAACTTAAAACAATAAAATCACGTTAACGAAACATTTGGGTTCTTAATAACACGAAAAGGGGTTGAACAATTATGGGACAGTTATTATAGGATAAGGACTGTATATAACAATTTGGTTCTTAATATCATACATGACATAAATTCTTATTATCATATGCATGATTACCAGATTTATCAAAATTTCCAGATTTCCAGAAAATAAAATTTCCAGATTTACCAAAATTTCTAGAAAAATAAAATTTTCAGATTTCCAGATTAAAAAAAATTCTAGATTTCCAGATTTTCAGATGATCATAAATCAGAATGTTATAAAGAAATTTTCATTAACGGAAAACAAGAGATTATAAACCGAAGGCTCTGATACCACATGTTAAATCATACTGTTTTGTTAATCACAAATTCGAATATGAATCGTAAGGTTACATCATGAATAAAACAGTTTTGACATGAATCCAGGATGTTTATCTTCATGCAATCACAGAATCGAAAATTCCTTGAAAATACGATTTAAAAACTGACCTTTGTCCATCGCTGTTAAACGGATTAAAATGACTCGAATGCTCCTTTAATTCCTTTCTTAAATAGTCCGGAATGGGAAAAACGAATTTTGAATTTTCTCTCCCTCCTTACAAATATTGTGTATTGAGATGACTCTAGATGGTGTAGATGTCTCTATTTATAAGGGGAAGAGGGCCGGAAACCTAGCAGAGGTTGGACTCTTTCCAAGTCTCCCACTAATGCCACTAACCATCATGTGACTAACGGATAAGGTTTACCTAAATCTTTTAATATCTTTATTTATCACATTCCTAATTAATTATCTGATATTTATCAAGACCACAATTATGGGAAATTCGGAATTTAATAAAATTGAAATTAAATAATTAATTCCATTATCTGACATTAATTTCCAACAATGGAAACATACTTTAGATATTATTTTATAAACAAGGGAATGTAAAATATGTTCGATTTTGAGTTTTTGAGGCAGCGGTTTGTTGATGTTAAATTCAATACATAGACGGGCATAATGTGCCCGACCTAAAGACTCTGTAAGCATGCCAATTTATAAAGGCTTTCCCAATGTAGTTGCAATGCAGTGTAGGATTTGATGATGATAATATTCAATAGGGAGCTCATGCAGTTGGATCCAAACTCTCATATGTTGTATTTTGGCTGTTGATGGACGAAATTTTTTTCACAAACGTTGCACAAAAAGGTAATGGTCATCAAGAAACCAGGGGCCTCACGCAAGATTATTTACATAATCATCAAAGGAAGCAAGCTGAACAAGGTAAAAATTATTTCCCAGGTCAGTAATAAAAATTCTAGCCGTTAAATTCAAAAGGCGCGTGAGTCAAAATGCAAGACGTTGAAAGGACAAATATTTGCCTAGAAGTTTGATGATAAGATGATGTTTCCATTTTTGGCAGGCTTGGAATAATTGATGCGCATCTATGTCAATTGTCAATGTATTTTCTAAGTGTTGGGACACTTCATCAGCTTCGTCTTCGAATTCATAATCATATGTGGTAAGTTCCGTATTCCAGGATTGAAAGATGGGATGTTTTGAAGGAGCTTGCATATGGGACTGATTTTTAGGGGGTAGAAGATGAGAGTGGAGATTCAGGGTATTTAACAAGTGAAAAACCTTATCTTTGAAGGAAGTGGGTGTCAATGTGGTGGAGGTGGTTACACAGTAATCAAGGTCTTTCATAGTTAAATAAGGAGGTGATGTATGAAAAGGGCTAGAGTTGGGAGGTTGGGGAAGGGGATCTGGTGGAGGGGGATTTAGGGGAGAGAGAGAATTTTGGGTATCCATCCTTTTCCTCCACGAACTTTATTTGTCGATGATGTTGAAGTTGTTTCTCATTATGTAATATGCACATACATCGGAGTGCCTGTTCTGAGGTACAATATCAATAAGATACAAAAAGGTTGACGTTTGTATAACGTCAAGGAAAATTCAAAGAACCTTCCTCATCATATAATTTTATGGTCTTAACTCTTCTGAGGTTAGTTCTTAATTGTTTGTCGCGCCTGCCGGGAAATTTTGATATTTTAGGCAGTAGGGCAAAAAAAATCATTCAAATTAAAGAGAACGTGTTCTTTTTACATTTTTTATATAAATTATAATTTTTTTTTGAAATATTTATCAATTCGTAACATATATAATTAAATTAATTTTTCTTATGAGATGATATAACGCAAGTAAGATTTTGTTATTTTTAACTTTGAAAAACTTCTTTCGGTCGAGATAACCGTCATAAATATAGGCAAGATTATTAAAACAACAATTAATTCTTTTACTATTGTCCACCTTAATAGATTTTTAAAATTTCTTTTGGTATTTTTTGCAATTCTAAAAACCATTCATTTCCATCAATATCACAATTATTGTCACGTGTTAAAAAATCTTATATATTAATACAATACCGATTCAAACTATCATGATCTAAAGATTTCAACTTGTTCAAATCAAGCAAAACTCCAAAAAGTATCCTCATATTTTTTAAACTATTTATATTTAGTTGTAAGTGATATATGAGCTTAACCTATTAGATGTAAAAAGCAATCAAATGCAAACGATTCTGTCGGTGACTGTCTAATCTCATCACTATAATTCTTAATCAAATATTTTCAAATAAATATTACATTTGCCACGAAATAGGGGTACAATTTCCATATACTTAGCAATATCCTTAGCTTCAATCATGTTGGATTCAAATCGTTTTCTTTTTTATTTTAAAGATAAAAAATAAATCTTTTCATATCCTTCAATTTTGAAAGCAGTATCACATCCTTGTCCTCTTATATCACCAATAAAATAAACAAGTAAAACAAACAATTTAATCACACAATAATATTTTAAAATTGTAGACAAGAACAATAAAATCTTATTTGCAAGTTGAAACACAGTTAAGAATTGAATATGTGTGTTTTAAAAAAAGGTGTTAAATCGAGACAAACCTAGAGGGAGTGAATAGGTTTGGTTGCAGAATATAATCAATTTTTTATTCAATTAGAATTTGAATTATCTTTCAATTATAATTTTCATAGCAAAAGGAAACAGTAGGTGACACGATGACAATTTTAGTTCAACAGCACGAAGAGATCAATTAGGCTAATCTTGTCAAACTAACTAGAATTAAGTACCTCATTCTAATTTTCTCCAATTACACTAAGTGTAGATGTGATCAAAGTATGCAAGTATACAATCAACACAAACAATAAATCCATAAGACCTATTTTATGAACAAAAAACCCCATCTAGGTGTAGATATTCTTTTCACGCACTCTAAATTCTATTTCTGCTTGAAACAAGTTTTTACACAAAGGAAGAATGTACCTCTCACTCATCCCCTCACGAGTAGTTTCCTATGGACTTGAACTTTTTCCCAAGGGTCCATTTTGTTCGTGGTGAATTAATTTTGCCCGTGGTGAAAAGTAAAGTCGTGAAATATTTTTTAACATATTTAAAACTAATTTTTATTAGATGAACATTGTAAATAAGTGCACACATTATAATAAAAAATATTTAAACAAGATTAGAGAAACAAATTTAACTCTAAATAGGTGGAAATGTATTTCACCATATTACTTTTCACCTCGTTGAAACATATTTTACCCCGAACCAAACGGACCCCAAAAACATAAAAATCCACCCTGAGCTATATAAAGGGAATGAGAAATTCCACTTTTCTCCATGGAATCACGCCATGCTTCAGTTCCTCTAATGAATCAAAACACCTCCAGTTTTAAATTTAAGAGTGATAGATAATGTATTTCAAAATTTAGTAGTTGGACTTGAATAGGATGGTGTAGACCTCAAATCAAAGCACTCTCAATTCTCTCACAAAATAAAAAATCAAGTCACAGATCTAACTTTTAAGAATTTCGGAGGGAACAAGTGAGGTTTGTTAATAGAGAATAAAAGAAGATCTATGAGCCTCGAAAATGCAGTTGGACGGGTTTTTTAATTATGAGGTTTTATGATATTTTCAAATGGCACGAAAAATGACCTATTTATATATATTTTTTTAAATTGCTCCATTGTGCGCATGGTTAACTTTTATCGTCATTACTAATTCAACCACTGGTGAAACCTTGGTGCAACCGTGCACACGAGTCACTTCATGATTGTGCGTATGGCTCCCTACACACGTGTACAAATAGAACTATATGAACGGTTTAAGGCTTGAAATAACAAAAGTCCTAAAACTTTGCACTTTAGGTTATGTCACTTCCTAAAATAGTTTACAGAATACTGCTGAGCAAAAGTATCACTTATTCATCCAATTATAAATACACATTTTAAAAAAATGTGCAAGTGTGTGTAGCCTTGAACTCAATTCACAAAACTACCAAAACAACATGTCTTCAAAGAATGTGGCAACGAAAGTCTAGTATTGTAAGGCGGCTTGCAAGATATTCTAGTTCAAAAGTCCATATAATCCAAATAAACGCACATTACTCTACATATCAAGCCTACGAAGCTCGAATGACTCAACAACTCGTATGTTTTGTCATTAATTTTAGATAACTTTAATATGCGACAATTAAATAAAAAATATTATAATTCCAGTCTCCCCATTCTGTTATTCCATGGTAATAAACCCGGACCAAAACCACAGTTGACTACTCCAAGTAAATCCACTCCACATTAATCATGTACTTCAAATAGTATGATTAATCCACATATGAGTCTAAAAAAATTACACATCAAAGTCGAGTATAATACATGGGTTAGAGTCGTATCAACATGGTTGTACCATAAATCACGCCAGTAATAGAATAACAAAGAGAACCTCCCCTTGCTTTGGGAATCCCTTAAAAACTCAATAAGATATAGATGATTGAAAGCACATAAGCATGTGAAATATGATAAGGTTAATTTAATATCAATAAATACAATAAGCATGTGCTCCAAGCATGTGAAATAACACAACAAAAGTGTATCTCCCCCAATTTACCATAAATAATTTTCTTTCCCTAAAGTAAGAAACATGGGAACATATGAAATCTCCCCCTTATCTTAGACATATATCCCCATTTTCAGCACATGCGAGAGATACAGTAAATAAATAGATATGAGAGTTATGTGAGGGGAATTTAATGCTTTATGTAGTGTTGGGTTAATCTTTTACTTATAGGAAAAATGCTAGGGGCCTATGATCGGTTGGTCGACCCCTCCAGAATCAGTATGCGGGAGCACACTTACCGATGGACCAATTAATCATCATGGCATTTATAGGCTGGCCTTTATTTTATCGCCTATTTTTTTTGTGTTTTAGGGTCCTTTCCTTATGTTGCTAAGATTTAAGCCACGAGATTTATGATTTAGTTGGGCTTGTTAGAGGGTCATGGTTTGCATCATAGTTCTTTGGTGTTTTGAGGTAGCAAAATATGGTGTTTATAGTAATCTTCACTAAGCGCTCAGCCTTAAGCCACTACGTAAGAAAATGCTTCCCTAAAATAATGGAAATGAATTATCCACTTATGTTCGCAAGGAGGATGGCCGACTCCATCACTCATTGGGCTAATGGCTTAGGTGTATTTATCGAAGTTAGTTCATGAGAAGGCTATCGTGGAATCTTTCAACGTTTGTTGAACACAATGCACTTCTCAGTCTATCCATACACATTACTTATTATGGTTGGTCAATGGTACCATTAGATGATGATTTATTTATCATGCAATCATTTAACGATGTGATTTGAAAACAAAACACGATAGAGTTGTTCGGTTATATGTATAATTCGTAGGGAAGGTTACGTACTCATAAATCCAAATTCTATTAGGTCCAAATGTTATCTTGTTTAAATTAGGTGAACTTAAACATGAAACATATTGGAACTAAATGAAAACAACAAAGATAAAATTAGAAATGAGGAAAAATTCCTTTCGATCACAATCTATATCTAAACACTATTTTCAATTAGGTTTTACACACAAGCATCTACATACTTACAAAATTTAAAGATCCTCTAACTGACACAGTAATTTCTTCAGTCCAAGTTGTCTACAGAATGTGAATGTAACAACCCGCCCTTTTGGAGACAATTAAATTCCATAATTAAATATAAACTAGTAATTTGGGGAATTTCCTAAAATAGTAATTTTTGGGATTTTTGAGGATTAAATGATTTTCGAAGGATGTTGTGATTATTTTTGGGACTATATAGGTCAAAATATTTTAATTATATGTCGTCGTTGAGTAAAGCGACACGAGGTAAGATTTTTTATTGGAAAACCCGCATTTATTTATTTTGGGTTAGAATAGTGATTTGAGGTCAAGTACCTCGGATGGGAATTTTGACTACGCCGTGAGTCTCGGAATGTCCGAGATAGTCGAAAAAGAGTGTCTGATTGTCGAAAATGAGTTTCGGATAATTTTAGAGGTAAAAGTAACTCGTAATTGGGTAAACGAGTCGTTTTTGGGTTTTAAGAGAGGGAGAAAAAGAGAAAGGAAACAAAGAAAATAGAGAGAGGAAGGAGAAAGAGGAGGAGAAATGGAGATTCGGGCCAAACTCTGTCGGATTCGACTCGAGGTCGTCGGATTATATCCACGAGGCAAGTGTTTACTTGCTTTATTTATCTTTTTGCATAAATATCACATACCGTAGTTTGGTATAAACAAACCCTAAAGGTTTTGGGGTGGTTATCGTGGATAAAATGGGTTTTTGGGAGTTAAAACAATTAAACCCCCAATAATATTTCAATTTGTGGAACTTAGGTTTTAACCTACATTAATTGGTGGTTTTGGGTTCTAGGATGTTTAAAACCCTTAATATATGTGTATTTGTAGTTGGTTGAGGTTGTAGGACATTGGGTGAGGCGACAAAAGCTTGGGAGAAGCTTTAACGGCAGAAATCGTCTCGAAGAAGACAATAAATAGTAATCCGTGACTTTAGGGGGCCATTTTGGCCAGGAATATAATTGATTTAGCTCTCGGGCAAAACACAAAAGTTGTAGATATTTTCGATACGGTCGGGTGGGCACCGACCGCATATTTTTTCTAATTTTTCTATGATTTCATATGATTTTTACAAGATGGCAGCTCCGGGTTGAAATCATCAAAATTATGGCTAGAATTAATTGCGTAGATGTTCGGGATAATTGTTGGGGTAGTTTAGAAACCCCGATAATGAATTTGGGTTGTTGGAAAATGGATTTAAGGAATTTAGTTTTGGGGACCTGGTTTGAACGGTCGACCACGCCCCTATGGCCGGTCGATCGTGTCAAGGAGAAAGGGCGTACAACTTTTTTTCGTAGGCTTATTTACGACCCGCGATAGACCGGGGGCCCAGGACCGGTCGATCGGTGCCCTGTTTTCATCCCAAGATTTTGGAGATTGGGATTATTTCTTCTTTTTGAGTTTAAAGTTTAAGGGGCTCTAAATTAGAGTATTATAGAGGGTTATGTCCTAAAGGACTTGAGGATTTGGGAATATATATATGTGTATATTCACTTAGAGTGAATTAGTATAATTGGAGATATCCAAACGAATCCGCAGATTGGATTTGGGTATATATTTCTTATTAAAGTAAGAATATACTTTGGGTTTAGTATTATGCATATATGAATGCATGATTATGATTTTTTGAGAGAATCTTTGGGTTTATTGGTGAGCGATAGTTGTTTTGGCAAATATGGCCATTTTTATATATTCAGGTAGGAATATACGGTATATATATATATACTATGTGATTAAAGTATATATATGAATTAAGAGAAATGACTTTTGAAAATGTAAATATAAATGTTTTCAAAATGGAAAGGTAAATGATTTTCTTAATTAATAATGTATGGATACACACCTCTCTAAATCGCTATCATAAGGGAAGTTGAGTGCGTATGGTGAAGCCCCCTGAAAAATTAACGCATGGTGGATATAGTCCTATAGGCCATATGAGCGTTTGCTGTATTTTTCTGCGCTGGTTAGGAGATTCCGGGTGTGGTCTTGACTATCCCGCAGGCATATGGCCTCTTCCCGACGTCTTGCGATGTAGGATCCCAGGTTGTCTTGATGATAGGCCCTGGAAGATGATAGCCATTTAGGGGCGCGCACAGTGGGGAAACCCAGACGGGCGGTCTTAGAACGCCTTATATGTTAAATCAATTTATGATAATAAATTATCTTTGATTTACATTTCCTGGATGGAAGAAGGGAAATGGGATAAAAGGTTTTGGCTTCGGTAACACTACCGGATGGAAGAAGGGATGTGGAAGCATATGATACGATCAAACCATTTTTATGATAATGAAAATGTCTTTGAATACATTTCCTGAGTATAAAAAGGGAAATGGGATGGTATAAAATGGAAAAGCTTTTTTATGATAATAAAACTGGCTTTTTAAAGTATATGATTTGTTAAAGAAATTCATGATAATGAATTGGCTTTTACATTTACATTTCCTGGATATGAGAAGGGAAATGGACAGTTTTTAGAAAAATGAAAGTATTGACTAATTCAATGAGAATTTAGAGGAAACCAAAGGGCGCAACTCGAATGAACTTGAAGATGTTCTCATGAGGTATAGGAGCTCGATCGAACGACATCCAATGTCGTTCAAAGGACCTGGCAAAATTCTAAAAAACATTTTAAAAAAATTCTGGAAAAATATTTTAATTTTTCAAACTATTTTAAAATACCCTAGAATGAAAAGATTACATAGAGACAACATCATATACCAACTCCAATAAATATAGTGACAATCGATGTTGTATTTAGACATTTACTTCTCTTCACTTGAAGTCTTGAGAATGTACATGTTTGTGAAGTAGGGTGTAACGAGATAAGCAAAACTAAAGTAGATGATGAAAAATTATAATTCTTTTTCTTACAAATATCTCCCTTTGGTTATTCTCATGTAAGACACAACTTGAAAATAAACAACCCCTGAGATAAGTCTAACTAATGCCCTTCCAATCCTAAAATGGAAAAGACACTTGTGACTTTGTCTTTAACTGAGAATTTTCATCGTGTAGTCCATGAATTAATCAAGGTGGAAATGAACTACACACATGAACCAAAATAAATACCTTGATGCTAGAGTTTAAAGAAAACTCTAAAAGTCCCCCTCAATATGTTCTTCCCCTTTTTATATATAATAGACAAAAGGTTAGAAACTTGTAAGGACATATTTTTGTAAATGTTCGGGGTAGAATCTAGGAATTTTCTATTTTCCCTAGATCACAATTTGTATGCATGATACCGCTACATTCGGCACGTCATCACGATCACCCACGACGGCCTTTATCCGAATACATGCATCCATCATCTTCACACGCCCATCATGCTACATGCTACGTGTTGCTCAACTGTTTCCCACTACTCCACAATGCATTATTGATAAAATCATTTGTTGGAGTTGTTTATATCGGCATAAATATTTGGGAATTTTTTAGAAAACATTTTTTGAAGTCTAAATTATTTTTCATCAAAAAGCATAATTTTTTCTATATAGAAGATAATTTTTTTGGGAAGACGTGCTCGTTCAAAGGAAATCACATGTCGTTCGAGCAACATAACCAAGTCGCGCGAACTGGTTCGAACGACACGTGTCCTCGTTCAAGCGACATGCCTATGTCGTTCGAACCACACAGTCGCCTCGATTTTTGAACCAGATTCTATCACTTTCTAGTTAATGTTCAAAATCTTTTTCATCATTTTATTCTGCAAAATCCGGCATGAATCTACTCATAAATGAGACTTCACTTTTTTAAGCTTTAATCCTCTTTATAAGCACAAATCTCTCCCATTTATCAAATGGCACATTTTAAACCTTCAAGAGGTAATTTCTACTCATTTGGAGAATTTTGTGGAGAAGCCAGTCTCTTCTTCATTGCTGCCCATCTAGAGTTCTTACGAGAGATTCCAGCCGACGACATCGGAACCGACACCTGTGAGTATTTCGTATGTCACACTTATTTTCATTATAATCCATGAACCATATGTACAAATTATAGTGAAAACAAATGGTTTTTCCCAACGGGGATTTTTCCCGATATTTTGTGTCACATGCTATATTTATTTATGGTTTGACACACCCACACACGTAGGTGTATGTTTAGGGGCCTAAATTTATTCTGTTTAAAAATAGACTCTAATTAAATTTGGTTTTTTTGGAAACTTGCGAATAATTTTTATTTCGATATCACACACCGCATTTAATCGCGCACTTTCAGATTCATATCAGCGCAGGTTATGTTAATTTATCGAGTGATCCTTATTTTTCAAGGATTTATTTTTTGATACAATTTGACTTCTCACATCTTCAAATTGGTATCAGAGAGGGTTACGCTACTTTATCGCGTGATCCTTAGTTTTCAAGGATTTATTTTTTGATAAAATTTGACTTCTCACGTCGTCAAATTGGTATCAGAGCGGGTTGCGCTACTTTATCTCGCATTCCTATTTTTCGCAAAACCGTGTGATATTGATTTTTTTTTAATATTACTTTTGTGTTTATTCGCAATTTTTCCAATGGAACGCCCATCTTATGAGGAGCCTATTTTTGAAAAAGTTCACGACAATCCTAAAAATTTAAAACTTTTGAATCTGAATCTTTGCAAATGAATGATAGTTTTGGAAAACGAAAATTCCCGTTTTAAATCTATAATGGATCTTTTGCAAACGGTTCAAAATCAAAGAGATTTTTATCGTGAAAAATTTATTTCCTTGGACCGTGAATTTAATGATTTAAAATTGTCCAACAAGGAGAGTGTTGATAAACTCCTATTTTTAGAAAAGTAAGTGGAGGACTTAAAAAACTCTCGGTTCCCTTTTGTGCCGTCGAGGATAAAAAATTAATCTATGATTTTACAGCAGGTGGACAGACTCTTAGGGATAAGTTTGTTTTAATTGAGGGGAGCGCGATAAACTGTTTAGTTTAATTGAAAATTTGAAAAAGAAATCTCTGACTTTGGAAGAGTCTAATTCTTTGCTTAAGTAAAAAATTTTGATGTTAAAAAATGATTTGACTGACTCGATTAGGTTTGATAGTGATGTGAATGGCTCATCGTGTTCTAATACTTCCATTACCAAAGCCAAAACCATTATTTGTTTTAGAGGGTCAACCATTCCATAGGACATTAGAATAAGTCAACGCATAGGTGTCGTTCCACCCGTTTACACATGTTCACCTTGTGGTAGGAAAGGTCACCTTATGAGATTTTGTTTTGATGTTGGAAGATGTCCTAGGAAGTTTATGTCTAGTGCTTCGTTGGTTTCTAAAACCCTCACGCGTCATGTCACATCCGGTTGGGTTAGGAAATCACTTTTGGAGGCACTAGATTTTAGACATGTTGATTCATGTTTGCTTGCACATGATTCTTCTTTTTCGATATCGTATAGATGATTGTGTTCGAATGTTTGTCATACGCTTGTTTTTTATTCATGATATGTATGTTTGCTAGCATTATGACATGTACTTTTGTATAAATTTTTTGCGTTTGAAATTTTTTTGGAAAAAGACAAAAAGATTTTATTTTGATAATTTTTTTGAAAAATCCAAGTGTTTCTTTTGTATTTTTTTTCACCGTTTATGGATGAACACTTAGGATGACCAAGTCACAACATCATTCCATATTTTTCATGTGACTATTTGATTGGGTTTTGAGACAATATATCTTGTCATCTTTGTGCTTTATACTGTTTGGAGTCATTAAGATGTAATTAAGTGTTACTTCCTATATGTTTGACTCATGATTTCCTTTATTGCACACATGCACGGATTTCTTTGATTATCGTGCTTGTCTTATCACATGTTGGTTGGGTGTTTTCACTTCAATCCTATCCTTAAAACGAACCAAGCGTGATAAAACATGATAAGAAAGGTGGGCATGTAAAAACTGCTTGGTGAGATTGTGTGGTATTTTAAAATGGTGAAGGGCTACGAAAGGTAATTATCTATCCTTTGCGCTAAAGCCACCGTTAAATCGGACCTAAAAAATTGAGGAATTTTATTATCCGGGGTCCAAAGAGGTTTAAAAGAGCCCGAAAAATTTAAAGACAACAAAAAGAAATTCATACGAATTATGGGCCATTAGGTTTCACAATCAATTTTCAAAAGTTTGAGAATTTAGATCACCTCTATTCAAAATATTAATCTGAGGGAGTTTGGTTGGAAAATTTAAATGGGTTTGCACGTCTTTAAAAAGCTTGAAAAAGCGCTAAATACTTTTGGACGTTATTGGTGTGGAAATCACTTTGACTTTGATTTGTTGATTTGAATAAATCGATGTCATCTAAATTCAACAATTTTTACACTTAAGGAAAGTTTTGATGTTCATTCGTTAGGAGTACACGTATGCATCGTGCACATATGATTGATTGAGTTTATTTACCTATTGAATGTGTTCACACCCATGCATTCCGTTTGCATGACTTGGTTGTTTGCGTTTAAATCCATGGTGTGATTTTTTTTTTGTCTTAATTTTTTTTGTGTAAACTATTTTTTTTTTTAAAATACCAATTGGTATCATTTTCCATATTCTTTGTTGTATATTTTGTGTGAAATTTAAAAAAAAATCAAATATAAAAAAAATTCTGACATTTTCCATATTTATGCTTCTCATATCTGTTTATTTAGAGACATCATAAAAGGGGGAGAATGAATTGTTGATTTATTTACTATTTTCTTAAGCTTAATTGATCTTTGATTTTTGAATATCATTATATTTCAAACTGTTGCATGCCAAGGGTATTTGCTTTATCTCATGTGTGTAGGTACAAAGTTGATATCTATTGGATAGCATACCCTTATGAGAAAAGCTTTGGGAGTTTGTGATGAGTTGAAGATTTGAGGATGTTGAAGTTTGATTGAAGTCACGTCATTTAGTTTTCTCAGTTTGAAGGTTTAATGGGGATATTATCTTATATGTCATTTATTTATGGGAGATTACATAATTGGGATAAAGTCCGTCGTGGGTGATTGTGATGACGTGCCGAATGTAGCATTGTCAGACATACAAACTGTGATCTAGGGAAAATAGAAAATTCCTAAATCTAATACCGCTACATTCGCACGTCATCACGATCACCCACGACGGCCTTTATCCGAATCCATGCATCCATCATCTTCACACATGCATCATGCTACATGCTACGTGCTGCTCAACCGTTTCCCACTACTCCACGACGCATTATTGATTCATTCTTTCCATAGTTATGCTTCCCATATTTGTGTATTTAGGGACAACATAAAAAGGGGGAGAATTTTTTTTTTATTTATCTATGATTTTATTAAGCTTAATTGATCTTAGATTTTTGCACATCATTATATTTCAAACTGTTGCATGACACGAGTATTTGCTTTATCTTATGGGTGTAGGTATAAAGTTGATATCTATTGGATTGCACACCCTGATGAGAAAAACTTTTGGAGTTTCAGATGAGTTGAAGATTTAAAGATGTTGAAGTTTGATTGAAGACATATCATTTTGTATTATCAGTTTGAGGGTTTAACGGGGATATTATCTTATATGTCATTTATTTTCGGGAGATTGCATAATTCGGATTTTTTATGTATGTACCAGTATAGACATAGTGGGAGATTTGTAAGGACATATTTTTATAAATGTCCGGGGTAGAATCTAGGAATTTTTTGTTTTCCCTAGATCCCCGTTTGTATGTTTGATACAGCAACATTCGGCACATCTGTGACACCCCGACTAATTAAATACCGGGTAGCTACTCCTTTATTAAATTAATTCAAAATGCCAAGTTGGCTCAGTTAATAGCATCACTGTCAAAAACATTTTTATTATTACTAACCACCTAGTATTTAAAGTCTGATTAACATGCAACAAGTGTAAAAAGAATACTAACACCATTCACCATACTGAACTAAAAAGAATAACCATCACATAATGTAAATAAAGTCTGGAGAAAAACTCCTCACTACAAATCCCACAACTGAAATAAATAAACTGAATACTAAAACAATACATGCCAAAGTCTGAAAAATGTAATGGAAATGTAACTCTAATAGAAATGGGCAACATGCCCTACAACTGATAAATAATGAATCTGGAATCCAAGTGATAGAGGCGTCTACAAGAAAATCCCTGTAGCTTCCACAAACAGCTACAACTCGTCACCTGAATGAGTATCCTATGCATGGTGTCCTTGTGGCTGGGCACCTAAAATGGTTTTACAAGACAAGTAGATTTGAAAGCAAACGGGTCAGAGCCCGAATGTGGAGTTATATTTTAAAAACCTGCAAGTGCTTTAAAAACATTTAAAACATTAAATGCAAAGTACATGTTAGGACGTGCACTCACATGATATTCTCACCTCTCGTCTAATTGTGCACTCCTAACGTAAGTACCCATCTACAACGACACAAACCACTAGCTAAGTTACATCATATCTAGCTAGACTGTCATAGGTCCTACCCATATTACTCGGTTCTATTAACATATTAACACTCGTAATTAAATAGGGATTAATGTAAACTCAGATGCTCAATATGCAATATATTTCACTATCAGCTAACTCGTTATGTTTCTCGAAACAATACCGTAATTATTTATACAACATTAACATGAAGGTTTCCATTAATTAGGTGTATATTAATCACAACATAAATATACAATACAAGCACCCCGAGAACTAAGATGTGGTGCACACATACTCTGCTATCCATCCCGGTACATCACGTACATAAGGATCACATATTCCGAATCTCTCACGAATAGTTCAAAGATAACAACATCACAAATAATGGAGGCGAACACAGTCACATCACATGGGTCACGCACATACCTACGCTCCCACGATCAGCGGACTTATTAATATCCCAATAAGTCTTTCTATGACCTATGTTCATCAAGGTAACCAGTCTAAATCCGGGCAACACAAGGATTAGAGGGCCCTAAGCGAACGCAAACCGCCCGTGATAGCAAGTATGGTAGGTATGTCATACACACAATTTATATACCAATACTAAGTAAACACACGTCTTTAGTAATCCCGTAGTTTAATCGTAGTACATACCGCATTCTCGTACCAACTTATAATCATCACAATTTATACTATTCCGATTTATAATCATACGCGCCATAATTTATTCTCACGTCGTAGTAGACACTCACGTCTCAACCCAAACCGTCCATTTAATTTAACTCTCGTATATAATTTCCTTCTCATAAATACCCAAAAGTCCCAATTCTATCATTACATCATCATCGGAATGTTATCTATATCCTCGAATAAGTTTACGGGACTCCAAAAATCAAAACAGTCCAAAAAGGCCCAAACTGTGAACTCGTTAGAAGTCTCGTTCGAATGAGGCTGTTCGAACGAGATTCCACTGTCGGCTCGTTAGAAGTCTCGTTCAAACGAGACTGTTCGAACGAGATCCAGTTCGTTCGAACGAACTGTACCTTCTAACGAGATCTCGTTCGAACGAAGTTATCGAATGAGGTTCCCATTCTTTAGAAGCGACTGGTCAATTCGTTAGAAGCTCGTTTGAACAAGTTCGTTTGAACGAGTTCGTTCGAACGACCTGGGCAGGGGCTTCTAACGACCTACCAGTTTCGTCCCAGATTTGTCTAATCTCGTTTTTTCACCATTCTTACTCCTCAAATCTTCTCCAAAGTTCGTTCCAACAATGTTTTAAGTTCTCTAATCATCCTAAAACATGCTAAGGTCATATACTAACATCTTCTAAGGCATTAATGCATCCCAAACATCATTAAATCACAAGATTCTATACTTTTCCCCAATTTTTCAAGAACATGAACCCTAGATTTTTATCATCATCAAATCCCAGAATTTAATCCGTTTTTACACTACATAAAAATGAAATCTATGAATTCAATCTTCAAGCAACGTTTCTACATGCAAACCTATACCCAAAATTAAGCTAATAACTTCCAATTTCATGGGTTTTCCTTTAACTCTTAATTAAGATAGATTATCAAGATTTCTAACATGGAAGAAGCATTCACTGCATAAAGAATGTAATTTAAATCACTTGCCTTGATTCGATTTCTGATTTTGGTGATGGCTTGGTGAAGATTTCTACAGAATTCCCTCTCTCTCTCTTTCTCCAAGCTTCTTCTCCAAAGGTGGCTATGGTGGCTAGGGTTTTCTTTGGGAAAGTTGGAAACCTAAATGATAACCTCCGTAGCTTAATGGGTTAATATGGGTTGGTTAGTGGGTTTAGTGGGTTAAATCCACATCAGATTAAAACTCCCAATTTTCGTCACTTTTAATTCCTCAAAATACAAAATTACCAAAATACCCTTTAAGTTGCCGGTATGGCCTAAAAATACCCCGGGACCCAAACTACACCCCCGACTAGTGTTTTCTGACTATCTCGACCCTTCCAGACGCGTTGGCGCGCTCAAAATGACCATACGGTTAATAGAATTTAAATTCACTTTTATAATTAAAATAATACACCATGACGCGGCGGTCACACGCGTCTCAACAAAATTCCCAAATTGCCGTACATAAATCTCACGACAAATTTCATAATTCAATATTAATATAACATCATATATGCTCAATATAGTCAAATTCCAACTCACATCTCGCTAGTATTTTTAACCCGGATTAATTTCCAATTAATACGCAATTAATTAATTAATCCCAAAATAAATATAGCCAAAAGTACGGGGTATTACAACATCATCACGATCACCCACGATGGCCTTTATCCGAATCAATGCATCCATCATCTTCACACATGCATCATGCTACATGCTACGTGCTGCTCAACGGTTTCCCACTACTCCACAATGAATTATTGATTCATTCATTCCACATTTATGCTTCTAATACCTGTCTATTTAGGGACATCATAAAAAGAAGGAGAATGAATTATGGGGGAGAATTTTTTGTTGATTTATCTATGATTTGCTTAAGCTTAATTGATGTTGATTTTTGCATATCATTACATTTCAAACTGTTGCATGTCATGGGTATTTGCTTTATCTCATGTGTGTAGGTAGAAAGTTGATATCTATTGGATTGCACACCCTGATGAGAAAAGCTTTGGGAGTTTCCAATGAGTTGAAGATATGAAGATGTTGATATTTGATTGAAGACATGTTATTTAGTATTTTTAGTTTGAGGGTTTAATGGTGATATTATCTTATATGTCATTTGTTTTGAGGAGATTGCATAATTCGTATTTTTATGTATGTACCGGCATAGACATAGGGGGAGATTTGTACGGACATATTTTTCTAAATGTCCGGGGTAGAATCTTAGAATTTTTTGTTTTCCCTAAATCACAGTTTGTATGCCTGATATCGCTACATTCGGCACGTCATCACGATCACCCACGACGGCCTTTATCCGAATCCATGCATCCATCATCTTCACACGTGCATCATGATACATGCTACGTGCTGCTCAACCGTTTCCCACTACTCCATAGCGCATTATTGATAAAATGGTTTATTGGAGTTGTTTATATTTGCATAAATATTTGGGAATTTTTATTTTTTGAAGTGTAAATTATATTTTATCAAAAAGCAGAAATTTTTATGTGTAAAAGTGGAATTTTTTTTGGAAGAAGTGCTCATTCAAATGAGATCACATGTCGTTCGAGCAACATAAGCATGTCGCGCGAACTCGTTCGAATGACATGTGTCCTCGTTTGAGCGACATGCCTATGTCGTTCGAACGACACAGCCGCCTCTATTTTTTAAGCAGATTCTGTCACTTTCTCCTTAATGTTCAAAATCGTTTTCATCATTTTATTCTGCAAATCCGACCAAAATCTGCTCATAAATGAGACTTCACTTTTTTAGGCTTTAAACCTCTTTATAAGCACAAATCACTACCATATATCAAATGGTACATTTTAAACCTTCAAGAGGTCATTTCTACTCATTTGGAGTGTTTTGTGGAGAAGCCAGTCACTTCTTCATTGCTGCCCATGTGGAGTTCTTACGGGAGATTCTAGCCGACGACATTGGAACCGACACTTGCGGGTATTTCGTATGTCACACTTATTTTCATTATAATCCGCGTAACTATTTTTACAAATTATAGTGACAATAAATGGTTTTTCCCTGCGGGGATTTTTCCTGATATTTTGTGACACGTGCTTTATTTATTTATGGTTTGACACACGCACACACATAGGTGCATGTTTAGGGGTTGAATTTATTTTGTTTAAAAATAGACTCTAATTAAATTTGGTTTTCTTGGAAACTTGGGAATAATTTTTATTCACACACCGCATTTAATCGCGCACTTTCAAAACTAATCCTGAAATATTAACATCACGATAATCCAAATATGAAATATCATCACAAACAATATACGATGAAACTTCAATGAAGAAAAAAACTTCTTTTTATTTTTTTTGAAATTTATGGAGTATATAAATATACATGTAAGTACAAATACAAAGACTCACACCATGCAGTAGTGGGAAAATATCTGAATCATTGAAATATAATGATATAGTGTGAACATAATGCATGAGAATTTTAGCACATGGATACATGGTATAGGTGCACAAAGTCAATTAGGTAATCCTAAATAGAGAAATCAATTAAACCTTTGGGGTAAAATTATTGAATGAAGTGAAATTGACTTTACTCATACACAATGTCATGTATTTCAATGCTTCTCAAATCAATAAAGCCAAACTATTTGATAAGTAAAAAAGATAGAAATATAATTATCATCCTATACCAGAAATAATATACAAACCCAGTCACTGGTGCAAATATCCCAAAACATCCCATGATACTCAAATCTAGGTCCATCAAAAGGTTTAGTGAAAATGTCAGTTAATTAATTCTTGGTCATCATAATACGTAAGAAAATAATATTTTCCTTAACATGATCATGATTAAAGTGCTCAAAAATCCTAATGTGCTCGTATGGGAACGATGGACCATACTACGAGAAATGTGAATTTAACTCATATTAATGCATGAAATAGTCATTATGCCTTGAGTATTTACATAATCTCCCAAAATTTGCTTCATCCATCAGAGTTGTGTGAAATAACTCCGAATGATGATGTATTTAGACTCCATCATGGAGTAGAAAAGGGAGATTTACTTCTTTCTTAACCACGAGCCAAGAGAACTCCCAAAGTAAAATTATCCACCCGAGGTACTTTTACAACCATCAACATCCCCAACCCAATCGTCATCAGAATAAACAAATAAACGGTCATTGATATCAAAAGAATATTAAATTCTATAAGAGAGAGTGCCACTCACATACTTGATGATACGTTTAAGTGAAAGCAAGTGAGACTCTTTTGCAGATGCTTAATAATGCGCACAGACTTCAATACTAAAGGCTGTCTTGGAAGACTAGAGATCAAGTAGTCGAGACGAACTATCATTCCCCTATCGAGTCTTTACTGATTGTCAATTGCTAAAGTGTTTTAGTTGAGCTTAGTCTAGAACTCATGGGCATGAATTAGTGCTTAGTGCAGTATAAACAAAAATTCCTCACTAGTTCCCTAGAATATTTAGATTGAGATATAAATATCCCATTATCAACTTGAGTAACTTGGAGAGATATGAAGAACTTGAGTTCACCAATCATGCCAAGCTTAAACTCAGTCTTCATCTCATTCTCAAAAGTGTGAGCATGTTGGGAAGACATGTATACAAAGATTATGTCGTCCACATAGACTTGTATAACCAAGATAGCACCACCTTATCTCCTAATAAAACACGTCATATCAACTCCCCCCATCTTGAATCCACGAGCTAAGAGATAAGAAGTTAGCCTTTCATGTTCCTTTCATATCAGGCACGCGGATCTTGCTTCGGCCCATATAAGGCCTTCTTTAGATAAAAGATGTGTCGTGGGTGATTTGGGTTATCAAACCCTGTTGGTTGTTCTAGGTAAACTTACTCTTAAATAATGACAATAAGTAAGTCATTATTAACATCCATTTGGTATAACTTAAATCATATATGACATGCGATGGTGAGTAGTAAGTGGGAGGACTCATGCCTAGTAGGAGGAGCAAATGTCTCATCAATGTTGACATCCTCAATTTTGGTGTAACCTTGAGAGACCAACCTAGCCTTACTGCCAGGAATGATACCATTCTCATTCATATTGTTCTTGAACATTCACTTGGTACCAATGACAATAGTTTATCTAAGATGGGAGAATAATTTCCACACATTCTTCTTTCGAAATTAATGCAACTCATCTTGCATAGCATATATCTGATGCTTATCCTTGAGTTCTGTGACACCCCGCTTAATTAAATTTTGGTTGATCAGACCTTTATCAAATTAAATCAGGTTTGCATATGGTTCATTCTTAGCATCACTGTCACAACATTATTAATTACTAACCACCGAATATTTATTTAAGATAAAGCCAATTTTATCTTATTAGTTACCCACCAATAAGTAATAAAAAATAACCAACACAATAAGAGAATCTAATCATTCCACAAATCTACTGAAAGTGCTAGCCGAATAACATCGACTATACAAGGAAACCAACAAGTCCAAAGTATGTAACGAATAACTGATACATGCCAAACCAAAAAGTACAAAGTACAAGCCAAGGGAAACAAACCAGAAATTACAACTAGAATATCTCTATCTAAAGGAGAATGAGATAGGCGTCTAAAGAAAATATCCTACAACACCCACGTATACTGCAACTACAAACCCTGCAAGAAGATCAGGCCTGGCGCCTCTGTGGTATGACACCTAAAAGGTTTTCAAAAGATTTTTATAGCAAGGGTTAGAACCCAAAAATTTGAAAAATATTTAGCAAGTGAATTTAAATGCAGGAAATTAAAATGTATGAATGCTCTTCATATTTAAGTTAATGTCGCAAACACTCTTGAGGCCACCTCACCCCTCCACCAATGTGCATGCCTAACGTAACTATATACGAGCCATGTAGTTAACTTCCCTGTAACTAGTCTTGTCACATATATCCTACTATTTCCCACTACACCACCCCGAGTGAGTTTAGTACACACATTATAAGTTATTGATCATAGTAACTTATTTGAGTCATTTCTCATTTGATATCATATAACAATCTCTCAAGTTATATAATTATAAAATTCACATCATGTATTAACCCGTATATAAATCATCACCATATATACATATCACTATATCCCAACATTCACGCGCATGTCGTAGATATATAAATGATATCACAAACGCGTAGGAAGCGACCATAGTTCCCCCTGAAACTGAACGTCCCATACCGTGACGACTCATCCCTAATAAAGGAGACTATGACCAGGGGATTATACTCACGCTGCATTCGCTAGCCAGGTGACTCACCCACATCGTGCAAACTCCTAAGATAGCATTAATATTGGTATGCTTTACTATAATTATTATTCACACAAATATTTATAAATCACATATCTATATACTACACCTCACCGTATATATATATATATATATATATATTAAATCCAGGCTACTGGTGTACTAGATTCATACACAAGCCTAAAACATACAAGTCTACAATCCGACTTAATTTCAATTAATCATGCACTAATTAATTTCATTATCTTGGTGTCACTCTACCAAATTTACCCGGACTATCTCTCTTGGCCAGAAATTCAAAATCTCCAATTCATTATTAAATTTCATGCAATTAAGTTTACCCACTTAATTAATAAGGTTTCAAATCACTCGATATAAACCTTAATTCTCTAAGTGGATTTATCATGTACTTAGTCCAAGGGTGATTTACACAAATTCAAACCCTAAATTATAACCATAAATTTCAGATTCAAACAATACTGGAACTATTCATCACAAAATAACTATCAAGTCTGAATTAAGGAAGGGGAGGAAACTGTCCAGAATTCAATAGGTCGTTCAAGCGACCAGCTGTTTCATTCGAACGACATTAGCTGTTGTTTGAACGATACACTTGGTCGTTCGAACGACCCTCTTGTTCATTTTCTTCTCTTATTCTTCCCAGAAAAATCTGTCCGTCATTAAAACAATAAAAACTTCAATTTTTTACAATTGTCACCCCCAAAACCTTCCAAGATCCATCCTAAATCTCCCCATTTTATTTACTCAATTTAACTACATCATCTACACCAATTGGGGCATCAAATCAACAAAATCTTATCATCTTTATAGATTTATAAATACAAAAAATGAAATCCCTAATTTCTAATGTAGACTAAGCCCTAACATAATAAATAAATCACACATTCTTTAATATGAATAGGAAAAAAGAAATTAATCAAATGCAAATTAAACCACTTGCCTTAGGGTTGTAGAATCAAGTCCTTTGATGAATATGATGGGTTGGATTCAAGGCTCTCATCTTGTTGTTGAAATTATATCCAAAAATCCCCAAATTATCTTCTAATTGTTCTCCTCAAAGGCTCTCCACAATTTTGGTCTTCTAAAATAAATTCAAGTTTCCTTACCTCTCATAATTAGGGTTATTAACTCTAATCCCATTTTTGGTCTTATGGGCCTTCTAAAAAGGGCCCAAAACATAATTGGGAGCTCAAATGTGTCTAGAAAAGTTTCAAAACTCAATATATATCTATGGCCACTCATTTTGGACTATTTCAACCCTATCGGACTTAATCGTGTGCTCAAAATTGCAATACAAATAATTATTTTTAACAATTAACTTTCACTCATTAACTAATTTAAATTCCCAAACTATTAAATAACATAATTATTTAATTATTATAAATTTTACGACACAAGTAATTTACCAATTATCGAATTAATTAATTAAAATAAAAGCCCAGAAATTAAGAGGTGTTACATACTTCCCCCTTACTGGGGAATTTCGTCCCCGAAATTCGGACGTACCTATAGTAAATTACTCTGGATACTGCTCCCGCATGTCCTCCTCACGCTCACAAGTGAACTCGTCGGCACAATTATGACCCTACTAAACACGGACAGCCGATAAAACTTTAGATCGTAACTTGCACTCACTGTGATCTAAGATAGATCTTGGTCTCTCATCATAAGAAATATCGGGAAGCAAGTCTATATGTTCAAGTGGGGCGTGCCAAAATGCCCTCGAACTCTGCTTATATTTCTTCAGTGATGCTACATGAAACACATCGTAGATACGCTGAAGGTGATCTATCAAACTCCAAAGGGTACGCTACCGGCCTGACTCTCTCAATAATGAGAAATGGGCCCACATACCTTGGCTTTAACTTCCCCTTTTTGCCAAATCTCATCACCCCTTTCATATGGGATACCAGTACTAATACCTGATCCCCGATCTCAAACTCCACATGTTTCCTATTTGCATCCGTGTTGCCCTTTTTTCTATCTTGGGATATACGGATACGCTCCTGAATTAAGTCAATCTTAGCGTACGTTTCCTGAATCATCTTCGGACCCAATAGTTTGTTGTCCCCCACCCCTAACCAACAAGTTGATGAGCAACAAGGTCTCCCATACAACGCCTCAAATGGGGCCATGCCAATAGTGAATTGGTACGAGTTGTTACACGCAACATCTACCAATGGAAGGTAATCCTCCCAACCTCCCCCAAAGTCAAGGATACCCATTAGTAGCATGTCTTAAAGCATCTGATTCACCCTCTCCGTTTTCCCCTTCGTCTGGGGGTGATAGGATGTGCTCAATCTCAACTCGGTGCCCATAGAGTCCTGGAGGCTCTACCAAAATGCAACACAAAATTCTTATCCCTGTCGAACACTATATTTATCGGGACTCCATGCAACCTGACTATCTCCGCTATGAACAGTCTCGCATAGTGCATAGTCTCAAAGTGTGTACGAACTGGAAAAAAGTGGAACACATTGGTCAACTGATCTATAATGACCCATGTAGAATCATGACTACTCTGTGAAATAGGTAACCCCGTAATGAAATCCATAGAGATTCTCTCCCACTTCCATACTGCAATCTCAAGTAGCTGCAACATCCCCGACGGTCTCTGTTGATCCACCTTAACAAGCTGACAAATGGCAAACTTCGAGACCAACTTCGCAATGACTCGTTTCATCCCCGTCCATAATATTGCCTCCTCATATTTTGGTACATTTTTTCCCCACTCGGATGTACCGCAAACCTAGAGCCGTGGACTTCTGTCAAAAAGGCATGTCTCAAGTCCTCGTCCTCTGGCATGACTAACCTCGCATTAAAGCGTAGCCCACCTTCAGAGCTAATGGAGTAGGAATCCACACCCTCTGCTAGTAACTAATTCACCTTGTCCTGCCAAAAAGTATTCTCCACCTGAGCCCTCACCACCCACATAACAATCTTGGGCGTAGCTAATAGAACCTCCATGCATGCTCTGGTAATATCTTTGTCGTGCCGAAGTTCTCTCTATTTCCCCTTCCAAGCCACCACCAAATCCTCCTTGGGTCACTGGCTCAACGCGTCCACCATTACATTGGCCTTACCAGGATGATACTGAATATCAAACTGGTAATCCTTCACGAACTCCAACCACCTCATTTACCTCATGTTCAAAACCTTTTCCATGACAAAATACTGGAGTATTTTGTGATCCACCATCGCCTTATAACCGAATAACCAATCTCTTCCCAAGATAACATCTTAACCCTAGAAATCTAATACCAGGGGGTATGCCATAAAACTCAGTCCTCCAATCACAATGTCTGCCCCCTACAAATTGAGTGAATGAGTGATCCACCCCCTATTAGTGACTCCACACACATGAGTAGACTATCATCTATATCTAGTATCCCAATAAGTCTAGCAAAATGGGTCCTAACAAATCAATGTGATGAACCGGTATAAAAAAGTACTCTACCATCATGTCCATGGATTGGAATTGTTCCCTCAACTACCGATGGCACTGGAAGTGCTGGGGGAATCAAAACATCTCGAACGTTGTACACATGTTCGTACTGCAACTACCCCAACTACTGCGAAATTTGGGGCGGTTGTTACTGGAGGTTCCTACACCTGATGGCTCTGCAGGGCACCTAGCTGCTGGACCCTATCTCTCTGTGGGAAGTCCCTCCTGAAGTGTCCCAATTGACTACAAATAAAACATTATTTATGAATATCTCCCTGATAAAGGCCCTACTGTCCCTAACACTGCTGTCCCTGAGGTTGTCCCTGGCGAGGCTGTCCCAGCTATTGGCCCTGATGGCCACCCCCTTTGTTCCCGTGGCCCTAGTGGCCCGAAGAAACCAACTACTGATTCGGGCCCTACTGGACCTACTTGAACCCCTGTCCTCCAAATCAAAATATCTTGGAAGGATTCCCCCGATGGGTTACCTGCCCATGTTGTTCACTACTAGAAGAACCCCCATTATCCTTGCCCCGCTCGCTCAGCTCATCACTTCTCTTGCTTCCGTTAGGATGGAAGTGATGATCCTGATAATAAATCAAGGCGGCATTAACCACGTCAATGTAAGTCACCAAAGGAGGATTTCCAATAAGATGTTGCCTGATCCTCCAGGCCAGCTCATCCACAAACATAGATTTATTTCTCTCTTCGTTTCTCACCTCATCTGCCATAAGATTTTCCAAACCAGTGAACTTCTCCTCATACTCAGTGACAAATCGGTCTCCAAAAACCACCTCCCTAAACCTCCTCCTCATCTCAATATTAATGGCTGGAGGAAAATACTTGCGATCAAACCACACCCAAAACTCTGTAACTTTCATAGAATCTCTCTGGACAATAGTGGTCATGGCCTCCCACCACTACAAGGTGGCTCTCGTCAACCTAAATATCGCAAGCATCTGTTTCTGCACCTTGCTAGAATCCACCATATGTAAGTGCCTCTAAATATCTCTCCTCCAATAGTAGGCCATAATCACATTCGTACTACCCTAAAAGTCTAGGGGATGTCCCTTATGAAAGGCCTCCTGAACCCCCTGCCACTTGTATGGCCCTGGGTGGGCCTGCCCTACAGGAGCCATGTGCTCCTGTGCCTGAGGCTAAGGAAAGTAGGCTGCCACCACTGCCATGGTGACATTGACTACCTGGGCCACAATAACCGCTACCTACTCAGTGGATACAAAGACTTGTGGGGCCCAAGGCTCCAAAACATTAGGCTCCTAAGAAGCCTCACCCTCTCCTCCTTGGGCGGCTGCCTAGGGGGTATACTTCTCCCTCTCCTGGGCGGCATCTGAAACGTAAAACGAGTTATATTTGTTCATCATTAATACAAATCTTAAAACCACAGAAGAGTGATAACTAATAAACATAAAGATGAGTTAACAATTCTAATAATAGGGCTCTATCCCAAAGAACGCAATGAGAAAACTAGAGCAAGCCGTACAGATCCTCGAGACACTAGAACGTTATGATCTGATATCATCTGCGACACCCCGCTTAATTCAATTTCACTTGCTCAGGCCTTTATCAAATTAAATCAGGATTTACATGTGGTTCATTCTCAACATCACTATCGCAACATTATTAATTACTAACCACCTAACCTTTAATTAAGATGATGCCAAATGTTATCTTATGACTTACCCACCAATAAGTATAATAAGAATCCAAAATAACCAACACAATAAGAGAATCTAACATGCCACAAATCTACTGAAAGTGATAGCCGAATAACATCGACTATACAATCAAACCAACAAGTCCAAAGTATATAAAGAGTAACTGATATATGCGAAACTAAAAAGTACCAAGTACATGCTGAGGGCAACAAGCAAAAAATTACAACTATAATATCCCAATCTAGAAGGGAATGAGATAGGTTTGTAAAGAAAATATCATGTCGCACCCACATATACTGCAGTTGCGTACCCTGCAAGAAGATCAAGCCTGGCACCCCTTTGGTAGGGTACCTAAAAGGTTTTGAAAAGATTTTTATAAAAAGGGTTAGAGCCTAAAATATTTGAAAAATATTTAGCAAGTGAATTTAAATGCAGCAAATTAAAATGCATGAATGCTCCTCATATTTAAGTTAGTGTCCCAAATACTCTTAAGGCCACCCCCCCCCCCTCCACCAATGTGCACACCTAACGTAACTATATATGACCCATGTAGATAACTACCCTGTAACTAGTCTTGTCACATATATTCTACAATTTCCCATTACTCTATCCCGGGCGAGTTTAGTATACGATTTATAAGTTATTAATAACATTAACTTATTTAAGTCATTTCTCATTTGATATCATATAACAATCTCTCAAGTTATGTAATTATGCATTTCACATCATGTATTAACCCGTATATAAATATGCACCATATATACGTATCACTATATCCTAGCATTCACGCGCATGTTGTAGATATATAAATTATATCACAAATGCGTAGGAGGCGCCATAGTTCACCCTGAAAGTGACCGTCACATACCATGACGACTCATCCCTAATAACATAGGTTATGACCTGTGGATTATACTCACCCTGCATTCGCTAGGCAGAGGACTCACCCATGTCGCGCAACCTCCTAAGATAGCATTAAATGGTATGCTCTACTATAAATAATATTCACACAAATATTTATAAATCATATATATATACTACACATCACTGTATATATTTATCAATTCTAGGATACCGATGTACTAGATCCATACTCAAGCCTAAAACATACAAGTCTACAATCCGACTTAATTTCAATTAATCATGCACTAATTAATTTCATTATCTTGGTGTCACACTACCAAATTTACCCGAACTATTTATCTTGGCCCAAAATTCAAAATCTCCGTTCATTATTAAATTTCGTTCAATTAAGTTTACCCACTTAATTAATAAGGTTTCAAATCACTCGATATAAACCTTAATTCTCTAATTGTATTTATTCTCTACTTAATCCAAGGGTGATTTCCACAAATTCAAACCCTAAATTATAATCATAAATTTCAGAGTCAACCAATACCGGATCTGTTCATCAAAAAATAACTATCAAGCCCAAATCATAGAAGGGGAGGAAACTGTATAGAATTTATAAGGCCATTCAAGCGACCGATCATGTCATTCGAACGGCACTGGCTGTCGGTTTAACGAGACACGAGGTCGTTCGAACGACCCTGGTGTTCTCTTTCTTCTCTTATTCTTCCAGTCCGCCATTAAAACCATAAAAACTTCAATTTTATACATTTTATTTAATTACATCATCTACACGAATTGGGGCATCAAATCTACAAAATCATATCATCTCTAAAGATTTATAAATCCCAAACATGAAATATCCAAATTGTAATGTAGCATAAACCCTAACATATTAATTAATTCACACCATCATTAATATGAATAGCAAAAATTCAGTTAAAATGCAAGTTAAACCACTTGCCTAAGGGTTGTAGAATAAAGTTCTTGAGGTAATCTCCTATGATCTCCAAATTCTCTTTTAATTATTCTCCTGTAAGGTTGTCCCCAATTTTGGTCTTCTAAAATGAATTCAAGTTTCCTTACCCTCTCACAATTAGGGTTATTAACTCTAATCCCATTTTTGGGCTTATGGGCCTCCTAAAAAGGACCCAAACACTTAATTGGGAGCTCAAATGTGTCTAGAAAAGTCCTGAAACCCAATATATATCTATGGGAACTCATTTCGGACTATTTTGACCCTACTGGACTCAATTCTGCGCTCAAAATCGCCATCCAGATAATTATTTTTAAAAGTTAACTTTCACTTATTAACTAGTTTAAATTCACTCACTTTTAAATAACATAATTAATTAATTCTCATAAATTTTACGACACAAGTAATTTACCAATTACCGAATTAATTAATTAACATAAAAAGTCTAAAAATTACGAGGTGTTACAGGTGCTTCCTTCACATTCGTCCTCTCTACAATGGAAGTTTATCAAAAATAGCTAACCACGTCCTCTAGCTGAACATGAGTCTTGACATCTAGTGTGGGATCACCAAGTATGTTGGAAAGTTAATGAATCTTTTAAAATAAATAATGTATATCCTCTATATCATGTGCGGGGTGCACTGTGGTGGTGTGGGGAATAATGATATCTTCATCGAGGGGTGAATTGCTCTCAAACTCAAGGTTATGATCAATAAATGTAGCTGATACAACGTCTCTAATCGTAACGTTTATCAATTTCATTACCTAAAAATATTCCCTTACCGCTTTTAGGGTCAAACTTCCCTAAGATCTCTGTATCTCTAAAGTTATAGTAAGGAGTACCAAAAACTCATAAATAAGGTAGGTTGGGTCTCTTCCCTATCCATAACTCATATTGAGTGTGAAGTGTATATGGACAAAGATAGGTCATATTCACTGTGTGGTATGCGATATTACCCCCCCCCCCCCCCCTCCCCCCCGCCCAAAAAAAAATGTCCAGACATGTTTGTTTTACGAAGCATGGATCTACCCACTTCTTTGTTTAATTCTTTCTCTTAATGAGATCATTTGGCAGAGTAATATGAACGATCGAAAACTCATGTTTGATGTCGTCTTCCTCACAAAAGCTATCCACTGTGGCTTCTTTAAATTCAGTACCACAGTGATAATAAATTCGATTTATAGTGACACCATGTTAATTATGTAGATCACAACACTTTGTTGTTAGGAAATCCATAACATCGAATTTTTCTCTAAGAAATCTATCGATATAATGTCTCCTAAAGTCATAATCCATCTTTAGGATATACATCTTACAACGGGTGGTCTCCATACATGTGGGACCCATAAAATTCATGTTTATCATCTCTAAAAACGAGAGGTGGTGATGGTATTCAACAACCAATGGGGATTCTAGATTTCTTTTTTTCATGTTTCTAAGGAACAAAAGCTGATGATGTTGGTTTTCCATGCGATGGTAAGCCATAAACTAGGTTTTTGTTTATTAATCTCTCAAGATCTCTAAAATTGACGTGAAATAATCCTTGATCCCAAATGTTCATACTCAATACCTTAGCGTTATTACACACTAAAGAGGACTCAAGATTGATATTGTAGAAATTATCGATAGTCTTTGTTCCTCATAGAAAAACTTCACCGGACTCATCATAAACGTTTCACTCTGATCGGTTAAAACTTATCACAAAGTTAGCATTGCAAAGTTGTCTTATGCTTATCAAGTTCGCTTTCAATCCTTCAACATATAACACATTGTCTAGATTATGAATATAGAGTATCTCCATGCAATTTCATCCTTATATGTTGGGCCTAATCTCATCTACAAAGGTGAAATTTCCTTCCACGTGTTGCACAATAATTGTAAGATATAACTACTCATTTATCAGGTTACTAGAGTACCCGCTGTCAACAGACCATTGAGAAGTGTATTGAACCTTGAGATAAATGTGAGGAACACGTAATTTTTCACCATTCTTAGGTATGCAATATGAGGTGACCTTTTTCTTGCTGTTATCATTTTTGGCTCTAGTCATAGCGTTAGAAGTGTTGCTGAGGGTGTAGACAACTTATGCAATTCTTCCATTAAGATTCTAGAAGTCGTGACTAGAAACTTAACTTTCTTTGTAATACTACCAATGTTGCTATAGTGTTTAGTGGGAGTATATGTGTGAGAAACTCTTTCTAGATTATAAAATAATTCCCTAAGGTGACTTTTTCATTTGCAATGGGCATAAACATAGACTTATTTGGGTTTACCATGGTTAAAATGCTTAGGACGAGTTTTCCTTGGTGAGTTAGTTCGAGTTCCATACAGATTCATCACAAACTTGGGAATTAGTTCAAGTGAATTATGAGAAATGGATCCGCCATTGTAACATAACCCTTTCCTCTATTTAAAACCTAATGAGGGACCTAGGAACATCTTTCCAATCTTCATAGATGCCACCTCTAAAGTATCTATGATCTTTGAATCACGTTTGAGATCTTTATCGAGTTGGAAAATATGGGATTAAGTTTCTCATGACTCTCCAATAATGGTTTAAGATCTCTTGTAATACTAGACACATTGTTATTCAAGTCAATTGTTCGCTTGCCAATGAAACTAACAGTTCGCTCTATGAAATTATAACCCCGATTTCACACTCTCTCTCGAAATCTTGAACTCCTATGAAGATAAAACCCTAAAAGATAAATTTGTATCTTTCTTTTTAATAACTTGGTGAAAATATCGGTGTTGGCGTGTTAGATGTTTTGTTCTCCCTCACTAAACTAATTACATTCACTCTCTCTAGAATGGTTTGACACATTATCGAGGCTATCACGTTTTGAAACTTCCCCATCGGCGTGAAACGTAATTTAAGTGCTAACATGACTTTCCATGAACAAGGTGAAGTTACGTCCATGCAGTGGTTCATCCTCAAAGTCCACCGACCTAACATCGATATCGCTTAGAGTGAAATTATAAGCAAGTTTGCCTTTTCCCCATCTCTTAAGCCTAGTACCACAATCGTGGGCTTTATGAACCTTCTTCCCACACTCTAATCATCTCTATGACTCGCTTTTGTTATCATAATCTCCTCTAGATCTTCTTTAATAATTCTCAAAAGCATTCTTACATGCTTTGGAATTTTTGCATTTCTCTAAGCTTTTATTTTCCTCTTTGAAAGAATTTTTATTTTCTAATTTGAGAAATGTTTTGAATTTTTTAGAAAACAATGAAATATCCTCTAGATCGAATTCAAAATTGAAGTCAAAACCCTCCTCCTTTTCACTTGACTAATCTTTGAAAATGAAATATTTTTCTTTTTTCTTTTGGGTTTTGGGGAAGATATCTGTTTCATAAATTTGAAGATAGCCTACGATCTCTTCTAACATAATAGTATCTAGAATTCTAAAAGCATAAAGTAACGTGACTTTTGCACTAAAATGGGGTGAGGGAGATCTTTGATTTTTTTTGCCACCCTCGTTTGAGGAATTTGCTCACCCAAATTAAAGCTAGAGTTCACAATATCAGATAGACGTGCATAAAATTCATCAAACATATATGATTCAAGCATGATAGACGTCTCAAATTATGTGGTCAAATTTGTATCTTAGAAGCTTTCACATAATTAGTACCCTCGTGAGTGAGTTGGAGTATATCCTTGCTTCTTTAGACGTGGTAAACGTCATGATACAATGAAATTCATCGGTTGTGACAGGATCAAAAATTGCAACTAAGTCTAGAGACTGGGAGTTACTCAATCTAAAATCTTCCTCGATCTAAATTGCGACTGGCTTGATATGAATGATACTTTCATTAGTCATAATGGGAGTAGCCTAACCACTTAAATAGCAAGCCCGGCGCACTCATTGATTGATTTCAAAGCCAATGTCATTCGAGTTCCAATAGCCATAATTAGAGCCATCAAACGTAGGTGGCCTATTGAACAAGTCACCCATAGAGTCATCCATAACCACTAGGATTCATCTAAGTAACTTGTATAAATAACCTCTGATACCAATTTAAAAATTCCATAGAGTGTCCCAGTTATTTGTATAGTTCGTAGAGTAGGTCCCGCACACATATCCAAGTTTTATTCTTTCCAAATTTTATCTTGATTTAATTATGTAAACCTAAACAGGTAAGATATTTAAACTAAACAAAAGAAAGCCAAACGAAACATAAACAGAAGATTTGATATGGGAAAATTTTCCGTTAAAAAAAACATTTATTTGAGTATTGCTTATAACTATGTATTATAGACAAATATCTACATACTTTAAAAACATAGAGCTCCACTAAAAGACATAATAATGTCTTCAATCCAATTTTTCCCCTGCAAGCGATGAAGATCCAACAACGCCCCACATCAAGCTCTACCAGCCTCGGTGTCCACCGGTCAGCCTAAAAAAATTATATTTTTATCATCATTAGTAGAGAATTAACTCCACAAGGTTATGAACAAGTACTGTGTTATTCCTAGTTTGATAAAGTGATATCAAATCATCCAAGGGGATTGGATTAAAAAACAAGAGAGTTTTATCACTAAAAGATGTCTAAAAGTTTTGGTTTTAAATACAGGTCTGCATATCTATATAGGGAGAAAAATATCCAAGATATACACATAACATATTTCATTTGAAATCAAATAAAAAATAATTTTCTTGTACTCATTCAAACAAAAGTACTCCTCACTCGAATGAAGTACCATTTCTTGTTCGAACATACATCAAACGATGATCCAATGAGATTCCAGATCATGCCAAAAGACACGGTAATCAAACTCATTCGAGCGATGTTGAAAATCTTCTAACGAGGTATGACAACTCATTGGAACAACATCCAATGTCGTTCTAATGACCTTGTACAATTTTCAAAAAACATTTAAAATATATTTTGGAAATTTATATTAAGTTTTCAAACTCTTTTAAAACACCCCTGAATCAAAAAATTACCCGAAAATAACCTTAAATACCTTCTCTAGTAAATGTTCTGACGAGCGATCTTCGATTGTCGTATTTAGTCACTAACTAGTCTTCAGTAGATATTTTAAGAATGTAAATCCTAGTTAAGTAAAGTGTAACTGTAATACCCCGTAATTTTAATGACTTTTAAAATGGGTTATATTTTAAATTAATGGATTAATTGGATCTTATTATAAATTAATTCATTGGGTTTTATCTGAATTGTGGATATTAAAATGGATGATTCTGAATATTACTTAAAGATATTTAGGTAATATATGAATGTGATGTCATTGATATGACGGTATGATATAAATTCGGTAATTTGAATTTTTAGTCAGACGCGGTATGGGACGTGTCGGGACTAATTTATTAAATTAAAAAGGAAATTTATTTTCTATCAACCTTATAGTCATTTTGACTGCGTCGTTGCTTCCGGAAGGTTCAAAATAGTCAGAAAAGTCTATTTGGATGTTAATTTTGAGTCTCGGGTCATTTGGAAATGAAAAGACAACCCAAAAGGGCATTTTGGTTATTTTTACAAGGGGGATGAATAGTGATTTCGGGTTTTGTCTTATTATAAGCATTTGGAGATTAGTGTATGTAGGTTCATTTCATCTCTTCTACACAAAATTGAAAAGTCATCTTCTTAGAGAGAGTGGAAGGTTGATTGGAATGAAAAAGAAGTTTGCTTGGGAAGGAGGAAAACCAAAGGTCAAAGGTCACCACCACCATCACCACCTGTGTTATTGAACTCCAAAGGGTCAGATCTTCATTAGAGGTAAGTGTTTGATATTTTCAATTTAAGTTCGTATATTGCCCATGTTAGGATAGTTATAAATTATTTTCATGCTTGGAAGATGAAAGGATATAGTTGTTAATGGATTTTAGGAATCTAAAAATATATAGGAATTAAACTCATGTTATAGGTAGTTAGTAATCCAATAACTATTCATCAATCTGTGGAAGAAATTCTGAAAATAATTTTTTGTTCTTGAAGATAATATGTTGATAATTTTCTGGAAAAAGAGGCAAAAACGAGTGGAATGAGAAGAGCCAATTTTGAAGGTTTAGATCTTCTTTTTGAGTGCATTTGGATGAGATTTAAGAAAAACTCAAAACACATACCTGACTCAATTTTTCGTGTAGAATCCAAATCTGAAGTCGGATTGATAATTTGAATAATTTTTGGGTCTGATTTTTCTGAGTATTTAAAATATGAGTTTTCATGATGTTGTTTCTTTTTAATGTTGGTTCTTATCCCAAAACTTTTGTAGATCTTCGGTGATTATTAATTGGATATTATGGGACTTAGAGAAGATCAGTAAGCCCTAGTTAAGATTTGAATTAATTTGATTGGGATTTAATTGATTAGAATTATGATAATTAAAGTTAAAGAGATTTTGGTTGCTAGATTCATGTGTTGGATTTTAATCTGTTTGTATGAGGATTAAGGATAGTTCAAGTAGGGGAGATTTAATATAACAACTGGGTTGCCTTAGGGTTACAATTTAAACATCAAGGACTGAGTTTAAGCTCATTATTGATTTCGCAAGGGCTGAGTGTAGTATAAGAGCGTAGTGGTATGGCTCCTGGATAGAGATGGGAGTTTAGAACACATTTGGTTGAAAGAGGGAATGAGGTTATCCCGATCGCATAGTTGAAGTTGTCGGACCTCCTCGATCGACGAAGTTAAGTAGTACTGTATTGGAGGGGTTCCTTGTTTGGATTTTGCTTTGCGAGATGCTCCGCGCATGAACCTTAACGACGTCGGGAGTGGAGAGATGTTATAGGATGCGAGGATAATTAAATTATGAAGTAAAGATATGACATTTTGATACGTGGGATTTAAAGAGATATAATGCTACGTAAGGGAATAATCTAAGGTTAATGTGAGAACCTTGTTGTTAGTATACTATAGGTATGATAATACCTATTTGATTGATTAATGATTATGTGTATGACATAGCTAGCTTACTTGCTATCGGTGGGAGGTTTGCGCGTGAGTCAAGTCATATCCTGATGAATCCATGGGATCTTTGATTTGTCGCTCGAGAACATAGGTCTATGAAAGACTTATCGGGGAGTTGATAAGTCCGCTGACTATGGGTACGTAGGTATGTGCGTGACCCATGGGTATGAGAACTATGTTCGCCTCCAATGATTGTGTTGTTGTTGATGGTTCGAGGTATCCTCACCGAACCTTTTGTCCCCTTTTCGGCGACCAGCGATATTGAGACATGATAGCTGAGTAATGCATTGCACCGCAGCTGTGACTCGGGGTACCGTATTATATATGAATATATATATATATATATATATATATATATATATATATATATAAAATGGATTAAATGAATGAATCGTTATTTATTATGGTTAAATCTATCTATGGTGATAATTGTAGATAACGGTGAATAGAGAAAGATAATTGAATTAAGTTAATGAATGTTTATTGAAAAACCTAATTCATATTAATGAGAAATGATTCATGTTAATGAGAAACGATGAGAAATGTAAATGAACAATAATGTGACGTATGGTATGGGACATATGGGGATTATGATATTGGGATGGAATTATAATATGGAGACTAGAAAAGAGGAACCATTAACTAGGAGGTTAATAGGAAACGTTAAGTGTGCATTCTAGTTGAGAGGTGAGAATGGCAAGTGAGAGTTGGGTCTAACATGTACATAATAAAATATTTATTGCACTTGTTAAATACTTGATGTTTTAAAAATCATTTTTCACAATCGGGCTCTGACCCGTTTCCTTGCATATTTTCTTTTCTATTGTATCTTCTATATCAGGTGTCCAGCAACAGGGACGCCAACCTTAGCGGATTATGACAGGCTATGGATTTATGGAGTTTTTCTTAGACGCCTATCATCATTTGATTCACAGTATTCTCTTAGTAGGGCATGTCGCCCAAAGGATTCAGTTATCTTCTTCTATCGGGGTCAAATACTATGGTATTCGTGTCATTTTAATACATTTGATATTGTTGGGATTACTGTAATGGATTAATATTATTTGGGAATGTTTATTCCAATTGCATTCAAATTATTTTGTGTTATCTAATTGGTTATCAGTGTTGTAGAATAAAATGTGTTGTGTTATTCTTAAACTGGAAATGGATTTTGTTAAATTAAAATTTGAAAAGTTTTTAACACCACCTTAATTGAGTATTGGGTGAGTTGTAAATATTTTCAACAGTGATGCTAAGAATGAGCCAACTGTATATTCTGTTTTAATTTGGTATGGGACTGGCCACCCGGTATTTAATTAGGCTGGGTGTTACAATAACTAGAAAACAAAACTAAAATAGATGATAGAGGAATTATAAATATTTCTCTTACATAAGATAATTTTTGTGTACCTCTTTAAGGACATAAAGAACCTTAACAGGATGGACACACCTAGAATAGGATAATATGAATCTTATTTTTAATGTAGATCATACACTATAAACTAGTAATTGAATTTGTTTGTCGCTCTTATTGATTCCTAACAAGATTCTAGGAATTACCCCGTATTCAAAAAAAGAAATTAAAGTTTCCATTTTGGATGGATGGAGGTAAGAACCATCACATCTTATATTTTTCCATTGTTCAAAAAAAGAAATTGAAGTTTCAAAGAGTTTACATGAGATATTACACGAATAATAGTAAATGGAAGACATAAATCATTTACTTTCGCTTCATCACTTATGTATGAGTAACAAATCATAAATATTGACCCAAATCATTCATGGTCATACTAATGCACAATACGGTTATAATCGCAATTATCATACTAGTGGCATATGTAAATATGACTTTTTAACATTGATACCAATTATTTAACATTTATAAAAATTCCAATGTTTATTTGATTCAAATTTCAGCATGTGTTGCGCTTCAATTTAACCTTATAACAAACAATAGGATAATCTGAAATGACTACAAGTATAGTATCTTCACATGTAAACTTAGCCTGTATTTGTCATTTGATTAAACTGAATGAATACCTACTTAAGAGTCTCAGAATTTGCAAGTCATACATTCAAATATGCATGTATGCAACGAATAAATCTAGTATCCTCACATATGAATTGTAGCCTGTGTTTGGCATTTAATTCAACTTAATGGGAGTACTTGCCTTAGAATAAACAATAATTCAAATGTTCAACTACATGAATCGTTGGCCTGTGTTTGGCATGAGACTCATTAAAACACGAATATCATAATATTCAACAATATGAATCATTGGCCTGTGTTTGGCACGAGACTCATCAAAATATGAATATTAACAATAACGCAAGTCTAATATCCTACCATATGAAATATGTTGGCCTGTGTTTCGCATGAATATTCAATTAAAAAAAGGATCAATAGAGCAAGGTTTTATCCCAATTCTAGATAAAACATACATGAAATATGGAAAAACATAATTTTTTTCAAAAAAAATGAGTTAACATCATGAAACTGAAGAAAATTACTCCAGAATCTCAAATATTCGACGGAATAACCTAATATATCGAAATGTGATTGTCAAACACATAATCATACATCTAATATTCAAAATTTTATAGTGAACTCTTTCATCAATACCTAATACTACATAACATGAATATTATAACCACCATGAACATAAAAAAAGCCCCCGTGGTGAAAAAAATACGTAATATTCGAAAAAAATCATAATTTTTGCTAAAAATAGAAAATTTGAGTTAGCACCACAGGGATGTAGATAATTACTCCAGGATCTCAAAAAAATTTGCAGATTTCAAAAATCAATTTTCTGGAGTGAGATATTGGCGTCAACATTATTACCAAAATGGCAAAAACGCCATTATAAGTGTCTTAACGACGTGAAAACACAAAAGTAAGGTGGTTCGCATTGTATACAATGGGTTTTGTTTATTTAGACAATTCCAGTCGACCATGTCAATTTTGTAAAATTTCGAGGATGTTTTGACCTTTCATTCTCACCATTGAGTATTGGTGACAGAAGAAAAATGTCACAGAAAATCTCAGGCACTTTAAGAGCAAATTTAATGACAAAAATAAGGCGTCACAGAAGGTCACAAGCACAAAACCAATTTAATGACATAAATAAAAATGTGGCAGAAAGTCTCAGGCACATAGACGAACATCAATAAGGAAAATCATGATATCTTAAACTTTAGCTCTGATACCACATATAAAACCATTCTTAAGAACACCCTAATATTAATCACGAACACATTTATACGATTAAACTTTAGCATACAATTGTTCTTAATAAAAGGATCTTGGATCTCCATGTTTTCACAAAATACGTCTAAAAGATAGAAAATAAGACTTACCTTGATCAAGGATCAATCTTGATTAATTGCTCCATCAATCTACCTTCTTGGAAAAAATACACTCTAATGGAATCTCGAAGTTTCTCTCCCACCTCATAAATAGTGTGTTATGAGATAACCCCAGATGGTAATGGGATCCTCTATTTATAAGTGGAAGAGGGCCGGAATCCTAGTCAAGGTGGGACTCTTTTTCAAGTCTCCCACTAATGCCACTAACCATCATGTGACTAACGAATAAGATTGATCCAATATTCTAATATTCGTATTTATCACGTTCCTAATTAATTATATGATATTTATCAAGACCACATAATTGGGAAATTCATAAATTCAGAATTTAATATAATTGAAATTAAATAATTAATTTTGACACTGAATATTAATTTCCAACAGTCTCCCACTTGGTCTTAATAATCATCATAATTAAATTAGGTACCATAAGGTGCACAATAATTGATAAATACAGTTTGCTTAAATCAAACAATTCGCGGATGCGAGTCATGGAGGTTCCATGCTATTCAAAAGCATGGTTCCTTCCATGTACCACAACACCAATGTTTCATTCAACTAAACCTATAATATTGGGTATCATAATGGCCTCATAATGTCCTTTTGAATAAGGACTATTTATGTCAACAATAATTCATAATCATATGCATGCATTCACAAAAGAGAGAAATAATTGAAATCAGAAACACTTTTATTTAATTCAAGTAATAGTGTCAAACAACTAAGCCAAATAGCAATCATAATTTTACTAATCGAGATCCATCTCTCTAACACGTTCCATAAGGTCTTTTGGAGATATTCCTTTCGTAATAGGATCTGCTATGTTATCACTCGTACTAATGTGATCAATTGACACTCTTTGTTTATGAATTTCTTCTTTAATTGATAGGTATTTCATTCAACGTGCTTAGTTACTTTAGGAATACCTAAGATTTCTTCATAAAGAAGATTGCAGCGACATTATCATAAAACTTCAGTGACTCGATAATAGTGTCAACAACTCCAATTCCCGAAGTGAAGTCACGCTGCCAAAATACATAAGTTGTAGCATCAAGCATGCTACAAACTCAGCTTTCACAATAGTTAATGGATGGATTGTGTTGCACTCTTTCATTATATTGGTTAATAAACCAAAACAAATATTCTTAAGAGTGAACTTCATACCATCCGTACAAATAGTAAATCTGAGTCACAATAATTGTTCATATTTAAATGAACACTTACATCATAAATATGAGCATTTTGATTCTCCTTTAAGTATCTCATTACTTCATACACAACTTTTAAACCCATAAGATTATTTTGATTCTCTACTTTCTAAATATGTGCTTGAATATAGAGAAAATATATAAGCTTACTCCCAATGATCTTAAGGTACATAAAAATATACAACGATTAAAAAAAATAATGATATTATTTCTTAAAATACGTCCTGTGGGAAACATATGTTTATAAAATGATCTTCTAAACATATACGCATGGTTTATAGGACTTCAAAAAGTAATTTTCTCATCCACTTCATGTAACTCTCAATCATAATGAGCTACTAATGTCATAGGAATTCCATGTCCTTACATATAATTGAGAAGGTTCATTTATAACATTTTCTTCATTAATAGAGAAATATTTTACTACAATTTAGCTTTATCTCATTTAACTACCGTTAGTGTAACGTTTGGTCTTGATGACCGCCTTATACCCGACTTTAGTGCATCAATTATGTAATTCAACGAGATTTCAGCCTTAGTAATAGTCCATTAGTTTCACTTCTTACGGATTTTAAAAATAAAACCATGTCGTTATTTATCCCTACGCCAAATTCATGTTCATGCAGATACACCACATAATCATCGTGGATAGTAGACTTTTTAGGATCTTCTTAATACTATTCCTTATGATTTTATCTACATTTCTCTCATGGTGACAATACTATCATTTAATGGTTGATCATTTATTTGTTATTTGTTGTTTAGAAAATCTAACGACTAAAAGAACAAGGATTCAAGAAGGTTATGGGTAATGGGATATGCACCCTACCTTCCTTTATAACCATATTTCATGATTTTCTACTCCAACTAATTTCACCTTTCATAATGGATTTGACTTTAATGCAATAAATATGTGTCAATGACAATTATATGATCTATGTAGGTCCACTTTAAAGGAAGTTTCTCATAAACTCCCACTTGGTCCACATAGGTCATCCTTATATTAGACATCGTAATACCTTAAAAGCACAACTCGATTATCAAAATTTGTAAGAGACATTACAAAAATATTGACCATGAAAATTATGAAAAAGTGTTGAGATTTAATTTGGCACAAGATTTAAAGTGTTTCATCAATAATGCTACGATTATGATGCAGGATCAAACAAATCTTTAAAGAACTATGTCCAAACTTTATTTTGTACAAAACATCAAAAGTAATATGATAACCCATTAAAAAAATATACATCAAAAGAATCTTTAGAACATACCCTCACGATCAAGTCTAGACAAACATTTTCCAAAAAAAATTAAGGGTTTATGAAAACAAATGGTGCTTTGATTCCCCAAGAACAAAAGAAAATAATCTTATTAGCATTTATAGTTTGTTTTGTAAGAAATCCTAGCATCAAAAGTAAATACTTTTTATAACACATTAAGTATAACTTGCAAACTCTACTAAGATGAAAAACTCACTTCAAATCATAAAAGATACATATTATCTTTATCATTATTGGTCCGAGTGTGAAATATGTAAACAAACTTAATTTGTTTAACCAAGTTAAATAAGAAATTTTTAGAGAAACAAAATGGGATACAATAATATGTGATAAGATAATGAGATAAATTGCTCATTTCATTAATGCTTTGATTTAACAACACACACATCGATTACATGATAATAAATTAAGTGCATAACCATGAGTTTTCTTCAGTAGTAACCGTGAAATATCGATTATATGATGCTTGTAGATTACTTTATTGGGTATAATGTTATTTCATTATATTGTACACGATATTTGTGCACAACTTATTTTCACATACTATAATAATGTATGTGATCTATGATGTTCATTCAATCACTCAAAATTGATTCCCTGGAAGGAATAACATTGCTTGAAGAAATAAAATCAATATACCCCATTAATATCTTTACAATTATAAGCATCATGTGTTACTACTACCATCATCTTTACATTTAATATTCATTGGCATTTTAGTTGGGTCACCGTAGTGACTACCAAACATTTCATAATATGAATATTACATTACATAAAGACTTATATACACAAGTCAATAAATTTTTCACTTATTTTCATTAATTACCGAATGATCAATAAACTAAATTATTCATGTTTATGGTTTTCATAAACGTAATTGGTGATATGATAGTGAAAGAAACTACGGCATCTGCGTTTGACGACCATCATTACCTTCCCAAAATATATATCACCACTAATATTTTATTCAATTATTATAATCACAATAAATGAATAAACAATAATATGTATGCAACATCATAAAGTATCATCATCCTAGCCTTCAATATCATACATGGACCCGTAGGCAACCAAAATATGCATGATACTAATGCATTAGTCCAATATTTATATCTTCTAGAATGGAGCACTTTAATGAACACCATACCTTACATTATATAAATATTAGAGATACACATACAAGTTCAAAATACCCGTAATACATGAATAATTATATTATTGTCTATTCCCTAACTTTAAATTCACGAAAAATTAGACATAATGTGAAAATCAAATAGACAAAGAGTTTACATGAGATATTACACAAATAATAGTAAATGGAAGACATAAATCATTTACTTTCGCTTCATTACTTATGTATGAGTAACAAATCATAAATATTGACCCAAATCATTCATGGTCATACTAATGCACAATACGGTTATAATCACAATTATCATACTAGTGGCATATGTAAATATGACTTTTTAACATTGATACCAATTATTTAACAATTATAAAAATTCCAATGTTTATTTGATTCAAATTTTAGCATGTGTTGCGCTTCAATTTAACCTCATAACAAACATTAGGATAATCTGAAATGAATACAAGTATAGTATCTTCACATGTAATCTTATCCTGTATTTGGCATTTGATTAAACTGAATGAATACCTACTTAAGAGTCTCAAAATTTTCAAGTCATACATTCAAATATGCATGTATGCAACGAATAAATCTAGTATCCGCACATATGAATTTTAGCCTGTGTTTGGCATCTAATTCAACTTAATGGGAGTACTATCCTTAGAATAAACAATAATTCGGATTTTCAACTACATGAATTGTTGGCCTGTGTTTGGCATGAGACTCATTAAAACACGAATATCATAATATTCAGCAATATGAATCATTGGCCTGTGTTTGGCACGAGACTCATCAAAATATGAATATTAACAATAACGCAAGTCTATTATCCTACCATATGAAATATGTTGGCTTGTGTTTCGCAGGAATATTCAACTAAAAAAATGATCATTAGAGCAAGGTTTTATCCCAATTCTAGATAAAATACACATGAAATATGGAAAAACATAATTTTTTTCAAAAAAAAAAATGAGTTTACATCATGAAACTGTAGAAAATTACTCCAGAATCTCAAATATTCGACGGAATTCAAAAATATTTTTTCTAAAAGTTAGAAACATTATTTATGCAAAATTAATGCCCACAAAAATATTATACTCAAAACTTAATGTATAATTAATGGTCCAAATATAGATGCATACATAATAATCAAATATTTACAATTATACATAAAGACACGTTCATGTCTTCCCCATCCAACACCATATAAATAATATTGTCTAAACATAAATTCATAATACATTAGGACCTTTGGGCTACCAAATATAGATTATACACAATAACCTAATATATCGAAATGTTATTGTCAAACACATAATCATACATCTAATATTCAAAATTTTATAGTGAACTCTTTCATTAATACCAAATACTACATAACATGAATATTAGAACAACCACGAACATAAAAAAAAGCCCCCGTGGTGAAAAAAATACATAATATTCGAAGAAAATCATAATTGTTGCCAAAAATAGAAAATTTGAGTTAGCACCACAGGGATGTAGATAATTACTCCAGGATATCAAAACAATTTGCGGAATTCAAAAATCAATTTTCTAGAGTGAGATATTGGCGTCAACATTATTACCAAAAATGGCAAAAACGCCGTTATAAGGGTCTTAACGACGTGAAAACGCAAAAGTAAGGCGGTGCCCATTGTTTACAATGGGTGTTGTTTATTTCGACGTTTCCAGTCGACCAAGTCAGTTTTGTAAAATTTCGAAATCTCATACACACTTTAGTAATAGATTTAATGACAGAATAAGACGTCGCATAAGGTCTCAGGCACAAAAGAAATTTATTGACATAAATAAAAATGTGGCAGAAAGTCTCAGGCATATAGACGAACATCACTAAGGAAAATCCTGAGATCTTAAACTTTAGCTCTGATACCACATATAAAACCATTCTTAAGAACACCCTAATATTAATCACGAACACATTAATACGATTAAACTTTAGCATACAATTGTTCTTAATAAAAGGATCTTGGATCTTCATGTTTTCACAAAATACGTCTAGAAGATAGAAAATAAGACTTACCGTGATCAAGGATCAGTCTTGATTAATTGATCCATCAATCTACCTTCGTGGACAAAATACACTCTAATGGAATCTCAGAGTTTCTCTCCCACCTCATAAATAGTGTGTTATGAGATAACCCCAGATGGTGTAGGGCTCCTCTATTTATAAGTGGAAGAGGGCCGGAATCCTAGTCAAGGTGGGACTCTTTTTCCAAGTCTCCCACAAATGCCAGTAACCATCATGTGACTAACAGATAAGATTGACCCAGTCATCTAATATTCGTATTTATCACGTTCCTAATTAATTATCTGATATTTATCAAGACCACGTAATTGGGAAATTCAAAAATTCGTAATTTAATGTAATTGAAATTAAATAATTAATTTCGACACTGAATATTAAATTCCAACAAATTGTACCCATATTTATTTCAATAATGACGTCATAATTGAACCCATAAGCACTTAATAACATTTTAATATATTTCTCCACCTTTGAGTTAAAGAAAATACGTATTTGAAAAAATTGACTTTTAATGATATGCCGTGTTTATTAAATTCGTGGTTTAATAGATGTTATTGAACGTTATCTTCCGGTGACATTAGTTGAAGCATAAACATACACGGACACGATTTTCATACTCAGTACATTAGAATGCTGTACCTTGTTATGAGTCCCATAAGGATACAAAGTACAATCCCTTACAACCTTGTCTTATTAGCGTGTATGAAAGTGTGTATGGGTAGTGTGTATGTGTAGTGGTGTTCTTAGTGGAACTACTAGTCAAATGAGTGTTTCTTATTTTTTGTTTTATTTCAGATAGCATGTTCTTCTATATAAGATGTTCTTCTGATATGTGTCCCCAAATCTATCTTATATGACTCGATATATATACATATATACTAGTGGGTGTCCGTGCCGAGAGAACGGGATAAATTTTCTCTCGTAATAAAACCCAATCCATACTAACCCGCCTTTTAAAAAAAACACCTTTAAAAAAATTAAAAAAAGAAAAATAAAAATATAAAAATTATTTAAAAAATATATTAAAAAAAACATTTTCCCCCTTAAAAAAACAACTTTTGGCGTGACATTTCATGTGTCTATATTTGCATTATTGGTCATCTAACTTCATTTTATTACATGTGTCTATATTTGCACTATTGGCGTTACGGGAATAAATTTATCGTCGTGCCATCGGTACCGGTACAAAATATTACGGGAGCATATTTATCGTTGTGTCATCGGTACGGGTACAAAATATCACGGGAACACATTAATTGTCGTGCCATTAGCACGGGTTCAAAATATTACGGGAAAAAATTTATCACCGTGCCATCGGCACGGGTACATCCTAGTATATATATATATATATATATATATATATATATATATACAGAGAGGGAGAGAGAGAGAGAGAGAGAGAGAGAGAGAGAGAGTAAAGGTGTTTTGCTATATATGGAGTAAAAGTGATTTGCTATTCATTGGATCTATGATATTTTTTATTTTTATGTAATCCATTTTAAAAAATTGTTAAAAATGATCAGTGCACACATAGTGATCATTTGTGGCATCTAATTGTATTTAAAATGTACTAATGCATTAACATTTATATGTTCTAAAATAATTCATTAACTTCATAAGTAATAATATATGAAATTGATGCATCTATATGAAGACGACGTATTTATCATGTTACTTAGTAGGAATATATTGGTGCTTAGTAAAAGAATAAGATTATGTATCGTGTCATTTGATGTCGTGTGTTGTCACCTTTATCTGAATCATGTTTACATTAGAAACAAAAATTTCATGTAAAGCCATAAACATAATAGTTAATTAAAAATAGTTTATTTAAAAAAAACGTTGTTATACGAACATGGAAAATAATATCCAATGGGGTGAATGAACTTCAGTTACAGACATTCGAAATTATTTAGCCATACTTGCAAAATATTCGAAATTAATACACATGTTAGATTAAAAATATATTTATCCATACACATTTAAATTTCGAAAAATATTATTTGAATTCTATAAAAAAATTGAGTGTACCCTAGTATATATATAACAACAAACATATGAATATATACTAATAGTGAAAATTGAGTGTACCCTAGGATGTACCCGCGCCGATGGCACAGTTGTAAAAATGTTTCGAATATTTCCTAATAGTGATTACAACCAAGTGAAATAGCGTTGCCAAAGCCGTTTATGAAAATAAACTATTTAAGCAACTCCGAAAGTTTGTTGAAGAAACTCTTTACTTAAAATCAAAACGATTTTGAACACAAGATGTGTTAACAAAATTATGTACGAGATATGGACAAGATTTGATAACAGGTTTTAGTAAACAGTTTAAAATGTTTTAAACTCAGCACACTATTAGAAAGGGATGAGAAGATGTAGAAATATTGATACTCAGATTTTTAACGTGGTAAAACCTCACCAACTGAGGAAACATCCACGACTCCCTCTACGGAGTAAAATGAAAAATCCACTAAAACAAATATATGAGTTACAATCTATTTAACTAACATGCACACAAACAAATCTATACAAGTTTAGGAATATACCCTCTGGCGTCCTCAAACTTCTCTGCAGATCTTGTTTGTTGATGTAGTCCTCTCAGGTTGTACACTCCTCCTTTGTTTCAGCACTTTACGTCGACTTTAGTTCACCAGATCTTACAGTCAACACTTTAAGTGTTTGTAGTGTGAAGATGTATTGTGAAAAGGTGTTCTAAACCACATGCATGAACACACACCCCCTTAATAGTTACAAACAGTCCTAGTAAATTACAGTTTACTATATGCTGTGAACTTTCTTTTTCTTTCTTTCTCACAAAACATAAAACCTTTTTGACCTTTCAATAAATCCCAGAATCCACGGATATCTTTCTTCAAAATCGATAAAGATCTTAATCAATCTCAGTTTTGAAAAGATTTTCGAGATTGAAAACCTCCAAGTGCGATTCTAATACTAGGTCAAGGTTTAGTTTTGCAAGCAGCAAGAAACAGAAAGCATGTATTGTTGATTCGAAGTATGAAAACGTTTTTATCAAAAGAAATCAACAATATACTTCTCTGGATGAGAAATAATGTGTATCTACGTGTTTTGTAACTTCAAACACTTCAGATCTGTGATTTTTATTGAAACAGAAATCAGATCTGAAATAAAAAGTTTAAGTTGAACAGTAAGATTCGATGAACACAAGGAACAGCAAAACAAACACAACTCATACACTCAAACCCTCAAGAACACTGGAAAGGTGTTTTTGGTTTAGGTGTTTGATTTTGACTGGAGAAGAGGTAACGAAGTTAGGGTTTCTAGGGTTTCAATCTAGGGTTTCAAACTCTCTCTCTTCTCTCTTTTTTTTCTCTCACTTCTCTCTCTTCTCTCTCTACTCTCTCTTCTCTCAGAGGAAAACAAAATGGCCAAAAATCTTCTTAGTCTGAGAAGATGAGGGTTTATATAGGGGGCTGAGAAGGTTCCAGACGTTCGAGTGAAAACAACGGCTGTGATCAAGTCAATTCTTCTTGACTTTGATCCAAGGGTTAACAGCAAGCGGTGGTTAAACAAGCTGTGATAGGTGGAGATGTTTACACAGGGATTACCAAAGATCGCATGCAGACCCTAGATAAGAATTGATCCAAGGGCTCAGGTGTGACGCGAAGTTTGTGTCTACAAAGAAACACAAATGTAGGCAATCAGAAGGCTGCACGTGTTGGCCAGCAATTGGAAACAAACGCGCGTCCCAAACTTAATTACATGCACACCCTGGAGTCTCTAGCGCTTTCGGTTTCTACCCAGGTAAACAATCAGCCCAAAAACAGCACAAAATAAAATTGCAGTTTGACCCCAAAACTTTTAAAACCAAATTTTATTTATAAAAATTAAATTTGAAAAATGTTTAAAAAATCCCAAAAAATTATTAAAAACCAAATTAGGGGATTTAAACTCACTCAACCCAAGAACACATATAAAAGTGCAATATGCAATGTAGTGTGTTTGTTCTAAGTGTGTGAGTGATGGCTATAAGTTCAGGATCATTACAACTTTTAAATATGAAGACCAATCCAACTTCTGAAGCTCTTTGGTTTCTAGGATTGACATAATTTTGTCACTATTTCCAAACTAGATGAGCTCTTATACAGTATAGACTCAAGTGAGTCAAGGGTATAAGGGATTCAATCTCCCCCTTTGGAAATATGAGACAAAATCTCCTTTGAGTCAATCTTGGACTCGTAAGGCAACAAAATAAGAGAACAACCTATTTCTATAAATGTTGTATCTACCCATTTCCTAGAAAATAAAAGTACATAACTCAGCTATTCACATTTGTACACCCTATTATTACAACAGTTGAGAATGATTCTAAAAAGAATACCTGCAAAGAATAGACTAAGATCAAGCAGTTTAGTATATGCAGTATATAAATAGACTCAAATTTCTCCCCCATTTTGTCTCAAATAGACAAAGGAAAAAATGCGGAAAAAAAACAGCAAAAGATATTACTCAGCACTAATCATACCAATAGATTTTCTTAAAGAAACGAATCTATTAAAATCAAGAGGTTTAGTGAACATGTCTGCAAGTTGTAGATCAGTAGGGAGATAGTTAATTTCTAATTCCTTGGATTCCACCAACTCACGAATAAAATGATGTCTGATTTTAATATGTTTAGTTCGCGAGTGTTGAACTGGGTTCTTAGAAATGTTAATCGCACTTTGATTATCACAATAGAGATGAAGTGTGGGTTCTAGAATACCATAATCACTTAGCATTTGTTTAAGCCATAACAATTGGGCACAACAGCTACCGGCGGCTATGTATTCAGATTCAGCAGTCGAGAGAGATGTGCAGTTCTGTTTTTTACTACTCCATCCTACCAAGTCATTACCAATATAACAACATGCGCCTGAAGTGCTTTTACTATCATCAGTACACCCAGCCCAATCAGCATCAGTGTACCCAATAATAGTGCTAGGTGTGTCATTCGTGTACCAAATTCCTAAATATAGAGTTCCTTTAACATATTTAATTATGCGTTTAACAGCGTTTAAATGACTCTCCTTGGGGTTGTTTTGATAACGCGCACAAACACAAACAGCATACATGATATCAGGACGCGAGGCAGTCAGATATAGTAATGTGCCAATCATACTACGATATAAGGTAGAGTCTACAGATTTTCCATTTTCATCTTTAGATAATTTCTCTGTAGTACTCATAGGCGTTTTAGCACTCTTAGCACTCTCGAGGCCAAATTTCTTAACTATCTCTAATGCGTACTTAGTCTGCGAAAGAAACAAGCCATCTAGTTGTTGTTTGACTTGGAGACCTAGGAAGAACTGTAACTCCCCCATAAGGGACATCTGAAATTCCTTACTCATAATTTCAGCAAAAGATTTTACTTCTGAGGTAGAAGTGGATCCAAATATGATATCGTCTACATAGACTTGAGCAATAGTAATGTGTTTGCCAAACTGTTTGACAAATAAGGTTTGGTCATTTCCACCTCTTTTGAAACCTTTGTCCAGCAGAAAACTGGACAGTCGCTCATACCAAGCTCTAGGAGCTTGCTTAAGACCATATAAAGCCTTTTTCAACCGAAATACATGAGTAGGATAATTAGGGTCAATGAACCCTTTAGGTTGTTCTACATAGGTTTCCTCGGCAAGTATTCCATTAAGGAACGCAGATTTAACATCCATTTGATATAATGTAAAATGCATGTGACAAGCTATAGCAAGAAGCAGACGAACTGATTCTAAACGAGTAACAGGAGCAAACGTCTCATTAAAATCAAGTCCTTCTATTTGGGAGTAACCTTGAGCAACTAGTCTAGCTTTATTTCTAATTATCATCCCATTTTCATCAGTTTTATTTTTGAAAATCCAACGAGTACTAATAACCTTTTTGTGATCAGGACGTGGAACAAGAAACCAAACATCATGAATGACAAATTGTAAAAGTTCATCCTGCATAGCAGAAATCCAGTGAGAGTCATTCAATGCCTCATTTACATTCTTTGGTTCCAAGAGAGAAACAAAGCAAGCATAGAGAGCATAATTTCTAAGTTGGGATCTTGTACGTACTGGTTCACCAGGGTTACCAACTATGTTGTTTATGGGATGATCTTTAGAAACCCAGTTAGGTACTTCAGGTGACTCAATAGGTAATGAATTATCTATTTCAGAAGAGTCATTTTCTAAAATATTTGACGATTCTTCTTCTATAGTTAATTCACTAGTCTTGCTTTCTACAGTAGTGTCACTAACAATTACATTTATGGATTCCATTAAGGTCTTAGTGCGAAGATTATACACTCGATAAGCTCTACTGTTAGGTGAATAACCTAAGAATATGGCTTTATCTCCTCTACTCTCAAATTTGGATAAGTGTTCCCTATCTTTGCAAACATAGCAGGTACTACCAAAGGTTCTAAGGTACTTAAGATTAGGCTTTTTATTGTACCAAAGTTCATAAGAGGTTTGTTTCGAATTCTTTCTAAGATAGACCCTATTAATAAGATGGCAGGCTGTACGAATAGATTCTACCCAAAAATACTTAGGTAAGTTCTTAGCATGGAGCATGACACGTGCCATCTCTTGAAGAGTTCGATTCTTTCTCTCAGCTATACCATTTTGTTGAGGGGTCTTAGGAGCACTTAACTCATGTTTGTAACCATTATAGTCACAATATTATACACTACCAGTGTCTTTGAATTCACCACCTCTATCACTTCGGATTCTATTCACTTGAGTGTCTTTTTCATTCTCAATCCGTAAGAGAATCTTTAAAAAAGTTTGAAAGGTATCGGATTTTTGTTTTAAGAAAGCTACCCAAGTGAATCTAGTGAAGTCATCAACCATAACTAGAATATAACTGTGTCCACAAAGACTAACAGTTTGAGAAGGACCCATTAGGTCCATATGGATGAGTTCTAAGGGATTAGAGGTAAGGATATCTTTAACCCTTTTATGAGGTGCTTTAACAATTTTTCCTTCTTGACAGGGACCACAGACAATGTTATGAATAGGTTTAATTTTTGGTATTCCTCTAACTATCTGCTGAGAAGACAATTTACTCAAATTTTCGTAATTAATGTGACACATTCTGTTATGCCATAACTCGTTGTCATCCATTCTAGCAACACTACAGATTTCAGAACTAGACATGACAGTATAACAATTGTCAGGGGTCCTGAATCCTGTAATTAAGCATTCTCCCTTTTCATTTAAAATCTTGCAATTGTTCTTTGAAAAGGTAACAGTGTAGTTTGAGTCACAGAATTGTGAAATGCTAAGTAAATTAGCCTTAAGACCTTTAACTAAGAGAACATTTTCAAGAAGAGGAAGTCCTTTTTCTTTAAGGGTTCCTTTGCCTATGATCTGGGATGATATACCATCAACAAAAACAACTTTTCCACCATCAAAATGGGTTTTATTTAAAAGTTTTGTATCATCACCTGTCATATGCTTGGAACATCCAGAATCCAAGTACCATCCAGAAGATGTAAGTTCAGCTTTTAGAGCAGAAACAACAATGTTACACTTCATCTGCGGTGCTAGATCATCTTTTCTAACCCAAATTGCCCTGGTTTTTAGTTTGCGTTTGTTTGCTCTTATTTGATAAAATTTGCGAGCATTAGATTTTTGTTGAAAAACATTTTGCGCATCATTTTGAATAAATTTGAATTCTTGAGCATTTGATTTAGAAAAGGTTCTGGTAATCCTTCTAGTAAATGTCCTTTTAGGTTTAGTCCTTCTATTCCTATAGTTAGAGTTTTTGTCTGGTGGCCTGGGAAGGACATAATTGTTACGACTCCTCCTAGAATAGTTAAAGTTATGATACATAGGAGTGTTGTAGATAGGTTTAATCAGTCTCCTAGCATAGCAATTATCGAAAGAGTGACCATATATATCACAATAGGAGCAATAAAGATTGCTCAGAATAGGGTTTTCCTTAGGAAAGTCTCTAATCAAAGGTTTTGAGAAATTTTGAGGCTGAATTTTATTCCTAGGCAGCACAGATTTGAACGCAGGTTCACTTTTCCTAATAGGGGGGCAAACATATTTTCCCTTTGGTAAACTTTCATGCTTAGAGCAACTTGCATCTTTAGTGTTAGTGTTTTGATGGTCAAACTTAGTTTTTAGAGAATGAAAGTCTGGACATGTTTCAATAGGTCTTTTGCCTCCTGACACAAACTTGATAGGTTCAACATGTTTAGTTTGTGTCTTCAAAATGGGACAAAACCCTATTCCAGTTCTATCATCAGAATTGGTTTTAGATTCAGCAACGAATTCCTCAAAACATTTAGAATTGTTTTCAAATTTGGTAAATTTTTTGAAAACAGTTGCTGTCTTTTCTTTTGTTTGTTCCAATTCTAATAATGTTCCTTTGTATTTTTTCTCCAGAATTTCATTAGCTTCAGTCAAAGTTTTCAGTTTTTCATCAAACACTTTAACTTCACTGTCATGAGACATGCATTGTGTAGTATACTCTTCAGCATTCAGTTTTACCATTAGGCTTAGATCCTCTAGCTTTTTGGTAAGATCTTTAACAATCTTTTCTAGTCTAGTGCTTTTCTTTAGAGTTTTAGTATATAGAGTGTGGATGTCTGGGAGATCATCATTATCTGAGTCACTAAGTGAGGTGTGTGAAGTGACCCCTAAGGTTTCATTTCTAAAACTCACGCACCCATTGACATCAGCAGTATCGATTTCCCTTTGACTCACACACCCCGAGGAAGAGGTATTAATGTTCTCAGTAAGTAAAGCATCTAAACAAGTTAAAGTATGATTCAGAGCAACAGAACTAGAATTACTAAACTCATCCTCACTATCAAGCATAGGCATATCATCATTGTATATGATTTTGGCAAAGAAGGCTAAACAAGGATCAAAACCATCAGATGTTTCAAGTTCCTCATTTTCAGAATCACTTGAGTCATCCCAGGTTTTGCAGATATTGGCTCTAGAGTGTTTGTTTTGGGCATTTAAATTAACTCTACAGTCTTGAGCAATGTGTCCTAGTTTACCACATCTATAGCATTCAGTCTTCTTGAGGTCTCTGTGAGGTCTTGTGTTGTCCTTGTTCTGTTTGTCATGAGGTTTCTCATGAGATTTGTGATTTGAAGGAGTGGTATAATTAGACTTGCCATGTCTATTTGCAACACTGTTTCTAAATTTAACAATTTTCTTAAATTGTTTTGTCATTAGGGCAATCTGATTATCTAGACTTTCTAAGTCACAGTCCTCATCAGAATCATTACTAGAGGTGTTTAACTCAGGCTTAATCATCTTAGAGGTAAAGCTAAGATTGGAATTGGTATGTTTCCTATTAGTGTGGGTCAATTGTTTCTTAAACTCCAATTCCATTTCCACAGTTCTTAATTTACTACTGAGTAATTCAGGAGTGAGATTTACATCACACATCTCCTCAATAGCATATCTTTTATTGTCAAATTTCTGTGGCAATGATCTCAGAATTTTAAAGACAATTTCCTGTCTATCATAAGTTATACCATTGGCATGAAGTTTAGTGACAATATCAGTAAGGTTCATATAGAAATCATCGAAAGACTCAGATTCAGACATGATTAAGGTATTATACTGTTGGATTAACATCTGAGTCTTAGCAGCTTTTACCCTAGAGTCTCCTTCATGTGCAGTAATCAAGGTATCCCATGCTTCCTTGGAAGTGGTACAAGATGAGATTCTCTTGAACTCATGTTCGTTAATAGACATAAATATAGCGTTCTTGCCTTTGTTATTATTTCGAGAAACCTGTTTCTCTTCTTGAGTAAACTCACTCAATATTTTCTTAATCCTTTCATTGCTTCCATCAGTGGCTGGTTTAGTTGGATAAAAGTATCCGTTTTCAATGATATCCCAGACATCATCTCCCAGTGTTCCTTGAATAAAAGCAATCATTCTTACTTTCCAGTAAGAGAAATTGGTTCCATCAAAGACTGGAGGTCTGGTCAAGTTACCATATCTTTCGTTTTTCTCGTCCATAATGATTTTGAGAAAACAGTTTCAGAAACTCAGGATCTTTTTGAAAAAGTTCACCAAATGCTCTGATACCAATTCAAATAGCGTTGCCAAAGCCGTTTATGAAAATAAACTATTTAAGCAACTCCGAAAGTTTGTTGAAGAAACTCTTTACTTAAAATCAAAACGATTTTGAACACAAGATGTGTTAACAAAATTATGTACGAGATATGGACAAGATTTGATAACAGGTTTTAGTAAACTGTTTAAAATGTTTTAAACTCAGCACACTATTAGAAAGGGATGAGAAGATGTAGAAATATTGATACTCAGATTTTTAACGTGGTAAAACCTCACCAACTGAGGAAACATCCACGACTCCCTCTACGGAGTAAAATGAAAAATCCACTAAAACAAATATATGAGTTACAATCTATTTAACTAACATGCACACAAACAAATCTATACAAGTTTAGGAATATACCCTCTGGCGTCCTCAAACTTCTCTGCAGATCTTGTTTGTTGATGTAGTCCTCTCAGGTTGTACACTCCTCCTTTGTTTCAGCACTTTACGTCGACTTTAGTTCACCAGATCTTACAGCCAACACTTTAAGTGTTTGTAGTGTGAAGATGTATTGTGAAAAGGTGTTCTAAACCACATGCATGAACACACACACCCTTAATAGTTACAAACAGTCCTAGTAAATTACAGTTTACTATATGCTGTGAACTTTCTTTTTCTCTCTTTCTCACAAAACATAAAACCTTTTTGACCTTTCAATAAATCCCAGAATCCACGGATATCTTTCTTCAAAATCGGTAAAGATCTTAATCAATCTCAGTTTTGAAAAGATTTTCGAGATTGAAAACCTCCAAGTGCGATTCTAATACTAGGTCAAGGTTTAGTTTTGCAAGCAGCAAGAAACAGAAAGCATGTATTGTTGATTCGAAGTATGAAAACGTTTTTATCAAAAGAAATCAACAATATACTTCTCTGGATGAGAAATAATGTGTATCTACGTGTTTTGTAACTTCAAACACTTCAGATCTGTGATTTCTATTGAAACAGAAACCAGATCTGAAATAAAAAGTTTAAGTTGAACAGTAAGATTCGATGAACACAAGGAACAGCAAAACAAACACAACTCATACACTCAAACCCTCAAGAACACTGGAAAGGTGTTTTTGGTTTAGGTGTTTGATTTTGGCTGGAGAAGAGGTAACGAAGTTAGGGTTTCTAGGGTTTCAATCTAGGGTTTCAAACTCTCTCTCTTCTCTCTTTTTTTTCTCTCACTTCTCTCTCTTCTCTCTCTACTCTCTCTTCTCTCAGAGGAAAACAAAATGGCCAAAAATCTTCTAAGTCTGAGAAGATGAGGGTTTATATAGGGGGCTGAGAAGGTTCCAGACGTTCGAGTGAAAACAACGGCTGTGATCAAGTCAATTCTTCTTGACTTTGATCCAAGGGTTAACAGCAAGCGGTGGTTAAACAAGCTGTGATAGGTGGAGATGTTTACACAGGGATTACCAAAGATCGCATGCAGACCCTAGATAAGAATTGATCCAAGGGCTCAGGTGTGACGCGAAGTTTGTGTCTACAAAGAAACACAAATGTAGGCAATCAGAAGGCTGCACGTGTTGGCCAGCAATTGGAAACAAACGCGCGTCCCAAACTTAATTACATGCACACCCTGGAGTCTCTAGCGCTTTCGGTTTCTACCCAGGTAAACAATCAGCCCAAAAACAGCACAAAATAAAATTGCAGTTTGACCCCAAAACTTTTAAAACCAAATTTTATTTATAAAAATTAAATTTGAAAAATGTTTAAAAAATCCCAAAAAATTATTAAAAACCAAATTAAGGGATTTAAACTCACTCAACCCAAGAACACATATAAAAGTGCAATATGCAATGTAGTGTGTTTGTTCTAAGTGTGTGAGTGATGGCTATAAGTTCAGGATCATTACAACTTTTAAATATGAAGACCAATCCAACTTCTGAAGCTCTTTGGTTTCTAGGATTGACATAATTTTGTCACTATTTCCAAACTAGATGAGCTCTTATACAGTATAGACTCAAGTGAGTCAAGGGTATAAGGGCTTCACCAAGCAGGAGTGAAAAACCGTTATGGTCCCTTAATGTGTGGACCCTTAATTATTTCAAATGAATAAAGCTCCAAACCGATAAAATACAATATTTAACGGGTTAAGATAGCATTGGCCCGCTTCAATCGTTAAAAATTATCAAGATCCATAAATTTTGGTAAAATAAGAAATATTATTGGAGCTCCTAATGCCGATGGCACGATGAGAAGTTGATAAATATGTTATTTTCCATTTTTGTTCACTTTTTTGATTCCTTTAACAGAAATATCACGTAAAAACTCAACAATATTTTTTTATTAATATTTTAGATTAAAATAAATTCCAAAAAAAACGCATTTATTAATTAATTTTTTCATATTTTAGATTAAAATAAATTTCAAAATTAAATTTTTTATATTACTTTTTAAATAATAAATCATTTGAATATTAACAACTCAATTATATTAAACAAATATTTTTTGTAACCAATTTGATTATATACTTTATCTTGCTTTATAAGATTTAGTGAATAGTCGAGAACGATTGTGTCTATTTCAATATAATACTAATTTCATCAAGAAAATTAATCACACCATGCTCATGTATTATTTCACATGACTACATCATGAGACACACCATGCTCATGAATTATTTCACATGACTACATCATAAGATATACCGCTCACATATATTCATTTATAAGACATTTGTAGCTCACTTTCATGAAGGTTAATAGGGAGAACTATAAGCCAAGAAGACTATCATTATATTTAACTATAGTTGTACAAAAATTTAATAAGACAATTTTGTCTAAACTATAAAATAAAATAAATGAGTTTAAAAAAAAAGAGCATGAATGAAGCAATGCCTATTACTATTTTAATTTAAAATATAAAGATGTGAGAGCATGATTTGCTCATTATGGCCCTTTCTTGTTACCTCGATCCATGTGTTAAAAATCTTTAAAGTACTCTTAAATCTTTACATTACTTTTGGGGGTATGGAGTATTACATTGAGCCTTATGCCGGATGTGTCCGATGCTTCTCCTACTCCACTTTGAAATCTTTAGATTACTTTTGGGGGTACGAAGCATTACATTGAGCCTTGTGCCTGATGTGTCCAATGTTTCTCCTGCTCCTACTTACCTCAAGCCATGTGGTCACAAAAAATGTAAAGATGGAACAAATGAAAAAACATACTCAATGTAAAATGAACAAATGAAACAAGAAATGAACAAATGAAAAACGTCTAGTAAGCTTTTAAATTGAGATGACACAAAAAATGCTTCTTGAGGCTAAAAAAAAACTTTCAAACTAAATGATACCAAATCCTTTTGAGAAATACTTTGAACCCTCCAATGATGGAACAAATGAAAAAACAGATAAAAATGTTCACTCCAAAAATAAGAAATTAATTTAGAAAAATAAAAACGTAATATCAAGAACCTAAAAATTATTTAATTTGGACCATATATAATACACTCTAATTTAAGAGTCAATTATTATTATAAGTAGTAATTGGAAAAAAATAAGTTAAAAAAGGCACTACACCACCCGTCATTTAAAATTTTTACACTTAAAACTGGATTGAAAACCACATACAAAAAAGCCCCTTTAAATCCCCTTAGAAGTTATTCATTAAAAATATAGAAATGTACGACGGAGAAACAAAGGTCTCGAGAAAGGAATATAAAAAGAGAGATGTTAGGTTTAAGTCTCAAATCACCAGCATCTGCAAATGACAATACAAAAAAATCACTGGATAAGTCTCAAATCTAAAAAAAGGTATGACTCATAAAGATAATCCAAAGTCTCTATTATATAACTAAAAACCTAAAAATTTGGAGGATAAACATTTTATTAGTGTAAAACAGTATTTATATATCTCAAATAAGTCCCAAGTCTAGAGTGAAGATGAACCAAATAACTTTGTAACTTTAATCGCAAACAATGTGAAGTTATATGAAAATATCTGGAACATTATAAGAACTCTTTCCCCAAATAAATGTAAATATTCTAGCCCTTATGCCTAAACCCATTCATGTTTAGAATTTGTATTTTGAGTTGATTAAACTATCTTTTTTCCTTTTTTTGCTATGGGGAAGAGGCATTTCAAATCCACTCTATCTTAAAGCCAAACAACTAATTACAAATACCGAGTTGATTTATTAATTACTTGAAATTAAATTAATTAGTAATAGGCCAAATGTATGGAGAACAAAGTAGTAAAGTACCTTAGTTTCATGAAACTACAACTTGAAAATAGCTTTCCGACAACTCTGCTGGAAAATCACAAACTCAACTCACATATGAACTCAAGACTTACTTCAATAATTGCAGCTGCTGAAAACCAGTCAAATCGTTCATATCAACCAACAATGGTAGCCGCTAAAATCAATTACTAATAAGTAATGGCGAAACCCAAGCCAAAACGCAATCAAGGGGTTAAATCTAAAAACTAAAAACCTAGATCTAAAATCTATAGACTGCCGAAGGGGTTAAATTGATAGTATCATAACTCAAATAATTTTAGAGCATGGAAGTTGAAAACTATTGACGATAAGGGGATCCTCAAAAACCCAGATCTAAAATAAAAAATCCATTTGCATAAAACTATTACCGATAGTCTGCCAAAGGGGATCCGCCACCCATCTTCTATCTGTTTATGCATGCTATCAATCTCAAGGTATACATACATATATATATATATATATATATATATATATATATATATATATATATATTGAGAGAGAGAGAGAGAGAGAGAGAGAGAGAGAGAGAGAAATGAAAATAAATAAAATGAACTTACCATTTTGGTGTGAGGCAGAGTCCGGGGGGTGAGATGAGGTCGGTGGTTTGGTTCAGGCAGTGGGATTTTGAGCAGATTCGATGTTCAGTTTTGAGAAGATCTGGTGTTAATCTTGGGCAAATCCGACCTGAGGGTTTTGAGCTGCGAGTAGGAAGCAACATGTGTGTGGGGAGAGGGAAAGAGTAGAAAGATGAGATAGAAAAATACCGTCTTTCAAAATGGAGACAATCTTTGCAGATGGCGTGTTGGAGATAGTCCCATTCAGCTACTTTAGGTGGCATGTGGTATAAATGAAAAGACCCCAACAGTTACCTTATACAAATGTTATATGATGCTGCTATATGATGTGTCAAAACACCCTCCAGCTTTATTTTATATATATATATATATATATATATATATATAGGGCGAGCATCACAAGTGAACATCGAGACCAAAATTTTTAATGGACCTTAACAAAAAACACCTAATGACCCATTAATTTTATTTTTTATTGTGTAATTGGTTTATGCAAGTGGCAACGAACACCCATATCGATCGAATATTTTTTACACACATTCCCACCCCCCATACCCACAATGGCAGTTCATACCCTTGTAAACATTCTAGCAGGTTAATTTTTTTAACCATTGGTCTGCCATGGTGGGGGTAGGGATAGGGGGTAAGTAGGTCTCGGGTCACACGCATGTCCGTTGCCGTTGGTGCGAACCAATTACACCATTGGAATTAAAATTAATGGGTTAATATTTTTTTTTTGAGGTTCATTAAAAAGTTCGATCTTTAGGTACACTTGTGAACCTCTCCATATATATATATATATATATATATATATATATATATATATATATATATATATATATATATATATATATATATATATATATAGAGAGAGAGAGAGAGAGAGAGAGAGAGTATTAAAACATAATTTTGTATCATTATTTGAATAATAGTGGAAATAAATAAATCTAACAAATTATCAAACTCTAGTATAAAATGTTTGTGTTTGGACTCTTTTTATACATTCTTTTATATTCGTACAAACATAACTGTGTTATGTTCTTGTTAGTACAACCATATTATTAGGTTTTGGGCATTGAATTAATCTTGTTAAAAAAATGATTTTTTTTACTTTACTACATTAGGAAACTTTTATATTTGACTTTAACATATCTTAATGAATTTATGAACATACCTATTTTTTAAGGGTTATTTATATATAGATCTCGTAAGAATAAAGTTTCCCTAATTAATTCCTATTCGGTTTCCAATCATTAAATAGGTCATATTCCTAATTTTTTGAAGTTTTTTTTTCATCTCATTGTTAATCATCAAATGATCTTAACTTTTTAATGGAAAATCCGTTTTTCGTAAAATTACTATTTTTAAAATCTTCTCACCGATATCTATCAAACAAGATGCATGCAGCCTATAATATTTGAAAGAAAAAAAAATTACCCATACAATAATCTTTACTATACGAACCAAGAAATGAAAAAGTTTTATATCTATGACGCTTTCAAAATAAAATCATTTGCAATGTTAATATTACACAGGCAGTAAAATTTACTGTGTTCACGCTAAAATAAAATCCATATATATATCAAACAAGATCCAGGATGTCCATAATATTACAATGAAAAAAATCACACAGACAGTAATATTTACTGTGCAGTCCTTTAAAAATGAATGCCTGAATAATCAATAGGACTTCATTAAAAAATTCAAAATATTACATATACTGATACATATCAACAGGGTTATGACATTAGTTGTTAGAATTACACAATAATAGAAACAAATTGGATAAATAACTCGGTTCTCAAGAGGTACACATTTATTTAATTGATCAATTTATTTAACCAATTTGTTTGTATTATTATTTAATTCTAACAACTAAAGGTACACACAGTAAAGGTTCACACAGTAAATCTTATTGACTATTCAACCAATTTGTTTGTATTATTAAGTCCTATTGATTATTCAACCATTATTTAACTTCTATTTAAAGGTGCATACAGTAAATCTTATTATCTGTGTAATTATTCCATTAAAATGTTATGGACTCCATGCATCCTTCTTGATAAATATATGCATTTTATTTTTCAGTGAACAGAGTAAATATTACTATCTTTGTAATTATAATACAATAAATATTACTGTTTGGGAAAATATCATACATATAAAAAAAATCATTTTTTACTGCATACAATAAATTTTACAATATATATATATATATATATATACATGGGTTTATTCATTATTGGACGCATTTATTTAATCAATTTGTTTGTATTATTATTTAATCCTATCAACTAATGTGACAACACAATTAATATGTAGTATTACATGTCATTCCTATTTTGAGATTTTTTTAATTAAGTCCTATTGACTATTCAACCATTAATTAAGTTATATTTTTTTAAAGGTACACACATTAAATCTTATTGTCTCTGTAATTTTTTCCATTAAAATGTTATGGACTCCATGGATCTTATTTGATAAATATATGGATTTCATTTTCTTGTGAACATAGTAAATTTTACTGTCGACGTAATATTAACATAGTAAATGTTACTATTTGCGAAAATATAGTAGATAGAAAACAATTTCATTTTTTGGTTCATATAGTAAAGTTTACTCTGTGTGCAATTTTTTTCCTGTGAAATTTTATAGGATTCATCAATCTTGTTTGATAGATCTCGGCGATAAAATTTCAAAAATAGTAAATTTCGAAAAAACAGATTTGTCAGTTAATAGTTCTGATCAACGGAAGATTAAAAATAGGATGAAAACAACAGTTCAACCACTTATGTAACTTGCCACAAGAAGTTTTAGATGGTTGGTTTTTAAAGGTAAAATTGTGAAAAAAAATCCAAAATATTAGGATTATGACCAAGGAAAGATTTATTCTTGTGGGACCTATACATAAATAACCATTTTTAACGTACATATGAACATACCTATTTTTTTTTTAAATTGTAAAAAAATAAATTTTTAACCAAACTCGGTATATATATAGTAAGGAGATCATCTACAAAAAACATCAAAAAAATTTCAACACAAAAATACCCATATATACTCATTTTTTATTTCACACATTTTCGGGTTGATTATTATTTTTGATTATTTTGTAATTAATATCCTCATTACGGAGACTGTGTAATGCAAATTTGGTCGAAAAATAAATTTTTATTATTTAAAAAAAATAGATATGCTTATATGTATGCTTCTAAGAGGTACGTTGGAGAGTCTGATTATGTATAAATATAGTAATAAGATATGCTATCAAATTGTTATTTGAATAACACTATAAAATAAATAAATTTAACAAATTATCAAATCCTATTATGATTTTTTGTGTTGCACTCTTTTTATACAATCTTTTATATTCGTATAAATGTAATTGTATTATATTTTTATTAGTACAACAATATTCATAGCTTTTGGGTGTTGAATTAGTGTTCTTAATAAATCTATTTTTGTTTACTTTAATACATCATGAAACATTTATATTTGACTTTAAAGCATTTTAATTAATGGATTGGACTTATTATATTTTTTGTCATTAAGTGTCACTAAAACTCACTTATAAAGACAAAACATTCACACATCAAAGTCTAATAAACTAATTAAAATATATTAATGTCCATTACAAATAAAAAATGTATAAAAGTCAAAAAAATTGAAAAATATTTCATATTATTTACCTTATTTCAAAACTGTAGCAAACTTTTCAAGCTAACATGTTAAAATGATGAGTCCTTCTACCACGACGAACAAATCCGACTCTTTTTGTGAGACGCAGTGATGTGTCGCATTTTATTAGTCCATTTTTTCTGCCCTGGCGGGACCCACCCACAAAATTAACCAATACAAATACGACACGTCACTGAGTCGAAAAAAAGTGAGTCGGATTGGTGAGTCGACCTAAAATTATCGTAAAACTATAACAAACACCTATGGAGATATGTTAGTTTTATGTTAGCGGTACGATAACATCAATAGAAAGTGATGAATTGATGGTATCATGAGTACTAATGTAAAAGTCAGTTATAATCTGGCAATACCACATTAGACGTAGCCATCTAATCCCACAATTAATTTGTTGGGTTAATATCTGAGTAAGAACAATTTTTTTGTAAAAGATGTCGAGGCAAACAATTATTTTATAAATCTTAGCTTTTTGTTTGATAACCCGTGTCTATAGTAGTGTAATATTTTGTTTGAATTCTTCCAATGTTAGCCCATTTTAATTATGTAGATAATAAAAAAATGTAGATTCATTAACCAAGATAAATATTTGATGGCCCTGTCGGACATGAGGAACCTGCTGTGGGACCTGATGGCCATATCTAAATCCACGGGGCTCCTGGTCAAAATTCTCCAGATCTGAATCCCTTAGCTGGATCCCCATGTTGGATAAATCACTTATGTTGTCTGCCTTGCTACTACTGTTGTGCCCCACTAGCACCATTACCTCCCGTCTTGCCTACTGGTTAGACTCCCCGAGTCTCTTATGTCACACCATTCTTTTTAGTATGTATGAACAATAAGAACACATAAAGAAATGAATTAAATTTAAGGCAAAATAACATAACTTCATTCATCATTAATGTAGTTTACATAGGGTAGTACCACCACATGGGTGAGTAAGATTTTTTTAGTACGAATTATAATGTAGAAAATTGAAAAGCGCCACTCCTTGCTCCCATCTGGATTATTCTTTGCCCACATAGTTACGTACATAAATAGGTGACCGATATTTTTCACTACAAGGGAATAAATATTATCGTCTTTATTAAGGTTCATTTGGAGGAAAAAGAAATTAGCACAAACATGCTGAGCAAGTTCTACCAGTTCTATAACAAATATACATAGAGATGAGAGTTTAAGTGTGAATAGAATTAGTGTCTAGCAACGCTTAAGAAATAAATCTAATAATCCCATACTTATCAGTTTATAAAAACATTAAATTTGTTGAACTAATAATACCATGCTTACCAGTTCATTCAGAAAATAAATTTCGTTACCAGTTCATTAAGGATCCCGTAAACAAAATCAAAGATCTTTGAAGTAATGATCCCATATTTCACAGCTCACTAAGGGGTATATAAATGACTAATCCATCAGTAAGACAAAAATAATCATAATAATCAATGCAAAACCCTTGGGAAAAAGTAACAGGCTAGGCATATAATTAAAGTGGCACTCATACGTATATATAAATAATCAAGGCTCTCAATAACCTGAGACCATTACGCCAAGTAGAAAGTTCGTTGGGGGAACACGTCAGTCTACTTCCTAGTTAATACTGATGCTTATAATATAAATATTTACACAAAACTGTAAGGGAAAAGTGAATTAAGGAACATGATATCAATTATTAAGTGAGAAGGTTTAAATTGATCCATAGTCAACTTCAAATATCAATGATCAAATTCAATTCCGATGATATATAATAAAATATGCAGTATGGAAGTATTATACCATGCACATAGTAAGAGTAAATAGGAGTTATCACATAGTGATATCAATTGAAGTATGCCAAATACAAAAAGTTTATTATTGAAAATGTAGGGAAACCATACTTTCTCAGTATAGCGGTCAACTTTATATACCCCAAGAGGATATCACGAGGAGATGGTACTTGATTTGTATACAGTGTTTGGGTATGTAAGTATTTGGGATTTGATCAAATAGTTTATACACAAACTAATATTTCAAGGTTTTGGGGGTTTAATTGTAAATATTTTGGGACTTTAAAATACTGGACCTATGATCATTTTTTAACTTTCATCCAAGAGACTTTTTATCTTAGAATATATTCAAGTATTCAATGATAATGTTTGGGGATCAAATTCATAAGTTGAAAAAGTTAGGAGGGGTAAATTTGTAATTTTGGAAAAATATTCTTAAGCTAAAACTTTATTTTTCCATAATCTAGGTTGGGTCAATCAAACCATGGCCTTAACTTATATCATTTTGACCAGAAAAACAAAATAAAGTATTGAAAAAAATTCAGAAAATTCTGATTGGCCACGTGCCCTCACACCCTAGGTCAAGCTTTCTGGCCAAAAAGTTCATCTTCTTCCCCTCGACAACGGACTTTAGGGATTCTGATTTTAGACCTTGAATAACTTATTTATTTATAAACCATTTGAGATGATTTCTAAACAAACTCAACCTAGTTTTTCGTAAGGAATCCGAATTTATAAGTTTGGTGGATTGAGATGCAGTATATATCAAGTTCCATAACTGTGTGTTTTTAAAAAAAATTAAATTAACATTCATAGATTTTGAGGATATGACATGGATTCTTCTGAACATTGTTTTTTTTTTTCTATGTATAGGAGTAGTTTGGTTTTGATTTCAAATGTTGAAATGGATTATATATGGAGAATTTTAGATTTTCAGTTTTTCGATTCAAATTAAACTATTCGAGCTTTATAGAAATGTAAGGACAAAATTTCCAGTTGAGTTCATGGTATAGTTTTGACTTACACATGGAACAAAACACGTTTCAGTCATAGGTCATATTTTTATTATCACGATCCCACACGAACTGTGACGTGTTGAAGATTAATTAAAGACGTTGCGGCAAAGCTTAAAGGAATTAATTATGCCGAAGTTTAATTGGTCCAAGTTTATTCATCTTCAATAACAATTGATTTTCGAGATCACTCGGGTAAGAATGCATCATATTTAATGGGACTCATAATTTATTTTAAGATGACGAAGGATGTAATTTTTATTAAATAAATATTTTAAAAATGTTTTATAAGTGTTTGAAATGTTTTACAATTGATTTTAATATGATGAGGACATATTAGATTTGGATTTAAGTGGAACTCTTTCTTAAGAGTTAGCTTAAAAAAAAACTTTATTTTGTTGGTTGCTCAAACGACTTGACTAGTCGTTCGAGCGAGATGCTCTGTCGATCGAGCGACATTACTATCTCATTCGAGCGACATGTCAATGTTGCTTCAATGATGTGCCGCCTCAAGAACAATATATAAGGAGTATTTTTCATCAGATTTTGTAAGTGTGCTTTCTACGAAAATCAGTATTCATCCAGAAAATTTTTGCACACAAGTTTTCTAAAATTTTCCAAAGTTAATGCATCCTTAGAGTTTCAAAGATCAGAGTATTCATTAATATATGCTATAGTGATCTTTGTCGCCCCAAGAAGAGTTGTTCTACATTTGAACATTGTAGGTTTTGAGGTGAAGATTCAGTGGAGTCCGATTTCAACATCGTAGATGTTATGACCCATATCGTTGGACACCAAGACATATGTGAACGCGTGTGTTGTCTACATGCATCATGAAAGAAGGTTAGTTTTTGTATGGGCACTATGAGAGGAGTGGTTGCAGATCAGAGGAGCGTCAAGTCTAGTTGGTGGATCGAGTTGTTAAGTAAGAATATCGCCTGTACGTTTGTAAAATCATATTCATAGTGATTGTCTGGATTGGGTCATCCAAGTTTTTTCCGTTGTGGTTTTCCTCATACATCTGATGTTGTGAATAGTATTTTCTTTATTTTAATTACTTTAATCACCAGATGGATGTTTAGGATTAATCAAGATAAAAATTTGATTAAGTTAAATTTGTTCATAACTTGGTGGGAACTAAAAAATTAGAAAAAGGTTTTTCATAAAAATAGAAATTATTTTGTCATCTTTAAAACACTTTCCGCATAAGAAATAAAAAGGGACCATCAAATTGGTATCACACCAAGAAACATATTTTTGTATTTGATCCCTTGTGTTTTTTGAGATGAATTTTGGAGGTTTTGAAAGTTTTTGTGCTCCTCTTTTCCATTGCACAAATTATGCTTATTGGAAAATGATAATGAGAAGTGATTTAAAATCTATTAATGAGCGTGTTTGTTTTGCGGTTGAAAAGGGTTGGAAACCATCCGTCACACGAGTGGGTGAGGTCACTAGTTTGAAACCCATTGAGTCATGGAATGATGGTGAACATAGGCTTGCATTGTACAACTCTAAAGATTTGCACATAATTTCCTCACACGTCACACCTGAAGAGTATAATAGAATCATAACTTGTGAAACTTCAAAAGAGGCTTGGGATACACTTGCACTCACTCACTCATGAGGGCACTATCATAGCAAGGGCATTTAAGTTACAAAACCTCACCATAAAGTTTGAGACTATTAAAATGTTAGATAGTAAGTCATTTGATGAGTTTTACGCTTGGTTGTCAAATATTGTCAACTTGTCAATTAACTTAGGAGTGATGATTTTCGACAACCGTGTGATAAAGAAAATCTTGAGATCTTTGTCGAGTAGGTTTGATGCAAAAGTGAATTTTTTAAACTCCTTAGGAATGCTTGATTCGATGAAATTTGAAGATATTGTAGGTGACTTACAAACATATGAACTCCATATGTTTATCTCCAAGCAAGTGCTAAGGAAAGAAAAGGGCATTGCTTTGAAAGCTCAAAAGGAGGAAACTAAATTCGAATGACGATTTTGATTCCGATTGTGAGGATTTTTCCTTATTGTCTAAAAAGTTCAACAAATTTCTTAAGATTCAAAAGCAATCGAAAGATTCTAAAAAGTTTGGAAAATTAAAGAACAACGTGGTTGAGTCCACCCGTAGAAATTAAAGTTAAAAAATTAAAAGGGTTGAGTCAGATAGGTATTTCGGGTGTGAGGGGTATGGTCACAAAGTTGTCTAGTGTCCCACTAGACTTATGAAAGAGGGCAAGAAATCGATCGCTTATAATGCCACCTTAAGTGACAGTTATACTGAAGAGATAGATAGTTCCCCCATTGAGACCAAGTTTGTTTCTTTCCTGCCATGTCATCTGATCCACGATAATAAATCTTCCCACGAAAATTCTATTGTGCACGACACTTCCGAAGCCGTTGAATCCAAAGCAAGTGAGGGATAAGTGAATGAGGATGAAAAGTTGCATTTAATGAGTTGTGTGCCTAAGCGGTGAAAGTGAAAGGACTAACTCTAAAATTTAAGATAATTTAAATGAGCGTGCCATAAAATAATGATGCGTTGATTGAGGATTTTAGGGTATAGGACAAGAAGCTTAGGGATAGGATACGGTACGTTGAGAAAAGAGAGAGATAGTCTTCATGATTTGATGGAGACTTTGAAAAAGGAGTTGCTAGAGTTTGAGGAGTCTAGGCGTGTGCTTGAGTCTAGTATTTGTGAGTTAGAGGAGAGATTGAGAGACTCGAGTAAGGTTAAGTTTGAATTGGAATCGAGGTTGGAGAAATTGGATAGGATGTTAGGCACCGTCCAAGTCAAAAGTGATAGGTTTGGTATAGGCTTCGGTGATAGAGTTGTTCCCATTCTCAAAGCCAATACAAACTGTGTACGAGAACTCCCTAGGAACGTGAGGAAAGGACGATGTTTTGGTAATGATTCCTGTCATCTTTACTCTTGCAGACATTGCGATAGGAAATGTCACCTTAGACGTTTTTGCTATGACCTTAGGAATGCTCTTACAAAATTTAGGAATAAAGTTGTGTCAGTTCCCCAAACCCCCACATGTCATGTTACACCAACTTGTTTTAGAAAATTAGATATAGTGGAATTAGGACTAAAACTTCATGGTTCTTATTTGGTTGCACTTGATTCTTCCCGTACTAAATCTAAAGGATGATAGTGTTACCATGTTTGTCATACGCTAGTCTTTGCATCATGATTTATATCTTCCTAGTTTTTAGACATGTGTATCATTTTTTATTATATTTTTCATTTATTGAGTCTTATTTGAAAAATACAAAAAGATTTCTAGTTAAATTTTTTTTTTAGAAAATACAAAAATATTTTTCTTTTTATTTGAGTCAAAATATGTTGAAAAACCAAAAAGATTTTCTATAAGTTTTTGTTTTTGAGTTCATATGTACGATGTGGCATATTTATGTGCTTGGACTCCCTTCCATTTATTATCTATGTGGCCAGGACATTTGGTCATATTTATTGATCCTTAAACTGATCCTAACCATTGTATTATGGGGATGTTTTGAAGTTGATATACATTTTGATTCGACTTTGTATATATGCCATGTTTTCACACATGCACGAGTTTATATGGATACTTGACATCTCATGCATGTTTGTGTTTGGTGAGATGTTTTTATCTCAATTTTGTCATCTATGCATAAGTATACATAAGGAGGATGTGTGCATGTAAGAACCATTTATCGTGAGAATAGTAATTAAATTTTTTTTTGAGTGTTCACGGGAAAGGGTTGCGAGAGTGTAAAATTAACTCGTCGTGAAAACCACCGTTTAAAAGAGTTCGAAAAAGTTAAGGGCAACAAAAAGAATCATATGCCAAAATGTGAGCCATTTAGTTTATGTTCATTCAAAGGATAATATGATATATATTTGGGGGAGTTTGGATGGATAAATTAAACAGGTTTGTACCACGAAATCCAAACGTTGAAAAATCATATCATGACGCTATTGTTTGTAGAATCGTCAAAATTCCGAATTTGTGTCATGTTTGATTTTTGAGTTCATTTAGCTCACATTTAAATGTCACATATGGATAAAATAAAGTTTGATGATTCATCGTTATCAATTAGATCTTCTTGATTGTTCCAATGTGTTAGAATTGTTATTCATTTGTTGTGGTTCACGCCCATACATTCCATGTTCGTGTTTGAGCACATAGATACTATGCTAACATGTAACTCACATTTAGTTATTTTTTAGTTTTCTTAGTGTAGCTACTATTTTGGTACTGTTTTACAGTTTTGAGACCCTTCTATTTAGATTTTTATGAAAAAATTTCAATGGGCAAAACTGTATAATCTTCTGAAATAGAACTGGGATTTTTGTTTTCTGGTTCGAGCGAGATCTTCTTGTCGCGTGAATTTGTCGTTCTAACGTCAACGTTTTATCTTTCAAGCGACTTATCATCTTCGTTTGAGCGATTTGATTGTATTGATCATTATTGGCTGGTTGTTTGCATGATCATCTAAATATATTTAATTGATTATGCTTGTGCTAGATACTTCGTTAAATTGGTATTTTTCACCAAGTTGTCTATTCGAGAAAAAAAGGGGGAGAGATGTATGTGATGTAAGGGGAGAGTTATTGAGCTGTATTTGTTTGTTGAACTCATTTATATCTACATTGGTTTTTTTTATGTGCATATTTGATATCTGAATTTAAAAGTTATTTTTATTTCAATTTGGTTTCAAAATATTTTGCTCACATACTTCATTGTGATTTATATAATTTGTTCCTCCTTACTTCACTGAGTATTTCTCTATATCATGCATGTAGGTTTACTTAAAGATATTCGATATTTGAAGACTACATCACATTCAGACATTCAGAGACAGTTTATGCTTGTTGGACCATTGTTTACTAGTCTTATCGTGTAATTTTTTCTTTTGGGTTTATGGGATGGGATTTAGGCGTCATACGGCTTGGCGGCCTTGCTTAGGCATTTCACTATTGGTTTTTTCCAGGAATACATGGGGGAGATTTGTAAGATAAAATTTCCACTTGAGTCCATTGTATAGTTTTGACTTATTCCCGGAACAAAAAATGTTTGAGTGACATGTCGTATTTTTAATATCACGATCCCACACAGACTATGACGTGTTGACGATTAATTCAAGACATTGTGGCAAATATTAAATCAATTACTTATGCCTAAGTTTAATTGGTGCAAGTTTATTCGTCTTCAAGGTATGAATGCATAATATTTTATAGGACTCAAAATTTATTTTAAGTTGATTAATGATGTAATTTTTATTAAATAAATGTTTTTAAAATGTTTTATAAGTGTTTGAAATGTTTTACACTTCGTTTTAGTATGAAGACGACGGATTAGAGTTGGATTTAAGTGGAGATCTTTGTTAAGAGTTGGCTTAAAAATAAACTTTAACTCGCTGGTCGCTCAACCGAATTGACTAGTCGTTCGAGCTAGATGCTCTGTCGTTCGAGAAAAAATTATATCTCGTTCGAGCGACTGGTCAATGTTTCTTGAACGATGCTCCACCTCAAAAAAATTACATATTTCATGTTTTCCATTAGATTTTGTAAGTGTGGATTCTGCGAAAATAAGTATTCGTCCAGAACCTTTCTGCACACAAGTTTTCTAAGGTTTTACAACGTTAATGCATCCTTAGAGTTTTAAAGATCTGAGTATTCATTAATATATGTTATAGTGATCTTTGTGTCACAAATAATAGTTGTTATACACTTGAACATTACAAGCTTTGTAGTGAAGATTTGGTGGAGTCCGATTTCAACATTATAAACATTACAAGACATATCAGTGGAAACTTAGACATACATGGACGCGTGTGTTGTGGACATGCATCGTGGAAGAAGGTTACTTTTTGTGTGGATACTGTGAGAGGAGTGGTTGAATATCATAGGAGCGTCATGTCTCATGGATGGTTTGAGTCATTGAGTAAAACTACCTTTTGTACCTTTGTAAAACCATATTCTTAGTGATTGTCTTGCTTGGGCCGTCTGAGGGTTTTATCGTTGTGGTTTTCCTCATACATCCTACGTTGTGAGAATTACTTTCTTTAACGACTAGATGGATGTTTAGGATTAATCTTGATAAAATTTGGTTAAGTTAAATTTGTTCCCAACTTGGTGCGAATTATAAAATTTGAAAAGGCTTTTCATAAAAATGGAAATTTTTTTGTCATCCTTAAAACACTTTTCGAATATACAAAGGGACCATTAAGAAACATTCATGGAATTTGATCATCACACTCAAGTTTAAGACATTCTAATGAATGCATTCAAAGCTTTAAACAAGAGTTTTGATTGATATTTAAAAGTTCACCATTTAAGCTCCAGATTTAAGGGTGGAAAATTCATGTTATTCACCTAAAACTTATTTTCTAAGTAAAGTTCCGTACTGTTTTGAGGTATTCTACCATTATAACTACATGGAAAACGATTGAAGCAAAAATAACTGAATATAGTACATAAAATCGTCGAACACATGTTTCGAGTGAAAATTTTGTGTTTTGGAACATCTGTTTGAGTGAGTTTTAACTGAGGTTTTTGTGGGGTACTTATATTATAGTATCTAGGTAGTTCATTAGTGGAAAGGAAAAGGTGGATTTGAACAATTATAATAGACTTTTAAACTTCGGTTCTTGCGCCTCACATATGTGCATGATGTACAAATGTGATTCTTGATCGTTTGTTCTTAGGTGGGGGCTTATTTGGCCAGGGGGTTTCATAAATTAACAAATATTTGGTATTTGGTCATTTGTTGTGTGATAACCCACTATCCGAAATAAAGGGTGGCCAGCCCGATACCCCGATGAAACAGAAATCATAAATAGATATCATTCTCGCAATATCATACATAGTATCATGAATAATCACCCAATATTCTCGAAAACGGGTTATCAAAAAAATTTAGTTTGTAATTTAAAGAAAGCACTTTCAACAACCCATAATAGAAAAAGAGAGTGGACACTCCCACAAACATATATAATATAATCCAATAGATAAGAAAGGACGGAATAAAGCGTCGGTCGATACAATCCATACAATATACAACAAGTTTCAAGTGTTACATAATACATCATTTACACAATTACAACCATTTGGGCCACACGCCCGAGTAAAGATTGATCTTAGCAAGAAAACAATAATAGAGGCGTCTACACAAAATATCCCGTGATACCCGCAAAATGTCACGGCTCCTCAAAAGACTCAGAGAAAAGAAAGTCATTACGGGCGACCTTGCGGCGGAACACCTGAATGAATATAGAAGATACATACACAACACAAAAACGAAGAACTGGTCGGAGGCCGATTTTATATGATCACTAGATAAATGACAGGTATGACAATAATGGACAGGTAAGCGTGGATAATATTCTAGCATGGTAACATCATATAAATAACTAAGATAGTTTAAATGATTATTAAAATGAAATTCAATTATACAAAGAAATAAAAGTACTTATAAGCCTTTTTCATCTTTCATCATTTTCATTTCCGTCTTCTTTCCATTCCATATCAGGAATACAAGGATTACCATGTGCTCTTTATGGCACTTATCTCAATAGTATGCTCTTTGTGGCATATACTTTTCTCTTATGGCATTTACGTTCCATTGAGTCCAACTCGATAATTAGAATAGTTATAAGTATATATATATAACGATTCTAAGACCGCCCGTCCGGGTTTCCCCACTGTGCGCACCCCTAAATAACCATCATCTTCCAGGGCCTAACATCAGACAACCTGTGATCCTATCGAAAACGTCGGGAAGCGGCCATATGCCTGCGAGATAGTCAAGACCACACCCGAAATCTCCTACCCATCGCAGAAAATATTAAACAAGCGCTCATATGGCCTAGGACTATATCCACCCTGCATTCATTAGCTAGGGGGCTTCACCTCATGCACGGACTTCCTTTAAGATGGCATTTAGAGAGGTTTGAATCATCCATTTTATTAATTTCCATTACTTGATTTAGTAAATTATCATTTACTTTGCCCATTTTACATTTTATCAAATGCATTATGGTGTACTTCACATAATCATAATAACCTCGAAGAATATTTAAACTCCCAAGTTATCTCTCCCAAATGTCCTCGTTTGGACTTTATAATAACCCATCAAATGAGATCTAGTTCGTATTTACTCCTAAAGTCTCCAAATTCGACCTTAAAATTTCCTAGACTCTTATAGAACTACCTGATAGAAGAAATGCCTAAACATTACTTTAAATCTCCCCCCTGACAGGAACCCTAGATGAATCCCTTCGAGTCTAGGGAGTCGACCGAACTCAACTGATACTCTAAGATCCTGTATTTACTACATTCAAGAAGGTCCTTAATTACTAATCCTAAAGAAAAGGGTTAAAATTGAAAAAAATAGAAATTGAAAAAGTGCAGGGTTTTCGAATCGATTCGGCTTAGCCGAATCGATTCGGCCAGAAAATATGGGATTCTGCATAGTTGCCGAATCGATTCGGACCATCCGAATCGATTCGGTCAGGAAGATTGGTTTTCTGCATAATTTTTGAATCGATTCGGACCAAGCCGAATCAACTTGGTTCACCCAAACCTGGAAACTGTCTCGCAGCGAATCGATTCGGCCGGGCCGAATTGATTCGGTTCTGCAGAAATTCCTAATTTTGCCTATGGAGTATTCGACTCCAAATTTCCTTCCCAACTGAAATCCATTCAAACCAACTCATGTATTGTCACCAACACAATATAAATGCTATTAACTACTACCCCAACTATCAATAATCATCCAAATTATTCTTCAATGCTTCAAGACCAACAATTACACAAAAAAACCTAAACTAATTAAACCATGATCAATACATCATTATCACTACCAATCATTTAACTTAAACCGTAAATAGAAAGTAGGAAACTTGGCTCAATGTAGAAAATGCAGATTTTCTTGGTGTGGGATCAAGAATCCATCTCAAGTCTTCAATATCCTTTCTTCTCTCTACTCTTTCCCTTTCTCTCTAGCTCTCTCTAGGTTTAGGAGTGAAATTAGGGAAATTCGAAGACTTAGTAAGACTAAGTCGTGGATTTAGTCAAAATCCCAACTTAATTGATCGATATTGCGATAAAATAATACGCAATTGCATATTTAAAGCATAATCAGTAAAAAATGCCCAAAATCTCAAAACACATAATGCCACATTTTCTGACTATCTCGCACGTTCCAGATTCGACTGCGGCCTCTAAATTATCGTTTGGACATTTTATAATTCAATTTAAGTTCCAGTCTCATTATTAAGCCAAATATCATTTTAATTCATATGATAGTAATAAGCATAACATAGCAATATTCACCCATAGTTATGGTATATATGCAAACTCATAGTGAATATTAACTTTTCTTCATTAAATTAGCACTCAATTCATAATCCAGAACTTATATCTAATTACCATACCTAGTAATTAATATAAAATACGTTCTCATAAGTGAGGGTTATTACATACTCCCCCCTTATGAGGGAATTTTGTCCCCAAAATCAGGCGTACCTTATAAGAAAATATGTGGATATTTCTCCCGCATCTCGTCCTCACGCTCCCACGTTGATTCTTTCGCATTGTGGTTACTCCATTGAACTCTTACTAAGGGCACCACACGAGACCTTAACTTGCGCTCCCCACACTCAAGAATAGCAACCGGTTGTTCTTCATATGAAACATCGGGTTGTAAGTCGATATCTTCAAAAGGGATGTGCCAAAGGGCACCCTCACATCTTCTATACTTCTTCAAAGAGGAGACATGGAATACATCGTGGATTTGTTGCAAAGGCTCCGGTAAAACAAGTTGATACGCCACGGGACCAACTTTTGCAATAACTAGGAAAGGTCCAACAAAACGTGATGCAAGCTTTCCTTTCTTCCCGAAACGTTTAATGCCCTTCATTGGAGATACTCGCACCAACACTTGGTCTCCAACCTCTAACTCCATGTATCTCCTACTCACATCGACGTAGCTCTTTTGACGGTCTTGGGCTATCCGAATGCGATTTCGAATAAGTTCAATCTTTGAAGAAGTTTCCTGGATCATTTCAGGTCCAAGAAATTTGTTATCACCCACTTCCAACCAACAAGCGGGCGATCTACATGGTCGGCCATACAAAGCTTCATAAGGTGCCATTCCAATAGTAAATTGGTATGAGTTGTTATAAGAAAACTCAACCAATGGTAGGTATTGTTCCCAACCGCCCTTAAAATCAAGCATGCACATACAAAGCATATCCTCCAACATCTGGTTTACACTTTCAGTTTGACCATCTGTTTGAGGATGATAGGAAGAGCTTAACTTCAACTCGGTCCCCATGGCCTCTTGAAAACTTCGCCAAAAGTGAGATACAAATATTTTATCTCGGTCAGAAATAATATTTAAAGGTACCCCATGAAGTCTAACGATCTCCTCAATGAATAATTGGGCGTAGCGAGCGGTATCATAATTCGTACATACAGGAAAGAAGTGTGACGACTTATTCAAATGGTCGACAATCACCCAGATCGAATCATGACCTCTCTGTGATCTAGGTAAGCCCATAATGAAGTCCATCGAAATGCTTTCCCATTTCCATAATGCAATCTCCAGCAGTTGCAACAAACCTGTCGGTCGTCGGTGGTCAATCTTAACCATCTGACAAGTAGTGCATTGGGATACAAACTCCAAGATATCCCTCTTCATACCAGCTCACCAATACTGACGGCGCATATCTTGGTACATCTTGTCCCCACCTGGATGTATCGTAAACTTTGACCCGTGAGATTCTGCCATCACCGCTCGTCTCAAGTCCCCATCTTTGGGAACAATAAGTCTTCCATGGAAGCGTAGTTTACCCTCATAACCAATCGAGTACGACTCCGTTCCCTTGGACAACAGTCGGTGTATATGATCTTGACAACCTTTATCTCTTCCCTGGGCTTCCAAAATTCTCGCTATAATCATAAGAGTAACTGTCATCACGGAAATGAATGCTCTTACCCCCGCATCCTCTTGACAGAGCTCTCTCCACTTAGCTTTCCACACATTAGCTAAGTCTCCCTCGGGCTTCCTACTCAAGGCATCTGCTACTACGTTCGCCTTTCCAGGATGATAATGGATATCAAATTGGTAGTCTTTCACAAACTCCAACCAACGATGCTGACACATATTCAAGTCCTTTTGGGAAAATAAATATTGCAGCGATTTATGGTATGTGAAAAGACTAAACTTTTCCCCCAAGAGATAATGCCTCCACATCTTCAAGGAAAAAACAACTACGGCAAACTCTAAGCCATGCACCGGATAGTTCCTTTCTTGAGGATTCAACTTACGAGAAGCGTAAGCAATAGCTTGTCTTTCTTGCTAAAGAACACCTCCTAACCCTTGAAGAGATGCATCGGTGAAGACTAGGTATTCCAATCCCGGTCTTGGCAATGCAAGGACTAGAGCCGAAGTCAATCTATCTTTGAGCTCATCAAATGCAGCTTGACATGAACTGTCCCAAACAAATCTTACTCCCTTTCGGGTTAAATTCGTCAACGGGCTAGTGATTTTTGAAAACCGCTTAATAAATCGACGGTAATAACCCGCCAAGCCACGAAAACTACGAACCTCAGTAGGTGTCGTGGGCTGACCCCACTCTCTCACCGCAATTACCTTGCTAGGATCTACAGATACACCCTGTGATGACACCAAATGACCTAGAAATTGAGCTTCCTTCAACCAAAAGCCACATTTCTCAAACTTTGCATACAATTTGTGATCCCTCAATATCTGCAGGACCAACCGTAAGTGAGTAGCATGGTCAGACTCTGTCTGAGAATAGACTAGGATGTCATCGATGAATACAATAACAAACTGGTCAAAGAAATCCCGAAACACCCTATTCATAAGATCCATAAATACATCAGGAGCATTGGTTAGCCCAAAGGGCATAACCAAAAACTCATAGGATCCATAACGGGTCAGAAATGCAGTCTTGGATACATCTTGCGCCCGTATCCTCAATTGATGATACCCCATCCTCAAATCAATTTTGGAGAAGTATGATGCTCCCTTAAGTTGGTCAAACAAATCATCGATGCGAGGCAAAGGGTATTTATTTCGGATGGTTACTTTATGCAAATCCCTATAGTCCACACATAACCGGAGAGAACCATCTCTTTTCTTCACAAACAATACCGGAGCACCCCATGGCGATGTGCTACGCCTAATAAATCCCTGCTCCAATAGCTGTTGAATTTGATCTCTCAACTCCCTCATCTCCACAGGAGCCATTCGATACGGAGTTTTAGCAATCGGTCGAGTTCCCGGCATTAAATCAATCATAAACTCTATCTCCCGACTTGGAGGTAATCCCGGTATCTCCCGAAAAATATCTTCAAAATCTCTAACAATCGGAAGATAATTTAGGGAAACCACAACATCCCTAGATGCATCTTCCGCAATACAATATAAATAAGCACTCGTACTCCCTTCCATACCAGGCATAACAACCAGGAACATTTCTTGTCCCGAAACTGCAAAAACAATGCTTTTCCCATAACAATTTACTATCGCGCTGTATTTCACTAGCCAATCCATACCCAATATTACATCATACCCGACCATGTCAAGGACGAGCAATTCGGCCTCAAAACACAAGTTACCAAGATTAATCCCTACGTTTTTACAAACAAAGAAAATCAATGAACCATCACCCATAGAAGATTCAACGCTAGTGAAGGTACTTTCAGCAGATTTTATCAAACCTGTGGTCAGAGAAAAACTCCCAGAAATAAAGGAGTGTGTAGAACCCGTATCAAATAGTACTCAACCCATGTGCCCATGAATGAAAAACTTACCCTCGATCGCTGGCGGTGCCGGAGGAGCTGGAGGAAGCATAGCCTCCTGAATATGGTAAACCCGTCCATACTGCAGTTGCCCCTGCTGAGGAGGAGCAATCGGATTAGGCGCCTGGGGCGGAAACTGTACATACGGCTGTTGTGGGGCCCTAGGAAGATGCCCTCAAACCAACTGAGGACATGCCCTTTTATAATGGCCCAACTCCCCGCACTGAAAACATTTATTAGCCGCAGTCTCCTGATTCCTACCTTGATTGTTTCGAAATTTCCCCGCACCCCGACCCTGCTGGCCCCTACCTCCATTTCCACCTCTACCTCCCTGTTGTTGTTGTCTGCCTTGACCTGGCCTGTTATTATTATTATTATTATTGCCATCAGCATTAAACCCACCAAAACATTGACGCTTGGAGAAATCCCCTTACTGAGGATCCTTCTCCTTCTACTTGTTCCCTGAGGATTGGGACGAAGAAGATGTTCCCCCTCCGATCCCATTACTTCCCGGTTTCACCACTTGCCCCATTGCTGCAGCCTTCTTATTGTTTTGCACAAATAATCTATGCTCTTGACAGTGAAGTAAAGCAACATTCATCACGTCCCCAAAGGTTACCAAAGATAGATTTCCAAGCAAATGTTGTTTTATACGCCAGTGCAAACCTCCTACAAATCTGGAGATCCTCTTTGCTTCCGGAGTCACTTCATCCGGTATAAAGCTTGCTAACTGGGTAAACTCCTCTTCATATTCGACAACTGATCTCTCCCCTTATACTAAATCTTGAAGCTTCCTCTGCATCTCCCTTTGAACTTCGGGAGGGAAATACTTTCCATCAAACAAAGCCCAAAAATTGGTGATTGACATTGTATCCCTTTGTTCGGGTGTCGTTATTGACTCCCACCAGTGTAAGGCTGATCCAACAAGCTTAAAGGTAACGAGGATTTGCTTTTTCTCCTCACTACATTCCACCATCCTAAGATGGCACTGCATGTCCTTCTTCCACTGGTTTGCCTTTATAACGTCCGAACCTCCCTCAAATTCTGGGGGATGACCCTTTAGGAAAGACTCTCTTACTCATTCCCACTGAGAAGGTCCCGTAGGAACTAGTGCTTCTGGTTCCCTCGCTTGAGCTTATGGCATTTGTTCTTCCACTGCAGTCATCACTACATTAACAGCTTAGGCCATGATATTTTCCACATCAGCGGCACTGATATTCCCGGTGGCGGCGGTGGAGGACCAACCTCATCCTCGACAACCCTATTACGTCTAGCGGGACGTCCTCTCTTTGGCGGCATCTGAGATAGAGAAGAGATGGAGTTAGAATATAATATAAAACAATCTATCTAGTAGAAGATCGCATACATAAGCAACAAGACAATCCTAACATTAAGCTCTATATCAAAGAATGCTAGGGTAGAACGTGACAAGTCCGCATAGATCCTAAAGACTCTAGAACCTGATTCTCTGATACCATCTCTGACAACCCGCTATCCGAAATAAAGGGTGGCCAGCCCGATACCCCGATGAAATAGGAATCATGGATAGATATCATTCTCAGCAACACAATATCATACAGAGTATCAGGAATAATCACCCAATATTCCCGAAAATGGGTTATCAAAAAAATTTAGTTTGTAATTTAAAGAAAACACTTTCAACAACCCATAATGTAAAAAGAGGGTGGAAACTCCCACAAACATATATAATATAATACAATAGATAAGAAAGGACCGAACAAAAAGCGTCGGTCGATACAATCCATACAATATACAACAAGTTTCAAGTGTTACATAATACATCATTTTTACAATTACAACCATTTGGGCCACACGCCCGAATAAAGATTGATCTTAGCTAGAAAACAATAATAGAGGTGTCTACACAAAATATCCCGTGATACCCGCAAAATGTCACGGCTCCTCAAAAGACTCAGAGAAAAGAAAGTCATTACGGGCAACCTTACGGCAGAACACCTGAACGAATATAGAAGATACATACACAACACGAAAATGAAGAACCGGTCAGAGGCCGGTTTTATATGATCACTAGATAAATGACAGGTATGACAATAATGGACAGGTAAGCATGGATTATATTCTAGCATGGTAACATCATATAAAGAACTAAGATAGTTTAAATGATTATTAAAATGAAATAATAAAAGTACTTATAAGCCTTTTTCATCTTTCATGTTTCATCATTTTCATTTCCGTCTTCTTTCCATTCCTTATCAGGAATACAAGGATTACCATGTGCTCTTTATGGCACTTATCTCAATAGTATGCTCTTTGTGGCATATGCTTTGCTATTTATGGCATTTATGTTCCATCGAGTCCAACTCGATAATTAGAATAGTTAAAAGTATATATATATATATAACGATTCTAAGACCGCCCGTCTGGGTTTCCACACTGTGCGCGCCCCTAAATAACCATCATCTTCCATGGCCTAACATCAGACAACCTCAGATCCTATCAAAAACGTCGGGAAGCGGCCATATGCCTACGGGATAGTCAAGACCACACCCGGAATCTCCTACCCATCGCATAAAATATAAAACAAGCGCTCATATGGCCTAGGACTATATCCACCCTGCATTCATTAGCCAGGGGGCTTCACCTCACGCACGGACTTCCCTTAAGATGGCATTTAGAGAGGTGTGTACCATCCATTTTATTAATTTCCATTACTTGATTTAGTAAATTATCATTCACTTTGCCCATTTTACATTTGATCAAATGCATTATGGTGTACTTCACATCATCATAATAACCTCGAAGAATATTTAAACTCCCAAGTTATCTGTCCCAAATGTCCTTGTTTGGACTTCATAATAACCCATCAAATGAGATCTAGTTCGCATTTACTCCTCAAGTCTACAAATTCGACCTTGAGATTTCCTAGACTCTTATAGAACTACCTGACATAAGAAATGCCTAAACATTACTTTAAATCTCCCCCCCACCCTAACAGGAACCCTAGATGAGTCCTTTTGAGTATAGGGAGTCGACCGAACTCAACTGATACTTTAAGATCCTGTATTTCCTTCATTCAAGAAGGTCCTTAATTACTAATCCTAAAGAAAAGGGCTAAAATTAAAAAAGAGGAGAAATTGAAAAAGTGCAGGGTTTTTGAATCGATTCGGCCAGAAAATATGGGATTCTACATAGTTGACGAATCGATTCGAACCATCCGAATCGATTCGGTCAGGAAGATTGGGTTTCTTCATAATTGTCAAATCGATTCGGACCAAGCTGAATCGATTCAGTTCACCCAAACCTGGAAACTATCTCGCAGCGAATCGTTTCGGCCGGGCCGAATCGATTCAGTTCTGCAAAAATTCCTAATTTTGCCTATGGAGTCTTGGACTCCAAATTTCCTTCCTAACTCAAATCCATTCAAACCAACTCATGTATTGTCACCAACACAACATAAATGCTATTAACTACTACCCCAACTATCAATAATCATCCAAGTTATTCTTCAATGCTTCAAGACCAACAATTACATAAAAAACCCTAAACTAATCAAACCATGATCAATACATCATTATCACTACCAATCATTTAACTTAAACCATAAATAGCAAGTAGGAAACTTGCCTGAATGTAGAAAATGCATATTTTCTTGGTGTGGGATCAAGAATCCTTCTCAAGTCTTCAATATCCTTTCTTCTCTCTACTCTTTCTCTTTATCTCTAGCTCTCTCTAGGTTTTGGAGTGAAATTAGGGAAATTAGAAGACTTAGTAAGACTAAGTCGTGGATTTAGTCAAAATCCCAACTTAATTGATCGATATTGCGATAAAATAATACGCAATTGCATATTTAAGGCATAATCAGTCAAAAATGCCCAAAATCTCAAAACACATAATGGCACAATTTCTGACTATCTCGCACGTTGCGGAATCAACTGCGGCCTCTAAATTATCATTTGGACATTTTATAATTCAATTTAAGTTTCGGTCTCATTATTAAGACAAATATCATTTTAATTCATATGATATTAATAAGCATAACATAGCAATATTCACCCATAGTTATGGTATATATGCAAACTCATAGTGAATATTAACTTTTCTTCATTAAATTAGCACTCAATTCATAATCCAAAACTTATATCTAATTACCATACCTAGTAATTAATTTAAAATGCCTTCTCATAAGCGAGGGTTATTACATGTTGGTCTTATACGCACACTTATAGCCTTAAAAGTTTATTTCTCATAAATTATAGGGCCACTTTTGTAATTGTAGAAAGTTTCAAGGGCTGAAATTTTGATTTTATGTTATTTGAAGTCTAGAGGATTAGTTTGATTTAAAGTTGAGGTTTAGGAGTGAAATATAAATCAAGTTATGTTACTTTGAAGTTTTTAGGGGATATTTTATAATTATTAAAACTTAAGGGTGTCTTAGTCTATTCCGTAAAGTTGTAGGACAATAAGTATAGTTTCTTTCTCCTTTGAAGACTTTTGAATTTGAATACTTTATATGGTTTAAAACGGTGACCATAGGTGTTTAGGGTCGGTTTTAAAAATACCGATTATTACAGTCTACCTACCATAAAAGAAATTTTCCTCAAATTTACCTCGAAATTTGTCGAGGTATTGATCTTTCATCGCTTGTTCTAGTTCCCATGTAACTTCTTGCTGATTTTGATTTTCCCAAAGTACTTTAATTGGGGGATGTTCCTTATTTTCAAGGTACTTCACTTGGCAATCCAGAATTTGGATAGGGTGTACTTCAATTTTATGGGTTGGTTCAACAAAAATGTCTTGCCATGTAACGATGTGAGATGGATAGAAAATATAAGGTGTAACTGAGACACACGAAATTGATTGTGAATATGGCATAATTCTAGAGGTAATTCTAACGGGTAGGCTACAAGCCAATTCATTTATAAATTGTGAAATGTCCAATATATTTGGGAGCTAATTTTCCTTTCTTTCCAAAGGGTGAAATTCATTTTATTGGAGAAACATTCAAAATATACTTGGTCATTAACTTGAAATTCTAAGGTTTTTAGACGTTGGTCTGCATAGATTTTCTATCGATCCTGGGCTGTCTTAACTCTTTCTCAAATTTGTTTTATTCTTTTAGTGGTTTCTAGATTATTTTAGGACCAAATTGTTTACTATTTCCGAATTATATCCAACATAAAGCTGATCTACAGGGTATTTTCTATAAAGCTTCAAATGGAGCACCTTTAATACTAGCTCGATAACTATTGTTATGTGGAAATTTGACAAGGGGCAAATACACATTCTAATTGTCATACATATCTAATGTATAAGCACATAGCATATCCTCTAAAGTTTGTATTGTACGGTCTAATTATCCATCCGATTGTGTGTGGATTGCAGTACTTAAATGAAGTATAGAATCCATTATAGTTTGCATTGCTTGCCAAAACATTCCTTCAAATGGGAGTCTCTGTCTTATACGATGGATAAAGGAATTGCATGTAATCGAACAATTTCTCAAATGTAGTGCTTGCTAAGATTTTGGAATGAGTCAGTGGTCTTCAATGGTAGAAAATGACCAGATTTAGTGAGTCGGTCTACTATTACCCAAATGAAATTATATCCTTGGGATGTATAGGGTAGTCCACTGACAAAGTCCGTGGTAATATGACCCCATTTCAACTTCGAAATTGGTATGGGTTGGAGGAGTCCACCAAGATGTTGGTGTTCCATCTTTACTTGTTGACAAGTAAGACATTTCTATATGAAATTCTCGATATGATTTTTCGTATTTGGCCACAAGTATTGCTTCTTCAAAGCATGATACATTTTTGAACTTACATAGTGATTCATAAATTTCAAACGACGGGCTTCTTGCAATATTTCCTCTCGAAGAGATGCATCATAATGTACATATAATCTATTTCTAAATCATAAACATGTTTCCTGATCGTATGAGAAGTCAAATTTTTTTAAGAGGTTTATACAAAAGAGTCTTGGGTTTGCTAAACTAAGATTTTCTCTCTCAACTCAGGATAAGTAATAATGTTAAAGAATTTCATGAAAGGGGATATCAACACTAGATTATTTTTCCCTGTGGTAGCAGTAATATCATAAGAAATTAAAGTGTGGAGTCTTCCAACTGGATATCAACTTAAAGCATCGGCTACCACACTACCTTTGCCTAAATGATAATTTAATTTAAATATGTAATCATCCAAAAATTCCAGCCAGTGTCATTGTCCTAAATTCAAGTCCTTCTGGGTAAAAATTTATTTTTAACTTCTATGATCAGAAAAGACTTGGAAATTTAGACCATCAACGTAACAACGCCAAATTGTTAATGCCAAAACTACAACGGCTAATTCCAGATCATGGACAGGATAATTACATTCATGAGTTTTAAGTTGTCGTGGCCCATACTCTATAACTTTCTCATTCTGCTTTAACACACATCCGAACCCTTGTAATGATATGTCGGTACATACACTGTAGCTTACGTCACTAGAAGGAATAGTGAGGATAAGGGTAGTGGTTAATTTATCCTTCAACACTTAGAATAATTGATTACATTCATCAGCCCATATAAATGGAACTTCTTTCATTATTATCTTTAAAGAGGGAAGAGCAATGTGAGAAAATCGTTTTAAAAAAAGACTGTAATATCCATCTAATAATAGAAAACTTTTTATTTCAGTAATATTGGTAGGATTTTTCCATTTAAAAATGGATGAAATTTTTGCTGGATTGACTCGGATTCCATTTTTCGATATAAAATCTCCAAAAATTTTATTTCCTTCATTGAAAAATTACATTTGCTCTTTTTAGTGTATAACCAATCATTTCTAAGAGTACTTAAAATCGTGTCTCGGTGTGGTGCATGTTTATGAGAATAAATAAGAATATCATCAATAAAATGATAATGAATTAGTCAAGAAAAGCCCTAAAGATTCTATGCATTAGATCTATAAAAGCTGCGGGTACTTTTGTTAATCTAAATGACATCACGGTAAAAATGTCCACACCGGGTTTGAAAAGAAGTTTTCGGAATACCTTCTTCTCTAACACGTAGTTGATGATTATCAGATCATAAATATATTTTACGAAAGACCTTTGCTCCTGGAAGTTGATCAAAGGATACTTATTCTTAATAGTTACTGAGTTCAATTTACGATAGTGCATGCATAACCTATATCTTCCATCACGTGTCATGAAAAATAATACCAGAGCTCGCCAAGGAGCTGAGCTTTGTAGAATAAAACCTTTTTTCAAAAGGTTATCTAACTGAGTACGGAAATCTCAAAATTCTAAAGGAGCTATTAGATACGGAGGCATTGAAATAGGAAGTGTATTAGGATAAAGATTGATACTAAACTAGATTTCTCTAGAAGGGTTAATCCGTGTAATTTTTCGATAAAAACATCATCAAAATGATCCAATAGAATTTGAACTAAAGAAGAGATTTGGATTTGGAAACTTGAGGGTTCAAATGGACCTGATCCTTGAAATGCAAAAAAACATTTATCATCATGTCAAAAATAATTTTTCTTAGCATGACAATCGATATAAGCATGATGTCTTGACCAAACATCCATTACGATAAGAATATCAAAACCATAAATATCTAAATTATCAAATTAACAAGGAATGTTCCTACACCAAGATGCATTTTATAATTTTTATAACCTTGCTTTGGTGTATTGATTTCACCTGTTGGTAATTCAATATCCAATGGGGAATTTAAAGATGTAGGTAAAAATTGCAATAATTTAGCTATTCTAAGGCTAATAAAAGAATGTTTTGCACATGAATCAAACATAATATATACATGAAAATGGTATAAAAGTATCAAAGCTTCTATCACGTCATGGGAATTTCGTGTAGTCATTATGTCATAATTCTTTCCATGACTCGGGATTGGCACAATTCCTTTAGCAAAATTTGTCTTCGGTTGATTTTGAATAGGATGGGATTTTGGATTTTATGAGGGTTTGCTTATCTAATGACGAATTGGAAAGTATTTTAAATTAGAACATTTTGGTCGGATATGTCCTACTTCAAGACACTCATGAGAACGAATTGTTGAATGTGTTATGTTATGACGAATCTAGGAATAATCTTGTCCAGTTGAGTTTGAATAAGGGTGAGGTTATGAATGAATTGGTGTTCTAATAACATGATCATTTCTTTTAATAGTGGGAGAATATCGTATTATGGCAGAAAAATTACATTTCACAATTGCTGAAACATTGATATGTTGAGAATACTCACAGATTTGTAAAGGAGTGATCGAAATCTTAACTCTTGGATTTAATCCTCTTTCAAATTGCTTGCACTTGTTTATCTCAGTACCTATATACTCAAGGGAATAACGAGACAATTCGGTAAATTTAGCCTCGTATTGGGATACCGATAGATTATCTTGTTTCAATTTTAAGAAAGCTATAGTTCGTCGATCTCGCTCAGCCTCGAGAAAATACTTTTTGAAGGAAAAGTACTCAAATTACTCCAAAGTAAAATGAACAACATTTTAGTGATATGATTTCACTTGCCACAAAAAATCAGCTTCACCTTTAAACATATAGGTTGCTATAGTTATTAGAAGATTAGTAGTTATACCTACTCCATTAAGAATTTTCACAATATGATGCATCCACTTCTCAGCTTCACTGGCACCTGGATTTCGAAGAAAATACGAAGGTCGTTCTCTCAAGAATTCTTAATGGAATTCATCCTCCGAATTTCTTCTGAAATTTCCTCTCAAGTAGAATGATTATTTTTTTATTATCAGGTTAAATAAGTAAGTTCCTGAAGACATCACATGATTCCTTCAGTCTGAGTCTTTTTAGTTTGAGTTCTAGCGGAGGGAGTTCGTGTACTAACCATCCTAAATAAAATACAACAACTTTAATAAGAATCATAAACAAATATATGACACAAGCCTATTATGTTATACATGATAAGTTATATGATAGATCGGAGTAATATATTACAAACTATTACTACATTAATGCAACTATAGAACCTAGTTAACGTCCTAAAATTTAGTATAGCAAACTCTTTATAATACATTATTATTCTATCTACATTTGGAGACAAATTTTAATTTGGATTGTTAGGTAGGAACAACGGCTTCGTCAGTAGAACTGAATTTTGGACTTCATAAATAATCTCCCTAATACTAAGAACCATTAGTTGAGTCATAAATAGTACCAGGAGAGTTGTCACCATGTACTTCACCATTAGATGTGGCAATTGGGTACATAGGTGGAGTCGACAGATTATCTCCAAGTACAAGATTTATGCCTTTTTGAAATCTTACTTGATCATTGAGATAATCATCAACCTTACTTATAAATTGCATATCTATTTGTCGACACTAATATTTTAACAGCATTACTCGCGTCTGCCAAGTCCTCCTCGACTCCAAGAATCATCTCTCCTAATGTTGCTAATTCCTCCTCTCGAACTCTTTTTTTTTTTGCCATTGTTTGTCTTAATATATACATTGAATAAAAACGTGTCCCATGTATCCATGCTACAAAATGGAGTTACCATGTAATAATAGTAATAGAAGGAGTTATGATCAAGATAGAATAACTAAGATCTTATTTCTTTTGCCGTATAGAATGCTAACCCAACCATATTTTTAAATTTAAGACATGCTCTGATACTAACTTGTCACACCCTACTTTTTGGTATGAATGAACAAGAAATACACAGAAAGCAATGAATTATAGTTAAGGAGGAATAACATAGCTGTATTCACTATTAAAGTAGTTTGCATATGGTAGTACTACTGCAGGGGTGTGTTACATTTTATTAATACAAACTGTAATGTATAAAATCGAAAAGAGCCACTCCTTTCTCCCATATGGCTTATTATCTTCCCACACAGTCATATACGCAAACGTGTGACTGATATATTCCTCTAATAGGGAAGAGATATTATCTTTTTTCTCCAGGTTCATTATGGAGGAAAAAGGAATTAACACAAATATGCTAAGCAGGTTCTTCCAGTTCTATAAGAAAGATACATCTAGACGAGAGTTGGAACACGTATAGAATTAATGTTTAGCAGCGTTAAAGAACTAAAACTAATAATCCCATAGTTATCAGTTTATAAAGAACATTAAAGTTCTAGAACTAATAATCCTATACTTACCAGTTCATTTAGAAAACCAGTTCATTTTGAATTAAAGTGGCACTCATATGTATGTATCAATAATTAAGGCTATTAAACATCGGAGACGATTAGGAGAAGTAAAACCTTTCGTGAGATAACACAAGAGTCTACTTACTAGTTAATACTAATTCTTATAATATAAATATTTGCACAAAAGTGCATGGGAAAACTGAATCAGTAAGGAACGTGCTATCAATTATTAGGCGAGGAGGGTTAAATTGATCCATAGTCAAATTCAAATACCAATAATCAAATTCAATTCCTGATGATATATAAAAAAATATGTAGGACGGAAGTATAATAACATGCACATAGTAAGAATAAATAGTTTTTATCACTTAGTGATTTCAATAGTAGTATACCGAATAGGTAAAGTTTATTAGTGAAAAGTTACGAAAAACCTACTTGCTCGTTATATCGGTCGACTTTATATATCTTAAGAGGATATCGAGAGGAGATGGTACTTGATTTTCTATATACAATGTTTGGATATGTAAGTATTTGGGATTCGGTCAGTCAATTTATAAAAAGACTACATCTTTTAAAGTTTTGAGGGTCTAATTATAAACATTTTTGGAAATTAAAATAGGGGACCTATGTTCGTTTTTGTACTTTGGGGCACGAGACTTTTTGTCTTAAAATATTTTGAAGTGTTCATCGAAAAATCTTGGGGATTAAATTCGTAAGTTGAAAAAATCATGAGTGGTCAATTTGTAATTTTGGAAAAATATTCTTAAGTTAAAACCTTATATTTTTGTAATCTACGCTAGGTTAATCCAATCATGGATTTACCTTATATCATTTTGACTAGAAAAATAAAATATATATTGTGGTGGCAATTAAGTTCAACACAAATTAACAAGAAAAGGCAATCACCACAATAAATAAAGAATGCAAGGAATGTCAATCACACAACACAGTATTTTACGTGGTTCAACAAGAATGCTTATGTCCACGGTGGTGCTCTCAATATTATTTCTCTATACTCCTGGGAGTGTTTTACAGGAAATACAATGCGTGCCTTTTTCGCCAGGCTTAGAGTTTGTTATATACATGTTTGTTTTCGGGGAGTGGGGGTGTTGGACTCCCCCGCGTCAGTCCATGAATCCCTAGAATATCTCCTCACAAGATTTTAGGAAGTCAACTAAGTCATAACTAAATAAAGTTGAGATGTGAGGCTATTCTATTTTGGGCCATTTTCATTGGGCTACTCATCTTGGGTCAGAATGATAAATCATGGTGCCCAAAATTGCCCCAAAAGTTGTCGGGCCACAATTCAGGCTCAATCATTTTAAATGATTTGTTATAATGGCATTTCTGTAAATTGTGCAACACTTTTCAAGGTTGAAGAACCTCTTCTGAACTGATTTAGGCGGCAGTCTACTATTTTCGATGCGATATGATTAGAAACGTTTAAAAATCCTTCGGGGAAGTGTTTTCTTGTTGACATTTCATGTTACCCCAAATTCTTTAACCTTATCCAAGCTTCTGATGTCCCTCTTTTCATTCCCAGATCTTTGTGTTCCAATTTTGATCTTCTTCGTCGTCTTTGCTTGTGACCTTGCATCGTCCCATGCTAAGTTTTTACTTCGCATGTCCCACTTGTCTTTCCCTCTGCTTTTTTTATTGAAATTTCTTCGCATTTATAGTTACGGTTTTTAAATGGCAAAAATTGGCAATAGATCAGTATCTCAATGTAGGAAGTTTTATAATATTTCGGATTGGGTAGACAACGAGTGTGCCCCTGTCCCTCGTAATGTTAAAGAGGTTGAGGATACCCATTAACTTCACGTTCTCTTGTTGTCCAAGGGGGATTACTTTCCCTACAAGCAATTTGTTTTTTCACTTTTTTGGTTATTTCAATATTGTCCCTACATAGTGTTCACCCAATATTTGGAAGATCGTTAATGGTGTACATAGAATAAATCATCTCTATGGCACCAATTTAGGGCTTCCCGAGATCTTCTTTTATTACTTATTCTCGCAAACATGTTCTGGTTTTCTTTACCTCAAGGTCAGGAGTCCTGATAGGGTGTTGGTAGTAAATTGTAACACCCCGCTTAAAATAATAACGGGTGGCCATCCCTATAATACATGAAATCAGGAGTTTCAGATGGCTCAGTCTCAACATCAACTGTCCGTACTACATATTATACGACTAACTACCCGATATCATATAAGCAAGATGTTATAATTAAATAAATTATGCAACATACAACTAACCAACACTAAGCTAATAACAAAGAAAAGGAAGATGCATACTAGAATTTTGATAAATGAAATGAATAACTACAAATGAATATTCCATAAGGAGATAAACCCAAATAAGTTGTCGGGTCACAGCCAATACAATGACTGAAATGAAATAAATATACACATATATAAATATCCCTTGGGTAAACACCCGATATACAACATGAATCCTACCTAGATTTTTAAAGAAGTAGGAAGCGACTACAATCTACATCTCGCAACAGTCCGCACCTGTCACGGGTCCCAAGACTCTGGATAGAAGGTCATACGAAATCCATGCGGTAGGACACCTGTCATAATATATATATACAGGCAGGAGAGAAAAGTAAACGGGTTAGAGCCCGAGTGTGAAAAATATTTAGCAAGTGTGTTAACCGTGAATAATAAATATCGGTGCACTTATTTCATAATTAAAGTGGAATCGCATTCTCGTGAAACCCCAACTCACCTCTCATATAACGGCATGCACCTATTCGCGTCCTCTAATATTAGTTAAATTACCCCAATTATAAAGATAACCTAACTTACCATAGGCTCAGCCTATACCCACGAGATATGCCTTACTATCATAATCCTATAACAAAAACTTCTTAAACACACTATAAATTAATTATTTTCAAACATATATATGCCATATTAGGATGAATGGATTCCGGTTTATAATTCAATCTATTATAGTTCTTAACAAGTTACCCATATACATTTGGGTTGAATCATATGATCAAATTTCTAAATAATAGGCATACAAGATTGTTATTGACCAAACTTCTCTCCGATCTCCACGTTGAGCTACGTTTCATGCGTGGGGTGTCTCGCAAAGCAAAATCCAAACAAGGAACCACCCCGTTCCACTACTCCTTGTCAATGTCGATCATGGAGATCAATTATTCCATACCAAATTCTTGACAAAACTTTTCTCTAATCTCAACATTGCACTGCATTTCGTGCGTGGGGTGTCTCGCAAAGCGAAATCAAAATAAGGAACCACCCCGTTACACTACTTCTTGACAATGTAGATCCTAGAGATCCATTATGTCATACATACGATACTACAAAATATAGATTACCATATAAGAACAACTCAAAGTCTCCAATTAATATCATTGGGATGATGTAACCGAAATATTCCTTAAATGCGATACATCAACCCCCAAAAATCTAGTACACCATCATCATCCAAGATGTACTCCACAAAGATTCCATATCCTTTCATCTGTAGGATATATAAATATATATATAGGCATTTATTCTAACTGCATATATATATATATACCAATCATCCATACCCATGACCAAGTGTACATATCATATCTGATGTACAATGGACATCCACATAATACACCCCGCTATTTATATCGCCAATAAAACTGCACCATGCTATCATCTTCCCAGTGCCCGACTCACGTAGCAACTGGGTACCACCATGGTGGGGCTCAACGACACCCATCTCGTGGTAAACTCACACACATGATGTCCCGGGAAGTGGTCATAGCTCCTAACCGGCAATGAGACGAAACATACCCCCCACATCTCATCCCAAAATATAGATCATATAATAACACACTGGATGACTATGACCTGGGGAATATCCACACCCTGCCCTTTGAGCCAGGATGCTCACCCTCTTCACGAAAACTTCCCAATGATAGCATGAGCGGGGTATGCTTAACCACATAAGTACGTAAATTGTTTACATGCACAATGTACATACATCCATATGATCCCATCATATGATCAAACATTAAACCATCATATACGGTTTAAACATCCGTACCATGTATGTCCACTACATAAATATATCCATATATTCATATCTATATAGATATATATACATATTTTCACATATCTTTATATCTATATATACAAACTAATTTTTGTTCGTATGTATAAGATATCTAAACTCGGCTATAAGTATACATATTCCTCAATATACAAGCCGTCACCACAAACTCATTTAATTTACCTCTATATGTGAATACAATCCCTCACATGAAACATATTCAATCATTTTTTCTATGATGAATAGTCTCCCAAAATCATATGTATATATCCAACATTAGGGTTATCACCCAAAAGTTTAATGTAAGTGTAACAATTATTGTACATTCCATCAATTTCTGAAAGTACATCAACCCACGATACTTATCTCGATCATAGGTAATTACATAATTAATAATCGATGAGCCTCAAGCTCAATCATAAATTCATTTCTTGGTCCCATTACTTGTTGGAATCCTCAATATTAATCACCCATGGATATACAACGACTATCCCTAATAGATTTACAACCCACCCTACCCTAGTTGATAGCCTAATCACATGATTCTCAAAATCCCATTCAAGGTTTAATAGCTCTAATGAACCCTAAATCTCCTTACATTCATAATTTATTCCTTAAGTCTTTCCTCCCCAAGGATACACGACATCATTCCCTCGCCGGTCCTCAATGATATCCATTATTAATGCACATCTATTCAAAAGGGACTACCCCTATACCATTTATAACCATTTCATGATAATTCACCTCTATCATAATAAAATAATCCGCCAATCACTTCAATCCCATATTCCTTTCATTACTAAAAGAGGCATCCCATCCTCCTAAATCAATTTAACATAGACCCGCAATCACCTATTCTACCTAGGGCCCTGTTCCTTAATCCTAATATTATACCCCTCCTAAATAAGCTCATTAAGAAATCCCCTAAGAATAAAACTCCAAAAGAAAAGGGGTAAAAGAATTTCCCATTCTTAGGCTAAAAACAGGGGACTGGTCGATCGATCCCAGACCCCCAGTCCATCGCGGGTCCAAATTTTACCTACGAAGAAATGCAGTAGGCTTTTCCCTTAAGGCGAGGTAAACCGGTCCCCAGACCGCGATCGATCGGCGATACCAGATATCCTGGCCAATTTCCATTTCTCAACAAAACCCACAAATTTAAAACCCTAAAACTTCCATTCTAACCTCTAAATCTTTATCACAACATGATTCTAAGCCAATAAATCAACCCAAAGTTGATCCCAACCATTTCTACTCCATTAAACCCAATTTTAAGCATTCATTTCATGATTAAACCCAAAATCTAGGTTTTGATGTTTATACCCAAAAATCCATTTCTTTAACCCACAAATTATGAAATAAAATACACAAATGACTTATTTAGCAAGATTAAACACTTGCCTCAAATTTGTAGAGGTTGGATCGTCCTCGATGTCGCGTCTGGGCCGAAAATCTCCAAGCTTTCTTCCTCTCTCTCTTCCTTTCTTCTTCTTCCTCTTTTTTTTTTTCTCTCTAGGGCTTTTTCTCTCTTTCTCTCAAATGAGAAGGCTTGATCCGTAAGCCTTTAAATCCCTTAAAACAATAAACCCAATTTTAAATGTTAATATACACTTTAAATGACTCGTTTATTCTAATTCGAGTCAAACTGACTTAAAAATAATCCGGAATCGAAATAAAACCCAATGATAGTCATTTTGACTATCTTGACCCTTATGGGATCGATGGTACCCTCAAAATCATCATCCGAAATACTTTTAAATATTCTATATTTTTGGGCCTCAATTCCTAAATTTTAAAATTCTCCAATTTAATTAAATTTTATTTTCCCAAAAAATTAATTTCTCAGTCTCCAAAGTCACGAGTTGTTATATAAATCCAGCTGATTTCCACAAGGATTATTGGAATGAGGGTTTTCTTGCCAGAAATTGGCAAGTTCCTCCCCATACTGAGGGGTCGAGGTCTGGCAGATTTGTGGTCCCCTTCTATGGGGAGGAGTACATATGTAGACTCAGTCTTTGCTTTGCTCATCAATCCTTTATTAATGTAAAATTTCTCTGATATTTTTCTCTCTTCCTTTTCAACGAGGATAAAGAACTTGGAACCTGGTCTTAGCGAGCTTCGAGCTGCTGAGTTGCTCAAATCTTGGAATATCAAGGAGCCATTGCCTGACGGTGAGCACCATCGATCAACAGCTTTTCTCTTGGAACACAAGAATGTTGGATCTATCTTTATTTCTCGTCCTATGGATGGTATTCCTGAGATAGACATTACTGAAGAAGTTGCTACAGATCCCATCCAGTTGGACGAGGAAGAGAGTAACTCCGGTGAGGATAGTGAGGGTGATAACAGGGGCAGTGTTGAAGGTGGTTCTAGTGAAGAGATATCTAGTGGTGAAGTATCTTCCAGCTCAAAAGAGGTTTTTGAGGCTCGATAGTCTTCTAGTGAATCCAGTAGTTCCAGCGAGGAGGATATGGCTCCTCTTAGGAGGAATCTGAACCGAGATGATGGTGATGATGATGATGTGCTTCTTTCATAGTGGTCGAAGAAGAAAAAGTCTGGTAGTGGGGATGTTTCCACTATTTCTCAACCTTCTATCAATAAGCAGAAGAAGAAGAGGAGGGAGGAAGAGTAGTTGAGATAGGGAGAAAGAAGGAATAAGAAAAGAAGAGGGTGGAGGAGAGAAGGAGAGCTGAGAGGGAGAAAAAGGAGAGGGAATAGGAGAGAAGGATAAAAGAGATGAGGACAAAGGAAGGTCAACCCCTGGTGCCTGTGTCTTCTTTGCCTGAGGGGGCCTCTATTGTCCTCTCTCCTCAATTAGCTCTCGCATTGCTCGAGAGAGCAATTTTACCCGCTGATCAACAAAAGGCCATGGGGACCGACCAGTTAGATCTGCAGGGGAGTTAGAGGCTGGCCTTGGTAAGTCTCCTTCCATTATTCTATGCTTGTACTATTATGTTTGATGATTCCTTTTAATGCTTTCTCTTTTTTACAATCCGTGACCAAATTCTCCATCATCTATCGTACTCACAATGAGCTGGTTAAGAGGAATGCTGACTTGGAGAAGAAGAATGCCGAGTTGAAGGGGAAGAGTGTTGAGATGGAGGCCAGTTTGAAGACTGCCAATAATGCTTAGAGGTCTTTCGATCTCTCCCTCACTAAATCTAATCGGGTTAAGGAGGCGACGATCAAAGAGCTCAATGAGTTACGACTGTCCTACGACTTGGTCTGCACGAGTAAGTTAGATGTGGTGGAGGAGAATAGGTAACTGGCAGAGAAGGTGAAAGAGGTGGAGGAGAGCTCGTATAATATCGGGTGGGCTACTGCTTATGAAGATGCTGAGGTCCAGATAGGCTATATCAACAGACTCAACTTTAAGAAGGGCTGGAACAAGGCTCTTTCGGCGACTAGAGTTGACATCGACTCTCCATTATTTGACAAGCATGATGGAAACCCGTAGCCCATTGTGGATGAGGCACCTGCCTCGACAATTGACGGTGATGATCCTGCTTCTGAGATCGTTCCTTCTAGTACTTTTTCTATCTAGGGAACAACAGTTTTCCCATCAGAGGGAGGTTCTCCTGCCGCTGCAGACAAGAAAAAAACTAGCGTCCTTTGAATAAACTGAGGTTCCCAGCTAGCCTGTTCTGAGGACTCCTTTTTTATTTTTGCTTTGTTTGTAGTGTTCTTTTGATTACCGATGTACTTGGACTGCTTTGTTTTAATGAAATGAAACACTTTCCTTTCATCATACTAATTGTTCTGCTGTTCGCTTCTTTTTATGGATTGTAGTTGATCGATGTAGATGAGTATATACCTGATACCTATTAACTAGGAAGGATCCTCGATCCTAATGCAAACAATCAAGTTCACCAAGCCTTTGTAAGGATTTATAAGTCTTTTAGGTCGAGGAATAAGAGTTACAAAGACCAGTCCATGATCGTTGCAAAACTGAAGGATAGACTTCAGGAGATGGAAGATGTTAGTGCTTCTGTTCAAGAAGAAGTGAACCTTCTGATGGCTAAACTTCTGGATGCTTCCGAGGTCAATCAATTCAGAGAAGTTCTTCAATAGGAGAACTAAATCTGAGGAGGGATGTGTCGCGACTCAACGAGCATTGCACCTCAAGTTTTAAGGGGATCCTCTTCCTTAGTTGGTATGTGACATGGAACAGATAATATAGGTGCAACTAGGGAGGCCGATGAGCTTCGAGATGATGTTCAACGAGCATATGTGATAACTGCTGGGATTCAAAGAGATGTTATGCTACTAAGGCATCTGTTCAAGAAAGGTCCTCGGTGAGTGTGGGTTGATGGCTATGACCAGGACTAGACTGATGCTCCGATGATGTTAGTAGAGGTCGAGGAACTATCCTTCATTAGGGGATGGTTGAGTGATCTTAGGCAGCTGAAGGTCCCTAGGAACTCAGTGCTCTGGTATCATCACAAGATCTCTCCTTCAACTTTGATGCATATTCCTCTCAGGAGGGACGACCAATGGGTACCTATAGATGCTATCGCCAGGCAGCTATTGGAGCCAGATGTGAATGAAGCTGAAGAAGAATTAACTCCTCATTTGGACGATGATTGAAGAGCACAAGTGGCGGATTATCTTGCTTAGAGACCTAATCTTCATTAAAACTTATTTAATTCATTGTAACTCTTTCTAAATGTAATGAAGTAATAAAGTATTTATATTTTGGGCAATTCATCGACTAAACATGTGTTGTGTATTTTCTACTTCATTTATTTTTTATTTGGTCATTTTGGGCTTTTTCGTAGAAGACTAGATTTGATGCGGGTAGAGTTGCTCTGTTGTGTGAGTGTCCTCCCAGTCCAGTATGCTCATGAGATACCATTCTTCCCCACTTTACCTTTTAGGTCATGTCTTCACACTCCCTTAGGCCCAAGTGTGGCAATGGCGAGGACACACCTGGTGTTTTATGTTTCATCCGATCAGGTTTTCTGAGCCAAACATTGTTTGATGACAAATTCGATTTGGACGAATTGCCTAAGGGTCCCCTGTATGGCTTTCTATATTTCCCGGGGGAATGCTATGAGCTTGTTCGTGTTTTATAAGGAAAACCTGAGGAGTTTAACTCCCTACTTTTATTCATTCAGTAATTAATAATGTGCCTATCACTTGGAAAAGATGTGCAATATATAACGCTCATAATACAAGACTGAATCTTCACAGAATGCCTATTACCAAACAATATTTTATTCATTAGAAACAATAAAAAATGAGTTATCAATTACAATAAAAGAACAATGAAGAAAAACTAAAAATAGAATTTTTGCAGGTTGGCTGCGTTCCAAGCTCGGGGTATCTCTCTACCCTCCTGTATTTCTAAGTGATAGTCCCCCTCGTTTGTCGTCACTTTGAATGGTCACTCCCAATTTGGAACAGCTTGCCATCTGATGGTTTTACTGTGCTTCCCAGGACTTTCCTTATGACGTAGTCCCCAACCTGGAATGCCCTTGGACTGACCTTCTTGTTATAGTACTTAAAGAGTTGTTATTGAAAGTTCGTTAGTCTAATGAGGGCTAGTTCAATGCGTTCACCAGGTAGGTCGAGTTTAATGAGTAATGTTACATCATTCTGGCCCTGGTCAACCAGGGTGGACCTCATGGTTACGAGACCAGCTTCTAGAGGGATGATTGCTTCTATTCCATATGTTAGTGCGAACGGGGTTTGCCAAGTTGCTCGCCATGGGGTAGTACGATAAGCCCACAGAATACGTGGTAGCTCTCTCACCCATGTGCCTTTGGCACGCTATAATCATTTCTTCCATAGATTGCTATTGTTTTGGAAGCTTTAGCTTGGCCGTTGCTCTGATGGTAGGCTATCGAGCTGAAATAGTGCCTGATCCCGTGGTTATTGAAGAAACTATGAAAGGGTCTTCTGTTGAACTACGTTCCTTTGTTAGTGATGATGCACTGGGGAACCCAAAGCGGGTAATTACTTTTTTCTATATGAATCTCATCATATCTGGGTCTTTGTTGTTCGCCAGTGGCTCTGCCTCAATCAATTTGGTGAAGCAGTCTGTCGCGACCAACAGATACTTGTGATTTCCAACGACGGTAGGGAGAGGGCCCATGATGTCCATTCCTCATTGGGATAAAGGCCAGGGCTGGTAAGTGATTTCATGTCGCTGCCACGTTGGTGGACTATGGGAGCATGTAGTTAACATTTTTTGCATTTGCAAGCATATACCCCAGAAACTCTCTGCAAGTATGGCCACCAGTAGCCTTCCTTCATCGCTTAAAAAGCTAGCGATCTGCCTATAATATGGCTCCTATAGATTCATTCATGAAGCTCGTGGAGAACTTGCTAATGTCCTCGGGTGAACACATTGGAGGTAAGGGCCGGTGAAGGATCTCTTACACATCTTTCCCTCAGGAGATAAGTGAAATAGGGAAACTTTGACTCTTATCTAATGAGCGTCCTTCTTGTCGTCTGGTAGGGCACCATCTTTTACATAGTCCCTCAGGGGGAATATCCAACTAGGTGCTGATTCAATTTGGAGAATATAGCCCATTACTCGAAGCTCATCGCTCTGGTTTATGCTTGGTTGGGCGAGGAAGTCTATAGGTATTGTTCTCTGTAAGTCGGAGTTGATTACTGAACTCTGGGCTACTAGGGCGTCGGCATGACTATTTTTTCCTCTGGGAAACTATTGGACACTGACTTCCTCAAAGTTGGAAATTAACTTCTTTGCGAATGCGAGGTAGGCTTCGATTCTTTTGTCTCTCATATTGAAGTCCCCACTTATCTAATTAAAGACCAATTGTGAGTCGTCGAACACCTGTAGCTGTTTTTTACCCAACTTTTACACCTTCTGCAGGCCTGTTATCAAAGCCTCATATTCTGCCTCGTTGTTGGAGGCTTCAAATCCAACCTGATTCCCTGCTCGAGGATTGTATCTTCGGGGGTAACGAGCACAATGCGTACTCTTGCTCCCTTGGAGTTGGATGCTCCATCAACGAACAGTCGCTAAACACCTCTTGCCGAGTGGCCCTCCCTCTGATTTATAGATTAAAGTTGGTCACCAGGCTGTTCTCCTGTAAACTCTGCGATGAAGTTTGCGAGGACCTACTCCTTGGTTGCATTCCTTAGTTAAAACTGTATGTCAAATCATTCAACCTCGACCCACCACTTTGATAATCTTTCGGACATATCTGTTTTCCACAGGACTGCTTTAAGGGGGTATGACATGAGGATGATGATGGAGTGAGCTTCAATGTAGTGTTTCAATTTCCTCGAGCCTACCACTAGTGCAAAGGCGAGCTTTTCTAACCATAGGTACCTCTGCTAGGTGTCCAAGAGGGTCTTTCTCGCATAGTAGACTAGGTGCTAGATTCCTCTTTTTTCGCATACTAGTGCCGAACTGACAGCGTGGTGAAAAACGACAAGGTATAGGTACACGGAATCATTCCCTTAAGGTATCACGATCAAGGGTAGTGTGCTGAGTTAATCTTTTAGCTCTTCTAATGCTGTCGAGAAATCTTGATTCCATATCACTATTTTGCTTCTCTTCAGTAACTGGAAGAATGGATGGCACTTTTTGGAGGACTTCGAGATGAACCGATTCAATGCGGCGAGCATACCCATGATGTTCTGTAAGTATATTATCATGCGGGGAGGCTGTACCTTATTGATTGCATCAATCTGGTCCGGGTTGGCTTCAATGCCTCTCTCTAAGAAGCTACCCGAGAAATTTTCCTGATTGGACATCGAAGGAAAATTTGCTCGCAATGATCTTCATTCGGTATTTCATGAGGATTTTGAAGGTCCTTGATAGGTCTGAGAGGTGATCTTCTCTGTGTCTCCTTTTGACAAGAATTTCGTCTATGTAGACTTCCATGGTATCTCCCATTTGGTCTTTAAGCATCTTAATGACCAACCTCTGTTAGGTTCCTCTTCCATTCTTGATCCCAAAGGGCATAACTCTGTAACAGTATAATCTGACGGTGGTGATGAACATGGTCTTGTCTTGGTCTGGTGCTTACAAAGGAATCTGGTGATACAGTGAGTATGCGGCCAAGAAACTTATTCTTTCATGAACTGCTGTGGCGTCCACTAACTGGTCAATCTTCGAGAGAGGGAAACTTTCCTTAGGGAACACCCTGTTAAGGTCAGTGAAGTCGATACAAACTCTCTATTTCCCATTATTCTTTAGAACCACTACTGGGTTGGACAACCACTTGGGGAATTGAACTTCCCATATGGATCCTGCATCTAGTAACTTCTGTACTTCCTTCTCTACAGCATTGGCCTTCTTGGGCGCAGTTCGCCATGCCTTATGCGTGATAGGCCTCAAGGTGGGGTCGACGTGCAACCAATGACAAACCACACTGGGGTCAACTCCAGGCAGCTTGTATAGTTCCCACTCGAAAACATCTAGATTGCTCCTCAATAGTACTGTCAATTCTTTTTTCTCTTGATATGTGAGAGAGGCCCCGATCAAGAAACTATTGTCTTTTTTGCTACCACCGGCTGTGACTTCGTCCAGGTTTTTAATGACCCGCTCAGAGGGGAGGAGGTTGGTCTCCTCCACTCTAGGTCTTCCATAATTTAACTACTTCTTTGAAGGTATCAAACCTTCCTTTTCTTCAACCTTCTTTTTATCCTTATCGACCTTCTTATTTGGTTTTAGGTGAATGGCTGCTATGAAACATTTTCTTTCCATCTATTGATCTCCTTGGATCTCCATCACTCCTCGCTCAGTCACGTACTTGAGTTTTTGATGGTAAGTTGAGGGGACGACCTTTATCGCATGTAGCCATCCTCTACCGAGGATAGGTTCGTTGGGTGAGTCAGTGTCGACTACCAGAAACTCAATCATCTTGGAGTCATTTCCTGCCCTAACTGGCAGCACGATCTTTCTTAATGGTATTGTCACTTTACCAGCGAAGTCAACTAGAGGTACAATGGCTTCCTTTAAGTCGGCAACACTTAACTTCAATTTCCTAAACAGGTTGAGATACATTACGTTGTATGAGCTTCTCTGGTCGATGAGCAACTTGTCGACGTTATAGCTGGCTATCCTAAGGGTAATGATCAAGGAGCCATGATGAGGGGTTCTCACCCTCACTAGATCTTCATCTGTAAACATGATGTGTTTATTGTAGTCAACGTAATCTACTCATCGATGCTTCCCTGACTGTGTCTTTGATGTATCTATCTGAAAAGCTTTCATTACTGCGGTGAGCTTGTTCACTTCCATCTGGGCTAAATTCGCTTAAATCTAGTTTAGATCAGATGCCCCATGAATCACTGCGAACTCATGGCCAGCATCATCCTCGAGCACATTATCAGGCATTGTGTCTCCATTGACAGCGACCTTCTCTGCCTTCTTTTCCACAAACTCATTTAGGTGCCCGGTCTGGGCCAATTTTCTAGGCGAGACTTAAATGATTTACAGTGCTCAGTTTTGTGTCCTCCTTCCTTGTGAAAAGCGCATCTCATTGCGTCATTTCTCTTTGAGGGATCTTCTCCCATCTTTCTGGGCCATAAAAAAAATGGCTCCTCCTTGATCATTCCTAGGATCTTATATATTGGTTCTTTGAAGATAGTGTTTACTGCCTAAATTTCTTTCAAACCATCATTCTTGTTTCCATTCATGGTGCCACCCTTACCCCCATTCTTGCCCCATCTCTTCTTGTTTTTAGCCTTGTCGTTGCCCTTGGCAGCAGGTTTAGCTCTACCATTATCTACTGCATTAAGGTGGGTCACATCCTCAACCTTGGCGTATTTTTTGATATGAGCCATTAGGTCGTTAATGGTTATGGCCTCCTTCTTAGTGAGGGATTCGTGAAAGAGGCCAGAGATTGGTAGGCTGATCTTGAAAGATCCTACACCTACCTAATCTGAGCAATCCTCGACTTCGTTGAATAACTCCCAGTACCTTTTAGCATAGTCTCGGAGGCTCTTTTGGGGACTCTTATTTATTATCAATAAGGAATCCATCCTCTTCGGATGTGAGATGCTAGTAATGAAGTGAGATGTGGAGAGCTCTGCCAGGGACTCAAAGCTCCTGATGGACCTATGGGGGAGTCTTTCAAACCATTTCTAGGACATATCGCTCAAGCTCAAAGAAAGATCTGGCACATCAGTGCGTCCCTATGGTTCCATGGAGTCATGGATTGCTTGTATTATCTAACATGATAAATGGGGTCAGTTTTTTTGTCGTAGATCTTGAATCTAGGAATTGCGAACTTCTTGGGGGATTCTTCCTATTATATCTCCCTTGAGAAAGGGGATTTCATCTGGGTCATGAGTGCTCATCGATCTAGAACCCCGATGTGCTGGGTGTTGGTCCATTTTGTCTATGGACCAATTTTTGTTTTTCATCATCTCCTCAAGCTGACTCCTGTAGTGGAAAGCTGGTCGCTGCTACTCGAGAAAGTCATCATTTCCTCGAGCTAGACTCTTACAATGGCGAGGTGGTCGTCGTTGCTCGAGCAAGTCATCATCCGACCTGTGTGCCTAAAATCTTTGAGATCCACGTCTAGGGCTCCTTCCTTGGCTGCGAGACTCGCTCACCTGAGGACTAGGAGTGCGATATTTGCGTTGCCTTGTGCTTCAATCGAGTTCTCTCCCTATCTTTTCCAGTCTCCTTTTGAGGCGAGCATTCTAAGCCTCATGCCGGCGATTGGCCTCCCCTTACTCTTGGAGCCTGGCCTTATAGACATCGACCAACCTGGAGATCTACATAGACTTGGTTGGTCCATGACTTTCCTCGGAGGCTTGCCATTTTGGGCGAGCTCTAGGATCATCGAATTTCAGATCTGATCCTACGAAGAGCAAGCTACCCTTGGATATCCCCTGCTTGAGGGGCATTGCTATTAGATATCCCCATATTCTTTAACCTTATCGAAGCTTTGGATGTCCCTCTTTTCATTCCTAAATCTTCGTGTTCCAATTTTGATCTTCTTCGTCGTATTTTCTTGTGACCTTGCATCGTCCCAAGCTAAGTTTTTACTTTGTAAGTCCCTCTTGCTCTTTCTCTCTGATTTTTCTATTAAAATTTCTTCGCATTTGTATTTAGGGTTTGTAAATGGCGAAAATTGGCAATTGATCAGTATCTGAATTTAGGAAGTTTTAAAATATTCTGAATTGGGTAGACATCGAGTGTGACCCTGTCCCTCGTAATGTTAGAGAGGTTGAGGATGCCTATTGGCTTCATATTCTCTTGTTGTCCCAAGGGGGGCGTACTTTACCTCCAAGCAATTTGGTTTTGCACTTTTTTGGATATTTCAACATTGTCCTCCCATAGTGTTCACCCAATGTTTGGAAGATCGTTAATGGTTCACATAGAATAAATCAACTCCATGGCACCAATTTAGGGATTACCGAGATCTGCTTTTGTTAATCCTTCTCGGAAACATGTTCTGGTCTTCTTTACCTCAAGGCCAGGAGTCCTGATAGGGTGTTGGTAGTAAATCTACCTGATTCTCACAAGGATTATTGGCATGAGGGTTTTCTTGCTAGAAATTGGCAATTTCCTCCCCATACAGAGGGGTCGAGGTCTGGCATATTTGCGGTCCCTTTTATGGGGAGGAGTATATAGGTAGACTGAGTCTTTTCTTTCTCATCAATCCTTTGCTAATATATGATTTCTCTAATATTTCTCTCTCTTCCTTTTAAGAGAGGACAAAGAAGTTAGAACCTGCTCTCAGTGAGGTTCGAGCTGTTGTGTTGCTCAAAGCTTGGAATATCAGGGAACCATTGGCTGGCAGTGATCACCCTCGATCAACGGCTTTTATCTTGGAATACAAGAACATTGGATCCATCTTTATTTCTCATCCTGTGGATAATATTCTTAAGATAGACATTACTGACGAAGTTGCTGTAGCTCCCATCTAGTTGGACGAGGAACATAGCTGATTCTGTGAGGATAGTTAGGGTGATAATAAGGGTAGTGTTGAAGGTGGTTCCAGTGAAGAGAGATCTATTGGTGAAGGATCTTCCAACTTAGAAGAGGTTTTTAAGGCTCGAGAGTCTTGTAGTGAATCCATCAGTTCCAACGAGGAGGACCTAGCTCCTCCTAAGATGAATCTGATTCGGGATGATAGTGATCATGATGATATTCTTCTTTTACAGCGATTGAAGAAGAAAAAGTCTGGAAGTGGGCATGTTGCCACTGGTTCTGAACTTGCTATTAATGAGAAGGAGAATAAGAGGAAGGAGGAAGAGTAGTTGAGAGAGAGGGAGAGAAAGAAGGAATAAGAAAAGAAGAGTGTGGAGGAAAGAAGGAGAGCTGAGAGGGATAAGAAGGAAAGGGAAGAGAAGATAAGGAGAGAGGAGATGAGGATGAAGGAAGGTCAAGCCCTGGTGCCTGTGTCCTCTTTACCTGAGGGGGCATGTGTTTCCCTCTCTCCTCAATTGGCTCCCGTGTTGCTCGAGAGAGCAATTTTGCCTGCTGATCGACCGAAGGCCACGGGGACCGGCCAGTTAGCTCTGCTGGTGAGTTAGAGGCTAGCCTTAATAAGTCTTCTTTCGCTCTTTTATGCTTGTAATATTATGTTTGATGCTTGCTTTTAATTCTTTCTCTTTTTTGCAGTTCATGACTGCATTTTCCGCCCTCTATTGTACTCGCGACGAACTGGTGAAGAGGAATGCTGACTTGGAGAAGCATAATGTCGAGCTGAAGAGGAAGAGTGTCGAGATGGAGGCCACTTTGAAGACTTCCAATGATGTTCAGAGATCTTTCAATCTTTCCCTCACTGAATCCAATCGGGTTACGGAGGCGGCGATCAAAGAGATCAGCAAGCTGCGGCAGTCCTACGACTTGGTCTGCATAAGAATGTTAACTGTGGTGGAGGAGAACAGGGCACTGGCAGAAAAGGTAAAGGAGGTGGAGGAGATCTTGTATAATGCTGGGTGGGATGCTACGTACGAAGGTGTTGAGGTTCAGATAGGCTATATTAATAGACTAAACTTTAAGAAGGGATGGAACAAGGCTCTTTTGGCGGCTGAAGTGGACATCGACTCTCCATTATTTGACGAGCATGATCCAGGCACGAAGCTCGTTATGGATGAGGCACCTGCCCCGGTAATTAATGGTGGTGCTCCTGCTTCTGAGACCATTCCTTCTAGTACTTCTTTTGTCCAGGGAACAACAATTACTCCATCCGAGGGAGGTGCTCCTACCAGTGGAGATAATGGAAAGCAACCAACGACCGTTGAACAAACTGAGTTTTCCATCTAGCCTTTTCAGTGAACTCCTTTTGTATTTTTTCTTTTTTTGTACTGATCTTTTAATTGCCGATGTACTTGGACCGCTCTATTTTAATGAAACGAAAACACTGTCCTTCCTGCATACTGGTTCTTTTGCTATTTGCTTCTTTTTATGGCTTGTAGTTGATTGATGTAGATAAGTATATAACTGCTACCTCTCAACTGGAAAGGATCATCGGTCCTAATATGAACAATAAAGTTTGCCAAGACTTTATAGAGATTTGTAAGTCTCTTAGGTCGAGGAACAAGAGCTACAAAGACCAGTCCAAGCGCATCACCAAACTGAAGGATATTCTTCAAGAGATGAAAGAAGTTGGTGCTTCTGTTCAAGAAGCAGTGTACCTTCTGATGGCTAAACTTCTGGATGCCTTCGAGATCATTCAAGTCGGAGAAGTTCTTCAATAGGAGAATGAAACTCTGAGGAGGGAGGGGTCATGACTCAGGGAGCACGCACCGAGCGTTGCACCTAAAGTTTTAAAGGGCTCCTATTCCTCGACTGGTCCGCGAGCTGGAACAGATAATAGAGGTGCTGCTAGGGATCTAGAACAGATAATAGAGTTGGAATATATAATATTTGGTTTTTGGTCCTCTCTTGGTTTTTCATGTACACTTATAGACTCAAAAGTACACTTTTCGTAAAGTATAGGGATACTTTTACAATGCTAAAATGTTTCAAAGGATGAAATTATGATTCTATGTTAGTTGAATTCTAACGGACAAGTTTAATATAAAGTTGATGTTTAAAAGTGAAATATAAACCAAGTTATGTTACTTTGAAGTTTTTAGGTTATATTTTTAATTATTGTAACTTTAGGGGGTTTGAGTCAATTCAATAAAGTTTTAGGACATGATGTATAGTTTCTTTCTTCTCTAGAAGACTTTTCAATTTGAATACTTTATAAGGGTTAAAATAGTGATCGTAGGTGTTTCGGGTCGATTACAAAAATCTTGATTCATCTTCGCTCCTTTCACATGGAAGCAATGATCCTGGTAATGTTGAAATGCGACATTTACGACATCAAAATAAGTATTCAATGCCGGATTACCCAACAAATGCTTTCGAATCCTCCATATGAGTCAATCAGTGAAATTTTGTATCTCCTCCTCCTTCGTATTCACCTCATCTAGCAAGAAGTTCACCAAGCAGGTGAATTCCTCCTCATATAGGTCTAGAAATTTCCTCTGCATCTTGGTTTGAAGGGCAGATGGGAAGAACTTACGGTCTAATCGCATTCAAAACTCCCTAATAGTCGCGATATCTCTCTACTTAAACGTGGTGACTGACTCCCACTATTGTAATGCTACTCCCATAGCTTAAAAGTAACACAACATCTTCTTTTGAGTGTCACTATACTCAACCATACATAAATTTAACTGCATCTCTTTCTTCCATTAGCTGACAGCAGCAACATCTGCATTCAAAAGACTTTTTAACTCTTTTCCATACCGATGGCACTAGGTGGTCCTAGATGACTAGTTCCATTAATTGTTGTCATGGGGCCTGAGGAAACTATTTTGCCACGGCAGTCATTATGGCATTAACCTCTTGTGCAACTATGGTGGAAACCTACGTAGCTGTAACCTTCCCCTAAGCTACCTATGTTTCAGAGAAAGCCTCTCCTCCATTTGTTCTCTTCACGGCTCAAGATGGTCGTCCTCTTCTGTTTGGTATCTAAAACCAAATCTCATGTGTATGAGATCATAAGTAAAATATATAACAAGATAGTAGAAAAATGCAAATGGGTATATATTATTGCAACAGTCCGAATAATAGGGCTTTGTATAAAAGGACTCTACGCTGTAAAACACAATGACGTTGCACAGATCCGAAGTTCACTATAAGTTGATGCTCAGATAGCTTCTGCGACACCCCACATATACTAATAACGGGACGCCAATCTTCAAATAAAATAAAGCATGAATCTTAGTCTGGTTAATTTTTAGCATCACTTTCGAAAAGATAATTAATTACTAATAACCTATTAAGCTCGGTGAAAATTTAAAAAACTTATTAACATGCTTTATTAAACCATTCCACCAAATAAGATAACATTCCCATGAATAGAACATAATGATTACTGATAGCATAATCAAATAAATAACCGAATAACTCTCCGTAAATACCAAGTATAATAATCCAACAGATAAATGAAATAATATGGTAATGTCTAATAATAAAAGTTGTCCAATTATGGGCACCGTAGCAAAAGAAATACTTGAATAATCATCCTAATTAGATTGAATAGAGAGATGCGTATGAGCAAATCCTGGAAGCATCCACAGCTGCTGCAACATTATCTGACTAGAATGACAAGCTAATCCTAATGTCCCCGTGGATGCGCACCTAAAAGGCTTTGAAAATACTTTTTATACGGGTTAGTGCCCAAACATTTTTTAAACATTTGTAAGTATTTTTATGAATTAATAAATATGCAGTAGAATTATTCTTGTTCATTTGGTGTCGCCCTCAAATGAGATTATTTTCACTCATCATCTATAGTGCACACCTAACGCATGTATTTTAATTTCCTAGTTCTCCTACCCCGCCTAACTAGTTTAGTTTTTCTTAACATAGCTAAACCTCTAGCGCTATTGTGCTACACATATTTTACTTTTCATTATTTCACTTGAAGTTAAATAAGCAATAACATAGTATTTCTAAAACATACTCATACCGTTATATAATAAATGTAACCACACACTAGTTATAATATAATATTCACACATTCATTTGAGTACACATATACATATAACACTCTTTCATATGCATATATACTCATCATCCGTAAGCTTTCCACCCGGATGCATTCCCTACTATTTTATCAGGCTCTAAGGTACATCAAGTACAACTCCCGTGTCACCGGGATGAAACTTACCACAGAATCCCAAAGCGAAAACACATATTCGAGGTGGTTATAGATATACATCCATGGGTTGTAACCATACTACATTACACCAACTGAACATAGAACTCACCTACATTGGTCATGCAATAGTCTTATGACCTCGAAAAATGACCCAAACCTGTTGGTAAATGCCAGGGTGGATCGCCCACTACACGTAACCTCGAATGATAGCATAGCTAGAGTAAGTATGTTCCCATAGACATCGATCACACACACACACACACACACACACACACACACACACACATATATATATATATATATGGGTTTCATTCCGTAAATATTTATATATCGTCTAACATGCATAATATCTCTTGTAGCATTATCCCACCAATCCTGAAGTCTATCTCAACTTCCCAATTTTTATCAAGTATTCACTTATTTTGATTAGTTATCTAACTTTATTTTTCTAGCCAACATGTTGTTCTACCTAAGCACTTTGCCTAATCTTTCACGAAATCCAATTCCTGATTATGAAATTATTACCTGACTATGGTCCCCTTACTATACTCGAGATTTCTTACCCAGAACTCATCGGTGATTAGCTTAAGGTACTTCCTACCATCCCTCTAAACATCCACAAGTAAAATTCCATGTCTTGGAATACATAAACCATTTTAAACCCTAAACGATCTCTTAAAACAATAAAAGACAAGGTAAACCAGCATAGTAAATCGAATCGGTTGACTGGGTGGACAAAACATGTTCGCTCCCCCCAGTGAATCAGTTTGATTTCCTAGGCTACCATGATGAATTTTGGACAGGATTTTCCCCTTTCTCTTCAACTTTAAGAGTTATTACCTTTATGTAAACCCCAAATATGTTTTCAAAACATATACCAAAAATAAATTAGCAGGTTTCTTCATAAGATTCACCTCAAATAATGTCTAATTCATGAGATCACCCAACATGACTCAAGATTCATACATAGACAAAACCCTAATTCAAGATTCAATCTTTTATTCCTTAAATTAATGAAGAATTCATCTTTATCATTATAATAATATCATATATGTTATATTATCATTACAATATTCCTCTTTGTAGATTTCTTTAGTCAAAACCCCGTTTTAATGGATCTCCCAACCCAAAATTGCATTCTTCCTACACCAATTTTTCTACGAATATTTGAAGCTACGATAATGTTAAAGAAAGTTAAATACTTGCCTTAAGAGATATGAATTTCTAGTATTTTCTTCTTTTATTACCCTCTTGGCAATGATCTTCAACCCAAATGAGCTTGATCTCCACCCCGGATTCCCTTTCTCTTCACTTTTCTCTTATTTCTTTTTCTCTTTTCTCTCCTCTCTCAAAATCTTCACCTTTTGAATGGTTGGATATCTCCCCCTTACATCCACCTTACTTAAATATAAACCCAAACACTCCAAATCCCTAAATTAACTAAGTCATTATATGTAAAATGACCCAAACACCATTTTATAACTCCCATTCAGCCTAAAAAGCCCCCGAAACCTAATTATAAACCCCAGGTACCTATATCTCACTATTTTGATCCATTTTAGACCATTGGCGTACTAAAAATACCATTCGAGTTCTCTAACATTAATTTCCATCTCATGCCAAACATGACTCCCTTTGTATGTCCCAAATGAGATATCGTTAAACTCGTCCCTTTTACTCACTTAAGATGTAATATATTTTAACATGTTTTTATTTACTTATCGCACAAGTAAATATAGATACACATAATATTAATCCTTTTTTCCTCTAATTAATCTTTAGGGAAGTCACTTTATTTATCAATTTAATTTAACTAAGTGCACAATTGTAATTTAAAATTGTTTTAAAATACATGGTGTTACATATCTCCTCTTAACAAAGGAATTTCATCCCCTAAATTCATACGTACCTGGAAAAACTTGATATGCATAATTTTCCCTCATGCCATCCTCATGCTCCCAATTTGACTAATCGGCATTATGATTCCCCCACCGAACACGAACTAATGGTGTAACCTTCGATCGAAACTTATAATTGCTACAATCCAGGATGACAATTGGTCTATCCTTATATGAGATGTCCAACTGTAAATCAATTTCCTCCAATGGATTTTTCCAGTAAGCCATGTCACTCTTTTGGTACTTCTTCAGTACCAATACATGAAATATATTATGAATCATATGTAAATGCTCTGGCAGGGCGAGGCTATATGAAGTTGCCCCTATGATCTCAATAATCGAGAAAGTCCCCAAATATCCCGGTGAAAACTCTCCCTTTTGCCCCACACCGCATAACTCCCTTCATGGGAGAGACCCTTAATAACACCTGGTCATCTGCCTCAAGCTCCAAGTGTCTTTGATCTGCATCTGCATAATTTTTCTACCTATCCTGAGCTATTTGTATAGGACCTCAAATTCGCTCGATATTTGTCAAAGTGTCCTGGATCACCTCTGGTCTAAGAAGCTTGTTGTCTCCCACCTCTAATGAACAAGCGAGAGAATGACAAGGTCAGGAATATAATACCTCAAAAGGAGCCACGCCTATCATGAAATGATATGAGTTATTATAGGCGAATTTAACTAGTGGAATATACTGCTCCCAACATCCTCTAAAATCTAGTATACACATCTTGAGCACTTCCTCCATCATTAGATTAACTCTCTCAGTCAGCTCATCCCCCTGCGGGTGGTAAGTCGTACTCAATAACAACTCATTCCCCATAGCCTCATGGAAAATCTACCAAAAATAAGACACGAAGATCTTGTCATGGTCGAACGCAATATTAATTGGTACCCCATGCAACCTCACTATTTTGGCTATGAATGTGACACCCCGACTAATTAAATACCGGGTAGCTACTCCTTTATTAAATTAAATCAAAATACCAAGTTGGTTCAGTTAATAACATCACTGTCGAAAACATTTTTAACAATTACTAACCACCTAGTATTTAAAAGTAAGATGTCAAATTTTAAATTAAGTCTAATTAACAAGCAGTAAGAGAGATATAAAAGAATAACATAACCATACACCATAAAGTCTCAACGAAGTAACCGACAAACATTAATGAGTCGAGAGGAAAAACTCTTCACAACAATCCCACAACTGAAATAAATAAAATAGTGTATCCTGAATTAATTACATGCCAAATGTCTGAATAACTGATATAAAATGTCTCTGAAAGAAATGGGCGACATGCCCTACAAGTGATGGAACTGAATATGGAGTCAAAACCAAAATAAGCATCTACTAGCAAGGCCCTGTAACTTCCACAACAGCTACAGCTCGTCACCTGAATGGAAATACTATGCATGGTGTCCTTGTGGCTGGGCACTTAAAAGGTTTTTAGAAAAAAATAGATTTGAAAGCAAACAGGTCAGAGCCCGAAAGTGGAGAGTATTTTAATAATAGCAAGTACTTTAATAACATTTAAAATAATGAATGCAAAATACATGTTAGGACGTGCATTCACATGAAATACTCACCTCTCGACTAATTGTGCACTCCTAACGTACCGTACCCATCTAAATGACATTCATATCTAACTAAACCGTTTTAAGTTCTACCTCATTCTACTCGATTCCCATTATACATTCTAACGTTATCAATTAAATAGAGGACATTACTTAAACTCGGATTCTCAATTATTAACAATACAATTCACTACAAGTTATCCCTTTTTATTTTCTCAAGGCATGACCACTATTATACTCACAATACTGACCTGAAAATTCTCATTATTTAAGCGTGTATTATTCATGTCATTAATATACAATACAAGCACCCTGAGACTAAGTTGCGGTGCACACATACTCTGCTATCCATCCCGGTACATCACGTATATAAGGATCACGCATTTCGAATCTCTCAGGAATTGTTCTCAGATAACAACAATCACAATCAATGGAGGCGAACACAGTCACATCACATGGGTCACGCACATACCTACGCTCCCATGATCAGCAGACTTATTAACTTCCCAATAAGTCCTTCTCTGACCTATGTCCTCGAGGTACCATTCTATATCCCCCCGTAGGCACACAAAGATTAGATGGTCCTAAACGAACGCAAACCTCCCATGATAGCAAATATTGTAGGTATGTCATAAACATAAGTTATATACTAAGCATTCACACATCTTAGATGTCTCAATATTAATAATGGTATATTCTACATCCTTATACCATTATTCCAATTTTATATATTTTATGTCTTCCGATAATATATAATGTAGACTATCGACACATCTCACGTCATAGCTTCTTGTACTTAAAACCTATCTTAAAAGGGTTATTTAGTTTCCTATTATTCCCACATATAACATCATTATTCTTAAGGTCCTTACTTCTGCCCCAAACCTCATTTCATCAAATTATTCAAATTTTCTCTTTTAACCCTAATATTATCTCACTCATCGAATTTCATTAGATTTTAGAATAATTCCTCAAATCGAATTCTAATTAAGGTCCAAATTTTATAACCATACCTATTGGTCTTCCTTAAGTCTAAGGATATTCATAAAGTCTCCAATAATAATTTTCTAAGGGTTAACATCATTAAAATTTAACTAGGGAAAATTTTAGTCATTCTGGGAAGGTCGATCGATCGACCTTGAACATCGATCGATCGATGGTGGTCGATCGATCAACTGATGAATGTCGGTCGATCGATTGCACCAGATAGGCTACAGACTTCTTCGTTTTGCAGTCCTCAAATCGTCCCAAAAATTCATTACAATGCATGAAACTTTATTCTAACGTTATAATATCATCAAATAATCATCCTACAACATTGTTAACGTTCTAAAACTAATTAATCATCACCCAAGGGCCTTATTTAGATCAAAACATCATCAAGAACCCTAGTTTTCTATTTCTTTCAAGAACAATAGTAATTTTCTTCTTTAATCCGTTTTTAGATCATCAAGTATTATGTTTTGGATCCATAATTCGTCCAAAATATGTTTACACGCAATTCCTAACATGGTTTATAGTTTTAATCCTCAAATTCATGGGTCTATATAAATCTTCCAGGACAAAATTTAATAATTACACTAAACATGGAAGAACACATTCATTGAATCAATTGTAACTAAATCACTTGCCTTATGTTCTTCAGATTTTGGTTGTTGGTTGAAGAAGGTTGAATTGCTTTCTCTCCCTCTGCAGAATTCTCCTCTCTCTCTCTCTCTCTCTACAAGTTCTTCTCCAAGATGACAATGGTGGTTTAGAGGTTGCCTTAGGAACCTCTTAAAATTTCTTCCAAAAACTCCCGTAACCCATTAAGTCATTTAGTGTTGTTAGTGGGTTTAGTGGGTAAAGACTAAAATAGATTTTAACTTCTAATTTTCGTCGGGTTTTAAATTCCAAAATTCCGAAATTACCAAACTACCCTTTTGGGTTGCCGGTATGGCCTAAAAATGCCCCGGGACCCAAACTAAACCCCCGGCTAGTGTTTATGATTATTTCGACCCTTCCGGACTAGTTGGCGCATTCAAAATGACCATACGGTTGATAAAAATAAAATCCACTTTTTAATTCAAATAATTACATTCCTGACGCGACTGTCACGTGCGTCCCAACTAAATTTTCCAAATTGTCGTATTTCAGCCTCGCCACAATTTCAATATTTTCAATATTGATATATTGCCATATATACACATTATAATCAAATACCAACTCACATCTCATTAGTATTTTATCCGGATTAATTCTCAATTAATTCACATTTAATTTAATTAATCCCATAAATAAATATCGATAAAAATGCGGGGTATTACATACTTCCCCCCTAATAACAGAATTTCGTCCCGAAATTCGGAAATAGAAAGTATCTGGTAAAAATAACTCTGGATAACGTTCGCGCATATTATCCTCGCGCTCCCATGTGGACTCCTCGACATTATGATGTCGCCACTGAACACGTACTAACGAAACTGTCTTTGACCGCAGTTCCCGCTCACTTCGGTCTAAAATAGCAATCGGCCCCTCCTCGTAGGAGCTATCAGGCTGGAGATCGATGTCCTCCAAAGCAATGTGAGAATGAGCCAAATCGTCTCTAAAATATTTTCTTAGCGAGGAAATATGAAACACATCATGAATCCGATGCAAATGCTCCGGTAATCCAAGTATATAGGCAATAGACCCAATCCCCTCGATGATAGGGAATGGCCCCACATATCTCGGTGCCAACTTCCCCTTATTCCCAAATCGCATATTCCCCTTCATAGGAGATACTCTGAGTAAATCCTGGTCCCCCACTTGGAACTCCCTGAAGAACCTCTTCGCATCAGCATAGCTCTTCTGCCGATCCTGAGCTACCCGAATGCGACTCCGTATCAATTCTATCCTTGCCGAAGTATCCTGAATCACTTCCGGCCCAAGTAGTTTGTTGTCCCCCACCTCCAACCAACAAGATAGGGAACGACAAGGTCTACCATACAACGCCTCAAATGGAGCCATGCCAATAGTGAACTGGTAGGAGTTGTTGTAAGAAAACTCAACCAGTGGAAGATACTGATCCCATCCACCCCCAAAATCAATGATGCACATACGCAACATGTCCTCCAACATCTGGTTTGTATGCTCGGTTTGCCCGTCGGTCTGCGGGTGATACGCCGTACTCAACCGCAATTCCGTGCCCATGGCCTCCTGAAAACTCTCCCAAAACCGTGAAACAAATATCTTGTCTTTGTCAGATAGGATATTTAGAGGCATACTGTCCTGTAGTGTAGTCGGTCCTTACGGGTAGAAAATGAGCGACTTTGGTCCACCTGTCCATAATTACCCAAATAGAGTTGTGACCTCTCTGTGACATAGGCAACCCCGTGATAATGTCCATGGATATGCTCTCCCACATCAACATCGGGACCTCTAATGGATGTAGAAGTCCTGCCGGTCTCTGATGATCCACTTTTACCAGCTGATAAGTGGCACATTTAGAAACAAACACGGCAATATCTATCTTCATCCCGCTCCACCAATACTGACGTCTCATATCTTGGTACATTTTGTCCCAAGCGGGATGTACCGCGAACCGTGAGCCGTGAGACTCTACCATCACCTCGTGTTGCAATTCCTCCCCTTCCGGAACTACCAGTCTTCCATTGAAGCGTAATCCCCCGTCTGAGCTAATGGTATAGGACTCGGCTCCCTCTGCTAATAATCGAACTATTTTCTCCTGACAGAACGAGTCATCTGCTTGTGCCTTTACCACTCTCGTGACAATCTGCGGTGTAACAGTCATCACCGACATGAATGATCAGGCCACTGCATCCTGGTGTCCCAACTCCTTCCACTTTGCCTTCCACACCCCTGCCTCTTCATCTACTGGCCTATGACTCAACGCGTCTTCTACCACGTTAGCCTTCCCCGGGTGATATTGGATATCAAACTGATAGTCCTTCACAAACTCAAGCCACCTCCGTTGCCGCATATTCAACTCCTTCTACGTGAATAGGTACTTTAGGGACTTGTGGTCTGTGAACAATCGAAACTTCTCCCCCAAAAGATAATGTCTCCAAATCCGAAGGGCAAATACGACTGTCGCTAACTCCAAGTCATGGGTGGGGTAATTCTTCTCGTGAGGCTTAAGCTTACGGGAAGCATAGGCTATGGCCTGACTCTCTTGCTGCAATACACCTCTGAGTCCTTGTAAGGACGCGTCAGTGTAAAATAGATACTCAACTCCAGATCTCGGCAATGCTAACACGGCTGATGAGGTCAACTTGTCCTTCAACTCATCAAATGCCAACTGATAGGCATCACTCCAAATGAACGACACACCTTTACGAGTCAGATGTGTCAAAGGACCCGCTATCTTGGAGAAACCCCGAATAAACCTCCTGTAGTATCCTGCTAGGCCCAAGAAACTATGGATCTCAGTCAGTGTCGTGGGCTGTCCCCACTCCCTCACCGTGGATGCCTTTCCCAGAACAACAGATATCCCCCGATCGGAAATAATATGCCCAAAAAATTGAACCTCCTTCAACCAAAACCCGCACTTCTCATACTTTGCATATAGCTCGTTCTGGCGTAGCGTCTGCAAAACCTGCCTTAAATGCTCGGCATGCTCCTCCTCTGTCTGGGAGTAAACTAGAATATCATCAATGAAGACAATGATGAAATGATCTAGGAACTCTCTGAATACCTTATTCATCAAGTCCATAAACACGGCTGGAGCATTGGTCAAACCAAAAGGCATAACCCGAAACTTGTAGGAACCATATCTCATTAAGAAAGCAGTCTTCGAGATGTCCTCCTCCCTAATACGCAACTGATGGTATCCCGATCGCAAATCAATCTTTGAGAAGAAAGAAGCTCCTCTTAGCTGGTCGAATAAGTCATCACTTCGTGGCAGCGGATACTTATTCCGTATCGTGACCTTATTCAACTCCCGGAAATCTACACACAACCTCAATGATCCATCCCTATTCTTCACGAATAACACAGGGGCACCCCACGGCGAAGTACTCCTTCATATAAACCCCTGACCCAACAACTACTCAATCTGATCCCGTAACTCTCTCATCTCAGCTGGAGCCATACGGTAAGGTGCGCGGGCAATGGGCCGAGTGCCCGACGTCAAATCGATTACAAAATCTATTTCTCTACTCGGAGGTAATCCAGGTATATCCTGAAATACATCGATAAACTCTCGAATAACCGGAATCGAATCAAGTGGTGCCACCATTTCCTTAGAGGTCTCCTCCTCTATATAGTACAAATGAGTGGATGATCCTCCTTCAGGACGAGGCATCGCCACTAAAAACATCTCCTGCCCAGGAATGGCAAAGATAATACTCCTACTAAAATAGTCAATCATGGCTCGGTACACAACTAGCCAATCCATACCAATAATGGCATCATACTCGGTCATCTCTAACACTAACATATCCGCGGGTAGAGTAAGCCTCCCGATCTCTATACCCACGCCCCTACATATAATGGAAATCATGGAACCCCTACTCAGCGGTGAATCTACACAGGTAACCGTGCTCTCGGTGGTGTTTAACAACCCAATGGTGCGTGAAAATCTCATAGCAATGAAACAATGTGTAGCCCCCGTGTCAAATAAAATACGCCCCAGAGTCCCCTGAATAGAGAACATACCCTCAATGGCTAGTGGATCTTGTGGGGCTACGGCCTGCTGGAGCTGATACACTCTCCCATACTGAAGTTGTCCCTACTGAACTGGGACTGCTGGAATGGGTGGTAATGCTCCCATCTGTGGTGGTGCTGGGAGGGCGGCGGGAAACATAGGCCTCTGCGGCTCCTGTCGAGCACCCTGCTGTTGCTGTTGCGGGGCCCAGTCCCTATCAGGACAATCCTGGGGTTTATGGCCAGTCTTGCCACAAATGTAACACTTCCCCGGGAAGTTCCCCCCTCTCTGTTCCTGCTGCCCTCGGCCCTGGTGCTCGTTACAATATTCCTCCCCTGGCCCTGCTGGCCCTGCTGAAACTGCTATTGACCATTCTGCCCCTACTGGCCCTGACGGTCGTTCAGACCCTGATGGCCCTGCCTGAAACCTCCCTGTCTGAAATTTCCCAATCTGAACCTCTTATGATCCCCCTACTGGGAACCCTGGTCACCCTATCTCTGCCCCTGAGTAGATTGTACCCCACTAGCACCATTTCCTCCAGTCCTGCCCTGATGGCTGGACTCTCCTAATCTCGTACTCTCAGCCATGTGAAAGCGGTGATCCTGGCAGTGTAACAGTGTAGTGTTAACCACGTCAGAATAAGTGGCCAACGAGAGGTTCCCCAACAAATGCTGACGGATCCTCCATGTCAATCCATCGGTGAACTTCTGGATCTTCTTCTCCTCTGTCGGTATTTCATCCGAAACAATATTTAGTAGATTAGTGAATTCGGCCTCATACTCGGCCACAGTCCTTCACTCCTATCTGAGATTCATTAGCTTCCTCCTCATTTTCGTGGGAACAGCTGACGGAAAATACTTGCGGTCGAACCGCACCCAAAACTCCTGTATCGTGAGAGTATCTCTCTCCTCCACGGTGGTAATAGACTCCCACCACTGCAGTGCAGATCCCACTAGCTTGAAAGTAGCTAGTACCTTCTTCTGAACGTCGGTGCACTCATACATCCTCAAGTTCCTCTGAATGTCTTTCCTCTACTGACTTTAAACCACAACATCGGAGCTACCTGTGAACTCCGGTGGGTGTGCTTCCTAAAAAGCATCACATACGCGTTCCCAAGCAGACAAGAATGCATGTGCCTGAACCAGCGCGGCTACAGGCGCCTGAGGTGGTGCCTGCTATACAACTGCTAGAGCGGCATTTACCGCAACCTCAGCGGCATTCATGGTGCCCAGTACCGGTGATGGCTGGGGCTCTGGCTGTGTATTCCTAGGAACCCGTGGTGCACGTCGTGGAGGCGTCTGAATTAAGAGTAAAGTCTATAAGTTTTGCAGTTATAAACTCAAAATAGTTAAAGAGCGAAGCATACATAAAATAATACAAGAGTCCTAAAATATAGGGCTCTACATCAAAGAAAGCTCAGCGGAAACATAATAAGCTGTACAGATCCTAAAGGACACTAGAACCTGATGCTCTGATACCACTTGTGACACCCCGACTACTTAATACCGGGTAGATACTCCTTTATTAAATTAAATCAGAATGCCAAGTTGGTTCAGTTAATAACATCACTATCGAAAACATTTTTAACAATTACTAACCACCTAGTATTTAAAAGTAAGATGTCAAATTTTAAATTAAGTCTGATTAACAAGCAGTAAGAGAGATATAAAAGAATAACATAACCATACACCACAAAGTCTTAACGAAGTAACCGACAAACATTAATGAGTCCATAGGAAAAACTCTTCACAACAATCCCACAACTGAAATAAATAAAATGGTGTATCCTGAATTAATTACATGCCAAAAGTCTGAATAACTAATATGAAATGTCTCTAAAAGAAATGGGCGACATGCCCTACAAGTGATGGAACTTAATATGGAGTCAAAACCAAAAGAAGCGTCTACTAGCAAGGCCCTGTAACTTCCACAACAGCTACAGCTCGTCACCTAAATGGAAATACTATGCATGGTGTCTTTGTGGCTGGGCACCTAAAAGTTTTTTACAAAAAAATAGATTTGAAAGAAAACGGGTCAGAGCCCGAAAGTGGAGAGTATTTTAAAAATAGCAAGTGCTTTAATAACATTTAAAACAACGAATGCAAAATACATGTTAGGACGTGCACTCACATGAAATAATCACCTCTCGACTAATTTTGCACGCCTAACGTACCGTACCCATCTAAATGACATTCATATCTAACTAAACCGTTTTAAGTTCTACCCCTTTCTACTCGATTCCCATTATACATTCTAACGTTATCAATTAAATAGAAGACCTTACTTAAACTCGGATTCTCAATTATTAACAATACAATTCACTACAGGTTATCCCTTTTTATTTTCTCAAGGGATGACCATAATTATACTCACAATACCGACCTGAAAATTCTCATTATTTAAGTGTGTATTATTCATGTCATAAATATACAATACAATCACCCCGAGACTAAGATACGGTGCACACATACTCTGCTATCCATCCCGGTACATCACGTACATAAGGATCACCCATTCCGAATCTCTCAGGAATCGTTCTCAGATAACAACAATCACAATCAATGGAGGCGAACACAGTCACATCACATGGGTCACGCACATACCTACGCTCCCACGATCAGCAGACTTATTAACTTCCCAATAATTCCTTCTCTGACCTATGTCCTCGAGGTACCAATCTATATCCCCCCGTAGGCACACAAAGATTAGATGGTCCTAAACGAAAGCAAACCTCCCGTTATAGCAAGTATGGTAGGTATGTCATACACATAAGTTATATACTAAGCATTCACACATCGTAGATGTCTCAATATTAATAAAGGTATATTCTACATCCTTATACCATTATTCCAATTTTATACATTTTAAGTCTTCCGATAATATATAATGTAGACTGTCGACACATCTCACGTCATAGTTTCTTGTACTTAAAACCTATCTTAAAGGGAATATTAAGTTTCCCATTATTCCCACATATAACATCATTATTCTTAAGGTCCTTACTTCTGCCCCAAACCTCATTTCATTAAATTATTCAAATTTACTCTTTTAACCCTAATATTATCTCACTCATCGAATTTCATTATATTTTAGAATAATTCCTCATATTGAATTTTAATTAAGGTCCAAATTTTATAACCATACCTACTGGTCTTCCTTAAATCTAAGGATATTGATAAATTCTCCAATAATAATTTTCTAAGGGTTAACATCATTAAAATTTAACTAGGGAAATTTTTTCTCATTCTGGGAAGGTCGATCGATTGACCTTGAACATCGATCGATCGATGGTGGTCTATCGATCGACTGATGAATGTCGATCGATCGATTGCACCAGATAGGCTACGGACTGCTTCATTTTGCAGTCCTCAAATCGTCGCAAAAATTCATTACAATTTATGAAACTTCATTCTAACGTTATAATATCATCAAATAATCATCCTACAACATTGTTAACGTTCTAAAACTAATCAATCATCACTCAAGGGCCTTATTTAGATCAAAACATCCTCAAGACCCCTAGTTTTCTATATCTTTCAAGAACAACAATAATTCTCTTCTTTAATCCATTTTTAGATCATCAAGTATTTTGTTTTGGATTCATAATTCATCCACAATATGTCTACATGCAATTCCTAACATGGTTTATAGTTTTAATCCTCAAATTCATGGGTCTATATCCGTCTTCCAAGACAAAATTCGATAATTACACTAAACATGGACGAACACATTCATTGAATCAATTGTAACTAAATCACTTGCCTTATGTTCTTCAGATTTTTGTTGTTGGTTGAAGAAGGTTGGATTGCTTTCTCTCTCTCTCTCTGCAGAATTCTCCTCTCTCTCTCTCTCTCTCTACAAGTTCTTCTCCAAGATGACAATGGTGGTTTAGAGGTTGCCTTAGGAACCTCTTTAAATTTCTTCCAATAACTCCTGTTAGGCATTAAGTCATTTAGTGTTGTTAGTGGGTTTAGTGGGTAAAGACTAAATCAGATTTTAACTTCTAATTTTCGTTGGTTTTAATTCCCAAAATTTCGAAATTACCAAACTACCCTTTTGGGTTGCCGGTATGGCCTAAAAATGCCCCATGACTCAAACTAAACCCCGGCTAGTGTTTTCTGACTATTTTGACCCTTCCGGACTCGCTGGCACACTCAAAATTACCATACGGTTGATAAAAATAAAATTCACTTTTTAATTCAATTAATTACATTCCTGACGCGACTGTCACGTGCGTCCCAACTAAAATTTCCAAATTGTCGTATTTCAGCCTCACGATAATTTCAATATTTTCAATATTCATATATTTCCATATATACACATTATAATCAAATACCAACTCACATCTTGTTAGTATTTTATCCGGATTAATTCTCAATTAATTCATATTTAATTTAATTAATCCCATAAATAAATATCGATAAAAATGCGGGGTATTACAATGAAAAGTTGGGGATACTGCCTCATCCTATAATCCATCTAAACTAGCAATAAGTGGTCCACTTTGGTTTGGAAATCCATAATGGCCCACATTGAATTTTGACCCTTCAGTGATGTTCGTAACCCTATGATGAAGTCAATCAAAATTCTCTCCCATTTCCATACTAGAATCTCCACTAGCTGTAAAATCCCAACTCGTCGCTAGTAGTCTACTTTACCAAGTGATTAGTGGTGAACTTGGAGATAAATTTATCAATGTCTCGCTTCATCACAACCCACCAATACTATATCCTCATGTATTTGTACATCTTATCCCCTTGAGGATGTACTAAAAACTACGACCCATGTGACTCTATCATCACTGCATGCCATAGGTCCCCAGCCTCTAGGACTACCAATCTCCCATTGAAGCATAACAATCCCTCTGAACTTATTAAATAAGAATATGTTTCCTCTATTAACAACTGGCGCTCCTTATTCAGACAAAATGGTTCCCCCGCCTACCCCTTCACAACCCTTATAGTGGTCTCGAGTGTCATAGTCAAGACTTCACTGCATCACACTTCTAATGTTCACTCCACTTCACTTTGCAAACTTCTTCTAACTCCCTCGTGGGCCTTTATCCTAATGCATTTACCACCTCATTAGCCTTGCTCAGGGTATATTGGATGTCGAACTGATAGTCTTTTATGAATTCGAGCCACGTATGTTTCCTCATGTTAAGATTGTTTTATGTGAACACATACGACAGCGACTTGTGATCCATGAATAAACTTAATTTCCCACCAGGAGAGAGTTCCTCCATATACTCAAGGCAAAGACTACCGCAATAAGGTCCAGATTGTGCATGGGGTAGTTCCTCTCATGGGTTTTAAGCTTGGAAGTAGCATAAGTTGTAACTCTATCCTTCTATTGGGATAAACCCCCAATTCCTTATAAGGACGCATTTGTAAAAATAAAGTACTACACTCCTCCCCTAGGTAGTGCGAGTAATGATACTGAAGTCAATTTTTCCTTCAACTCATTAAAAGATAACTGACATGGATCATCCCAAACAAATGGCACCCCCATGCAAGTGAGAATTGACAATGGCCCACAATCTTTGAAAAACCCTTTATGAAGTGGCAATTGTAACCATCTAAACCCAAAAAGCTAAAAACCTTCGTCGACATCATGGGCTCACCCTAGTCCATCACTACTGCTACTTTACTCGGGTCTAATGAAATACAACTTTCTAAAATAATATGATCTAAGAACTACACCTCTCGTAACCAAAACCCTTATTTTTTAACTTGCCATGCAATTGATGGACCCGTAAAGTCTAGAGAACCATACGTAAGTTCTCTGCGGTCTTGCCATATGTCCTATAATAGATCAAAATGTCATCTATGAAGATAATAATGAATTCTTCTAAGATATATTTGAACACCCTCTTCATAATATCCATGAATATAGTTGGTGTGTTGGCTAGCACAAATGGCATAAATATGAACTCGTACGAGCCATACCTCTTTAGTAATGTAGCCTTATGGACATCGTACTCCCTTACATATATAATGGTACTCGGATCTCAATTCAATCATTGAGAAGTAGGCTTGTTCTCTTAATTAGTCAAAAAGGTCATCTAGATGAGGCAACATGTATTTGTTCTGGATCGTGACTTTGTTCAACTCTCTGTAGTCAATACTTCCAGCAGTATATTGTTACGTTACTTTTTGAAAATTCATTTGGGTTCAAATTAAAACTAATTATCTAATAAATGGTGTGTCCATTTTCTATTGGTGTGCATGATTTATATTGGTGTGCATGATTTATAAGACTAAATATAATGGAACACAAATTCGACCACACAACTTGAAAGACATAATCATTTTAGCAGAAAAGATCTCTTAAATGGATCACGGTTATTGAAAAATGGGAAATATCACCTCTTATTCACACTAATCAATCTCTCTTATTATCTTCTTATGTTTTACCTCTCCACGCGGTAATTAATTTCACAATTCGGACTCGTTTAGGACTTTCTTGCATTATATAGTGAATTGGATATAAAGAGAATGGTTACAAATTACAGAGTTGTAAAAGTTTGCTTACGATGTCCTTTGGCACTTTTTCGGGCAATTGCTCTTTTTTTTCTTTTTTTTTCTATCTATTTTTTTTGGTATATTTTATTTTTTCTATTTTTGTTGAGCATTTTTCTTCTAATTTTTTCTTACCCTTTTTCCTTCACCATTTGTCTCAATTGATGAATTTTTCGATTTTCACAACTAGGGCTTCTTGGTTTTTTTGGGTTAATCAAACGAAAAGGAATATCATTTTGGGCTCAATTGGTTTTGTAAAAAGGGATAAAAGTATTGTTTTGTAACAAACAATGGCCTAACTTCATTTATACAAATTACTCATTATTTTACCATATGGGTCTCGAGATTATATTTAATTTAGAGATATTTTTAGCGCATTTTCAAGACAACATCTCACTCGTTTCCCACAATCGATCAAAATAAAGGAATATGAATTGTCAACAACTTATTTGGAGTTAAATTGAACTTTTAGTTAACCATTAACTCTGATTTGATTTAAAGACTTACAATGGTTTATAGGATCAAAATCTCACCGGGTTATTTAATCTCCACACTTATTCGCAAAGTCATCAATTTTTGCTCAATTTCCATCTTTGGTCAATATCGGCTGTGTGCATTTGATTTTTACAATTTGGGACTTTAAACAAAATTTTGTGACATTTTTGAAAATTTTAAATTCCAAATTTTATTTATTTTGAAGAAAATATTTTTGGCTTTTTCAAAATTTTTCAATTTTTTTGGACATTGTAAAAATTTATGAAGTTTTAGAAATACGAACTTGTTAACCCCCTTGACATAGACTTTTGCAATGTCCTCAATCAAAAGGACTAAAAGCTGAAGAAGAAAAATAATAAGTGCAACGAAAAAATAAGAAACTATTTAAAATGCAAAAAGACACTATATGACACCAATGCACAACTCGAAAATATAACAAAAAAATCACTCCATACGCGTTGGGGGTGCAACGACCACTCTCTCTCTCTATTAAAAACTCGTTCGATGCCATGTACGGTGTTCGATGGTATCGTCGTCTCCCTCATCCTCGCATCGTAATCCAATAGTCATCACAAGTTGGGACCAACCCCATAGTTAGGAGGGACACTTTGAGGCTCTTAATGAATGGGGTGAGTGGGATCCTCATGTCACATCATACGTTTCCCGACTTGGGGGGACATCTTGAGGAAAATTGTAACGAAATTATAAACGTATATTTTCCTTAACATCGGGAACGCATGGGTCGGGCTCTAAATAGGATGCGACTCGAGTCCTTTCTTCGATCGCATCTGAGGGCTCAAGTGGTATGTATGGATGGTTACAAATAGGGAATTCATCTATCTTATCTTTCCATTCATTTTCTTCTAAGTGAATACATGACTCCAATAGATATTGGGCTTCAACAATGAGGCTCTCATCCACCGGCAGAAATTCTTTCTCAAAGTCCTCTCAGCTCATATCTCCTAACTAGCTCTTTTGCTCGATCTCTGATTATTCTCTCATACTCTCATCGAACCACTCTTCCATAGTCACACCTACGCATTCTTTCTCATTCTCAATAGTGGTCAATAAACACGCCTCCCCCACCTCTCTTTTAACGTAAGAACTACTTCTCTCACTTGATGTAATAAGATATACTCGTACTGGCTCTCTCATGTGATTCCTCTTGACGTTCTCATTTACTATCTCCTCTTTAAGATTTGTCTCTCCAAAATCGCTCCCGTCACCCTCATGCTTGGTTATGTTGAAGATATTTTTTTGCGAGTCATGTTCTCGAATGCGAGTTGAATTTGTCCATTCCGTGTATTAATCAACGCGTTAGTTGTGGCTAATAATGGGTGGCCAATGATTACGGGAACATGATTACTCGGCAAAGAGGAGGTCTCCTCGTCCGAAACAACAAAATCCATTGGGAAATTTTACAATCACGACCTCAACAACCGCCTGAGGTATCTCCATGGAATGACCTGCGAGTTTGAAGGTCATCTTTGTGGGATTAAGGTCCACCAAACCTAATTGATTATAGATGGAATAAGGGCGAATGTTAACACTCACCCCTAAATCTATTAGTTCTCTCTCAATTCAATTCTTTCCCATGATGCACGAAATGGTCGATGCACCCGGATCTTTAAATTTTGGTGTAAGGTCATTCAACAGTACTAAACTAATGTTCGATGCTAAGAACACATTTTCTTTACCTTTATCATGTGTTTCATCGTGAGTAAGTACTTAAGAAACATAGAGTACGCGAGAATTTTCTTTATGGTCTCGAAAAAGGTAAATTAATCTCTTCTTTCTTAAGAACGTCTAAGATCTTATCGCGGGAGGTCTCTTTGACATTAGAGACCGACCGTTGGGGTTATGGGTCAGTAATGGGGTTTTCACGATCACCACAGGCCTTACTGTATCATCATTACCACTCTTTTTGAAGGTGACATCTTCGGCCTCTTTTGTGCTGGGCAAAATCTCCTTGTCATTTTCCTCATTGTGTGGAGGAGGTGACAAGTCAACAACTCTTCCACTACGTAGAGCGATAACTGCACTACATTGTTCTTGATTTGTGTTAGAAGTAGGTGTAACCCCCTAACCCCATTAGTGTATAATTAACTAAATAGTTCACAAACCACACTTATTATTTATTTATTTTGTAATACACATTAAAACAACTTCAAGGTTAAATACGAAATAGTAAAATCCAATCGTTTTAAGGAGACATTATTTAAGCAGAACTCACATACCACTTAACGTAATTACAACTAGTACAATGTATAAAACAAAACTAACAAGACCCTACTACTATTTACTCAACCTCCTAGACCTGGGAGTGGCAACTTCAGAACCTGAAAATGTAAACATATAAAATCATGAGTTTAAAAACTCAATGAATGTACTACATCTCTATATAGTAAAAGTACTATATTAACATCTCAACATATCAATATATATCCATCTGTGTTCCAAATTAGGCCACATACATATTCCAAGTTAATAAACCCCACATCTCCTGCCCGTAGGCAATGATCATATCCATAGGTTTTAACAACCTAACATCTCCTGAATTGCATAGCAACTCAAGTATATTGACTTTTATAAAGCCATAACATCTCAACAGATCTTGACTTTTAATAATCCATAACATCTCAACATCTCATGACTTTTAATAATCCATATCATCTCAACATATAATACAAACACATCATATCCATAATCAACTCAGTAAGTACACTCACCTTGGGTTGTCAACTATGTATTCACGTTTCCCTCGGGTGGAGATGAACTTGGTTGATTTGACGTTATACCTATTAATCCAACTAAATCAGTACTGAATCTCAACCATATGTATTATCTTGATATATCTATGTAACTTTCAATTACTATACAATAACAATATAATTCTACTCGAGTCTTATTCCATGAAACATGTGTAAAGACGAAACAATGGTATATATGTTGATAAGGTCATGAACATTCAACCCTAGAAACTACCTCGTAATGAATTTATAACTAAAATCAAGTAAACATAGAAGTATACTTCTCAATATATATACAGATGAAACATTTACTCAAAATACGCTTGGGAATAAGCAGTTAAAAATATTCTTTCATGGCGTATCCAGTATGGCCTCAAATTATTGTCCTCCATACTTAACCATCCGATATTCATAAATTGTACACATACAGGTGACCAACATTATCAATATAATAACATATCTGAATTTAATTTCCATTACAATGACGGTGTAATGTTTCAAGCTTCCTAGATCAAGTTATGACCATTTCTTTACAACACAAGAAATCTGCCTTACAAGCTCCTCTATTGTTCCTTCAACTTCCAAGAATTTTCATAATTTTTCTCTAGCATAACTTTCCATGATTTTCATCCCATTTTTAGTACATATACTTAATAGTACAGAGTTAAAGTTTCATAATTTTCTGACTTCATTTTCTATCTCAAACGATTGACTAAACGCAGGGCATACCTAAATGAACTATAGAAACAACAACTATATACCAACTTGCATCCATCACTAATGACTAACCACAAGGAGTTAAATTCTAATTCTCCTATATGATATGAACATATGAGTCTACTTTTCAAATTGGAATTTCTCAATTACAGTAAGCGCACAAAGAGATATGAAATTTTGAATACAAGGGGTTTCAATACAAAGCAATATGACCTATAAACACCACTTGTCTCACATATGAACCAATACATATTATCATAACGGATGATGGAATTTTTATCAATAATTCACCATTTATATAATTTGAAATAATTATAATACAATATTAAAACAATATTAACACATAATTTTACCTTGGAGACACCTTAAGGATTTTCTTGGAATAGTTTTCCTACCTTATCCTTGTAACCCCTTCTTCCTTAACTTCTACTTCTCTTTCCTCAAGCAAATAACACTTCAAACTTAACCTAGGAAATTATTTTATGAATAAATAGGTTAGAAGAAGAGGTTTAGGTCGTCAAAGGCATGCCTCCTTTCCATCTAATCAAAATAAGCCATTTGGTTTACTAAAAGACAATTTACCACTTAAAGGGAATGGATAGATTTGCCCCTTGTTCATAAATAAGGCCTAAATTCTTACTCGGACATCCGTTTGATGCACCGTTTGTTGTACTACAACCCTAACTCAAATGTCTACAACTATCTAGTTCACCTCAAGTCATTTAGAATTTTATAAGGGTCAAAACTAGTCTTAAACAGGAATATGTTTATCGAAAATAACAAAATTTTGTGTTCGTACATAACTCGACATTGCACGATTTATGAAAGTAGGAACAGACTAAACATAATCACTTAACATTAGATATAATAATAACACATTATTCATATGACATAAGATAAGCATGATTTAAATATAATTTATCATAATTATATCCGGGTTGTCACAACTTCCCTCCCTTAGAAAATTTTGTCCCCAAAAATTAATATAAATGTCACTTACCAAAGAAATGGGGATACTGTTTCTTCATACTATCCTCCATTTCCCAAGTTGCTTATTTAATTCCATGGATCATCCACATAACTTTAACTAAGGGAATTACTTTATTTCTCAATACTTGCTCCTTACGATCAATAATTTCCATTGGTTCCTCAACGTACGATAAGTCTTCCTTCAGTTCAATTGGTTGAATTTTCAAATGATGATATGGATTCGCCAAATACTTACGAAGCATCGATACGTGTAACACATCATGTAAACGGTATAAATCTAGATCTAATGCTAATTTATATGCCATGTAACCATTTCTTTCCAACACCTCATATGGTCCAATGCATCTTGGACTTAGTTTCCCCTTATTCTCAAATCTCATAACGCCTTTCCATGGTGAAATATGTAGGAATAAAAAATCCCCCTTTTTAAATTCCAATGGATACTTCCTTTTATCAGCATAAAATTTCTTACTCCTTTGCACTATCTTTATTCATTCCTGAATCATTTTGATATTTTCAGTCGTCATATCTATTAATTCAGGACCCAAGATTTTCATTTCACCTACTTCATCCCAACATAATGGCGTTCTACATCTCCTCCCATATAAAGATTCATAAGGAGACATACCAATGGTGGACAGATAACTATTATTATACGTAAATTCCATCAATGGCAAATAATCATCCCAACTACCTTTGAAGTCAAATACACAGGCTCGTAACATATATTCTAATATTTGAATCGTTATTTCTGATTTCCCGTCAGTTTGTGGATGAAATGAGGTACTAAACTTTAAACTTGTGCCCATGGCATTCTGTAACTGAGGCCAAAACTTACAAGTGAACATTGGATCCTTATCTGATACTATTGACACTTGTGACCCATGCAAATGGATAATCTCACCAACATACATACTTGCATACTGGTCAACAATGTAAGTGGTCTTAACTGGATGAAAATGAGTTGACTTCGTCAATCGGTCTACAATCACCCAAATAGAATCATCTCCCTTTGGAGATTTGGGTAATTTAGTAACAAAGTCCATCGTTATATGTTCCCACTTCCATTCTGGAATAGGCAATGACTGCAATAATCTCGCCGGCTTCTGATGATCCACCTTCACTTGCTGGCATACTAAACATTTAGCTACAAATTCTGCAATCTCACATTTTATATTATTACTCTTTCAAATCTCTGTACATTTTGGTACCTCCAGGATGCATAGAGTAAATAGAACTATGTGCCTCTTCGAATATATCCTTCTTTAAGGATGGGTCATTCGGTACACAAATTCTGTTTTTATAACACAACGATTCATCATTCCTAATTTCAAAGTCACTCTCTTTACCATCCAAGATTTCCCGTTTCTTCTTCTCAAGGAATGGATCATTGATTTGCAAATTTCATAAGCGTTCTGCTAGTAAAGGTCTCACTGTAACGTGTGCAATTAAAGCTCCCATTTCAGTTAAGTTCAACTCTACTCCCATCAGTCTTAATTCCATAATATTACCAACTCGTATACATTGAATACAAGATAACCTCCCTAATAACTTCTGACTTAGATCATCTGCAGCAACATTCGCCCTCCCAGGATGATGGTGAATAGTACAATCATAGTCTTTAATTAACTCCATCCAATGTCTTTGTCTCAAATTTAAGTCTCTCTGGGTAAATAAATACTTCAAACTTTGATGGTCAGTGAAAATTTCACACGTCTCTCCACATAAATGATGTCTCCATATTTCAAGGAAAAAATAATAGCCGCAAATTCTAAATCATGTGTAGGATAATTATGTTCATGCATCTTTAACTTTCTAGATGCATAAGAAATTACATTTCCATGTTTCATGAAAATGCAACCCATGCCCTGATGTGAAGCGTCAACATAAATCACAAAACCTTCTCCACTGGATGGAACAGTGAGAACTAGAGTTGGTACTAGCCAATTTTTTATCTTTTTGAAGTTGTACTGACATTCATCACTCCCCACAAATTTCACTTCCTTTCGGGTTAATTTAGTCAAAGGTAAGGCTATAGATGAAAACCAATTTATGAATCTTCTATAATATCCATCCAATCCTAGGAAACTCCTTATCTTCATTACATTTCTTGGTCTTTACCATTACACAATTTCCACTACCTTCTTAGGGCAACGTAAATTCCATCTCCCGAAACAACATGCCCCATAAATACTACCTGATTTAACTAAAACTCACATTTTCTAAACTTAGCAAACAATTGACTATCTCGCAAAACTTGCAATACAACTCTTAGATGCTTCTCATGTTCCTCTTGGCTAGGTGAATATATCAAAACATCATCGATAAAGATAATCACAAATGAATCTATGGAAGGATGAAATACTTGATTCATTAAATCCATAAACACCCCAGGAGAATTTGTTAATCCAAATGGAATTACCAAAAATTCATAATGACCATAGCGAGAACGAAAAGCTGTCTAACAAATGTCACAATATCTCACCCTTAATTGATGATAACCCGATCTCAAATCAATTTTTTAAAACACTTTAGCACCCTGTAATTGATAAAAAAATCATCAGTACGAGGCAATGGATATTTATTTGAAATAGTTATCTTGCTCAACTGCCGATAATCAATCCAAAGTCGCTTGGTGCCATCTTTCTTCTTCACAAATAATACCTGAGCACCCCATGGTGATACACTGGGTCAAATAAAAACTCTATCTAGAAAATCTAGCAGTTGAAGGTTTAACTCCTTCAGTTCCACAGGTGCCATTCCATATGGAGAAATATAAACTGAATTAGGTGTCAACCCTGGTAATTCATCTGGGAACACATCTGTAAAATCCTTAACTACTAGATATCTTCTAATTTTTGAAATTCCCTGTTTGTATCCAAAATATACGCTAAAAAGCCTTGACAACCCTTATATAATAATTTCCTCGCCCGAAGGGGAGAAATAAGACATTTTGGAACCAAATTTTTTCTCCAGTAAATTTGAATTCTTCCTCCCCCGGCATATTAAATGTAACCTCCTTACGAAAATAGTCAATCGATGCATGGTAGGACGATAACCTGTCCATACCCAAGATTATATAAAAATCTCGAATATCTAGTGGAATTAAATCAGTGGTGAACTCCCTCTCCCCCACATACAATGCACAATTTTTATACACAAACTCCACTAACATCACATCCCCCATAGGTGTAGAAATATATAAACCACAATCTAGATTAGAACATGATCTACCCTAATGCATGGTAAATGACAGTGCGATAAATGAATGAGTAGAACCTGGATCATTAAGCACGTAAGCATGTTTATTCATGACAGAAAATGTACCTGTCACCACCTATAGAGTAGCCTGAGCATCGTGTAAAGTCATAGCTCTAAGTACATAATTTTATAAATTTCCGGGGTAGAATCTAGGAATTTTCTATTTTCCCAAGATCACAGTTAGTATGTCTGATATCGCTACATTCGGCACGTCAACATGATCATCCTCGATGCCCTTTATTCGAATCCAATGCATCCATCTTCTTCACATGCATCATGCTACATACAACGTCCTGCTCAGCTCATTCCCACTACTCCACTACACACGAATTGGTAGAATAACTTATTACAGATGTTTTCTAATTGCATAAATATTTGAAATTTTTTTCAGAAATTAATTTTTAAAGTCTGGATTCTTTTTTATCAAAAATTGAATTTTTGCTAAGTGTAGAAGCGGAGTGCCTCGATCGACAAGCTCGTTCGTGTGACATTGCATTATCATTCGAAGGAGATAGGCCTGTCGCGCGATCTCGTTCGAGTGACACCGATCCTTCGTTCGAGCGACATGGAATATCGTTAGAACGATCTGCTGCCTCGATTTTCGTATAAATATGAGGTCACCTTCTACACGTTTTCTAAGTCTTTTTTCACACACGTCTTTCTGCGAAAATAGTCCAGAAACCACACTTCACTTTTTAAGGTTTTCTAAGCCTTCTTTATTCACATAAACACTCCCATTTATGTATGGGAATTTTTAAACTTTCAAGAGGATCATTTACTCATCTGGAGTACTTTATGGAGAACCCATTCTCTTCTCTACTTCTACCCACCTAGAGTTCTTGAGGGACATTCCAGTCGACGACATCAGAACCGACACCCGAGCGTATTTCTATATCACTTATTTTCATTATAATCCGTGTAACCATTTTTACAAATTATAGTGAAAATAAAAAGGTTTTACCCTTTTCGGGGATTTTTCCTCACTTGTGTGTGTTTGAATGTTCTTACATGATTTCATCATCTTCGATCACACCTAGATGCATGTTTAGGACTTAATTGATAAAAACTGATTATAATTAAATAACTTCCAAGGCCTCGAGTTCGAGCCTTGGGAATGTAGCTGTGTTAAAATTTGGGAGGGAGAGTTTTGCCACCCTTTTGGTCCTACCCGACTCGAACATGATTAGTCCCACCCCAAAGGCGTGGGGAACCTGGGTCTAGACAAAAAAAATTTAAATAACTTCCTTATTTGAACGCAAGCGCACTCCTCAAATTGGTATCAGAACTGGTTACGATAATTTATCACGTATTCCTAATTTTCCACAAATTTTTTCTAAGATATCAATTTTCTAAAAAATTGATTTTTAAAAAAGAGTGTGTTCATAATGGAGAAGTTATTTAATAAAATGCCATTTTTGACAGGACAAACTATGCTTACTGGAAAGCCTGCATGAGATCTGCTTTAAAGGCCAGAGATGAACGTGTCTGGATTTTAGTTGAAAAACGGTGGACACCTCCCTCCATCACTATTTAAAACGAGACTAATTTAAAACATGTCACTGCATGGACTGAAGAAGAATTTAAATGGTCATCTTTTAATTCTAAGGGGTTAAGTGCTATTTCTGGATCCGTCACACCTGTCGAGTTCCAACAGATAATGAAGCGTACCACGTCAAAAGAGGCATGTGATGTTTTGCAACTAACCCATGAAGGAACTAATGGTGTGAAAGAGTCTAAACTGCAAAATTTAACAACCCAATTTGAGACTAGCACCATGCTTGACACTGAATGTTTTGATGATTTTTATGCTAGGTTGTCTGATGTTATTAATACAAGCTTTAATCTTGGTGAACACATTCCTAATGCCAGAGTTGTTAAAAAGATTCTAAGATCACTTCCTAGGCGTTTTATCCCTAAAGTCACCATGCTAAATTCTATGGGTAATTTAAATACTCGAAAATTGGAGGAACTTGTAGGAGACTTACAAACGTATGAAATTGATATGTTTTCTAAATTTTTTAAGCCTAATGATAAGGGAATTTCACTTATTGCCCAGGAGAGAAAAAGTGATGGGTCGGCAAGAAAGAGAGTTGAGTCGTCTAGAAAGAGAGATATTGAAACGTCTAATTCTGAGTATGATTTTGACTTAGATGATTTGGACCTATTTTCTAAAAGTTTCAAGAAAATTCTCAAATTCGAGAAAAATGGAAATTTCAAAGATAAAAAGAATTTTGAGAAAAATAAGTTTGAAAAGAAAAATGTAAAAGATTTTAAAGATCCTCCTGAGAAAGAAAGTGAGAGATGCTATGAGTGCGACGGTAGGGGTCATAGAGATTTTGAGTGTGCTACTAGGATGCACAGAGAAAAGGTCAAAGCTATCCTTAATGATACCCCTAGTGACGACAGTGAGATCAAGTCGGTGGACTCTAGAGATGAGTCATCGCATTAGTGTAACTTCACCGCATTCATGGCTAGTCATGTGAGTTCTTCTAGTGCTCCTCATGACGATGAGGATGCTGCCACCCAAGGACTCCTCGACAGTGAGAACAACGTAAGTGAGGATGAGGATGATGCAAGTTAAAGTGATAGTAAACTTCAACAGGCCTACGCCGAGTTGCATAATGAGTATTTCAAAACCAAAAAGCGTAACAAAGTGTTAGTTCTTATGATCACCGCGTTAGAAGAAGATTTAGAAGAAGAAAGAGAGAGAGAGAGTCCTCCACCTGCACCACCTTGAGAGAGAGAGAGTCTGCCTGTGTTGAGAAAGAGAGTTTGTTTAGAGAGAGAGAGATTATTTGGAGAGAGATAAAGTTATTTTGAGAAAGAGAAAGGGGACTTGAATAAACAAGTGGATAGTCTTACGAGTGATCTCCATTACTCCCTGGAGAGTCAGAAGAAACTTACAACCCTTGTAGCCCCGCTTACTCAGGATTTTGAGAGAGCATGAGAATTCATGGTACAAATCGAGGACAAATCTGGGAAGATGGAAAAGATACTTCTCTGTCCCGCTTTAGGTTTTGGCGAAAGGCAAGCAATTGGATTTGATGGTGCCGCCACATCCCAAATTGCACCTGGACCAGTTCCTGAGTTTACTGCGACTCCATATGGTCATCGTCAAAATACACAAAGGAGTGTTCGACCAAGAAAAGAAAACTAAGGTCCACCTCAGACTGTGTTCTTTTGTACATATTACAAAAGAAAAGGCCACCTAATAGAGTTTTTCTATAGTTTGGGTCGGACATGACGTACTAATTCTCCACCATATCATACTGATGATTTTTCCTGTCTGAGAGAGCATGTTGAGTTTTTAGCTGCCACATCACATAATTTCATGGAGGAATTCCGACGGATGTCTTTGCTATCAGTGAATGCTTATCGCCTCTCGACTAAAACCAACAACAACAAGGGGAAACAAAATGTTACCACTTCTTGGGTACCTAAGATAGATAAGAAGGCCGTTGTTGTTCATGTCGCTCTTAAAGCACATAATACCTCACATTGTTATTTTGAGAGTGGGTGCTCCAGACATATGAAGGGTGATGTCTCATGTTTTACCTACCTTGAGGACTATAAGGATGGTAGAGTCACCTTTGGAGAATGGAGCACATCTAGCATTGTAGGACGAGGTACGGTAGAGTTACTAGGATTTCCTAAGCTTGAGAATGTTTTGTACGTCAAAGGTTTGAAAGCAAACCTTCTCACCATTAGCCAACTATACGACGCTGACTTTGCCGTAAAGTTTGACCAGGATGCGTGTAATGTCTATAATCAAGCCAGTAAAATTTTATTGCGAGGGGTGTGGAAAAAAGATAATTGTTATGGGACTAAGTCAACATCCTCACTTGTTTGCAACAGCACCATGATCACTCCTATGAATCTGTGGAACCAATGTCTAGGTCACGTGAACGTTAGTGATTTGACTTGTTTAGCTAAAAAGAACCTAGTATGTGGCTTACCATCTCTTGGAAAGCCAACATCCCCGGTTTGTGGACCCTGTCAGTTGGGAAAGAAAATATGTAGCCCTCATAGGAAGTTGAATTCCATTACCACCTCCCGTGTTCTTGAGCTGATTCACATGGATCTTATGGGTTCTAACTCCTCTCATTACTCGAGTGTATCTGGGTGTTTCTCAAGTTAACTTATTCTACGTTTCGTCTCACATTCTTTCTCTAATTAATACATTTCAGACGCAGAAGAAGTTGTGGAAATTTGTCGAGTTCGAGGTTGTCCATTAGTATCAGATGTGTCCCACACTTGAGTAGTTTCAGTGACATACTTCAGGTTGGTCTATGCATCGTTAGCATCTAACACACAAAATTCTCCATCACACATGGTCTCAACGAGCTGTTCAGAAGCGATACTTAGTCTGTGGTGGAAGAAAGATATAAGACGATTCTTCTCAAAACCATGAAATGGGCATGCGTTGACTAACTCATTGAAATTGTCCCAACATCGATCAAATGACTCGTTTTCTTGTTGCCTAAACATTTAAATTTGAGCTTTGATGGAATTCATTCGATTTTGTGGGAAGAATTTCAAAATTATCATGGATTTCATATCTCTCCGTGATCCAATTGTGTTCGATGATAAAGACCATAGCCGGGTCTTGGCTTTATCGTTTAAAGAGAAAGTAAAACGATTTAGGGAAATGACATCTTGAGTGCACGTTTGATCGCTAAAACTTTTGCAGGACTCATCGAACTCGCAAATGTGGAGGTATGTTTTTTCCATGTACATATCATGGAATGTGGGAAGAATATGAATCATCTCATTATGAAATCAGAATTTCCCCGCATTATACATAAGTAGAATGCATCCCAGCGTGATGGTTTGCTCTTGATATAAGATATCTCTCATGGGGCAATACGACATCTCACCATCACCCCTACCATAACTAGCATGGTTAGACATCACTCTCTATCTTCAATTGACTCGATATCCTAACTCGACTCCATAGAAGTGTGACTCATAATGGATTTTGGGGTCGTATAAGGTTGAAGTCACAATTTTGGAATGCGAGGAGTATGTGTACTATTTGGATCCTATCTAACTATAGGATTATCAGAATTTGGGTAGGAGTGAACTGAGGATTTTGTTGAGGATTTTGCATGCAAATATTTGATAGATGCTATGTTTGTTTTTTTTCTTTTTATTTCTCTAATTTATTTTGAATTTTTGATTTTATTATTTTTTGGGGTTTTTAAAAATTAGAGTCAAACTTAAGATTATTCAACCTAACCTAACTGTCTACCTAGTCCCCTGGCAACGGTGCCAAAAATATGACGTGACTATAGAAGTGTCTCTAGTGCCTGTTGATATCGACTCAACTGTTAGTCGGTCGCTCAAGTAATAATACGATACAAATGGGTATCGAACACAGGGACTAAGACGAAGAATTGTGACGACCTCGTAGTCGACTTTAGAAAAGAAGAAACGATGATTGATTTGAGAGACGTTAACTACAGAAAATAAGTAAAATAAACCAATGTCTTGACTACACATGCAATAAGACTAAAGTGGTTTAAACTATATGAGAAAATGTGATTAGTGTACACTCCCCCGTACTGTCGGTAAAGTCGTAGGATATAAAAGGTTAAAAAATTATATCGATAACTCGAATAAAATATTAAATCTTCTCAGAGCATTAACTATATCAGGATTTTACTCCACATGATAACTAATCAATAATAAATCTAATGTGAATGACTAGATTGTCGATACGCATATTATACTCTTAAATACCTTGGTTACTTAGGGCAAATGGGTTAAGATATCTATAATATGTGTTTCGATAAAATATTAAACCTTGAAATTATCTCAATAATTTAATTCAATTTTATAGCCAAATCATAACCTAGGTTGGGTTTATGTACCCCAACTCTTTAGAAATCTAGACCGACATGGTGAAAGGAAAATAAATCTAAACATGCATGAGTGTCCTGGAATTCAACAAAATAAATAAAACATGCAAATAATATTACTTCAACATCGAGGTAGAGAAAGACAAAGTTTATTGATGAAAGGCTTGAGAATTAATACATAAAAGTGCAAGCTTGATGATGAAAATTGAAAACCAGGGTTCTTGAGTCTTTCTCCCTCTAATTCCCTATGAAAAACTCACTAAAATCTAGTCTAATGTCAAACTAAAAAACTACAAAGTCAATTTGCAAGAGTCCTCATCTAATACAACTCTAAGAAAAATCAGCATTTAAATGAAAATTCTCATGTCACGTACCCCGAACTGGTTTGGGTACTACAGCGAACCGGTTTAGGGTGTGGTTCAGGAAAATTTCTGCATTGGCTTCTTCCTTCTATTTTTCTTTGGATTTTTTTTCTCAACTTCAAACGGTCATAAGTTCATCGCCGTAACTAGGATTAAGGTGTTGTTTTTTCACGTAATCCTATGATTTCGCGTTCTTTAACTTTTCTATTCGCCGCACCTTCGAAAGTAAGGTTGCAAAATTTAAAAAATGCCCTTTAACTATCCGTTTCTTGGTTTGTTACACTGTTTTGAGTTCTCTCTCGCTCTAACTTGCATGAAATACATGTAAAACACACGAGAGGTACACAAAACACGGTACACTTGCCAAGGAGGGTTAGTATCATAAATATGAGGTAAATCCAAGATAGTGACAATGCACGGGATAATTAAAAGGACCGAAATGAAGGGGATAAATGTGAAGAAAGTATACCTAATCAATAATGTGTTATCACTGTCATTGACCTTGACAAGTACATTGTCACGGTCCTTTTACGGTTTATATTTTTTTCAACATCTGAATATTTTCACAATAAAAAACAATGGCAAGATCGTGACAATATTAAAAAAAATCCCCTAGGTCGGGTAGCAAGCCTTTATAGAAAACAAAATGTCAAACTCTCTATCACTCAGTCTCTCGATTTTAGGTTACTTCCCTCCTCCCCCTCCCCTCCATAGGCCTTGAAGCCACCACCACCTGCTACAACCGCATATTCCTCCACCTACTTCTCCTCTACCTGCTAAAACCACCATCACTGCCTTAGCCCCCCCCCCCCCTCCCCCCGACCACCACTTTAGATGTATTTTTTGGTTTTTAATTATTTGCCCCTTTTTTGTCATGCATTTGTTTGGCGATTGACATATATAAATTAGTAAAAAAATTGTCTGATAAATTACTTTGTAAAATATGTTGTTTTGGATAAAATTAATTTTTTAAATTATTTTGAATTGGACAATTAAAGTGTCTATTTATTCATGACTCCCTAATGGTTGACCTATTTGGGATGAATATGAAAAATTGTGTGAATACATTTTGTGGAAAACAGTAGCTGACAAATTGTGTGACTAAATTCTTAACCGTACTATCGACGTGGACAAACATTGCTGACATATACGTAGTCAGGGAGATATATTAGCTTCTAAAAGTATAAGAAAATGTAGAACATTATACGCAACATAAAGGATTAATTTTCATTTAGGGATTTCATTTTTTCGGATTTATGTTTTTAATCGCTTTTTTTTTTTTGCAATATCTCAGATTGCATTTGTCGGTTTGTTGCATTTGTTCGATTTCAGCAGATCTCAGGCAATCGCCGCCACTGTCGATTTCGATCTCTTCATTTTTCATCTTCTTCGATGTGTGTGTGTGTGTATATATATATATATATATATATATATATATATATATATATATATATATATATATATAATGTAGGGTAAAATTAAGTGCATGCACTTGGAAATAATTAGTGAGTAATAATAAAGCTTGAATGGTTTATCCTTGTGTAAGTGGTGAATATTTTAAATGAAATGTAGATGCATCACATGCATGTAGCTCAAAAGGCATTTTTATCTTAATTGATGCTAAATGAAATTAAATGTAGATGTAGCACATGATGAAACTTTATTTCACTAAAACATTTTCGTCTTCTTTCAAGGAAATTCATATGGACAAAGTTTTGCCTTAATATTTGAATTGTTGTTTGAGATTCTAGAATTGTTGTTGACTGGTGAAATTGAAAATTTAGGTGGCCATTGAGTTATTTGGCCATAGTAATTTCTAACATGTAGGGTTATTATTGGACTTAATAGTGACATGTGATTTGGAAATATAAATAAGATAAAAATGAAACATATTTACCATAAAAATATAAAAAGTCAAAAAAGAGACGTACTATAAATTTAAAAGCATGCTATTAAAAAATTGAACAAAATGAAACACAACTATGTTATAAGGCTATTATTAAGTTATAAATAGTGCGCATAGAAACTGGCCTTCTAGTTCTTATGCATATGCATTCAATAGCCCTAAGACGCATTCGAGACAGTTAGGGACAACATAGTTTTTGTATATTAATGTTCTTAGTCGCTTTAACTTGTTAGTTTTGGGGGAAGTTCTATTTCCATCTCTTAATGTTTAATGGGTTCATACTAGATGATGCGGTGTTAAATGTTATTTCAATTGATAAATTGAAATAACACGAACACTTGCGAATTTTTGTCGTTTGCTTAGAGAAATATGGGGATATAGTGCCTAATTTTCCTCAAATCCGAACAATATTGATGAGATGCTAAGCGTATTACATAATATGCGATCTTGAAATGGATTGGACAACTCACCCTTTAGAGGAGATGGAATAAATACGATTCATAATGCATCATGTGTTTACAATGAAATTAATTTATATTATTCTTATAATATAGCATCGAAAGATGAAATGAATCTTTAAGTAAAGCATTACTGGAACTAAATTTTTACACTTTTATTTATACTAACCCATGAATATACCCTTCTTACCAGTAATAGTTATTGTTTGTAGTAGCTCTGATGGGATATCCTCTATAAAAAGAATGGATGGGTGAGACAAATAGACTAGGGGATGTGTTTCGTATAAATGCTAATAAATTTATGAATTTGGAAAAAAGATGTCATAATGATGTACAGTTCCCGTGTCCGTGTGCTATGTGTAGGAATGGTAAGGTGTTTGAATGGAAAACAATTGAACTACATTTGTCAAGATGGGGTATGCAAGATAGTTCTTTATTTTAGTGTTTTAATGGGGAATCATATATTCCTTTTTTCCATGAGGAACCTTCGTGACAAGAAATAAGTCAGATAGATGTACAAGGGTAGAAGGAAAATGTAGATCATAATATTCTAGAGAATTTAGTTGATGGCGTGTATGGACTTAATTTAGGTGGAAGAAAATGAGGTCAATGACGCTGTACAATGTTCAGGTTCCCATGAAGATATCGAGATAAATAGTGATGATTACTTTCAAAATTAAAATCTTCAGGTTGCCCAACCGTTGTACCCTGACTGTGATAAAGATCAAATAACTTTACACGCCATGGTTGGTTTGCATAGTTTGAAGACCCAATATGGTTTGTCTAGCAATAGTATTACATGAATTTTGAATTGGGTGAAGGGATTCGTAACCAAGTAGAGTACGCTTCCAAATAGCTATCCTACTACGAAGAATTGTTTGAAATTTTTGGGAATCATGAATAAACCAATTCATCTTGGTGTGTACGACTTCCTAATATACTGAAAGGAGTACGAAACTCTCGATCAGTGTCCGTTATGCGATGAATCTAGATATGTGAAATCTACTAGTAAGGAAGGCACAAACTCAAAAGTGCTTAAAAAATTGTTGAAATATTTTCCCGTTAGGACTAAATGAAAGTGATTTTTCAAAGTATCATTGATAGCGAGGATGATGACTTGGCATGCTAGGGTAGAAGAAGGGGATAATCACATGCATCATCATATTGATTCTACAGCTTAGAAGAGGATAAATTTCATTTGGCAATATCAGTAGATGGTTATAATCCATTTGTAAATCTAAGCACCAATCAGAGTGTATGGCCAGTATTCCTAGCACCACCGAACCTCCCTCCATCACAGCGTATGGGACCTGAATTTTCGATGTCGTCTTTGGTCATACATGGGCCAAAGGCACAAAGTGAGGACATCGATGTCTACTTGGCTCCTTTGGTGGAAGAATTAAATGAAATATTGTAAGAGAGTCTTCAAGCACTTGACTCTTTAAAAAGAAAAGAGTTTACGCTAAAAGCTATGTTGATGCAAGAAATTTGTGATTTTCTAACTTATGGGAAATTATCCGATAGTGTAGTACATGGTTATTTGGGGTTTCCTTCTTGGGGAAAGGAGACTGAATATCCGCATCTCATTGATAGAAAAAAATATATAACATTGTCATAAGAGTTTTTACCCCTACTTATAGTTTTAGATTTGAGAAGGTTTCAATTTTTTACCGGACGAGTTTGAACATAGGCTACCTTTGAGAAAACTTTCAGGTACAAAAATTGAAAGTAAATCTTCTAATTTTGGCCTTAATATGCCAGGTAAGAATCCTAAATTAAAGAATTTCGAGCATAAGAAGGCCCCAACTGGGAATTAACTCAGACAAGAAATGCATGGTCTAGGAGGTTAATTTTATTTGACTTGCCTTGTTGGAAGGGTAACCTGGTGTACCATGTATTGGATGTGACACATAAGGAGAAGAACATCACTGAGCATATTATGGGTGTATGTCTTGGGAGATTCATTCGAAAGATGAAGAATATGAACGAAAAGACCTTAAATCGTTGAAACTTAAGCCATAACTATGGTTGAAAGAAGATAATAGGGTAAGGAATACAATTACCCCTAGTGCGTTTACTTCGACGAGTGAGGAAAGAAAGGTGATTTTAGACACAATATATAATTTGAAGTTTCCATACAATTTTTCATCCAATTTGCAAAGGATTATGAATTATGCTACCCATGATTTACATAAGTGCAAGTCCCACGATTGTTTAAGAACTGTTCCTTCAAGCATAAGGATTTGCGGAGGGCCATTATGAAAATTAGCATGTGCTTCACACTTTTATGTGAGAAGGTATTTAATCGAAAGCACATAGTGGCTGCAAAAGTAGATGTTTCTCAAGCAATTTGTGTGGTGGATAAGTACTTTCCCCCATAATTTTTAACATAAATGTTCAGTTACTGGTACATATATGCGACGAGGCACTTCTTTCCGGCCCAGTAAGATATAGGAGAATGTACCCATTTGAAAGATTGATGAAAGTTTTCAAAGATTATGTCAAGAATAAACGATACATTGAAGGATCAATTGCAGAAGAATAGATCACCATGGAGTCATCAATCTATAGTCGGGGATGTATGTCTGACCGAAGAAGTGTGGATAACAGTGATGGGTTCGTCAATAGGGGAGGTCAAGTGATAAGCACGCGAGTGAAATTAATGAGTTTACAATATAAAAAAATAGCTCGTTATGTATTTGAAACGCATGAGGATATTGAAGAATGGAAAAAGTAAGTTTATATTTTTTTAAATTTTATATTATTTTATTTTTTATCGATGATAAATTTGTTAATATGTTCGTCACGATCAATACAGGAAATATGATGCACAATAAAAGATGAATAACGATGGCACAATCAGACAGCGAGTTTAGGTTGTGGGTGTCACACAAGGTAATTATAATACTAATGTCTCTTATTAACTAACAAATTACAAGAAAGCTTTAAAACAAACCTAATTAATTTATCAATAATCTCACCTTCTAAAGACGGGTGTGCGACATCAAGGCTTGCTATTTTAGCCACCAAACTATTATTCATGGCACAGGAGTACAAAAAGTATTCATTGAACACTTTTGTATTCAGTGCAAGGGTGTAAGAGGAAAATACAAATGTACAGAACTCAAGCATTTCATACAAGGCTCTTACTTATTTTCGAACGAGCGCAAAAGATAAAAAACTCGTTGAAGCTAAAATAACATACTATGGTTCCACTCGAAATATATTTGAATTGGTCTATATAAACTTCAAAGAGGTTGTGTTTTACTATATTTTGGTAGGAGTTGAGGATACAAATTCTTGTAATTTTGACCATGGTACCAATTTGATCACGGTTGACTTGTCAAAGTTGAAGAGCAACGAGCACGTGAGGATTGGGCCATTTGTTTATGTTTTTCTAAAGGTCAAGAAAGTGTTTTACTCAGAGTATATCAACAATTAGACATGGTCAATCCTCCTACATGCGCAAAAGCGTTTAACGAATAGTGTGGATGACTTTGTTGCTCCTACATAACATCTATCTTTTTTTTATGAAAACCCAAATTTGAAACAATATATAGATTCGCAATGAGTTTTCCAATTATTTGATATAATTAAATTCTTCTACTGCTTTATTATTTGGGATGACATATTAATAAATGGTTTTATTCATTTTCATTTGATCAGTTTTTGTCGATTTGAATATCAATTTGTTGGTTGGTTAATGAATATGTTAATTTGGATTTTAATGAGTTTAAACATTAATTCAAAGTCTGTGACATGACCCAAATTTGAAACAATTTTAGATTTGTAATAAGTATTCCATTTATTTGAAAAAAAATGCTTATTTTATTTTATGATATAGATTTATATTATTATAATGTCATTAACTTGCATTCTTTTGGTACTTTATTATTATAGGACGAACCTTTAATTCTTGTATTCAAATGGATTTGATAAGTTTTTGTGGATTTGAATCAAAATCGGTTAGCTTGTTTTCGAATACGTTAATTTGGATTTTAATCAGTTTAATCATTGATTCAAAGTTCGTGACATGACCAAAATTTGAAATAATTTTTAGATTTGTATTCTTATAATTCGTTAACTTGAATTCTTCTAGTGCTTTAATTCATTTTGATTTTTATCAATTTAATGATTTTATTCACTTTGATTTGATCATTTTCTCATATATATGTTTCCACCAATGACAACAATTTAAGTAGGAAGTGTCTACATCAATGCATCATGAAAGAGAGGGCGAGGAAGGCTCGTCTTTGACTAGTCCCCCAAAGTAGGGAAAATTGGGAATCGTAGTGGACAACAAGACGTCCTTACAAGCCGGGGCCCTAGAGTGGACGAAGATGATTATAGTCCCTAATAACACAGATTGGAGGAAGGTACACTACGAGCTTAAGATGTCCATCTAGGGGGCATTACAGGTACTTGGTCATTTTCTTACTGTTTTGTATTTATATTTAAATTTTATTATATTTTATAATTTAAATACCACTAACTCACTTTATTTTTTAGTATTTTTTTACATTAACAATTCGATTTTCCCCACATTTACGCGACTCCATGTTGAAACAATTAAGAGATCGTTATAAAATGTGGAAGAAAAACATGCGCATACGATACTTTCGCTAGATCTGGGAGTCCATCTTGGGACATAGGGACATAGTACCCTCGAAAGGGACAACCTCATTGGCAAGCTAGAAACATTTTGTCGATAATGAGGTCTCGGGTACAGAATTCTACTCTCATTAATCGAGGAGGGAAAATGGGGCCAAGAAGGTCTATGTGCACTAGTCCAAAAGTACATATTACGTTGAGGTGGAGCATAAGATGATATGTTTTCAATGTCCTTTCATTTTAGTTTTATTTTATTTTATGTATACTAATTTACTAATTTTGCATTATTTTATTTTAAGATATGGGGACTGGCCCTGGGGATAATCAACATACGCTCAATGCCTATGTGGCCATTCGAACAAAGAAGGGGAAGGATGGGGAGGTAAATACGAATGTGGCTGCCACAATTGTAAGTAAAAAAATTTGTTACGTTATAAAATTAAAAATTTATAGTGAAATAATTTTTCATTAATTTAGCTAATAGTGTACCTTTTTATTGTTTCAGGAAAATCTTAAGGAGGTGCACAACTCCTAGAGTGATGCTCACAAGACATCTCTCGCTACAAACCCTCATAACCAAGTGTTTGGCTAATATCACAAGGGCCGTACTCGGGGGTGAGCTATGGGTGTGGAAGTCGATGCTCGTCGGGATTGTGTCGAGCAATGCTGGGCTAGATCATAAGGTGGATGATTTTTCGATCAACAACGAAGAGATGTTATAAAACTTGGAGCGAAAGATGCAAAAAATATTTGAGTATATCAAGGGTTCTTTTAAAGGCTAGGTTAGGTCTAGATCTAGGAAAGGCAAGGGGAAAGTTGTGTATGACGGGACCACTACTCCTTCCTTTTCACCCTCACCCTCACACTCACCGATACCCCTGATGGTACAAATATAGCACCCTACCGTGGATGGTATTCTGTTCCTCATATGCTTACATGCCGCGGCCCTGCTCAACATAGGGTGAGGTTCAACTCAACACGTGGTGCGTCCTTGTCAATTATAGGGCGCAACACATAGTACTTTTCCATGAATAAGGTTCCGCAGCACTACCCAGTACAGGGCGCGGCACCTTATTCTCCAACATTTCTTGCCTTACAGGGCGCATCCCTCTCCACTACAACTCTAGACTATATGTACATCACATGCACAAAGCATGTGAGTATATCACCTATAAATAGAAGACCACACCTCAAGGATCGAGGAGGAAGAGATCGATTCCACACGCCCAGGGCAGGCTCTACAATATAGATTCTCTCTACACAACCGCAACATATAACCTGGGGTCACCTATCTACATCGGAATCACCTCTCCAGCACACCGGAATCATCAATCATCATGTACTCTCCTTTATTCTCATACTTATACACCTCTTTAGGCATGATTATATTGTACAATACTACGCATGTAATGAGAATGGAGAAACACAATGGATATAAGCCTATTTTAGGGGATGAACCACTCTATATCTTGTCTTTTATCTTTACTTATTTGCTTTGTCTATTTATTATACACTTTACACTTGACTTGCTGATATGAGGTATACCTATGTACGATTTCTCGTATCATTAATTTGGCGCCTTTTGTTGGAACGAGTTATTTCAATCTTGTTTCTCCATGTCTCGAGTTCATAAACACCTTATCTTATTCATGGGGATTCTTTGGATCAAAATCTCATGAGTAAATTTTTGTTATTGAACTCAGTTTAAAATATTACACCTTTGAATGGGTTTTTTGTATGTTCAGATCTGCTTTCGGGTATCCATTTCATGACCTCAGATCTATTCTACATACCCCTGTGATATAATTCCATCTAGATAATGCTGAAAAGCATGATTGGATTTAGCCCCGACAAGATGAACGATTAGGGAAAGATTGTATTTACTCCTCTCCTGCTATTCTTGGATTATGATCTAGGGTTTCGTCATTGAAATGGTGTCTTTAAGGGCACCATGAGAGCATTATCTCATTGACAGACCCTAGTAGGTATGCTCGTCATGTTTTGAGGAAGAAAAACTCAATTCTGGTACATATTTTGGGATTGTTACCATCACTGCTTAGAGGGGGATGCATCTTGGAAGTTCAACTACCTTTCCTACCGCGGTCTCTACTTGTGTGGTCCTGTCACAACAGCTCCAAATCATCGAGGAAATGACACAAATGGTCCACGACTCCACCTCGGTGAATGTCATTCAAAGGCTGTGGCATGTGTGCATTGTTGGTCGCTAGCTCATCAGAATATCATGCAGCAGCTTAAAAGCTACCTCCTAACCTCATACTTGGTTAACCCTATGCTTATGTGATTACTCATTTCTGATAGTTTCATCTCAGATTATATATTTTTGTAAAGACTAAAAAAATAAGAAAATGGAAGGAGAGTCTAGTCAGAGCACATAAATCAAAGATGAGATTATGCATCTGTACAGTCATCTCAACCATCTCTGTGACAGCCATACCTCACTCCAAACCCAGGTCAACTATCTGATTCAAAGGGTCCTCATATTGGAGGCTAAGGCCTTGTCCAATATGGATGCAGCTTCAGTACTTGTAGCTGCGAAAACTCTAGAGGTTACATTCACGAAAGCAGCCAACAGGAACCAGAAAAGGGGGATGGAGAAGGGAGAGAAGAAATTCGAGGCCTATAATCCATTGGCTTTCCCAATTGAAGAGATCTTCGAGTTCATTAGAGAGGACAAGCTGTTGAGGTGGCCAAAAAAGCTGAGAGCTCCACCCCACAAGAGGAACAAAGCTACTTGGTGCAGATTCCTTCTGGACCATGGCCATGAAACTGACAACTGCTATGCTTTGAAGGAGGAAATTGAAAGGCTGATTGGGTAAGGGATGCTGCGGAGGTTCCTCAAAGATATTTAGGGGATACAACCTAGTATCACTTAACACCCCCATTTCTCATGCTTGTATCTTATATTCCATCTGTCTCTACTTTACAGTGACAACTCTTATTTTATGCTGTTTTAAATGAAACTTTGTATTGGCCTTGCAAAGTTATATATATATATATATAGTTATATATAGTTATATGAAATCAAGTTCACTCTTTAGTGCCATGTTTTGATTCTCATTTTTATTAAGTGTCACCTAACAAAAGACAATTTACCTCGATTGGAGACATCTTAGATCTGGAATAACAGATTATCTCAGAAGACTATTATTGTTTCGGGAAACAGCTGTGGAGGGATTGCATTCTTAATTAGCTCACAAGTTCCCCTCACAATGTGCAACTATATCTTACCATATGATGATCGTATTCGCGAAAGCATCATCATCTAAGGATTCAAGGAGCTTTTATTGACCACGGGGTCTTACAGTACCCGTTCCTAACTTTCAGGATGCATCATTAGCCACGAGGGCTTACAATGCTTGTTATCAACTTTTGGAAAGTATCATTAGCCACGAGGGGTTACAATGCTCGTTATCAGCTTTTGGAACGCATCATTATCCACGAGGGCTTACAATGCTTGTTATCAGCTTTTGGAAAGCATCATTAGCCACGAGGGCTTACAATGCTCATTACCAGCTTTTGAGAAGCACCATTAGCCATGAGGGCTTACAATACTTGTTACCAACTCTTGGGATGCGTCATTATTCAAGGGGCTTATAATACCTTGCCAGGGATGGCTTTATATATATCAACAGGCCAGGGAGGTGACTCCCCCGACAAACATCATTAATTTGGTGAATTAGGAGACTAAACATCATCAATTGATGATCTCAGCCATAAAACATCATTAAATTGGTGGATAGAGATAAAATATCATTAACTTGGTGATCTCACATTAGCTGTGGGTGGATTAATAACATAATCCAGCCTCGGGAGGCTTGAAAGTATCCTGTATGTTAGGTGTGGGTGGCTTAATAACATAGCCTAGACTGGGAAGGCTTGAAAGTGTCCCGTATATCTACAAAGTCCCATGTTCAGATGAAAGGGCTAAAAGAGTGCAGTAGCCATGTCAATATAGCTGCAGCCGTTAAAGCGACTTAGAGTTGATGCTATAATGACTTGGATTTAGATCCAATTAAATCTACTACAGAGGGAATTAAAATATTCAAAAGTGACACATCCATGCCAGTATGTCGATGACCATAAAGTGAATTCATTCAGAAGATGCGACCCTTTTCAAATTGTCGCGGCCATGTTCATGGGCAGTCCCAGTCGTTGCAAAAAAAGGGAGAAAGGGTCGCGGCCCATGTATAGAATCCATATGAATTACAGTCGCAGCCTATGACCTATGCGTCTGAAGGTGTTATATCATTAATTATGTTGATGCGGATATTTAAAGATTAGTGGGAGGTTCCACGGAATCAATCTATTATTTCTACAAGTGCACATAATCAAGAAAGCATTTTCAAATATAAGAGCAATTGTTTTCAAGCATTCATTAAAGCATTGGGGAAAGCAAAAGTAGAAGAGCAAAAATCTATAAGAAAATTAGGCAAAAATAATGCAGTAAAGGTGGTCGCAACCTTGATATTAATAGTAAAGATTACAGAGAAATGGGCCGCAGCCATTACAAAAAACAAAATAACAGGAGGGACACAAACTATAATAATGATAAAAAATTACAAGATCAGGAGACGACATCATCACTATCATCTCCTTCCTGGCCATCCACAACCGTTTTAGTATCCTGATCAGCTACTACTGCCTCTGCCTCATCCCTCAGCCTGCCTTTCTCCTCGACCGTGGCATTGAGCTCAACGATGCATTATTGATGCTCAACATCACCAAGTCCCCAAGCAAGAACTTTTTCTTTAGTCTTAGGGAAGTTCTTTAGGATTTTGTGCCTAAGCTCTTGGTAGCCGCGGAGGTGGGCCCTATTATTGATGAGGAAAAAGTCCATAGAGCCATTGAAAGACTCCACTATATGGTTAATGGCTAGTTGAAGAGCATCGCCATGATATGCCTCCATTTTCTTTATTACCGTGGCGTGGGCTACGACATCTTGGGAAGACTTGGCCTCCAGCTCCACGTACTTCTTCTCAAGCAACCTGAGCTTATTATTGGAAGTCTTCGCGGCTTGTGCAACTTTCGCGGTATAAGATTGTGAGATTTTGAGGGATTTTACGGCTTGCTTAAAATTTTCTTTCGCTTCCTCTCTGTCCTTGTTTGTAGCATCCAAGTCCAAGTGAGCTCCCTAAAGGGCCACATTAGCATATTACTTCCCAGCTTCAAAAGAATAATTATGGGCAGCCTCCAGATCAGCAATATGCACCCTTTTCGCAACATCTTTCAATTTATAAAGGGCTTCATACTTTCTCTTTTGTGCCACCATGATGTCCGCTGCCTGAAACAAAAAAGTTATAAGCTCAATTTAGAATGCAAAATTAAAAATGAGGGAGCATTTGCACTTACCCTCAAAAGACTATGGAGGCCGCAGTCCTCCAAATCGTCATGGGCTTCTTCCACCAACTATCAAGGTCTGCGACATCAAGGGGCCTTTTCATCCTTCGCGTAGCCTTCGCAGTAGTATCCCATGAGGATTTTGGGTTAGGTTGTCTTAACTGTGGCCGCGGTCGACCATCAGGACCAGCTCCGACGCGATGTAACAACCCAAATAATTTTTGGGCTATTTTCAAAATAAAGAGGAAAAATAAAATTTTAGATAAAATTATTTTTATTGCTCAAATATGTTGGTTATTATTTTTAAAGGCGAGAATTTCAAACGGTTTCGAAAACGGAGTTAAAAAGGATTTTTAAATGTTTTTAACTCTTTGAATTCTTAGTCGGTAAACTGTCAAAATTCCTGAAGGATTGATAACTTTCAAGAGTTCTTTTGACTTCCAACTCTTCATTTCTTTGCCTTATTTAAAGTAGTCTTTTGGATTCCAACTCTTCATTTCTTTGCATTATAAAAGGAAGTCATGGGCAACCTTTTTAACCTACTTTTGGCACAAATTTTGGCAGAAAATATACTTTATATTCCTTTACTTTTTATATACACATTGGCCCTTGAGATTTTTGAGTTCCAACCTTAGATTAGAGGTGTTCTTGGGGCTATTTCGTTGGAGGTTCTTAGAGGAGCTTTTGTAGATCTTTTGAGTTGATATTAAGGATGTGATCACTGGTTTCTCATCATGGTTTGAGGTATGGGGTTTTACACAATATACTCCTTAAATCTCGCGAGTGTCATTCTCTTTGAATTCTTGTTTAATTGAACTCATATTTGAATTGATAAATTCATTGAAATCTTGAAAAATAATTGTTGAATTATTTTGATTCATGTGGTATCATTATATTGTTATTGAGCACGTTGTCATGAGATTTTAATATGGCACGGATGTTGGGCACCCGCCAAAATTCCTATTTCCCGGGCTATGGATTGATAAAGCATATACGGGTGTGGTGAGGCCTGGTGACCCGGTTAAAGTGTTGTTGAGAAATTATATTGATAAATGCTCTGAGATTTACATTTTGATTTGAATATTCGTACCCGCGTCATTACGTTTTATTCATTGCTAACATATATTTGTTGAGCATCTTTCCTGTCGTATTGTGTACTTCCCCATATTTTCTTTTAGTTGGCAGGTTAGCGTGGATTTGAGCGCTATGGACCAATTGGGATTAATTTTAGCGTGGATTATTTGGGAAGAATTTTAATACACGTTGGAAGAATTGTATTAATTATTTCATTGATGTATAGAGCATTTTTATTCGAGTTAGATAGTTGTAATTTTAATTCGAGAGACTTGTTGTAATTGAAGAGATTGAGATTAGTGGATTTATACTATTGTGGGTTTATTTAGATGCTCTATACCTTGTCACTTGTGGATTTGGATTTATTTTATCGCATTAGCGCTCCGTTCGCTCTCCCCGGGCCGGCGGGGTATTACAAATGGTATCAGAGCTTAGGTATATCAACCCTCGGGTCTCGGGTTTGGGGTTTTGGGTTCATTGCATGGTTAGCAAATTTTGGAGATAGCAAATTTTAGGTGATATTAGTAATAAGTTTCAAGATTAGAGGTGAGGAAATTATTTTTGGAGACGAAATTATTTTTGGAGATTGTTAGCCTGATGTTTTAGAGTTAGGCATTCGGGGAATTTTGAGGGCGAAATTCCATAGTTAGTGGGGATGTGTAACAACCCGCATAATTTTTGGGCTATTTTCAAAATAAAGAGGAAAAATAAAGTTTTAGATAAAATTATTTTTATTGCTCAAATATGTTGGTTATTATTTTTAAAGGCGAGAATTTCAAACGGTTTCGAAAACGGAGTTAAAAAGGATTTTCAAATGTTTTTATCTCTTGGAATTCTTAATCGGTAAACAACCGAAATCCCTGAAGGATTGAAAAGTTTCAAGAGTTGTTTTCACTTCCAACTCTTCATTTCTCTGCCTTATTTAAAGGAGTCTTTTGGATTCCAACTCTTCATTTATTTACATTATAAAAGGAAGTCGGGGGCAACCTTTTCAACCTACTTTTGGCACAAATTTTGGCAGCAAATATATTTTATATTCCTCTTCTTTTTATATACACATTGGCCTTTGAGATTTGTGAGTTCCAACCTTAGATTAGAGGTGTTCTTGGGGCTATTTTGTTGGAGGTTCTTGGAGGAGCTTTTGTACATCTTTTGAGTTGATATTGAGGGTGTGATCACTGGTTTCTCATCATGGTTTGGGGTATGGGTTTTACACAATATGCTCCTTAAATCTCGCGAGTGTCATTCTCTCTGAATTCTTGTTTAATTGAACTCATATTTGAATTGATAAATTCATTGAAATCTTGAAAAATAATTGTTGAATTATTTTGATTCATGTGGTATCATTATATTGTTATTGATCACGTTGTCATGAGATTTTAATATGGCACGGATGTTGGGCACCCACCAAAATTCCTGTTTCTCGGGCTATGGCTTGATAAAGCATATACGGATGTGGTGAGGCCTGGTGACCCGGTTAAAGAGTTGTTGAGAAATTATATTGATAAACTATCCGAGATTTGCATTTTGATTTGAATATTTGTACTCGTGTCGTTACGTTCTATTCATTGCTAACATATATTTATTGAGCATCTTTCCAGTCGTATTGTGTACTTCCCCATAGTTTCTTTTAGTTGGGAGGTTAGCGTGGATTTGAGCACTATGGAACAATTAGGATCAATTTTAGCGTGGATTATTTGGGAAGAATTTTAATACAAGTTGGAAGAATTGTATTAATTATTTCATTGATGTATAGAGCATTATTATTCGAGTTAGATAGTTGTGATTTTAATTCAAGAGACTTGTTGTAATTGAAGAGACTGAGATTAGTGGATTTATACTATTGTGGGTGTATTTAGATGCTCTGTACCTTGTCACTTGTGGATTTGGATTTATTTTATCGTATTAGCGCTCCGTTCGCTCTCCCCGGGCGGGCGGGGTATTACAAATGGTATCAGAGCTTAGGTATATCAACCCTCGGGTCTTGGGTTTGGGGTTTTAGGTTCATTGCGTGGTTAGCAATTTTTGGAGATAACAAATTTTAGGTGATATTCGTGATAAGTTTCAAGATTAGAGGTGAGGAAATTATTTTTGGAGACAAAATTATTTTTGGAGATTGTTAGCCTAGTTTTTTAGAGTTAGGCATTCGACGAATTTTGGTGGCGAAATTCCATTGTTAGTGGGGATGTGTAACAACCCACATACTTTTTGGGATATTTTCAAAATAAAGAGGAAAAATAATGTTTTAGATAAAATTATTTTTATTGCTCAAATATGTTGGTTATTATTTTTAAAGGCGAGAATTTCAAACGGTTTCGAAAACGGAGTTAAAAAGGATTTTTAAATGTTTTTAACTCTTGGCATTCTTAGTCGGTAAACTGTCAAAATTCCTGAAGGATTGATAAGTTTCAAGGGTTGTTTTGACTTCCAACTCTTCATTTCTTTGCCTTATTTAAAGGAGTCTTTTGGATTTCAACTCTTCTTTTCATTGCATTATAAAAGGAAGTCGTGGGCAACCTTTTTAACCTACTTTTGGCACAAATTTTGGCAGAAAATATATTTTATATTCTTCTTCTTTTTATATACACATTGGCCCTTGAGATTTGTGAGTTCCATCCTTAGATTAGAGGTGTTCTTTGGGCTAGTTTGTTAGAGGTTCTTGGAGGATCTTTTGTAGATCTTTTGAGTTGATATTTAGGATGTGATCATTGGTTTCTCATCATGGTTTGAGGTATGGGGTTTTACACAATATGCTCCTTAAATCTCACGAGTGTCATTCTCTTTGAATTCTTGTTTAATTGAACTCATATTTGAATTGATAAATTCATTGAAATCTTGAAAAATAATTGTTGAATTATTTTGATTCATGTGGTATCATTATATTGTTATTGAGCACGTTGTCATGAGATTTTAATATGGCACGGATGTTGGGCACCCGCCAAAATTCCTGTTTCCCGGGCTATGGCTTGATAAAGCATATACGGATGTGGTGAGGTCTGGTGACCCGGTTAAAGTGTTGTTGAGAAATTATATTGATAAATGCTCTGAGATTTACATTTTGATTTGAATATTCCTACCCGTGTCGTTACGTTTTATTCATTGCTAACATATATTTGTTGAGCATCTTTCCTGTCGTATTGTGTACTTACCCATATTTTCTTTTAGTTGGCAGGTTAGCGTGGATTTGAGCGCTATGGACCAATTGGGATTAATTTTAGCGTGGATTATTTGGGAAGAATTTTAATACAAGTTGGAAGAATTGTATTAATTATTTCATTGATGTATAGAGCATTTTTATTCGAGTTAGATAGTTGTAATTTTAATTCGAGAGACTTGTTGTAATTGAAGAGATTGAGATTAGTGGATTTATACTATTGTGGGTTCATTTAGATGCTCTATACCTTGTCACTTGTGGATTTGGATTTATTTTATCGCATTAGCGCTCCGTTCGCTCTCCCCGGGCCGGCGGGATATTACTAATGGTATCAGAGCTTAGGTATATCAACCCTCGGGTCTTAGGTTTGGGGTTTTGGGTTCATTGTGTGGTTAGCAATTTTTGGAGATAGCAAATTTTAGGTGATATTCGTGATAAGTTTCAAGATTATAGGTGAGGAAATTATTTTTGGAGACGAAATTATTTTTGGAGATTGTTAGCCAGTTTTTTTAGAGTTAGGCATTCGGCGAATTTTGAGGGCGAAATTCAATTGTTAGTGGGGATGTGTAACAACCCGCATAATTTTTGGGCTATTTTCAAAATAAAGAGGAAAAATAAAGTTTTAGATAAAATTATTTTTATTGCTCAAATGTTGGTTATTATTTTTAAAGGTAAGAATTTTAAACGGTTTTGAAAACGGAGTTAAAAAGGATTTTAATTATTTTTAACTCTTGGAATTCTTAGTCGGTAAATTGTCAAAATTCCTGAAGGATTGATAATTTTCAAGAGTTGTTTTGACTGCCAACTCTTCATTTCTTTGCCTTATTTAAAGGAGTCTTTTGGATTCCAACTCTTCATTTCTTTGCATTATAAAAGGAAGTCGTGGGCAACCTTTTTAACCTACTTTTGGCACAAATTTTGGCAGCAAATATATTTTATATTCCTCTTCTTTTTATATACACATTGGCCCTTGAGATTTGTGAGTTCCAACCTTAGATTAGAGGTGTTCTTAGGGATATTTATTTGGAGGTTCTTGGAGGAGATTTTGTAGATCTTTTGAGTTGATATTGAGGGTGTGATCATTGGTTTCTCATCATGGTTTGAGGTATGGGGTTTTACACAATATGCTCCTTAAATCTCGCGAGTGTCATTCTCTTTGAATTCTTGTTTAATTGAACTCATATTTGAATTGATAAATTCATTGAAATCTGGAAAAATATGTGTTGAATTATTTTGATTCATGTGGTATCATTATATTGTTATTGAGCACATTGACATGAGATTTTAATATCGCACGGATGTTGGTCACCCGCCAAAATTTCTGTTTCCCGGTCTATGGATTGATAAAGCATATACAGATGTGGTGAGGCCTGGTGACCCGGTTAAAGTGTTGTTGAGAAATTATTTTGATAAATTCTTTGAGATTTGCATTTTGATTTGAATATTCGTACCCGTGTTGTTACGTTTTATTCATCGCTAACATATATTTATTGACCATCTTTCCTGTCGTATTGTGTACTTCCCCATATTTTCTTTTTGTTGGTAGGTGAGCGTGAATTTGAGAGCTATGGACCAATTGGGATTAATTTTTGCGTGGATTATTTGGGAATAATTTTAATACAAGTTGGAAGAATTGTTTTAATTATTTCATTGATGTATAGAGCATTTTTATTCGAGTTAGATAGTTGTAATTTTAATTCGAGAGACTTGTTGTAATTGAAGAGATTGAGATTAGTGGATTTCTACTATTGTGGGTTTATTTAGATGCTGTATACCTTGTCACTTGTGGATTTGGATTTATTTTATCGCATTAGCGCTCCGTTCGCTCTCCCCGGGCGGGCAGGGTATTACACGCGACACTGAGGATGCGCCAAGTTTGCATTAACCACTACAACAAGTGGCGGCGGGGGAGAAGCTGAATAAATAGGAGCGTCAGAAGCCGACATCAAACATGTCGCGACCAATTTGGCTCCTATATCTTCGTCAAACTCAATTTGAGGTTGAGCATCAATGTTAGTTTTCTTCGCGAATATATGTGGGGTCACAGAAGGAGGGTTCTGATCACGAGAATTGTCCGCGGTTGGAACTTTTGTCGTGGGCCTCCTCCTCTTCCTGCTCTGCACAGTATTGTTGAGAACGATTGAATCCTCATCCATTTCTACTAGCTGGGTAGCCAACATCTCCCTATCAACATACTCACCGGAAAGAGGAAAAGAAACAGTAAAATATGAGTTTAAACGTAAGTTATCGCGGGAAAATATATGATGATTAGGTTGTTACCTTACGAGGCCATCTATTTTGGAATGGACTTGCTAGGAAAGAACCCTACTTCGAATATAGTTGAAGATGTGACAAGTGTGCTTAAGTTTTTATGCTCGGCAGGAACTGCGGCGACCTTAGTAAGTATCTTCTCTTGTCTCTTGCTCAATTGAAAGTTGTCAAGAATTGCAGAAAATATTTCAATTTACCTAGTTTGGAGGGAGTCCCCCATTGCCACGACATTTGAAATGACTTCTCCCTCTCAGTCTCTTCAGGGTGGATCTCCCACCCTTCTCCAAAGATGTAGAAATACTTCCATTTCCAATTCTTTACACTGGTCGACCTCCAAGTATAAAGGGTCCCATCCTTGTCACGGATGGAGAAGTAGTAGTACCCAACGAACTTCACGAAGTTTTCCTTCAGACGGTAGAAGTGAATAAAATTCATGGGAGTAATGCCTTTTTTGCATTGATTCTCCTAGAGCATGACCGTGGCAAGGATAACCCTCCATCCCGTAAATAAAAGCATGCAGGGGAAAGTAGACCCTATCATCGAAAAGTGCCATGCATGGTCTTTGGTTTGTGATTAGTGCCGAGCAAAAAAGTTTTCTAGAAGCTTGAAGGCCTCAACTACGTGGTCAACCTAATCTTTGGTCATGATGCCGCGGATATCAAGCGCAGCTAAGGGTCTCTCAGCCCTCCCAGATAGGACAACTGGTTTATCCCTATCAGCAGCACCCCTTGCCGCGGCACCATCTTCCACATCCATTAGTTGGTTAATAGAGTTAGCTTCCTCTTCCATCCGCGTGGTTTCAGAAACCTTCCAAGAAAAATAGTCCACAGAATCTGAGTCTAGTATCATGTAGTGGGGGCAATCCCTTAGGTGGAAAGTCCCTATTGATTTCAAAGGAGGCATGAAATGGAGTTCAGGAGGAGAGTCTCTAAAATGCTTTGCCCAAAAGACTTTCAAGAACTCATCTGGGTCAAAGCTCATATGGATGCAGCAATAGCTGAAAGCATAAGCCATAGTTAGGTGACGCAGCCAGTATGTCATAGAAGCCTCTTAGAGGCTATGGCCGGTTTAGTGAAATATCAAGTGTGGGGTTTGAACCCCAAAAGATAAACATCTCCATAGCACATTAATTGGATTAGTTTAGCAGTGTTGCGGATACTAACTCAACGACAGTTATGGGCTAAAGCACCGTCGAGTAAATCTAAGAACCTAAGGAGCCGCGGCCATCCTTCACCACAAGCCGCGACTAAGGATCAAACCGAGGAAGATTTGAAGGATCAAGTGTAACCCTAGATTACTAAATGAGTACTTTATCATGCTATGGCCATTCACTCAAATAGTTTCGCACCAAAATGTTTATTCATTTAAACATTGAAGACCCAGAGTATGAAGATTTTATTCAAAAACATCAAGAACAGTTATATGATTTCATAGGATTCAACACAGATACTTGCCATGATATTTAAGCATTCGAAGATCAGGGGTTCAGTTGAGATTACGAAGATTGATTCAAAGAGCAATGCAGAAATTAGGAGATTATTACTACAACTATTTATCATGCCTACGTACTCGATTCTTGGAAATTAGGAGATTATTCAAACAAAACCCAAGATTCATATCAAGCAATGAAGAAATTCATGTTTTCGACTATTAAAGAAGAATGTGAACGGCCAAAGCTATTAAAAAGGATGTTGGTTGAAAAATTACCTGGAAATGAAGAAGATGGCGATGATCAGCCTCAAAATTCCTTAGAACCACCACACTCAGCCTCGAAAGGATGCTGGAAAATACAAGAGAAAGGAAGAACAGAGTTCAACTTTCTATTTGCTCTCAAAGTTTTGGAAACATAATGAAGTCCACCGCCAGAACAATTTATATAAGAGGGCGCGGGAAGATGAAGCGTCGCCTTGAAAATACCGCGGCACCTAAGAATACTAAAGTAAGCCACAGCCCCAATCAAATTCTTTCGGCACTACGACTTAGGGGCTTATTGATAGTACAAATATATCACCCTCCCGCAGATGGTATTCTGTTCCACATATGCTTACATGATGCGGACCTACTTAACATAGGGTGGTTCAACTCAACACGGGGTACGAACCTGTCAATTATAAGGCGCGACACATAGTACTTGTCCATCACTAAGATGCCACGGCACTACCCAGTACAGGGTGCGGAACCTTAGTCTCCAACATTCCTTGCCTTACAGGCCACATCCCTCTCCACTACAACTCCAGACTATATCTATGTCACGTGCACAAAGCATATGAGTATATCACCTATAAATAGAGGACCACACCACGAGGATCGAGTAGGAAGAGATGGATTCCACATGCCCGGGGCAATCTCTACATTACAGATTCTCTCTACACAACCTCAGCATACAACATGGGATCACCTATCTACATCACAACCACCTCTCTAGCACACCAAAATCATCAATAATAATGTACTCCCCTTTATTATAATACTTGTACGCCTCTTTAGGCACGATTATATTGTACAATACTACGCATATAATGAGAATGGATCAACACAGTGGACGTAGGCCTATTTTTTAGGCTGAGCCACTCTATAGCCTGTCTTTTATCTTTATTTACTTGCTTTGTATTTTTATTATACACTTTACACTTGACTTGATGATATAAGGTCTACCTATGTACGATTTCTCGTATCATCAACCCCCATTCTACATATGACATATTCGCCACCCCACCCATACCCCATCCCAAGGCTAGTTTGGAAAATTGGTTAGCCAATTGTGTATAGTATACACATGGGGTGGTGATAGAATAACTAGGGGTTGAGGGATCTGGATACACGCCTTGGTACTATAGTGCATAACTATCTATTGCAATAATGAGAGGCACAAGTCCGCGTCATGAATGTGTATGTGGGAAAAGAGGATAAACCCATGTGGTTGACTTAGCATTAGGGCGTTAGTACTATTGAGGGTTGTCTCAATTACTATATAGTATGGCCTACATTCCTCCTTCAAAGTGATGATGATTGAACAATTATTTGCAGTAATGTGATTGCTATTTGTTTATTATGATTATGAATAATAACTTTGAGTATTGAATATATTGAATGTTATTTATTGTTTATGGTTTATATTCATGATTGAATGAATTTTATATGGCTTTAAATCTTAATGGTGCCAAATATGGTACCATAAAGTAAATGAGAAAGAGATCAAATCAGTAAAACCTTGGAGGAGCAACAATTGTGAAAATACAATAATATAAGTAAAGAAGGAGGAGAGGCAATGGACAAAGAGACTATAAACTAAGTGGTTCAACCATCTGGCCTACTTCATTGTCCAAGGGTGAGTGACTTTCATTACGAAAAAGGGCTCTAGTGTCCATGTGATACAACACACTTAACTTTCTTTCTATACTGTGATTTTTAGAGAGTCTTGTCTAGGGTTTTCAATTATCGATCATTTATAACATTGGAGAAGACAAGTTTATATAGTGCCCGCGGGTGTAGTGTATCCCCCCCCCCCCCCCCCCCCACCCCCACCCCAAGAACATGATAAGCATGTGTGGAATGTTGTATCCTTTGAGAATAATCCACCCATCCCTATCATAAATAGATCATGATGATGAAATTTTCACTCACATGTGAGGACATTTGGTTACAATAGTTTTGTGAAAGTGGGATCTATAGCCCACATTCACCCTTCCACGCATTCCCCAATTCATGTGCTCTGCCAGCTGTCAACTATCGGTTGTCCTGGCTAGGCAGAGGACGGGTCATCAAGTATGATCCCTTGATGATACGATGACTACCATGCTGAGTTGTTTTCTTTTGGTCTTTATCCTTTAAGTGAAGGACGAGGTTGAAGGTACTTAAGTTATAGGACCACGGAAGTTGGTATTGTTGATTTTGTAATAAGACAAGGATGGACCTATTGCATTGGTCTCATAGCCGAGTATGAGGAACTTAGCATAGGCCCCAAAATCGATCATAACTTCCTTTAACATGATGATATGACACTATTGGCCCTAGTCGAGGAGGTCCAATCTTGGGATGAGGCTATACTTGGTATATCAATCACCCCTAGCCTTTAGTCTTCAATATGAATGGAAGGCTAAGGGATTAAGCATCTTATTATCAATGTTGATACCCTGTTCTTGATGAAAAATTCTTGATGGGATGTTATTGATTATTGTTCGATGTCCTTTCATATGTCAGGTCTATAAAATTTAATGTAAACCTTGAATTGACAATTATAATCCATCCTATGGGTTGACGTGTGGCCCAATAATGACGATTGTAAGTTTTCCTTAGGATATTTTGCCCTAATTATGACCTCCTTGGAAGTTATGAATAATGATTATATGTATTTCAATATTTTGAAAACTATTTTCTCTTTCACTTCTTCTTTTTCGCATGCAAGTTCCTTCTCTCTATAGAACCAATATCTCTCTCCTCTCCTGTTCAGGAATTTTCAGAGTGGATTTAGGGCTCAATCTGCTTTTCCAATCTTTAACTTCTTCTAGGTAATCTCTAGTATACACCATTTAATAGATTTTCTCTTTGTTTTAGTAATTTCTGAATTTTAATATTTTTCGACGAGTTTGGTTTTTCCAACAGCCTTCAATGGTGGTTCCAAGGCTGCCATTGGGCGAGTTTGTTGGAGGTTCTGGGGTTTGACTATTAAGTTTTCAGGTTTTTAGACTCTTCTCAGCCTTAGTAGACATTTAATTAATCACTGATTGAAGTCCAGTATAACTCCGGAATGGTGTTCTCTACTATTCTTGGCCTGTTTTTGATATAAAATTGTTTAATTTTACATTTTGATCCCTTGGTCAACAATAGTTAAACCCTAACTTGTTTACACATTTTATCCTTTATTTTAGCCAAGTTTATCCTTTTCCAACTGAAAGTTGAAAAATCTCTATGAACTATCTAAACAATACCCAACATTTAGGGGAGATTCTTTAAAGAGATACGTAAGGTAGAGATCGAGGCCGAGAGGAAGTATATAGTCGGGGCTGACCTCACTCATCCAGTCTTTTCCATTAACTTAAATACCATCCAACCTCCTCTAGTTGAGGTTAAATAAGATGAGATGCCTAACTCATTCTCTTCTCTAGATGACAGTTGAGATTCCTTTGAAGGGCTATGAGGTTGTTACTCACACAATTCGTGGAGTCTGACGCTGCCAAGAGCTCATCTCATAATTTATCTTATCATATAGCCGAGTTATATGGGCAATATGGCTCTTTAGTTGAAATCTTCTCGAACCCTATTAAGCCAAGTATTAACGTGACAATTCCTTTAAATGTCGTTCCTCTCACGTCGATGATCGAAAGCGAATTCCAAGAGAGGTTTACAAATGGGCCCCCGACCATTGAAAATGTTGATGATGATGATAACACTGAGGTTGGGAAACCAATTGACTAGTCATACGATGAATCTTTTCAGTCTACTATGAAAGAGTCTGACCTTCGCCTTTGGAGAAATTTTTATAGCATTATGTCTAACATAGTAATGTGCATCATGGATGTGGACGATAGATTATTCAGCAACCAAGAGGTTGAAGTCTCCGTTTGTGTAGAGTTTTTAAGGGTCAGCATCAGATTGGCATTCTACCCTTCTATCCGAGCTATTTTATATATCCTAGGAATTTCTCCTTCTCAGCTGGCCCCCAACTCGTGGAGGATCATCCTTAGCCATATCTCCCTCTAGAAAAATACATTTGTGGATGAGCTTTCACTAAATATTTTTAGAGCCTACTATAACATTTCGTCTTCCAAAAACTAAGCTCGTTATTTTCAATCAGGGGATAGGAAACCAGATAAAAAGATTATTCATGTTGCCCAAATGTCAATCCAAGATTTTTGTTTGTTTCTAGGGCTTGGTCATTTCTTGCCAATGCTAACCCTTATGAGGATGAATTGAGGGTTCCATGCACCGGGCTAACCGCCCATATCATCCAAGTCTAACCCAAACCTCAATATTGACAACCAAGATACAGTTGTCTATCTAAGGGATCAAAGGTAGGATAATGCCCATCCCTAATTTGAGGATCTCATGACTCATCACTATCTTGAGAAGTATGGTTTAGGAGTTTGCCCCCTAGACTCTCTCTGTGAGTTACTAAACTTTCTTCAATAAATTATTTTATCATCTTTTGAATTTATAATTGACCAATTTCTTTTTCTTTTGCATATCCCCCTCCCCATATCTTCAAAAAGCTATGAAATATGACGTCCCTATAGATTAAAGAGTCCTTTATCTCAAAAGGGGGAAAACAACCCACAAATAACATAATTGTTAGTTGGATGACCAATCCTGAGGTCGATCGTAAGAGAAAGGAACTCGTCATCCCTGTCAACGCTCGTTAAGAGCATGAGCAGAGGAAGATAGTGAATCATTACCCGCCCACTTCTGTCCCAAGATCATGTGGTGGATCTTCTTTACAAGATTTTGATTCTTTTTGGGAAGCCAACATATGCTAATTGAAGGCATGACCTGACTCGATTATTCCACTAGCACTGAGGTTGAAAGCTTCCATGTTTGTAGTCCCTTCTAAGGGGGACTACGAGTTGGTGGGAAATATGCATCCCATAAAGACATATAACTTTGGTTTTCCTCATCTTGGACTGGTATTAACTTCGTCTTACTTTAATATCATCTCTTCGAGTTTTCACACTACTCTGTTATGACACTATTCATTCTTTTGCAGTTTGTGTGCGCATTCATCTTAGCTACCGAGTGGGTTACCAAGAATTTAGCCATGATCTAAGATGGTGATATTTGCCTTCAGGATGTGGCCAAATTAAAGAGAAACAAAGGGAGCGCCGAGAGGAATATAAAAGGACCCTTGGCCATCACAACTTGGATCATGCCAACGATCTGAAGGCCTTGGAATAAGTTCTTTTGCTCAAGATAAACATCATACTATACTTTAAGCTATAATCGTCAAAAGAGATAAAGACATGACCGTTTTTGTCAAGGCCATAAAGATAATACAAGATTAGGCTATTGAGGCTTATAAGTCCTCTGAGGAGTTTGGCTTCTTCGGTGTGTAGTGCCTCGAAAGGGGTATCAATATGGCCTGCTGCTGGGTCATTACTAAGTTTACTGAAGTCGTCCCGTCCATCTTCCCTGATTTGTAATCCCTAGAATTTAGAAGATCCCTTCCTCGTTTAGGATCTAGACTATGTTGAATCGCTGGCTCAAGTAGAGGATGATGAAACTATAGCTGAGGTCACTGTGGAGGCAAATACCGACACATAGGTTGCTATTAAGGATACTTAAGCCGGGGATGGTGTTGGAAGAGCGACTGTTAATGTTGATCCAACCCTATAGGGTAGTTGTCTGTGGCCAATACCCTTTATTACGTAATCAAATTTTGTTATGAAAGCTTGGACTTTTGTGATTCCTTTGTAATGTTAACACTTACATTATCATATCAATGGATATCATTTTTATTCCAAGTCTTATATCATACTTGTTGATTTACTTTTCTTCAATAAATGATGTGTAATAGTTTTGCCTAGTTTGTTTCTCATCTCGGCTTGAAGGTTTGAATTCTCTCTCATCTTGAAGCATAAGTTTACTCATGTTAATAGCCTAGAGCTCAATTAACAACAATTAATCCATAATTGAATGATTTTTGAATTTGAATTCACTAAATTAATGTTGTTTAATCATAAGTCCCCTCTCGTCGTTTTGAAAGTGTGTGGATGAGTATCGTCTCGTCCTATACTGTTGTATTGGCCGAGAGATTTTGGCTCTAATACCACCAACTTGATGATGTTTAGAACCATAATTAAATGATTTTTTTAATTATAATTCACCAAATTAATGGCGTTTAATCACGAGTCGAATCTCGTTGTTTTAAGATGTATGGATGAGTATCATCTCGTCCCACACTGTCGTATCATACGAGAGAGTCTGACTCTTATGCCACCAACTTAATGATGTTTATAAACATAATTAAATGATCTTTGAATTTAAATTCACCAAATAAATGGTGTTTAATCAGAAGTCCCCTCTCATCATTTTGAGAGTGTATAGATGAGTGTCGGATCATTCTACACTATCATCTCGCCAAGAGAGTTTTGACTCTTAGACCACAAAGTTAATGATGTTTAGATGAACCATACTTAAAAGATTTTTGAATTTGAATTCGCCAAATTAATGTTGTTTAATCATGAGTCCCCTCTCATCGTTTTGATAGTGTATGGATGGGATCAGCTCATCTTACACTTTCGTCTCCTCGAGAGAGTCTTGACTCGCACAAAACCAATTTATGATGTCTAGATGAACCATAATTAAATAGTTTTTGAATTTGCTTTTTTTTTTCACCACTAAAATTGTTGTTGAAATCACTACACCAAAAAGGCCAAATTGGCACCCTTCAATCGGCCAGCCTTGTCACGTTCGTTGGGCGTGATAAAAAATATGCATTTTTTGTCAAGGTTATTGACCGTGACAAGCCCGTGAAAAAAGCTTGTCACGGTCATTGATTGTGATCGCGATAAATGTACTTGTCACGGTGTTGTCATGGTCATTGACCGTGACAAACTTAAAATCTTGTCACGGTCAATGACCGTGATAGGTCTATGACAACTTTGCCAATAAAAAACCCTCCTTTTTCTTTTTTCCCACCATTTTCTATTCCCTCCATTTCTCTCTCTATCTCTAAGAGACATCTCTTTCTCTATCTATCTCTCTCTCTCTCCCTCTCTCTACCAGGTATTTTCTCTTCTCCCTTTCTCTTCCATTTGTATATATGTGTGCGTGTGTGTATATATGTCCGTGTAAATGTGCATGTGTGTGGTTGGGGGAGGGGGCAGGGATTGGGAGGGGGAGTATATGTGTGTGCGTGTGTGTATGTGTATGCATGTCTGTTTATGTGCGCGTGTGTGTATGTGTGTGTGTGTGCATGTGTGGTGAGCAGTGGCAGTGGGGGGAGGTGGCGGGGTTGGGGGTGCGCAGGGAGTGGGGTAGGTTATGGGGCTACGTGTGTGTGTGCATGTGTGTATATATATATATATATATATATGTGTGTGTGTGTGTGTGTGTGTGTGAAGGGGTGGGGGTGGCGAGGGGATGGGGCCGGGGGGTGGGTCTTGTTAATTTTTTTTATTAAATTGTGATTGGTTTATTTGATATTGCCCCTCATATGCATGTAGTGCCACTTGTATACTTTATTTGTTAATTTAATTGATAAAATGAATTAATGAGTAGATGAATTAGGAGTATGGGATACACATTTGTTGTTGGTATTGTGGTTGGATTATAGTGGATCGATATTCGGTTGGTTAATTTTAGAAGTGGCATGACCACTGGATTATTGTCCATATGGGGGTGGGATTTTTCAATATTTTTTGAAAATTACTTTGTATCACGAGCAATATATATATATATATATATATATATATATATAGTATGATAATTTAATGAAATGTACTTGAAATTACATATAATGTGCATAGATACTAGCCTTCTTGTTTTTATGCGTACGCATTCAATAGCCCTTAGACCCGTTCGAGAGTCATTACCCCTGTAATGAGATCTCTCGAATTGTCCCGGTTAGACAGTTTGGGGCTGCATAATTTCTATATAATAATATTATTATTGGCTTAAATTTGTTACTTTTAGAGGAAGTTCTACAGTCGTATCCTGATGTTCTTTGGGCACATACTAGATTGACAAGTGTTAGTGTTATTTCAATTGATCTATTGAAATATCACTCACACTTGCCAATCTACGTCGTGTACTTGGAGAACTATGGAGATATGATGTCGAATTTTTCTCAAATCGCAATAATGTGCATGATCTACTAAGTATATTATAGAAATATGGGGTCTTGAATGGGATAGGAGCATTCACCCTTTAGAGGAGATGGAGGAAATAAGAATTTCTTTTATAAATTGAATTTGAATTTTATTTTTAAAAATCGAATGTAAACAAGACATAATTAAATGAAACATACTATAAATCTATGTTTTGTTTATACTAGTCTAGGAATATACGCTTCTTACCTTTAATAGGTGATTAGTTGTAGTAGCTGTGATGGGATATCCTAAATACAAAGAGTCGATGGGTGAGACAAATAGAATGGGGGGGGGGGGTGTTTCGCAGAGGTGCTAATGAATTTACGAAATACGCAAAGAGATGTCATAATGATGAAAAGTTTATGTGCCGTGTGCTATGTGTAAGAATGGTAAGGTGTTTTAGTGGAAAACAATTCAACTACATTTGTTAAGATAATTATCGATTTTGGAGTTTTCACTGTGGATTGAAAGTTTGTTTTGTCCCTGAACGACCTTCACAACAACCTTCAATAAGTAGGACAGATGGAGAAGGGGACGACGTAGGTCATAATATGTCAGAGGATTTAGTTAATGATGCGTACGGATTTTATGAAGTGGAGGAGAATGAGGTAACTGATGATGTACAAGGTTCAGGTGCTCGTGAAGATATCACGATAAACCTTGACGACGACTACCAAAGTTTAAAATTTAAGGTGGCCCAAATATTATATGTTGGCTATGAGAAAGATTAAACAACTTTACATGCATGGTTGGTTTGCATAGTTTGACGACACGGTATGCTTTTTCTGACAATAGGGTGACATGAATTCTGAATTGGGTGAAGGGCTTACTACCCTAGGAGAATACTCTTCCAAATAGCTATCCTGTTATGAAGAATTTTTGAAAGGGTTGGGAACGAAGTATAAATCGATTCATGATTGTGTGTATGACTGCATACTATACCAAAAGGAGTATGAAAATCTCGATCGTTGCTATGGTTGTCACAAGAGGTACTTTTAATGAAAATTGTCGTTATACAACATTACATTACAATAAAACTTTACAAATAACCAAATTAATTTATCTATATTCTCAGCTCTTAAATACGGGTGATGTGACATCAAGGCTTGCTCTTCTAGCCACTGGACCCTCATTCATGGCACAAGATTACAAAAAGTATCGATTGAACGGTTATGTATTCGGCGCAAGGGTGTATGAGTAAAGTATAAATGTACAAAACTCGGGCATTTTATACAAGGCTCTTACTTTCTTTCGAGCGAGCGCAAAAGTTAAAAACCTCGTTGAAGCTGAAATGACTTACTATGGTGTAATTCGAAATATATTTGAATTGGATTATACAAGCTTCAAATAGGTTGTATTGTACTGTGATTGGGTAAGAGTTGAGGATAAAAATTCTTGTAATGTTGATCACAGCACCAATTTGATCATGGTTGACTTGTCCAAGTTAAAGGGCAACGACCACGTGTGCGATGAGCCGTTTGTTTGTGCATTACAAAAGGTCAACCAAGTGTTTTACTCGGATTATATCAACAACGAGCTGTGGTCAATTTTCCCACATGCGTCAAAGCGTCTAGATAGTAGTGTGGATGACTTGGCTGCTCCTACCAAATATCAATCCATTTTTTATGATACTTCGAATTTGAAATAATTTTTCAATTTCTAATAAATATTCCAATTTTTACTTTATCAATCCATTTTTAATTATTTTAATTGATTTGGACTTTATCATTTTCACTCTTATGTAGTGTGCATGTGTGGGGGCAGTAGGGGTGGGAGTGGGGACGTTTCGGATTTTTAGTAATTGTACATACTGTGACTTCGATGTTGTTCTTTTGTAATTCATAATTGTGGTGTTAAATAGCAATAATTCATTTAGATTGGTAGTAATTGTACATATTTGCATGTCTTTCTCTAATTCATTTGGATTTGTATTAATAACAATATTTTTTTACTGAAAATGTCTCCTTCATGTATTAAGGCGAGGATGATGATGATGATTATGATGATGTCTCCTCGTCCCATAGGCTCCCCAAATATGGAAAATTGTGGATGGCCGTCGAGAACAAGACGGGGATATTAGAGAGATTCCTCGAGCTAGTAAAGGCGATCATCGGCCCGGGGTACACTAGTTAGAGCGAGGTGCCAAATGAGGTCAAGTTAGCTATTTGGGCGGCACTACAGGTAATGTATTTACATTTATATAAATATTTCAATTTCAATTTGAATTTATATTTATATTTATATTTATATTTATTCAATTCTAACATTGTATTTTCTGGACAGGAACAATTTAGCCTGTCCCCAAAACTACGTAATTCCGTCTTGGAGAAGTTGAGGGAGAAACGCATGATGTGGAAGAAATATTTGCGAGGCTGGTACTTTGGGAAGACATGAGACTCCATTATCCGAATGCATGACTCCGTCCCGCCGAAGGATCCGATCTCATTGGCACAATGGCAAAAGTTCATTAACAATGAGATCGGAGAGCAGTAATTGGGATCTCGCCAATCGGGGAGGGAAAATCGGGTGAAAAAGACGGACGGGCACTACTCCGTCCGGACGTCTTACGCCGAGGTGGAGCATAAGATGATGGTAAGATTTTATTTTTCTATAATTACAGAAATATGTTATTCTGCATTATTTTACTTTATGAGCCCGATACTAATTTTACATTATTTTATTTCATGGGACGGGGCGTGGCCTTGGGGGTAGGCCACATAGGCTCGATGCTTATGTGGCTATTCGGACGAAGAAAGGGAAGGATAAGCAGGTGTTCCCGATTGTCGCATCCACAATTCTAAGTAATCTGACGGTTTACTTATTCTTAATTATGTTATAATTTTTTTATTTACTTATTTAAGTAATCATATGCTTTTGTCGTTTCAGGCGAAGCTTAAGGAAGTACATCAGTCGCAGTCTGATGTCGACAAGGCATCTTTGTCCACGGATGCACTCAACCAAGTGCTTGTCGCTAATCTCCAGGGGAGGACAAGGGGGTGAGCTCGCGGGTGGTCAAATCTAGGATCATCCGATTGGAGATGAGCAACATCGGGTGGGCTGGAACGGTGGACTCTCATGATGCGAAGTTGTCCCATTTGGAGGAGACGGTCCAAGATATGTTCTCATTCATGAAGCGTTCGTTAGGAAGAAAGGGTAAGGGGAAAGGTAAGGAGAAGGTTGTGGTGGAGGAGGTGGAGAAGGACGAGGACGTGAATGTCGTTGCTTCATCATCGACATGTACGGACTCTGATGATCTAGTCCCCTATTTGGATCATTTCGATCGACCTATGATGAAACTTAGTTGGCTGAGCGTGTTTATACATGACATATTTGATGTCGAGCGGATATGGAGGGGGTTGAGGGACCATAATACCATCCAGGGTATGGTAGTTCATGGACGTGAGCTTCAAGACATTGAGGCCAAGGTGCTCGTCACGCATGTGATAACCGGGAAGAAGGACTCCCCATTGTGGTTGCACGAACAATATGACAGAATGCATATTGAAGGGTGTATCAACTCGTATATCGTGTGGCCTATCCACCTCCTCAAACCTACCCTAAACATATAGTGACATTATTTGAATTTTTTTAATTTGTTAAAATAGAATTGTTTTAAGTTGTAACATTTGAATTTTATTTTGATTATACCGTGATGCACATTGTTTTGAATGTATATTTGCATTATCTCTATTTTATTTGGATATATGATATTTGAACAGGGACAACGTTGCAATAACAGGTACGAATATACTGTTGGACAGTGGGGGTGGCCATACTCCCTACAGATTTTTTTTCAATTTGCCCGGAATTGTCACGGTTATTGACCGTGACAAGTCTGTGAGTAGTATTATTTGTCACGGTCAATGATCGTGATAGTTTTTTAAAATGGTCACTAATTTTCACGGTTATTGGACGTGACAAAGCTTGTCATGGTTATTGACCATTACAAGTCTAATGAACTTGTCACCGTCAATGACCGTGACAAGTCCATGAAAAAAAAGTTGTCACCCCCGGACTCGTGACGGTCATTGACCTTGACAAGTTGGACTTGTCATGGTCAATGACCGTGACAATCCGACATATTTGGTGTAATAACTATTCACCCCTCTCGGTGTTATTGAGAATCCACGGACGAGGTAAGCCCCATCTAGATTATCATTTCACCCAGACTGAGTTAATGATATTTCACCAAATGAATGATGTTTTATAGCTCAATACGACATTTAACATACAATTTGACCAATTCATAAAAAAAATAGGAGAGAACACTGGAAATTTGTCATTAATTAATTCTTTCAATAAAGGCCTCACACAATGATATTGCAAAACTTTTACAACATTCTATTGGTATTATTTCTTTAAGTGATCAGCGTTCGAGGGGTTGGAGAATTGTTCTCCCTCTAAAATTTCAAGATGATACGTGCCAAGAACAACTTCTTATGTAACTCTATAAGGACCATGCCAGTTTGCATGGAGTTTATTCGGCTGTTGCCAAACTTTCTTCAAAACAAAGTGTATAACTGCTAGTAGCCTAGTATTTTTCATTTTGGTGTAGAATCTAGAAGTCCTCTGCTCATATACAGCTTGCCAAACCTCTATTCCCTCTCTTATTTCTTCAATGTGGTCCAAATTCAACCTTTGCTCTTTAGCATTTGCTTCTAGGATGTATGTTTGAATCCTGTGACTTGGTAGGCTAATCTTTGTAGGTATCACTGCCTCTGATCCATAGGCAAGCATGGAAGGGGTCTCTCATATATGCATTATATCCGTCATCCTGTGTACCCATTGGATAACATGGACATCTTCAGTCTAAAGACCTTAACGTCTTCTAATTTCTTCTTGATCGTCTCAAAATAATTTTGTTAGTCACCTCCATTTCTCCCTTCTCGTGAGGTCATCCTATAGCTGATTAAAAATGCTTAATGCCGACCTTCGTACAATAGGCCTCCAAATATGAGTTTTTAAACTGTTTTCCATTATCTGAGATCAAGGTGTGGGTTAGACCATATCTACAAATAATCTTCCTCAGAATGAATTTGAAGGTTTTCCTCTCGGTGATGGTTATTATTGCCTCTACTTTAAGACACTTAGGGAAATAGGTAATCGCCATAATAAGATGTATATAGTCATTGGGTTCCTTGGGCAAAGGTCTAATAAAATCAATACCCCAAATAGTAAACAACTATGGAGAGGTAATATATGATAAAGGTTGATGGGGTTGATGAGGGATGCTAGCATATCTCTAGCATTTGTCACATCTATTATCATAATGGGCTGCATTATTGGCAAAGGTCGACCACCAATATCCTCGAGTGACTACCCTTTTGCCAACAATATCCATCTTATATGACTGGCGCAAGAACCCTCATTTACATCTTTTAGGATATAGTCCACCTCTATGGGATGTACGCATCCGAGTATATGGAGGAAGAAATCTTTCTTGTATAAAACATCCCCAATGATAGATAACTTAGTTGTATTATATTTAAACTTACTTAACTCCAACTTCGACTCCAGTATTTCACCATCCCTTATATATCGGATGAGAGGATCCATCCAAGATGCACCTCTCTATAGTTTTAAGAAAATCTTTATAGTATTATCCTATTCTTCAATGGTTTTTCGGTGTAGGATCTCCACTAGAATTGACCTTTTGATTTTGATCCTGGATGTAGATGCTAATCTTGCCAGTGCATCAACTTAATTATTGTCTAGTCGAGGGATCCTTTTAAGTTTCACCTCCCTCAACTTTTGCAACGCTGATCTTACCCTTGTCAGGTATCTTACCATTCATTCATCTTTTACTTCGTATACTCCTAAGATTTGATTCACTACCAACCTGGAGTCATTGTGAACCAATAATGGGATGCCGTTCAATGCTCTGGCGAGGGAGAGACCTGCCAGAAGAGCTTCTTACTCAAATTCATTATTGGACGCCCTAAAATTGATCTCAAAGTGTATTCTATATAAGTTCTACCTGGAGTCACTATTATTAAGCCGACCCTACCCCCTACCTTATATGAAGAGACATCAACAAATAGGCTCCAAACAGTTCCTTCTTCAGAGAAATTTCCCTCTTCCAATACTCCAAACTTAAACATAAATTTTTCTTCTTCATTCTTAGCTATAATAATTTTTGCACTACTCGTCTCGGCCTTAGTCGGGCTTCGACTTTCTTGCTCTGGCTCATTCACTGGTTTGATTAACTCTTTACTATCGGCCACATCCTAGGATAACTCGACCATGAAATTGGAAAAATCTTGCCCCTTGATAGTTGTTCTTAGCTAGTATATAATGTCGCATTCCCCAAATTCTATCAACCAAGCCATCAACTTACCCAATTTCTCGACTTTACGGAGGACCTGTCTGAGAGAAAGGTCAATGAGGACAACCATTGTGTGTGCTTAGAAGTAGGGTTTTATCTTTCTATATGCATGTATATGAGCATAAGACAACTTATCCATACTTGGATACATGTGTTCATCCCCTTGAAGGGCCTCGTTTTTAAATAGACTGTCTTCTGCACTCCCTCATCATTTTTTGCAATGGATGTGCTTATTGTTGACTCCGATATGGCCAGATGTAGGGAAAGCTTTTCACCTTGAATAAGATGGGATAAGAAAAGTGGGGAGACAAGGTAAGCCTTTAGCTATTGGAAGGCTTACTCGCACTCTTCTTTCCACTAAAATTCTTTTCTCAACACCTTAAAGAAGGGAAGAAACTTATCTATAGCCCTAGATATGAATTGGTTTTGTACTCCCACTTGTCCAGTTAGCCTATGGACGTTTTTTAAGTTTTTTGGAGTCTTCATCTGCACCAAATCTTTGATTTTTTATTGGTTAACCTCTATCATTGACAATGAACCCTAAAAACTTGCCTACTCTGACCATGAATACACGCTTTGAGGGATTTAGCTTCATTCAATAGTTGTCCATCGTGTTGAAAGTGCGCTCTAGGTCGGCCACACGGGTCTCAACCGTGCGGGTCTTGGTTAACATGTCATCAACGCATACCTCCATTATATTTATAATTTTATCTCGAAACATCTAGTTCACCATCCTATGATATGTAACCCATCTCTCTTTAAACCAAAGGGAATGACCTTATAGCGGTATGTACCTTTGTCTATGATGAATGAGGTCTTTTCAGCATCGTCTAGGTCTGTGAATATCTGATTGTAACTTGAGTAGGCATCCATACAACTCAACAGTCCATGCCCGACCGTGGCCTCAACCATTTGATCTATTCTTAGTAGGGGAAAACTATCTTTGTGGCATGCCTTGTTTAGATCTGTGAGGTCAACACACATTTTCCACTTGTCATTGAGCTTCAGCGCAATAACAACATTGGCTAGCCATTCTAACGGTAACCTCTCTGATAAGGTCAGCCTTCTCTAACTTCTTCACCTCATATCTTATAACTTCCTACTTTTCTTTTGAGTAGATCATCTTCCTTTGTCTGACTGGCTTAGCTACCTTGTCAATGTTCATTTTATGGCAAAGGATTTCTGGGTTAATTTTTGGCCTATCTTCACGACTGCATGCAAAAATTCTCTGCCTCTACCTTACGAGTTTTATCAATTCTTCTTTGATTTATATCTTTAGGGCTTTGAGAATTTGCATGGTTTCTTCATCTCATCCTCATTGAGATGATGGATTCTACCACCTTGATGGCCTCATAATTTTTCACCTGCATCTCGTCTCTGGGATCAAGAGTGTCAATGTTTTAAGTAGTGGTTGCCGTCTTATGTTCCTCTCTTTCCTCGACTGAATTGAAGTAACATTCACATTCCTCTACTTGGTCAACCTGAACTTGCCCTACTCCATAAGGAGTTATTAATTTTATCATTTAGTGAATGTTTGAGGTTACAACCACAAATTCTTTGAGGGATACTCGTCCCATTAGTATGTTGAACACTGAATAAACCTTATTATCCATCACGAAGAAGTATATCTTCTTACTCAGACACCTCAACCATGATTTCCCCATACTAACATCCATTTCATAAACCCTAACAGAGTGGACTTTTTATCCGCTAAAGCCAATCAGGGTTTGGTGATCTAAGATGTGTCTCTTCTTGATCAATCAAAATCCTTAGAAACAATCCCAAAACATTTAATTGGTTGAACTTCAACCAATATCCTAGGGACATCATACCCATGCACTTTTATGGTGCTCACCAGAGGATAATCATAAGGGCCTAGGGTTCTCTTGAATTCCAGCCGTAAAAAATACAATTACCAAAGTGTTCATGTTTACTTTCTTCCTTTTACCCGACTTCGAATCAACAGTTACCCAGTTCACCATATTTGGCTTTGGTAGAGCTTTGGCTTCTAGTACATGAGTCTTCCTATTAGTAATGTCTTTTCAACGGTATTTTAATCCTCTATAGATCCTTTTTATCCCCATACAATTTAATTGCAACTGACCTTTGGGATTAGTGATCTTTGGTTGTAAATCGGGTTTGACCTCGTCATCATCATCTAAGGCATCATCGTCAATATTTTTTAGGGCATCTGGTTTACACTTATCATTTCTCCTCTCACGAATGTCGTCTCGGCCACTTGAACAACACTTATCCACATATTTTCTAAGCTTCCCTTGCTTCAGCATCTTTTCTATATTGTCTTTCAATGCGAAGCATTTATCTGTGGTGCGGCAATGGTCTTGGGGAAATTCACACCATTTGATTTTATCCCTCCTATGAGGAGGGTGTTTGAGCTTCTCTGGCCATCTCAAGGACCTATCGTTCTTGGTCTCATTCAAGATCATCTCAGGGCTGACAGTCAATGGGGTGTAGTCAACAAACATGTCATTCTCTAACCTCTTCTTATCTACCCTGCTTTAAACTTTTCGGGAGTTACTCCCACTAGATCCCTTATTATCTTATCCTTTAATAGTGATGGCCTCCTCCATGTTCATGACCTTCCCAATCGTATCCATTAGTTCATCCATGCAATTTGGAGGATCATCGACCAACTTCCATAGGAGTTTGACCTTTTTGTAATCCTCCTCATTTGGGAATTCATAGATATACTCTCATCATAGACTTCCACCTCCAATTTTTCTTTGTTAATGAGTGAAATGTAATCCCTCAAAGATCTTTACTTCACATATAACAAGTGGGTGGTCTTCTTTCTCGGATTAACCCCAAAGAAGAAATTATGAATGAATCTCTTAACTAGTTTCTTCAAATTCTTTATTGAGTTCCATGAAAGAGTGGTATACCAAACATGCATTGCTCTAGTGTGTGTGCTGGAGAAACCCTTACACCTCATCTCATTTGAAAATGAGAAAATATCTGCATTCGATTGATACATCCCAATGTGATGGAATGTATTGGTGACCCCATCATACTTTGGTGTCACTACCGAAGGCTTAAATTTAAACGAGGTGGGGTAGCTAACTATCTTAGCGATGAACGGTGAACCCTCCATGTAACCCCTTTGCAAAGGGTCCCGGTTCTTCAAAACGTGACCAATATTATCTTCCAGCCTCAGGATAAAACTGTTTTAGAGATTATCGATTGCTACTACAACATCTACCTTGGACACAATAGCATTATCATCGGTACCCTCTCTGTCGTCCAACCATTGTATTTGCTCTCTGCCATCCATCATTTGTCGACTATTATCTTATATCTGCTCTTCATCTCGGCCATATGGAGGTCTACAACCCCCACATCCACCATCTATTTTGGAATCCTCTATACTCCAAGACCTAGAGATTCGATCTCTTAAAGAAACCACTGGGTCGATTAAATGAAATTCATATCCTCTATTGAGTATGTCTAGAGCTGAGGCACGAGGCCTATCTTATTTGAATGTGCCACACAGTATCCCTGGAGATTTCATACGGTTCCTAATATTCTCTTTCATCTTCATCATCATATGGGTTACCTTGAGACTCGTGACCTTGCTTCCCCAAGCATAATTACCTAGGGTTAGATACATCCCAACATCTTTGTTATTGTGCTACCTCATTATGTGGTGGTGGAGTGGTCCCTCTATCGCTAGATTTCTGCCTTCCCTGGCGGCCATAGTTATGATTTACGTTCTAGCGCCAATGATCCTAGTCAATACGTTTTGGCTGAAAGTAGATAGTTGCTCTTCCATCTCCATTTGACACGCCACAAGGGATAGCAGCTCCATTGAGACCTCATCCATTTCTGACTAAGGTGGCACTTGGGTAGAACTGGGGCCAATGTTGTGTGGAAGATCTGATGCCATTGAATTTCGGTGAACAGAAAGACCAAGTGGTACATAAGAAGAGTTTTATAAACTAAATAGAAGCTTAAGAAACTCAAACTAAAGCTCTTTGAATGGTGGTTCAATCCCTGCCAAGTGTTGGGTTGGACCACCATAAGAGAATCCGGTGAGGAACAAGCTATAAATTAGAGGAAGAAGATGATAATCTACCTTTCCATGGACATCACCAAAATGATGGTGCCAAATATGGTACCACCAAGTAAATGAGTAAGAGGTCAAACCAGTAAAACCTTGAAGGAGAAAAAATGGTGAAAATAGAGAAATATAAGTGAAGAAGGAGGTGAGGAAATGGAGAAAGAGACGATAAAGTAAGTGGTTCAGCCATATATCCTACACTACTGTGCAAGGGTGGGTAAGTTTAACGATGAAAAAGGGCTTTAATGGCCTTATGATACAACAAATTCAACTTTATCTATACTATGATTTCAATTAAGAATTCACTAGTGTTTTCAATTATCGATCATTTACAATATTGCAGAAGATAAGTTTATATAGTGTTTGGGTGGTGTAGTGTAACCCCAAGCATGTAATAAGCATGTGTGGAATGTTCTCGCCTATGAGACTAAGCCATCTGTCTCCATCACAAGTAGATCATGATGGTGAAGTATTCCCTCACGTATAAGGGAGATTTGGTTATAACGATTTATGCATGTCGGATCTACAACCCATGCTAACCCTTCCACGCGTTCCTCAATTCACGCGCTCTGCCAGCTATCAACTATCGGTTATCCTGGACAGGCTGAGGTCGAGTCATCAAGTATGATCTTCTGGAGATATGATGAGTGTCATGCTGAGATGTCTTATGTTAGTCTTTGTCCTCCAAGTGAAGGACGATGCCTAGGGTACTTGAGACATAGGACCATGGTTGTTGGTATTATTGATTGTGTCATGAGATAAGGACGAGGCCTCTTATATTTGTCTAATATCCGAGCACAGGTACTTAGCATAGGGCCCACAGCCATGCCATAGCTTCCTCGGACATGATGGTATGACACTATCGGCCCTCGCCGAGGATGTCCAATCTTGGCACAAGGCTATACTTTGTACATAAAATGTTATGAATGAATTAATGTCGTTTGATATATATATATAATTTTTGTAACAAGTTAAAATAGACTGTTGGGAAATAGAAGTGGCCATAACCACCCAATAGTTTTTTTAAATGCGGCATAGTATTGTCATCGACTTCGATTGTGAAAAACTCGTGACGTGGAAAAACTTGTCACGGAATTTAACTGTAATATGTCCATGAAAAGTTAGTAATTGTCACGGAGATGTCACGATCAATATCCGTGACAATTTTTTTGTCATGGACTTGTTATGGTCAATGTCCATGACAAGGAAAAATGTGTCACAGTCATTGACCGTGGCATGTTCATGAAAATTATTTTTGTTACCTTAAAACTTATGACAATTTTTTTACCGTGAAAGGGGCACCTTTTTAAGGTTTCTTAACTGTGGTAATTCATCAGTTTTGGTGTAATGGAGAGCGCCCCACTGCCATGTACTCCGGTGGATAAATTCTAACCCCAAGAGCTACTGAATATTATCCCTCAACCCTTGCATCTCCACGAGATCCATGCGATAAGGCACACATGTAATAGGGCTAGTCCCTGATGCTAAATTAATAAAAAAAAACTCGGTATCTCTTGAAAAACATCCGTAAACAAACTCCCCACTAGGATCAAATCTAAATATAGGACTAGTCTTTATGAGGTCTCCTCCTCAATATAGTAAATATGCGTACTCGGTCTTCCCCTGGGAAGAAGCATCGCCAATAAAAACATCTCGTGTCCTAGATTGGAAAACACGACAGTCCTACTAAAATTGGCCACCATCGATCTATAACCTTCTGAACAGTCCATGTAGAGAATGGCGTAATACGCTATCATATCCAACATAAGTAAATTGATGGCCAAGCATAGTCTCCTTACATTTATATCCACTCCTCTACGTATAGATTTGATAAGGGATCCGCTAACCAACAACAAATTAACATAATTAATAATAATATCAGTCATAGCTAATAAACTGACTTCTCGGGAAAATCTAGTAGCAATAAATGAATTTGATGCCCCCATGTCAAATAAAACCCGGCTCATATGCTCATTGATAGGAAACCTACCCTCTATAGTTTTCATCTCCTCTCAAATGATAGGGTTTTGGATGCTATACACACACCCATACTATAAATGGCCCTGCTGGGGTGGGACCACTGGAACTGGGGGGATGCAGGTAGTAATGGCACTCATGGTCCTTGCTATGAACCCTACTTTTGTCCTTTGGCATTTTATGAATAAGTGACATATGGGCTTGTTATCAAATTATTAATCACCTATCTGTGAAACCCTTTGTCTTTTGACCTACTCGCCATGTCGAAGTTGCCCTGGTCTCTAGCCCTAGTGGACTCGGCCCTGATTGTAATACCTCGTCCTAGTGTTTCATTTAATTTCCTTTCATATGTTAAAATGGAGTGAAAACCTTGGGGCTTCAATAATTATGAATGGGATCGTATTAAGATTTACTTTCTTTAGGGGTAAATCTTGAATTAAATAAAAGAAATTAGAAGAAAGGGTCATTCGACGGACATGAATTTCATTAAAAGCGAGAATTAGGGTCGCATGAAGGTCGCTTGAAGCATTGGTTCAAATGATATTTGAGTGAAATCTCAATGCTTAATAGTTCAGGGTCGCACGATGGTCGCTCCAAGATAGGGATCGAATGAGGATCCTATATCGCTCGAACAAGGGGCGGATCTCGTTAGAACGAAAACCTTTGAATTTTTAAATGTGATTGCCCGTGTGTGCTGTCTCATTCCGGGCTCTTAGATGGATGATCCGTCGAGCTCTCATCATCCCAGATTGGGCAAAAATGAGATTTGAAGTCTTTTGGGTGTTTATAAGGCTTGTTTAGGTTCATTCTAGTCATTGGAAGATGGAGAGAGAGAGAGAGAGAGAGAGAGAGAGATAGAGAGAATGGTGGTATTTCATCATTGTTCACCATCCTTACACCCCAAACCACCATTTCACCACTAAATATCCACCTTAAACAAACATAATCCTATATTCTTAACCATATATAAGCTTTGTATACCCATTTCCACCATTTTTAACCAAAGTTCCGAACTTGTAAAGGTATTTTTGAGGGTTTCTGGAGAATATGAATATGGAGCTTCCATGGAGTTTGAACAGTGATTTTGAAGCGGTTTAACTTGGAAGATAAATTGAGCATACATTGGAGTGGGGAAACCATCTTCAGGACACCTTAGGGGGTAGGAGGTTGCCATCTTCTTAGATCTTCCATACCTTTCATTGCTGGAGCTTCATTATGGTGGGAAAAATCTACTCTTAGATTAAGACTCTATTTGATGCATTTGTAGTCTTGTTATTAGAATGTTAAGAGTATAATGCATACGAACTTGATTATGGGTTTTCTAATAGAATTAATAATAAATATTTGTATGAAATAAAAATATTGGGGAAATGTCATTTTTGAGAATACATGAAGAGTACACATCTCAAAGTTTCTTTAAATAAAGATTGAGATTCTATGAAAATAGTGCATTTTCTAGAAGTTTGATGTTAAACATTTTATGAAATAAAATGTGGGTAAATGGTGTTGATTTTGCTAAAATATTTGGTGAAATAATATTCTAAAGTTTCTTGTAAAAATGAACATTTTTTCTATGTTTGGAGAAATTAAAAAAGCCTTTGTGTTTTGAATAGCATAATTTTGCAAATATTGTGGATTTCTAGAATGAAATGTATCTTTAACCCATCTAATTGGATTTTAGGAATAAGTTTAAAGGTGGTTTTGTTGGGTTCAAACATGAAATAAGAAAAATAGAAACTTTAACTTTCAAAGAGCATTGAAAATGGGTTCTAGGGTGTGATGAATATAAGGTAGTAAGATTGCATGTATTGTTAAAAAGAAATTGCTATTTTTTACAAATAGTAGTCATTAAGAGTAATTAGATTTCTTAAAAAAATAAAGTAAAGAAAAGTATAATTTGGAAATTTTGTCAATAAAGGTGTTGGATAAGTGTTAATGGTTAAACACTGGGAAGTTGGTGTGTAACTTAATAATATTTTGAAAGATCAACACTTATGAATTTGGAAAGGCAACAATGGAATAAAGAGGTTTCCATATTGAGAAGAATGATACTTCAAATATTAAAAAGGTGTTAAAGTGTTGAAATCACTACAGAAGTAACATGGGTAACTTAAAGGTGTTTTGGGAAAACAACACTTGTAAAATGGAGAAAAATGACAAATTTAGAAACAAATGGGTAAAACAGTAATATTACTTAAAGTGGAATATTTTTTTGAAATAAATATGTTGAAGAAGGTGTTAAAAAAATTGGTCCTAAATGAATATGATTTTTAGAATAAAATCAAGGTTAAAGTGTAAAGGACATGAAATGATAATTTTAAAGTGCAACACAAATTGGGTTGAAACCTCAGGTTTGGTTTTGGCCGGGTAGAAAGTGGAAAGATGGAATAATGTGGACATTTGGAAAATGCTAAAACACATAAAAGTAACTTGAATGATACCGGGAGAATTAAGGAGGGCCCATATCCCAGGGGTAAAAGACCCAAAACCACTAGCTAGAGCATATGGTTGCGTCGTCGATGATGTGAAGCCTATTAAAGTACGCGATTATTGGAAGATTCCAAGAATAAATGTAATGGAATAAGGAACATGTAGTTTGTTTTTATGTTTTATTTATATATCCCCATTGTGCATTAGCTCACACCCTAGTCTTGTTACGACAGGATGGGTACGGTTTCATATTTTGAGAGTGATATACAGGTAAGTGTTCTACGCATTTTTACCTTAGTATCTATTTATGCTTGGACTCTGGGGATGCTTCCCACGGGTCCGTCGCGTAGTTTGAACTCAAAATAGAGATAGACTTCTAAACAAGTGAAATTTTAATTAAAATAAAGCTGGGCTAGCAACATTATATCGGTTTTCATTACACATCACACCTAACGTTCGGGTCAGACCGGATTGACTACGAGTAACCTATATATATAGGTGGGGCATTACAAATGGTATCAGAGCTACGGGTTCAAGGTTCCTTTTGAGAGTGATGTGGTGAGTTCGTTAGTGGATCTTTCGACATCGATTTTTATTTGGGCCAATCACGTTGCTTTTGGTGATGGTTTAGTTCATATAGTTGACGGGAAAGTCATAGAGGTTAGCACGACAAGTAAGTTACTGTCAGGGGCACGCGATCAGATTTATAGTTGTTAATCACTTTTGCGCTTTTGATTATATGTAAGTAAATTACGGTGTCTTCGCAAGCCAGTAGTTATGAAACCGTGATTTTTAGATTGAGGTGCTTGTGCTTAATCCTTGATGAAGTAGAGTCTTTGAAGATGTTAATAGAATGAGATGATTACCATTTGGAAAGTAGAATGATTTGCGTACAATCTACAATAGGTGTTTATAGTTAGGGCATTATGACTAAATAACGATGATTTGTGATTAAAATGTACATAGCCCCTACGTGCGAATTCAATCCTTGGGTTAGTACCGTGATCAGTGGATCGTTAATGAGCAAGTAAATTTGTGTGGGTTAATGTTTGAGGTCAGGTACATTCAGCCTTAGTTGATAGGAGGGTATGCTTTTGGGTGAGTACTCTAGTATCTGTTAGCCAATGAATGTATCTCATAAGCGGCGATTACAATTTTGGGTTGTTTATAGAAAGGTGTGAAACCACTCCTGTCCTAATCACGGGTGATCAGTCCTTTATCAATATAAAAGGGAATGTCATTTCGTTCATTCTTAGCATCAGTGTTGATTTTTTTTAATTACCAACAACCTATGTTAAATTAGGTCGATGCCAAATCTTATCTCTCATTTAGTTAACTATAAGCGAAACTAAAATAAATTAACTATACCATCTACATAATAATAGTCCGAACAATGGCACGAAAAATATATAAATAAATAAGACGAAATAAACCATCGCTTCATAAAACAAGTCCAAATACAATTCCGAAATAACAAAATTGAATCTGAATAAAGTCTGACAAATAAACTGAAGTACTATATAATCTTAAGGGCTAACATGCCCACATGAAATACTGAAAGAATTCCTATCTGGAAATGAATGGATTGATGCATCTAAAGCCACTCGTGCGTGCCTCCACAAGTACTGCAGGTACGCATCTCTCTATACAATCATCAAACTTGACATCCTTGTGGATGGACACCTAAAAGGTATTGGAAAATGGATTTGATAGGGGTTTAAGCCCCAGAAACCATTTGAAAACACTTTAATCACAATTTGAATCAGTTATTAGATACACACATTAATTCAACATACACTTCCTTGAGTTCATCACCTCTTAACTAATGTGGACACCTAAAGTATCATACTTGGCTATGCTACCCAACCCAACTAGATAACGTATCTAACTACGCACAATAGTTCTATCTCCCTTGTATTACTTACAGGCCATGCTACCACAGTATCAATAATTAATATTACCTCCATACTATTATTAAGCCAATTATTTAAGTCTCTCTATTTAAATTACGTTTAGATATACACAATCTATCAATTCTACTATCACACATAAGTTGATTAATACAAATTTATATATTTATCAGACATATATTATATAAAACATTAGCATCCCCGGAATGGCCCGTCGTGAAACTGGAATACCATGCTACCAAGTCCATACACCTCTCGTACCAAATCGAGGATTGTTGCTTTGGTATGTTTCCTCGAACCCAAAATCAGTCAACACACAATGCAGGGGAACATGGTTCTAAGCATTTGGGATACGCACATACCTAACTTACCAAAACAATACGTCGGTCCCATTAATACACTACACATAGTGATCCACCCTAAGTTCCATGTTATGTGGAACACATCCTGACCTCAGTGGAATTGTCAATGTGGGATCGCCCTATACGCGAAAACCTCCGGATAGTAGGTAGCATGGGTATGTTCAAACACATAATCTAATCACATCAATAGGTATTCACACAACCTAAATACACATTTTATTCTGTAGGTATACACACAACCCTTCGCATATAAATCCACACGTAGTATTTTTCTCTCTTGAATACTCAACGTATTAATAATGCTCATATAATGTTTGTTTGCCTTTTTCGAGTATCACTCACTACCTAAAGGTTCCCAACTATCCTTTAAGTTATTTCAGTAGTTAACACATCACTATACTAGTGGTATCATCCTTTAAGGTTCCCAATCAAGGATTGTTGCTTTTCGTTCAGTCTCCCCATAACCGAATATGTGACTTTATGATACTAGTCACATGCGGTTAACTATCAACGGACTTAATCCCAAATTTATCCTCAATGATATTAGTCGAGACTTAATCATATCTCTACTGAATTTATCTAAGTCTTTATAGTTTCATTATAACATTACTAATGTTCCCCAAAAAAATTGGAAAAGAAAACTTCCTAAATAAATAAAAGACCTCATTTCAGCCTTCATCGATCGATCGACATAATTTATCGATCGATCGACATCCCAAAGTCGATCGAGCGATCCTGGATTTGATAGCTTCATCCCAACTACGTTTTTTCATTGCTTAACACCTCAAACCTTCATGGATATTTCCCAAACTCCCAAGCAACATAACCAAGCATCACGTAAATAACACACTCAATTTAAATTAAATTCATCCAAGAACCGATTAAACCTTAATATTCTCAAAACCCTATTTTATGCATTCTTCATGATAATCATTCATTTTTCCATACATATCTTATATTTATCATCATACATTCTCTGATTTCGAATTACCAATATACACGGATTCATTATACATGAAATCATACCTTAAATCATGAGTTTTATTCATGTAATCCCAAGAAAAGTCATTAATTATCATTAAATTGGAAACCCTACTATACATGGGTATTATAACTCATAAAAACATGCCAAATAAACACTTGCATTATCAATTGTATGTCTGATTCATGTTTAGTCTGATGAGGATGCGTTCCCTTCCTTCCCATAACAATTTTTGCAACATTCGTGAAGAAAAAAGGTGTGACAAAGCCTAGGTTCCTTCTCCTCTTTCTCTCCTATGGCCTCGCTTCTCTCCGAATTTTTATAACCCTAGGCCCACACTCCCATGGGATGATATACTCATTAAATTTTTTGATTTCTCTATACCACAAACTCCGGGGTGATCAAAATGCCCTCTCGTGGTGCAAGTTTGGTCTAAAATCGCCCCGAGACCCAGATACTACCCCGAGTATATTATTATGCCTATTTCAACCCTTTTGGAATCAATAGTGACCTCAAAATCACCATCTGAGTCACTCAAAAATAATTTCCTATCTTGACATCATATAGTCTACACTCGACACCCGATTGAGATATACCACTATCACGTCACTGTCACTCGCAATCACATGAAAATAATTATTTGTTATTCACCAAGTAATTATATCTAATAAACATAAATCATTGTCCCTCTGATTAATATTTTAATCAACACGTAACATTTAATTCGATTAGATTACGTCACGCGTGTAATCTAAGATTAACCGAATAAATTCAATTTTTAAATACTAAAAAAATACGGGGTGTTACCTACGTCCCCCCTTAAAAAGGAACTTACCGCTCGAAATTTTTATCCACCTACAGTGAATAACTCTGAATACTACTCACGCATGCCGTCCTCTGGTTCCCACGTTAAATCGTTAATATTGTTGTGCCCCCACTGAACTCTAACAAAGGATACCACCTTAGACCATAACTTATGCAACCTACGATCAATTATCTCGACCGATCTCTACTCGTACGAGATATATGGCTGTTAATCAATCTTCTCTAATGAAACAAGCCAGAAGGCCCTCTCACTCCTCCGTTACCTCCTCAACGATGACACGTGGAACACATCGTGGATTCGTTGTAGGTGATCCGATACTCCCAGCCTATATGCTATTGGTCCCACCCTCTCAATGATCGGAAACAATCTCATATATATTGCTGCTAGCTTCCCCATCTTTTTGAATCCCATCACCCCTTCATAGGATACACCTTCACTAACACTTCTAGTTATCTTGATCTATACTGATACGCCCTCGAATTAGCTTAATCTTGGCAGTGGTGTCCTGGATCATCTGTGGTGCCAATAGCTTGTTATCCCCCACCTCTAATAAAAAATTGGGCGAACGACAAGGCCGGCCATACAGTGCCTCTGATGGTGACATGCCGATGGTGAATTGGTAGAAGTTGTTATATGTAAAATCTCCCAAAGGAAGATACTGCTCCCATCCTCCACCAAAGTCAGGTATGCACATTCGCAACATATCCTCAAGCATCTGATTTCCTCTCTTTGTCGTCCCATCTGTCTGTGGGTGATGCGTTATAATCAAACGTAAATTTGTGCCCATCGCCTCCGAAAATATCTACAAGAAATGGGACACAAAGATCTCATCTTGGTCGGACATAAGATTAATTGGAAACCCATGTAGTCACAGTATATCCATAATGAACAGTTGTACATACTGCCTAGTCTCAAAACCCATACGAACAAGTAGAAAATTGTCCACCTTAGTCAATCAATCCACTATCACCCAACCGGAGTCGTGACTTCGTTGTGATAATGGTAGCCCTATAATAAAATCAATGGAGATGCTTTCCCACTTCCACACAGGAATCTCGACTGGAATTAACATCCAAGTCGGTGTCTGGTGGTCTACCGTCACTAGTGGACAGGTATCACACTTCAAGACAAACTCCTCTATGTCCCTCTTAATCCGTAATCACCAATACTAATTGCGCATATCCTGGTACATCTTATACCCACTGGGATGTATGAAAATTTGGACCCATGAGACTCTGATATACTTGAATGTCTGAAATCATCATCCTTTGAACCACGAGCCTCCCATTGTAATGGAAACCACCCTCTGAACTAATTGAGTATGACTCTACCCCATCAATTAATAACTAGCGAACCATCTTTTGGAAATACTAATACACTGCCTCTATTTTCACTACCCTCATAACAATCTTAGTTGTGATTACTAATACAGACATACAAGACCTGTCTATATCATCATCATGTCAAAGCTCTCTCCCCTACGCGTTCCAAACCTCCGTTATCTCCCCAGTAGGTCGTCGTCTCGAGGCATCGGCCACCACGTTAGCCTTCCCTGGATGATAGTGAATATAAAATTAGTAATCCTTCATGAACTCCAACCACCTCCTTTGACTCATGTTTATATCCTTCTGTGTGAAAAGATATTGAAGTGATTTACGGTATGTGAACAATGTAAACTACTCACATAACAGATAGTGTATTTAAATCCTCAAGGAAAGTACAACCACAGCTAACTCCAGGTCATGCATAGTGTAATTCCTCTCGTGGTGCTTAAGCTTGCGCGATGCATAAGTTATAGCCCTCTCCTCCTACTATATTACACCCCCAGTCCCTACAAGGGTGAATCACTATAGGCATGGTATTCCACTCCTCCAAGGTAGTGCGATTATAGGTTCTGAGGTCAATTTGTCTGTTAGCTTATCAAATCCAATTGATAATGCGAGTCAGATTCGTCAACGAACCCGTAATATTTTAAAAACCTCGAATAAAATGGCGATATTGTCCATCCTACCCCAAAATAATGCAAACCTTGATCGGTGTCCTGGTATGTCCCCACTACCTCAATGTCGATACCTTACTCACATCAACTGCTATACCCTTGTCAGACACAATGTGGCCCAGAAACAGCTACACTCGAAGCCAAAACCCACGCTTCTCAAATTTGGCATTAAGGTGGTGCTCTTGTAGTGTTTGTAAAACATTCGTAGATTATCGTAATGGTCATCCTCAAAGCATGAATAAACTAGATTATCATCAATGAACACAATCGCAAAGTAGTAAAGGAACTCTCTAAAGATTCGGTTCATCAAATCCATGAGTATTGCTAGATTATTGGTGGGCTCGAATGGCATCACCTTAAACTTATACGACCTATACGGTGTTAAAAAAATTGGTCCTAAATGAATATGATTTTTAGAATAAAATCAAGGTTAAAGTGTAAAGGACATGAAATGATAATTTTAAAGTGCAACACAAATTGGGTTGAAACCTCAGGTTTGGTTTTGGCCGGGTAGAAAGTGGAAAGATGGAATAATGTGGACATTTGGAAAATGCTAAAACACATAAAAGTAACTTGAATGATACCGGGAGAATTAAGGAGGGCCCATATCCCAGGGGTAAAAGACCCAAAACCACTAGCTAGAGCATATGGTTGCGTCGTCGATGATGTGAAGCCTATTAAAGTACGCGATTATTGGAAGATTCCAAGAATAAATGTAATGGAATAAGGAACATGTAGTTTGTTTTTATGTTTTATTTATATATCCCCATTGTGCATTAGCTCACACCCTAGTCTTGTTACGACAGGATGGGTACGGTTTCATATTTTGAGAGTGATATACAGGTAAGTGTTCTACGCATTTTTACCTTAGTATCTATTTATGCTTGGACTCTGGGGATGCTTCCCACGGGTCCGTCGCGTAGTTTGAACTCAAAATAGAGATAGACTTCTAAACAAGTGAAATTTTAATTAAAATAAAGCTGGGCTAGCAACATTATATCGGTTTTCATTACACATCACACCTAACGTTCGGGTCAGACCGGATTGACTACGAGTAACCTATATATATAGGTGGGGCATTACAAATGGTATCAGAGCTACGGGTTCAAGGTTCCTTTTGAGAGTGATGTGGTGAGTTCGTTAGTGGATCTTTCGACATCGATTTTTATTTGGGCCAGTCGCGTTACTTTTGGTGATGGTTTAGTTCATATAGTTGATGGGAAAGTCATAGAGGTTAGCACGACAAGTAAGTTACTGTCAGGGGCACGCGATCAGATTTATAGTTGTTAATCACTTTTGCGCTTTTGATTATATGTAAGTAAATTACGGTGTCTTCGCAAGCCAGTAGTTATGAAACCATGATTTTTAGATTGAGGTGCTTGTGCTTAATCCTTGATGAAGTAGAGTCTTTGAAGATGTTAATAGAATGAGATGATTACCATTTGGAAAGTAGAATGATTTGCGTACAATCAACAATAGGTGTTTATAGTTAGGGCATTATGACTAAATAACGATGATTTGTGATTAAAATGTACATAGCCCCTACGTGCGAATTCAATCCTTGGGTTAGTACCGTGATCAGTGGATCGTTAATGAGCAAGTAAATTTGTGTGGGTTAATGTTTGAGGTCAGGTACATTCAGCCTTAGTTGATAGGAGGGTATGCTTTTGGGTGAGTACTCTAGTATCTGTTAGCCAATGAATGTATCTCATAAGCGGCGATTACAATTTTGGGTTGTTTATAGAAAGGTGTCAAACCACTCCTGTCCTAATCACGAGTGATCAGTCCTTTATCAATATAAAAGGGAATGTCATTTCGTTCATTCTTAGCATCAGTGTTGATTTTTTTTAATTACCAACAACCTATGTTAAATTAGGTCGATGCCAAATCTTATCTCTCATTTAGTTAACTATAAGCGAAACTAAAATAAATTAACTATACCATCTACATAATAATAGTCCGAACAATGGCACGAAAAATATATAAATAAATAAGACGAAATAAACCATCGCTTCATAAAACAAGTCCAAATACAATTCCGAAATAACAAAATTGAATCTGAATAAAGTCTGACAAATAAACTGAAGTACTATATAATCTTAAGGGCTAACATGCCCACATGAAATACTGAAAGAATTCCTATCTGGAAATGAATGGATTGATGCATCTAAAGCCACTCGTGCGTGCCTCCACAAGTACTGCAGGTACGCATCTCTCTATACAATCATCAAACTTGACATCCTTGTGGATGGACACCTAAAAGGTATTGGAAAATGGATTTGATAGGGGTTTAAGCCCCAGAAACCATTTGAAAACACTTTAATCACAATTTGAATCAGTTATTAGATACACACATTAATTCAACATACACTTCCTTGAGTTCATCACCTCTTAACTAATGTGGACACCTAAAGTATCATACTTGGCTATGCTACCCAACCCAACTAGATAACGTATCTAACTACGCACAATAGTTCTATCTCCCTTGTATTACTTACAGGCCATGCTACCACAGTATCAATAATTAATATTACCTCCATACTATTATTAAGCCAATTATTTAAGTCTCTCTATTTAAATTACGTTTAGATATACACAATCTATCAATTCTACTATCACACATAAGTTGATTAATACAAATTTATATATTTATCAGACATATATTATATAAAACATTAGCATCCCCGGAATGGCCCGTCGTGAAACTGGAATACCATGCTACCAAGTCCATACACCTCTCGTACCAAATCGAGGATTGTTGCTTTGGTATGTTTCCTCGAACCCAAAATCAGTCAACACACAATGCAGGGGAACATGGTTCTAAGCATTTGGGATACGCACATACCTAACTTACCAAAACAATACGTCGGTCCCATTAATACACTACACATAGTGATCCACCCTAAGTTCCATGTTATGTGGAACACATCCTGACCTCAGTGGAATTGTCAATGTGGGATCGCCCTATACGCGAAAACCTCCGGATAGTAGGTAGCATGGGTATGTTCAAACACATAATCTAATCACATCAATAGGTATTCACACAACCTAAATACACATTTTATTCTGTAGGTATACACACAACCCTTCGCATATAAATCCACACGTAGTATTTTTCTCTCTTGAATACTCAACGTATTAATAATGCTCATATAATGTTTGTTTGCCTTTTTCGAGTATCACTCACTACCTAAAGGTTCCCAACTATCCTTTAAGTTATTTCAGTAGTTAACACATCACTATACTAGTGGTATCATCCTTTAAGGTTCCCAATCAAGGATTGTTGCTTTTCGTTCAGTCTCCCCATAACCGAATATGTGACTTTATGATACTAGTCACATGCGGTTAACTATCAACGGACTTAATCCCAAATTTATCCTCAATGATATTAGTCGAGACTTAATCATATCTCTACTGAATTTATCTAAGTCTTTATAGTTTCATTATAACATTACTAATGTTCCCCAAAAAAATTGGAAAAGAAAACTTCCTAAATAAATAAAAGACCTCATTTCAGCCTTCATCGATCGATCGACATAATTTATCGATCGATCGACATCCCAAAGTCGATCGAGCGATCCTGGATTTGATAGCTTCATCCCAACTACGTTTTTTCATTGCTTAACACCTCAAACCTTCATGGATATTTCCCAAACTCCCAAGCAACATAACCAAGCATCACGTAAATAACACACTCAATTTAAATTAAATTCATCCAAGAACCGATTAAACCTTAATATTCTCAAAACCCTATTTTATGCATTCTTCATGATAATCATTCATTTTTCCATACATATCTTATATTTATCATCATACATTCTCTGATTTCGAATTACCAATATACACGGATTCATTATACATGAAATCATACCTTAAATCATGAGTTTTATTCATGTAATCCCAAGAAAAGTCATTAATTATCATTAAATTGGAAACCCTACTATACATGGGTATTATAACTCATAAAAACATGCCAAATAAACACTTGCATTATTAATTGTATGTCTGATTCATGTTTAGTCTGATGAGGATGCGTTCCCTTCCTTCCCATAACAATTTTTGCAACATTCGTGAAGAAAAAAGGTGTGACAAAGCCTAGGTTCCTTCTCCTCTTTCTCTCCTATGGCCTCGCTTCTCTCCGAATTTTTATAACCCTAGGCCCACACTCCCATGGGATGATATACTCATTAAATTTATTGATTTCTCTATACCACAAACTCCGGGGTGATCAAAATGCCCTCTCGTGGTGCAAGTTTGGTCTAAAATCGCCCCGAGACCCAGATACTACCCCGAGTATATTATTATGCCTATTTCAACCCTTTTGGAATCAATAGTGACCTCAAAATCACCATCTGAGTCACTCAAAAATAATTTCCTATCTTGACATCATATAGTCTACACTCGACACCCGATTGAGATATACCACTATCACGTCACTGTCACTCGCAATCACATGAAAATAATTATTTGTTATTCACCAAGTAATTATATCTAATAAACATAAATCATTGTCCCTCTGATTAATATTTTAATCAACACGTAACATTTAATTCGATTAGATTACGTCACGCGTGTAATCTAAGATTAACCGAATAAATTCAATTTTTAAATACTAAAAAAATACGGGGTGTTACCTACGTCCCCCCTTAAAAAGGAACTTACCGCTCGAAATTTTTATCCACCTACAGTGAATAACTCTGAATACTACTCACGCATGCCGTCCTCTGGTTCCCACGTTAAATCGTTAATATTGTTGTGCCCCCACTGAACTCTAACAAAGGATACCACCTTAGACCATAACTTATGCAACCTACGATCAATTATCTCGACCGATCTCTACTCGTACGAGATATATGGCTGTTAATCAATCTTCTCTAATGAAACAAGCCAGAAGGCCCTCTCACTCCTCCGTTACCTCCTCAACGATGACACGTGGAACACATCGTGGATTCGTTGTAGGTGATCCGATACTCCCAGCCTATATGCTATTGGTCCCACCCTCTCAATGATCGGAAACAATCTCATATATATTGCTGCTAGCTTCCCCATCTTTTTGAATCCCATCACCCCTTCATAAGATACACCTTCACTAACACTTCTAGTTATCTTGATCTATACTGATACGCCCTCGAATTAGCTTAATCTTGGCAGTGGTGTCCTGGATCATCTGTGGTGCCAATAGCTTGTTATCCCCCACCTCTAATAAAAAATTGGGCGAACGACAAGGCCGGCCATACAGTGCCTCTGATGGTGACATGCCGATGGTGAATTGGTAGAAGTTGTTATATGTAAAATCTCCCAAAGGAAGATACTGCTCCCATCCTCCACCAAAGTCAGGTATGCACATTCGCAACATATCCTCAAGCATCTGATTTCCTCTCTTTGTCGTCCCATCTGTCTGTGGGTGATGCGTTATAATCAAACGTAAATTTGTGCCCATCGCCTCCGAAAATATCTACAAGAAATGGGACACAAAGATCTCATCTTGGTCGGACATAAGATTAATTGGAAACCCATGTAGTCACAGTATATCCATAATGAACAGTTGTACATACTGCCTAGTCTCAAAACCCATACGAACCAGTAGAAAATTGTCCACCTTAGTCAATCAATCCACTATCACCCAACCGGAATCGTGACTTCGTTGTGATAATGGTAGCCCTATAATAAAATCAATGGAGATGCTTTCCCACTTCCACACAGGAATCTCGACTGGAATTAACATCCAAGTCGGTGTCTGGTGGTCTACCGTCACTAGTGGACAGGTATCACACTTCAAGACAAACTCCTCTATGTCCCTCTTAATCCGTAATCACCAATACTAATTGCGCATATCCTGGTACATCTTATACCCACTGGGATGTATGAAAATTTGGACCCATGAGACTCTGATATACTTGAATGTCTGAAATCATCATCCTTTGAACCACGAGCCTCCCATTGTAATGGAAACCACCCTCTGAACTAATTGAGTATGACTCTACCCCATCAATTAATAACTAGCGAACCATCTTTTGGAAATACTAATACACTGCCTCTATTTTCACTACCCTCATAACAATCTTAGTTGTGATTACTAATACAGACATACAAGACCTGTCTATATCATCATCATGTCAAAGCTCTCTCCCCTACGCGTTCCAAACCTCCGTTATCTCCCTAGTAGGTCGTCGTCTCGAGGCATCGGCCACCACGTTAGCCTTCCCTGGATGATAGTGAATATAAAATTAGTAATCCTTCATGAACTCCAACCACCTCCTTTGACTCATGTTTATATCCTTCTGTGTGAAAAGATATTTAAGTGATTTACGGTATGTGAACAATGTAAACTACTCACATAACAGATAGTGTATTTAAATCCTCAAGGAAAGTACAACCACAGCTAACTCCAGGTCATGCATAGTGTAATTCCTCTCGTGGTGCTTAAGCTTGCGCGATGCATAAGTTATAGTCCTCTCCTCCTACTATATTACACCCCTAGTCCCTACAAGGGTGAATCACTATAGGCATGGTATTCCACTCCTCCTAGGTAGTGCGATTATAGGTTCTGAGGTCAATTTGTCTGTTAGCTTATCAAAATCCAATTGATAATGCGAGTCAGATTCGTCAACGAACCCGTAATATTTTAAAAACCTCGAATAAAATGGCGATATTGTCCATCCTACCCCAAAATAATGCGAACCTTGATCGGTGTCCTGGTATGTCCCCACTACCTCAATGTCGATACCTTACTCACATCAACTGCTATACCCTTGTCAGACACAATGTGGCCCAGAAACAGCTACACTCGAAGCCAAAACCCACGCTTCTCAAATTTGGCATTAAGGTGGTGCTCTTGTAGTGTTTGAAAAACATTCGTAGATTATCGTAATGGTCATCCTCAAAGCATGAATAAACTAGATTATCATCAATGAACACAATCTCAAAGTAGTAAAGGAACTCTCTAAAGATTCGGTTCATCAAATCCATGAGTATTGCTAGATTATTGGTGGGCTCGAATGGCATCACCTTAAACTTATACGACCTATAAGGTGTCAAAAAATAGTCTCAGGAACATCCTCCTCTCTGACGCACAACCGATGATAACCGAACCTCGGATATGTCCTTGAAAAGTATGGTTCTCCCCTTTATCTGGTCTTACACATCACCAATCCGAGGCAATCGATACTTATTCTGAATCATGACCTTGTTTAACTTCATATAATCAATACATAATCGAAGCGATCCATCCCTCTTATTGACAAATAACCACGATGCACACCATGGTGAAGTACTCCTTCTGATGAAATCCTGTCCCAGGAGCTTCTGAATTTTCTCCCCCAACTCCCTCATCTCAGAAGGGCAGATGAAATAAGGCGCTCGAGCGATTGTCTTCGTACCTAGGGCTAGGTCAATAAGTGATAGCTCGGGTATCTCTTGGAACACTTCCTCGAACTCCCACACCACTAGAATCGAGTCTTACAAAAAATAACCTCTTGTGAGGTCTCCTCCTTAATGTAATATAGATGGGTTCTACACCCTCCCTTTGGAAGAGGCATCGCCATTGGAAACAACTTCCACCCTTGAATTGAGAACACAGTAGTCCTCCCAAAACAATTCACCATTTCCTGGTATCCAACTAACCAATCCATACCCAAAATAACGTCATACCCCTCCAAATCTAATATAAGAAGGTCAACGGATAATAATAATATACCTCCATCAATATATACACTTATAGATCGGGTGTATAAGTTACCCACTACACAATGGTGACTCCACACACATAAGCGGACTATCGGTTGTCTCTAATAGACCGAAAACTTGTGCAAATTTATTTACTATGAAAAAATGTGATGAAATCATATTAAATAGAATCATACCCCCAATCTCCTTAATATTAAACGTACCCTCTACTACTGGCGGTGCCTGCTGTATGACCGCATCTTAGATGTTATAGACACGTCCGTATTATAACTTCCCCTGTTGCGGTGGGTGGGGTGGGAGGGATCTTTTGTTGTAGGTGGTATCTGTGTCGGCTGCTCTAGTAGGGCACCCTATTACTGTGGTGCTCTACCCTGTTGTGGGAAGTCTCTCCTCTCTTGACCCTTCTGTCCATAAATAAAGCACTAGCCTGGAAAATCTCTCTCTCTGTGGTTTTAATGTTCCTAACGATACTGACCTGCTATTGGACCTTATGGTATCAACCTTGCTGGCCTCCCCCTATTGTTTCCTTGACCCTGGCAATCTTGAGGATCTTTTTGCTACTGAGGATCCTATTAGCCCTTCCTGAAACCTCCATCGGGTCGATAGCTCCCGTATTTAAACCTCTTGGCCTGATCCCCCTACTCGGAATCTTTACCCCGGTGTCTGCCTGACTGATACGTGGTGTTCTGCTAGTACCTCTCTCCCCTGCCTTGCCCAGCTGTCTAGGATCACCTACTCTCTTGCTTCCCTTCACATGGAAGCGATGGTCCTGGCAGTGTAAAAATACGACATTAACGACATCTTTATACGTCACCTCTTCTACATCTCTGTCTCAACTGTTGGAAAAATGTATTTGCAGTCAAACTGAAACCAAAACTCAATAATGGACCACTGTTTCGTATCCCTCTCCTCAATGGTGGTTACTTACTCCCATCACTATATTGATGCTCCAAAAAGCCTACAAATTTCCAACATCTGCTTCTACACATCGATACACTCAACCATGTATAGGTGGCACTGAATATCTTTGTTCCACTAGCACACCACAAACACATCTGAGGTACCCTAGAACTCGGGTGGGTGGACCTTCTGAAAAGCCTCCCTAACTCTCTGCAACTTTGAAAGCCCCGGGTGGGTTTGGAAAACTGGTGCCACTTGCTACGGTGGTTGTTGTGCTTGAGGAAAATAAAGGTCCATTCAAGTCATCGCTACATTAACTTCCTTCGCCACAATCGCTTATTGGGTGTGGATGCGGTGCATGTGGCTCCTGTTGAGCCTCGCTCACATTGTCTTTAGCCGCTGCTCTCGTCGCTCATCCTCTCTTGGGTGGCATCTCAAAACGGATCAAATCTCATGAGTTCGCAATTAATACAAAAATAATAGTTGAAGAACATAATCTCAAATACGTAGTTATGAATACAATAGTCTTAAAAATAAGGCTCTATGTTAAAGAATGCTACACTAAAATCGTAGTAAGCCATAGAGATCCTATGGACACTAGAACCTATTGCTCTAATACCAGCTGTGACACCCTACCTAGTTTAATCATGGGTGATCAGTCCTTTATCAAAATAACTAGGAACCTCATTTGGTTCATTCTTAGCATCACTGTCGAAAAACTTTTTAATTACAAACTACCTATATTAAATTAGGTTGGCGCCAAATTTTGTATTTAATTTAATTAACAATATGCGAAACTAATATAAATTAACTAAACCATCCACACAATAATAGTCTAAGCAATCACATGACATATATATAAATAAATAAAACGAAATAAGTCATTGGTTCCCAGTACAAGTCCAAATACAAGTCTGAAATAATATAATTGAATCTGAAAAAAGTATAAAATATAAACCGAATTACTAAATAATCTGAAGTGGCAACATGCCCAAATGAAATACCAAAAGAATTCCTATCTAGAAATCAATAAACTGAAGCATGTAAAGCAACTCCTGTAATTCTCGACAATGGTTGTAGGTACGCATCCCTGGATAGAATCATCAAGCTTGGCGTCCCTGTGAGAGGACATCGAAAAGGTTTTGGAAAAAGGATTTGATACGAGTCAGAGCCCAAGAAAACCATTTCAAAATATTTTGCAATTATTAAAATCACAGTTTAAATCAGTTATTAGATACACGTGTTATTTCAACATACACTCCCTTAAGTTCCTCACCTCTCAACTAATGTGCACACCTAACATCTCCTACCTAGCTATGCTACCCAACCCAACCAGATAACATATCTACCTAAGCACAATAGTTATATCTCTCTCGTATGACCCATACGACATGCTACTAGGGTATAAGTAATTAATATTACACACATATTATTATTGAGCGAATTATTTAAGAATATTTACTTAAATTATGTTTAAATATACACAATCTTTCAGTTCTACTATCACACATAAGTAGATAAATCACACATAAGTAGATAAATTACACATATAAATATACATCTATAGCATCCCTGAAAGACCCCTCGTGATGAGGACATACTGAAGCACGAAGGACCCCGGATTTTTTAAAGTCTTACACCAAAAGTATAATTTCAATTTCCTTTCCTTTTAAGAGACGCGTAAGCGAGATGGTTCAATTAAACAAACACAAACAACAAATTTTAATTTATTTTAAAATTAAAATAAAACCAAGTGAAATAGGATGAAACACACACATACTTTTAATTTCACTTAATCACAATAATTCAATCCAAGACCTAGAAAATTGCCTAACAATATTAATGAATCATTTTTGCAATTTTAGGCCAAACCCAATTTTATCAAATAAAATCAAATCAAATGACGTGAACTAAATTAATTAAACATTACCCAAGGTTAATTTGTACCAAATTAAACAGCAAGAGATATAAACCAAATTTTATCTTTTTACATAAGCATGCATCTAAGGTGAATTTTGCGAAAGATAAAATAAAAAATAAATCACTACACCGCGATGTACGAGGAAAAACACACAACGGGAAAAAACCTCGGACGACCCTAGCCTTAATTCCACTAAGTATGGTGTTTTACAAGTATAAGAAAAAGTCTTAAAACACTCGACTCGAATTCCTTCATGCCCCAATGCCCCTTCTTCTATCGACCTCTGCTTAGTTGACAATCCCGAAGTCCACCGGAACCTTGAAATCCACCAATGAGGCAATAGGAACAACCATCAACCACGCATGGTGACTTTCACCATGTGAGAATGCCGCAGCCAGAACAAACTTATTCTTCTTTGAGGGATTTAGAACTAAACTCAAACACTTTTCCAATGGTAGAGATAAAACGGTGTAATAACCCGCGTAATTTTGGGCTATTTTAATTATTTTTTGGAAAATGGAGGAAAATAAAGTTTTTGATAAAATTATTTTTATTGCTCAAATATGTTAGTTAATATTTTTAAAGGCGAGAATTTCAAACCGTTTCGAAAACGGAGTTAAAACGGATTTTAAAATGATTTTTAAATGTTTTTAACTCTTGGAGTTGTTTTGACATCCAACTCTTCATTTCTTTGCCTTATTTAAAGGAGTCTTTTGGATTCCAACTCTTCATTTCTTTGCATTATAGAAGGAAGTCGTGGGCAAGCCTTTTTAACATACTTTAAGCACAAATTTTGGGAGCAAATATATTTTATATTCCACTTCTTTTTATATACACACTGGCCCTTGAGATTTGTGAGTTCCAACCTTAGATTAGAGGTATTCTTGGGGCTATTTTGTAGGGGGTTCTTAGAGAAGCTTTTGTAGATATTTTCAGTTGATCTTGAGGATGTAGTCATTGGTTTCTCATCAAGGTTTGAGGTATGGGGTTTTACACAATATGCTCCTTAAATCTCGCGAGTGTCATTCTCTTTGAATTCTTGTTAATTGAACTCATATTTCAATTGATAAATTCATTGAAATCTGAAAAATAATTGTTGAAATTATTTTGATTCATGTGGTATCATTATATTATTGATGAGCACGTTGTCATGAGATTTTAATATGGCACGGATGTTGGGCACCCGCCAAAATTCCTATTTTCCGGGCTATGGCTTGATAAAGCATATACGGATGTGGTGAGGCCTGGTGACCCGGTTAAAGTGTTGTTGAGAAATTTATTGATAAAATGCTTTGAGATTTCAATTTTGATTTGAATATTCGTACTCGTGTTGTTACGCTTTATTCATCGCTAACATATATTTGTTGAGCATCTTTCTTGTCGTATTGTGTACTTCCCCATATTTTCTTTTAGTGGCAGGTTAACACGGATTTTGGGGCGCTATGGAGATTGATTTTAGCAAGGATTGTTTGGGAAATATTTATATTATTTTTATGTATAGAGATTGGGAGAATTGTATTTTTATTTGAGTTAGATAGTTATAGTTTTAATTCGAGAGACTTGTTGTAATTGAAGAGATTGAGATTAGTGGATTTATATTATTGTGGGATTATTTAGATGCTCTATACCTTGTCACTTGCGGATTTGGATTTATTTTATCGCATTAGCGCTCTTTTCGCTCTCCCCGGGCGGGCGGGGTGTTACAAATGGTATCAGAGCTTAGGTATACGGCAACCCTCGGGGCTTGGATTTTGGGTTCATTGCGTGGTTAGCAATTTTTGGAGATAGAAAATTTTAGGTGATATTCATGTTAGGTTTCGAGATTAGAGGTGAGGAATTTATTTTTGGTGACGTGATTTATTTTTGGAGTTAGTGTAGTTGCCTGATTTTTGAGAGTTAGGAATTTGGTAAATTTCGAGGGAGAAATTCCATTGTTAGTGGGGAAGTGTAATAACCCGCGTAATTTTGGGCTATTTTATTTAATTTTTTGGAAAATGGAGGAAAATAAAGTTTTTGATAAAATTATTTTTATAGCTCAAATATGTTGGTTATTATTTTTAAAGGGAGAATTTCAAACGGTTTCGAAAACGGTGTGAAAACGGATTTTAAAATGATTTTTAACTCTTGGAGTTGTTTTGACTTCCAACTCTTCATTTCTTTGCCTTATTTAAAGGAGTCTTTTGGATTCCAACTCTTCATTTCTTTGCATTATAAAAGGAAGTTGTGGGCAAGCCTTTTTAACATACTTTTAGCACAAATTTTGGCAGCAAATATATTTCATATTCCTCTTCTTTTTATATACACACTGGCCCTTGAGATTTGTGAGTTCCAACCTTAGATTAGAGGTATTCTTGGGGCTATTTTGTTGGGGGTTCTATGAGAAGCTTTTGTAGATATTTTGAGTTGATCTTGAGGATGTGGTCATTAGTTTCTCATCAAGGTTTGAGGATGGGGTTTTACACAATATGCTCCTTAAATCTCGCGAGTGTCATTCTCTTTGAATTCTTGTTAATTGAACTCATATTTGAATTGATAAATTCATTGAAATCTGAAAAATAATTTTTGAAATTATTTTGATTCATGTGGTATCATTATATTATTGATGAGCACGTTGTCATGAGATTTTAATATGACACGGATGTTAGGCACCCGCCAAAATTCCTGTTTTCCGGGCTATGGCTTGATAAAGCATATACGGATGTGGTGAGGCCTGGTGACCCGGTTAAAGTGTTGTTGAGAAATTTATTGATAAAATGCTTTGAGATTTGAATTTTGATTTGAATATTGGTACTCGTGTTGTTACGCTTTATTCATCGCTAACATATATTTGTTGAGCATCTTTCTTGTCGTATTGTGTACTTCCCCATATTTTGTTTTAGTGGCAGGTTAACACGGATTTTGGGGCGCTATTGAGATTGATTTTAGCAAGGATTGTTTGGGAAATATTTATATTATTCTGATGTATAGAGATTTGGAGAATTGTATTTTTATTTGAGTTAGATAGTTATAATTTTAATTCGAGAGATTTGTTGTAATTGAATAGATTGAGATTAGTGGATTTATATTATTGTGGGATTATTTAGATTCTCTATACCTTGTCACTTGCGGATTTGGATTTATTTTATCGCATTAGCGCTCTTTTCGCTCTCCCCGGGCGGGCGGGGTGTTACAAATGGTATCAGAGCTTCGGTATACGGCAACCCTCGGGGCTTGGATTTTGGGTTCATTGCGTGGTTAGCAATTTTTGGAGATAGAAAATTTTAGGTGATATTCATGTTAGGTTTCGAGATTAGAGGTGAGGAATTTATTTTTGGTGACATGATTTATTTTTGGAGTTAGTGTAGTTGCCTGATTTTGTAGAGTTAGGCATTCGGTAAATTTCGAGGGAGAAATTACATTGTTAGTGGGGAAGTGTAATAACCCGCGTAATTTTGGGCTATTTTTATTAATTTTTGGAAAATGGAGGAAAATAAAGTTTTTGATAAAATTATTTTTATTGCTCAAATATGTTGGTTATTATTTTTAAAGGGAGAATTTCAAACGGTTTCGAAAACGGAGTTAAAACGGATTTTAAAATGATTTTTAACTCTTGGAGTTGTTTTGACTTCCAACTCTTCATTTCTTTGCCTTATTTAAAGGAGTCTTTTGGATTCCAACTCTTCATTTCTTTGCATTATAAAAGGAAGTCGTGGGCAAGCCTTTTTAACCTACTTTTAGCACCAATTTTAGCAGCAAATATATTTTATATTCCTCTTCTTTTATATACACATTGGCCCTTGAGATTTGTGAGTTCCAACCTTAGATTAGAGGTATTCTTGGCGCTATTTTGTTGGGGGTTATTGGATAAGATTTTGAAGATCTTTTGAGTTGATCTTGAGGATGTGGTCATTGGTTTCTCATAAGTTTTGAGGTATGGGGTTTTACACAATATGCTCCTTAAATCTCGCGAGTGTCATTCTCTTTGAATTCTTGTTAATTGAACTCATATTTGAATTGATAAATTCATGGAAATCTAAAAAATAATTGTTAAAATTATTTTGACTCATGTGGTATCATTATATTGTTGATGAGCACGTTTTCATGAGATTTTAATATGGCACGGATGTTTGGCACCCGCCAAAATTACTGTTTTTCGGGCTATGGCTTGATAAAGCATATACGGATGTGGTGAGGCCTGGTGACCCGGTTCAAGTGTTGTTGAGAAATTTATTCATAAAATGCTTTGAGATTTGCATTTTGATTTGAATATTCGTACTCGTATTGTTACGCTTTATTCATCTCTACCATATATTTGTTGAGCATCTTTCTTGTCGTATTGTGTACTTACCCATATTTTCTTTTAGTGGCAGGTTAACGCGGATTTTGGGGTGCTATGGAGATTGATTTTAGCAAGGATTGTTTGGGAAATATTTATATTATTTTTATGTATAGAGATTTGGAGAATTGTATTTTTATTTGAGTTAGATAGTTATAATTTTAATTCGAGAGACTTGTTGTAATTGAAGAGATTGAGATTAGTGGATTTATATTATTGTGGGATTATTTAGATGCTCTATACCTTGTCACTTGTGGATTTGGATTTATTTTATCGCATTAGCGCTTCGTTTTCTCTCCCCGGGTGGGTGGGGTGTTACAAACGGTGCCACAACTCCAAACAAAATATATATATTAAGGAACCTGGATAAACAAAACAAATGGGTGAAAAAAATTTGTTTAAAGGATTTTTCTTGAAAAACAAACACTCAAACTTGAACGTTTTCTTTTGGAAAATAAAACTCCCTAAAAACTCTCTTTAGGAGATGTAAGGATATGAAAAAGTTAGTTTGAAAGGGTTGGTTCCCACACCTATAAAGTCTGTCAAAAAGATAATGGGGAAAGGTAGTGGGATAGAGGTTTAAAACTACTTAAAACTACCAATTAAAATTCCCGCCTGAAATCTCGTTCCAATAACATTTTTATTCGAATGAAGTATCGGTCGAACGACCCTTCTAACGAAGTTACAGAGGATATTATATGAAGTCATTTGTAAACTCATCATAATTCTCGTTCGAACAACCTTCTCGCTTGAACAATAATTCGAACGATATTCCAGTGGCAAACAGGGAACTCATTGGCAAACCTCGTTCGAACGACAATATCGAACGAACTTCCAGAAAGTTCAAAATTTGATTTTTCCCAGAAAATTTATTTTATATGTTTTAAAGAGACCTTCTGAAAATAAACAACAGTTTGAAATAAAATTACACCCATATAAATATTGGTCTAAGCTCCTATATATATTTAAAATGAATTCATACCTTAGGATCAATGTAACCAATGTTGTTGACGTAGTAATGAGGCACAACAAACTCGACATTTGATGAAGCTTTATGAACTTGGCCGCTACATTTGCAACTAACACGTCATAGTCTTGAAAAGATACAATAGAACACTATCCTATGACCCAAATGCTTTTGTCCGAAATAAAGCCAACACTTCATTGAGACTCAATCGGAGAATTGTGTCCTTACAAATCTTCCCCTTTGGATATTCAGGGACAAAAACCAAACAAAAATTCTAAAGGGCCGTCAAGCTCTACTAGGCACAAACATTCCACCCAAACTTGACTCAAGACCTAATGATCAGATGCTTTGCTGATAAAAGTTGCCACTTAGAAGAATTCCTGCATACTTAAGCAAACTATCAAACGCATAAGGAATATCAAAATATTAAATGCAATTAGAATAATTACTCCCCCTAAATTGGATCTCCCCTTTATCAAATTAAGGACCTACTTAGAAAGACGTATCCCCCTAAGATAAATCTCCCAAACTAAGATAAGATTATAATAAGATTAGAAACCATTTCTTCCCCTATCATTCTCCCCCTTTTTGTTTATGAATAGACAAAGGATAAAAACTAATTTAAACATGATGAAGCCCAAAGTGAAAAGAACATGGAAGCATATGGGCAACAAAAGTATAGCCAATCCATACAAAGAATAAAGGATACCAACTAAGGTGCAAGAAAATGATACCAAAATGATACATATAATATTAAGCATGTGATATCAACAAAAGATGCACCAAGATAGACACCAATTATGAAGTAAACGCATAAATGGACTAGAAAGCAAGGCAAAGACAAAAGAAAATATCGTATATATACATACACTAAATATATCAATAATGCACATGCACATATATAGACATAAACTCACAAATGACATAAAACACAATAATTTTTTTCACACTCGTATAGCAAAAATGTGTCACATGGAAACGTAAGTGTAGGGGTGTGAACTAGTAAAAATAAAATTTAGACCCAAACACTTAAAGTATGTTCACGAAGTTCTCATTTGATTGCAAAATTTATGACATTTGAATATAACCTCATGTGACAATATAAATGAACTCAATGAACAAACATACACAATGCATACAAGCCTAGAATTTGATGATTCTACAAACCAATAGAGTCATGACATTGAAAGTACAACTAGGATAAACGGACATTGTGCAAAACGTTGATATACCATCAAATTTCCCTCAATAAGCATATATATATATAAGAATGAATATATAAATTAAAAATAGGCCTTGGCAAATATTTTTCTTTTTTAATGACATATTTTATTTTTAGGCCTTTTGAACCACCTATTTCTTTTAGGTCCATTCTAAACGGTGGCTTACTCTCAAAGAATAATAATTTCTTTCGAAGCCCTTCCCCATGCACATTTAAATATATTATTTTTACATCTCACAAATCTCACGTGCAATGGATTTTGACATGCACTAGTCCTCCTAGGTCACAAATATGTAGATGACAAGATTGGTAGAAAAACACCTCACTCTGCTCAAATATACATATGAAGTTAAAATTTCAAGGAGCTCGTGAATGTGTGAATTGATGCATATAAAAATAGAATCCATTTAAGCAACACAAAATCCAACTACTCCCTGTAAGAATGGTAAAGAACATTTTAAGGATTGACAATCTTAACCAAAAGTTCTAGACACATGGGAGCAAAAAAAAAAAAGGTATTCAAACACAAGTATATGCCACATAAAGTGTGTCAAACTAAAATACACACAAAATAAAAATCATTTTGAGTTTTTGAAATTTTTTTAACGGAAAATAAAAATATTTACTCAAAAGACAGACAAAAATCATTTGTATTTTTCCTTAAGCATAATTTACAAAAAGGTAAAACATAAATGATAAAAAAAAAATATTTTTGTATTTTTCAATTAAAGGAAACTAAATTGAAATAAATATAATACAAAAGTAAACAAAAATCATAATTCTAGCATGAGATATGAGATAAAGCAATGACTAGAAAGTGATAAAACAAGCATACATTTAGCATGATAATATAACATGAAGCACAAAAGCTAAAGTATACAAAAAACTAACAGATTCAACCATTAGATTTAGCAAGTGAGGAAGCTTGCGAAAGTAAATGAGAATAAAAAATCCTATCTTCTAAAACAACCAAGTCGGATCTCCTAACCGAATCTAACGACGAATGGCGATCTCGGGGTGTAGGAATCTTGGTTAACTTACATTAGGATATTCTACGACCTTGTTTAAGATAAAAAAAAAATTCCTAAGATGACCTTTTCGACCATAATGTGAACCCCTAAAGTCACGGCGAAAAGATTTAGCTAAGGAGTGATCTCTAAAGATATTCCTAGGCGATTCTCCTAATACGTCGGTTTTGTCTTTATGAGTTGAATCATTACAAGTATCGAAGCCTAAACCACAAGTGTCATTTTTAATTTGGACCTTTTCCTAATATTTTATCTTATTTCTCCGAACGACACTCCAAATCAAATTTGACTTTACTAGAGTCTTTTAATTCTTTTTCTAATTCTAAATTAGACTCTAATAAACCATTTCTCTCTTCAAACTCGGGAAGCTCCTTTTTCAAGGATTCCATTAAACCTTTAAGGCTATCTCTCTCGCCTTCTACATACTCAAGCTTCCCTCGAAGAACTCTCTCACGTGGCCTAAGGTCTTCCACTAACGCACTCTCATCAAGGACCTTGGCAAGCTCTCTTAATCTAGCTTCTAACTTCAAATTTGTTGTTTTGAATTTAATAGATTCTTCATATAATTCTAGAAAAGAATTTTGAAGTTCACTCACATTAACCTCTTCTTCATTTTCACTCTCTCTCTCTCTTCTTCACTTTCATAACCATAAAAAATAAGGGAGTCATAAATTTTGACCTCGTAAGCGTCATTTGTTTGTATATACTCATGGAAATATTCATTATTAGTTCTCACATGACTAGCCACAAAGTTGGGATTAGTGGGGGAATAGGATCCCTCTTATTTATCAGTATCACTAAGGGTCGCATTATATGAAATGGGTTGCTTACCCTCTCTCCTTAGTTTAGTGGGGCACTCAAAAGCCCTATGGCCATACCCTTCACAACCAAAACACTTATTTGCCTCGTCCCTATTTAAATTTTCTTTAGGAGTGTTAGGTATCTTTTTGTCTTTGTCATGCTTGGACTTTTCAAATTTCTTAAAATTATTTTTAAATTTATCTTTGTTAAATTTAAGAAATTTATGAAATTTTCTAGCAACAGAGTCAGTATCACTCTCACTCTCTAGTACTTGTTTTTCCTGTTTTTGGGATTTCAAAGAAACGCCCTTTTCTATTTTCCTTTAAGTTTTAGAGGGAAACATGTCTAGTTCATAGGTTTGTAAATCACCTACGAGCTCTTAAAATTTCGTAGAAGCTAAAGTGGGTAAAGAATTTAACACGATCACCTTAGGAATAAATCTATCGGGTAGGGACCTTAAAATTTTATTTACTACATGGTTGTCGAGTATTTTATCTCCCAAATTAAAAGATGAATGGACTATATCGGAAAGTCTAGGATAAAATTCATCAAAAGTTTATTTTTCATTCATTTTGATGGCTTCAAATTGAGTGGTGAGGTTTTGGAGTTTCGAAGCTTTAACGACACTAGTAGCCTCATGGGTGAGTTTTAAATATCCCAAGCTTCTTTACAGGTTTCACACGTCATAATGCGTCGGAATTCATCAAGTGTGTCCGCGCTAAACATGGCATTTAAACCTCGAGAATTAAAGTTTCAAGTTTAAATTCGCTCTCACTCCATCTATTGGCGGGTTTGGGAACACACTCATTATCTAATAAATGTGTAGGTGGGGACCACTTGTTAGCGACAGACAACCAAACGCTGTCGTCGATAGATTTTAGTGACGATTTCATTTGCGCTTTCCAATACGCGTAGTTAGAACCATCGAAAATAGAAAATTTTGAAAATGGGGAAAAATCCATTTTTAGCCAAAAATATTGAAAAGGATCCTAACAAAGTAATTTATCGTATTGGCTCTAATACCAATTTGAAGCACCAAGGACCCCAAAATTTTTAAAGTCTTACCCAAAAAGTGTAATTTCAATTTCCTTTCCTTTTAAGAGATGGGGAAGCGAGATGGTTCAATTAAACAATCACAAACAACAAATTTTAATTTCTTTTCAAATTAAAATAAAACCAAGTGAAATAGGATGAAACACACACATAATTTAATTTCACTTAAACACAATAACTCAATCCAAGACCTAGAAAATTGCATAACAATATTAATGCATCATTTTTTAAATTTTAGGCCAAATCCAATTTTATCAAATTAAATCAAATGTCATAAATTAAATTAATTAAACATTACCCAAGGTTAATTTACACCAAATTAAACAAGTAGTGACACAAACCAAATTTTATCTTTTTACCTACGCATGCATCTAAGGTGAATTTTGCGAAAGATAAAATAAACAATAAATCACTATGCCGCGATGTACGAGGAAAAACCCACAATGGGAAAAAACCTCGGACGACCATAGCCTTAAGTTCAGTAAGTATGATGTTTTACAAGTACAAGGAAAAAGACTTACCATACTCAAGTCGACTCCCTTTAAGCCCCGATGCTTCTTCTTGTACCGACCTCCGCTTACTTGACAATCCCGGACTCCACCGGAACCTTGGAATTCACCAATGAGGCAATAGGAACAACCATCAACCACACATGGTGCCTTTCACCATGTGAGAATGCCGTAGCCAAAAAAACTTCTTTTTCTTTGAGGGATTTATAAGTAACTCAAACACTCTTCAAATGGTAGAGATAAAATTGTGCCAAAACTCCAAGTAAAGTATATATATTATGGAACTTGGATAAACTAAACAAATGGGTGAAACAAAAGTGTTTACAGGATTTTTCTTGAAAAACAAACACTCAAACTTGAACTTTCTCTTTTGAAAAATAAAACTCTCTAAAAACTCTCTCTAAGATATGTAAGGATATGAAAAAGTTAGTTTGAAAAGGTTGATTCCCGCACCTATAAAGTCTTTCGAAAAGATAGTGGGGAAAGGTAGTGGGATAGAGGTGTAAAACTGCATAAAACTGCCAACTAAAATTACCGCCTGAAATCTCGTTCGAAAGAGATTTTCGTTCGAACGAAGTCTCGTTCGAACGAACCTTGTAACGAAGTTCCAGAGGATATTATATGAAGTTGCTAGTAAACTCGTTAGAATTCTCATTTGAACAGCCTTCTCATTGGAACGACAATTCGAACGATATTCCAGTGGCAAACAGGGAACTCGTTCAAACAACATTCTCGTTCGAACGAAAAACTCGTTGGAACGACAATATCAAATGAACTTCCAAAAAGTTTAAAATTTAATTTTTGCCCAGAAACTTTATTTTAAAAGTTTTAAAGAGACCTTCTGAAAATAAACAACAGTTTGAAATAAAATTACACCCATATAAATATTGTTCCAAGCTCCTACATATATATTTAAAATGCATTCATACCTTAGGAGGAATGGAACCAATGTTGTTGACGTAGTAAGGAGGCACAACAAACTCGGCATTTGATGAAGGTTTATGAACTTGGCCGCTACATCTTCAACTAACACGTCATAGGCTTGAAAGGATACAATAGAACACTATCCTATGACTCAAACATTTTTGTCTGGAATTAAGCAAAACGTACATTGAGACTCAATCGGAGAATTATGTCCTTGCACATACTTTGATTTCAAGTACATGTACCTCTCATACCTAATCAAGGACTATTGGTTTGGCATGTCTCCTCGAAAGCAAAATCAGTAAACACACTATGAGGTGAATATGGTTCTATGTCTATTGGATAGGTACATACTTAACTTACTAAAAGGACACGACGGTCCCACTAATATACTACACATAGTGAGCTTCCCTAAGTTCCATGTTGTCGGCACACATCCAGACCTTACTAGAACCGTCATGGTCGGATCGCCCACTACGTGAAAACCTCCGGATAGCATGCAGCGTAGGTGTGTTCATAGACATAATCAAATCACAATAGTAGGTATTCACATAACCTATATACACATTTTATTCAGTACGTATACACACAACCCATCCATGTAAATCCTTTCCTAGTATTTATCTCTCTCGAATACTCAACGTACTAATAATCGTCATATAATGTTTGTTCACCTTTTTCGAGTATCAATCATTACCCGAAGGGTACCAATGTAACACCCTGTATTTTTAATGATTGTTAAATATAGGATTAATTGAATTTAATTTGAGAATTTAATTAAGAATTAATCCGAATTAAAATAAATATTAACTAATGAGCTAAGAGTTATTATTTATTGATGTGTATTATGTTAAATATTATTGAGCGAATAAAGTAATATGTGATTATGAAATTAAAATAATAGTCGCGAGTGAAAAATACGACATTTACGGTAATTAAGTCGGGAAGCACGTGTGAGTTGTGTCAGGACTAATTGAAAGGAATTAAGAAGTAAATTATGTTTAATAATCAAAATGGTAATTTCTAGCACGTCGATGTTTTTGGAAGGCTCGAGATAGTCGGAGAAGTCTACCCGGTGGTTTAGTTTGGATCTCGGGATAGTTTTAGGTCAAATCGGTATCCCGGTAGGGCGTTTTGGTAATCTCCATTTTTGGGCTTTTTATACCTACGAAAATTGGAGGAAGAATATATCAACTACGTGACTCCAGTTAGGGTTATTATTCATATGTTTTAAGGGAGACCCACAGAGGGTGAGTGAGAACCAATTTCAAGGAATTAAGACCTAGAACCACCACCTTGCAACACCAAGACCACCATTGTGTAGATTGGAGAACGGGGAACACGCCCATACCATCTACATCAGTGGATCAGACAATCAAAATCAAAGAAAGTGTTTATTACTTGATTCCTATTAGAAATAATTGTGCTCATGTTAGCATAGGAATCAAATACATGATTTAGAATTGAGTTGGGTGAAGTTAGAGAAATTAAATGATGATTAAAAGTTATTTTGGTAAAGAATTGAATCCCCATGCATCTAGAATAGGAATCCCAAAATTGTATATTGTTCTTGAGAAACGAATATGGGTTTATTATGTGATTAACTCTTAAATTGATGATTTAGGGTTTGTTGATGACAAATTGGGCATTTCATGAATTGTTGACGTATTATAAAGATTTAATGATTCTATGTTGTTAGAATTCATTTAAACATGTTAGGATATCAATTAGGTTTGTTGATTTTGTGTTTAGGATTGAACAATAGAGGTTTTGGGGATGTAAATGGTGGAAAAACGCATTTGGGGAAGAGTAGTTTTTCACAGAGATTCAGATCGGTTCATTTTCTAGTCAGACCGGTTTGTTTTCTGTCGGATCAGTTCAATTTCTATTTCAGTCGAATCGCTCCCTTCTGTTGCAGTTTCCAGTTCTCATCTAGAACACTCATGAACCTTTCAAAATCTTAAAGTATAAGTCTATGTTGAATTATAATGAGAATTGTCCTAATAAAATTTAGACCAAGGTTGAGTTCGGATTGGATCTAAAAGGGGGAAAACATGGGTTAGAATTATATGGGTATTAATCGAAAGAAAATACCTACTTTAGAGAATAACTAGAGACTTGGAGATTCGAGAGAAATGATGACTTAGCCCAGTAGGGTATAGGGACCTTACCCACTGTTACGCTGTATACACTAAAGGATACCCTTCGAGTGATGAGGAATACTCGGAACCTTTCGTAAATGAATTAAGCTATGAATTATTATCATGTAGATTATTTGGGATAAAAATAGACTACGTATGAAACATGTGAAACAAGGTGATTGGTTGTGTGTATACCTACATCAGATTTATTATGTGTATGACATAGCTAGTTGCTTGATATTGCGGGAGGTTTCGAATATGATAGAGGACGACCTTATCCTCATGACCCTTCGGGGGGATTTTAGGTTTGGAACCTCAGAACATAGTTCGTCGGTTAGATTGCCATTTGTGAGAACGATGGTATTGAATGGCCATTTGGGTGTGTAGGTATGTGCATAGCCCAAATGCCTAGGACTATGTTTGCCTCCAATAAGTGTGATTTGTTTATATGGTTCGTGGGATATTTTAAAACAAATAGTCCTTGTTTGAGTAAAAGATGTATCTGGACTTGATATCGGAGTATGGAATGCACCGCGGAGTAGCCTTGGGGCGTTGTATTAGTATATGTATACAATAGTGATTTGTGTATATGTATACTTGTGATATTATCTATGGTATGATATTTGTAGATAATTAAGATAATAAAATATTAAGTACCTTAAGTTGTGAATAATTAATTTTAGTGTGATAACACTTGATCGAGATAATAAAGGATGAAACATTTAATACATGTATTGGAAATACGGGATTACTACTACGAGACATAATTAGCATAATAAGTCTATGACCTAGTTAGAACACTTATCGATAGCTATATTGTATTAGATGTATGTTAGGCGTGCACAATAGCTGAGTGGTGAGAATCTCATGTGAGAGTTCGAAAACCTAACATGCACATAATACTTGCTTTATTGTAAATTTTAAATACTTGCTAAAAGTATTTTTTCAACTCGTGCTCTGACCCGTCTCTTGCATATTCTCCTCTCTTTTTCTATTTATATCAAGTGTCCAGCCACAGGGATGCCAGGCTTTGACATTCAAACTTTTTGATGTGCTGTAGTAGTTGTGGGAACTACAGGTCCTCGTGTTTGGACGTCGACACTCTCATTTATTTCAATTCTCTTTACACATTTCATTTAGGGCATGTGTCGCCAATCCTCAGTTATTTATTGGAGAAATCATACTTCCTTCAATTTAGTATTTAGTTGTTTTGTTGGATACAGTTATATTAATCTATGGTTTTGATACTTTGAACCGAAATGTTTTTATCTAGTCTTATTTATTTAATCAGTTGATTCATATCAAATATTTATTTTATTCATATGTACGGTAAATGGTTTGTGTCTTAATAATTGGAATTTATTAATGGATTATTTGTGTATAACTTAAAAAGGATTTTTTTTTCCACTAGCTTAATTATTTATTAGGTGATTAATAAGGTTAAATGTTTTCCACAGTGATGCTAAGAATGAACCAACCGAACAGTATGTTTCAAATTTAATAAAGGATTGATCAACCAGTATTTCATTGGGTGGGGTGTTACAGTTGGTATCAGAGCATCAGGTTCTAGAGTCTTTTAAGATCTGTATGGCTTATTATGCTTTCAGCTTAGCATTTATGGTATAACGCCCTAACTTTAGGATTGTTTCATTCTTGATTATGTGATTCCATCTTTAGATGTTTGACATTTAATAAGTCTGGAATTATAAATACTTTCGCATTTTTTTTCCAGACATGCACCGACGACTATAAATGCCCAACTTGAGGCCCAACCATACCAAGTTCAGGGTACTATGAACGCTTTAGATGTCACTGCCATAGTTGCCCAGGCAGTTAATGCAGCACTAACAGTCATACAAAAAGCTCCACCACAGGTACTGACAGTGGCGCCAGCTCTAGTACATTCGTTCCCTTATGGTTGGGAGCGAGTCAGAGATGCCTTTAAGAAGGCACCCCCCAGAGTTTCAAGGTAGTTCAAATGTGGTTATAGAGAGCTAGTGGGAGAAAGACATCCAGCGGCACTTGAGGATGTACAAGTGCACGGTGATACACAGGAAGATACTAGCTACCTTTAAGCTAGTTGGGGTAGCTCTTCAGTGCAGTTTGACCACAAATCTTTCCCCTCCGCCATTAAGACTGAGATGAGGCGAAAACTACTAGATCTCAGTCAAGAGGGGAAGATTATAGCCAAGTATAAGGAGGAGTTTACTAGACTAGTAAACTTAGTACCTACTGAGGAGAAAAATATTCAGATGTTCATCAATGGCCTGACCTGGCGGATTTGACAACTTCTTCTGGGTAATATTTGATTGCATTCATATACAGATGTACCCAATGTCGTGCAACTACACTACAGGGTTCATCGCTTCCATGTTAAAGGATAGCAAGCGGGTAGGTGAGTCCAGGAAGTAGGGCAATAAAGGTGGAGGTAGTGCCAGTGGGGAACACGAAGGTCAGAGTTAGTAGAGGCAGGGTGACCAGGTTTCCCATCAAGGGGATTTTATTACGAGATTCATATTAAGGGGCTTTTAATAGGTATATGGAGGTTTCAGTTATGGCCACCAAGGTCAACATGACCACTAGGGTTAGTAGGAACAACAGGGCCACCAGGGACAGGAGCAGTTCCATCAAGGCCATCAAGGCCAAAGGAGAAGTGGCAATGGCCAGCAGGGCTGAGGCCAACACGGGTAGAGAGGGGGTAACCAAACAAGTAGATCTTTCACTTATGGTAAGACTAGCGATAAATGATTTGAGTGCCCCGACAAGGGGAAGTATCCTAAGAAGTAGGGTGCTCACTAGGAGCTCCAGAGGCCAATTTTCCCAACTACTCTCGTCCAGCAACCCCGATTCAGTAGGGACAACTTCAGTATGGACGTGTATACAACGACCACTAGGCTACAGTTCCACAAATGTAAATCACAGTTGAGGGTATCTTTTCTATACATGGGGTTATGGGGCGTATTTTCTCAGACACGAGGGTGTCACACTCCTTCATAGCCACTAGATTTTCACAAGCCACGGGGTTATTAGACACGACCCATAGTACTGCGACTTATATAGACTCCTTGTTGGGTAATGGGTCATTGATTTTCTTTATATATCAGGGAGTGGGTTGTGACACCCCCACTAATTAAATATCGGGTAGCTACTCCTTTATTCAAATTAATTCAAAATGTCAAGTTGGTTCAGTTCGTAGCATCACTGTCGAAAACATTTTAACAATTACTAGCCACCTGATATTTAAAAAGTGAGTTGTCAGTTTTAATTAAATGTGATTTACATGCAACAAGATAGATTATGAAATGATAACATAACCACTACAACATAGTCACAAAATAATACCATGAAATAAACTGAATCTAGAGGAATACACCTCACAACAATCTGAATACTGAAGTAAACAAATACAAAGCCTGAATCATTAATTAATTACAACCCAAAAAATGGGAAAATCTAATAATAGAGTCAAGATCAAAAGTGGAGGCGTCTATTGTCAAGGTCCTGTAACTTTCACAGCAGCTATAGCATGTCATCTGAATGGAACTCCTATGCTTGGTGTCCTTGTTGTTGGGAACCTAAATGGTTTTTACAAGAAAATATATTTGAAAGCAAACGGGTCAGAGCCCAATTGTGAAGATAGTTTAAAATATAACAAGTGTTTAATATCATTAAACAGTGAATATAAAGTACATGATAGTGTGTGCACTCACATGAGTTCTTCACCTCTCAACTAATTGTGCACTCCTATCGTACCCGTACCCATTCCAGTTATTCCCATATCTAACTAGTCCAATACACAATCTAGCCCTAATATACGATTTTCAATTCGATTTCCGTCATCTTAATTTAAACAGAGTGTTTTACTTTGCTTCTTAGTTTACAAAACTTGTAATACTAATCACTAGTGGTTTTCCAATATTAACTCTACAAAAATTTTACAAGTCCTCGATTTATATACATTAAAGTTGTCAACTCTTCTCACGTCGTAATTAGGTACTCGTTTTCCTAATCCACAAATGGCATCCGGTTTACTACAAGATTCTAGGTTTTAATCGTCAACATACTCAAATCTCACGATTTTACCCAATAGTCAATAAGGGAAGGTTATTACTCCATTAAATAAGTCTACGGGAACATTTTAAATGAAATCAGGCCTAAAAGGCCATTCTATCAACTCGTTAGAAGTCCCGTTCGAACGAGGTTGTTCGAATGAGTGTCGTTCGAACGAACTACCAACTCGTTAGAAGGGATATTATCATTTCATTAGAAGCTCGTTGGAATGAGGTCGTTCGAACGACCTGGGCAAGTCTTCTAACGAGATGGCAGACTGCGCCCATAATTTTCCAAATTCATTTTTCTTCCTTTTTCTCTTCTCTAAATTCATCCTAAGATCATACGAATCACATTTTAATGTTTGTAAACTATTTTTAGTCACCCTAGATCAGTCCTTAACATATTTTTGGGGTCAAATCTTACAAATTAACATACCAAAATCATAAATCTTATGTTAATTTAATTTAATAAACCTTATGAACTTGAACCCAGAATTTAATTTCATAAAAAGACTCCTTATTAATCCGTTTTCAGATCATCAAAAGATATGTTTTGGATATTGAATTCATCCATAATCAATATACATGAAAATTCCTACCCAAAACCACAAGTTTTACAATAATTTCATTGGGTGTTCTTCATCAAAATATCCCAGACATAAACAGTTTTCTACACTACACATGGAGGAAATATTCAATGCAAATAATGACATCAAAACACTTGCCTTAGAATTTTTCCTTCTGAGTTGATGTTGGTGAATGAGGGTTGATTTCTCCCTTTTCTCTATAGAATTCTCTCAAGGATGGTGATGGTTGTTGGAGGTTTCTTTTGGAACCTCTTCAAACTCTCCCTATAACTCCCGTAGGCCACTAACTTACCTAATGTTTATAATGGACTTAATGGGTTCATTAGTAATATATTATATAACCCTAAAATTCTTGGGTTTTAATTTCCATATTTTTAAAATTACCAAAATACCCTTCTAGGTTGTCGGTTTGGACTAAAAATGCCTCGGAACACAAACTAAACCCCTGGCTAGTGTTTTCTAACTATTTCGACCTTTCCGAACACGTTGGTGCACTCAAAATGACCATTCGGTTGATAAAATATAGTTCTCTTTTTAATTTAATTAATTTCATTCCGGATGCGACCGACACGCGCGTCCTGATTAAATTTCCCAATAACTCTGGATAGCACTCGCACATCTCATCCTCGCGCTCCCATTGGACTCCTCAGCATTATGATTCCGCCACTGAACACGTACTATTAGTACTATCTTCGATATTAGTTTTTTCTTGCTTTGGTCCAAAATAGCAATCGACCCTTCCTCGTAGGAACTCTCGGGTTGAAGATCGTTATTCTCTAAAGCAATGTGAGTATGGGCCAAATTGTCCCTAAGATATTTCCTTAGCGAGGAAATATGGAACACATCATGAATCCTACATAAGTGTTGTGGTAACCCAAGTCTGTATGCAACTGGCCCAATCCTCTCGATGATAGGAAATGGCCCCATGTATCTTAGTGCCAGTTTCCCCTTCTTCCCAAAATGCATAATCACCTTCATAGGAGATACTCTGAGTAACACCTGGTCTCCCACCTTGAATTCTTTGAAGAACCTCTTGGCATCAACATAGCTCTTCTTCCGGTCTTGAGTTACCCAAATACGGCTCTGTATCATTTCTATCCTTAACAAAGTGCCGTGAATCACTTCCGGCCCAAGGAGTTTGTTATCCCCCACCTCTAACCAACATACTGGGGAACGACATCGTCTGCCATACAACGCCTCGAATGGAGTCATACCAATGGTGAACTAGTAGGAATTATTGTAAGAAAACTCCACCAATGGAAGGTACTGCTCCTAACCACCTCTAAAGTCTAGAATGCACATACGCAGCATGTCCTCTAACATCTGATTTGTCCGCTCTATTTTCCCATCAGTCTGCGGGTGATAAGCCATACTCAATCGCAACTCCGTACCCATGGCCTCCTGGAAACTCTCCCAAAATTGTGAAACAAATATCTTGTCTCGGCCAGACACAATATTTAGAGGCACCCAGTGAAGCCTCACTATCTCCGCAATGAAAATCTGGGCATACTGTCCCATAGTGTAGTGTGTCCTCACGGGTAGAAAATGAGCAACTTTGGTCAACCTATCCACAATTACCCATATGGATTCATGACCCCTCTGTGACATAGGTAACCCCGTGATAAAGTCCATGGATATGCTCTCCCATATCCACATCGGAACCTCTAACGGCTGCAGAAGTCCTGCCGGTTTCTGATTGTCCACCTTTACTAGCTGACAAGTGGTGCATTTAGAAATGAACACGATGATTTATCTCTTCATCCCACTCCACCAGTATTGTCGTCTCATGTCTTGTTACATTTTATTCCCACCAGGGTGTATCGCGAACCATGAGCCGTGCGACTCTGTCATTACTTCGTGTCGTAAATCTTCCCCTTCTAAAACAACCAGTCTCCCATTGAAGCGTAATATCCCATCTAAACTAATGGTATAGGAATCGGCTCCCTCTGCTAGTAATCGAACTATCTGCTCCTAACAGAACGAGTCATTCGCCTGGGCCTTTATCACTCTCGTAACAATTTGAGGTGTAAAAATCATCACAGACATGAATGATCGGGCCACTGCATCCTAGTGTCCCAGCTCCTTCCACTTAGCTTTCCACACCTCGTCCATCTTATCTACTGGCCTTCGGCTCAACGTGTCTACTACCACATTTGCCTTCACTGGGTGATATTAGACATCGAACTGATAATCCTTCACAAACTCAAGCCATCGATGTTGACTCATATTTAGCTCCTTCTGCGTGAAAAGGTACTGTAGAGACTTGTAGTTTGTGAACAATTGAAATTTCTCCCCCACTAGATAGTGTCTCCAAATCCGAAGAGCGAATATGACTGCCGCTAACTCCAAGTCGTGGGTGGGGTAATTCTTCTCGTGAGGCTTAACCTTACGGGAATCATAAGCTATGGCCTGACTCTCCTGTTGCATCACACCTCCAAGTCCTTGTAAGGACACATCGGTGTAGACTAGATAGTCAACTCCCGGTCTGGGAAATGCTAACACAGGCGCTGAGGTCAACTTATCCTTCAACTCATTGAATGCCAACTAACAGGCATCGCTCCAGATGAATGACACACCTTGACGAGTCAGATGTGTCAAAGGACCCGCTATCTTTTAGAAACCCCGAATAAACCTTCTGTAGTATCCTACTAGGCCCAAGAAACTATGGATCTCAATTGGTGTTGTGGGTTGTACCCACTACCTCACTGCGGATACCTTCCCCGAATCAACAGATATCCCCTAGTCTGAAATGATATGCCCCAAAAACTGAACCTCCTTCATCCAAAATCCACATTTCTCATACTTTGCATAAAGCTCGTTCTGACGCAATGTCTGCAAAACCTATCTCAAATGTTGAGCATGCTCCTCCTCTGTCTGGGAATAAACCAGGATGTCATCAATAAAGATGATGACAAACTGGTCTAGGAACACTGTGAACACCCTATTCATCAAGTCCATAAACACGGCTCGAGCCTTGGTCAAGCCAAAAGGCATAACTCAAAATTTGTAGGAACCATACCTCGTCATGAAAGAAGTCTTTGAGACGTCCTGTTCCCTGATGCGCAACTGATGGTATCCCGATCATAAGTTAATCTTCGAGAATAAGGAAGCTCCTCTTAGCTGGTCGAATAAGTCATCGATTGGGGGCAACGGATACTTATTTCGTATCGTGACCTTATTAAACTCCCGATAATCTACACACAACCTCGACGATCCATCCCTCTTCTTTATGAATAACACAGGGGCACCCCACGGGGAAGCACTCCTTTGGATAAACCCCTATCCCAACAACTTCTCTATCTGATCTCTTAGCTCTCTCATCTCTGTCGGAGCCATACGGTAAGGTGCGCGGGAAATCAACCGAGTGCCCATCGTCAAAATTATCACAAAATCTATCTCTCTACTCGGAGGTAGTCCAGGTATATCCTGAAATACATCAGCAAACTCCCTCAAGACTGGAATCAAATCGAGTGGTATCATCACTTCCTTAGAGGTCTACTCCTCTATATAGTACAAGTGAGTGGATGATCCTACCTCGGGATGAGGCATCGCCATTAAAAACATCTCCTGCTCGGGAATGGCAAAAATGATACTCCTACTGAAACAATCAATCAGGGCTCGGTACGCAACTAGCCAATCCATGCCAACAATCGCATCTTACTCATTCATCTCTAATACTAACATATCAGTAGGTAAAGTAAATCTCCCGATCTCGATATCCACACCTCTACAAATAAGGGAAATCACGGAACCCCTACTCAACGGTGAATCTACATAAGTAATCGTGCTCTCTACAGTGTCTAACAACCCCAGAGTGCGTGTAAATCTCGTGGTAATGAAACAGTGTATGGTCCCTGTATCAAATAAAATACGCCCCATAGTTCCCTGAATACAATGCATACCCTCAATAGCAGGTTGATCCTGTGGGACTGCGATATGCTAAAACTGATAAACTCGTCCGTACTGTAATTGTCCCTGCTGGACTGGGACTGCTGGGATGGGTGGCAAAGCTAGCATCTACGGAGCTGCTGGGAGGGAGGCGGGGAACATAGGTCTCTAGGGCTCATGTCGAGCACCCTGTTGCTGCTGCTGTGGGGCCCTGCCCCTATCAGGACACTCTTGGAACTTGTGGCCAATCTTTCCACAAATAAAACATTTTCTCGGAAAATTCCCCCCTCTCTGACCCTACTGCCCACGGCCCTGGTGGTCATTTCCATTCCTCTCCTGGTCGTGCTGGCCCTATTGAAACTGCTGCTGCTAGCCCTACTGACCCTGATGGCCATAACGAAAACCTCCCTATCCATTTTTTAAACCCCTAGATCTGAACCTCTTAAAATCCCCTTGATAGGAACCCTGATCTCCCTGCCTGTGCTGACCCTGAGAAGATTGTTCCCCACTAGCACCGTTTCTCCCTATCCTTCCCTGATGGTTATACTCTCCTGATCTCTTACTCTCAGACATGTGAAAGCGGTGATCCTGTAAGTGTAGTAGTGCTGCGTTAACCACATAAGAATAAGTGGCCAACGAGAGATTTCCCAACAAGTGCTGTCGGATCCTCCAAGTTAATCCGTCCATGAACTTCTGAATCTTCTTCTCCTCGGTTGGAATTTCATCAGGAACGATGTTCAAGAGATTAGTAAATTCGGCCTCATACTCGGCCACTGTCTTCCCCTCCTGCTTAAGGTTTATTAACTTCCTCCTCATTTCAGTGTGAACAGCTGATGGAAAATATTTGCGATCGAACCGCACCCAGAACTCCTGAATATAAAAAAAGTCTATCTCCTTCGTGGTGGTAATGGACTCCCACCACTGTAACGCTGATCCTACTAACTTGAAAGTAGCCAGTATCTGCTTCTGAACATCCGTGCACTCGTACATCCTTAAGTTCCTTTGAATGTACTTCTTCCATTGACTGGACACAATGACGTCGGAGCTACCTGCAAACATCGGAGGGTGTGCTTTTTGAAAAGCATCACGAACACGTTCCCAAGCAGATGGGAATGCATGAGCCTGAACTGGTGTGGCTAGTGACACCTGAGGTGGTGCCTGCTGTACAACTGCTAGGGCGACATTTACCGCTTGGCCTACAATAGGTGCAACCTCTGCGACATTCAAGGAGCCATAAACTGATGAAGGTTGTGGCTCGGGCTGACCATCCCTAGAAACTCGTTGTGCACGTCACGGGGGCACATGAAATGAGAGTAAAGTCTTATAAGTTCATAGTTATTATCTCAAAATAGCTGAAGAGCGAAACATATATAAAAGAGTACTAAAATCCTAAAATATAGGGCTCTACATCAAAGAAAGCTTAACGGAAATATAACAAGACGTACAGATCCTAAGGACACTAGAACCTAATGCTCTGATACCAGCTGTGACATCCCAACTAATTAAATACCGGGTAGCTACTCCTTTATTCAAATTAATTCAAAATGTCAAGTTGGTTCAGTTCGTAGAATCACTGTCGAAAACGTTTTAACAATTACTAGCCAACTAATATTTAAAAAGTGAGTTGTCAATTTTAATTAAATGTGATTTACATGCAACAAGATAGATTATGAAATGATAACATAACCACTACAACATAGTCACAAAAGAATACCATGAAATAAACTGAATCTGGAGGAATACACCTCACAACAATCCGAATACTGAAGTAAACAAATACAAAGCCTGAATCATTAATTAATAACAACCCAAAATCAGAAATAAGACTGAATGAGTAATATGTCTCTAAAAGAAATGGGGCGAAATGCCCAACAAATGAGAAAATCTAATTATAGAGTCAAGATCAAAAGTGGAGGCGTCTATTGTCAAGGTCCTGTAACTTTCACAGCAGCTACAACACGTCATCTGAATGGAACTCCTATGATTGGTGTCCTTGTGTCTGGGCACCTAAATGGTTTTTATAAGAAAATATATTTGAAAGAAAACGGGTCAGAGCCCGATTTTGAAAATAGTTTAAAATATAACAAGTGTTGAATATCATTAAACAATGAATATAAAGTACATGATAGCGTGTGCACTCACATGAGTTTCTCACCTCTCAACTAATTGTGCACTCTTATTGTACCCTTACCCATTCTAGTTATTCCCATATCTAACAACTACAATACACAATCTAACCCTACTATACGATTTTCAATTCAATTTCCGACATCTTAATTTAAACAGAGTGTTTTACTTTTCTTCTTAGTTTACAAAATTTGTAATACTAATCACTAGTGGTTTTCCAATATTAACTCTACAAAAAGGTTGCTATTATTCACACTTACATTTATGCATGACAATTCATTTCAATTATTAGTAAATTTTTCTCCTAATAAATATATAATACTGGCACCCCGAGGCTAAGCTACGGTGCGCACATACTCTACTATCCAATCCCGGTACATCACGTACATAAGGACCACACATTCTGAATCTCTCATGAATCATTCTCAAATAACAACAATCACACATAATGGAGGCGAACATAGTTCACATCACATGGGTCATGCACATACCTACGCTCCCATGATCAGCAGACTTGTTAACTTCTCAATAAGTTCTTCACTGACCTATGTTCTCGAGGTACCAATCTAAATCCACCCGTAGGCACACAATGATTAGATGGCCCTGATCTAACGCCGACCTCCCATGATAGCAAGTATTGTAGGTATGTTATACACAGATAACCACATATACTAAGGCTTTGCACATATTATATATCTCAAAATATTAATAGAGGTATACTAAGCAAGTACGTCGGTTGGATTGCCATTTGTGAGAACGATTGTATTGAATGGCCATTTGGGTTCATAGGTATGTGCGTATCCCTAAGGCCTAGGACTATGTTCGCATCCAATATGTTTTATTTGTTTATGTGGTTCGTGGGAGATTTTTGAACCGATAGTCCTTGTTTGAGTACAAGATATATCTGGACTTGATAGCAGAGTACGCATTGCACCGTGGTGTCCCCTTGGGGTGTTGTATTAGTATATGTATATAATATTGTTGTGTATATATGTATACTTGTGATATTATCTACATTGTCATAGTTGTATATAATTAAGTTAAGACAATCTTAAGTACCATAAGTTGTGAATACTTAATTTAAGTTTGATAACACTTAATCGAGTTAATAAAAGTTGAAATACTTAATTCAAGTATTGGGAATACGATATTATCGCTACGAGACATGACCTAGTTAGAAGTATTATCGATGGCTAGACTAGATTAGATGCCTTTAGGCGTGCACAATATCTGAGAGGTGAGAATCTTAGGTTAGAGTTCGAAAAGCTAACATGCACACAATAATTGCTTTTTTCCAAATTTTAAATACTTGCTACAAATATTTTTTCAACTCTTGCTATGACCCATCTCTTGCATATTCTCCTTTCTTGTTATATTTATGTCAAATGTCCAGCCACAAGGATGCTAGTCTTACACAGTCAGACCTTTTTACGTGTTGTTGTAGTTGTGGGAGCTTTACATCCTCGTGTTTAGATGTTGCCACTCTCACTACATTTGGTTCCCTTTACACATTTCATTTTGGGCATGTGTCTCCCATCCTCAGTTATTTTATTGCAGAGATTGTACTTTCTTCATTTCAGTATTTAGTTATTTAATTGGATCCAGTTATATTCATCTATAGTTTTGAGACTTTGAACTGGAATGTTTTTATCTAGTCTTATTTATTTCAACAGTTTATTCATATCCAATATTTATTTTATTCATGTGTATGGTAAATCGTTTATGTCTTAATAATTGGAATTTATTAATGGTTTATTTGCGTATAACTTACATTGGAAAATGTTTTGGCATCTGTTTAATTATTTATTTGGTGATCAGTAAGGTTAAATGTTTTCCAAAGTGATGTTAAGAATGAACCTACCGAACATTCTATTTTAAATTTAATAAAGGGATGATGACACAGTATTTAATTTGGTGGGGTGTCACACCCAACTATCCTCTAAGTTATTCAGTAGTTACCATAAAACTATACTACTGGTATTAGCCTTAGGTTATTGTTTACTCTTCCCGTAACCTAATTTATGACTTCTCGATACTCATCACACATGGTTAACTATCAACGGTTTTTATCCCAACTTTACCTTCAATGATATCAACCGGGCCTTAATCATATGTCTACTTCCCTTCTCTAAGTCTTTATAGGGTAATTATAACATCACCATGGTTCCCCATATATGTTGGCAAAGAAAAATTCTAAAATAAAGAAAAAAAGACATTTCGTCCATGGTCGATCGATCGACATAATTGATCGATCGATCAATCTATCAACGGATTGACATCCCATGATCGATCGATCAATGTTGGGTTTGATAGCTTCATCCCAACTACATTTTTCTCCGTGTTAAACATCTCAAACCTTTATGGATATTTCCCAAGATCCTAATCAACATAACCAAACCTCACTAATGTGTCTAGGGATGATTTCCAACATAAAAAACACAACGAATCTAAATTAAATTCATCCAAGAACCAATTTAACCTTAATATTCAAAAAACCCTATTTTATGTGTTCGTCATGCATAATAATTCATTTTTCTAAATTTCTATTTATCACCATACATGTTTTGATTCCGAATTACCAACATAGACGGATTCATTCTACATGCAATCCTACCCCAAATCATGAGTTTTATTCATTTAATCCCAACAAAAGTCATCAATTATCATTAAATTGGAAACTCTAATAGACATGGGTTTTATAACTCATAAAAGCGTTCAAGATAAACACTTACCTTATCAATCGTAGGTCTGATTTCGTGTTGAGCGTGATGTGGAAGCCTGCCCTTCCTTTCGATCGCAATTTCGATAACTTTGGTAAAGAGAAAAGGTGTGTGAAAGCCTATGTTCCTTATCCTCGTTCTCTCCTATGGCCTATCCTTTATCCAAATTGTTATAAACCTATACCCAAACTCCCATGGTATTGTATACTCCTTTAATTTTTGGAGTTCGCTCTACCAAAAGCTCCCGAATGGCCGAAACACCCGCTCATGCTGCCGGTTTGGTCTAAAATCGCCACAGGACCCAAATATTACCCCCAAGTATACTATTCCAATTATTCTGAACCTTTGGAATCCACCATGACCACTAAATCACTATTTGAGTCACTCTAAAATAGTTTCCTAACTCAACCTCATATAGTTTACACTCGAGACGGGGTGGAGATATACCACTATCACATCATAGTCACTCACGATGATGTAAAAATAATTATTTACTATTCACTTATTAATTATATCAAATAAACATGAATCACTCTCTCTCTGATTAATATCTTAATCAACACATAATATTTAATTTTAATAAATTATGTCATGCGTGTAATTTATGATTAACTGAATAAATTCAATTTTTAAATAGTAAAAAATATGGGGTGTTACAAAAGATGTTACATATGAAACAATGATGATTGCGGATGCTAAGAAATGAACTCTAAATAGTTTTATTGATGGGTTAATATAAAAATATGTGTGATTTCAAGGAATAGGTTCTTTAGTGATGTTGGTGATGTAGACTTAGAGGTTTATAGGTTGTAGGCGACGTCGTATATCCTCTCATAATCCTTAGTAACATTAGTTGTGGTTTGTATGTGGCTTATGGTCACACCCATTTAGAAGAAAGATAAGATTAATGTCTAAATGTGAAGACTCCTTTTAGCTTCCTAAGTAATGGTTAGGTGCCAGGCAATCCTAGTGTGAGAGTAGTATTATAGGATTTTAGGGTTCCGATAGAACAAATTGTGTGTGACGTCGTTGGAGAATAAAGTTGACTTTTTGAGACGTCCAGAGGTGTTTTATGGATTAGTTGCACCATATGTGTCTTTATGAGCACCGAGTAATCATAATGTGGGTAGTGAAAGGTTTGTAGGTCCCAACTACAATCGTAAATGTATGAATGGTGAAATATCGTTGAGTTTGGGGACTTTACATGGAATGTGTTTGGAGTCCTTAAGAGACCAATTAAGTCTAGTTTGAAGAGTGATTATCTTCCTAGTAATGATTGTGTGGGGGGTCTGGTGATGATCTAATATTTCAAGTCAAGGTTTAAAAGGTTTCTCGAATCGGCACAGATAGGTGGTGTATTCTCCACGGAGAAATTTTAAGCTTGTGTCGTTATGGGCCTTGATGCTCCAGTACCCTCGATTGACTAATAGTCGAGGTGAACACTTGGGTTTGAGTTGTACTAAGAAATTTATTTCGAACCGTGAAGAATCCATGTGGATATTTGGAATGGAAACCAAGGTGGGTAATATGAAAGCATGATTAGAAGGTTGGAATTTGTCCACGATTTGTGCCAGGGTGGACTTAGCAAGGTGAGGACAAGTTCTTGGCATGTCCTATCGAGTTGGCACGAATTAGACGACGCATCCCTATGCGATACTTACTACCCTTAGAATTTCGATGGTTTCCAGCGTGGTCAGTATGGGAGCTCAATTTGGTTAGAGCCCGAAGGTAAGCTTGGAGACAACCTCGCGTAGTCAAAGGACAAGGTGAGGTGAATGCCTATCTTCAACAGAGTAATGCCTATAGAAACATGGGAGTTTGATCATGAAATTGAGAAGATAGACAATAAGCTAGGTGTAGTAGGTTGGTGATGCCATCATCGATAAGTGGACTAGGTCAGTGTAACCAAGGGCGTTAGGCATTCTCCAATCAGAGTAGTTCATGAGTTCTAAGTATGCGAGGGATAAGGCCTTGGTCCAAAGGAGGGAAGTCGGGCATATTGCTTTCGTATTACGAGAATGAATTTTTGTGATTTGATTCATCATGGTTGGTGACCCATGCCAGGGTATGTGACTAGGATTAGTACCTGGTGAGAATGTCTGAAATGAGTGGCATGCGTTCAATCATATGGAGCAAGTTTGCTTCATAAATCATAGTCAGATGCTTATGGGTGGAATTTCTCAGGGCGATTGATTGTTCCTTCTGACTATCGTGTTTTTGTTCTATTTCGATGGTCGATAATCGGTATTCTCATGTATATGGTAACTTGCATTAGTGTCATGTCATGGTGGGGCGTGGTTAGACCTGGTAAAGCGTGATGGACCGGTTATGATCAGTGTTGTTCCATGATTGGGTGCGCCCTATATAAGGTATTTTTGTTATTGCATAAATTTATTTGTAAGGGTGGATGCGCCTTCAACCACATGGTTTTCTCATAGTATTGGCCTTTATAACGATTAGCAACTTTCATCAGGCGGATATGGCAGTCAGTGGCTCTAGTTGCCAAGAGCGGGATGACGACTTGAGGAATTGGTTTAGCGTTAAAAATTGAGGTAACTTAGCATAAACCATTTATTTTCCACAGTGAGTGGATTAGAGGAAGGCTCGAGTCAGTGCTCAAAGTTGAGAGGCGTAGACTAACACTATGGACATCATAATGACGCGAGTGAGGTGTCAGCTGAATGCTTAGTGATAATTTGGTAAGTATACTACTTCGTTGAGTGAGAAACTAGTATTGTATAATTATTGTCAAGATCATGCAAGTTGTGTAGTCAAGATAGCCTAAAAATTTATAGGAAGCAAGATGTGCAGTCATAAGATGGAATTGATTTCCATTGATGAATAGATGACTAGTTGTATGACGGTTCACATTGGGCGAGTGTTGATCGCTAGAGAGGGTTCCCCGTGGAGACATTGGCATGCATTAGGTACTAGCATATGTAGTACTATAATTTGAGCATAATTTTCAAGTGAGTTGAGACTCGATGTTGGTTGATTGATTCTCATGGTTATTGAAATGGAGAGAATTAGAGAATGTTGCATGTTGATAATTTGTCAACAAACCTCGTGTGAGGGCATGTGGTGTGACCTCATTATTGAGCACTTCAACGATTTTTTCTTAGATGATTTCTATTGCTTAGAATACAAGTTGGTGAACCCCATAAAGTTAAGTATTTCCGAGTTTAGAATTTTGAGGACAAAATTCCCCGAGGAGGGATGTTTGTAATAACTCATCCTAATGTTTCATTTAATTTCCCCCCATAAGTTAAAATGGAGTAAGAACCTAAGGGATTGAATAATTATGTGTGGGATCATATTATGATTTATTTTCTATGGAGGCTTGATGTTATCCGCTGGAATTTATGGGTAAAAGTTGAATTAAATAAAAGAAATTAGAAGAAATGGTCGTGCAAGAGATGTGGATGTCATTATAAGTGACAAGTACGGTCACACTAAGGTTGCTTACAGTAGAGGTTCAAACGAGCTTCGAGGAAGATCTCATTGTTTAACAGTTCAAGGTCACACGAAGGTTGCTTGAAGATGGGAATTGAACGAAACCTATCTTTATCGAAGGAGGGGCGTATCTCAATTGAACGGTGAACTTTGAATTTTTAAATTTGAATACCCTTGTGTGTTGTCAGATTTTGGGTCGTTAGATGGATGAGTTGTCGAGCTCTGGTGAACTCAGATTGTGAAAAAAATGGGATTTTAAGAATTTTTGTTGTTTATAAGGCTTTTTTGGGATCATTTTAGTTGTTGGAAGATGGAAGAGGGGGGAGAGAGAGAGAGAGAGAGAGAGTGGTGGTCTTCCACCGCTGTTGAGAATCTTTCCACCTTAAATAACCATTCCACCAGCAAATATCCACATTAAACCATCATATTCGTCTAGTGTTCACCATATCTCAACTTTGGAAACCCATTTCCACCATTTTTAAGGAATGTTATGAATTTTTAAAGGTGAGAGGAAGAAGATGGAGCTTCCATAGAGTTTTAAGAGGGCTTTTGAAGGGGTTTCACTTGGAAGCTAAACGGAGCTTGATTTGGAGTGGGGCGACATCCTTGAAGACACCTTATAAGGTATGAGTTTATTATTTGTAATATCTTCAGTGCCTTCCGTTGTCGGAGCTTCAATAAGGTGGGAGAAATCAACTCTTATATTAAGACTTTATTTTATGCATATATATTCTTACTGTTAGAATGTTAAGAGTAGCATGAATATGGACTTGATAACGGGTTTTCTAGTAGATTTAATGATAAAAAATTGTATGAAATACAAATATTATGAAAATGTCACTTTTTGAAGATAAATGAAGAATACACATTTCAGACTTTCTTAAAATAATGATTGTGCTTATATGAAAATAATGAACTTTCTACAAGTTTGATGTTAAACATTTTTTGAAATAAAATGTTTGGAAATGTTGTTTATTTTGATAACATATTTGGTGAAACAATATTCTAAAGTTTCTTGTAAAAATGGGCATTTTCTAGGTTTGGAGAAATTAAAAATCTCTTCGTGTCTCGAAAAGCATAATTTTGTAAGTACTGCGAATTTGCAGAATAAAATGTATATTTAACCCATTTAATTGAATTTTAGGATTTAAAATCCATCTTCTCATTCATATAAACTGGTAAAATTTTTATGATAAATATGTGAACAAGTTCAAAGGAATTTTTGTTGGGTTTAGGCAAGAAATAAGAAAAAAAACATAAAGTTTTACCTTCAAAGTGCGTTGAAAAATGATTATAGGGTGTGATGAATATAAGTTAGTAAGACTACATGTATTGTTAAGATGGAACTGCTATTTTCTTATAAAAAAATAGTTATTATGTGTAATTAGATTTCTTAAAATAACAAAGTAAACAAATGTCTAATTTGGAAATTTCGTCAGTAAAGGTGTTAGATAAGTGTTAATGGTTAGACATTGGGAAGTTGGTGTGTGTAACATAATAATATTTCTAAAGATCAACGCTTATGAATTTGGAAAGAAAATAATGGAATAAAGAGTTTTACAACTTGAGAAGAATGATACTTAAAATATTAAAAAGATGTTAAAGTGTTGAAAGAACTTAAGATGTTGTATGAGTAATTTAAAGGTGTTTTGGGAAAATAACACTTGTTAAATGGAGGAAAATGACAAATTCTGAAACAGATGGGTAAAACGGTAATTTTACTTTGAGTGGAACATTTATCTGAAATAAAAATGCTATAGAAGGTGTTAAACAAATTTGTCATAAAGAAATATTATTTTTGGAATAAAATCAAAGTTCAAGTGTAAAGGACATGAAATGATAATTTCAAAGTGAACAGAAATTGGGGTGAAACCCCGGGTTTGGTTTTGGTCGCGAAGAAAGTGGGAAGAAGGAATAATGTGGACATTTGTAAAATTCTAAAAGACATCAAATGAACTCAGATGATACCGGGATAATTAAGGAGGGCCCAGAGTCCTGGGGTGAAAGACCCAAAACCACTGGTTAGAGCATATGGTGGCGTCGCCGGTGGTGGGAAGCCAATTAAAGTACCTCATTATTGGAAAATCCCATGAATAAAGATAATGTATTAAGGAACATGATAGGAGATGGGTTGTGTGTTGAAAACGTGTTAAAACAACCCAACTTTAATAAATAAATAAATGCTCTGGTGACGGTTTAGAAGGACAAGTAAATACGAAATTGATTAATGTCTATAAGGTAAGGTAAAGGTTTAATGCAAGTGGGTAAATGGGTACCTAATAAACCTTAGTGGTTCAAGCCATAATTAACACAAGAGTTCACTGCACAAGCTTTTCAAGGAACAAATAAGTATTTTCAAACACGGTGGTTGCATGTGTTAAAAGGGTAATTTTAACTGAAAATACTAATGTGAATTAGTTAAATGAAAAAGGGAAATTTTGGTAAAGAAATGTCTTTCAGTCTAACCTAGTGTAGTTGTTTCAAGTATTGAACCATCTGTGTTCGATAAAAGGATAAATGTCAAACTAAGGGAAATGACATCTTCTTATAAGATTAAGGTGAATTAATCGGGATAAATACATTTTCGAAAGAAAAATTATTTCGAGCACTAAGTATATGTGTGTGCATATATATATATATATATATATATATATATCGGTGGGTGGGTGTACAAGGTGGGTGCATGTGCATGTAGGTGTAATGCGTACAATCTTCCTTCTGCCGTTCATTTCCATATTGCATTTGTATATTCCCACTGGTAAGTGTTTCAAACCCTTATCGTTGTTACGACTGTATTGGTGCGGGTTCGTATTTTGAGACCGTTATATAGGTAAGTGTTTTGTCTAATTTTACATTAGTACCTCTATTTGCTTGGACTCTAGGGATGCTTCCCACGGGTCCTTCACGTAATTTGAACTCGAAATTGAAATCGCACGCTAAACAAGTGAAACGTTAATCAAAATAAAGATGGACTAGCAACATTATATAGGTTATTTCAGTTAACTTTTCACCTAACGCGTGGATTGGACCAGGTTCACTACGGGTAACCGATAAATCTAGACCTAGGCGTTACACTGATGGCCACCCTCATTGTTCCCTAAGCCCTGTTGGCCCTGAGGAACTCGTTGTTGGCCCTGATGACCCTGTCTGAATCCACCGTCTCCTGATCGGAAACCCCTAATCTAAGTCTCTTATCGAGATCTCGCTTATAGGTATCTCTCTCACTGTTTTCCATGCTTCTATTATGGTGCACTATGAGCACCATTATCTCCAGTCCTGCTCTGGTTGGGGGACTCCCTAACTCCCTTCGCTTCCTTCAGATGGAAGCGAGAATCTTGTCAATGTTGAAGCGCAGCACTGACGACATCATAATGAGTCTCCAAATCTGAATTACCTAGAAAATGTTGTCGGATCCTCCATGTGAGTCCATTAATGAACTTCAATATCTTTTCCTCATCTGTATTCACCTCTTCTTGCATGAAGTTGGCCAAGCAGGTAAATTCCTCCTCGTATTCGACCACTTTTTGACCCCCTTGTGATAGGTCTAGAAATTTCCTCCGCATCTCCGTCTGAATGGATGATGAAATAACATGAGGTCAAACCACACCCAAAACTCCCCAATAGTCTTGGTATTCCTCTCCTAAAATGTGTTGACAGAGTCCCACCACTTCAATGCTACTCCCGCAAGCTTAAAAGTAACCAAAATATGCTTTTGAGTGTCCCTGCACTCAACCATACATAGATTCCCCTAGATGAGTTTCTTCCATTGATTGGAATCAGCAATATCCGTGCTCCCCTGAGCTTCTGGAGGAAGGCCTTTTTGAAAGGCCTCTATAAATCTTTCCTACATCAACGACGGTAGGTGGGCCTAGATGATTGGTTCCACTAGATGTTGTACCTGGGCTTGGTGAAATTGCAGTTCCATGGAGGTCATTATTTCATTAACTGCATGTGCTACTATAGTGGCAACCTCAGTAGATATCTCCATCCCCTGACCTACCTATTGATCTAGCTGAGTTTCTCCTCCTGTGGCTTCCTAGCATCCCGAATTGTCAGTCCTCTCCTATTTATAATCTAAAACAAAACAAAATTTGTATGATATCATAAGTAAAATACATAACAAGATAGCATAAGATCATAATGTCGAAATATGAATCTAACAATCATTGTCATAGGGATTTATATCAAATTACGTTATGACAGAAACGTAATGAAGTCACACAGATACTAAGGACACTAGAACCTGATGCTCTGATACCATTTGTGACACCTCCCTTTTTATAATAGTAGTTTGGCAATCATGTACTAAAATAAAACAAAAATATCATTCTTGTTCTTTCTTCGCATCACCGTCGAAAATAAATTAATTACATGTAAGGACAAAATTTCCAATTGAGTCTTATGTAGTTTTGACTTATTCTCGGAACAAAACACGTTTGAGTCATATGCAAATTTTTATTGTCTAATTACTACGAAACTATGACTTGTCGAACATTAATTGACCATGTTGCGGCAAAGTTCCAAGGAATTAATCATGCTGAAGTTTAGTTGGTGTGAATTTCTCGTCTACAAAGTTTAATTGAATTTCCGATCACTTAGGTATGAATGCATAATGTTAATGAAACTCAGAATTTCATTTTAGAAAAATAAGGATGTTATTTTTAAGAAAATGTTTTTTGTAAGTACAAATTTCCAATCGAGTCAATTTGTAGTATTGGCATTATTCTAGACAAAATCATTCGAGTCATATGCTAGAAAGTGTATCCATCCAAGCCTATGACGAGTTTGTGTTGAAGACGTAGCGACCCAAAATTTAAAGCTTCATCTTTGCCGAGTTTAGTGCCTAGTTTCTACGTCATCAAGTTGAGGATCCCATAGTCTCCAAAAGGTATGAATGCATTTAATATATACAGGAGACTTGGAAAATTTTATTGGTGTAATTTTAATCTAAAATGATATTTTATTTTCAAAAATTATTTTAGAACTTTGGATAAATGTTTTTGGACATAAAATTGAAAACTGGAATTTCTGAATTTGCCAACGATTTCACCAAAAAAAAAATTTTTCGTTAGAAGTTTTTTTCTAAGGCCCTCGTTCGAGCGACTTTTTCCAATGAGATTTTGTCCTATTTTACCTTTGAAATTTCATTCGAACAATGTCGTTTGAATGACCTAGGAAAGTTGTTCAAACAACTTTGGCGGGAAAGCTAAAAATCAGGCAATTGTTTTTCCCCACTTTCCCACTATGTTTCACCACCTTTATATACTGCGGGAACTAGTCTTTTGAAGATTACTTTTGAGATTTTTATGGTGAGACACATTGAGAGAAAAATACTTCAATCAAAAGTTCATGTTTTTATGCTTAATTTTTCATGGAATAAGTTCTTAAAACACATATACAAACGGTAATTTTTTAATCCAACTATCTTCATATATATATATACTAGTATATGCCCGTGCCTGAAGGCACGGCGAAAATTTGCCAAAGTATGTAATCGTAAGACGACATTCCCCGACAAATAAAAAAGTAAAATTTTAAAAAATGACTATAATTTCCTCTGTTTATAGGACTATCCACCTTGTTTAACAAATAAAAAATATCCCATCAAAATCCAAATAATATAAATTCATCGAAAAATTCACAAATAATATTAAATATACAATATTCATAACCTTAATTCAGATTGTGCCTCAAGTAAACAGTGTCAATTTAAAAAAAAATGGACATAACCTCCTTTGTTTATTGGACAGTATGAGCTCTCTTGTTGATGCGGTTCAGCTCATAATATGCCCAAAAGTGGAGTGGAGCTGGTGTCATTGAATGATAAATACCGACGTAATTCTCCAATGAAAAATCAGCCACGGAAGTCTGCACAAAACGACGGAAAATAAATGAAATCTTTCAAAATGACGGGATAAAATAACACATTGTGAGCTTTAGAGACTCTTGTAGAGGTTTATCTCAATTTTTTCACAAATGTTCTTGAAAGTGGAATACAATTTATCTAATTTTAAACATATCTATGATCAGGTGGATAAAATGAAGAATTTATACTATGAAAACATTACAATGTAGATCGTTTGGACTATATAATGTGCACTCATTAGCATAAAAGTTTCTTATAAATTTGATATGATCAATCATGTAAAAAATGAAGATTCGGTATTAAATAAAACTTTGACCTGATCTTGAATCGTGTAAAAATCTTGAATCGTGCACTCATTAGCATAAAACTTTTAAAATCGAACATCGTGAAAACATTACAATGTAGATATTGAATCGTGTAAAAAAATTCCAACATAAAGGTGTAAAACATTTATAAATTTTCAGATATGATATGAACTTGCGAGATATGAAGTTGCAAGTTATGGACAGTCTCTAACTATTATGGAACGTAACTTATATACAAGTAAGATCTTACCTCTCACCGGCGGCACCAACATCAATGAGGTAAGCTCGGCGAGGTAGCAACAGGCATCAGCCAGCATTAGGGCTGCATCGGCAGGGCCTGTCTGTATGCAGCAGTCAACGTCGGGGCAGCGAAAAACATCAATCGGCAGCAGGGCATCGGGAAGGCTGAATTGGCATCGGAAACTCAGATGCCCTCCTAAACAACACTCGAGCAAGATTTGCAGTTGCGTATTTGAATTCTAATGAAGCAAGAGACTGAAAAAGAATAGGATCATTTGGATTCAATGCATAGTCAATCATCAGAAGTTTCAAGACTTGCGATGATACATAAGTTAAGGAATGCAAAAAAAAAAGTCAAAATTAACAAATTAAAATTAAAATAAGGTCTGAATTAATATCTAACAATATACACAATGCAAACTTCGACAGAAGATGATTCCACATAAACTAAAATAAGGGAATTGCTATAAAAGCCCTAAAGGAGGAAACCAAAGTGTCAAATGAAGATTCTAATTTTGACTTTGAGGATGTCGTCTTATTGGCAAGAAAGTTCAAGAAGTTTCTTCAAATTCAAAAGCAATCGAAAGATGCCAAAAAGATTAAAAAATTCAAGAACAAGGGAGACTCCACCCCTAATGATAAGAGTGAGAAACCTAAGAGAGTTGAGTCTGATAGGTGTTTCAGGTTCAAGGGTATTGTCACAAAGTAGTTGAGTGTCCCACTAGACTTAAGAAATAAGGTAAGAAACCGATAGCATACAACGCCACCTTAAGTGATAGTGAGCCGAAAGAGGGAGCGGATTCCCCCATTGAGCGTAACTTCGTTGCATTTATGGAATGTCATGTGAGCAATGACGATATATCTTCCATCGAGGATACTCATGTGCATGACACTTCCGAGGATATTGAGAGTGCTTCTCGACAGGGTGAGGGTGATTAGAGCGAGGACGAGGAGGTCGACGTAGGAGATTATAAGTTCCATTTAGAGAGTTGTTTGAAGAGACGTTGAAGGTGAAAAAGTCTAACTCTAAATTTCAAGTTAAGTTAGAAGAGCGTGCCTTATAAAAAATGATGTGTTAATTGAGGATCTTAGGGCAAGGGAGAAGAAGCTTAGGGAGAAGCTAGAGTGCCTGAAGAAAGAGAGAGACACCCTTAAAGCTTTGATGGTGGCCTAGAAAAACGAGTTGCTAGAGTTTGAGGAGTCTAGGGATCTACTTGACTCTATGATTAAGGAGTTTGAGAGACTCGTCTAGAGTTATGTTTGATTTGGAATCTAGGTCAAAGAAATTGGATTGGATGTTAGGCACCGTCCATGTCAAGAAAGATAGGTTTTGTATGTGCCACGATGAGAGAGTTCCCAACCCCAAATCCAATACCATTCATGTGATATAGCCCACTAGAAAAGCCAGGAGAGGTTGATATATTGGTAATCATTCCCACCATGTTTACACTTGTTCCCATTGTGGTAGGAAAGGTCACCTTAGAAGTTTTTTCTATGACCTTAGGAATGCTCCTTGGAAGTTTTGGAATAAAGTCGCGTTGATTCCCAAAACCCCCACCCATTACGAGACACCTACTTGGGTTAGGAAATCGAACTTAGAGGCTTTAGAACTAAAACTTCAGGGTTCTCATTTGGTTGCACTTGATTTTTCGCATGCTAAATCTAAAGGTTGGGTGTGCTACCATGTTTATCATTTTGTATTATAATTTTCTTTTATTGCATCTTACTTGAAAAAAACAAAAAGATTTTTGTTTTTGATAAAATTTTTTGAAAAATACAAAAAGATTTTTGGTTTTGTAAGATTTTGAGAAAAACACAAAAGATTTTATTTTTATTTCAGTCAAAATATTTTTGAAAAAGCCAAAAAGATTTTTGTTTTTTATTTTTGATTTAACACGTTTGATGGGTCATATTAAAAACATTTGATACATGTCAACACCCAAAACATTTTAAAAACATTCGCAAGTATTTAAATGGTTAATATATATGTAGAAAAATTATTTTTGTTCTCTGGTGTCGCACTCCCATGAGATTATCCACGCCCCTCATTTATAGTGCATACCTAACACATGTATTTTAACTTCCTATTTATGATACCCCACCTAACTAGTCTAGTCAGTCTAAACCCATGTATCTAATTCTCGGCATGACTCCCTCACGTGAACTAAATGAGATATCGCCAAACCTGTCGCGTTTACTCCCTAAAGACATAATATAATTTAGCATGTTTTTATTTACTTATCACATAAGTAAATATAGATACATATAAGTATTAATCTTTTTGTTTGCTAGTTAATAATTATTTATTTTAGTTTATTTATCAATTTAATTAAATTATGTGCGCGTGTGTAATTTAAAATGCTTTAAAGATACGGGGTGTTACACAAACCCTTAAAACACCTCGAATTTATTATAACACCTAGTATTTTTTAGTATTTAAAATTAAATTAATTCGGTTAATTTTAAATTACAAGTCTGCCCTAATTTAATTGAATTAAATATTGCGTGTTGGTTAAAATATTAATCGATAGAGAGAATGATTAATGTTTATCGAATATAAATACTAAGGGAATAGTAAATAATTATTTTTACGTCATAGTGAGTGATAGTGATGTGATACTGTTATATCTCAAACGGGTGTTGTGTGTAGACTATATGAGGTCCAGAAACAAATTTATTTTTAGAGTGGCTCAAATTTTGATTTCGAGGTCATAATTGATTCTGAGTGGGTCAATAATCGGAATACTATACCCGACCATATAAATTTGGTCCCGGAGTGATTTTAGAAAAAAATTATCGCCACGTGAGGGGGTTTCAATCATTTGGGACTTTATGGTAGAGAGAAATCCGAATATTTAAGTAGAATATCAACCCATTGGAGTGTGGGGAAAGGGTTACAATAATATTGAGAGAGAGGAGGCCACAAGAGAGGAAGAAAAGAGAGTTATTGGACATGTAATATCTTTTCTCTTCACCAAAGTTTCTGAAGTTGTGATCGAAAGCAAGGGAGGAAAAACTTCATCACATAAAAACGAAATTAGACATGCTATGGCAAAGGCAAGTGTTTATCCTGAAATTTTTAAGGCATCTTATACTACCCATCTAGTGTAGGGTTTATAATTTTAATATTTCAATTATGTTATTGGGATTTAACAGAATAAAAATTAAGATTTGGGATGAGATTGGACATAGAATGAATCCACATTTGTAGAGGACACAAAATCAAAATACATGTGATATTTATTATGGGAGAAATCTGGGAAAATTGAGGCATATGAATGAAGAACACATAAACTAGTGTTTTATGAATATTGATGATTAATCGGTTCTTGGATAGAGTTATCTTAGATTTAGTATGTTATTTACATTAAAAATCATCCCTTGACACATAAGTGATGTTTGGTTGTGGTCATTGGAAATTTGGGAAAGATCCATGAAGGTTTGAGATGTTAAACTTGGAGAAAAACGTAGTTGGGATGAACCTGTAAAAACCTAGGGTCGATTGATCATTTGTGGCATAATGATCCATCGATGGATCGATCGACCGATCAATTTTGTCGATCGATCGACCAAAGTCGAAATGAGGTTTGTTGTTTATTTGCAAAGTTTCTTTCCAAACATTTATGGGGAAACTTGGTGATGTTAGCATAACCATATAGAGACTTAGAGAATGTTAGTAGGCATATGATTAGGGCCCGATTAATATTAATGATGGGAAAGTTAGTATTAAGCCCCATAATAGTTAATCTCTTGTGAGTTGTATAAAAAAATCATAAATTGGGTTACGACAACAGTAAATGATAACCTAAGGCTAATAACAGTAGTATGGTGATGTGTTAACTACTAAAATAACTTAAAGGATAGTTGGTACCCTTCGAGTAGTGACTGAAACTCCGAAAAAGGTGAATAAACACTATATGAGGATTATTAGTACGTTGAGTATTCAAGAGAGATAAATACTACGTACGAAATTCATATTTTATGGGTCGTGTGTATAACTACATAATTAAATGTGTATATTTGTTGTGTAAATACCTACTATTGTAATTTGATTTTTTGTGTTAACATACCTATTTTTCCTTCTATCACAGGAGGTTTCACGCAGAGTATGATTCCACCATGGCAATTCCACTGAGGTTTGGATATGTTCTCCAAAACATAGAACTTAGGGCGGCTCACTATGTGAAGCATATTAGTGGGACTATCAGGTCATTTGGGTACGTTAGGTATGTGCATTACCCAAAGGCTTATCACTTCGTCTGCCTCCATTGTGCGTTGTTGATTTTGGGTTCGAGGAGACATTACGAACTGATAGTCCTTGATTTTGTACGACAAGTACATGGACATGATAGCAGAGTATGCCACTATGACGGGGGTCATTAAGGGGGATGCTATAGTTGTATAAGTTATATGCGTGATAAATATCTACTTAAATGTGATAGTAGAATCGATAAATTGTGCATATCTAAAAGTAATTTAAGTAGACAAACTTAAATAAATGACGTATTAATAAAACACGGGTGATGTATATTATTGTTATTGTAGTAGCTTGTCGTATATGTAATACGAGGGAGCTAGTTCTATTCTGGTTAGTAAGGTATGTTATCTAATTAGGTTGGGTAGCATAGATAGGTATGATGCGTTAGGCATGAAATTTAGCTGAGAGGGGGGGGAACTCAAGGGAGTGTACGTGAAGATATCATGTCTATATAATAACTATTTTTAAATTCATTTTCCAAAACCTTTTCGGTGTCCAGCCACAGGGACGCCAAGCTTGAGGATTCTTTCCAGGGACGCATAGTTTCACCACTTGTGGAGGCTTTCAGGAGTTGATGTTGATTCTTTAGTTATTCATTCCTAGTTTAGGAGTTTCATTCAGTATTACATGTGGGCGTGTTGCCCCTTCAGACCATTTTGTGTTTCATTTTATTTACTAGACTTTGTTGATTTTGTTTATTATTTAGGATTTGTAATTGAATTTGTTATGGGACCCGATGGTTTATTCAGTATTATTTATTCAGTTATTTATCGGGTAATTGATGTTGACTATCTTTATTATGTATGGTTTGTTGTTTTACTTATTTTCTGCATGTTGTCATTAGAATGAAAGATAAAATTTTAGCACCGACTACTTTAACATAAGTTGTTAGTAAATTAAAAAAATTTCAACGGTGATTCTAAGAATGAACCAAATGAGATTCCTCTTTATTTTACTAAAGGAGTAATCACCCATGGTTCAAATAGTCGGGGTGTCACAGATGGTATTAGAGAATCATGTTCTAGTGTCTATAGGATATGTATGGCTTACTACAATTTTAGCATAGCGTTCTTTGACATAGAGCCCTATTATTAGGAATTTTGCATTCTTGATTACATATTTGAGATTACATTCTTCTGGTGATATATTAGTATAAACTGTGATATCATAAAATTCAAATAGTTTTCAGATGCCACCTGATTACGCATAAATTCTTCACATTTACCCCCTTAATTTCGGTATTTTTATGATCCCGTGGGGTGTAAATAGCTTGGATTTGTCTCATATCTACACTATTAACCCTTTTTGGCAAGTATTTTGTATTTTGTGTATCTCTTAAGTGTTTTATAGGTATTTCATGCAAGAAATATGGAAAAGAGAACTCAAAATAGTGAAAGAAACCAAGAATCGGGGAGTTGAAGGGAATTTTTGTAATTTTTCAGCCTTGGTCCGAAGGTGGGGCCAACTGGAAAGTTTAAGATCTTTCAATTACAATAACACTAGAAAAAATGATACCTCAATCCGAGCTACGGTGAAGAAGTTATGCCAATTTGAAGTTGAGAACAAATCCAAGAAAAAAGTTGTCAGACCCAACCCGAACCGAAGTTGAGGAAAAAGAACTGGTCCGCCCATTTGCCACGCACTAGATACGTTACGAAATTAATCATGCTCCATATCCGTTACAAAATTAGTCACGCTTTCTAAGTGTGATAAATTGGCAGATACGGGATTTTTATTTTGTGCTTATCTTTTAGCCAAAAGAGTTTTATGTTTTGGGGACTCTTCTAAACGACCTCTAGCTTATATATTTAGTCACTAGGAATCGTTTTATTCAGATTTCATTGATGCAAAAGCTCCATAAAAAATAGGAACATCTAGGAGAAGAATTTACATATTTTTCACCTTAAATTCAAGTGCTTTTCAAGTTTTTCTTCAACCTTTGATTTCTTCTTGCATGTTCTTGTTCTTCAATCTTGCTAACTTATATTTCCAACACTTTTATTTTTTTATTTCTCATATTTCATCTCTCTTTCCAAGAAAGTATGAGTTCATGCAACATAGATAACATAGTTTTCATTAATTTCACCATGTTAGGTTAGGTTTTTAAAGGTTAGGATGCATGAACTCAACCTAATATGTTAGTTGCATGTGTATAACATTAATCCTCTGAATTTAGTGATAGATTACAACTGTATTGCACAGGAACACAACAATTCTATATCTTTAGATCTCATTTGCCTCTGGGTAACCTGGATGCTTCATAATGCAATTCGAGTGTAACAATCGCAACACCGATTTACTCGTCCTCAGATTAAGTATGATGCGGGCTTCAACCTCATATACATAATGCTTGGGAGTACTAAATTCTGTGTCTAATTAATTCTTAAATTTACGATTAGTTTTATACCATCAATACTCTAGGGTTGGGTAATTGTGTCTCTACCTTAATTTTCCAATTGATATTAGTTAACTTCTTTATTTTTCCCTTTTTCTTTTCTCACTCAATCATCTTATTTTTATTTCTTTTTAGAGTCAAGTTAGGGTTAGCAGTCTTGCCTTTGTCACCACGTTCACTCGCCCTAGTTCCCTGAGGATTCGATACCCAAACTAGCCACTATACTCCACAAGAGTGTAGTTATAGTTTAGGTTTTTTTATTGCTGTTGGAAGCCGATAACAACGACTTTCGTATTTACATGGACGCTCGGTTTTCGACTCGATCAAAATGGTGTCGTTGCCGGGGAATTAGGTAGACTTTCTGGTAGGTTAGTTAATCCCGACTTTTACCTTTAAAAAAAATACAAAATACAAAAATATGGGTGTCACATTTTTAATTTGCCCAATTTGAAATATCTTACTTTAACTCCATTGGTGGGTTTAATTGTTATGATAATAGTGAGGAGGAAGAGGCGCTCAAGATTTATAAACATTGGATCAATATCACTAAAGATGACTATAAAAAATACAAGCCAAGTGCTAAGGCCATCCAAATTTATCAAAATGAATTGCTTGAAGAAAAAAGACGTGAAAAAGAATATCGTGAAAAAAATGGTTATTGGGAGCAAGAGTTAGATGCATTATTTGAACCCAATGAGGATTTTTCTTCCGATATTTCTGAAGTTGAAGAATGTTTTCAACCAAATGAGGAATCTGAGGTTCTAGAACCAAGGAAGACTACTTTGGAATAACTCTTGTTTATTAGCGAAAACATATCTGATGACTCTGCTACTTTAGAGTTGAAAGTTAGAGAAACTTGCAAGGAGTCTAATGATTATTTGGATAGCTTAGAGAAAGTCAGGACCTGCGCTTCACCTAACAATTTTGAGAACGAAATCATTGAGAGTGATCCAAGTACTTTTGAATCTATACCTTTTATAAATATTTCAAAACCTATTGAGGTTGAGGATCAACTATCTCCTTATGTCACGACTATTATTGAACCATTAAAACTCATCACAAGAACTGGATGATTGTCTGGAGGATGTTGATCCGATTCTTGTATGGGAATGTTTTTTTGAGATGCTTCATCTTACGGGACATACACTTAGACGTGTCACTCCACCAGATCAAGTTGAAAATTTTTGGGGAGAAGATTTTGAGGACAATGACTCTATGTTCGAATTGTTTTCCAAGATGGACTCTTTATGTTTGTGTACTTTTCTTCCCATACTACTTGAAAAAATTTTGGGACATGACTCTATTTTTCTTGGATCCCAACGGTACTTATCCCCCTATGCACTGAAATCCCTCATTATCCCCATAAAATTTTTAAATGGTGATGGTTCATTTCTTGCACTTTGCACATGCCTTCCGTTGTTCAAACGAAATTCTTATTTTTCGGGAGGCATGCTTTCTAGTGAGGGTACACCATTAATCCCTCAAAGTCAAATTTTATTTTGGATGGACCCTCAAATTTTTCGACTTCTACTGTATAATTTATTAGAATTTGAAAATCATAGGTTGTACAATAGTTAGCTTATTTCTTCTTCTTTTTTTTAGTTTAGAGTTCTTGTTATTCTTTTTGTTATGCTTGGTTCTAACATGTTTTGTAGATTCTATGGACTCGCATTCATCGGGGATCGCTCCAATTGGGTAATATATTTATTTTCCTCTCTTTATATTTTGTTCTTGATTCGCATTGGGGACAATGCAACATTTAAGTTAGGGGGGTGGAATATTCTTCCCATTTATTGTTTAGTTTCATTGATTTGATCACGCGTTCGTTCCAAGCATTTTTTTTTACATAATTTCAAAAAGAAAAAAAAGAACCCAAAAATATTTTTTTCTTCAAAATAAATAAAATTTGGAATTCAAATTTTTCAAAAATATCATTAAAAGTCGGTTTAAAGTGTCAAGTTGTAAAATTCAACATACACGAAGCCAAAATTGACTAAAGATGGAAATTGATCGAAAATTGACGACTTAACGAATAAGTGTGGACATTAACAAACCCGGTGAGATTCTAGCCTATCAATTTTTGCGAGTTTTTAAATGAATCCAAGTTAATTGTTAACTCAAAGATCTTTTCAGTGCCTAAATAGTTGTTGAAGTTCTCAACCCTCTCATTTTGATTGATTATGACAAACGTGTGTAATATTGCTTTCATAAACGCGCCAAAATTGATCTCTAAACTTAAATTCATCTTGAAACACATATGGTAACGCAATTGGTATTTTGAACAATGAAGTAGGCCATTGTTTGTCACCCAAAAATATTGGCCTGAAAAAGTAGCAAAAAATTATCCCTTTTGTAACCCAAATTGAGCCGAATAATTTATCCTTTTCATTTGACAACCCGAAAAACCCAAGTAGCCTGGAATTGCAAAAAATGGAAAAATTCAAAATTTAAGTCCGAAAAGTTCATAAAAAGGGGCAAGAAAAAAATAGAAGAATGCTCAACAAAAATAGCAAGAAAAGAAAAGAAGTGAAAAAAAAGAAAAAAAAATTGAGCAATAGCCCGGAAAAAGCACAAATGGACATCCTAAATGACTTTTCCAACTCCGAATTTCCCGACCATTTACATGTTACCCAATATACCTTAAACCCCAAAAAAGTCCTAACCGAGTCCAAATTGCGAAATTGATTACCAGGTGGAGAGCTAAGACACCAAAAGATAATATAAGAGATTAAATGTGCAAAAAAGAGGCAATGTTCCCGTTTTTAAAACTGTGATCCATTGATGAGATCCTACCACTATGAATTTTACTTTTTGTATGACGCATACCAAGAGAATAGCCACATTCGGAGTGATTCGTTTGAGAGAGCATTCCGTGAGAATTTAAAATCGGGTAAGTAACGTAATGATTAATTGGTGGAAATCCGCAGTTAAATTTTCGACTTTGCACACATGCACTATGATTTGAGACGATTGAACATGACTTGATGATGATTATTTTCTGGGAAAGTTTGAATTATACAAATTTTGCATATTTTGAGTTTTCTTTGAGTCGAATGTTGTTGGTATATTCACTGCAAACCCTCACAAGACAACAATCGTCCTACTAGGGTAACCTAGGGGTTTAACGGTTTGTTGCATACGCTAAATTCAATAACTTTCCCACGAAAGATGTATTCTATACCAATAAAGTCTTTAGAAGAGTTGGAACCCGTATTCTTTTTCTTTAACATTGCTCGGGACGTGCAAAGTTCTAAGTTACGGGGGTTTGATTAGGCATAAATTCTTCACATATATTTTGTTAATTTTCATATTTTTATGATCCCGTGCGGTATAAATAGCTTGGATTTGTCTCATTTCTATGCTACTAACCATTTTTGGCAAGTATTTCATATTTTGTGTATCTCTTATGTGTTTTACAATTATTTCATGCAAGAAAGATGGAAAAGAGAACTCAAAATAGTGAAAGAAATAAAGAATCGGGTTGTAAATTTTCAGCCTTAATCCAGAGGTGGGGCCAATTGGAAAATTGAAGATATTTCAATTACAAGAATACTGGAAAAAATTACACCTCAATCCGAGCTACGGTGAAGAAGTTATGCCAATTTGAAGTTGAGAAGAAATCTAAGAAAAAAGCTGTCAAACCCAAACCGAACCGAAGCTGAGGAAAAAGAACCGGTCCGCCCATTTTTCACACACCAGATCGGTTACAACATTAGTCATGCTCCAGATCCGTTACAAAATTAGTCACGCTTTCTAAGTGTGAGAAATTGACAGATACGGGATTTTTATTTTCAGCTTATCTTTTAGCCAAAAGAGTTTTATGTTTTGGGGACTCTTCTAAACTACCTCTAGCTTATATATTTAGTCATTAGGACTATTTTTATTCACATTTCATTGATGTAAAAGCTCCATGACAAGTAGGAACATCTAGGAGAAGAATTTACAAATTTTGCACCTTTAATTCAACCTTTGATTTCTTTTTATTCACATTACTTTTTATTCACTTTTCAAGTTTTTCTTCAACCTTTGATTTCTTGTTGCATGCTCTTGTTCTTCAATCTTGGTAACTTTTATTTCTAGCACTTTTATTTATTATTCCTCATATTTCATCGCTCTTTCATGTAACAGTCCGCCCTTTTGGAGACACTAAAATTCAACATTTGGGTATAAATTGGGAATTTGGAGAATTTCTCGAAATAGTTATTTTTGGGATTTTTGAGGATTTAATGATTTTCGATGGATGTTGTAATTTCTTTTGGGATTTAATAGGTCGAAGTATTTTAATTATGCGTCATCGTGGAGTAAACCGACAAAAAGTTAAGATTTTAATTAGAAAACCAGCATTAAGTTATATTGGGTTAAAATAGTGATTTGGGGTCAAGTACCTCGGATGGGAATTTTGACACCACCGTGAGTCTCAGAATGGCCGAGTTAGTCGGAAAAGAGTGTCTGATTGTCGAAATTGAGTTTTGGGGAATTTTAGAGTTAAACGGGCTCGTAATTGAGTAAACGAGTCATTTTTTTGTTTTAAGGGTTAAAACAATTTTCTTCCTATAAAAATAGGGAGAGGGAAAGCAAAAGAGAAAGAAAGAGAAGAGAGAGAAGAGAGAGAAGAGAGGAGAAAAAAATGGAGAAAAGGGGAGGTTTCGGCAAAACTCCACGGGATTCGGCTCGAGATCGTCGGATTATATCTACGAGGCAAGTGTTTAATTGCTTTATTTACTTTTGAGCATAAATATCATATCATAGTTTCGTATAAACAAACCCTAAACATTTTGGGTGGGGTTTTCGGGAGTTAAAATAATTAAACCCCAATAAAGTTTCAATTTGAGGAACTTATGTTTTAACCTAAATTAATTGGTGATTCCGGGTTCTAGGACGTTTAGAACCCGTATTATATGCGTAGTTGTTTTTGGTTGAGATTGTAGGACATTGGGTGAGGCGACAAAATCTTGGGATAAGCTTTAATGGCCGAAACCGTCTCGGAGAAGACGATGAGTAGTGACCTGTGATTTTTCGAATCGATTCAGCCTTGATACGAATCGATTCGGCTCCTGGTCAAAAACTAAAAATTAAAGATCTTTTCGATTTTTCTGACCGCGTATTCGGCTCCTGACCGCGTATTTTTCTTATTTTTTTTGGAATTATAGTGCTTTTTCTACGAAAAATTGTCTGAGATCGAAATCGTTTGTCAGAAATTAGGGTTAGAAATTATTTGGAGATAAACATTAGGGGTTCTCAAAAGGATTGTTAGGACCTCTAAAGAATTTGAGGAGATATTAAAACCATGGGTTTGTAGGAATAAATCAGAGTGAAAATTTAAATTGAGGTTGAATTGATATTTGGGGTATTTTGGAGATTGAAAAAAATCGCGCAAATAGTGCTCCTCGTACAGGCCGAATAGATTCGGGTCTTGGCTAAATCGATTCACCTCAGGGGATCTGTAATTCTGCAGTGGTCCGAATCGATTTGGATTTAGACCGAATCGATTCGCCTTTAAGGACCTGTTTATAGAACACTTTCCAAATCGATTTGGATTGGGGGTCGAATCAATTCGCCCACTCGAATCGATTCGCAAATGGGGCTAATCGATTCGCTTTGGTCAGAATTGCTAGTTTTCTTCCCTTAAGATTATGGGGAGTTAAAATATAATTTGGGATTTTTATGGGAAAATCCTAGGAGGTGATTAGGATAATTTGAGAATATAGACATATATATTCACTTAGTGGGGTGTGTTACTATTGGAGATATCCAATAATTCCTTATATGGGATTTAGGTATTTATTATTTATCAAAGTAAGGAAATACTTTGGGTTTAATATCATGCGAATATGAATGCATGATCATGATTATTTGAGAGAATCTTTGGGATTATTTGTCATCGTTAGATGGTTGGCAAATATGGCCATTTATGTATATTCGAGGAGGAGTATATGGTATATATATACTATGTGATTAAAGAATATATATGATATGATGTTAATGATTTTGAAAATAAAATATGAATGTTTTCAAAATGGAAAAAGAAATGATTTTCATAATTAATAATTTATGGTTAACACCCTCTCTAAATGACATCATAAGGGAAGTTCGCACGTGAGGTGAAGCCCCCTGGATGGTGAATAGAGGGTGGATATAGTCATTTATGTTATGTTTTCTACAATGGTTAGGTAACTTCGGGTGTGGTTATGACTAGCCCGCAGGCATGTGGACGCTTCTCGATGTCTTGCGTTATCGGTGCCTAGGTGTCGTAATTGATAGGCACTGGAAGATGATGGTCATTTAGGGCCGCGCCCAGTCGGGCGATCTTAGAACGCGTTATATGTTAAAGAAATTTATGAAAATGAATTGGCTTTATATACATTTCCTGGATGGAAGAAGGGAAATGGGATAAATGTTTTGGCTTCGGTAACACTTCCCGGTTGGAAGCAGGGAAGTGGAATCATATGATATGGTAAAAGCATTTTTATGATAATAAAAATGGATTCTAAATACATTTCCTGGATATAAGAAGGAAAATTGGATGTTTTGATATGGAAAAGCATTTTTATGATAATAAAACTGGCTTTCAAAAGTATATGGTATGTTAAAACAATTCATGATAATGAATTGGATTTTATATATACATTTCCAGGATATAAGAAAGGAAATGGGAAGTTTTGTGATAAATGGAAATAATGTAACTCTCATTCCGGGAGATAGATCCGGACGTATATGGTAATATGTATATATATGGATAAATCAAGTACAAAGGGTCTAATGGATCCCGACGATCGACCTTGCCGCATAGTAGTGTATCGGGGGGGTTTCTTGTTTGGATTTCGCTATGCGAGACACCCCACACACGAATATGGAATTGTGTTGAGATTGGGGAGAAGTTTAATCCTTAGTGCTCTAATATTGGTATTTGTTATGGTATATATATTTATACATATTTTATATTGAGGTACTGGCGGATCTTGATGATCGACCTTTCCGTGTAGTAGTGTATCGGGGGGCTTCCTTGTTTGGATTTCTCTTTGTGAGACACCCCAAGCACGAACTTGGCTTAGTGTTGAGACTGGGGAGAAGTTTAGCCCTTAGTACATTACTTGGACTATCTAGGCTTGATAGTCGTTGGGTGATAGACTAGTTTAGCAAGGTAGCTTGACTATGATGTTTAGAGGGATGAGCTAGGAGTGCACTGTTATAAGACAGGTGAGGGGTATCTCATGGGAGTGCGATACCAAATTTAAATATGAGATAAAACATTTTTCTAAAAATAAGGCATTTACGCACTTGCTAAATATTTTCAAAACCTGGGCTTTGACCCGTTTATCTATTTTTTCTTTCTTGCTATATATACATATATATATATATATATATATATATATATATATAGGTGTCAAGACATAGACGTCAGCTGCAGTAGCTGTGGATGCGTTCAGGTTCTCGATAGACGCTTGTACCTTTCTACTCTCGATAGGAGGTACTGTATAAGTATTCGGGCAATGGTCCAATTGTATTTATTTATTCTTTTTGCACGACATTCGATATGGTTGTATATTTTGACCGATTGTTCGGTTATTTTATTTCATTTGAGTTTCATTTACGCATAAACTATGTGGATGTTTTAATTTAGTAGTTGTTAAAAATAGTAGTAAAGTAAAAATTTTGACACCGGCCTAATAGGTTATTAGTAATTAAATGGATTTTTGACAGTGATGCTAAGAATGATCCATATGAGACTCTGTTATAATTTGATATAGGAGTGATCACCTGGTATTTTATTAGGTGGGGTGTCACACATGGTATTAGAGCATCAGTATCTAGTGTCCTTTGGAATATGTGCGGACGTACTACGCTTTCAGCGTTGCTCTCAATTTTTTATAGAGCCTAAAGATTAGGACTGTTGATTTCTCTTGTGATATTTCATTCTCTTGCCATATTTTAAGATTTTGGTAATCTTTTGCGCGCTCGTTTGAGATTCGTGTGCGAAGCTTGGAGGGCAGCATGAGGTGAGGCTTAGTTGGGGCAGTTGGTAGAAGTTGGGGATGAGGACCTTAGTAGAGGTCACTCTCCTTATGGAAATTGCTAAGGATTTTGATGACGGCTACTAAAGTATAGTAGTCATGAGTACCACAGTACTGCTATAGTAGAGAGGGGTACTAAAGTTAAATTTTCAGTAAAGCTAAGGATTTGAAAGGGATCTTACGGATAGTCTTAACCGTGAGTTCCCGCGATTCAACAGGAATCAAAAGAATGTTTTTCTGAATTATTCACATAAGGATCGACCAGAGGCCAACAGTGAACAAAGAGTATTAGGGAGGAGCTAACCTTGTACCGAGGTGAGGTAGGTACAAGGAATAATGAGTCCTTTCGAGGAAAGAGAGGCTCACTATAGAAGTGTTTCTAACACTTATGGAGAATGGGTATGCTTGAGGACCTCAATGGTGGACATCCACCCGGGGAATTCATTGAAATAAGGTTGAAGTTTGTAGTGGAGTTTTCTTTTAACGGAGAAGTTAAGGGGACTAGTAAGATAATTGTAAGGAGGTATCTTTAGTGTAACTGGATAAAGTCGTGGTGTTCGTTAGCCCTAGACTCGTGTGTGTAAATTGAGTTTTGTGGTGGTATCGATAACATTATATAATGTATGCATATGTGTTTTCCACGGTAGCGGAGTTTTATTTCCCTTCATTCGCTATAAAGGCGGGAGTTGATATATATATATATATATATATATATATTTGGGTTGTGATACTCATTTTATATGTCCATACGAGTGTGGTAATATGATGAGTATATAATGTTATTGGTTGTTCAGAGCGATAAGAGGCTAATGATGGCAAGACTATCGTGTCCATGGTTCCTAGAGGGAACATGTTATTGTTGAGATATCTCACCTGGATACAAGTTGAGTTCTCCTTTATTGTTATGGGTGAATGGAACTTCGATGAGTAGAGGCTTCATTATCGTGATTTGAGTATATGGCGACCTTATAGATACGATTTAAGGCCACAGGATTTTGGTTGAGCGGTAAGATTAAGCTCATTTTTTTTTTTGCCCACGGACTTAAAAATTTGTACGAGCACTGCATCGTGTGACTCTTAGTTATAGATAGGAGTTCAGACCACCTTTTTGTTGGAATAGGGGATCGGATTATCCCGATTGCATGTTCGAAATAACGGACCTCCATGACTGATAAAGTTAAGTAGGAGTGTGTGGAGGGGTTACTTGTTTGGATTTCTCTTTCGGAGACACTCCACACATGAATCTTAACGGCATCGGGAGTGGATATATGTTATAGGATGCAAGGATGTTGGTTTTGCGGAAAAGTCTTATAGTGTGGATGAAATGATATAGACTTTGAGCCATATGATGGTATTCTTATGGAAATATGGTTCTATGGAAAAGCACTAAAGTTTTCCTCTCACCACAAATGGGTGGGTGAAGTAGGACTTAGAGAAATTGATTTAAGGATAATAGCCATCCTTGATGAAAAGGCAAACTTTGAGGAAATATGTTTTGGGTATGATGTTCGTGATACTTTTTCAAAAAGTGGGAACTTGATTAGTTAGGTTTCGTTTCATATGGGTGGAAGGATAGAGTAATAGAAATGCGTTAGTAAGTTAGCATGGTAGGATTTAGGATGTCCTGCCGGTGTGACTTAGGTCACTATTTCTCGATGACCGACAATGTGGGAGAGTAGTGTAACGGCAGGGTTCCTTGTTTGGATTTCGCTTTAGCGAGACGTCCCAAGCATGAAACCGAGCAAATGTCGGAAGTTGAGAGAGGCCTTAGGCACTAGGGATATACTTACGATTACATTCATTCCGCGTAGGTATGACATCGCATAGACCTTAGTATTATTAGGACATAAGTTCGATATTGTTAGTGGCGTCAAGGTTCGAAGAATTGAATTTTGTGGGTTCGGAGGACCCATAGGTGAGTATTACACCACGGAAAGGAGACCCTTACTGGTAGAGAGTGTTACGTGTCGAACGTTCACCTGGGATGTGCAGATGTGCATAGGTAAGAAAGGTGTATGGGCACCTTAGTAACTTGGTTTATATACCGCCCGAGATAGAAGGGGCGTAGTATATAAAGTTGAAGTTTATGTCGTGAGGCACTAGAAATGATGAGTTCTATGTGACGCTATTGGAGTCACTTTACGACAGTGGTAGTCGTATGGTATATGGTTGGGAAACATTGGGTTAGTATCGTTCATCTTGAGATATTAGGATTTGGAGCGATTCTAGGATTTGCGGTATAAATTGCATCTGAATTTTGAGGACGAAATTCCATTATAAGGGGGGAGTATGTAACAGCCCACCCTTTTGGAGACACTTAAATTCCACATTTGGGTATAAATTGGGAATTTGGAGAATTTTTCAAAATAGTGATTTTTGGGATTTTTGAGGATTTAATGATTTTCGATGGATGTTTTAATTTCTTTTGGGATTAAATAGGTCGAAGTATTTTAATTATGCGTCGTCGTGGAGTAAAGCGACAAAAAGGAAAAATTTTAATTAGAAAACCCGCATTAAGTTATATTGGGTTAAAATAGTGATTTGCGATCAAGTACCTCGGATGGGAATTTTGACTCCACCGTGAGTCTCAGAATGGCCGTGATAGTCGAAAAAGAGTGTCCGATTGTCGAAATTGAGTTTCGGGGAATTTTAGAGTTAAACGGGCTCGTAATTGAGTAAACAAGTCATTTTTTGGTTTTAAGGGTTAAAACCCTTTTCTTCCTATAAAAAGGGGGATAGGGGATAGGGGAAGGAAAAGAGAAAGAAAGAAAAGAGAGAGAAGAGAGAGAGGAGAGGAAAAAAGAGGAGAAAAGGGGAGGTTCCGGCCAAACTCCATGGGATTCGGCTTGAGATCATCGGATTATATCCACGAGGCAAGTGTTTACTTGCTTTATTTACTTTTGAGCATAAATCTCATATCGTAGTTTGTTATAAACAAACCCTAGAGATTTTGGGTGGGGTTTTCGTGAATAAAACGGGTTTTTCGGGAGTAAAAACAATTAAACCCCAATAATGTTTCAATTTGAGGAACTTAGGTTTTAACCTAAATTAATTGGTGATTCCGGGTTCTAGGAAGTTTAGAACTCGTAATATATGCGTAATTGTTGTTGGTTGAGGTTGTAGGACGTTGGGTGAGGCGACAAAAGCTTGGGAGAAGCTTTAATGGCCGAAACCGTCTCGGAGAAGATGATGAATAGTGACCTACGACTTTCCGAATCAATTCGGCCTTGATGCGAACCGATTTGGCTCCTGGTCAAAAAATAAAAATTGTAGATATTTTCGATGCGGTTATGTCGGCGCCAACCGAGTATTTTTCTAATTTTTTTTGGAGTTACAGTGATTTTTCTATGAAAAGCTGTTCGAGATCGAAATCGTTTGTCAGAAATTACGGTTAGAAATTATTTGGAGATAAACATTAGGGGTTCTCAAAAGGATTGTTAGGACCTCTAAAGAATTTGAGGATATATTAAAAGCTTGGGTTTGTATGAATAAATCCGACTTAAAATTTAAATGGAGGTTGGATTGATATTTGGGCCATTTTGGAGATTGAAAAAAATCGCCCAAATAGTGCCCCTCGAACAGGCCGAATCGATTCGGGTCTTGGCCGAATCGATTCGCCTAAGGAGATCTGTATTTCTGTATTGGGCTGAATCGATTCGGATTTAGACCGAATCGATTCCCCTTTAAGGACCTGTTTACCGAATCGATTCGTATTGAGGGCCGAATCGATTCGCCCACCCGAATCGATTCGCAATTGGGGCGAATCGGTTCGCTTTGGTCAGAATTGCTAGTTTTCTTCCCTTAAGAGTATGGGGAGTTAAAATAAAATTTGGGATTTTTATGGGAAAATCCTAAGAGGTGATTAGGATAATTTGGGAATATAGACATATATATTCGTTTAGTGTGGTGTGTTATAATTGGAGATATCCAATAAGCCCTTAGAAGGGATTTAGGGATTTATTATATATCAAAGTAAGGAAATACTTTGGGTTTAGTATCATGTGAATATGAATGCATGATCATTATTCTTTGAGACAATCTTTGGAATTATTGGTCATCGTTAGATGGTTTGGCAAATATGGCCATTTATATATATTCGAGGTGGAGTATATGATATATGATATATATATATATATATATATATATATATATATATATATATATATATTATTTGATTAAAGTATATATATGATATGATGTTAATGATTTTGAAAATAAAATATGAATGTTTTCAAAATATGAGTGCGGTACCAAATTTAAATATGAGATAAAACCTTTTTCTAAAAATAAGGCATTTATGCAGTTGCTAAATATTTTCAAAACTCGGGCTCTGACCCGTTTATCTATTTTTCCTTTCTTGCTATATTATATATATATATATATATATATATATATATATATATATATATATATATATATATATATATATATATATATATATATATATATATATATATGTATATATATATAGGTTTCCAGACACAGGGACGCCTGGATGACACATCTTTCGAGTCAGACGTCGGCTGCAGTAGCTGTGGATGCGTGTAGGTTCTCGATCGATGCTTCTACCTTTGTACTCTAGATAGGAGGTACTGTATATGTATTCGGGTCAATGGTCCAATAGTATTTATTTATTCTTTTTGCACGACATTCGATATGGTTGTATATTTTGACTGAGAGTTCGATTATTTTATTTCATTTCAGTTTCATTTACGCATAAACTGTGCCGATGTTTTAATTTAGTAGTTGTTAAAAAGAGTAGTAAAGTAAAAATTTTGACACCGGCCTAATAGGTTATTAGTAATTAAATGGATTTTCGACAGTGATGATAAGAATAATCCATATGAGACTCTTGTTATAATTTGATATAGGAGTGATCGTCCGGTATTTTATTAGGCGGGGTGTCACATTTCCAAGCAAGTATGAGTTAATGCAACATATATAACATTATTTTCATTAATATCACCATTTTAGGCAATGTTTTTAAAGGTTGGGATGCATGAACTCAACCTGATATGTTAGTTGAATGTGTATAACATTAATCCTCTGAATTTAGTGATTGATTACGATCGTATTACACAGGAACACAACAATTGTAGATCATTAGATCTCGTTTGCCTCTGGGTAATCGTGATGCTTCAGAATGCAATTCGAGTGTAACTATCGCAATACCAATTTACTCGGCCTCATATTAAGTATGATGCGGGCTTGAACCTCATATACGTAATTCTTGGGCGTACTAAATTATGGGTCTAATTAATTACTTAAATTTATGATTAGTTTTATACCATCAATACTCTAGGGTTGGGGGATTGTGTCTCTACCTTAATTTTCCAATTGGTTTTAGTTAACTTATTTATTTTTCGTTTTTCCTTTCTCACGCAATAATCTCATTTTTATTTCTTTTTAGAGTCAAGTTAGGGTTAGCAGTCTTGCCTTTGTCATCATGTTCACTCGTCTTATTTCCCTGAGGATTCGATACCCAAACTAGCCACTATACTCCACAAGAGTGTAGTTATAGAATATGTTTTTGTATTGCGGTTGGAAGCTGATAACAACGACTAGTGTATTTACACGGATGCTCAGTTTCTGACTCGATCACCACCGAGGAGAGGATGATCGACGAGGGGCAATAACGAGAGCTTTTGAGAGGGAGGCTCAACGTGAGCCACTGGTACCGTAGCCACAACTATCATAGGCTACAGTGTCAGCTTTTGAAGTGGATGCGATTGTGGTGCATGTAGTTGACACCACTGTGACTGCCTTGGCTCTCCACTTTCCCTAGCCACACAACCATCATAGGTAGTGGCACAACTTATCCAGGCCCACTAGGGCTATTTAGATTGGTATAGTGTTAAGGGAATTTCAGAAGGGCCACCCACTCGAGTTCTAGGGTAGCTTAGACGTGATTTTGGTTTGCCAATGGAATAAAGATAATTAGTGCCACCAATGCATAATCGATTAAGAGATGTGCAGAATCAAATGCTCGCCACTTTTGAGCTTATTGGAGCAACGTTAAAGTGGTGGGAGTCAGTTACTACTATTAAGGAGAGGGACACGATGTTAATGCCGTGTTATGGGTGCGATTAGAGTGCAAGTATTTTCCGCTCAGTAGCTGAGTATGAGGAAGAGTTCACTCGTTTCGGATAATTTTGTACCAGATGATGTGAAGAATGAATAGAAAAAGAACTTACGTTTATCGATGGAGTATCTTGGAGGATCAACCAATATTTGATTGACAACCCCACATTGGTGACTTATACAGATGTCATCAATCCTGCACTTTTACACTACCAGGACCATCAGTTCTATTTGAAGGAAAAAAAAAGAGGAGGTGATCATATCTAGTCGAGCAACGCAGGGGAGATGTGCTAGCAGAGCACTACAATAGTCGCAACACTTGGGTAGAATACAGGGGCCATATTATTACCAGGGGATTAGGCCAAGCGGTTTAGATCTGAAGGTTATAGACCCAATGGAAGATTCATGAAGATCCAACAGGGTCCTTGACAATAACATCTTTCTAAGGACCTCAACGCCAAGGGAATAATGAGAGAGGATAGTAGGGCCAAGGCCATTAGTCTCAATAGCAGGGTCAGCACCGTCAGGGACATCAAGGCTAGAGGCAGAGAGATTTCCTGATCTAGTGCATCATTTGTGGATAAATAGACCATAAGAGGAGAGAGTGGCGGTAATAGTGTAGAGAACCATCGCACCAGGGTGACCAGCAGGGGGAGCAGGTGCAGATACCACCTATAGCACCAACACTACCATACCTACCATAATAAGGGAAGTTAGAGCATGAATGTATTTATAACATCCAAGATGCATTCATACATTGGGCCCCACAGGCACCAGTAGTAGTGGAGGGTACATTTCCTATTCACGGGATTGATGTTAGTATCTTATTTAATATGAGGGACTGACATTCTTTCATAGAGACTCAATTTTCACAAGGTGTTGGTCTATTAGAGACAACTAGTAGTATTCTTGTGTGTGTAGAGTCGTCTTTGGGTAGTGGGTCACTTATACACTCAAGTGTGTAGAGTCACCGTTGGGTAGTGGGTCACTTATACACTCAATCTCTAGGGTTGTGGACATCGATGTAGTAGATTATGTTTAGCTTCCAACTTTTTTGTTAGATATGTAGGGGTGTGATGTTACTTTGGGTATGGACTAGTTAAATGGATATTGAGTTAGGGTGGATTATTTCGAGAGAACTATAGTGTTCTTAATTCCATGGAAGGAGATTTTCTTAGTGGCGATGCCTCTTCCTGAGAGAAGGTCGAGAACATATCTGTATTATATTGAGGAGGATACCTCATAGTAGCTCGTTGTCTCTTTAGAATCAATTCCAGTGGTGAGGGAGTTTGAGGACATGTTCGAAGAAATACCCGGGCTACCTCCTAGCCAGTAAATTGAGTTCGTTATTGACCTAGAATCAAGTACAAGGCCCATCGCCTGAGCACCTTATCGCATGGACCCATCTGAGATGAGGAAGTTGAGGGAGGAAATTCAACATCCATTGGAGAAGGGTTTCATCAGATGGAGTACGTCACTGTAGGGTGCGCTAGTGTTGTTTGTCAAAAAGAGGTATGGATCGCTTCGGTTATGTATCAATTATAGTTAGTTCAATAATGTCATGATCCAAATTAAATGCTCACTGCCTCGGATCGATGATCTACTTGACCAGCTTAGAGGAGAAACTTACTTCTCTAAGATATATCTGAGTTCCGATTAACATAAGTTGCACATCAGAGAGGGGTACATTCCTAAGACTACTTTTCTGACACGATATGGGTCATACGAGTTTAGGCTGATGCCATTTGGGATCATTAATGCACTAATAGTGTTCATAGATTTAATGAACCGAGTTTTTAGAGAGTTCCTTGACCTGTTTGTGATTATGTTCATCGATGATATCCTAGTTTACTCTCACTCTGAGGACGAGCATGTTGAGCATCTACGGATGGTTTTAAAGACACTAGGGGTCATAAGTTGTAAACAAAATTAGAGAGGTGTGGGTTTTGTCTTCGGGAGGTGCATTTTGTGGCCCACGACACCGACCGAGATTCCCATTTTTCTAGGCTAGACAAATTCTATAGACGATTCATTGGGGGTTTCTCAAAGATTGCAGGATCGATGATGAATCTGACTCACAAGGCGGTGCCCTTAGTATGGGATAACCATTAACAATTACATTTCGATTAGTTGAAGGACAAATTAACCTCAACACTTATTCTTTCATTTCCTAGGGGAGGAGTGGAGTATCGTGTCTACATAAATGCATTCTTATAGGGACTTAGGGGTGTAATACATTTGGATGAGAGGGCTATATTCTCGTAATCTTAAGCCCCACGAGAAAAATTACCCCATGCATGACTTGGAGTTAGGAAAGGTTGGGTGTGCCTTGAGTATTTGAAGGAACTATCTACTGGGGGGATCAATTTAACTTGTTCATGGACCGTAAATCAGTTTAATATCCGTTCAAGTAGAAGGATATGAATTTAGTCAAAGGAGATGGTTAGAGTTCATGAAGGATTACCAGTTTAATATTCACTATCATTATAAGAAGGCAAACGTGGTGGAAAGCGTGTTGAGTCAATGACATTTTAGGGAGATAATAGTGGCTTGGAAAGTGAAGTGGTGAGAGCTTTGATATTATGATGAGGTTTCAAGAGCTTGTATGTTCGTATTGGCTATCATGCCCGATATTTTTATGAGGATAGTGAAAGCCCATGATGGGGGTCAGTATTGCTAAGATAGAGTTTTTCAGTTGCTAGATAATAGAGCAGAGTCTTATTCTATCATTTAAGAGGGAAGCCCGTGCTTTAATGGGAGACTAATGGTTCTAGAGGAAGAGGATTTGAGACATGCAGTGATGTCAAAGTCTCACGTGTTAAGGTTTTCATTACATCCCGATGGGAAAAGCATGTACCAAGATATGCCCAGGTAGTTATAGTACCCCATATTTTTTATGATTTAAATAATTACGTGATTAATTATTATAGTGGGATTAATTGAATTAAAATATGAGAATCTAATTACAAATTAATACGGATTTAAAAATAAATATTAACTAGTGTTCCAAGGGTTAATACTTATTGATTTAATATTACTGTGTGAAATGTAATATGATACTATACACTTTGATAAACTGTCGAGAGGGAATAATACGACAGTTTAGTAAATTAAGTCAGCCGAGCGTGTTAGTCGTGTCGGGACTAAATTAATGGAATAAATATATTAATGACTTTTAGTAACTCGTATGGTCATTTCTAGTGCACCGTGGAGTCCATAAGGGTCGAGATAGTCAAAATAGTATACCCGGGTGTTTAGTTTGGGTCCCGGGGCAATTTTAGGTCTAATCGGCACCCCGAGAGGACATTATGGTAAATTATATCTTTGAGCTAACTTAATGGACGAAAATTAAGAATTAATTTATCAGCCAAGGAAAGTGCGTTAGGGTTAAAAAGTTACAGGAAGTTAAGAACGGCAGACTCCAAGAGGAAAAGCCCAAGTTAACACCACCTTGCACAACCACCACCACCACCGCGTAGATCGGGTCAAGGGGAACATGCCCATACCAACAACGTCAAGAAATCAAACGATAAATTTGAGGCAAGTGTTTACAACTTGCTATACCTTAGCATTTATCATACGCATGTTAGTATAGGATTGTTGTAAACATGTTTTGTTTCATAAAAGTGATGAAATAGGGGAATTAGGATATGTAAATTGAATCTTTGATTAAGTGATTTGAAACCCTCCATGTATGTAGAATAGAAATCACGTTTTAATGAACTTATGTGAAGAACGAATCTATAAATTTGGTGTTCTTGAATGAGAATTTAAAGAACTAGGGTTTTAATAAATAAATTTTGGGATTCAATGTGTTTGGTATTTTAATTGATTTGATGATTCTAGGATGTTAGAATTCATATGAAATTGTTAGAATTCGAATTGGAACTGTTTATTTGGAGTTTGGGATATTAATTTAGAGGTTGTAGGGTTGAAATGGTGGGAAAATGTTGAAAATCTGGGCAGTAAGACGAACAGCGAAATCTCACGTGAAGTCGCTCAAATAACACGTGGAAGTTGTTTGAATGACATGCCATTTGGTTCGAGCGACAGAGTGGAATTTTGGGAATTTTCTTAGAATCCAGTTTCGAGATTTTCGGTTTATGGTAATGGGATAAATTTACTAGATAATAAACTTAAATTAGGCAGAATTACGAGAAAAGTATGAGCGACCAAATACTTTAATTAATTAGGTATGGAGGGAATGTACCTTATCAATTATGAGAGGGAATACTGTACGTAATGTTGAGATTAAAATACGTATGAGAACTATATATGTAGGTTAGAGAATTACCAATAAATTATAATAGAATGTGTGTATTCCTATTATGTGATAGTATCATTAAAAGCACTAATGGGTTATAACCCGGGGGTGTAAGAACCTTATTGTTAGGTGTACTAACGGGTGATAACCCAGGGTACAAGAACGTTATTGCAAGTGTACTAATGGGTGATAACCTGGGGGTACAAGATTATTGTTGTAAGTGTACTAATGGGTGATAACACGGGGTACAAGATTATTCTTATAAATGTACTAATGGGTGATAACTCAGGGGTACAACAATATGGTTAGGTGCACTAATTTGTTTTAACCCGGGAGTGTAGTATTATTATATATACATAGGGAAAATGTGACTATATATATATATATATATATATATATATATATATATATATATATATATATATATATGTACATAAGTATGTGAATCAATCTACGGTGTATAGTGACTAGACATGAAAATGTTAATTTATATAAATAAATCTTATGAGTAAAATAAATTGGTTATGAAAAGGAGAAAACGTATTTATTAGCTGTTTGACATAGGCTAATTTGAAAACGTATTCTATGGACGATACGAGGATGCTAATGGTGAGAGTAAATACTATTAGGATGAATTTCAGACTAGTTAGACTTGGTGGAATAACTAGGGGAAGAATTAGATGTACGTTAGGCATGCACAGTAGTCGAGAGGTGAGAATTTCATGTGAGAGTTCGAACTAACATGCACTTGATACTTGCTTTCTCCCAAATTTTAAATACTTGCTTAAACAAATATTTTTACTCATCGAGCGATGACCCATTTCTTGCATCTCTTCTCTCTCTTGCTATATGTATATATTATATCAGGGGTTCAGCCACAGGGACACCAGGTTTAGAGATTTGTATTGCTTGGCGTACTACATCTGTTGTGGAAGCTATAGGTCTTCGTATTAGATGCCTCCATCATTTCATTTCCATCCTTTATGGACTTTCTATATAAGGCATGTGTCGCGAATTCCTTAGACATTTTTTAGAGATTTTGATTAGTTTAATTTCCATTCCTTAACATTTGGATGTGTGGTTACTATGGTGCTTGGTTTAGAGTTTTGAACTGGAGTGTTTTATCCAGTCTTAGTTATTTCAGCATGTGATTCTGATTCTATATTTTTATTAATTAAGTATGCGTGGATGGATTATATTAAATTCTTTGATTGGTATTTAAATGACTTTTTTTAAAAATGGAAAATGTTTTGGCACTAGCTTAATTAATTTATTAGGTGATAAATAGAGGTATAATGATTTCGACGGTGATGCTAAGAACGAACCAACTGAACATTCTATTTTAAATTTTATAAACGACTGATCACCCGATATTTAATTGGGCGGGGTGTCACAGTAGTATTGGTGGTCAGGGATAAAGAAGGACATAGCGTAGTTTGTCTCGTAGTGTGCTACCTACCAGCTAGTGAAGGTAGACCACCAAAAACCAATAGGGATGTTGCAGGAACTCGATATTCCCATATGGAAGTGGGAGAGCATCTTTATGGAATTCATTCCTGGGCAACCAATATCACAGCGGGGTCACAACTCCATATCGGTGATAGTGGATCAGTTGACTAAGGAGTCCCATTTTCTTGCAGTTCATAGAGATTTTGAGACAAGGCAGTATGCGCGGTAATTTATCAATGAGATAGTGCGGCTACACTGGGTTTCGATTAATGTTATGTCTGATCGATACAAGATCTTTGTGTCAATTTCTTGTAGAGCTTCCAGGAGACTATGGGTGTAAATTTACTATTGAATAGAGAGTATCATCCACAGACTAATAGGAAGACAAATAGAGTTAATAATATGCTAGAGGATATGTTGAGGATGTTCACACTTGACTTGGGGGGGGGGGGGGGTGATGGAGTTGTACCTTCAATTGGTGGAGTTCGCGTATAATAACTCCTACCAATTCACCATCGGCATGGAACCATTTGAGGTGTTGTATGAACGACCATATATTTTTATAGCTTCTTGGTGAGATGTGGGGGACAACAAGCCATCGGGGCCAGAGATTTTCTAGGACACCACACGAAGATTGAGCTTATTTGAGGGGGCATCCATATTGCTCAAGACAAGGACAAAAGTTACGCTGATGAAGTGAAGAGGAACATCGATCTTGAGGTTGATGACCAAGTGTTGGTGTGGGTGTTAACTATGAAGGGGTCTATGAGTTTTGTCAATAAGGGGAAGCTATCATCGAGATATGCAATATCATTTTTTATCATTGAGAAGGTGGTACCAGTGGTATATAGGTGGGACTACCGGAGCACTTGTAGCGGATTCACGATGAGTTTTACATGTCATCTCTAAAGAGTTACTAGGGGAGTGAGAGGTATTCTTGTCATGTCCCATTAGAGAAGGCTGACTTACAGACAGATATCTCGTACGAGGAGAGACCGATGGCGATACTTGATCGTAGTGAGCATAAGTTGCGGTCTAAGGTGGTACACTTGGTTAGAGTTTTGTGGGGGCACCATGATGTTGACGAGTCGATGTGGGAGCGAGAGGATGACATGCATGAGCAGTATCTAGAGTTATTCACCGCAGGTACATCCAAATTTTGAGGGTGAAGCTCCATTTTAAGGGGGAAATAGGTAACACCTCGTATTTCTAAGTATTTAAAATTGAATTAATATAGTTTATTTTAAATTACACGCGTGCCAAAATTTAATTGAATTAAATATTACATATTGGATAAAATATTAATCGAGTGGGAAAATGATTAATGTTTATCGAATATATATACTAAGTGAATAGAAAATAATTATTCTTACGTCATAGCGAGTGACATTGACGTAATAGTGTTATATCTCAACCGGCTGTTATTTGTAGATTATATGAGGTCGACTTAGTAAATTATTTTTAGAGTGACTCTGATGGTGATTTAGAGGTCACTGTTGATTCGAAATGGGTCAAAGTAGTCAGAACAGTAAACATGGGCGTCCAAATTGGGTCCTGGGCGATTTTAGATAGAATCGACACCACGAGAGGGCGTTTCTATCCTTTGGGGGTTTAGGGTAGAGTGAACTCAGAAAATTCAAGAATTATATCATCCCAATGGAGTGTGGGTTTAGGGTTACAAAAATCTTGAGAGAGAGTAGTCCATAATACAAGAAAAAAAGAGAGTTCTTGGAGGTGCAACAACTTTTTTCTTCACCAATGTTGCCGAAATTCTGATTGGAAGTAAGGGAGGAACACCCTCACACACAAAAACAAAATCAGACTTCGAATCGCAAGGCAAGTGTTTATCTTCAAATTTTAAAGCATGCTGTGTAGGATTTATAATTTCATGATTTTAATTTTTTTTCTTGGGATTTAATTGAATAAAGCTCATAATTTGGGATGCGATTACTTGTAGAATGAATCCACATATGTAGAGGACACAAAATCAGAATACATATGATAATATTATGAGAGAAATTTGGGGAAATTTATGTATATGCATGAAGAACACATAAATTAGGTTTTTGAGAATATTGAGGTTTAATCGATTCTTAGATAGATTTATTTTAGATTTGGTGTGTTATTTATGTTAGAAATCATCCCTCGACATATCAGTGATGTTTGGTTATGGTGGTTTGGAGCTTAGGAAAGATCAATGAGGTTTTGAGGTGTTAAACATGGAGAAAAACGTAGTTCGGACAAACCTACCAAAACTAATGGTCAATCGATCGATCGTAGGATGTTGATCGAGCGATGGATCGATCCAATGTGTCAATAAATCGACCAAGGCTAAAATGAGGTATTTTGTTTATTTGTAAAGTTTTTTGTAAACATTTGAGGGAAGACTTACTGATGTTATAATGACCATATAGAGACATTGAGAAGTCCATTAGACACATGATTAAGGACCGATTAAGATTAATGAGGGTAAAATTGGCTTTATGATCGATAATACTTAAACTCTTGTGACGTGTATCAAAAAAATCATAAATTGGGTTATAGGATGGGTAAAGGATAACCTAAGGCTAATACCCGTAATATAATGATGTATTAACTACTGAAATAACTTGAAGAATAGTTGGGACGTTTTTAGTTGTGAGTGATACTAAAAAAAAGGTGAATAAATATTATATGAGCATTATTAATATGTTGAGTATTCAGGAAAGACTAATACTACGTACGGAATGCATATATAATGGGTTGTGTGTATACATACGGAATAATATGTGCATATAGGTTTTTTGAATGCCTTCTGTTTTGATATGATTTTGTGTGTTAACATACCTATGTTGCCTACTATCATGGGAGGTTCTGCGTAGAGGGTGATCCCACCTTGAGATTCCAGTTAGGTCTGGATGTGTGCCCTAAAACATAAAACTTAGGGCGTCTCACTATGTACATTGTATTAGTGGGACTGGCAGGTCATTTAGGTAAGTTTGGTGTGTACATAGCCCAAAGGTTTAGAACTATGTTCGCGTTCATTGTGTGTTGTTGATTTTGGTTTCGAGAAGACATTCTGAACCGATAGTCCTTGATTTTGTACGACAGGTACATGGACATGATAACATAGTATGCCATCATCACGGGTGTCAATCAAGGGGATTCTATATTTGGTACATATTATATGTGTGATAAATATATACAAGTGTGATTTATCTACTTATGTGTGACACTAGAACCGATAAATTGTTCTTATCTGAAAGTAGTTTAATTAGACAAACTTAAATAAATGACTTATTAATAATACGCGGGTGATGTATATTTATGTTATTGTGGTAGCGTGTCGTATGTGTAATACGAGGGAGCTAAATCTATTGTGGTTACTTAGGTACATTATCTAGTTGGTCTAGTTGCATAGCTAGGTAGGATGCGTTAGGTGGGCACTTTAGACGACCGTGAGGCACTTAAGGGAGTGTACTGGGAACTAACATTTGTATCTAATTACTGTTTTTAACCTCTGATCTAAATACTTGCAAAAAAAATTTCAAGAGTTTTACTTTGACTTTGACCCATATCAAATCTATTTTCTAAAACCTTTTAGGTTTCCAACCATAGGGACGACAGGCTTGATGGTAATTTCCGGGGATGTGTAGCTGCAGCACTTATGGAGGCTTGTAGGAGTTGATGTAGATGTTTCAGTTATTCATTTCTGGTTTGGGTGTTCCAATCAGTATTTATTTGGGTGTGTTTCCCCTTCAGACCATTTCGTATGTCCATTCATTTATTAGAGTTTGTTGATTTTGTTTATTATTTTACACTTGTATTTGAATTTGTTACGGGAACCAATGGTTTATTCGATATTATTTATTCATTTATTTATCGTGCGATTTATTTAGACTATTTATATTACGGATGGTTTGTTTATTTATTTATTTATTTTCCACATGTTGTCATTATAGGGGAAGATAAAATATTGGCACCGGGTAATTTAACATAGGTGGTTAGTAAATTAAAAAGGTTACGATAGTGATGCTAATAATGAACCAAAGGAGATTCATGTTTGTTTTACTAAAGGAATGATTACCCATGGTTAAAATAGTGGGGTGTCATATTTATTTCCATCTAATTCTTCCAAAGAATGGATTTCAGAACTCGATTCCACACTCTCCTCGCCCCCTTCCATCCCATGTGGGGAAACCACTCCCGTAACTGCGCACTAAATGACTCAGGCATCACCCATTCAAGTGAAATAAAATCCCAAAGGCTTCTCGAACACAACAGTGCACAACAAATGGTCAGTTGTTTCTTTTGCTTCCTTACACTACCAACGTCGACTAACCAGAAGTCGCTTCCTTTTTTGTAACCCCTTAAATGTCAAAATGGGATGTTTACTGCTATCCAATCAAAGAACAAAACTTCTGGAGGTTCCTTAGATTTCCAGATTTACTTCCTTGAAAAACTCAAACTTTGAAGCCCATCACATTATAAAATTGAATAGTACCCCCTCACGGTGAAGACACCCTAACCATCAGCTAGACACAATATCTTATCTTCCCCACTCACCATCCGGGTTGCCGTTCCTAGACAATCGAAAAAATCCTACGCTTCCTCGATTTTCCAATCCCATAAATGTCATCAAAATTTTGGGTTCCACACTAGATGACCCCCATTAAACTTAAATTATACCACAAAACCGATCCTTTTCAAAATACATTTTGCCCCACCGTCTTTCTAGAGCTTGACCCACCTTCAATTTGACATATTGTTCATAAACTTTATATTTTTCGTATTTGTGTTAATTAAATTTGATATCGTGTAGACTACTTGGGTCTTTAATATGACTTTAGAATAACTATTGTTATTGACCCGCAATACGATGGATGTCTGATGTTTTGAACTAAAAATTTAAGAGGTTGATAAATAAGTCATGTTTAATATAATAGATCGTATGTAAGATATTTATTTATTGATCTTAATGAAAAGAAATTTTCTGAATAGATCATATTTATAATAAATATTCACTACCTATTTTCAAATATGATCTATTGAAACAAAAATATTTTCCCAAAGGACTTCTTGTAGGAATTAAAATCTGTAGGTCCTAACTGGGTAGATTATTGGTAAAGAAGAACAATTATAAACAATCTGAAATAAAATATAATAGAATACGAGTGTGTCAATAAAAATGTAATTATATAATTTTTTAGTCACTAATTAATTGGATAAATAGGCATGTGAAGTGGTCTTGCCAAAATTATATAGGCTCGATTGTTTTCTGGACGGGCTTGAGCATGTATTCTTTGGCCCGCTTCAGCTCGTCCAAGTTCGAGAATTATATATATATATATATATATATATATATATGTGTGTGTGTGTGTGTGTGTGTAGTTTCATTTTTATTGCTTTAAATTAAAAATTTATAAAATAGAATATAAATGCGGAACATTTAGCAATATCAATTTTAGGCTTTATTAACTCTTAGACTTAAGAGTACATACTAAAATAAATTTGCTAAATAATAAAATAGGTCATAAATTTTCTAAACAATAAAATTTAGCAACAAAGAAGAAATAAAATTGTGTTCGATCCTCGGCGAGAATCTTATGAATTTCGGAGGGCTTGGGATTACATAATGAGACCCAATTTGGGCCTTGGCGGGCATGGGATAACTTAATTTTTTACAGGCTCGGCCCGAGCCCGAATGGACCCTCCTAAGCCCGACCTATGGCCACCCCTAGTAAATAATATCCAATTGTTGTATATGTAACCGAAAGAGAAGAAAAATAAGCAATTATCTTTTGTACTTTTGGTCTCTCCTTGTTATATTTGCAAGACAATGGGAATGGGTATTGTAATACCCCGTACCTTTGACTATAATTATTTTTGGGATTAATTAATTAATTAGCGTATTAATTGGAAATTAATCCGGGTTATAAATACTAATGTGATGCGAGTTGGTATTTGATTATGTGCATATATGATTATATATGTACTTGGTATTATAAAATTTGTCGTGAGATTTATATACGACAATTTGGAAATTTTGTTGAGACGCGTGGGACCGCCGCGTCACGGTATATTATTTTGTTAATAAAAGTGAATTTAAAATCTATAATCCGTATGGTCGTTTTGAGTGCGTCAACGCGTCCGGAAGGGTCGAGATAGTCAGAAAACACTAGCCGGGGGTATAGTTTGGGTCCCGGGGTATTTTTAGGCCATACCGGCAACTTAAAGGGTATTTTAGTAATTTGGTATTTTTGGGTAATTAAGAGTGACGAAAATTTGGTTAATTAAATCTGATGAGGATAAGACCCACTAAGCCCATAACCAACCTTTATTAACCAATAAGCTACGTAGGTTACCATTTAGCCTTCCAACTCTCCCAAAGGAAACCCTAGCCACCATAGCCACAATTGGAGAAGGAGCTTTGAGAAGGAGAGAGAGATAGAGGAAAATTCTGCAGAGATTCTTCACCAAATCAACACCAAATCCGAAATCAAACCAAGGCAAGTGGTTTAATTATGTTTAACTTCAGCAAATGTTCTTTCCATGTTAGCAAATTGAAGATTTATAATTGTTATTGGAAGATGAATGAAAACCCATGATTAATTGAACTTAGGTCTGAATTTTGAGGATAAATTGCAGGTAGAATAGTTGATGACGATTAATCTGATGTGAATACATGATTGGGTGAAAGAAAAACGAATTAAATTCGGGGATTTGATGATGATATTATGTTAGGGTTCATGTTCTTGAGAAAATCTGGAAAAACTAGGTTTTTATGAAGATTGATCCATATGTAACCTTTAGATGTTGAATTATTGATTTATGGACGTTAGTAATACTGTAGGATTGTTATATGGCATTACTACGACGTTATATCTGAGAATCATACGTTAGAAATTAGTTTTGGGATGGATTAAAATCTGCAAAACAAAGCAGTCCGTAGCCATACCTGTTCGATCGATCGATCGACATTCATCAGTCGATCGATCGACTATATCGATCGCGCGACATTCATAGGTCGATCGATCGACCTTCCCAGAATGAGTGAAATATTCCTTAATTTGATTTTAATGGTGGAAACTCTCAGAGAATATGTTTGTAGACCTTATGAATACCCTCACCCTTGAGGAAGACCAGTAGGTGTGATTATTATAGTGGACTTTAATTAGAATACAATTCGAAGAATTATTCTAGATTATTGAAATTTGTTAAGCGAGATAACGTTTGGGTTAATAGTGTAGGATTGAGTAATTTAATGAAATAAGGTTTAGGGCAGAAGTAAAGACCTTAAGAATAAAGATGTTATATTTGGGAATAATCGGAACTTAATAGTCTATTTAAGATAGATTTTAAGGATAAGGGATTACGGCGTGAGATGTGTCGGCAATTTAACCTTATATTAACGGGAGACTTGAAATATATAAGTTTGGTATAATGGTATAATGATGTAGAAAATACCTTATTAAAATGGTGATATCTAAGATGTGTGAATGCTTAGTATATAGTTTATGTGTATAACATACCTACCATACTTGCTATCACGGGGGAGGTTACGTTCGCTTAGGAACCTCTAATCCTTGTGTGCCTACGGGGGGGATATAGACTGGTACCTTGATGAACATAGGTCATTGAAAGACTTATTGTGATATTAATAAGTCCGCTGATCATGGGAGCGTAGGTATGTGCGTGACCCATGTGATGGTGACTGTGTTCGCCTCCATTATTTGTGATGTTGTTATCGGTAAACTATTCCTGAGAGATTCGGAATATGTAATCCTTATGTACGTGATGTACCGGGATGGATAGCAGAGTATGTGTGCGCCGCAGCTTAGTTCTCGGGGTGCTTGTGTCGTATATTTATGATGTGAATAATATACATTATATTAATGGGAATCCTCATGTTATTATTGTAAATATATTACGGTGTTGTTTCGAGTTATCTAAAGAGTTAACTAATAGTGATATATGTAGCACTTATTGAGTATCTGAATTACATTAAACCTCTATTTAATTACGAGCATTGTTATTATAAATGAACCGAGTAAAATGGATAGAACCTTTGGCAGTCTAGCTAGTTATGTTGTCACTTAGCTAGTAATATGGGTAGTTATAGATGGGTATTTGCGTTAGGAGTGCACAGTTAGATGAGAGGTGAGAATATAATGTGAGTGCACGTCCTAACATGTACTTTGCATTTAATGTTTTAAATGTTTTTAAAGCACTTGCAGGTTTTTAAAATATAACACATTCGGGCTCTGACCCGTTTGCTTTTCAAATCTCTTTTTCTTGTAAAACCTTTTTAGGTGCCCAGCCACAAGGACACCAAGCTTAGGATTCTCATTCAGGTGACGAGCTGTAGCTGTTTGTGGAAGCTACAGGGATTTTCATGTTGACGCTTCTCTCATTTGGATTCCAGTCTCAGCATCTATCAGTTGTAGGGCATGTTGCCCAATTCTATTAGACATTTTTTTTTACGTTTCAGTTTTCAGACTCTAGCATGTATTGCTCAGTTCAGTTTTAGTTATTTATCCAGTTTACTTATCAGTTGTGGGATTTGTATTGAGGAGTTTTTCCTCCCGAGTTTATTTACATTTTGTGGTGGTTATTCGTTTTACTTCAGTATGGTGAATGGTGTTATTTAGTTATTCATTACTCTTGTTGCATGTTAATCAGATTTAATAAAAATTGGCACTTACTTTTTAAATACTAGGTGGTTAGTAATCTTTAAAATGTTTTCGTCAGTGATGCTATTAACTGAGCCAACTTGGCATTTTGAATTAATTTTATAAAGGAGTAGCTACCCGGTGTTTAATTAGTCGGGGTGTCACAGGTGGTATCCGAGCATCAGGTTCTAGTGTCCTTTAGGATCTGTACGGCTATTATGTTTCCGCTACGTTTTCTTTGATATAGAGCCCTATATTTTAGGACTGTTCTACTCTTATTGTGTATGCTTCGTTCTTCAGCTATTTTAAGTTTATAAACCGTGAACTTATAAACTTTGTTCTTATTTAAGATGCCTCCACGATGTGCACGACGAGTTCCCAGGAATGCAATGCCCGAACCCCAGCCCGCTCCAGTTCAGGGCATGTTGAACGCCACTGAGGTTGCAGCTATAGTAGCTCAAGCGGTGAATGCCGCGATTGCCGTTATTCAGCAGGCACCACCTCAGGCGCCGGTTGCCGCGCCAGCACAGGTTAATGCATTCCCGTCTTCTTGGGAGCGTGTACGTGACGCTTTTCAGAAAGCGCATCCGCCAGAGTTTGCAGGTAGCTCAGACGTAGTAGTCTCGAGCCAATGGAGGAAGGACATACAGAGGCATTTGAGGATGCATGAGTGCACAGATGTTCAGAAACAGGTGCTAGCTACCTTCAAGCTAGTGGGATCTGCACTACAGTGGTGGGAGTCCATTACGACCGTGGAGGAGAGGGATGCCCTCACCATTCAGGAGTTCTGGGTGCGGTTTGACCGCAAGTACTTTCCGTCCGCAGTTCATACAGAGATGAGGAGGAAGCTGATGAGTTTGAAGCAAGAGGGCAAGACAGTGGCCGAGTATGAGGCCGAGTTCACTAACCTGTTGAATATCGTTCCAGACGAGATTCCAACAGAGAAGAAGAAGATAGAGAAGTTCACGGATGGGTTGAATTGGAGGATCCGTCAGCATCTGCTAGGGAACCTATCGTTGGCCACGTATTCTGATGTGGTTAACGCTGCACTATTGCACTGCCAGGACCACCATTTTCATATGGCCGAGGGCAAGCGGTCGGGGGAGTCTAGCCATCAGGGCAGGACTGGAGGACACGGTGCCAGCGGGGCACAATCTGGTCAGGGGCAGAGACAGACTGAGCAGGGTACCCAGCAGGGGGATAATAAGAGGTTCCGGTCAGGGAACTACAGGCAGGGACAGGGAGGTTTCCGTCAGGGCCATCAGGGTCCAAACGGCCATCAGGGCCAACAGGGGCAGAACGGGAATCAGGGCCAGCAGGGCCAAGGCAGGAATGGTAACGGCCACCAGGGCCGGGGACAGCAGGGACAGAGGGGAGGGAACTTCCCAGGGAAATGCTTCGTCTGTGGCAAGATTGGCCACAAGCGACAGGATTGTCCTAATAGGGGCAGGGCCCCACAGCAGCAGCAGCAGGGTGCTCGCCAGGAGCCGCAGAGGCCTATATTTCCCGCCGCTCTTCCCGCACCGCCACAGATCATTCCAGCACCTCAGCAGGGGCAGCTACAGTATGGACGTGTCTACAACGTTCACCAGGCTGCAGTTCCACAGGCACCGCCCGCGATCGAGGGTACGTTTCCTATCCATGGCACTATGGGTCGGGTGTTATTTGATACGGGTGCTACACACTGTTTTATTGCTACACACTTCGCGAAAGCTTTAGGATTGTTAGCTACGGCAGAGAGCACAGTGACGTGTGTCGACTCACCATTAGGGAGTGGGTCACTTATTTTCTTTATATGCCGGGGAGTGGGAGTAGAGGTTGGTGGTTTGGTATTACCTGCGGACATGTTAGTGTTAGACATGCATGTTCACGATGTGATCATCGGTATGGATTGGCTCGTAGCATATAGGGCCATGATTGATTGCTTCAGCGGGAGCATTGTTTTTGCCATTCCGGGGTAGGAGATGTTTATAGTGGCGATGCCTCGCCCAGAGGGAGGATCGACCGCTCATCTGTACTACATAGAGGAGGATACCTCTAAGGAGGTTGTGATTCCTTTGGATTCGATCCCGGTTGTCAGGGAGTATTCCGATGTGTTTCAGGAGATACCAGGCTTACCACCCAGTCGAGAGATAGACTTCGTTATAGATTTGCTACCGGGTACGAGACCTATAGCACGTGCACCGTACCGTATGGCTCCAGCTGAGATGCGAGAGTTACGGGATCAGATAGAGCAGCTGTTAGGGCAGGGCTTTATTCGTAGGAGTACCTCACCTTGGGGCGCTCCAGTTTTGTTTGTTAAGAAGAGGGACGGTTCACTGAGGTTGTGTGTGGACTACCGAGAGTTGAATAAGGTCACGATACGGAATAAGTATCCGTTGCCTCGAATCGATGACTTATTCGACCAGTTGAGAGGAGATTCTTTCTTCTCGAAGATTGACTTGAGGTCGGGATACCATCAGTTGCGTATCAGGGAGGAGGATGTCTCGAAGACTGCGTTCTTGTCGAGATATGGTTCTTATGAGTTTCGGGTTATGCCTTTCGGTTTGACCAACGCTCCAGCTGTGTTTATGGACTTGATGAACAGAGTGTTCAGAGATTTTCTAGATCAGTTTGTCATTGTCTTCATTGATGACATTCTGGTTTACTCTCAGACAGAGGAGGAGCACGCCGGGCATTTGAGGCAGGTTTTGCAGACACTTCGTCAGAACGATCTGTATGCAAAATATGAGAAGTGCGGGCTTTGGCTGAAGGAGGTCCAGTTCTTGGGTCACATTATTTCCGACCAGGGAATATCTGTCGATCCGGGGAAGGTGTCAGCGGTGAGGGAGTGGGGACAGCCCACGACACCAACGGAGATTCGTAGTTTCTTGGGTCTAGCAGGATACTACAGGAGGTTTATTCGGGGTTTCTCGGAGATAGCAGGTCCTTTGACACATCTTACTCGTAAAGGTGTGCCGTTTATTTGGAGTGATGCCTGTCAGTTGGCAGTCGATGAATTGAAGGACAAGTTGACCTCAGAACCTGTGTTAGCATTGCCGAGACCGGGAGTTGAGTATTTGGTTTACACCGATGCGTCTTTGCAAGGGCTTGGAGGTGTTTTGCAGCAGGAGAGACAGGCCATAGCTTATGCTTCCCGTAAGCTTAAGCCTCATGAGAAGAATTACCCCACACATGATTTGGAGTTAGCAGCAGTGGTATTTGCCTTACGGATTTGGAGGCACTATCTTTTGGGGGAGAAGTTTCAGCTGTTCACAGACCACAAGTCCCTACAGTATCTGTTCACGCAGAAAGAGTTGAACATGCGGCAGCGTAGGTGGCTTGAGTTTGTGAAGGACTACCAATTCGACATCCAGTACCACCCGGGTAAGGCTAACGTGGTAGCAGACGCGTTGAGCCGCAGGCCAGCAGATGAGGTGGCAGAGGTGTGGAAAGCTAAGTGGAAGGAATTGGGACACCAGGATGCAGTGGCCCGATCTTTCATGTTTGTGATGACCGTTACACCGCAATTTGTCACGAAGGTAGTACGGGAACAGGCCGATGACTCATTCTGTCAGGAGCAGATAGTTCGATTACTTGCAGAGGGAGCCGAGTCCTATACCGTTAGCTCAGACGGGGGATTGCGCTTCAATGGGAGATTGGTAGTTCCGGAAGGGGAAGAATTGCGGCACGATGTGATGGAAGAGTCGCACGGCTCACGGTTCGCAGTACATCCCGGAGGAGACAAAATGTACCAAGACATGAGGCGGCAATATTGGTGGAGCGGTATGAAGAGAGATATCGCTGAGTTTGTCTCGAAATGCGCCACTTGTCATCTCGTAAAAGTGGATCATCAGAGACCAGCAGGTTTGCTACAGCCGTTGGAGGTTCCGGTGTGGATGTGGTCGAGCATATCCATGGATTTTATCACGGGGTTGCCTACGTCGCAGAGGGGTCACGACTCCGTTTGGGTAATTGTGGACAGGTTGTCCAAGGTCGCTCACTTCTTACCCGTAAGGACTGACTACACTACGGGACAGTATGCCCAGCTTTTCATTTCAGAGATTGTGAGACTTCACGGTGTGCCCCTGAATATCGTGTCTGACAGAGACAAGATATTTGTTTCGAGGTTTTGGGAGAGTTTCCAGGAGGCCATGGGCACAGAATTGCGGTTGAGTACGGCTTATCACCCGCAGACCGACGGGCAGACAGAGCGCACCAACCAGATGTTGGAGGACATGCTACGCATGTGCATTGTTGACTTCGGGGGTGGATGGGAGCAGTACCTTCCACTGGTGGAGTTTGCTTACAACAACTCCTATCAGTTCACGATTGGCATGGATCCGTTTGAGGCATTGTACGGCAGGCCTTGTCGTTCCCAGCATGTTGGTTGGAGGTGGGGGACAACAAACTACTTGGGCCAGAAGTGATCCAGGATACTTCGGCAAGGATTGAGTTGATTCGGAGTCGCATTCGGGTAGCTCAAGACAGGCAGAAGAGTTATGCTGATGCGAAGAGATTTTTCAGGGAGTTCCATGTGGGGGACCAGGTTTTGCTCAGGGTTTCTCCTATGAAGGGGATTATGCGTTTCGGGAAGAAGGGGAAGTTGGCACCGAGGTATGTGGGACCGTTTCCTATTATTGAGCGGATCGGACCGGTTGCGTATAGACTCGGGTTACCGGAGCATTTGCATCGGATTCACGATGTGTTCCATATTTCCTCGCTGAGGAAATACCTTAGAGATGATTTGGCTCATTCTCACATTGCTGTGGAGGACATCGATCTCCAGCCGGATAACTCTTACGAGGAGGGGCCAATTGCTATTTTGGACCGAAGCTAGAGGAAACTGCGGTCAAAGATAGTCCCGTTAGTACGTGTTCAGTGGCGACATCACAATGTCGAGGAGTCCACATGGGAGCGCGAGGATGAGATGCGCGAGCGTTATCCAGAACTGTTTTTAGCAGGTACTTTCTAGTTTCGAATTTCGGGACGAAATCCAGTTATTAGGGGGGAAGTATGTAATACCCCGTACCTTTGACTATAATTATTTTTGGGATTAATTAATTAATTAGCGTATTAATTGGAAATTAATCCGGGTTATAAATACTAATGTGATGCGAGTTGGTATTTGATTATGTGCATATATGATTATATATGGACTTGGTATTATAAAATTTGTCGTGAGATTTATATACGGCAATTTGGAAATTTTGTTGAGACGCGTGGGACCGCCGCGTCACGGTATATTATTTTGTTAATAAAAGTGAATTTAAAATCTATAATCCGTATGGTCGTTTTGAGTGCGCCAACGCGTCCGGAAGGGTCGAGATAGTCAGAAAACACTAGCCGGGGGTATAGTTTGGGTCCCGGGGTATTTTTAGGCCATACCGACAACTTAAAGGGTATTTTAGTAATTTGGTATTTTTGGGTAATTAAGAGTGACGAAAATTTGGTTAATTAAATCTGATGAGGATAAGACCCACTAAGCCCATAACCAACCTTTATTAACCAATAAGCTACGTAGGTTACCATTTAGCCTTCCAACTCTCCCAAAGGAAACCCTAGCCACCATAGCCACCATTGGAGAAGGAGCTTTGAGAAGGAGAGAGAGATAGAGGAAAATTCTGCAGAGATTCTTCACCAAATCAACACCAAATCCGAAATCAAACCAAGGCAAGTGGTTTAATTATGTTTAACTTCAGCAAATGTTCTTTCCATGTTAGCAAATTGAAGATTTATAATTGTTATTGGAAGATGAATGAAAACCCATGATTAATTGAACTTAGGTCTGAATTTTGAGGATAAATTGCAGGTAGAATAGTTGATGACGATTAATCTGATGTGAATACATGATTGGGTGAAAGAAAAACGAATTAAATTCGGGGATTTGATGATGATATTATGTTAGGGTTCATGTTCTTGAGAAAATCTGGAAAAACTAGGTTTTTATGAAGATTGATCCATATGTAACCTTTAGATGTTGAATTATTGATTTATGGACGTTAGTAATACTGTAGGATTGTTATATGGCATTACTACGACGTTATATCTGAGAATCATACGTTAGAAATTAGTTTTGGGATGGATTAAAATATGCAAAACGAAGCAGTCCGTAGCCATACCTGTTCGATCGATCGATCGACATTCATCAGTCGATCGATCGACTATATCGATCGCGCGACATTCATAGGTCGATCGATCGACCTTCCCAGAATGAGTGAAATATTCCTTAATTTGATTTTAATGGTGGAAACTCTCAGAGAATATGTTTGTAGACCTTATGAATACCCTCACCCTTGAGGAAGACCAGTAGGTGTGATTATTATAGTGGACTTTAATTAGAATACAATTCGAAGAATTATTCTAGATTATTGAAATTTGTTAAGCGAGATAACGTTTGGGTTAATAGTGTAGGATTGAGTAATTTAATGAAATAAGGTTTAGGGCAGAAGTAAAGACCTTAAGAATAAAGATGTTATATTTGGGAATAATCGGAACTTAATAGTCTATTTAAGATAGATTTTAAGGATAAGGGATTACGGCGTGAGACGTGTCGGCAATTTAACCTTATATTAACGGGAGACTTGAAATATATAAGTTTGGTATAATGGTATAATGATGTAGAAAATACCTTATTAAAATGGTGATATCTAAGATGTGTGAATGCTTAGTATATAGTTTATGTGTATAACATACCCACCATACTTGCTATCACGGGGGAGGTTACGTTCGCTTAGGAACCTCTAATCCTTGTGTGCCTACGGGGGGGATATAGACTGGTACCTTGATGAACATAGGTCATTGAAAGACTTATTGTGATATTAATAAGTCCGCTGATCATGGGAGCGTAGGTATGTGCGTGACCCATGTGATGGTGACTGTGTTCGCCTCCATTATTTGTGATGTTGTTATCGGTAAACTATTCCTGAGAGATTCGGAATATGTAATCCTTATGTACGTGATGTACCGGGATGGATAGCAGAGTATGTGTGCGCCGCAGCTTAGTTCTCGGGGTGCTTGTGTCGTATATTTATGATGTGAATAATATACATTATATTAATGGGAATCCTCATGTTATTATTGTAAATATATTACGGTGTTGTTTCGAGTTATCTAAAGAGTTAACTAATAGTGATATATGTAGCACTTATTGAGTATCTGAATTACATTAAACCTCTATTTAATTACGAGCATTGTTATTATAAATGAACCGAGTAAAATGGATAGAACCTTTGGCAGTCTAGCTAGTTATGTTGTCACTTAGCTAGTAATATGGGTAGTTATAGATGGGTATTTGCGTTAGGAGTGCACAGTTAGACGAGAGGTGAGAATATAATGTGAGTGCACGTCCTAACATGTACTTTGCATTTAATGTTTTAAATGTTTTTAAAGCACTTGCAGGTTTTTAAAATATAACACATTCGGGCTCTGACCCGTTTGCTTTTCAAATCTCTTTTTTCTTGTAAAACCTTTTTAGGTGCCCAGCCACAAGGACACCAAGCTTAGGATTCTCATTCAGGTGACGAGCTGTAGCTGTTTGTGGAAGCTACAGGGATTTTCATGTAGACGCTTCTCTCATTTGGATTCCAGTCTCAGCCTCTATCAGTTGTAGGGCATGTTGCCCAATTCTATTAGACATTTTTTTTTACGTTTCAGTTTTCAGACTCTAGCATGTATTGCTCAGTTTAGTTTTAGTTATTTATCCAGTTTACTTATCAGTTGTGGGATTTGTATTGAGGAGTTTTTCCTCCCGAGTTTATTTACATTTTGTGATGGTTATTCGTTTTACTTCAGTATGGTGAATGGTGTTATTTAGTTATTCATTACTCTTGTTGCATGTTAATCAGATTTAATAAAATTTGGCACTTACTTTTTAAATACTAGGTGGTTAGTAATCTTTAAAATGTTTTCATCAGTGATGCTATTAACTGAGCCAACTTGGCATTTTGAATTAATTTTATAAAGGAGTAGCTACCCGGTGTTTAATTAGTCGGGGTGTCACAGGTATTTCCAATGAAATTGGAATTCTCAAAAAATCAAAAGGTGAGGTTTCCTCTTAAGAAAGGAGAGGTTAAAATTGAGAGTATTCAGTCTTTAGCGCATTCAAAGTGGGGGAGGAAAATTCAAGAAAATATCTAAATTTATTGAATCATAAGTTCACAAGTGGTGAAAGAAATAGTAGAAAAAAGGTGGAGATCGGGTAGGGAAAAGGTAAATATAGAGAATTGCTAGACAATTTGTAAAACATGATATGATTAAAAGTTAATTGTATTAATTGATATGATTAACTATTAATCGTATAAACAATTGATCCAGCTAATAAGAAAATCTCCTTATTGTTTTATTTGTATGTCATGTCGCATTAGTAAAGTTATGATAAGAGAAAGGCAAAACAAGAAAGCATAAGGAATTAGTAATATAGGTTGAGTTGATCGACTTACTAACCTTCAGGAAATAAAGTAACCTTTGAAAATGACCTCACTGGGGTATGTTATTCATTCCTTATGCTTTCTTCTCTTGCTTCTCGCATCCATCCTTAATGTCTCTCCTAATGTCAATTAGTATATTTTGTGAATATTTATGGCTTTGCCACTGGTGGCATAGTTTAATAACGAAACTAAACTGGTGCAAAAGTCAAAATACCCCTCCAGTGAATGAAAGAACATGAGAAAAGTCTAAAGGAAGGAAGAAAAGTGGGTAAAGTCTAACGAAAACTAAAATCTTGGTAATGTCAAAATTTCCATTACATTTAATTTATGTTTCTCTAATTCTTCTTCTGTAACTGTAGGTAAGCTGAACCTCAAGGTGTATATATATATGTAATATATTTTTATTTTATTTTATAATTAATCTAACTTTGTCTCCTGTAACACCACTCCTACGTTCATTTTCTACATCAAATCTTCTGAATTTTTTTGAAATAAATGAAACCCTAATGGTGTTATGTTTAGATTGAAAATTGAGTAAGTGTATGCAACATGAGGCTATTTACCTCATGTGGCACGGACATGACCAATTTTCGATACAAAATATAGCACCATTTACTATTGGGGTAGTTTGATTTGTTTAAAAAAATTGATGGGTTTAGTGTAAAAATGAAGCTAATGATGGTAAAGCAAAATTTGAAGAAATGTTTTAGGGGTTAAAGTGAAATTATGACTTTATTTTATCTCACTTAAACAATAAATTGAGTTGTATAATGTGCACTTCCAATGATAGAGTTAACAAACTCATTTAGAGTTTTTAACATGTAACCTCTCACGTGTGAGTGGCCACAAAAATGTAGATTATTTCTTACTAAGGAGGATATGAATAGGTGTTATAAGTGCAATCTTAGACGTTCATGAGGGATAAATCAATAAAGTTTCCTCATATAATAAACATTTATATGTTTGAACATGGAATTATAATATATGTCAATGTATATTCTAGTTTTAACGTATTTATAAAAATACTTGAACGGTGATTTTTGAACTTGGAAATTTAGTTATCTTTTATCGTTAAATTGTACCATATTTTCTTTAGATCCCATAAAGATTCTCTTAGGGTGTGGCTTTCTATTATATTCCAAGAAAAATTAAAAAGATTATTTGGTTTCCAAAAAGTAGATGATATGGAATATGACGATTTTTGAACAAGAAGTCATAGCCCCCCTTATCTTTTGGTTTAACATCCAAACAATAAGTATAATATACAATGCACAAAAATTTATCACACAATAATGCGCATACAATTTCTTAATTTTTTATTGTGACATATTTTTCAATTTGTCTCATAAAACCATTGAGAACTACATTTAGTTTTGAAAAAAGATTTTTACTGATTGGTCATGTAATAAATTCAAAACACCATTCTTGATTTTTTTTAAATCACAATAAGTAATAGACATGTCCTACACATTCAACTTAAGTGTTAAACTACCACTACTGAATAGATCATAAAAGAAGATACACTTTGATTATTTTAACTATAACACCTCGACCTAGATTACTAGGTCACCTGTGGTTTAACCGGAGCTGGTTTGAGTGCGCTCGTGTGAAATGATGTGAAATCGTCATATATAATGTTTCGAGTCTTTTTACTTAATTAATGTTCCAATATTTAGCATGCAATTCCTTTCTCTAGCAATATATTATAATGTATCGAATGAAAATCCCATTAGAGTGTCTCCAAGGTCCAAGTAATTTGAGCTACTAACGTAAGAGGGTAAGGAACTTTTACCTATAAAATTATCTCAAGTACAAAACCACACTTCCCGTGCCTTAAAAAATAAAGGGTGTGAGCCAAAACCAAGTGAGGTTCTCAACAAAATATAATATAGAAACAAACGGCAAAAAAAACGGATGCTAACATAACGATAACTACTATGCTCATGCAATATATATATATATATATATAACACCATATGTGCAAAGACTTGATTTTATATAAATATTTTTGCTTGTCCCGCTTAAATTACATTAACCCCTATTATACTCGTTCCATTAACATCCACCCATCATATCCTAATACCATTAACCGAACCCCGTTAATTGAAGAAAATTCATAATTTACAAACTCTTGGGATATGATTTTTAATTTATATAAATCACCAAATTATATAATTATTATTTACACACACACAACAGTGTTTTGGGAAAAATATCCATACTTCCGAACCTCATTACCCTTAGGGTATACATTTAAGAGAACATTAGCGTGTACACTTATGTTGGTACGACTTTTGGTCACTATTTTTCTCATACATTACCATTTATTTGATATTTTTTATTAACCCTTTGCATGAGCTTTTAAAATTTACATTAAACTCTATTAAACAAGTTTTTTTGTTTAGTCCTTGCCACACCATTTGCATATGTTACAAACATCTTTACTTTTGTAAAGTATTCTTCCACTTTAATGTTTAAGGACTATTTTCATTACTTAGTGTTGATTTAATTTCTTGTATAACAAGTCCCCTTAAAAAAAATTACTTCATTTTGATATCGTCTTTCAATTTAAAATCACATTAGTTTGTTTAACATTTTCTTGAAATTTCTAAAACAATAATTTCATATTAAACATTATATTGATGTATTACTAGTTTGACAAAAAATTACAAAATCTACTTTTGCGATTCTTTTGCACATAAAATTATAGTTTTGGTGTCATTAAACCCTTAAATGTACCCACGAATTTCATCAACATGAGGTAACACCAAATTTATAGAATAATATTATTTAAGGGTGATTTCATTACAAAACGACACGCTTTTGGTTCCAATTTTAATTTTATCTTCGAAAACCACATGAAATTCCTCATTTTTAAAATATTCTTTGATTTGTTAAAAAAGCCAACTTACTTATTACATTTTGGATACAAGCCAAATGTTTATCAACATTAGATTCCAATTTGCAAAGTCATTAATTTTACTCATTTCTTTGAGTTCTACTCTTTCTTATGCACAAATCCCAACATCAATCATGCCAACTTTTACTCATCAAACCATGTTTCTTAACCATTCTTAACATAAAGTAGCAGAATTTTTGTTTCTAGTACTTTTGGACATTATTTAATATGACATGTAAAGAATAAGCCATATAGCTATACACTAATTAAAAGTGGATAATTATTTCTAACACCCCCAATCCCCGAATGGAATTCGAAATGTTGACTACAAAATTTATATAAACTCGAAGCATATCCCTATGTCATATATTATTCCATAACCATTGTCTATCTCTTCAGACTATTTAATAATCCTCGTTGTCTACCTCATTAGACTATAAGTTTGATTCTCTTAGATTACCAAATTACTAATCTCATTAATAATCGGCTACCCCATTATTCATTCCCCTTAATTATTGTCTACTTTCTTAGACTACTCAATTATTATTCTCATTAATAATTATCTACCACATTAATAATTAGGACTCATCTTCGTCCTTAATTATTCATATCATTATATTAATCCGATTTGGTTATCAGTAAGCATTGTCAACATCTATAGATTAAAAGGGATCATTCCCTAATAAGGCACACCATAATGTGTATATATAGGATTGTGCTATATATTAGTGTCTCTTTCGTACTTTATCGGCAAGTTGGGAGGAATCCCTAATCCTAAGCCGAAATCACAAAACATAAATAAGTTGGGGACTGTCCCTATGCAGGTTATTTGTTCACGACCCATACCCAGTAGTGACACAGGTCAGCGTGAACACCTACCTCCTCATAGATGATGCCTCCACGTAGTACCTATATGACTTACATAATCGTCACACCCACCGGTGTTGACGTGTGGTTCCCGATCCAAACGCACGAATCCCCAAGACAATAAGACAATCCATGAACATAGGTATGTTCACACAAAATAATATGATTCATATTATCATCTAATATGTATAAGCAGTTACTCTATAACTACATTAACCCAAAGAATATCAATCCATATAAAATGTAGCCTTCCTGGCTTAACTATAACATTTTATTCAATTATTCCATAACTAATTTTAAGTCGTTATACTATGACTACTTTCCCGATTAAATATTAGGTCTCATGCAATTCGTTTTGGACTTAAATCCAATTTCCTTCATCATTTAATTCGCTTTAAATGTACATAGGTACAGTTATTCCCAACTAACCCTTCCAAAACACTATAGGTATAGTTATTCTCAAACTAACCTAACAAACACAATTGTAGGTATAGTTATTCCTAAACTACACTTACTAATACATTTAATGATCTTAGTGTGTTGTCCTCTTCACTTAGACTTAAATCATTCCATATTATTGATAATTGTTTGGTTCTTGTTACCTTTTCAATATGGTTATATGTACATATATAAGGAGTCAACTAACGTGAATAAGGATTATATTTACATATATAATAAGTCCTCTAATATAAATAAGTAGTCTCACCCAACCAACTATCGCAACTGTTGTTAACCATTTAGTCTTAGACCAATAGTCTTAGGATACAAGTACATTTAGTATTACTACACGATAAAGATTTGAGGCAGTTACCCACTAATTATATTCTCAAGGGTTCGACTTATCTCCAATAAGTATTCCTCCTTATTTCAAATCATCCCGGATAATCATAATCATACCATCGTATTTTTTAGGGTTTTCTCCTCTATGTGACCCTACAAAAATTCACAAATCATCTAGGCATATCCTTGCCTTTTGATATTTTATTCCGTGTTACGTTATTCAAGAGTTCTGCATAAATCATTTCCTTTATATAGTTACATGTATTTTAAGTCATCATGCATGCAACACCATAACATCAACTCATAATGGTTTAATAATGTATATAACTTCATAACATTATCATTCATATATTGGAATAAGTCTTTGTACCTCACTTCGACAAATAAGGTGTCAGACACCCTTTCGTAGAAAATCATAACTAAATAAAGAAACATACGTAAAATACGTGGTCAGCGCCCATGCGAACGGAATGAAAAACTCTATAAGAAGGTCCCCCGAACCGATTTGCTATAGGGGCCGAACCGGTTTGCACATACCAGTTTTTCCTAGGTCTATTGTTTTCTCATGACGAGATTCTTCAACCAAAAACTTCTCAAACCAAAGATCCTCATAATAAATCAACAATTTAAAATGTGATATGGATGAAATCTCTAAAAGTTCATAGGGTCATTCTAAACATGTTTAAACATCATATTACTTCCAAGATTTATATCAAATCATCTAGATCTTTCAAGAACCTATGAACATGAAAATTCTAGATTTCATCTTACCCTACTCCAATGGTGTTCTAGATTAGTTTAAGTTTTCTACAATATATATTCTACTATTAATCTTCCATTTAAAGAACATGAATACATACTTGATACAACGGGTTACGAATCTAAACATGGGTTATACAATTATCATTAATTTCTACACAATTCCAAAGGTCTCTAAATATTCAGTTCTTACACATGATTAAACCTTATTCTAACCATGGTATCAACATTAATATAAGATTAGGACAACTTAGATAAGAATGGCAAGAGAATACTTTTCCTGAAATTCGTAGAGGAACCTTTCTTCCTCCTCCTATGGTGGTCCTTCCCCTTCCTCTTGGGTGGTTGTGGGTAGGGTTCTTGGATGTAACTCCTAATGGTTGGTGTGACTCTCATTAAGTAAGGTTAGTCTTCAATTCTCGAGTTGGTCTCTAATTCCCGTAATACCTCTCAAGGTGTGTCCCGAATATTTTTATCCAAAAATATATTTTAATTGTGATGTCACACATGTAATTAATTTTTACTCAATATAAAATTCCTTTTTAGATTTATCCCAAATCATTAAAATTCAACTTTAAAATTTATAAATAGCACCGAGTCCAATTACTCAGACCTTTATTAATTAATTTCAATGAATTAAATTAATCCTTGTTAGATCTTACTTTACTCCAAAAATACGTGGTATTACATTCTCCCCCTTGTAACGAAATTGCATCCTCAGAATTCAAAGTAGCATAAAGTCAAATTTTATTTTCACTATTACCTTATGTTTATACCCAACTAGTCCACACTCATATCCCATGAGGTAAATGAAAAGGCTCATCCATGCCTATAATATTATCACTAAGGTGCCTGTATATTCCACCTTATATGTACACACATATCATTAACAAAGATGAATGACACATATACATCTAACATGTACCGTTAATACCAAGCATATTATACCAGCACATACGTGCATGTAAAAAGAAATAACCATCTTAGTAATTGACTTCCTTCAACTCCTGACTTTTGCCAATTTCGTGCGTGGTACGTCTCTCAAGGGAAATCCAAACAAGGAACCCTCCCGATACACTACTACACAGCTTAATCAGTTATTAAGATCCATCAACCGAAGACAAAAAGAAATAACAATAACCATTTACGCTAATCATATAAATTTCAATATTTGCTATTTTTCAAACCGACCACTTAACTTGTTATAAGAGTTATACCAAACTTCTTTAGAGTCAATCGACCCTACCATGCCCGATTTCTCAATTACCAAAATATAGGTAGGACATTATTCTCCCCTATTTAATCTCTAGAGCCCTTAGTCATTTCTAAGTCTCCAAAGAAATATCCATTCTAATCAGGTATACCATTACCACCTTAATGACAACGTCACTGTACCAACATTACACACGATCATATTTAATCTCAATAATTGATGCTATCTCTAGCCTTACTTCTACTTTGTTGAATATACTCATTGAGGCATTACATTCCAAAATCATGCCATCACATCATCTCGTAAACGATTTTCCCCCAAATAAAAGACCCTTTCTCCCACCGGAGCATGGCCCGATTTATCCGAAAATTTTGAGTTTATTCACATGCATCTACCTCCTGGAGTTATTCAATTTTCCTTTAAATCACACTCACAAGTTTTTTCCCAAAGCATTCTCAACATCTAAAGGTTCTTACATGACTTAATTTCCCACTTAAATTTATTATTTCAAAACTAGGCTCACCCATAAAATTTCTCAAAATAATCCTCACGACTAGGATGAACACCAATTCCTAATCAATAATGTCCTTTAGACATGACCACAACTAATAGAAGTCCACATAATATTAATTTATTCCATGGAACTATAAATCCATTCCCGAGAAAAATATCATATTCCAACATAGCAATCAAATAGGCCAAAAATAACATAATCTTACCAAATACAAAGTCTATCCTTTCGAATGTATTAACAAAATCCAAGTGAACACTAAGTACCAATATCAAACAAAACATATCCCATATACTCCAAAGTAGAAACACACCTTATTTACCATTGATGTTATCATTAGTCTATTTCTCCACTATAAATTTCATCTATGACCTGATGCCCATCTCACTGTGGGTCCTGGTCTAAACGAACTAACCTCTACTAGTGCATTATTGGACATGACAACATCCTCAAATTCTCTAAATGTCTTCCTTTAAATTACTAGGCACCAAATTATCTGAACTCCCCAAAATTCTACCAAATGATCGACCCACACCAAGTTCTCTATTGCCCTCACTCCAAAACCACTTCCCAAATGTGTAGTAAAGATTCGTAAATAATACAATGATTCCTAATAATAGGGATCTTCATCATAGGACGCAACGCAGCATGTAACGAGCTCAAACATAGATCCTAAGGACACTAGAACCGTTCCCCGATACCAATTGTAGCAACACCCCATTTTCTCACATAAAGGTTGTCCAGGCTCAATACGCCGAATATGGGGCTTATCAATAATTTATACCATTCTCAGCACTGAAGAAATAAAAAGTTTATGTATTTTAATTATATCTAAATCCACAATGAATAAAAACATATGAAGATATTTCATTTAACACATGAATAATAAGAACTGATTCATCATACAATGTCCACAATGTAAATATGAGTACAACTGATATAAATAAATTCTTTGGATTATGCCCCTATAAATCCCATTGTAAATTAAATGATAAAATACTGAAGTACAACCTACGCTAGAATCAATTAATCAAAATCCACTACATCTAGTGCTACTGTAAGTATGATCCATCGTCAAACCTACTATCCTTGTAATTAAGAATACGTTGGGGTTAAAACATTTATAATTTGGGTTAGAGCCCTAGAGTTACAAGGATTCTTCACTAGTAAATATGCAAATTGTTAGAAACTTATACTTCACGTATCCCAATTGACGCTCACATGTAACGAGTATCTCACCTCTCATCTATAAGATGTACTTCTTGTATCCTCGAACAAAATGCAAATTTTAACATCCATTACTTAATCTGACATGTACAGAATAAGCCATCTAGCTATGCATTAACTAAAAGTGGGTACTTATGTCTAACACCCCCAAACCCTAAATGGAATTCAAAATGTTGACTACATAATTTATATAAACTCGTAGCATATCTATATGTCATATAATATTCCATAACCCTTGTTTATCTCTTCAAACAATTTAATAATTTAATTCATACTCCGCATCGTCTACCCCATTAGACTATAAATTTTAATATCTTAGATTGTCAAATTATTATTCTCATTAATAATTGGCTACCCCATTATTCATTATCTTTAATTATTGTCCACTTTATTAGACTACTCAATTATTATTTTCATTAATTATTTCTATCAACTCATCTTCGTCCTTAATTATCCACATTATTATATTGACCCGACTTGGCTATCAGTAAGCATTGTCTACATCTATAGATCAAGAGGGCACATTACCATAGAAGGCTCACCACAATGAGTAAATAAATAAATAAATAAATATATATATGTATGTGTATATATATATATATATGTATATGACACACAATGGCATCTACCATTAGTGTCTCGTTCGTACTCTATCGGCAGGTCCGGAGGAATCCCTTATCCTAAGGGTCATTACAAAACACACATTAGTTAGGGGCGGTTCCTCCGTAAGATATTGGTTAACGGCCCAAACCCAGTATTGTCATAGGCTGGGTCAGCATCAACACCTACCTCCTTGTAGATGGCGCCTCTACATAGTACCTATATGACCTACAGAATCGCCAAGCCCACTCGTGCCGGTGTTTGGTGCCCGATCCGAACGCACAAACCCACAAGCTGATAGGAATGTCCACGAATATTGGAATGTCCACAAAAAATAATATGTTACATATTATCATCCGATATGTATAATCAGTTACTCTATAACTACTTTAACCCAAGTAAATCTTAATCAATATAAAATGTAGCCTTCCTAGCTTAACTATATCATTTTGGACAATTATTCCTTATTAGTAAATTCATTATGATACGACTACATTTTGCTGATAAAATATTATGTCTCATGTAATTCTTTTTGGACTTAAATCACATTTTCTTAATCATTTTTTTAAAAATACATATAGGTAAAATAATTCCCAATTAACCCTTCCAAAACATTATAGGTATAGTTATTCTTAAACTAACCAAACCAACACAATTGTAGGTATAGTTATTCCCAAACAACCCTTACTAATACATTTAATGATCTTATATGTTGTCCTCTTGACTTAGACTTAAATCATTCCAAATTATTGATAATTGTTCGCTCTTTCTTACCTTTTAAATAAGTTTTATATGTACATATATAAGTACTCAACTAACGTAAATAAGGCCTATATGTAAATAAATAAGAAATCTTCTAATATAAATAAGTATTCTCACCCAACCTACTATCACAATCGTTGTTAACCATTTAATCTTATCCCACTAGGCTTAGGATACATTTAAATTTTGTATTCCTACACGATAAAGATTTGAGGGAGTTACCTACTAATTGTATTATCAAGGGTTCGACTTATCTCCATTAAGTATTTCTCTTTATTTAAAATAACTCCGGATAACCATATCAATACCATTGTATCTTTTAGGGTCTTATCCTTTATATGCCCCTACAAAAATTACCAAATCATCTAGGCATATCCTTGCCATATGATATTTTATTATGTATTACGTAATTCAATAGTTCTACATAAATAATTTAATTTATATAGTTACTTCTATTTTAAGTCATCACGCATGCACCACCATAACATCAAGTAATCCCGATTTAATGTTGTATATAACTTCAAAACATTATCATTAATATCTTGGAATAAGTCTCTATACCTCAATTGGACAAAAATGGTGTCGCACATCCTACCGTAGAAAATACATAACTAATTCAAAAAATATTAGAAAAATACACGATCAGCGCCCACGCAATCGTAGAGAAAAACTCTACAACCAGGTCCGACGATCCTGTTCACTATTGGGGCCTAACCGGTTTGCACATAACTAATTTACACAGGTCTATTGTTTTCTCATGACTGGATTCTTCAACCAAAAACTTCTCAAACCAAAGATCCACATAATAAATCAACAACTTAAAACGTGATATGTCTGAAGTCTCTAAAAGGTCGTAGGGTGATTTTAAACATGTTTAAAAATTTATATCAAAACATCAAGATATTTCAAGAACCTATGAACATGAAAATTGTAGATTTTATCTTACCCAACTCCAATGGTGTTCCAGATTAGTTTAAGTGTTCTACTACATATCTTCTATAATTAATATTCTATTTCAACCACATGAATACATAGTTGATACAAGGGGTTACAGATCTAAACATGGGTTACACAATTATCATCAATTTCTACAAAATTCAAAAGGTCTCTAAATATGCAGTCCCAACACATGATTAAACCTTATTCTAAGTATCGTATCAACATTAATATAAGATTAGTTCAGTTTGGATAAGAACGGAAAGGGAATCCTTTCCTAAAATATGTAGAGGAGCCTTTCTTCCTCCTCCTTTGGTTGTCCTTCCTCTTCCTCCTGGGTGGTTGTTGCTAGGGTTTTTGGATGTAACTCCTAATGGGTGGTTTAACTCTAATTAAATAAGGTTAGTCTTCAATTTCTGAGTTTGGCTTTAATTCGCAAGTTTGGACCCTCAAATGATCCCAAATATATAATATAATTCTCCTGATAACTACCCAACTCATATATATACCTCGGGACCATTCCTAACGGTATAAAATACCCAAACGAGCCCGTAATACCTCTCAAAGTGTGCCCCGGATATTTTCATCCAAAAATATATTTTAATTATGATGTTACACATGTAATTAGTTTTTAATCAATATAAAATTCCTTATTAGATTTATCCCGAATCATTAAAGTTGAACTCTGAAATTTATAAATAACACCGAGCCCAATTACACACAACCTTGATTAATTAATATCACCGAATTAAATTAATCCTTATTAGATTTTAGTTTACTCCAAAAATACGGGTCTTACACTAGTTCTCATGACTCCCTTTGTAAACCATATCCCGTCGATTAGAAAATAACAACCCTTAGACGTTAGATTATAAATTATACATGTAAATATTCAACAACCTATGTGACTAAACGCGCACACACGACACCCGTGCAACCTCGAAAAGATTATCATATGGAAGGTGCACTAGTGATCGTGATCTATCAGCCATTCTTGAGCTAACCCATATCAACATTAAGACAAACCATACCACATTCCAAAAAATTACGCTTCAATGAATCCCACTTTCGGGATTTAAAAAAATGACAAAATGTAACGAGAAAATACTCATCCCACCTCGAGAGTAGGGAAACCCCACATTAACATCGAACCTTCTTTCATTAGTTGTAGACCCATCCTAATGTGGTTGAATCTTAAAACATACCTTTATATACTTTATAAGTCCCTAGCGTATCCATACACATTTTAACATGGTTGTTCATCCTCCGATGATTTAAACTATGAATTGTGATCCTCGTGCGAAGAACGTGATCATACCACTAATGGGAAGTCGCAATGCTAGACTGCCCTCCTTAGAAAAAAACATGTTCTCATCCTGATGGACACTAAGTATAGTTAATTAATAGACAAATGTTGACAATCTACTCAAATGTGGGACCAAAAATCTTCCTTTGGTCGATATAGCACCATATGGTTCAACGCATTCTTTGACAATAAAAATAATTAATTGACACACCAAAAACCCTAAAAACCTCAAATCTTGAGAAGATGGTGTCCAAAACCCTCACCTAATATGATGATCTTCATCACAATTCCTACATTTCATAACTTGTAATTTATTGATTAATCCACCTTACTCTAATTTTTCTCTGACCAAATGACTCGACGTGGGCACCTTAAAAATGGCAATGCTGGATTACGTATACTCTATTTACGCATTCCCAAATTTCTACAAATCATGTGAAAGAATTCACTCATTGCTTTTTTCAAAATCTATCGAAAGTTTGTTAAAACACATACCCAAAGAGAAAATTCATACCTACCACCCATCCTTTGTGCTACCGTAAGATACTAATGCAGCACTACCAAACTTCAATTCTCTAATTACTCATAGAGTTCATCAAAATTACCTACCAGCTTACCTTCCATACTAATTGTGTCGATCCTTGTACTAAACCTAAGGTATCGCCAACATATTTTGTAACTCAATATCTTTAAACATGACAACTCTATAAGAACATTAGGTTGCCTTCGTGAATTTTGAAATTTGACAAGATCGTATAACCTACCATTTTCTCATTAATCTATAAGCTACGATTGTATCATCCTGGTGATATCACTTCCATCATATAGTAATTCTTTTCAACACAATACGTTCCTCATTTCTAAGGCGGCGAAGCCTAATGAATTCTTAACCTACTAGTAAGTCATAGACGCTAAAGTCATTTTATGCGTAGTAGGTCGTTGCAATATTACCCATCTACTTGACCAGTCAGTGTCTTTTATTTATTCCCTAAATAAAATGACCACTTTCATGCAGGGCCACCTCAGTTGTACACGAGGCTTGCCTTAATACTCATTTATTATAATGGACACAAAGTCACTCAAAAGACACAATGACATGAGCCTATTGATACTAAGACACGTGTAATACCCCGCACTTTTATCAATATTTAAATTACAGTTTTATAGATATTTAAATTACATAAGTGAGTGTAATTTGGAAATTTGAGGAATTATCTTGAATAATAATATTTTAAATGGAAAATGCTTATTGAGATGTGTTGGCTTTAATTACTGAATTGTAGTTAAGTAACTCGGATGGAGATTTCGAGTGTGTAGTTGGTTTCAGAATGGCAGAGATAGTTAGAATAGAGTATCCGGGAGTAGTGTTTGGGTTTCGAAAATTTTTGGACCAGCAGGGACTCATAATTGAGTAAATGAGTCATTTTTGGGTTTATAAGGGATGAACCCTTATTTCTCTCTATATAAGGCATGCGGGAGTGAAAGAAAAGAAAGAGGATAAGAGATAAAGGAAGAGAGCGAGGAAAAAAAGGGTATTTCCGGCCAAACTCTGCGGGATTCGACTCGAGGTCATCGGATTTTATCCACGAGGCAAGTGTTCACTTGATTTATTTCTATTAAGCATAAATCGCATATTATAGTTGGTAGTGATAAACTATAAATATTTGTGGGTTGGGTTTTTATGAATCAAATGGGTGTTTCGAAAGATTAAGCGGATAAAACTCGAATAATATCGATTTTGAGAAATTTAGGAATTATTTCAAATTAGTTGTTGGTTATGGGTTCTAGGATGATTAGAAACCTTTTTAGTGTGTATATATAGTTGGTTGTGATTAAATAAGGTTGGGAGAAGAAATAAAAATCTTGGAGGTGTATTAACGGAGGTTTAGGATTTTTGGAGAAGAAGGTGAATAGTGACACAACGTCATTTCTGAATCGATTCGGCTAGGAAGAGAATCGATTCGGCTCTTGGTCAAAAAATAAAATTTCTATATCTTTTCGATACGGTCGTGTGGGTACCAACTGCGTATTTTTCTGATTTTTTTTGCATTAGTAATCATTTTTCTATGGAGGGTGTTCGTGGTCAAAATTGTTAATCACAAATCCATCCAGACATTGGGAGAAAAATAATTGATGTGTTAGTTATAAATCAGTGTTAGGATGATTATAGTGGTGTTGGTTGAGGTTAGAAACCATAAAATGGATAATGGGTTGACACTTGGGTATTTTAGAGAAAATGAAATCGCCCAAATAGTGCCCTCCGAACAAGGCGAATCGATTCGGGTTTAGACCGAATAGATTCGCTTAAGGGGATCTGTAAGGCTGTCTCAGGCTGAATCGATTCGAATTGAGACTGGATAGATTTGGTTTTGAGTACCTACTTGCATAATACTTTCTGAATCGATTCAGATGGAAATCGGATCGATTCCCTAGCCCAAATCGATTCGCATTTGGGGTGAATCGATTCGCCTTTGTTGAATTTGGAAGCTTTCCTTCTTTCAATTTAGCGGGAGTTAAATTTAAATTGGACATTATTATGGGGGATTCTAGTTACGATATCAGGACTTATAGAGGACGGTGTTGAGGGTGAGTGAACGTTGGAATGAAAGAGATAACCCTGGATTGGTTTAGGGTACAATCCGGGGTATGGACATAGTGAAGGTTCGGGTCGAACAACATTCGAGAGAGGTCTTCGGCAAGTGTGTATATAAAATACTTATGGCTTTAGTGTTTTAAGTATGTGAATGCTTATATACTATTATGAATGGGAACATTTGGTGTTATTGGCTATAGCTATATGAGATTGGTAATTGTAGCCATATATGTATATTTGAGAAGTGACGTAGATTATATATATAATGGGATTACATTATATATAATATTATACATATATATATATATATATGTGTGTGTGTGTGTGTGTGTGTGTGTGTGTGTGTGTGTGTGTGTGTGTGTGGTATATTTGTATCTTAAAGGCTGGTTCCACGCTCTTTCCTTTGGCGTAGGATTGGAATAGCCAGATTATATATTTTCTCTAGTGCAATCTAGGGAGGTTGCGCGATTTGGGTGAATCCTGTAACACCCTGCCTAAAATAATAACGGGTGGCCAGCCCTATACTATATTAAATCAGGAGTTTCAGATGGTCCATTCTCAACATCAACTGTCGGTACTATATAATATAGGATTCACTACCCGATATCATATAAGCGAGATGTTAAAATTTAATAAAATATGCAACAGACAACAAACCAACACTATAACACTACTAATAAAGGAAAGAAAAATGCATGAAAGAACTAAGATAAATGAAGTGCTAGAATAAAACAAAATAAATAACTATAACAGAATCTAATTCATAAAGTAGACCCGAATAAGTTGTCGGGTCACAGCCAATACAATGGCTGGAATGGAATAAATATAAGCATGTATATAAATATCCCTTGGGTACAAACCCGATATACACCATGAATCCTACCTAGATTTTTTCAAGGAGGAAGTGACTACATTCTACATCCCGCAACAGTCCGCACCTGTCACGGCTCCCAAGACTCTGGATAGAATGTCATCCGGCATCCATGCGGTAGGACACCAGTATATATATATATATATATATATATATATATATATATATATATATATATATATATATATATATATATATACAGGCAGGAGAGAAAAGTAAACGGGTCAGAGCCCGAATTGTGAAAATATTTAGCAAGTGTGTTAACCGTGCATAATAAATATCGGTGCACTTATTTCATAATTAAAGTGGAATCGCACTCTCGTGGAAATCCAACTCACCTCCCATCTAAAGGCGCGAACCTATTCGCGTCTTCAAATTTTAGTTAAATTACCCCCATTTATTAGGACAACCTAACTTATCATAGGTCCTAGCCTATACCCACGAGAATTGCCTTCCTATCATAACCCAAGAATCCACCCCTTTTCTAAACACAGTTAAGTATTTATTTTCAAACATATATGCCTTATTAGGCTTAGTGGATTCCGGTTTATACTTTAACCATTTATAATTTAATAAGTTACCCAATATGCATTTGGGTTGAAACATATGATTAAATTTCTAATTAATAAGCATGCAAAATTATTATTGACACAACTTCCCTCCAATTTCCACGCTGCGCTCCGTTTCGTGCGTGGGGTGACTCGCAAAGAGAAATCCAAATAAGTAACCACCCCGTTACACTACTGCTTGTCAACGTCGATCCTAGAGATCCATTATGCCACACATAAATATCGATAGAACTTCTCTCTACTCTGAACAATGTACTACATTTCGTGCGTGGGGTGTCTCGCGAAGCGAAATCCAAACAAGGAACCACCCCATTACCCTACTCTTTCACAATGTCGATCATAGAGGTCCATAATGCCGTACATACCATAATTGGTAGAAGTTTTCTCCAATTTCAACACTGCACTGTGTTTCATGCGTCGGGTGTCTCGTAAAGTGAAAACCAAACAACGAACCACCCCGTTACACTACTCCTTGACAATGTCGATCCTAGAGATCCATAATGCCATATATACAATATAATATTACCACTACTACTAAAACTCCAATAATATCCTTGGGATGATGTAACCGAAATATTCCTTAAATGCGATACATCAACCCCCATCAATCTAGTACACCATAATCATCCAAGATGTACTCTACAAAGATTCTATATCCTTTCATCTATAGGATATATAAATATATATATATATATATATATATATATATATCTATTTTATTCTCACCATATATGTATATATATACCAATCATCCATACCCATGACCAAGTGTACGTATCATACCTGATGTACAATGAACATGCACATAATCCACCCGACTATATATATCGCCGATAAAACTGCATCAATGCTATCATCTTCCCAGTGCCCGGCTCACGTAGCAACTGGGGACCACCTGGTTTGGATCAACGACACCCACCTCGTGATAACTCACAGACACGACGTCCCGGGAAGCGGCCATAGCTCCAACTGGCAATAAGGCGAAACATACCCACCACGTCTCATCCCAAAAATATATATATCGTATAATAACACACGGGACGACTATGACCTGGGGAATATCCACACCCTGCTCTATATTCCAGGATGCTCACCCTCTGCGCGAAAATTTCCCAATGATAGCATGAGCGGGGTATGCTTAACCACATAAGTACATATATCGCTCACATGCGCAATATACATACATCCATATGATCAAATATTAAACCATCATATATGGTTTAAATATCCAAACCATGTATGTCCACAACATAAATATATCTATATATTTCTATGCATACATATATATATATATTCACATATCCGTATATATATATATATATATATATATATATATATATATATAAACTAATTCTCGTTCATAAGTAAAAGATATATAAGCCCGGCTATAAGTATACATAATCCTCAATATACAAGCCGTCACCACAATTTCTATTAATTTACCTCAATATGTCAATACAATCCCTCACTTGAAACATATTCAATCATTTTTTCCTATGATGAATAGTCTCCCAAAATCATATGTATATATCTATACATATATATTCAGCATTAGGGTTATCACCCAAAATTTTGTGTAGGAATCCATCCCTACACATTTCATCCATATTCGAAAGTACATAATCACCTTAGTACTATTTAACCAAAGGCATATACATGACTTAATAGCCTAGAACCTTAAATTATTCCAACCTCGTTTCAAGTATTGGAATCTCAATGGTTATGTCCCACAATTACGTGTAAACTATCCTAACTAGAATTTATGCTACCGCTTATTCTAGTCGATAGTACGATCCCAATCGCTCCCAATTTCACATATGTTTCAATTTAACTTATGAACCCTTACTCGTATTGAGTTATTAATTTTTCCTTGTTCTAAACATTTCTAAGGATATGAGACCCCTCACTCTCTAAGAGTATACGACCACTCTCATCCATTTGGCCCCAAATTGTATCTTAACAATATCCTATCCTTATAAGGATTTGACATAATTGTCGTCCTAGAATTTTCACAACATACATGGATATTTCTTATCCAATTATTCCAAGAAGCCCCCACTATCATATACTAAGTGAAAGACCCCCTATAAGTCACCAAAAGATATCTCTTACTTCATAAGAGAAAGCCCCAAATCAATAAACCCAACAAAAAAGGGTTTGAATTCACTAAAGAGAAAATTCCCCAAAATACTCTGTTTTTGAATCGATTCGGCCTCTCCGAAGCGATTCTGCCCAATAGCGAATCGATTCGGCCCATCTGAATCGATTCGGTCCAAGGGCCCTGACATTCTACAACCATCCGAATTGATTCTCTAGGGGCGAATCGATTCGGTCTTAAAGACCTGAGGCTTCCGCATCTTGGCGAATCAATTCGGTAGGGGTGAATCGATTCGGCTAGTTCAGTAAGCCACGAAAATGGCTATTTTTCCAAAACCCTAAATTCCCTAAAATTCGATTTATACTACTTCCAACCCTTAATCTTCAATCCTAACATAATTTCCAACATCAAAACACATCCTAAATTTAACCTCATCCATTTATATCCCTTAAACCCAATTAAAATCTTCAATTTCAAGATTTGAACCAAAATTTAGGTTTTTATGTTTATACCCAAAAACCATTTCTTTAAACCACAAATTATGAAATAAAATACACAAATAGCTATTTAGCAAGATTAAACACTTGCATCAAATTTGTAGAGGTTGGATCGTCCTCGATGTCGCGATTGGGGCCGGAAATACCCAATCTTCTTCCTATCTCTCTTCTTTTCTTCTTCTTTCTCTTCCTTTCTCTTTTCTTTATATTTCTCAAATGAGAAGGCTTCATCTGTAAGCCTTAAATCCTTTAAAACAATAAACCCAATTTTAAATGTTAACACACACTTTAAATGACTCGTTTACTCCAATTCGAGTCAACTGACTTAAAAATATTCCGAAGTCGAAATAAAACTCAATGACAGTCATTTTAACTATCTCGACCCTTCCGGGATCAATGGTACACTCAAAATCATCATCCGGAATACTTTACAATGTCCTATATTTTTTGACTTAAATTCCGAAGTTTAAAATTCTCCAATTTAATTAAATTTTATTTTCCCAAAAATTTAATTTCTCAGTCTCCAAAATCGTGGGGTGTTACAATCTTCCCCCCTTACAAAAATTTCGCCCGCGAAATTTAAAATACGCATAGGACCTCAATAACATGTAGTCCTAACATCAACTCTTAGGATCACTATACTGATACTTACTAGTTCTCACGTCGAACTATACCGATCCTTACCGATCCTTAAAATCAACTAGCGGCTAAGGGCGCCCATACACCCCGTACCCGAGTTTCCACTCGTAGAATTTTAATCAGGCTCCATTAGCCTCAAATCTTAACATAACCCTCGGCATTATAATCTATAACAACATAGTAAGTATATAAAAGTTTGAAAATTCCCAATGGTTGAACTCTCCTCAATTCCTGACGCTAACCACCTTCGTGCGTGGGAGGTCTCGCAAGCGAAATCCAAACAAGGAACCCTCCTAATACACTACTGCGTAGCTAGGTCGGGGATTGAGATTAGTTGAACCAGGGCTAAGGTTTTATAAAAAGATTTTCATATTATTAGATATTGCCCGAGGGCCTATACAATAATATAATATAACTAAATCCCGCGTCTTCCGACACGCCAAACAAACACCTTATGTTTAGAACACAAGGCCTCAAAAAAATACAATACTGTAACCAGTACCAAGTTCTCAAAACTTAGCACAACTATGAGCTAAACTATTTGCTCAACATAAATCTACATAACTCTGAACCAATAACCTTAGCAATTTACATTCCCAAAAATATCGCATAACGACCACACTTGGTCACTCCTCCCTAAAGCCTAATTCTCCTCAAAGAATTACCTTCCTCATAAATCCTTCCTAACCATTTTGAAGGACAATGATATTGCAACTATCAAAAACTCCCTCAGTCCTACACAATGAACATGAGTCTCCATATCTTCTCCCTCTTCCCAGAAGGCAGTACTCATGATATTGCGATAACTACACCTTCCTCAGATTGGTAAGACTCACCAACACCAGGTTTCCTAACGAAGGCTGACAGGTATCTCAACCTAAACCTCCCAAGGACTACACTAATCTCTCCTAAGACTTACATTACTAAGTCCAAAGTTCGCCATTCGAGTAAGTTTTTCTTTCTTACTCAGCTTCCGATAAATCACCTCGAACCACTACTAGAAATCTCCTCAATATCTCCTCCGGAATCGGGGAAACAAATACCCCCGATTAAAGCGTACCCAAAATATGCTATGGGTATTGTACTTTTAATCCTATAGTTTCCTAGACGACAAAATCTAGGCGACGTATGAAAGGAAATAAGAGCAACTGTTATCAGAACGTCAATCAAGTGAATATACTTCACAGAAAAAAACAACACAATGAACACAACAGTCCAAATTGTAGGGATTTATGTCAAAAATGTTAACGGAAGAATGCAAAAAACTCACACAGATCCTAAGGACTCTAGAACATGATTCTCTGATACCATCTGTAACACCCTGCCTAAAAGAATAACGCGTGGCCAGCCCTGTACTATATTAAATCAGGAGTTTCAGGTGGTCCAGTCTCAACATCAACTGTAGGAACTATATAATATAGGATTAACTACCCGATATCATGTAAGTGAGATGTTAAAATTTAATTAAATATGCAACGGACAACAAACCAACACTATAACACTACTAATAAAGGAAAGAAAAATGCATGAAAGAACTAAGATAAATGAAATGCTAGAATAAAACAAAATAAATAACTACAATAGAAGGTAATACAGAAAGTAGACCCGAATAAGCTGTCGGTTCACAGCCAATACAATAACTGGAATGGAATAAATATAAACATGTATATAAATATCCCTTGGGTACAAATCCGATATACAACATGAATCCTACCTAGAATTTTTCAAGGAGGAAGCCACTACATTCAACATCCCGCAACAGTCCGCACCTGTCACGGATCCCAAGAGTCTGGATAGAAGGTCTTCCGGCATCCATGCAGTAGGACACCTATATATATATATACAGGCAGGAGAGAAAAGTAAACGAGTCGGATCCCGAGTTGTGAAAATATTTAGCAAGTGTGTTAACTGTGCATATTAAATATCGATGCATTTATTTCATAATTAAAGTGGAATCGCACCATCGTGGAACCCCAACTCACCTCTCATCTAAAGGCGCGCACCTATTCGCGTCCTCAAATTTTAGTTAAATTACCTCCATTTATTAGGACAACCTAAATTATCGTAGGCCCTAGACTATACCCACGAGAACTGCCTTCCTATCATAACCCAAGAATCCACCCCTTTTCTAAGCACAGTTAAGTATTTATTTTCAAACATATATGCCTTATTAGGCTTAGTGGATTTTGTTTTATACTTTAACCATTTATAATTTAATAAGTTACCCAATATGCATTTGGGTTGAAACATATGATTAAATTTCTAATTAATAAGCATGCAAAATTATTATTGACACAACTTCCCTCCAATTTCAACGCTGCGTTGCGTTTCTTGTGTGGGGTGTCTCGCAAAGCGAAATCTAAACAAGGAAGCACCCCGTTACACTACTCCTCGTCAACGTCGATCCTGGAGATCCATTATGCCACACATAAATATCGCCAAAACTTCTCTCTACTCTCAACAATGTACTACATTTCGTGTGTGGGGGGTCTCGCGAAGTAAAATCCAAACAAGGAACCACCCCATTACACTACTCTTTGAGAATGTCGATCATAGACGTCCATAATGTCGTACATACCATAATTGGCAGAACTTTTCTCCAATTTCAACATTGCACTGCGTTTCATGCGTGGGGTGTCTCGCAAAGCGAAATCCAAACAAGGAACCACCCCGTTACAGTACTCCTTGACAATGTCGATCCTAGAGATCCATAATGCCATATATACAATATAATACTACCACTACTACTAAAACTCCAATAATATCATTGGGATGATGAAACCGAAATATTCCTTAAATGCGATACATCAACGCCCATCATTCTAGTACACCATAATCATACAAGATGTACTCTACAAAGATTCTATATCCTTTCATCTATAGGATATATAAAAATATATATATAGGTATTTTATTCTCACAATACATATATATATACCAATCATCCATACCCATGACCAAGTGTACGTATCATATCTGATGTACAATGGACATGCACATAATCCACCCAGCTATATATATCGCCGATAAAACTACATCAATGCTATCATCTTCCTAGTTCCCGGCTCACGTAGCAACTGGGGACTTCCTGGTGGGGATAAACGAAACCCACCTCGTGATAACTCACACACACGACGTCCCGGGAAGCGGCCATAGCTCCAACTGGTAATGAGACGAGACATATTCACCACGTGTCATCACAAAAATATATCTATCGTATACTAACACACGGGACGACTATGACCTGGGGAATATCCACACCCTGCTCTATATGCATGGATGATCACCCTCTGTGCGAAAACATCCCAATTATAGTATGAGCGGGGTATGCTTAACCACATAAGTATATATATCACTCACATGCGCAATATACATACGTCCATATGATCCCGTCATATGATCAAATATTAAACCATCATATACGGTTTAAATATCCATACCATGTATGTCTACAATATAAATATATCTATATATTTATATGCATATAGATATATACGTATATATATATATATATATATATATATATATATATATATATATATATATATATATATATATATATATATATTCACATATCCATATATCTATATATATAAAAACTAATTCTCGTACATATGTATAAGATATATAAACCCGGCTATAAGTATACATAATCCTCAATATACAAGCCGTCACCACAATTTCCATTAATTTACCTCAATATGTGAATACAATCCCTCACTTGAAACATATTCAATCATTTTTTCCTATGATGAATAGTCTCCCAAAATCATATGTATATATCTATACATATATATTCAGCGTTAGGGTTATCACCCAATTTTTTGTGTAGGAATCCATCACTACACATTTCATCCATATTCGAAAGTACATAATAATCCTTAGTACTATTTAACCAAATGCATATACATGATTTAATAGTCTAGAACCTCAAATTATTCCAACCTCGTTTCAAGTATTGGAATCTCAATGGTTATTTCCCACAATTACGTGTAAACTATCCTAACTAGAATTTATGCTACGGCTTATTCTAGTCAATAGTACCATCCCAATCGCTCCCAATTTCACCTATGGTTCAATTTATCTTATGAACCCTTACTCCTATTGAGTTATCAATTTTTCCTTAGTCTAAACAATTCTAAGGATATGAGACCCCTCACTCTCAAAGATTATATGACCACTCTCATCCATTTGGGCCCAAATTGTATCTTAACAATATCCTATCCTTATAAGGATTTGACATAATTGTCGGCCTAGAAATTACACAACATACATGGATATTTCTTATCCAATTTTTCGAAGAAGTCCCCGCTATCATATACTAAGTGAGAGACCCCCTATAATTCACCAAAAGATATCTCTTACTTCATAAGAGAAACCCCCAAATCAATAAACCCAACCAAAAAGGGTTTGAATTCACTAAAGAGAAAATTCCCCAAAATACTCTTTTTCCGAATTGATTCGGCCTCTCCGAATCGATTCGGCCCAACATTGAATCGATTCAGCCCATCCGCTGCAACCCTCTAAATCCATTCGCTAGGGGATAATCGAGTCGATCCTAAAGACTTGAAGCTTCTGTAACCTGGCGAATCGATTCGGTAGGGGCGAATCGATTCGGCCAGTTGAGAAAATGGCTATTTTTCCATAACCTAAAATTCCCCAAAATATGATTTTAACTACTTCCAACCCTTAATCTTCAATCCCAACATAAATTCCAAGATCAAAACACATCCTAAATTTAACCTCAACAATTTATATCTCTTAAACCAAATTAAAATCTCCAATTTCAAGATTTGAACCAAAATTTACGTTTTCATGTTTATACCCAAAAACCATTTCTTTAACCCAAAAATTGTGAAATAAAATACACAAATAGCTATTTAGCAAGATTAAACACTTGCTTCACATTTGTAGAGGTTGGATCGTCCTCGATGTCGCAATTGGGGCCAGAAATCCCCAAGCTTCTTCCTCTCTCTCTCTTCTTTTCTTCTTCTTTCTCTTCATTTCTCTTTTCTTTCTATTTCTCAAATGAGAAGGATTCATCCATAAGACTTAAATCCTTTAAAACAATAACCCCAATTTTAAATGTTAATACACACTTTAAATGACTCGTTTACTCCAATTCGAGTGAACTGACTTAAAAATATTCCGGAGCCGAAATAAAACTCAATGACAGTCATTTTGACTATCTCGACCCTTCCGGGATCAATGGTACCCTCAAAATCATCATCCGAAATACTTTACAACGTCTTATAGTTTTGGACTTAAATTCCCAAGTTTAAAATTCTCCAATTTAATTAAATTTTATTTTCCCAAAAATTTAATTTCTCATTCTCCAAAATCGTGAGGTGTTACAAATCCCCTGGCTTGAGGAGCAGGGAGAGTATATCCCCAGGTCATATCATCCCATGTTTGAGTGCGATGTATGTACACCACTTACAGAGCGAACATAACCGTCTCCACCATTGTGTAGTTTTACCATGACCATGAGTAAGTCCATCTTGGTACCATAGTATAGTGAGTAAACCCGAATTTGGATATGCACTATAAGACTGTATCCTCGAGTTATAACTCGGTGGGATGGTTATTATACTTGTTGTGTATAGTATATTGCTTGTATATGAAGATGAGATATCATATAAAGTAAACATATGTATATGAAGTGAAAAGACTGATAAGGTGCATTTCCCATTCCGGTAAATTATATCCAGATTTATATGAAATGAATTACAGGTTCTAGTAAGAACTATTTATATGTGTATATATTTCTACGAGCTATATATATACGCATTATGTGCAGACGACCTAATGGATCTCGACAATCAACATTGCCAGGTAGTAGTGTATCGGGGGGTTCCTTGTTTGGATTTCTCTTCACGAGACGCCCCATGCACGAACATAGCATGGTGAGGGAAATGGGGAGAATTTTGTCCCTTAGTACTCGAGTTTATGGGGATTTTAAGAGATTGCGTGAAATGGATTAGTTAGGCAGGGTAGCTTAACTAGGTTATTTATAAGGTATGCGATAAGTGTGCACTATTAGAAGAGGGGTGAGGGGTATCTCATGGGAGTGAGATTCCAATTTAAATATGAGATAAATCATATTTTAATATATGGCTTTTATGCACTGGCAACATATTTTCAAACTCGGGCTCTGACCTGTTTCTCTATTTTTTCCCTCTTTTGTTATATATATATAGGTGTCCAGACACAGGGACGCCTAGATGCAGATTCTTTCGAGTCAGACATTCGCTGCAGCAGCTGTGGATGCATGCGGGTTTATTTTAGTTGCATATATCATTGAGATCTAGATAGGATGTATTGTAAAAAAAATGGGCCGATAGCCCAATTTTATTCATTTATTCTTTTACCACCTTTTAGTGCGGCATTCATTTTAGTTATTTTATGTTGAACCGAGTCATCGATTATTTTATTTCATTTCAGTTTTGTATTTATAAACTGTGTGAATGCTTTAATTTGTTGATTTGATTAAAATGATTTGGTAAGTAAAATTTTGACACCAGCCTAATAGGTTATTAGTAATTAAATTGGTTTTTCGACAGTGATGCTGAGAATGAACCATATGAGACTCCTGTTTTAATTTGGTAAAGGATTGATCCCCCGGTATTTTATTAGGTGGGGTGTCAGAGATGGTATCAGAGCATCAGGTTCTAGTATCCTTAGGAATCTGTTCAGACGTACTACGCTTTAAACGTTGATCTTGATTTGATATAGAGCCTTATGATTAGGATTGTTTATTCCTCTCGTGAGATTTCGCTCTCCTGCCATTATATAATAATATTATAAATCTTTCGCATGCTCATTCGAGATTCGTGTGCTGATCGATGAAGAGAGACCATAGAGGTCCATTCCAAGCACGACAGGAGGTGGGGCTTAGTTAGGGCTGTAAATTAAAGTTAGGGACGAGGACTGCAGTTGAGGTCACCCCCCTTGTGGCATTTTTCTGGATTCCTATGAAGACTAGTAATGTATAGTAGTTACAATTATCCAAGTAGCGCTTTTATAGAGAGTGGTACTAAAGTTGAATTACCCAGTGAAGTTAAACTGGGAAAAAGGTTCGAAAGGGCCCTTGATAAGGACTATGCGTTAAAGTTAAGCTGTGTAGAGGAAGTGTAACGTGATTCAGCGGAAGTAGGAGGCTCAGAAGCTTTGACTTAGAGCAGGGTATGTAAATAACCATATGTGAAAATTTGAGGAATATTTTTCACTCATGGGAGCAATATTGAAGTGCTGGGAACGGTTGTCACCATGTTCGGGGGATCAATTTGTTATGCTCATAGAGAGATCTTATGGATGGATTTTACCATTTCTTCCTTTGATTTATCAGAAATGAAGAGAATGCAGTTCCTGAATTATTCACATGAGGATTGTTCAAAGGTCGACAATGAATAAAGAGTGATAAGGATAAGTGAACTTTACGTCCAATTGAGACAGGTACAATGAAGAGAGAGTCCTTCAGTGGAACGATAGGATCACTAGTAAGTGTTTATAACACTTACGGAGAATTTGTGTTTGTGCAACCCCATTGGTGGACATCCACCCAGGGGAATGTATTGAATTAAGGCAATTGAGGCAAGTAGCAAGTTTCCTTTTAGTCAGATGAATTGAGGGAACTAAAAAGGTGATTGTCAGGATTGAGGCTATTGAGTCAGAAATAATGATAACCTGAACAAGTTTAGGAAGGCCAGAGAGGGGAAATAGGGTGATATATAGTGTAGAACCATACGGGTAGTCCTTTCCCAGTAGGAATTAAAGGACAAGAGTAGAGTGCCTAGATGGGGCATTGATTAATGTAGTTTTTGGTTCATTTAGGGCAAGTCTACCATGTTTGGGAACCATTTGGAGTAGCCATGGTAATTGACAAGAATGTTGTTACGAGTTTTGCCTTGGGGGAAGGAGGTATATTTTGTGTGGCTAGATAAAGTCGCGGTATTTCGCTAACCCTAGATTATTGTGTGTAATGGGAGCTTTTTGGCGGTATCAGTAACATTATATAGTATATGTCCATAAGTTTTTTCGCGGTAGTGGGGTTCTATTTTGAATTTGTATCTGGTTTGTACTACTCATTGTGTTGTATGAGTATGGTATTATTATAAGAGTAATGTTATTGCATTATAGGAGCAATGGCAGGCTAATGATTGCAAGACTATTGTATCCGCAGTTCTAGGGTGGAACGGGTTATTGTTGCGATATCTCACCTGGATACAGATTGAGCTTTCCTTTATTATACGTTTAGATGGAACTTTGTGTAATACCCCGTATTTTTGGCAATATTTATTTTGGGATTAATTAATTAAATGAGAATTAATTGGGAATTAATCCGGATAACATACTAGTGAGATGTGAGTTGGTATTTGACTATATTGAGTATATATGATGTTATATGAATATTGAATTATGAAATTTGTCGTGATATTGATATACGGCAATTTGGACATTTTATTGGGACGCGGGTGACAGTCGCGTCAGGTTATAATTATTTTATTTATAAAAGTGAATTTAAATTCTATTAACCGTATGGTCGTTTTGAGTGCACCAACGCGTCCGAAAGGGTCGAGATAGTCAGAAAACACTAGCCGGGGGTTTAGTTTAGGTCCCGGGGTATTTTTAGGCCATAACGGCATCTTATAAGGGTAGTTTGGTAATATTGTATTTTTGGGATTTAATAATGACGAAAATTAGGAGTCTTTATCTGATTGGGAAGTTACCCACTAAACACGCTAACCACCCTTTAATGACCCAATAAGCTACGGGGGTTATTAGATTAGGTTTCCAAAACTCTCCCAAAGAAAACCCTAGCCATCATTGGAGATAAGCTTGGAGAGAGAGAGATAGAAGGAAATTCTGCAGAAAGAGAAGAGAACTTCAACAAATCATCATCAAAATCTGAGATTAAATCAAGGCAAGTGGTTTAATTTCAATTATTATAGAGAATTCATCTTCCATGTGTAGGAATTTACATAAACCTAATTGTTCTTGAGAGTTTAAATAAAAACCCATTTTAATTGGACTTAGGACTTGAATTTTGATGACAAATTGCATGTTGAATGGTATGGAGATAATTATTCTGATGTTAATATATGTTGGATGTAATAAAAACGGATCTAGAATGGACTTATGGAGGATTTAAAATTCTAGCGTTTATGTTCTTGAATACTTTGGGGGAAAGAGTAGAAATTCGATGAATTATTGATGTTTAGGATGTGTTAATTCCTTAAAAGATGTTAGTATATGACCTTAGTATGTTTTAGGATGATTGTTGACCTTAAAACATTGTTGGGACGAATTTTGGTTGAGATTAGAAGTGTATAAATTGGTGAAAAACGAATATAGAATTTCTGGGCTTGAATCTGGTCACTCGTTAGAAGACCTACCCAGGTCGTTCGAACGAGCTCGTTCGAACGAGCTTCTAACGAGCTGACAGTTTGGGGTTCTAACGAGAGGGATGTTCGTTCGATAATATCGTTGGAACGATATCTCGTTAGATAGCCCAGTTCGTTCGAAGGAAACCTCGTTCGAACAGCCTCGTTCGAACGAGACTTCTAACGAGCTGGCAGTTTAGGCCTTTTTGGCCTGTTTTGATTTTGGGAGTCCCGTAAACTGGTTCGATGATAGAGATAACATTCCTTGATGGTGTATTGGTATACTTGGTACATTTGGGATATAATGAGGAGTAAGTTATAATTGTGGAACGAATCAAATAGACATTATGGATTGAGATGTGAGTCCCTACTACGACGTGAGAATAAATTATGGCACATATAAATGTGGACCGGGATTATATAAGTTATATATATATTAAGTTGGTACGAGAATGCGATATTTACTACAATTAAAATACGGTGATTACTAAGATGCGTGTTTACTTAGTATTGGTATATGATTTGTGTGTATGACATACCTACCATACTTGCTATCAGGGGAGGTTTGCGTTCGCTTAGGGCCCTCTAATCCTTGTGTTGCCCTTATTTAGACTGGTTACCTCGATGAACATAGGTCAGAGAAAGACTTATTGGGATGTTAATAAGTCCGCTGATCGTGGGAGCGTAGGTATGTGCGTGACCTATGTGATGTGACTGTGTTCGCCTCCATTATTTGTGATGTTGTTATCTGTGAACTATTCCTGAGAGATTCAGAATATGTGATCCTTATGTACGTGATGTACCGGGATGGATAGCAGAGTAAGTGTGCACCGCAGCTTAGTTCTCGGGGTGCTTGTATTGTATATTTATGATGTGAATAATATACACTTAATTAATGGGAACCTTCATGTTAATGTTGTGAATATAATTACGGTATTGTTTCGAGAAAAACATAACGGGTTAACTGATAGTGAAATATATTGCATATTGAGCATCTGAATTTATGTTAAACCTCTATTTAATTGAGATCGTTTTGATGTTAATGGGAACCGAGTAATAAGGGTAGAACCTATATCAGTCTAGCTAGATATGTTGTCACTTAGCTAGTAGTTAGTGTCATTTGAGATGGGTACTTACGTTAGGAGTGCACAGTTAGACGAGAGGTGAGAATTTCATGTGAGTGAACGTCCGAACATGTACTTTGCATTTAATGTTTTAAATGTTTTTAAAGCACTTGCAGGTTTTTAAAATATCTCCACGTTCGGGCTCTGACCCGTTTGCTTTCAAATCTATTTTTCTTGTAAAGCCATTTTAGGTGCCCAGCCACAAGGACACCATGCATAGGATACTCATTCAGATGACGAGTTGTAGCTGTTTATGGAAGTTACAGGGATTTTCTTGTAGACGCTTCTATCATTTGGATTCCATGTTCAGTATTCCTCATTTTTAGTGCATGTTGCCCAGTTCCATTAGAGATACTTTTCCATTTCAGTTTTTCAGACTTTGGCATGTATTGATTCAGTATTCAGTATTTAGTTATTCATTTCAGTTGTGGAGTTTGTTGTGAGGAGTTTTCCTCCGGATTTATTTCTATCGTGTGATGGTTATTCTATTACTTCGTTATGGTGAATGGTGATATTATTCTTCTATTAAATCTTTTACTGCATGTTAACCAGACTTTAATTAAAATTTGGCAACTTACTTTTTAAACACTAGGTGGTTAGTAATAATAAAATGTTTTCGACAGTGATGCTATTAACTGAGCCAACTTGGCATTTTGGTTTAATTTAATAAAGGAGTAGATACCCAGTATTTAATTAGTCGGGGTGTCACAGGTGGTATCAGAGCATCAGGTTCTAGTGTCCTTTAGGATTTTTATGGCTATTATGTTTCCGCTATGTTTTCTTTGATATAGAGCCCTATATTTTAGGACTATTGTACTCTTTTTGTGTATGCTTCGTTCTTCAGCTATTTTAAGTTTATAACTGCGAACTTATAAACTTCATTCTTATTTCAGATGCCTCCACGACGTGCACGACGAGTTCCCAGGGATGCAACGCCCGAACCCCAGCCTTTTCCAGTTCAGGGCATGATGAACGCCGCTGAGGTTGCAGCTATAGTAGCCCAAGCGGTAAATGCCGCAATTGCCGTAGTTCAGCAGGCACCACCTCAGGCACCGGTTGCCGTGCCAGTATAGGAAAATGCATTCCCGTCTGCTTGGGAACGTGTACGTGACGCTTTTCCGAAATCGCATCCGCCAGAGTTTGTAGGTAGCTCAGATGTTGTAGTCACGAGATAGTGGAGGAAGGATATGTAGAGGCACTTGAGGATGTATGAGTGCACGGATGTTTAGAAGAAGTTTCTAGCTACATTCAAGCTAGTTGGATCTGCACTGCAGTGGTGGGAGTCTATTACCACCGTGGAAGAGAGGGACTTTTGGGTGCGGTTTGATCGCAAGTACTTTCCGTCAGCTGTTCACACGGAGATGAGGAGGAAATTGATTAGTCTGAAGCAGGAGGGTAAGCCCGTGGCCGAGTATGAGGCCGAGTTCACGAATCTGTTGAATATCGTTCCGGATGAGATACCGACAGAAAAGAAGAAGATTGAGAAATTCACCGACGGGTTGACATGGAGGATCCGTCAGCATTTGTTAGGGAACCTTTCGTTGGCCACTTATTCTGATGTGGTTAACCCTGCTTTGTTACACTGCCAGGATCACCGCTTTCATATGGCTGAGGGCAAGAGATCGGGTGAGTCTAGCCAGCAGGGCAGGACTGGAGGACATGGTGCAGTGGAGAACAATCTGTTCAGGGGCAGAGATAGGTTGAGCAGGGTTCCCAGCAGGGGGATTAGAAGAGGTTCAGATCAGGGAATTACAGGCACGGACAGGGAGGTTTCCGTCACCGCCATCAGGGTCCAAACAGCCATCAGGGCCAACAGGGGCAGAATGGGCAACAGTTTCAGCAGGGCCAGCAGGGCCAAGGGAGGAACGATAACGGCCACCAGGGCCGGGGACAGCAGGGGCAGAGAGGAGGGAACTTCCCAGGGAAGTGCTTTGTTTATGGCAAGACTGGCCATAAACGACAGGATTGTCCTGATAGGGGCAGGGCCCCACAACAGCAGCAGCAGGGTGCTCGCCAGGAGCCGCAGAGGCCTATGTTTCCCGCCGCTCTCCCCGCACTGCCACAGATGGCAGCATTGCCACCCATTCCAGTAGTCCCAGTTCAGCAGGGGCAGCTACAGTATAGACGTGTCTATAACTTCCACCAGGTAGCAGTTCCATAGGCACCGCCTGCGATTGAGGGTACGTTCCCTATCCATGGCACTATGGGTCGGGTATTGTTTGATACGGGGGCTACACATTATTTTATAGCTACACATTTCGCGAAGGCTTTAGGGTTGTTAGCCACTGCGGAGAGCACAGTGACGTGTGTCGACTCACCATTGGGGAATGGGTCACTTATATTCTTTATATGCCGGGGACTGGGGGTAGAGATTGGTAGTTTGGTATTACCTGCAGACATGTTGGTATTTGATATGCACGTCCACGATGTGATTATCGGTATGGATTGGCTCGTAGCTTATAGGGCCATGATTGATTGCTTCAGTGGGAGCATTGTTTTTGCCATTTTGGGGCAAGAGATGTTTGAAGTGGCAATGCCTCGCCCAGAGGGAGGATCGACCGCTCATCTGTATTACATTGAGGAGGATACCTCTAAGGAGGTTGTGATTCCTTTAGATTCCATCCCAGTTGTCAGGGAGTATTCGGATGTGTTTCAGGAGATACCAGGCCTACCCCCCAGTCGAGAGATAGACTTTGTTATAGATTTACTACCAGGTACGAGACCTATAGCACGTGCACCTAACCGTATGGCTCCAGCTGAGATGAGGGAGTTACGGGATCAGATTGAACAATTGTTGGGTCAGGGGTTTATACGGAGGAGTACTTCACCGTGGGGTGCCCCTGTGTTGTTCGTAAAGAAGAGAGATGGTTCACTGAGATGGTGTGTGGACTACCGAGAGTTGAATAAGGTCACGATACGGAATAAGTATTCGTTGCCTCGAATCGATGACTTATTCGACCAGTTGAGAGGAGCTTCTTTCTTCTCGAAGATTGATTTGAGATCGGGATACCATCAGATGCGTATCAGGGAGGAGGATGTCTCGAAGACTGCGTTCTTGTCAATATATGGTTATTACGAGTTTCGGGTTATGCCTTTTGGTTTGACCAACGCTCCAGCAGTGTTTATGGACTTGATGAACAGAGTGTTCAGGGATTTCCTAGATCAGTTTGTCAATATCTTCATCGATGATATTCTGGTTTACTCCCAGACAGAGGAGGAGCACGCCGAGCATTTGAGGCAAGTTTTGCAGACGCTGTGTCCGAACGAGCTATATGCAAAGTTCGAAAAGTGCAGGTTTTGGCTGAAGGAGGTCCAGTTTTTGGGACACATTATTTCCAACCAGGGGATATCTGTTAATTCGAGGAAGGCATCCGCAATGAGGGAGTGGGTACAGCCCACGACACCGACGGAGATTCATAGTTTCTTGGGCCTAGCAGGATACTACAGGAGGTTCATTCGGGGATTTTCGAAGACAGTGGGTCCTTTGACACATCTGACTCGTAAGGGTGTGCCATTCATCTGGAGTGATGCATGTCAGTTGTCATTTGATGAGTTAAAGGATAAATTGACCTCAGCACCTGTGTTAGCATTGTCGAGACCGGGAGTTGAGTATTTGGTTTACACCGATGCGTCTTTACAAGGACTTGGAGGTGTATTGCAGCAGGAGAGACAAGCCATAGCTTATGCTTCCCGTAAACTTAAGCCTCATGAGAAGAATTACCCCACGCATGATTTGGAGTTGGCGGCGGTGGTATTTGCCCTACGGATTTGGAGGCACTATCTTTTGGGGGAGAAGTTCCAATTCTTCACGGACCACAAGTCCCTACAGTACCTGTTCACGCAGAAGGAGTTGAATATGCGGTAGCGTAGGTGGCTTGAGTTTGTGAAAGACTACCAGTTCGATATCCAGTATAACCCGGGTAAGGCTAACATGGTGGTAGACGCGTTGAGCCGTAGGCCAGCAGATGAAGTGGCAGAGGTGTGGAAGGCCAAGTGAAAGGAATTGGTACACCAGGATGCAGTGGCCCGATCTTTCATGTTTGTGATGACTGTTACAGCGCAGATTGTCACAAAGGTAGTACGGGCACATGCTAATGACTCGTTCTGTCAGGAGCAGATAGTTCGATTACTAGCAGAGGGAGCCGAGTCCTATACCGTTGGCTCAGACGGGGGATTACGCTTCAGTAGGAGATTGGTGGTTCCAGAAGGGGAGGAATTGTGACACGATGTGATGGCAGAGTCACACGGCTCACGGTTCGCGGTACATCCCGGAAGGGACAAAATGTACCAAGACATGAGACGCCAGTATTGGTGGAGCGGTATGAAGAGAGATATCGCTTAGTTTGTTTCAAAATGCACCACTTGTCAGCTTGTAAAAGTGGATCATCAGAGACCGGCAGGACTGCTACAGCCGTTGGAGGTCCCGGTGTGGATGTGGGAGAGCATATCCTTGGAGTTTATCACGGGGTTGCCTACGTCGCAGAGGGGTCACGACTCCGTTTGGGTAATTGTGGACAGATTGTCCAAAGTCGCTCACTTTTTACCCGTAAGGACTGACTACACTACGGGACAGTATGCCCAACTCTTCATTTCAGAGATTGTGAGACTTCACGGTGTCCCCCTAAATATCGTGTCTGACAGTGACAAGATATTTGTTTCGTGGTTTTGGGAGACTTTCCAGGAGGCCATGGGCACGGAATTGCGGTTGAGTGCAGCTTATCATTCGCAGACCGATGGGCAGACCGAACGCACAAATCAGATGTTGGAGGACATGCTACGCATGTGGATTATTGACTTTGGGGGTGGATGGGAGCAGTACCTTCCACTGGTAGAGTTTTCTTACAACAACTCCTATCAGTTCACTATTGGCATGGCTCCGTTTGAGGCTTTGTACGGTAGACCTTGTCGTTCCTCAGTATGTTGGTTGGAAGTGGGGGACAACAAACTACTTGGGCCGGAAGTGATTCAGGATACTTCGGCGAGGATAGAAGTGATTCGAAGTCGCATTCGGGTAGCTCAGGACGGACAGAAGAGCTATGCTGATGCGAAGAGGTTCTTCAGAGAGTTCCAAGTAGGGGACCAGGTTTTGCTCAGAGTATCTCCTATGAAGGGGATTATGCATTTCGGGAAGAAAGGGAAGTTGGCACCGAGATATATGGGACCATTTCCTATTATTGAGCGGATTGGACTGGTTGCGTATAGGCTTGGATTACCGGAGCATTTGCATCGGATTCATGATGTGTTTCATATTTCCCCGCTAAGGAAATATCTCAGGGACAATTTGGCTCATTCTCATATTGCTTTGGAGGACATCGATCTCCAACCTGATAGCTCATACGAGGAGGGGCCGATTGCTATTTTGGACCGAAGTAAGCGGAAACTGCGGTCAAAGATAGTCCCCTTAGTGCGTGTTCAGTGGCGACATCATAATGTCAAGGAGTCCACATGGGAGTGCGAGGATGAGATGCGCGAACGTTATCCAAAGTTGTTCTTACCAGGTACTTTCTAGTTTCGAATTTCGGGACGAAATTCTGTTATTAGGGGGGAAGTATGTAATACCCCGTATTTTTGGCAATTTTTATTTTGGTATTAATTAATTAAATGAGAATTAATTGGGAATTAATTCGGATAAAATACTAGCGAGATTTGAGTTGGTATTTGACTATATTGAGTATATATGATGTTATATTAATATTGAATTATGAAATTTGTCGTGAGATTGATATATGGCAATTTGGACATTTTATTGGGACGCAGGTGACCGTCGCGTCAGGTTATAATTATTTTATTTATAAAAGTGAATTTAAATTCTATTAACCGTATGGTCATTTTGAGTGCGCCAATGCGTCCGGAAGGGTCGAGATAGTCAGAAAACACTAGCCGGGGGTTTAGTTTGGGTCGGGGTATTTTTAGGCCATACTGGCATCTTATAAGGGTAGTTTGGTAATATTGTATTTTTGGGATTTAATAATGACGAAAATTAGGAGTCTTTATCTGATTGGGAAGTTACCCACTAAACCCACTAACCAACCTTTAATGACCCAATAAGCTACGGGGGTTATTAGATTAGGTTTCCAAAACTTTCCCAAAGAAAACCCTAGCCACCATTGGAGATAAGCTTGGAGAGAGAGAGATAGAAGGAAATTCTGCACAAAGAGAAGAGAACTTCAACAAATCATCATCAAAATCTGAGATTAAATCAAGGCAAGTGGTTTAATTTCAATTATTATAGAGAATGCATCTTCCATGTGTAGGAATTTACATAAACCTAATTGTACTTGAGAGTTTAAATAAAAACCCATTTTAATTGGACTTAGGACTTGAATTTTGAGGACAAATTGCATGTAGAATGGTATGGAGATAATTATTCTGATGTTAATATATGTTGGATGTAATAAAAACGGATCTAGAATGGACTTATGGAGGATTTAAAATTCTAGGGTTTATGTTCTTGAATACTTTGGGGGAAAGAGTAGAAATTCGATGAATTAATGATGTTTAGGATCTGTTAATTACTTAAAAGATGTTAGTATATTACCTTAGTATGTTTTAGGATGATTGGGGACCTTAAAACATTGTTGGGACGAATTTTGGTTGAGATTAGAAGTGTAGAAATTGGTGAAAAACGAATATAGAATTTCTGGGCTTGAATCTGGTCACTCGTTAGAAGACCTACCCAGGTCGTTCCAACGAGCTCGTTCGAACGAGCTTCTAACGAGTTGACAGTTTGGGGTTCTAACAAGAGGGATGTTCGTTCGATAATCTCGTTCGAACGATATCTCATTACATAGGCCAGTTCGTTCGAACGAAACCTCGTTCGAATAGCCTCGTTCGAACGAGACTTCTAACGAGCTGGCAGTTTAGGCCTTTTTGGCCTATTTTGATTTTGGGAGTCCCGTAAACTTGTTCGATGATAGAGATAACATTCCTTGATGGTGTATTGGTATACTTGGGACATTTGGGATATAATGAGGAGTAAGTTATAATTGTGGAACGAATCAAATAAACATTATAAATTGAGATGTGAGTGCCTACTACGACGTGAGAATAAATTATGGCGCATATAAATGTGGACCGGGATTATATAAGTTATATATATATTAAGTTGGTACGAGAATGCGATATGTACTACAATTAAATTACGGTGATTACTAAGATGCGTGTTTACTTAGTATTGGTATATGATTTGTGTGTATGACATACCTACCATACTTGCTATCACGTGAGGTTTGCGTTCGCTTAGGGCCCTCTAATCCTTGTGTTGCCCGGATTTAGACTGGTTACCTCGATGAACATAGGTCAGAGAAAGACTTATTGGGATGTTGATAAGTCCGCTGATCGTGGGAGCGTAGGTATGTGCGTGACCCATGTGATGTGACTGTGTTCGCCTCCATTATTTGTGATGTTGTTATCTGTGAACTATTCCTGAAAGATTCGGAATATGTGATCCTTATGTACGTGATGTACCGGGATGGATAGCAGAGTATGTGTGCACCGCAGCTTAGTTCTCGGGGTTCTTGTATTGTATATTTATGATGTGAATAATATACACTTAATTAATGGGAACCTTCATGTTAATGTTGTGAATATAATTAGGGTATTGTTTCGAGAAAAACATAACGGGTTAAATGATAGTAAAATATATTGCACATTGAGCATCTGAATTTATGTTAAACCCCTATTTAATTGAGATCATTTTTATGTTAATGGGAACCGAGTAGTAAGGGTAGAACATATATCAGTCTATCTAGATATGATGTCACTTAGCTAGTAGTTAGTGTCATTTGAGATGGGTACTTACGTTAGGAGTGCACAGTTAGACGAGAGGTGAGAATTTCATGTGAGTGCACGTCCTAACATGTACTTTGCATTTAATGTTTTAAATTTTTTTAAAGCAACTGCATGTTTTTAAAATATCTCCACATTCAGGCTCTGACTCGTTTGCTTTCAAATCTATTTTTCTTGTAAAACCATTTTAGGTGCCCAGCCACAAGGACACCATGCATAGGATACTCATTCAGATGACGAGCTGTAGCTGTTTGTGGAAGCTACAGGGATTTTCTTGTAGACGCTTCTATCATTTGGATTCCATGTTCAGTATTCCTCATTTTTAGGGCATGTTGCCCAGTTCCATTAGAGATACTTTTCCATTTCAGTTTTTCAGACTTTGGCATGTATTGATTCAGTATTCAGTATTTAGTTATTCATTTCAGTTGTGGAGTTTGTTGTGAGGAGTTTTCCTCCGGATTTATTTATATCGTGTGATGGTTATTCTATTACTTCGTTATGGTGAATGGTGATATTATTCTTGTATTAAATCTTTTACTGCATGTTAACCAGACTTTAATTAAAATTTGGCAACTTACTTTTTAAATACTAGGTGGTTAGTAATAATAAAATGTTTTCGACAGTGATGCTATTAACTGAGCCAACTTGGCATTTTGGTTTAATTTAATAAAGGAGTAGCTACCCGGTATTTAATTAGTCGGGGTGTCACACTTTGGTGACAATATATTTCATTATCATGCTTTTTTGTGTGTGGCTACCTTAAGTATATGATTTAAGGTATACTGGACCAATTGTTAAGCTATGAGTTTAATCTTGTCGTTGTTTGCACAATGGACTTAGTGTTAGTACGAGTGCTTGGGGGTGTGGCTCCTGAAAAGAGATAGGAGTTCATACCACCTTTTTTTTAAAGAGGAGATAGGTTATCCCGGTTGCACATTTGAAGCTAACGGACCTCCACAACCGATAAACTTAAGTAGTAGTGTCTCGGAGGGGTTACTTGTTTGGATTTCCCTTGCAATACACTCCATGCATGAACCATAACAATGTCAGGAGTGGAGAGATGTTATACGATGAAAGTATGTTGGTTTTTATGATAAGCTACCTACTGTGGAGGAAACACTATGGATTGAGAGCAGTATAATGATTGCACGCTTATGGAAATATAAGTGTTATGGAGGAGCACTAGAATGGTTCTCTCACCACAAGTAAGCGGTTGAGGTAAGGTTAAGGAATTGATTTAAGTCCTATAGCCAGGCCCTTCGTTGAAAGCAAATTCAGAAGTAATTCGTAACACTTTCACAAGGAGTGGTCGCCCCGATTAGTTAGACTTTCTATCTTGCAAAGGTGGAAGGATATAAAGATAGAAGCGCGTTAGTACCATTACGAGTAAGGATTTTAGGATGTCCCGATGCTGTAACTTTGGTCGTTATATCTCGACAACCGATGATGCGATGAAGTAGTGTAACGGGAGGGTTCTTTTTCTTGATTACGCTTTGCGAGACGTCCCACGCATGAAATCGAGTGAATGTCAAAAGTCAGGAGACGTCTTGGTAACTAAGGACATAATTAGAATAGTAATCATTTGTTGCGTATTGGAAACACGTTGATCTTAGGAATATTTGGAAGTAAGGCCAGAAGGACTGGTGGCACCATTATAAGGAGGTAGTTGTGAGTAACTATGACAAGATTATTGAGAATACCCAGGTGTTAGCACGAGGCTAAGAAAGTAATGCCAATTTTTGGAGAGAGTGTTACGTCAGTGACATTTATAGTGGTTGTGCAGATAGGCACGGGACAAAAAGGTGTATGGGCACCTTGGTAAGTTGATTTTATATATCGTTCGAACCAGAAGAGGCGTATTATGTAAAGTTGAAGATTATGCCGTGAGGAAGTACAAGTGGAAATGGAATGGTTTGGATTGAACTTCATAGGAAGTACACAATGATCCAAGTATATTTGTGCAATAAGAGGTAGCATGCCCAAGATAAGCGAGAAGACTGACGCAAATTGTCAAGTGCTAGTGTAGTATCCATTTTGAGGGATACTATATGTACCAATGTAGATGAGTGGATGCTTAGAATAGCGGAACTCCGATGGGATTGATAAGTTAGAGCGGCAGTTATAGGCTCGTTTTCTTTACATGCGGCTATAGAAGCACTAGGTGAGATGTGACGTTTGAGTCAACCTTACGACCGAGGTAGCATGGTAGTGCGTTAGGGTATAAGCCTTAAGATAGGTGGGTACCGTGAACAAGGATGTGGTAGGGTACCGTTTGGATTTGTACCTTTCGACTTATCTGTGCATGATGTATTATGGGTAGTGATCCTAGGTTGGTAGTACCAGGCATATCCAAATTTTGGGGACGAAATTCCGTTGTAAGGGGGGCGGGGAGAATGTAATACCTCTCACTTTTATGAATATTTAAATTACACTTTTATGGATATTTAAATTACATAAGTTAGTGTAATTTAGAAATTTATGGAATTATCGTGAATAATAACATTTTAATTGGAAAACGCGTATTGAGATGGGTTGGGTTTAATTAGTGAATTACAGTTAAGTAACTCGGATTGACGTTTTTAGTGTGTGGTTGGTTTCAGAATGGTTGACATAGTCAAAATAGAGTATCTGGGAGTAATGTTTGGGTTTCGAAAATTTTTGGACTAGTAGGGACTCGTAATTGAGTAAACGAGTCATTTTTGGGTTTATAAGGGATAAACCCTTATTTCTCTCTATACAAGGCATGAGGGAGTGAAAGAAAAGAAATAAAAGAAAGAGGATAAGGGAGAAAGGAAGAGAGGGAGAAGAAAAGGGGATTTCTGGCCAAATTTCGCGGCATTCGACTCGAGGTCATCAGATTTTATCCACGTGGCAAGTGTTTACTTACTTTAGTTCTTTTAAGCATAAATCTCATATTATAGTTGGTAGTGATAAACTATTAATATTTTTGGGTTGGGTTTTCATGAATCAAACGGGTGTTTTGGAAGATTAAACGGATAAAACTCGAATAAAGTATTCTTTATCCCTTATTAGTATATGATTTTTAATTCAAAACATCAATAAAGTATCTTATTATCATTTCAACATGCACAACCGTTGTTTTAAGAAAAATATTCATACTTCTAATCACCCTTCAAGTATACCTTTAAGAACACATTACCGTGTAAACTTTGACCACTAATTTGCCCTTACTTTATCCATTATCAGATACTTTTAATTAAGAATTTGCATGGACTTTATTTATTTTCATTAAAGTAATGCAAAAATCGATAATCCCTTGGGAGTGTGATACCTCTCCTATTTGAATACCGATTGATCTGGCATTTCTAAAAAATAAATGGGAATCTAATTTGATATCATTCAAGCATCACGATCACAATAACAATCTAAATATAAAACAAACATAACAAACACTAAACGAAATGACATAATAACTGATAAATATAATTATAAATAAAGTGAACCTATTTTTTAAGAGGGACGGAATTACCAAGAATATATAAAATAAAACTAGGATGGAAAATCCCCATCCGTATGGCTCACAAGCAAGGAACGAAAAAATAAGCTACAAAGAAAACCTTAACTGCTAATTTTTTAATCTAAGATCATCCTTAACTAATCCTATCTAATTAAACCACAAAATTCCCAAGGGAAGTTCTGAATGTCATTGGAAAAATATGCTTCCTGGTATGGCAATAAAAATTGGCAAGAAGTTTAGCAATCTTATTTCCTTCTTTGAAACTGTCAGTGAAAATAACATGAAGACCTCGAGTAATGTCTAGGACTATTCGAAGGGTGATTTTGATGGACCTAGGGTAGGAAATATTAGATTATATGATAAATTTTAACACTTTACAATAGGATTCAACAACCATGTCATACTGGAGGAGTTCTGTACATTCCATTAAACCCATTACGATAACATAGGCTTCAGCTTCAGTATTAATGTTGTTACTAATAAATGAAGCCAAACCTCTTAATAATTGGTCTTTAACATTTCTCATTATACCACCAACACCACTGTGCCCAGGATTTAGCATAGCACAACCATCTACATTGAGTTTCATATTGATACCCTAAGGGGCGGTCAACAGAACTTTGATTAAAATTTGGGTGGGTGTATTAACATTGAGCCTACGACTATTTGAATAAACAGAGTGGTACTTTCCTATTTATCTTTATTTCTGGCTATCCACATACCCCAACTGATAAAAGAAACAATCGTAATTTTAAAGGTTCATTGATATGATAAGACCACCAACTTATTTCTCTCCCCCAATAGACATGTTGATATTAAGGACCCCATGAAAAAGGTTAAAATTGTGCCAAACCTCCTTATCCATATCACTCTCCCCAAGAAGATTGTTTCAGTCCTTGGAACTCTTAGTAGATTATGTAGATAAAAATGAAGTGGTTGTAATTCCAGATGATGATATGGGTCCATTATATATTTACTCCAACTCAAAATAACTATCAAGTGGATGATGATAATGTTGAAAACATCACATATACATCAACTTCAAGCCAAAATAAAAATATTAGGTTCTGTTTCATACACTACGAAAAATATGTTAAATCGTGACATATAGATATTTTGTCTATTATTTAGAAAGTTTGATAGTCATTTTAAAAACTATTTTGTTTTGTTAAAAACCATCATTTTAATATTTTTATTATATGTAAAAATAGCTTTTTGGGGACGAGAAACATTTTTTTGTTAATTAGGACAGTATGTGAGAGGTTATACAAGTGAGAGGAAAATTTCTTAAAAAGGGATTTTGTATCCATATTTTATTACTTAGGTAAGTTAATAATTAACTACATGGTTAATTCAAAGTAGAGATTTTATTCGGAAATTAATGAGACTTTTTTATGGTAATTATAGAGTTCATTACCTATACATATTTATGTGATAAAAATATGTATTTGTTTCTTTATATGAACATCCCATGTTCGTGGTCGGTCTATCGGTTGAGGCTCTGTATGTCGTGGGACTGTAGCATACCCCAACATAGTTGGGCTAGGCATCGTGTAGGTCATCATTTGGGTCTTATGTAGCAATGCCACTTACGAGGAGGTAGGTGAAGAGGCCGAGATCCATTGTCACCATCGGGGGTATGGACCGTGATATTGTGTACTGCGTAGGGGAAACATCGCCTATGTGTCTTTTGTGATGTACGTTTCGATGAGGGAAACCTATGGACTTATCAATATAGATGGAATGGGACACTGGAGGTAGGTGCCTTTATGTCCCATATATATGCAAGGACATATATAGTTATATAAATTAATGGAGATCGATTCATGTTGTCCAATGATGTAGACAATTGATAACGAACCCAACACTACATTTTGCATAATGGATGTTATGTTACTTCTTGTTGGAAGTGTCCTAGGGGTTACTCTAGGGACTAGAAGCACATATGTAGGCAATTAGCTTAAGTATAGGAATTATGCTAGTTGTAACAAAAATTATACTATGGTTGTAGTTATCAGACTTTCACATTAGAGACTTGGGCTGGTATGCATATAGTGTTGCACTTAGATGAGGGGTGACATACTTAGTGGATGTGAGTGCCCATGAGCGGTGAATACTTTAAATTAACTGCAAATAATTATTTCACTCATTTGAATCTCCCGAGTTAGTAGTGAATCTATAAGTCAGCTCTCGTCACAAATGCAATTTTAACACTGACCTTTTAAAAAATTAATTTCAAGCCCCCACATATCTTAAAAAGTAGATTTACACTCCATTTAATAAATCATCCGTTGGGATCGATTCACAAAAATTCATAGAAATCATTGAAAATAAAATTTAGAGTAGAAATTTAAGGAATAATACCACACTTAAGAAACCCCTATCTCTAGTTCGATTCTAAAATGGGTATTATATCTGGAATTTTAATTTTCTCTTGAAAACCATTTACCCTTTCTCAAGGCATACATTGAATGGTGAAGGATCAGAATTAACATTCAAATATAATTTCAAATTAACAAAATAATTACTTACAAGAACATAAAATAATGGTTCATCCCAGCCCTTGAAATAGGTGTTTAGCCTAATATGATATGAAATATGATAAACAAATAATCAAAGGAATTAAAATATAATAGTATAGAAAGGGAACAAATGGTCAAACAAGTCTCCTTGAATTTTGCCAAATTGAACTGTATCCTCATTAATACAATTCAATCGCTTAACAATTAATTCGCACAAATTCTCTAAAGAAAAAAAATATATATATTTACAAAGGTGTTTATCTCTCGATTCTTCTATATAAAACTCTACTTTTCTCTTCAAATGGACCTTGGTCTTATTTTCAATGCACATGGAGCTAAAGGGAATTTTGGGTAGGGGAGGTTTATAGTGTGCATGAGGGATGTGAGGTGAGAGAGGGGTAATGGTATTGCATATGAGTGCGTGGGTTTGGTGAGCTCAATGAGGGTTGTTTGGGAAAATGGATAGAGAGAAGCATTTAACACATATTTGGTTTGTAATTGTTTGGTGTTCGGAAGTTCAACAGAATCGTGTATGGGAGTTCAGATGTGTATTGGTTTTAAATGGGTATTGCAGTCTTAAGCGAAAAATGGTAAGGTATTTTTTCAAATTGGGTTAGGATGGGAACAATGGTTTCATGGGCATAGGTATGTTGGGTTCGGGTCGAACATCGAGGGAAGGTATTTTAGCTACCTCAGTTCGGGTTGAGAAGGTTCGGCAGGTCAAAGGGTTGGGGTTGGAGGAGTGATCGGGTTAGAAAGAAACCCGGGTTGAGAGATGGTGGTGGATCTTCGGATATGGTCGCTGGTAAGGCTCGAACTGTGTTTAAGGTATTATTTGGTTTTGGGTTTAGGAAGCTTAGGTGGGTGATTATGGAGGAGAGAGTAGGTTTGGTGAATGTTGGGAAGAAGAAGAGGGGTATTTTAGTCTCTTTGTGTGTGAGGGTGTAGGATTGTGTGTGTGTGTGTGTGTGTGTGTGTGTGTTTAGTGTGCACCTAATTAAAAATGAAAACAAAACTTTGTAAGACACAACTGAAAAAAACTAAAACAATAAAACTAAAATATATTAAAATACTAAAACTAAAAAATTAAAATCCTAGCTTAATAAAATAAAACTAAATAAAATTCAAAATTTATTAAAACTAGAAATTTACATTCATAATAAAAGAAAAAAATAAACAAAAATTAAAATAATAAAAGAAAAGAAAATAAAAATAAAACTCACACCTAATATAAAATATATAAAAATGGCCGACGCACAATAAGTCCTAAAAATATACATAACTCAAAATAAAATATAAAATAAATCCTAAGAATTATAATTGGCTCAAAATAAAAATCTAAAAAATCTAAAAGGTGGAAACTAAACACACACAAGGCTCGGGACATGATTAGGGAGGCTAGGACTCGGTTAAAAGAAAGGGTGATAGTTATGGGGATTGGGGTTGAGCCCATTTAACCACATTTGTCCCGAATTCTGCCTTGATTTAATTCTTTTGAGACCCCAAACGACGTTTGACCTACAAGACAAACATGAACATTCATAAGACCAATTTTATCTGAGAATTAGCAATTAAAACCCTCTATTTGGGGATTTATTTAAACACTCTTGGTTGCTTATCAACATGATTGCATTTGAATTTAGTAAGAAAATTCTTGCAACTTTAGGGTGATGACCAAAATTATATGATGTTTGTCCCATCCGAGATTTGTCTTAACAAGGAAAATAGGACTAACAGGAGTTCAGATTTGCATTCACATTTTCTCATGAGTCATTTATATCATTTGACTATAGTTTAGGTTGTTATTTCCCTTCTACTTATTTTATTATTCCAAGATTGTATGGATATAATCACAAAGTTTATTATTCAGTCTTTTTGAGATCAGTCATACTTCTATTTGTGTTTTTATTACTATCTCATTGTTGGACTTCTTTATTATCAATTATTGATTTAACTGTTTTTATCGTGCATGTTGATTTATAATAAAATATTGTACTGTGGTTTGATGATGAGAATTATATAGATTGGTAGACAAGCCCCATATTCGGCGTATTGTGTGTGTCGAACCTTTATATGGAAAATGGGGGTTCTTACAAGGCATTATTCAGAATTTGAAATAAGCATTACTTGATATTGAAATCCTCAAATATTCCGCTTGGAAGTGCTACATATTCCACTTGAAATTTTATAAATTGTATATGATTTTCTTATTCTTTCATTTAATATATTAAATTATACGGTTTTTATTCAAATGTAATTAATATATTTATTATAGGCATTTGATATTTTTGTTTGATCTTGTGTTTATTGTGGTCAGTCTATAGTGACCTTACGGGATAACCGCACTGTTGAAGGGAAATAATGAGGGTTGAACCTAGTGTAACAAAACGATCGAGGATGAAAGTTTGTTTTAAAATAATAATGTAATAACCCTCAATTATGAATAATTTAGTTTGTATCAATTTACTGTGTAAAGTAATTATATAAAATATGGGATAATGGAGTAAATATTATTTAAGTGAGTTAAAAGATAATATTTACTAGATTTTTGCATATTTACTGCTATGTGTAGGTAAATATCATCATGCTACGTTTTATAATGTCGTGTGCTTAAAAAGACATTTACGGTTTAAATTGAGCCAAAACTTGAAATGATTTATAAAATTGCCAAATGCTAATTTAGAGGGCGTAGTTAGTCTCGAAACATGTGAGATAGTCAAAATGAGTGTCATATTGTATTTTTGGGTTTCGAGCACTTTTGACTAATTTTGACTTAAATGTGTGGTTACGAGTCATTTTAATAGAGTATTAGCATTTTAAGTTGGAAACTAATGTTAAGTCCCTGATTTTAGTCTTCCAATTCCCTTATTTTCCCTAATACATGTTCTTAAACCTAGAGAGTTAGAGAGAGGAAGAAAGTTTTGTAGAAAAAGAGAGAAAAAGGAAGAAAAATGGAGATTGGAAATTGGAGTTGTTGCTATCAAAGGAAATCTGAGATTTCAAGCTCAAGGCAAGTTTTCTTACTTGCCAAAATATGGTTTAGGGTGAATAAATTGGATTGATTATTGTGAAATTATTATGGTTTAACAATTTTAGGGTTTTAATGGATTTGTATGTTTTGAACCCTTGGAAATTGATTTAGATGTTTATTTGTGTAAATTATATTATTTAAATGCATTTTTGATTAGGTTGGTTGAGATAAAGATCTTGGGTTGGGTAGAAATGAGTTGGTGGAATTTGGAGTTATAAAGCTCCATTGTCGAAATTGACAATTTTGAGCTGGGCAAATCGATTCTCCCTTAGCGAATCGATTCGCTAAAGGAGTAGGCTACAAGTCTGATTGGACCGAATCAATTTGGCCAAGATGAATCGATTCGACGGTTTGTAGAATGTCATGTTTTCTTGACCGAATCGATTCACTTTCATGCCCGAATCGATTCGGAAATCTTCATGTTTTGAGTTATTTTTCTAACTCAATTCTAACCCTTTTTCTTTAGGCTTAGGACATAGGAACCTTCTTGTACGAAAAAAAAATTAAAGTCCTAGAGTCTTAGATGAGTTAGGTAACTACCCTACATTAGAATTGGATTAAATAGGGCTTGTTCCGGGGATTTCCAAATTGATGTTATGGTATTATTTTCCTTTAGTTAATTAAGGAGAGACTAGGAGTTGTAAGGTTATATTGAGGGGCTTTAGAAGCTCAATTGAGGTATGCTAGACTTTGTGGTTTATAGTAACACCATAATTTCTTAGAAAATGAATAAGAGGTCTATTATCATTGAGGTTATAATGATGAGATAAATTACGTATGGCTCCGGATAAAATATGATTTATATATTGAAATGGGAATAAAATGTAAATGATAATTTACGTAAACACACCACTCTAAATTATATCAAAGGGGAAGTACGTGCATGAGGTGAAGACCTTTGGCTAGTGAATGCAGTCCTCGGCTATAGGACCGATTATTATGTGTTGTGTATTTATTTTTCGAAGTGAGGTAATTCTAGTTGTGGTTATGACTCACTGTCGAAGGTGTATGGACACTTCCCGAAGTTGCGTCGTAGGATGCCCAGGTTGTCTTGTTTGATAGGCCCTGGAAGATGATAGCTATTTAGGGGCCTGTCCAGTGGGGAAACTCGGAAGGAAGGTCTTAGAATCGTTATATATCATTGAATATAACTATTCTTATTCAAGTGGGACTTGATGTATGATAAAGTGCTCTAAGAATTTAAGGGCTTTGAATACATTTCCTAATGAGCTACGGAACGATAAAATGAAACAACGTAAATGATGGTGATTAATAGTTAATAATATTTATTCATATCCTCTTGTAAAATTTAATTAAATTTTATGGTCATCCCAATTGCCTCAATTTATGTTCTAGATTTAGTACATTGATTCTTGTCATTATCCATGTTGATAAATTGCTCATAACTGTCATACTCTTTATTCATCTCGTGATCATATAAAACCGGACCCTGACCCGTTCATATTTCTTATTTTGCATGAATTGTTCTTTTTCTCACGTGCTCCGCCGCAAGGACCCCCGTTTGGACTTTCCCATTCTGGTGTTTTGTAGCCGTAATACTTTGCGGATATTAAAGGATATTTTGTTATAGATGCCTCCATTTTTGTACTCTAGTTATGATCGGGTTATTTATTTGGGCGTGTGGCTCAAAGCTTTTGTACTTGTCTAATGAAATTTATTATGTAACTTAATGAACTTGTTATTTATGTTTTGTAAATACGATTGATCGACAAAATATTTAGTTCCCTTATTGTATACTTATTCCGAACATAGTATAAGTCTTCTTGGGTGTCCACCTTCTTGTAAAAAAATTGGTTCAAATGTTTCTTTTAAATTACAAATATTATTTTGACAATCCGCTTTTCACAAATTAGTGGGTGGTTATCTTGTACGCTTATTATCTTATGTTGACGCTGAGAATGTTCCATCTATGATTCCTGTTATTATTGGAGTATTGGTCTGGCCACCTCCTATTTTGATAGGAGGGTTGTCACAAATGGTATCAGAGCATCAGGTTCTAGAGTCTTTAAGTTCTATGCGGACTTGTCACGTTCTACCGTAGCGTTCTTTGATATAGATCCTTAATGTTGGGATTGCTTTATTTGCCTACAATTGCGATCTTCTGGAAGATAGACTGTCTTAAATATTATTCTAATTTGATTATTTCTTCATCTCAGATGTTGCCTAAGATAGGTTACCCCGCTAGAAGAAATAGATTTGTATAAGAGGATGTAGGTCCTCCACCGCCGCCACAAGGATAAATAAATGAAGCTGAAATGGAAAATATTATGGCCCAAGCGGTCTATGACTACCGTGGTTCAGCAATTTCCATAAGCCCAACAACCACGATCTCAGGATGTACAAGCTCCTGCAGGACCTTCTGCATGGGAAAGGGTTAGAGAATCCTTTTTGAAGGGTTGTCCTCCCGAATTCCAAGGAGGGTCTGACGTTATATTAGCTAATCAATGGAAGAAGTATATGCAATGCCATCTGCACATGGTGGAGTGTAGTGAGGAAAGGAAATAAATCTTTTCTACTTTTAAGTAAGTGGGAGCAGCGTTACATTGGTTGGAATCGATGACCACTCCAGAGAAGAGAGATACTATGACTATCAATGAATTTTGGGCTATGTTTGATCGGAAATATTTTCCTCCCGCAGTTCAAAGGGAGATGAGAAGAAAACTTCAAGATGTGGTGCAAGGTGAGCATTCACTTGGGGGAAACGAAGATGAATTCACTCAGTTAGCTAGTTTTTTGCTAGAAGAGGTGACTCCGGAGGAGAGGAAAATATCGAAATTCATTGGAGGTTTACACTGGTGGATACGGCAACATTTATTGGGCAATCTATCTTTACAGACTTTTGGGGATGTAATGAATGCGACATTACTCGATTGTCAAGATCATCGGTTGTATGACCAAAGTGATAAGAAGGCTTCAGTTGTGGGGCTAGCGAGAAAACTCGTAGGCAATGGCACAGGAGGTGGAGAACTACCCCTGTCCCAATCTTAGGGAAATAAATAAAAAGAAATGGACTCCCAACAAGGGGACTTGTCAAAAAGGCAACGTTTTGGTGGGTTTAATGTTGGTGGAAGTAATACTAGGAACAATCAAGGTATCTCACAATAGTAACAAGCAGGTCGGGGTGGTAATGGTGGTAGAGGCAATCTGAGCCAAGGCTTCGGTAAGTTTACAAATAATCGGGGCTGAAATTGGGAGAATATGGTGGGTCGATGCTTCCTATGTGGAGAGTCGGGTCATTTCAAGAAGGCATGTCCATAATTGATTGAGGGACAACTTCCTAGGATTCCACATTAGCCACAGGCCTAATTACTGCCACAAGTTCCTAACCCAGTTGTCCCTCCACAACAGTGATAGCTATAATATGGGCGTGTTTATCACATACAATATGCTATGCATCCTTCGGCCCTGCCAGCATCGCATGCTATTGAGGGTAAGTTTCTCATTCAGGGGCACATGGGTCATGTATTATTTGATATGGGTGCAACATACTCGTTCATTTCTAGAAGTTTTTCTCAGTATACATAGTTAATTAATTCTACGAAGAGTACTTTCACGAGTGTTGAATCTTCTATGGGAGATGGGTCACTTATTTTCTTTATTTGTAAACAAGTAGGAATAAATCTTGGAAACTTGTGTTTTGAGGCCTATTTTCTCGTCCTTAATATGGTCGGGTATGATATAATTCTGGGAATGGATTGTCTAGTAAAGTATCATTCAATTGTAAATTTCTATGGGAAGAGTATAGTTTTTGCCATTCCGGAACAAGAAATGTTTTTAGTGGTTATGCCTCGTACGAAAGGAGGTACTAGCACTTACTTGTATTGTATCGCATATGAGACTTATCGGAATGTAGTCGTTTCCTTAGATTCAATTCCGTTTGTTAGGGAATTTTGGGACATTTTTGAGAAATACCGGGTTTGCCTCCTAGTAGGGAGATTGAGTTCGTAATTGATTTAGCACCGGGAACGCGACCGATTATGAGAGCTCCTTATCGTATGGCTCCTATTTGGATGAGGGTGTTAAGAGACCAAATTCAACAGTTGTTGGAACAGGGGTTCATTAGGCGTAGTGCGTCGCCATGGGGCACTCTACTGTTATTTGTGAAGAAAAGAGATGGTTCTCTCCGATTGTTTGTGGATTATCGGGAGTTTAATAAAGTCACCATCAGAAATAAATACCCATTACCTCGGATTGATGATTTGTTTGATCAACTTAGGGTAGCATCGTACTTCTTTGAAATAGATTTGAGGACAGGGTATCATCAGTTGAGAATAAGGGAGCACGACGTATCCAAAACTACGTTCCTAACTAGAAATGGGTCCTACGAATTTCTGGTTATTCCTTTCGGGCTAACCAATGTCCTCATCGTGTTTATGGACCTGATGAATAGGGTGTTTTAGGACTTCCTCGAAAAGTTTGTTATAGTATTCATTGATGACATCCTAGTGTATTCCCAAAAATAAGCCGATCATGCTACTCATTTACTGTTAGTCCTGCAGACGTTGAGGGATCATCAATTGTATGCTAAGTTTGAAAAGTGTGGTCTTTGGTTGCAGGAAGTAGATTTTTTTGTTCACATTGTGACAGCCCAGGGTATTTCGGTGGACCTGAGCATAGTGATTGCAGTGAGGGAATCAGTTCAGCCCACGATACCTAACGAGATTCGTAGTTTTCTCGATTCGACTGGCTATTACCACCGGTTTATCAAGGGTTTTTCTAAAATTGCTAGCCCTTTGATAAATTTAACGCAGAAAGGAGGGAGTTTTGTGTGGGATTATTCTTTTCAGCTATCTTTTAAGGATCTAAAAGATAGATTAACTTCTGCTCCAGTCCTTACATTACCAAGTCCAGGATTGGAATATTTGGTCTTTATGGATGCATCATGGCAAGGGTTGGGAGGAGTGTTGCAGCAAGAACAACAGGATATTTCTTATAATTCTCGTAAGATAAAGCCTCATGAGAATAATTACCCGATTCATGATTTGGAACTGGCGGCCGTGGTTTTTGCCTTAATGATTTGGAGACATTACCTTATGGGGTAGAAGTGTAGACTCTTCACGGACCACAAATCGTTGCAATATTTATTTTCACAGAAGGATTTGAATATGCGACATCATCGATGGTTAGAGTTCATGAAGGACTATTAATTTGATATACATTATCACCCGGGCAAGGCGAATGTAGTGGCGGATGCTTTGAGTAGAAAACCCAAGGGGGAGTTAGCCTCTATATGGAAAGCTAAATGGAAGGAGCTTAGTCAAAAGGATACGGTTGCTAGGGCATTTATGTTGGTGTTAACCGTTATGCCTACTATAGTGGCAAGGGTTGTGGATGCTCAAGGAATGGAGAAAAGCTGTCAGGACCGCATACGCCAATTATTAATCGGGGGAGAGGAATCTTACTCAATAAGCTCGAAAGGTGGGTTACGTTTCCACGGGAGGCTTGTTGTTCCGGACGAAGGGGACTTAAAGCGAGCCGTAATGATGGAATCTCACGGGTCCAAATTTGTAGTACATCCTGGTAATGAAAAAGTGTACCATGACATGCACCGTCAATATTAGTGGGCGGCCATGAAGCGAGATATTTTTTACTTCTTTTCCCAATGCACTACTTGTCAATTGGTTAAGATAGATCATCAGCGACTGATTAGATTGTTGCAACCCTTTGAAATTTCGGTATGGAAGTGGAAGAGCATCTCGATGGATTTCATCACGGACTTGCCAACGTCACAAAGTGGTCATGATTCTATCTGGGATATTATTGATCGCTTGACTAAGTCGGCACATTTCTTACCAGTACGTACCGACTACAATACTTCTCATTAAGCCCGATTGTTCATTACGAAGATTGTTAGACTCCATGGGGTGCCCGTTAACATAGTCTCTGATCGAGACAAGATTTTTGTTTCCCATTTTTGGTGAAGTTTCCAAGAATCTATGGGAACCGAATTAAAATTGGGTACTTCTTATCATCCTCAAACAGATGGGCAGATGGAAAGAGTCAACCAAATGTTGGAGGACATGCTCCGAATGTGTGTGCTTTATTTCATAGGTGTTTGGGAACAATATCTCCCTTTGGTCGAATTTGCTTATACTAATTCGTACCAATTCACCATCGGGATGGCTCCCTATGAAGCCTTGTATGGACGGCCTTGTAAATCACCCACTTGTTGGTTGGAAGTGAGGGGTAATAAGTTTCTTGGACCTGAAATGATCCAGGAAAATTCTTCAAAGATTGTACTCATTCGAAATCGCATCTGAATATCTCAAGATCGTCAAAAGAGTTATGCCGATTCGAATAGAAGGAATGTCGAGATAGAGGTTGGAGATCAAGTTTTGGTGCGAGTATCGCCAATTAAAGGTATTATGCGATTTGGGAAGAAAGGAAAGCTTGTGCCGCGTTACGTGGGACCTTTTCCCATTATTGCTAAAGTAGGCCCGATAGCGTATCAACTTCCTTTGCTCGAATATTTACAACAAATTCATGATTTGTTCCATGTTTCGTCCTTCAAAATGTATAAGTGTTGTGATGGAGCCTACTGGCATATTCCTCTAGATGATATCGAATTGCAACCTGACATTTGATACGAGGAATAAGCAGTTACAATTTTAGATCATGGGGAACGTAGGTTACGATCTAGAGTAGTACCGTTGGTTCGTGTCCAATGGGGTCATCATAACGCCGAGGAATCTATGTGGGAGCGTGAGGATGTTATGCGAGAAAAGCATCCACATCTCTTTTTGCAAGGTACGCATGAATTTTGAGGGGAAAATTTCCTCATATGGTGGGGAGTATGTAATAACCCTCACTTGTGTATAATTTATTTTATATCAATTTACTATGTAAAGTAATTATATAAAATATGGGATCATGGATTAAATATTATTTAAGTGAGTTAAAAGATAATATTTACTAGATTGTTGCATATTTACTGTTATGTGTAGGTAAATATCATCATGTTGCATTTTGTAGTGTCGTGTGCTTCAAACGACATTTAAGGTTTAAATGGAGTCAGAACTTGAAATGATTTATAAATTTTTTGAATGCTAATTTAGAGGGCGTGGTTAGTCCCAAAACATTCGAGATAGTCAAAATAAGTGTCATATTGCATTTTTGGGTTCCGGGCACTTTTGACTGATTTTGACTTAAATGTGTGGTTACGAGTCATTTTAATGGAGTATTAGCATTTTATGTTGGAAACTAATGTTAAGTCCCCGATTTTAGTCTTCCAATTCCCTTATTATATGTTCTTAAACCTAGAGAGTTAGAGAGAGGAAGAAAGTTGTGGAGAAAAAGAGAGAAAAAGGAAGAAAATTGGAGATTGGAAATTGGAGTTGTTGCTATCAAAGGAAATCTGAGATTTCAAGATCAAGGGAAGTTTTCTTACTTGCTAAAATATGGTTTAGGGTGAATAAATTGTATTGATTGTTGTGAAATTATTATGGTTTAACAATTTTAGGGTTTTAATGGATTTGTAGATTTTGAACCCTTAGATATTGATTTAGATGTTTATTTGTGTAAATTATAGTAGTTAAATGAATTTATGATTAGGTTGGTTGATATAATGATCTTGGTTTGTGTAGAAATGAGTTGGGGGAATTTGGAGTTATAAAACTCCATAGCTGAAATTGGCAATTCTGGGCTGGACGAATATATTCGCCCTTAGCGAATCGATTCTCTAAAGGGGCAGGCTACATGTCTGATTGGACCGAATCAATTTGGCCAAGCCGAATCGATTCAGCAGTTTGCATAGTGTCAAGTTTTCTTAACCGAATCAATTCAGCCTCTCCGAATCGATTCACTTTCAAACCCGAATCGATTCGGCCATGGCGAATCAATTCGGAAATCCTGATGTTTTTAGTTATTTTTCTAACTCAATTCTAACCCTTTTTCTTTAGGCTTAGGACCTAGGAACCTTCTTGTATGAAGAAAAAATTAGAGTCCTAGAGTCTTAGATGAGTTAGGTAACTACCCTATATGAGAATTGGATTAAATAGGGCTTGTTTCGGGGATTTCCAAATTGATGTTATGGTATTATTTTCCTTTAGTTAATTAAGGCGAGACTAGGAGTTGTAAGTTTATATTGGGGGACTTTAGAAGCTCAATTGAGGTATGCCAGGCTATGAGGTTTATACTAACACCATAAATTCTTGGAGAATGAATAAGAGGTCTATTATCATTAAGGTTATAATGATGAGATAAATTACGTATGGTTCCGAATAAAATATGATTTATATACTAAAATGGGAATAAAATGTAAATGATAATTTACGTAAACACACCTTTCTAAATTCAATCATAGGGGAAGTACGCGATTGAGGTGAGGTCCCTTGGCTAGTGAATGCAGGGTGAATATAGTCCTCGGCCATAGGACCGGTTATTTTGTATTGTGTATTTATTTTTCGAAGTGAGGCAATTTCTGGTGTGGTTATGACTCACTGTCGAACGTATATGACCACTTCCCGACGTTGTGTTGTAGGATGCCCAGGTGGTCTGGTTTGATAGGCCCTGGAAGATGATAGCTATTTAGGGGCGCGTCCAGTGGGGAAAATCGAAAGGATGGTTTTAGAATCGTTATATATCATTGAATATAACTATTCTTATTCATGTGGTACTTGATGTATGATAAAGTTCTCTACGAATTAAAGGTCTTCGAATACGTTTCCTAATAAGATACGGAACGATAAATTGAAACAAGGTAAATGATGGTGATTATTAGTTAATAATATCTATTCATTTCCTCTTGTATAATTGAATTAAATTTTATTGTCATCCTAATTGCCTCGGTTTATGTTCTAGATTTAGTATATTGATTCTTGTCATTTTCCATGTTGATAAATTGCTCATAATTATCACACTCTTTATTCATCTGGTGATCATATAAAATCGGGCCCTGACCCGTTCATATTTCTTGTTTTGCAAGAATTGTTCTTTTGCTCAGGTGCTCTGCCGCAAGGATGCCCGTTCTGACTTTCCTATTCCGGTGTTTTGGAGCAGTAACACTTTGCGGATATTACGGGATGTTTTGTTATAGACGCCTCCATTGTTGTACTCTAGTTATTATCGGGTCATTTATTCGGGCGTGTGGCCCAAAGCTTTTGTACTTGTCTAATGAAATGTATTATGTAACTTAAGGAACTTGTTATTTATGTTTTGTAAAGACTGTTGACTGACAGCATACTCGGTTCCCTTATTGTATACTTATTGCGGACATAGTATAAGTCTTTTTGGGTATCCACCTTCTTGTAAAAAAATTGGTTCAAATGTTTCTTTTAAATTACAAATATTATTTTGACAATCCGCTTTTCACAAATTGGTGGGTTGTTATCTCGTACGTTTATTATCTTATGTTGATGCTGAGAATGTTCCATTTATGATTCCTGTTATTATTGGAGTATCGGGATAACCGCCTCTTATTTTGATAGGGGGGATGTCACAAATAATTGTTTCAAAAATATTAAAAGATTTCATATAAAAACTTTTTTTCAAAAACATTTTGTATAAATAAAAACGTTAAAAAAATACAATTTTTACGCCCAAATTCCGATAAAGTAAATTGTCAAAATGGATGGAATTTCCAAACTGATGCCATGTAGATACTTTATGGGCTTAATGGAAAAAATACTTTTAGGGAATAATAGAAGCAATTACTGTAATATAACGGCTACGTAGGTAATTCACCCTTTATGGTTTGATGGATTGCCGAATTATTCAATGACTTCGGGTCTAGATATATTCAATTCATATTAAGTGGAGTATAATAGTCTTACAAGTTAATACTAGGTTGAGTTACAAAATTCATCAAGGATCGTCTATTAGATCGCAACAAAAATTTATGTTTTACAACCTATTGGACAAGGCATTGTTTGGAATTTTGAAGAAGTATTACGTGACGAAAACAGTATTTAGGCAACGTTGGGGAAGTGTCACATATTCCTCCATAAAATTGTATATGAATTTTTTATTCTTTCATTTTATTTTGTAAATTACAAGGTTTTTGTTTCAATTTAATTAACATGTTTATTATTAGTATTTGATTTGTTTGTTGGATCTTCTTTTTCTTTTTGTCAATCTATTATGGCTTCAGGGAAAATCGCATTATTTAATGGAAATAGTGAGGGTGGAGCTCATTATAACAAATGATCGAGGATCAAAGTTTGTTTTAAAATAATAAGTGTTTTAAAAACATTAAAAAAATTTCATACATAATCTACTTTACAAAATTTTAAATTTTTTTTTTTCAAACTATTTTTATACGGAAATGATTTTTTAATAAGTATCTAAATTATTTTTTACATATTTAAACTATTATTTAATTATCAATGACCCAAAATTCCATTTATACACCCAAATCCTGTTAAAATTAACGATAAAAGTGAATAGAATGCCCAAATTAATACCATATATATATATATATATATATATATATATATATGTGTGTGTGTGTGTGTGTGTGTGTGTGTGTTTTATTCGCTTAATGGATATAAAGAATACTTTGAGGGCATAGATCAAAATAACCTGTATTTTTCTTTTAAATAGATAATGAAATAATATTTTGGGATAAATAATTAATTTTGAAAATTGGACCTAATTAAAGTCTTTTTGTTTAATAGTTGAAAATTTATTATTTCGTTATATTTCTGTGTGATTAATTTTTAGAAGAAAATATGCGACACAAATTATAAGTACCTATTATTGACATAAATAATTTGAACCATATTTTGGGACACATATGGGCCCGTTTAGATGATTTAGGCCTTTAAAAATAGTCTCGGGTCAATAGTATATAGGTTGGGGAAGTTTTGGGCTAAATGGATTATGGATTTGGGTCCATTTGGGGTCCAAAAGTTATGTTTAAGCCCAACTCGGGATTAGCCACTAATTAAGTGTTGAAGTGGTGGTAAACCACTCCCCCCACTATCATTCCACAAAACCTAAAACAAAAGTTACGATAGATAAAAGAAGAAATATCAAAAGAGGGAAAAAGGGCAAGGAACAAAGGAATACTTCGAGATTTTTCAAGGGTCTTCTCTTCTAGAGATTTTAAAGCAATAATTTTCTTGCTTAATTTATGTTTCCAACTTATTTCTTATTGAATTGATGGGAATTAGGTTTAAATTGAGTGTTTTGATGATGAATAACACATGTAGAGGATTGATTATTATGTAGAAATTGTACCAGAAATTTAGGTATCATAAATCTGAAAAATGGAAGATAGATTCCTTAAGGGTTTGATGATTATGTAGGTGTATTTGATTAATTGATGTAGAGATGGCAATGTCAATTAATGAACTGAATTTTGGGATTTAGATTCCCTTATGAATGTGCTTGTTCCGAAATAATTTTAGTTAGAATTTGGCGAACATTTTGAATGTTAAAAGTACCAAATGGGTATTAACTGTTGGGATTTGAATATGCAGTAAATTTATAAAATTTTGAGTTGTGCGTATGTTATTATAAAAGTGTTAAGGCCTCCATGTAAAGACATTGGGATCCAAAATAATTAATTTTTGGGAAGAATAAGATCTGAGAAGTAGATGCGTAGGGAAGGAGGAGACATCGTTCAGACGACGTGACATGTCATTCGAATGACATGTTAGGTCGCTTGACCGACAATGCCACTCGTTCGAGTTATGTGGAGTGATTTTTGCCTTTTTCATATCTTTTATGCTCCGGTCTGGGACTTGTTGAATTTACTAAAACTAAGTGGTTTATCGTGTACGAATATTAAAGGAAAAATTCAAAGAGGGACTCTTTTAATACTGAGAATATATTACATTTAATTGGGTAAGTTACAGGGTTAAATAATTTATTGTATGGGACGGAAATTTATAATTTATGAGATGGAAGTTAATACTTTGGTTATTGAGCGATTGATGATAAAGGAATATTATCAGTAACGAGGGTATTGTGCCCGGGATTTTGGTTGCAAGCATTTTTGGAATCTAAATGGGTGAGGTGAACCGGGTTAGGAATAATAAAGTGTAATAACCCGTCCTTTTTGGAGACGATTAAATCCCATAATTAAGTATAATTTGGAATTTGGAGAATTTCTCGAAATAGTAATTTTTGGGATTTTCGAGGATTTAATAATTTTCGAAGGATGTTGTGATTATTTTTGGGACTATGTAGGTCGAAATAATTTAATTATATGTCGTCGTTGAGTAAAGCGACACGAGGTAAGATTTTTAATGGGAAAACCCGCATTTAATTATTTTGGGTTGGAATAGTGATTTGCGGTCAAGTACCTCGGATGGAAATTTCGACTGCGCCACGAGTCTCGAAATGTCCGAGATAGTCGGAAAAGAGTGTCCGATTGTCGAAATTGAGTTCCGGGTAATTTTGGAGTTAAATAGGCTCGTAATTGGGTAAACGAGTCGTTTTTGGGTTTTAAGGGTTTAAAACCCTTTTCTCTTATAAAAAGAGGGAGAGAGGGAAAGAAAAGAGAAAGAAAGAAAGGAAAGAGAGAGAAGAGAGAGAGGAGGAAGAAAGGAGGAGAAAAAGGAAGATTCGGGCCAAACTCCGTCGGATTCGACTCGAGGTCGTCGGATTATATCCACGAGGCAAGTGTTTACTTGCTTTATTTCCTTTTTTGCATAAATATCTCATACCGTAGTTTGGTATAAACAAACCCTAAAGATTTTGGGTTCGGTTTTCGTGGATAAAACGGGTTTTCGGGAGATAAAACGAATAAACCCCTAAAATTTGTTAATTGGAGAAACTTAGGTTTTAACCCAAATTAATTGGTGGTTTAAGGTTCTAGGATGTTTAGAACCCTTAAAATATGTGTATTTGTAGTTGGTTGAGGTTGTAGGACGTTGGGTTAGGCGACAAAAGCTTGGGAGAAGCTTTAATGGCCGAAACCGTCTCGGAGAAGACGATGAACAGTAGAGGCAGCGTGCTTACCGAATCGATTCGGCCTAGAGGCGAATGGATTCGGCTCTTGGTCAAAAAATAAAAATTGTATATCTTTTCGACGCGGTCGCGTGGGCGCCGACCGCGTATTTTTCTGATTTTTTTTGGATTTATAGTGATTTTTCTACGGAAAGCTGTCCGAGATTGAAATCATGAGTTAGAACTTATTGGAGATAGATGTTAGGGGTTCTTAAAAGGATTATTAGGACCTCTAAAGAATTTGAGGAGACATAAAAAAAACTTTGGGTTTGTAGTAATAAAACCAAGTTAGGATTTAAATGATTATTTGGACTAGGTATAGTCTTGGGGTTTAAGGAAATGAAATCCTTAACCCATTAAGTTAAAGTTGTTCGGGTGAGGTAAATCCTGAGGATGATTCTCGTAGGCATATAAGCCTATATAATTATGCTTATAGAAGGCATAATTATATCGATTACGGTTGAGTATTTCCTAAGAGACAATTAGGATAATTTAGGAGTATGTATATATATATGTATATACATATACTTCACTTTGAGGAGAATAGTATCATTGGAGTTATCCAATAAATCCTTAGAATGGGATTTAAGTATATAGTGATTATTAAAGTAAGAAATACTTTGGATGTAAAATCATGCTAATATCAAAGCATGATTATGATTCCCGGAGGGAATCTTTGGGATTATTATCATCGTTAGATGCTATAGGCCATCATGGCCGTTTATATATGTTCTAGGAAGAATATGTAGGATATATATATATACTATGTGTTTTAGGTATATATATATATGATGATGGAATGATTTTGAAAATATATAAATGAATATTTTCAAAATGGAAATATAAATGATTTTCATAATTAATAAAATATGGATTACACACCTCTCTAAATCGCTATCATTTGGGAAGTTGCGTTCGTATGGTGAAGCCCCCTGGCTAATGATGCAGGGTGGATATAGTCCTATAGGCCATGTGAGCGTTTGTTGTTATCTTTTCTGCGCTGGTTAGGAGATTTCGGGTGTGGTCTTGACTATCCCGTAGGCACATGGTCGCTTCCCGACGTCTTTCGATATAGGATCCCAGGTTGTCTTGGAGGCCCTGGAAGATGATAGCCATTTAGGGGCGCGCACAATGGAGAAATCCGGACGGGCGGTCTTAGAACGCGTTTATTAAAGCAGTTCATAATAATGGATTTGCTTTAATTACATTTCCTGGATATAGGAAGGGAAATGGGTTATATATAAAGTGGCTTCGGTAACACTTCCCGGATGGAAGAAGGGATGTGGAAGCATATGGTCAAAGCATTTTTATGATAATGAAAATGTCTTTGAATACATTTCCTGAGTATAAAAAGGGAAATGGGATATTTTGATAAGGAAAAGCTTTTTATGTTAATAAAACTGGCTTTCAAAAGGTATATGATTTATTAAAGCAATTCATGATAATGAATTGGCTTTTAAATACATTTCCTGGATATGAGAAGGGAAATGAAAGTTTTTGAAATGAAAAGGATAAGTATTGATAAATACTTTGTGTATAGAATACACCTCAGTCCGGGAGATAGATCCGGACGTGTATTATAAAGATACAATTGATTTGGAAGTCCTCATTCCGGGTGATAATTATATTACCCGGAAGTATATTGTAGACATATGTATATGTATAAACTGGGTGCCGAGGGTCTAATGAATCCCGACGATCGACCGTGCCGCATAGTAGTGTATCGGGGGGGTTCCTTGTTTGGATTTCGCTTTGCGAGACACCCCACGCACGAATATGGCACTGTGTTGAGACTGGGGAGAAGTTTAATCCTTAGTGCTCTTATTATTAAATATCTATGGTATATATATTATATATATCTTTCTGTACTGAGGGACTAGCGGATCTCAAAGATCGACCTTGCTGCATAGTAGTGTATCGGGGGGGTTCCTTGTTTGGATTTCGCTTCGCGAGACACCCCACGCACGAACATGGCATAGCGTCGAGATTAGAGTGAAGTTTAGCCCTTAGTACATCTGTTTAACTATCTAGGATAGATAGTGGTTGGGTATTAGACTAGTTTAGCAGGGTGGCTTGACTAGAATGTTCTAGATAGATGCGTTAGGAGTGCACTATTAGCGAGAGGTGAGGAGTATCTCATGGGAGTGCGATACCAACCTTAAATATGAGATAAAACCTTTTTCAAAATAATAAAGCATTTATGCACTTGCAAAATATTTTCTAAACATTTGGGCTCTGACCCGTTTGTCTACTCTCCTTTCTTTCTCTATATTGTATATATATAGGTGTCCAGACACAGGGACGCCTGGATGGAAACTCTTTCGAGTCAGACGTCTGCTGCAGCAGCTGTGGATGCTTGCAGGTTATCGGTAGACGTTTCCTTCCTTGTACTCTAGATAGGAGTTATTGTATAAACACTCGAGCCAAAGGCTCAATTGCATTTATTTATTCTTTCAGTTCAGCATTCGATATGGTTGTATTATTTGGACCGAGTGTTCGGTTATTTTTAGTTCCTTTATTTTCTATTTCAGTTCATTACGCATTTAATTGTAAATGTTTTAATTTGTGCGCTAAAAAGAGTAGTTAGATAAAAGTTTTTAACGGCCACCTAATAGGATATTAGTAATTAAATGGATTTTCGACAGTGATGCTAAGGATGATCCATTTGTGACTCCTGTTTTAATTTAATATTGGAGTGATCGCCCGGTATCTTATTAGGCGGGTTGTTACAGATGGTATCAGAGCATCAGGTTCTAGTGTCTTTAGGAATCTGTGCGGACGTACTACGCTTTCAGCGTTGCTCTCGATTTGTATAGAGCCCCAGGATTAGGATTGCTGATATCTCTTGTGAGATTTCGTTCTCCTGCCATATTATGAGATTATAGAAATCTTTTGCGCGCTCGTTGAGGATCGTGTGCGGAGCTTGGACGGCAGCAGGAGGTGAGGCTTAGCTAGTGCAGCTGGTAGAAGGTTGGGATGAGTACCTTAGTAGAGGTTACTCTCTCTATGGTAATTGTTAAGGATTATCTTAATGACTACTAAATCATAGTAGTTCGAGTATCATAGTGCCGCCATAGTAGGGTGTGGTACTAAAGTTGGATTTCCCCGTGGAGATAAGGATTAGAAAGGGATCTTACGGATAGTTCTAAACCGTGAGTTCCCATGATTAAGCAGGACGAGAAGAATGCCGTTTTGGAATTTTTCGCCTAAGGTTCAGCCAGGGGCCGACGGTGAATGAAGAGTATTATGGCAAGGTGAACCTTGTACCTAAGTGAGTTAGGTGCAATGAATATTGAGTCCTTTCCAAGGAGGATGGGCTCACTAAAGAATGGGTATGTTCGAGGACCCCATGGTGGGACATCCACTCGGGGAAATCGTTATTATGAAATTTTGGGTTATGAGTTTTACCTCAATTGAGGAGGTATATTTGGAATGACTAGATGGAGTCGCGGTATTAGTTACCCTAGAATCGTGTGGGTAATTTGAGTTATGGCGGTATCGATAACATTATATCATGTATGCCTATGTGTTTTCCGCAATAGCGGAATTTTATTTTCTTCATTCGCCATAGAGGCGGGTGATTATATTTATATATACGTATACGGTATATGGTGTTACGGAGCGATAGCTGGCTATAAATGGCGAGTCTATCGTGTCCGCAGTTCCTGGAGGGAACAGATTGTTATTGTGGTGTCTCACCTTTATACAGGTTGAGTACACCTTCGTTATATTGGATTTATGGAACCTCGATGAGCAGAGGCTTCCTTATTTTGGATGGTATATGTGGAGACCTTATAGATATAATTTAAGGCCCATAGAATTGTTGTTGAGCGATAAGATTTAGCTCAGTATTGGTTCGCGCAAGGACTTAGGAATGAGTGCGAGCGCAGGGTGGTATGACTCTTAGTTAGAGATAGGAGTTGCAATCACCTTGTGTTGGATTAGGGGATGGGGTTATCCCGGTTGCATGTTGAAATGACTGAACTCCACAACCAACGAAGTCAAGGGTTAATGTGTGGAGGGGTTCCTTGTTTGGATTTCGCTTTGCGAGACACTCCACACATGACTCTTAACGGCGTCGGGAGTGGGGAGCTGTTATGGGATGCAAGGATGTTGATCTTGTGGAAAGGTCTTATAGTGTGGATGAACCACTATAGGCTATGAGCCACATAATGTTATTATGCTTATGGAAATATTGTGTTATGGAAAAGCACTAAAGTGGTCCCTTCGCCACAAATGGGTGGGTGAGGTTGGACTTAGAGAAATTTATTTGAGGACAATAGTCAGGCCTTAATGAAAAGGCAAGTTTTGAGGAGCTACATATTGGGTATCGTGTTCGTGACACTTTCTACAGAAAGTGGGCACTTGATTAGTTAGGTTTCCTTCTGTATGGGCGGAAGGATAAGATAGTAGGAATGCGTTCGTAGGCTAGCCTAGTAGGATTTAGGACGTCCCGCTTCTGTGCCTTGGGTCGTTATATCTCGATGATCGACTACGCGAGGGAGTAGTGTAACGGGAGGGTTCCTTGTCTGGATTTCGCCTTGGCGAGACGTCCCACGCATGAAACCAAGCACTTGTTGGGAGTTGAGAGAGTCCTTGGGCACTAGGGACATACTTAGGATTATATTAGTTTCGTGTAGGTAGGGTAACGCATAGATCGTAGCATTTTTAGGATATAGGTTCGCTAGTATTAGCAGCGCCGAGGTTAGGAGTATTGAAATGCGCGGGTTCGGAGGACCCATAGGTGAGTATTACACCGAGGAAAGGAGATCCTTATTGGGAGAGAGTGATGCGTGTTAGACGTTCGTAATGTTTGTGCTGATATGCACAAGTTGGAAAGGTGTATAGGCACCTTTGGTAAGGTGGTTTGATAAACCGCCTAGTTACGATAGGAGTGGTATACAAGGTTGTAATTCGTGCCGATAGGCATTATAGATGATGGGTATTATGTGACGTATAAGAGTCACTTTGCGATTGTGGTAGTCGTGTAGCGTATGGTTGGGAACCGTTGGGTTAGTATTGTTTCCCTTGAGGTATTAGGATTTGGAGTGATCCTAAGATTTGTGGTGTAGGTCGCATCTGAATTTCGAGGACGAAATTCCGTTGTAAGGGGGGGAGTGTAATAACCCGTCCTTTTTGGAGACGATTAAATCCCATAATTAAGTATAATTTGGAATTTGGAGAATTTCTCGAATAGTAATTTTTGGGATTTTCGAGGATTTAATAATTTTCGAAGGATGTTGTGATTATTTTTGGGACTATGTAGGTCGAAATAATTTAATTATATGTCGTCGTTGAGTAAAGCGACACGAGGTAAGATTTTTAATGGGAAAACCCGCATTTAATTATTTTGGGTTGGAATAGTGATTTGCGGTCAAGTACCTCGGATGGAAATTTCGACTGCGCCACGAGTCTCGAAATGTCCGAGATAGTCGGAAAAGAGTGTCCGATTGTCGAAATTGAGTTCCGGGTAATTTTGGAGTTAAATAGGCTCGTAATTGGGTAAACGAGTCGTTTTTGGGTTTTAAGGGTTTAAAACCCTTTTCTCTTATAAAAAGAGGGAGAGAGGGAAAGAAAAGAGAAAGAAAGAAAGGAAAGAGAGAGAAGAGAGAGAGGAGGAAGAAAGGAGGAGAAAAAGGAAGATTCGGGCCAAACTCCGTCGGATTCGACTCGAGGTCGTCGGATTATATCCACGAGGCAAGTGTTTACTTGCTTTATTTCCTTTTTTGCATAAATATCTCATACCGTAGTTTGGTATAAACAAACCCTAAAGATTTTGGGTTCGGTTTTCGTGGATAAAACGGGTTTTCGGGAGATAAAACGAATAAACCCCTAAAATTTGTTAATTGGAGAAACTTAGGTTTTAACCCAAATTAATTGGTGGTTTAAGGTTCTAGGATGTTTAGAACCCTTAAAATATGTGTATTTGTAGTTGGTTGAGGTTGTAGGACGTTGGGTTAGGCGACAAAAGCTTGGGAGAAGCTTTAATGGCCGAAACCGTCTCGGAGAAGACGATGAACAGTAGAGGCAGCGTGCTTACCGAATCGATTCGGCCTAGAGGCGAATGGATTCGGCTCTTGGTCAAAAAATAAAAATTGTATATCTTTTCGACGCGGTCGCGTGGGCGCCGACCGCGTATTTTTCTGATTTTTTTTGGATTTATAGTGATTTTTCTACGGAAAGCTGTCCGAGATTGAAATCATGAGTTAGAACTTATTGGAGATAGATGTTAGGGGTTCTTAAAAGGATTATTAGGACCTCTAAAGAATTTGAGGAGACATAAAAAAAACTTTGGGTTTGTAGTAATAAAACCAAGTTAGGATTTAAATGATTATTTGGACTAGGTATAGTCTTGGGGTTTAAGGAAATGAAATCCTTAACCCATTAAGTTAAAGTTGTTCGGGTGAGGTAAATCCTGAGGATGATTCTCGTAGGCATATAAGCCTATATAATTATGCTTATAGAAGGCATAATTATATCGATTACGGTTGAGTATTTCCTAAGAGACAATTAGGATAATTTAGGAGTATGTATATATATATGTATATACATATACTTCACTTTGAGGAGAATAGTATCATTGGAGTTATCCAATAAATCCTTAGAATGGGATTTAAGTATATAGTGATTATTAAAGTAAGAAATACTTTGGATGTAGAATCATGCTAATATCAAAGCATGATTATGATTCCCGGAGGGAATCTTTGGGATTATTATCATCGTTAGATGCTATAGGCCATCATGGCCGTTTATATATGTTCTAGGAAGAATATGTAGGATATATATATATACTATGTGTTTTAGGTATATATATATATGATGATGGAATGATTTTGAAAATATATAAATGAATATTTTCAAAATGGAAATATAAATGATTTTCATAATTAATAAAATATGGATTACACACCTCTCTAAATCGCTATCATTTGGGAAGTTGCGTTCGTATGGTGAAGCCCCCTGGCTAATGATGCAGGGTGGATATAGTCCTATAGGCCATGTGAGCGTTTGTTGTTATCTTTTCTGCGCTGGTTAGGAGATTTCGGGTGTGGTCTTGACTATCCCGCAGGCACATGGTCGCTTCCCGACGTCTTTCGATATAGGATCCCAGGTTGTCTTGGAGGCCCTGGAAGATGATAGCCATTTAGGGGCGCGCACAATGGAGAAATCCGGACGGGCGGTCTTAGAACGCGTTTATTAAAGCAGTTCATAATAATGGATTTGCTTTAATTACATTTCCTGGATATAGGAAGGGAAATGGGTTATATATAAAGTGGCTTCGGTAACACTTCCCGGATGGAAGAAGGGATGTGGAAGCATATGGTCAAAGCATTTTTATGATAATGAAAATGTCTTTGAATACATTTCCTGAGTATAAAAAGGGAAATGGGATATTTTGATAAGGAAAAGCTTTTTATGTTAATAAAACTGGCTTTCAAAAGGTATATGATTTATTAAAGCAATTCATGATAATGAATTGGCTTTTAAATACATTTCCTGGATATGAGAAGGGAAATGAAAGTTTTTGAAATGAAAAGGATAAGTATTGATAAATACTTTGTGTATAGAATACACCTCAGTCCGGGAGATAGATCCGGACGTGTATTATAAAGATACAATTGATTTGGAAGTCCTCATTCCGGGTGATAATTATATTACCCGGAAGTATATTGTAGACATATGTATATGTATAAACTGGGTGCCGAGGGTCTAATGAATCCCGACGATCGACCGTGCCGCATAGTAGTGTATCGGGGGGGTTCCTTGTTTGGATTTCGCTTTGCGAGACACCCCACGCACGAATATGGCACTGTGTTGAGACTGGGGAGAAGTTTAATCCTTAGTGCTCTTATTATTAAATATCTATGGTATATATATTATATATATCTTTCTGTACTGAGGGACTAGCGGATCTCAAAGATCGACCTTGCTGCATAGTAGTGTATCGGGGGGGTTCCTTGTTTGGATTTCGCTTCGCGAGACACCCCACGCACGAACATGGCATAGCGTCGAGATTAGAGTGAAGTTTAGCCCTTAGTACATCTGTTTGACTATCTAGGATAGATAGTGGTTGGGTATTAGACTAGTTTAGCAGGGTGGCTTGACTAGAATGTTCTAGATAGATGCGTTAGGAGTGCACTATTAGCGAGAGGTGAGGAGTATCTCATGGGAGTGCGATACCAACCTTAAATATGAGATAAAACCTTTTTCAAAATAATAAAGCATTTATGCACTTGCAAAATATTTTCTAAACATTTGGGCTCTGACCCGTTTGTCTACTCTCCTTTCTTTCTCTATATTGTATATATATAGGTGTCCAGACACAGGGACGCCTGGATGGAAACTCTTTCGAGTCAGACGTCTGCTGCAGCAGCTGTGGATGCTTGCAGGTTATCGGTAGACGTTTCCTTCCTTGTACTCTAGATAGGAGTTATTGTATAAACACTCGAGCCAAAGGCTCAATTGCATTTATTTATTCTTTCAGTTCAGCATTCGATATGGTTGTATTATTTGGACCGAGTGTTCGGTTATTTTTAGTTCCTTTATTTTCTATTTCAGTTCATTACGCATTTAATTGTAAATGTTTTAGTTTGTGCGCTAAAAAGAGTAGTTAGATAAAAGTTTTTAACGGCCACCTAATAGGATATTAGTAATTAAATGGATTTTCGACAGTGATGCTAAGGATGATCCATTTGTGACTCCTGTTTTAATTTAATATTGGAGTGATCGCCCGGTATCTTATTAGGCGGGTTGTTACATAAAGAATTTGTTAAGAATACGGGGGTACCCACATTAAATAGAATTATTAATTTATTAGATGGTAAATTATTAATAAATGGAAAGATGTGGTGGACTTTCGTTGGACTTTGTATGGTAATTATGGAGTAATTACCTTTACAATTTATATGGGATAATAAAATGTACAATTATATATTTCTCTGGACATACCTATGGACCGTCCTATCGGCTTGGGGGTTCGCACGTTCGGGTTGTGTACCAAACGTGGGCACAGGTGGGCTTGACGATGTGTAGGCCATATAGTTACTACATGGAGGTTCCACCCAGGAGAAGTCGGATTTGGCGCTGACCATTCTTGTATCATCGATGGGTATGGGCCGTGTACGGTGTCCTGCGCAGGGACCACCCCAACCTGTGTGTATTTTGTGATATCTGCTTAGGATAATGGATTCTTTCGTACTTGCCGATAGAGTAGAAATTAGACACCAATGGTAGATGACCTTGTGTGTCATATATATATATATATATATATATATATATATATATATATATATATATATATATGTAAAGGACATATATGTAATTCTCTGAACTTTATATGAGATAAATTGAAATGTCTAAGAATGTGGACATAAATGACAATTGTAATTTTTTAATTCATAATAGACGTTGATGCCACTTATGTGAAAATTATGAGACTGGGATATTACGGTTACTGATAATTAAATGTAGTTGGTACACTTAGATCATTTAGCCATTATTATTAATTGGAGACATTATCATGGTTATTATTTGGGACTTATTGGGATGCGAATAATATCACACTTAGATGAGTTGTGAGGTGTTAAACGCATATGAGTGATGAAGGGGGAATATTTATTATGCATCGAGTGCATTATTGTATCATAAATTAATTAAGTTAATTTTTTCACACCTCGAGCTCTGACCCAAATTATAAACGTTTTCCCTCAAGGTTATATCTAGATAGGGATTGTGGGACTATTGACGTACTAGCCTAGTCATCTCTCATGCTTAGCAACTTTCCAAATTTTTTACTCTAGTATAGGTGCTTTTCTTCCAGAATTTAGTTAATATTATTGAGAGTCATTGTAAGGGCATAAGCCCGAGATTTATTTATTTTTTCACATTATGCTGAAGTTATGATATTTACTTGTTGTTAAATTTATTGTTCAGTTGGTGTTGATTGAGTTTAAATATTGTGACTTAGATATTCATAAAGTTTAAATTATTGTCCTTCTTAAATAACAATATTTATATAACGTTGTGCTGAGAATGATATTAATTCATTGACAAGCCCCATCTTTAGTGTATCGTTCCTGGCCAGCCTTTGAGTGAGAAAATGAGGGTTGCTACAGTTGGTATCAAAGCATGGTTCTAGTGTCCTTAGTATATGTCTTTGATCTCGCTACGTTCTGCGTTGTATCCTTTGCTGTAGAGACCTATCATTAGGAACCATTGTACTCTTTGATAATCATTATTACCCATTCAGGAAAGGGGTTAGTTTTGGAGAGAGATTCATAGAGATCTTACTGTGGGTGATTTCTAGAATTTTGAGGAGTTCGGGAAATTTCGTATGAAGGACATTTAGGTTTTATGAACAAAGGAATAAATCATGGGTTTTTCAAGGGTCCTCTCTTCTACAGATTTTATGGCAAGAATTTTCTTGCTTATTTTATGTTTTCAATTTATTTCTTAATGGATGTAATGACCCCTTTAATATCTAGGAATTAGGTTTAAATTGAGTGATTTGACAAAGAATAAAACATGTAGAATATTTATAATTATAGAGAAATTGCCCCAAAAATTTATGTATCATAAATTTGAAAATGGATGATATATTCCTTAAGGTTTTGATGCTTATTTGGGTGTATTTGACTAATTGATGTAGATATGGAAATTCCAACTAATGAACGAAATTTTTGGATTTAGATTCCCTCATGAATGTCCTTGTACAGAAATAAATTCGGTTAGAATTTGGAGAAGATTTTGAACGTTAAAAAGACCAAATGGGTATTAACTGTTGGAATTTGGTTATGGAGAAAAGTTATAAAATTTTGAGTTGTGTGTATGTTATTATAAAAGTGTTAAGGGATCTGTGTAAAGACATTGGGTTTGAAAAGAATTAATTTATGTGAAGAATAAGATCTGAGAAGAAGAAGCATATGTAAGGAGGAGACGTCGTTCAGACGACGTGACATGTCGTACAAATGACATGTTAGGTCGCTTGAATGACAATGCTACTCGTTTGAGTGACGTTGAGTGATTTTTGTCTTTTTCATATCTTTTATGCTTCGGTCAGGGCGTTGTTGAATTTACTAAAACTAGGTGGTTTATGGTGTAGGAGTATTAAAGAAAAAAATCAAAGAGGGAGACTTTTAATATTGAGAATATATTACATTTAATTGGGTAAGTTACATGGTTAAATATTTTATTCTATGTGATGGAAATTTATAACTTATGAGATGTTAGTTAATACTTAGGTTATTGGGAGATTGGTTATAAAGGAATATTATCTTTAACGAGGGTATTGTGCCCTGGATTTTTGTTGTAACCACTTTTGGAATCTAAGTGAGTGAGGAGAACTGGGTTAGGAACTATAAAGAATTTGTTAAGCATACGGGGGTACCCACATTAAATAGGGAGAATTACAATTTACTAGTTGGTTAGATAATTTTTTATGTAATGGAATTACTAATTTATTAGATGGTAAATTATTAATAAATGGAAAGATGTTGTGGGCTTTGGTTGGACTGTGTATGGTAATTATGGAGTAATTACCTTTACAAATTATATGGGATAATAATATGCAATATTATCTAATTGTGTGGACATACTGGTGGACCGTCCTATTGACTCAGTTATACACATGTTCGAGTCACATACCACACGTCGGCACAAGTGGGCTTGACGACGTGTAGGCCATATAGGTACAACGTGGAGGCTCGAACCACAAGAGGTATGTGTTGGTGCTGACTGTTCCTATATCAACACTGGGTATTGGCCGTGTACAGGTGTCGTACGTAGGGACCACACCAACTTGTGTGTATTTTCTGATGTGCTCTTTGGATAAGGGATTGCTTCCTACTTGCTGATAGAGCACAAATTAGACACTAATGGTAGATGCCCTTGTGTGTCGTATATATATATATATATATATGTAATTAACTGAACTTTATATTAGACAAACTGAAATGTCTAAGATTGTGAACATAAATGACAATAGTGATTATTTAATGTGTAATAGATGTTGATGCCATTTATGTGAAAATTTTGGATATTACGGGTACTGATAATTAAATGTAGTCGGTGCACTTAAATCATTTAGCCATTATTATTAATTGTGGCAATTGTCATAGTTATTATTTGGCACTTATTGAGATGTGAATAATATCACACTTAGATGAGTGGTGAGGTGTTAAACGCATATGAGTGACGAATGGGGAATATTTATTTTGCATCGAGTGCCTTATTGCATCATAAATTAATTAAGTTAATTCTTTCACACCTCGAGCTATGACCCAAATTATAAATGTTTTCCCCCAAGGTTATTTCTAGACAAGGATTGTGGGATTGTTGTTGTACCATCCTAGCGATCTCTCATTCTTAGTAGCTTACCAAATTTTTGACTCTATTATAGGTGTTTTTCTGCGACATTTTAGTTAATATTATTGGAAAACATTGTACGGGCATAATCCCAAGATTTATTTATTTATTCACATTATGATGAATTTATTATATTTACTTGTTGTTAAATTTATTATTTAGTTGGTGCTGGTTGAGTTTAATTATTATGAGTGAGATATTCATAATGTTTAAAGTATCGGCCTTTTTAAATAAAAATATTTGTATAACGTTGTGCAAAGAATGGTATTAATTGATCGACAAGCCCCATCTTCGGTGTATCGTACTTTGCCTGCCTTTACGTGATAAAATGAGGGTTGTTAATGTTAGTATCAGAGCGCGATTCTAGTGTCCTTAGGATCTGTGTTTGATCTCGTTATGATCGGCATTGCATCTTTTGATGTAGATCCCTACCATTAGGAGTCCTTGTATTCTTTGCTAATCATTACTACCCGTTTGGGAAAGGGATTAGTTTTGGAGAGAGAGTCATAGAGACCTTAGTGTGGGTGACTTGCTAGAATTTTGAGGAGTTCGGGAAATTTAGTATAAAAGTCATTTAGGGAATTTGAAGATGTGGTAATGTACAATAATGCACTAGAAGAGGTTAATTCATGTACACTAGGACCCATAGCGGGATGGGAATCAGATTATAGATAAAATTATTTGGGAGAAAGAGACTAGTGATATAATCGATGGTAAAGGATTTGTTTTTTTCACTATTTTGGAGTATGTGGGATATGTCTTGTTTTGATATTGGAGCTTAGTGTGCACTTGGGATTTGTTAGTAAATTGGAGAAATGGACTTCGTATTTGAGATAATCTTTTATAATGGTTCTCCGTGGGTGAGAAGCAGCAAACATAGGTTGTTAAGAAGATGTACAAAAATGCCTATTGGGAGGCTTATGCTTATTTTAGGCGTAATTGTTAAGATATGGTGTAGTAAGATAATTATCCAGCGATTTAACCTTCCTATTTATGTTAATAGTATGCAAAGCGAAAGAATTTGTATTTTATAAATACTCGGTTCCTTGGGAGTATTAGGAGTAGTGGTATTCCCGATTACATGATGAGGTGCACAATCATAAATAATGTTATTACAATGATGATGTAATTGGAGCTGGATAATGATAACCTTTATGGGAATGACTAAGTTTATGAAGCCATATAAATTGATTTAAAAACATTAATAGACTTAGATCCTGGACCAACAGATCTCAATAACTGACAAAGATGGATAGTTGTCTACTGGGAGGGTTCCTTGTTTAGATTTCATTTGCGAGACGTCCTACGCATGAAAGTAGCAAATGTAGGGATTTGAGAGATGTTGGATTCTAGGATGTTATTGGTTATTGTTATTGGTATTGTCATATTTGTAATATAACGGGCGTTAATTTTATTTTCAGGGCAAAAAATACTAAAGGAATTGTGATTACTTGAGTTTAAATATGGTTAAATAGGAGACTATAGGGCCTAGAGAGTTTTGTGAATTAATTGAGCAGATTATAGACATGGACCCTAGACTAATGGATCTCAGCGACTGACAATGCTATATAGTAGTGTATCTAGAGGGTTCCTTATTTGGATTTCGCTTACGAGACATTCCAAGCATGAAAGTAGAAAAGGCCAGGAGCTGAGAGATGTTCAACCCTTGGACATTTTAGATTACTGATTTTCAGTCTGATTAGATGGGTATACTTATTGTGATTTAGTGTATCCCTTAGGCAATATGGGACTTTAATTAGCAATGGGTAAAAGTTGGAAATTTACATTACTAATGCATACATTTATTTTTATTTCCACCTCTTTTAAGCTTGGGCTGATGGACCTCAATAACCGACTAAGCCACATAGTAGTGTATTAAGAGGGTTCCTTGTTTGGATTTCTCTTGCAACTCTCGCACGCACGAAATTGGCAAAAGTTGGGCGTTGAGGGAAGTCGGATACTGAGATCATTTTTTCTTTCTCATGTACATATATGGTGGTATATTTGGTGAATGGATATGCTTGGTATAAATCGTACAATTAGATTTATATGTTCCATCCATCTTTCTTAGTTTTATGTGTGTGTTCATATAATGTGGAACAAACTATGAACAGCTTAGTGATTTTACGATAGGCATGGGCAAGCCTTTCTTTTATCTCATGGGATATGGGTATGGTTAATTGAGCATAAAACATGGGTTAATAACACGGATAAAACCACAAGGTTGGGCTTTAACGAATTTCGAGGACAAAATTCTGTTATAAGGGGAGGAGAATGTAATACCCCATATCTTTCTTATAAAGAAATAATGAAATAATATTTTGGGATAAATAATTGATTTTGAAAATTTAACCTATTAAATTTTTTTTTATTTAAAATTTTCACAACTGTGACTAATTTTTATATGAAAATACATAATTAATATGCGACATAAATTAAAAGTAGCTATTATTGACTTAAATAATTCAAACCATATTTAGGGACACATATGGGCTCATTTAGATGATTTAGGCCTTTAGATATAGTCTCTGGAAAGTTTAGGGCTAATTGGATTATAGATTCGGGTCCATTTGCGGGTCCAAAAGTTGGATTTTTTGGCACAACTCGAGATTAATCACCTATTAAGTTTTTAAGTGGGGGTGAATTACTCCCTCACTATCATTCCACAAAACGTAAAACATTTATTACGGGAGTGGAAAGGAGAAATACCAAAAGAGGGGGAAAGGTTAAGGAACAAAGGAATAAATCAAGGGTTTTCAAGGGGCTTCTCTTCTCCAGATTTTAAGGCAAGAATTTTCTTGATTAATTTATGTTTCAAATTTATTTCGTGATGCATGTCATGATCCCTTTAATTTCATGGAATTAGGTTTAAATTGAGTGATTTGATGAATCACAAATGTAGAGGATTGATTATTATGTATAAATTATCGCAGAAATTTAGTTATCATAAATCTAAAAATGGATGATAGATTTGTTAAGATTTTGATGATTATTTGGGTGTATTTAATTAATTGATGTAGAGATGGAAATGTCAATTAATGAACAGAAATTTTGGATTTAGATTCCCTCATGAATGTCCTTGTTATGAAATACGTAATGGGTATTAACTGTTGGGATTCGATTATGTTGTGAAGTTATAAAATTTTGAGTTGTAAGTATGTTATTATAAAACTCTTAAAGGCTCCGTCTAAAGACATTAGGTTTGAAAAGAGTTAATTTCTAGGATGAACAAGAATTGAGAAGGAGAAGCGTGGGGAATGAGGAGACGTCATTCAAATGATGTGACATGTCATTCGAATGACATCTTAGGTCACTTGAATCATAACGCCACTCGTTCGAGCGACGTTGACCGATTTTTGTCCTTTTCATTTCATTTATGCTCTGGTCTCGGACTTATTGAAGTTACTGAAACTAGGCGATTTATCGTGTTGGAGTATTAAAGGAAAAATTCATAGAGGGAGAATTTTAATAGTGAGAATTTATTATTTAATTGGGTAAGTTACGGGGTTAAATAAATTATTCTATGGGATGGAAGTTTATAATTTATGAGATGGAAGCTAATACATTGGGTATTGGGTGATTGGGTATTATGTAATATTAACGTTAACGTGGGTATTGTGCCTGGGATTTTGGTTGCGAGGATTTTAAAAATCTAGGTGAGTGAGGGGAACTGAGTTAGGAACAATAAAGAATTTGTTAAGAATATGGGGGTAACGACATCAAATAGGGAAAATTACAATATACTAGTTGGTTAAATAAGTTTTTATGGAATGGAAATAATTTATTAGATGGTAATTTAGTAATAAATGGAAAGATGTTGTGGACTTTGGTCGGACTTTGTATGGTAATTATGGAGTAATTACCTTTACAAATTATATGGGTTAATAACATGTACTATTATGTATTTGTGTGGACATACCAGTGGAATTTGTATGGTTCGTGGGTCTAGGCAGCGTACCACACTCGACACAGGTGGGCTTGACGATGTGTAGGCCATATAGGTAATACGTGGAGGCTCCACCCACGAGAGGTAGGTGTTGGTGCTCACCGTTCCTGTATCACCTCTGGGTATGGGCTGTACACAGATGTCCTGCCTAAGGACCTCCCCTAACTTATGTGTGTTTTGTGATGTCCGATTATGATAAAGGATTCCTCTAGACTTATCGATAGAGCACAGATTGGACACCAACGGTAGATGACCTTGTGTTATATATATATATATATATATATATATATATATATATATATATATATATATATATATATAGGGGACATATATATAATTACTCGGACATTATATGAATCAAACTGAAATGTCTAAGAATGTGAACATAAATGACAATTGTGATTCTTTAATTCATAATAGATGTCTTTTCCATTTATGGGAAAATTATGAGATTGGGATATTTTCGGTACTGATAATTAAATGTTGTCTGTGCGCTTAAATCATTTATACATTATTATTATTTGGAGACATTGTCATAGTTATTATTTATGACTGATTGGGATTCGAATAATATCACACTTATATGAGGGGTGAGATTTTAAACTCAAGTGAGGGACGAAGGGGGAATATTTATTTTGCATCAACTATCTTATTGCATCATAAATTAATTAAGTTAATTCTTGCACTCCTCGGGCTCTGACCCAAATTATAAATGTTTTTCCCCTAGATTATTTCTTGACAGGGATTGCAGGACTGTTCCTGTACCAGGCTAGCGGTCTCTCGTGTTTAGCAGCTTTCCTCATTATTGGCTCCAGTATGGGTGCGTTTCCGCTAGATTTTAGTTACTATTATTGCGAAACATTATAAGGGCAGAAGCCCATCATTTATTTATTTGTTCACATTATGCCGGAGTTTTGATATTTACTTTCTCTTAAATTTATTATTTAGTTGGTGTTGGTTTATTTTAATTATTTTCAGTGAGATATTCGTAAAGCTTAAAGTATCGACCTTTTTAAAAAATAATATTTATATTACGTTGCGCCTAGAATACAATTAATTGATCAACGAGCCCCGTCTTCGACGTATCGTTCATGGTCAGCCTTTACGTGAGAAAATGGGGGTTGTGTGACACCCCGACTAATTATATACCGGGTAGCTACTCCTTTATTAAATCAATACAAAATGCCAAGCAGGTTCAGTTAATAGCATCACTGTCGAAAACATTTTTATGATTACTAACCACCTAGTACTTAAAAAGTAAGTTGCCAAATTTTAAATTAAATCCGATTAACATGCGATAAATTAAATGTAAAAGATTAACATCACCATTCACAATAAAGTCCAACTATAGTAAATCAATAAGTAAAAATGAGTCTAGAGGAAACACTCCTCACAACAATCCCAATATGGAAAGAAATAAAACGAGTCTGCATCCTGAATTAATTACAAACCAAAAGTCTGAATAACTGAGAGAAATGAACTACAACTGATGAAATCTGAATATAGAGTCAAGGCAAAAGAAGCGTCTACTAGCAAGGCCCTGTAACTTCCACAAACAGCTATAGCTCGTCACCTGAATGGAAATACTATGCATGGTGTCCTTGTGGCTGGGCACCTAAAAAGGTTTTTACAAAAAAGAGATTTGAAAGCAAACGGGTCAGAGCCCGAAAGTGGAGAGTATTTTAAAATAGCAAGTGTTTTAATAACATTAAACCAATGAATGCAAAGTACATGTTAGGACGTGCACTCACATGAAGTACTCACCTCTCGACTAATTGTGCACTCCTAAGGTACCGTACCCATTTAAGTAACATACATATCTAACCAAACCGTAATAAGTTCTACCCCTTACTACTCAATTCTCATTATACATTCTAGCGTTATAAATTAAATAGAGGGCTTTACTTAAACTCAGATTCTCAATTAGTAGCAATACAATTCACTATCGGTTAACCTGTTATATTTTCTCAAAACATTTCCATAATTATACTCACAACACCAACATGAAGATTCCCATAATTTAAGTGTATATTATTCACGTCATAAATATACAATATAAGCCCCCCTAGGCTCAAATGCGGTGCACACATACTCGACTATCCATCCCGGTACATCACGTACATAAGGATTACAAATTCCGAATCTCTCAGGAATTGTTAGAATAAGCACAACACACAAAAATGGAGGCGAACATAATTCAACATATCCATGGGTCACGTACATACCTACGCTCCACAGTCAGCTGACTTATTAACTCATAAATAAGTCATTTTAGCATTATGTTCTTAAGGTACCAATCTAACTTCGGGCACACAAGGATTAGATGGCCCTAAGCGAACGTGAACCTCCCGTGATAGCAAGTATGGTAGGTATGTCATACACATAAAATCATATACATATACTAAGCATTGCGCTCATCTTAGTAATTACCATGATTTATTAGTGGTATACTTCTCGTTCTTATACCCACACACTTGTCCCATTTTATATACACATGTCATCCAGTATCCTCACATCGTAAATAGTTACTCACGTTCTAACCCATAATATCATTTGGTTAAAACCACACTTATATGTTTTACTCCTCAATATATCCCACATGTCCCAACTATATTGATTAGTCATCAAGCAATTTCCATATCTACAATTAAACAAGGTTACGGAACACTAGAAGTCAAATCAGGCCAAAAAGGCCAAACTGTCAACTCGTTAGAAGTATCGTTCGAATGAGGCTGTTCGAACGAGAGTTCGTTCGAATGAAGTGGGCATTCTAACGAGATCTCGTTCAAACGAACGTCATCGAACAAACATCCCACTCGTTAGAAGTCAAACTGTCAACTCGTTAGAAACTCGTTCGAACGAGCTCGTTCGAACGACCTGGGCAGGTCTTCTAACGAGAGGCCAGTTTCGAGCCCAGAATTTCCCTTTTTCGTTTTTCCAACATTCTTCACCTCTAATCCCATATACAATTCGTCCCAAAAGCATTTTAAGGTTTCTAATACACACTAAACATTCGTTTGTCATAATTAAACATTTATATAGGGCCAAATCTTCCTAAACCTCATCAAATCATCAAATCCCCTCAGTTTTCCCCAAATCCCATCAACATGAACCCTAGAAAATTTAATTTCATCCATAGACATAAATAAATCCGTTTTTATGATATAAAAGATGTATTTTTATCTGAATAATCACCCTAACATTGTTTTACATGCAATCTCCTCACAAAATTATAAATCTCTAAATCCAATTCAATGGGTTTTAATCATTCTCCAAGAACAATAAAATTTCATAAATTTCCTACGCATGGAAGAAGCATTCTTTGCAATTCACGAAATTAAACCACTTGCCTTATGTCTTTCTCTGATTTTGATGTCGAATTGTTCTCTCTCTCTGCAGAATTCTCCTCTCTCTCTCTCTCTCTCTACGAGTTCTTTTTCTCCAAGGTGACAATGGTGGTTAAGGTTTCCCTAGGAAGCTCTTGAAACTAATTCCAATAACCCCCGTAGCCCATTAAGTCATTAACTGTAGTTAGTCGGTTTAATGGGTAAAGGTTAAATCAGGTATTAATTTCTAATTTCGTGTGTTTTAAATCCCAAAATTCCAAAATTACCAAACTACCCTTTTACGTTGTCGGTATGGCCTAAAAATGCCCCGGGACCCAAACTAAACCCCCGGCTAGTGTTTTCTGACTATTTCGACCCTTTCGGACGCGTTGGCGCACTCAAAATGACCATACGGTTAATAGAAATAAAATTCACTTTTTAATTAAACAATTACTTTCCTGACGCGACTGTCACACGCGTTTCAATCAAAAAATCCCAAATTGCCGTATATCAATCTCACGACAAATTTAATAATTTCAATATTCATATATTGCCATATATACGCATTATAATCAAATACCAACTCACATCTCGTTAGTATTTTATCTGGATTAATTCCCAATTAATATAATTTTATTCAATTAATCCCATAAATAAATATCACAAAAATGCGGGGTATTACATACTTCCCCCCTAATAACAGAATTTCGTCCCGAAATTCGAAACTAGAAAGTACCTGGTAAAAAAAACTCTGGGTAACGTTCGCGCATCTCATCCTCGTGCTCCCATGTGGACTCCTCGACATTATGATGCCGCCACTGAACACGCACTACCGGAACTATCTTTGACCACAGTTTCCGCTCACTTCAGTCTAAAATAGCAATCGGCCCCTCCTCGTAGGATCTATCGGGATGGAGATCGATGTCCTCCAAAGCAATGTGAGAATGAGCCAAATCATCTCTAAGATATTTCCTTAGCGAGGAAATATGAAACACATCATGAATCCTGTGCAAATGCTCTGGTAACCCAAGTCTATACGCAACAGACCCAATTCGCTCGATGATAGGAAATGGTCCCACATATCTCGGTGCCAACTTCCCCTTCTTCCCAAATCGCATAATACCCTTCATAGGAGATACTCTGAGTAAAACCTGGTCCCCCACTTGGAACTCCTTAAAGAACCTCTTTGCATCAGCATAGCTCTTCGGCCGATCCTGAGCTACCCGAATGCGGCTCCGTATCAATTCTATCCTTGCCGAAGTATCCTGAATCACTTCCGGCCCAAGTAGTTTGTTGTCCCCCACCTCCAACCAACATGCTGGGTAACGACAAGGTCTACCGTACAACGCCTCGAATGGAGCCATACCAATGGTGAACTGGTAGGAGTTATTGTAACCAAACTCCACCAGTGGAAGATATTGCTCCCATCCTCCCTTGAAATCAATGATGCACATCCGCAACATGTCCTCCAACATCTGGTTTGTACGCTCGGTTTGCCCATCGGTCTGCGGGTGATACATCGTACTCAACCGCAATTTCGTGCCCATGGCCTCCTGAAAACTCTCCTAAAACCGTGAAACAAATATCTTGTCTCTGTCAGACACGATATTTAGGGGCACACCGTGAAGTCTCACTATTTCTGCAACAAAGAGCCGGGCATACTGTCCCGTAGTGTAGTCGGTCCTTACGGGTAGAAAATGAGCGACTTTGGTCAACCTGTCCACAATTACCCAAATGGAGTCGTGACCCCTCTGTGACGTAGGCAACCCCGTGATAAAGTCCATGGATATGCCCTCCCACATCCACATCGGGACCTCTAATGGCTGTAGAAGTCCTGTCGGTCTCTGATGATCCACTTTTACTAGATGACAAGTGCCGCATTTAGAAACAAACATGGCAATATCTCTCTTCATCTCGCTCCACCAATACTGACGTCTCATGTCCTGGTACATTTTATCCCCATCGGGATGTACCATGAACCGTGAGCCGTGCGACTCTGCCATCACCTCATGTCACAGTTCCTCCCCTTCCGGAACTACCAGTCTGCCATTGAAACGTAATCCCCCGTCTGAGCTAACGGTATAGGACTCGGCTCCCTCTGCTAATAATCGAACTATTTACTCCTGACAGAATAATTCATCTCCTTGTGCCTTTACCACTCTCGTGACAATCTGTGGTGTAACAGTCATCACCGACATGAATGATCGGGCCACAGCATCCTGGTGTCCCAACTCCTTCCACTTTGCCTTCCACACCCCTGCCACTTCATCTACTGGCCAACGGCTCAACGCGTCTGCTACCACGTTAGCCTTCCCCGGGTGGTATTGGGTATCAAACTGATAACCCTTCACGAACTCAATCCACCTCCGTTGCCGCATATTCAACTCCTTCTGAATGAATAGGTACTGTAGGGACTTGTGGTCCGTGAATAATCGAAACTTCTCCCCCAAAAGGTAATGTCTCCAAATCCGAAGGGCAAATACTATTGCCACTAACTCCAAATCATGAGTGGGGTAATTCTTCTCGTGAGGCTTAAGCTTACGGGAATCATAAGCTATGGCCTGACTCTCCTACTGTAATACACCTCCAAGTCCTTATAAGGATGCATCGGTGTAAACTAGATACTCAACTCCCGTTCTCGGCAATGCTAACACAGGTGCTGAGGTCAACTTGTCCTTCAACTCATCGAATGCCAACTGACAGGCATCACTCCAAATGAACAGCACACCTTTACGAGTCAGATGTGTCAAACGACCTGCTATCTTCAAAAATCCCCGAATAAACCTCCTGTAGTATCCTGCTAGTCCCAAGAAACTACATATCTCCGTTGGTGTCGTGGGCTGTCCCCACTCCCTCACCGCGGATACCTTCCCCGGATCAACAGATATCCCCCTGTCGGAAATAATATGCCCCAAAAACTGAACCTCCTTCAGCCAAAACCCACACTTCTCATACTTTGCATACAGCTCGTTCTGACGTAGCTTCTGCAAAACCTGTCTCAAATGCTCGGCGTGCTCCTCCTCTGTCTGGGAGTAAACCAGAATATCATCAATGAAGACAATGACGAACTGATCTAGGAACTCTCTGAACACCCTATTCATCAAGTCCATAAACACGGCTGGAGCATTGGTCAAACCAAAAGGCATAGCCCAAAACTCGTAGGAACCATATCTCGTTAAGAAAGCAGTCTTCGAGATGTCCTCTTCCATGATACGCAACTGATGGTAACCAGATCACAAATCAATCTTTGAGAAGAAAGAAGCTCCTCTCAACTGGTCGAATAAGTCATCGATTCGGGGAAACGGATACTTATTCCGTATCGTGACTTTACTCAACTCTCGGTAATCTACACACAACCTCAACGATCCATCCCTCTTCTTTACGAGCAACACAGGGGCACCCCATGGTGAAGTACTACTCTGGATAAATCCATGACCCAACAACTGCCCAATCTGATCCCATAACTCTCTCATCTCAGCTGGAGCCATACGGTAAGGTGCGCCGACAATAGGCTGAGTGCCCGACATCAAATCAATCACAAAATCTATCTCCCTACTCGGAGGTAGTCCAGGTATATCCTCAAATACATCGACGAACTCACTAACAACGGGTATTGAATCAAGTGGTATCACCACTTCCTTGTAGGTCTCCTCCTCTATATAGTACAAATGAGTGGACGATCCTCCCTCAGGATGAGGCATCGCCACCAAAAACATCTCTTGCTCATGAACGGCAAAGATAATACTCCTACTAAAACAGTCAATCATGGCTCGGTACGTAACTAGCCAATCCATACCAATAATGGCATCATACTCTATCATCTCTAACACTAACATATCAGCGGGAAAGTAAACCTCCCGATCTCTATACCCACACCTTTACACATAAGCGAAATCATAGAACCCCTACTCAACGATGAATCTACACAAGTAGCGGTGCTCTCTGCGGTGTCTAACAACCCAATGGTGCATGCAAATATCATAGCAATAAAACAGTGTGTAGCCCCCGTGTCAAATAAAATGCGCCCTAGGGTCCCGTGAATAGAGAACATACCCTCAATGGCTGGTGGATCATGTGGGGCTGCGACCTACTGGAGCTGATACACTCTCCCATACTGAATCTGTCCCTGCTGAATTGGGACTGCTGCAATGGGTGGTAATGCTACCATCTGTGGCGCTGGTAGGGCGGTGGGAAACATCGGCCTCTGTGGCTCGTGACGAGCTCCCTGCTACTGCTGTGGGGCCTTGCCCTTATCAGGACACTCCTGGTGTTTGAGGCCAATCTTACCACAAATGAAACACTTCCCCTGGAAGTTTCCCCCTCGCTGTCCCTGCTGACCACGGCCCTAGTGGCCGTTACCATTTCTGCCATGGCCTTGCTGGCTATACGCATGCTTAACGTTAGAAACATCTGGTATGGCCTTGCTGGTTATTTAATCATGTTTAATGATGGTTATACGCATGCTTAACGTTAGAAACATCTGGTAATATGTTATTATGTTTGTGGTATAAGTTTTGGGACGAATAGGGTTGGAAAATATGAATTTGAATGAAGAACTTTGGTGAAACCCGCAACTGCAATTCTGCAGAATTTTCGCAGACCTGCTTGATCGATCGATCGACCCTAGAGCGTCGATCGATCGAAGGTTCGATCGATCGAGCCCCAGCCATCGATCGATCGACCCTTCCTGGCAGCCTCTTATTTCCCCATGCTTAATTAGTTGAATTAATTTATCATGGAATAATCCTTGGGCATATTAAATAAAATGTTTTGGGATATAGGAGAGACCAGTAGGACATATGATTAAGTGTTGAGAACTTTATTATGAAATGATTATTGTGTTTTAGGGAAAATTAATTAAGGAATGATGAACTACGTATTTCAAGTGAGGGATTATGACGAATACCTACGATAGTGAATAGATGTCAACCTACTGAATTTGTTACTTGGATGGATAGAACCCATGAGTGTTCCATAACTAGTGAGGAAAACCCTTCGAGTTAAGGTTAGAGACGAAACCTTATGCGTAATACTAATAATGTGAAATTAAGGATAAATGTTGTAATTTTGGGTAACGAGAGTGGCCTATATTAATATGATGAAAGTAGTATATTTATATGATTGTGTGTGCATATATTATATACATGTGAAAAACGTACCCGCGCTACTTGCTATCCCTGAGGTTACCGCGCTAGGACGGTCTTATCCTGTGTTGCCTTATGGGGGATATTGATTCGTACCCTAGAAGATATGAATCCTAGGTACAGGCTATCAAATCGGTAGTCACGGTCCTAAGAGACGCGAGGGTATGTGCTGACCTCTTGGACTTGGAAACTATACTTCGCCTCAATATTGTTTGTGTTGTATTGATACAGTTCGAGAGTGATTCCGAACTTGTATTTCCCTTAGTACGATTGATACGGGGATTGGATAGCAGAGTATGCCCGCACCATAATTTTTATGTGGGGTGCCATTAGAATATATATATTACACGAGTATTTAATATATATGAAGTTCTGAAACTTGGAACTACCTACTGCGATTTGGTAAGTAAGTCATGTTTGATGAATCAGATTAGAAATACTTGTTTTATGAGAGTATAATATGACACTGGGAAACTTTATAAATTAATGAAGCTAAAACGAGAGTTGTGCTACACTTTGAAAGTAACCTTTTCACATGTTGACATTGTTCTGTTTTTTTTTTAAAAACTTATGAGTAAGTTAAGATAAACTAAATTATTGGGAAGGTTAGTATGATAATATGTTAAGTTAAACCATTTGGGGAAGGTTAGTACGATAGGCGTGCACACTAGAGGAGAGGTGAGAATTTCTCAAGAGAGTGTCGAACTAATATGTTATTGCATTGGCCTGTATCAATTTAAATACTTGCTAAACTAATTTTAAATCATACACACTTTCGGGCTCTGACCCATTTTATCTTTCCCTCTCCCCCTTGTATATATATATGTATGTATTTCAGGTGCCCAGCCACAGGGGCGTCTTGCTTAGGATCTTTTGGAAGGAACGCGCTACAGCTTAGGTGGGAGTTGCAGGTCTTTTGATTAGACGACTTCGTTCATTCAGATCCACTCCTAGCATTTTCATTCAGATGGGCATGTGTAGCCCTTTCCATTATTTCTTTATGTTGGGACATTGTTATTTCAGTTATTTTCCTAGTTCGTTATTTTGGGATTTTTGTTCAGGACGGATGTATTACTTTATTTTTTCGCATGTTGACATTCGTTGATGAATGTTTTATATATTGGTTTCTTTCGTTCCAGTTTCTTGTGGTGTGAATCTTATTCATTGAGCTTTGTTAATAAATTCAATAAATCTTTTCTTTAAATAAAATTTGGAAGTTTATGTTTAAAATTGGTTTTGACACTTAGCTTAATTATTTAGGGTGTTAATTGGAAAGTTTTCTTTTTATGACAGTGATGCTAAAAATGAACCAAACTGTTCACCTTGATTTAATTTAATAAAGGAGTGATCGCCCGGCATTTAATTAGGTGGGGTGTCACACACCGCTTTCACTTGATAGAGGGTAAGTGATCAGGAGAGTCCAGCCATCAGGGCAGGACAGGGGGAAATGGTGCCAACGGGGCACAATCAGCTCATGTGACCCTGATTGTGCCCCGTTGGCACCATTTCCCCCTGTCCTGCCCTGATGGCTGGACTCTCCTGATCACTTACCCTCTATCAAGTGAAAGCGGTGTGTGACACCCCACCTAATTAAATGCCGGGCGATCACTCCTTTATTAAATTAAATCAAGGTGAACAGTTTGGTTCATTTTTAGCATCACTGTCATAAAAAGAAAACTTTCCAATTAACACCCTAAATAATTAAGCTAAGTGTCAAAACCAATTTTAAACATAAACTTCCAAATTTTATTTAAAGAAAAGATTTATTGAATTTATTAACAAAGCTCAATGAATAAGATTCACACCACAAGAAACTGGAACGAAAGAAACCAATATATAAAACATTCATCAACGAATGTCAACATGCGAAAAAATAAAGTAATACATCCGTCCTGAACAAAAATCCCAAAATAACGAACTAGGAAAATAACTGAAATAACAATGTCCCAACATAAAGAAATAATGGAAAGGGCTACACATGCCCATCTGAATGAAAATGCTAGGAGTGGATCTGAATGAACGAAGTCGTCTAATCAAAAGACCTGCAAATCCCACCTAAGCTGTAGCGCGTTCCTTCCAAAAGATCCTAAGCAAGACGCCCCTATGGCTGGGCACCTGAAATACATACATATATATATACAAGGGGGAGAGGGAAAGATAAAATGGGTCAGAGCCCGAAAGTGTGTATGATTTAAAATTAGTTTAGCAAGTATTTAAATTGATACAGGCCAATGCAATAACATATTAGTTCGACACTCTCTTGAGAAATTCTCACCTCTCCTCTAGTGTGCACGCCTATCGTACTAACCTTCCCCAAATGGTTTAACTTAACATATTATCATACTAACCTTCCCAATAATTTAGTTTATCTTAACTTACTCATAAGTTTTTAAAAAAAAAACAGAACAATGTCAACATGTGAAAAGGTTACTTTCAAAGTGTAGCACAACTCTCGTTTTAGCTTCATTAATTTATAAAGTTTCCCAGTGTCATATTATACTCTCATAAAACAAGTATTTCTAATCTGATTCATCAAACATGACTTACTTACCAAATCGCAGTAGGTAGTTCCAAGTTTCAGAACTTCATATATATTAAATACTCGTGTAATATATATATTCTAATGGCACCCCACATAAAAATTATGGTGCGGGCATACTCTGCTATCCAATCCCCGTATCAATCGTACTAAGGGAAATACAAGTTCGGAATCACTCTCGAACTGTATCAATACAACACAAACAATATTGAGGCGAAGTATAGTTTCCAAGTCCAAGAGGTCAGCACATACCCTCGCGTCTCTTAGGACCGTGACTACCGATTTGATAGCCTGTACCTAGGATTCATATCTTCTAGGGTACGAATCAATATCCCCCATAAGGCAACACAGGATAAGACCGTCCTAGCGCGGTAACCTCAGGGATAGCAAGTAGCGCGGGTACGTTTTTCACATGTATATAATATATGCACACACAATCATATAAATATACTACTTTCATCATATTAATATAGGCCACTCTCGTTACCCAAAATTACAACATTTATCCTTAATTTCACATTATTAGTATTACGCATAAGGTTTCGTCTCTAACCTTAACTCGAAGGGTTTTCCTCACTAGTTATGGAACACTCATGGGTTCTATCCATCCAAGTAACAAATTCAGTAGGTTGACATCTATTCACTATCGTAGGTATTCGTCATAATCCCTCACTTGAAATACGTAGTTCATCATTCCTTAATTAATTTTCCCTAAAACACAATAATCATTTCATAATAAAGTTCTCAACACTTAATCATATGTCCTACTGGTCTCTCCTATATCCCAAAACATTTTATTTAATATGCCCAAGGATTATTCCATGATAAATTAATTCAACTAATTAAGCATGGGGAAATAAGAGGCTGCCAGGAAGGGTCGATCGATCGATGGCTGGGGCTCGATCGATCGAACCTTCGATCGATCGACGCTCTAGGGTCGATCGATCGATCAAGCAGGTCTGCGAAAATTCTGCAGAATTGCAGTTGCGGGTTTCACCAAAGTTCTTCATTCAAATTCATATTTTCCAACCCTAATCGTCCCAAAACTTATACCACAAACATAATAACATATTACCAGATGTTTCTAACGTTAAGCATGCGTATAACCATCATTAAACATGATTAAATAACCTAAAATCTCATCTAATCATCAAGAACCCTAAGTTTTCTTAACGTCTGTTCTAATCAGTTTTTCTCCAGAATTTCCTTCTACATAATCATCAAAATTAGGGGGGCAATCATCTATATCATATAAGACTTCCAGAATATGGTTTTAATCTTTTCTACATGCAAATTCCTATCAAAAAGTGGGGTTTTCTTCCATAGATTATACTCTTAATCATTCCTAACTAATAAGAATATTGCACCAATGAAAATACGCAAGTTAAACACTTGCCTGGGATTTCAGAGGTATGGTTTCCTGCTGGTATTGGTGTGGTTGCATTCTCCTCCTCACGATCTACGCGTTGGTGGTGACGGCGGTGCAAACGGTGGTGTTTTGGCCTTGAATCACCTTGAAAGGTCTCTCCTCTCTTCTCTAATGGCCGTTCTAGGATTTTGTAGGTTCTAACCCAAAAAGGCTAACTTAACCAGCTGATAAAGGCTGCTAAAATTCGTGGATTTACTTACCCTATTTTGTAAAATGACCAAAATGCCTTCCCGGGTCACTAATTAGGCCTAAAAACACCCCGAGACTCAAACTAAACCCCCGGGTACACTTTTCGGACTATCTCGACCCTTCCGGATGCGTTGGCGCGCTCAAAACGACCATACGAACAACTTATAAAATATTCACTTTTTATATATTAATAATTAATCCCGACGCGACACGGGCGCGTCCCGACTAAAATTCCCAAAACTGCCATTTCATTCACTCGTGACATTTACTATAATCAATATCATATATTACTATGCTCATACGTAATATTCAAAAATTTCATATAATTACTAACTCACGTCACGTCAATAATTATAACATAATTAATTTCCGAATTTTTATTAAATAATACACTCTCATTAAATTTAATAAATCCCCCAAATTAACATAGCATAAAAATACGGGGTATTACATACTTCCCCCCTAATAATGGAATTTTGTCCCGAAATTCGGAAAATAAGGCATACCTGGTAAAAACAACTCTGGATATCTCTCGCGCATATCTGCCTCACGCTCCCAAGTGGATTCCTCCACATTATGATGTTCTCACTGGACCCCCACAAGTGGAACTATCTTCGACCTCAATCTCCTCTCACTATAGTCTAGGATAGCCACCGGTCTCTCCTCGTAAGAGCTATCAGGTTGTAAATCGATCTCATCTATCGCGATGTGAGTATGGGCCATATCATCTCGAAGGTATCGTCTCAACGACGAGATGTGGAATACATCGTGGATGCGATGTAAGTGTTCTGGCAATACCAACCTGTATGGTACTGGCCCAATTCTCTCGATGATGGGAAATGGTCCTACGTACCTCGGAGCCAACTTCCCCTTCTTCCTGAACCTCATCACTCCTTTCATAGGAGAAACACGCAGTAACACTTGGTCCACCACGTTAAACTCCCTGAATAACCGTATCGCATCGGCGTAGCTCTTCTGCCTATCTTGGGCTACTCGAATGCGACTCCTGATCATCTCAATCCTCCCAGAGGTCTCCTGAATTAGCTCTGGTCCTAACAACTTATTATCCCCCACCTCATGCCAACAAGTTGGGGAACGACAAGGTGGTCTATACAAAGCCTCAAATGGAGCCATGCCAATCGTGAACTGATAGGAGTTATTATAAGCAAACTCTACCAGTGGAAGATGTGGCTCCCAACCTCCTCAAAAATCAAGAACACACATGCGTAGCATATCCTCTAACATCTGATTAGTGCGCTCTGTCTGTCCATCTGTCTGTGGGTGATAAGCTGAACTCAACCTCAACTCAGTACCCATAGCTTCCTGAAAGCTTTCCCAAAAACGCGACACGAAAATCTTGTCTCTATCGGACACAATATTCAGGGGCACCCCGTGTAATCTGACAATTTTAGCGATGAACAACTGAGCATACTGACCCGTGGTATAATCTGTACGCACCGGCAGAAAATGAGCCACCTTGGTCAAACGGTCTACAATCACCCAGATCGAATCGTGGCCCCTCTGTGATGTAGGCAACCCTGTAATGAAGTCCATGGAAATGCTCTCCCACTTCACGCGGGTACTTCCAATGGCTGAAGCAATCCTGATGGTTTCTGGTGGTCCACCTTAACCAGCTGGCAGGTAGAACACTTGGACACAAACTCAGCAATGTCCTTCTTCATCCCACTCCACCAGTATTGCCGCCTTATATCCTGGTATATCTTATCGCCTCCCGGATGTACTGCAAATCGGGACCCATGAGAATGAGTCATTACTTCATGACGTAACTCTGCACCTTCTGGAACCACCAATCTCCCATTAAACTGCAAACCTCCATCAGAACTAACAGAATAGGACTCAGCACCCTCGGCTAGAAGTCGCACAATCTGCTCCTGGAAAAACGGGTTTGTGGTCTGAGCTTGTATCACTCTCATAACAATCTCGGGTGTGACAGTTATAACGGATACTAAAGAACGGGCTACTGCGTCCTGGTGACCCAACTCTTTCCACTTAGCTCTCCAAATGTTCGCAACATCCTCTACCGGTCTACGGCTCAACGCATCAGCAACTACGTTGTCTTTCCCCGGATGATATTGTATATCGAATGGAGCAGTGCAGCGTTAACCACATCAGAGTAAGTGGCCAACGATAGATTCCCCAACAAGTGTTGTCGGATCCTCCAAGTCAATCCATCTATAAACTTCTGAATCTTTTTCTCTTCTGTCGGTATCTCATCTGAGACAATGTTCTGTAAATTTGTGAATTCGGCCTCAGACTCGGCCACAGTCTTACCCTCCTGATTGAGGCTCATCAACTTCCTTCTCATCTCCGTGTGAACAGCTGACGGAAAATACTTGCGGTCGAACCGCACCCAAAACTCATGTATAGTGAGATTATTTCTCTCCTCCACGGTGGTAATAGACTCCCACCACTGCCGTGCATATCCCACTAGCTTAAAGGTAGCTAGTATCTGCTTCTGGACATCGGTGCACTCATACATCCTCAAGTGCCGCTGAATGTCTTTCCTCCACTGACTCGAAACCACAACATCGGAGCTACCTGCGAACTCGGTGGGTGTGCTTTTTGAAAAGCATCACGTACGTGTTCCCAAGTAGACGGGAATGTATGTGCCTGAACTGGCGCAGCTACTGGCGCCTGAGGTTGTTCCTGCTGAACCACGGCTAGTGCGGCATTTACCGCTTGGGCCACAATGGCTGCAACCTCGGCGGCATTCATCGTGCCCTGAACTGGTGCGGGCTGTGGTTCTGGCATTGCATCCATGGGAACCCGTTGTGCACGTCATGGAGGCATCTGAAACAAGAATAAAGTCTATAAGTTTGCAGTTATAAACTCAAAATAGCTGAAGAACGTAGCATAAACAAAAGAATACAACAATCCTAAAATATAGGGCTCTACATCAAAGAAAGCTCAGCGGAAACATAATAAGCCATACAGATCCTAATGGACACTAGAACCTGATGCTCTGATACCACCTGTGACACCCCGACTAATTAAATACCGGGTAGCTACTCCTTTATTAAATCAATACAAAAAGCCAAGCTGGTTCAGTTAATAGCATCACTGTCGAAAACATTTTTATGATTACTAACCACCTAGTACTTAAAAAGTAAGTTACCAAATTTTAAATTAAATCCGATTAACACGCGATAAATGAAATGTAAAAGATTAACATCACCATTCACAATAAAGTCCAACTATAGTAAATCAATAAGTAAAAATGAGTCTAGAGGAAATACTCCTCACAACAATCCCAATATAAAAAGAAATAAAACGAGTATGCATCCTGAATTAATTACAAACCAAAAGTCTGAATAACTCAGAGAAATGAAATGTCTCTAAAAGAAATGGGCGACATGCCCTACAACTGATGAAATCTGAATATAGAGTCAAGGCAAAAGAAGCGTCTACTAGCAAGGCCCTGCAACTTCCAGAAACAGCTACAGCTCGTCACCTGAATGAAAATACTATGCATGGTGTCCTTGTGGCTGGGCACCCAAAAAGGTTTTTACAAAAAAGAGATTTGAAAGCAAACGGGTCAGAGCCCGAAAGTGGAGAGTATTTTAAAATAGCAAGTGTTTTAATAAAATTAAGACAATGAATGCAAAGTACATGTTAGGACGTGCACTCACATGAAGTACTCACCTCTCGACTAATTGTGCACTCCTAAGGTACCGTACCCATCTAAGTAACATACATATCTAACCAAACCGTAATAAGTTCTACCCCTTACTACTCAATTCTCATTATGCATTCTAGCGTTATCAATTAAATAGAGGGCTTTACTTAAACTCAGATTCTCAATTAGTAGCAATACAATTCACTATCGCTTAACCCGTTATATTTTCTCAAAACATTTCCATAATTATACTCACAACACCAACATGAAGATTCCCATTATTTAAGTGTATATTATTCACGTCATAAATATACAATATAAGAACCCTTAGGCTCAGCTGCGGTGCACACATACTCGTCTATCCATCCTGGTACATCACGTACATAAGGATTACAAATTCCGAATCTCTCAGGAATTGTTAGAATAAGCACAACACACAAAAATGGAGGCGAGCATAATTCAACATATCCATGGGTCACGTACATACCTACCCTCCACAGTCAGCCGACTTATTAACTCACAAATAAGTAATTCTAGCATTATGTTCTTAAGGTACCAATCTAACTCCGGGCACACAAGGATTAGATGGCCCAAAACGAACGTGAACCTCCCGTGATAGCAAGTATGGTAGGTATGTCATACACATAAAATCATATACATATACTAAGCATTGCACACATCTTAGTAATTACCATAATTTATTAGTGGTATACTTCTCGTTCTTATACCCACACACTTGTCCCCGTTTTATATACACACGTTTTCTAGTATCCTCATATCGTAAATTGTTACTCACGTTCTAACACATAATATCATTTGGTTCAAACCACACTTATATGTTTTACTCCTCAATATATCCCAAATGTCCCAACTATATTGATTAGTAATCAAGCAATTGCCATCTCTACAATTAAACAAGGTTGCGGAACACTAGAAGTCAAATCAGGCCAAAAAGGCCAAACTGTCAACTCGTTAGAAGTCTCGTCCGAACGTGGCTGTTCGAACGAGAGTTCGTTCGAACGAAGTGGGCATTCTAACGAGATCTCGTTCGAACGAAAGTCATCGAACGAACATCCCACTCGTTAGAAGTCAAACTGTCAACTCGTTAGAAACTCGTTCGAACGAGCTCATTCGAACGACCTAGGCAGGTCTTCTAACGAGATGCTAATTTTGAGCCCAGAATTTCCCTTTTTCGTTTTTCCAACTTTCTTCACCTCTAATCCCATATACAATTCGTCCCAACAGCATTTTAAGGTTTGTAATACAGACTATACATTCATTTGTCATAATTAAACATTTATATAAGGCCAAATCTTCCTAAACATCATCAAATCATCAAATCCCCTCAGTTTTCCCCAAATCCCATGAACATGAACCCTAGAAAATTTAAATTCATCCATAGACATAACTAAATCCATTTTTATGATATAAAAGATGTAGTTTTATCTGAATAATCACCCTAACATTGTTCTACATGCAATCTCCTCATAAAATTATAAATCTCTAAATCCAGTTCAATGGGTTTTTATCATTCTCCAAGAACAATACAATTTCATAAATTTCCTACGCATGGAAGAAGCATTCTTTGCAATTAACGAAATTAAACCACTTTCCTTATGTGTTTCTCTGATTTTGATGTTGAATTGATGAATTGTTCTCTCTCTTTACAGAATTCTCCTCTCTCTCTCTCTCTACAAGTTCTTTTTCTCCAAGGTGACAATGCTGGTTAAGGTTGCCCTAGGAAGCTCTTGAAACTAATTCCAATAACCCCCGTATCCCATTAAGTCATTAAGTGTAGTTAGTGGGTTTAGTGGGTAAAGGTTAAATCAGATATTAATTTCTAATTTTCGTGGGTTTTAATTCCCAAAATTTTAAAATTACCAAACTACCCTTTTACGTTGCCGGTATGGCCTAAATATGCCCCGGGAACCAAACTAAACCCCCGACAAGTGTTTTCTGACTATTTCCACCCTTCCGGGCGCGTTGGCGCACTCAAAACGACCATAGGGTTAATAGAAATAAAATTCACTTTTTAATTAAATAATTACTTCCCTGACGCGGCTGTCACACGCGTCTCAATCAAAATTTCCCAAATTGCCGTATATCAATCTCACGACAAATTTAATAATTTCAATATTCATATATTGACATATATACGCATTATAATCAAATACCAACTCACATCTCATTAGTATTTTATCCGGATTAATTCTCAATTAATACACATTTTATTCAATTAATCCCATAAATAAATATCACAAAAATACGGGGTATTACAGGTTGTTACAAAGGGACTTATTGGAAATTCACTTTTTACAGCATGGTTAAAGATGGGATTATTCAATGACTTCGTGCATGTCTCTATTCAAGTGGTATTGGGAAATTTATCATAGTGAGAACTCAGTTGAGTTATAGTATTCTTCTTGAACGTCTATTAGATTGCAACGAAAATTTACATTCAACAACATAAAGAGCAAGGCATTGGCAGGAATTTAAGAGAACCTTTACACGAAGAAAACTGGAGTTGGAAAATGTTAGAGACGAGTCACATATTCTTGTTGAAATTGTATTTATTTTTTATTCGTTGATTTTGATTAATAAATTACTAGGTTCTGTTCAAATTTAATTAATATGTATATTGTGAGTATTTTATTTGTTTGTTTGATGTTGTTTTTCCTTTTGCGATTCTAGTGTTCAATTCAATGTAACAAAATGGTTGAGGATCAAAATCTATTTTAAAATAATAAGTGTTTCAAAAACATTAAAAAATTTCATGTATAGTCCTTTTTCCAAAAACTTTTTCTATAAATAAAAACATTAAAATTATTTTTTAAAACTTGTTTAGTCCAAGAATGATTTTTTTAATAAATAGTTAAAGTGTTTTTAAATATTTAAACTATTATTTAGTTATCAATGACCCAAAATTCCATCTTTACCCCCAAATTCCGTTAAAGTTAATGGTCAAACTGGATGGAGTGGCCAAAATGAAACCATACAGATACATTAGGAGTTTATTGGATATAGAAAATATATTAAAGGAAAAATATAGAATATTTGTATACTTTAAGCGCCTTATAGATAAGTCACTCTTTAAAGTTTTATTAAATGCGGAATTATTCAATGCCCACGGGGGTGACTATATTCAAGTGGTCTTGGGGGAGGTATAATGATGTCACGAGGGGGAACTGGGTTGATTTAAAATATGAATCTAGACTATTTATTATTTCGAAACAAATATTTACATTTGACAACATGAAGGACAAGGCATTGTTAGGAATTTCAAAGAAGCATTCCGTGACGAAAACTTTAATTGGGCTAAGTTGGGGAAGTGTCACATATTCCTCTTTAAATTATGTATTATCTTTTTACTCGTTCATTTAATTTTTTAAATTACAAGGCTTTGTTAAATTTAATTAATATGGGTAAATAACAATTTTAAGGAAAATAGTTATCGTGGTACCGAGTGTAATAGAATGATTGAGGATCAAAGTCTGTTTTAAAATAATAATTGTTTTAAAAATATTACTTCTATTCATATAGATACTTTTTTCCAAAAACATTTTCTACAAATAACAATGTTAAAACACATTTTGTTTAAAGAACTGTTTTGATGCAAACATGATTTTTAATAAATATTTAAATTGTTTATAAATATTGAAATGATTTTGTAATTATCAACGACCCAAAGTACCACTTTTACTCCCAAATTCCATTAAATTGATCGATGAAAATGGATGAAATATTCAAACTCACATCATGCAGATACCCGAATGTTTATACAGTAACTCCTATCTAGATTACAAAGATGGAAGAGGCTATAAAAAACATGCATGCATCCACAGCTGCTGCAGTAGATGTCTGACTCGAAAGATATGTCATCCCGGCGTCCCTGTGTCTGGACACCTATATAATGTATATATATATAGCAAGAGAGGAAAAGCAGATAAACGGGTCAGATCCCGAGTTTTGAAAATACTTAGCAAGTGGATAAATGCCTTATTTTTAGAAAAAGGTTTTTATCTCATATTTAAATTTGGTATCGCACTCCCATGCGATACCCCTCACCTCTCTTCTAACAGTGCACTCCTAGCGCATCCCTCTAAGAATCCTAGTCAAGCTACTCTGTTAAACTAGTCTATCATCCAACTACTATCAACCCTAGATAGTCCATGTACTAAGGGCTAAACTTCTCCCCAGTCTCAACACTATGCCATCTTCATGCGTGGGGTGTCTCACAGAGCAAAATCAAAACAAGGAACCCCCTCGATACACTACTACGCGGCAAGGTCGATCGTCGAGATCCATTGGACCCTCAGTACACGAAACATATATATATATATATATATATATATATATATATATATATATATATATATATATATATATATATATATATATATATATATATATACACACACACACACACACAAACATCATATAAGAAATACAAATATTAGAGCACTAAGGGTTAAACTTCTCCCCAGTCTCAACACTAAGCCATGTTCGTCCGTGGGTTGTCTCGCAAAGCGAAATCCAAACAAAGAACCCCCCCGATACACTAATACACGACAAGGTCAATCATCGGGATCCATTAGACCCCCAGTAACCAATTTATACATATATACTCATTTTTTGAAATACATCTGAATCTATCTCCCGGAATGAGAAATTCATTTTCATTTTTAACTCAAAACTTTCCATTTCCCTTCTTATATCCAGGAAATGTAAATGAAAGCCAATTCATTATCATGAATTTCTTCAACATATCATATAACTTTTTAAAAGCCAGTTTTATTATCATAAAAATGCTTTTCTATTTTATAACATCCCATTTCCCTTCCTCCATCCACGAAATGTATTTAAAAGGCATTTTTATTATCATAAAAATTCTTTTTCATATCACATGCTTCCATTTCCCTTGTTCCATCCGGGAAATGTATCCGAAGCCAAATAGTTTATCCCATTTCCATTCTTCCATCTGGGAAATGTATTTAAATCCAATTCATTATCATGAATTGCTTTAACATATCTAAGGCCATCCCTCCGGGTTTCCACAGTGGACGCGCCCCTAAATGGATATCATCTTCCAGGGTCTATCAAATAAGACAACCTGGGAACCTACAGAACCGTCGAGAAGCGGCCATATTCCTGTGGGAGAGTCATAACTACACCCAGAATTACCTCACCACCGGATTAAAACATATAATAATCTCCCATATGGCCTAGGAATATATCCACCCTCCATTAATTAATCAGGGGGATTCATCACACGCGCGCAACTTCCCATGATAGCATTTAGAGAGGTGTGTATCCATCAATTATCATTTATGAAAATAATTTCTTTTTCCATTTGAAAACATTCATTTTTATATTTTCAAAAGCCATTTACATCACATCGTATATATACTTTATTCACATAGTATATATATACACCATATATTTCTCCCCCGATATATATATGGCCATTATTGTTAATGACATCTAACGATGACCAATAATCCCAAAGATTCTCTCAAAGAATCATAATCATGCATTCATATACGCATGATACTAAACCCAAAGTATTTCCTCACTTTAATAATCAATACATACCTTAATCCCATCTACGGATCTATTGGATATCTCCAATTATAACACACCACACTCAATGAATATAAATCTATATTCCCAATTTATCCTAATTATCTCTTAGGATATATTCACTCCACAATCGATTATAATTATGCTTCCTATACGCATAATTGTATGGGCCTAAATGCCTACTAAAAATATCCTAGGGATTTATCTTTCCTGAACAACCTTAAATTTAATGGGTTATAGATTTCATTTCCATCAACCCAAGGACAACAACTTGTCCAAATAATCACTTAAAGGTCCCCACCCTAAATTAGGAACCCTAATCCTTAAACCTCTATAATTTTTCTATTTTCCTCGAAATATAGTTTAAGGGCTATACATTTTAAAAACCCCGCTTTGCCCTCCTAAATTCCCTTAATTATAGGACCATATAATCCTAAAAGGTACCTCATATTAACCCACAATTATCCTCAAAGCAATGTTAATTGGAATCTATCCCATCCAAGTCACCCTAGAAAATTTTCCAATCTTTCAGCAGGGGTCGATCGATCGACCCTTGGCCGTCGATCGATCGATCCCCCACGATCGATTGATCGATCATGGTGGGCAGCTTCTTCTCCTAGAAGCTATTTCGACCATGGAAGCTTCCCCCAAGCTTCTATCTCCTCACTCAATGTCCTACAACTTCAACCAACAACAACTACACATACAATACGGGTTCTAAACGTAATAGAACCCGAAATCACCAATTAATTTAAGTAAATTTATAAATTTCTCCAATTAGGAGATTATAGGGGTTTATTCATTTTAACTCCTGAAAACCCGTTCTATTCACAAAAACCCAACCCAAAATTTTTAGGGTTTGTTGTTACCAAACTACAATATGAGATTTATGCTCAAAAGTAAATAAAGCAAGTAAACACTTGCCTTGTGGATAAAATTCGATGACCTCGAGCCGAATCCCGCGGAGTTTGGCCGGAATCTCCCCCTTTCTCCTCTTTTCCTCTCATCCTCTCTCTCTTTTCTCTTTTCCTTCTCTTTTCTCCCTCTCTCCCTCTTTATATAGAAAGAAAAAGGGTTTAAACCCTTAAAACCCAAAAATGACTCGTTTACTCAATTACGAGTCCTTCTTAACTACAACAATCCCCGAAACTCTATTTCGACAATCGGACACTTTTTTTCCGACTATCTGGGCCATTTCGAGACTCATAGCGCAGTCGAAATTCCCATCCGAGGTACTTGACCGCAAATCACTATTCTAACCCAATATCTTTCATTGCGGGTTTTATAATTAAAATCTTACCTTTTGTCTCTTTACTCAATGACGACATATAATTAAAATACTTCGACATATTTAATCCCAAAAATAAGTATAACACCCATTGAAAAGCATCTAATCCTCGAAAATCCCAAAAATCACTATTCCGTGAAAAATCTCCAAATTGCCAATTTATACTCAATTATGGAATTTAATTTTCTCCAAAAGGACGAATTGTTAAAATACGGTGAATAGGTTATATCTTCATCTACGCACACTTCACAGGAATTATGAGTTATGTATAGGGAAGATGCCTATCCTATCATATTTTTATGTCTTTGGGAGTATTTGTAATATCTTGATCGATATAGAGTACTAATGAAAGTTTGACTCCCGAAGCAGCAAGGGGATATTCTTAGGTTATTCATTGATAAATAGGTCATACGAGGCTTATAATCTTACAAGATCTAAGGTTATGAAGACAATAAACATCAAGATTAGAGATGATGAGTCGTCAGTTTCAATTTCTCATAGCCCCCAGTGTGAGGATGATTCACCCCAAATAATGATCCCATCCTTCCTCACATTATCTCAGTGGGACCTACTTCTAATTTAGAGGATCCACCAACTTGGGTTCGAAAGAGTCATGACCCTTTAGATATACTTGGTCATCATATAATAGGTGTCAAGGTTCATGCTCAACTTAAGAATGTTGTTAGATATTTGTCCTACACCTCCTTAATCGAGACCAAGAATGTGAAAGAAGCATTCAAGGACAAGCATTGGATATCCACTATGCAAGATGATTTTCTTCAGTTTCGTAAGGATGATCTCTGGAAGTTAGTCCCATGACCTAGCTAGACAAATGTGATAGGTACTAAGTGGATTTATAAGGATAAGATCAATGAGAATGGTGTCATAGTTCACATTAAGTCTATGTTGTTCATTTAAGGCTACACACAGATTGGCGATGTAGACTTCGATGAGACCTTAGCTCTTATAGTTAGGCTTGAGTATGTCAGCTTATTACTATCCATTGTAATAAGCGGCATTATACAAGGGGATGTTTACATGGGATATCCAAAGGTGTTTTAAGACCCCAAGCACCTAGGACACGTCTGTTATCTTAATAAGGCCTTGCATGGTTTGAAGCAAGGACCTTGTGCTTCGTATGAGAGGGTCGCTAACTATCCCTTAGCACGTGAATTTCAGAGAGGGGGTGGATAAGATGTGGTTTTTAAATAGAGAGAATATTGTTATCTTGGGTGACCAACTCCATGTGGATGACATAGTATTTGGATGCATGTGCTCCCAAAATGATCACACTTTTTTAAGGAGAAGATGGACAGTAAGTTTGAGATAAGCATCGTTGGTGACCTTATGTTCTTCCCAGGTCTCCAGGTTCATGAGATTGATGATGGGATATTCATATCTCAATCCAAATATGCAAGGTACCTAGTGAAGAAGTTTGGTTTAGACTCCGCTAAGGACTCACCTAACCCTATGAGTAGAATGACTGGGCTTAGAAAAGATACTTTAGGCAAGGACTTAGGGAAAACCCTTTATCAGAGTATGATAGGTACCATTCTCCACTTGGCAGCTAGTAGTCATAGTATTGCCTTTAGTGTTGGAGTCTATGTGCGATACTAGGCATCCCCGAATGAGTTTCACTATCTTTAACTTAAATGTATCATCAAATACGTATGTGAAACTCTTTCCAATTGTATTTGGTATTTCCTTTGATAATGGACCATTTGCCCACCTATTTAGATGTCGATTGTGCTAAAGAGGTTGATGGTTGTAGGACATCCTCGAATGGGTGTTTTTACTTTAGGAGTGCTCCTGTCTCATGGTTGAGCAAAACACAAAATGGAATATCTTTGTCCATTACAGAGGCTGAGTATATTGTCAATGGGATTTATTGTACGCAACCTTTATGGATGAAGTAAATGTTATAAGATTATGGGATTTCACAAGGCACAATGTCTATTTCTTCTGATAATACGAGTGCAGTACATATATCCCGTAATCCGGTTCGACATTATTTCACAAAGCACATTAGGATACGTGACCTTCGTATTCGTGATCTCATTGAGGAGAAGGTAGTGTCTTTGATCTTTATGAGCATCGAACATTAATTGGCCAATATTTTCACGAAACCTTTAGATGCACTTAGATTTAAGGATCTTAGGCAATCTTTGGGTATTAGAACTATTGATTTAGTTTTGGTACTTTAAAAAGTATTGGATGGTTATCATGTTCATATATTATATTCTTGTTTCTAGATTGTATTATCATTGTATTTATCTGTTTTCCTTTTTAATATATTTAGACAAATAAAAAAAAGATTTTTTTTTCTCGAAAAATATTGAAAAATATAAAAATATTTTTGCTATTTAAGACAACTTGAAAAAGTAAAAAATATTTTAATTTTGACGATATTTTTTTAAAAGACAAAAAGTGTTTTGTATTTTCATTTTTCAACGTATTTGGATGAACAATTAAGATATTCGGATCACCCCTTTATTTCATCCATTGACTTGACTTTCTCATAGTGTTTTGAGGCATGAATTTGATTCAATAATGTGATTAATAATGTGTGGAATCATTATGTTGATCTTTGATGACTACTTCCTACATGATAGACTTCTTGTCACCTTTATTGCACACGTGCATGGGCTTTATGAATATTGTTCTTACTTGTCATTTGTTGAATATGATGTTCTCATTTCAATTCTTCTTAACAACAAACCCAATGAAAAAAGATAAGGTGTTCATGTAAGAACCATTGCCCTCATTTAATTTTTGCCAAAAAATATTATTACATGTTAAGAAATGGAAATGGGTATACGAAAGATAAAAAATATATATTCTTCATGTTAAAAGCCATCATTTGCATAAAAGAACCTAAAATGATTAGAGGCACATAAAAACAAAAGTGCTAGACCAATTTTGATTAGATTCATTGATGCTTTGCTACAAATTTGCATTATGATCTATTCAAAATATTTGAGTTAAATTCGTGTATATGAGAGATTTTGAAGGAGTTATAAAGTAAAAGATCGATGGGGTTTCACATCACACTTTTTCAAAATAAATAAATCGTTTTACGTTATTGGCGTGATAATCATTTAAGTTCATGGAATATTGATTAAGTCGAGTCAATTTCATATCAGTTCATAAATTTTTACACCTAAGGTTGACTTTGAGTTCTCTCTTTAAAAGTGTTTTATGACTCCCCACACCTATGTGATGAATGTTTATATTGATTTACCTAGGGAAAATATTCACACAACTACATTCCATTTTCACGATTCGGATATTTTAGTATTATTTCATAGTGACTATGTGTTTTGTACCTATATCTACTCTTTACACTTGAAAAGAAATGAATATTTAAGAAATAATTGTTTGTGTTCTTTGAGTTTCCTTGTTATTATTCTTTTAAGATTATCATTACATGTGAATCAATTGATTATGTTTGGGATGTTATCTTGATTCTTTATGTGATGCTTATTAGTCATGAAATTTTATACTCATTCGTCTATGGTTATGGATGCATTTGGTAAATATTTATTTTTCAAGTGGTTTTTTAATTTTTAATGGTTTGTTTTTCAATATGGTTTTAAATTTTTTTTAAAGAAAACTTTGAAAAACTCACTATTTCGTTAGAATGAGAATATCATGTCATTCAAACGAAATACACTATGTAATTAGAAATACTTTATTGGTTTGAATAAGATCTTGAATGTCAGCTTTTGGAAAACTCTGGAATCTCGTTAGAAGCCTTTAAAACGACATATGTGGGTTGTTGGAATGAGTATTTCTAACGATCGAATGAGGAATTTTTTGTCCTTCTATGGAATCTCATTCGATACGTGATCGAACGAAAACAAGTGTGTCATTCGAAAGAGGTGCTTGTCATTTGATAGACTGTGCAAGATTTTGTTTTTTGATTAAAATCCAAGTAATTATCCCTTTGTAACTAACTTACTAAAGAAGCTTTTTTGAAAAGGAGAGATGGGATTAGAGGCTTAAAGAAGCTTTTTTGAAAAAAAATTCACCCTTTTGAAGTTCTCTTGGTGATCAAACTCTTCCACACTTACTCCAAACCCCTTGGAAACATAAAGGTCACATTATCATGTCAGATATGAACCTTTATAGTTCAAAAAATTTGTAGAGAGAAATCTCCACTACTTATTTGTGAAGCCAAGGTTTATCTACTGAAGAAGAAGGTTGGTCGGTGGATATCGAGGGAGGATTGCATCCTATAGGTAGTGCTAGACTTCACCCCTTTTTGTAAAAGAAATTAAATATTTTGTGCATTATTCTTTGTTGTTCGGTGTAATTTGTATGTTGATTGTCTATCAAATATTCAACACTGCTAAATATAGGTTTTAACCTTTTAGGGATTTTTCCTTACTTCTTCGTGTTATTTCCATGCTTGATCTCCTGAATTCAAATTTGGACTACATATTTAAGCACAATTAAATTACGAATATAAATTTTGATTAAATTTTATGTATGTGTGGAAAACTAAATTACAAATCATTCCATAAAATCTCAACATAACGAAGACACGATAGATATATCCCTCATGCACATAGCACTATCCTTATCTATCGAGGCCTCATTTCTAGGTGTTATAATGTACACAACTCATGTATGAATAATCATTATAAAACTACTACCACTATAGGATTTATGGATAATTCTGAATCTCCGCGAAGGACATAGGCCTTATGTTTAGTTTCATTTTGACCTAAAATACCTCGGATGTCCAAAGTTAATCCCAATACCTCTAAACCCTCCAATTATCAATCCTTGACACCTCTTAGAAGAATAGTCACCAAAAATCCAAAAAACAATCAGAAGAATACCAAACAAGTGACCATCCATTTCAATTTACAAGATCTAAATATTTTTATGATGAATAGATTCACCACTCGGTTGAATTGATTTGGATATGGGCATAATTATAGGTTCTCTAAATTCATAAAAATGGTGGCCGAAATCAAAATCAAATCAACCAATAAGCCTTTGCACTCATTACAACCCCTAATCCATAATATATAATATGTATATCATCATTCATCCCCCAAATGTAAACTTTTTAATCTAAAAACACATAATAATGGTTAATTTACAACTTTTACTCAAGAACATTAGTTTTGTCAATTTCCGCAAAATTCTTCAATTCTAGTCCAATTCAAGACTTTTATATGGGGATTTTACATACTTTTTATTACTAATAATACGTATAACAATATTACATTTATAGTCTTAATGGACATTTAATTTAATACCCAATTAAGTTAATTAATCAAAAATTTATAATCTAACACTTAATTGAAACACCTCTTGGTGGATGGAGAAATCACACCCAAACTCTCTAGATTGTTTCTCTCCTCTTGAGCCTCCTCCTTCCTATCCTTAGGTGCTTCCCCAACTCATGAAATGAGTTTAATGAAACCATAGTGGCCCCTCTTAGACTCTTAACTATGAAATAAGGCCTGAGCCCAATATAAGCCTCATCTAAATGAGCGTAAAAACACCTCTAAATGACTTAAGACTCTCCCTAGCCTTATACTAACCCAATAGACCAAAAACCCACCATTTTAAGTCGTAAAAGAATATTCTATGCATTCTAAATACCAACTCGAATTATAATAACCCCGAATAATGAAATTATCACACATGTATCCAAATTAAACAAATTACTTACAATATTAATTTATTTAGCGCACCCAAAAATCATGAAAAACTAATTTTCTAACATTGGATCCTCACACAGAGGGAATAATCCAAACAAAAAACAGATCAACATGAAGTCCCTAACCATTCCACAGTTAGTCATAATAACAATTCGCATCTGTATAATTAATTATATGTTTTCATATATCAATTTCACATTAAAACACGAATCAAACATCACATAAACATATAAATAGTTATAAAGTGTGTCCCAACAGGCATGAATAATGAATTTACACATTTAAGTAATTCACAAAAAATATGGGGTATTACATTCCTCCCCCCATTAGAATAAAGTTTAAGAATATCTCGCTCGTAGCATCCTCACACTACTATAAATGAGTCTACCACTACCATCCCCCAACACTTAATGTAGTCTTTCACATCATGAATCACGTACGACTGTAATTGTAAACCAAAGTATCCAACCTAACTAGTTTAAACCCATCTTATTATAGATTGGGTAAGGTCCAACATCAGTGGCCTTTTCCAATCCAAGTGTCGCAAAAAGGAAATTTCTTTTTAGTGTACCGATATACATTACACTGTATGAAACTCAAATTAACACAATCCCCCTCCGTAAACATGGGGTCATCAATAACATTTCCCCCTCTTCAAGGATCCCACGACATACTCTCGTTTGATTCCAAATGTTGATTTTCCTGCTCTGTTGATGTTCACATTCTCTATAAAAACACAGGCATACACCAAGGTTTCTTTAACCTGTTTTAAACCATATATCTTGCTAACTCTAAGATATAAACAACTTGGTCGATATATCATACATGACCCTAAAAATTCCTCATATTCACTTCGAAACATCCCGATTCATATAAAAAAGAAATGACTCTATTTCCTGTTAGCATTAGGATTTGGAACACAACAATCCCGTGAACATTTCAGGTGATCAACCTTCTCACTTTTGGGATCGTGTTTTAGACTCAATTAGGCCAATAAAATCTTACCATATCAATGACATAGACATATCGAAGCACTATACACACAATCACTTATTGAGTGTAATGTAAATCACAAAACACACGCATCGGCCAATACTACCTCTCTTGGACTGGGGTTCTTTGACACACATAACCTCATTTTAGAAATGTGACAATCTTTAATCAACTGGAAAATGGGACTCCCACCAAATATGGCTTACCTACTCTCTCAGTAGAAAAAATCTCATTCAAAATCGAACCGCCATTAACTAAATTTTTGATGAAACAACAATTATTGACAAACCTCCCACTCTATAACATGAAGTTATCGCAAACCTCAACGAACAATTTCCTCGCATTGGTCAAAATACAGTGCATCACATATGCGTTCCACAAAGCATAAGAAAAGCTATCTTTTGGTTAATCTCCCCATATTTCCAATACCAATATTAACTCGCTCACATTTTTTATCTTAGGAGGAAACACTCGCTCACTCCTTTTAGCAAATCAACCATTTATTCGTGGCTTCTTCCATGTTTACACACATTATGAATCAGTTGTTAACTCAAAACTATAGTGTATGCCCTAAAACCATAAAATCAACTCAAAAATATCCAAATATGTAATTTTCCCTCACCACGAGTATATTACTAATACCACCCCCATGGCTATAAAAAATATTGTATGTATTTGACAACCCAACACTTCTTCGAAAATAACTAGAAAAGTCTTAGGATTTTGGTTACTTACTCACAGAATTGTATATCCTTCAATGTGATCACATCCATATGTGGAAAAAGGAACAGATTCCTATCTCTGATAATAAGCATAAGTATAAGGATATCCATTATCCAAAATGGCCATCGATAAAATCCTACCCTGGTAGTGAATAAAACTGTAACACATAGGTATACAAGCCCAATGAAATAATAACAAAAGCATCTCTTGTCTAAAATTCAACAAAACAACTGATAACTAAGTGCACAAAGAAAACTTCTACAGCTCTACAATCATGACATATGTTTGTCCACCACAATGGTACTCGATAATCTCATACTTGTCACTTTATAACTCATAATTATGGTGATCACGACCAATAAATGAATGACGACCACCCAATATAGATATAAGACTCACACGCGTGAGCCAAAAAAATACTCTTAACCATACCGGTATTAACATGATACGAAGGCAAACCCATGGAAATACCCCTTCATCAAAGAAAAAAGACACTACCTAACTTTATTGCATTGGAAAAGACTATACTATAACTATGTTACGGAACTCCCTTATTCAATGGATTATTTCAAAGCAAGGGTTACTCCTTCTTCCATTATGTCGGTAATAATTGAACAATTTTGTTCGTAGGTGTTTCCCTAAAATAAATATAAACTAAGTCATCTCACTCACCACAAATGTAACAATTCAGTTTAATTACAAAATAATAGTCCTACTCACGACTCTATTAACCATGCATGTTTTATCGTTTCTATAATAATCCACACCAACTCTCTTCTTTTTAGTAGTGACCCAACTAGTCGTTTACTTCAGCGCTCTAGTGGAGGATTTGATCATATTTTCGATACCAAAACCCTCATAGGGTGTGCTTCCCCCATGTACATGGTTCCTTCTACTGGTGTTATTTTATCTACTTAGGTCCGAGCTACATTGATGAGTGCATTTATTTGTATCATTTATACCAAAATAGAGAACTTTTTAGCCCTCTTTGCATAACAAATAAAGATCTTTTAGAACAATTTTCATTATTTTAAAGAAAAATACAAAATTTAGAATAAATCGGGTTAAAAATACAATTTTGAAACCCCATGCTCACGTCTTTTACTTAAAACGTTTAATATCCATTGATAATCATTTGTGTAAAGGATTTTGTTGAGTATTGATATATTTAGAATGCAAGTCGTGAATGTTGGATGCAATTTGGGCAAAGAACGGTCGCATATGAACTTTCAAAGGAAAATGGTAACACTATATGAATAAATTCAGACTCAGACACGACATGATTATTATAGCCCTCGAATCAAGGGATACATGGGTTCAAATTATAAGTCAATTAGATTCCAAACGAAGAATTTATGACCGTGTGAAGTTTTGAACTAAAGGAAAGTCAAAAGTCAAAGCCCCGTGGCCCGATCACCATAAAAATATTATCGACATAAAAATCAGGGTCATGTGGGTTAGTGCAGATTATCGTTTCGAGGTCGAATGTAAAAGATACGAGGATTTGAGTTCATTTTATAATTTTGGATTTTAGGGATTATACTTGGCTTATATATTATTTTCAGTATAATAATAACTGAGCCCCTAGTGGGCTCAGCTAGTTATGTTCGTGTTTTGCTAACCAAATGTTTGGCAATTCAAACAATTGGAGGAATGAATCTCCTGAACATGGGAGACCAAACTCCCATCACCCTATCATGTCAGATGGGTCGCGCGTGGTGTAGGCCCAGTCTTGCACAGGCCACACATGTTCCCTTTTTTGAATAGTATTCCGCCGAATTCTTCCTTTTCATATTTAACCCACTGAACTTTTATTTCATTAATATTTTCTCCACATATCCTTCATTTTTAATCCTTTTTCATCCATCTTTTTCCTTTTTTTTCTTAAATAAAACCAAACAAAGATCTTCTTCTTGATTTAGTGAATCGCCAACCTACCATCCATATCTTATTAATTCAATCACATGTATTATATTATTATTTTAATAAATAGCATAAAAACACCGTAATACCCTTGATCATTATTTTCTTCCTATAAATGGGATCAGAGGGCTTCATTCTCAAGACATCATAAACCCAGCATAGGAGACCCATATTACATCTATATTAGAATAATTATTTCATCTTATAATCTATGTGTTTCAATAATGACGTGTGTGTAATTTTATTTCTCGGACTAAGTGAAGTTTGTCATGATTAACTAATTTGTGCATGTTGGTTTAATTCAATATTACTTTACGACTTGTATTAATTGACAAAAAAATTATTATTTATTTAATACAGTCCCGAGAGTGATATTTTAAACCATTAAAATTAATTTCTTTATTCACAACCTTCGATTTTACGTACTTATGTTTGATGTATTATGCTTATGTTAAATTGTTTAATAGTCCATCTTTTTATTTGGCATTTAATGCCTAGGAGTGATATTTTTAAGGGAATAGCGATTTGTGGTATCTATAAAGAGATGTAAAAAAATTATTTGAACTTTAAAGTTTTCATCATCCAAAATCTACGTGATGAGAGTTGGTACAAATTTCAGTTATAAACTTCGGGAAGATACGAAATAAAATTAATATGTGACTTTAATTCAAATTAATAAATGGATCCGCCGTCCTTGTTTTCTCCATTAGATATTAACATTTGTATTCGTTTGTTTAATTTTTTCTTATTTAGTTCAAAACCCAATCACATCTATACACTCCTTTGTATGGTTGGACGATCAATATTTTAAAAGAATTGATCAAAATGTTTATGGGTTTGGCCCGTAGTTACACGTGCTATATTTAAATATATCATGCTCTTCCACTAACTTTATCATTCGATATTTGACAAACAAGTTTTTGACGCCGTTGTTGGGGATTTGGAGTTGATTTAAAAAAAGAATTTTTGCATTAGTTTATTTCTCCATATAGATAAAGAATAAAACATACTTCAATGCAAACAAATTTTATCAGGGCCAGTTTTAAAAGCTACTTTATTGTGGAATTGTTAAATCGATTTCATTTTGACCTTGACTAAGATTGGTAGTTTTTTATGAGTCTCTATACCGACCACCTACCTGGAGAAAATTCTGGAATTTTAGGAGATAAATTCTGGTTGCTCGTGTTTTAAATTATCCCACAGACAAGAGTAAGAGCTCTCTGATTAGGGAGATTATTTCGAACATCCTAGCTATTGTCAAATAAACTCGGGACTAGAACTTAAAAAATTGAACTTTCCTTCACCTAAATTAGAACACTCAACTTACTTTGTGCTACTTTAGGAATTACGTAGTTTTTAGTTGGATATATTTCTTTACATTCCTCCTAAAAAATAAAAAAGAAGAAAACAAATTCAAGTGAGCACGGTGTACGCATGGTTGATTTCGATATCCTACTGGTCACTTATATAAACTGGAGTCTAGCATTCCTGATACTATCATAGTTAGAACCTCGATTTTTATCGAAATGGTAGATGAGCTGGAAACCCATTCCCTTAAGAACTACATGTACCATAATAGGTCTACTAAACCATCTTGTATCGTTCTTCACCCACATAATGCCTATAACTTCAAATCTTACTCAGGCACTATACAACTGCTTCCTTTTTTTAGGGGTACGACGAAACATCCATATATGCACATATGTGATTTCATTCAGATTTGTGGGATGGTGAAATACCAATAACTATCCAATGATGTTGTTCGACTTAAATTATTCCCATCATCTTTAAAAGAGAACGCAAAGAGCTAGTTTCGGTCACTCTAACCGTAATCCATCACTATTTAAACCAAGTGTATATAAAGTTTCTCCTAAAATTATTCCCGAACCAAAAGATGGGGTCGATACATCATGCCTTGAACAAATTTATCCAACAAAAGGAGAATCAATATCTATATACATTTATCTTTTCAAGGACATGTAATTGCAGTGTACACATCATGGAATTGAATTAGGATGCCATGTCCAAATAATCTACGGAGGGTTTGATTTTAATACATGATTGATGTTTGAATCAATGGGCGATGGATATTTTACAAAAAAAATAGTGAAATTGGTGCCTGGAATTTTTTTAAAAGCCTTAGCCAAAATTTGACTGCTGGCAAACCCATTGATATTCAAGGTCAAGACCGACGAACGTAGGTGCCATGCACCAAGTTGACCATAATTTTGATGTGAGCGCTAAAATGGCCACCTGGTTTCACCGTTTAAAAGAACTTGAAATGAATAAAGTGGTAACCCATGCCTAACCAATGACCATACAACATATGGCCACCACCATTTGTATATGGTGTGATGAATTTGATCACTTGATTGAAAATTTCCCCACATTATTAGCTAGTAAGGCCTTGGTCGAGAAAGTGATTTCCCAATATGAAAATAAGGCAAGGTATGACCCGTATTCGAACTCCTATAACTCAAGGTCCAAAGATCACCCCAATACTTCATTGTCAAACGATCAGTACGTAGGAGATAATTCTTTAGGTATCTCACCCCCATGTTCAAAAAGAATTACCCTGCACCATTATATCCTTCATCCAAAAAGATCTAATCTCTATAGGATACAATAAATTTTCTTGAAAAAAATATCCTAAAATTCTAGCAGTCGACTGAAAGTGGCCTCCAATCCCCCCAGCAGAGCTTGCACGTGAATACTCAATCCATCGTCGAACTCGATGTTCAAATAATCCAACTAGTTCCAATCCATAACAAGAAATAGAAAGGTGTAAGGACATGTGTTATAAATTTTCGGGTTATTATCTAGGCACTTCATTTTTATCCTAGATTTTATCATATATGTCGTATACCTCTACAGTCAACTACCCCTTCAATCGGCTCATCTCATCATGATCATATCTTGATGGCCTCAATCAGAATTCTATGTTTTATCTGCCCATCATCATCAATATCGTGCGTTATGATCATTATCTACATCGTGGGTTCATGGTATTGATTTTTCGAATTCGGATTAAGGCCATCAAGATATGGACCGGAACAAAAGAAAGCAAAATTCGGATCGATTCGGAGCTGCAGATAATCAAATCGATCCGAGTGTCTTTTTTGTAACAAAAATGTCTTCTGATTGGACCGATCTGGAGTTGAAAAAAAATGAATCGATCTGATTTGTAATTTTATACAGGAAAATTCATTTTTTCGGATCGATCCATTTAAGAAGAAAGTCGAACCGATCCGATGATCCTTTTTGGACCGGTTCGACGGGCTCAGAAAAATCTGCCACATCTCATTTGGTTAGCCTTTATAAATTCCCACTTCAGAGAGGTTTTTATTTACGACATTGAGGGAACACTTTATTGACTTAATACATCAAGTCGACATATGTTTCAAACACAAACACTTTGAGATTCAGAAACACTCAGAATCATATGCGTGAATCGTTTTAAACCCAGTTAAGCCCATTCGTGGAGAATCTTGTATTGAGAAGAGGGGTCTCTACACTGATGAAGTTGGAGGATCTTGAGGGAGCTCTTGTTAAAGACAACGAACCAGTGCCTGTGGGTCTTTGCTTGTCAAGCTGTAATTCTTTATATATGCAAGTGTTTACAAACCATATTGAAATAAAAAGGTTTTTCCCCTTTGGGGGATTATTCCTAATTTGTTGTGTGATTGATCCTTGCTTGATGTGAATATGTTGAATATCCAGTCAATGACCTTTAGATGCATGACTTTGGTGTGTTTTTAAATCTGGATAATTAAAATTGGATTTAATTAAATTTGTTTCTCCGATTGAACGAAATCATACTCTCGAATTGGTATCAGAGCCAACTACACAATTTCACCGTGTAATTTTCCCCAAAGTTTTATTTTTGGAATATTAATTCCTTAAAAATTGAATTTTTGAAAGGGCATTTTTTCAAATGGAAAATCATTTAATAAAATTCTAGTTTTTGACGGGTCTAATTATGCATACTAGAAAGGCCGTATGAAATCCTTCTTAAATCAATTGATGAACGTGTGTGGATTCTTGTTGAAAATGGGTGGACACCTCCCTCCGTCACTGTTGAAAACGTGACAAATTTAAAATATGTGGCTCAATGGATCGAGGATGAATTTAAATGGTCCACGTATAATTCAAAATGGATCCTTCACTCCGGACGAGTTCCGATGCATAATGACGTGTACTACATCTAAATAATCATGGGATGTTGTTCAACTTACCCATGAAGTAACAAAAGGTATTAAAGAATCAAAACTACAAAACCTAACTACACAGTTTGAGACTATAACTATGCTTGAGACTGAATGTTTTGATGAATTCTATGCACGATTGTCTGATATAGTTAACACTAGTTTCAACCTTAGTGAGAACATTCCTAATGCACGTGAAGTTAAGAAAATCATGCGTTCATTTTGTAAGCGGTTTATCCCCAAAGTCACTGTGTTCAATTCTGTAGAAAATTTGAACACTATTAAATTAGAAGAATTAGTAGGTGATCTTCAAACCTATGAAATATATATGTTTCATAAAGCTGATAAGGCAAAAGATAAATGGTTAGATCTTAAAGACCAATCCAAAAAGAATTTTGAGTCAGTTAGGAGGAGGGTAGAATCGTCTTAACGGAATGAGTAAAATACGTCATATTTGGATTTCGACTTCAATTTAGATAGTTTGGAATTATTTGCAAAGAATTTTAAGACATTTCTCAAGTTAAAAAATAGTGGCCAGGTTAATGACAAAAATAAATTTGTGAAAAATAATAATTTCAAGAAGTTTGGAACACAAAAAAAGACACACCCAAGCGAAACAATGAGAGCTGTTATGAGTGTGACTGTAGAGGTCACAGAGCTTTTGAGTGTGATACAAGGCTGAGCAGACTAGCTAAAGAAAAAGGCAAAGATGTTTTTAATGCTACCCTGATTGAAGATAGAGAGGTAGAATCGGGGGATTTAGGAGAAGAATCACCGCATGAGTGCAACTTCATTGCATTCATGCCTAGCCACATGAGAGATTCTGATGCACCTCACGAAGATGAGGAGGCAGGGAGTGAGAGAGAGTGACCTTCATCACGCTTACTTCGATTTATATGCTGATTATTTTAAAACAAAAGAGTGTAATAAAGGTTTATTTCTTTGGATTGCAGCGTTAGAGAAAGATTTAGGAGATATAAGAAAGAATGAGTCATCCTTGTGCACCGTTTTGAGAGAGAGAGCTTGTTTGGAGAGAGAGAGCCTATTTGGAGAGAAAGAGAAATGTTTTGAGAAAGTCAAAGGGGACTTGAAAAAGCAAGTGTCTAATCTGACGAGAGACCTCTGTGCATCCAAAGAGGCTCGTAAGATTCTGGAAGCCCTTGTTGTCCAGCTCACTCGCGATCTTGAAATAGCACAGAAAGTCAAAGGTCAAATCGAGGATAGATCTGGAAAGATAGGGAATATGCTCCTCGCCCCTATATTTTGATTTGGTGAGAGGCCTAGAATTGGTTTTGATGGTGCATCCACATCACAAATTTCTTTTTGACCAGTCCCTAAGTATATGAAGAAACCTTATAGTCATACACCAAGACCCAAGAAAGTTGTTCGGTCAAGAAAAGAAAATCGAGGTAGGCCTCAAACTCTTTAATTTTGTACTTATTATAAGAGGAAAGTACACATGAGAGATTTTTGTTATAGTTTGGGTTGTAAAGGATGTAATTATGCTCCATAACACCCCACAAGTAATCTTACGATACTAAGAGAGCAAGTTGAGTTTTTAGTCGTGACTTCTCAGAGTTTAATGGGAGAATTCCAACGGTTATTTGAACCGTCTGTTAATACTATGAACTTTGCGACTAGAAACCACCATCAACAAGGGAAAACAAAAGGTTACCTCCACTTGGGCACCTAAGAATGACAATAAAGATCTTATTGCTCATGTTTCTCTAAAAGCTCAGAGTACCTCATAGTGTTATTTTGACAGTGGGTGTTCTAGACACATGACTTATGACGTCTCATTTTTTACCTCCTTAGTAGATCGCAAGGACGGTAAAGTCATTTTTGGTGATAGGAGCAGTTCTAACAACGTAGGATAAGGTACCATAAAGATACCAGGGTCTCCTAAGCTAGAGAATGTATTGTACATCAAAGGTTTGAAGGCAATCATTCTCAGCATCACCCAGATGTTGAATGCTGACTTTACAGTTATGTTTAATTGGGATGCGTGTAATCTTTATGATCCATCTGGTAATATTGTATTGCAAGGGGTGAGGACAAAATATAATTCCTATGGGATAATGCCCAAGTCCTCATATGTATGCAGTAGTGCCACGATCACTCCTATGGATCTGTGGCATCAACGTCTAGGTCATGCAAACTTTAGATATTTAGATCCATTAGTAAAAAAGAACCTAGTACATGGCGTACCATCTTGGAAGACCAAGTTCCACAGTTTGTCGACCCTGTTAGTTAGAAAAGAAAATTTGTAGCCCCCACAGGAAGTTGAATTCCATTACCACCTCCAGGGTGCTTGAGTTGATTCACATGGATCTTATGTGCCCTAATCGTACAGAAAGTCTGGGTGGTAAGATATTTATTTTCGTGATGGTGGATTATTTCTCCAGATACTCCGTTGTAGGTTTTCTAAGGGAGAAATCAAAGGTTGTTGAGTTCCTAATGACCAAGTGTCTTATCCTTCAAAACCAACACGATATCAATTTCAATAGAATGCGTAGTGACAATGACACTGAATTTACTGAGCTTAAATTAGATCTTTACTGTGACAGACTTGGGATTAAACATGAAAGGAAGAATCGGACGATACAGGAGATGGCTAGATCTATGTTGCTTGGTCGTAAAGTTTTTATGAGATTTTGGGCAGAGGCGGTGTCTACCTCATTCCATACGATAAATAGGTTTTACTTGCATCCACACACACTTCAGACGCCTTATGAATTGTGGACTAGAAATAAGCCCAACCTGGCATATTTTTGTGTTTTGGGGAGTAAATGCTACATCTTATAGGATAGAGAGAAATTAGTAATGTTTAACTCCCGGAGCGACGAGGATATACTAAGGCTTTGGAGTTTATACCGGGTGTTTAACATGAGCATCTCTAAGGCTTTAGAGTCAATTAGTGTCACCGTGTAAGATGATGAACCTTCAACTTTAGTTAACCCCATCCGTTTGTGTGAGGATGAAGACCTTTCTGGTTATGATCCCCTTGTCCCTCACACACCTAGGGTGGACCCTACTCCCGTCTTAGGGGACACACCTGCTTGGGTTAGAAAGATTCGTGATCCTACTTATATTCTTGGAGATTCCACCCTAGGGGTCAAGACTCATTCCGAACTAGATAACATGGTTAGTCATGTCTTCTACACATCCAAAGTCGAGCTCAAAACCTATAAAGAAGCACTCAAGGATGAACACTGGATATTTGCTATGTAGGATCAGTTATTTCAGTTTAAAAAGAACAATGTCTGGGAACTTGTCCCCTGACCTAGTGAGACTAATATGATTGGTACCAAGTGGATTTTCAAGAATAAAATGGATGAAAATGGTACGATTATCCGTAATAATGCTAGGTTATTCACTCAGGGCTACACACAGATTGAGGGTGTAGATTTTGAGGAGACATTTGATCTTGTTGCGAGGCTTTAGTCTGCCCACTTATTAATCTCCATCGCATGTTATCTGAGATTCATGTTATATCAAATGGATGTCAAGAGTGCCTTTTTGAATGGTATTCTACGGGAGGAAGTTTACGTGGAACAACCAAAAGGGTTTGAAGATCCTAAGCATCCAGGACACGTCTATTATCAAAGAAAAGTCCTATATGGTTTGAAGCAAGCACCCCCTGCTTGGTACGAGAATCTTACTTTATATCTCTTAGCCCGTAGCTTTGAGAGATGGGGAGTTGATCAAACGCTATTTGTCAAGAGATATGATAGTGTTATTTTGGTTGCTCATGTCTATGTAGACGACATAGTCTTTGAATCCACCTCCTCCTAGCATGCTCACAGCTTCAAGGAGGAGAAGAAGTGTGAGTTTGAGATGAGCATGGTTGGTGATATTACATTCTTCCTTGGCCTCCCAGCAAGTAAGTATGCTAGAGACCTCGTGAAGAAATTTAGTTTGGACTCCGCTAAGCATGCATGTACACATATGAGTACATATACAAATCTTAGTAAGGACACTTTAGGCAAGGAAATTAAGAAAACTTTGTATCAGAGTATGATAGGAAATCTTCTCTACTTGACTGCTAGTCGTCCCGGCATAGACTTTAGTGTTGGAGTATATGCACGATATCAGGTGTCCCCTAAGGAGTCAAACTTACTTCGTCATTTGATATTCCTTTGATACCAATGACCAACTACCCACCTATTCGGATGCCTATTGCACCGGGGATTTAGATGAATGTAGGAGAACTTCTGGTGGGTGGTTCTCTTTTGGTTTTGATCTCGTCTCTTGGTTGCGGTAGAATAAAAACTCCATCTCTTTGTCCACTGCGGAAGCTGAGTACATACACGCCGGGTGTTTTTGCATGCAACTTCTATGGATGAAGTAGATCCTAGAGGACTATAGGATATCACAGGACATCATGAGCATTTCCTGTGATAACACGAGTGCGATACAAATATCCCTGAATCCTATCCAGCACTCACACATAAAACACATTAGGGTACGCGAGAACTTTATACATGAGCTTGTAGAAGAAAAGGTCGTATCCTTAAGTTTTGTATCTATCGAACTTCAATTAGCTCGATATTTTTATGAATCCTTTAGATGCCCTTAGATTCGAGAGTCTTAGGATATATTTAGGTTGACTGAGGGGTGGTCACCATGCCTAGAGTATGATGCATTTTTCATGTTCATATCATCTGATTCCCATCTCTGGATTGTATTATGTGTATCTTTATTTGTTTGATTTTTACTTTTTTGAAGATTGAAAAGCCAAAAAGATATTCATTTTATATAATTTTTTAAAAACAAAAAAAGAGTTTTGTATTTCTGATTACACCATTTTCGGATGAACATTTAAGATAGTCATAGTCACGACTTCATTTCATATTCCACGTGACTGTTTGATAGTGATTTAAGTTGCTACATCATTTATTCCATGTGCTTTACATTGTTTGGAGTCTTTGAGATGAGATTACTGATATCTTCTACATATTTGGCTCCTTATCTCCTTTATTGCACACATGCACGAAATTCTTTGAGTGTTGTACTTGTCTTTCACATATTGGCTTATGTTTTCCCATCTCAATTATGTTTATACAATGACCAAAATGCGATAAAACTTGACAAGGTAGTAGTTCATGTAAAAACCATTTACCATGAGGATTTAATTGTAACAAAATATGATGAGTGAATCATGGGAAAGGGATGTGAGAGTTCAAAATTTACTCGTCATGATGCCACCATTTAAAAAAGAGCCCGAAAAATTAAGTGGCAATGAAAAGAAAAATATGCCAGATCAAATGGGCCAATAAGTTTTAGCTTCATCACCTCAACAGAAAAATATAATGTTTAATTATTTCTAAAGGAGTTTGTATGGAAAGAAATGAAAAACGGGTTTGCACGACCTTGAAAGTCATGAAAAAATGTTCAAATGTTTTAGACGTTATTGGTGTGGAAATCACATTGATCTTTGATTTGCTAAATTGATTGAGTTACTTTCTTTTAATTCCACAATTTTGATACCTAAGGAAGATGTTGAGTTCATTCGGTAGGAATATCCAACATTCATTTGTAACACCACGCATAATTAAATACCGGGTGGCCAGTCCAATACCAAATTAAAACAGAATATACAGTTGGCTCATTCTTAGCATCACTGTCGAAAACATTTACAACTCACCCAATACCCAATTAAGCTGGTGTTAAAAACTTTCCAAATTTTAATTTAACAAAATCCCCTTTCCAAATTAAGAATAACAGAACACATTTTATTCTACAACACAGATCACTAAACAAATAACTCAAAAGAATTTAAGTGCAACTGGAATAAACATTACCAAATAATCTAAATCCTTTACAATAATCCCAACAATGATAAATGAATTAAAAAGTCCCAAATACAATAGAATATGAAATCAATAGAAAAGATAACTGAATCCTTTGGGCGACATGCCCGAACGAAGAATACTATGAATCAAAAAGATGATAAGCGTCTAAAAAATACTTCCATAGCTCCATAGCTCGTCATAATCAACTATGGTTGGCGTCCCTGTTGCTGGACACCTAGTATAGAGATAAAATAGAAGAGAAAATATGCAAGGAGACGGGTCAGAGCCCAAATGTGTAGAGTATTTCTAAAACAGCAAGTATTTAACAAGTGCAATAAAGCATTTATTATGTACATGTTAGATCCAACTCTCACTTGAAATTCTCACCTCTCAACTAGAGTGCACACTTAACGTTTCCTATTAACCTCCTAGTTAATGGTTCCTCTTTCCTAATCTCCATATTAAAGTTCCATTCCCATAACATAATCCCCGTATGTCCCATACCATACGTCACATTATTATTCATTTCTATATTTCTCCATTATGATTTAGTTTCTCATTAACATGAATCATTACTCATTAAACTGAATCATTTCACATTAATATGAATCGTTGCTCATTAATATGAATTGTTTCTCATTAACATGAGTTAAGCTTTTCAATTCTATAATCATAACCATTTATTAACTTAATTCCATTATCTTTCTCTATTCACCGTTATCTACAATTATCACCGTAGATATATTTTAACCACAATGTATCCATTTAATCATTTAATCTATTATATATATATTCATATATAATACGGCACCCCGAGTCACAGCTGCGGTGCAATGCATTACTCTGCTATCATGTCCCATCATCTCATGTCGCTGAATAGGGGACTACAGGTTCGGTAAGATTCCACGAACCACAAACAACAAACAAATTGGAGGCGAACATAGTTCTCGTATCCATGGGTCACGCACATACCGACGTACCCACAGTCATCGGACTTATCATCTCCCCGATAAGTCTTTCATAGACCTATGTTCTCGAGCGACAAATCAAATATCCCATGGATTCATCAGGATATGACTGCCCTCAGGTGCAAACCTCCCACCGATAGCAAGTAAGCTAGGTATGTCATACACGTAAATCATCAATCAATCAAATAGGTATTATCATACCTATAATATTATATCAATAAGGTAATTACTACTACCCTAAGATATTTCCCATACATAGCATTATATCTCTTTTAAAATATCATATCTTTACTTCATAAATAAATTATCCTCGCATCCTATAACATCTCTCCACTACCGACGTCGTTAAGGTTCATGCGCGGAACGTCTCGCAAAGCGAAATCCAAACAAGGAACCCCTCCAAAACACTACTACTTAACTTTGTCGATCGAGGAGGTCCGAAAACTTAAACTATGCGATCGGGATAACCTCATAACCACTTTCAACCAAATTTGTTCCAAACTCCCATTTCTATCAAGGAGCCATACCACTACGCCCTTATAATATAATTATTCTCGTATCCTAACATCACTCCACTCCCGACGTCATTAAGGTTCATGCGTGGAGCGTCTCGCAAAGCGAAATCCAAACAAGGAACCCCTCTATTACACTACTACTTAACTTTGTCCAGCGGGGAGGTTTGTCAACTTTAAATACGTGATCGGGATAACCTCATACCCTAAGGCTACCCTCTCTCAATGAACAAGATTCAAATAAGATTTTCCTCAACATATATTCACTAATGAGTCACTAATATCCTACTGGTCCATAACATTATTTCTCCCGAACTACTACGAGTTTAGTTCTCCTTTTTAATTACGGTTAAAGCCGATAGTTTCAAATCTCTTATAAACACATATTCTTACACTTAGGATTAAACCCTCTTGTAAACTTAAGGATACCCTGGTGTTATATAAAATCACCCCTACTGGTCCTATCTTAAATCCTCATAAATCACCATTTGGAAATTAACAAACGAATCTAGAAACCGAAATTCCATTCGATACAATTTTCATCATTTAAATAACTCGAATCCAAATCAAATTTAATTCGACTATTATCAAGGGTTTACTGATATTTTCTAGGTCCCATAATCTCCAAATAATAATCACCAAAGATCCACAAAAACGTTTGGGATAAGAATCATCATTTAAAAAGAAACAACTTTACATAAACTGGGGAGGTCGATCGATCGAAGGCAGGGGTCGATCGATCGATCCCTCAGGTCCAGGCCTGATTTTCTGCATTTTCTGCAACTACGGGTTTAGCAACTTTAGATCATTTAAACCTTCATCTAAACATCCCAAATGACTTATAATCTTTACTACATGATATACCAACATATATGAACGATTTCCAATACTCTAAACATCCTAGAATCATTAAAGGATTGGATTAAAAAGCATGTTTATCTCCTTATTCCTAGAAATTTATTAACATAACCTCTTCAAGAACACATCAATGGTTTCCATCATTTTTTCAACAGATTCATGACTATTTCGTGGATTATTAATATCCTAACACATGAGTTAAATTCCTATATCATTTCAGTTTTCCAGAAATCCATTTAATGATCCATTATCTCTTCCAAACATGAATAATCTTCTCTTTTCATACTATTCTAACATGGACAATATACAAACTTAAATTGCTATTATTAAACACTTGCCTTTAGTGTAGGTCTGATCCTTTGGTGTAGTTTATCTCAGTTGGTTGTCCCTTCTCCGGTCAAACTCCGGTGGTGGCTGGTGGTGGTTGGTGGTGATGAACCTTGGTTCTAGTTCTTCTCCTTCCCAAGTGACTTTTCCCTTCCCAAGCACTCTTACTCTCACTCTAAGAAGATGGCTGCTCTTATTTGTGAAGAGGAGATGAATAACTCCCATTCACTTAATCTATCAATACTTATAATAGTTCCAAATCCGAAACACTATTCATCCCCCTAGAAAAATGACCAAAATGCCCTTTCGGGTTGTCTATTCATTCCCAAATGACCCGAGACTCAAAATTGACATCCAAATAGACTTTTCTCACTATTTCGAACCTTACGAACGCAACGACATAGTCAAAATGACAATTAGATCGATAGAAAATAAATTTCCTTTTTAATTTAATAAACTAGTCCCGACACGTCCCATACCGCGTCTGACTAAAAATATAAATAACCGAATTTATATCATACTGTCATATCAATGACATCACATTCATGTATTACCTAAATATATTTAAGTAATATTCAGAACCATCCATATTCATATCCACAGTCAGGATAAAACCCGAATGAATTAATTAATAACAAAATCTAATTAATCCATTAATTTAAAATATAACCCATTTTAAAAGTCATTTAAAATTACGGGGTATTACATACTTCCCGCCTTATAACATAATTTTTCCCGAAATTCAGGAATATAAGTCATACAGGTAAGATCAACTCCGAGTATAAATCTCTCATCGCAAGAAATCCAAGATGTACCGCCCATACAGTACATTAACAAAATCCCTATCGATGTAATACGTCAAGCCTCACCGTATAGTCTCAACTGAATCAAATTTAGACTTTTCCTAATCTTCCCTATACCATCCTCATGACAAACTTTGGGAAAAACTGAGCCTCACACATTGAACAAATAAATCCTGAAGTTCCAACTACTTACCTTTTCACGATTTGAAAATTAATACAATCCAATCTTCTAGGGTGCCCATACACCCTGTCGTACCATTTTCATTATAATATTTGTCGCAAAGGTTATAAACTCATATACTAAAGACCTAACTTATTTCGACTCCCAACAGTTATTAGTTTCGTGCGTGGGGTGTCTCGCAAGCGAAATCCAAACAAGGAACCACCCCGATACACTACTTCCTAAAGTAGTCGGTCCTCGAAACTCCTAAGGTCCTTAGTCAATAATTTTTTTTTTTTTAAATAATGTCAGTTTTATCGATTTTGAAAACAAAAATTTTGTTTTAACGATTTCAAATAGGGTCTACACATCTACTCTTATAGAAGACAAGATGTAGACATATGCTCTCATATACTACAAGTCAATGCACGCCGATAGTCAAATTACACTCGGACATGCTCTAGGTAAGTAATCCCATGATACAAATCAAACCCACGTGATAACATGTAATATATATAGGTGTCCCACGCCCCTCAGTGAGTCTACGTGAATAACGATGCCATAGGCTAAGTTTAACAACCCCTTTTCCCTCACAATATCAATCACTACAAAAATCAATACGCTTCATACTTCCTTAGATAGGAAAACATACCCTCATTTGCGGGTGATGGTTGTTGAATCCCAATATTATAACTTTGCTCGATGAGTCAACAAAAAATTTACCCCAAATTTTCAGTTCTAGTTAAATCACACTCCACTATATACCCAAGTCTTTCAATATATTGCCTTCATTATGGAACATACACAATTCACGCATTTCAAGAACTTCTACTGATGACTCTTCATCAATTTTTACATAATAAGGGTGACTTCGACTATGGTCATCATACTCGAACATCCTTCATAACCTCCTAAGTACGATCTCTACTATCCATCCAATGGCCCTCGTCTTCCATACTTCTTTGTTCGATCACTCCCAAACGAAAATAAGATCCACTGATATATACGGAATCTTACCAAAGAGATCAACAATCATAAACATAGGGCTCTACATCAAAGAACGCTAAGCTGAAAACACAGTAAGCCGTACAGATCCTAAAGGACACTAGAACCTGATGCTCTAATACCACCTGTAACACCCCGCATAATTAAATACCGGATGGCCAGTCCGATACCAAATTAAAACAGAATATACAGTTTGCTCATTCTTAGCATCACTGTCGAAAACATTTACAACTCACCCAATACCCAATTAAGCTGGTGTTAAAAACTTTCCAAATTTTAATTTAACAAAATCCCCTTTCCAATTTAAGAATAACACAACACATTTTATTCTACAACACAGATCACTAAATAAATAACTCAAAATAATTGAAGTGCAACTGGAATAAACATTCCCAAATAATATAAATCCTTTACACTAATCACAACAATGATAAATGTATTAAAAAGTCCCGAATACAATAGAATTTGACTTCAATAGAAAAGATAACTGAATCCTTTGGGAGACATGCCCGAACTAAGAATACTGTGAATCAAAAAGATGATAAGCGTCTAAAAACTACTTCCATAGCTCCATAGCTCGTCATAATCAACTATGGTTGGCGTCCCTGTTGCTGGACACCTGATATAGAGATACAATAGAAGAGAAAATATGCAAGGAGACGGGTCAGAGCCCGAATGTGTAGAGTATTTTTAAAACAGCAAGTATTAAACAAGTTCAATAAAGCATTTATTATGTACATGTTAGATCCAACTCTCACTTGCAATTCTCACCTCTCAACTAGAGTGCACACTTAACGTTTCCTATTAACCTCCTAGTTAATGGTTCCTCTTTCTTAATCTCCATATTAAAGTTCCATTCCCATAACATAATCCCCGTATGTCCCATACCATACATCACATTATTATTCATTTCTATATTTCTCCATTATGATTTAGTTTCTCATTAACATGAATCATTACTCATTAAACTGAATCATTTCTCATTAATATGAATCGTTGCTCATTAATATGAATCGTTTCTCATTAACATGAGTTAAGCTTTTCAATTCTATAAGCATAACCATTTATTAACTTAATTCCATTATCTTTCTCTATTCACCGTTATCTACAATTATCACCGTAGATATATTTTAACCACAATGTATCCATTTAATCATTTAATCTATTATATATATATTCATATATAATACGGCACCCCGAGTCACAGCTGTGGTGCAATGCATTACTCTGCTATCATGTCCCATCATCGCATGTCGCTGAATAGGGGACTACAGGTTCGGTAAGATTCCACGAACCACAAACAACAAACAAATTGGAGGCGAACATAGTTCTCGTATCCATGGGTCACGCACATACCTACGTACCCACAGTCATCGGACTTATCATCTCCCCGATAAGTCTTTCATAGACCTATGTTCTCGAGCGACAAATCAAATATCCCATGGATTCATCAGGATATGACTGCCCTCACGTGGAAACCTCCAATCGATAGCAAGTAGGTTAGGTATGTCATACACGTAAATCATCAATCAATCAAATAGGTATTATCATACCTATAATATTATATCAATAAGGTAATTATTACTACCCTAAGATATTTCCCATACGTAGCATTATATCTCTTTTAAAATATCATATCTTTACTTCATAAATTAATTATCCTCGCATCCTATAACATCTCTCCACTACCGACGTCGTTAAGGTTCATGCGCGGAACGTCTCGCAAAGCGAAATCCAAACAAGGAACCGCTCTAATACACTACTACTTAACTTTGTCGACTGAGGAGGTCCGAAAACTTAAACTATGCGATCGGGATAACGTCATAACCGCTTTCAACCAAATGTGTTCCAAACTCCCATTTCTATCTAGGAGCAATACCACTACGCTCTGATAATATAATTATTCTCGTATCCTAACATCACTCAACTCCCGACGTCATTAAGGTTCATGCGCGGAGCGTCTCGCAAAGCGAAATCCAAACAAGGAACCCCTCCATTACACTACTACTTAACTTTGTCGAGCGAGGAGGTTTGTCAACTTTAAATACGTGATCGGGATAACCTCATACCCTAAGGCTACCCTCTCTCAATAAACAAGATTCAAATAAGATTTTCCTCAACATATATTCAGTAAGAAGTCACTAATATCCTACTGGTCCATAACATAATTTCTCCCGAACTACTACGAGTTTAGTTCTCCTTTTTAATTACGGTTAAAGCCGATAGTTTCAAATCTTTTATAAACACATATTCTTACACTTAGGATTAAACCCTCTTATAAAATTAAGGATACCCAGGTGTTATATAAAATCACCCCTACTGGTCCTATTTTAAATCCTCATACATCACCATTCGGAAATTAACAAACGAATCTAGAAACCGAAATTCCATTCGATATAATTTTCATCATTTAAATCACTCGAATCCAAATAAAATTTAATTTAACTATTATCAAGGGTTTACTGATATTTTCTAGGTCCCATAATCTCCAAATAATAATCACCAAAGATCCACAAAAAGGTTTGGGATAAGAATCATCATTTAAAAACAAACAACTTTACATAAACTGGGGAGGTCGATTGATCGAAGGCAGGGGTCGATCGATCGACCCCTCAGGTCCAGGCCTGATTTTCTGCAACTACGGGTTTAGCAACTTTTGATCATATAAACCTTCATCTAAACATCCCAAATGACTTATAATCTTTACTACATGATATAACAACATATATGAACGATTTCCAATACTCTAAACATCCTAAAATCATCAAAGGATTGGATTAAAAAGCATGTTTATCTGCTTATTCCCAGAAATTTATTAACGTAACCTCTTCAGGAACACATAAATCGTTTCCATCATTTCTTCAACAGATTCATGACTATTTCGTGGATTATTAATATCCTAACACATGAGTTAAATTCCTATATCATTTCAGTTTTCCAGAAATCCATTTAATGATCCATTATCTCTTCCAAACATGAATAATCTTCTCTTTTCATATTATTCTAACATGGACAATATACAAACTTAAATTGCTATTATTAAACACTTGCCTTTAGTGTAGGTCTGATCCTTTGGTGTAGTTTATCTCAGTTGGTTGTCCCTTCTCCGGTCAAACTCCAGTGGTGGCTGGTGGTGGTTGGTGGTGATGAACCTTGGTTCTAGTTCTTCTCCTTCCCAAGTGACTTTTCCCTTCCCAAGCACTCTTACTCTCACTCTAAGAAGATGGCTGCTCTTATTTGTGAAGAGGAGATGAATAACTCCCATTCACTTAATCAATTAATACTTATAATAGTTCCAAATCTGAAACACTATTCATCCCCCCTAGAAAAATGACCAAAATGCCCTTTCGGGTTGATTATTCATTCCCAAATGACCCGAGACTCAAAATTGACATCCAAATAGACTTTTCTGACTATTTCGAACCTTTTGGGACGCAACGACGCAGTCGAAATGACTATTAGATCGAAAGAAAATAAATTTCCTTTTTAATTTAATAAACTAGTCCCGACACGTCCCATACCGCGTCTGACTAAAAATATAAATAACCGAATTTATATCATACAGTCATATCAATGACATCACATTCATGTATTATCTAAATATCTTTAAGTAATATTCAGAACCATCCATATTCATATCCACAGTCTGGATAAAACCCGAATGAATTAATTAATAAATAAAATCTAATTAATCCATTAATTTAAAATATAACGCATTTTAAAAGTCATTTAAAATTACGGGGTATTACATCATTGTGCACATATGTTATGGTTGTATGTGTTGATTTTCCTATCGAATCTGTTCGTAACCCTATATTTCCGCTATCATCGAGATGGTTGTTTTAGTGTTTTTTCTTGGTGTGATTCTTTATTGTATATTTTGTAAGCAAAAATTTGAAAATTCAAAAGAGAAGGTGGTTCTACATATGACAATATCAATTTTCATTTATTTATGTTCTTCTTTTTGTCTGTTTAAGGACATCATAAAAAAGGGGAGAACGAATTATGGGGGAGATAGTTTAATTTTCTAATGATTTGCTTGAGCTTAATTTGATATTTCATTTTTCTTATCATTATATATTAAACTGTTGCCCACCATGGGTATCTGTTTCTTGCCTCATGTGTGTATGTTCCAAATTGAGGATTTTGTTTGCACACCCTTATGAGGACAAATGAAGTTTGAAGAGTTTTGAAGATTTAAAGATGATTGAAGACATGTCATCGATTTAGTATTTCCAGTTTTGGGGTTTAATGGGGATATTACATTGTATGACATTTTTTTGGGAACATAATTAGGATTTTTTATGCATGTACCGGCATTGACATAAGTGGAAATTGTAAGGACATGTGTTATAATTATTTGGGTTAGTATCTAGGCATTTTAGTTTTATCCTAGATCTCATCATATATGTCATATACCGCTACAGTCAACTACTGCTTCAGTCGGCTCGTCTCAGCATGATCATATATTGATGGCTTCAAATCGAAATATGTGTTTCACATCCCATCATCATCAATATCGTGTGCCATGATTATTATCTACATCGTGGGTTCGTGGTATTGATTTTTTGGATTAATAAATCCTCTCATACAGGAATAGAAAGAAAGAAAAATTTGGACCGATCCGTAGATAGAGATAATCAAATCGATCCGGAGCTAAAGAAAATGAACCGATCTAGTTGGTAAGTCATATATCCATACCGATCCGTTTAAGAAGAAAATCATACCAATTCAATGATCCTTTTTGAACTAGTCCGACGGGCTCAAAAAAATCCAACACACCTGATTTTGATTGCCGCTATAAATTTCGAGTTCAGAGAGGTTTTTATTTAAGACTTTGAGGGAACACTTTATTAACCTAATACATCAAGTCTTCATATGTTTCAAACAGAAACACTTTGACATTCACAAACACTCAAAACCATATGTGTGAACCGTTCTACACCCAATCATGCCCATTCGTGGAGCATCTTGTGTTGAGGAGAGGGTCCTCTACACTGCTGAACTTGGAGCGTCTTGAGGGAGCACTTGCTGACGACTACGAATCGGTTCCTGAGGGTCTTTTCTTGTTAAATTGTATTTCTTTATGTATGTAAGTGTTTACAAACCATATTGAAATAAAAAGGTTTTGTCCCTTTGGGGGATTTTTTCTAATTTGCTGTGTGTGATTGATCCTTGCTTGATGTGAATATGTAGAATGTCAAATCAATCACCTTTAGAGGAATGAATTTGGTGTGTGTTTAAATTAAGATAATTAAAAATTGGATTTAGATTAATTTGTTTCTTCGGTTGAATGAAAAGCGCACTCCAAAAAGGCAAGTTCCCGAGTCATCCCGATCCAAAACTAAAAGGGCACATTCATGGGCCTAATTACGCGTACAACATATTGCTTGTTCATCCCAATGCCAAGAATATGTCATTTCCATAATGAAACTTATGTTCGGTAAACAAGGTGACCCCAGGGTCCATGATTCAACCCAAAAGAAAATTAAAAATGTTGAGGATAAGAAGCCCCCTACCAAACTATGAAAATAGTCGTGGTTAATTTACAGCTCCACCCGTGTCTTACAATCCATCTGTAGCCACATACGTCCCAAAAGCCTCCCCAACATTTTGTGCCGAAGAAGAAAAAGTCCCAAGAGTGGAAAAGATGTTGAAAGTATTCATGAAAGTGCACATTGATATCCCACTACTTGACATTATACAACAAGTCTAGCACTACGCCAAATTTTTTAAGGACATTTGTGCCTTCAAAAAAACCACCAACGTTCCAAAGAAAGCATTTATCGCCGAGCCAGCCAGCTATATTATCTCATATAAAACCCCGATCAAATATAAGGATCCCAAGACACCGACGTTATCAACAAAGACAGGGGAGAAGAATATCGAGAAAACTCTCATAGATTTAGGGGTAAGAGTGAACCTTCTATCATACATAGTTGATGCGAAATTTAGTTCAGGGGATCTAAAAACCATTAAGATGACCTTTTTTGTGGTCGATCGATCTATTAAGGTTTCTATATACGTTGAGGAGTATCTTTTGATTAAAGTGGGTGAATATATCTTTGTTGTAGACTTTGTAGTCATAGACACACAACAAGTACTAAATATATCCTCCCAAATCCCGATCATCATCGGTCGAACCTTATTTGCTACTACTCACGCTGTCATTCGATGCCATAGTGGTCAAGTGAACCTTTCATTTGGCAACATGTCCATGGGATTAAATATGTTCAATTTTGAGAAGCCATTATTCAATGAGGGAGAAAATAAAATCCATTATGTTAAGGAAGTGCACAATTTCACTACCCCACTCATTAGGGGCACTGTAGATTTGAATGCTTGGCCACTCGAGATGTCTCTAGATATGAGTCTTAAGGAATGTGAAGAAGAATTTGTCAGGATTAATGAGAATCTTTTCTGTAGATGCCCACTCATTATTAGACTCATGTTGTTACTTAGGGGAGAGTGAATTTAATGGTTAGATTTATCAGATTATTTTTCGTGAGGACACTTAAGGCATTATATATGATTTAAGATATGATTGTAGAAACTAGTAAACTATTTTCGTGTGGTGGAAAGTGTTTTACCACGTGTTTTCGACCAGGCCATTGGTTGGGTCATTCGATTGTTTTGATAGTACCGGTGAAATCAGTAGAGTATCGTCTGACATTGAGCCAGATTTATTCATTCTCAAATTTGATGGAGACATAGGTGTAAAGAATCATCTGAGAGTCGATCATGAGAGTATGGATGGATTTGACCATGCAAGCTATAATATAATACTGCATCACCTCAATGACACTCACTGTATTCGTTGTTTATCTTTAAGTTTGCATATTTTTACTAAGTTAGCACCCTATTGTTTTGACTTTTAGTTTATGATGAAATTCATGAAAGATTGGTAGGAAGCTGGTAATATAAGTGTATTCACCAAGTAATATTGTACTTTTACTTCATTACGTTTTTTCTTACCTTGTCCCTATTTCTAATTTGAACATATGTTCGGACAATGTAAAATTAAGTTTGGGGTAAGGATGGTATTTTCCAAAAATATATAAAAAAAATCAAAAAGACAAAAAGGTTTTCAATATAAGTAAGTTTTGAAACAAGTTCTTACTATAGAATTAATTCACAAATCGCTTAACTTATAATTTTTTTTTACATTTAGCCATATAATATTATCACAAATGGATATTGAGGCAAATGTTATTATGATTAACGAATCAATGTGTAGATTTTAAGATAGTGAGTTTTTTATTCCATATATCATTTATGAGAAATTTAAATCAATCTAAGTACGAAGAACTTGAAATTTTCATCAGCAATTAATTCGTCGATGATCTCAAACTATTTGTTTTGTTCGATTACTGAAAATAGAATGTCAAAATGTGTATCGTGTGCAGTAAAAGAGTAAGTAAGTTGACTTTAAATACAAATTAACTAATCAGAACTTGATAAATGAGATTAGTCTATCATTGTGAAAGACCAAAAATAAAATCCTAATTTCCGCCTCTTCTACATTATTCCGTTAGAAGCCGATTTTCGCTTAAAAGAGAAACGAGCCTTTTATTTAAAACTAAAATTTCATACCTGCTTTTTGAGAATATCATGGTAGAATTATGGTAATAAAAAATCCAGAAACGCTCTGCAAGAATAATGCGTGAAAATAAAAAAATGATAATGAATGAGAGAATGAAATGAAAAAGAGAAAAGGAGTGTTAAAAGAAAAAAAGATGGAGGATAGAAAAAATACCTAAAAATTCCAAATAGCGAGGCACTTTTATATTCTCACAAAAAATTTGAAACTCCAAAATCGATTCTTTGTAGCCAAAATTTGAGCCTACAATAAAACCAAAAGAAAGCCCTAATTGATCTTAAGTGGAGTTAGTTACAGTGTGGAGAGAAAACAAAAATAATATTTGGTGTGATTCAAGGTTTTCAACAGTAATTGATATATCGTTCGTAAGATCATAATAGTCCATTATAAAATATCCAACTTTCATGATGTATATGTGAAACTTTCTCATTAAATTTACTCTTTGTTTCATATATACCAAGAGAAATTATCCAAGTTTGGAATGTTCATTTATTTAATTTATGCTTATCTTTTTCAAAACCAAATCGCATCTATACACTCATCTGTCCATTTTTTGTAACGCACCGACCCGGATCTAGGGGTTAATAAAGGATCCACCCAATATGGTTCGTACGTTATTTGTGAAGTCTAGTGAAACAACATAAATAATGTTTCTAATTTAGTTTAATTATTATTTAACATTAATCTTATTATCATGCAATTCCAATTAACACCAACTACATTATAGGACCCAAGGAAAGTACACCAAGGCAAACCAAACATATCTATTAATCGTAAATGCAACTACTTACCTGTATAATGCCCTCAAAGTACGGAGTAGCATATAACCTGCCATAAAAAATGACGGATGTGACCCGAATGCTTAGTGGGAACATATACAAATGAAATATAGAAACGAACAGTAGAAATACACTCACATACTACAACCACTTGAACGTGAAAATGCGTATATATCTATATATAAATATTCTTGGAGATACATGTCCCAAAGTATTTAGCCGTTTTATTTTGAAAAATGTTATTGGATACCTTTTATCCTGCTTGTCTTTACAAAATAATCATTTCATATTCTATTCTTAGAACTAGCATATTCTTCCCGTTAACTCAACCATTAAACGATTTACAATTTTTGGGAAAAACCTTTCATTCACTTTCAAATGTTTATTACTCAACATCCATTAGCTCACGCTGAGTTACGAATCATTACTTAAGACTTTTTTTTCAATGCACACACACATCGTGTTTAGAAAATATTCATTTTCCTTCGAATCCCTTATATAACAAACTCTTATGTTCATTAAGATTGAAACCTCATAAGGTATCTTAAACATCATTTTGCCATCCTATTTAACCATCCCATGTTTCCATATGAATATCAAACATTTAATGCATTATTCCTGCATTAGTAAATCAATGAATTTGTGCCATTCATATATGCCTCTTTCATGAATCTTCAGTTCATTACTTAGCATCATCTTTAGGGATTGTGCCAACACACCCACCCATCATAACACATTCACACCCATAACCTCACGGAATTTCACCGTCCGGCACTGATCACTAGTAAACTGCAGTTGCTTTGGGGTTTTCACCCGAGGGACAACATAGCTCTGCTTAATTATTTAACCCAACATCATCCAGTATCAATATCTTTCCAAATGTGTTCAACATTTGAATAATGTTCACATTATTGCACTTGCTTTTCATCCAGTCGAAGCCAAAAACTTGGACTTTACCACCCCATCTTGTGTTACACTTTGAAAATTTAAGTATTTCATGTCCTTTGCACTTTAACCTTTCTTTTTATTTCAAAAATCCTTTCCATCTAGGACCAATTTGTGTAACATCCTTTCCAACATTTTTATTTTATAAAAATGTTCCACTTTAAATAAAAATACCATTTTACCCATTTGTTTCCAAAATCACCTTTACTCCATTTCTTAAGTATAATTTCACCCAAAAACACTATTAAGTTAAACACACCAACTGCTTAAGTGTTTTAACACTTTAACACCTTTGTACACTTGGAGTAATCATTTACTTGATTGGGAACAATTTTAGACCATTAATATTTCACAACATTGGTTGTTATATTCAAAGTTTACCCATTAACACTTAATGAATACTTTTGTGAGAAAATTGTCATTTTTTTTATCTTGACATGTTGTCTTTTACCCTTATTATCATCATGCCTTTTAGTCCTAATTACAAACATTGAAGACAAAAATGTTAACTTTATTATTTCTTCTTTAAACCCAACAATATGTTTTCAAAACAAGTGTATACATTTAATGTCAAAATGCCACAAGTTTATATGCATGAGAAGATTGATTTTAAACTAAAAAATCCAACTACATTGTTTAAACGAATTTTCATCAAAATTACTAGAACATGCGCCATTTTCATAAAACCTCAACTTTTATAATTCAAACCTAGAAATAATTATCCACACGTTATTTTTAACACTCCAATAAAATGTTTATTAACTCTTTCACTAAAGGTACACAAAATATCAATTCCTTACATTTTTATTCCATAAAAATGTCTAATATTTCTTTTTTACTAGTAATACACCGAAATAATATTTTGTTGCATTTTTATTTCATAAAAATGTCCCATATTTCTTTTTACTAAAATAACACACAAATAATAATTTCCTACTGTTTTATCTTCCATAAGAAGTATATTTTCAGTTTTACTTGGAAAACTACACAAATAATAATTTATGTAAGGACGTATTTTAATAAGTTCGTTATCAATTTATTATGTCATATACCGCGACACCGTCGAAGAGCATCCAAGAGCAATCTACATCAAAGATGAATCCGAATTAATCAAGGTCTTCATCAAAAAGACTCCGCGAAGTTTTCTTTGGTAAGTTTATGTTTTAGATACCTTAACTTTCCACTTAGAGATTTTGGGATATTTTTTACAAAATATTTTCTAAGTGTTTGAGCGGACTTTTCCGTCAAATTTTAGAATGAATATGTTTTTCTAAGTGTTGGAGCGTACCTCGATTTTGATGCCCATGTCATTTGTGCGAGATCAGCATCTCGTTCGGACGACATTGGATGTCACGAGATGTCGTTCAAACGACACCCCTGTTTCGTTCGCAAGACATACCTTCTCATTCGAACGAGCACATTTTTTGAGGCGGCGTTGATTTTGTATAAATACTTTTTAAATGTTAACTTTTTCTTAAAGAAGTCCCAGTGTTTTACCGAACAGAAAAACTGTGAAAGCATAATTCTTTTTGGCTTCTTCTTTATCCCTTTTTGTTTTCAATTCACAAAACTCCCATATGCTTTAGTGAATTTTTTCGGTGTTCAAGAACACACCTTGCTGTTGTTTATCTTTGTGGGGAGAACTCTACAACCGGAGAAGATGTGTGCTATTGTGGAGGGAGTCCTTATAAACTTCACACTTGTGGAGAAGCAATTTTCTTCTTCATTGCTGCCATCCTGGAAAGGAAAAATTCTAGCCGATTGACTTGTGGAGAAACCATCTCTCCTCTTCATTGCTGCCCACCTGAAGTTCTTGCGGGAGATTCCAACCGACGACATCAGAACCGACACCTGCGGGTATTTCTTTGTCACACTTATTTTCATTGAAATCTGTGTAATCGCATCTTACAAAATTATAGTGAAAATAAAAAGGGTTTTCCCCTTTGGAGGATTTTTCCTGAAATTGTTTGTTTTATCCTTCATGCTTTATTTCACTGGATAAATCATATAGATGCATGTTTTAGGGTTTAACTAAAATTAGCAATAATTAAAATTAGATTTTATTTGAGATGTCACAATATTTCCGTTGTAGCGACTCTTCAAATTTGTATCATAGCGTGTTACGCTAATTTATCTCATGATCCTAAATTTTCAAGGATTTATTTTTGATATAATTTGACTTCTCACATCATCAAATGGGTATCAGAGCCTGTTGCACTAAGTTATTGTGTTTTGATCATGTTCTTCATAAAAATGGCTTTTGGTGGATTTGTATGATCTTAGATGCCAACTTTTTGAAAATCCTAATGGGAAAGTTCACACAAATTCTTGCTTTATATCCTCTATAAAAAATGACTGTTAGAGGTGTCCTTATTGTGAGGGTGTTGGTCACATATTATATTAGTGTACCACAAATTTAAAGAATAAATTGAATAGACTGGCATCTTGTGTTTCTACCCTTAGTGATAGTGAGTCTAAAGAAGATGTCTTTTATGATTCTAGGTGAGAGCTTCACATCCATGTGATTAGTGATGAGAGTGAGGGTGAAAAAAGTGAGGAGGAAGATTAAAATTTGAGTGAGGAAGAGCGTGACTTGCAAATGGCTTTCAATGAACTTTATGCTGAAGCTTTGAAAATAAAGAAAGAAAATTTAAAATTGAAAGCTCAATTGCAAGAGCGTGCCTTAAAAAATGATAATGATATTTTGTTTGAAGAACTTAAGGCACGAGAGAAAATTTTGAGAGAGAAGATAGGATATGTCAAGGGTGAGAGAGATGATCTTTGAGGTGTGATGAAAGATATGAAAAAGGAACATCTTGAGTTCGAGGAGTCTAGGAATTTACTCGAGTAAATGACAAGTTAGCTTCAAAATAAATTGAGATAATCGCGTAAGGAAAAATTTTATTTGGAGTCTAGGTCAGAAAAGCTAGACAAGATTTTAGGCACTGTCCAAATCAAGGAAGATAGGAGTGGTATAGGCTTCGATGATTGTGTTGCACCTATTCCCAAAGACAACCCCACATGTGTGAGAGAACAACCTAGGGTTGTTAAGAGAGATACTCTGAAGGTTGTTAGGAGAGATCCACCTAGGAACATCGTGAGAGAGCCTCCTAGGATCATTAGGAAAGAGGCACCTAAGTTTGTTAGGAAAGAACCCCCTAGTAACATCGTGAGAGAGCTTCCTAGTATCATTAGGAAAGATCCACCTTGGAAAATTCAGATAGAGACACCTAGGAATTTGAAGAGAACACCACCTAGGAATTTGGGGAGAAGGCCGCCTTCAGGTAACACTCACCGCTTGATTTACACTTGCACACATTACGGTAGGCAAGGCCATCCTAGGCGTTTCTGCTATTCTTCTATAAGCTTTTGAATCGACCTAGGAAACATAAAGAGAGAGTCATACCGGTTCCCAAAACCCCCACACCTCGTTACACATCGATTTGGGTTAGGAAATCGGATTTAGAGACTTATGGTCTATTTGATCATGATTCTCATTTACTTGCACGTGATTCACCCAATGTGAAATCTCTTGGTTGATTGTGTTGGATGTTTCGTCATACACTAGCTATGCATCATGTTGTATTCTTTCTAGTGTTATGACTCACTTTGATGTAGTGCACATTGATTTATTTGTTGTATTTGTGTGTTTCGCTACTGTTTTAGCACTGTTTTGGATCTGTTTGCCCGTTATAGGTACTATTTTCATGAAATTTTTGCACTGGGCAAAACTGTATGATTTTTTGGGCATTCTGGGAAGATTTGGTTTTCTCTTTCGAGCGAGATCTGTAGGTCGTTTGAGCAATAATTCTATCTCGCGCGAAGTCGCTTCTCGCGACATGCCCTTGTCATTCGAGCTACAGACTATGTCGTTTGAGCGATATGTGTGGATTTTTTTATGTTTCCCATTTGTTTTAGTACCCTTTGTTCATGTGATTATGTTTTGGTACTAATGGGTTACTTCTGGACAGTTTATATGCAGTTATTCTTCGTCTCCATGCTTAATAGATAAAGACTGCATTGCTCGTTTAATCACACCTGCTTAGATTGATATATTCTTTGTGTGATTTACTGATTGCTAGCATAGGTTGATGCTCATGCCGATTTTATGCCTATTGTTGGTTGTGCTATATTTATGACACATTTCTTTGAAAAATTAAAAATTCAAAAAGATTTTCATTTTTTTAGAAAATTTTGAAAAAGGGGAAAATATTTTATTTTGATAAATTTTTTGAAAAATCCAAAAAGAGTTTTGTATTTTGTTTACACCGTTTATGGATGGAAACTTAGGATGATCGATTCACAACATCATTCCATTTTACATGTGGATATTTGATAGTGTTTTGAGACAATAGGTCAATTCATCCGTGTGCTTTACAAATTTTGGAGTCTTTGAGTTGCTATACTGTTGCTACCTACATGTTTGACTCACTTTGTCCTCTATTGCACACATGCACGGATTTGTTTGATTATTGTGCTTGACTTATCACATGTTGGTTGGGTTTCTTCATCTCAATCCTATCCTTAAAATGAACCAAGTGCAATAATACGAGAGAAATAAAAGTAGTACATGTAAAAACCCTTGCCCATGAGAAATTTGTTTAAGATAAATAATGATGAGTGAACACGGGAAAAGGGCTACGAGTGAATAATAATCACTTCGTGAAAGCCATCGTTTGAAAAGAGCCCACACAAAAAAAATTAAGGCAACAAAAAGATGAAATATGCCAAAATTTTGGGCCAATAGGTTTTCTCTAAGTTGAGAATTTAATACCTCTTTAGATATAAAAATTGCATTATTATACATGAGGGAGTTTTGGATGGATATATATCAATGGTTTGCAGGTCCTTCGAAAAGTTCTCAAAAAGGCACTAAATAGTTTTGGTCGTTATTGATGTGGAAATCTGATAGTCTTTGATTTGTTGATTTTAATAAGACGATGCCATCTAAATTCAACAACTTTTACACCTAAGGATACTTTTTATGTTAATTCATTACAAGTACACGTATGCATCATGCACATGTGATTGATTGAGTTTATTTACCTATCGAATGTGTTCACACCCATACATTCCATTACCATGACTTCGTTGTTTGACTTTAAATCCATGGTGTGATTTTTGTATTTTTTTTTGTATGAAAAATATGAAATCAAAAATAGTTTGTGAAATTTTTGGGATACACCTTTGCATGCGCGCAGTTGATCCATGCATGCTATGCATTTTATCGTGACACTCTATGTTTTGATTTTTTCTTCTTATCTGTCCATTTGGGGACATCATAAAAAGGGGGAGAAAGAATTTTCATGTTATGGGGGTGATTTTGCACTATGGGGGAGATTTGATTTACTAATTATTTACTCTTATATCATTTCAAACTTGATGCGTCACGAAGGTTTTTGCTTTTTCTCATGTGTGTAGGTACAAAGATTCAAGATCATTATGATGCACACCCTGATGAGAAAAGCTTTGAGATTTGATGAAGATTTTAGAAGAAGAGTTTGAGGCCTTGAAAATTTATTCATGAGAGGGTAGATTTGTATAGGCATTTTAGTTTTTAATAATTCAGATATTTTTAGGTATGTACCGACATAGACATAGGGATAGATTTGTAAGGACATATTTCATAAGTCCGTTATCAATTTATTATGCCATATACCACTACACCGTCGAAGAGCATTCAAGAGCAATCTACATCAAACACGGATCCGAATTAATCAAGTTCTTCATCAAAAAGACTCCGCGAAGTTTACTTTGGTAATGTTATGTTTTAGATACCTTAACTTTCCACTTACAACTTTTGGGATATTTTTACAAAATATTTTCTAAGTGTTGGAGCGGTCTTTTTCGTCAAATTTTAGAATGAGTAGTTTTTTCTAAGTGTTAGAGCGTACCTCGGTTTTGACGCCCAAGCCATTTGCACGAGATCAGCATCTCGTTCGAGCAACATTGGATGTCGCAAGATGTCGTTCGAACGACATGCCTGTTTCGTTCACGCGACATCCCTTCCATTCGAACGAGCACATTTTTTGAGGCGGCACTGATTTTTTATAAATACTCATTAAATGGTAACTTTTTCTTAAAGAAGTCCCAGCGTTTTACATAACAAAAAAACAACGAAAGTAGAATTCTTTTTGGCTTCTTTTTTTAGGGATTAATATTTTTTTTGTTCAATTCGCAGAACTCCCATCTGCTTTAGTGAATTGTTTTGATATTCAAGAACACACGTTGTTGTTGTTTATCTTTGTGAGGAGAACTCTACAACCGGAGAAGCTGCGTGATATTGTGGATGGAGTCTCTATAGATTTTTTTGGACTGCGGTCCTTGTTGTATAGATGAGCATGAACCACTGCAGATTTCTAGTCGTTGCATTAAAGGTTTGATGAAGTCACCATACGTTACTCTTGTGGGCAAAATCAAGATGGTATGTAAGCCAATAGTCTTGTAACCTTTTCAAAGTTCAAGAAGTAAAAGGTTTTCCCCAGCGGGGATTTTTCCTTAAACTTGTGTCGCATGCTTTGTTTATTTATGGTTTGACACACGCACACATGCACACACGCAGTTGCATTTTTAGGGGCTGTTTAAAAATAGACTCCAATTAAATAAGTGTGACAACTTAGCAATTTGCGAATTAATTTTAATCGATATCACACACCGCACCTACACTGGTTTTTCAATTTCCTACATTTTTATCTTCCCAAAAAATGTATACTCATCAGTAATCTTACCCTTAATAACTTCCTACATTTTTATTCTTAGGAATCGTACTCTTAATACTCAATTGTAATAAGACTACAATATACACCAATAGAATCTCAAATGTAAAGAGTAGATTATCCCACCTCAAACACTCCAAAAATGGTGGTGGTGTTGAAGTAGATGGGTGACCCCCCCCCCCCCCCCCCCACCTCCAAAGGTGGCCTTAAAAGGAGTAACAAAATCCCTTCTTCCATGCTCCTATGAAAGGTCCAACAACACTCCAATAAATTTTTCCTCTACTTACAAGATAAGCCCCTTCAAACCCTTATCCAGCTCTAAATATTACTTCTTCTTAAACTCAACAAACAACTACAATATTTCGTATCCTATTTTATCATTGAATATATTACTATGTTGGTATTAAGGTCTTTTATAAGGACTTTAATGGTGGAAGCCAGTGCATATCACATTGAAAGGGAGATGTGAGCTCCTTATAAGAGAGCAGAGATTGGATGGGATTTCACCCCACACATCTCTCTTTTACGCATAGTGAGGCTCTAATATCTGATTCATGAGGTTTTTTGGTCATAGACCACAATAATATTTTTGCAGTATCTCGTGACTTGATATGCCTTTTTTGCCTTCCCTCAATCTAATTAATTTTTTCTTCTATGATTCATAATATCAGGACATGCGTCGATGACCCTGGAGAGGGCAGTGTAGTCAACGTCAGACATCAGGCGTCATTCGAACGACATTCCTCTTCATTCAAATGACATTTCCCCCTTATTCGAACGACACCCTTCGTAGTATGAATGACCAACTCTAAAACTCTGTCGTTTTACCCCCAGTCAGTTTCCAAAGTCTTAGAAGCGGAATATGTATATATTTTACAACAGAAATCCTATAATCCATCACTCAACAATTCTCTTTTCTTCATTTCTAAGTTGTTACCTTCAAATTTCCAATAATTTTCATCAATCCTCCAAATAAGTTAAATAGGAATACATCCTAGTAATAATCAACCGATTCCCCATGTTTTTCGTATTTCCATTACTTTACACAAAAAATAAATTAATATTTAGGGCGGGGATTACATTCCTTCCTCCTTAGGTAATTTTGTCCTCGAAATTTCTAGTCATCAATCTTGAAACCAACTATCTTCAATCATCTCCTAATCATAGAGTCCTCTCAACATTATGGTCCATACCCAAAGATTCTATTCTCATCACTAACATCGCCAAAATGATTATGGCAAGCCCTAAGGCCTAATACTAATTACAAGCATGGTTAAATTCTCCATTTAAACAGAACCTCAGGACAACCGATACTCATAAAATATTGTATTATCACTAATGAATTCATTATCACGGATCATTCATGTGCTAGGGTCCACAACGTACATTTCATCACGCAACCTTGTATAATAACTAGACTAGGCTGGCATATCATCTATATCACTAGTCATTACATCATTGATCATGAGGTGATCATGTAGTCCTATTAGTCTACTCGACCGATTTCTCCTACCAGGTCCTGACACTAACTTAACGTCATCCTAAGTGTCACAATACATAGATATATGAGCAATTTCATCCTCAATCATCACAATTCCAAACAAATTAAAGCACTAACATTTCATACGTTGTCAGGTTCTAATACTCAAACATCTTCAAGTCACATGACAACGTCGTAACTAGCTATATTGAAACATGTCGTCCCAAGGAAAGACAACCATGCAACGCATGCAACAAACCCTTGCCAGAGCAAACTCGTCCAATAGGGAAACCTAGAGGCTTAACGGCTTGATCCACATGCTATGTGCAACTGTGATTCCTATGAAAGTCAGTTAGATTTTAAAATTTCAGTCTTGCTTAGTTTTGGGGGGTTGTGATGAGTGTATTAATTTGTATCATTTATACCCAAATCGAGGATGTTTTAGCCACCTTGCATCACAAATAAAGATCTTTTGGAACAATTTTCATTCCTGAGAGTAAAATAAAAAATATAGAATATATTGCATTAAAAATACAATTCTGAAACCCCGTGCTCACGTCTTTTACTTATGACCATTAATATCCATTGATAATCACTTGTGCAAGGTTTTTTTAATTGAGTATTGATAGATTTACAATGCAATCGGTAAAAACTGGATGCAATTTCGACAAATAACCATCGCATATGAACTATGAGTTCCAAAATGCTAGTTCTAGACGACTGAATTCAGACTCAGACAAAACACGAAAGTTTAAGGCCTCAAATCAATGGACACCTGGGTTTAAACAACGAGTCAAATGGATTCCAAAATGAATAAGTTATGTCCGTGAGAAGTTCGAAAATAAAATAAAGTCAAAGGTCAAAGACATGGGTCATACCTAATATCAACACTTGTGAACCGAGCACCATGAAAATATTTTCGACATAAAAATTAGGGTCAACTGGTTTGTTGTAGATCGTCATTTGAAAGTCGAATATAAAAGATATGAGGAATTGAGTTTATTTTGTAATTATGGATTTTAGGAATTTAGGTTTGCTTAGATATTATTTTATGCATAGTAATAACCAATCCCCACCAGCTGGTTATGCTCATACTTTACTCACCAAATGGTTGGGAGTTCAAAACATGGGAGAAAAAGTTTTTGGAGAACTAAATCTTGCGCACATGGGAGCCTAAACTCCCATCCATCTGGCGCGTCAGATGGGTTGCGCGTGGTGCAGGCCGAGTCACGCACCGTCCATGCATGCGCCCCTTTTTTAACACTAATCTTCTAAATTCATCCTTTTCACATTTAATATTTTCTCCATATTTTCTATTTTTAATCTTTTTTTCATCCATCTTCTTTAATTTTTTTTCTAGAAGGAAGCCAAAAAAAGATCTTCTTCTTGATTCCTTCAATCATAAACTTACCATCCATATCTAATTAATTCACACACATGTATCCTTTTATTAGTTTAATAAATAAAATAAAAATACATAATACCCCTAAACCATATTTTCTTCCTATAAATAGGATCATAGGGCTTCATTCTCAAGGCACCACAACACAACATAGGAGACCCATGTTACACCAATGTTAAAGAACATTATTGTAGTTCATATTTAGAGGGATGAACTATTTGTATTCAGGTCTTGAACTAGAAACTTTGTAAGTTGAAGTTTATTAATGTGAATCATTCTTTCATCTTTGAAATTTGCGTTTGAATAATGATTCGTGAGGAATTTTACTTCTAGGACTATGTGAAGTTTATCATGATTAATTAATTTCTGTATTTTAGTTTAATTAAATATTAATTCCTGACTTGTATTAATTGGCAAAAAAATAAGTATTCATTTAAAATAGTCACGAGAGTGATATTTTAAACTTTTAAAATTTGTATCTTTATTATAATCCTTTGATTTTACGTAACTATGTTTAATGGATTACGCTTGTGCTAAATTTTTTGATAGGCCATGCTTTTTTTATATATATTTAATGATTATGAGTGATATTTTTAAGGGAATGGGGAATTGTGCTATCTGTTGGTCCCCAATAATTAAAAAAAAACTTTTTCTTAAGCGGAATTAAGTTAAGGATGAATTCAAGCCAACAATCTCATTTTGAAAAAACTCTTTTTCAATTTTATCAAAACAAGTTGTGAAACAAATTAACTTAACCAGATTTTATCTTGTTTAACCCTAAGCATGCCACTAGTAATTAAAGAAAGTAAAATATAGTAACGCAATACTCACAACACCGATGTACGAGGAAAAACCCAATCGGGAAAAAACTTCGGACAACCCAGGCCAGAAAATCACTATGACAATAGTTTTACAAAGTTAAACGATAGTCTTATACAATGACTCGATCCACCCATGAGACTTAACGCTCCTCTGATCTTCTATAATTCTTCAGAGTGCCCACGCAGAAAGTAACCATTTTCAACGATGCTCGTTCATAACACGTGCATCCTCGAGTGTCTCGGTGTCCACCGATATGGCCTGTATCGTCTACGTTGTTGAACACTAAAGTAACCTTCTTCGCTTGTCCACCGCAAAACCAACAATGTTCAAGAATTCAATAAACCCATTTGGTGCAAAAAAGATCACATAGACATATGGTAATGAGAACTCGGATATTTGTAAACTTTAAGGAGGTGTTTAAGCTTTGAAACCTTAAAAAATAATTGCATAATCACGTACTATTTGAAAACCGATTTCGTTCTGCACACCCTTCGAGGAAACCGGAACACACCTTTTGTTGATACGAAATTTAGTCTGCTGACATGGCTCAGTTAAGTGGAGACACGTGTCAATCTACATGGCACTAATAAACATTTCTGAACAATACCTTGACTTCGAGGAACTCAATTTCCCTAACCAACTCAGATACTTCGAGCGATAGATGATCACCGAGGAACTTTACTGCACCGAGAAACTCATGGATATCGAGATACTTAGGTGGTCCGAGTAGCTTAGGCAGTCCGAGCTGCAACTCGATCAGAGCATTTATTATCAGACAATTAAGAGGATTAAATGCGCATTAAATGCTGATTATTATCATATGGATGTATACACTTATTGAACAACTATTTATTACCCATTTACATGCATAACCTCATGGTTATAAATACATTGTATCATCGTCATTGAAGGGGACCGGAATTTCTTGAGATAAATCCTACCTCGAGAATTCCCAAATAGTCAATAATAACACAAACAATGGACGTAGGCAATTCGTTCAAGGCTGAACCACTTTAAAATCTCTTGTATTATTTAGTTTATATTTGTGATTAAATAATTAGAGATAATCTAATTTTTTACATCAACAGATTGGCACCGTCTATGGAAAATAATTGTAATTTTCATTTTCAACAAAAACAATTCATCACCAATGGCTGAAAATCCTGAATCCAGCAATCGAAATGTTGGAAACCCCCCAAATCCATCCGCTCCTCCAAATATCCAAGATATGGCTAAAATCATTTCCAGTTTGGCTCAAGGTCAGACAGCCATGAAAGAAACAATGCGACAACTCATGCAAACTATCCAAGGTGGAGCATCAACCTATTCAGGACAATGAAGTGTTCAAAGAAATACTCGTTTACCATCTTCACGCATTAGGCAAAGTGATTCATATCACACTGATAAATCTTAAGATTTTTCTTATCAACCAGGTCGAACTTCGTCAGTACGAGCCACAGATACTGAACAACACATCACTCTCTCGCCGGAAAGGACTAGTGCATTGGAAAGATTAAGTAGGGTCTCTCATTTTGATCGATTGGGCCCTAGGAAGAATGAAAGTCCTCCTAAGGCTGTGTCGAGAAATTTTCAACGACCATTTGATCTAAGAGAGGGTTATGCCCAATCACAACCAGTTGCTGGACAAGATAGATCCCAGGAAGTGACTTCAACATGATTAATTGCTCGAACCAATAGGCCCAAGGAGGGAAATGATGCGTGGAAAGGCTCTATTCTAATGTTGGAGGACAGACTAGGGGAAATGGCTAAGGCCAAGAATCCTCTACAAAGAGCTTTTGTCCAAGGGACACCTTTTGTCCAAGCAATTATGGATTTTCCCACACCATCAAAATTCAAAGCACCTATTGTGACTCCTAAATATGATGGAAAAACCGACCCTGTCCTTCATATAGAGCAATACCAAGCTGCTACCGACATCTATGCGGTGCCAGAGGACATGAGATGCAGGGCATTCTCGAGAACTCTTATAGGATCTGCTCAAATATGGTACAATAATCTTCCTCGTGATAAGATTTAAACTTTCTTTTAACTGACCGAGCTCTTCATTGGAAATTTCTATTTTGGAGCAAAACCTTTTAAACGAGTAGCACACTTGTTAAGTGTTAGACAAAAGGCAGATCAGAGCACCAGCGATTATATAACTCGTTTCAATAACGAGAAACTCAAAGTTATTGATTATGAAAAAAAGACAGTGATTACTGCTCTAATGAGTGGGCTATTGCCCAAAACGTTGTACTACACTTTGGTTAAAGATCCACCCAGAACCATGTCCGAATTGATGGCAAAAGTGGCCAAGATCATGAATGCCGAGGAGGCTATGGCTGCAAAGAAGAATATGGATACAAAAGAGAACAAGGTGGAGGTTGATAATGCCAAAAAGAAAGAGCATAAGAACAATGGTGGTGACAAGCACTCAAAAACAAAGCCATCATGGGAGGTATTAAAGAAATTTGAAAATTATACTCCTTTGATGGTAGACATCAACTATGTTCTAGAAGAAATCAAGAATAGTGAGGAATTAAACTATCCAGAGAAAATGAAGTCAGACCCTGACAAGAGGAATAAGGTCAAATATTGTGAGTTCCACAAGGATCATGGCCACCCGACCAAAAATTTCATAGCTCTTCAGAATGAGATTGAAGCACTCATTAGACGAGGAAAACTGGCAAAGTATGTTGATCATAGAAATGAAAGAAGAAACAACAACCGAGCAAGAGAGAGGTCTATATCTCCTCGTCGAGCAGAGGAGAACAAGAAAAGAGACCATGAAGATGATCCATAAGATGACCCCGATCTTCCTAAAAGAACAAGGCAGCGAGAATGTGAGGTATTTTCAATACGTTTTGGATTATTTGATTGAAATGTGATGCAGGAGGTGGAGACCTTACTGAAGAAAGAAAAGCTTACCTCATTGAGGCTCAAGCCTGTTCATATATTCAACGAATAAACATGGCTGAAGATGATCGCCCGAGGAAGGTTAATAAAGAAAAACTGGTCATCGGTTTCTCAAAAAATGACCTCGCAGGTGTGTTGTATCCTCATCATGACCCATTGGTGATCAAAATGAGAATGAAGGAAGTGATGATCTCGAGAGTACTAGTTGATAATGGTATCTCGGCTGATATTATGTTCTACTCATACTTCGACAACTTAAATCTAAAGTTATCTCAGTTGGAGCCTTATCATAGGCCCCTCCTCGATTTTGCTGGCGAGAAAGTTTTTCCACTTGGGACGATCAAGTTGGATATGTTCATTGGTACATGGCCTGCTTGTCGAACAGAAAGAGTACGCTTCTTCACGATGGATAAGAATGTTCAATCAGCCTACAATATCATCATGGGAAGGGTAGGATTGAAGAAGATCGAAGAAGTACCATCTATGGTACATCAATGCCTAAAATTTCCAACCAATTTTTGAATAGGAGTTATGAAGGGTGATCAAAAAGTAGCTTGGGAATGCTACTATTCATCTACCGAACAAGAGGAACTGGAGTAATATAGGAAAAAGACTATTACCTATCAAGTGGACGAGGGTGCAAAAATTGAAACATTGGATCCTAGAGATGAGTCACAACTCGTGAAAGGTCAGGTGGTGGAAGCTATTAAAAACATTATTTCCGATGACGAGCACTCTGAACGAACAACCCAGATAGGTTTGTCGTTTGATGAATCACTAAAATAGGAGTTGATAGTTTTCTTAAAAAGCAGAAAACAAACTTTTGCTTGGAGTCATGAGGATATGCCCGGAATTGACCCAAATTTCTTATGTCACGAGCTCAATATGAATAAGGAGATCAAGCCAGTGAAGCAAAAAAGAAGAGTGTTCAGCCCCGAGAAGAACCAATCTATACAGGAGGAGGTCGAGAAGCTTCAGAAAGCTTGCTTTATTGAAGATGTTAAATATCCAGACTGGTTAGCAAATGTAGTGATGGTGAAAAAGAAGAACAACAAATGGAGGATGTGTGTATAATTCACCGACCTCAACAAGGAATGTCCAAAGAATCATTTTCCCTTGCCTCGAATTGATAAATTAGTGGATACTACCTCGGACACGAGCTGTTGAGCTTCATGGATGCTTATTCTGGTTAAAACCAGATTAAAATGAAACCTGAAGACAGGGAGAGTACTTCTTTCATTACCCCTAGGGGGACTTATTGTTATAATGTTATGCCTTTTGGTTTGAAAAATGAAGGTGCAACATATCAACGACTGATGAACAAGGTGTTTGCAGAGCAAATCAGTTGCAATATGGAAGTTTATGTTGATGATAGGCTGACAAAGGTCAAGAATGTTGTTGACCATGTAGTTGACTTAGGCCATACCTTTGATCAATTAGATAAATATCAAATGAAGTTGAACCCGACTAAATGCATATTTGGAGTAAGAGAAGGCATGTTTCTCGGGTATATTGTCAATCAATGAAGCATTGAAGAAAACCCTGAAAAGATCAAAGCTCTATTGGTACAACGATCTCCAATGACGAAGAAAGAAGTGCAAAGTCTTACAGGGCGAGTAACAGTACTTAACAGATTCGTATCACGACCAACTGATAGATGCCTCCCATTCTTCAAAACGTTCCGAAAGACTTTTGAATGGAATGAAGAATGCGAGAAAGGTTTTGAAGAATTAAAGAAATAGTTGGGAGCAGCTCCACTGTTGTCCAGACCAGTGATGGGAGAAAGGTTGTACTTATATCTGGCGGTTTCGGAAAATGTAGTTAGCTCGGAATTAATAAGAGTAGAGGATGGAGTACAAAAATAAATTTATTACACTAGTAAGGCCTTCTGAGGAGCAGAGATCAGATATCAAAAACTGGAAAAGTTAGCACTGGCGCTGATCGAAGCGAGTAGAAGAATGAAGCTATACTTCGAGGCTCATACCGTAGTCATATATACCGATATGTCGTTGAGGCAAGCTCTTCATAAACTAGAAAAATCAGGGAGATGGATGTATTGGGCAATAGAACTCGGTGAATATGATATAATTTATGAACCTATATCGTCACAAAAAGGGCAAGCAGTAACATATTTTATAGCAGAGTTCACTTTTCCTGATACCCCCGAGGAGCAAAAACTGAACACCGACCAACCTGTGGATGTTACAGGATCATCAAATTTAAACCCCAATCAACTTAAGTTAGTCGGAGAGCAAGAGGAGAAGGTCGACGAGCAGTGAGGTGTAGTAGAAATGGAGATAAAGGAGCAACAAAAATTCCATCGAGGAACTTTGTCTAATAAGAAGTTTGAGGACGAAATACCTGTATGGAACCTATATGTGGATGGTTCATCATGCACCTCAGGTAGTGGAGATGGGATTGTATTGAAAAGTCGAGACGAGGTAGATATAGAATATGCTCTGCACTTTCAATTTCAAGCTTCAAATAATGAGGCCGAATAAGAAGCAATGATTGTAGGTCTTAGTCTGGCAAAAACCATGAAGGCAGAGTAGGTAATCGTATGAAGTGACTCACAGTTGATTGTAAACCAAATTCTTGGTGTATATACATCAAAAGGAGAGTTGATGATTAAGTACCATGCAAAGGCAATGGAATTGGTATCGGAATTTATTACTGTTCAACTGGTTAGAATACCAAGAATGGAGAATGAAAGAGCAGACGCTTTAGCTCGATTAGCATCGGCTACTCGTACCGATCTACGAAGAACAATCCTAATTGAAGTTCTAGCTGGTTGGAGCATAGATGAAGATCTGACGATGAATTTTATTACCCTTGATTTAGGGCCATCTTGGATGGATCCCATCACGGCATATATTGAGGAGGGAGAATTATCGATTGACAAACTTGCAACCAAGAAATTGAAGTTTAAAGTTGCTCATTATGTATTGACTAATGGTGTTCTATACAGATGAGGAATTATGGCAGGTTTGCAAAGATGTGTGCATCCCTTCGAGGTGAAAGATTTGACTAAAGGATACTATTGGCCAACCATGAGTGCTGAGTGTACAACCTATGCCAAGAAATGTGACAAGTGTCAACGCTTCTCCACTATTCGGAGAACTCCCCAAGAATTGTTGACACCCATTACTTCGCCTTGGCCATTTGCCATGTGGGGAATCGACTTGGTTGTGACATTTCCAACGACGAGAGGAAGATTTAAATATCTCGTCGTCGCAGTGGATTACTTTACTAAGTGGGTTGAAGTCGAGCCTCTTGTCGACATGAGCTACGAAAAGGTGTACCAAATTATTTAGAATAATATTATTTGTAGATATGGTCTTCCCCATGCATACATCACTGAGCATGGAACATAATTTGACAACGAGGAGTTCGCTGCCTACTGTCATCAGTAAAATATCTTCAAAATCCACTCGGCACCAGGCCATCCCCAAAGCAATTGACAAACTGAAGTGACAAACAGAACGCTGCTAAATGGCTTGAAGAAAAGACTGAATGACGCGAAAGCAAACTAGATCAACAAGGTACATTCATTACTATGGTCTTATCGTACTACTCCCCGAGCAGCAACTGGAGAATCTCCATATATGCTGGCATTTGAAAGTGAAGCTATTATATCTGCCGAGTTGGGCCTCCTAAAACACCGAGTGATGAATTTTAACACCCCTATCAACGATTTAATGAGAAGGTTAGACTTGGACATGCTCGAGGAAGTTAGAGAAGAAGCAGCCATCAGGAATGTTGCTTACCAGCAACGAACAACTTTGTTCTACAATAAAATAGTGAAGAAGTGCGACCAGAAAGAAGGAGACTATGTGCTAAAGAAAGTGATTCAAAAGCACAACAAACTGGAAGCGAACTAGCATGGACCTTATCGAGTTACAGAAGTTGTTCGACCAGGAACTTACAGAATATAAACTTTAGAAGGGGAGGAGTTTAAGAATGCAGAGCACCTGCGCAAATATTATCAGTAATGTAAACCCTCATGTAATGGAATTTCATCAGTATGAATAAAATTTGAATATTCTACCCAATTCTCTCCTTTTGTTGATTTTTTTTAGGAATACTAGTGCTACACACTACTCAGTAAAATCAACCAACTCCAGTTTGTCGGGAATAAAAATATTTCCCAGAACAACTCCGGTTGGTTGGGAAGAAAATCCACCAACTCCGGTTGGTCGGGAAGAAAAATATTTCCCAGAAATACCAACTCCGGTTGGTTGGGAAGAAAATCCACCAACTCTGGTTGGTTGGGAAGAAAAATATTTCCCAGAAATACCAACTACGGTTGGTTGGGAAGAAAATCCACCAACTCCGGTTGGTCGGGAATAAAATAATATTTCCCAGAAATACCAACTCCGGTTGGTTGGGAAGAGAATCCACCAACTCCCGTTGGTCGGAAATAAAAAATATTTCCCTGAAATACCAACTCCGGTTGGTTGGGAAGAAAATCCACCAACTCCGGTTGGTCGGGAAGAATAATATTTCCCAGAAATACCAACTACGGTTGGTTGGGAAGAAAATCCACCAACTCCGGTTGGTCGGGAATAAAAAATATTTCCCAGAAATACCAACTCTGGTTGGTTGGGAAGAAGATTCACCCACTATAGTTGGTCGGGAATAAAAAAAAAATTACCAACTAAGGTTGGTCGAGATTTAAAAACACCAACTCTCTTTGGTCGGAAATAGTTGCATAAACAAATAGTGGCTTAGAATTAAAAAGTTATGAAGAAAAATTTTAATACTTGAAACATTTCACCAAGTTGGTCAAGAAAAAAAATATCATCAACTCTAGTTGGTCGACAAATGATTATTATCAATTTAAGATAGCCAATAATAAGTTTCACCAACTTTAGTTGGTCGGCAAATAACACAATGTTGTCATCTTTTTAACATATATACATGGACATTCATTAGTAAATAAGTAAAGTGTTTTACAAAATACCTACAAGACAATGGCAATCAAGATTTTAAAGAAAAATATAAGTTTTTCATTAAATCCCAAACAAAATACATTGGGAATAAAATACATAAAAAAAAATTATTACATCAGGAATCCTATTCTATGGGTTTCTTCCCCTCTTCCTTTGAAATAGGTTCTTCACCAGCAGGTGGATCGTCTAAGGCATAGGGGGAGTTTATGAAGTTCAAATCTTTAAGCATCCTTATGTTCATAACTAATGGCCGATCAAGAAGGAGCTCTGGGCGAGATATCTCAAAGTTGGAGTGAAGACTGTAGTCACTGAGATACTTTGAAATTAAGCACTATGGAATGGCCCGAGCAGGAATACAGCTCATATCAGGCTTGAAAGGAGGCACTGGTAGGTCGAGAAACCCAGGATTGTGGTAATCCCATAAGTAATGACCTTGTTCCAACTTAAGTACGCCCAAAGCATTTAGCCATCCTTGCTTGTAGCCCATATTATTTGTATTATGGATCCGATCATCTAGATGGTAGAGGGCTTCATTATAACCAACCATACAAAACTCCATGGGATGTTTGTGAAATTGATAGGTTAGCCTCTCCAATTGCTCGAGGAGGTTCTTCGCTAAAAGTTCTTTACTCTCCAAAGCAGACTTTTGAGCAGAAAGTTACTCGTCCAGATTCATGATTTTCTTAGACATCTCAGCCAATGCCTGGTTCTTTGCCATCAATTGGAAGGCTTAGTTCCCCAAAGACGATTGAGTTCTTTGTTCCTCAATAGTAATTTGACCAGCTCTTGCTCGTCCCTGAGAAGCTCTTGATCATCCCCGATCAGAGGTAGAAGGCCTAATCCTCTTCAAGGTTTCTAATTCGTCTCTCAGATTGGCATTTTCGACCTCTAAGAAAGAGAATCCCTCGTCTTTTACAGGGACCAAAGCATTTGAGGTAGAGGCTGTAGACCTCAGTTGGGATACCTCTCCTCGCAACTTATTATTTTCCTGCTCCAGCAACTTGGCTATCTGCCTGTGCTCCTCGACCTCGGTTTTCAAAGTTCTCTCCCTCACATCATAAGCAGCAAACAACTTATCATATCCCTTATCAGCATTCAGTTGTCGATACTTCTTCTCATATCCTTGATGCAAGAGGGCTGAAGATTCCTTATATTGCTATTGAAGCTCTTCGAGAGTTCCCCGGAGGTCTTCAATCATCTCATAATATGCTACATTATTATCCACTCCCCGGTCGAGCAGACACTTTAAGTACTGGTAGGCTTCTATTGCTTGCTCTGAAGCATTTGGACTGAGGATATCAACAATATAAGCATCAGTTATATCTGTATGACTAGATTTAAAAAACTCATTGCATTGTCTCAATAAGTTTGTATTATGAGAAGATAACAATTCCATCCTGGCCATAAACTAGTAAAAAGAAGAGATAGCAAGAATCAATAAGGAGCAAGAGGAAGAGAATCAACAGTATGAATAGTCGAAATTTCAATTTTTATTACATCATAAAAGAGAAGTACATACTTAAGAGATACAATTGGCAAAAATAAACATAAAAAAAAATCCGAACAACTCTACACCTTCTCCTTGCGTCTCAAAACTTTCTCGGGAGGTTGGGACGAGGAGGTAGGATGTTCAGATGGCACAGATGGTTGCTCGATGGGTGCTGGGAGCTGCTCGATTAAAATAATGGATGGTTGAAGTTGCTCGCAGGAGGACTGGACAATTGGGGGATGAGAAATTTGATCTCCCATCACCATGAGGATTCCTTAGAGGAAGCTTCGTCCTCTTCTTCTTCTTTAGGAGTTGGAGGGGGGCCAGGGACATGTCGCTGAAACAGGTCAAAATTTTCATCAACATTCATCTCTTTCAGAGCAGAGACCCAGCAATCCCTAAAGTACTTAAGGCTACCATATTCCACTTGTGACATCATGGCAGCCAGACCCTTATTCCATCCTTTATCCTAGCCAACGCTGAAAGACTTCTTAATAGCCATTTTCCTTTTCACTTTCTCTGAGGAAATCTTCTCAGTCATGAGTTCCTCAGCAGCTTTCAATTTCTTTTCTGCCTCGTCCCTCTAGCGATCCACCTCACGAAGTTTGCCCAACTCTTCCTCAGTACACTTGAGCCTACCTTCAAGCTCCCCAGCATTTTGGAGATTCCCTTCGAGCTCTTTATTTTTACTTTCCAAATCTTTTATTTTCTTCTCCAATCCCTTGGAGACCTCAAAAACCTGAACCCTCTCCTGCTCGGGGGAATTAAGCTTCTTCTCCCAAGCATCTTTATCATCAACATAGTTCTGATGAAAATCCTTCAGAGAATACGTCAGACCCCCCAAGGCTTCCTTTACACTTGACGAGGAACTTGAAGCTTTAATATCTTCATCCTTTTTCAAATTTGTATTGAAACAGGTTACCAACTGGGAAAAAAAATCATAGCAAATCAGTGCAAAGATATAACAGCGAAAAAATGAAAGTTTAGGACAATAATACTTACAGAAGAAATATGATGAGCTGCCAATGTGGTAACCATATCCCGAAAAAGATTTTCCTCAATACCTTGGATCTCGGGGATGAATCAAGATTTCACCAAACTCATGGCAGATCTCGAAGCAATGAAAGTGGGAACACCACTTCCAATAGTTGGAGGCTGAGAGATAGATTCAGCCAAATTGACCGAGGAGCTCTTCTTCAGCCTCCTCGGAAGAGCATCAACGGTCTCGACCAGGGATGTAGTTTTAGTCGGGGATATGACAATAACCTCACTTGGAGCAGTGACTTTGCTAGGAGGCACTAGGGGCTTCTCGACAACCTTCACAATAACAGCCGCAGGATGTGCATCGATTTTTCTTTTCCCTTCTTCTGGGAAATCATGTTTGCTTTTCTTTGCCTCTCCAGCAATAAAGGAAGATTTCTCGAAGAGGGCAGGAGCTCTTTTTCTCTTCATTCTTTCACTCAAAGGAATATGTGACTCAGGTGAAGAACTTGCAGAAGCTGGTACTGGTTTTTACGTCACTTATCACCGGACGAGCAGTAAAAGACGAGGTGTAACTCTTATGATGCAGCAAATATGAAGCTGATCTGATATGCTCGTCGGTAACAGTGTGATGGAAACCCCAGATAAGTGTAAGATGTTTGAAATTAACTTCTGTCTCTTTTGGAGACCTTCTTTTGCTGTCAACTGCAAATAAATGAAAATTAAAATATCAGCGACACATTTTATCAAACAGAAAGAAAGCATAATTTCAAAAATAAAGTAAAGTAAAAACAACCTATCCCATTGCCATAGGGAGGGCATCTGGGACCCTGATACTCATCATTTCACGTTAATGGAGCATGTTGCCAATTTTTCATAACAACACCATGCTCAAAAAAATCCCTATTGGCATCTGGGAGATTAACCACTAAAACTCTATATAAAAACCTAGTTTTCAAGTAAAAAGTACTGTCGCCGATAGCCCATCTATAGAAAAACATATTTTTTGGAATTCCTCTACGAGTTCCATGAATCTGATTTAATCTATGAACTCCATTAACTATTCTCCATGTATTCGGGGCGATTTTGTAGGATCCACGTCAAAATATTGACAGAATTCCAGACACAAAGGGTTTGGGGGAAAAGAAAAACCACATTCAGCCACAAAGAGACTGGGGAACCAATGTCCCTTAGCCAAATGGAAATAATCTGAAGGTTCAAAAAGTTCCTCCAGAACAACCCATGAAGGAATAGAGAAATCAGAACGAAACTTATCAAGCGACTCAAAAAGGTAATCCATGATGAATAAAGGAAATAAAAGAGAAAGAAGAAGATCTTATAGGAAATGGATGGATCTGTTGACAATGAACGATGAAAGGGATGAACGCACAAGAGAGAGAGAAAATGGAAAACTCAAAGATACAGATTTGAAAAAGTAGAAGATGATATGATTTTCTGCAACGCTTAAATACCTTACCTCGGGAAAAGGTAAAAATAATGATTATAAAGGGAGAGGTTTACGCTACCGGCGACTAAAAGGACAAAAAGGGCGCACGGATCGAAGCAGTTAGAAAAATTCAAAAAGAAAAATAAATGCAAAGAAAATGCTCCTAAAATTCAGGATGACCATTTAATCCCGCCATATTTCGAGAACAATGTTCCATACTCCTTAGTCTCGAACTGTGAAACATTGGGGGCTTCTGTTGATACCAAATTTAGTCTACTAACATGGCTCAGTTAAGTGGAGACACGCGTCAATCTACATGGCACTAAAAAACATTTCTGAACAATACCTTGACTTCGAGGAACTCAATTTCCCCGACCAATTCAGATACACCGAGCGGTAGATGCTCACCGAGGAACTTTGCACCACCGAGCAACTCATGGATACTGAGATACTTAGGTGGTCCGAGCAGCTTAGGCGGTCCGAGCTGCACCTCGATCAGAGAATTTATCATCATACAATTAAGAAGATTAAATGTTGATTATTATCATATGGATGTATACGCTTATTGAACACCTATGTATTACCCATTCACATGCATAACCTCATGGTTATAAATACATTGTATTATCCTCATTAAAGGGGACCAGAATTTCTTGAGATAAATACTACCTCGAGAATTTTGGAAAAGTCAATAATAACACAAACAGTGGACGTAGGCCATTCGTTCAAGGATGAACCACTTTAAAATCTCTTGTATTATTTATTTTTATCTGTGATTAAAAAATTAGAGATAATCTAATTTTTTACATCAACACCTTTATTTATACTGAATTCAAGGCGGTGGTAATCTCTCGTTCGAGCGAGACACTGTGTTGTTCAAACGACATAAGGTCTCATTCGAACGACATCAAGTGTCATTTGAACGACGTTTCCATTAGAGTCTGATATTAATCCAACTCTGGAAACAGAGTTTCATTAAAAACCAACCCTTATCCAGCTCTAATCTGTCCTCATTTGATGAAAACAAAGTCTAAACACAATAAAACATTTTAAAAACATTTTCTTAAAAATAGCATTATTTTTTTTGTAAAATTCAAAGTTTCATTAACATTATGCATTCATACCTGTGTGATCTCGGAATGTGTTTAAACTTTGAAGACGAGAAATTCGCACCAATTAAACTTTGGCATGATAAATTCCTTGTGGCTGTGCCGCAATGTCTTTAAGTAATCTTCAACAAGTCATAGACTCGTAGTGATAGAACAATAAAAATGTAGTTATGACTCAAACGTGTTTTGTTCCGAGAATATGTCAAAACTTGATGGAACACGAGGCCCCCAATTTTAAAATCCTTTAAATTCAAGTGATGGTTCAATTTAAAAAAAAAAATATCTTTTCAAGATTCACAATTAAACTATTACAATTTTAATTCTTCAAAAATTAAAATTAAAAAAACCAATTTCAGTTTTCTCAAAATTAAAATTGCGCTTAAAAACAAATTTGTGAATTTTTATCTTTAAGCCGAAATTTAATTTAACACAAGTCCTAGAAATATGCCTAACAATAAATATTCAATTTTTGCAAATTAGGCCAAACGAAATTTTATCAAAATAATAATTAATGACTTTAATTAAATTAACTTAAATTTCACCCAAACTATTTTTAGTACCAAATTAAACAAGAGTAGTGAATTAAACCATATTTTATCTTTTAGTCCTAAGCATGCATTCTAGGTGATTTTGTAAGATAAAATAAATTCACAACAGACTACGCCGTGATGTACGAGGAAAACTCAATTGGGAAAAACCTCGGACGGCCCTAGCCTTAAGTCAACTAAGTACGGAATTTTTACAAGTACAATACAAATGACTTACTCAACTCGACTCAACTCCTTTAAGCCCCTGGCGTGTCTTCTTGTACAAACCTCTGTTTAGTTAACAATCCTAAAACTCCACCAAAATCTTGGAATCCACCAATGAGGCTTATGGACAACCGTCGACCCGCACCCGAAGCCTTTCTTCAAGTGGGAAGGCCTCAACAACAAACTTGTCTTCTTCTTTGAGGAATGTAGAAGAAAACCCAAACAACTCTTTGATAGGTAGAGTAGAACCCGATGCCAAACGCTACAAGCACGATATATATATATATATATATATATATATATATATATATATGTGTGTGTGTGTGTGTGTGTGTGTAGAATACTTGGATTTAAACTAAACAATCGGTGTATGTGTTTTAGAAAATCATTTTTTGACAAAATTGAAACACACAAACTTTAACTTTTGTTGGTAGAATTTTTTCTCTAAAAGGCTTTCGAAATATCACAAAAGTTAATTCAAAAATTTGGTTCCCATATATATTAAATTTGGCAAACGTTAGTGGGAAAAAAGAATTGGAAAAAGTGGAAAAAACTGCCATAAAACTGTTCCCGCCAAATCTCGTTTGAATGAATTTTTCATTTGAACGACATTTCGTTCGATAAGTCAGTAGAAAAAAGTTGATCTCATTAGAATTTCTCATTCGAACGACGTGGGAATCTCGTTCTAACGAGATTAAAGTTCGTTCGAACGACTTTTTCGAAAACATAATACTTCATTTTCAGCACAAAACTTTATGTAAAGAACTAAAATAATATTTTCTCAGTAAACTAAAGTCGTTAAAACTATTTAAAAATTTTAATAAAATATAGCCAACTAAAATATCCAAGGTTCTAAAAATGCATAATTGCATTCATACCTTTTGGAAACCTTGAAACAATGTGGTGTTGATGACACATAAATGAGGCACATAAACCGACAAATGATGTTCACTTGAAATGATTGCCGCTACGTCTTCAACTTTACACATCATAGGCTTAAAGACTACTCATGAATAGCATCCTATGACTCAAATGTTTTTGTCCAGAATGGATCCAACACTACATAAGACTCAATTGGAAATTTATGTCCTTACAAAAATCCCTCTTTGGCTATTCCGGGACAAAAACTAAACAAAAATCCTAAAGGGTCGTCAAGCTCAACTAGACTAAAAAACATCCATCCCTAAAATAAAAATACAATAATGATTAACTCAAACCACTTAGGACCGCTTTGCCGCTTTAAATAGATGATGCTACTAATATTCATGCACACTTAAGCAAACCATTAAACGCATAGGGAATATAAAAATATTAAATGCACTTATAATAATTACTTCCCCTAAATTAGTTCTCCCCTTTTGCAAAATATGATCAACCTAAGAATAGCGCTCTCCCACCAAGATAGATCTCCTAAACTAAGATACGATTACAATAGGAATATATACCATTTCTCCCCCAATCATTATCCCCCTTTTTGTTCCGGAATAGACAAAGAATAAAAGAACTACTAAATTACTCATTTCTCCCCGAATTTAAATAAGTACCATTTCTCGCCCTAAAAACTATATAGGTGATATAAATATGGGAAAGCAAACAAACATGATGGAGCATAAAATGATAAGAACATTAATTCATATGGGAAAAAATAAGATAACTAATTAGTATAACTATTTACGCGACAAAATTAATACCAATTATGAATTAGAAGCATATATGGACTAGCAAGAAAGGCAAAGACTCAACAATTAAAAAATACCATATATATGTTTACATAATGAATATCACTAACGCACATATACATAGGTATAAATACATGACACAAAACACATTAAGCTTTTCACACTCGTATGGCAAAAATGTGTCCAAATACATGTGGTAACAGAAGTGTAAGGGTGTGAACTAGTAACAATTATATTTCGACCCAATCACTTAAAACACGTTCACGGAATTCTCATTTGATTGCGAAATTTTATCACATTTCGATATATCCTCATGTGATAATATAAATTGAACTCAATGAACAAACATACACAATGCACAGAAGCCTAGGGTTTTGATGATTCTACAAACCAATAGAGTCATGATAATAAAAGCTTAACTAGGATTCAAAGTCATTGTGTAAACCAATTAATATATCCAACCAAACTCCTCATATTTTTATTTTCTTTTCTTTTGAACATATTAACTAAACTATTTTGGCCTTGGCAAATATTCTTTTTAATGCCACATTTTTTAAGTCGTAAAATTCAATGGTGGCTTTTCACGCAAAGTAATTTTGTCTTTCGCAGCCCGATTCCATATATAAACAAAGGCACCGGATAAACATATTTTTCTATTTTTAAATCTAGGAAACGGTTATTACATGCACAAATCCCCAATAGTCATAGAAAAATGTAGACGAGTCAATTGATAGGAGAACATCTCACTTAGCTCAAATATACAAGAGACATTTAAATTTCAAATGAGCTCGTGCATGTGTGAGAAAGAGGCAAATAAAAACAGAATCCATTAAGCAACACAAAATCCAACTACTCCATGCATGCATGACAAAGAATATTTTAAGGATTAACAATCTTAACCAAAAGTTCTAGCCACACGGAAGCGAAAAGGAAAGTATTCAATCACAAGTATATGCCACATAAAGTGTGTCAAACTAAAATACACGAAAAAAATCTTTTTGAGGTTTTGAAAATTTTAACCAAACATACAAAAATATTTACTCAAAAGCCAAACAAAAATCATTTGTATTTTCAAATAAGCATAAATAACTCATAAGATAAAACACAAATGATAAACTAAAATATTTTTGTATTTTTCATTTAAAGAAAACTAACATAAAATAAATATAATATGAAAGATAAACGAGTCATAATTTCTAGTGTGAGGTAAGTCATAAAGTAATGAATAGAAAATGACAAAACATGCATAAAACTAGCAAGGATATATGAGATAAAGAAAAAAAAAAGCTAGAGTATGCAAACAACTAACACACTCAACCTTTAAATTTATCAAGGGAGGTATCGTGTGAAAGTAAATGAGAATAAAAAATCATATCTTATAAAGCTACCAAGTCAGATCTCCTAACACAAACTACGAAGAATGACAATCTCGGGAATTAGGAATCTTGTCTACCTCGGTTACCTTAAACAAGGCACATAAATCGAAAAATGATGTTCACTTGAAATGCTGGCCGCTACGTCTTCAACTTTACACATCATAGGCTTGAAGAGTACTCATGAATACAATCCTATGACACAAATATTTTTGTCTGGAATTGAGCCAACACTACATAAGACTCAATTGCAAATTTGTGTCCTTACAAATCTCCCCCTTTGGCTATTTCGGGACAAAAAGTAAACAAAAATCCTAAAGGTCCGTCAAGCTCAACTGGACTAAAAAAGATCCCACCCAAAGATAAAAATACAACAATGCTTGACTCAAACCACTTAGGACCGCTTTAAATAGATGAGGCAACAAAAAATTCATGCACGCTTCAAAAAACCATTAAACGCATATGGAATATTAAAATATTAAATGCAATTAAAATAATTAGTCCCCCTAAATTAGTTCTCCCCTTTTACAAAATATGATCAACATAAAAATAGCGCTCTCCCCCCTATGATAGATCTCCTAAACTAAGATAGGATTTCAATAGGATTAGATACCATTTCACCCCTAATCATTCTCACCCTTTTTGTTCAGGGATAGACAAAGGATAAAAGAACTACAAAATTACTCATTTCTCCCCCAATTTAACTATGTACATTCCTCCCCCTAAAAACTACATAGGTGACATAAATATGGGAAAAGAAGTAAACATGATGGAGCATAAAATGATAACAACATTAAAGCATATGGGTAAAAATAAGATAACTAATCCATATATATATTTACGCAACAAAATTAATACCAATTATGAATTAGAAGCATAGATGGACTATCAAGAAAGGCAAAGACTCAACAATAAAAAAAATACCATATATATGTTTACATATTGAATATCACTAACGCACATGTACATATGCATAGGTATAAATGCATGACACAAAATACATTAAGCTTTCACACTCATATGGAAAAAATGTGTCCAAATATATGTGGTAACGAAAGTGTAGGGGTGTGAACTAGTAACAATTATATTTCGACCCAATCACTTAAAACTTGTTCACGGAGTTCTCATTTGATTGCAAAATTTTATCACATTTAGATATAGCCTCATATGACAACATAAATTGAACTCCAAGAACAAACATAAACAATGCACACAATCCTAGGATTTTGATGATTCTAAAAACCAATAGAGTCATGACAATAAAAGCATAAGTAGGATTCAAAGTCATTGTGCAAACCCGTTAATATATCCAACCAAACTCCTCATAATTTTTCTTTTCTATTCTTTTGAACGTATTAACTAAACTATTTTGGCCTTGGCAAATATTCTTTTTAATGTCACATTTTTTAAGGCCTAAAGTTCAATGGTGGCTTTTCACGCAAAGTAATTTTGTCTTTCGCAACCCGATTCCTTTTATAAACAAATACATCGGATAAACATATTTTTTTTATTTTGAAATTCGGGAAACGGTTATTACATGCACAAATCCTCAATAGTCATAGCAAAATGTAGATGACCAAATTGATAGGAGAACATGTCACTTAGGTCAAATATAAATGAGAGATTTAAATTTCAAATGAGCTCGTGCATGTGTGAAAAGAAGCATACAAAAATAGATTCCAATAAGAAACATAAAATCCAACTACTCCATGCATGCATGACAAAGAACATTTTAAGGATTAACAATCTTAACCAAAAGTTCTAGTCACGTAGAAGCGGAAAGGAGTGGATTCAAACACAAGTATAAGCCACATATTTTGTGTCAAACTAAAATACACAAAAAAAATATTTTTGAGTATTTAACCAAACATATAAGAATATTTACTCAAAAGCCAAACTAAAACCATTTGTATTTTCAATTTAGCATAAATAACTCATAAGATAAAACACAAATGATAAACTAAAATCTTTTTGTATTTTTCATTTAAATAAAACTAACATAAAATAAATATATTACAAAAGATAAACGATTCATAATTTCTAGCATGAGATAAGTCATGAAGTAATGACTAGAAAATGACAAAACATGCATACACTAGCAAGGATATATGAGATAAAGAAAAAAAAAAGCTAGAGTATGATAACAAGTAACACACTCAACCTTTAGAATTAGCAAGCGAGGTGTCTTATGAAAGGGAATGAGAATAAAAAATCCTATCTTGTAAAGCTACGAAGTCGGATCTCCTAACCCAAACTAGCGAAGAATGACAATCTCGGGAATTAGGAATCTTGTCTACCTTGGTTACCTTAAACGAGGCACATAAACTAGAAAATGATGTGCACTTCAAATGTTGTTCGCTATGTATTCAACTTTACACATCGTAGGCTTGAAGAGTACTCATGAATATTATCCTATGACTCAAATGTTTTTGTCCAGAATTGGGCCAACACTACTGCGACAACCCGTGATCTGAAATAAGGGGTGGCCAGCCCGATACCTCAACATAACGGAATCAAGGATGGAAATCATTCTCAGCATCACAACAATAAACTAAGTAGACGGGAAAACCACCCAATAAATCAGAACACAAGTTGCCAAATTTTAGTTTAATTAAAAGTTAAGGAAAAATAAATTTAAACAACCCAATCCTTAATAAAGTGGAATTCCAACATAAACTTATATTACTACTAAGCAACATGCAATAAAGGGACCGAATAAGCTGTCGGCCAACAGTTACATCCAACGTATTATAACAGTTTAATAATATACATAATACATCCATTAACAATTACAAAACCTTGGGCTACCTGCCCGAATGAAAGACCCGATCATAGATAGAATTCAAAAATGAAAGCGTCTAACAAAGCATCCTATGATAATCCGTAAATTCTCACAGCACCTCAAAAGCAAAGGATTCGGAATATCAGAACGGGCGCCCGTAAGGAGGAGCACTTGAGCGTATACAATAACAGGCACAAACATGGAAATTGAATGGGTCAGGGCCCGGTTTATAGGTGATTACCAGAAGAATAAGAAGCATGATAGATATGGACAGTAAATCATGAATGAAGTGGATGAAAATTTAACAACCTACTTCAAAAGGCAGATAAGACAATTTAACTAATTCTAACAGTGTCAACTTATACAAGAGAATTTAATTAAACATCATCATTCCTCATATCTTTACCTTTTTCCATTCCTTAATTGGAATATAATTACAATCGTATTTTCATATGGCAATTCATATATATCAAGTCCCACTTGATTTCGAAAGGTTATATTCTTATACATATAATGATTCTAAGACCTCCCCTCCGAGTTTCCCCACTAGGCGCGCCCCTAGATAACTATCAACTTCCAGGGCCTATCTATACAAGAAAACCTAGGCACCTAATCGCACGTCAAGAAGTGGACATATGCCTGCGAGTGAGTCATAACCACACCCGGAATTACCTCACTAGCGCAGAAAAACATATAAAAATCCCGCATATGGCAGAGGACTTTAGTGTCTCTGCATTCATTAGCTAGGGGACATCACCTCATGCGCGAGATTCCCTTATGATAGGATTTAGAGTGGTGTTATTAAGTAAATTAGCATTTACTAATTAAACCTCATTATCATTTTTCATTTATCACATGTATGTTTCATTTTATTTGAAACCATTATCCTTGAATATTTTCATTAATATTCATCATATTTTAAGTCCCGAATTATTTTCCAAATGATCACGAACATCTTACAAGTCCCAAGATATTATATGCCTCGATAGGGCTTCAAAAATCTCCACATATGGGCTCAAAACTCTCCATTCCTAAGAATATACGAAAAGAAAAGTAATGCCTAAATATCACTTTTGGTACCCATAGAATAAACCCCAAGTGAACCCATTCAACTCTAGGGTAACGACCAAACTTAACTAAAACTCTAGGATTCTAAGTTTACTTCATACAAGAAGGTTCTTAGTCCCTAATTAAAAGAAGAAACCTAGGAAACAAAAATCCAATTTTAAGGGTGAGAAAAAGGGGACCGAGCGACCGGTGCTGAGACCGCGGTCGACCGCATCTCAATATTGAGCCTACGTTGGAAAGAAGAAAGTCCAGGAAAGAGGGGGACGGTCGACCGGTCATGGACCCGCGGTCGACCGCGCTCCATAATTTAGCTTTGGCAGGAAAGTAGTGTGCCCTCCCCCGAAGGCCCGGTCGATCGGTCCTGGACACGCGGTCGACCGGTCATAGCAGACCTAAGACCCCTTTTCTTCTTCCAACCACAAAAACCCTCCTCATTTATTACCACCAACAGATTTTCAATGCATCCAACAACCAAATTTTATGCCAATATCAATTCCAATCAACCTCGAAAGATTTAAAGCGCATAAATCCAAATAAAACCCTGACTTTCTTAAACCATAAATAAATCCACAACTATAAACACTACTTATTCAACTTAAATCACATACTGGCAAGTAGAAAACTTGCCTCAAGGTTGTAAATTCAGATTTGGTGAGGATGTAGGCAAGATCACACTTCAAACTCTATTTTTCTCCATAGGTTTTCTCCTTCTCTCTCTCTTTTTAGGTCACTAATTTCACTTAAGAGGAATAAGTGAATTTCAAGACATAAAACGTGCCTTAGTATATAATTACAAACTTTACTGATCAATACCGCGATAAAATAATACGCAACTACACATTTAAACTAAAACCAGTCAAAAGTGCCCAAAAACCTCAAAATACAATATGCCACATAATTTGACTATCTCGCACCTTCCAGAACTAACTATGCCCTCCAAATTATCCTTTGGAAATTTTATAACTCATTTTAAGTTCCGGTTTCATTTTAAGTCAAAATGTGATTTTAATTCTTATGACATAATAAAACACAACATAATAATATTCACCTACGCATAAGGTAAATACACAACATCTTAGTAAATATTAACTTTTCTTCACAAAATTAATACTTACTCCACCTTCCAACATTTTATATCTAATTACAATAACTAGAAAATTAATATAAAATAGATTCTCAAAAGAGAAGGTTATTACGTACTCCCCCCCTTATGACGGAATTTTGTCCCCAAAATTCAAGCGTACCTTGTACAAAGAGATGCAGATACTTTTACCGCATATCATCCTCGCGTTACCCTGTTGATTCCTTGGCGTTATGCTGACTCCATTGGACCGGCACCAAGGCTAATACTGGGGACCTCAACCTATGCTCCCCATGCTCTAAAATAGCAACGGGTTATTCTGCATAGGAAATATCGGGTTACAATTCGATGTCTTCGAAAGGGATTGTAACAACCCGTCCTTTTTGGAGACGATTAAATTCCATAATTAAATATAAATTGGCAATTTGGAGAATTTCTCGAAATAGTGATTTTTGGGATTTTCGAGGATTTAATAATTTTCGAAGGATGTTATAAATTATTTTGGGACTATATAGGTCGAAATAATTTAATTATATGTCGCCGTGGAGTATTGCGACAAAAGAGGTAAGATTTTGAGTAGAAAATCCGCATTTATTTATTTTGGGTTGGAATAGTGATTTGCGGTCAAATACCTCGGATGGGAATTTCGATTGCGCCATAATTCTCGGAATGTCCGAGATAGTCGGAAAAGAGTGTCCGATTGTCGAAAATGAGTTTCGGGTAATTTTAAAGGTAAAAGTAACTCGTAATTGGGTAAACGATTCGTTTTTAGGTTTTAAGGGTTAAAACCCCTTTTCTTCCTATTTAAAGAGGGAGAAGGGAAGAGAATAGAGAGAAAAGAGAAAGAAAGGAAAGAAGAGAGAGAGGAGGAGAGAAAAGAGGAGAGAAATGGAGATTCAGGCCAAACTCCGCCGGATTCGACTCGAGGTCGTCGGATTTTATCCACGAGGCAAGTGTTTACTTGCTTTATTTATCTTTTTGCATAAATATCTCATACCGTAGTTTGGTATAAACAAACCCTAATGGTTTTGGGGTGGGTTATCGTGAATAAAACGGGTTTTTTGGGAGTTAAAACAATTAAACCCCAATAATATTTCAATTTTGTGGAACTAGGGTTTTAATCCAAATTAATTGGTGATTCCGGGTTCTAGGATGTTTAGAACCCGTGTTATAAGTGTATTTGTAGTTGGTTGAGGTTGTAGGACGTTGGGTGAGGCGACAAAAGCTTGGGAGAAGCTTTAATGGCGGAAATCATCTCGGAGGTGACGATGAATAGTAACCCGTCACCTTTGGGGGCATTTTTGGCCTGGAAAAGAATTTATTTAGCTTTCGGTCGAAACACGAAAGTTGTAGATCTTTTCGATACGGTCGCGTGGGCGCTGACCGCGTATTTTTCTGATTTTTCTACGATTTGATATGATTTTTACAAGATGACAGCTCCGGGTTGAAAGTACCAACTCGGAAATCAAATCGGGAATTGGAAAAATAAAGGCTAGAAATTATTGTGTAGATGTTTGGGATGATTTTTGGTGTAGAGTAGAAACCATGAAAATGAATTTGGATTGATTTTTGGGTATTTTGGAGTTTGAGAAATCGCCCAAACTGTGACCCTCGAACAGGCCGAATCGATTCGGGTACAGGCCGAATCGATTCGCCTAAGGGGAATTGGGTTTCTGCAATGGGCCGAATCGATTCGGGTAGAGACCGAATCGATTCTCCATTTATAGACCTGTTTGCAGAATACTTTCCGAATCGATTCGGATTGGGAACCGAATCGATTCGCCCACCCGAATCGATTCGCTAAAGGGGCAAATCGATTCGCTTAGGTCAGAATTTCTATGTTTTCTCCCTTTAAGAGTATGGGGAGTTGAATTACCATTTGGGATTTTTATGGGGATTCCTAAATAAGAGTTTTGAGGATAAATAAACCTTTAAGAGATGATTGAGGTAATTAGTATTGAACAAAGTAAGAAATACTTTGGATTTAGAATCATGCAACTATCAATGCATGATTATGATTCTCGGAGGGAATCTTTAGGATTATTATCATCGTTAGATGCTATAGGCCACTATGGCCGTTTATATATATATTCTAGGAAGAATATGTAGGATATATATATACTGTGTGTTTTAGGTATATATATATATATATGATGATGGAAATGATTTTGAAAATATATAAATGAATATTTTCAAAATGGAAAAATAAATGTTTTTCATAATTAATAAAATATGGATTACACACATCTCTAAATCGCTATCATAAGGGAAGTTGCGTTCGTATGGTGAAGCCCCCTGGCTAATGATGCAGGGTGGATATAGTCCTAGGCCATGGGAGCGCTTATGGTTGTATATTTTCTGCGGGGGTAGGGAGATTCCGGGTGTGGTCTTGGCTACCACGCAGGCTCATGGTCGCTTCCCGACGTGTTTCGATATAGGATCCCAGGTTGTCTTGGAGGCCCTGGAAGATGATAGCCATTTAGGGGCGCGCACAGTGGAGAAATCCGGACGTGCGGTCTTAGAACGCGTTTATTAAAGAAGTTCATAATAATGGATTTGCTTTAATTACATTTCCTGGATATAGGAAGGGAAATGGGTTATATATAAATTGGCTTCGGTAACACTTCCCGGATGGAAGAAGGGATGTGGAAGCATATGTTTTGATCAAAGCATTTTTATGATAATGAAAATGTCTTTGAATACATTTCCTGAGTATAAAAAGGGAAATGGGATATTTTGATAAGGAAAAGCATTTATTGATAATAAAACTGGCTTTTAAAAGGTATATGATTTATTTAAAGCAATTCATGATAATGAATGGGCTTTTAAATACATTTCCTGGATATGAGAAGGGAAATGGAAGTTTTTGAAATGAAAAGGATAAGTATTTATAAATACTTTATATATCAAGAAATCCTCAGTCCGGGAGATATTTATATTATCCGGAAGTATATTGTAGATGTATGTATATGTATAAACTGGGTGCCGAGGGTCTAATGAATCCCGACGATCGACCGTGACGCATAGTAGTGTATCGGGGGGGTTCCTTGTTTGGATTTCGCTTTGCGAGACACCCCACGCACGAATATGGCACAGTGTTGAGACTGGGGATAAATTTAATCCTTAGTGCTCTTATATTATTAAATGTTATGGTATATATATTATATATCTTTCTGTACTAAGGGACTGGCGGATCTCAAAGATCGACCTTGCTGCATAGTAGTGTATCAGGGGGGTTCCTTGTTTGGATTTCGCTTCGCGAGACACCCCACGCACGAACATGGCATAGCGTCGAGATTAAAGTGAAGTTTAGCCCTTAGTACATCTGTTTGACTATCTAGGGTAGATAGTGGTTGGGTGATAGACTAGTTTAGCAGGGTAGCTTGACTAGAATGTTCTAGATAGATGCGCTAGGAGTGCACTATTAGCGGAGAGGTGAGGGGTATCTCATGGGAGTGCGATACCAAACTTAAATATGAGATAAAATTATTTTTCTAAAAATAAAGCATTTATGCACTTGCAAAATATTTTCTAAACATTCGGGGCTCTGACCCGTTTGTCTACTTTTCCTTTCTTGTTATATTACATATATGCATAGGTGTCCAGACACAGGGACGCCTGGATGGAAATTCTTTCGAGTCAGACGTCTGCTGCGGCAGCTGTGGATGCTTGCAGGTTATCGATAGACGTTTCCTTCCTTGTACTCTAGATAAGAGATATTGTATAAACATTCGAGCCAATGGCTCAATTGCATTTATTTATTCTTTCAGAACAGCATTCGATATGGTTGTATATTTGGACCGAGTGTTTGGTTATTTTAGTTCCTTTCTTTTTCATTTCAGTTCATTACGCATTTAATTGTGAATGTTTTAATTTGTGCGCTAAAAAGAGTAGTTAGATAAAAGTTTTTAACGGCCACCTAATAGGATATTAGTAATTAATTGGATTTTCGACAGTGATGCTAAGAATGATCCATATGAAACTCCTGTTTTAATTTAATATTGGAGTGATCGCCCGGTATCTTATTAGGCGGGTTGTTACAGATGGTATCAGAGCATCAGGTTCTAGTGTCTTTAGGAATCTGTGCGGACGTACTACGCTTTCAGCGTTGCTCTCGATTTGTATAGAGCCTCAGGAATAGGATTATTGATTTCTATTGTGAGATTTCGTTCTCCTGCCATATTATGAGATTATAAAAATCTTTTACGCGCTCGTTTGAGAATCGTGTGCGGAGCTTGAATGGTAGCAGGAGGTGAGGCTTAGCTGGAGCAGCTGGTAGAAGGTTGGGATGAGGACCATAGTAGAGGTCACTCTCCTTATGGTAATTGTTAAGGATTTTGGCGGCGACTACTAAATAATGGTAGTAAGGATTACCGCAGTACCGCTAAGGTAGAGAGTGGTACTAAAGTCGAATTCCTCATTGAAATTGAGGGTTCGAAAGGGACCTTGCGGATAGTTTTAATCGTGAGTCCCCATCATTTAGCCGAAATGAGAAGAATGTATATTTGGAGTGACTAGATAAAGTCGCGGTATTAGTTAGCCCTAGACTCGTGTGTGTAATTTGAGTTATGGCGGTCACGATAACATAATATCATGTGTGTTTATGTGTTTTTCCGCGATAGCGGAATTCTATTTTTCTTCGTTCGCCATAGAGGCGGGTGATTATATTTTATATATATACGTATACGGTATATGGTGTAACGGAGCGATAGCAGGCTAATGATGGCAAGTCTATCGTGTCCGCAATTCCTGGAGGGAACATATTGTTATTGTGGTGTCTCACCTTTATACAGGTTGAGTACACCTTTGTTATATTGGACTTATGGAACCTCGATGAGCAGAGGCTTCCTTATTTTGGATGGTATATGTGGAAACCTTATAGATATAATTTAAGGCCCACAGAATCGTCGTTGAGCGATAAGATTTAGCTCAGTATTGGTTCGCGCAAGGACTTAGGAATGAGTGCGAGCGCTGGGTGGTGTGACTCTTAGTTAGAGATAGGAGTTCAGACCATCTTTTTGTTGGATTATGGGATAGGGATATCCCGGGTGCATGTTGAAATAACGGGACTCCGTGACCAACGAAGTCAAGGGTTAATGTGTGGAGGGGTTCCTTGTTTGGATTTCGCTTTGCGAGACACTCCACACATGACTCTTAACGGCGCCGGGCGTGGAGAGCTGTTATGGGATGCAAGGAGGTGGGTTAGCCTTATAGTATGGATGAACCACTATAGATTATGAGCCCTGTTAGGATGGTATGTTTATGGAGATGTTGTGCTATGGAAAAGCACTAAAGTGGTCCTCTCCCCACGAATAGTTGGGTGGAGTAGGACTTAGAGAAATTTATTCGAGGATGTTAGCCAAGCCTTAATGAGAAGGCAAATTTGGAGAAAATTCGTGATCGGTGTAAAATACATAGTGTTCCTACAAAGAGTAGGCACTTTGGTTAATTAGGTTTCCTTTCGTATGGGCGGAAGGATTAGATAGTAGGAATGCGTTCATAGGATAGCCTTGTAGGATTTAGGACGTCCCGCTTCTGTGCCTTGGGTCGTTATATCTCGATGACCGACTATGCGAGGGAGTAGTGTAACGGGAGGGTTCCTTGTTTGGATTTCGCCTTGGCAAGACGTCCCACGCATGAAACCAAGCACTTGTCGGGAGTTGGGAGAGGCCTTGGGCACTAGGGACATACTTAGGATTATATTAGTTCGTGTAGGTAGAGTAACGCTTAAATCGTAGCATTTCTAGGATATAGGTTCGCTAGTATTAGCAGTGCCGAGGTTAGGAGTATTGATATGCGCGGGTTCGGAGGACCCATAGGTGAGTATTACACCGAGGAAAGGAGACCCTTACTGGGAGAGAGTGATGCGCGTCAGACGTTCGTAATGTTTGTGCTGATATGCACAAGTTAGAAAGGTGGATGGGCACCTTGGTAAGGTAGTTTGATGTACCGCCTAGCTAAGATAGGAGTAGTACACAAGATTGAAATCCATGCCAAGAGAAATTTTAGAGGATGGGTATTGAGTGACGTATTGGAGTTACCTTATGATTGCGGTAGCCGCACAGTGTATGGTTCGGAACCATTAGGTTAGTATTTTTCCTTGAGGTTTTAGGATTTGTAGTAATCCTCGTTAGAGGGTGTAGGTTACATCTGAATTTCGAGGACGAAATTCCGTTATAAGAGGGGGAGTGTAACAACCCGTCCTTTTTGGAGACGATTAAATTCCATAATTAAATATAAATTGGCAATTTGGAGAATTTCTCGAAATAGTGATTTTTGGGATTTTCGAGGATTTAATAATTTTCGAAGGATGTTATAAATTATTTTGGGACTATATAGGTCGAAATAATTTAATTATATGTCGCCGTGGATTATTGCGACAAAAGAGGTAAGATTTTGAGTAGAAAATCCGCATTTATTTATTTTGGGTTGGAATAGTGATTTGCGGTCAAATACCTCGGATGGGAATTTCGACTGCGCCATAATTCTCGGAATGTCCGAGATAGTCGGAAAAGAGTGTCCGATTGTCGAAAATGAGTTTCGGGTAATTTTAAAGGTAAAAGTAACTCGTAATTGGGTAAACGAGTCGTTTTTGGGTTTTAAGGGTTAAAACCCCTTTTCTTCCTATTTAAAGAGGGAGAAGGGAAGAGAATATAGAGAAAAGAGAAAGAAAGGAAAGAAGAGAGAGAGGAGGAGAAAAAAGAGGAGAGAAATGGAGATTCAGGCCAAACTCCGCCGGATTCGACTCGAGGTCGTCGGATTTTATCCACGAGGCAAGTGTTTACTTGCTTTATTTATCTTTTTGCATAAATATCTCATACCGTAGTTTGGTATAAACAAACCCTAATGGTTTTGGGGTGGGTTATCGTGAATAAAACGGGTTTTTTGGGAGTTAAAACAATTAAACCCCAATAATATTTCAATTTTGTGGAACTAGGGTTTTAATCCAAATTAATTGGTGATTCCGGGTTCTAGGATGTTTAGAACCCGTGTTATAAGTGTATTTGTAGTTGGTTGAGGTTGTAGGACGTTGGGTGAGGCGACAAAAGCTTGGGAGAAGCTTTAATGGCGGAAATCATCTCGGAGGTGACGATGAATAGTAACCCGTCACCTTTGGGGGCATTTTTGGCCAGGAAAAGAATTGATTTAGCTTTCGGTCGAAACACGAAAGTTGTAGATCTTTTCGATACGGTCGCGTGGGCGCTGACCGCGTATTTTTCTGATTTTTCTACAATTTGATATGATTTTTACAAGATGACAGCTCCGGGTTGAAAGTACCAACTCGGAAATCAAATCGGGAATTGGAAAAATAAAGGCTAGAAATTATTGTGTAGATGTTTGGGATGATTTTTGGTGTAGAGTAGAAACCATGAAAATGAATTTGGATTGATTTTTGGGTATTTTGGAGTTTGAGAAATCGCCCAAACTCTGACCCTCGAACAGGCCGAATCGATTCGGGTACAGGCCGAATCGATTCGCCTAAGGGGAATTGGGTTTCTGCAATGGGCCGAATCGATTCGGGTACAGACCGAATAGATTCTCCATTTACAGACCTGTTTGCAGAATACTTTCCGAATCGATTCGGATTGGGAACCGAATCGATTCGCCCACCCTAATCGATTCGCTAAAGGGGCGAATCGATTCGCTTAGGTCATAATTTCTATGTTTTCTCCCTTTAAGAGTATGGGGAGTTGAATTACCATTTGGGATTTTTATGGGGATTCCTAAATAAGAGTTTTGAGGATAAATAAACCTTTAAGAGATGATTGAGGTAATTAGTATTGAACAAAGTAAGAAATACGTTGGATTTAGAATCATGCAACTATCAATGCATGATTATGATTCTCGGAGGGAATCTTTGGGATTATTATCATCGTTAGATGCTATAGGCCACTATGACCGTTTATATATATATTCTAGGAAGAATATGTAGGATATATATATACTGTGTGGTTTAGGTATATATATATATATGATGATGGAAATGATTTTGAAAATATATAAATGAATATTTTCAAAATGGAAAAATAAATGTTTTTCATAATTAATAAAATATGGATTACACACCTCTCTAAATCGCTATCATAAGGGAAGTTGCGTTCGTATGGTGAAGCCCCCTGGCTAATGATGCAGGGTGGATATAGTCCTAGGCCATGGGAGCGCTTATGGTTGTATATTTTCTGCGGGGGTAGGGAGATTCCGGGTGTGGTCTTGGCTACCACGCAGGCTCATGGCCGCTTCCCGACGTGTTTCGATATAGGATCCCAGGTTGTCTTGGAGGCCCTGGAAGATGATAGCCATTTAAGGGCGCGCACAGTGGAGAAATCCGGACGTGCGGTCTTAGAACGCGTTTATTAAAGCAGTTCATAATAATGGATTTGCTTTAATTACATTTCCTGGATATAGGAAGGGAAATGGGTTATATATAAATTGGCTTCGGTAACACTTCCCGGATGGAAGAAGGGATGTGGAAGCATATGTTTTGATCAAAGCATTTTTATGATAATGAAAATGTCTTTGAATACATTTCCTGAGTATAAAAAGGGAAATGGGATATTTTGATAAGGAAAAACATTTATTGATAGTAAAACTGGCTTTTAAAAGGTATATGATTTATTTAAAGCAATTCATGATAATGAATTGGCTTTTAAATACATTTCCTGGATATGAGAAGGGAAATGGAAGTTTTTGAAATGAAAAGGATGAGTATTTATAAATACTTTATATATCAAGAAATCCTCAGTCCGGGAGATATTTATATTATCCGGAAGTATATTGTAGATGTATGTATATGTATAAACTGGGTGCCGAGGGTCTAATGAATCCCGACGATCGACCGTGCCGCATAGTAGTGTATCGGGGGGGTTCCTTGTTTGGATTTCGCTTAGCGAGACACCCCACGCACGAATATGGCACAGTGTTGAGACTGGGGATAAGTTTAATCCTTAGTGCTCTTATATTATTAAATGTTATGGTATATATATTATATATCTTTTTGTACTAAGGGACTGGCGGATCTCAAAGATCGACCTTGCTGCATAGTAGTGTATCGGGGGGGTTCCTTGTTTGGATTTCGCTTCGCGAGACACCCCACGCACGAACATGGCATAGCGTCGAGATTAAAGTGAAGTTTAGCCCTTAGTACATCTGTTTGACTATCTAGGGTAGATAGTGGTTGGGTGATAGACTAGTTTAGCAGGGTAGCTTGACTAGAATGTTCTAGATAGATGCGCTAGGAGTGCACTATTAGCGGAGAGGTGAGGGGTATCTCATGGGAGTGCGATACCAAACTTAAATATGAGATAAAATTATTTTTCTAAAAATAAAGCATTTATGCACTTGCAAAATATTTTCTAAACATTCGGGGCTCTGACCCGTTTGTCTACTTTTCCTTTCTTGTTATATTACATATATACATAGGTGTCCAGACACAGGGACGCCTGGATGGAAATTCTTTCGAGTCAGACGTCTGCTGCGGCAGCTGTGGATGCTTGCAGGTTATCGATAGACGTTTCCTTCCTTGTACTCTAGATAAGAGATATTGTATAAACATTCGAGCCAATGGCTCAATTGCATTTATTTATTCTTTCAGTACAGCATTCGATATGGTTGTATATTTGGACCGAGTGTTCGGTTATTTTAGTTCCTTTCTTTTTCATTTCAGTTCATTACGCATTTAATTGTGAATGTTTTAATTTGTGCGCTAAAAAGAGTAGTTAGATAAAAGTTTTTAACTGCCACCTAATAGGATATTAGTAATTAATTGGATTTTCGACAGTGATGCTAAGAATGATCCATATGAAACTCCTGTTTTAATTTAATATTGGAGTGATCGCCCGGTATCTTATTAGGCGGGTTGTTACAGGGATATGCCAAAGTGCACCTTCGCTACTGCTATACTTCTTTAGAGAGGAAACATGAAATACATCATGAATGAGTTGCAATGGTTTTGGTAAGGCAAGTTGATACGCCACTAGACCTACTTTCGCAATAACTGGAAAAGGTCCAACAAAACATGGCGCAAGCTTCCCCTTTTTCCCGAAACGCTTGATACCTTTCATAGGTGACACTCGTACTAGGACTTGGTCCCCAATATCTAATTCCATGTGCCTTCTACCCGCATCGGCATAGCTCTTTTGGCTCTCTTGGGCTATCTGAATGCGATTCCGAATGAGTTCGATTTTTGAAACGTATCTTCGATAATTTCAGATCCAAGAAATTTTTTATCGCCCACTTCCAACCAACAAGCGGGTGATCTACAAGTTCTTCCATACAAAGCTTCATAAGTTACCATTCCAATAGTAAATTGGTACGAGTTGTTATAAGCAAACACGACCGATGGGAGATATTGTTCCCAACCACCGTTGAAGTCAAGCATAAACATATGCAGCATATCCTCCAACATTTGGTTTACTCTCTCAGTTTGGCCATCTATTTTAGGATGGTAGGAAGTGCTTAACTTCAATTCAGTTCCCAACACCTCTTGGAAACTTCGCCGAAAGTGTGAAACAAAGATCTTATCTCGATCGAAAACTATATTTAGAGGCACCCCGTGGAGTCTAACCACCTCCTCGATGAACAATCGAGCATATCGAGCAGTGTCATAATCGGTCCACACGGGTAGGAAGTGTGCCGACTTAGTGAAACGGTCGACAATCACCCAAATAGAATCATACCCATTATGTGACACTGGCAAGCCCGTAATAAAATCCATCGATATGCTTTCCCATTTCCATATCGGGATCTCTAATGGTTGTAACAAGCCTGCCGGTCATTGAGGATCGATCTTGACTAATTGACAAGTAGTGCATTGTGACACAAACTCAGAAATATCCTTTTTCATGTTCGGCCACCAATACTGACGGCGCATGTCTTGATACATCTTATCCCCACCCGGATGTATCATAAATTTAGACCCGTGAGATTCGGTCATCACCGCCCGTCTCATGTCTTCTTCCTCCGGAACAATGAGTCTTCTATGGAAGCGTAATCCACCCTCAGAACTAATTGAGTAGGACTCTTCTCCCTCGGACAGTAATCAGAGAATATGGTCTTGGCAACCCTTATCCTTTCCTTGGGCTTCTACAATCCTTGTCACTATGGTGGGAGTAATGGTCATTACCGACATGAACACTCTCGCCACCATATCCTCCTGACTGAGTTCCTTCCACTTAGCTTTCCATACATTAGCTAACTCCCCCTTGGGCTTCCTACTCAAGGCGTCGGCCACAACGTTCGCCTTGCCCAGATGATAATGGATATCAAATTGATAATCTTTCACGAACTCCAACCATCGATGCTGATGCATATTCAACTCTTTTTGAGAAAAAAAATATTGCAGCGATTTATGGTCCGTGAAAAGACTAAACTTCTCCCCTAAAAGATAATGCATCCATATCTTCAAGGTAAAGACAATAGCGGCAAGCTATAAGTCATGCACCGGATAATTTCTTTCATGGGGCTTTAACTTGCAAGAAGCATAAGCAATAACCCGCCTCTCTTGCTGAAGTACACATCCTAATCCTTGAAGAGATGCATCGGTGAAGACTAGATATTCCAATCCCGATTTTGGCAATGCAAGGACTGGAGCCGAAGTCAATCTATCTTTGAGCTCATCAAAAGAAACTTGAAAAGAATTATCCCAAACAAATCTCACACCCTTCCGGGTCAAATTTGTCAAAGGGATAGCGATCTTAGAGAAACCCTTGATAAACCGACAGTAATAACCCGTCAAAGCCAAAAAAATATGAACCTCGGTAGGTATCGTGGGCTGACCCCACTCCCTCACCGAAACTACTTTACTCGGATCCACCGATATACCCTAGGATGTCACCACATGGCCCAGAAACTGCACCTCCTGCAACCAAAAGCCACACTTCTCGAACTTAGCATACAATTGGTGATCCCTCAATCTTTGTAAGACCAACCTCAATTGAGTGGCATGATCAAATTCCGTTCGAGAATAGACTAAGATGTCATCGATAAATGCAATAAAAAAAATTGTCTAGGAAGTCCCGAAATACCATATTCATAAGATCCATAAATAGAGCGGGGGCATTGGTTAGTCCAAAGGGCATAACCAAAAATTAGTAGGATCCATATCTTGTCAGAAAAGCGATTTTCGATACATCCTCCTCCCGTATCCTCAACTAGTGATACCCAATCCTCAAATCAATTTTTGAGAAGTACAACGCTCCTCGAAGTTGATCAAATAAGTCATCGATACGATGCAAAGGGTATTTATTCCGGATGGTGACCTTGTTCAATTCTCTATAGTCCATAAATAACTGAAGAGAACCACCCCACTTATTTACAAACAACACTAGAGCACCCCAAGGAGACGTACTACGCCTAATAAATCCCTGATCCAACAACTGCTGGATTTGATCTCTTAACTCCCTCATTTCCAAAGGAGCCATTCTATATGGAGCCCTTGCAATCGGCCTCGTTCTCGGTGCTAAATCGATCACAAATTCAATCTCTCGGCTAGGAGGCAAACTCAGTATTTCTCAGAAAACATCCTCAATATATCTAACAACCAGAATAGAATCCAAGGGAACAACTACATCCCTAGAAGTCTCCTCTACAATATAGTATAAATAAGTACTGGTACTTCCCTATAAAAGAGGTAAAACTACCAAGAACATCTCTTCCCGTAACAATTTACTATATCATGATACCTCATAAGCCAATCCATGCCCATAATCACATCATGCCCGACCATATCCACGACGAGTAAATCGACCTCAAAGCATAAATTACCAAGGGTAATTCCCATATTCTTACAAACAAGAAAAATGAGTGAACCATCACCCATAGAGGACTCAACATTAGTAAAACTACTCTCAACAGATTTTATCAACTCTGTGGTTTGAGAAAAACTCCCAGCAATGAATGAATGCATCGCACTCGTATCAAATAAAACGTGACCCATGTGTGCCTGAATAAGGAACTTACCCTCAATGGCTGACAGTGCCGGCGGAGCCGGAGGAATCATAACATTCTGAACATGATAAACTCTCCCATACTGTAACTGACCCTACTGTGGAGGGCATACTGGGTTAGGTACCTGTGGAGGAAACTGAACATATGGCGACTGAGGGGCTCTAAGAAACTGTCCCCCAATCAACTGAGGACATTCATTCTTGTAATGACCCTCTTCACCGCATTGGAAACACCGACCCAACATATTATCCACATTTCGGCCCCGATTATTTCTAAACTGATTTACACCTTGGCCCTCATGGCCTCTACCTCCTTGACCACCCCGGCCTGCCTGTTTTTTTGGGGCACCCCGACCGTGCCTAGTATTAGGGTTCCCCATATTGAACCCGTTAGAACGTTCCTCTTTGACAAGTCCTCTTGTTGGGGATCACTTTCTTTCTACTTAATACCTGAAGACTAGGACGAGGGAAAGACTCCTAATCCACTCCCACTACCTCCAGGCCTTCCCACTTGCCCCACGGCGGTAGCTTTCTTGATATTTTGCACAAACAACCTATGCTCTTGGCAATGAAGTAGAGTTGCATTCATTACCTCACCAAAATTTTGCAATGCCGAATTACCCAACAGATGTTGTCGGATTCTCCAGTTCAAGCCTCCCATAAACTTCGAAACCTTCCTTTCTTCAGGAGTCACCTCATCCGGTACAAAACTTGCTAACTGGGTGAACTCCTTTTCATACTCAGCCACGTATCTCTCCCCTTGTACACCATATGTAGATGGCGTTGTATATCTTTCTTCCACTGATTTGACCTTATAACATCCGAGCCTCCGTCAAATTCTGGGGGTTAACCCTTTACGAAATATTTCCTAGCTCTCTCCCACGGAGAAGGACCCGTAGGATCTTCGGCATCTTGCGCTCACTGTTGAGCTTGGGGCATTTGTTGAGCCACTATTTTCATGGCCACATTAACCGCTTGAGCCACTATGTTCGCTACATTTACAGCACTAAATATTCCTTGTGGCGACGGTGGAGGACAAACCTCCTCTTCTAAAAATCTATTATGTCTCGCTGGGCGACCTCTCTTAGGCGGCATCTGAGATGGAGAAACAATAAAGTTAGAATACTATATAAAACAATCTATCTTGCAGAAGATCGTATACATAAGCAACAAAGCGGTCCTAACATTAGGCCCTACATCAAACAATGCTACGGTAGAACGTGACAAGTCCACACGGATCCTAAAGACTCCAGAACCTGATGCTCTGATACCATCTGTGACAACCCGTGATCCAAAATAAGGGGTGTCCAGCCCGATACCTCAACATAACGGAATCAAGGATGGAAATCATTCTCAGCATCACAACAATAAATTAGGTAGACGAGAAAACCACCCAATAAATTAGAAGACCGGTTGCCAAATTTTAGTTTAATTAAAAGTTAAGGAAAAATAAATTTAAAGAACCCAATCCTTAATAAAGTGGAATTCCAACATAAACTTATATTACTACTAAACAACATGCAATAAAGGGACCGAATAAGCTGTTGGTCAACAGTTACATCCAACGTATTATAACAGTTGAATAATATACATAATACATCCATTAACAATTACAAAAGCTTGGGCTACCCGCTCCAATGAAAGATCCGATCATAGCTAGAATTCAAAAATGAAAGCATATAACAAAGCATCCTGTGATAATCTTCAAATTCTCACATCATCTCAAAAGCAAAGGAATCGGAATATCACAACGTGCGCCCTTACGGAGGAGCACCTGAGTGGTTACAATAACAGGAACAAACATGAAAAATGAACGGGTCAGGGCCCGGTTTATATGTGATTACCATAAGAATAAGAAGCATGATAGATATGAACAGTAAATCATGAATGAAGTGGATGCAAATTTAACAACCTAGTTCAAAAGCATGATAAGGCAATTTAACTAATTCTAACAGTGTTAACTTAAACAAGATAATTTAATTAAACATCATTATTCCCCATATCTTTGCCTTTTTCCATTCCTTAATAAGAATATAATTACCATCATATTTTCATATGGAAATTCACATATATCAAGTCCCACTTGATTTAGAATGGTTATATTCTTATACATATAACAATTCTAAGACCGCCACTCCGAGTTTTCCCACTGGTCGCTCCCCTAAATAACTATCATCTTCCAGGGCCTATCTATACAAGACAACCTGGGCACCTAATTGCAGGTCGGTAAGTGGCCATATGACTGCGAGTGAGTCATAAACACACTCGGAATTACCTCACTAGCGCAGAATAACATATAAAAATCCCACATATGGCCAAGGACTATAGTCTCCATGCATTCATTAGCCCGGGGACATCACCTCATGCGCGAGCTTCCCTTATGATAGTATTTAGAGAGGTGTGTTTAAGTAAATTAGCATTTACCAATTAAACCTCATTATCATTTTACGTTTATTACATGTATGTTTCATTTTATTTGAAAACATTATCCTTGAAGATTTTCATTAATATTCATCATATTTTAAGTCCCGAATTATTTTCCAAATGATCACCAACATCTTACAAGTACCAAGATATTATATGCCTCAATAGGGCTTCAAAAATCTCCACATATGGGCTTAGAACTCTCCATTCCTAATAATATAAGAAAAGAAAAGTAATGCCTAAACATCATTTTTGGTACCCATAGAATAAACCCCAAGGGAACCCATTTAACTCTAGGGTAACGACCAAACTCAACAAAAACTCTAGAATTCTAAGTTTACTTCATACAAGAAGGTTCCTAGTCCCTAATTAAAAGAAGAAACCTAGGAAACAAAAATAAAATTTTAAGGGTGAGAAATAGGGGACCGGTCGACTGGTCCTGAGACCGCAGTCGACCGCGTCTCAATATTTAGCCTAGTAGGAAAGCAGAAAGTCCAGGAAAGAGGGGGCCGGTAGATCGGTCATGGTCCTGCGGTCGACCACGCTCCCTAATTTAGGCTTTGGCAGGAAAGCAGTGTGCCCTCCCCCAAAGGCCTCGTCGATCGGTCCTGGACAGGCGGTTGACCGGTCATAGCAGACCTAAGACCCCTTTTCTTCTTCCAACCACAAAAACCCTCCTTATTTATTACCTTCAACAGATTTTCAATGCATCCAACAACCAAAATTTATGCCAATATCAATTCCAATCAACCTCCAAAGATTTAATGCCCATAAATCCAAATAAAACCCTAACTTTCTTAAACCATAAATATATCCACAACTATCAACACTACTTATTCAACTTAAATCACATACTCGCAAGTAGAAAACTTGCCTCAAGGTTGTAAATTCAGATTTGGTGAGGATGTAGGTAAGATCACACTTCAAATCTGCAATCTCTATTTTTCTCCTTAGGTTTTCTCCTTCTCTCTCTCTTTTTAGGTCACCAATTTCACTTAAGAGGAATAAGTGGATTTCAAGACATAAAACGTTCCTTAGTATATAATTACCAAGTTAAGTGAACAATACCGCTATAAAATAATACTCAACTACACATTTAAACTAAAACCCAGTCAAAAGTGCCCAAAAACCTCAAAATACAATATGGCACATAATTTGACTATCTCGCACATTCCGGAACTAACTATGTCCTCCAAATTATCATTTGGAAATTTTATAACTCATTTTAAGTTCCGGTTTCATTTTAAGTCAAAATGTCATTTTAATTCTTATGACATAATAAAACACAACATAGTAATATTCACCTACACATAAGGTAAATACACAACATCTTAGTAAATATTAACTTTTCTTCACAATATTAATACTTACTCCACCTTCCAACATTTTATATCTAATTACTATACCTAGAAAATAAATATAAAATAGATTCTCAAAAGGGAGGGTTACTATAACTACATAAGATTCAATTGGAAATTTTTGTCCTTACAAATCTCCCCCTTTGGATATTCCGGGACAAAAACCAAACAAAAATCCTAAAGGTCCGTCATGCTCAGCTAGACTAAGAAAGATCCCACCCAAAAATAAAAATACAACAATGCTTGAATCAAACCACTTAGGCTGCTTTGCCGCTTTAAATAGATGACGCTACAAAAAATTCATGCATGCTTCAGAAAACCATTAAACGCATAGGGAATATTAAAATATTAAATGCAATTAAAATAATTACTCCCCCTAAACTAGTTCTTCCCTTTTACAAAATATGATCAACCTAATAATAGAGCGCTCCCCCCAAGATAGATCTCCTAAATTAACATACGATTACAATACGATTAGATACCATTTCTCTCCCTATCATTGTCCCCCTTTTTGTTCAGGAATAGACAAAGGTTAAAAGAACTACTAAATTACTCATTTCTCCCCCAATTTGACATTTCTACCCCTAAAAACTACATAAGGGATATAAATATGGGCAAGCAAGTAAACATGATTGAGCATAAAGTGATAAAAACATTAAAGCATATGGGCAACAATAAGATAACTAATCAATATAACTATTTACGCAACAAAATAGATACCAATTATGAATTAGAAGTATAGATGGACTAGCACGCAAGGCAAAGAGTCAACAATAAAAAAAATACGATATATACCTATACATAATGAATATGACTGAGGCACACGCATATATACACAGGTATAAATACACGACACAAAATACATTAAGCTTTTCACACTCGTATGGAAAAAATGTGTCCAAATACATGTGGTAACGGAACTGTTCATTGCAAAGTTTAATTATATTTAGATATATCCTCATGTGACAATAAAAATTGAACTCAATGAACACACATACACAATGCACACAAGCCTAGGATTTTGATGATTCTACAAACCAATAGAGTCATGACAATAAAAGCTTAACTAGGATTCAAAGTCATCCTGCAAACCCGTTAATATATCAAACCAAACTCCTCATAATTTTTCTTTTATTTTCTTTTGAACATGTTAACTAAACTATTTTGGACTTGCCAAATATTCTTTTTAATGCCACATTTGTTAAGGCCTAAAATTCAATGGTGGCTTTTCACGCCAAGTAATTTTGTCTTTCACGGACCGATCCCATTGATAAACAAATACACCTGATAAACAGATTTTTCTATTTTTAAATCCAAGAAACGGTTATTACATGCACAAATCCTCCATAGTCATAGCAAAATGTAGATGACTAAATCGATAAGAGAACATCTCACTTAGCTCAAATATACATGAGATATTTAAATTTCAAATGAGCTCGTGCATGTGTGAAAAGTGGCGTATAAAAATAGAATCCATTAAGTAACACAAAATCCAACTACTCCATGCATGCATGACAAAGAACATTTTAAGGTTTGACAATCTTAACCAAATGTTCTATCCACATGGAAGCATAAAGGAAAGGATTCAAACACAAGTATGTGCCACATAAAGTGTGTCAAACTAAATTGCACAAAACAAATCTTTTTGAGTTTTCCAAATTTTTAACCAAACATACAAAAATATTTACTCAAAAGACAAACAAAAATCATTTGTATTTTCAGTTAAGCAAAAACAACTCACAAGATAAAACACAAATGATACACCAAAATATTTTTGTATTTTTCATTTAAAGCAAACTAACATAAAATAAATATAATACAAAATATAAACGAGTCATAATTTCTAGCATGAGATAAGTCATAAAGTAATGACTAGAAAATGACTAAGCATGCATACAACTAGCAAGGATATATCAGATAAAGCAAAAAAAAAGCTAGAGTATGCAAACAACTAAAAAATTCTACCTTTAGATTTAGCAAGTGAGGTATCGTGTGAAAGTAAATGAGAATATAAAATCCTATCTTGTAAATCTACCAAGTCGGATCTCCTAACCCAAACGAGCAAGGAATGGCAATATCGGGAATTAGGAATCTTGGCTACCTCGGTTACCTTTTTTTTTTATTTCCTAGAAATTTTATAGAGATCAAAACAAAACTTCCTAAGATGACCATTTCGACCACAAGGTGAACAAGTAAAGACGTGTCTAAAAGTGGTACCTAAGGATTGACCTCTAGAAGCTTTCCTAGGTGATTCTCTCAAAACATTGGTTTTGTCTTTATTAGTTAAATCATGACAAGTATCGAAGCCTAAACCACAAGTGTCATTTTTTATTTGGACCCTTCCTAAGATTTTATCCAATTTATCCAAATGACACTCCAAATCAAATTTGACTTTACTAGAGTTTTTAATTTATTTTCTTATTCTAAAATGTTAGACTCTAATAAAACATTTCGCTCTTCAAATGCGAGAAGCTCCTTATTTAAGGATTCCATTAAACCCTTAAGGCTATCTCTCTCGCCTTATACATATTCAAGCTTCTCTCAAAGATCTCTCTCTCTCGTGTCCTAAGGTCATTAACTAGCTCACTCTCATCAACGACCTTGGCATGCTCTCTTAAACTCGCTTCTAACTTCAAATTTGCGCTTTTTAATTTTATAGATTCGGCATATAATTCTTGAAATGCAAATTGAAGTTCACTCACATCAACCTCATTTTTACTTTCACTCTCTCTCTCTACTCCACTCTAACTACCATCATCCTTTTAAGCTTTACAAATAAAGGCCTCGGAAGTGTCATGATTTGAGATGTCATCATCGGATAATTTCTCACTATCACTCTCATGACATGCCATGAATGCAGTAAAGTTGCGCTCAATGGGGGAATCAGGTTCCTCTTCCTTATCACTATCACTAAGGCTAGAATTGTAGGATATAGGTTGCTTACGCTCTCCCCTTAGTTTAGTGGGGCACTCTCTCTCCCTATGTCCATAGCCCTCACTGTTGTAGCACCTATTATACACATCCCTATTAAGGTTTTCACTACAAGATTCAGGGATCATCTCGTCTTTGTCATGGTTAGATTTTTCAAATTTCTTATAATCCTTTTTCAACTTATCTTTGTTAAATTTAAGAAATTTTCGAAACTTACTAGCAAACATAGCCATATCTTCCGAGTCACTATCATTCTCATTATCCGAAACTACCTTAACCTCCTTTTGGGCTTTCAAAGAGACTCCCTTGTCAATTTTCTTTTCATTGTTGGAGGGAAACATGTCTACTTCATAGGTTTGAAAATCACCTACGAGCTCTTCTAAAGTATTTAACACTATCACGTTAGGGATAAACATATCGGGTATGGACCTAAGAATTTTCTTTACAACTCGATCATCGGGTACTTTCTCTCTTAAATTAAATGATGATTTTACTATATCATAAAGTCTAGCATAAAAAGCATCAAATGTTACTTGTTCATTCATTTTGATGGTTTCAAATTGAGTGGTGAGGTTTTGTAGTTTAGAATCTTTTACGACACTTGTTACTTCATGGGTGAGTTGCAAGATATCCCAAGCCTCCTTAGCGGTTTTACATGTCATGATAAGTCGAAATTCATCTGGTGTGACTGCACTAAATAAGTCATTTAAACCTCAGGAGTTAAAATTTGCGAGTTTTAATTCTTTCTCACTCCATCTCTCGACGGGTTTGGGGACACGTACGTTTTCTATGAGCATAGTAGGTGGGCACCAGCTATTAACAACCGAAAGCCAAACCCTCTCATCTATAGCCCTAAGTTCCGAACGCATACGAGATTTCCAATATGCATAATTAGAACCATCGAAAATTAGAAATTTTGAAAACAGGGAAAAATCCATATTTAACAAAAAAAAATGAAAAGAACCTTAACGAAGTAAATTATCGCTCCGGCTCCGATACCACTTGATGGAACACGAGGCACCCAATTTAAAATCCTTTAAATTCAAGTGATTGTTCAGTTTTAAAAAAAAATCTTTTCAAAATTCACAATTAAAATAATACAATTTTAATTCTTTCGAAATTAAAATGAAACTAAACCAATTTCAGTTTTCTCAAAATTAGAATTTGTCTTAAAAATAAATTGTGAATTTTTAACTTTAAGCCCAAACTTCATTTAACTCAAGTCCTATAAATTTTCCTAACAGTAAATATTCAATTTTTGCAAATTAGGCCAAACTAAATTTTATCAAATTAATAATTAATAACTTGAATAAATTAACTTAAATTTTACCCAAACTAATTTTAGCACCAAATTAAACAAGAGTAGTGAATTAAACCATATTTTATCTTTTAGTTCTAAGCATGCGTTCTAGGTGATTTTACGAGATAAAATAAATTCATAGCACACTACGTCGCGATGTACGAGGAAAACCCAATTGGAAAAACGACGGACAGCCCTAGCCTTAAGTCCACTAAGTACAGAATTTTTACAACTATAAGACAAATGACTTACTCAACTCCTTCAAGCCCCTGACGCGTCTTCTTGTAACAACCTATGCTAAGTTGATAATCCCGAAACTCCACCAGAACCTTGGAATCCACCAATGAAGCTTTTGGACAACCGTCGACCCGCACCCGAAGTCTTTCTTTAAGTGGGAACGCCGCAACAACAAACTTGTCTTCTTCTTTGAGGGATGTAGAAGCAAACCCAAACAACTCTTTGACAGGTAGAGTAGAACCCGATGCCAAACGCTCCTAGAATGATATATATATATATATATATATACACACTAGCAGAATGCTCGTGCCTGAAGGCACGGTGAAAATTTGCGAAGTACATAATCGTAAAAGGAAAAAATTTCTAATGTACACAATTGCGAAATGGTAAAAATTTCATTCTCCAACAAAACAAAGTTTAATTCATAAATAAACTTACGTAATTGCATGTATAAACTAAAGAAAAATACATTTCATTAATTAACCAGAAATCCAAACCAAAAACCAAAAAATAAATGTAAAACAAAGAGATTTTTAAGAACAAAATAGAAAATAAATGAATAAAATGGTATTCCTGATAACAGTATTCCTCAGGCATGGGCGTCGTTTGGATCTCGTCGTCTCATCGTTTCAGGTTTCAGGCATGTTGGTAATTGATTTGGAGCATATGGGACAACAATACTCATGCTATTTCATCATCTCATTTTCGCATTCTATTGCATTGTGTGTCCACACTAGAATCGTCGTAACTTTTCGAATGGAACTGTTGCTTCGTAGTATCATCATCGCAGAATTTATAGTGGGTTCACTCCGGAAAACCCAACGCATCTTGGTGGGAAGATATATGAGATGATGGACATGGATCTTTCAGGCAAGTGGACAACACCAGTTAGTGGGTTTTGACATCAATCATCCAACACCCACACTTTAGAAATTCTAGAAGTAGAGGTAGTCGAGCCACCTGAAATTAATACTCAGAAATGAGGAATGTGCATATTAGACATTGGTTTTATGTTTGAGCAATCTATCACTTTTTTAACCAAAAAAAAAATATATTCCATGATGAAAAGTAACAATATATATTTGAGAGACCGTGCTAATGTCATCATAATCAGTAGGACTGAAGTTAAAATCACTAAGGGTATTCAAGAACTACAAAATTATAAAATTATAAAATAATTAAAATAAATCATACAATAAAATAGTAAGAAATGAACATGTGACCTTAAATAGTAGGAAGAAGGTTGTTCTTGAGTCCTCCTTGAAAGCTGGGAATGATTGTCGATTGATCAAAAGATGCCTCGAAAGTTGTGCCCTCCTTGTTGTTGGCCATCCCATTTTTTTCCATACCATTTTTCTGAATTTTATGTCTCGGAGGCTAATGCTCTTATACCATGAATATTTTTGGAGAAAAGAATTCTTTGAATATTTCTGAAAGAATGTACATGATTAAGTAGGAGAGAAGACCACAATCCGATAACTTCTTCCCTAAAAGATAGCCATCTAAACTGCTCATAATCTAAATAGAAATCTAATCTCTACAAAATAGGACAATAAAAAAATACCTAACTAATTGATTGGGCAGCTCGAGATTAACTGGGTTCCTAGAAATCAGGAAATAAACTTCGGATTTCCACAGTTTTCTTATGCAAATAAAGGTCTTCAGTCCTCTAGTTAGGGGTATAAAATGACCTATGCTACTCGAGTTTGTCTTGGCCAAGGCTTATTTGAGATTGGTTCATATGAATAACTAAACCAAGATAGAACAATTTTCAAGATAGTTAAATTAGTGAGCTCGGTTTGATTAGCTCATAAACACTTCAAAAACTATATAACAAAATTAATCTACTTTAGGTCGGGTCAGTTATAAGCGATAACCTAATTTGAAATTGTCTATGGAGTTTGAGAAAGTAAGCTTGATCATATTTTAAAGCTCGATATGTTTAATCAACCAAGAACTTTTCACTCATTAAAGTGATTGCTAAGGGAACCACAACATGATAATTGTTTTCCAGTTGATTGAAATTTGATTTTGTCCTCAGCCATGGCCTAAAAGCAGGGGAGATTCCTCGTTTTTCTTTTCCAAGTCAAAACTTGTTCAATTTCAATAATACGTCATTTAAACTTAGTAACATTCATTAAAAGAGAGAGATTTAAATAAACCAAGATGTTGTAAACACATAATTCGTGTTACCTATTAGGAGAAGAACACATAAAAAAGAAAGAGGTCCAAAAATCTGATGTAATAACCCGCCCTTTTGGAGAGGATTAAATTCCATAATTAAGTATAATTTGGAATTTGGAGAATTTCTCGAAATAGTAATTTTTGTGATTTTCGAGGATTTCATGATTTTCGAAGGGTGTTATAAATTATTTTGGGACGGTATAGGTAGAAGTAATTTAATTATATGTCGCCGTGGAATATAGAGACAAAAGAGGTAAGATTTTGAGTAGAAGACCGCACTTAATTATTTTGGGTTAGAATAGTGATTTGCGGTCAAGTACCTCGGATGAAAATTTCGACTGCGCCATGAGTCTCGGAATGTCCGAGATAGTCGAAAAAGAGTGTCCGATTGTCGAAATTGAGTTTCGGGTAATTTTGGAGTTAAATAGGCTCGTAATTGGGTAAACGAGTCGTTTTTGGGTTTTAAAAGGGTTAAACTCTTTTCTTTTTATAAAAGGAGGGAGAGGGGGAGAAAAGAGAAGACAAAGAGAAAGAAGAGAGGGAAGAGAGAGAGAGAGGGAAGAAAAGAGGAAAAAGGAGGAGATTTCGGCCAGCCTCCGCGGGATTCGGCTCGAGGACGTCGGATTTTATCCACGAGGCAAGTATTTACTTGATTTATTTATTTTTAAGCATAAATATCTCATATCATTGTTGGTATAACAAACCCTAATGATTTTGGCTTGGGTATTCGTGGATAAAACGGGTTTTTGGGAGTTAAAACGAATAAACCCCTAAAAATGGTAAATTGGAGAAATTTAGAAATTAACCAAAAATATTGGGTGATTCCGGGTTCTAGGATGTTTAGGACCCGTATTATAGGTGTATTTATAGTTGGTTGAAGTTGTAGGCCGTTTGGTGAATATATTGAAGCTTGGGGGAAGCTTCAATGGCCGAAATTGCTTCTCGGAGAAGAAGCTGCCCGACTTGATCGATCGATCGATCATGGGGGCTCGATCGATCGAGCCATCGATCGATCGACGGCCATGGGTCGATAAATCGACCCCTGCTGAAAGTTGATAATTTTTCTACGATGATTTGGATGGGATAGATTCCATTTCATCTTTCTTTGAGGTTAATTAGGTGATAACCTAAAGGACCTTTTAGGACTTTATGGTCCATAAATTAAGGCAATTTAGGAGGGTAAAGTAAGGGTTTTTAGTATATAACCCTTGATCTATATTTTTGAGGAAAATAGAATATTCGTAGAAATTGATGGATTAGGGTTCCTAAATTATATTGGGGACTTCTAAATGATTAATTGAACTAGGTGTAGTCTTGGGGGTTCAAGGAATTGAAATCCTTAACTCGTTGAATTTAGGGTTGTTCGGGTGAGATAAATCCAGAGGGTATTTCCCGTAGGCATACAGGCCTATATAATTATGCTTATGGAAAGAATAATTATATCGATTACTATTAAGTGTATCCTAGGAGATAATTAGGCTAATTTTGGGAGTATAGATATTTGTTGATTTCACTTAGAGTGAAGGGTATCATTGGAGATATCCAATAAATCCTTAGATGGGATTGAGGTATATAGTGATTTTTAAATCAAGAAATATTTTGGTATAGTATCATGCTTATATGAATGCATGATTATGATTCCTGGAGGGAATCTTTGGGATTATTGGTCATCTCTAGATGCTATAGGCCACTATGGCCGTTTATATATATTCTAGGAAGAATATATAGGATATGTATATACTGTGTGATTTAGGTATATATATGTTATGATGGAAATGATTTTGAAAATATAAAAATGAATTTTTCAAAATGGCAAATAAATGATTTTTATAATTGATAAAATATGGATTACACACCTCTCTAAATCTCTATCATAAGCGAAGTTGCATTCGTATGGTGAAGCCCCCTGGCTAATGAATGCAGGGTGGATATAGTCCTATAGGCCATGTGAGCGTTTGTTGATATATATTTTCTGCGCTGGTTAGGAGATTTCGGGTGTGGTCTTGACTATCCCGCAGGCACATGGCCGCTTCCCGACAGCTTGCGATGTAGGATCCCAGGTTGTCTTTATGATAGGCCCTAGAAGATGATAGCCATTTAGGGGCGCGCATAGTGGAGAAATCCGGACGGGCGGTCTTAGAACGCGTTATATTAAAGCAATTCATGATAATGGATTGGCTTTAATTACATTTTCTAGATATAGGAAGGGAAACGGGTTATATGGATGCGCTTCGGTAACACTTCCCGCATGGAAGAAGGGATGTGGAAGCATATGATATGATCAAAGCATTTTTATGATAATGAAAATGGCTTTGAATACATTTCCTGAATATAAAAAGGGATATGGGATATTTTGAAATCGAAAAGCATTTTTATGATAATAAAATTGGCTTTTAAAAGTATATGATTTGTTAAAGCAATTCATGATAATGAATTGGCTTTTATATTTACATTTCCTGAGTATAAAAAGGGAAATGGAAATTTTTGAGAAAAATGAAAGTATTGATAAATACTTTGTATATGGATTCTCATTCCGGGAGATAGATCCGGATGGTTATGGTAAAATATGTATATGTATATATGGATGAATCGAGTACCGAGGGTCTAATGGATCCCGACGATCGACCTTGCCGTATAGTAGTGTCTGGGGGGGTTCCTTGTTTGGATTTCGCTTTGCGAGACACTCCACGCACGAATATGGAATTGTGTTGAGACTGGGGAGAAGTTTAATCCTTAGTGCTCTAATATTATAAATGTTAATGGTATATATATATATATTTATATATATCTTTTTGTACTGAGGGACTGGCGGATATCCACGATCGACCGTGCCGCATAGTAGTGTATCGGAGCGGTTCCTTGTTTGGATATCTCTTTGCGAGACACCCCACGTACGAACATGGCATAGCGTTGAGACTGGGGTGAAGTTTATCCCTTAGTACATTGCTTGGACTATCTAGGATTGATAGTGGGTTAGTGATAGACTAGTTTAGCAGGATAGATTGACTAGGATGTCTAGAGGGATGCGCTAGGAGTGCACTGTTAGTGGAGAGGTGAGGGGTATCTCACGGGAGTGCGATACCAATTTAAATATGAGATAAAACTATTTTTCTAAAATAAAGCATTTATGCACTTGCAAAATATTTTCAAAACTTGGGCTCTGACCCGTTTATCTACTTTTCCTTTCTTCCTATATTATATATATATATATAGGTGTCCCCACACAGGGACGCCTGGATGGAAATTCTTTCGAGTCAGACGTCAGCTGCAGCAGCTGTGGATGCATGCAAGTTTTTGATAGCCGCTTCCATCGTTGTGCTCTAGATAGGAGGTACTGTATAAACATTCGAGCCAATGGCTCAATTGTATTTATTTATTCTTTCAGTACAACATTACATCTGGTTGTATATTTTGACCAAGTGTTCGGTTATTTGATTTCATTTTAGTTTAATTTCCGTAAAACTGTGTGGATGTTTTATTTATTGTTGTTACAAAGAGTAGTAAAGTTAAAATTTTGACACCGGCCTAATAGGTTATTAGTAATTAAATGGAGTTTCGACAGTGATGCTAAGAATGATCCATATGAGACACCTGTTTTAATTTAATATTGGAGTGATCGCCCAGTATCTTATTAGGCGGGGTGTCACAGATGGTATCAGAGCATCAGGTTCTAGTGTCCTTAGGAATCTGTGCGAACGTACTACGCTTTCAGCGTTGCTCTCGATTTGTTATAGAGCCCCAGGATTAGGATTATTGATTTCTATTGTGATATTTCATTCTCCTGCCATGTTATGATATTTTAGTAATCCTTTGCATGCTCGTTCTAGGATCGTGTGTACCGATAGAAGAAGGATGACCAAGGAGGGCCTCGGGGAGGACAGCAGTTGGCAAGGCTTAGCTGGGGAAGCTGGCAGAAGATGGGGACGAGGACCTTAGTAGAGGCCACTCTTCTTGTGGAAAATTGCTAAGGATTGTTGCAACGACTACTAAAGTATAGTAGTTATGCACAACCAAGTACTACTGTGGTAGAAAGTGGTACTCAAATTGAATTACCCCCTAGAGATAAGGATTCCAAAGGGATCTTACGGATAGTTTTAATCGTAACTCCCCATGATTATACAGGAAGGAGAAGAATTCCGTTTCGTAATTATTCACATAAGGTTCGGTCGAAGATCGACAGTGAATAAAGAACATTTTGGAGAAGTGAACCTTGTACCGAGGTAAGGAATGAAAAATGAGTCCTTTACTGGAAGGATAGGCTCACTAGAGAAGTGTTATTAACACGTACGGAGAATGTGGGTGTGTTCAGGTGCCCCTGAGGGGACATCCACGTGGGGAGATTTAATGAGGGAGGATTGTTGGAACCGGTGGTGGAATTTCTTTTTAACAAAGGAGTTAAGAGGAGTAGTAAGGTGATTGTAAGGAGCGAGGCTATAGAGTCAGATGGTGTTGACAACTCCATGATGATCAGGAAGACCAATGATGGAAATGGTGTTGTGGAGTGCGGAGCCACACGGATAGTCTTTTCCGATGGGAATAAAGGACAAGGTTAGGGTACCCAGATGGGGCCTAGAGTTGAGAAATTCTAGTAAGAGGCGTGGCTAGATGAAGTTGTGGTGTTCGATAGACCTAGACTCGTGTGAGTAATTTGAGCTTTGTATTCGGTATCGATAACATTATATCATGCATGCCTATGTGTTGTCCGCAATAGCGGAGTTTTATTTTTCCTTCATTCTCCATAGAGGCGGGTGATGATATTTTGGATATATATATATTTGGTTTATGATACTCGTCTTATATGTTATATACGTATGTTAAGGTTTTGGTATATTGGATCGATAGCAGGCTAATGATGGCAAGTCTATCGTGTCCAAAGTTCCTGGAGGGAACAGATTGTGGTTGCGGTGTCTCACCTGGATACAGGTTGAGTACACCTTTGTTATTATGGATTGATGGAACCTCGATGAGTAGAGGCTTCCTTATTTTGGTTGGTATGTGTGGAAACCTTATAGATATAATTTAAGGCCCACATGATCATTGTTGAGCTGTAAGATTTAGCTCAGTACTGGTTTGCGCAAGGACTTAGAAATAGTGCGACCGCTTGCTGATGTGACTCTTAGTTAGAAATAGGAGTTCATAACACCTTTCGTTGATAAGGTATAGTATTGTCCCGGTTGCATGTCTGAAATAACGGGACTCCGTGACCAACGAAGTCAAGTGTTAATGTGTGGAGGGGTTCCTTATTTGGATTTCTCTTTACGAGACACTCCACACATGACTCTTAATGGCGTCGGGCGTGGAGAACTGTTATGGGATGCAAGGATGTGGGTTAGTCTAATTGTGTGGATGAACCACTATAGACTACGAGCCCTGTGATGATGATAAGCTTATGGAAATATTGTGCTATGGAAAAGCACTAAAGTGATCCCCTCACCACAACTGGGTGGGTGAGGTTGGACTTAGAGGAATTGATTTGAGGATAATAGCCATGCCTTAATAAGAAGGCAAATTTGGAGGAAATTTGTGATCGGTGTGATGTATATAGTGTTCCTCCAAAGAGTAGGAAATTTGATTAGTTAGGTTTCCTTCTATATGGGCGGAAGGATAAGATAGTAGGAATGCGTTTGTAGGTTAGTTTAGTAAGATTTAGGACATCCCGCTGGTGTGCCTTAGGTCGTTATATCTCGCTAACCGACAACGCGAGGGAGTAGTGTAACGGGAGGGTTCCTTGTTTGGATTTCGCCTTGGCAAGACGTCCCACGCACGAAACTAAGCAAATGTCGGGAGTTGAGAGAGGCCTTGGGCACTAGGTATATATTTAGGATACTCATTTCGCCTAGGCAGGGTAACGCATAGATCGTAGCATTTTTAGGACGTAGGTTCGCTAGAGTTAGCGGCGCCGAGGTTAGGAGGATTGAAATTTCACGGGTTGGAAAGACCCATAGATGAGTATTACATCGAGGAAAGGAGATCCCTATTGGGAGAGAGTGTAACGTGTCAGATGTTCGCTATGGTTGTGCAGATGTGCACAAGTTGGAAAGGTGTATGGGCACCTTGGTAAGATAGTTTTATGTACCGCTTGAATTAGGATGGGCGTAGTATGTAAGGTTGAAATTCATGCCATGAGGCATTTTAGAGGATGGGTATTAAGTGATGTATTATAGTCACTTTACGATTGCGATAGCCGCATAGTGTAAGATTTGGGAACCATCAGGGTCAATATTTTTCCCTTGAAGTTTTAGGATTTGTAGTGATCCCAGTTAGATGGAGTAGGTTGTATCCGAATTTCGAGGAAGAAATTCCGTTCTAAGGGGGGGAGTATGTAATAACCCTCCCTTTTGGAGAGGATTAAATTCCATAATTAAGTATAATTTGGAATTTGGAGAATTTCTCGAATAGTAATTTTTGGGATTTTCGAGGATTTAATGATTTTTGAAGGGTGTTATAAATTATTTTGGGATGGTATAGGTCAAAGTAATTTAATTATATGTCGCCGTGGAGTATAGCGACAAAAGAGGTAAGATTTTGAGTAGAAGACCGCACTTAATTATTTTGGGTTAGAATAGTGATTTACAGTCAAGTACCTCGGATGAAAATTTAGACTACGACATGAGTCTCGGAATGTCCGAGATAGTCGGAAAAGAGTGTCCGATTGTCGAAATTGAGTTCCGGATAATTTTGGAGTCAAATAGGTTCGTAATTGGGTAAACGAGTCGTTTTTGGGTTTTAAAGGGGTTAAACCCTTTTCTCCTTATAAAAGGAGGGAGAGGGGGAGAAAATAGAAGAGAAAGATAAAGAAGAGAGGGAAGAGAGAGAGAGGGAAGAAAATAGGAAAAAGGGGGAGATTCCGGCCAGCCTCTGCGGGATTCGGCTCGAGGACGTCAGATTTTATCCAAGAGGCAAGTGTTTACTTGCTTTATTTATTTTTAAGCATAAATATCTCATATCAGTGTTGGTATAACAAACCCTAACGATTTTGGGTTGGGTATTCGTGGATAAAATGAGTTTTTCGGAGTTAAAACGAATAAACCCCTAAAAATGGTAAATTGGAGAAATTTGGAAATTAACCAAAAATATTGGGTGATTCCGGGTTCTAGGATGTTTAGGACCCGTATTACAGGTGTATTTATAGTTGGTTGAAGTTGTAGGCCATTTGGTGAAGTGATGGAATCTTGGGGGAAGCTTCCATGGCCGAAACAGCTTCTCGGAGAAGAAGCTGCCCGACTTGATCGATCGATCGATCATGGGGGCTCCATCGATCGAGCCATCGATCGATCGAAGGCCATGGGTCGATCGATCGACCCCTGTTGAAAGTTGATAATTTTTCTAGGATGATTTGGATGGGATAGATTCCATTTCATCTTTCTTTGAGGTTAATTAGGTGATAACCTAACGGGCCTTTTAGGACTTTATGGTTCATAAATTAAGGCAATTTAGGAGGGTAAAGTAAGGGTTTTTAGTATATAACCCATAACCTATATTTTTGAGGAAAATAGAATATTGGCATAAATTGATGGATTAGGGTTCCTAAATTATATTAGGGACTTCTAAATGATTAATTGGACTAGGTGTAGTCTTGGGCGTTCAAGAAAATGAAATCCTTAACTCGTTGAATTTAAGGTTGTTCGGGTGAGATAAATCCCGAGGGTATTTCTCGTAGGTATACATGCCTATATAATTATGCTTATGGAAAGCATAATTATATCGATTACTGTTAAGTGTATCCTAGGAGATAATTAGGATAATTTGGGAGTATAGATATTTGTTGATTACACTTAGAGTGAAGGGTATCATTGGAGATATCCAATAAATCCTTAGATGGGATTGAGGTATATAGTGATTTTTAAATCAAGAAATATTTGGGTCTAGTATCATGCTTATATGAATGCATGATTATGATTACTGGAAGGAATCTTTGGGATTATTGTTCATCGCTAAATGCTATAGGCCACTATGGCCGTTTATATATATTCTAGGAAGAATATATAGGATATGTATATACTGTGTGATTTAGGTATATAAATGTTATGATGGAAATGATTTTGAAAATATAAAAATGAATATTTTCAAAATGGCAAATAAATGATTTTCATAATTGATCAAATATGTATTACACACCTCTCTAAATCGCTATCATAATGGAAGTTGTGTTCGTATGGTGAAGCCCCCTAGGTAATGAATGCAAGGTGGATATAGTCCTATAGGCCATGTGAGCGTTTGTTGATATATATTTTCTGCGCTGGTTAGAAGATTCCGGGTGTGGTCTTAACTATCCCGCGGGCACATGGCAGCTTCCCGACGGCTTGCGATGTAGGATCCCAGGTCGTCTTTATGATAGGCCCTAGAAGATGATAGCTATTTAGGGGCGCGCACAGTGGAGAAATCCGGATGGGCGGTCTTAGAACGCGTTATATTAAAGCAATTCATGATAATGGATTGGCTTTAATTACATTTCCTGGATATAGGAAGGGAAATGGGTTATATGGATTGGGTTCGGTAACACTTCCCGGATGGAAGAAGGGATGTGGAAGCATATGATATGATCAAAGCATTTTTATGATAATGAAAATGGCTTTGAATACATTTCCTGAATATAAAAAGGGAAATGGGATATTTTGAAATCGAAAAGCATTTTTATGAAAATAAAATTGGCTTTTAAAACTATATGATTTGTTAAAGCAATTCATGATAATGAATTGGCTTTTATATTTACATTTCCTGAGAATAAAAACGAAAATGCAAAGTTTTGAGAAAAATGAAAGTATTGATAAATACTTTGTATATGGATTCTCATTCCGGGAGATAGATCCGGATGGTTATGGTAAAATATGTATATGTATATATGGATGAATCAAGTACCGAGGGTCTAATGGACCCCGACGATCGACCTTACCGCATAGTAGTGTATCGGGGGGGTTCCTTGATTGGATTTCGCTTTGCAAGACACCCCACGCACGAATATGGCATTGTGTTGAGACTGGGGAGAAGTTTAATCCTTAGTGCTCTAATATTATAAATGTTTATGGTATATATATATTTATATATATCTTTCTGTACTGAGGGACTGGCGGATCTTGACGATCGACCGTGCCGCGTAGTAGTGTATCGGGGAGGTTCCTTGTTTGGATTTCTCCTTGAGAGACACCCCACGCACGAACATGGCATAGCATTGAGACTGGGGTGAAGTTTATCCCTTAGTACATTGCTTGGACTATCTAGGATTGATAGTGGGTTAGTGATAGACTAGTTTAGCAAGATAGCTTGACTAGGATGTCTAGAGGGATGCGCTAGGAGTGCACTGTTAGTGGAGAGGTGAGGGGTATCTCATGGGAGTGCGATACCAATTTAAATATGAGATAAAACTATTTTTATAAAATAAAGCATTTATGCACTTGCAAAATATTTTCAAAACTTGGGCTCTGACCCGTTTATCTACTTTTCCTTTCTTCCTATATTATATATATATATATATATATATATAGGTGTCCACACACAGGGATGCCTGGATGGAAATTCTTTCGAGTCAGACGTCAGCTGCAGCAGCTGTGGATGCGTGCAGGTTTTTGATAGCCGCTTCCATCTTTGTACTCTAGATAGGAGGTATTGTATAAACATTCGAGCCAATGGATCAATTGTATTTATTTATTCTTTCAGTACAACATACGATATGGTTGTATATTTTGACCGAGTGTTCGGTTATTTGATTTCATTTCAGTTTCATTTCCGCAAAACCGTGTGGATGTTTTATTTATTGTTGTTAAAAAGAGTAGTAAAGTTAAAATTTTGACACCGGCCTAATAGGTTATTAGTAATTAAATGGATTTTCGACAGTGATGCTAAGAATGATCCATATGAGACTCCTGTTTTAATTTAATATTGTAGTGATCGCCCGGTATCTTATTAGGCGGGGTGTCACATCTGATATCAAAGTAGTATATACCACCAATAAAGGCCATCATTGGGCTGTTGTTGCCACACGTCGCAACATATATCAACACTAACTACGGGATGTGCAATCGCTTCCATAATAGAAGGCCGACAAATGTTTCATGTGCATTAAAGATGTGCAATTGCTACCATAACAGAAGGCCAAAAAATTATCAGGGTTTATTGTTCATTATTACTTACAGTATTTTTCGAATCATAATATATAATATCATTGTTCATGTGGAAGTTATGGATATATCTTACTTCAATTCATGATTCTATTCGAAACCTTGTGTTTTCCATTAATTCAAAATGTCATTGTTGAGTTAATATTGATCAAGATTAAAACGTGTAATAGAAAATTGTAATAAAATCGTGATCAGTAGACCATCACTAAACTTGTTTGTAGTGCCTTAAGTTAAAACTGTAATATAAGATAAGCTCACATTAAAAGTCATCATAATCTAATTTTTTATATATATATGTTACGATGAGATCTTTATATCTACATGTTACGATGATCAAGCATTATAATCTAATTTTTTATAGTCAGTAAATGTTTTGAAGTTGTCAACAACTATACACCATTAAAAGGCATTTACTTGGAGAAATTTAGGTAGGACCTCTAATTTTCTTCCTTACGTACCCATATTTACATAATACTCCGTATGTATTGGTTATAAGCTCATGGTTCTAGATCAATCATCATTCAACTAGAACATAGAAAATAAATAAAAAAGGAGTAAGCATAGAGATTCAGAGAGACATACCTATGGAAATAGTACTTTATGTGCTAACTATGTTAAACCAATGAAAAAAAGTTCCCTAGCAGAACCTCAAAAAAAGTGGTCCAAAACCTTCACAAAATCAACACACAAGTTTAAATTTCAATATAACCAATATCATAATGAACATATTTGCAATGACATTAATATACAATCATGGTCCGAGTTTCACATTCTAAAAGTCATGTACATAAAAGGTGGGTCAATGCGCAAAATTTTTTTATTAAATCATTGAATCGGACACAAACTCTCAATATTATTTCAAAGATAAATTATGTCATGGAACCTTCATAATTTTTAGTTCATGGTTATCATTTAAAAAAACCACTATTGGATTGAAGTTATAAAAGTATTCCAAACAAAAAGAAAGCAAACTTAATAACTCAATATATAGGGCATACGATGATGATGGGTTAAACACTCAACATTGATAAACACATACCTGTCCAAAAGGTTGCATCTCTGCGATAACCCATATGGTATGCTCACTTTCAACCTATGAGATGGCAAGTGAAATACTTTTCCAACAAACTAAGCCAACAGTTGATTTCCAAATTTGAAAACAACAAAGATCATATAAGGACATCCAAATGCAAACCGTATATAGCAAAATTACAATCTAAATAATAGACATGCGCAGGAAATAGTTATCTTCTTCGTTCCTCTAAATAATAGACATGAGCATGACATCATGTCTATTATTTACGTGATCCATAATCCCTCAAACTTTCATGATATATAATCCCTAAAAAAATCAGTATTTACTTTCAGCCTTCACAACTTGTCTTCCACTTCGAAAATATCCTAAAAATACTTACCATTGTCAATACATTTTGGGTCTTACCCCTGGGCATCCAATTGTAGAAAACATCCTAAAAATACTCACCATGTTAAAAATCTTAAAAATACTCACCAAATTTGTACAAAACATCCTAAAATGAAGTACAAACTGTTAAAAATGAAGATTTGCAGTATAAACACAATACTAAACTATTAAGAGATCAGTGATAAAAACTAATGTATTGTGTTAAACTATTTTTCATTGTGCGTCAATTCGAATTGTATTTTTATTAGATTCATCTCGAATAACAAGGCCAAGGCTCCTATGTCTCATAAATTCACCCTATGATGCCTAACAATTAGTATCAATCACCAAAAAACATAGATAGAAAAACAAATTGAGTTCACACAAATGTATCCTTACATCTTTCAACATGTTAGAATACTATTTCCAGACTTTAGTTACCTGCACAAACATACTTAAGATAACATAGATAAATAAACCAAATTTACACACTGAACATTTATAGAAGAAAAAATTGAGTTTGAAACTTAAAAAATATAGAAGAACCCACAAAACCCAACCTCTTAATAGAAACCTGAATCTGCAATTAAATAGCGAATAGAGTTTGTAAAAAACATAAATAAGTAAATAAGCAAGAATACCAAAATGTGCACACTAAACTTCAATAGAAGAATAAATTGAGTTTGAAACCATAAAAACATAGAAGAACCCACGAAACCCAACCTCTTAATACAAACCTGAGTTTATAATTAAATAGAAAACTGAGTTTGTAAAAAATGTAATGCATAAGTAATTAAGCAAAATACCCGAGTTTGCCAAGTAAAACCTTTTAAATGTACGAAACCCCATCTTAGCCAACCTGGGAATACCTGAGAGTGTAATGAATAAATTCAAATATCAGAACTAAGAAATCAAATATTAGAGAATTTAAATAAGTAAATAAGATATGAGTTTGTAATGAATAAAAGAATACCTGAGCTAAGAAACCCAAAACTGATTTACATCGCTAGAGAGTGTTTTGAAATTCAACCAACACAAACTAAAATCCAAAATATCAAACCAAAAAACTAAATATGATATTATATCTACATAAGAATCATATGCATAAATGTTGAAAGTCATGTTAATCACATGATTCTCATCCAAATATTAGGGTTTATAAAACTTTAATTTGAACAAAAAAAAACAACAAAATCTCAATTGAACAAAGAGAGGGAACGTTTACTTGATGAATCTGCAAAAAAATGTGAACCAAGCATGAACCGAACATTAACCTATGATTTAATCAACAACAAAAAATTGAGAACCTATAATGGAGATGGATATTGCAATGGAGATGGAAATCGTACCTGGAAGATGGAGTTGAAGAACAGAAAACCTCAGATGTCAGGTCGTACTTGCTGCTAATTCGAGGAGAGAAAAATGAAGAAATGCAAAATGGAGAGAGAGAAAGACGGGTCAAAAAGGGAACTCGTGTACTTGCGTGTACTTTCTAGCATAGAAAAAAAAGAACTTACGTATTTAACCCTTTTTTTAAATCAAAGTAAGAAAGAACGTAAATTGGTATGGACGAAAAAGGGGGGGAATGAAAAAAATAGAGGGTTACAATGGAAAATGCAATAAAATAATCTCAACCATTGGATCGTTGCCTTGTTGGTTCAATCATAACCTCTAATTAAGGTATCATCTTATTGAATAGTGTCAAAACTTTTACTCCTTATTATACAGATATGTAAATGTAGAATACTTGGATTTAAACTAAACAATGGGTGTATGTGTTTTAGAAGATCGTTTATTGAAAAAATTGAAACACAAAAACTTGAACTTTTGTTGGTAGAATTTTTGCTCTCAAAGGCTTTGGAAATCTTACAAGTTACTTCAAAAAAGTTGGTTCCAGCATATATTAAATCTGGCAAACATTAGAGGGGAAAAGAAGTGGGAAAAGTGGGAAAAATAGGTAATAAAATGTTCCCGCCAAATCTCGTTCGAATGACTTTTCGTTTGAACGACCTTTCTAACGATAAGTCAGTAGAAAAAAGTTGATCTCCTTAGAAGTTTTCATTCGAACGACTTGTCAGAAAATATAATTCTTCATTTTCAGCCCAAAACTTTTATGTAAAGAACTAAAATAAGATTGTCTGAGTAAAATAAAGTCATTAAAACTATTTAAAAAATTTAATAAAATACACCCAATTAAAATATCCAAGGTTCTAAATTTGCGTAATTGCATTCATACCTTTTGGTGATGTTGATAATGCATAAAACGGCAAATCATGTTCACATGAAATGATGGCCGCTACATCTTCAACTTTACACACCATAGGCTTCAAGAATACTCATGAATACTATCCTACGACTCAAAGGTTTTTGTCTGGAATTCAGCCAACACTACATAAGACTCAATTCGAAATTTGTGTCCTTATAAAACTACAGTAAGACTCAATTGGAAATTTGGTCCTTACAAATCTCCCCCTTTGACTATTCCAGGACAAAACCAATAGTCAAATGCCTAATCCTAGCCACCAAGTAGTATAATGCCTAAATCCCATCCCATAAAACCCAAAAATAAAATTACATCAACAGTACAGGATAAGACTCTTCAAGAATGGGCCGACAAGCATGAAACTGTCTCGAATGTCTGAATGTGATGTAGACTTCAAATCTCGAATATCTTTAGGCATACCTACACACATGAAACAAACATATACCAAGTGAAGTATGGAGGAAAAAATTATATAAATCAATATGAAATATCAAATCCAACTCATTTATTATGTGAGTAAACATGATACCAATATGTAAACATGATATAAACATGATACTAGTATGTGACACAAACCTCCCAAAACTCCCTCTACATCAGAGACATCTCTCCCCCTTTTGGCTTGAATAGATAATCTGGTGAAAAGATAAACAAATCTAACATCTGATATACCAATTTGTTTACATTAACTCATATTATGTTGGATAAACATGCAAGAACCAGCTAAAAAATGATCAAGTAATGTCAAATCAGTAGCTAGCAAACAATGAATCACACAAAAGAAGCAATCAATTAAATCATGTGTCATTAAATGTATCAATGCAGAAAAATATTAAATCGCTAAAAGAAGACTGCATAAATGGAAACCCAGTACCCAAATATGAATCAATATGCAACAGGGTACTGAAACAAAATAATTCAACCGACAAAGGTCAAAGCTGGTCATGGAGCTGTAGTTCGATATCTGGTCATATGAATCAATTAAATAATGTTGTTTGAACGAGAAGAGACATTGCTCGAATGAAGATAGATGTCCATAGAATGACATGATCAAACATTCACTGATTCCCCCGAATATTAAATAATGTTTCCCCATGGAAAATTTTCTTAAAAAAATTGATTGTGAGAGGCACAAAACTGTAAAACAGTAGAAAAAAAGTAGAAAAACTAAGAAATTAAAAAACCAAATATGAGTAACATGCTAACATAGTATCCATGTGCCTAAACATGAACACATAATGAATGCATGTGAACTACAACAAATGAATCACAATTTCAACACATCGAAACGATCAAGAAGCTCTAATCAATAGCAATTTATCATCAAATTTTTTTTATAGCCATATCTCTAAATTTAAGTATGAGCTTAATGAACTAAAAAAACGTCATGCACACGAATATAGGATTTTGACGATTCTACAAACTATCATGACACAAATTTTCAACGTTAGGATTCTTTGTGCAAACCCGTTTAAAATTTTTAATCCATCCAAACTCCCTTAAATATATATCATATTTTCTTTTGAATGAACTAAATGAATATGGCCCATTTTTGGCATATGATTATTTTTATTGCCTTATGATTTTTTTGAGCCTTTTTTAAATGGTGGCTTTCACGACGAGTCAATTTTACACTCTCACAGCCCTTTCCCGTGAACACTTATCAATTTTTGAATTTAATACTCACGGTAAATGATTACTACATGCACACATCTCCTTGAGTACACTTACGCATAGATGACAAAATTGAAATAAGAACGTCTCACCAAACTCAAATATGCAAGAGTATTCAAACATCCATATAAACTGGTGCATGTGTGTAATCATGGCATATACACAAAGTTGAATCAAAATGAATATCAACTTCGAAACGGCCCAATAAAACAATGGTTAAAATCATTATAAGCATCGGAAATAATGACCAAATGTCCTAGTCACATGGATAATGGAAGGAAGGCGGTCCGAGCACACCAATATTCCACATCAAACATGATAACTCGCGATACAAAGACAGAAATGAAAATATTTTTGGCTTCTTCAAAATATTTTTTATTCAAATAAAAGCAAATTACTTTTGTGTTTTTCTCAAAATTTTTAAAAATAACAAAAATCTTTTTGTATTTTTCAATAATTTTATCAAAAACAAAATCTTTTTGTATTTTTCAAATAAGAAGCAATAAATGAAAAATATAATACAAAGTGAAAAAACATTGCAACATACTTAACTTTTTTATTTAGCATGGGGAAGAATCAAATGCAACCAAATGAGAACCATCAAGTTTTATTCGGGGCAACATTATTTCTGAACTTCCTAAACTGTCGAGGATCATTCGTAAGGTCATAGAAAAACTTTCTAAGGTGACATTTCCTACCAAAAAGCGTGCAAGTGTAGCGATGGTATGGAAAGTGACCTACATGTGGACCTTTTCTAACATTCCTATGTCGCTTTCTCACACGTGCGGGGGGAATGGGAACAACACGATCATCAAAGATAATACCACCCCTATCTCTCTTAATTTGGACGGTGCCTAGCATCCTATCCAACTTCTCACTTCCAGCTCCAAGTCAAACTTAACTCTAGACGAGGCTCTCAAACTGTCCTCCAACTCTGTAGTCCTAGACTCAAGTAGACGCCTAGACTCCTCAAACTCTAGAAACCCCTTTTTCAAGGCCTCCACCAAACATTTAAGGGTGTGTCACTCTTTCTCGACGTACTCTAGATTCTCCCTAACCTTCTTCTCCTGTGCCCTAATATCCACAATTAACGCATCAATATTTTCTACAGCACGCTATTTCAACTTAGCTTGTAATTTTGAGTTTGACTTTTTCACCTTTACTGTCTCTTCAAATAACTCTCTAAATGAAACTTGCAACTCTCCTACGTAGATCTCCTTATCCTCGCTCTCATCAACCTCACCCTCTCGAAAAGTACTCTCAACAGCCTCGAAAGTGTCATCCACATGAGTATCCTCGGGGGAAGATATATCATCGCCGCTCACATGACATGCCATAAACACAACAAAGTTTCACTCAATGGGGGAATCCTCTCCCTCTTTCGGTTTATTATCACTTATGGTGGAGTTGTATGCTATTGGATTATTTCCCTCTTTATTGAGTCTAATGGAACACTCAGCTACTTTGTGACTATACCCCTCACATCCGAAACACCTATCAGACTCATGTCCCTTAGGTTTCTCACTCTTATCATTAGGGGTGGAGTCTCCCTTGTTCTTGAATTTCTCAAACTTTTTTTCATCATTCGAGTGCTTTTGGATTTAAAGAAAATTCTTGAGCTTTCTTGCCAACAAGACGACATCCTCAAAGTCGAAATCAGAATCGTCATTCGAAACTTTAGTTCCTCCTTCGGGGCTTTCAAAGAAATGCCGTTTTCTTTCTTTGGCACTTGCTTGGAGGTAAACATGTCAAGTTCATAGGTTTGAAGGTCTCCTATGATCTCTTCTAGTTCGACGAGTTAAGCATACCAAGGGAATTGGTAACATTCACTTTCGCATCAAACCTACTCGTTAACGATCACAAAATTTTCTTAATTACTCGATTATCAGGAATTTTCTTACCTAGGTTAAATGCCGCATTAAAAATCATTCATAACCTAGTGTAAAACTCATTAAATGTCTCACTCTCTAACATCTTAGTCGTCTCAAATTGTGTAGTGAGATTTTGTAACTTAGACGCCCTAACTGTGCTCGTGCCCTCGTGTGTGAGTGACAGTTTATCCCAAGCTTCTTTCGAAGATTCACAAGTCATGATACGATTATACTCTTCAAGTTTGACATGTGAGGAAATAATGTACAGACCTTTAGAGTTATACTTTGCAAGCCTATGTTTTATCTCAGTCCATGACTCAACAGGTTTCAAACTAGTGACCTCACCATCTCATGTGATAGGTGGTGTCGAACCTTTTTCAACCACTAACCAAAAACGCTCATCAATAGATTTTAAAGAACTTCTCATTCGCACTTTCTAATAAGCATAATTAGTTCCATCAAAAATAGGACTGTGAAAATTATTAGAACGACCAAAATTAATCCTTACAAAAAAATAGGGATCAAAAATAATAAAAATATATTTCTAGATATGATACAAATTTGTAGGTCCCCAAAAATAAAATAAAAAATTTTTTACTTGAGAGAAATTAAGTTAAGTATGAATGCAAATCGACTATCTCTTTTTAAAAAAACTCTTTTCAATTTTATCAAACCATGTTGTGACGAAAATTAACTTAACCACATTTTAACTTCTTTAACCATAAGAATGAAACTAGTGATTAAAGCAATTAGAATAAAGTAAAGCAATAATCACAACGTCGATGTACAAGGAAAAGCCCAATCAGGAAAAAACCTCGGACAACGCAGGCCTGACAATCACTATGACAATGGTTTTACAAAGTTATACGGTAGTCTTATACAATGACTCAATCCACCCACGAGACTTGACACTCCTCTGACCTTCTACCAATCTTTACAGTGCCCACGTAGAGCAACCTTCTTCTATGATGCTCTTCGACAACACATGCCTCCACAAGTGTCTCGGTGCCCACTGATATGGCCTCTGTCATCTACAATGCTGAAAATCAAAGTAACCTTCTTCATTTATCCATTGCAAATCCAGCAATGTTCAAGTGTTGAACAAACCCAACTTCGTGCAACAAAGATCACATAAACATATGGTAATGATAACTCGGATCTTTGTAAACTGTAAGGATGTGTTTAAGCTTTTAACCATTAGAAAACAATTACCCAATCATGAAAAATTTCAAAACTAATTTCGTTCTACACACCCTTTGAGGAAATTAGAACACACCTTTATTTCTACTTAATTCAAGGTTGTGGCAGTCTCTCATTCGAGCGAGACACTATGTCGTTCAAATGACATCAGGTCTCGTTCGAACGGCATCAGGTGTCATTTGAATGACGTGGCAATTAGTGTCTGATAATAATCCAACTTTGAAAATATAGTTTTACTAAAAAACAAATCTTATCCAACTCTAATCCGTCCTCATCTGATTAAAACGAAGTGCAAACACAATAAAACATTTTAAAAATATTTTCTTAAAAATAACATCCTTATTTTTGTAAAATCATGAGTTTCACTAACATATTGCATTCATAACTATGTGATCTCGGAATGTAATAAAACTTTGAAGATGAGAAATTCATACCAATTAAACTTCGGCATGATTAATTCCTTGTAGCTTTGCAACAATGTCTTCAATTAATCTTTGACAAGTCAAAGTCTCATAGTGATAGGATAATAAAAATCTACTTCTGACTCAAACGTGTTTTGTTCCAAGAATAAGTCAAAACTACATTAAGACTCAATTGGAAATTTGGTCCTTACAATATATAAAAAGAGATGTAAAAATATTTATTTAAAATTTTAAATTGAGAGATTTGTGAATTAATTAACCATTGTGGAAAATAGAGAATTAAATTAATGTGCAACTTTAATTAAAATTGATAAATGGATCTAACATCCTAGTTTTCTCCCTTATTTTATATCCGCATTTTTAATCGTATATTTAATTTATTCTTATTTACTTCAAAACCCATTAACATCTATACACTCATTTGTCCAGTTGGACAGTAAATATTTAACAAGAATAAAAAAAAAAATCTTGGGGTTCGACCCGTACTTACAACTGCTATATTTCAATATCTCATGCACTTACTGTAATTTTATCATTTGAAATTCGATAAACATATATAGTCTCTTTTCAATTGGTCCCACTTTGGTTACGGTCTTCAAAATTCTAGGAACTCTTTCCTTTAGATAGACATAACATTCTTGTTGTATGGGAAGGTAAGTATCACCACCCGAGCACATGTAGTAAAGAACGACTTACTCAATAACAATTACCAAACATTTCACTTAAAGTTTCTACCAAGGCAAAATTGTCATTTTATATTGTAACTAATAACAAGAAAGTCCTAATTTTCTTTTGTTTCATTATCACCCAATGTAGAAGGATAAAGATAACATAACTCCTCCTTTTATTTTTTATGATATGGTAACCCTAAAGAGTTATTCATAAAACAATCTCCTAATATAGTTACAGATGGTGATTGGAGACCATTCCCCTTAAAGCATAAGCTAAGAAATTAGTAAAGGTGGCATTCCCTATTGTGCTAACCTCCTGATTAATTTTGACCTCATGCATGGGACGTCTCATAAAGGAAATTAAAAAAATTAACCCTCCTGATACACTTCGGTCTATCCAAATCGATCATTTATAATAATGCCGCAAAACCTCCAAAACGGTTATTGTTGTTGGGAATACAAACTCCAAGAAGTAAAGATATAAACTAATCAAAGAACTCAATACGAAAAAAAGATAGACGAACGCACTCATGATCCCTAGGACACTACAATCTGGAATGTTGTAATAAAAACCATGACAAAGCATAAATTCCATATAAATACTAATCAAGTCCAATATACAAATTACAAGAATAAAAAATATATGGCAAGACTATCGGCATGACGGTAAACTAAAACTAAATAACTAATAGAAGTGAGATAATAAAAATTGAATAACATAAATTGTTTTTGATATAAATCAATAAATGGAACAAATAAACCAACAATGGAATAACACTATATCTCAACTAGTGATAATCATCTCTGATCCAAGCACCCAATATGCAACAATATAACGAAATGAATACAAGTGACATATGAACTTCACTGTGAAGATTTTACATCCTAAGAAGTGATACATAATGTCACCATAGATGTTCATCCAATGATCAACCCAAGTCTAAGGCTAAAACATAGCCTAAGACCTAAAAATTAAGAATATTAATTGGGTTAACAACAATGGTATTTGGTGAAATATTATAACCTAATTTAGGCCACCATCTTCCTACGCATCTTCTGCTCTTTTTGAGTATATTTTTAGTTATTAATTACCAAACTCAATAATCTAATATATCATATAGCTCTACTCGAAACCCCATTGGTGACCCATGCGATCGAAGATTAAATCACCATTCTTTAATCCTTATCTTTTTCGTTATTATATTAAACTTTTTTCATTATTTATTATTCCATTATAATGGAATTCTCATAGCTAATAATATCTTGTTAATTAACCATTTGTAGTTAACGAATTAAGAACCCATATCTTTAAACTATAGGAATAGGATATATCATGTTATAATAATGATATACGTTTCTGATGTGTTTTAAATGCACGAATTCGGAGTTATAAGAGTATATGTGTACATATCCCTATAAGAAACGATATACATCACTAGTATATCACAAGAACTAATACATTTATCACTAGTATCACAACACATAATTACATATAGTGGGAGAAAGACAATAGCTCAATCAAACATCCACACATACGTACATCCCCCTGCATGTACAAGAAAATGAGATACACTCATGCAAGCAAATAATGAAGCCGTGTCCTTATTGCCTTCAGGAATCTCTCACTCTTACTAGGTATAGTCATAGGGTTCTTCACACCGAAAACCTCATCACTCAAATAAGGTAAATCAAAAAAAAATTCCCACAATTCATATACGTAACCACACCTTAGACTATACAATGACAACAAAAAAAATAACTACACTCTAGATGGCCAAATGTCTTTATTTAAAAGATCCATATATTTATGTGTCGAATCGATTTTCCACTTTTCCAAATCGATTCATGTATGGGCAGAACTAAAGGTTCTCGAAATTCATAAAAATGGCAGCCCAACTCAAAATCCAATCAACCTACAAAACATTAAACTCATTACAAACCCTCCTCCTTCATAAAATATTGGTATATTATCCCCCAAACACAAAATCTAAACATTTTCATCAAAAAACATAAGAATAAAATGGCTAATTTCTGACTTTCTCTAAATAACCCTAGTTTTGTAAATTTCAACCAAGTTCTTCGATTTTAATCCAATTCAATATATTTACAAGGGTGTTTATATAATTTTCATTATTAAACATAATACTATGAATATTATAATGATCATAACCTCAAATCATTTTAATTTCATCTCTATGCCAATAATAGGCTTAATAGAAATTTAACTTAAAATTTATATTTTGTTAATTAAACAAAACCTATTATTATTAGTTTCAATTTCAATGAATGGGAACATAATTGAACAAATCCAATTACAATCCATCACTTAGTAGAACTTGACTCTTGGTGGATTAACAAATCATGCTATAAAATCTTTAAGTATCTTCTCTCCTCTCGGGGCTCCTTCTCTCTAGCCCTCGATTGACTCCCCATCATATTAAATGAGTTTAATGAAACCCTAATTGTACGGAAATAATTTTAAAAATGTCCATGGTAGAATCTAGGAAGTTTTTTGTTTGACCTAGATCACATTATGTATGTTTGATACTGCTACATTCGTCTTGTCAACACGATCATCCACGACGGCCTTAATCGAATCCATACAACCATCATCTTCACACATGCATAATGCTATATGCGACGTTCTTCTCAACTATTCCCACTACTCCGCTTCTCATAATTGGTAAAATGGTTTATTGGAGTTGTTTATATTTGCATAAATATTTTGGGATTTTTTAGAAAATATTTTTTGAAGTCTGATTTGTTTTTAACAAATAGCAAAAAAAATTCTAAGCGTAGAAGCGGAGTTGCCTTGGTCGACGAGCCAGTGAGATCTCATTCGAATGACATCTCTTTGTCGTTCAAGCGACATGAGGATGTCGCGCAAACTCGTTAGAACGACGTCGTCGCCTTGATTTTTGTATAAATATCTAGGTTCATTCTACACATTTTCTAAGTCTTTTTTGCACACGATTTCTGTGTTTTATAGCCCAGAAAACTATCTTCATGTTTTAAGGTTTCATACCTTCTTTATTCACATAACCACTCCCATCTATGTATGTGAATCGTTAAACCATTGAGAGGATCATTTTCACTCATCTGGAGTAACTTGTGGAGAAGCCATCTCTTCTTCATTGTTGGACATCTGGAAGGAAAATTCCCGCTGACGACATCGAAACTGACACCTGAAGGTATTTCATATGTCACTCTTATTTTAGTATATTCCGTGTAAACCGTTCTTTTACAAATTATAGTGAAAATAAAAGGTTTTGCCCCTTTGGGGGACTTTTCCTCATTTGTGTGTTTTTCTATTATTGAATGTTCTCGCATGATCATATTATCTTCAATCACACCTAGATGCATGTTTTAGGATTTAATTGGAAAAATTGAGTTTAATTAAATAATTTCTTTGTTTGAACGAAAGCGCACTCTTCACTAATGCTCCCTCTTGGACTTTTAATCCTAAAATAGGGCTTCGGCCCTATATATAATACATGTGAATTATCCCAAAAGAACCTCAAAGTGACTGAAAACACTCCATAGGCTATACACTAACCCAAGAGAAATGAAACCCAGTATTTTAATTTGTAACCTAATATTTTATGCATTCCAGATAGTAACCTAGATTTTAATAACACATATAATTAACTTATCAGACAAATTTCTAAACAACACAAATGACCAAACATATCAATTATTTATTAATTTTGCGCAACACGACATTATGAAAAACTACTTCACTATCGTTGAATGCTGACAGTGAGGGAATAATCAAAATAAGGAATCTGTTGACACCAAATCCCTGACCGTTCCGTAGTCTCCACTAATACCCAGTCAAATTGATGTAATTAATTAATTAATTAATTTTGATGTATGAAGTTCACATTAAAACACAAATCCAATATCCCATAAACATATAAATTGAGATACTGTGTGTCCCATCAAGGACGAACAATTAATTTAAACATTTGAATAATTCAAAAAATATACAGGTTGTTACATATACACCTGCAACCAAAGGCCTCCTTATCTTCCAAACATTCATGAGGTCCTCGCGATTGAAATGAGAAGTCTCCTTTTTTACTTTGACCCAGTTGAACAAAACAAAGTAATTTGAAGTAAACGTATCGCCAACCTATTGTTCTCCCCTTGGAAGGGCACAAAAATCCTCTGTATGGTTAACCACCTGCAGGAAGATGTGGACATTGACAATTTTTAGAAATGATTCATTGACACTAAAACCCCTTGTTGTAATTAGGGATATTAACAAAAAAAAACATTGGATTTTCTTGCCTTCAAATAAAATACGTCCTTCATTTTTTACAACGAATAGCAATATTTGACTTTTGGAATCACTATTTGGGTTCCATACAATTAATTTAGTCTATGGATGCCATTCAAGATCTTCCACATGTTTAGAGAACACTGAGCAGGAACCACATGGAAGTATTTTCAAAATTCTAAGAAGAGTTGGTTGGGGAGAAACATTAGACACCCCTGGTCACTGAGATTGTATAAATCTAATTTCCCCCTCCAACTTTAAAATAATTGAACGAAGTACTGGCACACTCTATTGTCATCCAATCAGAAATGAAGTACTTACCCTTGAATTCCACTAAAGTCCTGTCGTTTACACTATAAACCATTTTCCTCAAAGAAGGAAAAAGGATAGAAATGAGGAAAATTATATGATCATTGCAAGAAAATTTGAAGATGTGAAAAAGAAGGAAAATTATAACTGCAAAAAAAAATTCAGTAACATCCAATGCTTTGAATAGTTGAAGTGATGGCGCAAAATGGTGGTTAGAAACTTTTAAAATCTATATTTAAATTTTAAGGCACCCCATCATTTAAAATAGAATTCAAGTCCATAACTGATGATGGCGCTTCGATTTTAAATGGGATTTTTACGAATGTACCCCCAGCTAACTTGAGAACTTACAAGGGAACCCTTCAAGGGAATACATGGGAAATAGATAAAAACCTAGATCCAAGAAGTTTTTCCAAGAGTTGAAAACACCATGTCAAACTATGACCAACCACTTATGTTGACCATCTAGTTTCTCAACCTCTTCACCCCATTCAAGTTGCGAAGCTATGGTAAAATTATTGGAGAATTATACGAACAACCCAAATAACGTAGGTCGGAGAAATAATCACCAAATATGATTGGATAGAGGATCAAAACTCAAGATAGTAACGAATGAAAATTCCACCCGCGTGGATCTTGGGTGAAGATAAGTAATCAAAAGACGACTTTATCAATAAGTAACAGATCCTTACATGATACCATATCATAGTGTCACCATTAGCCCAAAAAAATGGGGCATGTATTTCTTGTTATTAGAATATGCATAATAAGAAATGAGATGCACCTCGTGGATGTAGTAAATTGTCAAACCATGAAAATACATGCGTTGTGTGCTCATGCGACTAGTTTCATTCTCTTTGGTTTTAATTATTTGGGATCCCTCATTGTGGGGTAATTCACTGGCATATATATAGACTAGCGTATGCCCTTACTAATGGCACGATGAAACTAAAAGTTTGGTCAATATTCATTCAAATATATATGACTACAAATGATAAATTTATTAAACATAAGTCGATTTTTCTTGTAATGATATTAAAATGTTCAACTCTCCCCATTATATAGATTAAAAACTCCAACAAACATGTTAACCATTAAATTACAAAAGACATAAAGCTTAGGAGTTTTCAAGAGTATCTGAAAAAACAATTATTTGATTCCATTATGAAACAAAAAGGACATAAACCTCAAACCAACATGTTTAACATCTGTCAATGGCATGATTCTAAATTTTCTCTTCCATAATAGTTTCCCCAACACATAAACATGGTGTACCTTGATCGAGTTAGTCACATTTTTTTTAAATTTAAAAAAAATTGCAACAACCTAAAATATTTTTTTTTTAAATCAATTGAGGAGTAATATTCAATGTCCACATCTAAGCACTCATATACCTAGAAACACTCTGGATATGTGTGAGTACATTTATTATGGATGATATAGGAAGTTTACTTATGAAATCAAAATTAAATTCAAATCCATTTATTATTTTACATTTCCTATAAACCATCCTGCATTTTACACCCAAAAGTTCTACAACTACTAAATCACCATGAAAGTGAATCTATTAAAGCAGATGCTACCCGTACCCGTGAGGCGGAGAAAAATACTTATACCATCCTTTCTGCAAATTCAAAAAAATATATCAATTTAAAACAAATAAGATATATAATAAAGGAAATGAATAGTACAAATAAAATACATAAAAAAATTTGCCCAACTAGAGGTAGATGACAAAGTCAAGATATATTAATTAATGTATGAAATAATTTACCAATACAATGGACCTTTTAAACAGGTTTACAAAGTTCATCCATTTCAAGTTACCTAGTAAAAAAGAAATATACAATTTACAAAAGTAACCCAAACAACCGATGTAAATACAATATGAAAAATAGTAATACAAAGAAGCAAAATAAAATATATCAATTAAATGCACATCTGTATGAAGGCATGCATTTCCTTGTGGGGGCAAAGATAATAAGAAATGAAAATTCTGTCATCTACTTGTGGTGTACATATAAATAGTCCAATTGTCGCTTCCGAAACAATATATGTGCTAATGAAAATATCACCTCATATACTTCTTTGATAAATAGATGACGGATTTTAAGACCTCATAAGATGAAACATAAATATGTTCCTTTTCTCCATCCTCGAATCTCTCCCATTTGATTCTTCTTTCTCGGTGGGGAGGAGGGAGGGAAGAGAAAAGGTCTCTCACCCTGCTTTCTATAAGAGCACTTCGACCGACGCCAGTGTGGCATGAATATAAAGAGATGGAGTCACCATCCTATTTTTCACAAAAAAGCAAAAAGAATATGGTGCCACCTCGAGAGAGTGGCATCAAAGAAAACTGATGCTTATGAAACCAATAGTTATAATGTTTGGGGGCTAAGTTACGGAATAGGAAGGTGTTAGGCACCCATCCTTCCCTTTCGGTCTCTCTTGGGTTTGTGTTACTATTTTCCTTAATTTCTCCGTGAAGTGCGTGTGCATGTATATATAAATGGAAATCAGAATCCCCAAACTCATATCATGGAAAAAATAGAATGAGGTCATCCAAATGAATGTTCCTGAAATAAGATCTAGAAAATACAATGTATGCGTTTATTCAAATATTGATCGTTATGATGAAATGATAATATATATTGGATAAAACGTCATTAAAGAATACAAATATAATATATATTAAAATAATGTATAGATGATAATGTGACAAATGCAAAAATGGAAAAATTAGAAAATTGAGAAATTGGACTCTACTCTCGAGTTTGTATGATACTCCTACGTAGCCTATAAGGTTTCAAATTCAACGTACTTCGCATGCGTCATCAGGGTGGGTTTTACCGATAGATTCGAATGGGAATTTATTATATGTCTGCGTGTAGATAATGTATTCTAGTTTTGAGAAATCTTGGTAGGTAATCCCATTGGAATTTATTGGTGTAACCCTCTTTTTCTTTGTTTTTCTTTTTTTATAGAAAATAAAATATGTGTAACATAACTAGATGTTAATGTCTAGGAACTAAAGTAAAATATAGATTAAGAATTTAAGTCACTAATGCAAAAATAAAGGACTTAAAGAGAGAGAATGATTTTTGGAACTTCTTTGGAGAATTAAGGTTTGATCTTGATCCTCGATGAACTCCCTTGAGTGTTGGGATCAATGTTTGATGAGTACGAATGAGATTTTGCTAAATTGGGTATGAAAGGGATACGAATGAATGATGAAAAGGAATTTCACATATGGAAACTTGGTTAATTGCAAGAGAATGTTGTTGAGATCACTAATATTGATGGATCTGAGGTGTGTTTTGGGAGTGAGGTCATGCCATCTATTTATAGGGTTAGGTGGCTACATATCTTCGTATACATAAACCTTCCAGTTGGCAAGTAACCATACGCACACTGCCGATAGGCAGGGAAATGGACCTGGTAATCGACAGTCTCGTACAGATTCTTTTGGAAAAATTGTTGTAGAATGCAATCCGTTGAACCAAATTGCACAAGGGTAACACTATTATAAAGGTAATTCAGAGACCTTCAAGTGTCCTTAGGACTCTCGTGAGTGCGGGAGATGAATTTTGGTCAAATGCGGCTCGAAAGCCCTCGTCGATTTTTTGGATGAGAGATCGTCGAACGAAAATGGATCATTCATCCAAATCATAAGTCAAAATTGAGCAAGGCGCAGACTGTTTGAAATTTAATGCGAGGTACTTCAATATTCTAAAGATGTTTGGAAAGTTTACTTTGGTCAACTAGGGCCTAGAAGTGCCCGGTGACCTCTCAGAGTAAAATGGGTCATTCGTCCGTACCGTAAAGTCGATTTGCGCATGAGGCAGATTATTGGAAAGAGTATTCAGTTACCTTCAAAGATTCATTCAGTCTATATCGAGTTGAAGAGCAGACCTTGGTCAAATGGAGCCCAGAAATGCTCAGTGGCCTTTGAATCAATTTTTAGGGGAAAATGAATAGTTTGTTCTAATGATTATGTCGTTTTGTGCACAGTGTGGACCTTGGGAAAGCGGTTTTAGTTCGTTTTGAAGATTCAAAGAGATTTATCTTTGACCCCAGGAGAGCCTGGTGGCCTCTAGTTCAATTTTTAGTGGAAAAGTAGTCCATTCGCTTCGAACCGTTATGTCTATTCACGCACGGGGTAGACCATTGGAAAGGGGATTTATAGATCTTCAAAGATTCAATGACATAGGGCCCGAGAGCACCGGATAGCCTCTAGATTGCTATTCGGAGTATGACATAGGGCTTGTAATGGAATAGGGAGGTCCTAGGACGTAATAAGAGACTTAGGGAGTCCTAGAATGTGGTGTCTATAGAGCCCCTCGATGGGTGAGCTTGGAACAAGTGAAATCCATCGAATATACACTGCATGATGTTTTGGAAAGAGGTTGATTTTGCGAATGTTAGGGATGAGGATGAATAATTCAGAGGGTGGGAAGCTATTCTGAGGACCTTAGGAAATGCTGGGGATGGTCGATTCTACAAGCTGAGGTCAATTTGGAGTACCTAGATTAGGGAGCAACCAATTATGAGTGATTAAGATTCAAGAAACCAATTCGGCGAATCGAACCTAATTCTGAAGGCTAAAGTGGGAATGCTGAGGGTCAAAGTCGATTCTGAGGGCTTAAGTGTGAGCAACCAATTCTTCGGGTCAAAGCCAATTCTAACGGATTAAGTATAGGTGACCAATTCTACGAGCCGAGGTCAATTCTGAGGACCTTAAGTGGGTATGACCCATTCTGAGGTTCGAAGCCAATCCCGAGGGCTTAAGATGGGAGGGATTAATTCGAAGGGTCAAAATAATTTCTGAGGGCTTAACTAGGAGCAACCAATTTTAAAGTCGCAGATAATACGGAGGGATTAAGTTGGAGCGACCAATTTTGAGGGACGAAGCCAATTCTGAGGGCTTAAGTAGGAGAGACCAATTCTGACAGTCGAAGTTAATTTTGAGGGCTTAAGTACGGGTGACCAATTCTGAAGGCCGAGGTCAATTCTGAGGACCTAAGTTGAACCGACCAATTCTGAGGGCCAAGGTTAATTCTAAGGACCTAAGATGGGTGCGACCAATTCTGAGGGTCGAAGCCAAATGTAAAAACTTAAGTAGAGATGATTGATTCTGAGGGTCGAAGAAACTTCAATGGGCTTAGGTAGAGGTTATCAGTTTTGAGGGTCAAAGCCATTTTTAAGGGATTTAAGTTCGAGCGACCAATTATATTGGTCGAGGTAAATTCTGAGAACCTATAATAGGAGCGACCTATTCCGATGATCGAAGCCAATCCTGAGTGATTAAGTATAGGTTATCCATTTTGAAGATCGAAGCCACTTCTGAGGGCTTAAGTGGGAACGACCAATTCTTGAGGCCGAGGTCAATTATGAGGACCTTAAGAGGGAGCTAACAATTTAGATGGTCGAATAAAATCCTAAGGACTTAAGATGGGAGATATCAATTATAAGGGTCGAAGCCCATTCTGAGGGCTTAAGTAGGTGCGACTAATTCTTAGGGTCGAAGAAAATTCTAAGGGCGTGAGTAGAAGTGACCAATTCTGAGGGTCGAAGCTAATTTTGAGGTCTTCAGTGGGAGCGACGAATTCTAAGGGCCGAGGTTAATTTTGAGGACCTTAAGTAGTGGAAACAATTTCAGAGGGTCGAGGTCAATTATGAGAGCTTAAGTAAAGGCGGCCAATACTATGAGTCAAAGCCAATTACGAGGGCTTAAGTAGGGGGACCAACTCTGTGGGTCGAAACCAATTCTGAGGGCTTAAGTAGGAGCAAAAAATTATGAGGGTTGAAGCCAATTTTGAGAGCTTAAGTAGAGGTGACAAATTTTAAGAGTCGAGGTTAATTGTGAGGACCTAAGTTAAAACAACAAATTTCGAATGTCGAGGTCAATTCTGAGGACCTAAAATGGGAGAGACCAATTTAGAGGGTCCAAGACAATTCTGAGGGCATAAGTAGATGTGACCAATTTCTAGGGTTGAATCCAATTCTGAAGGCTTAAGTGGGAGCGACCAGTTCTCATAGTTGAGGTCAATTCTGAGGACCTAAGTTGAAAGGAGCTATTCTGAGGGCCGATGTCAATTCTCAGGACCGTAGTAAATGTGGGACATAGTTTTCTTAGGAATGTTTGGAGACTCCTCTTGGGATAAGAAATTAATTTGAGGATTGGGTGCATCCTTACTGGGGGAGATTTCTTTTATTTCTCCAAGGTCCCTTGGAAACGTTGTTCGGGAGATATCATATTTGATTTCGGAATCCCCGTGGGGAAATAATTCCAGGAGAAAATGTGATATTAATTCAGTTAGGAATTTAAGAGCCTTAAAAAAATGTTTTTCTTAGTTAAAAGGTGCTAAAATTGATTTGGTAATTTTAGGAAAATTTTGGGGATTTTTTGGGATTTTCTGGTATTTTTTGGGAATGTTTGGGCAAAATTTCAGAGAGGTTCCAACTGGTAGGGTGTAGGAGGTGCCTAATGGCAGTTGAATTTGGACTACCTCGGGCAGGTGAAGGGACAACGTCGATCGGTATATGGTCAAGGACTGCCGATCGGCATGTCGCTTAGATTCTTATAAATAGGGGGAGATTTCTTCATTTTTCATAGCTTTCAGATCTTCTATCTTCTGTGTTTACTTTTCGTGAATTGTTCTAGCATTACTTTCTCTTCCAAGAGTAAAAAAGGGAAGATTTTTCAAACAATGTGCTACTTTGCATGGTTGAGTGTTGATGACTTGGCGAATTTGGAATGGCGGGCTAGTGCTGGGAAATGAGAATGCCTTTGAGTTATTTGAGCTGATTGCGGACGAGCATAATCTTTTTCATGAGTTGGCATACCATCGATCCTCCAGGGTGGTGAGCCCTAGTGGTTATGTAAGTGTTAAATGAATTTTGGTATTTCCTTTTTTCTTTGGTGTATATCTTTTTTTTCTGAATTTTTGTCTTTCCTTTGCTTTGACAGACTAGTATATCTACGTCAAGACTGCGTTCTGGAGGACGACAAGGTTCAAGGATGTCTGGGAGCACCTTCCTCTGGTGGTATGTTTGGTGGTCTCATCAGTTGGTTTCAGAAGTTTGGCGTCTGAATTGGATGAGACGCCCCGTTTGACGACTGTCCTCTGTACTTTAGGGGAGAGGTGGTGGGATACCACCCACACCATGAATTTTGGTTTCAGGGAAATCACAGTGACTCCAATCGATGTACAACAACTATTGGGGATCGATTATGAGGGGGGCCAGATAGAGCTGGACCAAACTTTACAGGCAATGCTGGCGGTGGTGGAGGCGGCGTTGGGTGATTTTGCGCTGATAGTCTCAGGGGACTCCATATGTCTCCCACTTTTCAAGGATGTTTTATTGAGTTAGTGGATCGATGAGACTGATGGGTTGCAGGTGCAGAAGATGGCCCGTTTGTTTATTCTTTTTCTAATGGGAATGTTTTTCGTGGTGATCAGTGGTGACAACTTCCACTTGTATTTTTTGCGTTATTTGAGGGTATTTTCGAATATCGCTCGATTTGACTGTGGGAGTATGAATTTGGCGACCCTTTATTTTTCTTTGGATGAATTCAGTCGTTGCTTCCGTCAAACCTTTACTAGTTCCTCACATCTTTTGGAGGCATTATTTTCTTTTTGCATTTTTCCTTTATGCATTTTATTCTTGATTCCTTAATTGTTTTCTTTTGATTGATTACCCTTATCCGTTTGCAAACGTGGTTCTATGAGGAGACTGGGCTTAATGCCCGCTTAATAGTTTTGAAGTATGAGTCAGTTGGGGACTTATGTCGTATGTAGCGGTGGCAAAAGTCCAACCGACAATCGAGACAGTCTCTTTCTTTCGCAGTGGTGCATCAGGTCTTGAATTGCCTGACAAGAGATCGAGAAAATATTCTTTCCACCTCAGACCATTTTTCCTTAATAATATTTTAATATATTGATTTTCCATTGGGGATCTTGCAGGTAACCTTCTATCCCCCTAGGACGACCATCTAACACACAAGGGTGACTTTGGGGAATCCACGGTTGCATCGTCTGTTGGCACATTAATTTGGCTACTTCTGGTACCAGGCGGAAGAGTGGTCTGATAGGTGGTGGGGGATGAGGTTATAGTGCCACCTTCAAGTCCCCCAAGGTATATGAGGCGGGAGTGGGAGATGTCGGAAGAGGCGAGGGTGGTGGCCAACCTTATTCATTGTATACCGACACGGTGGAGACTTATGATTACATGAATTTTGTGTTGAGATGGATAATGTTGCCCAGCATACCTGGAATTCTGCCTTTTCCCCTTGTAGTTTCTGGTAGGGGGCACAAGTCGGCCAAGTGGGTCTGTCCACAGTGTGGGTGGTGTGTCGACATCACCAGTGGAAATGACATCAAAGGTTCCATTTCTAACGTTGGATCCTCTTTCATATAACATCCGATGGCCCAATGGAGGATCGATGCGTATGCTGTATGTCCCCAATTAGATGGACTCGTAGGTGATGGGGTTGACTAAGGATGTCCTTCAGACGGTGTTATACCTTTCATTTTTTTCTTTGACTTTTGTCTTTTTGATTTTTTACGCCTTAAACTGAGTGATTTGCTATTTCTTTCTTTTTCCTGTACTATATCTAGGTGTCGATCACTGGCTGAAGGACATCCGACATTGGGTTACTTCCGTGATGGTTCACATTGGGGAATCGGTCTTGGTTCCTTCTTATTTGGTGCCATCTTCTTTATATGGGGAAGGGTCTGGATCGGGGAGCGAAGGCTCTTCTGCACGTCGTCGGGGAAAGAGCGTACGTCGCAGGGATGGGGGGTCTTATAGAGAGAGAGAAAAAGAGAGAAACGGAAGATAGAGAATATGGGGGCCGGGATGAGTCCTGTTGTTTTTTATTTTTCATGCAAGGAAAGTGTAATAAAGCAATATATATGAAATGGAATGGAGTTTTTAATTAATATATTCACTTTTTACTTTGTTCAATGAGATCGTAAAAAGGATTTAAAATAACTCGAGGGAAAATGTATTTTAAAACAAGATGAGTACAAATATTGGGGGAAGGAAATTATGAATTCCTTAGGAGAGAAATTAATTTTATTTGGGGAAGGAAACTTTCCAAAAATAGGGTGTGCCGGTCGTTATACCCCTTGTCCTGCCTATTGGCAGGTCAGTACAGTCTAATCACCCAAAGACTTTGATTGCACTTTCTTCAACTACTTGGTCCTCGATGGGTTAGGGTTTCCTCCGGATTTTGCATGAGTCTTGTCTTTAGCCAAGTTTTGTAAGTACAAAAATGGGTATTGGTGGAGTGTTTTCTACACCCATCCACATTTCCATTCTTTTACTTACTTTTTTCTTCTTGTTTCATGATTTCTAATATGTGTCTTCCCCTAAGTGTTGAATTCGCTTCTTACCTCGAAAACATAGAGGCTATGTTCTCATATAATATAGACTACATTGCTTTCAACATGGGTCGGGTTTCCTTATGGCGCAATTTTCCTATTGAATGGAACAAGATGATGGTGGCAGTACAATTCTGGGAACCCTAGGACCATGTCTTAATCTTTGGCTTGGAAGTAGTCTATTCGACTTATGAAGTGTTTTCTGCCATGTCGTGGGTAAATCCCAGTGTTGCAGCAGCCATGATTGAATTCTCTCGATCTTCTTGGGAGATATTATCAGGACTTCTCCATATCTCACCCTCTGTGTCTCAGTCATTGGTTATAGGAGTAATGATCTCTCTCCCAATCGTACTACATTTCGTGTGTCTGTAGGATGTTGGTGATGAGGGCTATGCCAAAGCCATTATCCATGGCTTAACTTCAAAATTACTGTTAGTTATCGCAGACCTATTGGCATACCCATAACTTGCAGCCATCACTTTGTGGATGTCATACCTTCATAATCCTTTGACGATGATATTGGTAGAAGACTATGAATGGTCTAGATGCTTGGTAGGAAGTCTGTTCTGACTTTCTGAGGGGAAGCCTCGTTATGTTGTTCATGTATCTATCATAGAGATTTCATATGGCGGACCCTCTTGAATATCCCTTGGCAGTTATGTCGAATTTCTTTACTCACTACTTTATCAGTGTAGACAAGAATATCGAGATCTCGGACAACTGGTAAGTGGATCATGGGGCTCGAGGTTTTCATTGGTTAGTTCCTTAGTGGGGAGCGTTGTATCCCATTCTAAAACTGGGGGAATACTAGTATGTTTAGTTGGTTAGCCTCTGACAGACCTATTTCTACTTTTCGTAATGGCTCCTATGTCAATTTGGGTGGGAGCATATTCTTCCACCTCAAACACTAGACTTATTTCATATGGAGGATTTGACAGAACATTTACGTATGAGGTTGGGACCTCTGTGGAAGAATCGTCGATCGTCGATTCGTCCTTCCCAATTTGTTAGTAGAGTTTATCATGTTTCTAGAGATTACTTGAAGTGTCTATGTAGGTGGGTACTGGCAAAAAAGATGGCCGAGGAGACCGAGCGAAGGTTATTTGACTTGTTTGACACCATGGAGGGAGATGTTATGGCTTTCCCTATTCTAGTTTGGGCTTAGTGTTCCATGGAGCACCTTATGTATTCCATCCAAAAAGGGGAAGTTTAGGGACCCAAATATGTAGATGATGATGGGGTTGGCTCTTCAAGAAGCCGCGGGTAGAATCCCATTGTGTCTTTATTTGTGAGCCTTTTGTATGGTGTTGTGTTTGGTTATGTATCCGGTTATTTTCTGGTGAGAACAACTTGCGAAGATTATTTTAGGAGTATTTCGACTTGTTTTTAGGAAAAAAAGATTAGGTTAGTGGGGGAAGTTGTTTGACTCACTATGCTAATGTAATTGTATTGAAATTTCTCATTAATTAAATAAAGAAAATTTAATTACATTGTTGTGCCTTTTGATTAGGTTTTGAATTCGAATTACCTATACTAACCGCTACGGCATACATAATCCTTTTGTTCATGTAAATGATAAAACTTAATCATCGTTCTTAGAGATAAGAAAAGAATAAAATTTTGTAAAAAAGAAGGGGGCATTGCTCATGTAAAGCGTATGAGTTTCCTACTTACCACTAGAGGTTTTGAGAATTTGTTGAGTTTCATTTTGTAAAGTAGAAATATTTTTTAGAGGATAAGGCCCTACGTAATTTTATGTAGAGGGAGTGACAAATTTTTTTATTATTACTTTTTTTAGAACAGAAGGATGAGAAGATTCATAGTGTGTTGAGATTAAGGGTAAAATTTATTGAGACAATCGAATTTGACTGGAAGGACCATCTCTTCCCCCATCGAGGTCGGTGATCATAGTGGCACCACAGAATAGGATCTTCCTCACAATGTAGGGGCTGCTCTAATTGGGCTTGAATTTACCTCTGGGGTCACAGATGGGTTCTATAATTTCTTTAAGTGCTAAACCCCATTCTCAGACACCATGGTCCTCTTTACTCACTTATTGAATGATTGTGTCATTCGCCGATTGTACCCTTCCATATGATATAAGGATTTTAGTCTCCTTTCGTCCAATAGTGAAAACTAGTCTTCCTCATTAACTTTGCTCTCAAGCATGATATGTAGTGAAGGAATTTCTAGCTAAACGAGTAGGACTATTTCCATGCTGTATAGAAGAGAAAAAGGTAGCCTTTGTATATGCTCAAACGGAAGTGAAGTAGCCCCAGAGGGCGTAAAGGATTAGATCGGCCTAGTCTCGATAATTTTCAGTCATCTTGTTGATGATTGGTTTGAGGTTCTTATTAGTGTCTTTGACTGCAACATTGGTTTCACATGGGTAGGGAGAAGATTTGTGTCTTTATATACCATCCTCGTCAATCACATCTGTGACTTCTGCCTCGAAATGTAACCTGTTGTCTGACACAAGCTCACGTGGGACCCCATTTTGGAAGATGAATTTTTTTTGGATGAACTTTGACACCTTTTTACTTTTAAAACATTGTATGAATCGACTTTCACCCATTTGGTGAAGTAATTGATGTCAACCAAGATGGATTCATGTTCTTTGGAGGCCTTAGGTGTAACTTTCTCTATGAGGTCGACGCCCCATGTGGAGAACGGCCAGGGAGAAGTCATGTTGTATAAATCCCATGGAGGCAAGTGTTGAAAGATGGAAAACTATTGGCATTTAATACATCTTCAAACATAGGCAGTGCAATCCTTAATTATGGTTGTCCAATAATAAACAAGTCACGTGATCATAATATGTCAATTCATGTGGGGTCCGCACTCTCCGTTGTTGATTTTCTGCATAATCTCTTGAACGTCAGCCCCTGCGATGCAGTGTAAGTGGGCTCCATCAAAATTTCTCTTGAACAGTTCTTGATCATAGACGGTGTACTAGACAGCCAGTTTGTATAGGGTTGCTTTGTCTTTCTTGTTAGAATCTTGGGGATACCTTCCATGATTGAGTATGCACCAAATATCATAGTACTAGCAATCAGCTATATCATGACTTTCTTCTTTGATGCTCTCAATATGGTAGCAGTGGGTTGGTTTAGATTACTTTTAGACTAGGAAGGGGGCCATTATTATTTCTTTAGACATGTCGACCATGGAGGCTAAGGTAGAAATGGCATTAGCAAAGTTGTTCTTTACTTGGGACAGGCAGTAGAAGGTGATATCTTTGAATTAGGAGGCCAGCTATTATAGGTGGGAATGGAAGGGTAAGAGTTTCTTGTCCTTGACTTTCCATGTTCTGAGTACTTGATCGATGACGAGGGTTGAATCCTCTTAGACATCTTGGCATTGAATTCATTTCTTGAGAGCGACTTTGAGGCCTACCATGAATACCTCATATTCGGTCTAGTTGTTAGTGCAGGGAAAATCTAACTTGATGGCAATGGGAGGTTGAGAGTTATGAGGGGCAATTAGGAGTATCCCAATGTCATACCTTTTCTTGTTGTTAGAGTCATCAAAGAACATTTGCCAACAAAGGTTTTCTTAGGAGGTAGAAATAATATTTTCATCTGGGAACTCAAAAATCCAAACATTGGATTCTTTGATAGTGTAGTCAGCGAGGTAGTCAGAGATGTCTGTTCCTTTCATGGATTTCTGTGTGACATACATAATATCAAATTTGTCTAGAAACGTCAACTACTAGTCCATTCAGCTAGACATGGCATGTTTCTTGAGTAGGTATTTAATAGGATCCATTCGGGATACGAGTTAGATAGGAAAAGTGAGCATATAGTGCCATAATTTTTGGGTGACCTTGACAAGGGAGACACATGATTTATCCAAGGCAATGTAGTTAACTTCGTATTCGAACAAGTTACGACTAGAGTAGTAGATGGACCTCTCTTTGTGGGACTCTTTAAGGTCCCAACCGCGGGTCTGTTATGGAAAAGTGTAGGAGTAGGGGTAGACCTAGTTGAGGTGGAATGAGTACTAGAGGTCAGGTTAGGTATTTCTTGATTTGATCAAAGGACTCCTGAAAATATTTGTTCCAACCCTTATTTGAATCCTTTCGGAGGAGTTTGAAGATGGGTTCAGAGGTAAAAGTCAACTGGCTAATGAACCGGCTGATATACTGTAATTCTCCAAGAAATCCTCAAACTTCCTTCTCCTTTTGGGGTGGTGGCATTTCTAGTATGGCTTACAGTATTCTAGGATCGGGTTTTATTCCTTTGTCACTAACCATGAATCCTAAGAGCTTTCCTTTGGTAACTCCAAAAACACATTTCTTTGGTATCGCCATAGTCGCTCGAAGAACTTTGGGAGAGCGGTAAATTGACCTTCCATAGTCTTAGACTCGATAATTATATCATCTATGTATAAATCGACTCCTTTGTGTATTAGATCATGTAAGATGGTTTCGTATACCCTTTGGTAGGTAGCCCCTATGTTTTTTAGACCAAATGGCATAATGGTGTAACAGAAGGTTCCTCAAGAGGTAATGAACCCAAATTTCTAGTTATATTCAGAAAATATATAAACAAATGACTTGAGAGGGTGACTAGCCGTATTATGCATAATCATATAAATATTGGGTAGCGAGTAATTATCCTTTGAAGAGGCTGGGTTCAAATCACAGTAGTCAATGAACATGCAAAGTTTTCCTCCAAATTTCGGCATGGGTTATATATTGGCTATCCATTTGGGATATTCGATCTCACAAATGAAACACACATTAAATTGTTTGACCACCTCTTCCATCACCATAACAGGTCATTCGGTGCGGATCTTTCGTAGTTTCTGTTTGATCTATTTGTATTCTGGGAGCATTGGAATCTCTTGTTGAGATATCTCAGGATCAATGTCGGGGATATCGTCATAGGACCATGTGAAGAAATCCACTAAGGGTAGACCCTATCCTAATCTCACATAGTTGTCTTATAGAATCGAGATTAATATCAATAGTTTCATCTTCATTAAATTGAATACGATTTGTTTGTTATTAACCCTATTAAGATTAGTTAAGAATTGTTCATTTGCAAAATAATTGTCATCAAAAGTTTGATTAGAATCAAGACAATTAATGTATGGCACAATAAGATACTCAAAATCGATGTTTATTGCATTATTGGGAAAAATAGAGATTAGAAATTCATTAAAGGAGGTCTTGATTACATCAAAATAGGGAGGAACAACAAAACAAGAGGAAATGGGATAAACATCAAAGTTGGGTTGTATTTAAGTATGTGGAACTAGAATAGCATGCCAGTTGAGGAGAGGTACATGAGTAACTTCGATCAAGAGGATGGATCCAATGATGTAGGTATTGAGTGGACAATGCAGAGTGTAAGCCCTTGTGTCTTGAAGTTGAATTAATCCTCATAGTCACTTCTCTCGAAATCTCTGCTAGAAACTATGGTCTTCTCAATGAGTGGTTGCACATGATTCTAGGAACTTACAACCCATGTGTAGCTATCATAGAAAAAGATCTCCATTCCAAGTTTCATCTTCTTGTCCACATGATCATACCATGGTTCGGGGAAATCCACAGAAGGGGAAATCTTCACCCTCTATGATGAATCTTTCATTCAAGGAATACATTGAGAAAGTCTTGGCACTTTTCTAGCCTTCTCTTCAACCGAGGTTGTTGGAGCATTATGAGTTCTTATGCTGATGGTTGATAACCCAGGACACAAGCAGGAAAGGCCTTATTTAACACTATGGGTTCTAGTATTCCCTGTTGTCATCTTCTAAGCCCATTCTGGGCATAAAGTACTTGTTTTTTAACATTTGTATCACATTGACATTACTGTGATGATTGTGTTCTAGACAAAACACTATCTTTAAAATCATCCCCTACCAGGAGCGGAAGGAGTTTTACTCGAAAACCTGATAGAATCATATCACTCACTCCATATTGTATCTCTAGTACCAGATTATTGGTGCATTCATTATCAGTACTATCATCCTCACCTAAGGTGGTAATGACCTGCCCCTTAGCGAATAATTTCAATTTTTAATGGAGGGAAGAAGACACACCCTTGATACTATGGAGCCATAGTCGTTCGAGCAACAGATTGAAAAAGTGGGGATATCAGTGACTTGGAGTTAAGTAACGGGATTTATAGGGCTGACCCCCTATTGTAAGGTTTATGGATCCCATCACTTACCGAAAGGTGTTATCATAAGCACGCACCACCTCACAGGTTGGAGCAAGGGTGCTCACTTTTCATGTAAAGCAATTGAGGCTTGTTAATAGCTAACATTAAGAGTTGTTCCATTATCAACGAGCAAAAGTGGGACGGTATTTCCCATGACTTTGGCAGAGATATTGAGAGCATAGTTGTGTTTGGTCCGAACTTAGGTATTTCTTCTTCGGAGAAGCAAAGGATTCTAGTAGAGGTTAAAAATATGATCAGATTCACTACTTCTCCTGGCATGGTGGAAGAGAGATTGTAGGATCGTGAGTAGTTTAATTAGGGTATTTCGGTGCAGCTAGGAAGACAAAAGATTCCCCATAGAGTGATGTTATCTTGGGTTTTCTTCAACTGATCTGGGATCTTACTCTCCTCGAGGGTCATTTTCGGCATAAGATATTCTTAACACTTTTTCCCTTATTGCTTGATGATGATTACGGGTTTGGAACCTGGTAATGCCTCCCTGAACTAGTCATATGGTTTATAAAATAGGGTAAAATATAAATCCCCTTTCCTCATTTATCTCGGGATGTTCGACCACTTTTTTAATTTCTCCTAGTAGCTCCTGAAATGATATCATTCTATATATACCGAATAGTGGGCTAGTCTTATCTGGGCTTTTCTCCTCATTTGAACTATCGATTTCGTCTCCCCATCCGGTGGGAAAGACATCATTCCTCCATAAAAAGTCAAATCACTCCACAACCTCAATGGCCTCTTCGTATAGATCCTCCCACTCAACAAGGATATGTAAAAGTGAAGGGACCAGGTGCCCTTATAATTTCAAAGCATCAAGTAGCTCAGACATACTGAAAATCTCACCAATCTTATGGAATAAGTATGCCATGATCTGGACGACATCATATAATCTAACTTCATCGGTAGGTACCACCCAATTATCTGACTCTTGACCCCATTTCCATGCTTTCAATAATAACGTACTGAATGTCTAGCAACAAATGTTCATTTATGAGGGCAATTTCAGCAAAAACTCTAGAAGTTGGTTCAATACTTCTGATAATTACATATTTTTCCCTCCAAAACGATTATAAATAGCAATGCATATCTGAAGATGTCCTAAGAAATCACGACCCCCAAGATAGTGTTATATGCATTAGGGGGAAGCTGAGTATGTGTAGTAACATATCCACTCATAATTGATCTAATGATAGGATGCAGGGGTAGGTGAAGTCACCTCTGAAGGGCACAGAAAGTAAATCAAATTTTGCGTGCATTGGAGTTTTCATATACCCTCTTTGCACTGGTGGGCGACCTAGTTTGAATGCTAACGGGGATGCAATTTTTTTAACTAAGATTATCATTTTCATACACCAAAATATGTCAATCATATACCTCGTGTTAGTAGTGGAGGGGTCATAAGAATATGAAGAATCACCAGAATCACTCTCCTCACCATAGAAGAAGGATAAAAAATCTAAAGAATCACCAGAATCACTCACCTCACCGAGTGCCTCATCACTAAATATTTTTTCTATGGAGGAAATGGAAGGGACTGGACTCATATAATCATGCCTTATATCTTAAGATTTATCTGACATAACCTCCTCAGAAGAAGACTCCAAACTTATGGCAGACATTAACACACTGTCCCCTAAATTCTCAATACCCACTTATTGTAAAACTGGGTTATCAACTTCTTGACCATCAAGACTATCACCCTCAAATGGTGCTTTGGACAATAATGGATTGGAGTCACCAAAAGATGCTGCCATATGGGAATAATTCGGGTTCCATAGTTTTATCGAGGCAAGTAGTTTCTAATTCAGCTAAAATCTCAAATAACCACTGCACTTGGGGAGGATAGCGCATTAAGATTGAATATAGAGTTTTGGTGGGTTGACTAATCCTAAGGATAGCCAAATGTATAAAACGGGTGTTAGTCCTAAAAACCTAAAAAATTTGAAATCCTAGGCCAACAAGATCAATTGGACACCTATAATGTTAAATCTCTGATTAGCAAAAATTAAATACCAAATAATCAAAGAACAATACAAGATTAAACTGTCATAATCTCAAAATACCCTATGAAGATGAATTAAAACCCTAAAATATTGAGAATACGAATGATCAGGTACTTTTGAATGAAAAAAGGGGGTTAAAAACAGACACGAGAAAGAAATAATTGCACCATAAAATGGAGATAAACGATGAAGATGATGGAACTCGAAAGATGATATTGAAACCATGGGGGATTGATCCTTTAAATACTTCAAGCTTGGCGAAAAAACATCACGTTTCATAATGGTGCCATCTTTGAAAATGCAATAGAAGATGTAGGTACATTGAGCAAGTATGCACGACATCCCAAGTGTTCATGATGGTTACTTTTGACACTAGTTCAAATCATTTGATACGTGTTCATCCCATTCAAAAATTGTAGAAGTTAATCTGCTCGGCATAGTCCAAGAAAAAAACAAGACCATCAGATCTATTGAAGTTAACAACATCTCGATGATTAACACATCATCCATTCATTTCACCGCGCAACCACTCTAAAACATCATTATTTCAGAGAAACTGCTACATGTTCCAGTCGTGCATAATATCTTTCGGGCTTTTGTTATACTATTTCTATATTAATTAAAATTATGTGCAATTTGATGGTTCTTCTTCTTCCATTCTTCTTAAATCATTGTGTAGGTTCAATTTTGTAATTATGATATAATCAAAGTTTTTTAGTGCACTTCAGATCGATGTTCTTCAGATCAAAAACTCAAAAACTTTTTTAATGGACAATGGTGTTATCATCGCTTTAGATCTATAAATGGAATCCAAAATGAATCTGCTTCTGATTCGATTTCAACCTAATCAGAAGCTTGATTCCCTCATAAACGAACTAAATCATAATTAGTTTTTTTTAATATAAAGTTTTCCTTTTTCACCTTTACTACTTCTGTTTTAGTTTGTATATTGGAGTTTTTTTATATTTAATAGATAAAAGGTAAATAATATGTATTTGCATCAAATGCCGCATTGTTAGTTTAAGATTTTTTGATGTTATGGAAAACAAAGGACAATAGGGCGGTTGGAAATAAGACAGACTTTATAGATTTCACATGGAAAGAGGGTTTTATTATAGTGAGAGATAAAGGACAATGGAATGGTAAAAGATCATGTTTATTTTCCTCATTATAGAGATTTCATTGCCAAATTTTACTTTTTTAAATTTTGAGAAGTGAAACGGATGTAGGAGAATATTTTTAATGGTTTTCCTCTATAGGAATTATCTGTGGAAACAAATGTATAGGGTCACCCACACAAGGCATCAAAGGTGTTAAACGAGTTATCTAGGTTGCTGGAGCTTGAAGGAGTAAAAGATGTGTCCTACTGTCTCTTTCAAGCATTAAAATTACTTTAGAATTTCAGTTAGCGAATCATAGGTTTTTTCAACAATTTATAATGTGGTATAAGTGAATTATTTTCTATATGAGATTGTGATATCTCTGAAATTTGGGAAAATAGTAATCAATATATTTTTTATTCTTTTCATGAGCTCAATATCATATGATTTGATTGAAATAAAACATTTGGATAGATATTTAGGGTTCGTTTTTCAACCCAATTCAAAGCCATGGAAATGGAATTGGACGGTCAATTTTAATTCCATAAAAGTGAAATTGGCCTTCCGATTCAATTTCCAAGCCGTGCAATTGGGTTGCCAAACAGGCCCTAATGGATTTTTTCTTTCTTTCAACAACTTTTTTCGATTTTATATTTAATGTTTTAAATTAGATCTAACGTTCGGTTGCAAGGGTTGAAATAAATAATGAAATTATAAACTTTTATAATACTCAAAGCTACTAAATCGTATCCCCTAACTATTAGTTCCACTTTTATTTGTGGTATGTAAGCAAATTACCCTTCGATTTTGTTGAAAAAGTTTCTTAAAAATATAAAACACTTCAAGTATCTATCGCATTCCTACCCTTAACTTTTGTTCAATATTTGAATTCTTCATTCACTTTGATATGCATTCAGTTTCAAAGGTAAATCTCTAGGAAACAATTAATTTTCGTAATGTTATTGGTGTTGAGTGATTTATGCAAGCTATTACTTATATGCAATGTATTTTTAATTGATCTTTTTATAATTATGTAAAATAGATAATGTGTTTTTAAGTCTATTACTTTCCACTCAATTTGTTTTACTAAACTTTTATGGGGGGTTTTCATTACCATTGGTTTTGGTTATTTTTTGCAGTATTTAAGGTTGCAAACTATGGATGTATCCATTTTTTAATGCCCATTATATATTGTTTGTCTACCTCAAAGGGCATATTATCTATATAATATTTGTTTAATGAGCCAAAACTTAATGCGCAAAATAACTTTTTAATTCGAGTAATTTTTTTATCGTTGAAATAGATACGAACTTTGTTTTGTGTGTATTTTTTTTCGGGGTGCACATAAATTTATTTTGATTAAAATATTTTAAAGGTATTTACAAATAAAAAAAAATTTAATTTGGATTTTTTAAGTGGTCATGTATATCTCTACTTATAATGTCTTGTTTCTTACTTTTAATGCTTATATTTACTCTTCGGATGCAGTCGCACGTGCAACGCACATTGGCACACGTAGTGACAAAAAATGGTTATTGTCGAAGTTTAACACCAGGTAGGGTGAAATCCTCGGGTTTTGGCTTTGGCCCGTAAAAGTGGAATAATGCGGACATTGGAAAAATGTTAAAGCACATTAACATGGACTCGGATGAGATCGAAAAAATATTAAGATGGGCTCGGATCCCTAGAGTGAAAAACCCAAAAAACTGGCCAAAGCCTGTTGTAGCATAGACGAGAGTGTGGAGCCTATTAAAGTACACAATTATTTGGAGCATTTTGAGAAATAGATAATGGAACATGTTAAAGAAATGGGTTGTGTTGTGAATATAATAAATGACGACCTAACATGAAATGCAATTGGTAAATGTTCAAGTTGAAAAAATAATATGGACAAGAACTATGGGAAATTGTCTAATGTCCGTGTGAAGGGATTAAATGGGTAATTTAGTAACCTAATGAGTTTTAACCCATCATTTTCAATCGAAAACATATACTTTCTAACCCGGAGCGTGTGGATGTGTTGAAAGGTTACTTTCAAGGAAAATACTAATGTAAATTCGGTGTGGGTAAATGGGTGATTTTGATAAAGGAAGGATTATGTCTAAACAAATGGTATTTTGTTTAAATATTTAACCAGGTGCGTTATGTAAGGGGGGAGTCCTCTTCAGACCGAGGTGTTATAATGCAAACGGAGGCCAAACCTTTATTAAGATGGCAACAAATTATCAAACAAGGTGTTATCAACTATGATGGAATGAAATTAAGTATATAAATATCAAGCACTTGATTGAATTTAGTTACAGGGAGAGAAAATCAAGCACTTTTAGATACACCCCATATAGGAAGCTCAAAACACCAAAATCTCAAAAATCCTTAGCTCTTTATGGAAAAAACTCAATGTGTATCAATGGTGGGTGATAAGTCCTCTAGTCTTCAAAATAATATCCCTTCTCTCTCTATCTCCCTCAATCTTTTCACCGCTCTCTTCTCAATTAAATCTCGTAGTAAATATATTATATCTTAGTCTCGAGGGACCTTAGATCTCCCTTTTTGTTAACCCCATGATGGTTCCCCACTAGTTGTCTAGTGGGTAGCAAGTTTAACATGACATAAAGTTTTCCCAAAGCATGGATAAAGGTATTACTTTCATTAAAATTATTGGTCCATCTGGCCCAATCCTTTTTAGAGAAAATATTATCCTATGTCAACATCTCTTCACTCTGTCTAATGTGTTTCTTCGAATCACTCTCTCTCGAACCGGGGGTATTTTTACCTGGTCTATCTAGAGTGGTTAAGTCATGCCTTTACATTTCCTTGATTCTCAATCCTCCAAACTATTTAATTGTAAAGTTCCAAGGGTGAGGTCATTCAATAGAAAATGGGATCTCTCCCAAGCCATGCCAGACTTGGTGCCTCATGCATAGCGTTTGACCTCACTCTCATATTACCAATTGTTACAGCTTGCAAGATACAATACACATCTAGAAATACGTAAATTGAACAAGTACAAAAGAAAGAACAATTGTGATTCCTCAAAGAGTGTCATCGCTTCTTTTCCCCTCTATCTCCTTAGTCTGCTCGCATTGTTCTCTCTCTAACCTTCCTCTATAGGTAAGGAATTATCTCCAATCTGAGATTATTTCTACCTGGAGAAAGTTTCTGTGTTGTCAATAAATGTATGCACGAAACATCTCTACTTAAGAAACCTTCCTCCTTTCAAATCTCCGATTGTGTGCTCTGGCTCATGTCGGGTTGAGTCGATATCTTAGTAATGGAGCTTTAGCAAATTTGAATTTTTTTTACCTTTTTTGAATTTTCCAATGAAGAGTCCTCCCAAGTTAACACTGCCCCCGAATCATTTCTTTAACCAGAAGCTTTTTTCTCTCTCCTTCGGCATGCGCTCGTTAATTATTGGCATCCCTGTAACACCCCGTATTTTTAATGACTTTTAAAATGGGGTTAATTAGAATTGATTTTGGGATAATAGAAAATTAATCCGAATTTCAATTTTACTCAAGAATAAAGTAATATGTGATTTATGTTGAATATTACTTGGTGATTAAAAGTAATATATATTATTATGACTTTACATATGATTATGATTTTATAAAATTTTCGCGAGTGATGAATACGATAATTATGGTAATTGAGTCGGGACGCGCGTGTGAGTCGTGTCGGGACTATATTTAAATGGAATGAAAAGTAAATTATTTTTATGTCATCTGAATGTTCGCTTTGACTGTGCCAAAGTGTCCGCAAGGGCTTAAATAGTCGAAAAATTCTACCTGGGAGATTACTTTGGGTCTCGGGGCAATTTGGAACCAAACAAACTCCCCCGAGTGGTATTTTGGTAATTTTTAAAAATGGGTGAATAATACCCACGAATTTGTGATAATATTATTTAAGTGTAGAGGTGGTAGGATTAAGGTTCATTCACTAAAAATCAAAAGAAAAGACTTAGGTGAGAGTGAGAGACTTTTATGGGAAAGGAAGAGGCATCTCTAGGAGACCAAAAGCCAAGAGTCATCTTACACCACCACCACCGCCGGAAGTTGGCCGGAAAATGGATGAATACCAGTAGAGTTATGTTCCCCAATGGTTCAGACCTACGAACTATAGGCAAGTTATTTAACCTTTGCAAATTTAACAAGTATATTGTCCATGTTAGGATAGTTATGAATTCTGAAAAGTTGAATGAATCAAAGATAAAATATGGTAATTTTAATTGATTCCTTGAGATGAGAATTATGTAGGATTAATCTCTTTTTGAATATGTATTTCAATCCATGAAATTTGGAAATCATTTGGTGAAGAAAAAATTGGGCTTTATCGGCATTCTTGTTTGGGTGATATAAGAAGGAGTTTCTAAATTTTAAGGGAAAACATCATGATTAATTCAAACTTCTTGATGGATTTATGCTGATTAATGATTACAGATCACTTATATATATTTTTACATCATTTAGGATGATTTATAAGGAGTTTGGGATCATATGGTAGAGGTTTTGAGGATGAAAAATGATTAAACCCGTAATTGTTAAGGAAATTTGGGCAATTATCTGATCGATCGACCAAAATCGTCGATCGATCGACTCCCCCTAGAAATGTGATTTGTTTTCTTTTTAATTTGTGATTAAATCCCAACTTTAGAAATCTTTGGTGTTAACTAATTGAACATAATGTGACTTGGAAAAGAGCAGTAGGACATACTTAAGACCCGAAAAAATATTATTATGTGTGAGATTAAATGGGGGAAATTAACGAGTGTTAATGGAATTAATTACGGTGGAGAGTTATATAAATTGACGCTTTAATCGGTTAAAGTATAACTTAAGGTTAGTACTAGTAGTAAGAGGGTCATTAATTACCGAAATAACATTAGGTTTGTATGGGATTAACCCTAAGATATGAAATAAAGGTTTAAATTTGAATTAGGGATTATGGAGAAATAAACCTAATTGAAGATGATTTTAATTCATGGAAATTTGGGAGTTATGATGACTTGGATTAGTAGGGCGTGGAAGTTACCTACTGAATTTATATGAGAAATAAAAGATTACCCTTCCAATGACGAGAGAATCTGGTAAATATAATTTGAGAAGTAAAGTCATAATCTGTAAATACGTAGGATATTAGAGATAAATATACTAGGTATGGAATGGGTTGTGCATGCGCCCTATTGTTATTATATACATCTGGGGTGAATACCTATATTATTATTTATTATGTGTATGGCATACCTACACTTCTTGCTATCAGGGTTGAGGTTTCGTGTTGTGGACAATCTTATCCTAATGAGCCCATTTGGGGGGATTTTAGATTCGTACCTTGAGCATTAGACCTTGGACACGTGCTATCGGTGTGAATGATTGTTTTGACAGTTGAATGGGAATGTAGGTATGTGCGTGACGCATTTGGGTGGATTGTATTCTCACCTCTAATATGTGTGATATGTTATTTATGGTTTGTGATAGACACCGAACCAATAGTCATTTATACAGCGAGAGATGTATCAGGACATGATAGCAGAGTATGCATGCATCGCAGCTGTATCTGGGAGGAGTCGTATTAGTCTACATAATAATGTGATGAATATATATATATTGTGATGTAATGTACCGCGTTAGAATTGTAGATTAAAATATATATACACTATGATGTAATCTAATGTGTGACAATTGTAGATTATAATTTATAATGTGATGAAATCTACCATGTGAAATTGTAGATAAAAAGGAATAATGAGATATTGTTCGAATTAAGCAACTGAATACTTAATCTCAAATCTGTGAAAGCCTAGTTTATATTAAATAGAAATGAACATGTTTAAGTATCATACTTATTATGTGGGAAATATGGGAAAATCATATGCGATAGAATCATAATTGAAAACATGTATTTGGGAGATGATAAAGTACGTTAGGTGTGCACCCTAGATGAGAGGTGAGGAATCACAAGCGAGAGCCCGAGAAGCTAACATGTACATAATATTTACTTAATTTCACTTGTTAAGCTTTTGTTATTTTAAAAATATTTTACAATTGGCCTCTAACCTGTTTCCTTGCATATTCTTTTTACTATTGTATCTTGTACATCAGGTGTCCAGTATCATGGATGCCGGCATAAAATATGGATGTCTTGACGGGTTATAGATGCTAATGAAGATGAATACTTTGTTATACGCATCCATTTTGTTGATTCACACATCTATAGTATCTATTTTCATTTAGGGCATGTCACCCAGGATTCTAGTTATCTCATTTCTATTCCAGAGATTGTAATTACTTATGTTAGTATTGTCAATATCAATTTTGGTTTTTTGGTAATAATACATTTTAACTGGAGAGTTAATCCAGTCACATTTATTCTTGTTACATGTATTTCAGTTATGATGAGATGTTGATTACAATTATTCCCTATATATGGAATGGTTTTAATTAAATTAAAAATGGAAAAGTTTTGACACTAGTTTAATTATTTATTAGGTGAATATATAAAGAATTTTTTTTTCGACAGTGATGATGAGAATGAACCAGGTGGATATTTTGATTTAATTTAATAAAGGAATGATCACCTGATACTTCATTAGGCGGGGTGTCACAATACCATCAACTTCCAAAGTTGCCACCGATGTGCCACGTGTCACAATGAAATGATTTACGTCAGCACTGAGAACCCAAACATAATTATGCCTTTGCCTCTTACCACGCGTAGGAAATCCAAATGATAACTTGAATTTTCAAATGGCTCCTTCTCTTTTGACACTTAGATGTTTTATTTTTTCCTTCTCTTCTTCATTTCTCCCATTTCTACCATTGTTATCCAAAGCTCACAACTTTCTAGAGAGAGAAAGAATTATAACCTCTACAAACCCTAAACCCAAAATCATGAATAAGACTGACTTTATAGAGCATCAATCTATTTTGGCCATCAATATCTTGTGCCTATAGATCACCGATTGATCTTGTGGTGGAAGTAAGATAGAGCTGCAATGGTATTCCAGATCTTGGAGGGATTAGGAGTTTTAGAGAAGTGAGAAAAATTTTGAGCTTGTCGCACGCGTCTTGGTGGGGTTCCTCCCATTTGAACTTCATGTTCTTTCATAGCAAGTCCATCAAGGGGTGAGAAATATTGAAATCATTTAAAGGGGGAGAAAGTCAATCACCCTTATATACACCCTAGGTAGGCAGCTCAATACATCAAAATCTCCTAAACCCTCAGCTCTTGATGGACGAAACTCGAATTGTATCAATGGCGGGTGATATGTCCTATAGTTTTCACAATAAATTCCTCCTCCATATATCTCCCATAATCTCTTATCCCCTCTCTTATAAATGAAATTTCATAATATATATTATATGTCTTAGTCATAAGGGACTTTAAATATTACTTTTTAGCATCTCCATGTTGGTTCCCCACTAGATGTCTAGTTGCGAAGAAACATATTTAGCATGAACTAATGTTTTTCCAAAGCATGGGCAACGGTATTACTTTAATGAAAAGTAATGGTCTCTCTATCCAAATACAACTGTAAACTTAGAATCCTATGTAGAGAGAGTATTATCCTATGCCAGTATCTCTTTGCCCTATCCAATGTGTTCTTTTAAATCATGCTCTCTCGGACCTGCTGGTGTTTTTACCCAATGTATCTAGAGTGGTTAAGTCCTGCCTTAATGTTTCCTTCCTTCTAAATCCTCCAAACCAGTTCACTCTGAGGTTCCAATGGTGAGGTCATTCGATAGAGCATGACATCTCTCGCAAGCCCTACTAGACTTGGTCACTCGTGGATACCGTTTGATTTCACTCTCATATTACAAAATGTTACAACATGAAAGTTACAATATACATAAAAAAAATACATAAAATGAACAAGTAAAAAAGAAAGAAAAATTGTGCTTCTTTGAAGTGTCTCCTAGCTTCTTTGCCCCTTCTACCTCCTAAGTCTACTCGTTTGGCTCTCTCTAACCTTGCTTTGTAATGAAGGGGAGTTATCTCTAATAATGAGATAATTTTTAGGGTGCCCCTGAAGAACACTATATATATGACTTACTTGAGTCTAATATATAGAAGCTTATCTAGTTTGGAAATAGAGACAAAATTTGTGCCATCCTTATTTTTACCCTAAGCCTCATTGCCTCTTAAAGATTCAAATGAGTTATTCAACAAGAAAATGGTCCTATAGGTAGAAACCCACTAACACAACACTCTGGTATTTAATAATTTAAGTTACATTTTTCACATAATAGAGATGTGTGTCAACAATTGGATTAAAATAATTTTCTACATTTTTTTAATACTTTTTAGGAATTTTTAAACATTTAAAAACCTTTTTCTAAAAATAATTTTAGGGTTTATAAAACGTTTATAGCTGATTTTATATATTCAAAACTTCCTAAAATATGGGTTGGGTAGAAACCGGAAGCGGCAGAGAATATTGGGTTAGTTATTGAGATTAATTGGAATACCTTATACGCGTTGTTCTTAGAACGGTTAGATTAATTTTTTGTCATAGACACATTCTTTAGTCTCAATCTTGAACGTTCAATCATTTATATCAATGGTTTGCATGCGTTTTATTTCAATCCTTGTGCTATCCAAATAAACCAATCACAACTCAAATAATGGCGGTGCATTGTGAACCTTTGGATTGATAATGCGAATAATCAATCTCATCACAGTCGTTGATTTTCTTCGAGCTTCCAGACCATTCTATCCTCCCTATAAATAAGACTCTTCGTCCATTCATTTATAATTTATAGAAGCCTTAGGGTTTGAGAGAAAAGAAGAGAGAGAAGAGAGACAAAAATAATACTCGAGAGAAAATACAAAACCCAAACCAAACTCTGTCTATTTTATCTTAGAAAAATACCTTTGAGAGTTTTAGGGTTTCTGGATCGTAGAGTTATCCATCCTCTTTATTTTTAATCTCTTTTCCAACCCCTTCAGTCCAAAATCAGAACTCGTTTCTAAATATTGGAACTTTTAGATCTAATTTCTAAGTGATACAATCACATAGCTGTTAGATTTGATTTCTTTCTCAAGAATTTGTGCGCTCTAAACATAGGGCTTTAATCATACTCCCTTGTTGGATTCCCTACTTATATGTTTTATTTTCATTTAAATCCAACACTCTCTTATTTTTGTTTTACAAAAATGATGTGAGTGTTTCAAGGTTCAAATATATGTTTTTCATTTTGAAAAACGTGTAGATAAATAAAGATTCAGAGAATCTCATTTTTAAGGGTTCTCTAGAACAAAGATATGAAAATCAATAGTTTCAAAAGGAAACATAATTTCAGTATTGTAAAATCTTACATATCAGTCGTAGAAAAATCTTTTAATTCGTAGGATAATTGTTTGTATAAGTGTGTGTGTTTGTGTGTGTGTGTTCATTCATGTTTTTAGGCACTACACACACAATCACCTTCACACAATAGCACTGAAATTGTGTGTTGGTTGAGATATTTCAATTTCTGAGTCGACGTAAAGAAGGAGTTTAAGGAGACAAGCTGCTGAACGACAAGAAACCAATTAAGAGCCTCAAGAGTTAGATTTACCGAACGGAGCTGGTATAACTACTTAACTTAGATTTAGGTTTGTATTGCGTGTTTAAGTTTCATTTCTTTCTTGTACCTTAAAACTTATTCTAGTGAATTTTTATTTTGTGGCGTAGACCTCCGTGGATGTTTCCCCGTTTGGGTGGGGTTTTACCACGTTAAAATACTTGTGTACTATGCATGTTTGTTAATTATCTCATCCCTACTACTCTGCTACTGCTATAACTAAAATTAGTTTGGGTTTTCAAAACTTGTTCACCAGTATCTGAAATAACTCCTTCATAACCTTTTCTAAACACATCTTGTGTTATTTAGTTTGTTTTCTTAAAGAGTTTCTTTGAGAAATAGATTCGGAACCTACTAGACTGCTTCAACTTGGTTTAAAAAAACTTAGTTAGGCATTTTCAATTGGTATAAGAGCAAGGTCTTTGGTCATCACAAAATCTTTTAGATCTTGTGTTTTTGAAACTATTTTTCAAAACAAACCTATGGACGAGAAATTTGAGAGTTAAGGGAATCTATCTGGGCCTCCCCTCTTTAATGGGACTAACTTCCCTTACTAGAAATTAAGCATGATAGCCTTCATCCGAGGGAACTTCGGAGATGAAGCCTGAGAAGCTATTTAAATCGGATATGTACATCCTACTAAACCTATCGTAGAAGGTAGTAATGAAAGAGTTAAGAAATTGCTCAATGAGTTCACAAAGGAAGAAAAATTGGCCTCCTATAATAACATTAAATGAAAGAATGATATTTTTATGTCAATCAATGAACATGAATTTAAGAGAATATCTATTTGTTCAACCTCTAAGGAAGCTTTTGACACACTTGTCACTGCCCATGAAGGTGACACAAGTGTTAAGGCTGCAAAGATCTAAATGCTTATAAAAACAGTATAACACACTCATCATGATTAATAATGAAACTTTCCATGATTTTTACATTAGGTTGACTGATACCATTACAAAAATGCATGTTAATGGAATTATATATGATAGGAAAGATATTGTATCTAAAATTCTACGATCACTTCCGCTAAAATTCGATAAGAAAATATATGAAATGGAGGAGATGGATGACCCGAATCTCACTTTAGAACTCCTCAGTAGTAAACTCAGAAAAGTTGAAATGGAATTAGAGTTTAAGAAACAACTCTCCAATGGCCAAAAGAAACATCCTAGTCCGAATCTTGTTTTCTAGTCTAAAGTGATCAAACCTGAGTTTTCTGTTCCTAACATTGATTTAGATTCTGATGAGGAATGTAACATAGAAAATTTGGATGATCAAATTGCCTTGATGTCTAAAAAGTTTAACAAAATCCTAAAATTCAGAAACAATGTTGCTTCTAAACATGGCAAGCCTACTTATTCAAAGTTTTCTACTAATAAGACTCATGAGAAAAGGCATGACAAACACGGGACTGAGAACAACAATAGACCGAGCAATGAACTCAAGAATGTTGAATGCTTTAGATGTGGAAAATTAGGTCACATGGCCAACAAGTGTAGAGTTAATTTGAATAAAAGGAACAAAAATAATAGGGCTGATATTTGTAAGACTTGGGATGACTAAAGCGACTCAGATAATGATGAGCCTGAGTCACCCAAAGTGTTTGATCCTTACATGTCATTCTTTGCTAAGATTTTATATACAGATGATAAGTGTATGACTCATGCTGAACCTGATAATAAAATGTCTAATCCTGTTATTTTGAATGATGTTCTGCCTACTGGTTTATCTGCTTTGTGCCTTAAGAATGCTAATCATGTAGAATTTGTTAGTAGTTCAAATTCCATGGGTGTGAGTCAAAGGAAATGTGTTATTGATGAAATGAACGTGTGCGTGAGTCCTAAAAATGAATCGTTAGGGGACAATCCACACACTCCACTTAGTGACTCTGATAATTATGACCTCCTAGAAATTCACACACTTTATACCAATACTGTTAGGAAGAGAACTAAGCTGGAAAAAACTATTAAGGACCTTACTGAGAAAATAGAAGCCCTAAGTCTTACGGTATAATATATTACTGAGGACTACAACACTCAATGTCTGGATCATGAAAATAAAACTAGGTCGTTTCTTGATCAAATTAAAGAACTTGTTGAGTCAAATGAGATTTTGCAAAAGAAATACAAATACAAAGCTACTTTAATAGAATTGGAACAATCTAAAGAGAAAGTTTCAACAATCTTCAAACAATATTCTAAATTTGAAAATAATGCTAACTATTTTGAAGATTTTGTAGCCTTAAGTAAAACCAATTTTGATGATAAAGCTGACATAGTGTTTGAATAAAAACCCAAGGAACCTAACAAACCTTTTATAAATATGAAATTTTTACCTAATGGAATAAGACCTAATGACCTATGTCCAGATTTTCAAGCATTAAAAAATGACTTTGACAATAAACCGAAAGAAGTAGACATTGTTATGGGAAATAGTTCTAAGTATAAGTTTGAGCCTAAGTCTAAGTATGCCTTCCCCCTATAAGGCAAGGAGGCCCTTTGCTTCAATATGTTGCAGTTAGACACAAGGCTAAAGTCCAATAATTAGACAAGACAATTTTAAAGATTTTGAAAATTTTAAAAAACTATCTAGTCTATACTGTTCTTACTGCGAAATTTATGGGCACTGCTTTGAAGAATGTTTTCAAAAATGTTTGTATAAGCCAGTCTTCAATTCACTTGTCTATAAAAACTTCAACTACGCTAGACAAAAAAGAAATAACTACGTCCTTCCTAGCCAACCTGATCAGAACTCTAACAATCATGATAGGAAGAAATGATATAGTACTAAAAGAAAGTACAAGAGGAAGAGTCCAAGATATGTGACAGGACCAAATGCTGAAAAAATTGATAAAATTCAAGTAAAGGCGCACAAATATTTTGAAGGAAAATATAATGCTCTCAAATTTTATAAAATTTGAGAAAATTCGCACAAATATTTTAAAACAAGAGCAATTTGGGTTAGAAATGATGATCTAGTACCCAAATGAAGTGTAACAGTGTGATTAGCTCTTTGAAAGCTTAACACACTTCTTCTGGATGTTATTTAGACTCGGGTTGTTCCAAACATATGACCGGGGATTTACTAAACTAACCAATGAAACTAACTTCTTAGGAGGAAATTTTTTGTTTGGAGTGGAGTATCAGTCCAGATCATAAGTAATGGGACACTCAAAGAAAATGGACAATCTATTCTCGAAGACGTTCTCTTACTAAATGGTCTTAAAGATAACTTGCTAAGTACATCGCAATTTTTCGACTCTAACCACACAGTCACCTTCTTAAAAACAAATTGTAAAATTTCAAATGAGAATGGAGACTGCATCATTACAGGCCTCATAACTCCTGATTACTATTACATACTAAACCTAGGGAGTGAGATTTGTAATATAGCTTGGATGGAAGATAATAAAATCTGGCATAATAGGATGGGTCACATAAATTACGATAACCTAGGAAAATTAAGATACCAAGAAATAGTTAGAGGTCTGCCTAAAATAAGATCTATTTCAAACATTGTTTGTGGGCACTGTCGAGAAGGGAAGATAGTTAAAGCTCCTCACAATAAAGTTAAAAAAAATTAACCAAAAAACCTCTCGAGCTTATCCATATGAATCTGATGGGTCCTTCCTGAATAGTAAGCCTTTGGGTAAACAGTTATATTCTAGTCATGGTGGATGATTTCACTCGTTTTACATGGCTTTCTTTCTTAAAACAAAAATCTAACACTTTTCTTGAATTTTTTAAAATCCTTTTACGTATTGAAAATGAAAAGGATACCCAAGAAAATCGATTTCGTAGTGATAGAGGAGGTGAATTTAAATACTTGGGTGTAACAGAATATTGTGACTACAATGGTTACAAACATGAATTCAATGCTCCTAAAACACCACAACAAAATGGTATATCCGAGCGTAACATTGCACAATCCAAGATATGGCTAGGGTAATTATACATGGAAAAAACTTGCCAAAATACCTTTGGGTTGAGGCAGTTTTGACAACATGTCACATAATCAACAGGGCTTATCTTAGGAAAAATACCAAATGAACTCCATATGAACTTTGGTATGGAAAAAATCCCAAGATAAAATATTTTCAAACATTTGGGAGTATATGATATGTTTGTGAGGACATAGAACATCTATTTAAATTTCAAACCCGTGGCGACGAAGCTTTCTTTTTGGGTTACTCCCTTAATAGTAGATGAGTATAAATGTGACTATTAGTGACACTAATGGTGAGAGTAATAAACAAGAGCCAACTATAGTAGATGAGTATAAAAATGTTTTAAATTATGACTCTCCAAAGATAGTTCATTCTTTACCAATAGAGACCCCTGAAGTACGTAATTGGGTTTCTAAAGATCATCCCTTAGATAAAATAGTTGGTTACCCTAATAAGCATGTTCGAACAAGATGCCAATTACGAAATATTCCTGATTTTTCATGGTTTGTATCCCTAGTGGAACCAAAGAATGTGAACGAAGCGATAAATGACTCTTTTTGGATTGATGCTATGCAAGAGGATTTTGCTCAATTGAAGAGTCATAGCGTGTGGAATCTAGTACCTCGACCAAAAAATAAAAGGGATATCGGCACTAGATGGATTTTTAAAAATAAATCAGATCAATCTGGGATGATAGTTATAAATAAAGCGAGATTTGTAGCTCAAGGTTACTCTCAGGTTGAAGGAATAGACTTCGAGGAAACTTTTTCCCCCGTAACTCACCTCGAGCCTGTTCAATTACCCTTAACAATAGCATGTCATTTACATTTCACACTTTTTCAAATAGATGTGAAATTATCTCTTCTTAATGGATTTTGACAGAGGAAACCTATGTTTAATAGCCGAAAGGCTTTATTGATCCTCATTACCCGAACCGCATCTATAGATTGAAAAATGCATTATATGGTTTAAAGTAAGTCCCTAGGTCTTGGTATGAATTCCTCTAGACCTTTCTTATCAATAAAGGTTTTCGCCGAGGTGGTAATGACCAGACATTATTCGTAAAATATTTTAACATGTCTTAAACTCCCAGGTTTACATTGATGACATTATTTTTGTACCAACATCCCCTACTGAAGTTAAAAACTTTTCAAATACTATGCATGGGGAGTTCCAAATGTCATTAATGGGGGAGCTACAATACTTTTTAGGTCTCTAATTCAAATAAAAGTCTGATGGATTGTTCATTCCGCAGTCAAAATACGCTTTAGAGCTAGTAAAGAATTTTGGATTAGAAAATTCCAAAGATGCTAGGGCACCCATGAGTACTTCAGTCCAACGATCAAAATATGAACATGGGAAATCTATTGATCCTATCCTCTACAGGAGTATGATAGGTATCCTATTATACCTCACTGTCTCACGTCTAGATATAATGCATGTTGTTTATGTGTCTGCCCTCTATCAAAGCGCTCCTAAAGATAGTCACCTATTATGCATCAAAAGGATTATCAAATAAGTCAAAGGCACTATAAATCTAGGAATTTGGTACACAGACGATACATCTAACATTATTGTAAGATACACAAATGGTGATTGGGTTGGATGTTCTGATTGGAACAAAAGCACTTCGGGTACTTACTATTACATAGGTAATAACTTGGTAGGATGGAGTAGTAAAAAGAAATACTGCACTTCTCTTTCCACAGCCGAGTTAGAATTTATAGCAGTCAGTAGCTGTTCTGCTCAATTAATGTGGATAAAACGGATGTTAAGGGATTATGGCATTACCGAAGACAAATTATATCTCTATTGCAATAACAAAAGTGAGATTAATATTTCCAAAAATCATGTTCAACACTCACGCGTAAAACACATAAAGATTCGACATCACTTTATACGTGAATTAGTAGAATCTAAGGAATTGGATATTAAATATTTGACCACAGAACTTCAATTGGCAGATTTGTTCACTAAGCCTTTAGATAATTTAAAATTTGAATATCTAAGAAAATATATTGGCATTAATTGATTAGTATCTATCTCCAGTTATTATATGTTTATTTGTGATTTTTCACACTTTTTCCTTTTGAGACAAAATGGGGGAGAGATATTTGAGTCCATCTTAGGCATTCACTGTACAATTCAACTAAAATGCTTGATCTTTGTTATTTTATTTTCAGGAATCAGTACCACTGTCATCATTGGATATATTTAGGGTATTGGTCTGTATTTAGTTGAGTTATGTACTTTTTCATTTCTAGGATATGAGGTAGACAGAAATTTTGTATTGGATTAAGTTTTTATCTTTTTGGTACCCCTACAACTCCTAGATTAGTCAAAGGAGATTTTATCTCATATTTCCAAAGGTGGAGATTGAAGCACACTATATATATGACTTACATGAGTCTAATATATAGGAGCTTATCTAGTTTGGAAATAGCGACAAAGTTTACGTCATCCATATTTTTACCATAAGCCTCATTGCCTCTTCAAGATTCAAATGATTCAATCAACAAGAAGATGGTCCTAAAGTTAGAAAGCCAAAGACACAACACTCTAGGATTGCATATTTTAATTTGCATTATCAAATATTAGGTGTGTGTGTGTTAACTATTGGATTAAAATGATTTTCTACATCTTTTAATAATTTTTAGGAACTTTTTTAAACATATAAAAACCTCTTTTAAAAATAATTTTTAGGTTTTGAAAATGTTTGGGGCTGATTTTATATATTCAAAACTTCCTAAAATATGTGTTGGGTAGACACCGAAAATGGCAGAGAATATTGGGGTAGTAATGGAGATTAATTAGAACTTTTAAACACGCGTTTATGAGTTGATTGTTGCCTTACACGTATTTCTCTTGGAACAGTTACATATATGTTTTCTCCTAGACACATTCTTTAGTTTCAATCTTGAACGTTCGATTATTTATATCAATGGTCTGCATACGTTTTATTTCAATCCTTCTTTTATCCAAATAAACCAATCAGAGCTCCAATAATGTCGATGCATTGTGAGCCTTTGGATTGATAATGAGAATAGTCAATCTCATAACAGCCGTTGAATTTCTTCGAGCTTCCAAACCCTTCAGTCCTCCCTATAAATAAGACCCTTCGTCCATTCATTTACAATATTTGGAAACCTTAGGGGTTAAGAAAAAAAACAAGGGAAAAGACAGAGAAAAATAAAACTTGAATGAAAATACAAAACCTAAACCGAACTCTGTCCATTTTATCTCAGAATACCTTTGAGAGTTTTAGGGTTTTCGGTTCGTAGAGTTATCCACCCTTTTTAGTTTTAATATCGTTTCCAATACCTTCACTCCACAATTTGAACTCATTTATAAATACTGAAACTTGTATATTCGACTTCTAGGTGATACTGTCACATATGTTTTAGATCAGATTTCTTTATCAAGAAATCATACTCCCTTGTTGGATTCACTGCGTATATGTTTTATTTTTGTTTAAAGCCAGCACTCTCTTAGTTTTGTTTTACAAAACTGATTTGACGGTTTCAAGATTCAGATCTAAGTTTTTCATTTTGAAAAACATGTAGATAAATAAAGATTCAAAGAATCTCATTTTAAAAGGTTCTCTAGAACAAAGATCTAAAAATTAGTAGTTTCAAAAGGAAACCTAATTTCAGTATTGTGAAATCCGGCATATCATTCTTAGAAGAATACTATAACTCGTAGGATAATTGTTTGTATAAGTGTTTGTGTGTGTGTGTGTGTGTGTGTGTGTTCATGCATCTGTTTAGGCACTACACACACAAACATCTTCCCACAGCAACACTGAAATTTTGTGTTGGTTTAGAGATTTCAACTTCTGAGTCGACGTAAAGAATGAGTTTAAGGAGGCAAGCTGCTGAACGAAGAGAAAGAGAATCAGAGCCTCAACAGCTGGTGTTACTTAACGGAGCTGGTATAACTTATTAACTTAGACTTAGGTCTGTATTGGATGTTTAAGTTTCGTTGCATTCTTGTACCTTAAAACTTGTTCTAGTGGATTTTTATTTTGAGGTGTAGAGACCTCCGTGGATGTTTCCCCATTTGGGTTGGGTTTTACCACGTTAAAAAACTTGTGTAATGTGCATGTTTGCTAATTCGCCCATCCTTACTGCTCTACTGTTGCTATAACTAAAATTAGTTTTGGTTTTCAAAACTTGTTCACAAATATCCGAAATAACTCGGTCATAACTTTTTCTAAACACATATTGTGTTATTTAGTTTGTTTTCTAAAAGAGTTTCTTCAAGAAATAGATTCGGAACCCACTAGACTACTGTAACTTGTGTCAAACAACTTAGTTAGGAATTTTCAATCTACAAGTTAAATTGAGAATTTTTTTAAGTTAAGAAAAAAGGGCCTCATATAAATATTAATGTGATATAATCAGAATCAATAACGTTTTTTGAATAGAAACGGTTTCATGCATTAATATATATATATATATATAAGGTAATTCATTGTGCATGTAGGTATGACATGATCGAGTATCCTTTTTGCCATTCAATTTTATATTTCATTGTTGTATTTTCCACTTGGCATTCGTCCCATCCCCTCTTCTTTGTTATGGCATGTTGTGTGTGGTTGCACATTTTGAGAGCATTGTAGAGGCAAGTGTCCTTTTGATTTCACATAAGTAGCTCTGTGTCATACCCCGTAATTTTATTGATTTTTATTTAATGGATTAATTGAATTAAATGAGAAGTAATTTGGAAATTAATCCGGATGTAAATACTAGCGAGATGTGAGTTGGTATTTGATTATGATGTTAAAATAAAACATTACTGAGAATATATGGTAATATATGAGTATTGAAAATATTAAAATTGTCGGGAGGTAGAAATACGGCAATTTGGGAAATTATGTTGGGACGCGCGTGTCAGTCGCATCAGGAATGAATTTAATTAGATTAAAAATTAAATTATATTTTTATCAACCGAATGGTCATTTTGAGTGCACCAACATGTCAGGAACGGTCGAGATAGCCAGAAAAAACTAGCCGGGGGTTTAGTTTGGGTCCCGGGGCATTTTTAGGCCAAACCGGCAACCCAAAAGGGTATTTTAGTAATTTTAAAAATTGAGGAGTTAAGACCCATGAATTTTGATGGTTATTTATTAATAATTAGTGAGGCCACTAAGGCCATTATCACCCAAAAATATTAGAAGTGGGCTATGGGAGTTAGAGAGAAGTTTCAAGGAGTTCCAAAACAAACCACCACCCACCACCATCAATTGGGAAGGATTTGTGACCGGAAAGAGGAGAGATTCAACCTTTAATCACCAACAACAAATCAGAAGAACAAATCTAAGGCAAGTGGTTTAGTTTCATTACTTGCATTGAATATTTCCTCCATGTTTAGTGTAGAGATTAACATATATTTTGAAAGATTGATGAAAACCCAATGGAATTGTTAGGGATTGCATGTAGAATATTTATGGACGAAATTAGTATTCAAAACTTAACCATGGATGATGTAAAAATGGATTAATGATGGGTATTTAAGTTCAATAAAGTTTTGGGTTCATGTTCATAAGGTTTGGGGATAAATTTGGTGATTTATGGTTTTTATATGTAGACTAGTAAGATTTGAACCAAAACTATTTTAAGAATGGATCTAGGGTGAGTTAGAGTAGTTTAAAAACATTCAAACTTAATTGGTATGAATTTAGGATGGATTTAGAGAAGAGAAAATAGGGAAAAACGAAGTTGGGAAAAATTATGGGTTGTCTCGGAATTTTCGTTAGAAGACCAACCCAGGTCGTTTGAAGGACCTCGTTCGAACGAACTTCTAACGAGATTCCAGTAGCCTTTCTAATGAGTTCATAATTCATTCGAATCCTTTCATTCGAACGACACTCGTTCGAACGAGATTTCAGTGACTTTTAACGAGATTACAGAATGGTCTTTTTCGGCCTGATTTTAGTTTCGAACTTTCCGTGGGTTATTTAATTGAATGTTATTCCTTCCTTGTTGTGGGTATAGTTGTGAGAACAGAGTACGTGAGGATAAAAGACCTGGTGATTTTATAGGTTAGGTTGTAAGTCCTAGAGATTACGATGAGAGGAGTGTCGGCAGTCTTTATTGTATATTATCCGGAGACTTATACATATACAAAATTGAATGATAGTATAGGGAGGTAAAATATACCTTTATTAATAGTAAGATATCTAAGATGTGTGAATTCTTAGTATATGTACTTATATGTGTATGACATACCTACCATACCTGATATCACGGAAGGTCGGCTTTCGAATAGGGCCATTTAATCTTTGTGTGCCTACAGGGGGGATTTAGATTGGTACCTCTAGGAGATAGGTCTATGAATGACTTATTGGCGAGTTAGTAAGTTAGCTGTCGATGGGAGCGTAGGTATGTGCATCACCCATGGGTATGAGAACTATGTTTGCCTCCATTATGTGTGATTGTTGCTTATTGAAACGGTTCCTGAGAGATTCGGAATACGTGGTCCTTATGTACGTGATGTACCGGGATTCGATAGCAGAGTATGTGTGCACCGCAGCTTAGCCTAGGGGTACCCTTATTGTATATTTATGATGAGATTAATATACAGATAATTGAAATGGACTTTTATTAAAGTATGAATGCGAATAATTGTGACATTTTTGGTAGAGTTAAAAATGGGAAATTCATAGTAATTATTATAACTAATTCTGAGGAATAAAAAAAAGTAAGACTCTCAGTTTATATTAAGATGTCGGGAAATGAACTTTGAATTGTATAGTAAAGTCAGGTTATTTTTTGGACTATTTAGATAGTGGAATAAATAGAACAGGTACGGGACGTTAGGAGTGCACAATTAGTTGAGAGGTGAGGAATTCATGTGAGTATACGCACTATCATGTGTTTTATATTCACTATTTAATGATATTAAACACTTGATATATTTTAAACTCTTTTCACAATCGGGCTTTGACCCGTTTGCTTTCAAATCTATTTTCTTATAAAAACTTTTTAGGTGCCCAGCCACAAGGACACCAAGCTTAGAAGTTCCATTCCAGTGACGTACTGTAGCTTTTGTGGAAGTTACAGGACCTCGATAGTAGACGTATCCACTTTCTACTTTGACTCCATTTCAAATTTTTTCATCTGTAGGGCATGTCGCCCCTTTTCTTTTAGAGACGGCTTATATACTCTGTTTTAATTCAGTTGTGGATTTAATTAATTAGTCATTCAGACTTTGTATTTTTTTTATTCCGCATTCGGATTATTCATAGGAGTGTTCATCTAGATTCGGTTTATTCTGTTATTATGCTATTGTGATTGTGATGTGGCCGTGGTATCATTATTTCATAATTTAACTTGTTGCATGTTAATCTAATTTAATTAAAATGGACAACTCACTTTTTAAATATTAGTTGGCTAGTAGTTGTTAAAATGTTTTTAGACGGTGATGCTATGAACTGAACCAACTTGACATTTCGTATTAATTTGAATAAAGGAGTTGCTACCCGATATTTAATTAGACGGGTTGTCACACTCTGAATGCTCGGACTTCGGGAACGTTCACCATAGGTCACATATGTTGCTTGATATGAATCGAAATTGCATACAAAACAAGTGAAAAGTTAATAAAATAAAACTACACTAACGACATTATTCAGGTTATCTCAATGCAATTCAAACATAGCGTCCGAATCGGACCTGAAATGTGACCTCGTTTAGGGAAGAAAGACAGATCAACTTGATATATAATTTGATTGGCCAGGGTGGTTGAGGTTGGCTCAGGTAGTATTGTTCTCGGCAATTTCATTTCATTAAATGTTTCGCTACTATTAAAATGGCGTTAATTAAAAGCATCAATTTACTCTTTCATTGCCCACCTCACTCCAGCTTGTACATGTGGAGGAATACCAATAGTCACGTTTATTCTATTTGTGCACATGAGGAAGTTACTCACTATCCCATTTTTATCATTTTGTAACAAACTCATCATTATCAATCCCCCAGAATGTAAATAGTGTAACTACCTAACCTATAAAGGCAGTCCACCTATCCCATAATATTCTTTTTATAATAACTGCATATAGATTGTAATCAATCCCAAAGGATTGGTTATTCAAAAATTATTCTACTAGAGGACTATAGGCAAACCCTACAGAGAGAGCTCGCAAAGCTTGTATTCCTAATTTTCTTGACTATTACCCAATAATATGCAAAGAGCAAAAACTTGACATGTGGATATAGGCACCATATAGGGTTTCCTCATCTATAATCTCACTATGTTCCTCCCAATTAAGCAATTTTTTAATTATAATTTCCCCATTTGTTATTATTTATCTTGGAATTTCCCAACTGATGCAATGAATCCATAAACCAATTTTAGATGCTAAAAGTTAGCAACTGTGAACACCGATGTTTGTTTCCATGGACTACACACAACTTTTAAAAATTATACAAATATGTAATCTAAACACAAATTAAAAGCTAGTAAAGTTTAAGAATCCAATTTCTAAAAAAAATAACTACACTGCATATTTAAAAAAATACACAATCTTATATTGAGTTAAAGTCATGAAAAAAATGAAAACAAATTAGTTTTCATACAACAACAGAAAAAGAACAAAAAAGGAATGACAAGTGTATCACATGTCAAAAAATGTTTAATGATAAAGCTTAAGGAAAATGGATGAATTTTCGTTTGGTGGTTATTGACAGTGTCATGAATGGTCCTCAGTCCATAAAAGGAACGAAACGAATATATATGGATTAATAACCCTGGTCGAGCCTCTCTCTCAACAACCCTTCCTATTGTCTTGGCTAGTCTCCCTCTCCTGGTGTTTGGCATCTAAAACCAAACCGAAATTGTATGAGATTCCACTTAAATATATAACAGTAGCAGAAGAATGAAAAATGGTTATTGTGAAACAACAACCCTAAACATAGGGCTCTATATCAAAGAAACATAATGTTGACAATGTAGAAAGTTCACATGGATCCTAAGGACACTAGAATCTAATGTTTTGATACTAGCTGTGACACCCCATCTATTTTAATATTGGTGCCTTTATTAAAATTAAATAGAAATCATTATGATTTCATTTCATTTTTAGCATCACTGTTCAAAAAAATATAAGAATATAACCATTATTAGTATTCATCAACAACATGACAACAAAACACATACGAGAATATACATAAATAATATAAACCGAATAAACCACTGGTTGCCACAAATCATAATATCTTAACAAACTATTGAGGAGTAACTAAATATCTGACTAAAATGTAAAGTCCTAACCATCTACAGGCAACACGCCCAAAAGGAAATACTAAAACTGAATCACATCTACAAGAAACATCCAAAACTACTTCTTGTAACGGCATGATGGAGAGACTAACCATTTTATACCTGCTACTGAATAACTAGGGTTTTGGAAAATAATTTGACAGTGGGTCAAAGCCCAAAAACATTTGGAAATATTTGCAACTATTTAAACGCTTCAAACGTAAAGGTGCAGTGTATTACCTTCATAATTAACTTTCCAGTCAAATTCATTTTATTATCCTTATGCTTCTACCCAGTCTAACTAGGAGAATAACTGAAATCATAGCCCATCGCACTAATAATGACCATTAGTTAATATGCACTATCTTCACTAGTTATACTATCATAATTATTTACATAACTACATACATGATCGAATTAGATATTCATACACTATTTCATATATTCATACATATATTTCACTTGCTATATAATTATAAACCATACGCCCAAAGCATGACCTCGCGGATGCACCCCTCATGTGCTATCATTCTCCAGGCGTAATACGCACCACACTGGGCCATCGGGTCGAAATCTCATCGTCGAACCCAAAATGTATTCACAAACAACGTATGAAATCATTAACATATGTATGTGGGTCGTAACCATACAACATTGCACCAACCCAATATCCAAACCAATACCTATTCACACACATGGATAGTGGCCATGCAACAATACTACGATCATGAGATTCAATCTATCACATATTATTCTACACTAGGGTGGGTTGCCCACTACGTGCAACCTCCAACGATAGCATTGCCGAGTACGTACATTCTAAATAAATACATAAACAATCACACATAAGTATAAGGAACCCATGATGTATAGACATATAAAGTGCTGACTACGTACAGAAATCCTATAGCATACTAGTCTAACAATCCCGAAGTCTTAACCAACTTCCGGATTTTCAATTTAACTGTTCACTCAGTTGTAATCCGATTCATATCACTCGATTACTACCAATGATTGACCAAAAACATGCACCGACACCTAATAATGTTTAAAGGAAACCCCAAGCTACTCCAAAAACCCACATGCCCATCTATCCAATAGTAACAAGTCAAAGCAATGTGACATCCCGCCTAATTAAATACCGGATGATTAGTCCTTTATTAAATTAAGCAGAATTTCCATTTGGTTCATTATTAGCATCACTGTCGTAAACCATTAATTACTAATAACCTATTAGTTAATTTAGTCGCTGTTAAAATTTTATCTTTTCATTTAACAATTAACCATATAAGGAAAAACTATATTAAACCATTCACACATTAATTGAGTTCAAACTATCACAGCATATGAATAAATAAATGTCTTGTCGAACAAACCATCGGCTACAACTCCAAATATAAATAATAAATCCAACAAATAAATAAATAAATCCCAACAAAATTCTGAACTTAATAAACTCAATAAAGTAATGTTGGAGCAATATGCCCAAGGATGAACTACTAGAATAGTGAAATCCTAGTATAGAATGAACAACTGAGGCGTCTACTCCAAATCCTGCATGCGTCAACATATGCCGCAGTTGCGCATCTCTGCAATAGATAATCAATTCTGGAGTCCTTGTGGGTGGACACCTAAAAGTTTTTGAAAATATTTTTGGCAAGGGTCAGAACCCAAAACATTTGAAAGAAATTTGCATGTGATTAAGTTTGCAATAATTAAAACGCGTGAATACTTTTCATATTTAAGCTAGTTTCAAACTCCATCGAGATAATCCTCATGCCTTAACTAATGTACACACTTACCGCTTTCCTTTATAACCCACCTAGTTATACTACCCTGTCTAACTAGCCTTCTTATGAAGCCTTTCTTATCCTCTACTCTGTCCCGAGTAATATTGACTTTGATTTTTAAACTAGTTCACCCATTAATCCTTTTACTCGATTCAAATAAAATCATATAACATTTCACCAGTTATATAAGTAATACAATTTCGCTTCATGTATTTTACCCGTATATAATATTCACACTAATATATGTGTATAATAATACTACCACATTCAGACACATATCGGATATAATATCCATCCTCCCGAGTAATAACTCACCGGATGTTTTCAATAAAATGCTATAACCCCATGTATACTCAATCCAACCCAGATACCACGAGATGGTTAGCTCAGACTGAATTAGCAAATAAAATAATAGGCGTAGTCGAGATTGTCATAGTTCCCTGGGTGTAGGACTGAATCATACCTAAGGTGCCTCACCCCGAAAGGAATCACATCATAATAAACCAGACACTATCACTTGGGGATTGTACTCTCCCTGCTTTCACGAGCCAGGGGATTCACCCACATAGCACAACCTCCTATGATATCACTAGGGGGTATGTATTCTTATAAATATCATTCACACTGATATTTATAATGAGTACACAAATATATATATACACTATCACACTGTTCGTATATATATAATTAAAGTTAATTAAGTCCGACTTACTCGTACCTAACTTTCCTTGCACTAGCCTAAGATAATTGAGTATGTTATCCGACTCCAATTTTCTTTATAATACTGGTTCACAATTTGGTTTTGCTCACTCTACCCGAAATCCTATCCCGATATCCAAAATTTTCTCCATTTCATACTACCTCCAAAAAGTTCCTAGCCTTGGATTTCTTTCAATTTGGCTAAACAACTCCTTTATCATAGCCTACTGAAATTAAATATGTCCGTCCTCATATTTTAAAATGAACTAAAAATTACTCCAGACAATTAATCATGTATTTAAGGCTTAAACATAACAATTCCCCAAAATCTGGGCAGTCGAATCGAATTGGCCTTATTCTGAATCGATGCGCCTTGCCGAATCAATTCACCGTGACCTATTCGTCTTCTTCCCATACTTTATTAAAATTTCCTCCATTGTTAACCCTCCAAGCTTTTCCATTTATGTTCTATTCTCACCCAAGCCTCAATAATGATTTATACATATTCTCAAACCTTACTAAACATCTAAATCACCCTTTAATATCAATGATTCTCGCATTAATACAATAATTCACGAATTTGGGTTTTTCTCCCATTTATCCAGTCACCTTACTAAATTCGATTTTCCCATCGTCAAAACAACACATATAATCATGGTTTTTTAATAGGGATATAATTTTAACAGTATTACATGCTATTTCCTCATCAATTTCACGATTTATCTTCAAATTTGCATTCAAATCATGAAAACCTATTTTCATACAATAACTGACACAAAAACAGATTTATAGTTTACACCCACTATTATATGGACTGTAATTCATCAAATTATATTTAAAGCATGTTAACCACTTGCGCGATTACATTCGTAGAGTCTGAATCCTTTGAGGTAGAAGATTAATTGTCAAAGAACACTACCAATTCCTTTTGATTTGGCTCCCAAAACCTCCAAAGTTTCCTTCTTTTTTCCTCTCTCAAGTTCTTTAGTTTAGAATATGGTTAACTGTCATTCAACCCTTATAAATTTAGGTAAAATAAAGGCTAAACCCGAAATTAGTCTTATGGGCCCAGCCCAAATGACACGAACACCCCCGTGTGGGCCCGATTATGCCAAATAATGTTCTGAGACCCAATTACTACCCTTGGGTACTCTTTGTTGACTATCTAGACCCATCCGGAATCAGATGTGCACTCAGAATTGTCATTTGAGTCACTTAACTAAAATTTTCCATCTCGACCTTAATATAATCTATGCCCGACTCTTGGCTAAGATATAAAAAATCTCGTCATTTAACTCGCTACAATGTATAATAATAGTCACGTATTATTTACTACACAGTTAGTAAATTGTATTATGTTTATATTAATCATTATCTCACCCTATTTATTAAATACACAAATAATAATTAATTGAATTAAATTAAATTATGGCACACTTATAATATGAATTTACCCGAATTAATTAACTATTTAAATTCTCAAATATACGAGGTATTACATACTTCCCCCTTTGCAAGGGAATTTCATCCCAAAAATTTTCTCATACCGACGACGAATAACTTTGGATACTTCTCTTGCATGTCATCCTCCCACTCCCATGTCGACTCGTCAACACTGTAGGCTTCCCACTGGACTCTGACTAATGCTACCCTTAGACCGCAACTTCAGCTCACTACAATCTAGAATAGCCATGTACCTCTTTTCGTACGATACATCTGGCTGTATATCAATCTTCTCGAGTCGAACGTGCCAAAAATCTCTCTCGCACCTCCGATAATTCTTCAACGATGCCACATGGAACAGGTCGTGTATCCATTGAAGATGCTCTTGTAAACCATGTCTATATGCTTCTAGTTCCACAATATCAATAATAGGGAAGGGTCCCACATACCTCGACATGAGCTTCCCCTTTTTGCCGAACCTCATGACCCCTTCATGGGAGGTACACGAACCAACACCTAGTCGTCAACCTCTAATTTAACATGTCTCAAGTCTGCATCTGCATAACTCTTTTACCTATCCTAAGCTATTCGAATATGCCTCCAATCAGCTCGATCTTGGTAGTAGTCTCTTGTATCATCTCTATCCCTAATAAATTATTGTACACCACCTCTAACCAGCAAGCAGGCAAAGTACACGGTCTCCTATTTAGTGCCTCAAACAGTGTCATCTGGATGGTGAATTAGTGAGAGTTATTATACACAAACTCTACTAATGGAAGGTATCTCTCCAATCCTCCTCCAAAATCAAGTATACACGTTCTCATTTTGTCCTCGAGCATCTGATTAACCTTCTCAGTCTTTCAGTTTGTCTGCGGATGAAATATCTTACTCAATCGCAAGTTTGTGCCATTGCCTCTTGAAAACTCTGCAAAAAATGAGGGACAAAGATCTTATCTCTATCCGACATGATGTTAACTAGTATCCCATGCAGCTTAACTAACTCTGCAATGAATAGATGCACATACCGCATCATCTCAAAATCGCTGCGACCTTGCAAGAAATGGTCTACCTTGGTCAGTCAATTAACTATCACCCAAATGGAATTGTGACCCCCCATGACGTCGACATCCCTATAATAAAATCCATCGAAATACTCTTCCACTTTCGCATGGGAATCTCCAGTGGTTGTAGCATCCTTGAAGGCCTCTGGTAGTCTACCTTAACTAATTGACATGTAACACACTTCGAGACAAACTCTGATATGTCCCTCTTTATCCCTGCCCACTAATATTGCCTCCTCGTGTCTTTGTGCATCTTATCCCCATAGTAATGTACCGCAAATATCAAACCGTGTGATTTTGTCATAATCGCAACCCTCAAGTCCTCATCCTCTAGCACAAAAAGTCTCCCATTAAAATGTAGTCCTCCCTCTGAGCTAACTGAGTAAGACCCTGCACCCTCAGCTAATAAATGGCATACTCTGTCCTAACAGAACTGATCCTCCGCCTGTGCTTTCACTACCCCCATAATAATCTTGGGAGTTATAGCTAAAACTACCATGCACGCCCTAGAAATATCATCATCATGTCAAAGCTCACTCGACTTCGCCTTCCAAACCTCGGCTAACTCCCCCGTAGGTTATCGGATCAACGCATCTGCCACCACTTTAGCCTTACCCGGATGATAATAAATATTTAACTAGTAGTACTTCACAAAATCGATCCACCTCCTATGTATCATATTCAAATCCTTTTGTATCATTCTTAACTTCTTTTTTTACACTGCCGGTCCCAAGCCCAAAAAAAGGAGGAGGGTTACAATAGGTAGCTGACAGTAAGCGTAAGACCTTGTCAGATCCTTACGAACATGAATCCTATGAATATACGTGCTAATGCAAGGGCATTCCCCTTAAGCGATGCATTGCACCAGCCATCGGGTGTCTCAAAAAATAGGCAAGGGGCATTGCGCCTGCCACCCAGTGTCTCAAAAAATAGGCAAGGGGCGTCGCATCGATGCTTGGATGCGACGATAAATACACAAGGGTTCCTGCAACAAGCTAGACGTGTGCGGGTAAAGTGGCTAGTTCAGGATACTAGACTTAGGTTAACGACTTGGAACATAGGGACTATGACAGGAAAAAGGATGGAGTTAGTAGATACCATGATAAGAAGAAAAGTTAACATAGCTTGTTTACAAGAAACTAAATGGGTCGGTGAGAAAGATAGAGAAATAGAAAATACAGGATTTAAATTATATTATACAGGAAAACATAGAAATAAGAACGAAGTTGGAATAATAATAGATAAAAACTTTAAATATGATATCGTAATCTTTATTAGGAAAGGTGGTAGACTTATACCTGTAAAATTGGTATTAGGTGAAAACATAATTAATATTTTTGGTGCTTATGCACCCCAAGTAGGATTAGATGAGCACGCTAAATTACAATTTTGAGAACAAATGGATTAACTGATTCAAGAAATACCCCTAGGTGAGAAAATCTATATAGGTGGAGATTTTAATGGCCATGTAGGAGAAGATCGTGTAGGATATGAGATAGTGCATAGAGGATATGGTTTTGGAGATAGGAACGATGGGGGAGAGTCTATCTTAAATTTTACGATGGATTATGGTTTTGTACTAGTAAATACATGTTTTAAAAAGAGGCTTGAACACTTAATAAATTATAAAAGTGGAACGCGTAAGAGGAAAATAGATTTTTTCATTACTATGAAAGGAGACTGATTAACGTGTAATGATTTTAAGATTATCCCGGGAGAGAGCTTAACCTCATAACATAGGATAATGGTGTTGGATATAAATATTAAAAAACAATCACGAGTGAGAAAATGAAGATTAACCCACGAACTAGGTGATGGAATTTAAAAGGAGAGAAATTAGAACAATTTAAAGATAAAGTATTAAATAAAGAAACATGGAATAGTGAGGAAGAAACTAACATAATGTGGAATAATATGACCACATGAATTAAAAGAATATCAAAAGAAATTCTTCGAGAATCAAAAGGCAAAGGGCAACAGTTTGAAGAAACTTTGTGGTGGAATGAAGAAGTACATAATATAGTAAAAATTTAAAGGGGTTCTTTAAAACATAACAAACAAATAGAAATGAAGAGAATTTTGAGAAATATAAATGGGCTAAAAAGTAAGTGAAGAAAGTGGAAAGAGATGCTAAGTTAAAACCGTATGATGATCTTTATACAAAATTAGGAACACGAGAAGGGGAAAAAGTATTTATAAGCTTGCAAAAATTAGGGATAGGAAAACAAAAGATTTTAATAATGTTAAGTGCATCAAAAGTGATGATTCGAGAGTCCTAGTCAAAGATGATGAAATTATGGAAAGATGGAAAAACTGCTTTGAGAGGTTATTAAATGGAGATAATGGGAGTAGATTGGATATAGAGGAACTTAGGGAGACTCGAGAAAATATATTTTTTTGTAGAATTAGGACAACAGAGGTCATGATTGCTCCAAAACAGATGAAAATAGGGAAGGCTTTAGGACCAGATGGTATCCCTATTGAGGTTTGGAAGTGCATAAGGGAGGATGGAGTATCATGCCTTACAAAATTATTTAATAGAATTTTAATGACAAATAGGATGTCCGACGAATGGAGAAAAAGTATTTTAGTACCTATCTATAAAAATAAAGGAGACATACAAAGTTGTTCAAATTATCATGGTATTAAGTTAATGAGTCATACAATTAAACTTTGGGAGAGAGTGATTGAATATAGATTGAGATTGAAGACAACAGTATCTGAGAATCAATTTGGGTTTATGCTTGGGAGGTCAACAATGGAAGCAATCTATTTATTGAGGATCTTCATATGATTTTTATAGATTTGGAGAAGGCGTATGATAGGATACCTAGAGATATAATATGGTGGGCTCTACATAAAAGAGGAGTGACTCATAGATATATTGATGTGATCAAGGATATGTATGATGGTGCGATGACTACAGTAAGAACATCAACCGGAGAAAGTAGTGAATTTTCAATTACGGTAGGGCTACACCAAGGTTCAGCATTAAGTCCTCGTCTCTTTGCTCTTGTTATGGATGAATTGACTGGACAAATATAAGATGAGGTACCATGGTGTATTCTATTTGCAGATGATGTTGTTTTAGTGGATGAGACTAAGATGGGGATTAATGCTACGTTGGAATTATAGAGAGAAACTTTAGAAACAAGGGGATTTAAAATAAGCAGAAGTAAAACAGAATATGTGGAGTGTAATTTTAGTAGTAATAGGAGGACAAATGGAGATTTTGTAAAATTGGAGGGTCAATAAATACCTAAAAATGACAATTTTCGTTATTTAGGATCGATTATACAAAAAGATGCAGATTTTAGTGATGGTGTTACGCATAGGATTAGAGCAGGATGGGTTAAGTGGAGAAGTGCTATCGGCGTTCTGTGTGATAGGCGTATACCTTTGAAGTTAAAAGGAAAAATTTATAGGACGGCCATTAGACCCGCCATGTTATATGGGACAGAGTGTTGGTCAACTAAGAAACAAAATGTGCAGAAAATGAGTGTGGCAAATATGCGAATGCTAAGATCGATTTGTGGTAAAACTCGAAAGGATAAAATTAAAAATGATCAAATTCGTGAAACGGTAAAAGTATCTCCTATAGAAGATAAATTGAGATAAAATCGACTTAGATGGTTTGGACACGTAAAGCATAGACCAATATATGCTCCTGTAGGGAAGAGTAATTTAGTTAGTATTGATGGTAACCCAAGGGATAGAGGTAGGCCTAAATTAACTTGGTGGGATATTATAAAAAAGGACATGATATCATGTGGTTTAACCGAAGATATTTCACTGGACAGAATGGAATGGAAAAATGTGATTCATATAGCCAACCCCAAATAATTGGGAAAAGGCTTTGTTGAGTTGAGTAGAATAACATTAGCAAGATGGGTGAATAACTTAAGCTTCTTCTTCTCTTCAATGTTTACCTCGTTTGGCACAAAGTTAGCAAGATGGGTGAACTCTTACTTATATTCATCCACTGATCGATCACCCTATGTAACGTCGTTTAATTTCCTCCTCATCTCCATCTGAACAGTTGATGGAAAGTACTTGCGGTCGAACTACTCCAAAAACTTTTCTATAGGCATCGTATCCCTCTCCTCTAAAGTGGTAATAGAATCCCACCACTACAGTGCAGCTCCCATAAGCTTGAACGTGGAAAGAATCTTCTGAGTGTCGCTACACTCAACCATACATAGGTGACACTGTAGGTTTTTCTTCCACTAGCATGCTACTATAACATCTTAGATACTCGAAAAGTCTGGTGGGTGGCCTTTTTAAAAAGCATCCCTAGCTTTCTCCCAAGACAATGGCCTCGGTTGGGCCTGAAACACTGGTGCCAGTAAAGGTTGTGGTTGAGTTTGTGGAAAGTGGAAGACCATGGAAGTCATGGCTGCGTTGACTTCCTGGGCCACTATCTCGGCCACCTGTACAGTCGTCACTAACCCCGGTAGTGGCTAAGACTGTTGCACCTCCAGCTCCTGATGAGCCTCTCTCACCTCATCCCTCGAAGCTACTCTAGACGATCTACCTCTCTTAGGCGGCTTCTGAAATTTAAAATGAGTTGTATGATTTCATAGTCAATATAATATTTAATAGCAGAATCACGATATCTCAAATGTGTAAAGATAAAAAGCAACAGTCCTAACAATAGGGCTCTATATAAAAAAAAGACCTACGTTAAAATCGTGGTAAGCCATACAGATTCTATGGACACTAGAACCTGATGCTCTGATACCATCTGGGACACCCAGCCAAATTAAATACCAGTTGATTAGTCCTTTATTAAATTAAACAAGATTCCCATTTGGTTCATTCTTAGCATCACTGTCGAAAACCATTAATTACTAGTCACCTACTAGTTAATTAAGCAGGTATCAAAATTTTATCTTTTCATTTAGCAATAAACAATGTAAGGAAAAACTAAATTAAACCATTCACACATTAATAGAGTTCAAACCATCACATGATATGAATAAATAAATAAATGTCTTGCCAAATAAGCCCTCAGCTACAACTCCAGATCTAAATAATAAATCCAACATATAAATAAATAAATCCCAACATAAGCCTGAACTGAATAAATTGAATAAAGTACTATAGGGGAAACATGCCCAAAGATGACATATTGGAATAATGAAATCCTAGTCTATAATTAACAAATCAAGCGACTTGTCCAAATCCTTCATGCATCCACATATGTCGCAATTGTCCATCCCTAGAATAGATAATCAAGTTTGGCGTCGTTGTGGCTTGACACCTAAAAGGTTTTGAAAATATTTTTAGCAAGGGGTTAGAACCCAAAACATTTGAAAACCATTTGAAAGTGGTTAAGTTTGCAGTAATTAAAACGCATGAATACTTTTCATATTTAAGCTAGTATTGCACTCCCTTGAGATAATCCTCATGCTTCAACTAATGTGCACACCTACCACTTTCCTTCATAACCCACCTAGTTATAATACCCCATCTAACTAGCCTTGTTATGAACCATTCATTATCCTCTACTATAGCCCGAGTAATATTACCTTTGATTTAGAAATTATTTCACCCATTAGCCCTTTTACTCCATGCAAATAAAATCATATAAAATTTCACCAGTTATATAAGTAATACAATTTCGCTTCACGTGTTTTACCCCTATATAAATATTCACACTAATACATAGGTATAATAATACCATATTCACACATATGTCGTATATAATATCCATCCTCCTGAGTAATAACTCACCGAATGTTTTCTCTAAAATGCAATCTCCCCAGGTATACTCAATCAAACCGAGATACCACGAGATCGTTAACCCACACTAAATCAGGCAATAAAATAATAATCATAGTGGAGGCAATATAGTTCCTCAGTTGTGGTACCGAATCGTACCCAAGATGTCTCACACCGAAAAGAATCACAACATAATATACCATACGCTATGACCTGAGGATTATACTCTCCCTGCTTTCACGAGCCAGGGGAGTAACCCACATCGTGCAACCTTCTATGATAGAACTAGAGGGGTATGTATTATTATATATATCATTCATATCGATATATAATAAGCACACACACACACACACACACACACACACACACACACACACACATATATATATATATATATATATATATATATATAATAAAGTATAAAACTTATGTATGTCACAAGTTTGACACATGATGTCATCAACTAATTTTTTTCAACAATGCCTTTTTTGTCCTTTAAAATTTTGGCTTCCCCCTCTTTTGACACACTCTAATTTGATTCCACCTTTTCTTCAAAATTCAAATTAAGGGGTATCTTTGTAAAGACACCTACAATACACTTTCAGCACACCCTCATCCACTCAACTCACTCCCCGATCTCTCTCTCCCCTTCCCTTTCCACCCATCCCACTAAAATCCTCTTCCCCAGCATTTCCACCCGTTTACCCCTCCCATTGTAAGCTCAATCTCTTTCTCAAACATACCCGCAGCCGCTCCCCTATCACGTTATCACTCCTTAAGGTTGATGTCTCTTTGTATATATGTGTGTGTGCATTTATTTATATAAATTTGTGGGGTTTCTACATTTCTAACTATTCATGTGCAAACACTTTTTATTGGCAGGAACAATGGAAATCATGATTTTGTGGGTTTCTCCCGCTAACCTATTTCTCTCCTTAGTCTGTCTCTCAGGTACCCCCCCCCCCCCCCCCTTCTCTCCATATTAGGGTTTTTGGGTTCATCATTTTGTGATGAAACTCTATTTTAGACCATACGATTTAACTTTGAAGGCTTATTCGTGTGTTTGTCTTCGAATGCTTATTCATGTATTTATCTTTGTTGATTTGTTTGTCGATTTACTAATGGTTCAATTTACTTATTATTTTAGATCTTAGTAATTTGTTGTTTGTTAAACTTTCTTTCAGATATTTTATTTTTTAAGCTTTTTTGCAATTGGTTTAGTGATGAATTTTTTATTCGTATAGCATTGTGTATGGCTTGAGTGCACTCTCAAATATAAATTTTTGGGTACGATTGGAATTTTTTTGGGTTCGATTTAGGGTTATATTGTGTTCTTAGTTGCGTTGTTTAAGTTTCTAATTATTTAATTATGTTTTCCAGATCGGTAATAGATCTATTTTATTCTGCAATAGATCTATTTTGTTCCGATTTTGGCTTCATTTTGATTTCAATTCTAACCTATGCATGATTCATTTTGATTTCAGTTCAATTGTATGTCTGATTTTAGAAGTATTTGGAAAAGAAGTATTTGCAAAAGATATCATCCACCACTATCTTAGATGATTACCTGCCTTATATATACACACTTAGATGGTCCCTTCCCTTTACAACTTACCCATCAATGTCCAATGGCTAATGAGATTTTACCCTATTATTTTGTTACAACTGCTGCTATTTGTAATGCTATGTTTGCAGGCGTGAATTTCATGTTTTGAGATTGGAAGTAAACATAAAGAAATGTGAAGCTAAGCATAGAGGAAATGAACGAGTGATCAAGTTGGTCTCATAGTGGCCATGTTTTCTTTTATGTTATAAAGACATATTTTTCTCTTGCAATGGCAGAAGAGTAATATTTGAAATATGGTACTTTCTTTCTTAGATGTCGATTCAAATGTTTGAAACCATTGGGGTGTGAAGCCCTTCACATATAAGAAGTCGTTTCAAAACATAGCTGATTTTCTCTCTATGATTGTAATTTGTATTGTTGAAATTAAATTATTGGCATCATCATTCCACATGCTCATTTTTTGGGACACCATGTCACAATGGTGGAAGAATTTTTACTTTGTTACTATTCTATATATAGTGCTATCTATAGTTTGTTAATATTCCATATATAGTTCATTTGATGTGCTAATGGTTCATTTGCATTTTGCTTTTTGCATTTTGCATTTGTTATTATTCTCTATACAGTTTTATTGTTTTAACTATTCTGTGTTCCAATGCTAAATTACAATTTTTGCTGGATTTATTACATTAGTGTACTCTGTTAGTCTCTATTTTAGAGTATTTTTTATGTTTTTGAGTTGTACATTATCAAAAGGATGTAAGTTAATGTAGTATGGTCATGCACAATCGTGCCATTGGCTATGTTTAGCAGAACAGTTTGTAATACTCATGCATCTTGGTGTTTAATGTATTAGGTTTACACATGAGACTATATTGGGAGATTCCCCCATATCAGAGGGCATGTGCTGTCAAAGATGAGCCACGGTTAGCTTCATGGCTGAAGTAGTGCAGGAGCTGACAGTGAGGATCCAAAAATGTCGGGACAGAGGTCGTGTAATCGAAGGTTGGTGTTGGGTCCGCTACCCTTTCAATGGCACAAGCAACAGAAAATTTTTCATTTTCGATTTTGTAGACTTCCTTGGGTTAATGCAATTTTCAATTTTAGAAAATTGAAGGGTTGATTTGTTCACTCTCATTTCAGCCCCACTGATGCTGAATTCATCGCAATGCCTTCACTAGAAAATGATTTTTAAGATCACTGATGCTCTCATTATCTCGTGCCACAACCCTGCGTACTGGTTAATGACCCTCCTTATCCAACAAAGGGGTTCTAGCATTGGCAACAATTTCTTCTAGCAGTGATGGATGATATGTTCAATGTGAATTGTGAGTTTATGAAAGTCCTAGAAATGTTTAGGGTTGCCCCCACTGAACAACCAGAGAGTTTGGTAGATGAGACAAGCCTAATTCATTATCAAGGTGTTCTTGGGAGTTTAAAATAGTGGGAAAGAGAGACATGATCAAATTGGATAGTTCTCATCATTTGAGAACAATTCTTCACGTGTAGGTATAGATTACTTCTTCCCCTATATTCCCCTTAAAATCCCCCTCTTCAACTAACAACCACTGCAAGTTACTCCCGTTTGCAAGTTGTTACTCTCAACTTCTTTAGATGGCATAGTTGGATAGCTGAGTTGGCATAGTTGGATAGCTGACACACTTAACTTTTTTATGCAGGTGTTTATAAGGGGGATGTTTAGGGCTTATGATGAGGCATCCAAACACCGTCCAAACAACATGGGGTGTCCGAGTCTCTATTCAACGATACATTTAGTAGTTGTTAACGGATGATCTACATAAACGCATGGGCACACATACGCACATACCCCTATAAAGTTCATTTAGTTCATCGCGAATTTCTATAATCTATATTTGTTTCGGTGCTTTATATTATTATATTCTTCAAAATGGTCTATTTCTTACTATTTCTTGATGTCACCCAGTGGAAATAGCGAATTTGTTTACTTTGCAACCTTGAAATATTGCCCGGTGATCTTGCATTTACAATATTTATGACCGTAATAAAAGATTTTTAGTGTGATTTAAAAGAATTGGATTTGATTTATCCTACAGTCTGTGGCATCTACACTAAATAGTAGGAATTGAATTAGTTTTAAATCAGGCTTTGAGGATCCGTATTGCGTACAGCCTTCTCCCCGCTAAAAGACCAGTAATCCACCGAGATTTATCAGGATTTGTTTAAAATTAGGGCTTTCCTTTAATTTTATTTAATGCATTTTTTTCCAAATTTGGATAGTTTTGATTTAACCGTGATTTTTTTTTGTTTTGCATATCTAAATTGACGGTTCAAAATGCATTATTTTGCAGATCTAAGACCTCATTTTTTGTCTTCTCCGCCTCTAAAATCTCAAACTTTTATGGAAGCGTTCTTTCTTTTTTGTTCAAAAAGTGATTGATTGCTCAAATCAGTCCAGCAACCAGTAGCATATTAGCCCTTTCATTTGAAACCAGTAGCATGTTAGGATCTCAATTAATGGTCCCATAATCTGTTAGGATCTCAGATATTTTTGTCATCTGTACCGCTTGGATCTGTACACAGTTGTTCAATAATTTTGTCATTTTTGCAGGATCTCAGCTATTTTTTTCATCTATGCAGGTTCGTTGCTTGATAATTTTACAGGTCTTGCACTTGGAGTGGGTCCTAGGGGTGTTATGCCTGCAGGTTCGTAGCAAATTTCGCACGGTGTGTATGATAATTTATGGTTTTTACTTAGAAGTTGAGAATTCACACGATGCGTATGTTAATTTTATTTTTCTCTTAAAATAAGGGTGTTCTATTGTTGACATAATTCAACATTGGTTTGGCAAATATGTGTAGGTTCAGAATTTCTGATGGTGGAACAAGCACAACAGTACTGCCTCCAAGGTTCCAATATTAAGAATTTTGAATTTAATTTAATTCAGAAATGATCAGGACTACATGATCAAGACACTGAAATGCATACGGGTTTCTTAGAGGATAATATAGTGGTGGTATGGTACTTCTTCTCCCAAACTTTCTTTCACCCTTCCTCCTAAAAAATCAATGGGATAAACTAGATTGTGTAAAACTCTTGAATTTGCCTCAACGAAAAATTTCAATCGCTTCTAAAGATTCCATAAAAAATGACTGGGCTTTTTTATGTGTATCACACTTCAGGGAAAGAATCGAACAAACACATGGATTTATATGTTTCTAATATATGTATAGGCATGTATTAATATTGTCACTGACTTTTTGTGGACTATATGAATGTTTTCAAATTTTTTACGATTATTAGAATATAAACAGTTAACCTTAGTTGCTGCTGCTGCCTCGCTCTCCCACCCAGTCCTTCGCTTCCTCATAAAAAGCCCCTCAATCTGGTGAATTGCTGGTATTCGGATCTCCATCAACTGGTGTTCATCAACTACTACTGCTGCCCCGCTCTCACCCCCAGTGCAACAAGTTTTAACTTGCAATGCTCCGTTTGCTTCAAAATTTTGACTTGATGAATTGTGTTTGTGTACAATGGTCTGTTTCATCTATTTCCTTTTAACAGATATAATGTTAAATATGATGTTGTGAGGAAATAAATAGTGATGTCATTGAATTATCCCTATATAAAACAATATTTATATGGAGTTAATAAGTTTATGCTATCAACCATGACATTATCACCTTCCTTTATAATTTTATGGTTTTTCTTGATGTTTGTAAGACACTCTATGCACCTGACATGTCCAGCTCTGCCTTTAATATATTGGTGATTTTTTCATTACGTGGAGGTATTTCTTATAACATAGACTTCATCTAAGTTTTTGTTCTTTATTTTAAATTCAATTTGTTCATATGATTCAGTGTGTATTGTGATTCATATTTGATCTATTCGTATAAGTCCACGAAACAATGTCATAAATCCCCCCTTTCTCCAATGAAACCAATTAAGATGATGATGAAGACCTCTCTCTCTCTCTCTCTCTCTCTCTCTCTCTCACACACACTCAGGTATGTTCTCTCTCCTCCAGCGAACTATACAATAATCATTATTATAATAACTACTATAATAATTATTATTGTTATTAATATTTGTAGTTCGTGCATGAGGAGATGATCGACTGATGGGTTGTGCTGTTGTACAGTAGCTCCCGTTGTATGGATATTGGTGCCATTATATTAAAGACGATGAAAATGAGATCTTCAGGGGGATGGAAGATAGGAAATCGGTAGATCTAGCGTCTTCCATTTCTTTTTTTTCTTCAATAGTGTTTTTATAAATCAAGATGATGTATGTTTGTAATATTGAGAACTTATTTATTTCCTTTGTAAAATATCTATTTTAGTTGGATGCATTCTATACAATGTTATTTGGTGCTTGCAAAATGTGAAAACAACCAGAAATGAGTACTCCATATGTTATATATATCGAAATAGATAATGACATTATATTTGAATTACAAGCTATTATCTTTGTTGTTTATGTATCTTATTTCTTATATAGGGCGGATAATCCTATAAACAAATGAAATTATGCCCAAAATTTTAAAATTGTTTACGATTATTTATTTTATATAAAAACATTAGACTTAAATCATACATGACTTAATATTTTGAAAAAAATTATTTGTTCCTTCAGTCAAAGGGAAAAACGCTTAACTGTAGGATCTTGAATAGGCGGATGTCTGCTTGCTTACCCCCATATATGAAGAGGTTGTTCCCGTGTTTATAATCCGAGACCAATCGTAGCTTTGGCAAGGACACTTGCCATCGCACAAAGGCACAACTTTATGCTTTTTAAAATTATCAGCGTGCCTTCAGGCACGGGCATACCCTAGTATATATATATATATATATATATATATATATATATATTTGAAGTTAATTATGTCCGGTTAACCCGTGCCTAACTTTCCTGGCACTAGCCTAAGATAATCGAATCTTTCTATCTGACTCTAATTTTCTTTTATAATACTGGTTCACAATTTGGGTTTACTCACTCTACCTGAAATCCTATCCCGATATCCAAAATTTTCTCCATTTCATATTATCTCCAAAAAAGGTCCTAGCCTTGGATTTCTTTAAATTGGGGTAAACAACTCCCTTAACATATCATATTGAAATTAAATATGTCCCGCCTCATATTTTAAAAGTAACAAAAAAGTTCTCCTGATAATTAATCGTGAATTTAAGGCTTAAATAGAACAATACCCAAAATCTGGGCAGCTGAATCGATTCGACCTTATTTCGAATCGATTTAGCCTTATTCTGAGTTGATTCGCCCTGCCGAATCGATTCGGTTTGGGGACCGAATTGATTCGTCACGACCTGTTCGTCTTCTTTGCATACTCTGTTAAAATTTCCTCCATTGTTAACGCTCAAAGCTTTTCCTTTTCAGTTATATTCTCACCCAATCCTTAATAATGATTAATATATACTCTCAAACCTTACTAAACATGTAAATCACCCTTTATTATCAATGATTCTCGCATTAATCCAATAATTCACGAATTTTGGGTTTTCTCCCATTTTTCCCATCACCTTCCTAAATTTGATTTTCCCATCATCAAACCAACACATTTAATCATGGATTTCGAATAGGAATGTAATTTTAATAGTATTACATGCAATTTCACAATCAATTTCACAATTTATTTTCAAATTAGCATTCATATCCTGAAAACCCATTTTCATACAATAACCCACCCAAAATAGATTTATGGTTTACACCTACTATGATATGAACTTCAATTCAGAAAATTAGATTGAAAGAAAGTTAACTACTTGCTCATTAGATTCGTGGAGTCTGATTCCTTTGAGGTAAAAGATGAATTGACGAAGTACACTCCAATTAATATTGATTTGGCTCCCAAAAGCTCCCCAATTTCCTTTGAGGTAAAATAAATGATAAACCCAAAATTAGGCTTACGAGCCCAGCCCAAATGACCCGAACACTCCCTTGTAGGCCTGGTCATGCCTAAAAATGTCCCAAGACCCAAGTACCACTCCTAAAGTACTCTATTCTAACTATATCGACCCATACTGAATCAGTTGTGCACTTCAAATCATCATCCGACTCACTTAACTAAAAGTTCACATCTGGACCTTAATATAATTATGCCTGACTCCTGATTGAGATATAAAAAAATCACATCATTTAACTCACTACGACGTATAATACTAGTCACGTATTATCTGTTACACACTTAGTAAATTTATTTTGTTTTTACTAATCATTTTCTCTCCCGGTTAATATTAAAATACACACATAATAATTAATTAAATAAAATTATGACACGCTTGTAATTTGAATTTACGCGAATTAAATAAATATTTAAATTCTCAGAAATATGGGGTGTTACAAATAATAGACAATAAAAATAGATACAAGAATAAAACCAAACGAGTTCGCTTACAGACTGAACCGATTCACTCCAGGTAAACGATTATCTCCCCCAACGAATAGGTCCTGTTTGTTAGGCTACCCCTCAACTTTAACCTCGGCTTTTCACCTCCCAAACCCTTCAATGGATGTCCTAAGCCTCCCAAAACCATAAGTTAATAATCTAAACCTATACATTACTATCTTAAACGCATTTTAACCTAGATTTAAATCAGAATCCATCATCGAAACTCAATGATTCGTAATCATTAATTTCATTCATTCAACTCAGAATTAAACTAACCATAAAACTCATTTATCTAACACCCTATCCATGTTCATCGTGTTCATAAACATATTCCCTTATATAAAATACAAAATTTGTCCTTTTAATTTCATAATAATTTTAATATGATAAAAACACAAATCAAACCTCTTTATTTTTTCCATTATTACATCTTCAATTCCCAAATTAATTAATAATTAACTACGAACATAATTAACTAATAAAAATCACAAATCTAAAGAAACTAAACTCTTGCCTTTTGGGATTAAAATACGAAGCTTGATAGATAGATATGATTTGATTTTCGAAGATGGTTCTTCCTAATTTCTTACAATTTTCCTACTCTTTTTCTATTCTTTCTCTCTCCTCTTTGATCTCTCCCTTAATCCCCACTTAGCAGAGCTAAAATGAGGTTGCCATCTACACCACTAAACCTTAAATACCTCTTACTTAAAAATTAGTTTATTATTTAGGTGTAAACTTAAGAGTAAAAAAGACAACCACACACCCATACGGGTCATACTATGTCTAAAATCCCCTGGTTCCCAACTATAATCCCCCGAGTAGTTATTCTGGACTATTCAACCCATTTTGGACCACAAGTGCACTCAAAAACATCTTTCTAGTCACCAAAATAAAAATGTTCCACCATATCATTAACCGGGCACGACACGTGCGTACAATACGAATCGCCCTTACACCTATTAACTATGACGTGTCAACTCTTTAACGACAATATATGATAATCCTTTGCTTTTCACTCATTAAGCAATAATATAATAATATGCATTGCTATTTATTTATTACACGTAAGTAAATAATTATAATCATAAATAGTAATCCTAAATTCGTTAACTAATAATTATCGAAAACAATTTAATTTCCCTAATTAAATTATAATCAATGCAAACATGAAAATAAAATACTCTCAAAAGTACGGCGTATTACATGTTCCCCTCTAATTACGAAATTTTGTCCCTGAAATTTGAACGTACACACCAAGAAGAGATCTGGATACTTTTCCTGCATCTCAGCCTTGAGATCCAAGGTCATTTGGGAGGCATTATGATTCCCCCATTCCGCGCGCACTAATGGTTCCACCTTTGACCAAAGGTTTCTCTCACTATGATCCAAAATGGAAATAATTCTCTCCACATAGGTAATATCCAACTGCAAGTCTATCTCCTTTAATCATATGCCAATGATCCAAGTCATCCCTGAGATACTTCCTCAATGACGACATGTGGCACACATCGTGAATCCACTGCAAGTTCTTTAGTAAGGTGAGATAATACGTAACCAGCCCTACCATTTGCTAAAAGGCCCCACATATATAGGTTTTATCTTCCCTATCTTCCCGAATCGCATTACTCTATTCATGAGAGATATCCGTAACAATACCAAATTACCTTCGTCAAACTCTAAGAATTTCATATTTGCATAAGCATAACTCTCATGATGGTTCTGAGCTACTCGAATATGAATCTTGATCATCTCAATCATTTTCGACGTATCCTGAATCATGTACGACCTCAAAGGTTGTTGTCTCCCTCCTCTTACCAAAATGAAGACAAATGACAAGGTCTCTCGTACAAAGCCTCAAAAGGTATCGTGCCAATAGTAAACTAGTATGATTTATTATATGCAAACAATACTAACGGTAAGTATTGCTCACAACTACCCTTAAAATCTAGAATACAAATCATCAACATACTCTCAAGCATATGATTCACCATTTCCATCTCCCTATTGGTCCGCGAGTGGTACGTCGTGCTCAAATGAAAATATGTCCCCATCGTCTCTTGAACAAACTCCGCCAGAATGGAACTCAAATATCTTATTTATATGCAAAACAATATTGGGCTACATTTTGTGTAGTCTTATTATCTCTATAATGAAAATTTGGGCATACTTCACTATCATGTAATCCACTTGCACAAGTAAGAAATGAGCTACCTTAGCCATTCGGTTCATAATAATCCAAATGGAATCATGACCCCTCAAATATGTTGGCAACCCCATGATTTTGTCCATTCATATACTCTCCCATTTCCACACCAGAATATCCAATGGCTACAAATTAGCAGCTGGTCTCTCACGATCAGCCTTAACCATCCGATAACTGGTGCACTTAGAGGCAATCTCTTATATGTCACACTTCATATTGGCCAACCAATACTACCTCCTCATATCTTGGTACATATTTTTCCCTCCTGGAAAATCAAAAATCATGAATAATGAGACTCCTCCATATGTATGCATCATAGGTCCTCATAATCCAAGACAATCAACCTCCCATTAAAGCGTAAGCCACCCTCAGAATTGACCGAATCAGGCTCCACTCCATCCGCCAATAAATTCAACACCTTCTTATAAAAAATGGATCCCATGCATGTATCTTCATAACCTTTAAATTGATATCGGTTATGACGATGATCACTGCCATATAAGCCCTGAATATCGGCCACTTCACCTCCCAAACTGCTACCAACTTCCCCGTACTAATACAACTCAACGCATCTACAACCATATTAGTGTTTGATGTATGATACTGAATTTCAAAATTTTAGTCTTTTAAAAATTCAATCCGTCTACGATGCCTCATATTTCGCTACTTCTGTGTGAAAAGATACTACAATGACTTGTGGTCTGTAAACAATCGAAACTTCTCCCCCAAAAAAAATGCCTCCAAATCTTCTAAGCAAAGACAACTAGTGCTAACCCCAACTCGTGCGCGGGATATTTATTCCCATATGGCATTAGATTGCGAGACACACAAGCTATAGAACGCTTCTCCTACTCTTTAACTCCCCCAAGTCCATATAAAGAAGCATCAGTGAAAAGAAATTGCTCCACTCCTCCCTTCGACAATGAGAGCATTGGTGTTCAAGTCAACTTCTCCTTTAGCTCCTCAAAAGCTAATTGACAGTGATCATCCCAAATGAAAGGTATGCCTTTACGACTTAAATTTGTTAAGGAACACGCAATCTTCGAAATCCCTATGATAAATTGGCGATAGTAACCTGTTAGCCCCAGAAAATTACAAACCTCTATCGGTGTCCTATCATGGAGCCACTCCTTAACTGTCGACACCTTAATCCACCCAAATCCCACTCTCGGAGACTATATGATCCAAGAACTGTACCTGTAGTAACCAGACTCCACACTTATCGAACGTGATGTACAAGTGATGGTCTTACAAATCCTGAAGAACCATTAACAAATGCTCTACATATTCGCCCTTAGTCCTAGAATAAATCGAGATGTCATCTATGAACATAAGGACAAACTGATCGAAAAATCCCTCAACACCCTATTATGAGATCCATGAAAACTGTTGTCACATTGGTTATCCTGAACGACATAAACCTGAACTCATAAGACTCGTATCTCTTGAAAAACACGGTCTTAGGGACATCATGCACCATGATACGTAGCTGATGATACATGACAACGAATATTTGCTCTGAATCGCGACCTAATTCAACTTCTAATAGTCGATACACAACCTTAACGACCCATATTTCTTCTTCACAAACAGTGCTGGAGAACCCTAAGGTAAAGTACTCCTACCGATAAAACCCTGCCCCAAAAGCTCCTGAATCTAATTTCTCAATTCCTATATCTCTAAAGGAGCCATACAATACGGTGCATGCACTATAGGCCTAGTCTCTAGCGCTAGGTCAATCAGAAACTCAATCTCCCAACTCGGCTATAAAACTGATATCTCTTGAAATATATCAAAAAAAATCCTTAACCATAGGAATCGAATCCAACGAGGTGACAATATCCTGCAAAGTCATCTCCTCAATGTAATATAAAAGTATGATCGACCATCCATTGATACGAGGTATCGCCAAAAGAAACGTATCCTACCCGAGAATAACGAACATGATAGTCCTACTATATTAGTCCACCATTGCTCTATACGTCACTAAATAGTCCATCCTCAATATAACGTCATTCTTATAAATCTCCAAAACGAGAAAATCCGCAACTAAGCATATCCTCCCAATGTTCACACCCATTCCCCCATAGATGGAACGAATGAGAGTTCTGCTACCCAATGGTGAATCTATGATCATCATAACATCAGACATTGTATCCACTAAACACGTTTCTCCAGCAAATCTAGTACTAACATATTCACAACAAATAACAATCGACACGATTTAATTTCAATACAAATAAGTTAAATTTTTTAAAAAATTGAACAAAATTTCCTTTATTTATAGGACTATCCACCTGTTTAAGGTATAAAAAAATACTTCAATAAACTTCATGGATTATAACAAACATTGTATAAACAATTTGAAAAAATTTAGTCCATCATGGATTATAATTTTTGCTTCAACTAAAAATATTAAGTATTTTTTCTAAAAAAATATATTTAGTGTTTATTTATCAAAAATAAAAATATTTAGTGTTTTTTTGCTAAAAATAATATTTTTCAATATTTGTGTGCCGGAAATATAAAAATTCAATGTTCTTTTGAGTGATTGTTTGTCAAAAATAAAAAATATTCGGTGTTTTTATTAAAAATATTATTTTCATTGTTAGTTTGCCAAAAACAAAAATTCAAAGTGTTTTTTTCTTAAAATAGTATCTTTTATTATTTGCATGCCGAAAATTAAAAAATTTATGTTTCGACAAAAAATATTTTCACTGATTGTTTGCCAAAAATAAAAATATTTAGTATGCTAAAAATAATATTTTTGAGTATTTTTGTGCAAAAAAAAAAATTAGTGTTCTTTTCCATAAATAACATTTTAAGTGATTGTTTGTCAAAAATAAAAATACTCAATATTTTTTATTAAAAATTAATATTTTTACTGTTTGTTTTCCAAAAATAAAATTTCATTTTTTTTTCTTAAAACAATATTCTCACGATTTTTAAGGGTTATTTTGTTAGAATATAATTAAATAGGAATCTCAAATTAAATACCAGGTGATTAGTCCTATATCTAATTAAACATGAATCTCAAATGGACCATCCTTAGCATCACTATCGAAATTTTATAAAATTACTAACCACCTAGTATTCAAAGCTAATGCCAAATTTTAATCTTTATTAATTAAGATAAAAGTAACTGCGGAAATTATATTAACACAATCCATGCCAATAGAAACCATCATCACAAATAATAAAATGCCATGCCGATGTAACACCCCGCCCGCCCGGGGAGAGCGAACAGAGCGCCACTGCGATAAAACTAACTAAATCCACAATATAAACAAGGTATAGAGCTTTGGAGATCTGTATTTTATTCGAGTTAGATAGTTGCAATTTTAATTCGAGAGACTTGTTGTATTTGAAGAATTGAGATTAGTGGAGTTATATTATTGTGGGTTTATTTAGATGCTCTATGCCTTGTCACTTGTGGATTTGGATTTATTTTATCGCATTAGCACTCCATTCGCTCTCCCCGGGCGGGCAGGGTGTTACAAATGGTATCAGAGCTTAGGTATACGGCAACCCTCGGGGCTTGAGTTTTGGGTTCATTGTGTGGTTAGCAATTTTTGCAGATAGCAAATTTCAGATGATATTCGTGATAGGTTTCGAGATTAGATGTGAGGAATTTATTTTTGGAGACGAGATTATTTTGGAGATTGTTGGCCTGATTTTGAGAGTTAGGCATTCGGCGAATTTCGAGGGCGAAATTCCATTCTTAGTGGGGAAGTGTAACAACCCGCGTAATTTTTGGCTATTTTAATTAATTTTTGGAAAATGGAGGAAAATAAAGTTTTTGATAAAATTATTTTTATTGCTCAAATATGTTGGTTATTATTTTTTAAAGGCGAGAATTTCAAACGTTTTCGAAAACGGAGTTAAAACGGATTTTAAAATGATTTTTAAATATTTTTCACTCTTGGAATTCTAAGTCGGCGAACATTAAGTAATTTTCAACAGTTGTTTTGACTTCCAACTCTTCATTTCTTTGCCTTATTTAAAGGAGTCTTTTGGATTCCAACTCTTGATTTCTATGCATTATAAAAGGAAGTCATGGGCAAGTCTTTTAACATACTTTTGGTACAAATTTTGGCAGCAAATATATTTTGTATTCCTCTTCTTTTTATATACACATTGGCCCTTGAGATTTGTGAGTTCCGACCTTAGATTAGAGGTGTTCTTGGGGCTATTTTGTTGGAGGTTATTGGAGGATCTTTTGTATATCTTTTTTGTTGATCTTGAGGATGTGATCATTGGTTTATCATTATGGTTTGAGGTATGGGGTTTTACACAATATGATCCTTAAATCTCGGGAGTGTCATTCTCTTTGAATTCTTGTTTAATTGAACTCATATTTGAATTGATAAATTCATTGAAATCCAGAAAATAATTGTTGAAATTATTTTGATTCATGTGGTATCATTATATTGTTGTTGAGAACATTGTCATGAGATTTTAATATGGCACGGATATTGGGCACCTGTCAAAATTTTTGTTTCCCGGGCTATGGCTTGATAAAGCATATACGGATGTGGTGAGGCCCGGTGACCCAGTTAAAGTGTTGTTGAGAAATTATAATGATGAAATGCTATTGAGATTTGCATTTGATTTGAATATTCGTATTCGTATTGTTACGTTTTATTCATCACTAATATTTTTGTTGAGCATTTTTCCTTTCATATTGTGTACTTCCCCATATTTTCTTTTAGTTGGCAGGTTAGCGCGGATTTTGGGGCGCTATGGAGATTGATTTTAGCGAGGATTGTTTGGGAAAGATTTGTATTGTTTTGATGTATAGATCTTTGGAGATTTGTATTTTATTCGAGTTAGATAGTTGCAATTTTAATTCGAGAGACTTGTTGTATTTGAAGAATTGAGATTAGTGGATTTATATTATTGTGGGTTTATTTAAATGCTCTATGCCTTGTCACTTGTGGATTTGGATTTATTTCATCGCATTAGCACTCCATTCGCTCTCCCCGGGAGGGCGGGGTGTTACAGCCGAATAAATCATCGGCTAAAATCCCATATAAAAATAAAGACATATAATAAGAATATAATAGTATCTTAAATGAATCCGAAATAAAACTCTGAGCAACATGCTCGAGTATATGATAGAAAATCCCTATTCTAAGAATGGAAGAAATAGAGGTGCCTATCCAAATCCTGCAACATCCACATACGCTGTAGTAGTGAAATCCCTGGAATGAATCAAGTCTGGCGTCCCTGTGGCTGGACACCTAAAAGGTTTTGAAAATAGTTTATAGCAAGGGTTAGAACCCAAAAAAAAATTAAAACATTTAGCAAATGATTAACTTACAGTAATATAAAATTCATGAATGCGCCTCATATTTAATTTAGTGTCGCACTCCCTTGAGGACATCCTCGCCCCTCCTTTAATGTGCACACCTAGCGCCATTTTATATCTCCCCTGGTTCTCTGCTCTATAACTAGATAATGGATATAACTGTTTCCAACAACCCTACTCTAACCAAGTATGTTTAAGTATGATTTATATGTTATTACTAGCACTAACTTAATTAATCATTTTCTTATAACTTTCACACCCGTTATACACATAATACAATTCACATCATGTATTAAATTACCCGCATATAATTATTTATCCCATTATATATACGCATAACTATATTACAATATTGGCTCATATGTTGAATATAAATAATAGCCATCCTCCCGAGTAATAACTCACTGGATGTATTCTCTAGGTGTACTCGCATAACCTCGTTACCCCCAAGTTAGAATCGCTCACTAACTTTGCCGAAAATATAAACATAATGGAGCCGGTTATATTCCTTCCCTGAAATGATATAAGCCCCTCACCCATATGACAGACACTATGACTTGGGGATATACTCTCCCTACTCCTCAAGCTAGGGGATTCACCCACTACACGCAACCTCCCTTGATAGCACTAGAGTATATATTTAAATATATCCAATCATTGATATTTATATGCACACACCATATATGTACTATCGCATACCGTATACATTTAATTATAAAATATACCGTCTTTATCGTGTACCAAATCCGTAACACTAGCCTATATGTAAACTCCGAGTTTAGGGTCCAACTCTCATTATTAATTAATTTGCACATTAATTAATTAAATTATTTTTTGTGTCACCCAACCAATATACTCAGACTCGCTCTCATGGACCGAAATTAATATAATACCCGAGTCTAATCGTCATCTCCAAATTAATTAATTTTCATCTATAATTAATTTAAGTGAGTATTTTCGCCCTATTACCATATCCGAACTTATTCACCCAGTCCGTTATTTTATTCTTTCATAATTTATTTCTCAAAATTCATTCGAAATGTGTCGCTCTTAATTCCCCCACCACTACCAATTATATTCCTTTATAATTGTTAAGAATTTACTCCCATAATTAATTTTTCTCTCTTAATTATACTAGGGGAAATTGTAACTACAAATTTTACCCATATAAATCCCTAAGCCAAACTGCCGAAAAACCTAAAGGATCGATCGATCGACCCCCAATCGTCGATCAACCGATCGAACAGGTACTCGTCTTCTCTAGCTTACTGTTTCCACCATTAACGAGTTTTTCTACTGTCTAACTTCTCCCCTGGTCCAACCCATGCACAATTACCATCATAACAGCATAAGAACATGATCAGGGTCTCCTATAAAGCTTCAAACTCAATTTAAATCTCACAAGTGTCCACTTTTCCGGATTGGGGAATATTTCGGGTTTTCACTCATTAAGCCCCAACATCATCTAATCACCTAAAATTCGTTCAATGTTACTACTGGGAATTCACATCTAAAACCAGTCATCATCTCGTAACTATTTAACACAGTTAATTTCCCATTAATTCCGTTCAATTGATCCATTTACAAAATCCTCATTTTGTACCCATTTATACTCAAAACGAATTTCAGATTTCCACATCACAAAAATACGACTTGAAAAACATCAATTAATATTAGAGCAAGTTAACCACTTTCCTTATGGGTTCGTAGAGTCTGACCCGAGGGTGTTATTCGCAAGGTTGATGATGAACTACCCAAATTCTTCCCTAGCCTTGTCTCCAAAAGGATCCCCAGTGCACTCTAACTGCTACTTATAGCTTTCTCTCAAAACTTAGGATTTAGATTTGTGTTGTCTACCATTTCTCTTTTCTCCCAACTAGGTATTAATTCTAAATCCCGTTTTTAGCCTAATGGGCCAAGCCCGAGTGATCCATATATCCCTATGTGAGCCCGACTATGCCTAAAAATGCCCCGAGATCCATTTACTACCCCCGGGTAATCTTTTCTGACTATATTGGCCCATTCGGACTCAACCGTGCACTCAGAATTGGCATCCGAATTAATTTACAGAATTTCTTATCTCACATCTAACTTAGACTATAACCGACTCCCGACAGAGATAAGTAAATCCCACGTCACTAATACACTTATGACGTAGATAATTATTACTATTCACTTAGTAATTTAATTCCCATAAATATTAACCATTTATTCTCCCAATTAATATTTATATAAAGATTTCCATAATTAATTCCATTAAATTACGACACGCAAGTAATTTAAATTTTTTTACCCAAATTAATTAATTTTTAAACGCATAAAAATACGGGGTGTTACATTTACATTATATACATTTTGTATTATTGGGTTTATAGCAGGCATATGATGAGTTTGATGTATGCTCATGCATGGTCTTTTCTTATATTTGATTATTTACTAAGGATATCCCACCTAATTCCCACGAGTCGCAAGCAACTGCATAACTGACTTTGACCTATTCAAATGTAATACACCATTATCTATTATTTATGCATGTTTTATTTAGTAAGTTGTTGTTGGTATATCTCATATATAGTTGGAGAATACTTAGTCTTAGTTATTCCTCCTTTATCACTTATTAGTTAGCTGTTAGTCTGTATTTAAACGAGTATTGCAACCTTATTCTCTTCAATGAAAAGTAACTGAGGTGTTCATCATTTTATTAAATTCTGCATGGTATCAGAGAAATAAAACTCTAGCGAGTGTTATTAATCCTGGTAGTCCACAAATATATTGTTTCTCCGGCGGCGGTATCCACCATGCATTGGCACCCATCCGTTGGATACAAAATTTTGGCCACTGTCATCTTCTCTCATCCATTTCTATCTATCATATGTAGCTTCCTCTCACCTCTTTTTCTGCTGCACTAACAACCTCCTCTTACTGTTAAAATGAACATTCAAATCAACCCCTGGCCATTTAATCGTTTTCCTACCTCATTTATTCTCTTCTCGACATTCATAGTGTGGATATTTTTTATTTGTGAACTCTCACAATGCCTTAAGACTTGTTGTTATCATGCCTTTAGACTTGCTTATCTGCATTATCTCCTGAGCTGAAAACATTGGTTAAATTTTTTACATCACAAAAGGTTGTTCTCTTCATGAAAGGAACCAAGGATTTTCCATAACGTGGATTTTCAAACACTTGTTTGCAGTTGTTAAACTCCTTGGCAGTACTGTCTGAAAATACAAATATTCTTAAAAATGAATTTTGCATCAGGGATGGAGAAGTATTCCAGCATACATTCATATATGTCTTTGACATTTATGGTGTTTGACACCACATGGGTTGAAGACATTTATCAACATGGAACTACATGTGGGACATCTGAAAATGTTGACGATTTTTTTTTCTAAAGCATCAATTCGATACAGAGACTAGCGGCAGCACTAACACTTTCAACCTCAAAGGTGGTGATGTCGAGCATTAAGCCTACTTCACACATAACGTGTTCAAAAAAAATTATCAACATCCCCTCAATCCATCGTGATCAATACTAATAAGAAAAGAGCCCCTGAATCCATCGTGAACAAGCCCAAGAAGTAAGATCCTTTGAATCCATTGCGATCAAGCTCATTTTGGCCCAAGAGGCCCATTGCAGGTGTCGGTCCAGCCAAACCTGATAATTAAGCCTCTGGATCCATTATGATCAAGCTCATTACGATCTAAGATACCTTATTATTTTATGAAGCCGATTATCGCGCACGGTAGTCCATGGGTTTTGTTTATTCTCAAGGTTTTTGGTGAGAGTGGATATCTTCTCACTCTGTTCGATTGCACTCATAACCAAACCTTTGTCAACTTAGCTATTTTAGTCACTACGCTACAAGCTTGTTGTGTCCTCTCACCCCCACCTTTACTTGAGGTGGTGTATTAAGGATATCCCACCTGATTCCCACGAGTCTCAAGCAACTGCATAAGTGCCTTTTACCTATTCAAATGCAGCACACCATTATCTCTTATTTACGCATGTTTTAGTTATTGAGTTGTTGCTAGTATATCTCCTATATAGTTAGAGAATACTTAGTCTTAGTTGTTCTTCCTTTATCTCTTATTAGTTAGCTGATAGTTGGTATTTAAATCAATGTTGCAACCTTATTCTCTTCAATGAATACTAACTAAGATGTTCATCAGTTTATGAAATTTTACATTATTATGTTTCTAGTTTGAAATATAAATCAATTTATTTTTTTACCGTATGCTTTTTTTAATTATAGGCTGATGTTTGTTTGTTTGAGGATTCATATTGCTATTCAAATCAGTGGTATGTAAAAGAGTGGAATTAATAAATGTTTTTATTTTTTAAGATTGCATTCCTTGTTTTGTGGGCTCTTCCAATTTAACATCCCTTTCGTTTTCCTTTGACGTATTTGTTTTGGTCATGTTGTTGTAATTGTTGGATGTAATTTCATTTCGTTATTTCTTCTAGTTAGTGTTAAGTGACTTTTTATTTCTATAGAGTATTGTGATTTTATTTACTTAAGCTGAGGTTGTTCATGGTACTGGTTTCAGTTGGAATGATTAGCCACGAAAAACATCATAATAATCAGACAACCATACATAAGGATGATTATGATTTGCTAATCACCTTTTATAGAAATCTCAGAGAAATTTTATTATACCTGGCTATGTTCCATTGAATCCTTGAATATGAAATATGCTTGTGTGTGTTGTTAAGTGTAGGATGCGTTTTAAAATGCGTAAAGATGAGATCGTATGAGTTATCTGAATATTAGGTTATGAAATGAGGTGGGTACCTTTGGTATGTTCTTTTACATTATTTTTATGGCATTAAGATTCTGCGCATGTTCTAGGACATCAGTTTACATACTCGCCTTTTTTATTTGTAAAATGAGCTACTCTCTCACAAAACCAACACATGTATTTCTTCTCCTACGATTTTTTTATATTCAGGTGTTATATTTGTGTTTAAGTGCGTCCTAACATGTGTATATGTGTGTTTTTGCAGAATAATGCCCGTGTTGTTGTTGCTGCCAAGAGGAGTTAACGACCAACCACTTCCATTATTTCTGACTTGCGTCAGTGACTTTTAGGTTCTTTGTGTTGTGGTTCGTTAGTTGATTGAAATTATTATCAATTTATAAGTAAGTGTTTGTTGAAGTTTAGTCACCCGAGATCTTGGTTTACTAAAGTTCATTTTGAATTTCTTTTTTTCACATACGTTTTTATTTTAGGATGTTTTTGAGAGTTTGACAACTAAGGACTTTGTTAGTATGTCCACATTTAAAGTATATGAAGGTTTTTGTTATCTTTCCACATTTAAAGTATATATAGAAGTTTTTGTTTAAGACATAGACATGGGATATCTTTTTTTATTTATAAGATAAATTTTTCATATAATTTATTATTTGTTGTAATTCATGTTTTAGGTATTTAGTCCACGAATATAGAAATTCTCATTTAATTTCAATTTTATTAAAGAAAAGAATCCATTTTTTTCCTTTTGTTTCCTTTTTATTTATTTTTCGGAGCCACTACACTTGGTCACGTGGGTAACATCTTCTGATTTTAGGTTGAAAGGGAATTAATATTCCAAAAATCAGTAGGTGCTATAGATTCAGGATTATGTATTTGAGATGTAAAATTATGGTTTGATTAATGGGAATAACACTTCATGTATAAAAATATGGTTAAACTGTATATAACACTCCAATTCCCTTAATTGTTTCCAGTTTTTTTGTCATTGTTTTTATTCAATTTTTAAACCTTTAGTTCTATATAATATGATCCTGAGATCAATATTCAAAACAGACATGAATGTTTGTCTAATTTTTTTGTTAAGACAAACATTATTATTTATAGCACTATGAATAAGTCATGTTTGAAATTGGAACTTCATCTGATCCAGAAGTTGGTAAATGTTGACATCAATATGAACCAGTTAACAGCTTGATGCTTCGTAACCATTTATAACTCCTTAAATATTATTATATGTTAAATCTAGCATGTTACACTTAGTAGGCTTTTGACACACTCCAAACTTGGTTTACCAAACCCTAATACACCTCAATTGATCTCAAAGCTCTATTGTTACAATTGTTGTACATGTGCCTGCTAACTTGGTTATGAATTACTCATTCTAGATTTACCATTATATAATTTGGACATTGATCCATTGGGAGGACTTGACTCGATCATGGACAATGCGATTAGTAGGAGGTTAAGAGACTTTGCAACAAGTTCAAGAAAATTACTCTTACTTTTATTATATTGTTAAAATCTAATCCTTAACATGATAAATCTCATTATCATTTATAACTATACACCGTATGAGTGATGACATTTGAATTCTACATAATATGTGCCCCTCTTTAAAATAATTTATAAATCTTAATTTATACTTCATATTTACCGTCCTTTAGGGCTTAAGAGTTTGTATCCAGTGAAACAAGATTCATTTGATATATAGATCAACTTTTTTGGTGAGATGGTCATGACTTTTATTATAAAAAATTCCTTGAATCTTGAATGAAAATAAACATTGGCAAGCACTGTTTAAAGATGGCACTTTGGAAGTGACTTTGTTAATATAACGTCACGGAATGAACATAAAAGTGAGAGGTTAAGGTTTGATATTGAATAATAACACCGATACATTTAATTTGATAGATTTTGTTGGTGCAATTAATTTTGTTGTTGCGCTTAATTTAGTATGACATTAGGTAGTTCTTAATTGTGTTACCATGGTTAAAGGGACCTAATTTATTTCATCTTATAGTTATGAAACATGGAATTTGGTTAGGTATGGTCTTTGTTAATGTTAAGACAAGAAATATTTTATATTAGTCTTTACAATACAAATTCTCTTTTAACATTGCCAATGTGAAGAATTAGTAGTGTTGTATGCATATAAGTAGGTAGATAGTATTGTTGCACATGTTATATGTTTTAGGCACTTACTTGAGGCATTGATATTTTGTATTTATAGGTTGTGTGGTTGTCACTGTAATTCATGTGAGTTTCTTTCACCTACGATCTTTAAAACCAAAACTTTTGATTTATTATTTGGCTAAGAAGTTTTTAAACACTATTGTCAAAATCTTATTTATATTTTTATACAAATGTTCATTGCTTTTCCAGCTTAACGTTTTCATATCTATCAAACTTTTAGACTATTTAGAACTTAGTGGACCACCAATTTTTTCACAATTTTAATTGTATATATTTATGTATAAGGGCTGAATTATTTATAAAAGGTTACCCTTCTGAATGAAAATGATAAGAAACTTTTTCATAATCGAGAAATAACAACACGTGAGGACTCCACACCACGTAATTAAGCATGGGATTTGTTCAACATGGGTTCTCCTCTTCCACTTAATCACATGTCATAGCATGGATTATCCATTTGTTACTATCACATATTCCCATTATCACATTTTCCCAACTATCTCTTATTTTGTGTAGTATTTATGTTACTTCAATGCTCTATAAGTGAATTATGTATCCACAAGTTGTTAGTAAGAAATATAATCCTTCTTTTCAAGTATTCTTAAACTGTTGATGGTATCAGGGCTTGAAGGTTCAATGGCATCTAGTTCAACCTCAAATGGCCCCTATCTTTCCTTTGGGTCACTCCATCCACTTATTGTTATTTGTACTATAAAGCTTAACCAATAAAATTATCTCAATTGGAGAACTCAAATTTAGTAACTAATCAAAACTTTAGAGGTGACTGATTGGATCTATAAAAGCCACCTACTGACAAAAATGAACACACCATATGGGAAGAAAAAGATGTTTTGCTCTGAGTTGGATTGTGAATACCTTAACTGAAGAGTGCATGTTCCTTGTAGTGTGTTGTGAAACTTTCAAACAAAATTTGCATTTCTTGGAAGAAAACTACATACAAACATCAAAGGAGAAGGAATTTCAATTAAAAGAATAGGTGCACAACATAAAACTGGAAGGAAAAACTCTTGAAGCATATATCAAGGAATTTAAATGTGTTTGTAATTGATTGTCAGCCATTCACATGCCCCTGATGAAGATAGAAATGTTATAACCTTTGCAAAAGAGCTATGTTCTAAGTAAAAAGCCTATACAATCGTGATGTTAGGTAAAGAACCTTACCCAACACTGCATCAGTTAATCATTTCACTTTAAGTCTTTGAAATTAGGGAAGAAGAAAAGGATGAAGCATCATATCATCGACCTTCAAATATGGTTGATCACTCAATGGCTTTCACGACTATTAGAGTCCCCTACCAATGGATAACATCATATCATCATCACCCTAAAATATTGTTTATCACTCAATGACTTTCACTGCTATGAGAGTTTCTCACTAAAACTCCAATAGAGGAAAGAACAGACAAGTCCATGGAAGAGGAGGCTCCCCTCAACCTACCTAAATTTTAACTCACGTGATAGAGGCATTAGACCAACAGGACACGGACACCAATCACATGGTGGCACTCACAATTAACCATCACCTCAGATGAATAACAACATGAAACCTTTCAATAGGGGGAAGTCAACATATTTTTTCAAGAAGGGATCCAACAAAGGAGTTGCTTAACAAGATGGTTGTTAAATATGTTGTAAGACAAATCATAAATCAATCACATCCTATTACCGCTGGGACTTATCCTATCAAATTCATGATGCACAAGCCATGGTAGCCTTCAAAAATCAACACAATGTTTACAATTCAATGTATGTTGATTTAAGTGAAACCTTTCAATTATAATATTACAAAGGTACAAAAAAAGTAACTGTTGCAAATGGTTCGAAATTAGAGATTACTCATATTGGTGTTCAATAGTTAAACAATGATTTAAAACTCAATGATGTAACTGTGGTACCAAATCTCAAGAAACATCTAGTCTCTGTTAGACAATTGTTATAAGATAATCAGTGGCGAAGCCAAGAATTATTAATGAGTGTTCACTTGAATTTAATAATTATGGATTTGTTGTTAAGGACATGAAGACTCTCTAGACACTAGCAAAGGGCGGTAAGAAAGGATCTTTGTATTCCTTTGATGAAGATTATAAAGAGGCTATTGTCATTATTCATTAAGGGAAAATAACTGACCAAATGTGGCATCGGATATTAGGGCATCCACAAAGTCTTTGAAGTTTTTTAGTAAAAAAAAATTATTAAATGTGTCTTATTGGAACAAAAATTCCAGTGTGTGTTAGTTGTCAAATGGTAAAGAGTTGTAGGATCCCTTTTGGTTGGAATGATAAAATATTTAAAAAAAATCCTCTTAGGAAGATCCACTATGATTTATTGGGGCCTCCACCTGTTCCATCGTCTGAAGGAATTAGATTTTATGCTATCTTTGTTTATGATTGTACTAGGTATAAATGGTTGTATCCCCTAAAGTTTAAATCAGATTTTCTCCCAATATTTTTAAACACCCATCAAATGATTCAAACTGAGTTTAGTGCTAGACTACAAAATATTCAATGTGATGATGGGGGGAAATTCAGTAGAAATGTCGTTGTAGATTATCTTGATAAGAATGGTATTTTAAGACACCTATCTTGCCCCTGCACACCTGAAGAAAGTGGAGTAGCGGAGAGAAAACATGTACACATATTTTAAACTAGCCCAACAATGTTATTTCATGCCAGTATGCCAATGTACATTCGGGTTGAAGGATTCCTAACTACTGTACGTCTCATCAATAAACTACCCACTGCTCCCTTTAAACAGAAAACACCTTATTTTAAAATTTATAGGGTGCATCCTAACTACTCAACTTTGAGATTTTTTGGATTCAAATGCTTTCCTTATTTTAGAAACAAAAGTCCAAACAAATTTCAGCCCAAATCCTAATCCTTTCTGTTCATTGGTTATAATAGTATACACAAAGGTTTCGATGTTATCATCCTTTAACAAAGAAGGTTTTTATATCCATGCATGTTGTGTTTGATGAGTATATTTTCCCTTATGTACCATGTTCTAAGACCTCTCTAATGAAGCTTGATCCTCAAACCATACACACCAACCTCAACCTAGCCATACAACTTTTCCAACCTATACCAAAACAAACAATACCATTTCTCCATACCTACCATAGTTGATATTGTCCCATTGACTGATGCAATTTACATTGACCAAACTAACTCACCCCAAGCAATCCACTCATCACCTTCTATATGTAGTCTTACACTCCTAAAACCCATCTTAATCTCTCCCAGTCTCGCCTCTCACCACTACCTATACTCCAGAAGGCATAAAACTTGCCACTGAACTACCTTTTGTGTCAACCATGGTACCTGACACCACAACATCTAAAACTCACCCCATGATGACTCGATCAATAACCACAACATATTATACTTTACACACCATTACACTACTCCCTAAACCTTCCTCACTCCATCATGCTCTTTCACGACATTTTTTGCTAGAAGCTATGCAAGAGGAACTCACATCTCTTCACAAAAATCATACATGGTCCTTTGTTCCCAACCAACCTCATATGCACATCAGTGTTTTAAATCGCGGTCGCGTAGGGTGTCGCGTTTTGGCTCCAAAGTCGCGTCGCGCAAATCGCGTCGCGCATCGCGCAAGCAATTCGTGCATTCCATTTTTTTAACTAGAAAAACATATAAATATTTAAATAAATTAATAAACAACATTTTAAAATGAAATTTGTAAGGAAGTGACATTTTAAACTGAAATTTTTTAAAAAAAGGGCAACATTTGCAACTTATATTTTATTAAAAAGTAACATTTTATATTGAAATTTGTAAAATAACTAACATTTTAACTGAAATTGGTGAAAAAAATTGTAACATTTTAAACTGGATTTGTGAAAAATGTCATATTTTAAACCCATAATTGTAAACAAAAAATAAGTAAAATTTTAAACTGAAATTTGTAAAAAAATAAAAAGGAATTAACATTTTAAATTGAAATTTGTAAAAATAAGTAACATTTCAACAAATTTGTAAAATAACATTATACTTGTAAACTGAGTCTTATAATATAATAATACATTTTTAAAGCCAAAAAATTACATTTTCTACTGAATTTATTTTAAAATATTGCATTATCTGAGATTTGAAAAAAGTCTCAGAATGAGATATAAAAAAAAAGAGTTATTAAAACAAAGTTACAAAATCAAATGAGTTTTTAAAGCTCCCAGACAAGTTAACTGAACAAAAAAATCTCAGAATGAGATATGAAAAAAAAAGAGATATTAAAACAAAGTTACAAAAAAAGTTAACTCAACAGCTCCCAAAGAAAGTTAACTGAACAAAAAAAATCTCAGAATGAGATTTTTTTATAGCCTAGGGCAAACGTAACTTACATACAAACTGGATCTGTAGCAGAAATAGACAAACGGCTGGATTGGCAGGAGAGAGAGACCTCCGGACTGGATCGGCAGCAGGTAAGGAGTGTTTTCTTAGGGTTTTTCTAGGATCGACAGCAAGTAAACACCTTTCCGGTTCCTTTTTTACAAAACGTCAGTGTTTTGTATTTTTTGTTTTTAAGTTCTCCGATTGCGCTCCAATTGCGCACTTTTGCGTAGTTTTGCGCACTTTCGCGCTAAATTGCGCTAAATCGCGCTCAATTGCGCACGCTATAGGAGCATCACAAATAGCAGACTCAATTGCGTTGCTTTTCTCCTTCGCAAAACGCAATAGCGCGCTATTGCGTTCGCAATAGCGCGCTTTTTAAAACACTGATGCACATCATTAACTCAAAAATGGGTGTACAAAACAAAGCTAAAGGAAAATGGTACCTTGGCAAACAAAGATTTTCACTAGATAGAAGGACTTGGTTTTGGCAAAACCTTCAGTCTAGTTGTTAAATCTTCCACATTCAGTGTTGTGTTATCTTTAGAAGTTACACAAAATTAGATTCTTAAACAACTTGATGTCAAGAATGCTTTTTACATGGTACACTTAATGAAGAGGTTTATATGAGGCAACCACTTGGATTTGTTCAGCCCATGTATCCCAATCATGTTTTTAATTCTCCATAAGTTTATATATCTTCTAAAACATGCACCAAGAGCCTGGTTTTATTATGTTTAGTCTTTACTTGCTTAAGTTGGGATTTTACTGCAGTCTAGTTGATTCTTCACTTTTTGTTCTTGGGTCTTCATTGGGTACCATACTCTTGATTCTATATGTTGATGATACTATTATCACCAGTAATAATGTATATTCCTTGGACCATCGTATCACATAACTCAACTCTGAGTTTGCTCTAAAAGATCTTGGTACTCTCTATTACTTTATTGACATTGAGGTTCTTCCTTTCTCTTGTGGTCTAGTTCTGTCGCAAAACAAATACCTCCTCTCCATTCTTTGTAAGGCTAATATGGTCACCTTTAATCCATTATAAACCCACAATCAACCAAGCCTACCCAACTCTCTTCCCAACCAGTAGAAGATCTAACTGCCTTCAATTCCTTAATAAGAGCTCTACCATACTTAACTTTAACTCGACCAGATATTACTCACACAGTTAACACTCTTTGCCAGTCCATGCATGCTCCTACCATCTCTCGTCTCCTTCAAGTCAAAAGACTACTTCGGTATCTCAAATGTACATCCACTCATGGTATACGAATCCTCAAAAAATCCTCCTTCACTCTCGATGGATACACTCATGGAGACTGTGCTGGGTGTCTTAACACATGAAAATCTACCTCAGGTAATTGCATGTTCCTTGGATAAAATTGACTTTCATGGACATCCAAAAAGTAACTAATTATGGAAAGATCTAGCTGTGAATCGGATTATCGAGCTTTGGTTATGGAAACTACTGAACTTACTTGGCTCACCTACATTATCAAAAATATTGGTCATGTTTTTAATACTCCACCAATCCTCTACTGGGACAACATTAGTTTTCTATATATGACCATCAATCTAGTGTTCCGTGCTCGCTCAAAACATGTGGAACATGACTATTACTTTGTTCGAGAGATGATTGCTCGGCGTCTTATCATTGCCCAATATGTTCGCTCAGAAAATTAGCTTGCATACATACTCATAAAGCCACTTCCAGCTACTCCAAACTCCTCTCTTCGATTCAAGCTTAGTGTGTGGTCCACTCCCCTCCTTTACTTGAGGGGGAGTGATAAGAGACGTGTGCATAATCCAGCAATAACAAAATAAGAGGACTCAACACCACATAATTAAGCATGGGCATTGTTCAGCATGGGTTCCCACTTTCTCTTCACCACATGTCACATCATGGGTTATCCATTTGTTATTATCACATGTTCTCCCATTATCAAATGTTCCCAAATATCTCTTATTTCGTGTAGTATTTATGTTACTTCAATCCTCTATAAATGAAGTATGTATCCACCAGTTGTTAGTAAGAAATGTAATCCTTCTTTTGAAGCATTCTTAAACTATATTAAAAATAGTTTGGCTTCCTAAACACAACCTATACCAAAAATAGTTATTGCCATGGTTACATGTGACACCCCGCCCAATAAAATACCGGGTGATCAGTCCTATATAAAATTAAAGTAGTAATCTCATTTGGTTCATTCTAAGCATCACTGTCGAAAACTTTTTAAAATTTACTAACCACCTAGTATTAAAAAAAAGATGCCAAATTTTATCTTTATTAATTCAAGACAAATATAAGTGTGGAATTAAAATAAAACATCCAATGCTAATAGAATCAATTATCACATAGTATAATAAAAGTCTTACTGAATAAACCACCGGCTAAATCCAAAACCAAACCAAACTAACAAAAAGTAATAAATCCCATACAATTTGAAAAGAAAGTAATTAAAACTGTGAGCGACATGCTCGAGATAAACTGATATGAATCCCTACACTAGGAATAGAAAAATAGATGCGTTTATCCAAATCCGGCAACATCCACATGTGTTGCAGCTGTGAATCCCTGGAATGAAGTCACACCTGGCGTCCCTGTGGCTGGACACCTAAAAGGTTTTGAAAATATTTGATAGCAATGGTTAGAATTGAAAATATTTAGCAAGTGATTAAATTGTAGTAATTTAAAATGCATGAATGTGCTTCATATTTATGTTACTATCACACTCTCTTGATGAAATACTCACCCCTTAGCTAATGTGCACACCTAATGCTTCTCTTTAACTCACTTAGTTATCTATCCCCATAACTAGCTCTTGTTATAACTTTTTCCTGACACCCTACTCTAGCCCGAGTATGTTCAATAAATGATTTATAAGTTATTTATCACCTAAACTTAATTAATCATTTTCCTTAAAAGGCATATAACGTTCACTAGTTATATAAATAATACAATTTTTCCCGTGTATTAAATTACCCGTATATAATTATTCATCCCATTATATACGTAAAACCATATTACAACATTCACACATATGTTCAATATATATATAACCCATTTATCATTAATACAATTCGCTTCATGTATTTAATTACCCATATATAATTATTTATCCCATTATATACGTAGAACCATATTACAAAATTCACACATATGTTAAATATATATATATATATATATATATATATATATAACCCATCCTCCCGAGTAATACCTCTCCGGATGTATTCTCTAAAGTGCTATCATACCAGGTGTGCTCACTTAACCTAGTTACCCCAAGTCGGAATCGATCACGAACTTGGACAAAAATATAAACGTCATGGAGGCGATCATATTTCCTTCCGAAAAGTGAGATAATCCCCTCACCCATATAACAGACACTGTGACTTAGGGATATACTCTCCCTTCTCATCAAGCCAGGGGATTCACCCACATTTTGCAACCTTCCTTGATAGCACTATAGCATATAAATTAAATAAATATCTAGTCACTGATATTTAATAGGACACACACAATATATATATATATATATATACACTATCACCACACCGTATATATATAATAATTAGTTCCAGACTTTACCGTGTACAAGATCCGTAGAACTAACCTAAAATAATCCTCAGTCTATGGTCTGACTCTAATTTAATTAATTTACACATTAATTATTATAATACATTTTCGAGTCTATGCTCCGACTCTAAATTAATCTATTCCTCTCAATAGTTAATTAAATACCTTAGCGTCACTCAACCAATATAGCCAGACTCGCTCAGTTGGCCCGTAATTTAATAATTATGAATTTATTTCCCAAAATTTCTCCCATAAGATTTCACACACTTATGTCCGTTTAACATCCTTAATACCATCTTCAACAAGTCCTAGGTACTAAGAATTACTTCAATTTGTACTACTAAATCCCCTTGAAGGTCCTCCAAACAATTAAGGCTTATATATTAGAAACTAGCATAACTGTCAAAATCCCTCAGGAGTCGATCGATCGACTTTAAGGCTTGATTAATCGATCGAACAACTTATTTTCTTTGATCCTCTATTTCATCCATTAACATAATACTAAGGTTTTAAATTCTCAATTTACCACCTCAAAGAGACATTCTAATTATATCTTCTCAATTAGAATTGGTTATAATCATCTCCTAACCAAATTAGCATCATCGATTTTAAGAATTTACTTCCAATCCACAAATGGGTTTTCTACATTCTCATCATATCTCTAAACCCGAAATCAAATCCCAAAATACGAATTAATTCATCTTTACTACTGGGTTCTGCTAAAGTTCTAATTCTAACAACATTGAATACTTATATAACATCAATTGAATTATTAATCCCACAATATGTTCAATTTCTTGAAAACCCAATTAAATGCCATAACCCACCCAAAAACGGATTTCGGATTACACCCACTATAATATGAATTGATTATCATAAACATATAATCACGGAAAGTTAACCACTTGCTTCAATTGTTCGTAGAGTCTGATCCTTTGGAGTAGATGATGGCTTGTTGAAGAACACCTCCCTTGTTCTTCCTTTTGGCTCCCAAGAGTTCTCCCTTTTCGCTCCTCTATGTTATCAGATTTCTCCCAATTGTGTTATGGTTGCCCACAACTCTTAAAGTTAGATTTTAATCACTAAATCCCGTTTTTTTCTTATGGGCTTAATTAAAATAGCCTAACCACCCCCGTGTGGGCCCGATCATGCCCAAAAATATCCTGTGACCCATTTACCACCCCCGGGTGCACTTTTTCGACTATCTCGGCCCATCCCAACTCAACCGTGCACTCAGAATTGACGTTCGAATTAATTTATAAAAATCCTTATCTCACACCTAACTTAGTCTATACACGCCTCCCGACTAAGATAAATAAATGCCATCTCACTAATACTCGGTATGACGTAAATAAAATTATTACTATTCACTTAGTAATTTAAATCCCAGACATATTAACCATATACTCTCCCAGTTAATATTTAAATGAATATTAACATAATTAATTCAATTAAATTATGACACACAAGTAATTTAAAATAATTCATATTAATTATATCTTAAATGAACATAAATGTGGGGTGTTACATACTTCCCCACTTACAAAGAAATTTTGTCCCCGAAATTAGGTTGTACTTGCGTAGAATAACTCTAGATACTGCTCTCACATATCCCGCTCCTGCTCCCACGTAGACTCGTTAATGCTGTGATGACCCCACTGCACTCTCATTAGTGTTACAACCTTAGACCGTAGCTTACGCTTGCTACGATCCAGAATAAGTACCAGTCTCTCCTCATATAAGATGCCCGGATGCAAGTCAATCTCCTCGAGTGGAATGTGCCATAAATCCCTCTCGCTCTTTGGATATTTCTTCAGCGATGTCATGTGGAACACCTCGTGTATCCGCTGAAGATGCTTTGGCAAACCTAGTCTATGAGCTACTGGTCCTACCCTCTTAATAATAGGGAAATGACCCACATACCTCGGTGCTAGCTTCCCCTTCTTGTCGAACCTCATCACTCCTTTCATAGTAGATACGCAAACCAATACCTGGTCAATAATCTCTAACTCGATGGCCGATGACCATATAGTTCCTCAAAATATGAGCCTATACTCCATCGGCTCAACCGTCTCTATGTTAGAAAATTCCCTTCCTACTTGGGTACCAATTTCCTTGTTATCAAATGCGTGACTTCCTTCAAGGTAAGTACCCGCAACGATCCCTGACTACTCACGTCAGACTTCAAACCTTTAACTTACAATAACGTACCCCTCCTTACGTACCTGAACTATACGAAAGGATACTACTTACTCAATTCTCGTTGATGGACCATAACCCATTTCGGGTCCTAGCAGCTTGTTATTTCCCCACCTCTTATCAACCAAAGGTGGATAATGATTATTTTCCCATAAACTCTCGTAAGGTGTCACGCAGATACTAAACCATTACAAGGCATCACACGTAACTCTACCTGTGGTAATTCCAACTCGTGAATTACCAAAAAATCTATAATGCACCATCCTCGCTTCTCGTTTACCCAGCGACTTATGTGCGACACGTTTAAACGAATATGTAACTCTGTCCCTATCACCTCCTGACACTTTTTACTCGAGGTGGGACTGAAAGGTCTCACCCAAATTCCAAACAATATTGGACGAAACCTTATTCTGTTTCACTCCTTCCCGATAATAGTAAAGTTGGGAATACTACTCGATAGTATAACCCATTCCAAGATAACAATTCTTCTTCAGGTCAATCTATTCAGTGACCCGATGGAAACCTTGACCCCTCCATGATTTTTTGAATCACCCAAATATGAATTTTACCAACCTGAGCATTAACTCCATCACTAGAACCATAAAATTTCAAAATATTCCCGGTTGATACCCTCAAATCAACCTTTTCCCATCCTTAAATGGTCTACCCGGAGACAAATTCACCATGTCTCATTCAACACCAATTCCCATGCTCAAGAACTCTATTCCTTGTGTAGTTTTCGTTAGGTAGGAATTTACACCTTGTCTATGCGTAAAACCACTCTAGTCATATGACTAAGTGATACTTTTTTCTATTTTCCCAAAAATGTGAGTTTCCCCCTTGCCTAGGGATACCATTGATGTCTACCATATCATTGTGGCTTAGGATCGAATAATTTGGCACCACGTGTATTAAAAATGACCATTATTTATATATTATTCCATTGATGCGGGTAGATTAAGTGACGTGTCAAACGTCTTTAATCAGTTTACCTTAATTGGGTAAGCCCACCAATAACAGCAGTCTATGTGGAACAATAAAGGGGAATGGAATAAAAATGAAACTGATCAAATTAATAAACCACCCCATCGGTGGGATCTAGTTATAAAGCTTGGTCAATCATAGAGTAGAAAATTGAGATAGACATACCTAAAACTGCAATTGGTATTTATCCTTATTTCCATATTGTTGTGTTTTTAATGGAACATCGCCAAACCTTGGCAAGTGCCATTATATTTCTCTGCCCTACAGTGAAAAAAAAATTAAAAATTAAAAAAGATGGCAAAGCAAAAGCAAAGCTATGACTAGTAACTACTGGGGGTTGAATGAAAGCTTTCTTGCCTATAACAAGTGTTGAACCCCGAAACCACCCCCCACCCCCACCCTCACCCCTCGCATACACCCCCACAATTCTCAAGAAAATAAAACATCAAATAAAAATTGATGTTACGATCAAAGTGCCTTAAGATACGGTCTAGAATTATCTTCTGGATCTACATTTTAGAAGATTATACAAACTAATGTGATGTGATGTGAAGCCAGAAAAACATTGAGGAAGAAAAAAGAAACATTAAAACCATCAACTCCTTATATTATGTGAGAAGCAATGTTTTGAATTGTTGTCACATAGGGTAACGCACTTTGACTCCGAAGTCGCGTCGCGCATCGCGCTAGTAATTCGTGTGTTTTATTTTTTAACTAGAAAAATATATAAAATATATAAAAAAAAATTAATAAACAACATTTTAAAATGAAATTTGTAAGTATCTTATTACATTGGACTCCCCACCTTTCCACTCCATATGGTGTGGGTAGTTCTCCTTAATATACATATAGTCATACCGTTTCCTTTCTCAAACGGATTTCAGTTCACCACACTTTTCCACTTATTTTCTGACAGCTCTGGAGGCATGCATTCAATATATTTATTTACACATCCCTTTTATTTAAGACGACTCTGAAATCACACTAACCAGGGCGCGCATACACCTTATATCCCGTGCATATTTACACTCTAATTTTTCTCAATGTTTCCCCACCCATTAATTTATGGTGCAATATTTTTCTCGATGTTCCTTTCGCCTCACTCCCCGGCTGTACTAGCCTTATAGCGTAATAGCTCTCAGTTCAAAGTATTTTCTCCACACATTCAATAATCGCCATTTAAATCGATGTCCTAGCATCAAATAATGTCTCTCCACTATCGATGCTCATTTGGGCTTATGATTTTCACAAACGAGCCAAAAGAACTTTCCCCAATGCATTAAACACTAGCATTGTCATTTAGTGATTTTCGTAGACCCAAGTATATAATTGGAACATTCAAAATGCTGTCTTTATACTCATAGGTCTAATTATCGGCTCCCTCATCTCTAAAGGGTTCATATAATGATGTGCTCGAACTATCACTAAGTCCTCATAGGTCACTAACGAGCTGAATCTCTCGCTCCATGGTCAATTCGCCACTCCTTGAATTACATGTTATTACTAGCACTAACTTAATTAATCATTTTCTTATAACTTTCACACCCGTTATACACATAATACAATTCACATCATGTATTAAATTACCCGCATATAATTATTTATCCCATTATATATACGCATAACTATATTACAATATTGGCTCATATGTTGAATATAAATAATAGCCATCCTCCCGAGTAATAACTCACTGGATGTATTCTCTAGGTGTACTCGCATAACCTCGTTACCCCCAAGTTAGAATCGCTCACTAACTTTGCCGAAAATATAAACATAATGGAGCCGGTTATATTCCTTCCCTGAAATGATATAAGCCCCTCACCCATATGACAGACACTATGACTTGGGGATATACTCTCCCTACTCCTCAAGCTAGGGGATTCACCCACTACACGCAACCTCCCTTGATAGCACTAGAGTATATATTTAAATATATCCAATCATTGATATTTATATGCACACACCATATATGTACTATCGCATACCGTATACATATAATTATAAAATATACCGTCTTTATCGTGTACCAAATCCGTAACACTAGCCTATATGTAAACTCCGAGTTTAGGGTCCAACTCTCATTATTAATTAATTTGCACATTAATTAATTAAATTATTTTTTGTGTCACCCAACCAATATACTCAGACTCGCCCTCATGGACCGAAATTAATATAATACCCGAGTCTAATCGTCATCTCCAAATTAATTAATTTTCATCTATAATTAATTTAAGTGAGTATTTTCGCCCTATTACCATATCCGAACTTATTCACCCAGTCCGTTATTTTATTCTTTCATAATTTATTTCTCAAAATTCATTCGAAATGTGTCGCTCTTAATTCCCCCACCACTACCAATTATATTCCTTTATAATTGTTAAGAATTTACTCCCATAATTAATTTTTCTCTCTTAATTATACTAGGGGAAATTGTAACTACAAATTTTACCCATATAAATCCCTAAGCCAAACTGCAGAAAAACCTAAAGGATCGATCGATCGACCCCCAATCGTCGATCAACCGATCGAACAGGTACTCGTCTTCTCTAGCTTACTGTTTCCACCATTAACGAGTTTTTCTACTGTCTAACTTCTCCCCTGGTCCAACCCATGCACAATTACCATCATAACAGCATAAGAACATGATCAGGGTCTCCTATAAAGCTTCAAACTCAATTTAAATCTCACAAGTGTCCACTTTTCCGGATTGGGGAATATTTCGGGTTTTCACTCATTAAGCCCCAACATCATCTAATCACCTAAAATTCGTTCAATGTTACTACTGGGAATTCACATCTAAAACCAGTCATCATCTCGTAACTATTTAACACAGTTAATTTCCCATTAATTCCGTTCAATTGATCCATTTACAAAATCCTCATTTTGTACCCATTTATACTCAAAACGAATTTCAGATTTCCACATCACAAAAATACGACTTGAAAAACATCAATTAATATTAGAGTAAGTTAACCAATTTCCTTATGGGTTCGTAGAGTCTGACCCGAGGGTGTGATTCGCAAGGTTGATGATGAACTACCCAAATTCTTCCCTAGCCTTGTCTCCAAAAGGATCCCCAGTGCACTCTAACTGCTACTTATAGCTTTCTCTCAAAACTTAGGATTTAGATTTGTGTTGTCTACCATTTCTCTTTTCTCCCAACTAGGTATTAATTCTAAATCCCGTTTTTAGCCTAATGGGCCAAGCCCGAGTGATCCATATATCCCTATGTGAGCCCGACTATGCCTAAAAATGCCCCGAGATCCATTTACTACCCCCGGGTAATCTTTTCTGACTATATTGGCCCATTCGGACTCAACCGTGCACTCAGAATTGGCATCCGAATTAATTTACAGAATTTCTTATCTCACATCTAACTTAGACTATAACCGACTCCCGACAGAGATAAGTAAATCCCACGTCACTAATACACTTATGACGTAGATAATTATTACTATTCACTTAGTAATTTAATTCCCATAAATATTAACCATTTATTCTCCCAATTAATATTTATATAAAGATTTCCATAATTAATTCCATTAAATTACGACACGCAAGTAATTTAAATTTTTTTACCGAAATTAATTAATTTTTAAATGCATAAAAATACGAGGTGTTACATTTACATTATATACATTTTGTATTATTGGGTTTATAGCAGGCATATGATGAGTTTGATGTATGCTCATGCATGGTCTTTTCTTATATTTGATTATTTACTAAGGATATCCCACCTAATTCCCACGAGTCGCAAGCAACTGCATAACTGACTTTGACCTATTCAAATGTAATACACCATTATCTATTATTTATGCATGTTTTATTTAGTAAGTTGTTGTTGGTATATCTCATATATAGTTGGAGAATACTTAGTCTTAGTTATTCCTCCTTTATCGCTTATTAGTTAGCTGTTAGTCTGTATTTAAACGAGTATTGCAACCTTATTCTCTTCAATGAAAAGTAACTGAGGTGTTCATCATTTTATTAAATTCTGCATGGTATCAGAGAAATAAAACTCTAGCGAGTGTTATTAATCCTGGTAGTCCACAAATATATTGTTTCTCCGGCGGCGGTATCCACCATGCATTGGCACCATCCGTTGGATACAAAATTTTGGCCACTGTCATCTTCTCTCATCCATTTCTATCTATCATATGTAGCTTCCTCTCACCTCTTTTTCTGCTGCACTAACAACCTCCTCTTACTGTTAAAATGAACATTCAAATCAACCCCTGGCCATTTAATCGTTTTCCTACCTCATTTATTCTCTTCTCGACATTCATAGTGTGGATATTTTTTATTTGTGAACTCTCACAATGCCTTAAGACTTGTTGTTATCATGCCTTTAGACTTGCTTATCTGCATTATCTCCTGAGCTGAAAACATTGGTTAAATTTTTTACATCACAAAAGGTTGTTCTCTTCATGAAAGGAACCAAGGATTTTCCATAACGTGGATTTTCAAACACTTGTTTGCAGTTGTTAAACTCCTTGGCAGTACTGTCTGAAAATACAAATATTCTTAAAAATGAATTTTGCATCAGGGATGGAGAAGTATTCCAGCATACATTCATATATGTCTTTGACATTTATGGTGTTTGACACCACATGGGTTGAAGACATTTATCAACATGGAACTACATGTGGGACATCTGAAAATGTTGACGATTTTTTTTTCTAAAGCATCAATTCGATACAGAGACTAGCGGCAGCACTAACACTTTCAACCTCAAAGGTGGTGATGTCAAGCATTAAGCCTACTTCACACATAACGTGTTCAAAAAAAATTATCAACATCCCCTCAATCCATCGTGATCAAGACTAATAAGAAAAGAGCCCCTGAATCCATCGTGAACAAGCCCAAGAAGTAAGATCCTTTGAATCCATTGCGATCAAGCTCATTTTGGCCCAAGAGGCCCATTGCAGGTGTCGGTCCAGCCAAACCTGATAATTAAGCCTCTGGATCCATTACGATCAAGCTCATTACGATCTAAGATACCTTATTATTTTATGAAGCCGATTATCGCGCACGGTAGTCCATGGGTTTTGTTTATTCTCAAGGTTTTTGGTGAGAGTGGATATCTTCTCACTCTGTTCGATTGCACTCATAACCAAACCTTTGTCAACTTAGCTATTTTAGTCACTACGCTACAAGCTTGTTGTGTCCTCTCACCCCCACCTTTACTTGAGGTGGTGTATTAAGGATATCCCACCTGATTCCCACGAGTCTCAAGCAACTGCATAAGTGCCTTTTACCTATTCAAATGCAGCACACCATTATCTCTTATTTACGCATGTTTTAGTTATTGAGTTGTTGCTAGTATATCTCCTATATAGTTAGAGAATACTTAGTCTTAGTTGTTCTTCCTTTATCTCTTATTAGTTAGCTGATAGTTGGTATTTAAATCAATGTTGCAACCTTATTCTCTTCAATGAATACTAACTAAGATGTTCATCAGTTTATGAAATTTTACATTATTATGTTTCTAGTTTGAAATATAAATCAATTTATTGTTTTACCGTATGCTTTTTTTAATTATAGGCTGATGTTTGTTTGTTTGAGGATTCATATTGCTATTCAAATCAGTGGTATGTAAAAGAGTGGAATTAATAAATGTTTTTATTTTTTAAGATTGCATTCCTTGTTTTGTGGGCTCTTCCAATTTAACATCCCTTTCGTTTTCCTTTGACGTATTTGTTTTGGTCATGTTGTTGTAATTGTTGGATGTAATTTCATTTCGTTATTTCTTCTAGTTAGTGTTAAGTGACTTTTTATTTCTATAGAGTATTGTGATTTTATTTACTTAAGCTGAGGTTGTTCATGGTACTGGTTTCAGTTGGAATGATTAGCCACGAAAAACATCATAATAATCAGACAACCATACATAAGGATGATTATGATTTGCTAATCACCTTTTATAGAAATCTCAGAGAAATTTTATTATACCTGGCTATGTTCCATTGAATCCTTGAATATGAAATATGCTTGTGTGTGTTGTTAAGTGTAGGATGCGTTTTAAAATGCGTAAAGATGAGATCGTATGAGTTATCTGAATATTAGGTTATGAAATGAGGTGGGTACCTTTGGTATGTTCTTTTACATTATTTTTATGGAATTAAGATTCTGCGCATGTTCTAGGACATCAGTTTACATACTCGCCTTTTTTATTTGTAAAATGAGCTACTCTCTCACAAAACCAACACATGTATTTCTTCTCCTACGATTTTTTTATATTCAGGTGTTATATTTGTGTTTAAGTGCGTCCTAACATGTGTATATGTGTGTTTTTGCAGAATAATGCCCGTGTTGTTGTTGCTGCCAAGAGGAGTTAACGACCAACCACTTCCATTATTTCTGACTTGCGTCAGTGACTTTTAGGTTCTTTGTGTTGTGGTTCGTTAGTTGATTGAAATTATTATCAATTTATAAGTAAGTGTTTGTTGAAGTTTAGTCACCCGAGATCTTGGTTTACTAAAGTTCATTTTGAATTTCTTTTTTTCACATACGTTTTTATTTTAGGATGTTTTTGAGAGTTTGACAACTAAGGACTTTGTTAGTATGTCCACATTTAAAGTATATGAAGGTTTTTGTTATCTTTCCACATTTAAAGTATATATAGAAGTTTTTGTTTAAGACATAGACATGGGATATCTTTTTTTATTTATAAGATAAATTTTTCATATAATTTATTATTTGTTGTAATTCATGTTTTAGGTATTTAGTCCACGAATATAGAAATTCTCATTTATTTTCAATTTTATTAAAGAAAAGAATCCATTTTTTTCCTTTTGTTTCCTTTTTATTTATTTTTCGGAGCCACTACACTTGGTCACGTGGGTAACATCTTCTGATTTTAGGTTGAAAGGGAATTAATATTACAAAAATCAGTAGGTGCTATAGATTCAGGATTATGTATTTGAGATGTAAAATTATGGTTTGATTAATGGGAATAACACTTCATGTATAAAAATATGGTTAAACTGTATATAACACTCCAATTCCCTTAATTGTTTCCAGTTTTTTTGTCATTGTTTTTATTCAATTTTTAAACCTTTAGTTCTATATAATATGATCCTGAGATCAATATTCAAAACAGACATGAATGTTTGTCTAATTTTTTTGTTAAGACAAACATTATTATTTATAGCACTATGAATAAGTCATGTTTGAAATTGGAACTTCATCTGATCCAGAAGTTGGTAAATGTTGACATCAATATGAACCAGTTAACAGCTTGATGCTTCGTAACCATTTATAACTCCTTAAATATTATTATATGTTAAATCTAGCATGTTACACTTAGTAGGCTTTTGACACACTCCAAACTTGGTTTACCAAACCCTAATACACCTCAATTGATCTCAAAGCTCTATTGTTACAATTGTTGTACATGTGCCTGCTAACTTGGTTATGAATTACTCATTCTAGATTTACCATTATATAATTTGGACATTGATCCATTGGGAGGACTTGACTCGATCATGGACAATGCGATTAGTAGGAGGTTAAGAGACTTTGCAACAAGTTCAAGAAAATTACTCTTACTTTTATTATATTGTTAAAATCTAATCCTTAACATGATAAATCTCATTATCATTTATAACTATACACCGTATGAGTGATGACATTTGAATTCTACATAATATGTGCCCCTCTTTAAAATAATTTATAAATCTTAATTTATACTTCATATTTACCGTCCTTTAGGGCTTAAGAGTTTGTATCCAGTGAAACAAGATTCATTTGATATATAGATCAACTTTTTTGGTGAGATGGTCATGACTTTTATTATAAAAAATTCCTTGAATCTTGAATGAAAATAAACATTGGCAAGCACTGTTTAAAGATGGCACTTTGGAAGTGACTTTGTTAATATAACGTCACGGAATGAACATAAAAGTGAGAGGTTAAGGTTTGATATTGAATAATAACACCGATACATTTAATTTGATAGATTTTGTTGGTGCAATTAATTTTGTTGTTGCGCTTAATTTAGTATGACATTAGGTAGTTCTTAATTTTGTTACCATGGTTAAAGGGACCTAATTTATTTCATCTTATAGTTATGAAACATGGAATTTGGTTAGGTATGGTCTTTGTTAATGTTAAGACAAGAAATATTTTATATTAGTCTTTACAATACAAATTCTCTTTTAACATTGCCAATGTGAAGAATTAGTAGTGTTGTATGCATATAAGTAGGTAGATAGTATTGTTGCACATGTTATATGTTTTAGGCACTTACTTGAGGCATTGATATTTTGTATTTATAGGTTGTGTGGTTGTCACTGTAATTCATGTGAGATTCTTTCACCTACGATCTTTAAAACCAAAACTTTTGATTTATTATTTGGCTAAGAAGTTTTTAAACACTATTGTCAAAATCTTATTTATATTTTTATACAAATGTTCATTGCTTTTCCAGCTTAACGTTTTCATATCTATCAAACTTTTAGACTATTTAGAACTTAGTGGACCACCAATTTTTTCACAATTTTAATTGTATATATTTATGTATAAGGGCTGAAATATTTATAAAAGGTTACCCTTCTGAATGAAAATGATAAGAAACTTTTTCATAATCGAGAAATAACAACACGTGAGGACTCCACACCACGTAATTAAGCATGGGATTTGTTCAACATGGGTTCTCCTCTTCCACTTAATCACATGTCATAGCATGGATTATCCATTTGTTACTATCACATATTCCCATTATCACATTTTCCCAACTATCTCTTATTTTGTGTAGTATTTATGTTACTTCAATGCTCTATAAGTGAATTATGTATCCACAAGTTGTTAGTAAGAAATATAATCCTTCTTTTCAAGTATTCTTAAACTGTTGATGGTATCAGGGCTTGAAGGTTCAATGGCATCTAGTTCAACCTCAAATGGCCCCTATCTTTCCTTTGGGTCACTCCATCCACTTATTGTTATTTGTACTATAAAGCTTAACCAATAAAATTATCTCAATTGGAGAACTCAAATTTAGTAACTAATCAAAACTTTAGAGGTGACTGATTGGATCTATAAAAGCCACCTACTGACAAAAATGAACACACCATATGGGAAGAAAAAGATGTTTTGCTCTGAGTTGGATTGTGAATACCTTAACTGAAGAGTGCATGTTCCTTGTAGTGTGTTGTGAAACTTTCAAACAAAATTTGCATTTCTTGGAAGAAAACTACATACAAACATCAAAGGAGAAGGAATTTCAATTAAAAGAATAGGTGCACAACATAAAACTGGAAGGAAAAACTCTTGAAGCATATATCAAGGAATTTAAATGTGTTTGTAATTGATTGTCAGCCATTCACATGCCCCTGATGAAGATAGAAATGTTATAACCTTTGCAAAAGAGCTATGTTCTAAGTAAAAAGCCTATACAATCGTGATGTTAGGTAAAGAACCTTACCCAACACTGCATCAGTTAATCATTTCACTTTAAGTCTTTGAAATTAGGGAAGAAGAAAAGGATGAAGCATCATATCATCGACCTTCAAATATGGTTGATCACTGAATGGCTTTCACGACTATTAGAGTCCCCTACCAATGGATAACATCATATCATCATCACCCTAAAATATTGTTTATCACTCAATGACTTTCACTGCTATGAGAGTTTCTCACTAAAACTCCAATAGAGGAAAGAACAGACAAGTCCATGGAAGAGGAGGCTCCCCTCAACCTACCTAAATTTTAACTCACGTGATAGAGGCATTAGACCAACAGGACACGGAAACCAATCACATGGTGGCACTCACAATTAACCATCACCTCAGATGAATAACAACATGAAACCTTTCAATAGGGGGAAGTCAACATATTTTTTCAAGAAGGGATCCAACAAAGGAGTTGCTTAACAAGATGGTTGTTAAATATGTTGTAAGACAAATCATAAATCAATCACATCCTATTACCGCTGGGACTTATCCTATCAAATTCATGATGCACAAGCCATGGTAGCCTTCAAAAATCAACACAATGTTTACAATTCAATGTATGTTGATTTAAGTGAAACCTTTCAATTATAATATTACAAAGGTACAAAAAAAGTAACTGTTGCAAATGGTTCGAAATTAGAGATTACTCATATTGGTGTTCAATAGTTAAACAATGATTTAAAACTCAATGATGTAACTGTGGTACCAAATCTCAAGAAACATCTAGTCTCTGTTAGACAATTGTTATAAGATAATCAGTGGCGAAGCCAAGAATTCAACTTAAGGGGGGCCAATAAACATTATGTTGGGGAAATTTGTAAAGAAAATGACTAGATTATATATCATAAGAAATTTAAGGGGTGATTTTTAATACTTTTCAGAAGTTAAAGGGGACCATGGCCCCCTCCAAAAAAGGCTAGCTTCGTCCATGATAATGAGTGTTCACTTGAATTTAATAATTATGGATTTGTTGTTAAGGACATGAAGACTCTCTAGACACTAGCAAAGGGCGGTAAGAAAGGATCTTTGTATTCCTTTGATGAAGATTATAAAGAGGCTATTGTCATTATTCATTAAGGGAAAATAACTGACCAAATGTGGCATCGGATATTAGGGCATCCACAATCAAAGTCTTTGAAGTTTTTTAGTAAAAAAAAATTATTAAATGTGTCTTATTGGAACAAAAATTCCAGTGTGTGTTAGTTGTCAAATGGTAAAAAGTTGTAGGATCCCTTTTGGTTGGAATGATAAAATATTTAAAAAAAATCCTCTTAGGAAGATCCACTATGATTTATTGGGGCCTCCACCTGTTCCATCGTCTGAAGGAATTAGATTTTATGCTATCTTTGTTTATGATTGTACTAGGTATAAATGGTTGTATCCCCTAAAGTTAAATCAGATTTTCTCCCAATATTTTTAAACACCCATCAAATGATTCAAACTGAGTTTAGTGCTAAACTACAAAATATTCAATGTGATGATGGGGGGAAATTCAGTAGAAATGTCGTTGTAGATTATCTTGATAAGAATGGTATTTTAAGACACCTATCTTGCCCCTGCACACCTGAAGAAAGTGGAGTAGCGGAGAGAAAACATGTACACATATTTTAAACTAGCCCAACAATGTTATTTCATGCCAGTATGCCAATGTACATTCGGGTTGAAGGATTCCTAACTACTGTACGTCTCATCAATAAACTACCCACTGCTCCCTTTAAACAGAAAACACCTTATTTTAAAATTTATAGGGTGCATCCTAACTACTCAACTTTGAGATTTTTTGGATTCAAATGCTTTCCTTATTTTAGAAACAAAAGTCCAAACAAATTTCAACCCAAATCCTAATCCTTTCTGTTCATTGGTTATAATAGTATACACAAAGGTTTCGATGTTATCATCCTTTAACAAAGAAGGTTTTTATATCCATGCATGTTGTGTTTGATGAGTATATTTTCCCTTATGTACCATGTTCTAAGACCTCTCTAATGAAGCTTGATCCTCAAACCATACACACCAACCTCAACCTAGCCATACAACTTTTCCAACCTATACCAAAACAAACAATACCATTTCTCCATACCTACCATAGTTGATATTGTCCCATTGACTGATGCAATTTACATTGACCAAACTAACTCACCCCAAGCAATCCACTCATCACCTTCTATATGTAGTCTTACACTCCTAAAACCCATCTTAATCTCTCCCAGTCTCGCCTCTCACCACTACCTATACTCCAGAAGGCATAAAACTTGCCACTGAACTACCTTTTGTGTCAACCATGGTACCTGACACCACAACATCTAAAACTCACCCCATGATGACTCGATCAATAACCACAACATATTATACTTTACACACCATTACACTACTCCCTAAACCTTCCTCACTCCATCATGCTCTTTCACGACATTTTTTGCTAGAAGCTATGCAAGAGGAACTCACATCTCTTCACAAAAATCATACATGGTCCTTTGTTCCCAACCAACCTCATATGCACATCATTAACTCAAAAATGGGTGTACAAAACAAAGCTAAAGGAAAATGGTACCTTGGCAAACAAAGATTTTCACTAGATAGAAGGACTTGGTTTTGGCAAAACCTTCAGTCTAGTTGTTAAATCTTCCACATTCAGTGTTGTGTTATCTTTAGAAGTTACACAAAATTAGATTCTTAAACAACTTGATGTCAAGAATGCTTTTTACATGGTACACTTAATGAAGAGGTTTATATGAGGCAACCACTTGGATTTGTTCAGCCCATGTATCCCAATCATGTTTTTAATTCTCCATAAGTTTATATATCTTCTAAAACATGCACCAAGAGCCTGGTTTTATTATGTTTAGTCTTTACTTGCTTAAGTTGGGATTTTACTGCAGTATAGTTGATTCTTCACTTTTTGTTCTTGGGTCTTCATTGGGTACCATACTCTTGATTCTATATGTTGATGATACTATTATCACCAGTAATAATGTATATTCCTTGGACCATCGTATCACATAACTCAACTCTGAGTTTGCTCTAAAAGATCTTGGTACTCTCTATTACTTTATTGACATTGAGGTTCTTCCTTTCTCTTGTGGTCTAGTTCTGTCGCAAAACAAATACCTCCTCTCCATTCTTTGTAAGGCTAATATGGTCACCTTTAATCCATTATAAACCCACAATCAACCAAGCCTACCCAACTCTCTTCCCAACCAGTAGAAGATCTAACTGCCTTCAATTCCTTAATAAGAGCTCTACCATACTTAACTTTAACTCGACCAGATATTACTCACACAGTTAACACTCTTTGCCAGTCCATGCATGCTCCTACCATCTCTCGTCTCCTTCAAGTCAAAAGACTACTTCGGTATCTCAAATGTACATCCACTCATGGTATACGAATCCTCAAAAAATCCTCCTTCACTCTCGATGGATACACTCATGGAGACTGTGCTGGGTGTCTTAACACATGAAAATCTACCTCAGGTAATTGCATGTTCCTTGGATAAAATTGACTTTCATGGACATCCAAAAAGTAACTAATTATGGAAAGATCTAGCTGTGAATCGGATTATCGAGCTTTGGTTATGGAAACTACTGAACTTACTTGGCTCACCTACATTATCAAAAATATTGGTCATGTTTTTAATACTCCACCAATCCTCTACTGGGACAACATTAGTTTTCTATATATGACCATCAATCTAGTGTTCCGTGCTCGCTCAAAACATGTGGAACATGACTATTACTTTGTTCGAGAGATGATTGCTCGGCGTCTTATCATTGCCCAATATGTTCGCTCAGAAAATTAGCTTGCATACATACTCATAAAGCCACTTCCAGCTACTCCAAACTCCTCTCTTCGATTCAAGCATAGTGTGTGGTCCACTCCCCTCCTTTACTTGAGGGGGAGTGATAAGAGACGTGTGCATAATCCAGCAATAACAAAATAAGAGGACTCAACACCACATAATTAAGCATGGGCATTGTTCAGCATGGGTTCCCACTTTCTCTTCACCACATGTCACATCATGGGTTATCCATTTGTTATTATCACATGTTCTCCCATTATCACATGTTCCCAAATATCTCTTATTTCGTGTAGTATTTATGTTACTTCAATCCTCTATAAATGAAGTATGTATCCACCAGTTGTTAGTAAGAAATGTAATCCTTCTTTTGAAGCATTCTTAAACTATATTAAAAATAGTTTGGCTTCCTAAACACAACCTATACCAAAAATAGTTATTGCCATGGTTACATGTGACACCCCGCCCAATAAAATACCGGGTGATCAGTCCTATATAAAATTAAAGTAGTAATCTCATTTGGTTCATTCTAAGCATCACTGTCGAAAACTTTTTAAAATTTACTAACCACCTAGTATTAAAAAAAAGATGCCAAATTTTATCTTTATTAATTCAAGACCAATATAAGTGTGGAATTAAAATAAAACATCCAATGCTAATAGAATCAATTATCACATAGTATAATAAAAGTCTTACCGAATAAACCACCGGCTAAATCCAAAACCAAACCAAACTAACAGAAAGTAATAAATCCCATACAATTTGAAAAGAAAGTAATTAAAACTGTGAGCGACATGCTCGAGATAAACTGATATGAATCCCTAAACTAGGAATAGAAAAATAGATGCGTTTATCCAAATCCGACAACATCCACATGTGTTGCAGCTGTGAATCCCTGGAATGAAGTCACACCTGGCGTCCCTGTGGCTGGACACCTAAAAGGTTTTGAAAATATTTGATAGCAATGGTTAGAATTGAAAATATTTAGCAAGTGATTAAATTGTAGTAATTTAAAATGCATGAATGTGCTTCATATTTATGTTACTATCACACTCTCTTGATGATATACTCACCCCTTAGCTAATGTGCACACCTAATGCTTCTCTTTAACTCACTTAGTTATCTATCCCCATAACTAGCTCTTGTTATAACTTTTTCCTGACACCCTACTCTAGCCCGAGTATGTTCAATAAATGATTTATAAGTTATTTATCACCTAAACTTAATTAATCATTTTCCTTAAAAGGCATATAACGTTCACTAGTTATATAAATAATACAATTTTTCCCGTGTATTAAATTACCCGTATATAATTATTCATCCCATTATATACGTAAAACCATATTACAACATTCACACATATGTTCAATATATATATAACCCATTTATCATTAATACAATTCGCTTCATGTATTTAATTACCCATATATAATTATTTATCCCATTATATACGTAGAACCATATTACAAAATTCACACATATGTTGAATATATATATATATATATATATAACCCATCCTCCCGAGTAATACCTCTCCGGATGTATTCTCTAAAGTGCTATCATACCAGGTGTGCTCACTTAACCTAGTTACCCCAAGTCGGAATCGATCACGAACTTGGACAAAAATATAAACGTCATGGAGGCGATCATATTTCCTTCCGAAAAGTGAGATAATCCCCTCACCCATATAACAGACACTGTGACTTAGGGATATACTCTCCCTTCTCATCAAGCCAGGGGATTCACCCACATTGTGCAACCTTCCTTGATAGCACTATAGCATATAAATTAAATAAATATCTAGTCACTGATATTTAATAGGACACACACAATATATATATATATATATACACACTATCACCACACCGTATATATATAATAATTAGTTCCAGACTTTACCGTGTACAAGATCCGTAGAACTAACCTAAAATAATCCTCAGTATATGGTCTGACTCTAATTTAATTAATTTACACATTAATTATTATAATACATTTTCGAGTCAATGGTCCGACTCTAAATTAATATATTCCTCTCAATAGTTAATTAAATACCTTAGCGTCACTCAACCAATATAGCCAGACTCGCTCAGTTGGCCCGTAATTTAATAATTATGAATTTATTTCCCAAAATTTCTCCCATAAGATTTCACACACTTATGTCCGTTTAACATCCTTAATACCATCTTCAACAAGTCCTAGGTACTAAGAATTACTTCAATTTGTACTAACTAAATCCCCTTGAAGGTCCTCCAAACAATTAAGGCTTATATATTAAAAACTAGCATAACTGTCAAAATCCCTCGGGAGTCGATCGATCGACTTTAAGGCTTGATTAATCGATCGAACAACTTATTTTCTTTGATCCTCTATTTCATCCATTAACATAATACTAAGGTTTTAAATTCTCAATTTACCACCTCAAAGAGACATTCTAATTATATCTTCTCAATTAGAATTGGTTATAATCATCTCCTAACCAAATTAGCATCATCGATTTTAAGAATTTACTTCCAATCCACAAATGGGTTTTCTACATTCTCATCATATCTGTAAACCCGAAATCAAATCCCAAAATACGAATTAATTCATCTTTACTACTGGGTTCTGCTAAAGTTCTAATTCTAACAACATTGAATACTTATATAACATCAATTGAATTATTAATCCCACAATATGTTCAATTTCTTGAAAACCCAATTAAATGCCATAACCCACCCAAAAACGGATTTCGGATTACACCCACTATAATATGAATTGATTATCATAAACATATAATCACGGCAAGTTAACCACTTGCTTCAATTGTTCGTAGAGTCTGATCCTTTAGAGTAGATGATGGCTTGTTGAAGAACACCTCCCTTGTTCTTCCTTTTGGCTCCCAAGAGTTCTCCCTTTTCGCTCCTCTATGTTATCAGATTTCTCCCAATTGTGTTATGGTTGCCCACAACTCTTAAAGTTAGGTTTTAATCACTAAATCCCGTTTTTTTCTTATGGGCTTAATTAAAATAGCCTAACCACCCCCGTGTGGGCCCGATCATGCCCAAAAATATCCTGTGACCCATTTACCACCCCCGGGTGCACTTTTTCGACTATCTCGGCCCATCCCAACTCAACCGTGCACTCAGAATTGACGTTCGAATTAATTTATAAAAATCCTTATCTCACACCTAACTTAGTCTATACACGCCTCCCGACTGAGATAAATAAATGCCATATCACTAATACTCGGTATGACGTAAATAAAATTATTACTATTCACTTAGTAATTTAAATCCCAGACATATTAACCATATACTCTCCCAGTTAATATTTAAATGAATATTAACATAATTAATTCAATTAAATTATGACACACAAGTAATTTAAAATAATTCATATTAATTATATCTTAAATGAACATAAATGTGGGGTGTTACATACTTCCCCACTTACAAAGAAATTTTGTCCCCGAAATTAGGTTGTACTTGCGTAGAATAACTCTAGATACTGCTCTCACATATCCCGCTCCTGCTCCCACGTAGACTCGTTAATGCTGTGATGACCCCACTGCACTCTCATTAGTGTTACAACCTTAGACCGTAGCTTACGCTTGCTACGATCCAGAATAAGTACCAGTCTCTCCTCATATAAGATGCCCGGATGCAAGTCAATCTCCTCGAGTGGAATGTGCCATAAATGCCTCTCGCTCTTTCGATATTTCTTCAGCGATGTCATGTGGAACACCTCGTGTATCCGCTGAAGATGCTTTGGCAAACCTAGTCTATGTGCTACTGGTCCTACCCTCTTAATAATAGGGAAATGACCCACATACCTCGGTGCTAGCTTCCCCTTCTTGTCGAACCTCATCACTCCTTTCATAGTAGATACGCAAACCAATACCTGGTCATAAATCTCTAACTCGATGGCCGATGACCATATAGTTCCTCAAAAGATGAGGCTATACTCCATCGGCTCAACCGTCTCTATGTTAGAAAATTCCCTTCCTACTTGGGTACCAATTTCCTTGTTATCAAACGCGTGACTTCCTTCAAGGTAAGTACCCGCAACGATCCCTGACTACTCACGTCAGACTTCAAACCTTTAACTTACAATAACGTACCCCTCCTTACGTACCTGAACTATACGAAAGGATACTACTTACTCAATTCTCGTTGATGGACCATAACCCATTTCGGGTCCTAGCAGCTTGTTATTTCCCCACCTCTTATCAACCAAAGGTGGATAATGATTATTTTCCCATAAACTCTCGTAAGGTGTCACGCAGATACTAAACCATTACAAGGCATCACACGTAACTCTACCTGTGGTAATTCCAACTTGTGAATTACCAAAAAATCTATAATGCACCATCCTCGCTTCTCGTTTATCCAGCGACTTATGTGCGACACGTTTAAACGAATATGTAACTCTGTCCCTATCACCTCCTGACACTTTTTACTCGAGGTGGGACTAAAAGGTCTCACCCAAATTCCAAACAATATTGGACGAAACCTTATTCTGTTTCACTCCTTCCCGATAATAGTAAAGTTGGGTATACTACTCGATAGTATAACCCATTCCAAGATAACAATTCTTCTTCAAGTCAATCTATTCAGTGACCCGATGGAAACCTTGACCCCTCCATGATTTTTTGAATCACCCAAATATGAATTTTACCAACCTGAGCATTAACTCCATCACTAGAACCATAAAATTTCAAAAAATTCCCGGTTGATACCCTCAAATCAACCTTTTCCCATCCTTAAATGGTCTACCCGGAGACAAATTCACCATGTCTCATTCAACACCAATTCCCATGCTCAAGAACCCTATTCCTTGTGTAGTTTTCGTTAGGTAGGAATTTACACCTTGTCTATGCGTAAAACCACTCTAGTCATATGACTAAGTGATACTTTTTTCTATTTTCCCAAAAATGTGAGTTTCCCCCTTGCCTAGGGATACCATTGATGTCTACCATATCATTGTGGCTTGGGATCGAATAATTTGGCACCACGTGTATTAAAAATGACCATTATTTATATATTATTCCATTGATGCGGGTAGATTAAGTGACGTGTCAAACGTCTTTAATCAGTTTACCTTAATTGGGTAAGCCCACCAATAACAGCAGTCTATGTGGAACAATAAAGGGGAATGGAATAAAAATGAAACTGATCAAATTAATAAACCACCCCATCGGTGGGATCTAGTTATAGAGGTTGGTCAATCATAGAGTAGAAAATTGAGATAGACATACCTAAAACTGCAATTGGTATTTATCCTTATTTCCATATTGTTGTGTTTTTAATGGAACATCGCCAAACCTTGGCAAGTGCCATTATATTTCTCTGCCCTACAGTGAAAAAAAAATTAAAAATTAAAAAAGATGGCAAAGCAAAAGCAAAGCTATGACTAGTAACTACTGGGGGTTGAATGAAAGCTTTCTTGCCTATAACAAGTGTTGAACCCCGAAACCACCCCCCACCCCCACCCTCACCCCTCGCATACACCCCCACAATTCTCAAGAAAATAAAATATCAAATAAAAATTGATGTTACGATCAAAGTGCCTTAAGATACGGTCTAGAATTATCTTCTGGATCTACATTTTAGAAGATTATACAAACTAATGTGATGTGATGTGAAGCCAGAAAAACATTGAGGAAGAAAAAAGAAACATTAAAACCATCAACTCCTTATATTATGTGAGAAGCAATGTTTTGAATTGCTGTCACACAGGGTAACGCACTTTGACTCCGAAGTCGCGTCGCGCATCGCGCTAGTAATTCGTGTGTTTTATTTTTTAACTAGAAAAATATATAAAATATATAAAAAAAAATTAATAAACAACATTTTAAAATGAAATTTGTAAGTATCTTATTACATTGGACTCCCCACCTTTCCACTCCCTATGGTGTGGGTAGTTCTCCTTGATATACATATAGTCATACCGTTTCCTTTCTCAAACGGATTTCAGTTCACCACACTTTTCCACCTATTTTCTGACAGCTCTGGAGGCATGCATTCAATATATTTATTTACACATCCCTTTTATTTAAGACGACTCTGAAATCACACTAACCAGGGCGCGCATACACCTTATATCCCGTGCATATTTACACTCTAATTTTTCTCAATGTTTCCCCACCCATTAATTTATGGTGCAATATTTTTCTCGATGTTCCTTTCGCCTCACTCCCCGGCTGTACTAGCCTTATAGCGTAATAGCTCTCAGTTCAAAGTATTTTCTCCACACATTCAATAATCGCCATTTAAATCGATGTCCTAGCATCAAATAATGTCTCTCCACTATCGATGCTCATTTGGGCTTATGATTTTCACAAACGGGCCAAAAGAACTTTCCCCAATGCATTAAACACTAGCATTGTCATTCAGTGATTTTCGTAGACCCAAGTATATAATTGGAACATTCAAAATGCTGTCTTTATACTCATAGGTCTAATTATCGGCTCCCTCATCTCTAAAGGGTTCATATAATGATGTGCTCGAACTATCACTAAGTCCTCATAGGTCACTAACGAGCTGAATCTCTCCGCTCCATGGTCAATTCGCCACTCCTTGAATTACATCAGTAAAAGTCCCTATGCAACGGGATCCAATAGAACTAGACAAATGTACCTTCTGAAATTTACTCCATACCAAAATTTGTCACGAGACCGACCCCCTTCGTAAAAATATGCATCCTACCCTGGAATAGATAATACGATAGTCTTGCTGTAACCGCCCACCACCGCTTACCCATCGCTAACCAATTCGTACACAGGATAAAGTCAGGCTCTCATAGCACTCTCAAAATGAGCTAATTTCGTACCGTATATATCCTCTATGTGTCTGCATCCACCCCTGTAGAAAGAACCAAAGAGAGCCCCGCTACCCATCGGTAAAAATATATAAACCATAATAACACTTACGATACACCCACTAGACCCGTCTCCCGAGTGAATATAGTGTTACATAAACTTTTCTGTGATTCACCCGTATCACGCAGAACTTACCCCATTTACCTGAGGATACAACTTATACTTACACTCGTCAATAAACTGGCGGTTAAAATTGTTCCTGGACATAATACTCCCGCCCAAACTGAACCAAAACTCCTATAAGTATTGCCCTTGTCGGGCATCCCACTCTTGTTTTTAATACATCGCGTAAAGGAATGGCACATGAGTTCCTACTCTTTACTCATAAGACACTTCTCTGTACCATTCCCCTTCTTTTTGCCCCATTGGCCATGTCGGGATTGTCCGTCCCATGGATCTGGTAGTCTTGACCCTAATTGCTACCCCCATTTTGTTCCTTTGGCTTTATTGGACCTTATGGGACTCGTTGCCGGCCTTGACGACATTGGTTGAATCCATCATCACTTGGTAGGAATTCTCTTGACCTTAATTATTAAAATGGATCTTTTACTGGCTATTCCATCCCCCCTGTGGCGTCTCACTAGCACCATTAAATCCAGTTCTTCCCTTTGAATAAATTCCCCAATATTCTTGGCTCCTCCTTCATGGAAGCGTTGATGTAAACTTGTAGACGTATGACTCCTGATGAAAATCGACATTAGTCATTCTGGATGGATTTTCCATCCATTCTTGTATATTCTATCCATGAGTCAATTATCCACTTACGGACTCCATTATATTCTCTGTCCCCTCGTCAGGTATAAAGTTTGCTAAACTAGTCAACTTATCTATTATGATCAGACTTTATGTTACCCATTAGTGATAAATTTGGAAATTCTTTTCGCATCTCTAACTAAACAGCATATCTAAGGTCTCACGGTCAGACCGTACTCAAATTTTTGTCCATTCCACACATATTTCTCAATATGGGGTGGCTGACCCTTGTCAATCAACGCTTCTCTTATGATCAAATATTTTACCCGAAATTTAATACTGGGTGTCGCTACACTTCACCCTACACGATTTCCTTTGGATTCTCTCTTTTCTATTGGTTCATCACACTACCTCTCTTCCTCTAATTCCTATGGTATCTTTTAAAACGAGTCCCTCTGACTCCCCCTGAACAGTAATCATAGTGACCCATATCACGATCACCATTTCTAGAATACTCCACGTCTTTCACTGAGCCATTCCTCCTGCAATACTTCTAATGGCCCTAGCTAGTCGTCCATGATGTTCGGTGTATATAGCCCGATTGAACTCATACATGAATCACCTCAACTATACTTAATAGTAGGAGAATGTAAATGCACGTACGTAAAGGAATACAACAATCCTATCATAAGGCTCAACATCAAAGAACGCTAAACTGAAATGTAAAAAGCCGCACAGATACTAAGGACACTAGATACTGATTCTCTGATACCATCTGTGACACCCCGCCCAATAACATATCGGGTGATCAGTCATGTATCAAATTAAAATGGTAATCTCATTTGGTTCATTCATAGCATGACTTTCGAAAGCTTTTTAAAACTTACTAAAGTATTAAAATAACTGGTGCCAAATTTTATCTTTATTAATCCAACTCAAATATAAGTGCGGAATTAAAATAAAACAACCCATGCTGATAGAATCAATCATCACAAAAAATAAAAAAAGTCTTGCCATATAGACCACCAGCTAAATCCAAAACCAAACCAAACTAACAGGAAGTAATAAGTCCCATACAATATACTAAATAAAACTATGAGCGACATGCTCGAGCTAGACTGATAAGAATCCCTACACTAGGAAAAGAAAAATAGATGCGTCTATCCAAATCCTGCAACATCAACAAATGCTGCTGCTGCGAATCCCTTGAATGAAGTCACACCTGGCGTCCCTATGGCTGGACACCTAAAAGGTTTTGAAAATATTTGATAGCAAGGGTTATAACCCAAAATGTTTTGAAAATATTTAGCAAGTGATTAAATTACAGTAATTTAAAATGCATGAATACGCTTCATATTTAAGTTATTGTCGCACTCTCTTAAGGACATACTCACCTTTCAAATAATGTGCACACCTAACGCTTCTTTGTAACTCACCTAGTTATCAATCCCGTAACTAGATCCTGTTATAACTTTTTCCTAACACCCTACTCTAGCCCAAGTATGTTTAATAAATGATTTATAAGTTATTTATCACCTTAACTTAATTAATCATTTTCCTTGAAAGCCATATAACGTTCACTAGTTATAAAAATAATATAATTTTTCCCATATATTAAATTACCCGCATGTAATTATTTATCCCATTGAATACGTAAAACCATATTACAATATTCACACATATGTTGAATATATATATATATATAACTCATATATCATTAATACAATTCACTTCATGTATTTTATGACCCGTATATAATTATTTATCCCATTATATACGTAGAACCATATTACAACATTCACACATATGTTGAATATATATATATATATATATATAATACATCCTCCCGAGTAATAACTCTCCTATTCTCTAAAGTGTTATCATACCAGGTGTGCTCACTTAACCTAGTTAGCCCAAGTCAGAATCGCTCACGAACTTGGCCAAAAATATAATCGTTGTGGAGGTGGTCATATTTCCTTCCTGAAAGTGAGATAAGCCACTCACTCATATAACGGACGCTATGACCGGGGGATATACTCTCCCTGCTCCTCAAGCCATGGGATTCACTCACGTCACGCGACCTTCCTTGACAGCACTAGAGCATATAAATTAAATAAATATCTAGTCACTGATATTTAATAGCACACACAATATATATATATATATATATATATATATATATATATATTGTAACACCCCGCTTAAAATAATAACGAGTGGCCAGCCCTATACTATATTAAATCAGGAATTCCAGATGGTCCAATCTCAACATCAACTGTCGGTACTATATAATATAGGACTAACTACCCGATATCATATAAGCGAGATGTTAAATAAATTACAACTTGCAACATACTCAACCCAACACTAAAAAATTATTAATGAATAAGAGAGATGCAGGAAAGAACTATACAAATGAAATGCTAGAAATAAAATGAACCAAATAAATACAACCGAATGTACCACAAAAAGTAGACCCGAATAAGCTCTCGGGTCACAGCCAATAAAATAACTTAAATGGAATAAATATAAACATGTATAAAATTATCCCCTTGGTACAAACCCGATATACAACATGAATCCTACCTAGAATTTTAAAGGAATAGGAAGCGGCTACACGAAACATCCCGCAACAGTCCGCCCTGTCACGGCTCCCAAGACTCTGGATAGAAAGTCATCCGGCATCCATGCGGTAGGATACCTGTGGTAATATGTATATACAAGGAGGAGAGAAAAGTAAACGGGTCAGAGCCCCGAATGTGAAAAATATTTAGCAAGTGTTTTAACCGTGCATAATAAATACCGGTGCACCTTATTTCATAATTAAAGTGAGACCGCACTCTCGTGGAACCCCAACTCACCTCTCATCTAAAGGCGCGCCCTATTCGCGTCCTCAAGTTTTAGTTAAATTACCCCGTATTGTTATTAGGACAACCTAGCTTATCATAGGCCTAGCCTATACCCATGAGAGCTACTATCCCATCATAAACCAAGGATCCACCCTTATCTAAACCCACTAGATTATGATAACAACAATTATGCCATAATAGGCATAATGAATTCCGATTTATAATTAAAGAATTATAAGTCTTAATACGCTACCCCTATATATATATATATATATATATACATATTTATAGGCTAAAATAAAAGAATTTATATTCTTAATATCATGCACATGGAATATTGGCAAAACCTCTCTCTAATCTCAAACTTGTACTATGTTTCATGCGTGGGGAGTCTCGCAAAGTGAAATCCAAACAAGGAACCGCCCCGTTACACTACTCCTGACAAGGTCAAGACCAGAGATCTGAGATGCCACAAATAGAATTCAACTCTCGACATAGCACTGCGTTTCGTGCGTGAGGCGTCTCACAAAGAAAAATCCAAACAAGGAACCCCATCGTTACACTACTCCTGGGCAATGTCGATCCTAGAGATCCATAATCCTTAACATACTATATAATACTACCATTACTACTAAACTATAACTACTAAAGAAAGAAAGAAGAAAAGAAAAGAAAAAAAAAATAAAGAAAAAAAAACAAAAAAAAAAGAAAACAAATAAAGTAAAATAAAAGAACCTCCAATAATATCCTTGGGATGATGTAACCGAATAATACCTTATGTGCGATACATCAACCCCCATCAATATAGTACACCATAATTATCTAAGATGTACTTCATAAAAGTCCATATCCTTTCATCTATAGGATATATATATAAATATATATATATAGGTATTTATTTCTAACCGTATATATATCATCATCAATCCAATAGCCAAGTGTACATACTACATATGATGTACAAGGCCATGCACATAATATACCCGGCTATATATATCGCCGATAAACTGCATCAATGCTATCATCTTCCCAGTGCCCGGCTCACGTAGCAATACTGGGGCCACCATGGTGGGACTAAACGACACCCATCTCGTGGTAAACTCACGCACACGACGTCCCGGGAAGCGGTCATAGCTCCAAACCGGCAATGAGACGAAACATACCCACTACGTCTCATCCCAAAAATAAATATATATATATCATATAATAACACACGGGACGACTATGACCTGGGGAATATCCACACCCTGCTTTTCTAGCCAGGATGCATACCCTTTATGCGCGCAACTTCCCAATGATAGCATGAGCGGGGTATGCTTAACCAAATAAGTATATATCATTCACATGCACAATATATACATCCATATGATCCAATCATATGATCAAATATTAAACCATCATATAAGGTTTAAATATCCATACCATGTATATCCATAACATAAATATATCCATATATTCATATCTATATATATATATATACATATATTCACATATCCTTGTATCGATATATATATAAACTAAATTCTCGTTCATTTGTATAAGATATATATATATATATATATATATATATATATATATATACCCAACAATAAATATACATAATCCTCAATATACAAGGCGTCACCACAATTTCTATTAAATTCACCTCGATATGTGAATACAATCCCTCACTTGCAACATATTCAATCATTTTCCTATACAAGGCGTCACCACAATTTCTATTAAATTCACCTCGATATGTGAATACAATCCCTCACTTGCAACATATTCAATCATTTTCCTATGATGAATAGTCTCCCAAAACCATATGTATAAATCTATATATATATATATATATATATTCCACATTAGGGTTATCGCCCAAGAGTTTGGATAGGAATCCATCGCTACACGATTCATCCATAATAAAAAATACATACTTTCCTTTAGTAATATTTTACCATAGGCTCACTCATGACTTAATAGTCTAAAATCTCAATGGTCATGCCCCCACAATCACGTGTAAACTATCCTAACTAGAATTATACTAACGTCTGTTCTAGTTGATAGTACGATCCCAAGCCGTTCCCAATTTTACCTACGGTTCAATTAATTTCATGAACCATTACCCCTATCGGGTTACCTATTGTTCCTTAATTTAAACGTTTCTAAGGATATGAGACCCCTTACTCTCTAAAAGTCTCAACCTCACGTCATATTTATTTTATATCTTTCTATAATTGGTATTCCCAACCTCGATGAGGTTTCCTCGTAATCTCCCCTATGAAACTCCAATATATACATGGATACATTTCTCCCCAAATTACCCTAAGGAGTCCCCAATTCCTAATATGTGAGAAACTCCTTATATGACTCCAAGAACATGTCTTTTACATCATAAGAGAAAGCCCCCAAATCAATAAACCTAACCAAAAAGGGGTTTGGAATCACTATGGAAAAAAAAAACACATCAAAATGCCCTGTTTCCTAATCGATTCGGCCCTATTCCGAATCGATTCGGCCTAGCGAATCGATTCGGCCTCCAAGGCGAATCGATTCGGGTCCAAAGACCTGGGCTTCTGCAATATGCCGAATCGATTCGGCTTGGGTCCGAATCGATTCGGTCAATGCAGACCTGCCAATATCACTAAACCGAATCGATTCGCTTAAGGGGGCGAATCGATTCGGGCCTGCAAATTTTAAAAGGGGTCTTCTTCTTCATCAAAACCCACGAATTCTAAACCCTAAATTTTCCATTCTAACCCCCAAACCTTCATCAAACCACGATTTTAAGCCCATATATCACCCTAAAGTTGATCCCAACCATTTCTATTCCATTAAATCCATATTTAAACATTGATTTCAAGATTTAACCCAAAAATCTAGGTTTTGATATTAATACCCAAAACTCTATTTCTTAAACCCACAAATTATGAAATGAAATACACAAATAGCTATTTAGCAAGATTAAACACTTGCCTCAGATTTGTAGAGGTTGGATCGTCCTTGATGACGCGGTTGGGCCGGAAATCCCCAAGCTTTCTTCCTCTCTCTCTTCCTTTCTTCTTCTTTCCCTTTTCTTTCTCTTTCTCTCTTTTCTCAAATGAGAAGGCTTCATCCGTAAGCCTCCAAATCCTTTAAAACAAAATCCCAATTTTAAATTTTAATACACACTTTAAATGACTCGTTTACTCTAATTCGAGTCAAACTGACATAAAAATATTCCGGAGCCGAAATAAAACCCAATGACAGTCATTTTGACTATCTCGACCCTTCTGGGATCGATGGAACACTCAAAATCATCATCCGGAATACTTTAAAATGTCCTCTATTTTTTTGGACTTAAATTCCCAAATTTAAAATTCTCCAATTTAATTAAATTTTTATTTTCCCAAAATTTAATTTCTCAGTCTCCAAAAGTCGAGGGTTGTTACATACTTCCCCCCTTACAAAAATTTCGTCCGCGAAATTTAAGACATGCCTAGGACCTCAATATCATCTAGTCCTTACAACAATCCTCAAGATCACTATGCCGATCCTTTCTAGTTCTCACGTCGAACTATATAGATCCTTACCGGTCTTTAAAATCAACTTGCTACCCAGGGCGCCCATACACCCCGTACCCGAGTTTCCACTCGTAAAATTTTAATTAGGCTCCATTAGCCTCAAAATTGTAAGATAACCCTCGGTAATATAATCTATAACAATATACTAAATATATAAATGTTTGAAAATTTCCACTGGTTAAACTCTCCTCAATTCCTGACGCTAGACACCTTCGTGCGGGGGAGGTCTCGCAAGCGAAATCCAAACAAGGAACCCTCCCAATACACTACTGTGTATCTAGGTCGGGGATTGAGATTAGTTGAACCAGGGTTAAGGTTTTATAAAAGAAAGATTTACATATTTTAGATATTGCCCGAGGGCCTATGCAACAATACTATATAAATCAATCCCGCGTCTTTCGACACGCCAAACAAACACCTTATCTTTAAAACACAAGGCATCAACGAATACAATACTCTAGCCAATACCTAGTTCTCAAAACTAGCACAACTATGAGCTAAACTATCCGCTCCACGGAATCTACCAAACTCTGAACCTCTCAGTTATGAAGTTCCTCTACATCACATCAACACTATTATATAAAAATAAATTCTTCCCTCATAGGGATACTAAAACTTCCCTACTATTTTGTCACAAAAAGGTGTATCATCTCCAAAAACGCCATACCAAGGCCACACTTGCTCACTTCCTCCTTTAGGAAAAATTCCATACACCCTAGTGTTGTAGCAGCTAGTTACTCATCACACCTCACACGCGACGTTCCCAATATCGCACAAAGCGTAACTTAAACCCAAATAAAGGTATTCTACCTTATTAAGACCAAGATTCTCTATTCGAGTAAATTCCCTTTCTTACTCAACTGCCGATAAATCACCTCGAACCATTGCTAGAAATCTCCTGAATAACTCCTCCGGAATCGGGGAAAACAAATACCCCCGATGACAGCGTACCCAAAATATGCTATGGGTATTGCACTTCTAATCCTATCCTTTCCTAGACAACAAAAATCTAGGCGACGTCTGAAACGAAACAAGAGTAACTGTTATCAAAACGCCAATCAAGTGAATATACTTCACAGAAGAAAACAACGCAGTGAACACAACAGTCCTATTTATAGGGCTTTATGTCAAGAACGTTAACGGAAGAATCCATAACTCGTACAGATCCTAAAGACTCTAGAACCTGATGCTCTGATACCATCTGTAACACCCCGCTTAAAATAATAACGGGTGGCCAGCCCTATACTATATTAAATCAGGAATTCCAGATGGTCCAATCTCAACATCAACTGTCGGTACTATATAATATAGGACTAACTACCCGATATCATATAAGCGAGATGTTAAATAAATTACAACTTCCAACATACTCAACCCAACACTAAAAAATTATTAATGAATAAGAGAGATGAAGGAAAGAACTATACAAATGAAATGCTAGAAATAAAATGAACCAAATAAATACAACCGAATGTACCACAAAAAGTAGACCCGAATAAGTTGTCGGGTCACAGCCAATACAATAACTGAAATGGAATAAATATAAACATGTATAAAATTATCCCCTGGGTACAAACCCGATATACAACATGAATCCTACCTAGAATTTTAAAGGAATAGGAAGCGGCTACACGAAACATCCCGCAATAGTCCGCCCTGTCACGGCTCCTAAGACTCTGGATAGAAAGTCATCCGGCATCCATGCGGTAGGATACCTGTGGTAATATGTATATACAAGGAGGAGAGAAAAGTAAACGGGTCAGAGCCCCGAATGTGAAAAATATTTAGCAAGTGTTTTAACCGTGCATAATAAAGACCGGTGCACCTTATTTCATAATTAAAGTGAGACCGCACTCTCGTGGAACCCCAACTCACCTCTTATCTAAAGGCGTGCCCTATTCGCGTCCTCAAGTTTTAGTTAAATTACCCTGTATTGTTATTAGGACAACCTAACTTATCATAGGCCTAGCCTATACCCATGAGAGCTACTATCCCATCATAAACCAAGGATCCACCCTTATCTAAACCCACTAGATTATGATAACAACAATTATGCCATAATAGGCATAATGAATTCCGATTTATAATTAAAGAATTATAAGTCTTAATACGCTACCCCTATATATAAATACATATATCTATATATATATATATACATATTTATAGGCTAAAATAAAAGAATTTATATTCTTAATATCATGCACATGGAATATTGGCAAAACCTCTCTCTAATCTCAAACTTGTACTACGTTTCATGCGTGGGGAGTCTCGCAAAGCGAAATCCAAACAAGGAACCGCCCTGTTACTTTACTCCTGACAAGGTCAAGACCAGAGATCCGAGATGCCACAAATAGAATTACTTCTCTCAACTCTCGACATAGCACTGCGTTCGTGCGTGAGGCGTCTCGCAAAGCGAAATCCAAACAAGGAACCCTCTCGTTACACTACTCCTGGGCAATGTCGATCCTAGAGATCCATAATCCTTAACATACTATATAATACTACCGTTACTACTAAACTATAACTACTCAAGAAAGAAAGAAGAAAAGAAAAGAAAAAAAAAAAAGAAAGAAAGAAAAAAAAAACAAATAAAGAAAAATAAAAGAACCTCCAATAATATCCTTGGGATGATGTAACCGAATAATACCTTATGTGCGATACATCAACCCCCATCAATCTAGTACACCATAATCATCTAAGATGTACTTCATAAAAGTCCATATCCTTTCATCTATAGGATATATATATAAATAAATATATATATATATATAGGTATTTATTTCTAACCGTGTATATATCATCATCAATCCAATAGCCAAGTGTACATACTACATATGATGTACAAGGCCATGCACATAATATACCCGGCTATATATATCGCCGATAAACTGCATCAATGCTATCATCTTCCCAGTGCCCGACTCACGTAGCAATACTGGGGCCACCATGGTGGGACTAAACGACACCCATCTCGTGGTAAACTCACGCACACGACGTCCCGGGAAGCGGTCATAGCTCCAAACCGGCAATGAGACGAAACATACCCACTACGTCTCATCCCAAAAATAAATATATATATCATATAATAACACACGGGACGACTATGACCTGGGGAATATCCACACCCTGCTTTTCTAGCCAGGATGCTCACCCTCTACGCGCGCAACTTCCCAATGATAGCATGAGCGGGGTATGCTTAACCAAATAAGTATATATCATTCACATGCACAATATATACATCCATATGATCCAATCATATGATCAAATATTAAACCATCATATAAGGTTTAAATATCCATACCATGTATATCCATAACATAAATATATCCATATATTCATATCTATATAGATATATATACATATATTCACATATCCTTGTATCGATATATATATAAACTAAATTCTCGTTCATATGTATAAGATATATATATATATATATACCCAACTATAAGTATACATAATCCTCAATATACAAGGCGTCACCACAATTTCTATTAAATTCACCTCGATATGTGAATACAATCCCTAACTTGCAACATATTCAATCATTTTCCTATGATGAATAGTCTCCCAAAACCATATGTATATATCTATCTATATATATATATATATATATATTCCACATTAGGGTTATCGCCCAAGAGTTTGTGTAGGAATCCATCGCTACACGATTCATCCATAATAAAAAATACATAGTTTCCTTTAGTACTATTTTACCATAGGCTCACTCATGACTTAATAGTCTAAAATCTCAATGGTCATGCCCCCACAATCACGTGTAAACTATCCTAACTAGAATTATACTAACGTCTATTCTAGTTGATAGTACGATCCCAAGCCGTTCCCAATTTTACCTACGGTTCAATTAATTTCATGAACCATTACCCCTATCGGGTTACCTATTGTTCCTTAATTTAAACGTTTCTAAGGATATGAGACCCCTTACTCTCTAAAAGTCTCAACCTCACGTCATATTTATTTTATATCTTTCTATAATTGGTATTCCCAACCTCGATGAGGTTTCCTCGTAATCTCCCCTATGAAACTCCAATATATACATGGATACATTTCTCCCCAAATTACCCTAAGGAGTCCCCAATTCCTAATATGTGAGAAACTCCTTATATGACTCCAAGAACATGTCTTTTACATCATAAGAGAAAGCCCCCAAATCAATAAACCTAAACAAAAAGGGGTTTGGAATCACTATGGAAAAAAAAAACACATCAAAATGCCCTGTTTCCGAATCGATTCGGCCCTATTCCGAATCGATTCGGCCTAGCGAATCGATTCGTCCTCCAAGGCAAATCGATTCGGGTCCAAAGACCTGGGCTTCTGCAATATGCCGAATCGATTCGGTCAATGCAGACCTGCCAATATCACTAAACCGAATCGATTCGCTTAAGGGGGCGAATCGATTCGGGCCTGCAAATTTTAAAAGGGGTCTTCTTCTTCATCAAAACCCATGAATTCTAAACCCTAAATTTTCCATTCTAACCCCCTAAACCTTCATCAAACCACGATTTTAAGCCCATATATCACCCTAAAGTTGATCCCAACCATTTCTATTCAATTAAATCCATATTTAAACATTGATTTCAAGATTTAACCCAAAAATCTAGGTTTTGATATTAATACCCAAAAATCCATTTCTTAAACCCACAAATTATGAAATGAAATACACAAATAGCTATTTAGCAAGATTAAACACTTGCCTCAGATTTGTAGAGGTTGGATCGTCCTTGATGACGCGGTTGGGCCGGAAATCCCCAAGCTTTCTTCCTCTCTCTCTTCCTTTCTTCTTCTTTCCCTTTTCTTTCTCTTTCTCTCTTTTCTCAAATGAGAAGGCTTCATCTGTAAGCCTCCAAATCCTTTAAAACAAAATCCCAATTTTAAATGTTAATACACACTTTAAATGACTCGTTTACTCTAATTCGAGTCAAACTGACATAAAAATATTTCGAAGCCGAAATAAAACCCAATGACAGTCATTTTGACTATCTCGACCCTTCTGGGATCGATGGCACACTCAAAATCATCATCCGGAATACTTTAAAACGTCCTCTATTTTTTTGGACTTAAATTCCCAAATTAAAATTCTTCAATTTAATTAAATTTTTATTTTCCCAAAATTTAATTTCTCAGTCTCCAAAAGTCGAGGGTTGTTACATATATATATATATATATATATATATATTAGTTCTCGAATTTACCGTATACAAGATTCGTAGCACCAACCTAAAATATTCCCGAGTCTATGGTCCAACTCTAATTTAATTAATTTACATATTAATTAATATAATACTTTCCCAAGTCTGTGTTCCGACTCTAGATTAATCTATTCCACTGAATAGTTAATGAAATACCTTGACGTCACTCAACCAATATACCCAGACTCGCTCACTTGGCCCGTAATTTAATACTTATGAATTTATTTCCCAAAATTCCTCCCATAAATTATTCCACTCACGAGTTGAGGATAAGACACCTATAGTGAAATCTCGAGATTTGTTACTAAGAATTTCGGGAAATTAGGGAGACCATGAGTGTTCGATTCATGGTACGAACGTAGACCATACAAGAATAATGTTTGGTTATATGATAAATAAATGTGATAATTATCCAACAATGAAAACTTCTTTTTTATGTTAACAGTATTCAAAGAGAAAAGAGTTTATCTTTTCGAAATATTTAGTTTCTTTGAGAATGTTAGGACTGATGGTAGTCCTGGTTATGTGATGAGGTGTAAGATCATAAATAGTGTTATTATATTGAAAACGTGATTAGAAGTAGGCATTGGTAGCCTTTACAGGAATGAGTAAGCCTGTGGAGCCTTATGAATTCATTAAGCACATTAATTGATGTGGGACCTAGACTAATAGATCTCAATGACCGACAAAGCTATGTAGTAGTGTATCCCGAGGGTTCCTTATTTGGATTTCAGTCGCGAGATGTCCCACGCAAGAAAGTAACAAATGTCGGGAGTAAAAAGATGTTGGATATTAGGACATTTTGGTTGTTGTTCTTAGTATGATCAAACAGATAAATCTTTCAGGATTTAGCATATTGCTTGCAAGTGAGGAAACTTTTATTGAGAATGGTCGTAAAGTGGAATTTATGTAATTAGCATAAATAATTATTTTTATTTTTGTCATGGGCCAACGGATCTCAATAACTGACTAAGTCGTTCAGTAGTGTATCGAGAGGGTTCCTTGTTTGGATTTTACGTGCGAGACATCCCACTCATGAAATTGGCATAAATCAAGAGTTGAGGGAAGTTTATACTAAGATGCTATTTTCTTTTTACGTTTTACATATTTGGAGGTATACTTTGCTTTCTCGATGTGCAGGCTATGTATAGATCATGTTGGACATATATATGCCATCCATATTTAATTTCACTGTGTGTGTGTGCATGTAATGTGGATTTATGGACACCCCAGTGATGTTATGACATGCATAGGTGAGCCTTTTATTTTATCTCATGGGATATGAGTATGGACTAGTTGGGTGTAAAAACTTGCGTTCATGATGCGGTTAAAATTTAAGGTTAACCTCCATGAATTTCGAGGATGAAATTTTGTTATTTGGGGGAAGAATTTAAGACTCCGTATTTTCAGAATAAAATATTATGACTTAAATAAATTTAATAATTTTGGGAATCAATTAAATCGGTTGGATTTAAATTTTAAATGGTAAGATTTATATTTGAAAATAAATGTTTATTCATGATTATATAATTACATGACTCAATTTGGCGTAATGAGTTCACCAATGAGAATAAATCATACGTTAATGAAATTATGGGTGCGTATCATTTAAACACAATAAAAATTTCTAAATAGAATAAAAATAATTGGGAGGTGTTATTGGAGGCTTTATGGGCTTGTTTAGTGGTTTTAGTCTTTTAGAGATGGTCCCAGGGTATAGGTATATGAGTTAGGAGATTTTTGGGCTAGTTTTATTATGTGTTCGATCCAATTTGAGGGTCCAAAAAAGGGATATCAGGATTAACTCGGGATTTGAGAATAAAATAAGTTTAAGAGTAGGGTTAATAACTCCCCACACATAATCAAAACCTAAACGTAGCTGCCACATCACAAGGGAGAAGAGAAAAAAAGTCCATAAAGGAGAGGGGGCAAAGGGATTAAAAAACAACTCATCAAACCATTATAATGAGGCAAGAATTCTCTTACTTAAATTTAAATGTTCAAATTACTTCGTAAATCATTGAAGTTTTCTTCCTTGTAGATTATGGATTTCATAGGAAATTGATGATAAAATGATATGATTAAATCGCAAGAGTGTAGACAATACAAAACTAATAAATTTATTTGAATCCATAAATTAGGATGAGGTTAGGTTGATTTTAATTGATGAATTCATGCATTAGAACCTTGATGAAAATGGAAGGATTTATTCATATGTAGAGGATTTTTATCCGTGTTTATAAATATGAAAACTTTGTTAATTGGGATCCCTTTTATAATGATAGAACATCATGGGATTAAATTAAATAATATTTGATCAATGTACGTACGTTAAGGGGTTTAAATCTAGGATTTTTGGGGCCGAAATCAATGTCAAGTTATGAAAATAATTAACCTAAGATGATAAACTAAGTCCAAAAGACCTGATTTAATGTTTTTATAAATGAAAAAACCATTGGGATGGGAGGTGGAGAAAAAAGAGGAATTTGCGTGTTAAGGAAATGTGGCAGATTTGGGCTTCTGCCATGATCCGAATCGATTCGGCTTCCGTGGCGAATCGATTCGGGCCCTGGGGAAAGTTGAGTTGGGACCAGGATTTGATTCAAAATATTTTTAAGAATCCATACGAGTGGGTGGGACGACGTTCTAATAAACAAAGATTTAAAAAAAAATACTTTAGTGGCACAAATATTAAACAGGGAACTATTCTAGATGGTTGGATATTCTTATAAAGAAGAAGAATTTAATATGTAATTAGTCGATTAATTTTAAAGGAATAATTATTTATGGGAGACAATTTGGGATATCTAGGGCAATTATAGGGTAATTACCTACACATAGTATATGAGATAATATATACCTAATTTTTTTGTGTGAACATACCTATGTTCATGGATGGTCGTATCGGGTGGGGTTTCATGTGTTTATGACCGTAGCACACATTGGCATAGGTGGGCTAGGTGTTGTGTAGGGCATTATTATAGGTAATACGTAGAAGCGCCACTTACGAGAGGTAAGTGTTATTACTGGGGACCTTTATCACCACTGGTATGGACGTGAACTGGTATACTGCGTAGGGACCACCCCGTTGTGTGTGTTTTGTGTTGTCTGATTGGATAAGAGATTCCTTCAGACATACCGATAGAGCAAGAATGAGAAACTACCGAGAGATGGTTTTAAGTGTCGCAAAAATGAAAGGACACATTTATGACTATACAAATTTAATGAGATTTATCCACTTGTCTATGAATGTAGACAAAAAAATTGTAGACCCACCATGCTATGTAATGGACATAATAGATGTTTTGTAACTTTTACGGGTAATAGGATTGGGTTACTTTGGGAAAATAGAAATATGAAGATATATGATTATGTTTTAGTATGTTGGTTATTACTTATTTCTTATTATATCATATTGACACAATTAGTATTTATTATATGGGGCTAGTTCGGTTATACGGGATATATCACACCTACATGAGGGGTGATATATTTGACGTAAGCGAGTGGCGATGGTGGTTACTTACTTTGAATTAACTGTGTTTTGGCACTTTAAAGTTAGTAAGTTAATTCTTGCAACTCCAGGGAGATGACCCAAAATTATAAATATTTTCCCCCCAATTTTGCTTAGACATAGATAGCGGGACTGAAGGAATATCAGACTTGCTATCAGGAGTTTCTTCTAGAAAATTCTAGTAATACCCCGTATTTTTGGGTAATTATTATTTAATTAATTGGATAATTAAATAGAAAATGCGTTATATTTAAATTACGAGAGTAGATAAATTTAATGCGATTTAATATTTAAATTACGTTAGTGAAGTAATTTAATAAGCCGAAATTATAATTATGATTATTGAGTGGTCGTATAATAATCATGATATTTCTATATTAATTGAGAGATAGAGACTGATTAATATGGGAGTTAATTTTACTAAGAGTGAATAGTATATATATGTCATAGCGAGTGATATGGGCGTATTTTATGTTACCTCACCGAGAGTCGCACGTTAGACTATGTAGAGGTGAGAAATGAGAAAATTATTTTTAACTGACTCAGATGGTAATTTAGAGGTCACGGATGAGCCCGAAAGGGGAGAATTAGTCAAAATAGTATACTCAGGGATGTCAATTGAGTCACGGGTCAATTTTAGGCCAAACCAGCCCCTTACGGATGTAATTTGGTCATTCTAAAAATAGAGGTTAAAGGACCTACGAAAATTAGAGTCCTATATCTGATAATTATAATTGGGGATTAGGGTTGATAACTCAAAAAGCCTAGAGAAGTCATTATGTGTAAAGAGAGATCGTTCCCAAGAGCTAAATGAGGGTTTACGAAGGATTGGAAGGTGTTCTTTCATCCCAAGTACCTAAGGAGTGAAGATTTGAAAGGAAGCACATAAAATAATGATCTTCATCATGAAATCAGACTAGCTCTGAATAAGAAAAGTGGTTTATTGATATTAAACTAAAATTTATAATACCCATGTGTAGGGTTACATGATTTATGAAAATCCTATTTTAACTTCTTGGAGCAAAAGATTAATTTTAATGCATGTTTGGTTAGGATCGCATGTAGTTAATATTAATACATGCAGAGGATTAAAAATCAGTAGAAAATTGATTGTCACTACGGATCTTAATCCTGAGTTTATGTGAAAATCAACATGAAGAACACCATTATCTGGGGTTTAATGGAAACTAAATTTTGATGATTCTTGGGAGGATTTCATATGGATTTGATGATATATTTATGTCAGGATCAACCCAGATACATGTTAGTAATGGTTGGTAATGACGAGAGAGTGTTTAATAAGGTTTTAATAGGGTTAGAAGGATCAAACTCGGAGAAAACCGAAACTGGGCATGGCTGATATCTGGTCGATCGATCGATGGACCAAAACCTTTGATCTATCGACTAAGGCCGAATTGAGGATCTTTTGTATGTTGATGTTTATTCGATTCCTAACGATCGGGGGGGGGGGGGGGGGCTCGGGGATGATATCATACCTAGTTAGGGTCTTAGGAAACACTAGTAGGTATATTGTTAGGTCCGATAGAGTACTTTAGAGCGAAACTTAGAGTATGGACCAACGAGGATAAATCGATTGGGATGCATATCGAGAAATGTGTGGCATGAGTTATAAGGGAGAGTAAACATTAGTCCATGATACATACTAGTAGAGTAAGTTAGGCTTAACTATTGATATTAAAAAGGGGTTAACTAGGTCCCATAGAGTTGGGTGAATACTCGAGAAAATGTGATAAAGAGAAAAATCGAAAATGCAAGGTACGGTGAGTATTGGAGAGAAATATACTATGCAAAAATATAAATCTTTAGGTCGTGTGTATACCTATAAGTTTTGTACTTAGGTTAGGTGAATACCTACAGTGCCTATATAATATTGGAGTCGAGGATTAGACCGGAACAATATTTTACTATTTCATTTACATTTAGAATCGAGGATTAGACCGGGCCAATGTGAATGATAGGATAATTGGAGTCGATGATTAGACTGGGCCAATACTCCTTATAGTATATATTGTGTGTGAAATATATACTATATAAATAATATGCTTGGGTAGAATGGTAGATGATGATATGATGTGCATACATTTAAAAGATAAATAATTTGGGATAATTGGAGTAGATGATTAGACCAGGCCAATTATCATTGTAGTCTATATTCTGTGTGAAATATATACTATACGAATAATCTAATAGGATGGAGTAGTAGATAATTAGATGACTGGAATACATCTGAATAATAATTTAAGTGGAGAAATCTTAATTCGAGAAATATAATATTAGATAGTTGATATCTAATTGTAACAACCCGCGTAATTTTTTGCTATTTTAATTAATTTTTGGAAAATGGAGGAAAATAAAGTTTTTGATAAAATTATTTTTATTGCTCAAATATGTTGTTTATTATTTTTAAAGGCGAGAATTTCAAACGGTTTCGAAATCGGAGTTAAAACGGATTTTAAAATGATTTTTAAATGTTTTTAACTCTTGGAGTTGTTTTAACTTCCAATTCTTCATTTATTTGCCTTATTTAAAGGAGTCTTTTGGCTTCCAACTCTTCATTTCTTTGCATTATAAAAGGAAGTCATGGGCAACCCTTTTAACATACTTTTGGCACAAATTTTTGTAGCAAATATATTTTATATTACTCTTCTTTTTATATACACATTGGCCCTTGAGATTTGTGAGTTCCAACCTTAGATTAGAGGTGTTCTTGGGGATATTTTGTTGGAGGTTCTTGGAGGAGCTTTTGTAGATCTTTTGTGTTGATCTTGAGGATGTGATAATTGGTTTCTCATCATGGTTTGAGGTATGGGGTTTTACACAATATGCTCCTTAAATCTCGCGAGTGTCATTATCTTTGATTTCTTATTAATTGAACTCATATTTGAATTGTTGAATTCCTTAAAATCTGGAAAATAATTGTTGAAATTATTTTGATTCATGTGGTATCATTATATTGTTGTTGAGCACGTTGTCATGAGATTTTAATATGGCACGGATGTTTGGCACCTGCCAAAATTCCTGTTTCCAGGACTATGGCTTATTTTGTAGATCTTTTGTGTTGATCTTGAGGATGTGATCATTGGTTTCTCATCATGGTTTGAGGTATGGGGTTTTACACAATATGCTCCTTAAATCTCGCGAGTGTCATTCTCTTTGAATTCTTGTTTAATTGAACTCATATTTGAATTGATAAATTAATTGAAATCTAGAAAATAATTGTTGAAATTATTTTGATTCATGTGGTATCATTATATTGTTGATGAGCACGTTGTCATGAGATTTTAACATGGCACGGATGTTGGGCACCCGCTAAAATTCCTGTTTCCCGGGCTATGGCTTGATAAAGCATATACGGATGTGGTAAGGCCTGGTGACCCAGTTAAAGTGTTTTTGATAAATTATATTGATAAATTCTTTGAGATTTGCATTTTGATTTGAATATTCGTACTCGTGTTGTTATGTTTTATTCGTTGTTAATCGGTATTTGTTGAGCATAATTCTTGTCGTATTGTGTACTTCCCCATATTTTCTTTTAGTGGCAGGTTAGCGCGGATTTTGGGGCTCTATGGAGATCTATTTTAGCGAGGATTGTTTGGGAAAGATTTGTATTATTTTGATGTATAGAGATTTGGAGATTTGTATTTTATTTTCAAGTTAGTTGTTGTAATTTTAATTCGAGAGACTTGTTGTAATTGAAGAGCTTGAGATTAATGGATTTATATTATTGTGAGTTTATTTAGATGCTCTATACCTTGTAACTTGTGGATTTGGATTTATTTTATCGTATTAACGCTCCGTTCGCTCTCCCCGGGCGGGCGGGGTGTTACAAATGGTATCAGAGCTTAGGTATACGGCAACCCTCGGGCCTTGGGTTTTGGGGTCATTGCGTGGATAGCAATTTTTGGAGATAAAAATTTTTAGGTGATATTCTTGTTAGGTTTCGAGATTAGATGTGAGGAAATTATTTTTGGAGACGAGATTATTTTTGGAGTTAGTATAGTGGCCCAATTTTGAGAGTTAGGCATTCGGCGAATTTCGAGGGCGAAATTAAATTGTTAGTGGGGAAGTGTAACAACCCGCGTAATTTTTGGCTATTTTAATTAATTTTTGGAAAATGGAGGAAAATAAAGTTTTTGATAAAATTATTTTTATTGCTCAAATATGTTGTTTATTATTTTTAAAGGTGAGAATTTCAAACGATTTCGAAATCGGAGTTAAAACGGATTTTAAAATGATTTTTAAATGTTTTTAACTCTTGGAGTTGTTTTAACTTCCAACTCTTCATTTCTTTGCCTTATTTAAAGGAGTCTTTTGGATTCCAACTCTTCATTTCTTTGCATTATAAAAGGAAGTCGTGGGCAAGCCTTTTAACCTAATTTTGGCAGCAAATATATTTTATATTCCTCTTCTTTTTATATATACTTTGGCCCTTGAGATTTGTGAGTTACAACCTTAGATTAGAGGTGTTCTTGGGGCTATTTTGTTGGAGGTTCTTGGAGGAGATATTGTAGATCTTTTGTGTTGATCTTGAGGATGTGATCATTGGTTTCTCATCATGGTTTGAGGTATGGGGTTTTACACAATATGCTCCATAAATCTCGCGAGTGTCATTCTCTTTGAATTCTTGTTTAATTGAACTCATATTTGAATTGATAAATTCATTGAAATGTGGAAAATAATTATTGAAATTATTTTGATTGATGTGGTATCATTATATTGTTGATGAGCACGTTGTCATGAGATTTTAATATGGCACGGATGTTGGGCACCCGCCAAAATTCCTGTTTCCCGGGCTATGGCATGATAAAGCATATACGGATGTGGTGAGGCCTGGTGACCCAGTTAAAGTGTTGTTGAGAAATTATATTGATAAATTCTTTGAGATTTGCATTTTGATTTGAATATTCGTACTCGTGTTGTTACGTTTTATTCGTTGTTAATCTGTATTGGTTGAGCATAATTCCTGTCGTATTGTGTACTTCCCCATATTTTCTTTTAGTGGGAGGTTAGCGCGGATTTTGGGGCGCTATGGAGATTGATTTTGGCGAGGATCGTTTGGGAAAGATTTGTATTATTTTGATGTATAGAGCTTTGGAGATTTGTATTTTATTTTCGAGTTAGTTGTTGTAATTTTAATTCGAGAGACTTGTTGTAATTGAAGAGCTTAAGATTAGTGGATTTATATTATTGTGAGTTTATTTAGATGCTCTATACCTTGTCACTTGTGTATTTGGATTTATTTTATCGTATTAACGCTCCGTTCGCTCTCCCCAGGCGGGCAGGGTGTTACACTAATGTTTAAGATTAAGTGGCCAGACTTAACCTTTAAAATCAGAAACTAACATATGTGAAATGTTACCTGGTAATTTATTAACAAAATGAGAAGTGTTAATGAAACATAGTACTGTATGGGCGGTACGGGTACTTAGATGTGTGGATAATATCAAACGAGTACTATAGTCTAAATAGCTTGGGTAGTTGTAGCTAAATAGGCTAAGTATGGAATGATAGGCGTGCACTATATACGAGAGGTGAGGAAACTCAAGGGAGTGTGCGTGAACCTAACATGTGTAATCAATAACTGATCTTTACTGCAATAAATTACTTGCTAAATATTTTAAAAATGTTTTTAGTACTAACTTTCACTACGCAAAAATATTTTTAAAAACTCTTTTAGGTGTCCCGCCACAGGGATGCCAAGTGTGAATTCATTCTAGGGATATTGGAGATGCAACACAGGTGGATGTTGCAGGGCATTGATTAGGCGCTCGTTTATCATTTCGAATCTAGTGTAGGATTTCAGTTTCAGTATGGACATGCTGTCCCACCGTACTTTATTTAGCTGGGATTTTGATATTTGTTGGTTTTTCGTCGTTGGTTTATTCAGCAAAACTTATTATCGTAGTTGATATTTTTAGACTTCTATGTTTGTATTTGATTTATTCATTGTTCCATGTGTTGTTGTATGTTTAATGAAAGTTAAAATTTGGAACTAGTCTAATTTCACCTAGGTGGTTAGCAATTAAAAAGTTTCGATAGTTATGCTAAGAATAAACCAACTGAGAAACATGTTTTAATTTGATTTAGGACTGATCACCCGATATTTAATTAGGCGGGATGTCACAGATGGTATCAGAGCATCATGTTCTAGTGTCATTAGGATCTGTATGGCTTGCTGCATTTTCACCGATTAGTTCATTTATTATAGAACCCTATTTTAGGATTGTTGCCTTATCTTTGCGTGCTTGAGATATCGCACTTCTGCTATTGGATTTTGTATAAAATGAGTACTTATACAATTGGTTATGTTTTCATATACCACCGAGGAAACAAAGAGTGTAGAGGGCCGAGGCCGGCGATGAGTTGAGGGAGGCTCATCAGGAGCCACATATACAACTACCACCACCCCCACTCGAGTTAATCTCTACTACCCAGGTGGCTCAAGCAGTCGGGACAACGATGATGGCCATGGCAACCCATTTTCCTCTTCCCCAGGCACCACCTCTAGTGGCACCAGCAGTTCAGTCCCAGTAGTGCCACCTTCTTAGTAGCGAGTTAGGGATACCTTTTAGAGGGGCCACCCACCCGAGTTACGGGGCAATACTGATGTGGTAGAGGCCTGTGACTCGAAGAAGAACATTCAACACCATATACACATGATTGAGTGTAATGATGTGCAGAAGTAGATGCTCGCTACCTTCCATCAGTCAGGGGCAGCTTTACCGTGGTGGGAGTCGGTTACCATCACCGAGGAGAGGGACTTGATGATAATATCAGATTTTTGGGTGCGGTTTAACCACAAGTACTTCCCACCTACCATTGAGATTGACATGAGAAAGAAGTTTGGGGAAGTATGTTAGGGTGATCCCTCGGTAGAAGACTACGAGGAAGAGTTTACCTTCCTGGAAAGATTTGTGCCAGATGAGGTGAGTAATTAAGAGCTGAAGAAAGAAAATTTCATGGATGGTTTGGCCTGGAAGATCAGGCAGCATGCTAAATATTTTCAAAACATTTTGAGTACTAACACTTGCTATGTAAAATAGTTTTAAAAAACCTTTTAGGTGTCCAGCCACAGGGACGTCAAGCCTGAATTCATTACAGGGATTTTGGAACTGCAACATAGGTGGATGTTGCAGGACATTGATTAGACGCTCCTTAATCAATTTTGATCTAGTGTAGGATTTAAGTTTCAGTATGGACATGCTGTCCCACCTTACTTTCTTTAGTTGGGATTTTGATATTTGTTGATTTTTGGCCGATGGTTTATTCGGCAAAACTTGTTACCTTAGTTGATATTTTTAGTCTTCTATGTTGGTATTTGATTTGTTCATTGTTCCATGTGTTGTTGTATGTTTAATGAATGTTAAAATTTGGCACTAGTCTAATTTCACCTAGGTGGTTAGTAATTAAAAAGTTTTGAAAGTGATGCTAAGAATGAACTAGCTGATAAACCTCTTTTGATTCGATTTAGGACTGATCACCGGGGATTTAATTAGGTGGGGTGTCACAATTCATTTATTAATTCTAGCTTTGGTTTCTACTTCTTCCGGTTTTTACTTATTTTGTATTATTGAAAGGGCATAAGCCCAAAGTTCTTTTATTTAATAGTCGAGTCAACATTTGTTCATATTAGTTTTGATTTCATTCGATGTTGATATGGTTTCATTATTACAGACTTCTATTTAATTTAGTTTTACTTCAAATGCGGTTCATTGCGTGAATGTTTATTACGGTCGATGCTAAGAATGATATAGATTGTATAACAAGCCCCATCTTCTGCGTATTGTGTCTGGCCAACCTTGACGTGAGAAAATCGGGGTTGTTACAGTCAATTTGCGATAAGTATATTAGCGGAGTTCTTTTTCACGGGAAGGATCATAAATCATGCTATTTGGGGACATATGTGTGTTGTACTCTTTTTCCTTTAAATAGGTTTTTTCCGTTGAGTTTTTCTATTAAAGGATTTGTCGAGGCAACATTAATCACATTTAGCACATTTTTCAATGATAGCAAAAGGTTTACTCTTTTTCTTTCAGTTTAGTTTTTCTCCACTGGGTCTTTTCTTCGTAAGGTTTTAATGAGGGAATAATCATTGAATGGTGGATATGGTGTATATCAAATGGGCAATGCTAAATAATTTTATTTTTGGTGTGGATTTCCATACATCTTCCATGTCTACTCGGTTCCATGTCTATTGGAATACCTCACCATGTACTATAAATAGGGTGATTACTTTATGAGTTTTGATACACACTTGAGAAAAAATACAATCTCTCTCTAAATTCTCTCTATATCCTTTATTTTATAACAATTTAGTAGATATAGTTAAAATTACTCTTTTGTTAATTTTTTTTTGTGCAGAATTTTGAAGTCGAATATTCTCAGTTAAGTACAAAAAATTGTCGGGCCCCTCTGTTTAGGTTATGCAATATTCACAACTTTTTTGTATGAAAAAATGTTATAGCATTGCCAATGAATTATTGCAATGTAGTGTTTTTTTTATTAAAGAATGGTTTGAATTAAATTGTTATAATGTACCATTTATAAATGATTTTTTTTATAAATTATTGCAGTGTAGAATTTATAATGTTATGTTTAAAATGGTTTGCATCAATGTTTATAATACTCAACTATTATTTGTTAATTAATAATTTATAGTGTACAATCTAAAAGGGTCCATTCTTCTTTGGTCCTAAATTAAGAGTCCCATCGTTAATTTTGTCCAAAAAAAGGAATGTGGAATATAAATTTCAGACACCGTAAAAAGTAATATTAGACTCATAATTTGGAATGGGGAAATATTAAATTTTATAAAAAAGCCTTTCGGAACAATGACACCGACAACTGCCACCGAAAATTTATCTAGGAGTTGATGGCTTTGATAGTAGGTTTTGGGTGGAAATTAGGGACCTCTAATGATGTGATATTTGTGTGATTCTTGAATTTGTGTTATTTTTACTAGTGAACTTATTTTTCTTCTATTTACACTCACTTTTAATATATTTTTTTCTTTTGTTATGATGGACAGGTTTTGTTACAAATTTCCAAAAGTTCATGTATGTTTATTGACATATTTTACTAAAATAGAATGCGTGCAAAATTAATAATGATCTAACATACATCATATAGTCCTAAAGCAAATATTCAAGTTTCACATAACATAAGACTATTAATAAAATGTAAATAACACACACAAATACATATTGGTAAGTTTGAAAAGGTTAACTCCTTATAACTAATCATCTAAAAATATCATCTGTGACAACTGTGTAAGTATCTCATCCCTATTAATTATCTATGCCAACTATTTTTAAGGCACATTATACGAAAAATTCTTACAATTGTTTATTTTACATTTTGTAAAAACTCTTTATTTTGTTCCAAAAGACCCTCACCACATAAATTACTCACGGACACATTTTTCTCTTACACTAAACTTTGAGGAAAGACTACCAAAAAAATAGATAGGGGACTTTGTGAAAAATAAAAAAATTGCATGCAATAGATTGTGGGTCGGGTTATTGACCAAACATGGGGATTATTTACCAAACATTTGGGCAGAAAGGTGGAATTCCCTTTGTGTAATGGATTTAACCGATACATTTATGGTATTAGTGACTGTCACCCCAACTATCATTTCACGGGTAGTTCAAGTGCATGTAACATATTCTATTTTTAGGAGAAGGTGAAAGGACTCACATCTGGTGGAGTCCCTTTCTTTTAGATTGGTTTTGATGGGGGCTTACGATTTCGGGGTGGCTAGTAGTGCCTGAGGACACCTAGGTATGGAAGGAAGTTTTATCTGAGGCTCATGGCTCACAGAAAATGGTCCATCTAGAGGGGATAAGATGTACCATGATATTGGTGGAAGTAATGAAAAGAGATGTTGCAAAGTATGTGCTCACATGTGCCACGTGTCAGCTAGTAAAGACGGAGCACTAGAAATCGGATATTGAGTTGAAGTCGTTGGAGGAACCTGAATGGAAATGGGGGTGTATCTCTATGAATTTCATTATGGGGATGTCGAGAACACATCAAGGTCACAATTATATTTGGGTCATCGTAGACAAACTATTGATGGTATATCATTCCCTAGTGGTTGGAACAGATTACATCTGCAGATTAGTACATTTAGTTGTTTATGGCATAAATTGTATGATTTCACAGGGTATCGACGGATATCATTTTGACAGGCTAACAAATTAATCTCTCAATTAGGGAGAGGGGTACAGAATGCGATAGGGGTTCTTCTTAGTATGAGTACGACCTTTAACCCTCGGTGAGACAGTCAGACTGAGGGGGTGAACATGATTTTAGCGATATGCTTCAAGTGTGTGTGTTTGATGTCAAAAGAAGATGGGATACACATTTTCCACTCCCAGATTTTTCATATAACAATATTCATCACTAGACTATATGGATGGTACTGTGTGAAGTATTATATTGACGACTATGTCGTTCACCAAGTTGTTGGGTTGTGTTAGAGAAATATAGGCTGTTTGGGCCTGACATCATTCGGGACACCTCAAAGAAGGTGACACACATCCCAGCATAGATGAAGTCAACACAAGACCTCCAAAAATGTTATGCGCATTAGAGGGAGCATAAGTTGGAGTTTATGTGGGGCATCATGTATTGTTGAGAGTCTCCCTGATCAAGGGAGGTGTTAGATTTGGAACACATGGTAAATTGGCTCCCCAATACATAGGTTGTTTTATAATTCTAGATAGGGTGGTCCCTGTGGTATATTCGTTGGCCTTTCCTACTCATCTTTAGAGGGTACATGATGCCTTTAATTTATCCATATTGAGGAAATTCCTAAGGGGTGAGGAGTCATATATGGATTTCAATCTTGATGAGTTTGAATTAAAAGACGACATTAGTTACGAGGGGAGGCCGCAACGTATTATTGACCACAAGGAGAATATTCTGCAATCTAAATTCATTCCATTACTGGGACTTCAGTGGGGACATCCTAGTGAGTACGAGACCATCTGTAAGCGATAGGAGTACACGTCGCGAGGCATCCAGAATTATTTGAATGAGGTAATATTTGAATTTTATGGACAAAATTTCTTGTTTGAGTGGGGAGGAAATTAATAACTCGTACTTTTATATGCTAAAATAATATTTAGATTGTGTTCTCTTGACATGTGTCATCCCTAGATATTGTAATACATATATAGGTAATGCAAGTAAATTAGAAATCAAGACAAAGTAGAACATTAACAAATAATTTGAATGTAACTACGTATAATGGGAGACTATGGATAGGTTCGGGGTCTAATATTCAGGGTTTTCTTTTTTGCATTATCTACCGGTGTACGGATCCAACGACTATAAGGTAGTAAACTATAATATCGCTTTACACTCAAACGAATTAATTGCGATTTAAATATTGTTTAAATTAAATTGGATAAATTTTTGCATCTGGAACATTTATTAATGTTGATTTATAACGTTAATCATTTACAAGTTTTTGTAGCATTTAAAATAAGGGTTCTTAACTTCAAGTAAGGTATTTTGTGTTTACTTGGTTAGAATAATGTATCATTTTTTTTTGAATAGTTAAGAGCTAATTCGAGAAAGTTACTTGAGTGCTTATTCTAGGCCCTAACCCAGTTTCATTTCTAAGAAGTTTAATGAGTCCTTCGGGGGGGGGGGGGGGGGGGGGTCATTTAACACATAAAATTAATTTTGGCGTCTTACGACTTATTGAGAGGAAGACTCAAACAAGAGGAGAAAATTCTAAAAGATTTTTACCTTTATTATCCATGATATATTGTGGCAAGTTTAATTAGAATATTTATACAATGGTCCTCTATTTAGATCATTCTTATCTGTTTAATTACCTCTATACCCTAATTGTGATTTAGATATGATTTATATGAATAAATTTGATTAAATTCGTAATTTGACTAATTAAGTAGAAATCAGTGTCTATCGATGTTGGTTTGGTTGATTTCTATATAAATCTGAGTTGGAATTATTAGATCATGTATAGGAACTAACTTTTAGAGTGAACTGTTCAAAAATTCCAAGTTTGTATATATAAAGTTGTAGAGATTGGAATGTAAATTGATTAAAATTTAATTTCAAGGGTTCTTATTAAAGATTTAAATTTTGGTATTAATCCTTGAATTGAAATTGGTATTTTGATGTTATAAATATGTTTGAATCATGTTTTATTCCTTTTTATATTATTTTGATGTTATATGGATCATATATGGAGGTTTTGAGGTCATCAATTGAGTTTTAGTATGAGTTTTTTGTAACACCCCGTATTTTTGACGATTTAAATAATTACGTGATTAATTATTATTATGGGAATAAATAAGTGATTAATTATTGTTGTTGGATTAATTAAATTAAAATGTGAGAAATTAATTTATTATTAATCCGGATTAAAATAATTATTAACTAGCGTGCCAAGGGTTAATACTTATTGTTGTGAACTGTTAAATATTACTGGGTGATATGTAATATGGAATTATGATATTTGATAAATTGTCGGAAGTGAGAAATACGACAGTTCAGTAATTTAAGTCTGACACGCGTGTGAGTCGTGTCGGGACTAATTGAATGGAATAAAAAGAGAAATTATATATATTAACTTGTATGGTCATTTCGAGTGCGCCATTGAGTTCGGGAGGGTCGAGATAGTCAAATTAGTATACCTAGGTGTTTAGTTTGGGTCCCGGGGCAATTTTAGGCCTAACCGGCACCCCGTAGGGGTAGTTTTGTAATTTGGATTTTTGGGCTAAACTAATGGACGAAAATTGGGATTAATTACATTAGCTAAGGAAAGTCCATTAGGGTTAAAAAGTGATAGGAAGTTAGAACGGTCATGGAGGGTGTGAGGGAGAACCAAATTCCAAGAGAGAAGACTCATTTGGCATCACCTTGCACAACCGTGACCACCAATGCGTAGATCGCGAAGAGAGGAACGCGTATATAAAAACATCACCAACGGATCAGACCGTCATATTTGGGGCAAGTGTTTATTACTTTCTTTCTTTTAGAAATAATCATGCTCATGTTAGTATAGGTGGATTTAATCATGATTTATATGTTAATTGGGTGAAAATTGGAGACGTAAATTATGATTAAGGATTGGTTTAATTAGTGGCTGAAATCCCTTCATGTACGTATAGGATTAATTACGGAATTTGATTATATATTGATGAACGAATCTGGGTTGATTAGGTTCTTGAATTGGGATTTTGAAAACTAGGGTTCATGTGAATTAATTTGGGGGTTTTATGAAATTATGATGATTAAAGACGAAATTATGATGATTAGAGGTTTTTAGGTTAAAAAATGGTGAAAAACGTTGAAGTTTGGTGAAGAAGAAGAAAAATGCAATCTCGCGCGAATTGGTTCAAACGAGATGGAGATCTCGCGCGATGTCATTCGAGCGAGATGGCGTCTAGCGCGAAGCCGCTCGAACGACACGTGGAAGTCGTTCAAACGACAACCCTTCGAGTTCGAGCGACATAGGGAATTTTTAGGAATTTTCTCAAAGTTTAGTTTTGAGTTTGCAGGTTTATTGGAGTGAGAGAAAGTACCAAATAGTAAATTCAAATAAAAAGGAATTTTGGGAAAACTATGTGGGAATTAATACTTTAATTATTTCAGTATAGAGGGAATGTACCTTGGACATTACGAGAAAGATAATAATCTAATTATTTATACTATATGTAGTAATGAGGGTAAAATACGTATGAAGAGTATATATGTAGGTTGGATAAACACCTATAAATTATAATAGGATGTGTGTATGCCTATTATGTGATATTATTGTAAGAGCACTAATGGGTGATAACCCGGTGGTGCAAGAACCTTATAGTTAAGAGCACTAATGAGTGATAACTCGGGGGTGCAGAAACTCTATTGATTAGTGTAGTAATGGGTGATAACACGGGGGTACAAGGATGACTATTATTAGGCGCACTAATGGGTGATAACCCGGGGGTGTTGGATTAATATTGATAGGTGCATTAATAGGTGCTAACACGGGGATTAAATATTCTATTGTTAGGTGCACTAATGGGTGATAACCTGGGGATGTTGAATTATTATTGATAGGTGCATTAATGGGTGCTAACCCGGGGATGCATGATTTTCTGTATATGTTCACTAATGGGTCTTAGCCGGGGGTTCAGGATTAGTGTATATATATATATATATATATATATATATATATGTATGTATGTATAGGGATGATGTGACTATATAAATATATATGGACTTGTGATTATTGCTACTGTGTGAAATTAGTAGAATTGGTAATAATAATAATCATTACATTGCACCAAGCGGTCTCAACCTAAGTGTACAGGATTAGTGTATATATATAGGGATGATGAGACTATATATATGTATGAGTGTAATTGAGTAATTTTCTACTTTGTGAGACTAGTAGATAAAATGAAAATGAGAAGTAAAATGATTTTAGTGAATAAAAGATTAACCATTTAAATGGTGAATAACGCAATTCAGTATGTGAGATAAACTATCTAAATAGCGTATTGTATGGGCGATACGAGAATACTACTAGTGAGCATAGTTAGTATTACTATGGTTTCCGAATAGTTAGACTGGGAGGTGTAACTATGGGGAGATTAGATGTACGTTAGGCGTGAACAATAGACGAGAGGTGAGAAACTCATGTGAGAGTTCGATAACTAACATGCGTATAAGACTTGTTTTAAGAACTAGTTTTAAATACTTGCTAAAATATTTTTACACATCGGGCTCTGACCCGTTTCTTGTATCTCTTCTCTCTTTTGCTATACATATATGTGTTATATCAGGTGCTCAGCCACAGGAGTATCAGATTTAGAGATTTGGATTGCTTGACGTGCTAGGCTGTTGTGGAAGCTGTAGGTCCTTACAGTAGATGCATATATCCTTTCCATTCAGTTTTATCTAGACTTCTTGTTTAGGGCATATGTCGCCCACTTATAGTTCTTTCATCAGAGTTATTGTATTCAGTTTATTGTATGTTTAGAGTTTTGAACTGGGAGGTTTTATCCTGTCTTATTCATTTTATCACTTGATTCATGTTTAGTATTTGTTTGCATTCCTATGTGTGGTGAATGGTTTATTTATTTTTTTCGATGGAAAGAAATGATTTACTTGGTTTTTGTTAAAATTGGAAATGTTTTGACACCTAGCTTAATTTTATATTAGGGGATTAATATGTTAAAAAGTTTTTCGACAGTGATGCTGAGAATGAACCAACTGAATATCCTATTTTAAATTGGTAGAGGACTGATCACCCTATATTTCATTGGGCGGGGCATCACAGGTGGTATCAGAGCATCAGGTTCTAGTGTCCTTAGGATCTATGCGGCTTATTACGTTTCAGCGTATCGTTCTTTGATGTAAAGCCTTATGATAGTATTGTTGTGTTCCCTCACGTATGCGAATTACGTTATCCTGCTACAAATTATAATGGATGTGACTCATTATAAGAAATTCAATGTGATTCGAACACCGAACATTTTAGCACGACCAACAAGGTCCGTAAGAAGAACTACGGGTGGAGTGGCTCAACGGAAGACACAGAGTAATCAGACAAAAATCACCACGAGAATTACTTATGTAAGAGATAGTAAAATCATCACTCGGGAACTGTGGGTTCCCATGACACAGTCATAGATAACGGTGGAGTGAATTTAGGGCCACCTAGCATAGTCGATAAAGGGGAAATCAGAGGGAATCCTTTGAAAACCCATAGGTGAAGATGCAGAAAAGAAAACGAGAAAGTGTAACAGACCAGCGAAAGTAGAAAATCCAAAGGCAATTGTGTAGAGTGGAGCATGACAACATCATAATTAAATTGGAGTTAAAAGCTATAGCTCTTAGGAGCATCGTGTAGTGATTAGAGGCAATCACCATATATGAAGAAGTTTGTTTGAGATTTAGAGAGAAATTTGGGTACGATTTGACTGTGAAGTCTTTCATTCGATGTGGTAACAAAATGCGAGTGAAATTTTGATGTTTAAAACGACGGGTAAGGTAGAAACCGATCATGAGAGAGAGGTTGAATTGCATAATGAACTTCGTACCTGGCAGAGGGGTATAAATTATCCAAAGGGTTTATGGTTGATAAAGGACCCGTGAGTACAATACCAGTATGGATGAGAAATCCATCTAGGATGACTAATGTTGATGTCACCAAAGTTATACGGTTGCTAGTGATTGCAGTCCTTCCAAGAGAAGGGACTAAAGAGGGTTAACAAACGTGCTGAAGAGAAGAAACTAAATTTAGCGGTATTAGTTAAACCCCACATGAGAGTATAACCAATAGGGAACTCAGTTAGGTGATGTTAAGTGATTAACTTCAAGAGGGTGATGAAGTCAATCAGGCTGTAGAGGCCAAGCATAGTTTCGGATAGCTAGCGTAGCCAAAGGGACAGTGGAAGAATAATTATGAGTTGAGACAGTCGGTCCGAGAGAAGGACATTCTCAAAATGGTCAGTGGGACCAGTGACGGGGAAATAGATCGTGAAGTTTTCCTTATGTAAAGGAAATAGAACTATAAGTGTTGGATGTGTCCACAATTGAGAAGTGAGACCGAAGAGATTAGAAATGGTAAACCGTGCCAGTTAGGCATAACGACTGGGGGAGTGAGACTTCTAGTGAAAGAATTTGGGGTCAAGGGAATTAGGCCAAGGAAATTTATAACCCAAGAATAATGGGTTCAGGCTGGACCAGTAGAGTCCTCGTTAATAGTAGCATACAGTATGTCAGGGTCTACGGGGCCCGGGATGTAAACACGAGTTCAATAAAGCTATAATTGAGGCCTGGAGAGCTTGGACCAACGTTTTAATAATGGGCACGAAATCCACATGATGGATTAAATTGTCCGTGATGAGAGAGGAAAACTATAGGATGAAATCCTAGGATGTATGACGATTGCAAATGTTCATGGGTCGTGATGGCAACCACGTGCTGAGACCTTGTGATTTGGCATGACTGGTGAGGTTTTGCTTCTTCCTTGTGAGTAAAGGATAGATTCTAGTGACATGGGTGTGCCATAACTTTTATGTAAATTGGAAACCCTAAACTTCGCGTGCGGTTCGAGTTTAGTGGGAACGTTAGTTTTAACAGTCTTGTTACAAATGTATTTCTCGTTGTTAGCAGGGCATTTTGATGATTTTCCGTGAGTAAACCGGGTGGACCCTAAGAATATGTTTTGTTATTATAATTTACTATTGCATTGAGTCTGCTTTAGTAGAGTTTATTATGGTGATGTGTAGTGATTAATTACCGTATGGTTAAACGATAGTATAAATATATTGATATGACTGTCGTGCCGGATACTCCGGAAGGAGTGATCTTAGTTTTGTGCAGCGCCAGCTGAAATAGGGTTTGGCCCAAATATGAGTATATATATGAAACTTTCATTGTATTATAGACCTCAGCGAGTATAGTGTCTAATTATATGTGTGTCCCGAGAATAGGAATTTATTTGTCTGTTAAGACTTATAATATTTTGTGTTCTTATTGAGCGGAGAAATATAGCTCGTTATATATTTATATCGCCAAGTACTTGGGATAGTGAGGGCGCCTTGCTTCATGTTATGTTTTTAGAGACATGAGAGTGGATGAGTAAAATTTTATATCACAATACGTAGATTGTGGGAAAGTAAATAGTAGGTACTGAAGGCCTTACGGACCTCAACAACCGACTAGGTTAGGTAGTAGTGTATCGGGGGGGCTCCTTGTTTGGATTTCACTTTGTGAGACATCCCACGCATGAAACTAGCGAACGTTGGGAGTTAGAGGGAAATTTGGTCAATAGTACATAAGTTTTGTATGCTGGTTATTGTACCTATAGGAGAGTATATTTGAGAGTTGATAATTCTTTTATAACTTAAGGCCAATAGAGTAGCCTGGACTTAGTAGTTTTCAGAATAGATGAATGATGCCATTGAAAGATGGTTTAAGTCATGACTAGTGGGGTGGTTGAGTGCAACCCTACCACATCAGCATACCGAGTGTGCAAGAATTGAGGTAAGAATATTTTATATCTTTAATATAATGATGCGTGAGGCATAGGGTGTATGGGCGCCCTAGGGGATTGAATCAAATAGTGGATTATGATTATCTTGAGAATTCGATAACATGTAATCGGGTAATCTGAAGATTACTCCGTGAGATTTGTTGGAAACTTATGTTTCAAGATGAATTGAAACTTATTGAAAAAAGATAAAATATATCAAAATACAAACAACAGTAGTGATGGCCTACGATGTAGGTTAACATTGCAAGGATGGTCTTGCAGTGGGTCACCTGACGGATTGAAAAATGGTGAACAATTCGAAACGAGTAGTGGTTTCTTCTAGTAGAGAATGGAAGGCTACCCCGAGGATCTTCTCATGTAGCTGAGATGGTGAGATTATAGGTACTAAGATGCGATTGAGAACAGCCTAATACCCACAGAGGGATGGGTAAGGACAAGCGGTCTAACCGGATGCGGGAGAGAAAATTTTATGTGAACCCTGAGATCTTAGGGGAGGATGAGAGTAGTTACTTACACTAGTGGAGTTTGTGTTCAAATAATTCCTATAAGTTCACGTTCGGGAAGAGTGCCAGTAGAAGTATGGCATGGTAAACTTAGTTGTTGTCCTACTTGAGAGTTAAAGGTGGGGGACCAGTTATGATTTCAAGTATCGGAGAAGGATCGATATTATCGTAGATATTCTGTGTGAAACATTTATTGCACAACCAATTACTTGTATGAACAACATGAGACAAAGCCGTATGTATATGAAAAGAGGATTAATCTACTAAGGTGCAAATAGTAGAAGGCGAGATAGTGAATATCTAAAATAAAGTTGAATTAGTGAAACTTAAGAACAAAGGCGTGGGAAAGAGCCTATATGATAGGGTAACCCGGAGTTTAAAGAAAATACATGTGAAGTGTTCATTATTAAGGGTATTCGATAGCGGACTATATGGGTGGTACGGAGTAGCTTACTTGTGAGCGTCGGGATGCGATGCACAATATTTTTACAGCATTGTCTGTACCTGGTATACTTTTTCTGAATTTTGGGACGAAATTCCGTTGTAAGGGGAGAAGTATGTAACACCCCGTATTTTTGACGATTTAAATAATTATGTGATTAATTATTATTATGGGAATAAATAAGTGATTAATTATTGTTGTTTGATTAATTAAATTAAAATGTGAGAAATTAATTTGTTATTAATTCGGATTAAAATAATTATTAACTAGCGTGCCAAGGGTTAATACTTATTGTTGTGAACTGTTAAATATTACTGGGTAATATGTAATATGGAATTATGATATTTGATAAATTGTCGGAAGTGAGAAATACGACAGTTTGGTAATTTAAGTCTGACACGCATGTGAGTCGTGTCGGGACTAATGGAATGGAATAAAAAGAGAAATTATTAATATTAACTCGTATGGTCATTTTGAGTGCTCCATTGAGTCCGGGAGGGTCGAGATAGTCAAAATAGTATACCCGAGTGTTTAGTTTGGGTCCCGGGGCAATTTTAGTCCTAACCGGCACCCCGTAGGGGTAGTTTTATAATTTGGATTTTTGGGCTAAACTAATGGACGAAAATTGGGATTAATTATATCAGCTATGGAAAGTCCATTAGGGTTAAGAAGTGACAGGAAGTTAGAACGGCCATGGAGGGTGTGAGGGAGAACCAAATTCCAAGAGAGAAGACTCATTTGGCATCACCTTGCACAACCGTGACCACCAACGCGTAGATCGCGAAGAGAGGAACGCGTATATATAAACATCACCAATGGATCAGATCGTCATAATCGAGGCAAGTGTTTATTACTTTCTTTCTTTTAGCAATAATCATGCTCATGTTAGTATAGGTGGATTTAATCATGATTTATATGTTAATTGGATGAAAATTGGAGATTTAAATTATGATTAAGGATTGGTTTAATTAGTGGCTGAAATCCCTTCATGTTATAGAGGATTAATCACGGAATTTGATTAAATATTGATGAAGGAATCTAGGTTGATTAGGTTCTTGAATTGGGATTTTGAAAACTAGGGTTCATGTGAATTATTTTGGGGGTTTTATGAAATTATGATGATTAAAGACGAATTAATGATCCTAAGATGATAGAAATGATCTATAAACTGTTAGGGGTTGATGGGTATTGATGATGAGTTGTTGGGAATTGAATCTTAGAGGTTTTTAGGTTAAAAATGTAACAACCCTCGGTTTTTGGAGACTGAGAAATTAAATTTTGGTAAAATAAAATTTAATTAAATTGGAGAATTTCAAGATTTGGAAATTGAGGCCCAAAAACTAGAGAATATTTTAAAGTATTCCGGATGATATTCTTGCGGGTACCATCGATCCCGGAAGGGTCGAGATAGTCAAAATGACTGTCATTGGGTCTTATTTCGGCTCCAGAATGTTTTTGAGCTATTTTGTCTTGAATTGGAGTAAATGAGTCATTTAAAGTGTGTATTAACATTTAAAGTTGGGATTTTGTTTTAAAAGATTTGGAGGCTTACGGATTAAGCCACTTATCATTTGAGAGAAAAGAGAGAAAATCCCTAGAGGGAGAAAGAGAAGAAAAGAAGAGAGAGAGGAAGAAAGCTTGGAGATTCCGGCCCAAAACCGGGACATCGAGGACGATCCAACCTCTACAAATATGAGGCAAGTGTTTAATCTTGCTAAATAGCTATTTGTGTATTTCATTTCATAATTTGTGGGGTAAAGAAATGGATTTTTGGGTATAATACCAAAACCTAGATTTTTGGGTTTAAATCTTGAAATCAATGTTATTCTAAGGTTTAATCACATATAAATGGTTGGGATGAGATGTAGGATGGGTTTTCTTGTTAATAACATTATTGGGTTAAAGATTTGGGGAATTAGTGATGATATTTGGATATTAATTTCGTGGGTTTGCTGAAATAGGGAAATCGGCCAGCTTAACTGGTATGGCCGGTCGACCGCGATCTGGGAACCGATCGACTGCGCCTTAAGGAAAAGCCTACTGCATTTCTTCGTAGGCAAAATTTGGACCCGCGGTCGACCGGGGGTATGGGACCGGTCGACCGGTCCCTTGTTTTTAGCCCAAAACTTGGATTTCTTCTCCCCCTTTTCTTTTGGAGTTTATTCTTAGGGGGTTCCTTAATGGACTGTTTTATGGGTTTCCTAAGATGACTTCTAGCCCTTTTTGTTTGGGTTTGTTGATTTGGGGTTCTCTCTTATAAAGTAAGAGATATATTTTGGTGACTTATAGGGGGTCTCTCACTTAGTATCCAATAGTGGGAACTTCTTGGAATCATTGGATAAGAAATATCCATGTATGTTGTGAAATTTCTAGGCCGACATTTATGTCAAATCCTTATAAGGATAGGATATTGTTAAGTTACAGATTGGGGCCATTTGGAAGAGAGTGGTCGCATACTCTTTAAAGAGTGAGGGGTCTTATATCCTTAGAAATGTTTAGGCTAAGGAATAATTGATAACTCTATAGGAGTAAGGGTTACCGATATTTATTCGAACCATAGGTGACTTTGGGAACAGCTTGGGATCGTACTATCGACTAGAATAAGCAGTAGCATAAATTCTAGTTAGGATAGTTTACACGTAATTATGGGGATATGACAATTGAGATTCCAATACTTGAAATGAGGTTGGAATAAATTGAGGCTTTAGACTATTAAGTCACATGTGTGTGCCTATGGTTAAATAGTACTAAGGTAATTATGTACTTTTGAATATGGATGAAATGTGTAGTGATGGATTCCTACACAAACTCTTGGGTGATAACCCTAATGTTGAATATATATGTATAGATATATACATATGGTTTTAGGAGACTATTCATCATAGGAAAAATGATTGAATATGTTTCAAGTGAGGGATTGTATTCACATATCGAGGTACATTTAATGGAAATTGTGGTGACGGCTTGTATATTGAGGATTATGTATACTTATAGCCAAGTTTATATATCTTATACATATGAACTAGAATTAGTTTGTATATATATTGATATAGCGATGTGTGAATATATGTACATATATCTATGTATGAATGTGAATATATGGATATATTTATGTCGTGGACATACATGGTATGGATATTTAAACCGTATATGATGGTTTATTATATTGGATCATATGATGGGATCATATGGATGTATGTATATTGCGTATGTGAGCGATATATATACTTATGTGGTTAAGCATACCCCGCTCATGCAATCATTGGGAAGTTTTCGCACAGAGGGTGAGCATCCTGGCATATAGAGCAGGGTGTAGATATTCCCCAGGTCATAGTCGTCCCTTGTGTTATTATACGATATAGATATATATTTTGGGATGAGACGTGGTGGGTATGTTTCGTCTCATTGCCGGTTGGAACTATGACCGCTTCCCGGGACGTCGTGTGTGTGAGTTACCACGAGGTGGGTGTCGTTGATCCCCACCAGGTGGTCCCCAGTTGTTACGTGAGCCGGACTCTGGGAAGATGATAGCATTGATGCAGTTTTATCGGCGCTATATATAGCCGGGTATTATTTGCATGGCCATTGTACATCATATATGGTATGTACACTTGGTCATGGGTATGGATGTTGGTATGTATATATATATGGTGAGAATAAAATACCTATATATATATTTATATATCCTAGATGAAAGGATATAGAATCTTTGTATAGTACATCTTGGATGATTATGGTGTAGTCGATTGATGGGGGTTGATGTATCACATATAAAGAATATTTCGGTTACATCATCCCAAAGATATGATTGGAGATGTTAGTTGTAGTAATAGTATTATATTGTATATATGGCATTATGGATCTCTAGAATCGACACTGACATGGAGTAGTGTAACGGGGTGGTTCCTTGTTTGGATTTCGCTTTGCGAGACACCCCACGCATGAAACGCAGTGCAGTGTTGAAATTGGAGAAAAGTTATGTCAGTTATGGTATGCACGGCATTATGGATCTCTATGATCGACATTGTCAAAGATTAGTGTTACGGGGCGGTTCCTTGTTTGGATTTCGCTTTGCGAGACTCCCCACGCACGAAATGTAGTACATTGTTGAGAGTAGAGAGAAGTTCTGTCGATATTTATGTGTGGCATGATGGATCTCCAGGACTGACGTTGACATGGAGTAGTGTAACGGGGTGGTTACTTCTTTGGATTTCGCTTTGCGAGACACCCCACGCACGAAATGCAGAGCAACATTGAAATTGGAGGGAAGTTGTGTCAATAATAATTTTTCATGCGTATTAATTAGAATTTAAATTCTATGTGTCAACCCAATTGCGTATTGGGTAATCTTATTATATTGTAATTGGTTAAAGTTTAGTCCGGAATCGACTAAGCCTAACAAGGCACATACGATTGAAATAAATACTTAATTGTGTTTAGAAAGAGGGGGTGGATTCTTGGGGTATATTAGGAAAGCAGCTCTCGTTGGTATGGGCTAGGCCTATGATAAGTTAGGTTGTCCTAATAACTATGGGGTAATTTAACTAAAACTTGAGGACGCGAATAGGTGCGCGCCTTTAGATGAGAGGTGAGTTGGGGTTTCACGAGAGAGCGGTCTACCTTTAATTATGAGATAAAGTGCACCGATAATTATTATGCACGGTTAACACACTTGCTAAATATTTTCACATTCGGGGCTCGACCCGTTTACTTTTCTCTCCTCCTTGTGTATATATATATTACCTCAGGTATCCTACCGCATGGATGCCGGATGACTTTCTATCCAGAGTCTTGGGAGCCGTGATAGGTGCGGACTGTTGTGGGATGTTTCATGTAGCCGCTTCCTACTTCTTTAAAATTCTAGGTAGGATTCATGTTGTATATCGGGTTTGTACCCAAGGGATATTTATATATATGTTTATATTTATTCCATTTCAGTTATTGTATTGGCTGTGACCCGACAGCTTATTCGGGTCTTCTTTGTGTAGCATTCGGTTGTAGTTATTTAGTTCATTTTATTTTTAGCATTTCATTTATCTTAGTCCTATCATGCATCTTTTTCTTGTTGGTGGTGTTATAGTGTTAGTTTGTTGTTCGTTGCACGTTTTTCTTTAATTTTCATATCCCGCTAATGTGATTTCGGGTAGTTAGTCCTATATTATATAGTACCGACAATTGATGTTGAGACTGGACCATCTGAAACTCCTGATTTAATATAGTATAGGGCTGGCCACCCGTTATTATTTTAGGCGGGTTGTGACAGATGGTATCAGAGCATCAGGTTCTAGAGTCCTTAGGATCTGTGCGAGTTATGGATTCTTCCGTTAACATTCTTTACATAAAGCCCTATAAAAAGGACTGTTGTGTTCACTGTGTTGTTTTCTTCTGTGAAGTATATTCACTTGATTGGCGTTCTGATAACAGTTGCTCTTGTTTCGTTTCAGATGTCGCCTAGATTTTGTCGTCTAGGAAAGGATAAGATTAGAAGTACCATACCTATAGCATGTTTTGGGTACGCTTTGATCGGGGGTATTTGTTTTCCCCGGTTACAGAGGAGTTATTGAGGAGATTTCTAGCAGTGGTTCGAGGTGATTTATCGGCAGTCGAGTAAGAAAGGAAAATTTACTCGATTGGCGAATCTTGGTCTTAGTAAGGAAAGTCCGAGGAGAGGCATGTAGTGTAGTCCTTGGGAGGTTTAGATTGAGAATCTGTTAACCTTAGTTAGGAAACCTAATGTTAGTGACTCTTACCGAGGTGAGGTTGGTGTAGTTATCCCAATATCAGGAGTATCGCCTTCTAAGATGAGGGAGAATGCCTTTGGAACTCAGTTTCGTTGTGTAGGACGGAGGGAGTTTTTGACAGTTGCAATCGCGCCTTGCCCTTCAATATGGTTAGGAAGGATTCTGAGGAAGATGTTTCTCTTGTGAAAAAATAGGCTTAGGGATAATGATTGTCCTAGAAGAAGTTGAGGACCTTCAGTTGAGATTCCAGGACAAGGGGAAACCCTTGAGTTACGTAAATGTAAGGTATAATACCTTTCTTTGGGTTTAAGTTACGCTTGTGCGATATTGGGAACGTCGCGTGTGAGGGGTGATGAGTAGCTAGCCGCTATACTGCTAGGGTGTATGGAATTTTCCTAGAGGAGGAAGTGAGCAAGTGTGGCCTTTATATGGCATCTTTGGAGATGATACACCTATTCATAACTGAGAGGTTCAGAGTTTGGTAGATTTATATGGAGCGGATAGTTTAGCTCATAGTTGTGCTAGTTTTGAGAACTAGATATTGGTTAGCCATATTGTATTTATTGAAGCCTTGTGTTTTAAACATAAGGTGCTTGTTTGGCATGTCGTAAGGCGCGGAATATATTTACATCGGATTATTGTATTGTTGTTTAGGCCCTCGGGCAATATCTAAATTATGAAAGAAATTTTTTTATATATAAAACCTTAACCCTGGTTCAACTAATCTCAATCCCCGACCAAGCTACACAGTAGTGTATTGGGAGGGTTTCTTGTTTGGATTTCGGTTGCGAGACCTCCCCCGCACGAAGGTGGCTAGTGTCAGGAATTGAGGAGAGTTCTACCATTGGGAAATTTTAAACTTTTATATATTTAGTATGTTGTAATAGATCATATTCCTGAGGGTTATATTATGACTTGAGGCTATTGGAGCTTGATCATAATTTTTCGAGTGGAAACTCGGATACGGGGTGTATGGGCGCCCTGGGTAGTAGTTGCTTTAAATATATATGGTTCGACATGAGAACCAGGAAGGATCGGTATAATGATCGTAAGGATTGATGTGAGGACTAGATGATATTGAGGTCCTAGGCATGTCTTAAATTTCGCGGACGAAATTTTTGTAAGGGGGGAAGTGTGTAACAACCCTCAATTTTTGGAGACTGAGAAATTAAATTTTGGGAAAATAAAATTTAATTAAATTGGAGAATTTCAAAATTTGGGAATTGAGGCCCAAAAACTAGAGAATATTTTAAAGTATTCCGGATGATATTTTTGCGGGTACCATCGATCCCGGAAGGGTCGAGATAGTCAAAATGACTGTCATTGGGCCTTATTTCGGCTCCGGAATGTTTTTGAGCTATTTTGACTTGAATTGGAGTAAACGAGTCATTTAAAGTGTGTATTAACATTTAAAGTTGGGATTTTGTTTTAAAAGATTTGAAGGCTTACGGATTAAGCCACTTCTCATTTGAGAGAAAAGAGAGAAAAGCCCTAGAGGGAGAAAGAGGAGAAAAGAAAAGAGAGAGGAAGAAAGCTTGGAGATTCCGACCCAAAACCGCGACATCGAGGACGATCCAACCTCTACAAATCTGAGGCAAGTGTTTAATCTTGCTAAATAGCTATTTGTGTATTTCATTTCATAATCTGTGGGGTAAAGAAATGGATTTTTGGGTATGATACCAAAACCTAGATTTTTGGGTTTAAATCTTCAAATCAATGTTATTCTATGGTTTAATCACATATAAATGGTTGGGATGAGATGTAGGATGGGTTTTCTTGTTAATAACATTATTGGGTTAAAGATTTGGGGACTTAGTGATGATATTTGGGTATTAATTTCGTGGGTTTGCTGAAATAGGGAAATCGGCCAGCTTAACTGGTATGGCCGGTCGACCGCGGTCTGGGGACCGGTCGACTGCGCCTTAAGGAAAAGCCTACTGCATTTCTTCGTAGGCAAATTTTGGACCCGCGGTCAACCGGGCGTATGGGAGCGGTCGACCGGTCCCCTGTTTTTAGCCCAAAACTTGGATTTCTTCTCCCCCTTTTCTTTTGGAGTTTATTCTTAGGGGCTTCCTTAATGGGCTGTTTTATGGGTTTCCTAAGATGACTTCTAGCCCTTTTTGGTTGGGTTTGTTGATTTGGGGTTCTCTCTTATAAAGTAAGAGATATCTTTTGGTGACTTATAGGGGGTCTCTCACTTAGTATCCAATAGTGGGAACTTCTTGGAATCATTGGATAAGAAATATCCATGTATGTTGTGAAATTTCTAGGCCGACATTTATGTCAAATCCTTATAAGGATAGGATATTGTTAAGTTAGATTGGGGCCATTTGGAAGAGAGTGGTAGCATACTCTTTAAAGAGTGAGGGGTCTTATATCCTTAGAAATGTTTAGGCTAAGGAACAATTGATAACTCTATAGGAGTAAGGGTTATCGAGATTTATTCGAACCATAGGTGACTTTGGGAATGGCTTGGGATCGTACTATCGACTAGAATAAGCAGTAGAACAAATTCTAGTTAGGATAGTTTACACGTAATTATGGGGATATGACCATTGAGATTCCAATACTTGAAATGAGGTTGGAATAAATTGAGGCTTTAGACTATTAAGTCACGTGTGTGTGCCTATGGTTAAATAGTACTAAGGTAATTATGTACTTTTGAATATGGATGAAATGTGTAGTGATGGATTCCTACACAAACTCTTGGGTGATAACCCTAATGTTGAATATATATGTATAGATATATACATATGGTTTTGGGAGACTATTCATCATAGGAAAAATGATTGAATATGTTTCAAGTGAGGGATTGTATTCACATATCGAGGTACATTTAATGGAAATTGTGGTGACGGCTTGTATATTGAGGATTATGTATACTTATAGCCGGGCTTATATATCTTATACATATGAACGAGAATTAGTTTGTATATATATTGATATAGCGATGTGTGAATATATGTACATATATCTAAGTATGAATGTGAATATATGGATATATTTATGTCGTGGACATACATGGTATGGATATTTAAACCGTATATGATGGTTTATTATATTGGATCATATGATGGGATCATATGGATGTATGTATATTGCGTATGTGAGCGATATATATACTTATGTGGTTAAGCATACCCCGCTCATGCTATCATTGGGAAGTTTTCGCACAGAGGGTGAGCATCCTGGCATATAGAGCAGGGTGTGGATATTCCCCAGGTCATAGTCGTCCCTTGTGTTATTATACGATATAGATATATATTTTGGGATGAGACGTGGTGGGTATGTTTCGTCTCATTGCCGGTTGGAACTATGACCGCTTTTCGGGACGTCGTGTGTGTGAGTTACCACGAGGTGGGTGTCGTTGATCCCCACCAGGTGGTCCCTAGTTGTTACGTGAGCCGGACTCTGGGAAGATGATAGCATTGATGAAGTTTTATCGACGCTATATATAGCCGGGTATTATTTGCATGGCCATTGTACATCATATATGGTATGTACACTTGGTCATGGGTATGGATGTTGGTATGTATATATATATGGTGAGAATAAAATACCTATATATATATATTTATATATCCTAGATGAAAGGATATAGAATCTTTGTAGAGTACATCTTGGATGATTATGGTGTACTTGATTGATGGGGGTTGATGTATCGCATATAAAGAATATTTCGGTTACATCGTACCAAGGATATGATTGGAGATGTTAGTTGTAGTAATAGTATTATATTGTATATATGGCATTATGGATCTCTAGGATCGACACTGACATGGAGTAGTGTAACGGGGTGGTTCCTTGTTTGGATTTCACTTTGCGAGACACCCCACGCATGAAACGCAGTGCAGTGTTGAAATTGGAGAAAAGTTCTGTCAGTTATGGTATGCATGGCATTATGGATCTCTATGATCGTCATTGTCAAAGAGTAGTGTAACGGGGCGGTTCCTTGTTTGGATTTCGCTTTGCGAGACTCCCCATGCACGAAATGTAGTACATTGTTGAGAGTAGAGAGAAGTTCTGTCGATATTTATGTGTGGCATGATGGATCTCCAGGACTGACGTTGACATGGAGTAGTGTAACGGGGTGGTTCTTTGTTTGGATTTCGCTTTGCGAGACACCCCACGCACGAAACGCAGAGCAGCGTTGAAATTGGAGGGAAGTTGTGTCAATAATAATTTTTCATGCTTATTAATTAGAATTTAAATTCTATGTCTCAACCCAATTGCGTATTGGGTAATCTTATTATATTGTAATTGGTTAAAGTTTAGACCAGAATCCACTAAGCCTAATAAGGCACATATATTTGAAATAAATACTTAATTGTGTTTAGAAAGAGGGGGTGGATTCTTGGGGTATATTAGGAAAGTAGCTCTCGTGGGTATGGACTAGGCCTATGATAAGTTAGGTTGTCCTAATAACTATGGGGTAATTTAACTAAAACTTGAGGACGCGAATAGGTGCGCGCCTTTAGATGAGAGGTGAGTTGGGGTTCCACGAGAGAGCGGTTTCCCTTTAATTATGAGATAAAGTGCACCGATAATTATTATGCACGGTTAACACACTTGCTAAATATTTTCACAATCGGGGCTCTGACCCGTTTAATTTTCTCTCCTCCTTGTATATATATATATATTACCTCAGGTATCCTACCGCATGGATGCCGGATGACTTTCTATCCTGAGTCTTGGGAGCCGTGACAGGTGCGGACTGTTGCGGGATGTTTCATGTAGCCGCTTCCTACTTCTTTAAAATTCTAGGTAGGATTCATGTTGTATATCGGGTTTGTACCCAAGGGATATTTATATACATGTTTATATTTATTCCATTTCAGTTATTGTATTGGTTGTGACCCGACAGCTTATTCGGGTCTTCTTTGTGTAGCATTCGATTGTAGTTATTTAGTTCATTTTATTTTTAGCATTTCATTTATCTTAGTCCTATCATGCATCTTTTTCTTGTTGGTGGTGTTATAGTGTTAGTTTGTTGTTCGTTGCACGTTTTTCTTTAATTTTCATATCCCGCTTATGTGATTTCGGGTAGTTAGTCCTATATTATATAGTATCGACAGTTGATGTTGAGACTGGACCATCTGAAACTCCTGATTTAATATAGTATAGGGCTGGCCACCCGTTATTATTTTAGGCGGGTTGTGACAAAAAAATGGTTAAAAATGTTGAAGTTTGGTGAAGAAGACGAACAGTGCAATCTCGCGCGATCTCGCGTGATCTCGTGCGAAGTGGTTCAAACGAGATGGAGATCTCGCGCGAAGTCGTTCGAGTGAGATGGCATCTCGTGCGAAGTCGCTCGAATGACACGTGGAAGTCGTTCAAACGACAACCCTTCTGGTTCGAGTGACAGAGGGAATTTTTAGGAATTTTCCCAAAGTTTAGTTTTGAGTTTGCAGGTTTATTGGAGTGAGAGAAACTACCAAATAGTAAATTCAAATAAAAAGGAATTTTGGGAAAAGTATGTGGGAAGTAATACTTTAATTATTTCAGTATAGAGGGAATGTACCTTGGAGATTATGAGAAAGATAGTAATGTAATTATTTATACTATATGTAGTAATGAGGGTAAAATACGTATGAAGAGTATATATGTTGGTTGGAGAAATACCTATAAATTATAATAGGATGTGTGTATGCCTATTATGTGATATTATTGTAAGAGAACTAATGGGTGATAACCTGGTGGTGCAATTACCTTATAGTTAAGAGCACTAATGAGTGATAACTCGGGGGGTGCAAAAACTCTATTGATAAGTGTACTAATGGGTGATAACCCGGGGGTACAAGGATGACTATTATTCGGCGCACTAATGGGTGATAACCCGGGGGTGTTGGATTAATATTGATAGGTGCATTAATGGGTGCTAACCCAGGGATGCAATATTCTATTGTTAGGTGCACTAATGGGTGATAACCCGGGGGTGTTGAATTATTATTGATAGGTGCATTAATGGGTGCTAACCCGGGGATGCATGATTTTCTGTATATGTGCACTAATGGGTCTTAGCCTGGGGTGCATGATTAGTATATATATATATATATGTATAGGGTTGATGTGAGTATCTAAATATATATATTGACTTGTGAATATTGCTCCGGTGTGAAATTAGTAGAATTGGTAATAATAATAATCATTACATTGCACCAAGCGGTCTCAGCCTAAGTGTGCAGGATTAGTGTATATATATAGGGATAATGAGACTATATATATGTATGAGTGTAATTGAGTAATTTTCTACTTTGTGAGACTAGTAGATAAAATGAAAATGAGAAGTAAAATGATCTTAGTGAATAAACAATTTACCATTTTAACGATGAATAATGTAATTCAGTATGTGAGATAAACTATCTAAATAGCGTATTGTATGGGCGATACGGGAATACTACTAGTGAGCATAGTTAGTATTAGTATGGATTCTGACTAGTTAGACTGGGAGGTGTAACTAGGGGGAGATTTGATGTACGTTAGGCGTGCACAATAGACGAGAGGTGAGAAATTCATGTGAGTGTTCGATAACTAACATGCGTATAAGACTTGTTTTAAGAACCAGTTTTAAATACTTGCTAAACTATTTTTACACATCGGGTTCTGAACCGTTTCTTGTATCTCTTCTCTCTTTTGCTATATATATATGTATTATATCAGGTGGTCAGCCACAGGAGTATCAGATTTAGAGATTTAGATTGCTTGACGTGCTGCCGCTGTTGTGGAAGTTGTAGGTCCTTGCAGTAGACGCATCTATCCTTTCCATTCAGTTTTATCTAGACTTCTTATTTAGGGAATATGTCGCCCACTTCTAGTTCTTTCATCGGAGTTATTGTTTTCATTTTATTGTATGGTTTGGAGTTTTGAACTGGGAGGTTTTTCCAGTCTTGTTTATTTTAGCACTTGATTCATGTTCAGTATTTGTTTACTTTCCTATGTGTGGTGAATGGTTTATTTTTTTTTAGATGGAAAGAAATGGATTTACTTGGTTTTTATTAAAATTGGAAATGTTTCGACACCTAGATTAATTTTATTTTAGGGGATTAATATGTTAAAAAGTTTTTCGACAGTGATGCTGAGAATGAACCAACTGAATATCCTATTTTAAATTGGTAGAGGACTGATCACCCTATATTTAATTGGGCGGGGTGTCACTTTTTTTAAACTGGGAAAGATGAAGTTCGTAGTGGTATTTTTGACATATCTGACGTTAATGATCGATCTATAGATAAATGATGTAACACCCCGTATTCTTAAAGTATTTTAAATTACACATATGCACGTAATTTTAGAATCACTGAAAATTAATTGGCATAGATAAATATTAATTAGAGAATAAAACGGATTGATAATTATGTATATTTATATTTACTTGTATGAAAAGTAAATGATAACATATTAAAACATGTTACGTCGTAAGTGAGTTAAAGTAACAGGTTTTTCAGTAATTTAATTGGGACACATGAATATGGTTGTGTCAGGAATGAGATGGAAATTTAATGTTAGGTGACTAAGATGGTAATTTTGAGTGCTCTAAATGTACGGAATGGGCCGAAATATTCAAGAATTGGTACCCCCGAGATTACAATAGGGTTCCGGGGGACTTTTTAGACTAAGTGGGTAATTTTACTTAGGGGCAAACCCTATTTCTATATTAGACTATTTTAGGTTAATTTATAATCAATGTGGATAGACATGGGCTGCTATCCATCCACCCAAGAGGCTAGGGTTTGAGAAAAAGTGAGAAAAAATAATAAAAAAGGAGAAAAGAATATGAAAAGAGGATTGTGGGAGAAAGGGCTATTGCTTCCAAGTTGAAGATCATCATCAAAGGAAGAGTTTCGAGAAGGGAATTCTTAGAGCTCTCATTTTAAAGGCAAGTATTTACTTTCTTTAATGTTCACATGTAGTTTCAATAGTTCGTGCAATATGGTGTAGAATAAAACAAATTTTGGGTTAGGAGAACTAGGTAAATCCGGGTTTTGAATTAATTAAATGTTTGTGTAACACCCCATATTTTTGAATATTTAGAATTTAATATTCAGGCATTTTTGAATTTCACGCGTGAAATAATTTAATTAAAATACAATATTTTGCGTTTATTAAACATTGATATAGATAAAAGGCTATGTTTAATATTTATGGAATAAATATTACTATGTGTGTAGTAAAAAACATGTGATAATTATTATACGTCGTAGTGAGCAATATCGACGGGACTATGTTATATCTTAATCGTGGGTCATGTGAAGCTTATATTAAGGTCGAGATTGGAAATTTATGTAGAGAGAATTGAATGAAAATTTTGAGATCACGGTTGATTCTGAATGGGCTGAAATAGGCCGAATAGAGTACCCCGAGTATTTTAATTGGGTACCGGGGCATTTTTAAACCAACCCGACACCTCGTAAGGGTGTTTTGTTCATTAGGAGTTTAGGGTTAGAAAAGCTCTGAATTTTACAGTTGTTTATTAGCCTCTTGGTTGTAGAGGCTAGGGTTATAATAGTTGGGAGAAAAAAGAGGCCAAAAGAGAATAGGAGAAGGGTTCTTACGCTAACCTACACCATTTTTCATCACCGACGTCATCGGAATCAAGATCAAAGCAAGAAGAAGACGGTTCCATCATCTGGTAATGAATATAAGAGTACCCAACCCTAAGGTAAGTGTTTATATGGAAATCTTTTGGGTACTTATAATGCCCGTGATAGCGTAGGGTTAAAATTTAATGAAAATATGATTTTTGGGATTTGTATGTAGAATGAATTTATGTTTTGGGATAGAAATCATGCTAGATAATATTCTAATATGATTTTCGTGGTACGAAATATCAAAGCGAATGATCTTACAAATGATAGAAATATGGGTTTTGAAATAAATCAACTGAAAAAGAATTGCATTAGGGTTTGTATGAAAGATGGAAGATTTAGCCTTGTTAGTGTTGGATTCTTTGAAGATTTGATGTTAAGTTTACGTTAGAATCTGTCCATATACATATGCTTGATGATTCATTACGTTATATGGGATTTTGTGAAGGTATCATGATGGTTTAATGGATCAAAATGGAAGAAAACAAAGTTGGAAGAAGATGTTCCCAGTAGTTATCTATCGATCGATCAATCAGTTTTGTCAATCGATCGACCAAAGCTTAAAATGGGTTCTTGGTTTAATTACGTAGTTTTCTTTAGCAACGATTATGGGAAACTTTTGTAATGGTTTAATAACTATATGAGGACTTGGAGAATATCAATAGACCTATAGTTAAAGCTCCACTTACTCATAATGAGGGTAAAATGAGATTTGGACCGACGAAATGAAACGATTGTGTTAAGTAGTTGAAATTTCAAATCGGGTTATGGGAAGTGTAGATGATACCCCAAAAATATACTACTCGATTAGGGATGTATTAGCCACTGAAATTACTTAAGGCATAACTAAGACCCTTCATGTAGTGAGTGATACTCAAAAAAATCAAGAAAATAAAATAAAATTTGAATCTTTAGGATGTTGGGTATTCATGACATATGTAAAACGTATTGGTTATATTGATAGGTTGTGTGCATACCTATTATGTGCTTTCTTATGTGCGTGAATGTACCTACAATGCCTATTATCACAAGAGGTCACGCGCAGTGGGTGATCCCACCTTGGCGAGGCCAAAAAGGTCTGGATGTGTGCCCCAGAACATAGAACTGAGGGCGGATCACAATTTGAGTGTACAATAGTTGTATCGGCATGTCATTTGGGTAAGTTTGGTATGTGCGTAGCCTAAAGGATTTGAGTCAAATTTTCCTCCCTTATGTGTTTATTTGATTTATGGTTCGAGGGTGATTCCGAACCGATAGTCCTAGATTTGGTGCATGAGGTACATGGACTTGATTGCAGAGTATGCATGCATCGCGGTGTCCATGTCGAGGATGCTGTATATATATATATATATATACTCATATGATTTATTCTACTATTGTGTGGTAGTAGAAGGTGTAGATAATGTATATATAAAATAACTTATGTAAGAGAAACTTAATTAATGGTTCAATAACAAAATTCGACAAATATTGATTATTTGTTTTATGGTAGCGTATCATATGGGCAGTACGGGTGAGCTAAACTGGTTAGTGGATAGGTAGATCCTTATGGTGACTGGTTAAGCCGGGTAGCATAACTAGGTTGGTTTAGTAGGAGACATTTGGTTTGCAAAATAGTTGAGAGGTTGGAAACTCAAGGGAGTGTGCATAGAACAAACGTCTATATACAATAACTGCTCTTACTATATTTTAAATACTTGCTAAATGTTTTTCAAATGTTTTGGGCTCTGACCCATATCAAATCTACTTTAATAAAATTTAGGTTTCCAACCACAGACATGTAGGACTTGAGTAGACGTTTCAGTTATTTCATTCCTAGTCTAGGATTCATATTTAGGTATTTCAGTTTGGCATATCGCCCGTTGAGTTCAGACTTTTAGCTGGATTTATTCTTTTCAGTTTCAGACCATGTATTTAGAATTATTTCATTTCAGTTAAAATTATAATTTGGATTTTGATCCGATGGTTTATTCAACATGTATTCATTTATTTCTATACTTATTTAATCTTGTGATTAACTAGAATTTAGTTATTTTATGAATGGTTTATATTATGTTACTTTCACATTATCGCATGTTAATGAAATATAACATTTGGCATCGACTTATTTTATTAATATGTGATTAGTAAATTAAAAAGGTTTTCTACAGTGATGCTAAGAATGAACCAAATCAGATTCCTATTTATTTAAGTAAATAACTGATCACCTATTATATAAATAAGCGGGGTTTCACAGTTAGGAGATGAATCTAATGATATTAATATGATAAATCTAATGGAAATTGAATAAGAAATATAGGTTCTTGAATAATTTAAGAAGAAAAGATCAAATTTTAAACCTAGGGTTTTTAATATTGCATGATTCTTGATTTAATTTGTAGTCGGATGATTTAGTTGTTGTTTCGGGATAACTTTTATGTAGAAAATGGTTAGTTTATGTGTAGGGATGATATAGGATTCCTACATGGGAGTTTGGTGAAGGTTAGGACCTCCATGGATGAACTTTGAAGAAGAAATCATGTCAAAAGTTTTTTTTTCAGTCCAACAAATCGAACCGGTTCGCTTACCCATCCGTTTCGGTCAAACCATCGAATTGTTCGGTTATGCTCATTTTCCTACTCTGCCTTGTGTTGTTTTCTTCTACCATTTGAGGATCAGGCAAGGAATATTGGGTCTGGGGATGAATTTAGGTTTTTGATAATTTGATTGGAGGGTTATGAGACGACGTAGGCTAACTTGGGATGAATTTAGTGTTTTGAAAACACGTGAGTAAGCGATTGAATATTCACGAGTATAGATTGTGAAATCCGATCAGGATTTCAGAATGGTGAGGGTAGTGATTGGTTAAAAATAGCATGTTGGCCTGTAGAATATAACAAAGGAGTTAAACTTTAAGTAAGTGAATACTTATATAAAATTGAAAGTCGGGTTAGACTTTAGGATTTGTTAGGCTAGTTCTACGAGGGATATATGCACATTACCCAACATTATATATATATATATATATATATATATATATATATATATATATATATATATATATATATATATATATATATATATATATCGATTATGACTAGAATTAATGTATGTCTATGTGTGATTGACTTTATGTGAACATACATACTCTATTATAATGACTAGCATGTGTTATATATTTTTCCTGGGTCATAGTACTGTTGCATGACTATTATCTCTATGAGAGGGTATGTACTGGTTTCGAGTACGGTTGGGTGTGATGTGGTATGGTTACGACCCACAAATGTATGTATATGATCACCTCTGTTATGTCTTTATGATTTGGGACCGGTGGTGAGATTCTGCCTGATATCATATTAAGGATGCATCCGGGAGGTCCAACTTGGGGATGTTATGTATCTACATAAAAATATTTATATGTGTATTTTTGTGTAAATTATTTTATGAACATCAAAGTATGACTAATGTATGGTTGCATTGCCTATATAGTGAGACACGTGTAATTCAGAAGCCCTAAGTTATAGCGTATGGATTTACGACGCAGTGCATAATATGGAGTATTGTATGGGCGGAAGAGATGGTCAATATAGTTAGAGGATCAAAGTATATTAAGGATTGTTAGACTAGTTAGGTAGGGTAGCTAACTAGGCGGATAAAATATACACTTTAGATGAGGGGTGAGGCTAATCTCAAGTGAGTGCAACACCAATTGAACATGAATAATTCTTGATGCTTTAATTCTTTGCATTTAAATACTCGTAACCGTTTTGCAAATGTTTTGGATGCTTTAATGCTATTGCATTTAACTACTCAGCCAAAGGTTCACCACGGATACTCATTCCATTCTATACAGACGATGCTGCAACAACTTTGGATGCATGCGGGACTTCATTAGATTCTTCACTCATTTCTATCTAGATAGGTTTCTATTAAAGTATTTCCTTTATGCATCATTCCCTTAGTTGGACAGCTTTACTATTAGATGTCATTTACATTTTCTCAGTTGAGTATTTTGATTATTGTATTATGGATATCGAGAATTTATTCAGTTGAGTTAATTTATGTTATCAGTACTCTTGACGTTCAGTCATTGAGGATGGTTATGTATATATATTGTTGAATGGTTTCATGTATGCTTGTTAATAAGATTTAAAATTGACATCAAACTTAATAGGTTATTAGTCTAATAAATTAGTTTTCAAACGAGATGGTAAGAATGAAATTAAATATTATTCATGTTTAATTTAACAAAGTCTTAATCAGCAAGTATTACAATAGGCAGTGTGCCACATATGGTATCAAAGCATAATGTTCTAGTGTCCTTAGGATATGTGCAAACTTTCATCTGGTAACGAATATAAGAGTACCCAACCCTAATGTTTAGTAGAGGATCTACTAATTGAGTGATGACCGAGTATGAGATTATCCTGGACATGGACTGCCTTGTGACGTGTAGGGAGATGGTGGACTATTACAGTAAGGCCATCATGTTCTCTATTATTAGGTAGGATGTGTTTCTTATTGCGACACCTCGTCTTGAGTGATGGTCGAGCACGCACTTATACTCGTTTAGGGAGTAGACCTCAAGAGAAAAATTGTCTCGTCATATTTGATCCCCGTGCTTAGGGACTTTACAAATATGATTCAGAGGATACCGTGATTTTAACCAAGTGTAAAGGTCGAGTTAGGAATGACTTAGTCTTGGGGACTTAGCGACAGTCCGAACGCCTTATTATATGACTCCTCTAAAAACCTGGGAGTTGAGAATTAGATTTAGTGACTTTTAGGTACATCATTTTTGAGTGTCCTGATAATGTGTCTTAGTCCTACAGATCTCAATAACTGACAAATCTAGGTATTAGTATATTGATGGGTTCCTTGTTTATATTTCCTTGCAAGATGGCCCATACATGAAACTTAGTAAGTGTCCAGAGTTGGAAGACGTTTAGGGCCTTTGGTTTTAGTATATTATTCATTACATTTGTGTAGATATAACGTTTAGTGTTGTGAAGGGAGAACAGGGGAACATCTGTACTACTAGTTTATATATGGGATAACTTCATAAATAATCCAGTCACGATTAGTAGGATAATAGAGTCTACCTTTACTGTATGACCCTGTAAGGCATGCGTAGTGGAATTTGATGCATATGGATTCCATCTGTGGTAATTGTGCATGAATACACATGACATGGGGTTTGTAGGAGTCCTAACCAGCTCAATATTAAGTATCATCCATAGAAGGCTAACATGGTGGTAGATGCATTGAACTGTATGCCTATAGGGAAGTTGATAATAGTTTTGGGAGGCAAATTAGACTGAACATTGTCGAGAGGAGGAGATAGTTATGGAATTTATAGCAGTTGTGATAATCACACTCGAGATCGTTTGAGGGTTATAAAGTCACATGCAAGGGATCTGTCTTGTCAGGAGAGGGTCTAGTAGTTATCGATAGGTGGATCGGCATCTTACTCAGTTAGTTCTGATGGCGTCTTGCGCGTTAATGGGAGGTTGATTGTCCCAAATGGTGACGACCTATGATGCGTAGATATGAAGAAGGTGCATGTGTAAGATTTTTTGTGCATCGAAGGGGGAAATGGATGTGTGAGGATGTGAGGAAGGAGTATTGGTGGGCCGGTATGGGCCAGTTAGGGTGATTTATAAGATCGAGTAGTGTGCTTAACTTTTCATTGCGGAAAGAGAATGAGCCTGCACGAGGTGCCGATCAACATTGTTTTGGATCAAGATAAAATCTTTGCGTCTTACTTTTAGTCGAGTTTTTTAGAAGTCCATTGGGGACGAAGTTTCATTTGGGCATGGTCTATCACCCGTAGACCGATGGGAGAATGGAGAGGGTGAAGTATTTATGGAGGATATGCTAAGGATGTATGTCCTGAACTTCAAGGGTAGTTGGGAGAACAATTTAAATTTGGTAGAGTTTGTGTATCATACTTCATACCAGCTTACTATTGGCATGACGCCTTTTAAGGCTTTGCATGGTATATGTTCTTGTTCGCCCTCGTGTCATATAGAGGTGGGGAAGAATAAACTTTGCATGCAGGATGTGATTCAGAATATGTTAGTGATGATTGAGTTGATCAGGGGTCGTAGTCGGGTAGATCAGGATGATTAAAGCGTTACTGTGATACAAACCAGAAATATATGAAGATTGACGTACATGATCAGGTGTTATTACAAGAGTCTCCCACGGAGGAAGTTATGTGTTTTGGTAAGAAGGGAAAGTTAGAACCGAGGTATGTGGGGCCTTTTTGGATCATTAAGAGAATATGACCGATTGCATGTAGCCTCACCTTATCAGAACTTTGGTAGTGGATTCACGACATGTTCCTATTTCATCATTGAAGAAGAATTGAATGAGTTACATGGCTCATCATTGAAGAAGTATCTTTTTCATTTTGAATCATTTGCAAATATTCCATAACGGATTTAAAACGGTTATTTTCCTATTTAAGCATTTCAATTCTGTTTGCAAACTGAGAACGTGTGTGCTCGCGTTCAAATGATCAAATTATATTTTAAACACCTTTTAACCCAAACAAACCCTAAACATGCAACTAGATGTGATTTAAACAATATGAAATCATGTAAGAGTTATTCAAACACACATAATTGAGGAAAAATCCCCCATAGGGGCAAAACCATTTATTTTCACTATAATTTGTAAAAAAATGGCTTACAATCGGATTACAATGAAAATACAAGTGACTAAGAAATACCCTCAGGTATCGGATTCTGTAGTCGGCGGCTGGAACTATCCTTGTCCAGTAGGGCTGCAATGGAGAAGAAGAACGGTCTCCTCCACAAAGGGTTGAATAGCAAAAGTGCGTTCCTGGGTTGCAAAGTGATTCACAAAGGTATGGAATTTGTGTGAATAAAAAACCTAGAGTATTGGAACTCAATAGGTGAAGACTTAGGGATTTCTTTACTCTGGAAATCGTGTAAATAAGTCTTGGAAATACCACTTCCCGTAGTGGGATTAAATAGGAGAACTTGAGCCCTAAAATTCGGAACATGATCTGAACACGATCTGTTTGAAATTATCCTCATCGGATCGGTCCGGTCTCTTTAGTCGGATCGGTCCGGTGACATCGGATCGGTTCTTTTTTTGAAGGCGGATCAATCCGATTGGCATCGGATCGGTTCGGCTCTTTAGCTTCATCGGTTCGCTATGGATCCGGGGTACACTGGCCTCACCTCAGCAGGCGGATCGGTCCGGTCTCTTTAGGCAGATCGGTCCAGAGGAACCGGATAGGTTCTCTTATTTGGCCCAGATCGATCCGGTCTGTTCCCTGATTCCTTTTCTGCCTTTGATATTCGGTTTCCGTTGATGAGCGTATGATTCTTGAATTTTTCTCAACGGTGTAACGGCGTATGACATATAAAATGCTAATGGACAAAAATGTCCTTACAAATCTCCCCCTATGTCTATGCCGGTACATACATAAAAACAAACATCCAAATTATCAATCATAAAAAAATTGCCTATACAAATTTACCCTTCCATGAACCCAAAACTGAAAGAGTACAAGTGAATAAGACTGCATCGTTTGATTTTCAAATCTTCATGAATCTCAACGCTTTTCTCATCAGGGTGTGCAATACAATGATAATCCATGTAGTACCTACACACATGAGAAAAGCAAAATACCACGTGACATATCGAGTTTGAAGTGGGATAAACATATATACCAATTTATGAACAAACTTAATTTATGAACAAACTCAAACTTTCAAAACTCTCCCATAATAAGATAATTCATTCTCCCCCTTTTTATGATGTCCCCAAATAGACAAATGAGAGAAATAAATCAAATAATCAAGAGCGGGGTGTCACTGGGATAAAACCACACCATGAATGAACAAAAAGCAACCAAGTCGATGATAGCGTAAATGAAGTGGTGTCATTAAATTCGATAGGAAAAACAATGCATACAAACATGACATATGTGCACGATGAATATTGGATATTCCTAGCGAATGAACTCAAATGCTTCCTTTGGTGTAAAAGAATGACAATATAAGATATTGACTCAATCAAATCAACAAATCAAAGCTCAAAATGATTTTCACACCAATAACGTCCAAAATGATTTTATGCGTTTTCAGGACTTTCAAGGAAGTGCAAACCCGTTTAAATTCTCCAACAAAACTCCCTCAGATATTATTTTGAATAGAGGCATTCTAAATTCTCAAACTTTGGAGAATTGATGGTGAAACCTAAGTGGCCCATATTTGGCATGAAGTGCTTTTTATTGCCTTTAAATTTTTCGGGCTCTTGTAACCTCTTTGGACCTCGGATATTAAAATTCCTCCATTTTTTAGGTCCTTTTTAACGGTGGATTTTACGCAAAGGATATATGATTACCTTTCGCAGCCCCTCCCCGTTATACAAAAACACACAGTCTCACCAAAACTGTTTTTACATGCATTCCAATCTTGTCAAGTTTTATCGCATATTGTACATTGTATAGACAGAATTGAGATGGAAACACTCAAGCCAACATGAGATTGACAAGTGCAACAATCAAATATAGCCGTGCATGTGTGCAATAAAGGATATAGGAGTCAAACATGTAGGAAGATATCACGAATTACATCTGAAAGACTCCATATAATGGAAAGCACATGGATGAAATGATGTAGCCTCTCAAAACTCTATCAAATAGTCACTTGAAGATATGGAATGAAGTTGTGACTTGGCTATCTTAAATGCTCATCCACAAAAGGAGCAAAAACAGAAAAATCTTTTTGGTCTTTTTCAAAAAAAATTTATCAAAATAAAATCTTTTTGTGCTTTTCAAAAGTTTTCCTAAAGGAAATCTTTTTGTATTTTTTAAAAAAAAAATAAAAAGCAAAAAGAAAAAAAGTTGTACAATGAAGCAATGGTACATATAAAACAGACGAGCAATATGAAGCATATGATATGAACATGAAGAAGCATCCTATTCTAGACATAGACCAACCCCTCAGTCAACTGTGCAAATCCCCAAAGACTTCCTAAGACTCTCAAATCTAAGGGCATCTAAAGGTTTCGTGAAAATGTCGGCTAACTGACGGTCGGTGGGAACAAAACTCAGGGATACAGTGTTCTCCTCAACTAACTGACGAATAAAGTGCTCACGTATCCTGATGTGTTTTGTGCGTGAATGCTGGACGGGATTACGAGATATGTGTATCGCGCTCGTGTTATCACAAGAAATGATCATGGTGTCTTGTGAAATCCCATAATCCTCCAACATTTGCTTCATCCACAAGAGTTGTGTGCAACAACTCCTGGCGGCAATGTACTCAGCCTCCGCAGTGGACAAAGAGATGGAATTTTGCTTCTTGCTCAGCCAGGAGACAAGAGCTGACCCAAAATAGAAACACCCACCAGAAGTGCTCCTACAACCATCTACATCCCCAGCCCAATCGGCATCCGAATAGGCGGACAAACGGTCATCGGTATCAAAGGAATACAAAATACCGTATGATAGAGTCCCACTCACGTATTTAATAATACATTTTAGAGCAAATAAATGTGACTCTTTCGGGGACGCCTGATATCGCACACAGACTCCAACACTAAAGGCGATGTCGGGACGACTGGCAGTCAAGTAGAGAAGACTACCTATCATACTCCGATATAAGGTTTGCTCTACATCCTTGCCTGAAGTGTCCTTACTAAGCTTGGTAGTGGTACTCATTGGTGTACGTGCATGCTTAGCGGAGTCTAAACCAAATTTCTTCACTAGGTCTCTAGCATACTTGGATTGGGTGATGAACATCCCATCCTATAGCTGACGAACCTGGAGACCAAGGAAAAATGTAAGCTCACCAACCATGCTTATTTCAAACTCACTTTTCATCTCCTCCTCAAAGTGGTGAGCATGCTGGGAGCATGTGGATCCAAAGACTATGTCGTCCACATAGACCTGGGCAACCAAAATAGCACATTCATCTCTCCTGACGAACAACGTCATATCTACTCCCCCTCTCTTGAAGCCTCGAGCTAAGAGATAGGAAGTAAGCCTCTCGTACCAAGCACGGGGTGCTTGCTTCAAACCATACAAGGCTTTCCTCAGATAGTAGACGTGCTCAAGGTGCTGAGGGTCTTCAAACTCTTTTGGTTGTTCCATATAAACCTCCTCCTGTAGAATGCCATTCAGAAAGGCACTCTTGACATCCATCTGATACACCTTGAAGCGCAGATGACATGCGATGGCGAGCAGAAGACGGACGGACTCAAGCCTCGCAACAGGAGCAAATGTCTCCCCAAAGTCTACACCCTCTATCTGTGTGTAGCCTTGAGCGACCAACCTAGCCTTATTTCGGATTATGGTACCATTTTCATCCATTTTGTTCTTAAAAATCCACTGGGTACCTATCACATTAATCTCACTAGGTTGGGGGACAAGTTCCCAGACATCATTCTTTTTAAACTGAAGCAACTCATCCTTCATAGCAGATATCCAGTGTTCATCCTTGAGTGCTTCTTTATGGTTCTTGGGCTCGACTTTGGACGTTTAGCAAAGATGGCTAACAACGTTCTCTAGCTGAGCACGAGTCTTGACCCCTAGAGTGGGATCACCAACAATGACAGAAGGATCATGACTCTTGCGAACCCAAGCAGGTGTGTCCCCTAGCGCAGGAGTAGGGACCACAGAGTGTGAGAGAGGAACATGTAAATCACTGTCAGAACAATTCTCATCCTCACACTGAAGGTTAGGATAAATAACAGTCGAAGGTTCGTCATCTTGCACAGTGACGTTTATTGATTCCATAACCTTAGAGCTCTTCAGGTTAAAAAGACGATACGCTCTGCTATTCGATGAATATCCTAGAAATATTCCCTCGTCGCTCCGGGAGTCAAATTTTCCTAGTTGCTCTCTATCCCGTAGGATGTAGCATTTACTCCCAAAAACATGGAAATACGCCAGGTTGGGCTTCTTCCCGGTCCACAACTCATAAGGTGTCTGTAGTGTGTGTGGTCGCAAATAAACCCTATTCACCGTGTGGCATGCAGTAGACACTGCCTCTGCCCAAAATCTCCTAGAAACTTTACGACCTAGAAGCATATATCTAGACATCTCTTGGATCGTTCTATTCTTTCTCTCAACAATCCCATTTTGCTGAGGAGTTCTCACAGCAGAAAACTCATGTTTGATCCCAAGGCTATCACAGTACAAATCCACCTTTGTTTCCCTAAATTCAGTGCCGTTGTCACTACGTATTCTGTTAATAGTGACACCGTGTTGATTTTGCAGGACACGGCACTTGGTCATTAAAAATTCTACAGCATCGGATTTCTCTCTCAGAATACCTATAATGGAGTACCTGGAGAAATCATCTAGCATCACAAGGATGTACCTCTTACCACCTAGACTCTCGGTACGAGTGGGACCCATAAGATCCATGTGAATCAACTGCAGAACACGAGAGGTGGTAATGGAATGCAACTTCCAATGAGGACTACGAATTTGTTTTCCCAACTGACAGGGTCCACAAACGGTCGAAGTTGACTTTCCAAGAGATGGTAAGCCACGTACTAGATCCTTTTTAGCTAAACGATTAAGATCTCTAACGTTCACGTGACCTAGACATTAGTGCCACAGATCCATAGGAGTGATCGTGGCGCTATTGCAGACAAGTGAGGATGTGGGCTCAGTCCCATAGCAATTATCCTCGGTCGTCACCCCTTGCATCAAAAGTTTATCGGCTTGATTGTAGACTTTACACGCTTCCCGATCAAACTTTACTGCAAAGTCAGTGTCGCACATACGGCTAATGCTGAGAAGGTTTGCTTTCAAACCTTTGACGTACAAAACATTTTCTAGCTTAGGAAATCCAGGTAACTCGACAGTACCACGTCCTATAATGCTAGACTTGCTCCCATCTCCAAAGGTGACTCTGCCATCCTGATAATCCTCAAGAGTCGTAAAGAATGAGGCATCTCCTGTCATATGTCTGGAGCATCCACTATCAAAATACCACTGTGAGGTATTATGTGCTTTGAGAGCAACATGAACAACAAAAGCCTTTTTATCTTTCTTAGGTACCCAAGTAGAGATGACCTTATGTTTGACTTTGTTGTTGTTGGTTTTAGCTAGAATGTGAGAAGCATTCACTAACGGCGAAGACATCCGTCGGAATTCTTTCATCAAACTCTGAGTCGTGGCAGCTAAGAACTCAACTCACTCTCTCAGACTAGAAAATTTATCAGTATGACGTGGTGGAGCAGTAGTACGTCGTGTTCGACCCATGCTATAGCAAGATTCCCTAAGGTGGCCTTTTCTTTTGCAATAAGTACAAAAAATCACAGTCAAAGGCGGACCTTGGTTTGTTTTTCTTGGTCGAATTCTCCTTCGAGGTTTTTGACGGTGACCATAAAGAGTTGTAGTAAACTCAGGAACTGGTCCAGGTGCAATTTGGGACGTGGAGTCACCATCATAACCAATTCCTTGACGATCACCAAAACCTAAAGCGGGGCCTAGGAGCATCTTTCCCATCTTCCCATATCTGTCCTCGATTTGAACCTTGACTTCCCGTGCTTTCTCAAGATCATGTGTCAGCTGGGCAATAAGGGCTTCAAGTTTCTTCCGAGTCTCCACGGAGGAATGGAGCTGACTCGTAAAACTAGCCACTTGTTTAATCAAGTCCCCTCTCTCTTTCTCTAAAATACTCTCTCTCTCTTTAAACAGAAACTCTTTCTCGACACAAGCAGATACTTTCTCTCTAAGGGTGGTGCAGGTGTAGGAATCTCTTTCTCTCACCTTTCTTAAATCATCCTCTAATCCGGTGATCTTAAGAACTAACGCTTTGTTACGTTTTTTAGTTTTAAAAGACTCAGAATATAACTTAGCGTAGGCGCGTTGAATATCACTCTCGCTCTCACTTGAGTCATCCTCCCCCTCACTCTCATCGATCTCACTGTCGAGGTGTCCCTGTGAAGCATCATCCTCAACGTCGTGAGGAGAACTAGGAGTGCTCACTTGGCTGGCCATGAATGCTGTGAAGTTACACTCATTCGGTGACTCATCTCCTGAATCCACCGTCTCGACCTCACTGTCGTCACTAAGGGTATCATTAAGGACAACTTTCCCTTTCTCTCTATTCAGACGATTGGCACTCTCAAAGGCTCTATGACCCTTACCATCGCACTCAAAACATCTCTCACTTTATTTCAGAGGAGGTTTTTTGAAATCTTTTTCATTTTTCTTTTCAAACTTATTTTTCTCAAATTTCTTTTTATCTTTAAAATTGCCATTTTTCTTAAATTTGAGAATCCTTTTGAAATTTTTTGCAAAAAGAGCCAAATCATCTAGGTCAAAATCACACTCATAATCTGTTGTGTCAGTATCTCTCTTTCTAGACGACTCTACACTTTTTCTAACAGACCCCTCACTCCTTCTCTCTTGGGCTTTAAGTGCAATTCCCTTATCTTTAGATTTAGCAGTTTTAGGGAACATATCAATTTCATAAGTTTGCAAATCTCCTACAAGTTCTTCTAATTTTAGCGTATTTAAATTACCCATAGAATTTAGCACAGTGACTTTAGGGATAAAACGCTTAGGCAAAGAACGAAGAATCTTTTTAACAACTCTAGCATTAGGAATATGTTCACCAAGATTCAAGCTAGTATTCACAATGTCAGAAAGTCTAGCATAAAATTCATCAAAGCATTCAGATTCATCCATGGTGATAGTTTCAAATTGAGTTGTCAAATTTTGCAACTTAGACTCTTTCACAGCATTAGTTCCTTCATGGGTAAGTTGTAAAACATCCCATGCCTCTTTTGACGTGGTGCACGTCATTATGCGTTTGAACTCATCAGGTGTGACAGACCCAGAAATAGCACTAAGACCCTTAGAATTAAAAGAAGACCATTTAAATTCTTCATCAGTCCAAGAAGTGTCAGGTTTCAAGTTGGTCACATTATCAACAGTCACGGTGGGAGGAGTCCACCCTCGTTCAACCAAAATCCAGACACGTTCATCAATGGCTTTTAAAGCCGACCTCATACGGGCTTTCCAATAAGCATAATTTGTCCCGTCAAAAACAGGCATTTTATAATATGACTTCTCCATTTGAACACGTACTTTTTCAAAAATCAATTTTTTCAGAAAATTGATATCTTAAAAAAAAAATTGCGGAAAAAGGAATACGGGATAGATTAGCGTAACCCGCTCTGATACCAATTTGAGAACGTGTGTGCTCGCGTTCAAATGATCAAATTATATTTTAAACACCTTTTAACCCAAACAAACCCTAAACATGCAACTAGATGTGATTGAAACAATATGAAATCATGTAAGAGTTATTCAAACACACATAATTGAGGAAAAATCCCCCACAAGGGCAAAACCATTTATTTTCACTATAATTTGTAAGAAAATGGCTTACAATCCGATTACAATGAAAATACAAGTGACTAAGAATTACCCTCAGGTATCGGATTCTGTAGTCGGCGGCTGGAACAATCCCTGTCCAGTAGGGTTGCAATGGAGAAGAAGAACGGTCTCCTCCACAAAGGGTTGAACAGCAAAAGTGCGTTCCTAGGTTGCAAAGTGATTCACAAAGGTATGGAATTTGTGTGAATAAAAAATCTAGAGTATTGTAACTCAATAGGTAAAGACTTAGGGCTTTCTTTACTCTGGAAATCGTGAAAATAAGTCTTGGAAAAACCACTTCCCGTAGTGGGATTAAATTGGAGAACTTGAGCCCTAAAATTCGGAACATGATCTGAACACGATCTGTTTGAAATTATCCTCATTGGATCGGTCCGGTCTCTTTAGGCGGATCGGTCCGGTGACATCGGATCAGTTCTTTTTTTGAAGGCGGATCAATCCGATTGGCATCTGATCAGTTCGGCTTTTTAGCTTCATCGGTTCTCTATTGATCCGGGGTACACTGGCCTCACCTCAGCAGGCGGATCGGTCCGGTCTCTTTAGGCGGATCAGTCCGGAGGAACCGGATCGGTTCTTTTATTTGGCCCAGATCGATCCGGTCTGTTCCCTGATTCCTTTTCTGCCTTTGATATTCGGATTCCGTTGATGAGCGTATGATTCTTGAATTTTTCTCAACGGTGTAACGGCGTATGACATATAAAATGCTAATGGACAAAAATGTCCTTACACAAACGTCAAATTCAAATGATTTAATTTTTCAGTAGGGTCAAGAAGCTTATTACTCTCATCTCGATTTTAAATAAATCTATTATAATGGCAATCCATTGAGACAAAAGCAATAGAGAGAAACCAATACAACCACAAAAAAGCACAAAATAGGATCTACACAATAATTAGTGAAACAAGCTATGATACCAATTTGATAAAGTTGGGGTAAGCCGAAAAACTCTTTCAAAAATTAGGATCGCACGATAATTTTTGGTAATCCGCTTGCATACTAATTTGAGAATGCACAACTATTAGCGAGGATGGTCACTGAGAAAAAATCCATTTTTGTATCGTTATCAATTTAATTCCTCAGCATACAAAACCACTTTTAAACAAATTTATCTTAATGAATATTATCTTTTTATCCTAAACATACATCTATGTGATAAAACAAATAATGTAATCCATGCATTCAATAAAGGAAACGTTTCAGGAAAAAGCTTTTAGTCACTCTGTGAAATTTAAAAATCGCAACTTACAAATTTTATAAATGAATCTACATCATTTCAAATGAATCTCCCGCAGGTGACCATCGTCTTCCTTCAGCACTGATCCTCGCAATAATCATGAGAACATTAGTCCTCCTTTAGTCTCAACCATCGTCTTCAGCAATGATCCACTCAGATTTCACAAGTCGTCCATGTAAATACCTTCTCCACAAGGGTATGCATGGATACTAAACTATTTTTGGCTTAAATGAATTCACAACAATATTTTTGGGATGTGTGTTTTGAATCAAAAGTGTTTTAGAACACTAAACAAATAAGAACTTTTGTAAAATATATTCAGAATTCACTTTGTCAAAAGTCTTAAAAAAATATGAAGTACACAAAACAAGTATTTATAAGGCGTTCACAAATTTGAGGCAATGGGTCATTAGAACAAAAATGAGACTCATTTGAATGAGATTGGAAGCTCGTTAAAATGAAATAGTATCTCGTTCAAACGACTTTGCCATATCGTTTGCAACAGCTTCCAACAACCTTCAAACGATGCCAAACAGTATGTCCTCGTTAGATGATCGTTAGATGTAGATATCAAACAATCCTTCGAACGACTAGACATATCTTTTGAATGAGGCAGACAAACATTCAAAAATAAATTTAAAATAACAACTGCCTCGATTTTTTAAAACAAAAATTCCCTTTTGAGTTTTAATAAAGATAAACATCCCAAAAATAAACTCTATGAATTAATTTAAACACTAAATTGATTTTTACCTTTTTGGGATGTCGGGAAGTCTTAAGTGTTGATGTTTGTTTTTCATGGTGGTACGTTATGGTTTGTAACGGGATACACCAAACTAGCCTAAAATAATAGGCCTATACTATGAGAAATATCATAAATTTTTCTCTTAAAAATCTCCCCCTTCGGCTATCGCATTACAAAAACAAACAAACCTATCCAAAATCCAAATTACATAAAAAAAACTCTCTAAATTATAAAATATAGCTAACATGCTTCCTAATCCTAGAACGGAATGGCATAAGTCTCCTTGTCATCAAATATTTTCTTCTCTTATGGAAAAATTTGCCTTCATCTGGTATGTTTTGAAGTTCACTTTAAATACCTAGACACATGAGAGAAAAGCATATACCCCGTGACGTATCTAGTTTTAAGCAAACATAAAAAATACCCCTATAATTTGTTCTCCCCCTTTTTGTCTGTAATAGACAAAGGAGTAAAACATGGTCATGAAATACAAAGCATCTCGTTGAAAATAAGATATCATCACGAAAGATATAAATCAAGCATGTGTAATGATAATATCAAAACCAACTATTTTTGTACTTTTTCATTTTTTCAAAACAATACAAAATGTACAAATTATATAGTAAAAGACAATATATGGCCATTTAATAAGAAAAAATCCAATAGATTCAAGAATTTTTCAAACATGGACTAATTGTTACAAAAAAATAAAATACCATATATAATATATGCAAAATATATCAATGGATATTCGGTACACATATATAGGTATAAATGACCACAAAACATGACACAAACACATAAGCTTTACATACTAGTATAGTACCGATGTTTCTAAACATGTGGGATGGAATTAATGGGCGTGAACTAGATACAAAATAATTATAACCCAAACACTCAAATATGTTCAAGAAGTTATAATTGATAGCAACACTTTATAAAACTAAGATTTAGCCTCAAGTGTCAAGATAAAGTGAACTTTATAAAAACAATGCACATAAGCCTAGAAAATTGATGATTCTACAAATCAATAGCGTTATGATAAAATAAGCATAACTAGGATTCATTGTGAGAATCCGTTGATCTTGACCTAAATTCCCTCAAAATATAAATATGTATTATATTTTTCTTTTCTATTCTCAATTCTTCTAAAGCTATTTAAACTGAATAATCAAGCATAACCAAGTTTGCCCAATTTTGGCAATTTTTTCGCTTTTATTGCCTTTAATTTTTTATTGGGCTCTTGCTAATTGTGGCTTTCCCACAAAGGAGATTAGCACCATTCGTAGCCCTTTCTCGTTCACTCTCATATTTATAAAAAAAATGATCAAATAAATCTCACTGGCAACGATTCTTACATGCACAAATCCCCGCTGGTCACAAACATGTATATGACAAGATTGATGGGAGAACATCTCACAAAGCTCAAATATACATGTGAAGTAAAAAATCAAAAAGGTCATGCATGTGTGCGTAGATCCACACACAAAGTCGACTCCATTAAGAAAAAAACAGCTCGAAACAACTCCATGTAAATATGATTAAGAACAATTTAAGCATCTAAAATCATAACCAAATGTTCTAGACACATGGAAAGTACATAATGAATTGGATTCAAACACACCAATATGCCACAGCAAATGTGTAAAACTAAAATACACAAAAAATCAAAAATCTTTTTGTATTTTTCAAAATAAATTCTTTTTGCATTTTTTTCAATATCACTCAAATAAAAGAAAAATACAATACAAAAGATGCACATATGATAATACTAGCAAATATATCTCATGAAGCATATTACTGGAGTATGAGAAACAAAAATGTGCAAGAAATCACCCATAAGATATAACATGTGACGAGTCATGTGCAAGCATGCGAGAATCAACTACTCTAACATCTAGAGCCTTTAAACTGTATTTCCTACCCCAAATAGATGTATTTCTTGCACGTGGAGTTTTGGGAACCAATGGGGCACTAGACTTCAATATCCTAGATGATGGTCTCGCCTTTGGCAATGGAAATATTAAATCTAGATGAGATACTACCATTGCTAATAATACTACTCGAGTCTTTTAGATCATCTTTTAACTTTAAAATTTTAGACTGAAGCAAATAATTAAGCTCTTCAACTTTTAGGGACTCCTTCTTCAAATTTTCAATTACCCCTAGAAGGTTATCTCGCTCCCCCTCAATGTGAGGAAACTTCTCCCTAAGGGTCTTATCTTGTGCCTTAAAATCATTAATTATTTTATCATTATCCTCAACGGCCCATACACAAACCCTATAATTTTTTAAGTCCTCTAATTCTTTTTCTAAAAATAGGACTCTATCATCACTCTCTTTTTCAGAAAGTTCTAAATATTTAAGTCAAGGTTCAAGGCAATAAGATTCTCAATGAAGATATAATTTTTATTTTGAACCATTTGCAAAAGATCCACAATGGATTCAAAATTATTATTTTCTTATTCAAGAGTTTCAATTCTTTTTGCAAACTTAAAATTCAAAAGATTTAATATTTCAATACGGTCAAAAATCTTATTGAACTCATCTCGATTATAAATAACTTTATTATTATGGAAACCCATTGAGACAAAATCAAGGGAGAGAAAAAAAATACAGCCACCGAAATAGCACAAAACAGGATCTACACAGTAAATTAGTGCAACAAGCTCTAATACCAATTTGAGAAATTTGGTATCATCCAAAAAACTTTATTAAAAATCAGGATCGCATGATAATTTGGCATAACCTGCACTGATACCAATTTGAGAATGCATGACTATTAGTGAGGGTGGTCACTAATAAAAATTCCATTTTTGTATCTGTTGATATAAAAAATTACCCACATATGTGGACCAATTAGAAGTAAACATGTGTCCTCCTACATGCCAAAAATCATAGTCATCAAATAGTAGCTCTGTCTCGATTACCGTGAAAAATTGTCGAAATAGTCAAGTTGCTGTGCATACATCTGATGCAGTTCATGGAAAGGATCAATCCAGCGGCTAGAAGATATATTGGGTGAAATTGCAAAATCAAAGAATCCTTTGTAATGGAGTTTTGTTGAAGGATCTCCTTTTATTCATGCAATTGTGGAATTTCCTATTCCCTCTAAGTTTAAAGCTCCTATAGTTACCCCCAAATATGATGGTAAAACTAATCATGTTCTCCATATCGAACAATATCAAGCTGTAAATGATATTTTTACAGTTCCTAATGAAATGAGTTATAGGGAATTTTCAAGTACCATCACGGGTATAGCCCAAATATGATACAATAGGCTGCGTGGAGGACAAATCCCCAGCTTGAATCATCTTGCCAAGATATTCATTAGTAACTTCAACTTTGGAGCTAAGCTAATGAAAATAGTATCTCATCTTTTAAGTGTAAGGTCGTGAGTAGGGGTAAGTACAAGGGAGTATATTACACATTTTAACAATGAAAATTAAAAGTGATTGATTATGAAGAAAAAACAACCATCACTGCTCTGATGAGTGGTTTTCTTCTTGAGAAACTTTATTATACTCTTGCAAAAGATCCTCAAAACTATTGCTGAACTGATGGAAAAGGCAATAAAAATAACGAATGCCGAGGAACCAATGGCTACAAACAAGACTCTAATCACGAAGCCTGAAGATAAATCTGGTAAGAAGGAGAAAAAGGAGTAGAAGGAATCTAAGCAAAAGGAGCATAAGGAACCCAAACCCAAGCAAAGGTAGCAGGAGGATATACTCAAAAAATATGGGAACTACACTCCATTGAGTGTTAGAATCCACCATATCTTGGAATAAATCAAGCACAGTAAGGAGTAGCGATGGCCTGAGAAGTTAAGGGCGCCTCCTAACAAGAGGGAAAGGTCTAAATATTTTGAATTCAACAAAGACCATGTCTAAACAATGAATACCTGCATTGCACTGCAAAATGAGATAGAATCCCTCACCCACGAAGGAAAACTTGATAAATTTATTGATCAGCGATATAGTAGAGAAACAAGAGGAAGGCAAATTATCCATGCAAGTACAAAGATGATAAAAAGGGAAATCACGAAGATAATCATGGGGATGATCCCGACCTACCAAAGAAGCCCAATCAACTCAAACATGAGATATTTATGATTAGTTTTGGTTCATTTGATTGTCATATGATTAAAGGTGGCGATGCCGAAGGAGGTGACCATACTTTCGAAAGAAAATCTTACCTAAACGAGGCCTAAACGTGTTCTTATATCAAAAGGATCAATTTAATCGAAGAAGATTGACTGAGGAAGGTCAACAAAGATAAGTTGGTGATTGGATTCTCCAAAAATGACCTCTTTGGGGTACTTTATCCCCATGACGATCCAATAGTCATAAAATTCAGAATCCAAGATATTAATATCCCTAGAATATTAATTGATAATGGGAGCTCGATAGAGATATAATGTCTTATCCTTGCTTTCAAAGTCTGGACTTGAAGCTTAGTTAGTTAAAACCATATCATAGGCCGCTGAGAGGCTTTTCTAGTGAAACATTTTATCCTCTGGAAACAATCAAATTAGAGGTGTTGTTTGACATCTGGACAGCAAGTTTCACAGAGAAAATACGTTGCACAGAGAGTGTTACTATTCCTCAATCGAGCAAGAAGACCTAATTGAATTAAAGAAGAAGACTATAACTTATCAAGTGGAGATCACTGAGCCTAACAGTGAATCTAAGATTGAAACCTTAGATCCACGGGATGAAACAGAGTTAGTCAAAGGCCAGATTATTGAAGAGAGTGAAAGCATCATTCTGGATGATGACAAACCATAAAGGACTACACACATTGGCTTAACACCAGATGCTTCCCTCAAATAGGAGTTGACTATATTCCTGAGACAATGGAGAAATGTATTGCTTGGAGCCATAAGGATATGCCTGGGATTGATCCCAATTTCCTCTTCCATGAGCACAACATCAATAAGGATGCTAAGCCAATCAAGCAAAGACATAGAGTTTTCAGTCCTGAGAAGAATCAAGTTATCCAAGAGGAGGTAGAGAAGTTTTAAAAAAACTCGGTTTATTGAAGATGTGAAGTATCCAGAATATTTGGCCAATGTTGTTATGGTAAAAAAGAAAAATGGTAAATGAAGGAAGTGTATGGATTTTACAGATCTAAATAATGCTTTCCCAAAAGATCATTTTCCCTTGACAAGAATTGATCAGTTGGTAAATGACACATTGGGACACAAGCTTTTAAGCTTTATGGATGCTCATTATGGTTATAACCAGATAAAAATGAATCCCAAAGACGAGGAAAGTATGACATTCATCACCCCCCGCCCCCCGAGGAACTTATTACATTGTAATGCCCTTTAGTCTCAAGAATGCAGGACCAATGTATCAAAGGTTGATGAATAAGGTCTTTGAAGAGCAGATAGGAAAGAACGTGGAGATTTATGTGGATGATATGCTGATAAAAAGAAAAAAAGCTTCAGATCATATCGCCGACCTCAGTCAGACTTTAGATCATATCGTGGAAATTAAATCCTACCAAGTGCGTGTTTGGGGTACAAGAAGGAATGTTCCTCATCTAGATAGTTAATCAATGGGGAATTGAAACCAATCTAGCAAAGATAAAAGCTTTGATCGAAATGCAATCACCGACATGTAAGAAAAACATACAAAGGCTCACTAGAAGAGTGGCAGCCTTTAACATATTTATTTCTTGAGCAACAAACAAGTGTTTACCATTCTTCAAGGTGTTAACAAAAACTTTTGAATGGAGTGCAGAATGTGAAGAAGTATTCCAGGAGTTAAAGACGTACATGGGATAACCACCATTGCTCTCCTGGCCAGTTTTGGGAAAGAAATTATACTTATACTTATCTATTTCTGAGTCAGCTTTGATCTCGGCCTTAGTTAGGCAGGACAATGGAATCTAAAAGTCGGTCTACCTAACCAGCAAAGCATTCAGAGGAGTGTAATACCCTGTACTTTTATGGATATTAAATTACATAAGTGGGTGTAATTTGATAACTAGAGGAATTAATGTGAATAGTAATTTTGGAATTAATGAGGGTTAGATTACTACCGATGTGTGTTACATTTACTTTTGGGACTAAGTAAATGAGTCAGAATATTTTTATGTCATGTCGCAGTTGGGTAAAGCGACGAGAAATATTGCACATTGGAGAAAACACGTGTTGAGAAAAGTTGGGTCCGATTAGTGAATTTTAGTTAAGTGACTCAGATGGAGATTTCGAGTGCATGGTTTGTTTCGGAATGGAAGAGTTAGTTAGAATATAGTACCTGGGGCTAGAATTTGGGTTTCGGGGTCTTTTGGACTAGTGGGGACTCACAATTGAGTATACTAGTCAAAATTGGGTTTTTATAAGGGATATCCCTTATCTCTTCTCTTATAACACACGAGAGAGTGAGAGAGAAAGGAAAGAAACAAGATAAAAGAGAAAGGAAGAAGGAAAAGAGGAGAGAAAAGGGGATTTATGACCAAACTCCTAGGGATTTGACTCGAGGTCGTCGTATTTTATCCACGAGGCAAGTGTTTACTTGCTTTAATCAATTACGTGTGTGTATCTCATATTATAATTGGTAAACAATATGATTTTGGGTTGGAATCCTTTAAATAAATTTGGGAAATTTGATTTTAAGTTCACAAATTGATGTGTTGTTAACTCTTTATGAATTCTAGTGTTAAACCCATGATAATGGTGTGTGTATATATGGTTAGAAATGGGATGAAATGAGAAATGAGAGTTTAAATGGTTTTAGGGTTTAAATCCAAGAGAAATTGTTTTATCCCCTAAAATAATTGATGTGTTAGTTATAAATCAGTGATTGGATGATTATATTGTTGTTGGCTGGGATTAGAAACCAAAAATGGAGGTTGTGATAATTTTTAGTATTTTGGAGAAGAAGAAATCGCCCAAACTGTAATCTTTGGTTCGAGAGAATCGATTCACATTTGGGGTGAATCGATTCACTTAGGAATACCTGTAGGAAAGTCACAAGTCGAATGGATTTGCATTTGGAGAGAATATATTTGCACCTGAATACTTGAGTATTGATTTTGTTCGAACAAATTCAAATTTAGACCGAATCAATTCGCTTGACCGAATTGAGTCGTAGCTGGGGCAAATCGATTCGCACCATCAGGAATTGAAATTTTTTCTTCCTTAAGTATATGGGGAGTTAAATTATAAATTGGAGATTATTGTAGGGTATTCTAGATGTGAATCCTAGGATATGAGTAGGATGGAATTTAGCATATGGACTAGAGAGGACTAAGCTACTATTCGGTATGTCTATATTGACGATTATTATCATAGGTGATGCGATACCCATGGAATTAAAATAAGTTTCTTGTATTCTCATTAAATTATTACGAATCAGTATATTCCGGTTTATATAAAATCCTTAAAAGTGATTAAGGTGTGAGTTAAATATTATGTAGGAGAATAATTATAGGTTTAGTATCTTAAGTGTGTGAATACATATATACTATTACGAATGTGAACATTAGGGATTTTGGCTATATCTATGAGAGTTTGGCAATTATAGCAAGGGTATATTAAGAAGTGATATATATTACATATATTAGTGTTATTACTATATATATCTATATAATAAGGACTAGGGGTGTTAGCACTATTCCATAAAGAGATAACTTAATTAGGGGTCCTGATTTAGCCACGTCAGTCCAAACTGAGGGGCTGGGATCATTTCCCCCCTTTACACCACGCTCTCATATCACATCTCACTTTTATAACCCTAATCTTAGATATGTACCGATTCACCCTCCCTACCAACTATCCCACGCTCATCCCTCGGTCACGACTGCCCTCACCCGTTGCCGCCTCCAAACACTATCGCTGACTCGCTCAGGTAACCTTAATCTCTATTTTTCCTCGCACACGCGCACACACTCACACACATATAGTTTTCCAGATCTGACACCATTTTAAGTTATTTTTCTTAGTTTTCTTTCCAGATCTGACACTCGCACATGATTTTTTGGTTTTTAAATCACAGTTGTGAAATGTATACATTTATTTTTGTGCTTTTTTATCACTATTGCAGAGTTCAGTGTTTAGAAGTTCATTCTTTTATGGTTTCATGTATAGTTTCGTTTGCAGATCTGAGGTTAAGTTTGTTGCTTTTTGTGCATGTTACTTCTTTAATGTTTTTTTGTGCTTTACAGATTTAGGGAATGTTGTAGCACGGAATGACCATTCACCCGTTCTCACATAATTATCCATTATGTATGTATTTTAATCATCTCGCTCCCTCTATCGCTTGTTTTTTTTGTTATTGTTGAATGGGTATTTACAGTGCATTTGCAGTTGAATGCGTAGAATTGAAAAATGGTTTATTTGAACTTTTATTTGGCAGTTAAAATGTTAATTTACGGGTTTGAATCCCCACACTATCATAGTTTGAACTTTATCTCTTTAATATTTTAAAGTGCATGCAATGTTTTTTATATATCACTGATAAATTTGTCTTATTAAATTGAATATTGACTGTAATGTTGATTTGAATATGCTGTGAGGACCTCAAACTTTTAATTCTTTTGATATATGCATATCACGAATGCTATTAGGTTAATTATGATTTGTTTTTAGAGTACCAATGGATTGTGGGATGTAGAGTACCGATTTTCATTTGTGTTTATAGTATTGTAGCCTTTTGTGCATTACTCTTTTTTAAGATTAGGTAATTATTATTGATATTTTTATCGCTTTTACACCCAACGACTTGAGGCATACAAAATAGTATGCTTTTAGAAAGAAAAAAAACTTGCTAATTCCAATTTGGAGATGTTAGAAATATACTTGGTTTGTGATGTACACTACTCTCTCTTTATAGGGTACAATGTTTCCCCTTTTCTTTTTCTTTTTCCTTTTCAGTTTATATTGATTTTTGTCTAGATTTAAATGTAATCTACAATGAATGCTACTCTCCTATTGTATGTTATCAATCCATAATGTCACATGCCAATTATTTTACTCAACTTTTTTTCAAGTAATACGTTTATGGAAACAACTTTTTTATGTTGGAGGTGTATGTTGTATTGATGGTGGTTAGTGGTGTATGCCTATTGGTTTCCCTCAGTTGTAACCTATATATATTTACTATTATTGTAGGTGTATGCTTCCTATAAATGAATCAGGTTCATGTTGTGAATGAGCTATATGGTGAGTTACTTTGTCTTAAGGTAATTGGTATGATGTTTAACGATTTTTTTATAATTTCATTTGGTAGAAGCTAAAGAATGTCGAGTTTTTAGGGTCTAATAATTAGAGGGGATCTTTTATTATCTTTGTTTCTTTTATTCTCATGTTGACATGAAATGAATCATTGCATATGAATTGATGAACTTCATTATGCTTGACGTTATTCATTTAACATTCGCAAAACGAACGTGAATGGTAGATGGATCTTTTGTGTTTTGTTTTATGTGAGATGTTAATGGTATTTAAGGCATGTTACATTGTATTTTCTCCTTAAGGTACTTTTCAAATGTGTTTTGTACTTTTCATGTTTTAACTTAGTTTTTTTCATCTCCATATAAACATGCCAACGAACATGCTTTGAAATTGGAACAAAATAAGGATTAAAACAGGGGTACGTGCTTGAACAATTGGAACATAATAGGCATTACAACAAGTGTATCCATACAATAATTTGATTTTTTAATGAAATGAGACCCTTATTTTCAGGGTTCAATTTGTGAAGTGAATGCTAAATTGACTTTTAAACCTGGAATTAATACTTTCTTTCTTATTTATTTGTTTCTATATTTAATTGATTTGAAGGAAAAATTTTCAGTTACTTTTTTTTTGCATTCTGAAATTAGTATATGAACTAGAATAGATCTTCACTTGGACAAATTGGTAGATTGCATAGGTTTGTTTGTAAAAGTGAAGAAAAGAAGCAATGGTGGATCCTTCGTCAATATGTAATTAACTATAACAAGAGATATGATTAGAGAGTGTTATTATTTATGTTCTTCTAAATTTTTCTTTATAGTATTGATAATCGAGATGAACGTGTCACGATTATTATAAAAATTTGGGGTTTCCATTAATCTGACTTCTCCAACAGGGGACTAGAGGATGAAGAAACATAATTTTACTCTAGCAACAGGTGTTGAGATTGTTTAGAGTGGTTGAGATTATAAAAGGTATATTAATTACTCGGTGATTAATTATTGTTTCTAACTTTTATATAGATTACTAATTATTCGATTGGTTTGAAGAATATTAAGTTGTAAGATATTTTAGTGTTACTCCCATCGTATATGCATTTTATAACAACTAATTATCAGAATGTTTACACAAACATTATTCAGTGTCCTATTAGTTTAGAATCCTCCTTGGTTTCATTATTGTATTTCACAGCAATTTGGATTTTATTTGTTTATTCATTTAATATATTAATTATAGAAACTATGAATTTTATTCCACTTAAAACCCATATTATGTGAACAGATTGGGGGTTTCACTTCTGTGAACTTCATAGGGTAGTCTTTTAGTTCAAAATGTCTGCTTCATTTTTGTGAACATCATAGGGTAATATTTTACTTCAAGAGGAGAAGGATATAAGACAATACGATCGAATAGTCAATCTAAGATAGGATATCAGTGGAGGGGGTTACAACTACATTATTTGATATTATCACTGATGGGGAAATTTAATGTGTCTATGATCAATCTAAATCTCTATCTACTTTGATTGATGAAGTGGGAGATTTCAAAATTATGTTTCAAAGTCTCAAAAGCAAAAAAGAAAGTAGAATGACTCAAAAACAAAAATCTTTCTCGTGAATAAATTTATTTCCTAGAGAAAATTGAGAACCTTGGCTAAAATTGATGACCTGTCACTAATATTTATGAATCCAACAATGAAATATTTGATATTTAACTTTTATGTGTTCGGAGATTTCAATGATTATTTACCTATTTTTTTTCAAGAACATTAACTCCTTAAGAACGAAATCTCAAGTACAACCCAAAAATTGTTTGCTGTCAGGTACTATTATGGTTTCAATGTAAGGACTTTTCTTAGTAAATATTTTAAATACTGAGAATATTGAGGGATCTTAGTAGGTACTTCGTTCTTTAAATATTGCTCACTCTACATCGTATTCAAAATTACGATTTAAGGTTTATGACTTTTGATTTGGGTTTGTTGTGAACGTCTATTTTTTAATTTGTGGATTTGTATAATTAATATAAAGACACATGTACCCATTATTTTGAAGTTAGTGTTTAATATATTGGGGTTGATTTTAGAGTTTTTTATTCTTATTTACAACGTTTATTATTCTCTTTTACACCTTATGGTGATTAAAGAACCTTTATGTTCCATAGAATCTAGATTGGAGTAGTCTTTAGTCTTAAACTTTTTATTATCGTAAGTGTTGTTTAGGGATCTGTTTACTTGGTTGACTGTTATGTACCAGTTTTCTAATCTATGTCATCAGTTAGGATTGTCAAATTATTTTCTTTCTAGGATAGATATTTGTGATTTTTCTTTCGAGTGTAGAGACATACTTCAATTTGTGGTTACTTAGTTATGACGTATGTTGATACCAAATTTAATCTGCTGACGTCGATCAATCAAACAAAGACACGTAGCTATCTACATGGCAACAACAAGCACTTCCGAGATAATCACACGCTCCGAGGAACCATGTTACTCCGAGGAAATCATACACTCTAAGGAGAAGACCTCATCGAGGAACTTATACGCTCCGAGGAACAGACCTCTCCGAGGAACTCTTGAATACCAGAAAGCTTAGGCGGTACGAGTTACTCAGGCGGTCCGAGCTGCATCTCGAACAGAGAATTAATAGCTGAATAACCAACAATTCAACTAGTTCACTAAATGCTTATCATTTAGACGCACACGCGTAAAGGGCATTAAATATGTTACCCTTTCATATGTATATCATTTAATGTATCACCCTTTCAGATGACAGCCTCAAGGCTATAAATACGTTGTACAATCCCCATTGCAAAGGGGTCTGATTCTGAATCCAAACTTTGGGATCCAGAACGCAAATTCTTGTAATCGAAAATTTCCAAACATTCAGCAATAAAACAACAGTGGACGTAGGCCATTCATATAAGGCTGAACCAGTTTAAAAATCTTTTGTATCATTTATTTATCTGTGATTGGATTATTAGAGTGATCTAATTTTTCACATCAATAGATTAGCGCCGTCTGTGGGAAACGACTGGTAATATCGTTTTCTCACCAATAACAATCCAATACCAATGGCTGATATACCCGAATCCAGTAATCGAAACACTGGAACCCCTCCAAATCCATCTGCTCCACCAATTATTCCAGATCTGGCTGGAATGATGGAGAATTTGGCTCAGGGCCAGACCGTCATGCAGGAAACGATGAGACAACTCATCCAAACACTCCATTGTGGTATGCCAGCCCGCCCCAGATCACGAAGCATTCAAAGAAATATCAGTGCGCCTTTAGTGCGTATTAGGCGTACTAATTCATATCGCAATGAGGAATCTGAAGATTTTTCTTATCAACCTGGACGAACTTCGTCAGTGCGAGCCACAGAAACTGAACAACATGTCACCCTCTCCCCAGAAAGGGCCAGTGCATTGGAAAGGTTAAGCAGGGCCTCTCCTTTCGATCGATTAGGCCCTAGGAGGAACAAAAGTCCTCTTAATGCAGCGTCGAGGATCTTTCGATGACCATCAGATTTAAGTGAAGGATCTGCCCAGTCGCGACCAATTGCTCGTCAAGATGGATCCGCTGACCGATCAGCTTCTCGTCAAGATAAATCCCAGGGAGCCACTTCAACGCGATCAGTTGCTCGAACCAATAGGCCCGAGGAAGGGAATGATGCATGGAAAGGATCTATTCAAAGGCTGGAGGATAGATTAGGGGAAATGGCTAAGGCTAAGAACCCTCTACAACGAACCTTTGTTTGAGGAACACCTTTTGTTCAGGACATTGTTGATTTTCCAACACCATCAAAGTTCAAAGCACCTGTTGTGACTCCCAAGTATGATGGGAAGACTGACCCTGTCCTTCGTATAGAACAATATCAAGCTACTGCCGACATCTATGATGTCCCAGACGAGATGAGATCCAGGGCATTCTCGGGAACTCTTACCGGATCTGCTCATATATGGTATAATAATCTTCCTCGGGGTAAGATTTCAACTTTTCTTCAACTGGTCGAGTTATTCATTGGGAATTTCTGCTTCGGAGCAAAGCCAGTTAAACGAGTAGCACATTTGTTAAGTGTTAGACAAAAAGCTGGTGAGAGTATTAGAGACTATATAACTCGTTTTAATAACGAGAAGCTCGAAGTCATTGATTATGAGGAGAAGACAGCGATTACTTCTTTGATGAGTGGACTGCTGCCAAACAAGTTGTACTACACTTTGGCCAAAGACCCACCTCGAACCATGTCGGACCTGATGGGAAAAGCATCCAAGATTATGAACGCCGAGGAGGCTATGTCTGCGAAGAAGAATATGGACTCCAAAGAAACCAAGGGGGAAGGTGATTGTAACAACCCAGGTTTTCAAGCGACTATTTTATACTATTTTGCCTAATGGGCTAATTTTATAAAATAGGGAATGTTGGAGTAAATATTATTTCCCGTGAGACTTAGGGATAATATTTACTATGTTCTGACTATTTACCGTTATGAGAAGGTAAATAGTGTTATATTGTGTATTTTTCGTCGTTATATGTAAAACGACGGTTATGACCTATATTTAAATCGGGTATAATTAATGAATTAAAAATGGAATTGGAACGTAAAAATAGTTCACACTTTCCCGAATGCCAAAATAGAGGGTGCGGTAGTTTTCAGAATAGTCGAGATAGTCGAAATAAGTGCCCAGTTGTAATTTTTGAGATTTAGGCATTTAAGGGGGTTATGACTCAATTAAGTGGTTACGAGTCATTTTAGTGGTGTATTAGAAATTAGGAGTGGGGGTTTATATTTTGACCCTTATAAATCCCCCACCCCCTTTCTTTTTCTTCATTTTGAGTGAGAGAAGCCAAAGGAGAGAGAGAGAGAGAAGAGAAAGTAGAGAGAAAGAGAGAGATGGAAGAGTTGGGCCAAAATCCGTCGCTACCAGAGGTGTTCAGAGACTACGAACCTCGAGGTAAGTTTCTTACTTGCTAGATATTGATTTAATGTGATAAATTGCATGTCTAGTTAAGTTTTGGGAGGTTTAAACCATAAATGGGTATTTGTTGATTTTGATGATTAAACCCTTAAATCTTAGTTTTAATTTGATTTGAGGATATATTATTGGTTGTAAATGGTGTAGGAATGATTTGGTAGAATTAGATGTTGTTGATGTTGGGTAAAAGCAAAGAATGGAGGTTTTGGGATTTTAGGGTTTATGTAACCCGTCGCCCAAACTGGGCAAAATCCCAGGACCGAATCTATTCGGCCCTATGGGCGAATCGATTCGGATAAGGAGAGTGATACAGGTCTTGCAGGCCGAATCGATTCGGATTTAAAGAGAATCGATTCGGCAATTGCAGAAGGTCAGTTTTTGCTCACCGAATCGATTCTTATTTTGATTTTTAGTCCTTTTTGTTTTAGGTCCAAGGTTAGGAACCTTCCTTTGGGAAGTAATTAATAGTTCTAGAGGGTGGTTTTGGATAAACTAATGCCCTAGGATTTAATGGGATATTTAGGCTTACCCGAGGGATAAGTTGCGTAGGTTGATTCCAAATGATTTAGGAAATTAACCTAGAGATGAAATGGGAAGTTAAAATATTATGTTGGGCTTTTGGGAGACACTCCATTATGGAGACTCACTTTGAGGGTTTATGAATTATATAAACTATTCGAGGCTATTTTGAGGTTAATGGCACTTTGGGGTCTTAGGTCATTAATAAAATATGACTTAATAAGAAAATAATGCACCTTCTAAAGCTTGGTGCTTAATGGCTAAATGGATGATTTTTGGAAATGTAAAATATGAGTTTTCAAAAATGGAAAAAGTAATGTTTTTCATAAATGATAATTTATGGATACACACCTCTCTAAATCGCTATCATAAGGGAAGTCGCGCGCGTTGTGGTGAAGCCCCCTGGCTAATGATGCAGGGTGGATATAGTCCCTAGGCCATGTGAGCGTTTGTTTATATTTTTCTGCGCTGGTTAGGAGATTCCGGGTGTGGTCTTGACTATCCCGAAGGCACATGGTCGCTTCCCGACGTTTCGATAGGATCCCAGGTTGTCTTGGAGGCCCTGGAAGATGATAGCCATTTAGGGGCGCGCACAGTGGGGAAACCCGGACGGGCGGTCTTAGAATCGTTGTATATATATATGAATATAACTATTCTAAACCAAGTTGGACTTGATGTTTGATGGGTGCCATAAAGAGCACAGTAAAATGCCATATAGAGCATGATGAAAGTGCCATAAAGAGCACGATGTAAGGCCATAAAGAACCTATGATGATGATTATATTCCTGATAAGGAAGATATTTTTTACAAAGTGAACAATTGAGATAAATGCCTCTAGAGCATAAAAAGTATGATTATATTTCCTGATAAGGAACAAATTCATGAAATGAATTAGTGTATGATGAAATTAATTTGGTAAACACTTCATAAAGTGTTGTACCATTTAATTGTATATTCCTAAAAAATAGAATTAGGAATTGTACCGTTAGATGATGGATGGGTTTATGCTTTATTTGTCGATTAGCTGTAGTTTTGACCTCCCACACTTATTCACAGACATTTATTTATTTCTTATTTTTCGTGCTTAGGGTCTAATGGATCTCGACGATCAACCTTGCCTAAGTAGTAGTGTATCGGGGGGGTTCCTTGTTTGGATTTCGCTTTGCGAGACACCCCACGCACGAATAGGGCATAGTGTTGAGAATGGGGAAAAGTTAGCCCTTAGTACTTAGGGTTAACTAGAACATCTCACGATATTGCGTTAGGTTGACGCTAGATTGAGAGGTGAGGAATATTATTGTTATCTGCGAGAGAATTACGCACTTACCTGCCATGCATTTTAGTCACATGGTAATCATATCAAACCCGGCCCTGACCGATTTCTATATTTCCTTGTTTCTGCATATTCTTTGCCGTTACAGGTGCTCTTCCGCATGGACACCCATGTCTACATTTCCATTTCCAGTTGTCATGGAGCTACGGCATATTGCGGATGTTGTAGGATACTTGTTGTAGACGCTTCCCTCTATTGTACTCTAGTTATGTTCAGTATATTTATTCGGGCGTGTTTGCCCAAGGTTTAGCACTCATTCATTATATTGTAAATATTGAATTGTAATACTTAATATATTGTTGTATTGTTCTGTGCACCGACAGCTTATTCGGTGATTATTTATTGTGTTGTCATACTTTATTCATCGATTTTTGATACCCACCGTTTTTACAAATGGGATTGTCTAAGTGTTTCTATTTTACTTTTAAAATTTTTTGTATATGACAATCCGTTTTCTAAAATGATTGGTGGTTATCTCATACTATTATTTTAATCGAAAGTGATGCTAAGAATGGACCATCTATGATTCCTGTAATTATTGGAGTATTGGGCTGGCCACCTATTATTTTAGTAGGCGGGTTGTCACAGATGGTATCAGAGCATTAGGTTCTAGAGTCCTTAGGAATCTGTGCGGATGTTTTACGTCTTCTGCCTTTCTCTCTATTTGATGTAGAGCCTTAGGAATAAGGTCGTTGAATTCTCTTGTGAGATTTCGTTCTCCTGCTATGGAATGAGAACCCCGAAGATCTTCTGCGCGATCGTGTGAGGCTTGTAAGCCGTTAGATGAAGGGCGCTGAGGAAGGCTGTTGCGAAGGCGTCATAGGATGGGATTACTATAAGCTGTAGGCTGTGGTCGGGAATAAGGACCGATTTGGAGGTCTCTCCCTTTGCAGCATTATTTTATATTGCCGCCGTGACTACTAAGCACATTGAAAATAGTTTTCCCAAGTACCGTTGTCGGTAGAGAGTGGTACTATGCTTGGGACTCCGAGCAATGTCAATTCGGAGTTGAGAGGTTCTTATTAGGACCACATGTTGAAAGTTTGGTTGGATCGGGGAAGTGTAACCTCGTTCGGTGAGAGCGTAAGACCCGAGAGTTTGGCCTAGAGTTGGGTATAGGAGTGCTCAGGTGTGAGGCTTTTAGGAAAACCTTTCACCCTTAGGAGTAAGGTTGAAGTGGCGGTTATGATAGTCGCCTCTTTATGGTGGGATAGAATGTTTTTGCCCATAGAGAGAGCCTCTCAGTGGAAATGCTAGGCTCGTAAGTAAGTGTTGGAAACACTTTTGGAGAAATAGTGTTCATGAGACCCCAATGGTGGACATCCACTCGGGGAAGGCTCGTGGAGCTAAGGTTGGGGAAGCTGGTAGAATGTTCTACTTGCTGAAGAAGTCAAGGGAAGTATGCGTTTTGATCTTGTCGATTGAAGATAACCGGCAAGGATAGGACTCCTAGTTGAGTCATTGGTGGAAGTAGTTTGGTTCGGGTAAGACTACAATGTCGTGTCTTAGAACTATCGGTAGCAGCTAAGGAGGTTGGCTAGTATGTTGGTGGGACTTTCTAACTAGGGTGCGAGTAGTGCATTCCTTAGGTAAGATGGGAGTAGTTTGGTGTCAGCCCTAGATTCGGGTGCATATATCGAGCTTCTGATGGTATCGGTACATATTTTATATATAGTAAGTATATCTATGTGACTTCCATGATAGGGGAGTTCTGTATCTTCCTTCACACTCGTTATGGGGCGAGTGGTGATATATGTGGTACGTGCTACTTGTATTATATATTATACGAGTAGAGATATTCTTAGATTGGTTGGGGTGATAGCAAGCGAATATATCACGAGGCTATCCTAGTTCTAGTTCTAGGATGAGGACTAGTTGTTCTATAATATCCCTCCTGGATATGGGTTGAGACTTTATAGAGGTGGTTTACGGTGTGTAGATAGTTTCCTTTATTTTATTTTTATTTTATTCTTTTTGCTTGCTTGTTTGCTTTGCTTGTGTATGCTATTGCCTTATCTCCATGACTGGCTAGTTAAGGTGACTGTGTGGAGGGGTTCCTTGTTTGGATTTCGCTTTGGCGAGACGCTTCACGCATGAACCTTAACGACGTTGGAAGTGGAGAGATGTGCATTTTCTTTTCTGTTCTTTTCTCCTTTTTATTTTCTGTTGGTTAAGTGCTGGGTTGGAAGGTTTAGCCAAGAATCACGTATATGAGTGATTAAGGGCTAAGTTCATGTGCGATATATGAGCACTATGATAGTTTTCCTCTGACTAACGTGGGGGAAGACTAAGATTATGGATGTCCGATAGGGACTTATGGTTGTGTTTTATGAGAAGGCCATTTGTTTAGAGATATGTGTGTCTCTTGGGGTAGAGTATTGGTGGCATCTTACTGAAAGTAAATGCCTCAGTCGATAGTTATGGTGGGACGTAGACGTTTACATGTAGTAGTAGAGTTTCGAATTAGGATTCCGTCGATCTCGATCATGTGTCTTCGACCGTTACTTCTCGACGACTGACAATGCGAGGTAGTAGTGTAACGGGAGGGTTCCTTGTTTGGATTTCTCTTCGGCGAGACGTCCCGCGCATGAAACTGAGCTAATGTCGAAAGTCGGGAAAGGTCTTGGACACTGGGGATATTTAGTATTATACTTATACGAGTAGGTTAGGATAGATAGATTGATCTTAGGATTCTTAGGACGCTAGGCCCTTAGGGCATGCGGCGTTAGTTTAGGAAGATGGTTAGGAGTTGACCACATTAAGTTATGGGTTAACTCTAAGTAGAATTTGGTCCCTAGACGAGAATTATGGGATTTCGAGCTCGTTAGAGTGTTAGGCCACTAGTGGTGGGGCCTCTCGTAGTTAGAGGGTTACATGGGTAACCTACCTTTGGAGGAGTTGGAGTATAAGTCGACTTTTCTCCTGCACTCGTGTTGTTATGATCGAGAGTGGATTTAACAAATGAGTCTTTGCCAGGAACGGGATGTGCTAATATGGGAACATGGACCTACTATTCGTATGTCCCACATTTTTACTACGCGTCATCCCATGCTTGATTTAAAGTTCATGGCGGTAGTATTTGCCTTAAAGACTTAGAGGCATTTCTCCTGGGCAGGAGTTTGGAGTGTTTTCACGAATAACAAGTTTGTGTATGTGAAGGAATAGCGATAGGATGCTTCCTTTTGCTAAGGCAATGCGAACGGGAGTAGTATAGGCGCCGAGTAGAGACCATCTTAGAGTTTATTCGTGGCATGGAATGCCAAGTAGAGTGAGCTTCACCGAGACGAGACATTGGTGTCAAGGTATAGGTAAAGTCTCCAGGAAGAATGGGAACCGTTGGGATATGGGGTATATCCTACCACCCGTAAGTGGAAGGGTGGATTTGATTTAAGGTAAGATCGGAGTAGGAATTCTAGGGATCGAATTTCCTTGCAATGGTTCGGATCGTCTTCGATAAAAGTTAGGCCGTGCATAGCCTACTGTAGATGGCAATATGCCTTGTCTACTCGTTGGAATGGAAACAGCAAATAGTATATTCCTGGGACTGGGAGTGGTCCGGGAACCTTCCTTTAGATTGGGCTCAGTGAGCAAGTAGACCTCTGAGTGGTACACCAATGCGAATAGAAGTTAGTAGTGTTGGGGTTAGCGATTGTAAGTTAGTGTAGTTATTCCCTGGTAGAGGTATAACGTGTTTCGGAAAGTAAGGCAATTAGTGCCGAGCTTGTGTGGGTATCTCCTCCCGTAGTAGAAGGGTAGGATCTATAGTTTCTGAGATCGATAGCGATGACCTTAGTCTGAGTCCAATGGGGACATTTCTATTCGGGGGTTTGCTAGTATGATAGCACGTTTTTTATTATAGTATACCCTTTTTATGGTTATGGGTTACGCCTGAATTTTGAGGGCAAAATTCCCCTTTAAAGGGGGGAGTATGTAACAACCCAGGTTTTCAAGCGACTATTTTATACTATTTTTCCTAATGGGCTAATTTTATAAAATAGGGAATGTTGGAGTAAATATTATTTCCCGTGAGACTTAGGGATAATATTTACTATGTTCTGACTATTTACCGTTATGAGAAGGTAAATAGTGTTATATTGTGTATTTTGCGTCGTTATATGTAAAACGACGGTTATGACCTATATTTAAATCAGGTATAATTAATGAATTAAAAATGGAATTGGAACGTAAAAATAGTTCACACTTTCCCGAATGCCAAAATAGGGGGTGCGGTAGTTTTTAGAATAGTCGAGATAGTCGAAATAAGTGCCCAGTTGTAATTTTTGAGATTTAGGCATTTAAGGGGGTTATGACTCAATTAAGTGGTTACGAGTCATTTTAGTGGTGTATTAGAAATTAGGAGTGGGGGTTTATATATTGACCCTTATAAATCCCCCACCCCCTTTCTTTTTCTTCATTTTGAGTGAGAGAAGCCAAAGGAGAGAGAGAGAGAGAGAAGAGAAAGTAGAGAGAAAGAGAGAGATGGAAGAGTTGGGCCAAAATCCGTCGCTACCGGAGGTGTTCAGAGACTACGAACCTCGAGGCAAGTTTCTTACTTTCTAGATATTGATTTAATGTGATAAATTGCATGTGTAGTTAAGTTTTGGGAGGTTTAAACCATAAATGGGTATTTGTTGATTTTGATGATTAAACCCTTAAATCTTAGTTTTAATTTGATTTGAGGATATATTATTGGTTGTAAATGGTGTAGGAATGATTTGGTAGAATTAGATGTTGTTGATGTTGGGTAAAAGCAAAGAATGGAGGTTTTGGGATTTTAGGGTTTATGTAACCCATCGCCCAAACTGGGCAAAATCCCAGGACCGAATCGATTCGGCCCTATGGGCGAATCGATTCGGATAAGGAGAGGGATACAGGTCTTGCAGACCGAATCGATTCGGATTTAAAGCGAATCGATTCGGCAATTGCAGAAGGTCAGTTTTTGCTCACCGAATCGATTCGGCTGTCTAGCGAATCGATTCGCAAGGGCGAATCGATTCGGCCCAAGGGGCGAATCGATTCGGTTCCCCTGTTTTTGTGAGATTTTCTTATTTTGATTTTTAGTCCTTTTTGTTTTAGGTCCAAGGTTAGGAACCTTCCTTTGGGAAGTAATTAAGAGTTCTAGAGGGTGGTTTTGGATAAACTAATGCCCTAGGATTTAATGGGATATTTAGGCTTACCCGAGGGATAAGTTGCGTAGGTTGATTCCAAATGATTTAGGAAATTAACCTAGAGATGAAATGGGAAGTTAAAATATTATGTTGGGCTTTTGGGAGACACTCCATTATGGAGACTCACTTTGAGGGTTTATGAATTATATAAACTATTCGAGGCTATTTTGAGGTTAATGGCACTTTGAGGTCTTAGGTCATTAATAAAATATGACTTAATAAGAAAATAATGCACCTTCTAAAGCTTCGTGCTTAATGGCTAAATGGATGATTTTTGGAAATGTAAAATATGAGTTTTCAAAAATGGAAAAAGTAATGTTTTTCATAAATGATAATTTATGGATACACACCTCTCTAAATCGCTATCATAAGGGAAGTCGCGCGCGTTGTGGTGAAGCCCCCTGGCTAATGATGCAGGGTGGATATAGTCCCTAGGCCATGTGAGCGTTTGTTTATATTTTTCTGCGCTGGTTAGGAGATTAAGGGTGTGGTCTTGACTATCCCGCATGCACATGGTCGCTTCCCGACGTTTCGATAGGATCCCAGGTTGTCTTGGAGGCCCTGGAAGATGATAGCCATTTAGGGGCGCGCACAGTGGGGAAACCCGGACGGGCGGTCTTAGAATCGTTGTATATATATATGAATATAACTATTCTAAATCAAGTTGGACCTGATGTTTGATGGGTTCCATAAAAAGCACAGTAAAATGCCATATAGAGCATGATGAAAGTGCCATAAAGAGCACGATGTAAGGCCATAAAGAGCCTATGATGATGATTATATTCCTGATAAGGAAGATATTTTTTACAAAGTGAACAATTGAGATAAATGCCTCTAGAGCATAAAAAGTATGATTATATTTCCTGATAAGGAACAAATTCATGAAATGAATTAGTGTATGATGAAATTAATTTGGTAAACACTTGATAAAGTGTTGTACCATTTAATTGTATATTCCTAAAAAATAGAATTAGGAATTGTGCCGTTAGATGATGGATGGGTTTATGTTTTATTTGTCGATTAGCTGTAGTTGTGACCTCCCACACTTATTCACACACATTTATTTATTTCTTATTTTTCGTGCTTAGGGTCTAATGGATCTCGACGATCAACCTTGCCTAAGTAGTAGTGTATCGGGGGGGTTCCTTGTTTGGATTTCGCTTTGCGAGACACCCCACGCACGAATAGGGCATAGTGTTGAGAATGGGGAAAAGTTAGCCCTTAGTACTTAGGTTTAACTAGAACATCTCACGATATTGCGTTAGGTTGCCGCTAGATTGAGAGGTGAGGAATATTATTGTTATCTGCGAGAGAATTACGCACTTACCTGCCATGCATTTTAGTCACATGGTAATCATATCAAACCCGGCCCTGACCGGTTTCTATATTTCCTTGTTTCTGCATATTCTTTGCCGTTACAGGTGCTCTTCCGCATGGACACCCGTGTCTACATTTCCATTTCTAGTTGTCATGGAGCTACGGCATATTGCGAATGTTGTAGGATACTTGTTGTAGACGCTTCCCTCTATTGTACTCTAGTTATGTTCAGTATATTTATTCGGGCGTGTTTGCCCAAGGTTTAGCACTCATTCATTATATTGTAAATATTGAATTGTAATACTTAATATATTGTTGTATTGGTCTGCGCACTGACAGCTTATTCGGTGATTATTTATTGTGTTGTCATACTTTATTCATCGATTTTTGATACCCACCGTTTTTACAAATGGGATTGTCTAAGTGTTTCTATTTTACTTTTAAAATTTTTTGTATATGACAATCCGTTTTCTAAAATGATTGGTGGTTATCTCATACTATTATTTTAATCGACCGTGATGCTAAGAATGGACCATCTATGATTCCTGTAATTATTGGAGTATTGGGCTGGCCACCTATTATTTTAGTAGGCGGGTTGTCACAGTGATAAAGCTAGGAAGAAAGAGCATAAGAACAATGGTGGTGACAAACATTCCAAAAGTAGGTCGTCATGGGAGGTCTTGAAGAAATTTGATAATTACACGCCTTTGAAGGCAAATATCAACTACGTCCTGGAAGAAATTAAGAACAGCGAGGAGTTAAACTGGCCAAAGAAAATAAAGTCAGACCTTGACACGAGGAATAGGGAGAAATATTGCGAGTTCCATAAGGATCATGGCCATATGACGAAAAATTGCATATCTCTTCAGAACGAGATTGAAACACTCATCCGACGAGGAAAGCTAGCAAAGTATGTTGATCGGGGAGGCAAAAGAATAAACAACGACCGAACTAGAGAGAGGTCTAGATATCCTCGTCGAGCAGAGGAGAAAAAGAAGAGAAACCATGAAGATGATCCAGATGATGACTCTGATCTTCCCAAGAAACCAAGGCAGCCAGAACGAGAGGTATTTTCAATACGCTTTGGGTCATTTGATTGTAATGTCATTACAGGAGGAGATGCAGGAGGAGGAGACCTTACTGCAAAAAGAAAAGCTTACCTCTGAGAGGCTCAAGCTTGCTCATACATTCAGCGAATAAATTTAGCTGAGGAAGATCGCCCCAGAAAGGTGAACAAAGAAAAATTATTCATTGGGTTTTCGAAGAATGATCTTGCAGGAGTTTTATATCCTCATGACGATCCATTAGTGATCAAAATGAGAATGAAGGAGGTAATGATTTCAAGAGTGCTGGTCGATAATGGTAGCTCGGCCAACATCATATTCTACTCGTGTTTTGATAGTTTAAATTTAAAGCTATCTCAACTGGAGCCTTACCACAGACCCCTCATCGGTTTTGCTGGCGAGAAAGTGTTTCCACTTGGGACGATCAAGTTGGATATATTCATTGGTACGTGGCCTGCTTGTCGGACAGAACGAATACGATTCTTCGTGATGGATAAGAATGTCCAGTCATCGTACAATATCATCATGGGAAGAGTAGGATTGAAGAAGTTCGAGGATGTGCCATCTACAGTGCATCAGTGCCTAAAATTTCCAACAAACTTTGGAGTAGGAATTGTGAAAGGTGATCGAAAAGTAGCTCGGGAGTGCTATTATTCATCCGCCGAGCAAGATGAATTAGAGGAATCAAAGAAAAAGACTACTACTTATCAAGTGGATGAAGGTGCAGAAATCGAAACTTTGGATCCTCGAGATGAGTCGCAACTCGTGAAAGGTCGAGTGGTGGAAGCTACTGAAAATATCATTCTGGACGACGAACACCCTGAACGAACTACTCAAATAGGTTCATCATTGGAAGCCTCACTTAAACAAGAATTGATAACTTTCCTTAGAAGCAGAAAACAAACTTTTTCCTGGAGTCATAAAGATATGCCTGGGATTGACCCAAACTTCTTATGTCACGAGCTCAATGTGAATAAGGAGATCAAGCCTATGAAGCAGAGAAGAAGAGTATTCAGTCCCGATAAGAATCAAGCTATACAAGAGGAAGTCGAGAAGCTACAGAAAGCTTGTTTCATTGAAGATGTAAAATATACAGATTGGTTAGCTAATGTGGTGATGGTAAAGAAGAAAAACAACAAGTGGAGGATGTGTGTAGACTTCACCGACCTCAACGAAGCATGTCCAAAAGATCACTTTCCATTGCCCCGAATTGATCAACTGGTGGATGCTACCTCGGGACACGAGTTGCTGAGCTTCATGGATGCTTATTCTGGTTATAATCAGATCAAAATGAAACCTACAGACAGGGAGAGTACTTCTTTCATTACCCCTCGGGGAACTTATTGTTATAATGTTATGACTTTTTTTTTAAAAAATGCAGGTGCGACATATCAGAGGCTGATGAACATGGTCTTTGATGAACAAATCAGTGACAACATGGAAGTCTATGTTGACGATATGCTGACAAAAAGCAAGAAAGTTGCCGATCATCTAGTTGACTTAAGCCAGACTTTTGATCAACTAGATAAATATCAAATGAAGCTGAACCCGACGAAGTGAATCTTTGGAGTACGAGAAGGCATGTTTCTCGGGTACATTGTCAATCAGCGAGGCATTGAAGCAAATCTTGAAAAGATCAAAGCTCTATTAGGGCTGCGATCTCCAACAATCAAGAAGGAAGTACAGAGTCTCACAGGACGAGTAGCATCACTCAATAGATTTGTATCACGAGCAACTGATAGATGTCTCCCATTCTTCAAAACACTCAGAAAAACTTTTGAGGGGAATGATGAATGTGAGAAGGCTTTTCAAGACTTGAAGAAATATTTGGGAGCACCCCCACTATTGTCCAGGCCGGTGATGGGAGAGAAATTATATTTGTACCTTGCAGTATCCGAGAATGCAGTTAGCTCGGCGTTGATCAGAGTGGAGAATGGAGAACAAAAGACAATTTACTACATAAGTAAGGCCTTCCGAGGAGCAGAGATCAGATATCCGAGACTGGAGAAATTGGCACTGGCGCTGATTGAGGCGAGTATGAGAATGAGGCCATACATCCAGGCTCATACTATAGTAGTATACACCGATGTGCCATTAAGACAAGCCCTTCATAAGCCAGAGAAATCAAGGAGATTGATGTATTGGGCAATAGAGCTCGGTGAATATGATATAATTTATGAACCCAGATCATCACTAAAAGGGCAGGCTGTAGAAGATTTCATAGCGGAGTTCACCTATCCTGATACCCCCTAGGAGCAAAAGTTGCTCGCTGATCAACCTGTGGATGTTACAGGATCAACAAACACTGGATCAAACCAACTCCGGCTGGTAAAAGGGCAAGTGGATGTTACAAGGTCATTAAATTCAAGCTCAGACCAACTCTGGTTGGTAAAAGGGCAAGAAGAAATGATCGACGAGGAGCGAGAAAATTTTGGGGAAGATGAAAAAAAGCAGCAAGTATTTCACCGAGGAACTGTGACTGATTCGACATTTGAAGACGAGTTACCTATATGGAGGCTATATGTAGATGGCTCATCTTGCACTGCAGGATGTGGCGCGGGGATAGTTCTAAGCACTCCAGACGAGGTCAACATGGAATACGCTTTGCGTTTCCAATTCAAAGCTTCCAACAATGAGGCTTAATATGAGGCCATGATTGCAGGGTTAAATTTGGCAAAAGTTATGGAGGCGCAGCAAGTTATGATCTTCAGTGACTCTCAACTGATTGTAAACCAGATGATGGGAGTATATGCAGTTAGAGGTGAGTTAATGATCAGATATCATGCAAAGGCAAAGGAGCTAGTGTCAGAATTTGCTGCTATTCAGCAGGTCAGAATACCAAGAATGGAGAATGCGAGAGCAGACGCCCTGGCTCGACTAGCATCAGCTACTTGCACCGAGCTACGATGAATAATACCAATTGAAGTGTTAGATGATCGGAGTATAGATGAAGATCTGAAGATGAACTTTATCACCCTTGATTTAGTACCATCTTGGATGGGTCCCATCAGGGTATATATCGAGGAGGGAGAATTGCCAATTGACAAGCTTGTAGCCAAGAAATTAAAGTTCAAAGTTACTCAGTATGTACTAACTAATGGTGTTTTATATAGACGAGGAATTATGGTAGGTTTGCAGAGATGTGTACATCCCACCGAGGTGAAAGATTTGATTGAAGAGATCCATGAAGGGTCTTGTGGAGCACATGTAGCAGGTCGTACACTTTTACAAAGGGTGATGACATAGGGATACTACTGGACAATGATGAGGGCAGATTGTATAGCCTATGCCAAGAAATGCGACAAGTGCCAGCGCTTTTCCTCCATCCGAAGAACTCCACAAGCATTGTTGACACCCATAAGTTCCCCTTGGCCATTTTCCTTGTGGGGAATTGGTTTGGTTGGACCACTGCCAACGACCCGAGGAAGGTTCAAGTACGTTGTCGTCGCAGTAGATTATTTTACTAAGTGGGTAGAAGCTGAGCCACTCATTGATATGACATACGAGAAGGTGTACCAATTTGTTTGGAAGAACATCATTTGCTGATATGGTCTCCCTCATGCCTTCATCACAGACCATGGGACACAATTTGATAACAAGGAGTTTGCCGCCTATTGTCATCAGTCAAATATTTTGAAGGTCCACTCAGCACCAGGCCATCCTCAAAGCAATGGTCAAATTGAGGTGACAAACAGAACGCTGCTGGACGGTTTGAAGAAAAGATTGGATGATGTGAAAGCAAACTGGATCAACGAGCTACAATCAGTGCTTTGGGCTTACCGAACTACTCCCCGAGTAGCAACTGGAGAATCACCATACATGCTGGCGTTTGGAAGTGAAGCTATCATACCAGCCGAGTTGGGCCTCCCAACACACAGGGTACTGAATTTCAATTCCCCTGTCAGCGACTTAATGAGAAGACTGGATTTAAACATGCTCGAGGAAGTTAGAGAAGAAGCACCCATTAGAAATGCTGCTTACCAACAACGAATAACTTTGTTCTATAACAAGAGTGTGAAGAAGTGCGACCTGAAAGAAGGAGACTATGTGCTGAAGAAATTAATTCAAAAGCATAATAAACTGGAGGCAAACTGGCATGGACCATACCGAGTTACAGAAGTTATTCGACCAGGAACTTATCGAATAGCCACTTTAGAAGGCGAGGAGTTTAAAAATGCCTGGAATGCAGAGTACCTGCGCAAGTATTATCAGTGATGTATATGTAACACAGTTTCCATCAGTATGAATAAAATGAAAATATTCTGCAAGTCTCTCTGTTTATTGAAAAAATTTCGGGGAATGCTAGTTCTATGCACTACTCGGAAAATCTTGGCAGACTACTCAACGAAAAATTCCAAACTGTACCAACTTAGTTGGTCGACGAGGAGAAAAAATTCCAAACTGTACCAACTCAGTTGGTTGACGAGGAGAAAATATTCCAAACTGTACCAATAAAGTTGGTCAACGAGGAGAAATATTCCTAAAAATGCCAACCTGTTTGGCTAGGAAATGAAATATTCCAAACTATACCAACTTAGTTGGTCGACGAGGAGAAAATATTCCAAACTGTACCAACATAGTTGGTCGACGAGGAGAAAAATATTCCTAAAATTGCCAACCTGTTTGTCTAGGAAATGAAATATTCCAAACTGTACCAAGTATGGTTGGTCGGGGATAAAAACCCACTAATTGTAGTTGGTCGACGAGGAGAATTTATCAACCTTGGTTGGTCGAACGCATTTTATGAAAAAGACAAAAATTTACCAAGTATGGTTAGTCGGGGATAAACTCTCACTAACTATAATTGGTTGACGAGCACAATTTAACAACCTTAGTTGGTTGGAAAAATTTTAAACATTTTTATACTGATTACTTTATTATTAAGTGATCGAGCAACATTACTGATACTTGTAACTTTTTATTACTAAGTTGGTCGATGAACAACACAATATTATTATCTTTTTAACAGATATGCATAAATGTAAAGTGTTAACATTTAGAAGACAATAGCAATTAAGATTTGCAAACAGAAATGAAAGTTTTTCATTAAATTCAAAATAAATTACATTAATAATAAAAGAAAAGTTACAATGATATGTATACTAACTGTTACATTAAAAACTCCTATTCTATTGGTCTTTTCCCCTCAGCTTTCGATACAGGTTCCTCGCTAGCTGGTGGATCATTTAAAGACTGAGGAGAATTGATGAAGTTCAAATCCTTCAGCATCCTGACGTTCATCACAGAAGGTCGATCTAGAAGATGCTCGGGATGAGATACCTCAAATTGAGAATGTAAATTATAGTCATCGAGGTATTTCGCAATTAAGCTCCGAGGAATGGCACGAGCTGGGATCCATTCCATATCCAGATTGTATGGTGGCACAGGCAGGTCAAGCAACCCGGGATCATAATAGTCCCACAGATAGTGTCCTTGTTCGAGCTTCAGCACGCCTAAGGCATTCAGCCAGCCTTGTTTGTAGCCCTCATTATTGGCATTCTGGATACGATCATCCAAATGGAATAGCGCTTCGTTGTATCCAGCCATCCAGAACTCCCTGGGCTGTTTATGGAATTGATATGTTAGCCTTTCAAGCTTCTCGTGGAGATTATTGACAAAAAGCTCATTAGTCTCCAACACTGATTTCTTTGCAGGGAGTTGTTTTTCCAGGTCTCTAATTTTCTTTGACATGTCAGACAAAGCTTGGTTCTTAGCCATTAATTGGAAGGCTTGGTTCTCTAAGGCAGATGCTATCCTCTGTTCCTCCACAAGAACCCGAGCTGCTCTTCCTCGTCCCCGAGGAGCTCTTGCTCGTCCCCGAGGAGATGTGGAAGGGCCCGACCTACTCAAGGTGTCCAACTCTTGCCCAATTTGGCATTCTCAACCTCTAAAAATGAAAATCCCTCGTTAGTCACTGGGATTATAGTTGTTGAAGAAGAGGCTACAGACTTCAACTGTGCTAGCTCTTTCTGCAAATTGTTATTCTCTTGCTCCAACAGCTCGACAATCTGTCTACATGCTTCAACTTCACTCTTTAGGGTTCTCTCCCTGACATCGTACCCAGCGATGAGCTTCTCGTAGCCCTTCTCGACCGAAAGCTGATGATACCTCTTCTCATACCCTTCATGCAACAGGGCAGTTGATTCCCTGTACTGATTCTGAAGGTCTTCTAGGGTACATTGAAGATCCTCGATCATTTCATAGTAAGCCACGTTATTGGCCACATCTCGGTCAAGTAAGCACTTCAGGTACTGATAAGCTTCGACTGCTTGTTCTGAAGCATCATGACCAAGGATGTCGGCAACTTCTAATGCACTCAGGTCTGTATGACCAGCCTTATAATATTCATTACATTGCTGCATCAACTTTGTATCATTAGCAGCTAGCAGATCCATCCTGGCCAGAAACTAGCTGAGAAAGAAATGACAATCATAAAAAAGAAGATCAAGACAGAGTACAAATAGAAAAGAGACAATCGTATGGAAGAAAGAACTCATGTTTTATTAGATCATGAAATTTGAAGTTATAAGTTTTGAGTTACATTTGACAAACAAAAAAGAAAAATATAAAGAGAAAACCGAATAACACTACACCTTTTCCTTATCTCCTAAAACCTTCTCGGGAGGTTGGGAAGAGGAGGCAGGTTGCTCGGAGGGAACTGTGACTTGTTCGGAGAGCACCAGCTGTTGCTCGGAAGAAGAAACTCCTTGATCGACAGCATGCTGACTGGTTAGGGCATTTTCTCCCACTACCATTGAAGACTCCTCAGAGGTAGCTTCGTCCTCTTCTAGTTCTTCTGGAGTAGGAGGGGGACCAGGGATGTGTCTCTGGAAGAGCTCGGATGACTCGTCGACCTTCAATTCCTGAAGGGCAGCAACCCATCCGTCCCTGAAATACTTTACACTGCCATAATCCACTTGAGAGACCATGGCAGCACATCCCTTATCCCAACCTTTGTCCCAGCAAGAGCTGAAGGACTTCTTCACGACAGCTTTCCTTTTGGCCTTCTCCAAGGCGAGCTTCTCGGACAGCAAAATATCAGCAGCCTTCAGTTTTTATTCTGCTTCATCCTTATGCCGAGTTATTTCCTGGAGTTGGACCAACCTCTCCTCAGCAGCCTTGAGTTTATGTTCAAACTCCTCGGCAGTCTTGAGCTTCACATCGAGATCTTTGTTAGCCTTCTCCAAGGAATTCACTTTCCTCTCCAAATCCCTGGAGGCCTCAGCAACCCGAGTTTTCTCCTGCTCGGAGGAGGTAAGTTTCTTCTCCCAAACTGCCTTATCAGTATCGTACCTCTTGCGAGATTCCTCCAAGGACTTGGTAGCTTCTTCCAGAGCTCCCTCCACACTGGACGAGGAACAAGAAGCTTTGATTGCTTCATCCTTCTTAAGGATTATGTTGAAGCAGCTCGTCTACTGTAAACAGAAAAAGAACGCAAAATCAGAAACAAATATAAGAAATAACAAAGGAAAATACGAAAAGTTCAAAGTAAAGGTACTTACTGAAGCAAGATGACGAGCAGCCAAAGAAGTTACCATATCTCGAGTAAGGTTATCTTCATTACCTTGCACCTCGGGAATGGTTAAGGACTTTACCGAGCTCATGTCAGAGCTCAGGGGAACAGATAAGGGAACCCCAGTCTCAGCAGCATGGGGCTGAATGGTGGTGTCAGCCAAATTGACCGAGGAGCTCTTCTTCAGCCTCCTCGGGGGAACAGGTACAACCAAGGAAGAATACTTAGTTGGTGATATCACAATCACCTCTCCAGGAGCAGCAGAGCTGCTCGGAGCCACTGCGGGCTTCTCAGCAATCTTCGCAGGAGCAGCTGGAGGAGCTGCAGCAGTTTTCTTTGTCCCCTCCTTTGGGACATCGATCCTGCTCCTCTTTTTCTCACCAGAATCGGAGGCAGTCTTCTCAAACAAGGTGGGAGGTCTTCTTTTCTTCATCCTTTCGCTCAAAGGAATGTGAGATTCTGGCGAAGAACTTGCAGAGGGTGGTACTGGCTCTGCTTCACTGATCACTAGACGAGCAGTGAAAGAAGTTGTATAGCTCTTGTATTGGAGCAGATAGGAGGTTGATCGAATGTGCTTATCAGCAACCCTTTGATGTAGACCCCAGATAAGTCCCAAATGCCTTAGATTGACATCTGTTTCTTTTGGGAACTTTCTCTTGCTATCAACTGCAAATAAACATACATTGTTATCAGTAACACATTTTATCAAACATAAAACAAACATGATTTCAAGATAAATAAAATAAAATAAAAATAACCTATCCCATTGCCATAAGAAGGGCATCTGGGACCCTGGTAAACCTCATCTCCGGTTAAAGGATGGTGTTGCCAATTTTTACAATAACCCCATGTTCAAAATAATCCATGTTGGCATCAGGGAGATTGACTACTAAGGCTCTGTTTATAAACCTAGTTTTTAGATAATAAATATTATCATTAACTGCCCATCTATAACAGTACATGATATCTGGAATCCCTATACAAGTTCCATGCACTTGATTTAATTTATCCACCCCATTAACTATTCTCCAGGTGTTGGGGGCTATTCGTGCTGGAACAACATCAAAGTACTGATAGAATTCCAAACACAGAGGATTTGGTGGAAAAGAAAATCCACACTCAGCAATAAAGAGACTGGGGAACCAATGTCCCTCAGCCAAATTGAAATAATTAGAAGGCTCAGAAAGCTCTTCCAAGACAACCCAAGAGGGAATGGAAAAATCAGATCAAAATTTATCAAGAGACTCAACTGGGTAAACCATGATGCTGAATTAAAAGAAATGAAGAAGAAGAAAGAGGATCTTACAGAAAAAAAAGACTGAAGCGGTTGACAATGAACGACGGAAGAGATGAACGCACAGGAGAGTAGAAGATAATGAAAAACTCGAAGATGAAAATTTAAAAAGATAGAAGACGATGGGAGTCTCTGTGAAGTTTAAATACTTTGCCTTGGGAACTGGCGAAATAATGATTACAAAAAGGATGATTACGGCGGCTAAAAATCATTAAATATTGACGCGGGAATCGAAGCGAGCAACAGCGGCTAAAAAGGCGAAAAGTGACGCGGGAACTGAAGCGAGCAGAGAAGTCCAAAAAAGCATAATTCTATGAATTGGGAAGGAGAAATAAATACAAAGGAGATGATCCTAAAAATTAGGAATAACTATTTAAAGCTACCGTATTCCGAGAAAGAATGTTCCATACACCTCAAATTTCAAAATATGAAACATTGGGGGCTTCTGTTGATACCAAATTTAATCTACTGATTTGGATCAATCAAACAAAGACACGTAGCTATCTACATGGCAACAATAAGCACTTCCGAGTTAATCACATGCTCCGAGGAACCATGTTACTCTGAGGAAATCATACACTCCGAGGAGCAGACCTCATCGAGGAACTTATACGCTCCGAGGAACAGACCTCTCCAAGGAACTCTTGAATACCAGAAAGCTTAGGCGGTCTGAGTTACTCAGGCGGTCTCAGCTGCATCTCGAAGAGAGCATTAATAGCTGAATAAATAACAGTTCAACTAGTTCATTAAATGCTTATCATTTAGACGCACATGCTTAAAGGGTATTAAATGTGTTACCCTTTCATATGTATATCATTTAATGTATCACCCTTTCAGATGACAGCCTCAAGGCTATAAATACGTTGTACAATCCCCATTATAAAGGGGGCTGATTCTGAATCCAAACTTTGGCATCCAGAACGCAAATTCTTGTAATCGAAAATTCCCAAACATTCAGCAATAAAACAACAGTGGACGTAGGCCATTCATATAAGGCTGAACCACTTTAAAAATCTTTTGTCTCATTTGTTTATCTGTGATTGGATTATTAGACTGATCTAATTTTTTACGTCAACAACGTACATGTTATATGTTTATTGTGTATTTACATAATTATTGTCTTATTGTGTTTTAATGTTTCCCCTTTTGTTTACTAGGAACTTTTTCATTCAGCGAAAAATATATGTTGTTTTTATGGGACATAAACCTGGGATTTATGATACTTGGCCTAAAATTAGAGAACATGCAAACAAATATAAGTTCTTTTTGTGTTAAGAGTCTTCTTTCTTTCTTTCTTATTTTAAATCATCTTAGCTTGGGGTTGTCAATCTTATTTATCTTTTACTATTTTTCAATATTATTCTAACACAAATTCGTGGTTTAAAAGGATGATTCTAAATTCTTCCTGTAAAGTCTTCTAACATACTTATTCTAACACTCATTTATCTGTTTAAATTCTTCGTGTAAAGTCTCATTTCCCCTATTAGGAAAATAATTTTTGATCATTTTAATTTCTTATTATCACTCTTTACCCACTCTATTCTGTTTGGGCGTTTTAATATTTAATCCATTTAAATATCATATATTTCTTTGTTGTTGTCTTGATTTGATTATTTGCTTTCAAATTAATTTTTATTCAATTTTTAACACCGAGAGAGATGTTTTTCAACAATTGTTGGTGAATAGTTTCATCACAATCATTGCTATAGGTTCATCGACGCTGCTGCCATGGGGTCAATTTCCAACTGGCCTCGGTTGGTACCAATTTGTTAAATGCAACTAATTTACAAGGTAAGCCCTAATCATGATGGAAATTTCATTCCATAAAAAGTATTGTAAATATATTTGCGTATATACGTATTATAATTTGAAGGTGTTGTAATGTTGCAATCATTTTATTACGAGGACCTTATGCAAAATGATATTTTACACTCGATTTGAATAAGTTTGTTCTTGATCAACAAATTTCAATATATTTTTCTTTAAATTACTAGATTATTCAATGCGTGGGAAATTCAGTATACTCTAAAATATGTTCTGAGTTTGAAGTTAAGTCATTGGATTTTAAGTTCATTAGTGATCTAATTTAAAATGACAAGTACACAGATCTTATTTAGCACCCTTAAGGCAATACTAAGATATAATTGTGAAGATGTTCACATATATACAACTATTTTAACACCTAAACTGAACATTAATCTTTTAAGATTATGTTTATTTCATAGCTTTTAGGTTCTATTAATACTTTTTTTGGGGTTAACCATTACACCCGTAGGAGCTATATGGAGTTTTTGTACTTGTTATATTTGGTTAAATGTAATTTTAATCCTAGGTAACTGTCGCCTTTATTCTTATTAGTCCTAGCCTTAGGTATTGATGTTGACCATTGGTAATTACCCTTTGTATGTCTCCATTTCATGTTTTCATTATTTTTATCTCTAAAACTTCTGAAATTTTGTGTGTGGAGTAAAATCCATATGGAAAAAGTCATAAACTTACTATTAGCTCCTTGCGTGGTCAAAGTAAAGAAGAAAACATGATGGGGGATTCATGTTTTGCATTAACACTTTTGGCATTCTCATTCCCGCATTAGAAACAACATCGATAATACCTCCATTCACTGCTGCCCGTGATTGTGAACTTTTAGGTGTCTGCAGAATTTTCTCGGTATCAGCAGGTTCATTTGGTGAAGGATGGTGATAATACTTGTGGTGACAATTATTATGCAACACAAATAAATATGAAAGAGATAACAATCAAGAAAAGATAAATAAGATGCCAATCACAGAACAACGGGTGTACGTGGTTCAGCAAATAGGTGCCTACGTCCACGGTGGTTCAGTCAGTGTTATTTCTCTATATTCTGAAGAATAAGTACAGAGAATGCAACTTGTCCTTTGCCCCGGACTTAGGGTTTAATTTATACATGTATATGTTGGAGTAGTGGGGGTGATGGGTTCCTTCTTATTAGCCATCTCCTCTACATGGGATCGTGCTCCCTTCCAACTTCTCTTCATGGGATTGTGGGGTAATCGGATGAGTACAAGAGGTGATGGGCCTGGCTTTGGGCCGCTAAGGAGGGGCTACTCGTCCAGGCCTTATGGTGCTAAATTCAGGGTACCCACAATTGCCCCTAAATTTGTTGGGCCATTTTTACAGGTCCAATGAATTTAAATAATCAGCTATGATGGTCGACTTTTTTGAAAACTGTGAAGTTGCTTTGGCGGCACCCGCTTCGCTATCCGTGCGTTATGATTAGACTTGAAAGCTTGTTGGAATAAGACACATTTTCTCTTCGTCGTTCCAGCTTTTCCAGCAATCTTCTATCTTCTGAGAACTCTTAAGCTTTGTACCTTCTATTTTCGGTCTCCACTCTCATTGCTTCTTCGCCATTTGACCTGATCTTCTGTCTTGTAAGTCTCTCGTGCCCTTTTCTTGAGTTTATAGTTTTTCTTGTATTTTTCCAATGGCGAAGATTGGAAATAGGTCAGTAACTGAGTTTAGAAAATTCTACAGTATTCCTGAGTGGGTATAGGTTGAGTGTTGTGCCTCGCCGCCTAGGAACGTTAGGGATATAGAGGATACACATTGGATTCACGTCATGTTGCTCTCCTAGGGGGGTCTTACCTTTCCCCCTAATGGTCTGTTTCTGCACTTCTTTAGCTATTTTGGTATTGTGCCTGCATAATGTTCACCCAACGTATGGAAAATAGTGAACGACGTGCATAGGATAAATCAATTGTATGGCACAAGGTTAGGGCTTGCCGAGGTCTGCTTTTGTTATTCTTTTTCTCGAACGAGTTTAGGTGTCCTGTACCTTAAGGCTAGGAGCCCTGATAGGGTATTGGTAGTAAATTTACCCGATTCCCATAAGGACTACTCGCAATAAGGTTTTCTTGTTAGAAATTGGCAATTCTCTCCCCAATTTGAAGGGTCGAGGTCTGAGAGGTTCACTGTTCGCTTTTATGGGGAAGAATATATAGGTAGATGTTGTATTATTGTTTCAACCTTTGCTGACTTTGTGATTTTTCTAACCTCTTCTTGCTTTCTCTTTTACAGCGAGGGCAAAGAACTTGGAGCCTGCTCTCAGCGAGGTTCGTATCTCAGAACTGGTGAAAGCTTGGAACATCAGGGAACCTTTGGGTGACGACGAGCATCCTAGGTCTGCTGATTTTCTGCTTGAATACAAGAACATAGGCTCCAGCTTCATAGCCAGACTTGTGGATAGTGTTCCGAATTTTGACTCTTCCGAAGAGATTTCTGCCGAGCCCATCCAATTGGACGAAATGGAGAGCAGCTCGGAGAGTGAGCCTGCAGGTGTTAGTAATTTGGGTGCAGGCAGTGTTGACAGTAGCGGTTCTTCGAGCACTTCCAGTAGTTCTGGTGAAGATATGCCTCCCAGGAAGAATTTAATCAGAGATGATGATGATGATGATGATGTGCTTCTTGCCCAGAGGTCCAAGAAATCGAAGACTGCCTCCGGGGCCATAGCTACTGGTTCTCGACCTTCTTCTCATGAGCAAGAGAAGAAGAAGAGAGAGGAGGAGCAGGCGAGAGATAGAGAGAAGAAAAAGGAGGAGGAGAGGAAGAAGGTGGAAGAGAGAAAGATAAGGGAGAAAGAAAAGGAGGAGGAGAGGAGGAAGATGGAACTGAGGACCAAAACTGGTCAAGCCTTGGTCCCAGTATCTGCCTTGCCTGAGGGGGCTTCGGTGGCCACCTCTCCTCAGCTTGCCCCTGCGCTGCTCGAGAGGGCAGTCCTCCCTGCAGATCATGAGAGGGCGTCGGGGTCCGATCAACTGGCTTTGCAAGCTAGCCAGAGGATTGCCTTGGTAAGGTTCCTTTTCTAATTCTCAACTTCCTTTAATCCGTTTTGATGGTTTCTTCTTTCTGATCCTTCTTTCGTTTTTTACAGTTTGTGACTGACTTTCCTGTGCTCTATCGCTCTCGCGATGAGCTATTGAGAAGGAAAAGCGAGCTGGAGCAGCAGAAGTCTACTCTGGTGGCCAGGGGTTCCCAACTGGAGGCCGATCTAAAGGCTGCTGATGCGGCTTGAGCTTCATCTGCCTCTGCCCTTGCTAATTCTGCTCGCGAGAGAGATAATGCTATCAGGGAGCTCGGCGAGATGAGGAAGTCGTATGATCTGGTATGCTCGAGCAAGTTAGACTTTGCGGAGAAGAACAGGGTTCTTTCCGAGCAGCTGGAGGCGGAGAAAGCCCAGGCAGCCACTCTTAAAGAAGATTCGTACAATTCTTGCTGGGCTGCTGCGTATGAGGACGCCGAGGTTCAGATAGGCTATATTAGCCGTCTGAACTTTAAGAAAGGGTGGAACAAGGCCCTCGTGGCCGCTGGGGTGGATGTTGCATCCCCACTCTTTGACGAGCATGATCCAGGGCCAAAGCCAGTCGTGGATGAGGACCCAGCCCCAACTGCTGAAGGCATCAATCCTGTTTCTCAGGCGACTCCTTCTGGTGCTCCCTTGGTCGAGGGGGCAGTGGACACCCCTGCAGAGGGTAATGCCCCTGCTGATGCTGATAAGGACAAGGGTCCATCCACCGAGGTTGCTAATTGATAGGGCTTCTTTGTAACTTTTTTCTTTTTTGATCTGATGTAACCTCGCTCATTATCAATGAAAAGACTTTATTTTTGTTTATGCTGATCTCTTTCTTTTCTCTTTCTTTTACTTGTAGTTGGTTGATGTGGATGACTATATTCCTGTTACCTCCCAATTAGGTAGGACTCTGGGTCCTAATGCAAGCCCTACAGTTCTCCAGGCCTTTGCTAGGCTTTGCAGGTTTGCTAAGTCAAGGAACCAGAAATATAAGGATCAGTCCGAGCTGGTGGCCAAATTGAAGGACAGGCTCCAGGAAATGGAAGAGATTGGTGCTTCAGTGCAAGAAGAAGTTAGCGAACTGAGAGAAAAGTTACTGGATGCCACCGAGATCAACCAAGTCGTGGAGTTTCTTCAGCGGGAGAATGATGACCTGAGGCGGGAGGTCTCGAAGCTTAATGAGCATTCGCCGAGCACCGCTTTGGCAGTCCTACAAGGCTCTTCCTCGTCGCGGGCTGCTCGGCCTCCCCTCCCGTGTGCTGGTAGGAGTACACGGGGTAGGAGTAGGGAAGTTGAGGAGAAGCGTGAGAGGGAAATGGAGGAGCTGCGTGGCGATGTCCGACGAGCTTATGTGACTGCTGTTGGGCTTCAGAGGGACGTCACCCGACTGCGGCATCTATTCAAGAAGGGCCCTCGCTAAGTGTGGACTGCTGGCTATGATCAGGGCTGGCTGGATGCTCCCATAAGATTATCATAGTTCGAGGATCTTTCCTTCATCAGGGGCTGGTTGAGTTCTCTCAAAGAGCTGCAGGTCCCGAGGAACTCGATATTGTGGTATCGGCACGAGATGTCCCCCTCTACTCTGATGCCCAATCCATTCAGGCGAGATGATCGATGGATTCCCATCGATGCTATTCCCCGACGACTACTGGAGTTAGACGCAAATGAGGTCATGGAGGAGTTCGATCCTGCTCCTGATGATGGGAGGAGAGCTAAAGTTGCTGACTACCTTGCTCGGAGGCTTCCACCTTCTTGATATTTTGTTTTTGAATAATTGTAAATGCTTTGGGCGAGCTTTGCCGACTAAACATGTACTATTATTGTTTGTAAATATAAAAGATTAATGGAAAGTTTGAGTTTTGGGCGATTTTGCCGACTAAACGTGTTCATCCAATCTTTTTTATATTTTTGCAGCTTCACAATTTTTTTTATCTTGTCATGTGAGTGCCCGCCCAGTCCAGTATTAAGAATACCATTGTGCCCTTTCTTTACCTTTTAGGTCGTGTCGTCACACTCCCTTAGGCCTAAGTGGGGCAATTGGCGAGGACACACCTGTTATTGGATGTCTTCATCCAGTCAGGATTTTGTTTAACCAAAGTAGGTTTGATGCCTAAGAATGCTCTGTAGGGCTTCATATATTGCCATGGGCAATGCTAAGAGGTCTGTCGTGCTTCATGACGATGACCTGAGGAGGGGTGTTCCCCTGCTATGTCAACCATTATACCTGTGATTTTAAAAGGATGTGCAATAAGATATAATTGTTACTTTTTAGAGAGTGATCAACTGAGAGATTTTCATTGGTGAATTGAGAAATAAACTGTCTTTTCCCATAATGAGTACAATAAAAGATCTAACAATAGAACTCCTAAAAGTAGAATTTCTTGAGATTAGCTGCGTTCCATGCTCGTGGTATCTCTCAGCCCTCCATCGTTTTCAAATGATAGGCACCTTGCAGATCGTCTCTAATTATCTCATAAGGTCCTTCCCAGTTCGGGCCCAGTTTACCGTCTGATGGCTTCATTGTGTTGCCCAGGACCTTTCTTAGAACATAGTCCCCAACTTTGAATTTCCTCGAATTGACCTTTTTACTGTAGTGCTTCGCGAGCTGTTGCTGATAGCTCGCTAGTTTTACTAGGGCAATTATGGGTACCCTGCGCTCGTCAGCCAAGTCGAGTTCAGCGAGCAAAGCCTGATCGTTCTGACCCTGCTCGACAAGGTCAGATCTCATTGTAGGCAATCCTGCTTCTAGTGGGATGACCGCTTCCATACCATATGCTAGTGAGAATGGAGTTTGACCTGTGGCTCGCCTAGGAGTCGTTCTGTACGCCCATAGGACATGTGGTAGCTCGGTTGTCCACGCGCCTTTTGCTCGCTCTAACCGCTTCTTCAACCCAGCGATCATTGTTTTGTTGGAAGCCTTAGCTTGTCCGTTGCTTTGAGGGTAAGCTACCAAGCTGAAGTGGTGCCTGATCCCGTGTTGGTCGCAGAAGTTCTGAAAAGGGCCACTCTCGAACTGTGTTCCATTGTCAGTGATGATGGTTCTGGGGATCCCGAATCGAGTGATTATATTTCTCCATATGAACCTCATCATGTCAGCATCTAGGATGTTCGCCAGTGGTTCTGCCTCGATCCACTTGGTAAAGTAATCAGTTGCGACCAACAGGTATTTGCGATTGCCGGCAGCGGTGGGAAGTGGTTCCACGATGTCCATTCCCCACTGGGCGAAAGGCCAGGGGCTGGTCAGGGATTTTAACTCGCTGGAGGGCTGGTGGACCATGGGGGTGTGAAGCTGGCATTTTAGGCATCTGCGGACATATACTACGGAGTCCCTTTGCATATATGGCCACCAATAACCTTCCTTCATTGCTCGGAAGGCTAGAGATCTTCCTCCGACGTGACTCCCACAGATTCCTTCGTGAAGCTCGTGAAGCACTGTCTTGACATCGCCTGGGTGGACGCATCTAAGGTAGGGGCCAGAGAAAGATCTTTTATACAAGTCGCCTCCCGTGGATAAGTGAAAGCGAGCAGCTTTGACTCTTATCTGGTGGGCAGTCCTCTTATCCTCTGGGAGCATTCCGTTCTTCAAATAGTCTCTCAAGGGATCCATCCAGCTGGGGGCTGGTTCCAATTGGAGTATTGGTTCCGCTTTGGTCAGCTCGCAGTTGGGGTAAAAGCTCGGGCAGCTGAGGAAATTGATAGGGATTATCCTTTTAAGGCTGGAATCAACTGTCGAGCTCAGGGCTACCAAGGCGTCAGCGTGGCTGTTCTGCCCCCTGGGAAACTGTTGGATGTTGATTTCTTCAAAGTTCGTCATTAAGTTTTTTACCAAGGAGAGGTAGGCTGCCATTCTCTCATCCTTCGCGTTATAGTCTCCACTTATCTGATTGGAAACTAGTTGTGAGTCTCCGAATATCTGTAAATGCTTTGCTCCTAGAGTTTGTGCCCTTTGGAGACCTGCTATTAAGGCTTCGTATTCTGCTTCGTTGTTGGAGGCTGCAAATCCCAGCCTGATTCCTTGCTCGAGGACTGTATTTTCTGGAGTGATGAGAACAATTCCTACTCCTTCCCCCTTTGAGTTGGAGGCTCCATCAACGAATAGCTTCCAGCTTCCCCCTGTAGCATGGCTGTTTTGTTCTGTTGGCTTAGGCTGGTCGAAGGGTTCTTCGCCTGTGAATTCAGCTATGAAGTCAGCAAGGATTTGACCCTTGATAGCTGTCCTTGGTTGAAATTGGATGTCAAACCGACCGAGCTCGACTGACCATTTAGACAGTCTGCCCGACAAATCCGCCTTCCTTAGGACAGCTTTGAGGGGGTGTGATGTAAGGACAATGATCGTATGAGCTTCGAAGTAATGCTTCAGTTTCCTCGAGGACATTACTAGGGCGAATGCGAGTTTTCCAATGGCAGGTAGCGCTGCTCGGCATCTAGTAAGGTTTTTCTCGCGTAATAGACCGGATGTTGGATCCCTGTAACTTCACACATTAGCGCTGAGCTGATAGTATGGCTGGATACAGAGAGGTAGAGGTACAAATGGTCCATTTGCTGTGGTATGACAAGCAATGGTGGGGAGCTTAGGTAGGACTTGAGCTCGTCTAAGGCTTGTGAGCAACCTGGGGTCCATTCTACTGTTTTGCTGCCTTTTAAGAGTTGGAAGAAGGGCTTGCATCTCTCGGAGGATTTAGAAATGAAATGATTTAGAGCAGCGAGCATTCCAGTGAGCTTCTGTACATCGCAGATTGTGCGAGGAGGTTGCACCCGTTTAATTGCATCAATCTGGTCCGGATTAGCCTCTATGCCACGTTTGCTGACCAAATACCCAAGGAACTTTCCTGACTAGACACCGAAGGAACACTTGCTCGCGTTGAGTTTCATTCGGTACTTCCTGAGGATTTCGAAGGTACTTGACAGGTCCGAGAGGTGATTTTCCTTCTCCTTGCTCTTGACGAGCATGTCGTCGATGTAGACCTCCATCATGTCTCCCATCTGATTCTTGAACATTTTAGTAACCATCCGTTGATAGGTTGCCCCTGCATTTTTTAGCCCAAAGGGCATGACCTTGTAACAGTATAAACCAACCGTCGTGATAAACGTCGTTTTATCGTGATCTGGTGCATACAGGGGAATCTGGTGATAGCCTGAGTATGCGTCCAGGAAACTCATTCGTTCGTGAGCTGCAGTGGCGTCTACTAGTTGGTCTATTTTCGGAAGAGGGAAGCTATCCTTGGGGCAGGCTTTGTTGAGGTCAGTGAAGTCTATGCAAACTCTCCACTTTCCGTTGCTTTTTGGAACTACCACTGGGTTGGATAACCATTTGGGGAATTGCACTTCACGTATGGACCCTGCATCCAACAGTTTTTCGACTTCTTGTTCTATTGCTTTGGCCTTCTCGGGAGCAGTTCGTCGTGCCTTCTGCACTATCGGCTTGAATGTGGGATTGACGTGCAACCGATGGCAGACCATATTGGGATCGATTCCTGGCAGCTCATAGGGTTCCCAAGCGAAAACATCTATGTTGCTTCTGAGTAAGGTTAACAAATCCTTTTGCTCTTGGTCAGTGAGTGAGGTTCCGATCAGGAAGACTCTGCTGTTGTCGCCTTCTCTAGCAATTACTTCTACCAGGTCCTCTACAACACGCTCGGAGGGGAGGAGCCTGGTCTCTTTCACTCCGGGCCTTCCGTATTTTAATTGCTATTTGGAAGGAATTGCGCCTTCCTCCACTTTCTCGCTGGTTTTAACGACTTTTTTCTCTGGCTTTGGTCGGATGGCCGCTATGAAGCACTTTCTCGCCATCGCGTGGTCACTATGTATCTCCATCACTCCCCGCTCGGTGACATATTTGAGTTTCTGGTGGTAGGTCGAGGAGACTGCCTTCATTGCATGAAGCCATCCCCTGCCGAGGATGGCTTGATACGGTAAATCGATGTCGACCACCAAGAATTCGATCATTTTCGAAACATTTCTAGCGAGCACTGGTAGTACTATCTTGCCCAGAGGCATGGTCATTTTTCCAGCGAAGCCGACCAGAGGAACAGTGGTTCCCTTTAGGTCGGCGATGTTCAACTTCAATTTTCTGAACAGGTAGATGTACATTACTTCGGATGAGCTTCCTTGATCGACGAGCAGCCTGTCGATATCAAAGTTGGCTATCCTGAGTGTAATGACTAAGGCATCGTGATGTGGGGTCCTCACTCCCACAAGATCTTCATCCGTGAAAACAATATGCTTGTTGTAGTTGATGTCCTCTGCTCGCCGGCGTTTTCCTGCCTGTGATTTCGCTGGATCAATTTGAAAAGCTTGCATTACCGCTGTCAGCTTCTTTACCTCCATCCGAGCTGAGTTACCCTGGATTTGCTTAACATCGGATACTCCATGGATTACTGCGAATTCGTGTCCGGCGTCGTCTTCTAATACGTTGTCGGGTTTTGCCTCCTTGTGGACAGTCACTCTCTCTACCTTCCTTTCCACAAAGTCATTCAAATGTCCGGATTGGGCCAACTCCTCGAGGTGGGACTTAAGAGCCTTGCAGTGCTCGGTCTTATGTCCTCCCTCTTTGTGGAAGGTGCATCTCAGCGCATTATTTCTTTTCGATGGGTCTCCTCCCATTTTCCGGGGCCATTTGATGAACGGCTCATCCTTGATCTTCGCGAGAATTTTGTAAATTAGTTCTTTGAAGACGGTGTTGACCGCCTGGAATGACTTTGCAACGTCAGGGCTCCCTCCGTTCATGGAGCCATTCTTGCTCCCATTCTTTCCTCCTTTTTTCTGGTTATCAACTTTCTCACTTCCCTTCGTGGCGAGCTTGGCTCGACCGTTTTCTCCTACGTTAAGGCGGGTGACATCTTCCACCTTTGCGTATTTCTCAATCCGGGCCATCAGGTCATCAAGGGTGGTTGCTTCCTTCTTTGTCAAGGACTAGTAAAGGAGGGAAGAGCTAGGTAGCCCAATTTTGAATGAAGCCACTGCCACCTCTTCCGCGCAGTCCTCGACTTCGTTGAATAACTCCTAGTACCTCTTCGCGTAGTCTCGGAGTGTCTCCTGAGGAGTTTTCTTCATTGTCAATAGAGCATCCATCCTTTTGGGATGGGAGCTGCTGGTGATGAATCGGGCCGTAAAGAGCTCGGCCAGGGATTTAAAATTTCTGATGGATCGGTGAGGGAGTTTCTCGAACCATTTATGGGCCACGTCATGAAGGCTCGAGGGAAAAATACGGCACATCAGTGCATCTCGGTGATTCCAGAGGGTCATAGCCTACCGGTACTGCCTGACATGATCAATGGGATCAGTCTTCCCGTCGTAAATCTTGAAGCTTGGAATAGCAAACTTTTTGGGAGCTTCTTCTTCTTCAATTTCCCTCGTGAAGGGCGATTTCATCTGGGTCTTGAGGGCTCTCCTGGCGAGTTCTCTGGTTGACCTGGTGCCGCGGTGAGCTGGATGTTGGTCCATTTCTCTGCGGACTAGGTTCCGTATGTTGTCGTCGCTGCGAGCAGGGCTCTGATAGCGGCGAGCTTTTCTCAGTTGCTCGCGGAGGTCGTCGTCTGAGTCTCCACCTTCGAACCCTTGATATTTCCGCCTAGGGCTCCTTCCTCGGCTGCGAGATTTGCTCGCCTGAGGGCTAGGAGTGCGATAAGGGCGTCTCCTGGTATCAGGACGTAGTTCTTTCTCCAGTTTTTCCAGTCTTCTTTTCAAGCGAGCATTCTCAGCCTCATACCTGCGAGAAGACTCCCTCTGCTCGTGGAGCCTTGCTTCGTATGCATCGATCAATCTGGATATCTGATTGGACCTTGCTGGTCCTTGACTTTCTTCTGAGGCTGGCCTTTCTAAGCGAGCCCCTTGATCTGAACGTCGGACTTCAGACCTAATCCTGTGAGGAGCGGGTGGCTCCTGAATATCTCCTGCTTGAGGAGCGTTGCTGCTGTGACCAGACATCTTAGATTTTTTCTCGGCGTGGGCTCTTCTCAGGGAAAGATAAACAGTTTCCCACAGACGGCGCCAATTATGGGGACAATTATTATGCAACACAAATAAATATAAAAGAGATAACAATCAAGATAAGATAAATAAGATGCCTATCACAGAACAACGGGTGTACGTGGTTCAGCAAATAGGTGCCTACGTCCACGGTGGTTCAGTCAGTGTTATTTCTCTATATTCTGAAGAATAAGTACAGAGAATGCAACTTGTCCTTTGCCCCGGACTTAGGGTTTAATTTATACATGTATATGTTGGAGTAGTAGGGGTGATGGGTTCCTTCTTATTAGCCATCTCCTCTACATGGGATCGTGCTCCCTTCCAACTTCTCTTCATGGGATCGTGGGGTAATCGGATGAGTACAAGAGGTGATGGGCCTGGGCTTTGGGCCGCTAAGGAGGGGCTATTCGTCCAGGCCTTATGGTGCTAAATTCAGGGTACCCACAATACTACAACGCGTGTTTTGGTGCATAAACTTAGTATTGTGCTTTGATATCTCAGCTAAAATAGATTTTTTTAGAGAAGATCAGTCTATTCAACCCATCCTTTAAAAAGTTACTGCAACAACATAACATGCCCGTAGTACATCTTCTCCGTCCTTTTTGGGGTACATTAAATCTGATTTGACAGAAATTTATACTTTTTTCTCATTGTGATGTTCTTTACTTCTTATCTTGGACCTAAATTTATGCCTTTTTCTTTTCGTGTTGATGAATGTTCTAATATTTATAGTTAAATCAAAGTCAAGAACTCATTTTTGTGTTTCAAAATTTATACATATTGGGAAATAAAATGAGAAAGAAGTTCAGACAACGTGAGGAAGAAGTTAAGACAAAGTGAGAAAGAATACATGGCATAAAAGATTTCAAATATGAAGAATGGTTTTTTTGGAAGCTGTTGATGCTGTGTCAGATGTGCCCAAGGGCTCCTTGCCACCACAGTTTGGTGATGGTTTTGATGCAAGCCACTGAATTGGATTATCCTCAATATTTTATGGGTGAAACAATCCTACATTTAACGTTTCATGTTTTCATTTAGTATAATATCTTTAACTAGATGATCTTATGATTTTGTTTCGTAATGGTATAAATTGTGATAGTATTTCTTTGTTGAATTATTTTTTTAACAGGGTGGATAGCCCTATAAACAAAAGGAACTCTGCCCAATTTTTGAACAAAAGTTTTGTATTGTTGTGAAGTTTCATAATGGTATAACTGTGATAGTTATGATGTTTATCTGAGGTCCAAGAAGGACTATTAGTGTTGTAAATTTTTTCAATTTCTTAACAAGGTGGATAAACAAGGGAAACTTTGTCCAAATTCAAATTTTATAAATTATTTTCACATTGCAATATAAATCGACTTAAATTGTTAACACATTTCGATCTTTGAAAACTTTTCGCCGTGCCTTCAGGCACGGGCATTCCTCTAGTATATATATATATATATATATATATATATATATATATATATATATATATACACACATATATATATATATATATACACATATATATATATATATATATATATACATATATATGTATATATACATATATATGTATATATACATGATTTGGTTATAAATATATTGGTATGTGAATGATATTTTCATGTATACATATATCTCTAGTGCTATGTAGGGAGGTTGCGCGATGTGGGTGAATCCCCTAGCTTGAAGAGCAGGGAGAGTATAGTCCCCATGTCATATCATCCTGCATATGGGTGCGATAATGATTCCACTTTCAGGAGGGAATATGACCGCCTCCACCGTTTAGTATTCTTACCATGATCATGAGTGAGTCAGACTTGGTACCTAGGTTAAGTTGAGTATACCCGAATGATGATAGCACTTTGAGATTGCATCCTCGAGTTATAGCTCGGTTGTAAGGCCCTAAAACATGATTAGGAAGGTTAATTACATGATGAAGTATAATTTATTAGTTATTAGTTATAGATTGGTTATGTGTATTAAACATGCTAATTATCATTTTTAGGGGATGCATGGTCATGTGATATATATGTGGTTTATATTAGATGCTTATCGAGCTTATGATGGGGGATAACATATTTAGAGAATATGATTACCTATGTGGTTAAATTTATCATAAAATATGTTTTTCATGCATCGTTATGTTTATAAAAGTAAACTAGGGTGCTGGTATGAAATTGGCAATGTTTGGTCGCCAAATGTGAAAGTTTTGAGATTATCGGTAAATTTCTACTTTCTTGTTCGAGCCCAAATTAGGCGTACTAGTTTTATGATTTTGGGAAAACACAAAATATGAAAGTTGTAGATATATGAATTAGGGTTGTAACTCAACAAAAGGTATGTTAAACAGAGTTCCTAACAAGAAGTTATACTGAAAGTACGAAACATGGGCAAATCTGTCCATCCCTTAAGTGATATTTGTCCTATTAGCACAACATGAGCTATTTTTTGACTGGTTAGAGGGTGGGTGATGGTTTGGCCGACTTACACTTCTTAAAATATCCCCCTTGTTCATCCAATTCAGCCATGAAAAAGAGTCTTGCCTAAAGAGAGAGAGAGAGAGAGAGAGAGAGAGAGAGAGAGAGGAAAGTTAAGGAAGAAATCGTTGGAAAAATTCTATAAATCGAGGAATTCTCGTAAGGTAATTACTTCTTTATTAAAGTTGGTCACGTGGATGAGTTATACATTTGGTATATTTTTGTCTCTGATTTGAATAAATATTTTCATGATGGCCATTTTGCCAAATTGTGTTAAAACAAAGATGGTTTAAGAACCTATGTAAGAACGCGCATTAGGATCGTAAATGCTAACTTTAAAGTCCTAGATTTGAATTTCCTTCTCGTGAAGATTTTTTATTTAGAAAACTCATGTTTATGATGTGTCTATATGTTAGAACATGTTATTATATGTTTCCATGATTGATACCCAAGGTGGACGTTATGTTTGCTTGAAATTGTTAAGTTATGCTTTAATGTTCTATTCCGACCTAGTTGTGCAAAAAATGACATAAATCATGGAATACATATTGAAATTGAGTAATTCCAGTTAATGATCAAAATATACTCATATATGTATAACATATCCGAAAAATGTGTAAAAATACCAAGAAATGAACCTTTGGTGATAGTTTGAAGCTCCAGTATAAAATCTGCCCGAAAGGAGTAAGTATGCATACCAGATGTTTGACGTTTTGCTTGATATAGAAAATGAACCCTAAAAGTTATTAAATATTAATTTTGTAATATGAAATGTGTTTATTTATATTGGGTGGAATATCATGCAAAGTTATGATGTATAAAAAGTATGAAAATTCCTGGAAGTTGAAGTTGTGTTACTGTTTTTCTTGAGAAATAATCTGGAAAAGGTTGTAATAATATGGGCATAACTTTGTCTAGAGAATTCCTAATTTAATTTTGTAAATTTTGTTAGAACCCTAATTAATAGGGTCTTATAGAAATGTGAAGTATCATATTTATTTCCTCCTTAGTTATTCATTATTGACCAAATGATATGATGTATTACTGGGTTTAATGTTAATTGGTGTATTCAAATACTAATGACGTTGACTTGTTAGGTGGGGAAGAAGCTAATACTACCATACCAAGGAAGAAGTTTCGTATTAATCTTAGCACCAAATCCAAGGTGATTGACCTTCCCTATGAAATATAAATGATTATATGTTCATATGGAAATGTGTAGTTCAATACATATGTTAAAATACTTATGGGAGTGATGTTGTATTTATGAAACATATGAATATGATTAAAAATGTTAAGCGATGTTATATAATGATATGGACTGGCGAGTCCTTTATCTAATGTTAAGGACTGGAGGGTCCTACGGGATGCAGAGGCCCCATTAATCCAACTTAAAGGTTTGTTGTGCTCGGGCCTAATTATGGGATTTGGTGTTCCCCATTAACTAGGAGTTAATTGGACTAGCGGGTTCAGGCTTGCGAGAGTTACACAATTCCAATTGCGTTATAACGTTAGAAAATAAAAATTGTTATTTAAATTGGTTATATGTGTGGAATATGGTCATTCACTAAGCTTATGTTGCTTACACTCCTATAATGTTATGTTTCCGGTATGCCTATCGTTTGGAGTTCATTGCCATGTTTGGACCTTAAAACAGGGGAGTGACGTATATCTTGTATGGTTTGAATATCAAGAATCGTTTCATGTAAATGTTAAACTAAGTATCTTGGGTATGTAAAGTTGTGTAGTACTTGTAATTTACATGTAAAGGTAGTTATGTTTTCATACACATGCCTTTGAAAAAAAAATCTTATGCTATTTTTCCTGAGATATTTAAAGTAAAGCAATGTTTAAGGGAATTTATCTCTAAATAAAAGGGTGAGTTTAACTTATTTAAGCCAGGGCGCGACATCGGTGGGATGGTTATTATACTTATGGTTGTGATATAGGTCGAAATATACTTGTTGCGTATTGTATATTGAACGTATATGAAGATGTGAAATCATATAATTTAGACTTGTGTAAAGTGTAAGATGAATAAAATTGTATTCTCCTTCCGGGATATTTTCATCCAGATTTAAATTGTGATTCGTATATTAAAGTGAGAATTATATATACGAGATTTTCTATACTAAAGTGAAAATGGTATTTCAAACTAGTGAAAGTTTTGGAATATGAATGGTATATATATAATAAGGAGTAGAAGTTTGGTTACTATTCGATAAGATGATAAGTTAATCAGGGGCTAGGATTTGGCCACCAATGCAACAATCCAATGGTTTAGATTAAAATACCCCTATTACCATTTTTGTCCCTTAAATATTTGGTTTCCCCCTCTTTTAATACCGTTCATTTCCTTTCCTCCTTTTACCCAAAATTCAAATACATGGATAACGTAGGAAATTTACACATTGGAAGCTTTTACACACCAGTCGGGTACACTACTCTCTCTCTCTCTATCAATCGTACAACCCTCCTCTCTCTCTCTCTCTCTCTCTCTCTCTCTCTCTCTCTCTCTCTACTCTCTCGCTCTCTCTAGGGTTCCAATGTTTCAAATGTATATCTCACACTCTTACATGTACACACTCACATGTCTCCCTCCATCTCTTGCCTCTTTCTCTCATCCAAGGAACCCTATTTTCACATACACGCGATTTCCCTTTATTAGACTCTTGGCATTTCTCTTTGTTTAGATACATATCCACATACACTGTATTTAGGATTTATTTTAGGACTTTGTTCATTTTGATTTTGGTTAATATCTAATTTGATTTTATTCATTTTGTTTTATATTTATTTACATGTATGCTTATGTGTTAGGATCTAATCATTTTTTTGTGTTTTGATGTTTATTTTTTTCTTTTTGCAGGTTACTGATTATACTTGGAACAACCTAAACATGTATACTCCTTTTATTCTCTTTATTATGTGTCTATTTATATATTTTATTTTTCCCTCTTTTTTGTGCATTTTAGGTAATATTTATAGGTGCTAAAATGCATGTTTTAGGTTTTGACAGTTCCAAAATTGGGGAAAAAGTTTACTTGACAATGGTTCCGCTAGAAATTCGTAGCAAGATGCTGAATGGTATATTATCTTTTTAGGGTTTGAAATCATTACCATTTACCATTTTTAGTTCACCATATATGTCAATCACACACATTGATGTTTACTTGCAATGAATTTCATTGAAGTTTTCAAATTTGTTTCATATTGATGCTGTAACTATAAGCTTTTTGTGAATTTTATTGAAGTGTTTTCTATATTTTCCAAGCTCTATTATCTTAATGAATGTTTTATATGTTGTACGTGTTTGATATTGATATGAAATTCATCTTAATGATTATTTTGTATGTTGTATATATTTGCTAAGCTCTATTATCTTAAGAAGTTATATGCATTTTCTACTCAATAAATGTTTTATATCCATTTTCGACTCAAGGGATGCTACACTTTTACTTTTTCTTCCTAACTTCTCTTATTAGTATTTCTTTTGACAATGTGATTTTAGAAGTATATGTCAGTTGATTAATTTATGCTTGATGGTCAGTCTCTTTGATTTTAAGGATTAAGTTTATTAATGATATATGAGGGGATATCACATGGACCTTGGGAGAACTATATTTTGTTTTTATGTATATGTTCATATGAATTAATTTTGTCCTTTTAGGATGTTTTCATGTATACTATTTGTAAACTATCAATTATGTTGATGCCTTTAGAAGCATTATTTAATGACCTTTAAATTTTGACATTTTTCTTTATTGAATGCCAAGTGCTTGAAAAAATGCCAAGGTGAGCTCAGTCTCTTCTCTTATTTATGTTCTATTCTTTTAATTTCCCATGTATAATGTTCTCATCCCTTTCCTATTTGTTTAATGATAATTCAATCCGGATAATGTAATTAGCATGAAATGACAACGATTGGTATTGAAGTAGGGAAGTTGTTGCTTTTGATAATGTGCTCATCCTTTTCCCAGTTTTTCAATGATAAGTCAGCCCTGCTAATGTAATGTGCTCATCCCGTTCTTAAGGGAATATTGATTTTGACGGAATATAGTGAAAGTTGCTCCTAAAACCTGTCTTTTTCTTATACCTGATTACCGAATGTCTAAGAAAGATTATCTTACACATTTAGTGAATATTTTATCTTTGTCGAAAGAACTATTTTGTCGATTGAGAGAATTTTTATTTCATTTTCTCTCAATCTATCCACTAATTTTTTGTTCAGTATATTAGTTCTATTCCTGTTTCCAGGGCCTCCTTAATTTAAGGCTTGTAATTTTTGGAAGGCAAATATTCAGAATTTCATATTCTAATTTTTTGTATGATGTCGAGATCCAAGTATTCAGATGGAAGGGAAATATTCTAATTATATTCATGACATCTTGCAAGAGTGGGTTGAACTTTTTTCTTCTTCTTACACATGTTCAATGTCAAAGTATTCTATTGACCTGAACTTCTATTATTGTAATCTTGGTTTTCACTTACTTTTGATCATTAATTTTACCGTGACTACTTAACATCACTTTTCAAAATAGTTTTAATCTTTGTGTTGAATGTATTAGAACTTTTAATCACTTTTCATATTATTCAATGAACACAAATAAAATAAAATTAACAATATTGTTATATTAACTCGCCGTACGAATCAATTAACTCGTCGTACACATATATATAATATTGTTGGGAAGTTTCATAATGGTAACTAAGCAGATTATAATGCTGAAGACTACATAGTAGTACTCACATTTCAACAAACATTGCTTATAATTATATGGTGGTTGATTTCCTATAGAACATATAGGTTTGAAGGTACATGAATAAAGAAAGATGCTATAGTCTTGAAGGTATACGAATAAAAAAGCTATGGCTGGAGTTTAATGCAATATGGCTCATTTTACCCTTCACATTTCGACCATTGTAATAGTTTTTTAATTGTTATTTTTATGTTTTTCTTGGCACCAATTCAAACACTCGACTTCCTCTACTTCTCTTTTCACACTCTCTTTCTACAAAACTTGATGATAACAATTATCTTTTTTCGCGCCAATAGGTAAGTGCTTCCATTCGTGGCCATAAATCATAGTAATTAATTACTAATGATGTGAATCACCATTGCAGTATCTTTCTGTATCTAATGAGACTCAGGGTAATATCAATCAATAATTTATTAAGTAGGATCAATAGGATCAAATCATGTTTTCATCATTATTATCATCAATGACGCGGTGAATGCTCACAAGAATGGTTGGCTATGAAACTTCTGCTCACGTATGGAATACTCAATACCAAGTCTTTTGTTGATCAATTGGCTTATTTAGGCCATGTTCTCTTGAAAAAAGATCACATTGATGCAATATGTGAGGGACATCCTTCTACATATGATACATTTCTTATCAATCTCTATCACTTTCATATCTAATGAATAATCGGCTGCTGAAATTGAGTCTCTTTACTTGCACAAGAAAGTCTCCTTGAAAAGCATCTCAATGAGTTATATTCAAGCAATTCTGGTGTTGTCAATCTTGCAACACAATATCAACCATTGCGACAGAAGTTTTACAATAATTTCCAAGGCGGTCAAGGAAACTTTCATACTCCACTCTTTGGCATCAAAAGTTTTGATGTTTAAATGGAAACCTGAATTCTAATAGATTTTTTAATGGATGTCGTTGTTTTAATGGTGGTTATGGCAGTCGTGATGGCATGTCTTAGTGGAATTGCAACAAGACCCAATGCCAATTGTGTGGAAAATTTGGTGATGTCACTTTTAGATGCTTTCATCTTATTATTTTCTCTTTCAATGGACCATGACCACCTGTTAGGAACAATGGTAACTCGGTTTCTGCCCCAAACATGTGTGCACAAATGGATGATATGATTACTTCACCAAAAATTTCCACCAACAACTTATTTATCGAGAGACTTCTTCCTAGGTTTGGGACACAAAAGACGATCCCAGGGGAATAAAATACAACATTGATGGATTATGCTATAGAATTGCATATCAGTCCTCAGATATACAACAAGTTTTGGATTACTGCAGTTGTTCACATGCTCTGGAGTATATGAGAACAAAGGAACAAGAAGCAATTTTACGACAAGTAGTTCTCTTCTAACTCTTTAAATAGGAGTGTGTTGAGGTATATTAAAGCAACTGATGTCATTTGGGGGGTCATGTTAATAATTCAGCACAAGATATGTTGATGAGTAGATATTTAGGGGTTGCTTGAAAGCTAGGGAAAGGTCCCAAGATTATTCCATTTAATTTACAGCCTTCCCACTGTCATGAACTACGGTCAATTACTGATTGGTCTATAAAAATAAAAGTGCAGGCATCATTTGGGGATTTTTTACAACTAATATTGTGAAGGGAATTTTTTGGGGGCTTTGTAAATTTAGGACCTATTGTAATATGTATTTTGAAAATAGGACAAGAAACATTTTATTTATAGTTTTAGTCCCTATTTTTTAATAAAGTCGCTGGCACGGACCCATATTCATAAAATGTCAACCAATTACAGCATGCCACGTGTCCCTTTAATTTGAAAATAGGCACTAAAAATGAAAACGAAATGTTTGTTGTCCTATATCCATAATCAATATTATTTTATGTCCTAAAAGTATATAATCTATATTTTTTTGCCAGAAATTAGGATTTAGAGCAACTTTTTATGCAGAGTTTTATGTTGTTTTAATTGTTAATCAACTATCATATGGTTACGCAGATTAAACCCGTGGACAAACAAGCAGCCCTGAAAAAGTTGTAATGGGAAGCAACTATTCATGCTTTTATTAAAAGTTGTTTTTCCATTTTTTATTTTTGAGATTTTTTGCAATTATCGGTATATATATATATATATATAGATTGAGGTGGTTTCTACTGTGATAATAAACTGATATTGGCACTTACAGGTTATGGGCAATGCAAAAGGGGTTGCGGCTGTGGGGTATCAATATTAATATTTAGAAGCCCAATATCGGTCACTAGGATGCTTGGCTACTCACTGACTATTTTGGGGGTTATCCTCTATCGTGAAGCTAAGAAGTGTACCAAAACCATTGTTATGTAAAAGCATCTAACTCCATTATTTGCCAAAAAGTCTACACTGAATTGGCCTCTCTAAAGCACTAAATAAGCATAGATATTCATTAAATTATTGAATCTATCATATTAACTATTGTGTTTTCCATGGTATTTTGAAGACTCTTTTTTATTGATAATCTCCCCTAAAACTATAGAATCTTATTCAATGTATACTTATAAGTAATTTCTCTATTTACATAGCCTAATAACATCTCTTATAGCCAAAACTAAATAAGGTTTGCTACTTCTAACATAATCAAGAGGGAATTTTGAAGAAGAGTAAGACCATGGATTTGTTTGGTTTTGCATGTTTATTTTTTGATTTATTTGGTTTTGTTTTGCAGATTTGATGAATTTTGGCCTTAATTTGCAGGGTCTATTTGCTCTCTTTCACCATAATTCAAACTAATCCCAGAGTATAACCTCTAATGTTTTTTTGGTGTTCTCTTTAGATCTAGACTTGATTTGTTGATGCGTGTCACTTGATTTTCTAACCATTTTAACTATTAACATGTGTTTGTAGGATTATTCAACTCGAATGGAGATGAAGAAGAAGCCCGGGAAGAAGATAAAAAATAGTAAGAAAGTTGTATGACGCATTTCATTTCAATGGACCCAATCGATATTTTTTTCCCATCTGTGGATAAACAAACACAATTATCTTAACTTTTTTCGGAGCTATATTCCAATTATGGATAAAAAATCACAATGAGTTAGTGCTACTTCATTTCTTTTGAACACATAATCCATTTCTTTTCTTTTCATGTATTAACTTTTTTTTGCAGATCTGATTTTTTAGCATAGAAGGGCTGCAATAGTAGCCCTGATGCATAGATGGAGTAGCTTATACATTGTTAGTTTCTACATAAATGCAGTTGCTTATACATATATGCATAGATGCAATATGCAGTAACTTATGCATAGATGCATAGATCTGTGCAACATCCAAATTTGGAGGGGCCTCTAATTCCCATTCTTTTTATAGTTCCATCAACCGGTAAACAGTCTTTTAGAAGTCTTAAAAGAAAAAAAAAGATATTTTCATAGGAATACCTTTGTGTCAAATGAATGAATTTATCCGAGATGAAGGTTTGTGGTGTCTAACTACCTGCCAAGTTGAATTGATACTGAGTAGACCATCTGAATTTGGAGTCCATATGAGTTGATCTCTGTGTTCATTACCAATCCACTGACCAATTATCACATTCAACATTAATATATCCATTTCCTATTAAAAATATACAATTATTCTCTGCATTCTCCCTCTGCATAAACATTCTCTTATAAACATGAGATCCTCTAGATGATGTTATTGCTACTGGATGTTTGATTCTACAATATTTTGCCTTTAAAAATTTAAACCATAAGGAATTATCATTCCTAAAAGTCCACCATAATTTTAAGCTAAACGCATCTACTAGATCAGTTATAGCTCTCAAGCATATCCCCATAAAGAATCATCCATAAGCTAAAGGCATCTTATTATTTTAAGCTAAAGGCATCCTTCATGAGTTCCCCATAAAGAATCATCCATAATTTTTTCAATCATTGTTATTATTTTCTTTGGGGTTCTTAAGGATACTAAAGTGTATATTGGAATTTAATGTAGCACATGCTTTATAAGAGTTATCTTTCCCCCCATAGATTATAATTTGTCTTTCCACCCTTCTAATTTAGCTATTATCTTAACAATTAAAGACTCAGACAAATTTCATATCACTCTACATGTATATATAGGACATCCAAGATAAATAAAAGGAGGCTTTTTTATTGAAATCTACAGCAAACTTGAAATTATGTAAGCTTTAGAATTATCAATTTTTTGTCATAGTAAATAGAGCTCTTTGATTTGTTTACTTCTTGCCCTGAGATACTTTCATATCTATCCATCACTAACTTGATTCTCTTTATGTTTTAATTCTTCCAGACGAGAATATAATCAGGTCATCTACATATCCAAGATGAGATAAAAGAGGGAAACCTATTAAAGTTAGAGTTCAAGACCCAATGTTTAAGCTGTTAAAAAGAATTTCTTCTAAGATAGACATTAACTGTGTTAGTTCTAGGTATCCATGATTAAAGAAATTATTTTGAATGCGAAAGGAAATTCTTGAGCCTGTGATGGATAAATTGTATAGATTAAATAAATTGAATAAATTTAATAAGTTATCATTCATAGTTGTTCTTGAGACTATAATGGATAGAGATAAAATTAAAGATCTTAGAAGAGTGCTGAATTTTGAAGGTTGTGTTGTTAATTGCAATAGTAAAATCTGGCAGTTTTGAGATGTGTTAAATTACAAGCAAAGCCTAATTTGAGTGAAGATCCTCAAGAATAGGTGATAGACATCAACAAATTACATGTTTTGTACTACGTAGTTTGTTTTAGAAATCATATTGAATATGAATCAATTGGGTGAATGATATTCATTGATATTATAAGGTACGTTCAATGTAGGGCACACCTAAGTTGCTATCTTAATTACAAATTATATTTTTGTTACTATGTGTTAGTCTTCAATTTCATCATTGATTTTTTAAGTGTGGAGGACAATGTGGTTATGGTACCATAATTTATCACATGTGAGGATAAAATGATTATATTGAAATAGGATTTTTTTTCTCCTTTCTAATATTGACTTATATTTTAATTACCTTTGATAGGTGCTACACTACTGGAACACTAAAGATTTCTCAACTGGTAAGAAAGTAACCACTGGGGTGATAGAGTCAAAGATTCAACCATGGACTTCATTAGAGCGACCACTATACATTTGTTCTCATTTATAAATTTGTAACTTTGCAATGTTGTTATAAGATACTAATTCATTACGTTTGTTAATTTGTTTGGGGTTATAGAGAAATTTCATTTACATAATTAAGTTTGCGTATTGGTATTGTTGTTATTGAAGTATATTTATTTCTTAAACATGTTGTCTATTCCTATAAACAAAGGGAATTCTGCCCAAATTTTGAAGGTGTTAACACTTATTTGTGTTGTAAAAAAAGTTTGGCTTAAATTATACACGATTTAATACTTTGGAATTTTTTTTCGTGCGTTCAGGCACGGCCATTCCACTAGTGTGTATATATATATATATAATCGATGACTAGATCAATTAAAGCTTATGTGATTGCTTACGGTATAACCTGTATGATATCACACCGGGAAAGTGATAGTTATGAGAATTCAGAGGATGGGAGAAATAGAGTAGTTAGGCATGGTAGCTTAACTAGGTTGTTCAAAAATATATACCATATGTGTGCACTATTAGAGGAGGGAGGTGTATCTCATGGGAGTGCGATACGAGTTTAAATATAAGAGAATTCATATTTTAAAAATATAGCATTTGATTCACTTGCTATAAAATTTCAAAACTCGAGCTCTGACCCATTTCTCTATTTTGCCTCTCTCCTGCTATATATGTATATATTTTGGGTGTCCAGTCACAGGGATGCCTGGATGATAATTCTTTCGAGTCAGACGGTGCTCCAGCAGGTGTGGATGCAAGCAGGATTATTTTATACACCTCTATCCTTATGATCTAGATAAGAGGTATTGTAGTAACTTTCGGGCAAATGGCCCAATTGTATTTGTTTATTCATTAATCGTGTTTTAGTTTCCGGCACTTAGATTTGGTTATATTATGTTGTACCAAGAGTCCGGTTATCTTATTTCATATAGTTATGTGTATATAAACTGTTGTGATTGTTTTTCTTAAGGTTGGATTGGTTAAAAAGATTACTTAATTAAAATTTTGATGGAAAGCCTAATAGGTTGTTAGTAATATATGGGTGTTCGATAGTGATGCTGAAAATGAACCATATGAGATTCATCTTTTAATTTGGTATAGGATTGATCACCCTGTATTTTATTAGGCCGGGTGTCACAAGGAGTTGAAAGTAGGTACCCATGTTTGCAAAAAATATCCCCAGCAGTTATTGAGGCTTCTAAAGGTTTGAAACCTTATTTCCAAGCGCACACCATAATTGTGTGTACTGATCTCCCTCTTTGACAAACACTCGACAAATCTGAGAAGTCGGGAAGACTGATGTACTGGGCAGTAGAATTGGGAGAGTATGACATTATTTATGAACCAAGATATTCATTGAAAGGACAAGCTTTGGCAAATTTCATTACTGAATTTACTGATCCGGAGGTTCCCTAGCAATAACACTTGCCTGTCGAGCGGAAATCAGAAGAGGAGCCTTCAACTGAAATTATTTTTTATCACCGTGAGTCATCCAGAAATCAAGAAATGGCCCAGAAATATGCGGAGGAAAGCTGGAAGATATTCCATCATGGATTAATGATGTTAGAAAGTTTCGATATCGATATTCCAGCATGGAATTTGTACGTGGATGGATCCTCATGTGCTACTAGCAGTGGAGCAGGTATAATATGCAACAATCCTAATGATATTGATATTGAGTATGCTCTAAGATTCCAGTTCAAGGAATAAAACAATGAGGAGGAATACAAAGCCTTGATAGTGGGATTGAATTTTCCTTATTCATTAGGTGACGAATTAGTTGTGGTTCATAGTTATTCACAGCTAGTTGTCAACCAAGTACTAAATTTATATGGAGTCAAAGGAGAATTGATGACCAGTTATCTTGTTAAGGCCATGGAGGTAATTAACAAGTTTCCAGTCATTCAATTGAATATGATTCCAAGAACAGAGAATGCTCGAGCTGATGCCCTTGCTCGCCTGGCTTCATTAACAAGGATTGAGCTCAAAAGAACAATCCCGATAGAGATTCTGGATATTTGGACCATCGATGAAGACCTAATGGTAAAATTTATTGCAGTATATTTGTGACCCTCTTGGATGGATCCCATCAGAGCTTATATTGAAGATGGTACTTTACCAACAGATCACATAGAAGACAGAAGGCTAAAGTTCAAGGAAATGAGATATGTATTAGACAAGGAAATTTATACAGAAGGGGATTGACAACCTCCTTATACCTATGTTTTCACCAAATATAGGTAAAAGACTTGATCCAAGAAGTCCATGAAGGTTCTCGTGGAGCTCATTCAGCTGGAAGGACATTTCTCCAATGAATCGACACTCAAGGATACTACTGGCCGACCATGAGCGCAAATTGTACATCCTTTACAAGGAAGTGTGTGTAACACCCCGTGTTTTTATTAATAAATTTAATTAATTAATTAGAATATTCGAGAAAAATAAATTTTGAATTTTATAATTTTATTTGTTAAATATGTTGGTCATGATTTTAGATGAATAGAACATCAAGCGGAATTGAAATCGAAGTTAAACGGATTTTATATGATTTTTCAAATATTTTTCCCTTATAGTTTTTAAGCGAAACTGTTAGGTATCTTATGATTCGATTTTTGGTCTTGAGATTCAATTGAAGGACATTAACATTTTGATGACTTTCGGAGATAAGATCGATTTGGTATTTTTGCGAGCGTTCGATACGACATTGTTTTCATTGTTATGTGTATGTATATAGGCTATATATATCATTTTGTTGTTCGTGGGGTAGGCGCGCATACGATTGGGTGTATGGGCACCCAATTATGGCATTTTATGGATAGGCGTGTATGAGCCTTATTTTATTTTGTGAGATTTATGTTTGATGTGTATGCTCCGTCTAATTTTGAGGACAAAATTCTTTGCTAGTGGGGAAATATGTAACACCCCGTGTTTTTATTAATTATTTGGAATATTCGAGAAAAATAAATTTTATAATTTTATAATTTTTCTTGGTTAAATATGTTGGTCATGATTTTAGAAGAATAAAACTTCAAGCGGAATTGAAATCGGAGTTAAAACGGATTTTATATGATTTTTTTAAATATTTGTCCCTTATAAATTTTAAGAGGAACTGTCAGATTTTCTTGGCAATCGATCGATCGACTCCAGGGATCAATTGATCTATCCCCTCAGGTTGCGAACACAACAATCTTTTTTTTTGACGAATTTGGTTGCTTTTAAAAAATTTCCACTTGTATATAATTAAAGGGACGGGACTAGATTTTTAAATACTCGTTTGTGAAAACTCTAAGAGCAAAAAACTCTCTGTTTCTCATCATCTTCTACCTCAAAATCTTAGCCACCATTAAAATAAATTTTCAAGCTCAGTTTTGAAGACCAAGGCTAATCTGTCCCAAGTTTGTTCAAGAAGGGTTTTTGATCCATTTTTCGAGAGGAACACATATACCTAATCAAATTTTTATCAAACTAATCCTAGGCATGTTTAACCTATTCTTTTCCATTAGTGTTATGTGTCTTGATTGTAGCCTCCATTAAACTCATGTTTTTCTAAAATAAGTTATGAATATAAATATTGAAGAGATAAATTTTCGAGACTGTTCTGCATGAAAAAATAATGTTATCGAATACTTATAACTTTATTATTCTTTGGGTTGTGTCGGTGTAGTCAATTTTCCTATGGGAATGTGCATGTAGAGGAAACCTTTTATATCTAATTTTGATTGTTTTATGTGAGAACCCTAGATTAAATTAATTATTTGTGTTAGAAAATAATAACTATAATAGGACTTTCATGTAACTATTATTCTGAAAATCAAAATATTAATGTGTCCTTGATTTCCATTATTTAGATTAAATTTTTTAAAATGAAAATTTAGTGTTATTATGAATGTTGTTATAATTTGGAATTGTGTTACTGTATGGAAATATGATAATATTTCAAAAATGTTGGGTATTGTAGGTAATTAGTTTTCACCCCATGTTATAGTACACTTGTTAAGTGGGCCTTTGTTATGATTTATGTTAATTAGGTATGGGACTAGTTAGTGTGAGTCTATGCGGGTTATATAATTTGGGGTGGGGGATGAATTTCTATGTTATGCCATTGTTAGGATAGCCTAGGATTGATATCTAGGTGGAGTGAAATTTGATAATCATCCTTTACTTAGGATATGAAGAAATTATGTTTCGGTGAACCCTTAGTTGGGAGTAAGTGGTATTTGGAGGATTTCACATCGCTTTTAAGCGTGGGGAAAATAATTTGAATACTGAATATAAGGAATTTTTCGAAATCAATATCGTATGACTAAAACGGATATTAAAAATTTATTGGCGACATAATGTTCTAGGGCCGACAGTATGAACGGGTCAGAGGACGAGTTATGTTGTGTCGTGTGTGGAACCTTGTCATATCGCGAGGATCGCAAGATAAAAACGGATCAGACGATGGACTTGACAAGGGGATGTGTGTGTGTGTGGAACCTTGTCATAACGCGAGGATCGCAGGATAAAAACGGATTAGACGGCGGACTTGACAAGGGGACGAGTGTTGGAAATATTCTTCACGGTTAAATTAATTAAATTTAACATTGTTGGGAAGCTGGGTTAATTAAAATCATATTGGTGTGGCTTTTATGGAAACTTTGCGGGTAATTAGCACTTTATTTATGATGATTTATAATCTCGTAATTAAAAGATCCTATTGTTATAGTCGATATATATAGCACTATTGTCTGGGTCCTAGGATCCTATTTGAGAGGAGTAGGCGGTTTACATGCTCGGGCTTTGGCTCTAACACATGCGTTGACTAAACTTTTTTAGGATTTATTTGGGAGTTGTTGCATATGAGTCATTAGAGATCCTTTGGAGGTGCAACATGATTTATTTTATTGCATTAGTAGTTAGGTTTTCTCCTTCCATTCCGTCGTTTTATTTATGAGACTACTTTTGGAGTTATTAGGACTTTTCGGTTCCAAAGTTGTTTTAGAATTTCAGTTGGATTTATTATTTAATTATTGAGATATTTGGAGATCGTGTGATGGATTTTAATCCCATTATTGGAGTTTTATCAGTTGGATGTCATTTCATATTTGGGTTTGATTAACATAATTTATCTTGTCGATTAAAATTCTATGTCTCATATCTCTCACATCCTAAAGATGGTATATTATTTACTCACACCCGACTTAGTTTTGGTTGTGACCGATGCCATAATTTAGCGGGGTGTGACAGTGTGATAATTGCCAGAGGTTCTCTAATGTTCGTAAAACACTAAATGTTGTTCTAACTCCAATTACTTCACCCTAGTCGTTTGCTATCTAGGTAATAGATTTGGTCGTACCATTGCCGACCACCAAAGGTAGGTTTAGATATTTGGTCGTTGCTCTTGACTATTTTAACAAATGGGTTGAGGTAGAGCCACTGATCGACATGCATTATGAGAAGGTGTATCAGTTCATATGGAAGAGAATAATTTGTAGATGTGGTTTTGCCATATGCTTTCATTACAGATCATGGCACACAGTTTGATAATGAGGACTTTGAATCCTATTATGTCCATTCTAAAATACAGAAGCTGCATTTTGCACCAGGCCATCCTCAAAGTAATGGGCAAATAGAAGTGACAAACAAAACTTTGTTGAATGGATTGAAAAAGAGGCTTAATTCTTCTAAGGGTAACTGGATTAATGAGCTACACTCAATCCTATGGGCTTATAGAACAACGTCGAGAACAACAAGATGGGAGACACCATTTATGCTTGCATTTGTAAATGAGGCCATGGTACCAGTCGAGATCGGGTTACCAACTCATAGGGTGTTGAATTTTACTTCCCATGTTAGTAAATTGATGAGGCGACTAGATCTGGATATGCTAGAGGAAGTCAGAGAAGACACTGCTTTGAGAAATTCTGCCTACCAACAAAAAACTATTCACTTTTATAACAAAAGGGTCAAGCTAACGAATCTTAAAGAAGGAGATTATGTTCCTAAGAAGGTAATACATAAGTATGACAAGCTAAAGGCTAACTATCATGGCCCATATCGCATATCAGATGTCATCTGACCAGGAACTTATAGACTTGAGACATTGGAAGGTGAAGAGTTTAAAAAGACGAGCATCTCCAAAAGTATTACCAGTAATTCAAAGGGTTTCAATTATTGTATTTCGTTTGCATTTATTTGAATATCAATAAATGTTGTTTTTAGTCTCTTCAATTTTTTGAATTTTTTCGGAGTAAGGTGATATGCATCCCCCAGAACAAAGATAACACATATATTCTTCAGTTCCAACCAAAGTCAAAATAGGGCTACAATCCTCAGTACTTGGTCGGTAATAAAATAACCAGATAAGTCAAAATAGGATTAAAATCCTCATTACTTGGTCGGGTTATTAAAAATAACAACTAAAACCAAGTCAAAATAGGATTCCAATTCTTAGTAGTTGGTTAAAAAGGACTGGTAAAACTTCGTATAAAAATCAACAAGTTTTACCCGAACTAAGCCAAATGCAGGAAGACTTGTAAAAGTTCCTAAATGTCGGAATATAGACATACAATCCTAATATGCTTGGTCAATATTGATAACTAATGCTAAACTTAGATAAATAAATCTAAGTGCATTAGTAGAATCGATGACATCACCAATGGTAACCAATACTAAATTTGGATAAATATATCTAAGTGTATTCGTAAAACCAATGGCAACCACTGGTAACTAATACTAAATTTTGATGAATATATCTAAGTGTATTAGTAAAACCAATGGCATTAGAATCACAAGTTAACTAGTATAATCACAAGTTAACAAAAACAAAAATATTTTATTCATATAAAACTGTAGTACATTCAAATAAATTACAAAATACAGGATAATCATTCAAGTAGACATTTTCCCTCATCTTTGGAAGATGATTGCACTCTTTCCATACCAGCGGGAGGATCATTCAGTGTATAAGGAGAATTGATGAAGTTGAAATCTTGAAGCATCCTTCTGTTATTACTACTCGACGTGTTGGTGTGATGAGGAGGTCGAACTATTTCAAGATCACCATGTAACTCATAATCCCCTAAGTATAGTGATATCAAGCATTGGGTAACTAATTCAATAGGAATTCAGTTGGCATCCAGCTTGAATGGAGGTTGTTGGCAGTTTAAGAAATTAGGATCATGCCAATACCGGAGTTTGCTATCTTGATCAACCTTCATCACAGTTAAGAGATTAGTCCAACCCCTTTTATAACTTTCAATATTAGATTGAGTTAGGTGATCATCTATATGGCCAAAAGCTTTATTATAGCGATCCATCCGAACATCTTTGGGTTGCTGACGAAATTATATGGTTAATCTTTGAACTTGATGATAAAGTCTCTTTAAAACCTCATCGTTCGACTTCAACTGAGAGAATTGGTTGGCAATCGCTTTGTCTATAACTTATAACTTTGTAGACAAATCCGAAGTAGCTCGACTATTTGCCTTTAGCTGGGCGGCCTAATCAGTCAAAGTCTTCTTAATTCTGGCCTCTTTTACATTTGGTCGGCCATCTCTCTGTTTGGAAGATTGTGCAGGTTTGGACTTTTTCAAAGCTTAAAGTTCATCCCTCAATTTGTCATTTTCCTCCTCCGAAAAAGAAATTCCTTCGCCGGCATCATCAACAAAATATTATTCAAAGACCCAAGTTCATCACCAAGTTGTTGTTCTCTTCTTCCAGAAGTTTAGCAATATCTCTGGCCTCATCAACCTCACAGTTTGGTAAAAACTCTTTTTCTCTGAAAGAAAAAGCATATTTCTCCAGCTTATCTTCAAATCCATAGGCTTCACTCAATTCCTTATACTTGGCTTCATAATCATAATGGATCAAAGCTTTGGCTTCTTTATGATATGCTTGTAGAACTTCTATCATCTCAAAATCGGCCACATTATTTCCCACTACCCGATTAAGAACGAATTTGAGGTAAGTATATGCATTCCTAGCTTGAAGAGAAGAATTTTCACTGAGTAAGTTGATAAATTCTTCAGCTGTTAAGTCCATGTGACTAGCCTTGAACATATCATTACAATGTTTGGGCAGGTTGGAGTCATTATCAGAAACGTTTTCCATCTTGGCCATGAACTAAGAAGATAAGGCAATAATTAACCAATCACAGAAGAAGGCTGAAAATAACTAGAGAATTTATTTCATTAATAAAGGACGGTGATACAAATAAATCAGAGGAAACCAAAAGAAGATGCAAAACACAAATAATATTAGCCAAGCAAATCTGCACCTTCTTCTTATCATCCTTAACATTAAGGGTCTCTTGCTCGCCAGATGGAATGGCATAAGTATCTCCGTGGTCAGTGTGAGGGGTTGTAGAATCAATGGATAAAGAAGATTCCATTGAACCATTGTCATACTCAATATATCCATCAAGGATGGGGGGGATATCTAGGTCATGCCTAAGGCAGAGTTCAGAATCCTCAATAGTACTAACTTCCTTCAATGCCTCCGACCAACCTTCCTTGAAGAATGTTTTCGTAGCATACCCAACTTGAGGAGAAGTGGAAAAAATAAATTTATCCCAACCCTTGTTGAAGGAATTCTACCTAGCCTTTTTCCTCTTGGACTTTTAAGCATAAAGGTCTTTTGTCAGCTTATTTACTTGTTCGTAAGCAACCTTTATCCTGCGCTCATCTTGGGCAGTAATCGAATCGGCCTCTTATCGATCTTCTTTAGCAATCTTTATCACCTCTTCGCAGACCTTCTTCTCTGTCTCCAAGGTTTACTGTGAATCCGAAAAAGATTTCCTAAGTCCTGCAAAGGCCTCCTCTACATCATACGAATAAGAACAAAGACGATCATCCTTCTCCAGCATTTGGTTGTAGTCAACAAAGAACTACAAGAAAAAACCAAGTCAGTACAAGATAAGAATATATAAATAATATTCGATAAACTTTGAAGCTGAAAACTTACCAAGGCTAAGCTCCGAGTAGACCTTTTTGACAGTTTTAATCGGGGTAAGGAGGCATCAACAGAACTATGGTCTGGGAGGGTGTCAAACTTAATCAACTTCCTAGACAATCTAGGACTTAAGGCTACAGATGATCCAAAAGTAGCTGGAGCAATACCGACCAAACCCTGTTTATCAGCATCAACAAGTATCTCAATCTTCTTATTAGCAGGACCTTTTCTCAATCTTTTCAAAAGGAGATTCATCACCCTTGTTGGATGGGGGATTCTTTCCAACATTGGTCTTGTAATTTGAGACACCAGTATCAGTAGGCTTATTGGTGCCAACAGTAGAGTCATCTTCTAAGAGATTGGGAATTTTCCTCTTACCCATTCTCAGAGAAACGAGAGGGTCGGAATCAAAAGATGTAGAAGTTCCAACTTTAGCAACCACTCCAACACAGGAACTAGCTAAGGAAGTAGATATTGGATCTCTCTCCAAGTCTATCACGTTGGAAGGAGAAAAAATTATTAGTCGATCAAGAAAATAAGTCACAAAGCTTGTATACTTTTGTAGATGGGAGGCTGACCGGATGTCGATCCTCCCCAATTTTCTGATGAAGGCCCCACAATTACTTGAGCTCGTCAGGATTGATATCACTCTCCTTTGTAATTTTCTTCTTCGTATCAACTGTAACCAAATAAAATAACTAAGGTTAATTTGCAATAGTCCGTCATCATGAATATATTAAAAATAAATTACAACCTATGCCATGACCCTCCTGAGGACATCTGGGACCATCATACACCTCACCCCCTTGGAGAGGAAGATATTTCCAGTTCTTCGCAATAACCTCGTGATCGAAGTAATCTTTATTGGAGTCAGGAAAATACATAACTAGGACTTTGTTGACAAACCTAGTCTTCAAATAATATGTACCGTCACTAGTGATCCACTTGTAACATAAGAGGAGTTTAGGGATACCGATACGGGTCCTATGGATTTGGTTAAGCCTATGAATCCCATTAACTATTTTCCATGTATTGGGGGCCATTCTTTCACGCACAACATCAAAATATTGACAAAACTCTAAACAAAAGAGATTTGGGGGGAAAGTAAAACAACACTCAGTAATGAATAAAAAAGGAATCCAATGGCCCTCAGCTAATGAAAAAACATCAACAGGAGGAATGGTCAATTCTAACTCTACCCAATCCAAAATATTCCATTCTCGCCTAAACTCGTCTAAAGATTCATAATGAACAATATAAACCAACATTTAAGAAAGAAGAAAAGAAGGAGAAGGAAATAATTCCTCCAAGAATTTAAGGATTCAATAAGAACAGTCAAAAAAAAGGAGGAAATGGCAAGCAATCGCACAAAAGCTCAGAGATGGCTGCTATAGTTAGAAAATTTGGGGTAAGGCAAAACCTGCAAAAATCTCTAGTCTACCTCAAAAATAGCGAACTTAATGATTAAATGCACCAACGATTGACGTTCCAACGGCTTCACAAATCAGATAGTGAAAAATACTCATTTACTCTTTGGCGGTTCGTTAGAATTCAAAGTATTTACAAAACGCCATTTTCAAACAGTGCTAGATTTAAATGCTCCATACTTTCAAGAATTAATCAAGCATGGAACATTGGGGCTTCTGTTGATACAAAAAATTACCCACCTACATGGACCATTTGGAAGTAAACACATGTCTTCCTACATGGCAAAACTCCTAGTGATCAAGTAGTATCTTTGTAGATTCTCGTGAAGAATGCCGACCAACTCAAGGATTGCCGACCAACAAGACCAGTGAAGTATCACCATACCAAAAGTCAGATTGCATGAGATTTATACAATCTACCACCACATTCATCATGTAAGGATGCAAATGCTTGAATATAAAATCATTTCATCCCTTGACATTCAAACCCTTGGCCTATGGGTCATTATGAATATATTATACCAAGGGCAATCCACAAGCAAGCCAGCTATTACAATATTAATAACATAACAGTGGACGTAAGCTTCCATACATAGTCGGACCACTTTAAAATTTTGTGTTATTTTCTTTTTATTTAAATATTTTATCTGTGATTAAAGAATTAGATCTAGTCTAGTTTTGTACATCAACATTATTGTTATCAATTTAATTCCTAAGCATACAAAACCACTTTTAAATAAATTTGTGATAACCAATTTTATCTTTTTTATCCTAAACATACATCTATGTCATAAAATCGATAAATCAATCCATGCGATCAACAAAGGAAAAGTTTCAGGAAAAATCCTTTTCTGGAAAAAGCTTTTATTCACTTTATAAAATTTATAAATCGCAACTTTCAAATTTTATAAATATATCTACAGCGTTTCAGACGAATCTCCCGCAGGTGACCTTCATCTTCCTTCAACTATAATCCTTGCAAGAACCATAAAAACCACAGTCTTCCTTCAGTATAGATCCTCGCAATAATCAAAAGAACATTAGTCCTCCATCATCTTCAGACTTCGTCTTCAGCAATGATCCCCTCAGGTTTCACAAGTCGTCCACAGAGGTCCCTTCTCCACAGGGTATGAAAGGATACTAAACTATCTTTGGCTTAAACGAATTCACAAAAAATATTTTCGAGATGTGTGCTGTGAACCAAAAGTATTTCAAAACACTACACAAAGAAGAACTTTTGTAAGACATATTCTGAAATCATTCTGTCAAAAGTCTTAAAAAATATTAACAAGATACAGGTATTTATAGGGTGTTCACATGTTCACAAATTTTGAGGCGACGGGTCATTTAAACAAAAATGAGGCTCATTTGAACGAGATTGGTAGCTCGTTAGAATGAAACAGTATGTCGTTCGAACGACTTTGCCATCTTGTTCGAACCAGCTTCCAACAACCTTTAAATGATGAAAAAAAATACGCCCTCGTTAGATGAAGATATCAAATGACCCTTCGAATGACTAGGCATATTGTTTGAACGAGTTAGGCGAACATCCAAAAATAATTTTAAATTAAAAACTACCTCGATTTTTTAAAATAAAAAATCATGTTTCCATTATAATAAGAATAAATATCCTAAAAAATAAAGTGTGTGAATTCATTTAAACACTAAATTTATTTATACCTTTATGGGACGTCGAGTAGTCTCAAGTCTTGATGTTTGTTTGTCATAACAGTACGTGATGGTTTGTAATGGGATATGCCAAACTAGCCTAAAATAATACAAGGCCAATACTACGAGAAATGTTATAAATTTTTCTCTTACAACTCTTCCCCTTCGGCTATCTAGTACAATAACAAACAATCCTATACAAAATACAAATTACATCAACAATCTATAAATTAAAAAATACACCTAACACCCTTCCTTACCGTATAACAGAATGGCATAAGCCTCCATGTCATCAAATTTTTTCTTCTCCTATGGAAAAATTTGTCTTCATCCAGTGTGTCTTGAATGTCTCTTAAGTACCTACACACACGAGACAATAACATACACCCCGTTACATATCGACTTTTAAACAAACATAAAAAATCCCCACGTAATTTGTTCTCCCCCTTTTTGTCCGTAATAGACAAAGGAGTAAAACATAGTCATGTTGAATATAAGATATCATCACGAAAGATATAAATCAAGCATGTGTAATGATAATCTCAAAGGCCATCAAAACTCACTGTTTTTGTACTTTTTTATTTTTTTAAAACAATATAATATGTACAAATTATATAGTACAACACAAAATATGGCCACCCAATAAGAAATAATTCAATAGATTCAAAAAAATTTCAAACATGGACAAAATGTAACAAAAACACAAAATATCATATATTATAAATGCAAAATATATCAATGGATTTTGGGTATATATATATATATATATATCCGAAAAACATGATACAAAACACATAAGCTTTACACACTAGTATATTATCGATGAGTCTAAACACACGGGATGGAATTAATGGGCATGAACTAGATACAAAATAATTATAACCCAAACACTCAAATGTGTTCAAGAAGTTCTAATTAACCGCAAAACTTAATCAAACTAAGATTTAGCCTCAAGTGTCAAGATAAAGTTAACTTTATGAACAAACAAAACACAATGCACAGAAGTCTAGAAAATTAATTATTCTACAAATCAATAGCGTTATGATAAAATAAGCATAACTAGGATTGAATGTGCAAACCCGTTGGTCTTCAACTAAACACCTTCAAAAGATAAATACATATCATATTTTTCTTTTCCATTCTCAATTCTTTTGAAATTATTTAAAATTTGAATAATCAAACTAAACTAAGGTAGTCCCATTTTGTCAATTTTTCTATTTGTATTGCCTTTAATATTTTATTAGGCTCTTGACAACGGTGGCTTTATCGCAAGGGAGATTAGCACATTTCGTAGCCCATTCCCGTGCACTCTCATACATATCAAAATAATATTTATGAAGTAAATCTCATGGGAAACGATTATTACATAATGGGATAAGAGGACAGGGATATAAATGTTTTCCCCCCAGGTATTCTTAATGACAGGGATAAGAGGACTGACGATGGATCAGACTTGCAGTTGCATTGGACGTAGTTGATTTCGCTCCATTGATTCTAGTATAGGTTGTATTTTAGCATTTGGTCATTTTATTTCATAATGGGATTTGTAGGGGCTTAAGCCCAAATGTTTATTTATATCTTCTGTGCTTAGCATTACATTTATGGACGTAGTATGATGATTCAGTTTTTATTGCTTATCTATTAAGTCAGTTTTATTTAGATTTTTTATTCATTATGGATTTTATACAATTAAAAAGAAATATTTATTCCTTAAGTGCTGATAATGGTACAAATTGTTAATAAGCCACATTTTCGGCATATTGATCCTGACCAGCCTTTATGTCAGAAAATGGGGTTTTTACATGTTGTTCGAACAAGAATATGTTCTCATTGAACAAGGCACGCGACATTACAAAAATAAATTTAAATAAAAAAATGCCTCAATTTTTTAAAGAAAAGATTCATTTTTCAATTTTAATAAAAATAAGCATAAAAAAAATAAAGTCTATGAATTAATTTAAACACTAAGTTAATTAATACCTTTATGGGATGTTGGGAAATCTTAAGTGTGATGTTGGTTCGACGGGATACGCTAAAGTAGCCTAAAATAATACGAGGCCTATATTATGAGCAATATAAGGAATTTTGCTCTTACATAACCCATTCAGGCTAAGTCACCATCTATTTCCCACTTCAAAGAACCCCGTCCTTTTTATTTCCATGCCTGTTAACAACTTTTTTCCCTCATTTTTCGACAAACTTCAATCAATTAGCACCCATTTGCAAACATAAAACAAGGTTTTCCCTCTCTGATAAAATTGAACATAAAAAGAAGGGAGTTGTTATCGCGGACGAATATAAATAAGACATTTTTCCTCCTTAAGTGCCATGCGGATGAATATAAATAAGACATTCTTCCACCTGAACTTACTTTATCCCTTCATTATGTTCTTATATCCACATGGGTGTTGAAAAATATTTGTTCATATCTCAAAATTTGTATCAATATATATACTTACAACGAGCATACACAAAGATGGGCTACTGTAAAATTTACCCAAAAAAATAAAGTTTGTCAAACTTCTTCAATTCAAATCCATACGTTTTCAAACAAAAAAAACCGTAATACCCCGTGTTTTTGGAACAAAATAAAATTTGTTAGAATTAAATTCAATCGAGAAATTCAGTTATTAAGTATGAATAAATTGATTAATTATTATTTATTGTTATGTGGAATAGACCATGCATGATAAACAAAAATCGATAGAAAATAATTGCATGTGCACTGAATAAATTATATATAGTGTGCGACACAATTCAAAATACAGTTGTTGAATAAAAATATTCGGGATGCATTTGGGGAGGTTTTACGAACTCATTCTGATGTTTTAGACCCTTAGAAATGGTCCCTGGGTACATACATATTCGTTGTGAGGTTATTAGGCTAATTAAATAAGGCATTTGGACTCATATGGAGTCTAAAGTTTAGGCACAAGACCCAATTATGGATTTGAGCCTTAATTACATTAATTAGGAGTTAGTAACTCCCTGCCATTTTACATCTAAGAACCTTAATTACACATCTTGAGAGCGATAATCAAGAACACTAGCAAGAGGAGTTGGGGTGGAAGATTCAAGAGGGAATCCAAGAATTAACCAAGAACACATCCAAGATCTAAAGCAAGAATGTTTTTTTCATGTTTTAATTATTCTAAATTGCTTCTTAATTCATTGTTTGTAGAAATTATGGATTTAGGAAAGTTGATGATTTGAGGACGATACGAAATTACAATCTTGAAGAAATTAATTTTTTATGTTAAAGTATAAAATCTAGAATTTAGGATGATAGAAGTTTAGGGGTTATATTGATAGAAGTGATGTTTAAGAACCTTGATATAATGATTTTGATGATTCACATGTAGAACAATTTGACCCTGTTTAAAATTTGAGATTTTGATTTAAGATGGACATTCATGTGTGGTAGAGGTTAGATGAATGTTGGAAAAATAAAATAAAATACATGAATCCCTACATGACCCTACCTTCTATGATTTGTGACTTAATCCAGGATGGAAAACACGTAATAAATCATCATAATAATATAAACTAAGTCATAGGGACTAGTATTAATGACCATCATAAGAATCCTTTCGAATGCGATTTGTAAGGAAGAAGACAAATTCAACAGTGAAGAAAAATGGGTTTCGCAACTAGTCTGTAGGAGCGAATCGGTTTGCTCCTAGGTCTAACTGGTTCGGCACCTGGGAGGTCAGGCCATGGGGTCCGCGGTTATGTTTGAGGAATTTTTAGGTATCCATACGAGGTGATGGGATCGTGTTTGGGAAATTATGGAATTTATTAAAAATGGAAACGTGTTGCCATTATTAAAGGAATGACTATATTAACCGGAAGGTTATTAAAATTTCTATAAAGAAGGACTATGTAATAATTCACATGTGAGTTAGTTAGTAAATAAAAATAACTATGTAAGTGGGGTAATTATTAGGATAATTACCTTTACACGTGGTAATATGTAACTATATTTTGTGTGGACATACATATGTTTGTGAACTGTCCTATCGGTCAAGGTACCCGCGTTTGGGAGCGTAGCACACGTCGGCACAGGTGGATTACATGTAGTGTAGGTCATATTTTAGGTACTACGTAGTAGAACCACTTATGAGAGATAGGTTTGATGCTTCAATCCATGTGTCACAACTAGATATAGCTCGTGCAATGGTGTAGTGTGTAGGTACCGCCCCAACTTTATGTGTCTTGTGTTGTCCGCATTGGATAGGGGACGCCTCTGAACTTATTGATATAACACGAACAAGACACAATTTGTAGATTCCTTTGTGTCATATATATTAGGACATATATATACTTAATGAAATTGAATGGAAGAATTTCTTACGTCTTAATATGTGGACTATAAAACAGGATCCCAATACTACGTAGTATGCATGATGTTGATGTCATTTTTGAAAGGGTAGTATGTTGGAGATAATTTGGGAAAAAATAATGTGAAGGTAAACAACTTTATTTCAGCATGCTCATCCTGCTAAATGCATTCTTATATTGTCATTAGTATTCATTCATCATCCGTATCGAGACTTGGGTGGTTATACGTGTAGCCTTGCTTTTAGATGAGGGGTGATACGTGTAACGTATTTGAGTGATGCTGGGAAATTTATATTTTTACTTAACTGTACTCTTGCATAATTAATATTAGTAAGTTAATTCTATCACACTCTAGGGCATTAACCCAAAATTATAAATGTTTTCTCCCCAAGGTGCTCTTAGACATGGACAGCATGACTATTGACAGATCAACCTTGTAGACTCATTTTGCATATCGGATTTCATATTGTTGATTCCAGATTAGGTTCCTACGCTACTTCGGTCTTTCACTTTTGGATTTTTATATAGACATAAACAAGGATTATATTTTATCTCAGTCGGTGTGAGACACTTATGTTTATGTTGAGTTTTCATTTATCTCATGTGGATGTTGGATTTTTCATTACCTTGGTTACTTATCTAAATTCCATTTTAATTCGATTGTTCTTTGAAAGTAAATAAATATCTATTGGTTTGATGCCGAGAATGATATAAATTGACAAGCAAATCCCATCTTCGACGTATTATGCCCGACCAACCTTTACGTGAGAAATGGGGGTTGTTATAGAACCCACATCGGCCTCCTTCATAAAAAACATTACCCATAAAATATTTAATCCTTAATATTCATTTTTTTTTGTTACAGGAATATGAAATTCTAATTTTGAATCTGGGTTTCTTCAAAAAGGGTCAAGGTTGTATTTTTTTAATATCATTTTGCTGGTAATTTTTTGTATAATAACGAGGGTTGAGAATGGTTTTTCGATTTTTGACAAATCTTTTTTGAATCCCAGATTTGAATGGAAGGTTTGGGTTATATTTTGTGGTATAGAAAAAAAAAAGCTATTTTTTTCTAGTAATTTTTTTATTAGTTAATTTTAATGGGGTTGAAAAATGGGTGAGTGTTCATGTAAGTTAGACAAAAAAAAGAGGGGGATGTATCACCAAATTTGAAATGAAGTTGGTCCCATAGTTCCTTAGCTATGATGCGTCCATGATCTTCTTTTATGAAATCATTAATATGTAACTTAGTACAGTAAAGAGGTATGATGAGTGTTTCTTCACTCTAAGCCTGGTAAGTTGCATGCTAACTCCGGCTTATAGCAATGATATCTTCAGAAGATCCCATCGTCATGTCAGTGAGGCGGTGAATCAACTCATTATGATTCTATACAAATTGCCTCTTGGCTTTCCATATTTTATCACTACTAGAAATAGACATTTTTTTACGGGGAAAAGGGGTCGTAAAAGGTTATTTATGATGATTTTCAAAGCTTTAAAAATCGTCGTAATGTTGTGTGTCATAATAAATTCGTGTTGACAAAACCGCCATAACAAACCATCTTATTATGACAATTTTTCTTACAAACCATCATTAACAATAATGTTGTGTGACTTAATAAAATTGATGTTGAAAAAACCGTGATAATAAACCATCCTATTATGACAGTTTTTCGTACAAATCGTCATAAAATGTACCTATTATGACGGTTAATTTGCTAGTTATAATAACAGAGTACATAAAACATTCATAAAACATACTCATTTTTATATGTGAACTGTAAACCATCATTAAAGTTTTTTTTCCTTTCTTTTTTTCATCGTACTATTCAAATATCCGACACTTGTAATGCATAAAAATACAATTTGCAAATTCAAAGCACAAATTTACAGACTCAAAGTAGCAAATTCCAAGTACTAATATAACTTGAACAATAAGTATAAAAATTATCATTAATATTCGAAATTAAAAAAAATATACACCCACAGTTTCCCAATTGACTTCTAGACAACTCAAAAACAAAAAGATATCTAAAATGACCTATACTAAAGTAGTAATTTAAACTGCAACATTAGCTCCATACGTGTAGCATGGAAACCCAATTTAGGAACAGCTACATCGTATACGCAATAGGCAGCAACAAATCGATATATGAACAAAAGAAGGAAATAAATAACAGTTAACAACTAAAATAGATTAACCATATAAAGAATATAAATAAAACAATAATGATATTCTAATATAATATCAAGCATCAAAAAACAAACATTTTCATAATTTTAAAGTTAATTTTTACTTCATTCTTTATTAAGGCATGGGAGAGATAAATGGGAAAAGTATCATGAAAATTTCAGCAGAATTTCCTCTGTTTTTTAATAATCCAAAATAATGAATTTTTAACCAACAACCATATAAAGCCCAATATGGGAATTCACCATTAATAATAAAATAAAGCCCACCCCACGCATTTAGAAACAACAACAACAACAATATAAATCCCACCTAGGGCATCATTCCTTATCAATAATAATAAAATAAATACCACCTCGGCATTCACAATCAACAACAATATAAAGGCCCAAACAGACATCACAATTAAATATTTGCATAATCTCAAAGATAATTTTTACTTTATTCTTTATTAACGCATGGAAGAGATAAATGGGGAAGGTTTTATGGAAATTTAGACAAAGTTTCCTTAGTCTTTTTATTAATCTAAAATTAAACATCGCATGTTTAACCAACGATGATGATATAAAGCCCACCGCGGGCATTCAGCATCATCATCAACAACAACAACAACAGTATAAATTCCATCACGGGCATGAACTAGCACAATAACAATACAAATACCACCATGCACGTTCAGTATCAATACTAACAATATAAAGACCACCTTAGGGATTCACAATCAAGAACAATATATAGGCCACCATGGGGATCACAAAACATTTGCAGAATCTCAAAGTTATTTTTTACTTCATTCTTTTTTAATGCGGGGAAGAGATAAATGGGGAAGGTTTAGTAAAATTTTTGACAGAGTTTCCTTTATTTTTTTAAAAATCCGAAATTAAACGTGACATGTTTAACCAACAACAATAACATAAATTCCAACTGGGGCATTCACCATCAAGCCCACCCCAGGCATTCACCATTAATAACATAAAGCCCACCCTGGGCTTTCAACATCATGATCAACAATGATAATATAAATATCACCCTGTCCATTCACTAACAACAATATTATTCTTGCATCATATTCTTATAGTGTTTTGATAATATTAATTATGATTTTTGTTATATTTTCATATATAGTATTTTGATTTTCTATATTAAACATCATTAACATCGGCACAAAGTAATTAATTAGATTGAAGAAGAAAAAGGTACCTGAAAACACATGCCAAAATTGTCCACAACTATAGCTTATTAAAAACAATCCTAAATGAAATCGATGAACTCATGGTGAACTTCTTCTATCACATGATTTTCATATGTTGATTTTTCAGCCAACTCCATCTAACAAATCAAATAACAAAATTTGTATTCATTTTTTCCTTATAAAAGTAATTAGCAGGGAAACAAAATATTATAAAATAAATATTTATTACCTTTAGTTTGTAGATTGATACAGATTCTCCAATAGATCTCTCATGAACTTCAATATATAAAAACTACATTCAACATTCCACGGTTATAGAGGGCCCTATAGAATGATATTTTAAAGATAATAGTTATATTATGATTCAAGATATAAGTCAGTAATGTATATTCATTAACATTATCATACATTAAAATTATCCAAAGCTTTAAATTCTCTTGAAGACAAAGATTAAAATGAAAAACAAGTGTACAAAGACATGTGTACAAAGATCTCATAAACTTGAGGCAGAACCTCATTTTTTTCTCTGATTAAACAGCAATATAGGAGTACTTGGGGGCTGGTTTGGGTTTTCACCCTTTAACGACTTATTTTTAAGCCTAATCAACATATTTTCAAATTATCATCACATTCTCAAATCGGGGGACCCGTGACTATGCGATCCGTTCATATGAGTTACATTAATCCCGTCCGAGGTGTTCATGCCTTTTTCGGGGCCGTTTGGGGGCTGATTTGGTTTTTCACCCTTTAACGGCTTCTTTTTAAGCCAAATCAACATATTTTTGAATTATCGTCACATTCTCAAACTGGGAGACTCGTAACTATACGGTCAGTTTCTACATGTTACATTAATTCCGTGCGAGGTGTTCATGCCTCTTACAGGGCTATTTGTTGTCTGGTTTGGGTTTTCACCCTTTAATGGCTTTTTTTTAAGCCTAATCTATATATTTTCAAATTATCGGCATATTCTCAAACCGGAAGACCCGTGATAACACGATCAGTTCCTACGAGTTATATTGGTCCCGTGTGAGGCGTTCATGTCTCTTACGGGTCCGTTTGGGGGCTGGTCTGGGTTATCACTCTTTATAGGATTATTTTTAAGCCTAATCTTCATATTTTCAAAGTATCGTCATATTCTCAAACTGGGAAGCCCGTGACTACTCGATTAGTTCCTACGAGTTACATTAATCTCGTGTTAGGTGTGCATGCCTCTTATAGGACCGTTTCGAGGCTGGTTTGGGGTTTCACCCTTTAATGGCTTATTTTTAAGCCTAATCTAATTGTTTTCAAATTATCGTCATGTTCTCAAACTGGGAGACCCGCGACTACGCGCCAACTCCTAAGAGTTAAATTGGTCCCGAGCGAGGTGTTAGTGCCTTCTATGGGGCCATTTGGGGGTTGTTTTGAATTTTCTCCCTCCACAGGCATGTTGTTAAGTCAAGGTCTAAATATTTTTAAATTATCGTCATATTCTCAAACCGGGAATCCTGTGACTACACGGTCAGTTTTTATGAGTTACCTTGGTCCCGTATGAGGTATGCGTGCCTCTTTCGGGATCGTTTAGTGGTTGGTTTGGGTTTTCACCCATTAGTGGCATGTTTTTAAGCCTAATCTATGTATTTTCAAAGTATCGTTATATTCTCAAATCGGGAACCCTGTGACTATGCGGTCAGTTCCTGCAAGTTACACTAGTCTCGTGCAAGGTTTTGTAAGTGAAGTATTCCTCATTTTTTGAATGTCTAAATTAACTTTACACATCCATCCTCCCGATTAGGCACTCACCGGATGCTCTCTAGAATGCAATACTGTTACCAGGTATACTCATCCACCCGAACCCCTGATACTGTTAGCTCCCCGAATCAGTAAAAATAATAAAATGCATTGGAGGCGATCATAGATTCCTCCAGAATGAGACGAAACTACACCCAAAACATCTCATTCTTGATTTTGAATGCTATCACCTGGGGACTATACTCACCCTGCTCCTTAAGCCATGGGATTCACCCCCATCGCGCAACCTCCTATGATAGCACTAGAGGGGTATGATTTGATATAAGTATTATTCACACAAATGTTTATAATTAATACAAATATATTATATATATATATATATATATATAAATCCAAGCTACCGTAACACTAGCTTAAAATGCCCAATTTTATGTTTCGATCCAAAATTCAATTAATGAAACATTAAGTAATTTATTACCTTGGTGTCACTCAATCAAACATACACGAACTCACTTAATTAGCCCAAAAATAAAACATTCTGAATTTATTATTCTAAAATCTTTCTAATGAGTTTTTCACACTTATTAATTTAAGGTACTTAATTCACTCAAATTAAACCCTAATTTCCTTTTTGGATTTACACCACAATACTACATGAATAATTCCCACAATTCAAATCCCTATTGTAACAGTCCAATGAACAAATATGTCAGAACTATAAACCCTCACCAAGAATTGAACACCCAGGGCCGAAATAGGGGAGGGGGAGAGGTTGTCAAACGACGTCGTTTGAATGACTTGGCCTATCATTTAAAGGACTTTGGTAATCATTCGAACGACATACCAGGTCATTCGAACGATCGGGGTTCTCTATCTCCTCCATTGTTACCCAAAACCCGTCCGCCATAGTTGTTTCAAAGCTCCACTTTTTGTTCAGAATTCCCCCTAAAACTCTCAAAGAATTACACTAAATCTACCAATTTAATATCCTCAATCTAAATACAACATCTATACATATTGGGGGTTTATAAATCACATTTTTATATCCTCTACAGAATAAAAATTCTGAAATCATAGAAAACCCAAATTTAATTAGAGAACTAACCTTGACATTTCATTCAATCCAAACCCACTAAGATATGAATAGGAAATGAAAATTAATTTCAGAAGCAAGTTAAACCACTTGCCTTTTAGGGTTTGTAGGGTCTAAATCTTTCTTTAAGATGATGGGTTCGATGAAGATTACTCCACACTAGTCATTGATTTAGGCTCCTAAGCTCTTCTTGAATTGCACCTTCTTTTGTCTCTATTTGTTTAGGGTTTCTAAGATAAGTTATTTCTCTCACACCCTCTTGCTTTTAGGTTTTAATAAGTTAATCCCGATTTTAGGCTTATGGGCTTTAATAAAAGGGCCCAAATTCCCTCAAGTGGGCTCAAGTATGCCAAAAAATGTCCCAAGAACCCTTTACTACCCCCGGGCACTCCTTTCCAACTATTTTGACCCATCCGAACGCAACCGTACACTTACAATTACCGTCCAAATTATTTTACTAAAACTTAATATTCATTTATCATCTTATTACTATTCACTTAGTAATATTTAATTCCATAAATATTAATCGTCTACACACCGGATTCATATTTAAATAATAAAAATAATTAATCTAATTAAATTACCACGCACGAGAAATTTAAAATTTAACGAATTAATTTATTTGTAAATGTACCAAAAATACGAGGTGTTACATACTCCCCCCCCTTACAAAGGAATTTTGTCCTCGAAATTTGGTCGTACCTGTGGTGAATAACTCTGGATGCTGCTCTCGCATGTCATCCTCCTGCTCCCACATAGACTCGTTAGCCCTATGATGTCACCACTGAACTCTAACATGTGGTACCACCATAGACCATAACTTTCTCTCACTACGATCTAGGATAGCTACTGGTCTCTCCTCGTATGAGATGTCGGGTTACAAGTCAATTTCCTTAAGTGGGACGTGCCACAAAGCCCTCGGATTCCTCTGATATTTCTTCAACGAGGCCGCATGAAACACGTCGTGTAACCGCAAAAGGTTATTCGGCAAACCCATTCGATAATCTACCTACCCTACTTTCTCAATTATGGGTTAGGGGCCAACTTACCTTGGTATTAATTTGCTCTTTTTATCGAACCTCATCACCCCTTTCATGGGGGACACCCTCACCAATACCTGCTCTCCGACCTCTAACTCTACATGCCTCATATATGCATCAGCATAACTCTTTTGTTTGTCCTAGGCTATACGAATACGTCCCCAAATCAAATCAATCTTGGCGGATGTGTCCCGAATCATCTCTGACCCCAATAACTTGTTATCCCCCACCTCTAACCAACAATCGAGTGAACGACAAGGTCTCCCATAAAATGCCTCAAATAGGGACATACCAATAGTGAATTGGTATGAGTTGTTATACGCAAACTCTTCCAACGGAATGTATTTCTCCCAACCAGCCCCATAGTCTAGAATACACATCCTCAGCATATCCTCGAGCATCTGATTTACCCTCTCCGTCTGCCCATTCCTCTGTAGGTGATAGGCGGTACTCCACCTTTACTCCATTCCCATCGCCACCTGAAAACTCTACCAAAAGTGTGATACAAATATCTTGTCTCTATCAGACACTATGTTGACCGGCACCCCATGTAACTTAACTATTTTCGCTATGAATAGCTGCACATACTACATCATCTCAAAGTTTGTACGAACTGACTAGAAATGAGCTGCCTTGTTCATTCAATCCACTATCACCAACATGGAATTGTGACCAATGTATTATGTTGGAAACCCCGTAATTAAATACATAGAGATGCTCTCCCACTTTCGTACCGAAATCTCAAGAAGATGCAATATCCCTGAAGCCTTTTGTAGTCTACCTTCACAAGTTGACAAGTGTCACACTTTGAGACAAAATATGCAATTTCTCGCTTCATCCCCGTCAACCAGTATTGCCTCCTCATATCTTGGCATATCTTGTCCCTATTGGGATGTACCGCGAATCTAGAGGCATGGGACTCAGTCAAAACGACATGTCTCAAATCCTCATCCTCGAGCATGACCAACCTCCCATTAAAGCATAAGCCTCCCTTTGAGATGATGGTATAGGACTCTGCACCCTCTGATAGTAATTGCCTCACCCTATCTTGGCAAAATGGATCCTCTGCCTCAACTCTCACCACTCACATGAAAATCTTGAGTGTGATCACTAAAACTGACATACATGCCTTGACAACCTCATCATCGTGCAAAAGTTTGCTCCACTTCGCTTTCCAGACCTCTGCTAAGTCCTCTGTGGGTCGCCGGCTTAATGCGTATGCCACCATGTTAGCCTTAGCAGGATGATTCTGGATATCAAACTAGTAATCCTTCACGAATTCTAGCCACTGCCTCTGCCTCATGTTCAGATCCTTCTGTGCGAAGAGATATTGAAGTGACTTGTGATTCGTGAATAATGTGAACCTCTTTCCCAGAAGGTAGTGCCTCCATATCCTCAGAACAAAAGAGACCGTTGCCAACTCAAGGTCATGGGTGTGGTAATTCCTCTCGTGGGGCTTAAGCTTTCAAGACATAAAAACTATATTACGTTCCTCATGCTACAGTACACCCCCCAAGTCCCTGCAAGGATGCATCTGTATAGACTCGTTATTCCAATCATGCCCTAGGTAAAGAAAGTACGATTGTTGATGTTAACTTTTCCTCTATCACATCAAAAGCTAATGGACACTGGTCACTTAACACAAATGGAACCCTTTTGTGAGTCAAATTCATCAACGACCCTGCAATATTGGAAAACCCCTTAAAAAGCTATGAATCTCGATAAGTGTCGTGGACTGTCCCCACTCCCTCACCTCCGATACCTTGCTTGCATCCATAGCAATACCCCAATCTGAAATAATATGGCCAAGGAACTGTACCTCCCGTAGCCAAAACCCACACTTCTCAAACTTGGCGTATAGCTGGTGATCATGTAATGTCTGTAAAACTGTACGCAGATGTTCGGCATGCTCCTCCTCCATGCACGAATAGACCAAAATATCATTTATGAACACAATTAAAATGTAACAACCCGTCCTCTTAGAGATAATTAAATTCCATAATTGAGTTTAAATTGGAATTTAGAGAATTTCCCTAAAAAGTAATTTTTGGGATTTTTGAGGATTCAATGATTTTCGATGGATGTTGTAACTATTTTTGGGATTAAATATATCGAAATATTTTTAATAAAATGTCGCTGCTGGGTAAAGAGACAGAAGATAATATTTTAATGGGAATACCGCATTGATTTATTTTTGGGTTGAAATAGTGATTTGCGGTCAGGTATCTCGGACGGAAATTTCGACCGCGCCATGAGTCTCGGAATGGCCGAGATAGTCGAAAAAGAGTGTCCGAATGTCGAAATTGAGTTTTGGCAAATTTTAGAGTTAAAAGGGCTCGTAATTGAGTAAACGAGTCGTTTTTGGGTTTTAAGGGTTAAAACCGTTTTTCTTCCTTTATAAAGAGGGAGAGAAGGAAAAAAGAGAAGGAGAAGATAAAAGAGAGAGAGTAGGAGAGAAAAAGAGGAGAAAAGGGAGATTCCGTCCAAACTCCGCCAGATTTGACTCGAGGTCGTCGGATTTTATCCTCCAGGCAAGTGTTTACTTGCTTTATTTCCTTTTGTGCAAATATCTCATATCGTAGTTGGTAAAAATATGATTTTTGGGTTAGAACCCTTAAAAATAAATTTGGGAAAATTTCGATATGAGTTTACATATTGATGTAATGTAAACTCTTAATGATTTCTAGTATTAAAACCATGTTAATGAAGTATAAAATCGAATTGAAATGGGAGAAATGTCAAAACTAGGTTTTTATGGTTTTTGTAACAACACACGCTTTTAGGAAGCTAATTTTATATTATTTTACCGCAAAAGGTAATTATATAAAATGTTGGAACTGGAGTAAATATTAATTTAATGAGTTGGAAGTTAATAATGGCTAGATTGTTGCGTATTTACTGCATGTGAAAGTAAATATCATTCTGTTGTATGTTTTATAGTGTCATGTGTTTTAAATGACACTGTGGTTTATATGAAACCAAACCTTGAAATGAATTATAAAAATTTATCGGATGCCATTTTAGAGGGCGTAGTTAGTCCCGGAAGGTGCGAAACAGTCAAAATTAGTCCCATATTGTATTTTTGTATTTCGAGCACTTTTACCTAGTTTTAACTTAAGCGTGTATTTGGGAGTCATTTTAATGTGATATTAACCATTTTACTTGGGAATTAAGGAGAGGGCTACGATTTAAGTCTTGCCTCTTATTTCATTTCTCATTTGTATGTTATCAACCCTAGAGAGAGAGAAGAAGAGAAGGGTGGAGAAAAGAGGAGAAAAAAGAAGAAAAGAGAGAGATTGAAGCTTGGATTGTTGCTACCAAGAAGAAATCTGAGATTCCCACTTCAAGGCAAGTTTTCTACTTGCTAATATATGATTTAAGATGATAAATTGTATGATAGTTGTGTGTTTGGTTGATTTGAGGAAATTATTGGGTTTGTATATATATATGTATGTGTATGTTGGTGCACAAATGAACAAACCTTGGATTTGTAGGGTAAATGTGATTTAGAGAGTAGTTGAACTTTAATATTATTGTGGATATATGTTTATGAATGATGATTTGGAAATTAAGGTGGGAAAAATTGAAATCATCACTTGGGCTTAGTTTTTGGAAGAAGAAAGAGCCCTAGGTCTGCTATGACCGGTCGATCGCGATCCCATGACCGGTCGACCGGGCCTTCAGGGGAGGGCACATTGCTTTCCTACAAAGGCATAATTTTGTAGCACAGTCGACCGCGGTACCCTGACCGGTTGACCGACCCCTTCAACCTGGACTTACTATTTTTCTTCGTAAGACAAACTTTGAGACGCAATCGACCGCGGTCTCAGGACCGGTCGACCGGTCCCCTGTTTTTCATCCTTACATCTTGTTTTATTTCCTAGGTTTCTTCTTTTCAATAAAGAATTTAGGAACCTTCTTGTATGAAGTTATCTAAGAGTCCTAGAGTCCTAGATGAGTTAGTTATCCACCCTAGATTAGAAATGCGTTATTTGGGGGGGGGGGGGGGGGGGGGGGGCTTTTCCGGGGATATGACAATTGATGTTAGGGAATTATTTTCTTCTAGTTGATTATTATGAAACTAGGAGTTGTAATGTTATATTTGGGAGACATTAGAAGCTCAATAGAGCTATGTTAGTTTTAATGGTTTATAATAACACCACAAACGAATCTTGGGAGAATAAATTGAAAGTTTATTTATTCATCGAGGTTACAACGGTAAGATGTGTTAAGTATGGATCCTGGAAAAATATGAGGTATTTACAAAAAGGTAAACGGTTATAGTTTCATACAGATGAAACATACATGCGAAAAATGGAAATGAAATGGTAATAATGATGGTAAATGATAATTTACTTAATCATGAATATGGTAAATGCAAATTTACTTAAACACACCTCTCTAAATGACATCATAAGGGAAGTTCACGCACTTGGTGATGCCCCGTGGCTAATGAATGCAGGGTGGATATAGTCCTAGTCCATATGCACGATTTTGTTATGTTTTCTGCGCTGGTGAGGATATTCCGGGTGTGGTCTTGACTCTCCCGCAGGCATATGGCTGCTTCCCAACGTCTTGCGTTATAGGTGCCCAGGCTGCCTTGTTTGATAGGCCCCTGGAAGATGATGGTCATTTAGGGGCGCGCCCAGTGGGGAAACTCGGAGGGGAAGTCTTAGAATCGTTATATGCATAAGAATATAACCATTCCGAATCAAGTGGGACTTGATGTATGATAAATGCCATAAAGAGCATATGAAAATGATGATATTCCCGATAAGGAATGAAATGCCACAAGAGCATATAAGTATGATTAAATTTCCTAATAAGGAATGGAAATATGAGATGAATCGGAGTATATAATGGAAGTATTTTTTATTAATGTTATTTATTCTTATTCCCTTGCATAACTTAATTAAATTTATTGATTAAAAAAATGTCTTAGATTATATTTTTAAATTGTGTTGGTAGATTCTTATTTCTTTTAGTCATGATTACTGTTCATAACAGTCATACTCTTTATTCGTATGGTGATCATATAAAACCGGGCCCTGAACCGTTCATATTTCTTGTTGTGCATACATCTTGTATCCGCTCAGGTGCGTCGTCGCAAGGACGCCTGTTCTGAGTTTCCAAATGCGGTGATTTTTTTTTTGGCGAGCTGTGATGCTTTACGGGCATTAAGGGACAGATTGCAATAGACGCCGTTATCCTTGTACTCTAGTTACGATCAGGTCTTTTGCTCGGGCGTGCGTCCCAAGCTTTTGTAATTGTTTAATGTAATGTATTATACAAAGTATTGAATTTGTTTAATTCTGTTGCAGAGTTTGTTGACCGACAGCATATTCGGTCCTCTTACTGTTTACTTATAGTTATTGTAATATATGTTCTTGGGGGTTTCCACTTTCATTTCAGTATTGGGTTGTTAAAATTATTTCCTTAACTTATAAAATATGAAATTTTCTTTTTTGGCAACCCGTTTCTGAAATATTGGGTGGTTATCCTGTATATTCTTTATATTATTGTGATGCTGAGAATGATTCCATCCATGATTCCTGTTATATTGGAGTATCGGGCTGGCCACCCCTTATTTTGTTGAGCGGGTGGTCACAGTTTTTAGGGTTTGAATCTAAGGAAAATGGGTTAATACCCCAAATTAATTGTTGTGTTAGTTGTAGAACATAGATTAGATGTTTATTCAGTTGTTGGATGACGTTAGAAACAACAAAAATGCAGAAAAAAGGAGTTTGGGATTTTGGGGAAGATGATGAATAGTAAACACATAGCTTGTGGGATTATTTCGGGCAGGAAGACAATTAATTTAGCTCTCGGGCAAAACATGAAAGTTGTAGATCTTTTCGACATGATCACGTGGGCATTGACCGCGTATTTTTCTAATTTTTCCTCGATTTGATATGACTTTTATAAGATGGTAGTTTCGGGTTGAAACATCAACTCGGAAATCAAATCGAAAATTGGAAAAATAAAGGCTAGAGTTAATTGTGTAAATGTTTGGGATGATTTTTGGTGAAGTTTAGAAACCCCAATAATGAATTTGGTTTGTTGGATTAAAAGACTTGAGGAATTTAGTTTTGAGGACCTGCTGTGACCGGTCGACCGCACCCCTGTGGTCGGTCGACCACGTCAAGGAAAATGAGCCTACTGATTGGTTTCGTAGGCTTATTTACAAACCGCGGTCGACCGGGGGTCCTGGACCGATCGATCGATACCCTATTTTCAGCCCAAGATTTTGGAGACTGTTATTCCTTCTCCCCTTTGAGTTTAAAGTTTAGGGGCATTCTAAATTTGAATATCATAGAGGGTTATGTCCTAAAGGACTTGAGGAATTGGGAGTATATGTATATATTCACTTAGAGTGAATTAGTATGATTGGAGATCTCCAATAGATCCTTATATGGGAATAAGGTATGTATGAATTATCAAAGTACGGAAATATTTTGAGTATAGTATCATGCGTATATGAATGCATGATTATGATTCTTTGAGAGAATTTTTGAGGTTATTGGTCATCGCTAGATGAGATTGGAAATTATGTCCATATATATATATATATATATTCGAGGAGGAATATATTGTGTATATATATAGTATGTGATTAAGTATATATTTGATATACTATAAATGATTTTTAAAATGAATAAATGGAAGTTTTCAAAATGGAAAAAGTAAATGATTTTTTTTATAAATGTTATTTTATGTAAACAGACCCTGTCTAAATGACATAATAAGGGAAGTTCGCGCGTGAGATGAAGCCGCATGGCTAATTAATGCAGGGTTGATATAGTCCTAGGCCATATGAGCATTTATGTTATGCTTTCTGCGAAGGGTAGGTAATTCTGGGTGTGGTTATGACTACCCCACAGGCATATGGCCGCTTCCCGACGTCTTGCATTGTAGTTGCCCAGGTGTCGTTATTGATAGGCACTGGAAGATGATGGTCATTTAGGGGCGCGCCCGGACGGGCGGTACTAGAACGCGTTATTTGTTAAAGAAATTTATGATAATAAATTGTCTTTAAGTACATTTCCTGGATGGAAGAAGGGAAATGGGATAAATGTTTTGGCTTCGGATACGTTTCCCGGATGGAAGAAGGGAAATGGAAGCATTTGGTATGAAAAGCATTTTTATCATAATAAAACTGACTTTTAAAAAGTTATATATATGTTGAAGACTTTCATGATAATGAATTGGCTTCTATGTACATTTCCTAGATATAAGAAAGGAAATGGAAAGTTTTGAGCTAAACATAAAAAGGTATTGATAAATACTTTGTAAATTGAAATTGGTAAATGAATTCTAATTTCGGGAGATAGATCCGAATGTATATATATATATATATATATATATATATATATATATATATATATATATATATATATATATATATATATATAATTGGTTATGTCGAGTACCGAGGGTCTAATGGATCCCGACGATTGACCTTGCTGCGTAGTAGTGTATCGGGGGGGTTCCTTGTTTAGATTTCGCTTTGCGAGACACCCCACGCACGAATATGGCTTAGTGTTGAGACTTGGGAGAAGATTAACCCTTACTTCTCTAATATTGGAATTTATTATATGGTAAGTACATATATTATACTTTGGTTTTGTACTACGGGCCTAATGGATCTCTACCACTAACCCTGCCAAGTAGTAGTGTATCGGGCGGGTTCCTTGTTTGGATTTCGCTTCGCGAGACACCCCACGCACAAAATTGGCGCAATGTTGAGAATGGAGGGAAGTTTAGCCCTTAGTTCTCAGGGGTAGCGATTTCTAGTAGGCGGGTGAATTAGCTTAGCTAGGCGGGTTAACTTAACTAGAAGGTTAAGTGCTTTAGGTGTGCACTATTAGAAGAGAGGTGAGGAGTATCTCATGGGAGTACGATACTAAAAATAAAGCATTTATGCACTTGCTAAATATTTTCAAAACTCGGGCTCTAACTCGTTTATCTAATTTTCCTCTCTTGATATATATATATAGGTGTCGAGACACAGGGACGCCTGGATGACATTTCTTTCGAGTCAGACGTCAGCTGCAGAAGATGTGGATGCGGGCAGGATTCTCTGTAGACGTTTTCATTGTTGTCCTCTAGATAGGAGGAACTATATGAGTATTCGGGCCAATGGTCCAATTGCATTTATTTATTCTTTTAGTACAACATTCAATATGGTTGTATAATCTTGACTGAGTGTTTGGTTATTTTATTTCATTACAGTTTCATTTACGCAAACTATGTGAATGTTTTAACTATAGTCATTTAAAAAGAGTAGTTAAGTAAAATTTTGACACCGGCCTAATAGGTTATTAGTAATTAAATGGATTTTAGACAGTGTTGCTAAGAATTATCCATATGAGACTCCTATTTTAATTTCATATAGGAGTGATCGCCCGGTATTTTATTAGGCGGGGTGTCACAGCAAACTGGTCTTGTAACTATTGAAAACTCAGTTCATGAGGTCCATGAATAATGTCGGCGCATTGGTAAGCCCGAATGGCATCACTCGAAACTCGTAGGAGGCATACCGTGACAGAAAGACTGTTTTAGGGATGTCCTCCCCCCAAATTCGTAACTGATGAAATCCTGATCTCAAATTAATTTTGGGGAAGTACACCACCCCTGTCAACTTGTCAAATAGGTCATCGATCCTAGGCAACGGATACTTATTTCGTATCATGGCCTTATTTATCTCCCCATAGTCAACACATAAATGTAGTGAGCCATCCTTCTTCTTAACAAATAGCACAGGTGCATCCGCAGAGATGTACTCTATCGAATGAAGCCTTGGCCAAAAAGCTTCTTAATTTGCTCTCTAAGTTCATGAAATCTCTAAACGGGCGATGCGATAAGGTTATTGGGTAATCGATCTCGTACTTGATGTTAGATCAATGATGAACTCAATCTCTCGACTGGGAGGTAACCCCGGTATGTCCTGTAATACGTCTTCAAAGTCCCTCACAACTGGAATCAAGTCTATCAGAATTACCACCTCCTGTGAGGTATCCTCCTCAATATATTATAAATGTGTGCGTGATCTTCCATCGGGAACAGGCATCGCCGCTAAAAATATCCCCTCCCCCCCGGAATGAATAATACTATGGTCCTCTCAAAAAAATCCACCATCTCTCTGTACCCTACTAACCATTCCATGCTTAGAATAATGTCATACCCCTCCATATCTAACACTAAGAGGTACGCTGCTACACATAGTCCCCCAATCACATTATATACTCCTCTACATATCGAGTGTATAAGTGGCCCACCCACCATCGGTCACACATAGGGAGACTATCAATCGTATCTAATAACCCAATGACTCTCGAAAATCTGGTCTTAATGCATGAATGTAATGCACCAGTATAAAAAAGGATCCTACCCTTAGGACCATGAATAGAAAATGTACTCTCTACTACTGGTGGCACCTGAGGTGCTGGTGGAATCGGGACATCACAAATGTTATACACACACCCATAGTGGAACTTGCCCTACTGCTATGGAGCTGGTGGAGCTGGTGGAGCTAGTGGAGCTGGAGGGACCTGTAAATGTTGTTCCTGTAGGGCACCCAGCTACTATAGAAGCACCTCGGAAAATCTCCATGATACGAGCCCTGCTTGTCCTGACGAGGTTGTCCCGAATTTTGACCCTACTGGCCTCCCCCATTATTCCCTTATCCCTGTCGGCTCTGAGGAACCTGCTACTGATTTGTGCCCTACTGGCCTTGCCTGAACACCTATCCTCTAAACTGAAACCACTCAGCAGGATTCCCCTATAGGGTATCCTACCCCTGATGTGCTCCTCTAGTCGGGCCTCAATTTTCCTTGCCTTGCTGGCTCGTCTCACCACTCCTCTTTCTTCCCTTCAGATGGAAGCGATGATCCTGATAATGAAGAAAAAAAGCATTACCCACATCTATATAGGTCACTAAAGTGGGGTTCCCAATCAAGTGTTTCCTGATCCTCCAGGCCAAAACATCCACAAACTTATCTTTCTTCCTCTCCTCGTTGGTCACCTCGTCTGGCACTAGATTAGCCAAACGGGTGAAGTCGTCCTAATATTTCTCTATGGAATGATCACTCTGAATCACCTCTCGAAATTTCCTCCTCACCCCACCCTCAACAGCTAGAGGAAAGTACTTGCGATAGAAACGCACGCAAAACTCAGTGATAGTCATTGAATCCTTATCTCCAATAGTAATTCCCAACACCCACCACTGTAAGGCTGCCTTAGTTAGCCTGAAAGTCGCCAGCATCTATCTTTGAACCTCACTGCAATCGACCATGTGCAAATCCCACTGCATATCCCTCCTCCACTGGTAGGCTAGTATCACATCTGCACCTCCCTAAAAATTCGAAGGATGGCCATTCTGAAAGGCCTCCTTGACACGCTGCCACTCAAACGGCCCCGGGTGGGACCACATTACTGGAGCCATGGGTTGCTATGGCTGAGGCTGAGGGGAATGGGAAACCATAGTTGTCATGGATGCATTGACCGTCTGGGACACAATACCATTTACCTGCTCTGTGGACACAAATCCCAGTGGGCCCGGTGGCTATGGAATATTGGGCTCCTAATGGGCCTCTCCCTCTCCGCCCTTGGTGGCTGCCCTTATGGGTTTACATCTCCCTCTCTTGGGTGGCAGCTGAAATGAAGAACGAGTTGTATTAGTTCACAGTTACTATGAATCTTAAAATAGCAGAACTGCGTTAACTAAATAATCATAAGCACGAGTCAATAGTCCTAATAATAGGGCTTTATACCAAAGAACGCAATGATGAAACTAAAGCAAGCCTTACAGATCCTAAGCACACTAGAACCTGATGCTCTGATACAATCTGTGACACCCCTCTTAATTAAATTTCGGTTGATCAAGCCTTTATCAAATTAAATCAGGATTTCCACATGGTCAGTCTTAGGATAACTTTCGCAACATTTTTAATTACAAACCACCTAATATTTAATTAATCCGATGATAAATTTTATCTGATGAATTAACCCAAACCAACAAGTATAACATAAAACCAAATATAACAAACACAATATTATAGAGTCCGAACATGCCAAAAATGTCTAAATTAAGTGTTAGCTAGAAAACATCAACTATATAGAAGCAACCCAAGATAAATCCAACACTTGGAAATTATAGCCAATAAAAGATGAACTAATATAAAGAGTACAACTGACAAGAGCAACATGGTCAAAGTGAATATGATATTATCCCTATGTAGAAGAGAATTATTTAAGCGCCTAATGCGAATCCTACAACACCCATCTGTACCACAGCTAAGTACCCTAAAAAGGAATCAAGCTTGACACCCCCGTGGTTGGACAACTAAAAAGTTTTAAAAATATTTTATAATAAGGGTTATAACCCAAAACATTTGGAAATATTTAGCAAGTGAATTTAATTATAAAAATTAAATTGCATGAATGCTTCATATTTAGGTTAGTGTCACACTCTCTTGAGGACCGCATCACCCCTCAACTAATGTACACACCTACCATCCTTCTGTATAACCCATCTAGCTATCTACCCCGTAACTAGTTGTCATGTAGATCCTACTTCTCCCATTACTCTAACCTGAGTAAGTTGTTATTTCAAGGACGTATAAGTTGTTAATCACATTTAATTATCCCATTAAAAACTTATAACATTCTCACAACTTATATAACATCGATACAATTCACATGTATGTTACACGAACAAATTTATTAGCACCATATATACGTATCAACTATTGACAAAATTCACGTATATGTAATAAATTTACACAACCATCCTCCCGAGTAGGCACTCACCGGATGCTCTCTAAAATGCTATCATTACCATGTATACTCACAACCCGGACCCCTGATACAGTTAGATCCCTGAATCAATAAAAATAATAAAATGCATTGGAGGCGGTCAAAGTTTCCCGGAATAAGACGAAATCATACCCAAAGTGTCTCATTCTTGATTTCTAACGCTATCACCTGGGGAATATACTCACCCTACTCCTCAAGCCATGGGATTCACCCACATCGTGCAACCTCTTGATTTCTAACTCTATCACCTGGGGACTATACTACACATTACCGCATATATATATATATATATATATATATATATATATATATATATATATATATATATATATATATATATATATATATATATATAATTAAATCCAGACTACCGTAACACTAGCCTAAAATGTCCAATTTTACGTTTCAATCCAAAATTCAATTAATCACACATTAAGTAATTTATTATCTCGGTGTCACTCAACCAAACATACCCGGACTCGCTCATTTGTCCCAAAAATAAAAAACATTCCAAATTTATTATTCAAAACTCTTTCTAGTAAGTTTTTCACACTTATTAATTTAAGGACCTTAATTACTCAAATTAAACCTTAATTTCCTTTTTGGATTTACACCCCAATACTATATGAACAATTTCCACAATTCATATCCATATTGTTGTAGCCCAATGAACAAATCTGTCAAAAGAGTAAACGTCCCCCAAGAATTTAACACCCAGGGCCAAAATAGCGGAAGGGGAGAGGGTGTCAGACGACGTCTTTCGAACGACTTGGCCTATCGTTTGAACAACTTTGGCCATCATTCAAATGAGATACTAGGTCATTCGAATGACCATAGCTCTCTCTCTCCTCTGTTGTTACCCACAAAACCCCATATGCCATAGCTATTTCGAAGCTACACTTTCTGTCTAGAATTCCCCCTCTAAACCCCTCCAAGAATTACACTAAGTTCACCAATTTAAGATACTCGATTTAAATACAACATCTATACATATTGGGAATATATAAATCACATTTTTCTATCATCTACAGATTTAAAATTAAGAAATCATAGAAACCCCAAATTTAATTCTAGAACTAACCCTAACATTTCATTCAATCCACACCCACTATGATATGAACATGAAATGCAAATTAATTTCAGAAGAAAGTTAAACCACTTTCCTTTTAGGGTTTGTAGGGTCAGAATCTTAGTTGAAGATGATGGGTTTGATGAATATTAGTCCACACTAGTCCTTGATTTAGGCTCCTATGCTCTTCCCTAATTGCACCTTCTTTTGTCTCTAGGGTTTCTAAGAAGAGTTATGTCTCTCCCACCCTCTCACTTTTAGGGTTTAATAGGTAAATCCCATTTTTAGGCTTATGGGATTTATTTAAAGGGCCCAAACACCCTCATGTGGTCTCAAATATGCGTAAAATGTTCCAAGAACCCATTACTACCCTGAGAACTGTTTTCCAACTATTTCGAACCATCCGGACTCAGCCGTACACTCTGAATTGTCGTCTGAATTATTTTACTTAAAGTTAGTATTCATTTATAAACTTATTACTATTCACTTAATAACATTTAATTTTATAAATATTAATCGTCTACACACCGGATTGATATTTAAATAATAAAAATAATTAATCCAATTAAATTAGGAGGCATGATTAATAAAAAATTTAAAGAATTAATTACTTAGTAAAAGTCCCAAAAATATGAGGTGTTAAAAGGGAATTTCGTCCCAAAATTAAATTGTACCTGCAGTGAATAACTCTAGATGCTTCTCTTGCATGTCATCATCCCACTCCCACGTAGACTCGTCGGTCGTACGATGTCCCCACTGCACTCTAACAAGTTGTATCACCTTAGACCGTAACTTGTGCTCACTATGATCTAGGATAGCTATTGGTCTCTCCTCATATGAGATATCGGGTTTCAAGTCAATTTCCTCAAGTGAGACGTGCCACAAAGCCCTCAGACTCCTTCGATATTTCTTCAGCGATGTCACATGAAACACGTCGTGTAGCCCCTGAAGGTGATCCGACAAACCAAATCATCAAGCTACCATCCCTACTCTCTTAATGATAGTGAAGGGGCCCATGTACCTTGGCACTAATTTCCCCTTTTTTCTGAACCTCATCACCCCTTTCAGGGGGGACACCCACATAATTACATGATCTCCAACCTCCAACTCTACATGCCTCCTATTTGAATCAACATAGCTTTTTTGGCTGTCCTGGGCTATATGAATACGTCCCCGAATAAACTCAATCTTGGAGAACGTGTCCTGAATCATATCTAACCCCAACATCTTGTTATCCCCCATCTCCAACCAACAAGTACGTGAATGACAAGGTCTCCCATAATGTGCCTCAAATGGGGCCATGCCAATTGTGAATTGGTATGAGTTGTTATACACAAACTCTACCAATGGAAGGTACTACTCCCAATCTCCCCTAAAGTTTAGAATAAACATCCTCAGCTTATCCTCGAGCATCAGATTTACCATCTCCGTCTGCCCGTTCGTCTATGGGTGATAGGCGGTACTCAACCTTAACTCTATGCTCATCGCCGTCTGAAAACTCTACCAAAAGTGCTATACAAATATCATGTCTCTATAAGACACTATGATGGAAGGAACCCCATGCCACTTGACTATTTTTGCTATGAGTAGCCATGCATATTCCATCATCTCAAACTCTGTACAAACCGGTAAGAAATGGGTTGCCTTGGTCAACCGATCCACTATTACCCATATGGAATTATGACACCTCTGTGATGCTGGCAACCCCATAATGAAATCCATAGAGATTCTCTCCAACTTCCATACTGGAATCTCAAGTAGCTGTAAAATCCCCGAAGGCCTTTGGTGGTCCACCTTCACAAGATGATAAGTGGCATGCTTTGCGACAAACTCTGTGATGTCTCGCTTCATCCCCATACACTAGTATTGCCTCATTATATCTTGGTTCATCTTATCCCCACCAAGATTTGCCATCAACGAAGAGCAATGGGACTCAGTCAGAACGCCATGTCTCAAATCCTCATCCTCGATCAGGACCAACCTCCTATTTAACCGTAGCCCTCACTCTAAGATGATGGAATAGTACTCTGCACCCTCTGATAGTAACTACCTCACCCTATCCTAAAAAAATCGATCCTTTTCCTGAGATCTGATAGTAACTGACTCAACCTCCCATTCTAGCCACCACCTCTGCCTCATGTTCATATCCTTTTATGTGAAGAGATACTGAAGTGACTTTTGATTCGTGAATAATGTTCACCTCTCTCCCAGAAGGTAATGCCTCCATATTCTCAAAAAAAAAATGATTGCTTCCAACTCAAGTTCGTGGGTGGGGTAATTCCTCTCATGGGCCTTAAGCTTTCAAGACGCATAAGCTATATCCCTCTCCTCTTACTACATTACACCCCTAAGTCCCTACAAGGATGTATGGACCCGGTATTCCAATGACCTAGGTAAAGAAAGTACGAGAGCTGATGTCAACTTGTCCTTTAGCTCATCAAAAGCTAACGGACACTGGTCACTCCACACATATGGCTCCGCTTTGCGATTCAAATTCATCAACGACCTCGCAATCTTGGAAAACCTGATGCAGCGATAATATCCAGCCAACTCCCAAAAGCTATGAATTTTGATAAGTGTCTTGGTATGTCCCCACCCCCTCACCGCCGATACCTTGCTTGGATCCACAGCAATACCCTGCTCTGAAATAATATGGGCAATGAACTATACCTCTGCTAGCCAAAACCCGCACATCTCAAACTTGGAGTATTGCAAGTGATCCTGTAATGTCTGTAAAACTGTACTGAAATGCTCAGCATGATCCTCCTCGTGAGCAGACCAAAATATTGTCTATGAACACAATGACGAACTGGTCGAGAAACTCTTTGAAAACCCGATTCATGTGCTCCATGAACATTGTCGGCACATTTATGAGCTTAACTAGCATCATTCGAAACTCGTAAGAGCCATACCGCGACAAAAAAGTTTTTTTAGGGATATCCTCCTCCCGAATCCGTAATTGATGATATCCTGATCTCAAATCAATCTTGGACAAGTTCATCGCCCCTCTCAACTAGTCAAATAGGTCATCAATCGTAGGCAACGGATACTTATTTCGTATCGTGACTTTGTTTAAATCCCTATAGTCAACACATAAACAAAGTGAGCCATCCAACTCCTTAACAAATAGAACGGGAGCACCCCACGATGATGTACTATGTCGAATGAAGCTCTAGCCCAAAATTTGATAAATTTTCTCTCTTAATTCACGCATCTCTGAAGGGGCCATGCGATAAGGTGCTCAGGCAATCGGTCTAGTACCCGGTGCTAGATCAATGATGAAATCAATATACTGACTAGGTGTTAACCCTGTTATGTCCTAGAATGCATACTTAAAGTCCATTACGATTGGAAATCAAGTATATCAGAATTACCACCTCCTATGAGGTCCCGTCCTCAATATTGTATAAATGGGTGCGCGATCCTCCCTCGGGATGAGGCATCCCCACTAAAAACATGTCCTTCCCTAGAATGGATAATACCATGTTCCTCTCAAAACAATACACCATCTCCTTATACCCTAATTGAAGCACCTTATACCTTTGACTTGCTTAAGTCTATACTGTATAAGTGTTCATCTAATTTGGAAATAGTGACAAAATTGGTTGTCTATCCTAGAATCCAAAAAGCCTCAGAACTTATCTCTCTAATCCTCTTCAATAATCCAAGAAGGTATAAATTGAATCACACTACACACAATTAGAAGTGCATACATGTGTATATATTGCTTAAAATTGATTGTGTGATTAATTCCCCTTAAAATGTGGTTTTAATTATTTTTGGGAATTTTTAAACATTTTTTTAAATAAATGTTTTCATTAATAAAATGTGTTTATATAATTTGTGGGGTAAAATTTCTATTTTAAAAACTTCATTTTTCAATGGAATGTTTGTTTGGGTAGAATGTAAATGCGCTAGAGACTTCAGGGTGCTTGTTGTAATTACTTTGGACGTGCGTGTGTGTGCCACTCATATTTCAACACTTGTCATCCTCCTGGTTCATCTATTTGTGTTTGTTATGTCAGAGGGTTCGCTGGTGGATTGATGATCGTTGGATCAAAGCAGATCGATGGTCTGCATGTGTTTTAAACCTATCCGTGTGCCATCGTTTGAACCAATCACTTTGGACTTAACCACCGCTGTTTTATAACGCTTAGATCAAGTCAATCGTAGGATGACTTAATCTCAGCCATTGATTCCATGCGCATTTCCAAAACCTTCCTCCACCCCTATATAAACCCCCCACTTCTCAGACTTTCAAGACTTTTGGGCATTCGTCATTTCTGAGAGAAAAAAATAGAGAGAAGAGAGAAGTGAGAGAGAAGAGAGAAAAGAAAAGAGAGAAGAGAGAGAAAGAAAACAGTGTTAGCCAAAAACCAAACCCTAACCCTAAACACTTCTTTTTCTGAATCAAACCTTCGTATACACCTAACCCAAACACAACCTTGAGTGTTTGAGAGAGAGAGTGGTTTGTTCATATTGAAGATGTAACCTCTTTGTCTATGATCTTGTTTACAACTTAAACATTCGTGTGAAAATATGTGTTTCTTTTTCATAGAAACTTTAGATCTACATTATGCATGTTACATTTTCACTAGATCTGCATATTTCTTACTTGATTTAAGAAAATCTTTACCGATTTGGTTTTGAAAATGTTTTATGGTTTCTGTTCTTACAAAACTTAACCTTGACCTAGTTGGATTCACACTTGGAGATTTTCAATCTCAAAATTATTTTTAAAACCGAGATTGATTAAGATCTTGACCGATTTTGAAGCGAGATATCCGTGGAATCTGGGTTATATTAAAGGTCAAACAGGTTTTTAGTTCTGTAAGAAAGAAAGAAAACAAAATCACAGCATATAGACTTTATATGTAATTTTTCTAGGACTGTCTGTAAATCTAAGTGTGTGTGAGTTCATGCATGTTGATAGGAATCACTTCAAAAACACTTAACACACTACTACACTGGAAGTGTTGTGAATAAGATCAAAGATCATTGAGTTGACATAAGGAAGCTAAAGCAAAGGAATTTATCAAACTGGAAAAACATCATCAATAATCAGATCTATGAGAAGTTAGAAGGACACCAAGTGGGGTATATTCCTAAACTTAGAATAGGTTGATTTGTGTGCATGTATGTTGTATTGTTCGTAACTATTATTTGTTATTAGTGGATTTTTGTTTTTGCGACTTAGAAGTCACCGTGGATGTTTCCTCTGTTGGGAGAGGTTTTACCACGTTAAAAACTGTGTGTTTGATTATCTTCATCTCCTCATCTCAGTCTATAGTGTGCTGATTTTTAAAACTGTCTTGTTTTAAAAACCGATTACAAAGTCTTGATTACTCTCGTACATAAGTTTGTTGTAAACACAACTAGTTGTTTATAATTTTTATTTTCAAAAGAAAAGGGTTTCTCCAACAAACATCTCGGAGTTGCTTATACAGTTTAATCTTGTATTAAACGGCATTAGCAACATTTTTCAATTGGTATCAGAGCCTTGTTAACTTTTATTTCAAAAAGATCTTGTGTTTCTGAAATCGTTTTCTGAAAAACCTAACTATGGACGAGAAGAATGAAAGGTTTGGTAATTTGTCCAGACCTCCACTCTTTGATGGAAACAACGTTGCTTACTGGAAAGTAAGAATGGTTTCCTTCATCCAAGGTACTTTAGGAGATGATGTCTGGGACATTATTGAAAATGGATACACTTATCCTACTAAACCAGCCACTGAAGGAAGTGATGAGAGGGTAAAGAAAATCTTAAGTGAGTTTACCCAAGAAGAGAAAACTATTTCTCGAAATAACAATAAAGGCAAGAATGCCATTTTTATGTCTATTAATGACTTTGAGTTCAAGAGAATCTCATCTTGTGCCACTTCTAAGGAAGCTTGGGACACATTAATAACTGCCCATGAAGGAGACTCGAGAGTTAAAGCTGCTAAAACTCAAATGCTTACCCAGAAGTATAAGTCTTTGAGTATGTCTGACTCAGAGTCTTTTGATGACTTTTACATGAACTTAACTGATATAGTTACTAAGTTGCATGCTAATGGTATAACTTATGATAGAAATGAAATTGTCTCTAAAATTCTAAGATCATTACCACAAAAGTTTGACAGCAAGAGGTATGCTATTGAGGAAATGAGTGATCAAAACCTTACCCCTGAGTTACTCAGTAGCAAACTTAGGATTGTGGAAATGGAATTAGACTTTAAGAAACAATTAAATCATTCACAAAGAAAACAGCCCAACTCTAACTTGAGTTTTGCCTCTAAGATATCTAAACTTGAGACTAATTTGATCAACTCTGACTCTGATGAGGAGTGTGATATAGACAAACTAGATAATAAGATTGCCTTAATGTCTAAACAATTTAAGAAAATTGTTAAAATTAGAAACAAACAGGCAACTAAACAAGGCAAGCCTAATTATCCTACTCTGTCTAATCCCAAACCTCATGAGAGAGGTCTTGACAAACATCCTAAGGACAATAACTCCAGACCCACTAGAGACCTTAAAAAGATTGAATGTTTTAGATGTGGGAAACTAGGTCACATTGCTCACGATTGCAGAGTTAATCTGAATAAAGCCAACACACACAATAGAGCCAATGTCTGTAAAACTTGGAATGATTTAAGTGACTCTGATGAAGAGGAACTTGAGTCATCAAATGTACTTGACCCTTGCATGTCCTTTTATGCTAAGATCATTTACAATGATGATATGCTTGTGTGTGATAATGATGCTCCTACTCTTGCTTGTGTGAATACTGTTTTGACTGGCCTAGATGCTTTATTATCTGAAAATGTTGCTAGTTCTAGTTTCGTGTGTGTGAGTCAAAGTGATCTCGATAACGACGATGTAAATGGGTGCGTGAGTACTAAAACTGAATCGTTAGGGGTCACTACACACACTTCACTTAGCGACTCAGACACAGTAACCTCCCAGATATTCATACCTTGTATGCTAAAACTCTCAAAAAAGGCACTAGACTGGAGAAGACTATTAGAGACCTGACTAAGAAATTAGATGATCTAAGTCTTATTGTGAAGCTGAATGCCGAAGAGTACACTAACCAGTGTCTGTCTCATCAATCTAAAATTGAAACTTTTGATCAAAAATTAAAAGAGTTGACTAAAACTAATGAAACCCTGGAAATGAAATATAAGGGAACATTATTAGAACTGGAGGAAGCAAAAACAAAGACAACTACTGTTTTCAAAAAAATCTCTAAGTTTGAAAACAATTCAAATTGTTTTACTGACTTTGTTGTTGACTCCAAGACCAATTCTGATGATAGAACCGGTATTGGATTTTGCCCTAAGAACAAACCACAAACTACAAATCTTGAACCTATTAAGTTTGTGTCTGGGGGCAAAAGACCAATTGAAACATGTCCAGACTTTCATTTTATTAAAGAGGAATTTGATCAAAAGCAACAATAGAAAGACATTGGAGAGTCTAGTAATTCTAAGGCTGACACTGCACTTAAGACTAAATACGTCTGTCCTTTGATCAGAAAGGCTGAATCTACCTTTAAAACCATCCCTCCTAGGAATAGCACTACTGAACAGAATGCTGTTAAACCCATCTTTAGAAGTTTTCCTAAGGAAATTCATCCCTCAAGCAATCAATATTGCTCGTACTGTGACATTTATGGTCATTCCTTTGAAGGTTGTTATGCTAGGCGTCTAAACACCCCTGTGTACAACACTTCTGTCTACAAGAACTTTAACTATTCTAGGCAAAATCGTAACCATTATGTCCTTCCAAGACAACCTGATAAGAACTCTAACTACAGAAATAAAAAGACCAAAACTAAGAGTTCATTTAAGAGAAAGGCTCCCAGAAACTTTCCTAAACCAAAAGCTCAAATTTTCCACAATAATCAGTTTGCTGCTCCAAATGTTTTTCGACAAAAAGTTGTTTCTTGAAAATTTTATCAAATGAGGGCAAACTTGCGCAAAATTAAAACTAGAGCTATTTGGGTTAGAAAAGATGATATTTTACCCCAAATGAAGTGTAACATTGTTATCACTGCCTTAAAAGCTGAACACACTTCATCTGGTTGGTATTTAGATTCAGGATGTTCCAAACATATGACAGGAGATGAAACCAAACTTTTAAACAAAACTAGATTTGCTGGTGGGAAAGTAGTTTTTGGTGATGGAGTTTCATCCCAGATCATAGGTAAAGGAACCCTAAAAGAAGAAGGAATGCCTGTTCTCGAAAATGTTCTATTAGTTAAAGGCCTTAAAGCCAACCTCCTAAGTATATCACAATTTTGTGACTCTGACCATACAGTTACCTTTTCAAAGAACAATTGTAAAATTCTAAATGATAAAGGTAAATGCATTATTACCGGATTTAGAACACCTGACAATTGTTATATTGTCAAAACTGGTTCTGAAACCTGTAACATTATCAGAATGGATGACAATGAAATCTGGCATAATCGTATGGGTCACCTAACTTATGATATCCTTGGTAGATTGTCTAGTCAAGAGATTGTTAGAGGAATTCCTAAAATTAAACCTATTTCAAGTGTTGTCTGTGGTCATTGCGAGGAAGGAAAAATAGTTAAGACTTCGCATAAAAAGGTTAAATACATTCTCACCTCTAGACCTCTAGATCTCATCCATATGGACCTTATTGCTCCCTCTAGAACTGTTAGTCTTTGTGGACACAGTTATATCCTTGTCATGGTTGATGATTTCACACGATTCACTTGGGTTTCCTTCTTGAAACAAAAATCTGACACGTTTCGAAATTTTTTGAAAATTTTACTAAGAATTAAAAATGAGAAGGACACACAAGTCAATCGCATTCGTAGTGATAGAGGGGGAGAGTTCATAGACACAGGAATAGTTGAATATTGTGACTACAACGGTTACAAACATGAATTTAGTGCCCCTAAAACTCCTCAGCAGAATGGTATTTCTGAAAGGAAAAACCGAACTCTTCAAGAGATGGCACGTGTCATGTTGCATGACAAATCTCTACCTAAATACTTTTGGGTAGAATCTATTAGAACTGCATGTCATATCATTAATAGGGTTTACCTTAGGAAAAACTCTAAACAAACCCCTTATGAGTTATGGTACGGTAAGAAGCCTAATCTGAAATATCTAAGAACTTTCGGAAGTCAGTGTGATGTTTGTAAAGACAGAGAACATCTGTCTAAATTCGAAACGCGTGGTGATAAAGCCATCTTCTTAGGATACTCTCCAAACAGTCGTGCTTATCGTATATACAATCTGCGTACTAAGGCCCTTATCGAATCGATAAATGTAATTGTAAGCGACACTATTGTCGAAAATAAGATATCTGAATCACCTATTGTGGATGAATCTGAAAATGATTTCAAAACTGATTCACCAGAAATAGATGACTCATTACCTAGTGAGAGTCCAGAAGTACCTGGTTGGGTCTCTAAAGATCATCCCATTGACAACGTGGTCGGTAATCCTAATGAGCCAGTTCGTACTAGATCCCAGTTAAGAAATTATGCTAATTATGCATGTTTCGTCTCCCTTGTGGAACCGAAAAATGTTAATGAAGCATTGAATGACACACACTGGATTTCTGCTATGCAGGAAGAACTTTTACAATTTGTCATTCACGATGTCTGGTATCTTGTACCGCGGCCGCAAAATAAAAATGTTATTGGGACACGTTGGATTTTTAAGAACAAATCTGATGAAAATGGGGTAAACCTTAGAAACAAAGCTAGACTAGTTGCTCAAGGTTACTCACAAATAGAAGGAATTGATTTTAGCGAGACTTTTGCCCCTGTCACTCGTCTTGAATCTGTTCGACTTCTTTTCGCCATAGCGTGTCACTTAAAATTTACACTTTATCAAATGGATGTCAAGTCTGCCTTCCTCAATGGAATTCTGTCCGAAGAAACATATGTAGAACAAACCAAAGGGTTCATTGATCCTAAATACCCTGACCATGTCTTTCGTCTAAAAAAGGCTTTGTATGGCTTAAAACAAGCTCCTCGAGCTTGGTATGAACGCCTTTCCAACTTTTTGTTGGATAAGGGTTTTAAGAGAGGAGGAAATGATCAGACTCTCTTTGTCAAACATTTTGACAAAAACATTATTATAGCCCAACTCTACGTAGACGACATCATTTTTGGGTCTACTTCAACATCTGAAGTTAAATCCTTTTCTGCTAGTATGCAAAAGGAATTTCACAAGTCCCTTATGGGGGAGCTACAACTTTTCTTAGGATTTCAAGTGAAACAGAATTCTGATGGACTATTTGTCTCTCAAACTAAGTATGCCTTAGATCTTGTTAAGAAATTTGGTTTAGATAATGCTAAAGTTTCCAAAACGCCTATGAGTACTACTGTTAAATTATGTAAAGATGAAACTGGAAAGTCAGTTGATTCCACACTCTATCGTAGTATGATTGGTAGCCTACTCTATCTAACTGCCTCACGACCAGACATAATGTATGCTGTATGTCTGTGTGCTCGTTACCAGAATAACCCTAAAGAGAGCCATTTATTGTGTGTAAACGTATAATAAAGTACATAAAAGGCACTCTCAATCTTGGACTTAGGTATACTAAGGATACCTGTAGCACCATCATAGGGTATACTGATGCTGATTGGGCCGGTTGTACTGATGATAGTAAAAGTACATCAGGTGCCTGTTATTATGTCGGCAATAATTTAGTTGGTTGGAGTAGCAAAAAATAGAATTGCACATCTTTATCTACGGCTGAGTCCGAATATATATCAGCAGGAAGTTGTTGTGCTCAGTTGTTATGGATAAAACAAATGTTAAGAGATTATGGGATTAAAGAAGATCAGTTACAATTGTATTGTGACAATCAAAGCTCCATTAACATATCTAAAAACCCGGTTCAACACTCGCGAACTAAGCATATTAAAATAAGGCATCATTTTATACGCGAACTTGTTGAAACTAAGGAGTTAGAAATCCATTACCTACCTACTGATCTGCAACTTGAAGACAGGTTCACTAAACCTCTAGACTATAATAGATTTCTGTATTTGCGAAATTCTATAGGTATGGTATACGCTGATTAAAACTCTTAAGACCTTAATTTTTACCCTTTTCCATTTGAGACAAAATGGGGGAGAAATTTGAGTCTTACGGGTTCAATGTTTTGTTCACATTTCATCTAAACTGCTTGATCTTAGTGTGCATATTTGCAGGAATCTCTTCTACTGTTTGTCTACCATTTCTAGTGTAAAATTTAGTAAATAGTTGAGTTACATAATTTTTGACTTTCTAGGAAATGGGTAGATAGTATCTTTTGTATAGGACTAGGTTTTATTTATTTTTGGTTCCCTACGAGTTTTAAGCTAACTCAAAGGAGATTTTGTCTCATATTTCCAAAGGGGGAAATTGAAGCACCTTATACCTTTGACTTGCTTAAGTCTATACTATATAAGTGTTCATCTAATTTGGAAATAGTGACAAAATTGGTTGTCTATCCTAGAATCCAAAAAGCCTCAGAACTTATCTCTCTAAACCTCTTCAATAATCCAAGAAGGTATAAATTGAATCACACTACACACAATTAGAAGTGCATATATATGTATATATTGCTTAAAATTGATTGTGTGATTAATTCCCCTTAAAATGTGGTTTTAATTATTTTTGGGAATTTTTAAACATTTTTAAACATTTTTTTAAATAAATGTTTTCATTAATAAAATGTGTTTATATAATTTGTGGGGTAAAATTTCTATTTTAAAAACTTCATTTTTCAATGGAATGTTTGTTTGGGTAGAATGTAAATGCGCTAGAGACTTCAGGGTGCTTGCTGTAATTACTTTGGACGCGCGTGTGTGTGCCACTCATATTTCAACACTTGTCATCCTCCTAGTTCATCTATTTGTGTTTGTTATGTGAGAGGGTTCGCTGGTGGATTGATGATTGTTGGATCAAAGCTGATCGATGGTCTGCATGTGTTTTAAACCTATCCGTGTGCCATCGTTTGAACCAATCACTTTGGACTTAACCACCGCTGTTTTATAACCCTTAGATCAAGTCAATCGTAGGATGACTTAATCTCAGCCATTGATTCCATGCGCATTTCCAGAACCTTCCTCCACCCCTATATAAACCCCCCACTTCTCAGACTTTTAAGACTTTTGGGCATTCGTCATTTCTGAGAGAAAAAAATAGAGAGAAGAGAGAAGTGAGAGAGAAGAGAGAAAATAAAAGAGAGAAGAGAGAGAAAGAAAACTATGTTAGCCAAAAACCAAACCCTAACCCTAAACACTTCTTTTCTGAATCAAACCTTCGTATACACCTAACCCAAACACAACCTTGAGTGTTTGAGAGAGAGAGTGGTTTGTTCATATTGAAGTTGTAACCTCTTTGTCTATGATCTTGTTTACAACTTAAACATTCGTGTACAAATCTGTATTTCTTTTTCATAGAAACTTTAGATTTACATTCTGCATGTTACATTTTCACTAGATCTGTATACTTCTTACTTGATTTAAGAAAATCTTTACTGATTTGGTTTTGAAAATGTTTTATGGTTTCTGTTCTTACGAAACTTAACCTGACCTAGTTGGATAAAATATTTTTAAAACCGAGATTGATTAAGATCTTGACCGATTTTGAAGCGAGATATCCGTGGAATCTGGGTTATATTAAAGGTCAAACAGGTTTTTAGTTCTGTAAGAAAGAAAGAAAACAAAATCACAGCATATAGACTTTATATGTAATTTTTCTAGGACTGTCTGTAAATCTAAGTGTGTGTGAGTTCATGCATGTTGATAGGAATCACTTCACAAACACTTAACACACTACTACACTGGAAGTGTTGTGAATAAGATCAAAGATCATTGAGTCGACATAAGGAAGCTAAAGCAAAGGAAGTTATCAAACTGGAAAAACATCATCAACAATCAGATCTATGAGAAGTTAGAAGGACACCAAGTGGGGTATATTCCTAAACTTAGAATAGGTTGATTTGTGTGCATGTATATTGTATTGTTTGTAACTATTATTTTGTTATTAGTGGATTTTTGTTTTTGTTACTTAGAAGTCACCGTGGATGTTTCCTCTGTTGGGAGAGGTTTTATCACGTTAAAAACTGTGTGTTTGATTATCTTCATCTCCTCATCTCAGTCTATAGTGTGCTGATTTTTAAAGCTGTCTTGTTTTAAAAACTGATTACAAAGTCTTGATTACTCTTGTACATAAGTTTTTTGTAAACACAACTTGTTGTTTATAATTTTTATTTTCAAAAGAAAAGGGTTTCTCCAACAAACATCTCGGAGTTGCTTATACAGTTTAATCTTGTATTAAACGGCATTAGCAACGTTTTTCACTAATAACCAGCCCATGCCTAGGATAACGTCATACCCGTCCAAATCTAACACTAAGAGGTCCGCTGGTAGACATAGTCCCCCAATCACAATATCTACTCCTCTACAGATCGAGTGTATAACTGACCCACCCCCCATAGGTGACTCTACACACATAAGGAGACTATCGGCCGTATCTAATAGCCCAATGACTCTAGTAAATATTGTCCTAATGAATGAATTCGATGCACCAGTATAAAAAAGGACCATGAATAGGAAACATACCCTCAACTATTGGCAGTGCCTGAGGTGCTGGTGGAATCGGTACATCCCAAACATTATACACAGGCCCGTAGTGCAACTGCCCCTACTATTATGGAGCTAGAGGCCTCTGTATCTGCTGTCCCGGTGGGATACCCTAGTGGCCCCTACCTCTCTATGGACAATACCTCCTCAAGTGGCTTAGATGGCTGAAAATGTAGCAGCGCCTCTGAAAATCTCCCTGATACTTGCCCTGCTGGCCCAGACGAGATTGTCCTGGATGTTGGTCCTACTAGCCTCCCCCATTATTCCCTTGGACATGGCGTCCTTGAGGAACCTGTTGCTGATCCGGGCCCTGCTGACCCTGCCTCAACCCTTATCCTCCAAACTAAAATATCTTAGCTGGATTCCCCTAGCGGGTATCCTTCCCCTACTATGCTCCACTAGTCGCATCCCCATTCGCCTTACCCTACTGGCTCGGCTCACCACTCCTCTTACTTCCCTTCAGATGGAAATGATGATCCCGATAATAAAGCAAAGCAGCATTGACCACATCTATATAGGTCACCAAAGTGGGGTACCCAATCAAGTATTTCCTGATCATCCAGACCAAACCATCCATAAACTTAGACTTATTCATGTCCTTGTTGCTCACCTCATCTAACACTATATTAGTCAAACGGGTGAAGTCCTCCCCATACTCCTCTACGAAACGATCACTCTAAATCACCTTCTAAATCCTCCCCCTCTTTCCAGTCTCAATAGAAGGAGGAAAGTACTTGTCTTCAAATCGTGCCCATAACTCAGCGATAGTAATCGAATCCCTCTTTCCAATAGTGATCCTCAACTCCCACCAGTGTAAGGCTACCCCAGTCCACCTAAAAGTCGCCAGCATCTGTCTTTAATCCTCACTGCAATCGACCATGCACAAATGTCGCTGGATATCCCTCCTCCACTAGTAGGCTAGTATCACATCTACACCTCCCTGAAACTTCAGGGGATTTCCCTTCTGAAAGGTTTCCCTGACATGCTTCCACTCAGATGGTCCCGGATGGGCCTGCACTACTGATGCCATAGGCTACTAAGGATGAGACTGAGGGAAATAGTATGCCATAGATTTCATGGCGGCATTAACCGCTTGGGCCACAATACCAACTACCTTCTCTTTGGACACACATCCCTATAGGTCTAGTGGTTGTGGAATATCAGGATCATGAGGGGCCTCTCCGCCCCTGGCAGCTGCCCTCGTGGGTCTACATCTCCCTCTCCTAGGTGGCATTTGAAATGTTGAACGAGTTGTATTAGTTCGTGATTACTACAAATCTTAAAGTAGAAGAAGTGCGTTAACTAAATAATCATAAAGATGAGTCAACAGTCCAAATAATAGGGCTCTATACCAAGAACGCAACGTTGACATTAAAGCAAGCTATACAGATCCTAAGGACACTAAAACCTGATGATCTGATACAATTTGTGACACCCCGCTTAATTAAATTCCATTTGATCAGGACTTTATCAAATTAAATCAGGATTTCCGTTTGGTTCACTCTTAGCATCATTGTCGCAACATTTTTAATTACTAACCACCTAAGCTTTAATTAAGCTGGTGCCAAATTTTATCTTATGAATTAACCCAATCCAATAAGTACAACATGAAACCAAATATCCCCAACACAATATAATAGAGTCTGAACATGCCACAAATGTCTAAAATAAGTGTTTACCGAAAAGCATCGACTATATACAAGCAACCTAACATAAATCCAACACATGGAAAGTATATACAATTCAAGTTAGACTAATACAAAGAGTACAACTGGAATGAGCAACATGCATGAAGTGCATCTGAAACAATCCTTACCTAGAAGAGAATGATGTAAGCGTCTAATGCGAATCCCACAACACCCACCTATACTACAGCTACGTACCCTGAAAAGGAATCAACCCTGGCGCCCCGGTGGGAGGACACCTAAATGGTTTTGAAAATATTTTACAGCATGGGTTAGAACCCAAAACATTTGAAAATATTTAGCAAGTGAATTTAATTGCAAAAATTAAAATGCATGAATAGTCTTCATATTTAAGTTAGCGTCGCACTCTCTTGAGGACTGCGTCACCTCTTAACTGATGTGAACACCAACCGTCTTTCTGTGTAACCCACCTAGCTATGACCTCAGGACTATACTCACCATGCTCCTCAAGCCATGGGATTCACCCACATCGCTCAACCTCCTATGATAAAACTAGAGGGGTATGCTTTCCTAGAAATATTATACACACAAATATATGTACTACACATCACCGCATATATATATATATATATATATATATATATATATATATATATATATATATATATATATATATATATATATATATATATATTTAAATCCAAGATACCGTAAAACTAGCCTAAAATGACCAATTTTAAGTTCTGATCCATAATTCAATTAATCACACATTAAGTATTTTATTACCTCAGCGTCACATAAGCAAGTATACCCGAACTCGCTCACATGGTCTGAAAATAAAACATTCCAAATTTATTATTCAAAACTCTTTCTAATAAGTTTTGCACACTTATTATTTTAAGGTCCTTAATTCATTCAAATTAAACCTTAATTTCCTTTTCGTATTTACATCCCAATAGTACATGAATAATTCCCACAATTCAAATCTCTATTGTTTTAGCCCAATGAACAAATTTGTTAAAACAGTAAACCCTCCACAAGAAATAAACACAAAGGGTCGAAACAGGGGAGGGGCAGAGGTTATCAGATGACATCGTTCGAATGACTTGGCCTATTATTTGAACGACTTTGGCCGTCTTTTGAACGAGATACCAGGTTGTTCGAATGACCCTGATTCTCTCTCTCCTCCATTGTTACCCAGAAAAACCCATTCTCCATAGTTGTTTCAACGCTCCACTTTCTGCTCAAAATTTTCCCCTAAAAGCCTCCAATAATTACACCAAATCCACCAATTTAAGATCCTCAATCTAAATACAACAAATATACATATTAGGGGTTTATAAATAACATTTTTACATCCTCTATAGATTTAAAATTCATAAATCATAGAAACCCCTAATTTAATTAGAGAACTAACCCTAAAATTTCATTTAATCCACACCCACTATGATATGAATATGAAATGCAAATTAATTTTAGATGCAAGTTAAATAACTTACCTTTTAGGGGTTGTAGGGTCTGAATCATTGTTGAACATGATGGGTTTGATGACGATTAGTCCACACTAGTCCCTTATTTAGGATCATAAGATCTTCTCTAATTGCACCTTCTTTTGTCTCTATTTGTTTAGGGTTTCTAAGATGAGTTATGTCGCTCACACCCTCTCACTTTTAGGGTTTAATAGGTTAATCCCGTTTTTAGGCTTATGAGCTTTAATAAAAGGTCCCAAACACCCTCATGTGGGCTCAAATGTACCTAAAAATGTCCCGAGAACCCTTTACAACCCCCCCCCCCCCCCCCCCGGGAAACTCTTTTCCAACTATTTCGACCCATTTGAACTCAACCGTACACTCATAATTTCAATCTGAATTATTTTACTACAAGTTAATATTCCTTTATCAACTTATTACTATTCACTTAGTAACATCTAATTCCATAAATATTAGTTGTCTACACCCCATATTTATATTTGAATAATAAAAATAATTAATCCAATTAAATTACAATGCACAAGTAATTTAAAATTTAACTAATTAATTAATTAGTAAAAGTCCCAAAAATATGAAGTGTTACAAATATTATGACGGAAATTTAATTAAAAATTTTGCATTAAATTTAAGAATGAATTAAATCAGAGGGATTTAAATTTAAATGAATAAAATTTAAAGTGGGAGTAGATACTTATTCATAATTGCATAATAATAGGACTCAACTTGGAATGATGGGTTCACTCGCGAGAGATAAATCATAAAGTGATTAACTTATGGTTGGGCATTGATTAAACATGATACAAATGTGTATGTTAAATAAAAATATTTGGGACGCATTTTGGATGGTTCTATGGACTCGTCCAGGTGTTTTAGATCTTTAAAAATGGTCCCGCGGTATGGGTATACTAATTAGGTAACTTTCGAGTCATTTGAGTTGAGGGTTTGGGTCCATTTAGTGGTCCGAACTTGAGGCCTAAGCCCCAACTCGGGATTTGAGACTTACTTATATTAATTGGGAGTTTACGAACTCCCTATCATTCATATCCAAGAACCCTAAGACAAATTTTGAGAGAGAGGCAAGAACCCCAACAGGAGAATTGGGAGAGAAAAATCTAAGGGGGGATCCAAGAATCAACCAAGAAGACATCTAAGATCTAAGGCAATAATTTTTTTGCTTAATTTTTATTGGTTCAAATTACTTCTTTATTCACGGGTTGTTAAATTCCCAAGTAGAAATTCTGGATTTAGGAAATTTGATGATTTGTTGATGATATTAAATTACAATCTTGATGAAATCAATTCTTAACAATTAAGTAGTAATTCCAAAATTAGGGTTGTAGAAGTTTAATGGTTATATTGATTCAATTCATGTTTAAACCATGGATACATTGATTTCATTGATTTGCTTGTAAAGGAATGCAATCTTGTTAAAAATTTGAGATTTGGATATGCATTGGGCATTTATATATGATAGACATTGGATGATTGTTGAACATAAATTTAGTATATATGAATCCCTGAATGTCCTTATTTTCTACAATTTGGGAATTAATTCGGGTAAAAAAAACACCTAACAAACCCTCATAATCTCATAAACTAAGTCGTTAGAATTGGTATTAACAACTATCATAAGATGTAAAGCTTTAGAAATTGATTTGAGGGAAGAGGACCAATCCCGTATAGAAGACAAACTGGAAAAAAATGAAGTTTGGAGGAGAGAACCGGTTTGCTCCTGGGCCAAACCAGTTCGGCTCCTGGGGGCTCGACCGCAGGGTTCGCCGGTGGGTTCGGGTGATTTTTAGGAGTTTATACGAGTAAACGGAGTCGTGTTCAGACAATCGTGGAATTTACTACAAATACAACTGTGGTGATGTTAATATAGGGAGAAAATTAAATTAATTGCATGGTTAATGATGCTATTTAATTAATGGTCATTTAAAAAATTATATGGGGATCAACTAATAAATTAGGATTATTATAGGAGATGCCTAGGCGGCACTTTGGGGTAACTTATGGGGTAATTATCGAAAAGAATTTACTAAACGGTTTAAAGTATAATTTGAAGGAAGGAGACTTTAATAATTAATTAGATGGTTAACTCTATGTGATACAGAAGTGGAAGTTAATAATTTACGTGATGGTTAATTATTAACTATGGTTAATAACGGATAATCTTTAAGGGTAAACTATGGGGTAATTATTAGGATAATTACCTTTACATATTGTAATACATATTTATATATTGTGTGTGACATACCTAGATTTGTGGACCTTCCTATCAGTTGGGGTACGTGCATTTGGGATCGAAGCACAAGTCGGCATAGGTGGGTTAGGCGTACTGTTATGTCATGTTTTAGGTACTATGTGGCAGGCCCAGTTATAGAAGTTAAGTGTTGATGATGGATCCATGTGACACCGTTTGGTATGGGTCGAGCTATTGTGAAACTCCCTGGGTACTGCCCCACTTGTTTGTGTTTTGTTTTGTCCGTTTCGAGTGATAGACTCCTATCGACTCACCGATAGAGCACGAACGAGACACTATAGGTAGATGCCTTAATGTCGCATATATAAGGACATATATGAAATTAATTGAAATAAATGAAATCATTCCTAAGTCAAATGTTGTGGACTAAAGAGGCAGACCCAATACTACGTAGTATGAATGATATTAGATGTTATAACTTTTCGGGTAGTACATCGGGGGTAAATTAGGAAACAATAAATTGAGAGTATGTAACTCTGTTTGAGTACATTATCTTGCTAGATGGATCTCTATACTACCAGTTGTACTTATTTTGTTTCCATATTAGGTTATGGGTGGATATTCGAGTAGCACTGCTTTTAGGTGAGGGGTAAGACGTATTATTGACCAGAGTGACGATGGGAATACTCACTTTCAATTCATTGTATTTTTGCCGCATTAAAATGAGTAAGTTAATTATTGAACATTTTAGTTGACCCAAAATTGTAAATGTTTTTCCCCCAGGTTTATATAGATAGTGATGAAAGGACTGACAAGAGATCAGACTTGCGGTTATATTTTTGCAGCGACTACATTTGTTCATTTCATTACGGAATAGGTTGCTATTTCCATTTCATTTATTTTATTATTTTAGATTATTGTATGGGCATAAGCCCTAGGTTTTTATTCAGTCAGTTGGGACAATTTGTATTATTGTTGGATTTTGTGACTAGTTCAGTGTTGAATTTTATTTATTATCAGTTACTATTTAAATACGTTATTATGTATGTCATGTTTTAAAAGATAGAAATACATATACTTTTTTATAGTCTTGATGACGAGAATGATATAAATTCATAAACAATCCCCATTTTCGGCGTATCGTGTCTGGCCAACCTTTATGGTAGAAAATGTGGGTTGTTACAGTTTGTATCAGAGCATCCAGGTTCTGGTGCCCTTAGGATCTGTGTTGCGTCTGTTTCATTTTTTGTTGAGCGTTCTTTGATGTGTCTAGAAAACATTATAGGATTTTATAAACTGATGTCACGATGACGTGTGTGTTTATACTGTTTGCTTTAATTTGAGCCTTAGCAAGACTTGGGGATTATTTATGCTTAGAAAGGAATGAGAATGAGGACCGTTGCGAGTTAGTGGTAAAGAGTGGAACAAGTGGTTTGACAATGGTGTTCACCTTAGTTGTGAATTTTATTATGGGAGATCTTGTTTGGGGGCAATGTCTGGAACTTAAAGACTCTTGGGGGCATAAGTTAGTGGACGTCTTTCGTGTTAAGTCTATTGTTGGAGATAAAAAGGGACCTTAATTATTGAGGAGATTATTTAGGCTTGCGTTGTGATGGTAATTCGTGCATGTAAGAGAGACGGTAATGGATTTTATGCATGTAAGAGAGACAGTAATGGATTGATATGTTTTAGCAAAATATTGGTACTTTGATGAAACATTTGAGTGGGCATTAGTTCTAATTAAAGGTTTAAATTGGTGTTCCACTCAGATTTGGGAAATATTCATTTATGTGGTAAAACCGTTTGTAATCTGGGTGATGATAACTCGAGTGCATTTGAACTTAGTAGTCGGTTCAACGTGTGGTCACGTAATAACGGTAGGAGGTTAGTTAGATCATTTGTAATAAACCTATATTAGTGGAAATTAGAAATAAAAGAATTGATTTTGTGGTTAGTTCGAGTTAAGAGAAGCCAATTAGATAAGTGTATGAGGATGGAGTTACATGTTAATTATAAATACGTATTTTGTTGTTGTATTAGTTATAAAAAAAGATTTAGGACCAAGCGAGTTCCAAGAAACTCAAAGAAAGAGCATGTTTCAGGTAAGGATTGCAATTTCAATAGAATTTAGGGTACCACCATTAGAAACAATTAGGGGAAAATGAAAAATGATGTTACAAAATGGTGAGTTGAGCAGAGAGGGAGGACTACAACAGTGATTGTAATTTCGATTATATAATGTGCGATATTTGGCAACAGGTTTGCTAGTTGCCCGAATGCAGATTATGCATATGGTAGAGTAGATCCAAGGATGGTTAGCTTGAGGTTTTATAGATTTTATATGATGTATGTTTCTACGGGCATTGGGGTTATGAATGCTGGTCTCATACGGTTAGAGAGGTAGGGCTTGGCTCAGAGTGGGTGAAATGATATAATGATGTGGGGTTAGCTATTGATGTAGTTGTTTGAGTATAGATATACCAAAGTATAATGTTCATAGTATCTCAATATTTTATGGTCATGTTGTAACACCTTGTATTTCAGAGTATTTTAAATTGAATTAATTCGAAATTTTTTTAAAATTACACATGTGACGTAATTGATTGGAATTAAATATTATGTGTTGATTTAAAATGTTAATCGGACAGAGAGTGATTAATATTATTGAATATAATTACTAAGTGAATATTGAATTATTATTTTACGTCAACGAGCGATAGTGGTGTGACAATGGTATATCTCAATCGGGTGTCGTGTGTAGACTATATGAGGTTGAGATAAGAAATTATTTCAAAGTGAATTGGATGGTGATTCTGAGGTCACGATTAATTAATAAAGGGTTAAAATAGTAGGAATAGTGTACTTGGGGGTAGTAATTGGGTCCCAGGGAGATTTTAGACCAAACCGACAGCACGAGAGGGTGTTTCAGTCATTTAAGAGATTAGCGTGGAGAGAACTCCAAAATTCTAAGTGTTATATCTCCCCCTTCATGGATAGAGGTGATTAAGGATGAAAAGTAGCATCACGTCAGAATGCTAATCGTTGAATTCGTTTCACCGTGTTAATACAAAAAAACCTAAACTATAACTACAGTTGCGATACAAGTATAGCGATAAATTGGGTATCGAGAATACACTGGGAGTGATTGAATTTTAGATTTTGAAAGAGTTGACGCTGGCGTTCAATTAAGAAATAATATAATAAATACCATTTTTAACCCAAATTAACCCTAAGCATGCAACTAGGTGTGATTGAAACAATATGAAATCATGCAAGAATTATTCAACACACAAAGTTAAGGAAAAATCCCCCACAGGGGCAAAACCATTTGTATATCACTATAATTTGTAAGAGAAACGGCTTACAATCGGATTACACTGAAATACAAGTTTTTTTTTTACTAAGAATTACCCGTAGGCATCGGATTCTGTAGTCGCGGCTGGAATATCCCTTTCCAGTAGGGCAACAATGAAGAGGAAGGAGCGGTCCACTTCACAAGGATTGAACAACAGCAATGGTGTTCTTGGGTTACCAAACTTGATTCACATAGATATGGAAGATGTGTGAATCTAAAAACCTAGAATCATAGGACTCAATAGGTGAAGACTTTAGGGTTGATATGCTCTGAAAATCGTTGAAAAGTCTTAAGAAAACCAACCTCCAAACGTGGTTTAAATAGGAAGCCAAAACCCTAAAAAATCTGCTACACGATCTGGCAGAGTTTATCCAAGCCGGACCGGTCCGGGACTTAGGCGGATCGGTCCGATAGCGGACCGGTTCTTTTAATTTGAAGCTGATTCGGTTCGCATTCAGTTCGGGGCTCACTGGCTTCAAAGTGCAAGGCGATCCGGTCCGATATTGGGCGGATCGGTCTGCAGTCAGATCGGTTCTTTTTATATAAAGGCGGACCGGTCCGGGTAGTCAGAGGTGGATCGGTTCGTTTTAATTTCAGGCGGACCGGTCCAGCTGACAGGATTTCTGAATTCTTCCTTTCTTTTGATCTTCGAATTCCGTTGATGATGAATGGACTTTGAATCTTTGCAACGGTGTTACGGCTAATGACATATACAAGTATGTTGGACAAAAATGTCCTTACAAATCTCCCCCTATGTCTATGCCGGAACAAACATAAAAAATCCGAATTATCTATAATCACAATGCGTATACAAATCTACCCTTCCATGAACCCAAAAACTGAAAGTGGTACAAATGACTAAGGCTGCAACGTTTGTTCATTGAATCTTCAGAAATCTCACCGCTTTTCTCATCACGGTGTGCAACATGGGATTATCAAAAGATGTACCTACACACATGAGACAAAGCAAATACCAAGTAACGTATCGAGTTTGAAATGAGATAAACATAAGCATATATATCAATTTAAGATGATATTCTCAGAATTTCAAAACTCCCCCATAATCAGATAATTCATTCTCCCCCTTTTTATGATGTCCCCAAATAGACAAATGAGAGAAATAAATCAAGCAATCAAGTACCGGGGTGACACAAGGCATAAAATCACACCATGAATGAACATAAAACAACCAAGTCGGTGATAGCGTAAAAGAATGGGTGATCAAAATTCGATAGGAAAATCAAAGCATACAAACATGACATATGTGCACGATGAATATTGGATATTCCTAACGAATGAACTCAAATGCTTCCTTTGGTGTAAAAGATTGGAAATATAAGATATTGACTATATCAAATCTACAAATCAAAGCTCAAAGTGATTTCTACACCAATAACGTCCAAAATGATTTTCATGCTTTTTCAGGACTTTTAAGGAAGTGCAACCCGTTTTTCAATCTCCAACCAAACTCCCTCAGATTTATATTTTGAATAGATGAATACTAAATTCTCAAACTTTGGAGAATTGGGTGAAACCTAAATGGCCCATATTTGGCATGAATTGCTTTTTATTGCCTTATCAATTTTTTTCGGGCTCTTTTAACCTCTTAGGACCTCGGATATTAAAATTCCTCCATTTTTAGGTCCTTTTTAACTGTGGATTTTGCGCAAAGGATAAGAATCAACTTTCGCAGCCCCTCCCCGTTATGAAAATATACACACAGTCTTACCAAAACAGTTTTTACATGCAATCCAATCTTGTCAAGTTTTATCGCATATTGTACATTGTATAGACAGAATTGAGATAGAAACACTCAAGCCAATATGTGATAGACAAGTGCAATAGACAAAATACAGCCGTGCATGTGTGCAATAAAGGATATAGGAGTCAAGCATGTAGGAATTATCACTAATTACATCTCAAGGACTCCAATCAATGTTAAGCACATGGATGAAATGATGTAACCTCTCAAATCTCTATAAAACAGTCACATGGATATATGGAATGAAGTTGTGACTTGGCTATCTTAAATGTTCATCCATAAAAGACAAATCTCTTTTTCAATTTTTCAAAAATTTTATCAAAATAAAATCTTTTTGTGTTTTTTCTATAAATTTTTTTTTTAAAAAGAAAAATCTTTTTGTATTTTTCAAAGAATAATAAAAAATACATAAAAGTTGTACAACAAATTTATGGTACATATAAAACAGACTAGCAATAGGAAGCATATGATATGAACATGAAGAAGCATCCTATTCTAGACAAAGACCAACCCCTCAGTCAACTATGCAAATCCCCAAAGACTTCCTAAGACTCTCAAATCTAAGGGTATCTAAAGGTTTCGTGAAAATATCGGCTAACTGACGGTCGGTAGGAACAAAACTCAGGGTTACAACCTTCTCCTCAACTAACTGACGTATAAAGTGCTCGCGTAACCTGATGTGCTTTGTGCGCGAATGTTGGACAGGATTGCGAGATATGTAGATCGCGCTCGTGTTATCACAGGAAATGGTCATGGTGTCCTGTGAAATCCCATAATCCTCCAACATTTGCTTCATCCACATGAGTTGCGTGCAACAACTCCCGGCGGCGATGTACTCAGCCTCCGCAGTGGACAAAGAGATGGAGTTTTGCTTCTTGCTCAACCAAGAGACAAGAGCAGAACCAAAGTAGAAGCACCCACCCGAAGTGCTCTTACATCCATCTACGTCCCCGTCCCAATCGGCATCCGAATAGGCGGACAAACGGTCATCGGTATCAAAGGAATACCAAATATCGTATGAGGGAGTCCCACTTACGTATTTGATAATATGTTTTAGAGAGAGTAAGTGTGACTCTTTAGGAGACGCCGGATAACGCGCACAGACTCCAACACTAAAGGCAATGTCGGGACGACTAGCAGTCAAGTAGAGAAGACTGCCTATCATACTCCGATACAAGGTTTGCTCTACGTCCTTGCCTGAAGTGTCCTTACTAAGCTTGGTAGTGGTACTCATAGGTGTACGAGCATCCTTAGCAGAGTCTAAACGAAATTTCTTCACTAGGTCTCTAGCATAATTGGATTGGGAGATGAACATCCCATCCTCTAGCTGACGAACCTAGAGACCAAGGAAGAAAGTAAGCTCACCTACCATGCTCATCTCAAACTCACTTTTCATCTCCTCCTCAAAGTGGTGAGCATGCTGGGAGCATGTGGATCCAAAGACTATGTCGTCCACATAGACTTGGGCAACCAAGATAGCACCGTCATCTCTCCTGACGAACAACGTCATATCAACTCCCCCTCTCTTGAAGCCACGGGCTAAGAGATAGGAAGTAAGCCTCTCGTACCAAGCACGGGGTGCTTGCTTCAAACCATACAAGGCTTTCCTCAGATAGTAGACGTGATCAGGGTGCTTAGGGTCTTCAAACCCTTTTGGTTGTTCCACATAAACCTCCTCTTGTAGAATGCCATTCAGAAAGGCACTCTTGACATCCATCTGATATAACTTGAAGTGCAGATGACATGCGATGGCCAGTAGTAAACGGACGGACTCAAGCCTCGGAACAGGAGCAAATGTCTCCCCAAAGTCTACACCCTCTATCTGTGTGTAGCCTTGAGCGACCAACCTAGCCTTGTTTCTGGTTATGGTACCATTTTGATCCATTTTATTCTTGAAAATCCACCGGGTACCAATAACATTAGTATCACTAGGTCGGGGGACAAGTTCCCAGACATTGTTCTTCTTAAACTGGAGCAACTCATCCTGCATAGCAGATACCCAGTGTTCATCTTTGAGTGCTTCTTTGTGGTTCTTAGGCTCAACTTTGGACGTGTAGCAATGATGACTAACAACGTTCTCTAGTTGAGCACGAGTCTTGACCCCTAGAGTGGGATCGCCAACAATGGCTGAAGGATCATGACTCTTACGAACCCAAGCAGGTGTGTCCCCTAACACAGGAATAGGGTCCACAGAGTGTGGGAGAGGAACAGGAAAATCACAGTTAGAACAGTCCTCATCCTCACACTGAAGGTTGGGATCAATAACCGTCGGGGGTTCATCATCTTGCACGGTGACGTTTATTGATTCCATAACCTTAGAGCTCTACAGGTTAAAAACCCGGTATGCTCTACTGTTCGATGAATAGCCTAGAAATATTCCCTCATCGCTTCGGGAGTCAAACTTTCCTAATTTCTCTCTATCCCGTAGGATGTAGCATTTACTCCCAAAGACACGAAAATATGCCAGGTTGGGTTTCTTGCCTATCCACAATTCATAAGGCATCTTAAGTGTGTGTGGACGCAGATAGACCCTATTCACCGTGTGGCATGCAGTAGACATTGCCTCTGCCCAAAATCTCCTAGAGACCTTACGACCTTGAAGCATTGATCTAGCCATTTCTTGGATCGTTCTATTCTTTCTCTCAACAATCCCATTTTGCTGAGGAGTTATCACAACAGAAAACTCATGTTTGATCCCAATGCTATCACAGTAAAGATCTACTTTTGCTTCAGTAAATTCAGTGCCATTATCACTACGCATCCTGTTAATAGTGACTCCGTGTTGATTTTGTAGGACACGACACTTGGTCGTTAAGAACTCTACCGCATCAGATTTCTCTCTTAGAAAACCTACAATAGAGTATTCAGAGAAATCGTCTACCATCACGAGAATGTATCTCTTACCACTGAGACTCTCCGTGTGAGTAGGACCCATAAGATCCATGTGAATCAACTCAAGAACACGGGAGGTTGTAATGGAATTCAACTTCCTATGAGGGCTACGAATTTGTTTTCCCAACTGACAGGGTCCACAAATTATGGAAGTTGGCTTTCCAAGTGATGGTAAGCCACGTACTAGGTCCTTTTTGACTAAACGAGATAAGTCTCTAACGTTCACATGACCTAGACGTTAGTGCCACAGATCCATAGGAGTGATCGTGGCGCTGTTGCAAACAAGTGAGGATGTGGGCTCAGTCCCATAACAGTTATCCTCTGTCCTCACCCCTTGCACTAAAAGTTTACCGGCTTGATTATAGACCTTACAAGCTTTCCGGTCAAACTTCACTGCAAAGTCATCGTCGCACAGCTGGCTGATGCTAAGAAGGTTTGCTTTCAAACCTTTGACGTATAGCACGTTCTCTAGATTTGGAAATCCTGGTAACTCTACTGTACCTCGTCCTACTATGCTAGATTTTCTACCATCTCCAAAGGTGACTCTCCCGTCATTATAATACTCAAGATGGGTAAAATATGAGACATCACCTGTCATGTGTCTGGAGCATCCACTGTCAAAATACCACTGTGAGGTATTATGGGCTTTGAGAGCGACATGGACAACAAGGGCCTTTTTCTCTTTCTTAGGAACCCAAGAGTAGGTACCTTTTTGTATTCCCTTGTTGTTATTTGTTTTAGCCGGAATGCGGGGCGCATTCATTGATGGTAAGGTTATTCATCGGAATTCCTCCATCAAACTCTGTGATGTGGCGGCTAGAAACTCAACACGCTCTCTCAGACTGGCAAACTCATCAGTCTGATGTGGTGGAGCAAATGTACGTCGTGTCCGACCCAACTTATAGCAATCATCCCTAAGGTGTCCGTTTCTTTTGCAATGGGAGCAAAAGGGCACATTATTAGGAGGACCTTGGATTGCTTTTCTTGGTCGAACTCTCCTTCTTGGTTTTTGATGACGGCCATAAGGAGTCGTAGTAAACTCAGGAATTGGTCCGGGTGCAACTTGGGATGTGGAGGCACCATCAAAACCTATTCCTTGCTTGTCACCAAAACCTAAAGCGGGACCGAGGAGCATCTTCCCAGATCTGTCCTCGATTTGTACCTTGACTTTCCGAGCTCTCTCAAGGTCATGAGTAAGCTGGGCAACCAGTGCTTCAAGTTTCTTCCGAGTCTCCAGGGAGGAATGGAGCTCACTCGTAAGACTAGCCACTTGTTTAGTCAAGTCCGCTTTCTCTTTCTCAAAACTGCTCTCTCTCTCTCTAAGCAAATTCTCTTTACTAACCCAGGCAGACTCTCTCTCTCTCATGGCGGTGCAGGTGGAGGACTCTCTCTATCTCGTCTCTTCTAACTCTTCTTCTAATGCGGTGATTCTAAGAACTAACGCCTTGTTACGTTTTTTAGTTTTGAAAGACTCATTATATAACTTGGCGTAGGTGCGTTGAAGGTTACTCTCGTCCTCACTACCTTCCTTCTCTCCCTCACTCTCTTCGCTCTCGCTGTCGAGGTGTCCCTGTAAAGTAGCATCCTCATCGTCGTGAGATGCACTAGGAGTACTCACATGACAAGCCATGAACGCGGTGAAGTTACGCTCATGCGGTGACTCATCTCCCGAGTCCACCGACTCGACCTCACTGTCGTCACTAAGGGTAGCATTTAGGACAGCTTTGCCCTTTTCCCTATTCAGACGAGTGGCACACTCAAACGCTCTGTGTCCCTTACCGTCGCACTCAAAACACCTCTCACTGTCTTTAGGGGGTTCTTTGAAATCTTTCTTTTCAAACTTATTTTTCTGAAAATTCTTTTTATCTTTGAAGTTTCCACCTTTTTTAAATTTCAGAATTTTCTTGAAGTTTTTAGCAAATAATGCCAAATCATCTAAGTCAAACTCACATTCAGAATCATAATTTTCTATCTTTCTAGATGACTCGACTTTCTTTCTTGCTGACCCCTCACTTTTTCTCTCTTGGGCTTTAAGGGTAATTCCCTTATCTTTTGGCTTGGCAGATTTAGGAAACATGTCTATTTCATAAGTTTGTAAATCTCCTACCAGTTCTTCCAATTTTAGTGTATTTAAATTACCCAAGGAATTTAGCACAGTGACTTTAGGTATAAAACGCTTGGGAAGGGAACGAAGAATCTTTTTAACAACTCTAGCATTTGGAATATGTTCACCAAGATTATAGCTAGTATTAACAATGTCAGAAAGCCTAGCATAAAATTCATCAAAACATTCATTTTCATGCATGGTGATGGTTTCAAATTGAATTGTTAAATTTTGCAATTTTGACTCTTTAACATCATTTGTTCCTTCATGGGTAAGTTGCAAAACATCCCATGCCTCCTTTGACGTGGTGCACGTCATAATGCGTTTGAACTCATCAGGTATGACAGACCCAGAAATAGCGCTTAGACCCTTAGAATTGAAAGAAGACCATTTAAATTCTTCATCAGTCAAAGAAATGTCAGGTTTCAAGTTGGTCACATTATCAACAGTCACAGTGGGAGGAGTCCACCCTCGTTCAACGAAAATCCAGACACGTTCATCAATGGCTTTTAAAGCCGACCTCATACGGGCTTTCCAATAAGCATAATTTGACCCGTCAAAAATAGGCATTTTATAATATGACTTCTCCATTTGAACACGCACTTTTTAAAAAAATCAATTTTTTCAGAAAATTGATATCTTAGAAAAAATTTGTGGAAAAAGGAATACGCGATAGATTAGCGTAACCCGCTCTGATACCAATTTGAAAGAGTTGACGCTTGCGTTCAATTAAGAAATAATATAATAAATACCATTTTTAACCCAAATTAACCCTAAGCATGCAACTAGGTGCGATTGAAACAATATGAAATCATGCAAGAATTATTCAACACACAAAGTTAAGGAAAAATCCCTCACAGGGGCAAAACCATTTGTATATCACTATAATTTGTAAGAGAAACGGCTTACAATCGGATTACACTGAAATACAAGTTTTTTTTTTTACTAAGAATTACCCGCAGGCATCGAATTCTGTAGTCGCGGCTTGAATATCCCTTTCCAGTAGGGCAACAATGAAGAGGAAGGAGCGGTCCACTTCACAAGGATTGAACAACAGCAATGGTGTTCTTGGATTACCAAACTTGATTCACATAGATATGGAAGATGTGTGAATCTAAAAACCTAGAATCATAGGACTCAATAGGTGAAGACTTTAGGGTTGATATGCTCTGAAAATCGTTGAAAAGTCTTAAGAAAACCAACCTCCAAACGTGGTTTAAATAGGAAGCCAAAACCCTAAAAAATCTGCTACACGATCTGGCAGAGTTTATCCAGGGCGGACCGGTCCGGGACTTAGGCGGATCGGTCCGATAGCGGACCGGTTCTTTTAATTTGAAGCTGATTCGGTTCGCATTCGGTTCGGGGCTCACTGGCTTCAAAGTGCAAGGCGGTCCGGTCCGGTATTGGGCGGATCGGTCCGCAGTCGGATCGGTTCTTTTTATATAAAGGCGGACCTGTCCGGGTAGTCAGAGGCTGATCGGTTCGTTTTAATTTCAGGCGGACCGGTCCGGCTGACTGGATTTCTGAATTCTTCCTTTCTTTTGATCTTCGGATTCCGTTGATGATGAATGGACTTTGAATCTTTGCAACGGTGTTACGGCTAATGACATATACAAGTATGTTGCACAAAAATGTCCTTACTTAATTGATTTATTATTTAAAGAATAAAAGTGTAAAAGGTGATGGTTTTGTAATAAATAAAAGGGAAAAAATTAAGACATCAACTCTATACTATATTTAATAAAACGAGAGTCGGGATCGCATCCCCGCCATGGGATAAACAACTAATAATTAGAATTTTGGTTCTAAAACATTTAACCGAGAATTTTCGCTCAATCATAAACATCACGTAAGAAGAAATTTACCTCAAAGTTGCGAGATGAAACATTTAATTCAAAATGGTCACACATGTCTTAAAATCAAATTATCACTGTAAACACTAACGTTGCGTGACAAAGAAAGATAAACGCATAATTATTCCATTTTAATGCATGTGGTTTCAATTAAATGTGATTTTACACGAAACCTAATTTTAAGAGCTCGACGCCCATCAATGGCGGACACACAATCCAAAACCTATTTAACTACTCACACAACATGATTAAACTAATTAATAACTAAAAACACTAAATAAATAACTAGAATTAATTTATCTAGGCATGGAAAAATACAATTAATTTATCTAGGCATCGAATAATAAATAATCATGGAAATTAAGCCAAGAATAGAGCTTAAAGAAAAGGAAACTTACATTAATGGTGATTAACCGAAGAAAATGCAGGAGATTGGAGACTCCACAAAATATCCCCAATGTTTACAGACCCTAACCTAAAACTAAGAGAGAAAAAATAAAATGAGAGCTAAAAACTAATCCCCTACAAAAATATACCAAATGGTGTATTTATAGTAAGTGGGGAAAATAAATAAGGAAAAAGAAATAAGAAATGAAAAAGAGGGGATAAGTATCCTTTTTAATTAACAAAAGAAATAAGCAAAAAAAAAGGAAATGTAGCAGCACAAATATTACGGAGAAAAAAGAGGAGGGAATCGATTCGCAAAGGTGCGAATTGATTCAGATATGGAAAGCTTCAGCACTGTCTCCAAGTGAATCGCTTCGCAAAGGTGTGAATCGATTCGTACATGTAGGTTGCAATTTTTCCTCCCAATCTACAAATCCCAACAAAATACAAGGCAACCATGGTATATATTAAACCCATATGCGTGTAAATGACAAAAAAAACACCCAATGGCTATGACACACTGCAATGGAGTGCATCCTTGGCTGCTTGTTGGACCAACTACTAACTTGTAAAGCTAAAGACCACCCATGGATACAACCAATAAACCCGCCGCAATGGAGCAAGAAATCGTGACTTTCCATGGCTGCCACAGATGGGCCAGCTGCGTGTATGGCCTACCATGGACGAGACCAATAGCTCCATTTCGGCGTTGCAGCTCAAATATGTGTGTGCTTGAAAACTCGAGACCAATAATGGGAGCCATATTCGAGATGAAAGTTTTCATGGAAGTTGTAGCCCTCGGGCCAAGCTTCGCGTGACCGTGAACGATGCTCAAATCAGAGTCGAAACGCAGAAAACACGCGGCTTTAATCGAAGAAGAATTATAAGTTATTTAATTTAATATTTGATTAATATTTTAACAAACTATTTAATACCCCTTGTATCCTTCTTATCTTTTGCATCAAACTGTCTAAAAATGGCGATTTTGGTCCATTCCTGAGTTTGTGCTTGGGTTTTTGATTCAGCCTAGTGGAGCCTTTGCTTTTGAAATTGGGGCTCCATTTTTTATGAGGCGAGACTATATATTTCAAACACATCGTTGGGTGTTTACGCCCTATACAAAACAAATACCACAACTTGGTACACTAATAGAAGTGTAGCGGCATGTAGGGATGAAATCCACGGGGAGTGTCGTACAGATTATAATCGATTTAAAAGGTGATGTGGTTTGGTTTAAAAGAAAAGGGAAAAATAAACTAATTTAAGAAGAGAGATTTAAATAATTGACTCATTAGAAATATTAATTACTGATACTGTGGTAGAGCGTTGTATGTGTCATACGAGGGAGTTAGACCTTTTGAGGCTAGCTAGATACCTTATTTAGTTATGCTTGGTAGCATATATGGGTAGGATACGTTAGGCATGCACATTATTTGAGAGGTGAGGAACTCAAGGGAGTGTATGTTGAACTAACACGTGTATCTAATAACTTATTTACATTGCGATTTAAACACTTGAAAAATATTTTCAAACTATTTTCTTGAGCTATGACCCGTGACAAAATATTTTCAAAATCTTTTTAGTGTCAAGCCACTAGGACGTCAAGCTTGATGATTCTATCTAGGGATGTGTAGCTACAGCACTTGTAGAGGCTTACATGAGTATCCTTTGATGCTTCCGCTCGTTCATTTCTAAATAGGAGTTTCTGTCGCATTTTATTTGGGCGTGTTTCCTTTTAGACTATTTAGTTGTTCTATCCTTTTATCAGACATATTTCAGATTTCAGTTTTATTTACATCAGATTGTGGTTGGAGTATTTATTTTGGGAACCGATATCTTATTCGGTATTTTATTCATATATATATATATATATATGTCGTGTGATTGTTCAGACAATATTTATGTGGATGGTTTGGTTAGACGTTATTATTATAATGAAAGATAAAATTTTGACATTGTCTTAATTTGACATAGGTGGTTAGTATTTAATAAATTTTTTGATAGTGATTCTAAGAATGAACTAGATGAGATTCTTGTTTATATTAATGAACGACTGATCACCCATTATCCAAATTGACGCGGTCTCATAGATGTATTTTGATTGGGCATAATGGTATTTTTGAGAGTTATCTCTTTATAGGTGGATTTAATGTTGACGGAACCACATGGATTATGGGTTAGTGTTCACTCAGATTTGGTATTGGTCGTGATAGTGACAATTCCATATGGAAGTGCCTACTCGATTTGTCATGTACGGGTAGATTATGTGGATATTATCCTCTAGACATTGGATAGTAGTGGGATTGTGAGCGCCCCCTAAGTTGTTATTACTTGTTTTCATATGGAGAGAGGGCTTAACGGTTGATGGGTTTCGTAAATGCCCTATGTGTTCTATTCCTATTACTAAGAAGTTGCAATGCCCTACTGTGGATTCTTATAGTGAATGTGATGATAAAAATTGATTTTGGCTTATGACATGATTTTGTCAATTGGAAGTGATTTCTGAGTTCGAAGTATTGATATGGGCTAATGCTGATGGCGGCATACATTACCGGTTGGCTACGTGGGATGGTTAGGCGATGACAAGTTTATTTTAATATTAAGGACATGAGTGACGAAAAGTAATTATATGGTAAAATGGATGGCAATGAAAAATTTGAATGGGTACGATGATCTTTATAATATTTAACGAGAACTGAATAGCGATACGATTCTGGGAATTTTGAGGGGAGATGTTGTGTACGGAAAAATTTCATGTAGAGAGCGTTAATTGATGATATACTCAGATTGGGCAAGATTTATTATGTTGTTACACCATTCGTGATTTTTGTGAGATTAATGTACGAGTGATTACACCGAGGATTAAGGTCTCCATGTGATTTTGGATTTTGAAGGGTGATAACCTAATTAGAAAACTTGAATGAGTAAGTGTGGCTTGTTCATCATTGATGTGTATTTTGTTCATCCTCTAAGGTAGATAAGCGGGCAAGTGGGTATCCAATTATGAATTTTTAGAGATAGTATCATGGGACCCATGATGGTTCAATGGAGTTTTAACCCTATATAATAGAAGTTTATACATGCACTCGGATTGTGAAACTCAGATTTCATCTGAATTGGGAGGAATTGCCTTATCGAGAGTTGGCACAATAATGTGAATATTTTCGATTGGGTTACTCAATTATTTTTGGAAATTATAAAAATAATGAATGTTCGATTCGGGATACGAACGTAGAATAAATACTAATAATAGTATGTTTTGAGGGATAAATAAATGTGATTCTTATCCAATGATGAATTTTTTTTATTTTATGTTATGAGTATGCAACGTGGAAAACATTCGTATGGCAAAAGTATTTGGTTCCTTTAGGCAGGTTAGGACTTGTGATAGTCTGAGTTACATGATGAAGTGTACAATCCTAAATAATGTTCTAATCATGACGATGTCATCAAAAATGGGCAGTACTAGCCGTTATGGGAGTTGGTTGGTCTTTGGAGGCTTAAGGGTGATTAAGTTCTCTACTGGAGTTAAGAATGAACAGAGGATGTCATATTGTATTAATAGAAGCAAACATGAACTTCTTGGTATTATCAAATTGATAAACTTATCGGGATTTATTGTGTCCTTTAGGACTTATGAGACTTCTGTTGGTAATGGGCACAAATTGAAATTTAAATGATTAGCGTAAACATTTATTTTCATTTTATTTTTCAAGTCTTGGACTGATGGATATCAATAACTAACTAAGCCATTTAATAGTGTATCGGGAGGGTACTTTATTTGGATTTAGCTGGCGAGACGTCCCGCGCTCGAAATTGGCAAATGTCGGGACTTAAGGAATGTTGGATACTAAGATAGTTACTCTTTACAATAACATATGTGGTTGTATATTTGTTGTATGGATATAATTGGTGTGAATGGTACGAGTTGGATGTATATGGGTAATTCATATTTAATAATGTTACGTGTGTGTGTATATGTAATGTGGAATACATGGGCGCTCCGGTAAGGATATGATAGGCATGGATCAACCTTTCTTTTATGTCATGGGGAATGGGTATAGACTAATTGGGTTTAATCTTAAGATAATGGTATGAATTAAAATGTGAATTCAGGCTGCAGTGAATTCCGAGGACGAAATTCCATTATTAGGGGGGAGGAATGTAATACCCCGTATTTTCAGAATAAAATATTAAGACGGAAATTTAATTAAAAATTTCATATTAAATATCAGGATGAATTAAATCCAAAGGATTTAAATTTAACTGAATAAAATTTAAAGTGAGAATAAATACTTATTCGTAATTGAGTAATTATATGACTCAACTGGGAATGATGGGTTCGCTCGTGGGTAATTAATCTTAAAGTGATTAACTTATGGTTGGGCGTTCATTAAACATGATACAAATGTGTATGTTAAATAAAAAGATTCAGGATGCATTTTGGGTGGCTCTATGGATTCATCTAGGTGATTTAGATCTTTAAAAATGGTCCCGGGGTATGGGTATACTGATTGGGTGACTTTTGGGTCATTTGAGTAGAGGGTTTGATTCCAATTAGGGGTCCAAGGTTGAGGACAAAGGCCCAACTCAGCAATTGAGCCTTAGGTCTATTAATTGGGAGTATAATAACTCCCTATCATTTGAATCCAAGAACCCTAAAACATATTTTGGCAGAGAGAGGCAAGAACCCTAGCATGAAAATTGGGAGGGAAACAACCAAGGAGGAATCCAAGAATCAACCAAGAAGAGATAAAAGATCTAAGGCGAGAATTTTATTGCTTTATTTTCATTGGTTCAAATTACTTCTTTATTCAATGTTTCTTAAATTACCATGTAGAAATTCTGGATTTAGGAAGTTTGATGGTTTGATGATTTCATGATGATATTAAATTACAATCTTGATTAAACTCATTCTTTACAATTAAGTAGCAATTCCAGAATTAAAGTGGTAGAAGTTTAAGGGTTATATTCATAGAATTCATGTTTAGACCCTGGATATAATTATTTAAATAATTTAGATGTAAAGGAATGTAATCATGTTAAAAATATGAGATTTGGATCTGAATTGGGCATTTATATATGATAGATGTTGGATGATTGTTTGACTGAAATTTGGTATATATGAATTCGTCCACGACCTTACTTTCTATGATTTGGGAATTAATTCGAGTTGAGAAACACGTAATAAACCCTCATAATGTGATAAACTATGTCCTTGTGATTGGTATTACCAACTTTAATCAGATGTAAAGCTTTAGAAATTGAATTGGAGGGAAGAGGACAAATCCCGTATAGAAGAAAAACTAGAAAAAAATGAATTGTGGAGGAGCGAACCGACAATCTCCTGGGCCGAACCAATTCGGCTCCCCAGGAGATTGTTCAGGGGGTCCGCCTTTGGATCCAGGGGATTTTTGGAAGTTTATACGAGTTGATAGAACCGTGTTTAGACAATCCTCAAATTTATTAAAAATGGAAATGTGGTTATGTTAATGAAGGGAGGAAATTAAATTAACTGGATGGATAATGGTGTTATTTTATTAATGGTCATTTAATAAACTAAATGGGGATCAACTATTAAATGTTGTTTACAATGGGAGTCGCCTAGGCGGCAACTAGGGGTAATTTATGGGGTAGTTACCCAAAAAAAATTACTAAACGGTTTAAAGTTTAATTTGAAGGAAGGAAACTTTAATAATTAACTAGCTGGTTAATTGTATGTCATACAGAAAAGGAAGTCAATAATTTATGTGATGGTTAATTATTAACTAAGGTTAATAACGGATAATCTTTACGAGGCCTCTATGGGGTAATTATTTGTATAATTACCTTTACATATGGTAATATGTAATTATATTTTGTATGTGACATACCTAGGTTCATGGACCATCATATCGATTGGGGTACGCGCGTTCGAGATTGGAGCACATGTCGGCATAGGTGGGCTAGGCGTAGTGTTAGGTAATATTTTAGGTTCTATGTGGTAGCGCCACTTGTAGAAGTTAAGTGATAATTGTGGATCCATGTCACACCGCTTGGTATGGGCCTTGTAATGGAGAAACTACGTAAGTACCGCCCCACTTGCTTGTGTTTTGTTTTGTCCATTTTGGATAAGAGACTCCTACAGACTCGCCGATAGAGAAAGAACGAGAAACTATAGTTTGATGCCTTAGTGTGGCATATATATTGACCTATATGAAACTAATTGAAATAAATGAAAGAATTCCTACGTCAAATGTTGTGGACTAAAGAGGCAGACCTAATACTACGTAGTATGAATGATATTAGATGTTATATCTCTATGGGTAGTATATAGGGAGTAAATTATGAAATAATTACTTGAGAGTATTTAACTTTATTTTAGTACATTATCTTGTTAGATGCATCTTTATACTTCTAGTTTTAGTAATTTTGTATCCATATCGGGTTATGGGTGGGTATTCAAGTGGCACCTCTTTTAGGTCGGGGATGAGATGTATTATTCATGAGAGTGATGATGGGAACACTCTCTTTGAATTCACTGACTTTTACCCTGTTGAAATGAGTTATTTAAATCTTTCACACTTTAGGGCGCTGGCACAAAATTATAAATGCCCCCCTGCAGGTTTATATACATAGGGACGGCATGACTGATAGGAGATTAGACTTGCGGTCATATTTTAACAACGACTACTTCCATTCATTTCATTCTTCAATATGTTGTTATTTATATTTTAGTTAGTTTATTATTTTGGATTATGGAATGGGAAGCCCGATTTTATTATTCAGTCGGTTGGGACAGTTTTATTGATGGATTTTGTGACCAGTTGAGTATTGAATTTTATTTATTATCAACAACTGTTTGATTGGGTTGTTATGTATGTCATCTTTTCAAAGATATAAATATAAATATTTTTTTATAGTCTTGATGCTGAGAATGACATCAATTAACAATCAAGCCCCATCTTCGGCGTGTCGTGTCTGGCCAACCTTTACATCAGAAAGAGGGGGTTGTTACAGTTGGTATCAAAACATCCGTTCTCTTTCATTTGAACGCTAGAAAGTGTAACAACCCGAGGTCTTGGCGATGATGATTTATTTATTTAGGGAGAAATAAATATTATTTTATTCAGAGATTAATTAAATTGGCATTTGAGGTCAAAAGGTGAAGTCATTAGAAAGTTGTTCGGATGACAATTCTAAGGGTGCCATTGTTTCCGGAATGGTCGAGAAAGTCGAAATGACTGTACTTGGGGTCTATTTAGGTTCCGAAATAATTTAGGACTGTTTGACTCGAATTAAAGTTACCGAGTGATTTAAAGTGTGTATTATCATTTAAATCTGTGTATCTTGGGATTTAGGGCTTATTAAGCCTACGGGAGGTTTAATTCTCCAAAGAGATAAAGATAAATAGAAAGAGAGAAAGAAAGAAGAAGAAAAGGAAGGATAAAAGAGTGAGAAAGAGGATTTTTCGGTAAATACGGGATCTCAAGATGGATTCAGACCCTACGAACCCGACATAAGTGATTAAACTTGCTAAATAATTGTTGTGTACCATTTATTGCATGATTTGTGGATTAGATTTGTGGTTTTTAGGTTTAAGTTGACAAAACCTAACTTTTGGGAAAACCTTAGATTTGTAGTGTATAAATGGATTTAAGGTTAGAAATTAGTTTATACGTGTTCTTGGTTGAATATTAATGTTATAATTGTGATTGGGTTGGATCAAAATAGTTGAAAGATGATTAAAATGATTTTTGGGTATTTTGGGTTAAGAAGAAAATTGTTTGTTTCGTAGCTTGCTGCACTTACCGAATCGATTCGCCCCTTCCGAATCGATTCGGTCTGTTGCAGAATCCCCGGGTCTTTAGGGCCGAATCGATTTGCCCCTTGGGAATCGATTCGGTATGTAGCAGAATCCCTGGTCCTTAGGACCGAATCGATTCGGACGGGCCGAATCGATTCAGAGGAGCCGAATCGATTCAGAAACAGGGGATTTTTGGAGATGTTTTTTTAGGAAGAATTTCATCCCGTTTCATCTAAGGTTATCAATTGGAAACCTTTATAGGAGTTATTTGGAGTTTTTTTTGGAGACTTTTAGAGGGTTTCCCTTATAGCAAATTTTTGGAGTCATATTTACTAAATTTAAGGAATACCAATTATATATTATGGTATATTCTAAGGGGGAAGCCCACCTTGATTTGGAGATTCTAATTATTGAGTGTGCTTGTACTTGGGTATCTAGGGCATAATGGACCTCAACGACCTACATTGCCAGTATTAGTGTATCGAGGGGGTTCCTTGTTTGGATTTCGCCTTGACGAGACGTCCCACGCACGAACTGCAGTGTAATATTGGAAATTGCGGAGAAGTTAGTCCTTAATGCTCATATTTATATATATGTATATATATCACCTGTCTCAACAATCGACAGTGCAAGGAGTAGTGTAACGGGGGGTTCCTTGTTTGGATTTTTCTTCAGCGAGACGTCCCAAGCATGAAACGCCGTGTACTGTTGAGAATTGGGAATAATAAATTAATTAAAATTGGATAATAATTTGGGTTACATGAATAATGCATTGAGGGCATAATGAGCCTCGAGGATCAATACCGTCAGGAGTAGTGTAACAGGGGGGTTCCTTGTTTGGATTTCACCCCGGCGAGACATCCCACGCACGAAACGCAGTGCCGTGTTGAGAATCGGTAGGAGTTTAGTCCTTAACTCTTCATCCTACTAACTTATATATAATAATGTATATATATATTCACATGCCAAATAGGGCATCACTAGAATATATGAAATTCTAGTAAATGAATGTTGATGTATTGTATGATGTTGATGTATTGTATGATGTTGATTATGAGAATGATTATGTAACTTTATATGTTGAATAAATGAACAAATATAAATAACACTATAATAATAAAGTTAAAGTAGATGATTTAAAGAATATAGATAGGAGTAGATTGGGAGATCGGTTAGGTGGTTCTAATTAAAATTTTCAATTGGGTTTAAGTTAGACTCTTTTACCTAACTAGAATTGGGCATCCATTTGGAGATCACGTGCATACATTTAGTCCGCGCTTTAATTGAGAGGAGAGGGAGATTATTATGGAGAGTTCGATTCCACCTAAATCATGTAATAATGCATTTATAATTATTATGCATTTTAATGCACTTGCTCTAAAATGTTTTTCAACTCGGGCTCTGACCCGTTTATATTTTCTCACTCCATGTATATATTGTATTACTCTAGGTGTTCCTCCGCAAGGCCACCATTGATGTTCATCCATCCATTGTATTTATGGACCTGTAGCAGTAGCGGACTGTTGCGGCACTTTGCTTTAGTCGATTCCTATCTATTGTAAATATAGATTAGGATTCAATTTGAATATCGAGTTTAGACTCTAGTGTTGTAGATTAACACTTTTATATTTCATTTCTCAGATTATTGTAATTTTTGTGACCCAAAGCATATTCAGGTATTTTATTGTAGATGTTATTGTTCATTGTATTGCACTGTTGTATATATTTGGAGCTTTCACTTATCACTCATCATAGTTGATGTGTATCGTTGGTTGTGATTGCATTATTGGTTTTGTTGTTGTTGTTAAATAAAAGTTTAAAATTTTTGATAATCCTCTTTTAATGATTTCAAGTAGTTAGCCTTATATTATTTGAGTATTGTTTGTTGATGTTGAGACTGTGCCATCTGAGATACCTGATTTAATGTATTATAGGACTGGCCACCCGTTATTATTTTGAGCGGGTTGTCAGAGATGGTATCAGAGCATCAGGTTCTAGTGTCTTTAGGATCTGTGTGGGTTGCTACGATCTTTCGTAAGCGTTCTTGATGTAGAGCCTTATTATTAGGACGATTACATTCATACGTCCATATCTTTTTGTGATTCGAAAATATTTGAAAGGCGTTCTGTTACAATTGTTCTTGTTTCAGATTCCACCGAAGGGGAGGTCGTTCAGTCAGGGTAAATAAAGGGGCTGAAAAAGTGCAACCCCAAATGCCTCAAAGCAACGTGACTAAGGATGAAGTGGCTGATATTGTGGCATAAGCAGTAACTATTGTCATTTGTATGATGGCGCAGCAATCTTCCTCTCGAGCAGCCCCACCCCATTTAGGATTATCTTTATGGGAAAGAGTGAAGGAAGATTTTAGTAAGGGGCATCCTCCCGAGTTTGCAGGGGGAGTTGATGCGATGGCTACAAGTCAATGGAAGAATAGTATGCAGAGCAACCTTCGTATGGTTGAGTGTAGTGAGGTGCGGAAGCAATTTTTAGCCACCTTTAAGTTATCGGGTGCAGCTCTTCAATGGTGGGAGTCTGTCACCACATCTAAAAAGAGAGATACATTACCTATAATAGATTTTTGGGAGCTTTTTGATCGAAGGTATTTTTCTTCCTTTACTCGAGATATGAAGATTTTTAAAGGAAATAGAACGGCGGAAGAATATGAGGAAGATTTTTCTAGATGGGTGAAATTAGTACCTGATGAGTTAAATACGGAAGAGAAGCATACATCAAAATTTGTTCGAGGTTTAGATTGGAAAGTACAACAACATTTATTAGAGAGTCCTAAGTTAGTGACTTTCGGCAAGGTAGTGAATGCGGCACTACTAAAGTGTCATGAATCTCGTTTTCATTCGCAAGAGGGTAAGAACTTTGGAGATTCGAGTTCATCAAGTAAGTTTGGCGAAGAGAATGCTAGTAATGCCAGTGGGCAGAAAGGATTTGTGGGTAAGTGTTTCTTTTGTAAAGAAATAAGTCATAAAAAGAGAGATTGTCCTAAAAGAGGTAAAGGACCGAGTTTTCATGAAGTTTTGGAAGTGCATCCCCTACGATAGATTAGAGGTCATTTCAGACCGGGGGACTTTGTTTGGGGGCTCATTGATGAGGAAGGGCAATCGGACTAAAGATGAAGGATGTAAGTTAATTTTCCTTAATGAATAGGATTATTACTATATGAAGTTTTGATATATCGTATGGGAGATATTGATGAGAGGGTAGTGCTATGACCCTATTATGTATGCATTGTGTGACACCCCGCCTAATTAAATACCGGGGGATCACTCCTTTATTAAATTGAAATCAAGGTGAACAGTTGGTTCATTCTTAGCATCACTGTCGTAAAAATAAACTTTTCCAAATTAACACCCTAATTAATTAAGCTAAGTGTCAAAACCATTTTTTTTTCCTTTCTAACCAAATTGTATTTTTAAAGAAAAACTTATTTATTTAATTATTAACCACATTCTCAATAAGTAAGAATCATACAACAATTATCCTGTAACATAAACCAATTACTTTAAACATTCAACATCCAAAATCCCAACATTTAAAACTAAATGTAAAACATACATGCTGAATAAATCCCAAAGTGACAGTACTGGAATAACTGAAATACAAATGTCCCAACAGAACAGATAAATAGTGGAAAGGGCGACACATGCCCCAATAACCGAGAATCATAAGAGTGGAATCAAGTAAGTGAAATCGTCTAAGCAAGTGGCCTGCAACTCCCACCTAAGCTGCAGCAGGTTCCTTCCAAGGGATCCTAAGCAAGACGCCCATGTGGCTGGGCACTTGTAGTACATACATATATATACAAGAGAGAGAGAGAGAGAGAGAGAGAGAGAGAGAGAGAGAGAGAGAGAAACGGGTCAGAGCCCGATAGTGTATATGATTTAAAAATTGTTTACCAAGTACTTAAATTTATACAGGCCAATGCAACAACATATTAGTGCGACAGTCTCTTGAGAAATTCTCACCTCTCTTCTAATGTGCACTCCTATCGCACTAACCCTCCTAATGGTTTATCTCATCATATATCACACTATCTTTCCCCAATGATTAAACTTATCTTAGGTTATTCGCAGGATTCAAAATTTAACGATACAATTGTTTGAAAAGAATATTTCAATTAATAACCAAAGTTCTCATTTTAACTTTATTAATCAATAAAGTTCTTCCAGTGTCATTTTATACTTTCTCAAAACAAGTATTTACAATTTGAGTCATCAACCATGTCCTACATATCAATTCACAGTAGGTAGTTCCAAATTTCAGAATTATATATATATATATATATATATATATATATATATATATATATATATATATATATATATACTACTCGTAAAATATATATATCGTAACAGCACCCCAAATAAAAACAATGGTGCGGGCATACTCAACTATCCAAAACCCCATATCACTCATATTAAGGGGAATACAATCGGAATCACTCTCGAATTGTATTAACACATACACAAACAAAATTGAGGCGAAGTATAGATTCCAAGTCTCTAAGACGATGGCACATGCCCGTGTCTCTTAGGACCGTGTGAACTATCACAGCGATAGCCTGTACCAAGGATATATATCTTCTAGGGTTCAAGTCAATATCCCCCATAAAGGTCCCATCCTGATAAGACTTGTCCCAGCGCGGTAACCTCAGGGATGGAAAGTAGCGTGGGCATGATTTTCACACATAGATAGCTTATGCATACACAATCATATAACTATACTAATATTACCATATCCATATTAGGTATATTCTGAAATCCCATAGTTACAACTTTTATCCATATTATCATATTTTAGTAAACACTTATAACGGTTCGTTTCTAACCTTGATTCGGTATTATTCCAACGTACTACACAACTCTCATGGCTTTATTCTCTAAATTATAAAATTCAGTAGGTATACACATTTGTCCCAAAGTAACTCTCTTACGTGTCTCTCTCTTTAAATCAAAGATTCACCGACCCTTATGTAATTATCCCAAAATACAATCTTAGCCCGACATCAAGGGTCCCAAAATTTATTCACATGTCCTACTGGTCTTCCCTATCTCCCAAAACATTTTATTAAGGATGCCCAAGAATTATTTCACAATAAATTGAACTTAACTAATTTAGAAAGGGAAATAGGAGTCTGCCAGGAGGGGTCGATCGATCGAGGTCTGGGGCTCGATCGATCGAACCTTCGATCGATCGAAGCTCTGGGCTCGATCGATCGATCAAGCAGGTCTGCGAAAACTGCAATTCTGCAGTTACGGGTTTCATCTCCTAACTTCAACAATTTCCATATTTTTTAATCCCAATCATCCCAGAATTGATACTACTAACCTTATATCATCATATTTGGTATTTTTAACGTAAAGCATGTGGATTTCAGTCATTTAATAATGGATTAACAGCCCAAGATCTATACAATTATCAAGAACCCTAGAAATCTCTAAATCATGGTTCCAATCTGTTTTTCCAGAAATTTCCACTTATAAATATCATAATTTTGTGGGTAAATTCCTCTACATGGCAAGGGTTTCCAGAATTATCATTTAAACCATAACTACATGCGATTCCTATCTCAAATCTTAGGTTTTCTTCCATAAAACTCACCCTAATCATTCCTACACTAATATGAAAGATACATCAACGAAATAAGCAAGATAAACACTTGCTTGGGATTTTCGACGTTCTGGTTTGCGAATGATTTTGGTGTGGTTGCGTTCCCCGTTGCGCGATCTACGCGTTGGTGGTGATGGGAGTGCAATCGGAGGTGTTCTTGGCCTAGAACTCCTTGGAGAGCTTCTCCTCTTCCTCTCCAATGGCCGTCATTAGTATTTCATTGTGTTAAACCTATAAGGTGAAACTTTCCATCTGATATAACCCTATAAAATTCGTGGGTTTAATTACCCAAAAATGTGAAATGTCCAAAATGCCCTCCCGGGTTACTAATTAGGCCTAAAAAAGCCCCGAGACCGAAACTAAACCCCCGGGTACACTTTTCTGACTATCTCGACCCTTCCGAACGCGTTGGCGCACTCAAAATGACCATACGAACAACTTATAAAATATTCACTTTTATTTATCAATATTTAGTCCCGACGCGACACGGGTGCGTCCCGATCCAAATTTCCATAATTGCCATTTTATTCACACGTGACAATATTATAAAAATAAATTTCATATATTACTATACTCATCCAGTAATATGCAACCAATAACAAATTTCCAATAATTACTAACTCTCGTCACGCTAGTAAATATTTAAAACAACATTCCGGATTAAAATTAAATTAATTTATCTCAATTAAATTTAATAAATCCTTAAATTTAAAAGCCATGAAAATACGGGGTATTACATACTTCCCCCCTAATAACGGAATTTCGTCCCGAAATTCGGAAAATGAGGCCTACCAGGTTGCACAATTCTGGATATCCTTGTCAGTACGCAAACTATCTACATAGTACGGCGCTCAATCGCTATAGCTTTTTCCTCACAGTAACATTATTTTACATTCTCATTGGAGACACTTCACATTGCTCTCACAACTGACAACATTTGAATAGGTTACGTCTATTCGTTACAAATTCCATTATCTCACTATCATTAGGAGGCCGCACCTCACTACATGACAACTACTCGAATTTATTCATACACAAAATTCCCATTCTGAGAAGATCATACAAACATTTGACCACTCTTGACTGCCTAAAACAGTCGTGGAATTCCACCATAGATATCGGATATTTTCTCGACCGATCAAAAATTCTGATTATCTACTCTCCTCTAAAAATACGGAAGGAGAATAGTCGAGTTTCTTCCATAACAAAACCATAATTAGTACCTCGTACGCGACAAACAGGTACGAGTGCTTCTATAGAGCATACTTGCAATCATCGTACCAAGATTCCAAAATTTCCTTCATGTGGCTCCACTAATCTTTAATCACCATGCGCTTATTCCCTGGCTAAGGGTGATACATCCTACTCGAAATGAAATCTTATCTCCGCTGGTTCCTGAAATCCCATTTCAAAGGTGGGATTCACCAATCTCATCCTGATTCAAAAATTTATACTGCGCCGGACCATGCACTGGCGCGATCCTTCCTTTCAAAGGAAGTTTGGGGCATACTAGTTAATATTGTAAGTCAGCCCAAAGGAATATCGATCACTTCCTTCTCGGCGACTTAATTCACATGTTTGGGATAAACCCTTGATCTTGTTTTGAGGATGGCATCCCATCCAAGAACTTTACCGACTTACCAACCTCTTCCAATTCCAGGAATTTTCGATAAACACAAAATTCTTAGGTTGATTCTCCCTTTTCAACCAAATCTTAACTATGGGCAGTGCATGTAGAGACTACCCACTACGTCTCGCTAAACAACGATTCTTCCCTTGAAATGCCTCATATTAAGTGACACATAATAATCCCCTTCCTTCCTTGTTGTATGCCGAAAGTTCCACACATGCTCTTCTCTTTACGAAGCGCACTTTTGGATCACTTATACCATACTAACATCATCACCCTTTGTATGTACAAGTTGCTCTCATACTCGCCTACTAACAACTCTGCTCCGAGTGTTCTTCAAAATCATTTTATTCTGCTCCATTCAAGGAATACTCTTGTTAAATGACTTCCCACAGTCTTCCAATTAAAATTTGGGTGTGCTATTCTAATTACACACCAATGTATGGATTATCGCCCTTCTTGTGACGTTTAATCCACTCTATCACTTCCACTTCGTTATACTAGTCCCACAAACATATATTTCACATGTCTATTACCACGTCCCTTCGACTCAGACTATTTTAACTATAGTTAACCAAGATGCCCATATTTTTGCAACACTCCGACCGCCCTGGGAGAGCGAACGGCGTGTTACTCATCTGTAGGACTAACTAAATTCAACGGAATATAAGGAATAGGGTGTGACAACCCGCTCCAAATAATAACGAGTGGCCATCCCTATACTACATAAATCAGGTATCTCAGATGGTACAGTCTCAACATCAACTACTAAACACTATAATATAAGGCTAACTACCCGAAATCATAAAGTGCGAATTACCAAAAATTTAAAACTTTTATTTTTAACAATAACCACTAAACCAATAATGCAAACAACCAACAATATACATCTAACTATGATGTGTGAAATGTGCATACTCCAACAATAAAAGAGTACAATACATTGTACAACCAAAAATCTCAACAATGAAATACCCGAATATGCTGTCGGGCAACAGACAATACAATAATCTGATCAATAAAATATGAATGTGTTAATCTACAACACTTGATTACTAACTCAATACAACTGAATCCTAATCTAGATGTACAATAGATAGGAATCGACTAAAACAAAGTGCCGCAATAGTCCGCTACTGCTACAGCTCCATGAATCCTGAATGGGGGATATCAAAGGCGTTTTTGCAGAGGAACACCTGAAGTAATACAATATATACAAGGAGGAGGAAAATATAAACGGGTCAGAGCCCGAGTTTTGAAAAGAGCCTGACCTTATACGATACGGGCTTTTCCCTTGAGTGGACAGGCTTGAGGCAGACTCTTTCCTTATTGGGCTTCAACCCGTCTGTCTTTGCCTCCTCTACTGAGAGAAAGTTGTGGTAGGACCCCTGTTTACGATGGCCCGAGTGTTCTTCCCATTGATTTCCACTTCAACGTGGATGAGCCAAATGCATAATAATTATAAATGCATTATTACCTGATTTAGTTGGAATCGAACACTCCATAAAAATCATCTCACCTCTCAACTAAAGCGCGCACTAAGAGTATGCACGTGATCTCCAAATGGATGCCCGATTCTATTTAGGTAAGAGGATTCTAGCTTAAACCCAAAAGAAGTATTTAAGTGAAACCGTCTCACCTATGAACCAATCTACATTCATCTCAAATTTCTTTAAGTTAAAGGCTTTAACTTTAATGTAATAGTTACAGTTATCTTTAAAATGTTCATTTGTTGAACATATAAAGTTACATGATCCAATCATGTCCACATCATCACAATACATCCACAATCTCAATTACTAGAATTTATATTCTTGTGATGCCCATATAAGGCATGATACCATATACATAATTATTATAGATGAGTTATTAGCATCAAGAGTTAAGGACTAAACTCCTCCCGATTCTCAACACGGTGCTGCGTTTCGTGTGTGGGACGTCTCGCCGAGGCGAAATCCAAACAAGGAACCCACCCGTTACACTACTCCTGACCGTATCGATCCTCGGGGCTCATTATGCCCTCAAAGCAAGATGCATGTAACCCAAATGATTATTGTCCAATTTTAATTAATGAATATTCCCAATTCTCAACAGTACACGGCGTTTCATGCGTGGGACGTCTCGCCGAAGCGAAATCCAAACAAGGAACCCCCCCGTTACACTACTCCTGGCACTATCGATTGTCGGGATAGGTGATTTAGATATATATAATTATGAGTAGTAAGGACTAAACTTATCCCCGAGTTCCAACATTACACTGCGGTTCGTGCGTGGTACGTCTCGCTGAGGCGAAATCCAAACAAGGAACCCCCCCGATACACTAATCCTGGCAATGTAGGTCATTGAGGTCCATTATGCCCATGACACCCAAAATAAAAACACAAGCAATAATAACCATCCAACCGAGCTATAACTCGAAGGACGCAGGCTCACATTCTATCATCTTCCAGCAGCCCATATACGTAGCAAACTGGGACCACCTGGTGGGGTTCAACGACACCCACCTTGTGAGCAACTCACGCACACAACGTCCCGGGAAGCGGTCATAGTTCCTAACCGGCAAGTGAGAGCGTCACATACCCCCGACCTCTCACCCCCAAAATAAATAGATATATATATATCATAAATGTCATTTGCTGACCACAAAGGACGACTATGACCTGGGGAATATCCACATCCTGCTTTTCTAGTTAGAATGCTCACCCTCTACGCATGAAACTTCCCAATGATAGCAAGGAAGGGGTATGCTTAACATGTATATACACCAATCATATAAGGTATACATACATCCCACATAATAAAGATATACCATTTATATAAGGCATACCTGCAACATCACATTCATTTTCATTATACGCTCTTAGGCGTAAATTTGATTAACATCATTGTTTAGTATATTTATCTCAAGATATACTAACGCTCCACCTCACACATTAACCCCACTTAGTATATGCTATACTAATTCTCACTTGAAGCTCTCATATCGCTTCTATTTTGAATTTTCTTTCAATTCTATTTAAGTTAAGGATATTATATATCCTAATGCACCTCAATTAGCATTTCTCATTGTGTGAGATATCTCCCAAATCAATCATCAATAAGGATATTTCTATATCCATATGGACATCAAATAGCATTTATTATTTTCCATTCATAATAGGGTTCAATATAGTTTATGAACCATTAAAGTTATCATCACCAAACAAACCTCAAATAAAAGTGGGCTTCCCCACTTAGAAAAATACCACAGTCTCTAATCGGTATTCCTCAAATTTAGTCAATATGACTCCAAAATTTCTTTCAGGGGAAAATCGCTAAAAGTCTCCAAAACCTGCTCCAAATATCTCCTATAGAGATCCCCAATCGATAACCTCAAACAAAACGGGATGAATTTATCTTTAGAAAAACAATCCCTCCAAAAGCCCTGTTTCCGAATCGATTCGGGCTTATTCAGAATCGATTCGTCCCAACGAATCGATTAGACCTGGAAGGCGAATCGATTCGGGTCATCAGACCTGGGACTCTGTCTTAGGCCGAATCGATTCGGCTGGAGTCCGAATCGATTCGATCACTCAGACCTGGGCACCTGCATTTTTCCGAATCGATTCGGCTAGGGGGCCGAATCGATTCGGCCCTGCTGAACCTCGAAAATGGCTACTTTTTAAGTAAGCCAAAATACCCAAAAATCATTTTTTTGGTTTTGTCTCCATTTCTCTTCAACCCAATCACAAATATGTCATCAATATTCATCCTACAATACATATAAACTAATTTCTATCATCAAATCAAACATCTACATTTTAAATCTAAGATTATACCCAAAAGTTAGGTTTTGTAAAACTAAACCTAAATCCCAAAATATCAATCCACAAATCATGCAATAAATGGTACACAACAATTATTTAGCAAGTTTAATCACTTGCCTCGGGTTGGTAGGGTCTGAATCCGCGGGAAGATCCTATCCCTCTCTTCTCCTTCCTTTTGTTCATCTTCTTCTTCTCTCTTTCTTTCTTTTCTTTTTCTCTTTCTCTCTTTTGGAGAAATATCTCCCGTAGGCTTTTTGAGCCTAAATCCCAAAATACACATCTTTAAATGATAATACACACTTTAAATGACTCGGTAACTTTAATTTGAGTCAAACGGTCCTAATTTATTTTGGAACCCAAATAGACCCCAAGTACAGTCATTTCGACTTTCTCGACCCTTCCGGACACGATGGTACCCTCAGAATTTCCATTCGACACACTTTCTAACAACTCCAAATTTTGACTTCAATTGCCAATTTAATTTATTTCTCCAATAAAATATTATTTATTTCTCCCAAAATAAATAAATATTCGTCTCCAAGACCTCAGGTTCTTACATAGGGCATTCAAATTCCATGACAATAAAAGAGGAATAATAATTCTCAACCTTCCTCAGATAAGTACGACAATTTTTCCCAAATAGGTACAACAACCAAAATAAATCACTAACGCTCTATTCATCAAAATAATTACAGGTCATCTCTTTTGTATAATATAAAGTTCTTTCCAGATAATCCATGCTAAAAATCATTCCAACTCTTCATTCACCTTGTTTTCTGTACGCGGTTACGATATTTGGGTATTCTCAATCACCCTAGAAATCAAAATTCTTAAATTCTCCTTACCATCATTCCACCCCTCAAACCGTGGGGATAACTTTCAATGTTTTCTTACCACATATTTCGGCTTCAATGGCGTTAACAAAAAATTCAACTTGCAACTTACATACATAATTACTTGATCCCATTTCGACCAGGGTACCGAACTCATGGAATAGTGACCAAACGTATCCCTATTTCTAACCTTACGCTAAGTTTCATGCGTGGGATGTCTCGCAAAGAGAAATCCAAACAAGGAACCCCCCCGATACACTACTACCTAGCATTGTCGGTTATCGAAATCCGTTAGGTCCTCCCTCCATTGTATATACCCCTTTATTCCGTCCCTTGACAGAAAGTTACAATTTCCCCCGTAATTATGCTTAACAAAGAATGTTTCACCAATTGCACTATTGTTCAGTATAGGTGGTTGGTAATAGCATTTCGTAAACCTCGAATACATACACTCAGAATTCTCAAAATTTCTTTCCCTAATAATAGGGGTATAAATATTAACTCCCACATCTCTAAAGGATAAATATAACAATGAACTTTTCCTATCACTAAGTCCGGAGTGCTAAACATAATACTGAGTCAAATCTTTTCTCTCAATGGTAAATCCCGATACATACGGAATTATACTGACAAAGTTTATACATACTTTGGCATGGAATATCTCGAGCCCACTATCTCCTCTGAAGTCTCTAGGATATATAATATAGGTGCGAGTCCAACCTTCTTACAGGTAAAGGTTGCCACAACAAAACATGCTGCAATAATGCAACTACTTCGATAGCCTTGTAATAAATGCCCACTATTATACTAACCATTTATATAACGTTTTAACAAAGATAATATCATACTCGTGTATCGCATCACTACAACGAGTAACCTCAATAAAGTATAAAACACTGTTAATATACTCATTCATCCCCCGCGGATAGCACCAAAGAAAAATCCCATTATACTAAGGAGAAATATTCACATAATGGTAACATTTATAATGATATGCATTAAACTCGTCTCACATGTTAATCTAGCAATGAACAAAATATGGTGACTCGCTCGTGTCACATAAACACGCCGCATCCTCTAAGGATACAACTTATACTTCCATCCTGGCAATCGTCTTGACTGCACAAATGTTTTTCGGACGTAACACGTCTGCCCAAACCAAAACAAAAATTATTTTTAATCGTCGTCCTTTACTAGGCACCGTATTCTTGTCCCTTTTTCTCACTTTGGAACATATTATCGCGAGCAATTTCACTCCGCACCAAAATACCTCAACACATAATCCACTTATCACTTGTCCTACTAACCAGGTTAGGATTGTCCTTCTCTCAGACTTTAGTAGACTCGATTCCTATTAGCCATCCCGGTTGTTCCCTTAGCTTTTTAGGCCATAAAGATTATGTTACTATCTATAATAGTACTTACTGAATTTACCATCACTTGGTAAGAATTTAACTATCTGAAGCATTTAAATGGTCTTCCTGATGTGTATCAACATCCTTTTGTGGTGCTATACCACCACCGTTGTATTCAGTCTTATTCTCGACTAAATTCTTCGATTCCTTTAACTTCCCCCACAAAGAAGCGTTATCATCAGTATTGACAAAATATGACATTATCAACCTCTGAATCGGTCGTCCATCAGGATATCCTCCTCGAGTATTATCAAATATTATTACAAGTTGGTCTCCCACTTGGAGTCATTTCCCCCACTAGTATCTACCTCTTTCGATACAAAATTTGCTAACGATTAGGATTCATATCCACAGTTGGACTTCTGTCATGCCCTCCTGCGATTAGTTCAGAACCACGTTTACTTCTCATCCTGAACAGTTGAGGAAGGAACATACGGTCAACACTGTACCTAAGGTTCTCCTATAGGCATAGCATTCCACTTCTAAAATTGGTGGTTGCCTCCAACCATTATGATCTCGTCCCGAAAGCCAATAAAATTTTCTCTAAATTTTCACGTTCAGTTTGCCACACTTCGTCCTATATTTAGGCCTTTGGATACTTCACCTCCTTTGGTAGACACATACAATTTTTGCATTTCTAAAATTTTCTACTGACAGTCTCTACACGTTTTTGTAATACGTTGGGTAAGTTTACCCTCGCACCTCATTTGACTATAACAGCATTTGAAAATCATTGTTGCACCTTAGTCGCCTTTCTAGTCGTGGCTTCTCGAGCCATAATGGAGGTGACCTCAACTACGGTCATCATTCTCAGTTATATTTTTATAATCTTAACTGAGCCCTGCCTCCTGATGTACGCTTAACGGTCCTCTTTTGACATCCTTCATCGCTCGGTATACGCACACATCCGAATGAAATTAGAATTCACTAATGTATACACATTTTAGCAGGAGAAAGAAATCTCGTCAAAGGAATCGACAATCCTAAACATAGGGCTCTATAACAAACAAAGCAACGCTGAAAGCATAATAAACCGTACAGATCCTAAGGACACTAGAACCTGATGCTCTGATACCACCTGTGACACCCCGCCTAATTAAATACCGGGCGATCACTCCTTTATTAAATTAAAATCAAGGTGAACAGTTGGTTCATTCTTAGCATCACTGTCGTAAAAATAAACTTTTCCCAATTAACACCCTAATTAATTAACCTAAGTGTCAAAACCATTTTTTTTTCCTTTCTAACCAAATTGTATTTTTAAAGAAAAACTTATTTATTTAATTATTAAGCACATTCTCAATAAGTAAGAATCATACAACAATTATCCTGGAACATAATCCAACTACTTTAAACATTCAACATCCAAAATCCCAACATTTAAAACTAAATGTAAAACACACATGCTGAATAAATCTCAAAGTAACAGTACTGGAATAAATGAAATTCAAATGTCCCAACAGAACAGATAAATAGTGGAAAGGGCGACACATGCCCCAAAAACTGAGAATCATAGGAGTGGAATCAAGTAAGTGAAATCGTCTAAGCAAGTGGCCTGCAACTCCCACCTAAGCTGCAGCACGTTCCTTCCAAGGGATCCTAAGAAAGACGCCCCTGTGGCTGGGCACCGGTAGTACATACATATATATATATATATATACAAGAGAGAGAGAGAGAGAGAGAGAGAGAGAGAGAGAGAAATAGGTCAGAGCCCGATAGTGTATATGATTTAAAAATTGTTTAGCAAGTAGTTAAATTGATACAGGCCAATGCAACAACATATTAGTGCGACACTCTCTTAAGAAATTCTCACCTCTCTTATAATGTGCACTCCTATCGCACTAATCCTCCTAATGGTTTATCTCATCATATATCACACTATCTTTCCCCAATGATTTAACTTATCTTAGGTTATTCGGAGGATTCAAAATTTAACGATACAATTGTTTGAAAATAATATTTCAATTAATAACCAAAGTTCTCATTTTAACTTTATTAATCAATAAAGTTTTTCTAGTGTCATTTTATAATTTCTCAAAAGAGTATTTACAATTTGAGTCATCAACCATGTCCTACATATCAATTCACAGTAGGTAGTTCCAAATTTCAGAATTTCATATATATATATATATACTACTAGTAAAATATATATATCGTAACAGCACCCCAAATAAAAACTATGGTTCGGGCATACTCTACTATCCAAAACCCCATATCACTCATATTAAGGGGAATACAATCGGAATCACTCTCGAATTTTATTAACACATACACAAACAAAATTGAGGCGAAGTATAGATTCCAAGTCTCTAAGAGGATGGCACATGCCCACGTCTCGTAGGACCGTCTGAACTATCACATTGATAGCCTGTACCAAGGATATCTATCTTCTAGGGTACAAGTCAATATCCCCCATAAAGGTCCCATCGAGATAAGACTTGTCCCAGCGCGGTAACCTCAGGGATAGCAAGTAGCGTGGGCATGATTTTCACACAAAGATAGCTTATGCATACACAATCATATAACTATACTAATATTACCATATCCATATTAGGTATATTCTCAAATCCCATAGTTACGAATTTTATCCATATTATCATATTTTAGTAAACACTTATAACGGTTCGTTTCTAACCTTGATTTGGTATTATTCCAACGTACCACACAACTCTCAAGGCTTTATTCTCTAAATTATAAAATTCAGTAGGTATACACATTTGTCCCAAAGTAACTCTCTTACGTGTCTCTCTCTTTAAATCATAAATTCACCGACCCTTATGTAATTATCCCAAAATACAATCTTAGCCTGACATCAAGGGTCCCAAAATTTATTCACATGTCCTACTGGTCTTCCCTATCTCCCAAAACATTTTATTAAGGATTCCCAAGAACTATTTCACAATAAATTGAACTTAAATAATTTAGAAAGGGAAATAGGAGTCTACCAGGAGGGGTCGATCAATCGAGGTATGGGGCTTGATCGATCGAACCTTTGATCGATCGAAACTCTGGGCTCCATCGATCGATCAAGCAGGTCTGCGAAAACTGCAATTCTGCAGTTACGGGTTTCATCTCCTAACTTCAACAATTTCCATATTTTCTAATCCCAATCATTCCAGAATTGATACTACTAACCTTATATCATCATATTAGGTATTTTCAACGTAAAGCATGTGGATTTCAGTCATTTAATCATGGATTAACAACCCAAGATCTATACAATTATCAAGAAGCCTAGAAATCTCTAAATCATGGTTCCAATCTGTTTTTCCAGAAATTTCCTCTTATTAACATCATAATTTCGTGGGTAAATTCCTCTACATGGCAAGGGTTTCCAGAATTATCATTTAAACCATAACTACATGCGATTCCTATCTCAAATCTTAGGTTTTCTTCCATAAAACTCACCCTAATCATTCCTACACTAATATGAAAGATGCATCAATGAAATAAGCAAGATAAACACTTGCCTGGGATTTTTGACGTTCTGGTTTACGGATGATTTTGGGGTGGTTGCGTTCCCCGTCGCGCGATCTACGCGTTGGTGGTGACGGAGGTGCAATCGGAGGTGTTCTTGGCCTAGAACGCCTTGGAGAGCTTCTCCTCTTCCTCTCCAATGGCCTGTCATTAGTATTTCATTGTGTTAACCCTAGAAGGTGAAACTTTACATCTGATATAACCCTATAAAATTCGTGGGTTTAATTACCCAAAAATGTGAAATGTCCAAAATGCCCTCCCGGGTTACTAATTAGGCCTAAAAATGCCCCGAGACCCAAACTAAACCCCCGGGTACACTTTTCGGACTATCTCGACCCTTCCGGACGCGTTGGCGCACTCAAAATGACCATATGAACAACTTATAAAATATTCACTTTTATTTATCAATATTTAGTCCCGACGCGACACGGGTGCGTCCCGATCCAAATTTCCATAATTGCCATTTTATTCACACGTGACAATATTATAAAAATAAATTTCATATATTACTATACTCATCCAGTCATATGCAACCAATAACAAATTTCCAATAATTACTAACTCTCGTCACGCTAGTAAATATTTAAAACAACATTCCGGATTAAAATTAAATTAATTTATCTCAATTAAATTTAATAAATCCTTAAATTTAAAAGCCATGAAAATACGGGGTATTACACATTGACCCTAAGGGGAATTTTGAGCAAGATAGGCTCTTACGTTATTACCTTTTGTGAGAATAGATAATTTTGTAATGCTCTCAGAGAGAGCTATAAACCTTATGGTGAATGTAAGAATGGTTATGGATGATAAGTAGTAATGATCAAGCTAATAATTTTTATATAGTCATGTTAGACTTACATGATTGTTGTATTCCAGATATGGATGAGCCTTATAATTGGCAATATATTAAAATAATGTAAGACGTTGTTTTTTATAAGAGTTTAGATTGTGGATTGATGGGACGCAGGAAAATTTTAGCTCATAATTATGCTAATTTTTGTGAGCTATGTATTGTTATATGTATGATGATTTAAAAGACCTTGTGTGGGACATAAGTCACTTTATTTAAATATTGTACGACATAAACCAAAATATTTTTCATAATTGTTTTTCAAAATAAAACTTTTTTCTCGGCCTTTGGGCCATTTCAAAATGATTTTCATAAAATAATTTCTTTTAAACTCTAGTCTGGATTTAACAAACTCTCAATCCCCGATGTCACTATATATTAGTGTATTGGGAGGATTCCTTTTTTGGATTTTGCTTTTGCGAGACGTCCCCGCACGAAGTGGCGAATGTCAGGAATTGAGAGGAGTTATTTCTTTGGACCATTCAAAAATTTTACTTTATTAATATGTTAGTATTATTTATATTTATGGAATTGTGGAACTTTGGAGGCAAACAAAGCCTCATTATGATTGTTGCGAGCATAAAGCTCGAAAATAAAGGGTGTATGGGCGCCCTAGTAGTGGTGGTAATTGGTTTTATAAAATCTGAAATCAACTTAAAATAAATTCATCGTGGGAAGTTAGAGGTTTAGGTATAGGATTAGTAAGGATGAGGGTAGTAGGAACTAGTTAAGCTTTCAAGAATTAGGCTTAGCTAAATTTCGAGGATGAAATTTTTGTAAGTGGGGAAGTTTGTAACAACCTGAGGTCTTGGAGACGACGATTTATTTATTTAGGGAGAAATAAATATTATTTTATTCGGAGATTAATTAAATTGGCATTTGAGGTCAAAAGGTAAAGTCATTAGAAAGTTGTTCGGATGACAATTCTGAGGGTGCCATTGTTTCCAGAAGGGTTGAGAAAGTCGAAATGACTGTACTTGGGGTCTATTTAGGTTCCGAAATAATCTAGGACGGTTTGACTTGAATTAAAGTTACCGGGTCATTTAAAGTGTGTATTATCATTTAAAGATACGTATCTTGGGATTTAGGGCTTATTAAGCCTATGGGAGATTTAATTCTCCAAAAAGAGAAAGAGAAATCGAAAGAGAGAAAGAAAGAAGAAGAAAAGGAAGGAGAAAAGAGAGAGAAAGAGGATTTTTTGACAAATACGCGATCTCAAAGCGGATTCAGACCGTACGAACCCGAGGTAAGTGATTAAACTTTCTAAATAATTGTTGTGTACCATTTATTGCATGATTTGTGGATTAGATTTGGGGTTTTTAGGTTTAAGTTGACAAAAGCTAACTTTTGGGAAAACCTTAGATTTGTAGTGTATAAATGAATTTAAGGTTATAAATTAGTTTATATGTGTTCTTGGTTGAATATTAATGTTATAATTGTGATTGGGTTGGATCAAAATAGTTGTAAGACGATTAAAATGATTTTTGGGTATTTTGGGTTAAGAAGAAAATAGTCCATTTCGTAGCTTGCTGCACTTACCGAATCGATTCGCCCCTTCCGAATCGATTCGGTCTGTTGCAGAATCCCCAGGTCTTTAGGGTCGAATCGATTCGCCCCTTGAAAATCGATACGGTATGTAGCAGACTCCCAGGTCCTTGGCCGAATCAATTCGGAGGGGCCGAATCGATTCGGAAATTGGGGATTTTTGGAGATGTTTTTCTAGGAAGAATTTCATCCCGTTCCATCTAAGGTTATCGATTGGGAACCTTTATAGGAGTTATTTGGAGTTTGTTTTGGAGTCATATTGACTAAATTTAAGTAATACCGATTATATATTATGGTATATTCTAAGTGGGGAAGCCCACCTTGATTTGGAGATTCTAGTTAGAGATAACAGTTAAATTCATATGAAAGAATGGAAATAATTTAGAGATACTAGATCTTAGGACCCAATCCTAATTGGGATAATTTTAAAGGTTCATCAATGAATTAAACCCTCTGATGGATGGAGAATTATAAATGTTAATCGAGGTTTCTTAGGATAAAGAGTATCCTTAACCAAAATAGAATTGAGAAACAATTCATACCTAGAAGCGACATGTGAGCTTCAAGAGATAAATAGTATAGTGTATGCTAAGTGGGGGAGATGTCTGAGAAATGACGATAAGTACATCAAGAAAGAAATATACTAAAAAATGACACAAATTCTATTGCGCCTAAGTGCGTATTATAAATATGAAAATGATGTGGCAGGTATACCTAATATGATGGTATATCTTTATATTATGTGGATATGTATGTATACCTTATATGATGGTGTGTATATATAGTTAAGCACACCCCCTCCTTGCTATCATTGTGAAGTTACGTGTGTAGATGGTGAGCATCCTAGCTAGATGAGCCGGGTGTGGATATTCCCCAGGTCATAGTCGTCCATGTGATTATTATGAGATATACATTATTTATTTTGGGGCCGAGAAGTCGTGGGTATGTGTCGTTCCCACTTGCCGGTTAGGAGCTATGACCGCTTCCCGGGACGTCGTGTGCGTGAGTTGATCACAAGGTGGGTGTCGTTGAACCCCACCAGGTGGACCCAGTTTCCTACGTGTATGGGTTGCTGGAAGATGATAGCAAGTGAGCCTGCATCCTTGAGTTATAGCTCGGTTGGATGGTTATGATTGATTGTGCTTGTACTTGGGTATCGAGGGCATAATGGACCTCAACGACCTACATTGCATGGATTAGTGTATCGGTGGGGGGGTCCTTGTTTGTATTTCACCTCGACGAGACGTCCCACGCACGAACCACCGTGTACTGTTGAGAATTGGGAATAATAAATTAATTAAAATTGGACAATAATTTGGGTTACATGCATCATGCATTGAGGGCATAATAATCCTCGAGGATCAATACGGTCAGGAGTAGTGTAACGGGGGGTTCCTTGTTTGAATTTCCCCTTGACGAGACGTCCCACGCATGAAACGCATTGCCGTGTTGAGAATCGGGAGGAGTTTAGTCCTTAACTCTTGATGCTACTAACTCATATATAATAATGCCTATATATGTTCACATGCCAAATAGGGCATCACTAGAATATATGAAATTCTAGTAAATTAATGTTGATGTATTGTGATGATGTTGATTATGAGAATGATTATGTAACTTTATATGTTCAATAAATGAACAAATATAAAGAACACTAGAACAATAAAGTTAAAGTAGATGATTTAAAGAATATAGATAGGAGTAGATTGGGAGATAGGTTGGATGGTTCTAATTAAATATTTCAATTGGGTTTAAGTTAGACTCTTTTACCTAACTAGAATTGGGCATCCATTTGGAGATCACGTGCATACGTTTAGTGCGCACTTTAGTTGACAAGAGAGGGAGATTATTATGGAGAGTTCGATTCCACCTAAATCATGTAATAATGGATTTATAATTATTATGCATTTTAATGCACTTGCTATAAAACATTTTTCAACTCGGGCTCTGACCCGTTTATATTTTCTCCCTCCATGTATATATTGTATTACTCTAAGTGTTCCTCTGCAAAGACGCCATTGATGTTCATCCATCCAGTGTATTTGTGGAGCAGTAGCAGTAGTGGACTGTTGCAGAACTTTGCTTTAGTCGATTCCTATCTATTGTACATCTAGATTAGGATTCAGTTTGTATATCGAGTTTAGACTCTAGTGTTGTAGATTAACACTTTTATCTTTCATTTCTCAGATTATTGTATTGTCTGTGACCCGACAGCATATTCGGGTATTTTATTATAGATGTTATTTTTCATTGTATTGCACTGTTGTATATATTTGGAGTTTGCACTTATCAATCATCATAGTTAATGTGTATCGTTGGTTGTGATTGCATTATTGGTTTTGTTGTTGTTGTTAAATAAAAGTTTAAAATTTATGACAATCCTCTTTTAATGATTTCGGGTAGTTAGCCTTATATTATTTGAGTATTGTTTGTTGATGTTGAGATTGTGCATTCTGAGATACCTAATTTAATGTAGTATAGGGCTGGCCACCCATTTTATTTTAAGCGGGTTGTCACAGCAAGACTACGTGATTAATTACGCTTACAAAAGCCAGAGAATGAGGACATTGTGAGTTAGTGTTAAAGCATGGAACGAGTGGTTGGACAAGGGTATTCACCATAACTGTGAAAATTATTACGGTAAAATATCTTATTTGGGGGTAAAGTCTAAAACTTAAAGACTCATAGGGGCACAAGTTAGGGAATGACTTTAGTGTTGAGTCCATTTTTTGAGATATAAAGGGACCTTAATTATTGAGGAGCTTATTGGAATTTTAGGCTTTATCATGATTATATGGGTTGTGATGGAAATTTAGCTTAGTAGAATGACCTAATCAAATTTTGCGCACATAAGGGGGACAACAATAAATTGTTGTGTTTTACCAAAATATTGGTATTTTGATGAAAAATTTGAGTGGGGACTAATTCTAGTTAAAGGTTAAAATTTGTGTTTCTCTCAGACTTGGGGAATATTCATTTATGAGGTAAAACCATTTGTGATCTGGGTGATGCTAACATGAGAGTATTTGGACTTAGTACTAGGTCCGGCGTGTGGTCACGGAAAAGAGGTTGGAGGTTAGTTAGATCATTTGTAATACACCTACGTGGGTGGAAATTGGAAATGAGTGTATTCATTTTCTAGTTGGTTCAAGCACCCAATTAGATAACTCTATGAGGATGGAGTTACATGTTCATTATAAACGTGTATTTTGTTAGTGTATTAGTTATAAACAAGATTTGGGAGCAAGTGAGTTCCAAGAAACTCAAAGAAAGAGCATGTTTTGGTTAAGGATTGTAATTGTAAATGTAGAATTTAGAGTACCCATGTTAGAGACAATTAGGGGAAAATGAAAAATGATGTTACAAAATGGAGAGTTTAGTAGATGGGAAGAACTACAAAGGTGATTATAATTTCGATTTTACAACGTGTGATGTGTGGCAACATGTTTACCAGTTGCCCGAATGTGTATTCTGGCTATGGTAAAATAGTTCCAAGGATGGTTTGACTGAGGTTTTATAGATTTTTTATGGTGTTTATTTATACGGGCATTGGGGTTATTGATGCAGGCCTCATATGGTTAGAGAGGTAGTGCCTGGCTGAGAGTGGGTGCAATTATGTAGTGATGTTGGGATGGCTATTGATGTAGTTGTTTGAGTATAGATATACTAAAGTATGATGTTCATAATATCTCTGTATTTTATGGTGATGTATTTTTTTGGCCATGATGGTATTGTTGAGAGTTGTCTCTTTATCGGTAGATTGATTGTTGACGCAACCACGTGGATTATGGGTTTGTGTTAACTAAGATCTGGTATGGGTCGTGAGAGATCGCATTCGATATGGAAGTGGCTATACGATTTATCATGTATGGGTATATTATGTGGATATTCTCCTCTAGACATTGTATAGTAGTGGGAATGTGAGCGCATCCTAAGTTGTTATTACTTATTTTTATGTTGGGAGAGGGCTTAATGGTTGATGGGTTCCGTAAATGCCATGTGTGTTCTATTCCTATTCATGGGCAGTTGAAATGCCCTACTGTGGATTCTTATAGTGAATGTGATGATAAAAATTGATTTTGTCTTACGACGTGAGTTTTTCTATTGGTAGTGATTTCTGAGTTCGAACTATTAATATGGGAAATATGCTGATGGCGACATACATTAGGGGATGGCTATGTGGTATGGTTAGCTGATGACATCTTTATGACATGTGTAGTGAGTAATAATTATATGGTAAAATGGATGACAATGAAAAGTTCAAATGGGTACGATGATCTTTATAAATTTTAAAGAGAACTACGTAATGATACGATTGTGGGTATTTTGAGGGGATATGTTGTGGGAGGAAAAATTTCGCGTAGAGAGCATTAATTGATGATGTACTCAAATTGGGAAAGATTTATTATGTTGTTACACTATTTATGATTTTTTTGATATTAATGTACAAGTGATTAGACTGAGGAGTGAGGTTGCCAAGTGATTTTTTTAAAATTAATGTAGGAGTGATTAGACAAAGCGTCTTTTATTGATCACTAAGGTACATAAGCGAACAACTGGGTGTCCAATTATAAATTTTTAGAGATATTATCATGGGACCCATGATGGTTCAAAGAAGTTCTAACCCAATAGAGTGGGTGTTTATATGGGCACGGGGATTATGAATGTGGAATTCACATTATTTGGGAGGAGTTGCCCTATCGAGACTTATCGCAACAATGAGAACATTTTCGAATGGGTTACTCAAGTATTTATGGAACTTAGATAAACAATAATTGTTCAATTCGGGATACGAATATAGAATAAATACTAATATTAGTATCTCTTGAGGGAAAAATAATTGCGATTATTATTCAGTGATGAAATCTTCTTATTTTCTATTCAGAGTATGCAAAGTGGAAAGCATTCGTATTGTAAAAGTATTTGGGTCCTTTGGGAACGTTAAGACTATTGATAGTCTCAGGTTTATGATGACGTGTATGATCATAAATAATGTTACAATCATGACGATGTCATCAAAAATGGGCAGTAGTAGCCCTTATGGGAATTAGTTGGTCTTTGGAGGATTAAGGGTGATTAAGAACTCTACTATACTTAAGAATGGACAAAGGATGTCTTATCGTATGAATAAAAGTGAACATGATGCTCTTGGTATTAACGAATTGATAAACTTATCGGGTTTTAGTGTATCCCTTAGGAGTAAAGAAACTTATGTCGGCACTGGGCACAAATTGAAATTTATAAGATTAGTGAATCGTTTATCTTCATTTTCTTATAAATATTGGATCGAAGGATATCAATAACTGACCAAGTCATTTAGTAGTGTATCAGGAGGGATTCTTATTTGGATTTCGGTGGAGATACATCCACAAACAAAATTGGCAAATGTCGGGAGTTGAGGAAAGTTAGATACTAAGATGATTACTTTTTACATTTACAAATGTGGTGGTATACCTGTTGTATGGATATACTTGGTGTGAATGGTATGGATTGGATGTATATGTGTCATTCATATATGATAATGGTGTGTGTGTGTGTGTGTACATGTAATGTGGAATATATGGGAGCCCCGATAATGTTATGATAGGCATGGAACAACCTTTCTTTTATCTCATAGGACATGTGTATGGACTAATTGGGAATAAACTTTTGATAATGGTACGGATTAAAATGTGACTTCATGCTACAGTGAATTCTGACGAAGGAATTCGATTATTAGGGGGGAAGAATATAATACCCCATATTTCCAGAATAAATTATTATAATGGAAATTTAATTAAAAATTTCAGATTAAATTTGAGAATGAATTAAATCAGATGGATTTAAATTTAAATGAATAAAAGTTAAAGGTAGAATAAATAATTATGCATAATTTCATAATTATACTACTCAAGTGGGAATGATGGATTCGCTTGTGAGAAATAAATCATAATGTGATTAACTTATGGTTGGGTGTTGATTAAACATGATACAAATGTGTATGTTGAATAAAATATTCAGGACGCATTTTGGGAGGTTCCATGGACTAGTTTAGATCTTAAAAAATGGTCCCGGGGTATGGGCATACAAATTGAGTAGTGGGTTTGCGTCCATTTGGGGTTCAAAGTGTAGGCCAACGGCCCAACTCGGGATTTGAGCCATAGGTATATTAATTAGGAGTTTAATAACTCCCTATCATTTGTATCCAAGGACCCTACTACACATTTTGGGAGAGAGAGGCAAGAACATTAGCAGGATAATTGGGAGAGAAAGATCCAATGAGGAATCCAAGAATCAATCAAGAAGACATCGAAGATATAATCCAATATTTCTTGCTTAATTTTTAACAATTCAAATTACTTCTTTATTCATTTTCTTGTTAAATTCCCATGTAGATATTCTATATTTAGGAACTTTGATGATTTGATGATGATGATATTAAATTACATTCTAGATTAAATCGATTCTTTACAATTAAGTAGCGATTCCATAATTAGGGTGGTAGAAGTTTAAGGGTTATATTAGTAGAATTCATGTTTATACCCGAGATATAATGATTTCAAATATTTACATGTAAAGGAATGTAATCCAGTTAAAAAAATATGAGATTTGGATCTGAATTGGGCATTTATATATGATAGATGTTAGATGATTGTGGGACAGAAATTTAGTATATATGAATCCCTCCATGACCTTATTTTCTATGATTTAGGGATTAATCAGGGTTGAAAAACTCATAATAAAACCTCATTATGTGATAAACTAAGTTGTAGTTATTGGTATTAACAACTCTCATAAGATGTAAAGCTTTAGAAATCGATTTGGAGGGAAGAGGACACATCCCATATAGAAGAAAAATTGGAAAAAAATGAATTCTGCAGGAGCGAACCGGTTCTCTCCTCGACCGAATCAGTTTCGATCCTAACTAGTGTGAACGTTATGTGATTTATTCATGTTAAATTGATTAATAAGTTAATGAGTAGATAACCGGATAATAAGAATGAATACTCGGGTTAGAGTAGTGTGATAGAAAGGAGAGTAACAATGATAGTTAGGTCGGATAAGGTAACTTGTGGGGTTAGAAGGCAAGCTTTATGTGTGCACAATAGACGAGGGGTGAACTAAATCTCAAGAGAGCGCGACACCAACTTAAATATGGAAAGTATTCATGCATATTTAATCATTGAATTTTAATTTCTTGCTTAATATTTTTATAATGTTTTACTTGGGCTATGACCCATGTCAAAAATATTTTCCAAAAAAATTGAGGTGTCCAGCAAGAGGGACGCCCAGCTTGAGTATTCTATCTAGGGATGCATAGTTGTAGATTGTGTGGAAGTTGCAGGACTTTTCTATAGACGCCTCATTCATTATTAGTTTAGGGACTTTATTAAGTACTCATTTGGGCATGTTGCCCTTCAGACTAGTTCAACATTTCCAGTTTATGGATTACACATTGTGTATCAAGTTCATAATTTCAGTTTATTAATGAATTTTATTGTTGAACTGATAGTTGATTCGGTCACATTTATTTATTTATTTTATTTATCTATGTTGGTTTCAGTTATCAGTTTGTGTGAATGGTTTAATTATTATTTAATTTTGCGTGTTGGTAATTAATGGAAGATACAATTTGGCACCGGTATATTTAATTACTATGTGTTTAGTAACTTTAAAATTATTTTCGTCAGTGATGCTAAGAATGAGCCATATGAGACCAATGTTTTATTTCCGTAAAGGGTTGGCCACCCAATATTTTAATAGGTAGGGTGTCATAACGCACACATGTACTCCCTCAATCTCTCACAAACAAACATAACACAATTAGATATTTACATTTTTTAAATGGGTTTTTGATATTTTGAAAGTGAGGCAAATGGTTCTCATTTTCTGTGTTTTTTTTAAAAACCCATTTATAAACTTCTCTCTCAAACACACATAACACAACTAAAGATTCGTGTTTTTCAAATGGGTTTTTGAATTTTCAATTTTAAAAGTGAGGCAAATGGTTCTAATTTTGTGGGTTTTTTTAAACCCCATTAATAAACTTCTCTCTCAAACACCCACAACACAATCATCGGTCTACGTTTTTGAAATGGGGTTTTGGAAATTTTATTTTGAAAGTGAGGCAAATAGTTCTAATTTTATGTTTTTTTAAACCCATTTACGAACTTCTTTCTCAAACACAAAACACAATCAGAGATCTAAATTTTTTAAATGGGTTTTTGAAATTTCAATTTTGAAAGTGAGGCAAATGGTTCTGATTTTTTTGTTTTTTTTAGAACCCCATTCATAAACTTCTCTCTCTAACAACTTTTTTCTTCTTTATTTACGGGTTGATTCAGAATTTTTGGTTTCATGGGGTTTGAGAGACTGATAAGGTAATATTTTTGTGAACCTCGAATATTAGTAGTCTTTTTGTTGATTCGTAGAACCATATGTTGATTAATAAGGAAAATTCTTGATTTTTTGTTTGGTTAGGTTGCATGGAAATGTGACACCCCGCCTAATAAAGTACCGGTTGATCAGTCCTATATCAAATTAAATAGAAATATCATCTGGATCATTCTTAACATGAATGCTGAAAAAGTTTTAAAACTTACTAACCGCTTACTATTCAAAAGACATGGTACTGTATTTTATCTTTTTACTTAACATCTCTAACAACATGCGTAATAATATATATATTAAAACAATCACACAATCATTGAATAAAAAAATACTAAAATCGAATAATTGTAATCCTTGCCAAGACAACCACCGTCTACAAATCAAATACCAAAAATAAACCACAAGAGGAATATCTGAATACATCAACAAACTAAAATAAAATGGAACAACTATGGTGACATTCCCAAATGGAATACTGAGTGCATCCTACTCTAGGAATGAATTGACTTAAGCGGCTAAATTAAAGTCCTGCAACATCCACATGTGCCGCAGCTGCGTAACCCTATAATAGAACAATTCTAGCATCCATATGGATGGACACCTAAAAGGTTTTGAAAATATTTCTATAGCAAGGGTTAGAACCCAAAATAATTTGAAAATATTTACCAATTTAATTTAAATGTATTAAATTAAAATGCATGATTGCTCTTCATATTTAAGTTAGTGATGCACACTCTCTTACCTCACTCCTTGACTAACGTGCACACCTAACGTACCTATACATGACCCATCTAGCTATCTACCCCGTAACTAGCCTTGTCTCATATATATATATATATATATAGCCATATCCTACGTTTTCCACTACTCTATCCCGAGTGAGTTTAGAATACGAGTTATAAGTTATTAATCCAACTAACTTATTTAAATCATTCTCATTTGATACCATATAACATTCTCATAAGTTATATCATTAATACATTTCTCATCATGTATTTACCCGTGTATAAACCTACACCATATGTACGTAATATCATACTACAACATTCACACACATATTGTAGATATAAATGCTATCAAAACCGCATAGGAGGAGGCCATAGTTCCCCCTAAAGTGACCATCACATACCATAACAGCTCACCCCTAATAAGACACGCTATGACCTGGGGATTATACTCTCCCTGCATTCACTAACCAGGGGATTCACCCACATCACACAACCTCGTAAGATAGCATTTGAATGGGTATGCTTTATTATAAATATTATACACACAAATATTCATAAAACATATATATATATATATATATATATATATATATACTACACATCATCTCATATATATATTAAATCTAGGCTACCAGTGTAAAAAATCCGTAATACTAGCCTAACCTTTCCAAGTCTACCAACCGACTTGATATTTAAATAATTTTGCACAATTATTTATTTATTACTTAAGTTGTGTCACCCAACTAGATTACCCAGACTATCTTGCATGGCTCAAAATATCATCATGTAGAACTTATTCCTCAAGCCCACATATTACGATTAACACCCTATTTATATTCGAATATTCCTTAATTTATTATATAACCCTATAATAAATTAACTCGACCAAATCCGTCCTAAACGTTCGTAGCACTAGTACAAATTTTTCCTGGGTCCACATCTCAAATAAATTGAATTAATCACATATTAATTAATTATATTGGCGTCGCTTAACCAATACACCCGGGCTCGCTCGCTCAACCCGAAAATCAACGTCCCTAAATTATCATACAATTTTTATCAAACAAGTTTGCCCACTTAAAGTTCAAGGTTGTCAATTACACAAATTAAACCTTAGATATATTTTTGGATTTATCCTCTACCAATCCGTTGGTAATGGCTACAATTCAAACCCTAAATTATAACCCACAATTTAGATTTACCTAAATCAGGAACCCTTTACCCAAAACTAGCAGTTAGGTCTGAAATAGGGAAGGGGAAGAATTATGTGTGATAAAACGTCATCGTTCAAGCGACCATCCATGTCGTTCGAATGACTCTGGATGTTGTTTGAAGTTCTCTCTTTCCTCCATCGTTGCCCAGAAAACCCATTTCCATCATTACAATTTTTAAACCTTCGTTTCTGCACAAATTTTGCCCCCAAAACCTTCCAACATTCATCCTAAATCCACCCATTTGATTTTCTCAATCTAACTACATCACCTACACAAATTGGAGAGACAAAATCCAGATATTCTTATCATCTGTACAAATTTTTAAATCATAATCAAGAAATCCCCAAATTCAAATGTAAAACTAACCCTAACATATTAATGAATTCACACCTTCTATAATATGAATAGGAAAAATGTGATTAATCAAATTCAAGTTAAACCACTTGCCTTAGGGTTTGTAGAATCAGATTCTTTGATTAAGATGATGGGTTGATTCAATGTTCTCCCCTCTTGTTCTTAATTTAATATCCCAAATTCTCCTCTAGTTTCTCTCTTCTTTGGTTCTCCTCAATTTGGTCTTCTAAAAATGAATGAAACTTCCCTCACCCTCTCACAAATAGGGATATTAACTTCAATCCCGATTTTTGGGCTTATGGGCCTTCTAAGAAGGACCCAAACACTTATTTGGGAGCTCAAATGTGTCTAAAAAGGTTCCAAACCCCATATTATACATATGGACACTAATTTCCAACTATTTCGATCCATTCGAGCTCAACCGTGCGCTAAAAATTGTCATCCGGATTTATTTATAACATTCTCCAAATTCTTGACCTCAAAGTGCGACACAAAATAATCCTGAAATCGCCAAATTAATAGATTCCTCAAATCTAAAAAAATTCCCAAATCACAAATTTAATTCTTCCCAATAAAATAAATTATTTCTCTCCCAAAATATTATTCAATTAAAGATTTTTAAATTTATGGGGTGTTACAGACCGAGAGACCATCTCAATGTGTGATTTTTTTCATTTTTGTTCTCTCTCTCTCTCTCTCTCTCTCTGTGTGTGTGTGTGTGTGTGTGTGTGTGTGTGTGTGTATATATATAGGTTACGTGGTTAATTTTTGCATATTGTATGTAAGGGGTTTGACCTACGATTTTAGAGCTTACTAATTTTGGGGAATATTTTGTGTTATCCTTAATTTTTTGTGCGATTTTATAGTACTCTATTATGAATAGGTATTTTATTTTATTTGTAACCTTTTCATTGTGGCCTTAAATTCCTATATGTGTTTTGTCCTGTGGTAGGCACCTTGGGGTATGCTCGCATTTAGCTTGGGTTATGTTTGTATCTAGCATTTAGGTTACGTGTCCCAATGAGTTTTTTTTTGCAAATTTTAAATTTCTAATTTCTATATGTGCCAGTGAAATTCAAGTTTTTGTATATTTCTAATTTCATTTAGTAGTCGATGCACTTAATGAGTTTTTATCCTTCAGTGTTGAGAAATCTACATTGTTTCCCCATTTTGGCATAGGGTGTCAGTTTTCTTTCTCAATTTTTTATTTTTTATTGTTTTGTAGGTGACTATTTCGTTCAAATTTCATCGGCCATCTTGAACATCACAATATTTCACAACGTAAGTAACATTAATTTTTAAATTTTTTACTTACTAACATTGGTGTTAAATTTTGCAACAACTACCCATTCTGTCTTCTACTATTGTAACTGTTGGTTGCAGGTATTCTTTATACTCTCTCTTAATTCGCCCAAATAAGGATTCAAGGTGAGTTGTTAAAGATTTGTTCAAACTATGATTCAATATTATAGGTTGGATGACTTTCATGTTCTTAATACTAGATTTAGTTTCATAATTTTCTTTTCTTTTTTGCGTAGAAAAAACGGTTTTATGTTTGGTTTTTCTATTTTAACAATTGAGGGCAAGAGATTATGTTGATGTGTTTTTGTTTCATTCTCTGGGACGTATTCATATACATCTTCATCTCATAAGTCACAAGTATTTCATGGTTTTTCTATAATTTTACTATATAAATTTAACTAATTTAAATATCTTTAATTGTTTACAACTAAGTAACTTTCTTTGATTAGCAAAGTGGTTTCATAATACAGGTTGATTTAGAAGTTAATAAAAGTTTTTAGATATGAAAATTAATATTCTATTGAGGGTTTGTATTATATTGAATCTTTCCTCGATTTTTTTGTTTTTGTGTTTTGTCGAGAATACATATACCTACCCCCTTTAGTGGGTGTCTTGCAAGATGAGTGACACTTAAAATGATTTTGTAGTTAAACTTATGGGTTTCACATCTTCCACTTTTTTTGGATTTCTAGGTCTTATGGGATTGAGGGTGACATTTTGTTTGTTTTGGATTATTTGGGGTATTTCAATATTGTGTCTTTGTTATGTAGTTTTTGTTAAGTATATTGAATTCGAAAGTCTTAGTGGACTTTATGATGGTTCTTTTCACAGGATAATTTGTTGTAAGAACCTCACAAACACAAGCGATGATGATGATATTTGGGAAATTGATACTTTTGGTTTCTCGCAATTTTAATTGCAATCTCCAGACTACGGGTAGTAGTAGTTTGGGGAATTTGAATCTAAATGATAAATATTTTCCTTCCGAACATGGGGTCTTAATTATGGTATTAGAGCCCCTATATTGAGATGTATTTTTTTATTTCTTAAGAGTTAAAGTAGCACAAGGCCTGTATAAGGATGATTTTTTATGTGTTATTATGGAATGGTTTCAAGTAAGTTTTTGAGTATGTAATATGTTCTCAATATGAATGTTTCATTATGCACATTCGAAAATTCTTCCAAAATTGGTTAACATTTACTAAGGTTTATTCGTTACATTTTCAGGGTGGTGGGTGAGTTACATGTTATAGATTTTTCAATATTGCATTTAGGGTGGTGAGTGAGTTACATTTTTATTGTTTGCATTTTACTATTTCACCATTTGTGCTTGAGGACTTATATAAGCTCTGCTAAAAATTCAAGCATTTCATGTGTACTTTATCCTATTATTATTACCATAAGGATTTTATGTTTCCCCACTTATTAGTTATAGTTTAATATGTATTTTCTATCTGATTATAACTATCCTCCCTAGATTTGTCTTTTTCACAAGTGATACTGAAAAAACAATATATAGATTCACAGTGAATTACACAAACGAGATTATTTGATTTGGTTTATGTCTTAATTATTATAGATATCAGATTTTGCAACATTTGGGGCTTCGATTTTAAGGTGATTATTTTTTTCATTATTTTTGGGTTTAGATTGAGTAGTTAAATTTTAGTTTGTCATACATTTGAATTTGGAGATAAAATTACTCTCTCCCATTTATATAATTTTCTCTATTTTGGGGTTGTATATTTTAGTTTGTCATACATTATTTTTGGAATTATAAATGAGAGAGTAAACGGATTATTAAACGGAATTATAAATGAGAGAGTAAATTGATTATTTTTGGAATTACTAACCATATTTTTGTTAGTACATATGTGCAACTCCATATCTATTGCATGTTTATTTCGTTCACCATGTAAAACAAATTAAATGCCGACCCAAGTTGCATTTTTGGTTATTTGGAACTGTGGATGCTTTAGTATAACATCTTTTAAAAGCCTAGTATTATACGATCTATTAGGTTTACTTGATTTGTGTTAAAAGTGATATGAATGGCACACACTTATTAAGAGTTCAAAACATTATTCCTTTAAAAGATGTTTTATGTTGATTTGAACTCTTTTGTATTTCTATCAAATGGTGGGCCAAGTGTTTGATAAAAGGCTCAAGTGAGAATTCTACTTTTTTCTTGGGTATTTATTGGACTTTTGTGAATGTTGAATTGTAACAAGCGAACATAGAATGTGTTGGTATGCTTGGAGTTTGGTGAATGTTGAGTTATAGCAAGTGCATATTAAACGTGTTGGTATTTTGAACTGTCTGCATTTTTCTTTCGTCTCCATTATATGTTAGTGTTTAATTGATGGATTTTGCTTTCCACAAAGTAACATAAAGGAGAAGTATCAATTTATGTTTACGAAAGGGTGTAATTGAATCCTTGGTTCCCATATTGATCATAGATTGCGTTTTTTTTAATTATTAGTTCTATTATTGTTGAACTGAAAGCTACATAAGACTGAGTTACTTTATTAAAGTTTTGAATTTAATATAATATCTTAAATAAAATTACACGCACTATCAATCTAATAGATGGTGAACTGTAGAAATTTTAATTATCTTTGTATGTTCTAGCGGTAAAAATAGCTAGAATTTTACCTTAACTACTATTGTGGTAAGTTGAATTAGTAACCCATTAGTATTAGCCCATGTAACAGTATTAGTAATATTCTTCCTAAATTAACAATATTATTATACATTTATTTTGAAAACATTATTTGAGTCATTTACATAAGTTAATCTGTTTATTTCTATTATGCTCAAAGCAGAGACACAAACTACCCTTGGCAAGATTTGATTTATTTTTTGGAATAAATAATAAAATGATAATGGTGTGGGTGTGGTGTGTTTAAGATAAGGATAGATCAGTACTAACTTTTTGGAAAGCTGGGAATATTACTTTAGTTTAACAGTTTGTAATTAGTCATAAATCATGATGTTCATATGTACCTAATAATATACGGTGGATTGAATTGACTCTAAATGCAGTGGTAGGTTATTGTACATAATTTTTACTTTGAGTTTGAATGTTCACCTAATTCAAAAAAGATATGTGTATATTATTTTCTCAGTTTTTTAGTTGACTAATTAGTCTATTTATGTTTATCTTTGATTAGTTCAAGTCTTCACATGAATATAAGAAGAAAACTTTGCTTGAAGATCTTAATTTTGGCGTGTTAACATTAGTCTATCGATGTTTACTTATTTGGTAATCCTAAACATTAAGTACATTTTCTCTTGGTGCGCTATTGGAGTAAAAATACAATGAATTACATGTATTTGATATGCTATATGCCTTTACAAATGTCTTTTCTTTTTAGTTTCACATAATGAATGTAGTTTTTATTTGCATCATTATCTTTTAATTGATTCTAATGTTGATATACATTTAGGCACGGGAAACTAGGACAAGAGAAAAGTGGAGAAAACGCTATTTCATAATTGATCCACACGTGGACAACACATGATTTGCTTTCCTTTACATCCTACTAATGCCATCTATTTCAATTGACTTACTATGTTTTTTGTTTTATATCACGTCGCATTTTGAAAACTTCGGATAATCATTATAGTAGAACATCTGGGATGACCTCAATTAACAAATATGTGATTTTTTTAGAAGTTTGTTTCTTTAAAGTATTTGTTAAATTAATTTGGGATCTTTGAATATATAACACCCCGTATTAATGAGGAATTTAATTAATTCGATTATTTTTCAATTGCACGTGTATCGTAATTTAATTGAATTAAATATTATATGTTTATTAAATATTGATTGAGCAAGTTTATGATTAATATTTATGGGATTAATTTACTAAGTTCATAGAAAATAACTTGTAATAATTATGATACGTTGTAGCAAGTGATATCTACAGGACTATGTTATACCTCAACCGGGAGTCGTGTATAGACTATAGTGAGGTCAAGATAGGAGATTTATGTATAGTGACTCAGATGGAGATTTTGAGATCACATTTGATTCTAAATGGGCCGAAATAGGCGGAATAGAGTACCCGGGTGTTTTGATTGGGTCCCAGGACCATTTTAGATTAACCCAGCACCACAAAAGGGTGTTTCAGTCATTTAGGAGTCTAGGGTATAAGGAGCTCCGAATTTGAGAGTGTTACATCAAATCCTTTGAGTTAGAGCCTAGGGCTACAACTCTTAGAAGAGAGGAGAGACCATAGGAGAGGAAGGAGAGAAGAATACTAGGCTATTCCACACCTTTACGCATCACCAACGTTGTCGGAACTGAGATCAGAGCAAGGGAAAGAACATCATCATCATCTTAAACGAAAAAATCGGACCTGCTACTACAAGACAAGTATTTATCTTTCAATCTTTTGAGGGACCTTGTTGAGTGTTTCAAACTATATCAGGACGTAGAGAAGATTAGTATACCCATATTTAAAGCCCGGCTTAGTCCTTAAAGAGGGTAAATTGGGATTAGGACCGACGAGAATTAAACAATTGTGTTGCGAATAAAAAATTCTCGAATCAAGATATGCAGAGAGTAAACGATAACCTAAGAATTAATAACAATAGGATAGTGACTTGTTAACTACTGAAATTACTAAAAGGATAATTAGGACCCTTCGAGTCGTGATAGATACTCTAGAAATTACGAAATGAACAATAAGTGTGAATCATAAGTACATTGAGTATATATATATATATATATATAAGTTGTGTGAATACCTATTATGTGCTTTGTTACATGTGTGAACATACCTACACTGCCTGCTACCAAGGGAGGTTTCGCGTAGTTGGTGATCCCACCTTGACGATGCGAGCGAGGTCTGGATGTATGCCCCAAAACATAGAACTTAGGATGGCTCACTATTTTATAGTGTATTAGTAGGACTGGCAGGACATCTATGTACATTAGGTATGTTCACAGCCCAAAGGTTTAGAACTATGTTTTCCTCCATTGTGTGTTATTTGATTTATGGTTCGAGGTGACATTCCGAACCGATAGTCCTTTATTTATTACAAATGGTACATGGACTTGATAGCCTAGTTTGCCTTCATCGCGGTTGTGACAACCCGTATATAATTATGATAAATTATATTTAAATCATACTTATCATATGTGATATTAATAATGTGTTATTAGTATATCTAATGTTAATTGATTATGGTTAGTATACTTCTACTTTCATAAATCATGAAATGTCGAATTATTTACGAACACAAGATTTGGTTATTTTCGATAGAAATGTTCCTGTTTAAGACTAGTTTTGATCATTTTAACATTACAATTGACTTGAGGTGAAAACTACATAGTTTTATACATGTGAGTTAGGGTTGTAACACAACAAACGGTGCATCAAACGGATGTTCGAGTGAGAACTTAGGCCGAAATTACGAACAAGGGGCAAACCTGTCAATTCCCTTAAGTGGTAAATTGTCTTTTATTAAACCAAATGTTTTAATTTGATTGGATGGATTGGGAGGCATCCTTGGCCGACTTAAAACTCTCCCTTAACCTTATTTATTCAGCAACTAAGTCCCTAGGTTCAGTTTGAGGTGTTATTAGCTTGAGGAAAGAGAGGTAGAAGTTAAGGAAGAAAGGGTTACAAGGAAAATCTAGGAAAGCAATTCCAAGAAAATCCTTAAGGTGTTTCCAAGGTAATATTATGTGTTAATATTGTTGTAATCTTCTATTATACTTATTTCAAAGTATATAAATAGTGAATTATTGATCCAAATTCCACCCTCCTTTGTGATAATATGTATTGGTTCACATGTGAGATAAGTGGTGTTATTGGTCATATTGCTTTGTATTGAAACCCTTTGTATTCAAACTTGCATATCTCTTTGTGTGCTTACTGGAATTCCGAAATTCCAATTGGTTATGAAAATATACTCAAATATTCATATCATATCCGAAAATTAGAATTTAACTCCTTATGGTTAGGTCTTAGTGATGGTTTCAAGTTGGTATATAGTTGTTGTTTGTATATTTCATTTCGGTATGCCCTCAGTTTGGTCAAGATTTTGAGATAGAAAATGAAGTCCAAATATTATGAAACTTTAATTATGTACTATTCAGTATGTCTAATTAAAGTGTACTGAAAATCATCTAAAGTTATGTTGTAGAAAAATTATGAAAATTCTTTGAAGTCGAAGGAACAATAGAGGAGTTTGTAGGGCAGATTTCTTGTGTTGTAAAGAAATGGCCATAACTTGCCCTAGGAAGCATGAAAAATTACACCGTCACTTGTAACGGAAAGTATATTCAGATATGTTTTCAGATTGATAATCTTGGACACCTGTATGTGTACTATTTATGAATATGGGATGGTTAAGTATGGAGGATACTAATTTGAGGCCATATTGGATACTCCATGAAAGAATGTTTTTATTTTCTCTTTCCCAAGGGTATTTTGAGTACATGTTTCATGTGTATATATATATTCAGAAGTATAATTTTATGTTTACTTGAGTTTAGTTATAAATTCTTTACGAGGTAGTTTCTAGGGTTGAATGTTCATGACCTTATCAACATATATACCATTGTTTCGTCTTTACATATGTTTCATGGAATATGACTTGAGTAGAATCATATTGTGGTTGTGTACTCATTTAAAGTTACATAATTATATTAAAATAATACTTATGATTGAGATTTATTACTGATTTAGTTGGATTAACAGGTGTAAGGTCAAATCAACCAAGTTCATCTCCACCTGAGGGAAACGTGAATACATAGTTGACAACATAAGGTGAGTGTACTTACTGAGTTGATTTTGGATATGATGTATATGTATTATATGTTCAGATGATATGTCTTATTTAAAAGCCAAGATATGTTGAGATGTTATGGCTTATTTAAAAGCCAAGAGATGTTGAGATGTTATGGCTTTATAAAAGTTAGGATATGTTGAGTTGCTATGCAATTCAGGAGATGTTAGGTTTTTAAAACCTATGGATATGATTATTGCCTACGGCCAAGAGATGTGGGATTTATTAACTCCAGATATGTATATGGCCTAATTTGGCACAGAGATGTATATATTAATATGTAGAGATGTTAATATAGTACTTTTACTATATACACACGTAGTACATTCACTGAGTTTTTAAACTCATGGTTTTATTTGTTTACATTTTCAGGTTTTCCAGCTGCCACTGCCAAGTCTAGGAGGTTGAGTACATAGAAGTAGGGTCTTGTTAGTTTGTTTTATAAACTGTACTAGTTGTAATTAAGTTAAATGATATGTGAGTTCTGTTGAAATTATGCCTCCTTTGTGTTAGTTTGTTTTTTAATATTATGCATTTTAACCTTGAAGTTGTTTCAATATATATTACCTAAATAATAAATAAATTATAATTGTGGTTTGTAAGCTATTTAGTTAATTATATCCTAATGGGGTTAGGGGGTGACAACTTGGTATCAGAGCTTTAGGTTTTTATATTCTGGGGTTAGAGAGTCTAGATATGGCAGTGGTAGAAATAGCGTTGTGTGGGTCATTTATATTAATTTGTGAGAAATACTGACCATTATGTTAGAAATAAATGTTGTATTCTTGTTTCTATAATTGTGGTTTATTACAGATAGTAAGCTATGGAAGGAGAAAATGTTCATGAGAGGGTAGATGAGGAGTCTTCAAATACAGTAAACCAACAAAATCCAAATAATGTAGAGGGGGATCCTGAACAACTTACAGATATGCAGAAGATGGCTCGTGCCATGACTTTAATGGCAGAACAACAAAACATATTTATGATGCAAATAGCAGAACAACAAGCCAAGTACTTGGAGGAGCAGACTTTGGCAAGAAGAGAAAGGGAAATACAATGAGAGGAGAAGAATACTCTGTACGAGAAGTTTATCAAATTGAACCCCCCTGCATTCTCAGGTTCTGTAGATCCTTTAGAAGTTGATACTTGGGTTAGAGACACATAAACTATCTTCGGGGTGATGAATGTACCTGGAGCGCAGAAGGTGATTTTGGCTACTTTCATGTTAATAGGGAGAAGCTAAATATTGGTAGGAGTCTTCCAAACATTTATTGCTTACTCCGGAGGGAGGTGAGGTAATTACTTGGGATTCCTTTATTAAAGTCTTATATGAAAAGTATTTTCCTCGCATGTACCGGAAGCAAAAGGAGAGAGAATTTTTATCATTGACTCAGGGGAATATGTCGGTCAGGGAGTATGAAACTAAATTCACATCTTTGTCTCGATTTTCATTACATTTCTTATGTGATGAGGAGGATAAATGCACCAGATTTCAGGATGGGTTGAATTTGGTTATCAAGTCTAGACTCACTGCACTTGAGATGGTAGATTATTCTTCCTTAGTTAACAAAGCTATGATGATTGAAGGAGATGTTAACGATGCAATAAAGAATAGGGAACAAAATGGAAAGAGGAGTAGATTTGATTCATCTCAGCAAAAGGAAGGCAATGTAGAATACTCGAAACAAGGGATTCAAAGATTTTAGCGCCGTAGAGGGACTGGAAATTATGTTCAGAATAGGACACCAAGTAGTTTTAGGGGTGCAGGATCGATGGTCCAACAGAATAGACAGCAGGAGAATGACAATAGGCAGTTCAAGCCTGTTACATGCTATTTTTACAAAGCTGAGGGCCATATTAGTCCAGATTGTCCCAAGTTAAAGGGGGTAGAGTGTTATCACTGCCATCAAATTGGTCATACCAAAAAGAACTGTCCTATTGTAGTGGGAGGGATTCAATCAGCTACTACTAGTCGAGGCTCATCACCTGGAGGCACAGGGAGAGGAGGAGGTAGAGGACACGCTAGTGGATCCAGGGCTCCGGGAAGGATATTTTCTATGACTTTACAGGATGTTCAGGCTACTCCAGAGGTGGTGACAGGTACATTTTCTGTCATGAACAAACATGCTTACGTGCTTATTGATCCAGGTTCTACTCATTCATTTGTAGCACTGTCATTTACCATGCATTTGGGTAGACCATGTTCTTATCTAGATTATGGTTTTTATATTTCTACACCTATGTGGGATGTGATGCTAGTGGAGCTTGTGTATAAAAATTGTGTATTGTATATGGGGGAGAGGGAGTGGACCATTGATTTAATTCCCCTAGATATTCGAGATTTTGATATTATCTTGGGTATGGACTGGCTATTTTCCTACCATGCATCAATTGACTATTTTCGTAAGGAGGTTACATTTAATATGCCGGGGGAGGAAGAATTCAAAATTACTGGGGAAAGAAGTGTGGTTCCGAACTGTCTTATTTCAGCCCTTCGGGCAAGGAAATTGTTAAATAAGGGTTGTCAAGGCTTTTTAGCATATATTGTGGATACAAATAGGGAATTACAAAATTTAGAAGATTTCCCAGTCGTTAAGGATTTTTCAGATGTGTTCCCAGATGAATTACTAGGATTGCCACCTAGCAGAGAGGTAGAGTTTACTATCGATATAGTGCTTGGTACAGCTCCAGTTTCTATTTCTCCATATAGAATGGCACCTGTGGAACTAAAGGAGTTAAAGGTTCAACTGCAAGATTTGCTAGATAGAGGTTTTATTCGACCCAGTGTATCACCATGGGGTGCTCCAGTATTATTTGTGAAGAAGAAAGATGGCACCATGCGACTCTGCATTGATTATCGACAGTTGAACAAGGTGACTATTCGAAATAAATATCCATTGCCTCGTATTGATGATTTGTTTGATCAATTACAGGGTGCTAAAGTGTTTTCAAAAATTGATTTGAGATCGGGTTATCATCAATTAAGGGTGAGAGATTGTGACATTTCTAAGACAGCTTTTCGTTCTCGCTATGGTCATTATGAATTTTTGGTAATGCCATTTGGGTTAAAAATGCTCCTGCGGTGTTTATGGATTTAATGAATCGAGTATTTCATCCTTTCATAGATTCTTTTGTGATTGTCTTTATCGATGATGTTTTGATATACTCACCTAGCCAAGAGGAACATGAGAAGCATCTAAGAGTTGTATTGCAAGTTTTGCGAGATAGTCAATTGTTTGCAAAGTTTAGCAAATGTGAGAGTGGTTAAATCAGGTAGTATTTCTGGGGCATGTTGTTTCGGGAGATGGAATTTATGTTGACCCTAAGAAGGTAGAGGCAATTGTGCAATGGGAAAGACCGAGGAATGTAACGGAGATAAGGAGTTTCCTAGGATTGATGGGATATTATAGAAGATTCATAAAGGGGTTTTCATCTATAGCCTTGCCGTTGACTAAATTGACCCGAAAGGAAGTGAAATTTGTGTGGAGTGATGAATGTCAGCACAACTTTGAAATGTTAAAAAATAGGCTAGTATCAGCTCCAGTTCTCAGTGTTCCATCCAGTGGAGAAGGTTTTGTGATTTATACTAACTCTTCATATCAGGGCCTGGGTTGTGTTTTCATGCAACATAGAAAGGTAATTTCTTATGAATCTAGACGGTTGAAGACGCATGAACGTAATTATCCTACACATGATTTAGAACTTGCGGCTATTGTTTTTGCCTTGAAATTATGGAGACATCATTTATATGGAGAGACGTGTGAAATTTTCACTGACCATCAAAGTTTTAAGTATTTATTTACACAGAGAGACTTGAATTTGAGACAAAGACGTTGAATGGAATTAATTAAAGACTATGACTGTACCATTCATCATCATCCAGGAAAGGCCAATGTAGTAGCAGATGCTTTGAGTCGAAAATCATCGGGGATTCTAGGTTGCATACAGTGTGCACGTGTGGGAAATATCCTTGACTTGGCATCGATGGGCATTGAATTATGTTTTTCAAAAAGGGGAGGCTTATTAGCACATGTTATAGTGAGACCTTTATTGGCAGAACGCATAAGAAATTTGCAGGTCAGTGATCCATTCCTTGAGAAGAAGAAACAAGATGTCTTAGAGGGTAAAGAGAGTGACTTCGAAATTAACAATGATGAATCATTGTGTTATAAAAACAGGATTTGTGTACCGAATGATCCACCCTTAAAGAAGGATATATTGGAAGAGGCACATAGTTCTATTTATTCTATGCATCCGGGAGGTACCAAAATGTACAGAGATTTGAAGGAGTATTAATGGTGGAACAATATGAAACGTGAGATAGCAGAATTTGTAGCCTAATGTTTAGTATGTCAGCAAGTGAAAGCGGAGCATCAGAAGCCGGCAGGATTATTGCAGTCATTGCCTATTCCGGAATGGAAGTGGGAGCATATAACGATGGATTTTGTTACAGGATTACCACGGTCACCAAAGGGGAATGATTCTATTTGGGTAATTGTAGATCGATTGACAAAGTCTGCCCATTTTCTTCCAGTTAAGACCACCTACACGGTTGACAAGTATGCACGTATGTACGTTGATGAGATTATCCGTTTACATGGGGCACCAGTGTCAATTGTATCAGATAGAGATGCAACGTTCACTTCTAAGTTTTGGCCTCGCTTACAGAATGCCATGGGCACAAGTTTGAAGTTCAGCACTGCATTTCATCCACAAACCGATGGGCAATCTGAGAGGACGATTCAAATATTAGAAGACATGTTACGAGCTTGTGTACTTGACTTCAAGGGCAGTTGGGATGATCATTTGCGATTGATGGAATTCTCGTATAATAATAGTTACCAGTCCACCATTGGTATGGCTCCGTATGAAGCTTTATATGGGAGGAGATGTAGAACGCCTTTGTGTTGGGATGAAGTAGGTGAAAGGAAACTTTTGGGTCCTGAATTGATAGATATGACAACTGAAAAGATCAAAATGATTCGGGAACGGATAAAGATAGTGCAAAGTAGTCATAAATTTTATGCAGACAAGAGGAAGTATCCATTGGAATTTAAGAAGGGGGATTTTGTATTCCTACGTATTTCACCGTGGAAAGGCGTTATGAGATTTGGAAAGAAGGGGAAACTAAGTCCAAGATACATTAGACCATATGAAGTGTTGGAAAGTATTGGAACTCTGGCATATAGATTAACATTACCTCCATATTTATCTCGTTTGCATGACGTGTTCCATGTATCAATGCTTCCTAAGTATTTGGCAGATCCATCTCATCAACTGAAAACCCAACCTATTGAACTGAAAGAAGACTTGTCGTACATCGAGGAACCGGTGGAAATTCTTGATCGTAAGGAGAAAGTATTGAGGAATAGGGTTATTCCCTTAGTTAAAGTTATGTGGATGAGCCATGGAATTAAAGAAGCAACTTGGGAAACGAAGGATAGCATGAAGAAACAATATCCCCATTTGTTTGGTAAGTGACATTTTATTAAATTTCGGGGACGAAATTTTCTAAGGGGGGGAGGTTGTGACAACCCATATATAATTATGATAAATTATATTTAAATCATACTTATCATATGTGATATTAATAATGTGTTATTAGTATATCTAATGTTAAGTGATTATGGTTAGTATACTTCTACTTTCATAAATCATGAAATGTCAAATTATTTACGAACACAAGATTTGGTTATTTTCGATAGAAATGTTCCTGTTTAAGACTAGTTTTGACGCTTTTAAAATTACAATTGACTTGAGGTGAAAACTACATAGTTTTATACATGTGATTTAGGGTTGTAACACAACAAACGGTGCATCAAACGGATGTTCGAGTGAGAATTTAGGCCGAAATTACGAACAAGGGGCAAACCTGTCAATTCCCTTAAGTGGTAAATTGTCTTTTATTAAACAAAATGTTTTAATTTGATTGGATGGATTGGGAGGCAGCCTTGGCCGACTTAAAACTCTCCCTTAACCTTATTTATTCAGCAACTAAGTTCCTAGGTTCATTTTGAGGTGTTATTAGCTTGAGGAAAGAGAGGAAGAAGTTAAGGAAGAAAGGGTTACAAGGAAAATCTAGGAAAGCAATTCCAAGAAAATCCTTAAGGTGTTTCCAAGGTAATATTATGTGTTAATATTTTTTTAATCTTCTATTATACTTATTTCAAAGTATATAAATCGTGAATTATTGATCCAAATTCCATCCTCCTTTGTGATAATATGTATTGGTTCACATGTGAGATAAGCGGTGTTATTGGTCATATTGCTTTGTATTGAAACCTTTTGTATTCAAACTTTCATATCTCTTTGTGTGCTTACTGGAATTCAGAAATTATAGTTGGTTATGAAAATAGACTCATATATTCATATCATATCCTAAAATCATAATTTTTCTCCTTATGGTTAGGTCTTAGTGATGGTTTCAAGTTAATATATAGTTGTTGTTTGTATATTTCATTTTGGTATGCCCTGAGTTTGGTCAAGCTTTTGAGATAGCAAATGAAGTCCAAATAGTATGAAACTTTAATTATGTACTATTCAGTATGTCTAATAAAAGTTTGTTGAAAATCATGGAAAGTTATGCTGTAGAAAACTTATGAAAATTCTTGGAAGTCGAAGGAACAATAGAGGAGTTTGTAGGGAAGATTTCTTGTGTTGTAAAGAAATGGCCATAACTTGCCCTAGGAAGCTTGAAAAATTACACCGTCACCTGTAACGGAAAGTATATTCAGATATGTTTTCAGATTGATAATCTTGGACACCTGTATGTGTACTATTTATGAATATGGGATGGTTAATTATGGATGATAATAATTTGAGGCCATATTGGATACTCCATGAAAGAATGTTTTGATTTGCTCTTTCCCAAGGGTATTTTGAGTACATGTTTCATGTGTATATATATTCAAGAGTATAATTTTATGTTTACTTGAGTTTAGTTATAAATTCTTTACGAGGTAGTTTCTAGGGTTGAATGTTCATGACCTTATCAACATATATACCATCTTTTCGTCTTTACATATGTTTCATGGAATATGACTTGAGTAGAATCATATTGTGGTTGTGTACTCATTTAAAGTTACATAATTATATTAAAATAATACTTATGATTGAGCTTTATTACTTATTTAGTTGGATTAACAGGTGTAAGGTCAAATCAACCAAGTTCAGCTCCACCTGAGGGAAACGTGAATACATAGTTGACAACACAAGGTGAGTGTACTTACTGAGTTGATTTTGGATATGATGTATATGTGTTATATGTTGAGATGATATGGCTTATTTAAAAGCCAAGATATGTTGAGATGTTATGGCTTATTTAAAAGCCAAGAGATGTTGAGATGTTATGGCTTATTTAAAAGCCAAGAGATGTTGAGATGTTATGGCTTTATAAAAGTAAGGATATGTTGAGTTGGTATGCAATTCAGGAGATGTTAGGTTTTTAAAACCTATGGATATGATTATTACCTACGGGCAGGAGATGTGGGGTTTATTAACTCCGGATATATATATGGCCTAATTTGGCACAGAGATGTATATATTAATATGTTGAGATGTTAATATAGTACTTTTACTATATAGAGATGTAGTACATTCACTGAGTTTTTAAACTCATGGTTTTATTTGTTTACATTTTCAGGTTTTCCAGCTGCCACTGCCAAGTCTAGGAGCTTGAGTACATAGAAGTAGGGTCTTGTTAGTTTGTTTTATAAACTGCACTAGTTGTAATTAAGTTAAATGATATGTGAGTTCTGTTGAAATTATGCCTCCTTAAAACGATTGGATTTTTTTAATATTATGCATTTTAACCTTGAAGTTGTTTCAATATATATTACCTAAATAATAAATAAATTATAATTGTGGTTTGTAAGCTATTTAGTTAATTATATCCTAATGGGGTTAGGGGGTGACAGCGGTGGTTATTTGAGGGATACAGTAGTTGTATATGCTATAGTGTGATAAACATATACAAGTGTGATTATTCTACTTATGGGTGATGGTAGAAAAGATATATAGTTTACATCTAAAAGAAATTTAAGTATGAGAAACATAATTAGCAGTGCAATAATAATATTCGGTTAATATTAATTATTAGTTTTACGGTAGCATATCGTATGGGCAGTACGGGGGAGATTAACCTATTGTAGTTAGTTAGATACTTATGTCTAGTTAGACTGGGTAGCATAACTAGGTGCGTAAAATTGAAGACGTTAGGTGTGCACTATAGTTGAGAGGTGATGAACTCAAGGGACCGTGTGTGAAACTAACATGCATAGCTAATAACTGCTTTTAAACTGCAATTTAAATATTTGCTAGATGTTTTTCAATGGTTTTAAGCTCTGACTGTGTCAAATCTATTTTCAAAATATTTTAGGTGTCCAACCACAGGGACGCCAATCTTGATGATTCATTCCTGGGATGTGTAGCTACAACACTTCTGGAGGCATGCGAGATTTGTGTAGACGTTTCAGCTATTCATTCCTAGATTAGGATTTGTGATCAGTAATTCTTTTGGGCATGTTTTCTCTTCAATTGATACATTCATTCAGTTTTATTTATCAGACTATGTATTTATATTCTGTTTCATTTCAGTAGACTTGTGACTTGGATGTTGGTTTGGAACCGATGGTTTCTTCGGTATTTATCATTTATTTAATTACCTTGCAATGTTTCAGACATCAATTATTATGTGGATGGATGAAATTATTTTATTTTCCACATATCGGTATATGTTAATGAAAGATAAAATTTGACATCGACTTAATTTAACGTAGGTCGTTAATAATATAAAAAGTTTCAATAATGATGATAAGAATGAAGCAAATGAGATTCTTGATTATTTTGATAAATTACTGATCACCCATGTTTAAAATAGGTGGGGTGTCACAGAATATTGTTGGATTGGTTATTATCCCTTCAATCAGGGTGGCTAGTCCAATAAACAAAGTAGACCCTATCTGTTTTTCTTTTAAAATTGACAGTTTGTTTATCTGAGGCACAATGTGAATTCGGTTTATGAATATTGTATATTTCATATTATATGTGAATTCGTTTGATGAATTTAGACTATTTGAATGTTGTTGGACTGTTTATTAATTATTAAGTTAGGTGGATAGTCTTATAAACAAAGGCAATAGTGGCCAATTTTTTTTAAAAGTACACTTTTTTTTGTTGGAGAGCAAAATTTTTGTCGTTTTGCAATTACGTACTTTGGAAATTTTCACTGTTCCGCTAGTGTGTGTGTGTGTGTGTGTGTGTGTGTATATATATGTATAATAAAAGTAATTTAAAATATGTACTTATATATATAATACTCATGAGTAATGTTATGAGTCCTCATTATAACCCCCAAATCACCCCCAAATAAATTAACATTGTAATACCCCATAATTTCTAGAATAAAATATTACGATATAAATGGATTTAATGATTTCGAATTTTATTTTTCAGAATAAATTAAATTGGGAAGGTTTGAAATTTAGGCGAGTAAATTTTTTTTATTTAAGAAAGCATTATGATTTTATAAAAATAAAACTCAACAGGACATAAGGGGCTTGCGCGTGGCAAATAAATAACACACAAATAAATTTTATAAACGTATGTCGTTTTAAAAAAAATGTCAAAGTGAAATAAAAATAATTGGGACACGTTTCGGGAAGCGTTAGAGACTCGATTTAGTGTTATAAATATTTATAATGTGTCTCTCATCATAGGTATATAAGTTTGGGAGCTTTTGGACTAGTTGGGATATGATTTCGGGCTTATTTAGAGGTCCAAAAGTTGGGCTTACAGCCCAACTCAGGATTAACACTAATTAAGTGTTTAAGTGGGGGTAAACCACTCACCCACTATCACTAAGGAAAAACTAGATTAGCAGTGACGAGAGAAAATGGGAGAAATACCGAAGAAGAGAAAAAGGGCAAAAACAAGGGGGAAACTAAGGAAGGAATCAAAGGGATCTTTTCTACAATTTTTAGGCAAGAATTTTTGGAAAATTAGGTTTAAATTCATTAATTTCTTGATGAACAATACATGTAGAGGATTGACTTTGCGTAGAATTTTTCCCATAAATTTAAGTACGTTAAATCTGAAATTTGATGATAGAATCCAAAGGATCTTTGCTATTAAATTCCAGATATTTGACCAATTAATGCAGAGGGCATTGCTATGAATTTTGGGACTGAAATTGTGATAGAAATTCCATGATAGATACCCATATTTTGAGTTTGTAAAATGCATCGGTGTGATAATTGATTAAATTAATTAGCAAATTTCCAATTTAACCTTTATTTAATTAGAGTCTATATTTAAACCAAATAAAGTCAGCCCCTAATCATGCAACTACGTGTCAAAATAAATTAAGCAAGCATGAGACACAATAATTCCAGGCTAAATCCCCGAGGGGAAAAATCTTTTATTGATAAAACTCTGACAAGTTTACGAGGCCATTGACTTACATACCATCTTGCTTTCGCCCACAAGATTAACGCACAGTGTCTTCGTCAAACCTCCAAAGAAACAGCTAGAAATAAATCAGCAATGCTTCGCACGCAGCTATACCACCAGGATGCGCAGTGCATACACGCAGTCTAAAATATTCACAAGGACTCCATCCACAATAGCACGCAGTTTTCGGTTGAAGAGCTCTCCCCACAAAGAATAAACAAAAGAAAACTATGTTCTTGAACACCAAAACAATTCACCAAAGAATATGGGATTTTTGTGAATTGAAACAAAAGGAGTGAAAACCCTATAAGAATAAGTCAAAAAGAATTCTGCAGATTCATAATTTTCTGTCTTTCAAGACGCTGGGACTTATTAATGACAACGAAACCATTTAATGAGTATCGCCTCGGTCATTCGAATGCAAATACATCTCGCTCGAACGAGATCATGCGTGTCATTCAAACAACATCACGCGACATCTTAATGTCGCTCGAACGAGATGGTGATCTCACTTAAACGACCTGAGCGTCTAAATCGAGGAACACTGCAGGACTTAGAAAATTTCTCATTCTCAAATTTTGACGAAAAAGGTTCGCTCCAACACTTAGAAAATATTTTGAAAAAATATCCCAAAGCTCTAAGTGCAAAGTTAAGGTATTTAAAACATAATCTTACCAAAGTAAACTTTGCAGAGGCTTTTTGATGAAGAACCTTGATATATTCGGATCCGTCTTGATGTAAATTGCTCTTGAACTTCTTCGACGGTTGTAACGGTATATGACATAATTAATTGTCACGGACATTTATTAAAATATGTCCTTACAAATATCCCCCTATGACTATACCGAAACATACATAAAAATATCCGAATTATCAAATACTAAAATTCCTATACAAATCTACCCTCCCATTAATCTCAAAACTAAAAAGGTACAAATTTTCAAGTTCTGAAACTTCTCTTCAAAAATCTTCATCAAATATCAAAGCCTTTCTCATCAGGGTGTGCAACATAATGATCTTTAATCTTTGCACCTACACACATGAGATAAAGCAAAAACCTTCGTGACGTATCGAGTTTGAAATGATATAAGAATAAATCATTAATAAATCAAATCTCCCCCATACTCCACAAACTCCCCCATAACATGATAATTCTTTCTCCCCCATTTTATGATGTCCCCAAATAGACAGATAAGAAGAAACAATCAAAACATGGAGTGTGAAGACAAAAGCATAGAAAACAAGGATCAAACTACGCATGCAAAGGAGTATCTCAAAGGATTCCACAAACTATTTTTGGATATTTCAATTTTTTTGCACAAAAATAATGTTACAAAAATCACACTGTGGATTTAACTAAAACAACCAAGTCATGGAAATAGAATGAATGGGTGTGAACACATTCGATAGGTAAATAAACTCAATCACTCATATTTGCACGATGAATACGTGTTCCCCTAACAAATTAACATCAAAAGTATCCTTAGGTGTAAATTTTTTTCAATTTTGATGACATCGTCTTATGCAAATCAACAAATCAAAGTCAAAGTGATTTTCACACCAATAACGTCCAAAACTATTTAATGCTTTTTCAAGACTTTCAAGGATGTGCAAACCCATTTTAAATTGCGTCCAAACTCCCTCGTGCATATTTTCTTTTAGAGATAATCTAAATTCTCAAACATTGGAGAATTTGGTGCAAAAACCTAATGGATCCTTTTTGGCATGAATTTATTTTTATTGTCTTTCAATTTTTTCGAGCTCTTTTAAACCACTTTGGACCCAGGAAAATAAAATTCCTCAATTTTTTAGGTCCAATATAATGGTGGCTTAGTATTCGCAAAGTCCAAATGTGAACCTTTCGCAGCCCTTCCCCTTTTTCAAATAAATCACACAAACTCAAAAACGGTTCTTACATGCACAACTTTCTTATCTAGTTTTATCGTGCTTGGTTCATTTTTTAAAGACAGGATTGAAGTGAAAACACACATCAAATATTTGGTAACACAAGCACAATAATCAAATAAATCCATGAATGTGTGCAATAAATGAAATCATGAGTCGAACATGTAGGAAGTAACACTTAATTACATCTTAATGACTTCAAATATTAGAAAGCACGTGGATGAATTGAACTCTTGTCTCAAAACACTATCAAATAGTCACATGAAAAATGGAATGAAGTTGTGACTCGGTCATCCTAAGTGTCCATCCATAAGCGGTGTAAAACAAAATACAAAATTCTTTTTTGATTTTTCAAAATTTTATCAAAATAAAATCTTTTTGGCTTTTCAAAATTTTCTAAAATAGAAAACAAAAAATATAGTACAAAAAGTACACATGTCATAACACTAGAAAATATATATAGATCATGAAACCATAACTAGTGTATGACAAACATGCAAACACAATCATCTATATGACATGGCAAGAGAAGAATCATGAGCAAGAAACGATAATCAACTTGTCTAAAATCTGGTGCCTCTAAAAGTGATTTCCTAGCCCAAATAGATGTGAAATGTAATGTGGGGGATTTAAGAACGAAGGGAACACTAGACAGAAACTTCCTAGGAATTTTTTCAAGATCAAAACAAAAACACCTAAGGTGACCTATCCTACCACAATGTGAACATGTGTAAACGGGTGAAACTACCCTTATGGGTTGACCTTGTCTAACGTCCTTAGGAATGGTTGACCCTCTAAAACAAACTATGGTTTTGGCTTTTACACTCGAAGCATGAGAACAAAACGAGTCATTACCATCACTATCAAACCTACTCGAGTCTGTCAGATTATTTTTTAACTTCAAAATTTTTTACTCAAGCAAAGAATTAGACTCTTCCAATTTAAGGGACGCCTTTTTCAAATTTTCAACAATTCCTAAAAGCGTATCTCTCTCTCCCTCAATGAAACAAATGTTACCCTAAGAGTCTCTTCACGTGCCACAAACTCATTGATTAAAATATTTTTATCCTCTTTGGAACAAACACAAACACTAGAATTTTTAAAGACCTCTAATTCTTTTTCTAAAAATAGGACTCTATCATCACTCTCCTTTTTGGACAATTTTAAAGAATTAAACTCATGGTGCAAAGAAACAAATTTTTCATGATAAAAATCTCTTTGATTTTCAAGAAAAATTTTCGAAGGGCAAAACCTTTTATTTCTAGAACTCTAACATGTTTACAAGAGCATGTAACACCCCGCCCGCCCGAGGAGAGAGAACGAAGCACTAAGGCGATAAAATAAATCCAAATCCACAAGTGACAATGTATAGAGCATCTAAATAAATCCACAATATTATAAATCCACTAATCTCAATCTCCTCAATTACAACAAGTCTCTTGAATTAAAATTACAACTATCTAACTCGAATAACAATACAAATCTTCAAAGATCTCTACATCAAAATAATACAAATCTGTCCCAAACAATTCTCGCTAAAATCAATCTCCATAGCGCCCCAAAATCAGCGCTAACCTACCACTAAAAGAAAATATGGGGAAGTACACAATACGACAAGAAAGATGCTTAACAAATATATGTTAGCGATGAATAAAACATAACAACACGAGTACGAATATTCAAATCAAAATGCAAATCTCAAAGCATTTATTAATATAATTTCTCAACAACACATCAATGAGTAACCAGGCCTCACCCCATTCGCATATGCTTTATCAAGCCATATCCAAGAATAGGTATTTTGGCAGGTACTCAACATCCGTTCCATATTAAAATCTCATGACAACGTGCTCAACAACAATATAGTGATACCGCATGAATCAAAATAATTTCAACAATTATTTTCCAGATTTCAATGAATTTAGCAATTTAAAATATGAGTTCAATTAACAAGAATTCAAATAGAATGACACTGACGAGATTTAAGGAGCATATTGTGTAAAACCCCATACCTCAAACCATGATGAGAAACCAATGATCACATCCTCAAGATCAACACAAAAGATCTACAAAAGCTCCTCCAAGAACCTCCAACAAAAATAGCCCCAACAACACCTCTAATCTAAGGTTGGAACTCACAAATCTCAAGGGGCAAATTATAATTAAAAAGGAGAGGAATATAAAATATATTTGGTGCCAAAAGTATGTTAAAAAGGGTTTTCCATGACTCCTTTTATAATGCAAAGAAATGAAGAGTTGGAATCCAAAAGACTCCTTTAAATAAGGCAAAGAAATGAAGAGTTGGAAGTCAAAACAACTCCAAGAGTTAAAAACATTTGAAAATCATTTTAAAATCCGTTTTAACTCCGTTTTCGAAACTGTTTGAAATTCTCTCCTTTAAAAATAATAACCAACATATTTGAGCAATAAAAATAATTTTATCAAAAACTTTATTTTTCCTCTTTATTTTGAAAATACCCCAAAAATTACACGAGTTGTTACACTTCCCCACTAACAATGGAATTTTGCCCTCTAAATTCGCCGAATGCCTAACTCTCAAAATCAGGCCACTACACTAACTCCAAAAATAAATCATGTCTCCCAAAAATAAATTCCTCACCTCTAATCTCAAAACTTATCACGAATATCACCTAAAATTTTCTATCTCCAAAAATTGCTAACCACGCAATGAACCCAAAACTCAAGCCGCGAGGGTTGCCGTATACCAAAGCTCTGATACCATTTGTAACACCCCGCCCGTCCGGGGAGACCGAACGGAGCACTAAGGCGATAAAATAAATCCAAATCCACAAGTGAAAAGGTATAGAGCATCTAAATAAACCCACAATAATATAAATCCACTAATCTCAATCTCTTCAATTACAACAAGTCTCTCGAATTAAAATTACAAGTATCTAACTCGAATAAAAATACAAATCTCCAAAGCTCTATACATCAAAATAATACAAATTTGTCCCAAACAATTCTCGCTAAAATCAATCTCCATAGCGCCCCAAAATCCGCGCTAACCTTCCACTAAAAGAAAATATGGGGAAGTACACAATATGATAGGAATTATGCTCAACAAATATATGTTAGCGATGAATAAAACACAACAACACGAGTATGAATATTCAAATCAAAATGCAAATCCCAAAGCATTTATTAATATAATTTCTCAATAACACATCAATGAGTAACCAGGCCTCACCCCATTCGCATAGGCTTTATCAAGCCATAGCCAGGAATAGGTATTTTGGCGGGTACCCAACATCCGTACCATATTAAAATCTCATGACAACGTGCCCAACAAAAATATAGTGATACCACATGAATCAAAATAATTTCAACAATTATTTTCCATATTTCAATGAATTTAACAATTCAAATATGAGTTCAATTAACAAGAATTCAAAGAGAATGACAATCGCGAGATTTAAGGAGCATATTGTGTAAAACTCCATACCTCAAACCATGATGAGAAACCAATGATCACATCCTCAAGATCAACACAAAAGATCTAAAGAAGCTCCTCCAGAACCTCCAACAAAAATAGCCCCAAGAACACCTCTAATCTAAGGTTGGAACTCACAAATCTCAAGGGCCAAAGTATAATTAAAATGGAGAGGAATATAAAATATATTTGTTGCCAAAAGTGGTGCCAAAAGTAGGTTAAAAAGGGTTGCCCATGAATCCTTTTATAATGCAAAGAAATAAAGATTTGGAATCCAAAAGACTCCTTTAAATAAGGCAAAGAAATGAAGAGTTGGAAGTCAAAACAACTCCAAGAGTTAAAAACATTTGAAAATCATTTTAAAATCCGTTTTAACTCCGTTTTCGAAACCGTTTGAAATTATCGCCTTTAAAAATAATAACCAACATATTTGAGCAATAAAAATAATTTTATCAAAAACTTTATTTTTCCTCTTTATTTTGAAAATACCCCAAAAATTACACGAGTTGTTACACTTCCCCACTAACAATGGAATTTCGCCCTCGAAATTCGTCGAATGCCTAACTCTCAAAATTATTCCACTACACTAACTCCAAAAATAAATCACGTCTCCCAAAAATAAATTCCTCACCTCTAATATCAAAACTTATCACGAATATCACCTAAAAAATTTTATCTCCAAAAATTGCTAACCATGCAATGAACCCAAAACTCAAGCCCCGAGGGTTGCCGTATACCTAAGCTCTGATACCATTTGTAACACCCCGCCCGCCCAGGGAGAGCGAACGGAGCGCTAAGGCGATAAAATAAATCAAAATCCACAAGTGACAAGGTATAGAGCATCTAAATAAACCCACAATAATATAAATCCACTAATCTCAATCTCTTCAATTACAACAAGTCTCTCGAATTAAAATTACAACTATCTAAGTCGAATAAAAATACAAATCTCCAAAGCACTATAAATAAAAATAATACAAATCTTTCCCAAATAATTATCGCTAAAATCAATCTCCATAGAGCCCCAAAATCCGCGCTAACCTGCCACTAAAAGAAAATATGGGGAAGTACACAATACGACAAGAATGATGCTCAACAAATATATGTTAGCGATGAATAAAACATAACAACACGAGTACGAATATTCAAATCAAAATGAAAATCTCAAAGAATTTATTAATATAATTTCTCAACAACACATCAATGAGTAACCAGGCCTCACCCCATTCGCATATGCTTTATCAAGCCATAGCCAGGAATAGGTATTTTGGCGGGTACTCAACATCCGTGCTAAATTAAAATCTCATGACAACGTGCTCAACAAAAATATAGTGATAACATATGAATCAAAATAATTTCAACAATTGTTTTCCAGATTTCAATAAATTTAACAAATCAAATATGAGTTCAATTAACAAGAATTCAAAGAGAATGACACTCGCGAGATTTAAGAAGCATATTGTGTAAAATCCCATACCTCAAACCATGATGAGAAACCAATGATCACATCCTCAAGATCAACACAAAATATCTACAGAAGCTCCTCCAAGAACCTCCAACAAAAATAGCCCCAAGAACACCTCTAATCTAAGGTTGGAACTCACAAATCTCAAGGGGCAAAGTATAATTAAAAAGGAGAGGAATATAAAATATATTTGCTGCCAAAAGTTGTGCCAAAAGTAGGTTAAAAAGGGTTGCCCATGACTCCTTTTATAATGCAAAGAAATGAAGAGTTGGAATCCAAAAGACTCCTTTAAATAAGGCAAAGAAATGAAGAGTTAGAAGTCAAAACAACCCCAAGAGTTAAAAACTTTTAAAAATCATTCTAAAATACGTTTTAACTCCGTTTTCAAAACCATTTGAAATTCTCGCCTTCAAAAATAATAACCAACATATTTGAGCAATAAAAATAATTTTATCAAAAACTTTATTTTTCCTCTTTATTTTGAAAATACTCCAAAAATTACGCGAGTTGTTACAGACCATTGACTTACATACCATCTTGCTTTCGCCCACAAGAGTAACACACAGTGTCTTCGTCAAACCTCCAAAGCGACGACTATAAATAAATCCACAATGGTTCGTACGCAGCTGTAACCCCCCATGATTTTGGGATCGAGAAATTTAAATTTTGGGAGAATAAAATTTAATTGAATTGGAGAATTTTAAAATTTGGGAATTGCGGTCCAAAACTAGAGAACGTTTTAAAGTATTTTGGATGATGATTTTGAGTGTACCATCGATTCCGGAAGGGTCGAGATAGTCAAAATGACTGTCATTGGGTTTTATTTCGGTTCGGATTATTTTTAAGTCAGTTTGACTCGAATTGGAGTAAACGAGTCATTTAAAGTGTGTCTTAACATTTAAAATTGGGACTTATGTTTTAAAGGCTTAAGAGTATTACGGATTAAGCCATCTCATTTAGAGAAAGGGAGAAAAGGAAAGAAGAGAGAAAATAGAAAAGAAGAAGAAAAGAAGAGAGAGAGGAAGAAAAGCTTGTAGATTCCGGCCTAGACGCGACAACGAGGACGATCCAACCTCTATAAAATCGACGCAAGTGTTTAATCTTGCTAAATCAGTCATTTATGTATTTCATTTCATAATTTGTGGATATAAGAATTGGATTTTTGGGTATATTTATCAAAACCTAATTTTTGGTTTAAATCTTGAAATTCAAGTTTATAATTGGGTTTAAGGGATATAAATTGGTTTACCATTTCGTGGCTTGCTGCACTAGCCGAATCGATTCGCCAGGTTATAGAAGCCACCGGTCTTTAGGGGCGAATCGATTGGCCCCTAGAGAATTGATTTGGTATGTAGGAGACTGTCAGGTCCCTTTGGAACGAATAGATTCAGATGGGCCGAATCGATTCACTGTTGGGGCCGAATCGATTCGGAGCGGTTGAATAGATTCGGAAATAGGGCATTTTGAGGAATTTTCTCTATAGTGATTTCTAACCATTTTTGGTTGGGTTCATTAATTTGGGACATGATTATATGATCTAAGAGATATGTTTTGTAGACTTATAAGGGGGGGGGGGGGGGGGGGGTTCTCACTTACTATGATTATGGGGACTTCTTTAAATAGTTCAATGAAGGTACATGTTTTCGTGTATGCATTGGAGTTGTGTGTGTTTATGGCGATAGTGGGAAACCTCATTGGGGTTCAGAATCCTAATGACATATCAAAAGTAAGTGTAGATATGACGGGCGGTTAATAACTCTTAGAGAGAGTTGCGAAGGTATGTTGGGAAATTATAGGCCGACATTCATGTTGAATCCTTATAGCGATAGGATTCTATTAAGTTATATATGGGGCCCAACGAAAGAGAGTAGTCGCATACTCTTAGTATCGATAAATTTAAAGAATAAATCAGAGAGACTTAGACTAGATAATTCATAAGAGTTATTGAACCATAGTCAAAGTCGATAGTGACGGGATCGTATTACCAATTAGACTAGCATGTGTAAATCTAGTCGGGTTAGTAGATATCTATCGGTGTGTGATTTACAACAAGCATTTTTCGCTAAGTAATGGGATCATGTGATGAATGTAAGATTGAGCTTGAGGCTTATAGACTATTAGTTATGTGTATACCAATAGTCTAAATTATTCCTAGATTCACCAATGTGCTCTCGGATATAGATGGGATGTATAGTGTTGGTTTTATGCACTATACATGTATTTTTGGGAGACTATTCATCATAGGAAAAATGGATGAATATGCTTCAAGTGAGGTTTCGTATTCACATATAGAGGGAAATAAAATGAGTTTGTGGTGGCAGCTTGTATATTGAGGATTATATATACTTATAGCCGAGTTTATACATCTTATACATATGAACGACAATTAGTTTGTATATATATATATATATATATATATATATATATATATATGTATGTATGGATATGAAAATATGGATATAGTTATGATATGACACTACAGGAATATTGATTTTTTTCGGCACAAATTAAATGCCGAGAAAAGTACTAAAAATGTCGGGAACACTTTTCGCGGCACTTGTAGCGGCATTTTCACAAGTTCGGCAATAGCCAATGTGGTAAAAGAACGACGGCATTTTAAAAAATTCCGCAAAAAGTTAGCGGCACTTTTGACGACATTTCCACAAGTGCGGTAGCCAATGTGGTAAAAGAAAGTTGTCATTTTAAAAAATGCCGCAAAAAGTTAGTGGCATTTTTAAGCATTTATATTAATGCTGGTAATAAACTTTTAGGGGCATTAAAAAATGTTGATAATAACCTTTTGACGTCACTAAAAAAATACCGAGAATGATAATAGCGGCATTAAACAAAATTTTGATATTATTTTGCAATATACGAGTGGGAACAATTGTTAAAAAAATCATTTATTACAAGTTTCGTATTTATTTGCAAATACACTACCATAACATTAAATTAAGAGGGCGGCAATCAAATTAAAACATCATTAAATTAAAACCAATAGCATTAATCGTAAATAAACATAATTTAGTTTGGAACAATTATTCATCCACAAAATAAAATGTATTACATGTCATTTATGTGCAATTACACTACCATAACATTAAATTAAGAGGACGGTAATCAAATTAAAACATCATTAAATTAAAACCAATAGCATTCATCATAAATAAACATAATTGAGATTGGAACAATTATTAATCCACAAAATAAAATGTATTACATGTCCAATAAGAAAAAGCGGAGAAACATGAAGCGAAACAATTTTTTTTATAATGTACGATCGTTGTCCATCAAACTCAAACATCATCTTCGACCTACAAATAAAAAAAGACAATTGTTAGTCATTGATATTTATTTTTTAGTATTTTAATTAAAAATTAGTACATTAGCAATATGACACACTACGGTTGAATGATATGCATTTCCAATTGTGTACTTGTTTCCATAAGGTCTAATCAATGGTTCATTTATTACAAATGTTTTCTCAATATATACTTCTTAAAAGTCTTCACCAAGTGGCGTACCCCCAACTTTTGTTGAAGGGTCCTTACTCACAATGAATCCACATGTCACAACCACTTTTGAAAATCCGGAAGTAATAAGGTCTACAATTTTAGGAAGTGCATTATTTGAGACCCTTTGTCGTGGTTGATAGTGCTTTTTTCTTCTTTGATGGTTCTTTCAACAAAAAAGATGAATATGTCATCAACAATATATTTCTGGAAAAAAATCGGCAGAGTTTTATTTGTTTTAAAGACATCCAAAAAATTTCAAGATTGTATACAATACAATAAACCAGCAACCCAATGTCAAGTTTATATAAACTCCCCAAGAAAGTGCAAATATATTGTGCCCTTTCAAATCCTTTAAATTAGTAACATACCTGGTGATAGGACGCAAATATTGCATATTTCACACGTTAAAATACGTGTTATTAGCCCCCTCGGATACCTTAATCTCTTTTGTTGCATTGTATATGCTTACACCGCTGTACATTCCGTGCAAGTGTAGTAGTATCTTAGGTTTTTGCATATTGGCGGCGAACCTAAAACAATGACAGTGTTAGACACGAACACTAAGTTTCGCTCCGCATCACCTGGATTGAAGTAGCATTCGTTTGTTCACTAACAGGAGTGGCGGTCTCGGGGGCAGCCAAGTGTTGAGAATTTGCAGTCTACAAACAATGAATGATTTCAATCACGAAAACGTAAAGCCTTAAATTATGATTTTAAAAAGTCATTATATACTTACCTGTTGAGATGGAGCTAAATGGTGATTTGATTGTGGTACCACTATAGGTTGAAATTGGTTGGTGTTTTGGATACAACGAAAGGACAAGTCATCATGTGTATGCATATCAACTCAAACCGAGCGTCTAAATGATCAAATTTATTCTGAAATTCAGATCGAATCTAAGATCGTAGTCGCTTATGATAAGGACATTAAATAAAGGAGGAAAGAAACCAAATCGAGGAGAGAAGAATATATGGGAGCAGCCTGTAGCAGTTATATTATACACGCAACAATTCCACCTATGTGAACCAAATATAACACCCTGTAATGATAAAAAAGAAAATTATTAAATATATGAAACTATATTACATTACATTTATTGTACTCAAGAACTTGATTATATGATTATGATTGTTATTTTCTTTTTGTCTAAATGTTGATTCTGTAACATGTATAATATAGGTTGAAACAGAATGGGATACTGAAAATTTTAACTTTGAAACATGTAATTTCAAAAAGTTCCAAAAGTAGTATCAAGTTGTAGTCCCACAGATTATATCTTGATAAAATTATAATATTAAGCTCTCTTATCATGCGCATCAAACGAAACATTTCAAGTGACCTCATTAAATTAACTATGGTAACTTGAGACATACAGTGGAAGCCTGCCCAAGCATTATCATCAGCAGAAGCTGTCCCCAAGCCATTTTCAGTAATACTGTCCATAGAAAGCGTGTTGAAAAGATCAGTAGTGTAATCAACTTTGGGAGGAGAGACAACTTTAGGAACTTGCTTTACCGATTCAGCTGGTGGAGCGGCTGGTTCTGATTTTTGCATCACTTGTTGAGGTTTTGGTGCAGGAGTGATGTTTTTATTTTATCAGAAAGGAGAAAATACTTTTATTGATGCAGAAAATATATACAAATAGATAACAATGGACCAGCAGTTCACAGTTACAAGATCATCGCAAGGGGAAAAATGAATAGGGTAAAATTTATATAAATCGACTAAAATTCAGTATAAAAAGACCAAATAAAAGGCATAAATAAAAAATACAGCAACACTCAACTTACAAAATTTAAAAGATTGAGCCATTACACATAAACAACCACGCCAAAACCCAACAGTTCACAAACATACTAATGGACAATGCGGTTCACAATTAAACTAGTATAACTAATATAACTTCTTTAATCACTAGGGTAGGAGGGAAATTGGACAATTCCGGGTCTCATTAATCACACTAAAAGCAGAGAGATATACTCGTACAACCTATAGTTCTTTGGTACTACACTATTAATACATTCCACCTTAAGACAACTGTGTAATGTAGTTAAAAATCTTAATATTAGCTACAATTCGTGAAAGAAAGCTCGTATTCAAGTGTAGTAACATGTATAACCAATCTCGTCACTACATTTTTTTTAAACTAGAAAAAAATGACCTTTATAAACTAGTCCCCTTATAAGAGATAACCGTATTGACCTATCAATAGTAGACATATGGGATGCCAAACTTTTCAAGAGATAAAATGCTTCAATTTCCAAGGAGTGAAGCCTAATTTGACTTGTAGAAACTTCATAGAAATATCCATCTCAAAATCTACTTCAATGAGGAAACAACCTTTATCAAAGCATTTGAGAATTCCATAGCAAAAACCAGCCCCTTATAACCTTATCCTAAGACTGGATTTGTTTTCAATCACTTGACTGAAGACAAACTGAAATGAGTCATTTCTTAAAATAGTGCAGAGGTTCATTACTCTATGTTAATCTTCATAACTGGTGGCATTTACTTTCATGTAATCTGGAGAAGGCAGATTCCAGATTTGAGACTTGCTTGCAAGCCATTTTGAGAGATCTAAGGAACATTTATTACATAGAGAAACTGATTCAATATCTCTAATTTTGCAGTGAGCATTCTTAACAATATGGAGAGATGACATTTTCACATCCAATTGTAACAAACATCGATTTCCACGCAACCAAATTCCATAAAGAATACTATTAGTAATAATTTTTAGTAACTTCTGCAGAATCTTAGAATGATTTTCTTTGATCCATATAAAAGTAAAGATTTAGTTAATAGAACCTCTTGGAATATTAATCTCTAAGAGAACAGAAAATTGGTTCCATATAGAAGCTGCTAGCCATCTATAAACAAGTGATTGGCATTTTCAAAATTTTTATAGCATCATCTACCAATGGAACTCATACGGACACAAACTTTTTTAAAATATCTTCTAGATGAAGTAAATTATGACATAGCTTCCAAGAAAAAAGAGTAAGATTAGCATCATCTAAAATCTCATTACTTATGTCTTCGGGTGTAAATTTGTTAATTCTTGAAATATCCTATGTTGACTTTCTCCTGTTGTCTTTCCCCTGTTCATATATTTAATGGATTCTTTATTATTTTGATAATTTGAAGCAAACCTTAATGAATTTATTTTGAGACTATTATTATGCTCATTGTTTATTTCCTCAGATCTTGCTTTGTAAGTCTTTGAGTTATCTTCTGTCAGTGTTAATTTTTCTTATTTCTCATTAGTTTATTGCTATGTTGATAGGAAGCCTTGACTTGTTTATTTCCTTGTTCTTTATTTTTTTGGATTTATAGTTTAATGGTTGTTTATCTTATAGGTATACAGAAATCATCCAAAATTGCTCCTTTGCGAGGGTTGAAGTTTAATTTGATATTCCACTCCGTGTGCGCGATGATGACTTCAAATTCTTGATGAAGAAAAATGGTTGAACTAACTGGGTAACCTTGTCTTGGTTCGGTCGTGTGGCCAAATCATGTGGTGGCTTAAAAAAACATAATTCGGTCGAGTTGTGGCTGAGAGGATTTAAACACTTGATGGTTGTAATTGAGATGGATTAATCATGAAATATGCTGATCGAGTAAATATCCAAACTGGACCACTTCAATACATTCAAGCTTATAGAGTTTGGCTTAAGATCGGTTCTATTAGTACGGAATCAGTCTGTACGTATGATTTCTGAATAAATATGATTTTCCTTGGCATTTAACGCCATCAAAAGACTCCTTAGCAGGATATCAGCTTCAGGGTTATAGCCATTAGCTACAGATAGGAAAGACATATTCAATCCTTTCTTGAAGTTTATGGGGCATAGAGATGATGAAAGTCCTGTGGAATCATAAAAAATACCTGAGTCCTCAAAGGCTCCATCTCCCGTTGATGAAAAAGAAGAGATTGAGACTAGTTTTATTATTGAACAAACCTCACCTACTGAAGAAGACAATAGAAAATAGATATGTAACTTTACCAATTTAGGATTTCGTGAAAGCACAAAAATTCTAATAAACCTAACCCTCATGCATTTTGATAGAATATAGAGTCACCAACCTTCATATTTTGAATCTTGAAGAAACTTTAAAACGTGACTTGCTTTGAGTTAATGAGGTTCTGAGTGAACTTATAACACTTCTTATAGAGGACTGTTAGAATGCGACCCAACTGCTTATGTGGCAGAATAACCTGTACAGAGTATGAGTCATCGGTATTTGAAATTGGGTGGCTCATAATGCAAATTTCTCATGCAACATTGCCAACGTTCCGAACCTGCATTACAAAACATTATACTAAATGACAATGTAAGGGGTTTTCTCTTTTTCCTTATTTATAAGCCTCCAACAACTATAGAAAATAATAATTTGGCTTAAAAATCTATGTAGTGCCAATGCATCACCAATAAAGTCCATTGTGCTGTCATCAAGACCATATTTTCTGTCAGGAAAAAGATTTATGTTAAAAGCACACCAAAATTGAACCCTCGAGAAGTCTGTTATGATAAATATTACAAAAATTACAGTCATTTACATGTTGATTATGCACTCCAATCTACAAACAGGTTGAAGGATTCACTCCTAAAGACAAACAAATCCCAAATATTTGACCTGACAACTCTTAACACCTCCTGAACAATGCAAAATGTACTTTGTGCCTTTTTTAAATGGTGACATTTTCTGCGATGATTTTATTCTGTTTAATATGACGATGTTTTCCTGCAACACTTTATTAGAAGATAACACTGATGTTTTGTATATGAAAAAATTCAGCCCAAAATTTAAGTAGTAAATATCATCTCTACCCGAGACCCAAGACCGAACCTGGATACAGGCCGGGACGAACAGGCAGGCAGCAGCGCCCGTAGGGGGTTTGTTTCAAATTTCACACCATATAATTCATCTCCTCTGTAAACACTTGGGCCCAATACCAAGTGACATTTCGAGTGTTATTAACCTTTCAACTGCCACGTAATGTTTCTATCTGGGATAAACTTCCTACACCAAACTACACCAAGTATGTCATGTGCAAAATGGGGTACTTTGAAGCCAAATATCTCACTCATCTACGAGTATACAACATCACTCGTCTTGTGGAGAGGAATGCATAGGTGCTTGATCCCTCCACGTCAAACGTATGGGTCCCACTTGACATTCATGTTTGTCAATCCGCGGCTTTTTATTCACCTTACATGAGTCTCCTAAGGACTACTTCATTGTGGCTTCAACTCATTTTATGAAACCCATTCTTCAAGCCACTGTAATTATTCATTATGCAGGTTCGTCCAGCAAAGCCTCTCGACCACTGCCTATTGGTCCCACTTACCACATTCACTAGTCTATGAAGCAAGCAAGGACCTTAAGGTTGTGTGTTCTTTGAATTTCCTATTGATTAGAGCTACTTTTTCATAGTTTGGATAAAATATCTTCAAACATAGATGTAAAAATACTCTTCTCTTCTATTAACATTAGGCTCACTATTGTCTTCATCTGAACGAACTCGACGAAAAAGGGTAAGCATGCAACATGATGAATTTATTTTTGTTTGATGGATGACTCTATTAATTAATTAAGTTTCAATTTGATGACTATGTTAGGTCACTATGGTTGGGTTGGATGACTATCTCACATGTCACATGTTAAATGCTTGTTCTTGTTTTACATTTAAGGGAAATATTTGAATGAAGAATGAGACTCAACACAAATAAACAACGTCGTTTCCCAATTATTTGGGATCAATTACATGAATTATACTTTTTCATTCTTCTCTATTACCGCAATATCCTTGATTAAACCACAAGTAATCATGTCATTTTTTACAATATTCCACCAAGTTAATTAGGCCTACATATACCCCTAACTTTATCTTCAATACAAACTAAATCACTCTTCCATTTGGGGGTATTTATTTTTTGTTTCAATTCAAGAAATTTCAGCAGGCAATAGAATTGGATCTTTTTCATTCTCTTTGTGACTATGACTTTGGGAAAGTATGATTCGGGCAAAAAATCAGTTGTAATCCCACTTGTGTCTGATTTGTTGTCATCCTAATTCTCATATTCTTCTTTTGCCTTGAGTATATGGTAATAAAGGAATACACTATTACCAAATCACACAGATGTTGGCCACATAACATAATTCTTGATTTTTTTATCATTGTCTTTCTCTAATTTAAGCATGAACAATTTTTGGAGAAGGTTTTGTACGAACTCCCTACACCACTATAGAAGAATTTTTTTTAAATTAGTATGAAACCATATAATTATGAAGATTTTTCAAAATAAAGCAATTAGAAATAGAATGAATGAAAATATCACATACCTCTATTTCTATTTCATCAAGGTTGACTCCTTTTTCCTTGAAAGTGATAAGAAGCTCTCAAGTCTGTCATCGATTGGGTGGAAATGTCCACTGTACGGCGAGATAGATTGGAAACAAATTAATATAGAATGAAATATAAGGTAATCAAAGTCGAGAGTGAGGAAATGAATATTGACTAAATTAGGTGTGTCCTTGTGATTGAACATGGTGGATGTGTGTGTGTACATATTGCTAAGCATCTAAAGTGACTTCTCATTTTCTGATGGTTTTTTATTAAATCCCCTACTATGAATATTGAGCTCAAGAGATCGATATGCAATTGTCGTGGAAAACGCATGTGTATGTACAATTATGATGAAAGAGTTTTTGTACAAAAATTAAACTATTATCTTTAGGAAAGAGTGTTCTCAAATTAAGATAACAAATATTTTTTTTCTGTAAAAAGCTTTGGCTATAACTAAATAAGGTTTAAGTATTTTCGAAAAATCTCACCCAATTATTTTAACACAAATGTATGATTCCCTCAAATAGATATCTTAGAATATTCATATTTGATCCACACACTGAGTTTAATGATTTGAGTAGTTATTTTGGAAATAAATGTATATTAGATAACGAGACACATTTACACACACAAATTTGGCCATAATAAAGGGTTTATTTGAGGAATTTGAAGGATTGTCGTTGATTTAGTACTTTCCTCAAACTCATTCTAAGTATTTTGTTTAAATGACCTAAAAATAGTTCTGAATATATGGTAATTATCAATTGTGTCACCATTGTGATACACGAGATATGTTCTGGCCACATTGCACTAGCACACCAAAGCGATGAATAATCCTAACAAGTTTACCAACTTGCCATGGAGATACCTAGTAGACATATATATGAAATTATATGCTCCATGTTGTAATAACAAACACATGTTGAGATTTTGTTTCACCTTTTTTGCACAAAAAAATTCAAAGGTGGGAATCACACACAATATTCAATTGTTGTAATATATCATAAACAAATTGAATCTAAGAATGTTTGAGCTTGTAGATTTAAAAATCATTTCATAACCTAAATGATAAAAAAACATTCAACATAAAAACATTTCCACACAAACAAAAAACAAACACCAGGAGATCAGAATTAAATATACATTCACGTTCACGTATCGATATCAATCCAAAACTTGAACATTCAATACATTTCTAACAATATATATATCTACACATACATAAAACTAGATCCTTATTTATTTACCATAAACAACAACTTTTAACAAAACCCACTTTAAGATTCAAATCTTTACATAATAAAAGAGCTAGCATAATGACAACAACAATACACATAAAAACCTTAAGAACAGATCCATTCGTAAACACTAATTAGACAATAGAGAATGATATGTAAAAAACTTCAAAAATTCATACAAATGAGATATATATATATATATATATATATATATATATATATATATATATATATATATATATATATATATATATAGAGAGAGAGAGAGAGAGAGAGAGAGGGAGAGGGTTCGATTACCTTCATTTGCCCTTATTTCGGTGGGCGACGGCGTGACCAAAAAAATCAAGAGAATATTGTGAAGATCGAAGTTTGAGTGAACAATATGACCAGATTGAGGGACTTTGTTAGAGTTTTAGAGTCGATTAAGAGAGAGAATTTCTAGAATTTGGGGGAACTGAGTTTTCAGCTTTTAGGGGGAAATAGAAATAAAGGCGGGAGAAACAGTGCCTCTTTTTTTTTGGCAATATAATACTGTGTCATTTAACTTCGGTTTTCCTTAAAATTACTAGTCAAATGATGGAAATTTTTCAGCATTTTTATTAAATTTCGTATATTGCGAGCAAAATGATAAAATTCCACAAATTACCTACATTTGGTAAAAAATGTTGGGAAAAGGTTTTTTGCCAGCACTTTTAAAAAATGCAGGGGATAAAATGCCATGAAAAATCCATTTTCTTGTAGTGTGAATATCTAAACCGTATGCAATGGTTTATGTTTGATCATATGATGGGATCATATGGATGTATATATATTGTGCATGTGAACGATATATATACTTATGTGTTAACCATACCCCGCTCATGCTATCATTGGGAAGTTTCCGCGCAGAGGGTGAGCATCCTGGCCCAAGGAGCAGGGTGTGGATATTCCCCAAGTCATAGTCGTCCATGGTGTTATTATGTGATATTCATTTCTTTTGGGGTGGGACGTGGTGGGTATGTCTTGTCTCATTGACCGGTTTGGAGCTATGACCGCTTCCCGGGACGTCGTGTGTGTGTTTGGCCCCGATGTCGGTGATATTGAGTCCGACCGTGGTCCCCAGGATGGTATGTGAGTAATGCCCTGGAAGATGATAGCATGGTGCAGTTTATCGGCAATATATATAGCCGGGTATATTATGTGCATTGCCCTTGTACATCATATGTAGTATGTACACTTGGCTATGGGAATGGATAATGGTATATATATATATATATATGGTTAGAATAAATTCCTATGCGTGTGTATATATATATATATATATATATATATATATATATATTATATTTATAGGTGAAAGGATATGGAGTTTTTATGGAGTACATCTTGAAGGATTATGATGTACTAGATGATTGGGGGTTGACATATCCCATTTAAGGAATATTTCGGTTACATCATCCCAAGGATATTATTGGAGATTTTGAGTTGTAATTATATGGTAATCTAAATATAGTAGAATTGTATGTATGGCATAAGGGATCTCTAGGATCAACATTGTCAAGGAGTAGCGTAACGGGGTGGTTCCTTCTTTGGATTTCGCTTTGCGAGACACCCCGCGCACGAAACGTAGTGCAATGTTGAAATTGGAGAGAAGTTTTATCAATAAAAATTTTGTAAGCCGGTTATTTAGAAATTAAATTACATGATTCAACCCAAATGCATATGGGTGTAGTATTAAGAATTATAAGTAATGAAATTATAAACCGGAATCCATTAAGCCTAGTATGGTAAATATGTTTGTGAAATAATTAAGTGTGTTCAGAAAGTGTTGGATTCTTGGGTTACGATAGGAAGGAAAATCTCATGGGTATAGGCTGGGCCTATGGAAAGTTAGGTTGTCCTTATGGGTTGGGTAACTTAATTAAGATTTCAGGATGCAAATAGGTTCGCGCCTGTAGATGAGACGTGAGTTGGGGCTTCACGAGAGTGCGATTCCACTTTAATTTTGAAATAAGTGCATTTATATTTATTATGCACGGTTAACACACTTGCTAAATATTTTCAAAACTCGGGCTCTGACCCGTTTATATTTCTCTTTTGCTATATATATATATATGTATATTTATATATATATATATATATATATGTATATATATATATATATATTACTACAGGTGTCCCACCGCATGGATGCCGAATGACCTTCCATCTTGAGACATGGGAGCCGTAACAGGTGCGGACTATTGCGGGATTTAGATTATAGTCGCTTCTATCTCTTTGTACATCTAGGTAGGATTCATGTTGTATATCGGGTATGTACTAAAGGGATATTTATATATGTTTATATTTATTCCATTTCAGTTAGTGTATTGGCTGTGACCCGATAGCTTATTCAGGTTTATCTCTTTCTGGAAAATTCTTTTATAGTTATTCATTTCATTTATCAAAACTCTAGTATGCATCTTTATTCTTTTTGTTATTACCTCATAGTGTTGGTTTATTGTCTGACGCATATTTTATTTAATTATAGCATCTCGCTTATATGTTATCGGGTAGTTAGTCATATATTATTTAGTACTGACAGTTGATGTTGAGACTGAGCCATCTGAGACTCCTGATTTAGGGTAGTATAGGGCTGTCCACCCGTATTACTTATAATCAGGGTGTTACATATGGTATCAGAGCATCAGGTTCTAGAGTCTTTTGGATTTTTGCATGTTTTCTGCGTTCTTCAGTTAAGCATTCTTGATATAAATCCCTACTAGTAGGATTGTTGTGTTCCCTGCGTTTATCTTCCTTTGTGGAGTGTATTCACTTGAATGACGTTCTGACACAGTTGCTCTCGTTTCATACGTCTCCTAGATTATGTCGTCTAAGAAGGGACAAGAATAGAGATATAATACCCATAACAGATTTTGGGTACGTTTTGATTTGAGTTATTTCTTTCTGTGATTCGGGCAGAGAGAAAGAGAGTTTCGTGATCGATAAGGTAAGTACTGAAGAGGAGGCATATAGTTAAGTCCTTGAAACGTATACATTGAGAAATTCTTCAACACTTATTAGGAAACATGGTGTTGGTGACTTTTCCCCACGTGAGGTGTGTGGAGTTGTCCTAATATCAGAAGTATTGCCTTCTGGGAAGAGGGAGTAAGAAATTGGAGACTCAGGTTCGCTACGTAGGACTGAGGGAGCTTTCGATAGTCGCAATCCCATTTTGTCCTTCAAAATGGTTAGGAAGGATTTTATGGAAGATGTTTCTCTTGTGGAGAAATAGGTTTAGGAAGAATGATTGTCCTGGAAGAAGTAGAGGACGTTAAATAGGGATTCAAGGATGAGGTAAAGCAATTTTATTATGGAAGTATAAAGTAGAATAACTTTCTTTGGGTTTGAGTCACGCTTTGAGCGATGTCGGGAACATTGCGTGTAAGGTATGATGAGTAGTTAGCCGCAACACCGTTAGGGTGTACAGATTTTCCTTAGAGGAAGAAGTGAGGAAGTATGGCGTCTTTAGATATAATACACCTTCTCGTAAAAAGATAACAGGGAGTTGTGCTATTGATTTCCGGAAGTGCAGAATGTCGAGGTTTGTTGAGTAGTGGTTATAAGGTTATTGTTTCCGACTTAGGCTAGGATAGGAAATTGTAGTGTTCCATTGAGGAAAGGACCTACCTGGAGGTAATACTATGGGGTGATGTAAAGGATTTGTATGGCTGAGAGGTTCAAAGTTTGGTAGATTTATTTTGAGCGGAGAATTTAGCTCATAGTTGTGCTAGTTTTGAGAACTAGGTATTGGTTAGGGTGTTGCAATTGTTGAGGCCTTGCGTCCTAAACACAAGGTGTTTGTTTGGCATGTCGGAAGATGCGGAATTGATTTATATTATATTATTATTTAGGCCTTTCGGCAGTATCTAAAATATGAAAATATTTTATAAAACCTTAACCTTGGTTCAACTAATCTCAATCCCCGACCTAGCTACATAGTAGTGTATTGGGATGGTTCCTTCTTTGGATTTCCCTTGCGAGACCTCCCCCGCACGAAGGTAGCTAGCGTCAGGAGTTGAGAAGAGTTCAACCATTGGGAATTTTCTAACTTTTATATATTTAGTATGCTGTTATAGATTATTGGTGATAGTTATATTATGATTTGAGGCTAATGGAGCCTGATTATAATTCTACGAGTTGAGCTCGGGTACGGGGTGTATGGGCACCCCGGGTAGTTCATTTGCTTTAAAATCTACCTGGTTCGACGTAAGAACTAGAAAGGATCGGTATAGGGATCCTAAGGGTTGATGTAAGGACTAGATGAGATTGAGGTCCTAGGAATGTCTTAAAATTTCGCGGGCGAAATTTTTGTAAGGGGGGAAGAGTGTAACACCCCATAATTTTGGGATCGAGAAATTTAAATTTTGGGAAAATAAAATTGAATTGAATGGAAAATTTTAAAATTTGGTAATTGAGGTCCAAATATAGAGAACATTTTAAAGTATCCCGGATGATGATTTTGAGTGTACCATCGATTCCAAAAGGGTCGAGATAGTCAAAATGACTGTCATTGGGTTTTATCTCGGTTTCGAATTATTTTTAAGTCAGTTTGACTCGAATTGGAGAAAACGAGTCATTTAAAGTGTGTATTAACATTTAAAATTGGGACTTATGTTTTAAAGGCTTAAGAGGCTTACGGATTAGGCCAACTCATTTAGAGAAAGAGAGAAAGAGAAAGAAAAGAGAAAAGAAGAGAGAGAGGAAGAAAAGCTTGGAGATTCTGGCCTAAACGCGACAACGAGGACGATCTAACCTCTAAAAAATTGAGGCAAGTGTTTAATCTTGCTAAATAAGTCATTTGCGTATTTCATTTCATAATTTGTGGATATAAGAATTGGATTTTTGGGTATATTTATCAAAACCTAATTTTTGGTTTAAATCTTGAAATTGAAGTTTATAATTGGGTTTAAGGGATATAAATTGATAAGATTAGATATAGGATGAGTTTTGATGTTTGAAAACATGTTGGGGTTGAAGATTAAGGGTTGGAAGAGGTATAAATCGAATTTTGGAAAATTTGGGTTTTGGAAATTTTTACCAGTCCGTGGCTTGCTGCAGAGGCCAAATTGATTCGCCCCTAGCGAATCGATTCGACAGGTTGCAGAAGCCACAGGTCTTTAGGGCCGAATCGATTTGCCCCTAGCGAATCGATTCGGTATTAAGCAGTTCGTCAGGTCCCTTTGGACCAAATCAATTCGGATGGGCCGAATCGATTCGCTGTTGGGGCCGAATCGGTTCGAAAATAGGACATTTTGAGGAATTTTCACTATAGTGATTTCTAACCCTTTTTGGTTGTGTTCATTAATTTGGGACATGATTATATGATGTAATAGATATGTTTTGGAGACTTATAAGGGGGGGTTTCTCACTTACCATGATTATGTAGACTTCTTTAAATAGTTCAAGGAAGGTACATGTTTTCATGTATGCATTGGAGTTGTGTGTGTTTATGGAGATAGTGGGAAACCTCATTGGGGTTGATAATCCTAATGATAGATCAAAAGTAAGTATAGATATGACGGGAGGTTAAGAACTCTTAGGGAGAGTTGCGAAGGTATGTTGGGAAATTATAGTCCGACATTCATGTTGAATCCTTATAGCGATAGGATTATATTAAGTTATATATGGGGCCCAACGAAAGGGAGTAGTCACATACTCTTAGTAATGATAAATTTAAGGAACAAATCAGAGAGAGTTAGAGTAGATAATTCATAAGAGTGATTGAACCATAGTCAAAGTCAAGAGCGATGGGATCGTATTACCAACTAGACTAGCGTGTGTAAATCTAGTCGGGTTAGTAGATGTCTATCAGTGTGTGATTTACAACAGGCATTTTTCGCTAAGTAATGGGATCATGTGATGAATGTAAGATTGAGCTTGAGGCTTATAAACTATTAGTTATGTATATACCAATAGTCAAAATTATTCCTAGATTCACCATTGTGCTCTCGGATATAGATGGGATGTATAGTGTTGGTTTTATGCACTAAATTATGGGTGATAACCCTAATGTTGGATATATACATGTATTTTTTGGAGACTATTCATCATAGGAAAAATGGATGAATATGCTTAATGTGAGGGATCATATTCACATATCGACGTAAATTAAATGAGTTTTTGGTGACGTCTTGTATATTGAGGATTATGTATACTTATAGCTGAGTTTATACATCTTATACATATGAATGAGAATTAGTTTGTATATATAGATATATGGATATGTGAATATATGTATATATATAATTGTGTGGATATGAATATATGGATATAGTTATGATATGAATATCTAAACCGTATGCGATGGTTTAATGTTTGATCATATGATGGGATCATATGGATGTGTATGTATTGTGCATGTGAACGATATATATACTTGTGTGGTTAAGCATACCCCGCTCATGCTATCATTGGGAAGTTTTCACGCAGAGGGTGAGCTTCCTAGCTTAAGGAGCAGGGTGTGGATATTCCCCAGGTCATAGTCGTCCATGGTGTTATTATGTGATATGCATTTATTTTGGGGTGGGACGTGGTGGGTATGTCTCATCTCATTGACCGGTTAGGAGCTATGATCGCTTCTCGGGACGTCGTGTGTGTGTGTTTGGCCCTGATGTTGGTGATATTGAGTCCGACCGTGGTCCCCAGGATGGTATGTGAGTAATGCCCTGGAAGACGATAGCATGGTGCAGTTTATCGGCGATATATATAGCCGGGTATATTATGTACGTGGCCCTTGTACATCATATGTAGTATGTACACTTGGCTATGGCAATGGATAATTGTATGTATATATATATATATATATATATATATATATATATATATGGTTAGAATAAATGCCTATATATATTATATTTATATATCCTATAGGTGAAAGGATATGTAGTTTTTATGGAGTACATCTTGGAGGATTATGATGTACTAGATGATTGGGGGTTGATGTATCACATTTAAGGAATATTTCAGTTACATCATCCCAAGGATATTATTTGAGATTTCAAGTTGTAATTATATGGTATTCTAAATATAGTAGAATTGTATGTATGGAATAACGGATCTCTAGGATCGAAATTGTCAAGGAGTAGTGTAACGGCGTGGTTCCTTATTTGGATTTCGCTTTGCGAGACACCCCGCGCACGAAACGTAGTGCAATGTTGAAATTGGAGAGAAGTTTTGTCAATAATAATTTTGTATGCATGTTATTTAGAAATTAAATTATATGATTCAACCCAACTGTATATGGGTATAGTATTAATAATTATAAGTAATTAAATTATAAACTGGAATCCATTAAGCCTGGTATGGTAAATATGTTTGTAAAATAATTAAGTGTGTTCAGAAAGTGTTGGATTCTTGGGTTACGATACGAAGGCAAATCTCGTGGGTATAGGTTAGGCCTATGGTAAGTTAGGTTTTCCTTATGGGTGGGGTAACTTAATTAAGATTTCAGGACGTGAATAGGTGCGCGGCTTTAGATGAGAGGTGAGTTGGGGCTTCACGAGAGTACGATTCCACTTTAATTATGAAATAAGTGCATTTATATTTATTATGCACGGTTAACACACTTGCTTAATATTTTCAAAACTCGGGCTCTGACCCATTTATATTTCTCTTTTGCTATATATATATATATATATATATATATATACAGGTGTCCCACCGCATGGATTCCGAATGACCTTCCATCCTCAGTCGTGGGAGCCGTAACAGGTGCGGACTGTTGTGGGATTTAGACTGTAGTCACTTCTATATCTTTGTACATCAAGGTAGGATTCATTTTGTATATCGGGTTTGTACCCAAGGGATATTTATAAATGTTTATATTTATTCCATTTAAGTTACTGTATTGGTTGTGACCTGACAGCTTATTCGGGTTTATCTCTTTCTGGCATATTCTTTTGTAGTTATTCCTTTCATTTATCATAACTCTAGTACGCATCTTTATTCTCTTTGTTAGTAGCTCATAGTGTTGGTTTATTGTCTGACGCATATTTTATATAATTCTAACATCTCGCTTATATGTTATCGGGTAGTTAGTCGTATATTATTTAGTACTGATAGTTGATGTTGAGACCGAGCCATCTGATACTCCTGATTTAAGGTAGTATAGGGTTGGCCACCCGTTATTAATTATAAGAGGGGTGTTACAGTAGCTATACCACCAGGACGCGCAGTCCAGACACACAGTCTAAAATCTTCACAAGGACTCCCTCCACAATAGCACACAACTGTCAGTTGTAGAGCTCTCCCCACAAAGAATGAACAAAAGCAAAATAAGTTCATGAACACCAAAATAATTCACCAAAGCATATGGGATTTTTTTGAATTGAAACAATAGGGGTGAAAACCCTAAAAGAAGAAGTCAAAAAGAATTATGCAGATTCGCGATTTTCTGTCTTTCAAAATGCTGGGACTTACTAATGAAAATGAAACCATTTAATGAGTATTTATAGAAAATCGACCCCCCTAGATCGTTCGAAAGAAAACCCATCTCCCTCGAATGAGATCACGCGTGTCGTTCAAACGACATCGCGCGACATATCTTGATTAGCAGCCACAAGAGAAAATGGGAGAAATACCGAAGAAGAAAAAAAGCGCAAAAATAAGGGGGAAACTAAGGAAGGAATCAAAGGGATCTTTTCTACAATTTTTAGGCAAGAATTTCTGGAAAATTAGGTTTAAATTCATTAATTTCTTGATGAACAATACATGCAGAGGATTGACTTTACGTAGAATTTGTCCCATAAATATAAGTACATTAAATCTGAAATTTGATGATAGAATCCATAGGATCTTTGCTATTAAATTCCAGATATTTGACCAATTAATGCAGAGGGCATTGCTATGAATTTTGGGACTGAAATTGTGATAGAAATTCCATGATAGATACCCATATTTTGAGTTTGTAAAATGCATCGGTGTGATAATTGATTAAATTAATTCGCAAATTTCCAATTTAACCTTTATTTATTTAGAGTCAATATTTAAACCAAATAAAGTCAGCCCCTAATCATGCAACTACATGTCAAATTAAACTAAGCAAGCATGAGACACAATAATTTCAAGAAAAATCCCTGAGGGGAAAAATATTTTATTAATAGAACTCTCACAAGTTTATGAGACCATTGACTTACATACCATCTTGATTTCGCCCATAATATTAACGCACATTGTCTTCGTCAAACCTCCAAAGCAACGGCTAGAAATAAATCAGCAATGGTTCGCACGCAGCTATACCACCAGGATGCGCAGTCCATACACGCAGTCTAAAATATTCACAAGGACTCCATACACAATAGCACGGAAATGTCGGTTGAAGAGCTCTCCCCACAAAGAATAAACAAAAGAAAACTATGTTCTTGAACACCAAAACAATTCAACAAAGAATATGGGATTTTTTTGAATTGAATAAAAGGGGTGAAAACCCTAAAAGAATAATTCAAAAAGAATTCTGCAGATTCGTAATTTTCTTTCTTTCAAAACGCTGGGACTTCTTAATGAAAACGAAACCATTTAATAAGTATCGCCTCGGTCATTCGAATGCAAACACATCTCGCTCGAATGAGATCGTGCGTGTCATTCAAACAACATCACGCGAGATCTCAATGTCGCTCGAACGAGATGGTGATCTCGCTTGAACGACCTGAGCGTCAAAATCGAGGAACGCTACAGGACTTAGAAAATTTCTCATTCGCAAATTTTGACGAAAAAGGTTCGCTCCAACACTTAGAAAATATTTTGAAAAAATATCCCAAAGCTCTAAGTGCAAAGTTAAGGTATTTAAAAAATAACCTTACCAAAGTAAACTTTACAGAGGCTTTTTGATGAAGATCCTTGATATATCCGGATCCGTCTTGACGTATATTGCTCTTGAACTTCTTCAACGGTTGTAATGGTATATGACATAATTAGTTGTGATGGACATTTATTAAAATATGTCCTTACGGAGTTGGGTAGGAATCAACTTTGAGAATGATTAAAGGTTAAAACTCTTGATAAACACTCTTTTCTTTTGGGGGTTTTGTATATCAGGTTGGGTTAGTTTTTGGATTCAAACACATAAGTTTTGGGTCTTAAATTTTGGGACTTTATTAATAAAAAAATTGGGTTCTTCTCTACTGATCTGGGTGAAGTTGTTCTCGACGGAAACTTGTTCTGGGTTAAGGTGGTTAAACCTGGGATGAAGGGATGTAGAAGAAGGGGCGTGAGATGCGTGTGAAGAAAAGGGGTTGTCCTTACAGTCGTTCGAACAACTTAAGGCTTCGTTTGAACGACAGCTAGGGTCGTTTGAACAACCTAAAGGTTCATTCGAGCGACGTGATGAACGTTGCTTGGGATTTATCCAACAGTTCATTACTTTTTATGTTTAGCTTGGGATTTACTTGTCATTCTAATTTCTTTCAGTTGCTTTTCTTGGGACAAAATTTGGAAGCTCATCCACCCTTTGCGGAATTTTCTTGGTATTTAAATTGTGGACTATGGGGAATTTAATTAATTAGCGAAATATTAATTGGATATAAATACCTAGGATTTTCAGAGAAGGGGATTAATAAATATTAATAGTAATAAGGGTATTGGGCTTAATTTTTGGTTGTGAGAATTATTATATATCCAAGCGAGTGAGTAGAACCGGGTTTGGGAAATAAGGAATTTATTAAAAAATTTGGTGTTCCGACATTAAATAGGGAAAATTACAATTAATAGGTTGGTTAAATAATTATTGTTTTATGGAATGAAATTAATAATTTATTAGATGGTAAATTATTACTAAATGGAAAGATGATGGGGACTTTCGTTGGATTTTATGGTAATTATGGAGTAATTACCTTTACATATTATATTGGATAATAATATGTACTATTATATATCTTTGTGTGTGGACATACCAGTTGATCGTCCTATCGGCTCGTGATTTTGCGCATCGGGCCACGTACCACACGTAGGTACAGGTGGGCTTGACAAGGTGTAGTCCATATAGTTACTACGTGGAGGCTCCACCCTTGAGGGGTAGGGTTGGCGTTGACCGTACTTGTACCACCATTGGGTTATGGGTCGTATACAGGTGTCCTGCGTAGGGACCACCCCCAACTTGTGTGTGTTTTGTGGTGTCCGCATATGATAAGGGATTCCATCAGACTTGTCGATAGAGAACGAATTATACACAAATGGTAGATACCCTTGTGTGTCATAGAAACGGAAGGACATATATTATTAATTTCCTCGATATTATGGAAAGAAATTTTGTGATGACACGATTTATTATTTTCTATGTATTGGGGTGCGAGTATATTACACTTAGATGAGGGGTGAGGTGTTATATGTATGTGCGTAATGAAGGGGAAATAGTTATTGTGCATCGACTGTACTATGGCATTCATAAATTAAATAAGTTAATTCTTTCACATCTTGGGCTGCGACCCAAATTATAAATATCTTGGGCTTCGACCCATCGGAGGACTGTTGTTGTACCAGCCTTGCGATCTCTCGATGCTTAGATGATTTCCAGATTCTTGACTCTATCCTAGTTGCTTTTCTGTGAGACTTCAGATGTTTTATTTAGAAAACTTTGTAAGGGAATAAGCCCAAGTTTTATTTATATATTTACATTATCCTGGAGTTATAATATTTACTTGTTTCTAAATCTATAATTCTAGTTAGTTTGGTCGAGTTTAAATTATTATCGGTGAGATAGTTATAAAGTTTTAAAGTATCGGCGTATTTATATTAAGTTTTATTGAGAATGGTATTTATTTGATCGAAAAGCCCCATCTTCAGCGTATCGTGTCTGGTCAACCTCTATGTGAGAAAATGGGTTTTGTTACAGTTTGTATCAGAGCATGGTTCTTGTGTGTTTAGGATCTATTTTTGAACTCTTTGTGTTCTGTGTTGCGTTCTCTGATGTAGAGCCCTATGATTAGGAATCACTGTATTCATTCCGAGTCATTATTAATCGTTCGATAAAGGAGTCAGTTTTGGAGAGAGAGCCATAGAGATGTTAGTGTGGGTCACTCGCTAGAATTTCGAGGAGTTCAAGAAATTTAGTGTCTAGTAATTTTATTAAAGGCATTTGGAGAATTTGGGAAAGTGGTAAGGTGGAATAATGCACCAGCAGGGATTAGTTCGTGTAAACTAGGACCCACAGTGAGATGGGCATCGGGTTACAGACGAATTTAATTGCAAAAATAAGGACTAGTGATTGTTCAGGGATAAGGATGTGTTTTCCCCCTACTTTGGAGTATATAGGATATGTTTTGTTGGATATGTGGACTTAGTGTTCATTCGGGCTTTGTATTTGGGATAGTGTTTTACATTGGTTCACCATGGGTGAGAAGGGGCAATCTTAGGTTGGTAAGTAGATGTATAGAAATGCCTACGGGGAGCCTTATGCTTATTTTAGGCACAATTGTTAAGCTATGGTGTAGTAAGATAATTATCCAGCGATGAAACCTTCCTATTTGTGTTAAGTGTATGCAAAGCGAAAGGAATTGATATTTTAAAAATATTTGTTTCTTTTGGGAGTATTAAGACTAGGGGTAGTCCCGTTTACATGACGAGGTGTAAAATCATATGTAATATTATTATAATGATGATGTCATTTGAATTGGACAATGATAGTCTTTATGGGAATGAGTAGGTTTGTGAAGCCATATATATTGATTTAAAAATATAAATAGACTTTGGTCCTGGACCAAGATATCTCAATGACCGATAGAACTCCGTTATAGTGTATTAGTAGGGTTCCTTGTTTGGATTTCGTATACGAGACGTCCCACGTATGAAATTAGCAAATGTCGAGAGTTAAGATATGTTGGATTCTAGGATATTTTTTGTTATTGTTCTAGGTACTGTCATATTGTTAATTTATGGGGCATTAATGTTTATTTTCACGGCAGAGAATACTAAAGGATTTGGGACACCTTTAGTTTAAATATGTTAAATGGGCGACTATAGGGCAAGTAGAGCCTTGTGAATTAATTGAGAAAATTATAGACATGGGTCCCCGATAGTCGGATCTCATGACCGATAATGCTATATAGTAGTGTGTCGAGAGGGTTCCTTGTTTGTATTTTACTTACGAGACATCCCACGCATGAAAGTAGCACACATCGGGAGCTGAGAGATGTTAGACCCTAGGAAATTTTGGGGTTATGATTATGAATATAATTAAATAGGTACATTTATTGGGATTTAGTGTATTCCTTTTTGCGATGTGAGACTTTTATTAGCAATGGGTAAAAGGTTAAAAATTTATATTATTACTGCACACATTCATGATTAATTTTTTTTCTTTCAATATTGGGCTGATGGATGATAATAACTTACTAAGTCGTACATTAGTGTATCGGGGGGGTCCCTTTTTTGGATTTTGCTTATGAGACATCCCACGCATGAAATTGGCAAACGTCAGGAGTTGAGGGAAGTAGGATACTGAGATCATTACTTTTTCTAGCTCATGTTTGTATGGTGGTATATTTGGTGTATGGTTATGCTTGGTATGAATGGTACCAATTAGATGTATATGTGTCATTCTTTTTTGTTAATGTTATGTGTGTGTACATATAATGTGTAATATATTAACACCCTAATAATGTTATGATAGGCATGCGTGAGACATTTTGTTTATCTCATGGGATATAAGTATGGACTAATTGGGTGTAAAACTTGAGTTAATAATGTGATTTGAAACATAATGTTCCCCGAGATTTTTGAGACAATAATTTATTTATTTTTGGGAGAAAAATATTATTTTAATCGGAGAATGATTAAATTGGCATTTGAGGTCAAAATTTGAAGATGTTAGAAAGTGATTCGAATGACGATTCTGAGGGTGCGGTTGATTCCGGAAGGGACGAGATAGTCAAAATGACTGTACTTGGGTCTTATTTGGGTTCCAAAACATTTTAAGTTCGTTTGGCTCAAATTAAAGTGACCGGGTCATTTAAAGTGTGTATTATCATTTAAAGTTGTGTATTTTGGAGATAGTCTTATTAAGCCTATGGGAGAAACAAATCTCCTTAGAGATAAAGAGAAAGAAAGATAGAAATAGAGAGAAGAAGAAAAGAGGAAGAGAAAGAAGAAAAATTTGGGATTTCTGGTCAATCTGTGATTTCAAGGACGAATCAAACTCTTCAAATTCGAGGCCAGTGATTAAACTTGCTAAATAATTCCTGTGCATCTTTTATTTCATGATTTGTGGATAAAATTATGGATTTTAAGTTTAAAATGTCAAAACCTATAATTTTGGGTAAATCTTGCATTTGAGGTGTATATATGGGTTTGAGGGTATAAAATAAGTTAGGTTAAGTTATATACTGACTTTTAATGTTATATATATGTTTGGTTTGAAAAGAAATTGTTAGAAGATGATTATATTGATTTTTGGGATTTTGGTTTTTGGTTTTTGGTTTTTGATGAAAATTAGCCATTTTTTAGCTTCTAATAGGCCGAATCGATTTGGGCCCTTACCGAATCGATTCGGAATGTTGCAGGTGCCCAGGTCTGATTCAGACCCCAGCCAAATCGATTCATCCTGAGACAGAATCTCAAGTCCTTAGACCGAATTGATTCGCAGTTGGGGTGAATCGATTTGCTTTGTGGGCCGAATCAATTCGGGATGGGCCGAATCGATTCGAAAACAGGGCATTTTTGGGGATGTTTTTATAGGGTGGATTTTATTCCATTTCGTTTGGGTTTATCGATTTGGGACCCTTATCTAAGTTAGGTGGAGTATGTTTTAAATATTTTTAGGGATTTTTACCTAAGAGAAAATATTTGGGTCGTATTGATTGATTTTGGGAGAGTACGAATTCAAGTTATAGTGTAGCCGAGTGGGAAATCCCATTATGATTGAGATTTCTATTTGGAGATAAAAATGTTTTCACACTTCAGGCTCTGACCCATTTATATTTTCTCTTTCTATGTATATATTATATTATTTTAGGTGTTCCTTCGCAAGGATTCCATTGTTTATATCCATCCAGTGTATTTGTGGAGCTATGGCAGTAGCGGACTGTTGCGGAATTTTGATGTAGTCATTTCCTATCTTTCGTGTATCTAGATCAGGATTCAGTTTGTGTATCGGGTTTATATCCAAGTGTTGTAGTGTAGAACTTTTATATTTTCTCTCTCAGATTATTGTATTGTCTGTGACCCGACATCATATTCGGGTATTTTATTTTGTACATTGTGTTGTACTCCTTTATTAGTCTATTTTATATCATTTAAATATGAGTGTGTCTCTTATCATATTTAGAGGTCATGTTGTTGGTTAGTTGTTTCATGGTTTGTTATAGGAATGTAGATAAATGTTTTAAAATAATTTTTGACACCCTCTTTTTGTAGTAATGGGTTGTGAGCCGTTTTTATTTTAGAATCGTTCGTAGATGCTGAGAATAATCCACTTAAAATTCCTGATTATTTTAGTATAGGGATGGCCACCCGTTATTATTCTAATCGAGCTGTCACAGGCGGTATCAGAGCATCAGTTTCTACTGTCTTTAGGATCTGTGTGGGTTTACTGCGATCTTCCGTAAGCATTCTTGAAGTAGAGCCCTATTATTAGGATTGTTGTGTCCACACGTCCAGATTTTTTTCTGTGATTAGAAAATAATTAAATGGAGTTCTGATATAATTATTCTTGTTTCAGATGTTACCAAAGAGAAGTCATTTAGGCAGGGCGAATAAAGGGGCTGAGAGTGTGGAACCCCAAATGCCTCAAAGGACTATGACTACAGATGAAGTTGCCAGTATTGGTGCACAAGCAGTAACTGATGCCATTTCTGTGATGGCGAATCAACCTGCAATATAAGCATCCCAAACTCATCTAGGATTGTCTTTGTGGGAAAGAGTACGGGATGATTTTAGGAAGGGACATCCTCCAGAGTTTTCAGGGGGATTTGATGAGATGGCTGCAAGTCGATGGAAGAATAGTATACAGAGGCATCTTCGTTTGGTTGAATGTAGTGAGGTGCAGAAACAATTTCTCCCCACCTCTAAGATAACGGCAATAGCTCTCCATTGGTGGGAGTCTGTCACCACATAAGAACAGAGAGATACATTGCCCATAGAAGATTTTTGGGAACTCTTTGACCGAAGGTATTTTCCTTCCGCGATTCAGAAGGAAATGAGGAGGAAATTGATGGATGTATTTCAAGTTAATAGAACGGTGGCCGAGTATGAAGAGGAATTTACTCGATTGGCAAATTTAGTCCCCGAGGAGGTGAATACAGTATAGAAACGAGTATTGAAGTTCATGCGACGCTTAAATTGGAAAATTCGGCAGTGTTTATTAGGGAACCCAGCGTTATTTACTTTCGCCGAGGTACTGAATGCGGCACTGTTACAGTGTAATGAATATCGTCTTCATTCGCAAGGGGGTAAGAACTTTAGAGACTCGGGTTCATCAAGTAGGTCCAGTGAAGAGAATACCAGTAATGCCAGTGGGTATAAGTCGGACTATAAAAGATCGCAGCAACGTTTTGTTCCTCAAAATGGGCAGAGAGGATTTATGCGTAGATATTTCTTTTTTAAAGAAATAGGTCATGGAAAGAGAGATTGTCCTAAAAGAGGTAGAGTACCACGTTGTGAGGAATTTTTGGAAGTGAAACCCTTATAACAGATTCGTGGTCATTTTAGGGCAGGGGACTTTGTGTGGGAACCCATTGATGAGGAGATGAAATCGGACTAGAGAGGTATAATGTAAGTTATTTTCCTTTGTGAATAGGATTATACTATATGAGGTTTTGGGAATATCATATGTAAGTTTGATATGAGATGGTAGTGCTATAACCCTATTATCTATGGAATGACCCGGAAGGGAATTTTGAGCAAGTGAGGCTCTTATGTTATTATCGTTTGAGAGAATAGATTATTTTGTAATGGGCTAATAGAAATCTATAACTTTGTTGTGAATGTAAGAATTATTGAAATGTGTTGAGTAGTAATGATAAAGCTTCTTATTTTTATAGTCATGGCAGACTTATATATTTGTTATATACAAGCTATGGAAGAGCCTAGTGTATGGCAACTTATTATTATGATGTGAGAGATTGTTACTGAAATGATTCAAAATTTAGTGAATTATTGTTGAGCAGGAGATTTAGCTCATAATTATGTTAATTTTGAGAACTGTATATTATTATGAGTATGATAATTATTAAAACCTTGTGTCGTGGGCATAAGGTATTTTATTTAAATATCGAAAGACAAACTGTTTTCAAAATACCAAAAATGATTTACACAAAAATATTTTTATACTCTAGTCCTGATCTAACAAACTCTCAAACCCGACGTCGCTACATAGTAGTGTATTGGGGGGTTACTTGTTTGGATTTTGCTTACGATACCTCCCTCGTATGAAACTAGCGAATGTCCAGAATTGAGAGGATTTAAATCTTTGGACGTTTCAAAATTGTTATATTATTAGTATGTTAGTATAATTTAGTATATTTCGTGTTATTGTACTATTGAGGCGAGTGATGCCTAATTATGTTTATACGAGTAGATCTCGAATAAAGGGTGTATGGATGACCTAGTTGTTAAAATTGTTTTTATAAAATTTAAAATGATTCATCGTGAGAAGTGGGAGGAATAGGTGTAGTGATTGTGAGAGTAGGTGTCATAGGAGCTAGTTGAGATTTGGAGTACTAGGCTTTAGCTTAATTTCGAGGGTGAAATTCTTGTAAGTGGGGAAGTCTATAATACCCCGAGATTTTTGAGATAATAATTTATTTATTTTGGGGAGGAAAATATTATTTTAATCGGAGAATGATTAAATTGGCATTTGAGGTCAAAATTTGAAGATGTTAGAAAGTGATTCGAATGATGATTCTGAGGGTGCGATTGATTCTGAAAGGGTTGAAATAGTCAAAATGACTGTACTTGGGTCTTATTTGGGTTTCGAAATATTTTAAGTTCGTTTGGATCGAATTAAAGTGACCGAGTCATTTAAAGTGTGTATTATCATTTAAAGCTGTGTATTTTGGATATAAGGCTTATTAAGCCTACGGGAGAAACAAATCTCCTTAGAGATAAAGAGAAATAAAGTGAGAAATAGAGAGAAGAAGAAAAGAGGAAAAGAAAGAAAAAAAATTAGGATTTCTGGTCAATCTGTGATTTCGAGGACGAATCAGACTCTACAAATTTGAGGCAAGTGATTAAACTTGCTAAATAATTGTTATGCATCTTTTATTTCATAATCGATTCGGACCCCAGCCGAATTGATTCTTCCTTATACATAATCTCAGGTCCTTGGACCGAATCGATTCGCAGTTGGGGCGAATCGGTTCGCTTTGTGGGCCGAATCGATTAGGGATGGGCCTAATTGATTCGAAAATAGGGATGTTTTTCTGGGTGAATTTCATTCCGTTTCGTTTGGGTTTATCGATTGGGGACCCTTATCTAAGTTATGTGGAGTTTGTTTTGAAGATTTTTAGTGAGTTTTTCCTAAGAGAAAATATTGGGGTCGTATTGATTGATTTTGAGAGAGTGCGAATTCAAGTTATAGTGTAGCCGAGTGGGAAATCCCATTATGATTAAGATTTCTATTTGGAGATAATTATGGATTTATAAGAGAGAGTTCGGATGCGCTTAGTGATAATGGATTGTAGAATATAATCCCAAATGGGATAACTTTAAAGGTTCATATGATAAATTGAACCGTATTATGGATTGAGAATAATAAATGCTGATCAATGTGCATATGGATATAGAGAATATCCTCAACGTCAATAGAATTGAGAGATGATTCGTACAAATTGAAGTGATGTGTGAATTTCAAGTGAGGAATACTAGAGTGTATACAAAGTGGGGAAGTTATGTGAGTTATTGACGAATAGTATATCGAGAGTAAAATGTCTTAATAAATGATATTATTTCAGTTACGCCTTAGAGCGTAATAAGAGTATGTCTATAGTGTGACATATATATACCTTGTGTGATGGTATACATTTATATGATGTGATGATGTATGTATATCATGTGTGAATGATATATATATATATATACTAGCGTATGCCCGTGCCTTAAGGCTTGACAAAATTTTCCGAACTGCGTAATCGCGAAACGGCGATAATTTTTCAAAGTACGTAATAGCGAAACGCCAAAATTTCGAAGTGATTTTAAAACAATGGGCATCATATCCTTTAGTTATAGGAATATTCACCATGCTTAACAGACAACAAATAGTCCAATAAAATTCAAATAGTCTAAATTCATCAAATAAATTCACATATAATACAAAATATATAATATTCATCCATCGAATTCACATTGTGTCTAAAAAAACAAAGTGTCAAATTTTTAAAAAAATTGGGCATAATCACCTTTGTTTATGGAACTATTCACCCTGCTTAACAAATAAAAAATAGTCCAATATCCATATTGTCTAAATTCATCAAACAAATTCACATATAAAATGAAATATACAATATTCATCAATCAAATTCATTGTGTCTCAAATAAACAAAGTGTCAATTTTAAAAAAAAAAATCGACATAGTGTCCTTTGTTTAAGGGGTAACAACAAATCCAACAAATTAAAAAAAAAAATCCAAATTCGGTAGATTTAGGCAGCGGGCTACAGCGATGGAAGTTTAAGGCAGATTTAGGCAGCATGCTACAGCGACGATGGAAGATTAAGTCCATGTTTGATTGGTCTTGAATTAAAACCTGAAACGAAAAGAAAAAAAATTAGTTTGTTCCCAAAAACATTTTACATTACAAATTCAACTTTCGAGTTCCCAAAAACATTGTACGTTAACCTAACTACCATAGTTGGTACACAATCCTCACATGTGGCATGGAGTTTATAAATCTCATCCTCACGTGTGTGAGTGGGGAAGGGGGGAAGGGACGGGGCAGAGGGTGCGTGTGTTCAAATATGCATATTGCAGCGTGTGTGCGTGTGCGCGTGTGTGAGTGGGAAAGGCGGAGGGGGGAGGGGGCGTGCATGGGGCGTGTGTGTGTGTGCATGTGCGCGTGTGTGAGTGGGAAAGGGGGGAGGGGGCGGGCAGGGGGCGCGTGTGTGTGCATCTGCGTGTATGCAATGCATATATGCAATTTGCATATATGTAGTGCATATATTGCATATTGCAGCGTGTGTGCGTGCATGTGTGTGTGTGTGTGTTTATGTGCGCATGTGTGCGTGTGAGTGGGGAAGGGGGGAGGGGGGAGGGGAGGGGCAGGGGGCGTATGTGTGTGTGTGTGTGTGCGCGTATGTGTGCGTGAGTGGGGAAGGGAGAGGGGACGGGGTAGGGGCGCGTGTGCGTGTACATGTATGCATATATGCAACTTGCATATATGCATATGCATATTGCAGCGTGTGTTCGTGCGTGTGGGCGTGTGGGCGTGTGTGAGTGGGGACGTGTAAATTACTTCACATAAAAAAAAATTCATCAAAAGAAAATTACTTTTGAACTATTACTGGATGAATGAAAGTACAACTTTAAGTCGATTTGGCTTTATAATGTATAACTCCGAACACATTAATAAATCATATATAAATTGAGTATTAAAACGAAAGGGAAAATCTGAAACTTGAAAACGAGGTGGTTAAGTCATATAGATCTTCCATAACACTGACGGTGGATTTGTGGTCCTTTTGGACCACCGGACGCACTGCATCTATCATTTATTTTAAAGTATTCTCCATAAAAAAGGTAGAATTTCATTCACAGGGTCACCAATGGAACTCAACACCGACACTAATACAGGAACTGGGACTCTTCTTTGTGACCTACTCGAACATCTTGAAACCCCAGGTAGCGAGTCGTTCTGTAAAACCAAAAATTGTTAATTACTTATTATATATGATCTTGCTCGTAGATTACTTCCTATAACATGAACAAATGAATAGTACCATGAGACAATAGGAGACTTTTCAAATACATGAGACAATATGCACTTGGAAAGAAGAGGGAGAAGACCATTTTATCTCGAGCCTTGGTTGATTAAAGAAGAGGGGCGTGAAGAAAACTTAAAATGTTTGTGTGTGTGTTTCGGTTCGCGTGTGTGCGTGTGTGAGTGGGGAAGGGGGTAGGGAACGGGCAGGGGGCGTATGTGTGTGTGTGTGTGTGTGTGTGTGTTTATGTTTGTGTGCGCGTGTGTGCGTGTGAGTGGGGAAGGGGTGAGGGGACGGGGTAGGTATGAATATATGCAATATGCATATATGCAGTGCATATATGCATATGTGTGTGTGCGAGTGTGCGGGCATGTGTTTCTGTGCCCGTGTGTGAGTGGGAAAAAGGGGAGGGGACGGGAAGGGTGAGCATGTGTGTGTGTGTGTGTTTGTGTGCGCATGTGTGCGTGTGTGAGTAGGGAAGGGGGAGGGGATGGGAAAGGTATTCATATATTCAATATTCATATATGCAGTGCATATATATATTCAGTGCATATATGCAATCTGCATATATGCATATGCATATATGTAGTGCGAGTGTGTGCGTGCGTGCGTGAGTGTGTTTGTGTGCACGTGTGTGAGTGGGAAAGGGGGGGGGGGGGCGGGCAGGGGGCGCATGTGTTGGGTTTGTGTGTGTGTGTGTGAGTGGGGAAGGAGGGAGGGGACGGGCAAGGGACGCATGTGTGTGTGCGTGCGTGCGTGTGTTTGTGTGAGCATGTGTGAGTGGGAAAGGGGGGAGGGGACGGGCAGGGGTCCCGTGTGTGTGTGTTTATGTGTGTGTTTGTGTGTGTGAGTGTGAGTGGGGAAGGGGGGAGAGAACGAGAAAGGTGAACATGTGTGCATGTGTGTGTGTTTGTGGGGAGTGTTTGTGTGCATATATGAATATATGCAGTGCGAGTGTGTGCATATATGATAAACTTGTAATATCAGCACACTACCGGTACAATCATATATATAAAACAATAATTAAGATCATATCATACTCGTATAACACAGCTCTAAAACGAGTAATTTCGATAAAGCATAAACCGCTATTAATATACCCATTCATCCTCCGCGGATGACAATAAAAGTAACCCCCACACTATCAAGGAAAATGTTCTTATATATAATAAAAAATACTTCTATACTCACTAAACTCGACTCTCAAGTGAAAATACAATTGTAACAAATGTAGTAACTCATTCATGCCACAAATAACATGCATACCCATCTGAGGATATAACTCATACTTCTATCCTAATAATCATCCCGGCTGCTCAAATGGTTCCTGGAATTACCACACATGTCTGTCCCAAACCGGATATTTCCATAATTGTTGCCCTTGACAGGCACAATACCTTGATCCCTACTCTTGTAACGGGAAAAATTTATAATGTACGGGTTTTCACTCCCACAAGGTACCTCTACACATATTCCACTTATCTTTTGTCTCAGAAATCATGTTAAGGTGGTCCATCTCTCGGACGTTGGTAGTCTCGACTCAGACGACTATCTCCGTTGTTCCCTTAGTTTTGACGGCCCTAAGGAACACGCTACTAATTTCTACATCTCTCACTGAAATCACCCTTGCCCGGTAGTAATTCAGCTATTCGAATCATTTTAACTGGTCCTCCGTTGGGTCTTCCCATTGTGGTGCTTCACCAACACCGTTTCCCCAACTCTTACTTTATATAAAGCCTTCGATTCTTGTATCTCCCCACCCGGGGATGTTTACCTCCAAATTAACACTATGCGACAATACCATTTGCTTTAACCATCCAAGTAGAATTCTGCCAGAAGGACTTGCAATTCTTCTATATAAATTCTCCCTTTAATATCCCCTTCTCCGTTTCACCTACTTCACCCGGTGTAGGGTTCCCTAAATAATTGTATTTCTTCTCACAAATTGACCTCTGTCCGGACCTCTCGTGTGAGTTCAGAACGACATTCGGTTTTCATCCTAAACATCTGATCAAGGAACTTATGATCAAACCATTCGTGTACGCCTTCTCTCAACGTCACATTCCACTTATAAGTGTGGTGATTGTTTCTCACCATTGAAACTCCTCTCTCACGAGACAAGAAAAAATTTTCCTCAAATTTTCACTCTCGATTGGCCATACATCGACACAAGTCCAAGCCTTTGGGTGTATTATGTTTGTTTGTCTAGCACACGCCATCTCCGCCTTTCAAGTATTTCCACCGCTGGTTTTCTCGATGTCCCACCCAACTCTTTCTCTCTCAATCCAACCTTGTTGGGTGAGTCTCAATTGACCCTACCTTCAACTATTGTTGTTCTCGGAAGTCAAAAGTCGCGCCTTGGCCGTCTGGACCGTCCAGGACTTCCATACCCTGATATGGGTGACCTCGACTACGGTCTTCCCTTAATTAATTTATTAATCTTAACTGATCCTTGCCTCCTGCTGTTCGTCCAACTGTCTTGACCTGACGTACTACATCGTTTGGCACACGATCACACCTGATTGCAAATAAGATTCACTATCATATATATCGAAGCAGGAGAACGAAATCTCACCAAAGATATCAACAATCCTAAGCATAGGGCTCTACATCAAAGAGAACTACGCTGGAAGCATAATAAGCCGTACAGATCCTAAAGGACACTAGAAACTGATGCTCTGATACCACCTGTGACACCCCGACTAAATAAATACCGGGTAGCTACTCCTTTATTAAATTAATACAAAATGTCAAGTTGGTCCAGTTAACAGCATCACTGTCGAAAACATTTTAATCATTACTAACCACCTAGTATTTAAAAAGTAAGATGTCAAATTTTAAATTAAGTCTGATTAACATACAATAAAAGAATTCTGAAAGAATATCATAACCATACACCATAAAGTCTCAATAAGGTAACCAACAAATAATAGTAAGTCCGGAGGAAAAATCCTCACAACCATCCCACAACTGAAATAAATAAAACAGTGTATCCTGAATTAATTACATGCCAAAGATCTGAATAACTGAAATAAGAAATGTCTCTAATAGAAATGGGCGACATGCCCTACAAATGATGAGACTGAATATGGAGTCAAGACAAAAGAAGCGTCTACTAGCAAGGCCCTGTAACTTCCACAACAGCTACAGCTCGTCACCTGAATGGAAATCCTATGCAAGGTGTCCTTGTGGCTGGGCACCTAAAAGGTTTTTACAAAAATAGATTTGAAAGCAAACGGGTCAGATCCCGAAAGTGGAGAGTATTTTAAAAATAGAAAGTGTTTGAATAAAATTAAAACAATGAATGCAAAATACATGTTAGGACATTCTCTCACATGAAATACTCACCTCTCGACTACTTGTGCACTCCTAACGTACAGTACCCATCTAAGTGGTATTTATATCTAACTAAACCGACATAAGTTCTAACCCAACTACTCGATTCATAACATGAATTCCTAATATTATCACTTGAATAGATAGCTTTACTTAAACTTGGATTCTCAGTTATTAGCATTACCATTTACTGGAGGTTATCCCCTTATCTATCTTCTCAAGGAGTTACTATAAATTATTCTCATAATATAACATGACAAGTCTGTTCATTTAACCGTATATCATTCACATCATAAATATACAATACAAGCACCCCGAGACTAAGCTGCGGTGCACACATACTCTGCTATCCGTCCCGGTACATCACGTATATAAGGATCACGCATTCCGAATATCTCAAGAATCGTTCTCAGATAACAACAATCACAAACAATGGAGGCGAACACAGTCACATCACATGGGTCACGCACATACCTACGCTCCCACGATCAGCAGTCTTATTAACTTCCCAATAAGTCCTTCTCTGACCTATGTCCTCGAGGTACCAATCTATATCCCCCCGTAGGCACACAAAGATTAGATGGCCCTAAGCGATCGTAAACCTCCCGTGATAGCAAGTATGGTAGGTATGTCATACACATAAAATCATATACATATACTAAGCATGCACACATCTTAGTAATTACCATAATTTATTAGTGGTATACTTCTCGTTCTCATACCAACTTATAATTTTACACCTTTCATATGTTCGGTTCGTATGTATTTAAGTCATCAATTATTCTCACAACGTGAATAGTCACTCGCGTCCTAATCCACAAATATTATTTGGGTCCAATCACACTTCTATATTTTACTCCGCAATATATCCCAAATATCCGTTAATACAAATATTTAAGCTGTCACTTGTTATCACATCGTAATAGTCACTCACGTCCTAATCCACAATTATCATTTGATTCAAATCACACTTCTATGTTTTAATACTAAATATATCCCAAATATACCAAATATATCAAATAGTTAACAAGGGAAGGTTATCTCTACAATTAAATATGGTTACGGGACACTAGAAATCAAATCAGGCCAAAAAGGCCAATCTCTCAACTCGTTAGAAGTCTCGTTCGAACGAGGTCGTTCGAACGAGAGTTCGTTCGAACGAAAGGGGCATCTAACGAACATCCAACTCGTTAGAAGGCAAATTGTTACCTCGTTAGAAGCTCGTTCGAACGAGCTTGTTCGAATGACCTGGGCATGTCTTCTAACGAGATGCCTGTTTCGAGCCCAGAATTTCCTATCTCATTTTTCTCAATTTTCTTCACCTCTAATCTCATTTAAAAATCGTCCCAACAGTATTTTTAAGGTTTCTAATCATCACTAAACATTCGTGGGTCATAACTTAACATTTTTGTGGAGTCAAATCTCCCTAAACAACACCTAATTATCAAATCTCCCAATTTCCCCCAAAATCTTATGAATATGAACCCTAGAAGTTTCAAGTCAACAATTTTCCTTAATAAATCCGTTTTTGTATCATCAAAGTCGTATTTCTATTAGTATAATCACCAAATAACAATTCTACATCCAACCCCTATATCGCAACCTGAATTTACAACTCCAATTTCATGGGTTTTTATAAATCTCCCAATATAATGCAATTATATAAATTTCTAAGCATGGAAGAAACATTCGCTTGAAATTAACGTAATTAAACCACTTGCCTTAGATGTTCTGATTTTATGTTGAAGAATTAAATGTTGATTCTCCTCCCTCTCTCTACAAATTTCCTCCAAAGATGGTGACGGTGGCTAGGGTTTCCTCTTTGGAACTTCTTCTAACTTCTCCTATAACTCCCGTAGCCCTCTAATTAGTTAAGTGCTCGTAATGGCTTAGTGGGTTACTTAAAAACCTATTTTTAATTCCCAAAATTCATTGGTTATAAATCCCAAAATTTCAAAATGACCAAAATACCCTTTTTAGTCGCCGGTATGGCCCAAAAATGCCCCGGGACCCAAACTAAACCCCCGGCTAGTGTTTTCTGACTATTTCGACCCTTCCGGACTCGTTGGAGCACTCAAAATGACCATACGGTTGATAAAAATAAAATTCACTTTTTAATTTAAAATAATTACATTCTTGACGCGACTGTCACACGCGTCTTAACAAAATTTCCAAATTGCCGTATTTCTATCTCGTCACAATTTCAATATTTTCAATATTCATATCACATCATATGTATACACATTATAATCAAATACCAACTCACATCTCATTAGTATTTTATCCGGATTAATTCTCAATTAATTCCCATTTAATTTAATTAATCCCATAAATAAATATCCATAAAATTACGGGGTATTAGAGGGGAGGGGGGTTTAGATGGGGTGGGAGGGGCAGGGAATGGGGAGGGTACGGGTGAGTGGGGAAGGGGGAGGGAGGTTTGGAGTGGGCGGGAGGGGCAAGGAAGGGGGGTTTACCGGGTGTTTGCATGTGTGTGAGTTAGGGAGAGAAAGATAGAGAATCATCTGAGAGAGTGAGTGAGAGTGAGAGTGAGAGAGAGAGAGAACCGTGTGAGTTGGAAAGGGGGGGGGGGGGGGGGTTGTTAAAATTCAAATTTTGAATTAAAGTGGTAAGAATTGATCTCAACCCTTAATTTTGAAAAAAATGTGTATTAATGTGGCATTCATCCTCACCCTTAAAAATATACACATTTTCAAAAACCAAGTTCCCATATTATATATATATATATATATATATATATATATATATATTATTACGCGATGTGGGTGAAGCCCCTAGCTTGAGGAGCAGGGCGCGTATAGTCCCCAGGTCGTAGCGTCCATTATTATTGTGTGATTATTTTCTTATTAGGGGTGAAACGTGGTGGGTATGTTTTGTCTCATTTCCGGTGATGAACTATGAACGCTTCCTGTACGTTGTGTTATGGTTTTTTCCAAGGCGGTGTGAGATTCCGACCGTTGGTACCCAGGATGATATGTGAGCGATTCCATGGTAGAAGATAGCATTCAGAACCTGCATCCTTGAGTTATAGCTCGCCGGGATGGTGGTTATTATACTTGGGTGAGTAGTATGTTAATTGTATATGATTACGAGATATCATATATTTGTCTCTAAAGTAAAGAGATATAAGAATATTGATTGAATCTCATTCTGGGAGATTAAATCCAGAATAAATTGTGATGAATATATTGAAGTGAGAATGAAGAGTATAAAATTATATGAGTATATATTACTTTGGGTATCGAGGGCATAATGGACCTCAACGACCAACATTGCCAAGGAGTAATGTATCAGGGGGTTCCTCGCTTGGATTTAGCTTGTGAGACGTCCCACGCATGAAACGCAGTGAAATGTTGGGAGTGAGGAGAAGTTAGTCCTTAGTGCTCATATTTACATATTAGTATATATCTCAACGATCGACAGTGTCAAGGAGTAGTGTATCATGGGGTTCCTTGTTTGGATTTTGCCTTTCGAGATACGTCACACACAAAATGCCGTGCACTGTTGAGAATTGAGAATAATATATTAATTACTAATAAATAATTTGGGGTTATATGTATCATGCATTGAGTACATAATGAATCTTGATAATCAATACTGCCAGGGAGAAGTGTATCGGGGGGTTCCTTTTTTGGATTTCGCTTGCGAGACGTCCCATACTCGTAACGCGGTGTAGTATTGGGAATTGGGAGAAGTTTAGTCCTTAGCACTTAGATGCTAATAACATATATATATATATATATATATATATATATATATATATATATATATATATATATATATATATATATTTATTTATGTCAATAACTACAATATGAGAAATTCTAGTAAAAAAGAATGTTTATGTATATTTTTATTTGTTATGTAAGATAATGAATATTTGAGTTTGGAATTAGTAGAAGTTGAGAGATATGATTTAGGGAGGATTCTATTTGAGTAAAAATATTGGGAGTAAGTTAGATTACTTTGTCCCTAGATATATTAGGGAAATTATTTGGAGATCATGTGCATACGGTTAGTTGCGCGCTTTAGTTGAGAGGTGAGTTAAATTGTATGGAGAATGCGACTACACCTTAATCATGTTATAATGCATTTATAATTATTATGCATTTTAATGCACTTGCTAAAAATATTTTCAAACCTCGAGCTCTAACCCGTTTATATATTCTCTTGCCATGTATATATCGTATTATTTTAGGTGTTCCTCCGTAAGGACGCCATTATTTATATCCATCCAGTGTATTTGTGGAGGTGTGGCAGTATCGGATGTGACAACCCGCTTATTAAAATAAGAGGTGGCCAAACTGATACTCCAATAATTATAGGAATCATAGATGGTCCATTCTTAGCATCACTGTCGTATAATTAAGTATACGAGATAACCACCAATTATTTTAGAAAACTGGGTGTCAAAATTTGTTTTTGTAAAGTAAAATGTTTAAACAATTCCAATTATAAAGAAGGTGGATATCAAAACAATCGAGTAACGGTTTAACAAGCATACACAACATAATAACCGAATAAGTTGTTGGTTAATAGACCAATACAAGCAGGTTACATCGAGTATTAAAATTAAATATCACATTATATTAAATAGGTAAAAACTTGGGTAACACCCCTGAATATATAAACTGATCTTAGCTAGAGTACAAAAGATAGAAGTGTCTATAAAGAATATCCTAGAACATTCGCAATATGTTATAGCTCCAGAACAACAGAGATGGAAAGGTCAATACGGGCGTCCTTGCGGAGGAGCACCTGGAAGAATATAGAATTCATGAAAAATAAAGAGATATAAACGGGTCAGGTCCCGGTTTGATATGATCACCATGTGAATAAAATGCATGACAGTTAAGAATATTTTATCATCATCATAAACTTATCTCTCTCACACAAATAATGATAAAAATTATCACCTCTCAATCTAAACGCACAACCTAGCACAATATTAATGACAATAATCAATATTCATTTCGCATGAGAAAATATCTAACTTTCAGTTAATGAGATTTCATTTTAGTTTTACACAACTTAAATGCACAGTTCCTTTTCTATTTAGAAAACATATTTAAAGAAATTTATTTCACGAAATGCTTCACCAATTCAGTTTTACACCATTTAACTTCACAGTTCCCTTTTCTCTCTAGGAAATATATTCAAAGCAGTTTATCTCACAAAAAGCTTCACCATCAATAAAATTCCACTTTAATAAGAATAGTTATAATCACATCATATAACGATTCTAAGACCATCCTTCTGGGTATCCCCACTAAATGCACCCCTAAATAGCTATCATCTTCATGTGCCTATCACCAAGACAACTTGGGCATCCTACATCGCGTGACGTTGGGAAGTGGCCATATACCTTCGATAGTGAGTCATAACCACACCTGGAATTACCTCACTTCGAATAATAATCACACAATATATAATAACAAGTCGTATGGCCGAGGATTATATTCACCCTGCATTCAGTAGGCAGGGGACTTCACCTCATGCGTGTAACTTCCCATATGATAGCATTAGAGAGGTGTGTATATGAAAATTATCATTTACATGTTATGACCATTTAAAACATTCACTTTTTACATTGTCAAAAATCATTTATGCTTAGCAATTATGTGCCAATTTAAAATATACATTTCCTACTCACGAAGTCATGTTTTATTAATGATGTTGGCGACGAAGTACAATTATCCTCACACTAGTCTCCAAGAGTTTAAAGTAATGCCATAGGCCACCATTGGTAATTTTCCTCAATACTAGTCTCCCAAAAGTCCCAAACCATATCATCCAACTCTCCCTTAGTCCGAAGTTTGCACACTAGATGAAACGAAGCTAACTCCAATTGAATAACTCCCGAATTAAGGCCACTTTACTCCCATACTAATCTAGGGTATTAATATCCCTAATATAAACCCCTAATACTTTTTATTACTTCTCAAGAGAAGGTTCCTAAGCCCTGAACCTAAAAGAAAATGACTAAAAACTAAGATGGAAAAATCCTATAAAACAACTGGGTTTTCGAATCGATTCGCCTAAGGCCGAATCGATTCGCCCCTGGTAACGAATCGATTCGCCCGAAAATGAATCGATTCGGCTAAGAAAACCAACCTCCTTCCTCAGCCCGAATCGATTCGGCCTTAACCCAAATTTATTCGGCTCCTCAGACTTGTAGCCTCCCTTATAGGCGAATCAATTCGCTTGGGAGACGAATCGATTCGGCCTGGCAGAAATGCCCAATTTGGGCTACGGGTTATGAACCATAAATTTCCCCCAATTTCAATTTTTTGATCCAATATCAACATCATCAACTAAAAACTTACCCAATTCATTCCTTCACAATAACTAACTAATATTACCACTCAAATCAAATTTAAATCCAAGATTAAGGGTTTAAACACTAAAATCATCAAAAACCGATTAATGGTTAAAACTCCAAAAACGTAACTATATATGCAAATTATCCACATTAAATCATACACTAGAAAGTTAAAAACTTGCCTCAAGTTTTTAGTCTCGGATTCTCTTCCCATAGCAATGATTTCCAGCTCAATCTCTCCTATTCTCTCTCTCTCTCTCTCTCTCTCTCTCTCTCTCTATTTTCTCCAAAGATCTCTCTCTCTCTCTCTCTCTCTCTATCTCTATCTATCTATCTCTATCTCTCTAAGTTTAGAAACATATAATTGGGAAGTAAGAAGGTTGGAAGAATTAAACGTCTATTCACACTAAATTCAGCCTTTAAATGTTACTACACCATTAAAATGACTCGTAACTACATAATTAAACCATAACCTGTCAAAAGTGCCCGAAACTCAAGAAGACAATATGGCACTTATTTTGACTATCTCAACTATTTCTGGACTAACCGCACCCTCAAAATTGGCACCCAAAATATCGTACAATATTTTATGTTCCAAGTTAATTTTAATTCATTAAGAATGATCCGATTGAAATATATCCCATAACCGTCGCTTAAAGCACAACGACGCAATAAAACACAATATAATGCTATTTAAATTCACATAAGAGTAAATATGCAAAACTTGTTAAATATTATCTCTAAAATCGCTTAAAATAATATTCACTTCAACCTTCTTTATTCTATAAAATTAACCCACCAGGCAATTTAATATAAAATAATCACTCAAAAGTAAGGGGTATTACATACTCCCCTCATCACCCCCCCCCCCCCCTTACAAGGGAATTTTTCCCTCAAAATTCAGGCATAACTCATAAAAAGACTAGGGGGTACATTTCTCAAATATGATTCTCTCATTCCCAAGTAAATTCCTTAGCATGGTGGTGTCCCCACGGGACCTGGACCAAGGGTCCCACATTCGACCTTAGTCTATACTTTAGATGATCTAGAATAATAATTGGTTGCTTATCATATAAACTATCGGGCCTACCATTAACAACGGGAAAAATCTACCTAACGCGATGCAAGTTTGTCTTTTATTCCTAATCGCGTTATACCCTTCATAAAAAAAATGCCTGCATTAAATTTGATTATGTACTTCAAATTGTTATAAGATTTATATTCACTTCGGCATAGCCCTTCCAATAATCTTGGGCAATTCGTATGCGGTTCGAACAAACTCAGTCTTTAAAAATATGTCTTGGACCATTTTAGGTCCGAGAAGCTTATTGTCTCCTACCTTCAACCAATAAGCAGGTGATCTACACCGCCTGCTATACAGCGCCACCTACGGAGCAATACCTATCATGGATTGGTACGAATTATTGTATACAAATTCGACCATAAGAATGTTTTGCTCCCATCCACCAAAACATTAAGTATGCACATCGAAAGTAGGTTCTCCTACACACGGTAATTCTCCCCATTTTTGTCCATTTGCTTGCAGGTGGTATAAGGTATTCATCTTTAATCAGTCCCCATTGTTTCCTGGAAACTTCTTTAGAAATGAAATATGAAAATCTTGTATCGATTCGACACTATATTGATAGGTACCTCATAAGGTTTCATAAAATCCATATTATCATCCATCCGTACTCATGAGCACTTTACAGCATTGGTAATCCAGTGATAAAATCCATGAATACACTCAACCATTCTTACACTGGTATTTCTAACGGTAGCAACAATCCAATTAGTTGTTGGTGGTCCAGATTCACTAATTGACAAGTGGTGTATAGGGAGACAAACTCAAAAATGACCCTTCCTTGCTCTTCCACAGTTTTCATCACCACAGCATGCGTAATGGTCAACACTGACATAAACGCCCTTGTAACAGCATCTTCTTAGTTAAGCCCTTCCACTTGGATTTTCATGCCTTCGCTAGTTCCCCCATGAGTTTTCTACTCAGCATATCCGCTACCATATTTTCCCTTCTCTGGGTGATAATGAATATCAAATTGATAGTCTTTTATGAAATCTAACCACCAATTTTGCCACATAATTTAATCTTTCTATGAGAACAAACATTGTATCGACTTGTAGTCCGTGAAAAGACTGAATTTCTCTCCTAGTAGGTAGTGCTTCCACATATTTAAGGTGAACATGCTCTTAGTCTTGTCTGGGATAGTTATCCTCACCGGGTTCAAGACACAAGATATGTACGCAATAGTCTCATGTTACATTCTTTCGGAGAGCGGCGGTAATAACCAAATAGTCCAATCCCGTCCTTCAACTCATCAAAAGATAGGTTATAGACATAACAGTTTCTCTAGAGATGGGATTCACATTCTTCTCTGGCTGGTGGCCCGAGTTACTCAAGATTCCATATTTCTTAATTCGGGAAACCCATTCTTCTTAAAATTAACCCACCAATCATCTCGCGTTTAACTCGCTACAGCAATTCTAAAACAACACCACATGCCCCATTGGTCTTACTTCCTAATAATCTCAAGGTCGATGCGTTTTCCAACCTACATGAAATAAGTACTATACTAACTATGTCCCTAGTGCCCAAGACCTTTCTCAATTTCCAACATTCGCTCGATTTCATGTGTGGGACGTCTCGCAAAGTGAAATCCAAACGAGGAACCCTCCCATTACACTACTACCTCACATCGCCGTCATCAAGATATAATGTCCTAAGGTACACAATCGGGACCACTAAAAAAAATCTTAACTCGTAACCCTACTAACGCGCTTCTACCTCTAGGTCCAGCGGTTTCGGTGAAAAGAAAAGAAAAAAATCCAACTAATCGAGCGCCTAATTTCTGCAAAGTATTACGAATCTTCTACACATATATATATATATATATATATATATATATATATATATATATATATATATATATATATATATATAAGTTTGGTTACTATTCAATAAGATGATAAGCTAATTAGGGGTTAGGATTTGGCTACCAATGCAAGAAATAAAGGGTTGGGATTGATTTATTATATTTTACTCTTTTACCCCTTTATTTTTGATTTCCCCCTCTTTTTCTTCACTCCAAAAATCATTTATCTCTCTTACTTTAATTCAAAACTAGGGCTAAATTAGTAACTTTACAAAGACAAGTACAAAAATCCCTAAACAATCCCATCTCTCTCCTTAGGGTACGATTCGGGATCTCATCTTCATCTTCTTTTATCTTTTCACTATGAAGAGCTTTTGCAATCTCATAATCTTCACGATGAGGTTTGAATTTTTTTCTCTTTGACCCACATTTATAGTGTTGTTTCATGTTGTATTTTAATCTTTGGTTACCATATTTTTTGTTTGCATTCTGTGTTGGAAACTCAGGTATTAGCTTTGGAGTTACTTCAGGTATTATCTTAGGGATTTTCTATTTTTTGTTGTCTATGTGTTTATTTGAAAACATTTAACACGATATACACTGCTTGAGTTCTTTTTACAATACATCATAACTTTGTTTTTATTTATTTTATAGTTACCCACCTTCTTGAGGTATGTTTGAAACACTCGATTTTATTTGATTTCTATCGGGATCTATAGATAAATTTAGGGCTTTGTTCATTTTGATTTCGATTGAGATATATTTTCCATTTTGTTCATCGTGTTTTATTATTTAATTTTTCTCTTTCAGGTGACCTGATTATATTTGAACACCCTAATCAAGTACGCTCTTTTTCTTTTTATTGTATGTATATTTATATATCGAAATTCATGTTGCTTTCGATTGAAATCCATTTGTGCATTTGAGGTAGTATTTTTAGTTATTAAAGACATTTTTAAAGCGTATTATTTAAGTTAGTAGAAAAAATTATATGTGCGACAGGTTATATATTCGACCATTCCTCTTTATATATATATATATATATATATATATATATATATATATATATATATATATATATATATATAATGTAGATAATGGTAATAACTATAGCCCTGCTCCAATTTGGTGTCTATAAATAATTAAAGTTTCTTTCCAATTGCTTTGTGTTAAGTTTCTAGAGTTGTGTTTGAAACCTAATAAATGTTTTGATTTCTCTTTTCTCACTTATTTTAGGTTTTGATGATTCGAAAATTAGGGGAAAGGAGTTTTGAAGGAAAAAATGTATGTAGTCTAATATATTGTTATTTGATCATCAATCATTCGTTATCTTTTAATTTGAAAATGAAAGGATCGCCTATAGAGTTGGGTTATATCGATTTTAGGTTCTCTTCCACTATAATTTTCTAACTATAGTTAGTGCAATGTCACTTGATGTATGTAGGTTATTGGCGTGCATTGGGTCATGGACATTAAACCGTGACTTAGACACAACACTAGACATGTAACAATTTCTAAATAAATGATGGTTCTAGATTTTTTTTCTCTCGGGTTCTAATTGTCAGGTTATTTCATGTTATTAATATATTCCACTCTGTTTTATTGGGTGATCCAACATATACTTGGGTTGATGCTATCAGTGTGGTACACTGTACATGCAGTAAAGTAATTGCTAAAAATTTTGCACAAACTTTACGAGAGATATTAGTTGGCGAAGCATTCAGTCGACTACTATTACCAGGGTTCCTCTTAGATAGTTATTTTGGTAAAGGCACTAAAACATGTTTTTTCTTTAAATTAAATTTGAATAACTATAGTGGATATTGATTTCATTTGAGACTTCAATTGGTATTTGAATTTCAGTTATTTTAATGTGTTTTAGAAAGATTGTTATGCATAAGACCATTTACCTCTTATTAGAGAAGGCACATGGAGGTGGACACAATCAAGAAATGTTAGAAATTATAATTTGTATTTTTTTTTTAATTCCATCTCAAGTTTTTTGGTTTGAAGTGTGACTAGTGTTGTATTGTAACCATATTTTTTATTTTGTACTTCAATATTGGTTCCAGTGTTAGGTGTGGTTGTCTATTTAGAGTTTTACCTTTATTTGTTGGGTTTTAAAATGGTTAAAATTAGTTTTAATATAAATACTCTGTTTATATACCTTTAGAAAGTTCTGAAAATATTTATTAATATTCCTTGCATCGGCTTGAGTTGGTTATTTTAGTTGTTATTCATGTTGATTTCTAATTTCTAGAAATGTCTTTGACTATGGGTATGACTTCGGGGGATACACCTTTGATTTATAATATTTTGTTGTTTATTTTTGGGAGATTACTTCCTTGAAAAAATTTAATTTCCTTAATTAATTAGTACTTATGTTTCACCGATTATTTCTTATGTTTATGTGACACCCTACCTAATAAAATACCGGGCGATCACTCCTATATCAAATTAAAATAGGAGTCTCATATGGATCATTCTTAGCATCACTGTCGAAAAATCCATTTAATTACTAATAACCTAGTAGGCTGGCGTCAATTTTTTTTTCACTTAACCACTCTTTTTAAATGACTACAAATAAAACATCCACACAGTATGCGTAAATAAAAATGAAATGAAATAAAATAATCGAACACTCGGTCAAAATATAAAACCATATCGAATGTCGCACTAAAAGAATAATTAAATGCAATTGGGCCAGTGGCCCGAATATTTATACATTACCTCCTATCTCAATTACAAGGATAGAAGCGTCTATCGAGAACCTGCACGCATCCACAGCTGCTGCAGTTGACATTTGACTCGAAGGAAGTATCATCCAGGCGTCCCTGTGTCTGGACACCTATATATATATATATATATAGCAAGAGAGGGAAAAGTAGATCAACGGGTCCGAGCCCGAGTTTGAAAAATATTTAGCAAGTGCATAAATGCCTTATTTTTTAAGAAAAAGGTTTTATCTCATATTTAAATTTGGTATCACACTCCCATGAGATACCCCTCACCTCTCTTCTAACAGTGCACTCCTAGCGCATCCCTCTAAACATCCTAGTCAGACCACAACGACTAATTAAATCGTCACCCATCTTCTAACAATCCTAGTCAGTCCAAGTACTAAGGGTTAAACCTCTCCCCAGTCTCAACGCTATGCCATGTTCATGCGTGGGGTGTCTCGCAGAGTGAAATCCAAACAAGGAACCCCCCGATACACTACTACGCGGCAAGGTCGATCATCGAGATCCATTAGACCCTCAGAACATAACATATATATGTATATATATATATACATATATATATATATATATATATATATACCATATAATAAATACCAATATTAGAGCACTAAGGGTTAAACTTCTCCCCAGTCTCAACACTAAGCCATGTTCGTGCATGGGGTGTCTCGCAGAGCGAAATCCAAACAAGGAACCCCCTCGATACAATACTACGCGGCAAGGTCAATCGTCGGGATCCGTTAAACCCTCGGTACTCAATTTATATATACATACTCAAGTTTTATATATTGATCATATTGCACGTCTGGATATATCCCCCGGAATGAGAATTCATTTCTAACATATTTCATTTTCATTCTTTTTATCTCAAAACTTTCCATTTCCCTTCTTCCATCCAGGAAATGTATTGAAAAGAAAATTCATTAACATGATGTAACAACCCAAGACTTTCGGAACATTAATTAATTTATTTTGGGAGAAATAAATAATATTTTATTGGATAAATAATTAAATTGGCAAATGAGGTCAAAATTTGAAGTTGTTAGAAAGAGTATCGAATGTCGATTCTGAGGGTACCATAGTGTCCAGAAGGGTCGAGAAAGTCGAAATGACTGTACTTGGGGTCTATTAAGGTTCCGAAATAATTTAGGACTGTTTGACTCGAATTAAAGTTACCCGGTCATTTGAAGTGTGTATTATCATTTAAAGATGCGTACCTTGGGAGATTAGGCTTAAAAAGCCTACGGGAGATATTTCTCCCAATAAAGAGAGAGAAATAGAAAGAAAGAAAGAGAGAAGAAGAAAGAAGAAGAAAAGGAAGGAGAAAAGAGAGAGAAAGTGGGGATTTTCCGGCATCGACGCTATCTCAAGGCGGATTCAGACCCTACGAACCCGAGGCAAGTGATTAAACTTGCTAAATAATTGTTGTGTACATTTATTGCATGATTTATGGATTGATTTTTGGGTTTTAGGTTTAGTTTTACAAAACCTATCTTTAGGGTATAAATCTTAGATTTGATATGTAGATCTTAGATTAAATGCTGGAAATCAGTTTAAATGTATTTTAGGATGAATATTAAGATTATATAGGTGTTTGGATTGAAGAGAAATGGATAGAAAACCATTCAAATGAATTTTGGGTATTTTAGCTTACTTAAAAAGTAGCCATTTTCGAGGTTCTGAAGGGCCGAATCGATTCGGCCCCCTAGCCGAATCGATTCGGAAATATGCAGGTGCCCAGGTCTTAGTGACCGAATCGATTCGGACCCCATCCTAATCGATTCGGTCTGAGATAGAATCCCAGGTCTGATGACCCAAATCGATTCGCCTTCCTGACCGAATCGATTCGCTGGGCCAAATCGATTCGGAATTGGCCCGAATCGATTCGGAAACAGGGCTTTTCAGGGATTGTTTTTCTAAAAGGATTTCATCCCATTTTTTTCGAGGTTATTGATTGGGAATCTCTATAGGAGATATTTGGAGTATGTTTTGGATACTTTCAGAGAGTTTCCCTTATAAGAAATTATTGGAGTCATATTAACTAAATTTGAGGAATACCGATTAGAGATTTGGGTATTTTTCTAAGTGGAGAAGCCCACTTTTATTGGGGGTTTTATTTGGTGATAATAAAAATTTCACGATTTGATAATGGGAATAACTTAGAGATACTGGATCTTAGGATCCAATCCCAAATGGGATAATTTCAGAGGTTCGTTTAATGAATTGAACACTATTTTTGATGGAGAATTATGAATGCTAATTTGAGGTGCATTTAGGATAAAATAGTATCCTTAACTCAAATAGAATTGAGAGGCAATTCACAATTAGAAGCGATATGTGAGCTTCATGCGAGAAATCGTATAGGGTACACTAAGTGGGGAATATGTGTGAGAATTGACGATTAGTATATCTTGAGAGAAATATACTAAACAATGATGTTAATAAATTTGCGCCAATGGGTGTATAATAAATATGAAAAATGATGTTGCAGGTATACCTTATAAAATGGTATATCTTTATTATGTGGGATGTATGTATACCATATATGATGGTGTATATATATGTTAATCATACCCCCTCCTTGCTATCATTGGGAAGTTTCGTGCGTAGAGGGTGAGCATCCTGACAAATAAAGCAGGGTGTGGATATTCCCCAGGTCATACTCGTCCTTTGTGGTCAGCAAATGACATATATGATATACATTTATTTACTTAGGGGTGAGAGATCATGGGTATGTGTCACTCTCACTTGCCGGTTAGGAACTAAGACCGCTTCCCAGACGTTGTGTGCGTGAGTAGATCATGACGTGGGTGTCGTTGAACCCCACCAGGTGGCCCCAGTTTGTTACGTATATGGGCAACTGGAAGATGATAGCATATGAGCCTGCGTCCTTCGAGTTATAGCTCGGTTGGATGGTTATTATTTCTAGTGTTTGTATTTGGGTATCAAGGGAATAATGGACCTCAACGACCTACATTTCCAGGATTAGTGTATCGGGGGGGTTCCTTGTTTGGATTTCGCTTCGGCGAGACGTCCCACGCACAAACCGTAGTGTAATGTTGGAACTTGGGGATAAGTTTAGTCCTTAATGCTCATAATTAATTATATATCTATCACCTATCCCGACAATCGACAGTGCCAGGATTAGTGTAACGGGGGGGTTCCTTGTTTGGATTTCGCTTCGGCGAGACGTCCCACGCATGAAACGACGTGTACTGGTGAGAATTGGGAATATTAATTAATTAAAACTAGATAATAATAATTTGGGTTACATGCATCTTGCATTGAGGGCATAATGAGCCTCGAGGATTAATACGATCAGGAGTAGTGTAACGGGGGGTTCCTTGTTTGGATTTCGCCTCGGCGAGACGTCCCACGCACGAAACGCAGTGCCGTGTTGAGAATCGAGAGGAGTTTAGTCTTTAAATTCATGATGCTAATAACTCATATATAAATACTATAATAATTATATATATCGTTTCATGCCTTATAAGGGCATCACTAGAATACAACATTCTATTAAATGAGATTGTTGATGTATCGTGATGATGTGGACATGATTGGATCATGTAACTTTATATGTTCAACAAATGAACACTATAAAGATAACTATAACTATTACATTAAAGTTAATGTATATAATTTATAGATTTTAGAAATAAGTGTAGATTGGGAGATAGGTTAGATGGTTTCACTTAAATACTTCTATTGGGTTTAAGTTAGAATCCTCTTACCTATGTATAATCGAGCATCCATTTGGAGATCACGTGCATACGTTTAGTGCGCGCTTTAGTTGAGAGTTGAGTTAAATTTTATGGAGAGTTAGATTCCATATAAATCATGTACATTTATAATTATTATGCATTTTAATACACTTGCTATAAAATGTTTTTCAAACTCGGGCTCTGACCCGTTTATATTTTCTCCTCCATGTATATATTATACTACTTCAGGTGTTCCTCTACAAGGATGCCTTTGATGTTCATCCATTCAGGATTCGTGGAGCTGTGGCAATTGTGCATTGTTGCGGCATTTTGCTTTAGTCGATTCCTATCTTTGTATATCCAGATTAGGATTTAGTTTGTATATTGAGTTAGTATTCAAGTGTTGTAGATTAAAACTTTCATATTTTATTTATCAGATTATTGTATTGTCTGTTACCCAACATCATATTCGGGCATTTCATTATTGAGATTTTGTTATACATTGTATTGCTCTCTTGTATATATTTAGAGTTTGTACATTTCACTCATCATAGTTAGATGTATGTTTTTGGTTGAGTTGTATTATTGGTTTTGTTGTTGTTGTTGAATTAAAGTTTTAATTTTTTGACTATTAGCTCTAAATGATTTCAGGTAGTAAGCCGTATATTGTACTATTTAGCTTGTTGATGTTGAGACTGTGCCATCTGAGATACCTGATTTATTATAGTATAGGGCTGGCCACCCGTTATTATTTGGAGCGGGTTGTCACAGATGGTATCAGAGCATCAGGTTCTAGTGTCTTTAGGATCTGTGTGTGTTAATACGATCTTCCGTAAGCGTTCTTGATGTAGAGCCTTATTCTTAGGACGATTGCATTCATACGTCCAAATCTTTTTGTGATTCAAAAATATTTGAAAGGCGTTCTGATATAATTGTTCTTGTTTCAGATGCCACCGAAGGGAGTTTATTCAGTCAGGGAAAACAAAGGGCAACCCCAAATGACTCAAAGGAACATAACCACCGATGATGTTTCCAATATTTTGGCGCAAGCAGTAACTGCTGCCGTTTCTACGATGGCGCAACAATCTATCATTCAAGCAGCCCAACCCCATTTAGGATTGTCTTTATGGAAGAGAGTGAAGGAAGATTTTAGTAAGGGGCATCCTCCCGAGTTTGAAGAGGGAGTTGATGCAATGGCTGGAAGTTAATGGAAGAGTAGTATACAGAGGCACCTTCGTATGGTTGAGTGTAGTGAGGAGAAGAAATAATTTTTAGCCACCTTTAGGTTATCGGGTGCAGCTCTTCAATGGTGGGAGTCGATCACCACATATGAACAAAGAGATACTTTACCTATAAAAGAATTTTGGGAACTTTTTTTATCGAAGGTATTTTCCTTCCCCGACTCAGAATATGGAGATTTTTCAAGGTAATAGAGCGGTGGCAGAGTATGAGGAAGATTTTTCTAGATGGGAGAAATTGGTACCTGATGAGGTAAATACGGAAGAGAAGCGTATATCGAAGTTTGTTCGAGGATTTGATTGGAGAATCCAACAACATTCGTTCGAGGGTCCTAAGTTAGTGACTTCCATCGAGGTAGTGAATGCGGTGCTATTAAAGTGTTATGAATACCATCATCATTCGCGAGAGGGTAAGAACTTTGGAGATTCGAGTTCATCAAGTAAGTTTGGCAAAGAGAGTGCCAGTAATGCGAGTGGGCCTAAAGGGCTTATGGGTAAGTGTTTCTTTTGTAAAGAAATAGGTCATAAGAAGAGAGATTGTCCTAAAAGAGGTAAAGGACCATATTTTGATGAAATTCCGGAAGTGAAACCCCTACAACAAATTCGATGTCGCTTTAGACCGAGGGACTATGTTTGTGAGCCCATTGAGGAGGAAGGGCAATCGGATTAGAGATGAATGACGTAAGTTAATTTTCCTTTATCAATAGGATAATTACAAAAATGAGTTTTGAAATATCGTATGTGAGATATTGGTAAATGGGTAGTGCTATAGCCCTATTATATTAATAGATGGTATGTAATGACCCTAAGGGGAATTTTGAGAAAGTTAAGCTCTTATGTTATTATCTTGTAAAAGAATAGATAATTTTGCAGTACGCTCAAAAAGAGCTGCTAATTTTGTGATGAATGAAAGAATGGTAATGGTGATAAGTAGTAATGATAAAAGCTACTTGTTTTTATATAGTCATATTAGACTTATATCATTGTTGTATTCCTTATATGGATGAGCCTTATAAAAAAAAGGCTATATATATTGAAATGATGTGAGATGTTGTTTATGTATGAAAGTTGAGTTTGTGGTTTGATGGGACGCAGGTAAAATTTTAGCTCATCAGTATGATAATATTTGTGAGCTACATGTTATATAGATGATGATCTAAAAAGACCTTGTGTTGGACATAAGGCATTTTATATTATATTATATTATATAAACCGTTTTCCAAATAAACTATTTTCAAAATAAAACTTTTATCGGCCTTCGGGCCTTTTCAAAATAATTTTCATAAAATTATTTTTTTCAAAACTCTAGTCCGGATTTAACAAACTCTCAATCCCCGACGTCGCCACGTAGTAGTGTATTGGGAGGGTTCCTTGTTTGGATTTTGCTTTTGCGAGACGTCCCCCGCACGAAAGTGGCGAATATCAGGAATTGAGAGGAGTTATTCCTTTGGACCATTCAAATTTTATACTATTAAAATTTTAGTACTATCTATATTTATGGAAAGGTGGAATTTTCGAGGCAAATAAAGCCTCATTATGATGGTTGTGAGCCTAAATCTCAATTATAAAGGGTGTATGGGCGCCCTTGTTGTTGAAATTGGTTATATTTAACACATAATTAATTTAAAATAAAATAAATTAAAATAAATTCGTCGTGGGAAATTAGAAGTTTGGAGATAGGATTAGTGGGCATGGGTAGATGAGAAGTAGTTGAGCTTTGGAGAATTAGGCTTAGCTAAATTTTGAGGATGAAATTTTTGTAAGTGGGGAAGATTGTAACAACCCAAGACTTTCGGAACAGTAATTAATTAATTTTGGGAGAAATAAATAATATTTTATTGGAGAAAAAATTAAATTGGCAATTGAGGTCAAAATTTGAAGTTGTTAGAAAGAATGTCGAATGTCGATTCTGAGGGTACCATAGTGTCCGGAAGGGTCGAGAAAGTCGAAATGACTGTACTTGGGGTCTATTTAGGTTCCAAAATAATTTAGGACCGTTTGACTCGAATCAAGTTACTGGGTCATTTAAAGTGTGTATTATCATTTAAAGAAGTGTACCTTGGGAGATTAGGCTTAAAAAGACTACGGGAGATATTTCTCCCAAGAAAGAGAGAGAAATAGAAAGAAAGAAAGAGAGAAGAATAAAGAAGAAGAAAAGGAAGCAGAAAAGAGAAAGAAAGTGGGGATTTTCCGGCATCCACGCGATCTCAAGGCGGATTATGACCCTACGAACCTGAGGCAAGTGATTAAACTTGCTAAATAGTTGTTTTGTACATTTATTGCATGATTTATGGATTGATTTTTTAGGTTTTAGGTTTAGTTTTACAAAACCTAACTTTTGGGTATAAATGTTAGATTTGATATGTAGATCTTAGATTTAATGATGGAAATCAGTTTAAATGTATTTTAGGACGAATATTAAGATTATATAGGTGTTTGGGTGGAAGAGAAATGGGTAGAAAATCATTAAAATGAAATTTTGGGTATTTTGGCTTACTTAAAAAGTAGTCATTTTTGAGGTTCTGAAGGGCCCAATCGATTCGTCCCCCTAGCCGAATCGATTCGGAAATATCCAAGTGACCAGGTCTTAGTGACCGAATCGATTCGGACCCCAGCCGAATCGATTCATCCAGAGACAGAATCCCAGGTCTGATGACCTGAATCGATTCAACTTCCTGGCCGAATCGATTCGCTGGGCCGAATCGATTCGGAATTGGCCCTAATCGATTCAGAAACAGGGCTTTTGAGGGATTTTTTTTCTAAAAAGGATTTCATCCCGTTTTGTTCGAGATTATTGATTGGGAATCTCTATAGGAGATATTTGGAGTATGTTTTGGAGAATTTTAGAGAGTTTCCCTTATAAAAAAATATTGGAGTCATATTGACTAAATTTGAGGAATACCGAATAGAGATTTGGGTATTTTTCTAAGTGGGGAAGCCCACTTTTATTTGGGGATTTATTTGGTGATAATAACAATTTCACGATTTGAGAATGGGAATAACTTAGAGATACTAGATCTTAGGATCCAATCCCAAATGGGATAATTTCAAAGGTTCATTTAATGAATTGAACCCTATTTTGGATGGAGAATTATGAATGTTAATTTGAGGTGCATTAGGATAAACGAATATCCTTAACTCAAATAGAATTGAGAGACAATTCACAATTAGAAGCGATATGTGAGCTTCATGCGAGAATTAGTATAGGGTATACTAAGTGGGGAATATGTGTGAGAATTGACGATTGGTATATCTTGAGAGAAATATACTAAACAAAAATGTTAATCAATTTGCGCCAATGGGCGTATAATAAATATGAAAAATGATGTTGCAGGTATACCTTATAAAATGGTATATATTTATTATGTGGCCTGTTTGTATACCGTATATGATGGTGTATATATATGTTAAGCATACCCCATCCTTGCTATTATTGGGAAGTTTCGTGTGTAGAGGGTGAGCATCCTGACAAATAAAGCAGGGTGTGGATATTCCCCAGGACCTATTCGTCCTTTGTGGTCAACAAATGACATATATGATATACATTTATTTATTTGGGGGTGAGAGGTCGTGGGTATGTGTCTCTCTCACTTGCCGATTAGGAACTATGACCGCTTCCCGGACGTTGTGTGAGTGAGTGGATCACGAGGTGGGTGTCGTTGAACCCCACCAAGAGGCCCCAGTTTGTTACGTATATGGGCAACTAGAAGATTATAGCATGTGAGCCTGCCTCCTTCGAGTTATAGCTCGGTTGGATGGTTATTATTGCTTGTGTTTGTATTTGGGTATCAAGGGCATAATGGACCTCAACGACCTACATTGCCAGGATTAGTGTATCGGGGGGGTTCCTTTTTTGGATTTTGCTTCGGCGAGACATCCCACGCACGAACCGCAGTGTAATGTTGGAACTTTGGGATAAGTTTAGTCCTTAATGCTCATAATTAATTATATATCTATCACCTATCCCGACAATCGACAGTGCCAGGAGTAGTGTAATGGGGGGTTCCTTGTTTGGATTTCGCTTCGGCGACACGTCCCACGCATAAAACGCCGTGTACTGTTGAGAATTGGGAATATTAATTAATTAAAACTGGATCATAATAATTTGGGTTACATGCGTCATGCATTGAGGGCATAATGAGCCTCGAGGATTAATACCGTCAGGAGTAGTGTAATGGGGGGTTCCTTGTTTGGATTTCGCCTCGATGAGACGTCCCACCCATAAAACGCAGTGCCGTGTTGAGAATCGAGAGGAGTTTAGTCTTTAAATTCATGATGCTAATAACTCATATAAAAATACTATAATAATTATATATATGGTTTCATGCCTTATAAGGGCATCACTAGAATACAAAATTCTAGTAAATGAGATTGTTGATGTATCGTGATGATGTGGACATGATTGGATCATGTAACTTTATATGTTCAATATAAAGATAACTATAACTATTACATTAAAGTTAATGTATTAATTTATAGATTTTAGAAATAAGTGTAGATTGGGAGATACGTTTGATGGTTTCACTTAAATACTTCTATTGGGTTTAAGTTAGAATCCTCTTACCTATGTAGAATTGAGCATCAATTTGGAGATCACGTGCATACGTTTAGTGTGCGCTTTAGTTGAGAGGTGAGTTAAATTTTATGGAGAGTTAGATTCCAACTAAATCATGTAATAATGCATTTATAATTATTATGCATTTTAATACACTTGCTATAAAATGTTTTTCAAACTCGGGCTTTGACCCGTTTATATTTTCTCCTCCATGTATATATTATACTACTTCAGGTGTTCCTCCGCGAGGACACCTTTGATGTTCATCCATTCAGGATTCGTGGAGCTGTGGCAATTACGGATTGTCCTGGCATTTTGCTTTAGTCGATTCCTATCTTTGTATATGTAGATTAGGATTCAGTTTTTATGTTGAGTTAGTATTCAAGTGTTGTAGATTAACACTTTCATATTCTATTTATCAGATTATTGTATTATTTGTTACCCGGTAGCATATTCGGGTATTTCATTATTAAGATTTTGTTGTACATTGTATTGCTCTCTTGTATATATTTAGAGTTTGCACATTTCACTCATCATAGTTAGATGTATGTTTTTGGTTGAGTTGCATTATTGGTTTTGTTGTTGTTGTTAAATAAAAGTTTTAATTTTTTTACTAAGCAGGGCTATGTGATAGCACCCAAAGTTATTCTATTTGCACCACAGGAACCATAGTCACATGGTCAAGCGAACCAAAGCCAAAGCAAAATCTCTTTCCGGCCTTTGAAGGCAAGGAAAGGAGCTTTATACCCAATTCCTACTGCTAAGTTCAAATCTTATTTTCTATAGACTATGCATCTAGGTATGAATTCGTTGAAGCCTTTTGCCGCTTAAAGACCACTCCTCGCTTAGGCGGAAAAGACATCAAATCAAGTGGAATCGAGAAGACTAAGTGGCACTTTCTTTCACTCAAAGAAGACTCTAAATGATTTCGGGTAGTTAGCCGTATATTATAGTGTTTAGCATGTTGATGTTGAGACTGTGCCATCTGAGATACCTGATTTATTATAGTATAGGGCTGGCCACCCGTTATTATTTGGAGCGGGTTGTCACACATGAATTGCTTTAACATATCATATAACTTTTTAAAAGCCAGTTTTATTATCATAAAAAGCTTTTTCATCTCATATGCTTCCATTTCCCTTCTTCCACTACACCAAAAACAGGAATCTGGCACGGTTTAATACTGTGCCAGATCAAATCTGGCACGGTTTTGAACTGTGCCAGAATCAGGTGTTCCAAAATGGCAATATTTTTCTCGCACGGCTCAAAAGTGTGCCAGATTCAGCCAAACAGGAACACTTCTGGCACACTTTTAAATAGTGCCAGAATTTGATATTTTTGGCACACTTTTGGCACAGTTTTTAACTGTGCTAGATTCAGCAAAATAGGAACACTTCTGGCACACTTTTAAACCGTGCCAGAATTTGATATTTCTGGCACACTTTTGGCATAGTTTTTAACTATGCCAAATTCAGCAAAATAGGAACAAATTTGGCACACTTTTAAACCGTGCCAGAATTTGATATTTCTGGCACACTTTTGGCACAGTTTTTAACTGTGCCGGATTCAGGACAATTTAAAAAAAATTGGCACATTTCAAAACCGTGCCAAAATATGATACACTTTTGCCACGATTTTGAACTGTGCCAAATTGTTTATAAAAAAAATAATTATTTAAAAGCACAAAATTCACAAATTAATAATATTGCACGTTGTTAATACACTAATGTACATACAAACTTCAAAATATTACAAGTCTTTAACAGCTCACAGGCCCAAATAAAATTGGGCAGAGTTTCCTCTATTTTCTAGAGATTCCAAAACCTATTAATACAAAACCTGCTTAACATAAGGCCCGCATGGCCACAAAATATAACAATTAACTTACAAAAGCCCTCACGGCCATAAAAGTCAACAATAAAACAACAAAAGACCATTCGGCCATGACACAAAAAAATGGAATCATTAATAAACCCATTGTTGTAAACCATTGATTTGTGTGTTCCACGTCAATAAAAGCCAACGATAAACTGTTATCCTGTAAAAAAAACATGATACAAAAAAGATACGATATTATTAAACCAATAATTTACAAAAAAAAATTACTCAAAACTAAAAAAATTACATATATGAGTGGAAATTATCGTCATACTCTCAAACCAGGAGACCCGGGACTACGCGGTCAGTTCCTAGAAGTTACATTGGTCCCGTGCGACGTGTTCGTGCCTCCTACGGGGTCGTTTGGGGGATGGTTTGGTTTTTCACCCTTTAACGGCATGTTTTTAACTCTAAGTGTGATTTTTGCAAATTATCGTCATACTCTCAAACCGGGAGACCCGGGACTACGCTGTCAGTTCCTACAAGTTACATTGGTCCCGTGCGAGGTGTCCGTGCCTCCCACGGGGTCGTTTGGAGGCTCGTTTGGGTTTTCACCCTTTAACGGCTTGATTTTAACACCAAGTGTTGATTTTTGAAAACTATCGTCATAGTCTCAAACCGAGAGACCCGGGACTACGAGGTCAGTTCCTATAAGTTACATTGGTCCCGTGCGAGGTGTTCGTGCCTCCTACGGGGTCGTTTTGGAGCTGGTTTGGGTTTTCACCCTTTAACGACTTGCTTTTGACTCTAAGTGTTGATTTTTGCAAACTATCATCATACTCTCAAACCGGGAGACCTGGGACTACGCGGTCAGTTCCTACAGGTTACATTAGTTCTGTGCGAGGTGTTCGTGCCTCCTACGGGGTCGTTTGGGGGCTTGTTTGGGTTTCCACCCTTTAACAGCATGTTTTCAAGTCTAAGTGTGATTTTTGCAAACTATCGTCATAGTCTCAAACCAGGAGACCCGGGACTACGCGGTCAGTTCCAACAAGTTACATTGGTCCCGTGCGAGGTGTTCGTGCCTCCTACGGGGTCATTTGGGGACTGGTTTGGGTTTTCACCCTTTAACGGCATGCTTTAAGTCTAAGTGTTGATTTTTGTAAATTACCGTCGTACTCTCAAATTAGGAGACTCGGGACTACGCGGTCAGTTACTACAAGTTATATTGGTCACTTGCGAGGTGTTCGTGCCTCTAATGGGGTCGTTTGGGGGTTGGTTTGGGTTTTCACCCTTTAATGGCTTGTTTTTAAGTCTAAGTGTGATTTTTGCAAATTATCGTCATATTTTCAAACCGGGAGACCCGAGACTATGCACTCAGTTCGCACGAGTTACATTGGTCCCGTGAGAGGTATTCGTTCCTCTTAAGGGACCGTATGGGGGCTGGTTTGGGTTTTCACCCTCGAACGACTTGTTTTCAAGCCTAATCTACGTATTTTGAAATTATCGTTAAATAATCAAATCGAGAGACTCGAGACTACGCGGTCATTTCGTACAAGTTACATTGGTCCCGTGCGATGTGTTTGTGCCTCTTACGAGACCGTTTGAGGCCTGGTTTGGGTTTTCACCCTGAAACGGCTTATTTTTAAGCTTAATTGATATATTTTGAAATTATCATCATATTCTCAAATCGAGATACCGGTGACTACGCGGTCACTTCGTACAAGTTACATTGGTCCCGTGCGAGGTATTTATGCCTCTTAGGGGACCGTTTGGGGGCTGGTTTGGGTTTTCACCATCAAACGGCTTATTTTTATCATTTGTACGCGGTCAGTTCGTACGCGGGACTACCCTAATTGTGTTATTTGTTAGGTCTCTATCATCAGCATTTTATATTTATTACGTTTTACTTTTGATTTAAGTTTGTGAATCTTCTCCGTGATCTAAGAGAAAAGCTAATTGTCAAATTCAACCCACCCCACTCACCACCCATATATGCATATATATGTATATATGCATATATGTGCATATATGCATCATATATGCACCATATATACAGATAAATGCATATATGTGCATATATGCAAGCATATATGCAAATATATGCATATATACAGCATATATGCTTTCATACCTGATGGAGGCAGCGAGGGAGGGAGGGAGGCAGGGAGGGAGGGGCAATAGAATTTTCAACCAACTGACTTGCTTCTTCTTATAATTTTCTCTCTTCGGATATTCAGAGAAGAACTCCTTCATCATTTGACACCACACTTCAGCACATTGTACATTTGCAATGAATCTCCCTTTCACTAAATCCAACCAATTTGCCTCGTATAATTTGGGACCAATGAGAAAGTTCAAATTTGTAATCCTTTCTTCCACTCTTACAAGTGTAGCTGTAGTTTAAACACATTCACACTTGAGCACAAAAGGGTGAAGTCTAACCGTTGGGACACGCGCACGCACACACATATGTGAGCAGTTATCAACAGCATACCAGTTAACCCAAGTTTACAGTGAGACTTGGTAAAGCTGATGACCTTTCGAAACATGTGAGCAGGAACCACATGCACCTGAACAGATATGAATACATAAGAAGAAAAAATTATGCATGCAAATATAATTCCATTTAGTCTAGGCTGGTTTATTCACAGTCCTTGGTTTATGCGATCTCATTTATTCAATCTATACTTTGTTTCCCACTGTCTGCATTTGTTTTCTTTGGCTTCGAAGTGCTATTAGCAGTTCGAAATACAATGTCATCTATTATGTCATAAACATTAACACATTTTCATAAACCAATTACTTTAGTTTAAAACTGCCAGTCATTAATTCATCATCATTTCGGGGATACTTCGACTTCATCATCATTTGGGGGATACGTCTGGTCAGGGACGAGGCTGCACACAGCCACTATCTGATTTATTTAAGCAGTGGACTTTCGCAATGGTTCTGACTTTACTTGCTTAGTCTACGAATTGCTCATTACAGTTGGCACTAAAGCTTAATCATTACATACATTGTGTTCATTTAGACAAGTCTTTGATTTGAGATAAAAACTTCCATCAATTCATTATTAGTTTTGGGCTACGTTTGTTCGGGACGACGACTACACACAAACACTTTATAATTAATTTTAGCATTGTTCTTTCACATATCTTCGAACTTTCCTTACTTATGGTAGAGAGTGCTCATATCATTTGGAAATCAACCTTACTCATTTCATACATTGGGCCGAGTTACATACATCAATGTTTCACGATTTAAATTTGATAGAATTTATTAGTTTCTTTGTACTTATTGAGGAATTAACACTCATAAATTCAGTATAAAGCATGATCTCAATTGATAAATTCAACTCAGATATATAAAATGAGATTCTTAAGCATGTGTACAAATCAATTATATGTTATCGATTTCTATATGAATTATAAAAGTTTCACATACTAATTAATATATGTTCAAGAGAGAATACTGTCATAAAATTTTTTATCTAAATTTACTCAAAAATGGATGCAAACAGGGATGTGGTTTTGTGGGTACCCGCACCGCTACACACATATGAGGGAAAGTAAACAAGACAAGGTAGACATGGGGTTGAAAGAAACCAACCAGATTTGGTTCAACCCCACAATTCCCAGCTATATCCCAAGCGCATACCCCATCGTTGTTCAATTTTAAGAGGATAAATGTCGATCACTTATTTGAGATGAAAACTTTATCAATACATTATCAGTTTTTGACTCCATTTGGTCAGGTCAAAGACTACACCCTACTACTTTCTTATTACCTTGACCTCTTTCCTTTCGCATAGGATCGGACTTTGCTTCATTACGCTTAGAATTGATCTTAATAGTTAAAACTTAACATCAGTAATATATTCAAGAGATATTGAGACTATGTTTGTTTATTCACAGTTCTGGGTATAAGTAATTTAATTCATTCTATCACTATTTTGTTTCACAATGTCTTAATTTGTTTGATTAACCTAGGAAGGGCTCTTTACAGTTGGACCTTCATGATATTCTATCGTGTTGTAAAGTATTTCACATTTTCATATACCACCGACTAGCCTTTAGAACTATTAACATCCATCAATTCATGAGTAGTTTTTGCAGCCATTTAGTCATGTCGAGGACGGTATACCTTGAACAGTAAACTTTCTCATAGTTTCTGACTTTGCATCGTTACACTTCGAAATGCTAATACCAGTTGTAACTAAACCTTAGTCATTTCATATATTTTTGTTATTTAGATACCCCATTGAATTTTGATCAGAAATGATATAATTTAGGGGTCCGCTTATCGAGGACTGGACACTCATAATTTCTGTTATCAATGATGTTCTGAATTGATAAATTGATGTCATATCTATATAATGATGTGTATAGTTAATTCATTGTATCATCGGGATTTTAAATAAATGTTTAAGACTTGATATAACTACATATATTAAATTATTGCTACCCATATGGCCTTGTTCAATATCGTTATAACATTATAAAATAACTATTCAATTTAACTGTTAACGTATGTGATACCATTTTCTTAAGCATGTGGGCTTAGGTTATGAAATTTATCACATTCCGATAATGAATCACACATGGTATAACAATATATATACATTTTCTCAATTACTATTCTGATTACTTGCCCTAATTTTACATGTACACTTGATTGTTAAGTCTACGACATTGTTATGGTTCTTACTCTATAAAGTCTTTGACATTCTCACTTGATTGCTCAGGATTCTAATTATTAATCATCTATGTTGTTCGATTTCAAGAGGATGAATGTCATATTCGTCTAACGTCCATTTTGCTTTTAATGTTGTTTATATCTCCGTTCATATAGCTATTTAGAAATAGGTTAAACTGTGGTAATCTACTCTTTGCTATTTTATATAGCAAAATCATTATATTGCATTCATCCAATTCGTCTTTCGCATTCCATTTCCACCTATCCAATTCAATTATTTAAACTATTTATTTATTTCTGTCCCTAACGTATTGCGGATCATTTCCATCTCCTGTCACAAAAAAGATGGTCAATAAAAGACAAAATTGGGATCTCCAGATGTGCATCTTGCACATGAATCAAGCTCTCTTAATTCAGACCTCAAACTTAATGACAAAGGTAACAACACAAGAACGTCAAAGCGAATACAATATTCTTGGCAAAGTTAAATATATTATGTTACATATACTAATAATCATTATAACATTAGCTTATTTTATAAATACTCTATATTTTTAAACATTACATGTCAATACTTTGCAGGAGCAAACGAACAGAGATGGAGGATTGAAGGAGTAAAAAGATGTCTTCAATGATGAATAGTTGTTCACATTTCAATAAGTGTTATGTTAGGGGTTTTCTGTAAAACACCACATTGAATACCATAAACTTCAATTAATTTTTGTAATGGAATTAGTACGCTAATTCATTTGTCATTCAATATAATTATTTGATTTCTTTATGCGTGTGTATTTAATTTTATTAAATATTTCAAATAAATTTCGTTTCACACATGGCCGCCCGCGCATCGCGCGGGGAAGCCATATGTGGAACGAACTAGCCCGCGCATCACGCAGGTTGGTTTGGATTTTCACCCTTTAACGTCTTATTTTTAAGTCTAAGTGTTAATTTTTGCAAAGTATCGTCATATTCTCAAACTGGGAGACCCGGGACTACGCGGTCAGTTCCTACAAGTTACATTGGTCCCGTGCGAGTTGTTCGTGCCTCCTACGGGGTCGTTTGGGGGATGGTTTGGGTTTTCACCCTTTAACGGCTTGTTTTCAAGTTTAAGTGTGATTTTTGCAAACTATCGTCATATTCTCAAATCGGGAGACCCGAGACTACGCGGTCAGTTCCTACAAGTTACATTGGTCCCGTGCGAGGTGTTCGTGCCTCCTACGGGGTCGTTTGGGGACTAGTTTGGGTTTTCACCCTTTAACGGCTTGTTTTTACGTTTAAGTGTAATTTTCGCAAATTATCGTCATATTCTCAAATCGGGAGATCCGAGACTATGCGGACAGTTCCAACAAGCTACATTGGTCCCGTGCGAGGTGTTCGTGCCTCTTACGGGTCTGTTTGGGGGCTGGTTTCAGTTTTCACCCTTTAACGACTTGTTTTTAAGTTTAAGTGTTATTTTTGCAAATTATCGTCATATTCTCAAACCGGAAGACCCGGGACTACACGGTCAGTTCCTACTAGTTACATTGGTCCTGTGCGACGTGTTCGTGCCTCTTACGGGTCTGTTTGGGGAATGTTTTAGGTTTTTCACCCTTTAACGACTTGTTTTTAAGTTTAAGTGTTGATTTTTGCAAATTATCGTCACAGTTGATTGCATAAAAATGATTAGTCTATAATGCAATATGGTGATATCCATATAAAATAAGGGTTATCTGAGTTGCAAATGTAAGAGACTTTATTTAATCCCATACATGTTGGTTAGTAGACTTTATACCAGTTAAATGTTTAGTGGAAACTGTCTCCGTAGATGGGAACATAATGTCCATACCTTGGCTTCCAGCATTGTAGAGTTCTGATAGTCCTACCAACTCGTAAACCTTGATAAAAGAAAAAAAAAATTAATAAAACCCTAAGAATAAGTCATTAAAAAAAGGGGCTTAGTAAATTTAGGACCTATTGTAATATCTATTCTGGAAATAGGACAACAAACATTTTATTATTATTTTCGTCCCTATTTTTTAATAAAGTCATTAGGGCGGACCCATATCCATAAAACGTTAACCAATCACAGCATATCACGTCAAACGCTAATTTGAAAATAGGGACTAAAAATGGAAATGAAATGTTTGTTACCCTATATCCATAATCAATATTATTTTAAGTCATAAAAGTGCGTAATCTATTAACAAAATTATTTTTCAATAAAGTTAAAGTTGGAAAAGATTCAAACTTTCAAACAATCAAAGAATTCTATTGCAAAAAGCAACATCACTAATGATTAATAAAAAATATTCTAAAGTCTAAAAGCGAAAAATTAGTACAGTGTTGATTTTGAATAAATGTAAAATAGGATAAGATTCTAACTTTTGAGCAATCATCAAATTTGAAGTAACCACAAATTTAATCCCGGCAATATTTTCAACAACGAGATTATTATAAAAGGAAACACCACTAACAGTAAGTCCAACAAAGAAACACAAAATCCATTTAATGAAAATAAACTGGCATATATGGATCTTCGCTCTACTCCTTCAATCCTGCTTGAAAAACTCGTCCTCTATAATCCTACAATCCAACAAACAACTAATTACATTTACTCAAAATTTGGTAAATTAAAAATGAGTTTACAGATGTAGAGTTTTACTTGTAATGGCCCTCAAGACATCTCAAATTGAAGTCCATATACATCAAGAATGCATATATATTCTACATCAAGAACGCATTTATGCACACATAAATAACTGAATGGATGAAAAAACTAAATTCCAAATTCTATGTTTGATTTTAGACAGGAAAACGCAAATAAAGTCTCGAACCTGACCATCCCAAAAATGACTCCATATTCGTCGAAAATCGAAGCCATCAACAACCCTCCGGCCATTACCCGACCTCTTTGTCCGCCCAGACTTGTAAACCCACCTTCAAAACCCGAAGCTAACCCGATACATACCTCCGATATAGTGACCCACGAACCCGGATACTCATTGAATCCCCATGTTCGATCCACCATTAACATCCCATCTTTAACCCATTCTCAATCAACCCGGATCAGTGAAGGTTTGTACACAGGGTTAGATGTAAGAGAGAGCGCATGAGAGAGAAAGCGGGAGACCCAAATTAGAGAGGAAAGTGAGCGGGAGAGAAAAAAAGTTAATGGGAGTATTATTTTTGTAGGGTATTTATATTTTATCGAAGTGTGCTCAATTTTGGCACACTTTTAAACAGTGCCAAATTTTGGCACGGTTTTAAAGTGTGCCAGATTGTTATTAAACCGTGCCAGAATCTGGCACAGTTTTAAACTGTGCCAGATTTTTAATATCAGGGTGTGACAATTTGCTGTTGTTGGTGTAGTGTTCCATCCGGGAAGTGTATCTGAAGCCAAATCGCTTATCCCATTTCCCTTCTCCCATCCGGGAAATGTAATTAAAGCCAATTTATTATCATAAATTTCTTTAATACCAATAATGTCCCACATTATTGAAAATAGTTATATATCATATCATATAACGCGATCTAAGACCGCCCGTCCGGGTTTCCCCACTGTGCGCGCCCCTAAATGGCTATCATCTTCCAGGGCCTATCATAAAGACAACCTGGGATCCTACCGAAACGTCGGGAAGTGGCCATATGCCTGTGGGAGAGTCATAGCCACATCCAGAATTACCTCACCAGCATAGAAAATATACAATAAATGCGCATATGGCCTAGGGATATATCCACCCTGCATTCACTAGCCAGGGGGCTTCACCACACGCGCGCAACTTCCCTTATGATAGCGATTTAGAGAGGTGTGTATCCATAAATTATTAATTATGAAAATCATTTCTTTTCCCTTTTGAAAACATTTATTTTTACATTTTCGAAAGTCATTTACATCATATCATATACATACTTTAATCACATAGCATATATATATATATATATATATATATATATATATATATATATATATATATATATATATATTCCTCCTAGAATATATATAAATGGCCATATGTGCCAATCACATCTAGCGATCACCAATAATCCCAAAGATTCTCTCAAAGAATCATAATCAGGCCTTCATATACGCATGATACTAAACCCAAAGTACTCCCTCACATACATTCAATTACATAAATACCTAGGCTCGATGGTAGCCGAGCTCTCTCTCAAATTTTGTTCGTCCCTAATGTTAACTATGTTCGTTCCTCGTATTATGCCCTTGTAATACCCCGTATTTTTATAGCTTTTAAATTATGGGATTTATTAAATTTAATTGAGATAAATTAATTTAATTTTAATCCGAAATGTTGTTTTAAATATTTACTAGCGTGACGAGAGTTAGTAATTATTGGAAATTTGTTATTTGTTGTATATTACTGGATGAGTATAGTAATATATGAGATTTATTTTTATAATATTGTCACGTATGAATAAAATGACAATTATGGAAATTTAAGTCGGGACGCGCCTGTGTCGCGTCGGGATTAAATGTTGATTAATAAAAGTGAAATATTTTTAGTTATCCGTATGGTCATTTTGAGTGCGCCAACGTGTCCGAAAGGGTCGAGATAGTCAGAAAAGTGTACCCGGGGGTTTAGTTTGAGTCTCGGGGTTATTTTAGGCTTAATTAGTACCCCGGGAGGGCATTTTAGTCATTTTGTATTTTTGGGTAATTAAACTCACGAAAATTAAAAGGGTTATATAAGATATCTGGATTATCATCTAGGGTTAGAAAGCTCAAAACACTAGAACGGCCATTGGAGAGGAGAGGAGAGAGCTCTCAAGGCATTCCAATGCTCAAAACTCAACCGTTTGCACCGCCGCCGCCAACGCATAGATCGCGAGACGGGGAACGCAACCACACCAATTTCAGCACCAAACCAGACTTCTGAAAATCCCAGGAAAGTGTTTTTCTTGTTTATTTCGTTGATGCATCTTTCATATTGGTTTAGGAATGATTAGGATGAATTGTATCGAAGAAAAACCCAATTTGAGATAGGAAATTGCATGTACTGATGAGTTAAATGATATTTTGGAAACTTTTGGTGATGTAGAGAATTAAACCACAAAATTTTGATGTTGTATAAGAAGGAGATTCTGGGAAAAACATATTAGAACCATGATTAAGAGATTTCTAGGGTTCTTGAGTTTTAAATGAATTTTGGCTTCTTAATCCATGTTTAGTGACGGAAATTGACATGCTTTACATAGAAATGCATAATATTATGTTAGGATGTTAGTAGTATAAATCTTTGGACGTTTGGGAATGCAAAACTTGAATTTGGATGAAGATATGTGTTAGAACCCGTAACTGCAAAACTGCAGAAATCGCAATATCTGTTTGATCGATCGATCGAGCCTAGAGCTTCGATCGATCGAGCCCCTAACCTCGATCGATCGACCCCTCCTGGAAGACTTAAGTTTCCCCTTTTAAATTTGTTGAATTGATTCGAAATGAAGAAAACTCCTTAGACATCCTTGTTAAGATAATTTGGGAGATAATGATGACCAGTAAGATTCATTAATGAATAAGAGACCTTTAATGTAAGGCAAAATCTATATTTTGGGGATATTTTGCATAAGGGACAATGTAACTATATACTAAAGGGGAGAGACACATAAGAGAGAGTTACGTTGGAACTTAAATGGATATCTACTGAATTGTACATTTAGAAGAATAGAGTCCATGAGGGTTACGTAGTAAGTTGGAAAAACCCTTCGAAATAAAGTTAGAAACGAACCATTATACTTGATAAATAATAATGGGAAAATAAGGATAAATTTTGTGAATGTGGGTTATTGGATAAACCTAAATTGATATAATAAAAGTGGTATATTTATATGATTGTGTATGCATATATTATATACTTATGAAAATCATGCCCGCGCTACTTGCTATCCCTGAGGTTACCGCGTTGGGACGATCTTATCCTGTGTTGCCTTATGGGGGATATTGACTCGTACCCTAGAAGATAGAAATTCTAGTTACAGACTATCGAATCGGTAGTCACGGTCCTAAGAGACGTGAGGGTATGTACTGACCTCTTGGACTTGGAATCTATGATTCGCCTCAATATTGTTTGTGTATGTATTTATACAGTTCGAGAGTGATTCCAAACTTGTATTCCCTTAGTGTGATTGATACAGGGATTGGATAGCAGAGTATGCCTACACCGTAAATTTTTATGTGGGGTGCTGTTAGAATATATATATTATACGAGTATTTAATATATATATATGAACTTCTTAAATTTAGGAAATTGCCTATTGTGTTATGGTAAGTGAGATATGTATAATGACTCAAATTGGAAATACTTGTTTTGAAAAGTATAGTATGATATTGAAAAACTTTATGAATTAATAAAGTTAAAATGAGCGTTTTGTACTAAATGAAATTTTCCTTTTAAACCATGATGTTGTTAAATCTAAAATCTTGAGAATCACCTAAGATATGTTAAATCCTTGGGGAAAGATAGTGTGATATATGATGAGATAAACCATTGGGAAGGTTACTGCGATAGGAGTGCGCATTAGAAGAGAGGTGAGAATTTCTCAAGAGAGTGTCGCACTGATATATTGTTGCATTGGCCTGTAATCAATTTAAATACTTGCTAAACGAATTTTTAAATCATATACACTATCGGGCTCGGACCCGTTACTATTTCTCTTTCTCTCTTGTATATATATGTATGTATTACAGGTGCCCAGCCACAGGGGCGTCTTGCATAGGATCCTTTGGATGGAACGCGTTGTAGCTTTTGTGGGAGTTGCAGGCCATTGTTTAGACGACCTCATTGTTGACTCTACTTCTAGTTCAGATTTATCCAGTGGGGGCATGTGTCGCCCTTTTTCCATTATTTAGTTGATATTGTCAGAGATTGTAATTCTTTTAATTTCAGTATCTTTATTTCGGGATTGTTACTGTCAGGATGTTTTCCTTAGTATTTTAATGATGGGATTTATTATTGTTGGGTAAACTCTTGAATGTTCATTTTATTCTTCTACTTATTGTGAGACTCTTTAGATGTTAATGGTTTAAGGTTTTATAACCGGATTTAGTAAAATGAAAATAAAGGTTTAAATGGTTTTGACACTTAACTTAATTAATTAGGGTGTTTAAATTGGAAAAGTTTTATTTTTTCGACAGTGATGCTGAGAATGAACCAACTGTTCACCTTGAATTAATTTAATAAAGGAGTGATCGCCCGGTATTTAATTAGGCGGGGTGTCACAGCCCTACACCAATCCAAGGCCTTCTCTTTCATCTAAAGGTTTACTAAACCTCAAAATAATCATTTAGGAGTCCCGATATCATAAATAGGATCCCCGATAATAATCTCCAAAACGATAGTTTAAATCTCCCTAAACCTTAAAAGGAGAAAACCTCAAAATTCTGCCACTACCGAATCGATTCAGCTTGTCTGAATCGATTCACAGGGTACCGAATCGATTTGGATTGTCCGAATCGATTCGAAATGGTTCTACTTTCAAACTGTCTCTTACCGAATTGATTCGTCTTGTCCGAATCGATTCGGCTTGTCCGAAAATCCCAAATTTGCCTAGGGTTTTATATATAACCCAAAGACCCAAAATTTAATCCAATCACCATTTAAGTTATAACTCAGATTTATTCCTACAAACCCAAAGTTTTCATATCTCCTCAAGTCCTTTAGAGGTCCTAACACTCTATTTCAGAACCCCGAATACTTATCTCCAATTCTAACCTTAATTTCAGACTAACTATTTTGATCTCGGACAGCTTTTCGTAGAAAAATGACTATAAATCCAAACAAAATCAGAAAATAGGTGGTCGGTGCCCACGTGACCGTATCGAAAAGATCTAAAATTTTCATTTTCTGACCAAGAGCCGAATCGATTTGTCCTAACCGAATCAATTCGGTTAAGACGCATGTCACTATTCATCGTCTCTTCCGAGACGGTTTCGGCCATTAACATACCTCCAAGATTTTTGTTTCTTCTCCTAACCTCCTCCAACCTCAACCAACAACATATACACATATCACAAGGGTTATAAACATCCTAGAACTCGAAACCAACAATTAATTTTGATTAAATCCTAAGTTCCTCGAATTGAAATATTATTGGGGTTTATTCGTCTTATCTCCCGAAAACCCGTTTTATCCACGAAAACCCAACCCAAAATCTTTAGGGTTTGTTTATACCAAACTAATATATGACATTTATGCTCAAAAGTAAATAAAGCAAGTAAACACTTGCCTCGTGGATATAATCCGACGATCCCGAGTCGAGTCCGACGGAGTTTAGTCTGAAATCTTCTTTTTCTCCTCTTTTTCTTCCTTCCTCTCTCTCTTTTCTCTTTTCTTTCTTCTCTTTCTATTCTCTCCCTCTATCCCTCTTTATATATGAAGAAAAAGCGTTTATACCCCTTAAAACCCAAAAATGACTCGTTTACTCAATTACGAGCCCTTTTAACTCTAAAATTCCCCGAAACTCAATTTCGACAATCGGACACTCTTTTCTGACTATCTCGACCATTCCGAGACTTACGGAGCAGTCAAAATTCCCATCCAAGGTACTTGACCACAAATCACTATTTTAACCTAATATACTTAATGCGGGTTTTCTCATTAAAATATTACCTCGTGTCGCTTTATTCAACGGCGACATATTTTTAAAATACCTCGACATATTTACTTAACCCCAAAATTAAATCTTTCACCCATCAACAATTATCTAATCCTCCAAAATCCCAAAATTTACTATTTCGAGAAATTACCCAAATTCCAATTTATACTCAATTATGGAATTTAATTGTCTCCAAAAGGACGGGTTGTTACAGTTTCAACTTCCCCGAAAAATTTATCTACTTGGTTTTACAATGTTTGGCTATCTGGCTTTGTTTTTTATTGTTCAAGATGATATGTCTGCCCAAAATATTTTTCTCTTATATTTTTATTTTTTCCCAACATTCGTTTTCAATAGGTTTATTCTTGGGAATGCCTTACTTTTAACCACCCAACTTCATAATTTTAATGATGTTGCTAATTAAAGAAAAAGAAAATGTGTGAATGCATATGTATGGACACCGCATTTGTGTATGATAGCGTGTTGATGTGTCCAATATTTTCCATTAATGGCCTTGACTCCATTTGCTCTATTTTCTTTTTATAGATATTACCTTTTATGTTTCTACAGATATGATGAATATACAAAAAAATGAGAGCCTTGTGTGTTAGCTGTTATAAAATCCATCACTGTAAACTCAGCATTGTCTGCTTTGATCCACTATTGATGATTGGACCCTATTGGATGCAGTCGCCAAGAAGAAATTATAAACAAAGCAGATGCACATCTCAAGTCTGAGCATCAACGTGGGTTCGTCCGTGGATATGATCTCCCCTTATGGACTTGATTGTCATGATTGACGAGAGAGTTTGAGTTTGTGAGTGGTATAATAGGAGTCTGTCTCCTTGCTATTCCCAGTCAGCATGACGATCGGATAGAGCTGATGTATCTCACAATGAACTTTCCACTAAAGTCTCTCTTTAACTTGGTGAGTTGAGCAAACTGATCACGCTTAATCTATCTTACAACAATCTTGAGGGCAAATTGGACAAATGGCATTTAAACTGGCCGACCAATGCCTTTTTTGGACATACGGATCTTTATTTAAATGGTCCGACCAAGGGTACTTATTTAGACCTTTGTTTATTAATCTTTCTACTTAATGGGGTTGTTTTTACGATTTTGCTGTTTGAGCTTTTATTTCATCGATTATTTTTTATTTTTTCCCTATTATATGTGAATTTAGAGTTATAACATATTTTAGTCTTCTATTCTGTCATCACCGGAACATATCTCCTGTTTTGGGTATTGAATATGCAACTCATGTGTTATTGTTTTTTGGTTCAAGTTGTGAGCATTTATTTCTCACCTTATGTTTTATTATTGTCGTGTGATTTTAATAATCATAAGATCTGACTCTAGGGAGCTTTGGATGCAACACACTTCGCCAAGCCACCTAATAAACTTTTATATCCTCAGCAAATAGCTATTACCACAACTGGAGTTATGTGGTAACGCTACAGCACTGTAATTACTCCAAAGAACTGGAATCCTTTTAGTGTAAATGTTGTAATGGCTGGGATGTTTCTTTAAGCTCTGAGTCGGTATCAAACTAAGACAATAGTTTTATTGATGGATATTATGTTATTTATTGTTCTTAGTTAAACAAGTTTCTAGTGTTTATGGATTTGGAAACAAATTTTAGCACCAATCTTACACAATTATTGAAAATGCCATAAACATGCGATAACTTATTTGAAATAAAAAATATTTTTCTTTCCTCAAACTCTAAATACAATTTATTGGAAGACAAGAACTGATATCCAAGAACACTATGATGACAGGGGGGAAAAAATGGATAGCATAACTTCAGGTTGATTACTTTAAGACCCCATGGTTTTTTTAGCCCTCTTGGGTGTTATTCTTGCTCTGTTCCTTAGCGGAGTCGAGGATTAGTTTAGTGATTGGCCCAGGCATAGGTAAGAGTATTGTTAAACACAAAAAGATATTTTGTAAGCTATGCAGAATTTCTTGGTCGAACAGTAACATCGAATTCATTTCTTAAAATTTTTGTTTAATGGATTTCGTTGATTATTAGTAATGGTTTACTTTTCTCTGGCATTCTGTCGATTGTTTCTTTAAACTCCTAAATGCTAAATGTTAATATGTTTGTGTTTTTACCAATAAATATATGATTGAATATTGTTTATTAGAACCTATTTAGTTTTAAATGTTGAATACACATTATTTAACTATCTTACCATCATTATTTTAAAATATTTAACATTAGTTCATTCTAATAAAACAGATATTTTGTAGTTAGTTCCCTGTGCATATTTTTTATTAGTTTGACAGTGTAGGTTGCATTCATTTCTTATATTTTGGGATTTCTAACAATTTAGGAATATGTATTTCTCTTTCTTTACGGACTAACAATGTTGTTCAATTTTTATTTGTTTCAAATTGGTTGATGAAGACCCCCTTAAATGTGTAACTACTACTCATTATCGCTGTCACATTCAGGACACTATTTGCATTCATGGACACAACAAACAAATTAGTCACAATGGCATAATTTTTCTAGATATACAATGGAATTCAAATTAGTAATGCATAATATTTGGAGCTCATTGTGAGCTTACACTATTTTTAAAGCATACATAATTTTTTTAGACACTGTCATTTTCCATCTAACACTATTTTTGCTCATTGTGAAGGAGAGGGGCTCAAAAGGTGATTTACCACCAGTAGGGACCAAAGAAATCAAAACTAGGGAATCTGTGAATGTGATAGAAAAAGAACCGCTTAACATCGGTCGTTCAACTCGAAGAAAATCTTCTTTGATGCCAGATTCACCACAAAATGGTCGCCCCATTAACAATTTTCTGATTGAGAGGGGACAACCGATGAGCTACCGTCAGCGAAGATGAAAGAAACCAAAACTAGGAAATCTATGGATGGGATAAAAAAAAGATCAAACTTCATTTGCAGTTGACGTAAAGAAATCAAGGTACCATACCAGAAGACCACTTTTCACAGGAAACTCAGAAGGAAACTAAGACATTATTGCATCTTCTGCAGCTAAGGAAATCTCTATAGAGAGGTTATTTTTGGGTAATTCCACAACTTTAAAGGTTGTCCCATAACTTTTCTTTTTTCAAAACTAATATTGTTACCACTACTTCTTACTTCCTATTTATATAGACGGTTGAAATGATTCAAAACTGATATTTAACTGTTTGTTGGGATTATGTATATAAAATTGATTGCTTAACATCAGTTTTGATTTGCGATATTCATATTGCAAATGGCAGTGATGTTTGACATTCATGTTTCAAATATGATATTGATGTTCCATATTGCAAATGGCAACGATGTTTTAAATATTTGAAAGTGATGTTTCAAATATGTGTAGGTTTCTCTGTTTTCATATGTGTAGGTTCAACCAATTATAGCGACAACCGTGTCAATCAACATGCGAAGGGACAAGAAAATGTACCATCGACTCAGGTATTAATTTCTTCCCATATGCATGCCATACTCGTTTTCCCTTTACTTTATCCCTGAATAATCCCTTATCATATAGTATATAAGAGTTTCAATCTTTTAATGTCTGGGCGATGTGCATGAAAATTTTATTTTAAAATTGTTACATTGATGTTAATGTCGATTGAATGCTCGGTTATACCCAAAGGCATGCGAACTTCAATTTATATTCATTAAGGTCTATCAGTATTTTGGGTAAAGGTCTAATCTTATGGTTGGTGATATAGGTTATGGTCTCATGAGTTGGTTTTTCGTTTTTTTGTCCCATTCTATGTTGATTTATCCCTTCTATTCTATGTTGAATCTGTCTTAAACACTTAATGTCCACACTCATATGTTAAAAATTTCATAATAGTTGTATAAGCTTGAAAGAAATCAACATATTTGTTATTGTGGACATTTAAATTAAGAGTTTTGTATATTCCAATTTGTATAGAAGATATTTGTAAGGGAAGAAGATACCATAATGCGTATGTAGCAGCCTTGGCAAGGGAGATGTCAGATCCTCTTCATCAGAGTCAAACTCACCATTTTCATATTTGAACCGTCCGCCATGGCAGTCATGCTTCCAACCAACTTCTTTGAACATGAGTGAAGATCTCTTTCATATCTCTTTAACTCTATGATGATGTCTTGGTGGTTGAGATCACGTAGAGCATATTTCATCAAATATCTGATCAAAATAGATTTCTATGTAGTAAATGTTCCCATTTTCCCTCTACAAGTGTTAATAACATTTGTGATATGATATTGATATTCTTTTCTGATCCTTACTTAGCATTATTATTGCAGTTATCTAACATCATCTGTCAAAAGTTTGTGCTTTTTATTTTTAGGATATTGTGTTGCTTGGGGAATCCAGGATCTCAAAAATGGAAATTATTCGGGACTTGACACATCGATGGGAAATTAGAGTCAAACACTATAGCCGTTTAACACTGAGGATGTCTCTCAAGTCGACATCAAGATACGTTCATGACAGGAGGGCGATAATCGCCTCTAGCCCTAAGAGCATTGTGGGCAGCATTGTAGTCGTTGAAAGCCTGCAGCCCCTCCATATAGGCAACGTATATCTGGTTGACCAACTTAGTCAAAGATATGCGGTGTTATTTGTATGAATTCGTCCAAGGTACTTTTTTCAAATTCTTTCATTCTCTGCTCTTTATATTCTAATTACTTATGTAACTGGTGTTTTCATTTTAGCTTTAAAATTACATTAGTGAAGTGGAATGTTTTTTTTTCTTGAAGCGTATTCTTCTATTGAAGTGGTTTATATATCATTTACATTTTTAATGGTTTATATATCATTTACGTTTTGAAGTGGTTTATATCTTTACAGCAGGTCCTATTAAATACCCAAAAATCTGAAGCATGTCCTATCTGCATTATCGTCATGCCAGTACATTTGAAGAATGATAGAGCAACCATATGGGTTAGTCAGGCCTGTAACATTAAGAGAGTGCAAGTAGCAATAAAAGGTATGAAAAAGTGGATCCAAGTAGCAGCAGCAGGCCATAAGTTGGCCATAGTGAAGATAGAGCAAGCAGACATCAATTTGATGTTTCAGACATCAAATTTAATTATCCCAATTGCCATGTATTCAGAAGCAAGGCAGGACATTCCTCAAAATTGTATGATAAACCATTGTTTGACCACTAGGGTAGCATTCCAGAATTATAAATGTGTCCAACTCGGTCCATATCAGGTCATTATAGTTCAGGGGATCAATAATCATCAAAGCCTGGAAGAGGACCATATGTCGAACCCATCATTTACTTAAATGATAATTGTTTGAATTTGATGTGAACACTTTGGGAATATAATGTGTTTGTTTGAATTTGATGGGGTTTTTTGTTCATTTAGGATACTTTGGGTTTTATTCGTTTAAAGATTTTGTTTATTAGATGTGATGTTATATGGATACTTTTAGATTACATGTTGTGGTTATGGCTACACTTTTGAAGGATTTGCAAGTGATTTTTATTTGGAAATTATGATCAATTTTTTTACATTTTATTTTTCTAGGGAATGATTTTTTTTTCATTTTGCAATTACGTACTAGGGAGATGTTCGTCGTTTCACGGTTATCTTTACAATGAGATTTGTAAGGATATATTGTACTACACTTAATTGTAACAATTGGGAACTAATGTTTGCTTGATGATAGTTTTTTATTTCTTCACGTCTTTTAGGGAAAAAGTATATTATTGAACTTCTTTTTTATTGTTTTATTTTTTAAGTAGTTAATAAATTTCATACACCATTTTGTCAAGCGGGAAAAGTAAATGATAACGAATTTATGGTGATATTTTTACTTTAAATTAAGTTTTATAGGTATCTCTTCAGGAATATCTACATAAAAATATTATTTGGAAATTTTGATACATGTTTTGGTGACAATTATTGCAGCCCCTTTAAGAAATTTTGGTTCCCCTTTATATAGAACATTTCTTACAATTGTACGTAGTGTATTGTATTTTTTGAATTTAACTGTTTTATTTACATGTTTTGTATATAGAACAACTCATTCACGCATCGAACATATTTTATGTGTCTTTATACCAGTCCTCGCAAAACATTTATTTGTTTTATCTCTTGAATCTGTAAGTGTGATTTTAGTGCTTGAAATTTTAAGTTTTGGCATCTTTCAGTGGTAGTTTCTCTCGCTTTTTTATGAAGATTTGAACATAAATCGGTATAGAACTATCGGTGGTTATTGGTTTATCCACAAGAGGTGTATTTACTCTCTCTATATATCCTTGACTCACACACGCTCACTTTATCTCGATGTAAAAAAGTGAAGGAAACTATGCCCAAATTTGGATATTTACTAAATGAATGAAACGTTTCCAAATTTTCTAATGTGTTGTGAAAAAGACTTAAGTTATACACGATTCAATATTTTGGAATTTTTTTCCGTGCCTCCACTAGTGTGTGTATATATATATATATATATATATATATATATATATATATATATATCCCTTTAAATTTTCCTTTTCATCAAGGCCTGGCTATAAGCCTCAATCCAACTTCCTTATTTTTATCTCGCCCACATATATCGGGTGACGGAAACATTTCTAGTATTTCTGCACCGCACATTAGCCCTTTAATCAATCACTTGACTCTCGTCTAATTCCACCCAAAATCAACATCCTAACATAAAGTAACATCTCTCCACTCCCAACGTCATTAAGGTTCATGCGTGGATTGTCTCATAAGAGAAATCCAAATAAGGAACCCCTCCGATATACTACTACTTAACTTTTTAAACATGGAGACATGTTATCATAAAACAAGTAAAATAACAATTCCTACATACCTTGGATTATCACTATAAAGTCTCAACCCGTATCTTGGAGAGATATTATAGAATAACTAGTTCCACCCTGGAACCGCATATATGGTAGTCTCATAATCATAAGTCTGATATATCTCAAATCAAAATAATTTATACTCGTATAACACAGACAGAACGAGTAGTACAAACCAAAAAAAATTTTAAATTATCAACACCCACTTACAATGAATGACATAAAATAGAATTTCACCACTACGTAAAACATATAGATATATCCTCTATATTAACATCAATACTGCCACAAAGCTAAAAGTACACACCCGAATCTAGGGTTAATAAAATACCGAGGCTCAATCTCTCCACATAGAACACATTTACCTTATCCAATGCGAAACTCACAACAACATTCTTGCCAATTACGCTGGCTGCTCCAAAGAGTTCCCAAATACAGTACCCTTGTTCCATCTGTACCAAAAACTACTTCCATCAATGCCCCATCTAGGCACCCTATTCTTGTCTTTTAAATCCCTACCGGACAAGATTAAAACTTGTAGTTCTATGTTCCTCAACACAATCATTCCCCATCACTGGCCATCCTGACCATGTTAAAGTTTTTTTAAAAATATTTCAGGCTCTATAGCCTCGATCCAGACAATTTCCCTCATAGTTACCTTAACTCCCCCAGCAAAGGAAAACATGATATCGGCCTCAATTGTCGTATTTCAATTAATTAATTCCCCGAGTGGAAGCCCACCATGAGGTTTCATGAACGCGACTTCTCCATAAATGTTAACAACCCTTACTAGTGAGCCCATCATTTCGTTGAAGGATTCTTTCTTCATTATACCTACTTTACTTCGGAGCAAGGTTTCTTTAACCATATATCTCTTTCTTTGCTGTCAACCTTTGATCGATCCTTTTAAGAATACTTGAAAAGTTGCATTCTCTTCAGTCCTGATTGATTAAAGGAACTCGTTGCTTGAACCGCCCATTAGGTTCCTCTATGAGCAAAACATCATGCCCTTCAAATATGGGGACTACCGTTCCTAACATTTCAACATTGCTCCAATGGGCAAAAATGTTCCTCAAATTTTCACATCTGGGTATTCCTATACCCCAATATAAGCCAAAGATTCTGATTCCAATAATTCCACCGAATGAAGTTACACTTCCTCCACATGACTTAACTTCAACGTATTATTCTTATTAAGGACTTTTCAAACATTTTACCCATTTAACTTTACTAAGTAGTCCAAGTTTAGTATCATTCTGTTCTTGTAGAGTTACTGGGGAAATTATAGCTACTGTACCCTTCTAGTCATTGTTGCAATCTAAGAGAATTCCAAGAAAGGAGTGACCTCCAATGCGACCCTCATCCCCGACTTCGATTTAAAATTTTAACTAAGCCCCATCTCCTGGCGCCAACATAACGATCGTCCCTGATTGCCTTTCTCCAATTAGCACACGAATCTCGAACAATCGCGCAAAAGATTTACTAAAATCTTACATTATGGCAGGAGAACGAAATCTCACAAGTGGAAACAACAATCCTAATCCTAAGGCTTTACATCAAATTAAAAGAAATGCTGAAGGCGTAGTACGTCTATACAGATTCCTAAGGACACTAGAACCTGATGCTCTGATACCATCTGTGACAACCCGCTTATTAAAATAAGAGGTGGCCAACCCGATACTCCAATAATTACAGGAATCATAGATGGTTCATTCTTAGCATCATTGTCGTACAATTAAGTATACGAGATAACCACCAATTATTTTAGAAAACTGGGTGTCAAAATTTGTTTTTGTAAAGTAAAATGTTTAAACAATTTCAATTTAAAAGAAGGTGGATATCAAAACAACCGACTAACGGTATAAAAAACATACATAATATAATAACCGAATAAGCTGTCGATTAGCAGACCAATACAAGCAGGTTACATCGAGTATTAAAATTAAATATCACATTGTATTAAACAGGTACAAAACTTGGGTAACACCCCCGAATATATAAACTGATCATAGCTAGAGTAAAAAAGATAGAAGCGTCTATAAATAATATCATACAACATCCACAATATGTTATAGCTCCATAACAACAGAGATGGAGAGGTCAATACTGGCATCCTTGCGGAGGAGCACATGGGCGAATATATAATTCATGCAAAACAAAGAGATATAAACGGGTCAGGGCTCGATTTGATATGATCACCATGTGAATAAAATTCATGACAGTTAAGAATATTTTATCATCATCATAAACTTATCTCTCTCACACAAATAATGATAAGAATTCTCACTTCTCAATCTAAACGCACAACCTAGCGCAATATCAATGACAATAATCAATATTTATTTCGCATGAGAAAATATCTAAGTTTCACTTAATGAGATTTCATTTTAGTTTTACACAACTTAAATGCACAGTTCCTTTTCTCTTTAGGAAGCATATTTAAAGAAATTTATTTCATGAAATGCTTCACCAATTCAGTTTTACACCATTTAACTTCACAGTTCCCTTTTCTCTCTAGGAAATATATTTAAAGCAGTTTATCTCAATAAAAGTTCACCATCAATAAAATTCCACTTTAATAAGAATAGTTATAATCACATCATTTAACGATTCTAAGATAATCCTTCCGGGTATCCCCACTGGATGCACCCCTAAATAGCTATCATCTTCCAGGGCCAATCACCAAGACAATTTGGGCATCCTATATCACGTGACGTTGGGAAGCGGCCATACACCTTCGACAGTGAGTCATTACCACACCCGAAATTACCTCACTTCGAACAATAATCGCACAATATATAATAACCAGTCGTATGGCCGAGGATTATATTCACCCTGCATTCACTAGCCAGGAGATTTCACCTCATGCGCGTAACTTCCCCTATGATAGCATTTAGAGAGGTGTGTAAATGCAAATTATCATTTACAAGTTATGCCGATTTAAAACATTAAATTTTTACATTCTTAAAAATTATTTATGCTTAGCAAATATGCACCAATTTAAAATATACATTTCCAATTCACGAAGTCATGTTTTATTAATGATGTAGGCGATGAAATACAATTATCCTCACACTAGTCTCCAAGAGTTTAAATTAATACCATAGGCCACCATTAGTAATTTTCCTCAATACTAGTCTCCCAAAAGTCCCAAACCATATCATCCAACTCTCCCTTAGTCCGAAGTTATCTCACTAGATGAAATGATGCTAAGTCCTATTGAATAACTCCCGAATTAAGTCCACTTTACTCCCATACTAATCTAAAGTATTAATCTCCCTAATATAAACCCCTAATACTCTTTATTACTTCCCAAGAGAAGGATCCTAAGCCCTAAACCTAAAAGAAAAGGACTAAAAACTAAGATGGAAAAATCCTATAAAACAGTAGGGTTTTCGAATCGATTCGCCTAGGGCCAAATCAATTCACCCCTGGTAGCGAATCGATTCTCCCAAAAATGAATCAATTCGGCTGAGAAAACCAACCTCCTGCCTCAGCCAGAATCGATTCGTCCTTAACCCGAATTGAATCAGCTCCTCAGACATGTAGCCTCCCTTATAGGTGAATCAATTCGCTTGGGAGACTAATCGATTCGGCCTGGCAGTAATGCCCAGTTTGGGCTACAGGTTATGAACCCTAAATTTCCCCCAATTTCAATTTTTCCATCCAATCTCAACATCATCAACTAAAAAATTACCCAATTCATTCCTACACAATAACTAACTAATATTTCCAACTTTAATCAAATTTAAGTCCAAGATTAAGGGTTTAAATACTAAAATCATCAAAAACCCATTAATGGTTAAAACTCCAAAAACACAACTATATATGAAAATTATCCACATTAAATCATACACTTGAAAGTTTGAAACTTGCCTCAAGTTTGTAGTCTCGGATTCTCTTCCCGTAGCAACGATTTCCAGCTCAATCTCATCTATTTTATCTTTTCTCTCCATTTTCTCCCAAGCTCTCTCTCTCTCTCTAAGTTTAGAAATACATAATTGGGAAATAAGAAGGTTGGAAGACTTAAACGTCTATTAACACTAAATTCATCCTTTAAATGTTATTACACCATTAAAATGACTCGTAACTACATAATTAAACCTTAACCTGTCAAAAGTGCCCAGAACTCAAAAATACAATATGGCACTTATTTTGACTCTCTCGACTATTTCAGGACTAACCGCACCCTCAAAATTGGCATCTGAAATATCACACAATATTTTATGTTCCAAGGTCACTTTAATTCATTAATAATGATCCAATTGAAATATATGCCATAATCGTCGCCTAAACCACAACGACGCAATATAATTCTATTTACATTCACATAACAGTAAATATGCAAAACTTGGTAAATATTATCTCTTAAATCTCATAAAATTATATTCACTTCAACTTTCTTTATTCAATAAAATTAATTCACCAGGAAATTTAATATAAAATAATCACTCAAAAGTAAGGGGTATTACAGCGGATTGTTGCGGTATTTCAATGTAGTCATTTACTATCTTTCGTGTATCTCGATCAGGATTCAGTTTGTGTATCGGGTTTATACCCAAGCGTTGTAGTGTAGCACTTTTATATTTTCTCTCTCAGATTATTGTATTGTTTGTGATCCAAAAGCATATTCGGGTATTTTATTTTGTACATTGTGTTGTAGCCCTTTATTAGTCTCTTTTATATCATTTGAATATGTGTGTGTCTCTTATCATATTTAGAGGTTATGTTGTTGGTTAGTTGTTTCATGGTTTGTTATAGGAATGTAAATAAATGTTTTAAAATAATTTTTTACACCCTCTTTTTGTAGTAATGGGTTGTCAGCCGTTTTTATTTTAGAATCGTCCGTAGATGCTGAGAATGATCCACTTGAGATTCCTGATTATTTTAGTATAGGGTTGTCCACCCGTTATTATTCTAAGCAGGTTGTCATAGGTGGTATCAGAGCATCAGGTTCTAGTGTCTTTAGGATCTGTGTGGGTTTATTGCGATCTTTCGAAAGCGTTCTCGATGTAGAGCCCAATTATTAGGACTGTTATGTATACGTTCATATTTTCTTTTGTGATGAGAAAAAAATTGAATGGCGTTCTGATATAATTGTTCTTGTTCCTGATGCCACCGAAGAGAAGTCATTCAGGCTGGGTGAATAAAGGGGCTAAGAATGTGGAACCCCAAATGCCTCGAAGGACTATGACTACAGACGAAGTTGCCAGTATTGTAGAACAAGCAGTAACTGCTACCATTTCTGTGATGGCACATCAACCAGCAATTCAAGCAGCCTAAACTCATCTAGAACCGTCTTTGTGGGAAAGAGTACGGGAAGATTTTAGGAAGGGCCAGACTCCAGAGTTTTCAGGGGATTTGATGCGATGGCTGCAAGTCGATAGAAGAATAGTACACAGAGGCACCTTCGTATGGTTGAATGTAGTGAGGTGAAGAAACAATTTCTCGCCACCTTTAAGCTAACAAGAGCAGCTCTCCATTGGTGGGAGTCTGTCACCACATCAGAACAAAGAGATACATTGCCCATAACAGATTTATAGGAACTCTTTGTCCAAAGGTATTTTCCTTCCGCGATTCAGAAGGAAATGAGGAGGAAATTGATGGATGTATTTCAAGGTAATAAGACGGTGGCCGAGTATGAAGAGGAATTTACTCGATTGGCAAAATTTAGTCCCCGAGGAGGTGAATACAGAAGAAAAACTAATATTGAAGTTCATGCGAGGATTAAATTAGTAAATTCGACAGTGTTTGTTAGGGAACCCAACGTTAGTGACTTTTGCCGAGGTACATAATGCGGCACTGTTATAGTGTAATGAATATCGTCTTCGTTTGCAAGGGGGTAAGAACTTTAGAGACTTGGGTTCATCAAGTATGTCTGGTGAAGAGAATACCAGTAATGCCAGAGGGTATAAGTCGTACTATAGAAGATCACAACAACGTTTTGTTCCTTAAAATGGGCAGAGAGGATTTGCGGGTAGATGTTTCTTTTGTAAAGATATAGGTCATAGGCAGAGAGATTGTCCTAAAAGAGGTAGAGGACCACGTTTTGAGGAAGTTTTGGAAGTGAAACCCCTACAACAAATTCGAGGTCATTTTAGTCCAGGGGACTTTGTGTGGGAACCCATTGATTAGGAGATGAAATTGGACTAGAGAGGTATAATGTAAGTTATTTTTCTTTGTCAATAGGATTATGCTATATGAGGTTTTGGGAATATCGTATGTAAGTTTATATGAGAGGGTAGTGTTATAACCCTGTTATGTATGGAATGACCCGAAAGGGAATTTTGAGCAAGTGTGGCTCTTATGTTATTATCTTTTGAGAGAATAGATTATTTTGTAATGGGCTAATAGAAAGATATAACTTTGTTGTGAATGTAAGAATTGTTGAAATGTGTTGAGTAGTAATGATAAAGCTACTTATTTTTACAGTTTTGCTAGACTTATACATTTTTTATATTCCAGCTATGGAAGAGCCAAGTGTATGGCAACATATTATTATGATGTGAGAGATTGTTACTGAAATGATTTAGAATTTAGTGGGTTATTGTTGAGAAATATATTTAGCTCATAATTATGTTAATTTTGAGAACAATATATTATTATGAGTATGATAATTATTAAAACCTTGTGTCTTGGGCATACGGTATTTTATTTAAATGTCGAAAGACATAAACTGTTTTCAAAATAAAACTTTTTATAGGCCTTTGGGTAATACCAGAAACGATTTACACAAAAATATTTTTAAACTCTAGTCCCAATCTAACAAACTCTCAATCCTCGATGCCGCTACATTGTAGTGTATTGGGAGGGTTCCTTGTTTGGATTTCCATTGTGAGACCTCCCCCGCATGAAACTAGCGAGTGTCAGGAATTGAGAGGAGTTAAATCTTTGGACCATTCAAAATTGTTATATTATTAGTATGTTAGTATAATTTAGTATATTTCAAGTTATTATACTATTGAGGCGAGTGAAGCCTAATTATATTTATACAAGTAGAGTTCGAATAAAGGGTGTATGGGTGCCCCAGTTGTTAAAATTGGTTTGATAAAATTTAAAATGATTTGTCTCATAAGTGGGAGGAATAGGTGTAGTGATCGTGAGAGTAGGTGTCATAGGAGCTAGTTGAGACTTGGAGTACTTGGCTTGGCTTAATTTTGAGGGCAAAATTCTTGTAAGTGGGGAAGTCTGTAATACCCCAAGATTTTTGAGACAATAATTTATTTATTTTTCGAAGAAAAATATTATTTTAATCGGAGAATGATTAAATTGACATTTGAGGTCAAAATTTAAAGATGTTATAAAGTGATTCGAATGACGATTCTGAGGGTGCGGTTGATTTCGAAACTGTTGAGATAGTTAAAATGACTGTACTTGGGTCTTATTTGGGTTTTTAAGTTCGTTTGGCTCAAATTAAAGTGACCGAGTCATTTAAAGTGTGTATTATCATTTAAAGTTGTGTATTTTGGAGATAAGTCTTATTAAGCCTACGGGAGAAACAAATCTCCTTAGAAAAAAAAGAGAAAGAAGAAAAATTTAGGATTTTTGGTCAATCCATGATTTCGAGGACGAATCAGACTCTACAAATTCGAGGCAAGTGATTAAACTTGCTAAATAATTCTTGTGCATATTTTATTTCATGATTTGTGGATAAAATTATGGATTTTAGGATTAAAATGTAAAAACCTAGATTTTGGGGTAAATCTTACATTTGAGGTGTATATATGGGTTTGAGGGTATAAAATTAGTTGGGTTAAGTTATATACTGAGTTTTGATTTTATATATATATATATATATTTGGGTTGAACAGAAATGGTTAAAAGATGATTATAATGATTTTTGGGATTTTATCTTTGGATAAAAATTATCCATTTTCGTATCTTCTGATAGGCCAAATCGATTCGTCCCCTTATCGAATCGATTCGGAATGTTGCAGGTGCCCAGGTCTGAGTGACCGAATCAATTCAGACCCCAGCCAAATCGATTCGACCTAAGACATAATCTTAGGTCCTTGGACCGAATTGATTCTTAGTTGGGGCGAATTGATTCGCTTTGTGGGGCGAATCGATTCGAGATGAGCCAAATCGATTCGAAAACAGGGCAGTTTTGGGGATGTTTTTCTAGGGTGAATTTCATTCCGTTTCGTTTGGGTTTATCGATTGGGGACCCTTATCTAAGTTATGTGGAGTATGTTTTGAATATTTTTAGGGAGTTTTACCTAAGAGAAAATATTGGGGTCGTATTGATTGATTTCGAGAGAGTGCGAATTCAAGGTATAGTGTAGCCGAGTGGGACATACCATTATGATTGATATTTATATTTGGAGATGATTATGGATTTATAAGAGAGAGTTAGGATGCGCTTAGTGATAATGGATTTTATAATTTAATCCCAAATAGGATAACTTTAAAGGTTCATATGATAAATTGAACCATATTATGGATTGAGAATAATAAATTCTGATGGATGTGCATACGGATATAGAGAATATCCTCAACGTGAACAGAATTGAGAGAAAATTCATACAAATAAAAGTGATGTGTGAATTTCAAGTGAGGAATAGTATAGTGTATAAAAACTGGGGAAGTTATGTGAGTTGTTGACTAATAGTATATCGAGAGTAAAATAAACTTATAAATTATATTATTTCATTTACGCCTAAGACCGTAATAAGAGTATGTCTATAGTGTGACATATATATACCTTGTGTGATGGTATACATTTATATGATGTGATGATGTATGTATATCCTGTGTGAATTATATATATATAATTGAAGCATACCCCCTTTATGCTATCATGGGAAGTTGTGTGATGTGGGTGAGGCCCCCGGCTTGAGGAGCAGGGTGCGTATAGTCCCAGGTCATAGCGTCCATTATTATTGTGTGATTGTTTTTTTTATTAGGGGTGAGGCGTGGTGGGTATGTTTCGTCTCATTTTCGGGGAGGAACTATGATTGCTTCACGTACGTTGTGTTATGGTTTTTGCCAAGGCGGTGTGAGATTCTAACCGTTGGTACCCAGGATGATATGTGAGCGATTTCCTGGCAGATGATAGCATTGAAAACCTGCATCCTTTAGTTATAGCTCACTGGGATGGTGGATATTATACTTGGGTGAGTAGTATATTAATTGTATATGATTATGAGATATCATATATTTGTCTCTAGAGTAAAGAGATATAAGAATATTGATTGAATCTCATTCCTGGAGAATAAATCCGGACTAAATTGTGATGAATATATTAATGTGAAAATGAAGCGTATAAAATTATATGAGTATATATTACTTTGGATATCGAAGGCATAATGGACCTCAACGACCAACATTGCCAAGGAGTAGTGTATCGGGGGGGTTCTTTATTTGGATTTCTCTTGCGAGACGTCCCATGCACAAAACACAGTACAATGTTGGGAGTGAGGAGAAGTTAGTCCTTAGTGATCATATTTATATATTAGTATATATCTTGACGATCGACAATGTCAAGGAGTAGTGTATCGGGGGGTTCCTTGTTTGGATTTCACTTTGCGAGACATCCCACGCATGAAACGCCGTGAACTGTTGAGAATTGAGAATAATAAATTACTTAGTAATAAAGAATTTGGGGTTATATGTGTCATGCATTGAGGGCATAATGAATCTTGATAATCAATACTGCCAAGAAATAGTGTATCGGGGGGGTTCCTTATTTGGATTTCGCTTGTGAGACGTCCACGCACGAAACGCAGTGTAGTAATTAGAATTGGGAGAAGTTTAGTCCTTAGCACTTAGATGATAATAACTTATATATATATATATATATACACACATTTATGTCAATAACTAGAATATGAGAAATTCTAGTAAAAGAGAATGTTTATTTATATTTTTATATGTTATGTAAGATGATGAATATTTGAGTTTGGAATTAGTAGAAGTTGAGAGATATGATTTAGGGGGGATTCTATTTCAGTATAAATATTGGGAGTAAGTTAGATTACTTTGCCCATAGATAGATTTAGGCAATTATCTGGAGATCATGTGCATACATTTAGTTGCACGCTTTAGTTGAGAGGTGAGTTAAATTTTATGGAGAGTGAGACTCCATCTTAATAATGTTATAATGCATTTATAATTATTATGAATTTTAATGCACTTGCTAAAAATGTTTTCACACCTCGGCCTATGACCCATTTATATTTTCTCTTGATATGTATATATTGTATTATTTTAGGTGTTCCTCCGCAAGGAAGCCATTGTTGATATCCATCGAGTGTATTCGTGGAGCTGTGGCAGTGGCGGACTATTGCGGTATTTTGATGTAGTCATTTCCTATCTTTCATGTATCTAGATCAGGATTCAGTTTGTGTATCGGGTTTATACCCAAGTGTTGTAGTGTAGCACTTTTATATTTTCTCTCTCAGATTATTGTATTGTCTGTCACCCGACAGCATATTCGGGTATTTTATTTTGTACATTGTTTTGTACTCCTTTATTAGTCTCTTTTATATCATTTGAATATGTGTGTGTCTCTTATCATATTTAGTGGTTATGTTGTTGGTTAGTTATTTCATGGTTTTTTATAGGAATGTAAATAAATGTTTTAAAATAATTTTTGACACCCTCTTTTTGTAATAATGGGTTGTGAGCCGTTTTTATTTTAGAATCGTCCGTAGATGCTGAGAATGATGCACTTGAGATTCTTGATTATTTTAGTATAGGGTTGGCCACCCGTTATTATTATAAGCGGGTTGTCACACATAAGATTGGGCTTTAGCGAATTCCGAGGACGAAATTCTGTTATAAGGGGAGGAGAATGTAATACCCCGTAATTTTTAGAATAAAATATGACGATATAAATGGATTTAATGATATCAAATTTTATTTTTGAGAATTCATAAAATTGGGAAGATTTGAAATTTAAGCGAGTAAAACTTTTTTTGTTTAAGTAAGCATTATGATTTTATAAAAATAAAACTCAACTCGACGTAAGGGGCAAGTGAGTGAAAAATAAATAACACAAATAAATTTTTTGGGCGTGTCTCATTTTAACGAAATAAAATGTGTAAGTGAAATAAAAATAATTGGGACGCATTTTGGGAAGCGTTGGAGACTCAGTTTAGTGTTTTTAATATTTAAAATTGTTCCCGGGATATAGGTATATAAGTTGGGGAGCTTTTATACTAGTTGGGATATGGTTTCGAGCATATTTGGAGGTCCAAAAGTGGGGCTTAGGGTCCACCTCGGGATTAGCACTAATTAAGAGTTTAAGTAGGGGTAAACCACTCCCCCACTATAAATAAGGAAAACCTAGATTAGCAGTCATGGGAGAAATACCAAAGAAGGGGAAAATGGAAAAAATATGGGGGAAACCAAGGAAGGAATCTAAGGCATCTTTTCCACGATTTTAAGGCAAGAATTTTCTTGTTTAACATATGTTTCCAATTTATTTCTTGATGCATGTATTGCCCCCTTTTAATTTATGGGAAATTAGGTTTAAATTGATTAATTTGTAGATGAATAATACATGTAGAAGATTGACTATACATAGAATTTGTCCCAAAAATTTAGGTATCATAAATCTAAAATTTGATGATAGAATCTGTAGGATCTTTGTTGTTAAATTCGGGATATTTGATCAATTAATGTTGAGGGCATTGCTACAAATTGTGGGACTGCAATTGTGATAGAAACTCCATGATAGATACCCATATTTTGAGTCGGATAGGATTGAACTTTGAGAATCATTCAAGCATTAAAACTCTTAATAAACACTATTTTCTTTGGGGGGGGGGGGGGGGGGGTTACTCTATAGGGTTGGGTTTGTTTTTGGATTCGAACACATAAGTTCTGGATTTTAAATTTTGGGACTTGATTAATGAAAATTTTGGGTTCTTCATTACTGATCTGGGTGAAGTTGTTCTTGGAGGAAACTGGTTATGCGTTAAGGTGGTAAAACCTGGGAGGAAGGGAGGAAGAAGCACGTGCGTGAGCTACGTGTGAAGAAGAGGGGTTGGCCTTACAGTCCTTCAAACGACTTAAGGCCTCGTTCGAACGACATCTAGGGTCCTTTGAATGACCTAAAGGTTCGTTCGAGCGGCGTCATAACAGTTTCTAGGGATTTATTCAACAGTTCATTACTTTTGATGTTTATCTTGGGATTTACTTGTCATTCCAATTTCTTTCAGTTTCTTTGCTTGGGACATAATTTGGCAGCTCGTCCCCCTTTTCTGGATTTTGATTGGAATTTAAATTATGGACTAAGGGGAATTTAGTTAGCGAAATATTAATTGGAGGTAAATTCCTAAGATTTTTGGAGAAGTGTATTAAGAAATATTAACAATAATAAGGGTATTGGGCTTGAGATTTTGTTGTGACAATTATTATAAGTCCAAGCGAGTGAGTAGAACCGGGTTTTGGGAAATGAAGAATTGATTAAAAATTTGATGTGCCCACATTAAATATGGAAAATTACAATTAACTCGTTGGTTAAATAATTATTTTTTTTATGGAATGCAAGTAATAATTTATTAGATGGTAAGTTATTAATAAACGAAAAGATGATGTGGACTTTGGTTGGATTTTATCGCAATTTTGGAGTAATTACCTTTACATATTATATATAATAATAATATATACTATTATATATATATTTGTGTGTGGATATACCAGTGGACCATCCTATCGGCTCGGGGGTTCGCACGTCGGGATGCGTACCACACGTGCACACTGGTGGGCTTGACGGTGCATATGCCATATATGTACTGCGTGGAGGATCCACCCTCAAGGGGTAGGGTTGGCGCTGACCGTTATTGTATCACCTCTGGGTATGGGCCGTATATTGGTGTCCTGCATAGGGACTGCCCCCAACTTGTCCGTGTTTTATGGTGTCCGATTCGGATAATGGATTCCTCCAGACTTGTCGATAGAGCACAAATTAGACACCAACGGTAGATGCCCTTGGGTGTCATATATATGGAAGGGCATATATTATTAATTCCCCAGATACTATGGAAATAAATTTAATTGTCTAAGGATGTGGATGATAAATATTATTCTTGACCTTATAATGCATAATAGGTGTTTATGCGTTATACATGATACCGATGAGATTGGAATAAAAGTAAGTCGACAATTTAAATGTAAGGATTACATTTAATTAATTAATTATTGATAAAATCATTTTTGTAGTTAAAGTGATGTCTGAATTTATTATTTGGGACGTATTGGGGTGCGAGTATATCACACTTAGATGAGGGGTGAGGTGTTATATGCATGTGAGTGACGAAGGGGGAATCGTTATTGTGCATTGACCGTACTATTACATTCATAAATTAATTAAGTTATTTCTTGCACACCTCTGGCTCTGACGCAAATTATAAATATTTTACCCACGTGTTATTTCTAGACAAGGATAGGAGGATTGTTGTTGTACCAGCCTTACGATCTCTCAGTGCTTAGTAGATTTCTAGATTCTTGACTCTAGCCTAGGTGCTTTTCTATCAGGGTTCAGATATTTTATTTAGAAAAATTTGTAAGGCCATAAGACCAAGTTTTATTTATCTATTTACATTATGCTGGAGTTGTAATATTTAATTACTGCTAAATCTATGATTCTAGTTGGTTTGGTTGATATTTATAAAGTTTTATAGTATCGGCCTTTAAATTAAAAGTATTTATATTACGTTATGCTGAGAATGGTATAAATTATTGATAAGACCCATCTTTGTCGTATTGTATTTGGACATCCTTTTCATGAGAAAATGGGATTTTTTACAGATGGTATCAGAGCACGGTTCTAGTGTCATTAGGATCTATATTTGAGCTCGTTACGAGCTGCGTTGCATTCTTTGATGTACATCCCTATGATTATCAAGCATTGTATTCATTGGGTGTCATTATTACCCGTTCAGGAAATGAGTCAATTTTTTAGAGAAAACCATAGAGATGTTAGTGTGGGTCACTCGCTAGAATGTCGAGGAGTTCGGGAAATTTACAGTCTAGTAATTTTATGAAAGACATTTAGAGAATTTGAAGAAGTTTTAAGCTGGAATAATGCACCAGTAGAGGTTAGTTCGTGTAAACTAGGACCCACAGTGAGATGGGCATGGGGTTACAGATGAATTTAATTGCGAAGATAGGGACTAGTGATTGTATCGGGGATAAAGGATGTATTTTACCCCCTACTTTGGAGTACGTAGGATATGTTTTGTTGGATATGTGGACTTAGTGTTCATTTTGGGCTTTGTTTGTACATTGGAGAAGTTGGACTTTATATTTGGGATACTGTTTTACATTGGCTCACCATGGGTGAGAAGGGGCAATCTTAGGTTGGTAAGTAGATGTATAGAAATGCCTACGGGGAGGCTTTTGCTTATTTTAGGCGCAATTGTTAAGCTATGTTGTAGTAAGATAATATCCAGGGATGAAACCTTCATGTTTGTGTTAATATTATGCAAAGCAAAAAGAATTTGTATTTAAAAAAAAAAAATTGGTTCCTTTGGGAGTATTAGGACTAGTGGTAGTCCTGATTACATGACGAGCTGTAAAATCATAAATACTATTATTATAATGATGATGTCATTAGAATTGGACAGTGATAGCCTTTATGGGAATGATTAAGTTTGTGAAGCCATATATATTGATTTAAAACTATTAATAGAATTAGGTCCTGGTCCAACATACCTCAATGACCGACATAACTCCGTCGTAGTGTATTGGGAGGGTTCCTTGTTTGGATTTCGTTCGCGAGATGTCCCACGCATGAAAGTAGTAAATGTAGGGAGTTTAGAGATATTGGATTCTAGGATATTTGTGGTTATTGTTCTTGTCATATTGGTAATTTATCGGGCATTAATGTTTATTTTCACGGCAAAAAATACTAAAGGATTTGGGACACCTTGAGTTTAAATATGGTTAAATGGACGACTATAGGGCGTAGAGAGCCTTGTGAATTAATTGAGCACATTATAGACATAGGTCCTAAACAGCCGGATCTCAGCAATCGACAATTCTATATAGTAGTGTATCGGGAGGGTTCCTTGTTTGGATTTCGCTTACGAGACATCCCACGCATGAAAGTAGCACACTTCGGGAGCTGAGAGATGTTAGACCCTGGGAAATTTTGGGGTTATGATTATGAGTATAATTAAATGGGTAAATTTATTGGGATTTAGCCTATTCCGTTTTGCGATGTGAGACTTTAATCGGCAATCGAAAAAAGCTAAAAATTTATATTATTACTGAACACATTCATGATTATTTCTTTTTCATTTAATCTTGGGCCGATGGATCTCAATAACTTACTAAGCCATACAATAGTGTATCGGGGGGGTCCCTTTTTTGGACTTCGCTTATGAGACGTCCCACTAATGAAATTGGCAAAAGTCAGGAGTGGAGGGAAGTAGGATACTGAAATAATTACTTTTTCTTTCTTATGTACATGTTTGGTGGTATATTTGGTGTATGGTTATGCTTGGTATGAATGGTTCAAATTAGATGTATATGTTCCATCCATCTTTGTTAGTGTTATGTGTGTGTATATATAATGTGGAATATATGAACACCCCGGTAATGTTATGATAGGAAAAGGTGAGCCTTTTCTTTTATCTCATGGGATATGGGTATATAGACTAATTGGGTGAAAAATTTGAGTTAATAACGCGGTTTGAAACATAAGCTTAGGCTTTAGAGAATTCCGAGGACGAAATTATGTTATAAGGGGAGGATAATGTAATACCCTGTAATTTTTAGAATAAAATATTACAATATAAATGGATTTAATGAGTTCAAATTTTATTTTTGAGAATAAATTAAATTGGGAAGATTTGAAATTTAAGCGAGTAATTTTTTATTTTATTTAAGTAAGCATTATGATTTTTTTAAAATAAAACTCAACCGTATGTAAGGGGCTTGCAAGTGAAAAATAAATAACACACAAACAAATTTTATGGGCGCGTGTCGTTTTAACGAAATAAAATGTCTAAGTTAAATAAAAACAATTGGGATGCATTTTGGGAAGCATTAGAGACTCGGTCTAGTGTTTTAATTTGAATTGGTCCCGGGTCATAAGTTTATAAGTTCAAGAGCTTTTGGACTAGTTGGGATATGGTTTTGGGCTTCTTTGAATGTCCAAAAGTTAGGTTTAAGGCCCAACTCGGGATTAGTATTAATTAATAGTTTCAGTGGGTGTAAACCACTCCCCCGCTATCATTAAGGGAAACCTAGATTAACAGTCACGGGAGAAAAAGGGATAATTAACAAAGAAGAGAAAAAGGGTAAAAACAAGGGGGGAACCAAGGGAGGAATCAAAGGGATCTTTTCTACAATCTTAAGGCATGAATTTCCCTGGTTAACTTATGTTTCCAATTTATTTCTTGATGCATGTATTCACCCGTTTTAATTTCTGGGAAATAGGTCTAAATTGATTAATTTGTTGATGAACAATACATGTAGAGGATTTACTTTATGTAGAATTTTTCCCATAAATTTAGGTATCGTAAATCTGAAATTTGATGATAGAATCCGTAGGATCTTTGTTATTAATTTTGGGATATTTGATCAATTAATGTAGATGGCATTGCTATAAATTTTGGGACTGAAATTGTGATAGAATGTCCACTATAGATTCCCATATTTTGAGTTCGATAGGACTGAACTTTGAGAATGATGCAAGCATTAAAACTCTTAATAAACACTATTCTCTGTTAGGGTTTTAGTATATCAGGTTGGGTTTCTTTTTGGATTCAAACACATAAGTTCTCGACTTTAAATTTTGGGATTTGATTAATAAACATTTTGGGTTCTTCGTTACTAATCTGGGTGAAGTTGTTCTCGGAGAAAACTGGTTCTGGGGTAAGGTGGTAAAACCTAGGATGAAGGGATGAAGAAGCACGGGTGTGAGCTGCGTGTGAGGAAGAGGGGATGTTTTTACAGTCGTTCGAACGACTTAAGGCCTCGTTCGAACGACAGCTAGAGTCGTTTGAACGACCTAAAGGTTCGTTCGAGACACGTTATAACGGTTGCTTGGGCTTTATTCAACAATTTATTCCTTTTGATGTTTAGCTTTAGATTTACTCGTCATTCCAATTTATTTCAGTTGCTTTTCTTTGGACATAATGTGGTAGCTCGTCCCCCCTTTGTGGATTTTGCTTGGTATTTAAATTGTGGACTAAGGGGAATTTAATTAATGAAAATAAAGAATTTATTAAAAACTTTGATGTGCCCACATTAAATAGGAAAAATTACAATTAAGTAGTTGGTTAAAAAATTATTTTTTTATATAATAGAATTAATAATTTATTAGATGGTAAATTATTACTAAATGGAAAGATACTTTGGACTTCAATTGGATTTTATTTTAATTATGGAGTAATTACTTTTACATATTATATGGGATAATAATATGTACTATTATATATATTTGTGTGTGGACATTCCAGTGGACTGTCCTATTGGCTCGGGGGTTCGCGCGTCCGGTGGCGTACCACAAAAGGCACATGTGGGCTTGACGATGTGTAGGTAATATATGTACTACTTAGAGGCTTCACCCACTAGCGGTAGATGTGGAGTTGACCATTCCCGTATCACTTCTGGGTATGGGCCGTATACAGGTGTACTGCATAGGGACCGCCCCCAACTTGTGTGTGTTTTATGGTGTTCGCTTAGGATAAGGGATTCCTTCGGACTTGTCGATAAAGCACGAATTAGACACCAACGGTAGATGCCCTTGTGTGTCATATATATGGAAGGATATATATTATTAATTCCCCAGATACTGTGGAAATAAACTTAATTGTCTAAGGATGTGGACGATGAATATTATTCTTGACCCTATAATGCGTAATAGGTGTTTATTCCTTATACATGATCCTGATGAGATTGGAATAAATATAAGCTGAGAATTTAAATGTAAGGATTACATTTAATTAATTAATTATTGAAAAAATCATTCTACAGTTGAAGTGATGTCACAATTTATTATTTGAAATGTATTGGGATGCGAGTATATAACACTTAGATGAGGGGTGAGGTGTTATATGCATGTGAGTGACAAAGGGGGAATAGTTATTGTGCATCGACTGTACTATTGCATCCATAAATTAATTAATTTAATTCTTGCACACCTCGAGCTCTGACCCAAATTATAAATGTTTTCCCCCATGTTATTTCTAGACAAGGATAGTAGGACTGTTGCTGTACCAGCCTTGCGATCTCTCGGTGCTTAGCAGATTTCCAGATTCTTGACTCTAGGCTAGGTGCTTTTGTGTTAGAGTTCATATATTTTATTTAGAAAAGTTTGTAAGAGCATAATCCCAACTTTTATTTATTTATTTGCATTATGACGGAGTTGTATTATTTACTTGCTTCTAAATCTGTGATTTTAGTTGGTTTGGTTGAGTTTAAATTATTATGATATTTATAATGTTTTAAAGTATCGGCCGTTAAATTAATACTATTTATATTACGTTGTACTGAGAATGGTATTAATTAATCGACAAGCCCCATCTTCGGCGTATCGTGCCTGGCCAGCTTGTACGTGAGAAAATGAGGGTTGTTACAAATATACCCTTATAATATTGTATGGTGTCATTATTAATGTAAAATTATATGATATTCTCGTGTTGTCTTAACTCGTTTTGGAGATGACTTGGGACATTTTATTGAGACTCAAGTCATTATTCATGAACACAAAAATAAAGAGAAAGTTATACACAAACTAATAAAAAAATTACACATACCTATAATAATAAATATTGACGTATATTTAAAACAACTAATAATAATAGTAACAAATATAATAGTATAATATATGAATACATATATATACACCTATAATAAAATACATACACACAACACACGGAGGTTAGGGAAGGATAAGAACATGGTTTGTGATAGGGTTTAATGGATAGTTGGTTGTCTCAGATCAATTGACTTGAATTATGCATTTGAAAATCGCAATTGCGTATTGACCTATAGGACAAATAAATACACACAAAAGGGCTAATGTTAACGAGATCTAACAATTAAAATGAGTGTATTTGGGGGATAAAAATATAGGTTTTTTGTCTTTACTCTCATCTACAAAGATGTATTTAAACTCTACTCCCATGTGTTTTTAGAATTGTAAAAAGTCCCGTAACCACCCAAAACCACCTATAACTTCTCTGTAACCATCAATCCTTCTTTTTATGGAGAATGACACTTGTCCCATATAGGACCAACAACTAAAAAAATAAAAAAGTGGGAGTGGTGACAAATAAATCATTATAAATAGGACTAAATACTTAAGATCTCAAAAAAATATTACTTTTTGGTGGTTATGGTAAATATTGCGTTAAAGGACCGCTTTGTAATTATATTGCTTGTGCTATTGTGTTGTTATAATAATGCAAAATCTAGAGTTAATTTTACGATTGCACAAAGGTTTTTTTGATTGCCGTTTGTTTGTTTTCAACATAAAAAAACTTATGTTAGTTCATTTATAGTTTTGTTGTGCCCGATTTTAAATAAATTCTATGAGAATAGTAGTTATATTCATGCAAATATTTCACATAATCTTACCATTTCCTTAGAAAACATTTGTTAATCAAGACTTAAAGAATTAATTTCCATAAAAAATTTCAAAAGCAAGACAATGTCAATATTAAATTTCCAACATTGATTTTTTTAAGTTGTCATAAATATTAACTATTTTAAATGACTTTCAATCTTGGTAAGCAAACACACCCTAACATTATAATACGTATCAAAAGGACACCGTTATTTCAGAGACAGATTCTTCGTGTCTCTTCCAGCAAGTGGGAAGATGAATTATTTATGATAAATCATATTTTTCCCTGCTCAATATGGGAAGGTCTGACTGAATAGCAAAAGGAAAAAAATGGTGAAGGTATAAAAAGTTACAACCACGTGTATTAAAAAACACCCTTTCACCATTAATTTACCGAAGTAAGAATGTGAAGGTGCATTAAAATTATACTTAGAAGTGTTTATAAAACATAATATATGCTTTTTTTAAAATAAACTTACAATAAGTAATCCAAATTTATGTTGGTGATTTTTAAAATAAGTGAGTAAGAGTTTTTGGGTGTAAAATCTTAAAGACCTTGTCCCATATTGGAAGTGTGTGGAAGAGCTGGGAAGCTAACCCAAATATAAAAGGGAATAGTGTCCCACATTAGAAAATGTACAAAGCTAAGTGTCACCACTAAGCTATAAATATGGATGATAATGTAATTGTTGCTGCCATAATTGAAAAACTTCCTCCTTGTTGGAAAGATTATAAGAAAGAACTCAAACACAAAAAGGAGGATCTTTCACTTGAAGAATTAAAGACTCATTTAAGAATTGAACAAGAGTTTCGAATTCTAGATGGCAAAGTGGAACAAGAAAATTCTGTTTCTAAGGTCCATGTGGTGGAGGAAGGAAAGGAGCAAAAATATGGCAATCATGGAAAAAATAACAAGCGGAAGAATTTTTCAAATAATTATAAAGAAAAGAAAAAGAAGAAAGGAAATTGTTTTCATTGCAACAAACCAGGTCACTTCAAGAAAGATTGTCGTGAGTTCAAGAAACTAAAGGAAAAATGAGGGACATCAGACACAAAGCAAAAATTTACTGCTATGATATCCGAGGCTAATATGCTTGGAGAAGACAACTCTTGGTGGGTTGATTCTGGTGCCACAAGGCATGTTTGTAAGGACAAGAACTTGTTCTCTGCCTATGAAAAAGTGGAAGGAGATGTTCTCTACAAGGGAAATTCATCTACTGCTGCAGTTAAAGGCAAAGGGATAGTGGATCTCGAATTCACTTTCGGGAAAATCCTTAGCCTCACCAATGTTTTTCATGTTCCTGATGTTAGGAAAAATTTAGTTTCTGGAAGTCTTCTTAACAAATTTGGCTTTAAGCTTGTATTTGAGTCAGACAAATTTATTCTGACTAAGAATGGTACCTTTGTAGGCAAATGATATTTGTATGAGGGCATGTTTAAGCTCAATATCAATGAAAAAGATTCTTCTGCTTGTATCGTTGATTGTCTTTCGTTATGGCATAGTCGTTTAGGACATGTTAATACAAAGAAAATGCATTTCATGGTTAATTGAAATTTAATTCCTAAATATGAGAATGATATGAATGAAAAGTGTAAAATATGCATGCAAACAAAAATAACAAGATTGCCTTTTCCAAAAATAGAAAAAACTACATCTTTGTTGCAATTAGTACATAGTGATGTTTGTGATTTGCATGGAACACCTACTAGAGGTGGTAGTAAATATTTTGCTACATTTATTGATGACTTTTCAAAATATTGTTACGTATATCTTTTAAACTCTAAGATGATGTGCTTAATAGATTTAAGACATATAAAAAGGAAGTTGAAAATCAATGTGATTCTAAAATAAAATGTCTTAGATCTGATAGAGGTGGTGAATATCACTTTCCTCAATTTTGTGAAGATATGGGAATTATAAATGAAGTTACTGCACCTTATACACCACAACAAAATGGAGTAGAAGAAAGAAAAAATAGGACACTAACTGAAATGGTTAATGTTATGCTTTCTTATTCTGGTTTAAGTAAAGGGTTTTGGGGAGAAGCACTTTTAACTGCATGTCATATTTTGAATAGGATACCTGTTAAAGATAATAAGAAAACTCCTTACGAATTATGGAATAATAGAAAACCTAATTTAGGTTATCTTAAAGTTTGGGGTTGTAGAGATATTGTAAGACTACCTGAAACTAAGAGAAAGAAACTAGAAAGCAAAGGTGTTGAGTGTATTTTCATAGGTTATGCCCAACATAGTAAAGCTTATAGATTTTTGGTTAGTGAACCTAATGATTCTGTTGAGGTAAATACAATAACTGAATCGAGAGATGCAATTTTTTATGAACAAAGATTTTCTTCTATTCCTAAAATTAATAATGAAAAAGAAGTAATCACTCCTTCACAGTTACCTGAAACTCCACCAGTAGAATAAGAAGAGATTAGAAAAAGTAAAAGACCTAGGAAAGAAAAAAGCTTTGGTCCCGACTTTGTAGTCTATCTTGTTGAAGGAACTAGAGACACATCTTGTAATCAATATGCTTTGACTCTTAGCATTGAAACAAACCCACAAACTTATAGTGAGGCAATTAAGTCTGTAGATTCAGCATTTTGGAAAGAAGCTATAAATGATGAAATTGATTCAATTTTGGGAAATAAAACTTGAAAGTTAGTAGACTTACCTCCAGGATCTAAACCCATTAAGTGTAGATGGATTTTTAAAAAGAAAATGAAAATAGATGGAACAATGGATAAATTCAAGGCTAGATTGGTTGCTAAAGGTTTTACACAAAAAGAAGGAATTGATTATTTTGATACATATGCACCTGTTCCTAGAACCGCCACTATTAGAATTTTAATTGCATTAGCATCTATATATAATTTTGAGATTCATCAAATGGATGTGAAAACTGCCTTTTTAAATGGTGACTTAGAAGAAGAAATTTACATGGAACAACCTGAAGGGTTTATTATGCCTGGATAAGAAAATAAAGTATGTAAACTTATTAAGTCCGTATATGGCCTAAAACAAGCACCTAAACAATGGCATGAAAAATTTGATAAAGTCATTATTTCTTATGGCTTTAAAATTCAAGAATCAGATAAGTGTGTTTATAGTAAATTTGCTAATGGTAAAGTTGTGATCATTTGTTTATATGTAGATGACATGTTAATTCTTGGTACTGATTTAGAAAGCATTTATAATACAAAGAATTTTATGTCTTCTAAATTTGATATGAAAGATATGGGTGTAGCTGATGTCATATTAGGAATGAGAATAATAAGGAAAGATAAAAATATAATTCTCACTCAATCTCATTATGTTGAGAAAATTTTAAAGAAATTTAATCAGTTTGATTGCACACCTGTTAGTACACCTTTTGAACCACAGCTAAAGATGATCCCTAATAATGTTAGAGCTATTTCACAATTGGAATATGCACGAGTAATTGGTAGTTTAATGTATGCCATGACATGTACTCGACCTGATATTGCTTATGTTTTTGGCAAATTAAGTAGATATACTAGTAATCCAAGTTTATTGCATTGGCATGTTGTCAATAGAATATTAAAATATTTGAAAGGAACTATGGACTATGGCATATACTATAGTGGATATCCTTCAGTATTATAAGGATTTTCTGATGGCAGTTGGATAACTGAGCGGGAGGATCATTCCTCAACAAGTGGATGGATTTTCACTCTTGGTGGAGGAGCTGTTTCTTGGGGATAAAAGAAACAAACTTGTATAGCTGACTCTACTATGGCAGCTGAGTTTGTAGCATTAGCTGCAACTAGTAAAGAGGCAGAATGGTTAAGGAATTTATTAATTGAAATTCCAGTTTGGCTAAAACCAATGCCTGCAATATCTATACATTGTGATAGTGAGTCTACACTTTCCAGAGCTTATAGTAAAGTGTACAATAGAAAATCTAGACATATTGGCCTGAGACATAGTTATGTCAGACAAATGATTACAAATAGTGTAATTACAGTGGATTATGTAAAATCAAGTCAAAATTTAACTGATCCTTTTACAAAAGGTCTTGCAAAAGGACTGGTGTCTAAGACATCAGTAGGGACGGGATTACAGCCCATTAATAATAATCACTCTTGATGGAAACTCAACTTGAAACTTGATATATTCAAGTCTCAAGTTCAATGATTAAAGTACATCATACGACGTGATTGTAAGCACTATAAAATTTAACATCCCAAGGATAAGTGCTTAGAACATGTAATGAATAATGAAAGAGGATGACTTTAACCTTAATAGATTTATGGTGTTTTAAGTTACATGGACACCTATGATAATCTACCTATATGAGTGTGGAAGTGGTGCTGCTTCCTATGAGAACTGGTCTTGACTCTAAAGCACTCATGAAATCAAGGTACAGACATAAGGCCTAATACATGTGTCGGCTTATATGGATAATCAGTGACTAAAAGATTTGTGTGTGAAGACAAATACGGCCAATCAATATAGATTGATAGTTCAAAGACAAGTCTACTATACTTTTCATGGTTATCCTTGACGAACCTTCATAGGGTATTGGTTCAAGTCATGAGACACCAATGCTTATACACAGTCTTACAAACAATCAAAGATTTAAAAAACTTATTTTGAAAATGGTGGAGGAATGTTGGTGATTTTTAAAATAAGTGAGTAAGAGTTTTTGGGTATAAAAGCTTAAAGAGATTGTCCCACATTAGAAGTGTGTGGAAGAGGTGGGAAGCTAACCCATATATAAAAGGGAATACTGTCCCACATTGGAAAATGTACAAAGCTAAGTGTCACCACTAAGCTATAAAAGGAGTGGGAAACCTTTGAGTCCCACATTGAAAAAATATTAAAAATTCGTGCACTTAATAAGTACAAATGGAAGATGAAGAGTTAATTCATATAGCATTTAAGAGGCTATTCAAGAGACCTCAATACGGTGCGAAGCATCGTACGCACACGCACACGGACACGCGCGGGCGCGCGCGCGCAGGCGGGTGCGGGGCAGTGGGCTGTAGAGGCGCTAGTGACGCACTTTGCACTTCGCACGCCGCGTGTCAGCAGTGGTAGCGGGTTTCTGGGATTCGTCCAGGTCGGATCGCGGTAGCTCGAGCGCGGTCACTTTTTGGTTGACCCGTGCAAAACCGATTCGGTATTATTATACCTGTTCGGAAATGACTTAAAACTGTTAGTAATTAACAGTCATACCTGTTCGGAACTGACTTAAGACTGTTAATTCAACAGTCATGACTCTTGAAGACAAAGACTTTCATTATCTATAAATAAAGGCTGCCTAAAACGAAATTGGATAATAACAAAAAACCCAGTTTCAGATTTCCAAACCCTGCTATTACTCTCTTACAATTTTCAGGAGATACAAATTCTCTTATTATGTTTTGTGTACAGAAACAGAATAAGAACTTGATTGATTGTTCTTCGCTGCTGCATCTAAGGGTTGTCTTCAAACATACAATTTGCAGACAGTGCAATTGCTTCATTGTATCTTGAGTACGGATTTGTTGATTCCCGTTTGTATACTGAAGTAGTTCGTGTGGGGCAAATACTGTATTTAGAAAAGTGACATCACGCCTTGAAGTTTTCTATTATATTAAGAAGTTACATTGTTGTATTGAAGTTGACATTACTGTGATATATAAAGAGTTCCATATCTGTATTTGCTACATAATTTCCAACAATTTATAATAAATGAAGTTATAAAAAAAAGGTTTATAATCACTGCAAGCTTATTTTTTTGCACTCTTTTGATTTACCTCCCGCGATTATTATTTTTTTACTTAACATGATATGAAATCTTATATTTTTTCCTAAGACGACACAACTCAATGAAAACACGATATAAAATAAAATCTTATTTGTTTTCCTATCACGAACAATACTCAATCAAAGTGACACAACACAATATGAAACCATACAATATCTTTTTTATTATCAAATACAAACAATACTCAATGAAATTGCGAGACAACCCGACTAAAAGAGATGAGGCACAAAATATTATTTTGTTCTTTTTTCATCCAATTTTTTACTTCAAAAAATAAAAATATATCTTTTTGTTCTTTCTTTCATCCCAGTTTTTATTATTAAAAAACTTGTTTGTGTTGTCTTTTCTGTCACATTTTTTATTTACTAAAAAAACTTTTTGAACAGAAAATTGGGTGGAAAAGAACAATTTGTTTTTTTTTTCTATTTTGGGGCCACAAAGTTTAGGGGTCATTTATTCTCTTATTCTAATGCTGTGGTTAAAGAAGTTCAAAAGAATATCAATATGCAAGACCAGTTAGACAACTTAACTTCACGCTTTTATTCGGCATGCAACTCAGTGTAGTTTATTAGACAACTTAAAAATTTGCATATATTTAAGAGCAACTCTATGGAAACTCAATCTTGAGACAATATTATCACCCGATTGAATGGTGTCTGGATCACATATCTATTATATCTAATAAAAACTGTAGACCGAAATCCTCTGAGAATGACACGTGTCAAATGTATTAAATGCTAGCAAGAGTTTTAATATAAACATGCCACGTGGCAAACTTAAATATTAGTCAGCCTTTTTCTCTCTTTTTTTAGACTCTCTCTCTTCTCTTTCAATACCAAAAAGACTGTTGGTTTTACGATGCCTCTCCTCATCGTTAAACCAACCCAACTTTGCATACAAGTTAACCACGAATGTATATCAATATTTCTCAACCAAAAGCTTCTTCCAACAATAAACCCATGAACAAGGGTTTGAGACAAATAAAAATACAAAAAACCCACCTTTCTTATCCCCAAACCCATTAACTACGAACTAAACATGATGGAGAAATCAGAAGAGGAAAAGTCCTCTTTCTCCTTCAAATCGAAACACCATCAAAGGAGCTCAAAATCGGGTAAGTTTCTTACTCCCTCTGATTTTTCATTCTCTCTCTCTCTCTCTCTCTCTCTCTCTCTCTCTCTCTATATATATATATATATATATATATATATATATATCATTTTCAAACCTTCATCCTTATCTCTCCCTCTACACATAAATGGTGCTGAGAAGCAGGTAATGAAGATAGGGATAAGCTCCTTTTTTGGTGGATTGGGTAGAAGCAGGTAATGGTTCGGAGTGGAGACGGGTTTGGGGTTGGTTGGGTTGTTAGGTTTCGGGTTAACCCGGTTTGGGAGATGATGGATCAAGGTGGTCTGAGATGGTTTTAAAGGAAGGATGTATCGTCGGCATTTTGGTCTTGGCCGGAGCTGACTGGGATTGGAAATAGGCAGTGGGTCGCGAGTTTGACAGGTGGGTTAGTGAGGGATTTTGGGCTTGGTCAGTTTTAGAGGCTGCGGAAGTTTTGATGAGAGGGATTTCTGTGGACGGTTTTTTGTTTTGGGATGTTTTGTGTTAATGGAGGAGAGAGAGAAGTGAGAAGTTGGGGATATTAGGTGTGGGGGGGTGTAGGCTAACCAAATGTGTGTTGTCGCAAGAAAATTTAAAATAAAGTGTGATAAAATATTTACAGCCTAATAAATCTAAAACTAAAAAAAAAATATAAAACCTACAAAAACTAATAGCATTACAAATAAGACATGATTTGGTTCTTTCATATATTTCATCAATCCCATGTTTGTTTATAATATGTGTATTTTAGTTTTTCACAGGAATGGGAGAAAGTGGGTTATAAAGAAAATGTGTATTTTTGTTTTTCACAGGAATGGGAGAAAGCGGGTTATAAAGAAAATGGGAGAAAATGGTTTTCACTTGATTTGTTTTCCATGTTTGTTTATAATATGTATCTTTTTGTTTATAACATGCATCTTTTTTGTTTTCACAAGTATGAAAGTCTTTTTCTATTTTCACGGGAGAAAATGGTGCTTCTTCTCTCTCTCTTGCGAATATTTTCCTATTCTTCTTTCCATTATTTTTTTATTCTCTTTACCATTTTATATTTTTTTGGGGGAAATAGCGTTCTAAAAATGAGTTATATGTTATGTGATTTTAATTTGAAATGATGTAATTGAGAATTGTTTTGATGCGATTACCGTTAATAGATTGTTTTACTTTTCATAATTGAAACGATATTTGGGCTTACTTAATATATATGATATGTTTGCTAGGGATTTGATTTACTATATATATTTTAATGTAAATAATATTTGTGTAAAACAGGGCACAACAACAAAATAATACATTTTCGATAACTTCGGCCACGCATCGCGTGGCCTTCATGCTAGTATTCCATTAAAAATATTACTGAATATGACAATGACACGTCTCTTAGTTCTAAAATCGACTAAAAAACTTGTATCCTACCATTTTCCCAATGACAATTGCTTTCTCTTAAAATACCCATGTGGATTCAGTGGATATGGTGCATAGAAACGATAAAACGAATCCCGAAAGATCATAAGAGTTACCATTTTCCTAATGATTTGAATAAAAAAATGTGGGTAACTGTGAAGTGGTTGTGGTCCCGGATGATGATATGGGTCCATTCTCAGTAAACTCGTATTCAGTCCCAAAACGGCGATTAGTAAGGTGTGAGTTCTCACTCTCAACACAACAATTACTTAGGATTGCAAGAGATTGTACATCGAGGGATCATTATGCATTCCGGGTTTACAGCCATTATTCAGCCCCATCATAGCAATTAATAAGGTGTGAGTTGTCACTCTCAACAGCCATTATTCAGTCCGTTTTTTTCTCAAGGAAGTGAATGATCTCTTAAGTTATAACAATATTGTCCTTAGTTTGCTTTCCCGGAAGAAAGCTCGATTAGAAAGGGCTAATTATTAGAAAAAAAATTGATGTCTCTAAAGACATCAAATTTTGATGTCTTAAAGACGCGATTGGATAATATCGCTAGTGCAGGCCTACATCATTTAATGAACGTAGGTCCGCACCAGCAAATTGATCAATCAAATCATTGAGATGTCAAAGTTTGATATCTTTTGAGACATCAAAATGTTTTTCCTTATTATCTTAGTAAGAATCGGTGTTATTCTATTAACTATCATTTTTGCCAAAAATTTATAGTTCACATTACAAAGTGTGATAGGTCTAAATATAGAAATCAACTCTCGATTGCCAATTTTAGGGAGAAGAGTCACATGACACTCGTTCAAGTGTGTAGGGAAAAGAGCTTATATGAAACACATATGCACAAATCTTGCAAGAAAGGGGTTTACCATTTGCCAGAATCTTTCGTAAAAAAATGGTTGAACCTTATCCGGCCCCGGGGCTTTGAGGGGCTTCATACCGAAGATGGACTTTTTTATCTCACCTAATGAAATAGGAAAATTGAGGACTTTGTTATCCGCATTAGTAGAAGTAAGTATCTCAGGATCAACCCGATCTGCAAGTTTCCTGTTGTCATCATCTGTAAATAAACTAACAACGTAATTGCAAATATGGTTAGTTATCTATCTCACTTTGATTATCCACCCTATCGTCTTCAATTTTAATTCTATCTATTTTATTCTTTTTCCTTCTAATAATTGGTTGAGTCATGAAATGTTTTTGTGTTTCTATCGCCCACAGATAGCCATTGGACTCTAGATTTTTTAAGCCAAAATAATTCTTCGTGTTTTAAAGTCTCTTTATATTCTCACCTAAGTTATTTTTCAAGGTTGTTATGGGATAACGTTTGTTCTTGAGCAGTTTAAATGCCTTTTAACATATTTATCAAAGATAATTCTAAATCGACTCATGTTTTGGACACATAATTGGGACATGCCGAGGTGGCTTAATTAGACGACAAAATGAAATGAAGGACGTCGCCAAACTCTATACTTTACTGGTTATGTACAATTATAAAATCTCTTATACCCAGTTCTTTTAGAGCAGACAAAAGGATGGAAATAGGCAAATGTGTAATAATTTTTTTTCAAGTTTTTTGTTCAATTTGTTTCTTTAATAAATAAACAAAGATTTTATTTTTTTGGTAGAAATAATGTTGTATTACTTGAATTTTCTTTTAGAGCGGACCCATATAGAGTCTAAGTATTCTGGATTTTTTAATAAATATTTATATTTCATATTTTTTAGTGTCCAAAATCCATGTCTAAATTGCTACAACTAAAAATCGTAGCAAAATCTCTTCATAAACTTCACATACTTTTTCATTGGTTTTATCCGTGACAATTTTTCTCCATTGATTTCTAAAAACATTATTTGTGACAATGTTTTTATAACTCGACAAAATTTCAATTAATATTATTTCTTAAGAAATTTACTTTAGTTTCCAGTAATGTTAACTTTTTATCACAAATACCAAATTATCCCATTTTGACTTCAGCCACCGCTTAGTTATCAACTTATCTCAATTTGCACGATGATTTGGGTCATAATGTGGACTGTTTTTCTCGATCCGTGTTCGTGTTACGTTTTAAAAAAAATCATATAGTATTGTGTCACATATTAATTGGGTTGTAATCGTATTTTGTAATAAAAGATAAGATTTTATGTCGTTTCACCTATATTGGGACAATGTTCATGTCAGCTAAAAACATAAAATTTTATCGTGTCACTCTTCTTTGGGTTGGGTTTGTATTAGCTAAAAAATAAACAAAATTCGTGTTGTCTCGTGTCGTACCACATCACCATTTAATTGGGTCGTGTTCATGGTTGATAAAAAAAAATGCCGTGACGTTTTTATTAGGATCATGTTCATGTTAGGTTAAAATAATAAGATACGTATTATGATGTGTCATGTCGCTTTTAGTTGAATCGTTTAGTTCTATGGAAAAAAAGTGATTTTCATATCTTCTCATGCCTCGTTGCATAACATTATCTCACTATAATTATCCACCCAATCGGCTTCAATTTTAATTCTATCAATTTTATTCTTTCTACCTCTAATAATGCCCGAGTCATGGAAAAATTGCATGTGTTTGTCGCCCTCGGATACCCATTGGACTCTAGATTTTTTAAGCCAAAACAGTTCCTTCGCGTTTTAAACTTTCGTTATACTCACACCTATGTTGTTTTTCATGGCTATCCAAATTATGGGAGAAGGTTTGTTTTTGAGCAGTTTGGATGCCTTTTAACCTATTAATCAATCTTGTCTTATTTTCGAAAATTTTCCCATAAACGTTTCCATTCAAAATTTTAGCTTTGTTCATAAAAGACTTGATTTTAGTGTTATCCTCCCACGAGTTTAGGAGAACCTCATCAAATCAGGTTTCTCAAACCAACTCGCAACGAGACTAAAAGGTCCAGTGGAGTACATAAGTAGAGTAAATAGGACATTGTTTACCTTCAATGCGGATTACCATGGGACAACGTCTTAAGAACACTGATTTAGTCATTGTTGCATGCCACGTGGATAATACTCACATTAGTTAGGAATAAGTCATCTTTTGTACAAGTATTCAACAAACCCTAACAAACCGTAGCCGATTTGCAAGTATTGATGATCATTGTTTACCTTTAGTGTGAATTACCATGGGCCAGTGGTCAGAAGTTCTCTGGAAATTGTAATCTATATTAATAATTATATGATATGTGTGTAACCCGGGCAAAACTATTGGTTAACCTAATTTATTAGTTAGATTAAATGTGAGTTGGCCACCTATGAACGAGGTTAAATGTAAATTGGAGTAAATATGAATGCACCAAATATGAGTGCACCAATTAATTTTTTTATGTTCAAGTAAATATTAAAATTCGAGGTATACGTAAAAAAATACATATATTACTCACAATTTTTAAAAGTAATCTTTATGTTTAACTTGTTCCTTTAAAAATGTGATCTATATTTAATTCTTAGTTTTTAAAAATAGATTCCATTTGAATCCAAACTTTTACATTTTTTTTTTTTTTGGTAAGATATTTTTCATATCATAAGGTGATCGGGCAGCTTACGCGCACTTCGATTAATTTTTGCTTGCGGTTCATAATTTTTGCTGACCAGGCATTATTTTGACACTGTCAGGAATCAAACTAAAGACCAAATTCAATCCAATCTCAAATAATATTCCAATTACAGCTTTATTCCTATGATCAAGAAGCTTGGTTCTTAACTCTTAAATATATAACACTTATTTAACCGGTAACTTTTAAATATTAAAAGTAAGGTGTGTGTGTTATAAGGTGTCAGTTTTCCACCACAGCTTCTGGAAAACCATTTCCATTCCGGGTTTGCAAGAGATGAGCGATCACAACAGAATAATTAATGCTGTGTGAATTGTCACTCTCATGACTGCAATTAATTAGGATTGCAAGAGATTGCAACAGAATAATGGCTGCAATTAACAGCCATTATTCAGTCCCAACACTGCAATTAATAAGGTGTGAGTTGTCACTCTCAATTCTCAACTATAACTAGAATTATTTGTGTAATTAGTTGTGAACCCGCCCGACGCACGATGTGCGGGCGATACAATTACAAAAAATCTGAAAAATATATAAAAAACAGAAAACATAAATAAATATATGAAAAATACATAAAAAATAGAAAGCAAATATTCAAAAAATGAAAAAAAATTCTAAAAGAATTTGCAAACTGAATAAATATTCTAAAAAGTTTGAAAAAATACTACAAAAAATAAATTTTCGATAACAAAATAAATTTCCAATAAAAAATGTCTAATAAAGCAAGAAAAAATATTCAATAATCACAGAAAATTTGGAATATACTGAAAAAAAATTGAAAAATTATAACCTTGATTAAAAAATAATGTTCATAAATATTTCTAGCAATAAAATGTTTTCATCCAAAAAAATATTTTCTAGCAAAATAAAAATGATTTCTAGATAAAGATATTTTTATCCCCAAAATCAGTTTTCTAATAGATAAAAAAATATCATCTAATCTCAGGAATAAAAATAAAAAGACTTCTTCCAAAAATCAATTACAAATCTGAAATATCACAATCAAAAGAGATTATGATTATAAGAGAGTAGTTCATTCAAATCCCCACCCTAGATGGTTTTAAAGTTGAGAATGCATAAGCATGTTTCTTTGTCCAAGAAATTTCCGTAGCAGCATATGTTGCATCTTGTAGTGTTGTCATCAAAGTTGTTGTATAATCAATGGGATCAAATAAGTTTAAGAGGCATATATACTGGCAAAATTTGTTTAATTGTAAAACATATAAGTTTCATCCATCTAAATATAATTGTGAATATTCTTATACCTTCATATTAAGAGCTAACTCTTCTGATTAGGTTGTGAATAAATAATGTTAATCCATAAAATGATGCCTTTATATAAAATTACATGGCATAATATTTTTTTTCAAAAAAGTTAGATTTGATAAATAAAAAAGCTACACTTCCTACTGAACATAATAATAAACATTTTCTACAATAATGTTAGATATTTTTTTCATTAGTAAAGGAATGAAAAATAGTCTGTATAAAACCCATCCTACGATATAATTTATGCCTTAGAAAAAATAATAAGAAAAGAAAAATAAAACCTTAAAATGACCCCAAAAAAGAACCTCCTCTCTCCTCCATACCAAACCCATGTTCATAATTATTGAAACAATTACAGCAAACCCTAAACTCCTCCTGTCGAAAAATCTGATTTTTTAATTTATGTTTAAACAAAAATAAATCAATTTATCCACTGACCTTGTTTGTTAATGATGGACATGAACCAAAACAAATTGTGTTTGGGATATTTATGGTGTCAATTTGGAACCACATTATCGATTCTTAATTTGTTATGACACAATCAGGAGATATATTGTGATTGTAAACAAATAAAATCCCTAAATTTAAAACTCGTATGTTTAGAATAAATAGATAAGCATAGATATGTTTAATACAAAAAAAATTATTAGTTCTTGATTCTTGTGCTTTCTTCGACAGATGGATTCATTGGAATGGCTGAAATATGGGATTACTTTCTATCAACTCCTTTAATACAAATGATGTCTTTGGAGATCCAAAGGTCCTTCCTCGTGTTGGAGATCCTTACCATGTTGAAACTCCACGGCTTATGAAAAAATCTGACTATTTTTTATATACAAAAAATCTGACTATTTTTATATACAATTTCATTTTAACGCAACAACACTTACATTATTTAAATATAAACTCCATATTTAAATAGAGAATGATTATTCTCACACCAAATCTTTCTCCACACACCCTTTCCAATAGAAATGAGTAAAAGATCCTTAACTTAAAGCCAATTCTCCCACCTCACTCCCTTTCAATTAGTTTTCTCCTTTCTTACAAAGAAACTGTTTTTTAAATATAAATTATTTTTTAAAACTGGACTATTTTAAAAAAAATATAAATTAATGTCATTTTTTTAATTAAAAAATATTGTTTTAACCCTTCATTAAAAAAATAGTTATATATATAAAATGTTTTCAAAAAACTGTAATATTTAAAATCGTTTCAAAAAACTGTTTTATAAATATGAATCATTTTTATTATAAACTTATAGTTTTCACCTTTCTTTAAAAGAAAACGGTTTTTAAAATCAGTTTAAAAAGAATAACAATATTTATTAAAAAACAGTTTTTAGAAAAATATAAACGCTTTAGTGAAAAAAAACAGTTTTTAACAAAAAATCGGTTTTAAAGGAATAAAAATAGTATTTCAAAAATGTTTTTCTAACAAAATACAAAACAATATTAATACTAAAAACTTTCCGTGGAGAAATTTTCATATTAAGATGAAAATTGTACCAAAGTATAACAAAGTGACTAATTTGTAGTCAAGTCTTCAATAAATTAAAAATATATGATGGATTAAAGTAAAAAAAATCCAAATAATAATAATAGTGACAATAATAATTATAATAATAACCATAAATGTAAAACATAATATTTTTAAAAACTGTGTTTTCTTCACTAAAATGTTTTCATTTTTCTAAAAACTGTTTTTTTAATATTTATTTGCTAAAAACCGTTTTTATTTTGTTAATTTTTTTTTTTGTTAAAACTATTTTTATTTTGTTAAAAAGTTTTTTTTTTTTTGTTGTTAAAAAGTTGTTTTTTTCATTATAAGCTTTTTTTAACCCCGAAAAACCGTTTTTATGATTTTATTAAAGATATTGTTTCTTCGTTAAAAACTGTTTTGTTGTGTTAGAAATTATTTTTCTAAATTATATTCATGTTATAAACGGTTTATATTTAGTTAAAAAAGTTTTTCATTAAAACTATTTTTATTTTGTTAAAAACTGTTTTATTTTGAAAAACATTTTTTTTTTGTTGTTAAAAAGTTGTTTTTTTTGCATTATAAGCTTTTCTTAAATCTGAAAAACTGTTTTTGTGATTTTCTAAAGATATTGTTTCTTTGTTATAAACCGTTTTTATTTTTTTACAAATATCACTTTTCGTGAAAAAAGTTTCATATTTAGTGACAAAAAATGTAAAAATGTACTATAGTCTAATTAAAAAATTAGTAATGTGTTAAAGTCAAAAATTAAAATAAAAAATAATAAAATTTTATTTTATATTAAAGTGTAAATTTTATTTTACCTAAAATGTTTTATGTTTTAAAATCATATTATATTTTAAAGGTGGGAGTATTTTAGTTTTAAGATATTACATATATAAATAGGGTGTGGGGAAGAACTTAAGGGCTTGGAATAACCACACCCTTCAAATAAGGGGAGGGGGGGGGGGTGTTATAAGGTGTCAGTGAAGGGGTACTATGCTATTTTGTGTGACAGATGAACCCCCTGGGTCCGATTTCCCTGGAAGAAGATTTGTAAGGTTAAGGTGCCGCCTAAGGTAATATTCTTTGTTTGTACGGCGGCTAGACATGTCATATTGACGATGGAAGGATTGCAGAAGAGGATGTATCGCCTCACTAGGCGGTGTTGGTTATGCAAGGTGGAAGAGGAGAAGACCAACCATCTTCTTCTACACTGTTCGGAACTGACTTAAGACTGTATGGGTCATGCCTGAGTCAGTGAGGGTTCTTTTAGAGGCGTGTAAGCCTCCTTGGAGTGGGTGGCAGACAAAAGGGTTTGTCATTTGGCTCTTCATTGCATTATGTGGACGATATGGAAGGAGAGGAATGCTCGTTGTTTCAAAGGAATGGGGTTGGCGCCCTCGAGACTTCGTTCACTACACCAAAATGGCCAAAATGTCACCTTTCAGCCTGCCACCCTTGTCACGGTCATTGATCGTGACTACAAACACGCGTTTTGTGTTACGGTCATTGACCGTGACAAGACCGTGACAAAGAATTGTCACCGTCATTGACTGTGACAATTCTTAAAATAATTGTCACGATCAAGGACCTTGACGTGACCGTGACAATGTCTTCAGTAAAAAAAGCCCTAGGCTTCTTTTTTTCCACCGTTTTATGATTTTCTATCTCTCTCTAAGCGATTTCAGCTCTCTCTCTCTCTCTAAAGTATGTTTTTTTCCTTTCTTTCTCTTTCATTTCTATGTGTGTGTATGTGTGCATATGTATGTGTATGTGTGTGTATATATGTGTGTGGTGGTGGTGTGTGGTGGGGGAGGGGGGCAAAGGGTGGGGTGGGCTGTGTGTGTACATGTGTGTGTGTGTGCAGGGGTGGTGGGGGTGGGGTGAGGGGGGGGCAGGGGGTGTGGTGGGAGAGGGGGGGGCAGGGGGTGGTGTGGTGTGTGTGTGTGTGTGTTCAGATGTGTGCGTGTGTGTGACGGGGGGAGGGGGCAGGGGGTGGGGTGGTGGGGGTGGGGGTGTGCAGTGGCGGAGCTAGGAATGAAGCGTTGGTGGGGCACAATCCATTGTCGGGGGGTTCGAGGGCGGGAGCCCCCGAAATTTTTTTTAGGCTTATTTTAACATTTTTACAAATATTTAATTGATAATTTATATTTTCAGACAGTTACAACTCAAATAAAACAAAATCGAATACAACACTTAGTTGTGAATAGTTTTCTTATTCCATCTAAGTGGAAGTCAATAGTAGGAATGAAAAATTAATCACACACTCATTGTAAATTAGTAAATTAATAATTGTATACTTTAATTGATGAAATGAATTAATTGAGTAGATGAATTATAAGGAGTACGATATACATATTTGTTGTTGGTATTGTTGTTGGATTATAGTGGATCGATGTTGGGTTGGTTAACAGTAAAAGTGGCATTACCACTGGATTATTGTCCATATGGGGGTGAGATTTTTTAACTTTTTTTTGAAAATTACTTTGTATATCGAACAATATATAATTATTAATAATTATTGGATTATTGTCCATATGGGGGTTGGCCAATGTGGGTTTTTAGGTGTATCTGGTGGGTATTCTTTAGTGGTTAATTCTAGATATTATTAATAAAGATAAGTATGGATCTTTTGGTATGGCTGAAAATGACTATATAAAGATAAGTAAGATTTAATTTTTCTATAACTACATAAATATATTATTCTGCATTATTTTACTTTGCCGGGCAGATACTAATTTTACTTTATTTTATTTCAGGGGGTAGGGAGTGGCCCTGGAGGTAAGCCACATAGGCTCGATACTTATGTGGCTCTTCGGACGAAGAAGATGAAGGACAAGGAGGTGTCCCCCGAGCGTCGCGGACACGATTGTAAGTAATCCGACAGTTTATTTTTTGTTAATTACGTTATAATTTTTTAATTTACTTATTTTACTAATCATGTACTTTTTGTCGTTTCAGGCAAAGCTTAACGAAGTGCATGAGTCGCAATCTGATGCCGACAAGGCATCTTTGTCCACAGAGGCACTCAGCCAAGTGCTTGACTCTGATCGCAAGGGGAGGACAAGGGGAGTGATCTCGTGGGTGGCCAAATCTAGGATCATCGGATTGAAGACGAGCGACACCAGGTTGACTCGAACGGTGGATTCACATTACGCGAAGCTGTCCCGTTTGGAGGCGACGGTCCAACATATATAGTCATTCATGAAGCGTACATTGGGAGGAGACCGTAAGGGGAAAGGGAAGGAGAAGGCGGTGGAGGAGGAGGTGCGGGAGGATGAGGCGCAGGATGACGAGGATGTGGACCTCGCTGCTTCATCACCGACACGTGCATACTTCGATGATCCACTTCCCTAATTGGATCCCTTCCCAGACCGATGTCGACACTTGGTTGGCCGAGCGTGTTCATATTGGACGTATTTGATGTCCAGCAGATAGGGCGGGGGTTGAGGGACCCGAATATCGTCCAGGGTGGAATAGTTCATGGACGTGAGCTTCAAGAGATCGAGTCTAAAGTGCTCGTCACGTATGTGATACCCAGGAAGGAGAATTCCCTATTGTGGTTGCGCGAACAATGCGGCACGATGTATATTAGTTGGTGTGTCAATTCGTATATCGTGTGGCCTACTCACCTACTCACATTTACCCCAAACATGTAGTGACATTATTTTTAAGTTGGTACATTTGAATTATATTTGGATTATATCGTCATGTATATTGTTTCTATTTTGAATATATATTTTCATTATCTTTAGTTTATTTGGATATATGATGTTTGAACAACTACAACGTTGCTATAACAAGTACAAATATACCGCTGGGCAATGGCAGTGGTCATACTGCCCAACAGATTTTTTTTAAATTCTGCCCATAGTTGTCACGGTCATTAACCGTGACAAGTCCGTGACAAAAGTTGTCATGGACTTGTCGCGGTCACTGATCGTGACAATTTTTTTAAAATGGGTCAAGGCTTTGTCACGGTTATTAATCGTGACTAAACTTATCACGGTCAGGGACCGTGACACGACCCTGACAATTCTAACGAACTTGTCACGGTCAATGACCGTGACAAGAAAAGTTGTCTCGCCCCGAATTGTCACGGTCATTGACCTTGACAAGTTGAACTTGTCAAGGTCAATGACCGTGACAATTAGGTAGATTTGGTGTAGTGGTTATCTATTTTTAAGCACACTGCTTAGCTGGTCCAAGGGGAAGATCTCCGTCACGACACAGAATTTTGTTGAGTTTTTAGAAGAGATCCGTTCGGTGATGTAATATGGGAGTCTGTATGGTAGGCGTCTATTAGTCGTTTCTAGTTTCCCTTGTATTGCTTTTGATTTGTATACTTCATGTATAAGGGTTCACTCCCTCAGCGTTTGGTTTTAATGAATTCAGTTAATTATAAAAAAAAGGTGTCACTTGTCCACTAGGGAAAACCATTTTCATTCCGAGTTTGCAAGAGATCAGTAATCACAACACAACAACCAAAGGGACTTGCTCCGATAGTTACCTAGGATCCTTGATTAACAAGTGATCACGCGTTCAAATCCCTACGGACTTGAACATAGAAAAAATGACAAAAAACATTAAGGAGGTGTGAGTTGTAAGTCTCAACACATCAATTAATTAGGATTGCAAGAGATTGTACATGGGGGGATCCATATTGCTAAAGACCAAATATGCAAACCCCACATATTAGGGCACAGCTATTCGCGCTCCTAGAATTCTTCCGGCACTCCATCTCAATCAACATCTTCCCTTTCTACCCTTGTCATAACTAACATTTTCCCTTTCTCTAATAGGAACCTTTAATCTGATATGGTGTTGTTTTATTGTGAATGTTAATAAATTTTGAACAGCTTTTTGTAAGGAGGTAAGGAAATAATAACTCATCCTAAAAATTAGAAATTTATAATATTTTCATACGAGAAAATATTATGAATGCGTTGCAAATAAAAATGGTACGACATGACAAGAAATTTTAATTTTCGCTAATAAAAATGACACGAAACATCATGAAATAATTTTTTTACCTAACACGAACACGAACACGACCCCGGTTAAAAGCGACACGTTACGAAATATATTATTTTTTATAGACAAAATTCGAACGCGACCAAAATAAAACAAGACACGACACTTCACAAAAATAATAATATATTATTTTTGTGACATGTCGCTTTTAACCGGGATCGTGTTCGTATTAGGTAAAAAAAAAATTGTGACGTGTGCAAACTTAGTGTGCACTCGTCAAAAAGTTTTTATTTAATACGAACACGATCCCGGTTAAAAGCGACACGTGACGAAATATATTATTTTTTTAAACCAAATTCGAACGCGACCAAAATAAAACGAGTCGTTTTGTGTCGTGTCTCGTTTTATTTTGGTCGCGTTCCGTTTTGGGTTTAAAAAAATAATATATTTTGTGACATGTCGCTTTTAACCGGGATCGTGTTCGTATTAGGTAAAAACTTTGTGACGTGTGGACACTAAGTTTGCACACGTCATAAAGTTTTTTGTACCTAATACGAACACGATCTCGGTTAAAAGCGACATGTCACAAAAATAATATATTATTGTTTTTGTGAAGTGTCATGTCTCGTTTTATTTTGGTCGCATTCGAATTTGGTTTTAAAAAAAAAATATATTTTGTAACGAGTCGCTTTTAACTGGGGTCGTGTTCGTGTTCGGTAAAAAAATTATTTCATGATGTGCCGTGTTATTTTTATTAGGTAAAATTAAAATTTCGTGTCATGTCGTACCATTTTTATTTGCAACGCATTCATAATATTTTCTCATATGAAAATATTATAAATTTCTAATGTTTAGGATGAGTTATTATTTCCTTACCTCCTTACAAAAAGTTGTTCAAAATAAATTAACATCCACAACACAACAACACCATATCTGATTGAAGGTTCCTATTAGAGAAAGGGAAAAGGTTAGTTATGACAAGGGTAAAAAGGGAAGATGTTGATTCAGATGGAGTGTCGCAATAATTCTAGGAGCGCGAATAGCTGTGCCCCACATATTATTAGAAAAAAAGTTTGATGTCTTTCAAACATCAAACTTTTGATGTCTTTGATTGTGGTATTGACCAACCACAATCGAAAACATAAAAAAATTTAACATATGAGAGACATCAATTTTTTTTTCATATTATTAGGGAACAATTTTTGATGTCGCTATTTGATGTCTTTTGAGACTCAATTTTTTATTCTATTATTAGATGCATATTTGTCGGCAGAGAAAAGCTTAAATACAGGAACTTCCAATTTTCATCAATTAAAGACAAACTAAACCCCACATACCCTTCTCTCCTTTCCCTTTCCTTCTAACCTATATATATTTTTATATATCTAATTCTTTTTTTCTTCATTTCAACAAAAATGAACCGTGCGGGAAAAAAAAAAGTGGGGGCGAGAGCCATTATTTAGTCACAACACAGCAACTAATAAGGTGTGAGTTGTCACTCTCAACTCTCAACTATAACTAGAATTATTCGTGTAATTATAGGGGGACCATTTTTTAATAACCCTCACTTATGAGACCGTATTTTATAATAATTACTTAGTATAGTAATTAGAGACCAGTGTTGGGTTATGATTTGAATGCTAATTCAATGTAGAAAAGCTGATATTTATTATGAGGTTGCATACATATCATAATTATGGGAAAATATTGCTATGTCATGCTTATTAATATCATCTGAACTTAAAATGATATTTGGCTTAATTATGAGACCGGAACCTAAATTGAATTTTAAAATGTCCAAATGATAATTTGGAGGTTGCAGTTGATTCCGGAACGTGTGAAATAGTCAAATAATGTACCATATTGTATTTTGTAGTTTTGAGCATTTTTGACTGGTTGTGCCTTAATTATGCTATTGCGTATTATTTTATCGCACTTTTGGTTAACTAAGTGGAGCATTTACCTTAAGTCACGACTTAAGCCTATTAAGTCTTCTAATTTCCCCAAAATCCCTTCCTAAACCTAAGAGAGAAAAGAGAAGAGTAGAGAGAAAGTTTTGGAGATTGAGAGAGAGCTTGCTACACCAAGGAATCTGCATATTTGCTGAATCAAGGCAAGTTTTTACTTGCTAAATTGTGTCTTGAGATAGATGACTTGTTATGTTAATGGTGTATTGATTTTAGTGTAGAGAACTTAGGGTTTTCTTATGTATTTTGGGTTTTGATTCACTCTAAGTTAATTCATGGGGTTTGAAGATGATCAATAGCATCTTTGATGTTCTTATAGTGATGGTATATGAGTTTGGTTGGAAGAAATTGGAGTTTGGGTAGAAAATGGAGTCCAAGACTCCATAGCCATTTCTTGGCAAAATCGCAGGCCCGAATCGATTCGGCCCCCTGGGCGAATCGATTCGGTTAGTTCCAGTGCCCAGGTCTTGTTGACCGAACCGATTCGGAATTTATCCGAATCGATTCGGCAGTTATGCAGAAACCCAAATTTTCAGTCCGAATCGATTCGGCCCTCTCAGCGAATCGATTCGGCTATTATGCAGAATCTCAAACTTTCTGGCCGAATCGATTCGGCCAAGGGGGCGAATCGATTCGGTAGCCCTGCACTTTTTGAAATTTTTCTTTTTCATTTTTAGCCCCTTTTCTTTAGGATCTTTGATTAAGGACCTTCTTAAATAAAGTAAACATAGGGTTTAGAGTTCTAGTTGAGTTGGGTCGACATCCTAGACTCGAAAGGGTTCATCTAGGATTCATTCAAGGGGGAATTTAAAGTGATGCTTAGGCATTTCTTTGGTCTAGTAGTTTTATAAGGGCGTAAAATCTTTTGAGGTCAATTTGGAGACTTTAGAATTCAACTCGAGGTTAGATTTGACTTGATGGTTTATATTAAAGCCTAAAGAGGCCTTGGGGATAACTTTAGAGTCTAAATTGCTTTTGAGGATGCTATGTCGGTACCACTTATACTTAGTCCCGAATTAGCTTATACATTCAATTAAAATGAGAAATCGTTAAGGTAAATGATAATTTACTAATCATGTAATGGAAATTAATAAAATGGATGTTACACACCTCTCTAAATACCATCTTAAGGGAAGTCCGCACGATAGGTGAAGCCCCCTGGCTAATGAATGCAGGGTGGATATAGTCCTAGGCCATGGGAGCGTTATGGTTGTATTTTTTCTGCGAGGGTAGGGAGATTCCGGGTGTGGTCTTGGCTACCACGCAGGCTCATGGCCGCTTCCCGACGCTTTCGATAGGATCCCAGGTTGTCTTATGTTAGGCCCTGGAAGATGATGGTTATTTAGGGACGCGCTCAGTGGGGAAACTCGGACGGGCGGTCTTAGAATCGTTATATTTATAATTATGACTATTCTAATTATCGAGTTGGACTCGATGGAACATTAATGCCATAAAGAGCAAAATTATGCCGCAAAGAGCATGTTATTGAGATTAGTGCCATATAGAGCACATGATGACAAGTATATTCCTGATAAGGAATGGAAAATGAATATTTAAATTGAAATATGATTAAAGATGATAAAGGCTCATACGCACTTTTAATTCTGTTTTATTATGACTCTCAATCTATGTAGTCCTTCAACAGTTTCAGTTCCTTATATGCTGTTAACATGCTAGACTATCATCCATGCTTAATTGTGCATCATTATCATACTTGTCATTTATCTATTTATCACATATACCCGGCCCTGACCGGTCTTCCTTCTCTTGTGGTATCTCTATGTATATGACCCGTTCAGGTGTTCCGCCGCACGGTCGCCAGTAATGACTTTTCCCTTCCGCATGTTTTGAGGAGCCGTGACACTGTGCGGTTTTCACGGGATTTTGTGTAGACGCCTCTGTTTATGTTTCTAGTTATGTTCGGTTCATTCGGGCTTGTTGCCCAAACGGTTGTAATTATATAATGAATTTATTATGTAACACTTCGTACTATATGCATGCTGTATGGATGGTTTTGACATACGTTTTATTCGGTCCTTTGTATCTTTCGGGATTTCTTATATGCGCTTGTGGGGGTTTCCACCCTCTATTTCTATTATGGGTTGTTGAAAATGTTTTCTTTTTATTTCAAATCAAAGTTTTTGATAACCCGTTTTCTGGAATATAGAGTGGTTATTCCTTATACTTTGTATATTGTCGTGATGCTGAGGATGATATTATCCATGATTCCCTATTTTATCGGGGTATAGGGCTGGCCACCCTTTATTTCGGATAGCGGGTTGTCACACATTTATCGGCTAGGCTACCTGACATTTAGGGCTACTAGAATAACATCCAAAAAATCCTCCATTTCTATGTGGTCTTAAATTTTCAAGGGGTCCGCTATTCTCACTCTTCCATATTTTTTTTACACTTTATTTTAAAATTCAATGACTACAATACTTTTAAACCCATGAATCCCTTTTCATTTCATTCCAAATTCATATTTATATCCAAATTTTATGTTCACTTTTTTATCCCAACTAAAATAAATATTTTATGTATTTAATAAAAAAGCTTTATTTATATTAAAAACTATTTTGATTGTAAAAATATATTTATTTAAAAAAACACCTTTTAAAAAATAAAAAATAAATTTTGTATCAAAAATTGCTTCAACTTTATATAAAGTGAAAAATTATTTTCACTGTTAATAAAGTAACAGTTGTTTTAAGAAAATTGTTGTATAAAGTGTTTAAACAAATTAAAATATAAGAAAATAAAAATTGTTTTGATTATGAAAAACTATTTTTAAAAAATAAAAATATTTTTTGTATAAAAACTGTCTTAACCTTTTATATAATATAAAAACTGATTTTTACAAAAGTAAATTGTTTTAGCTTTTAAAAATATGAATTATAAATAAAAAATTGTACATTTTATTTTTAAAAAATTATGAAAAAAATTAACACTCTTCTATTAATATAAATAAAACACTACAAAAAATGTTTAAATCATTTTTTACAAAAAAGTTGTTAAATAAAAATTACAGTTTATATATATAGAAGATAGATTTTTAAAAGCTACAATTTTTTATAAAAAGTTTGACTGTCTAAAATAAATAAAAAGTTTTGATTATAAAAAATATTTATTTTAGAAAATTGGTTCTTTAAAAGAAATTTGTATAATTTTTATTAACTTTATATAACCGTTTTAAAAAGTAAAAAAAAAAACTATTTCCACACTAAAAATAAATTAACTGTCATTTTTAAAAATTGTTTATAAAAAATTAAAACAACGTTCTATATAGTATAGAAGCCAATTTTTTTATATAAACTATTTTAACTATTAAAAATGTGTCTTTTATACATAAAAACTGTAAATTTTATTTAACAACTGTTTTGTCAAATATGATTTTAATGTTTTTCCAGAAATAAAGCACTCTCTTCATTAAAATAAAAAAGTCTATAAATCTAAATAAAAAACTAGAAAAAATGTGTCTGATAAAATATGTGTGAGAACAAATGTTTATATAACGTTCCATATAAAGGCAATTTTTTTTATATAAACTGTTTTAGCTATTAAAAATCTATCTTTTATATATATAAACTGTAAATTTTATTTAACAATTGGTTTGTAAAAAACGATTTAAATATTTTTGTAGTGTTTTATTTATATTAATAGAAAAGAGTGTTAATTTTCTCATAATTTTTTTTAAATAAAATGTACAATTTTTTATATTTATAATTCGTATTTTTAAAACCTAAAAAAATTTACTTCGTAAAAAAAAATTGAATTATATAAAAAGTTAAGACAGTTTTCATACAAAAAATATTTTTTATTTTTATAAATAGTTTTTCATAATCAAAACAATTTTTATTTGCGTATATTTTAAATTGTTTAAACAATTTATACAACAATTTTTTGAAAACAACAGTTAATTTTTTTACTAGTGGAAATAATTTTTTACTTTATATAAAGCTGAAACAATTTTTTATACAAAGTTTATTTTTTTATTTTTTAAAAAGTGTTTTTTTTAATAAACATTTTTTTTTACATTCAAAGCAGTTTTTAATATAAATAAAACTTTTTTATTAAATAAATAAAATATTTATTTTAGTTGGGATAAAAAAGTGAATATAAATTTTGAGTACAAATGTGAATTGGAATGAAATGAAAATGACTTAATGGGTTTAATGGATTTAAAGGCATTATAGTCATTGAATCTTAAAATGGAGTGCGGGAAGAATGTGATGGAGTGGGAATAGCCGGCCCCAATTTCCAATTGTGATAATTTCATAAGAAATGACCGTTGTTTCAAAGTTAAAACTACATGATAAAGTTAAAATTCACAATTATCATTTCAAAGTGGTCTTTTGAAATAATATTTACAATCTCTTTATAAAAATAAAAAATTTAATTTAACAAAAATCATAGTGTTGTTCAAGCACAACATTATAATGTTATCTTATTTAAACTATAGAGCTAACTAGACATTTTATGGCGTGCTTTTATTGTAATTACATAGTCTTCCTAATTACAATTTCGTTTTAATGCTACATAGAGTATTATTTTTTAACATATCATAGTATTATTTTAGAATAAATCACGGTGTAAATTTAATAAAAATCATATCATCATTTTAATAAAATACTATAAATTTTTTAAATTTAATTTTTAGAGTCTATTTAACAATTTGCACATAAGATTATAATACTTGAGTTGTTTATTATACATACGTAGTACGCATGTATGTATAATCCACAACATTTTTTTATTTACAATAGAAGGAAAAGAAAACAACAGAAGCACAAAACAATGGTTTAGATTCGGGGATTGTCCCTCTCGGCATGCTCGAACATTTCGAACAATTTCTCTTGGGTATTATCGTACTCCAAGTAGAGTTCCTGCGTTCCTTTGGCGATTTTTGCCATGCACAACTATATCCGGCCAAAACTAGCTTGGAGACCATTTATCAGCTAGCTGGTTGAATAGCATCCATATAATCCTCCATTTCTTTGGCACAACAATAACTCAAAACTCAATATCACTAGATATTTGATTACACGTGTCCTGCACTTTTTATTTTTTATTTTTTGAAAAAAAAAAAGAAAAACTGATCAGTTGTTATTTTTTTTTCACAACTTTAACATGGGATAAGGCTGTTTTAAAGAACTTTAATTATTTTTTAAAAATTTTGATTCTTAAACTTTTTGAAAGTTGTGTCTAATCCGTGGAAACAAACATGGATGTTCGCAATTGCTAAAAATTTGTGGTCTTGTTTTTTCAATTGCAATAATTTCACAAGCAATGACAATCGTTTCAAAACTATATATTAATTAAAGTAATTGTAAAGTTCCCAATCGATTTTAAGGTTTTAACACAAATCAATAGCCTAGTTATTATCACTTGGATGTGGTCTTTTGAAACAATATTTACAATCTCACTCTATAACAAATCACAACTTTAGTCGAACAGAAATCATAGTGTTGTTCAAGCACAATATTATAATATTATTTTATTTACACCATAGACCTAACTAAACATTTTGGGGCATCCTTTTATAGTAATATCATAGTCTTCATCATTACAATTTTATTTTCACACAACACTTATGGTGTAATTTTAAACAAATCACAGTGTCATTTTAAAATATGTCAAAGTGTCAATTTAACAAAAATCATATCACCATTTTAACAAAATATTATAAGTTTTTTTTTATTTAAATTTTAGAGTTTGTTTAACAATTTGCACACAAGATTATAATATTTGAGTTTTTTATTGCGCGCGCGCGCACACACACACACGCACATATATATATATATATATATATATATATAGTACTGTTCTTGTGCATACCACTCTGCATTTTAAGAGTGCGGACTATACATGTGTCACCAAGAGAGAGTGCCTATAATTTCTAGGCTCACCGTCAGGTGACACATGTACGACCTGCACTCTTAAAATGCGGACGGGTATGCACAAGAGGAGTATTGTGTGTGTGTGTGTCTATATATATATATATATATATATATATATATATATATATATATATACAGAGAGAGAGAGAGAGAGAGAGAGAGAGAGAGAGAGAGAGAAACAAATAAAGTCTCTCATACATACCATATATGAGTTTCGGCAATGCGGACCATTTTTCTTAAAATATTAAAAATAATATCTTTGAGATGATATTTTTTGTTTGGTATTTAAACATTTCATGGGTAATACACAAAAAATTAGCCCAAAATAAATTTTTTGGTAATTTTAAAAAAATTGGTCAAACTATGTCACCTTTTAAGCCGTTAAAAATAGACATAGTTTGACCAATTTTTTTTAAATAACAAAAAAAATTATTTTGACCTGATTTTTTTGGTGGGTTTCCCTGAAATGTTTAATATCACAAACAAAAAAAGAATTCATATATTTTTACTATTTTAAACAAAATTGTTGGTATGTATAGTATATAAACACACAAACACTAGTGGAATTCCTGTGCCTGAAGGCATGGAGAATTTTTTTTCAAAGTATTGGATTGTGTATAATTTAAATCAAAAATTTCTTTTCACAACCGAAATTTGGACAAAGTTTCCTTCATTTAGTAAATACACGTGTCGATGGCATGCATGTAATTTATTTAGTGTAATCACTACATTACCGACAACTAAACCTAGCACACTCTGTAGTGTAACACCCCGCATTTCTGTGCATTTAAGATTTAATCAATTCGGATAATTTTAAATTACTTGTGTGCCGTAATTTAATTGAATTAATTATGTTAATATTCATTTAAATATTAATCGTGAGAGTATATGGTTAATATTTACGGGATTTAAATTACTAAGTGAATAATAATAATTTTATTTATGTCATAACAAGTATTAGTGACGTGACATTTTTTTTTATCTCAGCCGGGAGTCAGGTATAAACTAAGTTAGGTGTGAGATAAGAATTTTTATAAATTAATTCGGACGTCAATTTTGAGTGCACGATTCAATTTGGATGGGCCGAGATAGTCGAAAAAGTGTACCCGGGATGGTAAATGGGTCACTGGGTATTTTTGAGCATGACCGGGCCCACACAAGGTAGTTGGGCCATTTTAATTATGTCCATAAGCCAAAAAAGAAATTTAGTGATTCAAACCTATGTTTAAGAGTTGTGAGCAACCATAACACAATTGGGAAAAATCTGATAACGTAAAGGAGTAAAAAGGGAGAACTCTGTAACAACCTGCTTAAATAAATATCATGTGACCATTCCTTTATTTAATTAAATCAGAATATCCAGTTGGTTCATTCTCAGCATCACTGTCGAAAACAATTTCTTTATTAATCACCTAATAGTTAATTAAGCTAAGTGTCAAAAAACTTTTTCCATTCTTTTTAAATAATAGTATGCAACAACACATCACAACAGAATTAACTACAACAAGAATAAATGTGACTGGATTAACTCTCCATTTAAATTATAATATTTACACTAAATAAAACTGATATCCACAATGCTTACATAAATAATTACAACCTCTACAATCCTGGATGACATGCCCTAAATGAAGTAGATGCTACAGATGAGTGAATCAACAGAAAGGAAGCGTCTAAACAAAATACGCATCTCTACTAGTAGCTATAATCGATTGGAACATCAATAATCTATGCTGGGCATCCCTGTTGCTGGATACCTGATGTACAAGATAAAGTAGAGAAGAGAATATGCAAGAAACGGGTCAGAGCGCGATTGTAAAAGATTTTTAAAAAATAACAAGTTCTTAACAATTACAATTAAGCATTTATTATGTACATGTTAGTTTCTCGGGCTCTCTCTTGAGAATTATCACCTCTCATCTAGAGTGCACACCTATCGTATCTTATTGTCTTCCTAGTTAAGGTTCCCTCATAACTAGCCTTAATATCACTATGATTCTAACCCATATCATATTCTCGTATTTCCCATATAATACGCATATTAATAATTTATGTTCATTTCTCTTTAATATGAACTAATCTTATTACAACTTTGGATTTAAGTGTTCACTTACTTAATACAATACAGACTTCATTATTCATTTCCATCTACAACATGACATAGTAGATTACATCACAATATATATATATATATATATATATATATATATATATATATATATATATATATATATATATATATATATATATATATATATATATATATATATATCACACTATTATATATACTAATGTGGCACCTCCCAGACATAGTTGCGGTGCATCTATACTCTGATATCATGTCCTGATACATAATGTCACTGTAAAGAGGACTATTGATCGGCGCCTCTCACGAATCATATTATAACACAAATATATTGGAGGCGAGCATACTCCCCAGCCAAATGGGTCACGCACATACATACGCTCCTATTCACTCGTCTAAAATATCATATAAAATGATAGCATGTGTCCAAGGTCCTATGCTCAGGGTACGAATCTAAAATCCTCCCAAATTGGGCGCACAAGGATAAGACCGTCCACAACGCGAAACCTCCGCCCCGATAGCAAGTAGCGTAGGTATGTCATACATATAAATAATAATATAGGTATTCATCACACCTATACAAATATAACATCCATAAGGCATTCATACAACCATATGATCATTCGCATACGTAGTATTTTTATGTATCAAATCCTATGTATTAAATATTATGACTTTACTTCTTCACTTTATATTCCCGAGCCTCACTTATTACTCGAAGATTAAATAAGTATTCCTTAACCTAATTCAGTAGGTAAAAGTCTACACTCTACTTGTCATGTCATCACAACTTCCGAAATTCTATGAATTAAACTCATATTTAATTAGGTTTAATTCTCGATAACCCTTAATTCATTCTTAACCCTTCATTCTATCTCTTAGGGTTAATCCCACCTATTCCTAAGGTTATATCGGTAATTAATAGCTCTCTTACTACTGGTCCCAACCTTAAATTATCATTTATTCAATTTAAATCCCAAGTAACATAAGTCTCGATAATAACTGATTTAATTAACACTCGTTAACTTCCCCTTTATTCAAAAATCCCAAAAATAATATTTTTCGGGTATTAGGTATATCCTACTGCCCTTCTCTAGGTCCCAATATGTTCAATAAATTATCACCAAAGATTTCTCAAAGTTGGGATTGAATCAAAAGTTAAAAAGGAATAAAATCACATTTCCTAGGGGAGTCGATCGATCGACAGTCTTGAGTCGATCGATCGATCATATATTGCCCAGTTTTCTGCATTGTTTTTCGTACGGGTTTCACACTTTTTAATCATAAAAATCTTTATTAAATAATCTCAAACTACCCAATATTAATTCCATATGATATACCAAGATATATAAATGATTTCTAATAATCTAATCACCTAAAATCATCAAGAAGGTTGGATTTAAAATGTACCATTTCCAAAAAACTCATGTTTTTATATTTATTTGTGAACATCATATAAACTCCATTTTTTCTTCATCAAATGATTCCCAATTTGATCTCATGATATCCAGATCATATACCATCATATATGGATAACTTCTAATGTATCCAAAATCATTTAAACATCATTAACATGAATCAATTTACTCAAATTCCATTTTATTCTCAAGTACTTTATTTTTTACTTTATCATCAATAAGAGTGTAAATCCTAGATTTCTTCACAAGATAATATAAAATTCATGGAGTTTAATCTATAATGAAAACAGATCACTCCTAGATAATATCCATTTCAAAGATCTGTTTTAAATTATCACAAAATTATCTTTGTTCATTTAACTTTTCAGAATTTTCCTAGCTATCCTAACATGGACAGTATAAAAGCTAAGATTGCAATAATTAATCACTTGGCTCTAATTCGTAGGTTTGGTCCATTGGGGATGATTTTCCATTGGTGGTTCTTCCCTTCTCCGGTCAACTTGCGGTGGTGGTTGGTGGTGGTGACTTTTGGCTCTTGGTTCTCCCACAATGACTCGTCCCTTTCCCCAGAGAAATTCCTCACTCTCTCTCCATTTATTTCTCTCTAAGTTTGTAGAATGAATCAATAATCTAAAACCTTTAGACTTATAAATAATCCCCCAAATTCGTGCATACTATTCACCTTCCAAGTCAAATGACCATATTACCCCTCTGGGGTGACTATTTGGTTCCAAAGTGCCCCAAGATCCTATACGAACGTTCGAGTAGACTTTTTTGACTGTTTGAACCCTTCCGGACACTTTGGCATAGTCAAAACGACCATTCGGATGACATATTAATTTACTTTTATTTCATTACATTATAATCCCGACACGACTCAAATGCGCATCCCGACTTAATTTCCATAATTGTCGTACATATAATTTGCGACAATTTTATAAAGTCATAATCAATTGTAAAGTCATAATCATATATATTACTTCAATCACTAAGTAATATTCAACCTAAATCACATATTACTTTATTCTCGAGTAATATTTAAATTTGGATTAATTTTCAATTATATCACAATTAATTATAATTAATCCCATTTTAAAAGTCATTAAAAATAAGGGGTATTGCATACTTCCCCCCTTACAACGGAATTTTGTCCCGAAATTCTACAAACAAAATTATAGTAGGCAAGAAAAATTCTGGATAAGTATTGGGCATCACATACTTGCGCTCCCAAGTAAACTATTCTGTACCGCCCATACAGTACGCTATCGAATAATCCCACTAATGAACACCTCACTTATGATCAATTTAACCCGAGGTTACCCAATCACGTAGGTTCTTGTCCAAGACTTACAGTTTAAGTTTCACTACTTATACTTTATTCTAGATATTCACTCTCTAACCTTCTACTATATGCACTTAAATAGATTAACCGTTCTTTAGATAAATACCATCTCGTCTTGCGATTATCATACACAAGTAGGTTAATTGTGCAGTATATATTTTGCACACAATATATACTATAAGTTTCAAATCATCTCTACTATTCCCAATAGTTCCTGGTTCCTCACCTTTACCTACAATTAGGAGAAACAATAAGACTTACCGTACCATACTTCAACTAGCACCATGCCCAACAGTAAACTTATAAGAGTTATAGTATACCAACTTCACTTGTGGAACGTACGTCTATCGTTCTCCCTTAAGATTCAAGGGTACAAACATAATTTATCTTCCAACATCAGATTTGTCCGCTTAGTCTTCCCATTATTATGCAAATGATATATCATACCCAATCACAACTTGGTACCCATGCATGCCTCGTGAAAGTTCTTCCAAAATCAGGAGATAAAATATCGTCCTAATTGGACACAATATTAAACGGTACCCTATGTAACCTCACTATCTCGATTATATTTAGATCAAAGCATATTGTCTCGTAGTATGATCAACCCTAACTGTCATAATGTGATCTACTTAAGTCAACTGATCCACTATCACCCATATAGGATCATAACCATCTTCGCGATAAAATCCTTACGAATATTCTCCTAATACTACTTAGAAATCCCTAACGGTTGGAGAAACCTTAGTTGGTTTCGAATGGTCCACCCTAATTCCAACAGATAGGTGGTCCGCTACAAGAGGAATCTAGCCAAACATCTCTTCATTTAAATCCTATTACCATTGTCATGTATAGCCCGATACATTTGTTATTCCACCGACTATATCTCTAATCGTCATAAATGACCGGACATTCAAGTCCCGATATCTAAACCTCTATATTTATTTTCCTTATCGCATATCTCCAAAATGGGGAACAATATCAGATTCAATTACCTAGGGCGCCCATACACTCGATATTTCTCGCATTACTGCACAAATCAATTTTTTCTCACTTGGCATACTGATATGGTAGGGGTGCACTCAATCACCCCAGTAGTTATAACTTGATCACTCTATCAGTGGCATCACAGTTTTATTCATAATGTTACTAGGACTAGGCGATTCTTAAGTCATAATAGAATTATCAACTCTAAATTTATGTTTGTATATATAAAATGACTAAGGTACGAACTTATGTACTATCGACTAAACTTCTCTCCCACTCCCGACATTCGCTAGCTTCATGCGTGGGATGACTCCCAAAGCGAAATCCAAATAAGGAACACCCCTGATACACTACTACTTAACATAGTCCATCGTCGAGATCCGTAATGGCCCTCAGTCCGTAATCTGTACCTTCCAATAATTTATGTATGTTGACACAAAAGTCTACTAGTCCATGCATATATATCCATAAAAATAACATAAAACATGTTTCTCTCACTATCCCAAATTCTCGGCGCTATATATAATGAGCTATGTCTTGTTGTTCGATAAAAACATAATATATCCTGAGTCACATCAGTAAAATAAATTTCTATTCACACATATAACTAGACAAAATTTTCACTATGGTCTATGATATCATGAAATTCTTTTATGTATATAAATATATAGGCCCAACCCTATTTCAGTTGGTGCCGCACAAAATTAATTTTACTCTTCCCGGAGTATTCAGCACGATAGTCTTATCACCCAATCTACTATCGTTTAAACATTTGGTAACATATTACCATAATAAGCTCTATTATGATAACTCAAAGCAATAGAGAATTATAATAACAAAATATACTCTTAGGACCCACCCGGTTCACTCACGGGAGACACCAAAAAGTCCCGCTATCAACGAGAAATACTTTTGTAACCAGACTGTTAAAATTATCGTTTCCCCTAACCTCGACTCGCACGGGAATTTAGGGTTTTCAATTTATATATGTCTGTTGTGACACACCATGTCAGTAGAATTAATCCTTTATTCACAAGGATGAAATAAAATTTCAGCAGTCCCTCCTGATCACGTAGGGTCCTTACATGCACTTCTCACGGTCAAAGCATCTCACAATCATTTGCACCCGTTATACATCTAGGATTTCATCCTTTAGTTGTATCCACCCGTTGTGGACAAATTATTCACTCCTGTGGTTTACACGCCCATTATTGAAACGTTGCCCAACATATTAAGGCCTCAATTATGGTCTTATCGACCTCCCTTGTTCTTCTTGGACCCCGCCAACATTGAAATACGGTATGCTACTGTTACCAAGGACTCCACTGGTCCTATTTAAACCTACCACTCTTGGGTCGCAAATTTCCCGGGCCTAAGTCTATTGACCCAATTATGCCCCTAGAAGTGTCAGTCCTCCAATTGTTATGCCTAATTCGTATGGTTTACAATTCCCAAAATTTATCGGTCTCACTACTCAATGTGGACACATTTAACACTTAGTAGTCTCTCTCTATAAACATAGGGTAATTTCCCTTACTATTTCCTCGTTACAGGCCATTTGAATGTCCTCTTCTTGGACCTATCAATCTTGACTCCCAATTGATATTCCCATTATTCTTTTGGTTTTACGGGTTCCATGGGATACATTGTCGACTATGCTAGTTTTGGTTGATTTTATCGCCACTAAGTAGGGGTTTAATCACATCACTTTAAATGGGTCCTCTACTAGGTACACCTTCCGGTGACATGTTATTAACAATATTGAATTCAATCTTGCCCTTCGGCTAGGTTTCCTAAACCTTCTAGCTCCCCTTCATTTGGAAGCAACATCCAATTTCTTGGTGACATTAATCCTAGTCGTCTTCGTCAGATTTCCACTCACACTAGAGTATTTCACTCATGAGTCCTTTCACATAATGAACTCTATTTATCTTCTATGTACCCCATTCTTCCTAGGGTAAGGAGTTCGTTAAATAAGTTACTTCTCTCTTTCTTGCCCATAAAAGATAAGTTTTGAAATTCCATTCATATCCTGTTTAAAACATAAAATGAACGATTTCACTATTGAACCATACCAAAAATTCTTATTCCATCTTCACACATGTTCTTTATATGTGATGTCTAAATCTCATCACCTAAGTTTGTTCGTCCTAGAAAAATTTTACTAAAAATTTTTCAACTCCTGGATGTTACTACACTTCACCCTTCACAATTATCTTTGAATTTCTTCCTTCACAAGAGTCCTTCCGACTCCCTCACCTTTCATATATAGTTTTGGGTGAGTTAAAAATGGCACAACCATCAACTATGATGGTGCTTGGGAAACTATACCTCCCAAGCGACTTCCTTAATGTTCCCAACCCAAATAACAATTATGATGGTTTCTATCTCCAACACCATTTTCCAAAATACTCTATATATTTTGCTGAGTCCTCCTCCTGCTGTCCTTCTAACGACTCTTTCTAGTCGTCCCAATGTGTTTAACGCACAATGCCCGATCGAACTCGTATAAGCATTACATCTCACATACTTCATGGCAGGAGAACGTAAGTCAAAATATGCAGAAGAATTCAACATCCTAATAATAGGGCTCTATATCAAAGAACGCTATGCAGAAAGATAGTAAGCCGCACAGATCCTAAAGACACTAGAACCTGATGCTCTTATACCACATGTAACAACCCGCCTAAATAAATATCGGGTGATCAGTCCTTTATTTAATTAAATTAGAATATACAGTCGATTCATTCTCATCATCACTATCGAAAATAATTTATTTATTAGTCACCTAATAGTTAATTAAGCTAAGTGTCAAAATTTTTTTTCATTTTTTTAATTTAACTAAAACCATTCCACGACATGGAATTAATAATATGCAAAAACACATCACAACTGAATTAACTATAACAAGAATAAATGTGAATGGAATAACTCTCCAGTAAAATTATAACATTTACACTAAATAAAAACCGATATCCACAATGCTTACATAAATAATTACAACCTCTAGAATCCTGGATGAGATGCCCAAAATGAAGTAGACGCTACAAATGAGTGAATCAACAGAAAGGAAGAGTCTAAAAAAAATCCGCATCTCTGCTAGTAGCTATAATCCATTGCAACATTCATAATCTATGCTAGGCATCCCTGCTGCTGGATACCTGATGTACAAGATATAGTAAAAAAGAGAATATGCAAGGAAACGGGTCAGAGCCCGAATGTAAAAGATTTTTAAAAAATAGCAAGTGCTTAACAATTACAATTAAGCATTTATTATGTACATGTTAGTTTCTTGGGCTCTCTCTTGAGAATTGTCACCTCTCATCTAGAGTGGACACCTATCGTATCCCATTATCTTCATAGTTAAGGTTCCGTCATAACTAGCCTTAATATCACTATGATTATAACCCATATCATATTCTTGTATTTCCCCTATAATACGCATATTAATCACTTCTGTTCATTTCTCTTTAATATGAACTAATCTTATTACATCTTTGGGTTAAAGTGTTCACTTACTTAATACAATACAAACTTCATTATTCATTTCCATCTACAACATCACATAGTAGATTACATCACTGTATATATATATATATATATATATATATATATATATATATATATATATATCACACTATTATATATACTAATGTGTCACCTCCCAGACATAGCTACGGTGCATGCATACTGTGTTATCATTTCCTGGTACGTAATGTTACTGTATAGAGGACGATTAATTCGGCGTCTCTCATGAATCATATCATAACACAAATATATTGGAGGCAAGCATACTCCCCAGCCAAATGGATCACGCACATACCTACGCTCCCATTCAATCGTCGAAACTATCATATACAACGATATCACGTGTCCAAGGTGCTATGCTCAGGGTAAAGAATCTAAAATCCTCCCAAATTGGGCGCATAAGGATAAGACTGTCCACAACGCGAAGCCTCCACCCCGATAGCAAGCAGCGTAGGTATGTCATACATACAAATAATAATATAGGTATTCATCACACCTATACAAATATAACATCCATAAGGCATTCACACAACCATATGATAATTCCCATATGTAGTATTTTTATGTATAAAATCCTATGTATTAAAGATTATAACTTTACTTCTTTATTTTATATTCCCGAGTGTCACTTATTACTCGAAGATTAAATAAGTATTCCATAACCTAATTCAATAGGTAAAAGTCTACACTCTACTTGTCCATGTCATCACAACTTACGAAATTCTATGAATTAAACTCATCTTTAATTAGGTTTAATTTTGGATAACCCTTAATTCATTCTTAACCCTTCATTCTATCTCTTAGGGTTAATCCCACGTATTCCTAAGGTTATACCGGTAATTAATAGCTCTCTTACTCCTGGTCCTAACCTTAAATTATCATTTATCCAATTTAAATCCCAAGTAACATAACTCTCGATAATAGCTCGTTTAATTAACACTCGTTAACTTCCCCCTGATTCAAAAATCCCAAAATGATATTTTTCGGGTCATAGGATTATCCTACTGCCGTTATCTAAGTCCCAATATGTTCAATAAATTATCACCAAAGATTTATCAAAGTTGGGATTGAATCAAAAGTTAAAAAGGAACAAAATCACATTCTCTAGGGTAGTCGATCGATCAATAGTCTTGAGTCGATCGATCGATCGATCGACCAAATATTGCTCAGTGTTCTGCATTGTTTTTCGTACGGGTTTCATACTTTTTGATCATCAAAACCTTTATTAAATAATCCCAAACTCCCCAATATTAATTCCATATGATATAAGAAGATATATAAATGATTTCTAATAATTGAATCATCTAAAATCATCGAGAAGGTTGGATTTAAAACATACTATTTCCAAAAAACTCATATTTTTATATTTATCCATGAACATCATATAAACTCCAATTTTTCTTCATCAAATGATTCCCAATTTAATCTCATGATATCCAGATCATATACCATCGTATATGGATAAGTTCTAACGTATCCAAAATTATTTAAACGTCATTAACATGAATTGATTTACTCAAATTCCATTTTATTCTCAAGAACTCTAATTTTTGACTTTATCATCAATATGACTGTAAATCCTAGATTTCTTCACAAGATAATATAAAATTCATGTAGTTCAATCTATAATAAAAAGAGAACACTCCTAGATAATATCCATTTCAAAGATCCATTTTAAATTATTACAAATTTATCTTTGTTTATGCAACTTTTCAAAAATTTCCTAACTATCCTAACATGTACAATATAAATGCTAAGATTGCAATAATTAATCACTTGCCTCTAATTCATAGGTCTGGTCCATTAGGGATGATTGTCCTCTCGTGGTTCTTCCCTTCTCCGATCAACTTTCGGTGGTGGTTGGTGGTGGTGTTTTTTGGCTCTTTGTTCTCCCACAATGACTCTTTCCTTTCCCCATAGAAACTTCTCACTCTCTCTCAGTTTGTAGAATGAATAAATAATCTAAACCCTTTAGACTTATAAATAATCTCCAAAATTCGTTCATACTATTCACCTTCCGTGTCAAATGGCCATATTACCCCACCGGGGTGACTATTCGGCTCCAAAGTGCCTCGAGACCCTATACAAACGTTCGAGTAGGCCTTTTCAGCTATTTGAACCCTTCCGGACACTTTGGCGCAGTCAAAATGATAATTTGGATGACATAATAGTAATTCACTTTTATTTCATTACAGTATAATCCCAACACGACTCAAATGCACATCCCGACTTAATTTCCATAATTGTCGTACACATAGTTCGCGATAATTTTATAAAGTCATAATCAATTGTAAAGTCATAATCATATATATATATATATATATATATATATATATATATATATATATATATATATATATATATATATATTACTTCAATCACTAATTAATATTTAACCTAAATCGCATATTACTTTATTCTCGAGTAATATTTAAATTCGGATTAATTTCCAATTATATCACAATTAATTATAATTAATCCCATTTTAAAAGTCATTAAAAATACGGGGTATTACAAACTCTTGGGAGCCAAAAGGAAGAACAAGGAATGTGTTCTTAAATAACACATCATTTACTCCAAGGATCAGACTAAACGAACAATTGAGGCAAGTGGTTAGCTTACTGTGATTATAACTTTATGATAATCAGTTTATATTATGTTGGGTGTAAACCAAGATCTTTTTTTTTGGGTGGATTATGGCATTTAATTGGTTTTTCAAGAAATTGAAAATATTGTTGGATTAATGATTCAATTGATATTATAGAATTATTCAATGTTGTTGGAATTAGAACTATAGCAGAACCCAATAGTAGGGATGAATGAATTCGGATTTAGGCATTTGATTTCGGGTTTACGGATATGATGAGAACGTAGAAAACCCATTTGTGGATTGGAAGTAAATTCTTAAAATTGATGATGCTAATTTGGTTAGGAGATGATTATAACCAATTATAATTTAAATAGAGGATTGTAGAAGATGAGTCGTTCGATTGATCGATCGAGCCTCAGAGTCGATCGATCTAGCCTTAGAGTCGATCGATCGACTCCTCAGGGATTTTGTAAGTTATGGTAGTTTTTAATATATAAGCCTTAATTATTTGGGGGACCTTAAAGGGGATTTAGTTATTACAAATTAAAGTAATTCTTAGTATCTAGGACTTATTTAAGATGGTATTAAGGATGTTAAACGGACATAAGCGTGTGAAATAAACTAAGCATGTCTTATAATATTAAAAAAATAGGATCATACCATTACTGTCTCTGCTAGCGTTGGTCCCTCTCCTGGTGTGTTGTGATACACACTTCCATACTATAATTGCAATTGTTGTTCATGAGGTGGTGTTGGTAGTGTTAGTAAGGCTGGCACTACCTCGACTGGTTAGACCTGTAATGGTTGACACTCCCCTTAAGGTGCCAAGTTTCCTCGCGGTCCCTGTAACTCCTGTGCATATCGATTTCCCTAAGGGCACTAGCAAAATGTCCCTTCTCACTGCAAACATAGAGATTTGCCTAGAACTGATGTCTATCTGACTTTTTCCCCTGATCCTGCTGCCCTTGGCCCTCGTGGTCTCTATACTGTTGGCCAGACTAGCCCTAGCCCTGCTGGTCATGTTTGTTCCGATCACCGGAACCTCTGTATTTCATATCCTTGTTTGAAAATTGAGGACCCTAAAATTTTTAGGCCTTCTGGTTTTTATTCCCATTCGCCTTACCCTGATTGTTTGACATCTCGGAGTGGTGTCCCTTCTCCACTGTATTTGTTTAAAGTTGCATATGATCTTGGCAATGCATTAAAGCGACATTCACTACCTAGTTATATCTAGTGAAAGCTGTATTTCCCAATTGTGACTGTCTGATGTGCTATGTTTTCCCTGACATGAACTTATCCATCTTCATTTTCTCTGTATTTATCTTCTCCTTAGTAAAATAGGAGAGGGCAGCGAACTTTTCCTCATCTTCTGCCACAGTGCAGGCCTCATGCTTGAGGTCCCTGAATTTCCCTTTCATTTCTTATTGCATCACCTAAGGAAAGTACTTCCCCTCAAATTTCTCCCAGAACTCATTTATTGTCTAACTATCATTCTCTACTTCCGAAGTGAAGGACTCCCACCACTAAAGTTATGCTCATACGAGTTAAATTATGGCTAACATATACTTCTGAACTGGCGTACAATCCACCATCCAAAAATGTTGTTGAATATCTCTCTTCCACCTGTTCGCCATTAAAATATCTGAACTACAGGAAAACTTCGGGGGTTGGACCTTAATGAAGGCCTCCCTACCTCTATCACAAATCAATCTAGGTGTTTGTACTAGTAGCACCGCCTATTGTGGTGGTGGTGGCTGCTAGTTAGGCTGCAGTGGTGGAAAATTACTTAACATAGCTACCATTGCGGTGGACACTTCCTGAGCTATAATAGTGGCAATCTTAGTCGATCCTACCAGATGTGGGGCTGGTGGTGGTTGCTGCAGCAGCTCCCGCTGAGCCCCCCACCCCCATCTATAGCTGGCGTGGTGACACATCTTGGTCTACCTATCATATCATTTTCCATATGAGAGCAAGTGAGATTCGTAATAGTGATAGATCATAAAGAATAATATGATTCCTAAATATATGGCTCTATGCATCACAGAAAGCAACACATAATGTATTGAGCACAACACAGATCATAAGAACACTAGAACTCGGATGCCTTGATACCAACTGTAACAACCCCCATTTTCTCACGTAATGGTTGGCCAAACACTACACGCCGAAGATGGGGCTTGTTATACAATCTATATCATTCTAAGCATCGACTCTAATGAACCACATCGAAATTAAAACTGAATTAAATACCAGTAAGTAATAATGAAATCGACATCCACATCCAACAAAATTAAAACCAATATGAACAAATACTGACTCAACTATTAAATAAAAGAACTCTGAGCCTATGCCCTTACACTAATCCAAAATAAGTAATTACAGGAATAAGTAGAAACCTAAACTAAAATCAACAAATGCACTTAAAGAAGCAACTCGTGATAGCAAGTCTGATATTCCTTCAGTCACGCTATCCCTATCTAAGCAAACATGTAAGGACATAATTCTATAAATGTTCGGATAGAATCTAGGAAGTTTTCTTTTTCCCTAGATCAATGTTTATATGTCTGATGCCGCTACATAATGCACGATCTCACATGACGGCGTCTATCTGAATTGCGGGGTTCAAGCATTTATCATATCCAACTGGTATCCCACATCGGCCTCATCAAATTCACATTCCATGATTTTAGGCCCGAAATGCAAGAGGTATACTAATGAAGTCAAAATAGGGAATTATGGCTTGATATGGAAGTTCAAGGCCATTTTCGTAATTTTACATCCACAGTTCAGAGGACCGATAAATTGGAAAGTTGAAGAGCTTACAGCATCGAAGACACTGGAAGAAACGACACCTTATTCCGAGCTACGGTTAAGATGTTATGGCCTTTTGAATTTTGGGAAAAATACTTTAAAAAATCCAGGATTTTTTCTAAGTGTTCAAACCTTTGGGCCAGCCCTTGTCCCTGAACCCAGCCCGAACAGGTTTGGGGGGCGAACCAGTTCGTAGGGACCACGAATCGGTTTGGGTCCCCTGTAGGCTGAAGATTCCAAATGACAAAATGGTTGTCTCCACTCAAAAACTTTTCCAACACTTTGTGCATAATTCGGCCATGTTTCCACCATGTTTTATGAAAGGTGTTTTGTTTGCTTTTATCCTCTCTATATAATGCACCTTCCTCTCCCATTTAGTACACACAATATACACACAACATAGAACCTCTCTAGAGGCATTTTGTACACTTTGGAAGACTTTCAAGAAGTCATCTACACTCATTTGGTGTATTTTATGGAGAAGTCGATTTCTTCTTCATTGCTGCCCATCCGAAATTCTTGCGGTAGATTCTAGTCGACGACATCGGAACCGACAACTAGGGGTATTTTCATATGTCACACTTATATTCAGTATAATTCGTGTAAACCGTTCTTTACAAATTATAGTGAAAATAATATGGTTTTGCCCTGCGGGGATTTTTCCTGATATGTTGTGTCACATGCAATATTTATTTTAATTGTTAAATCATCTAGATGCATGTTTTAGGATTTAATTGAAAAAATGTGTTTAATTAAATAATTGATGTATTTGAACAAAAGAGAACTTTTCAAATTGGTATCAAAGCCAATTAAACAATTATACCCTGTAATTTTTTGCAAAATTTTTCAAAGATATCAATTTTCTAAAAAATTATTTTTTGAAAAAGGGCGTGTTCAATGGAGAAATTATATAATAAAATGCCAGTTTTTGACAGGTCAAACTATGCTTACTGGAAAGCCCGCATGAAATCTGCCTTAAAAGCCATAGATGAAAGTGTTTGGATTTTAGTAGAAAAAGGGACGACTCCTCCCTCCGTCACTGCTAATAACGTAACTAATCTAAAATTTGTGACTGATTGGATTGAAGAAGATTTTAAATGGTCATCTTTTAATTCTGAGGGTTTAAGTTCGATTTTCGGATTCGTCACTCCTGACGAGTTTCGACGAATTATTACGTGCTCCACGTCAAAAGAGGCATGGGATGTTTTGCAACTCACCCACGAAGGAACTAATGCTGTAAAAGAATCTAAACGGCAAAATTTAACAACTCAATTCGAAACTATCACCATGCTTGAAACTAAATGTTTTGATGAATTTTATGCTAGGTTATCTGATATTGTTAACACTAGTTTTAATCTTGGTGAACACTTTCCTAATACTAGAGTTGTTAAAAAGATTCTAAGATCTCTTCCTAAGCGTTTTATCCCTAAAGTCACTGTGCTAAATTCTTTAGGAAATTTAAACACACTTAAATTGGAGGAACTTGTAGGAGACATACAAACTTATGAAATTGATATGTTTCTTAAAACCTTCAAACCGAAAGATAAGGGTATTGCACTTAATGCTCAAGCTGGAAAAAGTGAGGGTTCAGTAAGAAAGAGAGTTGAATCATCTAGAAAAAGAGAAATAGAAACGTCTGATTCCGAATGTGATTTTGATTTAGATGATTTGGATTTATTTGCAAAAAATTTCAAGAAAATTCTTAAATTTAAGAAAAATGAAAATTTCAAAGATAAAAGGATTTTTGGGAAAAAGAAAAATGAAAAAGGTTTTAAATACCCTCCTAAAGGAAGTGGGAGATGCTATGAGTGCGATGGTAAGGGACATAGAGCTTTTGAGTGTGCAACTAGACTAAATAGACTTGCAAATGAAAAGAATAAAGATGTCCTAAATGCTACCCTTAGTGATGACAATGAGGTCGAGTCGGTGGACTCTAGAGACGAGTCACCGCATGAATGTATTTTCACCGCATTCATGGCTAGTCATATGTCTAGTGCTCCTCACGATAATGAGGATGCTACTTCACAAGGACTCCTCGACAGTGAGATCGATGTGAGTGAGGGGGAGGATGATGCAAGTGAGGGCGAGTGTAATCTTCAACGCGCCTACGCTGAATTATATAATGAATCATTTAAAACCAAAAAGCTCAACAAAGCGCTAGTTCATAGGATCCCCGCTTTAAAAGAAGATTTGGAAGAAGCGAGAGAGAAAGAATCCTCCACCTGCACTACCTTGAGAGAAAAAGAGTCTGCTTTTATTGAGAAAGAGAGTTTGTTTAGAGAAAGACAAAATTATTTTGAGAAAGAGAAAGGGACTTGACAAATCAAGTGGCTAGTCTTACGAGTGAGCTCCATTCCTCCATGGAAACTCGGAAGAAACTTGAAGCTCGTGTTTCCCAGCTTACTCATGATCTTGAGAGAGCTTGGGAAGTCAAGGTACAAATCGAGGACAGATCTGGAAAGATGGGAAAGATTCTCCTCGGCCCCGCTTTAGGTTTTGGTGACAGGCAAGGAATAGGTTATGAGGGTGCCTCCACATCCCAAATTTCACCTTGATCAATTCATGAGTTTTCTACAACTCCATATTGCCATCATCAAAAACCACGTAGGAGAATTCGACCAAGAAAAGCAAATCGAGGTCCACCTAATACTTTGTTCTTTTGTACTTATTACAAAAGAAATGGGCACCTACGAGAGTTTTGCTATAGTTTGGGTCGGACACGACGTACTACTGCTCCGCCTCATCATTCTAATGATTTTGCCAATATAAGGGAACGTGTTGAGTTTTTAGCTGCCACATCATAGAGTTTGATGGAGGAATTCCGATGGATATCTTTACCGTCAGTGAATGCTTCTCGCATCCCTGCTAAAACCAACAACAACAAGGTATACAAAAGGTTACCACGTCTTGGGTGCCTAAGAAAGTAGTAAAGGCCCTTGTTGTTCATATCTCTCTCAAAGCACAAAATACCTCACAGTGGTATTTTGATTGTGGTTGCTCCATACATATGACAGGTGATGTCTCATTGTTTACCCACCTTGAGTATTATAAGGATGGAAGAGTCACCTTTGGACATGGGAGCAAATCTAGCATTATAGGGCGAAGTACAATTTTTTTACTAGGATTACCTATGCTAGAGAATGTTTTGTACGTCAAAAATTTAAAGGCAAACCTTCTCAGCATAAGCCAGCTGTGTGACGATGACTTTGCCGTAAAGTTTGACCGAGACGTGTGTAATGTCTATAATCAATCCGGTAAACTTTTAGTGCAAGGGGTGAGGACAGAAGATAACAGCTATGGGATTTTTCCCACATCCTCACTTGTCTGCAACAACACCACGATCACTCCTATGGATCTGTGGCACTAGCGTCTAGGTCACGTGAATGTAAGTGATTTGTCACGTTTAGCTAAAAAGGACCTAGTACATGGCTTACCATCTCTTGGAAAGTCAACTTCCATGGTTTGTGGACCTTGTCAGATGGGAAAACAAATTCGTAGTCCCCACCGGAAGCTGCATTCCATTACCACCTCCCATGTGCTAGAGTTAATTCACATGGATATTATGGTTCCTACTTGCATTAAGAGTCTGGGTGGTAAGAGTTATATCCTCGTGATGGTAGACAATTTCTCCCGATATTCGATTATTGGTTTTCTGAGAGAGAAATCAGATGTTGTTGAATTTTTAATTACCAAGTGCCGCGTCTTGAAAAATCATCATGGTGTCACTATTAACAGGATACGGAGTGATAATGGCACAGAATTTAAAGAAGCAAAGATTGATCTTTACTGTGACAGTCTTGGAATCAAACATGAGTTTTTTTCTGTGAAAACTCCTCAGCAAAATGGGATTGTTGAGAGAAAGAATAGAACGATTCAAGAAATGGCTAGATCCATGCTTCTAGGTCGTAAGGTTACTAGGAGATTTTGGGCAGAGGCAGTGTCTACTGCATGCCATACGGTGAATAGGGTGTACCTACGTCCACACACACTTAAGACGCCTTATGAATTGTGAACTGGAAAAAAACCCAACCTAGCATATTTCCGTATCTTTGGGAGTAAATGCTATATCTTACGGGATAGAGAGAAATTAGGAAAGTTTGACTCTTGGAGCGACGAGGGAATATTTCTAGGATATTCATCAAGTAGTACATCATACCGAGTTTTTAACCTGAAGAGGTCCAAGGATATGGAGTCAATAAACGTCATCGTGCAAGATGACGAACCTTCTGCGTTTATTGATTCTAGCGTTCAACGTGAGAATGAGGACTTTTCTGACAGTGATTTACTTGTTCCTCACTCACATTCTGCGGACTCTACTCATGTGATAGGGGACACACCTGCTTGGGTTCGAAAGAGTCATGATCCTTCTGCCATTGTTGGAGATACCACCTTAGGGGTCAAGACTCGTGCTCAGCTAGAGAACGTTGTTAGCCATTTTTTCTACACGTCCACAGTCGAGCCCAAGAATCATAAAGAAGCACTCAAATATTAACACTGAATATCTACTATGCACGATAAGTTGCTTCAGTTTAAAAATAACAATGTATGGGAACTAGTCCCCCAACCCAGTGAGACTAATATGATAGGTACCAAGTGGATTTTCAAGAATAAAATGGATGAAAATAGTACCATAATCAGAAATAAAGCTACGTTGGTCGCTCAAGGCTACACACAAATAGAGGGTGTAGACTTTGGGGAGACATTTGCTCCTGTTGCAAGGCTTGAGTCCATTCGCTTACTACTCGCCATCGCATGTCATCTACGATTCAAGTTATATCACATGGATGTCAAGAGTGCCTTTCTAAATGGCATTCTACAGGAAGAGGTCTTTGTGGTTCAACTAAAAGGGTTTGAAGACCCCATGCACCCGGAACACGTATACTATCTAAGGAAAGCCTTTTATGGTTTGAAGCAAGCATCCCATGCTTGGTATGAGGGGCTTACTTCGTATCTCTTAGCCCGTCGCTTTAAGAGAGGGGGAGTTAATATGACGTTGCTCGTCAGGAGAGATGATGGTGCTATTTTGGCTACCCAGGCCTATGTGGACGACATAGTCTTTGGATCCACATGCTCCCAGCATGCTCACCACGTTGACGAAAAGATGAAAAGTGAGTTTGAGATGAGTATGGTAGGTGAGCTTACATTCTTCCTTGGTCTCCAGTGTAAGTGCGAGCTTTTCTAAATCAAAGCTCTGATACCAATTTGTAAACGGTGTGAGTTTATGGATCCCCGGATTTTAATTTTCACAATTAAAAATTATTTATAATTTCCTTTTGAAAAACACGAAATGATGCGGAAGCGTACAACGGTGGTGATGGTTAAATTTTAACACAACAAATTTTAATTCCTTAAACAAATTAAAATTACACCAAGTGAAGTAAAATTAATCAATTAATATATTCACTTAAACCAATTAATTAATCCAAGTCCTAGAATTTGCCTAAGTCATATTTATCAAGATTAGCAAAAGAGGCGAAACCAAATTTTAGCAAATGACTTGAATTAAATAACCTTTACCCAATATTTAATTTAGCACCAAATTAAATGAGTGTGATGATTTAAACCGAATTTTATCTTGAATTATTCTAAACATGCGTTCTACGTTATTTTGCAAGATAAAATAAATCAATCACACTACGCCGATGTACGAGGAAAAACCCAATACGGGAAACAACCTCGGACGGCCCTAGCCACAAATCCACTAGATACGGAATTACAAGTACAAGAAAAAAGACTTACAACACACGACTCAAACCGTCTCAAGCCTTGACGCTTCTTCTTGTAGACACCTCTTTGAAACACCACCGCGGTTGGAACACCACCGCGGTCTCGAAATCCACCGATAGGACTTTATATGGTCACCGTCACTCGTACATGGAGCCTTTCTCCAAGTGGGTAGAATCACAACAAAACGTCTTCTTCTTTGATGGATGTAGAAGCAAACCACAACTTCTCTTTGAAACGGAAGAGATAAACCGGTGCCAAACTCCAAGCAATTGTTATGTATATATGAACTTGGATAAACACTAATTTGGGTGTAAAACTAGAGTGGTAAGTAAATTTCTCTTTGAAAATTAACACTCAAAACTTGATCTTTTTCTCTTTTTAATTTTTCTCTCAAAACACTCTCTAGGAGTTTGTATGATATGAAAAAGATAGATTATCAAAAGTGATTCCCACACATATTAAAATCTGAAAAAGTTGGTTACAAACCAAGTGGGGAAGTGGGTGCAAAACTGCCAAAAACTGTTCCCGCCTGGCATCTCATTCGAACGAAATCTCGTTCGAACGAGACTTCTAACGACGTTCCAGATTGAACTCGTTAGAATCTCGTTGGATATCTCGTTCGAACAGAAGGTTCGTTCGAACGACATATCGAACGACATTTCATAGGCCTATACTGGAACCTCGTTGTCAAACTCGTTCGAATGACATCTGGTTCGAACGAAAAAACTCGTTCGAACAACATATCGAACGAACTTCCAGAAAGTTTGGAAAATTCGATTTTTAGCCCAAAAAACTTTATAAACTTATTTTAAATTTCTAATTAATTCTTTCTGAAAATAAAACACAGTTTTTATTAAACCTAACACCCAATAAAACTTGTTCCAAGCTCTTATATATATATTATTGCATTCATACCTTGGGAGCATGGAACCATAGTTGATGACGTAGAAACGAGGCACGCAAACCGGCATGATGATGAAGCTTTATACTCTTTGCCGCTACGTCTTCAACAAACACTTCATAGGCTTGAGAATATTACAATTAAATACTATCCTATGAATAAATGTTTTTGTTCGGAATTGAGCCAAAACTATATATGGACTCAATTGGAAATTTGTGTCCTTACAAATCTCCCCCTTTGGCTATTCCGGGACAAAAACCAAACAAAAATCCTAAAGGGACGTCAAGCTCTACTAGACTCAAAACATAACCCACCCTCCTATGAATAAATGTTTTTGTCTGGAATTGAGCCAAAACTATATATGGAATCAATTGGAAATTTGTGTCCTTACAAATCTCCCCCTTTGGCTATTCCGGGACAAAAACCAAACAAAAATCCTAAAGGGACGTCAAGCTCTACTAGACTTAAAACATAACCCACCCAAACTTGACTCAACCCAAGGATCAAACGCTTTGCCATTGAAAGATGTCGCTTTAGAATAATTCCTGCACACTTAAGCAAACTCATCAAATGCATAGGGAATATCAAAATATTAAATACAATTAAGTAATTACTCCCCCTAAATTAATTCTCCCCTTTATCAAACACATGACCTACTTAGAAAGACGTCTCCCCCTAAGATAAATCTCCCCCAAACTAAGATACGATAATAATAGGATTAGATACCATTTCTCCCCCTTTTTGTTCAGGAATAGGCAAAGGATAAAGAACTAATAAACACGTTGAAGCTTAAAGTGTTAAGACATTAAAGCACATGAGCAACAAAAGCATAACTAATCCAAGATAGATACCAATAATGAAGTTTAAGCTTGGATGGACTTGAAAGCAAGGCAAAGACAAACAAATATCATATATATATATATATATATATATATATATATATATATATATATATATACTAGAAATATACCAATAGAGTACTTGCATATATATATAGATATAAACACACACATGACACAAAATACAATAAGTTTGCACACTCGTATGGCAAAAATGTGTCATATGGAAACGGAAGTGTAGGGGTGTGAACCAGCAACAATTAAATTTAGACCCAAACACTTAATAAACATTCACTGAGTTCTCATTTGATTGCAAACTTCATCACATTTAAATATAACCTCATGTGACAATATAGATTGAACTCAATGAACAAACATACACAATGCATACAAGCCTAGCATATTGATGATTCTACAAACCAATAGAGTCATGACATGAAATACGCAACTAGGATAAACGGATATTGTGCAAACCGTTAATATACCATCCAATCTCCCTCAATATGCATTTATATTAAATTTGAATGAATATATCAATCAAACATAGGCCTTGGCAATTGCTTTCTTTTTAATGCCAAATATTATGTTTTTAGGCCTTTGGATCACATATTTCTTTTAGATCCAATAAACGGTGGCTTACTATCGCAAAGGATCACTAAGTCCTTTCGGAGCCCTTCCCCGTGCACATTTTTGTTTATCATGTTTTCATTTTTCACATAAATCTCACGTGCAACGGATTTTGACATGCACTAGTCCTCCTAAGTCACAAATATGTATATGACAAGATTGGTAGGAGAACACCTCACATAGCTCAAATATACATATGAAGTTAGAATTCAAAGGAGTTCATGCATGTGTGAATAGAGGCATATAAAAATAGAATTCATTTAAACAACACAAAATCCAACTACTCCATAAAACTATGGTAAAGAACATAATAAGGATTGATAATCTAAACCAAAAGTTCTAGCCACGTGGAAGCGTAAAAGATGGAATTCAAACACAAGTATATGCCACTTAAAGTGTGTCAAACTAAAATACACACATAAAAAATCTTTTTGAGTTTTTAACATTTTTCACCAAAAATAAATATATATACTCAAAAGAATAAACAAAAATCATTTGTATTTTTCATTAAGCTTAAATGAAATAAATAAAACACAAATGATAAACAAAAATCTTTTTATATTTTTCAATTAATTCAAACACAAAATATAATACAAAAAGATAAATAAGTCAAAATTTCTAGCATGTGATATGAAATAAGGCAATGACTAGAAAATGACTAAACAAGCATACATTTAGCATGTGAATATAGCATGAAGTACAAACGCTAAAGTATGCAAAAGACTAACACATTCATCCTTTAGATTTAGCAAGGGAGGAAGCATGAAAAAGTAAATGAGAATCAAAAACCCTATTTTGCAAAGCAACCAAGTCAGATTTCCTAACCCAAATTAATGAAGAATGACTATCTTGGGGTGTAGGAACTTTAACTACCGTGGTTACTTTACTATGGGATTTTCTAGGAATTCGTTTAAGATCAAAACAAAATTTCCTAAGATGACCTTTTCGACCACAATGTGAACAAGTAAAGACATGTCGAAAAGAGTTACTTAAGGAGTGATCTTTAAATGTATTCCTAGTAGATTCTCCTAAAACGTTGGTTTTGACTTTAGAGGTAAATTCATTACACGTATTGAAGCCTAAACCACAAGTGTCATTTTTAATTTGGACCGTTCCTAAGATTTTATCTAATTTTTCCGAACGACGCTCCAAATCAAATTTGACATTACTAGAGTCTTTTAATTTATTTTGCAATTCTAAAATGTTAGACTCTAATAAAAAATTTTGCTCTTCTAAAGTAAGAAGCTCCTTTTTTAAGGATTCCATTAAACCCCTAAGGCTATCTCTTTCGCCTTCTACATATTCAAGCTTCTCTTGAAGAGTCCTCTCACGTGTCCTAAGGTCTTCTATTAAAGCATTTTCATCAACGGCCTTGACACTCTCTCTTAAAATAGCTTCTAACTTTAAATTAGCTCTTTTCAATTTAATAGATTCTTTATAAAGCTCTTGAAAAGAATTTTGAAGTTCAGTCACATTAACCTTGTGACAACCCGCCTAATAAGATACCGGGCGATCACTCCAATATAAATTAAAACAGGAGTCTCATATGGATCATTCTTAACATCACTGTCGAAAAATCCATTTAATTACTAATAACCTATTAGGCCGGTGTCAAAATTTTAACTTTACTACTCTTTTTAACCATAATAAATAAAACATCTACAATTAAATGCGTAAATGAAACTGAAATGAAATAAAATAACCGAACACTCGGTAAAAATATACAACCATATCGAATGATGTACCGAAAGAATAAATAAATGCAGTTGAGCCATTGGCTCGAATGTTTATACAGTACCTCCTATCTAGAGTACAACGATGGAAGCGGCTATCAAAAACCTGCACGCATCCACAGCTGTTGAAGCTGACGTCTGACTCGAAAGAATTTCCATCCAGGCGTTCCTGTGTCTGGACACCTATATATATATATATATATATATATAATATAATATATAGAAAGAAAGGAGAGTAGATACACGGGTCAGAGCTCGAATTTTGAAAATATTTTGCAAGTGCATAATTGCTTTATTTTTAGAAAAATAGTTTTATCTCATATTTAAATTGGTATCGCACTCCCATGAGATACCCCTCACCTCTCCACTAACAGTGCAATCCTAGCACATCTCTCTAGACATCATAGTCAAGCTATCCTGCTAAACTAGTCTATCCCAAACCCACTATCAATCCTAGATAGTCCAAGCAATGTACTAAGGGCTAAACTTCACCCCAGTCTCAACGATATGCCATGTTCGTGCGTGGGGTGTCTCGCAAAGCGAAATCCAAACAAGGAACCCCCCGATACACTACTATGCGGCACGGTCGATCGTCGAGATCCGCCAGTCCCTCAGTAAAGAAAGATATATATAAATATATATATATATATATATATATATATATACCATAAACATTTATAATATAAGAGCACTAAGGATTAAACTTCTCCCCAGTCTCAACACACTGCCATATTCGTGTGTGGGGTGTCTCGCAAATCGAAATCCAAACAAGGAACCCCCCCGATACACTACTATGCGGCAAGGTCGATCGTCGGGATCCATTAGACCCTAGGCACTCGATTCATCCATTTATACATACATATTCATATTTTACCATAACCATCCGGATCTATCTCCCGGACTGAGGATTCATATACAAAGTATTTATCAATACCTTTATTTTTCTCAAAATTTCCCATTTCCCTTTTTATACTCAGGAAATGTAAATATAAAAGACAATTCATTATCATGAATTGCTTTAACAAATCATATACCTTTAAAAAGCCAATTTTATTATCATAAAAATGCTTTTCCTTTATATCATCCCATTTCCCTTTTTATACTCAGGAAATGTACCCAAAGCCATTTCCATTATCATGAAAATGCTTTGATCAAATCATGCTTCCACATCCCTTCTTCCATCCGGGAGTGTTACCGAATCCAAACCTTTATCCCATTTCCCTTTTTATACTCATGAAATGTAAATTGAAGCCAATCCATTATCATGAATTGCTTCAATAAATCTAAGACCGCCCCTCCGGGTTTCCCCACTGGACACACCCCTAAATGACTATCATCTTCCAGGGCCTATCTATACAAGACAACCTGGGAACCTAACAACGTCGGAGAGCGGCCATATTGCCTACGGGAAAGTCAGGACCACACCCGGAATCCCCTAACCAGCGCAGTAATACAAATGCCCATATGGCCTACGGACTATATCCAACCTGCTCAACAGCCAGGAAGGCTTCACCACAACGCGCGCAACTTCTCTTATGATAGCGATTTAGGGAGGTGTGGATAATCCATAATTTATTAATTATGAAAAACATTTCTCATTCCATTTTGAAAATATTCATTTTTATATTTTCTAAATTATTTCCATCATAACATATATATACCTAAATCACACAGTATAAACATATCATATATATTCCTCCTAGAATATATAACCAGCCATAATGGCCTATATCATCTGGCGATGACCATAATCCCAAAGATTCCCTCCAGGAATCACAATCATGCATTCATATAAGCATGATACTAAGCCCAAAGTATTTTCTTACTTCGACAAATAATAATAACCTTAATCATCTCTTAAGTATTTATTGAATGTTCCCAACTATACTAATTCACTCTAAGTGAATATACATACATATATATATATATATACTCCCAAATCCACAAGTCCCTTAGGACATAACCCTCTAATATACTTTAATTTAGAAGGCCCTTAAACTTAATCTCAAAGAGGAGAAATAATAATAATCTCCAAAATCTTGGGCTGAAAACAGGGCACCGGTCGACTGGCCCTAGACCCCCGATCGACCGCGGGTTGTAAATAAGCCTACGAAACAAAGCAGTAGGACCTTTCTCCTTGACGCGGTCGACCGGCCATAGGGGCGCGGTCGACCGGTCACACCAGGTCTGCCAAAATTAAAATCCTTAAGTCCCTTATCCAACAACCCAAATTCATTTTCGGGGGTTCTAAACTACCCCAAAAATTATCCCGAACATCTACAACATTAATTCTAGCCGTAATTTTTCCAAATCCCGATTTGATTTCCGAGTTGATAATTTCAACCCGGAGCTGTCATCTTGTAAAAATCATATCAAATCGTAGAAAAATCAGAAAAATAAGAGGTCGATGCCCACGTGACCGTATCGAAAAGATCTACAACTTTCGTGTTTTGGCCGAAAGCTAAATCATTTATCTTCTTGGTCTAAAATGACCCCAAAGGTTACGGGTTACTATTCATTATCTCTTCCAACATCCCAAACTCCATTTTTCTCCATTTTTGTTGTTTCTAACCTCACCCAAAAACTCAATAAACATCTAATCTATGTTTTACAACTAACACATCAATTATTTTGGGGTATTAGATCATTTCTCTTAGTTTTAAACCCTAAAACCATAAAAACTCCAACTTAACCTTTAAACGCATTTTATACTCCATTAACATGGTTTTGATACTAAAAATCATTAAGAGTTTACACTACATCAATGTGTAAACTCATAATCAACTTTTACCCAATTTATTTTAAGGGTTCTAACCCCAAAATCATATTTTTACCAACTATGATATGAGATTAATGCACAAAAGCAAATAAAGCAAGTAAACACTTGCCTCGTGGATAAAATCCGACGACCTCGAGTCGAATCCGGCGGAGTTTGGCCCGAATCTCCCTCTTCTCCCCTCTTTTCTACTTCCTCTCTCTCTTCTCTCTCTTTTCTTTCTTTCTTTCTCTTTTCTTTCCCTCTCCCCCTCTTTATATAGGAAGATAAGGGTTTTAACCCTTAAAACCCAAAAACGACTCGTTTACCCAATTACGAGTTACTTTTACCTCTAAAATTACCCGGAACTCAATTTCGACAATCGGACACTCTTTCCCGACTATCTCGGACATTCCGAGACTCGTGGCGCAGTCGAAATTTCCATCCGAGGTACTTGACCACAAATCACTATTCCAACCCAAAATAAATAAATGCGGGTTTTCCAATTAAAAATCTTACCTCGTGTCGCTTTTCTCAATCAGCGACATATAATTAAAATATTTCGACCTATATAGTCCCGAAAATAATCACAACATCCTTCAAAAATCATTTAATCCTCGAAAATCCCAAAAATTACTATTTAGGAAAATTCCCCAAATTCCAATTTATATCCAATTATGGAATTTAATGGTCTCCAAAAGGACGGGTTGTTACATACTCCCCCCCTTACAACGGAATTTCATCCTCGAAATTCAGATACGACCTACACCACCAATCCTAGGATCACTCCAAATCCTAATACCTCAAAGGGAATGACACTAACCCAATGGTTCCCATCCATGTACAATACGACTACCACGATCGTAAAGTGACTCTAATACGTCACATAATACCCATCATCTATAATGCCTATCGGCATGAATCTCAACCTTATATACTACGCCCATTCTATTTCAGGCAGTATATAAACCAACTTACCAAGGTGCCCATACACCTTTCTAACTTGTGCATATCTGCACATCCGTAGTGAACGTCGGACACATAACGCTCTCTCCCAATAAGGATCTCCTTTCCTCGGTGTAATACTCACCTATGGGTCCTTCCAACCCGCGAAATTCCAAACTCCTAACCTCGGTATCGTTAACTCTATCGAGCCTACATCCTACAATGTTACTATCTATGTGTTACCCTACCTACGCGAAACTAATATAATCCTAAGTATGTCCCTAGTGCCCAAGGCCTCTCTCGAATCCCGAAATTTTCTCGGTTTCGTGCGTGGGACGTCTCGCCAAGGCGAAATCCAAACAAGGAACCCTCCCGTTACACTACTCCCTCGCATTGTCGGTAATCGAGATGTAACGGACCAAGACACACCAGCGGGACATCCTAAATCCTGCCTATGCTAACCTACGAACGCATTTTTAGTATCTTATCCTTCCGCCCATACGGAAGGAAACCTAATCAATCGAAGTGCCCACTTTCTATAGAAATTGTCACGAACATATACCCAAATTGTATCTCCTCAAAATTTGCCTTTTCATTAAGGCTGGTTATATTCCTCAACCCAATTTCTCCAAATTTGCCTTCTTATTAAGGCAGGGATATCATCCTCAAATCAAATTCTCTAAGTCCCACTCCACCCAACTACTTGTGGTGAGAGGACCAATTTAGTGCTTTTCCATAGCACAATATTTCCATAAACATACCATCATCACAGGGCTCGTAGTCTATAGTGGTTCATCCACACTATAAGACTAACCCACATCCTTGCATCCAATAACAGCTCTCCACGCCCGACACCATTAAGAGTCATGTGTGGAGTGTCTCGCAAAGAGAAATCCAAACAAGGAACCCCTCCACACATTAACACTTGACTTCGTCGGTCACGGAGTCCCATTATTTCAGACATGCAACCGGGATAATCCTATCCCTAAACAACAAAAGGTGGTCTGAAATCCTATCTATAACTAAGAGTCACACCACCCAGCGCTTGCACTATTTCTAAGTCCTTGCGCAAACCATAATGAGCTTTATCTTATAGCTCAACACAAATCCTGCGGCCTTAAATCATATATATAAGGTCGCAATACATACCAACCAAAATAAGGAAGCCTCTGCTCATCGAGGTTTCATCAATCCATAATAATAAAGGTGAACTCAACCTTTATCAAGGTGAGACACCACAATAACAACCTGTTCCCTCCAGGAACTGCGGACACGATAGTCTTGCCATCATTAGCCTCCTATCGCTCCGATCAACCAAATATATTATACGCATACATACAAAATATAATCACCCGCCTCTATGGCGAGTGAAAGAAAATAAAATTCCGCTATCGCGGAAAACACACAAGCCTACTTTATTATATTATTGTGGCCGCCACAAAACTCAAAATACACACACGAGTCTAGGGCTAACAAACTCCACAACTTCATCTAGCCACACCTCTTACTAGAATTTCTTAACTCTAGGCCCCATCTGGGCACCCTAACCTTCTCCTTATTCATATCGGAAAAGACTATCCGTAAGATCCCTTTTGGACCCTCAATTTCAATGAGGAATTTAACTTTAGTACCACTCTCAACTTCAGCGGTACTGTGTTACTCCTAACTACCATTCTTTAGTAGTTGCCACCAAAATCCTTAACAATTACCATAAGGAGAGTGACCTCTACTAAGGCCCTCATCCCCAACTTCTACCAGCTGCTCCAGCTAAGTCTCATCTCCTGCTACCATCCAAGCTCCGCACACGATTCTCAAACGAGCACGCAAAAGATTTCTATAATCTTCTAATATGGCAGGAGAACGAAATCTCACAAGAGAAATCAACAATCCTAATCCTAAGGCTCTATATCAAATCGAGAGCAACGCTGAAAGCGTAGTACGTCCGCACAGATTCCTAAGGACACTAGAACCTGATGCTCTGATACCATCTGTGACAACCCTCCTAATAAGATACCGGGCGATCACTCCAATATAAATTAAAACAGGAGTCTCATATGGATCATTCTTAGCATCACTGTCGAAAAATCCATTTAATTACTAATAACCTATTAGGCCGGTGTCAAAATTTTAACTTTACTACTCTTTTTAACGATAATAAATAAAACATCTACAATTAAATGTGTAAATGAAACTGAAATGAAATAAAATAACCGAACACTCGGTCAAAATATACAACCATATCGAATGTTGTACCGAAAGAATAAATAAATGCAGTTGAGCCATTGGCTCGAATGTTTATACAGTACCTCCTATCTAGAGTACAACGATGGAAGCGGCTATCAAAAACCTGCACGCATCCACAGCTACTGCAGCTGACGTCTGACTCGAAAGAATTTCCATCCAGGCATCCCTGTGTCTGGACACCTATATATATATATATAATATATAGAAAGAAAGGAGAGTAGATAGACGGGTCAGAGCCCGAATTTTGAAAATATTTTGCAAGTGCATAAATGCTTTATTTTTAGAAAAATAGTTTTATCTCATATTTAAATTGGTATCACACTCCCATGAGATACCCCTCACCTCTCCACTAACAGTGCACTCCTAGCGCATCCCTCAAGACATCATAGTCAAGCTATCCTGCTAAACTAGTCTATCCCAAACCCACTATCAATCCTAGATAGTCCAAGCAATGTACTAAGGGCTAAACTTCACCCCAATCTCAACGCTATGCCATGTTCGTGCGTGGGGTGTCTTGCAAAGCGAAATCCAAACAAGGAACCCCCCCGATACACTACTATGCGGCACGATCGATCGTCGAGATCCGCCAGTCCCTCAGTACAGAAAGATATATATAAATATATATATATATATATATATATATACCATAAACATTTATAATATAAGAGCACTAAGGATTAAACTTCTCCCTAGTCTCAACACACTGCCATATTCGTGTGTGGGGTGTCTCGCAAAGCGAAATCCAAACAAGGAACCCCCCGATACACTACTATGCGGCAAGGTCGATCGTCGGGATCCATTAGAACCTAGGCACTCGATTCATCCATTTATACATACATATTCATATTTTACCATAACCATCCGTATCTATCTCCCGGACTGAGGATTCATATACAAAGTATTTATCAATACCTTTATTTTTGTCAAAATTTCCCACTTCCCTTTTTATACTCAGGAAATGTAAATATAAAAGCCAATTCATTATCATGAATTGGTTTAACAAATCATATACCTTTTAAAAGGAAATTTTATTATCATAAAAATGTTTTTCCTTTATATCATCCCATTTCCCTTTTTATACTCAGGAAATGTACCCAAAGCCATTTCCATTATCATGAAAATGCTTTGATCAAATCATGCTTCCACATCCCTTCTTCCATCCGGGAGTGTTACCGAAACTAAACCTTTATCCCATTTCCCTTTTTATACTCAGGAAATGTAAATTGAAGCCAATCCATTATCATGAATTGCTTCAATAAATCTACGACCGCCCCTCCGGGTTTCCCCACTTGACGCGCCGCTAAATGGCTATCATCTTCCAGGGCCTATCTATACAAGACAACCTGGGAACCTACCAACGTCGGGAAGCGGCCATATTGCCTGCGGGAAAGTCAGGACCACACCCGGAATCCCCTAACCAGCGCAGTAATACAAATGCCCATATGGCCTAGGGACTATATCCAACCTGCTCAACAGCCAGGAAGGCTTCACCACAACGCGCGCAACTTCCCTTATGATATCGATTTAGGGAGGTGTGTACAATCCATAATTTATTAATTATGAAAAACATTTCTCATTCCATTTTGAAAATATTCATTTTTATATTTTCAAAATGATTTCCATCATAACATATATATATACCTAAATCACACAGTATAAACATATCCTATATATTCCTCCTAGAATATATAACCGGCCATAATGGCCTATATCATCTAGCAATGACCATAATCCCAAAGATTCCCTCCAGAAATCACAATCATGCATTCATATAAGCATGATACTAAGCCCAAACTATTTTCTTACTTCGACAAATAATAATAACCTTAATCATCTCTTAAGGATTTATTGGATGTTCCCAACTATACTAATTCACTATAAGTGAATATACATACATATATATATATACTCCCAAATCCACAAGTCCCTTAGGACATGACCCTCTAATATACTTTAATTTAGAAGGCCCTTAAACTTAATCTAAAAGAGGAGAAATAATAATAATCTCCAAAATCTTGGGCTGAAAACAGGGCACCGGTCGACCGGTCCTAGACCCCCGGTCGACCGCGAGTTGTAAATAAGCCTACGAAACAAAGCAGTAGGCCCTTTCTCCTTGACACGGTCGACCGGCCATAGGGGCGCGGTCGACCGGTCACACCAGGTCTCCCATAATTAAAATCCTTAAGTCCCTTATCCAACAACCCAAATTCATTTTCGGGGTTTCTAAACTACCCCAAAAATTATCCCGAACATCTACGACATTAATTCTTGCCGTAATTTTTCCAATTCCCGATTTGATTTCCGAGTTGATAATTTCAACCCGGAGTTGTCATCTTTTAAAAATCATATCAAATCGTAGAAAAATCAAAAAAATAAGTGGTCAGCTCCGACGCGACCGTATCGAAAATATCTACAACTTTCGTGTTTTGGCCGAAAGCTAAATCATTTATCTTCTTGGTCGAAAATGACCCCAAAGGTTACGGGTTACTATTCATTGTCTCTTCCAACATCCCAAACTCCATTTTTCTCCATTTTTGTTGTTTCTAACCTCACCCAACAACTCAATAAACATCTAATCTATGTTTTACAACTAACACATCAATTATTTTGGGGTATTAGATCATTTCTCTTAGTTTTAAACCCTAAAATCATAAAAACTCCAACTTAACCTTTAAACGCATTTTATACTCCATTAACATGGTTTTGATACTAAAAATCATTAAGAGTTTACACTACATCACTGTGTAAACTCATAATCAACTTTTACCCAATTTATTTTAAGGGTTCTAACCCCAAAATCATATTTTTACCAACTATGATATGAGATTAATGCACAAAAGTAAATAAAGCAAGTAAACACTTGCTTCGTGGATAAAATCCGACGACCTCGAGTCGAATCCGGCGGAGTTTGGCCCGAATCTCCCTTTTCTCCCCTCTTTTCTCCTTCCTCTCTATCTTCTCTCTCTTTTCTTTCTTTCTTTCTCTTTTCTTTCCCTCTCCCCCTCTTTATATAGGAAGAAAAGGGTTTTAACCCTTAAAACCCAAAAACGACTCGTTTACCCAATTACGAGTTACTTTTACCTCTAAAATTACCCGGAACTCAATTTCGACAATCGGACACTCTTTTCCGACTATCTCGGACATTCCGAGACTCGTGGCGCAGTCAAAATTTCCATCCGAGGTACTTGACCGCAAATCACTATTCCAATCCAAAATAAATAAATGCGAGTTTTCCAATTAAAAATCTTACCTCGTGTCGCTTTTCTCAATCAGCGACATATAATTAAAATATTTCGACCTATATAGTCCTGAAAATAATCACAACATCCTTCGAAAATCATTTAATCCTCGAAAATCCCAAAAATTACTATTTAGGAAAATTCCCCAAATTCCAATTTATATCCAATTATGGAATTTAATGGTCTCCAAAAGGACGGGTTGTTACAAACCTCTTCTTCATTTTCACTCTCTCTTTCTTCTCCACTCTCACTATCATAAAAAACAAGAGAATCATAACCAATGACCTTGGAAGTGTCATGTGTTAAAGTTTCATCAATCGATGAGTTCTCACTATCACTCACATGACTAGCCATAAAAGCCACAAAAATTTTCTTAGTGGGAGAATCGGGTACCTCTTATTTATCACTATCACTAAGGGTCGCATTATATGAAATGGGTCGTTTACCCTCTTTCCTTAGTTTAGTGGGGCACTCAAAAGCCCTATGTCCATAACCTTCACAACCGAAACACTAATTAGACTCGTCCCTATCTAAATTTTCATTATTAGGTTTAGGGATCTTCTCGGCTTTAGAAATCTTCTCGCCTTTGTCATTCTTAGAAGATTCAAATTTCTTAAAATCATTTTTAAATTTATCTTTGTTAATTTTAAGAAATTTTCTAAATTTGCGAGCAAACAACGCCATGTCTTCCGAGTCACTATCTCTCTCGATCTCTACTACTTGTTTGACCTCTTTTCGGGCTTTTAAAGCAACGCCCTTTTCAATTTTCTTTTTAATTTTAGAGGGAAACATATATAGTTCATAGGTTTGTAAATAACCTACAAGCTCTTCTAATTTCGTAGAGGCTAAAGTGGGTAAAGAATTTAAAACGGTCACTTTTGGAATAAATATATCGGGTAGGGACATTAAAATTTTCTTTACAACACGGTCGTCAGGTATTTTCTCTCCCAAGTTAAAAGATGAATTAACAATATCAGAAAGTCTAGCATAAAATTCATCAAAAGTTTCTTTTTCATTCATTTTGATAGTTTCAAATTGAGTGGTGAGGTTTTGGAGTTTTGAATCTTTAATGACACTAGTATCTTCATGAGTTAATTGTAAAATATCCCAAGCTTCTTTAGCGGTTTCACACGTCATAATACTTCGGAATTCATCTGGTGTGACAGTGCTAAACAAGGCATTTAAACCACGGGAATTGAAATTAGCAAGTTTAAACTCATTTTCAGTCCATCTATCGGCGGGTTTGGGAACACGTTCATTTTCAACTAAGTAAGTTGGTGGGGACCACCCGTTAACAACAGACATCCAAACTCTCTCGTCGATAGATTTTAGTTCCGATCTCATACGCGCTTTCCAATACGCGTAGTTTGAACCATCGAAAATAGGAAATTTTGAAAATGGGGAAAAATCCATTTTAGCCAAAAATTATTTAAGGATCTTTAACGAAATAATTTATCGTTTTTGGCTCTGATACCAATTTGTAAGTGCGAGCTTTTCTAAATCAAAGCTCTGATACCAATTTGTAAACGGTGTGAGTTTATGGATCCCCGGATTTTAATTTTCACAATTAAAAATTATTTATAATTTCCTTTTGAAAAACACGAAATGATGCGGAAGCGTACAACGGTGGTGATGGTTCAACTTTAACACAACAAATTTTGATTCCTTAAACAAATTAAAATTACACCAAGTGAAGTAAAATTAATCAATTAATATATTCACTTAAACCAATTAATTAATCCAAGTCCTAGAATTTGCCTAAGTCATATTTATCAAGATTATCAAATTAGGCGAAACCAAATTTTAGCAAATGACTTGAATTAAATAACCTTTACCCAATATTTAATTTAGCACCAAATTAAATGAGTGTGATGATTTAAACCGAATTTTATCTTGAATTATTCTAAACATGCTTTCTACGTTATTTTGCAAGATAAAATAAATCAATCACACTACGCCACGATGTACGAGGAAAAATCCAAGACGGGAAACAACCTCGGACGGCCCTAGCCACAAATCCACTAGATACGGAATTACAAGTACAAGACAAAAGACTTAAAACACACGACTCAATCCCTCTCAAGCCTTGACGCTTCTTCTTGTAGACACCTCTTCCTAGCGGATAACGTTGGAACACCACCGCGGTCTCGGAATCCACCGATAGGACTTTATATGGTCACCGTCACCCGTACATGGAGCCTTTCTCCAAGTGGGTAGAATCGCAACAAAACGTCTTCTTCTTTGATGGATGTAGAAGCAAACCACAACTTCTCTTTGAAACGGAAGAGATAAACCGGTGCCCAACTCCAAGCAATTGTTATGTATATATGAACTTGTATAAACACTAATTTGGGTGTAAAACTAGAGTGGTAAGTAAATTTCTCTTTGAAAATTAACACTCAAAACTTGATCTTTTTCTCTTTTTAATTTTGCTCTCAAAACACTCTCTAAGAGTTTGTATGATATGAAAAAGATAGATTATCAAAAGTGATTCCCGCACATATTAAAATCTGAAAAAGTTGGTTACAAACCAAGTGGGGAAGTGGGTGCAAAACTCCCAAAAAACTGTTCCCGCCTGGCATCTCGTTCGAACGACATTTCGTTCGAACGAAATCTCGTTCGAACGAGACTTCTAATGACGGTCCAGATTGAAATCGTTAGAATCTCATTGGATATCTCGTTCGAACAGAAGGTTCGTTCGAACGACATATTGAACGACATTTCATAGGCCTATACTGGAACCTCGTTGGCAAACTCATTTGAACGACATCTGGTTCGAACGAAAAAACTCGTTCGCATGACATATCGAACGAACTTCCAGAAAGTTTGGAAAATTCAATTTTTAGCCCAGAAAACTTTATAAACTTATTTTAAAGTTCTAATTAATTCTTTCTGAAAATGAAACACAGTTTTTATTAAACCTAACACCCAATAAAACTTGTTCCAAGCTCTTATATATATAATATTGCATTCATACCTTGGGAGCATGGAACCATAGTTGATGACGTAAAAATGAGGCACACAAACCGGCATGATGATGAAGATTTATACTCTTTGCCGCTACGTCTTCAACAAACACTTCATAGGCTTGAGAATATTACAATTAAATACTATCATATGAATAAATGTTTTTGTCCATAATTGAGCCAAAACTATATATGGACTCAATTGGAAATTTGTGTGCTTACATCCAGGTTCATCTGCTAGAGGATGGGATATTCATCTCTCAATCCAAGTATGCTAGAGACCTAGTGAACAAATTTGGTTTAGACTCCGATAAGCATGCTCTTACACCTATGAGTACTTCTGTCAAGCTTAGTAAGGACACTTCAGGTAAGGACGTAGAGCAAACCTTGTATCGGAGTATAATAGGTAGTCTTCTCTACTTGACTGCTAGTCGTCCCGACATAGCCTTTAGTGTTGGAGTCTGTGCACGATATCAGGCGTCCCTGAAAGGGTTACACTTACTGGCTCTAAAACGTATTAACAAATACGTGAGTGGGACTCTTTCATATGGTATTTGGTATTCCCTTAATACTAATAACCGTTTGTCCGCCTTTTCAGATGCCGATTGGGCCAGGGATGTAGATGGATATAAGAGCACATCTGGTGGGTGTTTTTATTTTGGTTTTGCTCTTGTCTCCTGGTTGAGCAAGAAGCAAAACTCCATCTCTTTGTCCACTTCAGAGTCTGAGTACATCGCTGCTGGGAGTTGTTGCACGCAACTCTTGTGGATGAAACAGATGCTGGAGGATTATGGGATTTCACAGGACATTATGACCATTTTCTGTGATAACACGAGCGCGATACACATATCCTACAATCCAGTCCAGCATTCACGCACAAAGCACATCAGGATACGTGAACACTTTATTCGATAGCTTGTTGAAGAGAAAGTCGTGTCTCTGAGTTATGTTCCCACCGACCGTCAGTTAGCTGATATTTTCACGAAACCTTTAGATGCTCTTACATTCGAGTGTTTTAGAAAATCTTTAGGGATTTGCACAGTTGACTGAAGGGATGGTCCGTGTCTAGGATAGGATGCTTTTTCATGTTTACATCATACGATTAAAAAAAAGTGAAAAGATCAAAAAGATTTTTTTTTTTTTAAATTTAGAACAAAAAGATTTTCTTTTTAAAAAAATTTAGAAAAGAACAAAAAAAAAATCACCTTCTTTGAATGAGCATTTAAGATAGCCAAGTCACAAATTTCATTCCATTTATTCATGTGACTATTTGATTGTGTTTTGAGACAATATATCTTGTCATCTTTATGCTTTATAATGTTTGGAGTCATTAAGATGTAATTATGTGTTACATCCTACATGTTTGACTCATAATTTCCTTTATTGCACACATGCACAGATTTGTTTGAATATTTTTCTTGTCTTATCACATGTTGGTTCGATGTTTTCACTTCAATCATGTCCTTAAAACGAACCAAGTGTGATAAAACTTGATAAGAAAGGTGTGCATGTAAGAACCATTTTTGTGAGACTTTGTGATTTAATTTTAAAATGGGGAGGGGCTGTGAAAGTTAATTAACTATCTTTTGCGCAAAAGCCACCGTTAAAATGGACCTAAAAAATTGAGGAATTTTATTATCTGGGGTCCAAAGAGGTTAAAAGAGCCTGAAATATTTTAAGGCAATAAAAAGGATTACATGCCAAATATGGGCCATTAGGTTTCACCATCAATTCTCCAAAGTTTGAAAATTTAGTTTATAACCTCTAAAAGAAAATATATTTGAGGGAGTTTGGTTGGATAATTTAAACAGGTTTGCACATCCTTAAAGATCTTAAAAAAGCGCTAAATAATTTTTGGACGTTACTGGTGTGGAAATCATTTTTACTTTGATTTGTTGACTTGATTAAGACGATGTCATCTAAATTCAACAATTTTTACACCTAAGGATTCTTTTCATGATCATTCATTTGGAGTACACGTATGCATCGTGCACATATGATTGATTGAGTTTATTTTCCTATCGAATGTGTTCACACCCCTTCATTTTTGCTATCATCGACTTGGTTGTTTTTGTGTTCTTTCACGGTGTGACTCCTTTTGTATATTCTTGTACAAATTTTGAAAAATTCAAAAATAGAACATTCTTTAATTCATTTTGTACAAATATAGAAGATTCTTTTATTCTTTGTTGTATATTTTGAGCAAAAAAAATTGAAAAATTGAAAAAATATATAACATTTTTGTATGACATTTTCCATATTTATGCTTCTCATATCTGTCTATTTGGGGACATCATAAAAAGGGGGAGAATGAATTATGGGGGAGAAAATTTTGTTGATTTATCTATGATTTTCTTAAACTTAATTCATCTTGGTTTGTTGCATATCATTATATTTCAAACTGTTGCGTGCCATGGGTATTTTCTTTTATCTCATGTGTGTAGGTACAATGTTGATATCTATTGGACTACACACCCTGATGAGAAAAGCTTTGGGAATTTGTGAATAGTTGATGAATTGAAGATGTTGAAGTCTGTTTTACGTCATGCCATTTGTTTTGGTGAGTTTTCATAATTCGGATTTTTTATGTATGTACCAGCATAGACATAGGGGGAGATTTGTAAGGACATAATTCTATAAATTTTTGGATAGAATCTAGGAAGTTTTATTTTTCCCTAGATCAATGTTTATATGTCTGATGCCGCTACATAATGCACGATCTCACATGATGGCCTCTATTCAAATTTTGGGGTTCAAGCATTTATCATATCCAACTGGTATCCCACATCGGTCTCATCGAATTCATGTTCCATGATTTTAGGCCCGAAATACACGAGGTATACTAATGAAGTCAAAATAGGGAAATATGGATTGATATGGAAATTCAAGGGCATTTTCATAATTTTATAGCCACAGTTCGGAGGACCGATCAACTGGAAAGTTGAAGAGCTTGTCGCAATGAAGACACTGGAAGAAACGGCACCTTATTCCGAGCTACGGTTAAGAAGTTATGGCCTTTTGAATTTTGGGAAAAATACTTTAAAAAATCCAAGTTTGTTTTTTAAGTGTTCAAACCTTTTGGCCAACCCTTGTCCACGAACCCAGCCCGAACTGGTTCGGTGGGGCGAACCGGTTCGCAGGGAACCCGAACCGGTTTGGGTCCCCTGTAGGCTGCAGATTCCAAATGACAAAATGGTTGTCTCCACTCAAAAACTTTTCCAACACTTTGAGCATAATCCGGCCATGTTTCCTCCATGTTTTATGAAAGGTGTTTTGTTTGCTTTTATCCTCCCTATATAACGCACCCTTCCTCTCCCATTTAGTACACAAAATATACACACAACATAGAACCTCTCTAGAGGCATTTTGCTCACTTTGGAAGACTTTCAAGAAGTCATCTACACTCATTTGGTGTATTTTGTGGAGAAGCCGATTTCTTCTTCATTGCTGCCCATCCGGAATTCTTGCTGGAGATTCCAGCCGATGACATCGGAACCGACACCTACGGGTATTTTAGTATGTCACACTTATTTTAAGTACAATTCGTGTAAACCGTTCTTTACAAATTATAGTGAAAATAATATGGTTTTGCCCTGCGGGGATTTTTCCTGATATGTTGTGTCACATGCTATATTTATTTTAATTGATAAATCATCTAGATGCATGTTTTAGGATTTAATTGAAAAACGGTGTTTAATTAAATAATTGATGTATTTGAACAAAAGCACACTCTTCAAAACCTATGGGGAAAATATTTATAATTTTGGTCAGCGACCTAGAGTTGCAAGAATTAACTGACCAAATTTAAAGAGCAAAAATACATTTAATTCAAAGTAAGTAACCTCCATCATCACTCGCTTCTGTCAAATACGTCACCGCTCATCGAAGTGTGATATATCTCGTCTAACTAATGAAGTCTGAAATAAGAAATACTAAATGTGCCAATATTATATAATATGCATTAAGTGATAAACAACCTACTAAAACATAATCATCATAAGACCATTTTCCCAAAGTAATCCAATCCTATTACCTGTAAAAGTGACAAAACTTCTATTATGTACATTGCATAGTATGGGGGTGTAATTTTATTGTGTTCATTCTTAGACAACTGGATAAATCTAATTATATTTGTATAGTCATATATATGTCATACTTAAACGCATCTACCATTAGTGTCTCGTTCGTGCTCCATCGCTATGTCCAAAGGAATCTCTTATCAAATCAGACAACGTAAAAACACACATAAGTGTGGTGATCCCCACACAGTACACCAGTTCACGGTGCATACCCAATGGTGACAAATGATACCAACATCAACACTGACCTCTCGCAAGTGGCGTTGCTATGTAGTACTTATAATAACAACCTACACAATGCCTAGCCCACCTGTCCCGATGTGTGCAACGGTCCTGAACGTACGTAACCCCAACCGATTGGACCGTCCACAAACATAGGTATGTTCACACAAACAATATAGGTATATATCATTCTCATATACTATGTATAGGTAATTACCCAAGATATCCCAAATAGTCACCCATAAATAATTACGCCTTTATAATTAACCATCTAAGTATTTATTAAATTCTTCTTCTTTATAAGAATACCCAACAATCTAGAATAGTTCCCCGTTTAATATCTGTGCCACTAAAGTATTTTTAATAAAATCATTGTTTACCCAAGCACCATCCCACCCACTAGTATGGGTTTCTAAAATTATTCCGAATTAAATCCCGATCGTAACTCAAATTGTCCTAGGGGCCAAATCGATTCGTTGGGGGCCGATTCAATTCGCCAAGGAGGCCAAATCGATTCGGTTCTCGGTAGAAGCCCAGATCTGTTATGTTTCCTTAAAAAAAAGTTCTTATTTTTTCTCCACCTACCATCGTAATGGTTTGTAAATTTATATAAACGTTAAAGGAGGTCTTTAGGACATAGTTTGTGATCTTAGGTTAATTATTTTCATAACTTTACATTGATTTCAACCCCAAGAATCCCATAATCAAACCCCTTTACATACCTACATTGATGAGATCTTATTTATTCAATCCCACCATGTTCTATCATTATAAAAGGAGTCCCAATTATCAAAGTTTTCATATTTCTAAACACGAATACTAATCCTCTACATATGAATCGATCCTTCCACTTTCATCAAGGTTCTAATGCATGAATTCATCATTTAAAATCAACCTCACCTCATCCTAATTTCTAGATTTAACTAACTTAATTCAAAATTGTATTGTCTACACTCATGTGATTTTATCATATCATTTTACCATCAATTTCCTATGAAATCCAAAATCTACATGGAAGAAAACATCAACGATTTAAGAAGTAATTTGGACATTTAAATTTAAGCAACATAATTATTGCCTCATTATAATGCTTTGATGACTTGTTCTTGAATCCCTTTGCCTCCTCTCATTTTTTACCTTTGTTTTATTCTCACTTGAGGTCTGGCTGCTAGGTTTAGGTTTTGATTATGTGTGGGGAATAATTAATCCTACTGTTAAACTTATATTAGTCTTAAATCCTGAGTTAAGACTTATATCCCATTTTTGGATCCCCAAATAGGCCCGAACCCATATTTAAATGTAACAACCCGTACTTTTGGGAATAATTAAATTCCATAATTGAGTGAAAATGGAAAATTTGGGGAATTTCCCAGAATAGTAATTTTTGGGGTTTTTAAGGATTTGATTATTGTCGATGGGGGATATATTTACTTTTGGGATTAAGTAAATATATCGGAGTATTTTAATTATATGTCGCCGTTGAGTAAAGCGACAAGAGGTAAGATTTTAAGTGTAAAACCCGCATTAAGTCGTGCGGGGTTAAAATAGTGAGTTGCGGTCAAGTACCTCAGATGGAAATTTTGACTGCACGGTGAGTCTCGGAATGGCCGAGGTAGTCGAAAAGAGTGTCCGATTGTTGAAATTGAGTTTCGAGAAATTTTAGAGTAAAAGTAACTTGTAAGTGAGTAAACGAGTCATTTTTGGGGTTTAAAGGGTTAAACCCTTATTTCTACCTATATAAAGAGGGAGAGGGGGATAAAAGAGAAAGAAAAGAGAGAAAAGAAAGAAGAGAAGAGAGAGAGGGATAAAGGGAGAAAGGGAGAAGAAAAAGGGAGACCCCGGCCAAACTCCGCGGGATTCGACTAGGGATTGTCGGATTTTATCCACGAGGTAAGTGTTTACTTGCTTTATTCCTGTTGAGCATAAATCTCATATCATATATTCGTATTAACAAACCCTAAAGATTTTGGGTTGGGTATTTGTGGATTAAACGGGTTTTAGGGAGTTAAAACGAATAAACCCCAATAATTTTCCAATTTGAGAAACTTAGGATTTAATCGAAATTAGTTGTTGGTTTAGGGTTTTAGGATGTTTAGAAACCTTATGATATGTGTATATGTTATTGGTCGAGGTTGTAGAAGGTTATGAGAAGAAACAAAAATCTTGGAAGTATGTTAATGGCCGAAACAGTCTCGGAGAAGACGATGAACAGTGACCTGCGTCCTTTCCGAATCGATTCGGTCTAGGGGCGAATCGATTCAGCTGTTGGTCAAAAAATGAAAATTATAGATCTTTTCGATGCGGTCACGTGGGCATTGACCGTGTATTTTTTGGATTTATAGCGATTTTTCTACGAAAAGCTGTCCGAGATCGAAATCGTTAGTCTGACCTTATTGGAGATAAATATTAAGAGTTCTCAAATGGAGTGTTAGGACCTCTAAAGAACCTGAGGAGATATGAAAACTTTGGGTTTGTAGTAATAAATCCAAGTTATGATTTAAATGGAGATTAGATTGAGTTTTGGGTATTTTGGAGTTTGAGAAATCGCCCAAATAGTGGCCTTGGAATAGGCCAAATCGATTCAGGTCCAAGCCGAATCGATTCGCCTAAGGGGATCTGTCAAACTGTAGTGGGCTGAATCGATTTGGATTTAGGCCAAATCGATTTGCCATTAAGGACCTGTTTGCATAACACTTTCTGAATCGATTCGGATTGGGGGCCGAATCGATTCGCCTACCCGAATCGATTCGCAATAAGGGCGAATCGATTCGCTTTTGTCAGAATGGTTAGTTTTCTTCCCTTAAGAGTATGGGGAGTTAAATTACAATTTGGGATTTTATATGGGTGATCCCTATTATGTTATTGGGACTCCTAAATGATGGTTTAGAGGGTAAGTAAGCTTATTGATGAAAGGGAAGGCCTTGGATTGGTGTAGGGAAAAAATATGGGGACGGACATAGTTAAAGTTCGGGAAAGAATAATCCATGGGTTATTTCAGTGGGCATTTAGGCCTATATAATTATGCGTATAGGAAAACGTAATTATATAGTTATTGGTTGAATAAATCCTACAAGATTGTTGGGATGAAAATGGGAAAATAGATATTTATTCCTTTGGTGTGAATTGGTATAATTGGAGATATCCAATAAATCCTTAGATGGGATTAAAGTATTGATTATTTATCAAAGTGAGGAAATACTTTGGGAATAGTATCTTGCGTATGTGAGTGCATGATTATGATCCTTTGAGATAATCTCTGAGAATATTGGTCATCGCTATAGGGATTGGAAATTATAGCCATTTATATATATTCGAGGAGGAATATATTATACATATATACTATTTGATTAAAGTATATATATTATATGATACAAATACATATGTATATGTATGTGATTGGTATATGTGTATTTAGAGGCTGGTTTCCACGGGCTTTCCTTTAGTATAGGGTTGGAACAACCAGAGTATATATTTTCTCTAGTGCGATCCAGGGAGGTTGCGCGATGTGGGTGAATCCCCTGACTCGAGGAGCAGGGAGAGTATAGTCCCCAGGTCATTATCGTCCCGCGTTCGAGTGATATGTGTAACTCCACTTGCAGGGGGAACATGACCGCCTCCACCGCTATGTATTTGTTTTCCATGTCCGTTGATGGATTCCGGCTTGGTACCATGGCATATGAGTAAACCAGGATTTTTGGATCGGCACTATGAGACCGCATCCTCGAGTTATAGCTCGTTGGGATGGATTTTATGCATGTATGCATGGTATATTACTTGTGTATGAGAACAATGTAATATAAATCTGTAATGAAACAAAGAGATAAAGATGTTATAGAATACACCTCAGTTTGGGAGATAGATCCGGATGTTACAAAATATACCTCAGTCCGGGAGATAGATTCGGATGTTATATAATACACCTCAGTCCGGGAGATAGATCCGTATGTATATTGAGATATGGTATATATATATATATATATATATATATATATATATCTTTCGTGTACTGAGGGTCTAATGGATCTCGACGATCGACCTTGCCAAGTAGTAGTGTATCGGGGGGTTCCTTATTTGGATTTCGCTTTGCGAGACACCCCACGCACGAACATGGCTTAGTGTTGAGACTAGGGAGAAGTTGAGACCTTAGTACTTGGGTTGGTTAGGATTTCTCTAGTTTGGGGGTGATGGATTAGTTAGGCGGTGTGGCTTGACTAGGGTGTTTAGAGGGATGCGCTAGGTGTGAACTATAAGAAAAGAGGTGAGGGGTATCTCATCGGAGTGCGATACCAATTTAAATATGAGATAAAACATATTTTTTAAAATAAAGCATTTATGCCCTTGCAAAATATTCTCACAACTCGGACTCTGACCCGTTTTTATACTTTTCCTCCCTTTCTATATATTATATATATATAGGTGTCTAGACACAGGGATGCCTGGATGATACTTCTTTCGAGTCATACGTCTGCTGCAGCAGCTGTGTATGCGTGCAGGTTCTCGATAGACGCTTCTATCCTTGTATTCTAGATAGGAGGTATTGTATATACATTCGGGTCGATGGATTTACTTCAATTTGATTTCCCTTTTGAATCTAGCAAGTGAATAAAAACTTTGGTGAAATGTGCATAGTTATGTCTCCTTTGAGGAAGCCTTCATGAATTTGGACTATGCACGCTGCATTCTCTTCATATATGACAATGGGAACATCCGTAATGGGAGACAATTGATCAAATCCATGAACATGTTGAATTAAATATCTTAGCCATACACATTCACGACTCGTTTTGCTAAATGTTAAAATTTCAAAGTGGTTAGAAGAAGTTCGTACAAAAGTTTGTTTAGTAGAATACCAAGAAACAACAGTATTACCACTAAGAAATACATAATATGTTTACGATCGGCCCTTATAACAATTAAAGAGGTATTCAAAATCTTCATAAACTAATAACTCAAAACCATTAGAACAACTAGAATAATATAAGCCCATTTCAGTTGTTCCTCATAGATATCTTAGGATATGTTTAATACCAATACAATGCCTTTTTGTTAGTTCAGAACTAGATCTAGCAAACAGGTTGACTTAGAATGAAATTTTCGATCTAGTGCATTGTGCCAAGTATGATAACGCACCCATTGCAGTTAAATAAGGTACTTCTGGACCATTATTTCCTCATTATCTTCTTTAGGACGATATGGATCTTTCTTTACGTCTAAAGACCGGATAAACATGGATGTACCTAGTGGATTTGTTGTGTCCATACCAAATCCTTTTAAGACCTTTTTTAGTACAATTAGCTGGATCAAATTCAGAAGCCTCAAGAGTGAAAACAATGCCACATGATCACGAACAAGCCAAATCAAAACAGAAATTTCGGTTCACTTTTTTATGAATAGGTTCAACTGTTATATAAAAAAAACAAAATTAATGGTTTTGTAAAAAAAGTCTAAAAATATAAAATTGTTCTAAAAAAATGTTTTAGCTGTTGGAAAACTATTTTCATTGTTTTCCTAAGTTTTTTTATAAAAATTGTTAAAAAAAAGAGTACTTATATAATTACATACAATTTTTATATCAACAATGTACACTTTTTTCAAATAAAAGAGCAACTAAATTGTTGTTAGCTTTGTTTCCATGATGTGCAATTTGTAAAGAGAGTACATTTTTTATAAAAAAAATTATGTTTTAAAACAATGTTTAATTTAGCATACAAGTAAAAACATTCATTAAAAAGAATGCAAAATTTTTATATAAAAAATTAAATAACGTACTTTTTTTAATATAAAAACAATGTCTATAAAATATAGTTTTTTAGTTTTTGAAAAGTGTTTTTAAGAATTTAGTTTTTAATATAAAAAATTGTTAAACAGTGAAAACAATTTAATTTTTTTTATACAAATCAATTATTATTTTAAAAAATATTTTTTCAAATAAAAAACATTTTAAATCCTGAAAAAAAACTACTTAGCGGTCAACTAACATAATCTTTAAAAATGTGAACCGAAACCCTAAAAATAAAATTTATTGAGGTTTGACTCAAAAATGAATAATTAATGGGACCTGGCTGTATAGCGTTATTATTATATTTAAAAAATACTTATTAATTTTAGTTAATATACAACCTGAACGCGATCTAACTACGATATTAACTCGCTAAGACGCGATGAGACATAACACAATATCTTGTTTTTTTACCAAAAACGACCCAACTAAAATGTAACATGACATGAGACTTTATGACGCTTTTATTTTGATCGTATTTGCATTACGTAATTATAAAAAAAGGTTTCGTGTCATCATGTTTTAATTTCGTCTTGTTCGTGTTTGGTGATAAAAATAAGATTTCATACAGTGTCATTTTTATTTTGGATGTGTTCGTGTTAGGTAAAAAAATAAGATTTCATGCCTTGTCGCATTTAATACGTATCATGTTCCCATTTGGTAAGAAAAATAAAATTTATAGCATGGCTTGCCATTTTTATTTATATTGGGTTCGTGTTCCCTAAAAAAGCATATGTTACATGACATGTTGTGTCGCGTTTTAATTAGGTGTATTATGTTTTGATAAAAAAAAATCATATCGTGTACTACTGCTATATTTAGAATTCTTGCTAGTAAATTAAACTATCATAATTACTAAAACTAATAAGGATCTCTTCACTGAAACGAGAGATTAATTTGATTATTAAAAATATACCCGAAGTCGTTTAAACATAAATTTTAGCATAATAATCATGGTTCAAAAAGAAAAGTTGATTGCCAACACATATAGACATATTTAACTTCTTATTAACTTTTTGAGATATAAAGCCACGTACATATAGGCAAGTTGAATGGTGTTTGTGTAAATATTTTTATTTTACAAAATTTTAAGATTAACGTAAACGCACGTGTTTTGAGCCTCAAAATAAAAAATATGAAAGCTACACGTGAGTATCTGAGCACTATTAATTATATGTCAGAACTCTATTTCTACTATTTTTGAATTCTAAGTGTGCGCGATCAGGGCAAGGATTATCAAGAACATTTTATTGTAAATCTAGGAGATGGATGTGGATAATGTTTAGGACCACATCACATTATTTAATCAATGCACTTATGAAAGATAAGCCACGTCATGTGAAACTTTTAGAAGACAACACTCTCTCAATTATTGTTTTTTCGATTATCATGGAGTTCATCATACATTATTTGTATGGAACAACGTGAATACCATGTATTTTTATAACTTTTAATATGTTTATATAAATATATAAATTATAATAATTAATATAAATCTATTTTGATTTATTAATATTAATGCAAAGGTGTCGTTAGTCCCGTCCATACTTTTTGCCTAAACGTTCTACATGTATCCTAATTTAATCAAAACTATACTTAGTTAAAAGAATAATAATTATTATTATTATTTCACATATTCAACCATACTTCTGTAATACCCAGTAATTTTTCAGAATAAAATATTACGACATAAATACATTTAATAATTTTTTATTTATTTTGGGAATAAATTAAATTGCGGGGCTTTAAATTAAACGAATTAATTTTAATTTAAATAAATATTCATTCATCATTAAATTAATATAAAACTCAATTGGGCATAATGGGCTTACTAGTGAAAAATTAATCACACATAAATAAATTTACGGGCGCGTGTCGTTGGAACATATTAAAAATATCTAAGTGAAACAGAAATAATTGGGACGCGCTTTAGGAAGCGTTAAAAGCCTGTTTAGGTGTTTTAAACCTTTAGAAATGGTCCCGGGGTGTATATATCAAAGTTGGGAGGTTATTGGGCTAGTTTGGGTATGGATTCGGGCCCAAATGGGAGCTCCTCCAACTCGGGAATTGGGTAAAATATAAGATTAGGAGGAAGAGAAATAACTCCCCACTACTAATCATAACGTGACCCTAGTAGCCCCGCTTCAAGAGAGAGAGGAACAAGGCCTAAGAGGGGGAAGAAAAGAGAATCCAAGGATTAAATCACCCACGACCGTAACTAGGTAAGAATTATCTTTCTTAATTTAAGTTTCTAATGTATTTCTTGATGCATTATAATGACCCTTAAATTTCTGGGATTTAGGTTTGGTATGAATAAATTGATGACGAATAAATATTATATGCATGTAGAGTATTGTCCTTAATGTAGAATTAGTCCAAAAAATTTAGGTATCGAATCCTTAAAATTTAGGGTAGATCCCTTAGGGTTTTGATAGTTAAAAACCGGGATATTTTGACTAATTGATGTAGAGGATTGTAACACCCCACTTAAAATAATAACAGGTGGCCAGCCCTATACTACATTAAATCAGGAGTTTCAGATGGTCCAGTCTCAACATCAACTGCCGGTATAATATAATATAGGATTAACTACCCGATATCATAAAAGCGAGATGTTAGAAAAATTTAAAACATGCAACAACTAACAAACCAACACCATAAACTACTGATAAATAAGAGAAAGATGCAAGAAGAACTATAAGAAATGAAATGCTAGAATAGAACGAAATAAATAACTACGACTGAATATACTACAAAGAAGTAAACCCGAATAAGCTGTCGGGTCACAGCCAATACAATAACTGAAATGGAATAAATATAAACATGTATATAAATATCCCTTGGGTACAAACCCGATGTACAACAATGAATCCTACCGAGAATTTTAAAAGGAGGAAGAGACTACCAGATACATCCCGCAACAGTCCGCACCTGTCACGGCTCCCTAGACTCTGGATAGAAGGTCATCCGGCATCCATGCGGTAGGACAGCTGTAGTAATATATATATATATACAGGCAGGAGAGAAAAGTAAACGGGTCAGAGCCCGAGTTGTGAAAAATATTTAGCAAGTGCGTTAACCGTGCATAATAAATATCGGTGCACTATTTCATAATTAAAGTGGAATCACACTCTCGTGGAACCCGAGCTCACCTCTCATCTAAAGGCGCGCACCTATTCGCGTCCTCAATTTTATTAGTTAAATTACCCCAATTCATTAGGACAACCTAACTTATCATAGGTCTAGCCTATACCCACGAGATCTACCTTCCTATCATAACCCAAGAATCCACACCCTCTATAACCACATATATGTATTTATTTTCAATCATATGTGCCTTATTAGGCTTAGTGGATTCCGGTTTATACTTTAACCATTTATAATTTAATAAGTTACCCAATATGCATTTGGGTTGAACATATGATTTAAATTTATAATTAATAAGCATGCAAAATTATTACTGACACAACTTCCTTCCAATTTCAACGCTGCGCTGCGTTTCGTGCGTGGGGTGTCTCGTAAAGCGAAATCGAAACAAGGAACCACCCCGTTACACTACTCCATGTCAACCTCGATCCTGTAGATCCATTATGCCACACATAAATATCGACAGAACTTCTCTCTACTCTCAACAAGGTACCACATTTCATGTGTGGGGTGTCTCGTAAAACGAAATCCAAACAAGGAACCACCCCGTTACACTACTCTTTGACAATGTGGATCATAGAGGTCCATAATGCCGTACATATCATATAATACTACTATTACTAAATTTTAGACTACAATATGAAAACATCTACAATCTCCAATAATATCCTTGGGATGATGTAACCGAAATATTCCTTAAACGCGATACATCAATCCCCCAATCATCTAGTACATCATAATCATCCAAGATGTACTCCATAAAAGTCCATATCCTTTCATTTATAGGATATATATAAATATATATATAGAGGTATTTTATTTCTAACCGTATATATATATATACCATCATCCAATCCCATGACCATGTATACATACCATATATGATGTACAAAGACCATGCACAAATAAATACCCGGCTATATATAGCGCTGATAAACTGCATCAATGCTATCATCTTCCCAGTGCCTGGCTCACGTAGCAATACTGGGGCCACCATGGTGGGACTAAATGACACCCATCTCGTGGTAAACACATGCACACGACATCTCGGGAAGCGGTCATAGCTCCTAACCGACAATGAGACGAAACATACCCACCACGTCTCATCCCAAAAATACATATATATATCATATAATAACACACGGGACAACTATGACCTGGGGAATATCCACACCCTGCTTTTCTAGCCAGGATGCTCACCCTCTACGCGCGCAACTTCCCAATGATAGCATAAGCGGGGTATGCTTAACCAAATAAGTGTATGTATCATTCACATTCACAATATATATACAACCATATGATCCAAGCATATGACCAAATAGTAAACCATCATATACGGTTTAAATGTCCATACCATGTATGTCCACAACATAAATATATATCCATATTCATATCTCTATATATATATACACATGTACTCACATATCCATATATATAACTAATTCTCGTTCATAAGTATGAGATATATAAATTTGGCTATAAGTATACATAATCTTCAATATACAAGCCGTCACCACAAACTCATTTAATTTACCTCGATATGTGAATACAATCCTCTCACTTCAAAATATATTCAATCATTTTTCCTATGATGAATAGTCTCCCAAAATCATATGTATTTATATATACATATATTTTCAACCTTAGGGTTATCACCCAAAATTTTGTGTAGGAACCCATCACTAAGCATTTCATCCATATTCAAAAGTACATAGTTTCTTTTAGTACTATTTAACCATAGGCACATATTTGACTTAGCAGTCTAAAACCTCAAATTATTCCAACCTCATTTCAAGTATTGGAATCCCACCTAAGGTTTAAAAGTTCTAATGAACTCTATATCTTATTACGTTCATATTTTATTCCTTAAGTCTATACTCCTCAAGGATGCACAACATCTTCTCTCGTCGGTCCTCAACCATATATATATTCACTTAAAACCTCGACTTAGAACTCCCGTCCTCACTGAGATCCCCCACTGTAACTAAGGGTATCCATTTTTAATACACGTATAGGCAAAATAGACTATCCCTATTCCATTTATAACCATCTCATGATAATTCGCCTCTATCATGATAAGAACCATCCGCCAATCGCTTAAGTCCCACGTTCCTTTCATTACTAAAAGAAGCATCTCATCCTCCTAAATCAATTTAACATAGGCCCGCAAGCCCCTATTCGACCTAGGGCCCTATTCCCTAGATCTAATATCATAACCCTTCGTATTAAGCCCATTAAGAAAGCCCCTAAGAATAAAACTCTAAAAGAAAAAGGGATAAAAGAACTCCAAATTTTGGGCTAAAAACAGGGGACCGGTCGACCGGTCCCAGACCCCCGGTCGACCGCGTGTCCAAATTTTGCCTACGAAGAAATGCAGTAGGCTTTTTCCCTTAAGGCGCGGTCGACCGTTCCCCAGACCGCGGTCGACCGGCCATACCAGTTCCCTTGGTCAATTTCCATTTTTCAACCAAAACCCTAAATCCACCAACACCCAAATATCATCACCAAATCCCCAAATCTTTAACCCAATAATATTCTTAGTATGTAAACTCATCCAACATTTCATCCCAACAATTTATTTGTCATCAAACCCATGTATACACATTGATTTCAAGATTTAAACCCAAAATTATAGGTTTTGACATTAATACCCAAAAATCCATTTCTTTAACCCACAAATTATGAAATGAAATACACAAATATCTATTTAGCAAGATTAAACACTTGCCTCAGATTTGTAGAGGTCGGATCGTCCTCGATGTCGCGTTTGGGCCGAAAATCCCATGCTTTTCTTCCTCTCTCTCTTCTTTTCTTCTTCTTTCTCCCTCTAGGGCTTTTTCTCTCTTTATCTAATTGAGACATGGCTTCATCCGTAAGCCTCCAAATCCTTTAAAACATAAACCCAATTTTAAATGTTAATACGCAATTTAAATGACTCGTTCACTCCAATTCGAGCCAAACATATTTAAAAATATTCCGGAGCCGAAATAAAACCCAATGACAGTCATTTTCACTATCTCGACCTTTCCGGGATCAATGGTACCCTCAAAATCATCATCCAGAATACTTTCAAATGCCCTCTATTTTTGGGCCTCAATTTCCAAATTTAAAATTCTACGGTTTAAATTAAATTTTATTTTCCCAAAAATTTAATTTTTCAGTCTCCAAAATCGTGGGGTGTTACAATCTTCCCCCCTTACAGAAATTTCGCCCGCGAAATTTAAGATCTGCCTAGGACCTCAATATCATCTAGTTATACATCAACTCTTAGGATCACTATACGGATCCTTACTAGTTCTCACGTCGAACCGTATAGATTTTTTTAAAACGAATAACTACCCCGGGGCGCCCATACACCCCGTACGCGAGCTCTACCCGTAGAATTTTAATGAGGCTCCATCAGCCTCAAATCATAACATAACCCTCGGCATTATTATCTATAATAACATACTAAATATATAAAAGTTTGAAAATTCCCAATGGTTGAACTCTCCTCAATTCCTGACGCTAGCTGCCTTCGTGCGGGGGAGGTCTCGCAAGCGAAATCCAAACAAGGAACCCTCCCAATACACTACTGTGTAGCTAGGTCGGGAATTGAGATTAGTTGAACCAGGGCTAAAGTTTTATAAAAAGATTTTCATATTTTAGATACTACCCGAGGGCCTATACAACAATACGATATAATTTATATTCCGCGTCTTTCGACACGCCAAACAAACACCTTAGGTTTAAAACACAAGGCCTCAACACATCCAACACTTATAACCACTACCTAGTTCTCAAAACTAGCATAACGATGAGCTAAATTATCCGCTCAACATACACCTACTAGACTTGAACTACTCAAGTATAAAAATTCTTCTACATCACATCAACACCTTTCCATAAACTAAGTCATTCCCTCAATGAACCAATAACCTTTACAATTTACATTCACCCAAAATCAATAGAGCCACTCTCTACTAGCTCCTTATAGAACGTTTTACTATTCCAGAAGATATCGCATAAAGACAACACTTGCCCACTCCTTTTCAAGGCCTAATTCTCCTCAAAGAATCCTTCCTAACCATTTGAAGGACAAAACGCAATTTCGGCAACCGGCTATTCCCTCAGTCCTACTTCATGAAACCGAGTCTCCAAATTTTCTCCCTCTTCCGAGAAGGTAATACTCCTGATATTGGGACAACTACACCTTCCTCACCTCGGTCAGAGTCACCAACATCAGGTTTCCTAACAAAGGTTAACGGGTTTCTCAACCTAAACTTCCCAAGGACTACACTAACCTCTCCTCAGACTTACTTTACTAAGTCCAAGATTCACTATTCGAGTAAATTTTCCTTTCTTACTCAACTACCGATAAATCATCTCACGCCACTGCTAGAAATCTCCTCAATATCTCCTCCGAAATCGGGGAAAACCAATACCCCCGATTAAAGCGTACCCAAAATATGCTACGGGTATTGTACTTCTAATCCTATCCTTTCCTAGACGACAAAATCTAGGCGACGTCTGAAACGAAACAAGAATAACTGTTATCAGAACGTCAATTAAGTGAATATACTTCACAGAAGAAAATAACGCAGTGAACACAACAGTCCTAACTGTAGGGCTTTATGTCAAGAACGTTAACGGAAGAATGCATAAAACTCGCACAGATCCTAAGGACTCTAGAACCTGATGCTCTGATACCATCTGTAACACCCCGCTTAAAATAATAACAGGTGGTCAGCCCTATACTACATTAAATCAGGAGTTTCAGATGGTCCAGTCTCAACATCAACTACCGATACAATATAATATAGGATTAACTACCCGATATCATAAAAGCGAGATGTTAGAAAAATTTAAAACATGCAACAACTAACAAACCAACACCATAAACTACTGATAAATAAGAGAAACATGCGAGATGAACTATAATAAATAAAATGCTAGAATAAAACGAAATAAATAACTACGACTGAATATACTACAAAGAAGTAAACCCGAATAAGCTGTCGGGTCACAGCCAATACAATAACTGAAATGGAATAAATATAAACATGTATATAAATATCCCTTGGGTACAAACCCGATGTACAACAATGAATCCTACCTAGAATTTTAAAAGGAGTAAGCGACTACCAGATACATCCCGCAACAGTCCGCACTTGTCACGGCTCCCTAGACTCTGGATAAAAGGTCATCCGGCATCCATGCAGTAGGACACCTGTAGTAATATATATATATACAGGCAGGAGAGAAAAGTAAACGGGTCAGAGCCCGAGTTGTGAAAAATATTTAGCAAGTGCGTTAACCGTGCATAATAAATATCGGTGCACTATTTCATAATTAAAGTCGAATCGCACTCTCGTGGAACCCCAGCTCACCTCTCATCTAAAGGCGCGCACCTATTCGCGTCCTCAATTTTATTAGTTAAATTACCCCAATTCATTAAGACAAACTAACATATCATAGGTCTAGCCTATACCCACGAGATCTACCTTCCTATCATAACCCAAGAATCCACCCCCTCTTTAACCACAGATAAGTATGTATTTTCATTCATATGTGCCTTATTAATCTTAGTGGATTCCGGTTTATACTTTAACCATTTATAATTTAATAAGTTACCCAATATGCATTTTGGTTGAACATATGATTTAAATTTCTAATTAATAAGCATGCAAAATTATTACTGACCCAACATCCTTCCAATTTCAACGCTGCGCTGCGTTTCGTGCGTGGGGTATCTCGCAAAGCGAAATCGAAACAAGGAACCACCACGTTACACTACTCCATGTCAACATCGATCCTGGAGATCCATTATGCCACACATTAATATCGACAGAACTTCTCTCTACTCTCAACAAGGTACCACATTTCATGTGTGGGGTGTCTCGTAAAACGAAATCCAAACAAGGAACCACCCCGTTACACTACTCTTTGAAAATGTCGATGATAGAGGTCCATAATGACGTACATATAATATAATACTACTATTACTAAATTTTAGACTACAATATGAAAACATCTACAATCTCCAATAATATCCTTGGGATGATGTAACCGAAATATTCCTTAAACGCGATACATCAATCCCCCAATCATCTAGTACATCATAATCATCCAAGATTTACTCCATAAAAGTCCATATCCTTTCATATATAGGATATATATAAATATATATAGAGGTATTTTATTTCTAACCGTATATATATATACCATCATCCAATCCCATGACCATGTATACATACCATATATGATGTACAAAGACCATGCACAAATAAATACCCGACTATATATAGCGCTGATAAACTGCATCAATGCTATCATCTTCCCAGTGCCGGGCTCACGTAGCAATACTGGGGCCACCATGGTGGGACGAAACGACACCCATCTCGTGGTAAACACATGCACATGACGTCTCGGGAAGCGGTCATAGCTCCTAACCGGGAATGAGACGAAACATACCCACCACGTCTCATCCCAAAAATACATATATATATCATATAATAACACACGGGACGACTATGAACTGGGGAATATCCACACCCTGCTTTTCTAGCCAGGAAGCTCACCCTCTACGCGCGCAACTTTCCAATGATAGCATGAGCGGGGTATGCTTAACCAAATAAGTATATATATCATTCACATGCACAATATATATACATCCATATGATCCAAGCATATGACCAAATAGTAAACCATCATATACGGTTTAAATGTACATACCATGTATGTCCACAACATAAATATATATCCATATTCATATCTCTATAGATATATACACATGTACTCACATATCCATATATATAACTAATTCTCGTTCATAAGTATGAGATATATAAATTCGGCTATAAGTATACATAATCTTCAATATACAAGCCGTCACCACAAACTCATTTAAGTTACCTCGATATGTGAATACAATCCTCTCACTTCAAAATATATTCAATCATTTTTCCTATGATGAATAGTCTCCCAAAATCATATGTATTTATATATACATATATTTTCAACCTTAGGGTTATCACCCAAAATTTTGTGTAGGAACCCATCACTACGCATTTCATCCATATTCAAAAGTACATAGTTTCTTTTAGTACTATTTAACCATAGGCACATATTTGACTTAGCAGTCTAAAACCTCAAATTATTCCAACCTCATTTCAAGTATTGGAATCCCACCTAAGGTTTAAAAGTTCTAATGAACTCTAAATCTTATTACGTTCATATTTTATTCCTTAAGTCTATACTCCTCAAGGATGCACAACATCTTCTCTCGTCGGTCCTCAACCATATATATATTCACTTAAAACCTCGACTTAGAACTCCCGTCCTCACTGAGATCCCCCACTGTAACTAAGGGTATCCATTTTTAATACACGTATAGGCAAAATAGACTATCCCTATTCCATTTATAACCATGTCATGATAATTCGCCTCTATCATGATAAGAACCATCCGCCAATCGCTTAAGTCCCACGTTCCTTTCATTACTAAAAGAGGCATCTCCTCCTCCTAAATCAATTTAACATAGGCCCGCATGCCCCTATTCGATCTAGGGCCCTATTCCCTAGATCTAATATCGTAACCCTTCATATTGAGCCCATTAAGAAAGCCCCTAAGAATAAAACTCCAAAAGAAAAAGGGATAAAAGAACTCCAAATTTTGGGCTAAAAACAGGGGACCGGTCGACCGGTCCCAGACCCCCGGTCGACCGCGTGTCCAAATTTTGCCTACGAAGAAATGCAGTAGGCTTTTCCCTTAAGGCGCAGTCGACCGGTCCCCAGACCGCGGTCGACCGGCCATACCAGTTGCCTTGGTCAATTTCCATTTTTCAACCAAAACCCTAAATCCTCAAACACCCAAATATCATCACCAAATCCCCAAATCTTTAACCCAATAATATTCTTAGTATGTAAACTCATCCTACATTTCATCCCAACAATTTATTTGTCATCAAACCCATGTATACACATTGATTTCAAGATTTAAACCCAAAATTATAGGTTTTGACATTAATACCCAAAAATCCATATCTTCAACCCACAAATTATGAAATGAAATACACAAATATCTTTTTAGAAAGATTAAACACTTGCCTCAGATTTGTAGAGGTTGGATCGTCCTCGATGTCGCGTTTGGGCCGGAAATCCCATGATTTTCTTCCTCTCTCTCTTCTTTTCTTCTTCTTTCTCCCTCTAGGGCTTTTTCTCTCTTTCTCTAATTGAGAAATGGCTTCATCCGTAAGCCTCCAAATCCTTTAAAACATAAACCCAATTTTAAATGTTAATACGCAATTTAAATGACTCGTTTACTCCAATTCGAGCCAAACATATTTAAAAATATTCTGGAGCCGAAATAAAACCCAATGACAGTCATTTTCACTATCTCGACCCTTTCGGGATCAATGGTACCCTCAAAATCATCATCCGGAATACTTTCAAATGCCCTCTATTTTTGGGCCTCAATTTCCAAATTTAAAATTCTACGGTTTAAATTGAATTTTATTTTCCCAAAAATTTAATTTCTCAGTCTCCAAAATCGTGGGGTGTTACAATCTTCCCCCCTTACAGAAATTTCGCCCGCGAAATTTAAGATCTGCCTAGGACCTCAATATCATCTAGTTATACATCAACTCTTAGGATCACTATACGGATCCTTACTAGTTCTCACGTCGAACCGTATAGATTTTTTTAAAACGAATAACTACCCCGGGGCGCCCATACACCCCGTACGCGAGCTCTACTCGTAAAATTTTAATGAGGCTCCATCAGCCTCAAATCATAACATAACCCTCGGAATTATTATCTATAATAACATACTAAATATATAAAAGTTTGAAAATTCCCAATGGTTGAACTCTCCTCAATTCCTGACGCTAGCTGCCTTCGTGCGGGGGAGGTCTCGCAAGCGAAATCCAAACAAGGAACCCTCCTAATACACTACTGTGTAGCTAGGTCGGGAATTGAGATTAGTTGAACCAGGGCTAAAGTTTTATAAAAATATTTTCATATTTTAGATACTGCCCGAGGGCCTATACAACAATACGATATAATTTATATTCCGCGTCTTTCGACACGCCAAACAAACACCTTAGGTTTAAAACACAAGGCCTCAACACATCCAACACTTATAACCACTACCTAGTTCTCAAAACTAGCATAATGATGAGCTAAATTATCTGCTCAACATACACCTACTAGACTTGAACTACTCAAGTATAAAAATTCTTCTACATCACATCAACACCTTTCCATAAACTAAGTCATTCCCTCAATGAACCAATAACCTTTACAATTTACATTCCCCCAAAATCAATAGAGCCACTCTCTACTAGCTCCTTATAGAACGTTTTACTATTCCAGAAGATATCGCATAAAGACGACACTTGCCCACTCCTTTTCAAGGCCTAATTCTCCTCAAAGAATCCTTCCTAACCATTTGAAGGACAAAACGCAATTACGAAAATCGACTATTCCCTCAGTCCTACTTCACGAAACCGAGTCTCCAAATTTTCTCCCTCTTCCCAGAAGGTAATACTCCTGATATTGGGACAACTACACCTTCCTCACCTCGGTCAGGGTCACCAACATCAGGTTTCCTAACAAAGGTTAACGGGTTTCTCAACCTAAACTTCCCAAGGACTACACTAACGTCTCCTCAGACTTACTTTACTAAGTCCAAGATTCACTATTCGAGTAAATTTTCCTTTCTTACTCAACTACCGATAAATCACCTCATGCCACTACTAGAAATCTCCTCAATATCTCCTCCGAAATAGGGGAAAACCAATACCCCCGATTAAAGCATACCCAAAATATGCTACGGGTATTGTACTTCTAATCCTATCCTTTCCTAGACGACAAAATCTAGGCGACGTCTGAAACAAAACAAGAATAACTGTTATCAGAACGTCAATCAAGTGAATATACTTCACAGAAGAAAATAACGCAGTGAACACAACAGTCCTAACTGTAGGGCTTTATGTCAAGAACGTTAACGGAAGAATGCATAAAACTCGCACAGATCCTAAGGACTCTAGAACCTGATGCTCTGATACCATCTGTAACACCCCGCTTAAAATAATAACTGGTGGCCAGCCCTATACTACATTAAATCAGGAGTTTCAGATGGTCCAGTCTCAACATCAACTACCGATACAATATAATATAGGATTAACTACCCGATATCATAAAAGCGAGATGTTAGAAAAATTTAAAACATGCAACAACTAACAAACCAACACCATAAACTACTGATAAATAAGAGAAACATGCGAGAAGAACTATAATAAATAAAATGCTAGAATAAAATGAAGTAAATAACTACGACTGAATATACTACAAAGAAGTAAACCCGAATAAGCTGTCGGGTCACAGCCAATACAATAACTGAAATGGACTAAATATAAACATGTATATAAATATCCCTTGGGTACAAACCCGATGTACAACAATGAATCCTACCTAGAATTTTAAAAGGAGTAAGGGACTACCAGATACATCCCGCAACAGTCCGCACTTGTCACAGCTCCCTAGACTCTGGATAGAAGGTCATCCGGCATCCATGCGGTAGGACACCTATAGTAATATATATATATATACAGGCAGGAGAGAAAAGTAAACGGGTCAGAGCCCGAGTTGTGAAAAATATTTAGCAAGTGCGTTAACCGTGCATAATAAATATTGGTGCACTATTTCATAATTAAAGTGGAATCACACTCTCGTGGAACCCGAGCTCACCTCTCATCTAAAGGCGCGCAACTATTCGCGTCCTCAATTTTATTAGTTAAATTACCCCAATTCATTAGGAAAACCTAACTTATCATAGGTCTAGCCTATACCCACAAGATCTACCTTCCTGTCTTAACCCAAGAATCCACCCCCTCTTTAACCACAGATAAGTATTTATTTTCAATCATATGTGCATTATTAGGCTTAGTGGATTCCGGTTTATACTTTAACCATTTATAATTTAATAAGTTACCCAATATGCATTTGGGTTGAACATATGATTTAAATTTCTAATTCAAAAGCATGCAAAATTATTACTGACACAACTTCCTTCAAATTTCAACGTTGCGCTGCGTTTCGTGCGTGGGGTGTCTCGCAAAGCGAAATCCAAATAAGGAACCACCCCGTTACACTACTCCATGTCAACGTCGATCCTGGAGATCCATTATGCCACACATAAATATCGACAGAACTTCTCTCTACTCTCAACAATGTACCACATTTCATGTGTGGGGTGTCTCGTAAAACGAAATCCAAACAAGGAACCACCCCGTTACACTACTCTTTGACAATGTGGATCATAGAGGTCCATAATGTCGTACATATCATATAATACTACTATTACTAAATTTTAGACTACAATATGAAAACATCTACAATCTCCAATAATATCCTTGGGATGATGTAACCGAAATATTCCTTAAACGCGATACATCAATCCCCCAATCATCTAGTACATCATAATCATCCAAGATGTACTCCATAAAAGTCCATATCCTTTCATTTATAGGATATATATAAATATATATAGAGGTATTTTATTTCTAACCGTATATATATATATATATACCATCATCCAATCCCATGACCATGTATACATACCATATATGATGTACAAAGGCCATGCACAAATAAATACACGGCTATATATAGCGCCGATAAACTGCATCAATGTTATCATCTTCCCAATGCCCGGCTCACGTAGCAATACTGGGGCCACCATGGTGGGACTAAACGACACCCATCTCGTGGTAAACACACGCACACGACGTCCCGAGAAGCGGTCATAGCTCCTAACCGGCAATGAGACGAAACATACCCAACACGTCTCATCCCAAAAATACATATATATATATCATATAATAACACACGGGACGACTATGACCTGGGGAATATCCACACCCTGCTTTTCTAGCCAGGATGCTCACCCTCTACGCGCGCAACTTCCCAATGATAGCATGAGCGGGGTATGATTAACCAAATTAGTATATATATCATTCACATGCACAATATATATACATCCATATGATCCAATCATATGACCAAATAGTAAACCATCATATACGGTTTAAATGTCCATACCATGTATGTCCACAACATAAATATATATCCATATTCATATCTCTATAGATATATACACATGTACTCACATATCCATATATATAACTAATTCTCGTTCATAAGTATGAGATATATAAATTCGGCTATTAGTATACATAATCCTCAATATACAAGTCGTCACCACAAACTCATTTAATTTACCTCGATATGTGAATACAATCCTCTCACTTCAAAATATATTCAATCATTTTTCCTATGATGAATAGTCACCCAAAATCATATGTATTTATATATACATATATTTTCAACCTTAGGGTTATCACCCAAAATTTTGTGTAGGAACCCATCACTACGCATTTCATCCATATTCAAAAGTACATAGTTTCTTTTAGTACTATTTAACCATAGGCACATATATGACTTAGCAGTCTAAAACCTCAAATTATTCCAACCTCATTTCAAGTATTGGAATCCCACCTAAGGTTTAAAAGTTCTAATGAACTCTAAATCTTATTACGTTCATATTTTATTCCTTAAGTGTATACTCCTCAAGGATGCACAACATCTTCTCTCGTCGGTCCTCAACCATATATATATTCACTTAAAACCTCGAGTTAGAACTCTCGTCCTCACTGAGATCCCCCACTGTACCTAAGGGTATCCATTTTTAATACACGTATAAACAAAATAGACTATCCCTATTCCATTTATAACCATCTCATGATAATTCGGCTCTATCATGATAAGAACCATCCGCCAATCGCTTAAGTCCCAAGTTCCTTTCATTACTAAAAGAGGCATATCCTCCTCCTAAATCAATTTTACATAGGCCCGCAAGCCCCTATTCGACCTAGGGCCCTATTCCCTAGATCTAATATCGTAACCCTTCATATTGAGCCTATTAAGAAAGCCCCTAAGAATAAAGCTCCAAAAGAAAAAAGGATAAAAGAACTCCAAATTTTGGGCAAAAAACAGGGGACCGGTCGACCGGTCCCAGACCCCCGGTCGACCGCGTGTCCAAGTTTTGCCTACGAAGAAATGCAGTAGGCTTTTCCCTTAAGGCGCGGTCAACCGGTCCCCAGACCGCGGTCGACCGGCCATACCAGTTGCCTTGGCCGATTTCCATTTTTCAACCAAAACCCTAAATCCTCAAACACCCAAATATCATCACCAAATCCCCATATCTTTAACCCAATAATATTCTTAGTATGTAAACTCATCCTACATTTCATCCCAAAAATTTATTTGTCATCAAACCCATGTATACACATTGATTTCAAGATTTAAACCCAAAATTATAGGTTTTGACATTAATACCCAAAAATCCATTTCTTTAACCCACAAATTATGAAATGAAATACACAAATATCTATTTAGCAAGATTAAACACTTGCCTCAGATTTGTAGAGGTTGGATCGTCCTCGATGTCGCGTTTGGGCCGGAAATCCCATGCTTTTCTTCCTCTCTCTCTTCTTTTCTTCTTCTTTCTCTTCTTCTTTCTCCCTCTAGGGCTTTTTCTCTCTTTCTCTAATTGAGAAATGGCTTCATCCGTAAGCCTCCAAATCCTTTAAAACATAAACCCAATTTTAAATGTTAATACGCAATTTAAATGACTCGTTTACTCCAATTCGAGCCAAACATATTTAAAAATATTCCGGAGCCGAAATAAAACCCAATGACAGTTATTTTGACTATCTCGACCCTTCCGGGATCAATGGTACCTTAAAAATCATCATCCGGAATACTTTAAAATGCCCTCTATTTTTGGGCCTCAATTCCCAAATTTAAAATTCTCCGGTTTAAATTAAATTTTATTTTTCCAAAAATTTAATTTCTCAGTCTCCAAAATCGTGGGGTGTTACAAGGATGTCACTATTAATTCACGGTCTGAAATTTTGATTTAGATCCCATGACAAATGCATCTTATTATGAATTTAATATGGTTTGGATTTGGAAGATGTTTCAATCGTTTTAACCTTTAACATATATTAAATTTGAGTTGAACATGTCATTCTGGATTTTTATTTCTTGGGTTCATATAACTGTTTTTGGGTTTGAGATTTACTGTTCGAAAAATAGAACTGGTGAAACGGCGTGTGAAAGAAGACGAAGGGTCGTTCGAGCGACATGGGCCCTCGTTCAAGCGACATGAGATGTCGTGCGAACACCCCAAGATGTCGTTTGAGAGACGTTAAGGCGTGTTTGGCAATTTGTTCCTTTTTGTACTTTGGCCTTGGGTTTTAGCTAAGGATATAATTAGGAGGCCATATGAATTAATGGGGTTGTGTATGAGTTAACGGGGAAAGTACAGAAAATACAAATTTTCCCACATTTAATTTGGAAAGAATTACATTTAAATAATTGGCTAAGAACTTATTCTACGAAAAGGAATTAATAATTCACTAGAGGGTAAATTATTAATAAATGAAAATTTTGAGGACTTTAGGTGGGCTTTCTATGGTAATTATGGAATCATTACCTATGCATATTATATGAGATAATAATATGTAATATTATGTATTTGTTTAGGCATACCAATATTCGTGGACTGTCCTATTGGCTTAGGGGTTCCTGCGTTCGAACCGGGTACCATACGTCCGCACAGGTGGGCCTGACATTGTGTAGGTCATATAGGTACTACGTGGAGGCATCGTCTATGAGAGGTAGGTGTAGACATAGACCCAGTCTACATCACTGCTAGGTATCAACCCTGAACATGTATCACGCGTAGGGACCACCCCTAATTTTATGTGTGTTTTGTGATGCCCGCTTATGATAAGAGATTCCTTCAGATTTTTCGATAGAGTATGAATTAGACACCGACGGTAGATGCCTTTGTGTCTCAAATATATGAAATAACATATACAAATAATTACCTGGACCGTAATTGGACAAATTTAATTGTCTGAGAATGTGGACAATAATTATAAATTTGAGCCTATAATGCATAATAGTTGTTTGTGCATTATATGTGAAACTTATGAGATTGGGATATATGGGTGTGGGAAATTAAATGTAGTTGTTACACTTAAATATTTAATTATCGATAAATCCACTATTACTAATTTGACACGTTGTCAGAAAAATTAGCTGGGATGTATTGGGATGCGAATAATATCACACGTAGATGAGGGTGAGGTATTGAACGCATGCGAGTGACGAAGGGGGAATATTTATTTTGCATCAACTATATTATTGCATTTTAAATTAAATAAGTTAATTCTTGCACACCTCGGGCTTTGACCCAAATTTAAATAATTGCCCCCCCAGGTTGTTTCTAGACAGGGATAGCAGGACTATTGCTATACCAGCCTTGCGATCTCTCGTGCTTATCGGCTCTTCAGATTATTTACTCAAACTTAGGTGCTTTTTCGGTCATAGTTATTTATTTGAGATATTTGTATGGGCATAAGCCCGAGACTTATTTATTTACATTATGTCGGGTGTGATACTTGTATGTCAGACTTATAATGCACTTTGTGTTGGTTTGGTTTTATATACCTATATATGGAAATGTTGATTTAAAAGTTAATTATGGGCCTTTAATATACATATTTATTTTTCATTAGTGATGAGAATGGTATTAATTGACCGACAAGCCCCATCTTCAGCGTATCATGCATGGCCATCCTTTATGTGAGAAAATGGGTTGTTACAATTGGTATCAAAGCATGGTTCTAGTGTCCTTGGAATCTGTGTTTGTGCTTGTTATGTTCTGCGTTGCGTTCTTTGATGTATAGAGCCCTATGTTTAGGAATCATTGTATTCTTTACCATTAGTTACTAATGAGACCTGGTTTTCTTTCAGATGGAAAACGGAAGGAGAGGCAGACTAAGGTGTGCCACCGCACCAGCTACAGAGGAGAGGACCTAGCAGGAGCCGTAGCAGCAGCCACCACCCACCCCACCTATGGTAGGATGGGAAGAGATTGCCACTATTGTGTCTCAGGCAGTGTCCACAGCCATGGCAGCTATGTTAAGGCACTTTCCAACACTGCAGCCTCAGCAGCAACCACCACAACCATAGCAAGTAGTGTTACTAGTCCAGACACATAGACTGATTTAGGATAGAGCTAGGGAGGCCTTCACTAAGGTCCAACCACCCGAGTTTGCTGCCAGTACGAATATTCTAGTGGAGAGTAAGTGGAGGAGAGATATTCGGTGAAATTTATAAATGGTGGAGCGCACACCCGTAAAAAAGCAATTGTTAACCTCATTCTTAGTGGGGGCCTCATTGCAATGGTGGGAGGCGATTACGACGGTTGCCGAGAGGAATATTCTTACCATATATGAGTTTTGGGAGATATTTGTGGGGAAGTAATTTCCTCGGGCAATACAAACAGAGATGTAAAAGAATTTCATGGATCTTAAGCAGGGGAGTCGTACTGTAGCAAAATACGAGGTAGAGTTTTCCTCCCTTTCCTATTTTTCTACGGAGGATGTGATTACAGGGAAGAGGAAGATAGATAAGTTTATGTCAGGGATGGCCTGGCACATTAGACAATCATTATTGGATAATCTGGCTTTCACCACATATAACCAGGTGGTGAATGCTACCTTACTTCATTGCCAGGATCATAGGGCATTCCAAAAATATACAGGGGAGAAGAGACACCACTCTGAGATGTCCAACCAGCAAAGTAGGGCGAATGGGAGTAACGACCAGGAGGCTTGGTAATTTTGGGGTCCTCATCCTTCAAAGCAACATAAGAGATCTAGGGGTTCAGATAATGGGATAAGACAGGGGTGACAGGTCCATGGCCATCAGAGCCAATAGAGGAGAGGCCACCAAGGCCAAGGGAAACAATATAAGGGGCTACAGCCAGATAGGCATCAGTTCTAGGTCACTTATATGTTTTTGGAGAGAAAGGCCACTTTGCTAGGAGTGCCCTCAGGGAAATCAAGCGGCACATGAGTCACGGGACAGTAAGGATATCGAGTAGCCTAGGGGGAGTGTCAAAGACTGCAGATACAGCAAGTGGCGGTAGTGCCAACCGCACCAGCACTACGCACTCCACCTCAGGGACAGCAGCCGCAGCTGCAGTAGGTGCACGTATATCACCTCACATCAGGAGAGGGACCAACGCCATCTTAGACAGTGATGGTATTATCCCAAATTCCTATATTTTTTAGGACATACTTAGTTTAATACTAGTGCATAAAACTCCATAGCTAATGATATCTCTTCTGCACATTGGGGAGGGTAGGCTCTATTTTACCTGAGTGCTTTACATTGTTTCACCCGCGAGTTGAGGGACAGGCATCTATAATGCCACGTGTGTAAGGGTATGGTAATTTACCTCAGGAGGACTCAAACCATAGGTTTCATGTTGATTTTTACGAAAACAAATTTAATCTAATAGTAGACTGTAGTGTGACTAGTTGGCATTAATGTTTATATTCACGGTGGAAAATAAAAAAGGATTTGTGACATCTTGAGTCTAAATATGGGTTAATGGACGACAATAGGGCCTGGGTATCCTTATAATTTAATTGAGCACATTATAGGTGTGGATCCTAGACTGACGGATCTTAGTGACCAACAATGCTAACTGTAGTGTATCGGGAGGGTTCCTTATTTGGATTTCACTTGTGAGACATCCCACGCATGAAAGTAGCAAATGTCGGGTGCTAAGATATGTTATACCCCAGGACATTTTGGGTTATTGTTCTTAGTATAATTAAATGGGTTAATTTATTAGGATTTAGTGTATCCCTTTGGCCATATGAGACATTAGTTGGGAATGGGCAAAAGTTTGAATTTACATGATTACTGCACACATTTACTTTTATTTCCATTTTCTTTTAATCTTTGGTCGATGAATCTCAATAACTGACTAACATGTACAGAATTGTATCGGGAGGGTTCCTTATTTGTATTTCGCTTATGAGACGTCCCACGCATAAAATTGGTAAAAGTCAGGAGTTTAAGGGAGTCGGATACTAAGACCATTATTTTATTTTTCATGTACACATGTGGTGGTATGCTTGATATATGGATATAATTGGTATGAATGGTACCAATTTGATGTATATGTGTCATTCAACTTGGAAAATGTTATGTGTGTGTACATATAATGTGGAATATATGAACACCCAAGTGATGTTTTGATAGGCATGGGTGAGCCTTTTCTTTTATCTCATGGGAAATTGGTATGGACTAATTGAGCATAAAACTTGGGTTAATAACACGGATAAAAACATAAGGTTGGGATTTCGAGGATGAAATTTCGTTATAAGAGGAGAAGAATGTACCACCCCTTAACTTTTCAAAATAAAGTATTACGACATAAATAAATATAATGATTTTGGATTTATTTTGTGAATAAATTAAATTTGGAGGATTTGAATTAAATGAATAAATTTTAATTTAAATAAAAAATTATTCATGATTATATAAATATAAAACTCAATTGGACTTAATGGGCTTACAAGTGAAAACTAAATCACACATAAATAAATTTACGGGCGCGTGTCGTTGGAACATAATAAAAATGTCTAAGTGAAACATAAATAATTAGGAAACATTTTGGGAAGTGTTAAAAGCTCGTTTAGGTATTTTAAGCCTTTAGAAATGGTCCTGGGTGTAGATACATAAGTTGGGAGGTTATTGGGCAAGTGTGGGTATGGATTCAAGCCATTTAAGAGTTCAAAAATGGGGTTATGTGTCCAACTCGGGAATTGGGTAAGATATAAGATTAGGAGGAAGAGAAATAACTCCCCACTACTAATCATAACCTAACCCTAGCCACCCCACTTCAAGGGAGAGAGGGACAAAGTCCAAAAGGGGGGGGGGGGGGGGAGGGGGATAAGAGATAATCCAACGAAGAAATCACCCATCACCATAAACAGGTAAGAATTCTCTTGCTTAATTTAAGTTTTCTATGTATTTCTTGATGCATTATAATGACCCTTAAATTTCTGGTATTTAGGTTTGGTATGAATAGATTGATGATGAAGAAATATTATATGCATGTAGAGGACTGACCTTAAAGTTGAATTTTCTCCAGAAATTTAGGTATCGAATCCTTGAAATTTAGGGTAGGTCCCTGAGGGTTTTGATAGTTAAATTGGGAATATTTTGACTAATTGATGTATAGGATGTCACTTATAATTCACTGAATGAAATTTTGAGGTAGATCCCATGACAAATGCCTCTTATTATGAACTTAATATGGTTGGAATTTGGAAGATGTTTCAATCATTTAACCCTTTAACAGATATTAAATTTGAGTTGAATATGTCGTTCTAGATTTTTATTTCCTGCGTTCATACAACTGTTTCTCGGTTTGAGATTTAATTTGGGAAGAACACAACTGTTGAAACGGAATGGGGAAGAATATAAAAGGTCGTTCGAGAGGCGTGGGCCCTCGTTCGACCAACATGAGATGTGACGCGAACGACCCTAGATGTCGTTTGAGTGACGTTAACTCGTGTTTACATTTAATTCCTTTTTGTAATTTGGCCATAGGTTTTATCTAAGGATATAATTAGGAGGCCATATGAATTGATGGGACCGTGTATGAATTAAAAGGGGAATTACTAAAAAAATACGAATATCGCACATTTAATTTGGGAAAAATTACATTTAAATAAATGGCTAAGAACTTATTCTATGGAAAGGAATTAGTAATTCACTAGAGGGTAAAATATTAATAAATGGAAATGTTGTGGACTTTAGGTGGGCTTTCTATGGTAATTATAGAGTAATTAACTATGCAATAATATAGGATAATGATATGTACTATTATGTATTTGTATGGACATACCAATATTTGTGGACTGTCCTATCAGCTTGGGGGTTCGTGCGTTCGGCCCGGGTACCATACGTTAGTACATGTGGGCTTGACGTTCTATAGGTCATATAGGTACGACGTGGAGGCGCCATCTATGAGAGGTAGGTGTAAATGGTGACCTAGCCTATGTCACCGCTAGGTATAGGCCATGAACAGGTATCCTACGTTGGGACCGCCCCCAATTTTATGTGTGTTTTGTGATGTCTGCTTAGGATAAGAGATTCCTCCGGACATGCCCATAGAGTACGAATTAGACATCGACTCTAGATGCCTTTGTGTGTCAAATATATGAAAGAACACACACACACACACACACACACACACACACATATATATATATATATATATATATATATATATATATATATATATATATATATAATTACTCGGACTGTACTGAGATAAATTTAATTGTCGAAGAACGTGGACAATAATTATTATTTTGATCCTCTAATGTATAATAGATGTTTATGCCTTATATGTGAAACTTATGACACCGGGATAGATGGGTGTTGGAAATTAAATGTAGTTGTTACAATTAAATATTTAATTATCGATAAATCCACTTTTACAAATTTTACACGTTGTCATAAAAATTAGTTGGGACGTATTGAGATGCGAATAATATCACACTTAGATGAGGGGTGAGGTGTTAAACGCATGCGAGTGACAAATGGAGAATTTTTATTTTGCATCAACTATATTATTGCATCTTAAATTAAATAAGTCAATTCTTGCACACCTCGGTCTTTGACCCAAATTTAAATGTTTTCCCCTCAAGTTGTTTCTAGATAGGGATAGCGGGACTGTTGTTGTACTAGCCTTGCGATCTCTCTTGCATATCAGCTTTTCAAGTTATTGACTCTAGATTAGGTGCTTTTCCAGTCATAGTTATTTATTTGAGACATTTGTAAGGGAATAAGCCCAAGACATATTTATTTACATTATGTTAGGTTATGATACTTACTTGTATGTCAAACTTATCATGCCATTTTTGTTGGTTTAGTATTATATGCCTATTTATGGAAATGTTGATTTAAAAGTTAATTATGGGCCTTTAATATACAAATTTATTTTTCGCTGGTCCTGAGAATGGTATTAATTGACCGATAAGCCCCATCTTCGGCTTCTCATGCCTGATCAGCCTTTACTTGAGAAATGGTGGTTGTTAAAACTCCAACCCCCACAATTATGTTAATATATATATATATATATATATATATATATATATATATATATATATATATATATATATATAATAAAGCAGGAGGAACTTTTGGTCTTTGCCAACTGATGGTTGAGATTAAATCTGATGGGTTTGGTCTTTATCAACTGGCGACTGAGATTGAACGTGAGGGTTTAAATCCAATGGTTTGAAATTGTGCCACTTGGCTGAGAGTTGGAGTCAGGGGTCTCAAAAAATGGACTGCAAGCTAAGAATCACGGATCTAAAAAAAATGAATTGATAGTTCATGGGTCTCAAAAATTAAAGTGTGATTCCCACTTTAATTTGAAAACTTTGACTCCGTCTCTCTCTCATAACAGTTCTCTCATTGGGTTTTTTTCATAGAGCGGAGCTCACAAGCATTTCTAGTGCAACCCCATGGCTGAGTCCTTTTTTCACCGAGTCCAGCGTGTAACCCCCTTGGTTGAGTCCTTTAGCTCCGGTTGGCAGATTTCCATCGCGTAACCACCGTTAATGTTTTTATTTGGAGTTTGATTTTACTTTTTTCTATTTTATGTTGTTTCTACATTGTTTTTGCAGCTGAAGGTTTGAAGATCTAAAGTCATTTCTCCACGCCCCCAACAAAAAAACACAGCTATTATGGCAGAAATGGTAATCGGGGAAAAACAGGGTTAAACCCAACTATCGTCTGTTGATGTGTGGTGTTCACCTCACAGTGGGTTCATGTGTGTATTTTTTCTCTCAGGTGAGGACTGTGTTTGTGCGTGTAGTTTATTTCTCACATAGGTTTTTATACTCAAGTGAAGGCATGTTCGTGTATTTCCCATGTAGGTTTTTATATCAATGTATTTTTATGTGTTTACTCACGAGTGATTTTTATATGCGTGTATTTTTATCTGTGTATTCATGAGAGTTTTTTATATGTGTGTACTCTTTCGTGTATTTTTTTTACTCAGGTGATTAATTGGGTTTTCTTTTGCACCAACACTGTGATCTACTGGTTAATTGATTTGTAACTATAATTAATTGATTTGTGTGTAATTTGATTTGTTGTTCACCAAACAGGAATTTATACTGGAAGATGAAATCTCCGGCGAGAAGGAACCCATCCCCCCAACTCCTTTTTCGATGACCATTTCAATGGAGAGAGCTAAGATAAGAGATTATCACTTTTTTAAGGATATTTTGTGTTTTTGAGATAATAGATTCTTCAAACTGTAATGGATTTATTTGAGATCCTTTTTTTCTTTTTCCTTTTCGCTTTCTTTATTGGTTAATTATCAGATTTTACATCTCCGTTTTAATGGAGTTGAGATTATCACTTTCTTTGTTGATCAGAATATGTGAACATACTTTTTTGTACGGATGGGTTTTCCGATTCAGTCAGCTTTGGGCCCCGCGTTTATGTCCTAAACAAATCTCTTTTTATGAGATTTCTTTTCCTCTGGTACACGTATTCATCTATATATATATATATATATCTTTTGTAACGTGTAAGTCTTCCTAGATTTGTATTTTGAAAACATTAATTTGTGAGTACACTTCTTTTTTATGGATATTATTAGTCCTTAGCAATTAAAGTTATATCCCCCATCAAACAGTACAAGAAATTGAAATCAACCTTACTAGGTTTGATCATATTCAAACGGAAAGTTGTATACAGGATTGGTGTTTTCCCATCACCTGGGATGCTCAAAGTGGTGAGACCCCAACCTAATATTTTTCAGGAATCGATCATTTTTTTGAGTTAATGTTTTGTGTTAAATCTTGAATGATAAAGTTTAATTTGTCTCAGCCGCAACCTATTAAAGAAGTTTGTTGTCGTTGGGTTCACTGAAGATAGCACAACTATCTTGAATTGGGTTAATGTAGATGAGGAATAAAATGCTACCAATTTTTCAAACAAGTTTAAAGTTAGGGTCAACTGCATAAATTTTATCTTCGTATAATTTATTAAATCACATTACAAAATATTATAAAAACGAACCTCACTAAAGTAAGCACAACATAAAATATATTGTTTAATTATTTTGAACACAACCCAAGTAAAAACAGTATAACACATTTTTTTTAATAAAAATGAGCTCGATCAAAATAAACACAACAAGAAATATTCTTTTCTTTATCAATCACGAACACCATAAGGCCGTAATCATTGTAGATATGGTACCGGTACTAAATTGAGTTTCATTTTTTCCTTTCTATAAACAAAATACATGGTAAAGTTTCAATGTTTTAAAATACAAACTATTATGGGAACAAATTTATCATCGTGCTATCGGCACAAGTACAAAATATCACAGGAACAAATTTATCATCGTGCCTTCGGCACGGATACGCCGTAGTATATATATATTCATACCGAAATTCTATAAAATTGATTACTGTTGATTTTACGCATTAAGGGCCAATTTAAAAAAAAAAAATTGAACAGAATTACTATTCATTTAAAGCTTATCCCATCTTTACAGTTTTATTTTTTTTATTCTTCTACATTTTTTTGGAGGAATAAATTTATATTTTGAGATTAGAAGGACTCGAGTGGAATTACTCATTGTTTGCAAAATAAAAGCTCCGGAAATAATCGATACTGAGAAAAATTGGTGGCTTCCTATGCGTACACAGCTTCAGCAGACCCCGTTTCAAACATAGTGGCTTCCTCTGAAATTGTAAGACGTTTGGTGTAGGGGAGTACACACAAAATAAATATTAAATACAAAAGGGTGTCTCTTATGAAATCAACCAACTGACCTGGACACAAAAGAGTTATTGTGAACTGCACAAAAT